>JAZHRO010000063.1:13660000-18660000 GCA_037157565.1 Thalassia testudinum
ACGTGGTGATTAGGGTCAGCAGTCTCTATTTTCCTGTTGACTTTCTTATTTTAGATATGGAAGTAGCTAGCTCACTTTCTGATTGTCCGATCATCCTTGGTCGACCTTTCTTGGCCACAGCCCGCGCCCTTATCGACTGCAAGTTGGGCTGTATTGAGATTGTCGTTGGATCTGAAAAGATCAAGCTTAACATCTTCAAGGCAGCCAGGAACTTTGATTGCGATTGCATCAACGATGACACGTATGACGAGGACATGACCATCAGTGTGTGTATCGGACTAATTGGGACCTATTCAGACTGCTGGGGATTACCCGACGACTGCCTGATCAACACATATTGTGACGTTCCCCCATCCCTCCCTATTCCCGTACCTTCTCCTGACCAGACTTCTGACGAGGTTTTCTCCGCTTCCCATACCTCATGGCCTGAGTCATATCCGGGCTGCTCACCACCGGTCCATACTCTTGAAGATCGGACTGCCCTTTCTTTCCTGCCAAATCAGGCGGATTTGCAAATCCACACCGGGACCTTGAGCCCACATACTACTCACTAGGGCTATTCCTTTTTGGATCCATCTATCCAAGAAGCCCCTCTTCTTGGCCAATTTGAGGGCCAACTACTTCCTCCTAACCTGTTTTCTGTTCCGCCTGGGACACTCTCGTCCCAGAAAATACCAGATCTTTCACCACCCACCATCCATCCATCCACCCTACCACCCTGCTGTATACCCTGCACTTCAGCTCTCGTTACCCGATCTTTCATCCTTTCTCTACCCTTCCCTGCATGCATATGAGGGCATAGCATTGTTTGTCATGGGGGGGTGGATAGGCATCCATAGGATCTGGGTATTTTATGGTATCATGCAGTTTCCACCTATTTATAAATATGCAAGAAAAATAAAAAGAAAAAAAAAATATATATATAATAATAATAATAATAAATGGTGTTTAGTAATGATCTAAAAGCTGAAACAAAAATATAATAAGTGTTTATGGATATTCAACCTCTGTTTTGAAGACTTTCCATGCCATAGAAGCTTGATTCACCCAGGCTCAGGCTTAATTCACTTGAGCATTGAAAAAATATATCAGAATCTCTCCTAACTAAGGACGTATTCTTGTACCTGAGACACCAGTACAGGATCTGTTGGTTTGCTTCTACTCGAGAGCCTAAGTAATCTTGGTTCACACTACACATATCAGGAAAGACCAGGTGAACATAAGATCCAACCCTAGTGTTCATTAGGGAAGGTGGAGTCCTTACCTGTGCGCGTAGGTAGACTTTTTATCCCAGGTTCTAGTCTTGTGTTTAGGAGAAACTCTTTTCGCCAAAAAGAAACTCTCCCACCAAAAAGAAAAGTGTGCTCCTTCAAAAAATGTTGCAAGAGATATACTGACACGTGTTTCAAAAAAAAACTACAAATGTCTGTAAAGTCTTCACCCTACAAGAAGTTCTTCAGGGCAAGTTACAAATACCTTATTTTCCTGTAAACCACAAATGTCAGAAAATGGGACTTGAGTCTTCCGTCATCTTCTTAAGGGTCAATCCGAAAACACAAGCTGAAGCTGGGACTAACCTGTACTTAAAAATTCGTGAAACCCTAGGCTTGAGTCTTAATGTTCATCTGGTCAGTCTTAATCCCTCACTAAGCACAAGTCATAACCTCTTGAGCTCTCGAATACGGCAAAAACCTCCTGGGTCTTGGAAATCGTACTTAAGGTTTAAATATCAAAAGTCCTGGTTAGTCAAGAGATGAGCTTTGTCATGTGAGACTTAAAGTACTGGTAGTCTTCTCTACAATTGGTTCTCACAATATCTAACAATAAACACACCTATGTTGCCTCAGGAGAAAATCTTCAGCTTAAAGATCATTTCTAAATACAATACAAAAAAATGTTTTGCTAAGGACTAACAAAAGATAGGCATGGGGGTATGATTGCACCACAAAAATACACCTACAATTGTGTCATCTTGTGCTATTTCCTAGCATTACCAGTGCATACTAGGGTTCCATAGTTGCATTTGTAAAAATACATGCATGCATGAATTTAATTGAGAAGGGAGGAGAATGAAATAAATGGCCTCGCAATTCACATTTTCTTCAAGTGCTGCTTCGCAATATTCCCATCTTTATTTTTATTTCCATTTGATTTGGAAATCTCTTCCCGCACTGCATGGGACAACACCTTTCTTCCTCGTGTGCCATTCCCTGCTCCAGCCCTTCCCTGCGGCTGCCTCTCCCTGCCAAGGCCATGCAAGAGCCATGCATAGCCAGGGCATGGCCGTACATGGCTTCTTCTTCTATAAAAAGCCACGACTCCTCCTTTGCAAAAGGCCAGCCTGGTCCCTCCACTTCAAAAACCAAATGTAGCTCACTTCCAGGCCACCGTCCTCTCCTCCCTCTCCCTCCACACGCCGGCCCTCCTCGGAGACACCTGGCGGACAGGAGTCTTCACTGTGGTGAGCACCCACCACCGTGAAACCACCACCGCCCAGCTCTTCAAAGAGCCGGTGGGCGTGGTGGCCTTCTTCACTATTTTCACCTTCCACGCCACTTCAACCATTACCGCAGGCTTCAAGCTTGAAGCTCAAAGCTCCAACAGCAGCGGCAAGGCAGCAGCAGCAGCCCCAGCCCCTTCTGCGTGCCCCCGCAGGCGCTCTTGCCTCCTCCTTCACACTGCCCTTGCCTTCAGCTTCTTCGTGCAAGCACCCTGTCGCACTCTCTCTTCCGCAACCGGCCACAGCGCGCCACTGCAGCGGCCGGCCAAGCCTCTCCGCATGCCCTTGCCAACACCCATAGGCCACCATGCAAGCAGCCATCACCCTCGCCCTCCACCGCGCATGCGAACTCCCTCTCCGCGTGCTCTGTCATGAACTTCTCCACGCCCGCAACCGGCCGACGCAGACCTTCTTCCTCACGGGCCAGCCCGCGTGCGCCAGTCGCGAGCCGGCCACACTCACAGCACCTGCAGCTCCTGATCGTACAGCTCGCCTGACCACTGTAGCCATTGTTCACGTGTTTCTGCGCGACACTGTGGCTACAGTGGGGTGACCGGTGAGTTTCTCACTTTACCGGTCACCCAGCGCGCCGCTACTGCCCATCGCCCGTGCACGTGTGCAGTCCTGCGCTCTCTCCAACGCCCGCCACAATGTCTACGAAAGCCCGCTCCCAGCGCTTGCGTCTGCCAACCCGCACCCGACTCTTCACGCAGCGCTGTGCGCTGCGGTCTTCTCTCCGCGCCCATCGCCCTCCAGCGCGCTCTTGTCTGCGTGCATGCGCGTCTACGTGCGAGCTAGAACCATCATACGATGCACTGGGCTCGCAGATGACTTATCCCACCTCTTCTTCACAGCAGCGTGATAAACGCCAGTTTATCATCATTCTTATGCATTAAAATAAACCTAGCTCTTAGGATTTTACTCCGCAAATGGGTTTTTGGGCTGCATTTAGGCATAAATTAGGTTAGGCATGCATTACATTTTTTATTATCCTTTTGATATGTTTTTGTGAGTGTTAGGGATGAACAGATATACAGATCCCTAAAACCCTAGCACTCAAGAAGGCAAATGGTGAAGGAGAAGCACAGACTAGTTGGAACTCAGCTTGATCGAGCACACCACAGCTGAAACCTAGCTAACTTGAACTAGGGTTAGCTCATCCCAGCTCCATTCAGCTAATCTCAACTGAATGGAAGCTCAAGAGAGTTCATCTTAGCTCACCCTAGCTCAAGTCAGCTCAGATCCAGCTCAACTTAGCTGAGTCTAGCTCATCTCAGCTCCCACTAGTCCACAGGGAGCTCTAGCTAGCTCAGCTGAGTTGACAGGAGTTCACCCCAGCTCAGACCCAGCTACATCCAGCTCCACTCAACTCCAGCCAGCTGAAGAAGAACTCATCTCAGCTCAGGAAGCTCAAGTCTAGCTCCCGGGGATTCAGCTTAGCTCAACTCAGTTGAGCTAAGCTACCGTAACTGCCTCAACCAGCTTGATCCTCCCCAGGAGCACCAGACCCAACTCACCTCAGCTCATTATGGTAGAAGCCAATTCACTTTAGCTTGGCTTAGCAGCTAGCAAAGAACTAGCAAGCTAAGCCAGCTAGAGTAGCTCTATGCCAACCTCTTCAGCAGCAGCCAGCTCCAGTTCCAACTCCAGACTTCACCTCCTTAGCTCCTCTCTTCAAACCCTAGCTCCAATACCTCCTCCTCTACTCCATAGCTAGCTAAGCTATCTTAGCTTAGCTTAGCTTAGCTAGCAACCAACTCCTTGGCCATCCACCACCTTCAAATTCAACCCTAGCTAGCTCCACCAACTTAAGCCCTACCTAAGCTAGCTATCCTACTCAAGTTGGCGCCACCCCTTCACCCCATTATCACCACCAAAAGGCACCAATTTTGGTGCCAAAACCTAACCCTAACTACCCCTCTTTTTGGCGCCAA
This sequence comes from Thalassia testudinum, assembly GCA_037157565.1. Lineage (NCBI taxonomy): Eukaryota > Viridiplantae > Streptophyta > Magnoliopsida > Alismatales > Hydrocharitaceae > Thalassia > Thalassia testudinum. Next base: position 13,664,435 of record JAZHRO010000063.1, read on the forward strand.
CGTCCACCCCCACATCCACCATACACCTAACCCTACAACCCATCCTAGCCATCCACCTATCCCTCCTTCTAGAACCCTTCTTGGCGCCAACTAAGGCCCCCTTCTAGAAGCCATTTTGGCGCCAACATCAAGGGGTGTCACCACCCATAACCACCCCCTAGGTGTCCCTTGGGTTGGCGCCAATTGACCTTAGCCATTGGATCCCCAACCACCTCCATCTCTCCATCTTAGCCCTCCATTCCAAGAGTCACCTTAGCCCCCTTCCTATTCTATAAAAACCCACCACCTACTACCATTTGAGGGCATCCTCCATTAGTGTATTTTGCTACCTATACCACCTACACCTACGGCCAAGAAGAAGGAGTAGAGAAGGAGATTAAAGGGGCACATCACCAGCTCTTTTGGTGCCTTCTTCTCCCCACTTTCTTCAACTTGGGCCACGCCAAGGAGGAGGATTTTTCTACTTCAAGGAGGACGGCCAGGCAAAGGAGAAGGACCTAGGGTGGACGTCCACTCTTGGAGAGAAGCTTAGGGCACGCCCCTTTAGGGCTTGCCTTGGAGGACATCACCTTGGCGGAGCATAGCAAGGAAGGAGTTGAAGGACTCTTTTCAAGCTTGGGAGCTACCAAGCTTGGAGCAAGAAGCCCTCTTCTTCACCATCTATCTAGAGGATTTGTGTTTGCTTTTCTTATTTGCAATTTTTCTAGTAGTAGAAGCATTCCTCTACTAGGTCTTTTTGAAAAACACTTTTTCATTAATCTAGTTGCCTTCTTTGCAATTTCTTATTTGCATTTCTAATTGTTTTGTTTTTAGCATTCTTCACTCCCTCTCCCTAATTATTCTAGGCCTCCACTTGCCTAGAGTGAGCTTATAGAGAGGTTCTACTTGCCACTTTAGAAGTAGTTTATTGAATTTGAAGTGTAAGTCACTTTCCCACCACAATTTCTCATGTTGCCTTAATTCAAAAATAAAAAAATGATATATTGAAAAATACCAAAAAGAAAGTTGAGATTTGTATTCTAAGCAAGAAAATCAATTTTGCAAACATTTGGCCTCCTTGGATGACCCTAGATACTCCCCTATCTAGGAATATAAATTTAAGAGTTGATCGGCTTTGCGCGTTACAACGATGTATTTTACAAACCGCGTAAAATCCGTATCACAGCGCCCTCTCTCTCGTGCTCTCTCTCTCTCTCTCACAACACTCTCTCACTCTCTTCACCGACGCTTACACACACATACACTCACACTTCCACACACACACACACACCTATACTCTATTATATACATATATATATATACGTATACTTATATATATTGATATATATATACATATATATATACATATATATATATACTTATATTTATACATATAGTAGTACCTATATACTTATGTATTAGTATACATACATATACTTATATACATATACTTATATCTATATATATATATATATATATATATATATATATATAATATAAGTATATGTGTGTATGTATGTATGTATATATATATATTTATACATATATCTATACACATATTAGTACTTATAGAAATATGTATTAGTCTATATACATATACGCATATATATATATATATACATCTATATACTTATATATATACATACATATATATATAAACATATACTTATACATACATATACTTATACATATGTATATATATATATATATATAAATATACATACATATATACATTTATATCTACATAACTATATATACATATATATATAGACATATAGATCTATACATATATCTATCTATACATATACTTACATATATATTTACATACCTATATATATATACATATACATATATACATATATAACTACATATATATATATATATATACCTATATATCTATAACCATATATATATACATATAGATATATTTACATATATACATATATATATAGTTTCACATTATTTACCATACGTGGTATCACGGGAATATCTGCACCAGTTGCTGATATTCCCTGATACATGCGTACAAAAAGCGTGGTCACATACATCTTCCACCATCCATCCCACACTCCATGCGACACCTCGTCCTGTTGGTTGCGTCTTTCTAGACGATGACTTACTCAACACCGTGCTACACTCCATCTCCGCCTCCACCCCCACCCCTTTATACATATATAGTATATACATATATATCTATACTGTAGTTACTTCTATTTCTCTTGCATGCCCATAAAAAGATAAAAAATATATAAAAGAGAAAAGATAATCTTTGACTTGCAGGTACTCCATCTTGCGAATAGCAAGACCCATTTTGGAACCCTGATTTGGCTCAAAGCCAAGAACCTAATTTTGAGGGTGTGCCTCAAGGACCAAGATTACCAGAAAAAAATCTAAATAGAAAAAATACCAAAAACACAATAAACGAATGGAAGAGATTCGTTGTAGGAAAGGCGTAGAAACTCGACTTGTAACCCTACTTCCCTAAGTTCGACCCTGGGCCTAAAAGTGACCAAGATAAAATCAAGTAGGCCAGGTTAAAAGAATTTTGTAAAGAGATGGTTAGGTCCGATTTAGGTTAACCACTATACACACTTCAACGATAAAATCATCATATTAACAACCTATCTAGGCTCGACACCGCATAGCTCCAGGTAATACACCCAGGTCACGCGGAAGGAATCTAGGCTTCTGAGAAGGGCTTCAATTGGAAGCCTTCCCCTCAGTAGCTACTCCAATTGGGCGCGCCACTCCATCTGCAAGCACATACGAAGAGGAGACCTAAGATAGTCCCACATTGTGTGGGATAAAGCAGTTGAAGGCACATATATTATTTTTGTCACTGGGTTGTTTGCCTCAACACTCGAGGGGTAAGGTCCACCGCACCCCTTCACATGTCTCGCCTGTGACACCATCACATGAGCCTGGCTCCGACTCGTTTACCTGCCTATGCCCACGCACACCTCGGCTACTACCCCACGCTGACAGCCTTGGTCCCAGGTGCATTTTGATCGAAACCCAACTACCCGATACTGTGCATGGCCTTGGGAGGGCATGAAAGAGGAGAAACCAGAGAGAAGGAAATAGAGAGAACACACAGGGTTCAGGGGGGTTTTGCTTCCCTATGTATTGAGCTAACACTTAGCCACATCTGAAGAAGAGCTACCCCCCTGTGCATAAGAGACAGAGCTAAAGAAAGAAGGAAAGAAAAGGCAAAGTAGAGGACAGAAGAAAGAAAGGAGAAGGAAGAAGGCCTGTGCAGGTAGAGAAAGAAGAAGAAAGAAGAAAGAGCAGAGAAAGAAGAGGAGGCTGAAGAAGAAGCAAAGTTCCCTCTTAGCACTGTAGCAAGGCTGACTCAAGCTGTCTGATTAAAGTTCCTATCGTCTGATGAAGTGCACTATGCACTTGGTTTGAATAGTTGATATTATTTGAGTATTTGCTATATACGTTAGACTAATAATTGGTGATCCAAATCACCATTATTTTGTCTAGAATTCTTTTTGACTCTTCATATACCAATGTTATACATTACATATTAGTTTTTAAGTAATCAATTATGCTCATTTGCATTATTTATTGAGATTAGCGATTGAATTCCATATTTTCTTCCAGCAAACGACCTCGAACTTTCATTCGAGTTATAAATATTATCTGTTGTTCGAGCTATTTTTGAGTAATTATTACTACAACGAACGCTGACGCACGCGGAACGTGGTTGTTTAATTATGCCATTATAGTATGCGTTCGTGACGTCAGTTTTAATTTAGAATGTGAAGTTGGTGAGTCCAAGTATCGAACACAAGGAGGCATAAAATCGGATTATTTTGTCACTTTAGTTGTCACAGGAATGGTTGATTTGCCTGCTTGCAAGAAAATGCACGAAAGAGAGAGAGAGACAAAGTAGGGTTAGAGATCGTGTTTAAAGCATGATTATCATTTAAAAGGACATGAGCTATAAATATATGAAATATCATCAACATATAACATGCCGTGAAAGTTTGTTTACAACTACAACAATGGATGAAAGCTTAAACAAGTGCAACATAAACTAATGTAAAAAGAGAGAGTGCGAGGAAGAGTCAAGATGGCCATGGCAGTGGAGGAAGGCTCCATCGGCGACTTGACAACTCCGGGGCGGGTATGAAGTATTTAGTGGAGCTAGGAGAAGGCTAGAGTAGCTTGGAAGGTGTGTGTGTATTGAATGCCTTTGAATGGGGTGGTTGGGAGGGTTTATATGGATAAGAGGGGTTTCTAAACTAAGTAAGGGCTTTAGCGACATCTGAAACGTTGCTAAACCCATTCCAGAAATGTCAGTGAAGCCCCTCGCCCACCGGTCCAAGCACGCAAGCGTGCTTCCTTCGCCCGTGCAATCCGTGTGCATGCCATGTGAGCCATCTGATGGATGATCAGACGGTTGAGAGTGCGCATGGGCGCATGCTATGGATCGCTCCTTGAGCGCACGTGGGCGATGGCGTGCATCCAAAGCGCCACGTAGCCTCCATCCGCACCACTCGACGTCAATCAGACGGTTTGATTTCCCCGCAGTGTGTGCTGGGCATGATTTGAGATGCAGCGGGAGTCGAACGCTCGCCGCAGCTTGCGAGTGTGAGTGTTTGACCGCTGCGCTGCCTCCTTGAGATGGTGTGGTAGACAAGTTGGGCGCGCACAATGCCGACGGTTGGATGGAGATCCAACGGTCAGATCTTGAAGTCCTTTGGGCACGCCAACGATGCGGTGTGGTCGAAGTTCGCAGATCCTCAGTCGTCCGATCCTTGGATCGAACTACTTAAAATGCTTCTTCATGATGAGCACAAGGGTGCTGCGTGGGTAAGGGTGCGGTGGAGAGAGCCACGTGGCTGCTTGTGGGCCGTTGATCATCAGATCAATGGCCAGATCTTCTTGGGCTGGTTGAGGGAGCTCCGAATGTCGAATTTAAGTGATTCGAGTTCGTTGGACTCCATTCGTCGATCTGAATCCATCCGTGTAATCCGATTGCTCATATGAGATCTGTTTCAACATGCACTTGTACATATGGCCATTAAACATTGATTTATAAGCAATCTTAATTTGCAATGCATGCAGTGCTCCCATGCCCATCATGGTATGCTATTAGTGTGCATATATCCCCAAAACTAACCCCAGTTGATGGCATTATCATCATTGAATGCAGAATTATCATACCCCCGTGCTCATCCCTTACTAGTCCTTAGCAAGGTTTATCCTAGCCGTTATTTCCAGTCGGAATTAGGAATTGATTACTTAGACATCTGTTGCTTGTCAACGGGAGGAAATATACTAAGATCCTAATTCACAGACACTAAACACTGCCTGAGTGTCTACCAAAATGCAAACCGCCCAAGTCCTTGCTTTAAAGCATATATATAGATTTTTTTTTCTTTTTCATCTTTTCTAATTTTTTGGATTTTTTAGAGTTAAGAGTGTGCAAGTAACTTTTTACAACTACCCAACCCACCCATAACTCGAAAAAAAGTCTAAGTGCTAAGAATCTTGGTGTGAAGATAGTGATAGACTCACTTAACGGTAATTAAAATAGACTTCGGGTTTCTACACCCTTAGGTGACCGGAAAAGAGAATGCTTGCCTAAAGGTGTATTTATCCGATCGGTAGCTTTCTCCCTACTTTTATTTTGAGTGGGGTCAACACAAGGATGTTTCTAGTGTATATCTCCCTGAATTGCTCTACTTCTCCGCTTCTTCCTTAAGTGTTTTGGGCTTTTTTGTGCATTTAGTGAGCTAGGTTATGGACAACCGGCCAATGAGCTATTACCCACGACCACTTGCCAACCATACTCGTGCAGTGAAGTGTGGCTTATTTATTTTTTTCTTTTTCTTCTTTTTCTATATATATTTTCTTTCTTTTTCTTTTTTTCTTACTTTTTCTTTTTTTGTTTCAGTAGGTGGCTTCCCTGATCTAAGATTTACCTAGAGGCAATAAAAGAGAATGGTCCTGTGGCTGGGCTCTAGACAACCGGCCAATGAGTTGTTACTTACGACAACTTGCCAGCCAAACCACCCTAGAAGGTTCATTAGCTACCCAATTTCTGTTAGAATCTCTGAGGAGTGAGTCAGTGCAAAAATGTGTGCAGATGCTTAGACTAAAAGTCCCTCCGAGTCAGAAGGCAGATTGATAAGTCATATACTTATCACCTTTCTTTATTGATCAGATTAATGTAAATTAAGGTTGCAAGGATTCAGGGCTAAATCCACATTTTAATGGACACCAAGGCTGATTAATCCTGAAGGCCTGAAAAGTCTAGGTGTTTCAAGTTCTTCTCGTATTATTTCCTACAGTTGACAAGCTCTTAATGCCTAAGTTTTCCTTCCTAAATTATATATATATATATAATTCAGGGTGATAATACAAACTCAGAGAATGTAGATTACCACCCTCTCATGCTTAAGTTGGACAATGTCCTCATTGGCAAATAAATGTATGCACGGGGGTACAGAAAGAAATCACCTGAGTGCCGTAGTTTACCTGATCAGTCTGAATCTTCTGGGTTGCCTCCCAGGAAGCGCTGAGTTTATTGCCTCCAACTAGGCGAAGCTTCGTGTCAACCCTCAATGAGGGTGATTACTTCCTTTGGGGGAACATGGGCAAGATAATGTTTTAATCTCTGGTCGTTTACTGTGAATGTTTGCCCAGTGTTAGGATCTGCAATTTCAACTGCCCCATTGGGATAAGGTTTGACCACCTAATATGGTCCTATCCATTTTGATCTCAGTTTCCCAAGAAAGAGTTTAAGTCTTGCATCAAAAAGCCAGCCTTGCTGATTGGGCTCAAAGGTTTTCCTATGAATGTGTATGTCGTGGATGGCTTTCATCTTTTCTTTGTAAAGTCAACTATTCTCATAGGCGTCCCAATGGATTTCCTCGAGCTCGGAGAGTTGGAGCATCCTTTGAGCTCAAGCCAACTAGGAATCCATATTGCACTACTTAACAGCCCAGTATGCCCAGTGTTCCAACTCGACTGGAAGGTGGCAAGCTTTGCCAAAGACTAAATGATAAGGCTACATACCTATCGGAGTCTTAAAAGCGGTCCTGTATGCCCAAAGGGCATCATCCAATCGTGTAGACCAATCCTTCCGATCAGGTCTCACGGTCTTTTGCAAAATGTTCTTATTTGTCTATTAAAGACCTCGGTTTTCCCATTTGTTTGCGGTGATACAGGGTGGCAATGCGGTGAGTAACCCCGTATTTTCTAAGTAGGGCACAAAATTGGGTATGAATAAAGTGGCTCCCACCATCACTGATCATGGCTTTTGGTATCCTAAACCGACAGAAGATGTTCTGCTTAACAAAGTCCATGACAACCTTATGGTCACATCTTCGGGTGGCTACGCTTCGATCCACTTTGAGACACAGTCTACTGAGACTAATATGTACTCGTAGCCGTTGGATAGCGGGAAGGGACCTATAAAATCGATGCCCTAAACATCAAAAATTTTGACAATCAGAATGGGCTGGAGGGGCATCATATCTTTTCTAGTCATAATCCCCAATGTCTGGCATCGAGAGCAAGTCTTGGCGAAACTGTGTGCATCCTTGAATAAGGATGGCCAGTAAAATCCAGACTACAAAACTTTTGTAGCCGTTTGCTTCCCAAAGAAGTGGCCACCACAGGCTTGGTCGTGACAAAAGGACAACACACTTTGGACTTCCTCTTTAGGAATACACCTCCTAATGATCTAGTCATCACAGAGTCTAAACAACATAGGATCATCCCAGAAATAGTGCTTGGCTTCAGCCACCCCGTTGCTGTCTAGACCAACTGTGCGGAGTTTGTCCTACCACCAGATAGTTGACTAAGTCAACATACCATGGTAGCTTTTTTCCTTGCATAGCTAGAAGTTGTTCATCAGGAAAGGTGTCAGTCAAAGGTAATGAGGGTCCGATGTGGTCCGGGTGAAGTCTGGATAGGTGATCGGCTATGACGTTCTTGGACTTGACTTTGCTGTGTATTTCTAGGTCAAATTCCTGTAAGAGCAGGATCCATTGGATGAGCCTGGGTTTAGCATCCTTTTTTGCCAACAAATGCCGGATGGCCAAGTGGTCAGTGTAAACCGTCACGTGGGATCCCAGAAGGTATGATCAGAACTTTTCTAATCCAAAGACTACAACGAGCAGTTCTTTTTCAATGACGGTTGGTTGTTTAATTCCTCAACACAATTAATTATGTTATTTAGACTTAATCAATCACATGAGAAAGTAACTTAGGTTAACTTGAATTATTATTAATTGTGTAGTATAGGGTCAAGTTAACCTAACATTTTAGAGTTTTAATTCTGTTTAACTGGTTGAGTCCAAGTTGTTCACGGGGAGGCAGAACTTATCTTAATCCACCATTAACTCCTAAATATAAATTACTAATTACTTAATCAATCAGAATTATAATTCAATTATTTTAAGTACATGAATCTTGCATAAAAGATATTCACTTAAAAGCATGCAACATTCCATTAAGTAAAAACACATTTACACATGTATTCTCTCATTAAGAATCAAGTAAACATGTTTATTCACTAATTACAATATTTTTTTATAAAATTTTAAGGCAAGAAAATTTATACAAGTGGATACAAATGCCTCATTATATCAATTAAACTCAAAATATTAAAAGGAGACATTATTACATTGAAAATACAAAAGTAAGAATTAAAAATCACAAATCTCCTTTCTTCTTCTCTTTAGCCCTTTCCTCTTCTTTTAATCTTTGCTGTAATTCTCTCTCTCTTATTCTTCTTTCTCTCTTCTTCTTCTTCCTCGAAACCCTCTCTGTTCTCTTTTCTTTAACTCTCTCATTTTATTCCCTTAATTCTTTCTTCTTTACTGTGCTTCTTATATTTCCTACACTGTGCACAATGCAATCCACACTTAGCCGATTTCTCTTGATCCTTAACCCATTTTCTTAACTCTCATTCCAAAAATTTGGTTAATGGGCGGCCCGGCCTTTCGAGGATACACAGCACCCATAAGGGGCAGGACCAAACCCTACTCAGCAGAGCCTAGTTCAATTATTAGGTGGATTTCTCATATTTTTGTCTCAATGCACAGTCTTGGCCTCCCAGGCCCACATTCACATCCACACCCACTCACGGGCCCACGCACACAAGCATACGCCTGCGCATGCACACACACACATCTGCATAGGCACGTGCACATGCATGCGCCCGCACACAAGCAAGTTTCTCTTTGCACCTAGCGCTGATGACCGAAACGTCGTCGACACCTTTTCATATTATACTAGTGCGGCAATTCACAAATAATCGATGTGGGACTATCATTGTCCATTCCAGGCCAAACTTCGGCCGATGATTCCTGCCAACACACTGGGTGATTTCGGTCGAGCAAAGGCTCAATCGAGAGCCCTTTGGATTCTCTACATGTATGTAACACAAATTTGGTGTTCAAGTCAGATCTAACCCTTCAATTTGAAGGGCAAAGGTGGAAGGTTTTCATGGCCACTATGGCCTATAGAGGGGAAACTCAGGTCAATTGATCTGCAGAGGCTATACAGCTCTCAACTGAAGGCCTGTGTGCCTTCAATGAATTAATTCGCATCAAATGAGTAGAGACAAGAAGGTCTAAGAGCTTCAGAGAAGAAGATGAAGCTTTTGATCTTCGTTTAAGAGCTTCAGAGCTCCATTTTTAGCTCTGAACAGCTCAACAGAGAGTTTAAACCCAGAGGTATCAAACTAAATAATCTTTGAAGGTTTCAAAGATCCTAATTGAACAGGTTTGGCATTCAAATTTCATCAATAATGCATTGGAAACAGTTTGGGTTCAAAAATGACCCAAACTGGACAGTGAAAAGATTTAGCCTAAATCCTTAATAGAACAACTTAAATGTTATTCTAATAACCTTAGAATCACCCTGACATCAGATTCAAATCATTAATCATCGACTTTACTCAAGAATTCTCTAAATTAGGCCTGAGTTTGACCATAAAGCTTTAGAAATTGACTTTCTAAATTAGAGCTTCTCTAACCTAATTAAGACCCTAGATTAGTTCTATTTATCTTCAAGAGTTGATTCAGAGTCTTCAAAAGTAATTTCAGTCAAAAATTCTAGGGTTTAGGACTCATCTCCTGAGATCCTAATTGAGTTTGTTTGGTAGAGCAAACTACAGCTTCTCTTAGTAAACAATCAACAGGAATAACTTCATCATGCTTCACTCAAGCTTCTAAACCTCTTAGATTGGATTCATTCCTAATGAAGGTGTCTCTCCAACTCTGCTGGAGTCGGAGAAGACAAAAGCCTAAGACGAGCTCCAAGAGTCAAAATATCAAATTAATGATTGATACAAAATCCTTAGGTCATTAGTAATCAATCAGGAGCTCTACACAGAGTTCTATGGGCTGAAGACATATTTCAACTCGCCAAAGCTTGCTGGAGCTCCGGTGAGTTCAGGACTGACACTATGGAGTTTAAAACTCCATGAAACTACTCAAAAATAACCTGAAAGTCTCCTGAGGTCATAAGGAACCTCAAGAGCTTGACAATTAACTCAATTAAAGATTAAATCAGAAGATAGGCTTTGAATTCAAAGAAATTGCAATCTGAGTTCTCTGGAACTCAAATTGACTCCTCTCACTCAATTGAGTGAGGAGATTTTCTCATTAAGATACGGTGATGATCTAGATGTGATTAATTAGGTGTTTTAACTCTCTTGAGCTCACCATGGACAGTGAACTCAAGAGTTCAGATGAATTTAGGCATTTTATGAATAGGCGATTAATTCTTTAATTAACACTTTGAACGGGGCCCTTAAGTGGTGTATAGGTGATGGAGAGCCCCAATTGGATGTGATCTACGCTCGATGACCTCCGCCATGGACAGTGGAGGTCACCGGTGAATGTGGCAATGACTTAGGGGTAACAGCTGATAAAAAAAATGAGGGAGTAGTGCTATGAATTTGTGATGAGGAAAGGAAGGTGATTGATGCGTAAAAATAGCAAAAGAGTGCTTCGGACAAGCTCAACGAGCTTACCGGAGATGGAAGAGATGGCAAACAAACTGATCATAAAAGCCTAACTAAGCTACTTAACCTACTGAATTAAAACTACACTACACTTACCTACCTAACCCTACTGTTACCTGGATGAAAGGAGGTAGAAATCTCCGTCGACGGCTCTTAACGGAGGATAAAACCAGAGATCAAGGAAAGAAGTCCGGCAAATGTGTTTGCGAAGTAGAAACGGAGTCCGGAGTCATCGCTTTATCCAGAGACGCGGCAGAAGAAGGCGGAGCTCGGCAGATGGTGGAAGCGATCGAAGAGAGTGTGTGGAGGTGAAGGTAGTTTGCCAGAACAGGAAGGAATAGCCTATTAGTTAGCCATAGTTGGGGGAAGAGGGCAGGGAGCTAACTACTGAAATCGAAGGGTTCAAGGGGTACTTATAGGGTTCGACGGCTATGAAGGAGCTCAAATCTAGACAAAACTGTGACTAGATTCAAGGTAACCACTAGCGTCTTCTCTGACGTCGGTGAAGTTAACCTTGAGTCCTAAATAGGATTTCAGGTGCATCTAGACTGTGGGATGGAAAGATGACTGATGAGACCGCATTTGTGGGCTAATCGAATGCACAAATACCTAGATATTAGAAGGATTTCTACTTGTACATAGCATACTTAGATTTATAAATAGATTAGTTTATAAATATGATGGCATGCTTGTTTTATACATCACATTCACATGTAATAGAAGGAAATATAAATTATGGTGGCATGTATGCATTCCATGCATCATTTTGGAATAACTCTATAAATAACCCATTTTCTTTTTTTTTTATTTTTTTTCTCGCAAAGCAAACCAACGACGCTTGTGCCGCTCCGCGTGCAACAGCAGCACCTCATCGCGCGAGCATTGTTGGAGGAGATCGTGCAAGGCCGGAAAGTCAGGGGAGATAGGTTCAAAAAGGAGGATCGCTTTCCCTAGTGGGGACATCTTCTTCCCACCCTGCGGGGATATCCTGCTTCTCCACCTCTCACCTCCACTGTGCTCCTCATGTGCACACCGTGGACATGGCATGCATCGTGATCTAAAGCAAGCATCCTCACCTCCATCACCGTAGTGGTGCACGGTGACAGCGTGCATCACCACCTCCACAACCGCATCTACAACTGGCCACCACCGCAAACCCCCCCATCGCGTGCAGCCGCACCTGAACACTAGCCTACACACGCGCACAGCCAGCCACGTGCACGCTGCGCGCACCCGTCCACCTCCACGCGTGCTGCACCCATGCACCTGCAGCGCACGCCTGCACCGCTCGCCCCTGCTCCAGCCAGTGTGCCCATCCTCCTCGCATGCGCATGCATGCACACACCACCAGCAGCCATCTTCGTCTTCTTCCTCCCAACAGGCCACCTACAACTCCACCTAAAGAACCCATCAACCACCAGCCTGCCCCACGCCGAGAAACCCCCTCCGGTCGCCGTTCTCATCACCGACACCACTGTTGAGATGCCCTCGCTCCATCGCTGCTCCCCTCCGCTTCACGCCACCAGCCAACACCCGCGCACGGCCTCCTCAGGACCCATCACCGACGTCATCTTCCTCATCCACCGGTGACCTCCAGTGACCGCTCGCCACCGCACCACCTCCGGAGTGTTCCTCTCCTCCAACCCAGCTCCTCCGACGACTCTTGCAGTGAGCCACGCCCGCTCCTTCAAGCGAGGAGGAGAGAGGTGAAATCCTCTGCTTCTCCTCCAATTAAAATTTACCATCCGTGCCATTGCGAGGGAGCACTATTCCATTATTTAATGAATTAAATTATTGAGGTGAATTTGCGTAGCCATCCTTCCATTTAATCAAAATTGCTTACATATGCATATCTCTCATGAATGATTTAATGCATGTCATCTATATTATGGTGAACAAGCTATATTCTAGAAATTAGTATTTACGGTGTTTACCAGTATCAAGATCATTATTTTACATGATATTATATAGTGGTGATTTTGCATATGCACAACTGTATTCTTGATTAATTATTTGAAGCAACAGATCATGTGAAAACACGTGCACCAGCTAGTATGCATATACATTGAGATTCCCGAATAAGTGAAGCACAACGCACTAGTTTAAATAGGCTAATTCCTCCCTGTGGAGATGACCTAACTCTTCGTGATTAGTTTTGAGAATTAAAATGTTTTTAAAAGCGATTTCTACCACGCGATTAAATACAACACATCATTTTATGTTAAAGTTTTCAATGACAACGAAGATCGCTCTTTCAATGACGGTGAGCGCAAGCTCTAGGAGCTTGGTGAGGGTGGAATGACGTCAGATGAAAGGTGATCAGGTGGTAAATGCACCGCCGCACGTTAGCCGTTGAAGCGGCTAAAGAAGAAACGAAGAAGAAGAAAGGTGTTCACAGGGACCTAGGTGTAAGAAAAGTTAAGGACCTATGTGCATGAAAAGGACTCAAAAGCAATGAAACCAAAGGACTAAAAGGTAAATTGAGGTTTTCAAAGCTTCTTTTAATTTAATTCTTTTTAAACTTTTTATATATTATTATAAATTAGATAAATAATATATATATATATACCTTGAATTTACATTTTGACCTTTTTAGCTTAATCTATTTAATTGAGTTAAGTTACTTAAGTTATTACATACTTAAGTATAAATTATGCTTAAGTTAAATTAGATATTAATTAGGTAACTAACTAATGATATTTTGAGTCCATTTATTAATTAAATTATTAATAATTTTAATTAACTTTTAATTAAGCATTTTTAACTTATTTTTAGGTCCTTTATTGATTTGTCCCTTATTCTATAATTATCCCTTTTAAAAACATATTCCTAACTAATTAACCAGGGAAACTAGTTAATTAGGGGTAATTAGAAGCCATGATGAGCCTCTCATCAATGGTGTAATTCCGTTGAGCCTCATCCAATGTTTTACTCGTGTAGTAGATCACCACGGACCTCTCTCTTCTTTGTCCTAGGACTGCACCGATAGCAAAGTCTGATGCATCGCACATAATCTCAAAGTCTTAGAACCAGTCTAGGGGTTGCAAAATAGGTGCAGTGGAGACTGTTTCCCTAAGGGTGTTGTAAGCCTTGATGCAATCAGGTGTCATGTGAAAAAGGGCATCATTGGCTAGAAGGTCAGTCAAGGGCTTAGAAAGCTTAGAAAGATCCTTAACGAACCTTCTATAGAAGCCAACATGTCCTAGGAAAGATCGAATTTGCTTGACCGAACTAGGTGGTGGAAGTTTGGAAATTAAATCAACTTTAGCTTTATCCACTTCGATGCCCCTATGCGAGACGATGTGACCGAGGACAATCCCTTCCTGAACCATGAAATGGCTCTTTTCCCAGCTTAAAATCAAGTTGACCTTGATACATCACTTCATAATCTGTTCCAAGTTGCTAAGACAATGGTCGAATGAGTTCCCGAACACGGAGAAATCATCCATAAAGATCTCCAGGTATTCACCCACCATTTTTGAAAAAATGGCTAGCATGCAACGCTGAAAGGTCGTGGGTGCATTGCATAACCCGAATGGCATACGAAGGAATGCGAACGTGCCATATGGGCAAGTGAATGTGGTCTTCTCTTGATCCACTGGTGCAATAGCAACTTGGTTGTATCCTGAATATCCATCTAGGAAGCAAAAATATTTTTACCCTGCCAATTGCTCAAGAATCTGGTTAATGAAAGGCAGAGGGAAATGATCTTTCTTGGTGACCTCATTAAGCTTCCTATAGTCAATGCACACCCGCCATGCCATAGTGGTGTGGGTGGGGATGGATTCGCCCTGGTCATTGGTAACCACAATGAGCCTAGCTTTCTTGGGTACCACTTGAGTGGGGCTCACCTAATATATGCGTCAAGCCACTTGATTATTTCCTTTTTAACAACCTCTCGCATATTCGAGTTCAATCACTTTGTATATGGCGAGAAGGTCGAGCCCCATCTTCCAAATAGATCTTATGAGTGCAATAAGTAGGACTAATTCCCCTTAGGTCAGAAATTGTCCACCCAATGGCTGCCCAATGGCTGCCCAATGTTTAGAGAGGGTCGTAGTCAACCTAAGTTCTTGATCCTTAGTTAAGTGAGCATTGATAATCACATGGAAGGTCTGGTCAGGTCCTAGGAAGACATACTTGAGATTATCGGGCAAAGGTTTTAGTTTAGGTGTAGGTAGGACAACATTTGATGGGTAGGGGAAAGGGGGAAGTTGATCAACATCAATCTCCTCGAATGGGGGTTGCTGAAGGTAATCAGCTCTACACGGGTCGACCTCCACAGGTTGGGGTGGTTCAGGGTATTCATTAACTGGTTGAATCAGATGGTCTGCTGAAGAGCTGAGTGAGGTATTCTTAAACCAAAGGTTCCATAGGATCATGCTTCTCAACCCAGCCACAATCAAAAGACTTAGCCACCTTGAAGATATCCAATTGCATATTCTTGTCCCCAAAGGTGATTTCCATGCATCCCGTGTCGCAACCAATGTTCGCCTTAGCCGTAACTAAGAAAGGTCTGCCCAGGATGATAGGTGTGTTTTGCAGCTATTCGGGGACTTCCACGTCGAGGACCAAAAAGTCGATAGAGAAGTAGAAGTCCTTGACCCGAACAATCGCGTCCTCGACTACCCCCTTCGGGGTTTTCACAGATCTATCAGCCAATTGGATAGTCACAGGTGTGGGTTTCAATTCTCCAAATCCAAACTTGTGATACAAGGTCGTCGGGATGAGGTTGATCGAAGCACTTAAGTCCAAGAGCGCTCTATCAAATGTCATGTCCCTGATATTACAAGAAATCAGGGGCGCTCTTGGGTCAGTTCGTTTAGGAGGCAGGTTGCTCAATATCACTAAACTAGCTTGTTCTGAGAGCACTACCTTCCTAGGTGCTTGGGTTTTCGGCTTATGCTTCGACATACAGACATCCTTCAAGAACTTAGCGTAAGCCGGGATATGTTTAATTGCTTCGAGGAGCAGAATATTAATCTAGACTTGTTTGAAAATCTCCAATAACTTCTCATTCTCAACTACAACTTTCTTTTTCTTCCTTTTCTCCAAGGCCTCAAGGTATGGTGTTTGGGTTTGAATCGGGTTAGTCTCCATGTCCTTGGGTTCCTCCTCCTCATCCTCAGACTCGAGTATCTCAGGAAGTGAGGTCACAGGAGGGGTTGGCCATTTGGGGTCCTGGGTTTTAATGCTGCTTCTCAAGGTAACCGTGTTGGCAGAGGCATTGAGGCCATGGGTAGATCCTTGAGAAGAAGAGGAAGAAGAAGCACCAAACCCAAGGGGTGTTTGTAGGGCTTGCTGGACCATGTGTGCATGTCCAAGATTGGCTTGGAACCCTTGAGAATTGGAGCCTCTGTTGATCACATTTCTCGGGTTCGGTTGTGGCTGAGAAGGAAGGGAGCCCTGTTGTTTGTAATGCAACAGTTGGCTCAATTGTCCATTCACTAATTCCATTTCCTCCTGATGTTTATGATTCATATCAGCCATCATTTTTATCAGCGTGTCCATTTGGTTTTGTGGGGGAGGGTCCATCCTATTCTGATTATAGGGTGGTCTAACCGGTGGACCTTGCTGATAGGAGGGGGGGTTTAGCCTGGGTTGGTTCTGGAATTGGTTCAGTTTTTGGTTCATCCAGGCGAAATTCGGGTGACTACGCCATCCGGTGTTGTAGGTGTTGGAAAAGGGATCAGGTTTGGAGTAACCTTGGTTGGCTTGGACATCTTCAAAGATAGAAGGTGTCGAGGGGGAGGGAAGAGAGTAATCTGGTTTTGAGGGAGCAAAGGTCCCTCCCTAGAACATGGTCAGGGGTTGTTCCAGGTGTATTTGGTTCATTGGCTACACCAAGTCTACATTGTGTGCTCCCTTTGCTAGGGAGAGGGTCTATAGCAGGTTTCCAATCTGGTTTAGCAGTTCATCAATCTTCTTGTCCACCAACTCAACTCGATCCAACTTCCTGGCTATAATGTCCATGTCAACCATTCCAGAATTGGCTTGCACTTCATAGATCCTACCACGGGGTTAACTAGATCGATTAAACTAGGTCATGGAGGCATTTTTGAGAGAGTTCTCACTCATGGACTCAAAGAGTTCAAACGTTCTCTCCTCATCTTTGTTCAAAAAGTTGCCTCCACATGAGGCATTAACAAAGTTCCTAAGGTTGCTGTCCAGACCATGGTAGAAGATCTGGGCCAATTACCACCTTTGAACCTCATGGTGTGGGCCTTTTCTCAACAATTCATTAAATCTTTCCCATGCCTCATGGAATTGTTCCCCACCTTATTGTGTAAATGTGATAATGGCTCTTTTAAGGGCATTGGTTTTACCTATTGGGAAAATTTTCTTCAAGAATGCATGCCTTAGTTCCTCCCAGGTGGAGATGGGTCTCCCTAAGGTTCTAAGTGATAACACTACATTTTATGGTGATAATTCTGCCAATCAGGGTTTATCTTAGGGGCAACATGCACAAAGAATACACCGTAAATGGGCATGGGAGCATGATATGCATCGCACATCAAGATTGCTTGTAATTCAATGTTAATAGCCATTTATACAAGTTCATGTCAAAACAAACCTCAGATGAGCAATCAGACTACATGGATGGATTCAGAACGACGAACAGAGTCCAACGGACTCAAAATCGACCAAATCCGACATCCAGAGCTCTCGCAATTGGCCCAAGAATTTCTGACCATCGATTTGATGATCAACGGTCCACAGCATGCCACATGGAGCAAGATTGATGCACGACAGCCACCGCCCCGCCTCCTCCTTCACCCATAGGATGAATCTCAGTCATTCGATCTTCGATCGAACGGCTGAGAATGACTCTCGCAGCACCTCCTTCACCTGCTGCACAATCCCTCCATCACCCACAGGAGCGATCTTAGCAGTTCGATCGAAGATCGAATGGATGAGAACAGATCTCACGACAGCCACCACCCGCACCTCTGCATCCTCCAACAGATCACAGCCATTGGATTTCTATCTAATAGCCACCAGCATCGCTCCAGCTCACCACGTCCGCGACCATCCGTGAGCGCAGCATAGCGGTCCCAGCTCTCTCCCGGAGTACCTGACAAGGGATCGAACCGCATCACATATCGAATCTAAGGTGAATGCGTGCGCAGATGAAATTCAGTCATCAATGCACGAGCGAACAGCCGAGATAGAGGCTACGTGGCACCTGTAAATGCAGCCACGTAGGCACGCGCGATCGAATGGCACGATCTGAAGCACACTCCACGCGCGATTTCAACCATCTGATCTTCGATTGGATGGCCCACAGCAAGCGCCCACGGATCGCAGAAGAAAGGAAGAATGGCTCACACGCTAGACCGAGGGGCAAGGGCCTTCACCGACATTTTGGGAGGGGTTTTAGCGACGTCCTGGACGTCGCTAAAGCCCCTACTTAAATTAGAAACCCCTTCTTCCTATATAAACCCCCTCCAACTACCCATGTAAGGCATTCATTGCACTTGCAAGTCTTCTACCCTACTCCTAGCCATCTTTAGCACTCTTTTGTAATCATCGGAGTCGACAAGCCACCGATAGAGCCCTCCTCCACCGCCATGGCCGCCTCGCTATCTCCCTTCTCTCTCTCTCTATCTTAGCATTACTTTACTTTAACTTAAGCATTTGTCTATTGTTGTATTTACAAAAACTTAAGTTGCATGTTAAATGAAGATGTTTCTTTTCTAGCTATTGTCTCTCTTTTTACCATGTTTTCCTTATCGTGAGTTGCACGAATGATATGATCAAAAGATTCTAACCCTACTCTCTCTCTCTCTCGGTCACTCTCTTTTCTCCCACGTTTTCTCACAAGCAAAACCTGCCATTTCTGTGACACTAAGTGACAGAAAAATCTGATTTCATGCCTCCCTGTGTTCAACACTCAGACTCACGTACGTTTCTTTATTTAAAACCGATGTTGCAAACACAAGCTACAACGACCGATTTATACAAATGCGTCCGAAGCACGTCACTAAGCCAGTGAGATGCTTTGTCTTTTAGGGAGAAAGGGAACATCTTAATCAAAATAATGTCCCAGCTGATGTTCCTGGGTTTCACAGTTCGAGCGATCTGGTCTAGGTCCTCAAGGTGTTAGAAGGGGTCCTCATTTGAGCTCCCATGAAAGTGGCTCTAAATTAAGCTCAAGACATTAGGTTTCAACTCAAAATCATCTCCCCCTTTGGGGACCTTAAGATGTGGCTCGATCCGGATAGCAGACGGATTGTAAAAATCATGAAGAGGCCTAGGTTGGCCTTCAGGAGGTTGTGGTGGGTTAGGTGGGTTCAGTGGGGGTTGCCCTTGAGGGTTTTGCAATCTGTGTATGGCTTGCATGATGGTTTGGATTTGTTGTTGTTGAAGTTGGTGGTTGGCAGAGATCTAGGCCTGAATGATGGCCATAGCATTGGGTGAGAGTTGATCCTCAACCTCATCAATTCTTGGTTCAGCCATTTCTCATGTAAAATCAAGTCTCCTCCTGATTTCCCTATCCAAAACAAACAACTCAAAATGCAGTGATCATCTCCCATGCAAACACTAGGAAAGAACGGAGAGGGATGCGAAGAGAGACAGGTGCGAGAAGTGTGTGCACAAACAAGCAAACAAATCTAGTCCTTATAATGTATAGCTTAGGTGACCTAAAAGCCTTAGAGGAATGAACAGATCTGTAAGCACTTAACCACCCTTCCCAATGTTAATCTGGCCAGGTTGATTACTAGGGGGTTGAAGGGAAGGTTCTTCCTTTAGCTTTCGCTGCCAGTTCCATAGACCCCACAACCGCGGTCGTTTGACACTTCCCCGCAGCCTAGACACCAGATTCTACAAAGGGAATGGAGTCCAAGTCCCTAACAAACCCAATCACACCTTCAAGACTTAGACTAGTCCTGCCTAGGGCACGTCTACTCCATTTTAATGAGGGCTAGGTTAGTGCTTATGCTCAGGATATGTGATGAGGCGTTGTTTGGGCTTGTGTCTCTTAGTTAATCGATTTGAGCATGTGCACTTAATAAAACATGGTTTTCAAGCAAGGATTTTATGGTGTGATGTCTTGTAATGATTTTTCATTGCTTTAATGCTTTTTAGGGTTGAAGTTCTTTAGTGTTTTCAAACAAGGTTCAAGTGGGCACACAAGGTTTTGCACACAACGGGCGAAAGTTGATTTCCTTTAGAATGTTGTGGCCCTAGAAAAACAACCCTAGTGTATTCACCCTACTATTCATGCAATTCTACCAGGTGAGTTGATTTTAGTTAGGGTGAGTGGTGCGGCCCAGGTCAAGTCATGGTGGTTTCGCAAACACCACTCAACAGAAAGAACACACTCCAAAAAGATTATCTCTTCAAGAATGTTAGAGTGTATATTTTTTGTTGGGTGATGAGTTTGGAATGTGGGTCAAGTAGCCATTCACCACGCCAATTTTAGATTTTTATATTTTTTTGTATTTTTTTTTTTAGGCAAGCAAACAATCACTGGGTGGAATGATACTCACAACCGTCTTCACAGCATTTTACTCTTGGTCCACCGTCTTAGATCGCACTCCTCCATCGCCCAAGCATCGAGTTCCTGCAACCAATCAAGTAGAGAGAGTAAAATGAGTTAGAATATGTGAATACAAATGAGGGATAAAAGCGACAAAAGAAATCCGTTGCCTCCCCGGCAACGACACCAAAAACTGACACGCCCGGAATGTGGTTGTTTAATTATGTCATTGTAGTATGCGTTCGTGACGTCAGTTTTAATTTAGAATGTGAAGCTGGTGAGTTCAAGTGTCGAACACAAGGAGGCGTAAAATCAGATTATTTTGTCACTTTAGTTGTCACAGGAATGGTTGATTTGCTTGCTTGTGAGAAAACATGAGAGAGAGAGAGAGTAGGGTTAGAGATCGTGTTTAAAGCATGACAATCATTTAAAAGGATGTGATCTATAATATATGAAATATCATCAACATATAACATGCAGTGAAACTTTGTTTTCAACTACAACAATGGATGAAAGCCTAAACAAGTGCAACATAAACTAAAGTAAAGGGAGAGAGTGCAAGGAAGAGTCAAGACGACCACGGCGGTGGAGGGAGGCTCCGTCGGTGGCTTGACAACTCAGGGGCAGGTATGGAGTATTTGGTGGAGCTAGGAGAAGGCTAGAGTAGCTTAGGAGGTGTGTGTATTGAATGCCTTTGAATGGGGTGGTTGGGAGGGTTTATATGGAGAATAGGGGTTTCTAAACTAAGTAAGGGCTTTAGCAATGTCTGAGACATCGCTAAATCCATCCTAGAAACATCGGTGAAGCCCCTCACCTGCTGATCCAAGCGCGCGCGCGTGCTTCCTTCGCCCACGCGATCCGTGTGCGCGCCATGTGAGCCGTCCGATGGATGATCGGACAGTTGAGAGTGCGCATGGGCTCACGCTATGGATCATGCCTTGAGCACGTGTGGGCGATGACGCGCATCCAAAGCGCCACGTAGCCTCCATCTGCACTGCTTGGTGTCAATCGGATGGTCTGATTTCCCTATGGTGCGCGCTGGGCGTGATTTGCGAAGAAATAGGAGTTGAATGCTCGCCGCTGCTTGCGAGTGTAAGCGTTCGACCGCTGTGCTGCCTCCTCGAGCTGGTGTGGCAGATAAGTTGGGCATGTGTTGCCGACTGTTGGATGGAGATTCAACGGTCAGATCTTGAAGTCCTTTGGGCATGTCGAAGATGCGGTGTGGTCGAAGTTCGCGGATCCTCAGCCATCTGATCCTTGGATCGGACGGCTTAAAATGCTTCTTCGTGATGAGCGCGAGGGTACTGCGTGGATGAGGGTGCGGTGGAGAGCGCCACATGGCCTCTTGTGGGCCGTTGATCTTAGAACTTCTTGGGCTGGTCGAGGGAGCTCCAGATGTCAGATTTAAGTGATTTCGAGTCCGTTGGACTCCATTCATCGATCTGAATCCATCTGTGTGATTTGATTGCTCATATGAGGCCTATTTCAACATGCACTTGTACATATGACCATTAAACATTGATTTATATGCAATCTTAATTTGTAATGCATGTAGTGCTCCCATGCCTATCATGGTATATTATTTGTGTGCATATATCCCTAAAACTAACCCCAGTTGATGGAATTATCATCATTGCATGCAGAATTATCAAACGTATCTCTTTCAAAACCCTCGATCCAGCCCACTTAAACATTTTGGTGCCGTTGTCGAGGAGCAACACGCAATTCACCTCTATTCTCTTGCTATATTTTGTATATATTTGAGCACTAACTTGCTCTGTTTACTTTATTGTGATTTTGCGAGGTACTTCACAAGATCTTTCGCGCAAATCAACCACACCAGGGCAAGTAACTTCTCTATATTTCCCTAATCAACCTCCTAATCTTGGGAAGACAAAAAGGACACAATCAATTAGGAATCGCCTGCCTTATTTTTAATAGTAACTATCATTTAAAAGGCAAGTTTCCTGATTTGCAAATTTTTTTTTAAAATCTAATTGAAGATTGAAATGATTTTGTTTAGAATTTCCTACCCCAACTTTCCTGTGCCTATTAGGGATCATGTTTAATTTCTAATCATCTTGGACTACTTACTTCTTGTTTGAGTCCAAGGTGTATATGTTGAGATCAAATTAGATGCAGAATAGAGCTAATTAGGGTTTGACATTAGGGTTTGAAGTGCTAATACACATTTTTGCCTAAATTAAAGGAAAGTTACCCTCCCGCATTTGTGTGCTACCCAAGCCCTTGATTGAAAAGATCTAATCAGAAAAACCCTAAAATCAGGCTCTAATTTCACTTAAACTCTTAAAATCTTGGACCTAATAACTTGGGAGTAAAATCAGGGTGATTTCTAGGTCTTGACCTAGATCTCGATTTGCCATCTTTAGGGCAGGTTAGGTGGTCGGGCTCAGATAGGTCGTGTTAATATGGTGATTTAATCATTGAAATGAGTATAGTGGTTAACCTAAATCAAGCCTAACCATCTCTTTACAAAATTTTTTTTTACCTGGCCTATTTGATTTTATCTTGGTCACTTTTAGGCCCAAGGTCGAACTCACGGAAGTGGGATTAGAGGTGAAGAAGTTTTTATGCCTTTCCTACAATGACTCTCTTCCATTCGTTTATTATGTTTTTAGTATTTTTCTATTTAAGATTTTTTTTCCGATAATTTTTGTCCTTGAGGTACACCCTCAAAATCAAGTTCTTGGCTTTGAGCCAAATTAGGGTTCCTAAAACTGGTCTTGCTATTCGCAAGACTGAGTATCTGCAAGTCAAGGATTATCTTTTCTCGTTTGTATATTTTTTTATCTTTTTAATGGCTGGAAAGAGAAATAGAAATAAGGTCAATATAGTATATATATATGTATATATTATATATGTATATAGGGTGGGGGTGGAGGTGGAAATGGTGTGTAGCACGGTGTCGAGTTGATCGTCGTTTAGGAAGACGCAACCAACAGGACGAAGTGCTGCGTGGAGTGTAGGATGGATGGGTGGAAGATGTGTGCGAAAACGCTTTCTGTACGCGTGTATCGGGGAATATCAACAACAGGTGTAGATATTCCCGCGATACAACATGGGGTATTTGATATGAAAATATATATATATATATGTATATATGTAAATATATATCTATATGTATATAGATAGATATGGTTATAATTATATAGGTGTATATGTAGTTATATATGTATATGTATATATATATATGTATATATATATAGATATGTAAGTATATGTATAGATAGATGTATGTATACGTATATATATATATATTTATTTATTTATAATTAGATATATATGTATGTATATATAACTATATATAGGTATATATATATATATAGTAATATATGTATATAGATATATTAGTATAAGTATCTATGTATATAGATATATGTAGATAGATATATATATATGTATTTATTTATAGTTATAGGTATATGTATATATGTATGTATATTTGTATATATATATATAGGTATAAATATATGTGTATATATATATATATATATGTATGTATACTAATACTTAGTTATATAAGTACTAATATATGTATAGATATATGTATATATATATATGTAAATATATATATGTATATATATATATGTCTGTGTACAAGTGAGTGGGTGTGTGTACGAGAGTGTGTGTGTCTGTGTATGTGTCTGCAAGAGGGAGTGAGGGAGTGCTGTGAGAGAGAGAGAGAGAGAGAGAGCACGCATCTGCTGGAGTGAAGAAGGCGCGGGCAAGTTAAGTCATCTGACGCAGCAACCATCGTCTGATGCCACGTGCAGGCCCAGACGTGTAGGCACACGAAGAGGTGCGCGCACGCAGGAGGGAGTGAGCGTGAGGAAGGGACCGCAACGCACCGCGCTGTGCGCTAAGGCGGGTGCGAGCGAAGAAGCAGGCGGGTGCAAACGCGAGCGCAGGCGCTGGAGCAGGCGTGGGGAGAGACACGGGCGTAGACAGGTGCGGGCGCTGGCGTACGCGGGAGCGAGTGCGCGGACGGGCTGGCGACGGTTGCGGCGTGGAGAGAGAGCGTGCGGTGATTGGATAAGTGAGAAACTTGCCGATCACCTCACTGTAGCCACAGTGTCGCGCTCTCTAGCGTGAACAGTGGCTATAGTGCACGCTCGACTCGCACGACCGCCTGCGCCCGGTTCAGCGTGCGCGGGTGCTGTGGAGCGGCTGGTGCGCACACGGAAGGAGAGCGCACCCGCTGCTGATGTGCGTGGAGGCCGACGCGCGGGCGAGAGGCGGCCGGTTCCTTACTGCAGCTGCGGTTGAGCTTCAAAGATCGACTCTATGGCAATGGCAGAGTTGGCTTGGAATGACGAAACAGAGAAGAGAACCACCACGCCCACCGACTCTTTGATGAGCTGGGCGGTGGTGGGACTCACAGTGGTGGTTGTGTACCACTGTGAGTTGCTCCTGTCCGCAGCGTGGCTCTTCAAGAAGAAGAGAGGCTGCATATGGAAGGGAGAGGGAAGGAGATGGCCTGGAAGGGTGCTGCGTGTGTTTTCTTTCTCTGTTGGACCAGGCTCCCCCTCAAGAAGATGGTCGTGCCCTTTTTAAAGAGGAAAGAGGCATGCACAGCCATGCCCTGGGCTGTGCATGGCTGTGCGTGGCGAGCCTGTTGCAGAGAATCGCATGAAGATGATCAAGCCATGCCTTGCAGTCGCGGAGAAGAAATTCAAAGTCAAATAAAAATAAAAATAAAGATGGTGAATTTGAGAGGCAGCACTTGAGGAAAACGTAAATTTCAAGGCCATTTTATTCACTCTCCTCCCCTCTCAAATAAATGCATGCAGGCGTTTATTTTCACAAATGCGACTATGGCTACCTAATATACACTGGTAATGCTTGGAAATAGCACAAGATGGCACAATTGTTGGTGCATTTTTGCTGTGCAATCATCAGGTGAAGTTGAGCTACATTGTAGTCCAACCAACCTCCAAATTAGGTTACAAGTTGAATTAACTTCTAATAAAGTGAAATCAAAGGCACAAATCAGGACATAAAATTGGTAGGCTTAAGGTCTTAAGTTTGTACATTCTGATCTACCTGGACCCTCAATGACAAGGAAGGTCGGGTGGGGGAAACCCTATAACCCATGGGGATGCTCTACCATGTAGGGGTCTTTGCGGGGCTCTCCCTTCCTAGCTGCCCAGGTACTTCTCAAGTGTGCGAATTTCTGATTCAGAGGTATCATCCACCTCGAAACTACCTTAGTCATCGAAAAATCTTTGGGTGCCTTAATTGGGTCAAAATTCACATCCAGTCCCTCATCCCTTCTATTTAGAGCACATACATAGATTATCTTAGGGATTTCTTTCAAATCCAATCTTGAGTTTTGATCCTACATCTTGATTCCACCATTTGATTAAAAAAAATGCACCCTGGCTATATAGGAAGACTATTTAGAAAACCTGAGTCCCAAATGAGCATAAAAGAAAAGATACTTGAGAATGCCTATAGAAACCATGAAGAATATTGTAAAAGGAACATTCAGGATAGATTCAAAAAATTAATGAACTACATTGTGAACCGTATGGAGATGGTATGGATACAACCATGGTTCAACCTGAGAGGATCTCTTAGTAGAACACATGGAATTGGTGAAATTACACAACAATGATTGTCTGCAATATTGGTCAAATCCTTCAGTTCCAAAAGAACTCCAGAATTTTTTGAAAGAACGGGGAGAATTGTTGAATGGGTTATATAGAACCATTGATCAAAAATACCCATCTGAAGTTGAGACGACATCTTGGAGCAATTCTAGTAATCCATGTAATTTCCCAAATCTCGAGTTTGATGATCATAGTTGTTATGGACCCCCAACCCAGATGAATTCAGATTCAAATTTCATAGCAATTGACATTCCTGATCTTGATGAGGGTTGGGAGGATCCAATTGCAAGTGTTCCTGATTTTGAGCCAATCCTAGAAAATCAAGAACCTGGTTCACCAAGCTTAGATTTCCCAGACACCTGTTGTTGACGTGACAACTCAATCATGTTTTAACAGTTAATTACATCGTAGTATAGGTGATCAAGCGTCGTCAACAAATAAGAGTTTTATTACTCGAAAATCGGAGTATCCGAGGTCGAACACAGGGAGCAATTGGAATTTACTACTAATCTCAAGAATGGAATTGAACACTTTAATTACTCAAAACTTTAATTTAAATGTAAATGCATGAGTTTGAAGAATAATTGAGGCAAAAAGAAAGAATTGGACGTCTGATCCCATGATCAGATGTCTTAAAAGATGTTTCTCTTTTTCTTCTTCTGATTTTCTTCCTTTCTTCTTCTTTGTGCTTGTTTTTTCTCTTCTACAGTGCTTCTTGCTTTTCTTCTGCCTTGCTTCTTTCTATTTTCTTCTGTCTTCTATGGGTCTTCTTACTTATCTCTACTTCAGTTCCTCTTCTTCTGCTTGTCTTCTATTTCTTTTCTTCTTCAGTTTTTCTTCTCTTTTTCCTTCGCCTCTTCCTTCTCTTTTCAATGGCTTCATTCCTTCCTTCCCTGCACAACCACAGCAACGCAAAACCTAACCCTCTACCCACACCCGCGTGTCTCTCTCTGTAAACCACGCTCAGGACGCTCTCCCACAGCCAGATAAACGGGTCGGATCGCGCGCCCGTGACCAGGTGCACCGGCGTGAGGGAGGTGCACGAGGTGTGCTCAGGACAGGGTCAGGTTGGGTCGCGCCAGATCCGCGTGGTGAACTCGTGGACGAGGCGGCGTGAGAAAGGTGAGGGACCTCACCCCAAGTGCGTTCGGAGGCGCTCAACCAATATCACAAAAACAATATAAACCATGGCAGCACTTTGTAAGTTACCGATGTGGGACTAAAACTCCCGGCCTTCTCTTACGCGCGCCCGCATAAGTCTATCATTCAATTTCCACAGCTGCGGACTTCACAGCGTCTCTTGCTAGGTCAGATATCTTCGCAATGCCTCGCCGAGTGAGCTGCACCTGGAGCCTTGCGGTCCTGAAGCCTGGAGCGAGCGTAGAGTTCCTCAAGTTGCCATCAATGGTGACCGGGGCATGGAACCTGTCAGACAAGAAAAGAGCCTCGCGGCCTAATCAGATCACCGGGGAACCTTCGCCGTGTCAGGGCAAAGTTGAAGAGCTAGGTGGCAAGCCGCAGGGCGGCCTAGGCGTGCGTGCCTAGGTCGTCCTGTGGCCGGATGGATGGGTGAGTTCGGAGGACTGTTGGCTAGGCTTATAGGGACTGTGGATGGGCGGAGGTTACTCAGTGAGGTGAGGCAGAGGTTATGTGATGGTCGGCGAGGTGTGTGTGGCTGCGAAGCGACGGGAGCGTCTCGCCGGAGGGTGGCCGGAGATGAGGAAGGTGATGGTGAACAGCAGCGGTCGAGGGGTTTTTGATGAAATAGAATGAGGGAGATGAAAGAGGGGATAGAGGGGAATGGTTTTAACCTAACAACAGGGATAAAGGGGACGAAGAGGCGAACGGCAATACCTACTGTTGCCGGAGAAGAAAGCGCCCAGTGGAGGAAGACAATGGTGATGACGGGGCTAAGGCAGCGCGCGCGGGTGTTGCACGACGCGGAGGAGGATGAGGAAGACGGCTCTGCCACTAGTTTTGTGGCAGAGCGAAGGGGGAGGGGGGCTCGCCAGAGCTCGCTGGACACCTTGGCCAGAGAAGAAGGAGATGAATTTGAGGTGGAATCCCGGCCAAGTCAAGCTGAGGAGGTTCGGCCGGAGTTAGGGTTTAATTTATAGGTGCTTGGCCGTGCTTCTGGTGCGTGGAGGGCAAGCTTCTAGCTTGCGACATCTCGCCGGAGATGGAAGGTGGTTAGATACCCAAATCTCTCATGCATTCGCATGAGAGATTGGGTGCAAATCTGGGATCATGATCAGGCTCAGATGGAAGGGGATTCCTCAAAGAATCTCCCTTCCAATTCTAGGAGGAGATCTCTGAGGGATCTGAGCGTATCCCCCTGTCAACTTCACTGGAGAAGGATTCTACCCCAATAATAGTGGAAGGACTTGATTGTAAGATTGGCGAGAAAGATAGGGGGGTTGTTGTGATGGTTTTCAAAAGATAGGGACCAAAATGTGATTGGGTGTACTAAATTGCAAAGTAGGTCAAGATGACCTCCCCTTAGGTCCAAATTTTGGTAAAAACCTAATTTGGACCTAAGGAATCCAATGGTGAAGTTGTATTTTAGGTTTGACCACGTTTGACTGGATATTTTGCGTAAAAACTCAAATTAGGTCAATTAATGAGCTAGGACCATAATCTAGGTCAAACTAGGTTCCAAAGGCTAATTTGAATGTTCTAAACCCTAGAGGATATTTTTACATGAATTTTAGAGGGTTTACTTGATTTTTATCTTGACAGGAACCTTGTTGAATTAAGCGGGTCTGTTTTAGGGTTACCAGATGTCATTTAATTCTTAGATTGCACATGAACCCATTTCTGATTGATTCAACCCACTTTTTATCTCATTTAGACCATTTGACCTATGTTTTGTCTCTGAGAAATCCCGTTTATGTACTGCAATGGTAAAATTGCAGTTTTAACCTTTATGTCATGTTTTCTCCTCAGAACACTTATTCCTTCAATTAGGCCCTCTTCTAGGTTATGCAAGAGCTTTTATTCTCTTTATTAGGTCAAAATGAGCTAGTTATGGCTCATGATGAGGCTCTCATCACCTGTGATACTAAGATTGAATCAGAACCTCTCGAGGGTGTAAATTCCATCCCTTATTTTGATAAGGTGACTCTCGAGAGCAATTCTAACGTCTTTGTAGAGCCCAACCTAGATTCTAGTGATCCAACCCACACCCTTAACCTAGAATCTAGATCTAAGCTTTATTGGGATGATTACAAGGCCCTATGTGATGGAAATCAAATTTTGAATCTAGATTATGATTCTGGGCCCGTATTTAATGAGTGCACCTCTCCAACCTCCTTAGAGATACAGATTGATTTTTTGAAAGTCATGTCGATCTACGATACAGAAACCGAGGAGCTGGAAGAGTTGGGTATTGATTGGGTCTTCCCTACAAGCCAAGAACCCGAACCCATGCCTAATAAGAGCATCTTTTTTAGTTTGGATTCTGAGAATAGGCTAGATCCAAGTCAGGTTGCTGATTGTCCACATCTTGATTTATTCTGTGGTGGAACCTCTGATCCTGAATTAGATTCAGAACATGATTCTCGTAAGTTCTTCGATGATTTCGAATCTTACCTTGATTTTAGAGAACTACTGTTTCCTGACGACTCTAAACCAATCTACGACCTCAGCATACATGATCCATTCTTCGAATCTGACTTTGAGGTACCTGATCTCGAGATCATTGATTCAAAATTAGGTTCCATTGAGATGGAATCATTTCTTTTTTATCCTTAGGAGTCATAAACAGTAATTGCTGAGAGTGTCTACCATCCAGAGTTCGAATCTTTTCTTGAATCAAATTTCCTTAATCCTATAAACACTCTCCAGGCATTTACATTTGATTTTGATGGGTTCTACGAGGACTCTCTAGATACACCTACCTTTGAACATTTTCTAGAGGAGCCCTCACATACAGTTATTCTTGAAGCCACCTCTTCTATAGCACATACAGAACCTTCCCAAATTAGTTTTCAACCCTGACCCACAACCAGACTCAATTTCTACTCTGACTCTCCTCTCGATGATCCAGTAGCACATGATTCTCCTCCACATTCTAATCGAGTTTCATACTTTGATCAGACTGCAAATCACTCCCCATCCTTCTCTGATCACTCCCGTAAGATTCCTACATCCTCCATTGATTCATTCTCTTTTGAGGATCCCTACTTTGACCAGGCTGATCTGACTCAGCCAAACCCTAGTTTTTCACTTCCATATCTTCTCGAGCTTCACAGCATCAGGTGGGCACTGCATCTCTTGATCCACATCTATCAACCCGCCAGATTGATTGGGTTTGGGCTGCATCATCAACCTGCTGATCTGAACAAACACTTGGTTGGACCAACTAGGCTTTTGATCAAGGTGCTTGTTCTACAAAACTCATCTGATTTGACCACTCCCTCTCTATACCATTTTCTGCTTGCCTGAAGGCATTGAATTTAGTACTTAACGGGAGCAACCCGTCATTCCAAAAACTTGAGAACCTTCTGATTATTCTTCTGTACTTCATGTCTATTATACTCTGAGTTCAGTTTTAAAACAATTGACTCCACCTCTAGTACTCGTATCAGAGCTTGAAATCATTCGCAACAGTCATCCCAACCTATTCACTCACCCGTTTATCCTATTCTAATCCCTGAACCCTAACTGTTTCATACCCTCCGTTTACAATGAGGACATTGCAAAACTTAGGCATGGGGAGCGTTAAAGTGCAAACATACAAAAATTCAAAGTTCTGAAGGATTCTCACAAAAATATATATATTCCAAAAAAAACAAAAAAAATTAAAATTTAAAAAAAAGAACAAAAAAATGGGAGAGGGGAGGAAATTTTGTGTGAATTAATTGCATATCGTTCTTGAGGAAAAGAGAGGAGGTGATTTAAAAATGTGAAAAAGGAGCAACAATCTAAAAGAAAAAAGATAGTCATTAGTAAAAGATTATGGAATCTATTTAAGTTTTAGACCAAATCAAAAGAAAGAAATAAAAGACAAAAGTGCTAAGAGATACAGAGATTAGTATGAACGGCCTAAAAAAGTAATGTTGTCCTAGAAAAGAGGTAACCTAGGATGTTGGCGAGTTGATGATAAATCCCAATAGCAAATGCTCACCCAACCATGATGGGAATGAAATCTTCCGAGGTCACTGGAGGCAGTTCTAAAGGATAGGAGGGAATAACAAGCTCCATAGGGGTAAGGGGAGGATGACAAGGATCCTACAAAAGGAATGGTGTAGAGATAAACCCCTAGGGTGATGGATTGACCATAGAAAGCATCAATCCATACTTGGTACCCCATTACAAGAGATATCAATCTGTTAAACCCCCCGGTCAAAACAGTAGTGAGCATGTCTTTAAGCCAAGGATCGTCTAGGGTGTCCAAGTTTCGAGGTTGCGGGATGGTCATCAGATCTAAGGTGGGTCCAGTTGACTCAATGTCCATGCTTAACAACCTTTCTAGTTCTTCAATCTCATCCCTAACATCTCTAATACTATCACAAGTATCTACCTGCTCTTCATTAGTGATCATTTTTGCACAAGGAGTCAAATTTTCACCTTTATATATAGGTAAATATAAGGGTAACTCCCAATTGTATGAAGGCAGGTTAGAAGAAACAGATCTAGGGATTATCCTATCAATGTCATCATCGAGTTCTTTTTCTTTACTCAAATCCTCCCCAAAGTCTATATGTGAATCCACATTAATATGAGAAGTTGCTTCCATGTTTTCCATTATTTCGTGATAAAGAGAGATATCATCAATGGATGTGCTAAGGAAACCTAATTTGGTAAAATTTGTGACATCCTGAGGGGCTAATTCTTCAAATATGGCATAATCACCCTTAGTGTCACTCAAAATCTTGAATGTAGGTTCCTCATATAATTCATCCTTCTCATCATACGATTCATCATATACCCAAGGTCTAGAATTATCTAAAATCTTAGCAGATCCCCTAGGTTACTCTATCTGGGGTAAATGGTTTACACTGGTAACATCAGACTCCTCAGATAGGTGAATTTCTTCAGGGTTAGGTTCCCTAAGTGTGGGCTTGAGTTCCATCTCGTGATCAGAAGGGAGGGTGGGATTAACAACTTGACTTCGACCCACTTCATCAAATGTCACAAAAATACTATCATCTGGATCGAGGTCTTCCAATGGTACCATCATTCTCTTCTTTTGACTCCAATATAATTCAGTTGGATACTCAACCTGATCGTCATCTTCCTCGGGTTGCCACCTTTCTTCATCCAATGTATAGCTACTTTCATACATATTCTCCTCCCACTTAAGGTGTGGACCTCTTAAGGAAGTGTCATCTAGCGAGAAGGTTTCAAAATCAATCCTCGAAAAGTAGCTATTTTGCCTTACATAATCCCCAAAATTCTCTTCCAACTTAGGGTGTGGCTCTCCCATGGGAGATGCATCTAGCATTGGGGGGTGCACGTCATCCTTAATGGGATAGATTGGGTGGCTAATTTCTTCTTTTTCTTGTTGGCTTGCTCTCAAAGATTCTCCTAATAATTCAATCATTTCGTCTTGCATTTTCTGTATTTCCATCTTCAAGGAGGAGAGGTCATCATTACTATCAGGAGAGAAGTCAGGCTCAGGCTTATAGTTCCTAGAAGTTTCTGTCCAACCATTATAATCATTCAGGGAGGGTGGGTTGGGCATTTGTATGGTGTGTGGGATATTGGGCAAGGCAAATCCTGCTCTTAGGTTCTGCTCACTGATTTGGGGCTTAACTAGGTCAATACTCCTATAGTAGGAGTGAAAAGGATCCCAATTACTGTCATTATGTCCATCAAAGAATGGACCATCTCGGCATATGGGATCGAAGATTGCAAAGTGGGGGTAAGGGTGTGGGCAAGAAGTAAAAGGATGGAAGTCAATATTTTTCATTCTAACTCACACCACAGTCAGATTTCCCAAGCAAAAACAAATCAAAAGACTTTTTAGGTCTTTAGTCAGTTAAAGCTTTTGTGATTTAAGTCCAGTTGTAGGTGACAAATCAAGTTATCTAAATAGTTACGCGCCTACTTGTCGACCTACGATACACCTAAGAAGACCTAGTTGGAACTTAGGTGCTCTTCCCTAAAGTTCAAATGGTAGAGTACTCCAAGGATGGAAGATCGAGGGATGCAAGTAGGCCTAAGCCTTCCTTTGAAGCTGTGCTTTCACGGTGCTTCTTAACTACCCACAAAAATCCGTGACATGGCATCCCCCTCCTTGGAGTTACAAAACCTTTGATCTCGAGTCTGAACACTTCAGAATCCAACAGTCGGAGGGTTCTTGTCCTAGTGGTTCCAAAACCTAAAAGTGTTTATAAGTGTACTTCAGTGCAACAAAATAGAAAAGTGTACATACACTGAAAAAATGTTTTTGAATTTTTGAAACGCACATGAGATTATCAATTCAAGTCCTTGGTTTTAATGTCCCTCCTTTAGTTAAGTCCTCCGAATTTAAAGGTGATCACTTGTGAAATCAATTCAAATCAAACTTGGTGGTCTTGAAATTAATCCAAATGCATTTGCATGACAGGTAGAAATGCAAAGTTAGAAGTGCATACTTGATTCCAGCATTCTTCATGCAATATGCAAGGTAGGAAATTAGATCTAGATGCTTCTCATTCAATCCTAAATGATTTGACTTATGGGCAGGTAGCTCGTGTTTTATTTTTTTTATTTTTAAATTTTTATATATATCTACTTATGAATAAACAAACAAAAGGATAAGCAACCACAAATAAAATAAAAACCTAGATCTAAAGAAAAGGAAACAGACTCTCGAAAAGTTACCCATGCAGGGGACTAAAAGAAAGTCAAGGAACAAACCCCTAAAATGTACCCTAGAACAAGGGTCTCAAACCAAATGAAAGTGCAAAAAAATAAAATAAAATCTATAGTCGAAATCCTACACTAATCAGATCAAAGACTAAATGTGTGGAGATGATGATCGTCACGTCCTCATCCTTCTCCCAGTTGGTGGAAACAAGGTCCACCACGACGTTGCTGAAGCCGGTGTGACAACTCGTGTGTAATATGCATACTATAGCGAAATGGGGGAGATCCTTCCCCTTGGTCGTGCGTGGACGAGAGGTGAACGTCGATGGTGAGGCTGCTGCCGAAGGTTGAGTGGGCCGAGCTACTTCCAATGGTGGCGGTCTCGTGGCCAACGGTGGCCGGAGGCGACGGCCAGAACAAATGAAGGTGAGCAAGGAGCTACTGGAGATGAGGCGCGGTGTTGCGCGCTCGGGGTGCCAATGCTGGAAGTGGCAATGGCATGCGCGAAGATGTTGAGGATGGCAGCGAGGAGGCACGCGTGGTGCACGCGGAGGCTGTCGCACAGTCTGGTCGGGCAGGCGGAGGGCTTGCACACAGAGGTCGCACACAAGCCGCACATGTTGCTACAGCTGCAGCTACTGCATAAGCGCGTGAGTGTGTAAAGGAGATGATCGTGCGCTGCGGGCAGAGGCTGCGGAGGTGCTGTGCGGAGAGGCATGGCGCACGTGGGGTGGTCGGGCAGGTGGTGAAGGAGGTAGCGACTGGTGGATCGGTTTGAAGATGTTGGGTTTGTTGGTGGAAGAGAAATAGAGGAAAAGGAAGAAGA
The DNA here is from genome assembly GCA_037157565.1 of Thalassia testudinum. Taxonomy (NCBI): domain Eukaryota; kingdom Viridiplantae; phylum Streptophyta; class Magnoliopsida; order Alismatales; family Hydrocharitaceae; genus Thalassia; species Thalassia testudinum. The sequence goes on from JAZHRO010000063.1 coordinate 13,699,153, forward strand.
AGAAGAAGAAGATGATGGAGGTGTTGGTGGTGTGTGGACAGGGAAGGTGATCTAGTGGTTGCATGGTGATGGTTGTGTGGCCGTCGGAGACACACATGCACGGTGATGGCTGAGCTCGTCAGATTGGTGTGGTGGTCTGTCACCCCACCGGCCCACAGTGTGGCGATGCTCGACCTTGGAGACGCACGGTGGTGGTGATGGAGGTGAGCTCGAAGCTCTCCACGGTGATGGAGCCAGGGCGAAGTCTCATCGAGCACGGTAGCAGCTCCCCCTCTCTTGTAGTAGTCTGCATGGATTTGAAATGGAGAGGCAGGAGCAAATCCGCTTCTCAAGGCCATTAAGGAGGTATGGTTAAAGGAGGAGAGGCGGAGCCGTTCCTGCGAAAAAGATGGGAAATATAACAAACATTGGCTTATTTATAGACAAAGCCTTATAAAATATCTAATTGCATGTATTATGTATAATTCCCACTAAATGCAAACTAAATTAAAAACAATGCATGCTATGACCTAATTTACATAAAAATGAAATGCATGAAACAAATCTATAATTAATGTATTATATCCTAATGCATGCTAAATACATGTTAAAATTAACTTAATGTCTAAGCATTTAAATACCTAAGTAGCCCACAAATATGGGCTAATCACTGGGCCAAAATAATCCAGAACTTAAAATTTTGGTTGCAGTTTTCTTGCCCGAAAAGTGTCCGCCACAAGCCATTGCATGACAGTGTGTCAGAATATTATGGATTTCTTAATTGAGAACACACCGTCTGATGACCTGGTCTTGGTGGATGCAGAATAGATCGAGTTCCTCCCAAAAATAATATTTAATATCGGCGAAGAACTTATCCCTTTTAGATTTGAGCTAATCAAAAGGGATTCATCTAGTCGCCAGGTAATTTTCTATAGTAGCAAATGAGGGGAGGGTATTAGCAACCATGAGGGTTTTGTCTAGAAAGATATGAAGTGAGGTAAGCATGTCATTCGCTGTGAGACGAGAGAGGTAATCAGCCACTACATTCTACGAACCCGGCTTATCCTTAATTTCCAGGTCAAATTCCTGGAGCAGAAGGATCCATCGGATAAGGCAAGGTTTCGCATCTTTCTTGTTCAGCAAGTATTTTAATGCTGAGTGGTTCGTATAAACAATAACATGCGACCCCAACAGATATGAGCAAAATTTTTCAAGGGCAAAAACATTGGTAAGAAGTTCTTTCTTAGTGATAGTGTAGTTCCATTGTATATCATCTAAGGTTTTACTTCATAGTAGATCACAACAGGCTTTTTGTCAATGAGTTGCCCTTATACCTCCCCAACGGCAAAATCGAAGGCATCTGTCATTAATTCAAAGGGATGATTCTGTAATCAAATGTCTAGGTACACTATAATTGGTCCACTGGTACCGAAGCTGGTTGATTGGTTATAGCATATATGTTATGGTGCGAACAAAACCCTGAAATCCAAGATTTTTTGCAAAATCCAGATTGACAATGCTCTGATACCACTAAAGGGCTTGATTATATCGACTCCATGCATTGCGAAAGCATGAAAATATGAAAAATAGATGTTTAAAAAATTTCAAACACAAGATCGAATCAACGCCATAAATTGATTACCTAAATGAAATGAAAAACACCTACTACCAGAACCACATGGGAGGAACTAGTTTCCTCCCATTCTAGGATCTCACGAGTAGAGGGATTATACCTTTGCCAGGTAGCATGGTACAACACCTCTAAATGTGGCGCCTCCTCAAATAAGTTCCGAAAGAACTCCAATCACTCCTCCATGACATGTGGATGAGACCGTAATGTCATGGAGGATGAATCTCACACATGAGCTATGAACTCCTTTGCGGATCTAAAGTAGTGATTGCCTCAAAGAACAAATCCAACCTCAACAAGAGCTTCAAGAGGAGTAGCATCAGCAGGCTTTGTAGTAGTTGGTCGGCTCAGGGAAGAGTCAGTCAACTAGCTACAAAAGAGGGCGAGGGGAGTGCAACAAGAATAAGGGCTGTAGCTTTAGCCCTTTATACTCAATCGATCAATTAGCCAACTGGTTGACCAACTAAAGTAGTAGGCATTGACCAATAATTTTATTGGTTGACTTGCTACTAGTAGTGGCAGGGAGTGCTTCCACTACCTTCTCCTTGATGGCTATTGGTTGTGGTTGTTGGGTGCATTTGGTGGAATTCACAATCAAGAGAATTGATTGATTGAAGCAAATTAGGATTTCTTCATTTGGGAGATATTTATAAGGATTCCTTACCGAACCCTAATTTGATGGGAACCATTGGATCTCCATCAAATTGATGGGATCAAATCCTAATTGACATTTGCAACATTAGCTTATAACAAATTATGAGAAATTTAGATCTAGTATCGAAACTTAAATTAGCAATTCAACACTTGAATTTTGTACCTAATCAAATTTGGTGCAATTAATTGCCAAATCAAATGTAATTTAACTCTTTTAATTACAATTGATTTATTCTTCAATTAGGAACTCATCAAAATCATTATTGGTTTCATCACTCTAATGCTAAACCCATAGGATAGATGGAATTTTGGCACTTCGCCCCCGCAAGTATTTCAAATACTCGTGAATCCTTCACACTTGGAGGAAAATATTATCTCGAGGTCTACTCCTATTAGACTTCTGTCATTCCTCCTTATATAATCTTAGTTTTGATATCTCCATGTATCATTGGGATGGAACAAAAATCAAAACCTTTCTCAAAGTTCTATCTTCTCTTCTTTTATTGAGTTTGATCAGGCCACATGTGGAATTTGTTATTCCTAATATATGCGAAGTGAGATCATGCCTCCAATCTATTATATACACCTATGTAACAAATTTTTTGTGATCCCTTCGAGAGATCATGTACCTCCTGTCCCTCCCAACATGCATTGGCTTTCCAATGTTAGCTCCAAGGTGGGTGTATCAACTATTGGTCTGCCAAATGCATGTGTTTATAAACAAAGACACATATTTGTCTTAGGTTTAAGGATACACCTTTTCCATGATAGTGTCGAAGGACTTCCACTATCTCATCTTTTATCAGGTTAATTCCTTAACCCAATCGACGTGAAAGTTCTTAAATCTCCATATGAGAACATCAATCAAGTAACGACCTCTAGAGAAGGTTGACATCCCAACTCAGACAAAAAACATATGATCGAATCATATGATTTTTTGATGTGCTATCTGATAATCTAAACCATTTAGATCTCCAAATTAACACGCATCGAGTTTATTTGATCTGGCTAAGTATGTAACCCTAATCGTACTAAGGGACCCACATCATTTACTAAAAATAATCAAATTCTTTATTCAGATGAAAATGTAATCTTATTACAAAAACCTTGATGACTTGCTCAGGCACTACAAGAACGTAAAGCTTTTGAGACGACCGTACATGTCTGTAAAGTCTACCATTGCGAAGACATTATTTTTTTGTGACAGTATTAGTGTGATATTTAAAATCTCACCAAAATAAACTTTTTAACAAAAGAGCAAGCATTTTGGCACCCATTGAACGAAACAAAACCCTTCGAGCACGTTTATTTTGTAGTAATGGGAGGGGGAATGGAATGCAAAAACCCTCCTCCATTCGTTTCCCAAGTTTGGATGTTAAAAAAAAAGATAGGAATAACAATTCCATGGGTTTGTTAATTCCCCCCAAAGATGACTTTTCCAATCCCAACCTCCCCACTAGGATTTCTTATTCAATTCCAATTTAACCACTCCTATCCCTTTCCATGAAAACATCCTCGATGCTCATATAACTAGGTCTTCGCCCCCTCTCCCAAGCACTCGTGACACAACCAACTCCCCTTCTTCGTCGCAACGATCTCCCTTGTTCACGCAGGGACACACCTGCTCTGCCCTCTCCACACACCGGTGACACACAACCCTCTCCCTTCCTCTGTGGCATCATCTTCGCTTCCCTGTTCAAGCACATGCTATCTCCTCTCCTACCCATCGGCGCTGATGCACTACCCTTTCCCCTTCCTCTGTCGCAAGCACCTATAGTTTCTATCATCTTCACTTCCCTGTTCACCCGCTAGTTCTTCCCTCCCACGCACCTTCAACGCATAGGTAATATGTTATTGTATTTTTTATTTTTGCTATGTGTATGTATGGAATATATGGTCCCTATGTTGGGGTAAATGCTGGGAACTTAGGAAGGTGAAGGATGGGTGATTCTGCCTGCAGCTGCAAAGTGTTCTGATGCTACCAAGGCTTTTTTTTTTTACATCAGAACATATCTTGATCTAGCATGAAAAAAAATTAATCAAGTCATTCATAAATCAACATATTCAATCTCTGGAATACATCAAATGAATACATGTTAGCCCTATACATCCTGTGCCACCAAAGCTATTAGGTTGCAAAAATATATCTGGATCAAATGAATGCAGCTCAACTCCATCAGCAATCTAGAAAGCATGAGACTCGACTCTTGGTTTTGTCATTGCTCTTTTCGGAGCTATTGTACAAGGAATTTTTCTAGAGCACAATGGACCGAGCAATAATCTTCATAGGTTTGGGATTTCATCAAACTAAAGATGTGATGGCCCAAATCTTTTGGACCTTACTACCCACAAAGGCCATTCATCAAATTTAATGGGGATTTCATTGTAAAACCACCTTGATCTGCATATGCTAACAGGGACTTCATTAGCCATAGAACATCGTCATAGTTTTTCAAGGCAAAAGCCATGTCATCACTTCGAAAGTTTAGTTGCACTTTCTGAAGTTTATGCTTTGTGGCTTCCTGAACAACATCACTTGGAAGCTTTTTAGTTGCATGTTAGCCTTGAACATCTCACCACATGAATATGGGGTGCTTGAAACATTTCCTGTATAGCAACTTCTACATCATCCATTCCAACAAGGAACTGCCCACTTGATGAGCCATGATTTGCTCTATGTTTAGATTGCCTAGCCATGTAATCTACTAACTCTGTTGCACGTCTACACACTAGCTACACAACCTGCATGTCAAAAGAACTTTAATGATCTCTTGTAATGTTTGTTAGGAGATGTTATGGCTAAGGTGTTTCCATGCATTCTCTAACGAAAATCACAACAATGTTATCATCTATCAGATATAGTGAAGTAGTAGACTTACATGCTCTTCAACAACTGCATGTACAACTGCTTCAGATAGTATAGTTCTACCAATTATGGTTTAAGTTACTGATCCAAGCATGAGAACCTTGTTTAGTACCAACTGCAAAAAAGGCAATTGGCTCTAACTAGATTAGATAGAAGAAAGCCACAGCAATTGATGTTTACAATTAGGTTTAAAAGGAGATGCACAAGAGAGGTATATGAATATGCATCAACAAAATGTCATAGTGAACAAGTGCATGTTTGGAATAAACTTCAACTTTATATTAAAGATTGAAAACCATGTAATAAAGATTTTAAATGCCACCACTAATTAGCAACAACCCTGATTTTAAACTTACAAAATCAATCATTTTTTCAGTTGCTAGATTCATCCAACAAATTCAACAAGTTCAATAGAGCCCTAACTCCGAAACATGACCTTTTCCACAAATAGCTTATCCCCTTTTTTTTTGGTTGTTGGATTTCTAGAAGGGTGCTTTTATGATGAGAATTTTACCTTGTAATGGGATGTACTACAAGAATGTATCTAAATCAAGTTGCTCTCATTTCCCATTTGTACTTTTTGCATCTAAATCAAGTTGCTTCTACCTGCTAGTATCTTTTTTTATTGAATAAGCTGTAGTTTGAACACATCAGCCCACAAACTAGATTCCAAACTCAAACAGACCAAGAGCGATCACCATTATGTGCATTTTCTCTTCAAACCAAGAAGCCATTTTTTTGTTGAGATAGAAGCAATGGTGCTAAATTCCATTACCATGAAAAAGAATGGAGGCATGAAACTCAGCACTATATCATTGTTGGAAGCTTTAATTGTGATCTAAAATAAGCTTAAAAGTGAGTAAAAATATCAAGAACTCCATGTTTTTCCTTAAAAGTTATTGTAGATTATCCTTTTTAATAAATATTGTAATTTTTTTAGAAGTTAAACATTGTAAATTATATTGTTAATTATTGTAAGTTTAATATTTTGTAAATTGGTTATATTACAATGCAAAATTGAATTAATTTTTTCTTTTGAATATAGTGTACTTATGGCACGTTCACCAATTCATCAAGGAAGAAGAAGCAATGACAGGTAATGATCATAACAATTGTGCATTGGTTAAATATATTACAATTGTTACACCTATTTCTCATTATTATGAAGGGCGTTGTCTAATGATGTTATATAAAATATCTATTGAAGAGAAGTAGGATTAACTTAGATTATCAACGAAGTGTATCTCTTTAAAGGTTATTATATGACAATGGCACAAGTTGTTACGAGATGACAGGAATGGATCGATTTGCCTTGTCGAAACTTTGTGACTTACTAAGAACTATTGGCAAATTATCAAATTCTCAAATTATGAAAGTTGACGAGAAAGTTGCTATCTTTTTATATATTATAGTACATCATGTAAAGAATAGAGTTATCAAATTTTATTTCATATGGTTTGGAGAGATAGTCAATAGATATTTCTACCTTGTTTTGAATGTTGTTCTAGGACTAGATAATAAGTTATATAAGAAGTCACAACCAATTCCTGAAAATTCAACCAATGATCGATGGAAATGGTTTAAGGTACATACATACTTGTGTAATTTTACATAATCATCTTCTTTGATTTCAATAACCATTGATTTATATTTTAGGACTGCATTGGTGCCCTTGATGGAACATATATTGAAGTGATTGTACCAGAAATAGAAAAACCAAAGTATAGGTCAAGAAAACAAACAATTGCAATTAATGTTTTGGGTTCATGTTCTCCAGATATGCAGTTTATCTATGTATTATCAGGTTATGAAGGATCTACAACTGATAATCGTATATTAAGAGATACACCTTCAAGAAGTAATGGACTGATTGTTCCTCACGGTAAATATGATTTACCAAATTTCTTTAAATTGACTATATATAAATATATCATAAACCTAAACTCATAAATTTTACTTATAAGGCAATATTATTTGGCCTACTGTGGATAAATGAATGGTGAAGGATTTCTTGGTCTATATAGAGTACAACGATATCATTTGACTTTGTGGAGAACAAATTATCAACCAAGTAGTTCTAAGGAAGTTTTTAATTTAAAGCATGTAAGAGCAAGGAACGTGCTTGAGCATTATTTTGGATTACTGAAGAAATGTTGGGCGATATTGAGGAGTCATTCATTTGATCCAATAAAAGCTCAAAATAGAATTATTTTAGCTTGTTGTCTTCTTCATAATTATGTAAGACGTGAAATGGTCAAAGATTCAGTAGAAGATGAAGCGCCAGAAGTTCCAAATATGCAAATGAATGGTCAATACTCGAATGATGAATCTGATACAGAAGATGAATCAGAGTTGATAACAACTGTAGAACCATCAGATGCATGGATGTTATGGAGAGATAATTTAGCTAATGCAATGTTTAATTCGTGAATTTAATTGAGAATAATTTTTTTCTTTATATTAATTTCCCTGACAATCTTATTTAAAAAATTAATTTTCTTGTAATTGAATAAATAAAGTTGCTTTATATATTTTTGCAATTTGTGAAGATTATATATATATATATTTGCTTTATCTAATCTGATTTTGTAAATTATTCTTAAAAGATATAAGCCAAGCAATAGAAATCAATTTTGGCCCTGGAAAAAATAAGCGAAAATGGTCAGATGAAGAAGAGCAAAAGCTTATCGAAGCACTACTTCATTTGGTTCATGATGGGTCCTACAAGACTGATAATGGATTCAAATTAGGATATCTTAGAGTATTAGAGAAGGCACTTAAACAAAAATTACCAAGTCGTGGAATAAAAGGAAGGCCACATATTGAATCATGTATCAAGACATTTAAGAAACACTTTCACATTATGTGGGATATGTTAAATGGAAGTAGAAGTGGTTTTGAATATGATCTAAATTTAAAGTGTGTGATTACTGAAAATGAGATATGAGAAAATTATTTGCAGATAATTTTATTTTAAACTTATATGATTTTTTAATTTATTATAATTTAAATTTCCTTATAATGTTTATTTATTATTTGATTGACGAAACTCAATTAAAAAATAAGCAATTCCCATATTATAATAATTTTTGTACTATTTTTGGGAAAGATCGTGCCCCACGAAGCAATGCCCAAGCTACTGCTAATGTTATTAATGAAGTAGAAGCTTAAACTACAAATGAAAATGATGCTAATATAGTTGGTTTAGAATATTTGACCTTGGATCCCCTCTTCTCTCAAGAAATCAAGAAGTATCTAAAGAGAGTTCTATTCATGGGCGTAAAAGAAAGAGGTCTCTTACAAATAGCTTAAGAAAATCTATCATTGATGTCATGACTATGCTTACTTCAGAAATTAAAGAAGCAACTCATCAATTTAGTAGAGCTATTGAGATTAATGCTTTTGAAAATAAACTGAAGCTGAATGGAGAGTTATGAAAAATAATTTCATTTAATCAAAGTCAACATCATCAAATTGGTCTAAAGATTGCTCGTGATGCAGATGTATTGAATTTTTTCTTTACTCTCTCAGATGATAGAGAAAGAAGGCTTTGCTTGAAATTTTTTAGATTAAAATTATTGAGTTTATGGTTGTAAATTCTCACAATGAATAATGTAGTTGAATTCTTATTATTGAGATATTTATACTTCATAAATTAACCTTTAATGTTTTCCTTATCTATTGATTTGGTATTTTATTTGGATAGGAGTGTTAAATTTGAATTAGTGTAATATATATAAAATAATGGACTGAATTGAAATATTTCTTTAAATTTATGGGTTTCTATGTAAATTAATAATATTTATTTCTTATTAATAGATTAAGTAGATTTTTAACTTAAATTTTATGTTAAATTTGACAATTATCATATTTTTAAAAATATATTAGGTCAAATGTGCAAAAAAAAAAAAATCGATTCCATTTATCTCGATAATTTATCCAATCAAGCAATTAAGAGAAATTATATTCATCTTTGATGATTACATTTGTATCATAATCCAAACAAAAAAAAATATTAATTATTTTTTCCCATTCCTTTATTTCATTCCATTCGATATTTTACTTCATTCCATTAGTGCAAAACAGACGTGCCCGTCCCTCCCTCGTGATTGCCTCCTCCCCCACGCACAGAAACCCTCTCGCATCACCTCCGCAAACAAAAAAAACCTCACCCCAATTTCTGCCACCTTCGCACCTCCCTCTTTCGCTCGTTTCCCTCGTTTCAAACCCCCCTCCTCGTCGACCAACAACCTCTACTACTTCGCCTGCATCTTCTTCGCCCACCTCAACCGCATCGACGAACATAATCGATCAATCACCGCTCTCCTCCTTTAGTCGCGCACCCTCTTCTCTGGCAACGACCATGCCGCCCTTCCTCTGGTCTTATGTCTCTTCTCCAACCACGATCTCATCGCCCCTCCTCCAGTGAGGTCAGTTTTCATTTCCTCATCCTCTCTTTCCTCTCCACCTCCCTCCCACCAGGCTTGATAACCTCGGAACTATCCTCCCCCCACCCGAGACCACCCTTTTCGCTATTGCTGCTTCCATTGGCTGCAACTTTCTCCTCCTTGCCCCCAACCCCTTCCCATGATGACTACCTTCCAGAGGCCGCTCCTTTCTACCCCCCATAGCCCTTGCAGGGCTTTTGTTCTTCAAGAGGTAATTACAACCAGAGTTTCTTTTTCTTTTAACAATCTCAAAATAAATTTTGAGGTCTTGAGAATTAGCTTTTCATTCGTTGAATACGCTTTTGTTGTTATTTGACATTTGAAATTTGTTAAGCGTGATTTTGTTTGGGTATGGCATTAGTTGTTCCATCTTGGTTATTTTATTAGGGTGGATCTCACTGAGTTCGAATTCTTGCATGTTAATGTAAATGTTGCCCAATGCATTTTCCACCATCGTTATTGTAGCACAAACTTGTAAATTTCATGATCTCCTGGTCTTGCAATTTTTCCAAGCAAATCTAATCCTCAAATGTTTGTGCTTTTCAGTTTTCAGTGGAGGAAGAATAGAATGAGGAGGCCGAAAAGGAAGCGTCGAAACATGAGGTAGCGATCTAAGTAATTTGTTTGTGTTGAGGCAATGCTGTCGTGTTTTTCCAGCTTTTCTCTGAGTAATGGGACTTTACACTTAGCTTTTCTGTGCTACATAGATTATCGACTTTCCGTGGAAGTTAAACTTGTTCCTTAATTGAGCAATATGGCAAAGGCCATTCCTTGGTTTTCTCAATGTTATCGCTTTTGGTACTGTTTTAAAAGTATGCTCATCTGTCTTTCTACGATGTATTGCATTTGTGTTATTGCTCTATGTCTAGAGAATGTTCTGAATTAAGATATTACAATATTAGTATACTTTAGCGAGGCTGATATGGATGTCACCCTTTTTTTTCTTCTAAATTTGGTTAGAATCGAACTTCGGAACATAATAGAAATGAAAATTTTATATGTTTTCTTCTCGATGGATTCTTTATTTTGGCATCTCTACAAGCTTATTCCTCTCAAACTAACGAAGGCGATGGGAATATGCCCATTGATGGATGCTGTCTTCGAGGTGCCTTTGCTAAAATTATCTCCTAGTTTAAGTATACCTGGGACTATATCCGCTCTTTTTATTTTTAATACTATTAGGATAAGTGGGAATATGTTTGGGAGTCCAAACAAGAATATGAAATGACTTATTTTTAGTTAAAGTCATGGGTTTTTTTTTTTTTTTAATAGATTGTGTTGACAATAGGTGGCAGTTCGCTGAAAATAGGTCTTTGGGGAATTAGAGTTTGGATCTATGTGGTGATTTATAAGATTATGTAACCAGCATCCTTTCTCGCTTATTTTCTATGGTCCTACTTCTATGCCAAAGTGGCTTAGACCTATCAGACTTCAATTCATGATTGATGTCCAAAGTTTCATATTTTTGCTGGCACTTTCTGGGGAGTTCAGAGATCATATTTCTTTGTTTAATTGATATGGTCATTTGATATCAGGAGTAAGGCTCATTATTCCTTATTTTTTATGTTTATTCCAGACTTTAGTTTTTGTTGAAAGAGGATCTTTAATTTTGGAATAAAATAATTCTTTCCTCTTCAACTATGATTTCCTAGTCCATGGAGACATACTTTTTCTCGTTCTCTCGCTCAAGGATCTTAGGTGGAGAAATCAATTCATTCTCAGCTGGTTGCTCTAAACCAACTCGGTCAACCTCGATCTCGCAAAATGTGGCCCTCCTACAGGTGTCGGAGCGGATTCTGGCATTGGCTCTCCTATAGAGAATTCATCTTGAGAATATCCCAAGATTGAACTAAAACAACCACAAATCTCATCCTCAATTTCGATAATTTCCTAAGTAAAAACTCACCTGGGTCCTTATCCTTAACATCTTGGAGCCAATCCAACAGATATTTCTTTGGATTATCAATCATTTGAATCAGAGGTTCCAATTCTTCAGTGTAGGGTGTTGGCTGAGCTTCTAAAGATTGAATGGTATTCCTTAAGTTAGCCAACACCCTATCTTGGGCCTGATTCACTTGAACCAAATGGTTTGGTTCAGGGTTGTGTGGGCTTAGGGTCAATCAAGGGGAGTTAAGGAATTGAGGTTCTTGGGACCCTCCTTGATAAAAGGTTATTTCTGAATGTTCATAAAGTGGTGGTGACCCATATGCAGTGTAATATGGGGAAGGGTAAGAGTCGTAATCAGGATATCATTCTTGATTATAGATCGGGTAAAATTGATCATCAAAGGGTGGAGATCTATAATCATTATACCTTAGAGAAGTATAGAAATCACATTCATGATGTTCAGGGTGGGTTAAACCCTGAACATGGAGGTCCGGAATTGTATTCCCAATTCGAGTTATCCGAACTAGTTGATGGTTGATTACGGCACAGGTTGGGTTAATAATCATCATTATTGGGGATAAGAAATGTCAGGAGGGTAGGAGTGGATGTGTGTAGGATATGGAATGATCCATGATAAAATGGGAGGAAGAAAGGTGCCCTACAATACAAACACACAAACCTGTCCTCAGGTGAGATAGCCTAAATGATCTATAGACTCCCAGAACCTATCTTGAGATGCAAGGAACAATTTGATCTACTTCTTTTCGGCTAATCCAACCAGTTAGAGGGAGGAATTGGGGAGAAGGTTCTTTCCTTGGCTTTTGCCTCAGGTTCCTTTGATACCCCCCAACCATGGTCATTTGACTCAACTCCCCTAGCTGGACATCATATTAAATGGTACAAGCAAATTAATTGAAAATAATCTCGATCTGGGCTCTGAAGAGCGAGTTCAATCCTGAAGGTCAACATTTACTCTGTTTTAATTAAGCTTAGGTTTGAATGCGCTTTGGAATGTGATTGACCCTTTATCTGGGTTATGCTCTTAAAGATCAATTTTGATGTGTGTGAGTGCACAACCAATGGTTTTTAAGCAAGATTATTTTTGGATGTAGTAAATTTTAGTCTTTAAATCTTGCTTAGTAGCTTTTAAGGTTCAACATTAGGTGTATTCAATCAAGTTAAATTGGCAAATCAGGTTTTGAAAGCACAGGTGAAGATGTCTTCCTTTAAAACTTAAAAGGAATGTGGAGTGCCTGGTTAATCTCTAAAAGTTGAATCCTATGTGGCAAGCTACTGATAAGTTGTTTGTAGATGAAGTGGTATAGCCGAAACAACTCAAGTAATTGGCCTTAATGCATCACTAGGTTAGGCACATAAATGATTACCTAATCTAATTTTTACTCAATTATGTGTTGATGAGTGTACCAGTTCCAAAGATTGAATTACCAGTTAAGTATGAAAAATCAGAAGAGGTTATGTACCTCTGTGAGACTTTTTTTTAGATTTTTTTTTATAAGCGGAGGATGAGGCGGGTGGAGGTGACAACCAAACAACCAAACTAAGGCTAGGGTTTATGAGAGCTACTAGGTTAATAAGGGTTTGTGTTATTAGGCTATGGAATGAAAACTAGTGGGTGGGAGGTGGGGTATACTTATAGAACCTTCATCTGCACTTTTCTCCAATTTCACTGCTTTGGCCTGTCTCGGAAGAGTACCTATAATCACAGCAAGATCGGAGAAAAATTGAGATAAAAGTTAGGTAAGGCAGAAAATGTAGGAAATCAAAGGCGTTGCCTCCCTGACAACGGTGCCAAAATGTTGGACGAGATTTCTATGCTAAAAGATTGAGTTGAAAACCCTTTCGTTGTAGTCGCGTAAAAATTCGTTAAATGAAAAATTTAACCGAAACTTAAGGTGAGTCCTGGGTTGAACACGGGGAGGCGAATGTTTGATCAAAAATCACGTTGGATTTATTGTCACAAAGTAGATTAGCTGGTTGAATTAAATCAATGCTAGCTATCTACTTAAAGAATAATTAATAGAATAAAGGAAAAGAATAATACAAATAAAGACAAAACAGGGAGAGAATAAACAAATATTTCGTAACCACGGAATCAGGTTCTTTACATCTAATCTCTACACTAGAAAGTTGGAAATCTATACTAGAAAGCGATAAAAGAGAAGGTGATGAGAAGTTATTCTCCTTGACGGCTGCTTGGAGGATGAGCCACGTTGACGGGGCACTTGGACGAGGGTGGTGAGATGTTGGACATGGGAGAATGAAGACGGAGGAAGGAGGATGGAGCAAGGTGATGTCGCAGTAGGATCCGCTTCTCAAACAGCGGTGAGAGGACAACTATAGGTGCTCCACAGATGGGGGTGAGAAGGTGGAAAAATTGTATTTACTCTAATGGAGCATCCCAGGTTTGGGATAAGCTCGTATAGCTTTGGAGGGGGTGAGAGTAGAGAGGAAGGGATTAAGATAATGAGTGGCAATGGTTCCCTTTTATAGTTGTAGAGATTGGGGGCAAAAGGGCCTTTTAAGGCCTTAAACGCTAAATGCTGGGGTCTTTAGTGACAGATATAACCATCATTGTAGGTGAACGTTGGTGAAGGCATGCCTCTTCTCCTTCAGCCGTTCTGCACGTGCGGCCATGTCCACGCAATCTCAGCCGTCCGATCACGAGATCGAACGGCCTAAGATCGTGCACACCGCTTCACCTTCGGCTGTTAAGCGCAAATTCTATGGTAGAAATCTCAATATGGAATCAGGTTCAGAAACTAATCTTCACAAATTCTTCGATGATTTCGAATGTTTTTCTGATTTCGAAGAACCTTTGTTTCCTAACAATTACAAGTTAATCTACGACCTCAGCATCCATGACTCGTTCTTTAATTATGATGCTGAGGCTAATGATTTGGATTTTAAAGAGGCCACACCTTCTGATCCACAGATATAGCCCTCGAAAAGCTAATCCCAACCCCTACCCACCATCGAAATGAACTTTTACACTGATTCACCTCTCTCTGATTTGTTTGCATATGATTTTCCTCCATCTTTTGATCGGGCTTCGGACATTGATCTGACCGATAATCACTTCTTATCCTTTTCTGATCCTACCAGTAGGGTTCTTACAACTTCTATAGATCCATTTTCTTTTGAGGATCCCCACTCTGACTATGCTGAGCTGACTCAGCTAAACCTTAGATTCTCATTTCCATATCTCTTGGAGCCTCAAAGTATTTGGTGGGTTCCATATCTATTGATTCAAATCCATCAACCCACCAGACTGATTGAGTTTGGGCTGCATCATCAGCCTATCGATCTAAACATGTACCTGGTTAGGCCAAGCAGGCTTTTGATCAAGGTGCTTGTTCTACAGAACTCATCAGATCTGACTACCCCTTCCCCCTGACCACCTTCTGCTTGGCTGAAGGCATTGAATTTAGAGTTTAATGGGACGCAATCCGTCATTCCAAAAACCTGAGACCCTTCTGATTATCCTTTTAAGCTACACTCCTACGGCACTATTGAGTTCAACTTTAGAACAACCAACTCCACCTTTGCTACTTGTATCAAAGCTTGAAATCATTCGCAACAGTCATCCCGACCTGTTTACCTACCCTTTGATACTGTTCTAAACTTTGAGCCAAACTAATTTTGTACCCTCCTGGTTTACAATGAGGACATTGCAAAACTTAGGCATGGGGGGTGTTAAAGTGCAATCATGTGAAAATTCAATTCTCTGAGGGGTTCTCACAAAAAATACATATTCAAACATTGATAAAAAAATAAAAAAAAATTGAGAAAGAAAAAATGGAGGAAGGGGAGGAAATTTGTGAACTAATTACAAATCTCTCTTGAGGAGAAAAAGAGGAGAATTCAAATGTCAAAAAGGAGCAAAACTCAAGAACAAAGGTGATAGTTATTAGCACCTAATTATGGGAGTTACTAAGTTCTAGACCTAATTAAAAAGAAAAGAAACATTAAGTCTTGAAGTGACAAAGTGACAAGGAGATTACTATGTGTGTTGTTCTTCGGCCTCTTGGACTTGTTTTAGGGCTTAAACATTCACGAATTCGTTAAGATCTAGACTAGTCCTCAAGAGGTTGAGGAAAATGCGAAGCTGACGTAGTATGTCTAAGGCTTTGGGATTATTCAGCCCCATTGCCTGCCCTTTGGTTTGCGGGACTTGGTAACCTAAGCACCCAAAATCACATACTTAATCTGGTTCAGTGCGCTTAATAAAGAAAAATCATGCCAAAAGTATTCTGTTATGAAAGGCCATCTCAAAGATCTAGCTTAGAAGTAGCCAAACAACACAAGTTGATTGGACGAGTTCTCGATGCAGAGAGGTGGAAAATTTCCCTCAAAGATGCGTAATAACATATTGTCTTCTCGATGCTTGTGTCCTAGGATATCTAAATATCCTACTGGGGGCATGTAAGCCCATTGTGCTAGTTCAGGTACCATGGGCGGGATTATCCTGAAATGTCGATTGCCAAGGCCTGAATTGACCTATAAAATGCCATGGGCAGCACTATCTTGAAGTGTCGAAAGCCAGGGTTCTGGGAGTTGCCATGGGCGGTGCTATCTCGAAGCATTGAAAGCCAGGGACCCTTTGAGGATTGATGGTGGAGACAAGGAATCCAATACAAACTGTGTTTAGGGCCAATTCGAGGATGGATTTAGGGAAATCTAAGAAGAAAAAAAGAGAAAACTTGTAAAGACCCGTTCTATCTTGAGCCTTTTAAGACATCTGGACTGTCAATCAAACGTTTGCTCAGACGTCTAGACCCCTTCCTAGATGTCTGGAAATCGAAATTTTGTTACGAGCCTTCGCGTCTGCATGTGAGCTGCTCGCAGACAGTACCTCTCTTCTCTCTCTTTTCCTCCTCTCTCCTTCATCCAAACCCTAACGAGCCTTATAAAAAGCCCTCTTCCCCTCTCCCTTTCTCCCCACTTCACCACAGCGCCTCCTTCCCTTCCTCTCCACCCCAGCGAGAGGAGTGAGTGTGAGAGAGAGCGCGAGAGCGGCGATGTGAGGAGAGGAGGAAGAGCTCGAGCTCGCGAGCTCGTGGGAGCGCGCCAGAGGGTGCACGGCCGGAGCGGCGCGTACGGGAGGAGTGCGTCGGGGGAACCGTCCCCAACACTGCTGTAGCCGGAGCTACAGGCGAGGAGGCGAGGCTGCGGCTATGTGCACCGAGGGAGAGCAAGAAGAGGTTCTGGTTCTGGGATTTTTCTAGAATCAGATGTTTGGTGTGACGTCCAGACGACGGGGCAGACGTCTGGTGACTAGACCGGAGTCTGAAAGCAGATCTTTGCGAAGGTACATTTCCTTTTGCGGATACGGCCATGCAGTCCGCTCTGCAGCTACGTTTGGCGTGGCTAATTTTAGGCGATTTGCCTGTCGCGTGCAGGGATTGCTTCAGGATGGCGTGGGACACGCCCTTCCATGCGTTTTAGACGTCTGGACAGCTTACCAGACGGCTGGAAGCACTCCTAGACGTCCGAAGAGGAGGTCGGACGTCTGGAGCTGGGTCCAGATGGTCGGGAAGAGGTTCTGGATGTCTGAGGTTGACGCAGAACCTGAGGTGAGTTCCTGTTTACTTTTAAGACATCTGGACCTTGTGCCAGACGTCTGATTTGGTCTGTAGCCCTATTTTTGACCAGTTCAGGATCTGTTTGAGGTTCGTTTTATGTAAACAAGATATCAGTATTTTCCTTGTGAGTTCCTCTACTTGTTAGAAGGCCTTTTATGCTGTTCTGAATGTTCCATTATGATATGTTCCTTGTTTTAGGACTTTGATTAGTTGCGGGTTCAGGGCTTGCTGAGGCATGTGAGCCTGCCGTTCGAGCCTCTAATACTTTTAGGTTGTCTAGTAGAGTGGCTTTCCCTAGTTTAATTATAAAAACCTGAATGCATATGTGGATTGAATAACTAGAACCTAGGATATGGCATGAATCCTAGGATGAGAAGTTACTTGGAATGTCTGTATACGTGTTTAAATTGCAGTCGTGAATGAATGAATAGAAACGTTAATAACTGCCTGTTAATGAACAAGAGCTGCCTGTGAAATATGAATTACCTGTGCTAGTTAAACAGTTATATGTGACATTACTTGTTGTATACGTTAAATGATAGAAATATGAGCTGCATGTGTATAACTTGAGAATGGAAATGTGAATGATGAAACTTGGTATGGAATGGCATGAGAAATATGAGCATGAACACTATGGGGAATTTGGAGTAGAGCTCTTGGGAATAAATGGAATGGATTTGGAAATATGAGCGGGAAATGTACTGGCCCTTGAGTACGTGGTATCAAGGGGGAGCGACTGTTCCCTTTTTTAGTGTAGAGTGGAGCTAGCCACCCTTGGGTTGGGATCCGAGGTTAGGAATGACCACTCTACACCTACTTCTTGGCTCTCGCATAAACTGTACCGGGGAGAGCTACTAATGTAGGGAGAGGGCTAGTCACCCCACGGGGCTTAGGGTTTAGCTAGCCACCTTACACTGACTTGGTAGGCCCACTGGGTAAATCAGGGTAGTCAGACGAGGGTGCGCGGACTGTGGAGGGGCGAGACCCCTGTTTGATTTTGAGGGGTTAGACCCCATTTACTAAGAGGGCTAGGTCCTATACTATTTCGTGTTGTACTTTAGGTGTACCCGTTAGTGGAAACGACTGATCGCGTGCAAGTGCGAGGTAGTTACCCGTGCGCTTATCACGCATGCCGTGGTCACCGCTACGTCTGTCCGTAACCTTGGGGTGGTTGACTGGGTGTAGGATCACCACGGGGGACTCTCCTAGCCAGGAGTGTACCACGTGTGCCTTCTACTCTTCGGAAAAGACTGCAATCAAGATCGTTCCCACGAGGAACATTCGAGATCAAGAAAAAGATCTGAAAATATAAACCAATGGGTGAAAAGGAATAACTAGTGAAATAAAGTAACTGGAATAGATAATTTACCTGTTAGCTTTTACTACTTTAGTTAGTTAGTTGCCACTCTACTCAGCGTTCGCTGACTTTGTTACTCATAACCCTTTTCAGGTCCAGGTGTTGAGCAGCCCGAATCACTGGCTGCAGAGGGTGCTGGGCCCAGTAGCAGTAGTCTTCCTTTTGTTGTATTTTCTGTTGTTAGTGAGTTTCAGACTCTTATTACTATTTACGTTCTGTACTTTGTTTTCGCTTTGCTGTTGTGGTGGTGATATGTACTGTTAGCAGCTTTTCTTTCCTTACTGCTTGTACTCTTTTTATTGTTAGTTACATAGCATGGTGAATGTGGTTTACTTTCCTGCTTTTTAGTTATTTCTTGTTGGACGATTGGGTCTTGGGATCAGTCGAGTCGGGTCGGTCTCGTGTTCTGTAGGGATTCAGGAATCGAGTCGTAACAAAACTCTCCAAATGAAAATCCTTCTCTCTTTTATAAAAAATGCACTGGCAAACTGACCCTAGACATGCTACATTCTATGCATGCGTGCTTTAACCGCTGGGTTCAACAAACCTTCGGACAATTTTTGCGGGTCTTAGAAACCTTCACGACAGACTTGGGCTAAAGCTGGTCAAGTCTTGATCTTGATTGATACTTGAGTACCTCTAGGCCTATTGTTGGCGTTCTAGCCTAATTTCTAAGGAGTAATAAGAATCAGGCATCTGAACTTCATTGCATGGTCTAGAACTCTAGTTCTTTCCATAAGATTTTGCTAAGGGATCAGCAAAAGTTAGGTATAAGGGTATGATGATAACATCATCACCAGCCATAACTAGCTTTAATTAGACATGATTAATTGACAAGTGCTCCTACAAAATCGTCGGAGAGTCGTAATTCACTACATATCCTTTCTGAAAGGAATACATTAAATTAGGGTTAATTCTACAGTTTTAACAGCATATCATTAATGCAGAATAATCATGGGGTTTCCCAGGTATTAACTAAAGGTCAAATGTTCACTAATGACTAATAAAAGGGTTCGTGTAGACAGAAACAAGGTTTTATGCACTTCGAGAACTAATTCATAACCTAAAAACTCTAATTTCAGACTTGCTTAAATAACAGAGATTCTGGTCAGGATAAATTCCATCTAAACATTTTAAAAATCATAGAAAAATATTTCATAAGGTTTGGTGCCTTTAAGAAACTTGTTGGTAAAAGATCAATCATTTGATTTTGATTCAAATTACTAAAAGTCTTTTAATCAGCTGAAGGAGGCTATTACATAATCACCCATCTTACAATCTCCGAATTGGGATCATCCCTTCAAAATCATGACCGACGCCTTTGATTATGCCATCGGGGCAATCTTGGGACAAATGGTAGACAAGAAACCACATGTGATTTACTATGCTAGTAAAACTCTGGATGAGGCTCAAAGAAACTACACCATTATAGAAAAAGAGTTGCTAGCCGTAGTGTTTGCTTTGGAGAAGTTTAGACCTCACCTACTGGGATCTCATGTCACAATCTTCACAGATCACACTGGATTAAGGCACCTGATGTCTAAAAAGGATGCAAAACCCAGATTAATCAGATGGATCCTTCTGCTGCAAGAAATTGATTTTGAAATCAACGATAAATCTGGTGCCCAAAATGTAGCAGCAGATCATCTCTCCAGAATCCTTGTAGACTCTACAACTCCTCAACTCTATGATTCTTTCCCTGATGAGACTCTCTTGACTATTTGCAAACTATCTTGGTTTGCAAATATTGTCAACTATTTGGCCATCGGAAAACTGCCCATGGATTGGCCTAAGCATAAGCGAGATAAGCTGATTTTCGATGCCAAATACTACTTTTGCGAAGACCCAGAGCTATTCAAAGTTTGGACTGATCAGGTTATCCACCATTGTATTCTAGATGAGGAGATCATAAGTGTACTATAATTCTTCCACACTTTTGCTTGTGGAGGTCACTTCTCAGGAAAAAAGACGGTAGCCAAGGTACTACAAAGTGGATTGTATTGGCCATGTTTATTCCGTGACTTGTACAACTTCTGTCAGTCATGTATCAATTGCAAAACCTTAGGAAACATGACCAGGAAGGACATGATGCTCCTAAACCCAATCCTTAAAGTCAAAATCATTGATGTTTGGGGTATTGATTTTATGGGACCTTTTACCAATTCATTTGGGTACCTGTACATTCTAGTGGAAGTTGATTATGTATCCAAATGGATTGAGGCCATCTCGACCTGAACCAATGATCATAAAGTGGTCATGGATTTTGTAAAGAAGAATATTTATAGTCGGCTCGGTGTACCCAAAGCTCTGATTAGTGATGGTGGATCCCATTTTACTCACAACCAATTCGGGACCTTACTAGCCAAGTGTGGAGTCACTCACAGAATCTCTACTCCATACCATCCGCAGACCAACGGACAAGCTGAAATCTCCAATCGAGAAATTAAAAGGATCCTTCACTGGACAACCTGAAATCTCCGGTCGGATCGGAAGGATTGGTCTACAAAATTGGATGATGCTCTCTGGGCCTACCGGACTGTGTATGAAACTTCGATTGGAATGTCTCCATTCCATCTGGTCTATGGAAAATCTTGCCATCTGCTTGTTGAGGTTGAACATAAAGCTTATTAGGCAATCAGAACATTTGACTTGGATCTCGATCGATCTGGATGGCAAAGAAAAGTCCAATTGACTGAATTGGATGAAATCCAGAATGATGCTTATGAGAGTGCGAGAATCTATAAGAATAGGACAAAAGCTTTACATGTTAAGTACATCTCTAGAAAAAGCTTTGTCCTTGATCAAAAGGTTTGGTTATTTGATACACGCTTGAAGCTCTTTCCAGGAAAATTAAGATCAAAATGGACATGTTCCTTCATTGTAAGAAAAGTCAACCCTCATGGAGCTGTTCTTATCCTGGATCCCAAGATCGATAATGAGACAAAGGTAAATGGTCAAAGATTGAAGCCTTTTATCACACAGAACTGTGATCCCATTCCCGATGGTCACATCAACCTTCTAAAATTTTCTTAAACCTGAACTGAGTCCAACAAATGACGTTAAACTTAGCGCTGGCTGGGAGGCAACCTAGTACTCTGTAAAGGTATCTCTGCATCCTCTGCATCCATACTAACCTGGATTAATAAGCATAGTTAGGTGATATCCCCTTCACTTGATTATTATATTTTGATTTTCATGCATACATTTCAATGAGGACATTGTAATGAATAGGCATGGAGGGGTGGACATTGCAAGTCTTATCTTTATGTCAAAAAAAAAATTAGGCATAAAGAATTTTTATTAAGGGTTTATTAGGGATTTATTCTTAAGTTGATTGCTGAATTTAGAATCCAGTATAATTTCATACGTACATGTAGAATTTGCAATGGATCCTTTGTGTAGACCAAAAAACATCTTTAGTTTGTTGAGAAGAAGTAATGCTTCTTCTCCTAAACCTTTTGATAGTAATTAGGGAGTCAGGCAAATTATCTTCTAACAGATCCACCAAACAAGTGTGAGGTGAGAGTAGAAAGTCTACTGGTTCTCTAAGGATAGTATGAGAAATCTTAAACTCTGGATAATGAGATAATGATACTCGGAGTTAGGCATAGTTTTCACTCTCAGTTTCTACGTACAAGTTCTTAGCGCAAACTCTTCAGAGCTACCAAATAAGGCAAATATGCTGAGAGCGGGTTCTGATAAAACTAGGATTGAGGTGGATGGTCACGACCGTCTTTTATAGAATCCTCGGCTAAAGGTGGGTACTGATGTCAAGGTCAGAAATACACTGTCTGATCCATTCCATTCCGGGTGCCAAGAATAGACACTTCCACCAAATAAGTCACCCAATATCCTCTTGAACACCCCTAATCCCGAATAATGCCTCGTAAATAAAAGTTCATATGCTGCATTGTGTTAGTAGATATTTGGATGCGAAAAAAACAAAGAAAGAAAAAAAAAAGAAAAAGAAAAAAAATTAGAAAAAGAAAAGTGTAGAAAAAAAATGAGTTTATGAGTTAGAGTTTATTTCAAGTGCAATGAGGTAACAACACCTACTACCCTCATGATCCACGATATACAGTGTTGACTTATTTTTCTGTATTTCTAGCCACCTGAATACGGGTTGAGGAATTCTGACTTAGTCGTACACTTGTCAGAACCTAATCAAAGTGTTAATGCCAGGAGAGACCAAATATATTGATAAATCTAGTGAGATTGTGAGCTCGAAAAGAAAGAAAAGAAAAGAGAAGATAAGAAAAAGATAAAGAAAGAGAGAGAATGAGTACAAAGGAATTAAAGAGAGCACAGTTTCTTGCCTCTCTTTGAGTTGAATTATTTCATAATCTAGAAATCTAGGTTCTAAAGTACTAGCCTACATGCAGCACTAGATGAGTGTGAGCCACCAAATACAACTCTAGTTGACTCAGAAATCTTCTACTTAAGCCAAAAGCTAGGGCTAAATATACAGGTTATTTATAACCCCAAGGGAAGTTTGCCTATCTCAATAGATTTTTTCTAAGCGTCAAGTATTAGCTTTAGATAAGGATTGGCTTTCACTTGGATCCGTTGCATAGGCTACAACAAAATACAATCACGATTATCTGGATTACGAAAGCTTTGGATGAAAGCAAAAGTCATAAACCTCTAGTCAAACTCTTGAGAAAAATTACTCATGTAGGACCACTTTGCATTTAGTCATGCATTTGCTAGGGACTAACAAGATGTAGGCATGGTGGTGTGATTGCATAGTAATCATGCAACCTAAATCACCTGAATTAAGTTAGATTCTAGCGTAACTTAGGAATAATGCATTCATAGGCATTGTAATTTGCACAATAGATAGTTTATTAGTCATATAAATAACATCGTCATTTTATGTCCTAAAGGAGAGATGATTTTAATTGCAGATGATTTGAAGCAGTGGATGTCAGATCAGGTAGGACAGATCTGATCAGAACGACGATTGAAGTCCAACGCTTTCGAAATCGTCTTGATCAGACAGCCAGAGTATCATATGGAGTCCATAAAAGAACAGAGATCATGGACACAAAGGATAAAGATTCGAGCCTCAGATGAAGAATCCAATCGTACAGATGGATTCGGATCAATGATTGCAGTCTAATGACAAAAAAGTCAACTCGATCGGAGGTCTACAGCACAATATACAAGGAAAAGAAGATGGATGGCCATAATGGCACCACGTGGCGCCATCATAGCCACTCCCTCACCACCGTTGATAAGCTCATATTTGTGAGCTAATTAAATGTCTAAATGCTTAAGCATTAAGGTAACGCATCCATTTATTTAGCATGTATTAGGATGTAAAAAGATTAATTTATATTTCTGATTTAATTACATAATTCATGCATTGCATTCATAATTAAAGGCATTTGGAATTGACCTAGAATGGCATGTAATTAGGTGCATTACATGCATTATTTTAATTAACATAAAACTTAAGGATTTGTGCATAAATAATCCTAATATTTTATTTTATTAATTTTCTCCTTCCGCAATCGCTCCACTTCCTCCTCCTGCGCATTCACTCCTCGCCAGCTGCCTACACTTAGGACCCAGGTTCATGGAGGAGCGGGAGAGATGGATCTGGTCGGGCAGCTGTGACTATAAGGGAGAGGAGGAGGCAGCTGTGCTCTGGGAGACACCGCCCGCCCCATCACCATGCATCTACCCATCACTGTGGTCTCCATGGTCGAGCCTCGAAACACCGTAGGTCGGCAGAGTGATAGGCCGCCACGCCAAGCCGACTACCTCGACCACTTACCGTGAGTGTGTGCCTCGTCGGCCATGCGAAGAACTTCCTTCTCCTTTCTCTCTATTCTCTCCTTTCTTTTCTTTTGCATGATACTATTCATCATCACCTTCATTACTCTATTTGCAGGACTCAACGAACCCACCACCACCATCACCGCAGACTACCTTCACGCCAAAGCGGCCAGCAATAGCCGGCCTCTCCTCGCACGAGCCCCACGTCTCTCTGCACGCACAGTAGCAGCTTCGCTTGCGCACGCCCGCTAGCTGCACCTCCACCTGCCCAAGCAGCGTCCCACGCACACGCACAGCCGACACGACCAGCAGTGCGCTCCCTCACGCAGCCGCCTAGCATGCACAGCCCTCCCACACTGCATGTAGGCACTACTGGTCCGCGTAGCAGTTGTAGCTGTAGCACCACACGCGTGGCTGCACATCTTGCAATAGCTTCGCCCGCACACGTTCGTTTGTTGCACCTCCACCTACGCACATCTCTAGCACACACACCCTCCCGCGCCATGTGCAGCAACCTTCCCACGTGCGCGAGCGTCCCCCTGCGCCTCCTCACCTCCAGCTCGCACGTCGAGCTACTGCTCAGCAGCAGCAACCAACCCATCACTGCCGCCCCTCTCTGCTTCGTCTGGCTGATTCTAGCCATGCCAAACCTCGCCGCCACCACCGCCGGGTGCACGTCGGCGTCACCCACTTTCGATAAGCTCCTTGTGGCCAGACGTCCCTTGCTTCCTGCATGAGAGATCACCATCCTAGTCCCCTGTTTTAGCATACATTAGTATTTACATTTAAATGGCCTTGTCAATTTTTGTTAATATTTTATTATTATAAACATTGCATTGAACTACCTATTGATTGTCATAAATACAATTTTAGCATGTGCTTTCCTTAAAACACATATCTAATGCGATAGTTGACGCAATATTTTTCGGAAATCAATAGTGAACATCTATTTTTGGACCCGTACGAGTTTTAAATAGGTAGTTGCTTTCCTGTGGATATGATTCGCTCCTAATTGATTGGTTATTTTTATTGTTTTGATTAGCGATTTTCCACCACTGGCATACTACAACATGACATGCCAGAGGAGAGGAAGGACGAGGATGGGACGATCATCTCCACACATTTAGTCTTTGATTTGATTAGAGTATGATTAAGACTTTAGACTTAATTTTCCTTGCACATTTTGGTTTGAGACCCTTGTTCTAGGGTATAGTTGAGGGGTTTGTTCCCCGACTTTCTTATAGGCCCGTCTTGGGTAACCTTTCGGGAGCCTGTTCCCTTTTCTTTACATCTAGGTTTTCTTTTGTGGATTAATTTTAATTTTCTTGATTGTGTATAAGTAAAAAAGAAAACAAATGCACAAGATACCTGCTTGAAGCTGCCAGCCTTAGGATGACCATTTAAGTGTGAATGAGTAGCCTCTAGATTTATGTTGCTTCCATTTACGTGCATCTTGCATTGCTGATTGCTGGAGGGAAGGCACGTCCTCTTTCTTTGCATTCTGTATTGTTCACGCATGTGCATTTGGATTTTATTACAAGACCACCTAATTGAATTGAAAAGATCTAACGAATGGTTACATATTTTCTGGAAAAAGGACTTTAAGTTAAGGAAGAACACTAAAAACCAAGGACTTGAATTGAGACATTGTGCTATGGTTCAAAATTCAAAACTCAAACTTTTATGGCATATGCACACTTGTATCTCTTGCATCACGCACGCATTTAGACACTCCTAGGTCTTGGAACTACTAGGACAAGAGACCTCCTACCGTTGGATTCTGAAGTGTTCAGAACTTGAGATCAAAGGTTTGTAAATTCAAAGAGGGGGATAACCTGTCACGGATTTTTGGGGGTAGTTAAGAAGCACCGCGAAAGCACAGCTTCAAAGGAAGGTTTAGGCCTACTTGCATCTCTCGATCTTTCATCTTTGGAGTTGCTCTACCATTTGTGATTTAGGAAAGAACACCTAAGCTCCAACTAAGTCATTTTAGGCATTTCATAGGTCGACAATAGGCGCGTAATTGATTGGGCAACTTGCTTTGTCACCTACAATTTGAATTAAAGTGAAAAGCCTAAATTTGTAAAGACCTAACAAGTCCTTTTGAATTGTATTTGTAGTGCATGCTTGGTAGGCGATCTCTTAGAAGACAACTTGTGTTTGATCCTGAACCTGAAAGAATCCTAAGAAGGAACCTCCCAAGGGAAGTAATGGTTGGTCAAAGGAGCTTTAAGGAATATTTCATTCCGACCAATCAAAATAGCCCTACACTACGTAGACCTGGAGGGGACAATCCTTATGAGATCAAAAGCAGTACCATATCCTTGCTGCCCTCCTTTTTTGGTACTGCTAGGGAAGACCCTTACAAGCATATAGAGGAATTCATTATCGTTTGTTCCACAGTGAAGCTGTAGGGTGTTACTGATGACACCTAAATGCGGACCCTCTTTCCTTTCTACCTCAAGGACAAGGCCAAGTATTGGTATCATACCCTTGATGATATTAACACTTGGGATGCCCTAAAGGAGTTTCTAGAGAAATACTTCCCCATGAGCAAAACAAATCACTTTAGGAGGGAAATTATGAGTTTTGTTCAAAAGGATGGAGAAGCTTTCCATGATGCGTAGGAGCGCTTTAATGACCTGTTGAGACTTTTCCCACATCACCAGGTACCTAAGTGGCAACTGGTTGAAAGGTTCTACACCAGACTTAATGATTTGCACAGGCAAACTGTGGATGGCGCCTGTGCAGGAACCTTTCTATCTAAGACTAATGGTGAAGCTTGGAACCTTTTTGATATTTTGAGTGAGAATTCTATTCACTTGAATTCTGCCTACATGGATAGAAAACCCACTCTCATGCAAAGAAAGTTGGAGGTGAATGAGGCAAGGGACACCCAAAATTTAGCTTATCAGATTCAATTGTTGAATGAAAACATGGAAAGGCTTATGTCGAGCCTGGGCAAATTCGTATCTAGCACCTCCACATCCCAAGCTTCTGAATGATTCATTTGCCAAGGCAATACACACGCCACTGTGGATTGCCACTTTGCCTCCCAATTCCCTGAGCTTGTACAAGCGGATTTGAATGCTGCTCAAGGGTTTCGTCCTAGACCTCGTAATGACCCATTTTTGAACGCTTATAATGAGGGATGGAGGAACCACCCAAACTTTTCCTGAAGATAAGGGAATGTTTCAAATTCTGGGAATTATAAACCACAACCCTTTCAAAATCAACAAATGAACCAACCTCAAAACTTTGCCCAACCTAAGACCTCTGAGATAGATGAATTGAAGGGAATGTTGAAAACTATGCAAGAAAGTCAAAGTGCCATCATCCAATCTCTTGACAAGGTTGTACATGAAATAAAATCGCAGATAAGACACCTTGTTGAGGCCGTTAGACAAAGGGAAACTGAGAAGCTTCCCAGTGCTGCTGAGGAGAATCCTAAAGGAAAAGGGATTGTCTTTAGGGAGCATGCCTAGGCGGTGACTATTCTATGGAGTGGGAAAGAAATTTCCAAACCCGATGCTCCTATAGTCTCACCCTTTGAAAAACCATCCACCCCAACTTTCACCCCCATTGGAGAAGACTTGCCCAAATCTCCTCAGCTTGAAATCACCTCACTGGAAGAAGTTGCCCCGTTCCACCCCTTACTAGACATGACAAACCTTCCACCTAGAGATCGAGAGTGCCCTTTCCAGAGTGCTTATCCACCTCTGGGTAAACTTTTGCTGGATCATCTGGAGCCAAAGATAAGACAGATGAGATCATGAAAACTTTCAAGCAAATGCAGATTAACCTACCTTTGCTTGAGTCTATAAGGCAGATTCCGTCCTATGCCCACTTCTTAAAGGACCTGTGCACGAAAAAGCGACAATCTAGGAAATAGGTCCAATCAAAAGTTATCCTGCCTGATTTCGTTAGCTCAATAGTTCAACATGGCACAGCCCCGAAACTTAAGGACCTAGGAGCCCTGTACATCTCAGTGGTTATTGGTGACTTATAGATTGATGAGGCTCTACTTGATCTAGGTGCGGGGGTGAACATCCTTCCGAGCTACATGTATGAACAACTTGGGGGAGGCAATGTAAACCCTAGCCTAGTAATCCACCAAGTTGCTGATTGATCCCTCAAGACACCGTGGGGAATTCTGGAAGATGTCCTTGTGAGAGTAGAAGATTTCTTCTTCCCCGTTGACTTCTTAGTTTTGGACACTGACCCTACCAACAAGCCAACCAAGCCCTCCATCATTTTGGGTTGCCCCTTCTTTGCAACTCGCATGCTTTAATCAATTGCAATGTTGGGGCATTAAAAATGGGCTTTGGGAACAAGAAAATTCAGCTTAATGTATTTGATGCTTATAAACAAGCCAGGCTTGAGGATTATTCCTAAGTTGAGGTGATAGATGACCTGATTAAAGAGACAACCCCTACAATGTTATGTGATGACCCCCTTTAGCATGTCATGCTAAATGAGCATTTCCATCTCTTGGAGGAATGTGAAGGGGATATACTAGAACTTGAGGAGTTGCTGGGTTTTTCTACTGAGTCTCTTTCCCCATCATCTCTACCCACAGTAGATCTACTACCTAAGATGGGGTCATCTATTATGAATCCCTCAACCATACAAGCCCATGAACTTGAGTTGAAACCCCTCCCAGACACTCTCAAGTACGTCTTCCTGGATGCTAATGCGCTCCTCGTTATCATTTCGGCAGTGCTATCTGAAGCATAGGAGGGAGCCCTAATTGAATGCTTGTCTAGGCACAAGGAAGCTATTTCTTGGAGCATTGCTGACATTAAGGGTATAGACTCTATACTTTGCATGCACCACATTTATACTGATGATTTCATCAAGCCATTTAGGGACATGCAGAGACGTTTGAATCCTAATATGAGGGAGGTGGTTAAAAAGGAAATCCTGAAGTGATTGGACGCTGGGATCATTATCCCATTGCAGATAGTAAATGGGTAAGTCCTATTCATGTGGTGCCAAAGAAGGTAGGCTTTACTGTGGAATTTAGTGACAAAGGTGAACAGGTTGTGACTAGACCATCAACTGGATGGAGGGTCTGTATTGATTACCGCAAGCTGAACACCGCTACCCAGAAGGATCACTTTCCCTTACTTTTTGTTGATCAAATTCACGAGAAATTGGCAGGGAATAAGTGCTATTGCTTTCTCGATGGATATTCTGGGTACAACCAGGATGTAGTCTTCCTTGATGACCAGGAGAAGATGACATTCACGAGTCCTTACGGTACCTTTGCATTTAGGCATATGCAGTTTGGACTATGTAATGCACCTGCAACCTTCCAGTGATGCATGATGTCCACTTTCTCGGACATGAATGACGAGTGTGTTGAAGTGTTTATGGATAACTTCTCCATTTACGGCTTGTCTTTCAACTAGTGTCTCCTACACCAAGAGAATGTGTAGGAGCGATGTAAGGAGACTGGTTTAGTCCTTAGCTGGGAGAAAAGCCACTTCATGGTACAGAAAGAAATTGTACTTGAGCATGTTGTGTCTAAGTGAGGCTTGGAAGTAGATAAAGCTAGGATTGATTCTATTTCCAAACATCCATTGCCCACGAATGTCAAACAGATTAGATCCTTTTTGGGCCATGCCGACTTTTATAGGCTCTTTATTAAAAATTTCAGTAAAATTTCTAGACCACTTTGTGACCTGTTAGCGAAGGAATCTTCCTTAAATTTTGATTCAAAGTATGCCGAGGCCTTTCAAACTCTGAAGGAGGCCTTGATTTCTGTGCCTATTCTCCGAGCTCCTGATTGGACACTTTCATTTGAGCTGATGTGTGATGCTTCGAGTTATGCAGTAGTAGTCCTTGGACAAAGAGTGAAGGGAAGACCTCATGTGCTGCACTATGGCAGCAAGACTTTAACAAAACCACAACAAAACTATACTGTCAATGAAAAGGAATTACTTGCTGTAGTTTTTGCTCTAGAAAAGTTTAGGTCTTATCTTCTTGGGTCTAAGGTGGTTATTTTCATTGATCATGTAGCAGTGAAGCATCCCATTACTAAGAAGGATTCTAAGTCACGTCTGATTAGGTGGATCCTACTCCTTCAAGAATATTACTTGGAGATACGTGAAAAGAAAGGAGTAGAAAATGTTGTGGCTGACCACCCGTCTTGCCTTCCACTTGATGACTCTCCCTTTGGAGACGTCCGCAGGACATTTCTTGATGAAACCTTTATGGCCGTAACACCAACTTCACCTTGGTATGCTGATATCGTCAATTACTTGGTCATTGGAGAAACTCCTGGCTCATGGGATTAGCAGAAAATAAAGAGATTCATTTCCCAAGCTAGATACTTTCATTGGGAAGAGCCTGAATTATTTAGAATTGGATAAGACCAAGTATTGAGATGATGCATGCTTGAAGAGGAGCAACAAAGTGCGCTCAGTTTTTGTCATGAACTTCATTGTGGAGGACACTTTGGTGCTAAGAAAAGAGCTTTTAAGGTTCTCTAGTCTGATTTTTGGTGACCTTCGTTATTTAAGGATTTTCATAATTTTGTTAAGGCCTATATTAGATGTCAAGGAACTGGAACGATTGGGAAGAGAAATGAAATGCCTCAACACCCTATTCAATCTGTTGAAATTTTTGATGTTTGGGGAATTGGCTTTATAAGCCCCTTTCCTTTGTCCCATGGTTATGAATATATCTTGGTGGTAGTTGATTGTCTTTAAATGGATAGAGGCCATTTCTGCGTACACAAATGACCACTCTGTGGTCTTGAAATTTGTGAAGGTCAATATCATATCTCATTTTGGCTGCCCCAAGGCCATTATAAGTGATGGGAAACCTTATTTCCGAAACCACCACTTCAATCGGCTACTCAGGAGTCTGGGAGTGACTCACAAGGTCGCTACCCCTTACCATCCTCAGATGAGTGGCCAGGTTGAAGTGTCGTAGGGAGATAAGGAACATTTTAGAAAAGAACGTTAGACCTGATAGGAAGGACTAGTCCCAAAAGCTTGATGATGCTTTGTGGATGTATCGAACAGCCTATAAGACCCCTTTGGGTACATCTCCCTTTCGGATTGTGTACGAGATAGCATGCCATTTACCCGTTGAGCTAGAACATGAGGCACTTTGGGCTATTTGAAGTGTTAACATGGATTTAGAAAAGGCGGGTAAGGCACGACTTCTGAAATTAAGTGAGCTTGAGGAGCTGTGGAATGATGCTTATGACACCTCTCAAGCTTATAAAGAGAGTACTAAGGTCTTGCATGATAAGTATATTCTTGGAAAGACCTTTGAGCCCAAACAACAAGTCTAGCTTTTCAATTCCAAACTTAAGCCTTTTCCACTGAAATTGAAATCTCGTTGGGATGGGCCTTACATAATCATTAAAGTATTTCCGCATGGGGTTGTGGAGGTCAAGAGCCCTTCCTCTTCTGCAACTCCCTTTATCGTCAACAACCAACAGTTAAAGCCATACATTTGGATGGCTATCTGGTTGACAAGGTCACTCTTGAGGAGCCTTAGCTCCTGTCATTCTCTGCCTCAGGTAATATCTTCCTTTAACTGTTTTGTTTCCAATGAGGACATTGTTTAAACTAGGCATGGGGGATAGGACCTGAGGCATCTATTTATAGCATGTCCACATTTCGCATTCATTCATACATATTGCATTAAAAAAAAAAGAAAAAAGAAAAACATTTTGTATTATTGAGCTTAACTGGCTGACCCTGCATTCTTAAGTAGACCAGAACTTTAGGTTAGATTAAGTGACTCTATGTGCCGAACTTTAGAAGCTAAGTGAGCTACTAGCTTTAGACCTTTAGGGTCATTTGTGGACTTAAAAACTTAAGTAGGAGTTAGGTTGCAGACCATTCCTCAAGAGGTTGAGGAAGGAAAGCTAGGGATTGACTTTAAGGCTGGGTAGTATCTGGTATCTTTTTCTACCTTTTGCTTTACGGGTCCTCGTAACCTAAGCATCCACATTTCACATACACTTGGTCTTGTGTAAATAGTGATCACCCTAATTCATTTCTTAAAGAAAAGTTGGTTCTCTTAGTTTTGACTTAGGAGAAGTTTGAAAGCACAATTTGATTGGAAGAGTTCTTACTGTAAGAGATGTAGAGTACATACTCACCTTGAGGATGCGATGATAACATGTCACCCCCTTGGTGCTTGTCTCTTAGGATATCCATCCTACTAGGGGCATGTAAGCGCATTGTGCGGTTCAGGTGCCATGGGCAGTATTATCTCGAAGTGCCGATTGCCACAGGCCTGAATTCGCTTAAGAAATCCATGGGCGATATCATCTCGAAGTGTCGATTGCCTAGAGTTCTTGGGATCGCTATGGATGGTGATATCTCGAAGCATCGAAAGCCAAGCACCCTTCGAGGTACGGTGATGGGGATAATGAATCCGACACAGACTGTGTTGATAGTTGATCCATGGTTAAACTTAGAGGAATCAAACAAAAATATATATATTACAAAAAAAAAATCTTTCTTAATCTCTTTCTAGGTTGGCAATCATACAAACCTCAAATAACTTAGACCAATGCACTTGCACGGATTCTTTAATCTCGGGGATCAATAAACCCTAGGGTAGAGTTAGAAATCAAGAAAACCTGTGCTTGCAACTCATCTTTAGCTGAACTAGTCTGTAGCTTAGCAACTACTTGGAAACCTTAGGTCTAAAGTCTGAACTCAACATGCTTCTAAAGGAAGATCGATTGGGTTGGCTAGTCTACTTGGAGTGCTAGGTTATTGCTTGGATTTGCTAGGGACTAGTAAAAATTGGGCATGGGGGCATTTGATAAGTTCATATTTGTGAGCTAATTAAATTTCTAAATGCTTAAACATTAAGGTAATGCATCCATTTATTTAGCATGTATTAAGATGTAAATAGATTAATTTATATTTTTGATTTAATTACATAATTCATGCATTGAATTCATAATTAAAGGCATTTGGAATTGACTTAGAATAGCATGTAACTAGGTGCATTACATGCATTGTTTTAGTTAACATAGAACTTAAGGATTTGTGTATAAATAATCATAATATTTATTTTATTAAATTTCTCCTTCTGCAACTGCTCCACTTCCTCCTATGCATTCACTCTTTGCCAGCTACTTGCACTCAAGACCCCCATTCATGGAGGAGCGGGAGAGATGGATCTGGTCGGGCAACTGCGACTACAAGGCAGAGGAGGCAGCTGTGCTCAGGGAGACATTGCCCGCCCCATCACCGTGCATCCGCCCATCACTGTGACCTCCACGCCGAGCCTCGCCACACCGTATAACAATATTGTCCTATTTTTGCTTTCGAAAATGGTTAAGATGAATTGTCGTATTTCAAAGTGGTGGAAAATCGACTAATCAAAATAATTAAAATAACCACTCAATGAGGAGTGAGTCATATCCACAGGGAGGCAATAACCTATTTAAACTAGCACCAGTTAAAAACATATGTTCATGATTAGTTTCATCGGGAAATCGGATAGAAATCTCTTTTCAATTAAGATAAGAAGAAATTATCATGTTGTTATTGTAGTTATGCAAAACAAGAGGGAGATGCTCATAAAATCAACTGAATAGAATATTATTAACTAAAAATCCCTTCCCCCTTAATGGCAAAAAATGTAAATTTGAATTAACATCAAAACAGAGGATTGCTTGCAGCGGCTAGTGCGTGAGGGAGGAGAGATCATCAGCGACCAGGAGCTTGGGGGAGACATGTGGGGTCGAGGCCTTCGCTTTGGCAGTGGCGGTGTGGACTGGGACGATTGGACGTGGCTGAACGGTAGAGTGAAAGCCTGCGGTGAGCTGGTGCTGCAGGTGAAGTGCGCGGTCGCAGGAGGTGCTTGAGGATGTGCATTGCATGTTGGTAGAGCTGCTGGAGTACCGTGCGCTCTGCGCGTGTGGGCTGGAGGTGAGGGCCAGTGGGAGAGGTGCTCTATTGCTGCTGAAGTAGCACTTGGAGTGGTTGCAGGCAGAGGTGCAACAAAGGGGGCATGGAGGCTATGTGAGCATGCAGTGGGTTGGTTCTGTTGCGCTTGGCATGGGAGGCGCAGGCAGAGGTGCAGTGTGCTCTGCGCACTGGTGGAGCTGCTGCTGGTGATGCATGCGATTGGCACATGGGTGCATGCGTGCAGCTGCACGGGGAGCCGGCGAAGCACTTACTGCATGCGATGTTTCTGTAGGGTGGTGAGGAGTTGTGCGCGGTGTGCGCAGTCTGAAGGTGAGGGTAGTGCAGTGGGTGGCATGCTGAGGCTGTGCTCTGTTGCTGTAGTTGCAGCTTGTTGCGTGAGCTGGGTGACGATGATTGAAGTTGGGTTTGTTTTCGAGGTGGAAGAGAAATGGAGAATGTGGTGGGGGATGTGGAGTTGGTGGTCAGGCGGATGCACAGTGAGTTTGTAGTGCGGTGCTCTGCGATGGCGGTGCGGGCTGTCACCCTGCACGTCTGCGGTGGTGAAGCTCCGCCGCGGTTGGCCGGGGGTGGTGGAGCGAAGAGAACACGTTCTCTACATGGTAAGGAGTGGGGATGGAGGCCACCTCTGAATGGTAGCCGTTCCTCCTTTGTAGCTGTGGCTACGAGGATTTGAAATCAAAACAGGCGGGAGGAGATCCATCGTTAAGTGAATGCTGGCAGCTGTGAATGCGCAAGAGGAGGAGGCAGAGGTAGAGCGGTTACCTGCAGAAGGAGAAGAAGAATAATAAAATAATTAGGATTATTTATACATAACTCCTCAACTTCTATGTTAATTAAAATAATGTATGTAATGCACCTAATTAATTAACTAATCAAATGCATGCAATTCTAGGTTAATTCTAAATGCATTTAGATATAGATGCTACACATGAATTATGCACTTATGCTAAAAATATGAATTTACAGCCTAATGTATACTATCTAAATGTTAAAATTAACTTAATCTCTAGGCACTTAAATACTTAAATAGCCCACAAATATGGGTTAATAAAAAACCCTCATGCCTAGTTTTTGCTAGTCCCTAGCAAATCTAAGTAATAACCTAGCACT
The DNA here is from genome assembly GCA_037157565.1 of Thalassia testudinum. Lineage (NCBI taxonomy): Eukaryota > Viridiplantae > Streptophyta > Magnoliopsida > Alismatales > Hydrocharitaceae > Thalassia > Thalassia testudinum. The sequence continues at coordinate 13,734,391 of JAZHRO010000063.1, forward strand.
TCAAGTAGACTAGCCAACCCAATCGGTCTTCCTTTAGAAAAATGTTAAGTTTAGACTTTAGACCTAAGGTTCCCAAGTAGTTGCTATATTACAGACTAGTTCAGCTAAAGATGAGTTGCAGGGACAAGTTTTCTTGATTTCTAACTCTACCCCAGGGTTTATTTGTCCTAGAGATTAAAGCATCCGTGCATGTGGATTGGTCTGAGTTATTTGAGGTTGGTATGATTGCCAACCTAGAAAGTGAGTATTATTATTTTTATTATTATTTTTTGTAATATATATATATATTTTGTTTGATTTCTCTAAGTTTAACCTTGGATTAGCCATCAACACGGTCTGTGTCGGATTCATTGTTCCTATCACTGAACCTCGAAGGGTGCCTGACTTTCGATGCTTCGAGATAGCACCGCCCATAGCGACTCCAAGAACTCCTAGCAATTGATACTTCGAGATAGTATCACCCATGGATTTCTTAAGTGAATTCAGGCCTGTGGCAATTGACACTTCGAGATAGGGCTGCCCATGGTACCTGAGTCGCACAATGCGTTTACATGCCCCTAGTAGGATGGATATCCTAAGAGACAAGCGCCGAGGACGTGACATGTTATCATCACATCCTCAAGGTGAGTATATATTCCACCTCTCTTGCAGCTGGAACTCTTCTAATGAAATTGTATTTTAAAGGTTCTCCTAAGTCAAAACTAAGAGAACTAACTTTTCTTTAAGAAATGAATTAGGGCGATCACTATTTACAAAAGACCAAGTGTGTGTGAAATGTGGATGCTTAGGTTACGAGGACTTGTAAACCAAAAGGTAGAACAAGACTCTAGGTACTTCCCACCATTAACTCAATCCCTAGCTTTCCTTCCTCAACCTCTTGAGGAATGGTCCGCAACTTAACTCCTACTTAAGTTTTTAAGTCCACAAAGGACCCTAAAGGTCTAATGCTGGTAGCTCACTTAGTTTCTAAAGTTCGACACCTAGAATGAACTTAGTCTAACCTAGAGTTCTGGTCTGCTTAAGAATGCAGGACCCAGCTAGTTAAGCTCAATAATACAAAATATTTCTCCTCTTTTTCTTTGTTTTTTTTTTATGAATGCAAAATGTAGACATGCAATGAATAGATGCCTCGGGTCCTTTCCCCCATGCCTGGTTAAAATAATGTCCTCATTGAAAACAAATAGTTAAAGGAAGATATTACCTAAGGTGGAGAATGACAGGAGCTAAGGCTCCTCAAGAGTGACCTCGTCAACCAAATGGCCATCCAAAGTAATGTATGGTTTTAACTGTTGGCCATTGATGATGAAGGGAGTTGTTGAAAATGAAGGGCTCTTAATCTCCACAGCTCCATGCGGAAACACTTTAGTGATTATGTAAGGTCCATCCCAACGAGATTTTAATCTCCTTAGAAAAAGCTTAAGTCTGGAATTGAAAAGCCAGGCTTGTTGGTTGGGCTCAATGGTCTTTCTAAGGATATACTTATCATGCAAGACCTTAGTTCTTTCTTTATAAGCTTGAGAGGTGTCATAAGCATCACTCCTCAGCTCCTCAAGCTCACTTAATTCCAGAAGTCGTGCCTTACCCGCCTTTTCTAAATCTATGTTAACACTTGGAATAGCCCAAAGTGCCCTATGTTCTAGCTCAACGGGTAAATGGCATGCTTTCCCATACACAATCCAAAAGGGAGATGCACCCAAAGGGGTCTTATAGGCCTTCGATACGGCCACAAAGCATTATCGAGCTTTTGGGATCAGTCCTTCCTATCAGGTCTAACGGTCTTTCCTAAAATGCTATTTGTCTCCCTAATCGACACTTCAACCTGTCCACTCGTCTGAGGATGGTAAGGGGTAGCAACCTTGTGAGTTACTCCCATACTCTTGAGTAGTCGATTGAAGTGATGGTTTTGGAAATGAGGCCCCCCATCACTTATAATGGTCTTGGGGCAGCCAAAACGAGATATGATATTGGCCTTCACAAATTTCAAGACCACAGAGTGGTCATTTGTGTGCATAGGAACGGCCTTTATCCATTTAGAGACATAATCAACTGCCACCAAGATATATTCACAACCATGGGACGAAGGGAAGGGGCCCATAAAGTCAATTCCCCACACATCAAAAATTTCAACAGATTGAATAGGGTGTTGTGGCATCTCATTCCTCTTCTCAATTGTTCCAGTCCATTGACATCTAATACAGGCTTTAACAAAATAATGAGAATCCTTAAATAACGAAGGCCACCAAAAATCAAACTGGAGAACCTTAAAAGCAGTTTTCTTAGCACCAAAGTATCCACCACAATGAAGTTCATGGCAAAAACTCAACACACTTTGTTGCTCCTCCTCTGGTACGCACCGTCTCAATACTTGGTCTTGTCCAATTCTAAATAATTCAGACTCTTCCCAATGAAAGTATCTAGCTTGGGAAATGAATCTCTTTCTTTTTTGCTCATCCCAAGAGCCAGGAGTTTCTCCAGTGACCAAGTAATTGACGGTATCAGCATACCATGGTGAAGTTGGTGTTACCGACATAAGGGTTTTGTTAGGAAATGTCTCACGGATGTCTCTAAATGAAGAGTCATCAAGTGGAAGGCTTGATAGGTGGTCAGCCACAACATTTTCTAATCCTTTCTTTTCACGTATCTCCAAGTCAAATTCTTGAAGGAGTAGGATCCACCTAGTCAGATGTGGCTTAGAATCCTTCTTGGTAATGAGATGTTTCACTACCGCATGATAAGTGAAAATGACCACCTTAGACCCAAGAAGATAAGACCTAAACTTCTCCAGAGCAAAAACTACAACAAGTAATTCCATTTCAGTGATGGTGTAGTGTTGCTGTGGTTTGGTTAAAGTCTTGTTGACATAGTGCAGCACATGAGACCTTCCCTCAACCCTTTGTCCAAGGACTGCTCCCACTGCATAATCTGAAGCATCACATATCAGCTCAAATGGGAGTGTCCAATAAGGAGCTTGGAGAGTAGGCGTAGAGATCAAGGCCTCCTTTAGAGTTTGAAAGGCTTTGGCACACTTTGAATCAAAATTGAAGGAAGATTTCTTTGCCAACAAGTCACAAAGTGGCCTAGAAATTTTACTGAAATTTTTAATAAAGAGGATATAAAAGTCGGCATGGTCCAGAAAGGATCTAATTTGTTTGACATTCATAGGCAATAAAAGTTTGAAAATAGAATCAATCTTTACTTTATCTACTTCCAATCCTTGCTCAAACACAACATGCCCAAGTACAATTCCTTTCTGTACCATAAAGTGGCTTTTCTCCCAGTTGAGGAGTAAACAAGTCTCCTTACATCGCTTCAACAGATTCTCTAGGTGCAGGAGACACTGGTCGAAAGACGAGCCATAAATGGAGAAATCATCTATAAACACTTCAACAGACTCATCAATCATGTCCGAAAAAATGGACATCATACACCGCTAGAAGGTTGCAGGAGCATTACATAATCCAAACAGCATGCTCCTGAATGCAAAATTATCATAAGGACTCGTGAACGTCGTCTTCTCCTGGTCATCAGGGAAGACTGCAACCTGGCTGTTCCCAGAATATCTATCGAGAAATCAATAATACTTATTCCCTACCAATTTCTTGAGAATTTGATCAATAATGGGCAAGGGAAAGTGATCTTTCTGGGTAGCAGTGTTCAGCTTGCGGTAATCAATACGCACCCTCCATTCAGTTGAGGGTCTAGTCACAACCTGTTCACCTTGGTCATTAAATTCCACAGTAAAGCCTACCTTCTTTGGCACCACATGAATAGAACTTACCCATTTACTATCTGTAATGGGATATATGATCCCAACGTCCAACTACTTCAGGATTTCCTTTTTAACCACCTCCCTCATATTAGGATTCGGACGTCTCTACTTGTCCCTAAATGGTTTGATGGAATCATCGGTATAAATGTGGTGCATGCAAAGTGTAGAGTTTATACCCTTAATGTCAGCAATGCTCCAAGCAATAGCTTCCTTGTGCCTAGATAAGCATTCAATCAGGGCTCCCTCTTGTGCCTCAGATAGCACAGCTGAAATGATAACGGGGAGCATATCATTGGCACCCAAGACATACTTGAGAGTGTCTGGGAGGAGTTTCAACTCAAGGTTGGGGGCTTGTATGGTTGAGGGTTTCAAAATAGATCTCCCCATCTCAGGTAGCAAATCTACCTTGGGCAGAGATGATGGGAAAAGAGACTCAGCATAAACACCCAGCAACTTCTCAAGTTCTAGTATATCCTCATCACATTCCTCCAAGTGTTTGGAATGCTCATGTAGCATGACATGCTGAAGGGGGTCATCACATAACATTGCAGGGGTTGTCTCTTTAATCAGGTCATCTATCACCTCAACTTGAGAATAATCCTCAAGCCCGACTTGTTTATAAGCATCAAACACATTAAGCTTGATTTTCCTGTTCCCAAAGCCCATTTTCAATGCCCAGTATTGCAATTGATTGAAGCGTGCGAAGTTGCAAGGAAGGGGCGGCACAAAATGATGGTGGGCCTGGTTGGCTTGTTGGTAGGGTCAGTGTCCAAAACTAAGAAATCAACAGGGAAGAAGAAATCCTCCACTCTCACGAGGACATCTTCCAGAATTCCCCGTGGTGTCTTAAGTGATTGATCAGCAACTTGGATGATTACCACGCTAGGCTTCATATTGCCTCCCCCAGGTTGTTCATACACGTAGCTTGGAAGGATGTTCACCCCTGCACCCAGATCAAGTAGAGCCTTGTTTATCATGTTAAATCAGTGTTTTAAAAGTGTCGCGTTGCAGCATAGCCGAAATAGCATTCAAGCAAATATAATTTTTTATTACATGAAAAGATTCCGAGGTCGAACACAAGGAGCAATATGGAATTCAGAAATCAATATCACAATTTAAACTAAAAGAATTTGCAATAATATGAGGTATCAATGTGCAAAAATATGGGAGTAAAATGGTGGTTTAAATCACCATATACTCCTACAATATTAACTAAGGAACTCAATGAATATGTATGAAATGAAAGCTCAAATTTGTCGTCTGATTTGGAAATCAGATGGCTTAAAGTCATCTGCTGATGTGCTGCAACTCTTCTTCTTCCTCCTAGCTCTGACTATGTCTTTCCTCTTCAGCTTCTCTTTCTTCAGCTAGGACATCTTTTTCTCCAAGCCTTCACCTCTTCTTGCTTTGTAACTCCTCTTCTTTCGCCCTTCTTTTCTTCTTTAGAATTTGGCTAAGTGTTAGGGCCAAGCTTCTCAAGGCAAAACCCTCCCTCTACCCACGTGGCTCTCCTTTCTTTCTCTCGTAGGGTCCGCTCTCCTAGAGCCACGAGTAATCGGGTTATCGGATTCAGGTGCATTCTCGGGTCCAGGCTCACTGGTGTGCGGTGGTGAGCGAGGAGTGTAGGTCTAGGCAGGTTATCGGGTCGAACCAAGTCCACGTGTACTTGTCATGGATGAGGTTGGGTGAGCGGGTGAGAGGAACCTCACCCCGTGTTATGAGGCGAATAGTCTTTAACTCAAATTCAATTTATGCGGGTGCACTGCTTCAGCACTTTCCGTTGTAGGACTATCCCACTTCCCTTTCGTGCGTTTGCAGTAAAGATCCTTCCTTCGCAATTGCAGCAGCTGTTGGGCTCACGTCTTCAATTTACTGCTGGGACATGTTCGAAAGTTGGTTCCATGTGACCTGGAGCTGAGACCTTGGACAAAAGCGCTTGGAATAGCTCTCAAGCAAGCTCGAAGCTTGTTGCTTCCATGGCGGCAAGGTCGAGTACCTAAAATCAATAAAATGGCCTCTCGGCCCTATTAGAATGTTTAGGGAGTATCGCTAGACGACGGCGAGTGTGGAGGGAGCGTTTGTGTGGTGTTTCGTGGTCAGTGAGTGCGTAGTGAGGTCGGACTGTGTGCATGAGAATGGGTGTGTTCGGGGGAGTGCGTGAGTGAGTGGAGTGGTGAATAAAGAGAAGGGAAATGAGCAGAGAGGTGAGGCCGATGTTTTGAGGTGGTCGACAAGGGATTTGGTGGTCTGTGGAGGTGAGATGGTCTCGCTGGAGAGGATGGCCGGAGATGGAAGGGAAGAAGTCACGGAGGGTTGTCGGTGGTTGACTCGAAGTGGGGTGAGTCCGAAAATAAAGTGCAGGAGATAAGGAACTCAGCTAGGAGGTAGGCGGATGAAGTGAGGTAGAGATGGCGTTAGATGCGGTGTTGCTGACATCGGAGACGAAGGTGGCTCCAGTGAGAGAAACGACGAAGACGAATGAGGAAAGGGAGTCTGCTGGTACGGCGAGGCGCGGAAGGAAGTGAGGAAGTTGAATCTGCCACTGGTATTATAGAAGGATGATGAGGAAGAACGGAGGAGGTCGCCAGACATCGAGGAGCCTTCGATTGTGAAAGAGAAAAATTATGGGAAATTGCGGTCGATGTCGAGCGTGAAGAGTTCAGGAAGATCTGGCGGCCCTTTTACAAGGATCTAGAGGCAAGGAAAGCTTGGCAAACAAGCTTTCCAAGCTTGGAAAGCCTCGCTGGATTTGGGTGTTTCTTGATACCCAAATCTCTCATGCGTTCGCATGAGAGATTGGGGGAGATTCGGTGCACAAGAACGGGTTCAGATTGGAGAGGCTCTCAAGGAGTTTCCCTTCCAATTTTGGAAGGGATTCACTAAGAGATCAAGGAGAAATCTCTTGTCAAAGATGGCCGGAGTAGGTTTCCTCTGTGATAATGGTGGGGGAACCTAATTGTGAATATGAAGAGGAAGTTGGGGGTATAAATGTAATTAGACAGGACCATTTTGCAAACTAGGTTAAGACAAGCTCATCTTCGGTCCAAATTTTGGTACAAACCTAATTTGGACCTAAGAAATTCAATGGTGAAGTTGGATTTTGGTTTTGACCATGTTTGGCTAGGTAATTTATGTAAAAGCCCAAATTAGGGCAAATATCTATCTGAGACTTTGTTTTGGGTCAAGATGGGTTCTAATGGTTAAATTGAAGGTACCAAACCCTAGAGAATATTTTTCTATGAATTTTAGAGGGTTTAGGTGAATTTTATCCTGACCAAAACCTTGGTTTATTAAGTGGGTCTGTTTTTAGGGTTTCAAAAGTCATTTAATTCTCAAAACATGTGCAAACCATTTTCTGATTGATTTAACCCACTTGTTACCTTGTTAGGATTTTTTTGACCCTTAATGAACCCCTAGGAAAACCCGTGGTTGCACTGCATTCATGATGTGTTGGTAAAATTACAATTTTAACCTTAATTTCTTTTCTTCTCGTAGAATGATTATGCAGCAAAACATGACTCTCTAGCGATTATGTAGGAGCATTTATTAACTTAATTGGGTCAAAATTAGCTAGTTATGGCTCATGATGGTGTTCTCATCATACCTTCATACCTAGCTTTTGCTAGTCTCTTAGCAAAATTTCATGGTATTAACTTTGATTTTAGACCATAAAATCCTTTGATGCTTAAAAACTTTACTGTGTGCTTCCTTTTGTAGGTTATGTTAGAATGCTGATAGTAGGCCTAGAGGTACTCAAGTACCAACCAAGATCCGGATATGACAAACTCTAGCCTCAGTCTGCCGCGAAGGTTTCTAAGGCCCATAGGAACTAACCTAAGGTTCATTGAACTCCTCGGTTAAAGCACCCATGCTTGTAACATGTTTTAGCCTCGGTTTAGTTTGCAATGCATTTTTGTTAGAGAGAGACAGAGGAATTTTTTCTTTGTTTTTGAAGACTTTTCTCTCTTTTCTTTTTATTTCTACCTTCGGATTGGCTTTATAACACGGTCTGTATCGGATTCCTAATCCTCATCATCAATCCTCGCAGGGTCCCTGGCAATCGATGCTTCGAGATAGCACCGCCCATGGCAATCCCCAAAACCCTGGCTTTTAAGATTTTGAGATAATCTCGCCCATGGCGTTCTGTAGCTAAATCTAGATCCTGGCAATCAACATTTCGGATAATGTCACCCATGGCATCTGAACCAGCACAGGGTGCCTACATGCCCCTCGGTAGGATATGTAGATATCCTAAGGGACAAGTATCGAGGAGACGATATGTTATTACGCATCTTCGAGGGGAATTTCCTGCCTCTTTGCACTGGGAACTCGTCCAAATCAACTTGTGTTGATTTGCCGCTCCTAATTTAGGTGACTTTTTCAGAACAATTTAAACGTATTTGCGTGATTTTGATAGTTAGGCACATTGAACTAGACTGTGTGTAGATTGAGGTGCTTTGGTTACCGAGTCCCGCAAACCATAGGTCTGATAACGAGGTCGAATAATCCCTAAGCCTTAGACCTAATACTTAAGCTTCGCATTTTCCCCAACCTCTTGAGGACTCTCTAGATCTTAGCAGGTACTTGAATTTTTAAGACTAGGATTATAGCCTAAAAGGCCTAAAATCACCATTCCTACTAATCTCTTCTCTATTTCATTAGCACCTTTTGCCTTTTCTTTCTTTTGATATAGTTTAGAACTAAGTTAATTTCTTAATCTCTTACTAATGACTATATCTTTCTCTTTTCTTTTCAACTTGTGCTCCTTTTTGACATTTTTAACTCCTCCCCGTTTTCTCCTTAAAGTCTAATATGCCATCAAAATTTCCTCTCCTCTCATATTTTTGTTCTTTTTCAAGAATTTTTTATTTTTTTGATTTTTTTGGAATATGTGATTTTTTGATGAAACCCTTTCTTGTGAGATGATTTTCATGGCATTTTGCACTTTACTACCCCCATGTCTATGATTTACAATGTTCTCATTGTAAATTAGGTGGGTTCGAGTCCAACTTAGATTATTCATTAGAACAGGTGTTGGGTGGGTGAATGGGTTGGGATGACTATTGCGGACGTTTTCAAGCTCGGGTACAAATACTAGAGGTGGAGTTGGCTATTCTAATGGATGAACCCTAAAGTGCAATATGAGTTCAGCATAGGATGTGTTAAGAAGGGTTTCGGATTTTTCAAAAATGACTGGTTGCCTCCTATTAAGTGCTGAGTTTTACGCTATCAGCAGAGCGCAATGAGCTTAGGGAGAATGGAGGGTAAAAGATGTCTCAACCAAATTCGTATCGGTGAGTTCAATGAACGGTTTGAGTCTCTGACTGTTCACGACCAAAGGTTCTGAATTGTGGCTAAGTTGACTGATTTCGACAACTCCATTTCCAAAGATTTGTCTGGTATGGTAAGGTCCAATCCATTTTGATCTGAATTTTCCTGGGAACAATTTGAGTTTGGCATCAAAGAGTAAGACCTCTTGACCAGGGAAAAAGATCTTCTGGATATGTGCTTGTCGTGAAAGGCCTTAACTCACTGTTTTTAAATTCACGAGTTTCATTTACGTCGTGGCGTAATTCATCGATCTCGCTCATATGAAGCTTTCTGTGGGTTCCTGCCTTAGAAAGATCAAGATTGCAGTTTCGTACTGCCCAATAAGCTTTGTCCTCTAATTCCACGTGCAGGTGACATGCCTTCCTGTACACTAATCTGAAAGGAGACATGCCTAATTAGGTTTTGTGGGTGGTCCTATAAGCCCACAAAGCTTCCGGATGTTGGGATGACCAGTCTTTCCTGTTAGGTCGAACAGTGACCTGGAGGATTTTCTTGATCTCACGATTCGATAGCTCAACTAGACCGTAGGTTTGGGGGTGATAAGGAGTAGAGATTCGATGCGACACCCTGTATTTGGTCATCCGTGATCTGAATTGAGCATTAGTGAAATGGGTCCCTCCATCAGAGATTTTGGCACGTGGAATCCCGAATCGAGAAAATATGTTCTGATGAATGAATTTGATTACTACCTTATGATCGTCGGTTCGGGTCGGAATGGCTTCGATCCATTTGGACACGTAGTCAATAGCGAGCAGAATGTACTCCAAGCCATTCGAAACAGGAAAGGGTACTATAAAATCAATCCCTCAGACATTGAAGATTTCGCATATGAGAATCGGCTGTAAGGGCATCATATCACGGTGGCTCATGTTGCCTAAGGTCTGCAACGAGTGCATGCCTTACAGTGATTGTATGCATCTCAAAAAATCGTGGGCCAATAGAAGCCACACTGGAGGACTTTTGTTATGGTTTTATGACCAGAGAAGTGTCCATCGCATGCCTGGTCATGGCAGAAGGATAAGATGTCCTGAATTTCCGCTTCCGAGGCACATCGTCGGATGTTTTTATCGGCACCAATGCAGAAGAGATACGGGTCTTCCCAAAAGTAGTACTTGCCATCAGAAAGTAATTTGTCCTTCTTGGCCTTCGGCCAATCGAACGGGATCTAATGTGATGCTAGGTACTTTGCTAGATTAGCAAACCATGGAAGCCTCGTACTGATAGTCAAGAAGTGCTCATCAGGAAAATGTTCCGTAATGGATTCGGAAGGGCAGATAATGTAAGAAGGAAGGAGAGACAAGTAATCAGCTACCACGTTCTATTTTCCCACCTTGTCGCAAATCTCAAGGTCAAACTCCTACAACAGCAAGATCCAGCGGATTAATCGAGGTTTGACGTCCTTCTTCATAAGGAGGTGCCCCACAGCAGTGTGATCAAAGTAAATGATAACACAAGAACCCAGAAGATATGATCTGAACTTTCTAGGGTAAATACTATGGCTAGCAGCTCTTTCTTAGTTACTGTGTAGTTACGCTGAGTCTCGTCAAGTGTCTTGCAGCATAGTAGATGACCACGGGTTTCCTATCAATTTTCTACCTCAGTACCACACCTACAGCGTAATCAGATGCATCGCACATGATCTCAAAGGGTTGAGACCAATTAGGAGACTTTAGGATTGGAGCTTGGGTAACTCGATCAAGCAAGATCTCAAATGCTTGAGTGCACTCCTTGGAGATTTCAAAAGGGACATCCTTAGATAGTAGATTAGTCAGGGGGCACGTGATTTTCGACAAGTCTGGAATGAATCACCGATAAAAATCGACGTGCCTTAGGAAGGATCAGATGTCTTTGACCGAGCTAGGCATAAGGAGTTTGGAAATCAGATTTACCTTGGCTTGATCAACTTGGATGCCTTTTCTAGAGATAAGATGTCTCAGGACAATTCCCTCAGGAACCATTAAGTGGCTCTTTTCCCAGGAAAGAACCAAATTCATGTTAATGCATAGCCTGAGGATCTGGACCAAGTGCAGAAAATAATCATCAAATGATTTGCTAAAAATTGAGAAGTTAGCCATGAAGACTTCCAGATATTCACGTACCATATCTAAGAATATGGCAAGCATGCACAGCTGAGAAGTAGTGGTTGCATTGCAGAGACCGAAAGGCATCCTTCGGAATGCGTACGTCTCGAAGGGGCAGGTGAAAGTGGTCTTCTCTTGGTCCTCAGGATGGATTGCCACCTGGTTATAGCTGGAGTACTCGTCCAAAAAACAGAGGAATCTATTTCTTGCTAATTTTTCGAGGATCTGATCAATGAATGGTAGTGGGAAATGATCTTTCTTCTTGGAGGTATTGAGTCTTCTGTAATCAATGCAGACTCTCTACGAATTTGCTACATAGGTCGGTATGATTTCTCCAGTCTCAGTCGTGATCATGGTGACTCCTGCCTTCTTAGGCACAACCTGGATTGGACTCACCCACCGACTATTGAAGATCGGATAGATGATCCCAGCATCTAACCACTTAATGATATGCTTTTTCGCGACCTTTTGCAGATTAGGATTCAGACATCTCTGCATTTCATGGGAAGGTTGTGTACCCTCTTTAGTATAGATGCGATGTGTGCAGTAAGAGGGGCTAATACCAGTCAAATTATCAAGAGTCCATCCAATGGCTCTTCGATGTTGCTGGAGAACAGAAATCAGATGGGATTCCTGATCAGGTGTGAGTCTGGAGTTGATAATCACAGGAAACATCTGATTGGAACCTAGAAAGACGTACTTTAAATGATTAGGAAGAGGCTTTAGTTCTAAAACAGGGTTATCAGTAGTAGAGGGTGGTTTAGGGTGGGTGTCAGGAGCAAGGGATGGAGCTATGGGTGTGTCTAGGTTAAGATCAGACTACTCTAATTGCGGGTTTTGACCCTCTTGTGGTTGATCAGAAGTAGTCAGGTTTCCTCGATATACCGATCGTCAACCACAACCTCGATATCACATATTTGTTCTATAACCACGCAATTAATCCCTTTTTGGGTCTTAAAGATGTCAATCTTTAGTGTCTAGTTCACAAATTTTAGTTAATTTGGCCCTCCTCACAATTAATGTTGGCCCTAGCAGTAGCTAGAAAGGGTCTCCCTAGTATGATCGGTGTGTTTTTCGGATTCTCTGGAGCATTCATATCGAAGGCTATGAAATCCACTAGGAAATAGAAATCTTGAACCCTAATAATGACATCCTCAAGAACTCTTTTAGGTGACTTAATAGATCGATTTGCCAACTGTAATGTCACTTCTATTAGTTTGAGCTCAGATTCCTCAAGATGGTCAAGTGGGGATGTAGGTATTGGATTTATGGAGGCTCCTAGATCCAATAGTTGTCTGTCAAATTGGATATCACCAATTGTGCAGGAAATTAGGGGAGACCTAGGTCTTTTGCCTTAGGTGGGAGCCTACTCAAAATGGAGCTGGCTTGCTTCGACAATATGATTAGGCTCCCACTTTTGGTTTGCGGCTTATGCTTAGGTGTACGCACGTCTTTCAGAAATTGTGCGTAAGCCGGTACGTAGCAAATTGCATCCATCAAGGGGATGTTTATATGGACCTATTCAAAGAGGTTGACCAGGTCCTCTTCAGGTGCCACGAGTTTGGTTGTCCTCTTTCTCTTGGTCAAGGCCTCGGGAAATGGAACCTTAGGTGGTTCCTCTAGAATAGGTCTATGTTCTTGATCTGGAACAGGGGTATCCTCGATGACAATCCTAGGGTTTAGGTTAGCTCTACTAGGCTGAATGTGGCTTGGGTAAGGTGGGTCCTGTGTTGCTTTGCCACTATGGGTCATAACTGAATTCAGTCCTGCCTAGTTTTGGTTTGGTGTAGGTAAAATAAGTGGCTGCTGCTGAAATCCCGAGTATGATGTCGAAGCTTCCATCCCATGAGGTGATGGAGCAGAAGGGGCCTGATAAACCATGTGGGCTTGGAAATGGTTTGGGTTTATAACATGCCTCTGATTTGGCATGTTATTGGGATTACATAGAGGTTGCGAAGGGAGTGTACCAGGTTGGTGGGAATTTGCCATCTGGGTGAGTTGATTTCGATCCTCTATGATCTCATCTCTGTGCTATTTCTGCATAGCTGCATTCGTCTTTTGAATGTCAGCCAGAGTCTGAACGATAAGAGTCATTTGATCTGTCTGAGTCAGCCCAGATTGATAGGTGGGGTTGGGCCGAGGTGGCTGATATGGACGAGGAGCTTGTGGACGGGGCTGATATGGTGGTCTCTGGTTCTGATTGTTTCCCGCCTACATGAAATTAGGATGATTTCGCCATCCAAGGTTATAGGTATTAGAGATTGGGTCGTTCTAGATGGTTTTGAGGTCCTCGCAGGTCTGAGGAACCTCAAAAAAGTTAGAATACGAGGGTTTAGAGTTCTCCCAACTAGAATAGGCAGGTCAGAGTTTCCTATGGCCCTAGAGTCAAACGGGGGTGGATATGGGTCCAACTCTCAAGAATCTCTCACCTAGTATCTTCGTGTTGACCCATGATATTTCCTCCACAAGTTGCATTGACGAATAATCAGATATCTTCACGGAGTCCCTGGTAAAAAGACTGGACCTATTCCCATTTATTAACTCCGTGATGAGGGCACTTTCACATGAGATCCAGGAAACGATCTCATGCTTCGTGAAGTGGTTCTCCAGGCTATTGTGTGAAGTGCATGATCTGGTGTCGTAAAGCATTCATCCGACCAACTAGGAAGAACTTTTTCAAATACTCGGATTGTAGTTCAACCCATGTGTTGATTGGATGTGTTTGAGTTTGACACCAGTGAGTTGCTTTGTCCATGAGAGAGAAGAACATTTTCATGAGAAGAATATCCCGATTTTGGACATCTAACCTAAAGGTCTGAGATGGATGCTTGAGTTATTTAATGTGCTGGAAAGGATCCTTGGAATTGAGCCCATGAAATTTTAGAATAGCATGAATCATGTTGGGCTTGAGTTTAGTGTCAAGACTTCCAACCGGGATTTGGACTCAAGGTTCGATCGCCATTGCGGTAAGATTGTAATGATCACGCATCATAGGATGCTGCGGTGGATTCACAAAGGCTTGGAATAGATCATTAAGGCGCTGAAGCTGATTCTCGAGGTTGTCTTCTTCTGTGGGTTATGCCATGATGATGGAAGAAGGCGAGTTAGGTTCAGATGAATCAGAAGAGATGTCCATGTGATGGGGTTACTGCACAAACACGGAAGTCGAGGGCTAGCCTCGACGGGAGTGAATAGCTAATGGAGGCCTCAAGGGTGATCTTAAGGACATCCTACCAAACATGCACCGATGGACTGGATGAGAATAGAATGTGATGGATCTAATCAGGACACCCAAAAATTTTGGATGACTTATGGAAGTTCGGGGCGGATGATACCCCTTAGTTAGAAAGCCGTCCAGCTGTTAATTACCTGGGCAGCCAGTGAGGAAGATCCTGCGAAGACTCCTACATTGTAGAGCGTCCCCAGGGGTTACAGGGTTTCCCCCACCTGACCTCTCTTGTCACTGATGGTCCAGGTAGATTATAATGGGGACTTGACCTCTTAAGTCTACCAGTTTTAATTAAGTGCAAGGGTGCTTAGAATTTCACTTGAACTATTAAGATGTATTGAGTGCAAGAGTGACCTAATTTGAAGATTGGTTGACCTAAGCAAGGTGGGCCAACTTCACCTATTTATCCTTTGAGAAATTTCAGGTCCCTCTTCTAGGATTCAAGTGGGATTAAGAGCCTAATTTTAGGGTTTGCTTGAATAAATCAATTCAACCAAGGCTTAGGCACACATTGTTTGGGAAAGATTAGTTCTTGCTTATGTAAGTGTGTCTCTAAAATCCTAACTTGGAATCCTTACTTGGCTCTTGTTTTGGTCCAATTTAGTTTGTCAAATGTGGTGTTTAAGGCTCAAACAAGAATGTGATAGCCCTAATTACGTTAAGTAGGTGCACAAATCAGATTTTGTTGTTTAAATCAAACTAGGCAACTTGATGAATTATCTAAGAATGGAAAGCATGTAGCCCTAATTGATTTTTTCCTTTTAACCTTTTCAGAAATAGGGGCTTTAAGAGAGAAGAGATAGAGCTTACCTGCCCCTAGCATGTTTGATGTGCAGGTGAACTTTCTTCAATGAATCCCTCCTGAAACAACAACAAAGAGATAAAGTAAGTTAGTACCAAATCAGGAATTGCAATCAAGAGTTTTAAATTGCCCGTTGTTCCACAGCAATGGTGCCAAAACGTTTATCGAGCTAAATCGGTGTTTTAAAAGGTGTCGCGTTGCAGTATAGCCAAAATAACGTTCAAACAAATACAATTTTTTATTACTTGAAAAGATTTCGAGATCGAACACGGGGAGCAATATGGAATTCATAAATCAAGATCACAATTTAAACTAAAAGAATTTGCAATAATATCAGGTATCAATGCGCAAAAAGATGGGAGTAAAATGGTGGTTTAAATCATCATATACTCCTGTAATATTAGCTAAGGAACTCAATGTATATGTATAAAATGAAAGCTCAAATCTGTCTGATTTGGAAATCAGATGACTTAAAGTTGTCTATTGATGTGCTGCAACTCTTCTTCCTATCTCTGACTCTATCTTTCCTCTGCAGCTTCTCTTTCTTCAGCTACGGCTTTTTCTTCATCTTTTTCTCCAAGCCTTCACCTCCTCTTGCTTTGTAACTCCTCTTCTTCGTCCCTTCTTTTCTTCTTTAGAATTTGGCTAATTGTCACAGCCAATCTTCTCAAGGCAAAACCCTCGCTCTACTCGCACGGCTCTCCTTCTTTCTTTCTCTCTTAGGATCCACTGTCCTAGAGCCATGGGTAATCGGGTTATCAGATTTAGGCATGTACCCAGGTCCAGGCTCACCGGCGTGCAGTGGTGAGCGAGGAGTGTAGGTCTAGGTGGGTTATCGGGTCGAACCAGGTCTGCGTGTACGTGTCACGGATGAGGCTGGGTGAGCGGGTGAGAGGGACCTCACCTCGTGTTATGAGGCGAGTAGCCTCTAACATAAATTCAATTTATGCGGGCGTACTGCTTCAGCACTTTCCGATGTGGGACTATCCCACTTCCCTCTTCACGCATCCGCAGCAGAGATCCTTTGCAATTGCAGAAGCTGCTGGGCTCGCATCTTCAATTAATTGCTGGGACGTGTTTGAAAGTTGGTTCTGCGAGACCTGGAGCTGAGACCTGGGACGAAAGCGCCTTGAACAGCTCTCAAGCAAGCTCGAAGCTTGCTACTTCCATGGAGGCAAGGTCGAGTACCTGAAATCAATAAAAAGGCCTCTCGGCCCTATCAGAATGTTTAGGGAGTATCGCCGGATGACAGTGAGTGCGGAGGGAGTGTTTGTGTGGTGTTTCGTGGTTTGTGAGTGCGTAGTGAGGTCGGACTATGTGCGTGAGAGTGGGTGTGTTCAGGGGAGTGCGTGAGTGAGTGCAGTGGTGAATAAAGAGAGGGGAAATGAGCGGAGAGGTGAGGCAGATGTTTTGAGTTGGTTGGTGTAGGATTTGGTGGTCTGTGGAGGTGAGATGGTCTCGTGGGAGATGGAAGGGATGAAGTCGCGGAGGCTCGTCGGTGGTTGATTCGAAGTGGGGTGAGTGCGAAAATAAAGTGCAAGAGATGAGGAACTTAGCTATGAGGTAGGTGGACGAAGTGAGGTAGAGATGGCGTCGGATGCGGTGTTGCCGACACTAGAGACGAAGGTGGCTCCGTGAGAGAGAAATGGTGATGATGGAGGAAAGGGCATCTGCTGGTTCGGCGAGACACGGAAGGAAGTGAGGAAGATGAATCCACCACTAAAATTGTGGAAGGATGATGAGGAAGAACGGAGGAGGTCGCAAGACATCGAGGAGCCTTCGGCCATGAAAGAGAGAAGAATTATGGGAAATTGCGGCCGATGTCGAGCGTGAAGAGTTCAGGAAGATCTGGCGACCCTTTTATAAGGATTTAGAGGTAAGGAAACTCGCCGGATTTGGGTGTTTCTTGATACCCAAATCTCTCATGCGTTCACATGAGAGATTGGGAGAGATTCGGTGCACAAGAACGGGTTCAGGTTGGAGAGGATCTCTCAAGGAGTTTCCCTTCCAATTTTGGAAGGGATTCGCTAAGCGATCAAGGAGAAATCTCCTATCAATGATCGTCAGAGTAGGTTTCCTCCGCGATAATGGTGGGGGGACCTAATTGTGAAGACGACGAGGAAGTTAGGGGGCAGAATGTAGGGATTTTTGAAAGTTAGGGGTATAAATGTAATCAGACAAAACCATTTTGTAAACTAGGTCAAGACAAGCTCATCTTGGGTCCAACTTTTGGTACAAACCTAATTTGGACCTAAGAAATCCAATGGTGAGGTTGGATTATGGTTTGACAACGTTTGACTGGGTAATTTATGTAAAAACCCAAATTAGGGCAAATATCTATTTGAGACTTTATTTTGGGTTGAGATGGGTTATCTGATGGTTAAATTGATGGTACTAAATCCTAGAGAATATTTTTCTATGAATTTTAGAGGGTTTAGGTGAATTTTTTCCTGACCAAAACCTTAGTTGATTAAGTGGGTCTATTTTTAGGGTTTCAAAAGTCATTTAATTCTCAAAAATGTGCAAACCCTTTTCTGACTGATCTAACTCACTTGTTACCTTTTTAGGACTTTTTTGACCCTTGATGAACCCCTAGGAAAACCTGTGGTTACACTGCATTCATGATGTGCTTGTAAAATTGCAGTTTTAACATTAGTTTCCTATTTTTCCCATAGAATGATTATGCAGTGAAACATGTCTCTCTGATGGTTATGTAGGAGCATTTATTCACTTAATTGAGTCAAAATGAGCTAGTTATGGCTCATGATGGTGTTCCCATCAAGCCTTATCAATCTGTAGGTCACCAATAACCACCGAGATGTATGGGGCTCCTAGGTCCTTAAGTTTCGGGGGTGTGCCATGTTGAACAATTGAGCTAACATAATCAGGTAGGATAACGTTTGATTGGACCTATTTCTTAGATTGTCACTTTTTTGTGCACAAGTCTTTTAAGAAGTGGGCATAAGACGGAATCTACCTGATAGCCTTAAGCAAAGGCAGGTTAATCTGCACTTGCTTTAAAGTTTCCATGATCGCATCCGTCTTATCTTTGGCTCCAGATGAGATAGAAGAAGTCTGCCCAGAGGTGGATAAGTGCTCTGGAAAGGGCACTCTCGATCTCTCGGTGGAAGGGTTGTCATGTCGAGTAAAGGATGGAATAGGGGCAACTTCTTGTTGTGAGTTGATTTCAAGCGGAGGAGATTTGGGCAAGTCTTCTCCAGTGGTGGTGAAAGTCGGGGTGGATGGTTTTTCAGAGGGTGAGACTATAGGAGCATTGGGTTTGGAAATTTCTTTTCCACTCCTCAAAATAGTCACCGCCTGGGCATGCACCCTAAAGACAATCCCTTTTCCTTTAGGATTCTCCTCAGTAGCACTGGGAAGCTTCCCAGTTTCCCTCTGTCTAATGACCTCAACAAGGTGTCCTATCTGCGATTTCATTTCATGTATAGCCTTGTCATGAGATTGGATGATGACACTTTGACTTTCTTGCATTGTTCTTAACATTGCCTTCAATTCATCCATCTTAGAGGTCTTAGGTTGAGCAAATGTTTGAGGTTGGTTCATTTGTTGATTTTGAAAGGGTTGTGGTTTCTAATTCCCTGAATTTGAAACATTCTTGTGTCTTTAAGAAATGTTTGGGTGATTCCTCCATCCCTCATTATAAGTGTTGGAAAAAGGGTCATTACAAGGTCTAGGACGAAACCCTTGAGCGGCATTCAGATCCGCTTGTACAAGCTCAGGGAATTGGGAGGCCAAGTGGCAATCTACAGTGGCGTGTGTATTGCCTTGGCAAATGGAGCATTTTGAAGATGGGATGTGGAGGTGCTAGATACGAATTTTCCTGAGCTTGACATAAGCCTTTCCATGTTTTAATTCAATAATTGAATCAGATAGGCTAAATTCTGGGTGTCCCTTGCCTCATTCGCTTCCAACTTTCTTTGCATGAGAGTGAGTTTTCTATCCATATAGGCAGAATTCAAGTGAATAGAATTCTCATTCAAAGTATCAAAAAGGTTTCAAGCTTCATCCTCAGTCTTAGATAGAAAGGTTCATGCATAGGCGCCATCCACTGTCTACCTGTGCGAATCATTAAGTCTGGTGTAGAACCTTTTAACCAGTTGCCATTTAGGCACCTAATGATGTGGGCAAAGTCTCAACAGGTCATTAAAGCGCTCCCACGCATCATGGAAAGCTTCCCCATCCTTTTGAAGAAAACTCATAATTTTCCTTCTAAAGTGATTTGTTTTGCTCATGGGGAGGTACTTCAAAAACTACTTCTTCAGGGCATCCCAAGTGTTAATATCATCAAGGGTATGATACCAATACTTAGCTTTGTTCTTGAGGGAGAAAGGAAATAGGGTCCGCATTTGAGCATCATCAATAACGCCCTGCACCTTCACCGTGGAATAGACCTCGGTGAGTTCCTCTATATGCCTATAAGGGTCTTCCCTAGTAGTACAATAAAAGGTGAGAAGCAAGGATATGGTACTACTTTTGATCTCATAAGGATTGTCCCCTCCAGGTCTTCATAGTGTAGGGCCAACTTTATTGGTTGGAATGAAATATTCCTTAAGGCTCCTTTGACCAGCCATTTCTTCCCTTGGGAGGTTCCTTCTTATGATTCTTTCAGGTTTAAGATTAAACATAAGTTGTCTCCTAAGAGATCGACTACCAAGCATGCACTAAAAACACAATTCAAAAGGACTTGTTAGGTCTTTACAAATTTAGGCTTTTGACTTTAATTCAAATTGTAGGTGACAAAGCAAGTTGCCCAATCAATTACGCACCTATTGTCAACCTTCGAAATGCCTAAAAGGACCTAGTTGGAGCTTAGGTGTTCTTCCCCAAATCTAAAATGGTAGAGCAACTTCAAAGACGGAAGATCGAGGGATGCAAGTAGGCTTAAGCCTTCCTTTGAAGCTGTGCTTTCGCGGTGCTTCTTAACTACCCAAAAAAATCCGTGACAGGGTATCCCCTTCTTTGGATTTGCAAAACCTTTGATCTCAAGTTCCGAACACTTCAGAATCCAACGGTAGGAGGGCTCTTGTCTTAGTAATTCCAAAACCGAGGAGTGTCTAAATGCGTGCCATGGTGCAAGAGATACAAGTGTGCATACACCATAAAAATTTTGAGTTTTGAATTTTGAGTCGCAGCACAATGTCTCAAGTCAAGTCCTTGGTTTTTAGTGCTCCTCCATAACTTAAAGTCCTTTTCCAAGAAAATATGTGACCACTTATTATATCTTTTCAATTCAATTAGGTGGTCTTGCAATTAAATCCAAATGCACATGCGTGAACAATATAAAATGTAAAGAAAGAGAACACATCTTTTCTCCAGCAATCAGCAATGCAAGCTGATGCATGCAAATGCAAGCAAAATAAGTTTAGAGGCTGCTCATTCAGACCTAAATGGTCATCCTAAGGTAGGCAACTCGTGTTTTTTTTGTGTTTTTTTTTGTTACTTATGCACAATCAAGAAAAATAAAATCAATTCTCAAAAGAAAACCTAGATCTAAAGAAAAGGGAACAGGCTCCCAAAAAGTTACCCAACACGGGCGTAAAAGAAAGTCAGGGAACAAACCCCTAAAATGTACCCCAGAACAAGGGTCTTCCAAATGAATGTACTAAAATGAAGATGAAGAAAGAAAAGTAAAAACTATCTACAACTAAGTGGGTGAGATGAAGATGTGGTCTTCTAGATATATCCGCCAATGGTGGAAACAAGGTCCACCAAGGCATTGCAAAGGCAAATGTGATGCTCCTTCTCCTAGTATTGTGACTCTTTTGGTGATGTCAAGGATCACCTGATCTCTGAGGCTGGTGCGACAAGATGTCTCCAAATATGCGTACCTTGCACCAAACAAATAATTGAATTAAAATGTGCCTCAAATAAAATGTGAATCAATAAATAAATGAATGCGAGTTTAACAGGCTCGTTGCCTCCGTGGCAATGGCGCCATTTGACAAGTTGATTTTCGCTTTCGAAAATGGTGATTAAGATGAATTGTTGTATTTCTAAGTGGTGGAAAATCGACTAATCAAAATAATTAAAATAGCCACTCAATGAGGAGCGGATCGTATCCACAAAGAGGAAACAACCTATTCAAACTTGTATCGGTTAAAAATATATGTTCATGATTAGTTTCGTCAAGAAATCATATCAAAATTGCTTTTCAATTGAGATAATAAGACATTATCATGCTGATATTGTAGTTATGCAAAACAAGAGGGAGATGCTCATAAAATCAACCAAATAGAATATTATTAACTAAAAATCCCTTCCCCCTTAATGGTAAAAAATGTAAATTTTAATTAACGTCAAAACAGAGGATTGTTTGCAGTGGCTAGTGCACGAGGGAGGAGATATCATCGGCGACCAGGTACTTGAGGGAGGTGCGTGGGGTTGAAGCCTTCACTTTGGCAGTGGCGGCATGGACTGGGACGATTGGACGTGGCTGAATGGTGGAGCGGAAGTCGGCAGCGAGCTGGTGCTGCAGGTGAAGTGCGCGGCCCCTAGAGGTGCTGGAGGATGCGCGCTATGCGCGGGCGGAGCTGCTGGAGTAGCGCGTGCTTTGCGCATGTGGGCTGGAGGCAGGGGTCGGTGGGGGAGGTGCTCTGTTGCTGTTGGAGCAGCACTTGGAGTGTTTGCAGGCGGAGGTGCAGCAAGCGGGCGCGGAGGCTGTGCGAATGTGTAGTGGGTTGGCTTTGTTGCGCACGGCGCAGGAGGCGTAGGTGGAGGCGCAGCATGCTCTGCGCGTGAGTGGAGCTGCTGCTAGTGATGTGTGTGGCAGGCACGCAGGTGCGTGCGTGCAGCTACACAGGGAGCTAGCGAAGCACTTGCTGCACGTGACGTTTCTCAAGGGCGGTGTGGAGGTGCACGCAATGCGTGCGATCTAAAGGCGAGGGGTAGTGCAGTGGGTGGCGTGCCGAGGCAGAACTCTGTTGCTGCAGTTGCAGCTTGCTGCGTGAGCTGGGCGACGATGATTGAAGTTGGGTTTGTTTTTGAGGTGGAAGAGAAACAGAGGAGAATGTGGTGGGGGATGTGGAGTTGTTGGTCAGGCGGATGCACGGTGAGTTGTAGTGCGGTTCTCTGCGATGGTAGTGCGGGCTATCACCCTACACGCCCACGGTGGCGAAGCTCTACCGCGGTTGGCCGGTGGTAGTGGAGCAGATGAGAACACGTTCTCTACATGGTGAGGAGTGGGGATGGAGGCCACCTCTGTATGGTAGCTGTTCCTCCTCATTTGTAGCTGTGGCTACGAGGATTTGAAATCTAAGTAGGCGGGAGGCGATCCACCATTGAGTGAATGCTGGCAGCTATGAATGCGCAAGAGGAGGAGGTAGAGGCGGAGCGGTTACCTACAGAAGGAGAGGAAGAAGAATAATAAAATAATTAGGATTATTTATACATAACTCAACTTCTATGTTAATTAAAACAATGTATGTAATACACCTAATTAATTAACTAATCAAATGCATGCAATTCTAGGTTAATTCTAAATGCATTTAAATATGGATGACACACATGAATTATGCACTTAAGCTAAAAATATGAATTTACATCCTAATGTATGTTATCTGAATGTTAAAATTAACTTAATGTCTAGGCGCTTAAATACTTAAATAGTTCACAAATATGTGCTAATCAGCTGCCGCGCCAAGTCGACGACCTCGGCCGCTTACCATGAGCGTGTGCCTCGTCGGCCACGTGAAGAAATTCTTTCTTCTTTCTCTCAATTCTCTCTTTTGTTTTGCATGATACAATTCATCATCACATTCGTTACTCTGTTTGGACCACTCAACGAACCCACCACCACCATCACCATAGACCACCTTCACGCTAAAGCAGCTAGCAACAGTCGGCCTCTCCTCACGCACGCTCCACATCTCTCCACACGCATAGTAGCAGCTCCACCTACGCACGTTCGCTCGCTATGCCTCCGCTTGCCTGAGTAGTGTCCCACACACACGCATAGCTGGCACGACCAGCAATGCGCCCACACGCACAGCCCACCTGCGCCGCTCGTAGGCATTACCGATCCACGCAGCAGCTGCAGGTGTAGCACCATGAGCACGGCCGCACGTCCTCCAGCAGCTCCGCCCACGCACGTCTGCTCGCTGCGCCTGCGCCTACACACATCTCCTGCAGGCATGCCCTCCTGTGCCATGCGCAGCAACCATCCTACGCACGTGACCATCCCCCTGCACCTGCTCACCTCTAGCCTGCGTGTCGAGCTGCTGCACAGCAGTAGCAACCAGCCCATCGCCGCCACTGCTCTCTACTTCGTCCGGCAGGACTCCGGCCATGCCACACCTCGCCACTACCACTGCCCGGTGCGCGTCGGCCTTGTCCACCTCCAGTGAGCAACTCGTGGCCAGACGTCCCCTCCTTCCTGTGTGAGAGATCACCATCCAAATCCCTGTTTCAGCACACATTAGTATTTACATTTAAATGCCCTTGTCACTTTTTATTGTTATTTTATTCTTATAAACATTGCATTGAACTCCCTACTGATTGTCATAAATACAATTTCAGCATGTGCTTTCCTTAAAAACACATCTAATGCCGTATTTGACCGAATATTTTTTGGGAAATTAATAGTGAACATCAGTTTTTGGACCCGTACGAGTTTTAAATAGGCCATTGCTTCCCTGTGGATATGACCCACTCCTAATTGAGTGGTTATTTTTATTGTTTTGATTAGTGGTTTTCCACCACTGGTATACTACAATATGACATTCTTAATGCAAAGCAACGAAAGCGAAAATCGACTTATCAACCGCCCCATCTAGGAAGGCCACCCTCGCACACTGTGGGTCGTTGGATCTTCATCCAACGTGGCGCCATCACAGTTGCTCCCTCACCACCGCCCCATCTGGGAAGCCCACCCTCGCATAGTGTGGGTTGTTGGATCTTCATCAAACGGCCACGAGCACACCACGTCGCCTGTCTAGCCGGATAAGGACAAATAGACATAAACAGGAAATAATAACAGAACTCGTGCGTAGCATATTGGCTCACGCGCTGGCATTGGAAGCGAAGCGCATGGGTTCGAGCCACATGACAGTCAAATCAGGAAAGGGTAGCTCACTGGCACTATTGGCCGTCCGATGTCGAGAGGAGCGCAGTGAGTCGAGAGTAGATCACGGCCGAACGCGTGATCTCATGCGATTTTTGAAGCGCGAAGACGAAATGCATGCCTGCATGAGCCGTTAGATTGTGAGATCGGATGGTTGAGGATGAGGGGCTCAGATTGAGCGAGCGACAAGCGGAAAAATTGAAGAGGGCGTGCGTGGGTGAGCGGGATCGTTGGATCGCAGTTCAAGGGTTGCGGAGCTGCCACGTGTTGAGCCTAGGTTCAATCTGCACGATGAAGATGCATTGGAGGCTATTTTGTGGCCAGATCTGATCCGTTGATCCCCCGATCAATGGATCTGATTGCCCAAGAGTTGTTACACAAGATAGAGGGCTAAAATATCCACTTTGCCCCTCATCAAAGCTATAAAAGAAGGCCTTGGGTCCCCCAGTTGTAGGCATCTCTTCATATCTCTCTTCCATCAACTCTAGATATCTTCCACCTTCTCTGCAACTCTCCATCTCTCTGCAACTCTGCTCTAACCTTCATCTCGGCGCTTTGGATCTGAGGTGCTACCGCACCTCGCATATGCATCCTACAAGCGACGTCGTCTCTCTACCACTTTCTATCTCTCTCTATATCTCTCACTCTATCTATTTATCTATTTGTTTTTAGTAGCACTCTCTATTGTGAAAACTTGATGCAACGTGTTTCGTGTGTTTGAAATCATAGTTAAGAGGACCTATCGTCGTAGCTTCCAAAACGCATCTATCAGATAAAATTTATAACTGAAACTCGAAAAGGGAGTCCCGGGTTGAACATGGGGGGGAAAATGTTTGGTTTATAAAAATTTATGCTTCGCTTTTATTTATTTTTGGTCATTTTTATCTTTTCTTTTTTTTTTGTATTTTTATCAAGCGAGAGATTAGGTCAATGAAAACTTTATCTACTTGCAAAAATATATGAGAGAGATGGAGAAAGAGAGAGAGAGAGAAATAATCATCTATTAATGAAGATTTGTTTGTTACAACTACGAAAGTAGGAAAATCTATACTACGAAAGCGAAAGAAAGATAAAAGAGGTGAGAGAAATCCCCCTCGACGGTCGCTTGGAGGACGACTCGCTCTGACGTCGACTGGAGGAAGGTGGTGAGAAGCGGGATGAACGAAGACGGAGTCGGAGGATGGAGGACGAGGTAAGACAGCAACGTGGTGAGGTTCTTCTTCCCGAAGGGAGGTGAGAAGATGGCCACAGGATGCTTCACGAAGGGGGATGAGAGGCGGGAACAAATATTTGTTTTCTACTCTGTACGAGCATCCCAGGCTTGGGACAAGCTCTTTCTAGAGCCTTGAAGGTGGTGAGAGAAAGAAAGGAAGAGATGGTTTGGAATAGTGGTGGGTAGGTGTTTTTATAGTGGATGAGGAAGAACAAATTTGCATTTTGGTCATTATTGATGTCCGTAAACGTCACTAAAGATCGCTATAGCTGTCGCTAAAGATCCGCCCTTTAATTCCTCTTACTGGGCACACAGACCATTAGTGACAATGCAAGCGTCACTAAAGGCTTACGTCGTGGAAGATCTACGCATACCCCTGCTAGCAGCCGCTCCGCTGGCGTTGCGTGCTCCACCTGCCCGTGTCGCATGTGCTTGCATAGGCTAGTCCGCGTTGTCGCCCTACTGCCTGCTATCACGTTGCGCTGCCCCCGGCCCGCGCACGTCTGCACGTGCCTTACCACCGCTGCTCTCAATTCCTCAATTGGGGGGGCTGCGGGGATTTGAACCCATGCCCCTCCCTTGGAGTCTAGTGCCCCAACCAATGCGCCATGACATCTGCTTTGTTAAGCAGACGATTTAACTCTTGCGGTGGGGGAGAGCTTCTCAGCCGTTGGATCAAGATCCAGCAGTTGGGAATGAAGGTTGCAGATGATGCTGCCCAATGTTGGGAGGCTTGAATGGTGCCACGTGGCACCATCTGGGCCATCCATTCTTCTTTCTGTTGTAGAGGGTGCCACGATGCTTGGATAGAGTTGATTTCTACGCTGTCAGACTGTGATTGTTGCTCCGAATCCATCAGTAGGATTGAATTTTTCACTCGAAGCCCGTAAGGATGTCGTATTGCCCTCTTGGCAGTTGATCTTCCTCGGACTTCATATGATGTTTCGGGTCTCCGATCTAGATGATTTCAAAGGCGTTAGTCCGTACGGTCCGATCGTCCATCCGAGGCTCTGAAATAAATCTTCTTCTTTCCTGACCATAAAAGGACCTAATTAACATAAAATATATACAACTACTCTAAATGTAGAATAATGCATGCTATGCAATATTTATAACATGAAATGCAAATCTAAGCTAGGAACATGCTTGGATAGGCATTTTACCATCAATAATTGTGGCTACATCAAAACTCTATTTTAATTGCGATAAAATTCTAATCTTCTAAATGCATATATTTGATTCTTATACATATATACATTTATAAATATCTTATTAGAAAAAATTATATTGAAAAGCTTTTGCATAAATTATGATTACCTCCCTGCGAATGACTCGATACTCACTCATTTTATAAATATTATTTGTCGACGTGTTTTTGCACTATACTACAACTGAATTAACTTTTAAAACGCAAATTATATGCTGAACAGTATCACTTTGATCCATTTTGATACATAGTCTATTGCGACTACCATATATAAATACCCATAAGAGTTTCTGAATGATCCCATGAAGTCGATGCCCCATACATCAAAAATTTCAACCTCTAAGATTGGATTTTGGGCCATCATATCCTTCCGAGTCATGTTGCCGATGCTCTGGCAGCGCACACAGGACTGAACAAAGGAATGAATATATTTGTGCATGTTGGGCCAAAAGAATCCAGAATTGAGGACCTTAGCTATAGTTTTCTTGCCCGAGAAATGTCTGCCACAGGCCATTGAGTGACACTGTGTTAGAATATCATGAATTTCTGAGTCAGGGACACATCGTCAAATGACTTAATGGGCACAGATGTAGAAAAGGTCGATCTCCACCCAAAAATAATATTTAATGTCAACAAAGAACTTATCCCATTTTCTTTTTGGCCAATCAGAGGGGATTTGTTTCGTTGCTAAGTAGTTTGCAATAGGTGCAAACCAAGGGATGGTATTGGCAGCTAAGATTGTCTCATCAGGTAATATATCAAGGCGGATCAACATATCATTCATCATAAGATGTGAGAGATGATCGGCCACCACATTTTGCGATCTCGCCTTATCGTTGATTTCCAAATTAAATTCCTGGAGCAGTAGGATCCAACGGATAAGGTGGGGTTTCGCATCCATCTTGTTCAGCAAAAATTTAAGTGCTGACTAGTCATGTATATAGTGACATGTGACCCCAACAGATAAAAGTGAAGTTTTTGTAGGGCAAAGACAATGGCAAGAAGTTCTTTTTCAGTAATTGTGTAATTCTGTTGTGCATCATCAAGAGTTTTTCTAGCATAGTAGATCACAATGGGCTTCTTGTCAATTCTTTGCCCTAGAACATCCCCCACAACAAAATCAGAGGCATCATCATTAACTCAAAGGAACAATTCTAGTCAGGTCCCTATAAAATTGGTGCCTCTGTGACATCCTTCTTTAGCTGATTGAAACTCTCCAGACATTAGTCATTGAAGTCAAAAGGTTGGTCTTTGGTAAGTAGTTGACTTAAGGGCTTAGAGATTTGGGAAAAATTCCTGATGAAACAGCGGTAGAAGCCCACATGCCCCAAAAAAGATTGAATCTGTTTTATGGTAGTTGGTGGCAGGAGCTTAGAGATAGCATCGATTTTAGCTCGATCTAGAGCAATTCCTTTCTTCGAAATGCCATGGCCTAGGACAATGCCTTCCTGGACCATGAAATGATTTTTTTCCCAACTAAGGACTAGGTTTACTTCTATGCATTTTTGGAGAGTTCTTTCAAGATTTCTAAGACAAAGATCAAAAGAATCTCCAAATATAGAGAAGTCATCCATAAAGACTTCCAGACATTCACCTGCCAGGTTTGAAAAAATTGCAAGCGTACATAATTGAAAAGTCGCAAGTGCGTTGCAAGGACTGAAAGGCATCCTCCTGAAAATGAAGGTTCAGAAGGGGTAGGTGAATTTAGTTTTGTCTTAATCCTCAGGATGGACCACAACTTTATTATAGCCAGAATAACCGTCTAGAAAACTGTAGTAAAGACATTCGACTAATCGTTCTAAGATTTGATCAATAAAAGGGAGCAGAAAATGATCCTTCTTGGTGGTGGTATTCAATTTTCTATAATCGATGCACATGCATCAAGAAGAAGCGGTCCTAGTGCTATATTTTCCCCACATTCATTAGTGACAATTGTTAGTCCAGCCTTTTTAGGAACTACTTGTGTGGGACTAACCTAGGAGCAGTTAGAAATGGGATAGATGATATCAGCATCAAGCCACTTTATAATCTCCTTTTTTACGACCTGCATATTAGGGTTCAAGTGCCTTTGTGGTTGGCAGGAGGGGCGAGAATCATCCTCAAGATAAATTCGATTGGTGCAGTAGGATGGATTAGTACCCTTAAGATCAAAAAGTGTCTAGCCAATAGCTTTTCTGTTGTTGCTCAATACTTGGGGAAGTTTTTCCTCTTGTGCCCTAGTAAGTCTAGAATTGATAATTAGGGGAATGGTCTGGTTTGGACCCAGGGAAACATATTTAAGGGAGTTGGGCAAGGGTTTTAATTCCAATTGAGGGCCCGACTCCGAAATGATTTCTGCTTGTGGATTGAGGGGTGAAGTGAGAGGGAGAGAGTTAGATGATGAGTCAGATGTAGAAGGTGTGGTTAAGGTGGGAGGGTGGGTTAAATTAGATTGTTCAGGAATTGTGTGAACAGCAAAGCAAGAACCCATATGTGAAATCATCATTGTTTCCTCCATTAAGTTTTCAATTTTCGAATTTGAGTCATCAAAGAAATCTGACCCTTGGAAATGCCTAGAAGCTTGAAAAATATCTAGGGTAACAGATTCACCCCCACACAGGATTTTCATCTTTCCAGAATCACAATCAATATTGGCTTTGGCGGTGGCTATGAATGTTTTAAGAATTATGGGGTCATTCTTGAAAGCTTCCAGTACCTTTATGTCCAGGAACAAAAAGTCTATGGCAAGTAGATAGTTGTTTACCTGAACTATTACATTCCCGACAATCTCCTTGGGTTTAATTATAGATCGGTCTGCTAGTTGAAGAGTCACCTCGACAGGCTCTAATTCACTGATCTTGAATTCCTCGAAAACGTTAGTAGGGATGAGATTAATTGAGGCACCGAGATCCAATGAGGGGTAATAAAAAGAAGTGTCATTAATGACTACTCGAATAACAGGGGTGCCTGGATCTTTTCTTTTCGGAAGTAGTTTGCTCTTCACAACTGAGATTACTATCTCTAGAAGGATCACCTCTCCTAGGTTTCTTGGTTTCCTTTTGGGAGTACACAAATCTTTTACAAATTTGGCATAGGCAAGGATGTATTTTATAGCATCTAGGAGAGGGATATTTATTTCTAGTTGCCCAAAAAGATTCATCAATTCCTTATCAGTGGGCTCAGATTTCTTTTTCTTAGTTTGTGAAGAGTGAAGGGCTTGTGGAAAAGGTGTTGGGTGATCCTGTTTTGCATTTTTGGGTTCTTGAACGAGGTTAGAAGAAGAGGGAGAAAAGTTGATCTGCTTTTCTTTTAAGTGGGTTACTTGAGCAGGTAAGGGATCACGAATGGTTTTCCCATTCCTCAGAGTCACTACATTTGCAGTATGGTTGTTTCTAGGAGGACGGGGGGCCTGATTTTGATTAAAACTTGGTGGATGCTGGGGTGCTGGGTGGATTGGTTGACTGGGATATCCACCTCGATATTGATTCGATTGATTATTAGGGTTGGGCATGGGTTGGGATGGCAGATTGCCAGTAGGTCTATGATCAGGAGTAGCCTTAACTTGATGTTACAAGTTGGTTATCATGTTGGTTACTTCCGTAATTTGATTCTGCATACCTTGCAGAGTCTTCATGACTTGGGTGTTGATATCTTCCTGGGATGGTCCAGGTTGATATAAGTTTTGCCCATAATTCCCAAATTGATTTTGTTTGGGAAACGGAATCTGATTTGGAACTTTCTAGAAGGGATTCGGGTTGGTCCTCCAGTTTTGATTGTAAGTATTGGAGGGATTTCTAAATTGCTCTTGGAGAGCAGAGATGTTTTCAGCAGTGGAGTCAAGAAGATTTTGATTCATGTAATCAAAAGTTCCAGTCAGATCTTGTAAGAAAATAGATAAAAATTGTCGACCAGTGGGGATAGTATTAATATTGTGCAGATTTTCTTTTCTGAGAAGGTGAGGATAGTTAGGGTAAGGAGCTTGTTTTGGGGTGAGCTTTCTTCCACTTGTTTCTAGTTGATTTGCATCTGATCCAATTGTTGAGTTATCATGGGTAGATCAACTTGAGTGACTGGAATAGATGTGGATTTGGAGTCAATTTCATTGACTCCAAGTCTTGGGTTTTTGGTTCTACCAAAAGTGTCCATTGAAGCCATATTAAATGAGTTTTCACTCATTTCTTCAAATGGTAGGTAGGCACTTGCGGCATCTTTATTATGGAAAATACCCCCACATGAAGCATCCACGAATCTTTTTAATTGATCTTCTAATCTATGATAGAAGATCTACATTAGTTGCCATTGTGGAATTTCATGGTGGGGGCAACTTTTAAGTAGCTCTGGAAATCTCACCCATGACTCACAGATAGGTTCACCGTATTTGTGCTGAAAGGTCATAATTGATCGACGTAAAGCATTTGTACAACCTATTTGAAATAATTTTTTGAGAAAAGTGCTTTTAATTGGGGCCAGGTGGTGATAGGATGCCCATAGTTCTAAACCAATGTGATGCTTTATCTTTAGTGAGAGAGGAAAAAGTCTCATGAGCCATACCTCTTTCTGCACATTGTGGGAACGGGTGGTTTGAGCAAGGACAATTAGCTCCTCGAGGTAGCAAAAGGGGTCATCTCTCGAAAGACCATGGAAATGTTTGACTAGGTCTAGAATGACAGGTTTAATTTCAAAATCCCCTTGGGGTATAACCACTCCGGGTCCCTCTTCATAATTAAAAGGATCATAAAAATCCTTAAGCAACACGAGAGGTTCCCCAAGTGGCTAACCCAGACTCTGGTTGGCGAGGTTCATGACAATCCTAGCTAATTGTTGTTAGTTTTGTTGAAGTCGAACCGATTGGTCAACCATAGGAGTAAAGGGGTTTCTTTTTTGATTTAAAGGGCCACTTGGCCGTTTAGGGTTTTGTGGTAGCTCCAAATGCGAGAGGTTCGGGATGGTGAAGTTAGCTTGTGTGTCAGCTAACGGGTTAGGTTCGGGTTGGAATGTAGAAGCAGAATTTTTTGAATGGTCTTCCATGTTAAAAACAGAGGAAGAAGAAGAAACTAAAGATCTTTTGGTGAGGGGGGCAAAATCGAATGGTCCCTGAAGATGTGGATTTTAGGACCTTCACCCGTGCATGCACTTTAATGGAAGAACGGGAGGGGAGGAGAAAAGAGAGAAATGAGAAAAAGTGTGTAAAACAAACAACCAAGCCTAGTCTTCTCTTATGGTTGACTCCTTAAAAACTTATGACTTGGGAACCCGGTAAATAAGAACTTAATAAGTGAACTGCTTCCTAATGATCACCCGGCTAGACTAAAGAGGTGGATTGGGCCCAAGCATGTCCTTGGAAAATCACTAGGGGCTTGTGTAGACCCACACCTATCGTTTGACTTCCCTCTAAGTCTATCACTGCATTTTCAAGAGGAATTAGGAATGCTTAATAACTCTTAGATATTGGATATCAAGTCTAAACTTTGGTGAAGTCCTTAAGTGGTCAAATGACTACTTTTTTTAATTAGGCTTAGGTATCTGAATGTGCATGGCAATGTGGATGGCGTTGATTGGGGTAATGCCTTGTTATTTCAATTTTTTTTTTAGTTTGTGCAAAATTTGGAAAGAGTAATTCCAATGTCAATCAAGTTGTCACACAATTTTTGTTGTTTTTCTGCTTTTAGAATTGATTTAGCTTAGTGTCTTTTAGGGTTTTCCTTTTAAGGTTTCAAAAAAGTTTGAGATTCACAAATAAAAAGAAATCAAGTTGTATTGGTGAGAGTAGATTTCCATTTAGAAAGTGGGACTAGAAAATGAAAAGAAACCCTAATCAATTTGATCCTTAAACAGAAATTTACTACCAGTGAATTTCTTTCAGGCTTTTCTTTTCAAGTAGTGGTACAAACAAAGAAAACGACACCACTAATAGAAAAAAATCAGGCAAGGATTGATGAAAATATTTTTTTGTGATTTCAGTAATTTGCTTGATATTTTTTTAGGAATTTTCTTTGTGCTGGTGTCAAAGTCCAAAAATCATACCAGTAGCTATTTTGGACTTTTCGGTACCACCACCAACAACCAAAAATTTTTGTAATTTTATGTGATGTGTAGAAGTTCACAAGGATTCTAGAAGGATAAATTTCACAAAAATTGGGTTGGTAGAAAAATTCCTAAAATTCACCGACAGTGACAACATAGTGAAAACAAAGGAGATGAACCTCTTGTGGTCTGCAAATTTTAAAAACTTCACTACAAGTCCAATTGCTCTAAAATTTGGTACAGATGTTCCTGACTTGAATTGGAATATTTGGGTGAAATTTCATGAATTTAGGAGGTCTGTGGTGTCAAGAATTGATTTTTGAAGACTGGACAGAAGTTTGGACTCGAAAATCAAAACACCAACACTTAAGGTAGAGTAGTGTTAAATCTTGCAAACAAGCAACCAATGAATTTTTAAAGACACCATTCCACTTGATTTAAATGTTTATGGTCTTGAAAGCCTGGTTTAGTAATTTTTGTGATAGTTTTTAAGGGTTAGTGTGACAAGGAAGAAGGAACTAACCTAAAATCCCTTAGAAGAAAAGGAACTTCAAGCTCTCACTTCTGAAATCCTACTTTCTTCCTGCAATGCCTGGACACTCTAGAGAAAAGAGAGAGAAGGGGATGAGATCCACTTGTCAAGTAAGAGAATTACTAATTGCAAAGCCATGCCTTCACGGCAACGGCACCAAAAAGTGTTGCGAAGACATGCGCGATATGTAATTAGGGTTTTTATTGTTGTAACGTGCAAATCCAATTGCTTTTAAAATTTGTAAAATCGAGTACTTCGAAAAGTATTCGAGTCGTCCCAAGGGAGGTAGGAATGCACTTTGAAACACTCTTGCGTGAATATGGAAATCAACTTTCTTTTTTTAATTTTTGAATATAAGATTTCTTTTGGATTTTGAAATAATGGGTAATTACGCAATTGTGAGTGAGAAAATGACTACACCTAAATTGGTAATGCTAACATTAAAGTGATAAGAAAATCCTCTCTCTAAGCTCATCCTAGGTATGTGGAGACCTAGGGTAATTATAGAGAGGGAGTGAAAAGTGCTAGAATAAGTAACTAATAAAGATGCAACAATAATTGAAGAGAAGGCAACTTTAATTAAGTAGAAATATGTTTTACAAAAAGACAAGTAGAGGAATGCTTCTACTCTAAAATGAAAATAAGAAAAGGTAAAACACAAATCCTCTTGGTGATATTGGTGAAGAGAGGCTTCTTACTCTAAGCTCAGCTGCTCTTTGGCTTGAAAAGAAGTTCTTCTCCTTCCTTGAAAAGCTCCTCCAACTTGGTGTCCTCCTTGGCAAGCCCTAGATGGGCGTGCCCTTGCTCCTCCAATGGTGGAAGGTTTCCACCCACAAGACTCATCCTATGGTGGTGTACACCACCCTCAAGACCTCCTCCAAAGATCCTCCTTGCCTGGCTGGTCCTCTGGCAAGTGGGGGCACAAGAGGGAGGGGAAGAGGGGAAGGCACCAAGGGGACAGAGTGTCCCCTTAATCTTCTTCTCTTTCTCTTGGCTAACAATGAAGGTGGATGAATGGTAGAATATAATGAAGTCAAAGGTATCTTTAGTGGTGGTAGGACGGGGGGTATATATAGGGCTTATGAAGGGAGAGGCTGGCGTGGACACATGTAGGGTTAGGATGGGTTTATGATGGTAGTTAGATGATCCTAGGGCTAGGTTTAGGTGACATCAAATGAAGGGATATGAAGGGGGCTTGGTGGCCTTTGGTTGGATGGCAAGGATGGCATGATGTGCAATTTCGTACGGGAGGGGGTAAGATATGTGTGATGTGGAAATAAGCAAAAATAAACTTAACAATCTCACAAAAATCTCAATCATGTAAATACACAAGAATTTTTACGTGGAAACCCAAACCCGGGTAAAAACCACCACCTAAGTCTCTTGAATTAGGATTTCCCGATCGATCGAGTCGATCAAATTCACTATGCAAACTACTTAAATGAGGTTAGTTCAACCTCTTACAACCAATGCTACTTTAAACGAGGGTAGCGTAACTCAAACCTCTCCGCTTCACGAGGAGTATTTAGTCTCTCGATGGAGATGGGAATTCGTAAAGTAAATCCCAACCAAATACAATGAAAACTACAATAATCCTATAGAGCCACAAAGTGAATAAGTAAATCTAGCTACTATAGGTAAAGGACCTTCACTTTGGTGGAAGTGTGTTGACTTGGCAACACGGATACATGAACCACGCGATGGCACGATGTCGCTCTCATTATCGTAGGCGGGAGAGCGGGGGCATGGCCAGAAAGAAGATCTTAAGTTGAAGACGATGGCTTTTGAGAGATAGAACTTCTACTTCTCTAAGACACAAATATGGTGGAAAGTAGTGTTTCTTAGTGTGTCTTGGTGTGTCTAACAAAGGAAGGGGCCTCTCCTATTTAGATGGAGGTGGTTAGATGATCCTAAGGTTGAGACTAATTGACACCAACAAGGAGGTCTAGAGGTGAGATAGTTAAGGGTTTAGGGCACCCCTTGGTGGCCGTCCATGGTGGAAGGTTGCAACCATTTTGGCGCCAAGGGGGGTGGCTTCTAGAATGGAGGAATTGTTAGGAAAAAATGGATGGTTGGATGTGGCTTTAGGGGTAGGTGTAGGGGTGAGATGGTGGGATTTTTGGGGGGAATTTGTGCCGCCAAAAAAAAGGTGGTTATGGGGGGTTTTGGCAGTATCTTTTTGGTGGCTTTTGGAGGTGGTGATGTGGTGAAGAGGTGCATGTTGGTTGGCGCCAGGATGGGTGGGTGTAGGTGAAGCTAGGTGGCATTAGGTAGCGTTGAAGTGGAGGCTTATGTAGGTGGGGTTTAGGGTTGGTCATGGTGGATGGCCATGGAGTGGAGAGCTTAGCCAAGCTAGCTAAGCTAGCTTCACTAGTAAGTGAGTAGAGGAGGAGGTAGGCTGGAGCTTGGGTTTAGGGAAGAGGAGCTGAGGAAGAAATGTTTGGAGCTGAACTGGAGCTGGTAGCTGATGAAGAGAAATACAGGGAACTACTTTAGATATCTTAGCTTGCTGGTTCTTTGCTAGCTGCTAAGCCAAGCTAAAGTGAGCTGGCTTCTAATGAATTGTGCTGAGGTGAGTTGGGTTTGATCTTCCCAAGGTTGACCTTGCTAGCTGGATTAGCTAAGATAGCAACACTCAACTAGGTTGAGCTAAGTAGAGTCCCCAGGAGCTGGACTTGAGCTGACCTAAGCTATTTGAAGTCATCTTTAGCAGACTTGAGTTGAGCGGAGCTGGAAGTAGTTGGACTTGAGCAGAGGTGGACTCTTATCAGCTTAGTTGAGCCAGCTAGAGCTCCCAGTGAACTGATTGGAGCTAATGTGAGCTAGACTCAACTAAGTTGAGCAGGGTCTGAGCTGACTTGAGCTAGGTTGAGCTAAGATGAGCTACCCTGGGCTACCACTCAACTAAGATGAGCTGAGTAGAGCTTAATGGAGCTAACCCTAACCTAAGTGAGCTGGTATTTAGCTTTGATGTGTTGGATTTTGCTGAGTCCTAGCTGGATTCAGCTTCCTCTTCACCAGTTGCCTTCTTGAGTGCTGAGGGATCTGACTATCTACTCATCCCTAACACTCAAATAAACTTGTCAATAATATAACAAATCATGCAATGCATGCCTAACCTAATTGATGCCTAAATGCAGCCTGAAAATCCATTTGTGGAGTTAAAATACTAAGAGCTAGGTTTATTTTAGGGCACAAGAATGATGATAAATTGGTGTTTATCACACCCCCATGCTTATCCTTTACTAGTCTCTTAACAAAATAAATTTTCACAAAATGGAATCTTTGGGAAAACTAATTTTTTCAACTTTTTGAGGGGAAGGAGGTCATGGGACCTTGGTTGGTTAAAAGAAGGGAGGTGTAGGATTTGTTATAGGTAAACATCAGGATTCATTATCGGATACAAAAAATTAGATGAATCAGGATCAATATATCATCCAAAAATTCACAATTTAATCCCTTGTTAATTCAGATGACTTGAAATTTTTGTAGTTAGGATTTCTCCAAATCTTGAATCTGATTCATAAGTCACAATATCCTTTAAAACCTTATGTCTGTGCTTGTGAAAAGCCAACATTTATAAGGTCGTGTTTTTGATTTAAAATCTCTTTTTTTTTGTCCCCCCAATGCTTATTCTTAGCTTAGTCTTATAACAGGTGTGTCGAGATTATCATTCCTGTTACTAATCCTCAAGGGGGCACCGGCACCAATACTTTGAGATAGTACTATTCATGACACCACCTAGGAGCTCATAACCCCAAAACACAATGCGGTGTAAAGGGACGCTCCAAGCAAACTCAAGCTCTTGCTCCGATGCTATGGGTAGAGCACCATCCAAGACACCTGAGCTGCAAAAATGTACCTTAATGCTCCATCTAAAGATATGAAATATACATATAAAGCAGTGCTGGGTCGGTAACATATTGACATCGCATCCTCAAAGGATGCATTTTTCTCCTCGGCGGTGGGAACTCAAACCAATGATCTGCTTCGGACTTTACTATGGTCAAACAAAGGGTTTTTCTAATTTCTAATTGTTTTTTAGGTGTTGGCTTATGTGTGAATTTTAACACAAAAAATTTAGCAAGCGATGTAAGTTTTTGAATCGGAAACTAAGCCAGATACTTTCCAGATCACAATGGGAGATCAAGTCACCTGAACTATCATGAGTTCAGGTGGAATTTTAAAGAAGGATTCTTGATCTAGTCTAAAGGTAGACCCAGAAATTCTAATAATAAGATTCGTATCCTTATTCATAGTTTGTTAAAGATTAAATCCTACTATGCCAAAAGTGAATGTTTAACCTTAGTCTCGATTTCAAAATTTTCTCAAAAAGTTTTCGACATTTTTATTTTTATTTACTTTTATTCATTTTTATTTTTATTTTTTGTGTATGCATACAAAAAATGAAACAAGAAAATTGCATGTTTTTGGGTTTTGAAAATCTTGATTTGATCATCAAGATTTAAAAACATCCCCCATGCTTAAGCTATGCCATGTCTGCATGCACTTGGAAAGGAAAAGAGATTACCTTGGTGAAGGAAGACAAAATCAGGACAGGCTAAATCACTAAAAAAAGTAGAAAAATGAAAAGCAGGAAAAAGGATGGGTTATCTCTCATCCAATGCTATCTTTTACGCCATTTAGTCGGGTGTGAATTGCATCATTGATCATTAGCGGGAAGGTTGGTTAAATCAAGCATGTCAGATGGAAGATTCAGAGTATTATCTAGATGGGGATTTAAATGTTGGTCGCTGACTTGAAAAGTAGTGTTTATCGTAAGATCAAAAAGATCAACAGTTCCATATGGATACGTTTTTAGGGCAATAAATGGGTCGATCCATTTGGATTTTAATTTTCCAAGGAAAATTCGTAATCTAGCATCAAAAAGCCAAACACGTTGATTGACATCAAAATGTTTCTGAATGAAATATTTATCACGAAACTTCTTTGTTCCATCTTTATAAATCATTGCATTTTCATAAGAAAAACTATGCAATTCTTTTAATTCTATTAATTGCAATTTCATGTGGGTATCAGCTTTAAATAAATTCATATTTAATTATTTTATTCCCAAAAAAGCTTTGTGTTCGAGTTCTACCGGAAGATGGCATGCCTTTTTAAAAATCAGACAAAAAGGAGACATGCCAAGAAGAGTTTTAAAAGCCGTACATTAGGCCCATAAAGCATTGTCCAATTTATTGGATCAATCTTTACGATTAGGCATAACCATCTTTTGTAAAATACTTTTTATCTCTCGGTTAGAAATTTCTTCTTGGCCATTTGTTTGGGGGTGGTAAGGAGTGAAAATTTTATGATTAACCCCATAGTTGGAATGAAGGTGACAGAATTGAGTGAGTGAAATGTGATCCTTCATTACTGATGATGGGCTTGGGAATGTCGAATCTCGAGAAAATGTTTTTCTTGATAAACTTGACTACCACTTTGTGATCATTAGTGCGTGTAGGTGTTATTTTGATCCATTTTGATACATAGTCGACTACGACTAGTATATATAAATACCCACAAGAGTTCATGAATGGTCCCAAGAAGTTGATGCCCCATACATTGAAATTTCAACCTCTAAGATTGGATTTAGGGGCATCAGATCCTTCTGATTCATGCTACCGATGCTCTAGCAATGCACATAAGATTGAACAAAGGAATGAGCATCTTTATGCAAGCTGGGCCAAAAGAATTCGAAATTGAGGATCTTAGCTGCAGTTTTCTTGCCCAAGAAATGTCTGCCATAGGCCATTGAGTGACAATGTGTCAGAATATCATGAATTTCTGGGCTGGGGACACATTGTCGAATGACCTGATCGGCATAGATGTGGAAAAGGTTGAGCTCCCCCCAAAAATAATATTCAATGTCAGCAAAGACCTTATCCCTTTTTGGTTTTTGGCCAATCAAAGGGGATTTATTCTGTTGCTAAGTAATTTGTAATAGGTGGGAGCTTAGAGATAACATCGATTTTAGCTCGATCTACCGCAATTCCTTTTTTGGAAATGACATGGCCTAGGATAATGCCTTGCTATACCATGAAATGACTTTTTTCCTAACTGAGGATTAGGTTAACTTCTATGCATTTTTGGATAGTTCCTTTAAGATTTCTAAGACAAAGATCAAAAAAATCTCCAAATACAAAGAAGTCATCCATAAAGACTTCCAAACATTCACCTACCAGGTCTAAAAAAATTGCAAGCATACACCATTGCAAAGTCGCAGGTGCATTGCAAAAATCGAAAGGCATCCCCCGGAAAGTGAAGGCTCCGAAGGGGCAGGTGAATGTAGTTTTGTCTTGATCCTCAGGATGGACCGTAACTTGATTATAGCTGGAATAACCATCTAGAAAATAGTAGTAATCACGTCTGGCTAATCGCTCCAAGATTTGATCAATAAAAGGGAGAGGAAAATGGTCCTTCTTTGTGGCGTTGTTCAATTTTTTGTAATTGATGCATACGTGCTAAGAAGCGGTCCTAGTGGCTATATTTTTGCCACGTTCATTAGTGACAACTGTTAGTCTAGCCTTTTTAGGAACTACTTGTGTGGGACTAACCCAGGAGTTGTCAGAAATGGGGTAGATGATATCAGTGTAAATCCACTTTATAATCTCCTTTTTACGACCTCTAGCATATTAGGGTTTAAGCACCTTTGTGGTTAGCGGGAGGAGTGAGAATTGTCCTTAAGATAAATTCGATGGGTGCAGTAGGACGGATTAATACCCTTAAGATCCAAAAAGGTCCAATTAATAGCTTTTCTATTTTTGCTCAGTACCTGGAGAAGTTTTTCCTCTTGTGCCCTAGTAAGTCTAGAATTGCTAATTATGGTAATGGTCTGGTTTGGACCCAGGAAAACATATTTAAAGGAGTCAGGTAAGGGTTTTAATTCCAGTTGAGGGCCCAGCTTCGAAGTGATTTCTACATGCGGATTGAGGGATGAAGTGAGAAGGAGGAAGTTAGATGAAGAATTAGATGTAGTTGTGGTTAGGGTGGGAGGGTGGGTTAAATCAGATTGTTCAGGAATCGTGTGAATTGCAAAGTAGGAACTCATGTGTGAAATCAGCATTGTTTCCTCCACTAACTTTCAATCTCTATATCTTAGTCATCAAAGAAATCTGGTTTGTGGAAATGCCTAGAAGCTTGAAAAATATCTAAGCTAACAGAGTCATCACCACACATGATGTTCATCTTTCTAGAATCACGATCAATATTAGCTTTGGAGGTGGCTAAGAATGGTCTTCCAAGAATTATGGGGGCATTCTTTAAAGCTTCCGACACCTCTATGCCCAGGACCAAAAGGTCTACGGAAAAAAGATAGTTTTTCACCCGGACTATTACATCCTCGACAATCCACTTGGGTTTAATTGTAGATCGGTCAGCTAGTTGAAGTGTCACCTTGATAAGCTTTAATTCACTGATCTTGAATTCCTTGAAAACGTCAGTGGGGATAAGATTTATTGAGGCACCGAGATCCAATAAGGCACGATCAAAAGAAGTGTCATTAATGACTACTTCAATAAGGGGGGTGCCTGGATCTTTTCTTTTCAAAGGTAGTTTGCTCTGCACAACTGAGCTTACTGTCTCTAGAAGGATCACCTTTCCTAGGTTTCTTGGTTGCCTTTTGAGAGTTCACAAATGTTTTAAGAATTTGACATAGGTAGGGATGCATTTTGTAGTATCTAGGAGAGGGATATTTATTTCTACTTGCCCAAAAAGATCCATCAATTAATTCCTTATTAGTGGGCTCAGATTTCTTTATCTTAGTTTGTGAAGAGTGAAGTGCTTGTGAAAAGGTGTTGGGTGTTCCTATTTTGCATTTTTGGGTTCCTGAACGGGGTTAGAAGAAGAGGGAGAAAAGTTGATCTGCTTTACTTTTAGGCAGGTTTCTTGAGCACGTAAGGAATCATGAGTGGCTTTCCCATTCCTCAGAGTCACTGCATTTGCAGAATGGTTGTTTCTAGGAGGAGGACCGAGGGCCTGATTTTGATTAAAACCTAGTGGATGCTGGGGTGCTGGGTGGATTGGTTGACTGGGATATCCACCTTGATATTGATTCCGTTGATTGTTAGGGTTGGGAATGGGTTGGATGGTAGATTGCCAGTAGGTCTATGATCAGGAGTAACCTTAACTTGATGTTACAAGTTGGTTATCATGTGGGTTGTTTCTATCATTTGATTCTGCATACCTTGCAGAGTCCTGAAGACTTCGGTGTTGATATCTTCCTAAGATGGTCCAGGTTGATATAAGTTTTGCCCATAATTCCCAAATTGATTTTGTTTGGGAAATGAAATCTGATTTAGAGCTTTGCATGAGGGATTCGGGTTGGTCCTCCAATTTTGAATTTAATTATTGGAGGGATTTCTAAATTGCTCCTGGAGAGCATAGATGTTTTCAGTTGTGGAGTCAAGAAGATTTTGATTCATGTAATCAAAAGTCCCAGTCAGATCTGGTGAGAAATCAAATAAAAATTGTTGCCCAACAGGGATAATATCAATATTGTGCAGATTTTCTCTTCTGAGAAGGTGAGGAGAGTTAGAGTAAGGAGCTCATTTTTGGGTGAGCTTTTCTTCCACTTTTTTTTGGTTGATTTGCATCTGATGCAGTCATTGAGCTATCACGTGTAGATTATCTTGAGTGACTGGAATAGATGTGGATTTGGAGTCAATTTTGACTCCAAGTCTTGGGTTGTTGATTCTACCAAAAGTGTCCATTGAAACTATATTAAATGACTTTTCACACATTTTTTCAAAAAGGAGGTAGGCACTTTTGGCATCTTTATTAAGGAAATTACCCCCACATGAAGCATCCATGAATCTTTTTAATTGATATTTTAGTCCATGATAGAAGATATACAGTAGCTGCCATCATGGAATTTCATGGTGGGGGCAACTTCTAAGTAGCTCTTGAAGTCTCTCCCAAGACTCATGGAGTGGTTCACCAGATTTTATTGAAAGGTCGTTATTGATCAATGTAAAGCATTTGTACGACTTATTGGAAAGAATTTTTTGAGAAAAGTGCCTTTTAATTGGGGCTAGGACACTAGATAATTCTAAACCAATGTGATGCTTTATCTTTTAGTGAGAGGAAAATTGTCTCATGAGCCACACTGCTTCTTGTACATTACGAGAACGGGTGGTTTAAGCAAGGACAGTTAGCTCCTCAAGGTGGCAAAAGGGGTCCTTTCTCAGAAGACCATGGAAATGTTTGATTTGGTTTAGAGGGGCAGGTTTAATTTCAAAATCCCCTTGGGGTATAACCACTCCGAGTCTCTCTTCGTAATTAAAAGGATCATAAAAATCCTTAAGCAGCACAAGATGTTCCCCAAGTAGCTGACCTGATCTCTGGTTGGGTAGGTTCGTGACAGTCCTAGTTAATTATTGTTGGTTTTGTTGAAGTCGAACCAATTGGTCTACCATAAGAGATAAGGGATTTGTATTTTGATTTAAAGGGCCACCTGGCTATTCAGGGTTTTGTGGTAGTTCCAAATAGGGGAGGTTCGAGATGGTGAAGCCAGCTTGTGGGTCAGCTGACGGGTTAGGTTCAAGTTGGGATGTGGAAGCAGAATTTTTTGAATGGTTTTCCATGTTAAAAACATAGGAAGAAGAAAATAAAGATCTTTTTGTGCGGGGGGCAAAATCAAATGGTCCTTGAAGATGTGGATTTTGGGACCTTCACCCATGCACGCATTTTAATGGAAGAATGGGAAGGGAGGAGAAGAGAGAGAGATAAGAGAAAGTATGC
The DNA here is from genome assembly GCA_037157565.1 of Thalassia testudinum. Lineage (NCBI taxonomy): Eukaryota > Viridiplantae > Streptophyta > Magnoliopsida > Alismatales > Hydrocharitaceae > Thalassia > Thalassia testudinum. The sequence continues at coordinate 13,777,381 of JAZHRO010000063.1, forward strand.
AAAACTAACAACTAAGCCTACCCTTATTTTAAGGTTGAGTCCTTAAAAACTTATGACCTGGGAACCCGATAAATAAGAACTTAATAACCGAAACTACTTCCTAATGATCACTTGACTAGACTAAAGGGAGGATTGGGCCCAAGCATGTCCTGGGAAAATCACCAGGGATTTGTGTAGATCTGCACTCGTCATTTGGCTTGCCTCTAAGTCTGTCGCCCCATTTTCAAGAGGAATTAGGAACGCTTAATAACTCTTAGATAATGGATATCAAGCCTGAACTTTGATAAGTCCTTAAGTGGTCCAATGACTACTTTTTTTAATTAGGCTTAGGTATCTAAATGTCCACGGAAATGTGGAGAGTGTTGATTGGGGTAATGCCTTGTTATTTCAAATGTTTTTTAGTGTGTGCAAAGCTTGGAAAGAGTGATTCCAATGTTAATCAAGTTGTCAAACAATATTTATTGTTTATCTACTTTTAGGATTTCATTTAGCTTAGTATCATCTATGATTTTTCTTTTAAGTTTTCAAACAAGTTTGAGATCCACAAACAAAAAGAAATCAAGCTTTATTAGTGAGAGTAGATTTCCTTCTAGAAAGTGGGACTAGAAAATGAAAAGAAACACTAATCAATTCGATCCTTAAATAGAAATTTACTACCAATGAATTTGTTTCAAGCTTTTCCTTTTAAGTAGTGATCCAAACAAAACAAACAATACCACTACTGGAAGGAAAATCAAACAAGGATTCCAAAAAGTATTTTTTTTGTGATTTTAGGAATTTGTTTGATATTTTTTTAAGATTTTTCTTTGTGCTGGTATCAAAGTCCAAAAATGATACCTGTGGGTATTTTGGACTTTTAAGTACTACCACCGGCCACCAAAAATGTTTGTAATTTTATGTGATGTGTAGAATTGTACAAGGATTCCAGAAAAATAATTTTATAAAAATTGGATTGGTAGAAAAATTCCTAAAATTCACAGATAGTAAAAAAATAGTGAAATCATAGGAGATAACCCTCTTGTGGTCCGCGAATTTTTAAAACTTCACTACAATCCAATTGCTCTAAAATTGGGAATAGATGTTCTTAACTTGAATTGGAATATTTGGGAGAAATGTCAAGATTTTAGGAAGCTTGTGGTGTTGGGAATTGATTTTTGAATTTCAGACAAAAGTTTGGACTCGAAAGTTAGAACACCAACACTTAAGGTAGAGTAGTGTTCAGTCATGCAAACAAGCAATCGATGATTTTTTAAAGACACCACTCCACTTGATTTAAATGTTTATGATCCTGAAAGCCTGGTTTAGTAATTTTTGTGATAGTTTTTTAGGGTTAATGTGACAAGGAAGAAGGAACTAACCTGAAATCTGTTGGAAGAAAAGGAACTTCAAGCTCTTGCTTCCAAAATCCTGCTTTCTTCCTGCAATTCTTGCACACACGAGAGAAAAGAGAGAGAAGGGGATGAGATCCATTTATCAAGCAAGAGAATTACTAAATGCAAAGCTGTGCCTTCCCTGCAATGGCACCAAAAGTGACGCAAAGAAATGTGCAATTTGTAATTAGGGTTTCTATCGTTGTAATGCGCAAATCTGATCGCTTATAAACTTTGTATTCGAAAAGTATTCAGGTCGTCCCAAGAGAGGTGGGAATGCACTTTAAAACACTCTTGCTCGAATATGGAGATCAACTTTATTTTTTTAATTTTTTAATATAAGATTTTTTTTTTGAATTTTCAAATAACGAGCAATTACGCATTTATGAGCAGGAAAATGACTACACCTAAATTGCTAATGCTAACATTAAAGTGACAAGATAATACTCTCTCTAAGCTCACCCTAGGTATGTGGAGACCTAGGGTAATTAAAGAGAGGGAGTGAAAAGTGCTAGAACAAATAACTAATAAAGATGCAACAAGAATTGAAGAGAAGGCAACTTTAATTAAGTAGAAATATGTTTTACAAAAAGACAAGTAGAGGAATGCTTCTACTCTAAAATGAAAATAAAAAAAGGTAAATCACAAATCCTCTTGGTGATATTGGTGAAGAAGAGAGGCTTCTTGCTCCAAGCTCAGCTGCTCCTTGACTTGAAAAGAAGTTCTCTTCCTCCCTTAAAAAGCTCCTCTAAGTTGGTGTCCTCCTTGATAAGCCCTAGATGGACGTGTCCTTGCTCCTCCAAGGGTTGAAGGTTTCCACCCGCAAGACTCATCCTAGGGTGGCGCACACCACCCTCAAGACCTCCTCCTAAGATCCCCCTTGCCTGGCTGGTTCTCTAGCTGTTGGGGGCACAAGAGAGAAGGGAACAGGGGAAGGCACCAAGGGGACAGAGTGTCCCCTTAATCTTCTTGTTCTCCTTCATCTCTTGACTGACTATGAAGGTGGATGAATGGTAGAATATAATGAAGCCAAAGGTATCTTTAGTGGTGGTAGGGTGGGGGTTATATATAGGGCTTATGAAGGGAGAGGTTGGCGTGGACACATGTAGGGTTATGATGGGTTTATGAGGGTAGTTAGATGATCCTAGGGTGGGTTTCAGTGGCTCCAAACAAAGGGATATGAAGGGTGTTTGGTGGCCTTTGGTTGTATGGCTAGGATGGCATGATAGAGGTGGTTAGATGATCCTAAGGTGGAGACTAATTGGTGCCAACAAGGTGGTGTGTAGGGGAGGTAGTTAAGGGTTTTGGGCACCTCTTGGTGGCTATCCATGGTAGAAGGTTGCCACCATTTTGGCACCAAGGGATGTGGCTTCTAGAAGGGGGGAAATGGAGGGAAAAAATTGATGGTTGGTTTTGGCTTTAGGGGTAGGTGTAGGGGCAAGACGGAGGGATTTTTGGAGGGAATTTGTGGTGCCAAAGCAAGGCTGGTTATGGGGGCTTTTGGCGCCATCTTTTTGGTGGCTTTTGGACATGGTGATGGGGTGAAGAGGTGCATGTTTGTTGGTGTGAACAAGGGTATGAGTTGGTGAAGATAGGACTTAAGTAGGGTTGAAGTGGAGGCTTATGTAGGTGGAGTTTAGGGTTGGTCATGGTGGATGGTGGATGGCCATGGAGTGGATAGCTTAGCTTAGCTAGTAGGTGAGTAGAGGAGGATGTAGGCTGGAGCTAGGGTTTAGGGAAGAGGAGGTGAGGAAGAAATGTCTGGAGCTGAACTGGAGCTAGTAGCTTCTAAAGAGAATTGTAGGGAGCTACTTTAGTTAGCTTAGCTTGCTAGTTCTTTACTAGCTGCTAAGCCAAGGGAAAGTGAGCTGGCTTCTGTTCAATTGTGCTGAGGTGAGCTGCGTCTGATCTTCTCGGCGATGACATAGCTAGTTGGAGTAGCTAAGATAGCTTAGCTCAACTAGGTTAAGCTAAGTATAGTCCCTGGGAGTTGGCCTAAGCTATTTGAAGTAATCTTCGGCTGACTTCAGTTGAGCGGAGCTGGAAGTAGCTGGACTTGACTTGTGGTGGACTCCTGTCAACTTAGTTGAGCTAGCTAGAGCTCCCAGAGAACTGATTGGAGCTCAGGTGAGCTAGACTCAACTAAATTGAGCAGGGTCTGAGCTGACTTAAGCTAGGTTGAACTAAGATGAGCTGCCCTAGGCTACCACTCAACTAAAATGAGCTGAGTAGACCTTAATGGAGCTAACCCTAACCCAAGTGAGCTGGTATCCAGCTATGATTAGCTGGATTTGGCCGAGTCCCAGTTGGATTGAGCTTCCTCTTCACCAGTTGCCTTTTGACTCTTGGTGTTTAGGAATCTGACTATTTGTTCATCCTAAACACTCAAATAAATGTGTGAAAAATATAACAAATCATGCATTGCATGCCTAACCTAATTGATGCCTAAATGCAAGCCAAAACCCATTTGCGGAGTTAAAATCCTTAGAGCTTGGTTTGCTTTAGGGCATAAGAATGATGATAAACTGGCATTTATCACTGGTTGGGAGGCAACCTAGTATTCTATACAGGTATTTTTCTATCTATGCTAACCAGGACTAACAAGCTCAGTCAGGTGATGTCCCCTCTCTCTTATTACATTTTGATTTTTCTACATACATTTCAATGAGGACATTATAATGAATAGGCATGGGGGGGAGGACATTGCATGTCTTACTTTTATGTCAAAGAAAAAAATGCATTCATAAAGAATTTTTATAAAGGTTTTATTAGGGATTTATTTGTAAGTTGAAATTAGAATCCAGTACAATTTTGCACTTACACCTAGAATTTATAATGGATCCTCAGTGAAGACTAATAGACATCTATTGTTTGCCGAGAAGCATTACTTCTCCTCCTGAACCCGTAGATAGTAATTAGGGAGTCAGGCAAACATCTTCTAGTGGCTCCACCAAACAAGTGTGAGGTTAGAGTAGAGTGTCTATTGGTGCTCTAAGGCTAATATAAGGAATCTTAGTTTCTGGGTAATTCTATGATGATACTTGAAGGTAGGGATAGTTTTCGCTCTCAATTCCTGCGTACAAATTCTTAGTGCGTGAATTTTTGGAGAGCCACCAAATAACGCAAATATGCAGAGAGTGGGTTCTAATAAAACTAGGACTAAGGTGGATGGTTATGACCATCCTTTATGGAATCCTCGACTAAAGGAGGGTATTAATATCAAGGTCAGAAATACATTGTCCCATACATTCCTTTCCCGATGCTGAAAGTAGGCACTTCCACCAAATAAGCCACTAGATATCCTCTTGAACACCCCTAATCTAGAATAATGCCTTGTGAATAAAAGTGTGCATGGTGAACGGGAGATTTTCGCTTGTAGAAATAATGTATCAGAAAAATATGTCGTCGCAGTAAAATCACGTGGTGGAAAATCCCAAACAAAGATATTTCAATAAAACTAATCATGAAGAGTTAGGTCATATCCACATGGAGGAATAGATGCAATAAATCCATAAAGATTTTTTCCTTGTATTCATCTAATCGAGTGCGAGATTCGTACTCAATTTTGATGTGAAACGCAACAAAAAGAAGACACAATAATCTAATAATGCGAGGTTATTTGTGCAATTTTTCCTCAATAAAATATTCAATAAATATGTGATCAGTAGTGGCATTTCATATAATTTTCAATTGCACGTGTCCTCATGAGGAATTGTGCAAATCTGAATCTAAATCCAATGTGAAATGATGCACATAGCATGAGCCAAGCTAATACTAGAAAACGTAAGTGCACCATTGCAAATTCACCTTAATATAATAATCCAAAATTCAAAAATCCCATATTTCATCAATGGCATGCAAATGTAAATTAAAATCAAACCCACAATAGGGGAAATCGTCCTCTCATGCATGCGTAAAGAGGAGGTCGTAATCGAGCATGCAGAGTTCGGAGGAGGTTGGCTGTGATGAGGGCTTCGTGTGGGCAGTGACGGTGTCGACGATGGTGGTTTTAGGTGGCTGACTGGATGGAAGGATGCTGCTGGTGATGGGGTTCTCCGGTCGGCGAGACGGTGGCCGATCGGTTCGTTGGAGGATGTGGTTGTGCTCGGGAGGTCAAGGCAAGTCCGATGGAGTTCCCGACGCGATGCTTCATGGCTGGAGTCGATGGCTGCATTTTGGTAGCTTTGGGTGCTTTCTGTTGGTAGAGAGGAGGAGGAAGAAGTGGAAGAGGAGGGTGTACGTATGGGCTGGCAGTGCCAGCTACTTTGCGCAAGGGTGTGGGGTGCGGCCTACTGTACGCTGGTGAGCGTGGGCGCCAGCTAAAGGGAAGGAGAGGACGTGCGTGGGGTGCTGGGCACGTGTAGGCGATTACTATGGTGAGGCAGTATGCTGTCGCCCCATCTCCAATCGACCAAGAGTTTACGGTGGCGTCATAGTGTGAGCTTTATGTTCCATAGTGAGAGCTTCGTGCACGATGGGCATGATGATGGTGGACTTGGTTTAGAGGGTGTGTAGGCTCGATGCTGTCACCACCTAGCCATTGAAGAGGATGTCGTGGCGGTCAATGGAGGGCAATGGTGCGTGGGGGATGGAGAGGAGCGGAGTGCGCAACGGCCACAGTGGAAGCCTCATCCATGGTGTACGCTCCGGCCATAGGGTGCGAGCCTCCTTCATGGTGGAGAGGATGGAGAAGATGTCCCTGCCAGGGGGAGAAGATGATCCCATCCCTTCATGAGCCCTAGCCTTTTAACTTCTTCGCGAATCTGTTCCTCCTCTCCCCTTTTCACTGTTGCCGTTAACTCTAAAAATAGGCTGAAAATTCAGTTGGCCTTGCATGAAGGTTGAGATGGAGTGGGTTAGGTGGAGGAAGTTGGGTTGCGAGAAGGTGTGCTGTGTGCGTGAGTTTGGACCTGCATGAAAGAGGAGGTTTGGTTTATTCATGAAATAACAAAATATAAAATAATTATTTATATACATAATAAGTTAGAAAATGCATTAGAATATATGCAAACCTAAGTAATGATGCATGCAATCATTCTATGACCTAATATAGCTATTAACAGATAGAAAATGCAAGAATGAAGTTAACTTAGGCATAATAATAGTCCATTAAAATGGACTCATCACAGGGGTGCTCCAGAACATTGTGTTGGTAGAAATAAATATATATGAAAAATAAGAAAAAAAAGGAAAAAGAGAAGAAAAAAAAGAGAGAAAAGCAACAAAAAAAAAAAAAAAAAAAAATATATATATATATAGAAAGAAAAATATGTTAATTGCATTGTGTCTACTTCATGTCAAGCATATTGAGGCAAGAAAACCCATTCCCTTTGCAATCCACTGAATACAACATTGACATACTTTTCTGTATTTTTGATCGCCTGAATACTAGTCAAGGATTGTTGACTTAGTCATAGGGTTATTAGAACTTAATCAAAGTTTTAATGCCATGAGAGGCTACCAAATATACTAACGAATCTGGTGAGATTGTGAGCTCGAAAAGAAAAAGAAAAGAAAAGAAAAGAAAAAAAGAAAGAGAGAGAATGAGTACAAAGGAACTAAAGAGAGCATAGTTTCTCCACCTCTCTTTCAGTGATTTATTGAATAACTCCAAAAATCTAGATTCTGTAGTACTAGTCTGAGTTGCACCAAAGGAGTGTAAGCCACCAAATACAAACTCACTTGACTCAGACATCTACCTAAGCCAAAAGTCGGGGCCGAAATTACAGATTATTCTATAACCTCAAGGGAAGAAGTTTACCTATCCTAATAGAATTTTACTAAGGGTCAATTACGAGCTTTAGATGTAGATTGACTTTTCACTTAGATCTGTCGCATAGCTACAACATAACACTTTCACGATTATCTGAATTTTTGAAATTTTGGATGAACTAAAAGAAATAAATCTTTAGTCGAACTCTTGATAGAAATTAGTCATTTTGGATCACTTTGCATTTAGTCTTACATTTGCTCCGTACTAGCAAGATTCCAGGATGGGGGTGTGATTGCATAGTAATCATAAGACCTAATCTACCTGAATTAAGTTAATTTTAGCTTAGCTTAAGGACAATGCATGCATTAGCATCATAATTTGCATTATAGTTAATTTGTTAGCTTTAGAGATAATAATGCTATTTTATGCTCTAAAAGAGAGATGATATTAATTGCAGATAATTCAGGGTTGTAGATGATAGATCAGATCATACAGATCTGATCAAGACGACGACGGGAGTCCAATGCTTCTAGAATAATCTTGATCAGACTTCCGTAGCACCACATTTAACCCATAAAAGATGAGAGGCCAAGGAGCAAGGTAGTAGAGATCCAAACCATAGATGTCAAATTTGAACGCATGGATGGATCCAGATCAACAATCGTAGTCCAACGGCGTAAAAATAGGCTCAATCAGAGCCCTATGGCATCAACACAAAGTTGGGAAGATGAACAATCAGGATGGTGCCACGTGGCACCATCCTAGCAACCCATCACCACGCCCCAACTACTGAAGGAAAAATGTGGGCTGTTGGATTGTCATCTAAGGGCCACGAAGGAGCCATGTCACCCTCTCCACGTGCCCCTCATCAAAGAAGAACGCTCTTAACCGTTGGATCTTCATCCAATGGTTGACAGTAGTTGCACTTGAATTCTAAACTGCGACACATACGTGCTCATATCACATTGGTCACCATCCTTGCACGGGAGCCACCGGTGCACGTTCGACTCACGCTCAACACCAAATCAGAGAGGCGGCCGCATGGCGTAATGTGGTGCGAGTGATGCGGCGATGGGGACGAATGTGCGCTCCAACACCCAACCCGATGCCCTGATACATGCGTGGATAGAGACGGTAGCATGATTAGTTTAAGCCATCCGATCGTAAGATCGGACAACTGAAATTGAAAGTCCATGCACGTGTACAAGGAAGGGCCGAGGCAGCGGATGCAACCGCTGCGTGTGTGCCATGTGTTGCCATCTAGTGTGATGCTCACGTTGTTGGTGAGATGAAGGCTATTTTGAGGCACAATTTGGTCTGTTGATCTCCCGATCGATAGATCTAATCGCACCTAACTTGCACTAGACACTTCTCCATCCTCTCTCTCTCCAACATCTCTCCAGTCTTCCTCCTGGCGCTTAGGATCAGAAGTGCTGCCGCACTTCGCATAAGCATCACACAAGTGGCACCATCCTTCATCTACTTTTCTCTCTCTCTATTCTCTAGAATAGTTGTTTTAATTCCTAGCTTGAGAACAATTTGGCTTTAGCAATAAAAATTTGATTTTCCGAATATCTAATCTCTGTTTCTATGTTGCAATAGGATAGATTAGTTAGTATGAAAGGCTTTGAAAATCGTGTTTTGCCTTCCTGTGAATGACTCAGTACTTATCAAAATATTTATAAATTTATTTGTTTCGATGTGATTTGCACTACAACGATAGAAATAATCTTTTAATGCATTTTGCATCAAACATGACCCGTCTTGGGAAGAGCACTATGTAAACAACTTTTGTTTGAATTTTGTCAAATTCCTTATCTCATAATGATTCTGACGATATGTGTTTTGTAGGAATTGGAATTCATTTGACCCGATTTCAAGAATCACTTTGGAAAGTATAATATATACTTATGCTCTATTCTAAATCAAATTTTAATCATATCAATTAAAATCTCCTTTCCTAATTCTATTAATTAAAATCTCTTTACTAATTCTCACCCCTTCCACCCACATCTTCTCACTACACCTTACAAAACCCATGTAAACCCTTTGTTTTCCCTCTCACCACATCAACACAAGTCGTAGCCACCATCGCCATAAAGTTTTCTTCCATCCCGTGTGCATGTGAGAAGGAAGGCGAGGGAAGGAGAGATGCTTGGGAAGGTAGGAAGAAGAGGGTAGCGCTCACATGAGAGGTGAGCATTCTTCTGTCTTTTTTCTTGTTCTCCTTCATACATGCATGGTGCCATGTTGCACGAAGAGAGACTCGAGATAGGGAAAGAGGGTGGGATGACCAGAAGGAAGTGAGGGAGTCGAGGCCAGGAATGAAAGAGGACTACTAATGGTTTCAAGGAACCCATGCATGCATGGGTGCACGCAGTCGGAGAAGAAGATTGGTGGGAAAAGGGACAATGGCGACGAGAAAGAAGAGACCGTTGATGGCAAGGTCGACGCATCGGAGGGTTGACATTGACCAACCCATGCACGTATGTGTAGGGGTTCGCAATAGAGAAAACGAGGGAGAGGAGAGAGACAGAGAGAAGGCGGCTACTAGTGGCCGAAAGAAGGCCGGCAAGGGCCATCGGAGGAGCAAATCTAGCAAGAGGTCGTCGGTGAGGAGTGGTGGTGCATCTATGTGCATGGTCATGGATGATGTGAAGGAGGAGTACGAAGAAAAGAAGCATAGAGATGAAGAAGAATTAGTTGAAGGGGTGCAAAAATTGCACTCCCAAAATTCAAGGGTTTCTAATATTACATATCAGTCCTTATGAACAGAGTTTTGGCCTTGATTAAGATCTAATGCTCAAACTTGTTTTGCATAAATTGAGGGCCTCCGAGATCGGAATCAGGTGAACCAAGACTTGATCTCAGGGTTTTTGACCATGAAAAATGCATCCAAACGGTCAGATCAGGAGAATTCTGCTTCAATTTTCTAGGCGTCATGTAGAGGGCGTGTTCACACGTAATTGCGCAAAGGGGATTGTGTGCAAGTGCTTACACACACACAAGGTAGAATGCTACCTTTTGTTAATTATTTCCTTTTTTGTATCTTTATATTACCCTCCTTCGAAACTCATGCACGTACCCCATGTTGGTCTATTCTTTCTTTTTGAAATTAAATCTTGCTCACGTACCCCTTTTGTACTTTTTGAAATTAAAATCCTAATGCCTGTGATCAAACCGATGGAAATGCATCAAACCTAATCAAGATCCGAAGATAAGTGCGCTTTGGCGAGAGTAGAATAGATTGGGAGACCCCCTGTGAAGTTCTTGTGTTGAATATTGATAAAGGATCTGAAGATGTGTAATATGTATGTGGCTATCTACACGCACACAAAGACCTAAGCACAATGTTAGTAATAACAAAAAGATTTGCATAATTAATCAAACCACAAAAGGACAAAATGTATAGTGGTTCCCCTCTCTTGGGTACTCCACTACCTAAGCCTCCTAGCTTAGGATTTTTAACCCAATTCTCTCAACCCCAAGAGAATCAATTTACTAACCGAGATAATTAACAGGTTACCTCAACCCAAGTACAATAACGGGTTTGTTACAACCCAACGAGCAACAAGCTCAAATACAAATGAAATATAGGTGTAAGACAAAAAGAATCTTATAACTAGAACATAAGCCTCTCAACAATAATTAAAAGATGATACCAATTTGGGAGCCTAGAATAAGCGTGAATCGCTTCGTAGATGCGTGAGAAAAACACATCGTTGAAGTGTTTGAAAAAGCGTAGAGAGATTGAGAGCAGCAAACTATTCCTTTTCTTGAATATGTGGTGGAAATATGTAATATAGCTCTAGAATTTTTCTCCTCTATTTCTTTTGTGCAAACAAAGAGTCCTAGGGTCATTTTATAGAGTTTAGGACATAGGATACTCGTCTACTAGACGTTGAGAATTAATTCCCAATGTTCACATTGTTGGAATTAATTTTCTAGCTGTTCAGAATTGAACCAATAGCTACCTTGTACCGGTACTCGTTACTTCTAGATTTGGGTTTTAAACTCTTAATAGAAATCTGTAACCCACTTGTACTGGTACTCGTTACCTCCAGTACTGGTACTGATCATGAGTACCGGTACTTACAGGGTACAGGTTTGTTTCTTGACAAAATCTAAACCTGTAACTCACATGTACTGGTACTTGTGGGTTAACAAGTACCTTTCTTAAGTGATTAATCAATTACGTTCTTTGAAAATGATCGTAATATTAATCTTAATTTATCTCTAATTATTTTTACGATCTAAGTTACATTCCATTGTTAAGAGACATACATTCTATAAATAAAAAGTCTAAACTAAAAAACTAAAGGTCGAAGATGATCTTCTTCACTTCGACTTATCCTTGTCATCTTGTCTCCTCTTTATCATCTTCTCTTTCTCATCATTTCTCGTTTGCCTTGCTCCTTCACCTAAATATGAAAAATACTTAATTGTAAATATTATTCCATAATAATTTTGTTAACACCAAAATAAGATGTGGAATAAAGTTCCAACAATCTCCTTTTTGGTGTTGACAAAACTATCTTGCAAATAGATAATTAAAAAAAAAAATAACAATGTTATATGAAGGAAAAAATTTCATTTTAGTCCACCCCCTCAATATAAGCTCCCCCTAAAAATATTATTATTTGCCCTTTATTTTTCTCCCCTTTTTGTTAGTCACAAAAAAATAAAAGGATAAAGAATATCATGTCGTAAAATTTACCAATAGTAAAATGATGAATGTGGGTACTAAGCTCCATTCGGCCATCGTTCTTAGTCTTCATTCAACCTATAGAAAGGTTGAAATGTTCTGTTGTGTGCCTTGAACACTCACTGATCTCTTTGATCTATTCCTACAAAATAATGTAAAATATCTTTCCTAAGTACCCATTTTGTGGGTCCTTGATGGTTAGTACCTTTCAATTCCTTAGGTTTATAGATCCCTTTAATGTTAGATTTATAATTCCTTGGATTCTTGACCTTTTGATAAATCCATGCATGTCTAGGTACATGTGATTTATTTTGTGTGTTCTTCTTATTATTGAACTTGGCTTTTAAATTATTACAAAATTTCGTATTCAGCCTAGTTATTGTTTTTAAATTATCAAAGTGTCCTCAAAGTGTTCATAAATATCTTCTAAATCTACTATTTTTGCATGTAATTGATTGTTAGTTTCTTTGGACATATCTAATTCTATTTCTAAACAAGATTTCTCTATTTCTAGAGTTTTATAACTATCATGCAAAACCTTATTTTCTTTTTTAAATGACTTAGCTTTATGATATAGCTCTTCATATGCTTCTAATAATTCTTCAAATGAAAAATCAGGGTTTACCTCTTCTTCTGTATCTTCTGAAGTTGCAACAAGACAAAGGTGTACGACCTCGTCTTCATTTGATTCACTGGAGTCGGTGTCCATGTTAGAATCGCTGTCATCCCATGTCGCTTTAAATGCTTTCTTCTTCTTCGTCTTGAGCTCCTTTGTTTCTTTCCTTTTGTCCTCCTTGTTTAAGGGGCAATCCTTTCGCAAGTGGCCCTTTTTCTTGCACTCATAGCAAATAATATTAGTTGAAATTTTATTAACTTGCTTACCTTATTTCTTGAGAAATTTCTGGAATTTCCTAGTAAGCATCTCCATTTCTTCATCTTCGGATTCCGAGGTTGTTGAGTTTGAGTCCTCCTTAATTACTCTAAAAGCAGTATTCTTCCTTTTGCTAGACATCTTTTCCTCCTCGTTCTTCTTCATGTTTTCTAGTTGGACTTTGTAAGCCATAAGACTACCAACTAGATCATCCAATGGGAGAGTAGAGAGGTTCTTTGCCTCTTGGATAGCTGTGGTCTTTGGAGACCAATCACTTGTAAGAGATCTCAAGATCTTTCTTACAAGCTGCTCCTCTTTCAGCTTGACTCCTAGGCTCTTCATGGGGTTAACAATTTTCCCAAACCTCGTATACATATCCTTGATTGTTTCACCTTTCTCCATCTTGAAACACTCATAATTTTCTGTTAGAATAGAGATACGAGTTTCCTTTACCTTGTTTGTACCTTCGTAGGTGACCTCGAGAGTGTTTCATATCTCAAATGCTGGCTCGTACGCTGAGATGCGGTTGAATTCCTCCTTCGATAACGCATAATACAGTGCATTCATCGCCCTCGCATTGCTCACGATGTTTTTCTTCTGATCCATTGTCCATGCTACTCCTTCTTGTGGCTCTAGATTCGAGTACTTCTCTCGAATTAGGGTACAAGCCTCCTCATTCATTGCTTTGAGGAAGACTTGCATCCTCCTCTTCCAATACCCGTAGTCCATCCCATCGAAATAGGGTGGATGGGTCGACGATTGTCCTTCAGTGCACCTTGACGTGGATGCCATTGTGAGCAAGAGTTTTTACTTCTTCTTGCTACCCGCTCTGATACTAACTGTTAAAGGATCTGAAGATGTGTAATATGTATGTGGCTATCTACATGTACACAAAGACTTAAGCACAATGTTAGTAATAACAAAAAGATTTGCACCATTAATCAAACCACAAAAGGACACAAAATGTATAGTGATTCCCCTCCCTTGGGTACTCCACTACCTAAGCCTCCCAGCTTAGGATTTTTAACTCGATTCTCTCAACCCTGAGAGAATCAATTTATTAACCGAGGTAATTAACGAGTTACCTCAACCCAAGTACAATAACAGGTTTGTTACAACCCAACGAGCAATAAGCTCAAATACAAATGAAATACAGGTGTAAGACAAAAAGAATCTTACAACTAGAACCTAATCCTCTCAACAATAATTAAAAGATGATACAATTTGAGAGCCTAGAATGATCGTGAATCGCTTCGTAGATGCATGAGAAAAACACGTCGTTGAAGTGTTTGCAAAAGCGTAGAGAGATTGAGAGCAGGAAACTATTCCTTCTCTTGAATATGTGTTGGAAAAATGTAATATAGCTGTAGAATTTTTCTTCTCTATTTCTTGTATGCAAACAAAGAGTCCTAGGGTCATTTTATAGAGTTTAAAACCTAGGATACTCGTCTACTAGACGTTGGGAATTAATTCCCAATGTTCACATGTTGGAATTAATTTTCTAGCTGTTCAGAATTGAGCCAACGGCTACCTGGTACCGATACTAACGTACCCATATCGGTACTCTTTGCTTCCAGATTTGGGTTTCAAACTCTTAACATAAATCTGTAACCCACTTACACCGGTACTGATCATTAGTACCGGTACTTGTTACCTCCAGTACCGGTACTGATCATGAGTACCGATACTTGCAGGGTACAGGTTTGTTTCTTGACAAAACCCAAACCTGTAACTCACATGTACCAGTACTAAACTTTAGTACCGGTACTTGTGGGTTAACAAGTACTTTTTTTAAGTGATTTAATCAATTACGTTATTTGAAAATGATCGTAATATTAATCCTAATTTATCTCTAATTATTTTTAGAGATCTAAGTTCCATTCCTTTATTAAGAGGCATGCATTCTATAAATAAAAAGTCTAAACTAAAAAATTAAAGGTCGAAGATGATCTTCTTCACTTCGACTCATCCTTGTCATCTTGCCTCCTCCTTGTCATCATCTTCTCTTACTCATCATCATGCCTCCATCATTTCTCGTTTGCCTTTCTCCTTCACCTAAATCTGAAAAACACTTAATTGCAAGCATTAATTCATAATAATTTTGTTAACACCAAAACAAGATGTGGAACAAGGTTCCAACAAATATAATTTTTGATCAAAAATATTCATTTGTTTTGTTCCTTAAATATCGGCACAAATTATGGTGTTGAGTCCATATTCGAGTTCAAAGGTCCAACAATCTTGAAGATGGTGCTTAAGATCTAGTGGATGAAGCGGTGCATTACAACCACCTCCTTCTCTCCGCTGATTAATGGGAAACCTTGTGGAGCTTGAATTCAATCTTAATGCGGTGTTAGGCAAGGTTATCCATTAGCCCCCTTGGTATTTAACCTTGCAGTAGATGGTCTTACTAGATACATCTGCAAACTTTCAGAAGCTGGTGTTATAAGAGGCTACTCAATACCCAATAGGAGAGCTATGGCCCCTATATTATAGTATGCAGACGACATAGCCTTCTTTGTGGAGGGAACAACAGTTGCTGCTCATGCTCTTAGCCACATGGTTAAAATCTTCAAGGACATGTCTGGTCTGAAATTGAATAGGGAGAACTCTAGTTTGATTTGTTTTGGGCTTAATGAATAGGAGTAAGAAGCACTCTCAACTACGTTGAGAATCTCTCGCTCAAATCTGCCAATTAGATACTTGGGACTGCCGTTGAGGAGCTCGAAACTGAGGAAAAGCGATTGGAACATACTCTTTGACAAGATTTCTACTAAGCTGGAAGGATGGAGCAGCAAATTCCTATCTAAACAGGTAAGACTGATCTTGTTAAACTCGGTTATTACTTCTATCCCGGTGTTCTATTTTGCCCTCTTCAGAGCTCCGAAGTAATTATACCCCTCGAAACCATCCCCCTTTTGACGATCGGTTATTCAAGCTAACAAGAACAATTGGCATTTGGTGTAACCGGTGCTTGGAGATGGCAGTGAGTTCAATTTTTGGAAAGAACATTGGTCACCGCTGGGTATATTGAAAGAATCCTATCCATGGGTGTACTCGGCTGTAGTTAACATAGGAGCTCTGATCAACAGCTTTTGGTTTGAAACAAATGGGTACTAGATCCTGAATGATTTGGAAGCCAGCAGTGAGGGTACTCGCCTATGGGAGGAGAAGCCACTTTCAGACCTGCAGATTTTCAGACCAAGACTCGACGTGGAGGATACATTTGTTTGGGACAGTATCTATATAGCCCATCGTGCCTATGGAAAAATAATCATGTCCAGTAGTAGTATGGAGAGTGATCTTGTTGATAAGAAACTCTGGTTATTAAAGATCCCGCTCAAAGTGCAAATCTTTTTATGGCTGTGCAGGAAGGAAGGTTTGATCACTGGAGATCTTAGACACAAAAGAATGGGGGCAACATTACATGAATGTCATCTTTGTGGGCTTCACACTGACAGCTTATCTCACATTTTTTCCTCTTGCTTGATCGGATATGATATGGAGAAAAACCTGCCAGGAGCCATTACCAGCATGGGATTTCTCTATGGCAGAGATTTGCAGCACCGGGAAGACCACATCTGCGCATGGCCGTGACCATGTGGTGTGTGTGGAGGGCGAGGAATGAGAGATTATTTTAGGAGAGACTAGTATGCTACGTGCAAATTGTAAATGAGTACTGGTTCCTCATAGATAGATAAGGATCCAATTTGTAATTCTCCATATTTTTCTTTATTAGCATTGAATAAAATGCCCTCCAGATTGCTATCGTAATACGATAGCTTTCCTTTCGGTTTCAAAAAAAAAAGAAAAATGAGTAAGCTTGAGATTTACTGATTCCTACATTGTTATGGCACTCCGTATGCAGATTGATTGGTCGGGCGTGCATCGCATGTTAGAAATTGGGGTTACAAGTAACCCGTCGTCGTAGTTGCAAAACACGTCGATTAGATAAAATTTATACCGAAACTCCAAGGGAGTCCCGGGTCGAACACAGGGAGGCGACATTTAGTTTATGTGAAAACTGCATTTCGTTTTGTTTCCTTTTGGTATTTTAGGCTTTTGATATTTTTTTATATTTTTGAAATAAAAGACAAGCAGAATGAATCACAAGATAGAAATGGAATAAATATGATATATATATCAATTCAATGTCAATTACAATGAACTATAAATGCATAAAAAGAGAGGGAGGTGAGAGGAAATCTCCTGAATCGGCTGTTTGGTGAGAGACGATGCCTGGCGGAAGCTCGGACGAAGGAGGTGAGGAGCGGGATGATGGAAGTGAGATGCAGGAGGAGGTCGTGTTGAGGAAAGCTTCGTCGTGGCTCTGGAATAGAGGTGAGAAGACGGAGATGATCTACTACCGGAATGGAGGTGGGAGGATGGCTCGAAGGCGACCTGTTGAACATTGAGTTGCTATGCTAACGTGTTTGGTTTTGAAAACCTGTCGTCGTAGTATGAAAGCGAAGAACTTGTATTCAATAAATAAGATTTATACCGGAATGGAAATCCCGAGTTGAACACAGGGAGGTGGACGTTTGATTTAAAAAAAATTCACATTTGTTTTATTTGTCACGAAGTAAATTAATTGATTAGAACTATCTATTTATTTACACTAAATAAAAGAGAAAGAGAGAGAATATTACAAATAGAAACCAAAAAAGAGATGTAGAATGAACATGGGATTCCATCATCAGAAAAATTGTTCGTTACACTAAACATTATGACTAGAAAGCAGGAAAATGATTACACTAGAAAGCAGTAAATCTACTCTAGAAAGCAGTAAATCTATTCTAGAAAGCAGTAAAATGAATGGGGAGAGAAATATCCTCCTCGATGGTCGCTTGAAGGACGAGCTGAACGGGACGCCTGGACGAAGGACGAAGCAGGATGAAGGACGACGAAACGGGAAGAACGGGAACGGGGCAGCACGTTGTCGTCGTCGCAGGATCCACTTCCTAAAGGGGGACGAAAAATTGACTTTATCTCGCGAGAAGCATCACAGGTGTGGGACAAGCTTTTCTTGAGCTTTGGAGAGGGAGAGAAGAGAAGGGATGAGAATTTTATGTGGTGGGGGTCTCCTTTTATAGTTGGAAGGAGTGGGGGCAATTTGGTCATTACAACTTTCAAAATATTAATTCAGGACCTTTAGCGACGGATAAAAGTGTCGCTAAAGGTCTGAACGTGGGCGTAGTGGGCAGCGCGCACACGCTCACTCGCTTGCCCGCACGTTCAACGCATGCGCACGTCCAGCTGATCTCACCGATCGGACGGCTTAGATCGTGCCTCCACCCGCCTGCGTTGCGCGCCCCATCGCGTGCGATGCCACATCTTCGTCGTGCGTCTAATAGCACGTGAGCGCTATCTAGCGCGCACAGCCATTCGATCGCGATCGACGCTTGCCTGCGCCCGCTCACCCACATCGCTTGCCCGTTCGCATAGAATCGAACGCACGTCAGTGCCTTGCGATAAGGCACTCGCTCGCTGCGCTGTGGAGGGGAGTTGGTCGCGGAATTGATTTAAGCGGCACATTCTCATGGCCGTTGGATCAAGATCCAATGGCCCAGATCACACGTTGGATTTCCTTTGGAGAAGCAGCG
Source organism: Thalassia testudinum (assembly GCA_037157565.1). Classification (NCBI taxonomy): domain Eukaryota; kingdom Viridiplantae; phylum Streptophyta; class Magnoliopsida; order Alismatales; family Hydrocharitaceae; genus Thalassia; species Thalassia testudinum. The sequence goes on from JAZHRO010000063.1 coordinate 13,795,643, forward strand.
GCGGTCTTGAGGGCCGGTTGGACGGCTGAGATGGTGCCATCTTGGTCGTCCATCTTCTGGATGATGTAGATGGTGCCACGGGTGTTGGATTGAGTCGATTTTAGCACCGTTAGGTTGTGATCGTCGATCCGAATTCATCCGTGCGGTCAGATTTGTCTTTTGAAGTGTAGATTCACACCTTCTTGGCCCTTGATGTTCTAGGGTTCCCCGGTCACTATCTGATGCTACAGATGTCTGATTAGGGCGATCTTGGAGTCGTTGAACTCCAATCGTCTCCTTGATCACATTTGTATGGTTGGATCTTCGATCCGAGGTCCCGATAAAAAGTTTGCCCTGTCCATGAACATAAAAAGAGATCATTAACCTCCATTTTATTCAAACTACTCTAAATGCAAGATGATGCATGTTATGCAATATTTATAGCATGCAATGCAATACTATGCTTAAGAACATGCATAAATAGACATCTTATGTAGTGTAAACGTATTTACATCATACCCCTATGCCTATCTTTTGCTAGTCCCTAGCAAAAACTATATGCTATTTATAAAAGAATTAGGTTGGATTATTTGGGCTTGAGTTCTTTTCAATCATTAAGAAAATGTCTACTTAGAATCTGAAGTTTCAAAGACACAATAGTGCTCGAGTATCTGCCAAAATGCAGACCGCCTCAAGCCCTCGCCTTATTCAACGAAAAATTTATTTTTCTCTTTTTCCTTCTTTTCTATTTTTTTTTTTGGATTTTCAAGTTTTAGGGTTTAAGAGTGGCTTTCTACGGCTATTCAACTCATCCAAGATTTGATGAGAACCTTAAGTTCTAAGCATCTTATTTTGAATGTGATAGACTCGTTGACCGGCAGTTAAAACGGACTTCAGATTTCTACGCCTCTAGGTGACCTAAAAAAAAATTCTGCCTAAAGGTGTATCTTTACAACTGGTAGCTTTATTATTTTTACGGGGTCAACACAAGGGTGAATCTAGTGTATATCTCCCCGGTTTATTCTACTTCTCTTCTTCCTAAGTGTTGTGGGATTTTTTAGTGCATTTATTGAGCTGGGTTCTGGACAACAGGTCAATGAGCTGTTACTACCGACAACTTGCCAGCCATACTCGTGCGGTGAAGTATGCCTTATTTTTTTTTTTCTCCTTTTTGACTTTTTTTTTTTTAAGTAGGTGGCTTCCCTAGTCTAAGATTTACCTAAAAGCAGTAAAAAGGGAAAGGTAAGTGACTGGGCTCTGGACAACCTACCTATGGGTTGTTACCCATGATAACTTGCTAGCCATATCACCCTAGAAGGTTCATTAGCTACCCAATTTCCGTTAGAATCGTCGAACAACGAGTCAGTGCAAAGAAAGTGTGTAGATGGTAAAAACTCAAAGTTCCCTCAAATCAGAGGGCGGGTTGATAAGTCGTATACTTATCACTCAAACTTATTTACTCCAATTAAAATAGAATTTAGGTTGGCGAGGACTTGAAAAAAAAAATCCACATTTTTGTGGATACACAGGCTGATTAAGTCCAAAGACCTAAAGGATCTTTGTGTTCAAATCATAATGTAGTATTTCCTAAGATTGAAAATTTTCTTAAACGCAAGTTTTCTTTCCTAATTCCACAAATATTTTTTTAATAAAATAAAAAAAAATCTACGGAGCTGATGAATAAATTTAGAGATGAATATCCACCCCCCATGCCTATCTAATGCAATGTCCTCATTGTATTAAAAAGACATAAAACATAGTGGAATAGCGTAGAAAGCACCTGAATTGCATGAATGTCAGGTCTGCTCCAAGATAGCAGCTAAAAAGAACTGTATATGTGTTGAATTTAGTGCCTTCAGCTAGGCACACTATACAAAGAAGAGAAATAAAGAATTCACAAGTGTAGGTCAGAATCAGAATAAAAAGATGAAACCTCGGCCCTGCCAGCAGATGTCCACAAATGTGGACCAGATTGTGATGCAAAGCCATACCCCATAATTGAGAATATCTCAAGTTCTGGATAAAAATTACCTAAAACCTAAAATCAGTATGCAAGCGAGGTCGGGCCTGCGATTTATGAGGATGCAACCCAAGACCAAAAAATCGGGTTACAGAGAATTCAAGCTCCAAAGGATAATCAATGAATGTGTGCTTGGGTTGGACATCCTCAGAATAGATGTCGTAAGGGTTCTGATTTGATGGTTTCAGCTTAATAGGAACCCTTCGACTCAATCTTCTACTTCCTCTAGAACTTGCTTCCCAAATGAAAATTTCCCGGCTCCTATCCTCGTCATTCAACATGTAAAATTCTAGGACCTCTTGCATATTAATCACCACATCTGAAATCTCCAAGTCTAAATGATATGGCTGAATCAAAATTGACTTGGGTCTAATTATCTCAGAAATAGAATCATCGAAGCTCAACACGGTGTAATTGGCAATTAGGGCATTGAATTGAATCATCCAGAAAATGCGATTCTAGATCCTTAATGTGTGCCTTAATAAGATCAGTTTCCTCAGTTCTTGGGCTATCAAATGATCTATCAGATTCCTCAGGCCCAATCGTCTTACAGAAATCGTGTTCTGTAAACTCGCGTGAGACTTCGCAACGTGAATCTTCACCATCAGAATTGAAATCCGTATTAATGTATGTCTCAAAATCATCTGTCACTTTCTGTTCCAAGGAGACATATGTTTCCTCGTATCCCGACTCAGGGATCTCAGGTGAAGAAATCAGATCATCCTTAATTGGTTGCTCTAATTCAATTTGGTCAGCCTCGTAACACGTGTCCCCCCCAACAGGTGCCGAACGGGTTCTGAAATTGGCTCTCCTGAAGAGGGTTCATCCTGGGAATCATCCCATGATTGAATCAAAGCGACCACAAATCTCATCCTCAATTTTGCTAACTTCCCAAGTAGAAACTCACCCGGGTTCTTATCCTCAACATCCTGGAGCCAATCCAATAAAGACTTGTTCAAATCATCAATCATTTCAATTAGGGGCTCCAATCTCTCAATGCAAGGTATTGGCTAAACTTCTAAAGATTGTATGATATTCCTCAAGTTAGCCAGAACCTTTTCTTGAACCTGGTTACCCTGAACCAAATGAGTTGGTTTAGGGTTGGGCAGGTTTGTGGTCAATGTAGGGGAATTAACGAATTGAGATTCGTTATACCCTTCCTGATAATAGGTCATTTCAGATTGTTCAAAAGGTGGTGATGGCCTAAAGGCAGTGTAATCAGAGGTTGGGTAAAGATTGGTGTATCCTTCTTGATTGTAGATCGTATTAGGTTGTTAATGAAAGGTTGATGATCTATAATCGATGTGGCTCTGAGAAGGATAGAAATTACAATCAAAGTGTTCAGGGTTAGACCCTAAACATGGAGGTTTGGAACTGTATCCCCAATACGAGTTATCCCAACAAACTGATTGTTGATTATAGTACTAGTCTGGATAATCGTCATGTTGAGGATAACTCAAAACAGGAGGGAAAGAACGGAAATGCATGTAACATGTGGAAGGATTCATGAGAGATGGGAGGAAGAAAGGCGCCATATAATACAAGCAATCAAACCTATCCTTAAGTGGGTTAGCCTAAAGACCTACAGACTCCCAAAACCCATCTTGAGATGAAGGAATGATTTGATCTACTTCCGTCTGTTCAATCCAATCAGTTAGGAGGGACTGGGGAGAAAGTTCTTCCTTCGGCTTGTGCCTCTGGTTCCTAGTATACCCCCCAGCCGCGATCATTTGATTCTACTCCCTTAGCTAGACATCAGATTGAATAGTAGAAACAGACTAATCGAAAATAATCTCGTTCTAGGCTCTGAAGAGCGAGTCAAATCCTTAAGGCCAACGTCTACTCTATTTTATTTAGGGCTAGGTTTGAAGGTGTTTTGGAATGTGATGGGCCCTTTATATAGGTTGTACCCTTAATGATTGATTGATTTGTGTGTGCGTGCACAACCAGTGGTTTTCAAGCAAGATTATTTTTGATGCGGTGAATTTTAGAATTCAAATCTTGCTTAGTAGCTTTTAGGATTCAACTTTAGGTATTTTCAAACAAGTTTTGTTGGCACACCAGGTTTTGAAAGCACAGGTGGAGATATTTTCCTTTAAATCTTGAAAAGAATGTGGAGTGCCTAGTAAATCCCTAAGAGTTGAACCTATGTAGCAGCTACTTGATGAGTTGATTTTAATTGAAGTGGTGCGACCCAATCAACTCAAACAATTAGCTTGTTGCACCACTTAATTAGACACACAAGTGATTTCCTAATCTAATTTCTACTCAATTATGTGTTTGGATGTGTATACCGGCTCCAAAGATCGGTTTACCTGTTGATTTTGAAAATCAGATGAGGTTGTGTACCTCTGTGAGATTTCTTTTTTAATTTTTCTTTTTTTAATGTGGAGGTTGGGGCGGGTGTAGGTGTCAAACAACAAACAATCTAACCTTAGAGTTTATAAGAACACTTAGGTTGATTGATGCTTGTGTTATTATGTGGTGAAATGAAATCTAATGGGTGAGAGGTGGGGGTAACTTACAAAACCTTCCATAGCACTTTACTCCAATTTACCTCTTTTGCTTATCTCGAAAGAGTACCTGCAATCACAATAAGAAAGGAGAGAAGTGAGGTAAATGATTCGTAAGTTGTGAAAACGCAAAGAAAAAATCAAAAAGCATCGCCTTCTCAGCAACGGTGCCAAAATGTTGAACGTCGGATTGCTACGCTAACGTGTTTGGTTTTGAAAACCTATCTTCATAGTATGAAAGAGAAGAACTCGTGTTCAACAAATAAAATTTATATCAGAATGGAAATCCTGAGTCGAACACAGGGAGGCGGATGTTTGATTTAAAAAAAATTTACGTTTGTTTTATTTGTCACGAAGTAAATTAATTGATTGGAGCTATCTATCTATTTACACTAAATAAAAGAGAGAGAGAATAAGAGAGAGAATATTACAAACATAAACCAAAAAAGAGATGTAGAATGAACATGGGATTCCATCATTAGAAAGATTGTTCATTACACTAAACATTACGACTAGAAAGTGGGAAAATGATTACACTAGAAAGCAGTAAATCTATTCTAGAAAGTAGTAAAAAGAATAGGGAGAGAAATATCCTCCTCAACAGTCGCTTGGAGGACGAGCCGGATGGGACAACGCCTGGACGAAGGAGGATGAAGCAGGACAAAGGAGGACGAAGTGGGAAGAATAGGAACGGGGTAGCACGTCATTGTCGTCACGGGATCCGCTTCCGAAAGGGGGACGAAAAATTGACTTTATCTCGCGAAAAGTATCCCAAGTGTGGGACAAGCTTCTCTTGAGCTTTGGAGAGGGAGAGAAGAGAAGGAAGGGATGAAAATTTCATGTGGAGGGGGTCTCCTTTTATAGTTGCAAGGAGTGGGGGCAATTTAGTCATTACAACTTTAAAAACATTAATTCAGGACCTTTAATAACGGATAAAGCCGTCGCAAAAGGTCTGAACGTGGGCATAGTGGGTGGCACGCACGCGCCCGCTTGCTTGCCCACGCGTTCAATGCACGCGCACGTCTAGTCGATCTCAGCCGTCCGATCGGACGGCTTAAATCGCACCTCCGCCCGCCTACGCTGCGTACCCCATCGCGTGCGATGCCGTGTCTTCGTCATGCGTCTAATAGCACGTGAACGCTATCGGGTGCGCACAGCCGTTCGATCACGATCTGACGCTCGCCCGCGCCCGCTCACCTGCGTCTCTTGCCCGCTTGCGAGGAATCAAACATGCGCCAGTGCCTCGTGGTAAGGCGCTCGCCCGCTGCGCTGTGGAGGGGAGTTGGTCGTCGAAATGATTTAAGCGGCACGTGCTCATGGCCGTTGGATCAAGGTCCAACGGCTCAGATCGTGCGTTGGATTTCCTTTGGAGAAGCAGCGGCGGTCTTGAGGGCCGGTTGGACGGCTGAGATGGCACCACATGGCGCCATCTTGGCTGTCCATCTTCTGGATGATGTAGATGGTGCCACGGGTGTCGGATTGAGTCGATTTTAGCACCGTTAGGCTGCGATCGTCAATCCAAATCCATCTGTGCGGTCAGATTTGTCGTTTGAAGTGTGGATTCACACCATCTTGGCCCTTGATCTTCTAGGGTTTTCCGGTTATTATCTGATGCTACAGATGTCTGAATAGGGTGATCTTGGAGTCGTTGAACTCCAATCGTTTCTCTGATCACATCTGTACGGTTGGATCTTCGATACGAGACCCCGATAAAAAGTTTGCCTTGCCCATGAACATAAAAGGGGACAATTAACTTCTATTTTATTCAAACTACTTTAAATGCAAGATGATGCATGTTATGCAATATTTATAGCATGCAATACAATCCTATGCTTAAGAATATGCATAAATAGCCATATTAAGTAGTGTAAATGTGTTTACATCATGACCTATGAAGGGAGATGGGAAGTTGGAGTATTTGGTGGGGCAGAGGTTCGCTACACTAATAGGCAGCTTGGGAGCTTGAGAACAAGCTCTAATGGAGCGTTGGTAGGCTTACTAGAGCTTAGGAGTAGGTGGGAGTAGAGTAGGTAGAGATGGCTTGGATGAGAGGGGGTGTAGGTCCTTTTATAGTGGAGGAGAAGAGTCAAAAGTAGGTATGGGACCATTAATGACATCCAGGCTGTCCCTGGATGCGTCGCTGTGGCCCGCTTACGCCTGCTCATGCCCAAAGCTGGCTTTGCTGGCGCGTGAAGAATTAGCGAGCTGTGTCGCTGTAAGTCCAGCTCATACGTCGTTGTAGGTCCAGCTCACGCATAGTTGTTGTTGCTCCACAGCCTTGCCGCGTGCGTGCATGCGCCCGCGTGCTGGCATTGCGCTGTGCGCATGTGCACCTACGCGTGCGTGCGCACCCGCGCTGCTGCTTGCGTGCGGTGCCGCGTGTGTGCGCTAGGTGGCCTGCGTTGCGCCACGTGGCACAGTCTGGGCCGTCCATCTTCTTGTTGTAGGGGCTACTACAGAGGCTGGATTGAGTTGATTGATACGCCTTTAGGCTGCGATTGTCGACCGAATTCATCCACACGGTCGGATTTGTCATTTGAAGCTCCGAATTATGTCTCCTAGTCCCTTGGCCGTTGATCTTCCTTGGACTGCATATGGTGCTACAGGACTCCGATCGAGGTGATTTCAGAGGCGTTGGACTCCGATTGTCATCTTGATTAGATTCGTATGGTCGAATCGTCAATCCGAGGCTCCGAAATAAATATCCTTCTCTCCTAACCACAAAAGGATGCAATTAACCTAAATTGTATACAACTATTTTAAATGCAGAATGACTCATGCTATGCAATATTTATAACATGAAACGCAAATCTAAGCCTACAAACATGCATGAATAGGCATTTTACCCTCAATAAATGTGTTTACATCATACCCCAATGCTTATCTTTTGCTAGTCGCTAGCAAAATTAAACTATATGCTACGTATAAAAGAAGAATTATGATTAGATCGCTTAAGCCTAAGTCGTTTATTAAAATAAAAAATTTCAACTAAAGACCTAAACTATGAAAACTCAACAGTACTCGGGTGCCTGCCAGAATGCAGACCTCTGAAGTCCTCGCCTTATTTGAAAAGGGAAGATACATTTTTTTTTTCTTATTTTTCTTCTTTTCTAATTTTTTTTTGTACTTTTGGAGTTTGGGAGTTTCGGGATAACTTTTTATGGTTACACAACCTGCCCAAGACTCGAAAAGGACTCTAAGTACTAAGCATCTTTGTGAAAAAGTGATAGACTCACAAAACAGCCGTTAAGATAGACTTCGGGTTTCTACGACCCTAGGTGACCTTGCCTAAAGGTTTATCTTTACGATCGATAGCTTTTTCTCTACTTTTATTTATAGGGTCAACACAAGAGCAAACCTGGTGTATATCTCCCTGGTTTACTGTACTTCCCCGCTTCTTCCCTAAATATTTTGGGAATTATTGTGCATTTTTTGTGAGCTAGGTTTTGGACAACCGGTCAATGGGCTGTTACGCACGACCACTTGCCAGCCATACTCACGTGGTGAAGTGTGGCTTATTTTTTTTTTCTCCTTTTTCTTTCTTTTTCTTTTCTTTTTGAGTGTTTCTCTATTTATTTTTTTTCTTTTTTCTTTTTTTTTTAAGTAGGTAGCTTCCCTGATCTAAGATTTACTTGAAGGCAGTACAACAAAAATGATCTTATGGTTTGGCTCTGGACAACTGGCCGATGAGTTACCACTGACAACTTGCCAGCTATACCACCCAAGTCGGTCCATTAGCTACCCAATTTCCGTAAAAGCCGTCGAAAAGTGAGTCAGTGTAAAAAAAATGTGTGTAGATGCTTAGGCTTAAAGTCCCCCAAATCAGAGGGCAGGTTGATCAGTCGCATACTTATCCCAAATTATTTACCAAATTAAAATAAAATTTAATTGGTGAGGACTCAAGGCAGTCCACATTCGAGTGGACACCCGGGTTAATTAAGCTCGAAGACCTGAAGAGTCTAAGTGTTTAGGTCCTCTCATATCATTTCCTAAAGTTAATAATTTTCAAATGCCTAAGTTCTCTTTTCCTAATTTCTTTTTTATCTTTTTTTAAATTTTTAATTTTTTTTTAATTTTATAAGAAACTAAATGAAATTCTACGTAGTTAACATAATGATTTCAGGAATTGATTACCCACCCCCCCATGCCTAAATGTTGCAATGTCCTTGTTGTGAAAATAAAGGCATGAAAATGGTAGAGTAAACAGAACATCACCTGAGTATCGTGAAAATCCTGTTAGCTCTGCAGAGAGAAGAGTGTATACACACGCGCTAAGTTTAATGCCTTCAGCTAGGCATAACATACATATAAAGAAGAAATTGAGAATTCACAAGTGCGGGTCGGAATCAAAATCAAAAGGTTGATCCTGAAATCCATCTGTAGAAGAAGTCCATAGATGTGGACCAGATTATGGTGCAGACCCATGCCCCAAGGCCGAGTGGTTCTTAGGTTCTGGATGAAAATCACCCAAAATCGAAGGTTGTTGTGTTTGCGGGGTCGGGCTTGCGGTTTAGTGGTGTGCAACCTAAGACCAAAGTATCGGACAACAGGTAAAGATGGTTCAATAGGTGCGGTTGTCCACTTAACAACTAGCTCAGAAAAATAATTAGTTATTCTAGGCTTGGGTCGTATGTGAAAGATATCATAAGGGTCCGTAAAGAAGATAGGTGGTTTCAGGTCAATAGGTACCCTTATATCCAAAATTGTAGTTCTCTTAGAATTAGCCTCCCAGATTTTTATTGCCAAATTCTTATCCTCTAAAATCAAGTGCTTAAGCTCTAGGACCTCTAAATCGTTGTATACCCCATCTAAAGTGCCCAAGTTCAACAATTGCGGCTGAATCAGGATTGACTTGGGTGTAATGATCTCAGAAGTCAGCTATTCGGGGTGCCGATGAGGACTGGGGTCACTAATTAAATCATTAAGATTCGGATTCTACAAGTTAACCCCAACCGAATCCAAATCTTCAACGAACGGTTAATCAAATAGTTCATAGATTCCTTAATGTAAACACATTTATTGAGAGTAAAATGCCTATTCATGCATGTTCTAAGGCTTAGATTTGCATTTCATGTTATAAATATTGCATAGCATGCATCATTCTGCATTTAAAGTAGTTGTATATAATTTAGGTTAATTGCGTCCTTTTTGTGGTTAAGAGAGAAGGATATTTATTTTGGAGCCTCGGATTGACGATCTGACTGTAGGGATCTGATCCAGACAACGATCGGAATCCAATGCCTCTGAAATCTCCTCGATTGGAGTCCCGTAGCACCATGTGCAGTTCGGGGAAGATCAACGGCCAAGGGACTAGAAGACATAATTCAGAGCTTCAAATGACAAATTCGACCACGCGAATGGATTCGGGTCGACGATTGCAGCCTAACGATGTAAAAATCGACTCAATCCGACCTCTGTAGCAGCCCCTACAATAAGATGGACAACCCAAACTGTGGTACGTTGCGCAGCACAGGCCGCACAGCGCACGCACGAGGCATCGCACGTGCGCAGTAGCGCGGGTGCGCGTGCACGCAGGCGTGCATGCGCACAACGCAACACTAGCGTGTGGGCCTGCGTGCACGCGTGGCGAAGGGAGGGGGAGTGCAGCGCCAGCTATGCATGGGCTGGGCCTACAGTGACGCATGAGTTGGAATTACAGCGACGCTTACAGCCGTCCGCAATTCATCACATGCCAGCAATGCCAGCTATGGGCACCAGCAGGCATGAGCTGCCTACAGCGACGTTTCCAGCGATGGTCTGGATGTCATTAATGGTCCTATACCTATTTTTGCCTCTTCTCCTCCACTATAAAAGGACCTACACCCCCTCCCTTCCAAGCCATCTCTACCTACTCTTCTCCCACCTACTCCCAACTCTAGCAAGCCTACCAATGCTCCATTAGAGCTTGTTCTCAAGTTCCCAAGGCTCCTATTAGTGTAGCAAACCTCTGCCCTACTAAATCTCCCTTCATAGGTCACTTTGGAGCCATCCTCCCACCTCCATTTTGGTAGTAGATCATCTCCATCTTCTCACCTCCAGTCATGCCGAAGCTTTCCTCAACACGACGTCCTCCTGCATCTCACCTCCGTCGTCCCGCTCCTCACCTCCTTCGTTCGAGCTTCCGCCAAGCACCATCGTCTCGCCGAACAGCCGATTCAGGAGATTTCCTCTCACCTCCCTCTCTTTTTATGCTTTTATAGTTCATTGTAATCGACATTGAATTGATAAATATATCATATTTGTTCCATTTGTATCTTATGATTCATTATGCTTGTCTTTTATTTCAAAAACACAAAAAAATATCAAAACCCTAAAATACCAAAAAGAAACAAAATGAAGCACGATTTTCATGTAAAGTAAATGTCGCCTCCCTGTGTTTGACCAGGGACTCCCATGGAGTTTCGGTATAAATTTTACTTGATCGACGTGTTTTGCAACTACGACGACGGGTTACTTGTAACCTTGATTTCTAACATGCGAAACATGCCCGACCATTTTGGCGTCGTTGCCGGGTAGGCAATGAAATTTACTTTATTGTTTATTGTGTTTCTTTGCATTTACATATCACTAACCCTACTTGTCTTTGATCTACTGTCTTGCAGGTACCCTAACATGGAGATCCAAGTGCGTAGACTGGAGTAAAGTGTGGGTAGAGTGTTTTGTAAGTGTCCCCCACACCACCCCCGCCTTAGTTTTCATTCCATACCTAATAACTCAAACCCAAATCAACTTCGTTGCATTTTATAAACCCTAGGATAGATTTGGTTGTTTGTTTGCCACCTCCACTCACCTCGCCATCCACATAAATAAAAAATATATATAAGAAAAAGTGTTATCTGATTGTGGGATTTTCTGAAAGCTACACACTTAACACCCACAACTTCTTATCCTAAGATGCACAATTACTTTGATTCTACCTTTTAACTAGGATCTGACCTGTGGACCCGATACGCTTCAACTAAATACACATAAGTGAGTAGAAATCTGAATAAGTTAAGCATTCTTGTGTGCCTTAACTAAGTGGCGCAATAAGCCAATTGATTGAGCTGTTTGGGCTGCACCACTCAATCTAAAACTGGTCCATCAAGTAGCTTGCCACTTAGGGTTAATTCTTAGGGCTGAACCAGGCACTTCACATTATTTTTGATTTTTAAAGGAACATACCACCCGTGCTTTCAAAACTTTGAGTGTTCTACTAAACCTTGATTGAACCAACCTAAGAATTAAACCCTAAAAGCTACTAAAAAAGGTTAAATCCTAAAAGACACATCATCAAATAACCTTTTTGAGAACCCTAGTTGTGCACGCACACATATTTTAACTAATCATCAAGGGCACAACCCATCTAAAGGGCCCATCACATTCCTGAAGCACCATTGTACCAAGCCTAACTAAAATTGATTAGACGTTGGCCCGAAGGACTGGTTCGCTCGTTGGGATCCAGATTGAGATTGCTCACGATTAACCTACTTATACTAGTCAATTTGATGTCTAGCTAGGGGAGTAGTATCAAACGACCGCGGCTGGGGGGTACACTAGGAATCGGAGGCGCAAGTCAAAGGAAGAACCTTCTCCCCAGTCCCTCCTAACTGGTTGGATTGCCTAGACATAAGTAGAGTAAATCATCCATAATCTTAAGTTGGATTTTGAGAGTCTGTAGACCTTTAGGCTACCAAACCTAAGGACAAGTTTGTATTTTTTTTTTGCAGGGCTCCTTTCTCTTCTGATTTCCCTCCTTACTTCGCCATGTACCCTTCCACATCATACACACATTTCACATCCTATCCTCCTACCACCACTTACCCCCAAGATGATTACTATCCTGACTTAACTTGTAATTATCCATCCACTAGCGAGGATGACTTTGATTGGGGATATGAATCCGGACCTCAGTGTCCAGGGCCTAACCCTGGACAATAAGACTATGATTACTATCCTTCCCAGAGCTACAATGATTATAGATCTCTATCCTTTGATGATCAACCTAACCAGATCTACAACCGTGAAGGATATGCTGATTATAACACTTACCCTCCTTAGAATTATGTTGAATTTAGGTCGCCACCAACCTTTAAACAACTTGAAATGACCTACTATCAAGGAGGGATCTGCAAATCTCGACATCTTGACTCCCTTAGATTTAACCTAAACCCACCCAAACCTGAACCGAACCAGTCGGTTCAGGTGAACCAGATCCAAGATAGGGTGTTTGCTAATTTTAGGAACACTATACAATCTTTAGAAGCTTAGCTGAAGCACTAGAGCCTATGATCAAAATGATTGATAAACTTAATAGTTCTCTATTGGGTTTACTCCAAAGTGTTAAGGATAGGGACCTGCGTGAGTTTCTTCTTGGGAAATTGTCGAGGTTGAGGATGAAATTTGTGGTTGCACTAGTCAAATCTTGGGATGATTCTCAAGATGAACCCCCTTCAGGAGAGCCAATGTCTGAACCCGCTCAGGCGCCTGTCTGGGGTGATACATTTTTTGAGACTGGGGATGACCAAGTTGGGCTATAGCAACCATTTGGGGATGAACCGATTGATTCACCCGAGATCCCCGAGCTAGGTAGTGAGGAAAAATATGTCTCCAGGGACCAAGAAATAACATATGATTTTGAGACATATATAAATGAGGATCATGGATTCTTTGACTTTGAGGGTGATGAATCTTTTGGTGAAGTCTCACTTGAACATAAGGAAGAGGATTTTAATGAGACAAATGGGCTTGAGGAATCTGATGAACCAGTTGATAGCCCAATTATTGAAGATTCGGATTCAGTTGGGGCTAACTTTGGGGATTCGAATCCTCATTTACTAGAAGATTCAATTAATAGCCCCATTCCTCAACCACAGCCCAAAGGGATTGATTTTGATTTGGAAATCATTATACCCAAGTCAATCTTGAGTCAGCCACGATTTATGGACTTGGGAGAATCTTATGGGGTGGATGATATGCTAGAGGTTCCGAAACCTGAGCACCTGATGTTGGAGGATAGGAATGTTGAAATGAAAATTTGGGAGGTTAATTTTGAGGGAAAAACAAGTTTGGATATAAGAGTACCAATTGACTTGAAACCACCTATCTTCTATGCGGACCCTTATGATATCTTTCACGTGCAACCCAAGTTCAAAATAACTAATTATTTTTATGAGCTTGATGTTAAGTGGACAACCACACCTATTGAACCATCTTTACCTATTGTCCGACACTTTTGTCTTGGGTTGCACACCACTAAACCATAGGCCCGACCCCGCAAACACAACAACCTTCGGTTCTGGGCGATTTTCATCCAGAACCTGAGAACCACTCGACCCTGTGGTCGGGCGTGTTTCGCATGTTAGAAATCGAGGTTAGAAGTAACCCGTCATTGTAGTTGCAAAATACGTCGATCATATAAAATTTATACCGAAACTCCAAGGGAGTCCTAGGTCGAATACAGGGAGGCGACGTTTACTTTATTGAAAATCGCACTTCGATTCGTTTCTTTTTGGCATTTTGGGTTTTATTATTTTTTTGTATTTTTGAAATAAAAGAAAACAAGAAAAACAAGATAGAGATGTGGAACAAATATGATATATATTACTTCCATTGTGAATTACATGAAACTATGAAAGCATATAAAGAGAGGGTGGTGAGAGGAAATCTCCCGAATTGGCTATTCAGCGAGACGATGGTGCCTGGTGGAAGCTTGGACGAAGGAGGTGAGGAGCGGGACGATGGAGGTGAGATGCTGGAGGACGTTGAGTTGAGGAAAGCTTCGACATAGCTCTGGAATGGAGGTGAGAAGACGAAGTTGATCTACTAGCGGAATGGAGGTGGGAGGGCAGCTCCACGGCGACTTATGAAGGGAGATGGGAAGTTGGAGGAGTATTTGGTGAGGTAGAGGTTCGCTACACTAATAGGCACCTTGGGAGCTTGAGAACAAGCTCTAATGGAGCGTTGGTAGGCTTGCTAGAGCTTGGAGTAAGTGGGAGTAGAGGAGGTAGAGATGGCTTGGAAGGGAGGGGGTGTAGGTCTTTTTATAGTGGAGGAGAAGAGGCTAAAAATTGATAAAGGACCTTTAGCGAGCTCCAGATCGTCACTGGAAATGTTGTTGTAGACAGCTCACCTCTACTCACACCCTTAGCTAGCTCTGCTGGCTTGCAATGAAATAGCGACAGCTGTAAGCGTCGCTGTAGGTCAGGCCAGCTATCGCTAAAAGTTGGTGCAAACCTCAGTTGCGCCAACGCTGTGCTGCTCCGCCTATCACGTGCGCTGACCTCGCGCGCCCTACTATGTGTGCACTTGCTATGCGCTGGCGTGCGGGTGCCATGCACTGCCATGCGCTGTCGCTGCCGCTGCCATGCACCTGCCTAAGTTGCAAATTGGAGGGCTGCGGGGATTCAAACCCGCGCCCCCCCTTTGCAAACCGACGCTCCAACCGTTACGCCAGACCTTCCCTTGTGTTGTGAGGAGCGGCTTGGTGCAACAGCTTCCCAGCCATTGGATCTTGATCCAACGACTAGGATTGAAGGGCGCAGATGAAGAAGGAATTGGGCGGTGCTGTTGGCCGGTGTTGGGTGGCCTAGATGGTGCCACGTGGTGCCATCTAGGCTGTCTATCTTCTTCTTTTAGAGGGTGCCACGGTGCTTAGATCGAGATGATTCTTGTGATGCCGAACTGCGATCGTCGCTCCGGATCGATCGGTATGATCGGATTTTCCATCCGAAGCCTGTATGGATGTCGCATTACCCTCTAGCCATATAAAATGAAGGACTTAATATAAAAACATACAATTATCCCAAATGCCATGCAATGGGTGTTATGCAATATTTATAACATGATATGCATTGCTAAGCCTAGGAACTATCATAAATAAGCAATTTATCATGAATTTATGCATCTTCATCATACCCCCATGCTTACTTTTTGCTAGTCCCTGGCAAAATAAACCTAAATGCTATGTATAAAAGTAGAATTAGTGTTTGAGTAATTAAGCAAAATTCATTGATTGCTTTAGAAAATCTCAACCCCAAGACCTAATTACAAAAACTCAACAGTGCCCGGGTGCCTGCCAGAATGTAGAAAGTCCAAGTCCTCGCCTTATTTGAGAAGATAATTTTTTTTTTCTTGTTTTTCTTCTTTTCTAATTTTTTTATACTTTTGGTGTTTGAGAGTTACGGGATAACTTTTTGCGACTACCCGACCCACCTAAGACTCGAAAAGGGCTCTAAGTGCTAAGCATCTTGTGAAAAAAAGTGAAAGACTCACTAAATGGCCGTTAAACTAGACTTCGGATTTCTGCGACCTTAGGTGACCTTTCCTAAAGGTTTATCTTTACAATTGGCAGCTTTCTCCCTACTTTCTTTTATATGGGGTCATCACAAGGGCGAACCCAGTGTATATCTCTCCGGTTTATTCCACTTCCTCGCTTCTTAGGTGTTTTGGAAATTATTGTGCATTTTTTTGGTGAGCTGGGTTCTGGACAACCGGCCGATGTGCTGTTACCACCGACAACTTACCAGCCATACTTGTGCGGTGAAGTGTGGTTTTATTTATTTATTTTTTTAATTTTCTCCTTTCTTTTCTTTTTTTTTTCCTTTCTATTTTTTTTTAAGTAGCTTTCCTGATCTAAGATTTACCTAAAGACAGTACAATGAAAACAGACTTGTGGCTAAGCTCTGGATAATCGGCCGATGAGCTATTACCACCGACAACTTGCCAGCCATACCGCCTAAGTCGGTCCATTAGCTATCCAATTTTTGTAAAAACCGTCAGAAAGTGAGTTAGTGTAAAAAAATGTGTGTAGATGCTTAGGCTTAAAGTCCCCCAAATCAGAGGGTAGGTTGATAAGTCGCACACTTATCATCCCAAATTATTTACCAAATTAAAATAAATTTTAATTGACGAGGACTTGAGACTAAATCCACATTCGAGTGGACACTCGGGCTAATTAAGCCTGAAGACCTGAAAAGTCTAAGTATTCAGGTCTCAAAGAATCAATTCCTAATGTTTACAACTCCTAATGCCTATGTTCTGGTCTCCTAATTCTAATTTTTTTTTATCTTTTCAAATTTTCATTTTTTTGTTTATTATTTTTATTTATTTATTTTTTAACAAGAATCAAATAATAGGAAATCACTGTTACAGCTGACAAAATGGTTATAAAATATGGCCACCCCCCTTGCTTAGCTATTGCAATGTCCTCATTATGAAAAAATGAAAGCATGCAGGAGAGTAGCAGTAGAAGAATAGCACCTAGTTTTCGTGAGACTCTGGTCAGCTTGAAATAGTCTTTACATATGCTGAGTTTAGTGCCTTCAGCTGGGCGATGATCAGCCCGCGGTGGCTACGGCAAGGTAAGAGCAACCTTATCCAAGACGGGTTCAGGGAGCACATGGTCAACAAAGGGTTTGAGGCGCTGTCCATTGACCTTGAAAATAATACCTGTCTTTGGGTCAGAGATTTCGACGGGCCCGTTAGGGAAAATTCGCCCAATAACGAATGGGCTGCTCCACTTAGACTTGAGTTTACCGAGGAAAAGCTTCAATCGAGAATCGAAAAGCCAGACCTTCTGGTTCGGCTCAAAGCTCTTATGTGAAATCATCTAGTCATGGAGAGCTTTGGTCCTTGCCTTATAGATTCTGGTGTTTCCATAAGCATCATTTCGAAGCTCCTCCAACTCAGATAGTTGGAGTTTCCTGATTTTCCTGGCCAACTCAAGGTCCATATTACATTTCTTGATGGCCCAAATGTTCGGCGTTCAAGTTCTACAGGTAAGTGACATGCCTTCTCAAACACCAAATGGAATGGAGACATACCGATAGGCGTTTTGTACACTGTACGGTAAGCCCAAAGAGCATCATCTAGCTTTTGGGTCCAGTCCTTCCTATTAGGCCTAACGGTTTCTACATAATGTTCTTGATCTCCCGATTGGAGACCCCGGCCTGTCTGTTCGTCTGAGGGTGATAAGGTGTGGAAATCCGATGGCTCACCCCGTATTTCCCTAGTAAATTATGAAACTGGGCAAGAGTGAAATGTGTGCCACCATACCTAATAATTGCCCTGGGAACCCCGAACCGACTGAAGATATTTCTCTTTACAAAATCGATGACCACCTTGTGGTCATTGGCCCAGATGGGAATTGCCTCAATCCACTTGGACACATAATCAACAGTGACCAGAATATACTGGTGTTCAAATGAAGGAGGGAAGGGTCCCATAAAGTCGATGCCCCAAATGTCGAAAAGTTCGACGGAAAGAATTGGGTTTAGAGGCATCATATCTCTCTTAGCTATGTTCCTGAGTGTCTGGCATTGGGTGCATGACTTAGAGAATTCCTGGGCATCCTTAAATAATGGTGGCCAATAGAATCCAGATTGCAAAATTTTTGCTACCGTCTTTTTCCCAAAAAAGTGTCCACCACACGCAGATGTGTGACAGAACTCAAGCATGCTATGGAACTCGACTTCCTGGATGCATCAGCGAATAATCTGGTCTACGCCAACGCGGTACAGCTCGGGATCATCTCAAAAATAATATTTGGCCTTAGATACAAGTCTATCCCATTGTTGTTTGGTCCAATCCTGGGCTATTTGACCAATGGCCAAGTAATTGACAATATCCGCAAACCAGGGGTTCGGATACCTGAGACTATGAGGATAGTTTCATCTAGAAAAGTATCAGAGATCGGAACATCCGGATGAGGAGAATCAATTAGGATTCTCGAGAGGTGATCCGCCACTACATTGTATGCCTCGGCTTTATCCCTGATTTCAAGATCGAACTCTTGAAGCAACAAAATCCAACGAATAAGCCGGGGTTTGGCATCCTTTTTGACCAAGAGATGTTTCAAGGTCAAGTGGTCAGTATAGATGATGACACGAGAACCTAACAGATAAGCCCTAAATTTTTCTAAAGCAAAAACTACGGCTAGCAATTCTTTTTCAGTGTCGGTGTAGTACCTCTAGGCCTTGTCCATAGTTTTGCTAGCGTAGTAAATCACAGAGGGCTTTTTCTCAATCTTTTGACCCAAGACAACCTCGACGGCATAATCAGATGCGTTAGCCATAATCTCAAATGGGGTTGTCCAGATCGATGGTTGCAATACCGGGGCACAGGTGACTGCCATTTTCAATAAACCAAATGCCTTAAGACATGATTCACTAAACTCGAACAGCGCATCTTTGGCCAAAAGGTTATTCAAGGGCCGAGCAACCTTCAAGAAATCCTTAATGAATCTTCTATAAAAACCTAGATGCCCAAGGGAATAGGAATCTGTTTTACGGATGTGGGTGGAGGAAGTCTAGAGATAGCCTCCACCTTAGCTCTATCAACTTCAATTCCCCGATTAGAGACCACGTAACCCAAGATGATGCCTTCCTGAGTCATAAAGTGGCTCTTTTCCCAACTAAGGACCAGCCGTGTTTTGATACATCTCTGAAGGATCAATTCCAGGATAGCCAGGCAAGACTCAAAAGAATCTTTGAAAACGGAGAAATCAACTATGAACACCTCAAGACAATCTCCCACCATGTCAGAAAAGATGGCCATCATACACCTTTGAAAAGTCACAGACACATTGCAAAGCCCGAACGGCATTCTATGGAATGCAAAGGTTCCATAGGGACATGTGAAAGTTGTTTTTTCCTGGTCTTCGGGATGGATAGGGACTTGGTTATATCCTGAATAACCATCCAGGAAGCAAAAATATTTTTGCCCAGCTAACCTTCTGAGGATTTGATCGATGAATGGCAATGGAAAGTGATCCTTTTTAGTGATTGTGTTCAACTTCCTATAGTCAATACAGATTCTCAAAGTAGAAGTTGAATGAGTGGTGAAGGTTTCCCCTTTCTCATTAGTCATAACGGTTATTCCCGCCTTCTTGGGTACAATCTGAACGGGGCTAACCCATGGACTATCTGAGATTGGGTAAATAATCCTAGCATCGAGCCACTTAATTATCTCCTTCTTGACCACTTCTCGCATATTCGGGTTTAGTCTCCTTTGCATTTCGCAACAAGGGCAAGATCCATCTTCCATGAAAATACGATGATTACAATAAGATGGTTCGATCCCCCTAAGGTCGTGGATGGTCCAACCAATTGCCTCCTTGTTCTTAAGGATCTTAATCAACCTCAATTCTTACTCCTTAGTCAAATCAACACTAATAATCACAGGGAGCGTGTTTTCAGGTCCTAAGAACTCATATTTCAAACTTTTGGGCAATGGTTTTAATTCCAGCTGGGGTGGGTTTAGAATAGAAGGAAGGGAGGATGTTGATGAAGATTCATCAGGACGATCAAGTGGAAGAGGCTGGGAATGAATAAAATCAACAGCCTCTTCAGGATGTGGCAGATCTACCACGGAGGAGGGTTGTGGGTTGGGTTCACTAAAGCTAATGGAGTCCTTGAGTGCATTGATTGTCATACATGACTCAAGATCTTGATCCTCGAGTTCCTTAATGAATCCGCAATCCTCAAATCCTCTTATCACCTTGAAAATATCCAGAGTTAATTTCTTATCCCCAAAGGCAATCTCAATACTATCACTTTCACAGTTTATGTTGGCCTTGGCGGTAGCTAGGAACGGACGCCTCAGAATGATGGGTGTGTTCCTCAAATCATTAGGTACATCCATGTCAAGGACGAGGAAATCTACAGGAAAATAGAAATCCTTGACCTTGACAATTACATCCTCAATAACTCCTCTTGGTGTGATGATCGATCAGTCCGCTAATTGTAGCGTTACTGAGGTTGGCCTGAGTTCACCCAACCCAAACCTCTCATAAATAGATGTTGGGATTAGGTTGATGGATGCACCTAGGTCCAATGGTGCCCTATCAAAAGTGTATTCTCCAATAATGCATGAAATCAAGGGGGCACCTGGATCTTTCTTCTTTTGAGGAAGGAGATGCTGGATCACAAAACTTACCTGCTCAGAGAGAATCACCTTCCTCGGAGTGGGTTCTCTCGGCTTACGCTTTTGGGTACGCAGTTCTTTCAAGAATTTAGCGTAACCCGGGATGTGCTTAATAGCATCGAGGAGCGGAATATTGATCTCTACGCTCTTGAATAAATTCAAAAGCTCCTCATCGCTGTCTAGGGTTTTCTTCTTCTTGGTTTTCAATAGGGCCTCAGGGAACGGGATATGGGTGGAATTTTCGATCCCTAGGCCTTATTGTCTTCTTCAGCCTCCTCCTTCTCTTTCTCAAGCTCCCTAGGATTTTGACTTCTAGAAGGTAATTCTGGGTTTTGGGTCTGCTTCCCACTTCTCAAGGTGACAGAGTTTGTAGAGGCATAAGGGTTTGGGTCTTGAGGTGGATTAGTGAAGATTGGAGGGCCTTGGTTGGTCATGTAACCAGAAGAAGAGGGACCCTACTCAACCACCTAAGCATGCGCGTGTGGGTGTCTTTGATTCCCGTACCCTTGGGCTCTATTGCCTTGATTTTGCACATTACGTAGGTTGGGTACAGGTTGAGATGGTAGGGATCTGGGTTGTCGGGTATTTGCAATTAACCCAGATTGCAAGTTATCCAAGGATGTCTTCATTTGTTGCATAAGTTGAAGCATGGACCCTTACATTTCCACCATCTGCCGATTTAAATCAGCCTACCCCGTGGATTGTTGGGCATTCCAAGATGGCTGATTAATCGATCTCGGGGGCAACTAGGTGTATACTTGACTCTGACCCATAGGTTTTTGAGATGCATAGTTGCTGGGTTGAGATTGGGTCTGTTGCCTCTGATTTTTCCAGGAGAAGTTAGGGTGGTTCCTCCATCCCAAGTTAAAAGTGTTGGAATACAAGTTGGACCTAACATTCTCCTGCATTGCATGCGCATCCTCATAAATTGAGGATGAGGAGAAGGAAGGATCAGAGAAACTGGGATCAAAGGCCCTAGTTTGGAACCCATAAGGTTCCGAGAAATCCTGGCTCACAGGTTAAGCTGAATCGAGTTGGTTCATGAATTCTCGCCCCGTGGGAGCTCGTGAGGAATGGAATCCCAAATTCTAAGATTGAATGGGTAAAGAAGTGTTTCCTGATTTCCCAGACATCCATTCTTCCATTTTCTTAGCAACCAAGTCTATTTTATCTAGTTTATTACAAATTAATTTCATGTCAAATGAATGAGAATCCTGGATCTCATTAGCACTTGACCTAGATTGTTGGGACCAGTTAAATGCATCCATGGAGGCATGATTAATTGAGTTCTCGCTCATTTCCTCAAACAGGTCGTATGCACTATCTGCATCCTTGTTGAGGAAATTGCCTCCGCAGGAGGCATCCACGTGATTACGGAGTTGCTCAACCAACCTGTGATAGAAAATCTACACGAGTTGCCATTTCAGCACCTTGTGGTGTGGACACTTCCTCAAAAGTTCCTGGAATTGCTCCCAGGCACCATGAAACGATTCCCTCGGCCGCTAAGCAAAAGTGGCAATTGCCCGTCGCAAGGCATTAGTCTTTCCAATAGGGAAGAATTTCTTCAAGAAAGCTGACTTAAGAGCAGCCCAAGTTTCAATCGGCCTTCCTAAAGTCCAGTACCAATGTGCGGCCTTATCCCTGAGAGAGTGGGGGAAAAGCTTCATGATCATTTGCTCTTCGTTGACATTCCTTGCTCTAGTGATCTGAACCAAAGTGGTCAGATCCTCCAGGTGCTGGAATGGGTCCTCCGAGCCAAGCCCATGGAAATGCTTAATCAAACTTAAGACTTTGGGCTTGATTTCTATGTCTCCAGCGGGAATCATGACGTCGGATGTTTCCCATAGTTTGAAGGATCGTAAAAATCCTTCAAGGGTCGAGCACCCTGATCATGCATGCGTTGGAACCATTGCTGCATCTACTGCAATTCTTCCAACTGCCTTTGAATCAGCTCCTGCTGGTTCGGAGGCGGGGGAGGTAGTTGTTGATCGGCCATGGGATCTGCTTGGCTATAGCTCAACCTCTACCTCCTAGAATGGTCTAAAGGTCCTTCCAATATAGGGTTCAATGACCTCCTCCCAAGCATACATTGAAAGGAAGTTAGAAGGATAGGGAAAAGAGGGAACCCTACAACACAAGAATGTAAGTCTGTCCTTAGATGAGGTAGCTTAAGGTCTATTGACTCTCAAAATCCATCCTAAGATTATGGATGATTTACTCTACTTATGTCCAGGCAATCCAACTAGTTAGGAGGGACTGGGGAGAAGGTTCTTCATTTGGCTTGCGCCTCCGATTTCTAGTGTACCCCCTAGCTACGGTTGTTTGATGCTACTCCCCTAGCTAGACATCAGATTGACTAGTATAAGCAGATTAATCGTGAATAATCTCAATCTAGATCATGACGAGTAAATGAATCCTTAGGGCCAATGTCTAATTGATTTTAGTTGGGCTTGGGAAATTGGTGCTCTGGATTGTGATGGGCATTTAATGGGTTGTGCCCTTAATGGTTTGTTTGAGAATGTGTGAAGGTGCACAACCGAAAGGTTTTCAAGCAAGATTATTAATGGTGAGGTGAATTTTAGGATTCGAATCTTGCTTAATAGCTTTTAGGATTCAAATATTAAGTGTTTTCAACCAAGTTTTGTGAGGCAAACTAAGTTTGTTGTTGAAAGCACGTGATCAAGTATTTTCCTTTAGAAATCAAGAAAAATATGGAGTGCCTGGCTTGACCTAATTATTGAGTCCTATGGGGCAGCTAGAAAATGAACCTCTTCTAGATTAGGTGGTGCGGCCCAAACAATTCACTCAATTGGCTCAAATGCACTACTGATTAAGGCACACAAAAAGGTGGTTAACCTAATATGATTTCTACTCTTTTATGTGTTGAATTCGCATACCGGGTCCACAGGTCGGAAGCCCGGTTGAGTAGATGAAAATCAAGTCCGATTATGTGCCTCAAATGTGGGTGTATAGAGTATAAATTGTTTTGTCCCACAGAAAATATCTTTTTGCTTTTTTTTTATATAAGATGTGGGTGAGATGGGTGAAGGTGGCAAACAAGACAAACAAAGTCTATCCTAAGATTTATGCAAGCACCTAAGTAGATTAGGCCTTGGTTATGATTGTGGCGAAATGAACTAGTGGGGGGAAATGTAGGGGACACTTACAGAGTACTCTACCCGCACTTTACTCCAATCTACCACACTTGGATCTCCATGCTAGGATACCTGCAAGACAGTAGATCAAAGACAAGTAGGGTTAGTGCTATTTAAATGCAAAGAAACGCAATAAACAATAAAGTAAATTCTGCTGCTCCCCGGCAATGGCGCCAAAATGGTCAGGCATGTTTCACGTGTTAGAAATCGGGGGTTACAAGTAACCCATTGCCGTAGTTGCAAAACACGTCGATCAGATAAAATTTATACCGAAACTCCAAGGGAGTCCCTGGTCGAACACAGGGAGGCGACATTTACTTTATTGAAAATCGCACTTCGATTTGTTTCTTTTTGGTATTTTGGGGTTTTGTTATTTTTTTGTATTTTTGAAATAAAAGAAAACAAGCAAACATATCACAAGATAGAGATGTAGAACAAATCTGATATATATTACTTCCAATGTCAATTATAAGATACTATGAAAGCATATAAAGAGAGGGAGGTGAGAGGAAATCTCCTGAATCTACTATTCGGTGAGATGACGGCGCCTGGCGGAAGCTCGGACGAAGGAGGTGAGGAGTAGGACGACGAAGGTGAGATGTTGGAGGACATCGAGTTGAGGAAAGCTTCGACGTAGCTCTAGAATGGAGGTGAGAAGACGAAGTTGATCTGCTATCGGAATAAAGGTGGGAGGACCGCTCCAAGGCGGCCTATGAAGGGAGATGGGAAGTTGGAGGAGTATTTGGTGGGACAGATGTTTGCTACACTAATAGGCACCTTGGGAGCTTGAGAACAAGCGCTAATGGAGCATTGGTAGGCTTGCTAGAGCTTGGGAGTAGGTGGGAGTAGAGTTGGTAGAGATGGCTTGGAAGGAAGGGGTTGTAGGTCCTTTTATAGTGGAGGAGAAGAGGCTAAAAATGGATAAAGGACCTTTAGTGACCTCCAGACAGTCGCTGGAAACGTTGCTGTAGACAGCTCACCTTCGCTCACGCCCTTAGCTGGCTCTGCTGGCTTGTAATGAAATAGCGACGGCTGTAAGGGTCGCTGTAGGTTAGCCCAGCTGTCGCTAAAAGCTGGCGCAAACTGCACTTTTGCTCGTGTTGCGCTGTCCCGCCTATCACGCGTGCTGACCGTGCATGCCCTACTGTGTGCGCGCTTGCTATGCACTGGCGTGCACGTGCTACCATGCGCTGGCACTTTGCATGCGCTGCCGCTGCCATGCGCTCGCCCAAGTTGCGAATTGGAGGGGCTGCGGGGATTCGAACCCACGCCCCCCCTTTGCAAACCGACACTCCAACCGTTGCGCCAGACCTTCCCTTGTGTCGTGAGGAGCGACTTGGTGCAACCGCTTCCTAGCTGTTGGATCTTGATCCAACGGCTTGGATTGAAGGGCTCGGATGAAGCAGTAATTGGGTGGTGATGCTAGCCGGTGTTGGATGGCCTGGATGGTGCCATGTGGCACCATCTGGGCCATCCATCTTCTTCTTCTTGTAGAGGGTGCCACGGTGCTGAGATCGAGATGATTCCTGCGATGCTGAACTACGATCGTCACTCCGGATCTTCCGTACGGTCGGATTTTCCATCCAAAATCCGTATGGATGTCGCATTGCCCCTTGTCATATAAAATGGACTTAGTATACAAAACATACAACTATCCTAAATGCCATGCAATGATGTTATGCAATATTTATAGCATGATATGCAATGCTAAGCCTAGGAACTATCATAAATAAGCAATTTATCATGAATTTATGTATGTTCATCACCCTGGGTCTTGGGTCTACACCATAATCTAGTCCACGTCTGTGGACATCTTTTGCGGACAAGTTTCAAGATCAATATTTTGATTTTGATTCTGACCCGCACTTGTGAATTCTCAATTTCTTCCTTGTATGTATTTTATGCCTAGTTGAAGGCATTAAATTTAGCATGTGTTTATATTTCACGTTCTCTACAGAGCTGACCAGATTCCTCACGATGTTCAAGTGATATTCTGTTTACTCTGCCCTTTTTGTGTCTTTACTTTTATAACGAGGACATTGCATCATTTAGGCATTGTGGGGTGGATAATCGATTCCTGAAATCATTATGTTAACTTCGTAGAATTTCTTTTAGTTTTTTATAAAATTAAAAAAAAATTAAAAATTTGAAAAAAGATAAAAAAAGAAAGAAATTAGGAAAAGAGAACTTAGGCATTTGGAAGTTATTAACTTTAGGAAATGATATGAGAGGACCTAAACACTTAGATTCTTCAGGTCTTCGAGCTTAATTAGCCCGGGTGTCTACTCAAATGTGGATTTTGTCTCGAGTCCTCGCCAATTAAATTTTATTTTAATTTGGTAAATAATTTGGGATGATAAGTATGCGACTTATCAACCCGTCCTCTAATTTGGGAGGACTTTAAGCCTAAGCATCTACACACATTTTTTGCACTGACTCACTTTCCGACAATTTTTACGGAAATTGGGTAGCTAATGGATCGACTTAGGTGGTATGGCTAGCAAGTTGTCTGTGGTAACAACTCTTCGGTCGGTTGTCCAGAGCCCAACCACTAGATCATTTTCATTGTACTACCTTTAGGTAAATCTTAGATCATGAAAGCCACCTCCTTTAAAAAAAATAGAAAAAAAAAGAAAAAAAATTAGAAAAAAAAGAATAAAAAAATAAATAAAACGACTCTTCACCACACGAGTATGGCTAGCAAGTTGTCGGTGGTAACAGCTCATCGGGCGATTGTCCAGAACCCAGCTCACAAGAAAAAATATACAATAATTCCCAAAATACTTAGGGAAGAAGTAGAATAAACTAGGTTCGCTCATGTGTTGACCCCATAAATAAAAGAAGTAATGAGAAAGCTACCAATCGTAAAGATAAACCTTTAGGTAAGGTCACCTAGTGTCGTAGAAACCCGAAGTCCATCTTAACGGTCGTTTTGTGAGTCTATCACTTTTCCACAAAGATGCTTAATACTTAGAGTCCTTTTTGAGTCTTAGGCGTGTCGGGTAGCTGTAAAAAGTTATCCCGGAACTCCAAAAGTACAAAAAAAATAGAAAAGAAGAAAAATAATAAAAAAATGTATCTTCCCTTTTCAAATAAGGCGAGGACTTGGGCGATCTACATTCTGGCAGGCACCCGGGTACTGTTGAGTTTTCGTAGTTTAGGACCTTAGTTGAAATTTTCTATTGTTAACAAATGACTTAGGCTTAAGCAATCTAATCCTAATTCTGCTTTTATACATAGCATATAATTTAATTTTGCTAGGGACTAGTATGGGGGTATGATGTAAACACATTTATTTAGGGTAAAATGCCTATTCATGCATGTTCCTAGGCTTAGATTTACATTTCATGTTATAAAATTGAATAGCATGCATCACTCTGCATTAAAGTAGTATATAATTTAGGTTAATTGTGTCCTTTTTATAGTTAGGAGAGAAGGGTATTTATTTCGGAGCCTTGGATTGACAGTCCGACCATATGGATCTGATTAAAACGACGATTAGAGTCCAACGCTACTGAAATCGCCTCGATCGGAGTCTTGTAGCACCATATGCATGCCGAGGAAGATCAATAGCCAAGGGACTAGGAGACATAATTTGGAGCTTAAAATGACAAATCTGACTGCGTGGATGAATTTGAGTTGACGATCGCAGCCTAATGACGCAAAAATCGACTAAAACCGACCTCTATAGCAGCCCCTACAACAGGAAGAAGATGGATGACCCAGACTGTGCCACGTGGAGCAACCCAGGCCGCCCAGCGCATACATGTGGCACCGCACGTGTGTAGTAGTGCGGGTGCGTGCATGTGGATAGGTGCGCATTCGCACAGTGCAGCGCTTGCGCGTGGGCACGCGTGCGAGCGCTGCAAAGGGCGAGGGAGCGTAGTGCTAGCTATGCATGGGCTGGATCTACAGCGACGCATGAGCTGGACTTACAGCAACGCTTACAGCCGTCGGTAATTCATCGCATGCCGGAAAAGCTAGCTGTGGGTGCCAGCGAGCATTAGCTGCCTACAGCGACGTTTCCAGCGACGGCTTGGATGTCACTAATGGTCCCATACCCATTTTTGCCTCTTCTTCTCCACTATAAAAGGACCTACACCCCCTCCCTTCCAAGCCATCTCTACCTACTCTACTCCCACCTACTCCCAAGCTCTAACAAGCCTACCAATGCTCCATTAGAGCTTGTTTTCAAGCTCCCATGGCTCCTGTTAGTGTAGTGAACCTTTGCCCCACCAAATACTCCTCCAACTTCCCATCTCCCTTCATAGGTCACCTTCGAGCTATCCTCCCACCTCCATTCTAGTAGCAGATTATCTCCATCTTCTCACCTCCATTCCGGAATCACGTCGAAGCTTTTCTCAACATGACGTCCTCCTGCATCTCACCTCCGTCGTCCTACTCCTCACCTGCTTCGTCCGAGCTTCTGCTAGGCACCGTCGTCTCGCCGAATAGTCGATTCGGGGGATTTCCTCTCACCTCCCTCTCTTTTTATGCTTTTATAGTTAATTGTAATCGACATTGAATTGATATATATGTCATATTTATTCAATTTCTATCTTGTGATTTATTATGCTTGTCTTTTATTTCAAAAACACAAAAAGATATCAAAACCCTAAAATACCAAAAAGAAATAAAACGAAACGCAGTTTTCACGTAAAGTAAACATCACCTCCCTATGTTCAACCTGGGACTCCCTTGGAGTTTCGGTATAAATTTTATCTGATCGACGTGTTTTGCAACTACAATGATGGGTTACTCTTAACCTCGATTTCTAACACGCGAAACATGCCTGACCATTCTTCATGCCCTTTTGTCTCACTAAAATTATTTTCCTTAAGTTCAAGTGAGACTTCACCAAAAGATTTTTCACTCTCAGAGTCAAAGAATCCATGATCCTCATTTATATATGTCTCAAAATCATATGTCATTGTGTGATCCAAGGAGACATAATTTTCTTCATTTCCTGACATGGGGATCTTGGGTGAATCAATTGGTTCATCCTCAAATGGTTACTCTAGCCCAACCTGTTCATCCCCGATCTTAGAAAATCTATCCCCCCCGACCGGCGCCTGAGTGGGTTCAGACATTGGCTCTCCTGAAGGGGGTTCATCTTAAGAATCATCCCAAGATTTAACTAGTGCAACCACAAATTTCATCCTCAACCTTGACAATTTCCGAAGAAGAAACTCACCCAGATCCCTATCCCTAACACTTTGGAGTAAATCCAATAGAGAACTATTAAGTTCATCAATCAATTTGATCATAGGCTCCAGTGTTTCAGTGCATGGTGTTGGCTGAGCTTCTAAAGATTATATAGTGTTCCTCAAATTAGCCAACACCCTATCCTGGATCTGGTCCACCTGAATCGATTGGTTCGATTTAGGTTTGGGTGGGTATGGGTTAAATCTAGGGGAGTCAAGATGCTGAGATTCTCGAGTCCCTCCCTGATAGTAGGTCATTCTAGGTTGTTTAAAGGTTGGTGGCGACCTATATTCAGCATAATTCTTGGGAGGGTAAGTGTTATAATTAGCATATCCTTCATCGTTGTAGATCTAGTTATGTTGATCATCAAAGGATGGAGATCTATAATCATTGTAGCTCTGGGAATGATAGTAATCATAGTCTTGTTGTCAAGGGTTAGGCCCTGGACACTGAGGTCCGGATTCATATCCCCAATCAAAGTCATCCCGGCTAGTGGATGGATAATTACAAGTTAAGTCGGGGTAGTAATCATTTTGGGGGTAAGTGGTGGTAGGAGGATAGGATGTGAAATGTGTGTAGGATGTGGAAGGGTACATGGTGATGTAGGGAGGGAAATCAAAAGAGAAAGGAGCCCTGCAATATAAAAATATGAGCCTGTCCTTAGGTTTGGTAGCTTAAAGGTCTACAGACTCTCAGAATTAGTCCTAAGATTATGGATGATTTACTCTACTTATGTCCAGGCAATCCAACCTGTTAGAAGGAGGGACTGGGGAGAAGGTTCTTCCTTTGGCTTGCACCTCCGGTTCCTAGTGTACCCCTCAGCTGCAGTTGTTTGACGCTACTCCCCTAGCTAGACATCAGATTGACTAGTATAAGTAGGTTAATCGTGAACAAACTCAATCTGGATCTTGACAAGCGAACCAGTTCTTAGGGCCAACGTCTAATCAATTTTAATTAGGCTTGGGACAATGGTGCTTCAGGATTGTGATGAGTCCTTTAGATGTGTTGTGCCCTTAATGATCAGTTAAAATGTGTGTGCGTGCACAACCAAGGTTCTCAAACAAGGTTTTTTGATGATGTGTCTTTTAGGATTTAACCTTGTTTAATAGCTTTTAGGGTTTAATTCTTAGGTTGATTCAATCAAAGTTTAGTAGAACACTCCATGTTTTGAAAGCACGGGTGATGATATGTTCCTTTAAAAATCAAAAATAATGTGGAGTGCCTGGTTTAGCCCTAAGAATCAACCCTAAGTGGCAAGCTACTTGATGGATCAATTTTAGATTGAGTGGTGTGGCCTAAACAATTCAATCAATTGGCTCAAATTCACCACCGATTAAGGCACACAAAAAAGGTGGTTAACCTAATATGATTTCTACTGTTTTATGTGTTGAATTCGTGTATCGGGTTCACAGGTCGGAAGCCCGGTTGAGTAGATGAAAATCAAGTCCGACTATGTACCTCAAATGTGGGTGTATAGAGTGTGTAAATTGATTTGTCCCACAGAAAATATCTTTTTATTTTTTTTTTTATATAAGATGTGGGTGAGATGGGTGAAGGTGGCAAACAAGACAGACAAAGTCTATCCTAGGGCTTATGCAAGCACCTAAGTAGATTAGGTCTTGGTTATAATTGTGGCGAAATGAACTAGTGGGGGGGAATGTGGGGGACACTTACAAAGTACTCTACCTGCACTTTACTCCGATCTACCGCACTTGGATCTCTATGCTAGGGTACCTGCAAGATAGTAGTTCAAAGACAAGTTGGGTTAGTGCTTATGTAAACGCAAAGAAACACAATAAACTATAAAGTAAATTGCGTTGCCTCCCCGACAACGGTGCCAAAATGGTCGGGCATGCTTCTCATGTTAGAAATCAAGGTTACAAGTAATTCGTCGTCATAGTTGCAAAACACATTGATCAGATAAAATTTATACCGAAACTCCAATGGAGTCCCAGGTCAAACATAGGGAGGCGACATTTACTTTATTGAAAATCGCACTTCGATTCATTTCTTTTTGGCATTTTGGGGTTTTGCTATTTTTTTGTATTTTTGAAATAAAAGAAAACAAGTAAATGTATCACAAGATAGAGTGTGGAACAAATCTGATATATATTACTTCCAATGTCAATTACAAGAAACTATGAAAGCATATAAAGAGAGGGAGGTGAGAGGAAATCTCCTGAATCGGTTGTTCGGTGAGACGACGGTGCCTGGCGGAAGCTCGGACGAAGGAGGTGAGGAGCAGGACGATGAAGGTGAGATGCTGGAGGACGACGAGTTGAGGAAAACTTCGGCGTAGCTCTGGAATGGAGGTGAGAAGATGGAGTTGATCTGCTACCGGAATGGAGGTGGGAGGATGGCTCCAAGGTGACCTATGAAGGGAGATGGGAAGTTGGAGGGGTATTTGGTGAGGCAGAGGTTCGCTACACTAATAAGCACCTTGGGGGCTTGAGAATAAGCTTTAATGGAGCGTTGGTAGGCTTGCTAGAGCTTGGGAGTTGGTGGGAGTAAAGTAGGTTGAGATGGCTTAGAAGGGAGAGGGTGTAGGTCCTTTTAGAGTAGAGAAGAGTCAAAAATAGGTATGGGACCATTAGTAACATTTAGGCCGTCACTGGAAGCGTCACTGTAGGCAGCTCATACCTGCTCACGCTCGCTCATGCCCAAAGTTGGCTTTGCTGGCACGTGAAGAATTAGCGACGGCTATAAGCATCGCTGTAAGTCCAGCTCATGTATCGTTGTAAGTACAACTCACGCATAGCTGGCACTATGCTGTGCGCATGCACGCCTGCGCGCGCGTGCGGTGCCGGGTGCGTCCACTGGGCGGCCTGGGCTATGCCACGTGGCATAGCTTGGGCTGTCCATCTTCTTATTGTAGGGGCTACTACAGAGGTTGGATTGAGTTGATTTTCGTGCCATTAGGTTGCGATCGTCGACCCATATCCATCCGTGCGGTCGGATTTGTCATTTGAAGCTCCGAATTATGTTTCCTAGTCCCTTAGCCATTGATCTTCCTCGGACTGCATATGGTGCTACGGGACTCCGATCGAGGCAATTTCAGAGGCATTGGACTCCAATTGTCGTCTTGATCAGATCCGTATGGTCGGATCGTCAATCTAAGGCGAAATAAATATCCTTCTCTCCTAATCACAAAATGTGGAATGATGCATGCTTTGCAATATTTATAATATAAAATGTAAATCTAAGCCTACGAGCATACATGAATTGGTATTTTACTCTCAATAAATGTGTTTGCATCACTGATACATTAATTACATGTGTAGGGATAATGGAGAAAAAAAATTGGAAATACCATTTTTAATTGGCACCAAAATATTTAGGAAAGAAGTTTATTTGGAAGGAAGACAATCAAATATTGTGTGCTAGAGCTATACATTATTGTAATCACTTTCGATGATTTTTGGCAAGCTAATTTAAGAAGGAAATGATGTCTCTCATATTTTGATAACAATCAAATTAGATTGCATATTCTTATCTAATTTCCTTCCTTATTTTCCCCCTCTCTCTCCCTGATAATCTCTCTTTATCATTCTCTGATTCTCTTTAATTGTGTTTTCTTTTTCTTATTTCTCTTTATAAGAGGGTAGAGGATGGGGCAAGATGGAGCCAACTCTTCCTCCCTCATGGGTGATGACAGCTCTCCACCATCTCTCTCTCTCCCACAAGATTGTAGGACCACCACCACCACTGCTAGCCTTCACGACGATCACCTTCTCGATCGCACTCTGTCCCCTCCAGTGCCTGCAACAACTTACATCACCGTGCCATCGTCCACCATTGCGAGCCGTCCATGACCACACCTACGCATCGATGACACCACCACCATGGTTGGTGATGACAACGTCGACACCACGATCGTGCTCCACCTCGAAGTTCATCATCGCACTCCTCCCATCAACCACCGTGCTCTGGTGCTCCATCACCGTGCGCCGACCACAATAGCTAGCACTCCCCCCACTGCGACAACCAAACTGCTCGTTGTTCTTCTTCTTCTTTAGCCTTCTTCCTTTCTTTACGGACAGCGAGACCACCACAGGACCGGGGGGAGAACATAAGACATCCGACACCTCCCACTAGCATCCAAGAAGGGTGATCTCCCTCTCCACCTTCATCTCATTCCTTTCCCCCATGCACGGCCTCTCCTTCCTTCCAGCACACACCACGCACAGTACCTTCCTCCATCATCTTGCCCCATCGACTTCCACAAAGAACAGCAGCACCATCTTCATCTCCTCCAATCGACCCGATCAGGAGATGCGGTTGCAAAATAGAGAACCATCGCCATCCTCACCTCCACTCGCGTGTAGCCCAGCGCCACCTCTGGCAGTGCACACCACGCCACTCATGGCATCAGCAGCCCCTCTGCAACCGACCACAACTCACGTCCTCTACGCATAGCAGCGGCCACCGCCTGCGCCCACCGCGCCACCCTACAGCAACCACCATCTTCTTCCTTCAGCTTCATCAACAGAGATGAACCCAACACTCACCATGAACACCTCCTCTAGCTACCACCACGGCCCACTATTTGACGTGCTGTTGACTCCCCCGAGCTCCCCTTGACTCCACGAACCCCGCCACACCATCAGAATTTTCGGTGGCAATCCTTGCACACCCATGAAGGAACCCACCATCGGCAACCTCCAAGCTACCATCTGGTGAGCTCCGACCGCCTCTCGCTATGAGACCACTACCCTCGCAAAGCTCTCTACATCCTCGACCTTCTTCGAACCCCGTACGGCTAGCTGCGACCCCTTCCCTTCATGTGAGCAAAGGGAATGAGTTCCCCCATTTCGGCTTCTATTAGTATTTACAATCCGTTACATTGCCACACGTTATTTTCCTGATTTTCTTTGATTAGTAAATTGTGCTGAAATTACGGTATTACACTTCTGCGCATTTGTTAGGCTCCTATTATTCATCTCATTTTGCATCAAATTTGGATTCAGATTTGCACTCTAATACACTTGCAATTGAAAATTACAAGAAATGCCATTGCACATGCACTGATCACATATTCATTGATTTGATTTATTGTGTAATTTGCATAAATAGCCCTTGACTTCTACCAAAATTATGGATTTACAGTAAGAGCAACATATCCATTGATTATTGCAAGGGATTTGACGAATATTTCTACGCCATCATTTTTCATCTCTACAAACATGCATGTTACGTATCTGTGATCTTATTAGTTCTACTCCTTCCTATGGATGTGACACTATAACTTTTCATGGTCAGTTTTCAATGATAAATATTCTTTATCAGTGCTTTTTCCACCATGATTTGCACTGCGATGACATATTATTTTTATGATATCATCTTTCAAGTGAAAAATCTCTTGATCACCTACGAAGTCTTGTTCTTGCCCTCATTTTTTTGATACAGAGTCATGATCTCCTTAGTACGTCAAATATATGTTATACATTGATGGGATGCGATCGACATTTAGGTTTAGAATGCTCGAAAGATCTAGAAAGAAATCTTAAATCATTCGAATCAAATAACAAAGAAGCAAGAAATGAGCTAAATGAATGGATGCGATAATATTTTAAGGATGGTTAATAATGTGTGTGATTAAACCAGCATAAATGAATTATACTTAATCAAGACTTGAAGATAAGTGCACTTTGACGGGAGTAGAATATATTGGGTGACTCTTGGGAAGTTCTTGTGTTGCATCTATTTTTTGATAAAAAAATATTCATTCATTTTATTCCTTAAATATCAAACACAGTTTTGTGGTGTTGAATTATTCGGGTTCAAAAGGCCTGATCTCAAAGACTCTTGAATTGCTCGTATCAGACAATGAATGACTAAGATAAGCATCAAACAGATAAGTGCAATTATATTAGAAAAACAGATAAACAAAATCCTAGTGGATGGGATCATACCAGCATTAATGCACTGGATCCCATCCCAATGCCCAAGTTAAGCTTGCTTATAAGAGAATAGTACTAGGTTGAGAGACCTAGGAATTCATCATGTTACGCCCATTTTTTTGATCGAGAGTGTGAACCCTTAGGTACGTTAAATATCTCCTACACTTTGATGGGATGCTCAAAAGCTCCAAAAGAACTCTTAAATCATTTGAATCAGATAACAATGGAGCAGGAAACGTAAAAAATGAAGACACAACGATATTTTAAGAATAATAAAATCCTAATGCATGTGATCAAACTGACAGAAATGTAGATAAGTGCACTTTAGCGGGAGTAGAATAGATTGGGTGACCTCCAAAGAAGTTCCTGTGTTGCATATATTTTTCGATCGAAAATATTCATTCATTTTGTTCCGTAAATATTAGCACAAATGATGGTGTTGAATCGATATTCAAGTTCAACAGATTCAAAAATCTAGAAGATGATGCTTGGATCGCTCATATTAGATAACGAATGAGTAAGATAGAAAATGGATGTACGTCGACCTATTATAAAAATATAAACAAAATATGAAGGATTGTGATCGTACGCGTATTAATCATCTAGATCATCTTAGAACTCTGAAGTTAAGTGTGCTTAGTTGAGAGTAATACTAAGTTGTCTGACTTACAGGGAAGTCCTTGTGTTGCGTCCATTTTTTTTATCGAGAACCATGATCACATGGTACATCAAATATCTATCACACTTTAATAGGTTGCAATCGACACTCAACTTCTAAAGCACCAAAAAAACTGTTGAATCTTTCAAAACAAGCAACGAAGGATTGATTGAACCAGCAGACATGCATCGAATCTGATTAAGATCTGAAGATAAGTGGGCTTAGGTGCGTGTTAAGACCGAGACATCAAACACTTTTAAGATGTCAGGGAGTTGGTCCAGACGTCTGGTCAGACATCTGGACGCCTTCCCAGACGTCTGGAAATAAATTTTTGCATGCGTACAATTGCAAGTCTGGCGCGTGCGTGCGCAGACTGAACCCGCTGACCTGCAGAAGCTTTTTCTCTTCCCCGACGCCTTCAAATACCCCTCTCCCCCCTTCCCTCTCCCTCATCCACCACCCCACCGTCTCCTCCTCCTTCCAACGTGAGCATGAGAGAGAGAGAGCGAGGGTAGTAGCTACTGCCGGGTGCATGCAGAGAGGAGGAGGTGCAGCGAGAGGGGAGAAGAGGGAGAGCGCATGAGGAAGAAAGAGCGAGCTCGCAGGAGTAGCTCGGGGCCGGCAGATGGGCGCGTAGAGGAGCGAGGTGCTGGGGAGGTTACCCTAGTGCTGCTGCAGCTCAGGCAGTAGGCGGGCGAGCGTGGCGCGGCCGTGCGCTGTAGGAAGAAGGTAAGGAGGTTCTGATTCTGGGAAATTTTCCCAGAATCAGACGTCTGGGCCTATGTTCAGACGACGTGGGCGACGTCTGGAGGGAGCTCCAGACGTCTGAGAGGTACGTATTCCTTCCTCCCATTCCTTTTGCAAAGTTCTGTCTCATGCAGTGTTAAGATCGTTTGCGTATGCGTGCAGGTTTCGCTTTGGGAAGGCATGGGACACACCTTCCCATGTGATTTAGACGTTTGGGCACAGCACCAGATGGCGGAGAGTGTCTCCAGACGTCCGGAGAAGTAGTCGGACGTCTGGAACTGGGTCCAGACGATTCAGCAGGATCCCTGGGCATCTTAGGAGCAGCGCAGAGTGAGGTATGACCTGGACAACCTTTTAAGACATCTGGAAGGTGCTCCAGCCGTCTGATTTGAGGTAGAGTTATCTTTTTTGACCTGTTTAGGGTCCGTTCGAAGTCCTATTTCCACGTTTCAGATTCCGTTCTTCTCAGAATTTATTCCTTTACTTGTTTAAAATACTTTTATCCTGTTCTGAGTGGTTCCTTGTGATTGATCCTTGTGTTAGGACCTCATTCTGTTGCTGCTCTAGGGGTTGCGGAGGCACATGGACCTGTCGATTACGCCCCTATTACTCCCAATTTTATGGGTAGAGTGGCTCCCCTTAGTTCTTTACCAACATTAATGCATCTCTGAGATGAATGATAGATCCTAAGGTATGGCATGAATCCTAGGGCCTGAAAACTAGATGAATGATAGATCTTAGGGTATGACATGAATCCTAGGACCTGAAAACTAGATTGAATGACAGATCCTAAGGTATGACATGAATCATAGGACCTGTAAACTAAATTGAATGATAGATTCTAGAGTGTGACATGAATCCTAGGAATATAAACACTGAAACGAATGTCTTGAATACCTGAATTGCAGTCTTGGACAAGTAGATAGAATAAAGATAATTGCCTGTAATTGGATAACAGCTGCTTGTGAAATGTAGAGTACTGCTGCTAGTAACTGCTACATGTAATTTCTGTTGTTTGAAAATTAAATTTGAGCTGCTTGTATATAAATTGATATTAAATGATTGGAAACACGGGCTAAATGTGAATGAAACTGAAAGGATGAAACCTAGTATGGCATGGCCGGAGAAATATGAGCATGAACCTTATGGGGAATTAGGAGTAGAGCTTCTTGAAAATAAATAGAATGGAATTGGAAAATGAATGAGGAAGTGAGCTGGCCCTTGAGTACGGAGTACCAAGGAGAGCGACTGTCCCCCTGTTTAGTGCAGAGTGGAGCTAGCCGCCCCAGGGACCTGGGGTTAGGTTTGGCCACTTTGCACCAACTTTTGGCCCTCGTGTACATAGTATCGGGGAGAGCTACTAGTGTAGGGAGAGAGCTAGCCACCCACGGGCCCGGGGTTCAGCTAGTCATCCTACACCGACTTGTTTGGCCCACTGGGCAAACCATGGTAGTTAGGTGAGGGTGCGCGGACTGTGGAGCGGTAAGACCCCTATTTGGTTACTGTGGAGGGGCTGGACCCCTGTTACTGAGAGGGCTCTGCCCTTTACAAGTTCCGTGCTATGCTTTGGGCGCACCCGTTAACGGAAATGACTAACTGCGTGCCAGTGCGGGTAGCTATCCGTGCGTTTATCACGCGTGCCGTTATCATCGTTACGTTTTTTAGTGACCTTGGGGTGGTTGACTGAGAGTAGGACCACCACGGGGGACTCTCCCGGCTAGGAGAGCACCCCGTGCTACTTCTACTTTTCGGAAAAGACTACAATCAAGATCGTTCCCACAATGAACATTCTAGGTCAAGAGAAAGAGCTAAGAAATAATCCAAGAAAGAGTAAATAGAGAAATAAAGAAAGTAATTAAAATTAACAGCTACTTGTCCACATTTACTGTTTTCTTAGCTAGTTGGTTGCCACTCTACTCAGCGTTTCGCTAACGTGTCTCTTTTGTCACCTTTTCAGGACCAGGTGTTGAGCAGCCAGAGCCTGTGGCTGCAGAGGGTGCAGAGCCTAGTAGAGCCCAGTAGTTGTACTTTTGTTGTACCGTATTTCTGTAGTAGTGAGTATTTCTGTTTCATCTTGTACTCTTTATTGTAAACATCATGTTTCTGTACCTGTTTTTAATTCTCTACTGTCGTGGTGGTATGTACTGTAGTAGTTCTTTTCTTTACTGCTGTACTTTTTGTTACTTTTAGTTACTTGCCTGGTGAATGTGGTTTATTTTACTGCTTTTTGGTTACTTTCTCGTTGGACGACTGGGTCTTGGGATCAGTCGAGTCGGTCCGATTCTCGTGTCTCCTAGGGATTCGAGAATCGGGGCGTAACGAGATGGTATCAGAGCAAGGTCATCTTCAGAAGTGAACTAACTGGCCATCACAAGAAAATAACTAATTCACGTGCCTGTAACTAGAGTAGTAGCCACAACGTACCTTTTAACATCTATTTTGAGACTTATTCGTTGAATATCGATTCGTATTGACATCATTCCTGTTCCGTGTTCGCGTCCCCTTGCAGGAGATGCCTCGTCGAGGAGGTAACGAGACGGGTCGCGGACGTGGCCGAGGACGAGGTCGGAGGGGCAGGTGCGTTGAGCCCGACATCTCAGTGGACCAGCCACTACTTCCGGGCATTCTGGCCCAGGACCTCGGCAGCTAATATGGGACATCGTGCGAGAGGAGGTTCACCCGCCATCACGAGTGCCTCTCCCTGGGACTACGGAGGGGGAGTCCTATGTGGGATTGCGAGACTGACACGGCACTGGACGCGAGAGAGAGGGTGGGCCTCCACCACCCCCACTTTCCTCCGGCACTTCCGAGCATGAGGCTTCTTTACTTGGAGGCGCACCAGCATCTCCACTTCAGCGCCACTTTGAGCTCTTCGGACAGTTTCGGAAGCTGAAGTCCCCCTCCTTCAAGGGCGATGAGGACCCGACCGAGGCGGAGGACTGGCTCGAGCAGATCGAGAAGGTTTTTGACACCCTTCGTCCCCCTGTGGAGTGTCGTGTGGCCCTTGCCACGTATCAGCTTGAGAGCGCGGCACACAGGTGGTGGAGGGCGGTCAGGGGTCAGGAGAGGGACGAGCCAACTTGGGATTAGTTCGTCACCCTCTTCTGCGAGCAGTACTTCCCCCAGACGTGGCAGGACCAGAGGAGGCGGGAGTTCCACACTCTTCGCTAGGTGACGATGACCGTGAGCGCATATCGTACGCGTTTGCTAGAGCTGTCTTGTTTCGCAGCGACAGCCATGGCTACTGAGGAGGAGCACCTTTGGAGGTTCACCGAGGGGCTCTATCCTACTATTCGGGGGTATGTCAAACCCCTGAAGTTACCGACGTTCTCGAGGGTGGTGGAGGTAGCTATGACTTATGAAGAGACCAGCCCATCCGCATGCGACACTGACAGCAGGCGGAAGCGGCCCTACCAGCCAGACTTATCATAGGGACGACAAGAGAGGAGGCACGTGGCACCCATAGGAGAGCCGTCGTGCTTTGTGGGGCCATCAGTGGCCTTTGGGGGCCCCCGACAGGGGTTAGCTGCTAGCACCAGAACCCCGCCCAACCGTCAACAGGGACCCACAAAGGGCAGGAGTTGAGTCCCTTTTTGCTACCAGTGTGGCTAGACGGGCCATATCAGGAGGGACTGCCCGTCTAGGGTTGGAGGTCAGCAGATGCTTCCCGCGTCGAACACTGTAGGGCGAACAGGAGGCCGCGGGTTCCAGGTGCGAGTAGGAGGACAGCAGTCGCGGGGAGGGTACTGGCCTGCGGCTACCTGTTCGACATAGAGTGTGGCTGCTTTGTCCGTACCTAGGGCTGAGGGGCATATCAACGTCCTAACACACAGGGATGCCAGAGCTTCGGGATTAGTGGTGGTAGGTGTGGTTTCAGTTTCCGGTAGACTTGTTTACACGCTTTTCGATTCCGGTGCTACGCACTCGTTTGTCGCTGCCAGTTTTGCGGTTAGCTTAGGGCAGGACTGTATGTTGTTAGAAGACCCGTTCGTGATCAGAGGTCCGAGTGGGCAGCTGTTTGTAGCTGAGGAGGTGTACACAGGTTGTGTGGTTAGTGTTGGGGGACACGACCTTCCCGCTGACCTGATTATGATACAGATGGAGGACTTTGGCGTAATTTTGGGGATGGACTGGCTGTCCGCTTACCATGCCTTGGTGAACTGCTTTGAGAGGAAGATCGTCTTCTCCATACCGGAGTTGCCTTCTTTCGAGTTCCACGAGCAACCAATGGATGAAGGCTTCAGGTGCATTTCTGCATTTCGGGCGGCGAGACTTTTGAGCCAGGGGTGTGAGGGCTTCCTAGCTTATGTAGTGGCGGAGCCCAGCCCGGTGGCAGACTTCCAAAGTATCTCGGTGGTCAGAGAATACCCCGACGTGTTCCCGGATGAGTTGCCAGGACTATTGCCTGAGCGTGAGATCGAGTTTGAGATCTCACTGGTACCAGGGACCAGCTCCATCTCTACAGCCCCGTACAGGATGGCACCACTTGAGCTGCGAGAGCTCAAGTCTCAGTTGCAGGATCTTCTGGAGAAGGGCTTTCTGAGGTCCAGTGCGTCTCCATGGGGAGCCCCGGTATTGTTCGTAAAGAAGAAGGATGGTACCCTATGCCTTTGTGTGGACTACAGACAGCTGAATAGGGTCACCATCGAGAATAGGTTTCCGTTGTCGAGGATTGATGACTTGTTTGACCAGCTGCGAGGTGCTACGATATTCTCCAAGATCGACTTGAGGTCTGGATACCACCAATCGAGGATCAAGGAGGTAGACGTCTCCAAGACAGCTTTCCGCACCCGGTACGGACACTACGAGTTTTTGGTCATGCCGTTTGGGTTGACCAATTCCCCCGTTGCCTTTATGGATTTGATGAACTGGGTGTTTAGGCCGTACTTGGATCAGTTTGTGGTGGTATTTATTGATGATGTGCTCATCTATTCTCGAGAGCAGACGCAACATGGACAACACTTGCGGATGGTTTTGGACACACTGAGACGACGTAGACTGTACACCAAATACAGCAAGTGCGAGTTCTGGTTGAGGGAGGTGACCTTCTTGGGTCATGTGATCTCCGGGGATGGTTTGGCTATAGACCCAGCCAAGGTCGAGGCAGTCCTCAGGTGGGAGAGACCGCGTACTGTTACTGAGATCCACAGTTTCTTGGTCCTGGCAGGCTACCACAGGCGGTTTATTAGGGGCTTCTCATAGATTGTACGTCCTATGACACAGCTGACCTAGAAGGACGTGCCCTTTACTTAGACAGATGCTTGTGAGGCATTTTTTCAGGAGCTGAAGGAGAGGTTGACTTCAGCTCCCATACTCACCATACCAAACAGTAGTGGCGGGTTCGTTGTGTACACGGTTGCCTCTTTAGAGGGGTTAGGGGGTGTGCTCATG
Source organism: Thalassia testudinum (assembly GCA_037157565.1). NCBI lineage: Eukaryota > Viridiplantae > Streptophyta > Magnoliopsida > Alismatales > Hydrocharitaceae > Thalassia > Thalassia testudinum. The sequence continues at coordinate 13,837,114 of JAZHRO010000063.1, forward strand.
TAGAGGGGTCACGTCGCTTACGCTTCGTGGCAACTGAAGCCCTATTAGCGTAGCTACCCTACCCACGATCTGGAGCTAGCAGCTGTCGTCTTCGCGCTGAAGACTTGGAGGCACTACTTGTACGGTGAGAGCTTTGAGATTTTCACAGATCATAAGAGTCTCAGATACTTGTTTGATTAGAAGGAGCTCAACATGAGATAGAGACGTTGATTGGAGGTCCTGAAGGACTATGACTGCAGCATTTCCTACCTCCCGGGAAAGGCCAACGTGGTAGCTGACGCCTTGAGCTGGAAGGCGCCTGCCCACTTGGCCAGTTTACAGGTGCAGAGTTGGAGCCTCATGGAGGAGATGGGCAGTTGGTAGCCCCTAGAGTTACTGGGGCACTGTGGGTAGTGACGGTGACATGACAGACAAGGCCAGAGCTGATAGGCCGCATCATCACTGGACAGATGGCTGACCCGTACTTACAGTCATTGTGTGACAGAGTGCTATCAGGAGACCTTGGGGGCTTCTCTTTTACAGACCAGGTACTGTGCATGAGGGGACGTTTGTGCGCTCCTAGGGACGAGGAGCTGTTGAGAGAGCTTCTGATTGAGGCACACGGTTCCAGGTTCACCATACATCTCGGAAATACAAGGATGTACCATGACTTGAGACGTGACTTTTGGTGGAGAGGGATGAAGCGGGATGTAGGTGAATTCGTACAACAGTGTTTAGTGTGCCAGCAGGTGAAGGCCGAGCATCAGAGGCCTACAGAGCCGTTGCAGCCACTTCCAGTGCCCGAGTGGAAGTGGGAGAGCATCACCATGGACTTGGTGGTGGGCTTACCTGTTACCCTGCGAGGACACGATGCAGTCTGGGTGATCGTTGACAGATTGACGAAGACAGTACGTTTCTTGCCAATCCGAGTCACCTTGAAACTAGCACAGTTGGCAGAGAGGTATATCCGCGACGTGGTACGTCTACACGGAGTTCCTCGAGAGATCGTATCCGACCGGGACACTCGTTTTACGTCCCAATTTTGGGCTGAGTTTCAGCAGGCCCTGGGGACACAGTTGTGGTTCAGTACAACATACCACCCCCAGACGGATGGACATTCTGAGCGCACGATACCGACACTTGAGGACCTTTTGCGTGCTTGTGTACTGGACTGGAGGGGTTCTTGGGAGGAGCACTTGCCCCTGGCAGAGTTTGCATATAATAACAGTTATCACTCGAGCATCGGCATGGCACCTTACGAGGCTCTGTACGGACGGAGGTGTACGGCACCCTTGAGTTGGGTTGAGGTGGGGACCAAGTGGGAGGTTGGCCCCAGGCTGATCCGGCAAAGTCAGGAGGTGATCAAGCAGATTCACAGCAACTCCGCACTGTTAGGAGCAGACAGAAGGGCTATGTAGATCGGAAACACGGGGAGGTGCAGTTTGAGGTTGGAGACCACGTCTTCCTTCATGTTTCGCCCATGAAGGGCCTGCAGCGGTTTAGGGTGAGAGGGAAGCTCGCGCTGAGGTTCGTGGGACCCTTTGAGGTCCTGTAGCGGGTTGGACCCATTGCTTACAGGGTTGCCCTTCCTCCCCAGCTTTCTGGTGTGCACGACGTGTTCCACGTGTCCAACTCAGGAAGTACGTTGCCGATCCCAGTCACGTCCTGAACCATGAGAGCGTCGAGGTGGGTGACGACCTGACCTATCCCGAGCGACCAGTGCATATTCTCGACAGAGCCGTCCAGAGCCTGAGACGGAAGCAAGTACCCCTGGTGAAGGTTTTGTGGAGGAGCCAGCAGTACGAGGAGGCTACCTGGGAGCCTGAGGCGACAATGTGGGAGTGGTACCCAGAGCCCTTTGAGGGTGCATCTTTTCGAACCGACTTCGGTCCTCTTTGAGTTTGTTATGCGTATATTGTTCTTTTTCCGCACCCTAGTTAGCGCAAGTTTCGAGGACGAAACTTCCTTTGAGTTTGTTATGTTGTTAAGACCGAGACGTCAAACACTTTTAAGATGCCTGGGAGTTGGTTCAGACGTCTGGTCAGACGTCTGGACGCCATCCTAAACGTCTGGAAATAAATTTTTGCGTGCGTATGATTGCGAGTCTGCGCGCGTGCCCGCCCAGACTGAACCTGCCGACCTGCAGACGCTTTTTCTCTCCTCTGATGCCTTCAAATACCCCTCTCCCTCACCCACCACCCCACCGTCTCATCCTTCCTGCATGAGTGTGAGAGAGAGAGAGCGAGGGTAGCAGCTGTTGCCGGGTGCGTGCGGAGAGGAGGAGGTGCAGGGAGAGGGGAGAAGAGGGAGAGCACGTGAGGAAGAGAGAGTGAGCTCGCCGGAGCAGCTCGGGGTCGACCAGCAGGCGCGTAGAGGAGCGAGGTGCTGGGGAGGTTACCCCAGTGCTGCTGCAGCTCAGGCAGCAGGCGGGTGAGCGCCGCACGGCCATGCGCGGTAGGAAGATGGCGATGAGGTTCTGATTCTGGGAAATTTTCCTAGAATCAGATGTCTGGACCTACGTTCAGATGACGCGGACGACGTCTGGAGGGAGCTCCAGACGTCTGAGAGGTACGTATTCCTTCCTCCCCTTCCTTTTGCAAAGTTCTGTCTCATGCAATGTTAAGATCGTTTGCGTACGTGTGCAGGTTTCACTTTGGGAAGGCGCGAGACAGACCTTCCCACGTGATTCAGACGTCTGGGCACAGCACCAGATGGCGGAGAGCATCTCCAGACGTCCGAAGAAGTAGTCGGACGTCTGGAACTGGGTCTAGACGATTCAGCAGGATCCCTGGACGTCTGAGGAGCAGCGTAGAGTGAGGTATGAACTGGACCACCTTTTAAGACATCTGGAAGGTGTTCCAGACGTCTGTTTTGAGGCAGAGTTGTCATTTTTGACCCGTTTAGGGTTTGTTCGAAGTCTGATTTGGGCGTTTGAGATTCTGTTCTTCTCAGAATTTGTTCCTCTACTTGTTTAAAATACTTTTATCCTGTTCTGAGTGGTTCTTTGTAATTGATCATTGTGTTAGGACCTCGTTCTGTTGTGGCTCTAGGGGTTGCAGAGGCATGTGGACCTGCCGATCACGCCGCCATTACTCTCGATTTTGCGGGTAGAGTGGCTCCCCTTCTTTACCAACATTAATGCATCTCTGAGATGAATGATAGATCCTAGGGTATGTTATGAATCCTAGGGCCTGAAAACTAGATGAATGATAGATCCTAGGATATGGCATGAATCCTAGGACCTGGAAACTAGATTGAATGATAGATCCTAGGGTATGACATGAATCTTAGGACCTGGAAACTAGATTGAACGATAGATCCTAGGGTGTGGCATGAATCCTAGGAATATAAGCACTGAAACAAATGTCTTGAATACTTGAATTGCAGTCTTGGACAAGAAGATAGAATAATGATAATTGCCTGTAATTAGATAACAGCTGCCTGTGAAATGTAGATTACTGCTGCTAGTAACTGCTACATGTAATTCCTGTTGTTTGAAAATTAAATTTGAGCTGCTTGTATATAAATTGATATTAAATGATTGGAGACACGGGCTAAATGTGAATGAAACTGAAAGGATGAAACCTAGTATGGCGTGGCCTGAGAAATATGTGCATGAACCCTACGGGGAATTAGGAGTAGAGCTCTTTGAAAATAAATAGAATGGAACTGGAAAAATGAATGGGGAAGTGAGCTAGCCCTTGAGTATGGAGTACCAAGGAGTGCGACTGTCCCCCTGTTTAGTGCAGAGTGGAGCTAGCTGCCTCAGGGACCTAGGGTTAGGTCTGGCTACTTTGTACCGACTTTTGGCCCTCGTGTACATAGTACCGGGGAGAGCTACTAGTGTAGGGAGAGAGCTAGCCACCCCACGGGCCCGGGGTTCAGCTAGTTGTCCTACACCGACTTGTTAGGCCTACTGGGCAAACCAGGGTAGTCAGGCAAGGGTGCGTAGATTGTGGAGGGGCAAGACCCCTGTTTGGTTACTGTGGAGGGGCTGGAACCCTGTTACTGAGAGGGCTCTACCCTTTACTGGTTCCGTGCTGTGCTTTGGGCGCACCCGTTAACGGAAACGACTGACTGTATGCCAGTGCTGGGTAGCTACTCGTGCATTTATCGCGCTAGTCGTTATCACCGTTACGTCAGTCAGTGACCTTGGGGTGGTTGATTGAGGGTAGGACCACCACGGGGGACTCTCTCGGTCAGGAGAGCACCCCGTGCTACTTCTACTTTTCGGAAAAGACTGCAATAAAGATCATTCCCCCGAGGAATATTCAAGGTCAAGAGAAAGATCTGAGAAATAATCCAAGAACGAGTAAATAGAGAAATAAAGAAAGAAATTAAAAATAACAGCTACTTGTCCACATTTACTGTTTTCTTAGCTTATTGGTTGCCACTCTACTCAGCGTTTCGCTGACGTGTCTCTTTTGTCACCTTTTCAGGACTAGGTGTTGAGCAGCCAGAGCCTGCGGCTGCGGAGGGTGCTGGGACTAGTAGAACCCAGTAATTGTACTTTTGTTGTACCGTATTTCTATAGTAGTGAGTATTTCTGTTTCACCTTGTACTTTTTATTGTAAACATCATGTTTCTACACCTGTTTTTAATTCTCTACTTTCGTGGTGATATGTACTGTAGTAGTTCTTTTGTTTACTGCTGTACTTTTATTTTTGTTAGTTACTTGCCTTGTGAATGTGGTTTATTTTACTGCTTTTTGGTTACTTTCTCATTGGACGACTAGGTCTTGGGATCAGTCGAGTCGGTCCGATTCTCGTGTCTCGTAGGGATTCGAGAATCGGGGAGTAATGAGATGGTATCAGAGCAGGATCATCCCGAGAAGTGAACCAACTAGCTAGAAAATAACTAATTCACGTGCCTGTAACTAGAGTAGCCGCCACATCGTACCTTTTGACATCTGTTTTGAGACTTATTCGTTGAATATCGATTCGTATTGACATCGTTCCTATTCCGTGTTCGCGTCTCCTTGCAGGAGATGCCTCGTCGAGGAGGTAGCGAGATGGGTCGCGGACGTGGTCGAGGACGAGGTTGGAGGGGCGGGCGCGTTGAGCTCGACGCGTCAGTGGATCAGCCACTGCTTCCGGGCATTCTGGCCCAGGACCTCGCCCAGCTGATATGGGACATCGTGCGAGAGGAGCTTCACCCACCGTCACGAGCGCCTCTCCCTGGGGCTGCGGAGGGAGAGTCCTCTGTGGGATCGCGAGATTGACACGGCACTGGACGCGAGAGAGAGGGTGGGGCTCCACCACCCCCACTTTCCTCTGGCACTTCCGAGCACGAGGCTTCTTTACCTGGAGGTGCACCAGCATCTCCACTTTAGTGCCACTTTGAGCTCTTCGGACAGTTCCAGAAGCTGAAGACCCCCTCCTTCATGGGGGATGAGGACCCGACCGAGGTAGAGGACTGGCTCGAGCAGATCGAGAAGGTTTTTGACACCCTTCATCCCCCTGTGGAGTACCGCATGGCCTTTGCCACGTATCAGATGGAGAGCGCAGCACACAGGTGGTGGAGGGCGGTCAGGAGAGGGACGAGCCTACTTGGGACCAGTTCGTCACCCTCTTCAAGCAGTACTTCCCCCAGACGTGGCAGGACCAAAGGAGGCGGGAGTTCCACACTCTCTGCCAGGGGACGATAACCGTGAGTGCGTACCATATGCATTTCCTGGAGCTATCTTGTTTCGCAGCAACAGCCGTGGCTACTAAGGAGGAGTGCCTTTGGAGGTTTACCGAGGGGCTCCAGCCTGTTATTCGGGGGTATGTCAAACCCCTGAAGTTGCCAACGTTCTCGAGTGTGGTGGAGGCAGCTATGATGTATGAAGAGACCAACCCGTCCGCACGCAACACTGACAGTAGGCGGAAGCAGTCCCACTAGCCAGACTTCCCACAGGGCAGACGAGAGAGGAGGCACGTGGCACCCATAGGAGAGTCGTCATGCTTTGCGGGGCCATCAGTGGCCTTTGGGGGCCCCCGAAAGGAGCTAGCTGTTAGCACCAGACCCCCGCCCAGCCGTCAACAGGGACCCACTGACGGCAGGGATCGAGTCCCTTTTGCTACCAATGTGGCCAGCCAGGCCACATCCGGAGGGACTGCCCGTCTAGGGCTGGAGGTCAGCAGATGCTTCTCGCTTCGAGCACTGTAGGGTGAGCAGGAGGCCGCGGGTTCCAGGCGCAAGTAGGAGGACAGTAGTCGTGGCTTCGTCGTCCGCACCTAGTGCTGAGGGGCATATCAATGCCCTGACACGAGGATGCCAGAGCTTCGGGATCAGTGGTGGTAGGTATGATTTCAGTTTCTGGTAGACTTGTTTACACGCTTTTCGATTCCGGTGCTACGCACTCGTTTGTCACTGCCAGTTTTACGGTTAGCTTAAGGCAGGACTGTATGTTGTTAGAAGATTCGTTCGTGATCAGAGGTCCGAGTGGTCAGCTGTCTGTAGCTGAGGAGGTGTACACAGGTTGTGTGGTCAGTGTTGGGGGACACGACCTTCCCGCTGACCTGATTATGATACAGATGGAGGACTTTGGCATAATTCTGGGGATGGACTGGCTGTCCGCTTACCACGCCTTGGTGGATTGCTTTGAGAGGAAGATCATCTTCTCCATACCGGAGTTGCCTTCTTTCGAGTTCCACGAGTAGCCAGTGGATGAAGGCTTCAGGTGCATTTCTGCACTTCGGGCGGTGAGACTTTTGAGTCAGGGGTGTGAGGGCTTCCTAGCTTGTGCAGTGGCGGAGCCCAGCCCTGTGGCAGACTTTCAAAGTATCCCGGTGGTCAGAGAATACCCCGACGTGTTCCTAGATGAGTTGCCAAGACTACTGCCCGAGCGTGAGATCGAGTTTGAGATCTCACTGGTACCGGGGACCAGCTCCATCTCTATAGCCCCGTACAAGATGGTACCACTTTAGCTGTGAGAGCTCAAGTCTCAGTTGCAGGATCTTCTGGAGAAGGGCTTTGTGAGGCCCAATGCGTCTCCATGAGGAGCCCCGGTATTGTTCGTAAAGTAAAAGGATGGTACCCTATGCCTTGTGTGGACTATAGACAGCTGAATAGGGTTACCATCAAGAATAGGTATCCGCTGCCGAGGATTGATGACTTGTTTGACCAGCTGCGAGGTGCTACAATATTCTCCAAGATCAACTTGAGGTCTGGATACCGCCAGTTAAGGATCAAGGAGGCAGACGTCTCCAAGACAACTTTCTGCACCTGGTACGGACACTACAAGTTTTTGGTCATGCCGTTTGGGCTGACCAATGCCCCCGCTGCCTTCATGGATTTGATGAACTGGGTGTTTAGGCCGTACTTGGACCAGTTCGTGGTGGTATTTATTGATGATGTTCTCATCTATTCTCGAGAGCAGACGCAGTATGGACAACACTTGCGGATGGTTTTGGACACACTAAGACGACGTAGACTGTATACCAAATACAGTAAGTGCGAGTTCTGGTTGAGGGAGGTGACCTTCTTGGGTCATGTGATCTCCGGGGATGGCTTGGCTATGGACCCAGCCAAGGTCGAGGCAGTCCTTAGGTGGGAGAGATCGCGTACTGTTATTGAGATCCGCAGTTTCTTAGGACTGGCAGGCTACTACAGGTGGTTTATCAGGGGCTTCTCGCAGATTGCACGTCCGATGACACAGCTGACCTGGAAGGACGTGCCCTTTACTTGGATAGACGCTTGTGAGGCATGTTTTCAGGAGCTGAAGGAGAGGTTGATTTCAGCTCCCGTGCTCACCATACCAGATAGTAGTAGCGGGTTCGTTGTGTACACGGACACCTCTTTACAGGGGTTGGGGGGTGTGCTCATGTAGAGGGGTCACGTTGTCACTTACGTTTCGTGGCAACTGAAGCCCCATGAGTATAGCTACCCTACCCACGACCTGGAGCTGGTAGCTGTCGTCTTCGCGTTGAAGACTTGGAGGCACTACTTGTACGGTGAGACCTTTGATATTTTCACAGATCATAAGAGCTTTAGATACTTGTTTGATCAGAAGGAGCTCAACATGAGACAGAGACATTGGTTGGAGCTCCTAAAGGACTATTACTGCAACATTTCCTACCACCCGGGAAAGGCCAACATGATGGCTGACGCCTTGAGCTGGAAGGCGCCTGCCGCGTGCCAGTGCGGGGTAGCTACCTATGTATTTATCGCGCATGCCGTAGTCACCGTTACGTCTGTCAGTGATCTTGGGGTGTTTGACTGAGGGTAGAACCGCCACGGGAGACTCTCCCGGCCAAGAGAGTACCCCATGCTACTTCTACTTTTCGGAAAAGGCTGCAATCAAGATCGCTCCCACGAGGAACATTCGAGATCAAGAGAAAGATATGAGAAATAATCTAAGAAAGGGTAAATAGAGAAATAAAGAAAGAAATTAAAAATAATAGCTACTTGTCCACCTTTACTGTTTTCTTAGCTAGTTGGTTGCCACTCTACTCAGCGTTTCGCTGATGTGTCACTTTTGTCACCTTTTCAGGACCAGGTGTTGAGCAGCCTGAGCCTGCGGCTGCGGAGGGTGCTAGGCCTAGTAGAGCCCAGTAGTTGTACTTTTGTTGTACCGTATTTCTGTAGTAGTGAGTATTATGTTTCACCTTGTACTCTTTATTGTAAACATCATGTTTCTGTACCTGTTTTTAATTCTCTACTGTCATGGTGGTATGTACTGTAGTAGTTCTTTTCTTTACTGATGTACTTTTGTTACTGTTAGTTACTTGCCTGGTGAATGTGGTTTATTTTACTGCTTTTTAGTTACTTTCTCGTTGGACGACTGGGTCTTGAGATCAGTCGAGTCGGTCCGATTCTCGTGTCTCGTAGAGATTCGAGAATCAAGGCGTAATAGTACGAGTAGACTAAAATGGGTGACCTCATAAGAAGTACTTGTGTTGCATCCTTTTTCTCGATCGAAAACATTCCATTGTTTTGTTCATTAGATGTCAGCCACAATTTATCGTGTTGAATCGATTTTCGGGTTCATATCAAAAAATTTCGAAGATGACTCTTACATCGCTTGTCTGGGATAACGAATGAGTGTGATAGATAGAAAACAAATGGATGCACTCCTATTATAAAAATGATAAGCAAAATCTCAACGGCTGTGATCATAATAGTAGTATTGCGTCAGATCCCATTTGAACTTCGAAGTTAAGCATGCTTAGGAGAGATTGATACTACATAGGTGACTTCCTGGGAAGTCTTTTTCGTCCTTCATATTTTTGATCGAGTATCATGAACTCCTAAGTACGTCAAATATCTCCCACACTTTGATGGGATGCGATCAACATTTTGCACTCTAGAAAAATGAGAACTACCGTTAGTTATCTACCATTGGTTAAACAAGCGACGACAAAAAAATATTTGTCGTCGCTTGTTATAAAGCGACAATGAAGGGGCGGTGTAAATTTGCCCCCTCTGTCACTAATAAAAAGGAGCAATTGCTAGGTGAGCATAGTTTTAATTTGTATATTTGTTGTTTAGTTAAAAAAGCGACAATGAATGTCTTTTGTTAAAGAGGCGGGGCATTTTGGCACATGGCAAAAATTTTGGAAACAACATTTGTTGTCACTTGTTACTTAAACCGATAGCATACGTTGGTTAATTAATGAGCAAGTACAGCCCGGGCCTCCCCATCACTATTCATCTTCCCCAAACCATTGCACTATGTCCTCCTCCTCACAAGTAGAGCCGCTGTGTCTCCAACGAGCATAGCCCCCTCCTCCTCGTTGACCTTCCTTGCCGTCCTTGCCATCCTCTTCCACCTTAGGTGACTCCCTCGTCCTCCGATCCTCCCCGCCCCCTTCGCCTCTCCTCGTCTCCTCCTCTAATCCTCCTTGCACCATCCACATCTGCTCCTCTTCCCTGCCCCCCTCTGCTTGTGCCTCACTCCTCTTCCTTGTCCCCACCCCCTCCTCCTCCTGACTACCCCCCATTCTCCTTCTCCTCCCCGCACTTGCCCCCTCCCCCCTCCTCCTCCCTGCCCCCTCCTCATCTTGTTGTCCTCCTCCTACTACTACCCTAAGCTCCCTCCTCTCCTACCCATCCTCCCCCTCTCATTGTACATAATAATTAATTAATGTGCTATTTAAATTACATGTTATCATTTTCGGACATTGTCAGAGGATGTGCAACTTGGAGGTATAATTTTATTGTGTATAATTTATTTTAATGATATTTTAGGTTTATGTTAGATGTGTGGTTTGCCCACTATGTTTATATGTGATGAATTTTTAATGTGGGTTGTGCCCACTTTGATTATATGTGTTATTTTGATGTGCAGCTTATTAGAAAAATTTCAAAATATAACACTTACGACAAATTAAGTTGGGTATAACACTTAGGACTTTAGATGTTTTCTAGAAAAATCACAAGGATGAAGGATTTAAAAATAAATTGAAAGTACAAATTTTCCATATACTTAGGTTATCCTCTGGTTGCTTAATTTTCACAAACCAAAGTGTGATAATTCATATTTTAGCAAGACAAGTTAATTTTCTTAGGTTTTGCAACTGTGAATCCAAATAAGTAGGTATGCATGGTTGCCTTGGGTTCTTAACCAAATAAAAAAAATAATTGCTCAAGATGGAGTACAAGCAAGCTCAAATCCAGTCATATATGCCCTCAACCATTTGGATGTTATTGTGTGAAACCATATATATATTAGTTTTAATGTGGAATCTATCATTATGTGGTGCCAAATTCATGGAAGAGATGATGGATGTAGTAGTGTGAATGAGAGGTGAGGGAGAAGAAGATGGCCTTGGATGGTGACTAGAAGGCTAACATGTGTAGAAGGAGAAGGGAGGGATGGGGGCAGTGTTTACTTTAACGTTGCAATAAAAAATAAAACAATTAGTCAATTATTATTGAAGCCCAATATAATGCTAAATAGATAGATTAGTTAACTTATTACTTTTAAGATAACAAGGATTATGTCCAGATTATGAATGAAAAAAAGTACAGTTAAAATCCTCGCATCAAAGTTTGAACTAGATTCTAAGATTTTTTAAGAATGTGACACATTGTTTCTTATTTAAATGAATTGATGTGGGGTGTGCCCACTTGTGTGATGCATTTTTAGTGTGTGATGTGCCCATTTGTATTTGTTGTATTATTTTGCTTTGCAGGTTATAGAAAAACTTCAATATTAAGGTGAAACTCTACCGAATTTTTTAGAAATTTTTAATGTTTGTTTAGATACACACTTGCTAAAAGAAATAAATGCATGCAAGGCCAAACAATAGGTATCTAGCCCCTAAGGTAAAAGTCTTACAAGTAAAATTGTATCAAATTTCTTGCCTGTTGAAACTTATGATCATGTTATATAGACAATGCAGTCGTCTATATATCCTCCACTTACATGCACGATGCACTATCTTTATAGCATACCATAAGTCTCGATAGACTTTAGTTCAATGAAGTATCAAACTAAAGAAGGTATTTGAAGGTTTGATCACAACATAGGTTTACTTGTTACATGTAACTGTGTTCGGTGAAATTTTAGTTGCTTCTTTCTACTCCTCTTGGTATACCAACTAATCTTATCTAGTTTCCTACGATACCCTTAATTGGGTGCTAAAAGAAATCAAGTTAAGGTTACTATTTGGGGGCATACTGGAGAAGTGTAGGGAGATGCTGCTGAAATTTCACCCCAAAAAGGTTATATGTAACAAGTAAACTTAAGTTGTGATCAAATATTCAATAATGGGCTATGAAGTGAAAATCTTAATCAAGATACACATCATCCACTCCTTTCACTTCCTAATTAGTGATTTTTTTATAATAAATTTTAGGTTACCATGAACAAATCTTGGATTGGATTGAGGAGTTCAGATTCCACCAGATATAAAGGAGAAATTTCATTCATGGATTGGGCTTTTCATGATGATAGGAAGTTATTAGGCGAGGAGAAAAACTCGATAAGATCTTCTACCCATGCAGAAGATGTTTGAATGGTTCCTTACATGACCCTAACACTGTGCTTGAGGACTTCATTTGTAATGGTTGGTGGTAGCATTACAGTAATTGGGTCTCTCATGGAGAGGATTTTACTAAAGAAGTCAGAAACAATGAAAAGACTATTAATGAAGAGATTATTGATAGTGGAGGTAAAGAAATATAAGAAATGTTAAACGAGATGAGAATAGGAGATAATAAAAATATATATGAGAAAGATATGTTAAGAAGTTGTGATCTGTTCTATGATACTGTTAAGGTAGCTGAGGATTCTATTACTCCTAGGGTTACAAGCATGTCTAAGTTGTCATTTCTGTTGAGGATGTTTCAGCTTAAGATTATGAACAAAGCAAGTGTTAAATTCATATAAAAAATGCTTTAGTTTGTTATTGAGGTGTTTAATAACCCCAATAGTTTTCTAGCTTCATGGAATGAAACACGGAAACAGATTTGCAAGCTTGGTTTAGACTGTTAGAAAATCAATGCATGTCTGAATGACTGCATTCTTTTCATAAATGAATTCGCAAGCTTGAGTAACTATCTAGAATGTGGACATGAGAGATATAAGGGGGGAAAAAATGAAAGTAAGAAGAAACAACCTCAGAAAGTTGTTCGTTACTTTCCATTGACACCTAGGTTTTAATATCTTTTTATATCAACTAAAACTGCACAGTGAATGACATAGCACCAAGATTCTAAATCTCATGATGGAAGAATACATCATCCTACTGATTTAGAGGAATGGAAGAGATTTGACGAAAGAAAAAATTCATTCTCTTTAGAGGCAAGAAATGTATGGTTAGGTGTTATAAGCGATGAATTTAATCTATTTAAGAGTATGTACCCATTGTAATCTATATGACCAGTGGTAATGGTCACTTATAACTTACTTCCCTGGTTGTATATGAGATCATCATTCTTGATGCTGACCCTATTAATCCTTGATCCAAAATAATTAAGAAATGTAATAGATATTTACCTTCAGCCATTGATCGATAAACTGAAATGGTTGTGGTACACCGATGTGAAAACATATAATGCAGAAAAGAAAGAATTCTACAATATGCATGTAGCATTGTTTTAGACTATAAATGACTTTCGACGTATGCAAATTTGTTAGGTTGAACTACAAAAGAGAGCTTGCCTGCCAAGTCTGTATGAAAGATACTCATCACCTGCGACTGTCGGAAAGTAAGAAGTTCAGTTACTAAGGACATCACAGATTTCTAGTCATTGAACATAGCTGGCGAACGTCATAGTTTAGGGGTAAATTTGTTGGCAGGACATGTCGGTATTCAAAAAAAAATCTAAAGAATAAACTTAGTATAAATTCTATCAGGTTGCTACGTTAGGTTATCATGGAGAGATTATAAGAAATGAGTGAAATATGGTTGGGTCAACCATTCAAACATGACCAGATAGCCTTAAAAAATTTTGGATTTTGAAAGAAAAGCATCTTCTTTATAGAGCTGTCATACCGAAAAGATTTTACAATATGTCATAATTTTGATGTTATGCACATTGAAAATAATATGACGGATAATATCTTAGACGTGTTAAATCTAACCCATGATCCAAAGGGCACGATGAAAACAAGAAACAACATAAAGAGTTTGGGGATACGTCCTGAGCTACATATTCATGAGGAGGATGGCTACTTCCCACTTGTTATTTATAGCTTGAATCATGATCAAAAGAGTGTATTGTTCTCCCTCTTAAAGGACATTAGGCACTAAATGATTTTTCGACGCAAAAGAAGATATCTGACCTAAAAAGTCATGGCTCCTACATTTATATGGAAGTATTGTTTCCACTGGCGATATAGGGGACACTGCCTGAGCCAATTGTTGATTCATTCACAAAAGTGAATAGATTTTTCAAGGTTGTTTATTCGAAGGCACTACAAAATGATATGTTGGACCATTGGGATAAGCAAATAGTCATTACTTTCTATAAGATAGAACAAATTCTTCCCTCAGCCTTCTTCGATGTAATAGGTCATCTCACATTACATCTTGCAAATGAAGCGAGAATCAGTGGACTGATGAGAGCCTCATCATGAGCTCTAACTAGCTCAGTTTGACTTGAGAAAGAAAACAAATGCTCTTACATAACCTTAAGGAAGACTTAAGTCAAGGGATTACTATTCTTAGATGGAAACATGAACTAAAGGGTAAAAATTGTAATTTCATCACTGCAGTACATAAACGGGATTTCTTAGAGGCAAATAATAGGTCAAATGGTATGAATAAGACAAAGAGTGGGTTGGTTTAGTCAGAAATGGGTTCTTGTGCAATCCAAGAATTAAATGACATTCTGGTACCCTAAAACAGACCTGCTTAATTTAACAAGGTTCTGGTTAGGATAAAAATTAACTAAATCCTCAAAAATTCATGAAAAATTATCCCTTAGGGTTTAGAACCTTTAAATTTGCCTTTAGAACCTGTTTTGACCTAGATTGGGGTCCTAGCTCATTAATTGACCTAATTGGGGTTTTTGTGTAAACTATCCAGTCAAACATGGTCAAACCTAAAATCCAACTTCACCATTGGATTCCTTAGGTCCAAATTAGGTTTGTACCAAAACTTGGACCTAAGGGGAGGTCATCTTGACCTACTTTGCAAAATAGTACATTCAATTACATTTTAGCCCTTATCTTTTGAAAACCATTGCATAGACCCCCCCAACTTCCTCGCCACTCTTACAAACGGGTTCCTCCGCCATTAATGGGGAGAAATCCTTCTCCGGCGAGGAATGGAGGGGGAGTACTCCCTGATTCCTCAGAGATCTCCCAGATTTGGAAGGGAGATTCTCTGAGGAATTCCCTTCCATTTGAGCTCAATTGCAATCTCTAATTTGCACCTAATTTATCGTGCAAATGCACGAGAGATTTGGGTCTCCAACTACCTTCCTTCTCCGGTGAGGAGTTGGCGATAGAAGGCTTGCCCTCCAAGCACCAGAAGCTCGGCTAGCGACTATAAAAGGATCCCCGATCCTCTACGAATCCCTCAAGCTTGATTTGGTCGAAGAATCCTCCCAGAATTCCTCTTTCCCCTCTCCAGCCAAGTAGCCCACAAGCTCTGGTGACTCTTCCTCCCCCCTCTCATCACTCTGCTGCCATACCAGTGGCAGGGTTCGCTTCACCTCGTTCTTCCGCATTACACCGCACCAGCGCACGCCTCTTGGACCTCCTCCTCGTCGCTGCTATCTTCCCCTCAGGGCCACCTTCTCCGACAATGGCACAAACGCACCGTTCGTCTCCTTTACTTCCCCTTCACTCCAAGTACCCCAGATAAGTTCCCTATCTTCTACTCTCTCTTTTCCCTCCTATTTCACAAAACACCTCTCGATTGCCACTGTCCACCCTCATCTTCCCCATCTCTGGCTGACCTCCGGCGAGATGCATCCATCACTCCACATGTCTCGCCACCAACCTCTTCACCTCCACCATTGACCACTGAACACTTTCCACCCACTCACAGACTGCCGCACGTGCTCCACGGTTCCACCGAACAAACCCACTCACATGGAGTCAGATCGACCTAGGCACGCATGCCTAGGCCTTCTGAGCCACGCCGACCCCTGCCTCACCTTCGCTGTGATACGACGAAGGTTCTCCTATTGTTTGATAGAGCTGCAAGGCTACTTTTGTGTCGTGCAGGGTCAAGCCCTCGTTCGCCATTAACAAGCACACAAGCTTGCGTGCTTCTGAGCTCCAGGCCGTAAGCTTCAGGTTTCAAGATCCCAGGCTGCGTGGTTTGAGTGTGTGCGCGAATCCAGCCTGAGAGTAGTCGCTGCGGACCCTTCAGCTACGTCAATTGCGTGAAGACATCCTCCTGTAGGTGCCAATAGAAGCAGGTGGGACTAAAAGTCCCACCTCGGAAATGCAGGAGTGAGGTAAGTAGTTTAAATTGAATTTGTGATTTGTGCTATTTGCCTCGAGAATATAGGGGTGAGGTCCCTCGCCCTCACTCGCCACACCTCATCCATGACACTCCCTGAAACGTTGGCTTCGAGAGATAACCGGGTTTTATTGTTATAGCGTTGTAGTATAGCCAGTTATTGCCATCATTTCAAATATATAAATTTTTTACTCGGAAAATAAAAGAGAGTTCCCGAGGTCGAACTCAGGGAGCAAGTTGTATTCTAGGGGTACAAGTTTCTTTTACAAAAATAAAGAAAGAGAGAGAGAGAATTTGTTGGCTTCTTTCTTCTTCTCTTCTTTTCTCTTTTCCTATCTTCTTCTGCTTGACTCTCCTGCTTTATCTGCAGCCGTAGTAATGCTTTTCTTCTTCTTTCAGTTCTTGTTTCTGCTTGTCTCTTTCTTTTTCTTCTCCCTTGTGGTCCTGTTCTTCTTCTTCTTCTTTCTTTCTTCTTTTCCTTTCTTCAGACCTTCTTCTTCTCGTGTTCTTCTTCTTCTTTCAGTTCTTGTCTTGGCCTCTCTGCATTTTCCTCTGCCTCGCCTTCCTTCTCCTTCCTTGCCTTCAGGACGTCGTTTGATTTTCCAATCAGACGACTTAAACCGCCGCTGCTACAGTGCCGCTCGGTGATCCTCCTTCCTTCAGCCTTCGTCTTCTTCCACGGTTCTTCTTCACCTGTGCCTGCACACTTACACAGCTTGATCAGAGAGGGGCAAAACCTATCTCTACCCTCCCCCCCCCCCCGCGTCTCTCTCTCACAGAAGCCACTCTTGGGAAAGCTCTCCCAGAGCTGCCGGGTAGCTGGGTACGGGTCGCGCCCGGGTCCAGGCCCACCGGCGTGCGTGGTGGGCGAGGAGTGCAGGTCAGTCTAAGTCGGGTCGGGTCAGGTCCGCGGGGCGTGAGCGCGGACGAGACCGGGTAACCGAGCGGGTGAAGGGGACCTCACCCCGTGTGCTGAGGCAACAAGCCTCCAGCACTTTTTCACTTTATACCGCTGCGCCTCTTCAGAGTTTTCCGAGGTGGGACTAAATGTCCCACCCTGAGTTGGCGCCTGCGCGGAGGAAACAGCTGGTAATCGCGGCGTTACGCGAGGCCTTCGCGCGAGGGCTTCGCTTTAGCTGTAGCCTGATGCTTTGTCGAAATGCCTCGCACGGCCTGGGAGTCGAATCTGGGCGTGGCGCGCCTGCAGCTGCAGGCGGAAGCAGCTCCTTTTGCACGGCAATGGCGGCGGAGGTCGGGTGACCGGTTCACAGCAAAACGGCCTCTCGGCCTAATCAGAAGGTGCCGGGAGCTTCGCCAGAGTGCGGCGAAGCTCGTGTGGGTGGTGGCGAGGCGTGGGGCGGCGTGCAAGGGCTGCCCTAGGTCGGACTGTGGGTCGGAAGATGGGTTTGTTCGGTGGGGTTGCAGAGGGTGATGTGGGGAAAGTGGAAGGGCGGGGGTTGATCAGGGTGAGGAGGCGGAGGTTCTGCGGTGGTCGGCGAGCCGTGTGGGTTGCTGGGGTGATGGGAGTGGCTCGCCGGAGGATGGCCGGAGGCGGAGAAGGTGAGGGTGAGGGGTCGGAATCGAGGGCGACAGTAGATGTTTAAAGTGAGGAAAAGGAAGAGGGGAGGAAGAGGAGGAGTTCTACCTACTTAGTAGGAGGAGGAGGGGCCGGAGCGGGCGACAGTCGTATCGACTGTCGCCGGAGAAGAAGATGCCCGGGGGAAGGGGCGGCGGCGAGCAGAGGGCCGGAGAGGCGCCAGCTGGGTGCGGCGTGGCGCGGGAAGAGCAGGGGAGGAAGTCTCTGCTGCTGGTATTGCGGCAGAGCGAAGAGGAGGAAGAACCGCCGAAGCTGGTGGGCGTCTGCCGGAGTGAGAAGAGAGGAAAGTTGGGGGTTTTCTCCGTCAGATCCGAGCTGGGAAGAACGGTGGAGCGATGGGGGTATTTATAGGGACCGAATCAGGGAGGAAGGCGGAGGGAGACGACATGTCTTCCTCACCGGAGGACGCCGGAGATGGAAACCCATACCGTCCGTGCATTCGCACGGCCGGTATGGTGGGTTACAGCGACCAGGGGGGTGTCCCTACGACAGCTGACGACGCAGGGCACCCCCGGTTTACTTGCCAGGCTCTCCCCCTCACCCTGCGCGGCGCCATGCTCCGCGCAAGGTCGCCGGAGCATGGTGCTGGCAGGTTTTGCAGGGGGGACCTGAACGCAAAGAACGAAGGAGAGTTAGGAGCCAAAATGCGAGGGTTCAAAAGTTGAGGGCCAAAAAGTAAGTATATGAGGACCAAAGTGTAAAGTTGGTCAAGAAGGTTTCTTCTTAGGCTCAAGTTTTTATACATGACTAATTAGGACCTACGGAATCTGATGGTGAATTTTATTTCTAGATTAAACCTTGTTTGACTGGTCAATTTACGCAAAAACCCAAATTAAGTTATTAATTGGGTATGGTTCTCAATGTAGGTCAAGATGGGTTCCTAAGGTCAAATTGAAGGTTCTAAACCCTATAGATTATTTTTATATGAATTTTAGAGGGTTTATTCCATTTTTTCTTTGCCTTGAACCTCGTGAATTGAAGTGGGTTTGTTTTAGGGTTACAGATTATCATTTAGTTCCTTGGAATTGCTGTAACCCTTGCTAGATCATCTCATCCCACTTTTATTCTTATTAAGTTGCTTTGACCTATGTTTGGACCCTGAATTACCCTGTATGCAGATTAGACTGGTAAAATTACATTTTTACCCCTTATGACTTGTTTTCTCCTTAAACTCAGAATTCTCTGAGTTAAGCCTTTCCTTGAGTTATGTAGGAGCTTTTATCCTTTGTATTGGGTCAAAATGAGCTAGTTATGGCTCATGATGAGGTTCTCATCATACCCCCTTGCCTAGCTTTTGCTAGTCCCTTAGCAAAAAAACTTATGGTTTCAACCCTTGTTCTAGACCATTAAGTTCTTAATAGCTTCAGATAAGTGCTTTTTCATTTGAGCTTAGATTAGGTTAGAATGCTGACCATAGGCCTAAAAGGTACTCTAGTACCAATAAAGATCCAAATCTGTCTAGCTTTAGCCTCAGTCTTTAGCAAAGGTTTTTAAGGCCCACAAGAACTAACCTAAGGTTTATTGGACTTTGTGGTTAAAGCACCCGTGCTTGAAATGATTTTAGCCCTGGCTCAGTTCGCAGTGCGTTTTGTAAGAGAGAGATAGAAAGTTATTCTGTTTGGAGAGTTTTCTCTCTCTTTTTCTTTTTAGTTCTAGCCTAGGATTGGCTTTTCAACAGGTCTGTATCAGATTCCTTGCTCCCATCATCAATCCTCAAGGGTTCCTGGCAATCGATGCTTCGAGATAGCACCACCCATGGCAACCCCCGGAACCCTGGCTATTGAGATTTCGAGATAATCCCATCCATGGTGTTCCGTGGCCGAATCCAGACCCTGGCAATTGACACTTCGAGATAATGCCATCCATGGAATCTGAATCAGCAAAGTGCTTACATGCCCCCAGTAGGATATGTAAATATCCTAAGAGACAGGCACCGAGGAGATGATATTTTGTTACGCATCTTCGAGGGGATTTCCCGCCTCTCCGCGTTGGGAACTCGTCTAAATCAACTTGTGTCGATCGGCCGCTCCTATTCTAGGTGTTCTTTTTAGAATTTTGCGACGCTTCTGCGTGATTTTGATTTTTACGCTTACTGAACCAGGCTGTGTGTGAGGTTAGGGTGCTTAGGTTACTGAGTCCCGTAAACCAAAAATTAGTTAACGAGGCCAAATACTCCCTAAGCCTTAGACCTAATACTTCAGCTTTTCATTTTCCTCAACCTCTTGAGGAGTGTCTGGATCTTAATGAGTACTAAGAGTCTATTCAAGAATGCCTAAGGTTTGCGTTCTTACTAATCTCATTATGCACTTTTCAGTTATTTTCTTGAATGAGGTCTAGAACTTAGGTTAATTCCTTAGTTCCTTACTAATGACTATCACCTTTTCTTATAATTTTGTGCTCCTTTTTCATTTTGTTTCTCTTCTCCTTCTCTTTTTATTCTTTTTCGAAAAATTTTTTAATTTTTATGGTATTTTTGGCATATGTGAATTTTTTTGTTTGAAACCTTTTCTTACAAGTTTTGCACTTTCATACCCCCCATGCCTAAGATTTGCAATGTCCTCATTGTAACCTAGGGGGTTTTTATTTAACTTAGTTCATTCCTTAAGACAGAAATTTGGATGAGTGGATGGGTCGGGTTGAATTTTTTTTTTTGTTTTGCGGACGATTTCTAATCCCAGATGCAAGCATCTGAGGTGGGGTCGGCTGTCTACATGGGTGAACCTCAAGTGCAAAAAGGTGTTAGAACAAGTTTCAGGTTTTCAAAGAGAATGACGGGCTGCCTCCCATTAAGCGCTGAGTTTTACGCCATCGGCTGGGCGCAATAAGCTCAAGGGGAAAGGAGGATATAAGATGCTTTAGCCAAATCAGTAGAAGTTACATCAATGAACGGCTTGAGTCTCTGACCGTTCACGATGAAAGGTTCAGAATCGTAGCTGAGTGGACTGATTTCGATTGCTCCATTTCCAAAAACCTGTCGGACCAAATATGGTCCGACCCACTTGGATCTCAGTTTTCCTGGGAAGAGTTTTAGTCGGGCATCAAAGAGTAGGACCTTTTGACCAGGATGAAAGATCTTTCTCGAGATGTGTTTGTCGTGGAAGGCTTTAACCCGCTCCTTGTAGATTTGCGAGTTCTCGTACGTGTCTAGGCGTAATTCATCGATCTCGCTGATTTGGAGTTTTCTGTGGGTCCCAGCCTTGGAAAGATCTAGATTACAGTTTCGTACTGCCCAATAGGCTTTATGCTCCAGTTCTACAGGAAGGTGGCATGCCTTTCCGTACACCAGTCTAAAGGGAGACATGCCCAATTGGGTCTTGTGGGCGGTCCTATAGGCCCACAATGCTTCCGGAAGTCGGGACGACCAGTCCTTCCTGTCAGGTCGAACAGTGACTTGCAGGATTTTCTTGATCTCCCGATTAGACAGCTCAGCTAGACCATTAGTTTGGGGGTGGTAAGGAGTAGAGATTCGGTGAGACACCCCGTATTTGGTCATCAGTGACCTAAACTGAGCATTTGTGAAATGGGTCCCCCCATCAGAGATTATTGCACAAGGAATCCCAAACCTTGAGAAAATGTGTTGATGAATGAATTTGAGAACGATTTTGTGATCACAGGTTCGGGTCGGTATGGCTTCGATCCATTTGGACACGTAGTCCACAACCAACAGAATGTATTCGAAACCATCCGAAATAGGAAAGGGGCCCATAAAATCAATCCCCCAAACATCAAAGATTTCGCATACTAGAATCGGTTGCATAGGCATCATGTCGCGATGGCTCATGTTGCCCAAAGTCTGGCAACGACTGCATGCCTTGCAGTGATTGTATGCGTCTTTGAACAGTGTGGGCCAGTAAAAGCCGCACTGGAGGACTTTTGATGCGGTTTTATGCCCGGCGAAATGGCCACCGCATGCCTGGTCATGGCAGAAAGAGAGGATATTGTTGAATTCCCCTTCCGGGACACATCTCCGGATGATCTGATCGGCACCTATGCGGAAGAGGTACGGGTCTTCCCAAATGTAATACTTGGCATCGGAGCGTAATTTGTCTTTCTTGGCCTTCGGCCAATCGGACGGGATCTGATGAGATGCCAAGTAATTTACTACATTAGCAAACCATGGAAGGCTAGTACCAATAGTCAGCAGGTGCTCATCGGGAAAATGCTCAGTGATTGGTCCGGGAGGGTCAATTATTTCAGAAGGAAGACGGGACAAGTGATCAGCTACCACATTTTGCTTTCCCGCTTTGTCGCGAATCTCAAGGTCAAATTCTTGCAACAGCAAGATCCATCGGATTAATCGAGGTTTCGCGTCCTTCTTTGCAAGGAGATGCCTCACAGCTGTGTGATCCGAGTATATGATGACACGGGAACCCAGAAGGTACGATCTGAACTTTTCTAGGGCAAATACTACAGCTAGCAGCTCTTTCTCAGTAACCGTATAGTTACGCTGAGCCTCATCGAGTGTTTTGCTGGCGTAGTAAATGACCACAGGTTTCCCGTCAATTTTCTGCCCCAAAACCGCTCCTACAGCGAAGTCGGATGCATCGCACATGATCTCAAAGGGTTGAGACCAATCAGGGGATTGTAGGATCGGGGCTTGGGTGACTCGGTCACGCAGGATTTCAAATGCTTGAGTGCATTCCTTGGAAATTTCGAAAGGAACATCCTTGGAGAGAAGAGTGGTCAGGGGGCGTGCGATTTTTGAAAAATCAGGGATAAATCGTCGATAAAAACTGACATGCCCTAAAAAGGAACGGATGTCCCTGATCGAGCTAGGCATAGGAAGGTGAGAAATCAGATTAACCTTAGCTCGATCCACTTGGATACCTTTCTCCGAAATTGAGTGTCCCAGGACAATTCCCTCAGGCACCATGAAATGGCTCTTTTCCCAGGAAAGAACCAAATTCACATCGATGCACCGCCTGAGTATCTGGACCAAGTGTTGGAGGCAATCGTCGAATGATGCTCCGAAAACTGAAAAGTCATCCATGAAGACTTCCAGATAATCACCTACCATATCTGAGAATATGTCAAGCATGCATTGCTGAAAAGTAGCAGGTGCATTGCAAAGAACGAAAGGCATCCTTCGGAAAGCGTATGTTCCGAAGGGGCAGGTGAATGTGGTCTTTTCTTGGTCCTCAGGATGGATTGCCACCTGGTTATAACCGGAGTACCCGTCAAGAAAGCAGAAGAACCTATTTCCCACAAGTTTTTCGAGAATTTGATCAATGAAGGGTAGTGGGAAATGGTCCTTCTTCGTGGAGGAATTGAGTCGGCGGTAATCTATACAGACTCTCCACGAGTTGGCTAATCGGGTAGGAATGATTTCTCCGGTCTCAGTTGTTATAGTGGTGAGTCCTGCCTTCTTGGGTACGACCTGAATTGGGCTCACCCAACGACTATCGGAGATCGGGTAGATGATTCCGGCATCTAACCACTTGATGATCTCCTTTTTCACGACCTCCTGCAGATTGGGGTTTAAGCGTCTCTGCATTTCACGAGAAGGTCGTGTGCCCTCTTCCGAATAGATATGATGAGTACAATAAGAGGGACTTATTCCAGTCAAATCGTCAAGAGTCCACCCGATGGCTCTGCGATGTTACTGGAGGACAACAATCAGACGGGATTCCTGTTCAGGACTGAGGTTGGAATTGATAATCACAGGAAGGGTCTGATTAGAACCCAAAAAGATGTATTTCAAGTGAGCAGGAAGGGGTTTCAGTTCGAGGATGGGGTTATCAGCAGCAGCGGGTGGTTCAGTATAGATGTGAGGTTCGAGGGTGGGAGTTACTGGGTTATTCATATCTGGATTCGACTCCTCTGTTTGCGGGTCAAGATCCTTCTGTGGTTGATGAGGCATAATCGCGTCATGCTGGAAGTGTGATTCATCAACCAAGGTCCTGATGTCACAAATTTGTTCGATGACGCCGCAATTAATTCCTTGTTGGGCCTTAAATATATCAATTTTCAGTGTTTGATCTCCAAACTTAAGCTCTATTTGGCCCTCCTCACAGCTGATGTTGGCTCTAGCAGTAGCCAAGAAAGGTCTCCTTAGAATGATTGGTGTATCCCTAGGGTTCTCAGGTGCATCCATATCTAAGACTATAAAGTCCACTGGAAAATAGAAATCCCGCACTCTTACGATAACATCCTCGAGAATCCCTTTTGGTGACTTTATAGATCGATCTGCTAATTGTAATGTCACCTCGGTTGGTTTTAGCTCAGATTCTTCTAGATGGTCAAGTAAGGATGTGGGTATCAGGTTTATGGATGCACCCAAGTCTAACAATGCTCTATCAAATTGGGTACCACCTATCTTGCAGGAAATCAGGGGAGTACCAGGATCTTTTGCCTTGGGTGGGAGTCTACTGAGGATTACAGAGCTGGCTTGCTCTGACAGAACAATTGGGCTCCCTCCATTGGTTCGCGGCTTACGCTGGGGTGTACATATATTCTTTAGAAATCGTGCGTAAGCTGGTACGTGGCGGATTGCATCCATCAAGGGGATGTTTATGTGGACCTGCTCAAAGAGCTTGACCAGGTCCTCCTCAGGGGCCACGGGTTTGGTGGTCTTCTTTCCCTTGGTCAAGGCCTCGGGAAACGGGATCTTGGTTGGTTCTTCTAGGATAGGTCCAGGTTGTGGATCTGGGACAGTGGTATCTTGGATAACTATCCTAGGGTCATAGTTATCAGGCTTGGAGTGGTTTGGATAATGCGGGTCTTGAGTTGTTTTACCACTACGTGTTGTTACAGAATTTAATCCGGCCTGATTTTGGTTTGGGTTTTGTAAGAGGGGTGGCTGCTGCTGAAATCCCGCATAAGAAGTTGAAGCTTCCATCTCGTCTGGAGATGGAGCAGTAGGGGCCTGATAACTCCATTGTGCGTGGCCTAAATTCGGATTCATAACGCGCTTCTGGGTTGGCACGTTATTTGGGTTAGGAAGGGGTTGGGAAGGGAGTGTGCCTGGCTGGCGAGAATTTGCCAACTGGGCCAGTTGAGTTTTAACTTCTGTAAGTTCGTCCTTGTGCTGTTTTTGAATAGCCGCATTCGTTTTTTGAATGTCAGCCAGAGTCTGAAGAATTAGGGACATTTGATCCTGATTTGGCCCTGATGGATAAGTAGGGTTGGGCCGAGGCTGAGGCGGCTGGTAATGACGAGAGGGCTGTGGGCGGGACTGAAAAGGTGGTCTTTGGGTTTGGGAATTTCCCGCCCACTGAAAATTGGGATGGTTTCGCCATCCAGGGTTGTAAGTGTTGGAGAATGGGTCGTTCTGGATGGCGTTGAGGTCCTCGCAGGTCTGAGGAACCTCCTGAGAATCTGGGAAAGGGGGAATGGAGTTCCCCCGGCTGGTGTAGAAAGGATCGGGTGATCCTCCGATCCAAGAATCAGATGGGGATGGATATGGATCCATCCTAGGGGAAGATCGGTGGAGGATGTTTTGCACAGTCTCCTGTGTGGAAGGAGGTTGTGCAAAGGAGTTACGCGCGGAGGTGGCTCGCTGCAAGTGCTGAGTCAGCTCATCCACCTTCTTTTCAATGATTGAGACCTTGTCCAATCGACTGGCCATTAATTCCAGGTCGACTGATGCGGACAGGCCCTGCGTCTCATGTGCTCCCTTAAGATTCGTCGCTGCGCGGGTATTCGTCCTGTCGAATAATCCCATGGAGTCATTGTTGATGGAGTTCTCGCACATGTTTTCGAGAATCTCCCATACGGTGTCCTCATGTTGACCCATAATGTTTCCTCCGCAAGTTGCATTGACGAAAAGGCGGATGTCCTCACGGAGTCCCTGGTAAAAAGATTGGACTTGTTCCCATTTAGGAACTCCGTGATGGGGGCACTTTCTCATGAGATCCTGAAAACGATCCCATGCCTCATGGAGAGGTTCTCCTGATTGTTGAGTGAAGTGTGTAATCTGATGGCGCAAGGCGTTGGTCCGACCAACGGGAAAAAACTTTTTCAAAAACTCGGATTGAAGTTCTTCCCAAGTGTTGATCGGCCGGGTCTGAGTTTGATACCAATGGGCGGCCTTGTCCATAAGAGAAAAGGAGAACATCTTCATGAGAAGAATATCCCGATTTTGCGCATCTGATCCAAAAGTGTGGGCCAGATGCTTTAGCTGTTTGATGTGCTGGAAGGGATCTTCAGAATTAAGCCCATGGAATTTAGGTATAGCATGAATCATGTTGGGCTTTAATTCGGAATCAGGTCCTCCAGTCGGGATTCTGACTCGAGGCTCAATGGCCACCGCAGCAGGATTGTAGTGGTCCCGCATCATAGGACGCTGTGGTGGGTGCACGAAGTTTTGGAAGAGGTCATTGAGTCGCTGGAGCTGGTGTTCCAGATTATTTTCTTCCTCAACTGGCTGAGCCATGATGGGGGAAGAAGAAGAACTTGGTTCTGAATCAGAAGAGAGAATAATGTGAGGGTGTTGCTGCACAAACACGGGCGTCGAGGCTTGGCCTTGACGAGAGCGAATTTCTAAAGGAGGTCTTAAGGGTGGTCTTAAGGACCTCCTTCCGTACATGCACTGTTGGAAGAGGTAAGTTTAGAAGGTGCTGGACCCAATCAAGACACCCAAAAATGTGTTGGGTGACTATAGAGGTGCGGGGCAGATGGACCCCTTGATCAGAAAGATCGTCCACCTGAGAATTACCTGGGCAGCCAGAGAGGGAGAGTCCCGCGAAGACCCCTACACGGTAGAGCGTCCCCACGGGTTACAGGGTTTCCCCCACCCGACCTCTCTTGTCACTGCGGTTCCAGGTAGACCAGAATGGGGATCTTGACCTCTTAAGTCTACCAATTTTAAGATCAGGGTGCTTAAGGTTTCACTTGAACTTTAGTCTTTTAAGTGTAAAGAGTGACCTAATTTAAGGTTGGTTGACCCAAGGGGTTAACTTTACCTCTTGTTTTCTTTGAGAGCTTTTAGGTCTTGTCTTTTAGGGTTCAAGTGTTTAGAGAGCCAATTGTTTTAGGTTTTCTTTTGAATAGGTATTTTCAATCAATGGTTTAGGCACACTTCTTTCGGATTTTCTCCATTCTTGATTTAAGTAGTGTGTCTTTAAAACCCTAAGGTTGAATCTTATGTTGGCTCTACTTGGTCCAGTTAGTTCTTTGTTGGGTAATTAGGGCTCAAGCAAGAATGTGTTAGCCCTTAAATACCCTTAATAGTGTGCAGGACTAATGAGTTGAAAACATGCAACTCTTTATGGTTACTAAGTATGGAAGACAGGTTAGCCCTATATTGCTTGTTCTTTTCTTTTCTTCCTCTTTAGAGTTTAGGGGTTAATAGCGAGCGGAAAAATTTACCTGTCCTCGGAGTGGTTGTCGTGCGGTTGCTTGTCTTCTTGATTTCCTGTAGCTGCACAAAAGAGGGGAGATTATCAGAAAAAAAGAGAAACATGAATGTTTACCTCTAGAATAGCCGTTGCTCCCCGGCAGCGGCGCCAAATGAAACGTTGGCTTCGAGAGATAACCGGGTTTTATTGTTATAGCGTTGTAGTATAGCCAGTTATTGCCATCATTTCAAATATATAAATTTTTTACTCGGAAAATAAAAGAGAGTTCCCGAGGTCGAACTCAGGGAGCAAGTTGTATTCTAGGGGTACAAGTTTCTTTTACAAAAATAAAGAAAGAGAGAGAGAATTTGTTGGCTTCTTTCTTCTTCTCTTCTTTTCTCTTTGCCTATCTTCTTCTGCTTGACTCTCCTGCTTTATCTGCAGCCGTAGTAATGCTTTTCTTCTTCTTTCAGTTTTTGTTTCTGCTCGTCTCTTTCTTTTTCTTCTCCCTTGTGGTCCTGTTCTTCTTCTTCTTCTTTCTTTCTTCTTTTCCTTTCTTCAGACCTTCTTCTTCTCGTGTTCTTCTTCTTCTTTCAGTTCTTGTCTTGGCCTCTCTGCGTTTTCCTCTGCCTCGCCTTCCTCCTTCCTTGCCTTCAGGACGTCGTCTGATTTTCCAATCAGACGACTTAAACCGCCGCTGCTACAGTGCCGCTCGGTGATCCTCCTTCCTTCAGCCTTCGTCTTCTTCCATGGTTCTTCTTCACCTGTGCCTGCACACTTACACAGCTTGATCAGAGAGGGGCAAAACCTATCTCTACCCTCCCACCCCCGCGTCTCTCTCTCACAGAAGCCACTCTTGGGAAAGCTCTACCAGAGCTGCTGGGTAGCCGGGTACGGGTCGCGCCCGGGTCCAGGCCCACCGGCGTGCGTGGTGGGCGAGGAGTGCAGGTCAGTCTAAGTCGGGTCGGGTCAGGTCCGCGGGGCGTGAGCGCGGACGAGACCGGGTAACCGGGCGGGTGAAGGGGACCTCACCCCGTGTGCTGAGGCAACAAGCCTCCAGCACTTTTTCACTTTATACCGCTGCGCCTCTTCAGAGTTTTCCGAGGTGGGACTAAATGTCCCACCCCGAGTTGGCGCCTGCGCGGAGGAAACAGCTGGTAATCGCGGCGTTACGCGAGGCCTTCGCGCGAGGGCTTCGCTTCAGCTGCAGCCTGATGCTTTGTCGAAATGCCTCGCACGGCCTGGGAGTCGAATCTGGGCGTGGCGCGCCTGCAGCTGCAGGCGGAAGCAGCTCCTTCTGCACGGCAATGGCGGCGGAGGTCGGGTGACCTGTTCACAACAAAACGGCCTCTCGGCCTAATCAGAAGGTGCCGGGAGCTTCGCTAGAGTGCGGCGAAGCTCGTGTGGGTGGTGGCGAGGCGTGGGGCGGCGTGGAAGGGCTGCCCTAGGTCGGACTGTGGGTCGGAAGATGGGTTTGTTCGGTGGGGTTGCAGAGGGTGATGTGGGGGAAGTGGAAGGGCGAGGGTTGATCAGGGTGAGGAGGCGGAGGTTCTGCGGTGGTCGGCGAGCCGTGTGGGTTGCTGGGGTGATGGGAGCGGCTCGCCGGAGGATGGCCGGAGGCGGAGAAGGTGAGGGTGAGGGGTCGGAATCGAGGGCGACAGTAGATGTTTAAAGTGAGGAAAAGGAAGAGGGGAGGAAGAGGAGGAGTTCTACCTACTTAGCAGGAGGAGGAGGGGCCGGAGCGGGCAACTGTCGTATCGACTGTCGCCGGAGAAGAAGATGCCCGGGGGAAGGGGCGGCGGCGAGCAGAGGGCCGGAGAGGCGCCAGCTGGGTGCGGCGTGGCGCGGGAAGAGCAGGGGAGGAAGTCTCTGCTGCTGGTATTGCGGCAGAGCGAAGAGGAGGAGGAGGAAGAACCGCCGGAGCTGGTGGGCGTCTGCCGGAGTGAGAAGAGAGGAAAGTTGGGGGTTTTCTCTGTCAGATCCGAGCTGGGAAGAACGGTGGAGCGACGGGGGTATTTATAGGGACCGAATCAGGGAGGAAGGCGGAGGGAGACGACGTGTCTCCCTCGCCGGAGGACGCCGGAGATGGAAACCCATATCGTCTGTGCGTTCGCACGGCCGGTATGGTGGGTTACAGCGACCAGGGGGTGTCCCTGCGACGGCTGATGACGCAGGGCACCCCCGGTTTACTTGCCAGGCTCTCCCCCTCACCCTGCGCGGCGCCATGCTCCGCGCAAGGTCGCCGGAGCATGGTGCTGGCAGGTTTTGCAGGGGGGACCTGAAAGCAAAGAACGAAGGAGAGTTAGGGGCCAAAATGCGAGGGTTCAAAAGTTGAGGGCCAAAAAGTAAGTATATGAGGACCAAAGTGTAAAGTTGGTCAAGAAGGTTTCTTCTTAGGCTCAAGTTTTTATACATGACTAATTAGGACCTAAGGAATCTGATGGTGAATTTTATTTCTAGATTAAACCTTGTTTGACTAGTCAATTTACGCAAAAACCCAAATTAAGTTATTAATTGGGTATGGTTCTCAATGTAGGTCAAGATGGGTTCCTAAGGTCAAATTGAAGGTTCTAAACCCTAGAGATTATTTTTATATGAATTTTAGAGGGTTTATTCCATTTTTGCTTTGCCTTGAACCTCGTGAATTGAAGTGGGTTTGTTTTAGGGTTACAGATTATCATTTAGTTCCTTGGAATTGCTGTAACCCTTGCTAGATCATCTCATCCCACTTTTATTCTTATTAAGTTGCTTTGACCTATGTTTGGACCCTGAATTACCCTGTATGCAGATTATACTGGTAAAATTGCATTTTTACCCCTTATGACTTGTTTTCTCCTTAAACTCAGAATTCTCTGAGTTAAGCCTTTCCTTGAGTTATGTAGGAGCTTTTATCCTTTGTATTGGGTCAAAATGAGCTAGTTATGGCTCATGATGAGGTTTTCATCACTCCCTCACGGACTTGGGACCCGACCTGCTTACCTAACCTAGCACTTCTCGCGTGCCATACCCACATTGGTGCACTTGGACCCGAGTGCGCACCCGACCCGATTACCCAGCTCTGGGAGAGCGA
This sequence comes from Thalassia testudinum, assembly GCA_037157565.1. Classification (NCBI taxonomy): domain Eukaryota; kingdom Viridiplantae; phylum Streptophyta; class Magnoliopsida; order Alismatales; family Hydrocharitaceae; genus Thalassia; species Thalassia testudinum. The sequence goes on from JAZHRO010000063.1 coordinate 13,866,889, forward strand.
ACCAAAGAGAAAACTAGAGAGAGAGACGCGGGGAGGGAGGGGAGTAGGTTTTGCTACGTGGTGTTGTGCAGGAAGAAGAAGCTAAGGACGGAAGAGGCACAGCAAGAGAAGGAAAGGAAGGACTTGGCAAGGAAGGAGGCAGCAGCAGCAAGAGAAGGAAAAAGAAAAAGAAGAAAAGACACACTGTAGCTGAGGAGCGGCAGACCAAGGGAAGAAGGAGAAGAAGGAAACTGACGAAGAAAAGAAGAAAGGCTAGGACTTAGCTACAGGAAGAGAATCAAGAAGAGTGAAAGCAAGGGCAGAAGAAGAAGAGAAGCAGGAACGGCCAAAGAAGAAAAGGAGAAGAAGAAGCCATAGCCGCAGAGCAAAGCAAAAGAAGAGAAGACATAGAAGGCCAACAATTTAAAAGCACTGTAGTCTGAATTTTTAAGATGTCTGATACAATATCAGACGTCCAATTCTTTTTGAGCACTTTCTCCATAACATTACTCTGCTATTTTTGTTGAATTAGTTATTGCTTTTTATTGAAAGTTGTGTTCTCAAGTTTTGGAATACCCAATTGCTCCCTGTGTTCGACCTCGGATACTTTGATTTTCAAGTTATAAATTCTTGTTTGTTTTCACAAAGAGTTCATCTATATTACAACGAGATATATGTTAAAACATGATCTAGCTGCGTAAACATGGACCTATACAATTCAGATGGATGTATGCTGTTGAGCATTTTCTGAAAAAGCTAAAAGATTATATTTTAAAAAATGCAAAGCCGAAAGGTTCAATTGTAGAAGGTTATCTCATAAAGGAGTGTAAAAATTTTACCTCCATGTACACGAATGAAACTGACAACCGCTTAAATAAACTTAAAAGGAACTATGAGGGGGAATACAATGATAATGATGAAGAATGTCTGTTAATTTTGATATTAGAGGAAGGTCAATTCTTCGTATAGAATACAGGCCAATTTCAAAAATTAACAAACACTGGGCACATCTATATATTTTAAAGCAAAGTCCATAGATTGTTCCATTCTACGAGGAATTCGAACAATTATCTCAATCAAGTATATCTAAATTTGACTTCTTTGGTTGGTTCAAAAATTATATTAATCAATTGAAAGAGGATAAGGACCCATGATGGATACTAGATTTTGATGTAATTGCCGATACACTATTACATTATGCACATTACTACTCTAGGTGGGTATATAATAAATGGGTTCAGATTTAGAATAAAAGAAATTGATGATAGAAAGATTACTCCACAGACTGAAGTTGTTGATTCTGATCTTACCACCAGTCCAAATAGATACTATAGTAAATCAATGAAATTGTGGAGATTTAATGATTGCAGAGTTGTCCTACTTAAATGCCATTGATTTAATGTTTTTAAAAAGGGCATTAGTTTCAAAATTGACAAGAAACACAATTTCTTAAGTTTAAATCGTAATCGTCAAATTCTTTAGTCATTTGAACCATTCACATTGGTATGTTAAGTGGCACAAGTGATTTATGTCCCTGGTAATTGCCAAAGAGATTGGGTTATACCAATAAGAAGAGTACCATGCAATCATTTTGACATACAATTTGAAGTATAGTAAGAATTAACAGAAGGTCATATACATTGAAATGCAATAGATGCAGATATCTGAGGTTAGTAACAATTTCTTTACTTTGTTTCATTTTTGTTTTACTTATGCATTTCAAATTTTTGTGTCTGTATACTTCCTTTGCGTATTTGATTCATTATAGGTTTACTTTATGTAATTATTTATTTTTGCATTAATGGTTTATATATTGTTTTCAACTGTATTAACTTTTGTATTTATTTTTTATTGTAGATGAAGGGATTTAAGAGAAGAGCCAATAAGAAGGATCCCTCTCAGACAACCATCCACCCTACCCGAACACCAGGCTTAACCACCCCCCAGTACCATGCTCCCTCTCAGTCTCGTTTTCTACGACTCGAGGACCTAGCACGATCCCATGATGTCATATATGCAGGGGGAAGGGAAAGGGGAAGGAGACTCCTACAGAGCTAAAGAGAGTATCGAGTGATCCAGATTATCAGTCGGAGTTGTGGGCATCAAAGGGGGAGGATGAGGATGAGAACGATGAGGTCGAGGGAGAGGAGGGGGAGGATGAGCAAGTTGAGAATACGTGCCCAGTACATGTGGACCCAAGCGTGGGGGGTACAAGTACTGGTAAGAACTCTTGTATTTTTATAAAGTAATTTACTTTTATATTTTAGAACTTATATATTTGATATATATAATGAATATGATTAATGTCTACGCAGGTAGAGTAAGAAGTGTACAGGGGAAAACAAGGACTCTAGTTCTTCGATGTATCCTTGATGGCTTGAGAATAGCGATCAAGCTAAGAATCACAAGGGAGGCAAAGAATTACCTGGGCTTCATCAATCATGTGGGCATGATGGTAAACTCCATCATGCCACTTTGCAACTTCGATTGGAGGACGGTGTCTACAGAGCTAAAGAGGCAACTCCTCCTACAATTGGAGGTAATTCCATGCATCTTAAATAATACTTCTATAACTTTACCTTAAAATTATTTTTATGTAAGATTTATATGTTTTTCTAAAATAAATGTAGGTAATGATTAGGGTGACGACCCCAACTCCCCCCGATATATCCTTAATCACACCGCTGAGCTCCACAAAGATTGCAGGATGGTGACCAAGAGAAAAGTAAAAATTTTTAAACATTTATGTGTTTACTATGTATATGATTCAATATATTATTTTGAGCATTTTACATGAGCAAGCAAGGAAAAATAAGGCCAATATGGCTAAAGCTCCAACATAGACCCACTATTTTGGTCGAAGAAGAATTAAGACGATCAAGAGCCAATACATAAGTTTATTATAACAACCTCGCACTTGAATATTATTTACTTTAGAGGTTATCTTAACAAAATTGTACCATTTTCATATTTCCAGTCTACTTTACATAATGGGAGGGAGATGAGTATGATGGATATCTACAAGGTCACCCGTAGTAAGGTTGCAATTGAAGGTGCTCGTAAGTGGATTCATGAGTCATACTAGGTGATAAACGCATATAAATTCATCATAAAATGGTTATTTATAATAGTTCCTAGGCATAACAATGCATATTATGATATCAATATTGTACAAACATCCATTGCATTAAATTTAGGATAGTTGTATATTATGTACATTAATTCCATCATTTTACATGGCCAGGAGGTAGTGCAACATCTTTACGAGCTTCGGTTGAAGAATCCGACCATACGGATGGATTCAGAGCAACGATCGCAATCCATCAATGTGGGAATTGCCCAAATCTGAGCTCTATAGCACCCTCAATAAGAAGATAGATGGCTCAGATGGCGCGACGTGGTGCCATCCAAGCTGCCCCACCTGAGCCAAGGTGCCCCCAAGCCCATCGCAAGATCAGATCCTAGCCGTTGGATCTTAATCCAATGGCTGAGATGTTCGCTCCACGACTAAAGAAGCTCCTCATCTCAGCTAGCCTTAGGCAGATCAAGTGAGGAGTCATCTCGACCATTGGATCTCCATCCAACAGTCGTGGGCATAGAAGCTCAATTCATAAATAGAACACATAACAACCCTCAGCATAGTGGTTTGCGCCTCAACTCTCGACGTGCTGCCATGCGTTCGAAGCACTACGCATGGATTTTATTCGTTGAAGCGCATGTGGAAGGGAAATTGAGCCATCAATGGAAGATCAGGCGGCGAAGGAAGCAGCTACGTGGACGCACAGTTGAGCATGGATGCTACACACAGTCGCCAATGCACATCGAGAATGCACCATCTGACGCACGTGGCATCCGACGGCTGATGGCAAGGTGTGCGATTCAAATATTGCGAAGGGGCGCGATCTTCTCTCAGTCGTGCGATCCTTCATTAGACTATCAAGATTCATCCGCACCTACGTGCACAATGATAACTACGGGCATGGGTGGTGGGTGTGGGATTTACAATGATAGAAGGGTGGGCCTTTAGTGACACTTGTAACTATCACTAAATGGCCTGCGCAGTGCATGCGCCAGCCAAAGCAATGAAGAGCCGTGGATCTTCAGCGATAGCTTGAGCAGCCTTTAGTGACGCTTATAGCTATCATTGAATGCCTGTGCGTGGGATTCTCTTCTTCCCTCCACTATCTAAACACCCCTACACCCCCCATTCGTCTTCATTTCTACCTACTCTACTCCCACCTACTCCCAAGCTCTAGCAAGCCTACCAACGCTCTGTTAGAGCTTGCTCTCAAGCTCCCAAGGTGCCTATTAGTATATCAAACCTCTGCCCCACCAAATATTCCTCCAACTTCCCATCCCCATTCATAGGTTGCCTTGGAGCCGTCCTCTCACCTCCATTCCGATAGCAGATCATCTCTGCCTTCTCACCTCCATTTTGGAGCCACGCCAAAGCTTTCCTCTACCCGATATCCTACATCTCACCTCCATCGTCCTGCTTCTCACCTCCTTCGTTTGAGCTTCTACCAGGTGCCGTCATCTCGCCGAACAGCCGATTCGGGAGATTTCTTCTCACCTCCCTCTCTTTTTATGCTTTCATAGTTTATTGTAATTGACATTGGAGTGATATATATATCATATTTGTTCTATCTCTATCTTGTGATTCATTCTGCTTGTGTTCTTTCAAAAATACAAAAAAAAAAATCCTAAAATACCAAAAAGAAACAAAACGATGCACAATTTTCAATTAAAGTAAATGTCACCCCCTATGTTCTACCCAGCATTCCCTTGGAGTTTCGGTATAAATTTTATTTGATCACAAGTTTTGCAACTACGAAGATGGGTTACTTGTAACCCTGATTTCAAACTTGCGAAACACATGCGATCATTTTGGCACCGTTGCCGGGGGCAACGGAATTTACTTATTGTTTACTGCGCTTCTTTACATTTACATGGCACTAACCCCGCTTGTCCTTGATCTACTATCTTGCAGGTACCCTAGCATGGAGATCTATCTGCGGTAGAACAGAGTAAAGTGCAGGTAGAGTACTCTGTAAGTGTCCTCCACATTCCCCCTACTAGTTCATTCCGCCACAGTCATAACCAAGGCCTAATCTACTTAGGTGTTTGCATAAACCCTAGGATAGAACTGTTTGTCTTGTTTTCCACCTTCATCCACCTCACCCCCACATTTAAAAAAAAAAAAGATACTTTCTGTGGGACGAATCAATATACACACTTCATACACCCACATTTGAGGCACATAATCGGACTTGATTTTCATCTACTCAACCGGGCTTCTGACCTATGGACTCGGTACGCAAATTCAACACATAAAAGTGTAGAAATCATATTAGGTTAATCACCTTTTTGTGTGCCTTAATCGGTGGTGCATTTGAGCCGATTGATTGAATTGTTTGGGCCGCAACAACTAATCTAAAAGAGGTTCATTTTGTAACTGCCTCATAGGATTCAATAACTAGGTCAAGCCAAGCATTCCATATTTTTCTTGATTTCTAAAGGAAAATACTTGAACATGTGCTTTCAAAAACGAACTTGGTTTTCCTCACAAAACTTAGTTGAAAACACCTAATATTCGAATCCTAAAAGCTATTAAGCAAGATTCAAACCCTAAAACTCACCTCATCATTAATAATCTTAGTTGAAAACCTCTTGGTTGTGCACATTCACACATTCTCAAACAAATCATTAATGGCACAACCCATTAAGGGTCCATCACATTCCAGAGCACCAATTTCCTAAGCCTAACTAAAATCAATTAGACGTTGGACCTAAGGATTCATTCGCTCGTCGAGATCCAGATTGAGATTATTCACGATTAACCTGCTTATACTAGTCAATCTCACATCTAGCTAGGGGAGTAGCATCAAACAATCGTGGCTGGGGGGTACACTATTAACCGGAGGCATAAGCCAAAGGAAGAACCTTCTCCCCAGTCCCTCCTTCTAACTGGTCGGATTTCCTGGACATAAGTAGGGTAAATCATCCATAATCTTAGGATGGATTCTGAGAATCCGTAGACCTTAGTCTACCCCATCTAAGGACAGGCTTGTATTCTTGTGCTGTAGGGTTCCCTCTTTTTGTCGTCCTTTCGACTTCCTTCTAGTGTATGCTTGGAAGGAGGTCATTGAATCCTAGATTGGAAGGACCTTTAGACCATTCTAGGAGGCAAAGGTTGAGCTATAGCCAAGCAGATCTCATGGCTGATCAACAACCACCTCCCCTGCCCCCGAACCAGTAGGAGCTGATTCAGAGGCAATTGGAAGAATTGCAGTAGATGCAGCAATGGTTCCAACGTATGCATGGTTAAGGCGCTTAGCCCTTGAAGAATTTTTACGATCCATCAAACTATGGGGAACATCCCGGTGTCATGATTCCCGCTAAAGACATAGAAATCAAGCCCCAGGTCTTAAGTTTGATTAAGCATTTCCATGGGCTTGGCTCGGATGACCCATTCCAGCACTTGGAGGATCTGACCACTTTGGTTCAGACCACCGAGCAAGGAATGTGAATGAAGAGCAAATGATCATGAGGCTTTTCCCTCACTCTATCAGGGATAAGGCTGTACATTGGTACCGGACTATAGGAAGGCCGATTGAAACTTATGCTGCTCTTAAGTCAGCTTTCTTGAAGAAATTCTTTCCTATCGGAAGGATCAATGCCTTGCGACGGGTGATTACCACTTTTGCCCAGCGGCCGGGGGAACTGTTTCATGGTGCCTGGGAGAGATTTCAAGAACTTTTGAGGAAGTGTCCACACTACGAGGTGCCGAAATGGCAACTCATACAGATTTTCTATCACGGGTTGGCTGAGCAACTCCGTAATCACGTGGACGCCTCCTGCAGAGGCAATTTCCTCAACAGGGATGCAGATAGCACATATGACCTATTTGAGGAAATAAGTGAGAACTCAATTAATCATGCCTCCATGGATGCATTCAACCGGTCCCAACAATCTAGGTAAAGTGCTAATGAGATGCAGGATTTAAGGATGCCTAAGAATTCTCAAAGTCATGCACCCGATGCTAGACACTCGGGAACATGGCTAAGAGAGATATGATGCCCCTGAACCCAATTCTTTCCGTAGAAATTTTTGACATTTTGGGCATCGACTTTATGGGACCCTTCCCTCCTTCATTTGGACACCAGTATATTCTAATCGCTGTTGATTATGTGCCCAAGTAGATTGAGGCAATTCCCTCCCAGACCAATGACCACAAGGTGGTTATCGATTTTATGAAGAAAAATATCTTCAGTCGGTTCGGGGTTCCTAGGAAAATTATCAATGATGGTGGCACACATTTCACTCATGCCCAGTTTCAAAATTTATTGGGGAAATATGGGGTAAATCATTGGATTTCGACACCTTACCACCCACAGAGGAACGGACATGCCGAGGTCTCCAATCGGAAGATCAAGAACATTTTGCAGAAAATCATTAGGCCTGATAGGAAAGATTGGACCCAAAAGCTAAATGATGCTCTTTGGGCCTACCGTACGGCATACAAAATGCCTATCGGTATGTCTTCGTTCCGTCTAGTGTTTGGTAAGGTGTGCCAATTACCCGTAGAACTTGAACACCGGGCATTTTGGTCCATTAAGAAATGTATTGTGGACCTTGAGTTGGCCAGGAAAACCAGGAAACTCCAACTATCTGAGTTGGAGGAGCTTCAAAATGATGCTTATGAAAATGCCAGAATCTATAAGACAAGGACCAAAGCTCTCCATCACCAGATGATTTCACGTAAGAGCTTTGAGCTGAACTAGAAGGTCTGGCTTTTCAATTCTCGATTGAAGCTTTTCCTCGAAAAACTCTGGTCTAAGTGGGACGGCCCATTCGTTATTGAGCAGATTTTCCCTAACAGGGCCGTCGAAATCTCTGACCCAAAGATGGGTAATATTTTCAAGGTCAACGGACAGCGTCTCAAACCCTTGACCATGTGCTCCCTAAACCCATCTCGAACAAGGTTGCTCTTACCTTGCCTTAACCACCGCGGGCTGATCATCGCCCAGTTGATGGCAATAAACTCAGCACATGTAAAGACTGTTCCAAGCTGACTGGAGTCTCATGGTAACCAGGTGCTATTGTTCAACTTCTACTCTCCTGTATGCTTTCATTTTGAACAATAAGGACCTTGAAATAGATAAGCATGCGGGGGTGGAAATATCTTATAATCTTTTTGTCAGCTGTAACAGTAATTTCCTACTTTCTTTTATTCTATTAAAAAAAATTAGAATTAGGAGATGAGAACTTAGGCATTAGGAGTTGCAAACTTTATGAATTGATACTTTGAGACCTGAACACTTAGATTCTTCAGGTCTTCAAGCTTAATTAGCCCAGGTGTCCACTCGAATGTGGACTTCGTCTAGAGTCCTCGCCAATTCAAATTCATTTTTAATTTGGCTAATAAATTGGGATGATAAGTATATGACTAATCAACCCATCCTCTGATTTGGGGAGACTTTAAGCCTAAGTATCTATACACACTATTTTGCACTGACTCACTTTTTGGCAGTTTCTTTAGAAATTGGATAGCTAATGAACTATCTAGGGTGGTATGGCTAGCAAGTTGTCAGTGGTAATAGCTTATCGACCGGTTATCCAGAGCCTAGTCACAAGACCATTTTCATTGTACTACCTTTAGGTAAATCTTAGATCAGGAAAGTAACCTACTTAAAATATATATATATATATATATATATAGAAAAAAATAGAAAAAGGAGAAAATATAAAAAATAAATAAAACCACACTTCACCACATGAATATGGCTGGCAAGTTGTCGGTGGTAACAACTCCTCGGTCGGTTGTCCAAAGCCCAGCTAAAAAAAAATGTACAATAATTCCCAAAATAATTAGGGAAGAAGTAAGAAAGTAGAATAAACTGGGGAGATATACACTGGATTCTCCCTTGTGTTGACCCCATAAATAAAAGTAGGGAGAAAGCTACCATTCGAAAAGATATTCGAAAAGATAAACCTCTAGGCAAGGTCACCTAGGGTCATAGAAACCTGAAGTCTATTTTAACAGTCGCCTAGTGAGTCTTTCCCTATTTTCACAAGATGCTTAGCACTTAGTCCTTTTCAAGTCTTGGGCGGGTTGGGTAGCCGTAATAAGTTATCCCGACACTCTCAAACTCCAAAAAGTCCAAAAAAATAAGAAAAGAAGAAAAAAAATTGTATCTTCCCTTTTGAAATAAGGTGTGGGCTTGGACAGTCTGCATTCTGGCAAGCACCCGGGCACTGTTGAGTTTTTGTAATTAGGTCTTAGGTTGAATCTTTCTAAAGCAATCAACGAAATTTGCCTAAATACTCGAATCCTGATTCTACTTTTATAGATAGCATTTAGGTTAATTTTGCTAGGAACTAGCAAAAAGTAAGCATGGGGGTATGATAAGCACATATAAATTCATCATAAAATGCTTATTTATAATAGTTCCTAAGCATAGCATTACATATCATGATATACATATTATATAAACATCCATTGCATTACATTTAGGATAGTTATATATTATGTACATTAACTCCATCATTTTATATGGCCAGGAGACAGTGCGACATCTTTACAGGCTTCAGATGAATAATCCGACCGTACGGATGGATTCAGAGCAACGATCGCAATCTGTCAGCATGGGAATCGCCCAGATCTGAGCTCTATAGCACCCTCTGCAAGAAGAAGAAAATTGACAGCCCAGATGGTGCCACGTGGCACCATCCACGTTGCCCCACCTGAGCCATGGTGCCCCCAAGCCCGCCGCAAGATTAGATCCCAGCCGTTGGATCTCAATACAACGGCTGAGATGTGCACTCCATGACTGAAGAAGCACCTCATCTTAGCCAGCCTTAAGCAGATCAAGTGAGGAGTCGTCTCGACCATTGGATCTCCATCCAATGGTCGTTGGCATGGAAGCTTAATTCATAAACAGAACACATAACGACACTTAGCACAGTAGTTTGCACCTCAACTCTCAACGCGCGGCCATGCGTTCGAAGCCCTGTGTCCGGATTTTATCTGCTGAAGTGCATGCAGGAGGGAAATTGAGGTGTCGATGGAAGATCGAGCGGCGAAGGAAGCAGCTACGTGGATGCACAGTTGAGCACAGACACTGCACGCGGCTGCCAATGCACATCGAGAACGCACCATTTGATGCACGCAGCATTCGATGGCTAATGGCGAGGCGCGCGATTCAAATTTTGCTAAGGGCTGCGATCTTCTTTCGACCGTATGATCCTTCATCCGATGGTTAGGATTCATCCGCGCCTATGTGTGCGATGGTAGTTGTGGGTGTTGGGCGCAGGATTTAGTGACACTTGCAGTTGTCACTAAATGTCATGCGCAATGCGTGCACCAGCCAAAGCAATGAAGAGCTGCGGATCTTCAGCGATAGCTCGAGCGACCGTTAGTGATGCTTATAGATGTCACTGAATGCCTGTGCATGGGATTCCCTTCTTCCCTCAACTATGTAAACACCCCCCATTCCTCTTCATCTCTACCTACTCTACTCCCACCTACTCCTAAGCTCTAGAAAGCCTACCAATGCTTTGTTAAAGCTTGCTCTCAAGCTCCCAAGGTGCCTATTAGTATAGCGAACCTCTGCCCCACCAAATGCTCCTCCAACTTCCCATCTCCATCCATAGGTCGCCTTGGAGCCGTCCTCCCACCTCTATTCCTGTAGCAGATCATCTCTGCCTTCTCACCTCCATTCTAGAGCCACACCGAAGCTTTCCTCTACCCAACATCCTCCTGCATCTCACCTCCGTCGTCCCGCTCCAAACCTCCTTTGTCCAAGCTTCTGCCAGGTGCTGTCGTCTCGCCGAACAGCCAATTTGGGAGATTTCTTCTCACCTCCCTCTCTTTTTATGCTTTCATAGTTTATTGTAATCAACATTGGAGTGATATATATCATATTTGTTCCATCTCTATCTTGTGATTCATTCTGCTTGTCTTCTTCTTTCAGAAATACAAAAAAAAAAAAACCCTAACATACCAAAAAGAAACAAAATGAAGCACGGTTTTCAATTAAAGTAAACGTCGCCTCCCTATGTTCAACCCGAGACTCCCTTGGAGTTTTGGTATAAATTTTATTTGATCACGAGTTTTGCAACTACGAACATGGGTACTTGTAACCCAGATTTCAAACTCGTGAAACACGTGCGATCACTAGGAGAGACACATAAGTTTCCTAAATTAAAAAACTTGGTGAGACCCTATATTATAATAATAATTTCCAACAAGTTTAGGAAAGAATAGTTCACTTGGTGCATCCCCACGACGATGAGACCTTTGACAACGTCCAGCATCCTCTAGATCCAGAGAAGGCATTTAGTAGAGTGATGCCACCAAATCATGGTGGTTTCGTTCGTAGTATGGGGAGGGCACACACCTTATCCAGCTGGTATGGGAGGAAAGGGGTCATCTCATCTAGTGTCGTCGATCAGTTGGACAAAAAGATTGACACACTACAGAGACGAGAGGAGAAGGAGAATTGAGAGGCTGAGATGAAAAATCAGATGGATACCATGGAGTCTCAGATGAGTAGGACGGATAATAAGATTTAGTAGCTTCTATCCCTTCTTCTGAAGAAGGGATAATCAGAGCATCCATCTTCATCAAATCACACCACCCAAGTACGAGACGACAACGACATGGGTGGGGCTGATGGAACTAGTGGCATTGGTGCACCTGTATTTTGATATTTTCTTTTTTTCTTTATTATTACATGTTTCATTTTACATGTAAATATTTCATTATGAAACTTTTTCTATATTAGACTTTATTTTTGTGGAATATACACTTGTTTCAATTCTCGACACTTTCTATAAAAGTAGGTGTTTAACTAAGTATAATAGTATTATGAAACTTTTTAGTTTTTAAATCATTTATATTTATAATAGCAAATCTTTCCCATAATTTTTACAATTAAAAAAAAAGTCCCCTTATTATCATCGATTTTTCCAATAACCGACAACGTTAAAAGGTAATTTTTTCTAACAAATATAACTATTTGTCATCGCTTATTGTAGAAGCAACAGCAGAAATATTAATGTCGTCGCTCCGTAAGCGATGGCAAATAGTAATAAATGATGGCATCTCAGTTTTTATTTTTTAAAAAAATTATTATTTACTGTCACTAATCTATGAATTGATGACAGAAATATTTACGTCGTATATTTACGTTGTCGCTGTTTGAAGTGACGACATTTACATTTGAATGATGACAAAAATCCAAAAGTGGTGTGTTAACGCAAGAAAATGTGATAAACAATCCTTGTCGCTTACTTGCTAAATGATGGGAAACAAAAATGCCGTCAATTTTAAAATGACGGAAAAGCTCTAGTCCGTCTGCTGTGCCAACGATAATTCGATGTTAGATTTTCTTTATAGCCGATGGAAAAATGAAACAGCAATGTTGGTTATGCCATCGCTTTTAAGCGTCAGTTTAAACACTTTTGTCATCGATTTTCAACCAACTGCAAAGGTCTAGATTATTGTAGGTTACATTCTGAAGGCTCGATTGATCCAGAAAGAAATCTTAAATCATTTGAATCAAATAACGAAGGAGCAAGAAATGAACTAAATGAATGCACGAGATGATATTTTAAGAATGATTAATAATCTATATGATGAAACTAGCATAAATGCATTAGACCTAACCAAGATCTGAAGCTAAGTGCACTTTGGCGAGAGTAGAATAAATTGGGTAACTCTTGGGAAGCTTTTGTGTTGCATCTATTTTTCGATCGAAAATACTCATTCTTTTCGTTCCTTAAATATCAGACATAAGTTGCGGTGTTGAACTAATATTTGAGTTTAGAAGGTCCTAAAATCTTAGACACTTGAATCGCTCGTATTAGATAACAAATAACTAAGATACGTAGAAAATGGATAAACGCGATTATATTAGAGAAAGATAAACAAAATCCTTGTGGGTGGGATCATACCAGCATTAATGCATCGTATCCCATCAGAATGCCAAAGTTAATCGTTCTTGTTACAGAGTAGTAATAGGTTAAGACACCTAGGAATTCGTCATGTTATGCCCATTTTTTTTTATTAAGAGCATGAATCCTTAATCATGTTAAATATCTCTTACACCTTGATGTGATGCGATCGATATTTAGGTTCAAGAGGCTTAAAAGCCCCTGAAAGAAGTCTTAAATCATTCAAATCTGATAACAAACAAGAAAGAAATGCACAAAATGAATGGATGCGATGATACTTTACGAATAATTAATAAAATACTAATGTTTGTGATCAAACTAAAAAAAAAGTATCAGACCTAATCAGGATCTAGAGATAAGTGCGTTTTGGAGGGAGTAGAATAAATTTGGTGACCCCCGAAGAAGTTCTTGTGTTGCATATATTTTTCTATTGAAAATATTCATTTCTTTTGTTCCTTAAATATTAGGCACAAATTATGATGTTGAATCGATATTCATGTTTAAAAGATCTAGAAATCTCGAAAGCGACTCTTAGATCCCTCGTATCGACTAACGAATGAGCAAGATACACAAAAAATGAATGGATGCTGACGTATTATAAAAATATAATCAAAATCCTAAAGGGTGTGATCGTACGAGCATTAATGCACTAGACCCTCGTAGAACTTTGAAGTTAAGTGTGCTTAGGCAAGAGTAATACTAAGTTGGGTGACCTACAGGGAAGTCCTCGTGTTACGTCCATCTTTTTTATCAAAAACCATGATCCCATGGGTTCATTAAATAATTGTCACACTTTAATGAGATGAAATCGACATTCACCTTCAAAAGCATCAAAGGCTAAAAAAACACTTCAATCATTCAAATCAAACAATGGAGGAGTGATTAAACCATCACAAATGCATCGAATCTGATCAAATTCGAACATAAGTGCACTTTCGCATGAGCAAACTAAAATGGATGACCTCCTGAGAAGTCATTGTGTTGCATCCATTTTTCCAATAGAGAACATTTAACTATTTTGTTCATTAGATATCAGTCACAACTTGTGTTGAATCAATATTTGGATTCAGAAGGTCCAAAAATTTCAAAGATGACTCTTGCATCGCTCATCTCAGAAAATGAATGGGTAAGATACATAGAAAACAAATGGATGCCTTCCTTTATAAAAGGGATAAACAAAATTTTAATAGTTGTGATTATAATAGCAGTATTGAATTGGATCATATCAGAACTCTAAAGTTTAGCGTGCTTAGGCAAGATCAATACTACATTAGCTGACTTCCTGTAAAGTCTTGTTCTTGCCCTCATTTGTTTGATTGAGAATCATGATCCCCTTAGTATGTCAAATATCTATCATACTTTGACGGGATGCAATCTATATTTAGGTTCAAAAGGCTCGAAAAATACAGAAAGAAATCTTGAATCATTCAAATCAAATAACGAAGGAGCAAGAAATGAACTAAATGAATGGACACGACAATATTTTAGGAATGATTAATAAAATTCTAATGTGTATGATTAAACTGGCATAAATGCATCAAACTTAATCAAGACCATGAGTACAATAGATTGGGTGACCTCTTGGGAAGTTCTTGTGTTGCATATATTTTCGATTGAAAATATTAATTTGTTTTGTTCCGTAAATATTAGACACAATTTGTGACGTTGAATTAATATTTGGGTTCAAAAGTTCCAAAAATTTCGAAGAATCTTGGATCGCTCGTATCGGATAATGATTGACTATGGTAGAGAATGGATAAATGTGATTATATTGAAAAGAAGACAAACAAAATCCTCGTGGGAGGGATCATACCATCATTGATGCACTGAATCCCATTAGAACTCCGAAGTTAAGCATGTTTGTTAGAAAGTAGTACTAGGTTGACAGACCTAGAAATTTGTCATGTTACACCCATTTTTTTGATCGAGAGCATGAACCCCTTGGTATGTTAAATATCCCTAACAATTTGACGAGATGCGATCGAAATTTAAGTTCAGGAGGCTCAAAAGCTCCAGAAAGAACTCTTAAATTATTCAAATCAAATAACGAAGTAGGAAATACACAAAATGAATAGACGCGATGATATTTTTAGAATAATAAAATCCTAATGCATGTGATTAAACTGACATAAATGCATCAGACCTAATCAGCATATATAATTATGCTCTAGTGGGAGTAGAATAGATTGGGTGACCCCCTATGAAGTTCTTATGTTGCATATATTTTTTGATTGAAAATATTCATTGGTTTTGTTCCGTAAATATCGAGCACAAATTATGGTGCTTAAATATCAACCAAAAATTTTGGTGCTGAATCAACATTTGAGTTCAACAGGTCTAAAAATCTCAAAGACGATGCTTGGATTGCTTGTATCGGATAACGAATGAGCAAGATACACAGAAAATGGATGGACATAGACCTAGTATAAAAATATATACAAAATCCAAAGGGATGTGATTGTACAAGCACTAATTCACCGGATCCTCTCAAAACTCTATTGTTAAGTGTGTTTGGGCAAGAGAAATACCAAGTTGTGTGACTTATAGGGAAGTTCTCATGTTGCGTCCATTGTGTTTATCGAGAACCATGATCTCATAAGCACATCAAATATCTATCACACTTTAATGGAGTGCAATCGACATTCAGCTTCAAAGGCCTCAAAATCTCCAAAAAAACTTTGGAATCTTTTGAATCTGACAATGAAGGATTGATTAAACCAGTAGACATGCATCGAATCTGATTAAGATCTGAAGATAAGAGGAACTTGGTGCGAGTATACCAAAATAGGCGACCTCTTGAGAAGTCCTTGTGTTGCATCTATTTTTTCGATCGAGAACATTCAATTATTTTGTTAATTAGATATCAATCAAAATTTGTCATGTTGAATCGATATTCGGGTTTAGAAGATCCAAAAGTTTTGAAGATGACTTTTGCATCTCTCGTTCTGGATAACAAATGAGTAAGATACATAGAAAACAAAAGTACACACTCCTACTATAAAAATGCAAAATAAAATCTTAACAAATGTAATCATAACAGTAATGCATCCCATTAGAACTCCAAAGTTAAGCGTACTTAACCGAGATCAATACTACATTAGGTGACTTCCTACGGAGTCTTGTTCCTACTGTCATTTTTCCTATCAAGAATCTTGATCCCCTGGGTATGTTAAATATCTATCATACTTTGATGGGATGCGATTGGAAATTAGGTTTAGATGGCTCGAAAGATCCAGAAAGAAATCTTAAATCATTCGAATTAAATAACAAAGGAGCAAGAAATGAACTAAAAGAATGGACGCGATGAAATTTTAAGAATAATTAATATTGTGTGATTAAATTGGCATAAATGAATTCGAACTAATCAGGATCTAAAGAAAGGTGCACTTTGGCGAGAGTAGAATAGATTAGGTAACCTCCTGGGAAGTTCTTTTGTTGCATCGACTTTTTGCTCAAAGAAATTCATTCATTTTGATTCATAAATATCATAAACAATTTGTGGTGTTGAATTGATATTCAGGCTCAAAAGGTCCGAAAATCTTGAAGACTCTTAAATCGCTTGTATCGAATAACAAATGACTAAGATACGTAGAAAATGGATAAATGCGAATATATTAGAAAAAAAGAAAAATAAAATCCCAGAGGGTGGGTGATGGTAACACCATCATTAGCCATAACTAATTTTAATTAGTTGAAATTAAGTGACAAATGCTCCTGAATAATTTCCTGAGGATAGTAATTCCACACAAATTCATTTTGAGAAGAAAATATTAAAAAAGGGTTAATTATGTAGTTTTAACATCACATCACAAATGTATAGTAACCATGGGTCACCTAGGGATTAATTAAAGGTCAAATAGGCATTAAATTCCAAAGAGTAGATCCACACAGATAGAAACGAGCTTTCCCGTGTTTCGAGAACTAAAACAGCATGTCAAAACCCTAATTTCAGACTTGCATAAATTGAATAGGTTTAGGTTAGGATAAAATTTATCTAAACCTCATAAAATTCATAGAAAAATATTCTAAGAGGTTTGGTACCCTTGCTTTGACCAACTGAACCCATTTTTCCTTAATACAGGGTTGTAGATAGGATTCTACCTTAATTTGGGCTTCTGTGCAAACTGTTTAATCAAACGTGGTCAAAACTCATATCTAACCTCACCATTAGATTTCTTGGGTCTAAATTAGGTTAAGGCCAAAATTTTGGATCAATAGGAGTCCATGTTGACCTAGTTTACAATTTTGTCCCTAAAATCTCTATTCTTCACACTTAAGCCCATAACTTCTCATCGTTTTCCTCAAAAGGGTCCCTACTGCCATTGTTGGTGTGAGCACTCCATAGACCGAGCTTCAAGAGAGAATATCTCTCTCAAATCAGCAACAAATCCCTCCAAATTTGGAGGGATTCGTGCTTAGATTTAGAGGAATCCAATGAAATTGATTCCAAGACCTAACTCGAAGTTAAGATCCCTAGCAAGCTAGAGATTTCAGGGATCCTAAATCCCCTAAAATCATGATTCAGTCAGGCTCCTTTCCTGATTTTGAGCTTAGAATTGAGCTCTATAAAGGTCCCTCTTAATTTCATCATCCTCCTTAGCTCGATTCCAAGCGAAAAATCTTCTTCTTCTTCGGCCACCTTTGACTGCAGCTCCGGTGAGCTCCTCAATCCTCCATCATCCCCCTCTACCTTGTACAATAGGCAGAGGGATCATCTTCTTCGCCTTCGTCTGCGCCTGGTGGGCCAAAGCTAGGGCTCTCCCAAACCCCTTCTTCCTCGTTGTCTCTCCCACCGGAGACTTCACCTTCCCTGACGCTGACCAATCAAAGCTAGTGCGATCCTTTTCCCTTTTCAAACAATAAAGTAGTTTTCTCTCTCCTCGATCTCTTTAGGTTAGATTTCACCCCTTAACTCCTCAATTCAGCCGTCGAACCACTAACTCCCTCTCCGTCTTTCCTGACTCCTGGTACGTCACCGGCATGGTCATTCCACTACCACACACCTCCCTACGTCGCACCACTGCCACCAAAACCTTAATCGCATCACCCTCTTCAAAAGCCCTTTCCTTATTCGTTCTTCCACCCACCAAAACCTTCGGTCGGACAATCCACGCTTTCGCTGACCACCCAACCACTATCCGGCCACCACACACCACCGTTCACTTAATCGACCTCGCCATCACCTTCCTCGCCTCATGGTGCGCTCAGGAGCTTTCTAATTTGGGCTTGAACACCATATTTGGCTTTTTCAGCTGTCACCGATGAGCTCCACTCCTTCGCTTTCGTCCGCCGTGCTCCGGCTACCATCGTCACCAGCAATGCCTTCAGCTAGAGTGGAACACCCTCACGAAGGTTTTTGGCCTCTCGATTGAAGGAGAAAGAGGTAGCAACCGCATCAATTTGACGTGAATCCCAACTACTGTAGTGCACGAAGCAAAGTGGGAATCTTAGTCCCAACTCAGATGCTAACAAGTGCGCGATAGCGTATAATACGCATTGGTGCGCAAGGCTTGTTGCCTCAAATAACACGGTGGGTGAGGCCCCCATGTATGTGCTCTCCTACACTCTCTCACTCCTCACCCACAACCACTGCTTGTAGGCTTAGTCCCCGATCCGAATCTAATTACCTGTATACCTAACCAAATTAGAGAAAGGGAATTTTCTAAGGGAGGAGCGGTGGGTTTTGGACTGTTGTGTCCTCGGTATTTGTGTCGCTACGCCTAACACTTACTATTTGAGGCTTGGCACCCTTGTGCCTATTCTGAGCTTTGAATGGTTAAGTCATCTGATCTCCTTTGGCGACGTTTGGTGAAGCCTTGGGCTTGGTTCTGAACATTGTGGATATATTTGGCTAGTGCTGATGTGGAATTTGTGAATATGTGGTTGAGACCACTGTTGGGATATTGATTTGAGTGTGGGATGTATGCTTAATTTGAGGGATTAAGTGGTGATTTAAATCACCATTCTTTTTAGATTCCTAATTTTTTTTATCCCAATAACTTATGATACAATTGAATATCATTTTGAGTAGATTATTATACATTGAACATCTTATTATTGTGCTCATTATTTCTATGTTGTGATTAGTGCATGAATTCCATATTTGCTCCCTAAGAATGACCTCGGACTCAATTCTTTCTTTTCAAGTTATATAAATTTAAGTGTTGTCGCGATTCATGTCCTATACTATGATGCATATTTCTAAAACGACGATTTCCATGAATGAACAGTGGGATCATACAAGCATTAATGCACCACATCACATCAAAAGGTCGAAGTTAAGCGTGCTTGTCAGAGAGTAGTACTAGGTTGAGAGACCTAGGAATTCTCCGTGTTACTCCGATTTTTTTGATCAAGAGCATGAACCCCTTGGTACGTTAAATATCTCTTACACTTTGACTGGATGCAATCGACATTTAGGTTTAATGGGCTTGAAAGCTCAAGAAAGAACTCCTAAATCATTTGAATCAGATAACGAAGGAGCAAGAAATGCACAAATGAGTGGACATGACAATATTTTAAGAATGATTAATAAAATTAAAAATCCGTCTGATCAAACCAACATAAATCCATCAACCCTAATCAGGATCTGAAGATTATTGCCCTTTGTCAGTAGTAGAATATATTGGGTGACCTCCAAAGAAGTTCTTGTGTCGCATATATTTTTCGAACAAAAATATTCATTCATTTTATTCCTTAAATATCAAGCACAAATTATAATGTCGAATCGATATTCAAGTTTAAAAGGTCCGAAAATCTCAAAAATAACTCTTGGATTGTTCCTATCAGATAACTAATGAGCAAGAAACATAGAAAATAGATCAACGCTGACCTATTATATAAATATAAAAAAAATATGAAGGGGTGTGATCATACGAGCATTAATGCACCAGATTCTCTTAGAACTCTGAAGTTAAGTTGGGTGACATATAGGGAAGTCCTCGTGTTGCATCCATTTTTTTTATTGAAAACCATGATCCCATGGGTACGTCAAATATCTGTTACACTTTAATATGATGAAATCGACATTTAACTTCAGAAGCCTCAAAGGATAAAAAAACTCTTCAAACTTTCGAATCAAATAAAGTACGAGTGATTAAACGAGCACAAATGCATCGAATCTAATCAAATTCAAAGATAAGCACACTTTAGTGCAAATAGGATAAAATGGCTAACCTCCTGAGAATTCCTTTTGTTGCATCCATTTCTTGATTGAGAGTGCATTCAACTACTTTGTTCATTAAATATCAATCACAACTTGTCATGTTGAATCGATTTTCAGGTTCAAAGGGTCCAAAAATATTGAAGGCAACTCTTGCATCGCTTGTCTCGGATAACAAATGAGTGAGATACGAAGAAAATGAATGGACACCCTCTTATTATAAAAAGGATAAACAAAATCTTAACAGCTGTCATCATAATAGCAGTAATGCATCGGATTCGATCAGATCTCTGAAGTCAAGCGTGCTTAGGTGAGATCAATTCTACATTAACTGAATTCCTACAAAGTCTTGTTGTTGCCCTCATTTGTTTGATCAAGAATCATGATCCCCTTGGTACATAAAATATCTGTCATACTTTGCCAGGATGCGATCGATATTTAGGTTCAGAAGGCTTGAAGGATACTGAAAGAAATCTTAAATCATTCAAATCAGATAAAAAATGAGTATGAAATGAACTAAATAAATAGTGGAGACGATATTTTAAGAATGATTAATAAAATTCTAATGTGTGTGATTGAATCGACAGAAAAGCTTCAGACCAAATTAAGATCTGTAGATAAGTGTGCTTTGGTGTGAGTAGAATAGATTGGGCAACATCCTGGGAAGTTCTTGTACTGGGTATATTTTTCAATCTAAAATATTCATTTGTTTTGTTCCTTGAATATCAGACACAATTTGTGGTGTTGAATTGATATTCGGGTTCAGAAGGTCCAAAATTTTCGAAGACTCTTGGATCACTCTTACCAGATAACGAATTAGTAAGATACGTAGAAAGCAGATAAACACGATTATATTAGAAAAAAAGATAAAGAAAATCCTAGTGAGAGGGATCATGCTAGCATTGATCGCCCGAATCCCATCAGAACTCCAAAGTTAAGTGTGTGTTAGAGAGTAGTACTAGGTTGAGAGACCTAGCAATCCATCGTGTTACGCTCATTTTTTTGATCGAGAGCATGAACCCCTTGGTACGTTAAATATCTCTAACAATTTAGCGAGATGCGATCGACATTTAGGTTCAAAAGGTATAAAACCTCCAGAAAGAACTCTTAAACCATTCGAATCAGATAACAAAGGAGCAGAAAATGTATAAAATGAATAGACATGACAATATTTCAAGAATAATAAAATCCTAATCCATGTTATCAAACTAGCAGAAATGCATCAGACCTAATCAAGATCCAAATATAAGTGCGCTTTGGCGGGAGGGTGATCCCCTGTGAAGTTCTTATGTTACATATATTTTTTGATCGAAAATATTCATTCATTTTGTTCCTTAAATATCAAGCACAAATTATGGTGTTCAAATCTCGGGTAGAAATTTTGGTGTTGAATCAATATTCGAGTTCAAAAGGTCCAAAAGTCTCAAATATGATGCTTGAATTGCTCGTATCGAATAACGAATGAGCAATATACATAGAAAAAGGATGGACACTGACCGATTATAAAAGTAAAAACAAAATTCGAAGGGTTGTGATCGTACGAGAACTAATGCACCGGATCCTCTCAAAACTCTAAAGTTCAGTGTGCTTGGGCAGGAGTAATACTAAGTTGTGTGACTTATAGGGAAGTCCTCATGTTGCATCCATTTTATTTATCAAGAACGATGATGTCATGGGTACGTCAAATTTCTATCACACTTTGATGGGATGCAATCGACATTCAACCTCAAACGCCTTAAAAGCTGCAGAAAAACTCTTTAATCATTCTAATTAGACGAAGGATTAATTAACCAGCAGACATGCATAGAATCTGATTATGATCTGAAGCAAGGAGGAACTTGGCGTGAGTAGATTAAAATGAGTGACCTCCTGAGAAGTTCTTGTGTTGCATCCATTTTTCAATTGAGAACATTCAATTGTTTTGTTAATTAGATATCAATCATAATTTGTCATGTTGAATCAATATTCGAGTTTATAAGGTCCAAAAATTTTGAAGATGACTCGTGCATCACTCATCTCGGATAACGAATGAGTAAGATACATAGAAAACAAATAGATGCACTCCTATTCTAAAAAATGGTCAATAAAATCTTAACGGTTGTGATCATAATAGCAGTAATGCACCAGATCCCATCAAAACTTTGAAGTTAAGCATGCTTAACCAAGATCAGTACTACATTATGTGACTTCCTACGAAGACTTGTACTTGTCCTCATTTTTTTGATCAAGAATCATGATCCCCTAAGTACGTCAAATATATGTCATACATTGACGGGATGCAATCGACATTTTGGTTCAAAAGGATCAGAAGATCAAGAAAGAAATCTTAAATCATTCGAATCGAATAATGAAGAAGCAAGAAATTAACTAAATGAATGGACACAATGATATTTTAAGAATGATTAATAATGTGTGTAATTAAATTGGCATAAATGCATTAGACCTAATCAAGATCTCAAGATAAGTGTAGTTTGGCTGGAGTAGAATAAGTTGGATGACCTCTCAGAAAGTTCTTGTATTGTATCTATTTTTCAATCAAAAATATTCACTCATTTTATTCCTTATTATCAGACACAATTTGTGGTGTTCAATTGATATTCAGGTTTAGAAGGTCCGAAAATCTTGAAGACTCTCGAATCACTCGTATAGGATAATGAATGACTAAGATACGCAAAAAATGGAAAAGCATGATTATATTAGAAAAAAAGAAAAACAAAATCCTAGTGGGTGGGATCATACCAGCATTAATGCACCGGATCCCATCAGAGCATCGAAATTAAGCGTGCTCGTTAGAGAGTAGTACTAGGTTGAGAGACCTAGCAATTTGTCGTGTTACGCCAACTTTTTTCATCGATAGCATGATCCCCTAGGTACGTTAAATATCTCCTACACTTTGGTGTGGAGAGATCGACATTAATGTTCAAGGGCTTAAAAGCCCCAAAAAGAACTCTTAAACCATTCAAATCAAATAATGAAGGAGCAAGAAGTACACAAGTCGAATCGACGCGACGATATTTTAAGAATGATTAACAAAATTCAAAATTCGTGTGATCAAACTGACATAAATGCATCAAACCTAATCAGGATCTGAAGATAACTGTGCTTTGGCGGGAGTAGAATAAATTGAGTGACCTCCAAAGAACTTATGTTGCATATATTGTTCGATAGAAAATATTTATTCGTTTTGTTCCTTAAATAACAAGCATAAATTATGATGTTGAATCCATATTTGAGTTTAAAAGGTCCAAAAATCTCGAAGATGACTCCTGGATCGCTCATATCGAATAACAAATGAGTAAGATACACAAAAAATGGATGGGCATTGACCTATTATAAAAATATAAACAAAATCTTAATGGGTGTGATCGTATGAGTATTAGTGCATCGAATCCTCTTGGAACTTTAAAGTTAAGTGTGCTTGGGTGAGAGTAATACTAAGTTGGGTGACTTACAGGGAAATCCTCATGTTGTGACCATCTTTCATATCGAAAACCATGATCCCATGGGAACGCCAAATATCTGTCACACTTTAATGAGATGAAATCAACATTCAGCTTCAAAAGCCTCGTAGACTCAAAAAAACTCTTCAATGTTTGGAATCAAATGGAGGAGTGATTAAGCCAGTGTAAATGCATCGAATCTGATCCAATTCGAAGATAAGAGCACTTTAGCACGAATAAACTAAAATGGATGACCTCTTGAGGAGTCCTTATGTTGCATCCATTTTTTCAATCGAGAATTTTCACTTATTTTTTTCATTAGATATCATTCACAACTTGTCGTCTTGAATCGATATTTAGATTCAGAAGGTCCAAATATATCAAAGTTGACTCTTCCATTGGTTGTCTCAGATAACAAGTAAGATACATAGAAATTGAATGGATGCCCTCTTATTATAAAAAGGATAAACAAAACCTTAACAGTTGTGATCAAAACAATAGTAATGCACTTGATCCCATTAGAAGTCCGAAGTTAAGGGCGCTTAGGTGAGCTCAATACTACATTAACTGACTTCAGACGAAGTCTTGTACTTGCCCTCATCTTTTTTATCGAGAATCATGATCCCCATTGTACGTCAAATATCTATCATACTTTAATGGGATGCGATCGTCATTTAGGTTCAGAAGGCTCAAAGGATACAAAAAGAAATCTTCAATCATTCGAATCAGATAATAAAGGAGCAAGAAATGAACTAAACGAATGGACGCGGTGGTATTTTAAGAATGATTAATAAAATTCTAATGTGTGTGATTAAACCTGCATAAATGCATCAAACCTAATTAAGATCTGAAGATAAGTGCTCCTTGGCATGAGTAGAATAGACTTGGTGACCTCCTAAGAAGTTCTTGTATTGCATTTATTTTTCGATTGAAAATATTCATTTGTTTTGCTTCTTAATTATCAGACACAATTTGTGGTGTTGAATTGATATTCGGGTTTACAAGGTTCGAAAATTTTGAAGACACTTGGATTGCTTGTGCTAGATAATGAATTACTAAGATACGTAGAAAATGGATAAATGCAATTATATTAGAAAAAAAGATAAACAAAATCCTAGTGGGAGGGACCATACCAACATTGATGCAATGAATCCCATCAGAACTCTGAAGTTAAGAGTACATGTCACAGAGTAGTACTAGGTTGAGAGACCTAGCAATTTTTCATGTTACGCCCATTTTTTTGATCGAGGGCATGAAACCCTTTGTACGTTAAATATCTCTAACAATTTGACGAGATGTGATTGACATTTAGGTTCAGGAGGCTCAAAAGCCCCTGAAGGAACTCTTAAACCACTTGAATTAGATAACGAAGGAGTAGGAAATGCACAAAATGAATAGACGTGATGATATTTTTAGAATAATAAATTCCTAAGCTGAGCACAAATGATATTTGGCTATCAAGATATGAAGTGTTTGCGAAATTACAAAAGCTTGCCAACGTACGACTCGGTTGTCCATTCAAGAAAGATCTGACAGCTTTAAAGAATTCCAATTTTAGGAAGAGTATCTTCTTCATGGAGCTTCCGTATTAGACAGGTCTCACAATACGTCATAACCTTGACATGATGCATATTGAGAAAAATGTCATGGACAGCATTTTAGATGTGTTGAACATAACAGAAAATCTGAAAGACACATTAAGATCAAGAAATGACATGAAGGAATTGGGAATTCATCCTAAACTACATGTTACTAATGGGGGAGGAAATGCCACCAACAATGTACAATCTAAATCAGTGACAAAGAGATAGGATATTCTCCTTTTTGAAAAAGATTCAAGTCCCAAACAAGTTTTCTTCGCAACTCTTGTGATGTGTGAATGAAGTTCAGAAAAAAAAAACTAGCGGACTAAAAAGCCAGATTTTGTTCCCCCTAGCCATTCTTGGAGTGTTTCCAGATTCAATAGTCAATACATTCACTGAGATGAAACGATATTTTAAAGTTGTTGCTCTAAAACTTTAAACTGTGAAATGTTAGACTATTGAAATGATCAAATGTCATCACACTTTGCAAAATGAAATAAAATTTTCCCTCGACTTTCTTTGACATCATGGTCCATCTAACGCTACATCTTGCCAATGAAGCAAGAATTGGTGGTCCTGTATAGTATAGATGGAAGTATCTAGTTGAGCGATTTTTGAAGAAGCTCAAAGATTACATCTTAAATAAAGCGATGCCAGAGGGTCAATTGTTGATGGTTACCTTCCAGTAGAATGCATAAATTTCTGTGCAATGTACATGGATAATATTGATAATAGATTCAATCGACTGGAGAGGAATTTCGATGGGGGATACAATGAAATTAATGACGATTCTCTATCAATTTTTGATACGAGGGGAAGGTTGATCCTCCTCACAATATACAAAATGATTGTTTTAAAGGAAAAGCAGTTAGCTCACTTGTATATCTCGAAACAACTTCCTAATGTCGATCCATTTTTCATTGAATTTAAACATTCTTCAGGTCATTGTATTTAGGAGCTGCAATTCCTTTATTGGTTTGACCAATGTGTGTATCAACTGAAAGATAACAATGACCCACTTGTGTCGAATGATTTTGATTTAATATGCAAAAGTCCATTTAGTCATGAAAATTATCATTCTGGATACACAATTAACAGATTCAAACTCAGAATAAAGTTAATCAATGATGGAAATGCATTGCAACAGCCTGGAGTTCTTGTGAGTTGTGATATTAGAATAGGTTGTGATGGTCACTATGAAAAAATCACAGAGATTGTTGAGATGAGTTTCACATACAACCACAGGATGGTTTTATTTGAGTGTGTTTGGGTTATAATTTTCATGGAAGCCATTGGTTTTAAAAATGATAACAAACATGATTTTATCAGTTTAAATACGAATCGTCGAATTCTTCAAACACCTAAACCATTCACACTAGCCTGTTAAGTATCACAAGTTTGCTATGTGCCTGATAATAGTAGGAATGGGTGGATTATGCCCGTATAAATCATGGCTCGTGATTTCTTTTATGAAAAGAAGGATAGTGAACATTCTTTTCTATCTGAAGCATATCAAGATTTTCTAGAATAACCAAAACTAGGCCTTGGTATAATAAATATGGATTTTTAAGGTATAATAACTTTTACTTTCTAATGAAGTTAAAATAGTTTAGTTATTTTTTTAAAAGTTTATTGTTTAAAGTTTTCTCATTTATCATATAAATTATGTAATATGTTAAATTATATTTTTATTCATTTGTAATGAGATCATGGAAGAAGCACACTGATAGGGGGAGACATCCACGTACACAAGGTTAAAGAGGAGTCACAGTCCCCACCCAATGCCGACCCTCCATTTGTGTCTACTGACCCTCCACCTGTGTCTACTAACCCTCCACCAGTGTCTACCAGTAAGTTACTCTCCCAATACATCCAGACTCCCTCTCCGTACATCCTGTACATAGCTCCATATATTCTATCCTAGGGTCGTCACTGATAAGCCTAATTTATTGGACATTTATTTGGCTTAAGTACATATGGAATACATTTCCTTATAGCTTAATGACCTAAGCTAAGAAGTAATTAATCTTAGCTTATGAATATTTTTGTATCTACTTTGTATTCTAATACAAACATTCTTATTTGTTATGTGCATGTAGAAAATAAAAGTGTAATAGGTGGCTGGACATAATTAGTATTTGAAGAAGGACATGGCCATAATTGTCCACCTCCCACCGCTGTTCCCTCTGCTGGCATTCAAATCCAGCAATTGTGCATGCGAAGGGCGAGGCGGAGGTTGTGGATCTGGAGAGGGATAAGAGCTACGGGACTTCCTTGGATGGGGGGATCTCCAGTCGCACCACCATGGACCCTGCGCACACCATGAAGCAGAGCTACACTGTGGCCCTCTCATCGCAGCCAGACTGCGCGCAAGGCAGCTGCTCCTCGCACAGCATCCCCACCGCGTGCACCCTCCAGCGTGCGCGTGCATCCTTTCACCGCAGCTTGTGCACGCGCTCCCTGAAGGCCAGCATGCCTCTCCAAGTGCTACAGCAATAGAGCAGCCTATCGTCGGCTCCTCCATCCCTGCCAGCAGCACTCATGCCACGTACCCCCTCATGCGCTCACAGTAGCGCAATCTCCCCTCCACGCATCTCCAGCCCCCGCGTGACCTTCCTGTTTAGCCATGCCAGGCATGCACGACACCCACATGCAGACGCTTGTGTGACATGGCCTCTCCGTCTTCTTCTTCCTTTGCTTCCTTCAACCAGCCTGCAAACAACCAAAGGAACCCACCACAGCACCTCCGCATGCAGCCAACCATCTCACCGGCCACACCCCCGTGCAGCCATGCCCGCGGGCAACCATGCCCTTGTGCGTACGCAGCACCTTCGCATGCAGCAACCACTAGAGTGCGGCTGCAGCACCTGCTGCTCCTCTCCACCGCCACCTACTATCCAGTTGGCCACCACCAGCCATCTCCTGCCTCACCGTCATCGTTTACGAGATCCTTTCCTCTAGTGGAACTCCTCTCGAGCAAATTGCCAACGACGCCTCCTCCAATGTGCAGAGAAGAGAGAGGAAGTTTCCTCTATTTTTGAGTAAATTAAAATTTACATTTTTTTCCATTGTCAATTTAATATTTAGATTATTTTATTCAGGTGAAATTGCATGGGTGCACTTATAATTTCATGAATTGGCTTAACTCATGTTATATGCATCATTTAACATTGAAATTTAATTCAGATTTACATGCAATTCAAAATTACATGATATTGCACTACACATGCATCATCTACATACTTTTGGGAGCTTGATTTCTGATGTAAAATTTACATAAATAGTCCATAACTTCTCATGAAATTGAAAGTTCCATTTAGAGTAGCATATTCATTGAATTGATTTCGCGAAGGTGTTTTCGAACATGATGACTCTCTACTCGTGAATTTATTGGATCTATTCCTCCCTGTAGATATGACATCCTTTTTGTGGTTTAAATTGATATCTACTTTAATCTTTAATTGAGAGATTTCCAAGACATAAATTACAACAACATATCGTTCTATTATTTTCGTAATCAAGTGAAATTCTCTCCATCAAATGGCACTGTTGCCAGGGAGGCAACAAAAGCAATAGATTCACTTGATTATTTTTGAGTATTCTGAGTTGTGCAATTATCTTATCATTCTTTATCTTTTTGTGCGAGGAATCTGACGGGGCAACTAGCGCAGCAGAGTGGCAACATCAACCTTGAGCGACACCCACACGAGGAGAAGACGCAGGAGACCTGGATCCCGCTTTCACAGGAGATTCTCCTTTAGCATAAATTTTATTTTTGTGTTCTCACCCTTGTAGTAATTGGGGCTGAATTTTTGGAGGTCTGTCCCCACATTCTTTAGCCACTGGGGTTTACATTTTTCTGCATGTGTGATTCATTTTTCTGCTTGCTTGCCTTTAAAACAAACAAAAGAAAATATCAAGCTGCTTGTTTAGGAGTTGCATGCCCTTAGGTGCACGCATTTAGGGGTGATTGAGCAGCACATTAGATCTCATTGTTGCATTGCGAGCATATTGGCACGAAAATTGCTGGAGGCAGGTACACCTTTCTAACTTTTGCATCTAGTTCCTGTTCACACATTTGCATTCGGATTAAAATTCAAAGATCACCAAGTTGATTGAATTTACTAATTCAGTGGTTGCCTAACTGAAAGTGGGACTGATAATCAGATTCGACCTTAAAATCAACTCACACTTGATCTGATTCAAAGGGACTTGTCTGCATTTTCAAAAATAAAAAAAAAGAGATTTGCGGTGTGATGCACACTTCTGACATTGAGCATGCACATTAGACACCGCACTAATGCTTGATCCCTTAAGGTTATAGGCGTTGATCTCTATATCGGTGCAGACCCTCCTATTGTGCTTTGTGGTGGTGGTACTATCTTTTGACCAAGTGTTTTGATACTTCACGGAGGGGGACACCCCTTAAAGGAACAAAAGGGTAGTTAAGAGGCACTGCATATGCATCTCCTCAGAGGAAGGGTTCGCCCTACTTGCTTCCCTTTGTTCATCCTTGGAGTAACTTCTCACTTGATCACCTGGGAGTATCATCTAAGCAAAGTATAGGTCCTAGGGCACTCGAAGGTTGAATTAGGTCGCGTAATTGCAGTTAATAACTTGTTTGGCCATCTATATCAACCAATTCTACCTCCACAGCAAAGAAGGTTAAGATCTCAAGTCATCACCCCTCTTATACCATTTACGTGGGAATGGAGGGATAAGCCTTGATCTTTTGACCTATCTTTGGAGTGGAGGTTTCACTTACTCAATCAGCAAGAACTTGAATTGTGATTGATATTGTATGCTTGGTAGATGCTCTCTTGAGGGTAGTCTAGTGTTTGATCCTGAGCTCGAGAGAATTCTTAGGAGAGCTCACCTAGGAGAAAAAAGAGAAGGCATGGCTGATCAAGGAGCAAATCAACAAAGGACCCTGAGGGACTATTTTATTCCAACCAACCAACCCGCACAAGCACTGAGATGACCAACAGGGGATAATCCATATGAGATCAAGAGCAGTATCATATCTTTGTTACCCTCCTTTTAAGGTACTACTAGGGAGGACCCCTACCGGCATTTGGAGGAATTCACCGAGGTTTGTTCCATGGTGAAGCTCCAGGGCTTTATTGATGAAGTCCTGATGAGGACTCTATTTCCATTCTCCCTAAAGGATAAGGCTAAGCACTAGTATCATATCCTCAATGCAAGGGTAAATGATTGGGCCACCCTTAAGGGAGAATTTTCAAAAAAGTATTTTCCTATGAGTAAGACCAACCATTACAGAAGAGATATTATGAGTTTTACTCAACAGGAAGGGGAGCAATTTCATGAGACTTGGGAGCACTTTAATGACCTTCTTAGGTTATGCCCCCACCATCAGGTGCCAAGATGGCAGTTGGTTGAAAGGTTCTATAACGGATTATCTGAAAGGCATAGGCAAACCATCGATGCAGCCTGTGTAGGAACCTTCATGACCAAAACTGAGGATGAAGCCTGGGCATTATTTGAAACATTAAGTGACAACTCCATACATTTGTCCTCTACCTATCAAGAAAGAAAACCATCAATCTTGTAGAGGAAGATAGAGGCCCATGAAGCCAGGGCTTCTCAGGATTTGGCTTATCAGATTCAATTATTGAATAAAAACTTTGCTAGGCTTTTAGCAAACCATGGCATGAACCCGCAATCAACCTTTATCTTTTAGGCTTCAAGTGAATGCTCCATTTGCAAAAGCACAACGCACACCACTGCAGAGTGCTACCAGGCAAATCAATTCCCTGAGTAGATTCAGGCTGACTTGAATGCGGCCCATGGTTTCTGCCCACCTCCTCACAATAACCCTTATTCCAATACCTATAATCTACGGTGGCGGAACCATCTAAACTTCTCTTAGAAGCAAGGTGATGCTTCTAACTCAGGGAATACAAGACCCTTACCTCCCCAACCCATATACAAACCATCTTATGAAAACCCTCCTCAGAATAAGCCCTTTGAGTTGGATGAACTTAAAGCGATGATGAAAGCGATGCAAGAGCATCAGAATATGGTCATCCAATCTCAGAATAAGATGATTACTGATATACAATCCCAAATTGGTCATCTTACTGAGGCAGTTAGGCAACGTGATCTGGGGAAGCTGCCTAGCTCTTCTGAGGAGAATCCTAAGGGCAAGGGGGTCATATTCAGGGAGCATGCCCAAGCTGTAATCGTGCTGAGTGGAAAGAAGATTGACAATCCTGATAACACTCCTACGGTTACATCTCAGAATTCCCCTTCTACACCCGACTCGACTTCCATCTCCACCGAGGAAGAATCACACTGCTCTCCCTCACTTAAAATCACCCACAATGAGGATGTCATCCTTCCACCACCCCTCTCTCGCCATGATGACCCCTCTAACCAGAAGTCGAGGGTACCCTATCCAGAGTGCCTATCTGCTCCTAAGGAATCTTTTGTTGGCTCGCCCGGAGCCAAGGATGGGACAGAGGAGATTATGGACACTTTTAGGCAAGTCCAGATCAACTTGCCTCTTTTGGAAGCTATCAAACAGATCCCGTCCTATGCCAAGTTTCTGAAGGACCTGTGCACCCAAAAGCGTCGATCTAGGAAACAAGTCCAAACCAAGGTCATCCTGCTTGATCATGTTAGCTCAGTTCTCCAACATGGAACACCCCCCAAAATGAAAGACCCAGGGGCCTCGTATATTTCAATGGTTATAGGTAACCAACAAATTGACGAGGCTCTGCTCGATCTAGGTGCAAGGGTGAACATTTTACCAAGCTCTGTCTACGACCTTTTGGGAGGAGGCAAGTTAAAGCCTAGTCCAGTCATCCTCCAGGTCGCAGACAGATCACTTAAGACACCACGGGGATTGCTCGAAGATGTCCTTGTGAGAGTGGAGGACTTCTTCCCTGTTGACTTCTTGGTGCTAGATACTAACTCATCTAATAAGCCCACAAAGTCGTCCATTATTCTGGGATGCCCTTTCTTGGCCACAACCAATGCCTCTATCAATTGTAGATCAGGGGCACTTAAAATGGGCTTTGGAAACAAGAAGATCTGGTTGAATGCTTTTGATACTTACAAGCAATCTGGATTTGAAGATTGTTCTCAGATTGAGGTCGTTGGTGAAATAATTGAAGAGGCTACTCCAGCACTCCTATGTAGAGATCCCCTTCAAAAGGTCATATCTAAGGACCATCCTCCGATTATTAAAGAAACTGAAAGGGAAATACCCGAATTAGAAGAGTTGCTAGGGATACACACAGAGTCTCTGTCCCTACCCTTGACCGTGAAGGTAGATCTGCTACTTGAGGTAGGGACATCTCAACTTAAACCCTCAATCCAAAGGGCTCCTGAGTTGGAGTTGAAACCCCTCCCGAGCGTATTGAAATATGCATTCCTTGGCCCTAATGACACGCTCCCCGTTATTATCTCATCTACATTATCTGAATTGCAGGAGGGAGCTCTGCTTGAGTGTTTACAAAGGCACAAGGAAGCAATTGCCTAGTCAATCACAGGGTGTTGATCCTTCCCTTTGCATGCATCATATATACACGAACGAGTCCGTGAAACCTTTTCGCGACATGCAGAGAAGGCTCAACCCCAATATGCGGGAGGTTGTTAAAAAGGAGATTCTGAAATGGCTTGATGCAGGGATTATCTATCCCATTTCAGATAGTAAATGGGTCAGTCCTATTCATTCAGTACCCAAAAAGGTAGGAATCACTATGGAAGAGAATGACCAAGGAGAGCTGGTGACCACTAGGCCCTCAACTGGTTGGAGGGTCTGCATTGATTACCACCGTTTGAACACGGCTACCCAGAAAGACCATTTCCCCTAACCATTTATCGATCAGATTTTGGAACGACTAGCGGGGAACAAGTACTTCTATTTTCTTGACGGGTACTTTACGTATAATCAAATAGCCATTTTTCCTGACGATCAGGAGCGTACCACCTTCACGAGTCCGTATGGCACATTTACGTTCCATTGAATGCCATTCGGGTTATGTAGTGCTTCTGCCACTTTCCAACATTATTTGATGGTTATCTTTTCTAATATGATCGATGAGTTTGTTGAAATTTTTATGGATGACTTCTCCATTTACGGCTCATCATTTGACCTGTGCCATTCACACCCTGATAAAGTCTTAACCCATTGCGAAGAGGCAAGGCTGGTGCTTAGTTGGGAGACAAGCCACTTTATGGTCCAGCAGGGCATTGTGTTAGGGCATATAGTTTCCGAGAGAGGATTAGAGGTGGACACCACAAAAATTTATTCCATCTCTAATCTTCCATTGCCTGCCAATGTTCATCAAGTTAGATCTTTCCTTGGCCATATTGGATTTTATAGGCGCTTCATTAGATATTTCAGTAAAATTTCTAAGCCACTCTGTGACCTGTTAGCAAAGGATGTCTCCTTCTATTTTGATGATAGATGTGGCGAGGCTTTCCAAGTCTTAAAGAAAGCCCTTATTACTGTGCTGATTCTCCAAGCACCAGATTGGACCCTCCCGTTTGAGCTAATGTGTGATGCTTCTGATTTTGCAGTGGGGGCGGTCTTAGGTCAAAGGATTTATGGCAAACCTCATGTGCTGCATTATGCCACCAAGACCCCTACGGATCCTTAACAAAACTACACGGTCACTAAAAAGGAACGTCTTGTTGTAGTATTTGCTTTGGAAAAGTTTCAATCTTATCTTTTGGGATCTAAGGTTGTGGTGTTCACTGATCATTCTACCTTAAAGCATCTTCTTTCTAAAAAGGACACCAAACCTCACCTAATTCGTTGGATTCTGCTACTCCAGGAGTTTGACCTGGAAATTAAAGATAAGAAAGGAGTTGAGAATGTGGTAGCAGATCATCTGTCTAGGATCCCTATTGAGGCATCAAACCCTGCTGCCAGTATTCAAGAGACTTTTCCTGATGAGTCTTTGATGGCAGTGGAGGCCAAAACTCCTTGGTTTGCTAACATAGTGAACTATCTGGTCATGGGCATTACCCCCAATACTTGGGACAAGCAGAAGTGAGATAGGTTTCTTGCTAATTCTAAATTTTATTAATGCGAGGAACCCGAGCTTTTTAGAGTAGGCCCTGACTAGCTTTTCCGTCGTTGCATCCCTGATGAAGAATAAAGAAGTGTTCTGAGTTTCTGCCATGACCTCCATTATGGGGGACATTTTAGTGGGAAAAAGACTGCCCATAAGGTTCTTCAGTCTGGCTTTTGGTGGCCCACATTATTCCAATATGCACATACATATGTGGGTGCATGTCTACATTGCCAGCAAATGGGAACCATTGGAAAAAGGGATGAGATGCCCCAGCAACCTATCGTCCCTATTGAGATCTTTGATATTTGGGACATCGACTTCATGGGTCCCTTTCCTATGTCCTTCGAATATGAGTACATCCTTGTGGCTGTGGACTATGTATCGAAATGGATAGAAGCCTTACCCACGCGAACCAATGACCATTCCGTGGCCTTGGGCTTTGTTAAGGCTAATATCATTTCTTGGTATGAGTGCCCAAGGATGATCATAAGTGATGGAGGACCTCACTTCAAGAACATACACTTTACAAGACAACTCCAAAATTTGGGAGGGAGTCAACCACATGATAGCCACACCTTACCATCCCCAAACAAGTGGTCAAGTTGAAGTGTCTAATAGGGAGATTAAGCGAATTTTAGAAAAAACTATCAAGCCCGATCGTAAGGATTGGTCTAATAAACTAAATGATGCTCTTTGGGACTACAAAATTGCGTATAAGACTCCCTTGGTTATGTCTCTTTTCCGTCTTATCTACGGAAAGGCGTGCCATCTTCCCATTGAAATCCAACATAAAGCCTATTGGGCTATTAAAAATGTTAACTCGAATCTGGATAAAGCGGGAAAGGCACGTATGTTAGAGTTAAGTGAGCTTGAGGAGCTTCATAATGAAGCCTATGAAACTTTTCAAGCTTACAAGCAACGTACAAAGGTCTTTCATGATAAGCACATCATTAGAAAGACTTTTGAGTCCAACTAGTGGGCCTGGCTTTTCAATTCCAGACTTAAATTATTTCCAGGAAAGCTCAAGTCCCACTGGGATGGGTTATACGTTGTTATCAATACTTTCCCTCATGGAGCAGTAGAATTTCGGAACCCTACTTCTGGTGCGAGCTTTAAGGTAAATGGCCAGCGACTTAAACCTTATATTACTCTTTCAGATGGCCAGGTTTTGGATGCACTTCGGCTTGAGGAGCCATAGCTCCTCCTACTCTCCTCCTCAGATGATATTCTTCTATGTCTGCATTTTTCCAATGAAGACATTGTCAATCTTAGGCATGGGTGGATATAACCTGAGAATGTTTATAGCATGTATAAATATTTGCATACATTTAGGATAGTTATAAAGAAGGAAAAAAATATTTTTTATTTTCTTGAGCTGAATTGGTTAGTCCCTAGCAAAACATCTTTGTCATGGAGGTGTCATTAAAGATTTTTCTTCTTTAATTATTTCTTAAGTTTAGAATCCAATACATTTACTTTACTTGCACGTAGACTTGGTAATGGATCTTTGAAGAAAACCAATAAGCATTTTTAGTCTACTGAATCCTTAGACAATTAATAGGGAGTCAGGTATACTATCTTCTAGTAAATCCACCTCATATTTGTGAGAAAGTAGAGAGATTACTGGTGCGCTAAGTCTAGTACAACGACTCTTAAGTTTTGGACAATTAGATGATGATACCTAAGAGTTAGGCATAGTTTTCGCTCTCTGTTCCTGAGTGCATTGAGTGAATTCTTGAGAGTCACCAAATAAGGCTGATACACAGTGATTGAGTCTTAAATAAAGCTATGACTATGGTGGATGGTTATGACCATCCTTCATAGAGTCCTCGGCTGAAGGAGGGTAATAGTGTCAAAGGTCAAAAATATGTTTATCCTATCCATTCCTTCCAGGTGCCGAGAGTAGGCACTTCAATCAAATAAGCCACACAATATCCTCTTGACCACCATCATCATCATCCCTAATAATGCCTCATAAATAAAAGTCCGCACCGTGTTATGTTGATTTATAAGGAAAGAAAAAAAAAAGAAGGAAAAGAGAAAAGAAACAATTATATTTAAATAAAAAAGAGAGAGAAAAAAGAAAAGAGAGAGAAAAGAAAAAGAAAAGAGTCTAAGTTTATAATTTTATCTTCGTGACATTGTTTCTGAGGCAACAAAAACACCAATCGTGATCCACCAAATATAACCCATACCTACCTTTCAGTATTTCTGATCGCCTGAATACTAACTGAGGACTCTAACTTAGTTGCAGCGTTATTAGGACTTTAGTTGAAGTGTGAATGCCATGTGAGGCCACCAAACAGTGAGTACATTTACCAAATCTGGTAGGATTCGTGATCTTAGAGAGAAAACAAAGAAAAGAGTGAGCACAATGGAGCATCAATAGAGCATAGTTGTTTAGCTTCTCTTTGGGTTGACTCATTTAATAGTTTGGAGAATTAGAGTCTGCAGTACTAGACTACAAGTAGCACCAGATGAGTTTGAGCCATCAAGTATAAATCCATTTGACTGTCTCTCCAACCTAAGCCCAAAAGAAAAGCCGGGGTCAAACTACATATTATCTTCTGCTTTATCCTCGAGGGAAGTAGTTGCCTATCCTGATAGAATTTTATCGAGGGTTAAGTGCGAACTTCAAATGTAGGTTGGCTTTTCACTTGAATCTGTTACCTAGGCTATTATTATTATCACTTCACATTTGTCTTAATCTCTAAATTTGTAGAATAAAGAAAGAAGAATTCTCTTGATTACTTAGATTATTTTCACTTTTGCTCGGGACTAGCAAAACTTAGGCTTGAGGGCATTTGATATATCCAATTTATTGGACATTTATTTGGCTTAAGTACATATTTTATACATTTCCTTATAGTTTAATGACATAAGCTAAGAAGTAATTAATCCTAGCTTATGAATATTTTTGCATCTGCTTTGTATTCTAATACATACATTCTTATTTGTTATGTGCAAGTAGAAAATAAAAGTGTAATAGGTGGCTGGACATAATTAGTATTTGAAGAAGGACATGGCCATAATTGTCCACCTCCCACCGGCATTCCCTCCGCCGGCATTCAAATCCAGCAGTTGCGCATGAGAAGGGCGAGGTGGAGGCTATGGATCTGGAGAGGGATAAGAGCTACGAGACTTCCTTGGACGGGGGGATCTCCAACCGCACCACCATGGATCCTGCGCACACCATGAAGCAGAGACTGCATTGTGGCCCTCTCACCCCTCTCTCCATAGCCAGATAGCGCGCGAGGTAGCCGTTCCTCACAAAGCAACCCCACCGCGTGCACCCTCCTAGCATGCACGTGCATCCACTCACCGTAGCCTATGTGTGCGCTCCCTCAAGGCCAGCACACCTCTCCAAGTGCTGCAGCAATAGAGCAACCTATCACCGACTCTTCCTTCCCTGCTAGCGGCACTCATGCCGCACACCCCCTCACGCGCTCGCAATAGCACAATCTACTCTCTTCGCATCTCTAGCCCCAGCGCGACCTTCCTGTTCAGCCACACCAGGCGCGGACGACACCCGCACGCAGACACCCATGTGCCACGACCTCTCCATCTTCTTCCTTTGCTTCCTTCAACTAGCCTGAAAACAACCAAAAGAACCCACCACAACACCTCCACATGCAGCCAACCATCTCGCCGATCACACTCACGTGCAGCCGCAACCACGGGCAGCCACACCCTTGTGCGTGTGCAGCACCTCTGCGTGCAGCAACCACTTGAGTGCGGCTACAATCCCTGCGGCTCCACTCCGCCGCCACCTGCTATTCAGCCAGCTACCACTAGCCATCTCTCGCCTCATCGTCATCGTCTATGAGATCCTCTCCTCTGGTGGAACTCCTCCTCCCGAGCAAACCATTGGCGACGGCTCGTCCAATGTGCGGCAAAAAGGTAGGAAGTTTCCTCTATTTTTGAGTGACTTAAAGTTTACATTTTTTGCCATTGTCAATTTAACATTTGGATTATTTTTTTCAAGTGAAATTGTGTGGGTGCACTTACAATTTCGTGAATTGGCTTAACTCATGTTATATGCATCATTTAACATTGAAATTTAATTCAGATTTGCATGCAATTCAAAATTACAGGATATGCCACTACACATGCATCATCTACATACTTTTGGGAGCTTGATTTCTGACGTAAAATTTACATAAATATTCCATAACTTCTCATGAAATTGCAAGTTCCATTTAGAGTAGCATATTCATTGAATTGATTTCACGAAGGTGTCTGTGAACATGATGACTCTCTACTCGTGAATTTATTGGATCTATTCCTCCCTGTGGATACGACATCCTTTTTGTGGTTTAAATTGATATCTATTTTAATCTTTGATTGAGAGATTTCCGCCACATAAATTACGACATATCTTTCTATTATCTTTTTAATCAAGCGAAATTCTCTCCATCAGTCGCCTTCTAGGTAGGGGTAAGGCACCGGTCTTTACTTTTGCACCGCCTGACCTACTTACTTATTATGTTGAGAGGCCAGAGAAGCTGAAGGAGACATTCAGATAGGGGGTAAGCAAGAGGTTGAGGAGGTAGAGCAGCCCTTCTAGCAGCCAGATACTAATGCTGGCACGTCGTAGGAGCCCACCACTCTAGCAAGCATGTTGCAAGAGCCTGCTACTCAGGAAGGCACCAGTGGTGGTCAAATTTACTAGTTATAATTTTTTTTTTAATTTCCTTTTGTATTTTATCTATTAAAAAATGTTCTTCAATGTGCTTAGCTAAGAAGAACACGTGAGGTCTGACACGAAATGCAGACTCGACAGGCTACCTGGTGTTCGTGGAGTAAATCATGTTTTAAAGTAAATCAGTCATAGTATACGGCGAAGTACGTCGAAACATGTAAAATTTAGAAGATGTGAGTCCTGGTCGAACTCAGAGAGGTAGAAAGCGTTTCGGATTTCATAATTGATCTAGATCTAATTACTAACTAGATAATATTATTCAAAAAATATATATAAAGCGAATCATAGCTAGTAGTTGATCATGAATTGCAATAAACCATAGTTGCAAAGTTGTATTACAACTTGAACATGTACTTGCTATCTAACTATAACAAGGATAAAAATCACTATCTAGCAGAATAAGGGCACCATGGGTGGTCCATGGTGACCTTCTGGGGAGACTGGGGAGAGCAACGACGGTCCACCAAGGTGGCTTGGTGGGAGC
Source organism: Thalassia testudinum (assembly GCA_037157565.1). NCBI lineage: Eukaryota > Viridiplantae > Streptophyta > Magnoliopsida > Alismatales > Hydrocharitaceae > Thalassia > Thalassia testudinum. Next base: position 13,906,249 of record JAZHRO010000063.1, read on the forward strand.
TTTAGAGGAAGATCCCGAGACGGAGAGAGAGCTGAAGAAGGTCTGAAGAACTAGAGAGGGTCTGGAGAAGTTCTGGTGGAAGATGGAAGAGTTGCTTTAATTTTAGGGCCTTAGGCCTTCTTTTATAGCTTTTATGAGGGGCAAGATGGGCATTTAAGCCCCCAAAATCGTGCAAGAACCCTCTGGTGATCAGATTCGTTGATCAGGAGATCAATGGCTCTGATTTGGCCTCAAAATAACCTTCAAAATGCCTTCTATGTGCGGGATGTGCCAGATGGCACCACATGTCGCGCCTGCTGCCCTTGGATCACGATTGGACACTCACCGCTCGCACTTTCCGCTTCTATGCGCACCTACCTTGTGCATTCCTCATGCATTCCTTCGGGTCCTTCGCGAATTCAAATCGCACACCCTTATCTCAACCGTCTGATCTCACAATCGGATGTCTTAAGCTCCTTGTAGCCATCGCCATAAGGATTAGTGTGTTCTTGAACGTCTGTGTGGGGCGTCGGATCCCGCGTGCTCATTGGTCGTTCCATGTTGCACCATGCGTTCATTTGCTCGCCGCTCATCCTCCATCTGATAGTCCAATTTAGTCCAGTGCACCGCCTCAATTGATTTTACGCTCCGCGTGGCTCAATCCCACATCTTATGCTCATGTGCGGGAGTGCAAACCATTGCACCAGGCAGCCCCTTATGTCATGGTTATGTTTTGGGTAACTCTGCTCTCGGCCAATGGATGGAGATCCAATGGCCGAGATCTTCTTTCCTTTAATGAGTTGTGGATGAAGCAGATGACGTGGATGCATCGTGGCCGATGGATGACGATCCAACGACCAACAAGGCATGATAAATATGCCTCCAGAGAATGGGGCACAGTAAGGGGCAGCTATGATGGCACCACATGGTGCCATCACGGCCGTCCATATTCTCTCTTTTATTAACGGTGCTATAGGCCTTCGATCGGGTCGATTTTTGCATTGTTGGACTGCGTTCACTGATTTGGATCCATCTGTGCAGTTGGATTTATCATTTGAAGTTTGTATTTTCTCCTATTTGCCTCTTGGCTCTTGCTCTTCTATGGACTCCATAGGATTCTGCAAGAGCCTAATCGATGTGATCCTGGAAGCATTGTACTCCCGTCGTTGGTTTAAGCAGATCTGTAAGGTTGGATTGGTCATCCGCAGCCCTGAATTACCTGCAATTATTAATATCTCTCAATTAGAGCATAATACGACATTATTATTTACTAAACTAATAGATCAACTACGATGCAAAGTATGGTGTGCATGCATGTAGAATTCATAAGTTAAGCTAGGTTCTAACTTAATTCAGGCAAATTAGGACCTATGATTACTACGCAATCATACCCTTATGCCTAAATCTTGCTAGTCCCTAGGTGCAATACTAAATGCATTCTATCCAGAGTTTAACTAGAGATTTATTTCATTTTGTTTTATCCAGAAATTTAGAATCTAGAAAATTGTGAACATGTAGTGGTGTAGCTTCTGCAATGGATTCAAGCGAAAAGTCAACATACTTCTAAAGCTCGTACTTGACCCTTAGTAAAATTCTATTGGGATAGGAAAACCTCTTCTCTTGGAGATATAAAATATCCTTTGGTTTAAGCCTCGGCTTTTTGGCTTAGGTAGAAAATGTCTGAGTTAGACGGATTTGTATTTGGTGGCTCACACTCTTCTAGTGCTACATAGAGACAAGTACTTCAGAATTTAGATTTCCAGGTTATTAAATAAATCAACTTAGAGAGAGGCTAGAAAATTGTACTCTCTTAAGTCTTTTGTAATTTTTCTTCTCTCTCTTTTTTTTTCCTTTTTCTTTTCTTCTTTTTTTTTCTTTTCTTTCTCTTTTTTTCTCTTTTCCTTTTCTTTTTCTTCCTGAGCTCACATCTCACCAGTTTTGTGGATATATTTGGTGGTCTCTCATGGCATTACACTTCACTTAGGTTTTGATAACCCTATGACTAAGTCAGAATCCTTCAACCCATATTCTGGCGGTCAAAAATACAAAAAAAGTAGGTCAAGGCTGTGTTTGGTGGATCATGAAGATGATAGGTGTTGTTGCCTCAATATAATTGACTCAACATAACTCACACTTCTCAATATGGCAAGATTACTTTTTTCTTTCTTCTTTTTTTTTCTTTTTTATATACTAATATAGTGCCATATCTACTAACACAACACAACATAGCATATGTACTTGTATTCACGAGACATTATTCAGAATTGGGGGTGTTCAAGAGGATATCGGGTGGCTTATTTGGTGGAAGTGCCTTTTCCTGGCATCGAGAAGGGAATGGATAGGACAACGTATTTCTGACCATGATATCAGTACCCTCCTTCAGCCGAGTGATGAGAACCTCATCATGAGCCATAACTAGCTCATTTTGACCCAATACAAAGGATAAAAGCTCCTACATATCTCAAGGAAAGGCTTAACTCAGAGAATTCTGAGTTTGAGAAGAAAACCAGTCATAAGGGGTAAAAGTGCAATTTTACCAGTATAATCTACATACAGGGTAATTCTGGGCCCAAACACAGGTCAAAACATCTTAATAAGAATAAAAGTGGGATGAGATGATCTAGCAAGGGCTACAGCACTTCCAAGGAACCAAATGATAATCTGTAACCCTAAAACAACCCGCTTCAATTCACAAGGTTTGGGGCAAAGTAAAAATAGAATAAACCCTCTAAAATTCATAGAAAAATAATCTCTAGGGTTTAGAACCTTCAATTTGGCCTTTAGAACCCATTTTGACCTACATTGAGAACCATGCCCAATTAATAACTTAATTTGGGTCTTTACGCAAATTGACCGGTCAAACAAGGTTTAATATGAAAATGAAATTCACCATCAGATTCCTTAGGTCCTAATTAGTCATGTATAAAAACTTGAGCCTAAGAAGAAACCTCCTTGACCGACTTTACACTTTGGTCCTCATATATTTACTCTTTGGCCCTCAACTTTTGAACCCTCGCATTTTGGCCCCTAACTCTCCTTCGTTCTTTGCAATCAGGTCCCTCCTGCAAAACCCTGCCAGCACCATGCTCCGGCGACCTTGCGCGGAGCATGGCGCCGCGCAGGGTGAGGTGGTGGACCCGGCAAGTATACCGGGGGTGCCCTGCGTCGTCAGCCGTCGCAGGGGCACCCCCATGGTCATTGTAGCCCCCCATACCGGCCGTGCGAACGCACGGACGGTATGGGTTCGTGTTCCGACCATTCTCCGGCGAGGGAGACACGTCGTCTCCCTCCGCCTTCCTCCCTGTTTCATCCCTATAAATACCCCCCGCTGCTCCACCGACCAGGGCAGCCTGGATCTGACGGAGAAAACCCCCAGCTTTCTTCTCTTCTTCCTCCGGCAGACGCTCACCAGCTCCGGCGGCTTCCTCCCCCTCCACCTCTTCGCTCTGCCGCAATACCAGCAGCAGAGACTTCCTCCCCTGCTCTTCCCGCGCCACGCCGCACCCAGCTGGCGCCTCTCCGGCTCTCTGCTCGCCGCCGCCCCTCTCCCTGAGCATCGTCTTCTCCGGCGACAGTCGATACGACTGTCGCCCTCTTCCTCCCCCTTCGTCCCTGCAAGTAAGTTAGACCTACTCCCCTTCTTCTCCTCTTTCTTTCCCCGCTTTCAATTTAGTCAATTAAACCCTCGACCGCTCCTGTTCACCCTCACCCTCTCCGCCTCCGACCACCCTCCGGCGAGCCGCGCCCATCACCTCAGCGACCCACACGGCTCGCCGACCACCGCAGAACATCCGCCTCCTCACCCTGATCCTCTTCCGCCCCTCCACTTCCCACCAAACACCCTCTGCAGATCCACCGAACACACCCACTTCTTCGCTCACAGTTTGACCTAGGACGACCTGTTGGCTCCATCACGCCCCCTGCAGACCCCCTGACCACCTTCGCCGTGCCACGGCGAAGGTTCCCCGCCTGTCTGATTTGGCCGAGAGGCCGTTCTTCTGTGACCAGGTGACTCGCCCGCCGTCGCCATTACTGAGCAGGCAGAGCTCCTTCACCTGCAGGTGCAGGCACGCCTTCGCCCAGGTTCGACTCCCAGGTTGCGCAGGGAGTCTCCGCGAAACGTCCCAGGCTCGCAGATGGGGCGAAAGCAGCGCGTGAAGCCACGATCGCCCACTGCTCCCTCCGCGACGGGCGCTCAATTGGGGTGGGACATTTAGTCCCACCTCGGAACTTCTCGGAGGCGCGCGGACGCATAAAGGCAAAAAGTGCCTTATGCTGTCTGCCTCCTGATCACGGGGTGAGGTCCCTCTCACTCGACCCGGCCTCGTCCGTGACCACGCTCCGCGGACCTGGCCCGACCCGATTAAACCGACCTGCACTCCTCGCCCACCACGCACGCCGGTGGGCCTGGACCCGGGCCTGACCCGAACCCGATTACCCGGTAGCTCTGGGAGAGCTTTCCCAAGAGTGGTTTCAGAGAGAGAGAGACGCGGGGGGGGGAGGGTAGAGTAGGTTTTGCCTCTTGACGAAAAACTCTGAAGTGTGCAGGCCAAAGAAGAAGAAGAAGACCCGCGGAAGAAGTGCAGGCGAAGAAGAAGGAGCTGCACTGTAGCAACTGCTCAGTTAAGTCGTCGAAGCACCGGGTCAGACGACGGAAAGTCAGCAGCCAGAGTAACACAGAAGGCAGGCTGAAGAAGAAGGAAGAGCAACGGCCAAAGCAGAAGAAGGAAGGAAGACTTAGTAGCTGAAGGCAGAAGCTCTGCAGCCATAAAAAAGAGAGGTCAAGGCAGAAAACCAAAGAAGAAGAAGAACAAGGAGCTCTGAAGAAAGAAAAACATCACCAACGCAGGAACAGCAGGAAGAAGAAGAAGAGCATCACCATTGCAGAAGAAGATTATCACCGTAGCAGAAACCAAGGAAGAAGAAGAAGGAGATCTGAAGAAAGAGAAAGAAAGAAGAACATCACAACAAATTCTTTCCCTCTCTTTATTTTGTAGAAGAAACATGTATATCTCTAGAATACGACTTGCTCCCTGAGTTCGACCTCGGGAACTCTTTCATTTTCCGAGTAGAAAATTTATATTTGAAATGTTGGCAATAACCGGCCTTACTACAACGTTATAACAAATACAAAACCGACGTTTCATTTTGGCGCCGCTGCCGGGGAGCAACGGCTATTCTAGAGGTAAACATTCCTGTTTCTTTTAAGTTCTGATAATCTCCTCTCTTTTGTGCAGCTACAGGAACTCAAGAAGACAAGCAACCACACAACCACTCCGAAGACAGGTAAATCTTTTCTCTCACTATTAACCCCTACACTCTAAAGAGGAAGAAAAGAAAAGAACAAGCAATATAGGGCTAACCTGTCTTCCATACTTAGTAACCATAAAAAGTTGCATGTTTTCAACTCATCACTCCTGCACACTATTAAGGGTATTTAAGGGCTAACACATTCTTGCTTGAGCCCTAATTGCCCAACAAAGAGTTAAATGGACCAAGTAGAGCCAACATAAGGTCAAACATTAGGATTTCAGTAGAGACACACCCCTTAATCAAGAATTGAGGAAATCCAAAAGAGGTGTGCCCAAGCCATTGATTGAAAATAATTAACAAGAAAAATCCTAAACAATTGGCTCTCTCTAAACACTTGAACCCTAAAAGACAGGACCCAAAAAGCTCTCAAAGAAAACAAGAGGTAAAGTTGACCCCTTTGGGTTAACCAACCTTAAATTAGGTCACTCTTTGCACTTAGAAAGACTAAAGTTCAAGTGAAACCTTAAGCACCCTGATCTTAAAATTGGTAGACTTAAGAGGTCAAGATCCCCATCCTGGTCTACCTGGAACCGCAGTGACAAGAGAGGTCGGGTGGGGGAAACCCTGTAACCCGTGGGGACGCTCTACCGTGTAGGGGTCTTCGCGGGACTCTCCCTCTCTGGCTGCCCAGGTAATTCTCAGGTGGACGATCTTTCTGATCAAGGGGTCCATCTTCCCCGCACCTCTATAGTCACCCAACACATTTTTGGGTGTCTTGATTGGGTCCAGCACCTTCTAAACTTACCTCTCCCAACTGTGCATGTACGGAAGGAGGTCTCTAAGACCACCCTTAAGACCTCCATTAGAAATTCGCTCTCGTCAAGGCCAAGCCTCGACGCCCGTATTTGTGCAGCAACACCCTCACATTATTCTCTCTTCTGATTCAGAACCAAGTTCTTCTTCTTCCCCCATCATGGCTCAGCCAGTTGAGGAAGAAAATAATCTGGAACACCAGCTCCAGCGACTCAATGACCTCTTCCAAAACTTCGTACACCCACCACAGCGTCCTATGATGCGGGACCACTACAATCCTGCTGCGGTGGCCATTGAGCCTCGAGTTAGAATCCCGATTGGAGGACCTGATTCCGAACTAAAGCCCAACATGATTCACGCTATACCTAAATTCCATGGGCTTAATTCTGAAGATCCCTTCCAGCACATCAAACAGCTAAAGCATCTGGCCCACACTTTTGGATCAGATGCGCAAAATCGGGATATTCTTCTCATGAAGATGTTCTCCTTTTCTCTTATGGACAAGGCCGCCCATTGGTATCAAACTCAGACCCGGCCGATCAACACTTGGGAAGAACTTCAATCCGAGTTTTTGAAAAAGTTCTTTCCCGTTGGTCGGACCAACGCCTTGCGCCATCAGATTACACACTTCACTCAACAATCAGGAGAACCTCTCCATGAGGCATGGGATCGTTTTCAGGATCTCATGAGGAAGTGCCCCCATCACGGAGTTCCTAAATGGGAACAAGTCCAATCTTTTTACCAGGGACTCCGTGAGGACATCCGCCTTTTCGTCAATGCAACCTGCGGAGGAAACATCATGGGTCAACATGAAGACACCGTATGGGAGATTCTCGAAAACATGTGCGAGAACTCCATCAACAATGACTCCATGGGATTATTCGACAGGACGAATACCCGCGCAGCGACGAATCTTAAGGGAGCACATGAGACGCAGGACCTGTCCGCATCAGTCGACCTGGAATTAATGGCCAGTCGATTGGACAAGGTCTCAATCATTGAAAAGAAGGTGGATGAGCTGACTCAGCACTTGCAGCGAGCCACTTCTGCGCGTAACTCCTTTGCACAACCTCCTTCCACACGGGAGACTGTGCAAAACATCCTCCACCGATCCTCCCCTGGGATGGATCCATATCCATCCCCATCTGATTCTTGGACTGGAAGATCATCCGATCCTTTCTTCACCAGCCGGGGGAACTCCATTCCTCCTTTCCCTGATTCTCAGGAGGTTCCTCAGACCTGCGAGGACCTCAACGCCATCCAGAACGACCCATTCTCCAACACTTACAACCCTGAATGGCAAAACCATCCCAATTTTCAGTGGGCGGGAAATTCCCAAACCCAAAGACCACCTTTTCAGTCCCGCCCACAGCCCTCTCATCACTACCAGCCGCCTCAGCCTCGGCCCCACCCTACTTATCCATCAGGGCCAAATCAAGATCAAATGTCCTTAATCCTTCAGACTCTGGCTGACATTCAAAAATCGAATGCGGCCATTCAAAAATAGCACAAGGACGAGCTTACTGAAGTTAAAACTCAACTGGCCCAGTTGGCAAATTCTCGCCAGCCAGGCACACTCCCTTCCCAACCCCTTCCTAACCCAAATAACATGCCAACCCAGAAGCGCGTTATGAATCCAAATTTAGGCCACGCTCAATGGATTTATCAGGCCCCTACTGCCCCATCTCCAGACGAGATGGAAGCCTCAACTTCGCGTGCGGGATTTCAGCAGTAGCCACCCCTCCTACCAAACCCAAACCAAAATCAGGCCGGATTAAATTCTGTAACAACACGTAGTGGTAAGACAACTCAGGACCCGCATTATCCAAACCACTCCCAGCCTGATAACCATGACCCTAGGATAGTTAGCCAAGGTACCGCTGTTCCAGACCCACAACCTGGACCTATCCTAGAGGAACCAACCAAGATCCCATTTCCCGAGGCCCTGACCAAGGGAAAGAAGACCACCAAACCCGTGGCCCCTGAGGAGGACCTGGTCAAGCTCTTTGAGCAGGTCCACATAAACATCCCCTTGATGGATGCTATCCACCACGTACCAGCTTACGCACGATTTCTAAAGAATATATGTACACCCCAGCGTAAGCCGCGAACCAAGGGAGGGAGCCCAATTGTTCTGTCAGAGCAAGCCAGCTCTGTAATCCTTAGTAGACTCCCACCCAAGGCAAAAGATCCTGGAACTCCCCTGATCTCCTGTAAGATTGGTGGTACCCAATTTGATAGAGCATTGTTAGACTTAGGTGCATCTATAAATCTGATACCCACATCCTTACTTGACCATCTGGAAGAATCTGAGCTGAAACCAACCGAGGTGACATTACAATTAGCAGATCGATCTATAAAGTCACCAAAAGGGATTCTCGAGGATGTTATCGTGAGAGTGCGGGATTTCTATTTTCCAGTGGACTTTATAGTCTTAGACATGGATGCACCTGAGAACCCTAGGGATACACCAATCATTCTAGGGAGACCTTTCTTGGCTACTGCTAGAGCCAACATCAGCTGTGAGGAGGGCCAAATAGAGCTTAAGTTTGGAGATCAAACACTGAAAATTGATATATTTAAGGCCCAACAAGGAATTAATTGCGGCGTCATCGAGCAAATTTGTGACATCAAGACTTTGGTTGATGAATCACACCTCCAGAATGACTTGAGTATTCCTCATCAACCACAGAAGGATCTTGACCCGCAAACAGAGGAGTCAAATCCAGATGTGAACAACCCAGTAACTCCCACCCTTGAACCTCACATCTATACTGAACCACCTGCTGCTGCTGAAAACCCCATCCTCGAACTGAAACCCCTTCCTGCTCATTTGAAATACATCTTTTTGGGTTCTAATCAGACCCTTCCTGTGATCATCAATTCCAACCTCAGTCCTGAACAGGAATCCCGTCTGATTGTTGTCCTCCAGCAACATCGCAGAGCCATCGGATGGACCCTCGATGATTTGACTGGAATAAGTCCCTCTTATTGTACTCATCATATCTATTCAGAAGAGGGCACACGACCTTCTCGTGAAATGCAGAGACGCTTAAACCCCAATCTGCAGGAGGTCGTGAAAAAGGAGATCATCAAGTGGTTAGATGCCGGGATCATCTACCCGATCTCCGATAGTCGTTGGGTGAGCCCAATTCAGGTCGTGCCTAAGAAGGCAGGACTCACCACTATAACGACTGAGACCGGAGAAATCATTCCTACCCGATTAGCCAACTCGTGGAGAGTCTGTATAGATTACCGTCGACTCAATTCCTCCACGAAGAAGGATCATTTCCCACTACCCTTCATTGATCAAATTCTCGAAAAACTAGCGGGAAATAGGTTCTTCTGCTTTCTTGACGGGTACTCCGGTTATAACCAGGTGGCAATCCATCCTGAGGACCAAGAAAAGACCACATTCACCTGCCCCTTCGGAACATATGCTTTCCGAAGGATGCCTTTCGGTCTTTGCAATGCACCCGCTACTTTTCAGCGATGCATGCTTGCCATATTCTCAGATATGGTAGGTGATTATCTGGAAGTCTTCATGGATGACTTTTCAGTTTTCGGAGCATCATTCGACGATTGCCTCCAACACTTGGTCCAGATACTCAGGCGGTGCATCGACGTGAATTTGGTTCTTTCCTGGGAGAAGAGCCATTTCATGGTGCCTGAGGGAATTGTCCTGGGACACTCAATTTCGGAGAAAGGTATCCAAGTGGATCGAGCTAAGGTTAATCTGATTTCTCACCTTCCTATGCCTAGCTCGATCAGGGACATCCGATCCTTTTTAGGGCATGTCGGTTTTTATCGACGATTTATCCCTGATTTTTCAAAAATCGCACGCCCCCTGACCACTCTTCTCTCCAAGGATGTTCCCTTCAAAATCTCCAAGGAATGCACTCAAGCATTTGAAATCCTGCGTGACCGAGTCACCCAAGCCCCGATCCTACAGTCCCCTGATTGGTCTCAACCCTTTGAGATCATGTGTGATGCATCCGACTTCGCTGTAGGAGCGGTTTTGGGGCAGAAAAATGACAAGAAACCTGTGGTCATTTACTATGCCAGCAAAACACTCGATGAGGCTCAGCGTAACTATACAGTTACTGAGAAAGAGCTGCTAGCTGTAGTATTTGCCCTAGAGAAGTTCAGATCATACCTTCTGGGTTCCCATGTCATCATATACTCGGATCACACGGCTGTGAGGCATCTCCTTGCAAAGAAGGACGCGAAACCTCGATTGATCCGATGGATCTTGCTGTTGCAAGAATTTGACCTCGAGATTCGCGATAAAGCGGGAAAACAAAACGTGGTAGCTGATCACTTGTCCCGTCTTCCTTCTGAAATGATAGACCCTTCCGGACCCATCACTGAGCATTTTCCCGATGAGCACCTGCTGACTATTGGTACTAGCCTTCCATGGTTTGCTAATATTGTAAATTACTTGGCATCTCATCAGACCCCGTCCGATTGGCCGAAGGCCAAGAAAGACAAATTACGCTCCGATGCCAAGTATTACATTTGGGAAGACCCGTACCTCTTCCGCATAGGTGCCGATCAGATCATCCGGAGATGTGTCCCGGAAGGGGAAGTCAACAATATCCTCTCTTTCTGCCATGACCAGGCATGCGGTGGCCATTTTGCCGGGCATAAAACCGCATCAAAAGTCCTCCAGTGCGGCTTTTACTGGCCCACACTGTTCAAAGACGCATACAGTCATTGCAAGGCATGCAGTCGTTGCCAGACTTTGGGCAACATGAGCCATCGCGACATGATGCCTATGCAACCGATTCTAGTATGCGAAATCTTTGATGTTTGGGGGATTGATTTTATGGGCCCCTTTCCTGTTTCGGATGGTTTCGAATACATTCTGTTGGCTGTGGACTACGTGTCCAAATGGATCGAAGCCATACCGACCCGAACCTGTGATCACAAAATCGTTCTCAAATTCATTCATCAACACATTTTCTCAAGGTTCGGGATTCCTCGTGCAATAATCTCTGATGGGGGAACCCATTTCACAAATGCTCAGTTTAGGTCACTGATGACCAAATATGGGGTGTCTCACCGAATCTCTACTCCTTACCACCCCCAAACTAATGGTCTAGCTGAGCTGTCTAATCGGGAGATCAAGAAAATCTTGCAAGTCACTGTTCGACCTGACAGGAAGGACTGGTCGTCCCGACTTCCGGAAGCATTGTGGGCCTATAGGACCGCCCACAAGACCCAATTAGGCATGTCTCCCTTTAGACTGGTGTACGGAAAGGCATGCCACCTTCCCGTCGAACTGGAGCATAAAGCCTATTGGGCAGTACGGAACTGTAATCTGGATCTTTCTAAGGCTGGGACCCACAGAAAACTCCAAATCAGCGAGATCGATGAATTGCGCATAGACGCGTACGAGAACTCGCAAATCTACAAGGAGCGGGTTAAAGCCTTCCACGACAAACACATCTCAAGAAAGATCTTTCATCCTGGTCAAAAGGTCCTACTCTTTGATGCCCGACTCAAACTCTTCCCAGGAAAACTGAGATCTAAGTGGGTCGGACCATATTTGGTCCGACAGGTTTTTGGAAATGGAGCAATCGAAATCAGTCCACTCAGCCACGATTCTGAACCTTTCATCGTGAATGGTCAAAGACTCAAGCCGTTCATTGATGTAACTTCTACTGATTTGGCTGAGGCATCTTATATCCTCCTTTCCCCTTGAGCTTATTGCGCCCAGCCGATGGCGTAAAACTCAGCACTTAACGGGAGGCAGCCCGTCATTCTCTTTGAAAACCTGAAACTTGTTCTGACACCTTTCAGCACTCGAAGTTCACCCTTGTAGACAGCCGACCCCAACTCAGATGTTTGCATCTGGGATTTGAAATCGTCCGCAAAAAAAATTCAACCCGACCCATTCACTCATCCAAATTTCTGTCTTAAGGAATGAACTAAGACCCCCTAGGTTACAATGAGGACATTGCAAATCTTAGGCATGGGGGGGTAGGAAAGTGCAAAAACGTGTAAGAAAAGGTTTCAAACAAAAAATTCACATATGCCAAAAAAAAAAAAAAATACCATAAAAATTAAAAAAAAAAATTCTTCGAAAAAGAATAAGAGGAGAAGAGGAGAAGGAAAATTTTGTGAAGGAGAAAAGAAACAAAATGAAAAAGGAGCACAAAATTATGAGAAAAAGTGATAGACATTAGTAAGGAACTAAGGAATTAACCTAAGTTCTAGACTTCATTCAAGAAAATAACTGAAAAGTGCACAATAAGATTAGTAAGAATGCAAACCTTAGGCATTCTTGAATAGACTCTTAGTACCCATTAAGATCTGGACACTCCTCAAGAGGTTGAGGAAAATGAAAAGCTGAAGTATTAGGTCTAAGGCTTAGGGAGTATTCGGCCTCGTTAACTAATTTTTGGTTTACGGGACTCAGTAACCTAAGCACCCTAATCTCACACACAGCCTGGTTCAGTAAGCGTAAAAATCAGAATCACGCAGAAGCGTCGCAAAAATCTGAAAAGAACACCTAGAATAGGAATGGCCGATCAACACAAGTTGATTTGGACGAGTTCCCAGCGCGGAGAGGCGGGAAATCCCCTCGAAGATGCGTAACAAAATATCATCTCCTCGGTGCTTGTCTCTTAGGATATTTACATATCCTACGGGGGGCATGTAAGCACTCTGCTGGTTCAGATTCCATGGATGGCATTATCTCGAAGTGTCAATTGCCAGGGTCTGGATTCGGCCACGGAATACCATGGATGGGATTATCTCGAAATCTCAATAGCCAGGGTTCCGGGGGTTGCCATGGGCGGTGCTATCTCGAAGCATCGATCGCCAGGAACCCTTGAGGATTGATGATGGGAGCAAGGAATCTGATACAGACCATGTTGAAAAGCCAATCCTAGGCTAGAACTAAAAAGAAAAAGAGAGAGAAAACTCTCCAAACAAAAAAAACTTTCTATCTCTCTCTTACAAAACGCACTGCGAACTGGGCCAGGGCTAAAATCATTTCAAGCACGGGTGCTTTAACCACGAAGTCCAATAAACCTTAGGTTAGTTCTTGCGGGCCTTAAAAACCTTCGCTAAAAGACTGAGGCTAAGGCTAGACAGATTTGGATCTTGATTGGTACTAGAGTACCTTTTAGGCCTATGGTCAGCATTCTAACCTAATCTATGCTCAAATAAAAAAGGCACTTATCTAAAACCATTAAAAACTTCATGGTCTAGAACAAGGGTTGAAACCTTAAGTTTTTGCTAAGGGACTAGCAAAAGCTAGGCATGGGGGTATGATGAGAACCTCATCATGAGCCATAACTAGCTCATTTTGACCCAATACAAAGGATAAAAGCTCCTAAATATCTCAAGGAAAGGCTTAACTCAGAGAATTCTGAGTTTGAGAAGAAAACCAGTCATAAGGGGTAAAAGTGCAATTTTACCAGTATAATCTACATACAGGGTAATTCTGGGCCCAAACACAGGTCAAAACAGCTTAATAAGAATAAAAGTGGGATGAGATGATCTAGCAAGGGCTACAGCACTTCCAAGGAACCAAATGATAATCTGTAACCCTAAAACAACCCGCTTCAATTCACAAGGTTCGGGGCAAAGTAAAAATAGAATAAACCCTCTAAAATTCATAGAAAAATAATCTCTAGGGTTTAGAACCTTCAATTTGGCCTTTAGAACCCATTTTGACCTACATTTAGAACCATGCCCAATTAATAACTTAATTTGGGTCTTTACGCAAATTGACCGATCAAACAAGGTTTAATATGAAAATGAAATTCACCATCAGATTCCTTAGGTCCTAATTAGTCACGTATAAAAACTTGAGCCTAAGAAGAAACCTCCTTGACCGACTTTACACTTTGGTCCTCATATATTTACTCTTTGGCCCTCAACTTTTGAACCCTCGCATTTTGGCCCCTAACTCTCCTTCGTTCTTTGCAATCAGGTCCCTCCTGCAAAACCCTGCCAGCACCATGCTCCGGCGACCTTGCGCGGAGCATGGCGCCGCGCAGGGTGAGGTGGTGGACCTGGCAAGTATACCGGGGGTGCCCTGCGTCGTCAGCCGTCGCAGGGGCACCCCCATGGTCATTGTAGCCCCCCATACCGGCCGTGCGAACGCACGGACGGTATGGGTTCGTGTTCCGACCATTCTCCGGCGAGGGAGACACGTCGTCTCCCTCCGCCTTCCTCCCTGTTTCATCCCTATAAATACCCCCCGCTGCTCCACCGACCAGGGCAGCCTGGATCTGACGGAGAAAACCCCCAGCTTTCTTCTCTTCTTCCTCCGGCAGACGCTCACCAGCTCCGGCGGCTTCCTCCCCCTCCACCTCTTCGCTCTGCCGCAATACCAGCAGCAGAGACTTCCTCCCCTGCTCTTCCCGCGCCACGCCGCACCCAGCTGGCGCCTCTCCGGCTCTCTGCTCGCCGCCGCCCCTCTCCCTGAGCATCGTCTTCTCCGGCGACAGTCGATACGACTGTCGCCCTCTTCCTCCCCCTTCGTCCCTGCAAGTAAGTTAGACCTACTCCCCTTCTTCTCCTCTTTCTTTCCCCGCTTTCAATTTAGTCAATTAAACCCTCGACCGCTCCTGTTCACCCTCACCCTCTCCGCCTCCGACCACCCTCCGGCGAGCCGCGCCCATCACCTCAGCGACCCACACGGCTCGCCGACCACCGCAGAACATCCGCCTCCTCACCCTGATCCTCTTCCGCCCCTCCACTTCCCACCAAACACCCTCTGCAGATCCACCGAACACACCCACTTCTTCGCTCACAGTTTGACCTAGGACGACCTGTTGGCTCCATCACGCACCCTGCAGACCCCCTGACCACCTTCGCCGTGCCACGGCGAAGGTTCCCCGCCTGTCTGATTTGGCCGAGAGGCCGTTCTTCTGTGACCAGGTGACTCGCCCGCCGTCGCCATTACTGAGCAGGCAGAGCTCCTTCACCTGCAGGTGCAGGCACGCCTTCGCCCAGGTTCGACTCCCAGGTTGCGCAGGGAGTCTCCGCGAAACGTCCCAGGCTCGCAGATGGGGCGAAAGCAGCGCGTGAAGCCACGATCGCCCACTGCTCCCTCCGCGACGGGCGCTCAATTGGGGTGGGACATTTAGTCCCACCTCGGAACTTCTCGGAGGCGCGCGGACGCATAAAGGCAAAAAGTGCCTTATGCTGTCTGCCTCCTGATCACGGGGTGAGGTCCCTCTCACTCGACCCGGCCTCGTCCGTGACCATGCTCCGCGGACCTGGCCCGACCCGATTAAACCGACCTGCACTCCTCGCCCACCACGCACGCCGGTGGGCCTGGACCCGGGCCTGACCCGAACCCGATTACCCGGTAGCTCTGGGAGAGCTTTCCCAAGAGTGGTTTCAGAGAGAGAGAGACGCGGGGGGGGGGAGGGTAGAGTAGGTTTTGCCTCTTGACGAAAAACTCTGAAGTGTGCAGGCCAAAGAAGAAGAAGAAGACCCGCGGAAGAAGTGCAGGCGAAGAAGAAGGAGCTGCACTGTAGCAACTGCTCAGTTAAGTCGTCGAAGCACCGGGTCAGACGACGGAAAGTCAGCAGCCAGAGTAACACAGAAGGCAGGCTGAAGAAGAAGGAAGAGCAACGGCCAAAGCAGAAGAAGAAGGAAGGAAGACTTAGTAGCTGAAGGCAGAAGCTCTGCAGCCATAAAAAAGAGAGGTCAAGGCAGAAAACCAAAGAAGAAGAAGAACAAGGAGCTCTGAAGAAAGAAAAACATCACCAACGCAGGAACAGCAGGAAGAAGAAGAAGAGCATCACCATTGCAGAAGAAGATTATCACCGTAGCAGAAACCAAGGAAGAAGAAGAAGGAGATCTGAAGAAAGAGAAAGAAAGAAGAACATCACAACAAATTCTTTCCCTCTCTCTTTATTTTGTAAAAGAAACATGTATATCTCTAGAATACGACTTGCTCCCTGAGTTCGACCTCGGGAACTCTTTCATTTTCCGAGTAAAAAATTTATATTTGAAATGTTGGCAATAACCGGCCTTACTACAACGTTATAACAAATACAAAACCGACGTTTCACCGAGGATTCCGTGAAGGATAGTCATGACTATCCACCTCAGTCTTAGTTTTATCAGAACCTACTTTTTGTGTATTTGCCTTATTTGGTGGCTTTCACAAGGATTCTCTCAAAGAATTTGTACACAAGAACTAAGAGTGAAAATTATGCCTAACTCCGAGTATCATTATCCAAGTATCCAAAATTTAAGATTCCTTACACTAGTCATAGAGCACTAGTAGACTCTCTACTCTCACCTCACACATGTTTTTGGTGGATCTACAAGAAGATGGTTCACTAGACTCCCTGATTACTGTCCAAGGGTTCAAGAAAAGAAGCAATGGTTCTTCTCGACAAACTAGAGATCTCTATTGGTCTTCGCATTGGATCCATTGCAAATTATACGTGCAAGTGTGAAATTGTATTGAATTCTAAGTTCAGGAATTTACAAAAGAATAAATCCCTAATAAAACCTTTTGATAAAATGATCTATTCCCCCCAGGTGTTGAAAGAAAATTTTCAGTTTATATGTACTACCCCCCCCATGACTAAGTTTTTGCATGTCCTCATACATGAATAAAAGAAATTGAAACCAGGCAAGGTGCAAGTGGATACAAATAACCTGGAACTGCTCCTGACTTGTCATTCAACTCATGCCAACACTATAATGGTAATCACAATATGCAGAATACTATACCAGAATGAAATATGTTATATATAAATGATATGTATATATGTATAAGTGCTAAATGTGATGCCTAAATGATGCCTAAATGCTAAGTCTAAATGCTATGCCTAACTGCTATGCAGAGTTTAATGCCTCCAGCTAGGCGAAACTCTATCAGATGAATAATGGGTGCAGAGGAGTTGGTTAAGATTAAAAGGCAGATGTGCTTGTATGCTCCAAGAATCAGTGATCAGCACATACTGACCAGCTAATGGTGCAATCCTATCCCAAAAAGTCTCTCAATAGTATTGTGTGGAATAGGGACAAAGAAAGGAGGGTGGTAGGAATGATGGTCACAATACCAATCCCACTCAATGATTTCGTTCCAAAAGTTCATGAGCATTTGCTAAGGAATTGTGTTGATATGAAACTTGAAATGCCAGTTAGCTTTAGAGTCCGGATCATAGCGGTCTTCATAATGGTGATTAGCATCGAAAATCAAGTTCTCCATAGACCCTGTGTTGTATGAAGGTATTGGAAGTTCCCTAAAATCCTCATCAGAAATCATTTCATCCTCATCAGTACTAATCTTGAATTCTTTGGAATTTGTCTCAGTCTCTGAGTCGAGCCATACATTAGATTGACTTGGATTATAAGTAAGTCCCAAATTCCTTTAACTCAGTATTTCACCATCATGCATGTTAGGTTGCTCAAAATTCTATGCTTCCGGAGGCCCTTCCATTTCCTTTGATAATCATCAGGAGTACCCCCTGATAATTGAAAATCAGAATCAGAAGTAGAAAATGAAAACTCCAAATTTCCTTCATCACCTTGGTAAGTGGATGTGGAAAGATGCGAATCACAAGATGTCAGAGTGAAAATAGATTTGTTTCTATGGGTAGTTAAGTCAACTCCCAATCCATCAAGGCACATGTGATTGTCAGAATCCCTAGGCAAAACTGCATTACCAAGGTGTGCTTGACCAGTGGTGTTCAAGGTTGTAATCCCTTGATTTTCATTGAATCCAACCTGACTTTGTTTTAATTCCCCTATATTGTTTCAGACAACCAAATCTAAATCATCCTGTGAATCCTCACCTTGGGGATCCTTGATCATATAGGAGTCATATTTTGGTTCACAACTGACTGATCCCTCAATCTAACAGGTTTGCATCTCAGGGCTTTCACCAAGATCTAGGTCCATAGATTGATTTTCTTCCTCGATTCCATCAGATGTCTCCTACAATTATAGATGAATGTTAGGGGTATCGCCCCTTTTCTTCTCACTTTCCTGAATGGGGCTCTTAGATGAGCTGATTTGGGTTATTTCAGGCTCGTGTTGCTTGATCTCCTCGGATATCATCTCATGTCTAGGGGACGATCAGGAGTTGATCTTGTCAAGTGTATATGGCCCTTGCACTGACAATCAGAGGAATGAGATATGGCAGGAGTTGCGTGAGATGGCGAGCAAAACTAATGGGTTGCCATGGCTTGTTGGTGGTGACTTCAACAGTATCATGTTGCAGAACGATCGAAAGAATGGGAGGGTGGATAGATCATCGCTTGGTTTCCAGTTGGTAGTTTCAAAGATTGAATTAAATGAATATCCATCAGCTGGGGCAGAGTTCGCATGGAGGGGAGGGAATGGTTTGGTCTCAAAGTTGGACAGATTTTTCGAGAGTGTGGAGATGTTGGGAAGATTCCAACTCTCGTCGGTTATGGGAATTGTTTGCCCTTTCTCTGACTATACACCCTTGCTTTGGGACAGTGGGGAGGAGTCATATGTTGACACCTACTTTAAATTCAAGAAATCATGGCTACAGGATGAGGGATTTAAGGAGATGGTTAGTTGGTGGTGGGAGCATCAACATGTGGGTGGCTTTGCCACTTGCTGTTTGGCCAGAAAATTGAAAGAATTAAAAACTATGCTGAAGGAATACAAATGCATTGTGGAGACGGTGAGGAGTTAGTGGCGTTCTGAAGCCCTTTCCATGGTGCGAATGTTGGAAGAGAAAGAGAATGGAGGATGGTTGGCTGAGGGTTAGGCAGCATAACAAAAACACTGGCAAGGAGTGGTTCAAGCGGAGGATTTGGCAAGGGAAGTGGATTGGCATGAAAAATGGAGGTAATTTTGGTTGAAAGAGGGCGATGCAAATACAAAATTTTTCCATATGGCAGCGAGCTCTAGAAGGAGAGTGAATTTCATTTCCTCTCTAAAGAAAGGGGATTCGTGTTGACTTTGCCATATGAGATTAGAAAGGAGACAGCTAGACACTTCAAAGAAGTCTCATGGTCGAATGCGAAAGGAGCGTGGAGGATGGCAGCATCTAATCTTTCTCGGGTGGAAACTGCTGCAGCTGGAAAATTGATTGAATCTATTTCAGAGTAGGAAGTGGTAGAAGCTATGGCAGGGCTGAATGCAGAGGGCTCACCGGGGCCAGATGGATTCCAGGTGCTATTTTATAAGGAGTTTTGGAGTGTGGTCAAAGGAGATGTCATGGAGGTGATAACAAAATTCCAAAGGGGAAATTCTGGAGTTGAGAGAATGAACAAGTCGTACCTATTTTTGCTACCAAGGTGTATTAGGGCAGAGACCTTGACAGAGTTCAGGCCCATTGCACTTTCGAATTTGATATATCTAATCATTAGCAAAGTGCTGGCTAATCATCTGAAGTGTGTTCTATCTAATTTAATCAGCCTAGTGGAGTTGGCTTTTCTCTCCAATAGATTGTTACAAGAGTTTTTCATTGTGGTGGTTGCGAGGTGGAGTAGGAGAAAGAGCAAAGCCTTCATGTGGAAGGTAGACTTTAGTAGAGCACATTACTCGATTGAGTGATCATATCTATGGGAGATTATGAAGAGGAGAGGTTTTCCGTCTATATGGATTCAATTGATGAAGAGATGCATTGTTACCTCCTCCTTTACCCCTCTTGTGAATGGGAGGTTGTGTAGGGTGTGGATTCAACCTCAACGTGGGGTGAGACAAAGATGCCCTTTGGCTCCTCTTATTTTTAACCTAGCAGTGGACACATTGGCACATTTTACATGCAGCCTGGGAGTAGGGCTAATTAAGGGGTATTCACTGTCGAATTCAAGAGTTTCGGCACCAATTTTACGATATGCAGATGACACTGTGTTCTTCGTAGAAGGACAGCAGGAAGCTGAAATCCTTTTCTCTATGATCACCATATTTGGTGAGATAACAAGCTTGAGGCTGAATGGGGTGAAGTCATCTCTGGTGTGTTTTGGTATGTCAGCTCAGGAAGGAGAGACAATGGCAGCCACCGTACACTCTTCATCCACAACCCTCCCTATGAGATATCTAGGATTACCTTTAACTGATAAAAAACTCATGAAGAGTGATTGGGCATCCTTGTTTGAGAAAGTGAACACCAAGTTGTAATCATAGAGTAGTAGATTTCTCTCTAAGGGTGGAAGATTGTTTCTGCTCAATTCGGTCATAACCTCGATACTGGTCTTCTTCTTTTCGATTTTCAGATCATCGATGGCAGTATGGAAAAGGTTGGATGAGGAAGAGATTTTTTTGGAAAGGAGTGAAGGTAGAGGGTAGGTTCTTGCATCCGATGAAGTGGGGGTAGCTTTGTAGGCCTCGTTTGAAGGGAGGGATGGGCATTTGTTCCCTAAAAGAGTTCAATGATTCTATGTTACTAAAGTGGGCCATTAAATTGACCACAGATGAGGGGAAGATGTGGGCTCAATTAGTTAAAGAGGCATTTGCGTAGCTATGGAAGAACCTACCAAGAAGGCCTTCTCCATTCTGGATGTCGGTTAGGAAAGCAGTACAAGATCACTGGTCTGACTTTGTTCCAGAATTGGGGGACGGTAGACAGTTCTTGTTCTGGTCAGATGTGTGGTCTAAACTAGGCTTGTTGTTTGTGAACTACCCAAGAGTCTTTGCTGTAGTTGTAGATAATGAAGCCTCAATTAAGGACTATTGGGATGCTGAGAATAGCAGCTAGGTTGTTCTTGCAATAGGCACACGCGAGGGTGGATGCACATAGCAAGGGCTTGATAAGCTGATTGTAGACTTGAAAGCATTCCAATCGGTTGGGGGAGTGGACTATTTCAGGTGGAAACATGGCTTATTTACTCCATCCAAGGCATACAAAGGACTGATGGATGATGGGGAGGCAATTTGCACATCTGAAAATCATGATTGCAGCAAATCTCGAAGTTGAAAATTCCACTTAAAATTGAGATATTCTTATGGTTTTGTAGACGTGACGGACACGTTACAGGGGAAATGAGGAGCAGAAGACTGGGTGCTTCAGCATAGGATTTCCCATTTTGTAACCTCCCCACTGATAGTAGGGAACATTTATTTGCGTCATGTTTGGTGACGGATCAAATTTGGAGGGGACTTTGTGGGGAACCCCTGCCTAGTTGGGAGGAACTTTGGAGGAATCTTTTGACACATGGGAGTGAGTAGGTGAAGAAAGTGGCGATTATGTGGAGTGTGTGGCGTGCTCATAATGAGCGGTTGTTTAGAGGGGGATCCATCATTGTAGGAAATATTGTAAGGGAATGCTAGGGGCATGTGAAAGATTGGGAGAATCTCATGTAATGCTCTATTTTCTATATAAATAAAAGGATCCCAGTCTGCTCTCATTCTCGGTAGCACTCCTCATCGTTTTTTTTAAAAAAAAAATCATCTACTTCGAGTGTGTAACTCGAAGGATACCTAAAAGCATTCTCAAGTTCCCTAAAATCCTCAAGGCTAGTCTAAACTTGGTACTACAAAAGGAGTATATCTTGAAGTGTGTGAGTTTGTTGATTCATCCTAGCCATGGATTCTAGTTCTTTAAGGGCTTCCATCAGAGATTCTTCGGTTGCAATAAAATCTGTCTTTGCCCTAGATCAGTAGTGATCTGGATTTGATGTAGATATCTCGCAACTATGTCCTTGTACTTTACTACCGTTTGTTGGAGTCTGAGTAGTAGTTGCGAGTCCATTGGCAGTTTCCCAATGGCGATCAATGTGGATATGGCCTCAGATGCGAGTCTCGATGAAGATGGAGGGTTATAATAGATTTGGTTTGGAGAATCATGAGGGTGGTGGGTGGGCTCAATGTAGTCATAGGTTGCAGTTGAATCCTCAACATTAAGTGGCTCACTATCCATCCGTGGTGCATTCTCACTGAATTCAGGGCCCCTAGAGGTTATGTCTTGGGTTCTTTGTCTTTCATCCTGAATTGCTTTACTCAAGTCCTCATATTCCCTTTTTCTAACCTCCTTTGCTTCCTGGACTATTTGGATCAGTTCAGTGATCTGGGAGATTTTGTGAGAGGTAGGAGTATGCCTTTGGTGGGACCAATCAAAATACTCATTCATCATGATGAAATCCCGGTCTTGCATGGATAGTGTCTCTAAGGGTTGCGATGTCTATGTGGATGTCCAAGAGGGTGAGGTGGGTATGTCCCAGGCCTGAGGAGCATGCGTATACGAATAATGAGGAGCAATCTCCTACCAATAAGAAGTTGGGATCGTAGTTGGGTTGGGAGGAGAACCCTGATGATGGTAGGATGAGAAAGAGTATGGGTCCATGATCAAGATGGTCAAAAGACACTAGAAGGGTCTTAGTGACCTTACACCAGTTACAAGGACTGGTGGAAGAATAAGGCAAAGGCCTTGCAATCAAATTCGTCCTTAAGATCAGATGACCAGATGTTTCGTTTTATGTTTGAATTACTGAAGAAATTAGTTGAGAAACCAACTGAAGGTAATCCCTGCCTCTCAAGCTAACCCAGCCAATCTACATATGAGGGGACTAAGAGGAAGGTTCTTCCTTCGGCTTTTGCCTCCGGTTCCTTTATACCCCTTATCCACAGTCGTTTGACACTACCCAATAGGCTTACTCACCAGGTTTGGTAAGACAAGTTGAAAGTACCCAGTAGTTTCAAGACAAATGCAGGCAATTTGATATGTTATTGTGAATTTTTTAATCATTTTCTTCAATTCAGTAGGTGGTGAGTGGTCAACAAGGTGACCAAGCTCACCGGCTAGCCACTAGACTTGATTTAGTCTAGATTAGCCCAAATGTGTGGTCTTTAGAAATTTTGACCCTAAAGGTGTAATATAAGGTTCATGCAGTTCTAGGGTTTCAGCAGACCTACAGAAATAAAATAATTCTCTGATACATTAATAGAATCCAAATAATTTGGATAGGCAGATTTCATTTTCAATTATATTTTCAAAGAATATTTTTTCATAATTTTTACAATTTCAATGGAATAAACAAGAATTTTTAAATGTCAGGGGGTTAGATCTGAAATTTTGACCCTTGGTCGCTTTTCTACTTTGAAACAGTATCAAATAAACTCTGAAAATTCGGTAAAAATATGGAAATGAAAGCTAATTAGATCAACCTTCAAACCCCACCATTTTCGGGTAGATCATATTCACGGATTGTTCTGAATTTCTGTTTGAAATTCAAAATTTTTTAAATCTAAGTCAGTTTGACCCCTTGTAATTTGCAAATTTTTAAAAATTACACAATCCTAATTTTCTCAAATAAATGATGTCGTTTGAAAGATGGTTTGAAAATGAAGCTCACACCTGAATTTTAGAATTTTTCGCTGAATATATTTTCGGTAAATGAATTTTTAAATCGCTTCTTGAAATCAGGCCGAAAATTAGGGATGTGGTGGAAAGGCTTTTGAAATGTTTGAAATTCAAATTTCAAACCTTCCCACCAAAACTATCTTTTTCAAAAAAAAATTTTCTTTTTTTTTCTCAAACTCTTTCAATTTTTTTTTTGGAGGGAGAAACTTTTTCAAAATTTTCTCTTTATTTTTTTTTTCAAGCAACTACTAACCTAGGACTCAAAAGGAAATCCTAATCTAACTAGCTTTTTTTTTTTCAGAAAGAAAAATCTAACTAAAATTCAAATCTAACCTAAGATTCAGAATGAAACCTAAAACTAAGGTAGAGAAGATGTGCACTTGATTTTTTAAAATCCACGTTCGATGTGTGCATAGATACCTGCTTCATCTTACACAAAAAAAAACTAAACCTGCTATGAAATAAAAAATCGTCGTGCTTCCTTGGAAACGACGTCAATTTGTTCGAGGCATGAATCATATTTTAAAGTAAATCCGTCGTAGTATAGTATGAAGTATGTCAAAATAAATAAAACTTACGAGATGTGAGTCCCAGTCGAACTCAGTGAGGCAGAAAGCATTCCGGATTTCATAACTGATCTTGATGTAAATACTAACTAGATAATATTAATTACAATATAGATATAAAGCGAATCATAGCCAGTAGTTGATCATGAATTGCAATAAACCTTAGCTGCAAACTAGAATTATAACTATAACATGTACTTGCTATCAAACTATAATAAGAATTAAAATCACTACCTAGCAGAATAAGGGCACCACGGGTGGTCCATGGTGGCCTTCTGGAGAGTTTGGGGAGAGTAATGGTGGTCCACTAAGGTGGCTTGGTGGGTGCATGAGAGGAAGAGCCAGAGCCAGAGAGAGTTGAAGAAGGTTTGAAGAACTAGAGAGGGTCTGGAGAAGTTCTGGTGGAAGGTGGAAGAGTTGCATTAAGTGGGGGGCCTTAGGCCTTCTTTTTATAGCTTTTATAATGGGCAAGATGGGCATTTGAGCCCCCAAAACCATGCAAGAACCCTTTGGTGATCAGATTCGTCGATCGGGAGATCAACGGCTCTAATTTAGCCTCAAAATAACCTTCAAAATGCCTTCTACGCGTGGGAAGTGCCAGATGGTACCACGTGTCGCACCTGCCACCCTTGGATCATGATCTAAACATGTTTACACTACTTAAGATGTCTATTTATGCATGTTCTTAAGCATAGAATTGCATTGCATACTATAAATATTGCATAACAGGCATTATCTTGCATTTAGATTAGTTTGAATAAAATGGAGGTTAATTGTCTCCTTTTATGTTCATGGACAGGGCAAACATTTTATCGAGGCCTCGGATCGAAGATCCAACCGTACAGATGTGATTAGGGAGACGATTGGAGTTCAACAACTCCAAGATCACCCTAATCAGACATCTGTAGCATCAAATAGAGACCAAGGAACCCTAGAAGATCAAGGGCCAAGATGGTGTGAATCCTCACTTCAAACGACAAATCCGACTCATGGATAGATTCGGATCGATGATTGCAGCCTAACGGCACAAAAATTGACTCAATCCAACAACCGTGGCACCATCTACATCATCCAGAAGATGGACGACCAAGATGACGCCACATGGAGCCATCTCGGCCATCCAACCAACTGCCCTCAACTTTCGAAGATGCTATCACCTGCGAATCTCCCCCGTTGGATCAAGATCCAACGGCTGAGATTGCACCCAACTGGCGCGCCCATCCTTTGAAGCCGCACCTGAAGGAGCTACCTTGACCGTTAGATCTCAATCCAACGGTCCTGATCGCATGTGCATGAATTCGTCTCCACGACACAAGAGCCGTTGTAGCACAGCGGGTGAACGTGCTCGCGAGAACGCGAGGAGCTCGTTCAAATCGCGGCGAGCGAGCGAGCGGGTGCGGGTGAGCGGGCGCGAGGAGCGTCAGATTGCGATCGAGCGGTCGAGAGCACCCAATAGCACCCACGCGCTATCGCACGCCCGCGCCTCACGTGAGATCAGACTCGGAGCGCGCGATGCAAAGGCACTGTGAGGTGTGAGATAAGCCGTCCGATTGTGAGATCGGACGACTAGGACCAGCTGAACATGGAGAGCACGTTACACGGGAGCAGGTGAGCAGGAGCACACGCTCCGCCGCACTATGCCCACGATGGGGATTTAGCGATGGTTTTATCCATCACTAAAGACCCCTTATTTAATGTTTTAAGATTTAAATGACCAAATTGCCCTCACTCCTTGCAACTATAAAAGGAGACCCCTTCCACATGAAATTCTCATCCCTTCCTTCTCTTCTCTCCCTCTCCAAAGCTCAAGAGAAGTTTGTCCCACACCCGGGATGTTTCTTGCAAGATAAAGTCAATTTTTCGTCCCCCTTTCGAAAGCGGATCTCGTGACGACAACGACGTGCTACCTCGTTCCCGTTCTTCCCGCTTCGTCCTCCTTCGTCCTGCTCCGTTCCCCGTCTTCCAGGCGTCATCCCATCCGACTTGTCCTCCAAGCGACCGTCGAGGAGGATATCTCTCTCCCCATTCTTTTTACTACTTTCTAGAGTAGATTTACTGCTTTCTAGTGTAATAATTTCCCCGCTTTCTAGTCGTAATGAGTAGTGTAATGAACATTCTCGTTGATAATGAATTCCATGTTCATTCTACATCTCTTTTTAGTTTTTGTTTGTAATATTCTCTCTCTCCCTCTTCTATTTGTTGTAAATAGATAGATAGTTTCTAATCAATTATTCTACTTTGTAACAAATAAAACAAACGCGTATTTTTAAATCAAACGTCCACCTCCCTGAGTTCGACCCAGGATTTCTATTCCGGTATAAATTTTATTTGTTGAAGATGAGCTTTTCACTTTCATACTATGACGACAGGTTTTTCAAAACCAAACACGTTAGCGTAGCATAGCAACTCGCAGCTTCAATATTTTGGTGCCGTTGCTGGGGAGGCGACACTCTTTGATTTTTCTTCGCGTTTTTACAACTTGTGAATCATTTACCTCACTTCTCTCCTTATTGTGATTGCAGGTACCCTTTCGAGACAAGCAAAAGTGGTAGATTGGAGCAAAGTGCTGTTAAAGGTTCTGTAAGTTATCCCCCACTTCCACCTATTAGTTTTCATTTCACCACATGATAACACAAACATCAATCAACTTAGGTGTTCTTATAAACTCTAAGGTTAGTTTTGTTTATTTGTTTGACACCCACACCTGCCTCAACCTCCACAATTAAAAAGAAAAATAAAAAAAATCTCACAGAGGTACACAACCTCATCTGATTTTCAAACTCAACCGATAAACCGATCTTTGGAGTCGGTACACACATCCAAACACATAATTGAGTAGAAATCAGATTAGGTAATCACTTGTGTGCCTAATTAAGTGGTGCAACAGGACAATTGTTTGAGTTGATTGGGCCGCACCACTTCAATTAAAATCAACTCATCAAGTAGCTGCTGCTTAGGTTCAACTCTTAGGTATTTACCAGGCACTCCACATTCTTTTTAAGCTTCAAAGGAAAACATCTTGACCCGTGCTTTCAAAACTTGGTGTGCCAACAAAACTTGTTTGGAAACACCTAAAGTTGAATCCTAAAAGCTACTAAGCAAGATTTGAACCCTAAAATTCATCGCATAAAAAATAATCTTACTTGAAAACCACTGGTTGTGCACGCACACACAAATCAATCAATCAATCATTAAGGGCACAACCCAGATAAAGGGTCCATCACATTCCAAAGAACATTCAAACCTAGCCCTAAATAAAACAGAGTAGACGTTGGCCTTAAGGATTCGACTCGCTCTTCAGAGCCCAGAATGAGATTATTTTCGATTAGTCTGTTTCTACTATTCAATCTGATGTCTAGCTAGGGGAGAAGAATCAAACAATCACGGCTAGGGGGTACACTAGGAACCAGAGGTGCAAGCCGAAGGAAGAACCTTCTCCCCAGTCCCTCCTTGTAACTGGTTGGATTGAACAAACAGAAGTAGATCAAATCGTTCCTTTATCTCAAGACGGGTTGTGGGAGTCTGTAGGTCTTTAGGCTAGCCCACTTAAGGACAGGTTGGATTTCTTGTATTGCAGGGTGCCTTTCTTCCTCCCGTTTATCATGAATCCTTGCACATATTATACGCATTCCTGCTCTTTCCCTCCTATTTTGAATTATCCTCAACATGACGATTATCCCGACTCGTACTGTAATCAACCATCAGTTAGTTGGAATAACTCGAATTGGGGATACAGTTCCCGACCTCCGTGTTTAGGGTCTAACCCTGAACACCATGATTGTGATTCTATCCTTCTTAGAGCCACATCGATTATAGATCGCCACCCTTTCATGAACAACTTAATACGATCTACAATCAAGAAGGATACACTGATTCTTTCCCATCCTCTGATTACACAGTCTTTAGGTCATCACCACCTTTCGAACAATCCGAAATGACCTATTATCAAGAAGGGTATAACGAATTGAGATTCGTTAACTCCTCTGCACTGATCCTAAACCCGCCCAACCCTGAACCAACTCATTTGGTTCAGGGTAATCAGGTTAAAGATAAGGTTCTGGCTACATTGAGGAATGTCATACAAACTTTAGAAGTTCAGCCAATACCTTCCATTGAAAGATTGGAGCCCCTAATTGAAATGATTGATGATTTGAATAAGTATTTGTTGGATTGGCTCCAGGATGTTAAGGATAAGAACCCAGGTGAGTTTCTACTTGAGAAGTTAGTGAAATTGAGGATGAGATTTGTGGTTGCTTTAGTTCAGTCGTGGGATGATTCCCAGGATGAACTCCCTTCAGGAGAGCCAATGTCAGAACCCGCTCAGGCACCTGTTGGGGGGGACACGTGTTACAAGGCTGACCAAATTGAATTAGAGCAACCAATTAAGGATGATTTGATTTCTTCACCTGAGATCTCTGAGCCAGGGTACGAGGAAACATATGTCTCCATGGATCAGAAAGTGACAGATGATTTTGGGGCATATATTAATACAGATCTTGATTTCTTTGATGGTGAAGATTAGATTTGCGAAGTCTCACGTGAGTTTATAGAATATGATTTCTGTAAGACAAATGGGCCTGAGGAATATGATAAATCATTTGTTAGCCCAATAACTGAGGAAACTGATCTTATTGGGGCCCACATTATGGATCCAGAATCGCATTTTCTGGAGGATTCAATCCAATACCCTAATTGTCAGTTACACCTCATTGAGCTTATCGATGATTCTATTTTTGAGATAACTAGACCCAAGTCAATTCTGATTCAGCCACATCTTTTAAACTTGGAAATTTCAGATGGGGTGATTAATTTGAAGGAGGTCCCGGAATTAGACATTCTGAATGAGGAGGATAGGAGCTAGGAAATTTTGATTTGTGAAGCAAATTCCGGAGGAAATAGAAGACTGAGTTGAAGGGTTCCAATTAAGTTAAAACCATCAAACCAAAACCCTTATGACATTTGTTTTGAGGATGTTCAACCCAAGCAAACATTCATTGATTATCCTTTCGAGCTTAAATTTTTTGTAACCCAACTTTTTGATCTTGGGTTGCATCCTCATAAATCGCAAGCTCGACCCTGCTTGCATGCTGATTTTAGGTTTTGGGTAATTTTTATCTAGAACCTGAGAGATTCTTGATTATGGGATATGGGTCTACACCACAATTTGGTCTACATCTGTGGACATCTGCTAGCAGGTCTGAGGTTTCATCTTTTTATTCTGATTCTGACCTGTACTTGTGAATTCTTTATTTCTCTTCTTTGTATAGTGTGCCTAGCTGAAGGCACTAAATTCAGCACGTATACAGTTCTTTTTAATTTTTATCTCGGAGTAGACCTGACATTCACGCAATTCAGGTACTTTCTACTCTATTCCACTCTATTTTATGTCTTTTAAATACAATGAGGACATTGCAGTAGATAGGCATGGGGGGTGGATATTCATCTATGAATTTATTCGTCAGCTCCATAGATTTGTTTTATTTTTTCTTTTATTTATATTAAAAAAAATTCGAATTAGGAAAGAGAAATTGGGTTTAAGAAAATTTTCAATCTTAGGAAATACTACATTATGATTTGAACACAAAGACCCTTTAAGTCTTCAGACTTAATCAGCCTGTGTATCCATTAAAATGTGGATTTATCTTTCGAGTCCTTGCCATTTGAATTCTATTTTAATTGGAGTAAATAAGTTTGGGTGATAAGTACACGACTTATCAATCCACCCTCTGATTTGAGGGAACTTTAAGCCTAAAGCATTTACACACTATCTTGTCGCTAACTCGTTAATCGGCGGTTCTAATGGAAATTGGGTAGCTAATGAAACTTCTAGGGTGATATGGCTGGCAAGTTATCGTGGGTAACAACCCATAGGTAGGTTATCTAGAGCCCAGTCATAGGACCTTTCTCTTTTTGCTGCCTTTAGGTAAATCTTAGACCAGAGAAGCCACCTACTTAAAAAAAAAAAGAGAAAAGAAAGTCAAAAAGAAAAGAAAAAAAAGAGAAAAGGAGAGAAAAAAAGAAAGAAATAAGCGACACTTCGCCGCACGAGTATGGCTGGCAAGTTGTCGGTGGTGACAGCTCATCGACTGATTGTCCAGAACCCAGCTCAATAAATGCACTGAAAAATCCCAAAACACTTAGGAAGAAGCGGATAAGTAGAATAAATCGAGGAGATATATACTAGATTCACCCTTGTGTTGACCCTGTAAAAATAAAAGTAGGGAGAAAGCTACCGGTTGTAAAGATACATCTTTAGGAATAATTCTCTTTTTAAGGCTACCTAGAGGTGTAGAAATCTTTTTACTACCGATCAACGAGTCTATCACATTCACAATAAGATATTTAGAACTTAGGGTTCTCGTCAAATCTTGGGTGAGTTGAATGGTCGTAGAAAGCCACTCTTAAACCCTAAAACTCGAAAATCCAAAAAAAGATTAGAAAAGAAGAAAAAGAGAAAAAGAAAATTTTCTTTCAATAAGGCAAGGGCTTGAGGTGGTCTGCATTTTGGAAGATACCCGGGTACTGTTGTGTCTTTGAAAGTTCAGATCCTAAGTAAAAAATTTCTTAATGATTGAAAATAACTAATGCCCAAATAATTCAACCTGATTCTTTTATAAATAGCATATAGTTTTTGCTAGGGACTAACAAAAGATAGGCATGGGGGTATGATGTAAACATGTTTACACTACTTAAGATGTTTATTGATGCATGTTCTTAAGCATAGAATTGCATTGCATGCTATAAATATTGTATAACATGCATCATCTTGCATTCAGATTAGTTTGAATAAAATGGAGGTTAATTGTCTCCTTTTATGTTCATGGATAGGGCAAACTTTTTAATAGGGCCTCGAATCGAAGATCCAACCATACAGATGTGATCAGAGCGATGATTGGAGTTCAACAACTCCAAGATCGCCCTAATCAGACATCTGTAGCATCAGATAGAGATCAGGGAACCCTAGAAGATCAAGGGCCAAGATGGTGTGAATCCACACTTCAAACAACAAATCCGATCACACGGATGGATTCAGATCGACAATCGCAACTTAACGACGTGAAAATCGACTCAATCCAACAACCGTGGCACCATCTACATCATCCAGAAGATGGACGGCCAAGATGGCACCACGTAGCACCATCTCGGCCACCCAACCAACTGCCCTCAACTTCTGAAGATGATATCACCCGCGAATATCCATCGTTGGTTCAAGATCCAACGGCTGAGATTGCACCCAACCAGTGCGTCCATCCTCTGAAGCTGCACTTGAAGGAGCCGCCTTGACCGTTGGATCTCAATCCAATGGTCCTGATCGCGTGCGCATGAATTCGTCTCTGCAAGACAAGAGGCACTATAGTGTAGTAGGTGAACATGCTCGCGAGAAGGCGAGGCACGCGTTCGAATCGCGGCGAGCGGGCGAGCGGGTGCGAGGAGCATCGGATCGTGATCGAGCGGTCGTGAGCGCCCAATAGCGCCCACGCGCTATCGCACGTCCACGCCTCACGCGAGATCAGATGCGGTGCGTGCGATGCAAAGGCACTGCGAGGCACGAGATAAGCCGTCCGATCATAAGGATCAGCTGAATGTGGAGTGCACATTATGCGCGAGCAAGTGAGCAGGCGCACGTGCTCCGCCCCACTACGCCCACGATGGGGCTTTAGTGACAGTTTTATCCGTCACTAAAGACCCCTTATTTAATGTTTTGAGATTTAAATGACCAAATTGCCCTCACTCCTTGCAACTATAAAAGGAGAACCCCTCCACACGAAATTCTCATCCCTTCTCTTCTCTCCCTCTCCAAAGCTCAAGAGAAGCTTGTCCCACACCCGGGATGCTTCTCGCGAGATAAAGTCAATTTTTCGTCCCCCTTTCAGAAGCAGATTTCGCGATGACAATGACGTGCTGCCCCATTCCCGTTCTTCCCGCTTCGTCCTCCTTCGTCTTGCTTCGTTCCCCATCTTCCAGGTGTCGTCCCGTCCGGCTCATCCTCCAAGCGACCGTCGAGGAGGATATCTCTCTCCCCATTCTTTTTACTGCTTTCTAGAGTAGATTTACAATTTTCTAGAATAGATTTACTGCTTTCTAATCGTAATGATTAATGTAATGAACAATCTCATTGATAATGAATTCCATGTTCATTCTACATCTCTTTTTAGTTTTTGTTTGTAATATTCTCTCTCTCTCTCTCATTCTCTCTCTCTTCTATTTTTTATAAATAGATAGATAGTTTCTAATCAATTATTCTACTTCGTGACAAATAAAACAAATGCGTATTTTTAAATCAAACGTCCACCTCCCTGAGTTCGACCCGGGATTTCTATTCCGGTATAAATTTTATTTGTTGAACACGAGTTCTTTGCTTTCATACTACAACGACAGGTTTTTCAAAACTAAACACGTTAGTGTAGCAACTCGTAGCGTTCAACAGATCACTATCGGACACTCACCTCTCACACTTTCCTCTTTTGTGCGTGCCTGCCTTGCGCTTTCCTCATGCATGCCTTTGGGTCCTCCATGAATTCGAATTGCGCATCTTGATCTCAACCGTTCGATCTCGCAATCGAACAGCTTAAGCGCCTTGCAGCCATCGCCTTAAGGATTAGTGTATGATCGCACGTCTGTGTGGGGCGTCAGATCCTACATGTGCATCGGTCGCACCACATTGTGCCACACGTTTGTTTGCTCGCCGCTTATCCTCCCTCTAACAATGCAATTAAATCCAGTGCATCACCTCAACTAATTTTGTGCTTCGCATGGCTCAATCTTGCATCTTACGCTCGTGTGCGGGTGCACTAACCATTGCACCAAGTAGCCCCTTGTGTCATGGTTATGTTTTGGGTAACTCTACTCTCAACAGAAATCATCTTTCCTTTGATGAGTTGTAGATGAAGTAGGCGACGTGGATGCATCGTGGCCATTGGATGATGATCCAACAGCCCACAATGCACGATGAGTATGACTTCAGAGGATGGGAAGCAGCGAGGGGCGGCCAGGATGGCACCATGTGCCACCATCGTGGCCGTCCATATTCTCTCTTTTGTAGACAGTGCTATAAGCCTCCGATCGGGTCGATTTTTGTGCCATTGGACTGCGATTGCTAATCCTGATCCATTCGTGCGGTTGGATTTATCATCTGAGGCTTGGATTTTCTTCTATTTGCCTCTTGGTTCTTGCTCTTCTATGGACTCCATAGGATGCTACGGAAGTCTGATCGATGTGATCTTGGAAGCGTTGGACTCCCGTTATTGTTCAGAGCAGATCCACAAGGTTGGGTCGATCATCCACAGCCCCGAATTACTTACAATTTTTAATATCTCTCAATTAGAGCATAATACAACATTATTATTTACAAAACTAATAAATCAACTACGATGCAAAGTATGATGCGAATGCATGCAGAATGCCTAATTTAAGTTAGGTTCTAACATAATTCAAGCAGATTGGGACCTATGATTGCTACGCAATTGCCTAGGGGCACCAGGATTATGGTGACTATCTCTTCAACTAGTCAAGCGAAAAACTACCCTAGGTTTACCAACTGGTTAACCACAATTATTAAGGCTACCGTGCCACTTTCCAGCTTTGACTAGAGGAAGGTTGTAAAGGGGTTAAAGTCCTCCGTTATTCGGGAGTTGCAAGCAAAAAATTTGGGAATCATTTTTGAAAATTTATATCAAATATACTTCATTTATATATTATTGAATATAGAGCACTTTTGATTGGGACAATAATCCTAATGTGCCCAAGGTTATCTAGCAGCACTCAAGCAGGATACGTCGTGGATGGAGAGGAGATGAAGAGTATGGTATGAAGTTCTTTCAGATTCTCAATTTGCTTAATCATTTATATATAATCAACATTTTCTAGTAAAAATTTGTAAAATTATTTTAGTTTTTTAACAATAGGCCATATGAGGAGGCATCGAGAAACATTACTCCTACAATTGTGCCTCCCATTAGGAGGGAGTGTAACAAGCATTAGAGAGATCCAACGATAGAGGTAAACAAATAGTTTTGAATTTGATTTTTAATTTCAGTTTATAATGAATAATTACAGAATCTTTTAGTAATAAAATTTATATTTCTTACAGGAGAAAATAAAAAAGAACACGAGGCTATTGAGCTACATCGAGTGGGAGTCCATGAGCAAACTCATAGTAAAGAAACACTCGACGACCCACATGTATGGATACATCTGACATACAAAGAGACACATGTAAGTAATTATAGGTTACTTACATTAATTTTTGAATATATAAAAATTAATTACAAATATATATATTTACGGGGTCATATGATGGATTTGCTCTGTCCTCTTGAGGTCATGGACAAGAACTCCAAGACCGTTCCTCGGACTCCTATGATACCAAAGGAGGCCTTCAGAACCGTGATGTCTCAAGAGCACAGACGCTTCTTCCATAGCACTGGGAGGAGTGCAACGATCTCCTCTTAATATGGTAGGAGAGGATCCTCCTCATCCATTCACATCAACAATCTCTACAAAGAGCTTGAGACATCACAGCGTTGAAATGTAGAGCAAGAGAAAAGATTGGACAACATCACCTTACAGCTTCAGGCCACCACTCACAGGATGGAGCACAAGAGGAGTTGTTGGAGCAGCACAACAAATAGTGGGAGATCTTGTCTTATCTTTGAGGATTTGGACTCGATCAAATGTCGTTCCACAATCTAAGGTGTGGCAACAATGATGATGGTGGTGGTTCTAGGGCTAGTAGGTGCCCCAACATAGTGTTCATGTTTCTATATTTTGTTATATTTTATTATAATATTTGAATGCTGTTTATATATATATAGATAATATTTCGACTATAATTTCTCTTGATTGAATATTTGAACAACTTATGGTGTTTTGAAACCTCTCTTATTTGTTATGTCTTATTAATTCTCGTACTAAAAAAATGCATTGCTTTCTAAAAAAATTTTAAACATTATTAGTAATGGTTATTATTAAAAACTGTTGTAAATGGTAATTAGTGACGATTTACAAATCATCGCCATATGTCACTTAGCTACCCCCAATAATTTTCGTGCAATGTATTGCATTCGATTCGATGATAGTTACCTTGATTTTGCCATGGTTTGTGAAATTGTCACCATTCAGTATATAAGATAGTTTTAGTGACAATCGTCGCTAAAAGTACATAAATTTTTGGTGCATGTTTTTGATTCCCGCTAAGACCAATGGCGACGGTTTGATATAAAGTTGTTCATAATTTAATTTAGTGACAAGTTAAAACCCATCGCGAAACCCAAGTTCCCTACACGCCCTCACGCGTTGAGACAACGATAATAAGGAAATGTAACTATCGCTAAATGAAAAGAACAACGCGATCTACAACAATAGTCTCGCAGAAATTGGTGATAGTTTTGAACCGTCGTAGGATGCTCCTATTATTGTAGTGATGTGATCGACATTAAGGGTCAAAAGGCCCAAAGGCTCCAGAAAGAACTCTTAAATCATTCGAATCAGATAACGAAGGAGTGGGAAATGCATAAAATGAATAGACATGATGATATTTTTTGAATAATAAAATCCTAATGCGTGTGATCAAATAGGAAAAAATGCATCAGACCAAATCAAGATCTGAAAATAAGGGCTCTTTGCCGGAAGTAGAATCAATTGGGTGGCCCCTATGAAGTTCTTGTGTTGCGTATATTTTCTGATCCAAAATACTCATTCATTTTTGTTCCTTAAATATCAAGAAAAAATTATGGTGTTTAAATATCAGGAACAAATTTTGGTGTTAAATCGATATTCGAGTTCAAAGGTTCGAAAATCTCAAAGACGACGCTTACATCGCTCGTATCAGATAACGAATGAGCAAGATACATAGAAAATGGATGGATGTCGACCTATTATAAAAATATAAATAAAATCCAATGGGGTGTGATCATACGTGCACTAATGCACTAGTGTTAGGCAAAATAGGAGATTTAAAATATGTGTTCGTTGTAGTACACTTCTAAATCGTACAACAAAACATTTAAAATTATAAACTTAGAATCTAAAGGGAGTTCGAGGTCACTCGCAGGGAGCAAATATGGAACTCATACATTAATCTTCATTCAGAATAAATAAGCACAATAAGTTGAACAAAATAGTATATATGCAATGAATACAACTTATCAGATTAATATTCAATGTAATCCAAAAGATCATGAGACAAAAAGAATAGAGAGACAAAATAATAGTGATTTGACTCACCAATTATTTATCTTAATTAAGCATTTATCTCATACTCAAATTATTCAAATAATTCAACATTATCTCAATCAACTCAACTTAGGTTCTTAAATAATTCAACAGTAACCATAATTAACCTCAATTAGACATCGCCTATGTAAGTTAGACGCTTTAACATCACAACATAGAGCTTCATCAGAGCACACAAGGGCATAAGGCTTTCTCTTCTAAGCCTTCTTCTTCTTACATTTGAGACTCTATTCGAGGTCAAAATAGGTTCCAAAGGTCAAATCAAGCATACCAAACTTCAAGGAATATTTTTATATGAATTTTATCCTGACTAGAACCTCTATTATTCAAGTGGGTCTAAAATTGGGGTTTTGGGTGCTAAATTTATTCTCGAAATGCATGAAACCCTGTTTCTGGCTATGTGGACCCTCTTATTAGACTTTAGTGCTCATTATACATTAGATTAACCCCTGCAAAACCCAATGGTTGCTCTGCTTTCATGATATGATGTTAAAACTGCATAATTAACCTTGTTTTGATGTACTACTGTCAGAATTGTTGTGTAGGGAATAACGACTCTCAGGCGATTATGTAGGAGCATTTGTCACTTGATTCTGATTTTTTTTTTTTTTTGAAACATTGAGGAATGCTATCATGAGCCAATAGCAATCCGGAGGGTAGTATATTCCATATCAAAAAAAGCAATTACAGGTATGAGGCCCAACTATATATGAGAGACCAGCACTCCTTTACAATATTCTCACATCTCACCGATCTCTCCTGAAAAAGCTTATCATTACTCGCCCTCCACACACACCACAACACAGCTACCATAGCCCCCAATGGTCGATCAAGAGTGATGAACCTCTGCCATAATGAATCCCAGGATGGGAGGGGTTCTAAACAGACCAACCTCCAAATCTTATCCGTGATCAAGCAGGAGGAAAAAATCTGTGATGCACTTTCAGAATGAAACCCACAAAGAGGGCAGACATTTAGAACCGTCCCC
This sequence comes from Thalassia testudinum, assembly GCA_037157565.1. NCBI lineage: Eukaryota > Viridiplantae > Streptophyta > Magnoliopsida > Alismatales > Hydrocharitaceae > Thalassia > Thalassia testudinum. Next base: position 13,943,351 of record JAZHRO010000063.1, read on the forward strand.
ATCCTTTTGTCTTAGATTTCTAGTGATCAACCCTTCACGTCTGCATAGCCATAGGAATATCTGAACCTTTAGAGGAACTTTCAGAAGCCAAATCTTTCTGTCAATAGGGTCCCGTTCCACCTCACTATTGGCTCTAATAACTTTCTCATACGCTTGCTTCACTGAAAAACTACCCTGCCAGCAGTAAGTATCAGTCTCACTACTCACAAGTTGCTTCTACTGTAGACTCGCCATCATTTTCTACCTTTCCTCCCATAGGTGAGTGCCCAGCCTGCATTGCTGCAGTCCTTCCAACCACCAGCACCCCTCTCCTTGAGACCACAAGCTGCTAACTGTGGCTTCCTTATCATATGCCCTCAGATAGACCTCTTCCAGCAGACCCAAGTCAGACCAATGCTCATTCCATAATCTGAATCCTCTGCCATCTCCGAGCTTGGGTTGCAGCAGATGCCAATAGCAGCTGACTGTAGAAATCATAGACCGCCAAAATGGAGAAGGTTTCTTCGGATGAAGCCTTTGCAAACTGCTGTTAGAACCACCATAGCAGTCCTTGATCAGGTCCTCCATCAGCCCCTCCTTGCCATCCAGAATTTTGATGGCCCACTTCAGCAACAAGGCTTCATTGAATTCTTTGAGAGCTTTAATTCCCAATCCCCCAATCTCCTTAGGTCTGCAGATACAATTCCAACTGATGGGCTGCATGAATCCACCCTCATGACCAGCACCCTTCCAGAAAAACCTCTTCCTCATAGTGTCCAATCTCTTCCAAATACATTTAGGGGCCTTAAAAATGCTGAAGTAGAAAATCGCTATGGCTGTGATGACTGAATTGAGTAGGATCAATCTTCCACCTTTGGATAGGAATCTATTGCTCTAGCCCTTCAGTTTTCCAGACACCCTCTCAAAAAGAACATTCCAATATGATTTTTTCAGTTTTGTGGCCCTCAGAGGTAGACCAAGGTATCTCAACAGCAATTTAGCACAGGGTGACCCCAAAACACCCTCCAACTCCCTCTGTTCCTATTCATTCATGCCAAAGCAAATCAAAATTGATTTAACCTTGTTCAGACATAAGCCTGAAATGTCACCAAAAATCTTTACCAGTAACCCCAGAGCATGTGCCTCAGACCTGGATCCTTCAACAAAAAACACCGTGTCGTCTGCATACTGTAAAATGGGGGCCAGGTTTCCCCTGCTAAACAGTGAGTACCCTTTAATAATACCCACCTTAGCCAATTTGCAGGCATACCTTGCAAGCCCGTCCACCGCAAGGTTGAAGATCAATGGGGTAAGTGGGCACCCTTGTCTAACCCCCCGCTGAGGTTGGATCCATGCTCCACATGGCTTTCCATTGACCAAATGCGAAAAAGAAGCCGTAGTAATACATCGTTTCATCCATTGGATCCAAAGAGGGGGAAATCCTCTTCTTCTAAATATCTCTCACAGGTACGACCAAGAGATCGAATCATAAGCCTTCTGGAAATCCACTTTCCACATGAAAGCCTTTCACTTCCTATGATGCCATCCATTAACCATTTCCTGAGCCAATATGAAGGATTCTTGAAGAGATCTATTGGGCAAGAAGGTAGCCTGCACTGGATGAATCAGATCCTGTAGAACAACTCTCAGCCTATTAGCCAAGGTCTTGCTGATGATAAGATAGATGAAGTTTGAGAGGGAAATCGGTCTAAACTCAGAGAAGTGCTCTGCTCCCATCAATTTAGGCAAAAGAAATAGGTAAGACTTGTTAATCCTCTCAAAGCCTGCATTCCCCACCTCAAATCCTCTGATAACATCCATCACCTCCTTACCCGCCACAACCCACATCTCCTTGTAAAAGAAGACCTGTACTCCATCAGGGCCCGGAGAGCCTTCCACATTTAATTCACTGATTGCTTGCAAGGTCTCCTGTTCAGTAATAGGTGCCGTCAAGTGTTCATCCTATTCACTCGACACCCTAGGACCCATATTTCCTGCTAATCTCCAATTCCCCCTCTTAGATGCCCGAGATGCCTCTCTAAAGTATTTGATGGCTTCAGATTTAATCACCTGATCAAAAGAGACCCTATGACCACCAGATAGTACAGAGGAAATAAAATTCTCACATCTCCGAGAACTAGCTACAGGATGAAAGAACTTTATATTAGCATCCCCCTCCTTAAGCCACAGCTGCCTAGATCTCTCCCTCCAATCGATTTCTTGTTTTAGATCTTCATTGAGAACCACACCTTGCCACATTTTTCTTTCATCCAACTCATCTTCAGACAACCGACCAGCTTCTTCCTTGGAGTCTAGCTCCTGAATTTTACTCAAAGCTTCCCTTCTCCTCTATCCCCTCAACAACCCAATAGTAGAACCATATTCTTTCAAGATCATGCGCAAACCAGCCAACTTAGCTGACAGTTTGGCAGTGGCAGACCCCTAGACCTCTTTAGCTCTCCACCAAGAGTTGATCATCTGGTAAAAACCCGATTCATACAACCAAGAACATTTCATTTTGAAATAGGATCCAACCTGGTTTTCTTCCCCACTTTCCCATGCCAACAGGGTATGATCTGAAAAGGGTCGGCTCAGCCCACTCACATTCTACAATTGAAATATAACAAGGATGTCCACATTCCCGAAGAATCTATCCAACCTGGAAGCCAACCCATTCCCATTGCGCCAAGTAAATTCCACACCCGAGGAAGGATATTCATTCAATTGCAGAGATTGAACCATCATTTGAAAACCAATACCTGAACTGTCCATGCTGCCATTTGGTCTGTCAACCCCTGTTAACACACAATTAAAGTCGCCACCCATCAGCCACATTCCCCCCTACACCAAATCAACCACCGCAGACCACTCCTCCCATAGCTCCTGCCTGGCAGATGCATTACAAGGACCATATACTCCAGTAATCCAAATATATTCTTGCCCCTGTTGAATATGAAATTTGCATGTCAGCATATGTCTGGCTTTGTGAACCTCCAAACACTGAGCCCACCTCTTCCTCCACCAAATAGCAATGCCACCCGACCTCCCATTTGCATCAGTCTGCACATAGTCATTCATCCCTGAGGCTATCAAGTCAGACCACAGCCTATCAGAATTACCTTCAATGTGTGTCTCTTGGATGAGCGTGATGAGACACTCATCATGATCTCTAATTACCCCTAATTAACTAGTCTTCCTAGTTAATTAGCTAGGGTTATGAATATATAAGGGTTAATTATAGAATAAGAGATATTTAGTTAAGGACCTTAAAATAAGTTAAAAATGAAATTTTATCATTCAAATAACATTATTAATAATTTAGATAATAATTGTACTTGAAATCCTATTAATCATTCCTTTAATTAATAAGATAAGTAACCTAAATATAATGTATACCTAAATATGTAATAACTTAAGTGATTTTACTTAATCTAATAAATTAACCTAAAAAGGTCAGAAATGTAAATTCAAGGTGTAAACATAATATTTACCTTATTTACTAACATATATAAAAAGTTGAAAAAGATCTAAGTTAAAATAAACCTTCAAAACCTGGGTTTACATTTTAGTCCTTAATATTCATTACAGTCGGGTCCTTATTTCTCACATAGGTCCTTAGGTTTTATTACTTATAAGTCCCTCTTCGTCGTCTTCTTCTTCTTCCCCAGCCGAATGAATGGCTGGCGGCAGAGAGTCACCCTATCGCGCGATCACTGCCCTGCCGACATCATTCCTCTTTGCCCAAGCTCTTGCAGCTTGTGCTCACCACCACTTCATCCATCGGTCTGGATTAACCGAGAATCCTATTTTTCAGTGGGAGATAACCTCACCGTCATCGAAGACGACGATGGAGGTTCAGCTCCTCGAGGTCCTTCTTTGGCCAGACCTCGACTCTCTCTTCGCCGCAAACTACTATAAATACCCCCTCACACCTCCGATTTTAGCAAGTTGTCTCCCTTCCCTCTTCTAATACTGCAGTCGACCCAGTAGGCTATTCTTCCAAACCTCCGGCGATTCCCCATTCCATCTTCCGACTTCCTTCGTCCATCTTAAGTAGCCGAGGAGATCCGTCGTGGTCTTCCGCACCTCTGACAAAGGCACCGACCCTAGGATTCCTCCGCTCCACCTTAAATCCGCCGTCGGAGATCTTTCTTCAACCCTCTGATTTCGTCATCTGCCATGAGACTTCGGCAGAACCCTATTGACCCCTTCGTCCAGGTAACAGTAGACTAGGAGTAGGAGTAGGAGTAGGCTAGCTTAATTATTTAGTTTAGTCAGTTAGGTTAGAGTAATTTCAAATTTTAGCTTCATCTCCTCCAACTCCAGCGAGTTCCTTGAGCTCGCCAGAGACTTCAATCTTGTCTTTTTACTCATTGTTCACCTTCCTATTTCTTCCATGTTCGCTTCTAATTCACTTAATCATTAATTAAATCACCTAAATGCCTAATTCAAATCTCACCTTCACCGACTACTTCACTATCCATGGTCACAGTAATCGGCCTAATTTCACCTTCATTGGGTTCTTTCATCACCTATCACCACTAATGAACCCTAATCGACATTATATTACCTATTATTATCATCTATAATCAAACACCCAAATTTAATTAAGTTCCTGAGCTTGCTGTACATGGCACCTCAGGAACATTTCAAACTATAAATTAGATAAATATTTATAATTAATAACATCTGTTGACTTGATTTAACTTCTCAATCAAGTAGTTAAATCAAGTCCTGAGCTTAAACCATTCAAATCTTTTAAGAAACAAACTTACTGTCAAATCTTTTATTTCAATGAACAAATGAAGAATTTAATGTGATAATGAGGTTCCTTGCAACCTCAAGATCATTTTTGGATCAAAAATGGTTAATTTTGTCAATCTGTTCAAACATTTTACATTTTCTAGACTCATCGTAGCTCCGGCGAGCTTCGGTGAGCCAAAGTTGTGTTGCAGCCTCTAGGAATTGCTAAGTGGCTCTAGAACAGTAAAATAAGGATGACTAATCATTTTAAAGATATTTGTTTAAGGTTTCAACCACTGGAGCTTTAGATGTAACTTCTTCCCCAACTCCGACGAGTTGGAGAAGTCTGTTATGAAGGATTTGAGAAACACTTAAGGATCTCAAAAGCTTCAGTGCAATGCACTGAAGCTATTTTAACTTTTAAAACATTGTAACAAACTCTGATTAACTCTGTTGAACACACACCTATTTTAGTTCAGGCGGTGAGCCTAAAACCCTAGAAATTAAGGATAGAACATAAATCTAAAGATCTGAATGACTTCCAGATGATAAGAAGACTCTGATTGAGGCATTAATTTCTTAGGAAGAAGCTCTAAACAGAAAGTCAATCTTCAAGCTTCCACAGTCAAACCTGAGTTTGATATTGATGTTCTAAGCTTGAATTGAGGAATTGAGATGTGCAAACTGTTGCTGGAATCTTATTTGATGATCTGAAATCAATTAAAGTAAGCTTAGATGATGTAATTAGTAAAGATTATGTTTCTGTCAAGTTGGGTTACTTTCGAACCCAAACTAACAGAAGCACTGTTTTGATGAAATTCAAATCTAAAACCTGCCCAGATTGATTAGTTATAACCCTTAGAATTAATCTAAATAGATTAAGAACACTTTAAAGTGTTTGTTGCACTTGTTGAAATCTGTAAATCAACCTCTGAAGTTTTCAGAGAAGAGAAAAGCTTCTCTGCAAGTTCTGTAGGTCTTGAGAACTTAAAATCTATCCTAACAGAAGCAGAATTGTTTATATAATATATATAGACCTTCTAATAGATGAGAGAAGTCCATCTAAGGACTTCCCTGACTTTAATTACACTTTCCAAGCTTTTTGAAACCTGTAGAACCCCTGATTTCATCTCTTAAATTGAAGAGACAAACATCATTAAAACATTAAATTGAACCTAAAATTGTGTAGATTACCCTTAGAGCTTTCCAACAAACTTTAAATCATCCAATTTAGAGCTCTGGGTAGAAAGTTATGATCGATTGAATTCGGGTCTGGAAGGGGTAGCTTTGTCCCACCTCGGATATCCATGAGTGCAAGCCTGGGTATAAAACTGTTTTGTTCCTATGGCTATGCAGTCGTCAGTGCTCGGCACACCGGTTCCGATTCCTTCTGATCTAAGCATTGTTCTGAGTGTGCGGGCATTTGCTTGCGGGTGTGTGCGCCCTTGGGGACGTGCGGATGTGAATGTGCCCTGGGAGGGCGAGTGTGGCCTGGGAGGCCGGGTTGAGCCGATGCGGCTCGAGACTGTGAACCGATTAATGAATAAACCGAAACAAACCTAATCGAGATTAGGTGAGAACCGAGTAGGGTCTGGTCCCACCCTGGTCTCAGGGTGCTGTGTATCCTCGAAAGGACCTCGCCGCAAATAAAAAAAACTTTTGGTTTAGAAAGTAAAAAAAAACCCTATTCAGCTGAAAGCTTAAGGAAAGAGAAGTCGTTGAAGGATGCTAAAGGCTAAGGAAGAAAGGAGCACAGACACTAAGGAGTGTTAAGAAAAAAAAACTAAGGGAAGAAGAGAAGGCAGGAGAAGATTAAAGAAAAAGAAGAGGAAAGAAGGCAGGAACAACACAAGAAAGGAAAGAAGAAAGAGAGCTCGACAGAGAAGAAAATAAAAGAGAGAAAGAAGAAGATTAGAGGCTGAGAAATAAAAAGGCATCAACACTTTGTTAAAGAGATAAATGAATTTTCTCTTGCATAAATACTTTTTGTTCTTAATTGTAAAAGGTATGTTTTAATTGGATAATTTTCTAATTGCCTTAATTAGAATGAAATAAAATTGAAAAAACTAGCATGTTTACTTATTAATAAAGTATAATATTTTGAGTAAATATGTTTGCATATGGAATTTTGTATATTCTTATAGTTTAAATATTTTGACAAAATTCATGTTTTGAAAATGAAACTAGTTTTACCTCCTAAACTTAAAAAGCTAAAAGTAAAATTGGTGAATTTGGAGAAAATTATTATGCCTCCCAGTGAACGACCTGGACTTAACCAGTAAAAATTTCTAAAATGTTAGGTTAATTTGACCCTATACTTCACAACCGACACAACTTCGAGTTAACCTAAGTAATTTCTTCTACTCTTAATTAAGTGAAATTAACTTAATTAATGAGTTGAGTTGAAAAACACGTATTAGAGTGCACAATCGATTCCCCATTCTCTCAAATATCTCATCAAGGACGCCCTCCAGCTCTTATCAAGAAACCCACGCACGTTCCAATTGAGAATCCTCATCAACCCTCACTGGATCCCTCTCTCCTGAGGGAATGGCATTTGCACACTTGCGTGACCTTCGCAACCTCATCTTCATCCATCAGCATAATAGCCTTTGATTTCCTCTGCCGCAGGCTATACGGTGATCTCCCCTTGCCACTCTTTGCGCGAGATTCCCCTTCACAATTATGGTCTTCCTTCTCCTGTAGGTCCTGTTGACCCTTTACAGACCCAGGCTGCGCACCCAAATTCCCCTGCTCGTTCTCCACACCAACTAATAGTGCATTCCTTGCCATTGTGGGTGATAGTTCTGCCATATCCCCACCGCCCAGTTCTTCCTTTTCTTCAATCTGAAGCACCCTCATCTCCCTTTCACAGTGATCCTTACCAGCCTCAGTAATTAGAGGTTCATCCCCATGAGCCGTGCACAGCTCCTGAGTAGTCGCCTCCTCATCAGCTATAGATCCAAACGACTTAAATCGCTCTACTACAGTATCACCCACCACAAAATTTAGCCTCAGCATCCAGGAGCTACCATCGCACCTCAAAATCAGATTGTTAGGCATAGAACCAGCGATGATGACCTCAACCTTCACACTCAGCAGACGTCCATTCCCCTCCAGCACTCCGACATCCGCGTCCTCTGCCACTCTTGCAAAGCCAGAAATCATCGACGACACAACCTCCTTTGACCTCAAGTGCAAAGGCAGCCCCTCAATCTCCAGTTTTCCCGTCCTGTTCCCCACTCTCTGGGGAGGTCTCTCTGGCATGGCTCTATCAAAAGGAGAAACTAATCTCCAGATCATCGTGCAGCCATCGTTGCAAGATGATCGAAATCACAGCTTCTCGATGTCCCCCATACCCAACCCGAAGAGAACAAAGCGTGTATCTGACAGAAAAAAAATCTGCCATGAGTTGGTCGAAAGGGATAGAGAGGTTGCCAAGTTGCGAACATTCTCTGCCAACGGTCTTTCAGACATAACCTCTCCCACCAACACTCCACGCAAGGCTACCTCCATAGCTTTGATGCTTTCCGTCATCGGCACCTCCACATCAGCCATAAGTCCCCCCGGTTTACGCAGAGATGGGGGCGGAGGCGGAATCTGCGCAGCCCTAAAATTCAAATTTCCCCATGGAGGGAAGGGGCGAAAATCCCTCGGTCCCCCCCACCTTCTACACGAGTCCCTTTTGTGAGCATCTCTGCCCGACTATGTTCTTTGTTCCCCCACCCTCTTTCTCCACTTGATTCTGATTAATTAAAGCTAGTTATGGCTCATGATGATGTTATCATCATACCCCAAAGCCTAACTTTTGTTACTCCTTTAGCAAAATCTTATGGAAAGAACTAGATTTCTAGACCACTCATTGAAGTTCAGATGCCTATTTTTTACTCTCTAGAAATTAGTTCAGAATGACAACAATAGACCTAGAGGTACTCAAGTATCAATCAAGATCCAGACCTGACCAGCTTCAGCCTGGGTCATCCATGAAGTTTTCTAAGGCCTACAAAAACTACCTAGAAGCTCGTTGAACCCAGTGGTTAAAGCACCTGTGCATAGAATATAGCACGTCTAGGTTCAGTTTGCAGTGCATTTTTTTGTAAGAGAGATAGAAGGTTTTTCCATTTAGAGAGTTTTCTCTCTTTTCTTTTTATTTTTGCCTAAACCCAGGCTCAAATTAGCCCTAAACACAGTCTGTATTGGATTCCTTATCCCCACCATCAATCCTCAAAGGGTCCTTAGATTTTAATGCTTCAGGATAGCATGGCCATGGCAACCCCCAAAACTCCCGGCTTTCGACACTTTAGGATAGTACCGCCTATGGCGTTCTATAGCTAAACTCAGGCCCTGGCAATAGACATTTCAGGATTATTCCGCCTATGGCACCTGAACCAGCATAAGGTGCTTAGATGCCCCCAGTAGGATATTTAGATAGCCTAGGTGACAAGCACCGAGGAGAAAATATGTTATTACGCATCTTTGAGGGGAATTTCCCACCCCTTCGCATCAGGAACTCGTCCAATCAACTTGTGTTGTCGAGTCGCTCCTATGCTAGATTTTCGAGATGGTTTTTCATAACAGAACACTTTTCCCATGTTTTTCTTTATTAAGCGCACTGAACCAGACTTCGTGTGTGATTATTTGGTGCTTAGGTTACCAAGTCCTGCAAACCAAAGGGTAGGCAACGAGGTCGAAACATTAGCCTCGCACTTTTATCAACCTCTTGAGGGCTAATTCAAATCTTAATCGATACATGAATTTTTAAGCCCTAAAATAAGCCCAAGAGGCCTAAGATCAGCACTCATACTAATCTCCTTGCCTCTATCATTTCAGGACTTAATTTTTTCTTTTGATTAGGTTCAAAACTTAAGTGGATTCCATAATTAATTGCTACAACTATCACTTTTGTTTTTGATTTTTTCTCCTTTCTGACCTCTTTTCGAAAAATATTAGCAATCAGTTAACAAAATTTCCTCCCCTTCCTCCAATTTTTTCTTTTTTTCTCATTTTTTAATTTTTTTTATCATCTTTTGAATATGTATTTTTTTGTAAGAGCTCCTTAGAGAATCGAATTTCCATTTGTTTAGTTCAAAAGGTAGGTGAATGGGTCGGGATGCTATTGCGAATGATTTCAAGCTTTGATACAAGTACCAAAGGTGGGGTTGGCTATTCTAAAGTTGAACTCAAAAGTGCAGTAGGAGTATAGCTCAAAAGAATGATCAGAAGGGTCTCATGTTTTTTGAATGATGGGTTGCCTCCCGTTAAGTGCTAAATTCATTACCTTCAGCAGAGCAGAAGGTGGCCAAGGAGAAGGGGTGGTCAAATCAGAAGAGTTTTGTAGAACAAGCACCTTGATAAGTAGCTTAGTTGGTCCAACCAGGTGCTTGTTCAGATCAACAAGCTGATGATGTAGACCAAACCCAATCAGTCTGGTAGGTTGATGGACGTGAATCAATAGATGTGGGGCCCACCAGATACTTTAAGGCTCAAGAAGATGTAGAAATGAAAATCCAAGTTAGAGTAGGGGTCCTCAAAAAAAAATGGAGCTGTTGAGGATGTAGGAACCCTACTAATAGGAACAACAAAGCGTAGAAGTGATTATCAGTCTGATTAATGTCTGAAACTCGATCAAAAGATGGAGGAGAATCATATGCACCTAGATTGGAGAGAGGTGAATCAGAGTAGAAGTTCATTTCAGTAGCGGGTCGAGGTTGGGATTCGATTTTGGAAGGCTATGACTCTTAATGAAAGATGAGGCTTCTTTGAGATCCAAATCGTTGGCCTCAGCATCAGAATCAAAGAATGGATCAAGGATGTTGAGGTTGTAAACTGTCTTGTAATCGTCGGGAAACAAAGGTTCTCCGAAATTAGAGTATGATTTGAGATCATCAAATAATTTGCGAAGATCAATTTCTAAACCTGATTCCAGATCAGGATTTCCACCATAGAACGAATCATTATGTGTAGAATCAACAACCTAACTTGGATCTAACCAAATCTCAAATTTTGAGCTCAAAGAGTTGTCCTTATTAGGCATAGCTCGATTTCTGGGATCCTAGGATAGACCCAATCAAAATCCAACTCTTACAACTGCTCTGTTTCTGTATCGTAAATCAATTTGACTTTCGAAAATCAATTTGTATTTCTGAGGAGGTTGGAGAGGTGTAATCAACAAATAGAGGGCCATAATCATAGTCCAGATCTAAAATATGATTCTCTTCATATTGGGCCTCATGATCATCCCAAATAGGTTTTAATCTAGATTCTAGGTCAAAGGTAGGAATTGGGTCACTAGAGTCTGGGCTAGGCTCAATTGGGATGTTAGAATCATTCTCAAGAATTACCTTAAGAGGATAAGGTTTGGGAATTATATTCTTGAGAGGTTCTGATTCAACCATATCATCACAGGTGTCTAGGAAATCTAGGCTTGATGAACCAGCTTCATAGTTTTCATGGACTGGTTTGGAATCAGGAACACCAGCAATCAGATCCTCCCAACCCATGTCATGATTAGGTGTGTTATTCTACACATAATTTGAATTAGATTTCATTTGGGTTGGGGTTCACAACAACCTTGATTTTCAAATTAGGGATTTGGGAGATCTTTTTGATTTTCAACAATATTCTCATCAATTTCTGACTGTTGATATGGGTAAATTTGATTGATGACTAATGAAGACACATGTAATTAGGATAAATTGCCTATTTATGCATGTTCCTAAGATTAGATATGCATTTCATGCTATAAATATTGCATAGCATGCATCACTCTGCATTTAGAGTAGTCTGTATAAATTTTAGTTTAATTACGTCCCTTTATGGCCAGGAGAGGAGATTTAGTTTGGAACCTCGAATTGATGATCTGACCATACAGATCTAATTAGGATGACAAGTGGAGTCCAACTACTCCAAAATCGTCTTGATCGGAGTCCCGTAGCACCTTATGCAGTTCGAGGAAGATCAACGGCAAAGGGACTAGGTGACACAATTCGACGCTTCAAATGACAAATCCAACCGTATAGATGGATTCAAGTAGACGAATGCGGCCCAACAGCACGAAAATTGACTCAATCCAACTTCTACAGTAGGCACAACAACGGAAAGAAGATAGACGGTCTAGAACATGCCATGTGGTGCTATCTAGGATGCCCATCAGCACTCATGCACCACCACACACATGCAGTGAACGGGCATGCGCAGTGCATAGGCATGCAGCAACGGGTGCACAGCAGCGAGCGCGCACGACACGGGCATGCAGATTGAGCATGCTAGCGCCATGCGTGGGGTACATAAGTTGGAGCTTTAGTGACTCTTGCGGTGGATCTTTAGCAACGTTTATGGTTGCACTAAATGTCCTACATACGAAATGGATCCTTTCCTCTACTTTAAATGGACCCCTATCTCTCCAATTCTTCTTGATCTCTTCCTTTCTCTCCCTCACCACCTCAAAGGCTCTAGAAAGAGCTTGTCCCAAGCTCGGGATGCTCCTCTAGAGTAGAAAACCAAAATACTTTCCCGCCTCTCACCCCCATTCGTGGAGCATCCTGTGGTCGTCCTCTCATCACCTTCAGGAAGAAGATCCTCGCTACGACGCCATCCTACCCCATCCTCCTTCCTCCACTGCCGTTCTCCTTCCTCCAGCTTCCCGCCACCATCATCCAAGTGCCATCAGAGCGAGTTGTCCTCCAAGTGACCATCGAGGGGAACTCTTCTCACCTCTTTATCTATATCACTTTTGTAGTATTGTTTTTTGCTTTTTAACTGTAGCAAAAAATTATTTAGATAAATATATTGATGTTCTCTCTCTTTCTCTTATTTTGCAAGTAGATTAGCTAGATAAACATTTGTTGATATGGTCTCTTGCTTTCTAAAAATACCAAAAAAATCATAAAAGATAAAAACAACAAAACTAAATAAAATCGAAGGCGTGGATTTCAAAACCAAACGTTCGCCTCCTCGTGTTCGACCTGGGACTCCCATTCGAGTTTCGGTTATAAATTTTATCTAGTTAGCGGATTTCTATGCATTACAACGATTAGTTTCCAACTCAAATCTTTTTGCGTACGAAATTGTGCTCACCATTTTGACGCTGTTGCCTGATTGCACAGCAATCATGGGTCCTAATCAACCTAAATAATGTCTGAACCTATCTTAAATTGTGGATATTGCACTCATATCTTGCATATCATGCATTGCATCAGTTTATTTAGAATAAGATGAGATATCCTGCTAGTTAATGATTTTTATTGCTATTTACAAATAATAAAGTGATCCAGGATGGAGATAGTGGAATAAAGCAATAAAGGAAGAAGAAGACTGATCTAGATAAGAGGAGTGAGGAGGATAGCCTTATCCCTACCCTTAGAAACCCTAGAACAGCCTTCCCAAACCCAAAACAACCTCCATTGGGACACCTTAGCCTCAAAACCCAAACATGGATAGCACTATCCATGATCCTATCCCTCTCCCAAACACTTAGGAACCAAAACCAACCTTAGAAAACATAAAACCCACTCTCTAGCACCTTTTAGGTGATTTCTGCAGAATAACAATCCAGGAAGCCAAAACTCATACTAACATAGAATTGGACATCTAATTTAGTGTATAGACATCCAATTTTGTAGTATAAGACTTCTGACCACTATCTTGGATGTCTGATACTGCTATCTGGTTCCTGATTTTGGTGTTGGAAGCCCTAGCTTGCCTATTTTGACCTAGGAACCCCATCGGACACCCTAGGAAACCTAAGTAGAGACCTTCTAAGCCTAGTCCACTATCCATAGCCCTACTTGTCCTATCCCTAACCCAATTGGACCATCCCATTCCTAATTGGGTGCATCTACAGTTGATTGGGTGCACCCGAGCCCAATTAGATCCACCTAGGATCTAATTAACTCATACCTATTAGGGTTACCCTAGCCTAATCACATGCACACATCTAATTAGACTTGACCTAGACCTAATTAGGTTCACTCCTACCCAATTAGACTTTCCTAAGCCTAATTAGGTCCACACCCACTTAATCTAGATTGACCCAACCTATTTAGCACCTAATCCTACCAAAACCCACAACCTAGACCTACGAAAAACACACACCCACACACACACACGCACACCTTCCCATTTTACTCCCACCAAACCCATGCACACTCTCTTGGAAACCCTAACAACTTGTGTCAAACCTAGATCCAAAAATTGTGGGATTGGCTATTTTTGGAGACACCAAAAGTGGCAACCAAATGGAGCCTTCCATAAGGGCAAAGAGAGAGCTACGAAATTGGACCCTCTCCATACACTCTCCCATCCATACTCTCCACTCTAAACTTGCTTCCACCCTCCAAAACCTTAAGGCCGTCCTCCTCATCCTCCTCCAAGGCTCGATGGATGGCTAGCTAGAGAAGCTTCTCTCCAAAGCTTCAAGGACGGCCATTGGTAGGGAAAGGGAGCAACACCCTCCTCTCTCCACTTGGGTGCACTAGCCCCCATCTTCTTCTTCTTCTTGGACGGCCATGAAGGCTCACCCATAGCCTCTTGTGGCCGGCCATCTCTTTTGGTAGGCATGTAGACGGGTTTGCATACCCAAGGTCTAGCCTACACCCTCACACAAGGCCGATGGCCCTAGTGGCAACTTTTTGGCGTGAGGGATTTTCTTCTATTTATATGCTTTCTAGTGTAGATGATGTGTGATAATTTTTTATGCATAAATAATTTCATGATGTTTCTGTGATTGATTATTCTCATGTTTGCTTGCCTATATGACACTTTGGTTCGTTCACACCATGCACGGCCACCATCGCCTCATTTAGATGCACATAGTCACTTAGGTTTTTGCTAGTTTATCTAGATCTGGGTTTCAATTCGCTTTTCGAAATAAAAAATCAAAAACACAAAAAGACAAAAATAGTAGCTTAGGTTAGATTTAGGTTATAAAAGCTGATCCAAATCTCGATTCGTTTTCACACCTCCCAGAGATGAACGACCGGGACTCAAGTTCTAAAAAGAATAAAGATCTATGAGAGTTTTATTATCACAAATATCTTTGACGAGTGGTTTTTGCGACTATACTACGATTTCCAACGATTTCAAAATACGCGATTTCCACGTCCGTCATTGCCAGAGAGGCAATGCTCTTTGGTTCTTTCCGCATTTTTCCACCTTAACTTTTTAGCTCACTTTTCTCCTTTCTTTCTGTGATTAAGGTACCCTTCCAAGTTGAGCCAAAGCAGATAGATTGAAGCAAATTGTGGTTAAAAGGTTATGTTGGTATACCCCACCATCCCCACACTACATTTCATTTCACCTCAAACCCAAATCAACTTAGGTACTTGCATAAACCCTAGGTTAGATCTTGCTTGTTTGATTGTCACTCCATTCACCTCACCCACCCAGATAAATTAAAAAAGTAATAGAAAAAACATCTGATTGTGGGATTTACTAAAAGTTACACATTAAACACCCACACTCTTGACCTAAGGCACATCACTCTACATTGATTCTTCCACTTAACTAGAATTTGATCTGTAGATCCGATACACCTTAACTCAACACACAGATAAGTGAGTAGAAAATTTGAATAGGTTAAACATTATTGTGTGCCTTAACTAAGTGGTCCAACTGGCTAATTGCTTGAACTGTTTGGACCACACCACTCAAATTAAAAGTGATTCATCAAGCAGCTTGCCATTTAGGGTTGATTTTCAGGGCTGAACCACGCACTCCACATTATTTTTGACTTTTAAAGGAATATATCTACGCTTGTGTTTTCAAAACTTGGAGTGTTCTACTGAACCTTGATTGAACCAACCTAAGGATTGAACCCTAAAAGCTACTAAACAAGGTCAAACCTTAAAAGACACATCATTGAAAACTTGTTTCAAAAACATTGGTTGTGCACACACACACACATATTAACTGATTTTAAGGGCACAACCCAACTAAAGGGCCCATCACATTCTAAGAGCATAATCATCCCAAGCATTAAGTTGGCCCTAGGATTCATTGAGTCCATTTCAGGGTGTTCCCTTGAGTGCATTTCGAATTAGTGATGTCTGCTCACTTCAAAAGGTGCTAGGTTGGGGTTTGGATTGTCAAACGACCTAAGCAAGCAGGGATTTGGCATAATTAGCGACTCTTGGAACACGCTCCTCCTGCTTCACCGGCCCAACTTTACCACCTTTGGGAGTAAGGACAGCAACAAATTTGTTGTGTGGTCAGAGTTCATTTCTGAAGCATAGGTCCTTAAGCTACCCAATTTAAGGACAAGTTTGGTTGATTGCATTGCAGGGTACCTTTCTCTATTCTATTTTCCCTCCTTCACCATGTATGCTTCCACATCCTACACACATTTCCAATCCTACCCTCTTACCACTACTTATCCTCAAAATGATTATTATCCTGACTCGACTTATGATTACTCATCCCCTAGTCAGGATAACTTTGACTGGGGATACGAATCTCGACCACAGTGTCCAGGGCCTAACCCCAGACAATAAGACTATGATTATTATCCTTCTCATGCCTACAATGATTATAGATCTCCACCCTTTGATAATCAACCTAACCCAATCTACAATCAAGAAGGATATGATGATTATACCACCTACCCTCCCTAAGATTATATTGGATATAGGTCATCACCTCTCTTTGAACAACCCAAAAAAACCTACTATCAAGGAGGAACCCAAGAACCTCAATTTCTTGACTACCCTAGTTTTAACCCAAACCCACCTAAACCTAAACCGAACCATTCGGTTCAGGTGAACCGACTCCAAGATAGGGTGCTGGCTAACTTAAGGAACACCATAGAATCTTTAGAAGCTCAGCCAACACCATGCACTGAAGCATTGGAGCCTATGATCAAAATGATTGATGAACTTATTAGTTCTTTATTGGATTGGCTCCAAGATGTTAAGGATAGGGTCCCGGGTGAGTTTTTACTTGGGAAGTTGTCAAGATTGAGGATGAAATTTGTGGTTGTCTTAGTTCAATCTTGAGATGATTCCCAGGATGAACCCCCTTCAAGAAAGCCAATGTCAAAACCTGCTCAGGCACCTGTCGGAGGGGACATTTTTTATGAAATCGGGGATGACCAGGTTGGTCTAAAGCAACCAATTGAGGATAAATTCATTTTCTAACCCGATATTTTTGAGCCAAGGAGCGAGGAAAAATATGTCTCTATAGACCAAGGAAGAACATATGATTTCGAGACATGTATAAATGATGATCAAGAATTCTTTGATTGTGAGGGTGACTGTAGACGAGGTCTCACTCGAGCTCAAAGAAAATGGTTTCAATGAGACAGATAGGTCTAAGGAATCAGATGAACTATTTGATAGCCGATAACTGAGGATTATGATCCAATTGGAGCAAACATGGAGGATTCTGATCCTAATATAATAGATGATCCAATCGGATCTTCAACCACACCCCAAAGAGCTAAATGATCATACTTTTGAGATCATGGTGCCCAAGTCAATCCTGATTCAACCATGATTTTTGAACTTAGGTGAATCACATGGGGTGAATGATATGCTAGAGATCCCAGAACCTGAACACTTGATGTTGAAGGATAGGAATTTGGAAGTAAGGATCTGGGAAGTTAACTTCGGGGAAAACAGGAGTTTTGATCTAAGGGTTCCTATTGATCTAAAACCATTAACCTTCTATCAGGACCCTTATGATATCTTTTCTGTGTAACCCAAGTATAGAATAATTGATTATCTTTCTAAGCTAAACTCTATGTGGACACATAATCTATTGAACCAGATCTACCCATTGTTTGACATTTCAGACTTGGGTTGCACACCACCAAACCGTAGGCCCAGCCCCGTAAGCACAACAATCTCAGGTTCTGGGTGATTTTCATCTAGAACCTTAGAGTCACTCGACCCTGGGGCTTGGGTCTGCACCATAATCTGGTCCAAATCTACGGACACTTGCTGGAAGGTCCTGAGATCAATATTTTTCTTTTGATTTTGACCTGCACCTGTGAATTCCTAAGCTCTTCTTTGTTTGTATAATATGCCTAGCTGAAGGCAATAAACTTAGCACGTTAGGATATTCCATTTTCTCTTCGTAGCTGACCGGAGTTTCATGAAATTCAGGTGATATTATATTTATTTCGTCCTTTTCATGTCTTTATTTCTACAATGAGGACATTGCATCATTTAGGCATGGGGGGTGGATACTTAGTCCTGAAAATATTTTGCTAGCTCCATGGAATTTCTATTATTTTCTCAAAAAGAAAGTAGAATTAGAAGAAGAGAACTGAGGCATTCGGAGTTAACTTTAGGAAACGATACTTTAGGACTTGAACACTTAGACCCTTTAGGTCTTCGGGCTTAATTAGCCTTGGTGTCCACTCAAAGGTGGACTTGGTCTCGAGTCCTCGCCAAGTATTTTTATTCTAATTTGGCCAATAAATTGGGGTGATAAGTACATGACTTATCAACTTGCCCTTTGATTTGAAGGGACTTTAAATCTAAGCATCCATACTCTATTTGCACTGACTCACTTCTCGAAGGTTTTTGCAGAAATTAGGTAGCTAATGAACTTTCTAGGATAGTATGGCAGGCAAGTCATTGTGGGTAACAGCCCATTGGCCGGTTGTCTAGAGTCTAGCATATGACCATACTCATTGTACTACTTTTAGGTAAATCATAGATCAGGGAAGCGACCTACTTAGAAAAAAAAATGATACTCAAAAATAAAAAGAAAAAAATGAAAATAGAAACATAGAAAAAGGAGAAAAAATAAAATAGAAAAATAAACTACACTTCACCGCACGAATATGGCTGACAAGTTACTGTAGGTAACAGCCCATTGGCCAGTTGTCTAGAGCCCAGCTCACAAAATGCATAAATAATTCCCAAAAAACACAGGGAAGAAGCAAGGAAGTAGAATAAATTGGGGAAATATACACTGGATTCGCCCTTGTGTTGACCCCATAAAAAATAAGTAGGGAGAAATCTACCAAATGCAGAGATAAACCTTTAGGCAGAAACTCTTAAGGTCACCTAGGGTAGTAGAAACCTGAAGTCCATTTTAATGGCTACCTAGTGAGTTTATCACTCTTTCGCAAGATGCTTAGCACTTAAGAGTCTTTTAGAGTCTTGAGCAGTTGGGTAGCCGTAAAAAGTTATCCTAAAACTCTCAACTCCAAAATTCCAAAAAAATTAGAAAAGAAGAAAAAACAAGAAAATGTATCTTCCCTTTTCAAATAAGGCGAGGACCTGGGTGGTCTACAATCTAACAAGCACCTTGGTATTGTTGAGTTTTCGTAGTTTAGGACCTTAGTTGCAATTTTCTATTGTTAGTAAACAACTTAGGCTTAAGTGATTAGACCTTAATTCTATTTTTATACATAGCATTTAGTTTGATTTCACTAGAGACTAGTAAAAGATAGGCATGAGGGTATGATGAAGACACATGTAATTAGGATAAACTGCCTATTTATGCATGTTCCTATGCTTAGATATGCATTTCATGTTATAAATATTGCATAGCATGCACCATTCTGCATTTAGAGTAGTCTGTATAAATTTTTGGATAATTGCATCCTTTTATGACCAGGAGAGGAGATTTAATTCGGAGCCTTGGATTGACAATCCGACTGTACGGATCTGATCAAGGCAATGATCATAGTCTATCGCCTCTGGAATCATCTTGATCGGAGTCCCGTAGCACCATATGCAGTCTGAGAAAGATCAACGGTTGATGAGTCGTGTCTCGGGAATTAAGATCAGGGTTTGGAGAACCCATCGTCGTAGCTTGAAAAATGCATCTATCAAATACAATTTATAACCTGAACTCCAAGGGAGTCCCGAGTCGAATATAGGGAGGCAATGTTTACTTTGTTTGAAAACTGTGCTTCATTTTGTTTCTTTTTGGTATTTTGAGGTTTTGTTATTCTTGTGTCTGTGAAATAAAAAGACAAGCAAGATAAGTTCACAAAATGAAAAGGAACAAATATGATATATCACTCCATTGTTTATTACAATAATCTACAAAAGCATAAAAGAGATAGGGGTGAGAGGAAATCTCCAAAATCGGTTGTTTGACGAGACGACGGTGCCTGGCGGAAGCTTGGATGAAGGAGGTGAGGTGCGAGATGATGGAGGTGAGATGCAGGAAGATGTCGGGTAGAGGAATGCTTCACTGAGGCTCTGGAATGAAGGTGAGGAGACGGAGGTGATCTTCTACCGAAATGGAGGTGGGAGGATGGCTCCAAGGCAACCTATGAAGGTGGTGGGATGAAGGATGAATATTTGGTGGGAAATAGGAACATTACATTAATAGGAGGCCTTTGGAGCTTGAGAGTAAGCTCTAATGGAGCTTTGGTAGGCTACTAGAATTTAAGAGTATGTGGGAGTAGAATAGGTAGAGATCAAGAGGATTGGGGGTGTAGGGGTGTTTATATAGTGGAAGGAAGAAGAAGAAATTCGTGTAGAGGGTTGTAGTGACAGTTGCAAGCGTCACTAAAGACCCCTGCAATTGTCGCCGAAGATCATGCCCCCACCGCTCACGCCCGTAGCTGTCCTTGCATCTACAAGCAATTAGTGATGGTTGTAAGCGTCACTAAAGGTCCACCTAGGCTGTCGCCGAAGATCTGCACCAACCCTCGCCCCTGCTAGCCCGTGCATCACGTGCCCCTTACCACGCACATGCTTGCGCATTGGCACTGCGGTGCGGGTGGCTGTGCACTGCAGCCTTGTGCACGTGAGCGGTTGTGCACTGCACCCTTGTGAGCGCGCGCTGCTATGCGCTAATTAGCGAATTGGGGAGGCCATAGGGATCGAACCTATGCCTCTCATTTGAGGAGCGAGTGCCTCACCATTGCACCAAGGAGATGGATTGTCATGTGGAGGGCGATGTGGCATTCGCTGGCCATGCGATCGTGGCAGTTGGATTTTCATCCAACGGTCACGATGTAATCTTGGGCTCTCCACTTGTGAAGGCGAGGCGATGTTGAGCACCCCTCAGTCGTTGGATTGAGATCCAACGGCTGAGATCACTCGATGCATGAAGCTGGGGAGCCGTGGTTCGTGTAAGTGGTTTGGATGGCGCCACGTGGCACTATCTAGACCGTCCATCTTCTTCTCTTTATAGAGGATGCTATAGAGCTCTGATTGGGGTGATTTTCGCACTGACGGACTGCGATCGTCACTCAGAATCCATCCATACGGTCGGATTCTTCATCTAAAGCTAGTAAAGATGTCGCACTGCCTCCTAGCCATGTAAAATGAAAGAATTAATATGCATAATATACAATTATCCTAAATGCAATGCAATGGATGTTTATGCAATAGTTATACCATGATATGCAATGCTACACCTAGGAACTATTATAAATAAGCATTTTATCATGAATTCATGTGTGTTTATCAAAGGCCAAGGAACTTGGTGATGCAATCAAAGCTTCACATGACATATCTGATCGCACAGATGGATTTAAGTCAACGATCGCAGCCCAATAACATAACAATCGACTCAATTCGATATCTGTAGTAGCCTCTACTAATTAAAGAAGATAGACGGCCCAAATCACGCCATGTGATGCTATCTAGGCCACCCATGGGTGCACACGCACCACCGCACACACACAACAATGTAGCGCGCAGCGCACAGGCGTGTCGTAGTAGGTGCGTAGCAGCAAGCGTGGGTGGAGCGGTAGCACACGGTGGCAGCGAAAGCCAGTGAGCGCCCAAAATGCAGGCGCACGTATCGCGCGCATGAGCGCCGCCGGTGGGGCATGTAAGTTGGAGCTTTAGTGATGCTTGCAATGGATCTTCATTGACGTTTATGGCTGTCACTAAATGTCCTATGTAAGAAATGGATCCCTTCCTCTACTCTAAAAGGTCCCCTACCCCTCCCATTCTTCTTGATCTCTTCCTTTCTCTCCCTTATCACCTGAAAGGCTCTACAGAGAGCTTGTCCCAATCTCGGGGTGCTCCTCTAGAGTAGAAAACCAAAATATTTTCTCACCTCTCATCGCCATTCATGGAGCATCCCGTGGTCGTCCCCTTACCACCATCCGGAAGAATATCCTCGCCGCGATGCCATCTTGCCCCATCCTCCCTCCACTACTGCTCTCCTTCCTCCAGCTTCCCGCCACCTTCATCTAGGTGACGCTAGACCGAGTCGTCCTCCAAGGGACCGTCGAGGCAGACTCTTCTCACCTCTTTCTATCGTTATCGCTTTTGTAGTGTTGTTTTTTGCTTTTTATCTGTAGAGAACAATTGTTTAGATAAATATATTGATGTTTTCTTTCTCTCTCTCTCTTATTTTGCAAGTAGATTAGTTAGATAAACATTTGTCAATCTGATCTCTTGCTTTCTAAAAATACCAAAAAAATCATGAAAGACAACAACATAAACAAATAAAATCAAAAGCGTTGATTTCAAAACCAAACGTTCGCCTTCCCGTGTTCGACCCGGGTCTCCCTTTCGAGTTTCGGTTATAAATTTTATCTGGTTAGCAGATTTCTATGCACTACATTGATGAGTTTCCAACTCAAATCTTTTCATGTACGAAATTGCACTCAACAATGGCCTGTTTCAACAAAGTTACCAAGTTCTCCAATTTCTCAACATCATCTTCGTGCTTTTCCAAATGTGTAGATTTGTTGGACATTGAAGATACTTGAAATTATGCAATCTTTCTATTTCAATGTATCCTTTCATGTGAGTATCCTGGGTTGAACCATTTGGCATTTGTGTCAATATCAGTTGGACACGATTTGAAATGAATTTTGTTGTTGCCGATACATTAACCTAAATCTTGCTAATTGGACTTGAGGTTTTCTCATAATCCTCATAACGTTTGCGGGCAGCGTCAATCATTTTCTCTTTCATGATCATTTGGGATTCATGTTTCCAAAACAGTCTTCCTAAATTGTCAGGTTGCATTTCCAAATCATGTGGTGGATCAAGATATAGAATCAAATTTAGGTTCAGATTGAAGTGATTGGATCAAATCAGAAACCCCCTAGAAGATCAATTCTAATGAGGCCACTAGGTTAACAACCTTGGGATCTTTCCTATGTATGTGCTCTAAATAATAGATGAGGGACTGGATATGAATTGGACCCAATCAAGGCACCCAAAGATCTTTGGATGACTAATGCTTGTTTCAAGGTGGATGATACCTCTGAATAAAAAATCCACGCACCCGAAAAGTACTTGGGCAGCCAGGAAGGGAGGGCCCTGCAAAGACCCCTATACAGTAGAGCATCCCTACGGGTTATAGGGTTTCCCCCACCTGACCTTCCTTGTCACGGCGGTTCCAAGTAGACCGGAATGTGCAAATTAAGACCTTATGTCTACCAATTTAAGCCTAGTTTGTGCCTTGGATTTTACTTGATTAGAAGTTTATTCAATTTGTGACCTAATTTGGAGGTTGATTGGCCCACAAGGTAGACCAACTTCACCTGACCTACCCTAGAAGATTGAGAATGAAATTCAGATCAACACCCAAAGATCACCTTGAATTGACTCTTAGGTTATTAGCTCCACAATTTTAGGGAAGATTTCTTCCATGAATTCAGGAAGAATTCCTATTCCTCTCTATGAATAGAATCCTAATCATGAATAGAATAATGGAAATGGAACTTGGGATGGAATAAGATACAAGCATTTCTATTCGGACCTGTCCTTTGTCAAAGAGTAGAGTGAACGAGAAATGTAAGGAATTTTCAACCATCAACAAAAAAATGGGAAAAAATAGTTATTAAGTCAAAAGGGTTTGGATTGGGGATAGAGGGACTTGAACCCTCATGATTTCGAAAGTCGACGGATTTTCCTCTTACTATAAATTTCCAAGTGATTTTAGAGCTTGATTTTAGGGTTCTTCTAATTAGATCTTTTCAAGCAAAGGTTTGGGTAACACACAAATGTAGGAAGATCAATTTCCTTTAATTCAGACAATTGTGAATTTACACTTCAGAACCCTAGAGTAGAAACACTAATTGGCTCTATTCCAAGTCCAATTTGATCTCAAAATGTAGATCTTAGACTTCAAACACGAAGTGCATATTCTAAGATGATCAGAAATTAAGCGTAAATCCTTAGTAGGTACGAGAAATCAGGGTAGGGATCTCTAAACAGAATCGTCTCAACTTCATTTAGACATCGATTTGGATTCACAAATTAGGAAACTTGCCTTTCAAAGATAATTACTAAGAAAATAAAGTAGGTGAATCCTAATTAATTTTGTTTCCTTATTCTTTCTCCCAAGATTAAGAGATTGATTAGGGAAGAAGAGAGAGTTTACTTACCCCTGGAGTGGTTGATTGCATGGAAGATATCTTCGTGATGTACCTCATAAAATCACAAAAAAAGCAAACAGGGCAAGTTAGTGCTCAGATAAATCAAGAAAAATAAGAATAACGGTGAGTTGCGCATTGCTCTTCCCTGGCAAAAATGCCAAAATGTTAGGCAAAATAGGAGATTTAAAATATACATTCATTATAGTACGCTCCTAAATCATACAATAAAACATTTAAATTTATAAACTTAGAATCTAAAGGGAGTCCGAGGTCATTCGCAGGGAGCAAATATGAAACTCAAACATTAATCTTCATTCAGAATAAATAAGAACAATAAATTGAACACAATAACAAATATGCAATGAGTACAATTTGTCAGATTGACATTCAATGTAATCCAAAAGAGCATGAGTCAAAAAGAATAGAGAGTCAAAATAATGGTGATTTGAATCACCAATTATTTATCTTAATTAAGCTTATATCTCATACTTAAATTATTCAAATAATTCAACAGTATCTCAATCAACTCAACTTAGGTTCTTAAATAATTCAACAATCACCAGAATCAACCTCAATCAGATGTCGCCTATGTAAGTCAGATGCCTTAACATAACAACACTGAGCTTCAGCAGAGCACACAAGGGCACAAGGCTTTCTTTTCTAAGCTTTCTTCTTCTTCTCAAGCCTTTCAAAGACCAAGGCTTCTCTCACAAGCCTGCAAGCATAGCATACAGCTAAGTGTTATCCATTTTGCAGCACTTCAAAGCAAAACTCAACCCCATCCTCTCACAGAACTCTCTCCTCCACCTATCTCAAACCCGGGTGTAATCAGGTTAATGTATTGGGTTATCGGATCCTAGGAAGTGGCTAGACTCTTGTACGTGCACACGAGCGAGGCGTGAGGGCATGAGGAGGCGTGTACGTGGGGGACTCGACCCCTCGTGTTACTGGGCAACAGGGATTAAGCAAAAAATTGACTTATATGCTATCACGAGTGTTTCAACCCATGATGTGGCACTAAAGTGCCACTCTTCTCTTCACCTGAGTGCAGCTGATGAAGCCTTCGTCAATTGGAGCAGCTACTAGCATTGGTTCCTTCAATTGCTGGTGCAGATGCATTCCTCATATGAAACCGCAACACTTGGGTGTGGAATGGTAGTTGATGGTGGTTGGAGCACTACAAGTACGGGTGGAGACGGACGATGAATGCACCAGCTCCAATGAGGATACTAGTAGGCATGAATACTCCTCCAGTAAGGCCTAGTGATTTTAGAGAAGGTATGCATAAGGATGTGTGTTCGATGGGTGATTTGGATGGGCAATCCCCTCAATTTCTTGAGGGGTTTTGTTCATGGAGGTGTGGTAGAACTTATTGGATCGGTAGCGAATTTAATAGAGGTCTGTGGTGGCATGGAGACCTTGCTAGAGCTCGGCCAAAGCAGAGGGAGACGAAGTGGTGGAGGGTGAGTTGGTGTTCTAAACAGAGGAAGTTGGGGAGATTCAGGAGAGGGAGAGGAATAGGTTGAGACCTAAACTAAGGGATGAAAGGGCTAGGAGGGCGCTGGTTGTGATTGGCCGACATTGGAGAAGAGAAGTCCTTCGGTGGGGGTAGACAGCATGATGAAAGGGGTTGGTAACCCTTGCTTTGACCCACTAGGCGTGAACAAGAGTGAGGCAGAGTTTGGCACTCTCAATTTGATGGTTGGGAGGCCGTAGGAAGATGGGGGAGAGGGCCACTGAAGTCGAGGTTGGAGGTGGCCGGAGTTGAAGGAGAAGACTTGGTTTTGTCATGAACCTGACTAAAGCGCATGGTTTGAGATTTTGGAGCTTTTATTGACCTCCTAACTGAGCTATAGATCAAGAAATAAGCCCTAATTAGCTTGTGCTTGATGCATTAAACACCCACTAATTTCGTGGGTTCGCTAGGCCAATCAAATGTGATTTGGAATCCCAAATTGCCTTTAGATGGTTCTTCACAATGTGAACACCAATCCCAACAAATTTGGTGGGATTTGGTATTGATTTGAGTAGGATTAGGTGCGGTCGAAGGCATCCTGGAGGTCGATTGACCTCCAATGGCAACAGGGCCCCTTCCGTAAGGAATATGACAAACCTGTGGGGCTTTTCGCAAAGAATTTCAAAAGCTAGAGGCCTATATGTAAAGAGTGGAGTTTTAAGCGACTAGAGTGCAAACTAGGTCAAGATGGAGTCTGATTGGGTTCAAATTTTGGTACAAACATAATTTTGACCCAAGTAATCTGTTGGTGATATCAGATTTTGATTTTGACTAGGTTTGACTGGGCAATTTATGCAGAAGCTCAAATTAGGACAGAATTTCATCTGAGGCTCTATTCAAGGTCAAAATAGGTTCCAAAGGTCAAATCAAGAATACCAAACCTCAAGGAATATTTTTCAATGAATTTTAGAAGGTTTAGATGAATTTTTCCTGAACAGAACCTCTATTATTTAAGCAGGTCTGAAATTAGGGTTTTGAGTGCTGAATTGATTCTCAAAATCCATGAAACCCTATTTCTATCTGTGTGGACCCTCTTATTAGACTTTAGTGCTCATTAGACCTTAGATTAACCCTTGGAAAACCCCATGGTTACTCTGCTTTCATGATATGATGTTAAAACTACAAAATTAACCCTATTTTGATGTATTACTCTCAGAATGGATGTGCAGGGAATTACAACTCTCAGGCGCTTATGTAGGAGCATTTGTCACTTGATTCTGATTAATTGAAACTAGTTATGACTCACGATGATGTTATCATCAACTAGATACTCTCAAAACTTTGAAGTTAAGAGTGCTTGGGCAAGAGTAATACTAAGGTGTGTGATTTACAAGGAAGTCCTTGTGTTGCGTCCAATGTCCATTTTGTTTATCAAAAACCATAATCTCATGGTTGTGCCAAATATCTATCACACTTTGATGGGATGCAATCGACATTCAGCTTCAAAAGCCTCAAAATCTCCAGAAAAAGTCTTGAATCTTTCGAATCAAACAAGAAGGACTGATTAAACCAGCAGACATGCATCGAATTAGATTAAGATACGAAGATAACACGAACTTGGCATGAGTAGACTAAAACGGGTGACTTGTTGTGGAATCCTTGTGTTGCATCCATTTTTTTGGTCAAGAACATTCAATTCTTTTGTGAATTAGGTATCAATCACAATTTGTTGTGTTGAATAGATATTCAGGTTCAGAAGGTCCAAAAGTTTTGAAGATGACTCTTGCAGTGCTTGTCTTGGATAACGAATGAGTAAGATACATAGAAAACAAATGGACACACTCCTATTATAAAAATGGTAAATAAAATCATAACGATTTTTATCATAACAGTAATAATGCAATGGATCCCATCAGAACTCCGAAGTAAAGTGTGCCTAAGAGAGATCAATAATACATTAGGTGACTTCCTGTGAAGTCTTGTTCTTGACCTCATATTTTTGATCAAGAATCATGATCCCCTGAGTTCATCAAAAATCTGTCATACTTTGACAGGATGCAATCGACATTTAGGTTCAAAAGGCTCGAAAGATCCAGAATGAAATCTTAAATCATTTGAATCAAATAACGAAGGAGCAATAAATGAACAAAACAAATGGATGCGACGATATTTTAAGAATGGTTAATAATGTGTGTGATTAAATCGTCATAAATACATCAGACCTAATCAACATTTGAAGATAAGTGCACTTTGGCTAGAGTAGAATAGATTGGGTGAGCTCCTGGGAAGTTCATGTGTTGCATCTATTTTTCAGTAAAAAATATTCATTCATTTTGATCCTTAAATATCATACATAATTTGTGGTGTTAAATTGATATTCAGGTTCAAAAGGTCCAAAAATCTTAAAGACTCTTGAATCGCTCATATTGGATAACGAATGACTAAGCTCCGTAGAAAATGGGTAAACATGATTATTTTAGAAAAAAGAGAAACAAAATCCTTGTTGGTGGGATCATAGCAGCATTAATGCACCAGATCCCATCAAAATACCAAAGTTGATCGTTCTTGTTACAGAGTAGTAGTAGGTTAAGGCACCTAGGAATTCGTCATGTTACACCCATTTTTTTTATCAAGATCATGAACCCCTAGGTGCATTAATTATCTTTTACACTTTAATGGAATGCAATCAACATTTAGGTTCAAGCAACTTAAAAGCTCTAGAAAGAACTCATAAATCATTTGAGTCAGATAGCGAAGGAGAAAGAAATGCACGAAACAAATCGATGCAATGATATTTTAAAAATGATTAATAAAGTCCTAATGCATGTGATGAAACCGACATAATGCATCAGACCTAATCAAGATCTGAAAATAAGGGCGCTTTAGCTTGAGTAGAATAGATTGGGAGACCTCCAAAGAAGTTCTTGTGTTGCATACATTTTTTCATCAAAAATATTCATTCGTTTTGTTCCTTAAATATTAGGCACAAATTACAATGTCGAATCTATAATCGAGTTTAAAAAGTCCGAAAATCTTGAAGACAACTCTTGGATCTCTCGTATCGGATAACGAATGATCAAGATACACATAAAATGGATGAACACCAAACTATTATAAAAATATAAACAAAATTTGAAAGGGTGTGAGTGTACAAGCATTAATGCATCGGATCCTCTTAGAACTTTAAATTAAAGTGTGCTTGGGTGAGAATAATACTAAGTTGGGTGACTTACAGGGAAGTCCTCATGTTGCATCCATCTTTTTTATCGAAAACCATGTTCCCATGGGTACGTCAAATATCTGTCACACTTTAACAAGATGAAAACAACATTCAGCTTCAAAAGCTTCAAAGGCTGAAAAAATCTCTTCAATCTTTTGAATCAAACAATCAAGGAGTAATTAAACCAACACAAATGCATCAAATCTAATTAAATTCAAAGATAAGCGCACTTTAGCACGAGTAGACTAAAATGGATGACCTACTGAGAAGTCCTTGTGTTGCATCCATCATTTCGATTGAGAACATTCAATTGTTTTGTTCATTAGATATTAGTCACAAGTTGTCATGTTGAATCGATATTCGAGTTCTGAAGCTCCAAAAATTTCGAAGACAACTCTTGCATCTCTTGTCTCAGATACCGAATGAGTAAGATACATAGAAAATGAATGGATGCCCTCCTGTTATAAAAAGGATAAATAAAATCTTAAGAATTGTGATCATAGCTGCAGTAATGCATCGGATCACATTAGATCTCCGAAGTGAAGCGTGCCTAGGCGAGATCAATAGTACATTAGCTATCTTCTTGCAAAGTCTTGATCTTGCCGTCATTTCCTTGATTGAAAATCATGATCCCCTTAGTACATCAAATATCTATCATACATTAACGGGATGCGATAGACAATTAGGTTTAGAAGGCTCGAAAGATACAGAAAGAAATCTTAAATCATTCTAATATGATAACGGAGGAAGAAATGAACTAAGCGATTGGACATGACAATATTTTAAGAATGATTAATAAAATTATAATGTGTCATTAAGCCGGCATAAATGCATCAAACCTAGTCAAGATCTGAAGATAAATGCACTTTGGCAGGTGCATAATAGATTAGGTGACCTCCGAGGAGGTTCTTGTATTGCATATATTTTTTGATCAAAAATATTTATTCATTTTGTTCCTTAAATATCAAACACAATTTATGGTGTTGAATTGATATTTGGGTTCAGAAGGTCTGAAAATTTCGAAAACTCTTAAATCACTTGTATTGCATAACGAGTGACTAAGATACACAGGAAATGTATAAATGTTATTATATTAGAAAAAAAGAGAAACAAAATCCTAGTGGGAGGGATTATATCAGCAATAATGCATCAAATCCCATCAGAGCTCAGAAGTTAAGCATCCTTTGTAGAGAGTAGAACTAGGTTGAGAGACCTAGGAATTTGTTGCGTTACTTCTATTTTTTTTGATCAAGAGAGTGAATCCCTTGGTACGTTAAATATCACTAACACTTTGGCGAGATGCGATCGACATTTAGGTTCAAAAGGTTTAAAACCTCTAGAAAGAACTCATAAATCATTCAAGCCAAATAACGTAGAAGCAGGGAATGCACAAAATGAATAGACGTGATGATATTTTAAGAATAATAAAATCCTAACGTGTGAGATCAAACTGATAGAAGTGCATCATACCTAATCAAAATCTAAAGATAAATGAGCTTTGCTGGGAGTAGAATAGATTGGGTGACCCCCTGTGAAGTTCTTGTGTTGCATATATTTTTCAATGAAAAAAATTCATTCATTTTGTTCCTTAAATATAAGGCACAAATTATGGTGTTGAATCGATATTCGAGTTCAAAACGTCTGAAAATCTTGAACATGATGCTTTGATCACTCATATCAGATAATGAATGAGCAAAATACATAGAAATGGACAGACATCAACCTATTATAAAAATGAAAACAATATCCAAAGTGTTGGTGCAAGTGCACCACGATCGTTAATTTTGATGATAACAAAACATTTGTTATTTGACATTTGCATTTGAGTGTGAGTTTTCAAGAATAATGCGAATGGATTCAAGTGTGAAGGACCTCAAGCTCCCAACCATGGCAGATTGGAAGAGCTTGATGGAGGACAAGGAGTTCGAGCTTTGCTTGGAGCGACAACTTGAAGATGGAGAAGAATAGGATAGATGTTTGCTTGTCGATGTATTTGTGTTATATATTTCTTCCCTCTTTATTTTCTCTTAGATACATATTAAGGAGCCCAAAAAGTATCACTTTATTCCTAGGAACACCTATCCATCCCTAGGACACTTAGACAAACTTGGAGATATATTACAAAACTAAAGTAGGCTTCAAATAGCCTAATCAAACATCCAATCTGGACTCCAGACATCTAATCTTGGACTTTAAGACGTCTGACTTTCTGTCCAGACATCTGACCTTCTGTCCAGACATTTAAACACTTTGGCTGGGAACCCTTAGGCTTTGCTTTACTTTCTAGATGTCCAGCCCTTACTTGAGATGTCTTGGAAGACATCTGATGACCTTGACAAACATCAAACAATAGGACTGTTGGTTTGTCAGAACATAATGTTCGAGGATTACCTTACAATTGTATTTATAACACTATCAAACGTCCATAGAGACTCCTAAACTTTGATAAAGAACTATTAGATTTGATTTGACCCAAATCTTTATTTATTAGATGTTTATAGCCATTTGAGCCTCGAGAAATCAATTCCTACAGAGAATCCCCTTTCCAGATGACCAGACATTTTCCCAAATGTCCTATCTATTGCCTGACCTACAAACACTATAACCCTATTTCAATCTAGTCAAAACAGGAAGAAACCCATCTTAGAATTTGGCGTCTGATTAGTTTCCAAGATGTCTTGAAACACCTTCTTAAACACTCGTCTTGATCCAACCTAGTCCAGATGATCAACCCTTCTAGATCAGACGATTGACCATCATATCAGACAATGATCCAAACATCTGACTATAAATCCAGGAGTCCAAAAACTTTGTCAAACTCTTTCATGACCCTGATTTCAGTGGTATTTTGGACTACTCTCTTGAGCCTTGTTCCCAATTGCTACAAGAGGCTTCCAAAGCATTCCAAAGCTTCTAGGCACCTCTATAAGTAGAGAAGCACCCTCCCTTGGCCAAATACACCTTGAGAAACTACTTCTAAACAGATTGTGTCCAAGAGAAGAGAGAAATCATCTAGAAGATGTTGTTGCTCTCCAAGTCCTTCACTACACATCTCTTCTGCTTTCACATATTTGAGAGCATCCTTGTGCCATGCGTTGTTCACGCACACCGTGTTGCTAGCCGACGTACTTCCATCTTAGGGAAGTATCCTTTCCCTATAGAAGCTAAGTTTAACATATTTACTTTGTGGCTCTATAGGATATTTGTAATCTTATTTTTGGTTGGGTATTCGCTTTGTGAATTCCCATCTCCATCATGAGACAAAATACTTCTCGTGAAGAGGAGGGGTTTGAGGTACACTGCCCTCGGTTCAATGTAGCATGGTTGTAAGAGGCTAAACTACCCTCATTTAAGTAGGTTGTTAGTGGATTTGATCTACTAGGTAGATCGAGAAATCCTAAATTGAGAGGTTTACGTGGTGGTTTCTACCCAGATTTGGGTTTCGACCTAAAAATCCTTGTATTCATTTGTTGGATTGCTTTTGTGAGATTGTTGTTTTTATTTTTGCAATATTTTCTTATCATGCACATCTCACCCTTCTCCATCAGAACCTACAATTGGTATCGGTGCAGGTCTTACGACATCGGCGTAACACACCGGGGAGGATTCAAGAATGGAGGGAAGCATCACCGCAATGAGACATTTGGCGGTGTAGTCTACCATTTGACTACCCTACTTCAATGGGAGAAACTATGCCTACTGGAAACTACGTATCAGAATGTGGCTTCAAGGCACTAACTTTGCACTATGGGAACAATGTGAAACCCCATACGAAGTCCCAACGAGACCCGAAGGAGGCTACTCGCAGTAGCAAACCAACAAGCTTTCTCTCAACACGAAAGTGATGAATGCGTTGTACTGCACGTTAAGCTGGAGGAGTTTAACTAGATCTTGTAGTGCACCACCACGTACGAGTTATGGCACACTCTTGAGGTAACTCACGAAGGTACATCAAAGGTAAAAATTTCGAAAATCAATATTTTATCTCAAGAGTTTGAATCTTTTTGTATGAAAGCTAATGAATCTTTAAGTGAGATGTACACTAGGTTAACTCTTATAGTGAACAACCTTAAGTCTCTAGGGAAGACCTTTATTAAGGGGAAGCTTCAAGTGAAGCTTCTTTGTTCCCTTGGACTGAAGTGGTAACAAAAAGTCACCGCCATTGAAGAGGACAACCAAGTAGAGGACCTCAACATGGAAGACCTCTTAGACATTCTCATGGCCTATGAGACGAAGATGAAGCAAAAGGAGGAGACACCATAGCCAAAGAGAAAGAGACTTGCCTTCAAAGCCGCTTCAAATAGCAAGGTAAGTTTCGATGATGAGGAACTTGAACTTTTAGCCAACAAATTTGTTACATTTCTTAAGTTTAGGGAATCAAAGGAGGAGAAGAAAGAGAAGGCAAATCCAACTTGTTGCTATCACTGCAACAAGAAAGGGGCATATTAGACCAGAATGCCCTCTTCTAAAGAAAGAAAAGGAGAAGAATGAAAACAAATACAAGAAGAAAGAATTCCAAGCTACTTGGGATGATTCGACCTCGGAAAAAGAAGAATCCAAGAAAGAAACAAAGAAAAAAATCGCTTGCATGGGCCTCATGGCATTAGCAGATCTTAGCAACGACAACTCTGACGACGAAGAGGTAAATTCTTTTACCAATTTAGAATTACAAGAAGCACTAAAAGAGCTTTATGAAATTAATAGGTCATTAAAAGTAGAAAACAAAAATATGAAAAAAAAACTTAATTTTCTAAAAACTAAAAATGAAAGGTTAGAGACTAAAATTAAGGATCTAAAACTTAGTTTTAGTTCTAACATTTCTAAAAGGATAAATTATTGTTAGAAAATCATAATCTAATCAATGAAAATAATAATTTTCTTGAGGAGAATACTAACTTGAAAATAGAAATTTCTGATTTAAAAATCAAGATGCATGTTATGAAAAAAGAGCTTGCATATCTTAGGGAAAACTCTAATAATTTGATGAGTAAACTAGATAATTTTTCTAATGAAAAAGCTAATCCTAAGGTTGAGAAAGGATCTCCATCAAGGAGACCCACTAACAAGTCTGAATCCAAATTAACTTGGATACCAAAGAGAAAACTTGAATCTTGCTTTGTAGGTTTAAATGAAGATTTCAATGTAAAAGATTGGACCTACAAGATGAAGAATGGTCAACTCAAATTGGGAAGACCAAAGAGTAGACCAAGGAAGAAGACCAATGAGACGACTGGTGGATGTTGAGATCGCCTTGCATCAACCATTGGATTGGAGACCGATACCGATGCTCGAACCTCCAAGTTACGGAGGGAAGCCCCGCTAATTTTGGCATCCACCTCAAGGTCCATTTTATTGGCCATGGTAAATGAGGTAAACCCTTTACCCTATTTTTGATAAATAGCATCTAGATAGGGGTAGATAAAACTTATATGCTATATGTACATCATTAAGGGGGAGATAGAAAAATATTTCTTACATGTTTGGACTCTATTAAAAAAGGGGGAGATTTTAAAATTAACATAGCTATATTTCCATAAAAAAGAGGGAGTTAATGGATAAAATGAATAGCTATCTCGTTATGACAAAAGGGAAGAATGTTACTCATGCTTTATTATGTCAAAAAGGGAAGTGAACCCAAATTTAGTAAAGAATATATTAGGGGGGAGTATAGGATAAATTATTAGGATTAATTAAACCTTTTTGATATTGTCAAAAAGGGGGAGAATTATTATTATTATATGTAATTTTGTCATCATCAAAAAGGGGGAGATTGTTGGTGCGAGGGCATCACGATCGTTAATTTTGCTGATAACAAAACCCTTGCTATTTGACATTTGCATTTGAGTTTGACTTTTTAGAAATAATGCAAATGGATTGAAGTGTGAAGGACCTCAAGCTTTCATCCATGGCATATTGGAAGAGCTTGAAGGAGGACAAGGAGTTCAAGCTTCGCTTAGAACAAGAGCTTTATGGTGGAGAAGAAGAATAGGATAGATGTTTGCTTGTCGATGTATTTGTATTATTTGTTTCTTTGCTCTTTATTTTTCTCTTAGATACATGTTAAAGAGCCCAAAGTGTATCACTTTAGTCATAGGAACACCTATCCATCCCTAGGACACTTAGACAAACTCGGAGATATCTTAGAAAATCAAACTAGGCTTCAAACAACATGACCAGAAGTCCAATATGGACTTCAGATGTTAGATCTTGGACTTTAAGATGTCTAACCTTCTGTCCTGACATCTAAACACTTAGGCTGGGAGCTATTAGTCTGTGCCTTACCTTTTAGGCATTCAGCCCTTAGTCCAGATATCTTAGAAGACATCTGATGACCCTTACAGATGTCCAACAATTGGACCGTTGGTCTGTTAGAACATAATATTTGAGGATTACCTTTTAATCATATTTATAACACTTTCAAACATTTATCAAGACTCCCAAACATCTGATAAAGAACCATTAGACTTAATCTGAACCAAATCCTTATTTATAAGATATTTTAAACCGTTTAAGCCTTGGGAAATCAATTCCTGCAGAGAATCCTCCTTCCAAATGACCAAACATTTTGCTAGACATCCTATCTATTGTCTGACCAACAATCACTAGAACCCTATTTCGATCTGGTCAAAACAGGAAGATACCCGCCTCAGAATTAGACGTTTGATTAGTTTCCAAGACATCTTCAAACACCTTTTTAGACATCCGTCATGATCCATCCCAGTTCAGATGATCAACCCTTCTAGATCAGACAGCTGACCATCAGATTTGATGATGATGCAGACGACTGACTATAAATCCAGACATCTGAAAATCCTGTCGAACTCTTTAATGACCCTGATTTCGATGGGATTTTGGACCACTCTCTTGGGCCTTGTTCTCAACGGCTACAAAAGGCTTCCAAAGCCTTCCAAAGCTTTCTAAACACCTTTATAAATAGAGAAGCACCCTTCCATGGCCAAATACACCTTGAGAAACTACTTCCACTCATATTATGTCCAAGAGAAGAGAGAAATCATCTAGAAGAAGTTGTTGCTCTCCATGATCTTCACTACACATTTGAGAGCATGGTATACGTTGCATACCTGCTCTCCCGCCTTCGCATATTTGGGAGCATCCTTGTACCTGGCGTGGTTCATGTACACCATGTTGCTAGCCGATGCACTTCCGTCTCAGGGAAATGTCATTTGCCTATAGAAGCTAAGTTTAAATATTTAGTTTGTGGCACTATAGGATATTTGTAATCTTATTTTTGGTTGGGTATTTGCTTTGCGAATTCTCATCTCCATCGTGAGACAAAATACTCTTGGTGAAGAGGAGGGGTTTGAGGTATGATACCCACGGTTCAAAGTAGCGTGGTTGTAAGAGGTCGAACTACCATTGTTTAAGTAGATCATTAGTGGATTTGATCTACTAGGAAGTTTGGGAAATCCTAAACTAAGAGGTTTAGGTCGTGCTTTTTACTCAGATTTGGGTTTCCATCTAAAAATCCTTGTGTTTGTTTATGGGATTGGTTTTGTGATATTGTTGTTTATATTTCTACATTATTTTCTTATCATACACATCTTATCCATTCCATCAGAAACTACATGGAGTGTGATCGTATGAGCATTAATACACTAGAACCTCTCAGAACTCTGAAGTTAAGTTTGCTTTGGCGAGCAGTAATACTACATTGTGTAAGATACAGGGAAGTCCTCGTAGATGATAGTGTCATCATTCATAATAACTAACTTTAATAAGTTAGAACCAAGCGATAAATGCTCCTAAATGATCGCCTGAGGACCATAATTCTCCTCTAATCTGATTTGAGAAGAAGATAAGAAAATAGTGTTAATTCTGTTGTTTTAATAGTACATCACAAATGCAGGTTAACCATAGGTTACTTAGGGTTAATTAAAGGTCAAATGAACTTAAAAGACTAAAAAATGGGTTCACAATGACTGAATCAGGGCTTCACGCATTTCGTTGGCAAAACCTGTATTACCTTAATTATAAACCCTACTTAAATTGAAAAGGTTATGGTCGAGGGAAAAATAATCTAAACCTCCTAAGATTCATGGAAAAATATTCTAATAGGCTTAGTACCTTTGGTTTGACCATCTAAATCCATTTTGACCTAGAATAGAGATTTAGACGGGAATTTGCCTTGATTTGGGCTTCTATGCAATTTTCCTAGTCAAACGTGATCAAAACTAAAATCCATATTCACCATTAGATTTCTTGGGTCCAAATTAGGTTAACACCAAAATTTGGGCCCAATCAAAATCCATCTTGACCAAGTTTGCAATTCAGTCCCAAAAATCTCTATCCTTCACATTTTAGCCCCTAGGTTTTGAGTTTTATACAAATACCACCTATCTTTATCATCTTCTTCACAAAATAGTCCCCACTGCCTAAACAGTGTGAATGTACAGTCAACACAAAACACGGAGGCATTGATTGTGTGTTTCTCCTTTAATCAGCACCTAATCTCCTCCAAAATTAGAGGAATTAACGAATATGGGATCTTCTCCCATCTGAACACAATCCCAAATCGTGAGTCAAAGAGGAAAGCCTCCAACAAACTTGAGATTTCCTACTCTAAACTTTCCTAATCTTTGAACTAAATGCATGAATTCATCCTAGTTTGAGCTCAAATTTGAGCTCTATTTAAGACAACCATGTTCGTAATGTCCTCCTTCGCCCGATTTCAGCCAAAATAACCCAATTCCTCTCTTCTTCGGCCACCTCTACCATGGCTCTAATGACCGTCCTCCATCCTACGACCACCCAATAGAAAAATTGGGAGTGTCTCCTTCCTTACCGTTATCTGCTACTCACTAATCAAAGCGAGAGCCGCCAACCCCTCTCCTCCTCGCTATCTCTCTCACCGGAGGACTTCATCTCTCCCACGATCGGCAAGCCACATCGGCTTGGAACTCCTACCCCCTTCATTTATAATTAGGCTCTTCTTCATCTCCTTCTTTAGGTTAGATTCAACCCCTCCTCACTCCAATTCGACTGCTGAATCCACATTCTTCCCCACCGACTTCTTCTCATTCAGGGAAGCTCCTGTGAGCTTCGTCCGACCGCCTCCAACCACCAAACACCCCACCAACACCACCAAAATCTCTACCACCCTTCTCCAAGAAAAAGCCCTCTTCCTATTTTAGCTTTTAACCTCTCCACGACTCCATTGACCAAACACACTCACCATTAGCTCCTCCGACATCGTCTAGCCACTATGCATGTCCAATCACCTCGCCATCACCATCGTTAAATTCTTTGTCTCACGGTGAGTCTCCTGAACCTATTAATTGGGCTGAGAGGCTACTCTTGTTCTTCTTGTGTGTTCGCCGGCGATCTCCATACCTTTTCCTCCGTTAGCTGCCCTACGGCTGTCATCGCCACCACTGCCACCCTCAATTGAAGTGGCTTGCCCTTGTGAGGCACCCTAGGACTTGGATTGGAGGAGTAACAACAACAACAGTAATTGAGGAGCATCTCCCCTGTCGCTATGCATAAAGGCAACGAAGGAGATTGAGAAATTAGAGTCCCACATTGTGGTCTTCAAAAATAAAACATCGAATAAGTTGACTTTGTGCTGTGGCTTCATTGCCTCGACATTGAGGGGTGAGGTCCCTCCTCACTCTCATGCACTCCTTACTGATTAACCTATATTTGTGGGCTATTTAAGTATTTAAGTGCCTAGACATTAAGTTAATTCTAACATTTATTTAGCATAAATTAGGATGTAAGTAGATTAATCATATTTCTAATTTAATTACATAATTCATGTATTGCATTCATATTTAAATGCATTTAGAATTAACTTAGAATTGCATTCATTTAATTAGTTAACCAATTAGGTGCATTGCATGCATTAATTTAAGTTAACATCAAAGTTGAGGGTTTATATATAAATAATCATAATATTTTATCATTATTTTTATTCTTTCAGCAACGGCTACATTTCCTTTAGCTGCCATAGTCAAAGCCGCATTCATGGAGGAGCGGATGTGTTGGATCTGGTTGGGGCAGCCGAGCTCGTGGAGACACCGCCCCACTCCACTACCGTGTACTCCATTCCACCACCGTGGTCTCCAAGGCCGAGCTCCACCACACCGTGGGCCGGTGAGGTGACAGCTCGCCTCGCCAAGCTGGTGGACTCGTGCCAACACCGTGAGCATGTGTCCCTGGCCATGCTTCCATCACTATGCCTCATCAGAATCAACATCAACACCTTCACCGCCATCACCAGCAACCACCACCGCAGCTGCCGCAACTCCATGCCCTGCATTTTCATCTCCTCTGCCAGTTAAGATGACTGGGAAATTTCCCGGACATCTGAAGCTTCGTCCCCACGCACAACAGCAACCGGCCTCTTCTCTAGCCCACGCCATCACCAGCAGCTTCTCCCCGCTTCATCAGATCCACCCTCACCTCCAGCCACACATGTAACCGGCGCACCCACTAGCGTGCAGCACCGTCCACAGCTCCACCGCACGCACTCATCTCCTGCAGCATCGCCACGCCCGCGCACGCCCTTGCTGCGTGCACCATCCTCCACACTCCAGCCCCTAGCACACACCCACCAGCACCCTCGAAGCTCCTCACCTCCACAGGAGCACCTCCAGCACCTCCCGCGCCCGTTGCTGTGGTGTGCGCACGCCACCCGCAGTAAAGCACCCGCGCACCCAAGCGGCCTGCCAACACTCATGCACTCGCGCACCCAAGTAGCCTGCTAGCACTTACGCGCTCGCGCACCCAGCAGCAGCGCTTCGCCTCGACACCAGCAATGCATGCACAACGTACTTCACCCGAGCCGGCTTCTTCTTCTTCTTCTCTATTGACAAAGGTACCCAAAGCACCCACAACGCAGCCACCTCATCTAGCCTCGGAGCTTCGCGCCACCAACATCAATGAACTCGCCTCGACCTCAAAAACTCGGCCACACCCTCTGAAGGCCGATAGTAGCCCGCCCACGCCGGTGAGCCACCGCCACCATTGCCGACCTTCCTCATCGCTGGCGAGACCTTCGGCGGCCGTTCAACATGCCGTCACCGCCAACGTGTAGTCCTCGTCGTGGCCAACTACCTCCGAGCTCTGCACACCCGACCGCGGCCTCCTCTTCGCGCATAGACAAGGGGAAGAAGTTCCCCTATTTTGCTATAGTAAAAGCGATATTAATATTTACATTCTATGCCATTGTCAACATTTATTATTATTTTATTAAGCTGCATTGCAAAATATATCCTTTAGTTGTTCAAAATCGCCATTTCAGCATATTCTCTTGATGCTTTCTTAATCTGAAGGTAGATTTGGCTCGATTCTCGTCGAAACTAACTGTGAACAGTTGTTTTTAACCGGTGCGAGTTTAAATATGTCATTGCCTCCCTGTGGTTATTTTAATTGTTGATTAGTCAATTTTTCCACCACAGAACTACAAATGCCACATCATTTTATATGACAAACGACTTTAAAAGCGAAGAATCGACTCGTCAAATGGCACTGTTGCTGGGGAGGCAATAGACACAATAATTTCACCTAATTTCATTTTTGGTTATTTCTCATTGCATAGTGATCTGATCATTTATTATTTTTTCTGTGCGAGAAATTTGTGCGAGGAATTAGAGAGAGGCGAGTGCAATGATCTGTGACACATATTCTACGACTCGCAATCACACCAGCCATCATGAGAGGCAACACTTGACGTCGCCAGAGGAGAAATTGATCGAGCTACCTTGCAAAGGAGGGGAAGGACGAGGACGCGACGATCATCTCTGTACATTTAGTCGCTGATTTGATTAGAGTAGGATTAAGACTTTAGACTTAATTTTTCATTGCACATTTGGTTTGAAACCCTTGTTTTGGGGTATATTTTGAGGGTTTGTTCCCCGATTTTGTTTTAAGCCCGTGTTGGGTAATTTTTGGGAGCCTGTTCCCTTTTCTTTAGATTTAGGTTTTTAATTGCTTGTGCATAAGTAGGTAATAATAATAATAACAATAATAATAAATGAGCTACCTGCTAGAAGCTGCCTACCCCTAGGACGAACCATTTAGGTCTGTATAAGCAGCCTCTAGATTTACTTCTCTGCATTACATGCATTCTCGCATCGTTGATTGCTGGAAGCAAGGTACGCATTCTCTTACTTTGCATCCTATTCTTGATCACGCATTGCATTTGGACTTAATTCGAAGACCACATAATTTGTCTTGAAGCGATCTAACAAGTGGTCACATATATTCGTGAAAAAGGACTAATTAAAGGAGGGACATCTAAAAATCAAGGACTTGATTTTCAAACGTGGTTTGCAATTCAAAATTCAAAATCTTTTTGCGGTGAATGCACACTTATATCTTTTGCACCATAGCACTCATTTAGACACTCCTAAGTCTTGGAACAACCAAGACAAGAGCCCTCCTACCGTTGGATTCTGAAGTGTTCGAAACTTGAGATCAAAGGTTTTGTAAATCCAAAGAGGGGGATACCCTGTCATAGATTTTTGGGGATAGTTGAGAAGCACCGTGAAAGCACAGCTTCAGAGGAAGGCTTAGGTCTACTTGCATCCCTCGATCTTCCGTCTTTGGAGTTGCTCTACCATTTGAGATTTAGGGAAGAACACCTAAGCTCCAACTAGGTCTTCTTAGGTGAGCCGTAGGTCGACAGTAAGCACGTAAATTGATTGAACAAATTGTATTGTCACCTACAATCTGACTTAAAATCAAAATCCTAAATTGGGAAAGACCTAAAAAGTCCTTTTTGAATTGTGTTTTGCTTGGGGAATTCTGATTGAGGTGTGAGTTAGAATGGACCACATGGATTTTCATCCTTTCACATCTTGCCCACACCCTCACCCCCACTCTGCACTCTTCGATCCTATACACCAAGATGGTCCATCCCTTGATGGACATAATGGTAATCATTGGGATCCGTTTTACTCCTATTATAGGAGTATTGGCTTGGTTAAGCCCCAAATCAGTGAGCAGAACCTAGGAGCGAGATTTGCTTTGCCCAATATCCCACACACCATAGAAATACCCAACCCACCCTCCCTGAAAAATTATAATGGATGGGTAGACACTCCTGGGTACTATAAGCCTGAGCCTGACTTCTCTCATGATAGAAACGACCTCTCCTCCTTGAAGATGGAAATACAGAAAATGCAAAATGAAATGATTGAATTGTTGGAGAATCTTCAAGAGTAGGCCAACAAGAAAGAGATGAAATTAGCCACCCAATCTACCCCATTGAGGATGACGTACACCCCTCTACAATAGATGCATCTCCCGTGGGAGAGCTACACTTTAAGTTGGAGGGAAATTCTGGGGAGAATAGCTACTTTTCGAGGTTCGATTTTGAAACCTCCCCATTAGATGACAGTTCCTTGAGAGATCCATGCCTTAAATGGGAGGAAGATACATATGAAAGTAGCTATGCATTGGATGGAGAAAGGTGGCAACTTGAGGAAGATGATGATAAGGTTGAGTATCCACTTGAATTATATTGGAATCAAAAGAAGGGAATGATGTTACCATTGGAAGACCTTGATCCAGATGATAGTATTTTCGTGACATTTGATGAAGTGGGTCGAAGTCAAGTTGTTAATCCTACCCTCCCTTCTAATCACAAGATGGAACTCAAGCTCACCGTTAGGGAACTTAACCCTGAAGAAATTGGCCTATCTGAGGAGTTCAATGTTACCAGTGTAAACCATTTACCTCAGATAGAGTACCCTAGGGGATCTGTTGAGATATTAAATGATTCTAGACCTCGGGTATATGATGAATCATATGATGAGGAGAAAGACGAATTATATAAGGAACCTACATTCAAGATTTGGAGTGACACTAAGGGTGATTATGTCTTATTTGAAGAGTTAGCCCCTGAGGATATCACAAATTTGACCAAATTAGGTTTTCTTAGCACACCCATTGATGATATTTCTCCTCATGACGAAATGATGGAAAATTTGGAAGCAACTTCTAAGATTTATGCGGATTCACATATAGACTCCAAGGAAGATTTGACTAAAGAGAAAAAACCCAGGGATGACATTGATAGGGTAATCCCTAGATCTGTTGCTTCCAACCTGTCTTCATTTATTTCGAAGTCACCCTCTGATTCGCTTATGTCTGAAGGCAAAATTGTGACTCCTGATGAAGGGCAGGAAGATACATGTGATGGTGCAAGGAATGCTAGGGATGCAATTGAGGATTTGGAGAGATTGTTAGGGATGGACACCGAGCTGATTAAACCCAACCTAGATCTTATGGACATCTCGCAACCTCGAAACTTGGACACCCTAGACGATCCTTGCCTTAGAGAATCGCTCACTTTTATTCTGACCGGGGGGCTTAACAAACCAATATTTCCTGTAATGGAGTATCGGGTATGGATTGATGATTTCTTTAGTCAATCCATTGCCTTGGGGGTTTATCTCTGCACCATTCCTTCCCCATTCTTTTTGGAGGATCCTTGTCATCCTCCCCCTACCCCTTTGGAGGTTGTTATGGCAGTTTATCCTTTAGAACCTCCTTTGGTGACCTGGGAAGATTTCATTCCCATCTTAGTTGGGCGAGCATTTGCTATTGGGACTCATCATCAGCTCGTCAACATCCTAGGTTACCTACTTTCTAGGCCAACATTACTTTGCTCATTTTTAGGGCCTATTTCTGCAATCCTTGAACCTGAGTTGTAGATTCTTTGGCTACTCGGTTGCTAACAAAAGAACGACAGCCCAACTCTGACCCAGGTAATATCCTTCTATGCAATGAGG
Organism: Thalassia testudinum; assembly: GCA_037157565.1. NCBI lineage: Eukaryota > Viridiplantae > Streptophyta > Magnoliopsida > Alismatales > Hydrocharitaceae > Thalassia > Thalassia testudinum. The sequence continues at coordinate 13,986,769 of JAZHRO010000063.1, forward strand.
ACATTGCAAATTTTAGGCATGGGGGGGTGTACTTGGGGATATACATAGCATAGTGCATTTATTGCATACATTTGCATTAAAAAAAATCTAAATAAATAAAAATAAAAAAATAATAATAAAAAAAAAGTTTTGAGCTTAACTGACTAGGTCCTGCATTCTTAAGCAAATCAGAACTCTAGGGTAGACTAAGTTAATTCTAGGGTCAAACTTTAGAAGCTAAATGAGCTACTAGCTTTAGACCTTTAGGGTCCTTTGTGGACTTAAAAACTTAAGTAGGAGTTAAGTTGTGGACCATTCCTTAAGAGGTTGAGGAAAGAAAGCTATGATTTGAGTTAAAAGGTAGGGTAGTACCTGGAGTCTTGTTCTACCTTTTGGTTTACGAGTCCTTGTAACCCAAGCATTCAAATTTCACACTTGGGTCTGGTATAAGTATGTAATCAACTTAATTCCTTTCTTAAAAGAGATTTGGTTATCTTAGTTTTGACTTAGGAGAGGCTTGAAAACACAATTTGATTGGAAGAGTTCCCGCCGCCGGAGAGTTGGAGTATATACTCACCTTGAGGATGCGATGATAACATATTACCTCATTGGCGCTTGTCTCCTAGGATATCCATCCTACTGGGGGCATGAATGTGCAATGTACGGTTCAGGTACCATGGGCGGCCCTATCTCGAAATGTCGATTGCCATAGGCCTGAATTCGCTTAAGAAATCCATGGGCGATACTATCTCGAAGTGTTGATTGCCAGGAGTTCTTGGGGTCGTTGTAACGACTCGGTTCCCGAGTCCCTACGAGACACGAGAACCAGACCGACTCGACTAATCCCAAGACCTAGTCATCCAACGAGGAAGTAACCGAAAGACAGTAAAATAAACCACATTCAGCATGAATATAACTAACAGTAAGAAAGTACAGCAGAAAGGAAAGAAACTACTACAGTAGGTACCACCACAACAGTAAAACAGCATTTATCATATAACAAGAACTGCAGGTAAAGAAGGTACAGCGGAAACAAAAACTACTCACTAGAACAGAAACAAAAGGGGTACAAAATGCTGTGGTAACTCTACTGGACCCTACTCGGCCCAGCGTCCTCTGCAGCCGCCGACCTTGGCTGCTCAACACCTGGTCCTGAAAAAGGTAACGAGTGTAACACGTCAGCAAAACACTGAGTAGAGTGGCAAACTAACTAAAGGCAACAGTAGAGTGTACAGTAGCTGTTATGTTCTATTACTTCCTTTATTCACATCTTTCAATTTTTTTCACTATTTCATTTATTTCTCAGATCCTTTACTTGATCTCGAATGTCCTCGTGGGAACGATCTTGATTGCAGTCTTTTCCAAAAGTAGAAGTAGCACGTGGTGCTCTCCTGGCCGGGAGAGTCCCCCGTGGTGATCCTACCCTCAGTCAACCACCCCAAGGTCACTGACAGGCGTAACGGTGACTACGGCACGCGCGATAAACGCACAGGTAGCTAGCCCGCACTGGCACGCGGTCAGTCGTTTCCGTTAACGGGTGCGCCCAAAGTACAGCACGGAACCAGGGCAGAGCCCTCTCAGTAACAGGGGTCCAACCCCTCCACAGTAACCAAACCGGGGCCTTGCCCCTCCACAGTCCGCGCACCCTCGCCTGACTACCCTGGTTTGCCCTAGTGGGCCTAACAAGTCGGTGAAGGAGGCTAGCAGAACCCCGGGGCCCGTGGGGTAGCTAGTACTCTCCTAACACTACTAGCTCTCCTCGGTACTACGTACACGAGGGCCAACAAGTCGGTACAGAGCGGCCAATCCTAACCCCGGGTCCCTGGGGCGGCTGGCCCCACTCTGCACTAAACAGGTACAGGTACTTCCCTTGGTACTGCGTACCCAAGGGACAGTACAAACTACATCTCAGTTCCATTCCTTTTTCTTTCCAGGAGTTCCACTCCTAATTCCCCGTAGGGTTCCAGCTCTTTATCTCAGAACATCATATGTTTCACTTTCCAGATTCACGTTCTCAAAATCCATGATCTCAAACATGTTTCTTTATTCATAACAGGCAGCTGTTAATTCAAATTACAGGCAGCTTTATATTCCTTTCCATTTTTCCAAGACTGCAGTATTATACATTCCACCTAGTTTTTCCATCCTAAGATTCATGCCACATCCTAGGATCTAGCATACAACTAGTTTTCCAGCCCTAGGATTCATGCATCACCTAGGAGCTATCATTCCATACATTTCTCATTCCTAGGATTCATGTAATGTCCTAGATTCTAGTTATGGTTCCATACTTTAACAGATTTTAAAAAAATAACTTAAGCCACTCTACCAGGTACAATGGGAGTAATGGGGGCGTGATCGGGAATCCCGCGTGCCTCCGCGACTCTCAAGACTGCAACCGAACGAGGTCCTATCACAAGGATCAAACACAAGGAGTGTCTCAAAACAGTGTATAACTACTGTAGACGGGTAGAGGAATTAATTCTGAAACGAACGCAACTCGAATCGCGGAAAACGGAGCCCAAACGGGCCCTAAACGGGTCGAGAAAGACGATACTGTGCAAAATCAGACGTCTGGAACTCCCTCCAGACGTCTTAAACGGTGGATCAGAGAATTACCTGTTCAGCGTGGTTTCCCAGAGGTCCAGAAGTCTGCAGGGACGTCTTTCCTATACCCCAGACGTCCGATGGTCCACACGGACGTCTGTAGATCACTCCCGCCGTCTGGTATAACTTCCAGACGTCTGATTCGCAAAGGATGGCGAATCAGCGAACCTGCGCATAGCCAACCCCCCTCCCTCAGTACGGTCAGTCGAGAAGAAGGAAGAAGAAAGCGGAAACTCACCTTTCAGATGTCTGTATGATCTTACAGACGTCGACCTTGCCGTCTGGCTATCAACCCAGACGTCTGATTCTGGAAATTTTTCCAGAATCAGAACCCTGCTCGGCCTCCGCTCGCGACGCTGCCCGCGTCGCACCTCGCGCGTCCGCTGCTCCGACCGCAGTAGGTCCCTCTCCGCGTCGCTCCGCGCCCCCTGCGCCCTCCGCCGGCTGGCCAAGCCGCTCCGGCGAGCTTGCCCTCACGACAGAGCCCCGCCCTCGCATGCCGCACCTCCTCCGCACTCACTGCGGCTGCCGCTGCCGCCCTCGCGTCCGCTCGCTCTCGCGCACAGGAAGGAGAAGAAGGAGGAGACGGTGGAGACGGGAGGGGAGGCGCGCCCTTTTAAGGCCGCGCGAGGAGGAGAGAGAAGGTGGTCGCAGCGCGCCTGCAGCCGCAGAGAGAGAGGGAGAGGAATCGCAGGTCTGCGTGCACAGGCACGCAGACGAATCTCCCGTGCGAACATAACTGTTCTCCAGACGTCTGTAAACGATCCCGGACGTCTGGTCAGACGTCTGGTCCGACGTCTGGGCCACCTCCCAGACGTCTTAAAAGGCGTCTGGGGCACGCGTTCGTTACAATATAACAAACTCAAAGGAAGTTTCGTCCCCGAAACTTGCGCCAACTAGGGTGCAGGAAAAAGATGTCCAAATAACCATAACAAACTCAAAGAGGACCGAAGCCGGTCCGAAAAGACGTACCCGCGAAAAGCTCCGGGTACCGCTCCCGCATTGCCGCCTCAGGCTCCCAGGTAGCCTCCTCGTACCGCTGGCTCCTCCACAAAACCTTTACCAGGGGTACTTGCTTTCGTCTCAACCTGCGGACGGCTCGGTCTAGGATCTGCACTGGCCGCTCGGGTAGGTCAGGTCGTCGCTCACCTCGACGCTCTCGTGACTCAGTACGTGGCTGGGATCGGCTACGTACTTCCTGAGGTTGGACACGTGGAACACGTCGTGCACACCAGAAAGCTGCAGGGGAAGGGCAAGTCTGTAAGCAACGGGTCCAACCCGCTCTAGGACCTCAAAGGGCCCCACGAACCTCGACGCGAGCTTCCCTCTCACCCCAAACCGCTGTAAGCCCTTCATGGGCGAAACACGAAGGAAGACGTGGTCACCAACCTCGAACTGCACCTCTCTGCATCTGCGATCTGCGTAGCTCTTCTGTTTGCTCCTGACAGTGCGGAGTCGTCTGTGGATCTGCTCAACTACCTCCTGACTCTGCCGGATCAACCTGGGGCCAACCTCCCACTTGGTCCCCACCTCAACCCAACTCAAGGGTGCCGTGCATTTCCGTCCGTACAGAGCCTCGTAGGGAGCCATGCCGATGCTCGAGTGATAACTGTTGTTGTATGCAAACTCCGCCAGGGGCAGGTGCTCCTCCCAAGAGCCCCTCCAGTCTAGTACACGGGCACGCAAAAGGTCCTCAAGTGTCTGTATCGTGCGTTCCGACTGTCCGTCCGTCTGGGGGTGGTAAGCCGTGCTAAACCTCAACCTCGTCCCCAAAGCCTGCTGAAACTCAGCCCAAAACTGGGACGTAAAGCGGGTATCCCGGTCGGATACGATCTCCCGCGGAACTCCGTGTAGTCGCACCACATCACGGATATACCTCTCTGCCAACTGTGCTGGTCCCAAAGTGACTCGGATCGGCAAGAATCGTGCCGTCTTCGTCAATCTATCCACTATTACCCAGACTGCGTCGTGTCCTCGCTGGGTAACAGGTAAGCCAACCACCAAGTCCATGGTGATGCTCTCCCACTTCCACTCTGGCACTGGAAGCGGCTGAAGCGGCCCTGCAGGCCTCTGATGCTCGGCTTTCACCTGCTGGCACACTAAGCACTGCTGCACGAACTCACCCACATCCCGCTTCATCCCTCTCCACCAAAACTCGCATCTCAAGTCATGGTACATTTTCGTGTTTCCGGGATGTGTGGTGAATCTGGAACCGTGTGCCTCAGTCAGGAGCTCTCTCAACAGCTCCTCGTCTCTGGGAACGCACAACCGTCCCATCAAGCGTAGCACCTGGTCTATGAAAGAGAAGTCCCCTGGGTCCCCTGATAGTACTCTGTCGCGCAAAGACTGCAAGTACGGATCGGCCATCTGTCCCGTGATGATGCGGTCTATCAACTCTGGCCTGGTCTGCCGTGTCACCGTCACTGCCCCACAGTACCCTCGTAACTCTAGAGGTCGCCAACTGCCCACCTCCTCCAAAAGGCTCCAACTCTGTAACTGTAGACTGGCCAAGCGTGCGGGCGCCTTACGGCTCAAGGCGTCAGCCACCACATTGGCCTTTCCCGGGTGGTAGGAGATGCTGCAGTCGTAGTCCTTCAGGAGCTCCAACCAACGTCTCTGTCTCATGTTGAGCTCCTTCTGGTCAAAAAGATATCTGAGGCTCTTGTGATCTGTAAAAATCTCGAAGGTCTCACCGTACAAGTAGTGCCTACATGTCTTCAGCGTGAAGACAACAGCTGCCAACTCTAGATCGTGGGTAGGGTAGGTATGCTCATGGGGCTTCAGTTGCCACGAAGCGTAAGCGACCACGTGACCCCTCTGCATGAGCACACCTCCTAACCCCTGCAAGGAAGCATCCGTGTACATAACGAACCTGCCACTACTGTCAGAGATGGTGAGCACGGGAGCCGAGGTCAACCTCTCCTTCAGCTCCAGAAAACACGCCTCACAGGCGTCTGTCCAAGCGAAAGGCACGTCCTTCCGGGTCAACTGTGTCATAGGACGCGCAATCTGTGAAAATCCTCTGATGAACCGTCTGTAGTAACCTGCTAGTCCCAGGAAACTGCGAATCTCAGTGACTGAACGCGGTCTCTCCCACCTGAGCACTGCCTCGACCTTGGCGGGGTCCACCGCCAGGCCGTCTCCAGAGATCACATGACCCAAAAAGGTCACCTCCCTCAACCAGAACTCGCACTTGCTGTATTTGGTGTACAGCCTGCGTCGTCTCAGAGTGTCCAGAACCATCCGCAAGTGCTGTCCGTGCTGCGTCCGATCTCTAGAATAGATGAGTACATCATCTATGAAAACCACCACAAACTGGTCCAAGTACGGTCTAAACACCCGGTTCATCAGGTCCATGAAAGCAGCGGGGGCATTGGTCAGCCCAAACGGCATGACCAAAAACTCGTAGTGTCCGTAGCGGGTGCGGAAAGCTGTCTTGGAGACGTCGGTCTCCCTGATCCTCAACTGGTGGTATCCAGACCTCAAGTCGATCTTGGAAAACACCGTGGCACCCCGCAACTGGTCAAACAAATCGTCAATCCTCGGCAGCGGATATCTGTTCTTGATGGTGACCCTATTCAGCTGTCGGTAGTCCACACAAAGGCGTAGGGTCCCATCCTTCTTCACAAACAGTACCGGGGCTCCCCAGGGAGACGCATTGGGCCTCACGAAACCCTTCTCCAAAAGGTCCTGCAACTGAGACTTGAGCTCTCGCAGCTCAAGCGGTGCCATCCTGTATGGCGCGGTGGAGATGGGGCTGGTCCCTGGTGCTAGTGAGATCTCAAACTCGATCTCACGCTCGGGCGGTAGTCCTGGTAACTTGTCTGGGAACACGTCGGAGAACTCTCTGACCACCGAGATGCTCTGGAAGTCTGCCACGGGGCTGTGCTCTGCCACCACACAAGCTAGGAAACCCTCACACCCCTGGCTCAAAAGTCTCGCCGCCCGAAGTGCCGAAATGCACCTGAACCCTCCGTCCACTGGCTGCCCGTGAAACTCGAAAGAAGGCAACTCCGGAATGGAGAAGACAATCTTCCTCTCAAAACAGTCTACCAAGGCGTGGTAAGCGGACAGCCAATCCATCCCCAGAATCACTCCAAAGTCCTCCATCTGTATCATAATCAGGTCAGCTGGCAGGCTATGTCCCCCGATGCTGACCCCGCAACCCGTGTACACCACCTCAGCTACAAACAGCTGACCACTCGGACCTCTGATTACGAACGGATTCTCTAACAGTGTATAATCCTGGTCCAAACTAACTACGAAACTGGCTGCGACAAACGAGTGCGTAGCGCCGGAATCGAAAAGCGTGTAAACGAGTCTGCCAGAAACTGAAACCATACATGCTACCACGGATCTCGAAGCTCTGGCGTCCCTATGTGTTAGGGCGTTGATACGCCCCTCAGCTCTAGGTGCGAACGAAGCGGCCACACTCTGCGTCGGACGGGTAGGTGCTGGCCGGTACCCTCCTCGCGACTGCTGTCCTCCTCCTCGTGCCTGGGAACCGTGGCCTCCTACGCGCCCTCCAGTCCTCTGCGCGGGAAGTATCTGCTGACCTCCTGCCCTAGATGGGCAGTCCCTCCTGACGTGGCCCGGCTGGCCACACTGGTAGTAGAGGGGAACCCGACTCCCGCCCTCAGTGAGTCCCTGCTGTCGGCTAGGCGGGGGTCCGGTGCTGGCGACTGGCCCCTGTTGAAGGCCCCCAAAGGCCACTGATGGCCCTACACAACGTGAAGGCTCTCCTGCGGACGCCACGTGTCTCCGTTCTCGCCGGCCCTGTGAGAAGTCTGGCTGAAAGGGCCTCTTCCGCCCGCCGTCAGTCTCTCGCGCGGACGGGTTGGTCTCCTCGTAAGTCATAGCTGCCTCTACCACCCTCGAAAACGTCGGCAGCTTCAGGGGTTTGACACACCCCCGGATCGCAGGCCGGAGCCCCTCGGTGAACCTCCAAAGGCGCTCCTCCTCAGTGGCTACCGCTGTCGCTGCAAAGCGGGATAGCTCCAAGAAACGCGTGCGGTACGTGCTCACGGTCATCGTCCCTTGGCGGAGAGTGTGGAACTCCCGCCTCCTCTGGTCCTGCCACGTCTGGGGAAAGTACTGCTCGCAGAAGAGGGTGACGAACTGGTCCCACGTCGGCTCGTCCCTCTCCTGACCCCGGACCGCCCTCCACCACCGGTGTGCCGCACTCTCCAGCTGGTACGTGGCAAAGGCCACGCGGCACTCCACCGGGGGGTGAAGGGTGTCGAAGATCTTCTCCAGCTGCTCAAGCCAGTCCTCTACCTCGGTCGGGTCCTCATCCCCCTTGAAGGAGGGGGGCTTCAGCTTCCGGAACTGTCCGAAAAGCTCGAAGTGGCGCTATAGGGGAGGTGCTGGTGCACCTCCAGGCGAAAGTGCCTCGTGTACAGAAGTGTCGGAGGAAGGTGGGGGCGGCAGGGGCCCATCCCCTCCCTCGTGTCCAGCGCCACGTCTGTCGCGTGGTCCCACAGAGGACTCCCCCTCTGCAACCCCAGGAGGAGGTGCTCGGGGCGGTGGGTGGAGCTCCTCTCGTACAATATCCCATATCAGTCTGGCGAGGTCCTGGGCCTGGATGCCAGGGAGTGGTGGCTGGTCCACCGAGACGTCAACGACAGCACGTCCACCTCGCCGACCTCGCCCTCGGCCGCGCCCGCGGCCAGTCTCTCCAGTCCCACGACGAGGCATCTCCTACAAGGAGACGCGAAACAAAACGGAAACGTTAAAACAAACGGTACCTAGTAAAACTTCTAAGAGCTCATGTCAAGAGACATGTTGTGGTGGCTACTCTAGCTATAAACATGTGAATTGGTTATTTTCCAGTCAGTTGATTCACTTCTCGGGACGACCTTGCTCTGATACCATCTTGTAACGACCCGGTTCCCGAGTCCCTACGAGACACGAGAACTGGACCGACTCGACTAATCCCAAGACCTAGTCGTCCAACGAGGAAGTAACCGAAAGACAGTAAAATAAACCACATTCAGCATGAATATAACTAACAGTAAGAAAGTACAGCAGTAAGGAAAGAAACTACTACAGTAGGTACCACCACAACAGTAAAACAGCATTTATCATATAACAAGAACTGCAGGTAAAGAAGGTACAGCGAAAACAAAAACTACTCACTAGAACAGAAACAAAAGGGGTACAAAAGGCTGTGGTAACTCTACTGGACCCTACTCGGCCCAGCGTCCTCTGCAGCCGCCGACCCTGGCTGCTCAACACCTAGTCCTGAAAAAGGTAACGAGTGTAACACGTCAGCAAAACACTGAGTAGAGTGGCAAACTAACTAAAGGCAACAGTAGAGTGTACAGTAGCTGTTATGTTCTATTACTTCCTTTATTCACATCTTTCAATTTTTCTCACTATTTCATTTATTTCTCAGATCCTTTACTTGATCTCGAATGTCCTCGTGGGAACGATCTTGATTGCAGTCTTTTCCAAAAGTAGAAGTAGCACGTGGTGCTCTCCTGGCCCGGAGAGTCCCCCGTGGTGATCCTACCCTCAGTCAACCACCCCAAGGTCACTGACAGACGTAACGGTGACTACGGCACGCGCGATAAACGCACAGGTAGCTAGCCCGCACTGTCACGCGGTCAGTCGTTTCCGTTAACGGGTGCGCCCAAAGCACAGCACGGAACCAGGGCAGAGCCCTCTCAGTAACAGGGGTCCAACCCCTCCACAGTAACCAAACCGGGGCCTTGCCCCTCCACAGTCCGCGCACCCTCGCCTGACTACCCTGGTTTGCCCTAGTGGGCCTAACAAGTCGGTGAAGGAGGCTAGCAGAACCCCGGGGCCCGTGGGGTAGCTAGTACTCTCCTAACACTACTAGCTCTCCTCGGTACTACGTACACGAGGGCCAACAAGTCGGTACAGAGCGGCCAATCCTAACCCCGGGTCCCTGGGGCGGCTGTCCCCACTCTGCACTAAACAGGTACAGGTACTTCCCTTGGTACTGCATACCCAAGGGACAGTACAAACTACATCTCAGTTCCATTCCTTTTTCTTTCCAGGAGTTCCACTCCTAATTCCCCGTAGGGTTCCAGCTCTTTATCTCAGAACATCATATGTTTCACTTTCCAGATTCACGTTCTCAAAATCCATGATCTCAAACATGTTTCTTTATTCATAACAGGCAGCTGTTAATTCAAATTACAGGAAGCTTTATATTCCTTTCCATTTTTCCAAGACTGCAGTATTATACATTCCACCTAGTTTTTCCATCCTAAGATTCATGCCACATCCTAGGATCTAGAATACAACTAGTTTTCCAGCCCTAGGATTCATGCATCACCTAGGAGCTATCATTCCATACATTTCTCATTCCTAGGATTCATGCAATGTCCTAGATTCTAGTTATGGTTCCATACTTTAACAGATTTTAAAAAAATAACTTAAGCCACTCTACCAGGTACAACGGGAGTAATGGGGGCGTGATCGGGAATCCCGCGTGCCTCCGCGACTCTCAAGACTGCAACCGAACGAGGTCCTATCACAAGGATCAAACACAAGGAGTGTCTCAAAACAGTGTATAACTACTGTAGACGGGTAGAGGAATTAATTTTGAAATGAACGCAACTCGAATCGCGGAAAACGGAGCCCAAACGGGCCCTAAACGGGTCGAGAAAGACGATACTGTGCAAAATCAGACGTCTGGAACTCTCTCCAGACGTCTTAAACGGTGGATCAGAGAATTACCTGTTCAGCGTGGTTTCCCAGAGGTCCAGAAGTCTGCAGGGACGTCTTTCCTATACCCCAGACGTCCGATGGTCCACACGGACGTCTGTAGATCACTCCCACCGTCTGGTACAACTTCCAGACGTCTGATTCGCAAAGGATGGCGAATCAGCGAACCTGCGCACAGCCAACCCCCCTCCCTCAGTACGGTCAGTCGAGAAGAAGGAAGAAGAAAGCGGAAACTCACCTTTCAGACGTCTGTATGATCTTACAGACGTCGACCTTGCCGTCTGGCTATCAACCCAGACGTCTGATTCTGAAAATTTTTCCAGAATCAGAACCCTGCTCGGCCTCCGCTCGCGACGCCGCCCGCGTCGCACCTCGCGCGTCCGCTGCTCCGACCGCAGTAGGTCCCTCTCCACGTTGCTCCGCGCCCCCTGCGCCCTCCGCCGGCCGGCCAAGCCGCTCCGGCGAGCTCGCCCTCACGGCAGAGCCCCGCCCTCGTACGCCGCACCTCCTCCGCGCTCACTGTGGCTGCTGCTGCCGCCCTCGCGTCCACTCGCTCTTACGCACAGGAAGGAGAAGAAGGAGGAGACGGTGGAGACGGGAGGGGAGGCGCGCCCTTTTAAGGCCGCGCGAGGAGGAGAGAGAAGGTGGTCGCAGCGCGCCTGCAGCCGCAGAGAGAGAGAGAGAGGAATCGCAGGTCTGCGCGCACAGGCGCGCAGACGAATCTCCCGTGCGAACATAACTGTTCTCCAGACGTCTGTAAACGATCCCGGACGTCTGGTCAGACGTCTGGATGTGATCCCAGATGTCTGGTCCGACGTCTGGGCCACCTCCCAGACGTCTTAAAAGGCGTCTGGGGCACGCGTTCGTTACAGTCGTTATGGGCGGTGCTATCTCTAAGCATCGAAAGCCAGGCACCCTTCGAGGTATGGTAATGGGGACAATGAATCTGACACAAATTGTGTTGATAGCTGATCTGAGGTTATACTTAGAGGAATATAAAAAAAAAATCCTTTTTCCTTTAACTCAAATAACTCAAACCAATGCACTTGCACGGATGCTTTAATCTCAGGGATCAATAAACCGTAGGGTAAAGTTAGAAATCAGGAAAACTTATGCCTGCAACTTGTCTTTAGCCGACCTAGTCTATAACTTAGCAACTACTTGAGAACCTTGGGTCTAGAGTCTAAACTTAATGTTTCTAAAGGAAGACCGATTGGGTTGGCTAGTCTACTTGGAGTGCTAGGTTTTGCTTAATTTTGCTAGGGACTAGCAAAAATTAGGCATGGGGGTATTTGATTAGCCCATATTTGTAGGCTATTTAAGTATTTAAGTGCCTAGACATTAAGTTAATTCTAACATTTATTTAGCATAAATTAGGACGTAAATAGATTAATTCATATTTCTAATTTAATTACATAATTCATGCATTGCATTCATATTTAAATGCATTTAGAATTAACTTAGAATTGCAATCATTTAATTAGTTAACCAATTAGGTGCATTGTATGCATTAATTTAAGTTAACATAAAAGTTGAGAGTTTGTATATAAATAACCATAATATTTTATCATTATTTTTATTCTTCTTCTTTCAGCAACGGCTGCATTTCCTTCAACTGTGGCAGTCAAAGCCCCATTCATGGAGCAGCGGATGTGTTGGATCTGGTCGGGGCAGCTGACTTCAAAGGAGAGGAGGCATCCGAGCTCATGGAGACACTGCCCCACTCCACCACCATGTACTCCATTCCACCACCATGGTCTCCTAGGCCAAGATCCACCACACCGTGGGCCAGCGAGGTGATAGCTCGCCGCCCCAAGCCGGTGGACTCGTGCTAACACCGTGAGCACGTGTCCCTGTCCACGCTTCCATCATTGTGCCTCACCAGAATCAACATGACCACCTTCACCGCCATCACCAGCAACCACCACCGCAGCCACCGCAACTCCATGCCCTGCATTTTCATCTCCTCCGTCAGTTAAGATGATCAGGAAATTTCTCGGCTGTCTGAAGCTTCGTCCCCACGCACAACAGCAACTGGCCTCTTCTCTAGCCCGCGCCATCACCAGCAGCTTCTCCCCGCTCCATCAGATCCACCCTCACCTCTAGTCACGCACATAGCTGGAGCGCCCGCCAGCATGCAGCACCATCCACAGCTCCATCGTGCGCACTCATCTCCTGCAGCACTGCCGCGCCCGCACACGCCCTTGCTGTGTGCACCATCCTCCACACTCCAGCCCCTAGTGCACACCCACCAGCACCCCTCGGCACGCCTCACCTCCTACAGCAGCACCTCCAACACCTCCCGCGCCCACTGCTGTGGTGTGTGCATGCCGCTCGCAGTAAAGCACCCGCGTGCCCGCATGCCCAGCAGCAGTGCTTCACCTCGCCAAGAGCAGCGCACGCACAGCGTGCTTCACTACAGCTGGCTTCTTCTTCTTCTTCTTCTACTTCTTCTCTGTTGACAAAGGTACCCAAAGCACCCACAACGCAGCCACCCCATCTAGCGCTCGAAGCTTCGCGCCACCAACATTAATGAACTCGCCTCGACCTCAAAAACTCGGCCACACCCTTTGAAGGCTGACAGCAGCTCGCCCACATCGGCGAGCCGCCACCACCATTGCCGGCCTTCTCATCATCGGTGAGACCTCCGGCGGCCGTTCGATGCACCGTCACCACCAACGTGTAGTCCTCGTCGTGGCCAACTACCTCCGAGCTCTGCACACCCGACCGCAGCCTCCTCCTTGAGCAAGGACAAGGGGAAGAAGTTCCCTTGTTTTGCTACAGTAAAAGCTATATTAATATTTACATTCTATGCCATTGTCAACATTTATTATTATTTTATTAAGCTACATTGCAAAATATATCCTTTAGTTTTTCAAAATTGCCATTTCAGTATGTTCTCTTGATGCTTTCTTAGTGTGGAGGTAGATTTGGCTTGATTCTCGTCGAAACTAACTGTGAACATATGTTTTTAATCGGTGCGAGTTTAAATATGACATTACCTCCCTGTGGACACGACCCGCTCTTCTGTGAGTGGTTATTTTAATTGTTGATTAGTCAATTTTTCCACCACATATAACTACAAACGATGCGTCATTTAATGTGACAAACGACTTTAAAAGCGAAGAATCAACTCGTCACTTACCCTCCACACATGCCGGTGAGTTTGGTCCCCTAGTCTCAACCCGATTACTTGATTAGAAATTCGATTAGGAAGAGAAAAAGGAGAGGATTCTGTGGAGGGATGGGGAAGGTTTTTGCACTATTGCTCCTTAAACTGCATGCCAACACCTAGCAAAATTCTGAGCTTTGCGAGGCTACTAAGGCTTTGAACACTTAAGCCATCTGACCTTGTGTTTGACGTCTGACTTTGATATCGGTTCTGGGTACTATGGACTTATTGTGATCATGGCTGACGTGGATAAGTGGTTGTGGCTATTATTGAAACATTTGATTATGAGTACTATTGGGATTTGTGCTTAATTGTGGATTTAATTGGTAATTCAAATCACCATTTTTTATTTTCATTTATATTATTTTTGGCCCATTGATACTAAGATACAATTTGCTACTTATTGAATATCATTTTGAGCAGATTATTTATTCATTTTGTATCTTTATTGCGAATTATTATGCTCATTATTTCTCATTTCAACTAGTGTTTGAATTCCTTATTTGGTCCCTATGAATGGCCTCGAAACTCATAGTTTTTCGAGCACTTATTAATTTAAATGTTGTATCGATTTTCGTTGCTATACTATGATGCGATATTTTCCTAAATACAATGATTTTCGATTGCTACGCTCATGTGGCTTCCATTTTGTTTATTGTTTAGTCGTGATAAGTCGGTGTTTAAAAAGTGTCGCATTGCAGTATAGCCGAAAAAGCATTCAAAACATATATAATTTTTATTAGTCGAAAAAGTGTCGCGTTAAATCTATCGTCTGATTTGGAAATCAGACGACTTAAAGTTGTCTACTGATTTCTTCTTTGTCTTCTTTTCTTCTTCTCTGTCTTTGCTCTCGCTGATTCTTCCTTTCTTCTTCTTCTTCTTTTTCTCTACTTTAGCTGTGTCCTTCTCTTCCTCTCTTCTTTTTCTCTTCAAGCCTTCACCTCTTCTTCTTCTGTTCTTCTTCTCTTGCCCTTAGCTCTTCTCTGATTCTTCCTTTCTTCTTCTTCCTTCTCGGCGACCCTTCTCTTCTTCTTCAGCTTCTACTCTGGCCTCCTCTTCTTCTTCTTTGGCTTTCCTCTTCAGAACTCGGTTAAGTGTTGGTTGAAGGTTCTTGTAGCAAAACCCTACCCCTACCCAAGCGACTCGCTTTTTCTCTCTTAAGATCTGCTCTCCCAGAGCCACTGGTATCTGGCTTATCGGGTCAGGCGCGTACTAGGATCTAGGCTCACCAACGTGCTGTGGTGAGTGAGGAGTGTAGGTCGGGTCGGGTTAGGTCAGGTCCACGGGGGTGTGTCGCGAACGAGGATGGGTGAAGGTGAGAGAGGCCTTACTGACGAGTCGATTGTTCGCTTTAAGTTGTTTGTAGTTTTATGTGGTGGAAAAATCAACTAATCAATAATTAAAAATAACCACTCGCAAAAGAGTGGGTCAGATCTACAGGGAGGCAATGACGTGTTTAAATTCGCACTGGTTAAAAACATTTGTTCGTAGTTAGTTTAGACGAGAATCAAGACAAATTTGCCTTCAGATTAAGGTTGAATCAAGAAAACATGCTGAAATAGCAATTTTTAACAACTAGAGGATATTTTTTGCAATGCAGATTCAATAAAATATCATTAAAAGATGACAATGGCAGAAAATGTAATTATTAATGGGGCGTGTATTGTAGCAAAATAGGGGATTTCTTCCCCTTGGCTGTGCGTGAAGAGGAATGAATGGATGGAGGCGTGAAGCTCGGAGGAAGTTCTTTGGACCGAGGGCTTTGCAACGGTGGTGGCGGCGAGTCGCACGGTGGCCGGAGCTGGCCGAACGGAGCTCCGGCGAAGGTGGCTTTCAACGGTGGCTGCACCTGCTGGAGGAGGGGCCGCTGTGCACGCGAGACGGTTACTGCAGGTGGTGCACGTGGGCACTGCTGTTGCAGACGCGCGGGAGTTGAGCGTGCTGAAGGTGATGCGGGTGCACGCTCTGGTGGAGGCGCTGCAGACGATGGCGGGGGGCACTGTAGATGGTAGGTGCAGGCATGCTGGAGCGGGCACGCAGGAGTTGAGCATGCTGAAAGTTGCTAGCAGGTGCGCTGCAAGGAGCAGGTGCAGGCTTGGCGCTGTAGATGAGCACGCTGAAGTGCTGGTGAACGCGCGTCTGCTTGAGGCGGATGCTACTACAGGCGACGTGCTTGAGTAGATGCAGCGCATGGCGAGGAGTGAGCGGGCACACTATAAGTTGGAGATGGCTTGAAGGTGGTCTTACGCAGCAGGTGGTTGCACTGCAAGGCGGTTGGCACTGGAGGTGATGCAGGCAAGGGCTGGCGGTTGGCACTGGAGGTGAAATGCAGCAAAGGTGGTTGCTGCTGGAGTGGGGGGAGGTCGAAGCTTCAAACGTCCGGGTAACTTCCCAGACATCTTAACTGACTGAGGAGTGAAATTGTATTAGCGGTTGTGGAGGTTGTTGGTGATGACGACGAGGGTGGTGCACTGCGAGGTGATCACAGTAATGCAGACGATCTATGGATGGCGGTGTGGCCTGTCACACCACACGCCCACAGTAGTGGAGGCTCATCGCCATGGTTGAGGCCGACGGTGGTGAAATGGACGAGATGGACTCTCTGCATAGTGTGGATTGTTGGGGTGGAGGCCTCCTCCGCTCGACAGCCTCTCTCCTCTTTTTGTAGCTACCTGAGCGAATTTGAATGGAGAGGCGGGAGCAGATCCACCTTCTCCGCTAATCCATGAATGTAGACTTTAGTGCGGTAGGTGGCGTTGCAGCGGCAGCCAAGCCGTTGCTGAAAAGAAGAATAAAAGATATTGTTAAAATATTATGATTTTTTTATATACAAACCCTCAACTTTTATATTAACTTAAATTAGTACATGCAATGCACCTAATTGGTTAACTAATGAAATGAATGCAATTCTAAGTTAATTCTAAATGTATTTAAAATATGAATGCAATGCATGAATTATATAATTAAATTAGAAATATGAATTAATCTATTTACATACTAATTTAAGCTAAATAAATGTTAGAATTAACCTAATGTCTAGGCACTTAAATACTTAAATAGCCCACAAATATGGGCTAATCAAATACCCCCATGCCTAGTTTTTGCTAGTCCCTAGCAAAATTAAGTGAAACCTAGCACTCCAAGTAGACTAGTCAACCCAATTGGTCTTCCTTCAGAAACATATTAAGTTCAGATTCTAGACCCAAGGTTCCCAAGTAGTTGCTAAGTTACCGACTAGGTCGGCTAAAGATGAGTTGCAAGCACAAGTTTCCCTGATTTTTGACTCTACCCTAAGGTTTATTGATCCCTGAGATTAAAGCATCCGTGCCTGTGCATTGGTCTGAGTTATTTGAGTTAAAGGAAAAAGTTTTTTTTTTTTTGAATAATATATATATATATATATTTTTGTTTGATTCTTCTAAGTCTAACCTTAGATCAGCTATCAACACGGTCTGTGTCGGATTCATTGTCCCCATTACCATACCTCGAAGGGTGCCTGGCTTTCGATGCTTTGAGATAGCATCGCCCATAACGACCCCAAGAACTCCTGGCAATCGACACTTCGAGATAGTATCGCCCATGGATTTCTTAAGTGAATTTAGGCCTATGGCAATCGACACTTCGAGATAGGGCCGCCCATGGTACCTGAACCGCACAATACGCTTACATGCCCCCAATAGGATGGATATCCTAAGAGACAAGCACCGAGGAGGTAATATGTTATCATCGCATCCTCAAGATGAGTATATACTCCACCTCTCCTACGGCAGGAACTCTTCCAATCAAAATGTGTTTTCAAGCCTCTCCTAAGTCAAAACTAAGAAAACCAAATCTCTTTTCAGAAAGAAAGAAATTAAGTTAATTACTAGACCAAGTGTGTGAAATTTGGATGCTTGGGTTACAAGGACCCGTAAACCAAAAGGTAGAACAAGACTCCAAGTACTACCCCACCTTTTAACTCAAACCCTAGCTTTCCTTCCTCAACCTCTTGAGGAATGGTCCGCAACTTAACTCCTACTTAAGTTTTTAAGTCCACAAAAGACTCTAAAGGTCTAAAGCTAGTAGCTCATTTAGCTTCTAAAGTTTGACCCTAGAATTAATTTAGTCTACCCTAGAGTTTTGATTTCCTTAAGAATACAGGACCTAGCCAGTTAAGCTCAAAACTTTTTTTTTTTTTATATGCATGCTATAAACAAAATGCCTCAGGTCCTCTCCCCCATGCCTAGTTCAAATAATGACCTCATTGAAAACAAAAATAGCTAAAGGAAGATATTACTTGAGGCGGAGAAAGGTAGGAGCTAAGGCTCCTCAAGAGTGACTTTGTCAACCAGATGGCCATCTAAAGTTATGTACGGTTTTAACCGTTGACCGTTGACGATAAAGGGAGTTGCTGAAGAGGAAGGATTTTTAATCTCCACAGCTCCATGTAGAAATACTTTGGTGATTATGTAAGGCCCATCCCAATGAGATTTTAACTTCCCAGGAAAAAGCTTAAGTCTGGAATTGAAAAGCCAGACTTGTTGGTTGGGTTCAAAGGTCTTTCGAAGTATAAACTTATCATGTAAAACCTTAGTTCTTTCTTTATAAGCTTGAGAGGTGTCATAAGCATCATTCCTCAGCTCCTCAAGCTCACTTAATTCTAGAAGTCGTGCCTTACCTGCCTTCTCTAAATCCATGTTAACACTTCGAATAGCCCAAAGTGCCTTATGTTCCAACTCAACAGGTAAATGGCATGCTTTTCCATACACAATCCGAAAGGGAGAAGTACCCAAAGGGGTCTTATAGGTTCTTCGATAAGCCCACAAAGCATCATTGAGCTTTTGGGACCAGTCTTTCCTATCAGGTCTAACGGTCTTTTCCAAAATATTTTTTATCTCCCTATTTGACAGTTCAACCTGGCCACTTGTCTGAGGATGGTAAGGGGTAGCGACCTTGTGAGTCACTCCCAGACTCCTGATTAGCCGATTGAAGTGGTGGTTTCGGAAATGAGGTCCCCCATCACTTATAATAGTCTTGGGGCAGCCGAAACGGGATATGATGGTAAGGGGTAGCGACCTTGTGAGTCACTCCCAGACTCCTGATTAGCCGATTGAAGTGGTGGTTTCGGAAATGAGGTCCCCCATCACTTATAATAGTCTTGGGGCAGCCGAAACAGATATGATATTGGCCTTCACAAATTTCAAAACCACGGAGTGGTCATTTGTGCATGTAGGAATGGCCTCTATCCATTTAGAGACATAATCAACTGCCACCAAGATATATTCATAACCATGGGATGACGGGAAGGGGCCCATAAAGTCAATTCCCCACACATAAAAAATTTCAACATATTGAATAGGATGTTGAGGCATTTCATTCTTCCTCCCAATCATTCTAGTCTGTTGACATCTAATACAGGCCTTAACAAAATTATGAGAATCCTTAAATAAGGAAGTCCACCAAAAATCGGACTGGAGAACCTTAAAAGCAGTTTTCTTAGCACCAAAGTGTCCTCCACAATGAAGTTCATGGCAAAAACTCAGCACACTTTGTTGTTCCTCTTCAGGTACACAACGTCTCAATACTTGGTCTTGTCCAATTCTAAAAAATTCTGGCTCTTCCCAATGAAAATATCTTGCTTGAGAAATGAATCTCTTTCTTTTCTGCTCATCTCAAGAGCCAGGAGTTTGTCTAGTGACCAAGTAATTTACAGTGTCTGCATACCAAGGTAAAGTTGGTGTTATCACCATCAGAGTTTCATCGGGAAATGTCTCGCGAATGTCTCTAGAAAGAGAGTCATTAAGAGGAAGGCGAGACAGGTGGTCGGGCACAACATTTTCTACTCCTTTCTTTTCATGTATTTCCAAGTCAAATTCTTGAAGGAGTAGGATCCACCTAATCAGATTGGCTTAGAATCTTTCTTAGCAATGAGATGTTTCACTGCTGCATGATCAGTAAAAATAACCACCTTAGACCCAAGCAGATAAGACCTAAACTTCTCCAGAGCAAAAACTACAGCAAGTAATTCTTTTTCAGTGACAGTGTAGTTTTGCTGAGGTTCGGTTAAAGTCTTGCTTGCATAATGCAGCACATGAGGTCTTCCTTCAACCCTTTGTCCAAGGACTGCTCCCACTGCATAATCTGAAGCATCACACATAAGCTCAAATGGGAGTGTCCAATCAGGAGCTTGGAGAATAAGTGTAGAGATCAAGGCCTCCTTTAGAGTTTGAAACACTTTGAATCAAAACTGAAGGAAGCTTTCCTTCGCCAACAAGTCACAAAGTGGCCTAGAAATTTTACTAAAATTTTTAATAAAGTGCCTATAAAAGCCAGCATGACCCAGAAAGGATCTAATCTGTTTGACATTCATAAGCAATGGAAGTTTGGAAATAGAATCAATCTTAGCTTTATCTACTTCCAAACCTTGCTCGGATACAACATGCCCAAGTACAATTCCTTTCTATACCATGAAGTGACTTTTCTCCAAGCTAAGGACTAAACCAGTCTCGTTACATCGCTTCAACACATTCTCCGGGTGCAGGAGACACTGGTCGAAAGATGAGCCATAAACGGAGAAGTTATCTATAAACACTTCAACACACTCGTCAATCATGTCTGAAAAGATAGACATCATACACCGCTGGAAAGTTGCAAGGGCATTATATAATCCAAATGGCATATGCCTGAATGCAAAAGTATCGTAAGGACTCATGAATGTCGTCTTTTCCTGGTCATCAAGAAAGACTGCCACCTGATTGTGCCTAGAATATCCATCAAGAAAGCAATAGTACTTATTCCTTGCCAATTTCTCGAGAATTTGATCAATAAAAGGCAAAGGAAAGTGATCCTTCTGGGTAGCGGTGTTCAACTTGTGGAAATCAATATAGACCCTCCATCCAGTTGAGGGTCTAGTGACAACTTGTTCACCTTGGTCGTTGAGTTCCACAGTAAAGCTTGCCTTCTTTGCAACCACATGAATGGGACTGACCCATTTACTATCAGCAATGGGATATATGATCCCAACATCCAACCACTTCAGGATTTCCTTTTTTACCACCTCCCACATATTAGGGTTCAAACGTCTCTGCATGTCCCTAAAAGGCTTGATGGAATCATCAGTATAAATGTGGTGCATGCAGAGTGTAGAGTCTATACCCTTAATGTCAGCAATGCTCCAAGCAATAGCTTCCTTGTGCCTAGATAGGCATTCAATCAAGGCTCCCTCCTATGCTTCAGATAGCATAGCCGAAATGATAACAGGGAGCGTATCATTGGCACTTAGGAAAACATACTTGAGAGTGTCAGGGAGGGGTTTCAACTCAAGGTCGGGGGCTTGTATGGTTTAGGGTTTCATAATAGATGTCCCCATCTCAGGTAGCAGATCTACCTTCGGTGGAAATGATGGGGGAAGAGACTCAGCAGAAACACCTAGCAATTCCTCAAGTTCTAGCATATCCCCTTCACATTCCTCCAAGAGATGGGAATGCTCATTTAGCATGACATGCTGAAGGGGGTCATTACATAACATTGCAGGAGTTACCTCTTCAATCAGGTCATCTATCACCTCAACTTGAGAACAATCCTCAAGTCCGACTTGTTTGTAAGCATCAAACACATTAAGCGGGATTTTCCTGTTCCCAAAGCCCATTTTCAATGCCCCAGTATTGCAATTGATTGAAGCATATGAAGTTTCAAGGAAGGGGCGGCCCAAAATGATGGAGGGTTTGGTTGGCTTGTTGGTAGGGTCAGTGTCCAAAACTAAGAAGTCAATGGGGAAGAAGAAATCCTCCACTCTTATGAGGACATCTTCCAAAATTCCCTGTGGTGTCTTAAGTGATTGATCAACAACTTGAAGGATTACAGGGCTAGGCTTTAGATTGCCTCCCCTAAGTTGTTCATACACGTAGCTCAGAAGGATATTCACCCCCGCACCCAGATCAAGTAGAGCCTCATCAATTTGTAAGTCACCAATAACTACAGAGATGTTTGGGGCTCCTAGGTCCTTAAGTTTCGGGGGTGTGTCATGTTGAACAATTGAGCTAACAGAATTAGGTAGGACAACTTTTGATTGGACCTATTTTCTAGATTGCTGCTTTTTCGTGCATAGGTCCTTTAAGAAGCGGGCATAAGACGGAATCTGCCTGATAACTTCAAGCAAAGGCAGGTTAATCTGCACTTGCTTGAAAGTTTCCATAATCTCATTCGTCTTATCTTTGGCTCTAGATGAGCCAGCGGAAGTCTGCCCAGAGGTGGATAAACACTCTGGAAAAGGCACTCTCGATCTCTGGGTGGAAGGGTTGTCATGTCAAGTAAGGGGTGGAACGGGGCCAACTTCTTCCGGTGTGGTGATTTCAAGCGGAGAAGATTTGGGCAAGTCTTCTTCGGTGGGGGTGAAAGTCAGGGTGGATGGTTTTTTAGGGGGTGAGACTATAGGAGCATTGGGTTTGGAAATTTCTTTCCCACTCCTCAGAATAGTCATCGCCTAAGCATGCTCCCTAAAGACAATCTCTTTTCCTTTAGGATTTTCCTTAGCAACACTGGGGAGCTTCCTAGTCTCCCTCTGTCTAACAGCCTCAACAAGGTGTCCAATTTGTGATTTCATCTCATGTATAGCCTTGTCATGAGATTGGATGATGGCACTTTGACTTTCTTGCATAGTTTTCAACATTGCCTTCAATTCATCCATCTCAGAGGTTTTAGGTTGAGCAAAGGTCTGAGGTTGGTTCATTTGATGGTTTTGAAAGGATTGTGGTTTGTAATTCCCTGAATTTGAGACATTTCCTTATCTCCATAAAAAGTTTAGGTGGTTCCTCCATCCCTCATTATAAGTGTTGGAGAAAGGGTCATTACAAGGTCTAGGACGGAACCCTTGAGCGGCATTCAAATTCGCTTGTACAAGCTCAAGGAATTGGGAGGCCAAGTGGCAATCCACAGTGGCGTGTGTATTGCCTTGACAAATTAAGCATTCGGAAGCTTGGGATGTGGAGGTGTTAGATACGAATGAACTCAGGTTTGACATAAGCCTTTCCATGTTTTGGTTCAATAATTGAATCTGATAGGCTAAATTCTAGGTGTCCCTTGTCTCATTCGCCTCCAAATTTCTTTGCATGAGAGTGGGCTTTCTATCCATGTAGGCAAAATTCAAGTGAATAGAATTCTCACTCAAAGTATCAAATAAGTTCCAAGCTTCATCCTCGGTCTTAGATAGAAAGGTTCCTGCACAGGCACCATCCACAATTTGCCTATGCGAATCATTAAGTTCGGTGTAGAACCTTTCAACCAGTTGCCATTTAGGCACCTAGTGATGTGGGCAAAGTCTCAGCAAGTCGTTAAAGCGCTCCCACGCATCATGGAATGCTTCCCCATCCTTTTGAACAAAACTCATAATTTCCCTCCTAAAGTGATTGGTTTTGCTCATGAGGAAGTACTTCTTTAAAAACTCCTTCTTCAGGGCATCCCAAGTATTTATATTATCAAGGGTGTGATACCAATACTTGGCTTTGTCCTTAAGGGAGAAGGGAAAGAGGATCCGCATTTGAGCATCATCAATAACGCCCTGCAGCTTCACCGTGGAACAGACCTTGGTGAATTCCTCTATATGCCTGTAAGGGTCTTCCCTAGTAGTACCATAAAAGGAGGGTAGCAAGGATATGGTACTACATTTGATCTCATACGGATTGTCCCCTCCAGGTCTACGTAGTGCAGGGCAGCTTGATTGGTTGGGATGAAATATTCCTTAAGGCTCTTTTGACTGGCCATTTCTACCCTTGGAAGGTCTCTTCTTAGGATTCTTTCAGGTTCAGGATCAAACACAAGTTGTCTCCTAAGAGAACGCCTACCAAGCATGCACTACAAACACAATTCAATAGGACTTGTTCGGTCTTTACAAATTTAGGCTTTTGACTGTAGTTCAAATTGTAGGTGAAAAAGCAAGTTGCCCAATCAATTACGCGCCTATTGTCAACCATCGAAATGCCTAAAAAGACCTAGTTGGAGCTTAGGTATTCTTCCCTAAATCTCAAATGGTTAAGTAAATCCAAAGACGGAAGATCGAGGGATGCAAGTAGGCCTAAGCCTTCCTTTGAAGCTGTGCTTTCGTGGTGCTTCTCAACTACCCTCAAAAATCCGTGACAGGGTATCCCCCTCTTTGGATTTACAAAACCTTTGATCTCAAGTTCCGAACACTTTAGAATCCAAGATAGGAGGGCTCTTGTCCTAGTCATTTCAAGACTTAGGAGTGTCTAAATGAGTGCTGTGGTGCAAAAGATATAAGTCTGCATTCACCGCAAAAAGATTTTGAATTTTGAATCACACACCACGTTTGAAAATCAAATCCTTGGTTTTTTAGATGTTCCTCCTTTAATTAGTCCTTTTCCTAGGAAATATGTGACCACTTGTTAGATTGCTTCAAGACAAATTTTGTGGGCTTCAAATTAAATCCAAATGCAATGCGTGATCAAGAATAGGATGCAAAGTAAGAAAATGCGTACCTTGCTTCCAGCAATCAACGATACAAGAATGCACGCAATGCAGAGAAGTAAATCTAGAGGCTACTCAAACAGACCTAAATGGTTCGTCCTAAGGGCAGGCAGCTTCTAGCAGGCAGCTCATTTTTTTTTTATATTTTTTAAACTACTTATGCACAAGCAAATAAAAGTAAACAATCTACAAAATAAAGTAAAAGCCTAAATCTAAAGAAAAGGGAACATGCTCCCAAAAATTACCCAACATGGGCCTAAAACAAAATCGGGGAACAAACCCCTCAAATATACCCTAAAACAAGGGTTTCAAACCAAATGCAATGAAAAATTAAATCTAAAGTCTTAATTCTACTCTAATCAGATTAGCGACTAAATGTACAATGATGACTGTCGCATCCTCGTCCTTCTCCTCCTTTTCAAAGTAGCTAGACCAATTCTCCTCTAGCGACGTCAAGGGTCGCCTCTCACGATGGCTGGTTCCTCGCACAGAAAAAATTAATAAATGATCAAATCACTGTGCAATTGAGAAATAATCAAAATAAAATTAGGTGAAATTATTGCGTCTGTTGCCTCCCCGACAACGGCGCCATTTTGACGAGTCGATTGTTCGCTTTAAAGTCGTTTGTAGTTTTATGTGGTGGAAAAATCGACTAATCAATAATTAAAAATAACCACTCGCAAAAGAGTGGGTCGTATCCACAGGGAGGCAATGACGTATTTAAATTCGCACTGGTTAAAAACGTTTGTTCGTAGTTAGTTTAGACGAGAATCAACCCAAATTTGCCTTCAGATTAAGGTTGAATCAAGAAAACATGCTGAAATAGCAATTTTTAACAAGTAGAGGATATTTTTTGCAATGCAGATTCAATAAAATATCATTAAAAGATGACAATGGCAGAAAATGTAATTATTAATGGGGCATGTACTGTAGCAAAATAGTGGATTTCCTCCCCTTGGCCATGCGTGAAGAGGAATGAACGGCTGGAGGTGTGAAGCTCGGAGGAAGTTCTTTGGACCGAGGGCTTCGCAGTGATGGTGGCAGCGAGTCACACAGTGGCTGGAGCCGGCCGGACGGAGCTCCGGCGAAGGTGGCTTTCAACTGTGGCTGCACCTGCTGGAGGAGGGGCGGCTGTGCGTGCGCGATGGTTGCTGCAGGTGGTGCGCGCGGGCACTGCTGTTGCGGACACGTAGGAGTTGAGCACGCTAAAGGTGATGCGGGTGCACGCTCTGGTGGAGGCGCTACAGACGGCGGCGGGGGCGCTGTAGACGGTAGGCGCAGGCACGCTAGAGTGGGCGTACGGGAGTTGAGCACGCTGAAAGATGCTGGCGGCCGCGCTACAAGGAGCAGGCATGGCTTGGCGCTGTAGATGAGCGTGCTGAAGCACTAGCGAATGCGCGCCTGCTGGAGGCGAATGCTACTGTAGGCGACGTGCTTGAGTAGATGCAGTGCGTGGCGAGGAGTGAGCGAGCGCACTGCAGGCTAGAGATGGCTTGAAGGCAGTCTTGCGCAGCAGGATGCGCGCGAGACTGCAAGGCGGTTGGCGCTGGAGGTGATGCAAGCGAGGGCTGGCGGTTGGTGCTAGAGGTGAAGTGCTGCAAAGGTGGTTGCTGCTGGAGTGGGGGGGGTCGAAGCTTCAGACGTCTGGGAAACTTCCCGGACGTCTTAACTGACTGAGGAGTGAAATTGCAGTAGCAGTTGTGGAGGTTGTTGGTGATGACGGCGAGGGTGGTGCATTGCGAGGTGATCATAGTAATGCGGACGATCTCCGGATGGCGGTGTGGCCTATCACACCACACGCCCACAGTGGTGGAGGCTCATCGCCGCGGCGGCGGTGGTGAAATGGACGAGATGGACTCTCTGCACAGTGTGGATTGTTGGGGTGGAGGCCTCCTCTGCTCAGTAGCCTCTCTCCTCTTTTTGTAGCTGCCTGCACGAATTTGAATGGAGAGGCAGGAGCAGATCCACCTTCTCCGCTAATCCATGAATGTGGGCTTTAGTGCGGCAGGTGGCGTTGCAGCGGTAGCTGAGCCGTTGTTGAAAAGAAGAAGAATAAAAGATATTGTTAAAATATTATGGTTATTTATATACAAACCCTCAACTTTTATGTTAACTTAAATTAATACATGCAATGCACCTAATTGGTTAACTGATTAAATGAATGCAATTCTAAGTTAATTTTAAATGTATTTAAAATATGAATGCAATGCATGAATTATATAATTAAATTAGAAATATGAATTAATCCTTTTACATCCTAATTTATGCTCAATAAATGTTAGAATTAACCTAATGTCTAGGCACTTAAATACTTAAATAGCCCACAAATATGGGCTAATCACTTACCCCATGGATTTGAGGCGAACAACTACTGGTAGTTTTTTAATTTATGCAGGTGTGCAGCTTCAACAGCTTCCGATGTGGGACTATCCATGCACCCCTTCCTTCGCATGCCCGCAGCAGGGATCCCCTTCCAATTACAGCAGTTGTTGAGGCTCACGACTTCAATTGAAGACCTGGGACCATGCGCGAGATACTTCTGCACGTTCTAGGACTTCAACCTGGGACAGCAAGGCCTAGAGCAACCTCAAGCAAGCTCGAAGCTTGCTCACCAATGGTGGACAAGGTTGAGCACCTAAAATTAGTAAAACGTCCTCTCGGCCACGTCAGAGCACTCAGGGAGCATCGTCGGAGCACGGCGGATGTGATGGGGGTGGTGGCATGGAGTGATAGTGACTGTGAGTGCATACCTAGGTCAAACTGTGTGCGTGTGAGTGGGTGTGTTTAGGGGGTGACTTGGGTGGATGGAAAAGTGAATAATGAGAGGGGAAGTGGTCAGTGAGGTGTGGTGATGGTCGTGGGCTTATTGGCGAGGGTTTTGGTGGCTTATGGAGGTGGGATGGCCTCGTCGGAGGGGGTGGCCGAAGATGGAGGAGATGGAGGTGCGATGGGGCGTCAGTGGCTAGTGTTGGAAAATAAAGAGCGAAGAAGAAAGTAGAAGGGATAAGAGACTTAAATAGTTGGTCGATGGATGAAGGGGGGCAGTGATGGTGTCGGGTCTAGTGTGGCCAATGTCGGAGACGAAGGTGGCTCCGGTGAGGTGGGAATGGAGAGGATGAAGGGGAAAGTGGCGTCTGCTGGTACGGTGAGGCGTGGAAGAAGGCAAGGAAGAGGAATCCGCTGCAGGTATGGCGAACGGACGATGAGAAAGGGCAGAGGGGATCGTCGGATGTTGAGGAGCCTTCGACCGTGAAGGAGAGAGGAATTTGAGAGGATTCATGGCTGAATTCGAGCATCGAGAATTTAGGGGGATCTAGGCTTTCTTAAAAAAGGATCTGAGGGGCAGTTAGGGCTTGGGAAGCTTGGAAGGTTACCGGACTTGGGAGTTTTTAAGATACCCAAATCTCTCATGTGTTCACATGAGAGATTGGAAAAGAATTAGGGCATATGGATGGGTTCATATTGGAGGGAATTTCTCAGAGAATCTCCCTTCCAATTTTGGAGGAGATTCTCTAAGCAATCGTGGAGAAATCTCCTTTCAAAGGTCACCGGAGTAGGTTTCCTCCACAATAATGGTGAAAGGACCTAATTGTGAAGATGACGAAGAAGTTAGGGGGCTATTCGTAATGGTTTCCAAAAGTTAGGGGTATAAACGTAATTAGATATGACCATTTTGCAAACTAGGTTAAGGCAAACTCATCTTTGGTCCAAATTTTGGTACAAACCTAATTTGGACCTAAGAAATCTAATGGTGAAGTTGGATTTTGGTTTTGACCATGTTTGATTTGGTAATTTATGCAAAAACCCAAATTAGGGCAAATATCTTTTTAAAACTCCATTTTAGGCTAAGATGGTTTCTGATGGTCAAATTGAAGGTACTAAACCCTAGCGAATATTTTTATATAATTTTTAGAGTATTTAAGTAAATTTTATCCTAACCAAAACCTTGGTTAGTTAAGTGAGTCTGCTTTTAGGGTTTCAAAAAGTCATTTAATTCTCAGAATACTTACAAACCCTTTTCTGTCTAATCCAACCCACTTGTTATCTTATTAAGACCATTTGACCTTATTCAACCCTTGAGAAAACCCGTGGTTGTACTACATTTATGATAAGCTGGTAAAATTATAGTTTTAGCCCTAGTTTCTTGTGTTTCTCTCAGAAAGGTTATGCAATGAATTATGACATTCAGTTGGTTATGTAGGAGCATTTATTGACTTCATTGGGTCAAAATGAGCTAGTTAGGGCTCATGATGGTGTCCCCATCATACCCCCATGGCTAGCTTTTGCTTGTCCCTTAGCAAAATTTCAAGGTATTAACTTTGATTCTAGACCATGAAATCTTTTGCTACTCAAAACTTTAATGTGTGCTTCCTTTTTTAGATTAGGTTAGAATGTCGATAGTAGGCCTAGAAGTACTCAAGTATCAGCCAAGATCCGGACGTGATCAGCTCTAGCCTCAGTTTGCTGCAAAGGTTTTTAAGGCCCACGGGAACTAACCTAAGGTTCATTGAACTCCGTGGTTAAAGCACCCATGCTTGTAACATATTTTAGCCTTGGTTTAGTTTGCAGTGCATTTTTACCAGAGAAAGATAGAGGAATTTTCTTTATTTTTGGAGATTTTTCTCTCTCTTTTCTTTTTATTTCTACCATCGGATTAGCTTCACAACATGGTTTGTATCGGATTCGTAGTCCCCATCATCAATCCTCGAAGGGTCCTTGGCAATCGATGCTTCGGGACAGCACCGCCAATGGCAACACCCAGAACCCTGGCTTTCGAGATTTCGAGATAATCTTGCCCATGGTGTTCTGTAGCTAAATCCAGACCCTGGCAATCAACATTTTGGGATAATGTCGGCCATGGCATCTGAACCAGCATAGAGTGCTTACATGCCCCCAATAGGATATGTAGATATCCAAGGAACCAAGCAATAAGGAGATGATATGTTATTGCACATCTTTGAGGGGAATTTCCCCCCTCTCCCCGTCGAGAACTCATCCAAATCAACTTGTGTTGATTAGCCACTCCTAATCTAGGTGACTTTTTCATAACAATTTAAACGTAGTTGCGTGATTTTCATACTTAGGCGCACTGAACCAGACTGTGTGTGGATTGAAGTGCTTAGGTTACTGAGTCCCGCAAACCAGAGGTCAATTAACAAGGCCAAATAATCCCTAAGCCTTAGACCTAGTACTTAAGCTTTGCATTTTCCCCAACCTCTTGAGGACTATCTAGATCTTAGCGGGTACTTGAATTTTTAAGCCTATGATCATAGCCCAAAAGGCCTAAAATCAGCATTCCTACTAATCTCTTCTTTGTTTCATTAGCACTGTTTGCCTTTCATTTTCTTTCTCTTGATATGGTCTAGAACTAAGTCAATTCCTGAATTTCTTACTAATGACTACCTCTTTTTCTTTTCTTTTCAACTTGTGCTCTGATCGAGATTTGTCTCACTTGCAAAATAATGATGTCAGAAAAATATATCGTCGCAGTGAAATCACGTGGTGGAAAAATCCCAGATCAAAAGTATTTATCAGTAAAGCTAACCATGAAAAGTCAAGTCGAATCCACAGGGAGGAACAATTACAATAAATCACAGATAAGCATCAATCATGTTTGCAGAAATATTCGTCAAATGAATCAACGGATATGCTGCTCTGAATGTACTTGCATTTTTATGAAAAGTTATGGACTATTTATGTAAATTTTGCAGCAGAGCTCAAGCTTCCAAAATCTGTAAATGATGTAGGTGTAGTGATAGAGAATGTACTTCTTAATTGCATGCAAATATGAAACAAATTTCAATGTGAAATGATATGTATAATAGGAACCAATCAAATATGTGGAAATATTAGTGTATGCTTGCAAATTCACCAGAATATAATAATCAAACAATTAAAATCCCACAACTTCCAATGGCATGCAAATGTAAATTTTAATAGGTGCAAAAGAGGGGAAATTTCCTCTCTCTTCGCCACAGATTGGAGGAGGCATCGCCGGCAGCTTGCCTGGGTGGAAGAGTTCCACCGGAGGAGAGGATCTCGTAGACGATGGCGGTGAGGCGGAAGATGACCGGTGGCGGCCAGCTAGATGGCAGGTGGAAGTAGAGAGGGGCGGCAGGGACTACATCCGCACACAGGTGGTTGTTGCACGCGGAGCTGTTGCACGTGCATGAGGGTGCGGCTGTGCGTGGTGTTGCTACTTTGCACGAGGGGGTACCTACTCGCGGGCGTGGCTGGGGAGAGGCATGGCCATGAGGGGTAGGAGGATGCAAGTTTGGGTCACTTGCGGAAACTGGGGAGGAGAAGTAGACAAGAAGAGGAAGACGAGTAGGCAGACCACGCATTGGCGAGACGTACGCACACAAGGGCGCGCAGCTTCTAGCCTTGAGGGAGCGTGTGCATAGGCTGTCGCTGGGTGGGTGCACACGCTCGCTAGGAGGGTGCGTGTGGTGTTGCTGCTGTGTGAGGAGTGGCTACCTCATACACGGGCATTGCTGCACGTGGTAAGGGGGCTCATGGCTGGCTGCAGTCGGTGAGGGTGGTGAAAGGATGCGTGGCTGGCTGTGGTGAGAGTGGTGAGAGGGCGCGCAGCTGGCTGCAGTCGGTGAGGGGGTCACAATGTGCGCGGCTAGCTATGGTGCATGCGCTCTTCATGGTGGAGAGGAAGGGAGCCCCCATTTCAAACCCCCAAAGAGGTTCTTTAACCTTTTCCAGATCCACAATGCCTGCCTCACCCTTTGCATGCGCAACTGCTGGATTTGAACGCTGGTGGAGGGAGTGGTGGTGGGAGGTGGACAATTATGGGCATATCCTTCTTTAAATGCTAATTATGTCCAGCCACCTATTGTACTTTTATTTTCTACATGCACATATCAAATAAGAAGTATAAATGTATGTATTAGAATGTAAATCAAATACAAAAATATTCATAAGCTAAGATTAATTACTTCTTATCTTAAGTCATTAAACTATAAGGAAATGTATTCCATATGTACTTAAGCCAAATAAATGTCCAATAAATTGCACTTATCAAATGCCCCCATCCTAAGTTTTGCTAGTCCCGAGCTAAAGTGAAAATAATGGAAGTAATCAAGAGAATTCTTCTTTCTTTATTCCACAAATTTAGTGATCCAGGCAAATGTGAAGTGATAGTAATAATAGCCTAGGTAACAGAACCAAGTGAAAATAACCAACTTACATTTGCAGTTCATACTTACCCATTGGTAGGTATTTCTATCAGGATAGGCAACTACTTCCCTCGGGGATAATGTAGAAGATAATCTGTAATTTGACCCTGGCTTTTTGGCTTAGGTAGGAGATATCGAGTTGAATGGCTTTGTATTTGGTGGCACAGACTAATCTGGTGCTACACGTAGTCTAGTACTACAGACTCTAAATCTCTAGATTATCAAACAAGTCAACTTAGAGAGAGGCTAAACGACAGTGCTCTCTTGATGTTCCTTTGTGCTCACTCTTTTCCTTCTTTTCTTTCTGAGATTCACAAATCTCACCAAATTTTGTAAATATACTCATTGTTCGGTGGCCTCACTTGGCATTCACACTTCAATTAAAGTCATAATAACCCTACAACTAAGTTAGAGGATCTTAGCCAGTATTCGGGCGGTCAGAAATACTGAAAAGTAGGTAACAGTCATATTTGGTGGATCGCAATGGGTATTTTTATTGTTTCCTCAAAAACATCGACATATAATGAAAAAAATGATATGAAGATAAAACTATAAACTTGAACAATTTTATTTTTCTTTTTCTCCTTTTTTTTAGTATAAATATTTCTCTCTTTCTTTCTTTTTCTTTTTTCTTTTCTTTTTTTTTTTTCATTAATCAATATAACACAATGCAACTTTTATTTATGAGGCATTATTAGGAATGATGGTGGTCAAGAAGATATTGTGTAACTTATTTGGTGGAAGTGCCTACTCTCGGCATCGGGAAGGAATGAATAGGACAAGCATATTTCTGACCTTTGACACTATTACCCTCCTTCAAACGAGGACTCTATGAAGGACGATCGTAACCATCCACCAAAGTCATAGTTTTATTAAGACTCAATTTCTGTGTATCTGCCTTATTTGCTGACTCTCAAGAATTCACACAATGTATGCACACAGGAACAGAAAGCGAAAACTATGCCTAACTTTGACGTATACTTATCTAATTGTCCAAAACTTAAGAGTCCTTACACTAGACTTAGCACACCAGTAATCTCTCTGCTTTCTTCTCACAAATATGGGGTGGATCTAATAGAAGATAGTATGCCTGACTCCCTATTAATTGTCCAAGGGTTCAGTAGACTAAAAACGCTTATTGGTTTTCTACAAAGATCCATTACCCAGTCTACATGCAAGTGAATGTAACTGTACTGAATTCTAAATTTAAGAAACAATTTAAAAAGAAAATCTTTAATGACACCCCCTTGATAAATTTTCTGCTAGGGACTAACCAATTCATCTCAAGAACATAAAAGACCTTTTTTTTTTATAAATCACTAGCCTAAATGTATGCAAATATTTATAAATGCTATAAACATCCTCAGTTTATACACCCCATGCCTAAGATTGACAATATCCTTATTGGAAAAATGCAGACATAAAAGAATATCACCTGATGAGGAGAGTAGGAGGAGCTAAGGCTCCTCAAGCCAAAGTGCATCCAACCTGACGAACATTGGCAAGTGATGGAAGCTTCAAGATGGAATCAATTTTTGCGGTGTCCACCTCTAATCCTCTATCAAAAACTACATGCCCTAACACAATGCCTTGCTGAACCATAAAGTGGCTTTTCTCCCAGCTAAGCACCAACTTTGCCTCTTCGCAACGGGTTAAGACTTTATCAAGGTGCAAAAGGCATAGGTCAAATGACGAGCCGTAAATGGAGAAGTCATCCATGAAAATTTCAATAAACTTGTCGATCATATCAGAAAAGATAGACATGATACATCATTAGAAAGTGGTAGGAGCATTACATAACCCGAATGGCATTCAGCGGAACGCAAATGTGCCATACGGACTCTTGAAGGTGGTACGCTCCTGATCGTCAAGAAAAATGGCTATCTAATTATACCTAGAATATCCATTAAAAAAATAGAAGTACTTGTTCCCCACCAGTCATTTCAAAATCTGATCGATAAACAATAAGGGTCTGGGTAATTGTGTTCAAACGGCGGTAATCAATGCAAACCCTCCGACCAATTGAGGGTCTAGTGGTCACCAACTCTCCTTGTTCGTTCTCTTCCACAGTGATTCTTGCCTTCTTGGGCAACACATGTATAGGACTAACCCATTTATTATCTGAAATGGGATAGATAATCCGTACATCTAGCCATTTCAGAATCTCCTTTTTAACAACCTTCTGCATATTAGGGTTGAGCCTTCTCTGCATGTCTCGGAAAGGCTTCATGGACTCATCCGTGTATATATGATGCATGCAAAGGGAGGAATCAACAGCCTTGATATCAGCAATTGACCAAGCAATTGCTTCCTTATGCCTTTGTAAACACTCAAGTAAAGCTCCCTCTTGCGATTTAGATAATGCAAATGAGATAATAACGGGGAGTGTGTCATTAGGGATAAGGAAAGCATACTTCAATGTGCTCAGGAGGGGTTTCAGCTCCAACTCAGGAGCCTTTTTGATTGAGGGTTTAAGTTGATACGTCCCTGCCTCAGGTAGCAGGTCTACCTTCACGGTCCAGGGTGGGCACAGAAACTCCATGTGTATCCCTAGCAACTCTTCTAATTCGGGTATTTCCCCTTTAGTTTCTTCAATAGTCAGAGGATGGTCCTTAGATATGACCTTTTGAAGGGGATCTCTACATAATAGTGCTGGAGTAGTCTCCTCAATTATTTCATCAACAACCTCAATCTGAGAACAATCTTCAAATTTAGATTGCTTATAAGTATCAAAAACATTAAACCGTATCTTCTTATTCCCAAAGCCAATTTTAAGTGCCCCTGATCTACAATTGATAAAGGTGTTGGCTGTGGTTAAGAAGGGGCGTCCCAAAATAATGGATGGCTTGGTGGGCTTATTAGAAGGGTCAATATCTAACACAAGAAAGTCAACAGGGAAGAAGAAGTCCTCCACTCTCACCAGGACATCTTTTAGTAATCCCCGAGGTGTCTTAAGTGATTTGCCTGTGACCTGGAGGATGACTGGACTAGGTTTTAGCTCACCTCCTCTCAAAAGGTCTTAGACAGAGCTCGATAAAATGTTCACCTCCGCCCCAGATCGAGCAGAGCCTCGTCAATGTGTTGGTTACCTATAACCACTGAAATTGACGGGGCCCCTGGGTCATTCATTTTGGGGGGTGTTCCATGTTGAGGAATCGAGCTATCATAGTAAGGTAGGATGCTTTTCGCTTGGACCTGTCTCCTAAATCAGTGCTTCTGGGTGCACAGGTTCTTTAGAAACTTGGCATAGGATGGGATTTGTTTGATAGCTTCCAACAGAGGCAAGTTGATTTGGACTTGCCTAAAAGTGTCCATAATCTCCTCCATCCTATCCTTGGTTCCAGACAAGCCAATAGAAGATTCCCTAGGAGCAAATAGGTGCTCTAGATAGGGCACTCTCGACTTCTAGGTAGACGGGTCATCATGGTAGGAGAGGGGTGGTGGAATGACGACATCCTCATTGGGGGTGATTTCAAGCGAGGGAGAGTAGTGTGGCTCTTCCTCGGTGGAGATGGAAGTCGGGTTGGTTGTAGGAGGGGAATTCTGAGATGTAACCATAGGAGTGTTATTAGGCTTGTTGATTTTCTTTCCACTCCTCAGCACGAACATAGCTTGGGCGTGCTCCCTGAATACGACCCCCTTGCCTTTTGGGTTCTCCTCAGAAGAGCTAGGAAACTTCCCCAGATCACATTGCCTAACTACCTCAGTAAGATGACCAATTTGGGATTGCATATCAGTAATCCTCTTATTCTGAGATTGGATAACCATATTTTGATGCACTTGCATCACTTTCATCATGGCTTTAACTTCATCCATCTCAGAGGACTTATTTTAAGGAGGGTTTTCATAGGATGGTTGGTATATGGGTTGGGGAGATAGGGGTCTTGTATTCCCTGAGTTAGAAGCATCATCTTGCTTCCAAGAGAAGTTTGGATGGTTCCACCACCCTAGATTATAGGTATTGGAATAAGGGTTATTGCGAGGAGGTGGGCGGAAACCTTGGGTTGCATTCAAGCCGGCCTGAATCAACTCGAGGAATTGATTTGCCTGGTGGCACTCCGCAGTGGCGTGCATTGTGCTTTGGCAAATGGAGCAATCACTTGAAGCTTAAAAGATAGAGGCTGCTTGCGGGTTCATGCCAGGGTTTGCTAAAAGCCTATCAAAGTTTTTGTTCAATAATTGAATCTAATAAGCCAAATCCTGAGTAGCCCTGGCTTCATGGGCCTCTATCTTCCTCTGCAAGATTGATGGATTACTTTCTTGATAGGTAGAGGACATATATATGGAGTTGTCACTTATTGTTTCAAATGACGCCGAGGCTTCATTCTTAGTTTTGCTCATGAAGGTTCGTGCATAGGCTGCATCGATGGTTTGCCTATGCCTTTCAAATAATCCATTATAGAACCTTTTGACCAACTGCCATCTTGGCACTTGATGGTGGGGGCATAACCTAAGAAGGTCATTAAAGCGCTCCCAAGTCTCATGAAATTGCTCTCCTTCCTGTTGAGTAAAACCCATAATCTCTCTTCTGTAATGGTTGGTCTTACTCATAGGAAAATACTTTTTCAAGAATTCTCCCTTAAGGGTGGCCAAATCATTCACCCTTGCATCAAGGGTATGATACTAGTGCTTGGCCTTATCCTTTAGGGAGAATGGAAATAGAGTCCTCATCAGGGCTTCATCAGTAAAGCTTTGGAGCTTCACTGTGGAACTGACCTCGGTGAATTCCTCCAAATGTCAGTAGGGGTCCTCCCCAGTAGTACCATAAAAGGAGGGCAACAAAGATATGGTATTGCTCTTGATATCATATTGATTATCCCCTGTCGGTCCTCTCAGTGCTTGAGTGGGTTGGTTGGTTGAAATAAAATAGTCTCTCAGGGTCCTTTGTTGATTTGCTACTTGATCAGCCATGTCTTCTCTTTTCTCTCCTTGGTAGGTTCCCCTAATAATTCTCTCAGGCTCAGGATCGGGATCAAACACTAGACTACCCTCAAGAGAGCGTTTACCAAGCATACAATATCAACACAATTCAAGTTCCTGTTGATTAAGTGAAACCTCCACTCCAAAGATAGGTCAAAAGGTCAAGGCTTATCCCTCCGTTCCCACGTAAGTGGTATAAGAGGGGTAATGACTTAAGATCTTAACCTTCCTTGTTGCAGAGGTAGAATTGGTTGATATAGATGGCCAAACAAGTTATTCACTGCAATTACACGACCTAATTCAACCTTCAAGTGCCCAAGGACCTATACATTGCTTAGATGATACTCCCAAGTGATCAAGTGAGAAGTTACTCTAAGGACTAACAAAGGGATGCAACTAGGGTGAACTATTCCTTTGAGGCGATGCATATGCAGTGCCTCTTAACTACCCTTTTGTTCCTTTAAGGGGTGTCCCCTCCGTGAAGTATCAAAACACTTGGTCAAAAGATAGTACCACCACCACAAAGCACGATAGGAGGGTCTACACCGATAAAGAGAACAGTGCCTATAGCCTTAAGGGATTGAGCCTTAGTGTGGTGCCTAATGTGCATGCTCAGTGCCATACGTGTGCATCACACCACAAATCATTTTTATTTTGAAAACGCAGACAAGTCCCTTTGAATTAGATCAAGTGTGATTGGTTTTAAGGTTAAATCTAATTATTAGTCCTAATTGCAGTTAGGTGACCACTGGATTAAGTAATTTCACTCAGCTTTGTGGCCTTGAATTTTAACTCGAATGCAAATGCATGAATAGGAGCCGGATGCAAAACATTAGAAAGGTATACTTGCCTCTAGCAATCTTCATGCAACTACGCTCGCAATGCAACAATGAGATCTAATGTGCTACTAATCACTCCTAAATGCATGCACCGAAGGGCATGAAACTCCTAACAGGCAGCTCGGTATTTTATTGTGTTTGTTTTAGAGGCAAACATGTAAAAAAATGAATCATGCGAGTAGCAAAAATATAGCCCCTAGCCTTTAAAGAATGTGGGGACAAACCCCCAAAAATCAGCCCCAATTACTATAAGAGCGAGAAAATAGGAATAAAACTTGTGACAAGGAGAATCCCTTATGGAAGCGGGATCCAAGTCTCCTGTGTCTTCCCCGTGTGTGGGCATCGCTCAAAGTCAATGTCATCTCCCAGCTGCGCCTGTCACCTCCACAAATTCCTTGCACAGAAAAGATAACAACTGGTCAGATCAATGTGCAACGAGAAATAATTAGAAATAAAAATCAAGTGAAATTATTGTGTCTGTTGCCTCCCTGGCAAAAGTGCCATTTGATCGGGATTTGTCTCGCTTGCAGAATAATGATGTCAGAAAAATATATCGTCACAGTGAAATCACATGGTGGAAAAATCCCAAATCAAAAGTATTTATCAGTAAAGCTAACCATGAAAAGTTAGGTCGAATCCACAGGGAGGAACAATTACAATAAATCACAGATAAGCAACAATCATGTTTGCAGAAATATTCGTCAAATGAATCAACGGATATGCTGCTCTGAATGTACTTGCAATTTTATGAAAAGTTATGGACTATTTATGTAAATTTTGCAGCAGAGCTCAAGCTTCCAAAATTTGTAAATGACGTAGGTGTAGTGGCAGAGGATGTACTTCTTAATTGCATGCAAATATGAATCAAATTTCAATGTGAAATGATATGTATAATAGGAACCAATCAAATATGAGGAAATATAAGTGACCGCTTGCAAATTCACCAGAATATAATAATCAAACAATTAAAATCCCACAACTTCCAATGGCATGCAAATGTAAATTTTAATAGGTGTAAAAATAGGGGAAATTTCCTCTCTCTTCGCCACACATTGGAGGAGGCATCGTTGATAGCTTACCTGGGGGAGAGGATCTCGTAGACGATGGCGGTGAGGTGGAAGATGGCCAGTGGCGGCCGGCTGGATGGCAAGTAGCAGCCGAGAGGGGCAGCAGGGACTGCAGCCCACGCAGGTGGTTGCTACGTGTGGAGGTGTTGCGCGTGCACGAGGGCACGACTGCACGTGGAGTTGCTACTTTGCGCGAGGGGGTAGCTGCGTGCGGGCGTGGCTGGCGAGAGGCATGGCTGTGAGGGGGTAGGTGGCTGCAAGTTTAGGTCAATTGCGGAAACAAGGGAGGAGAAGTAGAAAAGAAGAGGAAGACGAGGAGGCAGACCATGAGCTGGCTAGACGTGCATACACAAGGGCACGCGGCTTTTGGCCTTGAGGGAGTGCGCGCACTGGCTATAGCTGGGTGGGTGCACGTGCACGCTAGGAGGGTGCACGGGATAGGGCCACTGTGAGAGGAGCGGCTGCCTCGCACACGGGCGTGGCTGGACGCAATGAGGGGTCACGCGGCTGGTTGCTGTCTATGAGGGCGTTGAGAGGGCATGCGGTTGGCTACGGTGAGAGTGGTAAGAGGGCGCGTGGCTGGCTATGGTTGGTGAGGGGGTCACAGTGCGCGTGGCTGGCTATGGTGCTTGCTCTCTTCACGGTGGAGAGGAAGGGAGCCCCCATTTCAAACCCCCAAAGAGATTCTTTAACCTTTTCCAGATCCACAACGCCCTCCTTGCCCTTCGCATGCAGAACTTTGGATTTAAACACCGGCAGAGGGAGCGGCGGTGGGAGGTGAACAATTATGGGCATATCCTTCTTCAACTGCTAATTATGTCCAGCCACCTATTATACTTTTATTTTCTGCATGCACATATCGAATAAGAAGTATAAATGTATGTATTAGAATGCAAAGCAGATACAAAAATATTCATAAGCTAAGATTAATTACTTCTTAGCTTAGGTCATTAAACTATAAGAAAATGTATTCCATATGTACTTAAGCCAAATAAATGGCCAATAAATTGGACTTATCATTCTCCTTTTTGACATTTTTATCTCCTCCCCTTTTTCTCCTTAAAATTTGATATGCCATTAAAATTTTCTCTCCTCTCATTTTTTGTTCTTTTTCAAGATTTTTTTATTTTGGTATCTTTTTTGGAGTATGCGATTTTTTTTTTATGAAACCCTTTCTTATGAGATGGCGTTTTGCACTTTAATACACCCCCATGCCTACGATTTGAAATGTCATCATTGTAAACTAGGTGGGTTTGAGTTTAGCTTAGATCATTCATTAGAACAGGTTTTGGGTGGGTGAATGGGTAGGGATGACTGTTACGGACGATTTCAAGCTTAGATATGGGTACCAGAGGTGGAGTCGGCTATTCTAATAGATGAACCCTAAAGTGCAATATGAGTTCAGCATAGGAATGTGTCAAGAAAGGTTTTGAGTTTTTCAAAATGATGGGTTACCTCTTGTTAAGCGCTGAGTTTTACGCTACCGGTTGGGCACAATGAGCTTAGGGAGAATGGAGGGTAAAAGATGTCTTAGCCAAAATTGTATCGGTAAGTTCAATGAACGGTTTGAGTCTCTGACCATTCACGATAAAAGGTTTTGGATCGTGGCTAAGTTGACTTATTTCAACGGCTCCATGTCCAAAGATTCGTTGGACAAGGTAAGGTCCGATCCATTTTGATTTCAGTTTTCCTGGGAACAGTTTGAGCTTGGCATCAAAGAGTAGGACTTTTTGACCAGGGAAAAAGATCTTTCTGGATATGTGCTTGTTGTGAAAGGCCTTAGCCTGCTCTTTGTAAATTCGCCAGTTCTCATACGTGTCATGGAGTAATTCATCGATCTTGCTCATTTGAAGCTTTCTGTGGGTTCTTGTCTTAGAAAGATTGAGATTACAGTTCCGTACTACCCAATAGGCTTTGTGCTCCAATTCGACGGGGAGGTGGCATGCCTTCCCGTACACTAATATGAAGGGAGACATACCTAATTGGATTTTGTGGGCTATCCTATAAGCCCACAAAGCTTCCGGAAGTTGGGATGACCAGTCTTTCCTATCAGATCGAACAGTGACCTAGAGGATTTTCTTAATCTCCCGATTCGATAGCTTAGCTAGATCGTTGGTTTGGGGGTGATAAGGAGTAGAGATTCAGTGTGACACCCCGTATTTGGTTATTAGTGACCTGAACTGAGCATTAGTGAAATGGGTCCCTCCATCAGAGATTATTGCACGTGGAATCCTGAACCAAGAAAAGATGTTTTGATGAATGAATTTGATAACTACCTTATGATCGTTGGTTTAGGTCATAATGGCTTCAATCCATTTGGACACGTAGTCAATAGTGAGCAGAATGTACTCGAAGCCATCCGAAACAGGAAAGGGTCCCATAAAATCAATCCCCTAGACATCGAAGATTTCACATATGAGAATCGGTTGTAAGGGCATCATATCACGATGGCTCATGTTGCCTAAGGTCTGGCAACGAGTGCATGCCTTACAGTGAATGTATGCGTCTTTGAAAATCGTGGGCCAATAGAAGTCACACTAGAGGACTTTTGCTGTGGTTTTAAGACCAGAGAAGTGTCCACCACATGCCTGGTCAAGGCAGAAGGACAAAATGCCCTAAATTTCTAATTCCGGGACACATCGTCAGATGATTTGGTCAGCACCAATGCGGAAGAGATACGGGTCTTCCCAAAAGTAGTACTTAGTATCGGAAAGCATTTTGTCTTGGCATTTGGCCAATCGGACGGAATCTGATGTGATGCCAGGTAGTTTAGTAGATCAGCAAACCATGGAAGCCTCGTACTAATAGTAAGGAGGTGCTCATTAGGAAAATGTTCCGTAATGGGTCCAGAAGGGTCAATAATGTCGGAAGGAAGGCGGGACAAGTGATCAGCTACCACGTTCTATTTACCCACCTTGTCACGAATCTCGAGGTCAAACTCTTGCAATAGAAAAACCCAGCGGATTAGTCGAGGTTTCATGTCCTTCGTCTTAAGGAGATGCCTCACAGCTATGTGATCAGAGTAAATGATAACACGGTAACCCAGAAGATACGATCTGAACTTTTCTAGGGCAAATACTACGGTTGACAACTCTTTCTCAATAACTGTGTAGTTACGCTAAGCCTCGCCAAGTGTCTTGCTAGCATAGTAGAAGACCATGGATTTCTCATCAATTTTCTACCCAAGTACAGCTCCTATAGCGAAATCAGATGCACAGCACATGATCTCAAAGGGTAGAGACCAATCAGGGGACTGTAGGATCGAAGCTTGGGTAACTAGATCACATAGGATTTTGAATGCTTGAGTGCACTCCTTAGAGATTTCAAAAAGGACATCCTTAGATAACAGATTAGTCAGGGGGCACGCGATCTTTGAGAAATCAGGAATGAATTGGCGGTAAAAACTGATGTGCCCCAAGAAAGATCGGATGTCTTTGACTGAGTTAGGCATAAGTTTGGAAATCAGATTTACCTTGGCTCGATCAACCTGGATGCCTTTCTCGGAGATGAGATGTCCTAGGACAATTCCTTCAGGCACCTGATAAATGCCAGTTTATCATCATTCTTATGCATTAAAACAAACCTAGCTCTTAGGATTTTACTCCGCAAAAGGGTTTTTGGGTTGCATTTAGGCATTAATTAGGTTAGGCATGCATTGCATTTTTTATTATATTTTTAATGTGTTTTTGTGAATGTTAGGGATAAATAGATTGCCAGATCCCTATTACCCTAGCACTCAGGAAGGCAACTAGTGAAGGAGAAGCTCTCACCAGCTGGAACTCAGCTTGATCCAGCTCACCATAGCTGGAATTCAGCTCACCTGAATTAGGGTTAGCTCATCCTAGCTCCATTCAGCTCATCTCAGCTGAATGGCAGCTCAAGAGAGATCATCTTAGCTCACCCTAGCTCAGGTCAGCTTAGATCCAGCTTAACTTAGCTGGGTATAGCTCATCTCAGCTCCCATTAGTCCACAGGGGGCTCTAGCTAGCTCAGTTGAGTTGACTGGAGTTCACCCCAGCTCAGTTCCAGCTACATCTAGCTCCACTCAACTCCAGCCAGCTGAAGATGACTTCATTCCAGCTCAGGAAGCTCAAGTCCAACTCCTGGGGACTACCTTAACTCAACTCAGTTGAGCTAAGCTACCTTAGCTGCCTCAACCAGCTTGATCCTCCCCGGGAGCACCAGACCCATCTTAGCTCAGCTCATTATGGTAGAAGCCAGCTTACTTTAGCTTGGATTAGCAGTCAGCAAAGAACTAGCAAGCTAAGCC
Source organism: Thalassia testudinum (assembly GCA_037157565.1). Lineage (NCBI taxonomy): Eukaryota > Viridiplantae > Streptophyta > Magnoliopsida > Alismatales > Hydrocharitaceae > Thalassia > Thalassia testudinum. The sequence goes on from JAZHRO010000063.1 coordinate 14,028,966, forward strand.
AGCTAGAGTAGCTCCATGCCACCCTCTTCAATAGCTGCCAGCTCCAGTTCAAGCTCCAGGCTTCTCCTCCTCAGCTCCTCTCTTCAAATCCTAGCTCCAATACCTCCTCCTCTACTCCACTACTAGCTAAGCTAGCTTAGCTTAGCTTAGCTTAGCTTGGCTATGCTCTATCTCCCTTGGCTTTTACCACCTAAAAACCATGCCTAACAACTCCACCAGCTAGCTCCACCTAAGCTCCACATAAGCTAACCCTACTTCCACCTCACCTTGGCGCGAACCTAGCCTACCCACTACCCCCAAAAGACACCACAAAGTGTCGCCAAAACCACCCTAACTACCCTCCTTATTGGCATAACTTTTTCCCTCCAAAACCCCCTTCATCTCCACCACACATCTTCCCTTAAACCCATCTCCACCATCCACATAATCCCCCTTCTAGAAGCCCTCTTGGTGGCACCAAAATCAAGGCATCTTTCCATGGTTGGCACCACCTTTAGGTGGCCCTTCACCACCATAACCACCATCTTCACACCCCCCTACTTGGTGTCAACTCTTCTTAGCCCTAGGATCCCTAACTACCCCCCATATCCTATCCTAGCCATCCATTCCAAGAGCTACCTATGCCCCCCTTCCTACACTATATATACCCACCTAACTTCCCACATTTTCTTCATCCTCCATTAGTGTTTTATTCTACCTATACCCACCTATACCTATGGCCAAGAAGAAGGAGTAGAGAAGAAGATTAAGGGGGCACATCACTAGCCCCTTTGGTGCCTTCTTCTCCCCACTTTCTTCAACTTGTACCACGCCAAGGAGGAGGAGCATTCTACTTCAAGGGGGACGGCTAGGCAAGGGAGAAGGACCTAGGGTGGACGTCCACCCTTGGAGGAAAAAAGCTTAGGGCACACCCCCATAGGGCTTACTTTGGAGGACATCAATTTGGTGAAGCTTTCAAAGACAAGAGTTGGAGCACTTCTTTTCAAGCCTAGGAGCTGCTAGTCTTGGAGCAAGGAGCCTCCCCTCTTCATAAATTTTTAGTGGATTAGTTGTTTCTTTACTTTGTACTTATAATTCTAGTTGTAGAAGCTTTCCTCTACTAGGGTTTTTGTACAACACTTTCTCATTAATCAAGTTGCCCTCTTTAGTTGCATTCTTTATTGCTTTGTTTCTAGCATTTTTCACTCCCTCTCCCTAATTATTCTAGGCCACCACTTGCCTAGAGTGAGCTTAGGGAGAGGCTCTACTTGCCACTTTAGGAGTAGTATATTGAGTTAGGTGTTAGTCACTTTCCCGCCAACAACTCGCATGTCCGCCGTTATTTCAAAAACATAAAAATGATATATTGAAAAAAGACAAAAAAGAAAGTTGAGATTTATTTCCAAGCAAGAGATTTAATTTTTGCAAACTTGCCTCCTTGGACGACCCTAGATACTCCCCTATCTAGGAATATGAATTTAAAAGCTTATGCGAATTCGCGTGTTACAGTGATAATAAAAACCCTAATTACAAATAATGCCAAATTTTGCAACACTTTTTGGCACCATTGCTGGGGATCTAGGGATCTAGAAGAAGACACATTTTTGCAGGCATCCAAGTGTCCAACTTTTTACATGATTTTCCGTCTTCCGTGCATACCTTCACACCCTGCTGAATGGCGTAAAAGATAGCACTGGATGGAAGGTAACCCATCATTTTTTCTTGCTTTCCTTTTTTCTTCTTTTTCCAGGTTTTGACCATCCTAAACCTGATTGTTCTTCATTAAGGTGATCCCTTTTTCCTCATAATGCATGAGGACATTGCTTATCTTAAGCATGGGGGGCGTTTTTAAAATTTGACGATCGATTTAGGATTTTCAAAACCTAAAAACATGCATTTTTCTTTAGTTATTTTATTTCCCTACTTACATACCCAAAAATATAAAAATGTTGAAAACTTTTTGAGGAAAAATTTTGAAATCGGGACTAAGGTTGAAAAACTCACTTTTGGTACAATGGGATTTAATCTTTAACAAACTAGGGATAATGATGCAGATCTGATCATTAGAATCTCATGGTCTATTTTTAGACTAGAACAGATATCCTTCTCTAAAATTTCACCTGAACTCATGATAGTTCAGGTGACTTGATCCTCTTTTGTAATATGGAAAGTATTTGGCTTAGTTTCTGATTTAAAAACTTGCATTTCTCGTGGAACTTCCTATGTCAAATTTCACACACAAGCCAACACTTATAAACAACAAAAAATTAGAAAAACTCCCATGTTTGAACTTAGTAAAAGTCTGAAGCTGATCATTGGTTTGAGTTCCCACCACCGAGAAGGAGGAAAATGACTCTTTTGAGGACACGATGTCAACATGTTACCGCCTCGACGCTACTCCATATCTATATTTCATATCTTTAGATGGAGCATTAAAGTGCATTTTAGCAGCTCAAGTGTCTTGGACAATGCTCTACCTATAGTGTCGGAGCAAGAGCTTGAGTTTGCTTGGAGTGTCCTTTTACACCGCATTGTGTTTTGGGGTTGTGAGCTCCTGGGTGGTGTCATGGACAGTGCTATCCCGAAGTACTGGTGCTAGAGCCCCCTCGAGGATTGGTAGCGGGAATGATGATCCCAACACATCTGTTATAAGACTAAGCTAAAATAAGCATGGAAAAAAAATGTTTTAAACCAAAAACACGACCTTATAAATGTTGGCTTTTCACAAGCACGGACACTAGGTTTTAAAGGATATTGTAAGTTGCGAATTAGATTCAAGAGCCAGAAAAGTCCTAAAAACAAAAATTTCAAGTCATCTGAATTAACAAGGGGTTAATTTGTAAATTTTCTGGAGGATATATTGATCCCATTTTGTCTAATTTTTGGATCCAAAAATAAATCCCGATGTTTATCCTTAACAGATCCCGTGCCTCCTGTGTTTAGATCAACTAATGTTCCATAATCTTTTTCTCCTCAAAAGTCGAAAAAATTAGATTTCCCAAAAATTTCATTTTCCAAAAGAAAAAAAATTAAAGTTTTGCTAAGAGACTAGCAAAAGATAAGCATGGAGGTGTGATAAATACCAGTTTATCATCATTCTCATGCATTAAAACAAACCTAGCTCTTAGGATTTTACTCTGCAAATAGGTTTTTGGGCTGCATTTAGGCATTAATTAGGTTAGGCATGCATTGCGCTTTTTATTGTGTTTTTAATGTGTTTTTGTGAGTGTTAGGGATAAACAGATTGCAAGATCCCTATTACCTTAGCACTCAGGAAGGCAACTAGTGAAGGAGCTCTCACTAGCTGGAACTCAGCTTGATCCAGCTCACCATAGCTGGAATTCAGCTCACCTGAATTAGGGTTAGCTCATCCTAGCTCCATTCAGCTCATCTTAGCTGAATGGCAGCTTAAGAGAGCTCATCTTAGCTCACCCTAGCTCAGGTCAGCCTAGATCCAGCTCAACTTAGCTGAGTTTAGCTCATCTCAACTCCCATTAGTCCACAGGGAGCTCTAGCTAGCTCAGCTGAGTTGACTGGAGTTCACCCCAGCTCAGTTTCAACTACATCCAGCTCCACTCAACTCCAGCCAGCTGAAGATGACTTCATTCCAGCTCAGGAAGCTCTAGTCCAGCTTTCGGAGACTAAACTTAGCTCAACTCAGCTGAGCTAAGCTACCTTAGCTGCCTCAACCAACTTGATCATCCCCAGGAGCACCAGACCCAGCTCACCTCAACTCATTATGGTAGAAGCTAGCTCACTTTAGCTTGGGTTAGCAGCTAGAAAAGAACTAACAAGCTAAGCCAGCTAGAGTATCTCCATGCCAACCTCTTCAGCAGCTGCCAGCTCCAATTCAAGCTCCAGGCTTCTCCTCCTTAGCTCCTCTCTTCAAATCCTAGCTCCAATACCTCCTCCTCTACTCCACTACTAGCTAAGCTAGCTTAGCTTAGCTTAGCTTATCTTGGCTATGCTCCAGCTCCCTTGGCTTTTACCACCTAAAAACCCTACCTAACAACTCCACCAACTAGCTCCACCTAAGCTCCACATAAGCTAACCCTACTTCCACCTCACCTTGGCGCCAACCTAGCCTACCTGCTACCTTCAAAAGATACCACAAAGTGGTGCCAAAACCACCCTAACTACCCTCCTTATTGGTGCCACTTCTTCCCTCCAAAACCCCCTTCATCTCCACCACACATCTTCCCTTAAACCCATCTCCACCATCCACAAAATCCCCCTTCTAGAGGCCTTCTTGGTGGTGCCAAAACAAAGGCATCTTTCCATGGTTGGCGCCACCTTTAGGTGGCCCTTCACCACCATAACCACCACCTTCACACCCCCCTACTTGGCGCCAACTCTTCTTAGCCCTAGGATCCCCAACCACCCCCCATATCCTATCCTAGACATCCATTCCAAAAGCCACCTATGCCCCCCTTCCTACACTATATATACCCACCTATCTTCCCACATTTTCTTCATCCTCCATTAGTGTTTTATTCTACCTATACCCACCTATACCTACGGCCAAGAAGGAGTGGAGAAGAAGATTAAGGGGGCACACCACTAGCCCCTTTGGTGCCTTCTTCTCCCCACTTTCTTCAACTTGTGCCATGCCAAGGAGGAGGAGCATTCTACTTCAAGGAGGATGGCCAGGCAAGGGAGAAGGACCTAGGGTGGACCTCCACCCTTGGAGGAGAAAAGCTTAGGGCACGCCCCCTTAGGGCTAGCTTTGGAGGACATCAATTTGGTGAAGCTTTCAAAGACAAGAGTTGGAGCACTTCTTTTCATGCCCAAGATCTACAAGGCTTGGAGTAGGGAGCCTCCCCTCTTCATCAATTCTTAGAGGATTAGTTGTTTCTTTACTTTGTGCTTATAATTCTAGTTGTAGAAGCTTTCCTCTACTACGATTTTTGTACAACACTTTCTCATTAATCAAGTTGCCTTCTTTAGATGCATTCTTTATTGCTTTGTTTATAGCATTTTTCACTCCCTCTCCCTAATTATTCTAGGCCACCACTTGCCTAGTGTGAGCTTAGGGAGATGCTCTACTTGCCACTTTAGGAGTAGTATATTGAGTTAGGTGTTGGTCACTTTCTAGCCAACAACTCGCATGTTCGCCGTTATTTCAAAAACATAAAATGATATATTGAAAAAAGACAAAAAAGAAAGTTGAGATTTATTTTCCAAGCAAGAGATTTAATTTTTGCAAACTTGCTTCCTTGGATGACCCTAGATACTCCCCTATCTAAGAATATTAATTTAAAAGCGTATGCAATTCGCGTGTTACAGCGACATTAAAAACCCTAATTACAAATCACGCCAAATTTCGCATCAGCACCATGAAGTGGCTCTTTCCCCAGGAAAGAACCAGATTCACGTCAATGCACCACCTGAGGATATGGACCATGTGCAGGAGGCAATTGTCAAATGATTTTCCAAACACTGAGAAGTCATTCATGAAGACTTACAGATAATCACTTACCATATCTGAGAATATGGCAAGCATGCACTGCTGAAAAGTAGGAGTGCATTGCAGAGACCGAAAGGCATCCTTCAGAATGCGTACGTCCCGAAGGGGCAGGTGAAAGTGGTCTTCTCTTGGTCCTCAAGATGGATTGCCACCTGGTTATAATCAGAGTACCCGTCCAAAAAGCAGAAGAATCTATTTCCTGTTAGTTTTTCAAGGATCTGATCAATAAATGGTAGTGGGAAATGGTCCTTTTTAGAGGTATTTAGTCTTCTATAATCAATGTAGACTCTCCACGAATTTGCTACATGGGTCGGTATGATTTCTTTGATCTTAGTCATGATTACTGTGAGTCCTGCCTTCTTAGGCACAACCTAGATTGGACTCACCCACTGACTGTCGGAGGTCGAGTAGATGATCCCAGCATCTAACCACTTAATGATCTTTTCACGACCTCCTGCAGATTAGGATTCAAATGTCTCTACATTTCACAGGAAGGTCGTGTGCTCTCTTCAGTATATATGCGGTGTGTGCAGTAAGAGGGGCTAATGCTAATCAAACCATCGAGAGTCCATCAATGGCACTTCGATGTTGTTGGATAACAGAAATAAGACGGGATTCCTAATCAGGTGTGAGTGTAGAGTTGATAATCATAGAAAATGTCTAATTGGAACCCAAAAAGATGTACTTTAGATGCTCAGGAAGAGGCTGTAGTTCCAAAACAGGGTTATCAGCAGCAGCGGGTGGTTCAGGGTGGTTGTCAGGAGCAAGGGAATGAGTTATGGGTGTGTCTAGGTTGAGTTCGGACTCCTCCAATTGCGGGTTTTGATCCTCTTGTGGTTGATTAGAAGTAGTTAGGTTTTCCTCGATGTATTGATTGTCAACCACAGCCTCGATATCATATATTTGTTCTATAACTCTACAATTAATCCCTTGTTGAGCCTTAAAGATGTTGATCTTTACTGTCTGGTTCCCAAATTTTAGTTCAATTTAGCCCTCCTTACAATTAATGTTGGCTCTAGTAGTGGCCAGAAAGGGTCTCCCTAGTATCATCGATGTGTTTTTCAGATTTTCTGGAGCATCCATATCCAAGACTACGAAATCCACTGAGAAATAGAAATCCCTAACCCTAACAATGACATCCTCAAGTACTCCTTTAGGTGACTTAATAGATCGGTCTGCCAACTCTAAGGTCACCTCTGTTGGTTTGAGCTCAGATTCCTCAAGATGGTCAAGTAGGGATATAGGTATTAGGTTTATGGAGGCTCCTAGATCCAATAAAGGTCTATCAAATTAGATATCACCAATTGTACAGGAAATCAAGGGAGTACTTGGGTCTTTTGCCTTAGGTGGGAGTTTGCTCAAAATGACAGAGCTGGCTTGCTCCGACAATACGATTGGGATCCTACTTTTGGTTCGCGGCTTACACTTAGGTGTACACACATCTTTCAGAAATCATGCATAAGTTGGTACGTAGTGAATCACATCCATCAAGGGGATGTTTATATGGACCTACTCAAAGAGCTTGACCAAGTCCTCTTCAGGTGCCACGGGTTTGGTTGTCCTCTTTCCCTTAGTCAAGGCCTCGGGAAATGGAACCTTGGATGGTTCCTCTAGAATAGGTCCAAGTTCTTCATCTAGGACAAGGGTATCTTGGATGACTATCATAGGGTTTGGGTTAGTACTACCAGGCTGAAAGTGGCTTAGGTAAGGTGGGTCCTGTGTTGCTTTGCCACTATGGATTTTCACTAAATTCAGTCCTGCCTAATTCTGCTTTGGTGTAGGTAAAATAGGTGGCTACTGCAGAAATCCCGAGTACGATGTTGAAGTTTCCATCCCGTCAGGTGATGGAGTAGAAGGGGCCTGATAAATCATGTGTGCTTGGCTCGGATTTGGGTTCATAATGCACCTCTGATTCAGCACGTTATTTGGATTCGGTAGAGGTTGCGAAGGGAGTGTACCAGGTTGGTGGGAATTCACCATCTGGGCAAGTTGATTGTGAACCTCTGTGATCTAATCTTTGTGCTGTTTTTACATAGCCGCATTCATCTTTTGAATGTCAACCAGAGTTTGAAGGATAAGAGTCATTTGATCTCCTTGAGTTGGCCCAAATTGATAGGTAGGGTTCGGCTGAGGCTAAGGCGGCTGATATGGATGAGGAGCTTGTGGACGAGGCTGATATGGTGGTCTCTAATTCTGAATGTTTCCCATCCACATAAAATTAGGATGATTTCACCATCCAGGGTTATAGGTATTATAGAATGGGTCATTCTGGATGACATTGAGGTCCTCGTAGGTTTGAGGAACCTCAGAAAAGTCAGAGTACGAGGGTTCAGAGTTCCCCCAACTAGAATAGGTAGGTTCGGAGTTTCCTCTGACCCTAGAGTCCGACGGGGGTGGATACGGGTCCATCCCTTGAGAAGATCGGTGGTAGATGTTATGCACAACTTCCCTCCCAGGGGGCGATTGTGCAAACGGGTTTTGTACAGAGGTGGCTCACTGCAGATGTCGAGTTAGCTCATCTGCCTTCTTAATAATAGAGACCTTGTTCAAATGACTGGCCACCAAATCCAAGTCGATAGAAGAGGACAAGCCCTACGTCTCATGTGCCCCCTTTGGATTCATCAACGAACGGGCATTCGTCTGGTCGAATATGCCCATGGAGTCATTATTGATGGAGTTCTCAGACATATTCTCGAGAATCTCCCACATAGTGTCCTCGTGTTGACCCATGATATTTCCTCTGCAAGTTGCATTGATGAATAATCGGATATCTTCACGGAGTCCCTAGTAAAAAGACTGGATTTGTTCCCATTTAGGAACTCCGTGATGGGGCCACTTTTGCATGAGATCCAAGAAATGATCCCATGCTTTGTGAAGTGGTTCTCCAGGCTGTTGTGTGAACTGCATGTTCTGGTGTCGTAAAGCATTTGTCTGACCAATTGGGAAGAACTTTTTCAGAAACTCGGATTGTAGTTCAACCCATGTGTTGATTGGACGTGTTTAAGTTTGATACCAGTGAGCTGCTTTGTCCATGAGAGAGAAGGAGAACATTTTCATAAGAAGAATGTCCCAATTTTGGAATCTGACCTGAAGGTCTGAGCCAGATGCTTGAGCTATTTAATGTGCTGGAAAGGATCCTTGGAATTGAGTCCATTAAATTTTGGAATAGCATGAATCATGTTGGGCTTGAGTTCAGTATTAGAACCTCTAGCCGGGATTTAGACTTGAGGTTCGATTGCCACCACAGCAAGATTGTAATGATCTCACATCATAGGATGCTATGGTGGATTCACAAAGGCTTGGAATAAATCATTAAGACGCTGAAGTTGATTCTCAAGGTTATTCTCTTCTTCTACGGGTTGTGCCATGATGATGGATGGAGAATTAGGCTCAGATGAATCAGAAGAGATGTCTATCTGATGGGGTTGTAGCATAAACACGGAAGTCGAGGCCTGGCCTTGACGAGAGTGAATGACTAAAAGAGGCCTCAAGAATGGTCTTAAGGATCTCCTGCCAAACATGCACTGATGGTCTGGATGAGAATAGAATGTGATGGACCCAATCAAGACACCAAAAAATTTTTGATGACTATAGAGGTTCAGGGTGGATGATACCCCTAAGTCAAAAAGTCGTCCACCTGGGAATTACCTAGGCAACTAAAGAGGGAGAGTCCCACGAAGACCCCTACATGGTAGAGAGCCCCCACTGATTACAAGGTTTCCCCTACCCGACCTCTCTTGTCATTGATGTTCTAGGTAGACTAAAAAGGGGACTTGACCTCTTAAGTTTACCAGTTTTAATTAAGAGCAAAGGTGCTTAGAATTTCACTTGAACTTTAAGATGTATTAGTGCAAAAGTGACCTAATTTCAAGATTGGTTGACCCAACAAGGTGGATCAACTTCACTTATTTGTCCTTTGAGAAGTTTTTGATCCCTCTTTTAGGATTCAAGTAAGATTAAGAGCCTGATATTTAGGGTTTGCTTGAGTAGACCAATTCAATCAAGGATTAGGCACACATCATTTTGGAAAGATCAGTTCTTGATTATGTAAGTGTGTCTCTAAAATCCTAACTTGGAATCCTTAATTGACACTAATTCTGGTCCAATTTAGTTTGCCAAATGTGGTATCTAGGGCTCAAACAAGAAGGTGATAGCCCTAGTTACCTTAAGTGGGTGCACAAATCAAGTTTTGTTGTTGAAATCAAATCAGGAAACTTGATGAATTATCTAAGAATGGAAAGCAAGTAGCCCTAATTGATTTTTCCTTTTTAACTTTTTCAGAATTTGGGGATTAAGAGAGAGTAATCAAAATTTACTTGCCCTTGGCATGTTTGATGTATGGCTATACTTTCTTCAATGTATCTTCTCCCTGAAACAACCACAGCAAAGAGATATAGCAAGCTAGTACCAAATCAGAATTGTAATCAAGAATTCTAAATTGCCAATTGCTCCACGGCAATGGCAGCAAAATATTTATTCATGCTAAGTCGATGTTTAAAAAGTAACGCATTGCAGTATAGGCGAAATAGCATTCAAAACATATACAATTTTTCTTACTCAAAAAAGTTCCGAGGTCGAACATAGGGAGCTATATGGGATTTAGAAATCAAGATCACAATTCAAAATTAAAAGAGATTGCAATAATATTAGTAGCAATGTGAAAAATTATGGGAGTAAAAGGGTGATTTAGATCACCAAATACTCCTACAATATCACTAAGGAACTCAATGTAAATGTATATGCAATGGGTGCTAGAATCTGTCATCTGATTTGGAAATCAGACGACTTAAAGTTGTCTGCTAATTTCTTCTTTGTCTTCTTTTCTTCTTCTTTGTCTTTGCTTTCTCTGATTCTTCCTTTCTTCTTCTTCTTCTTCTTTTTCTCTACTTCAGCTGTGTCCTCTTCCTCTCTTCTTCCCTTCTTCTTCTCTTGCCCTTAGCTCTTCTCTAATTCTTCCTTTCTTCTTGTTCTTGCTCTGCGATCCTTCTCTTCTTCTTCAGAATTCGGCTCTGGCCTCCTCTTCTTCTTCTTTGGCTTTCCTCTTCAGAATTCGGCTAAGTGTCGGCTAAAGGTTCCTATAGCAAAACCCTCCCGCTACCTGTACGACTCTCCTCTCTTTTTCTCTCTTAGGATCTGCTCTCCTAGAGCCACGGGTATCCAAGTTATCGGGTCAAGCATGTACCCAGGTCTAGGCTCACCGGCGTGCGGTGGTGAGCGAGGAGTGTAGGTCAGGTCAGATCAGGCCAGGTTCGTGGGGGCGTGTCACGGAGGAGGCCGAGTGAAGGTGAGAGGGACCTCACCCCGTGGATTTGAGATGAATAGCTACTAGCAGTTTTTCAATTTATGCGGGTGCACGGCTTCAATAGCTTTCGATGTGGGACTATCCACGCACCCCTTCCTTTGTGTGCCACAGTAGGGATCCCCTTCCAATTGTAGTAGTTGCTGAGGCTCGCGACTTCAATTGAAGACCTGGGACCGTGCATGAGATACTTCCGTGCGTTCTGGGACTTCAACTTGGGACAGCAAGACCTAGAGCAACCTCAAGCAAGCTAGAAGCTTGCTCACCAATGGCGGACAAAGTTAGGCACCTGAGATTAGTAAAACAACCTCTCAGCCATGTCAGAGTGCTCAGGGAGCATTGTCAGAGCATGGCGGATGTGATGGGGGTGGTGGCGTGGAGCGAGAGTGACTGTGAGTGCATACCTAGGTCAAATTGTGTGCATGTGAGTGAGTGTGTTCGGGGGGTGACTTGGGTGGATGGCGAAGTGAATAAAGAGAGGGGAAGTGATCAATGAGGTGTGGTGATGGTCATTGGCTTGTCAACGAGGGTTTTGGTGGCTTGTGGAGGTGGGATGGTCTCATCGAAGGGAGTGGCCGGAGATGGAGGTGCAAAGGGGCGTTAGTGGTGGGTGTTGGAAAGTAAAGAATGGAGAAGAAAGTAGAGGGGATAAGGGACTTAGCTAGGAAGTCGATGGACGAAGGGGGGCAGTGATGGTGTCGAGTCTGGTGTGGCCGACGTCAGAGATGAAGGCAGCTCTGGTGAGGTGGGAACAGCGAGGATGAAGGGGGAAGTGGCATCTGCTGGTACAGCGAGATGCGGATGAAGGCGACGAAGAGGAATCCACTGCAGGTATGGCGGACAGACGATGAGAAAGGGAAGAGAGGGGATCACCGGACATAGAGGAGCATTCAACCGTGAAGGAGAGAGGAATTTGAGAGAATTCACGACTGAATTCGAGCATGGAGAATTCAGGGGGATCTAGGCTTCTTTAACTAAGGATCTGAGGGGTGATTAGGGCTTGGGAAGCAAGCTTTCTCAAGCTTGGAAGGTTGCCGGACTTGGGAGCTTTTAAGATACCAAAATCTCTCATGTGTTTGCATAAGAGATTGGGAAAGAATCAGGGCATATGGATGGGTTTATACTGGAGGGAATTTCTCAGAGAATCTCCCTTCCAATTTTGGAGGAGATTCTCCAAGCAATAAAGGAGAAATCTCCTTTCAAAGGTTGTCGAAGTAGGTTTCCTCCGCGATAATGGTGGATAGACCTAATTGTGAAGACGATGAAGAAGTTAGGGGGCTGTTCGCAAGGATTTTTGAAAGTTAGGGGTATAAATGTAATTAGACATGACCTTTTTGCAAACTAGGTCAAGGCAAAATCATCTTGGGTCCAAATTTTGGTACAAACCTAATTTGGACCTAAGGAATCCAATGGTGAAGTTGGATTTTGTCTGGGTAAGTTATGTAAAAACCTAAATTAGGGCAAATATCTGTCTGAGACTCCATTTTAGGTCAAGATGGGTTCTGATGGTCAAATTGAAGGTACTAAACCCTAGAGAATATTTTTATATGATTTTTAGAGGGTTTAAGTGAATTTCCTCCTGGTCAGAACCTTGGTTAATTAGGTGGGTCTGTTTCTAGGGTTTCAAAAAGTCATTTAATTCTCAGAATACTCACAAACCATTTTCTGTCTAATCCAACCCACTTGTTATCTTATTAAGACCATTTGACCTTTATTCAGTCCTTAAGAAAACCTGTGGTTGTACTACATTCATGATAAGCTGGTAAAATTACAATTTTAACCCTAATTTCTTGTGTTTCTCTCAGAAAGGTTATGCAATGAATTATGACCTTGAATTGGTTATGTAGGAGCATTTATTGACTTCATTGGGTCAAAATGAGCTAGTTAGGGCTCATGATGGTGTTCCCATCATTTATCAAAAACCATGATCACATGGGTATGTCAAGTATCTATCATACTTTAATGGGATGCAATCGACATTCAGCTTCAAAAGCCTCAAAAGCTCCAAAAAAAAGTCTTAAATCTTTCAAATCAAACAATGAATGATTGATTAAACCAGTAGACATGCATGAAATTTGATTAAGATCTTAACATAAGCAGGCTTTGGCATGAATATACGAAAATGAGTGACCTCTTGAGAAGTCCTTATGTTACATCTATTTTTTCGATTGAGAACAGTCAATTGTTTTCTTCATTAGATGTCAGTCACAAATTGTCGTGTTAAATTGATATTCAAGTTCAAAGGTCCAAAAATTTCAAAGAGACTTGCATCAGTCATATCGAATAACGATTGTATAAGAAACATAGAAAATGAACAGACGCCCTCCTATTATAAAAAGGATAAACAAAATCATAACAGCTGTGATCATAATAGTAATGCATTGCATCTCACTAGAACCCCAAAGTTAAGCGTGCTTAGGTGAGATCAATACTACATTAGCTGACTTCTTGCGAAGTCTTATTCTTGCCCTCTTTTTTTTGATCTAGAATCATGATCCCCTGAGTACATTAAATATTTATCATACATTGATGGGATGCAATTGACATTTAGGTTTCGAAGACTCGAAAGATATAGAGAGAAATCTTAAATCATTCAAATCAGATAACAGAGGAACAAAAAATGAACTAAATGAATGGACACAGCGATAGTTTAAAAATGATTAGTAAAATTCTAATGTGTGTAATTAAATTGGCATAAATGCATTAGACTTAATCAAGCTCTGAAGATAAGTGCACTTTGGCAGGAGTAGAATAGATAGACTGACGTCCTGGGAAGTTCTTATGTTCATCTATTTTTCAATTTAAATGTTCATCTATTTTTCAATTTAAAATATTCATTTGTTTTATTCCTTAAATATTAGACACAATTTGTGGTGTTGAATTTATGTTCGAGTTCAGATGGTTCAAAAATCTTAAAGATTCTTGGATCGCTCGTATCGGATAACGAATGACTAAGATACGCAAAAAAATGGATAAACACGATTATTTTAGAGAAAAAGATAAACAAAATCCTAGTATGAGAAATCATACCAACATCAATGCACCGAATCCCATCAGAACTATGAAGTTAAGCGTATTTGTTAGTGAGTAGTAGTAGGTTGAGAGACATAGGAATTTGTTGTGTTACACCTATTTTTTTGATCAAGAGCATGAGCCCTTTGGTACATTAAATATCTCTGACACTTTGGCAAAATGCGATCAACATTTAGGTTCAGCAGGCTTAAAAGCTCAAGAAGGAACTCTTAAATCATTCGAATCAAATAACAAAGAAGCAGGAAATGTGCAAAACAAATGGATGCATCCATATTTTAAGAATGATTAATAAAATCCTAATGCATGTGATCAAAGTGACATAAATACATTGACCTAATCAAAATCTGAAGAAAAGTGCACATTAGCAGGAGTAGAAAATATTTAGGGACCTCCAAAGAAGTTCTTGTGTTGCATATATTTTTTGATCAAAAATATTTATTCATTTTGTTCCTTAAATATCAGGAACAAATTATGGTGTTGAATTGATACTTGAGTTCAAAATGTCCAAAAATCTCAAAGACAACTCTTAGATCACTCGTATCAAAAAACAAATGAATAAGATACACAGAAAATGTATGGGTGCCGACCTATTATAAAAATATAAACAAAATCCATTGGGGTGTGATCGTACGAGCATTAATGCACCGGATCCTCTCAAAAATCTTAAGCTTACTTAGGCGAGAGAAATATTAAGTTATGTGGCTTACAGGGAGGTCCTCATGTTGCATCCATTTCTTTTTTATCAAGAACCATGATCCCATGGGTACATAAAATATCCATCACAGTTTGACAGGATCCAATCGACATTGAGCTTCAAAAGCCTCAAAAGCTCTAGAAAAACTCTTGAATATTTCAAATATACAATGATGTATTGATTAAACCAGTAGAAATGCATCAAATCTGAAGATAAGCGCACTTTGGCAAAGCGCAAGTAGGTTAAAATGGGTGAACTCATAAGAAGTTCTTATGTTACATCCATTTTTTCGATCGAGAACATTAAATTGTTTTGTTCACTAAATATCAAAAACAATTTGTTGTGTTGAATCAATATATGGGTTTACAAAGTCCAAAAATTTTGAAAATGACCCTCTAATTGCTCATCCCTGATAACAAACGAGGAGGATGCCTTTAAATAGAATGGACGCTCTCCTATTATAAAAAAGATAAACAAAATCGTAACAGCTACGATCATACCAGAAACTCTCAAGTTAAGTACACTTAAGCGAGAGCAATACTACATTGGTGACTTGCTAGGAAATCTTGTTCTTCCCCTCATTTCTTTAATCGAGAACCATGATCATCAAAGTACTTCAGATATCTGTGATACTTTGACGGGATGTGACTGACATTTAGGTTCAGAAGGTTCAACACTTTAGAAAGAACTTTTAAATCATTTGAATCGGATAACGAACGAGCAAAAAATGCACTAAACAAATGAATGCAGTGATATTTTAAGAATGATTAATAAAATCTTGAGTGTAATCAAACTAGTGTAAATACATCAAATTTAATCAAGATCTAATGATAAGTGCACTTTGGCAAGAGTACAATAGAGTAGGTAATCTCCCGACAAGTCTTTGTGCCGCATCAATTATTTCGATAGATAGAATTCATTCGTTTTGTTCCTTAAATATCAAAAAATTTGTGGTGTTGAATTATATTCGGGTTCAGAAGGTCTAAAATCTCAAAAGCTCTTGGATCGCCAATATCAGATAACGAATAAGTAAGATATGCAGAAAATGGAGAAACACGATTCTTTTAGAAAAAAAGATTAACAAAATCCTAATGGATATGATCATACCAGCAATAATGCACCCATCATAACTCTGAAGTTAAACATGCATATTAGAGAGTAGTAGTAGTTTGAGAGACCTAAGATTTCCTTGTGCTACACCCATTTTTTTTATCAAGAGCATGAAACCCTCAGTAACTTAAATATCACCTCTTTTTTGACAGGATGTGATTGGCATTTAGGTTGAGAACGCTTAAAAGCTCTAGAAAGAACTCTTAAATCATTCAAATCAAATAACAAACAAGCAAGAAATACACAAAATGAATGGATGCAATGATAATTTAAAAATGATTAATAAAATCTTCATGTGTATGATCAAACCAACATAAATGCATTGTTTATTGCTCTTAAACGAGTTTTAAAATCATCACGTTGTAGTATAGATCGAATCAATGTGAAAAACAAATAAAATTTATTTCTCGAATGAAAGTCCGAGGTCGAACACAGGGAGCAAATAGGAATTCAATCACTAATCGCAATAATGTAAATGAGCACAAGAAAATGAGCCAAATAATGCTAAGCAATGAATATTAATTACTCAAAATTGATCTTCAATGTAGAATGTAAGTCTAACAAGAGTTTGGCATATCAAAAGAAATCTAGAATAAAAATAGTGGTGATTTAGATCACCAGTTATTTAATCTAGATAAACGTATAATGGTTAAGCAGGAATACCAAATAAACCAACAATATCTAGGACCACTTAAGTAATTAAATAAATGAACAGTGCCTCGGACGTCTAATTTGATAATCAGATGGCTTAAGTGCTTCCTCTTCTTTAGCTATGCCTTCTCTCCTCTCTTCTTCTTTCTTCTCTTCTTGCTTGTCTTCAGCCTCTTCTCCTCTTCTTCTTTCTTCACGCACAGAGGGTGGCCATCCCTTCAGCTTTGGCTAAGTGTTGCACATGGCAAAACCCTCCCTTGCCCCGCACTCTCTTTCTTTCTCACTTCCTCTTAGGTTCCACACTCCCAGGGCCACAGTCAGGGTTGTCGGGTATACGGGTAGAGCATACCCAAGACCAGGCTCACCGATGTGGGTGGTGAGTGAGGAGTGCTTAGGTTAGGCAGGTTATCGGATTGGCCTGACCCACGAGTTAGGTGTCGCGGGTGTGGCGCATGTGAGGTGCATGCGAGGACCTCACCCCCTATGATTGCTGAGGTGATAAGCCTTGAGCATAAAAGTAATATATGCAGGTGCTTCACTTCAAATGCTTCTGAGGTAGGACTAAATGTCCCACCCTTCCTTCGCGCAGCGCAGCAGCAGGGTTCTTCATCCAATTGTAGGTGATGCTGCTACTAGATTCTTGAATTGAGCACCTAGACACAGATGTGGAACAAATCCGCGTAGCCTAGAGCAAGCACCTGGAGTGTCTGCGTCCTGGAGTGAGCTTGAAGACTTCCTCGAAGCTTCAAGGTAATGGCGATGGTGGCGGTGAACCTGAAATGAATAACATGGCCTTGAGCCCTTGTTAGATGGTTCAATAGCTTCACTGTAGCACGGCGAACATGGTGGCATGCATAGCGTGGCGTGAGAGTGTGTGAGGTGGCTAGACGGTGACGGAATAGGTCGGCGATGATGGGTTTGTTTGGGGAAAGTATTGGGAGTGTGAATGGAGAGATAAGGAGAGGGATTTTTTGCGGGAGGATGAGGTGAAGGTTTTGAGGTGGTTGGCGATGCGGATGGAGTTGTGTAGCAGTGGAACCGCCTCATCAGAGTGGTCGTAAGTTGCGGAGAAGATGAGGATGGGCATGTCGAGTCGGGGCTTGAAATGAGGATAGAGAGAGAGAATACTAACCTATGATGCTAACTAAGCCTAACTAGCTACTTTAATGGATGAAAGGGGGGAGATCTGTGCCAGTTTTGGCACATCGACGATGGAGAAGACGAACTCTCCGGTAGGGAGGAACGACGATGATGATGGGAAAGGGGGCTCTTGTTGGTACGGCCAAGAGTGGACGAGAGAGAGGAAGGGAATCCAGCCGCTGGTATTGTGGATGGACAAAGAAGGAGGTCAGGAGGAGTCGCTAGAGCTTGCGAAGATTCATGGCCGGAAGAGGAAGGAGGAATATAGGGATTTCACGGTCGGAATCAAGTTTGAGAAGTCGGTCGAACCTTGGGCATGCTTATATAGGGCTTAGGAGGTCGATTTGAGCTTGGAAGCCAACCTTCCAAGCCAGGAATGTTTGCCAAAATTGGAGACCCATCTCTTTGAAGGATTCACATGATAGATTGGGTGAGATCTGCAGCTTGGGAATTGGCACAAAAGGAAGAGAATTCCTTGACAAACTTCCCTTTCAAATTTGAGAGGGATTCGTCAAGGAATCAAGGAGAACATGCCATTTTAAGGTCGTCGGAGATTGTACGATTAGGATTCATGGTGGTAGGGACCAATTGGTCAAAATGATGACAAAATTGGGGGGCTATTTGAAAGTATTTTGAAAGCTAAGGGCTTGTTTGTGACAGAAAAGAATCAGATAGGACCAAATTGCAAACTACATCAAGACAATCTAAGATTGGGCCTAAATTTTGGTATAAATCTAATTTTGACCTAAGGAATTCAATGGTGAAGTCATATTTTAGTTTTGACCTATTTTGACTTGATAATTTATGCAAAAACCCAAATTAGGACAAATGCCTGTTTAGGACTCTATTTTGAGTCAAGAAGGGTTCCAATGGTCAAATTGAAGGTACCAAACCCTGGAGAATATTTTTATATGAATTTTAGAGGGTTTAGGTGAATTTTATCCTAACCAAAATCTCAGTTAATTAAGCGAGTCTATTTTTAGGGTTGTAGAAGTCATTTAATTCTCAAAATCCTTTTTTGTCTATTCTAACTCTGTTATTAGATTCTTAAGACCTTTTGACCCTTAATTAACCCCTAAGGAAACCTGTGATTGTACTGCATTATTATATGATGGTAAAATTACAATTTTAACGATGTTTTCTTGTCTTTCACTTAGAATGATTATGTAATGAATTATGGCTCTCTGGTGGTTATGTAAGAGCTTTTATTCCTTGATAATGATTAAATTGAGCTAGTTATAGCTCATGATGGTGTTCCCATCATGCATCAAACTTAGTCAAGATCTGAAGATAAGTGCACCTTGGTGGGAGTAGAATAGATTGGGTGACCTCTTAGGAAGTTAATGTTTTGCATATCTTTTCCAATAAAAAATATTCATTTTTTTGTTCCTTAAATATCAAGTACAAATTATGGTGTTGAATTAATATTCGAGTTTAAAAGATTTGGAAATCTTGAAGACAACTCTTTGATCTTTCATATTAGATAACGAATGAGGAAGATACATAGAAAATGTATGGACATTGACTTATTATAAAAATATAAAGAAAATGCAAAGGGGTGTGATCGTACGAGCATTAATGCATCTGATCCTCTTAAAACTCTGAGGTTAACTGTGCTTGGGTGAGATTAGTACTTTGCTGGGTGACTTACAAGGAAGTCCTCGTGTTCCTTCATTTTCTTTTATCGAGAACAATGATCCCATTAGTACGTCAAATATCTGTCACACTTTAATGGGATGAAATAGACGTTAAGCTTCAAAAGACTGAAAAGCTCAACAAAAACTCTTCAATCTTTCAAATCAGACAATGGAGGAATGATTAAAATAGCACAAATACATCGAATGTGATCAAATTTGAAAATAATCGCACTTTAGCGCGAGTAAACTAAAATGGATGATCTCCTGAGAAATCTTAATGTTGCAATCATTTTTTCGATCGAGAACATTCAATTATTTCGTTAATCAAATATCAGTCACAATTTGTCGTGTTGAATTTATATTCGGGTTCAAAAGGGTCAAAAATTTCAAAGATGACTCTTGCATCACTTGTCTCGGATAACGAATGGATGCACTTTCACTATAAAATGGATAAGCAAAATCCTAACGACTACAATCATAACAGTAGCAACACACCAAATCTCATCAGAACTCCAAAGTTAAGCATTCGTAGGTGAGATCAATACTACATTATGTGACTTCTTGCGAAATCATGTTCTTGCACTCATTTTTTTTATCAAGAATCATGATCCCCTAAGTACATCAAATATCTGCCATATTTAGATGGGATGCGATCAACATTTAGGTTTTGAAGTCTCGAAAGATCCAAAAAGAAATCTTAAGTCATTCGAATCAAATAACAAAAGAGCAAGAAATGAACAAAACGAATGGATGCGATGATATTTTAAAAATGATTAATAAAAATCTAATGTATGATTAAAATGGCATAAGGATCCAAAGACAAGTGTGCTTTGGCGGGAGTAAAATATATTAGGTGATCTCTTCGAACGTTCTTGTGTTACATGCATTTCTTAATCAAAGATATTCATTCATTTTGTTTCTTAAATATCAAACACAATTTGTGGTGTTGAATTAATATTCGGGTTCAGATGGTTCAAAATTCTCGAAGACTCTTGAATCACTCGCATTAGATAATGAATGACTAAGATACATATAAAACAAATAAATGCAATTATATTAGAAAAAAAGATAAACAAAATTATAATGGGTGAGATCATACTAGCATTATTGCACCAGATCCCATCAAAACTCCAAAGTTAAGCGTGCTTGTTAGAGAGTAGTATTAGGTTCAGAGACCTAAGAATTCATCGTGTTTCACCCATTTTTTTGATCAAGACCATGAACCCCTTGGTATGTTAAATATCTTTAACACTTTAACGAGATGCGATCAACATTCAGGGCTAGTTTACTTGGGAGGTTAAAGAAGTGGTGTTAAGAAATGTGAAACTGGTGTTAACCCTAAATTGTGTTTACTTGCAAAGTGGTGTTAAGACCAATTTGTGTTTACTTGAATTGGTGTTAAGTTGATGTGTTAACTCTTGTGATGTTTACTTGGTAGTGGTGTTATGAATTTAAATGGTAGTTAAGTTTGTTAGGATAATATATTTAAATATAATGATAGTTGTGGTAGTTATATTTATTATTGTGTATTATATATTGGTAATTACTTATATAAGTAATGTCAGGATGAAGTATGGTAAATGTATAATTATTTTTAGGCAATATAAACAATGTATTATTAAATATATTTGGATATAATGTTATATTGGTGATTATTAATTTAAACTTAAATGTAATTAGTTCAAGTAATTAATTATTAAATTTATATTAGTATTTTAAATTGATTATTATCTATCCAAGTAATCCAATTTGGGTGAATTTAATTATGTAATTAATGGCAATAAGTACAAGAAAATATTTTATTTAATATGCTTACTTAAGAAATACAAATAGAAAAAGTCATTAGCATAAATACAAATAGTGCAAATTTTGATTAGCTTCTAAACTTCAAAATACAATAATCAACTTACCACCTTGATTTCGAAGGTAGCTGGTGACATTCAAGTCGTTGGTTTCTTCTAAGCTTTTTAAAATTACCAAAAAAACTAAAATGTAGAGGGCATTTGCCCTAGAAACCATAAAGACTTACCATATAAGAAGTGATTCATCTGATGTTTTGTTTGCCTTCATATAAGAAGTTATTAATAAAGATAAGTCAGAAACTGGTTTTGGAGAATAGATGAAGGCATCAGTTTAAAAAGGAATGCTGAAAGCCACCATTGCTAATACGTTTAAGTATAAGCTTATTTAGGCAAACTAACATCCTTAGAACATATAATTGTACACTTCCACCTAGAATTATTTCCAAACCCATGTTTTAACCAACAAGAAACAATTCATACCAAACATCAAGATATTTAACTCAACCGATCTAATCAATTCTATCCATCTCCAAATCAAAATGAGCTGCCACCCTCACCGACCATCCCAAAGATCTTAATAACAAAACATAGAACCAAGTCCAAAAAAAAGGCAAAGAGAAAATTTCCTAAAGAAAGAAATGTCATAACGATTTTGTATTTTTTAGAAGTCATTACTAATTGCAGTTAGGGCTGTTAATTAAATTGAATTATTTTGCATAAGTCAGTTTGGTTTAATTGTTTGGCAGGAACCCTATTTGTTTTTTTGGGGGAGAAATGATATTCAAATCTCACTCACGTGTTCCATGTGTGCCCTCTTCTTTTAGGTTTCTAACAATCAGAATAGGAATGTCTTTAACCACCAATGAAGAGATTTGGTACTGAATTACTAATCCCTGGAGGCAAGTCACCATTATCAACCAACGAGATTGGATTTTGAAAAAAACCAACAAATGGTACTGACCATTTGATAAATGCTTGAAAAGGAAGAAAATCCAAACTCATGCATTTCACAAGTACCTCCTTCTTGGAATAGGTCTCTAATAATTAGAACAATTAACTTCTCCTTTTCTAGAAATTTTAACAAACTCCAATTTTTGATGAATAGATTCTAAACTGAATTATCATTTGTTATTCTACAAGAAAATCAGATTTTGGAAAAACCAAATAATGCTATTGAACATATGAAAGACCCCAGCTAATGAAAAAGGTAAAACTCCACACTCATAGATGCCTTTTCCTTAGTAGAGTCTTCCAGAGTATGGTTCTACAACAATTCAATAATCAAGTTCACTTCTTCCCAAAACTTCAACAAATCCTTCAAGCACTGACAAAGAGTTCCCACATCCCACATTGAAGTACTAATCCCAAAAGGCAACTCACCATTACTCTATCAAAAGATCTTTTTTTTAAAAAAAGGACCAAAATATCAGTTTTTAAAAGAACCCAGAAATGGTTTTGAGCAACTAAAAGAACCCAACTCTTAAAAATGGGGAAAATTCCATATAGTATCTACTGATGATGGGTAGATCTTTTGGGAAGAGCCAACAAATGGTATGGACAAAGGGAGAAAAGTGGTAGGAAGAGAGATTATAGCAGCTACTAATAATGGGCAGATTGTTAATGTTCTTTTGATGGAGAAGCTCCTCATTATGAAGCTGGAGAATAAAAGAATACAAAACTCTGCAAGATATGTGTTGTTTACCCTCAAATCACTAGCTGCTTACACGCAAGGTCGATAGGGGCGACATTGCAAGTGATTGGTCATGGAATGACATCACAAGCAATTGGTCACGATTAGGGCAAAGTCATTAGCTATTAGGCATGCTAATGGAGAGGTTGCGACCCATTTGAATGTTATTAGGTTGAGGTTGTGAGAGAAGGAGTAGGGCCGATGCCCATGAGGAAGGTGATATTACGAGGGGGCAAGGGGGCACAAGGATTATGAGGCACACGACCACAAAAGACAAAGGCATGATGAACGACGGATGTTTTTGTGGGACTTAAACATGGGTTTACCTAAAACCAATAGCAACTAGTGTTAGACAAACCAATGTCAAGAGCTGCTAACCCGTGTTAAGCAAAAGGGGGTTAACCTTCTATGCAAACAGGAGTTAATCCTTGAGGAGGCTCAAAAGCTCCAGAAAAAACTTTTAAATCATTTGAATCAAATAACGAAGAAGCAGGAAATGCATAAAATGAATGGACGCAACGATATTTGAAGAATAATAAAATCCTATTGTGTGTGATCAACTTAACATAAATGCATCAAACCTAATCAAGATCTAAAGATAAGAATGCTTTGGCGGGAGTATAATAGATTGGATGACCTCTTATAAAGTTCTTGTGTTGCATATATTTTTCGATCGAAAATATTCGCTTGTTTCCAAATTATGGTGTTTAAATATTAGGCACAAATTATGGTGTTGAATCAATATTCTAGTTCAAAAGGTCAAAAATTCTCTAATATGACTCTTGGATCACTCGTATCGAATAACAAAAGATCAAGATACATAGAAAATGGATTGACACTGACCTACTATAAAAATACAAACAAAATCCGAAGGGGTGTGATCGTACGAGCACTAATGCACTAATTCCTCTTAGAACTCTAGAGTTAAGATTGCTTTAGGGAGAGTAATACTAAGTTGTGTGACTTACTGAGAAGTCCTCGTGTTGTGTTCCTTTTTTCCTTGAGAACCATGATCCCATTACTACGTCAAATATCTATCACACTTTGATGACATCCAATCGACATTCAGCTTCAAAAGCCTTAAAAGCTCTAGAAAAACTCTTGAATCTTTCGAATCAGACAATGAAAGATTAATTAAACTAGAAGAAATGCATCGAATTTGATTAAGATTCGAAGATAAGCACGCTTCGGCGTGAGTAGACAAAAATGGGTCACCTTCTGAGAAGTCCATGTGTTGTATCCATTTTTTTGATCTAGAACGTTCACTTGTTTCATTCAATAGCTATTGTTGCAAGCGCTTGTGTCGAATATTAAGAGATGTGCATTGTAATATAGTCAACAAAAATGGCATAGCATTTAAATTTGTAAAGTACTCGAAAACAAGAAAAGGGTTTGAGGTCATTTGCTGGAAGCAAATGTTGAATTCACACACTAATCACAATTTAAATCAATGAGCACAACAATACAAATATGCAATAAGAATCAATAATCGAAATATATTTAGTAATAGCCCAAATTGTATCTCAAGAAATAATGGAATAAAAAGAATAGAAGAGCTCAAAACAATGGTGATTTAAATCACCAATAAGATCCTCAATTTTAGCATATATCCCTCAACTCAAATTTTGCTACAATGGTTAGAACCATTAATGCCTCAATATCCATGTCAGCATAGAGATCAAATATGTCCATAGTGTCAGAATTCCAAGCCACATCAGACGTCAGATCAGAGAGCTAGACGACTTAACCATTCAAAGCTCAGAACAGGCACAAGGGGGCCAAGCCTCAAAGATGCTAAGTGTTAAGCGGGCATGCATGTATCTCGAAGCACGAATAGTGCAAAACCTACCCCAACCCTCGTCAAATTTTCTTCCTTCTCCCTTAAGACTGGGTAATCGGGTTTATAAGCGGGTAAGGGGTTCAAGCTCACCAGGTGTGTGAGGTGAATGAGTAGTGTGTGAGAGTATGGAGGGGCCTTACCCCTCAGTGTCGAGGCAAGCAGCCAATGGAACTTTTTCCTTTTATGCGCTTCGCTCGGTTTGGTGCCTATGATGTGGGGCTAAATAGCCGGGTTCCTTCTTTGTTGTAGCCTTCACTAGCATTAGTGAGACCTTTGTCAAATCGAGGCTATGCCTGATGTTTCCTTTGTGAATGCTAGTGTAGATGGCTTCACATACTGAAGCCGCTTTGAATTAGGGCAGCAGCTAATTGGATGGTGGCCAAAGTGGAGTGAACGTAGCTTGAGAAGATGGTGGTGACAGTGTGATGTCTGACGAGTACTTGAAATTAAGAACATGACCTAAACACCTCGATTAAAGCACTCATAAACTTCACTGTGAGGTGACGAGTGCGTTGGTGGTGGTGATTTGGTGTGTGAAGGTGTGAGGTGGCTGAAAGGTGGCATGGATAGTGATTAGAGCGTGGGTTGTTTGGGGGAGCAAAGGAGCAGTTGAAGCTTCAATTGGTAGAGGGCTTTTGGTTGGTGAGTGATGAGGAAGCTTTTGGTGGCGATGACTATGCATTTGGTGGACGGTGGTGGTCAAGTGACCACACCAGAGGCATGGCCAGAGGCGGAGAAGATGAAGTAGGAGAAGAGTGAATCGGTGGTTGAATTGTGGTCTAAAGGTGATAAACTAATACTAGAGGGAGAGAGGAAGATAGAACACTAATTTATTGGTCAAAAGGGGTAGGAAACCATGCCAGTGTGATGGCCGATCACGGAGAAGGTGAACTCTCCCGTGGGAGAATGACGAGGAAGAAGGGGTCGAGGTAGCCCTGGATTTGGCCCTCCAGGTGCGGAAGAAGTCAAGCAAGAAGTTCCTTCTACCGATTGTACATGGCAGAGGGTGCCGATGGAGATTTGAGGGGCTCACCGGAGTCTCGGTGGAGGTGGCTGGAGGAAGAGAAAGAAGAATTTTGGGCCAAATTGGACTAAGGAGAATGTTGGGACCATTGCAAGCTTTTATAGAGCTCAGAACCGAGCTCTAATTAAGGAAAGAAGCTAAAATGGGCTTCGATTTAGAATCAAGAAACCCACAGATTTCATGGGCATCGTTGGGGCTTTCTACAATGAATCAAGGTATAAGATGCTGATTAGATGATTCTCTACAATGTTGATACCGATCCCATCAAATTTCGTAGGATTTGGAATTGATTTGAAAAGGTTTTAATCGACTCAAAGCTCGTCTATAGGTTGGTTTACCTAACAATGGCGGCAAGGACTAACTATGAAGAAGATAAGAACTTAGGGACTAATTGCAAAAGTATTGAAAGTTAGGGGCTTAAGTGTAGGAAATAAAGATTTCAGGCACTAGATTACAAACTAGGTCAAGATGAACTTTGATTAGGCCCAAATTTTGGCCTTAAAATAATTTAGACTGAAGGAATCTAATGGTGCACTTGGATTTGAGTTTTAACCACGTTTGACTGGGGAATTTGCACAGAAGCCTAAATTAAGGCAAAATTTTGTCTGAAGCTTGAAAAAGGTAGTGTTCGGGCCCGAATAGGTTGTGTTAATATGGTGATTTTATCGTTGAAATGTGTATAGTCGTTAACCTAAATCGAGCCTAACCATCTCTTTATAAAAATTTTTTACCTGGCCTACTTGATTTTATCTTGGTCACTTTTAGGCCCAGGGTCGAACTCAGGGAAGTGGGATTAGAAGTGGATAAGTTTCTACACCTTTCTTATAACGAATCTCTTCCGTTCGCTTATTATGTTTTTGGTATTTTTCTATTTAAGATTTTTTTCTGATAATGCTTGTCCTTGAGGTACACCCTCAAAATCAGGTTCTTGGCTTTGAGCCAAATTAGGGTTCCAAAACTGGTCTTGCTATTTACAAGACTGAGTACCTGCAAGTCAAGGATTATCTTTTTTCTTTTATATATTTTTTTATCTTTTTACTGGCAGAAAAGAGAAATAGAATAAGGTAAATTTAGTATATATATATGTATATATTATATATGTATATAAAGGTGGGGGTGGAGGTGGAGATGGCATGTAGCACGATGTCGAGTCGGTCGTCGTCTAGGAAGACGCAACCAACAGGACGAGGTCCTGCATGGAATGTAGGATGGATGGTGGAAGATGTATGCGAAATCGCTTTCTATACGCGTGTATCGGGGAATATCAGCAACTGGTGTAGATATTCTCGCGATACAACGTATGGTAAGTAATATGAAAATATATATATATGTATATATATATATATATATGGTTATAAATATATAGGTATATATGTAGTTATATATGTATATATATATATATATATAAAGATATAAATATATGTATAGATAGATATATGTATAGATATATATATATATGTATATGTATGTATATATAACTATATAGATGTATATATATATAGTAATATATAAATATATAGATATATGTAGATAGATGTGTATATATATATGTATATATAGTTATAGATATATATGTATATACGTATGTATATCTGTATATATATATGAATATATGTATAAGTATATGTGTATATATATGTACATATATATATATGTATCTATACTTACACTTAGTTATATAGGTAATAATATATATATAGATCTATAGATCTATAGATGTATATATATATATTTATATATTTATACATGTATAAATATATGTATATATGTAAATATATATGTGTATATATATATATATATAAGTATATAGATGTATATATATATATGTATGTATATAGACTAATACTTAGTTATATAAGTACTAATATATGTATAGATATATGTATATATATATATATAAATATATATAAGTATGTATATATATATATGTATATAAATATATATATATAAGTACGTATATATATATGTATATAGTAGAGTATAGGTGTGTGTACGAGAGTGTGAGTGCGTGTCTATGTGTCTGCTGAGGAGTGAGAGAGTGTTGTGTGAGAGAGAGAGAGAGCTGGAGTAAAGGAGGCGATTTAAGTCGTCTGAAGCCGCAGGTGTCATCTGATAGTGCACGCGCACGTGCAGGCGCGTAGGCGCACGAAGAGGCGTGCACGCACGCAGGGAGTGAGCGTGAGGGAGAGAGGCCGCAGCGCACTGTGCTGCGCGGTGAGGCAGGTGTAGGCAGTCGCAGGTGCTGGGAGCGGGCGAAGACGCGGCGGGTGCGAGCGCTGGCAGACACGGGCGCACGCAGACGCATGGGCGGGCACTGGAGCGGGCTCGAGGTGGCACGTGGGCGCAGGCTAGGGCCAGTAGCTGATCGCTGGGTGATCGGATAAGTGAGAAACTTACCGGTCACCGCACTGTAGCCACAGTATTCCGCTGACTAGCGTGAACAGTAGCTACAGTGCCACTCGGCTTCGCGCGATCGGGTGTGTCCGATTCTGTGAGTGCGGGAGGTGTGAGAAGCTGGTGTGCCCACGGAGAAGCTGCGCCGGCTGCTGGCTTGCGCAGAGAGGCGGGTGTACGTGGAGAGGCGGGAGGCGAGGGTGGCCTGCAGGCGCGCGCGTTGGAGGCCTGCGGCAGGGCACGTGGTGGCCGGCTCCTTGCTGCTGCTGCTGCAGAGCTTGAGCTTCAAAGCGCGGCTCTGTGGCAATGGCGAAAATTGCTTGGAAAGGTGAAATCAGAGCGGGGAAGACCACCACGCCCACCAGCTCTTTGATGAGCTGGGTGGTGGTGGGACTCACAGTGGTGGTTGTGCACCACTGCGAGTTGCTCCTACCCGTAGCGTGGCTCCTCAAAGAGGAGAGGCTGCATATGGAGGGAGAGGGGAGGAGATGGCCTAGGAGGGGCTACTGTGGTGTTTTTTTGGGTGGACCAGGCTCAGTCGTAGGGAAGAAGGCTGAGTTCTTTTAAAGAGGAAGAAGTCATGCACAACCATGCCCTGGCTGTGCATGGCTGTGCATGCGGCTGCAGGGAGTGTTTGCTGCAGGGAATGGCGCGAGGAAGAAAAGGCCATGCATTGCAACCGCGGAGAACTTCAAAAAAATCAAATAGAAATAAAAATAAAGATGGAAATTTTGTGAGGTAGCACTTGAAGAATTTATCAATTACAAGGCCATTTATTTCACTCTCCTCCCCTCTCAAATAAATGCATGCTGATGTAAACACATTTACACTACTTAAGATGCCTATTTATGCATGTTCTTAAGCTTAGGATTGCATTTCATGATATAAATATTGCATAACATGCATTATCTTGCATTTAGAGTAGTTTGAATAAAATGGAGGTTAATTGTCTCCTTTTATGTGCTTGGATAGGGCAAATATTTTATCAGGTCCTCGAATCGAAGATCCAACCATATGTATGTGATCAAGGCGACGATTGGAGTTCAACGACTCCAAGATCGCCCTAATCAGACATCCGTAACATCAGATAGTAACTGGGGAACCCTAGAAGATCAACGGCCAGGATGGTGTAAATCCGCACTTCAAATGACAAATCTGACTACACAGATGAATTCGGATCGACGATCACAGCTCAACAACATAAAAATCGAGTCAATCCGACATCCGTGGCACCATCTACAACACCCAGAAGATGGAAGGCCAAGATGGCGCCACGTGGCGTCATCTTCGTCGCCCAAATGGTCGCATACAATCTCTGAAGTCCCTGCACCCGCTCCCTCTCTGCCGTTGGATCACGATCCAACGGCTGTGGACAGCCGCGCCTAAAAGTGCCTGCTCGACCATCCGCGCCTCGTAGCATAGCGGTCGAGAGTGCTTACGCGAGCTGCAGCTGCAGGTTCGAGTCGCAGCGAAGGGGAGAAAGGTGCGGGCGAGTGAGTGCTGGCAAGCGTTGGATCGTCATCGGGCGGCTTAGATCCACCGATAGCGTTCACGCGCTATTGCACACGCGGCGAGGACGCGCCATCGTACGCGTTGGGCGGGGGCCCAGCAGCGGGCGAAGATGCATCTTAAGCCGTCCGATCTCACGATTGGACGGCTGTGGATGAAAGAACGTGGGCAGGCGTTGAGAAAGAACGCAACTGAGGAGGCGTGCGTGGGCACAGGTACTACACCCACGTTGGGGCTTTAGTGACGGTTTTATCCGTCACCAAAGACCCCTCATTTATTATTTTAAAGATGTAATGACCCATTTGCCCTCACTCCTTGCAACTATAAAAGGAGACCCCCTCCATACGAAATTCTCATCCCTTCCTTCTCTTCTCTACCTCTCCAAAGCTCAAGAGAAGCTTGTCCCACACTCGGGATGCTCCTCGCGAGATAAAGTCCAAATTTTCGTCCTCCTTCGGAAGTGGATCCCGCGATGACGACGGCATGCTGCTCTGTTCCCATTCTTCTTCTTTGTCCTCCTTCATCCTGCTCCGTCCTCCTTTGTCCAAGCATCGGCTCATTCGGCTCGTCCTCCAAGCAATCGTCGAGGAGGATAACTTCTCTCTCCCATTCTTATTTACATCTTTTCTAGTGTAGAATTTTCCTGCTTTATAGTGTAGCTGATTTCCCGCTTTCTAGTGTAACTTTTATTTAGTTTGATTGTATAAATATTTTGAAATATTGAATGCATGTTCTCTCTCTCTCTCTCTCTCTCTCTTTCTTTTAGTCTAATAGTTCCATTGTAATTATATCGCCTCGCTTTTCAAAAACTTCTAAAAAAATATATAATTGCGAATATAGATCAACGTAGCCTCCCTGTGTTCGACCTGGAATTGTTTTTGGTATAAATTTTATTTGTTGAACATGAATTCTTCTCTTTCAAGTTACAACGACAGGTTTTCCAAAACCAAACACGTTAGCGTAGCAATTCGAGAGTTCAACATTTTGGTGCCGTTGCTGGGGAGGCAATGATTTCTGATCTTCTTTTCGCATTTCTTGCACTTTAGTGTTTTCTAACTTGCTTTCTCTTGTGTCTATTGTTTTGCAGAGAACTCCATCAAGGAATCAACAAGCGGTAGACTACAGTAAAGTGCAGTTGAAGACAACTGCAAGTGCTCCCCCATTCTTTCCCCCTCCATATATTTCATTCGCCACATTAAATCCAAATTCCAATTAACCTAGGTGTTTGCATAAATCCTAGGAATAGTTTGGTTTTTTGGATTTCCACTCACATTCATTCCACGGTCATACATAAAAAAAAAAAATAACAAAAATATAATCTTGTGGGGTAATTTTCAACAAACACACTACACACACCCACATTCAAGGCACTTAATCAACTTGATTTGTTTCTACTCAACCGGGTTCTGACCTGTAGAACCGGTACACACAAAGCAACACATAACAGAGTAGAAATCATTCTAGCTTAACCATTTTTGAGTGCCTAACTTAGTGGTGCATTTGTGGCCAATTGTTTGAGTTGTTTGGGCTGCACCACTCTATTTAAAATCAACTCATCAAGTAGCTCCTCCTTAGGAATTTCAATCTAGGTATATTCCAGGCACTCCACTTTTTTTTCTGATTTTTAAAGGAAAACAATCTTCACCCATGTTTTACAACTTGGTTTGCCTAGAAACTTGATTGCAATTCACCTAATTTGAAACCCTAAAAGCTACTTAAGCAAGATTTGAACATTAAAATTCACACATTATAAATAATCTTGCTTGAAAACCCTGGTTGTGCACGCACTTACACAAATCTCAATCAATCATTAAGGGCACAACCCATTGTAAGGGCCCATCACATTCCTTAAGCACCACAATCCCAGGCCTTAATAAAATTGAGTAGATGTTGGCTTTAAGGTTTGATTCGCTCTTCAGGGCCTAGTCTGAGATTTTTTTTTGATTAGCCTACTTGTACTGATTAATCTGATGTCTAGCTAGGGGAGTAGCGTCAAACGACCGTGGCTGGGGGGTACACTAGGAACCGGAGGCGAAAGTCGAAGGAAGAACCTTCTCCCCAGTCCCTCCTTCTAACTGGTTAGATTAAAAAAACGCAAGTAGAGCAAATCATTTACAGTCTTAAGGCGGGTTTTGGGAGTCAGTAGATCCTTAGACTACCCCACTTAAGGACAGCCTTGTTTTGTTATGCTGCAGGGTCCCTATCCTTAGTCCTTCCGACCTTCTCCTAGTTTATGCTGGGAATATGGTCATTGAATCCCCGATTGGAAGGACCATTAGAACATTCTAGGAGGCGCAAGTTGAATTTTGGTCAATTTTATCCCATGGCCGAACAACATCCTCCTCTGCTTGGAAATCCACAGGAAGAATTTCGAAGGCAGCTGGAACAAATGCAGAGAATGCAGGGCGCTCAGCCCTTGAAGGATTTTTATGATCCTTCAAATTACGGGGAACATCCTGGCATCCAGATTCCAGCCGGTGACGTAGAAATCAAGCCCCAGGTGTTAAGCCTGATTAAACATTATCATGGGCTTGGCTCCGAAGATCCGTTTCAGCACTTGGAGGACTTGACCACTTTGGTCCAGGCCACCAAGGCTCAAAACGTAAACGAGGAGCAAATGATCATGAGGCTCTTCCCCCACTCTCTTAGGGATAAAGCCGTGCATTGGTATAGGACAATAGGAATACCAATTACAACTTGGAATGAGTTGAAATCAGCCTTTCTGAAGAAATTCTTCCTAGTCGGTCGTACAAATGCTTTGAGACGGGCAATCACTGCCTTTACCCAGCGGCCGAAGGAGCAGTTTCATGTGGCCTGGGAGCAATTCCAGGACTTATTACGGAAGTGTCCACACCACGAGGTGCCGAAATGGCAACTCGTGCAGATCTTCTATCATGGGTTGACTGAGCAACTCACAAAATCATGTGGATGCTTCTTGCGGAGGTAATTTCCTCAATAAAGATGCAGATAGTGCACATGATTTATTTAAGGAAATGAGTGAGAATTCAATTAATCATGCCTCCATGGATACTTTTAACCAATTCCAGCAACCCAGATCAAATGTCAATGAAGTCCATGACTCTCATTCATTTGATATGGAATTGATTTGTAATAAACTTGATAAGGTGGACTTGGTTGCTAAAAGAATGGAAGAGTGGATGTCTAGCAATTCTATAAACAACTCTCGATCCGCTCAATCCCAAAATTCGGGATTCCATTCCTCATGAGCTCCTTCTGGACGGGAGTTCGTGAATCAACTCGATGTGGCTCAACCTATGAGTCAGCATTTTTCGAAACCCCACGGGTTCCCAACTGGGGCCTTTGATCTCAGTTTTTCTGATCCTTCCCTTTCTTTCTCTCCATCCTTACCTTATAAAGATGTCTGCGCTGTATAAGAGAATATTATATCCAACCCCTACTCGAATGCCTATAATCCAGGTTGGAGAAACCACCCTAACTTCTCTTGAAAAAATCCAGGGCAACAGACCCAATTCCGACCCGGCAACTATGCTCCGCAACGACCAATGGGTCAGGGTAAAGTATATACTCAGTTGCCTCTGAATCAGGTCAATCAGCCAGCTTGGAATGCCCGTCAACCCGCAGGGCAGGTTGATTTGAACCGTCAAATGGTAGAGATGCAAGGATCTATACTCCATCTCATGCAAAAAATGAAAAACTCATTGGACAACTTGCAATCCGAGCTCATTGCTAACTCTCGTCAACCCAGATCTCTACCATCGCAACCCGTACCCATCCTACGAAAAATTATGAATTTGGGCAATCAAGCCCAAGGGTACGGAAATCAGAGGGACCCGCACGCACATGCTTAGGTGGTTGAGCAGGGTTCCTCGTCTTCTTCTTCTTCTGCAAATCAACAATGCATGGTCAATCAAGCCCCTCCAATCTTTCCTAACCCTCCCCAAGACCCAAATTCTTATGCTTCTGCAAATTCTGTAACTTTGAAAAGTGGTAAAAAGACTCAGGATCCACAACCACACTATTCTGATCTTTTGAATCCTAAAGAACCTGAGGAGAGAGAGGAGAATTCTAGAGGAGAAATCAAGGCTCAGGAACCTGATTCCAAAGATCTGACTCATGTTCCTTTTCCTGAAGCCTTAACCAAAGCAAAGAAGAAGAAGTCTGTTGATAGCAATGAGGAGCTTTTGAATTTATTTAAGAATGTTGAAATCAATATCCCGCTCCTTGATGCTATCAAGCACATACTGGCTTACGCAAGATTTTTAAAGGAATTATGTACACAAAAACGTAAGTCGAGAGAATCTGTTCCGAGGAAGGTGGTACTCTCCGAGCAGGCTAGTTCTGTTATCCTGCACTACCTCCCTCAGAAAAAGAGAGATCCTGGTGCTCCTTTGATTTCTTGCGTTATCGGAGATTACACATTTGATAGAGCACTTTTGGATCTCGGTGCATCCATCAACCTAATTCCGACTTGTCTTTATGAGAAGTTTGGGTTAGGTGAACTTCGGCCAACTTCAGTAATGCTACAGTTAGCGGATCATTCGGTCACAAACCTGCGAGGCATTATTGAAGATGTTATAGTTAAGGTCAAGGATTTCTGTTTTCCTGTAGATTTCCTTGTCCTTGACATGGATGTATCGGATAATCTGAGGAACACGCCCATCATTCTGGGGCATCCGTTCCTAGCTACTGCAAAGGCCAACATTAATTATGAAAGCAGTAGCATGGAAATCGCCTTTGGGGACCAACGAATGAAATTGGATATTTTTAAGGCGATCAGCAAATTTGAGGATTGTGGATTTATTGAGGAACTTGATGAGGATAATGATAATGTTGAAACTTGTTTGACAGTTTCTTCAATTGAAAGTTCCTCTTTGGTTGATGGATTTTACCCGCAACCCTCTTTAGCTGACCTGACATCTTTGGAAGATGTTACTGATTTTGTTCACTCACAACCTCTTTCTCTTGTTGAATCTTCAGCATCTACCCTACCATCAATCATCACCCCACCCCAGCTTGAATTGAAACCATTGCCCGAGAATTTGAAATATCAATTTTTAGGACCTCAGAATACGCTCCCTGTGATTATCAGTGCTAAATTGACAAAGGAGCAAGAGATTAAATTAATCAAGGTCCTAAAGGAACATAAGGAGGCAATTGGTTGGACCATTCATTACCTCAGGGGGATCGAGCCATCTTACTGTAATCATAGAATATTTTTGGAAGATGGATCCCACCCTTCTCGCCAGATGCAGCGGAGATTGAATCCAAATATGCGAGAAGTGGTCAAAATGGAAATCATCAAGTGGCTCGATGCAGGAATTATTTATCCAATCTCTGATAGTCCCTGGGTAAGTCCCGTTCAGATTGTTCCAAAGAAAGCCGGGATTACTGTTGTGACTAATGAGAGAGGAGAATCTGTCACAACTCGTTCAGCTTCCTCTTGGAGAGTTTGTATTGATTACAGGAAGCTGAACACAGCCACTAAAAGGATCATTTTCCCCTGCCCTTCATTGATCAAATCTTTGAAAAATTAGCCGGGTAGAAGTACTTCTGTTTTCTTGATGGCTACTCGAGATACAACCAAGTTCCTATCCATCCCGAGGATTAGGAAAAAACTACTTTCACCTGTCCCTACAGAACCTTTGCTTTTCGTAGGATGCCTTTCAGGTTATGCAATGCACCTGCGACTTTTCAAAGGTGTATGCTAGCCATATTTTCTGACATGGTGGGAGAGTTTATGGAAGTCTTCATGGATGATTTCTCTGTTTTCGGAGAATCATTTGACTCTTGTTTGGATAATTTAGAAATGATTCTTAAGCGATGTATCAAGACACGACTGGTCCTTAGCTGGGAAAAGAGTCATTTCATGACCCAAGAGGGCATTGTTTTGGGTCATGTAATCTCTGAACGGGGAATTGAAATGGACAAAGCTAAGGTTGATGCTATCGCTAAAATTCCTCCTCCCACATCTGTTAAACAGATCAGATCATTTCTTGGCCATGTGGGATTTTATCGAAGATTCATCAAGGATTTCTCGAAGGTTGCTCGTCCTTTGAGCAATCTTCTTGCCAAAGAAACGCCATTTGTTTTTGACGAATCATGCCGAAAGGCATTTGATTTCCTAAAAACGGCAGTCACATGTGCTCCAATTTTGCAACCACCAATTTGGACAGGCCCTTTTGAGATCATGACTGACGCTTCTGATTACGCAGTTGGGGCTGTCCTGGGTCAATAAATTGATTGAAAGCCCTCTGTCATTTACTATGCCAGTAAAACTCTGGATGAAGCCCAGAGGAATTACACTGTTACTGAAAAGGAATTACCAGTTGTAGTATTTGCTTTGGAAAAATTCAGGGCTTATCTCTTAGGGTCTCATGTTATCGTTTATACCGACCACTCGGCCTTGTGACATCTCTTGGCTAAAAAGGATGCTAAACCCCAGCTTATTCGTTGGATTCTTCTTCTTCAAGAATTTGATCTTGAAATCAAGGATAAAATAGGGGTACAAAATGTGGTGGCGGATCATTTGTCGAGACTCCTAGGTGATTCTTCCTGTCTGGACATTCCGATTGCTGATACTTTTTCGGACGAAACTATTCTTACAGTTTTAGGTGTCCACACCCCATGGTTTGCTGACATTGTTAACTATTTGGTCGTTGGTTAAATCCCCCAGGATTGGACCAAGCAACAACGGGATAGACTCAAATATGAGGCCAAATACTACTTCTGGGAGGACCCTGAACTGTATCGCATCGGCTCTGATCAGATTATTCACCGATGCATACCGGACAATGAATTCAACAGTATACTCGAGTTCTACCATGCATCTAGGTGTGGTGGACATTTCTCCGGGAAAAAGACGGCTGCAAAATTCTTGCAATCTGGCTTCTATTGGCCGTCTTTATTCAAGGATGCCCAGGATTTCTCAAGTCATGTTCTCGATGTCAGGCACTTGGGAGCATAACTAAGAGAGACATGATGCCCCTAAACCCTATTCTTCCTGTCGAAATTTTTGATGTTTGGGGCATCGATTTTATGGGACCCTTTATTCCTTCATTTGGACATCAGTACATTCTTGTTGCTATTGATTATGTGTCTAAATGGATTGAGACGATTCCCACCCGAACCAATGACCACAAGGTGGTCATCAATTTTGTCAAGAAAAATATCTTCAGTAGGTTCGGGATTCCGAGGGCTATCATCAGTGATGGTGGCACTCATTTTACTAATGCCCAATTCCAGAATTTATTGGCCAAATATGGGGTTAATCATGGAATTTCCACACCTTAGCATCCCTAGAAGAATGGACAAGCTGAGATCTCCAATCGAGAGATCAAGAACATTCTACAAAAAACGGTTAGGCCTGATCGCAAGGATTGGACTGAAAAGCTTGAGGACACTCTTTGGGCCTTCCATACGGCATATAAAATGCCCATCGGCATGTCTCCATTTCGTTTGGTGTATGGAAAGGCATGCCATCTACCCGTAGAGATTGAACACAGGGCATTCTGGGCAATCAAACAATGCAATTTAGATCTGAATCAAGCTGGGAAGACCAGGAAACTCCAACTATTTGAGAGGAGCTTAGAAATGATGCTTATGAGAATGCCAAGATCTACAAGGCTCGGACCAAAGCTCTACATGATCAATTAATTTCCCGCAAGAGCTTTGAGCCAAACCAGAAGGTCTGGTTATTCGATTCCAAACTTAAGCTCTTTCCTGGCAAACTTAGATCTAAATGGAATGACCCATTCATAATTGATCAAATTTTTCCAAATGGTGCCGTTCAGATTTCTGACCCAAAGACGGGAAACACCTTTAAAGTTAATGGTCAACGTCTGAAGCCTGTTGTTGACCGTATTCTTCCAGAACCCATCTCAGACTCTGTTGCTCTAGCCATTCTGTGACTTCTTTGGCTAGACTTCGCCTAGCTGAAGGCATTAAACTCAGCAGTTGTACATATGACACAAGGCTGATACGAGCTTCATATCTAGGTGACATCTTTCATATTCTACCCTTTCTTTCATGTCTCTTTTTTAATGAGGACATTGCATCAGCTAAGCATGGGGGGTGGATTCATTTTTTAATTATTTGGTCAGCTTTGTGAAATCCATATAAATTGTTTTCTCTTCTTATTTATAAAAAAAAAATCAAAATTAGGAAGGATTAGTTGGACATTAGGACTTTTCAATCCTAAGAAATTTTACATTAGGATCTGAACACAAAGTCCCTTCAGGTCTTTGGACTTAATTAGCCTGTGTATCCACTAAAATGTGGATTTATCTTTGAGTCCTCGCCATCTTAATTCTATTGTAATTGGAATAAATAAGTTTGGGTGATAAGTACACAACTTATCAACCCACCTTCTGATTTGAGGGAATTTCTGAGTTTTAAGCATCTACACACTTTCTTTGCACTGACTCATTGTTTGACGATTCTAGTGGAAATTGGGTAGCTAATGAACTTTCTAGGGTGATATGGCTGGCAAGTTATCGTGGGTAACAGCCCATAGGTAGGTTGTCTAGAGCCCAATCACTGGACCTTTCTCTTTTTCCTGCCCTTAGGTAAATCTTACACCAGGGAAGCCACCTACTTAAAAAAAAAAAGAAAAAAAATCAAAAAGAAAAGGAGAAAAGAAAAAAAAAACCACACTTCACTGCACGAGTATAGCTGGCAAGTTGTCGGTGGTAACAGCTCATCAACCGGTTGTCCAGAACCCAGCTCAGTAAATGCACTAAAAATTCCTAAAACACTTAAGAAGAAGCGGAGAAGTAGAATAAACCAGGGAGATATACACTGGATTCACCCTTGTGTTGACCCCGTAAAAAATAAAAGTAGGGAGAAAGCTACCGGTTGTACAGATACACCTTTAGGCAGAATTCTTGTTAGGTCACCTAGAGGCATAGAAATCCGAAGTCCATTTTAATTGCCGATCAACGAGTCTATCACAATCACAATAAGATGCTTAAAATGTAGGATTCTCATCAAATCTTGTTTGAGTTGAATGGCCGTAGAAAGCTACTCTTAAACCCTAAAATTTGAAAATCCAAAAAAATTAGAAAAAAAAGAAAAAGAGAAAAAGAAATTTTTCTTTGAATAAGGCGAGGGCTTGAGGCGGTTTGCATTTTGGCTGATACTCGGGTGCTGTTGTATCTTTGAAAGTTCAGTTCCTAAGTAGACAATTTCTTAATGATTGAAAATAACTAAGGTCTAAATAATCCAACCTAATTCTTTTATAAATAGCATATAGTTTTTGCTAGAGACTAGCAAAAGATAGGCATGGGGGTATGATGTAAACACATTTACACTACTTAAGATGTCTATTTATGCATGTTCTTAAGCTTAGAATTGCATTTCATGATATAAATATTGCATACCATGCATCATCTTGCATTTAGAGTAGTTTGAATAAAATGGAGGTTAATTGTCTCCTTTTATGTGCTTGGATAGGGCAAACATTTTATCAGGTCCTCAGATCAAAGATCCAACTGTATGGATGTGATCAGGGCAATGATTGGAGTTCAACGACTCCAAGATCGCCCTAATCAAACATCTGTAGCATCAGATAGTGACCGGAGAACCCTAGAAGATCAAGGGCCAGGATGGTGTAAATCCTCACTTCAAATGACAAATCCGACAGCAGGGATGAATTCGGATAGACGATTGTAGCTCTACGACGCAAAAATCGAGTCAATCCGACATCCGTGGCACCATCTACAACACCTAGAAGACGGACGACCAAGATGGCACCACGTGACGCCATCTCGGTCGCCCAAACGGTCGCATAAAATCTCTGAAGTCCCTGCACCCACTCCCTCTCCGCCGTTGGATCTCGATCCAACGGCTGTGGACAACCACTCCTAAAAGCGCCCGCTCGACCATTGGCGCCTCGTAGTGCAGCGGTCGAGAGCGCTTGCGCGAGCTGTAGCCACGGGTTCGAGCCGCAGCGAAGGGGAGAAAGGTGCGGGTGAGCGAGCGCTGGCGGGCGTTGGATTGTCATCGGGCGGCTCAAATCCACCGATAGCATTCACGTGCTATTGTACGCGTGGCAAGGACGTGCTATCGTACGCGCTGGGCGAGCGTGTAGCAGCGGGCGAAGATGCATCTTAAGCCGTCCGATCTCGCGATAGAACGGCTGTGGATGAAAGAACGTGAGCAGGTGTTGAGAAAGAGTGCAGCTGAGGAGGCACGCGTGGGCGCGGGTAGTACGCCCACGTTGGGGCTTTAGTGACGATTTTATCCGTCACTAAAGAACTCTCATTTATTGTTTTAAAGATGTAATGACCCATTTGCCCTCACTCCTTGCAACTATAAAAGGAGACCCCCTCCATACAAAATTCTCATCCCTTCCTTCTCTTCTCTATCTCTCCAAAGCTCATGAGAAGCTTGTCCTACACTTGGGATGCTCCTCGCGAGATAAATTCCAAATTTTCGTCCTCCTTCGAAAGTGGATCCTGCGATGACGATGGCATGCTGCTTTATTCTCGTTCTTCTGCTTCATCCTCCTTCATCCTGCTCCATCCTCCTTCGTCCAGGCATCGTCTCGTCCGACTCATCCTCCAAACAATCGTCGAGGAGGATAACTTCTCTCTCCCATTCTTATTTACAGCTTTTTTAGTGTAGAATTTTCCTACTTTATAGTGTAGCTGATTTCCCACTTTCTAGTGTAACTTTTATTTAGTTTGATTGTATAAACAGTTTGAAATATTGAATGCATGTTCTCTTTCTCTCTCTCTCTCTCTTTCTTTTAGTCTGATAGTTCCATTGTAATTATATCGCCTTGCTTTTCAAAAAATTCTAAAAGAAAATATAATTGCGAATATAGATCAACGTAGCCTCCCTAGTGAAAACTTTTTGAGGAAAAATTTTGAAATCGGGACTAAGGTTGAAAAACTCACTTTTGGTACAATGGGATTTAATCTTTAACAAACTAGGGATAATGATGCAGATCTGATCATTAGAATCTCATGGTCTATTTTTAGACTAGAACAGATATCCTTCTCTAAAATTTCACCTGAACTCATGATAGTTCAGGTGACTTGATCCTCTTTTGTAATATGGAAAGTATTTGGCTTAGTTTCTGATTTAAAAACTTGCATTTCTCGTGGAACTTCCTATGTCAAATTTCACACACAAGCCAACACTTATAAACAACAAAAAATTAGAAAAACTCCCATGTTTGAACTTAGTAAAAGTCTGAAGCTGATCATTGGTTTGAGTTCCCACCACCGAGAAGGAGGAAAATGACTCTTTTGAGGACACGATGTCAACATGTTACCG
Source organism: Thalassia testudinum (assembly GCA_037157565.1). Taxonomy (NCBI): domain Eukaryota; kingdom Viridiplantae; phylum Streptophyta; class Magnoliopsida; order Alismatales; family Hydrocharitaceae; genus Thalassia; species Thalassia testudinum. The sequence goes on from JAZHRO010000063.1 coordinate 14,069,497, forward strand.
CCTCGACGCTACTCCATATCTATATTTCATATCTTTAGATGGAGCATTAAAGTGCATTTTAGCAGCTCAAGTGTCTTGGACAATGCTCTACCTATAGTGTCGGAGCAAGAGCTTGAGTTTGCTTGGAGTGTCCTTTTACACCGCATTGTGTTTTGGGGTTGTGAGCTCCTGGGTGGTGTCATGGACAGTGCTATCCCGAAGTACTGGTGCTAGAGCCCCCTCGAGGATTGGTAGCGGGAATGATGATCCCAACACATCTGTTATAAGACTAAGCTAAAATAAGCATGGAAAAAAAATGTTTTAAACCAAAAACACGACCTTATAAATGTTGGCTTTTCACAAGCACGGACACTAGGTTTTAAAGGATATTGTAAGTTGCGAATTAGATTCAAGAGCCAGAAAAGTCCTAAAAACAAAAATTTCAAGTCATCTGAATTAACAAGGGGTTAATTTGTAAATTTTCTGGAGGATATATTGATCCCATTTTGTCTAATTTTTGGATCCAAAAATAAATCCCGATGTTTATCCTTAACAGATCCCGTGCCTCCTGTGTTTAGATCAACTAATGTTCCATAATCTTTTTCTCCTCAAAAGTCGAAAAAATTAGATTTCCCAAAAATTTCATTTTCCAAAAGAAAAAAAATTAAAGTTTTGCTAAGAGACTAGCAAAAGATAAGCATGGAGGTGTGATAAATACCAGTTTATCATCATTCTCATGCATTAAAACAAACCTAGCTCTTAGGATTTTACTCTGCAAATAGATTTTTGGGCTGCATTTAGGCATTAATTAGGTTAGGCATGCATTGCGCTTTTTATTGTGTTTTTAATGTGTTTTTGTGAGTGTTAGGGATAAACAGATTGCAAGATCCCTATTACCTTAGCACTCAGGAAGGCAACTAGTGAAGGAGCTCTCACTAGCTGGAACTCAGCTTGATCCAGCTCACCATAGTTGGAATTCAGCTCACCTGAATTAGGGTTAGCTCATCCTAGCTCCATTCAGCTCATCTTAGCTGAATGGCAGCTTAAGAGAGCTCATCTTAGCTCACCCTAGCTCAGGTCAGCCTAGATCCAGCTCAACTTAGCTGAGTTTAGCTCATCTCAACTCCCATTAGTCCACAGGGAGCTCTAGCTAGCTCAGCTGAGTTGACTGGAGTTCACCCCAGCTCAGTTTCAACTACATCCAGCTCCACTCAACTCCAGCCAGCTGAAGATGACTTCATTCCAGCTCAGGAAGCTCTAGTCCAGCTTTCGGAGACTAAACTTAGCTCAACTCAGCTGAGCTAAGCTACCTTAGCTGCCTCAACCAACTTGATCATCCCCAGGAGCACCAGACCCAGCTCACCTCAACTCATTATGGTAGAAGCTAGCTCACTTTAGCTTGGGTTAGCAGCTAGAAAAGAACTAACAAGCTAAGCCAGCTAGAGTATCTCCATGCCAACCTCTTCAGCAGCTGCCAGCTCCAATTCAAGCTCCAGGCTTCTCCTCCTTAGCTCCTCTCTTCAAATCCTAGCTCCAATACCTCCTCCTCTACTCCACTACTAGCTAAGCTAGCTTAGCTTAGCTTAGCTTATCTTGGCTATGCTCCAGCTCCCTTGGCTTTTACCACCTAAAAACCCTACCTAACAACTCCACCAACTAGCTCCACCTAAGCTCCACATAAGCTAACCCTACTTCCACCTCACCTTGGCGCCAACCTAGCCTACCTGCTACCTTCAAAAGATACCACAAAGTGGTGCCAAAACCACCCTAACTACCCTCCTTATTGGTGCCACTTTTTCCCTCCAAAACCCCCTTCATCTCCACCGCACATCTTCCCTTAAACCCATCTCCACCATCCACAAAATCCCCCTTCTAGAGGCCTTCTTGGTGGTGCCAAAACAAAGGCATCTTTCCATGGTTGGCGCCACCTTTAGGTGGCCCTTCACCACCATAACCACCACCTTCACACCCCCCTACTGGGTGCCAACTCTTCTTAGCCCTAGGATCCCCAACCACCCCCCATATCCTATCCTAGACATCCATTCCAAAAGCCACCTATGCCCCCCTTCCTACACTATATATACCCACCTATCTTCCCACATTTTCTTCATCCTCCATTAGTGTTTTATTCTACCTATACCCACCTATACCTACGGCCAAGAAGGAGTGGAGAAGAAGATTAAGGGGGCACACCACTAGCCCCTTTGGTGCCTTCTTCTCCCCACTTTCTTCAACTTGTGCCATGCCAAGGAGGAGGAGCATTCTACTTCAAGGAGGACGGCCAGGCAAGGGAGAAGGACCTAGGGTGGACCTCCACCCTTGGAGGAGAAAAGCTTAGGGCACGCCCCCTTAGGGCTAGCTTTGGAGGACATCAATTTGGTGAAGCTTTCAAAGACAAGAGTTGGAGCACTTCTTTTCATGCCCAAGATCTACAAGGCTTGGAGTAGGGAGCCTCCCCTCTTCATCAATTCTTAGAGGATTAGTTGTTTCTTTACTTTGTGCTTATAATTCTAGTTGTAGAAGCTTTCCTCTACTACGATTTTTGTACAACACTTTCTCATTAATCAAGTTGCCTTCTTTAGATGCATTCTTTATTGCTTTGTTTATAGCATTTTTCACTCCCTCTCCCTAATTATTCTAGGCCACCACTTGCCTAGTGTGAGCTTAGGGAGATGCTCTACTTGCCACTTTAGGAGTAGTATATTGAGTTAGGTGTTGGTCACTTTCTAGCCAACAACTCGCATGTTCGCCGTTATTTCAAAAACATAAAAATGATATATTGAAAAAAGACAAAAAAGAAAGTTGAGATTTATTTTCCAAGCAAGAGATTTAATTTTTGCAAACTTGCTTCCTTGGATGACCCTAGATACTCCCCTATCTAAGAATATTAATTTAAAAGCGTATGCAATTCGCGTGTTACAGCGACATTAAAAACCCTAATTACAAATCACGCCAAATTTCGCATCAGCACCATGAAGTGGCTCTTTCCCCAGGAAAGAACCAGATTCACGTCAATGCACCACCTGAGGATATGGACCATGTGCAGGAGGCAATTGTCAAATGATTTTCCAAGCACTGAGAAGTCATTCATGAAGACTTACAGATAATCACTTACCATATCTGAGAATATGGCAAGCATGCACTGCTGAAAAGTAGGAGTGCATTGTAGAGACCGAAAGGCATCCTTCAGAATGCGTACGTCCCGAAGGGGCAGGTGAAAGTGGTCTTCTCTTGGTCCTCAAGATGGATTGCCACCTGGTTATAATCAGAGTACCCGTCCAAAAAGCAGAAGAATCTATTTCCTGTTAGTTTTTCAAGGATCTGATCAATAAATGGTAGTGGGAAATGGTCCTTTTTAGAGGTATTTAGTCTTCTATAATCAATGTAGACTCTCCACGAATTTGCTACATGGGTCGGTATGATTTCTCTGATCTTAGTCATGATTACTGTGAGTCCTGCCTTCTTAGGCACAACCTAGATTGGACTCACCCACTGACTGTCGGAGGTCGAGTAGATGATCCCAGCATCTAACCACTTAATGATCTTTTCACGACCTCCTGCAGATTAGGATTCAAATGTCTCTACATTTCACAGGAAGGTCGTGTGCTCTCTTCAGTATATATGCGGTGTGTGCAGTAAGAGGGGCTAATGCTAATCAAACCATCGAGAGTCCATCAATGGCACTTCGATGTTGTTGGAGAACAGAAATAAGACGGGATTCCTAATCAGGTGTGAGTGTAGAGTTGATAATCATAGAAAATGTCTAATTGGAACCCAAAAAGATGTACTTTAGATGCTCAGGAAGAGGCTGTAGTTCCAAAACAGGGTTATCAGTAGCAGCGGGTGGTTCAGGGTGGTTGTCAGGAGCAAGGGAATGAGTTATGGGTGTGTCTAGGTTGAGTTCGGACTCCTCCAATTGCGGGTTTTGATCCTCTTGTGGTTGATTAGAAGTAGTTAGGTTTTCCTCGATGTATTGATTGTCAACCACAGCCTCGATATCATATATTTGTTCTATAACTCTACAATTAATCCCTTGTTGAGCCTTAAAGATGTTGATCTTTACTGTCTGGTTCCCAAATTTTAGTTCAATTTAGCCCTCCTTACAATTAATGTTGGCTCTAGTAGTGGCCAGAAAGGGTCTCCCTAGTATCATCGATGTGTTTTTCAGATTTTCTGGAGCATCCATATCCAAGACTACGAAATCCACTGAGAAATAGAAATCCCTAACCCTAACAATGACATCCTCAAGTACTCCTTTAGGTGACTTAATAGATCGGTCTGCCAACTCTAAGGTCACCTCTGTTGGTTTGAGCTCAGATTCCTCAAGATGGTCAAGTAGGGATATAGGTATTAGGTTTATGGAGGCTCCTAGATCCAATAAAGGTCTATCAAATTAGATATCACCAATTGTACAGGAAATCAAGGGAGTACTTGGGTCTTTTGCCTTAGGTGGGAGTTTGCTCAAAATGACAGAGCTGGCTTGCTCCGACAATACGATTGGGATCCTACTTTTGGTTCGCGGCTTACACTTAGGTGTACACACATCTTTCAGAAATCATGCATAAGTTGGTACGTAGTGAATCACATCCATCAAGGGGATGTTTATATGGACCTACTCAAAGAGCTTGACCAAGTCCTCTTCAGGTGCCACGGGTTTGGTTGTCCTCTTTCCCTTAGTCAAGGCCTCGGGAAATGGAACCTTGGATGGTTCCTCTAGAATAGGTCCAAGTTCTTCATCTAGGACAAGGGTATCTTGGATGACTATCATAGGGTTTGGGTTAGTACTACCAGGCTGAAAGTGGCTTAGGTAAGGTGGGTCCTGTGTTGCTTTGCCACTATGGATTTTCACTAAATTCAGTCCTGCCTAATTCTGCTTTGGTGTAGGTAAAATAGGTGGCTACTGCAGAAATCCCGAGTACGATGTTGAAGTTTCCATCCCGTTAGGTGATGGAGTAGAAGGGGCCTGATAAATCATGTGTGCTTGGCTCGGATTTGGGTTCATAATGCACCTCTGATTCAGCACGTTATTTGGATTCGGTAGAGGTTGCGAAGGGAGTGTACCAGGTTGGTGGGAATTCACCATCTGGGCAAGTTGATTGTGAACCTCTGTGATCTCATCTTTGTGCTGTTTTTACATAGCCGCATTCATCTTTTGAATGTCAACCAGAGTTTGAAGGATAAGAGTCATTTGATCTCCTTGAGTTGGCCCAGATTGATAGGTAGGGTTCGGCTGAGGCTAAGGCGGCTGATATGGATGAGGAGCTTGTGGACGAGGCTGATATGGTGGTCTCTAATTCTGAATGTTTCCCATCCACATAAAATTAGGATGATTTCACCATCCAGGGTTATAGGTATTATAGAATGGGTCATTCTGGATGACATTGAGGTCCTCGTAGGTTTGAGGAACCTCAGAAAAGTCAGAGTACGAGGGTTCAGAGTTCCCCCAACTAGAATAGGTAGGTTCGGAGTTTCCTCTGACCCTAGAGTCCGACGGGGGTGGATACGGGTCCATCCCTTGAGAAGATCGGTGGTAGATGTTATGCACAACTTCCCTCCCAGGGGGCGATTGTGCAAACGGGTTTTGTACAGAGGTGGCTCACTGCAGATGTCGAGTTAGCTCATCTGCCTTCTTCTTAATAATAGAGACCTTGTTCAAATGACTGGCCACCAAATCCAAGTCGATAGAAGAGGACAAGCCCTACGTCTCATGTGCCCCCTTTGGATTCATCAACGAACGGGCATTCGTCTGGTCGAATATGCCCATGGAGTCATTATTGATGGAGTTCTCAGACATATTCTCGAGAATCTCCCACATAGTGTCCTCGTGTTGACCCATGATATTTCCTCTGCAAGTTGCATTGATGAATAATCGGATATCTTCACGGAGTCCCTAGTAAAAAGACTGGGTTTGTTCCCATTTAGGAACTCCGTGATGGGGCCACTTTTGCATGAGATCCAAGAAATGATCCCATGCTTCGTGAAGTGGTTCTCCAGGCTGTTGTGTGAACTGCATGTTCTGGTGTCGTAAAGCATTTGTCTGACCAATTGGGAAGAACTTTTTCAGAAACTCGGATTGTAGTTCAACCCATGTGTTGATTGGACGCGTTTAAGTTTGATACCAGTGAGCTGCTTTGTCCATGAGAGAGAAGGAGAACATTTTCATAAGAAGAATGTCCCAATTTTGGAATCTGACCTGAAGGTCTGAGCCAGATGCTTGAGCTATTTAATGTGCTGGAAAGGATCCTTGGAATTGAGTCCATTAAATTTTGGAATAGCATGAATCATGTTGGGCTTGAGTTCAGTATTAGAACCTCTAGCCGGGATTTAGACTTGAGGTTCGATTGCCACCACAGCAAGATTGTAATGATCTCACATCATAGGATGCTATGGTGGATTCACAAAGGCTTGGAATAAATCATTAAGACGCTGAAGTTGATTCTCAAGGTTATTCTCTTCTTCTACGGGTTGTGCCATGATGATGGATGGAGAATTAGGCTCAGATGAATCAGAAGAGATGTCTATCTGATGGGGTTGTAGCATAAACACGGAAGTCGAGGCCTGGCCTTGACGAGAGTGAATGACTAAAAGAGGCCTCAAGAATGGTCTTAAGGATCTCCTGCCAAACATGCACTGATGGTCTGGATGAGAATAGAATGTGATGGACCCAATCAAGACACCAAAAAATTTTGGATGACTATAGAGGTTCAGGGTGGATGATACCCCTAAGTCAAAAAGTCGTCCACCTGGGAATTACCTAGGCAACTAAAGAGGGAGAGTCCCACGAAGACCCCTACATGGTAGAGAGCCCCCACTGATTACAAGGTTTCCCCTACGCGACCTCTCTTGTCATTGATGTTCTAGGTAGACTAAAAAGGGGACTTGACCTCTTAAGTTTACCAGTTTTAATTAAGAGCAAAGGTGCTTAGAATTTCACTTGAACTTTAAGATGTATTAGTGCAAAAGTGACCTAATTTCAAGATTGGTTGACCCAACAAGGTGGATCAACTTCACTTATTTGTCCTTTGAGAAGTTTTTGATCCCTCTTTTAGGATTCAAGTAAGATTAAGAGCCTGATATTTAGGGTTTGCTTGAGTAGACCAATTCAATCAAGGATTAGGCACACATCATTTTGGAAAGATCAGTTCTTGATTATGTAAGTGTGTCTCTAAAATCCTAACTTGGAATCCTTAATTGACACTAATTCTGGTCCAATTTAGTTTGCCAAATGTGGTATCTAGGGCTCAAACAAGAAGGTGATAGCCCTAGTTACCTTAAGTGGGTGCACAAATCAAGTTTTGTTGTTGAAATCAAATCAGGAAACTTGATGAATTATCTAAGAATGGAAAGCAAGTAGCCCTAATTGATTTTTCCTTTTTAACTTTTTCAGAATTAGGGGATTAAGAGAGAGTAATCAAAATTTACTTGCCCTTGGCATGTTTGATGTATGGCTATACTTTCTTCAATGTATCTTCTCCCTGAAACAACCACAGCAAAGAGATATAGCAAGCTAGTACCAAATCAGGAATTGTAATCAAGAATTCTAAATTGCCAATTGCTCCACGGCAATGGCAGCAAAATATTTATTCATGCTAAGTCGATGTTTAAAAAGTAACGCATTGCAGTATAGGCGAAATAGCATTCAAAACATATACAATTTTTCTTACTCAAAAAAGTTCCGAGGTCGAACATAGGGAGCTATATGGGATTTAGAAATCAAGATCACAATTCAAAATTAAAAGAGATTGCAATAATATTAGTAGCAATGTGAAAAATTATGGGAGTAAAAGGGTGATTTAGATCACCAAATACTCCTACAATATCGCTAAGGAACTCAATGTAAATGTATATGCAATGGGTGCTAGAATCTGTCATCTGATTTGGAAATCAGACGACTTAAAGTTGTCTGCTAATTTCTTCTTTGTCTTCTTTTCTTCTTCTTTGTCTTTGCTTTCTCTGATTCTTCCTTTCTTCTTCTTCTTCTTCTTTTTCTCTACTTCAGCTGTGTCCTCTTCCGCTCTTCTTCCCTTCTTCTTCTCTTGCCCTTAGCTCTTCTCTAATTCTTCCTTTCTTCTTGTTCTTGCTCTGCGATCCTTCTCTTCTTCTTCAGAATTCGGCTCTGGCCTCCTCTTCTTCTTCTTTGGCTTTCCTCTTCAGAATTCGGCTAAGTGTCGGCTAAAGGTTCCTATAGCAAAACCCTCCCCCTACCTGTACGACTCTCCTCTCTTTTTCTCTCTTAGGATCTGCTCTCCTAGAGCCACGGGTATCCAAGTTATCGGGTCAAGCATGTACCCAGGTCTAGGCTCACCGGCGTGCGGTGGTGAGCGAGGAGTGTAGGTCAGGTCAGATCAGGCCAGGTTCGTGGGGGCGTGTCACGGAGGAGGCCGAGTGAAGGTGAGAGGGACCTCACCCCGTGGATTTGAGATGAATAGCTACTAGCAGTTTTTCAATTTATGCGGGTGCACGGCTTCAATAGCTTTCGATGTGGGACTATCCACGCACCCCTTCCTTTGTGTGCCACAGTAGGGATCCCCTTCCAATTGTAGTAGTTGCTGAGGCTCGCGACTTCAATTGAAGACCTGGGACCGTGCACGAGATACTTCCGTGCGTTCTGGGACTTCAACTTGGGACAGCAAGACCTAGAGCAACCTTAAGCAAGCTAGAAGCTTGCTCACCAATGGCGGACAAAGTTAGGCACCTGAGACTAGTAAAACAACCTCTCAGCCATGTCAGAGTGCTCAGGGAGCATTGTCAGAGCATGGCGGATGTGATGGGGGTGGTGGCGTGGAGCGAGAGTGACTGTGAGTGCATACCTAGGTCAAATTGTGTGCGTGTGAGTGAGTGTGTTCGGGGGGTGACTTGGGTGGATGGCGAAGTGAATAAAGAGAGGGGAAGTGATCAATGAGGTGTGGTGATGGTCATTGGCTTGTCAACGAGGGTTTTGGTGGCTTGTGGAGGTGGGATGGTCTCATCGAAGGGAGTGGCCGGAGATGGAGGTGCAAAGGGGCGTTAGTGGTGGGTGTTGGAAAGTAAAGAATGGAGAAGAAAGTAGAGGGGATAAGGGACTTAGCTAGGAAGTCGATGGACGAAGGGGGGCAGTGATGGTGTCGAGTCTGGTGTGGCCGACGTCAGAGATGAAGGCAGCTCTGGTGAGGTGGGAACAGCGAGGATGATGGGGGAAGTGGCATCTGCTGGTACAGCGAGATGCGGATGAAGGCGACGAAGAGGAATCCACTGCAGGTATGGCGGACAGACGATGAGAAAGGGAAGAGAGGGGATCACCGGACATAGAGGAGCATTCAACCGTGAAGGAGAGAGGAATTTGAGAGAATTCACGACTGAATTCGAGCATCGAGAATTCAGGGGGATCTAGGCTTCTTTAACTAAGGATCTGAGGGGTGATTAGGGCTTGGGAAGCAAGCTTTCTCAAGCTTGGAAGGTTGCCGGACTTGGGAGCTTTTAAGATACCAAAATCTCTCATGTGTTTGCATAAGAGATTGGGAAAGAATCAGGGCATATGGATGGGTTTATACTGGAGGGAATTTCTCAGAGAATCTCCCTTCCAATTTTGGAGGAGATTCTCCAAGCAATAAAGGAGAAATCTCCTTTCAAAGGTTGTCGAAGTAGGTTTCCTCCGCGATAATGGTGGATAGACCTAATTGTGAAGATGATGAAGAAGTTAGGGGGCTGTTCGCAAGGATTTTTGAAAGTTAGGGGTATAAATGTAATTAGACATGACCTTTTTGCAAACTAGGTCAAGGCAAAATCATCTTGGGTCCAAATTTTGGTACAAACCTAATTTGGACCTAAGGAATCCAATGGTGAAGTTGGATTTTGTCTGGGTAAGTTATGTAAAAACCTAAATTAGGGCAAATATCTGTCTGAGACTCCATTTTAGGTCAAGATGGGTTCTGATGGTCAAATTGAAGGTACTAAACCCTAGAGAATATTTTTATATGATTTTTAGAGGGTTTAAGTGAATTTCCTCCTGGTCAGAACCTTGGTTAATTAGGTGGGTCTGTTTCTAGGGTTTCAAAAAGTCATTTAATTCTCAGAATACTCACAAACCATTTTCTGTCTAATCCAACCCACTTGTTATCTTATTAAGACCATTTGACCTTTATTCAGTCCTTAAGAAAACCTGTGGTTGTACTGCATTCATGATAAGCTGGTAAAATTACAATTTTAACCCTAATTTCTTGTGTTTCTCTCAGAAAGGTTATGCAATGAATTATGACCTTGAATTGGTTATGTAGGAGCATTTATTGACTTCATTGGGTCAAAATGAGCTAGTTAGGGCTCATGATGGTGTTCCCATCATTTATCAAAAACCATGATCACATGGGTATGTCAAGTATCTATCATACTTTGATGGGATGCAATCGACATTCAGCTTCAAAAGCCTCAAAAGCTCCAAAAAAAAGTCTTAAATCTTTCAAATCAAACAATGAATGATTGATTAAACCAGTAGACATGCATGAAATTTGATTAAGATCTTAACATAAGCAGGCTTTGGCATGAATAGACGAAAATGAGTGACCTCTTGAGAAGTCCTTATGTTACATCTATTTTTTCGATTGAGAACAGTCAATTGTTTTCTTCATTAGATGTCAGTCACAAATTGTCGTGTTAAATTGATATTCAAGTTCAAAGGTCCAAAAATTTCAAAGAGACTTGCATCAGTCATATCGAATAACGATTGTATAAGAAACATAGAAAATGAACAGACGCCCTCCTATTATAAAAAGGATAAACAAAATCATAACAGCTGTGATCATAATAGTAATGCATTGCATCTCACTAGAACCCCAAAGTTAAGCGTGCTTAGGTGAGATCAATACTACATTAGCTGACTTCTTGCGAAGTCTTATTCTTGCCCTCTTTTTTTTGATCTAGAATCATGATCCCCTGAGTACATTAAATATTTATCATACATGGATGGGATGCAATTGACATTTAGGTTTCGAAGACTCGAAAGATATAGAGAGAAATCTTAAATCATTCAAATCAGATAACAGAGGAACAAAAAATGAACTAAATGAATGGACACAGCGATAGTTTAAAAATGATTAGTAAAATTCTAATGTGTGTAATTAAATTGGCATAAATGCATTAGACTTAATCAAGCTCTGAAGATAAGTGCACTTTGGCAGGAGTAGAATAGATAGACTGACGTCCTGGGAAGTTCTTATGTTCATCTATTTTTCAATTTAAATGTTCATCTATTTTTCAATTTAAAATATTCATTTGTTTTATTCCTTAAATATTAGACACAATTTGTGGTGTTGAATTTATGTTCGAGTTCAGATGGTTCAAAAATCTTAAAGATTCTTGGATCGCTCGTATCGGATAACGAATGACTAAGATACGCAAAAAAATGGATAAACACGATTATTTTAGAGAAAAAGATAAACAAAATCCTAGTATGAGAAATCATACCAACATCAATGCACCGAATCCCATCAGAACTATGAAGTTAAGCGTATTTGTTAGTGAGTAGTAGTAGGTTGAGAGACATAGGAATTTGTTGTGTTACACCTATTTTTTTGATCAAGAGCATGAGCCCTTTGGTACATTAAATATCTCTGACACTTTGGCAAAATGCGATCAACATTTAGGTTCAGCAGGCTTAAAAGCTCAAGAAGGAACTCTTAAATCATTCGAATCAAATAACAAAGAAGCAGGAAATGTGCAAAACAAATGGATGCATCCATATTTTAAGAATGATTAATAAAATCCTAATGCATGTGATCAAAGTGACATAAATACATTGACCTAATCAAAATCTGAAGAAAAGTGCACATTAGCAGGAGTAGAAAATATTCAGGGACCTCCAAAGAAGTTCTTGTGTTGCATATATTTTTTGATCAAAAATATTTATTCATTTTGTTCCTTAAATATCAGGAACAAATTATGGTGTTGAATTGATACTTGAGTTCAAAATGTCCAAAAATCTCAAAGACAACTCTTAGATCACTCGTATCAAAAAACAAATGAATAAGATACACAGAAAATGTATGGGTGCCGACCTATTATAAAAATATAAACAAAATCCATTGGGGTGTGATCGTACGAGCATTAATGCACCGGATCCTCTCAAAAATCTTAAGCTTACTTAGGCGAGAGAAATATTAAGTTATGTGGCTTACAGGGAGGTCCTCATGTTGCATCCATTTCTTTTTTATCAAGAACCATGATCCCATGGGTACATAAAATATCCATCACAGTTTGACAGGATCCAATCGACATTGAGCTTCAAAAGCCTCAAAAGCTCTAGAAAAACTCTTGAATATTTCAAATATACAATGATGTATTGATTAAACCAGTAGAAATGCATCAAATCTGAAGATAAGCGCACTTTGGCAAAGCGCAAGTAGGTTAAAATGGGTGAACTCATAAGAAGTTCTTATGTTACATCCATTTTTTCGATCGAGAACATTAAATTGTTTTGTTCACTAAATATCAAAAACAATTTGTTGTGTTGAATCAATATATGGGTTTACAAAGTCCAAAAATTTTGAAAATGACCCTCTAATTGCTCATCCCTGATAACAAACGAGGAGGATGCCTTTAAATAGAATGGACGCTCTCCTATTATAAAAAAGATAAACAAAATTGTAACAGCTACGATCATACCAGAAACTCTCAAGTTAAGTACACTTAAGCGAGAGCAATACTACATTGGTGACTTGCTAGGAAATCTTGTTCTTCCCCTCATTTCTTTAATCGAGAACCATGATCATCAAAGTACTTCAGATATCTGTGATACTTTGACGGGATGTGACTGACATTTAGGTTCAGAAGGTTCAACACTTTAGAAAGAACTTTTAAATCATTTGAATCGGATAACGAACGAGCAAAAAATGCACTAAACAAATGAATGCAGTGATATTTTAAGAATGATTAATAAAATCTTGAGTGTAATCAAACTAGTGTAAATACATCAAATTTAATCAAGATCTAATGATAAGTGCACTTTGGCAAGAGTACAATAGAGTAGGTAATCTCCCGACAAGTCTTTGTGCCGCATCAATTATTTCGATAGATAGAATTCATTCGTTTTGTTCCTTAAATATCAAAAAATTTGTGGTGTTGAATTATATTCGGGTTCAGAAGGTCTAAAATCTCAAAAGCTCTTGGATCGCCAATATCAGATAACGAATAAGTAAGATATGCAGAAAATGGAGAAACACGATTCTTTTAGAAAAAAAGATTAACAAAATCCTAATGGATATGATCATACCAGCAATAATGCACCCATCATAACTCTGAAGTTAAACATGCATATTAGAGAGTAGTAGTAGTTTGAGAGACCTAAGATTTCCTTGTGCTACACCCATTTTTTTTATCAAGAGCATGAAACCCTCAGTAACTTAAATATCACCTCTTTTTTGACAGGATGTGATTGGCATTTAGGTTGAGAACGCTTAAAAGCTCTAGAAAGAACTCTTAAATCATTCAAATCAAATAACAAACAAGCAAGAAATACACAAAATGAATGGATGCAATGATAATTTAAAAATGATTAATAAAATCTTCATGTGTATGATCAAACCAACATAAATGCATTGTTTATTGCTCTTAAACGAGTTTTAAAATCATCACATTGTAGTATAGATCGAATCAATGTGAAAAACAAATAAAATTTATTTCTCGAATGAAAGTCCGAGGTCGAACACAGGGAGCAAATAGGAATTCAATCACTAATCGCAATAATGTAAATGAGCACAAGAAAATGAGCCAAATAATGCTAAGCAATGAATATTAATTACTCAAAATTGATCTTCAATGTAGAATGTAAGTCTAACAAGAGTTTGGCATATCAAAAGAAATCTAGAATAAAAATAGTGGTGATTTAGATCACCAGTTATTTAATCTAGATAAACGTATAATGGTTAAGCAGGAATACCAAATAAACCAACAATATCTAGGACCACTTAAGTAATTAAATAAATGAACAGTGCCTCGGACATCTAATTTGATAATCAGATGGCTTAAGTGCTTCCTCTTCTTTAGCTATGCCTTCTCTCCTCTCTTCTTCTTTCTTCTCTTCTTGCTTGTCTTCAGCCTCTTCTCCTCTTCTTCTTTCTTCACGCACAGAGGGTGGCCATCCCTTCAGCTTTGGCTAAGTGTTGCACATGGCAAAACCCTCCCTTGCCCCGCACTCTCTTTCTTTCTCACTTCCTCTTAGGTTCCACACTCCCAGGGCCACAGTCAGGGTTGTCGGGTATACGGGTAGAGCATACCCAAGACCAGGCTCACCGATGTGGGTGGTGAGTGAGGAGTGCTTAGGTTAGGCAGGTTATCGGATTGGCCTGACCCGCGAGTTAGGTGTCGCGGGTGTGGCGCATGTGAGGTGCATGCGAGGACCTCACCCCCTATGATTGCTGAGGTGATAAGCCTTGAGCATAAAAGTAATATATGCAGGTGCTTCACTTCAAATGCTTCTGAGGTAGGACTAAATGTCCCACCCTTCCTTCGCGCAGCGCAGCAGCAGGGTTCTTCATCCAATTGTAGGTGATGCTGCTACTAGATTCTTGAATTGAGCACCTAGACACAGATGTGGAACAAATCCGCGTAGCCTAGAGCAAGCACCTGGAGTGTCTGCGTCCTGGAGTGAGCTTGAAGACTTCCTCGAAGCTTCAAGGTAATGGAGATGGTGGCGGTGAACCTGAAATGAATAACATGGCCTTGAGCCCTTGTTAGATGGTTCAATAGCTTCACTGTAGCACGGCGAACATGGTGGCATGCATAGCGTGGCGTGAGAGTGTGTGAGGTGGCTAGACGGTGACGGAATAGGTCGGCGATGATGGGTTTGTTTGGGGAAAGTATTAGGAGTGTGAATGGAGAGATAAGGAGAGGGATTTTTTGCGGGAGGATGAGGTGAAGGTTTTGAGGTGGTTGGCGATGCGGATGGAGTTGTGTAGCAGTGGAACCGCCTCATCAGAGTGGTCGTAAGTTGCGGAGAAGATGAGGATGGGCATGTCGAGTCGGGGCTTGAAATGAGGATAGAGAGAGAGAATACTAACCTATGATGCTAACTAAGCCTAACTAGCTACTTTAATGGATGAAAGGGGGGAGATCTGTGCCAGTTTTGGCACATCGACGATGGAGAAGACGAACTCTCCGGTAGGGAGGAACGACGATGATGATGGGAAAGGGGGCTCTTGTTGGTACGGCCAAGAGTGGACGAGAGAGAGGAAGGGAATCCAGCCGCTGGTATTGTGGATGGACAAAGAAGGAGGTCAGGAGGAGTCGCTAGAGCTTGCGAAGATTCATGGCCGGAAGAGGAAGGAGGAATATGGGGATTTCACGGTCGGAATCAAGTTTGAGAAGTCGGTCGAACCTTGGGCATGCTTATATAGGGCTTAGGAGGTCGATTTGAGCTTGGAAGCCAACCTTCCAAGCCAGGAATGTTTGCCAAAATTGGAGACCCATCTCTTTGAAGGATTCACATGATAGATTGGATGAGATCTGCAGCTTGGGAATTGGCACAAAAGGAAGAGAATTCCTTGACAAACTTCCCTTTCAAATTTGAGAGGGATTCGTCAAGGAATCAAGGAGAACATGCCATTTTAAGGTCGTCGGAGATTGTACGATTAGGATTCATGGTGGTAGGGACCTATTGGTCAAAATGATGACAAAATTGGGGGGCTATTTGAAAGTATTTTGAAAGTTAAGGGCTTGTTTGTGACAGAAAAGAATCAGATAGGACCAAATTGCAAACTACATCAAGACAATCTAAGATTGGGCCTAAATTTTGGTATAAATCTAATTTTGACCTAAGGAATTCAATGGTGAAGTCATATTTTAGTTTTGACCTATTTTGACTTGATAATTTATGCAAAAACCCAAATTAGGACAAATGCCTGTTTAGGACTCTATTTTGAGTCAAGAAGGGTTCCAATGGTCAAATTGAAGGTACCAAACCCTGGAGAATATTTTTATATGAATTTTAGAGGGTTTAGGTGAATTTTATCCTAACCAAAATCTCAGTTAATTAAGCGAGTCTATTTTTAGGGTTGTAGAAGTCATTTAATTCTCAAAACCCTTTTTTGTCTATTCTAACTCTGTTATTAGATTCTTAAGACCTTTTGACCCTTAATTAACCCCTAAGGAAACCTGTGATTGTACTGCATTATTATATGATGGTAAAATTACAATTTTAACGATGTTTTCTTGTCTTTCACTTAGAATGATTATGTAATGAATTATGGCTCTCTGGTGGTTATGTAAGAGCTTTTATTCCTTGATAATGATTAAATTGAGCTAGTTATAGCTCATGATGGTGTTCCCATCATGCATCAAACTTAGTCAAGATCTGAAGATAAGTGCACCTTGGTGGGAGTAGAATAGATTGGGTGACCTCTTAGGAAGTTAATGTTTTGCATATCTTTTCCAATAAAAAATATTCATTTTTTTGTTCCTTAAATATCAAGTACAAATTATGGTGTTGAATTAATATTCGAGTTTAAAAGATTTGGAAATCTTGAAGACAACTCTTTGATATTTCGTATTAGATAACGAATGAGGAAGATACATAGAAAATGTATGGACATTGACTTATTATAAAAATATAAAGAAAATGCAAAGGGGTGTGATCGTACGAGCATTAATGCATCTGATCCTCTTAAAACTCTGAGGTTAACTGTGCTTGGGTGAGATTAGTACTTTGCTGGGTGACTTACAAGGAAGTCCTCGTGTTCCTTCATTTTCTTTTATCGAGAACAATGATCCCATTAGTACGTCAAATATCTGTCACACTTTAATGGGATGAAATAGACGTTAAGCTTCAAAAGACTGAAAAGCTCAACAAAAACTCTTCAATCTTTCAAATCAGACAATGGAGGAATGATTAAAATAGCACAAATACATCGAATGTGATCAAATTTGAAAATAATCGCACTTTAGCGCGAGTAAACTAAAATGGATGATCTCCTGAGAAATCTTAATGTTGCAATCATTTTTTCGATCGAGAACATTCAATTATTTCGTTAATCAAATATCAGTCACAATTTGTCGTGTTGAATTTATATTCGGGTTCAAAAGGGTCAAAAATTTCAAAGATGACTCTTGCATCACTTGTCTCGGATAACGAATGGATGCACTTTCACTATAAAATGGATAAGCAAAATCCTAACGACTACAATCATAACAGTAGCAACACACCAAATCTCATCAGAACTCCAAAGTTAAGCATTCGTAGGTGAGATCAATACTACATTATGTGACTTCTTGCGAAATCATGTTCTTGCACTCATTTTTTTTATCAAGAATCATGATCCCCTAAGTACATCAAATATCTGCCATATTTAGATGGGATGCGATCAACATTTAGGTTTTGAAGTCTCGAAAGATCCAAAAAGAAATCTTAAGTCATTCGAATCAAATAACAAAAGAGCAAGAAATGAACAAAACGAATGGATGCGATGATATTTTAAAAATGATTAATAAAAATCTAATGTATGATTAAAATGGCATAAGGATCCAAAGACAAGTGTGCTTTGGCGGGAGTAAAATATATTAGGTGATCTCTTCGAACGTTCTTGTGTTACATGCATTTCTTAATCAAAGATATTCATTCATTTTGTTTCTTAAATATCAAACACAATTTGTGGTGTTGAATTAATATTCGGGTTCAGATGGTTCAAAATTCTCGAAGACTCTTGAATCACTCGCATTAGATAATGAATGACTAAGATACATATAAAACAAATAAATGCAATTATATTAGAAAAAAAGATAAACAAAATTATAATGGGTGAGATCATACTATCATTATTGCACCAGATCCCATCAAAACTCCAAAGTTAAGCGTGCTTGTTAGAGAGTAGTATTAGGTTCAGAGACCTAAGAATTCATCGTGTTTCACCCATTTTTTTGATCAAGACCATGAACCCCTTGGTATGTTAAATATCTTTAACACTTTAATGAGATGCGATCAACATTCAGGGCTAGTTTACTTGGGAGGTTAAAGAAGTGGTGTTAAGAAATGTGAAACTGGTGTTAACCCTAAATTGTGTTTACTTGCAAAGTGGTGTTAAGACCAAGTGGGAGGTTGGCCCCAGGTTGATCCGGCAGAGTCAGGAGGTAGTTGAGCAGATCCACAGACGACTCCGCACTGTCAGGAGCAGACAGAAGAGCTACGCAGATCGCAGACGCAGAGAGGTGCAGTTCGAGGTCGGGGACCACGTCTTTCTTCGTGTTTCTCCCATGAAGGGCTTACAGCGGTTTGGGGTGAGAGGGAAGCTCGCGCCGAGGTTCGTGGGGCCCTTCGAGGTCCTGGAGCGGGTTGGACCCGTTGCTTACAGACTTGCCCTTCCCCCGCAGCTTTCTGGTGTGCACGACGTGTTCCACGTGTCCAACCTCAGGAAGTACGTAGCCGATCCCAGCCACGTACTGAGTCACGAGAGCGTCGAGGTGAGCGACGACCTGACCTACCCCGAGCGGCCAGTGCAGATCCTAGACCGAGCCGTCCGCAGGTTGAGACGAAAGCAAGTACCCCTGGTAAAGGTTTTGTGGAGGAGCCAGCGGTACGAGGAGGCTACCTGGGAGCCTGAGGCGGCAATGCGGGAGCGGTACCCAGAGCTTTTCGCGGGTACGTCTTTTCGGACCGGCCTCAGTCCTCTTTGAGTTTGTTATGGTTATTTGGACATCCTTTTTCCGCACCCTAGTTGGCGCAAGTTTCGGGGACGAAACTTCCTTTGAGTTTGTTATATTGTAACGAGCGCGTGCCCCAGACGTATTTAAGACGTCTGGGAGGTGGCCCAGACGTCTGTAAAGACGTCTGGGATCACATCCAGACGTCTGACCAGACGTCCGGGATAGTTTACAGACGTCTGGCGAACAGTTATGCTCGCACGGGATATTCGTCTGCACGCCTGTGCGCGCAGACCTGCGATCTTGCCTCTTTCTCTGCGGCGGCAGGCGACTGCGACCGCCTTCTCTCTCCTCTCCGTGCGGCGTTAAAAGGGGGGGCGCGCCTCCCCTCCCGTCTCCACCATCTTCCTCCTTCTCCTCCTGCCTGTGCGCGAGAGCGAGCGGACGCGAGGGCGCAGCGGCAGCGGCAGCCGCAGTAGGCGCGGAGGAGCTGCGGCGTGCGAGGGCGGGGCTCTGCCGTGAGGGCGAGCTCGCCGGGAGCGGTTTGGCCAGCCGGCGGAGGGCGCAAGGGGGGGCGCAGAGCGTCGTGGAGAGGGACCTGCTGCGGGCGGAGCAGCAGACGCACGAGGTGCGACGCGGGCGGCGTCGCGAGCGGAGGCCGAGCAAGGTTCTGATTCTGGAAAAATTTCCAGAATCAGACGTCTGGATTGATATCCAGACGGCAAGGTCAACGTCTGTGAGATCATACAGACGTCTGAAAGGTGAGTTTCCGCTTTCTTCTTCTTTTTGTCGACTGACCGTACTGAGGGAGGAGGGTTGGCTGTGCGCAGGTCCTGTGATTCGTCATGTTTGCGAATCAGACGTCTGGAAGTTGTACCAGACGGCGGGAGTGACCTCCAGACGTCCGGAGTGACCATCGGACGTCTGGGATCTAGGAAAGACGTCCCTGCAGACTTCTGGACGTTCGGGGAACCAAGCCGAACAGGTAATTCTCTGATCCACCGTTTAAGACGTCTGGAAGGAGTTCCAGACGTCTGATTTTGCACAGTATCGTCTTTCTCGACCCGTTTAGGGCCCGTTTGGGCTCCGTTTTCCGTGATTCGAGTTGCGTTCATTTCAGAATTAATTCCTCTACCCGCCTACAGTAGCTATACACTATTTTGAGACACTCCTTGTGTTTGATCCTTGTGATAGGACCTCGTTCGGTTGCAGTCTTGAGAGTCGCAGAGGCACGCGGGATTCCCGATCACGCCCCCATTACTCCCGTTGTACCTGGTAGAGTGGTTTTAAGTATTAATAAAATCTGTTAAAGTATGGAACCATAACTAGAACCTAGGGCTTGCATGAATCCTAGGAATGAGAAATATATGGAATGATAGCTCCTAGGTGTTGCATGAATCCTAGGGCCGGGAAACTAGATTGTATGATAGATCCTAGGATATGGCATGAATCCTAGGATGGAAAAACTAGTGGAATGTATATTACTGCAGTCTTGGAAAAATGGAAAGGAATATATAAAGCTGCCTGTGAAATTAATTAACAGCTGCCTGTTATGAACAAAGAAACATGTTTGAGATCATGGAAATTGAGAACGTGAATCTGGAAAGTGAAACATATGATGTTCTGAAATAAAGAGCTGGAACCCTACGGGAAATTAGGAGTGGAACTCCTGGAAAGAAAAAGGAATGGAACTGAGATGTAGTTTGTACTGTCTCTTGGGTACGCAGTACCAAGGGAAGTACCTGTACCTATTTTAGTGCAGAGTGGGGCCAGCCGCCCCAGGGACCCGGGGTTAGGCTTGGCCGCTCTGTACCGACTTGTTGGCCCTCGTGTACGTAGTACCGAGGAGAGCTAGTAGTGTTAGGAGAGTACTAGCTACCCCACGGGCCCCGGGGTTCTGCTAGCCTCCTTCACCGACTTGTTAGGCCCACTAGGGAAAACCAGGGTAGTCAGGCGAGGGTGCGCGGACTGTGGAGGGGCAAGGCCCCGGTTTGGTTACTGTGGAGGGGTTGGACCCCTGTTACTGAGAGGGCTCTGCCCTGGTTCCGTGCTGTGCTTTGGGCGCACCCGTTAACGGAAACGACTGACCGCGTGCCAGTACGGGCTAGCTACCTGTGCGTTTATCGCGCGTGCCGTAGTCACCGTTACGTCTGTCAGTGACCTTGGGGTGGTTGACTGAGGGTAGGATCACCACGGGGGACTCTCCCGGCCAGGAGAGCACCACGTGCTACTTCTACTTTTGGAAAAGACTGCAATCAAGATCGTCCCACGAGGACATCCGAGATCAAGTAAAGGATCTGAGAAGTAAATGAAATAGTGAGAAAAATTGAAAGATGTAAATAAAGGAAGTAATAGAACATAACAGCTACTGTACACTCTACTGTTGCCTTTAGTTAGTTTGCCACTCTACTCAGCGTTTTGCTGACGTGTTACACTCGTTACCTTTTTCAGGACCAGGTGTTGAGCAGCCAGGGTCGGCGGCTGCAGAGGACGCTGGGCCGAGTAGGGTCCAGTAGAGTTACCCCAGCTTTGTACCCATTTTGTTTCTGTTCTAGTGGGTAGTTTCAGTTTCCGCTGTACCTTCTTTACCTGCAGTTTTTGTTATATGATAAATGTTGTTTTACTGTTGTGGTGGTGCCTACTGTAGTAGTTTCTTTCCTTACTGCTGTACTTTCTTACTGTTAGTTATATTCATGCTGAATGTGGTTTATTTTACTGTCTTTTGGTTACTTCCTCGTTGGACGACTGGGTCTTGGGGTTAGTCGAGTCGGTCCGGTTCTCGTGTCTCGTAGGGACTCGGGAATCGGGTCGTTACAGGTGTTAAGACCAATTTGTGTTTACTTGAATTGGTGTTAAGTTGATGTGTTAACTCTTGTGATGTTTACTTGGTAGTGGTGTTATGAATTTAAATGGTAGTTAAGTTTGTTAGGATAATATATTTAAATATAATGATAGTTGTGGTAGTTATATTTATTATTGGGTATTATATATTGGTAATTACTTATATAAGTAATGTCAGGATGAAGTATGGTAAATGTATAATTATTTTTAGGCAATATAAACAATGTATTATTAAATATATTTGGATATAATGTTATATTGGTGATTATTAATTTAAACTTAAATGCAATTAGTTCAAGTAATTAATTATTAAATTTATATTAGTATTTTAAATTGATTATTATCTATCCAAGTAATCCAATTTGGGTGAATTTAATTATGTAATTAATGGCAATAAGTACAAGAAAATATTTTATTTAATATGCTTACTTAAGAAATACAAATAGAAAAAGTCATTAGCATAAATACAAATAGTGCAAATTTTGATTAGCTTCTAAACTT
Organism: Thalassia testudinum; assembly: GCA_037157565.1. NCBI lineage: Eukaryota > Viridiplantae > Streptophyta > Magnoliopsida > Alismatales > Hydrocharitaceae > Thalassia > Thalassia testudinum. The sequence continues at coordinate 14,091,415 of JAZHRO010000063.1, forward strand.
CAAAATACAATAATCAACTTACCACCTTGATTTCGAAGGTAGCTGGTGACATTCAAGTCGTTGGTTTCTTCTAAGCTTTTTAAAATTACCAAAAAAACTAAAATGTAGAGGGCATTTGCCCTAGAAACCATAAAGACTTACCATATAAGAAGTGATTCATCTGATGTTTTGTTTGCCTTCATATAAGAAGTTATTAATAAAGATAAGTCAGAAACTGGTTTTGGAGAATAGATGAAGGCATCAGTTTAAAAAGGAATGCTGAAAGCCACCATTGCTAATACATTTAAGTATAAGCTTATTTAGGCAAACTAACATCCTTAGAACATATAATTGTACACTTCCACCTAGAATTATTTCCAAACCCATGTTTTAACCAACAAGAAACAATTCATACCAAACATCAAGATATTTAACTCAACCGATCTAATCAATTCTATCCATCTCCAAATCAAAATGAGCTGCCACCCTCACCGACCATCCCAAAGATCTTAATAACAAAACATAGAACCAAGTCAAAAAAAAAGGCAAAGAGAAAATTTCCTAAAGAAAGAAATGTCATAACGATTTTGTATTTTTTAGAAGTCATTACTAATTGCAGTTAGGGCTGTTAATTAAATTGAATTATTTTGCATAAGTCAGTTTGGTTTAATTGTTTGGCAGGAACCCTATTTGTTTTTTTGGGGGAGAAATGATATTCAAACCTCACTCACGTGTTCCATGTGTGCCCTCTTCTTTTAGGTTTCTAACAATCAGAATAGGAATGTCTTTAACCACCAATGAAGAGATTTGGTACTGAATTACTAATCCCTGGAGGCAAGTCACCATTATCAACCAACGAGATTGGATTTTGAAAAAAACCAACAAATGGTACTGACCATTTGATAAATGCTTGAAAAGGAAGAAAATCCAAACTCATGCATTTCACAAGTACCTCCTTCTTGGAATAGGTCTCTAATAATTAGAACAATTAACTTCTCCTTTTCTAGAAATTTTAACAAACTCCAATTTTTGATGAATAGATTCTAAACTGAATTATCATTTGTTATTCTACAAGAAAATCAGATTTTGGAAAAACCAAATAATGCTATTGAACATATGAAAGACCCCAGCTAATGAAAAAGGTAAAACTCCACACTCATAGATGCCTTTTCCTTAGTAGAGTCTTCCAGAGTATAGTTCTACAACAATTCAATAATCAAGTTCACTTCTTCCCAAAACTTCAACAAATTCTTCAAGCACTGACAAAGAGTTCCCACATCCCACATTGAAGTACTAATCCCAAAAGGCAACTCACCATTACTCTATCAAAAGATCTTTTTTTTAAAAAAAGGACCAAAATATCAGTTTTTAAAAGAACCCAGAAATGGTTTTGAGCAACTAAAAGAACCCAACTCTTAAAAATGGGGAAAATTCCATATAGTATCTACTGATGATGGGTAGATCTTTTGGGAAGAGCCAACAAATGGTATGGACAAAGGGAGAAAAGTGGTAGGAAGAGAGATTATAGCAGCTACTAATAATGGGCAGATTGTTAATGTTCTTTTGATGGAGAAGCTCCTCATTATGAAGCTGGAGAATAAAAGAATACAAAACTCTGCAAGATATGTGTTGTTTACCCTCAAATCACTAGCTGCTTACACGCAAGGTCGATAGGGGCGACATTGCAAGTGATTGGTCATGGAATGACATCACAAGCAATTGGTCACGATTAGGGCAAAGTCATTAGCTATTAGGCATGCTAATGGAGAGGTTGCGACCCATTTGAATGTTATTAGGTTGAGGTTGTGAGAGAAGGAGTAGGGCCGATGCCCATGAGGAAGGTGATATTACGAGGGGGCAAGGGGGCACAAGGATTATGAGGCACACGACCACAAAAGACAAAGGCATGATGAACGACGGATGTTTTTGTGGGACTTAAACATGGGTTTACCTAAAACCAATAGCAACTAGTGTTAGACAAACCAATGTCAAGAGCTGCTAACCCGTGTTAAGCAAAAGGGGGTTAACCTTCTATGCAAACAGGAGTTAATCCTTGAGGAGGCTCAAAAGCTCCAGAAAAAACTTTTAAATCATTTGAATCAAATAACGAAGAAGCAGGAAATGCATAAAATGAATGGACGCAACGATATTTGAAGAATAATAAAATCCTATTGTGTGTGATCAACTTAACATAAATGCATCAAACCTAATCAAGATCTAAAGATAAGAATGCTTTGGCGGGAGTATAATAGATTGGATGACCTCTTATAAAGTTCTTGTGTTGCATATATTTTTCGATCGAAAATATTCGCTTGTTTCCAAATTATGGTGTTTAAATATTAGGCACAAATTATGGTGTTGAATCAATATTCTAGTTCAAAAGGTCAAAAATTCTCTAATATGACTCTTGGATCACTCGTATCGAATAACAAAAGATCAAGATACATAGAAAATGGATTGACACTGACCTACTATAAAAATACAAACAAAATCCGAAGGGGTGTGATCGTACGAGCACTAATGCACTAATTCCTCTTAGAACTCTAGAGTTAAGATTGCTTTAGGGAGAGTAATACTAAGTTGTGTGACTTACTGAGAAGTCCTCGTGTTGTGTTCCTTTTTTCCTTGAGAACCATGATCCCATGACTACGTCAAATATCTATCACACTTTGATGACATCCAATCGACATTCAGCTTCAAAAGCCTTAAAAGCTCTAGAAAAACTCTTGAATCTTTCGAATCAGACAATGAAAGATTAATTAAACTAGAAGAAATGCATCGAATTTGATTAAGATTCGAAGATAAGCACGCTTCGGCGTGAGTAGACAAAAATGGGTCACCTTCTGAGAAGTCCATGTGTTGTATCCATTTTTTTGATCTAGAACGTTCACTTGTTTCATTCAATAGCTATTGTTGCAAGCGCTTGTGTCGAATATTAAGAGATGTGCATTGTAATATAGTCAACAAAAATGGCATAGCATTTAAATTTGTAAAGTACTCGAAAACAAGAAAAGGGTTTGAGGTCATTTGCTGGAAGCAAATGTTGAATTCACACACTAATCACAATTTAAATCAATGAGCACAACAATACAAATATGCAATAAGAATCAATAATCGAAATATATTTAGTAATAGCCCAAATTGTATCTCAAGAAATAATGGAATAAAAAGAATAGAAGAGCTCAAAACAATGGTGATTTAAATCACCAATAAGATCCTCAATTTTAGCATATATCCCTCAACTCAAATTTTGCTACAATGGTTAGAACCATTAATGCCTCAATATCCATGTCAGCATAGAGATCAAATATGTCCATAGTGTCAGAATTCCAAGCCACATCAGACGTCAGATCAGAGAGCTAGACGACTTAACCATTCAAAGCTCAGAACAGGCACAAGGGGGCCAAGCCTCAAAGATGCTAAGTGTTAAGCGGGCATGCATGTATCTCGAAGCACGAATAGTGCAAAACCTACCCCAACCCTCGTCAAATTTTCTTCCTTCTCCCTTAAGACTGGGTAATCGGGTTTATAAGTGGGTAAGGGGTTCAAGCTCACCAGGTGTGTGAGGTGAATGAGTAGTGTGTGAGAGTATGGAGGGGCCTTACCCCTCAGTGTCGAGGCAAGCAGCCAATGGAACTTTTTCCTTTTATGCGCTTCGCTCGGTTTGGTGCCTATGATGTGGGGCTAAATAGCCGGGTTCCTTCTTTGTTGTAGCCTTCACTAGCATTAGTGAGACCTTTGTCAAATCGAGGCTATGCCTGATGTTTCCTTTGTGAATGCTAGTGTAGATGGCTTCACATACTGAAGCCGCTTTGAATTAGGGCAGCAGCTAATTGGATGGTGGCCAAAGTGGAGTGAACGTAGCTTGAGAAGATGGTGGTGACAGTGTGATGTCTGACGAGTACTTGAAATTAAGAACATGACCTAAACACCTCGATTAAAGCACTCATAAACTTCACTGTGAGGTGACGAGTGCGTTGGTGGTGGTGATTTGGTGTGTGAAGGTGTGAGGTGGCTGAAAGGTGGCATGGATAGTGATTAGAGCGTGGGTTGTTTGGGGGAGCAAAGGAGCAGTTGAAGCTTCAATTGGTAGAGGGCTTTTGGTTGGTGAGTGATGAGGAAGCTTTTGGTGGCGGTGACTATGCATTTGGTGGACGGTGGTGGTCAGGTGACCACACCAGAGGCATGGCCAGAGGCGGAGAAGATGAAGTAGGAGAAGAGTGAATCGGTGGTTGAATTGTGGTCTAAAGGTGATAAACTAATACTAGAGGGAGAGAGGAAGATAGAACACTAATTTATTGGTCAAAAGGGGTAGGAAACCATGCCAGTGTGATGGCCGATCACGGAGAAGGTGAACTCTCCCGTGGGAGAATGATGAGGAAGAAGGGGTCGAGGTAGCCCTGGATTTGGCCCTCCAGGTGCGGAAGAAGTCAAGCAAGAAGTTCCTTCTACCGATTGTACATGGCAGAGGGTGCCGATGGAGATTTGAGGGGCTCACCGGAGTCTCGGTGGAGGTGGCTGGAGGAAGAGAAAGAAGAATTTTGGGCCAAATTGGACTAAGGAGAATGTTGGGACCATTGCAAGCTTTTATAGAGCTCAGAACCGAGCTCTAATTAAGGAAAGAAGCTAAAATGGGCTTCGATTTAGAATCAAGAAACCCACAGATTTCATGGGCATCGTTGGGGCTTTCTACAATGAATCAAGGTATAAGATGCTGATTAGATGATTCTCTACAATGTTGATACCGATCCCATCAAATTTCGTAGGATTTGGAATTGATTTGAAAAGGTTTTAATCGACTCAAAGCTCGTCTATAGGTTGGTTTACCTAACAATGGCGGCAAGGACTAACTATGAAGAAGATAAGAACTTAGGGACTAATTGCAAAAGTATTGAAAGTTAGGGGCTTAAGTGTAGGAAATAAAGATTTCAGGCACTAGATTACAAACTAGGTCAAGATGAACTTTGATTAGGCCCAAATTTTGGCCTTAAAATAATTTAGACTGAAGGAATCTAATGGTGCACTTGGATTTGAGTTTTAACCACGTTTGACTGGGGAATTTGCACAGAAGCCTAAATTAAGGCAAAATTTCGTCTGAAGCTTGAAAAAGGTAGTGTTCGGGCCCGAATAGGTTGTGTTAATATGGTGATTTTATCGTTGAAATGTGTATAGTCGTTAACCTAAATCGAGCCTAACCATCTCTTTATAAAAATTTTTTACCTGGCCTACTTGATTTTATCTAGGTCACTTTTAGGCCCAGGGTCGAACTCAGGGAAGTGGGATTAGAAGTGGATAAGTTTCTACACCTTTCTTATAACGAATCTCTTCCGTTCGCTTATTATGTTTTTGGTATTTTTCTATTTAAGATTTTTTTCTGATAATGCTTGTCCTTGAGGTACACCCTCAAAATCAGGTTCTTGGCTTTGAGCCAAATTAGGGTTCCAAAACTGGTCTTGCTATTTACAAGACTGAGTACCTGCAAGTCAAGGATTATCTTTTTTCTTTTATATATTTTTTTATCTTTTTACTGGCAGAAAAGAGAAATAGAATAAGGTAAATTTAGTATATATATATGTATATATTATATATGTATATAAAGGTGGGGGTGGAGGTGGAGATGGCATGTAGCACGATGTCGAGTCGGTCGTCGTCTAGGAAGACGCAACCAACAGGACGAGGTCCTGCATGGAATGTAGGATGGATGGTGGAAGATGTATGCGAAATCGCTTTCTATACGCGTGTATCGGGGAATATCAGCAACTGGTGTAGATATTCTCGCGATACAACGTATGGTAAGTAATATGAAAATATATATATATGTATATATATATGTATGGTTATAAATATATAGGTATATATGTAGTTATATATGTATATATATATATATATAAAGATATAAATATATGTATAGATAGATATATGTATAGATATATATATATATGTATATGTATGTATATATAACTATATAGATGTATATATATATAGTAATATATAAATATATAGATATATGTAGATAGATGTGTATATATATATGTATATATAGTTATAGATATATATGTATATACGTATGTATATCTGTATATATATATGAATATATGTATAAGTATATGTGTATATATATGTACATATATATATATGTATCTATACTTACACTTAGTTATATAGGTAATAATATATATATAGATCTATAGATCTATAGATATATATATATATATTTATATATTTATACATGTATAAATATATGTATATATGTAAATATATATGTGTATATATATATATATATAAGTATATAGATGTATATATATATATGTATGTATATAGACTAATACTTAGTTATATAAGTACTAATATATGTATAGATATATGTATATATATATATATAAATATATATAAGTATGTATATATATATATGTATATAAATATATATATATAGTAGAGTATAGGTGTGTGTACGAGAGTGTGAGTGCGTGTCTATGTGTCTGCTGAGGAGTGAGAGAGTGTTGTGTGAGAGAGAGAGAGAGAGCTGGAGTAAAGGAGGCGATTTAAGTCGTCTGAAGCCGCGGGTGTCATCTGATAGTGCACGTGCACGTGCAGGCGCGTAGGCGCACGAAGAGGCGTGCACGCACGCAGGGAGTGAGCGTGAGGGAGAGAGGCCGCAGCGCACTGTGCTGCGCGGTGAGGCAGGTGTAGGCAGTCGCAGGTGCTGGGAGCGGGCGAAGACGCGGCGGGTGCGGGCGCTGGCAGACACGGGCGCACGCAGACGCATGGGCGGGCACTGGAGCGGGCTCGAGGTGGCACGTGGGCGCAGGCTAGGGCCAGTAGCTGATCGCTGGGTGATCGGATAAGTGAGAAACTTACCGGTCACCGCACTGTAGCCACAGTATTCCGCTGACTAGCGTGAACAGTAGCTACAGTGCCACTCGGCTTCGCGCGACCGGGTGTGTCCGATTCTGTGAGTGCGTGAGGTGTGAGAAGCTGGTGTGCCCGCGGAGAAGCTGCGCCGGCTGCTGGCTTGCGCAGAGAGGCGGGTGTACGTGGAGAGGCGGGAGGCGAGGGTGGCCTGCAGGCGCGCGCGTTGGAGGTCTGCGGCAGGGCACGTGGTGGCCGGCTCCTTGCTGCTGCTGCTGCAGAGCTTGAGCTTCAAAGCGCGGCTCTGTGGCAATGGCGAAAATTGCTTGGAAAGGTGAAATCAGAGCGGGGAAGACCACCACGCCCACCAGCTCTTTGATGAGCTGGGTGGTGGTGGGACTCACAGTGGTGGTTGTGCACCACTGCGAGTTGCTCCTACCCGTAGCGTGGCTCCTCAAAGAGGAGAGGCTGCATATGGAGGGAGAGGGGAGGAGATGGCCTAGGAGGGGCTACTGTGGTGTTTTTTTGGGTGGACCAGGCTCAGTTGTAGGGAAGAAGGCTGAGTTCTTTTAAAGAGGAAGAAGTCATGCACAACCATGCCCTGGCTGTGCATGGCTGTGCATGCGGCTGCAGGGAGTGTTTGCTGCAGGGAATGGCGCGAGGAAGAAATGGCCATGCATTGCAGCCGCGGAGAACTTCAAAAAAATCAAATAGAAATAAAAATAAAGATGGAAATTTTGTGAGGTAGCACTTGAAGAATTTGTCAATTACAAGGCCATTTATTTCACTCTCCTCCCCTCTCAAATAAATGCATGCTGATGTAAACACATTTACACTACTTAAGATGCCTATTTATGCATGTTCTTAAGCTTAGGATTGCATTTCATGATATAAATATTGCATAACATGCATCATCTTGCATTTAGAGTAGTTTGAATAAAATGGAGGTTAATTGTCTCCTTTTATGTGCTTGGATAGGGCAAATATTTTATCAGGTCCTCGAATCGAAGATCCAACCATATGTATGTGATCAAGGCGACGATTGGAGTTCAACGACTCCAAGATTGCCCTAATCAGACATCCGTAACATCAGATAGTAACTGGGGAACCCTAGAAGATCAACGGCCAGGATGGTGTAAATCCGCACATCAAATGACAAATCTGACTACACAGATGAATTCGGATCGACGATCACAGCTCAACAACATAAAAATCTAGTCAATCCGACATCCGTGGCACCATCTACAACACCCAGAAGATGGACGGCCAAGATGGAGCCACGTGGCGCCATCTTCGTCACCCAAATGGTCGCATACAATCTCTGAAGTCCCTGCACCCGCTCCCTCTCTGCCGTTGGATCACGATCCAACGGCTGTGGACAGCCACGCCTAAAAGTGCCTGCTCGACCATCCGCGCCTCGTAGCATAGCGGTCGAGAGTGCTTACGCGAGCTGCAGCTGCAGGTTCGAGTCGCAGCGAAGGGGAGAAAGGTGCGGGCGAGTGAGTGCTGGCAAGCGTTGGATCGTCATCGGGCGGCTTAGATCCACCGATAGCGTTCACGCGCTATTGCACACGCGGCGAGGACGCGCCATCGTACGCGTTGGCCGGGGGCCCAGCAACGGGCGAAGATGCATCTTAAGCCGTCCGATCTCACGATTGGACGGCTGTGGATGAAAGAACGTGGGCAGGCGTTGAGAGAGAACGCAACTGAGGAGGCGTGCGTGGGCACAGGTACTACACCCACGTTGGGGCTTTAGTGACGGTTTTATCCGTCACCAAAGACCCCTCATTTATTATTTTAAAGATGTAATGACCCATTTGCCCTCACTCCTTGCAACTATAAAAGGAGACCCCCTCCATACGAAATTCTCATCCCTTCCTTCTCTTCTCTACCTCTCCAAAGCTCAAGAGAAGCTTGTCCCACACTCGGGATGCTCCTCGCGAGATAAAGTCCAAATTTTCGTCCTCCTTCGGAAGTGGATCCCGCGATGACGACGGTGTGCTGCTCTGTTCCCATTCTTCTTCTTTGTCCTCCTTCATCCTGCTCCGTCCTCCTTTGTCCAAGCATCGGCTCATTCGGCTCGTCCTCCAAGCAATCGTCGAGGAGGATAACTTCTCTCTCCCATTCTTATTTACAGCTTTTCTAGTGTAGAATTTTCCTGCTTTATAGTGTAGCTGATTTCCCGCTTTCTAGTGTAACTTTTATTTAGTTTGATTGTATAAATATTTTGAAATATTGAATGCATGTTCTCTCTCTCTCTCTCTCTCTTTCTTTTAGTCTAATAGTTCCATTGTAATTATATCGCCTCGCTTTTCAAAAACTTCTAAAAAAATATATAATTGAGAATATAGATCAACGTAGCCTCCCTGTGTTCGACCTGGAATTGTTTTTGGTATAAATTTTATTTGTTGAACATGAATTCTTCTCTTTCAAGTTACAACGACAGGTTTTCCAAAACCAAACACGTTAGCGTAGCAATTCGAGAGTTCAACATTTTGGTGCCGTTGCTGGGGAGGCAATGATTTCTGATCTTCTTTTCGCATTTCTTGCACTTTAGTGTTTTCTAACTTGCTTTCTCTTGTGTCTATTGTTTTGCAGAGACCTCCATCAAGGAATCAACAAGCGGTAGACTAGAGTAAAGTGCAGTTGAAGACAACTGCAAGTGCTCCCCCATTCTTTCCCCCTCCATATATTTCATTCGCCACATTAAATCCAAATTCCAATTAACCTAGGTGTTTGCATAAATCCTAGGAATAGTTTGGTTTTTTGGATTTCCACTCACATTCATTCCACGGTCATTCATAAAAAAAAAAAAATAACAAAAATATAATCTTGTGGGGTAATTTTCAACAAACACACTACACACACCCACATTCAAGGCACTTAATCAACTTGATTTGTTTCTACTCAACCGGGTTCTGATCTGTGGAACCGGTACACACAAAGCAACACATAACAGAGTAGAAATCATTCTAGCTTAACCATTTTTGAGTGCCTAACTTAGTGGTGCATTTGTGGCCAATTGTTTGAGTTGTTTGGGCTGCACCACTCTATTTAAAATCAACTCATCAAGTAGCTCCTCCTTAGGAATTTCAATCTAGGTATATTCCAGGCACTCCACTTTTTTTTCTGATTTTTAAAGGAAAACAATCTTCACCCATGTTTTACAACTTGGTTTGCCTAGAAACTTGATTGCAATTCACCTAATTTGAAACCCTAAAAGCTACTTAAGCAAGATTTGAACATTAAAATTCACACATTATAAATAATCTTGCTTGAAAACCCTGGTTGTGCACGCACTTACACAAATCTCAATCAATCATTAAGGGCACAACCCATTGTAAGGGCCCATCACATTCCTTAAGCACCACAATCCCAGGCCTTAATAAAATTGAGTAGACGTTGGCTTTAAGGTTTGATTCGCTCTTCAGGGCCTAGTCTGAGATTTTTTTTTGATTAGCCTACTTGTACTGATTAATCTGATGTCTAGCTAGCGGAGTAGCGTCAAACGACCGTGGCTGGGGGGTACACTAGGAACCGGAGGCGAAAGTCGAAGGAAGAACCTTCTCCCCAGTCCCTCCTTCTAACTGGTTAGATTAAACAAACGCAAGTAGAGCAAATCATTTACAGTCTTAAGGCGGGTTTTGGGAGTCAGTAGATCCTTAGACTACCCCACTTAAGGACAGCCTTGTTTTGTTATGCTGCAGGGTCCCTATCCTTAGTCCTTCCGACCTTCTCCTAGTTTATGCTGGGAATATGGTCATTGAATCCCCGATTGGAAGGACCATTAGAACATTCTAGGAGGCGCAAGTTGAATTTTGGTCAATTTGATCCCATGGCCGAACAACATCCTCCTCTGCTTGGAAATCCACAGGAAGAATTTCGAAGGCAGCTGGAACAAATGCAGAGAATGCAGGGCGCTCAGCCCTTGAAGGATTTTTATGATCCTTCAAATTACGGGGAACATCCTGGCATCCAGATTCCAGCCGGTGACGTAGAAATCAAGCCCCAGGTGTTAAGCCTGATTAAACATTATCATGGGCTTGGCTCCGAAGATCCGTTTCAGCACTTGGAGGACTTGACCACTTTGGTCCAGGCCACCAAGGCTCAAAACGTAAACGAGGAGCAAATGATCATGAGGCTCTTCCCCCACTCTCTTAGGGATAAAGCCGTGCATTGGTATAGGACAATAGGAATACCAATTACAACTTGGAATGAGTTGAAATCAGCCTTTCTGAAGAAATTCTTCCTAGTCGGTCGTACAAATGCTTTGAGACGGGCAATCACTGCCTTTACCCAGCGGCCGAAGGAGCAGTTTCATGTGGCCTGGGAGCAATTCCAGGACTTATTACGGAAGTGTCCACACCACGAGGTGCCGAAATGGCAACTCGTGCAGATCTTCTATCATCAGTTGACTGAGCAACTCACAAAATCATGTGGATGCTTCTTGCGGAGGTAATTTCCTCAATAAAGATGCAGATAGTGCACATGATTTATTTAAGGAAATGAGTGAGAATTCAATTAATCATGCCTCCATGGATACTTTTAACTAATTCCAGCAACCCAGATCAAATGTCAATGAAGTCCATGACTCTCATTCATTTGATATGGAATTGATTTGTAATAAACTTGATAAGGTGGACTTGGTTGCTAAAAGAATGGAAGAGTGGATGTCTAGCAATTCTATAAACAACTCTCGATCCGCTCAATCCCAAAATTCAGGATTCCATTCCTCATGAGCTCCTTCTGGACGGGAGTTCGTGAATCAACTCGATGTGGCTCAACCTATGAGTCAGCATTTTTCGAAACCCCACGGGTTCCCAACTGGGGCCTTTGATCTCAGTTTTTCTGATCCTTCCCTTTCTTTCTCTCCATCCTTACCTTATAAAGATGTCTGCGCTGTATAAGAGAATATTATATCCAACCCCTACTCGAATGCCTATAATCCAGGTTGGAGAAACCACCCTAACTTCTCTTGAAAAAATCCAGGGCAACAGACCCAATTCCGACCCGGCAACTATGCTCCGCAACGACCAATGGGTCAGGGTAAAGTATATACTCAGTTGCCTCTGAATCAGGTCAATCAGCCAGCTTGGAATGCCCGTCAACCCGCAGGGCAGGTTGATTTGAACCGTCAAATGGTAGAGATGCAAGGATCTATACTCCATCTCATGCAACAAATGAAAAACTCATTGGACAACTTGCAATCCGAGCTCATTGCTAACTCTCGTCAACCCAGATCTCTACCATCGCAACTCGTACCCATCCTACGAAAAATTATGAATTCGGGCAATCAAGCCCAAGGGTACGGAAATCAGAGGGACCCGCACGCACATGCTTAGGTGGTTGAGCAGGGTTCCTCGTCTTCTTCTTCTTCTGCAAATCAACAATGCATGGTCAATCAAGCCCCTCCAATCTTTCCTAACCCTCCCCAAGACCCAAATTCTTATGCTTCTGCAAATTCTGTAACTTTGAAAAGTGGTAAAAAGACTCAGGATCCACAACCACACTATTCTGATCTTTTGAATCCTAAAGAACCTGAGGAGAGAGAGGAGAATTCTAGAGGAGAAATCAAGGCTCAGGAACCTGATTCCAAAGATCTGACTCATGTTCCTTTTCCTGAAGCCTTAACCAAAGCAAAGAAGAAGAAGTCTGTTGATAGCAATGAGGAGCTTTTGAATTTATTTAAGAATGTTGAAATCAATATCCCGCTCCTTGATGCTATCAAGCACATACTGGCTTACGCAAGATTTTTAAAGGAATTATGTACACAAAAACGTAAGTCGAGAGAATCTGTTCCGAGGAAGGTGGTACTCTCCGAGCAGGCTAGTTCTGTTATCCTGCACTACCTCCCTTAGAAAAAGAGAGATCCTGGTGCTCCTTTGATTTCTTGCGTTATCGGAGATTACACATTTGATAGAGCACTTTTGGATCTCGGTGCATCCATCAACCTAATTCCGACTTGTCTTTATGAGAAGTTTGGGTTAGGTGAACTTCGGCCAACTTCAGTAATGCTACAGTTAGCGGATCATTCGGTCACAAACCTGCGAGGCATTATTGAAGATGTTATAGTTAAGGTCAAGGATTTCTATTTTCCTGTAGATTTCCTTGTCCTTGACATGGATGTATCGGATAATCTGAGGAACACGCCCATCATTCTGGGGCATCCGTTCCTAGCTACTGCAAAGGCCAACATTAATTATGAAAGCAGTAGCATGGAAATCGCCTTTGGGGACCAACGAATGAAATTGGATATTTTTAAGGCGATCAGCAAATTTGAGGATTGTGGATTTATTGAGGAACTTGATGAGGATAATGATAATGTTGAAACTTGTTTGACAGTTTCTTCAATTGAAAGTTCCTCTTTGGTTGATGGATTTTACCCGCAACCCTCTTTAGCTGACCTGACATCTTTGGAAGATGTTACTGATTTTGTTCACTCACAACCTCTTTCTCTTGTTGAATCTTCAGCATCTACCCTACCATCAATCATCACCCCACCCCAGCTTGAATTGAAACCATTGCCCGAGAATTTGAAATATCAATTTTTAGGACCTCAGAATACGCTCCCTGTGATTATCAGTGCTAAATTGACAAAGGAGCAAGAGATTAAATTAATCAAGGTCCTAAAGGAACATAAGGAGGCAATTGGTTGGACCATTCATTACCTCAGGGGGATCGAGCCATCTTACTGTAATCATAGAATATTTTTGGAAGATGGATCCCACCCTTCTCGCCAGATGCAGCGGAGATTGAATCCAAATATACGAGAAGTGGTCAAAATGGAAATCATCAAGTGGCTCGATGCAGGAATTATTTATCCAATCTCTGATAGTCCCTGGGTAAGTCCCGTTCAGATTGTTCCAAAGAAAGCCGGGATTACTGTTGTGACTAATGAGAGAGGAGAATCTGTCACAACTCGTTCAGCTTCCTCTTGGAGAGTTTGTATTGATTACAGGAAGCTGAACGCAGCCACTAAAAGGATCATTTTCCCCTGCCCTTCATTGATCAAATCTTTGAAAAATTAGCCGGGTAGAAGTACTTCTGTTTTCTTGATGGCTACTCGAGATACAACCAAGTTCCTATCCATCCCGAGGATTAGGTAAAAACTACTTTCACCTGTCCCTACAGAACCTTTGCTTTTCGTAGGATGCCTTTCAGGTTATGCAATGCACCTGCGACTTTTCAAAGGTGTATGCTAGCCATATTTTCTGACATGGTGGGAGAGTTTATGGAAGTCTTCATGGATGATTTCTCTGTTTTCGGAGAATCATTTGACTCTTGTTTGGATAATTTAGAAATGATTCTTAAGCGATGTATCAAGACACGACTGGTCCTTAGCTGGGAAAAGAGTCATTTCATGACCCAAGAGGGCATCGTTTTGGGTCATGTAATCTCTGAACGGGGAATTGAAATGGACAAAGCTAAGGTTGATGCTATCGCTAAACTTCCTCCTCCCACATCTGTTAAACAGATCAGATCATTTCTTGGCCATGTGGGATTTTATCGAAGATTCATCAAGGATTTCTCGAAGGTTGCTCGTCCTTTGAGCAATCTTCTTGCCAAAGAAACGCCGTTTGTTTTTGACGAATCATGCCGAAAGGCATTTGATTTCCTAAAAACGGCAGTCACATGTGCTCCAATTTTGCAACCACCAATTTGGACAGGCCCTTTTGAGATCATGACCGACGCTTCTGATTACGCAGTTGGGGCTGTCCTGGGTCAATAAATTGATTGAAAGCCCTCTGTCATTTACTATGCTAGTAAAACTCTGGATGAAGCCCAGAGGAATTACACTGTTACTGAAAAGGAATTACCAGTTGTAGTATTTGCTTTGGAAAAATTCAGGGCTTATCTCTTAGGGTCTCATGTTATCGTTTATACCGACCACTCGGCCTTGTGACATCTCTTGGCTAAAAAGGATGCTAAACCCCAGCTTATTCGTTGGATTCTTCTTCTTCAAGAATTTGATCTTGAAATCAAGGATAAAATAGGGGTACAAAATGTGGTGGCGGATCATTTGTCGAGACTCCTAGGTGATTCTTCCTGTCTGGACATTCCGATTGCTGATACTTTTTCGGACGAAACTATTCTTACAGTTTTAGGTGTCCACACCCCATGGTTTGCTGACATTGTTAACTATTTGGTCATTGGTTAAATCCCCCAGGATTGGACCAAGCAACAACGGGATAAACTCAAATATGAGGCCAAATACTACTTCTGGGAGGACCCTGAACTGTATCGCATCGGCTCTGATCAGATTATTCACCGATGCATACCGGACAATGAATTCAACAGTATACTCGAGTTCTACCATGCATCTAGGTGTGGTGGACATTTCTCCGGGAAAAAGACGGCTGCAAAATTCTTGCAATCTGGCTTCTATTGGCTGTCTTTATTCAAGGATGCCCAGGATTTCTCAAGTCATGTTCTCGATGTCAGGCACTTGGGAGCATAACTAAGAGAGACATGATGCCCCTAAACCCTATTCTTCCTGTCGAAATTTTTGATGTTTGGGGCATCGATTTTATGGGACCCTTTATTCCTTCATTTGGACATCAGTACATTCTTGTTGCTATTGATTATGTGTCTAAATGGATTGAGACGATTCCCACCCGAACCAATGACCACAAGGTGGTCATCAATTTTGTCAAGAAAAATATCTTCAGTAGGTTCGGGATTCCAAGGGCTATCATCAGTGATGGTGGCACTCATTTTACTAATGCCCAATTCCAGAATTTATTGGCCAAATATGGGGTTAATCATGGAATTTCCACACCTTAGCATCCCTAGAAGAATGGACAAGCTGAGATCTCCAATCGAGAGATCAAGAACATTCTACAAAAAACGGTTAGGCCTGATCGCAAGGATTGGACTGAAAAGCTTGAGGACACTCTTTGGGCCTTCCATACGGCATATAAAATGCCCATCGGCATGTCTCCATTTCGTTTGGTGTATGGAAAGGCGTGCCATCTACCCGTAGAGATTGAACACAGGGCATTCTGGGCAATCAAACAATGCAATTTAGATCTGAATCAAGCTGGGAAGACCAGGAAACTCCAACTATTTGAGAGGAGCTTAGAAATGATGCTTATGAGAATGCCAAGATCTACAAGGCTCGGACCAAAGCTCTACATGATCAATTAATTTCCCGCAAGAGCTTTGAGCCAAACCAGAAGGTCTGGTTATTCGATTCCAAACTTAAGCTCTTTCCTGGCAAACTTAGATCTAAATGGAATGGCCCATTCATAATTGATCAAAATTTTCCAAATGGTGCCGTTTAGATTTCTGACCCAAAGACGGGAAACACCTTTAAAGTAATGGTCAACGTCTGAAGCCTGTTGTTGACCGTATTCTTCCAGAACCCATCTCAGACTCTGTTGCTCTAGCCATTCTGTGACTTCTTTGGCTAGACTTCGCCTAGCTGAAGGCATTAAACTCAGCAGTTGTACATATGACACAAGGCTGATACGAGCTTCATATCTAGGTGACATCTTTCATATTCTACCCTTTCTTTCATGTCTCTTTTTTAATGAGGACATTGCATCAGCTAGGCATGGGGGGTGGATTCATTTTTTAATTATTTGGTCAGCTTTGTGAAATCCATATAAATTGTTTTCTCTTCTTATTTATAAAAAAGAAAATCAAAATTAGGAAGGATTAGTTGGACATTAGGACTTTTCAATCCTAAGAAATTTTACATTAGGATCTGAACACAAAGTCCCTTCAGGTCTTTGGACTTAATTAGCCTGTGTATCCACTAAAATGTGGATTTATCTTTGAGTCCTCGCCATCTTAATTCTATTGTAATTGGAATAAATAAGTTTGGGTGATAAGTACACAACTTATCAACCCACCTTCTGATTTGAGGGAATTTCTGAGTTTTAAGCATCTACACACTTTCTTTGCACTGACTCATTGTTCGACGATTCTAGTGGAAATTGGGTAGCTAATGAACTTTCTAGGGTGATATGGCTGGCAAGTTATCGTGGGTAACAGCCCATAGGTAGGTTGTCTAGAGCCCAATCATTGGACCTTTCTCTTTTTCCTGCCCTTAGGTAAATCTTACACCAGGGAAGCCACCTACTTAAAAAAAAAAAGAAAAAAAATCAAAAAGAAAAGGAGAAAAGAAAAAAAAACCACACTTCACTGCACGAGTATAGCTGGCAAGTTGTCGGTGGTAACAGCTCATCAACCGGTTGTCCAAAACCCAGCTCAGTAAATGCACTAAAAATTCCTAAAACACTTAAGAAGCGGAGAAGTAGAATAAACCAGGGAGATATACACTGGATTCACCCTTGTGTTGACCCCGTAAAAAATAAAAGTAGGGAGAAAGCTACCGGTTGTACAGATACACCTTTAGGCAGAATTCTTGTTAGGTCACCTAGAGGCATAGAAATCCGAAGTCCATTTTAATTGCCGATCAACGAGTCTATCACAATCACAATAAGATGCTTAAAATGTAGGATTCTCATCAAATCTTGTTTGAGTTGAATGGCCGTAGAAAGCTACTCTTAAACCCTAAAATTTGAAAATCCAAAAAAATTAGAAAAAAAAAGAAAAAGAGAAAAAGAAATTTTTCTTTGAATAAGGCGAGGGCTTGAGGCGGTTTGCATTTTGGCTGATACTCGGGTGCTGTTGTATCTTTGAAAGTTCAGTTCCTAAGTAGACAATTTCTTAATGATTGAAAATAACTAAGGTCTAAATAATCCAACCTAATTCTTTTATAAATAGCATATAGTTTTTGCTAGAGACTAGCAAAAGATAGGCATGGGGGTATGATGTAAACACATTTACACTACTTAAGATGTCTATTTATGCATGTTCTTAAGCTTAGAATTGCATTTCATGATATAAATATTGCATACCATGCATCATCTTGCATTTAGAGTAGTTTGAATAAAATGGAGGTTAATTGTCTCCTTTTATGTGCTTGGATAGGGCAAACATTTTATCAGGTCCTCAGATCAAAGATCCAACTGTATGGATGTGATCAGGGCGATGATTGGAGTTCAACGACTCCAAGATCGCCCTAATCAAACATCTGTAGCATCAGATAGTGACCGGAGAACCCTAGAAGATCAAGGGCCAGGATGGTGTAAATCCTCACTTCAAATGACAAATCCGACCGCAGGGATGAATTCGGATAGACGATTGTAGCTCAACGACGCAAAAATCGAGTCAATCCGACATCCGTGGCACCATCTACAACACCTAGAAGACGGACGACCAAGATGGCACCACGTGACGCCATCTCGGTCGCCCAAACGGTCGCATAAAATCTCTGAAGTCCCTGCACCCACTCCCTCTCCGCCGTTGGATCTCGATCCAACGGCTGTGGACAACCACTCCTAAAAGAGCCCGCTCGACCATTGGCGCCTCGTAGTGCAGCGGTCGAGAGCGCTTGCGCGAGCTGTAGCCACGGGTTCGAGCCGCAGCGAAGGGGAGAAAGGTGCGGGTGAGCGAGCGCTGGCGGGCGTTGGATTGTCATCGGGCGGCTCAAATCCACCGATAGCATTCACGTGCTATTGTACGCGTGGCAAGGACGTGCTATCGTACGCGCTGGGCGAGCGTGTAGCAGCGGGCGAAGATGCATCTTAAGCCGTCCGATCTCGCGATAGAACGGCTGTGGATGAAAGAACGTGAGCAGGTGTTGAGAAAGAGTGCAGCTGAGGAGGCACGCGTGGGCGCGGGTAGTACGCCCACGTTGGGGCTTTAGTGACGATTTTATCCGTCACTAAAGAACTCTCATTTATTGTTTTAAAGATGTAATGACCCATTTGCCCTCACTCCTTGCAACTATAAAAGGAGACCCCCTCCATACAAAATTCTCATCCCTTCCTTCTCTTCTCTATCTCTCCAAAGCTCATGAGAAGCTTGTCCTACACTTGGGATGCTCCTCGCGAGATAAAGTCCAAATTTTCGTCCTCCTTCGAAAGTGGATCCTGCGATGACGATGGCATGCTGCTTTATTCTCGTTCTTCTGCTTCATCCTCCTTCATCCTGCTCCATCCTCCTTCGTCCAGGCATCGTCTCGTCCGACTCATCCTCCAAACAATCGTCGAGGAGGATAACTTCTCTCTCCCATTCTTATTTACAGCTTTTTTAGTGTAGAATTTTCCTACTTTATAGTGTAGCTGATTTCCCACTTTCTAGTGTAACTTTTATTTAGTTTGATTGTATAAACAGTTTGAAATATTGAATGCATGTTCTCTTTCTCTCTCTCTCTCTCTTTCTTTTAGTCTGATAGTTCCATTGTAATTATATCGCCTTGCTTTTCAAAAAATTCTAAAAGAAAATATAATTGCGAATATAGATCAACGTAGCCTCCCTATGTTCGACCCAGAATTCTTTTTGGTATAAATTTTATTTGTTAAACATGAATTCTTCGCTTTCAAGCTACAACGACAGGTTTTCCAAAATCAAACACGTTAGCGTAGCAATTCAAGCATTCAACCAATGCATGCATGTATTTTCACAAATGCAACTATGGCTACCTAATATGCACTGGTAATGGTAGGAAATAGCACAAGACGACACAATTACTGGTGTATTTTTGCTGTGCAATCATACCCCCATGCCTATCTTTTGCTAGTCCCTAGCAAAACATTTTTTTGTATTGTATTTAGAAATGATCTTAAGCTGAAGATTTTCTTCTGAGGTGACATAGGTGTGTTTATTGTTGGATATTGTGAGAACCAATTGCAGAAAAGACTACCAGTACTTTAAGTCTCACATGACATAGATCATCTCTCGACTAACCAGGACTCTTGATATTTAAACCTTACGTACGATTTCCAGGACCCAAGAGGTTTTTGCCGTACTCAAGAGCTCAAGAGATTATGGCTTGTGCTTAGTGAAGGATCAAGACTGATTAGATGAACATTAAGACTCAAGCCCAGGGTTTCACGAATTTTTAAGTACAGGTTGGTCCCAGTTTCAGCTCGTGTCTTCAGATTGACCCTTAAAAAGATGACGAAAAACTCAACTCCGATTTTCTGACATTTGTGGCTCAAAGAAAACAGGGTATTTACCCTGAAGAACTTTTTTGTAGGAAGAAGACTTTACAAATATTTGCGAGATATACTGACTTATTTGCATCCTCTTTTTTTTTTTTTTTTGAAATACGTGTCAGTATATCTCTTACAACATTATTTGGAGGAGCACACTTTTCTTTTTGGTCGGAGAGTTCCTTTTTGGTGGAAAGAGTCTTTCCTAAACACAAGACTAAAACATGGGATAAAAAGTCTACTTGCGCGCACAAGTAAGGACTCCACCTTCCCTAATGAACACTAGGGTTGGATCTTATGTTCACCTGGTCTTTCTTGATATGTGTAGTGTGAACCAAGATTACTTAGGCTCTCGAGTAGACGCAAACCAACAGATCCTGTACTGGTGTCTCAAGTACAAGAATACGTCCTTAGTTAGGAGAGATTCCGATCTATCTTGTCAATGCTTAAGTGAATTAAGCCAAGCCTGAGCGAATCAAGCTTCTTTGGCAACGAAAGTCTTCAAAACAATGGTTGAATATCCATAAACACTTATTGTATTTTTGTTTCAGCCTTCAGATCATTACTAAACACCATTTTTTTTTTGTATATATATATATATATAGATGGAAACTGCATGATACCCTAAAATACCTAAATCCTAAGGATGCCTATCCACCCCCCCATGCTAAACGATGCTATGTCCTCATATGCATGTAGGGTAGGGTAGAGAAAGGACAAAAGATCGGGTAACGAGAGGTGAGGTGCAGGGTATACAGTAGGGTGGTAGGGTGGGTGGATGGTGGGTGGTGAGGTGAAAAGTGAAGTGAGCGTCATAGTGAAGTGAAAAGTGATGGTGGATAGTGAGTGTTGTTGGAGTGCCTCCCAACGAGCACTGAATTTAACGTCCCCAGCTGGACTCAGGATGAAGAACAACATTAGTTACCCTCCAGCAAGGCAACAGTTTCTCCAATGGGGGCAGGTTCATGAGTAAGATAGGGTTTCAAACGCTGCCCATTGACCGTAAATTTATGCCCAGATTTGGGATCTTCAATTTCAACGGCCCCGTTGGGAAATAGTCTTGAGACCAGGAAAGGACTAGTCCATTTGGACTTTAGTTTCCGAGGAAAGAATTTAAGCCGGGCATTGTAGAGCCAAACTTGCTGAGATGGCTCAAATTCCTTCCGCCGAATACGGCTGTCGTGAAAAGCCTTAGTGCGTTGTTTGAAAGTTAAGGCAGAATCGTAGGCTTCACGACGGAGCTCTTCCAGCTCCTGGAGTTGGAGTTTCCTTTCTCGACCACACAGGTTTGGGTCGAGGTTATATTGGCGAACCGCCCAATAAGTGGGTGCTCCAAGTCCATGGGCAAATGACAAGGCTTCCCATAAACGATTCTATAAGGAGACATACCAAGGGGAGCCTTGAAGGTGGTCCGATACTCCCAAAGTGCATCATTCAGCTTATTGGACCAATCCTTACAGTTAGGCCAAACCATTTTCTGGAGAATTTTCTTGATTTGCCGGTTCGACACCTCTGCCTGGCCGTTCGTCTGAGGATGATACGGGGTTACGATACGATGGTGGACTCCATATTTCCTCAGAAGTGCCCAAAAAGACACATGGGTAAAGTGTCTTCCTCCATCCGAGATAATGGCTTGAGGGATCCCAAAGCGCGCAAAAATGTGGTCTTTGACAAATCGAGTGGATATAACATGGTCAGCACAGCACGTGGGAATAGCCTCAATCCATTTCGAAACATAATCAACAGCTACGAGGATAAATTCCAAGCCATTGGAAGGAGGAAAGGGACCCATGAAATCAATTCCCTAAATGTCGAAGATTTCTACAGTTAGGATGGGTTGTAAGGGCATCATGTCACGACGTGACATTGACCCTAACGACTGGCACCTAGTGCAATGTTTGTCATAATTGTGTGCACCCTGGTGAAGGGAGGGCCAAAAGAAATCGCACTGCAACACCTTGGCTGTAGTTTTCTTCCCAGAGAAATGGCCTCCGCAGGCCTGATTGTGGCAGAAGGATAGCACACTGGAGAATTCACTGTCAGGAATACAACGACGGATGATTTGATCAGCACCTATGTGAAAAAGAAGTGGATTATCCTAGAAATAATACTTTGCTTCTGCCATGAGACACTCTCACTGGTTTTTAGGCCAGCCACGTGGAAGGGATCCAGAAGCAAGGTAATTGGCAATGTCGGCATACCACGGTCCACTTGCCACATTAATTGCCAATAGGTGCTCATTGGGAAAAATTTCATTAATCGGCAGAGTAAGTCCCATATGGTCAGGGTCCAGTCTAGAAAGGTGATCAGCTACAACATTCTGGGCTTCGGCCTTATCGCGGATCTCAATGTCAAATTATTGGAGCAGAAGGATCCAACGAATCAGTCTAGGCTTGGCATTCTTTTTATGCATGAGATGGCGAATGGGCACGTGATTAGTGAAAATAATAACATGTGACCCCAGAAGGTAAGAGCGGAATTTTTCCAGCCCAAAGACGACCGCCAGTAGTTCTTTCTCAGTGATAGTATAATTACGCTGGGCCTTGTCCAACATCTTACTGGCGTAGTACACCACGAAGGGGTGTCTATCGCGTCTTTGTCCCAGGATGGCTCCGACTACAAGTTCAGAAGCGTCACACATGAGTTCAAAGTCGACTGACCAATCAGGTGGCTAGAGAACAGGGGCCTTGGTGATAGCATTACGCAGCTGCGTGAATGCTCATATGCAATCAAGGCCCATATCGAAGGGTACGTCTGTCGATAGGAGATGAGTTAAAGGTCGAGAAATCTTGGAGAAATCTTTGATGAATCTCCTATAGAAACCGACATGTCCCAGGAAGGAGCGGATCTGTTTGACAGAGCTAGGCACAGGTAAATCAGCAATTACATCAAGCTTAGCTCTGTCAATCTCGATACCCCTATCAGAGATGATATGCTGGAGAACAATTCCTTCGTGTACCATAAAATGACTTTTTTCCCAGGAAAGCACGAGGTTTACATCAATACATCTCCTAAGGATATGAGTCAGGTTGGCAAGACAGTCATCGAAAAAGGGTCCAAAGATCGAAAAGTCATCCATGAAGACCTCGAGAAAGTCACCCACCATGTCATGAAATATTGCTAGCATACATCTCTGGAAAGTTGCTGGCGCATTGCAAAGTTCGAACGGCATCCTTCTAAATGCAAAGGTGCCAAAGGGGCAGGTAAAAGTGGTTTTCTCTTGGTCCCGGGGGTCAATTGCCACTTGGTTATATCCTGAGAATCCATCCAGGAAACAGAAAAATTTATTTCCCGCAAACCGCTCCAGGATTTGGTCAATGAAAGGTAGCGGAAAGTGATCTTTCTTAGTTGCAGCATTGAGTTTCGTATAATCTACACACACTCTCCAAGATGTAGGAGTGCGTGTAGGGATGGATTCGCCCCTGTCATTGACACGGATGGTGAGTCCTACCTTCTTGGGCACAACGTGAATCGAACTCACCCAGGGGCTATTGCTGATCGGGTAGATTATACTCGCATCCAGCCATTTAATGATTTCCTTCTTAACGACCTCCCACATGTTAGGGTTGAGGCGTCGCTGCATCTCGCGGGAAGGTTGAGCCTCCTCCTCCGTATATATACGGTGAGTGCAGTAGGAGGGGCTAATGCCAGATAAGTCTGATAAAGACCATCCAATGGCTGCCTTGTGTTCTATGAGGACCTTTGTTAGTTTGCACTCTTGCTCCCTGGTCAATTCTAAATTGATGATTATGGGGAGCGTTTCATTTGGCCCCAGAAAAACATATTTAAGTGTACTAGGCAGCTCTTTTAGCTTGGGAGTGGATGGTGAAAGGTCTGGCATTTCTTGGGATGAGAGTGTCCCAGGAAGATCGGAGAACAAGTTAGGAGGAAGAAATTGGCCCTCAGATTGGCCAAGAAGAGGGGCTTCTTGGATAGATGGATCCAAAAAGGAATAGCCCCAGTGAGTAGTATATGGGCTCAAGCTCACAGTGTGGATTTGCAACTCTTCCTAATTTGGCGAGAAAGAAAGGGCAATCTGATCCTCAAGAGTGTGAACCAGTGGCGAGTAGCCCGGATATGACTCAGACCATGAGGCATGGGAAGCGGAAAAAACCTCGTCAGAAGTCTGGTCAAGAGAAGGTACGGGAATAGGGAGGGATGGGGGAACGTCAGAATATGTGTCGGTCAAGCAATCGTCAGTGTTTATAGGTAATCTGTAGCAGTCAAAATAGGTCCCAATTAGTCCGATACACGCGCTGACAGCCATGTCCTCGTCAGACGTGTCATCCTCGATGCAATCACAATCAAAGTTCTTGGCTGCCTTGAAGATGTTAAGCTTGAGCTTTTCAAATCCAATGGCAATCTCAATACAGCCCGACTCGCAGTCGATATGGGCGCAGGCTATGGCCAAGAAAGGTCGACCAAGGATGATCGGATAATCAGAAAGTGAGCTAGGAACCTCCATATCTAAAACAAGAAAGTCAACAGGAAAACAGAGACTGTTGACCCTAACCACCACGTCTTCCACCACACCCTTCGGAATTTTGACAGAACGATCTGCCAAGTGTAATGTAACAGGGGTGGGTTTCAGATTTCCAAAGGAAAATTTTTCGAGCATGATGGTTGGTATGAGATTGATGGAAGATCCTAGATCAAGCAGGGCACAGTTAAAATTGCAGCCTTCGATGCTACAGGAAATAAGCGGTGTGCCCGGATCTTTCTACTTCGGTGGTAGATTTAACATTATAGCACAACTCGCATGAGGCGAGAGAACCACCAGATTCTTAGTTTTCATTGACTATCGCCTGGGTGTTGTGTAGTCTTTGAAAAATTGGGTGACAGTAGGTATGTGGTTGATAGACTCGAGCAGGGGTACCTTGATTTCAACATCCCTGAACAAATTATCAAAGGCCTGCGTATCTTTCTTCTTGGCTTTTGGCTCCCTCAGTAGAGCTTCAAGTAATGGGACTGATTCTGGCACCAATTTGGGTGTATTGTCCTCTCGCGAATGCGGTGCGCATCCCGAATGAGAGGGCGATGAAGAAGACAGGCCAGGATAAGGTCGAGGTGGATCGACAGTCTGCATGCCGCTCCTCGTAGTGATTGCATTGGACGATGCGGGTCCAGTGGGATCATAAGGCATAGGAGGGTTTGCAATAGGGACATAAGAGTGAGGTGCTGCAGTGGGATTAGCCTAAAATCCCGATGGAATGCTCGGAGCCTGCAGAATCTGATGAACCTGCCCCTGAGAAGGTTGTACCTGTGGTTGAGGACCACGGGGTAGGAAATTTCGTGGGTTGGGAATAGGTTGGGTGGGAAGAGTGCCCTGAGATCGAGTCACCATGCGTAGTTGACTGATCTCAGCATTCTGCTGCACCAATTGTTGCTGAAGAGAGGTCATGTTCTCTTCATGGTGCTTTGACATTTCTGTCATCATTCGCATCAATTTATCAAGAGGACTTGATGCGTGTTCGGTTTGTGGTACGCAAGGGCCTGATTGCGGATTCGCTATAGGATTAGATTGGGCCCTTGGGATGACGGGTGCGGACGGTCGCATTGGTCGACCCACAGGGTTTTGGCACTGCGGGTTGTTAGACCATGCAAAGTTCGGATGATTTTGCCACCCTGGGTTATAAGTGATAGAGAATAGGTTGTTCCCCAGGGCATAAGCATCTTCTATGCTAGAAGATGTGTTCGCATGTAAATATGCGTCTGAGTACATGGAGGCTTGGTCCTCCGTGTCAAAATATTGGCTTGCAGAAGCCAGATCCACATGACTTACCGAGTTGCTCGGCGCGACACTCGGTAAGGAAGGTCTTACGGGGTTTCTCGGGATAAGCCTGGTATTGGAAGAATTGGAATTGTGACAAAGTGGTGAGGTGGGGTGTTTTCCATAGAACGGGCGAGGTTGTCCAGAAGCTCGTCCAGCTTCTTATGCACGACGGAGACTTCATCCAATTTATGTGCGATAAGGCTGAGATCTGTGGATGAATGGGAGGGTCCCGTGTCAACTTCGTGGACATTACGAGGTAGGTTGGTACGATTAAAGGTGACAATGGAAGCATTGTTCATTGAGTTTTCGCTCATATTTTCAAATAATTCAAATGCTCCATTCTCGTCTTTATTCATGAAATTCCCTCCGCAGGAAGCGTCTGCAATCTGCTTCAAAGTCTCATTTAGCCCATAGTAGAAAATCTGGGCTATATGCCACTTAGGCAAACCGTGGTGCAGACACTTCCTGAGGAGGTCATTATATCACTCCCATGCCTCATGAAACTGTTCGCCATTTTGTTGCATAAATGAAGTGATAGCACGGTGAAGTGCATTGGTTCGCTCGATTGGGAAGAACTTCTTGAGAAATGCTGTTCGCATCTCTTCCCAAGAGTGGATGGTTCTCCCAAGGGTGCGTAACCACTGTGACGCTTTATCCCGCAATGAAAATGGGAACATTTTCATGAGGACTATTGGTAACCCGATATTTCTTGGTTTAACAGTTTCAGCCAATCGGGTTAGGTCTTCCAAGTGGAGAAAACGATCTTCACTTGCAAGACCGTGGAAGTGAAAATTTATCAGGCCAATTATGTTAGGTTTTAGTTCAAAGTAGTCCTCGTCCATGGGGTCCCGAATTTGCCCTATGGTCTCTGTAGTAGCGGGATTCTGATAAGAGCTAAGAGACCTAGGCTCCTCCCATTCAGGAGGGTTCTGCATTTCTTCTAATGTTTCCCTTATGGCTTCAATCTGTTCATTATACATTTCCATGTGGGCTTGGAGGCGGGTTATGGGATCTAAGGCTCCACCACCTGGTGGGTTTTGAGGGCAGTTTCCTCCCTCGGGATTTGGGGGTGGGCGTGCAGCCATGTTTATGGAGGAGGATGATTCAGCTTCTTTTCTAAATTTATCAGGCAATTCACACAATTCAGGATTTTGTGACCTCCTCTCAAACATGTACTACCGCAGGAAGAATTGGGGATACGAAAGGAAAAGAGATGAGAGAAATGACGTCGCAAAGGTACACTTGATGACAAATCAATACAATCAAATTCCTAACCTCTACAGTGTGCCCTTAGACCTAAAGATCTAAGTTACCTACTATCACGAACTATGGAACCAAATGCGAGCACCGCGGAACCACCGGGCCAGATTGAAAGGTCGTTTGCCCCAATCTTAGACACCCGATAGCAGACGGGAACCCTCTCCAGCACGTAGGCACTACACACAAGTAGTTAGACCTCCAATCCTTAATAAGGGGCAAGTTGATACCAATTTTAGTTAGAGGCTTAGGATCAAGTGTTTCTGGAATGTGAAGGGCGTTATTTACGGGTAATGCCTAAGTGATTGATTTTTAGAGTGTGTAAACCAAGCATGCAACGATGAAATCTCCCCGAATTGAAGTTTTAATTGGTGAATGGTTTTTAGAATTCAGCCTTAAGTAGTATGGATTTTAGGATTTCTCTGAATTACCAATTCAACCAATCTTCTGGTTTTGAGAGAATACAAGTTTTCTTCTAAGTCCAAAAAACCCTTCTTCAATGTCAGTTGATTAATGCATGCTAAAATGCAATGGGCTTCCCTAGATGGAGATTTCTATGTGTGGATGCACGAGTTAATTTTTAGATTAGTGTGAAAGGGAGCCAAAGCACTTCAATTCAAGTGCTCCCAATCACCAAAATGATTTCCACACACAAGGCTTAACCATAAGATAAAGAAAATCAAATTGTTGGGGTTGAAGTATTCGGGATCGAATCTTAGGCACGTGAAAGGCCGTGGTGGGGTTGGAATCAACTCAATTCCAAGTCTCCCCACCAAAAAGGTGATCCCGAATTGCAGATAAATGAGGCAGAGAAGGATGGCAATCAATCTTTTTATTTGCCTCAAAGAATACTTCACACGGCGAAAGATTCAAGAATCAAGATTCTTGGATCTTCGCTATGCGAAGTTTTGCGGGAAATCCCGGGGCAGTGGGAGTGATGACAAACAATTAGACAAGTGATTTTTAATCCACTTGCCCCAAGAGATCCCAAGAAGTTTTTCTAATCTTTTTTTTTTTATTTTTTTTTATTAAGGTGACAAGTTGACCTAAGTTGCTAAGGAAGACCTACTTGTTCAGCAACGTATGCGAAGCTCCAGTGCAGTGCCTGTGTCTTCACGCTCTCATTCCCGCCTTGGATCTGCCCACGTCTCCGACTTCGTCTGCTTGCCTTCTCTTTGCAACTGGTTCACCTGCACACCAAAAAAATAGAAACACCCATGAAGAGAAGGGTGTGAGAAGAGAAAAATGAAAGGAATGGAGTAAAAACTTACTTGAATACGCACTTCCCCAGCAACGGCGCCAGAAAATAGTGTATGGTCGGGCCCGGATAGGTTGTGTTAATATGGTGATTTTATCGTTGAAATGCGTATAGTGGTTAACCTAAATCGAGCCTAACCATCTCTTTACAAAATTTTTTTACCTGGCCTACTTGATTTTATCTTGGTCACTTTTAGGCCTAGGGTCAAACTCAGGGAAGTGGGATTAGAAGTGAATAAGTTTCTATGCCTTTCCTATAACGAATCTCTTCTGTTCGCTTATTATGTTTTTGGTGTTTTTCTATTTAAAATTTTTTTCTAATAATGCTTGTCCTTGAGGTACACCCTCAAAATCAGGTTCTTGGCTTTGAGCCAAATTAGGGTTCCAAAACTGGTCTTGCTATTTGCAAGACTGAGTACCTGCAAGTTAAGGATTATCTTTTCTCTTTTATATATTTTTTTATCTTTTTACTGGCAGAAAAGAGAAATAGAAATAAGGTAAATATAGTATATATATATATGTATATATGGGTGGGGGTGGAGGTGGAGATGGCGTGTAGCATGGTGTCGAGTTAGTCGTCGTCTAGGAAGACGCAACCAACAGGACGAGGTGCAGCATTGAATGTAGGATGGATGGTGGAAGATGTATGCAAAATTGCTTTCTGTACGCGTGTATCGGGGAATATTAGCAACTGTTGCAGATATTACCGCGATACAACGTATGGTAAGTAATATGAAAAAAAATATATATATATATATGTATATATGTAAATATATCTATATGTATATATATATGGTTATAAATATATAGGTATGTACGTAGTTATATATGAATATATATATATAAAGATATAAATATATGTATAGATAGATATATGTATAGATATATATATATGTATATGTATGTATATATAACTACATAGATGTATATATATATATATGTATATATATATAGTAATATATATATATATAGATATATGTAGATAGATATGTATATATATATATACATATGTATATATAGTTATAGATATATATGTATATATGTATGTATATTTGTATATATATATATATGTAAATATATATATATATATAAGTATATAGATGTATATATATATATATATGCATGTAAATAGACTAATACTTAGTTATATAAGTACTAATATATGTATACATATATGTATATATATATATGTATATAAATATATATATATATAAATATATATATGTACGTATATATATATATATGTATATAGTAGAGTATAGCTGTGTGTACGAGAGTGTGAGTGCGTGTGTATGTGTCTGCTAAGGAGTGAGAGAGTGCTGTGAGAGGGAGAGAGAGCTAGAGTGAAGGAGACGATTTAAGTCGTTTTAAGCCGCGGGCGTCGTTTGATAGCGCACGCGTACACGCAGGTGCGTAGGCATGCAAAGAGGAGCGCACGCACGCAGGGAGTGGGTGCGAGGGAGAGAGGCCGCAGCGCACCGCGCTGCGCAGTGAGGCAGGTGCGGACAGGCGTAGGCGTTGGGAGCGGGCGAAGACGCGAGCACACGTAGACACGCAGGCAGGCGCCGGAGCAGGCTCGGGGTGGCACACGGGTGCGGGTTGGGGCTGGTAGCGACGCGCTGGGTGACCGGATAAGTGAGAAACTTACCGATCACTGCACTGTAGCCACAGTGTTCTGCTAACTAGTGTGAGTAGTGGCTACAGTGCCACTCGGCTTCGCGTGACCGGGTGTGTCCGGTTCTGTGAGTGCGGGAGGTGTGAGTGGCTGGCGCACGCGGGAGAAGCTACGTCGGTTGCTAGCTTGCACGGAGAGGCGGGTGTACGCGAAGAAGCGGGAGGCGAGGGCAACCTACAGGCGTGCGCGATGGAGGTCTGCGGCAGGGCGCGCGGTGGCTGGCGCCTTGCTGCTGCTACTGCGGAGCTTGAGCTTCAAAGCTCGGCTCTGTGGCAATGGCGGAAATTGCTTGGAAAGGTGAAATCAAAGTGGGGAAGACCACCACGCCCACCGGCTCTTTGATGAGCTGGGCAGTGGTGGGACTCAGTGGTGGTTGTGCACCACTGTGAGTTGCTCCTGCCCACAGCGTGGCTCCTCAAAGAGGAGAGGCTGCGTATGGAGGGGAGAGGGGAGGAGACGGCCTGGAAGGAGGGGCTGCTGTGGTGTTTTTTTGGGTGGACCAGGCTCAGCCACAAGGAAGAAGGCTGAGTTCTTTTAAAGAGGAAGAAGGCATGCACAGCCATGCCCTGGCTGTGCATGGCTGTTAATGCTGTGCACGCGGCTGCAGGGAGTGTTTGCTGTAGGGAATGGCGTGAGGAAGAAGAGGCCATGCATTGTAGCCGCGGAGAAGAATTTCAAAAAATCAAATAGAAATAAAAATAAAGATGGAAATTTTGAGAGGCAGCACTTGAAGAATTTGTCAATTACAAGGCCATTTATTTCACTCTCCTCCCCTCTCAAATAAATGCATGCATGCATGTATTTTCACAAATGCGACTATGGCTACCTAATATGCACTAGTAATGCTAGGAAATAGCACAAGATGACACAATTGCTGGTGTATTTTTGCTGTGCAATCAAAGCTCTCTTTTAGGTCAAAATGGATTTACATGATCAAATCAAGGGTACCAAGCCTCTTAGAATATTTTTCTATAAATTTTAAGAGGTTTAGATGAGTTTTGTCCTGACCATAACCTCTTCAATTCAAGTGGATCTGAAATTAGGGTTTTATGTACTATTTAGTTCTTGAATCGTGTGAAACCCTATTTCTATCTGTGTTGACCCACTTGTTGGACTTTAATGCTCATTTGACCTTTAATCAACACCT
Source organism: Thalassia testudinum (assembly GCA_037157565.1). Classification (NCBI taxonomy): domain Eukaryota; kingdom Viridiplantae; phylum Streptophyta; class Magnoliopsida; order Alismatales; family Hydrocharitaceae; genus Thalassia; species Thalassia testudinum. The sequence goes on from JAZHRO010000063.1 coordinate 14,122,362, forward strand.
TGGTGACCCCGTGGTTACTCTGCATTTATGACGTGATGTTAAAACTGCAGAATAAGCTCTTTTTATTATTTTCTTCTCAAAAATGGATCTAAGTGGAATTACGATCTTCAGGCAATTATTCAAGAGCATTTGTCTCTTGATTCTGACTAATTCAAGCTAGATATGGCTAATTATGATGTTACCATCATACCCCTATGCCTATATTTTGCTAGTCTCTAAGAAAATCTCATGGAAAGAACTAGATCTCTAGACCATACTTTGATGTTCAAATGCTTGATTTGTGCCTCTCTGGAAATTAGAATAGAATGCCAACAATAGGCCTAAAGGTACTCAAGTACCAGCTGTTGAACATGCTATTCGAGAGATTAAATGCATTACATTGTAGTAAAGTCTCCTAAATAGCTCTTCAACAAATACAATTATAACTCGAATAACTAAATAAAGTCCGAGGTCAAACACAGGGAGCAAGTAGAAATTCACACGCTAATCTTTAATTAAAAGATAAATAAGCACAAGAAATGAAGCACCATAAAGATATTCAATAAATATTAATCTATCACATTAAGTATTCAACGAAGCTCAATGTATTTCAAGAATTAAAGATGACAAAATGATACCTAGATAAATAATGGTGATTTAGATCACTAATTATTATCCTAAGCACATGTATAACAACAATTCAAATGATGTTAAATAAATGAATAGTACTCAGATGTCTGATTTGAGAATCAGACGACTTAAATACTCTCTACTACGGTACTTTTCTTCTATTCTTTGCTTTGGCTTCTTCTTCTCTCCTACTTTCTTTTGCCTTACTTCTTTAATCCTTCTCTTCTTCTTATCAAGCATGACCAAGGGTTTCTTTTCTTTTCTTTCCTTCACAAAACCTCCTGCCTTTCTTCTTATCTTCCTTTCTTTCCATCTTATTATCATAGCGGCTAAGTGTTAGGCTTTTCTTCTCTAACGCAAAATCCACCCCTACCCTACTCTCTCTCTTTCCATCCTCCTCTCTTCTTTCTCCGATATTCAGTTTAATAGGGTAATCGGATCGCGTACTCTGGTCCAGGGTTGCGTGCGTGGGTTGCAGCTGAGGAGTGAATGATAGTTGGGCCGGGTCAAGTGCAGGTGAGAGGGACCTCACCGCATGTGTCTTGAGTCACTAAGGACAAGTGACAAATTCACTTTATGTGCTAACATGTGCTCCTTGGTTAACAATGTGGGACTAAATCCCATGGCTTCTTTACGTGCACCTGCAAATGAAGATGCCTTCAATTAGCTTGGTTGCTAAGGTTGGTGTCCCCAATCAAGGACCTGGGAAGGGTCTTGGAGGTGGCCCATGTCTCCTGAAGGCATGACCTGGAGCTTGAAGAACAACATCGGAGATAAAGTGCGATGGCGGAGCTTCAATGGTGACTTGAAATGAGGAATTTTAGCTAAAAGCCGCAGTTAAAATGCTCAGGAAGACTGCAATGGTGTTGCGAAGGTGTTGGTGGCGGTGGCATGCAGCAGGAGAGCATTTATGGGTGTAGCGGATGCGAAGAAGGTCGGAGAATGTGGGTTGGTTGGTGGGGAGCTTTGGTGGATGAAATGGTGAGATAGGAGAGGGGTTTTGGTTGTGGTGATGTGGCGGAGGTTGTGGGGTAGGTGGCGAGGTGGTTGCTAGCTTATGGTGTGAGATGGGCCTCATCAGAGTGGTGGCCAGAGCGGAGGACAAAGGTGGCAAGCGTTCGGTCGAGGGGGTATTTTTGAGGTTTTGAGTGGTAGAAATTAACCTAAAGATCTAACTAACCTACTACCAAACCTAATTGGATAAAGGGGGGTAGGATCCACGACGGCTTTGGCACATCGGCAACGGAGAAGTTGAAGCTCCAGTGATGGAGCGACGAGGATGACGTGGAAGAAGACATCTACTGGTATTGCAAGAGATGGACGAAGTTGGGAAGAAGGAATCTGCTCGCTATGGTCTGTGAGAGCGGATGAGGAAGGTAGATGGAGGGGCTCACCGCAGTTGGCGGAGGTGGAGGTCTGGGACAAGGGAGAACCAACCTCCAAACCAAGATAAGGAGAGAAGGTTGTGCACAAGGGTCTTTTATAGGCCATTGGGTCGAGCTTCAAGCTTGGAAATCAAGCTTGAAAGCTCGGAAACCATGGAATAGGACCCGCGAGTTCAAGGAGTTCACACAAGATTTTGGACAGATTTGGAAGGTCATGAACAAGCTCAAATGGAAGAGGAAATACTCAAGATCCTCCCTTCCAATTTTGGAAGGGATTGGCTGTGAAATCAGGTACTTATCCTTGATTGTAAGTCGACGCAAGATGGTTTAGGAGTTCTGCAATGATGGAGGCGGTGGGGACCTATGATTAGCCCATATTTGTGGGCTATTTAAATATTTAAGTGTCTAGGCATTAAGTTAATTTTAACATTTAGATAGCATACATTAGGATGTAAATAAATTAATTCATATTTTTAGCTTAAGTGTATAATTCATGCATTTAGAATTAACCTAGGATTGCATACATTTGATTATTTAATTAATTAGGTGCATTATATATACTATTTTAATTAACATAGAAGTTAAGGAGTTATGTATAAATAATCCTAATTATTTTATTATTCCTTTTTTTATTTTCTTCTCCTTTGCAAGTAACCGCTCCATCTCCGCCTCCTCCAGCGCATCAGCATTGACTCGACGATGACCTTTTGAATTTCAAATCTTTGTAGCTGTGGCTACAAAGGAGGAGGAAGGGTTGTCGTTCAGGAGGAGGCCACCACCCATTTCCTCACTGCGTAGAGAACTACGTTTCTCATCCACTCCCCACCATCGACCTCAACCGCGGTAGTGCGACTCCACCACCGTGGCGTGTGGTGTGACAGCCCACACCGCCAAGAGTCCCTGCATCACTGTGCTTCATCTTCCCTTCACGCGCAGATCTCAGCTTCTGCATGCCCCACGCAACCTCGCCACGCCCACTGCAGCACACAGGGTTGCAACCGCCTCTTCGATCCCATACGCCGAGATGGTCCATCCTTTGATGGACATAATGACAATCAATGGGATCTGTTTTACTCCTATTATAAAAGTATTGGCTTGGTTAAGCCCCAAATCAGTGACCAAACCTAGGAGCAGGATTTGCTTTGCCCAATATCCCACACACCATAGAAATACCCAACCCACCCTCCATAAATAATTATAATGGTTGGACAGACACTCCTGGGTACTATAAGCCAGAGCCTAACTTCTCTCCTAATAGAAATGATGACCTTTCCTCCTTGAAGATGGAAATACAGAAAATGCAAGATGAAATGATTGAATTGTTAGGAGAATCTTTGAGAGCAGGCCAACAAGAAAGAGATGAAATTAGCCACCCAATCTACCCCATTGAGGATGATGTGCACCCCTCTACGCTAGATGCATCTCTCAAGGGAGAGCCACACTTTAAGTTGGAAGGAAATTTTGGGGATTATGTAAGGGAGAATAGCTACTTTTCGAGGATCGATTTTGAAACCTCCCCGTTAGATGACACTTCCTTGAGAGGTCCACGCCTTAAGTGGGAGGAAGATACATATGAAAGTAGCTATGCATTGGATGAAGAAAGGTGGCAACCTGAGGAAGATAATGATAAAGTTGAGTATCCACCTAAATTATATTGGAGTCAAAAGAAGGGAATGATGGTACCATTGGAAAACCTCGACCCAGATGATAGTATTTTCGTGACATTTGATGAAGTGGGTCGAAGTCAAGTTGTTAATCCTCCCTTCTGATCACGAGATGGAACTCAAGCCCACCCTTAGGGAACCTAACCCTCAAGAAATTCGCCTATCTGAGGAGTCCATTGTTACCAGTGTAAACCATTTACCCCAGATAGAGTACCCTAGGGGATCTGTTGAGATTTTAGATGATTCTAGACCTCAGGTATATGATGAATTGTATGATGAGGAGAAGGATGAATTATATGCGGAACCTACATTCAAGATTTAAAGTGACACTAAGGGTGATTATGTCTTATTTGAAGAGTTAACCCCTGAGGATGTCAAAAATTTGACCAAATTAGGTTTCCTTAGTACACCCATCGATGATATTTCTCCTCAAGATGAAATAATGAAAAATTTGGAAGCAACTTATTAGAATTATGTGGATTCACATATAGACTCTGGGGAGGATTTGAGTAAATAAGAAGAATCTGGGGATAACATTGATAGGATAATCCCCAGATCTGTTGCTTCCAACCAACCTTCATTTGATTCGAAGTCACTCTCGATTCGCTTATGCCTGAAGGCAAAATTTTGACTCCTGATGAAGTGCAGGAAGATACTTGTGATAGTGCAAGGAATGCTAGGGATGTAATTGAGGATTTGGAAAGATTGTTAGGGATGGACACCGAGCTGATTAAACCCAACCTAGATCTTATGACCATTCCGCAACCTCAAAACTTGGACACCCTAGACGATCCTTGGCTTAGAGATATGCTCACTTTTGTTCTGACCGAGGGGCTTAACAAACCAATATCTCCTGTAATGGAGTATCGGGTATGGATTGATGATTTCTTTAGTCAATCCATTACCCTGGGGGTTTATCTCTGCACCATTCCTTCCCCATTCCTTTTGGAGGATCCTTGTCATCCTCCCCCTACCCCTTTGGAGGTTGTTATGCCAGTTTATCCTTTAGAACCTCCTTTGGTGACCTGGGAAGATTTCATTCCCATCTTAGTTGGGTGAGCATTTGCCATTAGGATTCATCATCAGCTCACCAACATCCTAGGTTACCTATTTTCTAGGCCAGCATTACTTTGCCCATTTTTAGGGCCTATTTCTACGATCCTTGAACCTAATTTGCAAGTTCTTTGGCTACTCGGCTGCTAGCAAATTAACAGCAGCTCATCTCTGACCCAGGTAATATCCTTCTATGCAATGGGGACATTGCAGATTTTAGGCATGGGGGGGTGTACTTGGGGATATACATAGCATTTATACATAGTGCATTCATGCATTTAGTTAAAGCATTCCGCATTGCATACATTTGCATCAAAAAGACAAAAAAAATAGAGAGAACAAAGAGAAAAATATTTTGTAATTATTGAGCTTAACTGGCTGGGCCCTGCATTCTTAAGCAGACCAGAACTTTAGGTTAGACTAAGTTGACTCTAGGTTCTGACTATAAAATCTAAGTTGAGTTATTAACTTTAGACCTTTAGGGTCCTTTGTGGACTTAAAAACTTAAGTAGGAGTTAAGTTGCGGACCTTTCCTCAAGAGGTTGAGGAAGGAAAGCTAGGGATTGAGTTAAAAGGCTAGGTAGTATTTGGAGTCTTGTTCTACCTTTTGATTTACGGGTCCTTGTAACCCAAGCATCCAAATTTCACACACTTCGTCTTGTGTAAGTGATCACCTCAATTTCTCTCTTAAAAGAAAATTTGGTTCTCTTAGTTTTGACTTAGGAGAAGCTTGAAAACACAATTTGATTGGAAGAGTTCCTACCACAGGAGTGGTGGAGTATATACTCACCTTGAGGATGCGATGATAACATGTTACATCCTCTGTTCTTGTCTCTTAGGATATCCATCCTACTGGGGGCATGTATGCGCGTTGTGTGGTTCAGGTACCATGGGTGGCCCTATCTCGAACTGCCGATTGCCACAGACCTGAATTCGCTTAAGAAATCCATGAGCGATACTATCTCGAAGTATCGATTGCCAAGAGTTCTTAGGGTTGCTATGGGCGGTGCTATCTCGAAGCATCGAAAGCCAGGCACCCTTCGAGGTACGGTGATGGGGACAATGAATCCGACACAGACCGTGTTGATAGCTGATCCAATGTTAGACTTAGAGGAATCAAACAAATATATATATATATTTAAAAAAAATTCCTTTTCCCTTTCTAGATTGGCAATCATACCAACCTCAAATAACTCAGACCAATGCACATGCACGGATGCTTTAATCTTAGGGATCAATGAACCTTAGGGTAGAGTCAAAAATTAGGAAACTTGTGCCTGCAACTCATCTTTAGCCGACCTAGTTTGTAGCTTAGCAACTACTTAGGAACCTTAGGTCTAAAGTTTGAACTTAACATGTTTCTAATGGAAGACCATTTGGGTTGGTTAGTCTACTTGGAGTGCTAGGTTTTTACTTGGATTTGCTAGGGACTAGCAAAAACTAGGCATGGGGGTATTTGATTAGCCCATATCTATGGACTATTTAAATATTTAAGTGTTTAGACATTAAGTTAATTTTAGCATTTAGATAGCATACATTAAGATGTAAATAAATTAACTCATATTTTTAGCTTAAGTGCATAATTCATGCATTTAGAATTAACCTAGGATTGCATACATTTGATTAGTTAATTAATTAGGTGCATTACATACACTATTTTAATTAACATAGAAGTTAAGGAGTTATGTATAAATAATCCTAATTATTTTATTATTCTTTTTTTTGTTTTCTTCTCCTTTGTAGGTAACTGCTCCGTCTCCTCCTCCTACGCATCAGTATTGACTCGACGGTGGCCTTTTGAATTTCAAATCTTTGTAGCTGTGGCTACAAAGGAGGAGGAAGGGCTGCCATTTAGGAGGAGGCCACCACCCCTTTCCTCACTGTGTAGAGAACTACGTTTCTCATCCACTCCCCACCACCGGCCTCAACTGCGGCAATGCGACTCCACCACTGTGGGCGTGTGGCGTGACAGCCCACACTGCCAAGAGTCCCTGCATCACCGTCCATCTTCCCTCCATGCACAGATCTCATCTTTTGCACGTCCCACGCAACCTCGCCACACCCATTGCAGCACACAGGGCTGCAACCGCCTCCCTACACCATAGCCCTACCAAGCGTGCCACCGCACGTGCCTCCCCTTGGCGCACTTTATCTTCTGCAGCAGACCACGCGCACGTGCTGCACCTCCACCATAGCAGGCATGCGTGCACCCACCTCAACCGCTGCCCGCACCCCATCACACACACAACAGTTAGCCCGCACGCCTTCACCTCCTGCGCCCTCACCTCAGTGCCAGCACACTCGCGTGCCTTCATCTCTAGCACCCTCGCCTTAGCTCTAGCACACTCGCGTGCCTCCACCCCTAACGCACTCACCTCAGTACCTGCACGCCCCCGAGGCAGTGCTTGCAGCACCTGCAACCGTGCAAGCTCTAGAGCCTGTGCGCGCGCGTGCGGCTTGTAGCGCCCGCCCCCTCAGCAGGCGTCACTTCAGCACTTGCAACGCCCGCGCTTGCCTCCACACTCCCTCCAGCAAGCATAGCCAGCAGCAAGAGTGCTAGAAACCACCCTTCGCCAGAGCTCCATCTGGCCTACTCTGGTCGTCTCGCAACTTGCCGCTGCCACCATTGCAAAGCCCTCGCTCTGGCCAACCTATTCCCAGATGAGTTCCTCGAACGAACCTCTCTCCCGTGCGCGAGGAGGAGAGAGGTAGAATCCTCTATTTTTACTCTCATTAATATTTACATTTCAAGCCATTGCCACAAAAAATGATTTTTGATTTATCATTATTTTATTGGGGTGAATTTATGCCTTCATGCTTATGCTTCTAGAGAATTGTTAAACCTTATTATTCATCTCTATGTGCATTGTATTTAATTTTGAATTATATTTTAGTATGCATGCAAGTGAAAAGTACATGGCATACCCTTGCACATGGATAATTTTCTTACGTAAAAATTACATTAGCACCCCTTGACTTCTTCATAAATTTAAGGTTTACTTTCAGAGCAACATAGGCATTGTTTGATTTGATGAATATTTCAACGAACTTGATTTCTACCTAATTGTGAGTTTAAATAAGTCATTGCCTCCCTGTGGACACGACCCGCTCTCCTGTGGTGGTTTAATTTTAATTTTAATTATTTTGTTAAGCGATTTTCCACCACTTTAATCCTACAACGACAAATCATTTTAATAACATTATTCGAAAGTGAAAATTGTCTTATCAACCTACTTGTGAAGAAGATGATGATGTTAGGGGGGTTTTTACAAAGATTTCAAAAGCTGAGGGGCTCTTTGTAAGAAAAAGAGTCAGAATAGGATTAAAATGCAAACTAGGTCAAGATGATCTCTGATTTGGCCCAAACTTTGGTGCAAATCTAATTTACGCCCAAGAAATCTGATGGTCAATTTGGATTTCGATTTTGACCATGTTTGACTAGGTAATTTGCGTAGAAACCTAAATTAGGGCAACTATCTATCTGAGACTCTATTTAGGTCAAATTGGGTTCCAATAGTCAAACCTTAAAGAATAGTTTTCTATGATTTTTAGAAGGTTTAGGTGAATTTCATCTAGACCAGAACCTCAGTTAATTAAGAGGATCTGTTTTTAAGGTTTTACACGTCATTAAATTCTTGAAACATGTGAAAACCCATTTCTGTCTACATGAACCCACTTATTAGACATTTATGTCCATTTGACCTTTAATAAACCACTGGGTAACCCCATGATTGCTCTGCAATTGAGATATTCTGTTAAAACTACAGTTTTACCCCTATTTTCATGTTTATCTCTCAGAATTGTTATGCAGTGAATTATGGCTCTTGAGCTGTTATGCAGGAGCATTTATCTGTTGATTTTGACTAAATAAAGTTAGTTATGGTTGATGATGATGTTAACATCATACCCCCATGCCTAAATTTTGCCAGTCCCTTAACAAAATCTTATGAAATGAACTCGAATTCTGGACCATGCCTTTGATACTCAAAGTCCTAATTCGTTCTTTTTAAAAATTAGGTCAGAATGCTAATAATACGCCTAAAGGTACTCAAGATCCAGATCTGATCAGCTTTGCCCTCAGTCTGTTGCAAAGGTTTCTAAGGCCTACAGGAACTATCCTAAGGTTCGTTGAAGTCAGTGGTTAAAGCACCCGTACTTGTAACATGGTTAGTCTAGGTTCAGTTTGCAGTGCATTTTTGTAAGAGAGAGGAATAGAAGAAATTTTCATTTTTGGAGAGCTTTCTCTCTATTTTTCTTTTCTTTATTTCTAGCTTTGAATTAGCTCAAAAACAAGATTTGTTTTGGATTCCTTGTCCCCAACATCAATTCTCGCAGGGTTCCTGGCAATCAATGCTTCAGGATATTACCGCCCATGGCAACCCCCAGAACCTTGGCTTTCAACACTTTGAGATAGTGCTGCCCATGGCATTCTGTAGCTAAATTCAAGCCCTAGCAATCGACATTTTAGGATAATCCCGCCCATGGCAGCTGAACCAGCGAAGGTGCTTACATGCCCCTGGTAGGATATTTAGATATCCTAAGAGACAACCACCGAGGAGATGGTATGTTATTGCCCATCTTCAAGGGGAATTTCCTGCCTCTCCATGTTGGGAACTCATCCAAATAAACTTATGTTGATAAGCCGCTCCTAACCTAGGTAGCTTTATCAGAATAGAATAAGCACTTTTGCGTGATTTTGATTGTTAAGCGCACTGAACCAGACTTGTGTGTAGATTAGGGTGCTTAGGTTACTGAATCCCGCAAACTAGAGATCAGTTAACGAGGTCGAATAATCCCTAAGCAATAGGTGTAATACGTAAGCTTCGCATTTTCCTCAACCTCTTGTGGACTATCTAGATCTTAACAGATACTTGAATTTTTAAGCCCATAACAAGCCCAAGAGGCCTAAAATCAGCACTCATACTAATCTCCTTGTCTCTCTATTATTCTAGGACTTAATTCTTTTTCTTTTGATTTGGTGTAGAACATAAGTAGACTCCATAATCATTTACTAATGACTATCACTTTTTGTTTCAAATTGGTAGCTCCTTTTTGATATTTTAAATCACCTCCTCATTTCCTCTTCAAGAATGATATGTAATTAAGCACACAAAATTTCCTCCCCTTTCTCCATTTTTTTGTTCTTTTTCAAATCTTTTTTTGGTCTTTTGAATGAGTAATTTTTTTGTGAGAACCCTTCAGAAACTTGAATTTTTATGTGTTTGCAATTTAACATACCCCATGCCTAAGTTTTGCAATGTCCTCATTGTAAATAGGAGGGTATGAAATTAGCTTGGTTCACAGGTTAAATAGGATCAAAGGATGGGTGAACGGGTCAGGATGACTATTGCGGACAATTTCAAGCTCTGGTACGTGTACTAAAGGTGAAGTCAGTTGTTCTAAAACTGAATTCAAAGTGCAGTAGACGTGAAGCTCAAAAGGATATTCAGAAGGATCCCAGGTTTTTGAAATGATAGGTTGCCTCTTGCTAAGTGCCAAATTCAATGCCTTCAGCTAAGCAAAAAGTGGTCATGGAGAAGGAGCAGTCAAACCAGATGAGTTCTATAGAACAAGAACCTTAATCAAAAGCCTAGTTGGTCCAACCAGGTGCTTGTTTAGATCAACAGGCAGATGATGCAGCCTAAACCCAATCAATCTGGCGGGTTAATAGATGTGGATGAATAGAAGTGGTGCCCACTAGATACTTTTAAACTCAAGTGGATGTGGAAGTGTGAATCCATGGTTTGGCTGAGTTGAATCAGCCTGGTCAGAGTAGGGATCCTCAAAGAAAATGGATCTGAGGAGGATGTAGGAACCCTGCAGTAGTGATCAGAAAAAGATGGGACATGATTAGTAGTCTGATCGATGTTTGAAACCCGATCGAATGATGGAAGAGAATCATATGCAACCGGATCAGAGAGAGGTGAATCAGAGTAGAAGTTGATTTCGGTTGCTGGTCAGGGTTGAGATCGGATTCGAGAAGGTTCTGTATGTGGTGTAGAAGAGGTGGCTTCTTTGAGAACTATGTGAGTTGAGGACTCCTTTAGAAAGGATGCAAAAGTAGGTTCATTTAGAGAGTCCTCGAAATAGCCATCAAAATAAAAGGTAAATGCCTTAAGAGTGCTTATAGGATCATCAAAATCTGAGTCAAGAAAAGATTTGAACTCGGGATTGCAGACACTCTTGGCACTTGTTTCTAATTCCTGAAGATCAAAAAGGAATGATTCCATCTCAATGGAACCTAATTTTGAATTAATGATCTCAAGATCAGGGACCTCAGAGTTAGAGTCGAAGAATGAATCATGGATGCTGAGGTCGTAGATTGGTTCATAATCATTAGGAAACAAAGGTTCCCTAAAATCAGAGTAGGATTCGAAATCATCGGAGAACTTGCCCAGATTGTGTTCTGAATTCGATTCTAGACCAGAGGTTCCACCACAGAAATGATCAAGAGATGTAGAATCAGCAACCTGACTTGGATCTAACGTAATTTCATATTCCAAGCTTAAAAAGGTGTCATAATTAGGCATAGGCTAGGGTTCTTGGCTCCTAGGATAGACGCAATCAATTTCCAACTCATCGAACTCCTCGATTTCTATATCATAGATCAGCGTGACTTTCGGGAAATCAATTAGTGTCTCTGAGGAGGTTGGAGAGGTGTATTCATCAAATACAGGCCCAGAATCATAATTGAAATTGAAAATCTTACTTTCATCATTTTGGGCCTCATGATTATCTCAAATAGGCTTGAATCTAAATTCTAGGTTAAGGGTAAGGATTGGATCATTAGAATCTAGACTAGGCTCTATTGGGATGTCAGAATCATTCACAAGAACCACCTTAATAAGATAAGGCTTGGGATTTACATTCTTAAGAAGTTCTATTTTAAGCTCATCATTACAGGTGTTGAGGAAATTTAAGCTTGATGGACCAGGTTCATGATTTTCTACGGTCGATTCAGAATCGGAAACACCTACAATTGGATCCTCCCTACCCTCATCAGGATCAAGAATGTCAATTGCTATGAAATTTTTATCTGAATTCATTCAAGTTGGGGGTCCATAACAACTATGATCATCAAACCTGGGATTTGGGAAATTACATAGATCACTAGAATTACTCCAAGATGTCGTAACTTTTGATGGGTATTCTTGGCCATTGGATCTATATAACCTATTCAGCAATTCTCCCCATTTTTCTAAAAAATTTTAGAGTTCTTCCGGAACTAAAGATTTGACCAATATTGCAGACAATCGTTGTTGTGTAATTTCACCAATTCAATGTGTTCTGCTAAGAGATTATCCCAGGTTGAATTGTGGTTTAGTTGTATCCATATCACCTCTATACGGTTCAAAATGTGGTCCATTGTTTTCTTGAATTTATTCTAAATGTCCCTTTTACAATATTCCTCGTGGTGTCTATAAGCATTCTTAATTATCTTTTCTTTCATACTCATTTGGGACTCAAGTTTCCTAAACAATCTTCCTAGATTGCCAGGTTGCATTTTTGAATCAAGTGGTGGAATCAAGATTTTAGAATCAAACTCAAGATCATATTAGAACTTGATTAGATCTAAAAGAAATTCCCAAGGAGATCTAATGAGGTCTCTTAGGTTAAAAACCTAATGACCTTCCTGTGTATGTGCTCTATAGAGAAGATGAGCAACTAGATATTATTTGGACCCAATCAAGGCATCGAAAGATTTTTGGATGACTAAGGTAGTTTCAAGGCGGATGATACCTCTGAATCAAAAATCCGCACACCTGAGAAATACTTGGGTAGCCAGGAAGGGAGAGCCCCACAAAGACCCCTACACAGTAGAGCATCCCCACAGGTTACAGTGTTTGCCCCACCCGACCTTCCTTGTCACTGAGGTTCCAAGTAGACTAGAATGTATGGACTTAAGTCCTTAGGTCTACCATTTTTAGCCTAATCAGTGTCTTGAGTTTCACTTGATTAGAAGTTGATTTGATTGTGACCTAATTTGGAGGTTGGTTGGCCTACAATGTAGGTCAACTTCACCTGACCTGCCCTAAAGATGGCAGAATGAAATCTAGGTCAAGACCTAGAAATCACTTTGAATTGACTCTCAGGTTATTAGGTCCACAATTTTTAAGTTTCAAGTGAAATTAGAGCATGAGTTTTAGGGTTCTTCTTGATTACATCTTTTCAAATAGGGGCTTGGGTAGTGCACAAATGCTGAAAGGTATGTTTCCTTTTATGCAAGCAAATGTGAACTTACACTTCAAAACCCTAATGTTGAAACCCTAATTGTCTCTATTTCAAGTCTAATTTGATCCGACAAATGTTCACCTTGGGCTTCAAGCAAGAAGTGTGTTAGCCCAAAGTGATTTAAAATCAAGAGTAATCCCTAATAGGCACAAGAGCTAAAGGTAGGGAGTTTCTAATCAGAATTGTCTCAATCTTTAATTAGATGTGAATTTCTTCGCAAATCAAGAAACTTGCCTTTTTAATGATGATTTTTTAAGAAATTAAGGTAGGTGAATCCTAATTTGATTGTTTCCTTTTTATCTTCCAAAGATTAGAAGGTTAGGGAAGAAGAGAGATTACTTACCCTGGAATTAGTTATTTTGCATGAAAGATCGCCTCATGATGTACCTCGCAAAATCACAAGAAATCAAATAGAGCAAGTTAGTACTCAAATATAATCAAATAAAATAGAGACTAGCAGTGAATTGCGCATTGCTCCCCGACAACGGCACCAAAATGTTGAAAGGGCTATTCGGGAGATTAAATGCATCTCGTTGTAGTAAAGTTTCCTAAATAGCTCTTACACAAATGCAACTTATAACTTGAATATCTAAATGAAGTCCAAAGTTGAACACAATGAGCAAGTAGGAATTCACACGCTAATCTTTGATCAAAACATAAATGAGCATAATAAATGAATCACTATAAAGATATTCAATGAATATTAATCTGTCATATTAAATATTCAATGAAGCTCAATGTATTTCAAGAATTAAAGATGACAAAATGATATCTAGATAAATAATGGTGATTTAGATCACTAATTATTAGCCTAAGCACATGTATAACAACAATTCAAATGATGTTAAATAAATGAACTATACTCAGACGTCTGATTTGAGAATCAGATGACTTAAATGCTCTCTGCTACAGTACCCTTCATCTGTTCTACGCTTTGGCTTCTTCTTCTTCTATCCTTTCTTCAGCCTTTCTTCTTTAATCCTTCTCTTCTTCTTATCAAGCATGGCCAAGGGTTTCCTTTCTTTTCTTTCCTTCACAAAGCCTCCTGCCTTTCCTCTTCTCTTCCTTTCTTCCCATCTTATTCTCACAGTGGCTAAGTGTCAGGCTTTTCTTCTCTGACGCAAAACCCACCCCTACCCCGCTCTCTCTGTCATTCCTTCCTCCTCTCCTCTTTCTCTGATATTGGATTTAATTTGGTAATCGGATCGTGTACTCGAGTCCAAGGCTGTAGGTGTGGGTTGCAGCCGAGAAGTGGACGATAGTTGGGTCAGGTCTAGTGTAGGTGAGAGGGACATCACCCCATGTGTCTTGAGTCACAAAGGCCAAGTGACAAATTCACTTTATGCGCTATCATGCGCTCCTTGGTTAATGATGTGGGACTAAATCCCATGGTTTCTTCACACGCACCTACAGATGAAGACACCTTCAATTAGCTTGGCTACTAAGATTGGTGTCCCCAATCAAGGACCTAGGAAGGGTCCTGGAGGTCGCCTGCATCTCCTAAAGGTGTGACCTGGCCTAAACATGACTTAGGGCTCGAAGAACAACATTGGAGATAAAGTGTAGCGACGGAGCTCCGGTGGTGACCTAAAATGAAGAATATGGGCTAAAAGCCCTGGTTAAAGTGCTCAAGAAGATCACAATGGTGCGGCGAAGGTGTTGGTGGTGTGCGGCAAGAAAGCATGTATGGGTGTAGCTGATGAGAAGGATAGAGAATGTGGGGTTGTCCGGTGGGGAGTTTGGGTGAATGGAATGGCGAGCTAGGAGAGGCATTTTGGTTGTGGTGATGTGGTGCAGGTTGTGGGGTAGGTGGCGAGGCGGTTGGTGGATTATGGTGTGAGATGGGCCTCACCGGAGTGGTGGCCGGAGCGGAGCACGAAGGTGGTGTGCGTTCGATCAAGGGGGTATTTTTGAGGTTTTGAGTGATAGAAATTGACCTAAAGATCTAACTAACCTAACTACCTAACCTAATTGTATGAAGGGGTGTAGGATCCGCATCAGCTTTGGGATGCCAGCGATGGAGAAGATGAAGCCTCCGATAATGGAGCGGTGAGAAAGACATGGAAGAAGATGTTTGCTGGTATTGAGAGATGTGGACGAAGTTAGGAAGAAGTAATCCGATCGCTATGGTCAGTGAGAGCAGACGAGGAAGGTGGATGGAGGGGCTCACTGGAATTGGTGGAGGTGGAGGTCGGGGAGAAGGGAAGAAGGGAGAACTGGCCTCCAAACCAAGCTGAGAGAAGGTTGCGCACAAGGGTCTTTTATAGGCCATTGGGTCGAGCTTCAAGCTTGGAAATCAATCTTGAAAGCTCGGAAATCATGGAATAGGACCCGCGAGTTCAAGGAGTTCACATGAGCTTTTGGATAGATTTGGAAGGCCATGAACAAGCTCAAATGGAAGAGGAAAGTCTCAAGATCCTCTCTTCCAATTTTGGAAGGGATTGGTCGTGAAATCAGGGAGTTATCCCTGATTGAAGGTCAACACAAGGTGGTTTAGGAGTTTTGCAACCATAGAGGCAACGGGGATCTACTTGTGATGAAGATGATAAAGTTAGGGGGGTTTTTGCAAAGATTTCAAATGCTGAGGGCATCTTTGCAAAAAAAAGAGTCAGAACAAGATTAAAATGCAAACTAGGTCAAGATGATCTCTGATTGGGCCCAAACTTTGGTACAAACCTAATTTGGGCCCAAGGAATTTGATGGTGAAGTTGTATTTTTGTTTCAACCAAGTTTGATTGGGTAATTTGTGAACAAACACAAATTAGGGCAACTATCGGTCTTAGGCTCTATTTTAGGTCAAATTAGGTCTCAATGGTCAAATCAAAGGTACCAAACCTTAAAACCTATAACTTTTAGAAGGTTTAGGTGAATTTTATCCTGACCAGAACCTTAGTTAATTAAGTGGGTCTATTTTTAAGGTTTCAGACATCATTAAATTCTCGAAACGTGCGAAAACCCACTTCTATCTGCATGAACCCTCTTATTAGACATGTACGACCATTTGACCTTTAATTAACCCCTTAGAAACCCCATGATTGTTCTGCAAATAAAATATTCTATTAAAACTATAGTTTTACCCCTATTTTCATGTTTATCTCTCAGAATGGTTATGTAGTGCATTATGGCACTTTGGCGATTATGTAGGAGCATTTATCTGTTGATTATGACTAAATAAAGTTAGTTATGGCTGATTATGACGTTATCATCATACCCCCATGCATAGCTTGTGGTAGTCCCTTAGAAAAATCTTATGAAATGAACTCGAATTCTAGACCATGCCTTTGATGCTCAAAGGCCTAATTCTTTCTTCTTCTAAGAAATTAGGTCAGAATGCTAATAATAGGCCTAGAGGTACTAAAGTACTAACCCAGATCCAGACCTGACCGACTTTAGCCTTAGTCTACCATGAAGGTTTCTAAGGCCCCTAGGAACTATCCTAAGGTTCCTTGAACCCATCGATTAAAGCACCCGTGCTTGTAACATGCTTAGTCTAAGTTCAGTTTACAGTGCATTTTTGTATGAGAGAGGGATAAAAGAATTTTTCATTTTTGGAGTGCATTCTCTCTCTTTTTCTTTTCTTTATTTCTAGCTTCAGATTGGCTCAAAAACACAGTCTATTTTGGATTCCTTGTCCCCACCATCACTTCTCGCAGGGTCCCTGGCAATCGACCCTTCGAGATAGTACTGCCCATGGCAACCCCCAGAACTCTAGCTTTCGACACTTTAAGATAGTGTCGCCCATGACGTTCTGTAGCTAAATTCAGGCCTTGGATATCAACATTTCAGGATAATTCTGCCCATGGCACCTGAACCAGCACAAGGTGCTTAGATGCCCCCAGTAGGATATTTAGATATCCTAGGAGACAAGCACCGAGGAGATGGTATATTATTGCACATCGTTGAGAGGAATTTTCCGCTTCTCCGCGTTGGGAACTCATCCAAATCAACTTGTGCTAATAAGCCACTCCTAATATAGGTAGCCATTTCAAAATAGAATAAATGATTTTGCATGATTTTGATTGTTAAGCACACTGAACCAGACTTGTGTGTGGATTAGGGTGCTTAGGTTACCAAGTCCCGCAAATGAGAGGTTAGTTAACGAGGATGAATAATCCCTAAGACTTAGACCTAATACGTAAGCTTCGCATTTTCCTCAACCTCTTGAGGACTATCCAAATCTTAACAGATACTTGAAATTTTAAGCCTAAAATAAGCTAAGAGGCCTAAGATCAGCACTCATACTAATCTCCTTATCTCTCTATTATTCTAGGACCTAATTTTTTTTAGTTTGATTTGATCTAGAACTTAAGTAGATTCCATAATCATTTACTAATGTCTATCACTTTTTGTTTCAAATTTGTAGCTACTTTTTGACATTTTAAATCACCTCCTCATTTCCTCCTCAAGAATGATATGCAATTAAGCTCACAAATTTTCCTCCCCTTTCTCCATTTTTTTGTTCTGTTTTAATTTTTTTAATTTTTTTGTTTTTTTTATGAGTAATTTTTTTGTGAGAACCCTTTAAAAACTTGAATTTTTATGTGTTTTCACTTTCAAAGCTAGATCTTCGTGATGACTTTTCAGAACAGAACACATTTGGCATTATTTCTCCGTTAAGCACATGGAACCAGACTGGTATGTGATTTTGGGTGCTTAGGTTACCAAGTCCTACAAACCAAAGGGTAGGCAGCGGGGTAGAATACTCCCTAAGCCATAAACTTAACACATCAGTTTTGCACTTTCCTCAACCTCTTAAGGACTAATCTAGATCTTAACGAATATGTGAGTGTTTAAGCCCTAAAACAAGCATAAGAGGCCTAAGATTAGCACTCTTTACTAATCACCTTACCTCTACCACTTAGGACTTAATTGTTGTTTTGATTTGGTCTAGAACTTAAGTAGATCCCACAATCAATTACTATAATTACCATTTTTTTTCTTGATTTTTGCTCCATTTGACATTCTACATTTCCTCCTCCTTTCCTTCTCAAGAAAGATTTTCAATCATTTCACAAAATTTTCCTCCCCTTTCTCCATTTTTTCTATTTTGAAAATGTATTTTTTTGTGCACTACAACATACTTTACTTTTGCCGTCGGTTAAAAATAGATGGTAAAATCGAAATAACCGATGGAACTCAGCGACACTGTTATTATCCTCGCTATTTCATTTTGTCGTCAGTTAGAGTGCACATCCGATGTCAAAATAATGTTTGACCATCAGACGAATTGGATATTTCAATGTCATTTCAAAATCGACGGCAATTGTGTTTGTCGTTGTTGTCTCAGAAGCGATGGCATATGTAAGTCACTTTTTCTCACCTTTACGCATCCTTTCTTTATTTTTGTTGTCGTTTAAGTACATTTTCCATTGCTTATATAAGCGACGACAAAAATATTTTTGCCATCACTTTTTCTAAAAGTGAAGATACAGAGGTGACTGCAAAAGCATTTTTGCTGTTGCTTTTTCAAATAAGTGATGGCATAGATGTGATACTAAAAATATTTTTGTTGTCACTTACCATAATAGGTGATGACATAAATGGGGAATTGTGATTCTCTTGAACCTTATATGCCATCGGTTATTAGGATAAGCGACGGCAAAAATATTTTTAGCATCACTTCTATGACGTCGCTTATTAGAATAAGTAACAGCAAATGTATGGATTTTTTTTCTTTAAATTACAAAATGATGGAAACTACCTACTACACCTACTTAAAAGACTTGCTTTTATAGAAAAGCAAGCAATGAAAATTAAGAGAAGTTTATATTTCATAAATATAAAGTCTAGTACATAAAAAGTTTGAAAATGAAATATTTACATAAAAATGGTAACATAAAAAACATAACAAAAGAAAATGGATAAAAATCAAAATGCAGCTGCCTTGATGCCGCTAGCTCCACCTGCACCACCCATGGAGTCATCGGCATCTCATCGTAGATGTTGGGATCTATTGAAGACAGATGCTCTGATTGACCATTCTTTTGAAGAAGGGTTATAAGCGTTTGAAGCTATCATCCATGGCATTTATCTTATTCTTGAACTCAACCTCTCTCTTCTCACTCTCCTCCTCTCGTCTCTGTAGTGTGTTAATCTTTTGATGCAGCTAATCGACGACACTAGATGAGACGGTAGCTTTCCTCCCATACCAGGTGGATAATGTGTTTGCCCTCCCCTCACTACAAACGAAACCACTATGTTCCAGTGGCATCACTCTCCTAAATGCCTCCTCTGGATCTAAAGGCAGGTCGATAATGCGAAAAATTGCCATGATTTGAAATTAGGGTTTCAAATCATTGTAACACGTCTAATTGCAATCGCTTTTAAAATTTATAACCAAGATAACGGTAGTATCTAGGGTCATCCAAGGAGGAAACTTTTTGCAAAAATCAATCTCTTACTTGAACATGAAACTCAACTTTCTTTTTGGTATTTTTGCATATATAATTTTTAGGGCTTTTGAAATAATAGGCAATTGCACTTTTAAAGAGGGAAAGAGACTAACACCTATAAGCTAAACCTAAGGTGTCAAGAATAGCCTCTCCCTAAGCTCACTCTAGGCACATGGAGACCTAGAGTAATTTGGGAGAGGGAGTGAAAAAGTGCTAGAAACAAGATAAAACTAAATGTGATAAAAATTGAAAAGAAGGCAATTTGATTCGATGGAATTGTGTTTTACAAAAACTTGTAGAGGAATGCTTCTACTTGAAATTGAAAATATAGACATACTAAAAACACAAATCCTCTTGCAAAATATGGTGAAGAGAGTCTTCTTGCTCCAAGCCTAGCTACTCCTTAGCATGAAAAGGTCTCCTTCTTCTCCTTCCTTGAATGGCTCCTCCAAGGTGGATGCTCTCCAACTCAATTGTCTCCTCCAAGGGTGGGTGTGCACCATCCTAGTTTCTCCTCCAATGCCTAGCTATCCTCCTTGATAAGAGCTTGCTCCTCCTCTTAGCATGGCACAAGGAGAAGAATGGAGAGGAAGAAAGCACCAAGGAGGCAAGGAATAGCCTCCTTAATCTTCTTCTTTCCTTCTTCTTCTTGGCTGTAGGTTATAGGTGGGCTTAGGGTGGAATTAACACTATGGGAGGATGGGTTTTTGGTGTTGGTTAGGAGGGTTTTTGTAGAGGTGGAGAAGGATGGTTGGCATGGGGATAATGTGTAGGACTAGGATGGGTTTTAGGAGGTGGTTAGGTGATCCTATGGTGGAGGGTAGTTGGTGCCAAGTAGGGGTGTTTGTAGGTGGTGGTTATGGCCATGGAGGGGCACCAAAAGGTGGTGCCAACCATGGAGGGATGCCTTGGTTTTGGCACCACCATGGGGCTTTATAGAAGGGGGGTTGGGTGGATGGTGGATATGGGTTAAAGGGAAGATCTATGGTGGAGATGAAGGGGGTTTTGGAGGGAAAAAATGGTTCCAACTATGGGGTAGTTATAGGCAGTTTTGGTGCCACATTTTGGTGTCTTTTGGAGGTGATGGTTGGGTGAAGTGATGACTTGGGTTCGCACCAAGTTGGAGTAGCTTAGGTGGAGCTTAGGTGGAGTTGGAGTGGAAGGTTATGTAGGTGGAGTTAGGGTTAGCTAAGGTGGAAGACCAAGGAGTCGAGAACTTAGCTAAGCTGGCTAAGCTAGCTTAGCTAGTAGATAAGTAGAGGAGAGGTAAGAGGAATTAGGGTTTTGAGAAGAAGAGCTGAAGGAGAGCTGTCTGGAGCTGCATAGGAGCTACAAGCTGTTGAAGAGATCGCAAGGAGCTACTTTAGCTAGCTTAGCTTGCTAGTTCTTTGCTAGCTTTTAAGCCAAGCTAAAGTAAGCTGGCTTCTACTACGATATACTGAGGTGAGCTGGGTCTGATCTTCCTAGAGAGCACCTAGCTAGTTGAAGTAGCTAAGGTAGCTTAGCTCAACTAAGTTGAGCTAGGTTGAGTCCTCAGGAGCTAGTCTTGAGCTAGCTTGAGTTGAGTAGAGCTAGAAGTAGCTAGACCTGAGCTGAGGTGGACTCCAGTCAACTTAGCTGAGCTAGCTAGATCTCCTAGTGTACTGTTGGGAGCTACTATGATCTAGACTCAACTAAGTTGAGCTGGATCTAAGCTGACTTGAGTTAGGGTGAGTTAAAATGAGTTATCTTGAGCTACCTTTCAGCTGAAATAAGCTGAATGGAGCTAGGATGAGCTAACCCTATTTCAAGTGAGCTGGTATCCAACTATGATGAACTGGATTAGGCTGAGTCACTGCTGGTTTGAGCTTCTCCTTCACTAGTTGCCTTCCTGAGTGCTAGGGTTCTGGGGATCTAATTATCTTTTTAACCCTAACACTCAAACAAACACATCAAAAAGACTACGAAATGTGTAATGCATGCCTAACCTAATTTATGCTTAATGGTGACCAAAAGCCCATTTGTGGAGTTAAAATCCTAAAAGTTAGATCTATTTTAAGGCATAAGAATGGTGATAAACTATCATTTATCACACCCCCATGCTTATCTTTAGCTAGTCTCTTAGCAAAACAAATTTTTACAAAATAGAATTTTTTGGGGAAATCTAATTTTTTCAACTTTTGAGGAGAAAGAGATTACGGGAGCTTGGTTGATCCAAACACGGGAGTTACGGGATTTGTTAAAGATAAACATCAGAATTTATTTTCAGATCGAAAAATTAGCTGAATTGGGATCAATATATCCTCCAAAAATTCACAGATTAACCGGTTGTTAATTCAGATGACTCGAAATTTTTGTATTTAGGATTTTTCTGGTTCTTGAATCTGATTTACAACTTGCAAAAACCTTTAAAACCTTATGTCTATGCTTATGAAAAGCCAACATTTATAAGAGCATGTTTTTGGTTTAAAACTTTTTTTCCCCTCCCTCATGCTTATTTTTAGCTTAGTCTTACAACAGATGTATCAGGATCACCATTCCCATTCCAATCCATTAGGGGGCTCTGGCGCTAGTACTTCAGGATAGTACTATCCATGACACCACCCAGGAGCTCACAACCCCAAAACACAATGCAGTGTAAAGGGGCGCTCCAAGCAAACTCAAGATCTTGCTCCAACACTACAAGTAAAGCATCGTTCAAGACACTTGAGTTGCAAAAATGCGCTTCAATGCTCAATCTAAAGATATGAAATATAGATATAGAGCAGTGTTGAGGTGGTAACATGTTGACATCATGTCCTCAAAGGGGTCATTTTCCTCCTCGGTGGTGGAAACTCAAACCAATGATCTGCTTTGGACTTTTACTAAGGCCAAACAAGGGGGTTTTTCTAAATTTTGATTGTTTTTAGGTGTTGGCTTATGTGTGAATTCTAACACATGCAATTTTGCATGAGATGCAAGTATTTGAATCAAAAACTAAGCCAGATACTTTCCATGTTACAAAGGAGGATCAAGTCACCTGAACTATCATGAGTTCAGGTGGAATTTTAGAGAAGGATATTTGATCTAGTCTAAAGGTAGACCCTGAAATTCTAATAATCAGATCCGTATCCTGATCCCTAGTTTGTTAATGATTAAATCCCATTGTACCTAAAGGTGAATTTTCCAGCTTAATCCCGATTTCAAAATTTCCTCAAAAAGTTTTCAACAATTTTATTTTATTTGGGTATGCATGTAAGAAAATGATGAAAGAAAAAATGCAAATTTTTAGGTTTTGAAAATCCTAAATCTATCGTCAAAATTTAAAAACACCCCCGATGCTTATGATATGCAATGCCCTCATGCATTAGGAGGGAAAAGGGATCACCTTAGTGAAAGGCGATCAAGTTTAGGATAGTCAAAACCTAGAAAAAGAAGGCAAGAAAAATGTTGGGTTACCTCCCATCCAGTGCTATCTTTTACGCTAATCAGCCAGGCATGAAGGTATGCGTGGAAGATGAATGATCATGTAAGTAGTTGGACACTTGGATTCCCACATAGAAAGGGTCTTCATCTGGATCCTTGGAAAGTTGAGTGGTAAAAAGATCAGGATCACAATTTGATGGAAAATGGTAAGTGTGATCCAAGTCTGGACATGGTTTTAATTCAGGATGAATGCCAAACTCAAGCGGGTCTGGTGGTTGGTCCAATTGAAAGGGGGTGGGAGAGGAGTGATGAAGGGTAGGTGAGGTTAGTCTACAGGGGTGGGTTGGAAGAAAAGTGGGTGGGTCAAGGGAATAATTAGGGGGATCATCAGGAATAGATTTTTGTGGAAGTCAAGCCTCCGAGTCATAGATTTCGCCGACCATTGATTCTGAATCAGAGTCCTTAATAAAGAATTTGGTCGAGAAGTGTATCTATCAACATTGTCTCCACCACCAAATTTGATATTTCAGTATCTGAGTCGAAAAAGTTATCATCATGGAATCTCTTGGAGGATTTGAAAATATCAAGGCTGATAGTTTGGCCTGCGCAAGTGATATCCATTTTTCCTGTATGGTAATTTATATTTTCCTTTGCAGTGGACAAAAATGGTTGTCCAAGAATTATTGGGGCATTCATTAAAGATTCAGCTACCCCAATGTCAAGAACCAGAAAGTCTGCAGGAAGACACAATTCTGGACCTTGACCAAGACATCCTCAACAATCCCATAAGGTTTGATTGTAGATCGGTCGACTAATTGAAGGGTAACCTCAACCGGTTTTAATTCACCAATTTGAAATTCTTCAAATAAAATAGTGGGAATGATATTAACTAAGGCACCAAGATCAAGGAAAGCACGATAGAAAGTAGTATCATCAATAATTACTAAAATTAAAGGCACACTTGGATCTTTCATCGTAGAAGGCAGCTTGCTCTGTATGACAAAGCTTACTATCTCCAAAAGATGCACCTCTCCTAGATTTTTGGCCTGCCTTTTTGGAGTACAGATCTCCTTCAAAAATTTAGCATCGGCAGGTATATATTTGATTGCATCTAGGAGAGGGATATTGGTTTGAACTTGCCTAAATAAATCCCTGAGTTCTTTAGCTGTGGGCCTAGATTTTTTTTTCCGATTAGTGGTTGGGTGGAGAGCTTATGGAAAAAGGATAGGAGTCATGTCATGAGATTTTTGTATTTCTTTCTCTTTTTGATGTGGGAGTTTAGAGTCAGTTTGCACAAGAATGTGGATTTCACCAGGTTGTTGTGAAGGCCTAGGATCAGTGGTACTTTTCCCACTCCTCAATGTAACTACATGTGTAGTCGGATTATTATTTGGAGGAGGTGGGGGGCCTGTTGTTGTGAAAACCTGGGAGGCTGTTGAGGTGATGGATTAGTAGGAGGCTGATTATGGTAGTTTTGATTTCTGCCCGGATACTAATTCCTTTGATGATTAGGATTGGGTATGGGTTGGGGGGAAGATGTCCTGTAGGTCTTGGAGAAACCCCAATATGATTATTCAGATTTGTCACAGAACTAGTTACTTCCATCATCTTACTCTACATGTCCTGCAGGGTTTTCATCATCAGGGTATTGATGACTTGTTAAGATGGCCCAGGATGAAAGGTCAGATTCGACCCATACATACTAAATTGATTTTATGTTTTTGGAGGAACCGGGTTATTCCAAGAGTGGTTTTGGTAATTCTTCTAGGTGGAAAAATTTCTGAATTGCTCCTGGAGGGTAGAAATATTTTCAGTGGGGTTAGGGTTTGGATAATTGTAATTCCCTAGTAAATCATGGAAAACCTTAGAATATTGATGATAATCAACAGGGGTAGTGCTTAGATTGTGCAAATTTTCTCTTTGTGGAATGTTAGGCTGAGTTAGATGTGGAATCTGTAGAGCTTGGGTTGGTGTGGCAAGTCTTTCCTCAATTTTCTTTTGACTTATTTGCATCTGGTTGAGTTTTTGAGCGATCATTTTAAGATCAAATTGGGTGACAAGGATAGATTAAGTACCTATTTCATGAACATCAAACTATGGGTTTGAAGTTTTGCCAAAGGTGTTCATGGAAGCTTGATTAAATGAGTTTTCACTCATTTCATCGAAAAGGTCATAGGCACTCTCAACATCCTTATTGAAGAAGTTGCCACAACACGAGGCATCAAAGAAACGTCGAATTTGATCATCTAATCCATGATAGAAGATTTGTGCGAGCTGCCATAAGGGAATCTCGTGGTACAGGCAACTTCTTAGGAGATCTTGAAATCTTTCCCAAGAATCATGAAAAGTCTCTCCATATTTTTGTTGAAAGGTCATAATAGATCTTCGCAAGGAATTAGTATGACCTATGGGAAAAAATTTCTTGAGGAAGGCACTTTTGAGCTAAGGCCATGTGGTGATAGGTTGACCAACGGTTCTGAACTAATAAGCAGCCTTATCTTTAAGAGATAATGGGAATAGCTGCATTAGCCAAAGTCTTCTTGCACATTGCGGGAATGAGCAGTTTGTGCAAGAAGAGTCAGTTCTTCAAGATGGCTGAATGGGTCTTCCCTAGGAAGGCCATGGAAATGCTTAATAAGATTCAGAATGGCTGGTTTGATCTCGAAGTCCCATTCAGGTATGACCACCCTGGTCTTTCCTCATAGTAGGAAGGATCATAGGAATCTTTTAGAGGAATGACAGGCTGTTGACGGGGTGGTGGGTTTGGCCTTTGGTTGCCTAGGTTTGTGACATTCCTAGTCAACAGTTGTTGATTGGCTTGAAGTTGAGTAATCTGCTCAGCCATCAAGGAGTAGAGATTAGGCAAGGGGGCTTGTTGTTGAGATTGAGGCATATCAGCATTAGGAAGCTCCAAGTGTGGGAAATCAAAGGTGGCGGGGTTGTTTTGGGTGGAAGGGTCAGAATTGGGATTAGAAGTGGGATTAGAGGTGGGATTAGAGGTGGATGTGGATGGGTTAGTTGAACTATTTTGTTGATTTTCCATTTTTTTAAAAGATGAAAAAAGCGATCTTTTGGCGCGAGGGGCAA
Source organism: Thalassia testudinum (assembly GCA_037157565.1). Taxonomy (NCBI): domain Eukaryota; kingdom Viridiplantae; phylum Streptophyta; class Magnoliopsida; order Alismatales; family Hydrocharitaceae; genus Thalassia; species Thalassia testudinum. The sequence goes on from JAZHRO010000063.1 coordinate 14,148,168, forward strand.
AATGAAATGGTCCCTCCAAGTATGGAGTTTGGGACTGTCACCCTTGCATAAAATAGAACGGGAGGAGGAGAGAGAGTGATGAGAGAAAGTGTGTAATTCAAACAAACAAGCTTAGTCTTGTCCTAAGGTTGACTCCTTAAAACCTAAGACTTGGGAACCCAATAAGTAAGAAATTAGCAAGTTAACCCAATTCTAGAAAGAGAGCCTGACTAGACTAAAGAGGTGGCTTGGGCCCAAGCATTTCCTGGAAATATTACCAGGGGCTTGTGTAAAGCCGCACCCATCGTGTGACTTCCTTCTAAGTCTGTCGTCGCGTTGTCTGAAGGAAGTAGGAGAGCTTAGTGATCGGTTAATATTGGATATTAAGCCTAATTGAATGAAGTCCTTAAGTGGTCAAATGGGTACTTGTTTTAAGTTAGGCTTGGGTGTCTAAATGTGCATAGGAATGTGGAGGGCCTTAATTGGGGTAATTCCCTATTATTTTAATTCTTTTAGTGTGTGCAAGATTGGAAAAAGTGATTCTAATATCAATTAAGATGACACAAATTTGATGTATTTCTGTTTTTAAGATTTGATTTCACTTAGTGTGTTTTAGGGTTTTCTTTTTAAGTTTTCAAACAAGTTTGAAATGCCACAAATAAAGGGAAATCAAGTTGTAAGGGTGAAGAAAATTTTCCTTTATATTGTGAGACTAAGAATTTGAAAAAGAAACCCTAATTCAATTGCTCCTAATATGGAAATTTATTACCAGTGAGTTTGTTTTAGGCTTTCTTTTTACGTAGTGGTCCAAACAAAGCAATCAACACCACTAGTATAAGTAAAATCAAACAAGGATTCAAGAAAATATTTTTTTGTGATTTTACAAATTTGTTTGATATTTTTTTAGGATTTTTCTTTGAGCAAGTGTCAAAGTCCAAAAATGATACTCGAGGGTATTTTGGACATTTCAGTACCACCACCGGACACCAAAAATTTTTTATAATTTTATGTGATGTGTATAATTTCAAAAGGATTCTAGAAATTTAAACTTCACAAAAATTGGATGAGTATAAAAATTCCTAAAATTTGCGGACAATACCAAAATAGGAAGATTAGAGTAGATGACCCCTCTATAGTCCACGAATTTTTACAAATTGTATACAAATCCAATTTCTGTGAAATTTGTAACAAATGCTCCTCACTTGATTTGGAACCACTGGGTGAAATTTCTAGACTTTACGAGGCCCATGGTGTTGTGAATTGATTTTTGAAGTCCGGATAGAAGTCTGGACTTGAAAATCAGAACATCAACACTTGAAGTGAAGTGGTGTTAAATGATGCAAACAAGCAACCAATGGATTTTAATTATCACCACTCCACTTAATTAAGATGTTTATGATCCTAAAAGCCAAGTTTAATATTTTTTTGGTAGTTTTTTAAATAAGTATGACAAGTTTCAGATCACCAACCTGAATCTCTCGTGAGAAGAAAAGGTACTTCAAGTTCCAAAATCCTACTTTGTTCCTGCAACTCCTGCACACACAAGAGAAAAAGAGAAAAGGGGATGAGATCCAATTATCAAGCAAGGGAAATAATCAAAGCAAAGCTATGCCTCCCCGACAACGATGCCAAAAAGTGATGCAAAAAATTGGTGTGATTTGAAGTTAGGGTTTCAAATCGTTGTAACATGTCAAATCGCAATTGCTTTTAAAATTTATAACGTAGATAGTGGTAGTATCTAGGGTCTTCCAAGGGGGCAACTTTTTACAAAAATCAATCTTTTACGTGAACATGAAACTCAACTTTCTTTTTGGTATTTTTGCATATATAATTTTTATGGGTTTTGAAATAATAGCCAATCGCACTTTTAAAGTGGGAAATAGACTAACAGCTATAAGCTAAACCTAAGGTGATAATAATAGCCTCTCCTTAAGCTCACTCTAGGCACGTGGAGGTCTAGAGTAATTAAGGAGAGGGAGTGAAAAAGTGGTAGAAAAAAGAAAAAAGCAAATGCGGCAAAAATTGAAAAGAAGGCAATTTGATTTGATGGAATACTATTTTACAAATACATTAGAGAATGCTTCTGCTTGAAATTGAAAATACAGAAATACTAAAAACACAAATCCTCTTGTAAAATCTGGTGAAGAAGAGAGTCTTCTTGCTCCTAGCCTAGCTGCTCCTTGGCTTGGAAATAAGGTCTCCTTCTTCTCCTTCCTTGAATGGCTCCTCCAAGGTGGATGCTCTCCACCTCAATTGTCTCCTCCAAGGGTGGGCATGCACCACACTAGTTTCTCCTCCAATGCCTGGCCATCCTCCTTGATAAGAGCTTGCTCCTCCTCTTGGCATGGCACAAGGAGAAGAATGGAGAGGAAGAAGACACCAAGGAGGCAAGGGATAGCCTCCTTAATCTTCTTCCTTCTTCTTGGTCGTTTGTTATAGGTGGGCTTAGGATGGAATTAACACTAAGGGAGGATGGGTTTTTAGTGGTGGTTTTTATAGAGGTGGAGAAGGGTGGTTCGCGTAGGGATTATGTGTAGGGCTAGGATGGGTTTTAAGAGGTGGTTAGGTGATCCTATGGTGGAGGGTAGTTGGCGCCAAGAAGGGGTGTGTGTAGGTGGTGGTTATGGCCATAGAGGGCCACCTAAAGGTAGCACCAACCATGGAGAGATGCCTTGGTTTTGGTGCCACCATGGGGGTTTCTAGAAGGGGGGTTAGGTGGATGGTGGAGATGGGTTAAAGGGAAAATGTGTGGTGCAGATGAAGGGGGTTTTGAAGGGAAAAATTGGCGCCAACTATAGGGTAGTTATACGTGGTTTTGGTGCCACTTTTTGGTGTCTTTTCGAGGTGGTGGTTGGGTGAAGGGATTACTTCGGTTGGCACCAGGTTGGAGTAGCTTAGGTGGAACTTAGGTGGACATAGAGTGGAAGGTTACGTAGATGGAGTTAGGGTTAGCTAAGGTGGATGACCAAGGAGTGGAGAACTTAGCTAAGCTAGCTAACCAAGTAGATGAGTAGAGGAGAGGTAGGAGGAATTAGGGTTCTAAGAAGAAGAGCTGAAGGAGAGCTATTTGGAGCTACATCGGAGGTAAAAGCTGCTGAAGAAGATCGTAAGGAGTTACTTTAGCTGGCTTAGCTTGGTTGTTCTTTGCTAGCTATTAAGCTATGCTAAAGTAAGCTAGCTTCTGCTAAGATTTTCTAAGGTGAGATGGGTCTAATCTTCCCAAGGAGGACCTAGCTAGCTGAAGTAGCTAAGATAGCTTAACTCAACTAAGTTAAGCTAAGTGGAGTCCCCGGGAATTGGACTTGAGCTGACCTGAGCTAAGGTGCAATCATCTTCAGTTGGCTTATGTTGAGTAGAGCTGGAGGTAGCTAGACCTAAGCTAAGGTGGACTCCAATCAACTTAGCTGAGCTAGCTAGAGCTCCTAGAGAACTAATGGAAGTTGAGATGAGCTAGACTCAACTAAGTTGAGCTGGACCTGAACTAACTTAAGGTAGGGTGACTAAGATGAGCTATCTTGTGCTACCATTCAGCTGAAATGAGTTGAATGGAGCTAGGATGAGCTAACCCTTGTTCAACTAAGCTAGTATCTAGCTATAATGAACTGGATTAGGCTGAGTCACAACTAGTTTGAGCTTCTCCTTCACCAGTTGCCTTCTTGAGTGCTAGGGTTCTGGGGATCTAATTATCTGTTTAACCCAAATACTCAAATAAACACATCAAAAAGATAACAAAATTTGTAATGTATGCCTAACCTAATTTATGCCTAATGCAACCCAAAAACCCGTTCGCAGAGTTAAAATCCTAAGAGCTAGATCTGTTTTAAGGCATAAGAATGATGATAAACTGGCATTTATCAGTGGACGCTGTCAGAGGTCTTGTTAGTGGGGGGATGTACTAATTGTACCATTTGCACCTAAATGTTTTAAAAAATATTATTATAATATATTTACAAAGTTATAACTTTTTTGAGTTTAGGAAACTTACGTGTTTCTCCAAGTATGACTCGTGAATCTACTTACGAGCACCCTCAGCTGCAGTCTTACTATGGGTGACCTTGTAGATATCCATCCTAGTCACTTCCATCCCATCATGTGTAGTAGACTAAAAATATAAAAATGATACAATTATATTAAAATAACTTTAAAATTAAGTAATATTCAACTGAAAACTAGTGGCAACACTTACATAACGGCCTCTGACCATCTTGATGCACCTTCGACTTAAACAATAGGTCTGTGATGGAGCTTTAGCCCTATTGACATTTTTTTTTTTTGCTTGATCCTATAGACATATACAATAATATTTTTTATGAATTTAAGATATATGAAATTAATAAAATAATTTTAATCATTTCCTAACCTCTAACTTCGAATCCAACCAATGCTCGCATGCCTTCTTCCAATCATCAGGCATAACATCAGGAGGATAATTCTCCATTGCCTCCTTGGGTGAATTGCAGTTGGAAAAAAACTAAATACCAAATATAAATTGTTAGAAATAATATATGAAATTATGTATATAATAAAAATGTAAATGTTTAAAAAATGTTACATTTCTCTTAGTCTCCGTCCTCCAATCTCTGAGGATTTTGGCGACATGCTTAAAAATATATCGAGAGGCATTGGCATCGTCACCCCAATCGTAATTTGCCTACATTAATTTAAAAAGAATATATATGTCAATTTTTATAGTAATTTTAAGATAAAGTTATAAAAGAAATAACTTTGATAAATGAAATTACTTTCAACTGACGGAGGAACTGCCTCTTAAGTTTTGCGAGCACCTTCCTCAGTTGAAGTAGCAAATGGCCACAATGGACTTAACAATTATGCCCACTTGACTGATGAAGCCCAGGTAATTCTCTGCCTCCCCTATGGTTCTAAGCCTGATCGTTATTCTTAGGCCCTCGGGGACATGTTGGAGGTCTAGATTCTTTGTATTCCCCCATCCTCTTATGAGTTTACCTACGTAAACATTAATCATATTCATTATATATTTCTGAAGTTATAATAAACTTTAAAATATATAAGTAATGTACGACTTAAAGGTATATGAGTTCTTACAAAAACTTGTGCCCGCCGCTAGGTGGTCCACATAAAGTAGGGACGCACTCCCCACCATCTCACCCTTCGCCTCCTCCCCCTCCTCTTCATTTGATGCTCCATAATCTAGATCATCCTCTACTCGCTTTGGTAAAGTCTAAGCAATCTCCTTCCCCTTTTCATTCCCCCCTACATGTAGCAAACGTGCCATTTCCATAAGACGTACGAAACGTGACTGGGGGGTCTGGTGCCAGGGGGGTGGCTGAACCTACTGTCGGGGGGGTGGTTGAGCTTGAGGACATGAATCAAGCTGGGTGGATGGCTGTGTCTCAGAAGGACCCTTTCTTCCAGGATTTTTCTTAAATAACTTCATCTGTAACAAGTATAAAATGCAATAATTAACACAGTTGAAAATCATTAATATATAAATCATCAATGAAAAATGTTTGCCAAACATAAAAAAATATTTAAAAATTTTATCAAAGTTTCCCCTTAAATTTGGAGGTTTCTCTATAAACCTACATATTAAAATTAAAGTGGACACACCCCACAAAGAAAAAGTGTAATCACAAACCACAAGTGAGTACACCCCACATCTATTCAATGAAATAAAAAATAATATGTGGGCACACCCCACATCTAACAAAAAACTATAATTTCATCCAATTAAATTTAAGACATTAAAATTATACCTCTAAGTACAATAGCCTTCGAGTATGTTAGTCACCGATAACCTATAATTTGAAAAACAAAAGTAATTAAAATGCCAGTAGAGTAAGAGTAACATATTTTGAACATGTGTGTGTGATTGGTTTAAGTTTTGGTATTTATAATATATAGAAAATGCCAGTTGTAGTTTAGGTTTCTTAAATTTGAATATGAATTTGATATAAACAGAAATGAAACAAAGTAAAGAAATTATTACTAGACTTAGATGTCTACATCTACTGCATTTGAATCTATATGACATTCTTCTATTAATTCTTAGTATGCTTCAGATTGTGCGTCAAAATGATTGCGTGATACTATTTTTATTGGTATAACCCATCCCCTTTGGCAATTATCGGGGACATAAAAAACTTGTGCCTCTTGGCATGCCAATGTGGATGGTTCATCAGACTAAAGAATTTGATTATTAGGATTTAAAGTAAAGAAATTGTGTTTCGAGTCAATTTTGAAACTAGTGGCCTCTTTAAAAACATCAAACCAACGACATTTGTTAATGCTAGATCGGTGCTTTAAGAATGTCGCATTGCAGTATAGACAAAATAGCATTTAAACAAATATATTTTATTACTTGAAAAGGATTCGAGGTCGAACACAAGGAGCAATATGGGAATTTATGGTAAAAGAATTTCCAATAATAACATGATCAAGGTGCAAAAAGATGGGAGTGAAATGGTGATTTAGATCACCAAATACTCCTATAATATTAACTAAGGAACTTAATGTATATGTATGCAATTAAACCAAACCTTCGTCTGATTATGAAATCAAATGTCTTAAACTTCTATTTTTCTTCTTCCATTTCCTCTACTCCTCTTCCTCTCCTCGTGTGGCTCCTCTTCTTCTTCTCCTTTCTGCTTTGACTTCTTAAGCCTTCTCCTTCTTCTTCCTTCTACACACAAGGTAGGGGCTTCTTGATTTGGCTAAGTGTCAGCCAGACTCTCCTAAGAGAAAAACCCTCCCCCTACCCCGCGTGCAAGCTCTCCTTCTCTTCCTCTCTTTGGCTCCGCCCTCCTAAGGCCTCTGTAAGGATAGTTGGGTTATCAGATCGTACACACCTGGGTCCAAGCTCACCGCCGTGCAGTAGTGAGCGAGGAGTGCAGGCTAGTCTAGGTGGGTAAACGGTCAGCCAGATCAGCGGGGTACAGAGTCGTGGACAAGGAGAAGTTGTGCGTGGGTGAGAGGGACCTCACCCTGTGTTATGAGGCGAATGGCCTCTAACACAAATTCGCTTTATGCGACAGCAACCGCTCTTCCACAACCGATGTGGGACTAATCATGACCCTCTTCTTTGCACAGCCAGCAGCAGGGTATCTCCGTTCAATTCATGCAAGGGAAACAGTCAACGCTCCAATTGCCTAGTTAGGAATGAAGCTGAGTCGATTCTACAGCCGCTGGAGTGAGTCCTGGAGCTACAGGTGAAGAACAAGCTCTAAAGCTTGCTTCAGAGCTTTGCGTCAATGGCAGAGAGGTGTTGTACCTGAAATCAACAATACGGCCTTTTGGCCCTGTCAGAATGTTCAGGGAGCATCACTGGACGACGGCGAGTGCAACTGTGGTGGTGGCGTCGCGTGCTAGTGGACGTGGTGGTCTGTCGACCTCACAGATTATGTGTGAGAGTGCGTGAGTTTGGGGGGGAGATAAAGAGGCCAATCCCCTCAATTACTTAATGGGTTTTGGGTGGTGAATCGAGGTGATGGTGAGGAGCATAGAAGCGACATGGTTGGGTGAGTCTAGAAGTTGCTAGGGCTCGTCGGAGGTCTACCGGCGAGGTGGAAGACTGAGGCGACAGGGTGAGTCGGTGGTCGAAATGAAGTGGCGAGGGTCTGGAAATGAAGAGGGGAAGTCGAGGAACTTATCTAAGTAGTTGGTGGATGAAGGGGAGCAGAGTTGGTGCCGGTTGAGGTGTAGCCGGTGCCAGAGACGAAGATGCTTAAAGGGAAGTGATCGGCAATGATGAAGGGGGCAGGAGCATCGGCAGGTGCTATGCGATGCGGACAAAGGCAAGGAGGAAGAGTCTGCCATTGGTATTGTGGTCAGACGATGAGGGTAGGAAGGGAGTCGCTGGAGCATGAAGAGAAAATTGGCCGGAGGAGGAGACAAGAATTTGAGGGTATCTCAGGTCGAATTCAAGCTTAGGGAAGTTTGGGAGGATCTGGGCTCTCTTATATAAGGGTCTAGAGGTGGTTTGAGCTTGGAAAATAAGCTTTCCAAGCTTGGAAAGCCTTGCTAGACTTGGGAGTTTCTTGATACCCAAATCTCTCATGCATTCGCATGAGAGATTGGGTAGGTTTTAGGGCTTGGGATTGGTTTCAAAAGGAAGGAAATTTCTTGACGAACTTCCCTTTAAATTTTGAAAGGGATTAGTCAAGAAATAAGGAAGTTCTTTCCATTTTATGGTCGCCGGAGCAAATAGGAATAGGATTAATGGCAATAGGGACCTTTTTGTTACAATGGTGATAAAGTTAGGGGCCTATTTGAAAGGATTTTCAAAGTTAAGGGTAGAAATAAAATTAGATAGAACCTATTTGTAAACTAGGTCAAGACAAATTCATCTTGGGTCCAAATTTTGATACAAACATAATTTGGACCTAAGGAATCCAATGGTGAAGTTAGATTTTGGTTTTGACCATGTTTGACTAAGTAATTTATGCAAAAACCCAAATTAGGGCAAATGTCTGTCTATGGTTCTGTTTTAGGTCAAAACGGGTTCTGATGGTCAAATTAAAAGTTCTAAACCCTATAGAGTATTTTCCTATGAATTTTAGAGTGTTTAGGTGAATTTTATCCTAATCAAAATCTCAGTTAATTAAGTGGGTCTATTTTTAAGGTTTCAAAAGTCATTTAATTCTCAGAACACGTGCAAACCCTTTTCTCTCTATCTTACCCCACTTGTTATTTCTTTAAGACCAATTGACCTTCATTCAACCCATAAGAAAACCCTTGGTTGTGCTACACTCATGATGAGCTGGTAAAATTACAATTTTAGCCCTAGTTTATTATTTTTCTTTCATAATGAATATGCAATGACTTGTGACTCTCTGGCAGTTATGTAGGAGCATTTACTGACTTAATTGGGTCAAAATGAGCTAGTTGTGGCTCATGATGGTGTTCCCATCATATCCCCATGCCTAGCTTTTGCTAGTCCCTTCGTAAAACTTCAAGGTGTTAACTATGATTCTAGACCATAAAATCTTTTGATGCTTAAAAACTTTGTTGTGCGCTTCCTTTTGTAGATTAGGTTAGAATGCTAATAGTAGGCCTAGAGGTACTCAAGTATCAACCAAGTTCCGAGCCTGACCAGCTATAGCCTTAGTCTGTCGCAAAGGTTTCTAAGGCCCAGAGGAACTAACTTAAGGTTCGTTGAAGCACCCGTGCTTGTAACATGTTTTAGCCTCGGTTCAATTTGCAGTGCGTTTTTGTCAGAGAGAGATAAAGGAATTTTTCTTTATTTTTGGAGAGTTTTCTCTCTCTTTTCTTTTTATTTCTACCTTCGAATTAACTTTACAGCATAGTCTGTATCGATTTCCTAGTTCCCATCATCAATCCTCATAGGGTCCCTGGTAATCAATGCTTCGAGATAGCACCGCCCATGGCAACCCCTAGAACCTTGGCTTTCAAGATTTCGAGATAATCTTGCCCATGGCATTCTGTAGCTAAATCTAGACCCTGGCAATCGACATTTTGGGATAATGCCGCCCATGCCATCTGAACCAGCACAGGGTGCTTACATGCCCCCAGTAGGATATGCAGATATCCTAGGAGACAAGCACCGAGCAGACGATATGTTATTGCGCATCTTCTAGGGGATTTTCCCGCCTCTCCGTTGCGGGAACTCGTCCAAATCAACTTGTTTTATCAACCGCTCCTAATCTAAGTGACTTTTTCAGAACAATTTAAACGCATTTGCATGATTTTGATACTTAGGTGCACTGAACCAGACTGTGTGTAGATTGGGGTGCTTAGGTTACCGAGTCCCACAAACTAGAGGTTAGTTAACAAGGTCGAATAATCCCTAAGCCTTAGACTTAATACTTAAGCTTTTCATTTTCCCTACCTCTTGAGGGCTATCCAGATCTTAGTGGGTACTTAAATTTTTAAGCCAAGGATTCCAGCCTAAGAGGCCTAAAATCAGCATTCCTACTGATCTCTTTTTTTTATTTTATTAGCATTTTTTGCCTTTCATTTTCTTTCTTTTGATATGGTCTAGAACTAAGTCAATTCCTTAATCTTTTACTAATGACTACCTCTTTTCCTTTCTTTTTAAATTGTGCTCCTTTTTAATATTTTTATCTCCTCCCCTTTTTCTCCTCAAAATCTGATATGCCATCAAAATTTCCTCTCCTCTCATATTTTTGTTCTTTTTCAAGAACTTTTTTATTTTTTTGGTATTTTTGGAATATGTGATTTTTTTTTTATGAAACCCTTTCTTGTTAAGTGATTTTCACGACGTTTTTCGCTTTAATACCCCCCCATGGCTACGATTTGCAATATCCTCATTGTAAATTAGGTGGGTTCGAGTTCAGCTTAGATCATTCATTAAAATAGGTGATGGATGGGTGAATGGGTTGGGATGATTGTTGCGGATGATTTCAAGCTCGAGTATGGGTACCAGAGTTGGAGTCGATTGTTCTAGTGGATGAACCCTAAGGTGCAATATGAGTTCAGTATAAGATGTGTCAGGAAGGGTTTCAGGTTTTTCGAAATGATGGGATACCTCCCGTTAAGCGCTAAGTTTAATGCCATCAGCCGAGTGCAATGAGTTTAGGTAGAATGAAGGGTAAAAGATATCTCAGCCAACTTTATATCGGTGAGTTCAATGAACGGTTTGTGTCTCTAACCGTTCACGACAAAAGGTTTTGAATCGTGGCTAAGTTGACTGATTTCAACAACTCCATTTCCAAAGATCCGTCGGACAAGGTATGGTTCAATCCATTTTGATCTGAGTTTTCCTAGGAATAATTTGAGTTTGGCATCAAAGTGTAGGACTTTCTGACTAGGGAAACAGATCTTTCTAGATGTGTGCTTGTCATGAAAAGCCTTAACCCACTCTTTGTAAATTCGCGAGTTCTCATAAGCGTCATGGCATAATTCATCTATCTCGCTCATTTGAAGCTTTCTATGGGTTCCTGCCTTAGATAGATCGAGATTACAGTTCCATACTGCCCAATAGGCTTTGTGCTCCAATTCGATGAGGAGGTGACATGCCTTCCCGTACACCAATCTAAAGGGAGACATGCCTAATTGGGTTTTGTGGGCGATCCTATAAGCCCACAAAGCTTCTGAAAGTCGGGATGACCAGTCTTTCCTATCAGGGCGAATAGTGATCTAGAGAATTTTCTTGATCTCCCGATTCGATAGCTCAGCTAGACCATTGGTTTGGGGGTGATAAGGAGTAGAGATTCGATGTGACACCCCGTATTTGGTCATCAATGATCTGAACTGAGCATTCGTGAAATGGGTCCCTCCATCAAAGATTATGGCACGTGGAATTTCAAACCGAGAAAAGATGTTTTGATGAATAAATTTGATAACCACCTTATAGTCGTTGGTTTGGATCAGAATGACTTCGATCCATTTGGACACATAATCAACAGCGAGAAGAATGTATTCGAAGCCGTCTAAAATAGGAAAGGGTCCCATAAAATCAATCCCCCAAACATCAAAAATTTTGCATACAAGAATCGACTGTAAGGGCATCATATCACGGTGGCTCATGTTGCCTAAGGTCTAGCAACGAGTGCATGCCTTACAATGATTGTATGCATCTTTGAAAATTGTGGGCCAATAGAAGCCGCACTGGAGGACTTCTGCGGTTTTATGACCAGAGAAGTGTCCACCGTATGCCTGGTCATGGTAGAAGGACAAAATGTCCTGAATTTTTGCCTCTAGAACACATCGTTAGATGATTTGATCAGCTCCAATGCGGAAGAGATACGGGTCTTCCCAAAAGAAGTACTTGGCATCTGAAAGTAATTTGTCCTTCTTGGCTTTTGGCCAATCGGACGTTATCTGATGTGATGCCAAGTAGTTTACTAAATCAGCAAACCATGGAAGTCCTATACTGATAGTTAGGAGGTGCTCATCGGGAAAATGTTCAGTAATGGGTCTAGAAAGGTTGATAATATCAGAAGGAAGGCGGGATAAGTGATCAGCTACCACATTCTGTTTCCCCACCTTGTTGTGAATCTCGAGATCAAATTCTTGCAACAACAAGATCCAGCGGATTAGTCGAGGTTTCACATCCTTCTTTGTAAGGAGATGCCTTACAGTAGTGTGATCTGAGTAAATGATAATATGAGAACCCAAAAGATACGATCTAAATTTTCCCAGGGCAAATACTACATCTAGTAGCTCTCTCTCAGTAACTGTGTAGTTATGCGGAGCCTCGTCAAGTGTCTTACTAGTGTAGTAAATAACCACAGGTTTCCCATCCATTTTCTACCCAAGTACCGCACCTACAGCGTAATCCGATGCATCGCACATGATCTCAAATGGTTGAGACCAATCAGGGGGCTGCAGGATAAGTGCTTGGGTAACTCGATCATGCAGGATCTCAAATTCTTGAGTGCATTCCTTGGTGATTTCAAAAGGGACATCCTTAAATAGAGGATTAGTCAGGGGGCATGCGATTTTTAAGAAATCGGAAATGAATCGACAGTAAAAACGAACGTGCCTCAGGAAGGATCGGATGCCTTTGACCGAGCTAGGCATAGGGATTTTGGAAATCAAATTCACCTTGGCTTGATCAACCTGGATGCCCTTTCAAGAGATAAGATGTCCCAAAACTATTCCCTCAGGTACCATGAAGTGGCTCTTTTCCCAGGAAAGAACCAAGTTCACGTCAGTGCATCGCCTGAGGATCTAGACCAAGTGCAGGAGGCAATCGTCAAATGATTCACCAAATACCGTGAAGTCATCCATGAAGACTTCAAGGTACTCACCTACCATATCTGAGAATATGGCAAGCATGCACCGTTGAAAAGTAGCAGGTGCATTGCAAAGATCAAATGGCATCCTTCTGAATGGGTAAGTTTCGAAGGGGCAGGTGAAGGTGGTCTTTTCTTGGTCCTCAAGATGGATTATGACCTGGTTATAACCGGAGTACCCGTCCAGAAAGTAGAAGAATCGATTTCCCTCTAGTTTCTCGAGAATCTGATCAGTGAACGGTAGTAGGAAATGATCCTTCTTCGTAAAGGAATTGAATCTTCTGTAATCAATGCAGACTCTCCACTAGTTTGCTATACGGGTCAGTATGGCTTCTCCAATTTCAATCGTGATGACGGTGAGCCCTACCTTTTTAGGCACAACTTGGATTGGACTCACCCACTGACTATCGGAGATGGGATAGATGATCCCTACATCTATCAACTTGATAATCTCCTTTTTCACAACATCCTACAAATTGGGATTCAGGCATCTCTGCATTTCATAGGATGGTTGTGAGCCCTCTTCAATGTAGATGTGGTCTGTGCAGTATGAGGGACTAATACCGATGAGATCGTCAAGAGTCCATCCAATGGCTCTTAGATGTTGCTGGAGAATAGAAATCAGGCGTGTTTCCTGATCAGGTGTGAGTTGGGAGTTGATAATTACAGGAAACGTCTAATTGGAACCCAAAAAGAAATACTTGAGTTGATCGAGAAGAGACTTTAATTCCAAAATCAGGTTTTTAGCAGCAGCAGGTAATTCTGGATGGGCGTTAGGAGCAAAGGAATGAGCTATGGGTGTGTTTAGTTTGAGTTTGGGCTCCTCTAATTGTGGATTTTGATCCTCTTGTGGTTGATCAGAAATAGTCAGGTTCTCCATGAAGTCGTCAACCACTGCTTCAATATCGCAAATTTATTCTATGACTCTGTAATTAATTCCTTGTTGGGCCTTAAAGATGTCGATCTTTAGTGTCTTGCTCCCAAATTTTAATTCAATTTGGCCCTCTTCACAATTGATATTGGCCCTAGCAATGGCCAGAAAGGGTCTCCCTAATATGATCGGTGTATTCTTCACATTCTCAAGAGCATCCATGTCTAAAACGATGAAATCCATTGGAAAATAGAAATCATGCACCCTAATTATGACATCCTCAAGAATTCCTTTTGGTGACTTAATTGATCGATCTGCTAGTTGTAAAGTCATTTCAGTTGATTTAAGCTCAGATTCCTCGAAGTAGTCTAGTAGGGATGTAGGTATCAAATTTATGGAGGCTCCTAAGTCTAATAAAGCTCGATCAAACTGTATATCACCGATTTCACAGGAAATCAAAGGGGTGCCTGGATCTTTTGCCTTGGGCGGCTGTTTGCTTAAAATGATAGAGCTGGCTTGTTCTGACATTACAATCGGATTCCCGTCTTTGGTTCGCGGCTTACACTTTAGTGTACATACGTCTTTCAAAAATCATGTGTAAGCCAGTACCTAGCTTATCGCATCTATCAAGGGGATGTTTCTATGGACCCGCTCAAAGAGCTTAACCAGGTCCTCCTCAGGTGCCACAGTTTTGGTTATCCTTTTTCCCTTAGTCAAGGCGTCAAGAAATGGAACCTTAGGTGGTTCCTCTAGAATGGGTCTAAGTCCTTGATCTGGGATAGAGGTGTCCTAGATAACTATCCTTTGGTTAGGGTTTGCATTACTAGGCTTGGTTTAGCTTGGATAAGGTGGGTCCTATGTTGTTTTGCCAATGTGGGTAGTAGCAGAATTTTATCCTGCCTGGTTTTGGTTTGGAGTGGGTAGAAGAGGTGCTTGCTGCTGGTAACCCGTATATGATGCCAAAGCCTCCATCCGGTCGGGTGATGGAGTAGAAGGGGCCTGATAAACAAAGTGAGATTGGCCTAGATTTGGGTTCATAACACACCTCTGGTTTGGCACGTTATTCTGATTAGGCAGAGGTTGTAAAGGAAGTGCACCAGGTTGGCGAGGATTTTCCATCTAGGCAAGTTGATTGTGAACCTCTATGATCTCTTCTCTGTGCTTTTTTTACATAGCCGCATTTGTTTTCTGAATGTCAGTCAGAGTTTAAAGGATAAGAGTCATTTGATATGTCTGAGTCAGCCCAGATTGGTAAGTTGGCCGAGGCTGAGGCGACTGATATGGACGAGGAGCTTGTGGTCAGGGCGGATATTGAGGTCTCTGATTTTGATTATTGCCTGACCACGTGAAGTTGGGATGATTACACCATCCAAGGTTGTAGGTGTTTGAGATTGGATCATTCTGAATGGCGTTGAGGTCCTCACAGGTCTGAGGGACCACGGGAAAATTAGAATATGAGGGTTCAGAGTTTCCCCAACTAGAGTAGGTGGATCCAGAGTTTCCTCTGTAGCTTGTATAAGTTTTGCGTAGAGGTGGCTCGCTGCAAATGTTGAGCTAGCTCATCCACCTTCTTCTCAATAATAGAGACCTTGTCCAAATGACTGGGCATCAGTTCCAAGCCGACGAAAGAGGATTGGCCCTACGTCTCATGTGCTCCCTTTGGATCCATCAATGCACGGGCATTCGTCCGATCGAACATGCCCATGGATTCATTATTGATGGAGTTCTTACACATATTCTCAAGAATCTCCCACACGGTGTCTTCGTGTTGACCCATGATGTTTCCTCCACAGGTTGCATTGACGAATAATCTAATATCCTCTTGGAGTCTCTGGTAAAATGACTGGACTTGTTCCCAGTTAGGAACTCCATGATGGGGGCACTTTCACATGAGATCCAGAAAATGATCCCATGCTTTGTGAAGTGGTTCTCCTGCTTGTTGTGTGAAATGTGTGATCTGGTGCCGTAAAGAATTTGTCCGACCAACAGGGAAAAACTTTCTCAGAAACTCGGATTGAAGTTCCACTCAGGTGTTGATCAGATGCATTTGGGTTTGGTACCAGTGAGCAGCTTTATCCATAAGAGAGAAGGAGAACATTTTCATGAGTAGAATATCTTGATTTTGAGCTTCTAACCCGAAGGTCTGGGCCAGATGCTTAAGTTGTTTGATATGTTGGAAAGGATCTTCAAAATTATGCCCGTGGAATTTGGGAATGGCATGAATCATGTTGGGCTTGAGTTTAGTGTTAGGACCTCTAGCGAGGATTTGTACTCGGGGTTCGATTGCTACCGCAGCAGGATTGTAGTGATCTCACATCAATGGACGCTGCGGTGGGTTCACAAAGGCTTGGAATAAATCATTGTGGCGCTGGAGTTGATGTTCAAGATTATTTTCTTTTGCGGGCTGTCCCATGATGATGGATGAAGGAGAATTAGGTTCAGATGAATCAGAAGAGATATCAATAGGATTGGGTTGTTGCACAAACAAGGAGGTCGAGGCTTGGCCTCGACATGAATGAGTTACTAAAGGAGGCCTCAAGGATGGTCTTAGAGACCTCTCCCCAAACACGCACCGATGGAGTAGATGAGAGGTAGAATGTGATGAACCCAATCAAGACACCCAAAAATTTTGGATGACTATAGAGGTTCGGGGCGGATGATATCCCTTAGTCAGAAAGCCGTCCACCTGAGAATTACCTGGGTAACCAGAGAGGGCGAGTCTCTCAAAACCCCCTACATGGCAGAGCACCCCACGGGTTACAGGGTTTCCCTCACCCATCCTCTCTTGTCACTGATGTTCCAGGTAGACCAGAATGGGGACTTGACCTCTTAAGTCTACCCGTTTTAATTAAGAGCAAGGGTGTATAGTCACTTGAACATTAAGATGTGTTGAGTGCAAGAGTGACCCAATTTGAAGATTGGTTGACCCAAATAAGGTGGGTCAACTTCACTTGTATTGTCCTTGAAAATTTAGGTCCCTCTTTTAGTGTTCAAATGATTTTAAGAGCCTGATTTTTAGGGTTTTGCTTGAATAGATCGATTCAATCAAGGTCTAGGCACACGTTGTTTGGAAAAATGATTTCTTGATTAGGCACGTGTGTCTCCAAACCCTAAATTAAAATCCTTAATTGGCTCTAATTTGGTCCACTTTAATTTGTCCAAATGTGATACCTAGTACTCAAACAAAAATGTGATAGCCCTAGATTCCTTAAGCTTTAAGTGGGTGCACAAATTAGGATTTGCTGTCAAATAAAAATGTATCAGCTCAGGCAACTTGATGAATTTTCTATGGAAAGAATGCAAGTAGCCCTAATTGATTTTTTTTTTTCTTTTATCCTTTTTAGAATGAGGGTCTTAAGAGAGAGAGAGTTAGAACTTACCTACCCCCGGTGTGTTTGTTGTGCAGTTGATCTTCCTTGAATGTATCATCTCCCTGAAACAACCATAGCAAAACAGATATAACAAGTTAGAATCTGAATTAGGAATTGCAATCAATAATTCTAAATTTCCCATTACTCCCTCATAAGCACATATAAATTCATCATAAAATGCTTATTTATAATAGTTCCTAGGCATAGCATTGCATATCATCATATAAATATTGCATAAACATCCATTGCATTGCATTTAGGGTAGTTGTATATTATGTACATTAATTCCATCATTTTACATGGCCAAGAGGCAGTGCAACATCTTTACGGGCTTCGGATGAAGAATCCGACCATACGGATGAATTCAGAGCAACGATCGCAGTCCGTCAACGCGAGAATCGCCCAAATCTGAGCTTTATAGCACCCTCTTCAAGAAGAAGAAGACAAATGACCCAGATGGTGCCACATGGCACCATCCAGGCCACCCAACACTGGCCAGCAGCATCGTCCAATTCCTTCTTCATCTGTGCCCTTGAATCTAAGCCGTTGGATCAAGATCCAATGGTTGGGAAGTGTTTGCGCCAAGCTGTTCCTCGCGACCCAAGGGAAGATCTAGCGCAATGGTTAGAGCGTCGGTTTGCAAGGGAGGGGCGTGGGTTTGAATCCTCGTAGCCCCCCCAATTCACAATTCAGCTGGGCACTAAGCAACAGCTACGCAGCATGAAGCAGCAGCGGCAACGCAACGTGTGCGCATGCGCATGCTAGCGCAAGCCAGCGCACGCGCGTGACACGGCGCGAGGAGAGCGCACTGCGCAATGCGCACGCCAGTTGAGTAAGCTAGCGGAGCGGGTGCCAACAGAGGATAGGCGCAAATCTTCAGTGACAGTTATGGGCCTTTAGTGATGCTTGCAGCTGTCATTAATGGCCCATGTGCACCAGCAAGAGGAATTGAAGGGCAGATCTTCAGCGATAGCTACAGTGACCTAATCTACTTAAGTGTTTGCATAAACCCTAGGATAGCATTGTTTGTCTTGTTTACCACCTTCACCCATCCCTCCATAATCCACCTCAGCCCCGCATTTAAAAAAAAAAAAAAGAGATACTTGTTGTGGGACGAATCAATATACACACTCTATACACCCACATTTGATGGACATAATCAGACTTGGTTTCTATCTACTCAACTGGGCGTTCGACTTGTGGACTCGATACACAAATTCAACACATAAAAGAGTAGAAATCATATTAGGTTAACCACCTTTTTGTGTGCCTTAATCGGTGGTGCATTCAAGCCAATTGATTGAATTATTTGGGCCACACCACCTAATCTAAAAGAGGTTCATTCTCTAGTTGCCCCATAGGATTCAATAATTAGGTCAAGCCAGGCACTCCATATTTTTCTTGATTTCTAAAGGAAGACACTTAAACACGTGCTTTCAAAAACAAATTTGGTTTGCCTCACAAAACTTGGTTAAAAACACCTAATACTTGAATGCTAAAAGCTATTAAGCAACATTCAAACCCTAAAACTCACCTCATCATTAATAATCTTGCTTGAAAACCTCTTGGTTGTGCACATTCACACGTTCTTAAATAAATCATTAAGGGCACAACCCATTAAGGGCCCATCACATTCCAGAGCACCAATTTCCCAAGCCTAACTAAAATCAATTAGACGTTGGCCCTAAGGATTCATTTGCTCGTCAGGATCCAAATTGAGATTATTCACGATTAACCTACTTATACTAGTCAATCTGATGTCTAGCTAGGGGAGTAGCATCAAACGACCGCAGCTGGGGGTACACTAGGAACCAGAGGCGAAAGCCAAAGGAAGAATCTTCTCCCCAGTCCCTCCTCCTAACTGATCGGATTGCTTGGGCATAAGTAGAGTAAATCGTCCATAACCTTAGGATAGATTCTAATAGTCAGTAGACCTTAGGCTACCCCATCTAAGGATAGGCTTGTATTATTGTGCTGCAGGGTTCTCTTTTCCCCGCCCTTTCGACTTCCTTCCAGTATATGCTTGGGAGGAGGTCATTGAACCCTAGATTGGAAGGACCTTTAGACCATTCTAGGAGGCGGAGGTTCAGCTATAGCCAAGCAGATCCCATGGCTGATCAACAACCACCTTCCCCCCCCGAACCAGCAGGAGCCGATTCGGAGGCAGTTGGAAGAATGAATGGTCAGGGCACTCAGCCTTTAAAGGACTTCCACGATCCTTCAAACTATAGGGAACGTCTCAGCGTCATGATTCCCATCGGAGACATAGAAATTAAGCCCCAAGTCTTAAGTTTGATTAAGCATTTCCATGGGCTTGGCTCAGAGGACCCATTCCAGCACTTGGAGGATCTCACAACTTTGGTTTAGACCACCAGAGCAAGGAATGTGAACGAAGAGCAAATGATTATGAGGCTTTTCCCCCACTCTCTCAGGGATAAGGCCACACATTGGGACCAGACTATAGGAAGGCCAATTGAAACTTGGGCTGCTCTTAAGTCAGTTTTCTTGAAGAAATTCTTCCCTATCGGAAGGACCAATGCCTTGCCACGGGTGATTATCACTTTCGCCCAACGGCTGGGGGAACCATTTTATGGTGCCTGGGAGTGATTCTAGGAACTTTTGAGGAAGTGTCCACACCACGAGTGCCGAAATGGCAACTCATGCAAATTTTCTATCACAGTTTGGTTGAGCAACTCCGTAATCACGTGGACACCTCCTACAGAGGCAATTTCCTCAATAGGGATGCAAATAGCGCATATGACCTATTTGAGGAAATGAGCGAGAACTCAATTAATCATGCCTCCATGGATGCATTCAACTGGTCCCAACAACCTAGGTCAAGTGCTAATGAGATCCAGGATTCTCATTCATTTGACATGGAATTAATTTGTAATAACTAGATAAAATGGGTTTGGTTGCTAAGAAAATGGAAGAATGGATGTCTGGGAATTCAAGAAACACTTCTTTACCCACTCAATCCCAGAATTTGGGATTCCATTCCTCACGAGCTCCCACGGGGCAGGAATTTGTGAACCAACTTGATTCGGCTCAACCTGTGAGCCAAGATTTCTCGGAACCTTATGGGTTCCAAACTGGGGCCTTTGATCCCAGTTTCTCTGATTCTTCCTTCTCTCCATCCTCGTTTTATGAGGATGCATATGCAATGCAGGAGAATGTTAGGTCCAACCCATATTCCAACACTTATAACTCGGGGTGGAGGAACCACCATAGCTTCTCCTGGAAAAATCAAGGGCAACAGACCCAATCTCAACCTAGCAACTATGCGTCTCAAAAACCTATGGGTCAGGGTCAAGTATACACTCAGTTGCCCCCGAGACCAGTTAATCGGGCATTTTGGAATGCCCAACAATCCACAGGGCAGGCTGATTTAAACCGGCAGATGGTGGAAATGCAAGGGTCCATCTTCAGCTTATGCAACAAATGAATACATCCTTCGATAACTTGCAATCCAGGTTAATTGCTAACACCCGACAACCCAGATGTCTACCATCTCAACCTGTACCCAACCCATGCAATGTGCAAAATCAGGGCAATAGTGCCTATGGGTACGGGAATCAAAGGGACTCACATGCACATGCTCAAGTGGTTGAGCAGGGTCCCTCATCTTCTTCTTCCTTTGGTTACATGACTAACCAAGGACCTCCAATCTTCACTAGCCCACCTCAAGACCCAAACCCGTATGCCTCTACAAACTCTGTTACCTTGAGAAGTGGAAAGCAAACCCAAAACCCCAAATTGCCCTTTAGATGCCAAAACCCTGGGGAGCTCGAGAGAGAAAAGGAGATTGAAAAAGACAATAAGGCCCAGGGATTGATCTTGAAATCAGGGATAAAGCCGAGGCACAAAATGTAGTGGCAGATCACCTTTTGAGAATCCTAATTGATTCTCCTCATCCGGGTGTCCCGATCTCCGATACTTTTTCGGATGAAACTATCCTTATAGTCTCAGGTATCTGAACCCCCTAGTTTGTGGATATTGTCAATTATTTGGTCATTGGTCAAATCCCCCAGGATTGGACCAAACAAGAATGGGATAGACTTGTGACTGAGGCCAAATATTATTTTTGGGACGATCTCGAGCTATACTGCATCGGCGCAGACCAGATTATTCATCGATGCATCCCGGAAATCGAGTTCCATAGCATACTTGAGTTTTGCCACACATCTGCATGTGGTGGACACTTTTCCAGGAAAAAGACGGCAGCAAAAATCTTGCAATCTGGATTCTATTGGCCGTCATTATTTAAGGATGCCCAGGAATTCTCAAAGACATGCACTCGATGCCAGACACTCGGGAACATGGCTAAGAGAGATATGATGCCCCTGAACCCAATTCTTTCCGTAGAAATTTTTGACATTTGGGGCATCGACTTTATGGGACCCTTCCCTCCTTCATTTGGACACCAGTATATTCTGGTCACTATTGATTACGTGTCCAAATGGATTGAGGCAATTCCCACCCAGACCAATGACCACAAGGTGGTCATCAATTTTGTGAAGAAAAATATCTTCAGTCGGTCCGGGGTTCCTAGGGCAATTATCAGCGATGGTGGCACACATTTCACTCATGCCCAGTTTAGAAATTTACTAGGAAAATACAGGGTGAATCATTGGATTTCCACACCTTACCACCCTCAGACGAACGGACAGGCTGAGGTCTCCATTCGAGAGATCAAGAACATTTTGCAAAAAATCGTTAGGCCTGATAGGAAGGATTGGACTCAAAAGCTAGATGATGCTCTTTGGGCTTACCGTACGGCGTACAAAATGCCTACCAGTATGTCTCCGTTACGTCTGGTGTTTGGTAAGGCGTGTCACTTACCCGTAGAACTTGAACACCGGCCATTTTGGGCCATCAAGAAATGTAATGTGGACCTTGTGTTGGCTAGGAAAACCAAGAAACTCTAACCATCTGAGTTGGAGGAGCTTCAAAATGATGCTTATGAAAATGACAGAATCTATAAGGCAAGGACCAAAGCTCTCCATGACCAGATGATTTCACATAAAAGCTTTGAGTTGAACCAAAAGGTCTGGCTTTTCGATTCTCAATTGAAGTTTTTCCTTGGTAAACTCAGGTCTAAGTGGGGTGGCCCATTTGTTATTCAGCGGATTTTCCCTAACAAGGCCGTTGAAATCTCTGACCCAAAGACAGGTAATATTCTCAAGGTCAACAGACAGCGTCTCAAATCCTTTGTCGACCATGTGCTCCCCAAACCCGTCTCAGACAAGGTTGCTCTTACCTTGTTGTAACCACCGCAGGCTGATCATCGCCCAGCTGATGGCATTAAACTTAACACATGTAAAGACTATTCCAAGCTGACTAGAGTCTCATGGAAACCAGGTGTTATTCTTCCACTTCTACTTTCCTGCATGCTTTCGTTTTTAACAATGAGGACATTGAAATAGATAAGCATGTGGAGGTGGAAATATCTTATAATCATTTTATCAGCTGTAATAGCAATTTCCTGCTTTCTTTTATTCCAATTAAAAAAAAAAGAAAAAAGAAATAGAATTAATAGATGAGAACTTAGGCATTAGGAGTTGCAAACTTTAGGAATTGATACTTTGAGACTTGAACACTTAGACTCTTCAGGTCTTCGACCTTAATTAGCCCGGGTGTCCACTCAAATGTGGACTTAGTCTCGAGTCCTCACCAATTCAAATTCATTTTAATTTGGTAAATAAATTGGGATGATAAGTATATGACTTATCAACCCGCCCTCTGATTTGGGGGGATTTTAAGGTTAAGCATCTACACACTATTCGCACTGACTCACTTTCCGACGATTTTTACGGAAATTGGGTAGCTAATGGACCGACTTGGGTGGTATGGCTGGCAAGTTGTCGGTGGTAGCAGCTCATCGGCCGATTGTCCAAAGCCCAGCCACAAGACCATTTTCGTTGTACTACCCTTAGGTAAATCTTAGATCAGAGAAGCCACCTACTTAAAAAAAAAAAAGATACACACCAAAAAAAAAGAAAAGAAAAAAATAGAAAAGGGAGAAAATAAAAATAAAAAAAAGAAGCAGGGAAGTGGTCGTGGGTAACAGCCCATTGGCCAGTTGTCTAGAGCACAACTCATAAAATGCACAATAGTTCCCAACACATGTAGGGAAGAAGCGGGGAAATAGAATAAATCGGGGAGATATACACTGGGTTCGCCCTTGTGTTGAGCGCATAAATAAAAGTAAGGAGAAAGCTATCGATCGTAAAGATAAACCTTTAGGCAAGGTCACCTAGGGTCATAGAAACCTAAAGTCCATTTTAATGGCCATCTAGTGAGTCTTTCACTTTTTCACAAAGATGCTTAGTACTTAGAGTCCTTTTCGAGTCTTGTGCAAGTCGGGTAGCTGTAAAAAGGTATCTCGGAACTCTCAAACTCCAAAAGTACAAAAAGATTAGAAAAGAAGAAAAATAAAAAAAATGTATTTTCCTTTTTCAAAAAAGGCGAGGGCTTGGCCGGTATGCATTCTGGCAGACACCCGGGCATTGATAAGTCTTCGTAATTAGGTCATAAGGTTGAGATTTTCTAAAGCAATCAATGAATTTTTCCTAAATACTCGAACCCTGATTCTACTTTTATACATAGCATTTAGGTTCATTTTTGCTAGGGACTAGCAAAAAGTAAGCATGGGGGTATGATAAGCACATATAAATTCATCATAAAATGCTTATTTATAATAGTTCCTAAGCATAACATTGCATATCATGATATAAATATTGCATAAACATCCATTGCATTGCATTTAGGGTAGTTGTATATTATGTACATTAATTTTGTCATTTTACATGGCCAGGAGGCAGCACATCTTTACAGGCTTCAGATAAAGAATCCAACCATACCGATGGATTCAGAGAAACGATCGTAGTCCGTCGACGGGAGAATTGCCCAGATCTGAGCTCCATAGCACCCTCTACAAGAAGAAGAAGACGGAAGGCCTAGATGGTGCCATGTGGTGCCATCCAGGCCGCCCAACACCGGCTAGCAGCACCGCCCAATTCCTTCTTCATCCACGCCCTTGAATCTTAGCCGTTGAACAAAGATCCAACAGCTGGGAAGCGTTTGCACCAAGCTGCTCCTCACGACGCAAGGGAAGATCTAGCACAATGGTTAGATCACCGGTTTGCAAGGGTGGGGTGCAGGTTCGAATCCCCGCAAGCCCCCCAAATTCGCAATTCGGCTGGGCGCTAAGCAGCAGCTACGTAGCATGCAGCAGCAGCGCCAATGTAGCGTGTGCACATGCGCATGCCAGTGCAAGCCAGTGCACGTGTGCGTGACATGGTGTGAGGAGAGCACAGCGCGTGATGTGCACGCCAGTTGACCAAGCCAACAGAGTGGATGCCAGCAGAGGATAGACGCGGATCTTCAGTGACAGTTATGGGCCTTTAGTGATGCTTGCAGTTGTCATTAATGGCCCGTGTGCACCAATAAGAGGAATTGAATGGCAAATCTTTAGTGAAAGCTGCAGCGATGTTTATGGACATCAGTAAAGAATCAATGATGATTTTTGCCTCTTCTCCTCCATTATAAAAGGACCTACACCCCCTCCCTTCCAAGCCATCTCTACCTACTCTACTCCCACCTACTCCTAAGCTCTAGCAAGCAAACCAACGCTCCATTAGAGCTTGTTCTCAAGCTCCCAAGGCTCCTATTAGTGTAGCAAACCTCTGCCCCACCAAATATTACTCCAACTTCCCATCCCCCTTCATAGGTCGCCTTGGAGCCGTCCTCCCACCTCCATTCCAGTAGCAGATCAACTCCATCTTCTCACCTCCATTCCAGAGCTATGCCAAAGCTTTACTCAACCCGAGGTCCTCCTGCATCTCACCTCCGTCGTCCCGCACCTTACCTCCTTCGTCCGAGCTTCCGCTAAGCACCGTTGTCTAGCTGAACAGCCGATTCGGGAGATTTCCTCTCACCCCCCTCTCTTTTTATGCTTTCATAGTTTATTGTAATTGACATTGGAAGTAATATATATCAGATTTGTTCCACATCTCTATCTTGTGATTCATTTGCCTGTTTTCTTCTTACAAAAATACAAAAAAATAACAAAACCCTAAAATACCAAAAAGAAATGAATCGAAGCGCGATTTTCACGTAAAGTAAACGTCGCCTCCCTGTGTTCAACATGGGACTCCCTTAGAGTTTCAGTATAAATTTTATCTAATCGACGTGTTTTGCAACTACAACGATAGGTTACTTGTAACCTCGATTTCTAACACGTGAAACACGCTCGACCACTCCTCAGCAACAGTGCCAAAATGTTAACGCTAGATTGGTGCTTCAAGAATGTCGCATTGCAGTATAGCCAAAATAGTGTTTAAACAAATAGATTTTATTACTCTAAAAAGTTTCGGGGTCGAACATAGGGAGCAATATGGGAATTTAAAGCTCAAGATCACAACATAAAGTAAAAGAATTTGTAATAATAACAAGATCAAGGTGCAAAAAGATGGGAGTAAAATGGTGATTTAGATCACCAAATACTCCTACAATATTAACTAAGGAACTCAATGTATATGTATGCAATTAAACTAAACCGTCATCTGATTATGAAATCAGACGACCTAAACTTCTTTTTTTCTTCTTCCTTTTCCTCTACTCCTCTTCCTCTCCATCTCGTGTAGCTCCTCTTCTTCTTCTCTTTTCTGCTTTGGCTTCTTAAGCCTTCTCATTCTTCTTCCTTCTGCACATAGGGGAGGGGCTTCTTGAATTGGCTAAGTGTCAGCTAGACTCTCCTGAGAGCAAAACCCTCCCCCAACCCCATGTGCATGCTCTCCTTCTCTTTCTCTCTTAGGCTCCGCCCTCCTAGGGCCTCTGTAAGGATAGTCGGGTTATCGGATCATACACACTTGAGTCCAGGCTCACCGACGTGAGGTAGTAAGCAAGGACTGCAGGTCATTCTGGGTGGGTAAACGAGTCGACTAGATCAACAGGGTATAGAGTTGCGGACAAGGTGCAGGTGTGCATGGGTGACAGGGACCTCACCCCATGTTATAAGGCGAATAGCCTCTAACACAAATTCACTTTATGAGATAGCAACCGCTCTTCCAAAATCGATGTGGGACTAATCATGTCCCTCTTCTTTGCGTAGCCAGCAATAGGGTATCTCCGTTCCATTCATGCAATGGAAGCAGTCAACAATCCAATTTCCTGGTAAGGAATGAAGCTGAGTCAATTCCGCAACAGCTGGAGTTGAGTCCTGGAGCTGCAGGTGAAGAACAAGCTCTGAAGCATGCCTCAGAGCTCTACATCAATGGCAGAGAGGGGTTGTACCTGAAATCAGGAATATGGCCTTTCAACTCTATTAGAACATTCAGGGAATATCGCTGAACGACGACGAGTGCAACTGTGGTGGTGGCGTCACGTGCGAGTGGATGTGGAGGTCTGTCAACCTTACGAATTATGTGTGAGAGTGCGTGAGTCAAGGGGGGAGATAGAAAGGCCAATCCCCTCAATTACTTGAGGGGTTTTTGCCGGAGAGTCATGGAGATGGTGAGGAGCATGGAAGCGACACGACTGGGAGAGTGTGGAAGCTGCTAGGGCTTATCGGAGGTCTACCAGTGAGGTGGAAGATAGAGAGCGACGAGGTGAGTCGGTGGTCTAAATGAAGTGGTGAGTGTCTGGAAATGAGAAAGGGAAGTCGAGGAACTTATTTAAATAGTTGCTGGATGAAGGGGAGTGGAGTTGGCACCAGTTGAGCTGTAGCCGGTACTGGAGACAAAGATGCTCAAAGGAGGTGATCGGCAAGGATGAAGGGGGGCAGGAGTGTCAAATGGTGTTGCGCGATGCAGACGAAGGCAAGGAGGAAGAGTCTGCTATTGGTATTGTGGTCAGACGACGAGGGTAGGCAAGGAGAGTTGCTGGAGCTTGAAGAGAAAATTGACTAGAGGAGGAGAGAAGAATTTGAGAGTGTCTCAGGTCAAGTTCAAGCCTAGGGAAGTTCGGGAGGATCTGGGCTCTCTTATATATGAGTCTAAAGGCAGTTTGAGCTTGGAAATCCTTACCGGACTTAGGAGTTCCTTGATACACAAATCTCTCATGCGTTCGCATGAGAGATTGGGTAGGTTTTAAGGCTTGGGATTGGTTTCAAAAGGAAGGGAATTTCTTGACGAGCTTCCCTTTCAATTTTGAAAGGGATTCGATAAGAAATCAGGAAGTTCTTTCTAGTTTAAGGTTGCCGAAGCAAGTAGCAATAGGATTAATGGCGGCAGGAACCTTTTTGTGAGAATGATGACAAAGTTAGGGGCCTGTTTGAAAGGATTTTCAAAGTTAAGTGTAGAAATGAAATTAGACAGGACCAATTTGCAAACTAAGTCAAGACAATTTCATCCTGGGTCCAAATTTTGATATAAACCTAATTTGGAACTAAGGAATCCAATGGTGAAGTTGGATTTTGGTTTTGACCATGTTTGACTAGATAATTTATGCAAAAACCCAAATTAGGGCAAATGTCTATCTGTGGTTCTGTTTTAGGTTCAAACGGGTTCTGATGGTTAAATTGAAAGTTCCAAACCCTATAGAATATTTTTCTATGAATTTTAGAGGGTTTAGGTGAATTTTACCTTGATCATAACCTCAGTTAATTAAGCGGGTCTATTTTTAAGATTTTAAAAATCATTTAATTCTCAGAACACGTGCAAACCCTTTTCTGTTTGTCTTACCCCACTTTAAGACCAATTGACCTTCATTCAACCCCTGAGAAAACCCTTGGTTGTACTGCACTCATGATGAGCTGGTAAAATTGTAGTTTTAGCCCTAGTTTCTTATTTTTCTTTCATAATGAATATGCAATGACTTGTGACTCTTTGGCGGTTATGTAAGAGCATTTATTGACTTAATTGGGTCAAAATGAGCTAGTTATGGCTCTTGATGGTGTTCCCATCAACATTTAAATAGGACAACTCTGCTACAATATCTGAATATGATCTCCACTATTTCTTTGATTTCACCATAGTATCCATTTGGATCGATGGAAAGATCTGAATCAACAACTCCGACTTGTTGTGTGACCTTTCTATCATCAATTTCCTATATTCTGAATTTGAACCCATTTATTATATACCCAGAGTGGTAATACACATATTGTAATGGTCAATCAACAATTACATAAAAATTTGGTACATATCGAGGGTCCTTATCCTCTTTCAATTTATTAACTCGATCTTTAACCAATCTAAGAAGCCAAATTTGGTTATTGTTGATGAGTGAAATCGAGGTTTATAAATGATGTGTTGTAGTATAGGTCAAAATCGCTTGAAAACAAATAAAATTTATTACTCGAATGAAATCCGAGTTCGAATAGAGGAAAAAAGTAGGAATTCAAGCACTAATCTCAATTAATAAGTAAATGAGCACAAGAAAATGAGCCAAACAATGCTTAAGCAATGAATATTAATTATTCAAAATTGATAATCAATGTAGAATATAAGTCTAACAAGAGTTTGGCATATCAAAAAGAAATCTAGAATAAAAATAGTGGTGATTTAGATCACCAATTATTTTATCTAGATAAACATATAATAGTTAAGCAAGAATGCCAAATAAACCAACAATATCTAGGACAACTTAAGCAACTAAATAAATGAACAGTGCCTTGGACGTCTGATTTGAAAATCAGACAGCTTAAGTGCTTCCTCTTCTTCTTTGTTCTTCTCAAGTCCTTCTCTCTGCCTGTCTTCAACTTCTCCTCCCTTTCTTCTTGGTTTTCCTTCTTCACGCATAGAGGGGGGCAATCCCTCAAAATTTGGCTAAGTGTCAGAGAGAGAGAAACCCCTCTACCCTCACGCTCTCCCTTTCTCTCTCTAGGATCCACCCTCCCAAGGCCTCAGGTAATCAGGTATTCGGGTAGAGTGCACCCAGGACAAGGCCTGCTAGACATGAGTGGCAGCCGAGGAGTGCTTAGGTTAGGCGAGTAATTGGATCAATGCCAGGCCTGTGTGAGCAGTGTCACGGGTGAGGCGCATGTGAGGCACGTATAGGGACCTCACCCCCGATGCGTGCTGAGGTGAACAACCCTTACCATAAAATCAATATATGCGCTATGGTGCGGCTGTCAACGCCCGATGTGGGACTATCCCACCAGGCTTCTTCTGCATGTAGCTATGAGGGATGGCGCCTTCAATTGCAGTTGTAGGGGCTTTAGTGTCTCCAATTAGCAGCCTGGGCACTCTCCTGAGAGTAAGCTGCATTGCTTGGGACTTCACCAAGGCCTTGCAGTAACAAGAGACTTTCTTCAAGCTCCCTGAAGGAGGGCTGTTAATGGCGACGAGGGCGAATACCTGAAAAAATAAGCATGGCCACACGGCCTAATTAAACAATCTCAGGAGCTTCACCGTAGAGTGTGGAGTGCATTGGTGGTGTTTTCGTGGCTTATGGAGATGTGTGGTGGTCGATCGAAGTCGGGGAAGGAAACTGATGATGGGTGTGTTCGGGGGAAGTGTTGGGTGTGTGAATGGAGAGATAAGGAGAGGGCTTTTGTGTGGGAGGATGAGGCGAAGGTCATGGGGTGGTTGGTGAGGTGGATGGAGTTGTGTAGAAGTGGAACCACCACACCAGAGTGATCGTTGGATGCAGAGAAGACGAGGGTGGGTGTGTCGAGTCGAGGGTTCTTTTTGGCTTTTTGGAGAAGGAAACTAACCTAAGGACCTAAAGAAGCTAATCTAACCCTAATTTAATGGATGAAAAAGGGAGAACAACACCAGCATTTGTAGGATGACGCTAGGGAAGAAGATGCTCTGGTGATGGGGACGGCGACGACGACGGGGACAGAAGGGTGCCTGCTGGTATGGCGCAACGCGGAGGAAGGTGGGGAAGACGAATCTGCCACTAGTATTGGGGTCAGACGAAGAATGAAGATGGAGCAGGTCATCAGAGCTTGAGGAGCTTTTCGGCCGGACAAGGAGGAAGGAATTGAGGGTGTTCCAGGCTGAAATCAAGTTTGAGGAACTCAGCCTGAGCTGATGGGTCTTTTATAGATCTCTAGAAGGTGTTTTGGGCTTGGGAAGCATGGAAGCATGCTTCCCAAGCTTGGAATGCTTGCCAAAGTTAGAATTCTCTAGGATACCCGAATCACTCATGCGTTCACATGAGAGATTCAGAAATTTTTAGGGCTTAGGAATTGGCTCAAAAGGAAGGGAATTTCTTGACGAACTTCCCTTTCAATTCTGAGAGGGATTCGTCATGGAATCAAGGAGAACATGCCAATTTAAGGTTGCCAGAGTTTGTAGGTTTAGGATTCATGGTAGTAGGGATATTTTGTGAAGAAGTCAATAAAGTTGGGGGGCCATTTCCGAGGAATTCAAAAAGATAAGGATCTGAATGACATAAAAGGAGCCTGACTGGACCAAAGAGCAAACTTGGTCAAGATGATCTCAGATTGGACCCAAATTTTGGTATAAAACTAATTTGGACCCAAGGAATCAAATGGTGAAGTTAGAGTTTCATTTTTCCATCATTTGATTGGGTAACTTATGTAAAAACCCAAATTAGGGCAAATATCTGTCTAGGACTCTATTTTGGGTCAAACTGAGTTCCAATGGTCAAATAAAGCATATCAAACCCTAGAGAATATTTTTTATGAATTTTACAGTGTTTAGGGGAATTTTATCTCAACCAGAACCTTAGTTATTTAGGTAGGTCTATTTTTATGGTTTCAGAAGTCATTTAATTCTCAAACCATGCGAAAATCATTTTCTGTTTATTCTATCCCACTTGTTAGATTCTTCAGACCATTACCATTAATTAACCCATGAGAAAACCCATGGTTGTTTTGCATTCAAGATATGATCGTAAAATTACATTTTTAGCCCTATTTTCTTGTCTTTCTCTCAGAATGATTATGTAGGAGTATTTAATGACTTAATCAAATCAAATTGAGCTTGTTATGGCTCATGATGGTGTTCCCATGATACCCCCATGCCTATCTTTGCTAGTCCCTTAACAAAATCTTATGGAATTAACTCAAATTCTAGACCATGCCTTTTTATGCTATGATGTGTGCTTTCTTTTGTAGATTAGGTCAGAATGCCAATAGTAGGCCTAGAGGTACTCAAGTACCAGCCAAGATCTGGACTTGACTAGCTCTAACCTCAGTCCACCGTGAAGGCTTCTAAGGCCCACAGGAATTAACCTAAGGTTCAATGAACTCTGCGGTTAAAGCACCTATGCTTAAAACATGTTTAACCCTAGTCCAGTTTGCAGTGCATTTTTGTAAGAGAGAGATAGAGGATTTTTTTGCATTTGGAGAGTTTTCTCTCTCTTTTTCTTTTTTATTTCTATCTTTGGATTGGCTTTACAATACGATCTGTATCTGATTCCTAACTCCCACCATCAATCCTCGTAGGGTCCCTGGCAATTAATGCTTCTAGATAGCATCACCCATGACAACCCCTAAAACCCTAGCTTTTGAGATTTTGGGATAATTTCGCCCATGGCATTCTGTAGCAAAATCCAGACTCTGGCAATCGACATTTCGTGATAATGTGGAGGAGATGATATGTTATTGCACATCTTCAAGGGGAATTTCCCGCCTCTCCGCGCTAGGAGCTCTTCCAAATCAACTTCTGTTAATCAGCCGCTCCTAATCTAGGTAGCTTTTTCATAACATAATTAATGCTTATGCGTGATTTTGATAATTAAGCGCACTAAACTAGACAGTGTGTGGACTAGAGTGCTTAGGTTACCGAGTCCTGCAAACTAGAGGTCAGTTAATGGGGTCAAATAATCCTTAAGCCTTAGACCTAATACTTAAGTTTCGCATTTTCCCCAGCCTCTTGAGGACTATCCAGATCTTAATGAATATTTGAATTTTTAAGCATAAAACACTACCCAAGAGGCCTAAGATCAGCATTCATACTAATCTCTTTTGTCTCTTAGCAATTTTTGTCTTTTATCATTTACTTTAATTTTGTTCTAAAACTAAGTAGATTCCATAATCTTTTACTAATGACTATCTTTTTTCTTTTCAAATTATGCTCCTTTTTGACATTCATATCACCTCCCCTTTTTCTCCTAAAAAATGATATGCAAATTGATCTTTCAAAATTTCCTCCCTTATACATTTTTTCTTTTTCAATTTTTTATTTTTTTTGGTTTTTTGGACTATGTATTTTTTTGTGAGAACTCTTTCAAACTGTGAATTTTTGTATGTTTGCACTTTACCACCCCCCATACCTAAGTTTTCCAATGTCCTCATTATAAATGGAGGGTATGAAACAGTTTGGGTTCAGGAATTAGAACAGGATTATCTGGTGGGTGAACAGGTTGGGATGACTATTGCGGATGATTTCAAGCTCTTATATGAGTACCAGAGGTGGAGTCGACTGTTCTAAAACCACACTCAAGGTGCAATAGACATGAAGTACAATAAGGATAATCAGAAGGATCTCAAGTTTTTGGAATGACGGGTTGCCTCCCGTTAAGCGCTAAATTCAATGCCTTCAGTGAGCAGACATGGTATGCAGGAGTCGTAAAATCAGATGAGTTTTGTAGAACAAGCACCTTGATCAAAAGCTTGGTTGGTCCAACCAGGTGCTTGTTCAGATCAACAAGCTAATGATGCAGCCCAAACCCAATCAATCTGGCGGGTTGATGATGTGGATCAAGAGATGTGGTGCCCACCAGATACTGTGGAGCTTAAAAGAATATGTAAGTGTATAGCTAGGGTTTGGTTGAGTTGAATCAACCTGATCAGAGTAGGGATTCTCAAATGAGAAAGAATCAGTGGAGGATGTAGGCAATCCTACAGGAGTGGTTAGAGAAGGATGGGGCATGATTTGTAGTCTGATCGATGTCCGAAACCCTATATATATGTGGAGGAGAATCATATGCAACCGGATCATCGAAAGGAGAATCAGAGCAGACATTGAGTTTGGTTGCGGGTCGGGGTTGAAAATGGGATTGGGAAGGTTCTGCATGTGTAGAAGAGGTGCTTTCTTTAAAATCATTGACCTCAGTGTCAGAATCAAAAGATGGGTCGTAGTTGCTGAGGTCGTAAATTGGCTTAGAGTTGTCAGGAAACAACAGTTCTCTGGAATCAGAGTAAGATTCAAAATTGTCGGAGAACTTGCGAGAATCATGTTCTAAATCAGATTCGAGGTCAGAGGTTCCACCACAGAATAAATCAAGATGTGGACAATCAGCAACCTGACATGGGTCTAACCTAGTTTTAGATTCCAAGCTCACAAAGATGTCCCTATTAGGTTTGGGCTTAGGTTCTTGACTTGTAGGGAAGACCCAATCAAAACCCAACACTTCCAACTCCTCGATATCTGTATCATAGATTGGGTTGACTTTCGAAAAGTTAATCTGTATCTTTGGGGAGTTTGGAGAGGTGTACTCATTAAATATGGGTCCTGAATCATTATCCAAATTCGAAATCTGATTTGCATCACACGGGACCTTGTAATCATCCCAAGAAGGCTCAGATCCAGATTCTAGGTTAAGGGTATGGGTTGGATCACTAAGATCTAGATTGGGCTCTATAGGGATGTCAGAATTGCTTTCGAGAGTCACCTTATCAAAATATGGGATAGAATTTATACCCTTGAGATGTTCTGATTCAATCTTGGTTTCATAGGTGTCTGGAACATTAGGGCATGGCAGTGTTGGCTCGTAATCGTGATCACCTGTAATCGGATCTTCCCCACCCATTTCAATATCAGGTATGTCTATTGCTATGGAATTTGAATTGGAATTTCTCTAGGCTGGGGGTCCGTAATAAGCTTGATTATCAAACCCAGGATTTAGGAGATTGTGCTAGCTAATCCAAAATGTTGCAAGGGTGTACTGATGCCTATGATCGATAACACATTTCAACATCTACATCACCTTGTCTCTTTTTTCAAGGTCATCTCGATGTACTTTCCATAGTTATGGCTCAAATCTACACAAGATATATTCACCATTATGCCATCTCTCAATTTCCTGGTATTTTGGCATGAGAACATCCCAAGTTGCCCCATTTTCTAGTTGTGTCAAAATTAGTTGTGCTTGTTCTAAAATAAATGTTATTGTGTTTGACACAT
Source organism: Thalassia testudinum (assembly GCA_037157565.1). NCBI lineage: Eukaryota > Viridiplantae > Streptophyta > Magnoliopsida > Alismatales > Hydrocharitaceae > Thalassia > Thalassia testudinum. The sequence continues at coordinate 14,182,135 of JAZHRO010000063.1, forward strand.
TAACCTGTATATCCTTAAACGGGTCTGCTAACATGTTGGGTTGCATTTTGAATCACAAATGGTGGAATCAAGATGTAGAATCAAAATTTAAAATTAAATTAAAATTGATTAGATCTGAAAGAGATTCCCAAGAAAACTTGTGTATGTGCTTTAATAGAAGGGATGAGGGACTGGATGTGAGATTTGACCCAATCAAGGCACCCGAAGATTTTTGGATGACTAAGGTAATTTCGAGGTGGATGCTACCTCTGAATCAAAAATTCGCACACCTAAGAAATACCTGGGCAGCCAGGAAGGGAGAGCCCCGCAAAGACCCCCACACGGTAGAGCATCCCCACGGGTTACAGAATTTCCCCCACCCGACCTTCCTTGTCACTAAGGGTCTAGGTAGACCGAAATGTTTGAACTTAAGTCCTTAAGTCTACCAATTTTATGTCCTAATTTGTGCCTTGATTTTCACTTGATTAGAAGTTAATTTCATCTTGTGACCTAATTTGGAGGTTGGTTGGCCAACAATGTAGACGAACCTCACCTGACCTGCCCTAAAGATGGCAAAATGAGATCTAGGTCAAGACCTAGAAATCAGCAAGATTTGACTCCCAGGTTATTAGGTCCAAGGATTTCAGGGTTCAAGTGAATTTAGAGCCTGATTTTAGGGTTTTTCCTAATTAGATCTTTTTAACCAAGGTCTTGGGTAGCACACAAATGCAGGTGGGTTTGTTTCCTTTCATGCAGGCAAGTGTGAACTAGCACTCCAAAACCCTAGAATTGAAACCCTAATTAGCTCTATTCTAGGGTTTGCATAGAGCATAGTCCCTAATAGGAAAACAAGAAGTGTGAGCACAGGGAACAAGCAGGAATTCAAGCGCTAATCTCAATTAACAAGTAAATGAGCACAAGAAAATGAGCCAAACAATGCTTAAGCAATGAATATTAATTATTTAAAATTGATCATCAATGTAGAATATAAGTCTAACAATAGTTTGGCAAATCAAAAAGAAATCTAGAATAAAAATAGTGGTGATTTAGATCTCCAATTATTTAATCTAGATAAACATATAATAGTTAAGCAAGAATGCCAAATAAACCAACAATATCCAGGACCACTTAAGCAACTAAATAGATGAACAATGCCTCAAACATCTAATTTGATAATCAGACGGCTTAAGTGCTTCCTCTTCTTCTTCTTTGTTCTTCTTCTCAAGTCCTCTCTACCTATCTTCAGCTTCTCCTCCTCTTCTTCTTGGTTTTCCTTCACGCATAGAGGGGGGCAATCCCTCAAAATTTGGCTAAGTGTCAAAAAGAGCAAACCCACTTCCCTTGCGCTCTCTCTCTTTCTCCCTCTAGGATCTCCCTCCCAGGGCCTCGGGTAATTGGGTATTCGGGTAGAGCACACTCGGGACTAGGGCTGCTGGCTGTGAGTGGCAGTCGAGGAGTGCTTAGGTTAGGCGGGTGATCAGATCAATGCCAGACCTGTGTGAGTAGTGTCATGGGCGAGGATCATGTGAGGCATGTGTAGGGAACTCACCCCCTATGCATGCTGAGGAAAATAGCCCTTAGCATAAAATCAGCATATGTGCTATGGCGCAACCGTCAATGCCCGATGTGGGACTATCCCACCGAGCTTCTTCTGCATGCAGCTACGAGGGATGGTGCCTTCGATTGCCATTGTAGGGGCTTCAGTGTCTCCAATTAGTAGCCTGGGCGCTCTCCTGAGAGTAAGTCGCACTGCTTGGGACTTCACCTGGGACTCGTGGTAACAAGAGACCTTCTTCAAGCTCCCTGAAGGAGCGCTGTTAAAGGCGAGGAGGGCAAATACTTGAAAACATAAATGTGGCCTCGCAACCCAATTAAACAAGCTCAGGAGCTTAGCCGTAGAGCGTGGAGTGCATTGGTGGTGTTTTCGTGGCTTGTGGAGATGTGTGGTGGTCAGTCGAAGTCGGGGAAGGAAACTGGTGATGGGTGTGTTTGGGGGAAGTGTTGGGTGTGTGAATGGAGAGATAAGGAGAGGGCTTTTGTACGGGAGGATGAGGCGAAGTTCATGGGGTGGTTGGTGAGGTAGATGGGTTGTGTAGCAATGGAATCGCCTCGCCAGAGTGGTCATCAGATGCAGAGAAGACGAGGGTGAGCGTGTCGAGTCGGGGATTGTTTTTGGCTTTTTGGAGAAGGAAACTAACCTAAGGACCTAAAGAATCTAATCTAACCCTAATTTAATGGATGAAAGAGGGAGAACAACATCGACGTTGGTAGGCGGCCGTTAGGATAGAAGATGCTCCGATGATGTGGACGGCGAGGACGACAGGGAAGGAGGGGCACCTGCTAGTATGGCACGATGCCAAGGAAGGTAGGGAAGATGAATCTGCCACTAGTATTATGGTTAGACGAAGAATGAAGATGGAGGAGGTCACCAGAACTTGAGGAAATTTTCGACCGAACAAGGAGGGAGGAATTGAGCGTGGTCTAGGCTGAAATCAAGTCTGAGGAGCTCAGCCTAATCTAAGGGGTCTTTTAATGATCTCTGGAGGGTGTTTCGGGCTTCGAAAGCTTGGAATGCTCACCAGAGTTGGAATTCTCTAGACTACCCAAATCTCCATGCATTCACATGAGAGATTGGGAATGTTTTAGGGCTTAGGAATTGGCTCAAAAGGAAGGGAATTCCTTGACGAACTTCCCTTTCAAATCTGAGAGGGATTCGTCAAGAAATCAAGGAGAACATGACAATTTAAGGTCGTCGAAGTTTGTAGGATTAGGATTCATGGTGGAAGGGACCTTTTTGTGAAGAAGACAACAAAGCTGGGGCCCATTTGTAACGAATTAAAAAAGATAAGGATCTGAATGAGATAAAAAGATCTTGAGTGGAAAAGGAGACAGGATGATGAGGGAAGGCGATCATGGGGCGATAGGGAGGAGGAACTGTGATGATGAGGGATGGACTACATGGAGATCTAGGGCATGGAGGCAGAAGGAAAGGAGAGGTTTCATCGCTACTGGTAGATGGGAGGCGGGTATGAGGAAGACAGATAGAGGGAGTTCATGGGGCAACAGGAAGATCGTCTACTTCCGATGCCGGCATTGTGGCCATATGACGGCTGTATGTCGCTTCCCCATTGTGTGCCTTGCATGTGGAGATCACGGCCATAAGTAGGACTCGTGTAAGGAAAACGAAGGGCAGATGAAGGGTTGGTTGAACTTGCACTCTGGAGGTTTGAATTTTAGGGCACAACTGCCACCACCGCTGCCCCCTCATACATACGGGGGTCATACGATCGATGTTGAAGTTCCTATGATAGAGAACATAAGAGCAGCTGAAATGGTACTAAGAGGGGCTTTGATCAGTGGGGTAATGACTAGTAATCCATCTTTAGAAAACCTCCAAAAACTGGTAAGTACGTTATCCCCATCAACCAACTGTTGGAAAATTGCTTTTCTATCTCCCACATGATTTACGCTTTTTGGCTTGGGGATGATGGATGTCGAACATATGCACTTTCGGTCGAGTTCTTTTGAAGGTTTAATGGTGATATGAGATTAGTCTCTCCCTTTGATGGAGCTTTGCTGGAGAGACTGCCACAGAGATTAGGCTCTAGATCGGGGAGACTTGAAATCAAAGGTCTACCGCTACGTTTGAGATCAAGAGAGGTGGTGGCGACCATGATTTCTGGGTTTGCTATAATGGTAGAAGATGCAGATGCTAGTTTGGTGGAGGGTGATGGTCGGGTCCTTAGTGTCATGGTGGATGTCTTCAAATTAGGTTCGGTCCCTAACAGATTGATCCTGAGGTGTGGGGGTAGCTCCTGGTTGCTTCTCTTGAGTTTCATTGTGGGCAACAATGTTGTGAAGAAGGGGTAGGATAAGACGTCTGTTATGCAGGTTGTTGAAGAGACGAACGCACATGTATCGTGCAGGCCTTCTCCTGATGAGGCACTGACAATAAAAGAACGTAAGGACCACCACCTTGGGGAAATGGGGGAGATGATGGAAGAGGAGTAGGTGGAATCAGTCAGGAATGAAACAGTGATGCCCGTGATTGAAGCTACCGGGGATCCACAATCAGTGTTTGATAACACTGAGATACAAGTGTTGAAAGAAATCTAGATTAATTCCTTGAAGACCAAGCCAAATTTAAAAGAGGTGGAAGGCCTAAAATTTGGTACTGGATCTATTACCAAGGCTGGCATGGGTAGATCACCCTACAGGCTCAGATAGAGGAGGCCAAAATCTGATTTGCTCCTGGATGAGAACACAATAGCTGCGATTATGCAGGTTAGTAAGAGCCAAAACCAAAAGAGGGAGGGGTCTCAAGAGGGAAGATGAGAGTTCTTATGTGGAATGTGTGTGGGTTGCGCGACAAGAGGCAGAGGGCTTCTTTAATGATATACTTGAGAGAGTGGGAGATCGATTGTGCAATCATACAAGAGACCCACATTGAGAATGAATCTGATAGAGCATGGAATGATATGAAGGCTACGGGGGTGAATGAGTGTGTGATGCTTAATGCACATGGCAGGTCTGGGGGCATTGTTATTTGGTGGAGAAGGGCTTGGTTACACCTGCTGGATGTACACAAGGCTGGCCACTTGGTGACCTGCAAATTCCAAAGACATCAGGGACAAAATGTCATCTGTATTACTGGTGTGTATGGCCCATGTGTTGCTTCTATGAGATAGGAACCTTGGGATGATTGGGCTGCAGCTGCAGAATTCGTGCAAGGGGAAGCTTGGCTAGTAGGAGGGGACTTCAATTGTGTATTGACAGGGACTGATAGGCCAAATGGTGTCATGGACAACACTTCTGTTGGGTTTCAGCTGGTAGTCCAATCTCATGGTTTGAATGAATATCCATCCTCAGGAGCTAAATTCACTTGGCGTAATGGCAATGGCCTTTTGTTGAAGATTGACAGATTCTTTGGGAATACTACTATCCTTGATAGATTCCAACTATCTAATGTTGCTGGACTAGATCGCCCTTTCTTAGACCATACTCCCTTGGTCTGGGATAGTGGGGAAGACGTCCAAACAGGATCATATTTCAAGCTTAGAAGATCATGGCTGAGAGAGCCTAGGTTTCACGAGATGGTTGGCTCATGGTGGAAAACCAAACAGATGGAGGGCTTAGCCACTATCAGGCTTGCTTCCAAGCTGGCTACTCTACGCACTATTTTGAAAGAGTATGGAGCTACGCTGATTGCACTAAGGCAGCAGAGGCGTGTAGAGGCTCTGAATAAAATCCAGATATTGGATTCTAAGGAAGCAGTAGGCCCATTATCTGATGAGGAACTTGCAACTAGAAGAATGTGGAAGGGTGTGATAGTGGAGGAGGATCTCAAGCAGGAGATGGACTGGAGGGAGAGGTCTAGATAGCTTTACCTCAAGGAGGGAGATGCCAACACAAAATTCTTTCACCTTGCAGCCAACTCTCGTAGACGAGTAAACTTTATTTCTTCCATTCTCAAAAATGGGCAAAGACTGTCTTCTATGCAAGAAATTAGAGCAGAGGCTATCAGGTATTACAGGGAATTATCACGGGCAGCAAAGAGAGGTGGCTGGAGGATGGCTGTAAGTGATGCGCCTAGAGTTACAAATGATCAGGCTTCTAAGCTGACATCTACTATCACTGAAAAGGAAACTATAGATAATATAAAAGATCTAAACAATGAGGGCTCCCCCGGATCGGAAGGTATTCAAGTTTTCTTTTATAAAGAAATGTTGAGTGTGATTGGCAATGAGGTGATGGACATTATAAGAGAGTTTGAGAGGGGCAATGCAGGTTTCGATAAGATCAACAAATCTTTTCTCTTTCTGTTGCCGAAGACATAGGGGGCTGAGAAATTTTCAGATTTTAGACCGATTGCTTTATTGAATTCCATTTACTTAGTGGTGAGTAAGATACTAGCTAATAGATTGAGGACTGTTCTACAAAGCTTGATCCATCCTGTACAATCTGCCTTTCTACCCAACAGATCCCTTCAAGAATCGTTCATTATGGCCCAAGAAATGTTGTGTGGGTGGCATAGAAGGAAATGCAAAGCATTTATGTGGAAAGTGGATTTCCAAAAGGCCTATGATTCGATCTCGTGGCCTTACATTTAGGAAGTATTCAAAAGAAGAGGTTTCCCACCCATTTGGATCCAGTGGATGAAGCGGTGTATCACAACTTCTTCCTTCTCCCCGCTGATCAATGGGAAACCATGTGGTGCCTGGATTCAACCCTAATGTGGGGTTAGACAAGGATGTCCATTAGGCCCTTTGATTTTTAATCTTGCAGTTGACGGGCTTGCAAGATATGCATGTAAATTGACAAAGATAGTGTTATAAGAAGGTATTCACTCTCTAATAGGACTATGGCCCCTATTTTACAATACGCAGACGACACGATTTTCTTTGTGGAGGGGTCAACTGCCGCAGCCCATGCTTTAGGACACATGGCGAAGATTTTCAGAGACATTTCAGGTCTGAAATTAAATAGGGGAAAATCTACCTTGATCTACTTTGGCCTGAATGAACAGGAACATGACACACTGTCAGCTACGCTAGGAACACCACGCTCTAAGCTGCCACTTAAATACCTGGGGCTACCACTGCGATGCTCGAAACTGAAGAAGAGTGATTGGAATGTTCTTTTTGACAAGATTTCTGTCATGTTGGAAGGATGGAGCAATAAATTTTTGTCAAAAGGTGGGAGACTGATCCTTCTAAATTCAGTGATTACCTCTATCCCGGTTTTCTACTTCTCTATCTTCAAAGCCCCGAAATCTACTTGGAAACGTGTAGATGTAATGCGCAAGAAATTCTTTTGGAAAGGGGCTAAACATGAGGGGAGGTTCATGCAGCCTATGAAATGGGATCAAATATGCCGGCCAAAGGAAGCGAGTGGGTTGGGGATCAAGGCTCCTAAAGAATTTAATGAGGCTCTTCTGATTAAATGGGCGATTAAGATTTTTGAGGGCAAGGAAGAACTATGGACAGAACTTATTAAAGACTGTTATGCTGGCTCAAACAATGTGCTGAAGAGGTTATTTCCAACCAAACCATCCCCTTTTTGGAGATTGGTCATCCTAGCTATTAAAAGTAACTGACAGTTCATGAAGCCCAAGCTTGGAGATGGCCATGATTTTAGTTAATGGAATGAACATTGGTCACCATTGGGTATTCTAAAAGAGTCCTACCCAAGAGCATATTCAGTTGTTGTAGATAAAGACACCCCTGTTAGTAGCTTATGGTCAGAATCTGGTGGCTGCTGGAGGTTTGATGTGCCTAAAATTAGAAGAGAGGGTACCCGGTAGTGGGAGGAAAGGCAGAGTCTGATATTTGACTTACAGCAGCTCTGTCCAAGACAAGGCATGGAAGATACATACGGCTGGAATGGGAGATACATAGCCCAGCAAGCATATGAAAGAATCATCAGATCTAACAGAAATATGGAAAGTGACTTGGTTGATAAGAAGATATGGCTATTGAAAATCCCACTAAAAGTCCAAATTTTTTTATGGTTGTGTAGGAGGGAAGAACTGATCACAGGAGATTTTAGACATAAAAGAATGGAGACAACATTAAATGACTGCTATCTATGCAGGTTACACACCGGCAGTTTATCCCACATATTTTCCTCATGTTTGTTCACTGATATGATATGGAGAAAAATATGCCAGGAACCTCTACCTACATGGGAGTCTCTATGGAAGAGATTGCAACACCTGGAAGGCCATATATGTGTATGGCCGTAACCCTGTGGTGTGTTTGGAGGGTGAGAAATGAGAAGTTATTTTAGGAGAGACTAGTCTGTTGCGAGCAAATTGTAAATGAGTGCTGGTCCCTCATATATAGATGGGGATCTAATGTGTAGTTCTCCATTTTTTTTGTTTAATATGAAATAAAATGCCCTCTGGATTGCTATCGTACCACGATAGCTTTCCTCACAGTTTCAAAAAAAAAAAAGAGCTTGAGTGGACAGAAATGCAAACTTAGTCAAGATGATCTCAGATTGGGCCCAAATTATTAACCTCATTTGATTGGGTAATTGATGTAAAAACCCAAATCAGGGCAAATATCTGTCTAGGACTCTGTTTTGGGTCAAACTGGGTTCCATTGGTCAAATCAAGCATACCAAACCCTAGAGAATAATTTTCTATGAATTTTACAGGATTTAGGTGAATTTTATTTTGACTAGAACCTTAGTTATTTAAGCGGGTCTATTTTTATGATTTTAAAAGTCATTTAATTCTCAAAACATGCAAAAACCCTTTTCTGTCTGTTCTAACACACTTGTTAGATTCTTAAGACCATTTGACCCTTATTAACCCCTAAGAAAACCCGTGGTTGCTCTACATTCAAGATATGATGGTAAAATTATAGTTTTGACCCTATTTTCTTATCATTCTCTTAGAATGATTATGCAATGAATTATGGCTCTCTGGTGGTTATGTAAGAGCATTTAATGACTTAATCAGATCAAATTGGGCTAGTTATGACACATAATGGTGTTTCCATCAATTGTCCTTGAAAGCGGTAATTGTTCGAATTCCTTGTAAAATGGTTCAATTTTAGGAATTTATTTTAAAATATATAGATGTGCGCAACGTCTGTCATTGTTTGAAATAGCCTTGTACTCTGTATGAATAATCAACCTTCCTCTGATATCAAAAATTGACAAACATTCTTCATCACTATGATTGTATTTCCCCTCATAATTCCTTTGAAGTTTGTTAAAGCGGTTGTCTATTTCATTCATGTACATGGAGGTAAAATTTATACACTTCACGAGATAGCCTTCTACAATTGATCCTTTCGATTTTTCCTTTCTCAAAACATAATCTTTAAGCTTTTTCAAAAATTACTCCATAGGATACATCCATTTGAATTGTATAGGTCCACCAATTCTTGCTTAATTGCAAGATACAGCGTGAGATGAACCATTACATCGAAGATGGATAGGGGAAGAATCTGTTCCATCTTATAGAGAGTAATGACTATTTGTTTACCCCAGTGATCTAACATATCATTTTGTAGCATCTTCGAACAAATAGCTTTGAAAAATCTAGTCATCTCTATAAATGAATCAATAACTTGCTTTACCAGCATCCCCTGTATTGCCAGTGGAAGCAATACTTGCATATAAACATGAGAGTCATGACTTTTCAAGCCCGATATCTTTTTCTATGCTTCATTCACACAACGAGAAAGCTGTGAGGAAAACCCATTTGGCACCCGAATCTCCTTTAAGAAGAACAACCTACTCTTTTGGTCCTGATTTAAGCTGTAAATATCAGGTAGGAAGTAGCCATCATCCTCATGAATATGCAGCTCTGGACTTATCTCCAAACTCTTCGTGTCTTTTCTTGGTTTCACCGTGTCCTTTGGATCATCAGTCAGATTTAATACATCTAAGATGTTATCCATCACATTCTTTTTGATGTGCATAATATCTAAACTATGACGTATTGTAAGATCTTTCCAGTATGCCAACTCCATAAAAAAAATGCTTTTCTTTCGAAATCCAGAATTCCTCGTGGCCATCTGGTCTTATTTGAATGGTCGACCCAACCATATCTCACCCATTTCTTATAATCTCTCCATTATAACCTACCTGGCAATCTGATAGAATCTGGACTAAGTTTATTTTTTTGGATTTTTCTTTGAATACAGACATTTCCTGCCATCAAATTTACTCCTGAACTGTGACGTTCGCCATCTATGTTCAATAGGTAGAAATATGCAATGTCCTAAGTAATGGAATTTCTTACTTTTCGACAGTCGTAGGTGATGAGTGTCTTCTATATGGACTGGGCAAGAAAGCTTTCCTTTAATGCTCCAACCTGACAAATTTCTGTACGCCAGGAAGTTGTTTATGGTCAACAACAATGTTGCAAGCATATTGTAAAATTCTTTCTTTTTAGCATCATACGTCTTCACGTCGGTGTACCACAACTGTTTTAGTTCATCGATTAATGGCTGGAGATAAACATCTATTGCATTTCCTGGTTGTTTTGGATCGGGAATTAATAGGGTCAGCATCATGAATGACAATCTCATACACGACTAGGGAGATAAGTTATAAGTGACCATTACTACTAACCATATAGAGTACGATAGGTACATACTCTTAAATGGATTAAATCCATCACTTACAAGACCCAACTGCACGTTCCTTGCTTCTAAAGTGCATGAATTGTTTCTTTCGTCAAATCTCTTCCACTCCTCTAAATCAGTAGGATGACATATTCTTCCATCTTGAGATTTACAATCCTGGTGCCATATCATCCATCGTGCAGTCTTAGTTGATATAAAGAGGCGTCGAAGACTAGCTGTCAATGAGAAGTAACGAAGAACCTTCTGAGGTTGTTTCCTCCTACTTTCATTTTTACCTTCCTTATATCTCTCAAATCCACATTCGAGATAGTTCCATAAGTTTGGAAATTCATTTCTAAAAAGAATGTAGTCATTCGGACATGCATCGATCTTTTGATAGTCCAAACCAAGCTTACGAATCGGTTTCCTTGCCTCGTACCATGAAGCCAGAAAACCAATAGGGTTATTCAACAGCTCAGCAATAAATTGAAGTATTGCTGACATGAATTTAGCACTAGCTCTATTCATAACCTTTTGTTGAAACATCTTTAATAAAAATGACAACTTTGACACTTTCGTAACATCGATAGCAATAGAATCCTCAGTTGCCTTAACAACATCATAGAACGGATCGCAACTGAATGGATCTTCCTCATCTATATTTATATCCTCTTCTCCACTCATCTCTTCAACATTCCTTGTGTTTCTTCACCTCCACTATCAAAAATTTCCTCGTCATTCTATTTGTCAGCAGTGTTCTCATTATTTATGACTTTCTCAGTCAACTCCTCTCCATGAGCTATCTAAGTAGTGTAATGCTGCCACCACTCATTACAAATCAAGTGCTCGAGCATAGTATTACAATCATGCAAGGAATCATTCAAACATCTTCTACATGGGTAGAAGATATTATCAAGTTGACCTCCTCGCCTAAATATCATCCCATTGTCATCAAAGGCCTAATCCAGGAATGGAATTACTCCATCCTTATATCTGGTGTAATCTGAACCTCACAATCCAATCCAAGGTTTACCCATTGTAACCTAAAATTTAATGTAAACAAATCACTTATTAAGAAGGGAGAGAATTGAATGATGTGTATCTTGATTAAGATTTTCACTTTAGATTTGATTGCAACTTAGATTTTCCCTTTATATATAACCTTAGTGCGGTGAAATTTTGGCAACATCTCCCCGCACTTCTCCAGTATAACCCCTAAAACTAACCATAGCCAAATTTCCTTTAACACCAAATTAAGACCACCATAGGAAACTAAAAAAGGTTAGTTGGTATACTAGAGAAGAGTAGAAAGAAGCAACCAAATTTCACAACACAAGGTTATATGTAACGAGCAAAACTAAGTTGCAATCAAATCTTTAAGGACCTTCATTAGTTTAGTACTTCACCGAACTAAAGTCGATCGAGTCTTATGGCATGCTACTAAGATAATACATAATGCATGTAAGTGAGGTATACATACACTTCTTACATTGTCTGTATAAAATGATCATAAGTATCGATGGGTAAGTAATTTGGACACAATTTGACTCGGAGGACTTTTACCCTAGGGATTAGAATACCTAATGTTTGGCCTCGCATACGTATATCTTCTTTAACAAATGTGTGTATTTAAACAATAATTAATTTGAACATTAAAGAAATTCAACAAAAAACTAAAATATTATTTAATTAAATCAAAAGGATTGAATGTATATATACCTCTAACTACTCAAGCCTCTGAGTGTACCTGACATTGATAACCCGCAATTTCAAAATCAAAATTAATTAAATAACATATTATAATCTTAAATGTTATAAGAGATAAGGAGGGGAGGGGGCCAGAGGCCGACGCCATGGTTAGGGTTTTGGAGGAAACGGGTGGGAGTGGTGTTGGAGGTGAGGAGGGGGCAAAGAGATAAGAAAGCTTAGAGGTGAATAATGGAGGAGAGGATGGAATGGAGATAAATAGCGGAATGTGGGGTAGTGGAGTGGGTAGGGGGATGGGAGGGTTTTAATGGGAGGAGGAGAGGTTGTGAAGGGGCACTACAGTTGTGACACTTGGCAAGTAGGGGGTTCTAGAAAGATCCAGCATCCCATTTTGAATGAACGTATATCAAAGATTCTCCAAAACTATGGTTTAGAAATGACATTCTTAAATGGTTTTAGAAATCGACGGCAAGGAACTGATGGCATATCCCATTTTTCTGGTAGTGAGGCCAATCATCCTAACCTGGCACTCACCAACCTAACCTAATTAGTCACCCTCTTGGTCGGCCATGGACCTTATTTCTTAACCAAAATGGTTGGACAAACTAGGTTCATATCCTATAGAAAACCCAATCCCTAAAACCTAAAACAAACCCTATCCTATCCTCCTCCTTTAGCTACTACCTATATCAAGCCTAGAAACTAAGTAAGCACCTAAGTAGCTGGCCCTAGGTAACTCTAATATCCTTCATATGGTTGGCCACCTTACTTAGCTAAAACTTATGTTTAATCTCTACCCTTTATCCTAGATCTTATGGCCTACTCCTTTAGATAAACCTTAGCACATATCCTCTCCAAACAACCATGTTAGTTGCCCCCTCCTACCACCTATCCTCTCCTTAAGGTCGACCATGTAGCATAAAATTCCAACAATTAAACCTACAACCTATGGCCCTAAATCCACCTAGGAAACCCTAACCTTATCCCTTAAAAACCAACCTAAGTGGCTTACCATATCACCATGAGAAACACCTTAATTGGTCGACTACATCTCAACCATCCATCTCCTATCCAAAGGTTCTCCTTCAATCTTATAAAATTCATCCAACAGGAGATCAACCAACAGGAGGAGGCCCTTTAGATCAACATCTCATTAATCCAAGGCCCTTTAGATCAAACACTCTTACAAAATTCATAAGCATGCCCCCTTTAAAAGCTATTCTTCCACTTCCAAAATTCACCAACTGGGCAGTAGGAGGGTGAGGAGGAGGAGGATGTTATCAGCAGGAGGGGGAGGAGGAGGAGGAGGAGAACCAATGGTAGGAGGGGAAGGAGGAGGGGGAGGGTATTGGCAGGAGGGGGAGGAGGAGGGGATGACAGGTGGATGAGGAGAGGAGAGGGGGACAGTAAGAGGGGAAGGATGAGTAGGAGGTGTTGGGGAGGAGGAGGGTGGAAGGAGGGCATTGGGAAGGAGGAGAGAGGCAGGAGGGGTCAAGGAGTAGAGGACAGCAGAAGGGGGAGGAGGAGGAGGAGTTGGGGAGTGACGTAAACATGTTTACATTTCATAAGATGTCTATTTATGCATGTTCTTAAGCATAGAATTGCATTGCATACTATAAATATTGCATAACATTCATCATCTTGCATTTAGATTAGTTTGAATAAAATGGAGGTAATTGTGTCTTATTATGTTCAAGGACAGGGAAAATTTTTATCGGAGCCTCGAATTGAAGATCCAACCATACAGATGTGATCAGGGCAACGATTAGAGTTCAACAACGCTAAGATTGCCCTAATCAAACACCTATAGCATCAGATAGAGATCGAGGAATCCTAGAAGATAAAGGGCCAAGATGGAGTGAATCCACATTTCAGATGACAAATCCGACCACATGGATGGATTCAGATCGGCGATCGTAGTCTAACGGTGCGAAAATCAACTCAATCCAACAACCGTGGCACCATCTACATCATCTAGAAAATGGACGGCCAAGATGGTGCCACGTGGCACCATCTCGGCAGCCCAACAATCCGCACCATCCACTGAACGCCTCCACATCAACTTTTCTCCGTCGTTGGATCAAGATCCAATGGCTGGGTCGCACCCACGCTTAAGTTGGGCTCCCGCCCATCCACGCACGTGGCGCAGTGGGTGAGAGCACTTAAGTGAAGCGTAGGTGCGCGTTCGAATCGCAGGAGGCAGGCGTTGGGGAGCAGGCATAGCGACCGTCTGATTGCGATCAAGTAGCTGCGAGCGCTCAATAGCGCCCATGCACTATCGAACGGCCGCACGTGACACGCCATCAAACGCGGGAGTTGCGGTGTGAAAAGGCACGGCGAGGGCGCATCTCAGCCATTCGATCTCATGATTGAATGGCTGAGAATTGAAGGACGTGGGCGGCATGGAAGATGAGCGGGTGGCACACGTCGCCCATGACTAGGGCTTTAGTGACGGTTTTATCCATCACTAAAGACCCCTTTTTAATGTTTTGCAATTATAAAGACCAAATTGCGCTGACTCCTTCCAACTATAAAAGGAGACCCCCTCCATACGAAATTTTCATCCCTTCCTTCTCTTCTCTTTCTCTCTAAAGCTTAAGAGAAGCTTATCCCACAACCAGGATGCTTCTCAAGAGATAAAGTCAAATTTTTGCACCCCTTTTGGAAGCGAATCCTGCGACGATGATGACGTGCTGCCTCGTTGCCATTCTTCTCGCTTCGTCCTTCGTCTTACTCCGTTCCTCCTCTTCCAGGCGTCATCCCATCCAGCTCATCCTCCAAGCGACCGTCGAGGAGGATAATTCTCTCTCCATTCTTTTTAATGCTTTCTAGAGTAGATTTACTGCTTTCTAGTGTAATCATTTTCTATTTTTTAATCGTAATGTTTAGTGTAACAAACAATCTCTTTGATAATGAATTCCATGTTCATTCTACATCTCTTTTTGGTTTTTGTTTGTAATATTCTCTCTCTTTCTCTCTCTTTCTCTTCTATTTAGTGTAAATAGATAGATAGTTTCTAATCAATTAATCTACTTCGTAACAAATAAATTAAACGCGTATTTTTAAATCAAACGTCCGCCCCCTGAGTTCGACCCGGGATTTCTATTATGGTATAAATTTTATTTGTTGAACACGAGTTCTTCGATTTCAAACTACAAAAATAGGTTTTTCAAAACCAAATACATTAGCATAGTAACTCGTAGATTCAACATTTTGGCGCCGTTGCCACGGAGGCGACGCTCTTTAATTTTTTTCACATTTTATAACTTACAAATCATTTACCTCACTTATCTCCTTTCTTATTGTGATTGCAGGTGCTCTTTTGAGACAAGCAAAAGTGATAAATTGGAGCAAAGTGCTGTGAAAGGTTCTGTAAGTTATCCCCCACATCCTACCCATTAGTTTTCATTTCACCAGATAATAACACAAACATCAATCAACCTAGATGTTCTTATAAACTCTAAGGTTAGTTTTTTTGTTTAACACCCCACACCCTCCTCAACCTTCACATTTAAAATAATAATAATAAAAAAAATCTCACGGAGGTACATAACCTCATCTGATTTTCAAACTAAACCGGTAAACTAATCTTTGGAGCCGGTACACACATCCAAACACATAATTGAGTAGAAATCAGATTAGGTAATCACTTGTGTGCCTAATTAAGTGGTGCAACAGGCCAATTGTTTGAGTTGATTGGGCTGCACCACTTCAATTAAAATCAACTCATCAAGTAGCTGCCGATTAGGTTCAACTCTTAGGGATTTACGAGGCACTCCACATTCTTTTAAGTTTCAAAGGAAAACATCTTCACCTATGCTTTCAGAACCTGGTGTGCCAACAAAACTTGTTTGAAAGAAACCTAAAGTTGAATCCTAAAAGATGCTAAGCAAGATTTGAATCCTAAAATTCACCGCATCAAAAATAATCTTACTTTAAAATCACTGGTTGTGCACGCACACACACATAAATCAATCATTAAGGGCACAACCCAAATAAAGGGCCCATCACATTCCAAAGGACATTCAAACCTAGCCCTAAATAAAATAGAGTAGACGTTGGCCTTAAGGATTCGACTCGCTCTTTGGAGCTTAGAACGAGATTATTTTCTATTAGTCTATTTCTACTGTTCAATCTAATGTCTAGCTACGGGAGCAGAATCAAACGATTGCGGCTGGGGGATACACTAGGAACCGGAGGCACAAGCCGAAAGAAGAACCTTCTCCCCAGTCCCTCCTTCTAACTTGTTGGATTGAACAAACAGAAGTAGCTTAAATCATTTCTTTATCTCAAGATGAGTTCTAGGAGTCTGTAGGTCTATAGGCTAGCCCACTTAAGGACAGGTTTGATTACTTGTATTGCAGGGTGCCTTTCTTCCTCCCGTCTCTCATGAATCCTTCCACATTTTATACGAATTCCCACTCTTTCCCTCTTGTTTTGAGTTATCCTCAACATGACGATTATCCCGACTCATACTATAATCAACCATCAGTTAATTGGGATAATTTGGATTGGGGATACATTTCTACACCTCCGTGTTTAGGGTCTAATCCTGAACACTATGATTGTGATTTCTATCCCTCTCAGAGCCACATCAATTATAGATCGCCACCCTTTCATGAACAACCTAATACGATCTACAATCAAGGAGGATGCACTGATTCTTACCCATCCTCTAATTACATTGCCTTTAGGTCATCACCACCTTTTGAACAATCCGAAATGACCTATTATCAAGAAGGGTATAACAAATCTCAGTTCGTTAACTCCTCTGTATTGATCCCAAACCTGCCCAATCCTGAACCAAGTCATTTGGTTCAGGTTAACCAGGTTCAAGATAAGGTTTTGGCTAACTTGAGGAATACCATTTAATATTTAGAAGTTCAGCCAACACCTTCCATTGAAAGATTGGAGACCCTGATTGAAATGATTGATGATTTGAACAAGTATTTGTTGGATTGGCTCCAGGATGTTAAGGATAAGAACCTGGGTGAGTTTCTACTTGGGAAGTTAGTGAAATTGAGGATGAGATTTGTGGTTGCTTTGGTTCAATTGTGGGATGATTCCCAGGATGAACCCCCTTCAGGAGAGCCAATGTCAGAACCCGCTCAGGCACCTGTTAGGGGGGACATGTGTTACGAGGCTGACCAGATTGAATTAAAGCAACCAATTAAGGATGATCTGATTTCTTCACCTGAAATCCCTGAGTCAGGGTACGAGGAAACGTGTCTCCATGGACCAGAAAGTGATGGATGATTTTGAGACATACATTAATACAGATTTTGATTTCTTTGATTCTGATGGTGAAGATTCAGTTTGCGAAGTCTCACGTGAGTTTACAGAACACAATTTCTGTGAGACGATTGGGCCTGGGGAATCTGATAGATCATTTGATAGCCCAATAACTAAGGAAACTAATCTTATTAGGGCTCACATTACGGGTCCAAAATCTCATTTTCTGGAGGATTCAATCCAATGCCCTAATTGTCAGTTACACCCCATTGAGCTTATCGATGATTCTATTTTTGAGATAACTAGACCCAAGTCAATTCTAATTCAGCCACATCTTTTAGACTTGAAAATTTTAGATGGGGTAATTAATATGCAAGAGGTTCCGAAACTTGACATTCTTAATGTGGCGAATAGAAGCTAGGAAGTTCTAATTTGGGAAGCAAACTTTGGAGGAAATAGAAGGCTAAGTATAAGGGTTCCAATTCATCTGAATCCATCAAACCAGGACCCTTACGACATTTCTTCTGAGGATGTCCAACCCAAGCACACATTCATTGATTATCCTTTGGAGCTTGAATTCTCTGTAACCTGACTCTTTGGTCTTGGGTTGCATCCTCATAAATCGCAGGCCCTACCCCACTTGCATACTGATTTTAGGTTTGGGTAATTTTTGTTCAGAACCTTAGATATTCTCGATTATGAGGTAAGGGTCTGCACCACAATCTAGTCCACATCTGTGGACATCTGCTAATAGGTCTGAGGTTTCATCTTTTTATTTTGATTCTGACCTGCACCTGTGAATTCTTTATTTCTCTTCTTTGTATAGTATGCCTAGCTGAAGGCACTAAATTCAGTATGTATACAATTTTTTTTGTTTATCTCGGAGAGGACCCGATATTAACACAATCCAGGTGCTTGCTACTCTATTCCACTCTATTTTTATGTCTTTTTAATACAATGAGGACATTGCATTAGATAGGCATGGGGGGTGGATATTCATCTCTGAATCTATTCGTCAACTCCGTAGATTCGTTTTATTTTCTTTTATTTATATATATATATATATAATATTTTTGTGGAATTAGGAAAGAGAACTTGGGTTTAAGAAAATTTTCAATCTTAGGAAATATTACATTAGAATCTAAACACAAAGACCCTTTAGGTCTTCAGACTTAATCAGCCTGTGTATCCACTAAAATGTGGATTTATTTTTTGAGTCCTCGCCAACTTGAATTCTATTTTAATTTGAGTAAATAAGTTTGGGCGATAAGTACATGACTTATCAACCCGCCCTCTGATTTGAGGGAACTTTCAGCCTAAAGCATCTAACACTATCTTGTCACTGACTCGTTGTTTGGCGATTTTAACAAAAATTGGGTAGCTAATGAACCTTCTAGGGTGATATGGCTGGCAAGTTATCATGGGTAATAGCCCATAGGTAGGTTGTCCAAAGCCCAATCACTGGACCATTCTCTTCTTGCTACCTTTAGGTAAATCTTAGATCAGGGAAGCCACCTACTTAAAAAAAAATAAGAAGAAAAAAAGAAAAAGGAAGTCAAAAAGAAGAGAAAGAAAGAAAAGGAGAAAAGAAAAAGGAAACAAAAGAAATAAGCCACACTTCACTGCATGAGTATGACTGGCAAGTTGTCGGTGGAAATAACTCATCCACCGGTTGTCCAGAACCCAGCTCAATAAATGCACTAAAATTCCCAAAACACTTAGGAAGAAGTGGAGAAGAAGAATAAATCAGAAAGATATACACTGGATTCACCCTTGTGTTGACCCCATAAAAATAAAAGTAGGGAGAAAGCTATCAGTTGTAGAGATACGCCTTTAGGCAGAATTCTCTTTTTAAGGTCACCTAGAGGTGTAGAAACCCGAAGTCTGTTTTAACTACCAATCAACGAGTCTATCACATTCACAATAAGATGCTTAGAACTTAGGGTTCTCATTAAATCTTGGGTGAGTTGAATGGCCGTAAAAAGCCACTCTTAAACCCTAAAAACTCAAAAATCAAAAAATATTAGAAAAGAAGAAAAAGAGAAAATGAAATTTTTTTTCTTTGAATAAGGCAAGGGCTTGAGGCGGTCTACATTTTGACAGATACCCGAGCACTGTTGTGTCTTTGAAAGTTCAAATCCTAAGTAAACATTTTCTTAATGATTGAAAATAACTTATGCCTAAATAATCCAACCTAATTCTTTTATAAATAGCATATAGTTTTTGCTAGGGACTAGCAAAAGATAGGCATGGGGGTGTGATGTAAACATGTTTACATTACATAAGATATCTATTTATGCATGTTCTTAAGCATAGAATTGCATTGCATACTATAAATATTGCATAACATGCATCATCTTGCATTTAGATTAGTTTGAATAAAATCGAGATTAATTGTGTCCTTTTACGTTCAGGGACAGGGAAAATTTTTATTGGGGCCTCAGATCGAAGATCCAACCGTACAGATGCGATCAAGGCAACGATTAGAGTTCAACGACTCCAAGATCACCCTAATCAGACACCTGTAGCATCAAATAGAAATCGAGGAACCCTAGAAGATCAAGGGCCAAGATGATGTGAATCTGTACTTCAAACAACAAATCCGACCACACGGATGGATTTGGATTGATGATTGCAGTCTAACGGTGCGAAAATCGACTCAATCCGACAACCGTGGCACCATCTACATCATCCAGAAGATGGATAGCCAAGATGGCACGACGTGGCACCATCTCGGCCGCCCAACCATCCGCACGCATCCGCTGAAGGCCTCCGCATCAACGTTTCCCCACCTTTGGATCAAGATCCAACGGTTGGGAAGCTTCGCGCTTAAGTTGAGCGCCCGTCCATCCATGCACGTAGCGCAGTAGGCGAGAGCGCTTAAGCGAAGCGCAGGCACATGTTCGTATCGCAAGAGGCAGGAGCGGGCAAGCGAGCGAGCGGGCGTAGCGACCGTCTGATTGCGATCGAGCAGTTGTGAGCGCTCAATAGCCCCCACACGCTATCACACGCCCGCGCGTGATGCGCCATCATACGTGGGCGTTGCGACTTGAAGACTCCCTGCGAGGGTGCATCTCAGCCATTCGATCTCACGATCGAACGACCAAGAATTGAAGGACATGGGCAGTGTGGAAGATGAGCGGGCGACACACGTCACCCATGAGTAGGGCTTTAGCGACGATTTTATCCGTCACTAAAGACCCCTTATTTAATGTTTTGCAATTGTAAAGACCAAATTGCCCTCACTCCTTGCAACTATAAAAGGAGACCCCCTCCATACGAAATTTCATCCCTTCCTTCTCTTCTCTCCCTCTCCAAAGCTCAAGAGAAGCTTGTCCCACACCCGGGATGCTTCTCAAGAGATAAAGTCAAATTTTTGCACCCCTTTAGGAAGCGAATCCCGTGACGACGACGACGTGCTGCCCTATTCCCGTTCTTCTCGCTTTATCCTCCTTCATCTTGCTCCGTTCCCCGTCTTCCAGGCGTCGTACCATCCAGCTCATCCTCCAAGTGACCGTCGAGGAGGATAATTCCCTCTCCATTCTTTTTAATGCTTTCTAGAGTAGATTTACTACTTTCTAGTGTAATCGTTTTCTGCTTTCTAGTCGTAATATTTAGTGTAATGAACAATCTCTTTGATAATGAATTCCATGTTCATTCTACATCTCTTTTTTATTTTTGTTTGTAATATTCTCTTTCTCTCTCTCATTCTCTCTCCTCCCTTCTATTTAGTGTAAATAAATAGATAGTTTCTAATCAATTAATCTACTCCGTGATAAATAAATTAAACGCGTATTTTTAAATCAAACATTCGCCTCTCTGAGTTCGACCCAGGATTTCTATTACAGTATAAATTTTATTTGTTGAACACGAGTTCTTTGCTTTCAAACTACAATGATAGGTTTTTCAAACCAAATACGTTAGCATAGTAATTCGTAGATTCAATAGGGAGGAGGAGGGGGGTGGCAGGAGGGGTCAAGAAGAAGTAGGAGGGCGGCAGGCGAAGGGGTCAGGGACGATAGAGGATGTTGGTAGGAGGAGCAAGAAGAGGAGGACAGTGGGTAGGAGGAGAGGCAGAGGAGGGCAAGGATAAGGATGAGAAGGGCTGGACATGAAGGAGCTACTTGTCGAGGAGGAGGGGCACCGACAACTGACGGAGGGCGAGGACTGATGCGTAGATGACGGAGGGTGGTCATCAAGGACGATCAGGAGAGGAGGAGTGGCGAGGGCTTTTCTGAGTTGTGCGGGGAGGAGAGGACTCTGCGCATGAGTATGATGAACAGATATTTCTCGTCAGTTATATTAGAAATTAATAGTAAAGGATAAATTAAATCCCTTCATTGCACCCAAATTTTGGCTGGAAATTTTAATCAATCTTTTCCCCGTCAATTATATCAGAAACCAATGGTAAAGGATAAATTTAATCCTTCCTCCATCATGCCCAAATTTTGGCTGAAAATTTTAACCAGTCTTTTCCCCATCTCTTATTGCCCTAACCAATGGCAGAAGTCAAAATCAAACCCACCCAAATTTAAGCACTAACTTTATCCTTATTTTCACCGTCACTTATTCACAAACTGACGACACATATATTTTTTCCATCTCTTATTCCACTAACTGATGGCAGAAGTCAAAATCAAACCTGCCCATATATTACACGTTAATGTTAACCCTTGTTTCACCATCGCTTATTCCACCAAGCAACATTATAAGTCAAAATTAAACCACTAAACTCGCCTAAATTTTTGGCGCTAATTTTATTCATCTTTTAGCTATTGCTTTGTACAATAATCAACAGCAAAAATATATTTATCATCCCTTTATAAAGCGATGGTAAATATTAATGACTAGCACCCACCCATCACTTTTCTTCAAATGACGGTAAGTTGAGTACATGCCTTCACTGTCGCTTATTTGATTAAGTAATGGTAAAAATATTTTTGCCGTTGGTTTTACAAATCCACGACAAGGAATCGATGGCATATCCCATTTTTCTAGTAGTGGTGAGGACCCCTCAAAGAATTGAATTTCCATTTGTTTGAACTTTAACACCCCCCCATGGCTAAGTTTTGTAATGTCCTCATTGTAAACTAGGTGAGTATGAATTCAGCTTAGTTCAAGGTTTAGAATAGGGTCAAAGCATAGGTGTATAAGTTAGGATGATTGTGGCGAACGATTTCAAGCTTTGATACAGGTATCAAAGGTGGTATCGACTGTTCTAAAGTTAAACCCTAAAGTGCAATAGGAGTGTGGCTCAAATGGATGATCAGAAGAGTCTTGGGTTTTTGGAATGATAGGTTACCTCCCGTTAAGCAATAAATTCAATGCTTTCAGTCGAGAAGAAGGTGATCAAGGAGAAGGGGTGGTCAGATCGAAGGAATTTTATAGAAGAAGCACCTTAAAGAGTAGCCTAGTTGGTCCAAGCAGGTGCTTGTTCAGATCAACAGGCTGATGATGCAGACCAAACCCAATCAGTCTGGTGGGTTGATGGATGTGAATCAATAGGTATGGAGTTCATCACTACTTTGTGGCTCAAAAAGATATAGAAATGCAAATCTAGGGTTGGCTGAATCAACTTAACCTGATCAGAGTACAGGTCCTCAAAGGATAATGGATCTATGGAAAATGTTGGAACCCTACTAGTGAGATCAGAGAAGGAGAAGATTTGATTATTGGTTTGATCAATGTCTGATTCTGGATCAAAAGATGTAGGTGAATCATATTCAACTGGATAGAGAGAGGTTACTCAAAGTAAAAATTGATTTTGGTGGTGGGTTGGGGTTGGGAACAGGCATCGAAAGTCTCTGTGATAGATGTGGATGGTTTGAGGGTCAAATCATCAGCCTCAGAATCAGAATCAAAGAATGGGTCATGGATATTGAGGTCATAAATTGGCTCATAATCATCTGGAAACAAAGGTTCTCTGAAATTAGAGTATGATTCGAAATCATCGGAGAATTTGCGACAATCAGTTTCTGAACCTGATTCATGATCGAGATTGCCACCATTGAATAAATCATGATTCATGGAGTTATCAACTTGACCTTGGTCTAACCTAGTCTCAGATTCCAAGCTCAAAGAGGTGTCCTTATTAGGCATAGGCTGGGTTCTTGGCTCCTAGGGTATATCCAATCAAATCCCAACACTTCCAACTCCATTAATTTTTTATCGTAAATCGGTGTGACTTTCAAAAAATCAATTTATTCCTTTGAGAAGTCTGGAGAGGTATAATCATCAAATATAGGCCCAAAATCATAGTTCAGATCTAAAATCCGATTCTCTTCACATTGGGCCTCATGATCATCCCAAATAGGTTCAGATCTAGATTCTCGATTAGGGGTAGGAATTGGGTCACTAGAATCTAGACGTGGTTCTATTGGGATGTCAGTATCACTCTTGAGGATTACCTTAATAGGATAAGGTGCGGGAATTACATCCTCGAGAGGTTTTGACTCAAGCACACCACAGGTGTTTGGTAAAACAAGGAATGATGGATGAGCTTCATGCTCTCTATGGCTAGTTTATAATCGGGAACACCTGTAATTGGATTCACCCAACCCACATTTTCATCAGGTATGTAATTCTGCACAAAATTTAAAGTTGATTCCATTTGGGTTGGGGGTCCACAACAACCTCTACTTTTGAACCCAAGCTTTGAGAAATCACATTGATCCTCAATATTGCTCCAAGATTCATCATCAATTTCTCGGTGAATATATGGGTATTTCTGATTAGTGGCTTGTTGCAGCAGATTTAACATGTTTTCTCATTTCTCAAAGTCATCTTGGTGTATCTCCCAGAGTGGTGAATTTGTGATACATTGTATGCCCTATGTGCTATGCAATTGCGATAATTTACTGAATTCTATTATGAGGGCATACCGGGTTGAACCATTTATCAGTTGGGTCAATAATAGATGGGCACAGTTCACAATGAGGTTTGTTGTTTCTAACACAATAACCTTAACTATGCTAAATGGATTAGAGGTCTTGTTAAATTGTTCCCTATGTCTAAAGGCAGCCTCGATCATTTTCTCTTTCATAACCATTTGGGATTCAGGTTTTTTGAAAATCTTTCCTATGTTGTCAGGTTGCATTTTCAAATCAAATGGTGGCTTAGGATGTAGAATCAAATTTAGGTCCAAATCTAATTGATTACATCAGATCAAATTTCCCCTAAAGATCAACTTTAATGGAGGCCTCTAGGTCAAACCTACTGACCTTTCCCGTGTATGTGCACTACATAATAGATGAGGGACTAGATGTGAATTGGACCCAATCAAGGCACCAAAAAAAATTTTTTTATGACTAAGGCTGTTTCGAGGTAGATGATACCTCTGAATCAAAAATCCATAAACCCGTGAATTACTTGGACAGCTAGGAAGGGAGAGTCCTACAAAGATCCCTACATGGTAAACTATCCCCATGGGTTATAGGGTTTCCCCTACCTGATCTTTCTTGTCACTGTAATTCCAAGTAGATCGGAATGTGTGAATTAAGACATTAAGTCTACCAATTTCGCTGTCCCTTGAATTTCACATGATTTAGAAGTTGATTCAGTTTGTGACTTAATTTGGAGGTTGGTTAGTCCACAGGGTGAACCAACATCACCTGACTTGCCCTAAGGTTGAGGATGAAATTGGGTCAAGACCCAGATCACCTTGAATTGACTCTCAAGTTATTAGGTCCAAAATTTAGGGTTCAAGTGAATTTAGAGCCTTAATTTTAGGGTTTACTTGAATAGATCAATTCAGACAAGGGCTTGGGTGGCACACAAATGAAGGAAGATCAGTTTCCTTTAATGCAGGCAAATGTGTACTAACACTTCAAAACCGTAATGTAGAAACCCTAATTGGCTTTATTTCCAAGTCTAATTTTAATTCCAAATGTAACACCTTAAACTCAAACAAGAAAGTGAGTAGTCCTAGATGTTGTGAATTTAACCGTAAATCCCTAATAGGTACAGGAAATCAGGATGGGGATCTTTGATCAAAATTGTCTCACTTCAATCAAATTTAAATCAATTTCGTAACTCAGGAAATGAAATGCCCTTTAAGTAATAATTACTATGAAAGTAAGGCTAGTGGATCCTAGTTGATTTTGTTTCCTTTTTCTCTTTCCAAAGATTAGGTGAGTAGGGAAGAAGAGAAACTTTACCTGCCCCTATAGTGGTTCATTTGTGGAAGATCTTCTCATGATGTACCTCGCAAAATCAAAACAAAGCAGATAAGGCAAGTTAGAAACCAAATCAATCAAGAAGGATAAGGTTAGTGGTGAATTGCACGTTGCTCCTCAGTAATGGTGCCAAAATGTTACAACGTGCTTTAATAGAGTTTTAAGAGATGCGTGTTGTAGTATAGTCAACAAAAATGCCACAGCATTTAAATTTGCAAAGTACTCGAAAATAAGAAATGAGTCCAAGGACATTCACAGGGAGCAAATTTAGAATTCATGCACTAATCACAATTTAAATCAATGAGCATAATAATACAGATACGCAATAAGAATCAAGAATCAAAATATATTCAGTAATAGCCCAAATTGTATCTCAAGAAATAATGCGATAAAAAGAATAGAAGAGCTCAAAACAATGGTGATTTAAATCACCAATAAGATCCCCATTTTCAGCATATATCCCTCAACTCAAATTTTGTTACATTGGTTAGAACCACTAATGCCTCAATATCCTTGTCAGCATAGGGATCAAATATGTCCACAGTGTCAAAATTCCAAGCCAAATCAGACGTCTAACTAGAGAGGCAGATGACTTAACTATTCAAAGCTCAGAATAGGCACAAGGGTACCAAGCCTCAGAGATGCTAGGTGCTAAGCGAGCACGCAAGCATCTCGAGGCATGAATAGTGCAAAACTTACCCTTACCCTCCTAAAATTTTCTTCCTTCTCTCTTAGGATCGCGTAATCGAGTTTTTTAGTGGATAAGGGGTTTAGGCTCACCGAGCATGTGAGGTGAGCGAGGAGTGCGTGAGAGTAAGGAGGGACCTCACCCCTCAATGTTGAGGCAAGCAACCAATGGCACTTTTTCCTTTTATGCACTTCTCTCGGTTTGGTGCCCACGATGTATGACTAAATAGCCAATTTCCTTCTTCGTTGCAGCCTTCACGAGCAGCATTGAGACCTTCGTCAAATTTAGGCTATTCCTCAATGTTTCCTATGCGATTGTTGGTGCAGGTGGCTTCACATACTCAAGCCACTTTGAATTAAGGTAGAAGCTGATTGGATGGTGGCCAGAGTGGAGTGAACGTAACCGGAGAAGATGGTGTCGAAGACATGATGTTTGGGGAGTACCTGAAATCAAGAACATGGGTTAAATGCCTCGACTAAAGTGCTCATAAGCCTCACCGTGAAGCGAGGAGTGCATTGGTGGTGCCGATTTCAGGTGTGAACGTGTGAGGTGGCTGGACGGTGGCATGGACGGTGACTGGAGCGTGGGTTATTTGAGGGAGTGAAGGAGTGGTTGAAGCTTCTAATTGGTAGAGGGCTTTTGGTCAGTGAGCGATGAGGAAGCTTCTGGTGGCAATGGATGTGCGTTTGGTGGACGGTGGCAGTTAGGTGACCATGTTAGAGGCGTGGCCAGAGGCGGAGAAGATGAAGTGAAAGAAGAGTGAATCGATGGTTGAATTGAGGTCTAAAGGGGATAAACTAATATTGGAGGGAGAGAGGAAGATAGAACCCTAGTTACTGTTCAAAAGGGGTAGGAAACCATGCTAGTGTGATGGCCGATCATGGAGAAGGTGAACTCTCCGATTGGAGGACAATGAGGAAAAAGGGGTTGAAGTAGCCCTGGATTTGGCCCACCAGACGCGGAAGAAGTTCCCTCTACCTATTGTACATGGCAGACAGGACGACAGAGATTTGAGGGACTCCCCAGAGTCACGGCGAAGGTGGCTGGAGGAAGAGAAGGAAGAAAAATTTTAGGCCAAACCGGACTAAACAGAATGTCGGGACCGTCATGAGCATTTATAATGCTCAGAATCAAGCTCTAATTGAGGAAAGAAACTCAATTGGGCTTTGATTTAGAATCAATAAACCCATAGATTTCGAGTGTTGTTGGGGCTTTCTATAGCGAATCATGGTAGATGTTGATCAAACGATTCTTTATAATGTGAACACCAATCATAGCAAATTTGGTGGGATTTGGAATTGATTTGATGAGGTTTTGATCATGTCAAAGCTTGTCTCTAGGTCGGTTGACCTAGCAATGGTGGCAGGGACTAACTGTGAAGAA
Organism: Thalassia testudinum; assembly: GCA_037157565.1. Lineage (NCBI taxonomy): Eukaryota > Viridiplantae > Streptophyta > Magnoliopsida > Alismatales > Hydrocharitaceae > Thalassia > Thalassia testudinum. The sequence continues at coordinate 14,209,383 of JAZHRO010000063.1, forward strand.
GATGAAGAAGTTAGGGACCTGATTGCAAGAATATTGAAAGTTAGGGGCTTAAGTGTAGGAAATGGAGATTTAATGCACTAAATTGCAAACTAGGTCAAGATGGACTTTGATTGGGCCCAAATTCTAGCCGTAACAAAATTTAGACCCAAGGAATCTAATGGTGCACTTGGATTTGAGTTTTCACCATGTTTGACTGGGGAATTTACATAGAAGCCTAAATTAAGGCAAAATTCCGTCTGAAGCTCTCTTTTAGGTCAAAATAGGTTTACATGATCAAATCAAGGGTACAAAACCTCTTAGAATATTATTCTATGAATTTTAAGAGGTTTAGATGAATTTTGTTCTAACCATAACCTCTTCAATTCAAGTGGGTCTGAAATTAGGGTTTTGTGTATGTTTAGTTCTTGAAATGCGTGAAACCCTATTTCAAACAAGCAGAATGAATCACAAGATAGAGATGGAACAAATATGATATATATATCACTCCAATGTCAATTACAATAAACTATGAAAGCATAAAAAAGAGGGAGGTGAGAAAAAATCTCTCGAATCGACTGTTCGGCGAGATGATGGCGCCTTGCAGAAGCTTAGACGAAGGAGGTAAGGAGCGAGACGATGGAGATGAGATGCAGGAGGATGTCGGGTAGAGGAAAGCTTCGATGTGGCTCTGAAATGGAGGTGAGAAGGCGAAGATGATCTACTACTAGAATGGAGGTGGGAGGATGGCTCCAAGGCGACCTATGAATGGGGATGGGAAGAGGGATGAATATTTGGTGAGGCAGAGGTTCGCTACACTAATAGAAGCCTTAGGAGCTTGAGAGTAAGCTTTAATGGAGCATTGGTAGGCTTGCTAGAGCTTAGGAGTAGGTGGGAGTAGAGTAGGTAGAGATGAAGAGGAATGGGAGGTGTAGGGGTGTTTATATAGTGGAGGGAAGAACAGAATCCTGCACATAAGCATTCAACAACAGCTACAAGCATCACTAAAGGTCGCTCAAGCTATCGCCAAAAGATCCGTGCCTCTTCAATGCCTTGGCTAGCGCACGCACAGCGTAGGCCATTTAGTGACAGCTTCAAGTGTCACTAAAGGCCCACTCTTCTTCGTTGTAAAGCCCGTGCCCAACGCTCACGCCCGCAACTATCATAGGCGCGGCAATCGTCAGTCGTTGGATCAGGTGTGGACAACTGTGATTACGAGAGGAGAGCACGCACCTGCCAACGTTTGAAATTCGCACCGCTGATGCGTGCGCTGGCAGCTGTTGGATGATGCATCACACGGTCAAGACGCACTCACAGATCGCACACGCTCTAATTTGAATCGCGAGCGCTGCTCGTGGTTGACTTAAATGCACTCCCCAGATGGCATGCATGTGATCTGGCATGCACCTTCACATCGTCGAGTAGCATTGGATCGTGCGTGGGGAATCTCGACCACCCGATTGTGATCAGGCGGCCCTATTGTAGCTGGCACTATAGCGGGGCGTGGCGAATCAAGGCTCAATCTTGCACTTGCTCTTTGAGAGCGCTTGACCTTACCGCTGTGCCACATCTGTGGGTGTGTTGCAGAGAAGAATTTCGCTCATGTGGTAAGGGTGGCCTCTCAGCCATTGGATTTCACTCGATAGGTAGCCTTTGGAGATGTGGCGGGCGGCTTTGGGCACTCCAAATGTTGCCACGTGCAACATCTAGACCATCCACCCTTCATTGCTTGCAGAGGATGTCATGGTGCTCGGATCGAGGTGATTTCTATGTTATTGAACTACGATTGTCGCTCCAAATCCATCCATACGGTTGGATTTTTATCCAAAATCCGTAAGGACGTCGCATTGCCTCCTGGACATATAAAATGAAGGAATTAATATACAAAACATGCAACTATCCTAAATGCCATGCAATGGATGTTATGCAGTATTTATAACATGATATGCAATGCTAACTCTAGGAACTATCATAAATAAGCAATTTATCATGAATTCATGTATGTTTATCAGCAAGTTAGTGCCCAGATAGCAATAAAGAAAGATAAGACTAATGTGTGAATTACGCGTTGCTTCCCAGCAACAATGCCAAAATGCTAACGTGTGAGAGAGGAGTTTTAAATATGCATTCATTGTATTAAGGCGTCAATCTCTCGAAAATAAATAAATTTATAACTCAGAATCTACAATGGTGTCAAAGGTTGAACATAGGGAGAAAATATGGAATTCACAACAATAATCTCATTCAGATTCAATGAGCACAAGTAATAATAAATATGCAATAAGTATGATCAAATTGCTATTCAATGAAGCTCACAATATCATGGATCAAAAAGAAAAGAGAATGGAAACAATGGTGACTTAGATCACCACTTATTCTCTTGGTTAAGCATGCATTCAATATTTCAATTCAACCTTAACCATAGTACTTAAATAATGCAACAGTATCTCTAATCAATGTAGATCAGACTTTGGTTTCTCTCTTCAGACAACTTAACAGCACAAGCACAGGACTTCTCCTTCTCTATTTCTCTTCTTCTCTAGCTTCTCTTCTTTAGAGCTTTCCTACTCCTTCAAAGACCTCTTTCTCGCACATAGCACAGGGGAACCAATTCCCTCAGTGACTAAGTGTCTCATAGGAGCATGAGGTCAAGAGAGTAAAACCCTCCCCCTCTCTCTCACAAATTCCCATCCTCTTCTTTCTCACAGACCCAGTGCATATTCTGATCCAAGTACACGAGTAAATGGACCTCGAACAGTGTCCAAGGTCACCGACATGGGTGGTGACCGAGGAGTGAAGTAGGTGGGTATTCGAGTGAAGGGGGTATGAGGGACCCAACCCCTAAGTGACTGGGTAATAAGGTCAGTTCACAAAAATAATATATGTGTGGTCACGCGCCTTTCATTCCACGATGTGGCACTAATGCCACTCCTTCATGCAAAGCTGTAGTAGGGGCTGATTGAATTAGCATAGCTACTGAGGGTAAGGCTTCCAATTCAAGCCTTGAGATGATCCCTGGAAGTCACCCATGAAGCCTGGTTTTGAAACCTGGAGTGGATGTGGCCAGAAGACTGCATTCGTGGATGGAGATGATGGTGGCAGCGGCGGAGAACTAGCATTTATCTGTGATCGCACGTGTTTCGTAAGATTGAAATCAGGGTTACAAGTAACCCATCGTCGTAGTTGCAAAACTCATGATCAAATAAAATTTATACCAAAACTCCAAGGTAGTCTCGGGTCAAACATAGGGAGGCGACGTTTACTTTAAGTGAAAACCGTGCTTCGTTTTATTTGTTTTTGGTATTTTAGGGTTTTGTTATTTTCTGCGTTTTTGTAAGAAGAAGACAAGCAGAATAAATTACAAGAGATATGGAACAAATATTTTATATATCATGAATGTCTATTACAAGAATCTACAAAAGCATAAAAAGAGATGGAAGTGAGAAGAAATCTCTCGAAGCGGCTATTCGATGAGACGACGGTGCCTGGCAGAAGATCGGATGAAGGAGGTGAGGAGCGGGATGATAGAGGTGAGATGCAGGAGGACATCGGGTAGAGGAAAGATTTAGCGTAGCTCAGAAATGGAGGTAGAAGGCGAAGATGATCTGCTACCAGAATGAAGGTAGGAGGACGATCCAAGGCGACCTATGAATGGGGATGGGAAGATGGATGAATATTTGGTGAGGCAGAGGCTTGCTACACTAATAGGAGCCTTGGTAGCTTGAGAACAAGCTCTAATGGAGCGTTGGTAGGCTTGATAGAGCTTGGGAGTAGGTGGGAGTAGAGTAGGTAGAGATGGCTTGGAAGGGAGGGGGTGTAGGTCCTCTTATAGTGGAGGAGAAGAGGCAAAAATAGGTATGGGACCATTAGTGACATCTAGGCCGTTGCTGTAGGCAGCTCATGCCTGCCAATGCCCACAGCTGGCTTTGCTGGCATGCGAAGAATTAGCAACGACTGTAAGCGTCACTGTAGGTCAGCTCATGCATCGCTATAGGCCAGCTCATGCATCACTAGCATGCACTGTCCCTGCCTTTGCTGCGCGCACGCTCACGCACAGGCCCTACGCTATGCGCATGCACGCCTCCGCACGCACCCGCGTTGCTGCGTGCGTACGGTGGTGCATGCGTGCGCTGGGCGGCCTGGGCTGCACCACGTGGCACAATCTGGATTATCCATCTTCTTTTCGTTGTAGGGGCTACTATAGAGGTCGGATTGAGTCGATTTTCACGTTGTTAGTCTGTGATCATCGACCCAAATCCATCTGCGTAGTCGGATTTGTCATTTGAAGCTCCGAAATTATGTCACCTAGTCCATTGGCTGTTGATCTTCCTTGAACTGCATATGATGCTGTGAGACTCCGATCGAGGCGATTTCAGAGGCGTTGGACTTCGATCGTCGTCTTGATCAGATCCGTACAGTCAGATCGTCAATCTGAGGCTCCGAAATAAATATCCTTCTATCCTGACCATAAAAAGGATGCAATTAACCTAAATTATACACAACTACTCTAAATGTATAATGATGCATGCTATGCAATATTTATAACATGAAATGCAAATCTAAGCCTAGGAACATGCATGAATAGGCATTTTACCCTCAATAAATGTGTCTATATCAACCTAAAAGACAAAGGACAGCCCCACGACCATATTAGAATACTTCAGGAGCCTCGCCAAGTGTTGGCCAAGGTGGTGGTGGTGGTTGCATGACGTGTGTGTGGTCATGGAGGTCAGATAGTGATAGAGAAGGTGAATGGATGTGGGTGTGTTCGGTGGAGGGTTGTAGTGGGTTTTCGGTGGGTTTGAATGAGGGGTTTTGATGGGAAAGATCATGCGAAGGTTCTGAAGGTGAAGCGGTAGCGTTTGGTGGCGTGTAGCGAGCTCTTGACCTCGCTAGAGCTCTGCCAAAGAGAAGGAAGACGGAGGGGGAGGCTGGTGATCATGGGTCGAAACAAGAGGATAATGAGGGGGAAAGAGAGTAGAGGGGAAGAGGAGGTGGATTTACCTACTTACAGGATGAAGAGGTGAAGGTTTCCCATGCTGATGTGATGGCTGGACGTGGGGAAGACAAAGTCTCCGTGAGGGGGACGGCAGCGAGAAGTGGAGGATGCCTGTTGTGGCTAGCGAGGCGCAAACGAACACGGGGAAGAAGGATTGGCCGACTATGGTCTATGGCAGCCGACGAAGAGGGTGGATGGAGAAGCTCGTTGGAGCTTGTGGAGAATTTGGCCAGAGAGAGGAGAAGGGTGGAATCTGGTCCAAACTAAGCTTAGGAAGACGACCTTGCATCAGGGGACCTTTTATAGGCCTCTAGAGGGCATTCCAAGCTTGGAAGCTCAGAGCTTTTTCACAAAAGGAAACCCTTGATTTCAATTGGTTCGCATCAACTTTTGGTCAAGAATCAGAGCCCAAGATGCGACTCAGATTGTAGAGGATTTCTTTAGGAGTTCCCCTTCCAATTTTGGAAGAGATTGAGTGTGAAATTAGGGAGAACTCCTCGATTGAAGGTCGGCGGCAAGCTTGTGTTCACATGGTTATGGCAACAGAGACCTAAACATGAAGATGACAATAAACCTAGGGACCTGTTCATAATAATTTCAAAAGCTACGGGCTTAAGTGAGAGAAAAAGAGTCTAACTGAATTTAAATGCACACTTGGTTAAGATGGACTCAGATTGGGCCTAAATTTTGGTACAAACCTAATTTAGACCTAAGAAATCTGATGGCAAAGTTGGATGTCATTTTTGTCCAAGTTTGCTGGGTAATTTGCTAGGAAACCCAAATTAGGGCATCTTTCCGTCTGAAACTCTGTTTTACGTCAAAATAGGTTCAGATGGTCAAACTAAGGATACAAAACCTTATGGAATATTTTTATATGAATTTTAAAAGGTTTAGATGGAATTTATTTTGACTAGAACCTTTGTTAATTAAGCAGGTCTGAAATTAGGGTTTTGGATGTTGTTTTGACTCTCGAAGTGCATGCAAACCGTTTCTATCTGCATGGACCCTCTTATTAGTCATTTATGAACATATAACCTTCAATTAACCCCTAAGGAAACCCGTGGTTACTCAGCTTTCATGATATATTGTTAAAACTGCAGAATTAATCTTGATTTAATGTATGTCTCTTAAAACAGATATGCAGTGAATTACTTCTTTCTGGCAGTTATGTAGGAGCAGTTGTCAATTGATTCTGATTAATTAGAGCTAGTTATGGTTGATGATGACATTATCATCAATTTTTAGGTTGAATTTAGGCATAATCTAGGTTAGGCATGCATTGCATTCTTTTTGTATTTTTAACATGTTTACTTGAGTGTTAAGGATAAGCAGATGTTCAAACCCTCAAAACCTTAACACTCAAGAAGGAAGAAAGTGAACAAGAAGAGCATTTCAGCTGAACCTTACCTGGATCCAACTCATCTCAGCTAGTTATCAACCCACATAAGCTAGGTCTAGCTCCTTCAAGCTCCATTCAACTCAACTTAGCTGGATTGTAGTTCAAGATAGCTCAACTTAGCTCAACTCACCTCAACTTAACTCAACTCACCTCAACTCAGCTCATATTTAGCTCAACATGGTTGAGTCTAGCTCATCCTAGCTAGAATCAGTTCACTGGGAGCTCTAGCTAGCTCAACTTAGTTGACATGTGTCTACTTCAGCTCAGGTCCAACTCTACCTAGCTCCACTTACCTCACAACAGCTGAATTCCCACCAGCTTAGCTACTACTTTCCTACTTAGTAGATAAATTAGCTCTGGAGTTCTCATCAGGGGTAGTTCCACCTTAACTTAGCTTTAGTTAGATTGAAACCAGATCAACTCAGCTCAACTATCCAAGCTTAGCTGCTAGCAGAAGAACTAGCTAGCTAAGCTAAGTAGCTGAGTCCTCATGAAGTCCTCTTTAGCAAATTCAGCACTAGTGCAACCCCAGACAGCTCTTCCTCAGCTCCTCTTCCCTAAACCCTAATTTCTCCTACCTCCTCCTCTACTCACCTACTAGCTATGGCCATCCATCACCTACCTAAACCCTAGCTCTACTCCAAGACCAGCACCTAAACTAACCACCTACCTCCACCTATAGTTGGCGCCATCACCCCTGCATCTCTTCACACCACTACCTCCAAGAGCCACCACAAAAGTGGCACCAACTTTCCCACCAAAACCCCTTCATATCACCACCATCCATCTCCTTTTGAGCCCATCTCCACCATCCACCTAACCCCCTTCTAGAAGCTCTTTTTGGCACCAACTCAAGAGGCACAAAAAGGGAACAACCACCACTCAACCACCTCCTTGAGTTGGTGCCAAAATAGTCTACCCACACCCTTCCATTTTTGCATCAACTCCACCTTATCCAACCCGACCATAACCACCACTCAACACACCCCTACATGTGGCACCAACCTAATCTAACCCTCCATCCATTAACCACCCTCTTAAGCCTTCATCCTAACCCTACAACACACCACACAACCCCTTAACCCTAGTATCCACCTAGGGTTGGCGCCAACTCTTAGAAGCCTCTTCATTTTGGTGCCATTAACCCTAGCCCTAGGATCCCATAACTACCCCTATAAGCCATCCTAGCCATCCATCCTTTAACCATACCTACACCCCTACCCATCCTATAAAAAGATAATTAACTACCCATTTCAAATCATCCTTGGTTACATTTTCTCTCCACCTAGATCCACCATTACCAACATCCAAGGAAAGGACGAGAGGAGGAAGAAGATGAAGGAGACACTCTGCCTCCTTGGTGGCTTCAACTTCTTCTTCCTTGTGTCGTCACCTAACCAAAGAGGAAGGCCAGGAAAGGAGGAAATCCAGAGGAGTAGAAAGGAGGGTGGTCCACCCCACCCTAAGGAGGAGTTTTTGGAGTGGAAATCTTCCACTCTAGGAGGAGCCAGGCACGCCCATCTATGGCATGCCAAAAGGAGGGAAAGCCAGGCACCAGGAGTAAGCTTCCTTCAACCTAAGGGCAACCTAAGTTGAAGCGGAAACTCTGCAACATCATCATCACCTACTTCATAAGCTTTCTTCTACATTTTCTTTGTATTTTGTTGCATGGTAGTTTAGCGTTTGATTTTTGTTGGAGATTACAAGTGGGACTTCCTTTCATTTGTCAGTTCTCCAACCCCGTTGCAAAACAATTTCATTTAAGAAGCATTCCTCTACTATTCTTCTAAATAGCTTGTATTGCTCTTTTGTTGTGACTTGTTCTCTATTATTCCAAGCATTCCTTGCTTGGAGTGAGTTGGAGAAATAAGGCACTTGTTGCTTCATTTTCTCATAATTCAAATTCCCGTTTCTCTCCACATTTGGTTTGCCCATATTCAAAAACCCTAAAAAGTATATATTTCAAAATCCCAAAAAAGAAAGTTGATTTCCTAATATCAAGTGAGAATTTTGTTAAAATCATTCCTACCTACCTTGGAATGACTCGAATACTTTCCCTAAGTACTCAGATTTTACAAATTTAAAAGTGATCCAAATTGCATGTTGTAACAACCAAATTCGTAATTTTTATAAATCATGCATTTTCGTGATCACTTTTTAGCATTGTTGCCAGGGAGGCATGGCTTTACTTTATCATTATTCTCTTGCTTGATACGTGGATCTCATCCACTTTTCTTTCTTTCTCTTGTGTGTGTAGGCACTACAAGAAGAAGGCAGGAATTTGGAAGTGAAAGCTTAAAGTCCCTTTCCTTCCAACAGATTCAAGGTTAGTATTCTCCTACTTGTCACAGTAAACCTAAAAACTATCAAAAAAATACTAAATCAGGCTTTCAGGATCAAGAACAATTAAATTTGGAAATGTGGTGATTCATAAAAACCATTGGTTTCTTGTTTGAATCATTTAACACCACTTTGCCCTAAGTGTTGGTGTTCTGATTTTCAGGTCTAGACTTTTGGGAGGATTTCAAAAATTTAATTCTTGACACCACAAGCCTTCTAAAATCTTGAAATCTCACCCAAAGATTTCAAATCAAGTCAGGAACATCTGTTCCAAATTTCAGAGCATATAGAGTTATAGAGAATTTTTAAAAATTTGCGGATCATAGAGGGGTCATCTCCTTTGATTTCATCATTTTGTTTCTGTTTGTGAATTTTAGGAATTTTTATACTTATCAAATTTATTCAAATTTAGCTTTCTAAAATCCTTGTGAAATTCTACACATATAAAATCACAAAAATTTTTGGTAGCCGATGGTGGTATTGAAAATTCCAAAATACCCACGAGTATCATTTCTGGACTTTGTCACTAGCACAAAGAAAAATCTGAAAACAATATCAAACAACTTCCTAAATTCTCAAAAAAAATATTTTCTGGAATCCTTATTTGATTTTCCTTTCAGTAGTGGTGTTGTTTGCTTTGTTTGGACCACTACTTAACAAGAAAAGCCTGAAATAATTCATTAGTAGTTAAAATTTTTTCTTAGGATTCAATTCAATTAGGGTTTCTCTTCATTTAATCTAGTTCCACATTATAAAGGAAATCTACCTTGACCAATATAACTTGATTGCTTTGTAATTGTGTATCTCAAACTTGTTTAAAAGCTTAAAAAGAAAACCCTAAAAGACATTAATCTAAATCAAATCCTAAAAGCAGAAAAATAATAAAAAATTATGTGACAACTTGAATTGGCACTGGAATGACTCCTTCCAATTTGCGCACACTAAAAATGAAATAACAGGGTATTACCCCAATCAATGCCCTCCACATTCCTGTGCACATTTAGATACCTAAGCCTAAGTTAAAATATGTAATCACTTGACCACTTAAGGACTTCATCCAATTTAGGCTTGATATCCGATATCTAAGAATTACTAAGCATTCCTAATTTCTTTTGAAAATGCAGCGACAGACTTAGAGGGAAGGCAAATGACAGGTGCGGGTTTACACAAGCCCCTGGTGATTTTCCCTAGACATGCTTGGGCCCAGTCCACCTCTTTTAGTCTAGCAGGGTAATCTTAAGGAAGTAGGTTCACTTATTGATTTCTTCTTTATCCGATTCCCAAGTCTTAGGTTTTATTAAGGAGTCAACCTTAAGATAGACTAGTCTTGGTTGTTTGTTTTGCACACTTTCTCCAATATATTTCTTCTCCTCCCCTCCCATATTCCATTTAGTGTATGCACAGCCGACGGTCCGAAAATCCGCACTTGGAGGAACCAACTAATTTTTTGGCCCACCACATCACCTGTACTCGATTGTTTGCTTCACCTTCTTCCCCTATAGAAAATCAACAAAAAATGGAAAATGCCCAAAATCATACAAAAAATACTAACCCATCATCTTCTAACCATCAAAATGGGAACCCTAATTTTCAAACTGAAGTTGAGGTTCCCAAACCACAATTTGAAATGCAATCCCAGAAAAATCCAACGGGAAATTTTGGAAATTCCAACCCGTTACTCATGGTAGCAACCCAAATCCAACAACTCCAAGCAAATAAAAAATAATTGACTAGGACCGTCACAAACCTAGCTAACAATAGGCCACCCAATTTTGAACCTACTATTCCGTTGGGGGAATTCTATGATCCCTCAAATTATAAAGAAAGACCAAGGGTGGTCATCCCTGATGGAGAATTTGAAATCAAACCCACAGTCCTGCATCTCATTAAGCAATTTTGTGGCCTTCCTCGACAAGACCCATTTAGCCATTTAAAGGAGGTCATGGTCCTCACCCAAACCACCAAATCCCAAAATATTTCGAAAGACTTATGGCTAATGTGTCTCTTCTCTCTATCCCTTAAAGATAAGGCCATTTATTAAATTAGGACCGTGGGAAAACCCATTACCACCTGGAAACAACTAAGAGTGCATTTCTAAAAAAATATTTCCCGATTGGTCGGACTAATGTTTTACGTCACACTATAACTACCTTCCAACAAAAATCTGGCGAGCCTATGCACGAAACATGGGAAAGATTTCAAGACTTATTAAGGAGTTGCCCCTACCACGAGGTGCCACATTGGCAACTCATGCAAATATTCTTCCATGGCCTTGATGACCATTGAGGCAGTTTGTTGATGCCTCATGTGAGGGCAATTTTTTAAATAAAGATGCTGAAAGCACCTACGAACTTTTCGATGAAATGAGTGAAAATTCTTTCAATCACTCATCTATGGACACCTTTGGCAGAAATGCCAATCCTCATGTAAGCGTCCATGAAGTAGGCACACAACAACAATCTCTCCCGGTTACACCAGATGATTTGCAACATTTTGCATAAAGACTCGACTAGAAAATGGAAGAAAAATTTAACTCGCAACCACATAACTCACTACCGACCAACCCTAACTCTCATTTCTAACACCAACACTAACCTGACCCTCCATCGCCAGGAAAATTTACAATAAATAGGTGATAGTGAATTTCAAAACCTTGATCTTGCACCTGAATTTGCTGGGACTTTTGACAATTCTTCCATATATGTCCCAGTCAAAGAAAACATTTCTGCTCTCCAAGATAATTTTAGAAACAATTCCTCCAACTTCTATAATCCCACCTGGAGGAAAAACCTTAATTTTTCCTAGAAAAATACAAATTAAATTCCACATTTTCAAAGTCAAACAGGAAATTTTGGCCAAAACCAACCCTCGCAAGCTGATATTATTAACCAATTAATGAAAACCCTACAGGGAATGCAATAGCAAATGACCGATGTTACCTGAGCTGTTTCTAATTTACAAAATCAAATTGCGGTAACGCCTGATCAAAAAACGATGGGAAATCTGCCCTCCCAAACCCTTGAAATTAGCGAACTCAATTTCAAAGCAGAAATAGGTCAACAACCAATAAATCTCGCTCCTCAATTTCCACCCAATTTTCAAAACCCGCAACAAAATCAATGTTTTCAATGGTGAAATAACCACACTGCCAATGCAATAACATTAAGTGGAAAAACTACACATAATGCAAAACCCTCAAGGGAAAATAAACCAGATCAAGAGCAAATTTTTCCCACCTCCGTTCACTCTCAGGATAAAGAACATATCACAAATACGACACCATTCCCATAGGCATTAAACTCTAAGAAAAAGAAACCTAGAAAAACTGAGCCAACTGAAGAACAATTACACAAATTATTTGGCCAAGTGGAAATCAACATCCCTCTCCTAGATGTGATTAAATACATTTCTACCTACGCAAAATTTTTAAAAGAAATTTGTACACCAAAAAGGTAGCCTAAAAATCTAGGAAAGGTTGTCCTTTCTGAGATAGTTCACTCTGTTGTTCAGAGCAAGCTACCTCATAAAAGAAAGGACCCAGGCACTCCATTAATATCTGTGCTCATTAATGACATGACTTTTGATCGCACCCTCTTAGACCTAGGTGCATCAATAAGCCTCATCCTTACCATCCTTTTTGATGAATTTCCATTTGGTGAACTCAAATAGATGAAGGTTACCCTTCAACTTGCTAACCAATCTGTTATTCACCCCAAAGGGATCGTAGAAGATGTCATTGTCAGGGTGCAAAATTGTCCCTTTGTTGTGGACTTTTTAGTCCTCAACATTGATGTACCCGAAGCTCTAAAGAATGCACTTATTATTCTTGGAAGACCCTTCCTCGCAAACACTAAAGCCAATATAAATTGCGATTCCAATACAATGGACATCACTTGCAGTGGTGAGACACTCACCTTAGATATTTTTAAAGCTTCCAAAAGATTCCACGAGCTAGATTTCTTCGAGGACTCAAATTCTAAAACCTCAAATCTTGTTGAGGAAATGCTTTCTATGGATACGTGCTTTACAATAAATTCTTTGCCTGAGTTGCAAAAATCGTCTAACCCACCCTCACCCACCACAACTAATTTCACGCTAACATCTAACCCCATTCCGAAACCCAGCTTGCAATTAGGTCTAAAACCTTTGCCGGATTCTTTAAAATATGTGTTTTTGGGCCCAAACCATACAAAACCCCTTATTATTAATGCACAACTTTCAGGGTTACAAGAGGAAATTTTCGTTCATATCTGTTAGGGTCACACATCACCATCTACACTGATCATTCAGCCTTGAAATATGTACTTAACAAGAAAGATGCGAAACCCTACCTAATTTGATGGATATTATTATTATAAGAATTTGATTTGGAGATCAAAGATAAAGCAGGTTCGCAAAATGTTGTGGCTAATCACCTTTCTAGACTTGAGAATGGTGATGTATCCACCCGAACAACTGTTTTTCCCAACGAAATGCTCCTAACATTAAAATCCCTCCCTTGCTATGCTGATTATGTGAATTATCTTGCCATTGGACGATTCCCTTCTGACTAGCCTAAACACAAGAGGGATAAGTTCTTTGCTGAGATCAAATATTACTTTTGGGAGGACCCTAACCTATTCCACATCTGTACCGACCAAGTCATTCGATAGTGTGTTCCTGATTCAAAAGCACATGAAATTCTAAACCACTATCACCCAATGGCTTGTGGCGGACATTTTTTGGGGAAGCAGCAGCCAAGGTGTTAAATGCTAGATTTTATTGGCCTAACATACACAAAGATGCTCATGAATTTTCTCGGTCCTGTGTACGTTGCCAGAGCATCGGCAACATGAACTCTAAGGATATGATGCCCCTCAACCCGATTTTGGAAGTTGAAATTTTTGTGTGTGGGGCATCATTTTCATGGGATTGTTTATCACTTCTTTTGAGTACCAATACAGTTTAGTCGCTATCAACTATGTTTCAAAATGGATCAAAGCAGAACCCACACACACTAATGATCATCTAGTCGTCGTGGATTTCGTCAAGAAAAATATTTTTTCATGTTTCGGTGCTCCTAAGCCCATTATTAGTGATGGAGGCTTACATTTTACACATTCCCAATTCCATCAACTTCTCGCTAAATATGGGGTGAATCATAAAATCTCCACACCATATCACCCTCAAACCAATAGCCAAGCTGAAGTATCCAACCAGGAGATCAAAAATATTTTGCAAAAGAAGGTAAAGCTCAACCGCAAAGATTGGTCGCTAAAACTAGATGATGCATTATGGGCTTACCATACAGCTTTCAAAACCCCCATTGTCATGTCACCTTTTCACCTCATTTTTTGCAAGGCATGTCACCTCCCAATTGAACTGGAACATAAGGCTTATTGGGCAATAAAGGAATTCAATTACAATTTGGATGTGGTCGGTAAACACAGGAAATTACAATTAACTAAACTTGAAGAACTTTGCAACATGGCCTATGAAAATGCACGCCTTTACAAAGACCAAACCAATAAATTTCATGATAAATTCGTCGTTCAAAAATCTTTTGAACCTAAACAATGCGTGTGCCTTTTTGATGCGAGGTTACGTTTATTTCCTGGTAAGCTCAAATCTAAATGAACTGGTCCTTATTTTGTAGTTCAAACTTATCCCCACGGTGCCGTTGAAATTTTGGATAAAAAAAAAACAATACTTTTAAAGTCAATGGCCAGTGACTTAAGTCCTATCTTGATAACAACCTTAACGTAAAATTTGATTCTCAAGACCTCCACGACACACTCGATAATTAGTGACTTCATGCCTGGCTAAATGGCGTAAAAGATAGCACTAGATGGGAGGTAAGCCATCATTTTTCTTGCTTTTTGTCTTATTTTCGGTAGAGGTTTTGCCTATCCTGATTTTGACCACCCTCACCATGGTAATCTCTTTTCCCTTCCTATTGTATGTAGACATGCCATATCATAAGCATGGGGGAGTGTTTTTAAATTTTGACGATCAAATCAGGATTTTCAAAACCTAAAAACATTCAAGAGTTTTGCTTCATTTTCTTCATGCATGCCCAAAAAATAAATAAATAAAAATGTTGAAAACTTTTTGAGAAATCTTTGAAATCGGAACTTAGGATGAGAAATCATTCCAAGGCACAATGGGATTTAATCTTTAACAAACTAGGGATTAAGATGCGGATCTTATTATTCAAATTTCTAGGTCTACTTTTATACTAGATCAAGTATCCTTCTCTAAATTCCACCTGAACTTGTAATGATTCAGGTGACTTGATCTTCTCTTGCAACTTGGAAACTATTTGGCTTAGTCTCCAACTCAAAAACTTGCATCCCTTGCAAAATTCTTGTGTCAAATTTCACACATAGCCAACACTTAAAATAAACTAGAAAAATTAGAAAAAGCCCTTATTTAGACTCAGTAAAATCTGAAGCAGGTCATTGGTTTGAATTCCCACCGCCAAGAAGGAATAAACTGCCTCCTTTGATGACGCGATGTCAGCATGTTACCGCCTTGATGCTACTCTATATCTATATTTCATATCTTTAGATGGAGCATTAGGCGCATTTTGCAACTCAAGTGTCTTAGACGATGCTCTACCCACAGCATCAAAGCAAGAGCTTAAGTTCGCTTGGAGTGCCCCTTTACACCGCATTGTATTTTGGGGTTGTGAGCTCCTAGGTGGTGTCTTGGATAGTACTATCTCGAAGTGTTGGTGCCAAAACCCCCTCAAGGTTGGTAACGGGAATGATGATCACGACACATCTGTTGTAGGATTAAGCTAGAAATAAGCATGGGGGAGGAAAAAAAAATCAAACAAAAACACATTCTTATAAATGTTTCCATTCATAAGCACTAACACAAGGTTTTTAAAAGATCATGCAAGTTGCGAGTTGAATTCAAGAGCCAAAGAAATCCTAACTGTAAAATAATTTCGAGTCATTTGAATTAAAAAGGAGTCAACTTGTGAAATTGTAAAGGATACATTGATCCTGATTCATCTAAATTTTAGATTCAAAGATGAATCCCAATGTTTATCTTTTACAAATCCTATGCCCTTCATATTTTTAAGAAACCAAAGTCCCGCAATCTCCTTTTTCTCAAAAATTTAAAAAAAAAACTGTCTTTCCCAAAAATTCTTTTTGTTAAATTAAACTTTTGCTAAAAGACTAGCAAAAGATAAGCATGGGGGTGTGATAAACAATAGTTCATCATCATTTTTATGCCCTAAAATAGATCTAGCTCTTATGTTTTCAACTCCACAAATGGGTTTTCAGGTTGCATTTAGGCATAATCTAGGTTAGGCATGCATTGCATTCTTTTTGTATTTTTAACATGTTTACTTGAGTGTTAAGGATAAGCAGGTGTTCAAACACTTAAAACCCTAGCACTCAAGAAGGAAGAAAGTGAAGAAGAAGAGCATTTCAGCTGAACCCTAGCTAGATCCAGCTCAACTCAACTAGTTATTAGCCTACACAAGTTAGGTTTAGCTCCCCCAAGCTCCATTCAACTAATATTAGCTGAATAGTAGCTCAAGGTAGCTCAACATAGCTTAGATTCAGCTCAACTTGGTTTAGTCTAGCTCATCCTAGCTCCAATCACTTCACTGGGAGCTCTATCTAGCTCAACTTAGTTGACATGTGTCCACTTCAGCTCAGGTCCAGCTCTACCTAGCTCTAATTAGCTCACAATAGCTTAATTCCCTCCAGCTTAGCTACTACTTGCCTACCTAGTAGCTAAGCTAGCTCGGGAATTCTCATCAGAGGCAGTTCCAGCTCCATTAACCCTAGCCCTAGGATCCCATAACCACCCCCTATAAGCCATCCATCCTTTAACCATACCTACACCCCTACCCATCCTATAAAAAGACCATTAACTACCCATTTCAAATCATACATTTTCTCTCCATCTAGACCCACCATTACCAACGTCCAAGAAAGGAAGGAGAGGAGGAAGAAGACTAGGGAGACAATCTGTCTCCTTGGTGGCTTCAACTTCTTCTTCCTTGTGTCATCACCTAACCAAGGAGGAAGGCCAAGCAAGGATGACATCTAGGGGAGGTGAAAGGAGGGTGGTCCATGCCACCCCAAGGAGAAGATTTTGGAGTGGAAATCTTCCACTCTAGGAGGAGCCAAGCACACCCATCTAAGGCTTGCCAAAAGGAGGGAAAGTCAGGCACTAGGAGCAAGCTTCCCTTCAACCAAGGGACAACCTGAGTTGGAGCGAAAACTCTGCAACACCAACACCATCATCACCTTCTTCATAAGCTTTCTTCTACATTTTCTTTTTATTTTGCTGCATGGTAGTTTAGTGTTTGATTTTTGTTGGAGATTACAAGTGGGAATTCCTTTCACTTGTGAGTTCTCCAACCCCATTGTAAAATAATTTCATTTAAGAATCATTCCTCTACTATTCTTCCAAATAGCTTGTGCTGCTCTTTTGTTGTGACTTGTTCTCCATTATTCCAAGCATTCCTTGCTTGGAATGAGTTGGAGAAACAAGGCACTTGTTGCTTTGTTTTCTTGTAATTCAAATTCAAGTTTCTCTAAGCATTTGTTTTGCCCATATTCAAAAACCCTAAAAGGTTTATAGTTCAAAATCCCAAAGAGAGTTGATTTCCTAATATCAAGCAAGAATTTTGTTAAAAGCATTCCTACCTCCCTTGGGATGACCTGAATACTTTCCCTAAGTACTCGGATTTTACAAATTTAAAAGAGATCCAAATTACTTGTTGCAAGGACCAAATTCATAATTTTTACAAATCACGCAATTTTGCGATCAGTGCTCTACTCTTCCAACTCACTGTAAGTGTAGGTGACTTGGAGTAATGAAAGGGTAGAGACAAAAAGAGAAACCACCAAACCAAAACTATAGAGGAATGCTTGTATTTAACAGAATGAAATCCAATTACAAAAATTCCAGAGAGCTCACAAGTGGGAGGAATTCCACACTTGTAATCCCCATGAAATCCAACTAGCTATAACCACACTAGAATAAAATAGAAGGTTTAGTAGATGAAGATGTAGTCACCACAAAATTCTCGCTCCAATTCCAATTGCCCCAAAATTGAAGAGTACTTCTCCTGAAGGTCTTCCTCCTGGTAAGCCCTGGTAGGCAACCCTTAGATCTTTCTTCAATACCTAGTCGTCCCCTTGGTTGTGTCCTCGGCTTGAGCACAAGTGAGAAGGGAAGAAGGGGAAGGCTCCAAGGAAGCTGGCGTGCTCCCTTGATCTTCCTCCTCTTCTTGGCCAAATATACATGGTAGATATAAGTGGAATTATGCTAGAAATAATGTAGCCAAGGTGTGTTGGAAGTGGGTAGTTAGTGATGCTTTTATAGGAAGGGAAAGTGGTGGTTGGTGTGTGATGCGAAAAATCACATGATTTGTAATTAGGGTTTTTAAAGTCATTATAACATGTGAAATCGCATACGCTTTTAAATTTATATTCCTAGATAGCAGAGTATCTAGGGTCATCTAAGGAGGCAAGTTGCAAATCAAAATCCCTTGCTTGAAAACACGAAAATCACCTTTCTTTTTGGTCTTTTAAATATATACCTTTTATGGATTTTTGAAATTAAGGCAACATGCAAAGTTGTTGGCGAGAAAAATTTACTACCCTACTATGTTAATCTAAGTGACAAAAATTATCATCTTTCTAAGCTCAACTTAGGCACGTGAACGCCTAGGTTAATTAGAAATGAGTGAAACTATAGTAAAGAGAAAGAAAGGTAATGTAATAAAAAGAGTGCAACAAGAAATCAAGGCAACTTCTTACTTTTTTTATTAAAGGAAATTGTCTACTAGTAGATGAATGCTTCTACAAAAAAAAAATTTGAAAAACAAAATAAAGACAAATCCTTTAGATGATGATGGTGATGAAGAGGATGAAGCTCTTCTTGCTCCAAGCCTGGTAGCTCCCGATCTTGAAAAGAAGGTCTTTAGCCCCTTCCTTCTATAGCTCCACCAAGATGATGTCCTCTAAGGCAAACCCTTAAGGGGTGTGCCCTATGTTTCTCTCCAAGGGTGGACGTCCACCCTAAGTCCTTCTCCTTTGCCTGGCTATCCTCCTTGAAGTAGAATGCTCCTCCTTCTTGGCATGGCACAAGTTGAAGAGAGTGGGGAGAAGAAGGCACCAAAGGGGCAGGTGATGTGCCCCCTTAATCTTCTTCTCTACTCCTTCTTGTTGGCCGTAGGTGTAGGTGGGTTTAGGTGGAATTAAACACTAATGGAGGATGATGAAAATGGTGGTAGGTGGTGGGTTTTTATAGGGTTTAGGAGGGGAGGGGTTGGCGTGGACACATGTAGGGCTACGATGGACTTATAGGGTGGTTATGGGTGGTTATCATGATCCAAGGGAGGGGGCTATTTGGTGCCACCTTAAAGGATGTTAAGGGGGTGGTTATGGTGGCCAAAGGACACCTAGAGTTGGCGCCACTTTTGGCTTCTAGAAGGGGGGGTTTGGTGGATGGCTAGATGTGGTTGTAGGGTTAGGTGTATGGTGGATATGGGGGTGGATGTTGGTGCCAAAAAGGGGGGTAGTTAGGGTTAGGTTTTGGCACCAAAATTGGTGCCTTTTGGTGGTGATGATGGGGTGACGAGGTGGCTAGGTGGTGGCGCCAACTTGGAGTAGGATAGCTAGCTTAGGTAAGCTTAGGTAGGGCTTAAGTTGGTGGAGCTAGCTAGGGTTGAGTTGAAGGTGGTGGATGGCCAAGGAGCTAGATGCTAGCTAAGTTAAGCTAAGCTAAGCTAAGCTAGCTTAGCTAGCTTTGGAGTAGAAGAGGAGGTATTGGAACTAGGGTTTAAAGAGAGGAGCTAAGGAGGAGAAGTCTAGAGCTTGAAATGGAGCTGGCAGCTATTGAAGAGGGTGGCATGGAGCTACTCTAGCTGGCTTAGCTTGCTAGTTCTTTGCTAGCTACTAAGCCAAGCTAAAGTGAGCTGGCTTCTATCATAATGACCTGAGGTGAGCTGGGTCTGGTGCTCTCGGGGAGGATCAAGCTGGTTGAGGCAACTAAGGTAGCTTAGCTCAACAGAGTTGAGCTAAGTTGGGTCCCAAGGAACTAGACTTGAGCTTCCTGAGCTGGAATGAAGTCATCTTAAGCTGGTTGGAGTTGAGTGGAGCTGGATGTAGCTAGACTTGAGCTAGGGTGAACTCCAGTCAACTCAGCTGAGCTAGCTAAAGCTCCCTGTGGACTAATGGGAGATAAGATGAGCTAGACTCAGCTAAGTTAAGTTGGATCAGAGCTGACCTGAGCTAGGGTGAGCTAAGATGAGCTCTCTTGAGCTACCATTCAGCCGAGATGAGCTGAATGGAGCTAGGATGAGCTAACCCTAGTCCAGGTGAGCTAAATCCCAGTTATGGTGATCTGGATTAAGCTGAGTTCCAGTTGGTGAGAGATTCTCCTTCACCAGTTGCCTTCCTGAGTGCTAAGGTTCTAGGGATCTGGCCATCTATTTATCCCTAACACTCACAAAAATACATGAAAAACACAATAAAAAATGCAATGCATGCCTAACCTAATTTATGCCTAAATGCCACCTAAAGGCCCATTTGCGGAGCAAAATCCTAAGAGGTAGGTTTGTTTTAATGCATAAGAATAATGATAAACTAGCATTTATCACACCCCCATGCTTATCTTTTGCTAGTCTCTTAGCAAAACTTTAATTTTTTTGGAAAATGAAATTTCTGGGAAATCTAATTTTTTCGGCTTTTGAGGAGAAAAAGATTAAGGGACCTTGGTTGATATAAACAAAGGAGGCAAAGGATTTGTTAAGGATAAACATCGAGACTTGTTTTTGGATCTAAAAATTAGACAAAATGGGATCAATATATCCTCCAGAAAAATTACAAATTAACCCCTTGTTAATTCAGATGACTTGAAATTTCTATTTTTAGGATTTTTCTGGCTCTTGAATCGGATTCGCAACTTGCAATATCCTTTAAAACCATGTGCCCGTGCTTGTGAAAAGACAACATTTATAAGGGCGTGTTTTTGGTTTAAAACCTTTTTTTTTCTCCCCCATGCTTATTTTTAGCATAGTCTTACAGCAGATGTGTTGGGATCATCATTCCCGTTACTAATTCTCGAGGGGGCTCTGGCACCAGTACTTTAGGATAGCACTGTCCATGACACCACCCAGGAGCTCACAACCCCAAAACACAATGCGGTGTAAAGGGGCACTCCAAGCAAACTCAAGCTCTTACTCCGACACTATAGGTAGAGCACCATCCAAGACACTTGAGCTGCTAAAATGCACTATATTGTTTCATCTAAAGATATGAAATATAGATATGGAGCAGCGTCGAGGCAATAACATGTTGACATCGCATCCTCAAAGGAGGCATTTTCCTCCTTCTCGGTAGTGGGAACTCAAACCAATGATCTACTTCAGACTTTTACTAAGTCCAAACAAGGGAGTTTTTCTAATTTGTAGTTGTTTTTAAGTGTTGGCTTGTGTGTGAAATTTGACACAGGAAGTTCCGCAAGATATGCAAGTTTTTGAATCAGAAACTAAGCTAGATGCTTTCCATATTACAAAAGAGGATCAAGTCACCTGAATTATCATCAGTTCTGATGGAATTTTAGAGAAGGATATCTGATCTAATCTAAAAATAGACCCTGAAATTCTAATGATTAGACTTACATCCTCATCCCTAGTTTATTAAAGATTAAATCCCATTGTACCAAAAGTGAGTTTTTCAACCTTAGTCCCAATTTCAAAATTTTTCCTCAAATAGTTTTCAACATTTTTATTTTTATTTTTTTTATTATTATTTTTTTTTGGGTATGCAAGCAAGAAAATAAAATAACTAAAGAAAAATGCATTTTTTAGATCTTGAAAATCCTAAATCGATCATCAAATTTTAAAAACACCCCCCATGCTTAAGATATGCAATATCCTCATGCATTAGGAGGGAAATGGGATCACCATAATGAAAAGCGATCAAGTTTAGGATGCTCAAAACCTGGAAAAAGAAAGGAAAAAGGTAAGCAGGAAAAATGATGGGTTACCTCCCATCCAGTGCTATCTTTTACTCCATTCTGCCGGGCGTGAAGGTATGCACGGAAAATGGACAATCTTGTAAATAATTGGACACTTGGATGTCCTCAAGAAATGTGTTTTCCTCAAGATCCCTGAAAAGAAGAATGGTAAAGAAATCGAGATCAAAATGAAATGGAAAATTGGAAGAATGACCTGGATCTGGGCATGGTTTAAGTGCATGTAAAATGGCAGACTCTGGTGGGTCGAGTGATAGGTCCAATGGAAAGGGAGGGGGAAAGGAGTCAATGAGATGTAGGGTGGGTGAGGTTAGTGTGGATGTTTTTGGTGAAAAATCAGGAAGATTGAAAGAGTAAAAGTCAAACCTTAGTTGATCTGAAAAGTCTTGGACCATAAAATCATCCTTAGAAAAGGAATAAATAAAATCTAGATCCATGGTGGTCAAAGCTAAGTAGGATTTGATCAACAAAGACAAAGATTTCTCACAAATTACTTCCATTGTATTATCAGTGTCCTAAAAAATTTTATGATCAATGGACCACTTGGAAGTTTGAAATAAATCTAATGAGAAAATATGGTTACCGCAACTTATATTCATTTTCCCAGAGTGAGTTGATATTAGACGTTGCGGTACTCAGAAGGGGTCTTCCAAGAATGGTGTTAGTGAGAGCTGCAAGTACCTCTATGTCAAGGACCAGAAAATTTACCAAATTTAGACAATTCCGAACCTTGACGATATGATCCTCAATGATTCCCCGCAGTTGAATGGTAGATCGATCTCCCAATTGAAATTGAACCTTTGTAGGTTTAAAATCACCGAATCAAGATTCCTCAAATATGACCAGGGGAATGATATTAATGGAGGTACCTAAGTCGAGAGGGGCGCGAAAAAAGGTGGTGTCATTTATGACAACCAAGATGAGAGATGCACCCAGGTCCTTTTTTGTGAGAGGCAGCTTTCTCTGAACAACTGAGCTTGCTATCTTAGAAAGGACCAACCTTCTTAGATTTTGAGTGTCCTTTGTTGGAGTAAACTTTTCTTTCAAAAATTTAGCAAAGGTAGGGGTGGCATCTAGGAGGGGGATATTCCTCTCAACTTGCTCAAATAAGTCCAAAAGATCTTGGTGAGAGGGCTCTGATTTTTTATCAAAAATATTGGATTGCAGTGTTTGAGAGTAAGAAGTAAGATTTGAATCAAGTGTTTTTGGGATTTCTTTTTCTTCTTCGTGAGTGGGGTTAGGAGAGTTGATTTGCATAGGCTGAGAGTGGGTTTCATCAATTTGATTTGAAGGCCCTAAATCAGTGGTGGTGTTCCCACTCAACATATCTGCATATGCAGTTTGGTTATCACTGGGAGGAGGTGGGGGGGCCTGATGTTGATAAAAACCAGATTGGTGCTGAGATATTGGGTTAATAGGAGGATGAACAGTGTGGTTCTGATGTTGGTGTCCACCGAGGTGTTGGTTCCTTTGATTGACAAAGTTTGGTGTGGGCTAGGATGGTGAATGTTCTATAGGTCCTTGAGTCGAAATAACCCCAATTTGATCATTGAGATTGCTAATAACACGGGTGATTTTCGTAGTTTTTCTTTGCATCTCCTACAGGGTTTTCATCATTTGGGCATTGATGTCTTCTTGAGATGGCCCAGATTGATAAGTTTGATTTGAGCCATACCCTCCAAATGGGTTTTGTTGTTGGTGAGGAACTGGATTAATCCAAGAGTGAGTCAGATAATTCCTCAAATTAAAGGAATTTTGCAATTTCTCCTGGAAGGTGGAGACATTTTGAGTGGGGTAATGATTTTGATAAGTATAATTCCCTGTTGAACCATAGAAAGCCTCAGAATAATGATTATACTCAGCATGGGTCGTATGCAAATTTTGTCTCTTTGGGAAGTGAGAAGGGGTGAGATGTGGAATATGTGGAGCTTGGGCAGGTGTGGCAGGACTCCCTTGGTTGGCTAGGTTTGTTAAATCCTTATGCAACTATTATTGCTTAACTTGTAGCTGAGTCATTATGGAGTATAAATTAGGTGGGGAGGCCTGATTAAGAATCTCCTAGGTGGAAAGATTGGGGAAAGAATAACTAGCATGCAAGTTAGAGGACCAATTGTTATTTTCCATTTTTAAAAAAGAGGAAGAATGCATTAAAAGTCTTTTTGGGGAGGCAAAATCAAGTGGTCCCTCCAAGTGTGGAGTTTTGGATCGCCGTCTGTGCAAAATGGAAGAAATGGTAGGGGAGGAGAAGAGATGGAGAAGAGAGAAGGGTGCACATAAGCAATCAAATTCTATACCTAACTTAATTGTGACTCCCTAGAATTTAACCTAAGACTTGGTCAACCTAGGAAATAACTAATCAACAGTGAATACCCGTTCTATCAATAAATCTAGCTAAGTTGCTTAAGGGGAGGTTTGGGCCCAAGCATTTCCCACGAAAATCCTCAGGTGCTTGTACAAACCCGTGCCTGGTTGTTTGACACAGCCCCTCTGCCTGAAAACCAGATATAGATGACAGAATTGGTATTAACTAGAGAAAACTTAAGACCTATATAGCAAGCCTAAGTTGATGAAACCTTAGGGGTCAAGTTGCTACGAATTTTAGTTAGGTCTAGGATGCTATAGTGCACACGGAATGTGAAGGGTGTTAATTGGGTTGTTGTCCTGTTATTTCAATTTTTAGTGTGTACGCAAGAATTGGAAAGTTGTTCCAATTAAAAATAAGTTGTCACACAATTTTTGTATTTTTGTCTTTTAGGATTCAATTTAATTGAATGTGTTTTAGGGTTTCTCTTTTTAAATGTTCAAACAAGTTTGAAACTTCCACAATCAAAGGAAAATAAGTTGTATTTGTGATGATGTGTTTCCTTTATGTTGTGGAACTAAAAAGCAAGAAGAAACCTTAATTAGATTTGAACCCTAATACAGAAAATTACTACCAATGAATTATTTTTAGGCTTTTTGGATAAGTAGTGGTCCAAACAATGCAACCAACACCACTACCTTATGTAAAATCAAACAAGGATTCCAAAAAAGATTTTTTAAGATTTTAGGAATTTGTTTGATATTTATTTTGAGTTTTATTTGTTCTAGTGTCAAAGTCTAGAATGATACCTATGGGTATTTTGGACTTTCTGTACCACCACTGGCCTCAGAAAATTTTGGTAATTTTATGTGAGATGTAGAATTTCATAAGGATTCTAGAAAGTTAAATTTCACAAAAATTGGATGAGTATAAAAATTCTAAAAATTCATGACAGTAGCAAAATAGGAAGATAAGAGGGTGTGACCCCTCGGCAGTCCACGAATTTTTAAAAATTAAATACAAAGCCAACTGATCTGAAATTTGGAACAAATGTTCCTAACTTGATTTGGAATCACTATGTGAAATTTTAGGATTTTAGGAGACTTGTGGTGTTGGGAATTGATTTTTGAAATCTAGAAAAAAATCTGGACCCGGAAAATAGAACACCAACACTAGGATTGGAGTGGTGTTTAATGAAGCATACAAGCAAACAATTGATTTTATAGGCACCACTCCACTTAATTAAAGTGTTTAGGATCCTAAAATCTAAGTTTAATATTTTTTTGATAGTCTTTTAGCCTAAATGCGACAAGAAATGAGGGACCAACCTGAAATCGTGGGAAGAAAAGGAACTTTGAGCTCTCGCTTCCAAATTCACGCTTTCTTCCTATAGTTCCTGCACACACGAGAGAAAAAAGAGACAAGGGGATGAGATCCACTTCAAGCAAGAGAATCAATTAAAATGCAAAGCCATGCCTCCCCGGCAATGGCACCAAAAAGTGATGCGAAAAATCGCGTGATTTGTAATTAGGGTTTTTAAAGTCGTTGTAACATGCGAAATCGCATACGCTTTTAAATTTATATTCCTAGATAGGGGAGTATCTAGGGTCGTCCAAGGAGGCAAGTTGCAAATCAAAATCCCTTGGTTGAAAACATGGAAACCACCTTTCTTTTTGGTCTTTTAAATATATACTTTTTATGGATGTTTGAAATTATGGCAGCATGCAAAGTTGTTGGTGAGAAAAAATTACAACCCTACTATGCTAATCTAAGTGACAAAAATTATCATCTTTCTAAGCTCAACCTAGGCATGTGAATGCCTAGGTTAATTAGAAAGGAGGAGTGAAACTACATTAAAGAGAAAGCAAGGTAATGCAATAAAAAGAGTGCAACAAGAAATCAAGGCAACTTCTTGCTTTTTTTATTAAAGGAAATTGCCTACTAGTAGATGAATGCTTCTTCAAAAAACAAATTGAAAAACAAAATAAAGAAAAATCCTTTAGATGATGATGGTGATGAAGAGGATGAAGCTCTTCTTGCTCCAAGCCTGGTAGCTCTCGGTCTTGAAAAGAAGGTCTTCAGCCCCTTCCTTCTATAGCTCCACCAAGATGATGTCCTCTAAGGCAAACCCTTAAGGGGCGTGCCCAATGTTTCTCTCCAAGGGTGGACGTCTACCCTAAGTCCTTCTCCTTTGCCTAGCCATCCTCCTTGAAGTAGAATGCTCCTCCTTCTTGGCGTGGCACAAGTTGAAGAGAGTGGGGAGAAGAAGGCACCAAAGGGGCAGGTGATGTGCCCCCTTAATCTTCTTCTCTACTCCTTCTTGGCCGTAGGTGTAGGTGGGTTTAAGTGGAATTAAACACTAATGGAGGATGATGAAAATGGTGGTAGGTGATGGGTTTTATAGGGTTTAGGAGGGAAGGGGTTGGCGTGGACACATGTAGGGCTAGGATGGACTTATAGGGTGGTTATCATGATCCAAGGTAGGGGGCTATTTGGTGCCACCTTAAAGGATGTTAAGGGGATGGTTATGGTGGCCAAAGGGCACCTAGAGTTGGCACCACTTTTGGCTTCTAGAAGGGGGGGTTTGGTGGATGGCTAGATGTGGTTGTAGGGTTAGGTGTGTGGTGGATATGGAGGTGGATGTTGGTGCCAAAAAGGGGGGTAGTTAGGGTTAGGTTTTGGCACCAAAATTGGTGCTTTTTGGTGGTGATGATGGGGTGACGAGGTGGCTAGGTGGTGGCGCCAACTTGGAGTAGGATAGCTAGCTTAGGTAAGCTTAGGTAGGGCTTAAGTTGGTGGAGCTAGCTAGGGTTGAGTTGAAGGTGGTGGATGGCCAAGGAGCTGGTTGCTAGCTAAGCTAAGCTAGCTTAGCTAGATTTGGAGTAGAGGAGGTGGTATTGGAACTAGGGTGTAAAGAGAGGAGCTAAGGAGAAGTCTGGAGCTTGAAATGGAGCTGGCAGCTGCTGAAGAGGGTGGCATGGTGCTACTCTAGCTGGCTTAGCTTGCTAGTTCTTTGCTAGCTGCTAAGCCAAGCTAAAGTGAGCTAGCTTCTATTATAATGAGCTGAGGTGAGCTGGGTCTGGTGCTCCCGGGGAGGATCAAGCTGGTTGAGGTAACTAAGGTAGCTTAGCTCAACAGAGTTGAGCTAAGCTGAGTCCCCAGGAGCTAGACTTGAGCTTCCTGAGCTAGAATGAAGTCATATTCAGCTAGCTGGAGTTGAGTGGAGTTGGATGTAGCTGGACCTGAGCTGGGGTGAACTCCAGTCAACTCAGCTGAGCTAGCTAGAGCTCCCTTTGGACTAATGGGAGCTGAGATGAGCTAGACTCAGCTAAGTTAAGCTGGATCGGAGCTGACCTGAGCTAGGGTGAGCTAAGATTAGCTCTCTTAAGCTGCTATTCATCTGAGATGAGCTGAATGGAGTTAGGATGAGCTAACCCTAGTCCAGATGAGCTGAATCTCAATTATGGTGAGCTGGATTAAGCTGAGTTCCAGCTGGTGAGACTTCTTCACCAGTTGCCTTCCTGAGTGCTAGGGTTCTAGGGATCTAGCCATCTATTTATCCTTAACACTCACAAAAACACATTAAAAACAAAATAGAAAATGCAATGCATGCCTAACCTAATTTATGCCTAAATGCAACCCAAAACCCATTTGCAGAGCAAAATCCTAAGATCTAGGTTTGTTTTAATGCATAAGAATAATGATAAGCTAGCGTTTATCAGCATGGGGGTTATGTGTAGGGCTAGGATGGGCATTCATGAGTAGTTAGGTGATCCTGGGGTGGTGGATGTTTGGCTACAACCAAAGGGTGCTATGGGGGTGGTTATGGGTGGTTAAGGGACACCTAAAGGTGGAGCCAACCATGGAAGGTGTTTGGGGCATAGATCACGTAAAAGATGACCGTGTTGTAGTATAGCTGGAAGAGCGATTTTAGTTTTCGTTGAAAACTTTAACATAAAATGTCGTGTCATTATAGTTCGTTGTGTGGTAGAAAATCGTTTTTCAAAAATATTTAATAATTCCAAAACTAACCACGAAGAGTTAGGTCGTCTCCATAGAGAGGAATTAGCCTATTTAAACTAGTGCATCATGTCTTGTTTATTCAGGAATCTCAATGTGTATGCAAACTAACTGGTGCACGTGTTTTCAACATAATTTCTTGCTTTAAATAATTAATCAAGAATACAGGTGCGCATATGCAAAATCACCACTATATAATATCATGTAAAATAATGATCTTGATACTGGTAAACACCATAAATACTAATTTCTATAATATATCTTGTTCACCATAATATATATGACATGCATTAAATCATTCATGAGAGATATTCATCTGCAAGCAATTTTGATTAAGTAGAAGGATGGCTATGCAAATTCACCTCAATAATTTAATTCATTAAATAAGGGAATAGTGTTCCCCCACAATGGTAAGGTTGGTAAATATTAATGGGAAGGAAAACAGAGCATTCCTTCTCTCTCCTTTGTGCGTGTGCGAGGAGGGATCTTCTGCCGGCCTATGAGCGATGGAAGCACGTCGGAGGACGGCCGTTGAGATGGCAGTGACGAGGTAGCCGATGGTGGTTGGACGTGGCTGGATGGCGGAGGAGAACGTCGGCCACATCGACGGTAGGTGGCGTTCACGGGCGTCGTGGTGGGCAGCTGGTGGGTGCACAGGGGTTGGGGGTGTGAGACGAGAAGAACGGCAAGGTCGACGGTGAGTTTGGGTGCTTGTAATGGCTGTATGAAGCAAGGAGGTGGCTGCAACTTTGGGTTCCTTCACTGCATGACCGATGTGAGGAAGAAGAAAATGAACAGCTGTCTGTGGGTACGCAAGGGCGAGAGGGCTGGTGCATAGTGCGTGAGGAGCTTGCGCACGGGCAACACGTTGCTGGTGCGTGTGTGCAATCACATGCGAAGGTGGATGGGTGCGCGCAGCGTGCACATGGCTGGTTGTGAGCACGTGAAGAGGGCACTCAAGGAGGTGATGCAGTTGAGGTGAGAGGGCTGGCGTTATTTGTTGGTGGTTTGCGACTAAAGGAGCAAGTTGTGGATGGTGGTGGGTTGCAGATGCGGTTGCGGAGGTGGTGATGCATGCTGTCACCGTGCACCACTGCGGTGATGGAGGTTGATGGCAGTGGAGAACGCTTACGCCACAGTGGTCGCTGGTTCCACAGTGCGCACCTCCTTCACAGTGGACAAGATGGATAAGGAGTGCTTGCCAGGGGAGGGAAGATGGTTCCTCCTCCACCACTGTAGTTCTCCTCCTTTTTGAACCCAATGCGTGGGCGTTTGGTTTAACAAATCTCCCCCGACTTTCCCTCATTTCGTTTGGGCCTTGCAAGATCTCCTCCAACACAGCCCACATGATGAGTTGCTGCTGTTGCATGCAGAGCGGCGCAGGTGTCGATGGTTTGCTCTACGGGGAAATAAAATAAAATAAAAAGAAAATGGGTTATTTACAGAGTTATTCCAAAATGATGCATGTAATGCATATGTGCCACCATAATTTATATTACCTTCTTACATGTGAATGTGATGTATAAAACAAGCATACCGTCATATTTATAAACTAATCTATTTATAAATCTAAGTATGCTATGTACAAGTAGAAATCCTTCTAATATCTAGGTATTTATAAGTTCGATTAGCCCACAAATGCGGTCTCATCAATAGCATGAAATACGTCTCGAGCAAATAAATTAAAGAAACTGGTGAGTCCCAATCGATCACAAGGAGGCAGAAAGCACTTTTGATTTCATGCGTTTGTTCCAAATATAATTACTAAATGGCATAGACAAAATATCGTAGTATATATATATCAATCAGAGAGTTTGAACATGAATTACATACATCTAACTAAACAAATTCTAACATAAACATAAACTACTTATGTAACAGAACAAGGGCACCACGGGTGGTTCGTGGTGGCCTTCTGGAGAGGTTGAGAAGAGCAGCAACAATTCGTCGGGGTGGCCCATCAGTCGCTTCAGATGGAGATGCAGAGACAAAGGCAAAGAAGACAGGAAGAAGAAGAAGGGAGAGGAGTTGTAGAAGTAAGAAGAAGAAGAAAGCTATTGAATGGCCTTCAAAGGGGACCCTTAGGCCTCTTTTTATAGCTTTTTTGAAGGGCATTTAGGGCATTGGAGCCCTTAATTTCGTGCAAAGGCTTTAGATTAATCAGATCCATTGATCGGGAGATCAACGATCCTGATTAAGCCTTCCAAATCCTTCTTCCATCCATGGTTTGATCTGGTGCTAACACGTGGCACATTGTGCACCCTTAGATCTACATCTAACGGCCTCCACTCGCCCGTTGCTTGCCACTTCACCAGCATGCCCACCGCTCAACCTCAATCCGTGCCTAATCTTCCTAAACCATCTCAGCCGTCTGATCTCTCGATCAAACAGCTTAAAAGTCGTGCGCTGCACCCGACCGACTCCTAAGTAAGGCACGCGTCATCACGCGTGTCTTCATCTGATGCTCCTATGCCCACCACGCGTCTGCCGCTCCACCGCCCGATGAAGATCCTACAGTTGAATTTCATCCGAGCACGGCAGACTCCCACATCGCGACTTGAACCCACGTCACACGTTGGCTGTTAAGCGCACTCTCCATTGTGCTATGCATGCGAATTGTTGTGGTCCCCAAATCTCTACACAATCGCCCTCGGCCGTTGGATGGATATCCAATGGTCAAGATCGCATCCTCATATGATGAAGCGGCTGGAGGCGAGCGGCGTGGCTGCATCGTGGCCGTTGGATGGTGATCCAATGGTCCACGGCTTTCCTTCCCAGATTGGGGCGCGATGAGGGGCAGCTGCGATGGTGCCACGTGGCCCCATCATGGCCATCCATCTTCTTCTCCTTGTATCTGATGATGTAGGCCTCCGATTGAGTTGATTCTAAGCTGTTGGACTGCAAACATCAATCCAGATTCATCCGTGTGGTTGGATTTGTCATCTGAGGTTCGAATATTCTTCAATTTTCCCCTTGGCTCCTACTCCTTCTACGAACTCCCTAGGGTGCTACGAGAGTCTGATTGATGCGCTCTTGGAAGCGTTGGACTCCCGTCGTCATTCCAAATAGATCCATAAGGTTGGATTGGTCATCTACAGCCCTGGATTTCTTGCAATTTTTAATACCTCTCAAATAGCACATTATTATGTATAAAACATATAAACCATCTAGGATGCAAAGTACGATGTGTATGCATGCAGAA
The DNA here is from genome assembly GCA_037157565.1 of Thalassia testudinum. NCBI lineage: Eukaryota > Viridiplantae > Streptophyta > Magnoliopsida > Alismatales > Hydrocharitaceae > Thalassia > Thalassia testudinum. Next base: position 14,240,620 of record JAZHRO010000063.1, read on the forward strand.
TGCCTATGTTAAGCTAGGTTCTACCTTAATTCAGGCGAATCAGGGCCTATGATTGCTGCGCAAGCATACCCCCATGCCTAAATCTTGCTAGTCCCTAGCAAGTGCAGGACTAAATGTATTTTATCAAGAGTTTAACTAAAGGTTTATTTCTTTTTGTTTCATCCAAAAATTCAGAATCCAGATAACCATGAATATGTAATGTTGTAGCTTCTACAACGGATCCAAGCAAAGAGTCGATATACATTTAAAGCTTGTACTTGACCCGTAGTAAAATTCTACAAGGATAGGCAAACCTCTTCTCTCAGGGATATAAACTATCCTCTGATTTTAGCTCCAGCTTTTGGCTTAGGTAGAAGATGTCTGAGTTAACTGGATTTGTATTTGGTGACTCACTCTCTTCTGGTGCTACATAGAGACTAGTATATCAGAATCTAGATTTCTAGATTATTGAATAAATTAACTTAGAGAAAGGTTGGAAAACTGTGCTCTCTTTAATCTTTTGTACCTTTTCTTTTCTCTCTTTCTCTCTTTTTTCCTTTTCCTTTTCTTTTTCTTCCTGAGCTCACATCTCACTAGATTTGCAGCTGTACTTGGTGGTCTTGCATGGCAACATACTTTAATTAGGTTCTAATAACCCTACAACTAAGTTAGACCCCTCAACCCATATTCAGGTGGTCAAAAATACAGAAAAAATAGGTTTAGGCTGTATTTGGTGGTTCGTGGGGGTGGTAGGTGTTTTTGCCTCAAAACACTTTGACTTACATAGCTCAAACTTCTTATCATAACACCTTTTCTTTTTTTCAAGCAAATATCTCTTTTGTATGCTTTTTCTTTTCTTTTTTTTTTATATCTACTAGTACAATGTCGTTACCAACATAACATAACGTAATCAATGTAACACGACATACATACTTTTATTCATGAGACATTATTTAGGATTTTTGGGGATGACCAAGAGGATCTCAAGTGACTTATTTGGTGGAAGTGCCTACTCTCGGCACCAGGTAGGGAACGAATAGGATGATGTATTTCTGACCTTGACATCAGTACCCTCCTTCAGCCGACAGTTCCGTAGAGGACGGTCGTGATCATCCACCGCAGTCCTAGTTTTATCAGAACCCACTGTTGGGAATCGTAGATCGCGTATTGATCAGAATGCATCATGGTATAGTTGCGAAATACGATCAACCAAAATAATTTATAAGCATAACGAGACTTGGAGTCCCGGTCATTCGTCTCTGGGAGGCATTTATGAAAATGCAGATTTAAAATAAATCTCTTTCGCTCTACTTGCTTAAAATCTCATGCCAGTTTATGGTGATACGTATTGATGTACAACATGCTAGTTGCAAAAAAGATAGTAATTAAAACATGCAACTTCAATCACACCAAAAGATGATAACTAGGCACATGGTGATCTTCAACATATATATTTATATATATAAAAGATGATGATGATATCAGAGTTGCAAAGCATAGGTAGAGGAATGCTTGTATAGGGAAATAAAACTACTCGCTACCAAAAAATGACTCCATACATGAATCTATTAGGGGATTTTGCATGCATCATTGGGGGAGAAGTAAGGAACTACACTATTAAGAAGTAATAAAGCATGTAAATCTAAGAACAACTATAATCTAATTTAGCAGAAATAAAGGCATTTGGAGGTGGCTCCGATGGCCTTTGACTTGGTTGAGAGGAGGAGGGGCGGCCAATGGTGCTTAAGCTGGCCCTTGGAGAAAGGTTGGAGAGGTGATCCAACATCTTGGCATGGAGGTGGTGGTGGCCATGGTGAAGCTACTTGTGGACATGGAGGTGGAGTGGATGTTGAATGAAACTAAGCTAAATGGAACCAAGAGTGGATGGTTGCAAATTGCCACCCCTTAGGTCTTTGTATAGACCTAAGGGAAGCTCTCTAGAGAAGTGTGGAACTCTCTAGCGAGAGCTCCAAGAGTGGCCGGCCAAGGAGAGAGGAGGTGGTTTTTAGATCCACCATTTGTGGATCTACAATTTGAATGTCTCTTGGTTGCTAATTTTAGCAACCAAGAGTGGCTCCACCTATGGAAGAACCTAGAATACTCTAGGTGGTGTGGGAGTGCATGAATGGGTGTGTGTGTGTGTGTGGCCGTGCCTTATGTGGCTAAGTGATCTAGGTTAGGTCCTAAGGATTTTGGGTTGGTGTAGGTCTTAAATTAGGGTTGCAAACCCTAATTGCTAAGGGGGAATTGCAATTAAACTTAACACAAGTTTAATTGAATGAGTGTGAACCTAATTGAGAGTGAAACAACTCAATTAGGTTGGGCTTAGGTCAATTGGACTCTTATTGAGTCCAATTGGACTTGTATGGGTTGAGATCTGAGCTCAATTAGACTCTATGAGTCCAATTGACTAGGCCATGGTAATTGACTATGATCTAAGTCAATTAGGTTTAGTGAGGACCTAATTATGTCCTTAGGGAGGTATAAAGGTGATGTACTAGGATTAGGACACCTTAATTTAGGTTTCTAAGGGGTTAGAATTGAGTTTAGGGAGCTAGAGATCCAAAATCAAGGCTTGAATCTCAAAATAGGAATTGGAGAGAAGTTTCAGACGTCTAATAAAAGTGTCAGATGACTTATAGTGAAAAATCAAAAGTCCAGACTTCAAGTCTGGATGTCTAATCAGAGTCAGGAAGGTTTCTAGGTTCTATCTTGGGTGTTCTGTAGAAATTGGACGTCTGACCAAGTGTCTGGATGTCCAATAATGCTGCAAATGTGGGTTTAAGGTGTGCGGGAGTTGGCTAAGGGTTCTGGACATCCTATAACTCATCTGGACGTCTAGATAAAGGCTGGAGTTAGGGTTTTAAAGTTTCCTAGGGTGCGGTGACCTAATCTAAGGTGGCTAAGGCTTGGGGAAGCTTGTAGGCTGTCCTAAGGCTAGGATGGACCTAAATTCTTCATAATTTACTGCTTTATTCCTACTTAAAATATAATATCATACCTCAACTCCCTTACATTATTATCTACTACATCTAATCTATGTCTTCCGCTCCAGCTCTACTACAACACCTGTTATTCTTTATTCTTCAGATCCAGCTTTAGATCCAGCTTCAGATCTAGCTTCTAATCAGCTTATTACCTACAATTGACATAAAGCACCTAATCAGTACATTATAGCAATATTTTATGCATAGCTAAAAGAAAGCAGTAAAGGTGCTAGTAATGCTTATGCATGCATGAATTACCCTAACCTATGCTAAGTCCTAGCCTAATTTAGGTCAATTAAGACCAATGATTGCTGCGCAATCACCCGCTCTCTGTGTTTTTGCCTTATTTGTGGATCTCGTATGAAATTTCTCATACAATTAGTACACAAAAACTAAGAGCGAAAACTATGCCCAACTCTGAGTGTCATTATTCAATTATTCAAAGTTAAAGATTCCTTACACTAACCTTAGAGCACCAGTAGACTCTCTACTCTCATCTCACATATGTTTTTGTGGATCTACTCGAAGATGGTTCACCTGACTCCCTGATTACTATCAAAGGGTTCAGGAGAAAAAGCAATGCTTCTTGTCAACAAACTAGAGATGTCTATTGATTTTCACAATGGATCTATTGCAAATTCTACATGCAGATGTGAGGTTATACTGGATTCTAAGCTTAGGAATCTACTAAAGAATAAATCTTTAATAAAACCTCTTGATATAACAGTCTAATCCCCCACTTGTTGGCAGAAAATTTTTAGCTTTATGGACTACCCTCCCATGCCTAAGTGTTTGCATGTCCTCATGCATGAATAAAAGAAATATGGCAGGGTGTATGTGGATAGAAATCACTTGAAACTGCTTCTGAGTTGTCGTTTAGCTCATGCCATCACTACAATGCCATACACAATATGAAAATAATATGCGAAACAATATGCAAAAATGAAATATGCTATGTATATATGGTATATATATATGTATACGTTCTAAGTTTAACGCCTCTAGCTGGATAACTTGTCAGTCATGCGTCCTTAAAAGATGCATCGTTTCGTCAACAGGAGGAGGTTCCTAGGCAAAGAATGGTTTGAGGTGCTGGCCATTAACAGTAAAAACATGCCTAGATTTCAGGTCTCTAATTTGAACCGCCCCGTTAGGATACGGGTGGACCGCCAGAAATGGCCGAGTCCACTTGGACTTAAGCTTTCCTGCAAAGAACTTGAGTCGGGAGTCAAACAACTAGACCTGCTGATTAGGTGCGAACTCCTTCCTACGGATGTGTCGATCATGGAAAACCTTTGTCTTGTCTTTGTATATTTTTGCATTCTCGTATGCTTCCCGCCTAATCTCCTCTAACTCACTGAGCTGGAACTTCCTTTCAAAACCTCCAGTCTCGAGGTTAAAATTACACTTCTGCACTGCCCACAAGGCACGATGCTCCAGCTCCATAGGAAGGTGACAGGCCTTTCCATACACCATGCGGTATGGAGACGTTCTGAGCAGGGCCTCATATGCGATCCGATATGCCCATAGTGCATCAATCAACCGATCCGACCAATCCTTCCTATTAGGTCTAACCATTTTTTGAAGGATAAGCTTGATTTGACGGTTTGATACTTCAGCCTACCCATTGGTCTGTGGGTGATATGGGGTAGCAATGCAGTGCTGCACCCCGTATTTCTTCAATAATGACCTGAAATGGGCATGGATGAAGGGACTAACCCCATCGCTTATCAGGGCGTGGGGAACTCCGAATCTCACAAAAATGAATTCCCGGATAAAGGATATAACAATCTTATTATCAGCTCATCTTGCTTGGATAGCTTCTACCCACATTAAGATAGTCTACTGCGAGGAGTATGTACTCAAAGCCATGCGAGTTCGGGAAAGGGCCCATAAAGTTGATGCCCCAGACGTCGAACACTTCTATGACAAGAATAGATTGGAGAGGCATCATGTCTCTCCATGTCATAGAACCAACTGATTGGCATCACTTACAACACTTGGCAAACTCGTGTGTATCTCTGAAAATGGTTGGCCAGAAAAATTTTGACTGCAAAAATCTTTACAGCGATCTTTCGGCCTGAGAAATGACCCCCACAAGCATCCCTATGGTAGAAGGATAGCACACTAGAGATTTCCGAATCAGGGACACATCTACGGATGATCTAATCAGCCCCAATGCGAAAAGTAGTGGGTCATCCCAAAAATAGAATTTAGCCTCTAATATAAATTTGAGTTTCTGATCCTTGGATAATCTTGCAGGTAGCCTACCTACGACGAGATAGTTTGCTATATCAGTATACCAAGGAAACTCAACAGAGTTAATGGATAGCAGAGACTCATCCGAAAATCGGTCTGATATCGGCGAAGAGTACGGAATATAGTCTGGGTCTAGCCGAGACAAGTGATCCGCCACAACATTATAGGCTTCGGCTTTATCGCAAATTTCGACATTAAACTCTTGGAAAAAAAGGATCCACCTGATAAGGTGGGTTTGGCGTCCTTCTTTGCCAACAAATGCCGGAGGGCGGAATGGTCAGTGTAGATGATAACTTTGGACCCGAGTAAGTATGGCCTGAATTTCTCAAACCCGAATACCACAGCTAGCAATTCTTTCTCAGTGATTGTATAGTTACGCTGAGCCTCATTCAGCATTTCGCTAGCATAGTATATTACAAATAGATGGTGCTCCCGATGCTAGCCAAGAATGGCTCCAACAGCAAAGTCAGAGGCATCACACATCATCTCAAAGTCGAGAGACCAGTCGAGAGGTTGGAGAATAGGTGCACTTGAAATAGCACTTCGCAAGGCTCGAAAGCACTGAGACACGAGGAGTTGAAATCAAAGGGCATGTTGGTTACCAGAAGATTCGTTAATGGATGAGTAATTCTCAAAAAATCCGACATGCCCTAAGAATGATTTGATTTGCCTGACCAAGCTAGGCGGAGGTAATCACGAAATGATTTCAAACTTAGCTCGATCGACCTCAAGTCCATTAGAGGAGATCCTGTGACCTAGTATGATGCCATCCCTCACCATAAAATGGTTTTTTTCCCATGAAAGTACTAGGTTAGCTTCTATACACCTCCTCAGGATCTTTTCGAGGTTATCAAGACAAGATAAAAATTTATCTCCAAACATGGAGAAGTCATCCATGAACACTTCTACGCAGTCCCCGATCATGTCTGAAAAGATGGCCATCATGCATCGTTGAAAAGTAGCTGGTGCGTTGTAGAGGCCGAAGGGCATCCGCTTAAAAGCGGATGTTCCAAAGGGACATGAAAAAGTTGTCTTGTCTTGATCTTCCGGGTTGATTTCTACTTAGTTGTACCCGGAGTATCCATCTAGAAAGCAGAAGAAACTACGCCTGGCCAGCCGTTCTAAAATCTGATCAATAAAGGGTAAAGGAAAATGATCCTTTTTGGTAGCCGAGTTTATCTTCCTATAATCAATGCAGACCTGCCAAGAAGTCGCGATGCGAGTCGGGATGGATTTGCCCAATTCATTTTTTATTAAAGTGAGTCCCACCTTTTTGGGCACAATTTGAATGGGACTCGCCCACTGGCTATCGAAAATGGATAGATAATGCCCGCATCCAGCAATTTAATGATCTCCTTCTTGACAGCCACCAACATATTTGGACTTAGGTGTCTCTGAGGTTGTCTTAACGGTCTCACCCCTTCATCAGTGTAGATATGGTGAGTGCAATATGAGGGGCGAATCCCATGGAGATCAATAACGACCCACCCGATAGCAACCCTATGTGCTTGTAGAACAGAGATCAACTGGTGTTCCTGGTCTGGAGTCAAGTGAGCATTGATAATCACGAGGTACATCTCACTTTCTCCCAGAAACACATACTTGAGCGAATCAAGTAAGGGCTGTAACTCTAGTAGCGGAGGATGGGGAGAGGGTTTATGTAGAGGAGGAGAGGAAACAACAGTGGAAATCTGCTGATCCTGACTAATGGAGAATCCATCCGCAGTGGTCATGTAATCCTATCTTAAGATATCAGTGTTAGATAGGATAGGATAGTCTGAATCAGGGGTGCTAGAAGCAGATGAACACCCATGACAACCAGATCCATGGGATGAAACATGTATGTCATTAGTCTCAGTCTCGTATGGATCGTGATCTGAGACCCCTGATAGTGAAGATGAATGTGCCATTGGGTCGTTGCAGAGGAGCCCAATGTTCCCACAGAAAGTCGAATCTTCATCTTCACTATCCTCATCGATTAGATCACAATCAAAGTTCTTTGATGCCTTGAAAATGTCCAGTCTAAGCTTTTCATTCCCTAAGGCAATCTCCATGCACCCTGATGCACAGTCGATGTTCACACGGGCGGTTGCCAAGAATGGGTGACCTAGAATAATCAGTGCATCACGGAGATTAGGAGGAACTTCCATATCAAGAACAAGAAAGTCCACTGGAAAGCAGAATCCTTGGACTTTTACAATCACATTTTCAACCACCCCCCTCGGCGTTTTCACCGATCGGTTAGCCAACTATATGGTAACCGAGGTGGGCTTTAACTCACCGAATCAAAATCGATCAAATACTACGGTGGGAGTTAGGTTGATGGACGACCCTAAGTCAAGAAGGGCCCTATCAAAAGGGGAATCCTACAAAAAGCAGGAAATCAGTGGTGTGCCCGGGTCCTTCTTTTTGGCTGGTAAGTTGGCTAAGATAACCGTGCTGGCTTCCTCAGATAATACTGCCTGTCGTCCAATTCTCTGCTATCGCTTCGGAGTACAGTAGTCCTTGAAGAACCTAGCAACAGTAAGGATGTGATATATTGCTTCGAGGAGAGAGACCTGAATATGAACTTCCTTGAACATAGATTTCAGGTCCTTGAAATTTCGCATGTCCTTTTTCCTTGCTGAATCTTGCATTAGGGCTGCGGGAAAAGGGACGGGAATCTCAAGGTCTAGGGGCTTGTTTACTTTATCTAATGAAGATGGCTTGTGAGAGGAAGAGGGTTGTGAGCCATCTTGTGGTAGAGTGCAGGAAAAATCATTACCCGCTTGCATAAGTAGAGGGTCCTGTAGTCTTTCCACTCCATAGAGTGACAGCTTTTGCATGGCATGCTCCTTCATCGGTGTCCATGAAGGGGTAAAGGAGTAGGTTGGTCTGGATACACAGGGTTTGGCAACAGAGGTGGCTGACCAAGCCCATAACCAGGTGGTGCGAGAGGTGCTTGCAGAATAGCATGTGCATGCCCCTGTGGTGCTTGGAATCCAGGTGGGGCCCCCTGATTCTGCACATATCTCGGGTTTGGGACAGGTTGGGGGGGCAAAGCTCCCTTGACCTATGCTCCTCCATCATCTGGTTTTGCGTGTTTTGTATGCTCTAAATTTGGTCTGCCATTGCCTTCATTATTTGCAGATTGTCATGAGTAGATTTCTGAATTGATGCCTGCAATTCCTCCTTTAGAGATTCCAAAGGGTTGGCCCGCTTTGGAGGGTAGTTGGCAGCTTGGTGCAGTGACTAATAGATAGAGCGTGTCTGTTGCTGCAATTAGAATGGCTGCTGCCTTGGGTATGTGTTCTACACATTCCCGTATTGCCTGGTCTAGTAGTGTGGAGCTTGACTTGGTCTCTATGGGTTACCTGACCAAGAGAAATTGGGATGCTGGCGCCAACCAGGGTTATACATTTCAAAATATGAGTTGTTACGCCCATAACCATGAGTAGCATTGACATCTTCATAGATCGAAGATGTCTCAAATGTAAATTCATCAAAAGAATATGCACTTGCATCGTCATGTGGTGCGTAACCCTGATTGTACAATGCTAGATCCATATTGTTCACAGGTTCCTAATACACAGGATTCCGTGGAGATGGAGAGAAAACATCCTGAGTGAACGGATATGTACGAGCAAAGGGGGCTCAGGATGCTTGAGAGGAGTAAGATGGAGCAGTGCTGCCAGAAGATCCAGATCTTGCTCGCATTAATTCATCAAGCTTCTTATTGAGCAGATCCACCTTGTCCAGCTTTTTGGTGATAATGTCCATGTCAGCTCGGGCAAACTCGGCTTAAGCTTCGTGGATGCTAACTCATTGCTGTCTAGGTCGCTAGAACTGGTTCATTGAGGCGGCATTCATTGAGTTCTCTACTAAGGACTCAAACAGTTCAAATGCATTGTTCTCGTCCTTCACAAGGAAATTCCCACTGCTAGATGCATCGACTAGGTACCGATGTGTGTCATCCAGCCCATGGTAAAAGACTTGAGCGAGGTGCCATTTAGGTACACCATGGTGTGGTCACTTCCTGAGAAGATTGTGGAATCTATCCCAGGCATCATGCTGCCTCTCTCTAGGTCCTTGGGCAAAGGTCATGATCGCACGCCTCATAGCATTTGTTTGATCGATCGGGAAGAACTTTTGGAGGAATTTGCGACGTAATTCCTCCCAATCTCCAATTGGCCTCCCGATAGTCTTGAACCAATAAGCAACTTTATCCTTGAGAGAAAAAGGTAAAAGCTTCATGAGAACAATTTCAATATCTACATTCCTAGGTTGAACTGACTCTGCAATCCGACTCAGATCTTCGATGTGCTAGAAGGGATCCTCATTCGAGTTTCCATGGAAATGAGTCTGAATCAAACTTATGATATTCGGCTTCAACTCAAATGCGTCTCCGCCTGCAGGAATCCGGACCTGAGGTGCTCTCCGCGTGGTGGATGCCGCATCTTGTCAAGTGTTGTGAGAATCCTGTTGATACTCTACTCGTATTTCTACTCCATTTCCTCGACCCTGGCTTCCAGATGAGCCATTGGGTCCTAATTCTGAGGTTCTGACCAACTCGAGGACCAGGATTAGCCATCTCAGCTAATCAAGTAGAAGAAGGTTGAGAAGAGAGGTCAGGCGAGAATCGCCTTTGCCGCCTTGGGTTCAGCTCCCAAGGTCCCACAAGTTTAGATCCTAACGGCCTTCTTCCTAGCATACACCAACTCAAAGGGTTGGTGTAGTCAAGCAGAACAAGGCTACGGCCTTGTTAATCAGAGTGGTCCTTTAGATTAAATGACCAAATTTTTTCATTTAAGTTTGCGTTATTAAAAAAAAAATTAGACGAGAGACCGACTACAAGGAATTCCCGCCTCTCAGGCTAACCTAGCCAGTCTGGTTATGAGGGAACTATGAGGAAGGTTCTTTCTTCAGCTTTTACCTCCGGTTCTATTACCCCACAACTGCGGTCATTTGATACTACCCCGCAGGCTTAGACACTAGGCTTCGTAGGAGAGGTTGGATCTACCCAGTAGTTTCAAGCCAAATGTAGGTTATTTGATATATCTTCGTGAATTTTAACCTGTTTCTTCAATTTAGTAGATCGTGGGAGATCCACAAGGTGACTCGCCTCACCGACTAACTCTTGGGCTCGTCAGAGTCCAAGTTAGTCTATGTGGTCTTATTGGCTCATGCACTTCAAAATTTTTTTTCAAATTGAAGACCATAATTCAAATGTATAATCTAAAGTAAGATGGAATCCAAATGATTTGAAACTTATCAAGAAGATTCATTTTTCAATAAGCTTTTTAGAGAGTATTTTTCCAAAATTTTTACTATTTGTAACAATTAGTTATGAATTTTTAACAAACCAAGGGTCAAATTTGGGATTTAGACCCCATGTTGGTTTCTCTGTTGGAAACAATATCAAATATGCTCCAAAAATTTTGTAAAAATAAGATAATGGAATCTAATTTGATTATCTTTAAAACCCCATAAATCGTGAGTAAATCAAATTTGTATGTTGGTTAGAATTGATTTCTAAAGTTCATAAAAGTTTCATTTTCAAGCAATTTGACTAGTATGTACTCAATGAATTTTTAAAAATTCCACAGAAAGAAAAAGGTGGCATTGGAAAGATAATTTGGAAATCTAGTTCCAATCAAAATTTTAGGATTTTTCGAGCATCAAAAACATGGCTATTGAATTTTAAAGATGACACTTAATTTCTGGCCGAGTTTCTAATAAGAATGTGTGCACCAGATTTTCGCAGGATCCACTTTGCCTCGTTCACCGCTTCATGTCATTGTACCTGCACACAAAAATACTATGTTAGAGATGAAATCAAAAGTCGTCGTGCCTCCCCAGCAACAGCACCAATTTGTTCAGGGCATAGATCGTGTAAAAGATGAGCGCGTTATAGTATAGCACGAAATATGTCTCAAGCAAATAAATTAACAAAACTGGTGAGTCTCGGTCAATCACAGGGATGTAGGAAGCACTTTTATTTCATGTGTTTATTCCAAATATAATTACTAAATGGCATAGACAAAATATCATAGTATATATATATCAATCAGAGAGTTTGAACATGAATTTCATACATCTAACTAAATAAATTCTAACACAAGCATAAACTACTTATGCAATAGAACAAGGGCACCATGGGTGGTTCGTGGTGGCCTTCTAGAGAGGTTGGGAAGAGCAGCAGCAATCCGTCGAGGTGGCCCAACAAACGCTTCAGACGAAGATGTAAAGACAGAGGCAGAGAAGATGGGAATAAGAAGGGAGAAGGGTTGTAGGAGGAAGAAGAAGAAAGCTATTGAATGGCCTTCAAAGGGGACCCTTAGGCCTCTTTTTATAGCTTTTGTGATGGCATTTAGGGCATTGGAGCCCTTAATTTCGTGCAAAGGCTTCAGATTAATCAGATCCGTTGATAGAGAGATCAATGGTCCTGATTAAGCCTTCCAAATCCTTCTTCCATCCATGGTTTGATCTGGTGCTAACATGTGGTGCACTCTACGCCCTTGAATCTGCATCTGACGGCCTCCGCTCGCCCACCGCTCGCTGCTTCACCCACATGCCCGCCGCTCGGCCTCAATCCACGCCTCATCTTCCTAAACCATCTCAACCGTTCGATCTCTCGATCGGATGGCTTAAAAGTCGTGCGCTACGCCCGGCCGAAACCTAAGGCATGCGCCATCACACGCATCATCATCTAACACTCTTACGCCCGCCACGCGTCCGCCGCTCCACCACCCGATCAAGATCCTACAGTTGAATTTCATCCGCGCATGGTCGATTCCCGCATCGCGACTCTAACCTGTGTCACGCATTGGCTATTAAGCGCACTCTCCGCTATGTTATGCACGTAGATTGTTGCGATTTCCAAATCTTCGCACGACCACCCTCGACCATTGGATGGATATCCAACGGTCGAGATCGCGTCCTCATCTGATGAAGTGGCTAGAGGCAGGCAGCGTGGCTGCATTGTGGTCGTTGGATGACAATCCAATAGACCACAGCTTTCCTTCCTAGATTGGGACACTGTGAGGGGCGGCTGTGATGGCGCCACGTGGTGCCATCATGGCCATCCATCTTCTTCTCCTTGTATCTGATGATGTAGGCCTCCGATTGAGTTGATTTCTAAGCCGTTGGACTGCAAACATTGATCTGGATTCATCTGAGTGGTTGGATTTGTCATCTCAGGTCCAGATATTCTTCAATTTGCCCCTTGGCTCCTGCTCCTTCTGCGGACTCCCTAGGGTGCTACGGGAGTCTGATTGATATGCTCTTGGAAGCGTTAGACTCCCATCGTCATTCCAAATAGATCCATAAGGTTGGATTGATCATCTACTACCCTGGATTACCTACAATTATTAATACCTCTCAAATAGCACATTATTATGTATAAAACATATAAATCATCTAGGATGCAAAGTATGATGTGTATGCATGTAGAATGCCCATGTTAAGCTAGGTTCTACCTTAATTCAGGTGAATTAGGGCCTATGATTGCTGCGCAATCAAAACAATGGCATGGTTTGGCACCAACCTTGATGGTTTCTAGAAGATGCTTAGGTGGAGGGTTTAGATGTGTTGTGTGGTGATGTGTAGGGTAAGGATATGGGATAGTTTTGGAGCCAAAAGAGGGGGGGTTCTAGAAGGTTGTTTTGGAGGGAAAAATAGGTGGCTTTTGGTGGTGGTGATGGGGTGAAGGGATGGCTATTAGGTGACACCAAAAGGGGGCAGCTAGGTGGTAGCTTAAGTGGACTTAGGTAGGCTTATTTGTGGAGCTGGTTCAGTGGAGTTTTAGGGTTAGGGTTAGGACCACGGAGTGGAGAGAGCTTAGTTAAGCTAGCTTAGCTAGTAGAGGGATGGTGGAGGAGATAGGGTGAAGTAGCCAGGAGCTGACTGGTGCTGGAGTGAAGCTGAATAAATCTGCCTGGAGCTGATGAAGTTTGAAAAGGTCATTTCAAGGGTTCAGCTACTTAGCTTAGCTAGTTAGTTCTTCTGCTAGCAGCTAAGCTTGTGTAGTAGAGCTAAGTTGAGCTAGTCTCAGCTTATCTGGAGTTGTGTTGAGCTGGACTTGCTTCTCTTGAGAACTCCTGAACTAGCTTAGCTACTAAGTTGACAAGTAGTAGCTAAACTAGAAGGAGTTCAGCTGCCATGAGCTGAGTGGAGCTGGGGAAAGCTGGATGGGAGCTGAAGTGAACTCAAGTCAACTAAGTCGAGCTAGCTTAAGCTCCTAGTGAATTGATTGGAGCTAGGATAAGGTAGACTTAACTAAGTTGAGCTAAATCTAAGATGAGTTGAGCTGAGTTAAGCTACCCTGAGCTACCATCCAGCTATGATGATCTGAATGGAGCTAGAATGAGCTAAACCCAACCTAGTTGAGTTGGAATCCAGCCATGATGAACTGGCTTCAGAATGAACTTCTCTTCGATCTGCTGCCTTCCTAAGTGCTAGGGTTTTAGGGATCTAGCTATATGTTCATCCCTATCACTCAAACATGTCAAACATACAAAAAATATGCAATGCATTCCTATCCTAAATGATGCCTAAATGCAACCCGAAAACTCATTTGCGAAGATAAAACCCCAAGAACTAGATCAGTTTAAGGGCATAAGAATGATGATAAACTAACGTTTATCAGGATACATTCCTAATAATGATCATGAAGCATCCACTTCACAAATTGACACACAAATTTTCCCTAATCCTAAGGCCAAGAATAGGTCCATGCCTAAACAGGCACCTGCTAACAAATCTGGACCCAAAAGGAGATGGGTACCGAAATGACTCTGGGAATCTTATTTTGTAGAAAACTTTCAAGGATTAATAAAGTACTCAGATTAGATCTATCAACAAAAAGATGGACACCTTGTAGTTATAAGAAGAAACATTGGACCTTACATACATAAACCAATGACAAGTCCAAGGAAAAGGAAGATGGGAATGGACAGTGGTTGTTTGAAGCACATGATAAGAAAAGAAGACTTATTCCTCAACCTCAACCACAAGAGAGGTGGTTCAATTACCTTTACCAACAACCGCAAGGAAAGTCTATAAAGTCACTTTCACATCAAAAGGTTTTAAAATTAGGGATAAAAATTCAAAGGAAATCCTTCTGATCGAAGATAGATCGAAAGACATTTACACTATTAACTTTGATAAATGCAACGATCTTAATTGCTTAGTTGCATCAAATGATGAGTCAATACTGTGGCATCGTCAACCCGATCATGTTCACATGCAAAATATAAACAAGTTTTTGAAACACGACTTAGTATGAGGCTTGCCTAAGATTTCCTTTAGAAAGAAAAATCTTTGCTCATCTTGTGAATGAGGAAAACTACATAAAACTTCTTTCAAACCAAAAAACATGGTTAGTACCTCCAGGCCACTTGAGTTGATCCACTTAGATCTCTTTAGACCAGCCCAAGTCTGAAAGTCTAAATGGGTGCAAATACTATCTTGTCATGATTGATGACTACTCTAGATTTACTTGGGTATTATTCTTAAGATCTAAACATTCTACTTTCCAGGAATTTAGAAAATTAGCCAATAGAATTCAAACCAAATCTAGCCTATCTATTACTAGGATTAGGAGTGATCATGGAGGAGAGTTTGAAAATAAAAAATTACAAGATTTCTGCTCTACTTATGGAATAAAACAAGAATTTGCTTTTCCTAGAGCAGCTCCTCAAAATGGTGTTGTAGAAAGAAAGAATAGAACCCTACAAGAAGGTGCTTGCACTATGCTATGCAAGTTAAAGCTACCTCGGTATTTTTAGGCTGAGGCTGT
This sequence comes from Thalassia testudinum, assembly GCA_037157565.1. NCBI lineage: Eukaryota > Viridiplantae > Streptophyta > Magnoliopsida > Alismatales > Hydrocharitaceae > Thalassia > Thalassia testudinum. The sequence continues at coordinate 14,255,623 of JAZHRO010000063.1, forward strand.
AAACACTACTTGTTATATCTAGAATAGGGCCTCTATCAGACATATCCTTGAGAAAACATCCTTTGAACTCTACTTTGATAAGACTCCTAGGATCTCTTGCTTCAAAGTATTTGGTTGCAAGTATTTCATACTGAATACAAAGGAGAACTTAGATAAGTTTCATGCAAAAAGTGAGGAAGGAAACTTTCTATGCTCTAGAAGTAAAGCCTATAGAGTATTTAATAAGAAGAAATTGGTAGTTGAAGAGACTCTGCATGTGTCTTTTGATAAAGCAGATCAGTTAGATAATGCCTCAACCAAAAATAATGATCAACCTCTAGATGATCCTTCAAATATACCTAAAGACACCATCTCTAGTGAACTTCTTAAAGTTTAAACCTATACCAAAGACCATCCTAAAGATTTAGTGATTGGTGAAGTCTCAAAAGGAATCCAAACCTGATCATCCTTTAATAACCTTGCACTTAGTGTCTTTGTATCCCAACTACAACCAAAATATGTGAAAGAATCATTCACTGATGATTGTTGGATTGTAGCTATGCAAGAAGAGTTGAATCAATTTGAAAGAAATGATGTTTGGAAATTAGTTCCTAAGCCAGAATCTCAATCTATTATTGGAACAAAATGGGTGTTTTGAAATAAGCTTGATGAATCAGGAAAAGTTGTAAGAAACAATGCTAGACTTGTGGCTCGAGGCTACAATCAAGAAGAAGGAATTGATTTTAATGAAACTTATGCTCCTGTAGCTAGACTAGAATCCATTATAATGTTACTAGCTTTTGCTACTCACATGGGATTTAAATATTCCAAACGGATGTCAAAAGTACATTTCTAAATAGATTTTTAAAAGAAGTCTATGTAAAACAACCTCCTAGCTTTGAAAGTACTAATAACCCTAACCATGTTTTCAAACTTAATAAAGCTTTATGGACTCAAACAAGCTCCTCGAGCTTGATATGAAAGGCTAAGAAACTACTTAATAGAAAATGACTTCAAAATTGGGTTAATTGATCCAACCTCATTTACTAAAAGAAAAGATAACCAACTAATTTTAATCTAAATTTATGTTGATGACATAATATTTGGTGCTACTAACAATCTTCTATGCCAAGGGTTTGCGAAAGTCATGCAAGATCAATTTGAGATGAGCCTGATGGGAGAATTAAAGTTCTTCCTAGGGTTGCAGATTGATCAACTGGAAGATGGAATTTTCATCTAGCAGACGAAATACACAAAAGAGATTATAAAGAAATTTGGAATGATAAGACAAAAAAAAAAGACAAACCAATTGCTACCACTACTCAACTCAAAGAAGATGAGTCAGGTAAGTGCGTAGATCAAAAATTATATAGAAGTATGATAGGATCCTTTCTTTACTTGACTGCTAGTAGACTTGACATACTTTGTAGTACCTGTCTATGTTCTAGATTTCAAGTAAATCTTAAAGAATCTCACCTAAATGCCTTAAAAAGGATACTTAGGTACCTACTTAACACTATTGATCCTGGTTTGTTCTACCCTAAATCAGCCACACTTGACTTACTTTCCTATTGTGATGCTGATTATGCAGGAAGTTAGACTGATCGCAAGAGTACTAGTGGAACATGTCAGTTTCTCTGAAATTCCCTAGTACCTTGGGTCAACAAGAAACAGAATGGTGCTTCTTTGTCCATAATTGAAGCTAAGTTCATTGCTACATGCTTAGCATGTTCACAAATCTTGTGGATTAAACAAATACTTAGAGATTTTAAACTAAACTTTGAAAACACTAGGATTCTTTATGATAATACTAGTGCAATAAACTTGTCCAGAAATCCCATTCAATACTCTAGGATAAAACATATAAATATCAAGCATCACTTCCTTAGATATTATTCCCTAAAGAAGGAAATAGTCTTAAAATTCATTCAAATAGAGAAACAATTAGCTAATATCTTCACAAAACCAATAGCAAAAGAAAGATTTATACTAATAAGAAGAGACTTACTCTTAACATGATTTGTTGAAGTTTGATTATTGTTTTGTCTTGATAGCCATTAGTCAATCAAACAAATTGTTCTGATTGATCAATCATTGATCGATCGTTGATCAATCAAAAGTTAATTCTGATCAATCAAGCTTTGAATCTTTTGGGCGGAAATTTTTCCTCCACTAGAAATTCAATTTTAACCGATTAACTTCTCTTTCTGATCGACCAAAATTGAACTTGGTCGACCAACATGTGTTTTGATCGACCAAATCTGAGTGGATTGTATCTCGTCGAGATTTTTGTTTAGTGATTCTAATCACTTGCTTTGATCACTGATCACTATCAATCTTTGATTTCGATCTCTAATCACCTACTACATTATTTGTTTTACCTATTCTCTATAAAAATAACTTTTTACCACCATAAAACTCTTCCATCAACCAAACCCACCAAACACCTTCAAACCCAAGGCCCCACTCCACAAGTGGTCCCCTCTCCACCACCATCGACCACCACTTCTCTCCTCCAACCAAAATGCTGCCACCATCTCTAACCAAACATTGGTTGACCACCACTGGTGTCCTCTCCTCTTTGGCACATCTCCTCGTCGCCGCCCTTCCGTCGATCGTCTTGCCATCTTCGGTGACCGACTTCGACGTCCGACGACCCTGCCGGTCATCCGTCCTCCTCCTCCTTACTGCCAAGCGGATCGATCTTTGTATTTTCATTTGAGATATCTTACTTATCAAAATCTAGAAATCATGTTGATTATCTTTCTTACTGAAAATATGATAACTTTATCTACTTTGCTTGTGATTCTATTAGTTGAAAAGTAGCATGCCATGAATTGCATGAAAATTTCAATAAGGGGGAGCAACATTTACTTATCAATTATATTACTTAAAACTTTTTGTTAATAATAAAGGGGGAGAAAATTTTGATCATGAATTTTAATCATGCATCATGCATACTTAATTATAATTTTGCTATCATAAAAAAGGGAGAGAATGTTAATACCCTTATTTTGATATAACAAAATTATGTTTTCATTGAGAACTAACCATTACAGGTTAAGTCAAATTATAGCATGGATTCATTCTCATCAACATTTCTCAAATGCATCATGGACAAAGAGAACTTAAAGACTTTTTAATTTTGTTAAGTCTAGAATTATGTATAGAACCTCAATAAGATAACAAACATAAGCTTTCTATTTCGCAAAAATCATTCTCTTTTGAACCTATGTTACTTCTACTATCAATCAACCAAAACTCCTTTTTGATCGACCAGACCTTGATCAACAAACTCCTTGTTTTAATCAATCAAAGACCTCTAACGGTGATATTCCCTTTTGATCAATCAACCCATCTGATTTAATTGACCAAAAGTATTCCAAAGGTCGAATTTCTTTTGAAATCATTAAGTCGATCAATATATCCTTTTAATCTATCAACATTGAATCGATCAATACTTTATTTTAATCGACCAAATATAGTTTTGATCAACCAAACCTTTAGTTTGATCAATCAAAGCTGTGTTTCCAGAATTTCCAAAACAAGTCAAAAAACACCTATAAATAAGACCTTCGCCCCCTCTTAAAAACACACCTCAAAGAGATGTCAAAGAGAAAAACACACATATTCTCTCTAGTGCTTTCGTGCCTTTACGCCTACAACTATTGCGATTCAAAGCACGCTCCTATGTGATTCAAAGAAAGCTCAATTTGTTTTATTATTGCTAAGGTTCCATAGGAAATATTGTTATACTCTTTTATTCTATTACTCTTGATCTGGGAATCAAAGTTGTATTGGAAGTCCTGTTGTTCTCTTAGTCAGGTGTAAGAGAAGATGTTGTAAGAGGTTGTGCCATCCTCAATCAAGGGGTGCATGATAGTGGATTTAACTAGTGTCAACTAGTCGAGAAAATCCTAAGCTGGGAGGCTTAGGTAGTGGTTTTCACCCAGAAGGGTTTCCACTCTAAATCAAGTGTTATTTGTCTAGTTTGTGCTTATTCATTTTCTATCGGTGGTGAATGATTTTTTAAGTTCTATTTTAAATAGATATTGCACTATTCACCCCCCTCTAGTGTATACTTGATCCCTTAGTCTCAGCACACACTCACAACACAATGTATGCGGTGATGCATGGTGCACGCGGTGATGCACGAGGGTCATGGAAGAGGTTACGTCATGGTGGTGTAGAGGAGGAAGAATATGAGGGCACACCCTCTCTTCTTCTCCCTTCTTGCGTTGGTGGAGGAGAAGTAGTGGCTGGCCACCTTAGGGAGGAGGAGGGAGATATGGTGGCCACCTTAAGATGTGAATCTAGATCCACATTTTATGGATCACATTAAGGTCTTTCCAAGAGGAGACTATTGCCTTGATTGTCCTCCATAAGAGTACATGCCACCAATCAAATAAGGGTGAAGTTGCATAGGAATCCACCCTCCTCTTACATTTTCTTGCATTCTGAGATTCTAAATATACCCCCTTTTGTAAATAAAATAAACATCAATAATTATATGTAAGGACATTATTATTTATTGTGCATAGGCATATGCATAATGTAAAGAAAATGTAAACATGTAATTATTTATAGTACATACCGAAATGCATGATGATATAAAATGTGAGCAACACTAAACTCAAACACATGTAGTTATTCTAAATGTGTATGCTTCCTAAATTGGGAGAATTAACTAATGAATGCATGCAAATTATATTAATTTGCATATCTTTATTTTATGACTAAATGAATGTATTAATACGTCCTAATATACAGGAAATAGCAACCTTAGGCTTAGTAATAATCCACTAAAGTGGACTCATCACCTGGCTTATGCCAAGATTTTGAAAGAATTGACTACTACTTGCGCAAGTTGAAATCAAGTAATCATGAAAAGGTGATCCTTTCTGAACAAACTAGCTCTATTCTCCTAAAGGATTTATCTATCAAGAAGAGAGACCGATGAACCCCCATGACTTCCTGCAAAATTAATGATCTAGCCTTTTACAAGGCTTTAATTGATTTGGGGGCTTCCATCAACTTGATGCCTACTAAGATCTATAAGATGATTGGATTTAGGGACCTTGAACCTACTAAAATTCATATCCAATTGGTCGATAAATCCACAAGATGTCCATGATGGATTTTAAAGGATGTAATTGTTCGAACTGATAATTTCTACTACCCGTGGATTTCATTATCTTGGATCTTGACATTCCTGAGGATTTAAGATGGGCCCCTATTATTCTTAGAAGACCATTTTTAGCAACTACAAAGGCCCTAATTAATTATAAACATGGGAATATACAAATAGCCATTGGGGATGAAAGATGAAATTAAAACTTTTCAAAGCTATTGAGGAATCTAATGAAAGTTATGGGTTTATTGAAGAACTTAAGCAGGTTGAGGGGTTGACTGAAAATGTCTCTTGGAAAGACTCAGAATCGGAGGAATATACAAAGGAATTTGAATATGAGACATTTTTCTTTGAGGATCAAATTTCTGATAATCCTAAAATTGAAAGCTTTGTATTCGATTTTGAGATAGAATCTGAGGAATCCAATAACTCTGAATATGAAACATTTCTTTTTTTGATGAGGAGATTTCTAACAAATCTGATATAGAAGGATTCACATTCAACTTTGTGGAAAATTTCTTGCCTGAAGTAGGTGATGCTTAAGGATTTCAATTTGAACTTGATGAACCTTCAATGACTAGCTTCATTTTACATCAAATTGGGATGAGCCTAAACTTGAATCATTTTCTACGGAATTTGATTGCATATCTGATGTAACCAAGTCTGATTTTACCACTGATGATTTAAAAGACCTAGACTTCAAGGAAGAAAGAGAGAAGGTGGTGTAACTAATAGAAATTTTCTTGGGAGATAATATCATAGATCTAAGGGTGCCTCTATTCTTGAAACATCCAACTCTTTATAAGGACCATTATAAATTAAGTAAATTTAATTTCTATAAACCCAAGATAGCCCAACATCTATACCCTCACTTCACATCTCTTTACCATTGGGCTCAACAATTTATGAATCACACATCTTTTATACTTGGATTACCAACCTTCAGTCCCAATGCAGCTCTTGTCCTTAGCACTGAATGCCACTGGATATAACTTCTTATTTATCTATCCTGTATTTGAGCTTCTGGCATGGGGTTGCATCACCAGCTCGTTCGCATTTGCAGACATAAGATTTTGAGCTTCCTTGATCTATCTATTATTATACTCTTGACCCTCTTTTCTTTATTGAAAGATTCATCCTTTTAAGGGTCTATGTCTAACTGTAGACATAAAATTCAGTGCTTATTGAGAGGCAACCAAATGTTTGTAAATAATCTTGTTATTTGCTTTGAAATTTTTTTTTAGTTCTGGAAATGATCGAGTCTTGATTTCTTTAGAAATCTCAGATTTTCAGGTAACATCTATTCTTCTTTTATGTTTATTACATGCATTAAGAACATTGCATGAAATAGGCATGGGGGGTAGATAATATTTTTCATAGTCATTCTTATTTATCTCCAGAATTATAGGTATTAGTTGTTTCTCTCAAATTAGTTGTGTCATCGAGAAATAGTAGTTATTTTTTAAAAAATAGAAAAAAAAGAAGAAAAAATCATGGTTTTTATAGTTTGAGCTATAAAAATATTGAAAAATTCAATTTTGAGGATTTACTGATCTTAGGAAAAGTACGAAAAAAGTTTCTTTGCTTAGACTCTTCAAGACGTATGTCAACTTAATTCTCTCAAGTACTTGCCTAAATCTAGATTTATTTTCCTAAGACTTTGAAAGGAGTCTGAAAAAGCTAGAAGAATTAAGTCAAAGGAGTAATAAGTAAATGACTTATCGTTCTGCCCTTTGGTTTGGATAGTCTTGGAGTTCCAAGTATCCTTACTTGCACAGTTCACTGACTCTTCTTTTGGGTGATTTCATTGAATCCTTAGTGGACAATAAGTTTTAGTCTTAGGGCTTGCAGATCCAAAGGACCTTGCCGTGTTTCTAGCTCTTAGGGTTGTTCCTATTTGTAGGGGAATGCATTTAGAATGGATGGAGAGCCACTCACCTAGAACAATGATTTGGAGAAAATATATATATAGATATTCAACCTTGAAAAAAAATGAGAAAAATATGAAAAAAAAATCCATCAAATAAAGTACCTCACTACAAATGGGTGCAATTCCACCAAATAAAAGCATCTCACTACATATGGATGCTACCCTTTCCATTTCCAAAATAAAAACACCTCGCTACAAATGGTGTTTATCCTATAGGAAAAAAAAGAAAACATGCGGAGAAAAAAATTAGGAATAAGAGACCAATGCATCCAGCCAGGGAGATATACACCTAGTGTGTTGACCTCAGGGAAGAAAAGTGGTGATGGGAAAGCTACCAAATCTTAGTATAGCTTAACTGAAGACAAGATTGTCTCAAAGCGAGTATAGAAATATTCTAAGTTTTATTTAATACTATGAATCAACTTAGTTTCCTGTGTGGCGAGTCACTAATGAGTGAGAAAATTGTTGCAAAAAGTTTGAGTTTGGAAAATTAGAGTCGTAAAATTCACAAGAAAATCCGCTACCAAATAAATTTTACCAAAACTTTGATGAGTCCTGGGTCGAACACAGGGAGGTGAACGTTTGATGAAAAATCACGTTTGGAATTATTTTCATAAAATAGATTAGCTAGTTGAATTTAATCTATGCGACCTAAACTACTTAAGGAATAAATAATAGAAAAGAAGAGAGAGAATAATACAGAGAAGAGAGAAACAGAGAGAGCAAACAAATATTTCATAGCCATATGTTCATTACACTACTTGTAAAAATGCACAACTACACTAGAAAGCAGTAAACAGATAGAAATGAGTGATGATAACATTATCATGAGCCATAACTAGCTTTAATTAGTCATAATCAAGAGACAAATGCTCCTACATAATCACCGAAGAGTCGTAATTCACTGCATATCCTTTCTGAGAAGAATACATTAAATCAGGGTTAATTCTGCAGTTTTAATAGCATATCATGAATGCAGAATAACAACGGGGTTTCCCAGGGCTTAATGTAAGGTCTAATGTTCATTAATGTCTAACAAGTGGGTTCATCCAGACAGAAATAGGTTTTTACGCACTTCGAGAACTGATTCATAACCCAAAACTCTAATTTCAGACCTACTTAAATAATAGAGGTTCTGGTTAAGATAAATTTCATCTAAACCTTCTAAAATTCATATAAAAATATTTCATAAGGTTTGGTAACCTTGATTTGACCATCTAAACCTATTTTGACCTTAAACAGAGTCTCAGATAAAAAGTAATCCTAATTTAGGTTTCTGGGCAAATTTCCTAGTCAAACTTGGTTAAAACTCAAATTCGACTCCACCATCAGATTCCTTGGGTCCAAATTAGGTTTATACCAAAATTTGGGCCCAATCAAAGATCATGTTGGCCCAGTTTGCATTTTACTCCAGTTAGACTCTTTCTCTCTCAATTAACCCCTCAGTTTTTGAATTATTTGCAGATAGCTCCCTATGTTTCTCATCATTCTTTACAATCAAGCCCCTACCACCATTGGTGTGAACACACCAAGCTTCATCAAGATTAGAGAAAGGATTTCTCACTCGATTCTCAATCAAACTCTCCCAAAATTTAAAGGGAGATTCCTTAAGGAATTCCCTTTCAAATAAACCCAACCATAGACCTTGATTCCTTCCCAATCTCGCATGTGAATGCATGGAAGATGTGGGTATCCCACATGCGTGAAATCCTTAAAGCTTGAAAGCTTCTTTCCAAGCTTAGAACTACTCCCTAAGGCCTATAAAAAGACCCATGACACATTTCCACTCTTCCTTAGCTAGTAACAAGGCTAAAAACCCTCTTCTTTCCCTATCTCTAGCCTCCTCCGACCTAAGCTCCAGTGGCCTCCCTCTCCCTCGTCCTACAGATGGCCAACGGCCAAATTGTCACGTCCGTCTTCTTCCTCACGCTCGTTCGCATCTCGCTAGCCAAAGCAAGAGCATCCTTCCCCTTTCCTTGCTGCCATCTCCCTCAACGGAGGCTTCATCCTCCTCATGTCCAGCCATCACAACAGCATGGGAATCCTCTTCCTTTTCATCCTATAACTAGGTTTAACCTCTTCCTCTTCTCCTCCTTAACCTCTCTAGCCCCTTTCCTTTCTCTTTCGATCACCAACGTCGCCGTTCGCCCTTCATCTTCCCCATGACTGGCCAAGCTCAGGCGAGGCCTCCATAGCTCCACAAGCCACCGCATGCCTCGCCATGACTCCTATAAACATATTCGTGCTTCACACATCAAAAGCCTCAACTTGATTTGGGCTCTCACGCACTCAACGCCTCCACCGAACACCTCCTTCTCCATCTACCCCTTCCACCTCTGACCGACCACCACACACACTCCCACGCCACATAGACACCACCACTAGACTCCATGTCCTCTAGCAACACTAATGAGCCATGAATTGGGGCTTTTGAGCCCGTATGCTTGTTTTAGGTGTCCACCTTCCACTGTCGTCGCCACCACCATCTCCGACTACAACTGCAGTGCTCCAATGAGCTCAAGCTTAACTCCACACGCCAGGTGCTGCGATTTAACTTCAGGGCCTTTCCCAGGCGCTCAATTGGAGACCTCGCCCATGATTTCATCATCAATTGGAGGCATCTCCTTCAGCCGTTGCTGCTTAGCGAAGAAGCCATGAAGATAGTCCCACATCGTGGGAATATAGAGCAAACACAATGTATAATACATTTTCATGATCAGCGCTTACTACCCAAGACACCGAGGGGTCAGGTCCCTCATACCCCTGCACATACCTACCTACCCACTAACCATCATACTCACACCTCACTTGCGACACCACGCCAACAAGCCTGGTCACTATACATGACCCGTTTACTCGTACATGGATCCGGATATGCCCTAGGTTTGAGAAAAGAGGAGAAGGAATTGTGAGCCAGTAGGGGAGGGTTTTTCTCTTTGTAGGTTTAGCCCCTGTATGACACTCAGTCACTGAGGAGAGGCTGTGCCCTTATGAAGGAGAAGCTTGTGAAGAGGGAAAGCTCTGAGAGGAAAAGAAGACCTCGTGAAGAAGAAAAAGAAAGAAAGAGAAGGCTTGAGAAAGAGAGAAGCTGAAGAAGAAAAGGAGAAGGCTCTCTGAGAGCCTTGTGGCTGTGCTACATAAGACATCTGATCTGATTTGTCACTATTGAATTATTTAAGTACTATAGTTTACAATTGAATTCTGATTTGAATTAATTGAATAATTGAATGCATAAGAGAATAAGTGGTGATTCAAATCACCATTATTTTGATTCTCTTTTCCTTTTGATTCTATGCAACCTTGAGATACATTGATTGATATTAATTCTGATCAATTTGACTCATTGCATATCTATTTTGTGATCAATTGACTATGCTCATTGATTCTGAATGAGATTAATGTTGTGAATTCCATTATTTGCTCCCTGTGTTCGACCTAGGACTCTTCTTTGATTCTGAGCATATAAATTTAATTACTTTTGAGAGATTGAGACTTTGCTACAATGAAATGACTTAAAACTCCTCGATAGCCTGCTAGCAATGAGAAAATCCTCCTTGATGGCTACTTGGAGGATGAGCTACATTGATGAAGTGTCCGGAGGATGGTGGTGAGATGCTGGACAAGGGAGAATGGGGCTGGAGGACAGAGGACGGCAAGGCAACACCGCAGCGGGATCCGCTTTCTGCATGGTGGTATGAAGACAACCACAGGATGCTCCACAAAGGGAGTGAGATGATGGACAAAATTTTGATTTCTTTTACTCGAGGAGCATCCCAAGTTTGGGACTAGCTCCTTAGAGCTTTGGAGAGGATGAGAGAAGAAGAGAAGGAATGAGAAAATATGTGGTAGGGGTGGCCCTTTTATAAGCATCAAAATGAGGGCGAAAGAGTATTTTCAAAGCCCTTAATAACAATACACGACCTTTAGTGACGCTTGCAAATGTTACTATAGGCGACCATTGCTGAAGCACGCATGGAAGGAGGACCATCTGATCAAGATCAGACGACTCTCATGTGGCCACGTCACAACCACTTCATCTTCACGCGTCAATGATTGCGCAGCAATCATAGGTCGTAATTGACCTAAATTAGGCTAGGACTTAGCATAAGTTAGGGTAATTCATGCATGCATAAGCATTACTAGCACCTTTACTGCTTTCTTTTAGCTATGCATAAAATAATGCTATAATGTACTGATTAGCTGCATTATGTCAATTGCAGGTAATAAGCTGATCAAAAGCTAGATCTAAAGCTGAATCTAAAGCTGGATCTGAAGAATAAAGAATAACTGGTGTTTCAGCAGAGTTGGAGCGAAAGACCTAGATTAGATGCAGTAGATAATAATGTAAGGGAGTTAAGGTATGCTATTCTATTAAGTAGGAATAAAGCAATAAATTATGAAGAACTTAGGTTCATCCTTGCCCTCGGACAGCCTAAAAGCTTCCCCAAGTCTTAGCCACCCTTAGATTAGGTCACCACACTCTAGGAAACCTTAAAACCCAAATTCTAGCCTCTATCTAGACTTCTAGATGAGTTATAAGACGTCCAGAATCCTTAGCCAACTCCCACACACCTTAAACCCACTTCTGTAGTGTTATTTGACATCCAGACACTTGGTCAGACATCCAATTTCTACATAATAGCCAAGACAGAACCTAGAATCCCCCTGACTCTGATTGGATGTCCAGACAATAAGTCTAGACTTCTGATTTTTCACTATAAGTCGTCTGACACTTTTATCAGACATCCAAAACTGCCCTCCAGACCCTGTTTTGAGATTCAAGCCTTGATCTTGGATCTCTAGCTCCCTAAACCCAATTCTAACCCCCTAGGAACCTAAATTAAGGTGCCCTAACCCTAGTACATCACCTCTAGACCTCCCTAAGGACCTTATTAGGTCCTCAATAAACCTAATTGACTTGGATCTTAGTCAATTCCATCAGCCTATTCAATTGGACTCATTGAGTCCAATTAAGCCCTCATCTCAGCACACACTATCCAATTGGACTCAGTGAGAGTCCAATTGACCTAGACCTAACTTAATTGAGTTGTTTTAATCTCAATTAGGTTTCCACACACCCAAATAAACTTGTACTAAGTTTAATTGTACTTTGCCTTAGTGAATTAGGGTTTGCAACCTTAATTCGAGACCTAACCTAGACCTAAACCCATTAGAACCTATCCTAACCCACCTAACCACTTAGGGCACGACCACACACACACACCCATTCAGGCACTCCCACACCACCTAGAGTATTCTAGGACCTTCCAAAGGTGGCGCCACCTTGGTTGCCAAAAATAGCAACCAAGGATGAGTCTTCTCTTAGATCCACTTTTGGTGGATCTAAGAACCACCCTCTCTCTCTCGTTGGACGACCACACTTGGGACTCTCTCTAGAGATTTCCACACTTCTCTATAAAGTCTCCCTTAGGTCTATACAAAGACCTAAGGGGTGGCACTTTGGACCCATTCACTCTTGGCTCCATTTTAGCTTAGCTTCATTCCACCTCCACTCCACCTTCACGAGTAGCTTCACCATATCCACCACCATCTCCATGCCAAGATGTTGGATCACCTCCTCAACCTCTCTCCAAGGGCTAGCCTAAGCACCATTGGCTGCCCCTCCTCCTCTCAACCAAGTCAAAGGCCATTGGAGCCCACCTCTGAATGCCCTTAGTTCTGATGGATTAGATTATAGTTCTTCATAGTTTTACTGCTTTATTTACTTCTTAATAGTGTAGCTCTATATTCTCCCCTAATGATGCATGCATAATCCCCCCTTAGATTCATGTATGCAATCATTTTCTACTAGCTAGATTTATGTTTTCAAGTATTCTTCTACAAGTTTTCCATGAGCTTTATGTTGCAAACACCACCATGAATCAATGAAAATCTTTTTCTATATATATATATATATTTGTGAAAATCACCATGAGCCTTGTTGCAATATTTTTGTGTGATTGAAGTTGCATATTTTAATTTATGATATTCTAACAACTAAGCATGTCATGCATAAATACGAACTTAGCATAAATCGACATGCGATTTTGAATAGGTAGAGCAAGAAAGATCAAATTTGAATTTGCATTTCCATAAATGCCTCCCAGAGACGAACGACCGAGACTCCAACTCTTGTTATCTTAGAAATTATATTTGTTGATCGTATTTCGCAACTATACTACGATGCATTTTTTATTAAATACGTTCTTTACAATCCCAACAGTCAATGCCTCAAATCTAGATCAGATGGCAGAGATCGCATCCAGCTAGCTTAAGTTTCTGCTCGCATGTCAGACCGCACATGGATGCCCGCGTGATTGCGCACATCCGACCACGCTCGCATCCAACGCCACCACATAGTCTTCACCCTTGACGTTCATCGCGCATCCAAAGGTGCAATTTCATCCATGCCTTCTCTCGCAGATTTAATTCGTGAATTGTGAATTGAACACGTGCCTTGCGTTGTGCACACGAGCCTCGACCACTACGTTACACCTTACACTTTGTCGAGTTTCTGCAATTAATGCCCACGCGTAAACGACCGTTGGATCTCGATCCAATGGTCAGGATCTGATGGCACGGATGAAGAAGGAGGAGGCTAGTGGCTGTGGGTAGCTTGGATGGCACCACGTGGTGCCATCTGGGCCATCCATTTTCCAATACTTGTAGATGGAGCCACGGATGTCAAATTAGGTCGATTTTAGTGCCGTTGGGCTGTGATCATCGATCCAAACCCATCTGTGCAGTTGGATTTGTCATCTAAGGTATGGATTTGTACCACATTGCCCCTTAACCTCTGATCTTCCTCAAACTTCATACTATGCTACGAAGGTCCGATCGAGGTGATCTCGAAGGCGTTGGACTCCAATCGTCACTCTGATTAGATCCATATGGTTAGATCTTTAATCCAAGGCTCCGAAAAGATGTCACCCTATCCCCTAACCATAAAAAGAGGTGATTACTATACAATTTGTACAAATAAATCTAAATTCACAATGATGCATGTTATACAATATTTATAATGCATGATGCTTCTATAAACTTAGGAACATGCATAAATAGACATTCTAGGCCAATTAGATGTGTGCACATCAGTCACATTATGTCACACACAAGATGCTTGTTTCTCACATTCAATTCGAACCTTGGGTGGGGAAACTTATTCAGAGAAAGTTACTCTAGCAACCCAAGTCTGATGGCTAATAGGATTCCTGATTTGATTTAGGAGGTCCAGGTTTGAGTCAATACTTTAGAACTATTGAACCTTTGACATTAAGGTTTTATGTATAAATCTTTTGTTTTGGTGAAGAATCGAGAATGATGACATGGAAGTGGCATAGCTCAAAATTCGCAAGTTGGTTTCCCGTGTAAATATTGTTTTCTCCTAGGTTTTTCATTTAGAATTTTGTTCGAGGACTAGCAAAATATAAGGATGGGGGTGTGATATTTCCATATTTATTTATGTTAATTAATGCCTAACTAATGTCAGTCTAAGGGTAATTTGGGTTAGATTCCACTCAATTAGGTTAGATTAATCATTTTAGGTCATTCTGTAAATAATGCATACTTGTGGGCTTTTGTGCAATTTTCCTACAATTGCATCTAATATCTTCATGTGTTTATTTTTATATGTGCAGGTGCATAATTTCAAGTTGTTTGGAGAAAGGTTGAATGGACTTTCTGAGTTGAGCTCATACGTGGAAGAGGACTGAGCCTAATTGGTAGACCTATTTGGAAACCCAATTAAACCTAACCATGGTCTAATTAGGAATCCAAATTTTCAAACCTATGACCTAACCTATGGACCCAATTTCCCACACCCTAGGAACGACCATAGACCTCAAATCCTAACCTATTTGCTTGACCAAACTAGATCCTATCCTTTCCTAAAATAACATATCCCTTATCCTTATAAGCCTAAATCCTAACCCAACAAACCTTATGTGGTCATCCCTCTTATCCTTAAATAAAAACTATTTTGGATGGTCAAAACACACCATAATTTATCCACCACAAGATCTAAATCCTAGGGTCCTAAATTTCCTACCTAAATCCCTATCTTAGAACCCTAAACCAAATCATATTCCTAATCTTAAACTTAATCTCAAAATTCATAGTAGCATGACACATCTTTAGTATTTTGGCCATAACTTTTTCATTTCAAATCCAAATTGAGTGATTCAACATGCATTCAAAAGCTAATTTCGAGGGATACAATTTTGATTTTATGTGAAACTTTATATTCAAAATATGAAAAGGCCAAAATGTGAGATAACCACAACCCTCCATCATCCTCTCAAAGCCAACCCATCCCTCCTTCAATTCCAACAACACCTAACCTATTCTATCAACCTATTCCTTCATCATACCCCTTGATTCCCAAACTCCTAATCCTATCCTTTTATTTTGGTAATCCAAGGCAACTTGGATCAACCAATCACAAGCCTTCTTAACCTCTATATAAATACCCTAGCCACCCCCCTTAGGATCATTCCTTTCCTCTTCCAAGTAGAACCACAAACTTGAACTAGTCCTCTAATTCTTCCTTCTCTCCTTGGAGATTGTGGGTGCACCTTCACATCCACATCTATGCCAACACTCCAAACTTGTCCTTCGAAGACCTTCGTTCGCATTTCTCTAGTCTAGTTTTAATTGTAGTAATTGTAGAAGAATTTCAATAGTTGTAATACTACTTCTTGTGCCAAACTATTATATTATTCAATAAAAATTCTAGTATTTGTTTTTCAACTTCTCTTCAAGTTGTATGCTGTCTAGTATTTAGTTAGAAGTTCCATGCCTAGTTCTAATAGTCATCTTACTTGATAATCGATTCTAGTTCTAATATTGGAAAGCGATTTTGATTTATTTGCCTCTCTACGAATGACACGGACTCCCATATTTTTATTCAAAAAAATCTTATGAATTCGATCCGATTTACAAATTTCAAAAGTTTTTGTGTGCATTTACTACGACGAAAAGCAATTTCTCACAATCATACTCGTGTGCAGAAGAACAAGCTCCTCATGGGGTGGTAGATTTTTCCTTTGATTGGCTAGATTCATGACAGTCCTAGCCAATTGTTGCTGATTAGCTTGAAGTTGAACCAGTTGCTCAACCATCATAAATAAAGGATTAGGCAGGGGACCTTGATTTTGTTCATTTGGAAACTTTGGGTTTTGAGGCATTTCCAAGTTAGGGAGGTTTGGTATAGGGATATTAGATTGTGGGTTAGATTCGTGTGGGTGAGAGGTGGAGGTGGAGGGATTTTTGGACCCATTTTGCTGGTTTTCCATTTTTTATAAGAAAAGGAAGAATGAAAATGAGAAGTCAGTCCCCTTGTGCATGGAGCAAAATTAATTGGTCCCTCCAAGTGTGGATTCTGGAACTTATGCCTATGCATACACAGAAGAATGGGGGAGGAGAGAAGGGAAGAGAAGAGAGCATTTGTGTGCACTGAAGCAGAAAAAATCTAAGCCTAGCCTTAAGGTTGACTCCTTAAAACGTTAGACTTGGTTATATGTTTACCAAATAGTTAACAATTGACCACTCTTCCTTTAATTAACCTGGTCAAGCTACAAAGGGGGGATATGGCCCAAGCAAATCACTGGGGGCCGTACTTGGTCATTTGACACTTCCCCTCAGCCTAAACCAAGTTAAGGAATTGAGATCAATTGAAAATAACTTAGTAAACAAATAGCAACCCTAATTTGGATGAAATCCTTAGGGGTCAAGTTACTACAAGTTTTAATTTAGGCTTAGGATACTAAAGTGCATAAGTTTTATCAAGGGTGTTTATTGGGGTAGTTGCTTGGATTAATTCTTTTTTTTGGTGTGTGAGAATTGGGCAGGAGTGATGCCCAATGCCAAAACAATGGGTTCACAAACAAAGGATTTAAATTGAATGTCTTTTAGGGTTTTGATAATTTCAAGATCTCTTTTAAGATTCTCTCTTTAAGTCTTCAAACAAGTTTTAAGTACCACACACAATTTGCAATCAAGTTTTGGGGTTGGTGAAATCCAATTCCCTCAAGTTTTGATGTGTGACTAAAAGAGAAAATGAAACCCTAATGTTGAACTCCTATGTAGGCAACTCCTAAGAAACAATTTTAAAACATCTTTTTATGTGGTGGCCCAAACAAGGCAAACAACACCACCACTATTAATGGGTTATCTAGGAGTTTTAAGGAGTAATCGTCGTAGCAAAGCCTCAATTGCTCGAAAATAATTAAATTTATAAACTCATATTCTAATTTGGAGTTCGAGGTCGATCACAGGGAGCAAATATGGAATTCATACATTAATCTCTAATTGAAATGAACAAGCACAATAAACAGATGCTATAGAAGATATTCAATGGATCAAATACTCAGAAATATATTCAATAAGGAGCAAAAGTATCTCAAACACTCATTGGGATAAAAAGAAATCAAGTAGACAGAAGAATGGTGATTTAAATCACCAATTATTCTATTTTATTTAAGCATATATCCTAACCATTCAATGTAGCCAAATAAGTCAACAATGTTCTCAATGCTACAGTACTCAGTATCAAACATTGGTTTTCTTCCTCAGATGGGCTAAGTGTCTCAACACTTAGCCACAGCAGCACAAGGCTTCTCTCCTCTAAGCCTTCTTCTTCAAAGCTTTTCTTTTCGTCAAGCATAGTCACAAGCACAGAGCACGGCCTTCTCTATAAAGGCTAAGTGTTGCCTCACTCTTCTCAGCACAAGGCCAAGCCCTCAAGAGCAAAACCCTCCCCCCTCCTCCTCACAAATCTCTTCTCTCTCTCACCACAAACCCGAGCTTAGTCGGATCCGGATATAGGTAAGCGGGTAATCGAGTTTGACTGGTGTCACCGGGGGTGTGGGTGATCGAGGAGTGTGTAAGTGTGAGTGGAGGGGACCTCACCCCGTGTTCTGAGCCAAAGAGCCCAAAACACAAAAACAATATATGCATTACTGCCGCTTTGTTTGCACACAATGTGGGATTATTCCCACTACCTTCCTTCTCTCGCACCAGCAGCAGGGGATGCTACTCAATTACAGCTGCTGAGGGTCTCACGTCTTCAATTGGTGCTACAGTTGGATACGCAGAAGTAATCCGTGCCTCCTGGAAGTGGAATCAGGCCTTGAGCTCATCGAAGGACTGCAAACTTGGTCGGAAAGGATGGCGGCCACGGCGGTGGACGGAGGATACCTAAAATAGGAGATAAGGCCTTAAGACGACATTAAAACATCTCAGGATGTTTGCCAAGTGAAGGTGAAGGTGGTCGTGGTGTTTACACAGCGTGGGAGTGGGTGTGGAGGTCAGACGAATTCAGAGGAGGTGAACGAAGGTGGGTAAGTTTGGTGGAGGAAACGAGGAATTAAGTGAGGGATTTTATTTGGTGAGATGTGGCAAAGCCTCTTAAGGTGGTAGCAGGGTGTTTGGTGGTGTATGGAGTCTGGGAGGCTTCATCGAATCTCGACTGGAGCGGAAGAAGATGGAGAGAAAGAGGCGTGTATGATGATCATATTGAGGGGAAAAAGAGATAGATAGAACCTATGGATAAAGTGGGAGAGAGTGAACCTAATTTTGGACGACGGTGAAGAAGTTGACACCGGATTTGATTTCCCGGCACTAGAGAAGGTGAATACTTCAATGGAAGAACGGCAGTGAAGAAAGGGTTGTAGACGTCGGGGCTTCGGTTGGCCACCATCTTAGGAAGATGAGGAAGATCACTGTGCTTCCAATTTGATCGTTGGAGGTGCGGATGAGGGAGATCGAGAGGGCTGCTAGAGCGTAGGTCAGAGTTGATCAAGGGAGAGAAGGAAGACTTGTTCTAGCCTTAAACATATCTAATTTGGAGCGGTTGTGCACGAGGAAGCTTTATAGAGCTTCATGGCAAGCTCTAGAATAGGAAACAAGGTTTTCAAGGCTTGCGATTGGTGGAATTAAGACTCATGATTCTCGCATGTTCGCACTAGCAATCAACAATGATTTGGGACTCAAAATTGATCCCAGATGATTCTCCTAGGTGTGAACATCAATCCCACCAATTTTGGTGGGATTTGATGAATATTCAAGTAGGTTTAGGAGTGGTCAAACACTACTTGGAGGTCGGTTGACCTCCAATGGTGGTAGGGACCTGCCTACAAAGGAGACAACAAACGTTGCAAGAATTTTGAAAGCTAGGGGCATGTATGAGAGAGAAAGAGTCAGATTAGACCAAAATGCAAACTAGCTTAAAATGATATCTGATTTGGCCCAAATTTTGGTACAAACCTAATTTTGATCCAAGGAATCTGATGGTGAAATTGAATTTCAATTTTGACCAATTTTGACTGGGAAATTATGCAAAAACCCAATTTAGAGTAGAATTTCGTCTGAGACTCTGTTTAAGGTCAAAATGGGTTCCAAAGGTCAAATCAAGGATAACAAACCTCATGGAATATTTTTATATAAATTTTAGAAGGTTTAGATGGATTTTATCCTGACCAAAACCTTAGTAATTTAAGCAAGTCTGAAATTAAGGTTTCAGGTCTAATTCGATTCTCGAATGCGTGAAAATCCATTTCTGTCTATGTGAACCCTCTTATTAGTCTTTAATGAACATTAGACCTTCAATTGACCCCTGAGAAACCTCATGATTATTCTACATTCATGATATGATGTTAAAACTGCAGAATTAACCCTGATTTAATGCACTCTTCTCATAAAGGATATGCAAGGAATTATGACTTTCCAACAATTATGTAGGAACATTTGTCAATTAATTCTTATTAATTAAAGTTAGTTATGGCTCATGATGATGTTATCATCATACCTCCATGCCTAAATTTTGCTAGTCCCTTAGCAAAATCTTATGGAAAGAACTAGAGTTCTAGACCATGCATTGATGTTTAGATGCCTGATTTGTTCTACACTTATAGAAATTATGTCAAAATGCCAATAGTGAGCCTAGAGGTACTCAAGTATCAATCAAGATCCATACCTGATCAGCTTCATCCTGAGTTTGCCACGAAGGTTTCTAAGGCCCACAAAGACTACCCAGAGGTTCATTGAACCTAGTAGTTAAGGCACCCGTGCATAAACGTAGCATGTCCACTTTCAGTTTGCCAGTGCATTTTTGTAAGAGAGAGATAGAAGGATTTTTATTTAGAGATTTTTCTCTCTTGTTATTTTTAAATTTCACTAGATCCAGCCTCGAATTGGCCCTAAACACGATCTGTATCGAATTCCTTGTCCTCACCATCAATCCTCGAAGGGTCCCTGGCTTTCGATGCTTTGGGATAGCATCGGCCATGGCAACCCCTAGAACCCTGGCTTTTGACACTTCGAGATAGCGCTACCCATGGCATTCTGTAGCTAAATTCAAGCCCTGGCAATCGACATTTTGGGATAATCCCGCCCATGGCACCTAAACCAACACAATGTGCTCAAATACCCCCGACAGGATATTTAGATTTCCTAGGAGACAAGCACCAAGGAGACGATTTGTTATTATGCATCTTCGAGGGGAATTTCCCACCTCTCTGCGTCGAGAACTCGTCCAATAAACTTGTGTTGTTGAGCCACTCCTAAGCTAGATCTTTGAGGTGGCTTTTCAGAACAGAACATTTTTGGCATGATTTTTCTTTATTAAGCGCACTAAACCAGACTAAGTGTGTGATTTTGGGTGTTTAGGTTACCAAGTCCTGCAAATCAAAGAGCAGTCAATGAGGTCAAATAATCCCTAAGCCTTAGACCTACTACATCAGCCTCGCATTTTCCTCAACCTCTTAAGGACTAATCCAGATCTTAACGAATACATGAATGTTAAGCCCTAAAATTAGCCCAAAAGGCCTAAGATCAGCACTCATACTAATCTCCTTGCCTCTTTGTCATTTTAGGACTTAATTTTTCTTTTGATTAGGTCTAGAACTTAAATATATCCCATAATAAATTGCTAATGACTATCATTTTCCTCTTGCTTTTGTTTTTGCTCCTTTTTAACATTTGAAATTTCTCCTCTTTTCCTCCTCAAGAAATATTTTCCTTTTAATTCACAAAATTTCCTCCCCTTTCTCTAATTCTTTCTTCTTTATCATTTTTTATTTTTTTATCATTTTTTTAAGATATTTTTTTTTGTGAGATCCCCTCAGAGAATTGAATTTCCATATGTCTGTACTTTGACACCCTCCCATGCCTAAGTTTTGCAATGTCCTCATTGTAAACTAGGAGGGTACAAATTCAGTTTGGTTCAGAGTTTAGAATAGGTTCAAAAGGGTGGGTGAATGAGTTGGGTGACTGTTGCGAACGATTTAAGCTTTGATACAGGTACCAAAGGTGGAGTCCGCTGTTCTAAAGTTGAACTCAATAGTGCAGTAGGAGTGTAGCTCAAAAGGATAAACAGAAAGGTTACCTCCTATTAAGCACTAAATTTAATGTCTTCAGCCGAGTAGAAGGTGGTCAAGGAGAAGGGGTGGTCAAATCAGAAGAGTTTTGTAGAATAAGCACCTGGATCAATAACCTAGTTGGTCCAACCAGGTACTTATTCAGATCGATAAGCTGATGATGCAACCCAAACCCAATCAGTCTAGTGGGTTGATGGATGTGAATCAATAGATGCAGAGCCCACCAGATACTTTGTTGCTCAAACAGCTATGGCAATGAAAATCTAGGGTTTGGCTGAGTCGGCTCAGCCTTGCCAGAGTAGGGATCCTCAAAGGAAAATGAAGTTGTAGAGGATGTAGGAACCCTACTGGTAGGGTTAGAAAAGGATAAGGAGTGATTATCGATCTAGTCAATGTCTGAAACCTGATCAAAAGATGGAGGAGAATCATATGCAACCGGATCAGAGAGAGGTGAATCAGAGTAGAATTTGATTCCGGTGGTAGGTCAAGGTTGGGATCGGGTTTTAGAAGGCTCAGTATGTGGATCAAAAGGTGTGGCTTCTTCTGAGTGTGGAGAAGGCTCTTCTGGAAATGATTCAAAGATAGGTTCATATAGAGAGTCTTCTTGATGCTTATTCAAATCAAATGTAAATGTATGAAGATTGCTTATAGGATCATGGAATTCTAAGTCAGTGAAAGATTCAAACTCTAGATTGTGGACACTCTTGGCACTTACTATTTCTGATTCCTGAAGATCACAATAGAATGATTCCAACTCAATAGAACAAGATTTTGAATTAATGATCTAAGGAACAGGGACCTTAGAGTTAGAATCAAAGAATGGGTCATAGATGCTGAGGTCGTAGATTGGCTTGTAATCGTCAGGAAATAATGGTTCTCCAAAATCAAAGTATGATTCAAAATCATCAAAGAATTTACGAAGATTAGTGTCTAAACCTGATTCCAGATCAAGATTTCCACCATAGAATGAATCATGATGTGTAGAATCAACAACCTAACTTGGATCTAACCTAATTTCAAATTCCAAGCTCAAAGAGGTGTCCTTATTAGGCATAAGCTCAGGTTCTTGGCTCCTAGGATAAACCCAATCGAATCCCAACTCTTCCAACTCTGTTTCTATATCATAGATCAGTTTGATTTCTGAAAAATCAATTTGCATTTCTGAGGAGGTTGGAGAGGTGTAATCATTAAACATGTGCCCATAATCATAGTCTAGATCCAAAATCTAATTCTCTTCATATTGGGCCTCATGATCATCCCAAATAGGCTCAAATCTAGATTCTAGGTCAAAGGTAGGAATTTGGTCACTAGAATCTGGACTATGTTCTATTGGGATGTCAGAATTACTCCCAATGAGTACCTTAACATGATAAGGCTCGGGAATTACATTATCAAGAAGTTCTGATTCAGGCTTATCATCACAGGTGTCTGGGGAATCTAAGCTTGATGGACCAACTTTAAGGCTCTTTAAGGCTAGTTCAAAATCTGGAACACCTGCAATTGGATCCTCCCAACCCTCATCAAGATTAGCCATGTCAATCGTTATGAAGCTTGAATCTGATTCTGTTTGGGTTTGGGGTCTGCAACAACCTCTATTCTCAAACCTAGGTTCTAGAAAATCATATTGATCCTCAATGTTACTCCAAGATGTCTCATCATCTTCTGAAGGGATGTATGGGTATTTTTGATCAATGGCTTGCTGTAATGTATTTAGCATGTACCCACATTTTTCCATGAAACCTTGGTACATCTCCTAAAGGTGTGGATTCGACAAATATTGTATATACTCAGTATTGTGCAATCTTCACAATTCATTATATTTAGTTAAAAGATTGACCTGGGTTGAACCATGTAACATTTGTGCAAATAGCATTCCAACACAGCTCATAATGTGGGTTGTTGTTTCTGGTATATTAACCTGAATGTGTCTAGATAGATATGATTTTTTGTAAAATTCATCATGATGTCTTGGAGCATCCTCAATCATCTTTTCTTTCATGCTCATTTGGGATTCAGGTTTTCTAAAAAATCTTCCTAATTTGTTAGGTTACATTTTCAAATCAGGTGGTGGATCAAGATGTAGAAACAAATTCAGGTTCAGATTGAAGTGATTGGATCGGATCAGAAATCCCCAAGAAGATCAATTCTAATGAAGGCCTTTAGATTAAAAACCTGGGGACCATTCCTGTGTATGTGATCTAAAGAACAAATGAGAGACTAGATGTGAATTGAACCCAATCAAGGCACCCAAAGATTTTTGCATGACTAAGGCTTGTTTCGAGGTGGATGATACCTCTAAATCAAAAATTCACACACTTAAGAAGTACCTGGGCAACCAGGAAAGGAAAGCCCTACAAAGACCCCTACATGGTAGAGCACCCCCACGGGTTACAGGGTTTCCCCCACTTGACCTTCCCTGTCACTGAGGTTCCAAGTAGATCAGAATGTGCGAATTGAGACCTTAAGTCTACCAATTTTAGCCTAGTTTGTGCCTTGGATTTCACTTGATTAGAAGTTAATTCAATTTGTGACCTAACTTGGAGGTTGGTTGGACCACAAAGTAGACCAACTTCACCTGACCTACCCTAAAAGATGAAGAATGAAATCTGGGTCAAGACCCAAAGATCACCCTGAATCGATTCTTAGGTTATTAGGTTCAAAGTTTTAGGGCTCAAGTGAATTTAGAGCATAATTTTAGGGTTCTTCTGATTAGATCTTTTCAAGCAAGAGTTTGGGTAGCACACAAATACGAGAGAGTCAATTTCCTTTAATTCAGGTAGGTGTAAACTAACACTTCAAAACCCTAGAGTAGAAACCCTAATTGGCTCTTATTTCAAGTCCAATTTGAACTCAAAAATGTACACCTTAGACTCAAACAAGGTGAGTAGTCCAAGATGATCAGAAATTAAGTGTAAATCCCTTAGTAGGTACAGGCAATCTGGGTATGGATCTCTAAACAAAATCATCTCAACTTCAATCAAATATTGAATTGAAATCACAAATCAGGAAACTTGCCTTTTAAATGATGATTACTAGAAAATAAGTCAGGTGAATCCTAATTAATTTTGTTTCCTTTTCCCTCTTCCAAAGATTAGGAGGTTGATTAGGGAAGAAGAGAAATTTTACCTATTCTATGAGTGGTTGATTTGCGTAGAAGATCTCTTCGTGATTGATGGGAACACCATTATAAACCCTAACTAGCTCATTTTGACCCAATGAAGAGAATAAATGCTCCTACATAACCAACTGAAGATCATAATTCACTACATAACCTTTTTGCGAGAAACACAAGAAACAAGGGGTAAAACTGTAATTTTACCAATGCAGTACAACCATGGGTTTTCTCAAGGGCTAAACAAAGGTCAAATGGTCTTAATAAGATAACAAGTGGGTTGGATTTGATAGAAAAGGGTTTGTGTGTGTTCTGTGAATTAAATGACTTCTTGAAACCCTAAAAATAAACCCACTTGATTAACCAAGGTTCTGGTCAAGATAAAATTCACTTAAACCCTTTAAAAATCATAGAAAAATATTCTCTAAGGTTTAGAACCTTCAATTTGGCCATTAGAGCCCATCTTGACCTAGAACGGGGTCTCAGACAGATATTTGTCTTAAATTGAGTTTTTGCATAAATTTCCTAGTCAAAAGTGGTCAAACCCAAAATCCAACTTCACCATTGAATTCCTTAGGTCCAAATTATGTTTATACCAAAATTTGGACCCAAGATGAGTTTGCCTTGACCTAGTTTGCAAAAAGGTCCAACCTGATTACATTTCTACCCCTAACTTTCAAAAATCCTTGCTAACAGCCCCCTAGATTTCTCATCATCTTCACAAGTAGGTCCCTCCATTATCGTGGAGGAAACCTACTCCGGCGACCTTCAACTTGGAAGTTCTCCTTGATTGCTTGGAGGATCTCTTCCAAAATTGGAAGGAAGATCCTCTGAGACATTCTCGTCAATATGAACCCATATTTTAGATCTGATTCCCTCTCAATCTCTCATGCGAATGCATAAGAGATGTGGGTATCCTAACAAGCTTCCATCGTTGGCGACTTTCCAAGCTTGGGAAGCTTGCTTCCCAAGCCCTAACCGACCTTCAGAGATCTATTTAAAGGAGCCCAAACCTCCCCGACCTCTCTACGCTCGATTTCAACTGCAAATACCCCTAATTCTTCTCTTCTCTTCACGGTCATAGGCTCCTCGACATCTGGCGACCTTCCCTGCTCCTCCTCATTGTCTGACCACCATACCTACGGCGGATCCATCTTCCCTGACTTCATCCGCGTCTTGCCGTACCAGTAGGCGCTTCCCTCTATTCGTCCTCGCCGATCCCACCTCACAGGAGCCACCTTCGTCTCCAGCGTCAGCCATACCAGACTCGACGCCCTCACTCGCCCCCTTCGTCCCTTGACCCCATAGATAAGTTCCATCTCACCTCTACTTTCTTCTTCGCCTTCTATTTTCGAAAACCGACCACTACCGCCCCTCACACCTTCATCTCTTCCACCTTTGACCATCAACTCTGGCGAGGCCATCCCACCTCCACAGGCCACCACAACCCTTGCTGACAAGCCCACGAGCTCTACCTCACTTCACTGATCCCTTCCCCTCACTCCACTCGCTGCGCCTCACCCAAACACCTCCCCAAACACACCCACACACTCGCACATAATGTGCCCTAGGCATGCACTCATAGGCATCCCTGAGCCACGCCAACACCCCTAGCAAATCCGCAGTGCTCCTGCGAACCTTCCTAGATGATTTGACGTGGCCGTGAGGCCGTTCTTGTGTTTTCAGGTAGCAGGCCCCCTCCGCCATTGCTACCGAGCTCAAAGCAAGCTTAAGGTCGCTCCAGGCTTTGCTGTTCCAGGCTTACGCTCCCAGGGCATGCGGAATTTCCTCGTGCACAGTTCTAGGCCCTCAACTATAGTCGAGAGCCTCCACAGCCTCGCCAATTAAGAGAGCCACTCTCTGTTGTAGACGCGTGGAAGATAGGTGCGACATTTAGTCCCACCTCGGAAGTGAAGGAACACCCGCACCCAAATAAATTGAAAAGTTACCATAGCCTTATCGCCTCAGTTACCATGGGGTGAGGTCCCACTCACCCTTCACCAACCTCATCCCCTGCGGACCTAGCTTGACCCGACCCGACTTACACTCCTCACCCACTACCTCACGCCGGTGAGCCTGGTCCCGAGTATGCACCCGACTCGATTGCCCAAATTCCTGTGTGGCTCTGGGAGAGCGAATCCTAAGAGAGAAAGTGAGGAGAGTCACGTGGGTAGGGGTAGGGTTTTGCTACAGGGTTCTCTGGTCAACACTTAGTCGCACAATCTGAAGAAGAAGAGGAGGCCAAAGGAAGAAGTTAAAGAAGAGGAGGCTAGAAGAAGAAGGAAGAGGACGAAAGGCTTAAGTCAGAGCAGAAGGAAGCCAAGGCAAAAGAAAGAGAAAAGAAGGAAGAAGAAGGAGAAGCAAAGGCAGAAGACAAAGAAAGCTAAGGGCAGAAGAAGCTAAGGGAAAAGGAAGAAAGAAAGAGAAGAAGCAAAGGCAGAGAAAGAGAAGGAAGGATCAGACACTTTAAGTCGTCTAATTCCTTCATTAGATGATAGATTATAGTATACATTGCATATTCATATATTGAGTTCCTTGGTGATATTGTAGGAGTATTTGGTGATCCACATCACCATTTTACTCCCATATTTTTTCACTCTGATACTGATATTACTGCATAGTTTTTTAATTCTGAATTGTGATCTTGATTTCTAAATACCAATTTGCTCCCTGTGTTCGACCTCGAAAATTTTTTCAAGTAATAAAATTATATCTATTTTGAACGCTATTTCGACTGTACTACAATGCAACACTTTTAAAACCCGACTTAGCATGATAAATAGTGATGTCCTCTGTTGAAGTGATCTAGAGAGGATTAAGATTTTATTATAATCGTTGTAGTGCAAAATCCTCAATCGATCTCTCACAAATACAATTTATAACTCGAAAATCTAGAAATGAAGTCTGAGGCCAAACACATGGAGTAAATAGGAATTCACACGCTAATCTCAATGAATAAATAAATGAGCACAAGAAATTGAGCACAATAATGATATTTCAATGAATATTAATCTGCCACATTAAGTATTTAATGAAACTCAATGTATTTCAAGATCAAAAAGATAACTAAGACAAAATAATGGTGATTTAGATCACCAATTATTAGTCTAAGCACATATATTAATTATTCAAATGATGCTACAATAGTTTCAACCGTTCAACTTAGGTACTTAAATGTTCCAATAGTACCACATTAAACCCAAATCAAACATCTAGCAACTATATCAGATGACTTAACTATCGCCTGCTACAATGTCTTCTTCTTTCTTCTTCTTCGAGCACGGCTCTCTTCTCTTCTACCTTGCTTCACCTCTTCCTCTTCTTCTCTTCCTTCAGGTCTTCTCCTTCTTCTTTTCTTTCCATGGCCTCTTCTTCTTCTTAGCTTCTACCTTCTACTCACACAGCGACTAAGTCTCGCTCAAATCCTTCAGAAGCAAAACCCACCCCTCCCCCACTCTCTCCTTCTTTCCTTTCTTCCTTCTGTTTCTCTCAAACCAACCTTATCGGGTATTCGGATCACGTACCCGGGTCCAGGGCTATGAGCGTGGGTCACAGCCAAGGAGTGAGAGGGCTTAGGCGGGTCAAGTCGAGTGCGTGGGTGAGCAGGACCTCACCCCAGTGTATTTCTTGAGGCGAAAAGACCTATTCATAAAATCAATATATGCGGCTTCATCTACTCATCCATTCACGATGTATGACTAAAGAGTCCTACATCCTTCATGTATCCCACAATGAGATCACTGCTGCTACTATGGTTAATTGAGGTTGATGGAGGCTCCTTCAGTAGCAATTGAAGACCTGGAGCAGTCCCTGGGCTCCGTCCGCAGCATCAGGAGGTGTCACCTAGAACTCACGTGGCTAGAACATGGCTTCAAGCTTGCTTGCAGCTTCTTCGTTAATGGTGGCGAAGGGAAAAACATAAAAAGCACACAAACGGCCTCATGGCCACATTAAACTTGTTCAGGAGGATCACCGTGGGGTGTGGGATGTAGTGGCGGCGATTTCGTGGTGTGTGAAGGTGTTTGGTGGTCGGGCGGTGACGAGAACGAAGGCCAGTGATGGGTTTGTTCAGTAGCAGTTGTGGGAGGTCAATAGGATGAAATAGGAGAGAGGTTTTGTGCAAGAATGAGTGGTAGAGATTTTGGGAGTGTTGGCGAGGTGTGTGGCAATGTGTAGTGAAAGGATGACCTCACTGGAGGTGTGGCCAGAGATGGAAGAGATGACGGTGAACGGCGGCGTCGGGGGTTGTTTTTGGATTTTTGAATAGGGGAAATAACCTAAGGATCTAAATAAACCTAACTAACTTACTCTAACGGTCGAAGGGGGTAGGATCCACGACAGCTTTGTCACGTCGACGACGGAGAAGATGAAGCCTCCGGTGATGGAGCGGTGAGGAAGACGAGGTAGGAAGCATTCGCTGGTATTGCAAGACGTGAAAGAACGTGGGAAGAAGAAATCTGCTCACTATGGTCTGTGAGAGCGGACAAGGAAGTTAGATGGAGGGGCTTGCCAAAGTTGGTGGAGGTGGAGGTCAGGGAGAAGGGAAGAATAGGGAACCGACCACTAAACCAAGCTGAGAGAAGGTTGTGCACGTCGGCTCTTTATACAGCTTCAGGGAAAGCTCTGGATCAAGAAAGAAGTACTTTCAATGTTTGGGCTTGAAGGAAAGAACCCAAGATTCTCGTGCATTCGCACGAGCAATCTATGGGAATTTGGAACTCCAAATTGATCCTAGATTGTTTGCCTATGTGTGAACATCAATCCCACCAAATTTGGTGGGATTTCATTGCCATTAGAGTAGGATTTAGGTCAGTCAAGGTTGCTTGGAGGTCAAGTTTGACCTCAATGGCAGCAGGGGCTTTTGTGTGAAGATGATGACAAAGTTGGGGGGCTTTATGCAAATATTTCAAAAGTTAAGGGCATAAATGAGAGAGAAAGAGTCAGACTGGACCAAAATGCAAACTAGGTCAAGATTATCTTTGATTGGGCCTAAATTTTGGTATAAACCTAATTTGGATCCAAGGACTCTGATGGTAAAGTTGGATTTATGTTGTGACCACGTTTGATTGGGTAAATTGCGTAGAAATCCAAAATATGGCAACTGTCTGTCTGAGACTTTGTTTTAGGTCAAATTGGGTTCCAATGGTTAATTCAAAGGTACCAAACCTTAGGGAATATTTTTATATGATTTTTAGAGGGTTTAGGTGAATTTTATTCTGACCCGAACCTCAGTTAATTAAGCGGATCTATTTTTAGGATTTCAGATGTCCATTAATTTTCAAAATGCACGAAAACCCATTTCTGTCTGCATGAACTGACTTATTAGACATTTATGACCATTTAACCTTTAATTAACCCCCTAAGAAACCCCATGATTGTTATGAAATTAGGAAATTCTATTAAAACTATAGTTTTACCCCTGCTTTCATGTTTATCTCTTAGAAAGGATGTGTAGTAAATTATGGCTTTTTAGCTATTATGTAGGAGCATGTATCAATGGATTAAGACTAAATAAAGCTAGATATGGATGATGATGACATTATCACCAACCTCGCAAAATCACAAGAAAAGCAAGCAGGGCAAGTTAGTACTCAGATAAAAAAAATCAAGAAAGATAAGATTAATGCGTGAATTGCATGTTGCTCTCCGACAACGGTGCCAAAATATTAACGGGCTATCGAGGAGTTTTAAGGAGTAATCGTCATAGCAAAGCCTCAATCACTCAAAAATAATTAAATTTATAAACTTAGATTCTAATTTGGAGTTCGAGGTCGATCACAGGGAGCAAATATGGAATTCATACATTAATATCTAATTGAAATGAACAAGCACAATAAACAGATGCTATAGAAGATATTCAATAAACCAAATACTCATAAATGTATTCAATAAGGAGCAAAAGTATCTCAAACACTCATTGGGATAAAATGAAATCAAGAAGACAAACGAATGGTGATTTAAATCATCAATTATTCTAGTTTATTTAAGCATATATCCCAACCATTCAATGTAGCCAAATAATTCAACAGTGTTCTCAATGCTATAGTGCTTAGTGTTAGACATTGGTTTTCTTCCTTAGATGGCTTAAGTGTCTCAACACTTAGCCACAGCAGCACAAGCCACAGCAGCACAAGGCTTCTCTCCTATAAGCCTTCTTCTTCTTCAAAGCTTTTCTTTTCGTCAAGCACAGTCACAAGCACAAAGCACGGCCCTCTCTATAGAGGCTAAGTGTTGCCTCTCTCTTCTCAGCACAAGTCCAAGCCTTAAAGAGCAAAACCCTCCCCCCTCCTCAAAAATCTCTTCTCTCTCTCTCCACAGACCCAAGCTTAATCGAATCCGAATACGAGTAAGCGGGTAATCGGGTTTTACCAGGGTCACCGAGGGTGCGGGTGACTGAGGAGTGCATGAGCATGAGTGGAGGGGACCTCACCCCGTGCTCTGAGGTAAAGAACCCAAAACACAAAAATAATATATAAGCTATTGTCGCTTTGTTCACGCATGATGTGGGATTATTCTCACTAGCTTCCTTCACTCACACCAGCAGTAGGGGATGCTACTAGATTACAGCTGCTGAGGATCTCACGTCTTCAATTGGTGTTGTAGTTGGATACGCAGAAGTAGTTCGCGCCTCCTGGAAGTGGAATCAAGCTTTGAGCTCGTCGGAGGACAGCAAACTTGGTCGAAAAGGATGGCGGCAACAGCAATGGACGGCGGATACCTGAAACATGAGATAAGGCCTCACAACCACGTGAAAACATCTCAGGATGTTCGCCAAGTGAAGGCGAAGCTGGTCATGGTGTTTGCACGACGTGGGAGTGGGTGTGGAGGTCGAACGAATTCAGAGGAGGTGAACGGAGGTGGGTAAGTTCGGTGGGTGTTTATTGGTGGAGGAAATGCAGAATCAGGTGAGGGGTTTTGTTTGGTGAGGCATGGCAGAGCTTCTGAAGGTGGTAGCAGAGCATTTGGTGATGTATGGCATCAGGGAGTCTTTGCCAGAGCTCGGTCAAAGCAAAAGAAGATGGAGAGGAAGAGGCATGTATGGTGATCAAATTGAGGGGAAAAAGAGATAGATAGAACCTAGGGAGAAAGAAAGGGAGAGTGAACCTAATTATGGACGACGGGGAAGAAGTTGGCACTGGCTTTGATTGGCATACGCTAGAGAAGATGAATACTCCGGTGGACGAACGACAGTGAAGAAAGGGCTGAAGACATCGGTGCTTTTGTTGGCCACCGTCGAAGGAAGATGAGGAAGATTGCTACGCTTCAAATTTGACTGTTGGAGGTGTGGATGAGGAAGATCGAGAGGGCCACCAGAGCGTAGGTCAGAGTCGACCGAGGGAGAGAAGGAAGACTTATTCTGGCCTTAAACCTAGCTAATTTGGAGTGGTTGTGCACGAGGAATCTTTATAGATCTTCAAGGCGAGCTCTAGAACAGGAAACAAGGTTTTCATGGCTTGGGATTGGAGGAATTAAGACCCATGATTCTCATGCATTCATATGAGAAATCATCAATGATTTGGGACTCAAAATTGATCCCAGATTATTCTCCTAGGTGTGAACATCAATCCCACCAATTTTGGTGGGATTTAATGAAGATTCGAATAGGTTTAGGAGTGGTCAAACACTGCCTAGAGGTCGGTTGACCTACAATGGCGGCAGGGACCTGCTTGCGAAGAATACAACAAACCTAGGGGGATATTTGCAAGAATTTTGAAAGCTAGGGGTGTGTATGAGAGAGAAAGAGTTAGACTGGATCAAAATGCAAACTAGGTCAAAATGATCTTTGATTTGATCCAAATTTTGGTACAAACCTAATTTGGACCCAAGAAATTTGATGGTAAAGTTGGATTTCAATTTTGACCAATTTTGACTGGGAAAATTATGCAAAAACCCAATTTAGGGTAGAATTTCGTCTAAGACTCTGTTTGAGGTCAAAATGGGTTCCAAAGGTTAAATCAACGATACCAAACCTCATGGAATATTTTTATATGAATTTTAGAAGGTTTAGATGGATTTTATCCTGAACAGAACCTTATTAATTTAAGCAATTCTAAAATTAAGGTTTCGGGTCTGATTCGATTCTCGAAATGCATGAAAACCCATTTCTGTCTCTGTGAACCCTCTTATTAGTCTTTAATGAACATTAGACCTTGAATTGACCCTTGAGAAAGCTCGTGATTATTCTACATTCATGATATGATGTTAAAACTGTAGAATTAATCCTGATTTAATACACTCTTCTCATAAAGGATATGCAAGGCATTATGACTCTTCGATGATTATGTAGGAGCATTTGTCAATTGATTCTTATTAATTAAAGTTAGTTATGGCTCATGATGACGTTATCATCAACCACAGAAAAGAAATCAAACAAGGATTTTGAAAATGATTTTTTTGGGATTTGTCAAAATCATTTGATTTTTTTTTTAGATTTGTTTCTACACTGGTGTCAAAATTCAAAAAAGATAGATTCAAAAAATTGATTCTCCTGAATCCCCAAACAACCTAATAATTTTTTTTAAAATTTATATATTGAAGATAATTTCTCAAGGATTCGGGCAATATAAATTTTATGCAAAAATGATGAGTAGAAAAATTTATAAAATTCAAGAACAGTAAGAAATTAAGGTTTAACCCCTTTTAGTCCCTGAACTTTCTAATTTTTTCTACTCAACCAAATCTCCTGAAATTTGGAACTTGAGTTCCCGACTCAAGGGGGCTTATTTTGGTAGTGTTTGAGGATTTTAGGAAGTCTCCTTATGGCTGAACTTGACTTTTGAAAGTCAAGACAGACGTTTGGATTTTCAAAAATGAAGCACCAATGTAATGAAGGTGGTGGAAAAGTGAGGCAAATAAGAAACCAAATCAATTTTAGGGTTCCACCCTTAGTTTTCCTTGTTTTTGTACTTTTTGATATTTTAAACATTTTTTTGGTATTTTCTTAGGATTTTGAGAAGGTTTTTGTTAGATACCTACCTGCAACACGTGAAAAGAAAAGATAACTTAAAGCTTCCACTCCAAGTAACTCCAAATCCCGCTCCCGCTTCCACTTCGCACCTAGTCAAAGCACAAAAACAAAACAACTGAAGATCTAATAAAGAAAGAGAGAGAGATATAACAAACAACTAAACTATGTCTCCTCGGTAATGGTGTAACATTCTAAAACTCTAATTCTGAGTTATTTTGGAGTTTCAGGTCACTTTGAACCTGTAGACACGCGGTTTGTTCAATGCAAGTACAAGCACATCATAAAATAGGCAAAAACATGCATTTTGGGTCAACCCCTAGTCAAATTTTATCAAAATGGTATCATGTATAACACTATTAGATTCCTCTCATTGCAAGCTTTTCAATGATGCTTGTTTCACATGAATCCAAGGTGTGTAGCTCAAGTTATCACCAAAACAAGTCAAAAGAACCTAAATTTAAGGTGAACCTAACCTAAGGGGTAAATTCAGTAATTTGCCCAACTAATCCTAACCCTAAACCAAATTTAGGTATATAAATAGGCCCTTTAGGGTTGAGGGTCATCATTACTTCCTAAGCCTCCTAGATTGAGAGAGAGAGAAAGGAAGGATTTAGGATTTCAATTAGAAATCCTAAATTAGTTTCACAGGGACCTATTTATGATTCTAGAAAGCCCAAACTGAATTTGGGTTTATAAATAGGCCCTCTAAGGCTGAGGGTCATCATTACTTCCTAAACCTCCTAGATTGAGAGAGAGAAAGGAAGGAAGGATTTAGGATTTTAATTAGAAATCCTAAATTAGTTTCACAAGGACCTATTTGTGATTCTAGAAAGTCCAGGCTTCCAGTTCAAAAGTCATGGCAACATTGGCAGCACGTGTTAAGAAGGCTATGCGTGGTAGTAGTAGGCGAAGCGATCGAGACACATGGCAGGGGGAGTCGCACGCGCAAATTCTCGCATTAACGAAGAAGTCACAGGCACTTGGATTATGACACGTGTCTCGTATCAACGGTGGAAGTGCAGGTAGGCGCGATCTATGAGAGAGTTCGGGGGCAAATGAGTGTGCAACACATGTCCTTAGCGGGCGGGTGTGGGTCGGTTGACTGGTTCACTTGAACTTGAATCAGCTGGTTCAGTGACCCCCTCGCGCATCTTCGGGCAGTTCGAGGCCTTCCCGACCTCAAAATTAGACAAGGTACCGTTGAATTTGTATTGACGTGTACTATGTGTTGGTACATTTTATTTTCATTTTTGAGTACTTTTATCTTAGTGAAAAATCAAAAACGTGACTAAGTGATTCCAACCCTATTTTGGGTGCGTAGAATCTAAAATTTTCCCCCAATTCGTGCATGGACTAAGAGGTGGGAATGGCAACTGTTCCAAGGCCCTTTTCACATGATTCAGAGTCACTATAACCCTCCGGTGACGCTAAGTAGAGTAGTTACCCTTCTCATTTGTCCTATTCATTTTTGAGTAACCATGGACCCATCCTATGTGGTTTTTCGTGTGTACCGTGTTGGTTAACCTGAGTTTTCTCTTGCTGAGTCTAAAATCTTCTTGCTGTTTTAACTCTAATTTTGGGTACTTTAATATGAAATAACTTGATGATAGGTGCATTCTTAAGATTAATTGCCCTAACTTGACCTTATTATTGCATGCAAAAAATGAACTCCGATTTACGTGAAACAAGTTTTATTGTGTTTATTAATAGATAACTCAATTAGGACCATTGTCAGAAAGTGGAAACTAAGTAGTTTTATAGTAAATTTTGAAGTGATGTGATCCATGTTCTTTCATAACGATGAAACAATGGTTAAATGAGGAGACTTATGTGTTCATTAAATGATGCTATGAAAGTAAGTATTAAATTGTTAACGATGAAATTGTCGGGATTTAGAGGATGGATAACTGGATTTAGCCCTACTACTCACTGGATTTGG
Source organism: Thalassia testudinum (assembly GCA_037157565.1). Taxonomy (NCBI): domain Eukaryota; kingdom Viridiplantae; phylum Streptophyta; class Magnoliopsida; order Alismatales; family Hydrocharitaceae; genus Thalassia; species Thalassia testudinum. The sequence goes on from JAZHRO010000063.1 coordinate 14,291,057, forward strand.
CAGTAGCTTTAGTCCTTTACACTGGTTCTAGCCTTATTTATGGAGTTGCTGGCCTCTCTACAACTCTTTTGTTAGGTTTAGCGGCCAACTAGGATAGTGGGATGTGTGGCTTGAGGTTTTGGAGTGGTTTCTTTCTCGATCGATGGGTGTGTCATTGGTTGTCCGTGGTTCAACATACATAGTGCCTGTACATGTTCATGGCACCTAAGGTAGCCACCACCCCTTTCCACTATGACTCGAGGGTGACGTATTGAGGTAACTAGGTGGGTATAAGCCAATTCTAGGCCAAGAAGATGGCTTATACATGTCTTGTGTCCCAGGAAGTTACGCGAGATCGCCTCATGCCCGAGGCATCGATTAACGGATTTTGGACTGTAATAATTTGGGCTTACAACACCTAAAACGGAACAGGATAATCAATGTCAAATAAATGAATAAATGATGATGCAGTACCTTGTTTCTCTCGTTCTCAGTTACTTTTGTTTCCTTGTTGCATTGTCTCTACTCAATTTTTTTTGATGACATATTTTCTCAAGTTCCGTACTCAAGTGTTGCTGAGCAGTCAGGTGTAGGGCCTATTGTTGGCCCATCTTCTATGAGACCAAATCCTACTATAGGAGACGGTCCGTTCTAAGTGTTGTGGCTCTTTTGTTCCTTTCTTTTTCTACTGTTAGACTTTTGATTCCTGTCTTTTAGTGATTGTACTCGAGCACTCGTTACTTTTTGTCTTTCTATGGTGGATTTACTTTACATTTGTTAGCACTTTATTTTCTTTCATTTAATGTATTATGAATGAATGTTTGGCTATTGATGTTCTATGATGATGTGTTGGGTGACTGCGATCTTATAGTTGTTTGTGCTTGTTGTTAGCACTCGACGACTCAAGTTACGTCAATCGGTGGGACTCGAATCATCACAAACGGCACCAAAAAATGATGCGAAAATTAGGTGGTTTTATACATGCAAGTTTTAGATATCATTAAGATGTGTAAAATCGACCAACTTTTAAATTTGTAAACCTAGATAGAATAAGTATCTAGGGTCATCCAAGGAGGAAATTGGTAGTTATCAATATGATTCTCTCTCTCGATTGCTCTCTCAAATCCTCTTTTCCTTTTTTTGGTTTTTGCAAATTTGTGATTTTTAGGGTTTTAAATTAAGGCAACAAAATTGAAGATAGAACGTGAAAGTATGAAGATGAAAAATCTGACCTTCCTAAGCTCACCCTAGGCACGTGTGGCATGGGGTAATTAGGGAGGAAGTGTGTGTACTTAAGAATTTAAAGAAGCATAAAATTATAAAGGTGCAAAATGAAAGGCAAACAACTTTTTATAAATAATGAAGTCACACAAATGTTGCACTTGAGAAGCTCGCTTGTGCGGTAGAATTCCACACAAGTAATTCTCAAGTGTAGAGGAAAGCTTAATTAACAACAAAAGTGCAACTAAAAAAGGTAGAGGAAGATAATAGCCATATGCTCCAAAATGATAGAAGGTGCCTTCGCTCCAAGTATGGTTGCTCCAAGCTTGAAGAGGGATCCTCCTTTGCTTCTATGTACCAAGATAATGATGTCTCCTTCAAGCTCCCAAGGGTGGACGTCCACCTCCCTTCTCTCCTTGGCCGGCCATCCTCCAAGATTATGCTCCATGGCTTGGTTCCAAGGAAGGAGTAGAGTGTAGAGACTAGGAAGACATGGAGGGAATCTTCCTACTGTGCACACGTACCCTACTTATTCCTTGTCCTTGATGTAGTGTTTTTGGTGTAGGAATTATGTAGCCAAGGATGACAAAAATATGGTGGTATCATGGTGAATTTATAGGATGGGAAGGTGGATGGTTGGCGCCAACAATGGTGGACCTAGGTTTAGGTGGCGTGGGATGTATCAAGGGCTAGGATGGGGTTTGGGATGGTGGTTACATGATGGAAGGTGGAGATAGGTTGGCACCACATGAAGGGTTGTAAGAAGGGGGGTTAGGTAGGGTTGGCACCAAAATAGGTTTTCTAGAATATGGCACCAAAAAGGAGGGTGGAGATGAGATTTTAGGATGGATGAAGGATGGATATAGGGTTTGGTTTTGGTGCCAACTATGGGGTGTTGTGTAGGTGGTTGATCGCACGTGTTTCGCGTGTTTGAAATCAAGGTTACGAGTAACTCGTCATCATAGTTGCAAAAGTCGTGATCAAATAAAATTTATACCAAAACTCCAAGGGAGTCCCGAGTTGAATACAAGGAGGTGACATTTACTTTAATTGAAAACTGTGCTTCCTTTTGTTTGTTTTTGGTATTTTAGGGTTTTGTTATTTTTTGTGTTTTTCAAAGAAGAAGACAAGTGAAATAAATCACAAGAGATATGGAACAAATATGATATATATCATGAATGTCTATTACAATATTCTATGAAAGCATACAAAGAGATGGAGGTGAGAAGAAATCTCCCAAAACAATTGTTCGGTGAGACGACGATGCCTGGTGGAAGCTAGGACGAAGGAGGTGAGGAGCGGGATGACAGAGGTGAGATGCAGAAGGACGTCGGGTAGAGGAAAGCTTCAGTGTAGCCCTGGAATGGAGGTGAAGAGGCAGAGATCATCTGCTACCGGAATGGAGGTGGGAGGACAGCTCCAAGGCAACCTATGAATGGGGATGGGAAGATGGAGGAATATTTGGTGAGGCAGAGGTTCTCTACACTAATAGGAGCCTTGGGAGCTTGAGAGTAAGCTCTAACGAAGTGTTGGTAGGCTTGCTAGAGCTTAGGAGTAGGTGGGAGTAGAGTAGGTAGAGATAAAGAGGAATGAGGGGTGTAGGGGTGTTTATATAGTAGAGGGAAGAAGAGCATCCCACGCACAGGCATTCAGCGACAACTACAAGCGTCACTCAAGGCGGCTCAAGCTGTCACCAAAAGATCCATGCCTCTTCAATGCCTTGGCTGGCACACGCACTACGTAGGCCATTTAGTGACAGCTGCAAGTGTCACTAAAGGCCCATTCTTTTGTCGTTGTAAATCCCACGCCCAACGCTCACGCCCGCAACTATCATAAGCACGGCGATCGTCGGCAGTTAGATCAGGTGTGAACGGCTGTAATTGCGAGAAGAGAGCACGTGCCTGCCAGCATTTGAAATTCGCACCACTGGCACGTGCGCTAGCAGCCGTCGGATGAGGCATCGCACGCTCAAGCCACGCCCGCAAATCGCGTGTGCTCTAATTTGAATCGCACGCCTCACGCGATTATGAAGATCAGACGACGGGCACTACTTGCAGTCGACTTAAATGCATGCCCCAGATGGCATGTATGTGATCTGGCGTGTGCCTTCTCATCAGTGGGTAGCGTTGGATCGCGTGTGGAGAATCTCGATTGCTCGATTGCGATCAGGTGGACCTATTGCAGTAGGCACTGTAGCGGGTGCGGTGAATCACGACTCGATCTCACTCTCCTCTTTGAAAGCGCTCGTCCTCACCGTTGCGCCACATCTGCGGGTGTGTTACGAAGCGGAATTGCGGCCACGTGGTGAGGATGGCCTCTCAGCCATTGGATTTTCATCCAATGGCTAAGATCACTTGATGGGTGGCCTTTGGAGATGTGGCGGGTGGCTTTGGGCGCTCCAGATGGTGCCACGTGGCAACACCTGGACCGTCCACCCTTCATTGCTTGCAGAGGATGCCACGGTGCTCAAATTGAGATGCTTTCTATGTTGTCGGACTGCGATCGTTACTCTGGATCCATCTGTATGGTCAGATTTTTCATCCGAAGTCTGTAAGGATGTTGCATTGCCTTTTGGCCATATAAAATGAAGTAATTAATATACAAAACATATAACTATCCTAAAAGCCATGCAATGGATGTTATGCAGTATTTATCACATGATATGCAATGCTAAGCCTAGGAACTATCATAAATAAGCAATTTATCATGAATTTATGTGTGTTTATCATACCCCCATGCTTACTTTTTGCTAGTCCCTAGCAAAATTAAAGTAAATGCTATCTATAAAAGTAGAATCAGGATTCGAGTATTCAGGCAAAATTAGTTGATTACATTAGAAAATCTCAACCCCAAGACCTAATTACAACAACTCAACAGTGCCTAGGTGTCTGCCAGAATGCAAACCGTCCAAGCCCTTGCCTTATTTGAGAAGAGAAGATACAAAAAAAATTTTCTTGTTTTTCTTCTTTTCTAATTTTTTTTGTACTTTTGGAGTTTGAGATTTCCGAGATAACCTTTTACAGCTACTCGACCCGCCCAAGACTCGAAAAGGACTGTAAGTGTTAAGCATCTAGTGAAAAGAGTGAAAGACTCACTAGGAGGCCATTAAAACGGACTTCAGGTTTCTACGACCATAGGTGACCTTGCCTAGAGGTTTATCTTTTTGAACGATAGCTTTCTCCCCACTTTTATTTATGGGATCAACACAAGGGCAAACTCATTGTATATCTCCTCGGTTTATTCTACTTCCCCGCTTCTTCCCTAAGTGTTCTGAGAATTATTGTGCATTTTTATGAGCTGGGCTCTGGACAACCAACCAGTGGACTGTTACCCATGGCAACTTGCCAGCCATACTCGTGCAGTGAAGTGTGGTTTTGTTTATTTTCTTTTATTTTCTCCTTTTTTTATTCTTTTATTTTTTAAAGTAGGTGGCTTCCCTGATCTAAGATTTACCTAAAGGCAGTACAACAAAAATGGTCTTGTGACTGGGCTCTGGACAACCTACCAATGAGCTGTTACCACTGACAACTTGCCAACCATACCACCCTAGATAGTTCATTAGCTACCCAATTTCTGAAGAAACTGCTAAAAGGTGAGTCAATGCAAAAAAAAGTGTGTAGATGCTTAGGCTTAATGTTCCCCCAAATCAGAGGGTGGGTTGATAAGTCGCATACTTATGATCCCAATTTATTTACCAGCTTAAAATGAATTTTAATTGTCAATGACTCGAGACTAAGTCCACATTTAAGTAAACACCCAGGCTAACTAAGCCCGAAGACCTAAAGAGTCTAAGTATTCAGGTCCTAAAGTATCAATCCCTAAAGCTTGCAACTCCTAATGCCTAAGTTCTCGTCTCCTAATTCTATTTTTTTTTAATAGAATGAAAAAATAGGAAATTACTGCTACAACTGACAAAAAGATTATAAGGTCTTTCCACCCCCCTATGCTTATCTATTGCAATGTCCTCATTGTTAAAAATGAAAGCATGCAGGAGAGTAGAAGTGGAAGAATAGCACCTGGTTTCTGTGAGACTCTGGTCAGCTTGGAATAGTCTTTACATGTGCTGAGTTTAGTGCCTTCAACTGGCCGATGATCAGCCCGCGATAGTTAAGGCAAGGTAAGAGCAACCTTGTCCGAGACGAATTCAGGGAGCACATGGTCAACAAAGGGTTTGAGACGTTGTCTGTTGACCTTGAAGAAATTACCCGTCTTTGGGTCAGAGATTTCGATGGCCCCGTTAGGGAAAATTTGGTCAATAACGAACGGGTCGTCTTACTTAGACCTGAGTTTTCTGAGGAAAAGCTTCAATCACGAATCGAAAAGCCAGACCTTCTGGTTCGGCTCAAAGCTCTTATGTGAAATCATCTGGCGATGGAGAGCTTTGGTCCTTACCTTATAGATTCTGGCATTTTCATAAGCATCATTTCGAAGCTCCTCCAACTCAGATAGTTGGAGTTTCCTGCTTTTCCTGGCCAACTCAAGGCCAAAATTATATTTCCTGATGGCCCAAAATGCCTGGTGTTCAAGTTCTACAGGTAAGTGACACGCTGTTTGTCGTGCTAAATCGAGGTTTAAAAAGTGTTGCATTGTAGTACAGCCAAAATAGCATTTAAAACAAAAACAATTTTATTACTCGAAAAAGTTTTGGAGGTTGAACATAGGGAGAAAATGGAATTCACACACTAAACTTAGCAATTAATGCAAATTGAACACATAATATTACTCAAAAACTAATTAGGAATGTAGAGCATGAGTATATGAAGAGTTAAAAGAGTTTTAAACAAAATAATGGTTACTCAAATTGACTAAAGAAAGAAATAAGAATTCAAACGTCTAATTTTACAACTAGATGTCTTAAATGATTTGTGCTATAGTTCTTCTCCTTTTCTTCTTCTGATCCCTTTCTCTGATTTCTCTTTTCTTCTTCTTCTTCACCTCTTCTTCTTTCTCTTCTTTCTTTCCTTAGCTTTCTCTGTCTTCTCCTTCCTTCTTCTCTTTCCTTCTTCTTCTCTTTCTCTTCCTTCTACTTTTGGCTTTCTCTGTGATTTCTCTTGTCTTCTTCTCTTCTCTATCTCTTCTTCCTTCAGCCTTGTGCTCCTTCTCCTCTCCTTTCTCTCTTCTTCCTTCTTTGGCTCTTCTCTCAAAATCCGGCTAAGTATGGAGCCAATCCTTTAGGGCAAAAACCCCCTACCCCTACATAGCTCTCCTCTCTCCTTCTCTCTTTTCTATTTTAGTCTCGCTCTCCTAGAGCCTTAGCCGGTCAAGTAATCGGACCTATCGCAGACCTGGGTCCAGGCTCACCAACGTGTGTGGTGAGCGAGGACATAAGTCATGCCTAGGTCCACATGTTAGGTGTTGCGGACAAGTCCGGTGAAGGGGGGAGGAGGACCTTACCCTCAGTGTTGAAGGCGAATAGCCTCTAGCACAAAATCAACTTATGCGCATGAAAGCGCCTCTTCACTTCCGAGGTGGGACTAAATGTCTCACCTGTCTTCTGCGCACCGCACCAGAGATGGTCTTCACAATTACAGCAGCCGCAAACTCTCTCGACTCCAATTGAAGGACTGGAACCATGCGCGAGGTGATTCCGCCCAGCCTGGGACTGAAGCTTGGGCGTAGCAAGACCTGGGTGTAGCTTCAAGCTTGCTTCAAGCTCAGCAACAATGGTAGACCATGGCCAGACACCTAAAATCAAGAAAAAGGGCCTTATGGCCGCATTAGAATGTTCAACAATATCGTCGTGGCACGACGAATATAATGGTGGCCATGGCGTGAAGCGAAGGTGGCCGTGGTGGCCGGACGGTGACAGTTTTGGCCGGTGAAAATGGGTCTGTTCGAGGAGGTATTTGAGTGATCAATGGAGTGATTGGATTGCGGGGAAATGATCAGGGAGTTGCGGTGGAGGTTGTAGGGTGGTCAGCAAGATGGATGGAGGTGTGTAGCGACGAGAGCACCTCGCCGGATGTATCGCAGGAGATGGAGGAGGTGACGGTGGTTAATTTTAGGAAATAGAGAGAGGGAAAGAAAGTGTGAGACAGAGGGTACCTAAGAGTCTACTCTAAGGGACGAAAAGGGAAAGAAATCCCATGCCGGTATGGTTGCTGGACATGGGGAAGACGAAATCTCCATCGGTGAGGCGGCGGCGAAGATGGGGTAGGGATGACGTCGGCTGGTATTGCGCGATGTGGAGGATAGAGAGGGAGATAACTCGGCCACTCGCATTGTGGTTGGGTGACGAAGGAGCTAGGGAGAAGTCGCTGAAGCTTGCGGAGGGTTGCAGCCGGAGGGGAGAGAAGAATAGGGGGAAATCGGTCCAATTTCAAGCTGGAAGAATGAGGGTGGATCTGGGGCTTCTTAAATAGGTCTTCAGAGAGGGCTTAATGCTTGGAAGCTAAGCTTCCAAGCAAGGAAGGCTCGTCGAAGAAGGAAGCTCTCAAGAGACCCAAATCTCTCATGTGTTCGCATGAGAGATTGGGAAGGAATTGAAGCTCTTTAATGGGTTTAGATTGACGGGAATTTCTCAGAGAATCTCTCTTCCAATTTTGGAAGGGATTCTCCAAGTAATCAAGGATATTTTCTCTATTAAAGGTTGCTGGAGTAGGATTCCTCCACAATAATGGCGGAGGGACTTACTTGTGAAGATGACTAGAAAGCTAGGGGGTCGTTTGTAAAGGTTTTTGAAAGTTAGAGGTAGAAATGTAATCAGACAAGACCTTTTTGCAAACTAGGTCAAGATGTGTTCCGCTTAAATCCAAATGTTGGTACAAACCTAATTTGAACCTAAGGAATCCAATGGTGAAGTTGGATTTTGTTTTTGACCATGTTTGATTGGGTAATCTATGCAAAAATCCAAATTAGGATAAATATCTATCTAAGACCCCATTCTAGGTCAAGATGGGTTCTAATGGCCAAATTGAAGGTACTAAGCCCTAGGGAATATTTTTCTATGATTCTTAGAGAGTTTAGGTGAATTTTATCATAACTAGAACCTTGGTTAATCAAGTGGATTTATTTTTAGAGTTTCAAGAAGTCATTTAATTCATAGAACATACACAAACACTTTTCTGTCAAATCCAACCCACTTATTATCTTATTAAGATCATTTGATATTTGTTTAGTCCTTGAGAAAACCCATGGCTATACTGCATTGGTAAAATTACTGTTTTACTCTTAGTTTCTTGTGTTTCTCTCAGAAAGGCTATGAAGTGAATTATAACCTTTCGTTGGTTATGTAGGAGCATTTATTCCCTCATTTGGATCAAAATGAGCTAGTTATGGCTCATGATGGTGTTCCCATCATACCCCCATGCCTAGCTTTTGCTAGTCCCTTAGCAAAATTTTAAGGTTTTAACTTTGATTCTAGACCATGAAATCCTTTGATGCTCAAAAAAACTTTGATGTGTGCTTTCTTCTATTGATTAGGTTAGAATGCTGATAGTAGCCCTAGAGGTACTCAAGTATCAACCAAGATCTGGACCTAACCAGCTCTAGCCTCAGTCTACCGCGAAGGTTTTTAAGGCCCACAGGAACTATCCTAAGGTTCGTTGAACTCCGTGGTTAAAGCACCTGTGCGTGTAACATGTTTTTGCCTCGGTTCAGTTTGCAGTGCTGATGGGAACACCATCATGAGCCCTAACTAGCTCTTTTTGACCTAAAAAAGAGAACAAAAGCTCCTACATAACCAAGTGAAGGACCTAACTCAAGGAATAACTAGTTTGAAAGAAAAGTAAGAAACAAAGGGTAAAACTGCAATTTTACATTACAGTGCAACAATGGGATTTCTCAGGGGCTAAACATAGTTAAAATGATCTTAAGAAGATAAAAAGTGGGTTGGTTCAATCAGAAAAGGGTTAATGTGAGATCTGGGAATTAAATGACTTTTTATAACCCTAAAACAAATCCACTTAATTTAATAAGGTTCTGGCCAGGATAAAATTCAACTAAACCCTCTAAAATTCATAAAAAAATATCCTCTAGGGTTTAGAACCTTCAATTTGGCCTTTGAAACCTATTTTGACCTAAATAGGGGTCCTAGTCAATTATTTGCCTTAAATTAGGTTTTTATGTAAAATACCCAGGAAAACATGGTCAAACCTAAAATCCAATTTCACCATTGGATTCCTTAGGTCAAATTAGCTTTATACCAAAATTTGGACATAAGGAGAGTTCACCTTGACCTACTTTGCAAAATAGTCCAACCCAATTACATTTAGACCCCTAGCTTTTGAAAACTATTGCAGACACCCCCTATCTTCCTCTTCATTCTTTGCAATTAGGTCCCTCTACCATTACAGTGGAGGAGTCCTACTCCGGCAAGGATTCAAGGGGGATTTCTCCTTGATTCCTCAAAGACTCCCTCTTAAATTTGAAAGGGAGATTCTCTGAGGAATTCCTGATCATATGAACACAATCTTGAGCCTTGATTTCCACCCAATCTCTCATGCGAACGCATGAGAGATTTGGGTATCTCTCGACCTTCCAAGTCTGGCGAGGAAAGCAGATTGGTCCTTCCTATATGAAAGGGTGGCTACAAAATTGGAGGGTTGGGGTAGTCGCTATCTATCAAAAGGTGGGAGGTATATTTTACTGAACTCGGTCATTACATCGATTCCTATTTTTTTCTTTTCTGTTCTCAAAGCCCCAAAATCAATTTGGAAAAAACTTGATGTGATGCGCAAAAGATTCTTCTGGAAAGGGGCTTCTCACCAAGGGGCTTTCCTCCAACCAATAAAATGGGATTCGATTTGTAGGCCAAAAAAGATTGGCGGCATGGGTGTTAGATCCCTCAAAGAATTTAATGATGCTCTGCTGTTGAAGTGGGTTGTTCGACTACTACAAGGGGGAAAAAAATCTGGATAGAGATTGTTCAGGATAGCTATGGGGCTGCCAATGATGAGAAGAACCGCCTAAATCCCCATAAACCCTCTCCCTTTTGGTCTTCGGTGGTGCGTGCCTTGATGGACAATTGGACTATGTTCAAGTCTATGTTAGGCGATGGGAAAGGCTTCAAATTCTAGCTGGAGAATTGGTTGCCTAGGGGGGTGATTAAAGACAAGTACCCCCTTACTTTTGCAGCTGCTTCTAATAAAAATGTTGTGGTTTCTGATTATTGAGATGTGGAGTCTGAGAAGTGGTCTTTAAACAATGCAATGTGGAATATTCATGAAACAAGAACACGAGCAAAAAATGAGTGCCTCATGTAAGAACTTGCTGCCTTCAAACCCACGTCTCATGAATATGACACATACAAGTGGGAGGGTAAGTTTTCTTCAGTGGCTGCCTATGACAAGTTGGTTAATTCTTCCAGGATGGCGGAACTTGATGAGGTAGGAAAAAAGCTATGGAAATTGAAGATACCACTGAAGGTACAGATTTTTTGTGGCTCTGCAAAAGGGATGGTCTGATTACTGGAGATCTGAGGCACAGGAGAATGGGAACTACCCAATTTTGCCACTTATGTGGGATGCATAATGATTCCAGCACTCATATTTTTTCTTCGTGTGTTATCACAGATTATGTCTGGAGGAGAGTTTGTAAAGATTCTCTTCCCACTTGGGAAAATCTTTGAAGTTCTCTTGTGAGGGGGAATAAGCCATGCTTATCTATGGTGGCTATGTTATGGTCTATTTGGAGGGCTAGGAATGAGAATGTTTTTCAAGAGAGTCCAGTGAATGTGGATAAGATTGTCAATAGTTGCTGGAATCTCATATAGCAATGGGGGTCGAACATGTAATTGTTTCACTATTTTTATTAATAAAAGCTCTCCTGGTTTGCTATCAATGATTCAATAGCATTCCTTTCCTTCGCAAAAAAAAATAAAAGAGACCCCAAGTCCTCCCGTTCATCCCCAGCTTGGTTTGGCTGGAGACAACCACTCAAATTCGTTTCTCCTCCGGACAGACACCCAGCAATCTCCGGCGACCTATATCTTTTCCTCTCGTCGCTCTGCCACAATACCAGTGGCAGAGTTGCCCTTGCCTTCGTCGTCCACATCTCGCCATACCTACTCAAGTGCCTACCTCCCTCTCGTCATCGCCGTCCCCCTCCTACTAGGATCTTCATCTCCAACGGTGATAGGTACAAGCCGACCGCCATCCTCTCCCCTTTCATCCTTAAACTAGGTCCGGTATCTTCCCCTCTCTCTTCTCTTTATTCTCCTCCTCTCTATTTCTATTTTCACCCCTCAACAACCACAAGACCACCACCATCTTCTCCACCTCCGGCAGACCACCGGCGAGGTGATTCCGTCATTCCACGCAACCACCCACCTCGCCAAACACCTCAGAAGCTCCACCACCTTCCACTGATCAATTCCCCTTTCTCCATTAACCGCCATAACCTCCACACACTACCCTCGAACAAACCCATAACCACGGCCACAGAATGACCTAGGCACGCATGCCCAGGCCGCCCTGCGTCATGCCACCCACCGAGACACCTTCACCGTGCCACAGCGGAAGCCCCCTGTGTGATATAACGAGGCCACAAGGCCGTTTTACTTGAGCGTAGGTTCTGACCTCCGTCGCCATTGAAGTAGACGTGAAGCTTTCTCACAAGCTCAAACTAGGCAGTCTCGCTTCAGGCATCCAGTCCCAGGCGACGCGAGCACTCTTCGCGAACCACTCATGCCCAGCAATTGGCTTTTGAGACCCATGCAGCTTCAGCAATTAAGCATGACACCTACAGGCGTGCACGAGAAAGCAGGTGGGACTTTTAGTCCCACCTTGGTAAGTTTAGAGTGAGTTGTGCGGTATAAGATGAAATTGTGTCAGGGGCTTATCACCTCTTGACACGGGGTGAGGTCCCACTTGCCTCCCCATGCCTCATCTGCGATACACGCTCAGTAGACCTGGTATCCTGACCCGATAACTCGTGCACTCCTCGTGCCCTACCCACGCCGGTGCACCTGGTCCTGGGCACGTTAACTCGACCTGTTTACCCGAGATGGCTTTGGGAGAGTGAGCCTAAGAGAGAAAAGAGAAAGAGTTCGCGAGGGAGGATAGGGGTAGGTTTTGCACTTTGCTGGGAAATGAAGAAAGAGGAAGCTGAAGGTGGAAAGCATGGCAAGGACTGAAGGAGGAAGCTGAAGAAGGAAGCTAAGGAGGAGCCGCAGAGGAAGCTAAGGAAAAAGGCTAAGGAAGGAGAAGGCACGATTGCAGAGAAGGCAGAGCTGAAACCAAAGTTGAAGAAAGAAGAAGAGCTGAAGGCCAAGGCAGAAAGGAAGAAGAAGAAGGAAGCAGAAGAAGACAAAGACGAAAGAAGCCAACGACAGAGGAAGGACCAAAGCTAAGGAAGAAAGAAGAAAGAGGAGAAGAAGAGCCTAAGAAAGAAACAAGAGAAAGAGAAGAACATGCCAAAGAGAAGAAGCAAGAGAAGAAGAAAAGTCAAACACTTTTAAGACGTCTAACTCTATAATCAGGCATCCAATTTCTCTTTTATGCTACATTTTATTCATAAACTCATGCCTTACATTTTGAATTAAATTTTGAGTAGTTTGAAGTGTTCAAATTTCCTCTATTATTGAGATTAGTGTATGAACTCCATTTGCTCCCTTTGTTCGATCTCGGACTTAAACTTCGAGTAATAAAATTAGATTTGTTTTCAAAGTGATTTCAACTATACTACGACGCATTTCTTTTAAACCAATTTCGCTCCCTGTAAACATTTTACCACTATTGCCGAGGATGATTTTGCCTTCTTAACATTTTGGCGTCGTTGCCAGGGAGCAACGTGCAATTCATCACTAGTATCTACATTATTTTGATTATATTTGAGTACTAACTTGCCCTATTTGTTTTATTGTGATTTTTGTGAGGTATTCCGCAAGGAGATCTCCTACGCAAATCAACTACTCCAGGGCAGGTAACTTCTCTCTTCTTCCCTAATCCATCTCCTAATCCTGGAAAGACAAAAAGGAAGCAATCAATTAGGAATCAACTGCCTTATTCTCTTTAGTAATTATCATTTTTTTAAGGCAAAAGTTTCCTAATTTGTGGAAGTTTTTCAAATCTTATTGAAGTTGAAGTGGTTTCTTGAGATCCTACCCCAAAACTCCTGTGCCTATTAGGGGTCATGCTTAATTTCTAAATCTCCACGGACTACACACTTCTTGTTTGAATTTCAAAGAGAACTTCTGTGCAAATCAAAAAGGATTGGAAATAGAGCCACATTAGGGTTTCTACAGTAGGGTTTTGGAGTGCTAGTTCACACATGCTTGCATGAAAGGAAACAAACCCACCCGCATCTGTGTGCTACCCAAGCCCTCGATTGAAAGGATCTAATCAAGACAAACCCTAAAATCAAGCTCTAAAATCACTTGAACCTTAGAAACCTTGGACCTAATAACCTGGGAGTCAAATCAAGGTGATTTCTAGGTCTTGACCTAGAATCATTCTACCATCTTTAAGGCAGGTTAGATGAAGTTGACCCCTTGGGTCAACTAACCTTGAAATTAGGTCACTTTTTGCACTCAAAACATCTAAAGTTCAAGTGGAACCCTAAGCACCTTTGATCTTAAATAAAACTGATAGACTTAAGAGGTCAAGGTCCCCATTCTTGTCTACCTGGAATCTCAGTGACAAGAGAGGTCAGGTGGGGGAAACCCTGTAACCCGTGGGGACGCTCTACTGTGTAGGGGTCTTTGCGGGACTCTCCCTCTCTGGCTGCCTAGGTAATTCTCAGGTGGACAACTTTCCGATCCAGGGGTATCATCCGCCCCGAACCTCCATAGTCATCCAAACATCTTTGGGTGCCTTGATTAGGTCAAAAACACATCCAGTCCCTCATCCCTTCTCTTTAGAGCACACACAGATTTTTAGTGGGATTCTCTATTCAGATCTAATCACTTCACAACTTGATTCTACATCTTGATCCAAATTTTGATTCTACAGCTTGATTCCACCACCTGATCCAAATATGCAACCTAGATACTTAGGATTACCATTCAAAAAACCTCAATCACAGAGATCCATGAGAGACAGGATGATTGAGGATGCCCTTGAATTCTATGAAATTGAATACAAAACCTCAACACCAGTAGAAGACATTCAGGTTAGTGTACCAACAACCACAACTTTCATCATAAACTGTGCCCAAGTGTTATTGACAGAAGCCACAAAAGGATCACCCGAGACATTCTCATAACAGGATACATTGAGATAGAAAAATTACATAACTTTGAATACCTTCAATGCATGATAAATCCTATACTTTGGGAACAATACCAAGATGATCTTGAAAAATTGGAAGAGATGATGAGATTATTGAAACAAGTTATCGATCAGAAATACCCGTACATGCCCCAAACAGATGATGAATCATCTTGGAATAGTATTAAGGATCAATCCAAGTTCCCAAATCCCAGGTTTGAGGAACAAGATTGTTGTGGATTCTCAACCCAAATGGAGTACAACATGCCTGATCTTGAATTAGGTTGGGAAGTCCCAATTGCAGGAGAACACAATTTTGAGCTAGCCCTAGATCCTGGGTCACCAAGAATAGAATTCCGAGACTCTTGCAATGATGAGATTAAAATCGACCCTCTCGAGAGTGTAAATCCCGCCCCTTATTCCGATAAGGTGACCCTTAAAGGTAATTTTTACCTAGATTCTAACGATTCAACCCACATCCTCAGCCTAAAATCTGGATCTGAAACTTATTGGGAAGATTACGAGGCCCCGCATGACGAAGATCAATGTTTCAATGAAGAGTATGATTCCAGGCCTCTATTTGATGAATATCCCTCTCCAACATCCTTAAAGATACAGATCAATTTTTTGGAAGTCACACCAATCTATGATATAGAAACTGAGGAGTTGGAAGAGTGGGGTTTTGATTGGGTCTTTCCTACAAGCCTAGAACTTGACCCTAGACCAAATAAGAACACCTTTTTAAGCTCAGAATCTACATATAGGCTAGACCCAATTCAGGCTGCTAAGTCTACATCATATGATTTATTTTGTGGTGGAATTCCTGATCTCGAATCTCATTCAAAACTTGATTTTCGCAATATCTCCAACAATTTCGAATCTTACCATGATTTTGGAGAACATCTATTTCCTGACTTCGACGAGCCAATCTACGACCTCAGCTCACATGATTCATTCTTCGACTCTGACTCTGAGGTCCCAGATCCTGAGATCATTGATTTGAACTCCGATTCTAGTGAGATGGAATCATTTCTTTTCGATCTTCAGGAATCAAAACCAGAAAATGCCAAGAGTGACTGCAACCCAGAATTTGAATCTTTTCTTGACTCAGATTGCCCTCATCCTATAGACACTCTTCGGGCATTCACTTTTGAATTTGATAGCTACTATGAGAACTCTCTAAATGAAACCACCTGTAACTCCTTTCTAGAAAAGCCCTCAGACACAATCCTTATCGAAGCCACCTCCTCCACATATACAGAACCTATCCAAACCTGTTTTCAACCCTGACCCGCAACCAGACTCAATTTCTATTATGATTCCCTCTTACTGAGCTGATTGCAGATGATTTGCCTCCACATCTATATCGGGTTTCGGACATTGATAGGACTAAAGACCATGCTCCATCATTCTCTGATCACCCCTGTAGGGTTTCCGCATCATCCACTGATTATTTTACGGATCCCTACTCTGACCAGGCTGATTCGACTCAGCCAAACCCCGAATTCACACTTCCACATCCTTCTAAGCTCCATAGTTTATGGTGGGTTCCACATCTCTTGATCTACATTTATCAACCCACTAGATTGATTGGGTTTGGGCTACACCATCAGCCTATGGATCTGAACAAGCACCTGGTTGGACCAACCAGGCTCTTGATCAAGGTGCTTGTCTTACAAAACTCTACTGATTCGACCACTCCCTCTCCATACCATTTCCCGCTCAGCTGAAGGCGTTGAATTTAGCACTTAACAGGAGGCAACTCGCCATTCCAAAAACCCAAGATCCGTCTGATTATCCATCCGTGCTTCACATCTATTGCACCCTGAGTTCAATTTTCTTGGAACAGTCGATCCCACCTCTGGTGCATGTGCCAGAGCTTGAAATCGTCCGCATCAGTCATTCCCGACCCATTCACCCACCTGATAAACCCTGTTCTAAGTCCCTGGATCCAACACTTTGTCACACCCTCCGTTTACAATGACATTGCAAAACTTAGACATGGGGGGCGGTAAAGTGCAAATATACAAAAATCAAGAAAAGTCAGAAGGATTCTCACAAAAAATTCACATATGCCAAAAATACCAAAAAAAATAGAAAATTGTGAAAAAGAACAAAAAAGATTAGAGGGAAGAAAATTTTGAGGCCATATAAACATAAGGAGGAAAAGAGCAAAATGTTCAAAAAAGGAGCACAAAATGAAAAAGAAAAAAGAGATAGTCATTAGTAAGAGATTAAGGGATTAATCAAAGTTCTAGACCACATCAAGGGCAAATATAGGAAAAAGTGCTAATGAGACACAAAAAGAGATTACTAGGAACGCTGATCTTAGGCCTTTCGGGCTAGACTCTTAGGCTTAAACATTCAAGTATCCGCTAAGATTTGGATAATCCTCAAGAGGTTGGGGAAAATGTGAAGCTTAAGTATTAGGTCTAAGGCTTAGGGAGTATTCGACCTCGTTAACTGACCTTTGGTTTGCGGGACTCGGTAACCTAAGCACCCCAATCCACACACAGTCTAGTTCATGCGCATAACTATCAAAATCATGCAAAAGCGTTTGATGTTCTAAAAAAAAGTTGCCTAGATTAGGAGCGGCTGATCAACACAAGTTGATTTGGACGAGTTCCCAGTGCGGAGAGGTGGGAAATTCCCCTCGAAGACGCATAACAACATATCATCTCCTCGATGCTTGTCTCCTAGGATATTTACATATCCTACTGGGGGCACGTAAGCACCCTACTGGTTCAGATGCCATGGGCGGCATTATCACGAAATGTCGATTGCCAGGGTCTGGATTTAGCTACAGAATACCATGGGCAGGATTATCTCGAAAGACAGGGTTCTGGGGATTGCCATGGGCAGTGCTATCATGAAGCATCAACTGCCAAGGACCTTTTGAGGATTGATGATGGGGACGAGGAATCCGTTACAGACGATGTTGAGAAGCCAATCCGAAGCTAGAAATAAAAAGAAAAGAGAGAGAAAACTCTCCAAACAAATAAATCCTCTGTCTCCTTACAAGAAACACGCTGCAAACTGAACCAAGGCTAAAATATGTCTCAAGCATGGGTGCTTTAACCGTGGAGTCCAACGAACCTTAAGATAGTTCCTGCAGGCCTTAAAAACCTTCGCGGAGGACCAAGGCTAGAGTTGGTTAAGTCAAGATCTTGGTTGGCACTTGAGTACCTCTAGGCCTACTGTTAGCATTCTAACCTAATCAAAAAGAAAAAGAAAAAGCACTCATCATAATGAGTGAAAGGAACTCATGGTCTAGAACAGAAGTTAAAACCTTAAAATTTTGCTAAGGGACTAGCAAAAGCTAGGCATGGGGGTATGATGGGAACACCATCATGAGCCCTAACTAGCTCATTTTGACCTAAAAAAGAGAACAAAAGCTCCTACATAACCAAGTGAAGGATCTAACTTAGGGGATAACTAGTTTAAAAGAAAAGCAAGAAATAAAGGGTAAAACTGCAATTTTACCATTGCAGTGCAACAACGGGATTTCTCAGTGGCTAAACATAGGTCAAATGGTCTTAACAAGATAAAAAGTGTCTTACCAATTAAATGACTTCTTGTAACCTTAAAATAGACCCACTTAATTTAACAAGATTCTGGCCAAGATAAGATTCAACTAAACCCACTAAAATTCATGGAAAAATATCCTCTAGGGTTTAGAACCTTCAATTTCACCTTTGGAACCTATTTTGACCTAAATAAGGGTCTTAGTCAATTATTTGCCCTAAATTGGGTTTTTGTGTAAAATGCCCAGTCAAACATAATCAAACCTAAAATCCAACTTCACCATTGGATTCCTTAAGTCTAAATTAGGTTTATACGAAAATTTGGACCTAAGGAGAGTTCACCTTGACCTACTTTGCAAAACAGTCCAACCCAATTACATTTAGACCCCTAGCTTTTAAAAATCATTGCAGACACCCCTATCTTCCTCTTGATTCTTTGCAATTAGGTCCCTCTACCATTACAATGGAGTCCTACTCCAGCGAGGACTCAAGGGGGATTTCTCCTTGATTCCTCAAAGACTCCCTCTCAAATTTGAAAGGGAGATTCGCTGAAGAATTCCCGATCATATGAACACAATCTTGAGCTTTGATTTCCACCCAATCTCTCATGCGAATGCATGAGAGATTTGGGTATCTCTCGACCTTCCAAGTCTGATGAGGTTGCCATGCTTGGAAGCTTGCCTTCCAAGCACAAGACCCTCTACCTACGACTATAAAAGAGACCCCAAATCTTCCCGTTCATCCCCAGCTTGGTTTAGGTGGAGACAACCCCTCAAATTCGTCTCTTCTCCTCCGGCCAGACACCTAGCGAGCTCCGGCAACCTATATCTCCACCTCTCATTGCTCTGCCACAATACCAGTGGCAGAGTTGCCCTTGCCTCCATCGTCCACGTCGCACCATACCTACGCACGTGCCTGCCTCCCTCTCGTCATCGCCCTCCCCCTCCTACTGGGATCTTCGTCTCCGGAGGTGGTAGGTACGAGCCAACCACCATCCTCTCCCCTTTCATCCTTAAACTAGGTCAGGTATCTTCCCCTCTCTCTTCTCTTTATTCTCCCCCTCTCTATTTCTATTTTCACCCCTCGACAACCACAAGACCACCACCATCTTCTCCACCTCTGGCAGACCACCAGCGAGGTGATTCTGTCATTCCACGCAACCACCCACCTTGCCAGACACCTTAGAAGCTGCGCCACCTTCCATTGATCAATTCCCCCTTCTCCATTAATTGCCATAACCTCCACACACTGCCCCTGAACAATCCCATCACCACGACCACAGAACGACCTAGGCACGCATGCCCAGGCCGCCCGCGCCACGCCACCCACCGAGACACCTTCCTTGTGCCACGACGAAGTCCCCTGTGTGATTTAATGAGGCTGCAAGGCCGTTTTACTTAAGCATAGGTTCTGACCTCCGTCGCCATTGAAGTAGACGTGAAGCTTGCTCGCAAGCTTGAACCAGGCAATCTCGCTTTAGGCATTCAGTCCTAGGCGACACGAGCACTCTTCGCGAACCACTCACGCCCAGTGATTGGCTTTAAAGACCCTTGCAGCTTCAGCAATTAAGCACGACACCTGTAGGCGCGCACGAGAAAGCAGGTGGGACTTTTAGTCCCACCTCAGTAAGTTTAGACTGAGCTGTGCGGTATAAGATGAAATTGTGTTAGGGGCTTATCGCCTCTTGACACAGGGTGAGGTCCCACTTGCCTCCCTATGCCTCATTTGCGATTCACGCTCTATGGACCTAGTATCCTGACCCGATAACCCGTGCACTCCTCGTGCACCACCCACACCTGTGCGCCTGGTCCCGGGCGTGTTAACCCGACCCGTTTACCTAAGATGGCTCTGGGAGAGTGAGCCTAAGAGAGAAAAGAGAGAGTTCGCAGGGGAGGGTAGGGGTAGGTTTTGCACTTTGTAGGGAATGGAAGAAAAAGGAATTTGAAGGCAGAAGGCACGGCAAGGACTGAAGGAGGAAGTTAAAGACGGAAGCTAATGAGAAGAAGGAGCTGCAGAGGAAGCTAAGGAAAAAGGCTAAGGAGAAGGCACGGTTGTAGAGAAGGCAAATCTGAAACCAAAGTTGAAGAAAGAAGAAGAGCTGAGGGCCAAGGCAGAAAGGAAGAAGAAGGAAGGAAGCAGAAGAAGACAAAGAGAAAAGAAGCCAACGACAGAGGAAGGACCAAAGCTAAGAAAGAAACAAGGAGAAGAAGAGCCTAAGAAAGAAAGAAGAGAAAGAGAAGAACACACCAAAGAGAAGAAGCAAGAGAAGAAGAAAAGTCAAACACTTTTAAGACGTCTAACTCTATAATCAGACGTCCAATTTCTCTTTTATGCTACATTTTATTCATAAACTTATGCTTTACATTTGGAATTAGATGTTAAGTAGTTTTAAGTGTTCAAATTGCCTCTATTATTAAGATTAGTGTATGAACTCCATTTGCTCCCTATGTTCGACCTCAGACTTAAACTTCGAGTAATAAAATTAGACTTGTTTTCAAATAGATTTCAACTATACTACGACGCATTTATTTTAAACCCGATTTCTCCTTGTAAACAAGTCCATTTTTGTCATAGAGAGACAGAGGAATTTTCTTTATTTTTGGAGAGTTTTCTCTCTCTTTTCTTTTTATTTCTAGCTTCGGATTAGCTTCACAACACGATTTGTATCGGATTCCTTGTCCCCATCATCAATCCTCGAAGGGTCGCTGGCAATCGATGCTTTGAGATAGCACCGCCCATGGCCACCCCCAGAACCCTAGCTTTCGAGATTTCGAGATAATCCTACCCATGGCATTTTGTAGCTAAATCCAGACCCTAGCAATCGACATTTAAGGATAATGCCACCCTTGCCATCTGAGCCAGAACAGGGTGCTTACATGCCCCCAATAGGATATGTAGATATCCTAGGAGACAAGCACCAAGGAGACGATATGTTATTGCGCATCTTCGAGGGGAATTTCCCGCCTCGCCGGATCGGGAACTCATCCAAATCAACTTGTGTTGATCAGCCGCTCCTAATCTAGGCAACTTTTTCAAAACAACTTAAACGCATTTGCGTGATTTTGTTACTTAAGCGCACTGAACCAGACTGTGTGTGGATTGGGGTGCTTAGGTTACCGAGTCCCGTAGATCAGAGGTCAGTTAACGAGGCCGAATACTCCCTAAGCCTTAGACCTAATACTTAAGGTTCGCATTTTCCTCAACCTCTTGAGGACTATCCAGATCTTAGTGAGTACTTGAATTTTTAAGCCTAGGATCACAGCCCAAAAGGCCTAAAATCAGCGTTCCTACTAATCACTTCTTTGTTTCATTGGCACTTTTTGCCTTTCCTTTTTTTCTTTGGATATGGTCTAGAACTAAGTCAATTCCTTAATTTCTTACTAATGACTCTCTTTTTCCTTTTCAACTTGTGCTCTTTTTTTGACATTTTTAACTTCTCCCCTTTTTCTCCTCAAAACTGATGTGCCATCAAAATTTTCTCTCCTCTCATTTTTTTGTTCTTTTTCACAATTTTTTATTTTTTTGGTATTTTTGGGATATGTGATTTTTTATGAGAATCCTTGTGAACTTTGATTTTTGTATGCTTGCACTTTACCACCCCCCTATGCCTAAGTTTTGCAATGTCCTCATTGTAAACGGAGGGTGTGAAACAATTTTGGGTTCAAGAATTTAGAACAGGATATTGGGTGGGCAAACGGGTTGGGAATGACTATTGCGAATGATTTCAAGTTCTGGCACGTGTACTAGAGGTGGGATCGACTGTTTTAAAACCAAACTCAGGGTGCAATAGACGTGAAGTACAGAAGGATAATTAGAAGGGTCTCGATTTTTGAAATGACAGGTTGCCTCCCATCATGTGCTAAATTCAACACCTTCAGCTAAGCAGGAAATGGTCCAGAGAAGGAGTGGTCAAATCAGATGAGTTTTGCAGAACAAGCACCTTGATCAAGAGCCTGGTTGGTCCAACCAGGTGTTTGTTCAGATCAACAAGCTGATGATGCAGCCCAAACCCAATCAATTTGGTGGGTTGATAAAGGTAGATCAATAGATGTGGAACCCACCATATACTGTGGAGCTTGGAATGATGCGGAAGTGTGAATCCATGGTTTAGCTGAGTCGAATCAGCTTGATCAGAGTAGGGATCCTTAAATGAAAAAGAATCAGTGGATGATGTAGGAACCCTACATGAGTGATCAGAGAAGGATGGGGCGTGATTTGTAGTCTGATCGATATCCGAAACCTAATAAAAATGTGGAGGCAGATCTTCTGCAATTGGCTCAGTAAGAGGGGAATCAGAATAGAAATTGAGTCCGGTTGCGGGTCGGGGTTGAAAATGGGTTTGAATAGGTTTTTTATTTGTAGAGGAGGTGGCATCAATAAGAATTGTGTATGAGGGCTCTTCTAGTAAGGGTTCAAAGGTGGGTTCATTTAGAGAGTCCTCATAGTAGCCATCAAACTCAAAGGTAAATGCCTGAAGAGTGTTTATAAGATAAACAAAATTGGAGTCAAGAAAAGATTCTAATTCTGGATTGTAGTCACTCTCGGCACTTTTTGTTTTTGATTCCTGAGGATCGAAAAGAAATGAACTATCTTAATGGAACCTGATTTTGAATCAGTGATTTCAGGATTAGGGACCTCAGAGTTAAAGTCAAAGAATGAATCATGTGTGTTGAGGTCATAGATTGGCTCGTAGTCATCAGGAAACAATGGTTCTCCGAAATCATGGTAAGATTCGAAATTGTCGGAGAAATTACGTGAATCAAGTTCTAAATTTGATTCAAGATCAGAGGTTCCACCACAGAGTAAATCATAAGATGTAGACTCAGCAACCTGACTTGGGTCTAGTTTATTTATAGATTCCAAGATTAAAAAGGTGTCCCTATTGGATCTGGGCTCGAGTTCTTGGCTTGTAGGGAAGACCCAATCAAAACCCCACTCTTCCAACTCCTTGGTTTCTATTTCGTAGATTGGCGTGACTTCCAAAAAATCAATCTGTATTTCTAAGGATGTTGGAGAGGTGCATTCATCAAATAAAGGCCCAGAATCATAATCCAAATTCAAACTTTGATTGTCGTCATATGGGGCCTTGTAATCATCCCAATAAGATTCAGATCCAGATTCTAGGCTAAGGATGTGGGTTGAATTACTATAATCTAGGTCAGAATTGCCTTCGGGGGTTACCTTATCAAAATAAGGGGCGGGATTTACACCCTCAAGAGGTTCTGATTCAATCTTATCATTACAGGAGTCTAGGAATTCTATGCTTGGTGAACAAGGGTGTTGGTTTTCTAGGGCTGGCTCAAAATCGTGTTCTCTTGCAATTGGGACTTCCCAACCTATTTCAAGATCAGGCATATCATATTCCATCTGGGTTGGGAATCTACAACAACCTTGTGTCTCAAACTCGAGATTTGGGAAATCATGTTAATCCTCAATATTATTCCAAGATGTTTCATTAACTGTTTGGGGCATGTACGGGCATTTTTTATTGATAACTTATTTCAACAATTTCAACATTTCTTCCCATTTTTCAAGATCATCTTGGTGTTTTTCCCAAAGTGCAAAATGTGTCATGCAGTGGAAATATTCAAAGTTATGCAATTTTTCTATCTCGATGTATCCTGTTATGAGAATATCTCGGGTTGATCCATTTGTTGCTTTTGTTAGTAATAATTGGGCACAGTTTATGATGAAGGTTGTTGTTGTTGATACATCAACCTGAATGTCTTCAATTGGCTTTGAGGTTTTGTAATCAATGCCATAAAATCTAAGGGCATCCTCAACCATTCTATCTCTCATGGATCTTTGTGATTCAGGTTTCTTCAATGGTTTTCCTAAGTAACTAGGTGACATTTTTGAATCAGGTGGTGGAATCATGATATAGAATCAAAGTTCAAGTTTAGATCAAAATTGATTAGATCTGAAAGAGATTCCCAAAAAAATCTGTGTGTGCTTTAAATTAATGGGATGAGTGACTGGATGTGATATTGACCCAATTAAGGCACCTAAAGATTTTTGGATGACTATAGAGGTTTGGGGCAGATGATACCCCTAGATTAGAAAGTCGTCCACCTTAGAATTATCTCGGCAACCAGGAAGGGAGAGTCCTGCAAAGACCCCTACATGGTAGAGTGCCCCCACGGGTTACAAGGTTTCCCTCACCTGACCTTCCTTGTCACTGAGGGTCCAGGTAGACCAAAATGGATAACTTGAGCTCTTAAGTGTATCAGTTTTATGTCCTAATTTGTGCCTTGTTTTCACTTGAATTAGCAGTTGATTTTGACTTGTGACCTAATTTGGCGATTGGTTGGCCTACAATGTAGTCCAACTTTACCTGACCTGCCCTAAAGATGACAAAATGACTTTCTAGTTCAAGACCTAGAAATCACCCTGATTTAACTCCCAGGTTATTAGGTCCAACGATTTTAGGGTTCAACTGAGTTTAAAGCCTATTTTTAGGGTTTTTCTTGATGAGATCTCTTCAATCAAGGGCTTGGGTAGTACACAAATGCGGGTGGGTTTGCTTCCTTTTATGCAAGCAAGTGTAACTAACACTCCAAAACCTTGATATAGAAACCCTAATTGGCTTTATTTCCAAGTCCACTTTGATCTTCAAAAATGTTCTCCTTGGACTTCAAACAGGAAGTGCGTAGTCCAAGAAGATTATAAATTAAGGGTAAACCTTAATAGGCACAGGAGATTTGGGGTAGGATCTCTAAACAAAATTGCTTCAACTTCAATGAGATTTGAAAAAAAAATTCTCAAATCAAGAAACTTTCCTTTTAAATGATAATTATTATGAAAAATAATGCAGGTGATTCCTAATTGATTGTTTCCTTTTTGTCTTCCCAAAATTAGGAGGTTGATTAGGGAAGAATAGAGAAGTTACCTACCCTGGAGTGGTTGATTAGCGTGGAAGATCTCCTCGTGAAGTACCTCGCAAAATCACAATAAAGCAAATAGGGCAAGTTAGTGATCAAATATAATCAAATAATGCAGAGAATAGTGGTGAATTGCGCGTTGCTCCCCGGCAACAGCACCAAAATGTCCGTCACACTAAGCGGTGTTTTAAAAAGTGTTACATTGTAGTATAGCCGAAATAATGTTCAAAACAAATACAATTTTATTACTCGAAAAAGTTTCGGAAGTCGAACACAGGGAGCAAATGGAATTCACACACTAAACTTAGCAATTAATGCAAATTGAACACATAATATTACTCAAAAACTAATTAGGAATGTTGAGCATGAGTATATGAAGAGTAATAAGAGATTTAAACAAAATAATGGTTACTCAAATTGACTAAAGAAAGAAACAAGAATTTAAACATCTGATTTTACAATTAGACGTCTTAAATGATTTGTGCTACAGTTCTTCTCTTTCTTTTCTTCTTCTGATCTCTTTCCCTTATTTCTCTTTTCTTCTTCTTCTTCACTTCTTCTTTCTCTTCTTTCTTTCCTTAGCTTTCTCTGTCTTCTCCTTCCTTCTTCTCTTTCCTTCTTCTCTTTCTCTGCCTTCTACTTTTAGCTTTCTCTGTGATTTCTCTTGTCTTCTTCTCTTCTCTATCTCTTCTTCCTTCAGCCTTGTGCTCCTCCTCCTCTCCTTCCTCTCTTCTTCCTTCTTTAGCTCTTCTTCTCTCAGAATCCAGCTAAGTGTGGAGCCAATCCTTACAGGGCAAAAACCCCCTACCCCTGCGCAGCTCTCCTCTCTCCTTCTCTCTTTTCTATTTCAGTATCGCTCTCCCAGAGCCTTAGCCGGTCGGGTAATCAGACCTATCATAGACCCAGGTCCAGGCTCACCGACGTGTGTGGTGAGCGAGGAGTGAAGTCAGGTTGGGTAGTTGGGTTGGCCAGGTTCGCATGTTAGGTGTTGCAAACGAGTCCAGTGAAGGGGGGAGGAGGACCTCACCCTCAGTGTTGGAGGCGAATAGCCTCTGGCACAAAATCAACTTACGCGCATGAAAGCGCCTCTTCACTTCCGAGGTGGGACTAAATGTCCCACCTGTCTTCCGCACACTGTAGCAGAGATGGTCTTCGCAATTGCAGCAGCTGCAGACTCTCTCGACTCCAATTGAAGGCTTGGAACCATGTGCGAGGTGATTCCGTGCAGCCTGGGATTGAAGCCTGGGTGTAGCAAGACCTGGGCGTAGCTTCAAGCTTTCTTCAAGCTCAGCAACAATGGCAGACCATGGCCAGATACCTGAAATCAAGAACAAGGGCCTTATGGCCACATCAAAATGTTCAGCAATATCATCGTGGCATGGCAAATGTAATGGTGGCCGTGGCGTGGAGCGAAGGTGGCTGTGGTGGTCGGACGGTGACAGTTTTGGTTGGTGAAAGTGGTTCTATTCGGGGAGGTATTTGGGTGGTCGATGGAGTGATTGGATTGAGGGGAAATGATCAGGGAGTTGCGATGGAGGTTGTAGGGTGGTCGGCGAGGTGGATGGAGGTGCGTAGTGACGGGAGCACCTTGTCGAAGGTATCGCTGGAGATGGAGGAGGTGACGGTGGTCAGTGGCGTCGGTGGTCGATTTTAGGAAATAGAGAGAGGGAATGAAAGTGTGAGACAGAAGGGACCTAAGAGTCTACTCTAAGGGACAAAAGGGGAAAGGAATCCCACGCCGGAATGGTTGTCGGACATGGGGAAGATGAAATCTCCGTAGGTGAGGTGACGGCGAAGATGGGGTAGGGATGACGTACACCGGTATTCCGCGAGGCGGAGGATGGAGAGGGAGATAACCCAACCACTGGTATTGTGGTTGGGCGACAAAGGAGCTAGGGAGAAGCCGTCGGAGCTTGCGGAGGGTTGCGGCCGGAGGGGAGAGAAGAATAGGGGGAAACCGGCCCAATTTCAAGCTGGGAGAATGCGGGAGGATCTGGAGCTTCTTAAATAGGTCTTCAGAAAGGGTTTTGTGCTTGGAAGCCAAGCTTCCAAGCAAGGAAGGCTCGCCGGAGAAGGAATCCCTCAAGAGACCCAAATCTCTCATGCGTTCACATGAGAGATTGGGAAGGAATCGAAGCTCTTTAATGGGTTTAGATTGATGAGAATTTCTTAGAGAATCTCCCTTCCAATTTTGGAAGGGATTCTCCAAGTAATCAAGGAGATCTTCTCTATTAAAGATCATCGGAGTAGGATTCCTCTGCGATAATGGCAGAGGGACCTACTTGTGAAGATGATGAGAAAGCTAGGGGACCGTTTGTAAGGGTTTTTAAAAGTTAGGGGTAGAAATGTAATCAGAAATGACCTTTTTGCAAACTAGGTCAAGATGAGTTCCCCTTAGGTCCAAATTTTGGTACAAACCTAATTTGGACCTAAGGAATCCAATGGTGAAGTTGGATTTTGTTTCTTACCATGTTTGACTGGGCAATTTATGCAAAAATATAAATTAGGGCTAATATCTGTCTAAAACCCCATTCTAGGTCAAGATGGGTTCTAATGGCCAAATTGAAGGTACTAAACCCTAGAGAATATTTTTCTATGATTTTTAGAGGGTTTAGGTGAATTTTATTTTGACCATAACCTTGGTTAATCAAGTGGATCTATTGTTAGAGTTTCAAGAAGTCATTTAATCTATAGAACATACACAAACCCTTTTCAGTAAAATGTAACCCACTTGTTATCTTATTAAGACCATTTGACCTTTGTTTAGCCCTTAAGAAAACCCGTGGTTGTACTGCATTGGTAAAATTACAATTTTACCCTTAGTTTCTTGTGTTTCTCTCAGAACAGTTATGAGTGAATTATGACCTTCAGTTGGTTATGTAGGATCATTTATTCTCTCATTTGGATCAAAATGAACTAGTTATCGCTCATGATGGTGTTCCCATCACACGCCTTACCAAACACCAGACGAAACGAAGACATACCGATAGCCATTTTGTATACCGTACGGTAGGCCCAAAGAGCATCATCTAGCTTTTGGGTCCAATCCTTCCTATTAGGCCTAACGACTTTTTGCAAAATGTTTTTGATCTCTCGATTCGAGACCTCAGCCTGTTTGTTTGTTTGAGGGTGGTAAGGTGTGGAAATCCGATGATTCACCTCGTATTTCCCCAGTAAATTCTAAAACTACGCATGAGTGAAATGTGTGCCACCATCACTGAGAATTGCCTTAGGAACCCCGAATTGACTGAAGATATTTTTCTTCCCAAAATCGATGACCACCTTGTAGTCATTGGTCTGGGTAGGAATTGACTCAATCCATTTAGACATGTAATCAACAGTGACCCGAATATACTGGTGTCCAAATGAAGGAGAGAAGGGTCCCATAAAGTTGATGCCCCAAATGTCAAAAATTTTGACGGAAAGAATTGGGTTCAGGGGCATGTTCCCAAGTGTCTGGCATCGAGTGCATGACTTTGAGAATTCCTAGGCATCCTTAAATAATGATGGCCAATAGAATCCAAATTGTAAGGTTTTTGCTGCCGTCTTTTTCCCAGACACTACCACACATAGATGTGTAGCAGAAATCAAGTATGGTATGGAACTCGATTTCTAGGATGCATCAAGGAATAATCTGGTCTACATCGATGCGGTACAGCTTGAGATTATCCCAAAAATAATATTTGGCCTCAGACACAAGTCTATTCTGTTGTTGTTTGGTCCAATCCTGGGGGATTTGACCAACAGCCAAATAATTGACAATATCCGAAAACCAGGGGTTTTGGATACCCGAGACTGTAAGGATAGTCTCATTCGGAAAAGTATCAGAGATCGGGACATCCAGATGAAAAGAATCAATTAGGATTCTCGAGAGGTGATCCGCCACTACATTTTGTGCCCTAACTTTATCCCTAATTTCAAGATCAAATTCTTGAAGCAGCAGAATCTAGCAAATAAGCCGAGGTTTGGCATCCTTTTTGGCCAAGAGATGTTTCAAAGCTGAGTGGTCGGTATAGATGATGACACGAGAACCTAAAAAATAAGCCCTAAATTTCTCTAAAGCGAAAACTACGGCTAGCAATTCTTTTTCAGTAACGGTGTAGTTCCTCTCGGCCTCGTCCAGAGTCTTGCTAGCGTAGTAAATCACAGAAGGCTTTTTCTCAATCTTTTGACCCAAGACAGCCCCAACTGCATAATCAGATGCATCAGCCATAATCTTAAATGGGGCTATCCAAACTGATGGTTGCAACACCGAGGCACAGGTGACTTCCATTTTTAATAAATCAAATGCCTCACGGCATGATTCATCAAACTTGAACGGCGTGTCTTTGGACAGAAGGTTACTCAAGGGCTGAGCAACCTTCTAGAAATCCTTAATAAATATTCTGTAAAAACCCATATGCCCAAGGAAAGAGAGGATCTGTTTTACAGATGTGGGTGGAGGAAGTCTAGAGATAGCATCCACCTTAGCTTTATCAACTTCAATACCCCGACTAGAGACCACATGACCCAGGACAATGCCTTCCCGAGTCATAAAGTGGCTCTTTTCCCAACTAAGGACCAGTCGTGTTTTGATGCATCTCTGGAGGATCAATTCCAGGTTAGCCAGGCAGGACTCAAAAGAATCTTCGAAAATGAAGAAATCATCCATGAACACCTCAAGACAATCTCCTACCATGTCAGAAAAGATGGCCAGCATGCACCTTTGAAAAGTCGCAGGCATAATGCAAAGCCCGAATGGCATTCTACGAAATGCAAAGGTTCTGTAGGGACATGTGAAAGTTGTCTTTTCCTGGTCTTCAAGATGGATAGGGACTTGGTTATATCCCGAATAACCATCCAGGAAGCAAAATTATTTTTTCGTAGCTAACCTTTCAAGGATTTGATCGATGAATGGCAAGGGAAAGTGATCTGTTTTAGTGGCTGTGTTCAGCTTCCTATAGTCAATACAGACTCTCCAAGTAGAAGCTGAACGAGTGGTGAAGGTTTCCCCTTACTCGTTAGTCGTAATGGTTATTCCCGCCTTCTTGGGTACAATTTGAACGGAGCTAACCCACCGACTATCCGGGATTGGGTAAATAATCCTAGCATCGAGCTACTTGATTATCTCCTTCTTGACCACTTCTCGCATATTCAGGTTTAGTCTATAATGTGCATACATCTGATTAACCTAAATGTCTATTAATGCATGTTCTTAGTGTCACATTAGCATCATACATTGTAAATAGTGCATAACATGCATAATCATGCATTTAGATCAAGTTGTATAAACTGTATAGTAATTGTCTTTTTTTCATGGTCAGGGACACAGTGACTTTTTATCGGTCCCTCGGATTGAAAATCCAACCATACGGATCTGATCAGGGCAACGATTGGAGTTCAACGACTCAAAGATCGCCCTAATCGGACATCCGTAGCACTAGATAGAGACAGAGGAACCTTAAAGAGCAAGGGCCAAGATGGTGTTAATCCTCACCTCAGACGACAAATCCGACTGTATGGATAGGTTCGAATCGACGATCGCAGCCTAATGACGTGAAAATCGATCCAATCCAACACCCATGGCACCATCTACATCACTCAAAAAATGGACGGCCTAGATGGCGCCACGTGGTGCCATCATAGCCACCCAGCATCGGCCGTAACCTTCCTTCCTCACCCGCCCGCTCGATCTCAACCATTGGATGCTCATCCAATGGCCGCAAAACCGCACACACAAAACCACCCGCTTTCCTAAAGAGAAGGCATAACATAGCGATCGAGTGCCTTCGTGAGAAGACCAGAAGCGTGTTCGAGCCACTGCGCCTCAAATTGAAGAGTGGGTGCATGGAGTGGCGAGTGAGCAGAGCCATGCGATGAAGATCATGCGGTGCTGAGCGACCAATAGCGCCCACGTGTGATCAAACACGCGGCGCTGACACATGATCACATGCGGGCGCACGGCGCAAGCGTAGGTGTCAGCACGCAGACGTGCGCGTGCGTTGAAGGACGCGAAGGCGAGGAGGCACACGAGTGGCAGGCACGAAGGCCACGTTCAGGCCTTTAGTGACGGATTTATCAGTCACTAAATGTCCCGAATTAATTTTTTCAAATTTTAATGTCCAAAATGCCCCCACTCCTTGCAACTATAAAAGGAGACCCCTTCCATACGAATTTCTCATCTCTTCCTTCTCTTCTCTCCCTCTCCAAAGCTAAAGAGAATCTTGTCCCACACCCGAGATGCTCCTCAAGAGATAAAATCAATTTTTCGCCCCCATTTTGGAAGCGAATCCTGCAAAGATGACAATGTGCTGCCTCGTTCCCGTTCCTCCTGCTTCGACCTTCTTCCCGCAGAGTTCCTCGTCTTCCAGGCATTGTCTCATCCAGCTCGTCGTCCAAGCGATCGTCGAGGAGGATAACTTCTCTCTCCCATTCCTTTTTCCTGCTTTCTAGAGTAGAATTTTCCTGCTTTCTAGTTGTAATAGTTTTCCTACTTTCTAGTGTAATTTCTCACTTTCTTAGTTGTACAAACATTTTGCAACTTCAAGTGGATGTTTTCTCTTTCTCTCTCTTATTGTTTATATTGATTCCATTGCATTGTAATTACTCCTCTCTTTAAACAAAAACACAAAAAAATATAATTGTAAATTTTGATCGACATAGCCTCCCTGAGTTCGACCAAGGATTTCTTTTCCGGTATAAATTTTATTTGTTGAACCCAAGTTCTTCGCTATTCAAACTACAACGACAGGTTTTCAAAACCAACTCCGATAGTGTAGTCCTCCAACGTTCAACATTTTGGCACCGTTGTCGGGGAGGCAACGATTTTCCGATCTTCTTTTCGCATTTCACGCACTTTACTGTCTTCTAACTTGCTTTCTCTTGTGTCTATTGTTTTGCAGATACCTCTATCAAGGAATCGTCAAGTGGTAGATCGGAGTAAAGTACAGTTGAAGATGACTGTAAGTGCTCCCCATTCTTCCCCCTCCATAGATTTCATTTCATCACATTAAATTCAAATTCCAATTAACTAGGTGTTTGCATAAATCC
The DNA here is from genome assembly GCA_037157565.1 of Thalassia testudinum. Taxonomy (NCBI): domain Eukaryota; kingdom Viridiplantae; phylum Streptophyta; class Magnoliopsida; order Alismatales; family Hydrocharitaceae; genus Thalassia; species Thalassia testudinum. The sequence continues at coordinate 14,322,839 of JAZHRO010000063.1, forward strand.
TAGGATTAGTTTGGTTATTTGGATTTCCATTCACACTCTCATTTCACCCTTGCATATTAAAAAATAAAAAATAAAAAGATAATTTTGTAGGGTAATTCAAAATACACACAACATACACCCACATTCTAGGCTCTTAATCTAATTGATTTTCTTCTACTCAACCAAATTCTGATCTATGGAACCGGTACATACAAATCAACACATAAAAGAGTAGAAATCATTCTAGGTTAATCATTTCTGTGTGCCTAACCTAGTGGTGCAATTGTGGCCGATTGTTTGAGTTGTTCGGGCCACACCACTCAACATAAAATCAACTCACCAAGTAGCTTCCTCTTAGGGTTTTCAAACTAGGTTCATACCTAGCACTCCACTTTATTTCTGATTTTAAAAGGAAAGCAATCTTCACCCGTGCTTAAAAAACCTAGTTTGCCTCAAACTTGATTGAAATCAACCTAATTCTAAACCCTAAAAGCTACTTAAGCAAGATTTGAACATTAAAATCTACGCATCACAAATAATCTTGCTTGAAAACCCTGGTTGTGCACACACTTACACATACTCAATTGATCATCAAGGGCACAACCCATTTTAAGGGCCCACCACATTCCATATGCACTACAATCCCATGCCTCAATAAAATCGAGTAGACGTCAGCCTTAAGGACTAATTCGCTCTTCAGGGCCTAGTTTGAGATTGTTTACGATTAATCTACTTGTACTGATCAATCTGATGTCTAGCTATGGGAGTAGCATCAAACGACCGCGGCTGGGGGGGAACCAGAGGCGCAAGCCAAAGGAAGAACCTTCTCCCCTTTCCCTCCTTCTAACTGGTTGGATTGAGCAAACACAAGTAGAGTAAATCGTCTATAATCTTAAGGCGGGTTCTGGGAGTCTGTATATCCTTAGGCTACCCCACTTAAGGACAAGCTTGTTTCGTTGTGCTGCAGGGTTCTTATCCCCAATCCTTTCGACCTTTTCCTAGTTTATGCTGTGAAGAAGGTCATTGAATCCCTAATTAGAAGGACCACTAGAGTATTCTAGGAGGCGTAGATTGGATTTTGGCCAAATCGATCCCATGGCCGATCAATAGCCTCCTCTACCTCAGGATCCACAGGAAGTATTTCAAAGGCAGCTGGAACAAATGCAGAGAATGAAAGAATGGTTCCAAAGAATGCAGGGCACTCAGCCCTTGAAGGATTTTTATGATCCTTCAAATTACGGGGAACATCCCAGTGTCTAGATTCCTGCCGGAGACGTAGAAATCAATCCCTAGGTGTTAAACCTAATCAAACATTACCGTGGGCTTGGCTCTGAAGACCCGTTTCAGCACTTGGAGGACTTTACTAGTTTGGTCCAGACCACCAAGGCACGAAACGTGAATGACGAGCAAATGATCATGAGGCTCTTCCCCCACTCTCTTAGGGATAAAGCCGCTCATTGGTATAGGACTATAGGAAGACCAATTGCAACTTGGAATGAGTTGAAATCGGCCTTTCTGAAGAAATTCTTCCTAGTCGGACGTACCAATACTTCGAGACGGGCAATCATTACCTTTACCCAGCAGCCAGGGGAGCAGTTTCATGTGGCTTGGAAGCGATTCCAAGACCTATTGTGGAGGTGTCCACACCACGAGGTGCCGAAATGGCAACTCGTGCAGATCTTCTATCACAGGTTGACTGAGCAACTCAGAAATCACGTGGATGCATCTTGTGGAGGCAATTTCCTCAACAAAGATGCAGATAGTGCACACGATTTGTTTGAGGAAATGAGCAAGAATTTGATCAATCATGCCTCCATGGATACTTTAACCGGTCCCAGTAGCCTAGATCGAATGTTAATGAAGTCCACGACTCTCATTCATTCGATATGGAATTGATTTGTAATAAACTTGATAAGGTGGACTTGGTTGCTAAGAGAATGGAGGAGTGGATGGCTGAAAATTCAATGAACAACTCTCGATCCACTCAATCCTAGAATTCCGAATTCCATTCGTCGCGAGCTCCTTCTGGACAGGAGTTCGTGAATTTACTTGATGCGGCTCAACCTGCGAGCCAACATTATTCGGAACCCCATGGGTTCCAAACTGGCACCTTTGATCCCAGTTTCTCTGATCCTTCCCTTTCTTTCTCTCCATCCTCACTCGATGAGGATGTTTGTGCTGTGCAGGAGAATGTTAGATCCAACCCCTACTCCAATGCTTATAATCCAGGTTGGAGAAACCACCCTAACTTCTGGAAAAACCCGAGGCAGCAGACCCAATTTTGACCCAGCAACTATGCTCTGCAACAACCAATGGGCCAGGGTCATGTTTATGCTTAGTTGCCCCCGAATTAGGTCAATCAGCCAGCTTGGAATGCCCGTCAACCCGTAGGGCAGGCTGATTTGAACCAACAAATGGTAAAGATGCAAGGATCCATGCTTCAGCTTATGCAGCAAATGAAAACCTCGTTGGGCAACTTGCAAACCGGGCTCATAGCTAACTCTCATCAACCCAGATTTCTACCATCTCAGCCCATACCCAACCCACGAAATATCCTAAATCCGAGCAATCAAGCCAATGGGTATGGAAATCAGAGGGACCCACACGCACATGCTCAGGTGGTTGAGCAGGGTCCTTCCTCTTCTTCTTCTGCAAATTAGCGATTCTTGGCTAATGAAGCTCCTCCAATCTTTCCTAACCCTCCCCAAGACCCAAACTCGTATGCATCCACAAATTCTGTTACCTTGAGGAGTGGTAAACAAACTCAGGATCCACAACCACATTGTTTTGATTTACCGAATCCTAAAGAACTTGAGGAGAGAAAGGAGAACTCTGAAGAAGAAATCAAGGCTCAGGAACCTAATTCCAAATATCTGACTCATGTTCCTTTTCCTGAAGCCTTGATCAGATCAAGGAAGAAGAAGTCTGTTGATAGTAATGAGGTGCTTCTGAATATTTTCAAGAATGTCGAGATCAATATCCCACTCCTTGACGCTATCAAGCATATACCGGCTTACGTGAGATTTTTAAAGGATTTATGTACACAGAAGCGTAAGTCGAAAGAATCTTTTTCGAGGAAGGTGGTACTCTCCGAGCAGGCTAGTTTTGTTATCCTGCACCACCTCCCTCAGAAAAAGAAAGATCCAGGTGGTTTGTTGATTTCTTGTGTCATTGGAGATTACACTTTTGATAGAGCATTGCTAGATCTTGGTGCATCCATCAACATAATTCTGACTTCTCTTTATGAGAAGTTTGGATTAGGTGAACTTCGGCCGACTTCAGTAACGCTACAGTTAGAGGATTGTTCGGTCACAAATCCGTGAGGCGTTATTGAAGATGTTATTGTTAAGGTTAAGGATTTCTATTTTCCAATAGATTTCGTTGTTCTTGACATGGATGTACCTAAAAATCTGAGGAACACGCCCATCATTCTGGGGCGTCCGTTCCTGGCTACCGCTAAGGCCAACATTAACTATGAAAGCGGTAGCATGGAAATCGCCTTTGGGGATCAACGAATGAAATTGGATATTTTTAAGGTGATTAATAAATTTAAGGATTGTGGATTTATTGAGGAACTTGAGGATGATAATATGAATATTGAAACTTGTATGATGGTTTCTACATTTGAAAGTTCCTCCTTTGATGATGAATTGGACCCGCAACCCTTTATGGCAGACCCGCCATCTTTTGAAGAGGTTATTGATTTTGTTCACTCTCAACCTCTTCCTCTTGATGAGTCATCAGCATCTTCCTTACCTTCAATCATCAACCCGCCCCAGCTTGAACTGAAATCGTTGCCTGAGAATCTGAAATATCAGTTTTTAGGACCACACAAGACGCTCCTTGTGATTATCAGTGCTAATTTATCAAAGGAGAAGGAGATTAAATTGATTAAGGGGGGTCCACAAAAATTCTGAGTGTCTAACCCAGCCTCTAGAAAGCTCTAGAATTACTCTATGATGTCTCATTAATGGCTTGTAGCAATAGATTTAGATTATTTGCACGTTGCTCAATGATATCTTGGTGTATCACCCAGAGTAATGGATTTGCAAAGCAATGTAAACCCTTCGTGCCATGCAATTTCCAAACTTCATTGAATTCTGGTATGAGGGTATCTTGGGTTGAACCATTGTTTAATTGAGTAAACGGTAGACAAGCACGGTTCAAAATAAATTTTGTTATTTTTAGGACATTAACCTGAATCATGCTGGCTAGAAAATCTTCAAAATATTTAAGGGTAGCCTCAATCACTTTGTCTTTTATGATCACTTGGGGTTCAGGTTCTCTAATTGGTCTTCCTAAGTTGCAAGGTTGCATTTTCAAATCAAGTGGTGGATCAGGATGTAGAATCAAACTTAAGTTCATATTAAAGTAATTAGATCAGATCATAAATCCCACAGAAGATCTAATGAGGCCTCTTAGGTTAAAAACCTAAGGACCTTCCTATGTATGTGCTCTAGAGAAAGGATGAGGGACTGGATATGATTTGGACCTAATCAAGGCATCCAAAGATTTTTGGATGACTAAGGCTTGTTTCGAGGCTGATGATACCTCTGGATCAAAAATCCATACACTCGAGAATTATCGGGGTAGCCAGGAAGGAAAAACCTTGCAAAGACCCCTACATGGTAGAGCATCCCCACAGGTTACAGGGTTTCCCCTACCTGACCTTCCTTGTCACTACGATTCCAAGTAGACCGGTATGTGTGAATTGAGACATTAAGTCTACCAATTTTATTCCTAATTTATGCCTTGGATTTCACCAGATTAGAAGTTAATTTAGTTTGTGACCTAATTTGGAGGTTGATTGGCCTACACAGTAGACCAACTTCACCTAGCCTGCCCTAAAAGTTGCATAATGAAATCTGAGTCAAGACCCAAAGATCACCGTGAATTGACTCTCAAGTATTGGGTCCCTAATTTTAGATTTCAAGTGAGATTTAGAGCCAGATTTTAGGGTTCTTCTGATTAGATCCTTTTAGGCAAGGGTTTGGGTAGCCCACAAATGAGGGAGGGTCAACTTTCTTTAATTCAAGCAAGTGTGAACTAACACTTCAAAACCCTATAATAGAAAACCCTAATTGGCTCTATTTCAAGTCCAATTTGATCTCAAAATAATCACCTTGGACCCAAACAAGAAGTGCCTAGTCTAAGATGATCAGAAATTAAGTGTAAATCCCTAGTAGGTATAGGCAATTTGGGTAGGGATCTCTAAAACAAAATCATCTCAACTTCAATCAGATAATAAATTGAAATTGCAAATTAGGAAACTTGTCTTTTAAATGATCATTACTAGAAAATACGGTAGATGAATCTAATAAATTTTGTTTCTTTTTTCTCTCTTCCAAAAAATTAGGAGATTGCTTAGGGAAGAAGAGAGAGTTACCTTCCCCTGGAGTGGTTGACTTGCAAAAAAGAGCTCTTCATGATGTACCTTACAAAATCACAATCAAAGAAAACAGGGCAAGTTAGTGCTTAGATAAATAAGAAAGATAAGATCAATGTATGAATTACACGTTGCTCCTCGATAACAGTGCCAAAATGTTAACAGGCACGAGAGAGAGGATTTAAAAGATGTAATAGTTGTAGCAAAGCCTCAATCGCTCAAAAATAAATAAAATTTATAACTCAAAATCTTAAATAGAGTACGAGGTCAAACACAGGGAGCGAATGTGGAATTTAAAACATTAATCTCATGTAGAATAAATGAGCACAATTAACTGATCATTCAAATAGATATCCAATGAAAAATAACCTATCACATTAGTTATTCAGTGTATCTAGAGACAAAAAGAATAGAGAGAATCACTAATTAAATCCTCTAATTAAGCATGCATCTCATATTCAATATCAACTATAGTACTTAAATTACTCAATAGTAATGCTCAAATAATGCTCAATCAGACGACAAATTTTCCTTCCAAATGACTTAAGTGCATAAGGCTCTTTAAAGCCTTTCTCTTCATCTTCTCAGGGCTTCTTTCTCTCCTCTTCTTCTTCTTCTCGATTCTTCTCTTTCACAGCACAAGGGAGCCAAGGCCTTTAGTGACTAGGTATGAACCACGCACACAAGAGACCAAAATAGTACCTGAATCTCTCTCACAATTCCTCCTCTTCTTCTCACTCACAGACCCAACATAGTCAAATCCAAGTACACAGGAAAGCGGGTCTCGAAAAGTGTCCAAAGTCAAAGGCGTGGGTGGTGACCGAGGAAGGGCATAGGTGGGTTATCAGGTCGAGTATAAGGACCAAGGATACCTGGTGTGTGGGTAGTTGAGGTGTGCAGGTAGGTGCGAGGAGGGACCCAACCCGTCATTGCTTGTAAAATAGAGCCACAACACAAAATCAGTTTATCCTACAATCGCTGCTCTTAATCCCACGATGTGGGACTAATTCTGTCTCAATCCTCCATACGTTGCAACAACTTCTGAAGTTCCTGGTTACAGTTGAAGGAGAGGGAGACTCCTTCAATTGATGACCTGAGTGTGTTCTTGGAAGGCTTTCATGTGACCTAAAGGTGGATGTGAGGAAGAATGTGCTAAAGCTGGGCACCCAAGGTCATGCGAAGAAGCACGTCAATGGCAACAAAGGTCGTGTACCTAAAAAGATGAAAATGGCCTTGCGGCCATGTCAGAAACGCTCAGAATGATCTTGTGAATGAGACGAATGTGACGGTGGTGGTGGCGCAACGTGAATGTGTGTGTGGTGGGCGGACAGAGACGGAGAAGGCGAGCGAATGTGGGTGTGTTCAGGGGCATGATTGAGGTAGTAATCCCCATAATTTCTTGAGGGGTTTGGTGTTGGTGGATGAGACGGAGGTTGTGAAGGTGTTGGCGTGGTGTTTGGTGGCTTGTGGCATAGGGGAAGCCTCGTCGAAGGTACGGTCAGATGTGGAGATGATGACGGGCGAACGGCGATGTTGGTGGTATAATTGAAGGATAAAGGAGATGAAAAAGAAGTGGAGGGAGAGGACAACCTAACTAACCTAAGCTAACGGATAAAAGGACGGGGATGGCGTTGGTTGTGGTATGGCCGGCAGCAGAGAAGGTGAAGCCTCCGTTGTGAGAGAACGACAAGGAAGTGGGAGGAAGACGGCGCCTATTAGTAATGAAAGATAGGGATGAACTTGAGGAAGGAGAATCAGCTGACTATGGTCTATGGCGGCCGACGAAGAGGGTGGACGGAGAAGCTCATCAGAGCTTGTGGAGAGTTCGATTAGAGAGAGGAGAAGAAGGTGGAATCCAGTCCAAAACCAAGCTAAGTTTAGAAGGCAGAAGTTCCAGAGCTTAAATAGAGCTCCAAAGAGGGCCCTAGATTAGGAAAGAGCTCTGATTTGCTCTTTAGGAAATCAACAAGCACCCATTGATTTTGTACATTCACATGCATGAATCAAAGGGTTTTAGTAGTTAGGATTTGTCCCAATAGGGTTGTCAATGTGCGAACATCAATCCCACCAAATTTGGTGGGATTTGATGAAGATTTATTATGTTTCTAGAATGTCAAAGTTGGCTTGGAGATTGGTTAACCTCCAATGGCAGCAAGGGCCTCTTGGTGAAGGTGATGGTAAACATAAGGGGCTAAATGCAATAGATTCCAAAGGTTCAAGGACTATTTGAGAGAAAAGAGTCAAATTAGACTAAAATGCAAAATAGGTCAAGATGATCTCTAATTGGTCCCAAATTTTGGTACAAACCTAATTTGGACACAAGGAATTTGATGGTGAAGTTGGATTTTCATTTTGATCAAGTTTGACTAAGAAATTTACATAGACATCCAAATTAGGGTAACTTCCTATCTGAGACTCTATTTTAGGTTAAAATGGGTTCCAATGGTCAAATCAAGGACACCAAACTTTATGGAATATTTTTATATGAATTTTAGAAGGTTTAGGTGAATTTTATTTTGACCATAACCTCTATTACTTAAGAGAATTTGAAATTAGGGTTTTGGGTGCTATATTGACTCTCGAAGTGTGTGGAAACCTGTTTCTGCCTTTATAGACCCTCTTATTAGACATTTATGAACATATAACCTTTAATTAAACCCTAGGAAACCCTGTGATTATTCTGGATTCATAATATGCTATTAAAATTGCATATTTGACCTTGATTTAATGCACTCCTCTCAGAGTGGATGTTTAGTGAATTATGACTCTCCGGTGATTATGTTGGAGCATTTTTCTCTTGATTGTGATTAATTGAAGCTAGTTATGGTTTATGATGATGTTATCATTAGGGGGCTTGTTATTGTGGGCCTACTGTTGTGAAAACCTGGGAGGCTGCTGAGGTGAAGGATTAATAGGAGGCTGATTATGGTAGTTTTGATTTCTACCTAGATACTGGTTCCTTTGATGATTAGTGTTGGGCATGGGTTGGGAGGGTAGATGTCCTACAGGTCTTTGAGTTGGAGTAACCCCAATTTGATTATTCAGATTTGTAACAACGTGGGTTACTTCCGTCATCTTACTCTGCATCTCCTGTAGGGTTTATATCATCTGGGCATTGATGTCTTGTTGAGATAACCCAGGATGAAAGGTCGGATTTGACCCATAGCTGCTAAATTGATTTGATGTTTGGGCAGGGACCAGGTTATGCCAGGAGTGAATCAGGTAATTCTTCCAGTTAGAAGAATTTCTAAATTGCTCCTGGAGAGCAGAAATATTGTTAGTGGGGTTAGGGTTTGGATAGTTTAATTCCCCAGTGAGTCATAGAAAGCCTTAGAATATTGATGATAATCAACAAGGGTAGTGTTGAGATTATGCAAATTTTATCTCCGTGGAATGTTAGGTGAGGTTAGATGTGGAACTTGTGGAGCTTGGACTAGAGTAACAAGTCTTTCCTTAATTTTCTTTTGGTTTATTTACTTCTAGTTGAGTTTTTGAGCGATCATTTGAAGAACGTCTTGGGTGACAGGGATATATTGAGTGCCTATTTCATGAACATCGAATTGCATATTTGAAGTTCTGCCAAAGGTGTTCATGGAAGCTTGATTAAATGAGTTTTCACTCATTTCTTCAAAAAGGTCATAGGCACTCTCAACATCCTTATTTTATAAGTTGCCTCCACACGAGGCATCGACGAAACTTCAAATTTGATCTTCTAATCCATGATAGAAGATCTGCATAAGCTGCCATAAGGGAATCTCGTGGTGTGGGCAACGTCTTAGGAGATCTTGGAATCTTTCCCAAGAATCATGAAAAGTCTCACTGGATTTTTGTTGAAAGGTCGTAATAGATCTTCACAAGGAATTAGTACGACCTATCGGGAAAAATTTATTGTGGAAGGCACTCTTGAGTTGAGGCCATGTGGTGATAGGTCGGGCAATGGTTTTGAACCAATAAGTGGCCTTATCTCTAAGAGATAATGGGAATAACCGTATCAACCAAAGGTCTTCTTGTACATTGTGGGAATGAGTTGTTTGTGTAAGGAGACTCAATTCTTCCAGGTGGGTGTATGGGTATCCCTAGGAAGGCCATGGAAATGCTTAATCAGATTCAGAATAGCAGGTTTGATCTCGAAGTCCCTTCAAGTATGACCACCCTTGGTCTTTCCTCATAATAGGAAGGATCATAGAAATTCTTTAGAGGAACGATAGGCTACTGACGGAGTGGTGGGTTTGGGATTTGGTTGGCTAGGTTTGTGATATTCCTAGTCAACAGTTGTTGATTGGCTTGAAGTTGAGCAATCTGCTCAGCCATCAAGGAGTAGAGATTAGGCAGGGGGACTTATTGTTGTGATTGAGGCATGTCAGCATTAGGAAGCTCCAGGTGTGGAAAGTCAAAGGTGGGGGGGTTTTGGGTGGAAGGGTTAGAATTGGGATTAGTAGTGGGATTAAAGGTGGGATTAGAAGTGGAGGTGGATGGGTTAGTGGACCTGTTTTGTTGATTTTCCATTTTTTTAAAAGAAGACAGAAAAAGTGGTCTTTTGCGCAGGGGGCAAAATCAATTGGTCCCTCCAAGTGCGGAGTTTGGGAACGTTGCTTGTGCATAAAATGGAACAACGGGAGGGGAGGAGAAGAGATGGAGATAAGAGAAAGTGTGCAATTCAAAAAAACAAGCCTAGTCTTGTCTTAAGGTTGACTCCTTAAAACCTAAGACTTCGGAACCCAATAGGTAAGAAATCGGCAAGTGAACCCAATTCCCAAAAGAGAACTTGCTAGACTAAAGAGGTGGCTTTGGCCCAAGCATGTCTTGGGAAAATCACCAGGGGCTTGTGTAAACCCTTACCCAACGTTTGACTTCCTTCTATGTTTGTCACCGCATTGTCTAAAGGAAGTAGGAGCGCTTAGTGATCCATAAATATCGAATATCAATCCTAATTGAATGAAGTCCTTCAGTGGTCAAGTGACTACTTATTTTAAGTTAGGCTTGGGTGCTAAAAGATGCACGGGAATGTGGATGGCATTGATTAGGGTAATGCCCTGTTATTTCATTTTTTTTTTGTGTGTGCAAGATTGGAAGTGATTCCAATATCAAACAAGTTGTCACACAATTTTTTTGTTTGTTTTTCTGTTTTAGGATTTGATTTAACTTGGTGTGTTTTAGGGTTTCCTTTTTAAATATTCAAACAAGTTTGAAATGCCACAAATAAAGGGAAATCAAGTTGTTTGGGTGAAGATAAATTTCTTTTATATTGTGGGACTAAAAATTTGAAAAGAAACCCTAATTCAATTGTTCTTAATATAGAAATTTACTACCAATGAGTTTGTTTTAGGCTTTCTTTTTAAGTAGTAGTCCAAACAAAGCAAACAACACAATTGCTGTATGTAAAATCAAACAAGGATTTCAAAAAATATTTTTTGTGATTTTAGGAATTTGTACTGGAGTCAAAGTCCAGAAATGATACCAGAGGGTATTTTGGACTTTTCAGTGCCACCACCAACCACCAAAAATTTTTTTAATTTTATGTGATATGTAGAATTTCACAAGGATTCCAGAAAGATAACTTTCTTAAAAATTGAATGAGTATAGAAATTCATAAAATTTGCGGATAGTAGCAAAATAGGGAGATTAGAGGAGATGATCCCTCTGTAGTCCATTAATTTTTGAAAATTGTATACAAATCCAATTTCTCTGAAATTCGGAACAGATGTTCCTCACTTGATTTGGAATCGCTATGTGAAATTTCTTGATTTTAGGAGACCTGTGGTGTTGGGAGTTGATTTTTGAAGTCCGAACAAAAGTCTGGACCCAAAAATCAAAACACCAACACTTAGAATGTAGTGGTGTTAAATGATGCAAACAAGTAACATATGGATTTTAAATGTTACCACTCCACTTAATTAAGATGTTTAGGATCTTGAAAACCAAGTTTAATATTTTTTGGTAGTCTTTTAAGATAAATATGTCAAGTTTGAGATTACCAACCTGAATTTTTTGCAGGAAGAAAAGGCACTTCAAGTTCCAAAATCCTACTTTCCTCCTGCAACACTTGCACACAAGAGAGAAAAGGAGACAAGGGGATGAGATCCACTTATTAAGCAAGAGAAATGCTTAATGCAAAGTTGTGCCTCTTCGGTAATGGTGCCAAAAACTGTTCAAGTTTCTATGCAGTTTGTAAAATACGATTTTTATAAGTCGTTGCAATGTGCAAAAATTGATTTGCTTTCAAATTTGTAAGACCTAGATAGTGGTGGTATCTAAGGTCATCCAAGGAGGCAATGTTTGTAAATTCAAATCTCTTGCTTGAACACGAGAAATCAACTTTCATTTTAGGTTTTTCAATATAAGATTTTTAGGGCTTTAGAAATAAAGGGCAATCGCAAAGTAGATGGTGGGAAAAGACTACAACTAATTTAGCAACTAAGTGGCATGAATGACCTCTTCCCAAATTCACACTAGGCACGTGAAGGCCTAGGATAATTGGGAGGAGGGAGTGAGAGTGGTAATGAAAGACAAGAATTAAAGATGCACAGAAAATTAAAAATTGGCAACTTTATATAAAAAGGATTTATGTTTCATAATCAAGCTATAGATGAAAGCTTCTACTACAAAGTAAAGCTACAAAGCTACTAAAACCAAAATCATGGATGATGATGGTGAAGAGGATGAAGCTCTTGCTCCAACTATGACTGCTTTTGTAGTTGAAAAGAACTCCTTCTTCTCCTTGAAAGGCTCCTCCAAGGTGTAGTCTCCTCCTGGAAAACCCCAACGGGCATGCCTTGGCTCTTCCAAAGGTGGATGATTCCACCTTAATTTCTCCTCCAAGGGTGGGTGTGCACCACCCTAATCTCTTCTCCAATGCCTAGCTATCCTCCTGATGTAGAGAGTCTCCTCGTCTTGGCATGGCACAAGAAGAAGAATGGAAAGGAAGAAGGCACCAAGGAGGAAAGGGATAGCCTCCTTAATCTTTTTCCTTCCATTTTTTCTTGGCCGTAGGTTATATGTGGCTTAGGGTACAAAATTACACTGAGGGAGGATGATTTTTTGGTGGTGATATGATGGGTATATATAGGGGTGGAGAGGGGGTATTGTTGTGGAGATGGATGGAAGGATGGGATGGATTGTTGGAGGTGGTTGTGAGATCTAAGGGATAAGGATGTATGGCTCCAAATGGAAGGACACATGGGGGTGGTTATGGTGGTGGTTACCCCCTCTGGTGACCCTTGAGTTGGTGCCAAAATAGTCTTCCAGAAGGGGGACTAGGTGGCACAAAAAATGGAGGGTTGGGATGTGTTTGGTGGTGGATGGATGGTTGTGATGAAGGCTAGAGTTGGCGCCAAAAGGGAGGGTTTCTAGAAGGGTGGTTTGGCACCAACTCTTGGTGTCCTTTGGTGGTGGTTGAGGGGTGAAGAGGTTGCTTGGGTTGGCGCCATGTTGGAGTAGCTTAGGTGGAGCTTAGGTGGACTTGGAGTGGAAGGTTATGTAGGTGGAGTTAGGGTTAGCTAAGGTGGATAACCAAGGAGTGGAGAACTTAGTTAAGCTAGCTAAGCTTGCTTAGCTAGTAGGTGAGTAGAGGAGAGGTAGGAGGAATTAGGGTTTTGAGAAGAAGAGCTGAAGGAGAGCTGTCTGGAGCTGCATAGGAGCTAATAGCTATTGAAGAAAATGGCAAGGAGCTACTTTAGCCGGCTTAGCTTGCTAGTTCTTTGCTAGCTGCTAAGCCAAGCTAAAGTAAGCTGGCTTCTACTGAAAGATGCTGAGGTAAGTTGGGTCTGATCTTCCCGGGGAGGATATAGCTATTTGAAGTAGGTAGGTAGCTTATCTCAACTAAGTTGAGCTAAGTGGAGTCCCTGAGAGCTGGATTTGAGCTGGCCTGAGCCAGGGTGAAGTCATCTTCAGCTGGCTTGAGTTGAGTAGAGTTGGAGGTAGTTGGACCTGAGCTGAGGTGGACTCCAGTCAACTTAGCTGAGCTAGCTAGAGCTCCCAGTGAACTGATGAGAGCTGAGATGAGCTAGACTTAACTAAGTTGAGTTGGATTTGAGCTGACTTGAGCTAGGGTGAGCTAAGAGGAGCTCTCTTGAGCTACCATTCAGCTAAGATGAGCTAAATAGAGCTAGGATGGGCTAACCCTAGTTCAAGTGAACTGGTATCTAGCTATGATGAGCTGGATTAGGCTAAGTCCCAGCTCGTATGAGCTTCTTCATCAACAATTGCCTTCCTGAGTTCTAGGGTTCTGTAGATCTAACTATCTGTTTATCCCTAACACTCAAATAAACATATCAAAAAGACAACAAAATGTGTAATGCATGCCTAACCTAATTTATGCCTAAATGCAGCCCAAAAAATCATTTGCGGAGTAAAAAACCTAAGAGCTAGGTTTGTTTTAGGGCATAAGAATGATGATAAACTAGCGCTTATCACGCATGCATGCCCTTTAACCTGCTATATTATCCAAATTAAGTGCAAAAGCCCTTAAAATCGACTCTATATGACATAATTATTGCTACTATTTTTAGAGTCATCAATCACTTCCCTAGGGTGAGCTTGGAAAGGTAGTTCTACTTTAATTGTAGCACGTAGGTGTAGTTTGATCTCATTACCCTGATTATTCCAAAACCCTAAAAGCAAAATAATAAAAATACAAAAAGATTGAAGATTTGAGTGAGTGAGTGAGAGAGAGAAGTGATTTATTAACTAAAGTTGCCTCCTTCGATTACCCTAGATATCCTACTCTCTAGGTATTATAAATTCAAAAGTTGGTGGATTTACATGTTGCAACGACACTAACTTACATCATTTATAAAATGACGTATTCTCTTATCACTTTTTCGCATCATTGCCAGGGAGGCATGGCTTAGTTTTTTATTTGTATCTCTCTTGCTTCATTAGGTCTTCACTAGTTTTGTTTCAATTTTGACTCAAGTGTGAATCGAGAGCGAGAGCAGGAGCAAGAGTGGGATTTGGAATCATTTGGAGCAGGAGCTTGAAGTTATCTTATCTTCCCGTGATTACAGGTAGGTACCCGAGCCAAAATCTCTTGGAATATCACAAAAATCTCCATAAAAATCTTTTAAAATATCAAAACCTATTAAAACAAGAAAACTTTGGGGTGGTAGAACCACAAAAATTATTTGAGTGCTTGTTTGCTTCATATCTCTGCCACCTAATTTTTATTGGTGTTGAATTTTTAAAAATCTAGACTTGTGTCATCTTTTTCTAAAATCAAGTTAGGGCACAAAGGGCATCATAAAATCTTCCCAATATTCCCAAAGAAGTCCCTTTAAGTCAGAAACTTAAATTCCAAATTTCAAAATATTTGGTCAAACAAAAAAATTAAAAAATTCGTGGACAGAGGAGGGGTCAAACCCTAATTCCTTACTATTTTCTTAGCATCCGAGAATTTTATAATTTTTTTTCTCGTCAGATTCTAACATATTTGATATTTCTAGAAACCTTGAGAAAATCTATACAGCATATAAAATATTTAAAAATGTTAGAGGTTGTTTGAGGATTCTTCAAAATTAATTTCCCAAAACTATCTTTTCTGATTTTTGACACCAGTATAGAAAAAAATTCCAAACAAACATCAAACAACTTTTAAAAATCTCAAAAAAATCATTTTTGGAATCCTTGTTTGATTTCCTGTTAGGTGGTGCTCTTGTTTGTTTTGTTTGGACCACTACCTAAAATTATTTTTCAAAAGAGATTCATTTCAGGAGTTGCCTACATAGGTTTTCTACTTTAGTGTTTGGTTTTCTCTCTTAGTCACACAATCAATTAATGGAATTGGATTTCACCAACCCCAAACTTGATTTCCCTAATGTGTGAAGCACTTTCAAACTTGTTTGAATACAATGAAAGAGAGAATCCTAAAATCTACATCATCTATATCAAACCTTAAAAATCATTCACCAAAATCCTTGTTAGCATACTCCTTGTTTTGGCTTGGCATCACATTCTCACCTAAATTTGCACACCAAAAAAAAAGAAATAACTAGGCATTACCCCAATCAACAGCCTTTACTTTCGGTGCACTTCTAAGTTTCCAAAGCCTAATTAAAATTTATAGTCACTTGACCATCAAGGACTTCACTCAATTCTAGTCTTGATATCTGAATTTCAAGATTTCTCTACTTGATCCTAATTCCCTTAATCAAACCTATATAAGACTAAGAAGGAAGTCAAACAATGGGTAGGAGTTTATACAAGCCCCCGATGATTTTCTCAGGAAATGCTTGGGCCCAATCCACCTCTTCTAGTCTTGCCAGATTAATTTTGGGAAGTAGCATTAGCTATTGATTTCTTAATATTCAGGTTCCCAAGTCTTAGACTTTTCTTAAAGAGTCAACCTTAAGTTAAGCTTAAAATTTTGATTGCACACTTTTCTCTCCTCTCTTCCCTTCTCTCCTCCTCTCGTTCTTCAAGAAGTGTATGCATGAGCGACGGTCCCAAAACCTACACTTGGAGAGATCACTTGATTTTGCCCCATGCACCAGACAATCACTTTTTCCGTATTTACATTCTTCCTTTTATAAGATGGAAAACATACAAAACAAGTCCTCTTTTGCTTTCACTTCCTATTCACAACTCGCCTCTAACCCTCCCATTCATAATCCACAATCTAACATCCCCATCCTTAACCTCCCTCATTTGGAACTGCCTGAAAACCCTGATTCAAATGGTTAAGATCAAGGTCCCCTGCCTAATCCCTTATTTATAATGGCTGAGCAACTGGCTCAACTTTAAGCCAATCAACAATAATTGCCTAGGACTATCACTAACCTAGCCAACCAAGGGAAAAATCAGTCACCCCCTCAAGAGCCCATCATTTCTTTTAAGGAATTCTATGATCCTTCTAACTACAAGGAAATATTGGGGGTGGCCACACTTGAAGGGACTTTGAAATCAAATCGGCTATCCTAAACCTTATTAAACACTTTTATGTCCTTCTAAAGGAAGGCTTGTTTAGCCATTTAGAGGAGCTCATAGTCCTCGAACAAACCACCCATTTTTGTAATGTGTGGAGGACTTATGGCTAATGAGGTTATTCCCTCTTTCTCTCAAGGACAAGGTCACCTATTTGTTCAGGATAGTTGAAAGATCCATTAATACTTGGTCACAATTGAAAAGTGAATTTCTTAAAAAATTCTTTCCTATAGGTTGTACAAATGCCCTACGAAGACCCATTACAACCTTCCAACAAAAATCTGGTGAATCTCTTCTTGAAGCCTAGGAAAGGTTTCAGGAGCTCCTAAGAATGTGCCCACATCATGAGGTACCACTCTGGCAACTGGTTCAAAACTTTTACCGTGGATTAGAAGATCAAGTAAGAAGATTTATCAATGCCTTATGCAGTAGAAATTTCTTAAACAAGGATGCTGAGAGTGCCTATGAATTATTTGAGGAGATGAGTGAAAACTCATTTAACCATCCTTCCATAGGCACCTTTGGAAGAAACACAAATCCTCAATTTGGTGTTCATGAAATAGGCACCTGTAGCCAATCTGTTCTTGTTACTCAGGATGATATCCAAATGTTCACGCAGTGACTTGATCACATATAGATTAACCAAAAGAACGTCGAGGAAAGAATGGATTTCCAAAACTGACTCCACCGTCACCTACACCTAACCCATAAAGAGAGAAAACTTGCATCATATCGGTGTTGTCCCAGCTGAATATAATTTTCCCAAGGCTTCACATAATGTGACTAGGACATTTCATTATAGAAACACTTTCAACCCAGCTATAAAAAACATTTCCACCCTCCAGGAGTACTTTAGAAATCCCTCCAACACAAATTAGGGGAGTAATCCAAATTTCTCTTGGAAAGCTCCTAATCACGTTCCTTATCAAAGACCAAATCAACCTTGGGTTCATGGAAAAAATCAATAGCAACCTGTAATTCTTCAAGATGATATATATTTTTTTGAAACTGAAAGGAAAGCTATCGTGCAATGATAGCGATCGGTGAGGGCATTTTATTGATAATAAAAAATAGGAAACAATGAACATTTGCATATTAGATCCCCATCTATGTATGAGGGGCCTGTACTCATTTACAATTTGCTCACAGCATACTGGTCTCTCCTAAAATAACCCCTCATTCCTTGCCCTCCACACAAACCAATGTGTTGCAGCCATGTGTAGGTGCTGTCTCCTAGAAATTAAAAAGCTGTGCCACAGAGATTCCCATGGGGGGAGTGGCTCCTAGCATGTTCTCCAAATCACATCAGTAATCAAATAGGATGAAAAAATATGATTGATGTTGTCTGTGTGCAGTACATATAAATGGCACTCGTGAAGAGCTACACCCATCCAATTGTGCCTTAGGTCACCTGTGATCAAGCCCACCCTTCTGCAAAGCCAAAGGAAAATTTGTACCTTGAGGAGGATCTTCAAGAGCCAAATCTTTTTGCCAATGTGATCATTTTCCACATCTCTACCATCCCCCATAATTCTATCATAACCTCGCTGAGTCGTATAGAATCCATCCAAAGCATATCTATCTTCCACACTAGTTCTGGGTTTGAAATGTTCCAGCTCTGAAATCATCTTGAGTCTATCTTCCTACAGTCTGGTAACCTCCTTGATGGAATCAACCTCATTCAGTTGTCAGCATGCAGCAGCTTTCGACCACTAGCAGCTCACTGTGCCATCTTTGTCCATCACTGCTGAAAATACCCTCAGATAGGCTTCTTGTAATTGACATAGTGAGGACCACTCTTAGGTCTAGAAATTGAATGATCTGCCATCTCCTAACACTGGCTGAAATAGATGCCAATTGATCTTAAGAGCCCGGATCACCGACTGCCAAAACGGTGAGAGATGTGAAGGACACAATCTTCTCAGCGCACTGCTGGATTGAACATAGCTGTCTTTGATTAGTTTAGTCCAAGGCCTCTCTTCCCCAATCAGAATTTTTATTGCCATTTGAGCAGCAAGGCTTGATTGAATTCCTTCAACGCTTTAATTCCTAGTTCACCTCTTTCCTTTGGCCAACAGAGTTGCTCCCATTTCAGTGGTTGCACAAATCTACCATCATGTTTGGCGCCATCCAAAAGAACCTCTTTCACATTAGATCAATGCGCTTCCAGATGGACTTCAGAGCTTTAAATAGGGAGAAGTAAAAGACGGGAATCGACATAATAACAGAATTTAGTAGGATGAGTCTACCACCCTTAGACAAAAACCTACTGTTCCACCCCTCCAATTTGGCTGCAATCATATCAAAAAGCATGTTCTAGTTGCATTTCTTCATTTTTGAACATCTTAGGGGCAGCCCCAAATATCTAATGGGAAGGTGGTATGTAGGGTCCCCAGGATAGTAGAGATAGCTTCTTGTTCTTGTTCATTCTGACCAAAACACACCAGATTGGACTTCTCCCTATTTAATTTCAGACCTGACATGTGGCCAAAAATGTTGACCATATGGCCAAGTGTGTAGCTTTATCCTTTGTTCCCTCTACAACAAAGACCGTATCATCCGCATAATGGAGAATAGGGGCCATAGCTCTCCTATTGGACAAAGAATATCCTCTTATAATACCCGCCTCAGATAGTTTACATGCGTATCTCACTAGCCCATCAATTGCAAGGTTAAAAACCAAAGGAGCTAAGGGGCAACCATGCCAACACCACACTGCAGCTGGATCCAAGCCCCACAAGGTTTCCCATTGATCAAGGGAGTGAAGGAAGAAGTTGTAATGCACCGCTTCATCCATTTGATCCAAAGGGGGGGGGAATCCTCTTCTCTTAGAAGCCTCCCACAAATAGGGCCACGAAATAGAATCATAGGCCTTTCAGAAATCAACTTTCCACATAAAGTCTTTACATTTCCTCCTGTGCCAACCACATACCATCTCCTGTGCCATGATAAAAGATTCTTGTAGAGATCTATTAGGGAGGAAGGTTGACTAGACTGGATGAATCAAGTCTTGTAAGATGAATCTTAGTCTATTTGCCAAAATCTTTCTCACCACCAAGTATATGGAGTTCAAGAGAGCTATGGGCCTAAAATCAGAGAACTTCTCTGCTCCTTGCATCTTTGGCAACAAGAAAAGAAAGGATTTGTTTATATTATCGAAGTTGGAATTGCCTCCCTCAAATTCCTTGATAATGTCCATCACCTCTTTACCCACCAAACCCCACATATCCTTATAAAAGAAAACTTGGACACCATCAGAGCCAGGGGAACCCTCATTGTTCATGTCATTAATGGCATCCATTATTTCCTTTCCAGTTATGGTTGCTGTCAGTCTAGATGCATGCTCCTTAAAGACTCTAGGTGAGTCACTTACTGTCATTCTCCATAGACCTCTACCAGCTGCCAGTGAAGACTCTCTAAAATATTTAATGGCCTCAGCTCTAATGGCTGGCATGGAGGAGATTCTCTGACCATCAATTGTTATGGAGTAAAGTAAATTGATTCTTCTACGAGAGTTGGCAGCCAAGTGGAAGAACTTGGTGTTATCATCCCCCTCTTTAGGCAAAAGTTGCCTAGAGCATTCCCTCCAATCCATCTCCTATTTTAAATCCTCCTCTGCCACCACACCCTGCCACATTCTTCGATCATCAAGTTCCTGGTCAATTAAAGGACTGCTTGCCTCTTTTGTATCAAGGCTTTTCATTTCAGAAAGTGCTTCAAGGCACCTCTTATGTCTCATATTGGACACTACAGCCCCGTATTCCTTTAGCATTATGCACATAGTTGCCAGCTTGGATGCAAGTTTAATAGTGGCCGAGCCATCTACAAGTTTAGCCCTCCACCATACTTCAAGCATCTCCCGAAATCCCAATTCCCTCAACCAAGATCTTCTAAACTTGAAATAAGAACCAATGTGTACTTGCACCGCACTATCCCAGACAAGGGGAGTGTGATCAGAAAAGGGGTACTCCAACCCCACCACAGAGGACAAATGAAAACTATCCAACAGCCCAACATTACCAAAGAATCTTTCAATTTTTGACATGAGGCCACTGCCATTTCTCCAAGTGAATTCATTTCCAGTGGAAGGGTATTCACTCAAGCCAAGTGTCTGAACTATCAGTTGGAATCCAATGGATGCGCTGTCCACCATGCCACTTGGTCAATCCCTCCTCGTCAACGCACAATTAAACTCTTCGCCCACAATCCATGCTGCCCCATTGACACAATCTGCAGCTGCACCCCAATCCTCCCACAACTCCTGTCTTATAGAGGCATCACAAGGATCGTAGACCTCGGTGATGTATATTTCACTTCCCCCTAGTTTCATTTATATTTGCAGGTCAGCATATGTTCACCTTTAAAGACCTCCAGCATTTGTAGAACATTTTTCCTCCACCACGAAGCAATACCCTCTGATCTACCATGTGAATCAAGTAGCACACATTCAGCCACATCCCCATTCTTTAGATTAGCCCAGGTTCTGTCTTCCTCACTCTCAATGTGTGTCTCTTGAATGATAGCACAGTCAATTTCCCATTCTCTCAGATATCTCGAGAAAGAAGCCCTCCGACTTTTTTCGCACAACCCACACACATTCCAAGTGAGGATCCTCGTTATGCATTTTGGGGGCACCCCTTCTTGGAGTTCTGGGCTTTGCCAACCCTCATAATAGCTACAATGGCATCTTCATCTAGTTTCAACGTGGTGTTTTGTCTCCTCTATCTGAGCTTATACGGAGATCTGCCCACACCATTCTTGGATGATGACCCTACACCAAATTTCAATCCCTCCATTGTTGACAAGTTGGGCTACAGATTCATTGAATTGGTGGAGATCTCTTGCAGTACCCATAGGTTAGATGTCTCAGTCGCTTGTTTAACAATAGCCAAATCTCTTGTCATAGCAACCTCCACAGGCACCATTTCCATTCCTTCCTCCTTCTCTTCTAGGTGGTGTGGTCCTTGCATTTTTTAGACTCAGGTGCTTCATCAGGTGTTGCTCGGCCTGGCTATTGCAAGGCTACCTCATCATTCACAACCTCCGCATAAGATGGTTTCTTATGAATGATACCCTCATCTGTAACACCCATTGTGAAACACAAATTCAACATCCAAGAACTCCCCCCACAGCAGAGAATAAGCTTCTCTGGCACAGACCCTATCTTGAAAACATCAACAAGAACATTTAAAACCCATCCATCCCCTTCCAGTAGCCTAATCTCAACATCTTTGGCCACTGTAGCAAATCCAACTATCATGGCTATCACCACCTCTTTTGATCTCAGATGTAGAGGTAGGCCCCTAATTCCCAGTTTCCTCGATTTGGAACCGGCTCTTTGAGGTGGTCACTCAGGCAAGGAACTGTCAAAGGGGGAGACTAGCCTCTAAATCACCATCAATCCATGAAATGCACTCGAACGAAATCGCAAACGTTCGACGTCAATCATCCCCAGACCAAAAAGCACAAAACACATAAGGGAAAGCAACACAATCTTCCAACTACCTGTTGGCAAGGATAGAGAGCCTACCATCTGTTGGATCTTCTCCAGGGAAGGATTTCCTGTCAGCACCTCTCCAACAAAAGCCCCTCTTAGCACAACCTCAGCCTCCTTGATGTCTTCACGCATAGGGATTTCACATCCACCGTATGTCTCCCGACGGCATTCCTGCCTACCTCCATTGCATGTGGAGCGAAGGTGGAGGCGGCGGCATTCCTGCCTTCGTTGCCCAATTATGCAGATCAATCCTTCCCCACTGCCAGCTAGGGTTAGCTGTGCAAGAGTCTCATTTATGGCCATGCTCCCCACACACCAGATAGACCAAGGAATAGCGGCACACCACTGCCATATGCCCTTGCCGACGACACTGGAAGCACACAATTTCCTTGGTGCTCCACCGCCTACCTCCATAGGCTCAACTTTCGCCTACCATCCTTCTTTCAGTTTCCATAGGAACTCTCCTTTCCTTCCACCTCCAAGCCTGAGATCTCGAGGTTGTCCATCCATCACCACCAACTCTCCTCTCTCTTCTCACCCTAGGATTGGGTTCCATCTCCTCTATAGTATTTGTTTATCCACTCTGAAATGGGTTTTAAAATCAATACGTTGCAGTATAGGTTGAATTAGCACGAAAAACAAATAGAATTTACAGCTTAAATATCAGAATGAAGTTTGAAGTTGAACATAGGGAGCAATTAAAAAAATAATTCTCAAGATCACAAATATATAAACAATAGAATTCCAAGCAAGTATGAATGAAAGTGAATGTCAGCTAATGCAAAAAGAATGGGGTAAAATGGTGATTTGAATCACCAAATACCCTTGACAATTATCTCAAATATTTCAATAGTACTAAGTAATTGAATTCCATGTAATATAAGTGCACAGTGCACTTCAAATGATGCTCAGACGTCTATTCAGCTAATCAGACGGCTTAAACCAGTTGCTGCTACAGTGCCAAGAGGGCACCCTTCCTCTTATCCTCTTTTGTGGATCCTTTTCTGCAGCTATTCTTTCTTCCCTTTTTCTTCACCCGCAAGGGGAAGATTCTTTAAATGGCTAAGTGTCAGCCATTGGTCCTAAGAGCAAAACCCCCCTTGCCCCTGTGCACTTTCCTATCCTTCACTCTCTAGGATCTGTCCTCTTAGGACCACAGTCGGGATAGTCGGGTTATCGGGTACATGCATACCCGAGACCAGGGCTGCCGGAAATGCGTGGCAGCCAAGGAGTTCTTGGCTAGGTAGGTAATTGGATACACCAGAGCCATGTGAGTAGTGTCACGAGCGAGGTGTGTGGGGGTGTATGGGACCTCACCCCATGGCTAGGAGGAGAAGAGCCTATAGGACAAAAATAATTTATGCCACTTCCAGCGCTTGTGAGTTTACGATGTGGGACTAATGTCCCACACTTCTTTCTGCATGCAGCTGTGATGGGAACACCATCTGAGCCATAACTAGCTCATTTTGATCCAATTAAGTCAGTAAATGCTCCTACATAACTGCTAAAGAGCCATATTTCATTGCAAAGTCATTCTAAGGGAAAGACAAGAAAATAGGGTTAAAACTGCTGTTTTACCATCATATCAAGAATGCAGTTCAATCACAGGTTTTCCCAGAGGTTAATTAAGGGTCAATTAGTCTTAAAAAGACAAGTGGATTAGAACAGACAGAAAAAGATTTTCACGTGTTCTGAGAATTATATAACTTTTGAAACCCAAAAAATAGACTCGCTTAATTAACTGAAGTTCTGGATATGATAAAATTCATAGAAAAATATTCTCTAGGGTTTGAAACCTTCAATTTGATCATCAAAACCCGTCTTGACCGAAAATAGCGCTCAGACAAATATTTGGCCTAATTTGGGTTTTCGCATAAATTACCTAGTCAAACTTGGTCAAAATAAAAATCTAACTTCACCATTACATTCCTTGGGTCAAAATTAGGCTTGTACCAAAAATTGGGCCCAATATGAGATTACCTTGACCAAATTTGCATTTTGTTCCAATTAGACTCTTTCTATCTCATTTAGACCCTTAACTTTTGATTTCTCTTACAAATAGCCCCCAACTTCTTTGCCTTCTTCAGAATCAAGTCCTCGCATTATTTTTGGAAGGTGAAACCTTCACCGTCGAGTTTTGAGCGAGGATTTCTCGCTTGATTCTTAATCAATCCCTCGTAAAACTGATACGAGGATTCCATGGGAAGTTACATTCCATTTGAGCCATTCCTTGGGCTCTAAGTCTTTCACAAAAGACCATGCGAACCTTTCAAAGGTTCGGGTATCCTACTTCGCAAGCACCTTACAAGCTTGAATTTTTCTTTCCAAGCTTGGAAGGGCTTCCTATGGCCTATGAAAGAGACGCCATCGCTCGATCGTGCATTTTCAGTAAGTCTTGGTGCTTCTAACTGCCTAAAAGACCCTCTCCGACCACTGAAGACCCCTGCTCCAGTGCCCCCCCTAGAACTCCCTCATCCAGCCATCCAACCATCAAATTAGATGACCTAACTTCGTCCTCTCTTCATCGTGACCCTCCCTAGCCAAAGGGAGGGGGTTCCACCATCTATATCGCCGTCGCTACTCCGCCATATCTTCCTCCTCCGACTCTGGGCTACCAACACCGGAGCCCTCCGCCTCCCTATGCTCTCGCTAAGCCCTTCTTTTGCTCCCTCTCTCTTTAAATTTCATTTTTCTACCCTCACAGACACACACAACAGCCTACCACCGCCATTCACCCTCATCTTCTCTATCTTCGATCGCTCCTCGGGCGAGGTGTATTCACCACTACACTCCATCCACCTCTCCATCCACCTCATAACCTTTGCCTCAACTCCACCAACCAAACCCCTCTCCTTATTTGCCATTCCATCCACCCAATCTCCTCACCAAACAACCCACTTTTCCATTTCCGTTCCTGACTCTGTCCAGCCATCTTACGCCCTCTCATGCCACAAGATCACCACCACTGCACTCCTCGTCCACTGGCGATGGTTATGAGCAGTTTTAATGTGGCCAAAAGGTCACGTTTGTGACTTTCAGGTTCCGTCGTCCACCACCGTCACCGCCATTACCGCCACCACTTTCTTCGAGCTCTAGGTCATGCACGCCCCAGGTGACACCTCCAGGCAATGCGGAATGACCTAAGGACCACTCCCAGGTGGTCAATTGGAGGCCACATCACCTGCGGCTACGCCAATTGAGGACACATCTTTAGCTGTAGGCACTCGCGAGAAGAGGCTTGTGGGATAGTCCCACATTGTGAGGTCAAGAGCACGCCACAGAGCATAAATTGAATTTGTCACAGTGCCTTGTTGCCTTATACACTTGGGGGGTGAGGTCCTCCGTTCACCCAGTCACTTGCACCTCACCGGTGACCTGCCCACCACAGAATTGGCGTAGACCAGACCCGCCTAACCCGACTTCACTCCTCGGTTGTGATCACGCCCGCAGACCTGGACCCGGTTGCGCTTGAGGTTCGAAACCTTATAACCCGATACTATTGGAGGCTCTAGGACAGCATGACCTAAGGAGAGGGAGAGGATCGTGTGCAGGGGCAAGGGGTTTTGCTCTGAGGAGGTATGGCTGATAGTTAGCCAAAATTAAGGAACCTTCACCCTCTACGTGAAGAAGAGTTGAAGAAGAACAAAGAAAGAAAAAGAAGAAAAGAGGAGTCACACAAACAAAAAGAAGGAAGGAAGAAGGCCTCAAAAGGCAAGCAGAAAGGCATAGAAGAAAAGAGTCTGAAGAAGAAGAAAGGAGTAGAGAAAGAAAGCACAAAGAAAAGAGACCCTTCAGTTTCTTGGAAGCACTGTAACCATCGGCTATTTAAGCTATCTGATACAAGCCTAGATCGTTTGATTACATATATTTGAGGCTTTATTTATACTGTTGATTTAGTTTCTATTTGTGAGGAGTAATTGGTGATTCAAATCACCATTTTACTCCATTCCTTTTGCACATTGATACGTGACATTATTATTATTGCAATCTCTCATATTTTTCATTCAATTTATGATCTTGAGTTTTAAATTGCCATATTGCTCCCTATGTTCAACCTTAGACTTTTTTGAGTAATAAAATATTATTTATTTTCAAAGCGATTTCGGCTATACTACAACACAGTTTTTAAAACCTCGATTTCGCTCATAAAATATTTTGGCGCCATTGCCGGGGAGCAACGTGCAATTCAGATCTCTTGATTGCAATATCAGGTTGGATTCCAACTTGCTACATCTCTTTTGATTATGATCTATTTCATAGGATTCAATGAGTAACATCAACCACACATCAACCACTCCAGGGACTGGTAAACTCCATTCAAATCTTTCTAAGCCCCTGAATCTGAAAAAGCTAAAAAAATGAAAAATCAATTAGGGCTACTTGCATTCTATTCTTAGACAAATCATCAAGTTACCTAATTTGATACATTCTAGAAGACATCCAAACCCTGATTTGTGCACCTACTTAAGATCTTAAGGTATCTAGGGCTATCACATTCTTGTTTGAGCCCTAGGTACCACATTTTGACAAAATTAAATTGGACCAAATTAGAGCCAATTAGTTTTGCTAGTTTAGGGTTTTAGAGACAAACATGCTTAATCAAGAATTGATCTTCCCAAAATAATGTGTGCCTAAACCTTGAGTGAATTGATCTATTCAAGCAAAACCCTAAAATCAGGTAGTTAAATTCATTTGAACACTGAAAAAATGGCCCTAAATTTCTCTAAAGGATAGTACAGGTGAAGTTGACCCACCTTGTTGGGTTAACCAATCTTCAAATTAGGTCACTTTTTCACAAAAACATCTTAAAAGTTCAAGTGAAATCATAAGCACCCTTGCTCTTAATTAAAACTGGTAGACTTAAGAGGTCAAGTCCCCATTACGGTCTACCTGGATCATTGTGACAAGAGAGGTCAGGTGGGGGAAACCCTATAACTCATGGGGGCACTCTACCGTGTAAGGGTGTTTACAGGACTCTCCCTCTCTTGCTACCTAGGTAATTCTCAGGTGGACGGCTTTCTGACTAAGGGTATCATTCACCCCAAACCTCTATAGTCATCCAAAATTTTTGAGTGTCTTGATTGGGTCAATCACATTCTACCTGTCATCTACTTCCATCAATGCATGTTCGGGAGGAGGTCTCTAAGACCATCCTTGAGGCCTCCTTTAGCTACTCATTCCTGTCGAGGCCAAGGCTCGACCTCCTTGTTTGTGCAACAACCCAATCCAATCAATATCTCTTTTGATTCATTTGAACCTAATTCTCCTTCATCCATCATCATAGCACAACTAGCAAAAGAAAATAATCTTGAAAATCAGCTTTAGTGCTGCAATGATATATTCTAAGCCTTTGTGAACCCACCGTAGCGTCCAATGATGTGAGATCACTACAATCCTGCTGCGGTGGCAATTGAACCTCGAGTACAAATCCCCACTGGAGATCCTGACACTGAACTCAAGCCCAACGTGATTCATGCCTTTCCCAAATTCCATGGGTGTAATTTCGAAGATCCTTTTCAGCATATCAAGCAACTCAAGCATTTGGCCTAGACCTTCAGGTCAGAAGCTCAAAATCAGGATGTTTTATTCATGAAAATGTTCTCCTTCACTCTCATGGATAAGGCTGCTCACTAGTACCAAACCCTAACGCGTCCAATCAAAACCTGGGCAGAACTTCAATTCGAGTTTTGGAGAAAGTTCTTCCCTGTAGATTGGACAAATGCTTTACAGCACCAGATCACACATTTCACACAGCAAGTGGGAGAACTGCTTCACTAGGCAAGGGATCATTTTCTGGATCTCAAGCAAAAGTGCCCCCACAACGGAGTTCCTAAATGGGAACGAGTTTAGTCTTTTTACCAGAGACTCCATGAGGATATTCGATTATTCGTCAATGCTACTTGTGGAGGAAACATCATGGGTCAACACGAAGACACCGTGTGGGAGATTCTCAAGAATATGTGTGAGAACTCCATCAATAATTAATCCATGGGCATGTTCGACCGGACAAATGCCCGTGCATTGATGAATCCAAACAGAGCACATGTGACGCAGGGCCTATCCTCTTCCGTCGACTTGGAACTGATGGCCAGTCATCTGGATAAGGTCTCTATTATTGACAAGAAGGTGGATGAGCTAACTCGACACTTGCAACAAGCCAACTCAGTGCAAAACCCGTTCGAACAATCGCCCTATGGCAAGGAGGTTGTGCATAACATCTATCATCGATCTTCTTAAGGGATGGAACCGTATCCACCCCCATTTGATTCGGGTTTCTGAGGAAACTTTGGACCTACTTACTCTAGTTGGGGGAACTCTAAACCCTCGTATTCTGACTTTTCTGGGGTTCCTCAAACCTGCAAGGACCTCAACGCCATTTGGAATGATCCATTCTCAAACACCTACAACCCTGGATGACATAATCATCCTAATTTCATGTGATTAGGAAATAATCAAAATCAGAGACCTCAATATCAGCCCCGACCACAAGCTCCTCGTCCATATCAGCCGTCTCAGCCCCGACCTAACCCAACTCATCAATCTGGGCCAACTCGTACAGATCAAATGACTCTTATCCTTCAAACAATGGCTGACACTCAGAAGACGAATGCGGCTATGCAAAAATAGCACAGAGACAAGATCACAGAGGTTTGCAATCAACTTGCCCAGATGCTAAATCCCCACCAACCTGGTGCACTTCCTTCACAACCTCTGCCTAATCCGAATAACGTGCCAAACCAGAGGCGTGTTATGAACCTAAATCAGGGCCAAGCTTACTTTATTTATCAAGCGCCTTCTACTCCATCACCCGACGGGATAGAGGCTTCGACATCATATGCGAGTTACCAACAGCAAGCACCTCTTTTACCCACACCAAACCAGAACCAGGCATGATTGAATTCCATTACTACCCGTACTGGCAAAACGACATAGGACCCATCTCATCCAAGCCACTCCCAACCTGGTAATACAAACCCTAACCTTAGGATAGTCATCCAAGATACTTCTATCCCAGATCAAGAGCTTGAGCTAATTCTAGAGGAACTGTCTAAGGTTCTATTTCCCAAGGCCTTGACCAATGGAAAAAGGACAACCATACTCGTGGCACCTAAGGAGGATCTGGTTAAGCTATTTGAGCAGGCCCATATAAACATCCCCTTAATGGATGCGATACGCCACATACTGGCTTACGCACGATTTCTGAAAGACATGTGTGCACCTAAGCATAAGCCGTGAACTAAAGGTAGGAATCCAATTGTACTATCGGAGCAAGCCAGCTCCATCATTTTGAGCAAACTCTCGCCTAAGGCAAAAGACCCAGCCACCCCTCTGATCTCTTGTTCAATCAGTGATATACAATTCGACCAAGCTTTATTGGACTTAGGGCCTCCATAAATTTGATACCTACATCCCTACTAGACTACTTCGAGGAATCTAAGCTTAAACCAACAGAAATGACTTTACAGCTAGCTGACCAATCAATTAAGTCACCAAAAGGAATTCTCGAGGATGTCATAGTTTGGGTACAAGATTTCTATTTTCCAATGGATTTTATTGTCTTAGACATGGATGCTTCTGAGAATGTGAAGAATACACCAATCATACTAAGGAGACTCTTTCTGGCCACTACTAGGGCCAATATCAATTGTATAGAGGTTCAAATTGAATTAAAATTTGGGAGCAAGACACTAAAGATCGACATCTTTAAGGCCCAACAAGGAATTACTTGCAGAGTCATAGAATAGTTTTACGATATCGAAGATGTCGTTGATGACTTTATCGAGGAAAACCAGACTATTTCTAATCAACCACAAGAGGATCAAAACCCGCAATTAGAAGAGTCCGAACTCACTCGAGACACATCCATAGCTCCTTTCTTTGCTCCCAACACCCACCTTGAACCACCCGCTGCTGCTGACAACTCAGATCATATGTGATGCATCTGATTATGCTATAGGGGCAATACTTGGGCAAAAAATAGACGATAAGCCCGTGCTCATCTACTATGCTAGCAAGACACTTGATGATGCTCAATGTAACTATACAATTACTGAGAAAGAGCTGCTAGTCATAGTATTTGCCCTGGAAAATTCAGATCATATCTTTTTGGTTCTTGTGTTATCATATACTCAGATCACACTGCAGTAAGGCACCTCCTTGTGAAGAAGGACATGAAACCTCGGCTAATCTGCTAGATCTTGTTGTTGTAATAATTCAATCTTGAGATTCATGATAAATCGGGAAACTAGAACGTGGTAGCTGACCAATTGTCCCATCTTCCTTCTTCCATCATCGACCCATCTGGTCCAAACATTGAGCATTTTTCGGACGAGCACCCACTAGCCATTCACAATCTCCCATGGTTTGCTAATATTGTAAACTACTTGGTTATGGGGAAAGTTCCGCTAAATTGGCCGACTTCCAAGCAGGACAAATTGATTGCCATGGCCAAGAACTATATTTGGGAGGAACCGCACCTTTTCCACATCGGCAACGATCAGGTAATTCAGAGATGCATTCCTGACGACAAGGCCAATGACATAATGTCATTCTGTCACGACCAGGCCTGTGGTGGCCATTTCTCTGGGCAAAAAATTATGCAAAAATTCTCCAGTGTCAGTTGTTTTGGCCCAGTTTGTTCAAAGATGCATAGATGTA
Organism: Thalassia testudinum; assembly: GCA_037157565.1. Classification (NCBI taxonomy): domain Eukaryota; kingdom Viridiplantae; phylum Streptophyta; class Magnoliopsida; order Alismatales; family Hydrocharitaceae; genus Thalassia; species Thalassia testudinum. The sequence goes on from JAZHRO010000063.1 coordinate 14,353,276, forward strand.
TTGTAGGGCATGCATTTGTTGTTAGACTCTCGGCAACAAGGGTCGCAGGATATGATGCCCTTGAACTCAATTATTGTGTGCGAAATCTTTAACATATGGGGAATTGATTTCATGAGACCCTTTTCCAGATCTAACAGCTTCGAATACATTCTACTCGCTGTTGATTACGCCTCTAAATGGATCAAAGCCATCCCCAGGTGAAATAGTGATCATAAAGTTGTCCTCCGATTTATCCAAGAGAATATCTTTACCAGATTTGGGGTTCCTAAGGCCATCAACAGCGATGGCAGGTCTCATTTCACCAATGTGCACTTCTAGTCTCTGATGAAAAAGTACAGGGTGTCGTATCGTATGTCGACTCCTCACCACCCCCAGACGAATGGATTGGCAGAATTGTCGAATCGAGAGATCAAGAAGATCCTTTAGCTCACTGCTTGGTCTGATAGAAAAGATTGACCTCTCGCCTTCCAGAAGCCTCGTGGGCCTATAGGACCGCCCACAAGACCCAATTAGGCATGTCTCCCTTCAGATTAGTGACGTTAAGGCATGTCACCTTCCCATCGAGATGGAGCACAAGGCATATTGGGTAGTACGGAAGTGCAGTCTAGATCTACTGAAGGCTGGAATACACCGTCGGTTGTAATTGAGCGAGATCGAGGAACTACGCAATGATGTGTATGAGAACTCGCGTCTCTACAATGAGCAGGTTGAAGCCTTCCATGACAAGCACATTGTATGAAAATCTTTCCACCCTGGTCAGAAAGTTCTACTCTTTGATGCCAAACTCAAACTTTTCCCAGGAAAACTCAAATCAAAATGGATTGGACCATTCATGGTGAGACAAATCTTTGGAAATGAAACTATTGAAATTAGCCAACCTAGCCTTGATTCAGAACCCTTTGTTGTGAACGGTCAGCAACGTAAGCCGTTCATTGAACTTATCGATATGAATAGGGCTGAGGTATCTTTTGATCTCCATTCTCCCTGAGCTCATTGCGGCTGGCTGATGGCGTTAAACTCAGCGCTTAATGGGAGGCAACCCATCATCTTTCAGAAAAAATCGAAACCCTTCTTGACACATCTTATGCTGAACTCATATTGCACTTTAGGATTCATCCATTAGAACAACCGACTCCACCTCTGGTTCCCGTACCCAAGATTGAAATCGTCCGCAATAGTCACCCTGACCCATCCACTCACCCAAAACCTATTCTAATGAATGATATAAGCTGAACTCGAACCCACCTAATTTACAATGAGGACAATGCAAATCGTAGGCATGGGGGGTATATTAAAGTGCAAAACATTGTGAAAATCACTTCACAAGAAAGGGTATCATCTAAAAAAGCACATATTCCAAAAATCAAAAATATAAAAAATTTTCAAAAAAGAACAAAAATAGAAAGGAGGAATTTTTTGAATGAATTGATTGCATATCATTTTTTAGGAGAAAAGAAAGGGGATAAAAATGTCAAAAAGGAGCATAATTTGAAAAGAAAAGAGAAAGAGATAGTCATTAGTAAAAGATTAAGGAATTGACTTAGTTCTAGACCCAATCAAAAAGAAAGAAAATAAAAGACAAAATATGCTAAGAAACAAAAGAGATTAGTATGAATGCTGATCTGAGACCTCTTGGGCTACGATCCTAGGCTTAAAAATTCAAGTATCCGCTAAGATCTGGATAGACCTCAAGAGGTTGGGGAAAATGTGAAGCTTAAGTATTAGGTCTAAGGCCTAGGGATTATTTGGTCTCGTTAACTGACCTTTGGTTTACGAGACTCAGTAACCTAAGCGCCCCAATCCATACACAGTCTAGCTCAGTGCGCTTATGTATCAAAATCACGCAAATGCGTTAAATCTATTCTGAAAAAGCTGATCAACACAAGTTGATTTGGACAAGTTCCCGATGTGGAGAGGCAGGGAATTCGCCTCGAAGATGCACAATAACATATTGTCTCCTCGGTGCTTGTCTCCAAGGATATCTAAATATCCTACTGGGGGCATGTAAGCACCTTGTGCTGGTTCATATGCCATGGGCTGCATTATCACAAAATGTTGATTGCCAGAGTCTGGATTTAGCTACAGAATGCTATGGGCGGGATTATCTCAAAATCTCGAAAGCCAGGGTTCTAAGGGTTGCCATGGGTGGTGCCATCTCGAAGCATCGATTGCCAAGGCCCTGCGAGGACTGATGGTGGGAACAAGGAATCTGATACAGACCGTGTTGTAAGGCTAATCTGGTGCTAGAAATAAAAAGAAAAGAGAGAGAACTCTCCAAAAACAAAGAATAGTTCTTTAATCTTTCTCTTAAAAAAATGCACTGCAAACTGAACCTAGGCTAAAACATGTTACAAGCACAGGTGCTTTAATCGTGAGTTCAACGAACCATAGGTTAGTTCCTGTGGGCCCCAGAAACCTTCGCGGTGGACTGAGGCTAGAGGTGGTAAAGTCCAGATCTTGGTTGGTACTTAAGTACCTCTAGGCCTACAATCAATATTCTAACCTAATCTACAAAAGAATACACACATTAGAGTTTGAGCGTAGAAAGGCATATGGTCTAGAATTAAAGATAATTCCATGAAATTTTGCTAAGGGACTAGCAAAAGCTTGGCATGGGGGTATGATGGGAACACCATCATGAGCCATAACTAGCTCATTTTAATCCAGTTAAGTCGGTAAATGCTCCTACATAACTGCCAGCGAAGCATATTTCATTGCAAAGTCATTCTAAGTGAAATACAAGAAAATAGGGTTAAAACTGTAGTTTTACCATCATATTAGGAATGCAGTTCAATCATGGGTTTTCCCAGAGGTTAATTAAGGGTCAATTGGTCATCCAAAGACAAGTGGGTTAAAACAGACAGAAAAGGTTTTCACATGTTTTGAGAATTAAATGACTTTTAAAACCCTTAAAACAAACTTGCTTAATTAACTGAAGTTCTGGTTAGGATAAAATTCACCTAAACACTATAAAATTCATAAAAAAATATTCTCTAGGGTTTGGATCCTTCAATTTGACCATCAGAACCCATCTTGACCCAAAATAGAGTCTCAGACAGACATTTGCCTAATTTGGGTTTTTGCATAAATTATCCAGGCAAACTTGATAAAAATCTAAATCTAACTTCACCATTAGATTTCTTGGGTCCAAATTAAATTTGTACCAAAATTTGGGCCCAATTTGACAACACCTTGACCAAGTTTGCATTTTGGTCCACTCAAACTCTTTCTATCTCAATCTGACCCTTACTTTTTGAATTATCTTACAAATAGCCCCCCAACTTCTTTGTCTTCTTCACAAGCAGGTCCCCACGCTATTTTTGGAAGGTGAAACCTTCACCGTCAAGTTTCAAGTGATGATTTCTCGCTCGATTCTCAATCAATCCCTTCCAAAATTGATACGAGGATTCCTTGGGAAGTTACCTTCAATTTGAGCCATTTCTTAGGTTCCAAGTCTTTCCCAAAACACCATGCGAATCGTTCAAAGGTTCGGGTATCCTACTTCGCAAGCACCTTCCAAGCTTGAAAGCATCTTTCCAAGCTTGGAAGGGCTTCCTATGGCCTACAAAAGAGGCACCACCACACGACCATGCATTTTCAACAAGTCCTGGCACGTCTAACAGCCTAAAAGACCCTTTTTGACCATCGAAGACCCTTGCTCCGGCAACCCCCTGGATCTCCCTCCTCTAGCTGTCCAACCATCAAATTGGATGGCCTAACTTCTTCCTCTCTTCGTCGCGACCCTCGCCAGCAAAAGGGAGGGTGTTCCTCCATCCACATCGCCGTCTCCAATCCGCCTCATCTTCCTCCTTCTCCGGCTCCGATTGACCAACACCGGAGCTCTCCGCCTCCCTATCCTCTCGCTAAGCCCTTCTTTAGCCCCCTCTCTCTTTCTATTTCGTTTTTCCACCCTCACAGACGTGCACAACCGCCAACCGTCGCTGTTCACCCTCATCTTCTCCATCTCTAGCCGCTCCTCCAGCAAGGCGTATCCACCACTACAATCCGCCATCTGCCTCGACAACCACCTCATAACCTTCGCCTTAACTCCACCAACCAAACCCCTCTCCTAATTTGCCAATCCATCCACCCAATCTCCTCACCAAACAACCCACTTTTCCATGTCTATTCCCGACTCCATCTGGCCATCTCACGCCCTCTCACTCCACAAGATCACCACCATCTCACTACTCATCCACTAGCGATGCTTATGAGCTATTTTAATGTGGCCAAAAGGCTGTGTTTGTAACTTGTAGGTTCCGTCGTCCACCACCGTCGCCGCCATTACCGCCACCACATTCTTCGAGCTTCAGGTCACGCACGCCCCAGGTGACACCTCCAGGCAGTGCAGAATCACCTAAGGACCACTCCTAGGTGGTTAATTGGAGACCACATCACCTGCAACTATGCCAATTGAGGACACATCTTCAGCTGCAGGCACTCGCGAGAAGAGGCTTGTGGGATAGTCCCACATCGTGAGGACAAGAGTGATTGCACAGCAATCATAGGTCTTAATTGACCTAAATTAGGCTAGGACTTAGCATAAGTTAGGATAATTCATGCATGCATAAGCATTATTTGCATCTTTACTGCTTTCTTTTAGCTATGCATAAAATAATGCTATAATGTGCTGATTAGGTGCATTACATCAATTACAGGTAATAAGCTTATCAGAAGCTAGATCTGAAGCTGGATCAAAATGGGATCTAAAGAATAAAGAGTAACTGGTGTTTTAGCAAAGATAGAGCGGAAGATCTAGATTAGATGTCGTAGATAATAATGTAAGGGAGTTAAGGTATGCTATTCTATTAAATAGGAATAAAGTAGTAAAATATGAAGAACTTAGGACCATCCTACCCCTTGGATAGCCTAGAAGCTTCCCCAAGCCTTAGCCACCCTTAGATTAGGTCACCACACCCTAAGAAACCTTAAAACCCTAATTCCAACCTCTATCTGGATGTCCAGATGAGTTATAGGACGTCCGAACCTTTAGCCAACTCCCACACACCTTAAACCTACTTCTGCAATATTATTGGACGTCCAGACACTTGGTCAGACATCCAATATCTGCAGAATACCCAAGATAGAACCTAGAATCCTTCCTAACTCTGATTAGACATCCAGGATTGAAGTCTGGACTTCTGATTTTTGAGTATAAGTCGTCTGATACTATTATTGGACGTTTGGAACTGCTTTCCAGTACATCATCTAAATTCTAAACCCCTAGGAACCTAAACTAAGGTACCCTAACCCTAGAACATCACCTCTAGACCTCCTTAAGGACCTAATTAGGTCCTCACTAAACCTAATTGACGTAGATCATAGTCAATTACCATTGCCTAGTCAATTGGACTCATAGGGTCCAATTGAGCTCAGACTCAACCCATACAAGTCCAATTGGACTCAATGAAAGTCCAATTGACCTAAGCCCAACCTGATTGAGTTATTTCACTCTCAATTAGCTTCACACCCATTCAATTAAACTTGTGTTAAGTTTAATTGCATTTCCTACTTAGTAATTAGGGTTTGCAACCCTAATTTAAGACCTACACCAACCTAAACCCCTTAGGACCTAACCTACATCACTTAGACACCTAGGGAACAATGATGAGTCCATTTTAGTGGACTATTATTACGCCTAAGTAAACTTTATTCATACATTTTATGTTTGTTAATAACTACATTAGGTCATAAAATGATTGCATGCATCATTACATAAGTTTACATCTATTCTATTGCATTCTATAACTTAATATGTAATTATTTTATATTTCATGCAGGTCTCGCACACAGCGCACCCTATGCATTTCCTTTGCTTGATCCACTCCATCAAGCTAATTTAAGAGTTAACAAATAATCATGAAAGTGAGAGAGGAGGAGGAATAATTTTGCAAGAGACCAAGGTTGTGAAAAGAATTCCCCCCCCCCCCCCCCCCCCCCCAACAGTCGGCCGACCTCAACAAAGCCATCTCCCAACAGCCGCCGACCTCAACAAATCCAACAGGTGGCTAATTTTAGTAAGGGATTTAAAATCCCTTGACTTGCATCGGGGAAGAAGAACAGATGGGGGGAGGAGATAAAAGGAGCAGGGGTGTGCTCTTGGCAGCGGATCTCTCCACATTCACCACCGTGAAGGAGGCGAGCACCATCGATCCTGCATGCACTATGCAAGAAGCGTGAATTGTGGACCACGTACTCCTCTCACCGCTCTCACCGCCAGCCGCTGCCTTCACCGCACAGTGCCCTCACCGCGTGCAGCACACCACGCACCGCCAACCCTCTACTACGCTAACTCATGTGCGATACCACCACCAACAGCACCGTGCAAACAGAACAATCGCACCCCCTCCTCTCCTTCTACGTCTACTCCATCAGCTAACAAAGAAGAACCTGATGAGAACCTCATCATGAGCCATAACTAGCTCATTTTGACCTAATACAAAGGATAAAAGCTCCTACATATCTCAAGGAAAGGCTTAACTCAGAGAATCCTGAGTTTGAGAAGAAAACAAGTCATAAGGGGTAAAAATGCAATTTTACCAGTATAATCTGCATACAGGGTAATTCAGGGCCCAAACATAGGTCAAAGCAGCTTAATAAGAATAAAAGTGGGATGAGATGATCTAGCAAGGGCTACAGCACTTCCAAGAAACCAAATGATAATCTGTAACCCTAAAACAACCCACTTCAATTCACAAGGTTCGAGGCAAAGTAAAAATATAATAAACCCTCTAAAATTCATAGAAAAATAATCTCTAGGGTTTAGAACCTTCAATTTGGCCTTTAGAACCCATTTTGACCTACATTGAGAACCATGCCCAATTAATAACTTAATTTGGGTTTTTGCGCAAATTGACCGGTCAAACAAGGTTTAATATGAAAATGAAATTCACCATCAGATTCCTTAGGTCCTAATTAGTCATGTATAAAAACTTGAGCCTAAGAAGAAACCTCCTTGACCGACTTTACACTTTGGTCCTCATATATTTACTCTTTGGCCCTCAACTTCTGAACCCTCGCATTTTGGCCCCTAACTCTCCTTCGTTCTTTGCAATCAGGTCCCTCCTGCAAAACCTGCCAGCACCATGCTCCGGCGACCTTGCGCGGAGCATGGCGCCGCGCAGGGTGAGGTGGGGGACCTGGCAAGTAAACCGGGGGTGCCCTGCGTCGTCAGCCGTCACAGGGACACCCCCCTGGTCGTTGTAGCCCACCATACTGGCCGTGAGAACGCACGGACGGTATGGGTTCTTGTTTCCGACCATTCTCCGGCGAGGGAGACACGTCGTCTCCCTCCGCCTTCCTTCCTGTTTGATCCCTATAAATACCCCCCGTTGCTCCACCGACCAGGGCAGCCTGGATCTGACGGAGAAAATCCCCAACTTTCTTCTCTTCTTCCTCCGGCAGACGCTCACCAGCTCCGGCGGTTTCCTCCCCCTCCACCTCTTCGCTCTGCCGCAATACCAGCAGCAGAGACTTCCTCCCCTGCTCTTCCTGCGCCACGCCGCACCCAGCTGGCGCCTCTCCGGCTCTCTGCTCGCCGCCGCCCCTTTCCCTGAGCATCGTCTTCTCCGGCGACAGTCGATACGACTGTCGCCCTGTTCCTCCCCCTTCGTCCCTGCAAGTAAGCTAGAGCTACTCCCCTTCTCCTCCTCTTTCTTTCCCCGCTTTCAATTTATTCAATTAAGCCCTCTACCGACCCTGACCACCTTCACCCCCTTCGCCTCCGACCACCCTCCGGCGAGCCGCTCCCATCACCTCAGCAACCCACACGGCTCGCCGACCCTCACCGAACCTCCGCCTCATCACACTGAGCACCCCCCACCCCTCCACTGCCACTCCACACCTCCGTAACACTCCCCCGAACAAACCCATTCCTCCGGTTGCAGTCCGACCCAGGGCTGCCGCCAGACACCACCTTGCGGCCTGCCGCGCAGCTCCTCACCTTCGCCGTGCCACGGCGAAGGTTCCCCAGTGGTTTGATCAGGCCGAGAGGCCATATTCGTGTCCGACAGGTTTTGAGGTTCGACCGCCATTAACGCACATTGAAGCAGCTTCTCCCGCGCTCCAGGCTTGAGGACTCCAGGTCTCCAGCTGCTGCGGAGTACGGGGAGTCTTGCGAAGGCGGCCAGCCAGCAACCTTTGCAAATCGAAGCCGCAGCTGCAGAAGCCAGGCCGCGGTCTCCCAGCAGGCGCACGCGAGGAAAGGTCTGCGTTTAGTCCCACATCGGTAAGCCTCACACCCGTTCCACTGTTTAAATTGATTTTGTGCAGTAGCCTTACTGCCTCAGTACACGGGGTGAGGTCCCCTTACACCCGCCCGGTTACCCGGTCTCGTCCGCGCTCACGCCCCGCGGACCTGACCCGACCCGACTTAGACTGACCTGCACTCCTCGCCCACCACGCACGCCGGTGGGCCTGGACCCGGGCGTGACCCGAACCCGATTAACCCGGCAGCTCTGGGAGAGCTTTCCCAAGAGTGGTTTCAGAAAGAGAGAGAGACGCGGGGGGAGGGGGGTAGAGTAGGTTTTGCCTCTGACGAAAAACTCTGAAGTGTGCAGGCACAGGCGAAAAAGAAGACCCGCGGAAGAAGAAGGAAGCTGACTGTAGCAACAGGTAGTTAAGTCGTCTGATTTGGAAATCAGACGACGGCCTGAAGGGAAAAGAAGAAAGGAGGGGTGACGTCCCTGGCTGAAAAACAAAAGAAGAAGCTGACACTTAGCTGCAAGGAGGAGAAACAAGAAGAAACCTTCACAGAAGAGACTGCAGGAAAAGAAGAGAGGCCAAAGCAGGAACAGCAGGAAGAAGAAGAAGAACATCACCAAAGCAGGAACAGCAGGAAGAAGAAGAAGAGCATCACCATTGCAGAAGAAGAACATCACCTCTGCAGAACAAAGAGAAAGAAGGAGATCTAAAGAAAGAAAGAAAGAAGAGCATCCCCTCTGCAGAACAAAGAGAAAAGAAGACAACAAATTCTTTCCCTCTCTCTTTCTTTTTGTAAAAGAAACATGTATATCTCTAGAATACAACTTGCTCCCTGAGTTCGACCTCGGGAACTCTTTTATTTTCCGAGTAAAAAAATTTATTTATTTGAAATGTTGGTAGTAACCGGCTATACTACAATGTTATAACAAACTAAAACCCGGTCATCAAACCTACCGACTTCATTTTGGCGCCGTTGCCGGGGAACAACGGCTATTCTAGAGGTAAACATTCCTGTTTCTTTTAATTTCTGATAATCTCCTCTCTTTTGTGCAGCTACAGGAACTCAAGAAGACAAGCAACCACACGACAACCACTCCGAAGACAGGTAAATTTTTCCTCTCACTATTAACCCCTAAACTCTAAAGAGGAAGAAAAGAAAAGAACAAGCAATATAGGGCTAACCTGTCTTCCATACTTAGTAACCATAAAGAGTTGCATGTTTTCAACTCATCACTCCTGCACACTATTAAGGGTATTTAAGGGCTAACACATTCTTGCTTGAGCCCTAATTGCCCAACAAAGAGTTAAATGGACCAAGTAGAGCCAACATAAGGTCAAACATTAGGATTTCAGTAGAGACACACCCCTTAATCAAGAATTGAGGAAATCCAAAAGAGGTGTGCCCAAGCCATTGATTGAAAATAATTAACAAGAAAAATCCTAAACAATTGGCTCTCTCTTTAAACACTTGGACCCTAAAAGAAAGGACCCAAAAAGCTCTCAAAGAAAAAGGTAAAGTTGACCCCTTTGGGTTAACCAACCTTAAATTAGGTCACTCTTTGCACTTAAAAAGACTAAAGTTCAAGTGAAACCTTAAGCACCCTGATCTTAAAATTGGTAGACTTAAGAGGTCAAGATCCCCATTCTGGTCTACCTGGAACCGCAGTGACAAGAGGGGTCGGGTGGGGGAAACCCTGTAACCCGTGGGGACGCTCTACCGTGTAGGGGTCTTCGCGGGACTCTCCCTCTCTGGCTGCCCAGGTAATTCTCAGGTGGACGATCTTTCTGATCAAGGGGTCCATCAGCCCCGAACCTCTATAGTCACCCAACAATTTTTGGGTGTCTTAATTGGGTCCAGCACCTGCTTATCTCATCCAGTCCTTCAGTATTTTGCAGGAGGTCCTTGAAACCTCCTATAGAAATTCACTCTCCCCGAGGCTAAGCCTCGGCTCCTTTGTTTTTGCAGAAATCATTCACATAGCCCCTCTTTCCTCTGATTCTGAACAAAATCCCCTTCTTCCATCTTGATTCAAACTTTGATTCTATATCTTGATTCCACCACCTGATTCGAAGATGCAGCCTAATTACCTAGCAAGACTACCATATAAAAAACCTGAATATCTGAGATCCATGAAAAATAAGATGATTGAGGATGCCCTTGAATTCTATGAAATCAAATATAAACCCTCAACACCAATAGAAAACATTCAGGTTGATGTCCCAACAACCACAGCTTTCATCATAAACTGTGCCCAAATTCTTTTGACAGAAGTTACAAAAGGATCAACCCGAGATATGCTCATGACAGGATACATTGAGATAGAAAAATTACACCAATCTAAATACCTTCAATGCTTGACAAATCCTGTACTTTGGGAACAACACCAAGATGCCCTTACAAAACGGGCAGAAATGATGAAATCAGTAGAACAAATTATCAACCAAAAATACCCGTATATACCAGAAACAGAGGATGAACCATCTTGGAACAGTATTAAGGAACAATCCAGTTTCCCAGATCTCGGGATTGAGGCACAAAGTGGTTGTAAAATCCCAACCCAGATAGAAGACAATGTTGAATTAGGTTGGGATATTGCAGGAGAACACAATGATGAGCCAAACTTAGACCATGAATTGCCAAGCCTAGAATTTCAAAACTCCTGCAATAATGAGATCAGAACTGAACCTTCTGAGGGTATAAATTCCGCCCCTTATTTTGATAAGGTGGCCCTCGAAGGTTATTCGGACTTAGGTTCTAATAATTCTACCCACATCCTAAGCCTAGAACCTAGATCTGAAACTTATTGGGAAGATTATGAGGCCCCTTATGAGAAAGATCAAATTTTTACAGAATATGATTCCGGGCCTCTATTTGATGAATATCCCTCTCCAACATCCTCAGGAAATCTGATCGATTTTTCAGAAAACATGCCAATTTATGATACAGAAACTGAGGAGTTGGATGACCAAGGTTTTAATGGGGTCTATCCTACCAGCTTCGAGCTTGAACATAACACCTTTTTGAGCCCAGAATTGACATATAGGCTAGAACCCAGTCAGGCTGCTGATTCCACATTTGATGATTTTTGCTGTGGTGGAATTCATGATCATGAATCTCATTTTCGCCAACTCTCCGACAATTTCAAATCTGACTATAATTGCGGAGAGATTCCCCTTCCTGAACACGCCAGGCCTATCTACGACCTCAGTTCTCATGACTCTAACTCCGATTCTGAGGTCCTGATTCCCGAGATCACCAATAACACAGAATCATTCCTTTTCGATCCTCAGGAACCAAAAACAGAAAATGCCAAGAGTGATTGCAACCAAGAATCCAAATTTTTTCTCGAATCCGATTCCTTTCATCCTACAAACACTCTTCCGGCATTTGATAGTTACCCAGAGGACTCTCTACAGAAAACCACCTATCATCTGTTTCTAGAAGAGCCCTCGTACACAATGGCCACCTCGTCCGCACACACAGAACGGATCAAAACCTCTCCCAAACCCCGACCCGCAACCGGACTCAATTTCTATTCAGATTCACCTCTCACCGAGCCGATTGCATTTCCACATCGGGTTTCGAACATTGATCAGACTACATACCATGCTCTATCATTCTCTGATCACCCCTGTAGGGTTTCCGTGTCATTCATTGATTATTCTACGGGTCCCTACTCTGACCAGGCTGATTTGACTCAGCCAAACCCTGCGTTTACACTTCCACATCCATCTGAGCTTCATAGTTTATGGTGGGATCCACACCTTTTTATCCACATCTATCAACCCACCAGATTGATTGGGTTTGGGCTGCATCATCAGCCTGTTGATCTGAACAAGCACCTGGTTGGACCAACCAGGCTCTTAATCAAGGTGCTTGTCTTACAAAACTCTGCTGATTTGACCATCCCCTCTCCATCGCATTTCCCGCTTGGCTGAAGGCATCAAATTTAGCGCTCAACGGGAGGCAGCCCGTCATTCTCTTTGAAAACCTGAAACTTGTTCTGACAGCTTTTTGCACTTGAAGTTCACACTTTAGGGCAGCCAACTCCACCTCAGGTGCTTGCATCTGAGATTCATCAAAATAGCTATCCTAATGTATGAACTTAGTTGAATAAAAACCCCTAGGTTACAATGAGGACATTGCAAATCTTAGGCATGAGGGGGTAGGAAAGTACAAAAACTTGTAAGAAAAGGTTTCAAACAAAAAAATTCACATATGCCAAAAACACCATAAAAATTAAAAAATTTTCGAAAAAGAATAAGAGGAAAAGAGGAGAAGGAAATTTTGTGAAGGAGAAGAAAAACAAAATGAAAAAGGAGCACAAAATTATAAGAAAAGGTGATAGTCATTAGTAAGGAACTAAGGAATTAACCTAAGTTCTAGACCTCATTCAAGAAAATAACTGAAAAGTGCACAATGAGATTAGTAAGAATGCAAACCTTAGGCATTCTTGAATAGACTCTTAGTACCCATTAAGATCTGGACACTCCTCAAGAGGTTGAGGAAAATGAAAAGCTGAAGTATTAGGTCTAAGGCTTAGGGAGTATTCGGCCTCGTTAACTAATTTTTGGTTTACGGGACTCAGTAACCTAAGCACCCTAACCTCACACACAGCCTGGTTCAGTAAGCGTAAAAATCAGAATCACGCAGAAGCGTCGCAAAAATCTGAAAAGATCACCTAGAATAGGAGCGGCCGATCAACACAAGTTGATTTGGACGAGTTCCCAGCGCGGAGAGGCGGGAAATCCCCTCGAAGATGCGTAACAAAATATCATCTCCTCAGTGCTTGTCTCTTAGGATATTTACATATCCTACTGGGGGCATGTAAGCACTCTGCTGGTTCAGATTCCATGGATGGCATTATCTCGAAGTGTCAATTGCCAGGGTCTGGATTCGGCCACGGAATACCATGGATGGGATTATCTCGAAATCTCAATAGCCAGGGTTCCGGGGGTTGCCATGGGCGGTGCTATCTCGAAGCATCGATCGCCAGGAACCCTTGAGGATTGATGATGGGAGCAAGGAATCTGATACAGACCGTGTTGAAAAGCCAATCCTAGGCTAGAACTAAAAAGAAAAAGAGAGAGAAAACTCTCCAAACAGAAAAACTTTCTATCTCTCTCTTACAAAACGCACTGCGAACTGAGCCAGGGCTAAAATCATTTCAAGCACGGGTGCTTTAACCACGAAGTCCAATAAACCTTAGGTTAGTTCTTGTGGGCCTTAAAAAACTTTGCTAAAAGACTGAGGCTAAGGCTAGACAGATTTGTATCTTGATTGGTACTAGAGTACCTTTTTGGCCTATGGTCAGCATTCTAACCTAATCTATGCTCAAATAAAAAAGGCACTTATCTAAAACTATTAAAAACTTCATGGTCTAGAACAAGGGTTGAAACCGTAAGTTTTTGCTAAGGGACTAGCAAAAGCTAGGCATGGGGGTATGATGAGAACCTCATCATGAGCCATAACTAGCTCATTTTGACCTAATACAAAGGATAAAAGCTCCTACATATCTCAAGGAAAGGCTTAACTCAGAGAATCCTGAGTTTGAGAAGAAAACAAGTCATAAGGGGTAAAAATGCAATTTTACCAGTATAATCTGCATACAGGGTAATTCAGGGCCCAAACATAGGTCAAAGCAGCTTAATAAGAATAAAAGTGGGATGAGATGATCTAGCAAGGGCTACAGCACTTCCAAGAAACCAAATGATAATCTGTAACCCTAAAACAACCCACTTCAATTCACAAGGTTCGAGGCAAAGTAAAAATATAATAAACCCTCTAAAATTCATAGAAAAATAATCTCTAGGGTTTAGAACCTTCAATTTGGCCTTTAGAACCCATTTTGACCTACATTGAGAACCATGCCCAATTAATAACTTAATTTGGGTTTTTGCGCAAATTGACCGGTCAAACAAGGTTTAATATGAAAATGAAATTCACCATCAGATTCCTTAGGTCCTAATTAGTCATGTATAAAAACTTGAGCCTAAGAAGAAACCTCCTTGACCGACTTTACACTTTGGTCCTCATATATTTACTCTTTGGCCCTCAACTTCTGAACCCTCGCATTTTGGCCCCTAACTCTCCTTCGTTCTTTGCAATCAGGTCCCTCCTGCAAAACCTGCCAGCACCATGCTCCGGCGACCTTGCGCGGAGCATGGCGCCGCGCAGGGTGAGGTGGGGGACCTGGCAAGTAAACCGGGGGTGCCCTACGTCGTCAGCCGTCGCAGGGACACCCCCCTGGTCGTTGTAGCCCACCATACCGGCCGTGCGAACGCACGGACGGTATGGGTTCTTGTTTCCGACCATTCTCCGGCGAGGGAGACACGTCGTCTCCCTCCGCCTTCCTCCCTGTTTGATCCCTATAAATACCCCCCGTTGCTCCACCGACCAGGGCAGCCTGGATCTGACGGAGAAAATCCCCAACTTTCTTCTCTTCTTCCTCCGGCAGACGCTCACCAGCTCCGGCGGTTTCCTCCCCCTCCACCTCTTCGCTCTGCCGCAATACCAGCAGCAGAGACTTCCTCCCCTGCTCTTCCTGCGCCACGCCGCACCCAGCTGGCGCCTCTCCGGCTCTCTGCTCGCCGCCGCCCCTTTCCCTGAGCATCGTCTTCTCCGGCGACAGTCGATACGACTGTCGCCCTGTTCCTCCCCCTTCGTCCCTGCAAGTAAGCTAGAGCTACTCCCCTTCTCCTCCTCTTTCTTTCCCCGCTTTCAATTTATTCAATTAAGCCCTCTACCGACCCTGACCACCTTCACCCCCTTCGCCTCCGACCACCCTCCGGCGAGCCGCTCCCATCACCTCAGCAACCCACACGGCTCGCCGACCCTCACCGAACCTCCGCCTCATCACACTGAGCACCCCCCACCCCTCCACTGCCACTCCACACCTCCGTAACACTCCCCCGAACAAACCCATTCCTCCGGTTGCAGTCCGACCCAGGGCTGCCGCCAGACACCACCTTGCGGCCTACCGCGCAGCTCCTCACCTTCGCCGTGCCACGGCGAAGGTTCCCCAGTGGTTTGATCAGGCCGAGAGGCCATATTCGTGTCCGACAGGTTTTGAGGTTCGACCGCCATTAACGCACATTGAAGCAGCTTCTCCCGCGCTCCAGGCTTGAGGACTCCAGGTCTCCAGCTGCTGCGGAGTACGGGGAGTCTTGCGAAGGCGGCCAGCCAGCAACCTATGCAAATCGAAGCCGCAGCTGCAGAAGCCAGGCCGCGGTCTCCCAGCAGGCGCACGCGAGGAAAGGTCTGCGTTTAGTCCCACATCGGTAAGCCTCACACCCGTTCCACTGTTTAAATTGATTTTGTGCAGTAGCCTTACTGCCTCAGTACACGGGGTGAGGTCCCCTTACACCCGCCCGGTTACCCGGTCTCGTCCGCGCTCACGCCCCGCGGACCTGACCCGACCCGACTTAGACTGACCTGCACTCCTCGCCCACCACGCACGTCGGTGGGCCTGGACCAGGGCGTGACCCGAACCCGATTAACCCGGCAGCTCTGGGAGAGCTTTCCCAAGAGTGGTTTCAGAAAGAGAGAGAGACGCGGGGGGAGGGGGGTAGAGTAGGTTTTGCCTCTGACGAAAAACTCTGAAGTGTGCAGGCACAGGCGAAAAAGAAGACCCGCGGAAGAAGAAGGAAGCTGACTGCAGCAACAGGTAGTTAAGTCGTCTGATTTGGAAATCAGACGACGGCCTGAAGGGAAAAGAAGAAAGGAGGGGTGACGTCCCTGGCTGAAAAACAAAAGAAGAAGCTGACACTTAGCTGCAAGGAGGAGAAACAAGAAGAAACCTTCACAGAAGAGACTGCAGAAAAAGAAGAGAGGCCAAAGCAGGAACAGCAGGAAGAAGAAGAAGAACATCACCAAAGCAGGAACAACAGGAAGAAGAAGAAGAGCATCACCATTGCAGAAGAAGAACATCACCTCTGCAGAACAAAGAGAAAGAAGGAGATCTAAAGAAAGAAAGAAAGAAGAGCATCCCCTCTGCAGAACAAAGAGAAAAGAAGACAACAAATTCTTTCCCTCTCTCTTTCTTTTTGTAAAAGAAACATGTATATCTCTAGAATACAACTTGCTCCCTGAGTTCGACCTCGGGAACTCTTTTATTTTCCGAGTAAAAAAATTTATTTATTTGAAATGTTGGTAGTAACCGGCTATACTACAATGTTATAACAAACTAAAACCCGGTCATCAAACCTACCGACTTCAGAACCCAATGCCGATGCCACCCCTCTCCACGCAGCCGTCACCACAGCCATCCGTTCTTCACGTCGTCGACGCCACCAGACTCACCTCGACTCCCTGAGTTCTACCACATCATCAGAAATGTCGATGGCAATCCACGTGCACACGCAGAGAAACCCACCGCCGACGACCTCCGTCTCGCCATCCGGCCACGTCCGGCCACCTCCGACCATCGCACCACCACCATCACGTAGCCCTCGTTGAGACACGCCTTCCTGCAGAGTAGCTCCTTCGACGAAGCCTCCTCGTGCACGCACCAAGGAGAGAGACCAAATCCCCAGTTTTTCTCCATATTAATAAATACATAAAATTCCATTGCGAAAAACACTATTCATTTATTTTTTTGATTTAATATATTACAGTAAATTTGCATGGACAACCCTTGCTTAAATTTGAATTACACATGATTGATTTCTTCTTATGAATGACATGCAAATGAGATATTGGTTATAGTAAATGGATGTCATTAGGTAGGAAGTTAATATTAACATTG
The DNA here is from genome assembly GCA_037157565.1 of Thalassia testudinum. NCBI lineage: Eukaryota > Viridiplantae > Streptophyta > Magnoliopsida > Alismatales > Hydrocharitaceae > Thalassia > Thalassia testudinum. Next base: position 14,370,225 of record JAZHRO010000063.1, read on the forward strand.
TTTGCTATTACCAAGGTCATTATTTATAATATTATATTATGGTAATTTTGCATATAAACACCTACATTCCTGATTAATTATTTAGATTGAGAGTTTATGTGAGAAAGTGAGTTAAAATTAATTAGTTTGTACATTTGATGATATTCCTGAATAAATAAGACATTCAATAGGCTAATTCCTCCCTGCGGAGATGACCTAACTCTATGGTTAGTTTTGGAATTATTAAATATTTTTGAAAAGCGATTTTCTACCACACGATTACATACAATGACACATCATTTTATGTTAAAGTTTTTATCGAAAATGAAGATCGCCCTTTCACACGACACACACACACACACCCATTCATGCACTCCCACACCATCTAGAGTGTTCTAGGTTCTTCCAAAGGTGGCGCCACTCTTAGTTGCCAAAGTTAGCAACCAAGGGCCATTCAATTTTTAGATCCACATTTAGTGGATCTAAAAACCACCATCCATCCTCTCTCGCTCACTCTCCCACGAGCTCCCACCATAGGCCTCTCTAGAGAATTCCATAATTCTCTAGAGAGCTTCCCTTAGGTCTATAAAAAGACCTAAGGGGTGGCCACTAAGGGGTGGCCATTTTCACCCATCCACTCTTGGTTCCATTTAGCTTAGTTTCATTCCACATCCACTCCACCTCCATGTCCACGAGTAGCTTCACCATGGCCACCACCACCTCCACGCCAAGTTGCTAGATCACCTCTGCAACCTCACTCCAAGGGCCGACCAAAGCACTATTGGCCGCCTTGATGAATCCAATTTAATGGACTTGTATTATGCCAAAGTAACTTTAATCTTACCTTTTAGGTTTGTTAATAACTACATTAAGTTGTAGAATATTTGTATGCAACATGATTTAAGATTAGAACATTCTATAACTTAATATGTAATGACTTTGTTGTTTTTATATGCAGGAATGATATTTAGAAAGAACAAGGAGTTGGGGAGTAAATTTCCCTAACAAACAACTGACGCCATTTTTCCCCATTCTCCGGCCACCCTCAATAGCCGCCGGCCTCAATAACACCTGCCCTACAGTCTCCTGCCAAAATTAGAAAAGGGATTTGAAAATCCCTTAATTGGAGCAGGGGAGAATAGTTAAGAGGAGGGAGGCAAAGGAGAGAGGGAAGATCTGCATCTTCCCCCCTGCGCGGAACTGCTCCACCATGTGCACTGTGCACCAAACCCCCTTCCGCGCCCGCAGGTTCGTGCCCATCTCCAGCTGCCTCTCTAGTCACTGCACCAGCACCACCAGCCTGCACCAAGTGCCTGTACCCTCACCAAGCACCCTGCAGGCAGCCTTCTCCAGTGCCCGCTCCACCTTGCGTGCCCCTGCCAGGCCGCACCAGCACAACGCCTCCTTCCAGCGCCATCCACCAGCCTGCACCAAGCTCGCCAAGAGACCATTGCAGCGCTCCCCCCCTCGTCTGCACACCCTTCTCCAGCACCCTTCTTCAGGCACACCGCTCACCCGTGCCCTTGCCAGGTCCGCAGGCACCGCACTGCACCCCTCTCCATCGCTAGTAGCCACCCCTGCAGGCATCGCTCACGCTCCCCACAGGTAGGCACGGCCCCTCCTGTAAGCCCACACTGCCCCCCCGCAGGCGCTACACTGCCTCACCAGCGTCTCCAGCCAGTGCCGCTCTAGCCAGCGCTGCTCCAGCCGGCGCCTTCAGATGCACCACCCCTCCCATGCCCTCACTAAGCAGCCACTACAGACGACCGCACCGCACCCCTCCAGTGCCCTTCACTGTAGGCGCTGCCCCACAGGCACGCCTCCTATGGCATTCTTCTCCTCCATCGGCCAGCCACCTCCGGCCATCTTCGTCGACGCTGCAACCTCCATCGGATCGGCCTCATCTTCGCTAACCTCCCTTGCGTGTTAACAGCCCCGCCGACGCTCCTTCCCTTACACGAGCAAGAGAGAGAGCAAATGCTCTATTTTTCATTCAATTAAAAATTACATGTAATGCCATTGCCACCAGAAATTAATTTTTGATTTATTATTATTTTATTATGGCAAAATTACGCATGCACACTCATACTTTCTGATAATTGCATGTTATTGTTATTCACCTGTTTCAAGTTTGGTTTTGGGATTAACATGTGAACCAATTTTCTCTAGTATATGTCAATTGAAAATTACATAAAATCATCATATATTTATTTAAGATTTCAGTGTGGGAATATTGCACATATACCCTTATATTTTTGAGTTATTATGAATCAGATTTCCATCGCATTTTATGTCAAATTTGACTAGGGATTTCACACTTAACTGAAAGAATACGAAATAATTGAGAGTTTACTGCATAATTGCCTCCCTGTGGACACCACCCGCTCTTCTGTGAGTGATTATTTTTATTGGTGATTAGTCAATTTTTCCACCACTTAAATACTACAACGCGTAGCGGAAAATCGACTCGTCAAATTAGCGTTGTTGCTAGGAAGGCAACAGATGCAATAGATTCACGTTATTATTCTTTTTTGAATATTTTGAGTTACACAATCATCTGATCATTTTTATTATTGTGCTAGGAATCTGACACGGCAACAGGTGCAGCAAAGCGATAACATTGACCCTGAACGACGTGTACGGGGGAGACGATCTTTTTGGTGGACCTTGACGCCACCTGGAGGATGGCAATAGGAACACATGGGCCTTGATCCCATGCACATAGGCTTACGGAGAAGTCTATTTCTGATTTAGTCAGTAGATCTTAGTTAGATTTAGTTTAGATAGACATTAGAATTTAATTTCTATCTTTTGGACCCTTGTTGGGTATTTTTGGGAATGTGTTCCCAGTGCCACTTTATTTCTTATCGCTCTTGTATGTGGGAGCGTATTTTTGGGACTATGTTGCCATTTATTTAGATTATAGGATTATTTGAACTGCATTTCGGTTAGTTAGTAGATTAGGTCTGTTTGTTATTATTATTATAAATAAATAAATAAATAAATAAATTTGAACTGCCTGCTAGAAGCTACATATCTATAGGACGACCATCTCGGACTAAATGAGCAACATTTAGTTTATTTTTATTGCATTGCATTCATACATTGCACGAAGAAAGCTGGAGTAAGGTACGTCTTCTCTTGAGCATCAATTACCTGTCATGCATATGCATTGAACCTAAATCTAATACCACTAAAGTGCATGAATCAAATTAATTCAGTGGTCACTTTAAAAATTGGGACTGCTAAGAGGTTGGACCTTAAAATCTGTGACTGAAAATTGTGTGCAAAAGGATCCTATTTGCAAAATTTCAAAAATCAAAACACGATCGTATATTTGCACACCTGAGACACTGCACCTCACACATAAGGTCACTAGATAAATTTCTACCTCACCTCTTTTGCACCACAAGGGAAGTTAGTCGAAAATCAACAAGCCTATCCACCAAGTTACTCCGGTTCCTCGTGTGTGGGCTCGATTCGAGACTTCCATTCCTTGTAAGCAGGTTATAAGCACCAATGAAGGTTGGCCTAGGAAGCGTAATTTTTTGCAAAACTTGTTCGGCCACTAATTGAACATTTAATTCTAAGACCTACAATCTACTAAAAACAAGATCCCACTGAATTTGCATTTGCTTTGACAGTAGAACTCTTTAGGAAGTTTCTGCTTGTATTCTGCTAAATCCTAAGAGAGTTAAAACTGTTTTGCTTAAAGAAATTGATTACCCTTACTCCTATCATTTAGATTATCAGAGTCAATACTTCCCATCTTTTAATCAGGATCCCGTGCCCTGAGCATATCCATCCTTTGATGGGCACATTGATAATTCATGGGATCATTCTTATTCTTATCTTGGGAGTACTGGCTTAATAACTCCCACTTTTGAGCAGAGCATAGGAGTGGGATTTCCCAACCCTGGAATCCCTACTTCCATGCAAGCACCCAACCCTCCCACCCTTCATGATTTTCTGTATCGAGGTTGGACCGATACCCCTAGGCAAGCAGAGCCTGAAATTGACTATCCTCCCCAACCTGATAACAGTAGCCTCTCCTCTTTTATGATAGAAATGTAAAAATAACAAAAGGAAATGATGGAATCAATGGGAGAGATGTTGAGGAATAGTCAATAGTTAAATGAAGAAATAAGACAGCTTAGCTACACACTTCCCAGTAATTCTAATCCCTACCCGTACGACCCTGATCATGAAAATAATTTGGAGGAACTCAATGATAATAGGGATCCAATTTTATGTAGCTATCACTTAGACTCTCCCAATGAGACACGGCCACTAGAGGACAACGATCATAGCGATTATCCACCCGAGCTTTATTGGAGTCAAAAGCAAGGGAAGATGGTACCTCTTAAAGACCTTGACCCCAATGATAGTATTCTCCTTACCCCTACCAACCCGGGTCAAGGTTGTATTATTCCTATCACTTCCCCTATTGATTATTTGGTGGAATCTCATTCTACCCTTAGTGAGCCTACTCCTGACCCTCCACTTAGGGAATCAACGCCTATCATTCAGTATCCTGAGGATTTAAATGCACTCAATGAAGGTGACCCTAACGGAATGGAGGATGAATTAGATCAATTTTGGTCTTAGGGATATGAAGAGTCTAATTCAGAAAATGAGGATGCCCCAATAGAGGAACCTGGACTGAAAATATGGAGTGAATCACAGGGGAATTATTTATCATTTGAGGATTTACCTCCAGAGGATAGAAATAATATGATTAAATCCAGATTCCTCCTTTCTTTTGAGAGTCATCCTCCATCAAAACAGGAGTTGATATTAGAGGAGGATAAACAAAATAATGAGAAGTCTATGGGAGACTCTCAGGGACAAAACATGTCAGTTGAGGATCTATACCCCGAGAACAATAACGAATTCAATGATATAGGCTTACTCCAAAAAGATTAAGACTGATCCTCCTTTAGAAATAATTGAGGATACTGATCCAACTCCTAATGAATCACATATACACCCCAACAAATATTTGAGTGAACCAAACAAATCTGGGGATGAGCTGAATGATAATGATTCTTACATTTTGACCCTGCCATCCAAGAGTTGTAATTAGGAGTCTACCCTTGATTCAAATATGACTCCGATCATTAATGCTAGGTAGGGTAACGTGAAGTTGTCTACAACTGTTAGGGAGTGTACATAATTTGAATCATTGTTGGAATTAGACCTAACATCGACTAAGCCCTCGTTGGACTTAACCATTACCTTCCAACACTACAAACAACCCTTATACTCCCTAACCAATCCTTGGCTCAGATCTCTGCTCATGTACATTATTTCTAGAGAACATATCAGGCTAGTACATCCTCAGGTAGAATGGCGAGTGTGGATTGATGCCTGTACTTTTACTCTCGCCATTCAAGGGTCTGAATTAGTAATGTGTAAATCTTTTAAAACCTATCCTGCTCTGGAGGATCCTTGTTATCCTCCAGTTATTCCATTTCAGGAGGTCCCTTTTCATATTCCGTTTATTATTCCTAGACCTCCCAAGGTAGCCAACGAGGTTCTTCGCTTTCATATCTTCTGGCGAGCATTTGGTATTACGTTACATCATCAGCTCGACAACATCCGTGGCTACCTATTTTCTAGGTCCGCACTGTTACACATATTTTTAAGGCCTAACTTTTTCTGTTTCGAACCAGACTTACAGGTTCCTTCTAAGTCTGGCTGCTGACAGAAAATGCAGTGCTTGTTGGGAGGCAACCCAGCAGTCAGAATAACACCATGTCAGGTGATGCTTTTCCTTTCTCCTCCTATTTTAATTTTACAATGGAGACATTGTAGGATTTAAGCATGGGAGGGTGCATTTGCATTTTAGGAAGTATTCATGCATTTAGGTTAGCATAAAAAAAAAATTCCTCTTTTCTTGAGCTAATTGGGTTAGCCCTAGCAAAATACCTTTGTCATTGGAGGTTTTTCTTCCAGAATTATTTCTTAAGTTTAGAATCCAGTACATTTATTTCACGTGCACGTAGACTGGGTAATGGACTCTCGTGGAAAACCAATAAGCATTTGTAGTCCAGTAAACCCTTGGACAGTTCATAGGGAGTCAGGCATACTATCTTCTAGTAGATCCACCTCATATTTGAGAGAAAAAAGTAGAGAGATTACTGGTGCGCTAATTCTAGTGCAAGGACTCTTAAGTTTTGGATAATTAGATGATGATACTTCAGAGTTAGGCATAGTTTTCACTCTCTGTTCCTGTGTGCATACTTTGTGTGAATTCCTAAGAGTCACCAAATAAGGCAGATACACAAAGATTGAGTCTTAATAAAGCTATAACTATGGTTGATTGTTACGACCGTCCTTCATAGAGTTCTCGGCTGAAGGAGGGTAATAGTGTCAAAGGTTAGAAATACGCCTGTCCTATCCATTCATTCCTGGTGCCGAGAATAGGCACTTCCACCAAATAAGCCACACAATATCCTCTTGACCATTAGTATCCCGAATAATGCCTCATAAATAAAAGTCTGTGTCGTATTATGTTGATCTATATTATAACAAAAAAAAAAGAGAAAAAAAAAGAGAGAAAAGAAAAGAAGAAAAAGAAGAAACTGAAAAAGAAGAAAAATTTATATTACAAAAAAAAGGGTCAAAGTTATAATGTAACATTATTTCTGAGGCAACAGAACACCTATCGCATTCCACCAAATATGACCCGTACGTACCTTTTAGTATTTCTTATCGCCTGAATACTGGTTGAGGACTCTTAGTTGTAGAGTTATTAGGACTTTAATTGAAGTGTGGATGCCATGTGAGGCCACCAAATAGTGAGTACAATTTCTAAATCTGGTGAGATTTGTGATCTCAGAAAGAAAGAAAAGAGGGAGTGCCCAGGAACATCAAGAGAGCACAGTTGTGTAGCCCCTCTCAGAGTTGACTTGTTTAATAGTCTAAAGCTCTAGAGTTTGCAGTACTAGACTATAGGTAGCACCAGATGACTGTGTGCCACTAAATACAAATCCATTTAACTCGATATCTTCTACCTAAGCCAAACACTGAGGTCAAATTACAGATTATCCTCTGCTTTATCCTCGAGGGAAGTAGTTGCCTATCCCGACAGCAATATTTACCAAGGATGAAGTACGAACTTCCAATGCGAATTGGCTTTTTCACTTGGATCTGTTACTTAGGCTATTATCACGTCACATTTCTCTGGATCTCTAAAGTTTTGAAATAAGAAAAGAAGAAATCTTCTGATTACTTCTATTATTTTTTATTTTTGCTAGGGACTAGCAAATCTTAGGCATGGGGGTATTTGATGAATCCATTTTAATGGACTTGTATTACACCTAAGTAACTTTAATCCTACCTTTTAGGTTTGTTAATAACTACATTAAGTTGTAGAATATTTGTATGCATCATGATTTAAGTTTATAACATTTTATAACATAATATGTAATGATTTTGTTGTTTTTATGTGCAGAAATGATATTTAGAAAGAACAAGGAGTTGGTGAGTAAATTTCCCCAACAAACAACAGGCAGCATTTTTCCCCATTCTCTAGCCACCCTCAACAGCCGCTGGCCTCAATAACACCTCCCAAACAGTCTCTTGCCAAAATTAGAAAAGGGATTTGAAAATCCCTTAATTGGCGCAAGGGAGAGGAGTTAAGAGGAGGGGGGCAAAGGAGAGAGGGAAGATCTGCATCTTCCCCCTGCGGGGAACTGCTCCATCGCGTGCATTGTGCACCAAACCCCCTTCCATGCCCGCAGGCGTGCACCCATCTGCAGCCGCCTCTCCAGTCACCGCACCAGCACCACCAGCCCGCACCAAGCGCCTGCACCCTCACCAAGCACCCTGTAGGCGCCCTTCTCCAGTGCCCACCTTCAGGCACCCGCTCCGCCTTGCACGCCTCTGCCAGGCCGCACCCGCACAGTGCCTCCTTCCAGCGCCATCCGCCAGCCTGCACCAAGCACGCCAAGGGACCACTGCAGCACTCCCCCCTCATCCGTACTCCCATCTCCAGCGCCCGCCTTCAGCCACACCACTCACCCACGCCTCTGCCAGGCCCTCAGGCATAGCACTGCACCCCTCTCCATCGCCAGCAGCCACCCCTGTAGGCACCGTTCACGCTCCACGTAGGCAAACACTCCCCCTCCTGCAGGCATACATCACCCACAACGCCCCCCCGCAGGTGCTGCACTACCTCACCAGTGTCTCCAGTCAGTGCCTTTAGATGCACCACCCATCCCGCGCCCTCACCGAGCAACCACTGTAGACGACTGCACCGCACCCCTCCTTTAGCGCCCTTCACTGCAGGCGCTGCCCCACAAGCGTGCCTCCTCCGGCGTTCTTCTCCTCTGTCAGTTAGCCATCTCCGTCGATGCCACAACCTCCATCGGATCGGACTCATCTTCGCCAACCTCCCTTGCAAGTTAACAGCCCACCGACGCTCCTTCCATCTCACAAGCAAGAGAGAGAGTAAATGCTCTGTTTGTCATTCAATTAAAAATTACATGTAATGCCATTGCCACAAAAAATTAATTTTTTATTTATTATTATTTTATTGTGGCAAAATTGCTCATGCACACTCATACTTTCTGATAATTGCATGTTATTGTTATTCACCTGTTTCAAGATTGGTTTTGGGATTAACATGTGCACCAATTTTCTCTAGTATATGTCAATTGAAAATTACATAAAATCATCATATATTTATTGAAGATTTTAGTGAGGGAAAATTGCACATATACCCTTATATTTTTGAGTTATTGTGAATCTTCTTTCCATCTCATTTTATGTCAGATTTGACTAGGGATTTCGCACTTAACTGAAAGAATACGAAATAATCGAGAGTTTATTGCATAATTGCCTCCCTGTGGACATGACCTGCTCTTCTGTGAGTGGTTATTTTTGTTGTTGATTAGTCAATTTTTACACCACTTAAATACTAAAACGCGTAACGGAAAATCGACTTGTCATGCCCCTCCTTCTCCTCTCAACCAACTCAAAGGCCATCAGAGCCACCTCCGAATGCCCTTATTTCTGCTAGATTAGATTATACTTCTTAGATTTACATGCTTTATTTACTACTTAATAGTGTAGTTCCTTACTTCTCCCCCAATGATGCATGCAAAATCCCACCGTAGATTCATGTATGCCGTTGTTTTCTAGTAGAGAGAAATTTTATTTCCCTGTTCAAGCATTACTCTACCTGTGCTTTGCAACTATGATATCATCATCATCTTTTATATATATAAATATATATGTTGAAAATCACCATGTGCCTAGTTATCATCTTTTGGTGTGATTGAAGTTGCATGTTTTAATTACTATCTTTTGGCAACTAGCATGTCGTACATCAATACGTAAATCACCATAAACCAACATGAGATTTTAAGCAAGTAGAGCGAAAGAGATTGATTTCAAATCTGCATTTTCATAAATGCCTCCCAGAGAGGAATGACTGGGACTCCAAGTCTTGTTATATTTATAAATATTTTTGTTGATCGTATTGCACACTATAATACAATTCTTTTTCTTTTCAAAAATGCGCTTTACGATTCACAACAAAGAGCGCACCACAGAGAATAAATTGAATTCGTCACAATGCCTTGTTCCCTCAGACACTTGGGGAGTGAGGTCCCCTGCTCACCCACTCACCTACGCCTTGCCCGTGACCCATCCCCCGCGAGCCTGGCATAGACCAGACCCACCTAACCTGACTTCACTGCTTGGCTGCAATCATGCCTGCAGCCCTAGATCTGGGTGCACTCTAGGTCCAAAACCCGATAACCCAGTACTGTTGGAGGATCTAGGAGTGCATAACCTAAGGAGAGAGATAGGATCGTGTGTGAGGGCAGGGGGTTTTTCTCTGAGGAGGTATGGCTGACACTTAGCCAAAATTAAGGAACCTTCCCCTTCTACGTGATGAAGAAGAGTTGAAGAAGAAGAAGAACAGAGAAAGAAGAAGAAGAAAAGAAGAGGAGTCACACAAGCAGAAAGAAAGAAGGAAGAAGGCCTCAGATGACAAGCAGAAAGGCACAGAAGAAAAGAGTCTAAAGAAGAAGAAAGGAGAAGAGAAAGAAAGCAGTAGAGAAAGGAGACCCTTGAGTTTCTTGGAAGCACTGTAGTCATCGGCTGTTTAAGCCATCTGATACAAGCCTAGATCATCAGATTACATATATTTAAGGCTTTATTGATACTGTTGATTTAGTTGCTATTTGTGAGGAGTAATTGGTGATTCAAATCACCATTTTACTCCATTCTTTTTGCACATTGATACTTGACATTATTATTATTGCAATCTCTCAAATTTTTGATTCAAATTGTGATCTTGAGTTTTAAATTCCCATATTTCTCCCTGTGTTCGACCTCAAAATTTTTCGAGTAATAAAATATTATTTATTTTCAAAGCGATTTTGGCTATACTATAACGTAGTTTTTAAAGCCTCGATTTCGCTTGTAACACAAGCTGCGAAAGATGGAGCCTTTGATTGTGGTTGTACAGGCCTCAGTGACTCCAATTAGCCGCCTGGACGCTCTCCTGGGAGTAAGCTTGCACTGCCTGAGACTTCACTTGGGAGTCACGGCAACATGAAACATTCTTCAAGCTCCTTGAAGGAGTGCTGCAAATGGTGATGAGGGTGAAAACCTGAAAATCAAAATACGGCCTTGCAGCCCAATTAAACAAGCTCAGGAGCTTCACCGTAGGGCATGGAGTGCATCAGTGGCGTTTTCATGGCTTGTGGAGGTGTGTCATGGTCAGTCGAAGTTGGGAATGGTGATGTAAAGGTGGGTTGGTCGATGGCAGGTTTGAGTGGATGAGAAAGCGAATGGAGTGGGTTTTTGAAGAGTGGAATACGATGGAGGTTGTGAGGTGGTCAACGAATTGTTTGGAGTAGTGGAGTGAGTGGATGACTTCATCGGATTGGTCGCCAAAGATGGAGATGAAGGTGGCTTGCGACGGTATGGAGGGGTTGAAACAAGGATGAGGAGTGGGGAATTTAACCTAAAAGTGGAGAAAAACTAATATAACCTAAGATAATCAGAGGAAAGGGGAGGATTTTCCTCACTGGGAGTACATTGACTTTGGAGAAGATGAGGGCTCTAGTGAGTGAGAGATAGCTACGAAGATGTAGATTGGAGCTGTCGCAGGTATTGCGACGTGTGGAGGAAGAAGAGAAATGTAGATCCATTGCCGGTATTGCAAAAAGATGAGGAATGGAGTTTGAGGAGGTCGCTGGACGTCTTGGAGCTTCTTGGCCGGAGTGAAGGGAGGAAGGAGGGGTATTCCAGGTCGAGAATGAGCGTGGCCTCTTCGGTTTGATCTAGAGATACTTTTATTGGCCTCTGGATAGCATTTTGGGCTTGGGAAGAAAGCTTCCTAGGCTTGGAACGCTTCACTGGAGATAGGAATTCTAGGATACCCTAATCTCTCAAGCGTTCGCATGAGAGATTGGGGAGGTTTGAGAGCTTAGGAATTGGCTGAAAAGTAAGGGAATTCCTTGACGAACTTCCCTTTCAAATCTGAGAGGGATTAGTCAAGGAATCAAGGAGAACTTCACAAATTTAGGTCACCAGAGTTTGTAGGAATAGAATTCATGGCAGCAGGGACCTGTTTGTGGACACGATGAAAATTTTAGGGTCCTTTTTGTAAGGATTTTGAAAGTTAAGGGCTTTTGTGTGAACAGACAGTACTAAATTGCAAACTATGTCAAGACAATCTCAAATTGGGCCCAAATTTTGATATAAACCTAATTTTGATCTAAGAAATCTAATGGTGAAGTTGGATTTTGGTTTTGACCTAGTTTGACTGGGTAATTTATGAACAAACTCAAATTTGGGCAAATGTCAGTCTAAGACTTTGTTTTGGGTCAAGATTGGTTCTGATGGTCAAATTGAAGGTATCAAATCCTAGAGAATATTTTTCTATGAATTTTAGAGGGTTTAGGTGAATTTTATCATGACTAGAACCTCAGTTATTTAAGCGGGTCTATCTTTATGGTTTCAAAAGTCATTTAATTCTTAAAACAAGCGAAAACACTTTTCTGTCAGTATTAACCTACTTATTGGATATTTAAGACCATTTCCCCTTAATTACCACCTAGGAAAACCCGTAGTTATTCTGCATTCAAGATATGATGGTAAAATTACAGTTTTAACTTTAGTTTCTTATCTTTCTCTCAAAATGATTATGCAATGAGCTATGGCTCTCTGGTAGTTATGTAGGAGAATTTATTGCTTGATAATGACTAAATTGAGCTAGTTATGGCTCATAATGGTGTTCCCATCTGTTGAACTCACGAATTGCTACGCTAACGTGTTTGGAAAACCTACCATTGTAGCTTGAACGCGAAAAATTCATGTTCAACAAATAAAATTTTTACCGAAAAGAATTCTGGGTCAAACACAGGGAGGCTATGTTGATCTATATTTGCAATTATATATTTTTTTAGAATTTTTGAAAAGCGAGGTGATATAATTACAATGGAACTATCAGACTAAAAGAAAGAGAGAGGGAGAGGGAGAGAGAGAGAGAGAGAAAGAGAACATGCATTCAATATTTCAAACTATTTATACAATCAAACTAAATAAAAGTTACACTAAAAAGCGGGAAATCAGTTACACTATAAAGCAGAAAAATTCTACACTAGAAAAGCTGTAAAGAAGAATGGGAGAGAGAAGTTATCCTCCTCGATGATTACTTGGTGGACGAGCTGGACGAGACGATGCCAGGACGATGGAGAACGGAGCAGGACGAAGGATGACGAAGAAGAAGAACGAGAACGGAGTAGCACGCCATTATCGTAGCGGGATCCACTTCCGAAGGGGGACGAAAATTTAGACTGTATCTCGCAAGAAGCATCCCGGGTGTGGGACAAGCTTCTCTTGAGCTTTGGAGAGGTAGAGAAGAGAAGGAAGGGATGAAAATTTCGTGTGGAGGGGGTCTACTTTTATAGTTGCAAGGAGTGGGGGCAAAATGGTCATTACATCTTTAAAATAATAAATGAGTGGTCTTTAGTGATGGATAAATCCGTCACTAAAGCCCCAACGTGGGCATAGCACCCGCTCCCACGCACGCCTCCTCAGCTGCCTGCACTCAACGCATCCGCCCACGTTCATCAGATCTCAGCAGTCCGATCTCGAGATTGGACGGCTTAAGACGCGCCTGACCTGCTCGCTGCGCGCCCGCCCAGCGCGTGCGATGCCGTGTGACGCCGCACGTGCTATAGCATGTGAATGCTATCAGGCGCGCGCGCTCGTTGGATTGCGATATGACGGTTGATAATAGCGTGCCCAGTCGCTTCAGAATTCACTTGGCGAGGCTCTAACGCACGTCAGCGCCTCGCAATAAGGCGTTGGACCGCTACGCTGCCTTGCCCAAAAGGTCGCGCGGATGATTTCAATGAGCCGCGTCCACAGTCGTTGGATCGAGATCCAACGGCGGAGAGGGAGCGGGTGCGGGGTCTTTAGAGAATGTATGCGGCCGTTTGGACAGCCGAGATGGCACCACGTGGTGCGATCTTGGCCGTCCATCTTCTGGACATTATAGATGGTGCCGCGGATGTCGGATTGACTCAATTTTTGCATCGTTAGGCTGCGATCGTCGATCCGAATCCATCCGTGCGGTCAGATTTGTTGTTTGAAGTGGAGATTTACACCATTTGGCCCTTGATCTTGTAGGGTTCCCCGATCACTATTTGATGCTATGGATGCCTGATTAGGGCGATCTTGAAGTTATTGAACTCCAATCATCGCCCTGATCGCATCCATATGGTTGGATCTTCGATCTGAGGCCCCGATAAAATGTTTCCCTGTCCAAGCACATAAAAGGAGACAATTAACCTTCAGTTTATTCAAACTACTCTAAATGCAAGATGATGCATGTGATGCAATATTTATATCATGAGATGAGATCCTATGCTTAAGAACATGCATAAATAGACATCTTAAGTAGTGTAAATGTGTTTACATCACCATCATACCCCCATGCCTAGCTTTTGCTAGTCCCATAGCAAAATCTCATGGAATTAACTCAAATTCTAGACCATATGCCTTTTTATGCTCAGATTTCTGCTATGTGCTTTCTTTTGTAGATTCGGTCAGAATGCCAATAATAGGCCTAGAGGTACTCAGGTACCAACCAAGATCTAGACTTGGGTAGAATGCCAATAATAGGTCTATGCTTTCTACTGTGTGCTTTCACCGCGATGGTTTCTAAGGCCCACAAGAACTAACCTAAGGTTCGTTGAACTCCTCAATTAAAACACCTGTGCTTAAAACATGTTTAGCCTCGGCTCAATTTGCGGTGCGTTTTTGTAAGAGAGAAATAGAGGAATTTTTTCTTTACTTTTGGAGAGTTTTCTCTCTCTTTTCTTTCTTTATTTCTAGCTTCAAATTGGCTTTACAACACAGTCTGTATCAAATTCCTAGTTCCCACCATCAATCCTCATAAGGTCCCTGGCAATCGATGCTTCAAGATAGCACACCCATGGCAACCCCCAAAACACTGGCTTTCGAGATTTTGAGATAATCCCACCCATGGCATTCTGTAGCTAAACCCAGACCTTGGCAATCGACATTTTGTGATAATGCCGCCCATAGCATCTGAACCAGCACAAGGTGCCTACATGACCCAAGTAGGATATTTAGATATCCTAGTAGAAAAGCACTGAGGAGCCGGTATGTTATTGCACATCTTCGAGGGGAATTTCCCACCTGTTCGCACTAGGAACTTTTCCAAATCAACATGTGTTGATTAGCCGCTCCTAATCTTGGTAGCTTTCTCATAACAGAATTATTATCTTTGCATGATTTTGGTAATTAGCTGCACTAAACCAGATTGTGTGTGGATTGGGGTGCTTAGGTTACCGAGTCCCGCAAGCCAAAGGGTAATTAATGAGGCTGAATAATCCTAAGCCTTAGACCTAATACTTAAGCTTCAATTTTCCCCAACCTCTTGAGGACTATCCAGATCTTAACGGATACTTGAATTTTTAAGCCTAAACACAAGCCCAAAAGGCCTAAGATTAGCGTTCATACTAATCTCTTTTTGTCTCTTAGCACATTTTGTTTCTTTTAATTCCTTCTTTTGATTTGGTCTAGAACTAAGTAGATTCCTTAACCTTTTAATAATGACTTTGTCTTTTTTGTTTCAAATTATGCATATTTTTGACATTTATGTTACCACCCCTTTTCCTCCTCGAAAATGATATGCAAATTGATCTTTCAAAATTTCCTCCCTTCTCCATTTTATTTATTTATTTATTTTTATTTTATTTTATTATTATTATTATTATTTTGGAATATGTAATTTTTTTTTATGAAACCCTTTCTTGTGAAGTGATTCTCACAGTATTTTACACTTGAATACCCCCCCATGCCTATGATATGCAATGTCCTCATTGTAAATTAGGTGGGTTCGAGTTCAGCTTAGATCGTACATTAGAATAGGTTTTCGGTTGGTGGACGAGTCGAGGTGACTGTTGCAGATGATTTCAAGCTTGGGTACTGGTACAAGAGGTGGAGTTGGCTATTCTAATGGGAGAACCCTAAAGTACAATATGAGTTCAGCATAAGATGTGCTAAGAAGGGTGTCAGGTTTTTCAAAAAGATGACGAGTTGCCTCCCGTTAAGTGTTGAGTTTAACTCCATCAGCCGGGCGCAATGAGCCCAAGGAGAATGGAGATCAAAAGATACCTCAGCCAAGTTCGTATTGGTGAGTTCAATGAATGGCTTAAGTCATTGGCCATTCAACAAGAAAAGGTTTAGAATCAAGGTTGGGTTGACTGATTTCAATGGCTCCATTTCCAAAAATTTGTCTGATAAGATATGGTCCAATCCATTTTGATGTGAGTTTTCCTGGGTTCAGTTTGAGTTTGGCATCAAAGAGTAGGACTCTCTGACCAGGGTGAAAGATCTTTCTAGATATGTGCTTGTCATGAAAGGCCTTAACCCGCTCTTTGTAAATACGTGAGTTTTCATACGCATCATTGCGTAATTCATCGATCTCACTCATTTGAAGTTTTCTGTGGGTTTCTGCCTTAGAAAGATCTAGATTACACTACCGTACAACCCAATAGGCTTTGTGCACCAACTCGATGGGGAGGTGACATGCCTTCCCATACACCAATCTGAAAGGAGACATGCCCAATTGGGTCTTGTGGGCGATCCTATATGCCCACAAGGCTTCCGGAAGTTGGGGCAACCAATCTTTCCTGTTAGGTTGGACAGTGACCTGAAGGATTTTCTTGATCTCCTGATTCGATAGCTCAGCTAGACTGTTGGTTTGGGGGCGATGAGTAGATATTCGGTACAACACCCCATATTTGGTCATCAGCGATCTAAACTGAGCATTCATGAAATGGGTCTCTCCATCAGAGATAATGGCACATGGAATCCCGAACCGAGAAAAGATGTTCTGATGAATGAATTTGATGACCACCTTGTGATCGTTGGTTCAGGTCGGGATGGCTTCGATCCATTTGGGCAAGTGGTCAACAGCGAGAAGTATGTACTCGAAGCCGTTTGTGATAGGGAGGGGTCCCATGAAATCAATCTCCCAGATATCAAAGATTTTGCATATTAGAATCAGTTGCAAAGGCATCATATCGTGGTGGCTCATGTTGCCCAAGGTCTGGCAACGAGTGCAGGCCTTACAGTGATTGTATGCGTCCTTGAAAATCGTCGGCAAATAAAAGCCACACTGGAGGACTTCTGCTATGATTTTTTGTCTGGAGAAGTGTCTGCCTCCGGCCTGGTCATGGCAAAAGGGCAAAATGTCCTGAATTTTCACTTTCGGAACACACCATCTAATGAGCTGATCAGCACCAATGTGGAAGAGATATGGGTCTTCCCAGATGTAGTACTTGGCATTGGAAAGCAATTTGTCTCTCTAGGCCTTTGGCCAATCGGATGGGATCTGATGTGATGGCAAGTAGTTCACCAAATCAGCAAACCAAGGAAGTTCCATACTAATAGTCAGGAGGTGCTCATCATGAAAGTGTTTTGTGATGGGTCCAGAAGGGTCAATAATGTTAGAAGGAAGGTAGGATAAGTGGTTAGCTACCACATTCTACTTTCCCGCTTTATCGTGAACCTTGAGATCAAATTCTTCCAACAGCAAGATCCAGTAGATTAGCCAAGGTTTCACATCCTTCTTCGCAAGAAGGTGCCTCACTGTAGTGTGATCTGAGTATATGATAACATGGGAATCCAAAAGATATGATCTGAATTTATCCAGTGCAAATACTACGGGTACCAACTCTTTCTCGGTAACTATGCAATTACGCTAAGCCTCGTCAAGTGTCCTGCTAGCGTAGTAGATGACCACGAGTTTCCCATCTATTTTCTGCCCAAGTACCGCACCTACAACATAATCAGATGCATCGCACATGATCTTAAAGGGTTGAAACCAATCAGGGGACTACAGAATAGGTGCTTGGGTAACTCGATCACGTAGGCTCTGTCTGTGGCGTAGATCATGTAAAAGATAAAGACGTCATAGAAAAGTATGAACTACGTCTCGACAAATAAAATTAACGGAACTGGGAGTCCCGATCGATCACACGGAGGCAGAAAGCACTTTTGATTTCGTGCATTTATTTCAAATATAAAGGCTAAGTAAAAGGAACAATCAATCACAATATTTATATCACAAAAAGAGATTGAACATAATTGGATACATGTATTGAATAAAACATAAAACAAACTACTATTGTAATAGAATAAGGGCATCACGGGTGGTTCATGGTGGCCTTTTGGAGAGATTGAGAGGAGCAGCAACAATCTGATAGGGTGGCCCAACAGATTCTTCAGACAAAAATGCAGAGAAGACAGGAAGAAGAAGAAGAGAGAGATGTAGAAGAAGGAAGAAGAAGAGAATGAAGAGAGAGTTGAGACTTATCTTTTTTTCCAAGGGAGGGGGCCTTTGGTCCTTTCATATCTCATGCAAACCCTTCTTTCCACAATTCTCTCTGATGCTACCACGTGGCACACTATGCGCTCTTAGATCCTTCCTCGCACGACTCTCGCTCGCCCACTCCCACGCCTTCACATTTTCGCCTTCAAATCCAACCTCATCATCTCAGCCGTCCGATTTCAAATCCTACACATGTTTCTTGCACTTTCCTTATCTCGCAACAACCCGTGCAATCGCACCACGTGGATGCATCTTAGCTCTCCAATCGTGCATACGTGCCTACATGCGCCCACCCATGACGCCGCATCAATTTTACGCAGCGTAGGGCTCAAACTCTCATCCCACGTGTTAGACAACGTGCTATGCAAACCCTTTAGTATATGTACTTATGAGTTTTCATTTATACTCATCCAATCTGGGCGAGCAACGTGGCGTGCTCGTGGCCATTCATCTTCTTTTCCTTGTATTTGGTAATGTAGGCCTCTGATTAAGTTGATTTTTACACTGACTGCGAACATCGATCCGGATCCATCCGTACAGTTGGATTTATCATCTGTGGTCTGGATCTCCTTCAATTTGCCCCTTGGCTCTTGTTCTTCTGCGGACTCCCTAGGGTGCTACGGGAGTTTGATTGATGTGATCTTGGATGCGTTGGACTCTTATTGTTATTCTAAGCAGATCCATAAGGTTGGATCGGTCATCTGTAGCCTTGGATTACCTACAATCATTAATACCTCTTAGATAACATAATTTAATGTATAAAATACATATATCAACTATGATGCAGAATATGATGCATATGCATGCAGAATATTCATGTTAAGCTAAGTTCTACCTTAATTCAGGTAAATTAAGGCCTATGATTTCTGTGCAATCATACCCCCATGCCTAAATCTTGCTAGTCCCTAGCAAGTGCAAGACTAAATGCATTTTATCAGGAGATAAACTACAGATTTATTTCTTTTTGCTACATCCAAAAATTTAGAACCTGGATAACTATGAATATATAATGTTATAGCTTCTACAACGAATTCAAGCGAAGAGTCGATATACATTTAAAGCTTGTACTTGACCCCTAGTAAAATTCTATCGGGATTGGCGAACCTCTTCTCTCGAGGTTATAAAATATTTTCTGATTTTGGCCCTGGTGTTTGGTTTGGGTAGATGTCTGAGTTAACTGGATTGTATTTGGTGTTTCACTCACTTCTGGTGCTTCTTAGAGACTAGTATTTCAGAATTTTAGATTTCTAGATTATTGAATAAATCAACTTAGAGAGGGACTGGAAAAATTGTGCTCTCTTTAATCTTTTGTACTCTTCTCTCTTTTTTTTTCATTTTCTTTTCTTCCTGAGCTCACATCTCACAAGATTTGCAAATGTATTTGGTGGTCCCACATGGCATGAGACTTTTAATTAGGTTTTGATAACCCTATGACTAAGTCAGAAGTGCTCAACCCATATTCAGGCGGTTAGAAATACAGAAAAAGTTGGTTAAGGCTGTATTTGGTGGTTTGTGAGGGTGGTAGGTGTTTTTGCCTCAAAACATTTAACTTGACTCACATTACGCAACAGTCTCACAAAACATTCTTTTTTCTTTTTCTTCTCTTTTTTTTTTCAAGCAAAGAACTCTTTTGTATTCAAATCTATAGGCATAATGCCATAACACAACATACTACTGTATTTATCAGCACAACATAACATGACATACGTACTTTTATACGTGAGGCATTATTGGGGAATTTTGGGATAACCAAGTGGATTTTGGGTGGCTTATTTGGTGGAAGTGCATATTCTCGACACTAGGTTGGGAATGGATAGGATGATGTATTTCTGACCTTGACATCAGTACTGTTAACATAGCTTGATCGTGTTTTAACAGTTAATTACGTCGTAGTATAGGTGATCAAGCGTTGTCAACAAATAAAAATTTATTACTCGAAAACCTAAGTATCCGAGGTCAAACACAGGGAGCAATTGGAATTTATTACTAATCTCAAGAATGTAATTGAACACTTAGAGTTACTCAAAAATTAATTCAAAATATATATGCATGAGTTTAAAAGTTAATTGTGGCAAAAATAAGGAATTTGGATGTCTGATCATGGGATCAGATGTCTTGAAAAGATGTTTCCTCCTACCTTGTTCTTATTCTTCTTCTTCTGACTTCTGATTTTCTTCCTTTCTTCTTTGTGCTTCTTCTTCCTTGTTCTTCTCTACAGTTCTCTTGCCTTGCTTCTTTCTTCTTATTTTCCTCTATCTTTTGCCTTGCCTCTCTTCTGCAGTTTCTTTCTCCTTATTTTCTCTACAGGTCTTCTTCTTCCTTCCTTGGCTCTGCTTTCTCTTCTTCTTCTACTTGCCTTTCCCTTTCTTGATTTCATCTTCCTTCTTTAGTTCCTCTTCTCTTTGGCTTTGCTCCTTCCCTTTGCCTTGCCTTTCCTTCTCTTTTTCCTTTACAAATCTTCCTTCCTTCTTGTTCTTCTCCTTCGCTTGCAGCGGCTAGGTCTCTGCTTCTTTCAGTTCCTTCCCTGCACAAATGAAAGAGAACAAAACCTACCCCTCTACCCACACCCACGTCTCTCTCTCTCTATTTATCACTCTTCAGAACGCTCTCCCAGAGCTTGGTTATCGGGTCAGGTCGAGCGCTCGGGTCCAGGCGCACCGGCGTGGGTGTGGTGCGCGAGGAGTGCTCAAGAGGGTATCGGGTCGGGTCACCAGGTCCGCGTGATGAGCTTACGAACAAGGCACATGTATAGGTGAGGGACCACACCCCATGTGTTCTCAGAGGCAACCCAACGATGGCACAAAATCAATTTAAAGTACTTAAGCACTTTATGCCTTACCGAGGTGGGACTAATGCACCATCGCTCTTTCTCCCGCGCCCGCAGCAGACCGTTCCTCCAATTGCAGCAGCTGCAGGTCTTGCGGAACCACTTGCTGGAACAACTGGTTGTGCAAGACTTCCTTGAGTCTGCTGGACCTGGAATCCTGAAGCACTATAGTCTGGAGTGAGCTTGCAACCTCCTTGAGCCGTCGCTAATGGCGACTGGAGCTCGAACCATACCTGGCACAAAAAGGGCCTTGTGGCTCTATTATACCATAGGAGCACCTTCTCCATGTCACGGTGAAGGTGAGGTGGTAGGTGGCAGGCCGCGGAGTGGCCTAGGCATGCGTGCCTAGGTCTCTCTATGGCCGGATGGATGGGTTAGGTCAGGGGGCAGTTGTGGTGGTGTAGAGGGTCTGTAGATGAGTGGAGGATGTTTAGTGGAGTGTGGTGGAAGTTATGCAGTGGTTGGCGTGACGTGTGGGGCTGCGGAATGACAGGAGCATCTCGCCGGAAGGTGGCCGGAGATGAGGAAGATGGTGGTGGACAGCAGCGTCAAGGAGCGTTTGGTGAAATAGGATGGGGGAAATGAAAGAGGGGATAGAGACGAATAGTTCTAACCTAACTACGTAGACGAAGGGGGCGAGAGGGTGACTGCAAGTACTTGCTGTCACCAGAGAAGAAGGCATCCGGTGGAGGAAGACAGCGGCGATGACGGAGCTAGGAAAGTGCACGCGGGTGATGTGCGATGCGGAGGAGGATGAGGAGAACAGCTCTGCCACTAGTATTGTGGCAGAGCAATGAGAAAGAAGATGGGGACTCGTCGGAGCTCGCTGGACCCCTTGGCCGAAGGAGAAGAAGAGGAAATCGAGGTGGAATTTTGGCCAAGTCGAGCTGAGGAGGTGTGGCCGGAGTTGGGGGTCAATTTATAGGCATTGGCAGAGACTCCTATGCTTGGAAGACAAGCTTCCAAGCGTGGGAATCCTTGCCGGAGATGGAAGTCTGTTAGGTACCCAAATCTCTCGTGCGTTCGCACGAGAGATTGGGTGCAAATCTTAGATCAAGACCATGCTCAGATGGAAGGGAATTCCTCAGAGAATCTCCCTTCAAAATCTCGGAGATCTCTGAGGAATCAAAGAGTATTCCCTCTCTATTCCTCATCGGAGTAGGATTTCTCCCCATTAATGGCAGAGGGACCTGCTTGTAAGAGTGGCGAGGAAATTAGGGGGTGTTTATTCAAAGGCTTTCACAAGATAGGGACCAAAATGTAATTAGGTGTACTAATTTGCAAAGTGGGTCAAGATGACCTCTCCTTAGGTCCAAATTTTGGTACAAACCTAATTTGGACCTAAGGAATTCAATGGTGATGTTGGATTTTAGGTTTGACCACGTTTGACTAGACATTTCATGCAAAAACCCAAATTAGGTCAATTGATGTGCTAGGGCCCTAATCTAGGTCAAACTAGGTTTCAAAGGCCAAATTGAATATTCTAAACCCTAGGGGATATTTTTCCATGAATTTTAGAGGGTTTACTTGATTTTTATCCAAACCGAAACCTTGTTGAATTAAGCGGGTCTATTTTAGGGTTACTAGATGTTATTTAATTCCTGGATTGTACATGAACCCATTTCTAATTGAATCAACCCACTTTTTATCTTATTCAGACCATTTGACCTATGTTTTGTCTCTAAGAAATCCTGTTTATGTACTGCAATGGTAAAATTACAGTTTTAACCTTTATTTCATGTTTTCTTCTCAGAACACTTATTCCTTTAATTAAGCCCTTCTCTAGGTTATGTAGGAGATTTTATTCTCTTTATTAGGTCAAAATGAGCTAGTTATGGCTCATGATGAGGCTCTCATCATACCCCCATGCCTAACTTTTACTAGTCCCTTAGCAAAATTTCAAGGTTTTAACTTTTGTTCTAGACCCTGAGTGTCTGTCATCAGTTGTGATAAGTGCTTTTTTTTTTCTTTTGTGATTAGGTTAGAATGCCGACAATAGGCCTAGAGGTGCTCAAGTACCAACCAAAATCTGGACCTGACCCGCTTTAGCCTCAGTCCTCCGCAAAGGTTTTTAAGGCCCGCAGAAACTAACCTAGGGTTTGTTGGACTCCGCGGTTAAAGCACCCGTGCTTGAGACATTTTTAGCCTAGGTTCAGTTTGCAGTGCATTTTTGTAAGAGAGAGATAGAAGATTTATTTGTTTGGAGAGTTTTCTCTCTCTTTTATTTTTTATTTCTATCTTTGGATTGGCTTCTCAACATGGCTTGTATTGGATTCCTCGTCCCCGTCATCAATCCTCAAGGGTCCCTGGCTATCGATGCTTTGAGATAGCACCGCCCATGGCAACCCCCAGAACTCTGTCTTTCAAGATTTCGAGATAATACCACCCATGGCATTCCTTGGCCGAATTCAGACCCTAGCGATCGACATTTCATGATAATGCAGCCCATGATATCTGAACCAGCAGAGTGCTTACATGCCCCCAGTAGGATATTTAAATATCGTAAGAGACAAGCACTGAGGAGACGATATGTTGTTACACATCTTCGAGGGGAATTTCCAGCCTCTCCGCACCAGGAACTCGTCTAAATCAACTTGTGTTGATCGGCCGCTCCAAATCTAGGTGACATTTTCAGAACATTGAAACGCTTTTTGTGTGATTTTGATATTTATGCACACTGAACCAGACTATGTGTGAATTGGGGTGCTTAGGTTACCGAATCCTGCAAATCGAAGGTCAGTTAACGAGGCCGAATACTTTCTAAGCCTTAGACCTAATACTTAAGCTTCGTATTTTCCCCAACCTCTTGAGGATTATCGAGATTTTAGTGGATACGTGAATTTTTAAGCTAAAGAATCTAGCCCAAGAGGCCTAAGACTAGCATTCCCGCTAATCTCTTATCATGTCTCCTTAGCACTTTTCCCTTTTCTTGATCTGGTCTAGAACTTCAGTTAATCCCTTAATCTTTTACTAATGACTATCTCTTTTTCTTTTTCATTTTGTGCTCCTTTTCTGGCATTTTGCTCTTTTCCTTCTCTCATTTTGTATGGCCCACAAAATTTCCTCCCTCCTCCATTTTTTGTTCTTTTTCATAGTTTTTTAATTTTTTTGTGTTTTTGACATATGTGAATTTTTTTTTTGTGAGAATCCTTCTGACTTTTTCTTGGTTTTGTATGTATGCACTTTATCACCCCCCCATGCCTAAGTTTTGCAATGTCCTCATTGTAAACGGAGGGTGTGAAATAATGTTGAGGTCAGGGACTTAGAAAAGGATATATCAAGTGGGTGAACGAGTCGGAGATGACTGATGCAGATGATTTCAAGCTCTGGTACGTGTACCAGAGGTGGGATCAACTGTCTAAGGCTAAACTCATGGTGCAATGGACGTGGAGTACGGACGGATAATCAGACGGGTCTCTATTTTTGGATAGACGGGCCGCCTCCCGTTAAGTGCTAAATTCAATTCCTTCAGTCGAGCGGAAAATGGGGTGGAGAGGGAGTGGTCAAATCAGCGGAGTTTTGTAAAACAAGCACCTTGATTAAGAGCCTGGTTGGTCTAACCAGGTGCTTGTTAAGATCAGTGGGCTGATGATGCATCCCAAACCCAATCAGTCTGGTGGGTTGATAGATGTAGATCAACAGATGCGAAACCCACCATATGCAATGTGTCTTGGATGGATATGGAAGTGAAAACTCAAGTTCGGGCTAAGTCGAATTAGCCTAGTCAGAGTAGGGTTCCGAAAAATAATCAATGCATGGTGTGGAAACCCTACAGGGGTGATCGGAGAATGATGGCTCCTGTTTTTCAGTTTGATTGATACCCGATACCTATCATAGATATGGAGTTGAATCATCTACAAACGGCTTAGTGAGAGGTGAATCAGAATAGAAATTGAATCCGGTTGCGGGTCGAGGTAGAGAATGGGTTTTGATTGGTTTTGTATATGTGGAGCAGGTGTCTTCAAAGAGAATTGGCTTGTTATAATCAGGAAGCAAATTTTCTCAGATGTTATGGTCAGATTCGAAATCGTCGAAGAGTTTGCAAAAATCTGAATGAGATTCAAGATCATAGGTTCCACCATAGAATAAATCATATGCTGTAGATTCAGCAGCCTGACTGGGGTCTAGCCTAGATGTTAATTCTGAGCTTAAAATGGTGTCCTTACTTAGTAGAGGCTCAGGTTCTACACTGGTAGGATAGACCCAATTGAAACCTCACTCGTATAACTCCTCAGTTTCTGTATCGTAAATTGGCAGGACTTCCAAAAAATTGATTAGTTCCTCTGAGGATGTTGTCAAGGGATATTCATCAAATAGAGGCCCAAAATCATGTTCTTCATTGAAAGATTGATCTTCCTCATATGGGGCCTTGAAATCTTCCAAATAGGTTTCAGATTTAGATTCTGGGCTTAGGATGTGGGTTGAATTACTAGAATCTAGGTCTGAATAACCTTCGAGGGTCACCTTATCAGAATAAGGGGTAGAATTTACACCCTCGAGAGGTTCAGTTCTACTCTTATTATCGCAAGAGTTTTGGGATTCTAAGCCTGGTGATTCATGGTTTAGAGTGGGCTCAACATTATGTTTTCCTGCATTTGGAGCTTCCCAACCTTCTTCAATATCAGGCATATTGTACCTCATCTGGGTTGGGAATCCACAACCATTTAGTGCCTCGAACCTGAGATTAGATTGATCCTCGATGTTGTCCCAAGATGGTTCATCCTCTGTTTGTGGTATATACGAGTACTTCTGGTCGATAATTTGTTTTACTAATCTCATTATCTCTTCCCATTTTTCAAGATCATCTTGGTGTTGCTTCCAAAGTCGAGGATTTGTCATACATTGAAGGTATTCAAGATTGTGCAATTTTTCTATCTCAATGTATCCTGTGATGAGCAAGTCACGGGTTGATCCTTTTGTGGCTTCTGCCAATAGTACTTGGGCATAAGTTATGATAAAGGTTGTGGTTGTTGGGACATCAACCTGAATGTTTTCTACTGGTGTTGAGGTTTTGTTTTCTTTTTCATAGAATTTTAGGGCATCCTCAATCATCCTATCTCCCATGAATCTCTGATATTCAAGTTTCTTGAATGGTAGACCTAAGTGGTTTGGCTGCATATTTGAATCTGGTGGTGGAATCAAGATGCAGAATCAGAGTTTGAATCAAGATGTAGAATAAAGTTATGAAGCGATTAGATCTGACTGAAGAGTCCCACTGAAAATCTATGTGTGTGCTCTAAAGGGAAAAGTTGAGGGACTAGAGATGTTCAAGACACCCAAAGACGTTTGGATGACTATGGAGGTTCGGGGCGGATGATTCCCCTGAATTGGAAGGTCGTCCACCTGAGAATTACCTGGGCAGCCAGAGAGGGAGAGTCCCGCAAAGACCCCTACATGGTAGAACATCCCTACGAGTTACAGGGTTTCCCCCACTCGACCTCTCTTGTCACTGAGATTCCAGGTAGACCAGAATGGGGACCTTGACCTCTTAAGTCTACCACTTTTATTTCGAAGGTGCTTTTGGGTTCTCACTTGAACTTTAGATGTTTTGATGTTGTGACCTAATTTAGAGGTTGGTTGACCCAAGGGGTCAACTTTACCTGACCTGTCCTATAGATGGCAGAATGATTCTAGGCTTGGAGCCTAGGGATAACCCTGATTTGACTCCCAGGTTATTAGGTTCTAGATTTTAATATTCAAGTGATCTTAGAGCTCAATTTTTAGGGTTTGTCTTGTTTAGATCTCTTCAATCAAGGGCTTGGGTAGCACACTGATGCGGGAGGGTTCATTTCCTTTTATACAGGCATGTGTGTCTAGCACTCCAAAACCCTACTATAGAAACCCTAATTTGGTTCTATTTCCAATCCTCTTTTTCTTCTCGAAAAGGTTCTCTTTGGACTTAAAAACAAGAAGTGTGTTGTCCGTAGAGATTAAGCGTGATTTCTAATAGGCACATGAATTTTGTGGGATAGAATCTAAAAAGAAAATCGCTCCAACTTCAAGAAGATTTAAAAAAGAAAATTTCGCAAAATCAGGAAACATTTGCCTTAAAGATGGTGATTACTATAGAAAAAAGGCGATTGATTCCTAAATTAATTTCTTCCTTTTGTCTTTCAAAGCTTAGGGGATGGTTTAAGGAAGAAAAGAACTTCCTGCCCTGGAGTAGTTGACTTGCGGGAGGGATCTTCTCATGAAATACCTGCAAGATCACAACAAAGCAAAGTAGGGCAAGTTAGTGTTCAATATGATAAAAAGAATGTAGAGACTAGTGATAAATTGCACGTAGCTCCCTGGCAACGATGCCAAAATGTTAATTTGGCATGATCGTGTTTTAACAGTTAATTACGTCGTAGTATAGGTGATCAAGCGTTGGCAACAAATAAAAATTTATTACTCGAAAACCTAAGTATCTATGGTCGAACACAGGGAGCAATTGGAATTTATTACTAATCTCAAGAATGTAATTGAACACTTAGAGTTACTCAAAACTTAATTCAAAATATATATGCATGAGTTTAAAAGTTAATTGTAGCAAAAATAAGGAATTTGGATGTTTGATCATGGGATCAGACGTCTTAAAAAGATGTTTCCTCCTATCTTGTTCTCGTTCTTCTTCTTCTGACTACTGATTTTCTTCCTTTCTTCTTTGTCCTTCTTCTGCCTTGCTTCTTCTCTGCAATTCTCTTGCCTTGCTTCTTTCTTCTTATTTTCCACTGTCTTCTGCCTTGCCTCTCTTCTACAGTTTCTTTCTCCTTCTTTTCTCTGCAGGTCTTCTTCTTCCTTCCATGGCTCTGCTTTGTCTTCTTCTTCTGCTTGTCTTTCCCTTTTTTATTTCTTCTTCCTTCTTCAGTTCTTCTTCTCATTGCCTTCGCTCCTTCCCTTTACCGTGCCTTTCCTTTTCTTTTTCCTCTGCGAAGCTTCCTTCCTTCTTCTTCTTCTCCTTTGCTTGCAGCAGCTATGCCCCTGCTTCCTTCAGTTCCTTCCCTGCACAAAAGAAAGATAGCAAAACCTACCCCTCTACACACACCCGCGTCTCTCTCTCTGTATATCACTCTTTAGAACGCTCTCCCAGAGCTGGGTTATCGGGTCGGGTCGCGTGCCTGGGTCCCGCGAGGAGTGCTCAGGAGGGTATCGGGTCGGGTCACCAGGTCTGCGTGATGAGCTCGCGAACGAGGCGTGTGTATAGGTGAGGGACCTTACCCCATGTGTTCTCCGAGGCAACCCAATGATAGTACAAAATCAATTTAAAGTACTCAAGCGCTTTATGCCTTACCGAGGTAGGACTAATGCTCCACCGCTTTCTTGCGTGCCCGCCGTAGACTGTTCCTCCAATTGCAGCAGCTGCAAGTCTCGCGGTGCCACTTGCTTGAACAACTGGATGCGCAAGACTTCCCTGAGTCGGCTAGACCTGGAATCCTAAAGCACTGCAGTCTGGAGCGAGCTTGCAACCTCCTCGAGCTGTCGCTAATGGAGGCTGGAGCTCGAACCCTGCCTGACACAAAAAGGGCCTTATGACTCTATCAGACCATAGGAGCACCTTCGCCGTGTCACGGTGAAGGTGAGGTGGTAGGTGGCAGGCTGCGGAGTGGCCTAGCCATGCGTGCTTAGGTTACTCTGTGGTCGGATGCATGGGTTAGGTCAGGGGGCAGTTGTGGTGGTGTAGAGGGTCTGTGGATGAGTGGAGGATGTTCAGTGGAGTGTGGCATAAGTTATGTTGTGGTTGGCGAGATGTGTGTGGCTGCGGAGTGATGGGAGCGTCTCGCCAGAAGGTGGCCGGAGATGAGGAAGATGGTGGACAACGGCGGTCGAGGAGCGTTTGGTGAAATAGGATGAGGGAAATGAAAGAGGGGATAGAGACGAATAGTTCTAACCTAACTAAGTTGACGAAGGGGCCAAGAGGGCGGCTAGCAGTACCTGCTATCGTCGGACAAGAAGACGTCTAGTGGAGGAAGACGGCGGCGACGATGGAGCTAGGGAAGCATGCGCGGGTGCTGCGCGACATGGTGGAGGATGAGGAGAATAGCTCTGCCACTGGTATTGTGGCAGAGCGACGAGAAAGACGAGGGGGGCTCGTCGGAGCTCGCTGGACCCCTTCGCCGGAGGAGAAGAAGAGGAAATCGAGGTGGAATTCCGACTAAGTCGAGCTGAGGAGGTGCGGCCGGAGTTGGGGGTCAATTTATAGGCACTGGCAGAGACTCTTGTGCTTGGAAGACAAGCTTCCAAGTGTGGGAATCCTCGCTGGAGATGGAAGTCTGTTAGGTATCCAAATCTCTCATGCATTCACATGAGAGATTGGGTGCAAATCTTACATCAGGACCACGCTCAGATGGAAGGGAATTCCTCAGAGAATCTCCCTTCCAAATCTGGGAGGAGATCTCCGAGGAATCAGAGAGTATTCCCTCTCTATTCCTCGTCGGAGTAGGATTTCTCCGCATTAATGGTGAAGGGACCTGCTTGTAAGAGTGGCGAGAAAGTTAGGGGGCACTATGCAATGGCTTTCAAAAGATAGGGACCAAAATGTAAATAGGTGTACTAATTTCCAAAGTAGGTTAAGATGACCTCCCCTTAGGTCCAAATTTTGGTACAAACCTAATTTTGACCTAAGGAATACAATGGTGAAGTTATATTTTAGGTATGACCTTGTTTGAGTGGACATTTTGCGTAAAAACCCAAATTAGGTCAATTGATGAGCTAGGACCCTAATCTAGGTCCAACTTGGTTTCAAAGTCCAAATTGAATGTTATAAACCCTAGGGAATATTTCTACATGAATTTTAGAAGGTTTACTTGATTTTTATCCTGATCAAAACCTTGTTGAATTAAGCGGGTCTGTTTTAGGGTTACCAGATGTCATTTAATTCCTGGATTACACATGAACCCATTTCTAATTGAATCAACCCACTTTTTATCTTATTCAGACCATTTGACCGATGTTTTGTCTCTGAGAAATTCCATTTATGTACTGCAATGGTAAAATTACAGTTTTAACCTTTATTTCATGTTTTCTTCTTAGAACACTTATTCCTTCAATTAAGCCCTTCTCTAGGTTATGTAGGAGCTTTTATTCTCTTTATTAGGTCAAAATGAGCTAGTTATGGCTCATGATGAGGCTCTCATCAAGTACCCTCCTTCAACCGAGGATTCTGCAGAGGATGGTCGTGACCATCCACCCTCGGCCTAGTTTTATCAGAACCCACTCTTTATGTTTTTGACTTATTTGGTGGCTCTCTTATGGAATTTCTCACATATTTAGTACACAAGAACTGAGAGTGAAAACTATGCCCAACTGCAAGTGTCAATATTCAATTATTAAAGATCCCTTATACTAGCCTTAGAGCACTAGTAATCTCTACTCTCACCTCACATATGTTTTGGTGGATGATAAGTCCAATTTATCGAACATTTATTTGGCTTAAGTACATATGGAATACATTTCCTTATAGTTTAATGACCTAAGCTAAGAAGTAATTAATCTTAGCTTATGAATATTTTTGTATCTACTTTGCATTCTAATACATACATTTATACTTCTTATTTGATATGTGCATGCAGAAAATAAAAATATAATAGGTGGCTAGACATAATTAGTATTTGAAGAAGGATATGCCCATAATTGTCCACCTCCCACCGCCGCTCCCTCCGCCGGCATTCAAATCCAGCAGTTGCGCATGCGAAGGGCAAGGCAGAGGTTGTGGATCTCAAGAGGGATAAGAGCTATGGGACTTCAAGAAATAATCTTTGAAATAATATTTTTGTGATTTTATTAGGCCTACACCTACCTATGGATACAACATCTTTTCTAAGGTTTAAATTGGTATCTATTTTAATCTTTGATTGAGATATTTCCACCACATAAACTACAATGATAAATCATTCTATTGCTAATTTAATCAAGAGAATTTCTCTCTATCAGTGGACCTACTAGAAGTATTTCACCTGACTCCCTAATTGCTGTGCAAGGGTTCAGGAGAAGAAGCGATGCTTCTTTTTTACAAACTAGAGATGTCTATCGGTTTCCATAGTGGATCCATTGCAAATTCTACATGCAAGTATGAAATTGTATCAAATTCTAAGTCTAGGAATCTACTAAAGAATAATTCTCTAATAAAGCCTCTTGATAAAACGATCTAATCCCCCAATTGTTGGCAGAAAATTTTCAATTTTTATGAACTACCACCCCATGCCGAAGTGTTTGCATGTCCTCTCGCATGAATAAAAGAAATAAGGCAGGGTGTATGTGGATAGAAATCACCTGAAACTACTTTTGAGTTGTCATTGAGTTCATGCCATCACTGTAATTCCATACACAATATGCAAAACAATATTCAAGAATGAAATATGCTATACATATATGTATAAGTGCAACTGTGATGCCTAAATGAAAAGTCTAAATGCTATGCCTAACTATGATGTTGAGTTTAATGCCTCTAGCTGGGCGAAACTCATCAGATGGATCAATGACTACAGGAGACAGACTATAGATAGACAGGAAGATGTGTTCCACTGTTATCAATGGGCCAAGAATGTAGAGTAGTTGACCATGAATACCAAGGCCACAAGGTCGGCAGAATAGAGTCGCAAGGCCTGGAACAGGTTGTAGCTAGGTGATACAAGAGGAATAAATCTGGGTGCTAGAGTTATAGGGAGCAAGTAGCAGCCAAGAGGGATCCAGAGTGGGACACCAATCATACGGGTCTTGAAAGTGGTGAAACAGGAATGGAGGGACCCGTATGGTGTAATCAGAAATGGTGTAAAGAACCATTTCATGATTGGATCTAGGTGTTGGTGGTTGCAAAGTAGGTGTGTCGAATATGATTTTGTGTTCCCTCCTAACAACTGTATTTTCACCCAAATCATTCTCATCTTTTGGTTGATCAAGAATCTCAAACGGATCGCCCAAATTCTGCTTGTGGTGTGAATCCTTAAATGTAATGGCCGGCAATTTATTTTCCCCAAGGTGTGAAGAATCATAATACAGTAAAGCCTTAAATTCTTTCATTTTCTACAATGTGGCTTTAGTGAAATCCTTGATATCCAAAAGTGAAGATGCAAAAGAATCTGTGATAAATTCATCAAACTCCAAATCTAAAAATTGCTCTAGATTTTTCAGATTATCCTAACAATCGAAAATGGAGTTTTTAGTATATTCTTTCTCAACTTCGATTGGATTCTTTGGTAATTCAAAATTACCCTCATGGATTTCAATATATTTATCATCTAAGCTTGTCATGAGGGTTTTAGGCAATTCCACTCCAGATCTCTTATAATCCAAATCATGGGCCTCATTAAGGGCATATACCCAAGTCTTAGAATGTACCATGTTTTGGGTGTCATGATCCTCCATCTCTATCTCCCAAGATTCAAGATTTTTAGATTGAAAACCGATCATGGGACTTTCCTCACTATTTTCTAGGCTAGGGCTCTTAACTAATTTCCTTTCAAATATGCCAAGAACATTTCCCTTAATTCCATCTGATATCTCATCTCTCACTTGAAAATCACCTACATCATCTACATCAGGCATGTGAGTCGAAGAATCCTTAAAAGTCATCTTAAGTTCCCTATATTCCTCTAGGCTAGTCTGAACTTGGTATTGCAAAAGGAGTATATCTTGAAGTGTGAGTTTGTTGATTCATCCTAGCCATAGATTCTAGTTCTTTAAGGGCTTCCATCAAAGATTCTCCGGTTGCAATCAAAGTCTGTCTCTACCCTAGATCAGTAGTGATCTGAATTTGATGTAGATATCTCACAACTGTGTCCTTGTGCTTTGTTGTTGTTTGTTGCAGTTTGAGAAGTAGTTGCGAGTCTATTGGTGCCTCCCCAGTGGTGATCTGTGTGGACGTCGCCTCAAATGCGAGTCTCAAGGAAGATGGAGGGTTATAATAGATTTGGTCTAGGGAATCAGAAGGATGGTGGGTGGGTTCAGTGCAGTTATAGGTTGTGGTTGATTTCTTAACCTTGAGTGGCTCACCATCCACCTACAGTACATTCTCTCTAAATTCAGGGCCCCTAGAGGTGATCTCTTGGGTTCTGTCTCTTTCATCCTGAATTACTTTTCTTAAGCCTTCATATTCCCTTTTTCTGACCTACTTTGCTTCCTGGACTATTTGAATCAGTTCGGCAATCTGAGGGTTCTTGTGAGATGTAGGAGCCTACCTTTGGTGGGACTGATCAAGATAATCAGTCATCATGATGAGATCTCGATCCTGCACGGAGAGTGTCTCTAAGTGCTATGAGATTTGTGTGGACGTCTAAAAGGTTGAGGTGGCTATGTCCCAGGCCTGAGGAACCTACGTATCTGAATAATGAGGAGCAATCTCCTACCCATAAGAGGTTGGTACAGGAGAACCCTGATAATGGTAAGACGAGAAGGAGTATGGGTCCATGACTAAGATGGTCAAAGGACACCAAAAAGGTTGCAGTGACCTTACACTAGTTACAAGGGACTAGTGGCAAAACCAGCAAGGGCCTTGTAATCAAATTGGTCCTTAAAATCGGTTGACCAGATTTTTCATTCAAGTTCAAATTGAAGAAAATTCAACGAGACACCGACTGCAGGGAATTCCCACCTCTCAGGTTTGTTGGTGCTAGAGCACCACGATCATTTGTTTTGATGATAACAAAACATGTGTTATTTAACATTTGCACATGGAGTCGTAGATTTCAGGTCAATTGCAAATGTAGACGTGTTTAGATGAAATTCGAGCTCGCATCCAGGATGGATTGGAGGAGCTTGATGGAGAACAGAGGAGATTCGCGAGGAGCGATAGATTGAAGATGGAAGGACAAGAAGAATAGGATAGAATTCTGTTTATCTCTTTCTTGTACTCTTGTCTTTATTTTTTTTTGCTCTTTATTTCCTTAGAACATTATGTTAAAGAGCCTCAAAGTACCCTAATAGTAGTCCTAGGAACATTGGCACAACCCTAGGATACTTAGGTTTTCTGTAGAGAACTTAGAAAACCAATATAGGGTTCATACAGAGTTTCCAGACATCTAATTCCCAAATCAGACATCTGATAAAGGGTTTTAAGAAGTCTGACTGTTGTTTCAGACGTCTGATAAATATTAGGTTGGACTTAGTGTTCTGTCTGATAAAATCAGACGTGCAGACCTTAGACCAGACGTCTCAGGAGACGTCTAATGACTTTGCCAGACGTCCAATTAGTGGACCGTTGGCTGGCTTAGTGAACAGTCAAGAATGTGACCGTTAGAGCCTTATCAGACGTCCATAGGACTTTCCAGACGTCTGATAATTGACCGTTGTGCCTCAGCTGACCCAAAATCTCTTCTCAGAGATTTTCTAGCCGTTGCAACGTTTGGAAATCCATTCCCACAGAAAAAGTAGGTTTCCAGACGTCCAGACATAGTGCCAGACGTCCTATAGGTCATCTGATGGACTTGCACAAGAACCCTGTTTAGATCTGATTCAAGTCAGGAAGGAACCCGCCCAAAATCAGACGTCTGACCTTGGAATCAGACATCTTAAAGTGAACTTCCAGATGTCTGATTGCAGAATTAGATGTCTGAGAAGCCTGTCAGAACAATGATTGTTCCTGATTTCGGGTTGATTCTCTTGGGCTTTGCACCCAACGGCTATAGAACCTTTCCTAAGCCTTCCAAAGCCTTCCTAAGGCCTCTATAAATAGAGGGGAACCTTTGCAACATAAACACATACCAAGAGAAACCTAGACACACCTAAGCAACATAGTTCCACTCTTTTGTGTCCAAGAAAACAAGCTCTTACTCTCCAAGCTCAAGTTCCATCATCTTGAGAGCATCAAGCTTCGCGCACCCGCTCTCCCGCCGTAGTTCACGAGAGCGAAGTTGCACCGTCGCGTGGCTCACGCACCTCGTCATCAACTCGACGCACTCCTTGCAAAGGGAAGCATCCTATTTCCTATAGAAGCTTTGGTTAAATATTACTTTGTTGGCTCTATAGGATTACTTGTTTTATCTTTGTTATTTGGTTGGGTATTCGCTTTGCGAATTCCCGTCTCCTTCGCGAGACAAAATCCTTCTCGTGAAGAGAAGGGGTTGAGGTACGCTACCCTCGTCTAAGTAGCGTGGCTGTAATTGAGGTTGAATCACCCTCGTTTTAAAGTGATTCGGTTTAGTGGATTTTGATCAACTTGGTTGATCGGAAAATCCTAACTCGAGAGGGTTAGGTGGTGGTTTTCACCCGATTTGGGTTTCCACCTAAAAATACTTATGTACTTGTGTGATTGTCTATTTCGTGAGATTGTTTATATTTATTTCAGCAATTATTTTGTCACCCCCTCCTAGTAGGGCAAACTACAATTGGTATCAGAGCAAATCTTGCTGTTTCGGCGTAACAACCAAGCAAGAAGATCTATTGAGGGGAGCAGTTCCGCGGGTAGGATTTCCGAGGGCCAGTCTACGACTCGTCTGCCGTTCTTCGACGGGAGCAACTACCCTTACTGGAAGCTGCGGATGAAACGTGGCTTGAAGCCACTGATTTCACGGTCTGGGCCAGGTGCGAGACCCCCTTCGACATCCCAGAGAAGCCCGCCGGAAGATACTCGCAGTAGCAGATTCGGGAGCTCTCGCTCAACGCGAAAATAATGAACGCGTTGTATTGTGTGCTCAGCTTAGAGGAGTTCAACAGAATCTCGCAATGCGCCATCGCATACGAGATTTGGCACACACTCGAGGTAACTCATGAAGGTACCTCTAAGGTAAAAACTTCTAAAATAAATTTACTTTCTCAAGAATTTGAATCTTTTTCTATGAAACCTAATGAGTCTTTAAGTGAGATGAACACTAGGTTCACTCTCATTGTAAATAACTTGAAAGCTTTAGGGAAGACTTTCATCAAGGGGGAGCTTCAAGGGAAGCTTCTTCGTTCCCTCGGACCGGAGTGGGAACAGAAAGTCACCGCCATCGAGGAGGCGAATGAAGTGGAGGAGCTCAACATGGAAGATCTCCTAGGCAATCTAATGGCCTACGAGACAAAGTTGAAGCAGAAGAAGAAGGATACACCGGAGCCTAAACCGAAGAAGACTCTCGCCTTCAGAGCCGCGTCGGATAGAGAGGTAAGTTCCAACGACGAAGACTTTAGAATTTTACTTAAAAATTTTTCCAAGTTTTGTAGGGAATCAAAGAAAGAGAAGAAGGAGAGCCCGAGACGTTGCTACCACTGCAACGAGAAAGGGCACCTACGACCAGAGTGCCCTCTTCTCAAAAAGGAGAAGAAGAAGGAAAAGGAGAAGAAATCTAAGAAGAAGGTGTTCCAAGCCACTTGGGACGATTCAAGCTCGGAGGAAGAAGAAGAAGAAAAAGAAGAAACCGCTTGCTTTGGTTTCATGGCCAGAGGAAGCGACAGTGAAAGTGGAAGCGACTCAGACAACGAGGTAAGTTATGATTTACAAGAAGCTTTTAATGAACTATTTGAGCTTAGTAAATCACTAAGAATAGAAAATAAAAGCATGAAAAAGAATCTTAGCTTTCTTAAATCTGAAAATGATAGGTTAGAAATAAAACTTAAGGATCTAGAAGCTTGTCTTAAAAATGATAACCTATTATTAGAAAATCATAACCTCATCAATGAAAATAATAAATTGATTGAGGAAAATGATAGTTTAAAGTTAGAAATCTGTGATCTAAAGGCTAAGATGCATACTATAGAAAAAGAAATCGCATGTCTTAGGGAAAACTCTAACAAACTAATCAACAAAGTAGATGATTTATATAGCCCTAAGATTGAGAAAGGATCTCCATCAAGGAGACCCGCTAACAGATCCGGATCCAAGCCCACTTGGATACCGAAAAAAGAATTAGAATCTTGTTTTGTAGGGTTCAGGGATAATTACAACACAAAGGACTGGACCTACAAACTCAAAGCTGGTCAACTCAAGTTGGGAGAACCAAGGAGTAGACCAAGGAGGAGAACAAGAAGACCGACGAGACGGCGAACAAGCGACGGACCCACCGCACGTCGACCACCAGATTGGAGACCGGTGCCAATGCCCGGGCCTCCAAGCTACGGATGGGAGCCCCATCCGATGTGGCATCCACCACCACCATTCGGGCCATTTTATTGGTCATGGGAGGTGAGGTAAAAATTCTTCACCCTATCTTTTTATCATTAGCATTTAGATAGGGGGAGTTAAAAAAAAAATAATTTATGAGCTAATTTTTAAGGGGGAGCTATAAGGTAGCTAAATTTCCTTAGAAAGGGGGAGAACAATAATAGCTATCTTGTTGTTATAAAAAGAAAAAAGGGGGAGGACATCACCTTTGTTAAAAGAAATTTATAGAAGAGCATGTTTTAAAGGGGAGTTACAGGAAATGTAAAATCAATTAAACCTTTTTGATAATGTCAAAAAGGGGGAGGATTTTCTGCACTATTATTTATGGTTTTGTCATCATCAAAAAGGGGGAGATTATTGGTGCTAGAGCACCACGATCATTTGTTTTGATGATAACAAAACACATGTTATTTAACATTTTCACATGGAGTCGTAGATTTCAGGTCAATTGCAAATGTAGATGTGTTTAGACGAAATTCGAGCTCGCATCCAGGATGGATTGGAGGAGCTTGATGGAGAACAGAGGAGATTCGTGAGGAGCGATAGATTGAAGATGGAAGGACAAGAAGAATAGGATAGAATTCTGTTTATCTCTTTCTTGTACTCTTGTCTTTATTTTTTCTTGCTCTTTATTTCCTTAGAACATTATGTTAAAGAGCCTCAAAGTACCCTAACAGTAGTCCTAGGAACACCAGCACAACCCTAGGATACTTAGGTTTTCTGTAGAGAACTTAGAAAACCAATATAGGGTTCATACAAAGTTTCCAGACGTCTAATTCCCAAATCAGACATCTGATAAAGGGTTTTAAGAAGTCTGACTGTTGTTTCAGACGTCTGATAAATATTAGGTTGGACTTAGTGTTCTGTCTGATAAAATCAGACGTCCAGACCTTAGACCAGATGTCTCAGGAGATGTCTGATGACTTTGCCAGACGTCCAATTAGTGGACCGTTGGCTGGCTTAGCGAACAGTCAAGAATGTGACCGTTAGAGCCTTATCAGACGTCCATAGGACTTTCCAGACGTCTGATAATTGACCGTTGTGCCTCAGCTGACCCAAAATCTCTTCTCAGAGATTTTCTAGCCGTTGCAACGTTTGGAAATCCATTCCCACAGAAAAAGTAGGTTTCCAGACGTCCAGACATAGTGCCAGACGTCCTATATGTCATCTGATGGACTTGCACAAGAACCCTGTTTAGATCTGATTCAAGTCAGGAAGGAACCCGCCCAAAATCAGACGTCTGACCTTGGAATCAGACGTCTTAAAGTGAACTTCCAGATGTCTGATTGCAGAATTAGACGTCTGAGAAGCCTGTCAGAACAATGATTGTTCCTGATTTCGGGTTGATTCTCTTGGGCTTTGCACCCAACGGCTATAGAACCTTTCCTAAGCCTTCCAAAGCCTTCCTAAGGCCTCTATAAATAGAGGGGAACCTTTGCAACATAAACACATACCAAGAGAAACCTAGACACACCTAAGCAACATAGTTCCACTCTTTTGTGTCCAAGAAAACAAGCTCTTACTCTCCAAGCTCAAGTTCCATCATCTTGAGAGCACCAAGCTTCGCGCACCCGCTCTCCCGCCGTAGTTCACGAGAGCGAAGTTGCACTGTCGCGTGGCTCACGCACCTCGTCATCAACTCGACGCACTCCTTGCAAAGGGAAGCATCCTATTTCCTATAGAAGCTTAGGTTAAATATTACTTTGTTGGCTCTATAGGATTACTTGTTTTATCTTTGTTATTTGGTTGGGTATTCGCTTTGCGAATTCCCGTCTCCTTCGCGAGACAAAATCCTTCTCGTGAAGAGAAGGGGTTGAGGTACGCTACCCTCGTCTAAGTAGCGTGGCTGTAATTGAGGTTGAATCACCCTCGTTTTAAAGTGATTCGGTTTAGTGGATTTTGATCAACTTGGTTGATCGGAAAATCCTAACTCGAGATGGTTAGGTGGTGGTTTTCACCCGATTTGGGTTTCCACCTAAAAATACTTATGTACTTGTGTGATTGTCTATTTCGTGAGATTGTTTATATTTATTTCAGCAATTATTTTGTCACCCCCTCCTAGTAGGGCAAACTACAAGGTTAACCTGGCCAAGCTGGTTTTGAGGGGAATATGAGGAAGGTTCTTCCTTTGTCTTTTGCACCTAGTTCTGTTACCCTACAGCAGCATTCGTTTGACACTACCCCGCAGCCTTAGACACCAGGTTTTGCAAGAGAGGTTGAAACTACTCAGTAGTTTCAAGCCAAATGCAGGTTATTTGATGTGTTCTTTGTGAATTTTAACCTATTTCTTCAATTTAGTAGATGGCGGGTGGTCCACAAGGTGACTCGCCTCATCAACTAACTCTTGGGCTCGTCGAAGTCCAAGTTAGTTAATGTGGACCTAGTGGCTCATGCACTTCTATGTTCCTTATCAAATTATAGACCACAATTCAAAAGTACACTATAAGTTAAGATGGAATCCAAACGATTTAAAACTTGGCAAGAAGATTCCTTTTACAATAAGCTT
This sequence comes from Thalassia testudinum, assembly GCA_037157565.1. Taxonomy (NCBI): domain Eukaryota; kingdom Viridiplantae; phylum Streptophyta; class Magnoliopsida; order Alismatales; family Hydrocharitaceae; genus Thalassia; species Thalassia testudinum. The sequence continues at coordinate 14,409,487 of JAZHRO010000063.1, forward strand.
TTTAGAGAGTATTTTTTCAAAATTTTTATTATTTCCAACAGATAGTTATGAACTTTTAACTAGCAAGAGGTCAAATTTAGGATTTAGACCCCATGTTGGTTTTTCTATTGAAAATGATACCAAATATGCTCCAAAAATTTTATAAATATATGATTTTGAAAGCTAAATTGACTATCTTTCAAACCCCACAAATTTTGAGTCAATCTATTTGTATGTTGGTTAGAATTGATTTTCAAAATTCATAATAGTTCTATTTTCGACCAATCTAACACATATGTACTCTAAGAATTTTTAAAAATTCCACAGAGTGAATTTTATTTTGAAAAAATAAGCGTTGGAGAGATAATTTAAAGATCAACTTCTAGTCCAAAGTTTAAGATTTTTAGAGCATTAGAAACATGGCTATTGAATTTTGAATATAACACTTACTTTCTGGCCAAATTTCCAATAGGAATGTGTGCACTAGATTTCCGCAGCACCCATGTCGATTCATTTGCTGCTTCTCCGATTTCATCTTGTGCACAAAAATAGTATGTTAGTGATGAAACCAAAAGTCACCTTGCCTCCCCAGCAATGATGCCAATTTGTCCGTGGCATAGATCATGTAAAAGATAAATACGTCATAGTATAGCACGAACTATGTCTCGACAAATAAAATTAACGGAACTGGGAGTCTCGGTCGATCACAAGGAACCAGAAAGCACTTTTGATTTCATGTGTTTATTTCAAATATAAAGACTAAGAAAAATAATAAATCACAATATTTATATCGCTAAAAGCGATTGAACATAACTGGATACATGTATTGAATAAAACATAAAATAAACTACTGTTGTAATAGAACAAGAGCACCACAAGTGGTTCATGGTAGCCTTTTGGAGAGATTGAGAGGAGCAGCGATAATCTGGCAAGGTGGCCCAACGGATTCTTCAGACAGAAATGTAGAGAAGATGGGAAGAAGAAGAAGAGAGAGATGTAGAAGAAGGAATAAGAAGAGAATGAAGAGAGAGTTGAGAGTTATCTTTTTTTCCACTGAGGGGAGGCCATTGGTCCTTTTATATCTCGTGCAAATCCTTCTTCTTTCTTTAGTTCTCTTTGATGCTGCAACGTGGCGAGCTATGCGCTCTCAGATCCTTCATTACATGACTCCCGTTGGCTCGCACCCGTGCCTTTGCATTTTCGCCTTCAAATCCTGCCTCATCATCTTAGTCGTCCGATTTCAAATGCTGTGCACGTTTCTTGCACCTTTCTGACCTCGCAACAACCCATGCGATCATGCCACATGGATGCATCTCAGCCCTCCAATCGTGCATACACGCCTGCACGTGCCAACCTACGACGTCGCATCAATTTTGTGCAACGCTGGGCTTGAACCTGCGTCCCATGCTTACTTGTGTGCGTGCACGAGCCAACACACTGTGGAAACCCTTTAGTATATATACTTAGTTTCGATTTATACTCAATAATCTGGGTGGGCGACGTGGCACGCTCGTGGCCTTTCATCTTCTTTTCCTTGTATCTAGTGATGTAGGCCTCCGATTAAGTTGATTTTTGCACCATTAGACTGCAAACATTGATTCGGATCCATCCGTATGGTTGGATTTTTCATCTGAGGTTTAGATCTACTTCAATTTTCCCCTTTGCTCTTGCTCTTCTACAGACTCCCTAGGGTGCTACGGGAGTTTGATTGATGCGAACTTGGATGCGTTGGAATCCCGTTGTTATTCTGACTAGATCCATAAGATTGGATCGGTCATCTGCAGCCCTGGATTATTTGCAATCATGAATACCTCTCAAATAACATAGTTTAATGGATAAAACACATATATCAACTATGATGCAGAATATGATGCGTATGCATGCAGAATGTTCATGTTAAGCTAAGTTCTAGCATAATTCAAGAGAATTAGGGCCTATGATTGCTGTGCAATCAGGATCTCAAATGCTTGAGTGCGCTCCTCGGTGATTGCAAAGGGGACATCCTTAGAGAGAAGAGTAGTCAGGCGGTGTGCGATTTTCAAGAAATCGAGAATGAATCGACGGTAAAAATCGACATGCCCTAGAAAGGATCAAATGTCCTTGACCGAGCTAGGCATAGGGAGTTTGGAAATCAAATTCACCTTGGCTCGATCAACCTGGATTCCTTCTTCAGAGATGAGATGTCCTAGGATAATTCCCTCAGGTACCATGAAGTGGCTCTTTTCCCAGGAAAGAACCAAGTTCACGTCGATGCACCGCCTGAGGATTTGGACCAAGTGCAGGAAGCAATCATCAAAAGATTCTCCAAATACCAAGAAGTCATCCATGAAGACCTCAAGGAAATCACCTACCATATCTGAGAATATGGCAAGCATGCACTGCTGAAAAGTAGTGGGTACATTGCAGAGATCAAATGGCATCCTTCGGAATGCATATGTTCCAAAGGGGCAGGTGATGGTGGCCTTCTCTTAGTCCTCAGGATGGATTGCAACCTGGTTATAACCGGAGTACCTGTCCAAAAAGCAGAAGAATCTATTTCCCACTAGTTTCTCAAGGATCTAATCAATGAACGATAGTGGAAAATGATTCTTCTTTGTGGAGGAATTGAGTCTTCTATAATCAATGCAGGCTCTCCACGAGTTCGCTATACAGGTCCGTATGGTTTCTCTAGTTTCAGTCATGATGATGGTGAGCCCTACCTTCTTAGGAACAACTTAGATTAGACTCACCCACCGACTGTCGGAGATCGAGTAGATGATCCCTACGTCTAACCACTTGATGATCTCCTTTTTCATGACATCCTGTAGATTTGGATTCAGGTGTCTCTGTATTTCACAGGATGGCCGTGAGCCCTCTTCAGTATGATATGATGTGTGCAGTATTAGGGGTTGATGCCAGTTAGATCATTGAGGTCCATCCAATGGCTCTCCAATGCTGCTGGAGAAAAGAAATCAGGCGTGTTTCCTGATCAGGTGTGAGTTTGGGGTTGATAATCATAGGAAACATCTGATTGGAACCCAAAATGACATATTTGAGATAGTCAGGGAGGGGCTTCAATTCCATAGCAGGATTATTAGCAATAGTAGGTGGTTCAGGGTGGTTGTCAGGAGAAAAGGAAGGATCTATGGGTGTGTCTAGGTTATGTTTAGGCTCCTCTAATTGCAAGTTTTGATCTTCTTGTGGTTGATTAGAAATATTCAGGTTTTCCTCGATACATAGGTCATCAAGCATGGCCTCGATATCATAGATTTGTTCTATAACCCCACAATTAATTCCTCGTTGGGCCTTAAAGATATTGATCTTTAGCATCTTAATCCCAAATTTTAACTCAATTTGTCCCTCCTCACAATTAATATTGCCCTAGCAGTGGCCAGAAAGGGTCTCCTTATTATGATCAATGTATTCTTCAAGTTCTTAGGAGCATCCATGTCTAAGAAAATGAAATCTACAAGAAAAAAGAAATCGTGTATCCTAACTATGACAACCTTGAGAATTCCTTCTGGTGACTTAATCGATCGATCAACTAATTGCAAGGTCATTTCTATCGGTTTAAGCTTAAACTCCTTAATGTAGTCTAGTAGGGATGTATGTATCAAATTTATGGAAGCTCCTAGGTCTAGTAAGGCTCGGTCAAACTGTATACCACCGATAGCACATGAGATTAGAGGGGTGCTTGGGTCTTTTGCCTTAAGCAGGAGTTTGCTCAAAATGATGGAGCTGGCTTGCTCCGACAATACGATTGAGTTTCCGCCTTTGGTTCGCGGCTTACGCTTAGGTGTACACACGTCTTTCAGGAATCATGCATAATCTGGTACGTGGCAAATTTCATCCATCAAGGGGATGCTTATATGGACCTACTCAAAGAGCTTAACCAGGTCCTCCTCAAGTACCACAGGTTTGGCTGTCCTCTTTCCCTTGGTCAAGGCCTCGGGAAATGGAACCTTAAATGGTTCCTCTAGAATTGGCTCAGGCTCTTTATCAAGGACAGGTGTGTCCTGGATGACCAATCTAGGATTAGGGTTTACAGCCTCAAGAATGTTGTGGCTAGGAAAGGATGGGTCTTGTGTTGCTTTGCCACTACGGATGGTGACGGAATTTAATTCTGCTGGATTTTGCTTTGGGTTAGGCAAAATAGGTGTTTGCTACTAAAATCCTAGGTATGAAGTTGAATCATCCATCCCTTCAGGTGATGGAGTAGAAGGGGCCTGATAAACAAAGTGGGCTTGGCCCCGATTTGGGTTCATAACATGCCTCTGGTTTGGCATGTTATTCGGATTTCGAAGAGGTTAAGAAGGAAGTGCACCAGGCTGGCGAGCACTTGCCAGCTAGGCTAATTGATTTCGTAACTCAAAGATATCCTCTTTGTGTTGTTTTTGCATGTCAACCAAGGTCTAGAGAATCAAAGATGTATGATCTTCTTCAGGTGGTCCAGATTGGAAGTTTTGAGTGGGCCTTGGTTGGGTGGGCTGATAAGGTCGCGAAGCCTGTGGTCGGGGTTAGAATTGAGGTCTTCGATTTGAGTTATTTTTCGACCATTAAAAGTTAGGATGAGTATGCCATCTAGAGTTGTAAGTGTTGGAGAAAGGATTATTCTGGATGGTGTGAAGATCCTCGCAGATCTGAGGAGCTCCGAGATAATCAGGGTATGGGGGTCAGAGTTCCCCCAACTGAGGTGGGCTGACCTGGAGTTGCCTCCGAAGCCATAATCAGATGGGGGTGGATACGCATCCATCCCCGAGGAGTGGTAGATGTTGTGCGCAGCCTCCCTTCCCGTGGGCAGGTGTGTGTATGTGCTTGGAGCTGCAAAGGTGGATTTGTGTAGATGATGAGTGATGCCGTCCACCTTTTTCTCAATAATGCAGACCTTGTCTAATTAATTGGCTACCAACTCTAGATCAATGGATGAGGAAAGGCCTCGGGATTGGTGTACCTCCCAATTATTTGTCAATGCATGGGTGGATGTCCGGTCGTATGTGTTATAATGCTTTGTCATGCTTTTTAGATGAGTATAAGTTAGTCGCGTTGTAGTATAGGTGACCAAGCGTTGATAACAAATAAGAATTTATTACTTGAAACCTAAGTATCCGAGGTCGAACACAGGGAGCAAATGGAATTTATTCACTAATCTCAATAATGTAATTGTTAGAGTTACTCAAAACTTAATTTAGAATATAAATGCAAGAATTTAAGAATCAATTATAATAAAAATAGAGAAATTGGACGTCTGATATTTCTTTTTAAGCTCTTATTTCCTTCTTCCTGAGTCTTCTCATTTCTGCTTTCTTTCTTCTTCACTTTTCTTCTTCGTCTCTTTAGTTCTGCTCTTTCTTATGTTCCTCTATCTTGTTCTTCTTTACTTATCTTCTTCTTTCTTTCTTCTTTCTTCTTCAACTGCACCTCTGCTACAGTGCTGCTCCTTCCCTTGGCTTTAGCCTTTCTTCTTCTTCCATTTTCTTCCTTGCCTTGATTTCCTTCTTCAGCCTTTTCCTTAGCTCTCCTCTTTTTCTTCTTCTCTTTGGCCTTCCTTCCTTCCCTACTCCTTCCTTTCTACAGCTAAGTATCCTTCCTTCCCTGCTCAACTTCACCTTCCTCTTCCTTCTTCTCTTCTTCCATGCACAACACCACGCAGCAAAACCTAGGCCCTACCCTCCCTGCATCTCTCTCTATTTCTCTCTTCGGTACGCTCTCCCAGAGTCGTGCAATCGGGTCGGGTGCCGCCCACCCAGGTCCAAGCACACCGGCATGGGTGTGATGCGTGAGAAGTGTTAGGTTTAGGTAAACGGGTCGGGTGCCAGATCCATGGGGGCAGGTTGCAGACGAGGCATGAGGGCGAGGGACCACACCCCTTTGTGACTTGAGGCAACTAGCATAAAACACAAATTCAATTTATACTACATACCTGCGCCAAAGATTTTCGAGGTGGGACTAAAGTGTCCCACCCACTTCGCTCACGCCCCCGCAGGGTGTCGCCTTTAATTGCCACGCTGCAGTTGCTCTCCAGCCAATTGCCTAGTTGCATGGATGCGCAAGACCTCTCCGCACTTCCTGGAGCGCAAGACCTAGGTGGATGCGGCCTGGAGCGACCTTGCAACCTTCTTGCTTCAGCGTCAATGGCGGAAGGGGGGTTGACCTGCATTTCACTTAATACAACCTGTCAGCCCCATTAAAACACCTGAGGAGCTTCGCCGTGTCTTGGTGAAGGTGGGACGGTGGGTGGCAGGCCGTGGGGCAACCTAGGTATGCGTGCCTAGGTTTCCCTGTGGCCGTGTTTATGGGTTTGTTCGGGGGACGTTTAGGGAGGTGATGGTGGTCGATGGCTGTGTGGAAGGTGATCAATGGACTGTGGCGGAGGTAGTGAGGTATCTGGTGAGGCGTGTGGAGGTGTAGAACGGTGGAGGCACCTCGCTGGTGGGTGGTTGGAGATGGAGAAGATGGCGGTGGACAGTGGTTGTGAGGGGTCGAAAGGGAAAATAGAGAGAGGGGAATTTAAGAGGGGATAGAGAGGAGTAATTCTAACCTAAGTGGATGAAGGAGGAGAGGTGGCTACTAGCTGTACCTGCTATCACCGGAGAAGACGGTGTCCAGGGGAGGGAGAGCGACGATGACGACGAAGGGTCTAGAGGTGCGTGCGAGGGTGATGTGCGACGTGGAGGAAGATGGTGAGGGCAACTCTGCAACTAGTAGTGTGGCAGTGCGAAGAGAAAGTGGGAAGCTCGTCGGAGCTTGCTGGACTTCCTGACCAGAGAAGAAGATGAAATTGGGGTGGATCTTTGACCAAGTCGAGCTGAAGAGATGTGGGCGGGGTTGAGGATCCTTTTATAGATGCTGGCAGGGGCCCTTGTGCTTGGAAGATAAGATTCCAAGCATGAGAATCCTCACCGGAGAAGGAATCCGTTGGATACCCAAATCTCTCGAGCCTTCGCATGAGAGATTGGGTGCAAATCAAAGATTGAAATCATGCTCAAATGGAAGGGAATTCCTCATAGAATCTCCCTTCCAAATCTGGGAGATCTCTGAGGAATCAGGGAGTACTCCCCTTCCATTCCTCGCCGAAGTAGGATTTCTCCCAATTAATGGTGAAGGGACATGATTGTAAGAGTGGTGAGGAAGTTAGGGAGGTCTATGCAAGAGCATTCAAAAGTTAGGGGCCAGAATGTAATTAGGTGGACTATTTTGCAAAGTAGGTCCAGATGACCTATCCTTAGGTCCAAATTTTGGTAAAAACCTAATTTGGACCTAAGGAATCCAATGATGAAGTTGGATTTTATGTTTGACCACGTTTGACTTTACATTTTACATAAAAACCCAAATTAGGTCAAATAATGAGTTGAGACCCTAATCTAGGTCAAAAGAGGTACCAAAGGCTGAATTGAAGGTTCTAAACCCTAGGGGATATTTTTCGATGAAGTTTAGAGGGTTTAGTTGATTTTTAACCTAAACAGAACCTTGTTGAATTAAGTAGGTCTATTTTAGAGTTATAGAATGTCATTTAATTCTTGGATTGCATAATAACCCATTTCTGACTGAACCAACCTACTCTTTATCTTATTCAGAACATTTGACCTATGTTTTGCCTCTAAGAAATCCCGTTTATGTACTGCAATGGTAAAATTACAGTTTTAACCTTTGTTTCATGTTTATTCTAAGAACATTAATTCCTTGAATTAGGTCCTTCTCCAGGTTATGTAGGAGCTCTTATTCTCTTTCATATTTCAAACTGAGCTAGTTAGGACTCATGATGAGGCTCTCATCAGTATGCACCCAATGGCTCATTGTTCAGGGAGTTCTTGCACATGTTATTGAGAATTTCCTAAATCATGTCCTCATGTTGACCCATGATGCTACCATCACAAGTTGCATTGACAAAGAGCTTGATATCCTCATGGAGTCTGTGGTAAAAGGATTAGACTTGTTACCACTTCAGAACTCCGTGATGGGGGCACTTACGCATGAGATCCAAAAAGGCATCCCATGCTTCGTGTAGAGATTCTTTCGCTCCAAGGGATAAGTGCATGATTTGGTGCTGCATCGTGTTGGTATGACTAATGGGGTAGAATTTTTGTAGGAAGGCGGTTTGAAGTTCTCCCTATGTGTTGATCAAGTATGGTTGAGTCTGAAACCAGTGATCGGCTTTGTCAGCTAGGGAGAATGAGAATAGCTTTAAGACTAATTTCTCCCGACTTTGTACATCTTCCCCAAAGGTGTGGGCCAGATGTTTTAGGTTTTTGATATGCTGGAAAGGATCCTCAGAGTTGAAGCCATGAAATTTTGGGGTCATATGAAGTATGCTAGGCTTGAGATCTACCTTGGATCCTCCCACAGGAATGTTGATTCGGGGTTCGATCTCCATCACTGCGGGATTATAGTGATCTCACATTTGAGGACGTGGTGGTGGGTTGATGATGGCATTGATTTAATTTTGGAAATCATGGAATTGTTGCTCAAGATTAGATTGTTCTCCTTGGTGATCCATAGCTAATGACGGGAAAGTAGGTTCTAAATCAGAGGATATGTCAATGTGATCAAGTTGTTGCATAAATACGGAAGTCGAGGCTCGACCTCAATGAGAGTGACTATCTAATGGAGGCCTCAAGGATGGTCTTATGGACCTCCTCCCAAACATGCACCGATGGATTAGATCAGGGATAGCTGGTGATGGACCCAATAAAGACACCCAAAAATTTTAGATGACTATAAAGGTTCAGGGTGGATGATACCCCTTGGTCAAAAAGTTGTCCACCTGATAATTACCTAGGCAGCCAGAGAGGGAGAGTCCCACAAAGACCCCTACATGGTAGAGTGCCCTAAATGAGTTACAGGGTTTCCCCCACCTAACCTCTCTTGTCACTGAGGATCCAAGTAGACTAGTGTTCACAGGCATTTCGTGCGGATTTAAAGCGTATTTTGTTGTAGTATAACCGACAAAACGTTCGAACAAATACAAAGTTTTTATTACTCGAAGACCGGAGTATCCGAGGTCGAACACAGGGAGCAAATGGAACTTACCACTAAATCAAAATGTAATTGAACACTCTAGTTTACTCAAAATATCAATTCAGGTATGAATGTATGCGATTAAAAGGAGTTAGGGCAAAAAAATGAAATTGGACGTCTGATCTTGTGATCAGACGTCTTAAAAGCATTTCTCCTTTTCTTCTTGATTATTCTTCTTCTTCTTCTGCTGCAGTCTTTGCTCTTTCTTTTCTTCTTCTGATCTCTGCAAAGTCTTCACTTGGCTTCTCTGTGCCTTTGCTTCTGGCTTGCTCTTTCCTTTCTTCTCCTGCAAAGGCTTCTTTCTTGCTTCTTCTTCTCTGCCTTGTTTCTTCCTCTTCTATTCTTCTCTGCCGTTCCTTCTTCTTTCTTTCTTTTCCTTCTCGCGGCCAAGTCCTTCTCCTCCTGCGTTCAGCCTACCTGCATAGGAGCAAAACCTAACCCTTCTCCCTCTACCCGCACATCTCTCTCTCTCAAGCAATTCACTCAAACCGCTCTCCCAGAGCCACAGCATAATCGGGTCGGATTGTACCCGGGACCAGGCGCACCTGCAGGTGTGTGATGCGCGAGGAGTGCGTAGGTCTAGGTCGGGTCGGACTTGCCAGATCCGCGTGGTCAGGCCGCGGACGAGGCGGGTGTGGGGTCAGTGAGGGACCTCACCCCTGTGCTTACTGAGGCGATAAGAGTAAAACGCAAAAACAACTTATACGGTACCTGAGGGTTGCAATCCCACGATGTGGGACTATCTGGTCTCGCCTTCACGCGCGCCTGCAGAAGCCTCGTCGTGCGATTGCCCCGCAGCTGTTGGCTCTGCTAGCGCTCCTTGGCTGGACTCGTTCACCTCGCGACACTCGCGCTAGTAAGCAGCACCTGTAGCCTGGAAGACCGGGTGCCTGGAGCTTCGTGGGAGCTTCATCAGAGGTCGTCCATGGCGGCAGCGGCTCAAACCCTGTCATACACAAAACGTGCATCTCGGCCCAATCAGAATAGCTAGAGACCTTCGCCGTGGCACGGCGAAGGCGGTGGGCAGTGCTGCAGGCCGCAGGTCGGCCTAGGCGTGCGTGCCTAGGTCAACTTGTGGCCGGAGATGGTGGGTTGGTCGGGGGGTGATTGTGGAGGGCTGGAGTGGCAGTGGTAGGGTGGAGTGTGTTCCTGGAGGTGAGGCGGAGCTTTCGAGGTGGTTGGCGAGCCGTGTGGAGGGCTGGAGTGGTGTGGGCAGCTCGCCGGAGTGCGGTCGGAGGCGAAGACGATGGAGGTGGTTAGCGTCTGTCGAGGGTCGATCAAGGGAGATAACAGGGGGAAAAGAGAGAGGAGAGGATGGAGAGGAGTTCTAACCTAACTGTAAGGACGAAAGGGGACGGAGGGCGAACAGCAGTACCTGCTGTCGCCGGAGAAGATGACGCCCAGTGGGGGAGGACGACGGCGACGACGGGGCTGAGGCGGCGTGCGCTGATACTGCGCGACGCGGAGGAAGGTCAGGAAGTTAACTCTGCCACTGGTTTTGTGGCAGAGCGAAGAGGGAGGGGAGGGGGCCTCGCCGGAGCCTGCTGGGAGTTTGGCCGAGCAGGAGGAGAGGAATTGGGGGTGGAACCTCGGCAAAACCAAGCTCTCCCCTCAGCGGCCTGGTCCAGGGGGTGTTTTATAGGTGCTGGCCGCCCCTATCAGTGCGTGAAAAATGCGCAATTAGGTCAGCCGGCTCGCCGGAGTTGGAAGGAAGAAAGATACCCAAATCTCTCGTGCGTTCGCACGAGAGATTGGGTTCACGCCAGCGAATTTGATTGGCTTTAGAAGGAAGGGAATTCCTCAGAGAATTCTCCTTCCATTTCTGGGAGGGAATCTCTGATGGATTAGAGAGCAATCCCTCTCCGAACCTCGCCGGAGCTCGGTTCTGCCCTAGCAATGGCGGCAGGACCGGTTTGCAAAGGAGGCGAAGAACCTAGGGGGTTCTCTGCAACGGTATTCAAAAGATAGGGACCAATTTGTGATTTGGGTGTATTAAATTGCAAAGTAGGTCAAGATGACCTCTCCTTAGGTCCAAATTTTGGTATAAACCTAATTTGGACCTAAGGAATCCAATGGAGAAGTTAGATTTCAGGTTTGACCTCGTTTGGCTGGATATTTTGCGTAAAAACCCAAATTAGGTTAATTGAAGAGCTAGGACCCTAATCTAGGTCAAACTAGGTTCCAAAGGCCAAATTAAGTGTTCTAAACCCTAGAGTATGTTTTTCCATGATTTGTAGAGGGTTTACTTGCTTTTTGTTCTGACCGGAACCTTGTTAATTTAAGCGGGTCTATTTTAGGGTTACCAAGTGTCTTTTAGTTCTTAGATTGCACATGAACCCATTTCTGATTGACTCAACCCACTTTTTATCTCATTTTGACCATTTGACCTATGTTTTGCCTCTGAGAAATCCCGTTTATCTACTGCAATGGTAAAATTGCAGTTTTAACCTTTATTTCATGTTTTCTTCTCAGAGCACTTGTTCCTTCAGTTAAGCCTTCTTCTAGGTTATGTAGGAGCTTTTATCTTCTTTATTGGGTCAAAATGAGCTAGTTATGGCTCATGATGAGGCTCTCATCATACCCCCATGCCTAGCTTTTGCTAGTCCCTTAGCAAAATTTCAAAGTTTTAACTTCCATTCTAGACCCAAAGTGTCCTTAGTTATGATAAGTGCTTCTTTTGTGATTAGGTAGGAATGCCGACAATAGGCCTAGAGGTACTCAAGTACCAACCAAAATCTTGACCTGTTCTGCTTTAGCCTCAGTCCTTCGCAAAGGTTTCTACAGCCCACAAAAACTATCCTAGGGTTTGTTGGACTCTGCGGTTAAAGCACCCGTGCTTGAGACAATTTTAGCCTACGTTCAGTTTGCAGTGCATTTTTTTTTTTTTTGTAAGAGAGAGATAGAGGATTTATTTGTTTGGAGAGCTTTTCTCTCTCTTTTCTTTTTATTTCTAGCTTCGGATTAGCTTCTCAACATGGTCTGTATCGGATTCCTCGTCCCCATCATCAATCCTCAAGGGTCCCTGGCTTCGAGATTTCGGGATAATCCCGCCCATGGCAACCCCCGGAACCCTGGCTTTCAAGATTTCGTGATAATCCCGCCCATGGCGTTCCGTGGCCGAATCCAGACCCTGGCGATCGACATTTCGTGATAATGCCACCCATGGTATCTGAACCAGCAGAGTGCTTACATGCCCCCAGTAGGATATTTAAATATCCTAAGAGACAAGCACCGAGGAGACGATATGTTGTTACGCATCTTCGAGGGGAATTTCCCGCTTCTCCGCGCTGGGAACTTGTCCAAATCAACTTGTGTTGATTGGCCGCTCCTAATCTAGGTGACTTTTTCAGAACATTAAACGCTCTTGCGTGCTTTGAATGTTTATGCGCACTGAACCAGACTGTGTGTGAATTTGGGTGCTTAGGTTACCGAATCCCGCAAACCGGAGGTCAGTTAACGAGGTCGAATACTTCCTAAGCCTTAGACCTAATACTTAAGCTTCGCATTTTCCTCAACCTCTTGAGGATTATCCAGATTTTAACGGATACGTGAATTTTTAAGCTAAAAATCTAGCCCAAGAGGCCTAAGACCAGCGTTCCCGCTAATCTCTTGTTATGTTTCCTTAGCACTTTTTCTTTTGTTTCTTTTCTTGATCTGGTCTAGAACTTCAGTTAATTCCTTAATCTTTTACTAATGACTTTTTCTTTTTCTTTTCCTTTTGTGCTCCTTTCTTCATTTTTGCTCTTTTTCTCCTCCTTATGATTATATGGCTCACAACATTTCCTCCCTCCCCAATTTTTTTTTGTAATTTTTCAATTTTTTTTTTTTGTGTTTTTGACATATGTGAATTTTTTTTGTGAGAATCCTTCTGATTTTTTCTTGGTTTTGTATGTATGCACTTTGTCACCCCCCTATGCTTAAGTTTTGCAATGTCCTCATTGTAAACAGAGGGTGGGAATTAGTGTTGAGGTCAGGGGCTTAGAACAGGATATATCGGGTGGGTGAATGGGTCGGGAATGAGTGATGCGAATGATTTTAAGTTCTGATACGTGTACCAGAGGTGGGATCAACTGTCTAAGGCTGAACTCAAGGTGCAATAGACGTGGAGTACAGACGGATAATCAGACGGGTCTCTATTTTTGAGGTGACAGGTTGCCTCCCGTTAAGCGCTAAATTTAATGCCTTCAGCCGAGCGAAAAATGGGGTGGAGAAGGAGTGGTCAAATCAATGGAGTTTTGGAAAACAAGCACCTTGATTAAGAGCCTGGTTGGTCCAACCAGGTACTTGTTCAAATCAGTGGGCTGATGATGCAGCCCAAACCCAGTAAGTCTGGTGGGTTGATAGATGTAGATTAGCAGATGTGGGACCCACCAAATGCAGTGATGTTCTGATAGATATGGAAGTGAAAACTCGAGTTCGGGCTCAGTCGAATCAGCCTGGTGGGGGTAGGGTTCCGAAAAATAATCAATGTAAGGTGTGGAATCCCTACAGGGACGGTCAAAGGATGGAGGCTCCTGAGTTGTGGTCTGATCAGTGTCTGATACCCGGTATAGATACGGAGTTGAATCATCTGCAATCGGCTCAGTGAGAGGTGAATCAGAATAGAAATTGAGTCCGGTTGCAGGTCGGGATGGGGAACGGGTTTTGATTGGTTCTGTATATGTGGAGCAGGTGGCTTCAAAGAAGATTGACAGGTTATAATTAGGAGGTAGATTTTCTCCGATGTTATGGTCGGATTCGAGATCGTCGGAGAGTTTGCGAAAATCAAAGTTTGAATGAGACTCTAGATCATGAGTTCCACCATAGAATAAATCATATGTTGTATATTCAGCAGCCTGACTGGGATCTAGCCTAAATGTTAATTCTGAGCTTACAAAGGTGTCCCTATCTGGTACAGGCTCAGGTTCAAGGTTAGTAGGGCAGAGCCAATCGAAACCCTGCTCATCCAAGTCCTCGGTTTCTGTATCGTAGATTGGCATGACTTCCGAAAACTCGATTAGTTCTTCTGAGGAGGTTGATGAGGGATATTCATCAAATCGAGGCCCAGAATCATATTCTTCATTAAGAGATTGATTTTCTTCATATGAGGCCTTGAAATCTACAATATAGGTTTCAGATCTAGGTTCTAGGCTTAGGATGTGGGTGGAATTACTAGAATCTAGGTCTGAATAACCTTCGAGGGCCACCTTATCAGAATAAGGGACGGAATTTACACCCTCGAGTGGTTCAGTTCTACTCTCATACTTGCAGGAGTCTTGGGATTCTAAAACGGGTTCATCATGGTCTTTTCCTGCATTTGGAGCTTCCCAACCTTCTACAATATCAGGTGCATTATACTCCATCTGGGTTGGGAATCCACAACCATTTTGTGCCCCAAACCCGAGATCAGATTTATCCTCGATGTTGTCCCAAGATAGTTCATCCTCTGTTGGCGGTATGTACGAGTATTTCTGATCAATCACTTGTTTTATTAATCTCATTACCTCTTCCCGTTTTTCAATACTATCTTGGTGTTGCTTCCAAAGTCGAGGATTTGTCATACATTGAAGGTATTCACTATTATGCAATTTTTCTATCTCAATGTATGCAGTAATGAGCAAGTCACGGGTTGATCCTTTGTTGGCTTCTACTAATAGTACTTGGGCACAAGTTATGACAAAGGTTGTGGTTGTTGGGACATCAACCTGAATGTTTCCTACTGTTGTGGAGGTTTCTTCATTTTCATAAAATCTCATGGCATCCTCAATCATTTTATCTCTCATGGATCTCCGGTATTCAGGTTTCTCGACTGGTAGTCCTAGGTGGTTCGGCTACATATTTGGATCATGTGGTGGAATCACGATCAGAGTTTGACTCAAGATGTGTTATGAAGCGATCAGATCTGAATAACGAGTCCCACTGAAAATGAGTGTGTGTGAAAAGATGCAGGACTGGAGATGTTCTTGACCCAATCAAGACACCCAAAAGATGTTTGGATGACTATGGAGGTTTGGGGCGGATGGACCCCTGGATCAGAAAGTCATCCACCTGAGAATTACCTGGGCAGCCAGAGAGGGAGAGTCCCGCAAAGACCCCTACACGGTAGAGCATCCCTACGGGTTACAGGGTTTCCCCCACCCGACCTCTCTTGTCACTGAGATTCCAGGTAAACCAGAATGGGGACCTTGACCTCTTAAGTCTATCACTTTTTATTTCAAAGGTGTTTTTAGGGTTCTCACTTGAACTTTAGATGTTTTTGGTATTGTGGCTTAATTTAGAGGTTGGTTGACCCAAGGGGTCAACTTCACCTGACCTGTCCTATAGATGGCAGAATGATTCTAAGCTCGGAGCCTAGAGATCACCCTGATTTGACTCCCAGGTTATTAGGTCAAAAGAAAATTTTAAGATTCAAGTGATTTTAGAGCTCAATTTTAGGGTTTGTCTTATTTAACTTTCTTCAATCAAGGGCTTGGGTAGCACACTGATGCGGGAGGGTTTATTTCCTTTTACACAGGCATGTGTGACTAGCGCTTCAAGACCCTAATGTGGAAACCCTAATTTGGTTCTATTTCCAATCCTCTTTTTCTTTTTCAAAAGTTCTCTTTGGACTTATAAACAAGAAGTGTGTGGTCCGCCGAGATTAAGCGTTTATTTTCAATTAGGCACAAGAATTTGTGGGATGGGAAAAAAAATCACTCCAACTTCAAGAATATTTGCAGAAATTTTCGCAAAATCAAGAAATGTTTTGCCTTAGAGATGGTGATTACTATATAAAGAAGGCAATTGATTCCTAACTTGATTTTCTTCCTTTTGTCTTTCAAAGATTAGGGGATGATTAAGGAAGAAAAGAAATTACTTGCCCTGGAGTGGTTGACTTGCGGGAGAGATTTTCTCATGAAGTACCTGCAAGATCACATCAAAGAAAAGTAGGGCAAGTTAGTGTTCAATATGATAAAAAGAATGTAGAGACTAGTGGTAAATTGTGCAGTGCTCCCCAGCAACGGCGCCAAAATGTTCACGGGCGTTTTGTGCGGATTTAAAGCGTATTATGTTGTAGTATAACCGACAAAACGTTCGAACAAATACAAAGTTTTTATTACTCGAAGACCGGAGTGTCCGAGGTCGAACACAGGGAGCAAATGGAACTTACCACTAAATCAAAATGTAATTGAACACTCTAGTTTACTCAAAATATCAATTCAGGTATGAATGTATGCGATTAAAAGGAGTTAGGGCAAAAAAATGAAATTGGACGTCTGATCTTGTGATCAGACGTCCTAAAAGCATTTCTCCTTTTCTTCTTGATTATTCTTCTTCTTCTTCTGCTGCAGTCTTTGCTCTTTCTTTTCTTCTTCTGATCTCTGCAAAGTCTTCACTTGGCTTCTCTGTGCCTTTGCTTCTGGCTTGCTCTTTCCTTTCTTCTCCTACGAAGGCTTCTTTCTTGCTTCTTCTTCTCTGCCTTGTTTCTTCCTCTTCTATTCTTCTCTGCCGTACCTTCTTCTTTCTTTCTTTTCCTTCTCGCGGCCAAGTCCTTCTCCTCCTGCGTTCAGCCTGCCTGCACAGGAGCAAAACCTAACCCTTCTCCCTCTACCCGCGCATCTCTCTCTCTCAAGCAATTCACTCAAACCGCTCTCCCAGAGCCACAGCATAATCGGGTCGGATCGTACCCGGGACCAGGCGCACCTGCAGGTGTGTGATGCGCGAGGAGTGCGTAGGTCTAGGTCGGGTCGGACTCGCCAGATCCGCGTGGTCAGGCCGCGGACGAGGCGGGTGTGGGGTCAGTGAGGGACCTCACCCCTGTGCTTACTGAGGCGATAAGAGTAAAACGCAAAAACAACTTATACGGTACCTGAGGGTTGCAATCCCACGATGTGGGACTATCTGGTCTCGCCTTCACGCGCGCCTGCAGAAGCCTCGTCGTGCGATTGCCCCACAGCTGCTGGCTCTGCTAGCGCTCCTTGGCTGGACTCGTTCACCTCGCGACACTCGCGCTAGTAAGCAGCACCTGTAGCCTGGAAGACCGGGTGCCTGGAGCTTCGTGGGAGCTTCATCAGAGGTCGTCCATGGCGGCAGCGGCTCAAACCCTGTCATACACAAAACGCGCCTCTCGGCCCAATCAGAATAGCTAGAGACCTTCGCTGTGGCACGGCGAAGGCGGTGGGCAGTGCTGCAGGCCGCAGGTCGGCCTAGGCGTGCGTGCCTAGGTCAAGCTGTGGCCGGAGATGGTGGGTTGGTCAGGGGGTGATTGTGGAGGGCTGGAGTGGCAGTGGTAGGGTGGAGTGTGTTCCTGGAGGTGAGGCGGAGCTTTCGAGGTGGTTGGCGAGGCGTGTGGAGGGCTGGAGTGGTGTGGGCGGCTCGCCGGAGTGCGGTCGGATGCGAAGACGATGGAGGTGGTTAGCGTCTGTCGAGGGTCGATCAAGGGAGATAACAGGGGGAAAAGAGAGAGGAGTGGATGGAGAGGAGTTCTAACCTAACTGTAAGGACGAAAGGGGACGGAGGGCGAACAGCAATACCTGCTGTCGCCGGAGAAGATGACGCCCAGTGGGGGAGGATGACGGCGACGACGGGGCTGAGGCGGCGTGCTCTGATACTGCGCGACGCGGAGGAAGGTCAGGAAGTTAACTCTGCCACTGGTTTTGTGGCAGAGCGAAGAGGGAGGGGAGGGGGCCTCGCCGGAGCCTGCTGGGAGTTTGGCCGGGTAGGAGGAGAGGAATTGGGGGTGGAACCTCGGCAAAACCAAGCTCTCTCCTCAGCGGCCGGGTCCGGGGGGTGTTTTATAGGTGCTGGCCGCCCCTATCAGTGCGTGAAAAATGCGCAATTAGGTCAGCCGGCTCACCGGAGTTGGAAGGAAGAAAGATACCTAAATCTCTCGTGCGTTCGCACGAGAGATTGGGTTCACGCCAGCGAATTTGATTGGCTTTAGAAGGAAGGGAATTCCTCAGAGAATTCTCCTTCCATTTCTGGGAGGGAATCTCTGAGGGATTAGAGAGCAATCCCTCTCCGAACCTCGCCGGAGCTCGGTTCTGCCCTAGCAATGGCGGCAGGACCGGTTTGCAAAGGAGGCGAAGAACCTAGGGGGTTCTCTGCAACGGTATTCAAAAGATAGGGACCAATTTGTGATTTGGGTGTACTAAATTGCAAAGTAGGTCAAGATGACCTCTCATTAGGTCCAAATTTTGGTATAAACCTAATTTGGACCTAAGGAATCCAATGGAGAAGTTAGATTTCAGGTTTGACCTCGTTTGACTGGATATTTTGCGTAAAAACCCAAATTAGGTTAATTGAAGAGCTAGGACCCTAATCTAGGTCAAACTAGGTTCCAAAGGCCAAATTAAGTGTTCTAAACCCTAGAGTATGTTTTTCCATGATTTGTAGAGGGTTTACTTGCTTTTTGTTCTGACTGGAACCTTGTTAATTTAAGCGGGTCTGTTTTAGGGTTACCAAGTGTCTTTTAGTTCTTAGATTGCACATGAACCCATTTCTGATTGACTCAACCCACTTTTTATCTCATTTAGACCATTTGACCTATGTTTTGCCTCTGAGAAATCCCGTTTATCTACTGCAATGGTAAAATTGCAGTTTTAACCTTTATTTCATGTTTTCTTCTCAGAGCACTTGTTCCTTCAGTTAAGCCTTCTTCTAGGTTATGTAGGAGCTTTTATCTTATTTATTGGGTTAAAATGAGCTAGTTATGGCTCATGATGATGCTCTCATCAACTAGAATGGGGACTTGACTACTTAAGTCTACCAGTTTTAGATTAAGATGAAGGTGCTTATGATTTCAATTGAACTTTAAGATGATTTTTGTACAAAGTGACCTAATTTTAAGATTGGTTAACCCAACAAGGTCGGTCAACTTCACCTGTTTTGTCCTTTCAAAAATTTAGGTCTCTCTTGTAGTGTTCAAATGAAATTAAGAGCCTATTTTTAGGGTTTACTCGAATAGATCAATTCGACCAGCGCTTAGGCACACACTGTTTGGGAAGATCAATTCTTGATTAAGAAAGTGTGTCTCTAAAACCCTAAACTTGAAACCCTAATTGGCTCTAATTGGTCCAATTCAATTTTGTCTAAAGGTGGTACCTTGGGCTCAAGCAAGAAGGTGATAGTCCTAGATACCTTAAGCTTTAACTAGGTGCACAAATCAGGGTTTGGATGTTTTCTAGAATGTATCAAATTAGGTAACTTGATGATTTGTCTAAGAATAGAATGCAAGTTGCCCTAATTGATTTTTTCCCTTTTTAGCTTTTTAGAATCAGGAGCTTACAAGAGGGTGGATGGAGTTTACCTACCCCTGTAGTGGCTGATGTGCAGTTGATCTTCTTCAATGAATCCCATGAAATAGATCAAAGTCAAAAGAGATAGAGCAAGTTAGTACCAAATCTGATATTGTAATCAAGAGATCTAAATTGCATGTTACTCCCCGGCAATGGTGCCAAAATATTTATCCGATCTAAAATGGGTTTTAAAATCAATGAGTTGCAGTATAAGTCAAATTAGCATGAAAAACAAATAGAATTTATAGGTCGAATATCAGAAATGAAGTCTGAGGTGGAACACAGGGAGCAATTGGCAAAATAATTCTCAAGATCAAAAATATATAATCAATAGAATTCCAAGAAAGTATGAATGAAAGTGAATGTCAGATAATGCAAAAAGAATGGGGTAAAATGGTGATTTGAATCACCAATTACCTCTGACAATTATCTCAAATATTTCAATAGTAGTAAGCAAGTGAATTCCATGTAATATAAGTAAACAGTGCACTTCAAATGATGCTCAGACCTTTGTTTAGCCAATTAGATGGCTTAAATCACTCGCTGCTACAGTACCAAGAGGGCACCCTTCCTCCTCTCTTCTTCTGCGGGTCCTTTTCTATAGCTATTCTTTCTTTCCTTCTTCACGTGCAAGGGGAAGATTCTTTAAATGGCTTAGTGTCGGCTGTTGGTCCTGAGAGCAAAACCCCCTTGCCTCCACGTGCTTTCCTCTCCTTCACTCTCTAGGATTTGCCCTGTTAGGGGCACAGTCAGGATAGTCGGATTATCGGCTACACGCACACCCGAGACTAAGGCTGTCGAACCTACATGGTAGCCAAGGAGTGCTTAGCTAGGTGGGTAATCGGATGCACCAGGACAATGTGAGCAGTGTCACAGGCGAGGTGCATGGGGGTGTATGGGACCTAACTCCATGGTTAGGAGGCAAAGAGCCTATAGGACAAAAATAGTTTATGCCACTTCCAACGCTTGCGAGTTTACGATGTGGGACTAAAGTCCAATACTTCTTTTTGCATGTAGCTGCGAAAGATGGCACCTTCAATTGAGATTGTACAGGCCATAGTGACTCCAATTAGCAGCCTAGGCGCTCTCCTATGAGTAAGCCTCCACATTCTGAGACTTCACCTAGGACTCGTGGCAACAAGAAACCTTCTCCAAGCTCGTCGAAGGCATGCTATTGATGGCGAAGAGGGCGAATACCTGAAAATCAAAATACGGCATTGCATTCCAATTAAACAAGCTCAGGAGCTTCACCGTAGGGTGTGGAGTGCATCAGTTGTGTTTTCATGGCTTGTGGAGGTGTGTGGTGGTCAGTTGGAGTCAGGAATGGCGACAGAAAGGTGGGTTGGTCGACAGCGGGTTTGAGTGGATGAGAAAGCGAATGGAGAGAGGGCTTTTGAAGAGTGGAGTACGATGGAGGTTGTGAGGTGGTCGGTGAAGTGTTTGGAGTAGTGGAGTGAGAGGATGACTTCATCGGAGTGATCATCGGAGATGGAGATGAAGGTGGCTTGCAACGGTGTTGAGAGGTTGAAATAGGGATGAGGAGAGGGGAATTTAACCTAAAAGTGGAGAGAAACTAATATAACTTAAGATAATTAGACAAAAGGGGCAGATTTTCCTCAGCGAGGGTACGCCGGCTCTAGTGAAGACAAGGGCTCCAGTGAGTGAGAGATGGCGACGAAGACGTGATTGGAGCTGCTGCAAGTATTGCGTCGCGCGGAGGAAGAAGAGAAATGTAGATATGTCACCGGTATTGTGAACAAATGAGGAATGCAGTCTAATGAGGTCACCAGACGTCGTGGAGCTTCCTTGCTGGAGTGAAGGGAGGAAGGAGGGGTATTCCAGGCTGAGAATGAGCGTGGCCTCTTCGGTTTGATCTGGAGGTCCTTTTATGGGTCTTTGGATGGTGTTTTGGGCTTGGGAAGCAAGCTTCCTAGGCTTGGAGGGCTTTTTCAGAGATAGGAATTCTAGGATACCCTAATCTCTCATGAGTTCGCATGAGAGATTGGGAAGGTTTGAGAGCTTAGGAATTGGCCGAAAAGGAAGGGAATTCCTTGACAAACTTCCCTTTCAAATCTGAGAGGGATTTGTCAAGGAATCAAGGAGAACATGCCAAATTTAGCTCGTTGATGTTTGCAGGAATAGGATTCACGGCGGTAAGGACCTATTTGTGAAAATTATGACAAGTTAGGTGCCTTCTCGTAAGGATTTTGAAAGTTAAGGGCATATGTGTGATCAGATATTTCCAAATTGCAAACTATGTCAAGACAATCTCAGATTGGGCCCAAATTTTGGTATAAACCTAATTTTAGCCCAAGGAATCCAATGGTGAAGTTGGATTTTGGTTTTGACCTAGTATGACTGGGTAATTTATGAACAAACCCAAATTAGGGAAAATGTCAATTTGAGACTTTGGTTTGGGTCGAGATGGGTTTTAATGGTCAAATTGAAGGTATCAAACCCTAGAAAATATTTTTGTATGAATTTTAGAGGGTTTAGGTGAATTTTATCCTAACCAAAACCTCAATTATTTAAGCAGGTCTATTTTAGGATTTCAGAAGTCATTTAATTCTTAAAACACGGGAAAACCCTTTTCTTTCTGTATTAACCCACTTGTTGGATATTCAAGACCATTTGACCCTTAATTACCCTGGGAAAACCTGTGGTTATTCTGTATTCAAGATTTGATGGTAAATTATAGTTTTAACCCTAGTTTCTTATCTTTCTCTCAGAATGATTTTGCAATGAACTATGGCTCTCTGGTAGTTATGTAGGAGCATTTATTCCTTGATAATGACTAAATTGAGCTAGTTATGGCTCATGATGGTATTCCCATCAGTCTTCCTTCAGGATCTACATCCAATTCCTCAAGATGATATTAATGCACAGGTTATGAAAACCTTGCAGCGTATGTAGAATCAAATAACTGAAGTGACCCGTACTATTACTAATTTGCAAAATCAAATTATGGTCGCACTAAATTAAAGACCTGCAGGCAATCTACCATCCAACCCATGCCCAACCCTAACAATCAACAGAACCAATACTAAGGTGGGAATCCCCATCACTCTAACTAGCCTCCTATCCAGCCAGTACCATAGCACCCCCTGGGTTTCCATCAAAATCAGACCCCCCGACCTCCTAAAAATAATCATACTAGCAATGCAGTCACCTTGATGAGTGGGAAAACAACTGAAGATCCTAGTCCCTCTCATTCCACACAAGAAACCCACCTTATACCTATGCAAGTTGACTCTCCTTCCATCCTAACTCAAGAAGAAAAAGAAAAAGAAAAAGATTCAAAAGGCAAATCTCCCATTCCTTTCCCTCAAGCTTTCAATTCCACCAATAACAAAAGAAAGAAAACTGAGCCTACAACCGAGGAACTCATGGAATTATTTAGGCAAGTACAGGTTAATATTCCCCTCCTAGATGCAATCAAGTATATCCCTACCTACTCCAAATTTCTCAAGGATATTTCTACTCCTAAAAGGTAGACTAAAAACCTAGGATGGGTAATCCTTTCAAAGCTAGTAAGTTATGTGGTTCAGAACAAGCTTCCTCCAAGGAAAAAAGATCCAGGTGCTCCCCTCATTTCTGTGATCATCAATGACACAAATTTTGACCGCGCCCTTCTTAATCTAAGTGCCTCTATCAATATCATCCCCACTATATTATTCAAGGAATTTAAGATTGGTGATCTAAAACCTATTGAGGTCCCATTACAATTGGGAGACCAATACACAATTAAACCTAACGGGATTGTCAAGGATGTACAAGTCAAGGTCCAAAACTATGTATTTCCTATAGACTTTCTTGCCCTTGACATTGAGTTACGAGAAACACTGATTAATGCCCTTATCATCCTGGGACGTCCTTTTATGGCCACCATAAAAGCTAATATTGACTGTCATTCAGGCAAAATGGGCATTACTTGCAATGGCCACACCATTACCTTGTTTATTTTCAAAGCTTCCTGGACATTCCATGATGATGCTTTTTTTTAGGACTCAAATACTGAAATAGATAATTTGGTGGAAGAAACAATGTTTGTTGAATCTTAACTGCTTTGACCACTTTGGAAAATGATTTCTTCGATGATTCGAAGTCCGAAATAGAATAAATGGTCAAAGACAATAGATATTTCAGATTTGGGAACTTGCCTTCATTCTACACCTCTTCTTGACATATTACCTCACCCTCCCACTCTGACCTTATTATCCACTCCAACCCTCACCCCTGACTATTCTAACTCCTACTATCCCTTGGACCTTCCAGCTGATCCCCCTGAGCCTAGCCTGCATTCTGAGATAAAACCCTTGATTGACTCAGATCCTCTTTCCATTTTCCCACCTCATTTAATTCCCCTTATTTCAACTTACTATCTTTCTGGGGACTAAGAGGAAGACTTATTCACTGTAGGCATTCAACTATCCAATCTTCTTCATGATTTTCCGTCAACAGTGCTGCACCCTACTCCCAGTTGAAAAGGCTTTAAAGATAGCCCTGGGTGGGGTGTAACCCACTATTCTCCTATTTTCCTTTCTTCTTTCTTTACTCAGGTTTTGACCATCCTGAATCCGACCTTTCTTCACTCAGGTAATATCTTTTCCCTTCCTTATGCATGTGGACATTGCATACCATTAACATGGGGGGATGTTTTAAATTTTGATGGTCATTTCAGGATTTCCAAAACCCAAAAATACAAAAAGAAAAACTTTTGCATGCATTTTTCATAAAAATCATAATCACTTTGTGAGGAAATTTTGAAAACACGGGACTAAGGTTAAGACTTTATTTCAAAAAAGGACACATGAGATTTAATCTTTAACAAAACTTAAGGACAGATCCAAGGATCTTTTGGTTAGATCTTTCAGGTCTAAAAATCTTAGATTCGATTAGTGTATCTCCTAAATAATTTCTCCTTGACCCTTAAAGAAACCAATTGACCCTAATTCTCACCAGTACTTTAAAAAGTACTTGATTTAGTCTTCAATTAAGAAATTTCAATTTCATATGAAACTCAAGTGTCAAACTTATTCACAAACACAAAGCCACAAAAATGCAAGACCAAAAACATTTAATAAATAATTTTCCCTACCTTAGTCTTGGTGAAAGTTTGAAGCAATTGATTGGTGTGAGTTCCTACCGTTGAGAAGGAGAAAAATGTCTCCTTTGAGGATGCAATAAAACATGTCACTACCTCGGTGCTGCTCTATATCTATATCCATATCTATATACGAAGCATTAAAGTGCAGTTTGCAGCTTAGGTGTCTCGAACATTGCTATCTCGAAGTGTTGGAGCAAAAGCCTGAGCCTACATAGAGTGCCCCTTCACATCACTTTATGTTTTGGGTTGTGGGCTTTAATTTAAGGGTTGTCTTGGATGGTGCTATATTGAAGCATTAGTGCCAGAGCCCCTTTGAGGATTTGGTGATGAGAATGGTTATCCCAGCATAATCTGCATTAGCACTGATCAGAGAAAAAGCATGGGGGAGCAAAACCTTTCAAAAAAGAGTTGTTGCCCACTCACAAAGCACTAACACTAGAATTTTCATCAACACACAAATTCTGGATCGATTTCTTAAGTCAAGGAGGTTTTTACTATGAAAATAGTTGACGGGATAATTGGAGTCTGATGGGCTAAATTTGTTAAATTCTAGGAAAGATACATAGATCCAAATTTATTCTAACCCTTGAATCCAAGGATAAATCCTAATGTTTATCTTAAACAAATCCCTTACGTTCCTTACTTCTCAATCAACCAAAGTCCTGTAATAATGTTTTCGTCAAAAGTAAAAAAATTGGTTTTCCCTAAAATCATTTTGAGAAATTCAATTTTGCTAAAAGACTAGCAAAAAGATAAGCATGGGGGTGTGATAAACACTAGTTTATAATCACTATTATGCCTAAAAACACACCAAGCTCTTAGGTTTTGCACACTGCAATATGGTTTATGATTGCACTTAGGCATTTCATAGCTTACACATGCATTGCATTATTTTTCCTTATTTTTGGCTTTCACACACTTCATGTCATTGTTGGGGATGCTTACACAATGAAAATCTCCAAGCCCTGAAAATGTAGAAGGTATAAGATGAAGATAAAGCTCATTCCAGTTGGATCTCAGCTCATTCCATCTCACCTCAGCTGGATTCCAGCTCAGTCTAGCTCAATCTAGCTCTAGTTGGCTCATGGCAGCTCTAGTCAACTTAGTTTAGCTATTAGTCCTCAACTAATTAAGCTAAGTCTTCAACTAGTTAAGTTAAGCCAACTGAGAAGTCCATAATCAGCTCAGGGCATCTCAACACCAGCTTATGAAGACTCACCCTAGCTCAACTTAGTTAAGCTTGTCTACTGGACCTAGGCTACTTAGCTTAGCCAGCTTGGGATTCTTCAAGAAGATCAGAACTAGCTCCAGAATAGTTGATATTAGCTCAACTCAGCTTAACCTACTCATCTTAGTAGATAGCAAAGAACTATAGCTAAGCTGAGTTGTTGAGCTCCTAGAAGACCTTTTGCATCAACATACAACTCCATGCAAACTTGGAGCAGCTCCTCCAGCAAAACCCTAACTCCTCCCCTACTACTTTACTAGCTAAGCTAGCTTAGCTAAGCTCCAACTAACCCTAATCTATGGATGGCCACCATAGTTCACAACTCCACCAAATAATCTCAACATCACCCTCTTTTTTTGCACCAAAATAACCCAAACCACCACCACCTTCACACCTCTTCGAAAATGGTGCCAACCTTGCCATCTCTTCAATCACCAACATTCCCATAGCCAACCTTATCTTGGTGCCAACACACGGTACAACCACCACCCAAATATGGCTCCAACTCTTCATATCTCCACCATCCATCAACCTCAAAAACCAATCCCAACCATCCATGTTTTGGTGCCAAGAAGACCTCTTCTATAAGCCATAAGTTGGCACCAAAATCATGGTGTACCTAAACCTATGGCCAGCCACCAAGGGTTGCTAATCACCCATAACCACCACCAACCACACCCTTTAGGTGACGCCACCATATCCAAGCCCTACATCAATTAACCACCATCCTAGAAACCCATCCTAGCTTTTCATCTATCTCCACGCCAACCCTCCCACTCAACATTATAAATAGATCACTAACAACCACATATCATCCAACCTTGGTAACATTAAACTTCCTACACCATAGTATACCTAATTGTCCAAAGAAGAAGAGGAGAGAAGAAGATTAAGGAGGCAAACCTTTGCCTCCTTGGTGCCTTCTTCTTCCTTCTTCATTGGACCATGCTAAAGAACACTTCATCATTGGGGTGATGGGAACACCATCATGAGTCATAACTAGCTCAATTTGATCTGATTATGTCATTAAATGCTCCTACATAACCGCAAGAGAGCCTTAATTCATTGCATGATCATTCTGAGAGAAAGATAAGAAAATAAGGTTAAAACTGTAATTTTACCATCATATCCTAAATGCAGAACAACCACGGGTTTTCTCAGGGGTTAGCTATGGGTCAAATGCCCTTAAATATCCAACAAGTGGGCTAATACAGATAGAAAAGTGTTTTTGTGCATTTCAGGAATTAAATAACATCTAAACCCTAAAAATAGACTCGCTTAATAAATTGAGGTTCTGGTCAAGATAAAATTCACCTAAACCCTCTAAAATTCATAGAAAAATATTCTCTAGGATTTGGTACCTTCAATTTGACCGTCAGAACCCGTCCTAACCCAAAATAGAGTCCTAGACATTTGCCCTAATTTGGGTTTTTGCATAAATTACCCTATCAAACATAGTAAAAACCTAAATCTAACTTCACCATTGGATTCCTTGGGTCCATATTAGGTTTATACCAAAATTTGGGCCCAATCTGAGATCGTCTTGACCAAGTTTGCTTTTTGGTCCAGTCAAACTCTTTTTATCTCATTCAGATCCTTAGCTTTTTGAATTCATTGCAAATAGCCCCCAGTTTGGTCTCCTTCTCCACGAAAAGGTCCCTCCACCATTATTGCTCAAGAATCCTACTCCGACAAGCTTCATTTAGAAAGATCTCCTTGATTGATTGATGAAACCTTCCTAAAATCGAACTAGAGACTCTTTAGGAAATCCTCTTTCCAATGGGACCAACCTTGTTTCCAATCTTGGAACCCCATCGTATGCCCTATTTAAGCACGCCCAATGCATGGTTATGCTCTTTAACATGGTTTAGGGCCAAAACCGCCTTCAAAACTCCACCTCCGGCCTCGCTCAGCCTTAGCTCCGATGAGCTCCTCCCTCCATCGCCCTCTGGCCTCCCAATTGCCAAATTGGGAGTGCCATCGTCTTCGTCTCCTTCGTCTGCGTGTGGTGTGCGAAAGCCAAGGCTGTCCTCCCCTCTCTTCCTCTCCGTCCAACTCAACAAAGAAGTTCTCTTCCACGACACCGGCCAATCAAAGCTGGCATCCTCCTACCCCTTTCATCCAGTTAGTTTAGTTAGTTAGGTCCAACTCACCCTCTACTTCCTTTTCCTTTCTTCTATCATTCAATTTGACCTCCTCTACCTCCGTTCACCCTCATCTCTTCCATCTCCAGTGACCACTTCGGCGAGGGTTTCCATCCACTACACATCTCCATCCCCCTTGTCGACAAGGCCACAACTTCCGCTGTGCTCCCACGACCAAAAGCCTTAACTTTATTGGGCCACTCGAGCACCCCAGCTACCTGTTGACCAGCCCACCATTCTCCACCCAACTCCTTCATCGTCTGGCCACCACAAACCTCCATCCTCCACAATACCATCTCCGCTACACTCATCGTGGTACGGCGAAGCTCCTAAGGTATTCTAACATGGCCACGAGGCCCTATTTCATGTTTCAGGTCTTCACGTCCAGCCGCCATTAACGTGCAAGCTTCGAGCTTGCTTGGAGCCTTCTCCAACAGCTGCAGTTTCATGTGTTCGCATCCGGCAACGTGGAATCGACCCAGCTTCACTCCTGACTAGTCAATTGGGGCATTGACTGCCTCCCTTGCATGAATTGGCTGAAGATAGTTGCTATTGTGAACAGAAAAGAGGGTGTAGGACTTTAATCATACATCGTAAACTCGAAAGCTCCTACAGGCGCATAAGTTGATTTTTTGCCTTAGCCTTATCTCCTCGAGACACAGGGGTGAGATCCATGTGCCCTTACGTGCCTCAGCCGCGACACCTAACACATGGGTCTGGTGCACCCGATTACCCACCTATGCCTACTCACTCCTCAGCTACCACACACCCCTATTAGCCCTTTACTCAAGTCCACGCTCTACCCGTTTACCCAAATACCATGGCTGGCCCTAAGAGGGCAAATCCCAGAGAAAGAAGGAGAGAGAGAGTGAGAGCAGGGGAGGGTTTTGCCCTGTGACACACTTAGCCAAATCTAAGATGGCCACTCTTTGTGCGTGAAGTAAGAAGAGGAAAAGAGGCTAAAGATAGGCAAGAAGAGGAGGAAGAAGAACTGAAGAAGCTAAAGGAGAAGGCCTGCAGAAGAAGATAAGAAGAGAAAGAATAAGAACAATGCTGTTGGTTAAGCTGTCTAATTTAAGGCTTTATCTGATTATTTAAGTAACTAATTTGAATAGTTGATGCCACTGTTGCATTGTTTGAACTCAATGCATATATACTTAAATTGAATATTTGGTGATCTAAATCACCATTGTTTTTGCTTTAAGATTCTTTTTGCCATATGTTAAACTCATGCTTTATATTGATTATCATTTCTGAGTTATTTCTTGTGCTCATTCACATTATTGAGATTAGTGTGTAAATTCCTATTTCCTTCTTGGGTTCAACCTTGGACTTTCATTCGAGTAATAAATTCTACTTGTTTTTCACGCTGATTCGATCTATACTATAACGTGATGATTTTAAACCTAATTCAGAGTGAACAACATTTTGGCACCGTTGCTGGAGAGCAATGCACAATTTTGATCTCTTGATTGCAATATCTGATCTGGTACTACGTTGCTCTATCTCTTTTAACAGTGATCTATTTCAGGGACTCATTGGAGGAAGATCAGCCGCACATCAGCCACTTAGGGGCAGGTAAAACACAAATTCAATCTCTTTTAAGCCCCTTATTCTGAAAAAGCTAAAAAAGGATAAAACACTTGGGCAGAACTACAATCCGAGTTTCTGAAAAAGCTCTCATGGACAAGGCTGCTCACTGGTACTAAACCCAAATGCGTGCAATCAACACTTGGGTGAAACTACAATTCGAGTTTCTAAAAAAGTTCTTCCCTGTTGGTCGAACAAATGCTCTACGACACCAGATCACGCATTTCACATAGCAAGTAGGAGAACCACTTCATGAGGCATGGGATCATTTTCTGCATCTCATGCGAAAGTGCCCCCACCACAGTGTTCTTAAATGGGAACAAGTCCAGTCTTTTAACTAGGGACTCCATGAGGATATTCGATTATTCATCAATGCAACCTGTGGAGGAAGTAGCATGGGTCAACACGAAGACACCGTGTGGGAGATTCTCGAGAATATGTGTGATAACTCCATCAATGATGAATCCATGGGCATGTTTGACCGGATGAATGCCCGTGCATTGACGAATCCAGAAAGAGCACAAGTGACGCAGGGCCTATCCTCTTCTGTCGACTTGGAATTAATAGCTAGTCCCCTGGACAAGGTCTCTATTATTGAGAAGAAGATGGATGAGCTAACTCGACAGCTACAATGAGCCACCACTGCATAAAACCCGTTCGCGCAACCACCCTATGGTAGGGAGGCTGTGCATAACATCTACCACTGATCTTCTTAGGGGATGGACCCGTATCCAACCCCATCTAATTCAGGGTTTAGAGGAAACTATGGACCTACCTATTCTGGTTGGGGGAACTATGAACCCTCGTATTCTAACTTTTCCAAGGCTCCGCAGACCTGCGAGGACCTCATCGCCATACAAAATGATCCGTTCTCAAACACCTACAACCCTAGATGGCGTAATCATCCTAGTTTCACATGGTTAGGGAACAATCAAAATCAGAGACCTTAATATCAGTCCCAACCACCAGCTCGCCATCATATCATCCACCTCAGCCTCAGCCCAACCCAACTTATCAATCCACGCCAACTCACGATGATCAGATGACTCTTATCCTTCAGACTTTGGCTGACATTCAGAAAGCAAATGCGGCTAAGCAAAAACAACACAAAGATCAGATCACAAAGGTTCACAATCAACTCGCCCAGATGGCAAATCCTCGCCAACTTGGTGCACTTCCTTCACAACCTTTACCTAACCTGAATAACGTGCCGAACCAGAGGCGCGTTATGAACCCAAATTAGGGCCAAGCTCACTTTGTTTATCAGACCCCTTCTGCTCCATCACCTAGCAGGATGGCGGCTTCAACATCATAAGCGGGTTATCAGGAACAATCACCTCTTTTACCTACACCAACCCAAAACTAGGCAGGACTAAATTCTGTTACTACTGGTAGTGGCAAAGCAACACAGGGCCCACCTTATCCAAGCCACTCTCAACCTGGTAATGTAACCCCAAACCCAAGGATAGTCATCTAGATACCCCTGTCCCAAATCAAGAACCTGGACCCATTCTAGAGGAACCCACAAAAGTTCAATTTGCAGAGGCCTTGACCAAAGGAAAATGGAAACCCGAACCCATGGCATTAGAGGAGGGCCTGGTCAAGCCCTTTGAGCAGGTCCAAATAAACATCCCCTTGATCGATGCTATACGCTACATATCAGCTTACACATGATTCCTGAAAGACGTGTGTACACCTAAGCGTAAGCCACAAACCAAAGGCGGGAACCCTATCGTATTGTCGGAGCAAGCTAGCTCCATCATTTTGAGCAAACTCCAACCTAAGGGAAAAGACCCAGGCACCCCTTTGATCTCCTGTGCTATCGGTGATATACAGTTTGACCGAGCCTTACTAGACTAAGGAGCTTCCACAAATTTGATACCTACATCCCTACTAGACTACTTTGAGGAATCTGACCTTAAACCGATAGAGATGACTTTGCAGTTAGCAGATCGATCTATTAAGTCACCAAAAGGAATTCTCGAGGATGTCATAGTTAGGGTACATGATTTCTACTTCCCAGTGGATTTCATTGTCTCAAACATGGATGCTCTTGAGAACTTGAAGAATACACAGATCATATTAGGGTGACCCTTTCTAGCCACTACTAGGGCTAATATTAATTGTGAGGAGGGCCAAATTGAGTTAAAATTTGGGAGAAAGATCCTAAAGATCGATATCTTTAAGGGCCAACAAGGAATTAATTGTAGGGTTATAGAACAAATCTGTGATATCAAGGCTGTGGTTGATGATCTATGTATCGAGGAAAACATGAACATTTCCGATCAACCACAAGAAGATCAAAACCCACAATTTGAGGAGCCTAAACTTAACCTAGACACACCCATAGTTCCTTCCTTTGCTCTTGACACCCACCTTGAACCACCTGCTGCTGCTGATAACCCAGTTATGGAATTAAAGCCTCATCTCGATCATCTCAAATACGTCTTTTTGGGTTCCAATCAGACGTTTCCTGTGATTATCAACTCCCAACTCACATCTGATCAGGAAACACACCTGATTACTGTCCACTAACGGCATCAGAAGGCCATTGGATGGACTCTCGATGGTCTGACTGGTATTAGCCCCTTATTTTGCACACATCACATCTATATCGGAGAGGGCTCATGACCATCCCGTGAAATGCAAAGATGCTTAAATCCAAATCTACAAGATGTCATGAAAAAGGAGATCATCAAGTGGTTAGATGCAAGAATCATCTACCTGATCTCCGACAGTCGGTGGGTGAGTCCAATCCAAGTTGTGCCTAGGAAGGTAGGACTCACCGTGATCACAACTGAAACCAGAGAAACTATACCAACCCGTATAGTGAACTTGTGGAGCGTCTACAATGATTATAGAAGACTCAATTCCTCCACAAAGAAGGATCATTTCCCACTACCATTCATTGATCAGATTGTTGAGAAACTAGCAAGAAATCTATTCTTCTGCTTTCTGTATGGGTACTCCAATTATAACTAGGTTGCAATCCATCCTGAGGACCAAGAGAAGACTACCTTCACTTGCCCTTCGGGATGTGTGCATTCCAAAGGATGCCGTTCAGTCTCTATAATGCACCTACTACTTTTTAGCGGTGCATGCTTGCCATATTCTCAGATATGGTAGGTGAATACCTTGAGGTATTCATAGATGATTTATTGATATTTGGAGAATATTTTGATGATTACCTCCTGCACTTGGTCCAAATCCTCAGGTAGTGCATCGACGTGAACTTGGTTCTTTCCTAGGAAAAGAGCCACTTCATTGTACCTGAGGGAATTGTCCTGGGATATCTCATCTCTAAAAAAGACATCTAGGTTGATCGAGCCAAGGTGAATCTGATTTCCAAACTCCTTATGCCTAGCTCAGTCAAGGACATCCGTTCTTTTCTGGGGCATGTCAATTTTTACTGTCGATTGATTGTGCAGCAATCATAGGTCTTAATTGGCCTAGATTAAGCTAGGACTTAGCATAACTTAGGGTTATTCATGCATGCATATGCATTATCTACATCTTTACTGCTTTCTTTTAGCTATGCATAAAATAATGTTATAATGCGCTGATTAAGTACATTACGTCGATTGCAGGGAACAAGCTGATCAGGAGCTGGATCTGAAGATGGATCAAAAATAACGGGAGTTGTAGCAGAGCTGGAGCAGAAGGCCTAGTTTAGATGTAGGAATAATAACGTAAGGGGTTTAAAGGTTTTCTATTCTATTAAGTAGAAATAAAGCAGTAAAATGTGAAGAGCTTAGATCCATCCTAGCCCTAGGATAACCTAGAGACTTCCCCAAGCCTTAGCCACCCTTAGATTAGGTCACAACACCCTAGGAAGCCCTAAAACCCTAGTTCCAACCCTTCTCTGGACGTCCAGATAAGTTTCAAGACGTCCAGGACCCTTAGCCAACTCCCGCACACTTCAAACCCACTTCTGCAGTGTTATTGGACGTCCAGACACTTTGTCAAACGTCTAATTTCTGCAGAATACCCAAAACAAAACCCGAAATCCTTCCTAACTCTGATTGGACGTCCAGACAACAAGTATGGACTTCTGATTTTTGAGTATAAGATGTCTGATTATATAATTAGATGCCTGATACTACTCTCCAATTCCAGTTTTGAGATTTAAGCCTTGATCTTGGATCTCTAGGTCCCTAAACCCAATTCCAACCCCACAGGAACCTAAATTAAGGTGCCCTAATGCTAGTACAGCACCTCTAGACCTCCCTTAGGACTTAGTTAGGCCCTCACTAAACCTAATTGACTTGGATCTTAGTAAATTCCATCAGCTTATTCAATTGGACTCATTGAGTCCAATTGAGCCCTGATCTCAGCACACACTGTCTAATTGGACTCAGTAAGAGTCCAATTGACCTAGACCTGACTTAATTGAGTTGTTTTACTCTCAATTAAGTTTCCACACACCTAATTAAATTTGTATTAAGTTTAATTGCACTTTACCTTAGTGAATTAGGGTTTATAACCCGAATTTGAGACCTACCTTGACCTAAACCCACTAGAACCCAGCCTAATCAACCTAGCCACCTAAGTTTCGACCCACACACACCCACACACACCATCCACATGAAAATATCTAGCCTAGAGTTCTCTAGAACTCTCTACCATGTGTGGTTGCCTTGGTTGCCAAAAATAGCAACCAAGAGCCATTCAATTTTTAGATCCATATTTGGTGGATCTAAAAACCACCATCCACCCTCTCTCTCTCACTCTCCCACGAGCTCCCACCATAGGCCTTCTAGAGAATTCCATAATTCTCTAGAGAGCTTCCCTTGGGTCTATAAAAAGACCCCATGGGTGGCCATTGGCACCCATTCACTCCTTTGGCAATTGCTCTCCATTGGTGCCATTCACGCCACCTCCACTTAGCCACTCACTCCACCTCCATGAGCTCACTATCACCACCATGGAGGACACCATGCCGGGATGCTGGATCAACCCTACCTCTCTCCAAGGGTCGGCCTAAGCTACATTGGCCGCCCCTCATTCTCCTCTCGACCACTCCAAGGCCATCGGGGACCACCCCTGAATGCCCGCTTTTCTTCTAGCTCTAGATCATGCTCTCCATAATTTTTATTGCTTTCATTTACTGCTTAGTAGAGTAGTCTTACTTCTCCCCCAATGATGCATGCGAAATCCCCCCCGTTGATTCTTGTATGCAATCGTTTTCTGGCAGTTAGATTTAATTTTAAGCGTTCATGTATAAGCTTTCTTCTAGATTTCCTTGTGCAACAACTCTCCCATAATGAATGAAATTTCATTATATATATATATATCTCTTATGTGTTTGAAATCAACATGAGCTGAATGATTATCATATTTGAGTGATTTAAGTGCCTACTCTTTAACCGCCTATATATTACGCACAAGCATGTCGTTTAAATAAAGTAGAGTGGCTTTAAGATCGATTTCAAAAACAAGAACAACGCCTCCCAGAGATAAACGATCGGGACTCAAGTCTCGTTATCTTTAAAAATCAATTTTTTGACGAACGTTCTTGCACGGCTATACTACGATTTTCGATGACTTACAAATGCGCGAAAATGGACCTCCGTCAAATGGCACCGTTGCCGGGGAGGCAACGTCATTTTTCTTGATTTCGATCTTTTAATTTATCACTGACAAATCTACCTCTACTTCATTTTTGATGTGTAGGACAACACGGAACGAAGCGGGATCTGCGCGCATATCGAGCGCGACGAAGAAAAATCAGGTGCACATCATCTATCTTAGATTAGGTTTCTCTTTCTGAACCGTAGGAGTAGATTTACTAGTTGCAATTTCCTTTGAAAAAATTCTTTGTAAAAAAAAAAATTATCTCATTTTTGTGAAAAAGAAAAAAAAGAAAAAAAGAAAAAATTTTGAAAAAAAATCAAGATTCAGTTTTCTTTCGAATCTAGGTTGTTTTGAAAAAGGAAAAAAGAGAAAAAAAGGAGATATTTTCGTTGAATCTTTTGAAAAATTCTTTTTGAAAAAAAAAGTGCAAAATATTAAAAAAAAAGTCATTTTTGGTCGAAGGCTTGAATTTCAAATTCAAACCTCTTTAAAAGCTTTTCCACCACCTTCTGATTTTTGGCCATATTTCAAATCCCACTTAAAAATTCGATTGCCGAAAAATCCGTTAGCGAAAAATTCTGAAATTTGGGGAAAGTTTTCATTTTCAAACCATATTTCAAGTTCCACCATTACATTGAGAGAACTCCAAGTAAAAATTTTTAAAAATTCAAGAAGTGCATGGGGGTCAGATAGACCCAGATTCAAAAATTTTCAAAGTTCCAAAAGTAATTCCAAGCAATCCATGAATCTGTTTTGACTAAAAATGGTGGGGTTTGAAAGCTGATCTAATTGGATTTATTTTCCATATTTTTCCCAAATTTTTGAAGATCATTTGATACTGTTTCAAAGCGAGAAACCGTCCAGGGGTCAAAGTTCCAAATCTGACCCCCTGTTATTTAAAATTCCCTAAAAATTCTGTTGAAAGAGTAAAAATTCTAAAAAATATATTCTCTGAAAAAATAATTGAAAAAGGAATCTACTCGCAAAATTTCAAATTAATTGGATTCCAATTACTATCAGAGAATCAACATTATTCTTATGGTTTGCTGAAATAGAGAAAAAAACCCTAGAAGTGCATGCAACTTAGGTTTGAACCTTTAGGGTCACAAATAGAGACCACACTTTTGGCTAACCTAGACTTAGTCAAGTCTAGTTAGCCGGTGAGCTTGGTCACCTTGTGGGCCACTCACCACAAACCCCACTGAAGAAAATGGGTTAAAAATTAATTTTAAAACATGAAATCAACCCGAGTTCGTTATCGTACTACTGGATGAGTTTAATCTCTCTTGCCAAACCTAGTGACTAAGTCTGCGGGGTAGTGTCAAATGACCGTGACTCGGGGGTCAATGGAACCGGAGGCGTAAGCCAAAGGAAGAACCTTCCCCTTAGTCCCCTCGTAACCAGACTGGCTGGGTTAGCTTGAGAGGCGGGATTCACATTCAGTTGGTTGTACGATGAACTTATCTTTAGGAATTTGAATCCATAACGAAATATCTGGTCACCTGATCTATAAGGACCATTTGATTGACAAGGCCTTAGCCTTGTTCTGCGTGGCTACACCAACCCAGGGGTTGGGCGGTGTATGCACGGAAGGAGGTCACTTCAACCTCACTTGGTTGGACCTTGGGAGCCATTCCTAAGGAGGAGAGTCACCTCGCCCGAACCATCTTCTCACCCCATTTCTTCTATCTGCTGAGCCACAATGGTTAACATTGGATCTGGACCTAATCAGGATCCAGAAGAGCTGGACCCACGAGCTTATCTGAGAGCTCGGGTCACTGAATCAGCTTAACCTTGGGATCAGAACCCAAGGCGGCGAAGATGACTTTTCGCTTCTCCTGATCCTTCTCCTTGGGTTACCGAAATGGTTAACCCATATCCTAACCCTAGATATTATGACCCATACCAGTCGGTCCCTCAAAGGATCACATCTTATAACCCAGGATATGGATTTCATACTCCTGCTTCTCACCCATGGAACATGGGTAGACCTGATTCACCCCCTGGAACCCTTGAAGAGCTACCAGTGCATATGCAGCCACATTATAGAATACAGAGAGCTATAGCAAGCGCTAAGGAAAAGGCCGCATCCTATCTACGCGAAATCCAGGCTATCATTGAGCCGAACCAAAGACAAAGCCGGATTCCACATCAACAAGCCGTGATGGAGCTCCTTCAGGAAACAACAGAGATAACAAGGCGAATTGGACAAAATCGGGAAACTCAAGAACTATTGCTTTTGATATATCAAGTGGAAAATAGCATTGAAGACCTCGAAGAATCTGAAACAACTACGCCAAAAGAACACATAGAAGATTCTCAGGAGCAGATGCCCGAAGATCACTCAAGGGAAAAAGAATCTAGCATGGATATGAGATAGGAGCAGGAAGTATGCCAAATGGGTTCATCTGAGAACTCCATTCAGAAAATTGAGGAAAGGACTGATATCTCCAGGACTGAGCCACAATCAGATTATCCTGAATCCTGGGAGACACCTTTTGGG
The DNA here is from genome assembly GCA_037157565.1 of Thalassia testudinum. Classification (NCBI taxonomy): domain Eukaryota; kingdom Viridiplantae; phylum Streptophyta; class Magnoliopsida; order Alismatales; family Hydrocharitaceae; genus Thalassia; species Thalassia testudinum. Next base: position 14,446,862 of record JAZHRO010000063.1, read on the forward strand.
TTGGATAACCCAATCGAGATAAGGGAAGCGAATCTAATTGAGGATATGGATCCTAAGGCAAACATTACATGCAACACTACTGATCAATCTAGACCACTTCCCATTGTAGGTGAACCTGTGCTATAGCCCACATCTTCTGATCTGCACTCTTCTTCTTTCACCTACATCCCTAATTCGGATATTAGAGATTCTAAGATGACACTTTCTATCCTTGATCCTAACATCCGAAAACCAGAAGTAGCTATGGATAACTCGAACAAAGAAATAAATATGCTACCTGAGGTAGGAATTACTGAGGAGCCCAATGCATATGAGGGTGAAGCTTCGAGCAGAATGAGCTGGGGACGCACCTACCATCCTAGTCAATGGCTCGACCTCGAGCCTGAAGAGACAGCCTCTGATGAATCAGAGATGAATACTGATGAGGACGAAGTAATTTCTGACGAGGATTTCAGTGACCTCCCCATAGATCTTCTACTTTCACGGATACCCCCATATGACCCAGAGCATGGAGAGGGCATGATCTTTGATGTCAATTATCATTATGAGGATCCCTATGACTCAGGTTCTAGTTCTGAGATACATGTTGATCTACTTCCTCAGCAACTTCCTGCTGAATTGTGGCACATGATAAATCAGCTAAATCAACATCATGATCCCCCCTCTGATTATCCTCTATTTTCCACCACCACTCCACGCTTTCTTATAGCTAGACTTTTTGGAGTAGGGGTGCACAATCAGCTAGTCCGCATCTCTGGACAACTGATTCTAGGAGCATACGAGCACATCTTTCTCTTAATTTTGACCGGCTCCTATGCAAGAATTGATACATCTCATTGAGCTTTCGCCCAGCTGGAGGTGTTAAACTCAGCACATATAGATACCATTCGCCCCACATTCCACCATCATTTATATATAACATTTTTATACATAGTATATTTTTGTTTTAGCATATTTCCCTTTTATATTGCATATTAATAGGTTGGTCGGTGCTGAATATAATTTCAAGAGAAATTACAGGTGATTTCTACCCATTCTCTCCCTGCAGCATTTATTTTCTTTTACATTCATGCATGAGGACATGCAAGAACTTAGGCATGGGGGGGTAGATACAGAAAAACTGAAAAAAAATTTTTTGCCAACACTTAGGAAAACCTCGGAGCTGCATGCAAAACATACTTTAGAACCTTAAATAAAAGAACAACCGACTTCACCTCCAGTGCTCTCATTGGAGGTAGAAATCATTCGCAACAACCAATTCCGACTCACCCGCTCACCTTTTGTTCTAAATTTAGGGTCAAGCTGATTGTAACCTGATACGGGAAATTCACGAAGTACAAATTATATGAGGTTACATGTTTATAGCATATATACATATTGCATTCATGAATAAGATTATTTTATTAAGAGAATGCATTAAGGATTTTATCCTTTAGTTGATTCCTGTAATCTAGAATCCAGTACAACTTTTCACACACGTAGAATTTGCAATGGATTCACGGTGAAGGCTGATAAACGTCTTCAGTTTGTCGAGAAGAAGCAGTGCTTCTTTTCCTGAACCCTTGGACAATGTTTTGGGAGTAAGGCTGATTTTCTTCCAAAAATCCACCAAATAGTGTGAGAGAGTAGAGTGTACTGGTGCTCTAAGATTGGTGCAAGGAATCTGGAATCCTAGATAATTAGGTGATGATACTTAGAGATTAGGCATAGTTTTCACTCTCAGTTCCAGCGTATACATTTTGTGCGAAATTGTGAGAGCCACTGAATAAGGCAAATACGCGGAGAGTGAGTTCTCATAAAACTAGGGCTAAGGTGGATGGTTATGACCATTCTTTACGGAATCCTCGGCTGAAGGAGGGTATTGATGTCAAGGTCAGAAATACACCGTCCTATCTGTCTCTCCCAGTGCCGTGAGTAGGCACTTCCACCAAATAAGCCACCCAATGTCTCTTGAGTACCACCAATCCCCAATAATGCCTCCTTAATAAAGTTCATGGATGTATGATAGTTGTGCTATGCTGAAAAAAAAAATGATGAAAAGGAAGAAAAATTGAAAAAAAGAAAAAAAAGAAGAAAAAAAAAAATTTAACGAAGAAGAAAAAAAGTTTGTGAATATTTAGTTTTCATCGAGGCAATACAACCAAATAAAATTGAGCTCCACCAAATATGGCCTTAACCTATCTTTCTTGTGTTTCTGACCGCCTGAATACTGGCTAAGGAATCCCGACTTAGTGTTAGGGTTATGAGAACTCAATTAAAGTGTTAATGCCTAGTGAGACCACCAAATACAGATCCTGTGTGAATCTGGTGAGGTTGTGAGCTCTAAGAAAAAGAAAGAAAAAGAGAAAGAGAGAATGAATACAAAGGAATCAAAGAGAGCATAGTTTTTCTCATTTTTATCTAAGTTAAGTTACTTAGTAATTCGGGAATCTGGATTCTGTAGTACTAGTCTCTATGTAGCACCAAGTGAGAATGAGCCACCAAATATATAAGCCTTCCCATCAAAGATTCTCTACCTAAGCCCAAAGCTGGGGTGAAATTCATAGAATATATTGAATACCCCAAGGGAAGAAATCTGCCTATCCGCTAGAATTTTTATTAGGGGTCAAGTACAAGCTTTAGAGGTGTATCAGTTTTCACTCGAATCCATTGCAAAAGCTACATAGCTGCACCTTCACGATTGTCTGGATTTCTAGAGCATAGGATGAAAACAAAAAGGAGAAAAATCTCTATGCAAACACTTGATAAAATAACCAGTCCCTTAGGAACCCTTGAAGTAAATAATATAGTCTTGCATTTGCTAGGGACTAGTAAGATTTAGGCATGGGGGTATGATTGCGCAGCAATCATAGGTCTTAATTGGCCTAGATTAAGCTAGGACTTAGCATAAGTTACGGTTATTCATGCATGCATATGCATTATATGCATTTTTACTGCTTTCCCTTAGCTATGCATAAAATAATGTTATAATGCGCTGATTAAGTACATTATGTCGATTGCAGGGAATAAGCTGATTAGGAGCTGGATCTGAAGCTGGATCAGGAAACGGGAGTTGTAGCAGAGCTGGAGCAGAAGGCCTAGTTTAGATGTAGGAATAATAATGTACGGGGTTTAAAGGTTTTCTATTCTATTAAGTAGAAATAAAGCAGTAAAATGTGAAGAGCTTAGGTCCATCTTAGCCTTAGGATAGCCTAGAGAATTCCCCAAGCCTTAGCCACCCATAGATTAGGTCACAACAACCTAGGAAGCCCTAAAACCCTAGTTCCAACCCTCCTCTGGACGTCCAGATAAGTTTTAAGACGTCCAGGACCCTTAGCCAACTCCCGCACACTTCAAACCCACTTCTGTAGTGTTATTGGACGTCCAAACACTTTGTCAGACGTCTAATTTCTGCAGAATACCCAAAACAGAACCCGAAATCCTTCATGACTCTGATTGGACGTCTAGACAACAAGTCTGGACTTCTGATTTTTGAGTATAAGACGTATGATTCTATAATTAGACATCTGATACTGCTCTCCAATTCCTGTTTTGAGATTTAAGCCTTGATCTTGGATCTCTAGGTCCCTAAACCCAATTCCAACCCCACAGGAACCTAAATTAAGGTGCCCTAATGCTAGTACAGCACCTCTAGACCTCCCTAAGGACTTAATTAGGTCCTCACTAAACCTAATTGACTTGGATCTTAATCAATTCCATCAGCCTATTCAATTGGACTCATTGAGTCCAATTGAGCCCTGATCTCAGCACACACTGTCCAATTGGACTCAGTAAGAGTCCAATTGACCTAGACCTGACTTAATTGAGTTGTTTTACTCTCAATTAAGTTTCCACACACTTAATTAAACTTGTATTAAGTTTAATTGCACTTTACCTTAATGAATTAGGGTTTATAACCCTAATTTGAGACCTACCTTGACCTAAACCCACTAGAACCCAACCTAATCAACCTAGCCACCTAAGTTTTGACCCACACACACCCACACACACCATCTACACGAAAATATCTAGCCTAGAGTTCTCTAGAACTCTCTACCATGTGTGGTTGCCTTGGTTGCCAAAAATAGCAACCAAGAGCCATTCAATTTTTAGATCCACATTTGGTGGATCTAAAAACCACCATCCACCCTCTCTCTCTCACTCTCCCACGAGCTCCCACCATAGGCCTTCTAGAGAATTCCATAATTCTCTAGAGAGCTTCCCTTGGGTCTATAAAAAGACCCCATGGGTGGCCATTGGCACCCATTCACTCCTTTGGCAATTGCTCTCCATTGGTGCCATTCACGCCACCTCCACTTAGCCACTCACTCCACCTCCACGAGCTCACTATCACCACCATGGAGGACACCATGCCGGGATGCTGGATCAACCCTACCTCTCTCCAAGGGTCGGCCTAAGCTACATTGGCCGCCCCTCATTCTCCTCTCGACCACTCCAAGGCCATCGGGGACCACCCCTGAATGCCCTCTTTTCTTCTAGCTCTAGATCATGCTCTCCATAATTTTTATTGCTTTCATTTACTGTTTAGTAGAGTAGTCTTGCTTCTCCCCCAATGATGCATGCGAAATCCCCCCCGTTGATTCTTATATGCAATCATTTTCTGGTAGTTAGATTTAATTTTAAGCATTCATGTATAAGCTTTCTTCTAGATTTCCTTGTGCAACAACTCTCCCATAATGAATGAAATTTCATTTTATATATATATATATCTCTTATGTGTTTGAAATCAACATGAGCTGCATGATTATCATATTTGAGTGATTTAAGTGCCTGCTCTTTAACCGCCTATATATTACGCACAAGCATGTCGTTTAAATAAAGTAGAGTGGCTTTAAGATCGATTTCAAAAACAAGAACAACGCCTCCTAGAGATAAACGATCAGGACTCAAGTCTCGTTATCTTTAAAAATCAAATTTTTGACGAACGTTCTTGCGCGACTATACTACGATTTTCGACGACTTTCAAATGTGCGAAAATGGACCTTCGTCATCGATTCATTCCCGATTTTTCGAAAATCGCCTGCCCCCGGAGTAATCTTCTATCTAAGGATGTCCCCTTCGAAATCACTGAGGAATGCACTCTTGTATTTGGGATCCTACGTGATCGAGTTACCCAAGCACTTATCCTACTATCCCTTGATTGGTCTCAACCCTTTGAGATCATGTGCAATGCATCTGATTATGCTGTAGGTGTGGTACTTAGGCAGAAAATAGATGGGAAACCTATGGTCATCTACTATGCTAGCAAGACACTTGACGAGGCTCAGTATAACTACATGGTTACTGAGAAAGAACTGCTAGTCGTCGTATTTGGCCTAGAAAAATTCTAGATCTTATCTTTTGGGTTCCTGTGTTATCATATACTCGAATCACATTGCAGTGAGGCACCTCCTCACAAAGAAGGATGAGAAACCTCAACTACTCCAATGGATCTTGCTATTGCAATAATTCAATCTCGAGATTCACGATAAAGCGGGAAAACAGAACGTGGTAGCTAACCATTTGTCTCGTCTTCCTTCCTTAGTCATCGACCTGTCTGGTCTGATCACCGAGCATTTTTCGAACGAGCACTTGCTAGCCATTTACAGTCTCCCATGGTTTGTTGATATTGTAAACTACTTGGTTACAGGGAAAGTTCTGCCAGATTAGGCGACTTCCATGTAGGACAAATTGATTGCCAAGGCCAAGTACTATATTTGGGAGGAACCATACCTCTTTCACATTGGCAATGATCAGGTGATACGAAGATGCATTCTTGACTACGAGGTTAATGATGTGATCTCATTCTATCATGACCAGGCCTACAGTGGGCATTTCTCTGGGCGTAAAACTGTAGCAAAAATTCTCCAGTGTGGGTTCTTTTATCCCACTTTGTTCAAAGATGCACAGGCATATTGTAGGGCGTGCACTCATTATCAGACCCTCGGTAACATGGGCCTGCGAGATATGATGCCCTTGAACTCGATTATTGTGTGCAAAGCCTTTGACACTTAGGGAATTGATTTCATGGGACCCTTTCCTGGATCTAATTGCTTCGAGTACATTCTACTCGCTATTGATTATGTCTCTAAATGGATCGAAGCCATCCCCACAAGAACTAGTGATCATAAAGTTGTCCTTCGATTTATCCAAGAGAACATCTTTACCAGATTTAGGGTTCCTAAGGCTGTCATAAGTGATGGTGGGTCTCATTTTAACAATGTGCACTTCTAGTCCCTGATGAAAAAGTACAGGGTGTCATATCGACTCCTTACCACCCCCAGACTAATAGACTGGTAGAATTGTCAAATTGAGATATCAAGAAGATCCTTCAGGTCACTGCTCAGCCTGATAGAAAGGATTAGTCTACTCACCTTCCAGAAACCTTGTGGGTCTATAGGACTGCCCACAAGACCCAATTAAGCATGTCTCCCTTTATATTAGTGTACAGAAAGACATGTTGAACTTAGCGCTTAAGACTCCATGGGTTAAACTTAGCGCTTAATAGGAGGCAACCTGTCATCTTTTTGAAAAACCTGAAATCCTTCTAGACACATCTTATGCTGAACTCATATTGCACTTTACGGTTAGTCCACTAGAATAACCGACTCCACCTCTAGTACTTGTACCTGAGCTTGAAATCATCCGTAACAGTCACCCCGACCCATCCACCCACCCAAAACCTGTTCTAATGTACAATCTAAGCTAAATTCGAACCCACCTAATTTACAATGAGAACATTGCAAATTGTAGGCATGGGGGGGTATTAAACTGCAAAACGCTATGAGAATCACTTCACAAGAAAGGGTTTCATCAAAAATTACATATTCCAAAAAACCAAAAAGATAAAAAATGGAAAAAGAACAAAAAAATGGAGAAGGGAAGAAATTTTGAAAGATCAATTTGCATATCATTTTTGAGGAGGAAAAGGGGAGGTGATATAAATGTCAAAAATGAGCAACAAATTGAAACAAAAAAAAAGATAGTCATTAGTAAAAGATTAAGGAATCTACTTAGTTCTAGACCAAATAAAAAGAAAGAGATAAAAGAAATAAAACTGCTAAGAGACAAAAGTGATTAGTATGAATGCTGATCTTAGGCCTCTTCGGCAATGTTTAGGCTTAAAAATTCAAGTATTAGTTAAGATCTGGATAGCCCTCAAGAGGTTCGGGAAAATGTGAAGCTTAAGTATTAGGTCTAAGGCTTAGGGATTATTCAGCCACATTAACTGACCTATGGTTTGCGGGACTCGGTAACCTAAGCACCCTAATCCACACAGTTTGGTTCAGTACACTTAATTATCAAAATCATTCAAATGTGTTAAATCTGTTCTAAAAAAGCTACCTAGATTAGGAGCAGTTAATCAACACAAGTTGATTTGGAAGAGTTCCCGATGAGGAGAGGCGGGAAATTCCCCTCGAAGATGCACAAAAACATACTGTCTCCTTGGTGCTTGTCTCCTAGGATATCTAAATATCCCAACGGAGGCATGTAAGCACCTTGTGCTGGTTTAGATGACATGGGTAACATTATCATGAAATGTCAATTTCTAGGGTCTAGATTTAGCTATAGAATGCCATGGGTGGCACTATCTCGAAGTGTCGAAAGCCAGGGTTTTGGGGGTTGCCAAGGGCGGTGCTACCTCCAAGCATTGATTGCTAGTGACCCTACGAGGATTAATGGTAGGAGCTAGGAATCCAATACAGACAGTATTGTAAAGCCAATCTGAAGCTAGAAATAAAGAAAGGAAAGAGACTGAAAACTCTCCAAAAATAAAAAAAAAAATCCTCTGTCTATCTCTTACGAAAATGCACTACAAACTGAATCGAGACTAAACATGATTTAAGCACAGATGCTTTAACCGCAGAGTTCAACGAACCTTAGGTTAGTTCCTGTGAGGCTTAGAAACCTTCGCAGTGGATTGAGGCTAGAGATGGTCAGGTTCGGATCTTGGTTGGTACTTGAGTACCTCTAGGCCTACTATTGGCATTCTGACCTAATCCACAAAAGAAAGCACACAGTAGAAATCTGAGCATAAAAAAGGCATGGTCTAGAATTTAAGTTAATTCCATGAGATTTGCTAAGGGACTAGCAAAAGCTAGGCATGGGGATATGATGGGAATACCATCATGAGCCATAACTAGCTCAATTTGATCTGATTAAGTCATTAAATGCTCCTTCATAATTGCCAGAGAGACCTAATTCATTGCATAATCATTCTCAGAGAAAGACAAGAAAATAGAGTTAAAACTATAAATTTACCATCATATCTTAAATGCAGAACAACCGCGAGTTTTCTCAGGGGTTATTTAAGGGTCAAATGACCTTAAATATCCAACAAGTGAGTTAATACACACAGAAAAGGGATTTCGCGCATTTCAGGAATTAAATAACATCTAAAACCCTAAAAACATATCTGCTTAATTAACTAAGGTTTTGGTCAATATAAAATTCACCTAAACCCTTTAAAATTTATAGAAAAATATTCTTTAGGGTTTGATACCTTCAATTTGACCATCAGAACCCATCTTGACCCAAAATAGAGTCCTAGACAGGCATTTGCACTAAGTTAGGTTTTTGCATAAATTATCTAATCAAACAAGGTCAAAATCTAATTCTAACTTCACCATTGGATTCCTTGGGTCCAAATTAGATTTATATCAGAATTTGGGCCCAATCGGAGATCATCTTGACCAAGTTTGCATTTTGGTCTAGTCAGACTCTTTTTTATCTCATTCAGATACTTAGCTTTTGGAATTCCTTGCAAATAGTGCCCCAGTTTTTTCATCTTCTCCACAAAAAGGTTCCTCCACCATTTTTGATCAAGAATCCTACTCTGACAAGCTTCATTTAGAAAGATCTCCTTGATTGATTGATGAAACCTTCCTAAAATTGAATTGGAGACTCCTTAGGAAATCCTCTTTCCAATGGGACCAACCTTGGATCCCAAGTCCTTCCCAAAGCTCGTGCGAATGCTTTGAAGGAATGGGTGGCCTATTTTTATGTAAGCTCCAAGGTTCCAACTTGTTTCCAAGCTTGGAACTCCATCCTAGGCCCTATTTAAGCATGGCCAATGCATGGCTACGCTCTTTAGCAATGTTTGGGGCCAAAGCCCACTTCAAAACTCCACCTCCGATCCTGCTCCGCCTCAGCTCCAGTGAGCTCCTCCCTTCGTCACTCTCTAGCCTCCCAAAGACCAAATTAGGAGTGCCATCATCTTTTGTCTCCTTCGTCCGCGCCTGGTGTTCCAAAGCCAGGGCCATCCTCCCCTCTCTTCCTTGCCGTCCACCTCAACGGAGAAGTTCTCTTCCATGTCGCTAGCCAATCAAATCCAGCATCCTCCTACCCCTTTCATCTGGTTAGTTTAGTTAGTTAGGTCCCTCTCCCCATCTACTTCCTCTTCCTTTCTTCGATCATTTAATTCGTCCTTTGCTACTGTAGTTCACCCTCATCTCTTCCATATCCAGTGAGGGTTTCCATCCGCTACACATCTCCATCCCCCTTGCTGACAAGCCCACAACTTCCACCTTGTGCCCATGACCAAAAGCCCTAACTCTATTGGGCCGCTCGACCACCACAGCCACCTGTCGACCAACCCACCATTCTCCACCCAACTCCATCATCCGACGACCACAAACCACCATCCTCCACACCATCTCCGCTACACTCATCGTCATCCGACGAAGCTCCTAAGGTATTCTAATGCGGCCACGAGGCCCTATTTCATGTTTCAGGTCTTTACATCCAGTCGCAATTACCGTGCAAGATTTGAGCTTGCTTGAAGCCTTATCTAGTAGCTATAGTTCCAGGTGTCCACATCAGCCAACGCGGAATCGACCCAGCTTCACTCCTTACCAGTCAATTGTGGCATTGACTGCCTCCCTCGCATGAATTTACTGAAGATAGTAGCTACTGTGAACAGAAATGATGACGTGGGACTTTAGTCCCACATCGTAAACTCTCAAGCTCCTACAGGTGCATAAATTGATTTTTTGCCTCAGCCTTATCGCCTCAAGACGTGGGGGTGAGGTCCTCAAGCCCTCACATGCCTCACCCGCGACACCTAACCCGCAAGTCTGGTGCACCCGATTACCCACCTATGCCTACTCACTCCTCGGCTACCACACACCCCCAGTAGTGCTAGACACGGGTGCATGCTCTACCTATTTACCCGAACACCCTGACTAGCCCTGGGAGGGTGGATCCCAAAGAGAGCAGAGAGAGAGCGGGTGTAGGGGAGGGTTTTGCCCTGTGCGACACTTAGCTAAATCTGAGATGGCCACTCTCTGTGTGTGAAGGAAGAAGAGGAGAAGAGGCTGAAGACAGGCAAGAAGAGGAGGAAGAAGATCTGAAGAAGCTAAAGAAGTTTGTCTGCAAAAGATGAAAGGAAGAGGATGAAGAAGAACAGTGTTGTCGGTTAAGCCATCTGAACATCTGATTTGAGGCTTTATCTGATTATTTAAGTACCTAAGTTGAATAGTTTATGGCATTGTTGCATTATTTGAACTCAATGCATATATGCTTAAATTGAATAATTGGTGATCTAAATCACCATTGTTTTTACTTTAAGATTCTTTTTGCCATATGTTAAACTCATGCTTTATATTGATTATCACTTCTGAGTTATTTCTTGTGCTCATTCACATTATTGAGATTAGTGTGTAGATTCCTATTTGCTCCTTGTGTTCGATCTTGGACTTTCATTCGAGTAATAAATTCTATTTGTTTTTTGCGCTGATTCGATTTATACTACAGTGCGACGATTTTAAACCTGATTTAGAGTGAACAACATGGGGTCGGCCAAGCAAGAGGAGAGATTCTAGGATGGATGTCCACCCTTGCAGGAGTTCACGAAGAAGCTTTCAAGGAGAAGGAAGGATCCTTCTTGAAGTTCAGGAGCTGCTAAGCTTGGAGCAAAGGCTACTTCCATCTATGCGGAGATTCTTCTACCTTCTTTATTTTCTTTATGTTGTAGACATTCATTATAGTAAGCATTCCCCTACTTGAGGATTACTTGTGTGGTTCCCATCCACATAAGTGAGCTCCCCAAGTAGTTGAATACTTAACTTCATCATTAATCAAGTGCCTTTCTTCATTTTGTGTCGTATCATTTTTTGTGCTTTCAAATTCCTTTTTAGATTTTTTGTGTACCTACCCTGTCTCTTAAATTACCCTAGACTAACTTGCTCAGGTAAGCTTGGAATGATAGCCCTACTTTAATTGTAGCACGTAGCTGTAGTTTGATCTCATTGCCCTGATTATTCCAAAATCATAAAAACAACAAAACAAAATATACAAAAAGATTGAAGATTTGACAGAGTGAGAGAGAGAAGTGATTTATTAACTGAAATTTCCTCTTTGGATGGCCCTAGATACCATACTATCTAAGTATTATAAATTCAAAAGTTGGTCGATTTTATGCATTGCAATGATGCAAATTTACATCAATTATAAAATCACGTATTTTTGCATTAGTAGTCCACGTTGGTTACTTAATTAAATTCTATTAATAGTTAGATCGTAGGATCATAGGGAATCCCACTAGATCCACAGTCAAAGGTGGTTCATCCTATAAATAGCTAGGATGAGCTAGCTTTTATTTTTTATGCAATCAGAGAGAGAAAAATGAGAAAGTGTGACTGTACCACCTACAAGAGTATAATTGAAATTTGTGATCATCACCCTCCCCCTAGACATACACCATCTTAGCTAGAACTAGATCACCAAACCTCCACGTGATTGCCTTGTGATTGTTTGTTTGAGTCGAGGTTCCTACTCTAAGGGCCTCAATCAATCAACCAACTACTACATGGGTGGCTATTGTTGGCCCTCTTGAATGTGTTCTTGAGGTGCGGCTCAAATTTCTAGGTGATTATTGCTTTGGCTTTGTAAAGAAGTTTGTGAATTGCTTGTAGAATTGGTCCTCCAAGACATGAGGGGCTCATCCACTCGTCTGGGAGGAGCAGTTCAGGTTTCTATTGAGACTTATTTGAGGCATTGTATCTTTGGGTGCTGGACCATGCCACTGGTGAAAGGTATAATTTCTATACTCGTGATATCTGGGAACGGGAGGAAACTAGTTCCTCCCATGTGACTTTGGATATGTGATTTTTATTTTCATTTTCTTGGTTGCATTTGGCATTGATTAGATCTTGGTCAATTCGTACTAAATGACCCAATACATACATTGCAAATAATATAATTCTATTTTAATGAAATAATCAAATCAATGTAACTACTTGCATTGTTCGAATGTCTCTTAGAGGGCATAAAAAATCCAACACTAATGTCCCTTACATTATGCCTACTAAGGAGTTTGCCAATCTCACCCTTGCTACGAATGGTAAAGAAAAAATTATACAAGGCAAGTGTGTCCACTAACCTAGTCAGGAGAGGATAGGTTTTCACCTTGGCTACTATACGCCATTTTGAAATTCATCTAAAGAAAGTTCGCTTGAATTCACATTAGGGGTTTCTAAGTGGTAACTACACATGCTCATGCATGCACAACACTAGTAAATGGAATTTATTTTCCCTACCTACCATCATTTATAATTGCAAGGGGAACTAAAGAGATAGGAGTTTACCACCCAAATGGCCATCAGCATTTTATGCAAGGATACAAGTCCCTTAGGTCAACGAGTACATGATATGTGTCTTACATTAGGCCTCGGGTACATCAACATGCACAACAATGGCACTTGTCTGACATCTTTGAGTGGAAGGCATGAGGTGATAGTTAGTCACCATCTATTCTAATTCCAGGTGGATATACCACCCTAGCTCAAGTAGCTTGCCCTAACCAAAATAAGGACGGAAGATACCATGAACTTTGGATAGGGAGCAAGATCCAAGCACCGCTAAATTGCCTAACTGGGTGAATCGACACAAAATGAAACACCCTCAGACACCTGTGTGAATTGAAGGGTGTCAATGGGTTGCTTTGTCAGATGATCTACAGGTTGCTTTGTTGGATGATCTATGGGTTGCTTTACAAGTTGAGGGATGCATATGGGTTGCTCTATGGGTTGAAGGCCTTTGCTTTGTAAGTTGCTTGTTGGAGGATGCTAGCTTCCATTGTAGAAGTTTGTTTTGAAGGTAGCAAGGCCGTATATGGCCTTCCAATCCTCTAGTTGGTGCCCTTTAGTGAGCATTATATTAGATCTATTGTTGCTGTCTCTTATCATTGTCATTCTTGTGGTGTTGATGGTTAGTATTAGGGTTTTGTATGTTTCCTCAATTTTCATTCAACCTCTTTCCCCCTTGGATATCTAGCATCTTCTTAGTGGCCTCTCCTTTTGAATTCATTGTGGAATTATTTTGTGCTTCATGTACTAGAGGTTATTATGGATTATCAGGGCCTTGCATATGGTGTTTGCTTCACAACCATTGATGGATCTCTAATGTCTTCATCTTTGTGGAGGTTAATTGAAGAAGGTTGATTGTAGGGAAGCTTGAGGTAGCCTCACTCAAGATTGCAAACTTTTACGAATCCAAGGATCAATTTGGTGGTTTGATAGAAGCTTTCATGCTTGGTAGTGGTTTAAATTAACTTGTGGTGGATATAAAGGATTGTTGGTCTTGGTTCACTCATGACACTTCCCTCACCATCATGGCATCTTCTCTAACTAAGGATAATGCTTCAACCCATACACCCATATACTAAGTGGCTAGCTGGTACTCACTAATATTGATCATGAAAATCGTTGATGGAGTTTTAAGTGTTGTTGTCATCATCTACTATCTTGGAGTGGCTCTTTGTTTACTATGATCACTTGTTACTTGGACATCTTCTTTTCCTTGATTTTGTTATTTCTTGAAATTATTGTAGTGTTATAATTTTCTCAATGGGATGTGAGTTCTCCTATATGGAGTGTTGTTTTATTGTTTTTGTTTGGATGTGAGTAGGCAAACGCGCATTGTAATGCTCAGCCCTTCCTTAATGAAACACACTATTGTATTTTGATTTCGAACTAGTGTCTTTTAGTTTCCCACTAGCACACACCAATTGAAAATCAAAATATACCAATTGAAAATGAAAATACATCAGTATGTTTTAATTTTTAACCATTTTCTCACCTATGTAAAGTGCCTCTTCACCTATAAAAAGTGACTTCAATTTGAAAGTTGTTTTTCACTTTTGTTAAATCACTTCTAGCAAAATCAAAATATACTAGTTGAAAATAAAAATACATCAGTCTATTTTTGTTTATTTTTAGCTTTTTGTTTCACTCCAATGAGATATTTACTTTCCAGCAAATCAAAATATGGTCATATCCCATATAGGAATGGTTTGCTATCCGGGCACTTCTAATAACATTCTTGTTAAAGGTAGCGAATGTTATAGGGATATTTATAGGTAATATCCAACAAAAATGAGTGGAATTCCATAACTTTAATGTTTACATTGGTTCACCAAAGAATTCCCATACAGGTGCCCCTCGAAAAATTTTTGTTTGAACATGCAAACAACATATCCCTACATTTGTTAGGGCTAGTTTACTTCGCAGGATAGAAAATTGGTGTTAAGAAATGTGAAACTAGTGTTAACCACCATTTCTGTTAATGTACAGGGTGGTATTAACATCAATTTCTATTTACTTAAACTAGTGTTAAACAATAGTGTAACTCTTGTGGTGTTTACTTGAACTGGTGTTAACACTAATTTCTATAGAGTGGAATTTGGGTGTGGGGGAGTTACGAACTTAACAACTATTTTGATAACACCCCTTAGAACTAGTGTTAGCAAAGCATGTGTTAACCCCTCAAAATAAGTGTTATGATTATGGGGGTTAACCCCTCAAGTAAGCGAAAGTTAACCCCCTGAAAAGAGGGGTTAACCTCCCAAGTAAACTATCCATTAAGGGCTAGTCTACAATGTGGGTTAGCTAACTCAGGTTAGAAAAGTTGTAATACAGGTTAACCCTTGTTTCTATTTACTTGGAAATAGGGGTTAACCCCTGTTTATGTTTACTAAATGGGGATTAGGAATGGGGGTTATCTTGTGATGTGAAAGGGCGATGTTTACTTGGGAATGGGGGTTAGAATGGGGGATAAGGTGACAAAAGACTTCTTTGAAATAGGAATGGGAGGTAAGTTATTTGAGGTACGTTTTTATGTGGTATAAAATGCAAGGTGTTAATGCACTGAATCTGTGTTTTAAAAGTAATGCATTGTAGTATAGCCGATAAATCACATAGAACACTAAAAATTTATAGCTCGAAAGAAATCCAAGGCCTAACACAGGGAGCAATATGGCAATTTATCTCAAGATCACAATTGTAAGCAAGAATATAACAAGGTAATAGCAATTTAAAGCACAAATGATATAAAAATAGATTCAAGAATTAATGTGCCAAAAAGATTAGGGTAAAAATGGTGATTTGAATCAACAAATTACCCTATTACAATTCTACTTAAATAATGCAATAGTATCAATCAACCAAATGCCATGTCAACTTAAGTGCTATAGTGTCTCAGAACCAGCTCTTTTTCCTTCAGGCCTCAGGGAGAGGCAGAGGCACAGCACAGCAACAACAGAGGCGAAGGCCTCTTCAGATTTCGCTAAGTGTAGAGAGCAGTAGAGGGCAAAAACCCCCCCTCTCTCTCTCTTCTCTCTTGGATCAGGCAAACCATACTAGACATGGGTAACCGGGAAATTGGACCAGGACCCTGACCCGCATGGCGTGAGTGCAGGCGAGGGCGCAAGTGACCTCGTGAGGCATTGCATGTACGAGGGCATGGTAGGGACCTGACCCTAGTGACTCAAAGGCGATAAGCCCTCGTCACTTTTTTCCTATTTGTGCTGCTGGAGGTGCCTCAGTTCACGATGTGGGACTAATGTCCAATGTCTTCTTTGTGTGGTCGTTGCAACTGATGTGCTCTTGATTGGAGTTGAGGACAACACCTACTACTCCAATTGGAGACCTGGAAGTCTTCTTGGGACTGGGCCACACCACCTGGCAGTGGTAATGATGAAGAACATGACCGAAGAAATGCAGCTGAAGCTGGAGATGACGGTGGCGGCAATGGAGCTCCAATGTATACCTGAAACGCAAAATGCAGCCTCCTAGCCTTGTCAAAAAAGCTCAAGAGGATCATTGGATGTCGACAAGTGCGATGGTGGTTGTGGTGTTGTGTGAGGGTGTGTGTTGAAGTCTGGTGACCTCGAGAAGGTGGTGCGGTGAGGGTGGTGTCGGGTGGAGGTGTTGAGTGACCAATCCGCTCAATTGCTTGAGGGGTTTTGGTAGGCGAGGAATGGTGAATCTTATGAGGTGGTTAGTGAGGTGCTTGGGGTGGTGGAGCATGCGGAGACCTCACCAGAGTGGTTACCAGAGCGGAGGAAGATGAAGTCGCAGAAGGTGATGTGGTAGTCGAGTAGGAGTGACGAAGACAAAGTTGTGAAGTAGCGGAGTTAGGGAGCTGATCTGAGTAGGTAGTGGATGACTGGGAGGAGAAGCGACGTCGGGTCTGGTATGGCCGGCATGGGATACGAAGACAACTCTGGTGGGGCAGAAGCGGCGACGACGATGAGGATTAGGGCTTTCGCGGGTATAGCGTGATGCGAAAGAGAGAAAGGAAGGAGAATCTGTCGCTGGTATTGCGAGCGGATGACGAGGGTGGTCTGAGAAAGTCGTCGGATGTTGTGGAGCTTTTCGACAGGAGAGGAGCGAGGAAATAGAGGGATTTAGGCTGAAAACGAGCATAAAGAGGATAGTTTGTCCTCAGGGGTCTTTAAATAGGTCACAGGGGGTGCTAGAAGCTTGGAAACCAAGCTTCTGAGCTTGGTAAGTTTGCCGAAGTAGGAAACCCACATCTCTCATGTGTTTGCAAGAGAGATTGGGAAAGAGATGGAGCCCACGAATAGGTTCAAATCGTAGAGAAATCTCTTAGGATTCTTTCTTCCAAATTTAGAAGAGATTGAGCGTGAAATCAGGGAGAAAACTCTGATTGAAGGTCACCGGAGTTGTAGGAATAGGATTTCTATGTTCATGGATGCAATGAGGACCTTTTGCTAAACAAGACAACAAAGATAGGGGCCTATTTTTAATGAATTTCAAAAGCTAGGGGCACTTGTGAAATAAAAAGAGTCAGACAGGACTGAAATGCAAACTAGGTCAAGACAATCTTTGATTTGGCCCAAACTTTGATACAGACCACATTTGGACCTAAGGAATCTAATGGTGAAGTTGGATTTTGATTTTGACCTAGTTTGATTGGGTATTTCATGCAAAAACCCAAATTAGGGCACCAGTCTATCTGACACTCTATTTCAGGTCAAAATGGGTTCAGATGGTCAAATCAAGGATGCTAAACCCTAGAGAATATTTTTCTATGATTTTTAGAGGGTTTAGATGAATTTTATCTTGACCAGAACCTTAGTTAATTAAGCAGGTCTATTTCTAAGATTTCAGATGTCCATTAATTCTTGAAATGCATGAAAACCTATTTTTGTCTGCATGGACCCACTTATTAGGCATTAATGACTAAATGACCTTTAATAAACCCCTGGCATACCCTGTGGTTATTTTGTATTTGTGATGAGATGGTAAAATTGTGGAAATAACCCTGCTTTCATCTTTTCTTCTCAAAACAACTCATCCTGCTCAAGAGACCTTCTAACTGATATGTAGGAGCTTTTGTTGACTTTATCAGATCAAAATGAGCTAATTATGGCTCATGATGGTGTTTCCATCATATCCCCATGCATAGCTTTTGCTAGTCCCTTAGCAAAATTCTATGAACCAAACTAGTTATCTAGGTCGGATGTAACCGTCAAGATGCCCTACTAAGTCGCATATCTAGGAATCAGATCTTAATACCAACAATAGGCCTAGAGGTGCCAGCCCAGATCCGAACCTAACTAGCTTTCGCCTCAGTCAGCCGCAAAGGTTTCTACGGTCTACAAGAACAAACCTAAGACTCATTGGACCCAGCAGTTAAAGCACCCGTGCTTGAAACATGGTTAGTCCAGGTTCAGTTTGCCAGTGCATTTTGTAAGAGAGATATAGAAGTAGATTTTTATTTGTGGAGAGCTTTCTCTCTCTTTTTCTTTTCATTATATTTTTTCCTTAGATCCATCTTCGGCTTGGCCCTAAACACGATCTGTATCGAATTCTTTGTCTCCACCATCAATCCTCGTAGGGTCCCTGGCAATCGATGGTTCGAGATAGCATCGCCCATGGCAACCCACAGAACCCTGGCTTTCGACACTTCGAGATGGTGCTGCCCATGGCATTCTGTAGATAAATCCAGGCCTTGGCAATCAAGATTTTGAGATAATCCTGCCCATGGCAATCAAGATGAGATAAGGTGCTTACATGTCCCCGATAGGATATTTAGATATCCAAGGAGAGAAGCATAGATGAGATGATATGTTATTACGCATCTTCGAGGGAAATTTCTTGCCTCTTTGCTACAAGAACTAGTCCAAATCAACTTGTGTTTTCGAGCTGCTCCTAATCTAGATCTTAGGTCCATTTCCAGAACAGATTAGATGCCCTTTGGCATGATTTTATATTTAAGTGCACTGAACCAGACTGTGTGTGATTTAGGGTTTGGGTTTCTTCTTTCCCTTAGTCAAGGCCTAAGGAAATAGAACTTCTGTAAGTTCCTCTAGAATTGGTCTAGGTTTTTGATCTGGGACAGGGGTATCCTGGATGACCAATCTAGGGTTTGGGTTTGAACTACCAGGATGAGAGTGGCTCAGGTAAGGTGGTTCCTGAGTTGTTTTGCCACTATGGGTGGTAATAGAATTCAATCCTGCCTAGTTCTGGGTTGGGGTAGTCAAAAGAGGTGGATGCTGCTGGTAACCCGCGATGATATCGAAGCCTCCATCCCTTCAGGTGATGGAGTAGAAGGGCCTTGATAGATATAGTGAGCCTGGCTCTAAGTCGAGTTCATAACGCACCTCTAGTTTGGCATGTTGTTTGGTTAGGCAAAGGTTGCAAAGGGAGTACACCTGGTTGGTAGGAATTTTCCATCTAGGCAAGTTGATTACGAACCTCTGTGATCTTGTCATTGTGCTATTTTTGCATAGCCACATTCGTCTTCTGAATGTCAGCTAGAGTCTGAAGGGTAAGAGTCATTTGATCTTCTCGAGTTGGGCCTATTTGATAAGTTGGGTTGGGCTGAGGCTGAGGCGGCTGATATGGACGAGAAACTTATGGTTGGGGCTAATATTGAGGTCTCCGATTTTGATTGTTCCCTGACCAAGTGAAATTAGGATGATTATAACATCCAAGGTTGTAAGTGTTTGGAAAAGGATTGTTATGGATGGTGTTGAGGTCCTCGCATGTTTGAGGAATCTCGGAGAAATCAGAAGACGAGGGTTCAGAGTTCCCCCAACTAGAGTAGGTAGATCCAGAGTTTCCACTGAACCCTAGATCAGACAAGGGTGGGTATGGATCCATCTCTTGAGAAGATCGGTGGTAGATGTTGTGCACAGCCTCCCTCTCAGAGGGTGGTCGTGCGAACAGGTTTTGCACATTGGTGGCTCGCTACAGATGTTGACTCAACTCATCCACCTTCTTCTCAATGATAAAGACCTTGTCCAGGTGATTGGCCATTAACTCCAAGTCTACGAAAGAGGACAGGCCTTACATCTCATGTGCTTCTTCGCGGCGTAGATCGCATAAAAGATGAGCGCGTTGTAGTATAACGTGAAATACGTCTCGAGCAAATAAATTAACGGAACTGGTGAGTTCCGGTCAATCTCTGGCAGGAAGCACTCTTAATTTCATGCATTTGTTTCAAATATAAATACCAAGTAATAGAAACAATCAATCACAATAACCACATCGCAAAGAGAGATTGAATATGAATTTGATAAATGCAATAAAATGTAAACATGAATGCAAACAAACTACTACTATAACAGAATGAGGGCACCACGGGTGATTTATGGTGGCCTTCTGGAGAGGTTGGGAAGAGCAGCGATGGCCCATCAAGGTGGCTCAACAAGTGCTTTGGATGGAGATGTGGAGGCGGAGGTGGAGAAGATGGGAAGAAGGAGGTAGAGAAGGAAGAAGAAGGAGAAATCTACTCTAAATCTACTTTGAATGCCTTTGAAAGAGGACCCTTAGGCCTCTTTTATAGTTGTTACCAAGGGTATTTATGGCATTGGTGTCCTCAAATTTGGGTAACAACCCTTCGATTGATCAGATCTGTTGATTGGGAGATCAACGGATCAAATTACACCCAAAAAGCCTTCAACAACTCCTTATGCTTGGACGCTCCTGGTGCTGACATGTGGTGCAATGTGAGCCCTTAGATCTCAATCGCACGACCCTTGCTCTCCCGCACATGCTTCTGCCTTCGCACGCTAATCGCTCAGCCTCCAAATGCGCGTAATCTTCTTAGTCGTTCGATCTTACGGTCGGACAGCTAAGAACGCCTTGCCATCGCACCTTTGTTTTCTAAAGAAAGTGTCATCATGCGCGTCTGCGTCTCCCTCACATTTGCGTGTGCCACGCAGCTGCCTCTGTTGCCATTCGGTGAAGATTGAATAGCCAATAATGCGTGCGCCTCGCCAACAAATAGATTTGGATTCGAACGCACATCGCACATGTTTGTTAAGCGCGTGGACCGACTATGTTGTGTCTCGAGTTGTTGCAAAGTTTGTTTGAGGTGCATGCTACCTCGATCGTTTGATGGAGGTCCAATGGTTGAGATCTCATTCTCGCTCGATGAAGCAGCTGAAGGTGGGTGACGTGGCGCGTTCGTGGGTGTTGGATGGAGATCCAATGCCCCACAACATGCGAAGGATGGTCTTCAGAGGCTGGGGCGCAGCGAGGGGGTGGCTATGATGGCACACGTGGTGCCATCGTGGTTGTCCATCTTCTTCTTCTTGTATCTGATGATGTAGGCCTCTGATTGAGTTGATTTTTGCATCGTTGGACTGCGAACATCAATCCAGATCCATCCGTGCAGTTGGATTTGTCATCTAAGGTCCAAATATTCTTCAATTGCCCCTTGGCTCTTGCTCTTTTGCGAACTCCCTAGGGTGCTATGAGAGTCTGATTGATGCGATCTTGGAAGCATTGGACTCTCGTCGTCATTCTAAATAGATCCATAAGTTTGGATTGGTTATCTGCAACCTCGAATTACCTGTAATGAGTAATACCTCTCAAATAGCGTAATAAAATATATAAAACATATAAATCAACAACGATGCAAAATACAATGCATATGCATGCAGAATGGCCATGTTAAGCTAGGTTCTAGCTTAATTCAGGTGAATTAGGGCCTATGATTGCTGCACAATCATACCCCCATGCCTAAATCTTGCTAGTCCCTACCAAGTACAAGACTAAATGCATTCTATCAAGAGTTAAACTAAAGATTTATTTCTTTTTGTTTTATCAAAAAAATTAAAATCCAGATAACCATGAACATGTAATGTTGTAGCTCCTACAATGGATCCAAGTGAAGAGTCGATATACATTTAGAGCTTGTACTTGCCCTCTCAATAAAATTATGTCGGGATAGGCGAACCTCTTCTCTTAGGGCTATAAAATATTCTCTGATTTCAACCTAGGTGTTTGACTTGGGTAGGAGATGTTTGAGTTAACTGGATTTGTATTTGGTGGCTCACTCTCTTCTGGTGCTACATAGAGACTAGTATTTCAGAACATAGCTTTCCAGATTATTGAATAAATTAACTCAGACAGAGGCTGGAAAATTCTGCTCTCTTTAGTCTTTTGTACTTTTTCTTCTCTTTTTCTCTCTCTATTTTTTTTAAAATTTCTTTTTCAATTTCTCTCTTTTTTTCTGAGCTCACATCTCACCAGATGAACGTATTTGGTGGTCTCACATGGTATTACACTTTAATTAGGTTCTGATAACCCTACGACTAGTCATAAGCCCTCAGCCGATATCCAGGCGATCAAAAATATAGAAAAAGTAGGTTAAGGCTGTATTTGGTGGTTCGTGAGTGTGGTAGGTGTTTTTGCCTCAAAACATTTAACTTGACTCACATCACAGAACTGCTTCACATAACACTTTTTTCTTTTTTTTTTCTCCTTTCTCTCTTTTTTTCTTCTCTTTATTTCTTTTTTGTTTTCTTTTTTTTCGAGCAAACATCTCTTCTGTATGCATATCTATTGGCACAATGCCACAACACAACATACTGATGTATGTATCAGCACAACATAACACGACATACGTACTTTTATACGTGAGGCATTCTTGGGGACTTTTAGGATGACCAAGAGGATCTCGGGTGGCTTATTTGGTGGAAATGCCTACTCTCGGCACCAGGTAGGGAACGGAAAGGACGGCATATTTCTGACCTTAACATCAGTACCCTCCTTCAGTCGAGGATTCCGTAGAGGTCGGTCATGACCATCCACCTCAGTCATAGTTTTATCAGAACCCACTCTCTGTGCTTTTGCCTTATTTGGTGTCTCTCATACAGAATTTCTCATAGAATTAGTATGCAAGATCTAAGAGCGAAAACTATGCCCAACTCCGAGTGTCATTATTCAATTATCCAGAGTTAAAGATTCCTTATACTAGCCTTAGAGCACCAGCAGACTCTACTCTCACCTCACATTTGTTTTGGTGGATCTACTATAAGATAGTTCACCTGACTCCCTGATTGCTATTTAAGGGTTTAGGAAAGAAGCTTCTTCTCAACAAATTAAAGATGTCTATCAGTTTTTACAATGGATCCATTGCAAATTCTATAAGAAAATGTGAGGTTATCCTGGATTCTATGCATAGGAATCAACTAAAGAATAAATCTTTAATAAAACCTCTTGATAAAATGATCTAATCCCCCAATTGTTGGCTGAAAATTTTCAGTTTTTATGGACTACCCCCCCCCCCATGCCTAATTGTTTGCATGTCCTCATGCATGAATCAAAGAAATTGGAATAAGGCAGGGTGTATGTGGATAGAAATCACCTGGGATAGCTTCTGAGTTGTCATTCAGCTCATGCCAACACTACAATGCTACACACTATATGCAAAACAATATGCAAAAAGGAAATATGCTATGTATATATGATATGTATATATGTATATGTGCTGAATTTAACACCTCCAGCTGGGCAACTCACCAGTCACATGTCCTCGAGGAAATGTATCGTTTCGTTAGCTGGAGGAGGTTCTTGGGCGAGAAATGGTTTGAGGCGTTGGCCATTAACCGCAAAAACATGCCCATATTTTGGGTCTCTAATTTGGACCACCCCATTAGGATACGGGTGGACTACCAGAAATGGCCTAGTCCACTTGGACTTGAGCTTTCCCACAAAGAATTTGACTCTAGAGTCAAACAACTAGACTTGCTGGTCAGGTGCGAACTCCTTCCTCTGAATGTGTCGATCATGGAAAGATTTCATCTTATCTTTGTATATTTTTGCATTCTAATAATCTTCCTGCCTAATCTCCTCTAACTCACTGAGCTAGAGCTTCCTTTCATAACCTCCGACCTCGAGGTTAAAATTACACTTCTGCACTACCCAAAAGGAACGGTGCTCCAGCTCCACAGGAAGGTGGCAGGCCTTTCCATACACCATGCGATATGGTGACATTCCGAGCGAGGCCTTGTATGTGGTTTGATATGCCCATAGTGCATCAATCAACTGAACGGACCAATCCTTTCTATCAGATCTAATTATCTTTTGAAGGATAAGCTTGATTTGACGGTTAGATACTTCAGCCTGCCCATTGGTTTGTGGGTGATACGGGGTAGCAATGTTGTGTTGCACCCCATATTTCTTCAATAATGACCTGAAATGGGCATGGATGAAGTGATCACCCCCATCACTTATTAGAGCGCGGGGAACTCCGAATCTCACAAAAATGAATTCCTGGATGAAGGATATAACAATCGTATGATCAGCTCATCTTGTTGGGATAGCTTCTACCCACTATGAGACATAGTCTACTGCGAGGAGTATGTACTCAAAGCCATGCACGTTTGAGAAGGGGCCCATTAAATCGATGCCTAGACATCGAACATTTCTACGACTAGAAAAGATTGGAGAGGCATCATGTCTCTTTGGGTCATAGACCCAATTTACTGACATCGCTTACAACTTTTGGCAAACTCGTGTGTATCTCTGAAAATGGTTGGCCAGAAAAATCCCAACTGTAAAATCTTTGCAGCGGTCTTTCAGCCTGAGAAATGACCCCTACAAGCATTGCTGTGGCAGAAGGATAGCACACTAGAGATTTTCGAATCAGGGATGCATCTATGGATTATCTGATCAGCCCCAACACAAAAGAGCAATGGGTCATCCCAAAAATAGAATTTAGCCTTTGCGATAAATTTGAGTTTTTGATCCTTAGATAATCCCACAGGTAGCTTGCCTGCGATGAGATAGTTCACTATATCAGCATACCAAGGAAACTCAATAGAGTTGATGGATAGTAGAGGCTCATCTGGAAATCGATCTGATATCGACAGGGAGTATGGAATATAGTCTGGGTCTAGCTGAGATAAGTGATCTGCCACAACATTATGGGCTCTGGCTTTGTCGTGGATCTCGACATCAAACTCCTACAAAAGAAGGATCCATCTAATAAGGTAGTGTCTGGCATCCTTCTTTGCCAACAAATGCTGGAGGGTGGAATGGTCAGTGTAGATAATAACTCTGGACTCGAGTAAGTATGACCTGAATTTCTCCAACCCAAATACCACAGCTTGCAATTCTTTCTTAGTTATTGCATAGTTACGCTAAGCCCTATTCAATGTTTTGCTAGCGTAGTATATTATGAATGGATGGCACTCCTAACGTTGGCCAAGAATGGCTCTGACAGCGAAGTCAAAGGCGTCACACATCATCTTGAAGTCGAGAGACCAGTCGGGAGGTTGGAGAATAGGTGCATTTGAAATAGTTCTTCTCAAGGTCTCAAAAGCACTGAGACACGAGGAGTCGAAATCAAAGGGAGTGTTGATTACCAGAAGATTCGTTAATGGACGAGCAATTTTTGAGAAATTTTGAATGAATCTTCGATAAAATCTGACATGCCCGAAAAATGATCTAATTTTCCTAATTGAGCTAGTCAGAGGTAATCACGAAATGATTTCGGACTTAGCTTGGTCGACCTCAAGTCCATTAGAGGAGATCCTGTGACCCAGTACGATGCCATCCCTCACCATAAAATGGCTTTTTCCAATGGAAGTACTAGGTTAACTTCTATACATCTCCTTAGGATCTTTGTAAAGTTATGAAGACAAGACAAAAAATCATCTCCAAACATGGAGAAGTCGTCCATGAACACTTCTACGCAATCCCCAATCATGTCTGAAAAGATGGCCATCATGCATCGTTGAAAACTAGTTGGTGCATTGCAAAGGCCGAAGGGCATCCACTTAAAAGCGAATGTTCTGAAGGGACACGGAAAGGTCATCTTGTCTTGATCTTCTGGGTTGATCACTACTTGATTGTACTCAGAGTATCCATTCAGAAAGCAGAAGAAACTATGCCCGACCAACCGTTCTAAAATATGATCAATAAAGGGTAAAGGAAAATGATCCTTTTTGGTAGTCGAGTTTATCTTCCTATAATCAATACAGACCCGCCAAGAAGTCATGGTGTGGGTCGAGATGGATTCACCCATTTCATTTTTTATCACGGTGAGTCACGCCATTTTGGGCATAATCTGAATGGGACTCAACCATTGGCTATCGGAAATTGGATAGATAATGCCCGTGTCTAGCCATGTAATGATCTCCTTCTTGGCAACCTCCAACATATTTGGATTTAGGTGCCTCTGAGGTTGTCTCAATGGTCTCACCCCTTCATCAGTGTAGATATGGTGAGTGCAATATGAGGGGCGAATCCCATGGAGATCAGCAATGCCCCACCCGATAGCAACCCTATGTGCTTGCAGAATGGAGATCAACTGGTGTTCCTGGTCTAGAGTCAAGTGAGCATTGATAATCACAGGATACATCTCAGTTTCTCCCAAAAACACGTACTTGAGCGAATCAGGTAAGGGCTGTAACTCTAGTAGAGGAGGGTGGTGAGAGGGTTTATGCAGGGGGAGAGGAAGCAACAACGAAAATTTGTTGATCCTGACTAATGGAAAATCAATCTGCAGTGGTCATGTAATCTTATCTTGAGACATCAGTGCTAAATGGGATAGGATAGTCAGGATCAGGGGTGTTAGGAGTCGAAGAACACACATGACAACCAGATCCATAGGATGAAATGTGTATGTCAGTCTCAATCCCGTATTGACCGTGATATAGACACATTTATTTATGTTAAAATGCCTAATCATGCATGTTCCTTGGCTTAGATTTGCATTTCATGTTATAAATATTGCATAGCATGCATCATTCTGTATTTAGAGCAGTTGTATATATTTTAGGTTAATTATTTCCTTTCTATGGTCAGGAGAGAAGTAGATTTATTTTGGAGCCTTGGATTGATGATCAAACCA
This sequence comes from Thalassia testudinum, assembly GCA_037157565.1. Lineage (NCBI taxonomy): Eukaryota > Viridiplantae > Streptophyta > Magnoliopsida > Alismatales > Hydrocharitaceae > Thalassia > Thalassia testudinum. The sequence goes on from JAZHRO010000063.1 coordinate 14,473,241, forward strand.
TATGGATCTAATCAAGATGACAATCGGAGTCCAACGCCTCCGAAAATGCCTTGATCAGAGTCCCGTAGCATCATATGCAGTTCGAGGAAGATCAACGGCTAAGGGACTAGGTGACGTAATTCAGAGCTTCAAACAACAAATCTGACAGTGCAGATGGATTCGGGTCGATGATCGCAGCCCAACGGTGCAAAAATAAACTCAATCTGACCTTTGTAGTAGCCCCTACAACAAAAAGAAGATGGACAACCTAGATTGTGCCACGTGGTGCAACCTAGGCCGCCCATGCACACCCACATGCCACTGCATGGGCGCAATGGCATGGGCACATGCGTGTGTGTGGAGACACACACAAGCAAGTGCATAGCACACGTGGAGGTAGCGACAGCAGTGGTGCGTATCGCGCCTACGCGCACGATAAGGTTGCGTATAGCGTGCGCCCATGACAAGGGCGCGTATAGCATGCTCCAGTGGTGTGGCAGCATGGGTGTGTGAGCAGGATCTTCAACGATGTTTGCTATGGATCTTCAGCGATGTTTATGACCGTCATTAAATGTCCTGTATACGAATTTGATTCTTTCCTCCACTGTAAAAGGACCCCTACCCCTCCCATTTTTCTTCATCTCTTCCTTTCTTCCTCTCACCACCTCCAAGGCTCTAATGAGAGCTTGTCCAAGGCCTGAGATGCTCCTCTAGAGTAGAAAAGAAAATAATTTTCCTGCCTCTTATCCCCATTCATGGAGCATCCCGTGGTCGTCCTCTCACCACTCTTTGGGTAGAAGATCCTCGCCGCGATGCCGTCCTACCCCATCCTCCGTCCTCTGGCTATGTCCTCCTTGATCCCACTCCTCACCACCTTCCTCTAGGCAACGTTATAGTGAGTCATCCTTTGAGCAACCGTCAAGGGGGATTTTTCTCACCTCTTTCTATCTTTTTCGCTTTCGTAGTTGTAACAAACAATTTTTTATAAATAGATGATTATTTCTCACTCTCTCTCTCCCTCTCCTTCTTATATTTTTGCAAGTAGGTAAGGTTTTCATCAACCTAATCTCTTGCCTAATAAAAATACCAAAAAAATTAGAAAAGATAAAAATGACAAAAAGAAATAAAGTAAAATGCAGAATTTTATAAAACCAAATGTTCACCTCCCCATGTTCGACCCGAGACTCCTTTTTCGAGATTTGGTTATAAATTTTATCTGATAGACATATTTTGCGAGCTATGACAACGGGTCCTCCAAACCTCGATTTCATTTCGTGAAGCATGCTTCAATCATTTGGCACCTAACGAGTCGAATTTTTGCTTTCGAAAATGATGATTAAGAAGATTTATCGTTGTATGCCTAAGTGGTGGAAAATCGACTAATCAAAATAATTAGAATTAAAATTAAACCACTCACAGGAGAGCAGGTCGTGTCCACATGGAGGCAATGACCTATTTAAACTTGCACAGGTTAAAAATAGATGTTCATGATTAATTTCGTCGAGAAATCGAGCCAAATTCACCGTCAGATTAAGAAAACATTAAGAGATCATGCTGAAATGGCATTTATGAGAACGAGGAGGTCACTTGTATAAATTAGCCATAATATTTAATTAATAAATTCAAAATAAAAAGAGTGGCAATGGAATGTGAGTGTAAATATTAGTATGATGAGAAACAGACCATTTGCTTCGAGCTTGGTGTGCATGCATCGCAGGCCACGAGTGGAGGTGAGACTTGGCGTAGGAGATGAGTGAGGGAAGGGCTATGCGACAGTGGTCGCGATGAAGTGCAGGGTGGCCCGAGGTGGTCGGATGGAACAGGGAGGGGCGGCAATGATGGGCTGGCTACTGCTGTGGTGGAGTTGCTCAATGCACGGCTGGAGGTGAGGAGGAACGCAGGGGGATGCATGCGCGTGGTGCAGGAGGCCACTGAAGGTGCTTCTCTCTAGAGGCGCAGCGAATGGACATCCCTACACGCTGGAGGTGTGCAGGCAAAGCTACAGGGGGCGTGCAGTCGAAGGTGCAGCGTGCTCTGTGCACGAGCGGTGGTGGACAGGGAGGATGATCTGGTAATTGTACGGTGATGGCCAAGCTCACCAGATTGGCGCAGTGAGCTGTCACCTCGCTGGCCCGTGGTGTGGTGGAGCTCGGCCCTTGAGACCACAGTGGTGGAGTGGGGCGGTGTCTCACTGAGCATGGCAGCCGCTCCCCCTCTCTTGTAGCCATCTGCAATTCAAATGGTGGAGTGATGAAGATCCGCTTCTTCCGATCCTCTTCACTGTCGTGTACGTTGCTTGGTCTGGCCATAAATGGCCTATCGGGGTGGAGCGGTTGTTGCTGCACGAAGAATGATATAGAAATAAATGTGGATTATTTCTATGCAAAACCCTTGTATTTATAAATATTTAATGCGTGTAATGTATGCATGTAAGCTAAATGATGCTAGATAATTTATATATGAATATAATGCATACAAGCAAATATGTATAAACTATATTATTTACATCTTAATACATGCTATGTGTAAGTTAATATTACTTTAATGTCTAGGCATTCAAATAACTAATTAGCCCATAAATATGGGCTCATCAAATACCCCCATGCCTAGTCTTTGATAGTCCCTTGCAAATTCAAGCATGAACCTAGCTCTTCAAGTGGACTAGTGATGAGAAGCTCATCATGGTCTATAATTACCCCTAATTAACTAGTCTTCCTAGTTAATTAGCTAGAAATATGTAAATATATTGGTTAATTATTAAATAAGGGATAAATAGTAAAGGACCTTAAAATAAGTGAAAAATGCTATATTATCATCTAATTAATATTATTAATAACTTAATTAATAATTGGACTCAAAATATTGTTAATAATTCATTTAATTAATGTGTTAACTAACTTAAGTATATTATATACTAAGTATGTAACAACTTAAGTAACATTACTTAATTAAATAATTTAATCTAAAAAGGTCAAAAATGTAAATTCAAGGTCTAAATATTATAATTGTCTTATTTATAATTATATATAAAAAGTTGAAAAAATTTTAATTAAAATAAATCTTGAAAACCTGAGTTTACATCTTAGTCCTTAAATTGTATTTCAATCGGGTCCTTATTCTCCATTTAGGTCCTCAGCTTTCACTACGAACAAGTCCCTGAAACTTCTTCTTCTTTCCTTCTTCAACCGTCTGGATGGCTGACGACAGGAGGTCCATCCACCGTCTGATCACTGCTCATCCGACGTCATCTCTTCTTCTTCAAGCTCCTGGAGCTTGTGCTCACCATCTCCTTTTCATCCACCGGTCCGGATGAAGCTATAATCCCATTTTAGGGTTGGAGATAACCTCATCGGCATCAGAGAAGACGTTGGTAGCTACTCCCCTCCTAACCACTTCTCCATCCAGATTTCACCTCCATCTCAGCCACTACCACCTATAAATACCCCTCCACACCCTCGATTTCCACTAAATTAGCTCCCTTCCCTCTTCTTCACTAAGCTAATCTGATAGGCTATTCTCTCCAAACTCTGGCGACCTTCCTCCACTTCATTCATCATCCTCCATCCATCTTCAATAGCTCTGGACCTCTGCCAATGTCAGTCGAGTCTTCTGACACAAGTGTTGACTAGGAGCTCTTCTGCTTCACCTCACAATCACCCGTCGGACTCTTTCGACAACCCTCTGATTTCCTCCTCTGTTATGAGCCATTGATGGAGATCTCCTATCCCCTTCATCCAGGTAACAGTATATTAGGTAGGTAGATTAGTTAGGTTAGTTAGTTAGGTAGATTAGAAAGTGTAATGTTCGATTTCACACTCGTCTTCCTCAGATCCAACGAGCTCCTTGAGCTTGTCAGGAGCAATTTCTTGTCTTTTTAAGTCACCATTCAAATTCTTGAATCTTTCATGAACATTTCTATCATCCTTAATTACTGAATAGATCATTTAATCACCTAAACCACCTTCACCACCACCAACTACTCCTGTTGTCCATGGCAATAATAGTTGAGCTATTTCCACCTTCACTGGGTCCTCCACCATTTATTCATAACCTAAGGGCCCTAATCCTCACTTTAATATAAGTAATTACCACCTATAACTTAAACACCCAATTTTAATTAAGCTCCTGAGTTTGCTGTCAATGGTGGCTCAGGAATAGTTCAAATCATTAATTATACACATATATACCATCGCAGATATATTTTGACTTGTTTTCTCCACTCAATTGAGTGGGAAAACAAGTCCTGAGCCTAATCCATCTCAAATCTTGTCCAAAATGAATTCATTGTCTAATCTTCACTTTAATGGACAATTGACAAAATTAATTTATTCCTAAGGTTCCTTGTGACCGTAGGAAGTTTTTGAATCATTAATGGCATAATTTCACAATTTCTATACAGTTTCACCTTTTTCTGGACTCATCGGAGCTCCAGCGAGCTCCGACGAATCAAACAAGCTCTTCAGCCTATAGAAACTTAGTGTAAAGCTCCAAAACTCTGATTTGAAGTACACTGATCATGCTGAGACATTTTAATTGAGGTTTTAGTTCATGGAGCTTATATTGGGTCTTCCTCTTCTCCAACTACGATAGGGTTGGAGATGATTGACAGTTAGGTTTAAGTCTTGTTTAAAAGGTCTGAAAGCACCTGTGCTGTGCTTTGAGTTCATTTCCATGATTCAATCACTGAGATTAACTTTTGATTGCCCTAATGAACACACTCCTTTTCAAGCTCAGGGACAATCCTAGAACCCTAGGAACCTTAGTTGAATCACCTTTCTAAGGGTTTGAATCTGTTCCTGAAGTTGAAGAGAAGATGTTTAAGGCTTTAATTCCCATTGAAATGGCTAAACTCAAAAGGTCAAAATTCGAGGCTAATTGGTCAAACTTGAGTCTGATCCTTGGATTTTGGATTCAATCTGACAAATTGAGTTCAAGCTGTTGCTGGGATGATTGTGAATGATTTAGATGAGATTTGGATGAGCTCTGATGGATTATATAATAGAATTTGATTTCTGTCAGTTTGGGTTGTTTTTGAACTTAAACTGGTGACAGTAGATTTTTGATGAAATTTAGATGAAAAATCTACCTAGATGGATTCGTAACAACATCTAGAGGCTATTTAATTTGATTAATTAGGTATGTAGCTATCTGTTAGCACCTTTCAAAGTTTGAATCACAGTTCTCAAGCTCCCTGAGAAGCTTTTAGCTTCTGCACCTTTCCTAAATTTCCTGAGAGCTTAATACCTCCACCAACAGCCATGGAATCATCCCTTGAACCTATTCAACACTTCATCTGGAAGTCAAGGTCCAGTCTGTGGACTTTAGAGCTGAAAATCCACTCTGTAGGCCAAAATGAACGTAGTAAACCTAGGACCTTCACCCTTCAAATCGAAGAGCTTAAATTCCCCTGAGTATCAAATTGACACTTCAATTGTGTAGAGCATCTCAAGAGCTTTCCAGCAAGCTTTTTTTTGCTTGGAACGGAGCTCTGAGCTGGGTGGAATCAACATTTGAAGTTCAGACTGGGAGGGGGAAACTTAGTCCCACCTCGGTAGAACTAGAGTAGTCGCATGGGTATAAAATGAATTTGTGTTATGGGCATATCAGTCGACAGCGCACGGCGCAAAGAAATGAATTTAGCATTGGGTGTGTGTGCTGGTGCATGCAGTGCACGTGCCCGAGTGTTTGTGCACCTGTGGGTGTGCAAGTGTGGGCTCGTGAGGGCGTGTGCATGGGCCTGGGAGGCCGTGAGCAGAATGGGCTCAGGACTATAAGAACCAGAAATAAATCGAAACTAAATAAACCAGGCTTGGACCTAGTAGGGTCTGGTCCCACCCTAAGAGGGTGCTGTGTATCCCAAACCAGTCCAAGCTGCCAATCAAAAACCTAATTTTTGGTTTAAAGAGTTAGATCAGTTTGGTTCAGAAAGGATGGTAAGGTTCAAATGAGAAGGAGAAGAAGCAAAGGAAAGGAAGAGAAGGAGAACAAAGAGAGAGCTCAGAAAGGAAAGAAAGGTAGATAGGCAGAAGGGTTAAAGAAGAAGAGAAAAGGCAGAGTAAGAAAGAAAGAAAAGAAGACATTTATAAGAGGAGCTCGAGAAAGATTAAGAAAAAAGATAAAGAAGAAGATTAAGAGATAAGTAAAGAGAAAAGTGAAAAAGATAGAGAGGTAAAAGAAGAGAAATAAAGAGGCTGAAGACACAAGAAGAAAAATTAATGGTTTAACTTCTTGGATTTTATTAATATCTTTTGAGCTTAATGTTGTAATAAGGCATATTTTCATTAGAATTACTTTCTCTTGCTAGCAGCTTTGAATAATTTGAAAAATCTTCAAGCCCGTCCTCCACCTCAACTTGAGGTAGGTTTTGACCTTCCTTATTTACCGATTCCTCGTCCTAGGCCTCTACTTCGAGACTACTATAATCCATCTAATGCACAAGTAGAGCCTAATGTTAGGATTCCCATTGGGGAGAATGACTTAGAATTAAAGCCAAACATTATAGGTCTAATCCCACATTTTCACGGATTTGCATCCGAGGATCCATTTCAACATATTGAAGATCTTCAAAATCTATCTCAAACTCTTGGACCTCGAAATTAAAATAGGGAAATCCTACTCTTGAAAATGTTCTCTTTTAGCCTTAAAGATAAAGCAGCATATTGGTATAGAACTATTGCAAGACCAATCTCAACTTGGGCTGAACTCGAATCTGCATTCTGAAGAAATTCTTTCGTATTGCTCGTACGAATGCTTTAAGGTGAGCAATCACAACTTTCAATCAAAATCAAGGAGAACCAATTCATGAAGCATGGGAATGCTTTCATGAATTACAAAGGAAATTCCCACATCATGACATCCCTCGTTGGCAACTAATGCATATCTTCTATTATGGATTGCAAGAAGGCATTCGCAATCTAGTCGATGCCTCTTGTGGAGGGAACTTTCTCAATTGCGACGCAGAATCCGCTTCAGAAGTATTTGAAGGGATGGCGGAGAACTCGATAAATAATGCATCCATGTCGCAATTTACATGGGGCACGAATACAGCACATCAAAATCCGCATAAGAGCATTCACGAGATCGGTAATCCGTCCAGTTCAAAGGATTTGGAAATTATTGCAGAAAAACTGGACAAAGTCGACATCGTAGCAAAGCATTTCGATGAGGTCCGAAATACTATGAAAACTCTTACACCTCTACTTGCTACGCAAAATCCCACGCATTCACCTGTTTCGCAAATTCCCACAGGGAGGGAATTTGTGAATAATCTGGATTCTAGAAATCCATCTTGCTGGGGTTTTCTATCTACTCCTACACCAACCCATGGAGGGACCTTTGTCCCACAATATTTCCCACCTTTTTCCCCATCTCCTATTTTTGTGGAAAACATGCCTTATCCTTTTGGTTTACATGCCATCCAGGAGAACATTCCAAGATCAAATCCTTATTCTAATACCAACAATCCTAGATGGAGAAGCCACCCAAATTTCTTTTGGGATGATCAAAATCAAAATCAAAGACCAATTTATCCTTATCAGACCCATCTAAACCCATCTCCATTTCCCTCTCAACAACCAAATGTGAGGCCTAATTCCATGAGTATGCAGAATTACTCTAGGCCAATTAGGGATACGTAGCTCGATCAGATTTTGAGAGCTGTTTCAGAGAATCAGAGAGAAAATGCTAAAGCTCTCACTGAGATTCAAACGCAATGTAAGGTAGAGTTGGCTAATTTACGAAATCAAATCACGCTTTTGGCTGAATCTCGTCAGCCAGGTACCCTTCCAACCTAGCCAATTCCAAACCCTAGGAATATCCAATAGAGACAACACCTGGGAGTGCAAAATCCGAATCAAGGACATATCCATTTCTTTAATCAATTACCCCTGAATCGAAATCTGAATCAAAATCCAAATCCACCCTCTGCTAATCATGATTTTGAGTATCTTAATCAACAGCAATCATTTTCAAATCAACCTTTGAATTCTAATTCATCTTTCTAAAATCAACAAGCATCTTCTTCGTCAGCTTCCTCTTCTCATGCAGGTATTAACTCTGTTACAACCCGCCATGGAACTTCCACTAGGGATCCAGTTTATCCAAGGAACCTATCCCAAGACCCTAGTACATCTAGAACGACCCCTGTTTCTACACCTAAAAGAGGTGTAGAACCCGATCCCGCAATTCTCGCTAATTTGCGAGATCCAAGAAATACCTTAGTAGAACAGGAAATCCACTCCCCATTTCCTAAAGCTTTGAAGAAGGCTAGGAAACAAAAACAACCTGTTACATTAGATGAAGATTTAATTAAAATTTTTAAATAGGTACACATTAATATCCCACTCCTATATGCTATCAAACACATTCCGACTTACACGAAATTTCTTAAGGAGTTGTGTACTCCTAAGCGTAAGCCGAAGAAGGGAAGCACTGTGGTACTTTCAGAGCATGTGAGCTCTATAATTTCAAGTACGCTTCCTTTGAAAAAGAAAGACCCAGGTTCTCCATTTATTTCCTGTATGATTGGGGGTCAGTGTTTTGATAGAGTCCTAGATTTAGGAGCATCTATTAACGTCATTCCTTTATTTTTGGTAAAACATTTCAACATAGAAAACCTTAAGTCTACCAATGTGACTTTACAATTAGCCGATAGATCTATTAGGTCACCTAAAGGAATGTTGGAGGATGTAATTGTAAGAGTGTGAGATTTTTATTTCCCAGTAGATTTTATTGTCCTTGATATGGAAGTACCCGAACACATTAAAGATACCCCAATTATCTTAGGGAGACCCTTTTTGGCGACTGCAAAGGCCAACATTGATTATGAATATGGAGAGGTTAAATTGAAATTTGGGGAGAAGACAATTAAGTTAGATATATTTAGAGCTTCTAGAAGATTGGATTGCAATTGGATTGAGGAAATCAAATCTATTGTAGCTTTTGAGGATGACATTAGTTCCTTAGAACTAGAGAGCACACCTTTTGATAACCCATACTCTCAAAACAATGAAATCCTATTATTAGAATCTTTACTCAATCCTGAATCTAAATCTTATGACTCATCTAACTCACTTCTCGCAATCGAAAATCCTGCCCCAAAACCTGTTGTTGATTCCACTCCTGTACTAGAATTGAAACCATTGCCTGATAATCTTAAATGTCTATCTCGAATTTGATCAAACATGTCCTGTAATTATCAACTCTTATCTTTCTAAATCACAAGAATCCAAATTGATCAAGGTTCTTCGAGAACACAATAAGGCAATTGGGTGGACTCTACATGATCTCACCGAGATTAGCCCCAATTTTTGTACTCATCGCATCTATATTGAAGATGGGTCATGACCTTCAAGAGAAGCCCAAAGATGTCTAAATCCGAATTTAAAGGAGGTCGTTAAGAAAGAAATAATCAAGTGGCTAGATGCTGATATTATATATCCCATATCTAATAGCCCTTGAGTGAGTCCAATTCAAGTGGCACCTAAAAAGGCAGGACTCACCATAATTAAGATTGAATCTGGAGAAACCATTCCCACATGAATTGCGAATTCATGGCGGGTTTGTATTGATTATCATAAGCTGAATACAGTTACAAGGAAGGACCATTTTCCTTTGCCATTCATTGATCAAATCCTTGAGAGATTAGCTGGTAATAGGTTCTTCTGCTTTTTAGATGGTTACTCCAGATATAATCAAGCAGCAATATATCCTGAAGATCAAGAGAAAATGACTTTCACCTGCCCCTTCGGAACTTTTGCTTTCCAAAGAATGTCATTTGGGCTTTGCAACGCACCCACGACTTTTCAACGTTGCATGTTAGCCATTTTTACTGGAATGGTGGGTGAATATATGGAGGTTTTTATGGGTGATTTTTCAGTCTTCAGGGAAACATTTGATATTTGTCTGGATAATTTGTTGAAGGTTCTTAAGAGATGTATAGAAGTGAACCTTGTCCTTAGTTGGGAGAAGAGCCATTTTATGATTCTAGAGGGCATTGTACTTGGCCACCTCATGTCTGAGCAAGGTATCCAAGTAGATCAAGCTAAGATCAATCAAATTGCAAATCTTCCAATTCCTAACTCGATCCAAGGCATTGGATCATTTCTTGGGCATGTGGGATTTTATAGGAAATTTATACTTGATTTTATAAAAATTTCCTGACCACTCATAAACCTCCTCACAAAAGATGCTACTTTTGGGATGAGTGAGTGTATTTCAGCATTTGAAACATTGAGAAACAGTGTTACACAGGCTTTGATTTTGCAACCACCTAATTGGGATTTACCAATTGAGATCATGTGTGATGCATCAGATTATGCAATAGGAGCTATTTTGGGATAGGAAATTGAGAAGAATCCGGTAGTAATTTACTATGCTAATAAAACTTTGAATGAGACAAAGGAATTACACAGTTACAGAAAAGGAATTACTAGTAATAGTATTTGGATTAGAAAAGTTCAGATCTTATATACTCAGATCTTGAATCATTGTTAACTCCGATCACTCAGCTATCCGACACCTTCTATCCAAAAAGGACACAAAAACTAGGTTGATCAGATGGATCTTGCTTTTGCAAGAATTTGACCTAGAAATTTGTGACAAGGCAGGACGATAGAATGTTGTTGCCGATCACCTTTCCCGCCATCCTTCTGATACTATTGAATCATCTCCTCTAGTTACTGAACACTTTCTTGATGAACATCTTTTGACTATATCCTCAGATCTTCCTTGGTACGTAGATATTGTTAATTATTTGGTTACACATCAATTCCCACCAGACTGGGATGGGAATCGCAAATCACGACTCAAAGCAGAAGCCAAATACTATTTCTAAGAAGATCCGTATCTTTTCCGACTCTGTAATGATCAAATCATCAGGCGTTGTGTCACTTCTTCTGAGATTGATTCTATCCTCCCTTTTTGTTATGACCAGGCTTGTGTTGGTCGTTTTTCTTATCGAAAGACCGCTGCAAAAATTCTACAATGTGGGTTTTATTGGCCCACTTTATTTGCTGATTCGCAGATATATTGTAAGGCATGCAGTCACTGCCAAACTCTTGGTGGCATGTCACGAAAAGACATGATGCCTCTAAACCCAATTGTTGTCTGTGATTTTCGTCCTCTTTTGGCTTCGAATACATTTTACTTATTGTTGATTACGTTTCTCGTTGGATTAAAGCCATACCCACACACACAAACGATCATCGAGTTGTCATTCCTTTTACACAGAGTCATATTATCGTTCTTTTTGGGGTACCTCGTGCCATTATTTCCGACGGCAGTTCCCATTTTATTAATGCCCAGTTTAGAAATCTACTTAGAAAATATGGGGTTACACATCATATTTCTACTCCATATCATTCCCAGACTAATGGGCAAACTGAGGTCTCTAATCGAGAGATCAAAAAGATCCTTCAAATGACAATCCGACCAGATAGGAAGGATTGGTCTTGCCATTTAGATGAGGCTTTGTGGGCTTATAGGACTGCCCACAAAACACCAATAGACATGTCACCATACAGACTTGTTTGCAGGAAACCCTGTCATCTTCCTGTAGAAATTGAACACAAGGCCTATTAGGCAATTAAAGCCTGTAATTTAAACCTCACGAAGGCTAGCGATCATTGTAGGTTGCAGCTTAGCGAACTTGAGGAATTCCGTCATGATTCCCATGAGAGTTCAAATCTATATAAAGAAAAACTTAAAGCCTTCCATGATAGATATATTTCCCTCAAATCTTTTACACCAGGTCAGAAGGTGTTGCTTTTTTATGCTTGTTTGAAGCTCTTCCCTGGGAAACTTAGGTCTAAATGGCAAGGCGCATTTACTGTTGTTAGAGTCTTCGATAATGGAGCTGTCAAAATCATCGAACCCAACAAGTATCAACCCTTCAAAGTTGATGGTTAACGCATAAAACCTTTCTTGGAATCACATCCTTTGGGTCTTGTTGGAGACTGTTACATGCTCTGTTAGGGTTTGCCACTGTCCATCAATTTTGTACAAAGATGTTTCCTGCTTTCTACACTTTTCTCTTCCTATACACTTTTCTGATTTTTCACTTCATCTTATACTGATTACCTTCATTTAGTCTGACTGTCCACTCTGACCTTTGGTGAGAATTGAAATCATCTACACAGAGATCTTTGATCTCCTCTATCCGACTCCTTCCATCACCCAACACTAAATGAAGTGTAATATCTTTTCACCCTTCTTACAATAAGGGCATTGTAAAATCTTGCCTTGGGGGGGTGTGAAGTGAAAATTTCAATTCAAGTGTATGTGCAGAGAAAAATATAAAAGAAAACACATAAAAATTAAATACCCACGAAATTAGAAAAAATAGAAATACCAAAAATTCTAAAAATTTTAAAATAAAGAATATCATAAATACAAAAAAATATAAATACAAAAATTTGGAAATTTGAAAAAATTACAAAAATTAAAATAAACAGGGTATTTTCATCTAGAATAAAGAAAAGAAGAAGAAATATATATACATATATATCAATAATTAAGAGCTGAATCTTTCTTTTAGGTCAGAAACCAAAAATAAATATTAAGAATATATAGTATACATATAAGAGCATTAAATCCTTATTTAGATTTTTACTTTTAACATTTTGTAAAAACACACTTTTATTTATAAAATCTTAAAACAAGATTTTATTTGAATCAGAATCTTTAAACCTTAAAGCTTTGTTTTTCTATTCTTACCCTGAAATTAAGAAACTAAGGTGTATTAAGTTTAAAACTTAAGTTTTGGAATTAAATTGTAACTTTTTAATCAATTATATTAAGTAATCCTTTTGGTTTTTGAATATTTGATTTTATCATAAAGTTAAGTGAAAAAGCCAGATATTTAGAGTTAATTAAGTAGAGAGTTAGTAGAATTTTAGTCTTCAAGTCTATCAGGCTATAGTTAGCTTAATCAACTAAAGGACATTTGTCTAGACTTGGTGAGTTTTGTCTTGACAGATCTTATAGGAGGAAACTAAAAGTTTAAAGAACCTGAGAGTGAATGGCTTTGTTGTCCAAGCTCTAGTTTGAGAGCTAAGTAACCTAACCATTCAAAAAATCACACACATAGAATTGTCTTTATGGCATCTGAGATCGCGAAAACATAGAGGTTAAGAGATCGATTCTAAATCCTCTTTAGTCCAAGGATTTCCGTGGGGCAGTTCTTGAAAGGGTGAAGGATGTGCCACTCACCTAGAAAAGGATTTGGAGTATAAAGTTAGTAAGAAAAATGAGAAGGGGGAGAAAAATAACAAAAAAATAAAATACAACACCCTGCAGTTAAGTACCTCTCTACAAATGGGTACTTATGCAGTTTTTCCACAAAAAAAAAAGCATCTTGGTATAAATAGATGCTACCCTTTCTTCCATCAAATAAAAAAACACCTTGCTACATATGGGCTTTCTACCCTATAGAAAAAGTTGAAAAAAGTAAAGAGATAAAAATTAGGAATAAGAGACCCAGTGGTCCGCCGGGGAGATATACACAAAAAGTGTTGACCTTGGGATAGAAAACTGCTGAGGACAAAGCAACCAAACCTGAGTAAGGCCAAGCCAAAGGCTTGAATTAGAATAATCTGGATTGGAAATTGATGTCATAAGATCTGGATTTTTGCAAATTTGGATGCCTTTAAGACAACTCTCTTCACAAGCATGGATGTTTTAAAATCATAGCTACTGAACCTTGGTATTGGGCAATGAAACCTAAGAAATCAAGTTTTGAGGATTTGCAGTTGAGGCCTAAAGGAGAAGGATTGACAAAATCCTAGGTCTGGAAGTTTGACCTTAGTGCTGTAGGCTAGTAGATTAAAGTTTTATTACTCTAAGTTTGATTAATGATGAATATCTAGTTAATTTTCTTAAACTTAGATTGATAAAAATCAAATATCATAAACAAAGGATTAACTTAACCCTATTGAGTTTTTGAGTTAAAATTTAATTTTCGACTCTTAGGTCTTGTTTTCTTCAAACACTTTGAATTCTAAGTTTTAAGGGTTAAGAATGGTTAAAAGAATAAGAGATCTTTTAGATTCTAATTTTTGATAAAATTCTTTTTTACTCTATTTTTAATAAAAATGTGTTTTGAAGATGTTTTAAGTTTGAGTCTAAGTAAGGAAATTTTCACAAAATGTTCTGTATATTAATTAGTTATTTATATTAAATCTAAAAAATTTTCTGACCTAAGCTTTCTTCTACTTGGTTCTTATTTATATTAATCTAAAATCAAGTGCTTTAAATCATCATATTTTTAGTTAATTTTGCTAGGGACTAGCAAAACTTTGGCTTGGGGGTATGATGAGAAGCTCATCATGGTCTCTAATTACCCCTAAATAACTTGTCCTAGTTAATTAGCTAGAAATATGTAAATATATGGGTTAATTATTAAATAAGGGATAAATAGTAGATGACCTTAAAATAAGTTTAAAATGCTATATTATCATCCAATTATTATTATTAATAATTTAATTAATAATTGGACTCGAAATATTATTAATAATTGATTTAATTAATGTGTTAACGAACTTAAGTATAATATATACCTAAGTATGTAATAACTTAAGTAACATTACTTAATTAAATAGTTTAACCTAAAAAGGTCAAAAATGTAAATTCAAGGTCTAAATAGAATACTTGTCTTATTTATAATCATATATAAAAAGTTGAAAAAAAATTAAATTAAAATAAACCTTGAAAACCTGAGTTTACATCTTAGTCCTTAAATTATATTTCAATCATGTTCTTATTCTCCATTTAGGTCCTCAGCTTTCACTACAAACAAGTCCCTGAAACTTCTTCTCCTTTCCTTCTTCAACCTTCTGGACGGTTGACGACAAGAGGTGCATCCACCGTTTGATCACCGCTCATCCGACGTCATTCCTTCTTCTTCAAGCTCCTGGAGCTTGTGTCCACCATCTCCTTTTCATCCATCAGTCTGAATGATGCTATAATCACATTTTAGGGTTGTAGATAACCTCAACGGCGTCAGAGAAGATGCCAGTGGTTACTCCCCTCCTAGTCGCTTCTCCATCCAGATTCCACCTCCATCTCAGCCACAGCCACTTATAAATACCCCTCCACACCCTCGATTTCAACTAAGTTAGCTCCCTTCCCTCTTCTTCACTGAGCTAACCCGGTAGGCTATTCTCTCCAAGCTTCGACGACCTTCCTCCGCTTCATCCGTCATCCTCCATCCATCTTCAATAGCTCTAGACCTTCGCCGACGTTAGTCGAGTCTTCTGACACAAGTGCTAACTAGGAGCTCCTCTACTTCACCTCACAATTGCCCACTGGACTCTTTCAACAACCCTTTGCTTTCCTCCTCCGTTATGAGCCATCGACGGAGATCTCTTATCCCTTTCGTCCAGGTAACAGTAGATTAGGTAGGTAGATTAGTTAGGTTAGTTAGTTAGGTAGATTAGATAGTGTAATGTTACTGAGGACTAGATTAACTTCTATGCATTTTTGGAGAGTTCTTTCAAGGTTTTTGAGACAATGGTCAAAAGAATCTCCAAAAACAGAGAAGTCATCCATAAAGACTTCAACACATTCACCTACTAGGTTTGAAAAAATTGCAAGCATGCACCTTTGAAAAGTCACAGGTGCGTTGCAAAGAGCAAAAGGCATCCTTCGAAAAGCAAAGGTTCCGAAGGGGCACGTGAAAGTTGTTTTGTCCTAGTCCTTAGGATGAACCGCTACCTGATTATAGTCGGAATAATCATCCAGAAAATAGTAAAAATCCCGTCTGGCTAACCACTCTAAGATTTGATCAATAAAGTGGAGCTGGAAATGGTCCTTCTTGGTGGTGGTGTTTAATTTTCGGTAATCAATACACACGTGCCAAGAAGAAGCGGTTCGAGTGGCTACATTCTCCCCATTATCATTAGTGACAACTATTAGTCCAACCTTTTTGGTCACAACTTGTGTTGGACTAACCCAGGAGCTGTCAAAAATGGGGTAGATGATATCAACATCCAGCCACTTAATAATTTCCTTTTTTACCACCTCCTACATAATAGGGTTCAACTACCTTTGTGGTTGGCGGAAGGGGCGAGAATCGCCCTCTAATATATATGATGTGTATAATAGGACGAATGAATACCCTTAAGATAAAAAATGGTCCACCCAATAGCTTTTCGATATTTACTCAAAACCTAGAGAAGTTTGTGCTCTTGTGCCCTGGTAAGTCCAGAATTTATAATAAGGGGTAGGGTCTGATTAGGACCCAGGAAGACATATTTAAGGGAGTCAGGAAAAGGTTTTAATTCCAATTGTGGGCCCGGCTCCGAAAGAGTTTCTGCTTGTGGGTTAGTGGTGAGGTGAGAGTGAAAGGTTCAGCTGGAAGGTTAGCTGAACGTGTGGTTAGAGTGGAAGGGTGAGAAGAAGTGGATTGTTCAGGAACCGTATTGATGGCAAAATAGGAACCTAGATGGGAAATCTACAAAGTTTACTCCACAATGTTTTCTATTTCTGAATCTGAATCATTAAAGAAATCTAGTTCTTAGAACCACCTAGAAGCTTGAAAAATGTCTAGGGTTACAGATTCACCACCACACATGATCTTCATCTTTCCAGAATCATAATCAATATTTGCATGGGGTGTGGCTAAGAATGGTCTTCCAAGAATAATGGGGGCAAACTTTAGTGCTCTAGTACCTTTATGTCCAAGACTAAAAAGTATACTGTGAAAAGACAATTTTTGACCCAGATAAGAACATCCTCAACAATTTCCCTTGGTTTAATTGTAGATCGGTTGGGTAATTGGAGAGTAACCTCAACAGGCTTTAATTCACCGATCTTAAATTCCTCAAAAACAACTGTGGGGATAAGATTAATTGGGGCACCAAGATCCAACAAAGTGTGATCAAATGAAGTATCATTAATGATAACTTGAATTAGGGGGGTGCCGGGATCTTTTCTCCTAAGAGGCAGTCAGCTCTGCACAACTGAGCTGACTGTCTCTAGAAGGATCATCTTTCCTAAATTTCTGGGCTGCCTTTTTGGAGTACATAAATCTTTTAGGAATTTTGCATAGGCAGGGATGTATTTAATGGCATCTAGGAGAGGGATATTAATTTCTACTTGCCAAATAAATCCATTAATTCCTTCTTAGTGGGCATGGATTTCTTCTTTTTCTTATTTGAAGAGTGGAGGGCTTGTGGAAATGGAGTAGGGTTTCCTTGTTTTGCATTAATTGGTTCCTGAACAATAGGAGGGGGATATGGGGAAGAGTTAATCTACGTTTCATTAAAGCAGGTTTCTTTAACAGGAAAGGGATTGTGAGTGGTTTTCCCATTCCTCAAAGTAACTGCATTTGCAGTCTAGTTGTTTCTAGGATGAGGACGGGAAGCCTAACTGTTATTGAAACCCGGTGGATGCTGAGGTGCTGGTTGAATGGGTTGACTGGGATATCCGCCTTAGAACTGATTCCTCTGATTAGTTGGGTTGGGAAGGTAAATTCCCAATAGGTCGATGATTAGGAGTAACCTTAACTTGGTGTTGCAAGTTGGTAATCATGCAGGTTACTTCTGTCATTTGAGTCTGCATTCCTTGCAGAGTTTTCATGACTTGATTATTATTGTCGTTCTGGGATGGTCCAGGTTGATACATAGGTTGCCCATAATTCCCAAAATAGTTTTGTTTGGGAAAAGGAATCGGGTTCGGATTTTTCCAGGAGTGATTTGGGTTAGTCCTCTAGTTTTGATTGGAAGTGTTGGAAGGATTTCTAAATTGCTCCTGGAGTGCATAAATGTTTTCCAAGGTGGGATCAAAAATATTTTGATCAAAATTCCCGATCAAATCTTGTGGGAAATCAGCCGGAAATTGCTGGCCAGCAGATGTGGCATCAATGTTGTTTAGATTTTCTCTTTAGAGATTGTGTGGGGGGTTAGTGTGTGGAAAGTGAGCGAGTGGAGCTTGTTTATTTATGAGCTTTTCTTCCATTTTCTTTTGGTGAATTTGCATCTAGTCCAATCATTGAGCTAACATATATAGATCACCTTGAGTGACTGGAACAAAGGTGGATTTGGAGTCAATTTCATGGACTCCATGTCTGGGGTTTTGTGATCTGCCAAAAGTGTCCATTGAAGTCATGTTAAATGAGTTTTCACTCATTTCTTCGAAGAGGAGATAAGCACTTTCGATGTCTTTGTTAAGAAAATTGCCCCCACATGAGGCATCCACAATTCATTTCAATTGATCTTCTAATCCATGATAGAAGATCTGCACTAACTGCCATTGTGGAATTTCATGGTGGGGACAACTTCTTAGAAGTTCCTGAAATCTTTCCCAGGCTTCATGGAGGGGTTCACCAATTTTCTGTTGAAAGGTCGTTATGGATCTTCTTAATGCATTTGTTCGACCGATCGGAAAATTTTTTTTAAGAAAAGCACTTTTTAATTGTGGCTAGGTGGTAATAGGGCACCCAACCATTCTAAACCAATGAGATGCTTTGTCTTTAAGAGAGAGGAAAAAGTCTCATTAACCACTTGTCTTCCTGCACATTACTAGAACGAGTGGTTTGAGCAAGGACAGTTAATTCCTCGAGATGACAAAATGGGTCCTCTCTTGGAAGACCATGAAAATGTTTAATAAGGTTTAGAATGGCTGGTTTGATCTTGAAATCCCCTTGTGGTATGACCACCCCTAGTCTTTCCTCATAATTGGAAGGATCATAGAAATCCTTAGGAGGAACGACAGGCTGTTGGCGAGGTGGTGGATTTTGTCCTTGGTTAGCAAGGTTCATGACAGTCCTAGCTAAATCTTCTTGATTTTGTTGTAGTCGAACCAAATGGTCGACCATTAATGCAAAGGGATTTGGATTTTGAGTTATAATTAGAGGGCCACCTGGCCCTGTTGGTATTTCTGGTTGCTCTAAGTTAGGGAGGTGAGGGAGGCTGAAGTCAGCTTGTGGGTCGGCTGACAGGTTAGAAGTGGAACTAGAATTTTTTTGTCGGCTTCCTGGGTTTTCCATTTTTTTAGAAGAGGAGGGGGAAGAAAATAATGACTTTCTACTGTGGAGGGTGAAATCAGATGGTCCCTCAAGGTGTGGTTTTTGGGACCGTCGCTCGTGCATGCATTGTTTGGGAAGAATTGGAGGGGAGGAGAAGAGAAAGAGATGAGAGAAAGTGTGCAATTCAAACAAACAAAGCTAGACCTAACTTAAGTGCGACTCCCTAACAATAAACCTAAGACTTAGCCTACGTAGGAAATAAGTATTCAATAGTGAATACCTGTTCTGTCAACAAATCTAGCCAAATTGCTTAAGGGGAGGTTTGGGCCCAAACGTTTCCCAAGGAAAACCCCAGGTGCTTGTACAAACCCGCGCCTGGTCGTTTTACACGGCCCCTCAGCCTGAACACCAGATATAGATGACAGAATTGGTATTAACTAAAGAAAACTTAAGACCTATATAGCAAGCCTAAGTTGATTAAGCCTTAGGGGTCAAGTTGCTACGGATTTTAATTAGGTCTAGGATACTATAGTGCACACGGAATGTGGAGGGCGTTAATTGGGTTGTTGCGCTATTACTTATATTTTTTTTGTTTGTGTGAAAGAATTGAAAAGTGGTTCCAATGAAAAGCAAGTTGTCACACAAGTTTTTTGTATTTATGTTTTTTAGGATTCAATTTAATTGAATGTGTTTTAGGGTTATTCTTTTTTAAATGTTCAAACAAGTTTGAAACTCCACAACCAAAGGAAAAACAAGTTGTATGGGTGATGGTATATTTCCTTTATGTTGCGAGACTAAAAAGCAAAAAAAGAAACCCTAATTGAATTTGAACCCTAATACAGAAAATTACTACCAATGAATTCTTTTTAGGCTTTCCAAATAGGTAGTGGTCCAAACAATGCAACCAACACCACTACCTTATGTAAAATCAAATAAGGATTCCAGAAAAGATTTTTGTAAGATTTTAGGAATTTGATTGATAATTGTTTTAAATTTTTATGTGTACTAGTGTCAAAGTCTAGAAATGATACCCTTAGGTATTTTGTACTTTTCAGTATTACCACTGACCTCAAAAAATTTTGGTGATTTTATATAATGTGTAAAATTTCACAAAGATTCCAGAAAGATAAATTTTATGAAAATTGGATGAGTATAAAAATTCTAAAAATTCGTGGACAATAGCAAAATAGGCAGATTAAAGGGTGTGATCCCTCTGTAGTCCACGAATTTTTAAAAATTAAATACAAATCCAATTGATCTAAAATTTTGAACAGACGTTTCAAACTCAATTTGGAATCATTGAATGAAATTTTATAATTTTAGAAGGCCTGTGGTGTTAAGAATTGATTTTTCAAGTCCAGATAGAGATCTGGACCCAAAAAATAGAACACTGATACTTGTAATGGAGTGGCGTTAATGAAACATTCAAGCAAACAATGAATTTTTTTGGGCACCACTCCACTTAATTAAAATGTTTAGGGTCCTAAAAGGCAAGTTTAATATTTTTTTTGGTAGTCTTTTAGCCTAAATGTGACAAGAAAGGGGAACCAACCTAAATTTCGTGGGAAGAAAATGAACTTTGAGCTCTTGCTTCCAGATTCCCTCTTTCTTCTAGCAATAGTTCCTACACACACAAAAGAAAAGAAAGAGAAGGGGATGAGATCCACTTCAAGCAAGAGAAAAATGACTAATGCAAAGCCGTGCCTCCTCGGCAATGGTGCCAAAAAGTGATGCGAAAAGTCACGTGATTTATAAAAGCTAGTTTTTAATGTCTTTGTAACACGCGAATTCGCATACGCTTTTAAATTTATATCCTAGATAGGGGAGTATCTAGGGTCGTCCAAGGAGACCAAATGTTTGCAAAATTAATTCTCTTGCTTACAAAATAGATCTCAACATTCCTTTTGGTATTTTAAATATGTAATTTTTTTTGTTTTGAAAAGACGAGGGTAAAATGCAAATTGTGGCGAAAAGTACTAACACCTATAATTACTTAACTAAAACTTAAGAGATAGATATATCCTCTTCCTAATCTCACTCTAGGCAAGTGGAGGCCTAGAGTAATTAGGAAGAAGAGGAGAAACAAGTGCTATAACAAAAAAAACAACTGCAATAGAAAGTAAAAAGAAGGCAATTTGATTAACTAGAATTTGTGTTCTTTTCCAAGACAAGTAGAGGAATGCTTCTGCTAGAAATGAACAAATCTAAAAGCAATAAGAGAAACACAAATCCTCTTGCAAAATTTGGTGAAGAAGGGAGTTTTCTTGCTCCAAGACTAGCTGCTCCATGGCTTGAAAGGAGGGCCTCCTTCTTCTCCTTCCTTGAGAGCTCCTCCAAGGTGGATGCTACCACCTTCAATGCTCTCCTCCAAGGGGTGGGCGTGCACCACACTCAAAGATCCTCCAAGGTGGCATGGACCACCTTCAATATCTCCTCTAAAGATCTTCCTTGCTTGGCTTCTCGTTTGGCTGGCGTGGCTCAAGAGAGAAGGGAAGAGGGGAAGGCACCAAAGGGATAGAATATCCCCTTAGTCTTCTTCTTCTTCTTCTCTCTTGGGCATGGGCTCTAGGTAGAATATGAGAGTGAATTTACTAGCAAAGGATGGTTTGAATGTTGGTGGGTAGTTCTCTTTTTATAGGGTAGGATGAGGGGTTAAGGTGCCTCTTGAAATGGAGGGCTAAGATGGGAGGATAGAGGTGGTTAGATGATCCTAGGGTTAAGGATGGCTGGTGCCACGTAAGGGGTGTATGAGGGGTAGTTAGGGTTGGTCAAGAGGCACCTAAGCGTGGTGCCTACCATGGAGAGGTGCCATCGGCTGGCGCCAACTTTGAGGCCTCTAGAAGGTGGGATTATGTGGAGGGTGGAGATGGGTTTAAGGGGAGATGTGTGGTGGAGATGGAGATTTTTGGAGGGAAAAGTGGAGCCAACAAGGGAGTAGTTAGGGTGGTTTTGGCACCACTTTTAGGTGTCTTTTGGAGGTGGTGTGTAGGCTAGGTTGGCGCCAAGTAGGGTTAGCTTATGTGGAGCTTAGGTGGAGCTAGTTGGTGGAGTTGTTAGGTAGGGTTTTTGGGTGGTACAAGCCAAGGAAGCTGGAGCATAGCTAAGCTAAGCTAAGCTAAGCTAAGCTAGCTTAGCTAATGGTGGAGTAGAGGAGGAGGTGTTGGAGCTAGGGTTTGGAGGAAGGAGCTGGTTCTGAAGAGTCCGGAGTTGAAGTGTTGCTGACAGTTGCTGAAGAGGTCAACATGGGGCTACTCCAGCTGGCTTAGAATGCTAGTTCTTTGCTGGTGATGAGAACCTCATCATGAGCCATAACTAGCTCATTTTGACCCAATAAAGAAGATAAAAGCTCCTACATAACCTAGAAGAAGGCTTAACTGAAGGAATAAGTGCTCTGAGAAGAAAACATGAAATAAAGGTTAAAACTGCAATTTTACCATTGCAGTACATAAACGGAATTTCTCAGAGACAAAACATAGGTCAAATGGTCTAAATGAGATAAAAAGTGGGTTGAGTCAATCAGAAATGGGTTTACGCATAATCTAGGAATTAAATGACACTTGGTAACCCTAAAATAGACCCGCTTAAATTAACAAGGTTTCAGTCAGGATAAAAATCAATTAAACCCTCTAAAAATCATGGAAAAACATCCTCTATGGTTTAGAACACTTAATTTGGCCTTTGGAACCCAGTTTGACCTAGATTAGGGTCCTAGCTCTTCATTTAACCTAATTTGGGTTTTTATGCAAAAATATCCAGTCAAACGTGGTCAAACCTAAAATCCAACTTCACCATTGCATTCCCTAGGTCAAAATTAGGTTTATACCAAAATTTGGACCCAAGGGGAGGTCATCTTGACCTACTTTGCAATTTAGTACACCCAAATTACAATGTGGTCCCTATCTTTTGAATATCTTTGCAGAGAGCCCCCTAAGTTCCTCGCCACCTTTGCAATCAGGTCCTTCCGCCATTGTTAGGGCAGAACCGATCTCCGGTGAGGTTTAGAGAGGGATTACTCTCTAATTCCTCAGAGATTCCCTCCCAGAGATGGAAGGGGGATTCTCTGAGGAATTCCCTTCCATCTAAAGCTGATCACGATCTCTGGTGTGAACCCAATCTCTTGTGCGAACGCACGAGAAATTTGGGTATCCACCCTCTTTCCATCTTTAGTGAGCCGGCAGAGTTGATTGCATGATCTCCACGCGCTAGAAGGTTCGTCCAACACCAATAGAAGGCTCCCCAGACCCGGCCGCAGATCCTCAGCTTGATTTTGACGGAGATTCCCCCAAATTTCCCTCTCTCCCATCTCCGGCCAAGAGACCCGCAAGCTCCGGTGACCTCCTCCCCTCCTTCTCGTCGCTCTGCTGCCATACCAGCAGCAGAGTCAACTCCGCCTCTTCCTCCCACGTTGCGCCATACCCAGCGTACGTGCCCCTGACCTCGTCTTCGTCGTTGCCCCCTCCCTCAGGGTTCTTCTTCCCCGACGACGGCAGTTACGCACCGTCCACTCCGCTGCCTCCCTTCCTTCCAAACCACTCCAGATACCTTCTCCATCTTCCCCCCTCTCTTTTCCCCCTGTTATTTTAGCTAATCGCCCCCCGACAGTGCCTGACCACCTCCACCTTCCTCTCCTCCGACCGACCTCTGATAAGCCTCTCCCACCACTCCGCCCCTCCACACGGCTCGCCAACCCTCTCGTAAGCTCTGCCTCACTACCAGGAGCAACTTCCGCCCATACATCATCCTTCTACACCTCCACCACAGTCCCTCGAACAACCCCACACTTCCGGCCACAGGTTGACCTAGGCACACACGCCTAGGCCATCCTACGGCCTACAGCACCATGCACCATCTTCGCTGTGCCACGATGAAGGTGCCCAGCTGGTCTGATTAGGCCAATAGGCCGTATTGGTGATTGACAGGGTTTTAGCTCCTGCTGCCATTGGCGACATTTGAAGCAGCTTCGCAGCAGCTCCAGGCAGCAGATCTTCCAGGCTTCAAGTGCAGCAGGATCGCGCGAGTAGTGCGAAGCCCTCCAGTCAATTTGGGGCGCTGAGAAGTCTACAGCTGGGGAATTACACGAAGGTCTGCAGGCGCACGTGAGGGCGGGCACAGACTAGATAGTCCCACATCGTTGAAGCGCAAAACGCAGGTATAGTATAAATTATTTTTGTGTTTTATGCTTACCATCTCCGAAAGCACAGGGGTGAGGTCCTCACCTGCCCTAGCGCCCGCCTCGTCCGCGGCTTCATCTCGCGGATCTGGTGGGATCCGACCCGACCCTAACCTAAGCACTCCTCGCGCATCACCCACCTGCCGGTGCGCCTGGTCCCGGGTGCGAATCCGACCCGATTACCCATGTGGCTCTAGGAGAGCGTCCTTAAGCGAATTGCAGAGAAAGAGAGAGACGTTTGGGTAGAGGGACGGGGGTAGGTTTTGCATTGGCTGTGATTTGCGCAGGAAAGGAGTAGAGGAAGAGGCAAACACTTAGCCGCTGCAGCAAGGGAAGAAAGGAAGGAAGAAGAGGTTGAGTGTAGCAGAGAAAGAAGGAGAAGCCCTCGCAGAGAAGACAAGGAAGGAGAAAACTTCGAAGGAAAGCACAAAGAAGAACTGAAGAAATAGAAGGAACAGGAGCAGAAGAAGAAGGACCTCTGAAGAAAGGAAGCTGAGCAAGGTAGAGATCTGAGAGAAGGAGGGATTGCAGAAAAGCCAAAAAGAAAAGGAAGACAGGAGAGGAACAAAGGCAGGAAGAAGAAGCCTTCGCAAGAAAAGAAGTAGAGAAGACAAAGAAGAAGGCAGAAGAGAGAAAGAAGATTACATTTAAGACGTTTGATATAGAAATCAGACGTCCAATTCTGTTTCCTTTTAGAAATTCTTTTTATATAACTCTCTCTCTTTTAATCAATTACTTTCATTTAAAAGTTGTATTCTTTGGTTTCAGAAGTACTGAGATTGCTCCCTGTGTTCGACCTCGGATACTCCGGTTTTCGAGTAACAAAAAATCTTTATTTGTTTTGAATGCTTTGTCAGCTATATTGCAACGTGACATCTCTTTAAAACCCGCACGAAAGCATACGAACATTTTGGCGCCGTTGCCGGGGAGCAACGGGCACTTTTAAAGCTTTTGATTACAACTTTTTGATCCAATATTTGACCTAACTCCTCTCTTTTGTTGTGTTCAAAGCAGGGAAAGCAAAGCAAAAAGGAAAGAAGAGCTGCTGCACAACAGACACTCCAAGGAACAGGTAATTTCCATAAGCCCTCTCTCTTAACCCTCTCAAAATCTAAAAAGGAAAAAAAGAAAAATCAACTTAGGGCTACCTGTTTCATATTTAGTAACTCATCAAGTTGCCTGATTTTCATTTCAACACATTTTTTGTCTGTTCATCCAACTAAGGCAACTAGGGCTAAAACTTTCTTGATTGAGCCCTAGGTGCTAATTTATGAGGCAACTAAATTGGACCCACTAGAGCCAATTTAAGGATTACAAAGCTAGGGTCTTTAGAGACACATCTTCTCTTAAACAAAGAAACAAATTGTCCAAAAAGTGGTGTGCCTAAACCGTGTTTGAAAAGATCTATACAAGAAGAACCCTAAGCAAATCAGGTTTTTAATCCATTTGAACCATAAAAGAAAAGGACCTAAAAACTCTCAAAGGAACAAGAGGTGAAGTTGATCCCTTGGGTCAACCAACCTTAAAATTAGGTCACTTTTTCACTGAAAATATATAAAAGTTCAAGTGGAACATTAAGCACCTTGATCTTAAAGTAAAAAAGGTAGACTTAAGAGGTCAAGGTCCCCATTCTTGTCTACCTGGAATCGCAGTGACAAGAGAGGTCAGGTGGGGGAAACCCTATAACTCGTGGGGACGCTCTACCGTGTAGGGGTCTTTGCGGGACTCTCCCTCTCTGGCTGCCCAGGTATTTCTTAAGTGGACGACCTTTCTGACTAAGGGGTCCATCCGCCCCGAACCTCTATCGTCACCCAACCATTTTTGGGTGTCTTGATTGGGTCCAGCACCTTCTAAATCTCATCACATCCTTTGGTGCATGTTCGGTAGGAGGTCCTTAAGGCCACCCTTAAGAACTCCTTTAGAAATTCATTCTTGTCGAGGCCAAGCCTCGACGCCCTTGTTTGTGCAGCAACCCCACTATATAAATCTTTCATCTGATTCAGACCTCGGTTCTCCTTCTTCGTCCATCATGGCACAACCCATTGAAGAGGAGAACAACCTTGAACACCAAGTTCAACGCCTTAATGATCTCTTTCAGAACTTTGTAAACCCACCGCAGCGACCTATGATGCGAGATCATTATAATCCCGCTGCGGTGGCGATCGAACCTCGAGTACGAATCCCAATTGGAGGACCTGATTCTGAACTGAAGCCCAATATGATTCATGCCATACCAAAGTTCCATGGGCTCAACTCTGAGGATCCATTCCAACACATTAAACAACTCAAGCATCTGGCCCAGACCTTTGGGTCAGATGTACAAAATCGGGATATCCTACTCATGAAAATGTTTTCGTTCTCCCTCATGGACAAGGCCGCACACTGGTATCAGACTCAGACCCGTCCAATCAACACATGGGAGGAACTGCAGTCTGAATTTTTGAAAAAATTCTTCCCCGTTGGCCGGACGAATGCCTTGCGCCACCAGATCACTCATTTCACTCAACAACCGGGAGAACCTCTTCACGAAGCTTAGGATCGATTCCTAGAACTCATGCGAAAGTTCCCCCATCACGGATTTCCTAAGTGGGAACAAGTCCAGTCTTTTTACCAGGGACTCCGTGAAGATATTCGTTTATTCGTCAATGCAACGTGCGGAGGAAACATCATGGGTCAACACGAGGACACGGTGTGGGAGATTCTGGAAAACATGTGCGAGAACTCCATAAATAATGACTCCATGGGCTTATTCAACAGGACAACTGCCCGCACATCGATGAATCTGAGAGGGACACATGAGATGCAGGACCTGTCCAATTCTGTCGACTTGGAACTGATGGCCAGTCGGTTGGACAAGGTTTCTATCATAGAAAAGAAGGTGGACGAGTTAACTCGACATTTACAGCAAGCCACCTCTGCGCAAAACTCTTTTGCATGACCTCCTCTAGCAAGGGAAACTGTGCAAAACATCTATCACCAATCTGCCAAGGGAATTGACCCATATCCACCCCCGTCTACCTCTCGGACCAGAGTAACCTCCGATCCATTCTACTGAAGTTGGGGGAACTCTGAACCCTCGTATTCTGACTTTCCTGAGGTTCCTCAGAACTGCGAGGACCTCAACACCATCCAGAATGACCCATTCTCCAATACCTACAATCCTGGATGGCAAAATCATCCTAACTTTCAGTGGGCGGGAAATTCTCAAAGACCACCATATCAACCCCGTCCACAAGCCTCTCGTCCATATTAGCCGCCTCAGCCTCAGCCCAATCCCACCTACCAATCCGGGCAAAACCAGGATCAAATGACTCTTATCCTTCAAGCGCTAGCTGACATTCAAAAGACGAATGCGGCAATGCAAAAACAGCACAAGGATGAGATCACAGAGGTTTGCAACCAACTAGCCCAGATGGAAAATTCCCGCCAACCTGGTACCCTTCCCTCGCACCCTCTGCCCAACCCAAATAACGTGCTAACCCAGAAGCGCGTTATGAATCCAAATTCAGGCCAAACACATGCGATTTATCAGGCCCCTACTGCTCCATCACCAGATGGGATGGAAGCTTCAACATCGTATGAGGGATTTCAGCAGCAGCCACCCCTCCTACCAAACCCAAACCAAAATCAGGCCGGATTAAACTCTATAACAACAGGTAGTGGTAGAACAACCCAAGATCCACATTATCCAAACCACTCCAAGCCTGATAATAGCCAAGACCCTAGGATAGTTATCCAAGATACCACTGGCCCAGATCAAGAACCTGGACCTATCCTGGAGGAACCAACTAGGATCCCATTTCCTGAGGCATTGACCAAAGGAAAAAGGATAACTAAACCCGTGGCTCCCGAGGAGGATCTGATCAAGCTCTTTGAACAGGTCCGGATAAACATCCCATTGATGGATGCAATTCACCACATACTGGCTTACGCAAGATTCTTGAAAGACATATGTACCCCTAAACGTAAGCCGCGAACCAAGGATGGGAATCCAATCGTACTGTCAGAGCAAGCCAGCTCTGTCATCTTGAGCAAACTCCCACCCAAGGCTAAAGACCCAGGAACTCCCTTGATTTCCTGTAAAATTGGTGAAACCCAATTTGATAGAGCCTTACTAGACCTAGGTGCCTCTATAAATTTAATACCTACATCCCTCCTTGACCACCTTGAAGAATCTGAACTTAAACCAACTAAGGTGACATTGCAGTTAGCCGATCGATCCATCAAGTCACCTAGAGGAATACTCGAGGATGTCATTGTTAGGGTACGAGATTTCTATTTCCCGGTGGACTTCATAGTACTAGACATGGATGCACCTAAGAACCCAAGGGACACACCAATCATATTAGGGAGACCCTTTTTGGCCACTGCTAGGGCCAACATAAACTGCGAAGAGGGCCAGATTGAATTAAAATTTGGGAACCAAAACCTGAAGATTGACATTTTTAAGGCCCAACAAGGGATTAATTGTGGGGTTATAGAGGAAATATGTGATGTCAGATCCATGGTTGATGAATTGCATATAGAAGACAACCTGATTATCCCTGATCAACCACTTGAGAATCAAAACCCGCTAACAGAGAAGTGCGAACGTGATCTAGACACACCTATGACTCCTACCATTGCTCCTGATACAAACCCCGAACCACCCGCTGCTGCTGAAAATCCTGTCATGGAACTCAAGCCCCTTCTCGAACATCTGAAGTACGTCTTTTTGGATTCAAATTAGACGTTTCCTGTGATTATCAATTCTCGACTCACACCTGAACAGGAACTCCGTTTGATTTCTATTCTCCAGCAACATCGAAGAGCCATTGGATGGACTCTCGATGATTTGACTGGTATAAGCCCTTCATACTGCACACATTGAATCTACACAGAAGAAGGTGCACGACCTTCAAGAGAAATGCAAAGACACCTAAACCCTAATCTACAAGAGGTCGTGAAAGAGGAGATCATAAAGTGGTTAGATGCAGGGATCATCTACCCGATCTCCGACAGTCATTGGGTGAGTCCAATACAAGTGGTGCCTAAAAAGGCAGGACTTACCATTATCACGACTGAAATCGAAGAAGTCATTCCAACCCGAATAGCTAACTCGTGGAGAGTCCACATTGATTACAGAAGACTCAATTCCTCCATGAAGAAGGATCATTTCCCACTACCATTTATTGATCAGATCCTGGAAAAACTAGCGGGAAATAGGTTCTTCTGCTTTCTTGATGGGTACTCCGATTACAATCAGGTGGCAATCCATCTAGAGGACCAAGAAAAGACCACATTCACCTGCCCCTTCGGGACATACGCGTTTCGAAGGATGCCTTTCGATCTCTGCAATGCACCTGCAACTTTTCAGCGGTGCATGCTTGCCATATTCTCAGATATGGTAGGTGATTATCTGGAAGTCTTCATGGATGACTTTTCAGTTTTTGGACAATCATTTGACGATTGCCTCCAACACTTCATCCCAATACTCAGGCAGTGCATTGAGGTGAATTTGGTTCTTTCCTGGGAAAAGAGCCATTTCATGGTGCCTGAGGGAATTGTCCTGGGACATTTAATCTCGGAGAAAGGCATCCAAGTGGATCGAGCTAAGGTTAACCTGATTTCCAAGCTCCCTATGCCTAACTCGATTAAGGACATCCGATCTTTTTTGGGGCACATCGATTTTTACCGTCGATTTATCCCTGATTTCTCCAAAATCGCGTGCCCCCTAACCAATCTTCTCTCCAAGGATATGCCTTTAGAAATTTCCAAGGAATGCACTTAAGCATTTGAGATCCTACGTGACCGAGTCACCCAAGCCCCGATCCTATAGTCCCCTAATTGGTTTGAGATCATGTGCGATGCATCTGACTTCGCTGTAGGAGCGATTCTGGGTCAGAAAATTGACGGGAAACCTGTGGTCATTTACTACGCCAGCAAAACACTGGATGAGGCTTAGTGTAATTATACGATTACTAAGAAAGAGTTGCTGGCTATAGTATTTGCCCTGGAAAAATTCAGATCAGACCTTCTGGGTTCCCGTGTTATCATATACTCGGATCACACAGCTGCGAGGCATCTCCTTGCAAAGAAGGACGTGAAACCTCGATTAATCCAATGGATCTTGCTATTGCAAGAATTTAACCTCGAGATTCGCGACAAGGCGGGAAAGCAGAATGTGGTAGCTGATCACTTGTCCCGCCTTCCTTTTGAAATAATCGACCCTTCCGGACCTATTACAGAACATTTTCCTGATGAGCACCTCCTAACTATCAGTACAAGTCTTCCATGGTTCGCTGATATAGTTAGTTACCTGGCATCAAATCAGATTCTGCCCGATTGGCTGAAGGCCAAAAAGGACAAATTGCGTTTCGATGCCAAGTATTACCTATGGGAAGACCCGTATCTATTCCGCATTGGTGCTGATCAGATAATTCAACGGTGCGCCGCGGAAGTGGAAATCAAAGACATACTCTCATTCTGCCATGACCAGGCATGCGGTGGACATTTTTCAGGACATAAAACCGCATCAAAAGTCCTCCAGTGCGGCATTTACTGGCCCGCAATTTTCAAGGATGCATACCATCACTGTAAGGCATGTTCCTGTTGCCAGACTCTGGGCAACATGAGCCATCGAGACATGATACCTCTACAGCCGATCTTGGTATGCGAAATTTTTGATATTTGGGGGATTGATTTCATGGGACCCTTCCCAATCTCGGACGGCTTCGAATACATCTTACTCGCAGTTGACTATGTTTCCAAGTTGATAGAAGCCATTCCAACCCGAACCAACAATCATAAAGTCGTTATAAAATTCCTTCATCAAAACATTTTCTCAAGGTTCGGGATTCCACGTGCTATAATTTCCGATGGAGGGACCCATTTTACAAACGCTCAGTTCAGGTCACTGATGACCAAATACGGGGTGTCACATCGAATCTCTACTCCTTACCACCCCCAAACAAATGGTCTAGCTGAGCTATCTAACCGAGAGATCAAGAAGATCCTTCAGGTTACTGTAAGACCTGATAGAAAAGATTGGTCTTCTCGGCTTCCGAAAGCATTGTGGGCCTATAGGACCGCCCACAAGACCCAACTAGGAATGTCTCCCTTCAGACTAGTGTACGGGAAGGCATGTCATCTCCCCGTCGAGTTGGAGCATAAATCCTATTGGGCAGTACGAACCTGTAATCTTGACCTTTCTAAGGCTGGAACCCACAGAAGACTTCAAATGAGCGAGATCGATGAATTACGCCACGACGCATATGAGAACTCACGAATTTACAAAGAACAGGTTAAAGCTTTTCACGACAAACACATTTCTAGAAAGGTCTTTCATCCTGGTCAAAAGGTTTTACTCTTTGATGCCCGACTCAAATTATTCCCAAGAAAGCTAAGACCTAAGTGGGTCGGACCTTACCTAGTCCGACAAATCTTTGGAAATGGAGCCATTGAAATCAGCCAACTCAGCCATGATTCTAATCCCTTTGTCGTGAATGGTCTGAGACTCAAGCCGTTCATTGACATGACCGATATAGATTTGGCTGAGTCATCCTTTACCCTCCATTCCTCTTGAGCTCATTGCGCCCAGCCGATGGCGTAAAACTCAGTGCTTAATGGGAGGCAACCCATCATTCTTTGAAAAACCCGAAACCTTTTCTGACATCTCTATGCGGAATTCACATTGCACTTTAAGGTTCATCCATTAGAACAACCGACTTCACCTCAGGTATCCCTACCCGAGACTAGAAATTGTTCGCAACAAGTCATTTCGACCCATTCACTCACCACACACCTGTCCTAATGAATGAACTAAGCTGAATTCGAACCCACCTAATTTACAATGGGGACATTGCAAATCTTAGGCACGGGGGGTATGAAAGTGCAAAATGTCAGGAAATTCATATCAAGAAAGGGTTTCACTAAAAAAAAAAAAAGACTTGTTAGAGGGGAGGAACAATTCAGGGTCATACAAATGAGAGAAGGAAAAGAGTAAAATGACAAAAAGGAGCACAAAAGGAAAATGAAAAGAAATAGTCATTAGTAAAAGATTAAGGGGTTAACTACAGTTCTAGATCGAATCAAGAAAAAGAAAAGAAAAGTGCTAGGAAAATACAACAAGAGATTAGCGGGAACGTTGGTCTTAGGCCTCTTGGGCTAGAATCTTTAGCTTAAAAATTCACGTATCCATTAAAATCAGGATAATCCTCAAGAGGTTGAGGAAAATGCAAAGTTTGAGTATTAGGTCTAAGGCTTAGGAAGTATTCGGCCTAGTTAACTGACTTCCAATTTGCAGGATTCGGTAACCTAAGCACCCCACATTCACACACAGTCTGGTTCAATGCGCATAAACATCCAAATCACGCGAAAAGCGTTTAATGTTCTGGAAAAGTCACCTAGATTAGGAGCGGCCAATCAACACAAGTTGATTTGGACGAGTTCCCAGCGCGGAGAGGCGGGAAATTCCCCTCGAAGATGCGTAACAACATATCGTCTCCTCGGTGCTTGTCTCTTAGGATATTTAAATATCCTACTAGGGTCATGTAAGCACTCTGCTGGTTCAGATACCATGGGCGGCATTATCCCGAAATGTCGATCGCCAGGGTCTGAATTCAACCACGGAACACCATGGGTGGGATTATCTCGAAATCTCGAAAGCCAGGGTTCTGGGGGTTGCCATGGGTGGGATTATCCCGAAATCTTGAAAGCCAGGGACCCTTGAGGATTGATGATGGGAACGAGGAATCCGATACAGACGTGTTGAGAAGCTAATCCGAAGGTAGAAATAAAAAGAAAAGAGAGAGAAAAAGCTCTCCAAATAAATTCTTCTATCTCTCTTACAAAAAATGCATTGCAAAACTGAACCTAGGCTAAAATTGTCTCAAGCACGGGTGCTTTAACCGCGGAGTCCAACAAACCCTAGGGTAGTTTCTATGGGCCGTAGAAACCTTTGCGGAGGACTGAGGCTAAAGCGGAACAGGTCCGGATTTTGGTTGATACTTGAGTACCTCTAGTCCTATTGTCGGCATTCCTACCTAATCATAAAAGAAAATGAGAAGCACTTATCATGATGTTTAGCAGACACTTATGGTCTAGAACGGAAGTTAAAACTTTGAAATTTTGCTAAGGGACTAGCAAAATCTAGGCATGGGGGTATGAGGAGAACCTCATCATGAGCCATAACTAGCTCATTTTCACCCAATAAAGAAGATAAAAGCTCCTACATAACCTAGAAGAAGGCTTAACTGAAGGAATAAGTGCTCTGAGAAGAAAACATGAAATAAAGGTTAAAACTGCAATTTTACCATTGCAGTACATAAACGGAATTTCTCAGAGACAAAACATAGGTCAAATGGTCTAAATGAGATAAAAAGTGGGTTGAGTCAATCAGAAATGGGTTTACGCGTAATCTAGGAATTAAATGACACTTGGTAACCCTAAAACAGACCCGCTTAAATTAACAAGGTTTCAGTCAGGATAAAAATCAATTAAACCCTCTAAAAATGATGGAAAAACATCCTCTACGGCTTAGAACACTTAATTTGGCCTTTGGAACCCAGTTTGACCAAGATTATGGTCCTAGCTCTTCAATTAACCTAATTTGGGTTTTTATGCAAAAATATCCAGTCAAACATGGTCAAACCTAAAATCCAACTTCACCATTGGATTCCCTAGGTCAAAATTAGGTTTATACCAAAATTTGGGCCCAAGGGGAGGTCATCTTGACCTACTTTGCAATTTAGTACACCCAAATTACAATGTGGTCCCTATCTTTTGAATATCTTTGCAGAGAGCCCCCTAAGTTCCTCGCCACCTTTGCAATCAGGTCCTGCCGCCATTGTTAGGGCAGAACCGATCTCCGGCGAGGTTTAGAGAGGGATTACTCTCTAATTCCTCAGAGATTCCCTCCCAGAGATGGAAGGGGGATTCTCTGAGGAATTCCCTTCCATCTAAAGCTGATCACGATCTCTGGTGTGAACCCAATCTCTTGTGCGAATGCACGAGAGATTTGGGTATCCACCCTCTTTCCATCTTTAGTGAGCCGGCAGAGTTGATTGCCTGATCTCCACGCGCTAGAAGGTTCGTCCAACACCAATAGAAGGCTCCCCAGACCCGGCCGCAGATCCTCAGCTTGATTTTGACGGAGATTCCCCCAAATTTCCCTCTCTCCCATCTCCGGCCAAGAGACCCACAAGCTCCGGTGACCTCCTCCCCTCCTTCTCGTCGCTCTGCTGCCATACCAGCAGCAGAGTCAACTCCGCCTCTTCCTCCCACGTTGCGCCATACCCAGCGTACGTGCCCCTGACCTCGTCTTCGTCGTCGCCCCCTCCCTCAGGGTTCTTCTTCCCCGACGACGGCAGTTACGCACCGTCCACTCCGCTGCCTCCCTTCCTTCCAAACCACTCCAGATACCTTCTCCATCTTCGCTTCTCTCTTTTCCCCCTATTATTTTAGCTAATCACCCCCCGACAGTGCCTGACCACCTCCACCTTCCTTTCCTCCGACCGACCTCTGATGAGCCTCTCCCACCACTCCGCCCCTCCACACGGCTCGCCAACCCTCTCGTAAGCTCCGCCTCACTACCAGGAGCAACTTCCGCCCATCCATCATCCTTCTACACCTCCACCACAGTCCCTCGAACAACCCCACACTTCCGGCCACAGGTTGACCTAGGCACGCACGCCTAGGCCGTCCTACGGCCTGCAGCACCATGCACCATCTTCGCCGTGCCACGACGAAGGTGCCCAGCTGGTCTGATTAGGCCAATAGGCCGTATTGGTGATTGACAGGGCTTCAGCTCCTGCCGCCATTGGCGACATTTGAAGCAGCTTTGCAACAGCTCCAGGCGGCAGATCTTCCAGGCTCAGGTGCAGCAGGATCGCGCGAGCAGTGCGAAGCCCTCGAGTCCAGTTTGGGGAGCTGAGAAGTCTACAGCTGGGGAATTACACGAAGGTCTGCGGGTGCACGTGAGGGCGGGGCACAGACTGGATAGTCCCACATTGTTGAAGCGCAAAACGCAAGTATAGTATAAATTGTTTTTGTGTTTTATGCTTACCGCCTTCGAAAGCACAGGGGTGAGGTCCCTCACCTGCCCTAGCGCCTGCCTAGTCCGCGGCTTCATCTCGCAAATCTGGTGGGATCCGACCCGACCCTAACCTAAGCACTCCTCGCGCATCACCCACCTGCCGGTGCGCCTGGTTCCAGGTGCGAATCCGACCTGATTACCCATGTGGCTCTGGGAGAGCGTCCTTGAGCGAATTGCAGAGAAAGACAGAGATGTTTGGGTAGAGGGACGGGGGTAGGTTTTGCATTGGTTGTGGTTTTCGCAGGAAAGGAGCAGAGGAAGAAGTAAACACTTAGCCACTGCAGAAAGGGAAGAAAGGAAGGAAGAAGAGGCTGAGTGTAGCAGAGAAAGAAGGAGAAGCCCTCACAGAGAAGACAAGGAAGGAGAAAACTTCGAAGGAAAGCACAAAGAAGAACTGAAGAAATAGAAGTAACAGGAGCAGAAGAAGAACTCTGAAGAAAGGAAGCTGAGCAAGGCAGAGATCTGAGAGAAGGAGGGACTACAGAAAAGCCAAAAAGAAAAGGAAGACGGGAGAGGAACAAAGGCAGGAAGAAGAAGCCTTCGCAAGAAAAGAAGTAGAGAAGACAAAGAAGAAGGCAGAAGAGAGAAAGAAGATTACATTTAAGACGTCTGATATAGAAATCAGACGTCCAATTCTGTTTTCTTTTAGAAATTCTTTTTATATAACTCTCTCTCTTTTAATCAATTACTTTCATTTAAAAGTTGTATTCTTTGGTTTTAGAAGTACTGAGATTGCTCCCTGTGTTCGACCTCAGATACTCTGATTTTCGAGTAACAAAAAATCTTTATTTGTTTTGAACGCTTTGTCGGCTATATTACAACGTGACATCTCTTTAAAACCCACACGAAAGCATACGAATAGCTAGCTAATAAGCCAAGCTAAAGTGAGCAGGCTTCTGTTGAATGGAGCTGATTTGAGCTGGGTCTAGTGCTCCCAGGGAGGATTGAGTTGGGGGAGACAACTAAGGTAGCTTAGCTCAATTAGCTTGAGCTAAGCTGGGCCCTCGGGAGCTGGACTTGAGCTTCTTGAGTTGGGATGAGTTCTTCCTCAGCTGGCTAGAGTTGAGTGGAGCTGGATGTAGTTGGATCAAAGCTGGGGTGATCTCCAGTCAACTTAGCTGAGCAAGCTAAAGCTCCCTATGGACTAGTGGGAGCTAAAATGATCTAGACTCAACTAAGTTGAGCTGGATTTGAGTTGACTTGAGCTAGGGTGAGCTAAGATGAATTCTCTTGAGCTACCATTCAGCTGAGATTAGCTGAATGGAGCTGGGATGAGCTAACCCTAGTTCAAGTGAGCTAGGTTCCAGGTGTGGTGGGCTATCTCAAGCTGAGTTCCAACTAATCTGAGCTGACTTTAGCTAGGGTGAGCTAAGATTAACTCTCTTGAGCTACCATTCAGCTGAGATTAGCTGAATGGAGCTGGGATGAGCTAACCCTAGTTCACTTGAGCTAGGTTCTAGCTGTGGTGAGTTGGATCAACCTGAGTTCCAGCTAGTCTGAGCTCCTCCTTCACCATTTGCCTTCTTGAGTGCTAGGATTTTAGGGATCTGTATATCTATTCATCCCTAACACTCACAAAAACACATTAAAACAACGAAAGAAAATGCAATGCAAGCCTAACCTAGTTAATCCCTAAATGCAGCCCAAAAACCCATTTGGGATGTAAAATCCTAAGAGCTAGGTTTGTTTTAATGCATAAGAATGATGATAAACTGGCATTTATCAGTCCACCTTCCCCTTTTTCTCCTCCAATCTCTCTCTCCCTCACAAACATTCCCTCTCTCTGATTATTCCCCTTCCTTCTTTTACACTCACTTTCTCATTTTCTATTTTTGCCCTTATATAACAAGGATGACAGAAGGAGAGGGGTATTGTCTAGTTGAGGAGAATTCCTTCCTCAACACCATCACTGTGTGCCTTTCACCACTGCAAGCCAACACCTCACCTTCACCGTGTGCTAACCTCTTCGGTTAAGACGATCGGGAAGGTTCCCGGATGTCTGAGACTAGTCCCTCCGCGACTACTTTGCCGACAGCAGCAAACCCGCATGCGAGCCTCACCACGTGGCCACCCCCACACGCAGCCACGCCCTCACGTGCAACCACTCACGCATTCAACAGACCTTGCACGTGGCCTTCCTCTTCAATCGTGCAATCCATGTCCTCTCCTTCCCTCCAGCGCATGCCATGCACAACACCTACCCCCATCATCTCAGACTCAAGGCTGTGCCATCTTCTTTTCAACAGATCCGCACACACTATTTCGCCGTGCACCACTAGCCTCCTCCACACCTTCGCACGCACCAGTGCGCACCACCAACGATCGCAACCACGCCCTCCGGCACATAGCAGGCCGTGCTCCAAGTGGTCTCCTCCTCCTTCTCTTCTTCATCTGCTGCACCAAAGATGGAACCCAATACTGCCCTCCTTCTCCTCATCGCCGCTACCCCCTTCATCGCCACCGGCAACCCAACCAGCCCCACGAGCCGGTGACCATCGTCCGACGCACCCTTGTGTGCCCTAGATCATCGCGCGACTCCTCCTTGACCGTGCGTAACTCCAAACAGTGGCAGCTCCGGCCACCATGCACCGCCGCACCACCGTCAGGGCACTCCTCTCCTCTGGCCCTACTCCTCTAACGAGCCATGCTGCCAACCGTGGCTTCTCTGTGCATGCAAGTGAGCAAATCCACCTCCCATGTTTTGCTACAGGAGAGGGGGAATTAGTTTAAATGATTGTGGATGAAGAGGTGGGATTTTTGGGAAATTATTTTATATTGTGGGTAATTATTTCTCAGGCCCTCTAATTCTCTATATTTTATGTTACTACTCATTCAAGTTACTCTCCCTTTGGTTTGATGCAACAACTAATAGTCAAAGTTACTTTTTGCATCATGTTAGGCTTCATATAACATATTCCTGCACTACAAATATTAGTGAATTTATTGGGTTGTCCTCCCTGTGATACGACCTGAAGTGTGGTTCAATTTCAGTATATTTTTAGTAACTTTGATTGAGGGTTTTCCATCACATTATTTACTATGACGCAATATTTTTCTAATTCATTATTTCTGCAAGTGAAACTCTCGACCAGAGCATCCCATGGCCGTCCTCTCACTACCCTTCAGGAAGAAGCCCTCATCGCGATGCCGTCCTGCCCCATCCTCTATCCTCTGACCATGTCTTCCTTCGTCCCACTCCTCTCCACCTTCCTCCAGGCGATGTCTGAGCGAGTTGTCCTTCGAGCAACCATCAAGGGGGATTTCTCTCACCTCTTTCTATCTTTTTCACTTTCGTAGTATAGATTTTCCACTTTTGTAATTGTAACAAACAATTTTTTACAAAGAGATGATTGTTTCTCTCTCTCTCTCCCTCTCTCTCTTATATTTTTACAAGTAGATAAAGTTTTCATCGACCCAATCTCTTACATGATAAAAACACCAAAAAAATTAGAAATGATAAAAATGACAAAAAGAAATAAAGCGAAACACGGATTTTTATAAAACCAAATGTTTGCCTCCCCATGTTCGACCCAGGACTCCCTTTTCAAGTTTCCATTATAAATTTTATCTAATAAACTCATTTTGCGAGCTACGACGATGGGTCTTCAGAACCCCAATTTCATTTCGTGAAGAGCGCTTCAATCAAACCATGATCTAAAACCCCTAATAGTGAGGGTAAATGTGCCATTGGGTCACTACAAAGGAGCCCAATGTTCCCACAGAAAGCTGAATCTTCATCTTCACCATCCTGCTCGATTAGATTGCAATCGAAGTTCTTTGATGCCATGAAAATGTCCAGTCTAAGCTTTTCGTTCCCTAAGGCAATCTCCATGCACCCTGATGCAAATTCAATGTTCACGTAGGTGGTTGCCAAGAATGGGTGACCTAGAATAATTGGTGCATCACAGAGATTAGGAGGAACCTCCATATCAAGAACAAAAAGTCTGCTGGAAAGTAGAATCCTTGGACTTTCACGATCACATTTTCAACTGCCCCCCTCGTTGTTTTCATCAATCGGTCAAGCAATTGTAAGGTAATCGAGGTGGGCTTTAACTCCCCGAATCGGAATCGATCAAATACTGCAGTTGGAGTTCGGTTGATGAACGACCCCAAATCAAGGAGGGCCCTATCAAAAGGGGAATCCTGGAAAAAGCAGAAAATCAGTGGTGTGCTTGGGTCCTTTTTGGGTGGTAAGTCAGCTAAGATAACAATGTTGGCTTCCTCAGATAATACAACCTATCGTCCGATTTTCTACTGTCACTTTGGAGTACAGTAGTCCTTGAAGAACCTGGCAACAGCAGGGATGTGATCTATTGCTTCGAGGAGAGGGACCTGAATGTGAACTTCCTTGAACATAGATTTCAGGTCCTCGAAATTCCACGTATTGTTTTTCTGTGCTGAATCTTGCATTAGAGATGCAGGAAAAGGGATAGGAATCTCAAGGTCTAGGGGCTTCTTTCCTTTATCTAATGAAGATGGCTTGCAAGAGGAAGAGGGTTGTGAGCCATCTTGCGATAGAGAGCAGGAAAAATCATTACCAGCTTGCCTAGGTAGTGTGTCCTATGTAGTCTTTCCACTCCTCAAAGTGACAGCATTTGTATCGGTGTGCTATCCATGAAGGGGCAAAGGACGGGTTGGCCTGAATACACAAGATTTGGCAACAAAGGTGGCTGAGTGAGCCAATAACCATGTGGTATGGGAGGTTCTTGCAGAAAAGCATGTGCCTGTCCTTATGGTGCTTGGAATCTAGGCAGGGACAGGTTGGGAGGGCAAAGCTCCTTATGACCTATGCTCCGGCATCATCTGGTTTTGCGTGTTTTGTATGCTCTAAATTTGGTCAGCCATTGCCTTCATTATTTGCAGGTTGTCATGAGCAGATTTCTAAATTAATGTCTACAATTCCTCCTTCAGAGTCTCCAAAGGATCAGCCCCATTTATAGGGTAGTTGGCAGCTTAGTGCAGTGGCTGGTAGATAGAGCGTGTCAGTTGCTGCAATGGGAATGGCTGCTGCCTTGGGTATGTGTTCTGTGCATTCTCGTATTGCCAGGTCTGGTAATGTAGAGCTTCACTCGATCTCGATGGGTTACCAAACCAGGAGAAATTAGGATGATGGCGCCAACCAGGGTTATACATCTCAGAATACGAGTTGTTACCCCCATAACCTTGAATAGAATTGGCATCTTCGTGGGCCGAAGACATCTGGGATGTAAATTCATCAAAAGAATATGCACTCAAGTTGTCATGTGGTACGTAACCCTGATTGTATGGTACCAGATCCACATTGTTCATGGGTTCCTGGTATGCAAGATCCCACAGAGATGGAGAGAAAACATCTTGAGTGAGCGGATATGTACGAGCAGAGGGGACTCGGGATGCTTGAGAGGAGTATGGTGCGGCAATGCTGCCAGAAGATCCAGATCTCACTCGCATTAATTCATTGAGCTTCTTATTGAGCAAATCCACCTTATCCAGCTTTTTGGTGATAATATCCACATTTGCTCGGGTAGACTCGGCTTGAGCTTCATGGACACTAACTCCTTGCTTTCCAGGTCACTAGAACTGGTTCATGGAGGCAGCATTCATTGAGTTCTTTGCTAAAGACTCAAACAGATCGAATGCATTATTCTCATCCTTGGCAAGGAAATTCCCACCGCTAGATGCATCGGCCAAGTACCGATGTGTGTCATCTAGCCCATGGTAGAATATCTGTGCGAGATGCCATCTAGGTACTCCATGCTGCAGGCACTTCCTGAGAAGGTCATGAAATCTGTCCGAGGCATCGTGCAGCTTCTCTCCCGGGCCTTGGGAAAAGGTCGTGATTGTATGCCTCATTGCATTCGTGCAACCAATCGAGAAGAACTTCTGGAGGAATTGACGACGTAACTCCTCCCAGGTTCAAATCGGCCACTCGATGGTCTTGAACTAGTATGAAGAT
Organism: Thalassia testudinum; assembly: GCA_037157565.1. NCBI lineage: Eukaryota > Viridiplantae > Streptophyta > Magnoliopsida > Alismatales > Hydrocharitaceae > Thalassia > Thalassia testudinum. The sequence continues at coordinate 14,514,363 of JAZHRO010000063.1, forward strand.
TTATCCTTGAGAGAGAAAGGAAAAAGCTTCATGAGAACAATTCCAATATCAATGTTTCTGGGTTGAATCGACTCCGCAATTTGACTCAGATCCTCAATGTGCTGGAAGGGGTCCTCATTCGAGTTTCTATAAAAGTGAGTCTGAATTTGACTTATGATGTTTGGATTCAACTCAAATGCATCGCCGTCTGTGGGAATCCGGATTTGAGGTGTGATAATCATCGCAGCTGGATCGTAGAAGTCCCACAGTTGTTCTCCACATGGTGGACGTTGCATTCTATCTAGCATTGTGAGGATCCTGTTGATGCTCTACTAGTAGCATTGCTCCAACTCCTTGACCCTGGCTTCTAGACGAGCCATAAGGTCTTGATTTTCAGGGCCCTAACCAGCTCTAGGACCAGGATTAGACATTTCAGCTAATCGGGAAGATGATGCCTGGGATGAAGGGTAGGGCAAGAATTGCCTTTGCTGCCTTGGGTTTGGCTCCCAAGGTCCCTTTAGCTTAGGTCCTAGTGATCATTTTCCTTGCATACACCAACACAAGGGTTGGTGTAGTCAAGCCGAACAAGGCTAAGACCTTGTTAATCAGAGTGGTCATTAAGATCAGATGACCAGATTTTTCATTTAAGTTCATGTTATTGAAGAAAATTCGGCGAGAGACTAAATGCAAGGAATTCTCGCCTCTCAGGCTAACCCGACAAGGCTAGTTATGAGGGGACTACGAGGAAGGTTCTTCCTTCGACTTTTGTGTCTAGTTCCATTAGCCTGTAATCTCGGTCGTTTGATGCTACCCTGCAGCCTTAGACACCAAGTTTTGCAAGAGAGGTTGAAACTACCCATTAGTTTCAAGTCGATTACAGGTTATTCGATGTGTTCTTCGTGAATATTAACCTATTTTTTCAATTTAGTAAATGGTGGGTGGTTCACAAGGTGACTCACCTCACCGACTAACTCTTGGGCTCGTCGGAGTCCAAGTTAGTCTGTGGTCCTATTGGCTCAAGCACTTCTAAGTTTTTTTTTCAAATTGAAGTTCTCAATTCAAGTGTACACTCTCAAGTAAGATGGAATCCAAATGATTTGAAAGTCAATAAGAATATTCCTTTTTCAATAAGATTTTCAAATAGTATTTTTGCAAAATTTTTACTATTTCCAATAAGTAGTTATGAATTTTTAACAAACCAAGGGTCAAATCTGGGATTTAGACCCCGTGTTAGTTGTTCTATGTAAACAATACCAAATATGCTCCAAATTTTTTTTTTAAAATATGATAATGAAATTTAATTTGATTATCTTTCAAACCCCACCAATCGTAAGTAAATCTGATTTGTATCTTGGTTAGAATTGATTTCTAAAGTTCATAAAAGCTCTATTTTCAAGCAATCAGACCCATATGTACTCCACAAATTTTTTAAAATTCCAAAAATGGAATTTATTTCTCAAAAAGGTGGAGTTGGAAAGATAATTTTAAAATCTACTTTCAATCCAAATGTTAGAATTTTTAGAGCATCAGAAACAAGGCTATTGAATTTTAAAGATGGCAATCAATTTCTGGCCGAGTTTCAAACAAGATTGTGTGTACCGGATTCTCGCAGCGCCCACTTTGACTCCTTCGCTACTCCTGGGGTTCAATCTTGCACACAAGTAATATGTAAGTGATGAAATCAAAAATTGTCATGCCTCCATGACAACGACACCAATTTGTTCGCGGCGTATATCACATAAAAGATGAGCATGTTGTAGTATAGTGCAAACGTCTCGAGCAAATAAATTAACGAAACTGGTGAGTCCCAGTCGATCTCAGGGAGGCAAGAAGTGCTTTTGATTTCATGCGTTTATTTCAAATATAAATACCAAGTAATAGAAACAATCCATCAGAATATCCACATCATAAAGGGAGACTGAATATGAATTTGATACATGCAATAAAATGTAAACATGAATGCAAACAAACTACTACCGTAACAAAATCAGGGCACCACGGGTGGTCCATGGTGGCTTTCTAGAGAGGTTGAGAAGGGAAGCGACGATCCACCGAGGTGGCTCAATGTGTGCTTCGGATGGAGATGCAGAGATGGAAGCGGAGAAGACGGGAAGGAGGTAGAGAAGGAAGAAGGAGAAATCTACTCTAAATCTACTTTGAATGCCTTTGAAAGAGGAACCTTAGACCTCTTTTATAGTTGTTACCAAGGGCATTTAGGGCATTAGAGTCCTCAAATTTGCGTAACAACACTTGGGCTGATCAGATCCGTTGATCGGGAGATCAACGAATCAAATTACGCCTCAAAAAGCACTCAACAACTCCTTCATATGCTCAGATGCTCCTGGTACTGACATGTGGCGTAACGTGCACCCTTGGATCTTGATCACACGACCCCTACTCTCCCACGCGTGCTTCTGCCTTCGCGCACTCACCGCTCGCCTCTAAACGTGCCTAATATTCTTAGTCATTCGATCTTATGATCGGATGGCTAAGAATGCCTCACATCGCACCTCCGCTTCCTAAAGCGTGCATCATCATGCGCGTCTACGTCTCCCTCGCATCTGCATGCGGCATGCGACCGCCTCTGTTGGTGCTCGATGAAAATCCAACTGCCAATAATGCATGTGCCTCGCCAACAAATAGATTAGGATACGAACGCATGTCACACATGTTCGTTTAGCGTGTGGACCAACTTGGCTACGTCACGAGTTGTTGAAAAGTTCATTTGAGGTGCACACTGCCTTGACCATTGGATAGAGATCCAACGGTCGAGATCTCATCCTCGCTTGATGAAGCAGCTGAAGGCAGGCAACATGGCGCATTCGTGGGCATTGGATCTCCATCCCACACCCCATAATGTGAGAAGGATGGTCTTCAGAGGCTAGGGTGTAGCAACGGGGCAGCTATGATGGTGCCACGTGGTGCCATCATGGCCATCCATCTTCTCCTTATATCTATGATGTAGGCCTTCGATTGAGTTGATTTTTGCGCCGTTAGACTGCGAATATCAATCTAGATCCATCCGTGCAATTGGATTTGTAATCTGAGGTCCGGATATTCTTCAATTTGCCCCTTGTCTCTTACTCTTCTGCGGACTCCCTAGGGTGCAATGAGAGTCTGATTGATGCGATCTTGGAAGCATTGGACTCCCATCATCATTCTAAATAGATCCATAAAGTTGGACCCCAAATTACCTACAATGAGTAATACCTCTCAAATAGCAAAGTAAAATTCATAAAACATATAAATCAACTAAGATGCAAAATGCCATGCATATGCATGCGAAATGCCCATGTTAAGCTAGGTTCTGGAATAATTCAAACAAATTAGGGCCTATGATTACTGCACAATCAGTGCTCTCCACGAATTCGTCAATGCAAGGGCATTTTTCCAGTCGAACATGCCCATGGATTCATTATTAATGGAGTTCTCTCACATGTTCTCGAGAATCTCCCACATGGTGTCTTCATGGTTATCCATGAAGTTTCCTCCACAGGTCGCATTGACGAACAATCGAATATCCTCATGGAGTCCCTGGTAAAATGACCAGACTTGTTTCCATTTAGGAACTCCGTGGTGGGGGCACTTTCGCATGAGATCTAGAAAACAATCCCATGCCTCATGAAGTGGTTCTCCTACTTGCTACGTGAAATGTGTGATCTAGTGCCACAGAACATTTCTTCGACCAACAGGGAAGAACTTTTTCAGAAACTTGAATTGTAGTTTAGCCCATGTGTTGATTAGATGAGTTAGGGTTTGGTACCAGTGAGCGAGAAACCTTGTCTATGAGAGAGAAGGAGAACATCTTCATGAGAAAGATATCTCGATTTTGAGCTTCTGACCCGAAGGTCTGGGCCAGATGCTTGAGTTGCTTGATCTGCTAGAAGGGATCTTCAGAATTAAGCCGATGAAATTTAGGAATAGCATGAATCATGTTAGGCTTGAGCTCATTATCAAGACCTCCAGTGGGGATTTGGACTCGAGGTTCGATCGCCACCACAGTAGGATTGTAATGATCTCTCATCATAGGACGCTGCGATAGATTCATAAAGGCCTAGAAAAGATCATTGAGGCATTGAAGCTGTTTCTGGAGATTCTTTTCTTCTTCTACTGGTTGTTCCATGAGTTTGGATGGAGATCTAGGCTCAGATGAATCAGAAGATATGTTGATCTGGTCAGGTGGTTGCACAAACAGGGAAGTCGAGTCTTGGCCTTGATGGGAGTGAATAGCTAATGGAGGCCTCAAGGGTGATCTTAGGAACCTCTTCCCAAACATGCACCGATGGAGAAGACGAGGGATAGAAGGTGTGATTGACCCAATCAAGACACCCAAATATTTTTGGATGACTATAGAGGTTCGAGGCGGATGATACCCCTAGATCAAAAAGTCATCCGCCTGAGAATTACCTGGGCAGCCAGGAAGGGAGAGTCCCGCAAAGACCCCTACACAATAGAGCATCCCCACAGGTTGCAGGGTTTCCCCCACCCGACCTTCCTTGTCGCTGAGGGTCCAGGTAGACCAAATTGGATAACTTGCCCTCTTAAGTCTACCAATTTTAAGTTTAGAGTGTGGGTGCTTTAGATTTCACTTGAGCATTAAGATGATTTTGTGAGTGGCGACCAAATTGGAAAATTGGTTGACCCTGCATGGTGGGTCAACTTCACCTAATTTGTCCTTGATCATTAGGTCCTTGCTTTTAGGATTCAAGTGAGATTTAAAGCTTGATTCTTAGGGTATGCTTCTTAGGTAAGTTCAATCAAAGCTTAGGGTGCACACAGTTTGGGAAAATTAATTCTTGTTTTAAACAAGTGTGTCTTTAAACCCTAGAATGGAAACCCTAACGGGCTCTTAATTGATCAATCAATTAATCCCAAATTTGGCACCTAGGGCTCAATCAAGAAGGTGGTAGCCCTAGGTGTCTTAAATCCCTAAGCAGGTGCAAGAATCAGGTTTGGGATGTTTTCCAAAAAGAATGTACCAAATCAGGAAACTTGTGATGATTATTCTAAGAATAGAATGCAAGTTAGCCTTAATTGATTTTTTTTCTTCTTTTTTTATAGCTTGTTCAAAAATAGGGGCTTAGGAGAAAAGTGGATGGCGTTTACGTACCCCTGAGTGTTTGGTGCATGTCTGACTCTCCTTGATTGGATTCCCCTACACTGATCATAGCAAAATAGATAAAGCAAGTTAGTATCAAATCAAATATTGCAATCAGAATATCAAATTACGTGTTGCACCCCGGCAATGGTGCCAAAATGTTAATGCACTGAATCGGTGTTTTAAAATTAATGCGTTGTAGTGTAGCCGATAAATCGTGTAGAACACTTAAAATTTATATCTTGGAAGAAATCCGAGGTCAAATAAAGGGAGCAATATGGCAATTTATGTCAAGATCACAATTGTAAGCAAGAATATAATAAGGTAATAGCAATTTCAAGCACAAATAATATAAATATAGATTCAAGAATCAATGTGGAAAAAAGATTAGAGTAAAAATGGTGATTTGAATCACTAAATTACCCTATTACAATTCTACTTAAATAATGCAATAGTATCAATCAACCAAATGCCACATCAACTTAAGTGCTACACTATCTCAGAACCAGCTCTTTTTCCTTCAGGCCTCAGGGAGAGGCACAGGCACAGCACAACACCAATAGAGGCGAAGACCACTTTAGATTTCGCTAAGTGTACAGAGTAGTAGAGGGAAAAACCCCTCCTCTCTCTCTTTCTCTTCTCACTTGGATCAGGCAAACCAGACCAGACCAGAGTAATTGGGCAATCAAATCAGGATCCAAACCCACGTGGAATGAGTACAGGTCAGAGCGTGAGTGGGTTCATGAGGTAGTGCGTGTACGAGGGCATGGTAGGGACCTAACCGTAGTGACTTGAAGGCAATAAGCCCTCATCACATTTTTCCTATATGTGCTGCTTTAGGTGTCTCAGTTCACGATGTGGGACTAATGTCCCACGTCTTCTTTGTGTGGTCGCTGTAACTGATGTGCTTCTAATTGGAGTTGAGGAGGACACCTGATGCTGCAATTGGAGATGTGGAAGGCTTCTTGGGACTGAGTTGCACCACCTGGGAGTGGTAATGATGAAGAACATGGTTGGAGAAGTGCAGCTGAAGCTAGAGATGACGGTGGTGGTCACAGAGCTCTGACATATACCTGAAACATAAAATACAACCTCTCAGCCATGTTAGAAAAGCTCAGGAGGATTGCTGATGTCGATGAGTGCGATGGTGGCTGTGGCATCGCGTGAGGGTGTTGTGGAGGTCTGGCGACGTCGAGAAGGTGGTGCGGTGAGAGTGGTGTTAGGTGGAGGTGTTAGTGGGCGAGGAGAGGCAAAGCTTATAAGGTGGTTGGAAAGGTGTTTGGGGCGGTGGAGCATGTAGGAGACCTTGCTGGAGTGGTTGCCAGAGCAGAGGAAGGTGAAGTCACGGAAGGTGATGCGGTGGTGTAGTTGGAGTGACGAAGATAGAGTTGTGAAGTAGCGGAGTTAGGGAGTTGATCTGAGTAGGTAGTGGACGACGGGGAGGAGAAGCAACGTCAGGTCTATTATGGCCGATGTCGGAGACAAAAGCAATTCCTGTGGGGTAGAAGCAACGACGACAATAAGGATTGGGGTGCCTGTTGAAATGGTACGATGCAGAAGAGGGAGAGGAAGGAGAATTTGCCGTCGGTATTGCGAGTGGATGATGAGGGTGGTCTGAGAAAGTCACCGAATGTCGTAGAGCTTTTCAACAAGAGAGGAGGGAGGAAATAGAGGGATTCTGGCTGAAAACGATCGTAGAGAGGATGGTTTGTCCTCACGGGTCTTTAAATAGGTCTCAGGGAGTGCTAGAAGCTTGGAAACCAAGCTTCTGAGCTTGGTAAGTTCACCGGAGTAGGAAACCCCCTTCTCTCATGCGTTCGCATGAGAGATTGGGAAAGAGATGGATCACACGAATAGGTTCAAATCGTAGAGAAATCTCTTACGAATGTTTCTTTCAAATTTGGAAGAGATTGAGCGTGAAATCAGGGAGAAAACTCTGATTGAAGGTCTATGGAGTTGTAGGAATAGGATTTCTGTGTTCATGGAGGTGATGAAAACCTTTCAGCGAAGAAGACAACAAAGATAGGGTCCTGTTTGTAATGAATTTCAAAAGCTATGGGCACTTGTGAAATAGAAAGAATCAGACAGGACTGAAATGCAAACTAGGTCAAGACGATCTTTGATTGGGCCCAAATTTTGATACAAGCCTCATTTGGAACTAAGGAAACCAATGGTGATGTTGAATTTTTTTTTGACCTAGTTTGACTAGGTAATTTATGCAAAATTCCAAATTAACGCAATAGCCTGTTTGAGACTCTCTTTCAAGTCAAAATGGGTTCAGATGGTCAAATCAAGGATGATAAACTCGAGAGAATATTTTTCTATGATTTTTAAAGGGTTTAGATGAATTTTATCTTGATCAGAACCTTAGTTAATTAAGTAGGTATGTTTTTAGGGTTTCAGATGTCCATTAATTCTTGAAATGCATGAAAACCCATTTTTATCCACGTGGACTCACTTATTAGGCATTAATGACTAAATAACCTTTAATAAACCCTTGGCATAACCCATGGTTATTCTGTATTTGTGATAAGATGGTAAAATTATATAAATAACCCTATTTTCATCTTTTCTTCTCAAAACAATCCATCCTACTCAAGAGACCTTCTGATTGATATGTAAGAGCTTTGATTGACATTTAGATCAAAGTGAGCTTGTTATGGCTCATGATGGTGTTCCCATCACAAGGGTTGGGGAAAAGGGACCATTCTTGATAAAACTTCCTTCTCAATCCATTCTACAATTCCCATTACACACTAAAATAGTACATACGAACATGGCATCTATAGGATGAATTTTGTCAGAGAGATCAAAGAATCAGTAGCAATAAAGACTTCCCTTAGCTGGCAAGGTTGTTAGTGGGGGCTAACAACACTATAAGAAAATCACTATTGGCGACATTTGAGTTGCGACCATTGTGAAACCATTGCTAATAGTGCCTAATTAGCAAAGGTTGTGTTTGAATGTCGCAATTCTTGAGTTAGGAGTGCATTTCGTGTCAGTGAGGGGTATTTGGGTAGAAATTTTATGACGGTTAGGTAAAAATCGTCACCATAGAGAATCAACTATCGTCGCTTGGGGGAGGGAAATTTTCATTTTTGTGGGCAGAAGGAAGAAATCCTGCATTTGGAGATGGTTAATCCTCCACCGTCACCAATGTGCATAGGCGACGGTTGATCAGACATTATAAATTGTCAATGTGACCTACATCCTTCCTTCATCGATTAATCGATTAAGACAAGTTATTAATCGATTACGGAAAGTTCTTAGAAGTGCTACCATACAAGCATTCGTGATGGTTGATCAACCATCGCAAATTGTCAATGTGCCTGCGAGAAAAGTGAACTCGTAATTCGTGACGATTGATCTGATCGACCATCATGAAAGCGTGCAGTCGCACAAAAATATCTACTCTCCGCGTAAGCAAAAAAGTTTCCATATGCGAATTCACGACGATTGATCCGAACAATCGTTGCAAATACGTGTAGCAGAGTGAAAATATCTACTCCACGTAAAAGCGAAAAGGTTGGCATATGCGCATTAGCAACGATTGATCGGATCAATCATCGCCAATAGTGAATATAACTCCACACCTACGCATCACACCGCCCGCCTATGCTCGCCCCACGCTGCCGCCCACCCCTGCACCCTCCCCTCCTCCACTGCCTCCACTCCTCCTCCTCCTCCCCAAGCCACCCAACTTCCTCCTTGTACTCCCTCAACCACCTCCCCTCCTCCTCCACACTGGCCTTCCCTAATTTTTTTTCTTATCTTTTATCTTTTGTATTAGAAAGTTTTGTTTATTATGATTTATTTGGTAATTTAATGTAGATTACGCTTATCATTGAAGATGTCTTCTCTAATTCAAGTCTTCGTCGATGTATGAATATGCGTATGCATTTTAATTTGTACATAAATGTGAATGTGTGATTGTGGGGTGTACCCACTAATTAATTGTGTTTTAAATGTATGCATGATTGTGGGGTGTACCCACTTAGTTAATTCTATTTGATGCAATGTTGTTATCTTGAATTAATGTTGAGAAAATAGGTAGAGAGAAGAGAAGAGGAGATTAGAGGAGAGGAGGAAGTAGAGAATAAATATTTGGAAGAATGCTTGACAGGAGAGGTGGTGGAGAGAATTAATATTAAAAGGAGGTCAGAGAGTAGGAGAGATAGATACAAAAGATTTTGGAAGAAGCAAAGGAGGAGAGGGTGGATAGGGGGAAGAGAGAAAGAAGGGTGAAAAGAAGCGAAGATGAGGAGAGCTAGGGTATAGGAGGGAAGGGAGAGAAGAACATTTATAATTTATTGATTTCTTTGCAAATTGTATTCTTTTAATGAAGTTTTTTATTTTAATGAAGAGTATTATTTTAATGAATTTATAGATACACACACTTGCACAAATGCAGATGCACTTGAAGCAAAACAATAGGTATTCTAACCCCTAGGTTACAGGTTTTGGGAGGAGATAATCATATCAAAATACTTGTCCATCGACACTTATGATCATGTTATATGGACAATGCAGAGTGTGTATATCTCACTTACATGCACGAAATTTTTTCTTTATAGCATGCCAAAAGAGTCTTCGTCCTTAGTTCAGAGAAGTTCTGAACTAAGGGGGGAACTTGAAGATTTGATCACAACTTTGGGTTACTTGTTACATGGAACCGGTTTAACTGATAAATTGGTGTTTTAAAATTGCCTCGTTGTAATATAGCCAAAATAGCGCTCAAACAAATAAATTTATTACTCGAATGGAACTTCGAGGTCGAACACAGGGAGCGATATGGCAATTTAAAACACAAAATCACAATTTGAATCAAAGAGATAAAAGATTACAATAATAATAATGTCAAATATCAATGTGCAAAAAGAATGGAGTAAAATGGTGATTTGAATCACCAATTACTCAAAGTAATAGCAACTTAAACCAACAATATTAATCAAGGAAATAAAGCCTCAAATATATGCAATCAGACGATCTAGGCTTGCATCAAATGGCTTAAACAGTTGGTTGCTATAGTGCTTTTAAGAGACTCAAGGGTCACTTCCTCTTCTCTTCTTCTGTCTCAGCTACTCTCCTTTTCTTCTCCTTTCTTCTTCTTCAGAACCCCTTCTTTCTTCTTTGCCTCTTTGTGGCTCAAGCTTCTTCTTCCTTCTTCACCTATCCTAACTATCCTCCTCCTCCTTTCTTTCTACTGCCCAGGCCTTCTAATGGATAAGGGAGACTTATGAAATTGGCTAAGTGTTAGCCAACTCCTTTCAGAGCAAAACCCCCTGTCCCCACACACTCTCTCTTTCCTTCTCTCTGTGGTTCATGCTCTCCTAGAGCCTCCAACAGTATTGGGTTATTGGGTTTTCAGATCCAGAGCATACCCGGATCCAAGGCTACGGGCATGGGTCGTAGCCGAGGAGTGTAAAGCTTAGGTGGTAATCAGATCTGCACCAGGTCCGCGGGGGTGTGTCGGGGACGAGGCATGAGAGGGGTGTGAGGGACCTCACCCCTTATGTCTGAGGTGATAAGCCCCAAACACTTTTGCAATTAATGCAGGTGCAGTCGTCTCATAACACACGATGTGGGACTATCTTCAATCCTCGTCTTAACGTACACAGCTGTGTAGGCCTTCACCCAATTCTCGTGCAAGGGGCGTTCAATTGCTCCAATTGACGATCCAAGAGCAATCGTGGAATGTAACCATGTCACCTGGAGGTGATTCCTAAAGTTGTAGTTGCTGGAGAGGGCTTCAAGCAAGCTCAAAGCTTGCATTCATGGTGGCGGAGGAGCGAACACCTGAAAACTGCAGTAAGGCCTTTCGGCTACATCAAAATGTTCAGGAACGATCGTCGGAGTGTGGCGAACTTGCTGAGGGGGTCGGCGTGGCGTGGGCATGAGTGATGAAGGCTGGCAAAGGCGGAAGTGAAGGTCTCGAGGAGGGTTGTTTGGCAGATGGTTTGGAGGCGTAATAGAGTGAAATAGGATGGGGGTTTTGAAGAGGGTGGTGTGGCGAAGGTCGTGAGGTGGTTGGCGAGGTGATTGTAGTAGTGGGATGAGCAGGTAGCCACACCAGAGGTCTAGTCGGAGCAGAGGAAGGTGAAGGTGGTCAGTGTGATACGGCGGTCGAAATGAAGTGTGGTTGGTGTGTAAAGGGAGTAGTGGAGCTAAGGAGATTATCTAGGTGATTGCTGACAAAGAGGGGTAGAAGCGACGTCGATTGCAGTATGGCCAATGTTGGAGACGAAGGTGACTCCGGTGGGTAGGAAATGACAAGGAAGACGACAAAGGGGGCATTGGTTGGTACGGCTCGACGTGGAGGAAGATGGGGGAGATAACTCCGCCGTCGGTATTGTGAATGGAGAAAGAACGAAGGCAAGGAGGATCGACGGATGTTGAGGAGCGATTCAACCAAGAAAGGAGAGAGGAATTTAAGGTGTTCGAGGTCGAATTCGAGCGTGAGGATAGCAATTTGATCTAGAGGTCTTTTTAGACCCCTTTATAGGAGGTTTTGGGCTTGGGAAGTAAGCTTCTCAAGCTTGGAAAGCTTCGTCGGAGTTGGAATTTTTTTGATACCCTAATCTCTCATGTGTTCGCATGAGAGATTGGGAAGGTTTTGGGGTGTGAGATTTGGCTCAAAAGGGAATTTCTTGACGAACTTCCCTTTCAAATTTGAAAGGGATTTGTCATGGAATCAAGGAGTTCTTGGCAATTTTAGGTCACCAGAGCTTGTAGGAATAGGATTAATGGTGTTAGGGACCTATTTGTGAAAATGATGATAAAGTTAGGGGTCTTTTTATAAATATTTTAAAAGTTAAGGGCATAAATATAATTAGACAGGACCTAGTTGGAAACTAGGTCAAGACAAACTCAACTTGGGTCCAAATTTTGATACAAACCTAATTTGAACCTAAAGAATCAAATGGTGAGGTTGGAATTTGGTTTTGACCATGTTTGGCTGGATAATTTATGTAAAAATACAAGTTAGGGTAAATGTCAGTTTGAGACTATTTTAGGCCAAAAGATGTTTTGATGGTCAATTTGAAGGTACCAAACCTTAAAGAAATTTTTCTATGAATTTTAGAGGGTTTAGGTGAATTTTATCCTGACCAGAATCTCAATTAATTAAGCGATCTATTTTTAGGGTTTCAAAGGTCATTTAATTCTCAAAACACGCGAAAACCCTTTTCTATCTGTTCTAACCCACTTGTTATGATTGCACAGCATAAATACACCAGTAAATATGCCATCTTGTGTTACTCCCTAGCACTACCACTGCATTTTATGTAGCTATAGTTGCATTTGTACATGGACACATGCATGCAATTTTAGAGAGGGGAGGAGAGTGTGAATAATTGGCCATCTATTAATCAACATTTTCCTTTAGTGTGGCATCGCAATTTCACCATTTCTTATTTCTTTTTTTTATTTTTTTCTCATGTGGCTGCACGGCATGGTGCAGCATTCCCTCCTTGCCGTTTCTCTTGCCAGCAGCATGGGGAAGTGCATGCTATTCCTCTATAAAACACCATGCGCTGGCAGAGGTTTAATGACCTTGAGACACCTCACTTCCACCCTCCCCTGCACACCACACACACCACTCCCAGTTGGCCACTCGCTTCTCCTCTCCCTCTCCATACACAGCACCTCTTCTCACCAGTTGAGAAGAGGAACGCTGAGTGTAGGAGAAGCTCACAGTGGTTCAGGACCCACTGTGAGCTCCACCACCGTCCAGCTCCATCGTGAGTAGGTGGGCGTGGTGGGTTCTTGTTTTATTTCTCTTTTTATTTTACATATTTTCCTTTCTGTTCTCAGTTTGGTTTTCGTTTGCAGGTTACTCTCCGATGCCATTAGAGCAGCAGAGCTTCAAGCTCTGAAGCTCGCGCACAGTTATTATGCGCACTCCACCACCTCTGCACCCCTTCGTGCACCTCAGATGCCCATTCTGCATTCTCTGTGTGCATCCATTGCTGGTCCTCGCCCTTCTCCGTGCACCCTGTCACAACCCCTCGCACGCAGCCCAGCCGGTTTCCTCGCAGATCAGCCGATCACCTTTTTGCCCTTGCACTATAGCCGCGACCTCACGCGGCTACAGTGCGGTGACCGGTTTGTTTCTCACTTATCCAGTCACCGTGCCTTCTCTCTCCTCCTCGCGATCGCCTCCAATTAGTCACCCACGTGTGCTCCTGTGCTCTGCGTTGCGCACCCACGCAACTGCGAGACCAGACAATGGATGCAGCACCCAGACGACTTAAACACTCACCCCTCTCACACACTGATGGTTGCTCCTCCAGCGCACGCTAACACACACTAATGGATATGCACACACCATAACACATACAAACAGATACTCACACACTCACGCATACATGTATACATATATACACATTGACTCACCCTCACATATATTTATATCTACGTATATACATATATATAGAGAGAGATATACATATATATATACATATATAGTTATAAATATAAATATATATATATAAATATATATAGACACATATATATTTACATATATATATATATAATATATATACACAACAACATATATACATTTATAATTATAGCTCTATCTGTCTATATATATATATAAATATATATATATTTACTTACACATCCACCTACTCGTATCCATATGCCTGTGCACTAGTAACTCCATCGCGCATCATATCGTGGGAATATCTGCACCAGTTGCTGATATTCCCTGGTATCCGTACAAAGCAAGCGCCTCCACACACACTCTCACGCATCTACCCCTCACTCCACGCGACACTCCCTCTTGTTGGTTGCTTCTTACTAGACGTGGACCAACTTGACACTATGCTACACTCCATTTCCACTTCCACCACCACCCCTATATATAATATATACATATATATATAGAAACTGTATCTATTATATATCTATACATATATTAAGCTAAGTATTCCTTTCTTTGCCAGCAACATACCTTGTTTTTATTTATCTTTTGTTTCCTGCTATTAAAACGATAAAAAAAGAGTAAAAGAGAAAAGATAATTCTTGTCTTGCAGGTACTTGGTCTTGCAAATAATAGGACCAATTTTTGGAAACCCTAAATTGGCTACAAGCCAAGAACCATTTGGCTCAAAGCCAAGAACTTGATTTTGAGGGTGTGCCTAGAGGATAATATTATCAACAAAAAAAATCCTAAATAGAAAAACTAAAAACATAATAAATGCAAGGAGGAGATACGTTTTAGGAAAGGCGTAGACAGTCCTTGACCTTTAATTCCCGCCTACTTGAGATTGACCTTGGGTCTAAAAGTAACCAAGATAAAATTAGGTAGGCCAGGTTAAAAAATTTTGTGAAAGATGGTCAGATTCGATTTAGGTTAACCCACTATAATAACTTCAACGATAATTTCACCATATTAACACAACCTATTCGAGTTATACCACTCTTTTTCTAGTGTCGCTGCCGGGGAGGTGTGCATTGAGGTAAGTTTCTACTCCATTCCTTTCATTTTCTCTTCTCACACCTTTCTCTTCATGGGTGTTTTGTTTGCTTGTGTGCAACTAAACTGGTTGCAAGAAGGAGGCAAGTAGAGGAAGCCGGAGACGTAGGACGATCCAAGGTGGAAGTGAGAGAGTAAATTCGCCAGCGCAGCATTGGAGCATTGATGAGACACTCATCATGATCTCTAATTACCCCTAATTAACTAGTCTTCCTAGTTAATTAGCTAAGGTTATGAATATATAAGGGTTAATTATAAAATAAGGGATATTTAGTTAAGGACCTTAAAATAAGTTAAAAATGACATTTTATCATTCAATTAACATTATTAATAATTCAGATAATAATTGGACTCAAAATCCTATTAATCATTCCCTTAATTAATAAGATATGTAACTTAAATATAATGTAAACCTAAGTATGTAATAACTTAAGTAATTTTACTTAATCTAATAAATTAACCTAAAAAGGTCAAAAATGTAAATTCAAGGTGTAAACATAATATTTACCTTATTTACTAACATATATAAAAAGTTGAAAAAGATCTAAATTAAAATAAACCTTCAAAATCTGGGTTTACATTTTAGTCCTTACTTTTCATTACAGTCGGGTCCTTATTTCTCACACAGGTCCTTAAGCTTTATTACTTTTATGTCCCTCTTCGTCTTCTTCTTCTCCAGCCGAATGAACGGCTGGCGGCAGAGAGTCACCCTACCGCACGATCACCACCCTACCGACATCATTCCTCTTTGTCCAAGCTCTTACAGCTTGCGCTCCCACCTCCACTTGATCCATCGGTCTGGATTAACCGAGAATCCTATTTTTCAATGGGAGATAACCTCACCGTTGTCGGAGACGACGACGGAGGTTAAGCTCCTCGAGCTCCTTCTTCGGCCAGCCCTGCCACTCTCTTCGTCGCAAACTACTATAAATACCCACTCACACCTCTGATTTTATTGAAGTTGGCTCCCTTCCCTCTTCTAACACTGCAGCCGACCCAATAGGCTATTCGTCCAAAACTCCGGTGATTTCCCTTTCCATTTTCTGACTTCCTCTATCCATCTCAAGCAGCCAAGGAGATCCGCCGTGGTCTTCCGCACCTCTGACAAAGGCACCAACCCTAGGATTCCTCCGCTCCACCTCAAATCTGCCCACCGGAGATCTTTCTTCCACCCTCTGATTTCATCGTCCGCCATGAGACTTTGATGGAACCCTATTGACCCCTTCGTCCAGGTAACAGTAGATTAGGAGTAGGAGTAGGCTGGCTTAGTTAGTTTAGTTAGTTAGATTAGAGTAATGTTAGAATTTAATTTCATCTCCTCCGACTCCGGCGAGTTCCTTGAGCTCTCCAGAGCTTTAATTTTGTCTTTTTATTCATTGTACACCTTATATCTTCCATGTTCACTTCTAAATCACTTAATCGTTTAATTAAATCACCTAAACAACTAATTCAAATCTCACCTTTACCGACTACTATCACTGTCCATGGTGACAGTAGTCGATTTAATTCCACCTTCATTAGGTTCTTTCATCACTTATCACCACCTATGAACCCTAATCGACATTATAATACATATTATTATCATCTATAATTAAACGCCCAAATTTAATTAAGTTCCTGAGCTCGCTGTCCATGGCAGCTCAGGAGGAGTTCAAACTATAAATTAAATACATATTTATGAATAATAACATATGCTGACTTGATTTAACCTCTCAACCGAGTGGTTAAACAAGTCCTGAGCTTTAACCACTCAAATCTTTTAAGAAAACAAACTTACTATCAAATCTTACATTTTAATGAACAAATGAGGAATTAAATGTGATACTGATAAATGCCAGTTTATCATCATTCTTATGCATTAAAACAAACCTAGCTCTTAGGATTTTACTCCGCAAATGGGTTTTTGGGTTGCAATTAGGCATAAAATAAGTTAGGCATGCATTGCATTTTTTATTGCCTTTTTAGTATGTTTTTGTGAGTGTTAGGGATGAACAGATATACAGATCCCTAAAACTCTAGCACTCAAGAAGGCAAATGGTGAAGAAGTGCAGACTAGCTGGAACTCAGCCTGATCCAGCTCACCACAGTTGGAACCTAGCTCACTTGAACTAGGGTTAGTTCATCTCAGCTCCATTCAGCTAATCTCAGCTGAATGGCAGCTCAAGAGAGTTCATCTTAGCTCACCCTAGCTCAAGTTAGCTCAAATCCAGCTCAACTTAGCTGAGTCTAGCTCATCTCAACTCCCACTAGTCCACAGGGAGCTCTAGCTAGCTCAGCTGAGTTGACAAGAGTTCACCCCAGCTCAGATCTAGCTACATCCAGCTCCACTCAACTCCAGCCAGCTGAAGATGAACTCATCCCAGCTCAGGAAGCTCAAGTCCAACTCTCGGGGACTCAGCTTAGCTCAACTCAGTTGAGCTAAGCTACCTTAGCTGCCTCAACCAGCTTGATTCTCCCCAGGAGCACCAGACCTAGCTCACCTCAACTCATTATGGTAGAAGTTAGCTTACTATGGCTTTTCTTAGTAGCTAGCAAAGAACTAGCAACCTAAGCCAGCTAGAGTAGATCCATGCCAGCCTCTTCAGCAGCAGCCAGCTCCAATTTCAGCTCCAGACTTCTCCTCCTCAGCTCCTCCCTCCAAACCCTAGCTCCAACACCTTCTCTTCTACTCCTCCTTTAGCTAAGCGAGCTTAGCTTAGCTTAACTTAGCTAGCAACCAGCTCCTTGCCCATCCACCACCTTCAAATTCAACCCTAGCTAGCTCCACCTACTTAAGCCTACCTAAGCTAGCTACCCTACTCAAGTTGGCACCACCTCCTAGCCACCCCTTCACCCCATTATCACCACCAAAAGCTCCAATTTTGGCACCAAAACCTAACCCTAACTACCCCTCTTTTTGGCGCCAACATACACCGCCACATCCACCATACACCTAACCCTAACACCCATCTTAGCCATCCACCTACCCCTCCTTCTAGAACCCTTCTTTGCGCCAACTTAGACACCCTTCTAGAAGCCATTTTGGTGCCAACATCAAGGGGTGTCAACACCCATAACAACCCCCTAGGTGTCCCTTAAGGTGGCGCCAATTGATCTTGGCCATTGGATCCTTAACCACCTCCATCTCTTCATCTTAGCCCTCCATTCCAAGAGTCACCTTAGCCCCCTTCCTATTCCATAAAAACCCACCACCTACCACCATTTTGGGGCATCCTCCATTAGTGTATTTTGCTACCTATACCACCTATACCTACGGCCAAGAAGAAGGAGTAGAGAAGGAGATAAAAGAGGCACATCACCAGCACTTTTGGTGCCTTCTTCTCCCCACTCTCTTCAACTTGGGCCACGCCAAGAAGGAGGATGGCCAAGCAAAGGAGAAGGACCTAGGGTGGACATCCACCCTTGGAGAGAAGCTTAGGGCACGCCCCCTTAGGGCTTGCCTTGGAGGACATCACCTTGGCGGAGCACAGCAAGGAAGGAGTTGGAGGATTCTTTTCAAGCTTGGGAGCTACCAAACTTGGAGCAAGAAGCCCTCTTCTTTGCCATCTAGAGGATTTGTGTTTGCTTTTCTTATTTGCAATTTTCTAGTAGTAGAAGCATTCCTCTACTAGGCCTTTTTGTAAAACACTTTTTCATTTATCTAGTTGCCTTCTTTGCAATTTCTTATTTGCATTTCTACTTGCTTTGTTTTTAGCATTCTTCACTCCCTCTCCCTAATTACTCTAGGCCTCCACTTTCCTAGAGTGAGACTAGGGAGAGGTTCTACTTGCCACTTTAGAAGTAGTTTATTAAATTTGAAGTGTAAATCACCTTCCAGCCACCATTTCGCATGTTGTCTTAATTCAAAAACAGAAAAATGATATATTGAAAAATACCAAAAAGAAAGTTGAGAATTGTATTCCAAGCAAGAGAATCAATTTTGCAAACATTTGGCCTCCTTGGACGACCCTAGATACTCCCCTATCTAGGAATATAAATTTATGAGTTGATCGATTTTGTGCATTACAACGACGTATTTAACAAACAGCGTGAATCCGCTATCACTTTTTGGTGCCGTTGCTGGGGAGGCACGGCTTTGCATTAGTTAATTTTCTCTTGCTTCAAGTGGATCTCATCCCCTTCTCTTTCTTTCGTTTGTGTGCGCAGGAATTACAGCAGGAAGGCAGGAATCTGGAAGCGAGAGCTCAAAGATCCTTTTCTTCCCATGAAATTCAAGTTGGTTCCCCTTTCTTGTCACATTTAGCCTAAAAGATTACCAAAAAATATTAAACTTGGCTTTCAGGACCCTAAAAACTTTAATTAAGTGGAGTGGTGCCCATATAAAATCCATTGTTTGCTTGAATGCTTCACTAACACCACTCCATTGCAAGTATTGGTGTTCTATTTTTCAGGTCCAGATTTCTGTCTGGACTTGAAAAATCGATTCCTAACACCATAGGTCTCCTAAAATCATAAAATTTCATACAATGATTCCCAATTAAGTTAGGAACATCTATTCCAAATTTCATATCAATTGAATTTGTATTTAATTTTTAAAAATTCGTGGATTGCAAAGGGGTCACACCCTCTAATCTTCCTATTTTGCTACCGTCCAAGAATTTTTACAATTTTTATACTCATCCAATTTTTGTGAAATTTATATTTCTAGAATCCTTGTGAAATTTTACACATCACATAAAATCACAAACATTTTCTAAGGTCAGTGGTAATACTGAAAAGTCCAAAATACCCGCAGGTATCATTTCTGGACTTTAACACCAGTACAATTAAAAAATTAAAATAATTATCAAACAAATTCCTAAAATATTACATAAATCTATTTTGGAATCCTTGTTTGATTTTATTTGAATTAGTAGTGTTGTTTGACTTGTTTGGACCACTACTTAATTCAGAAAGCCTAAAATTAATTCATTGGTAGTAATTTTCTGTCTTAGGGATAATTGGCTTAGGGTTTCTTTCTTTCGTTTTAGAGACTCACATTAAAGGAAGTTAACCATCACCAACACAACTTGTCTTTCCTTTGATTGTGAAGTTTCAAACTTGTTTGAAAATTTAAAGAGAAAAACCCTAGAACACATTTAATTAAATCAAATCCTGAAAGACAAAAATACAAAAAAAAAATTTGTGACAACTTGATTTTCATTGGAGCCACTCTCCAATTCCTGTACACATACAAAAAAAATCAAAATAACAGGGCAACAACCCAATAAACGTCCTCCACATTCCGTGTGCACTATAGCATCCTAGACCTAATTAAAATTTGTAGCAACTTGACCCCTAAGGCTTTATCAACTTAGGCTTGCTATTTAAGTCTTAAGTTTTCCTTAGTTGGTCCAATTCTGTCATCTATATCTGGTGTTTAGGTTGAGGGGCCGTGTCAAATGACCAGGCGCGGGTTTGTACAAGCACCTGGGGTTTTCCGTGGGAAACGTTTGGGCCCAAACCTCCCCTTAAGCAACATGGCTAGATTTGTTGATAGAACGAGTATTCACTGTTGACTACTTATTTCCTATATAGACTAAGTCTTAGGTTATTATTAGGGAGTCACATTTAAGTTAGGTCTAGTTTTGTTTGTTTGAATTGCACACTTTATCTCATCTCTTTCTCTTCTCCTCCCCTCCCGTTCTTCCATTTTATGCATGGGCGACGGTCTCAAAATCCGCACTTGGAAGGACCATTTGATTTCGCCCCCTGCGCAAAAAGACCACTTTTTCTGTCTTCTTCTCCTGAAAAAATGGAAACACAACAAAATAGGTCCACTGACCCTTCCACTTCCACCTCTAACCCCACCACTAACCCTAATTCTAACCCTTCCACCCAAAACCCACCCACCATTAACTTCCCACACTTGGAGCTCCCTAATCTTGAGTTACCCCAAACACAACATCAAGACCCCCTACCTGATCTTTTAAAATTGATGGCCGAGCAGATTAATAAATTAAATTCCAATCAACAAACATTGACTAGGAACATCTAAAACCTAGCCAACCCAAGGCCAAACCCACCACCCCGTCAGTAGCCTGTTGTTCCTCTAAAAGATTTCTATGATCCGTCTTATTATGAGGAACGACCAGGGGTGGTCATACCAGAGGGGGACTTTGAGATAAAGCCTGCTGTCTTGAACCTAATTAAACACTTTCATGGCCTTCCAAGGGAAGACCCTTTCAGCCACCTTGAAGAGCTAACTCTTCTTGCATAGACAACCCGTTCCCGAAATGTGCAAGAAGACATATGGCTGATCCAGCTCACCATAGCTGGAACCTAGCTCACTTGAACTAGGGTTAGCTCATCTCAGCTCCATTCAGCTAATCTCAGCTGAATGGCAGCTCAAGAGAGTTCATCTTAGCTCACCCTAGCTCAAGTCAGCTCAGATCCAGCTCAACTTAGCTGAGTCTAGCTCATCTCAGTGCCCACTAGTCCACATGGAGCTCTAGCTAGCTCAGCTGAGTTGACAGGAGTTCACCCTAGCTCAGATCCAGCTACATCCAGCTCCACTCAACTCCAGCCAGCTGAAGAAGAACTCATCCCAGCTCAGGAAGCTCAAGTCCAACTCCCAAGGACTCAGCTTAGCTCAACCCAGTTGAGCTAAGCTACCTTAGCTGCCTTAACCAGCTTGATTCTCCCCAGGAGCACCAGACCTAGCTCACCTCAACTCATTATGGTAGAAGTTAGCTTACATTAGCTTGGCCTAGTAGCTAGCAAAGAACTAGCAAGCTAAGCCATCTAGAGTAGCTCCATGCCTGCCTCCTCGGTAGCAGCCAGCTCCAACACCTTCTCCTCTACTCCTCCTTTAGCTAAGCTAGCTTAGCTTAGCTTAACTTAGCTAGCAACCAGCTCCTTGCCCATCCACCACCTTCAAATTCAACCCTAGCTAGCTCCACCTACTTAAGCCTACCTAAGCTAGCTAACCTACTCAAGTTGGTGCCACCTCCAAGCCACCCCTTCACCCCATTATCACCACCAAAAGGTACCAATTTTGGCACCAAAACCTAACCCTAACTACCCCTCTTTTTGGCGCCAACTTACACCCCCACATCAACCATACACCTAACCCTACAACCCATCCTAGCCATCCACCTACCCCTCCTTCTAGAACCCTTCTTGGCTCCAACTTAGAGCCCCTTCTAGAAGCCATTTTGGCGCCAACATCAAGGGGTGTAAACACCCATAACCACCCCCTAGGTGTCCCTTAAGGTGGTGCCAATTGATCTTGGCCATTGGATCCTTAACCACCTCCATCTCTTCATCTTAGCCCTCCATTGCAAGAGTCACCTTAGCCCCCTTCCTATTCTATAAAAACCAACCACCTACCACCATTTTGGGGCATCCTCCATTAGTGTATTTTGCTACCTATACTACCTATACCTACGGCCAAGAAGAAGGAGTAGAGAAGGAGATTAAAGGGGCACATCACCAGCCCTTTTGGTGCCTTCTTCTCCCCACTCTCTTCAACTTGGGCCACGCCAAGAAGGAGGACTCTTCCACTTCAAGGAGGATCGCCAGGCAAAGGAGAAGGACCTAGGGTGGACATCCACCCTTGGAGAGTAGCTTAGGGAATGCCCCCGTAGGGCTTGCCTTGGAGGACATCACCTTGGCGGAGCACAGTACGGAAGGAGTTGGAGGATTGTTTTCAAGCTTGGGAGCTACCAAACTTGGAGCAAGAAGCCCTCTTCTTCACCATCTATCTAGAGGATTTGTGTTTGCTTTTCTTATTGGCAATTTTCTAGTAGTAGAAGCATTCCTCTACCAGGCCATTTTGTAAAACACTTTTTCATTTATCTAGTTGCCTTCTTTGCAATTTCTTATTTGCATTTCTACTTGCTTTGTTTTTAGCATTCTTCACTCCCTCTCCCTAATTATTCTAGGCCTCCACTTGCCTAGAGTGAGCTTAGGGAGAGGATCTACTTGCCACTTTAGAAGTAGTTTATTAAATTTGAAGTGTAAATCACCTTCCCGCCACCATTTCACATGTTGTCTTAATTCAAAAATAAAAAAATGATATATTGAAAAATACCAAAAAGAAAGTTGAGAGTTGTATTCCAAGCAAGAGAATCAATTTTGCAAACATTTGGCCTCCTTGGATGACCCTAGATACTCCCCTATCTAGGAATTTAAATTTAAGAGTTGATCGATTTTGCACGTTACAACGACGTATTTAACAAACCGCTTGAATCCGCTATAAGATACTGAGATTCATTGTAACCTCAGGATCCTTTTTGAATAAAAAATGGTTAATTTTAACAATCTGTACATAAAATATTATATTTTCTGGACTCACCGGAGCTCCGGTGAGCTCCGACGAGCCATTATTGTGTTACAGCCTCTAGAACTTGCTGAGTGGCTCTAGAATAGTAAAATAAGGATCACTGATTGTTTTGAAGAAATTTGTTTGAGGATTTAACCACTGGAGCTATAGATTTGATTTCATCTTCTCCAACACCGGTGGAGTTGGAGAAGTCTGTTAAGAAGATCTGAAGAGCATTTAATGAGCTCAGAAGCTTCAGTGCAATGCATTGAAGCTATTTAAACCTTTAAAACACTGTAGTAATCTTCCCATGACTCTGTCGGACAAACATGTTTTTAAGTTTAGGTGGCGAGCCTAAAACCCTAGGAATCAAGGTTGAAACAACTTTTTGAAGATCTGAATAAGTTCTAGATGATGAGAAGACTCTATTTGAGGCATTAATTTCTTGAGGGAAGACTTTAACAAGAAAGTCAAATTTCGTGCTTCCATAGTCAAACATGAGTTCGGTAATGGAGTTCTGAGCTCGAATTGAGATTTTGAGGAGTGAAAACTATTTCTGAAAACTTATTCGATGATTTGAAAGTGATTAAAGTGTGCTTAGGTTAATGAATATTTGAAATTTAGTTTCTGGCAATTTGGGTTACTTTCGAAACCAAACCAGCAGGAATACTGTTCTGATAAAATTTAAACTTAAAACCTGCCCAGATTGATCTGTTATAACCCTTAGAATTAATTTAAATTGATTAGAAACACTTTTAAGTGTCTGTTGCACTTATTGAAGTCTGAAAAATCAAACTCTGAAGCTTTCAGAGAACTGAAAAGCTTCTCTGCATGTTCTGAAGGTCTTAAGAACTTAAGAACTACTCTAATAGAAGCAGAATTACTTATATAACATGTACAGACCTTTAAATAGAAGAGAGAAGTCCATCTGAAGACTCTCCTGTCATAAATTTCACTTTCCAGGCTTAAAAACCCCATAGGAACCCCTAATTTCATCTTTCAAATTGAAGAGCAAAACATCATTAAAATAATAAATTGACCCTGTAATTGTGTAGATTACTCTTAGAGCTTTCCAACAAACTTGAAATCATTCAATTTGGAGCTCTAGGTAGAAAGTTATGAACATTTGAATTCGGGTCTAAGAGGGGTAGGATAGTCCCACCTCGGTTGTTCACGAGCGCGCACCTGGGGATAAAACTAATTCGTTTCTCTGGCTATGCAGTCGTCATCGCTCGGTGCACCGGTTACCGATTCCATTTGAACTGAGCATTGCATGTGTCTGTGTGTGTGGGCTTATGCCTGCAGGTGTGCGCCCTTGGGGGCATGTGAATGTGGTTGTGCCCTGGGAGGGTGAGAGTGGCCTGGGAGGCCAGGTTGAGCCGAAATGGCTCGAGACTATCAACCGTTAAACAAATGAACTGAAACAAACCTAATTGAGATTAGGCGAGGATCGAGTAGGGTCTAGTCCCACCCTGGTCTCAGGGTGCTGTGTATCCTCGAAAGGACCTCGCCACAAATAAAATAACTTTTGGTTAAAAAAGTAAAAAACCCGATTCAGCTTAAAGTTTAAGGAAAAGAGAAGCCGCTAAAGGATGCTAAGTGTTGAAGCTGAAAGCTAAAGAAGAAAGCACAGGCGCTGAGGAGTGTTAAGGAAAAGAGATTAAGGAACAGAGTAGGAGGCTAAGGGAAAAAGAATAAGAGATAGGAAGAAAAGAAGGCAGGAACAACAGAAGAAAGAGAGTTCGAGAGATAGAGAAGAAAATAAAAGAAAGAAAGAAGAAGATGAGAGGCTGAAGAGATAAATAAAAATAAATGAATTTTTCTTGCATCATTGTCTTTTTTGTTCTTAAATGTAAAAAGGCATGTTTTAATAGAATAACTTTTAATTGCCTTAATTTCTTAGAATGAAATTAAATTGAAAATTGAAAAACTAGCATGTTTACTTGTTAATAAAGTATAACATTTTGAGTAAATATGTTTTTCATGTGGAATTTTGTATATCCTTTATAATTTAATTATTTTTGACAAAATTCATGTTTTGAAAATCAAACTAGTTATACCTCCTAAACTTAAAGAGATAAAAGAAAATTGGTGAATTTGGAGAAAAATTATTATACCTCCCAGTGAATGACCTGGACTCAACCAGTAAAAATTTCTAAAATGTTAGGTTAATTCGACCCTATACTACACAATCGACACAACTTCGAGTTAACCTAAGTGATTTCTTCTACTCTTAATTAAGTAAAATTAACTTAATTACTGAGTTGAGTGATAACCACGCATCAAGCGTTGCCCACGTTGCTGAAAAGGTTGGTCTCTCCCTCTCTTAGCAACTTAGGTTAACTTGTCACCTAAATAAAAAAGAAATCTAAAAACACTTCTTGGGAATTTCTTGGGGCAAGTGGATTAAAAACCACTTGATTGATTGTTTGCTATCACCCCCACCACCCCTTGATTTCCCGCTAAACTTCGCATAGTGAAAATCCAAGAATCTTGATTCTTGGATCGTTCGTCGTGTGAAGTGCTCTTTGAGTCAAGTTTAAATTGATTGATTGTCATCCCTCCTTGCCTCATTTGCTTACATTTTCGGGAACACATTTTTGGTGGGGAGACTTGGAATTGAGTTGATTCCAACCCCACCATGACCTTTCACATGCCTTAGATTTGATCCTGAATATTTCAACCCCAAAATTTTAATTTTCTTTGCATTATCTTCTGGTTCAACATTATGTGTGGAATATCATTTTGGTGATTGGGAGCACTTGAATTGAAGTGCTTTGGCTCCCTTTCACACTAACCTAAAATAGACTCATGCATCCACATAAAGAAATTTCCATCAAGGGAAGCCCATTGCATTTTTGACATGCATTAACTAATTTATATTGAAAGGTCTGTTGGGCATATAAGAACATGTGTTTTCTCGAAACCTAGAGATTGGTTGAATTGGTAACTCAGCGAAATCTTAAAATCCATACTACTTAAGGATGAAAAATCTAAAAACCATTCACCATCTAAAACTCCAATTCGAGGAGATTTCCCCGTTGCATGCTTGGTTTACACACTTTTTAAAATCAATGCACTTGAGCATTACCCGTATACAACGCCCTTCACATTCCTGAAACACTTGATCCTAAGCCTCTAAATAAAACTGGTAGTGACTTGACCCTTACTAAGGATTGGAGGTCAAACTACCTGCGGTAGCGCTTACATGCTGGTGCGGGTTCCCACATGCTATCGGGTGTCTAAGACTGGGGCAAACGTCCTTTCAATCTGGCCCGATAGTTCCGCGGTGCTCTCATTTGGTTCCGTAGGTTGTGATAGTAGGTAACTTAGATCTTTAGGTCTAAGGGCACATTGTAAAGGTTAGGACATTGATTGCTTTGATTTGTTATCAAGTGTACCCTTGAGGCATCATTTCTCTCATCCCCGTTTTCCCTCTTATCTCCCCAATTCTTCCTGCGGTAGTGGATGTTTGGGAGGAGGTCACAAAACCATGAATTATTTGAATTGTCTGATAATTCTAGAAGGATAGAAACCGATTCGTCATCCTCCTACACAAACGTGGCTGCACGCCCACCCTCAAATCCTGAGGGAGGAAACCACCCCCCTCAAATCCCACCAGGTGGTGGAGTCGTAGATTCCATAACCCACCTCCAAGTGCAAATGGAAATGTATAATGAATAGATTGAAGCCATTAGGGAAACATTGGAGGAAATGCAGAACCCTCCCGAACGGGAGGAGCCTAGGTCTCTTAGCTCTTATCAAAATCCCGCTGCTACAGAGACCATAGGACAAATTTGGGTTCCCATGGGTGAGGACGATTTTGAATTGAAACCCAATGTAATTGGCCTAATTAACTTTCAATTCCATGGTCTTGTAAGTGAAGATCCTTTTCTCCATTTGGAAGACTTAACCCGATTAGCTGAAACTGTTAAACTAAGAAATATCGAGTTATCAATTGTCCTCATAAAACTGTTCCCGTTTTCATTACGGGATAAAGCGTCGCAATGGTTACTCACCCTTGGGAGAACGATCCATTCTTGGGAAGAGATACTTAAAGCATTTCTCAAGAAACTCTTCCCAATTGGGCGAACCAATGCGCTTCACCATGCTATAACTTCCTTTACACAACAAAAAAGCGAGAGTTTCATGAGGCTTGGGAGAGGTATAATGACCTCCTCCGGAAGTGTCCGCACCACGGTCTGCCTAAGTGGCATATAGCCCAGATCTTCTATTCTGGCCAATCTCAGGGCACTCTTCCAGCCCAAGCTACTCCCAACCCGTGAAATTTTATACCTCATGGTCCTCAACCATAGGTACAACCTTCTAAGGGGCAAGTTCATCAAATTCTGCAAGCACCGAGCATTCCACTGGGATTTCAGGCTAATCCCGCTACAACACCTCACCCTTATGTCCCTATTACGAACCGTCCTTCGCCTTATGATCCCACTGGACCCGCAACATCCAACGCGATTACGACGAGCTGTAAGCAAACTGTCGATCCGCCTCGACCTGATCCTGGCCCATCTCTTTCATCGCCCTCTCATTCGGGATGCGCACCGCATTCTCGTGAGGATGATATATCCAAACTAGTGCCAGAATCAGTCCCATTCCTTGAGGTTCTACTGAGGGAGCCAAAGGGCAAGAAAAAGGATACGTAGGCCTTTGATAACCTACGTAATTTATTCAGGGATGTTGAAATCAAGGTACCCCTGTTAGAGGCTATCGACCACATACCAACTGTCACCCGATTTTTCAAAGACTACACTACACCCAGGCGACAGTCAAAGAAAACAAAGAATCTGGTGGTTCTCTCACCTCATGCGAGTTGTGTTATACTGTCAAATCTACCACCGAAGCAGAAAGATCTGGGCACACCGCTTATTTCTTGTAGCATCTAAGGCTGCAATTTTAACCGTGCTCTGCTTGATCTAGGATCTTCCATCAATCTTATACCAACCATCATGCTCGAGAAATTTGCCTTAGGAAATCTGAAACCTACCCCTATCACGTTATACTTGGCAGATCGTTCTGTCAAAATACCGAAGGGTGTGGTGGAAGACGTGGTGGTTAGGGTCAACAGTCTCTATTTTCCTATTAACTTTCTTGTTTTAGATATGAAAGTTCCTAGCTCACTTTCTGATTGCTCGATCATCCTTGGTCGACCTTTCTTGGCCACAGCCCGCACCCATATCGACTGTGAGTTGGGCTGCATTAAGATTGCCATTAGCTCTGAGAAACTCAAGCTAAACATATTTAAGGCAGCCAAGAACTTTGATTGCGATTGCATCGAGGATGACACATTTGACGAGGACATGGTCGTCAGCGCGTGTATCGGACTAATAGGGACCTATTCTGATTACTGTGGATTGCCTTTGAACACAGACCATTGCCTGACCGACACATATTATGACATTCCCCCATCCCTCCCTTTACCCGTACCTTCTCCTGACCAGACTTCTGACGAGGTTTTCTCTGCTTCCCATACCTCATGGTTTGAGTCATCTTCAGGCTACTCACTGCCGGTCCACACTCTTGAAGACCGGATTGCCCTTTCTTTCCCACCAAATCAGGCGGAATTGCAACTCCACACTGGGACCTTGAGCCCACATACTTCTCACTGGGGCTATCCCTTTTTGGATCCATCAATCCAAGATGCCCCTCTTCTTGGCCAATCTAAGGGCCAACTTCTTCCTCCTGCCTTATTTTCTTCTGATCCACTTGGGACACTCTCGTCCCAAGAAATGCTAGATCTTTCACCATCCTCTCCTGAGCTGAAAGAGCTGCCTAATATGCTTAAGTATGCTTTCTTGGGACCAAAGGAAATGCTCCCCATAATCATTAGTTCAAAATTGACCAGGGATCAAGAATGCAAACTAACAAAGGTCCTTATGGAACACAAGACAGCCATTGGATGGTCCTTATCGGACTTAACTGGCATGAGCCCCTCCTATTGCACTCACCGTATATATACAGAGGAGGAGGAGGCTCGACCTTCCCACGAGATGCAACGACGTCTCAACCCTAACATGCTAGAGGTCATTAAAAAGGATATTATTAAGTGGCTAAATGCGGGTATAATCTACCCGATCAACAATAGCCCCTAGGTGAGCCTGATTCATGTCGTGCCTAAAAAGGTAGGACTCACCATCCGTGTCAATGACAGGGGAGAATCCATCCCTACATGCACTCCTACATCTTGGAGAGTGTGTGTAGACTATAGGAAACTGAATGCTGCAACTAAGAAAGATCACTTTTCTCTACCTTTTATTGACCAAATCCTGGAGCAATTAGTGAGAAATAAATTTTTCTATTTCCTGGATGGATTCTTTGGCTATAACCAGGTGGAAATTGACCCCTGGGACCAAGAGAAAACCACCTTTACCTACCCCTTTGGCACCTTCACATTTAGAAGGATGCCTTTCGGACTTTGTAATACGCCAACAACTTTCTAGAGATGTTTGCTGGCGATATTCCATGACATGGTGGGTGACTTTCTTGAGGTCTTCATGTATGACTTTTAGGTATTTGGACCCTCTTTTGATGATTGTCTTGCCAACCTGACCTGTATCCTTCGGAGATGTATTGATGTGAACCTCATGCTTTCCTGGGAAAAAAGTCATTTTATGATACACGAGGGAATTGTTGTCGGGCATATCATCTCTGATAGGGGTATCGAGGTTGACAGAGCTAAGCTTGATTTAATTGCTGATTTACCTGTGCCTGGCTCTGTTAAACAAATCCGCTCCTTCTTGGGACACGTCGGTTTCTATAGGAGATTCATCAAAGACTTCTCCAAGATTCTAAACCTTTAACTCATCTCCTATCGACTGAGGTACCCTTTGATTTGGGCCCCAACTGCATATGAGCATTCACTCAGCTGCGTGATGCTGTCACCAAGGCCCTTGTTCTCCAGCCACCTGACTGGTCCCTCGACTTTGAACTCATGTGTGACGCTTCCGACCTTGCAATCGGAGCCATCCTGGGACAAAGACGCGATAGACACCCCTTCGTGGTGTACTATGCTAGTAAGATGTTGGACGAGGCCTAGTGTAATTATGCAACCACTGAGAAAGAACTACTGGTGGTCGTCTTTGGGCTGGAGAAATTCCACTCTTACCTTCCGGGCTCGCATGTTATTGCATTCACTGACCACGCAGCCATTCGCCATCTCATGCATAAGAAGGATGCCAAGCCTAGACTGATTCGTTGGATCCTTCTGCTCCAAGAATTTGACATTGAGATCTGCGATAAGGTCAGAGCCCAGAATATTGTTGCCGATCATCTCTCGAGACTGGACCCTAACCACATTGGACTTACCCTACCGATTAATGAAGTTTTTCTCGATGAGCACCTATTGGTAATTAATGTGGCAAGTGGACCTTGGTATACTGACATTGCCAATTACCTTGCTTCTGGTTCCCTTCCACGTGGTTGGCCTAAAAATCAGCGAGAGCGTCTCATTGCAGAAGCAAAGCATTATTTCTGGGATAATCCACTACTTTTTTGAATAGGTGCTGACCAGATCATCCGTCGCTGTATTCTTGACAGCGAATTCCCTAGTGTGCTTTCCTTTTGCTACGATCAGGCCTGTGGAGGCCATTTTTCTGGGAGGAAAACTGCAGCTAAGGTGTTGCAGTGCAGGTTCTTTTGGCCCTCCCTTCACCAGGATGCACACAATTATGCTAAACATTGCACTAGGTGCCAGTCGTTAAGGTCAATGTCACATCATGACATGATGCCCTTGCAACCCATTGTAGCTGCCGAAAGCTTTGACATTTGGGGAATCGATTTCATGGGTCCCTTTCCTCCCTCCAACGGCTTCGAGTACATCTTCACTATTGTTGATTATGTTTTGAAATGGATCGAGGCTATTCCCACGCACCATGCTACCATGTCATATCTACCATATGATGGAGGAAGTCATTTTACCCACACTTCGTTTTGGGCACTTCTAAGGAAATATGGAGTCCACCATCATATTGCATCTCTGTATCATCCTCAGATGAATGGCCAGGCTGAGGTGTGGAACCGGCAAATCAAGCAAATTTTCCAGAAAACGGTTCGGCCTGACCGTATGGATTGGTCCGACAGGATGATTGACGCACTTTGGGTGTATCGGATCACCTTCAAGGCTCCCCTAGGTATGTCTCCTTATAGAATCGTTTACGGGAAGCCGTGCCATTTGCCCATGGAGCTGGAGCACCGTGCTTATTGGGCAGTTCGCCAGTGTAACCTCAACCCAGGCCTGTGTAGTCGAGAAAGGAAACTCCAACTCCAAGAGCTGGAAGAGCTCCGTCGTGAAGCCTATGATTCTGCCTTAACATTCAAGCAATGTACTAAGGCCTTTCACGATAGTCGAATTTGATGGAAGGAATTCAAGCCATCTTAGCAAGTTTGGCTTTACAATGCCCAGCTCTAATTCTTTCCAGGGAAATTGAAGTCCAAATGGACTGGTCCCTTCTTGCTCTCGAGACCATTTCCCAACGGGGTCGTTGAAACTGAAGATCCCAAATCTGGGCATAAATTTACAGTCAATGGGCAGCGTTTAAAACCTTATCTTACTCATGAACCTGCCCCCGTTGGTGAAACTGTTGCCCTGCTGGTGGGTAACTAATTTCGTGCCTCATTCTGAGTCCATCTGGGGGCGTTAAATTCAGCGCTCATTGAGATGCACCCCAGCAACACTCCTCCACTGTCACGTACACACTTCCATGTCACTTCACTTCGCACTTCTTCACTTCACCACCCATCATACACCCACCCTACCACCCTGCTATATACCTTGCATGTCAACTCTCGTTCCCCGATCTTTGGACATTGCTCTACCCTACATGCATATGGGGACATAGCATCGTTTGGCATGGGGGG
The DNA here is from genome assembly GCA_037157565.1 of Thalassia testudinum. Classification (NCBI taxonomy): domain Eukaryota; kingdom Viridiplantae; phylum Streptophyta; class Magnoliopsida; order Alismatales; family Hydrocharitaceae; genus Thalassia; species Thalassia testudinum. Next base: position 14,546,037 of record JAZHRO010000063.1, read on the forward strand.
GTGGATAGGCATCCATAGGATCTGGATATTATATGGTATCATGTAGCTTCCATTATACATATCCATCTATAAATATATACATAGCTTAAAAAAAAAAAGGGTATTTAGCAATGATCTGAAGGCTGAAACAAAAAAATACAACAAGTGTTTGTGGATATCCAACCACTATTTTGAAGACTTTCCAGGCCACAGAAGCTTGATTCGCTCAGGCTTGGCTTAATTCACTTAAGCATTGACAAGATAGATCAGAATCTCTCCTAACTAAGGACGTATTCTTGTACCTGAGTCACTAGTACAGGATTCGTTGGTTTGCTTTTACTTGAGAGCCTAAGTAATCTTGGTTCACACTACACATATTAAGAAAGACCAGGTGAACATAAGATCCAACCCTAGTGTTCATTAGGGAATGTGGAGTTCTTACCTGTGTGCACAGGTAAACTTTTTATCCTAGGCTTTAGTCTTGTGTCTAGGAGAAACTCTTTCCACCAAAAAGGAACTCTCCCACCAAAAAAATGTGCTCCTCCAAATAAAGTTGTAAGAGATATACTGACACGTGTTTCAAAAAAACAAAAAACTGTGCAAATAAGTCAATATATCTCTCAAATGTCTGTAAATTCTTCTCCCTAAAAAGTTTTTCAGGGCAAGTTACAAATGCCCTGTTTCTACCATATATTCTTTGAGCCACAAAAGCAATGAAATGAGGGTTGAGTTTTCCGTCATCTTTTTAAGGGTCAATCCGAAGACACGAGCTGAAACTGGGACCAACCTGCATTTAAAAATTCGTGAAACCCTGGGCTTGAGACTTAATATTCATTTGGCCAGTCTTGATCCTTCACTATGCACAAACCATATCCACCTACCCGTATCCATATGCCCGTGCACTAGTCACTCCACCGTGCATCATATCGCGAGAATATCTGCACCAGTTGCTGATATTCCCTAGTATCTGCACAAAGCAAGTGCCTCCACACACACTCCCACACATCTGCCCCTCACTCCACACGCCACTCCCTCTTGTTGGTTGCATCTTACTAGACGTGAACCAACTTGACACTGTGCTACACTCCATTTCCACTTCCACTTCCACCCCTATATATAATATATACATATATATGCAGAAACTGTATCTATTATATATCTATACATATATTAAGCTAAGTATTCCTTTCTTTGCCAGCAACATACCTTGTTTTTATTTATCTTTTGTTTCCTGTTATTAAAAAGATAAAAAAAGAGTACAAGAGAAAAGATAATTCTTGTCTTGCAGGTACTCGGTCTTGCAAATAGCAAGACCAGTTTTTGGAAACCCTAAATTGGCTACAAGCCAAGAACTTGATTTTGAGGGTGTGCCTCAAGGACAATATTATCAACAAAAAAAAATCTTAAATAGAAAAACCAAAAACACAATAAATGCAAGGAAGAGATATGTTTTAAGAAAGGCATAGAAACTCCTTGACCTTTAATTCCCGCCTCCTTGAGATCGACCTTGGGCCTAAAAGTGACCAAGATAAAATTAAGTAGGCTAGGTTAAAAAATTTTGTGAAAGATGGTTAGACTCGACTTAGGTTAACCCACTATAATAACTTCAACGATAATTTTACCATATTAACATAACCTATTTGAGCTATACCATTAGCCTTTTAGGACCATTTGGCCATTAATTAACCCCTAGAAAAACCCGTGGTTTTACTGTATTCCAGTTATGATGGTAAAATTATAGCTTAAACCTTGGTTTCTTATCTTTCTCTCATGATGCTAATGCAATTAATTGCAATCCTCTGGTAGTTATGTAGGAGCATTTAATGACCTAATCAGATTAAATTGAGCTAGTGGCTCGTGATGGTGTTCCCATCATACCTCCATGCCTAGCTTTTGCTAGTACCTTAGCAAAATTTCAAGGGATTTACATAAATTCTTTACCACATGTCTCTTTGTACTCAGACTTTGATGTTTGCTTTCTTTTGTAGATTAGGTCAGAATGCTGATAATGGGCGTAGAGGTACTCAAGTACCAACCAAGATCCAGACTTGACCAGCTCTAGCCTCAGTCCACCATGAAGGTTTCTAAGGCCCATAAGAACTAACCTAAGGTTCTTTGAACTCCATAGTTAAAGCATCCATGCTTTAATATGTTTTAGCCCAAGTTCAGTTTTCTGTACATTTTTGTAAGAGAGATGGAAGATTTTTCTTTATTTTTTGAGAGTTTTCTCTCTCTTTTCTTTTTATTTCTAGCTTCGGATTAGCTTTACAACACAGTCTATATCGGATTTCTAGTTCCAACCATTAATCCTCGTAGGGTCCCTAGCAATCAATTCTTCATGATAGCACCGCTCCTGGCAACCCCCAGAACCCTGGCTTTCAAGATTTCAAGATAATCCCGCCCATGGCTTTCGGTAGCTAAATCTAGACCTTGGCAATCAACATTTCGTGATAATGCTGCCTATGGCATCTGAACCAGCACAAGGTACTTACATGCCCCCAGTAGGATGTTTAGATATCCCTAGGAGACAAGCACTAAGGAGACGATATGTTATTACGCATCTTCAAGGGAAATTTCCTACCTCTCCATGCTGGCAACTCTTCCAAATCAACTTGTGTTGATCAACAGCTCCTAATCTAGGTAACGTTTTCAGAATAGATTTAATGCTTTTGCGTGATTTTAATAATTAAGTGCACTGAACCATACTGTGTGTGGATTGGGGTGCTTAGGTTACTGAGTCCTACAAACCAGTGGTCAGTTAACGAGGATGAATAATCCCTAGGCCTTAGACCCAATACTTAAGTTTTGCATTTTCCCCAACCTCTTCAGGGCTATCTAGATCTCAACATATACTTGAATTTTTAAGCCTAAAATTCTAGCCCAAGAGGCCTAAGATTAGCGTTCATACTAATCTCTTTTTGTCTCCTAGTACTTTCTGTCTTTCATTTTCTTTCTTTTTGATTTGGTCTAAAACTAAGTCAATTCCTTAATCCTTTACTAATGATTATCTCTATTTCTTTTCATTTCAAATTGTTCTCCTTTTTGACATTTTTATCTCCTTTTTCTCCTCAAAGATGATATGTAATCAATTCATTCTTTTCTCTAAATTTTTATTTTTTTTGGTTTTTGGAATATGTGTTATTATTTTTTTTTTATGAAACCCTTTCTTGTGAAGTGATTCTCACAGCATTTTACACTTTAATACCCCCCATGCCTACGATTTGCAATGTCCTCATTGTAAATTAAGTGGGTTTAAGTTCAGCTTAGATCGTACATTAGCATAGGTTTTGGATGGTTAAGCGGGTTGGGATGACTGTTGCGGACGATTTTAAGCTCGAGTATGGGCACCAGAGGTGGAGTCGATTGTTCTAATGAACGAACCTTAAAGTGCAAAATGAGTTCAACATAAGATGTGTCAAGAAGGGTTTCGGGTTTTTTCAAAATGATGGGTTGCCTCCCGTTAAGTGCTGAGTTTAATGCCATCAGCCAGGCATAATAAGCTCAGGGAGAATGGAGATCAAAAGATACCTCAGCCATGTTCGTATCAATGAGTTCAATGAACGGTTTAAGTAGCTGACCATTCACGACAAGGGGCTTTGAATCAAGGCTGGGTTGACTGATTTCAATGGCTCCATTTCCAAAGATTCGTCAGATAGATATGGTCCAATCCATTTTTATCTAAGTTTTCCTGGGAACAATTTGAGTTTGGCATCAAAGAGTAGGACTTTCTGACCACAGTGAAAGACTTTCTGGATATATGCTTGTCGTGAAAGGCCTTAACCCACTCATTTTAAATTCGTGAGTTCTCATATGCATCATTGCGTAATTCAACGATCTCGCTCATTTGAAGCTTTCTGTAGGTTCCTGCCTTGGAAAGATCTAGATTACACTTCCGTACAGCCCAAGAGAATTTATGCTCCAACTCAACGGTGAGGTGACATGCCTTCCCGTACACCAGTCTGAAAGCAGACACGCCCAATTGGGTTTTATGGGCAGTCCTATAGGCCCACAAGGCTTCTAGAAGTCGGGATGAGCAATCCTTCTTGTCATGTCAGATAATGACCTGAAGGATTTTCTTGATCTCTTGATTTGATAGCTCAACTAGACTGTTGGTTTGGGGTCGATAAGAGTAGAGATTCGGTGTGACACCCCATATTTGGTCATCAGTGATCTGAACTGAGCATTTGCGAAATGGGTCCCTCCATCAGAAATAATGGCACGTGGAATCCAGAATCGAGAAATGATGTTGTGATGAATGAATCTGATTACCACCTTAAGATCGTTGGTTCGGGTCGGAATGGCTTCGATCCATTTGGACACGTAGTCAGCAGCGAGAAGAATGTATTCAAAGCCATCCGAAACAGGGAAGGGTCCCATGTAATCAATCCCCTAAATGTTGAAGCTTTCACATACAAGAATCAATTGTAAAGGTATCATACCGCTGTGGCTCATGTTGCCCAAGGTCTGGCAATGAGTGCATGCCCTACAGTGATCGTATGTGTCTTTGAAAATCATTGGCCAATAAAAGCCGCACTGGAGGACTTTTGCTGCGATTTTATGTCTGGAAAGGTGTCCACCGCAGGCCTGGTCATGGCAGAAGGATAAAATATCCTGAATTTCTGCTTCCCGGATGCACCATCTGATGATTTGATCAGCACCAATGCAGAAGAGGTACGGATCTTCCCACATGTAGTACTTGGCATTGGAAAGCAATTTGTGCTTCTTGGCCTTCAGCCAATCAGATAGGATCTGATGTGATGCCAAGTAGTTCACTAAATCAGCAAACTAAGGAAGTCCTGTACTAATAGTCAGGAGGTGCTCATCAGGAAAATGTTCTATGATGGGTCTAGAAGGGTCGATATTATCAGAAGGAAGGCAGGATAAGTGGTCAGCTACCACGTTCTGCTTTCCCTCTTTATCACGAATCTCAAGATCAAATTTTTGCAACAGTAAGATCCAGCAAATTAGTCAAGGTTTCGTGTCCTTCCTCGCAAGGAGGTGCTTCACTATAGTGTGATCTGAGTATATGATAACACGGGATCCCAAAAGATATGATCTGAATTTTTCCAGGGCAAATACAACGACTAGCAGATCTTTCTCAGTAACTATATAGTTACACTGAGCCTCATCAAGTGTCTTGCTAGCGTAGTAGATAACCACAGATTTCCCGTCTATTTTCTACCCAAGTACCGCTCCTATAGCATAATTAGATGCATTGCACATGATCTCAAAGGGTTGAGACCAATCGGGGGACTACAGGATAGGTGCTTGGGTAACTCAATCATGCAAGATCTCAAATGCCTGAGTGCACTCCCTGAAGATTTCAAAAGGGACATCCTTAGATAGAAGATTAGTCAGGGGGTGCATGATTTTTGAAAAATCAGGAATGAATCCACCGTAAAAATTGACGTGCCCCAGGAAGGATCGGATGTCTTTGACCAAGCTAGGCATAGGGAGTTTGGAAATCAGATTCACCTTGGCTCGATCAACCTGGATGCCTTTTTTAGAGATGAGATGTCCCAAGACAATTCCCTCAGGCACCATGAAGTGGCTCTTTTCCCAAGAAAGAGGTTCACGTCGATGCACTGCCTGAGGATTTGGACCAAGTGTAGGAGACAATCATCAAATGATTCACCAAATACCAAGAAGTCATCCATGAAGACTTCAAGGTATTCACCTACCATATCTGAGAATATAGCAAGCATGCATCGCTGAAAAGTAGTTGGTGCATTACAGAGAACGAACAGCATTCTTCGGAATGCATATGTTCCAAAGGGGCAGGTGAAGGTGATCTTCTCTTGGTCCTCAGGATGGATTACAACCTGGTTATAATCAGAGTACCCATCCAGAAAGCATAAGAATCAATTTCTCGCTAGTTTCTCGAGGATCTGATCAATGAATGGTAATGGGACATGATCCTTCTTCATGGAGGAATTGAGTCTTTTGTAATCAATGCAGACTCTCCACAAGTTTGCTATACGGGTCGGTATGGTTTCTCCGATTTCAATCATGATGATGATGAGCTCTGCCTTCTTAGGAAAAACTTCGATTGGACTCACCCACCGACTGTCGGAGATTGGGTAGATGATCCCTGCATCTAACCACTTGATGATCTCCATTTTCACGACATCCTGCACATTTGGATTTAGGCATCTCTACATTTCACGGGATGGTCGTGAGCCCTCTTCAGTGTAAATGTGATGTGTGCAATATGAAGGGCTGATTCCAGTCAAATCATCAAGAGTCCATCCAATGGCTCCCCGATGCTGCTGGAGAATAGAAATCAGACATGTTTCCTAGTTAGGTGTGAGTCGGGAGTTGATAATCACATGAAACGTTTGGTTGGAACCCAAAAAGGTGTATTTTAGTTGATCTGGAAGTGGCTTTAATTCCATAATCGGGTTGTCAGCAGCAGCAGGTGGTTCAGGGTGGATGTAGGGTGAAAAGGAAGGATCTATGGGTGTGTCTAAGCTGGGTTTGGACTCCTCTAATTGCGGGTTTTGATCCCCTTGTTGTTGATCAGAAATAGTTGGGTTTTCCTTGATACATATGTCCTCAACCATGGCCTCGATATCGCAAATCTGTTCTATAAATCCACAATTAATTCTTTGTTGGGCCTTAAAGATGTCGATCTTTAGTGTCTTGCTTCCAAATTTTAATTCAATTTGGCCCTCCTCATAATTGATATTTGCCTTAGCAATGGCCAGAAAGGGTATCCCTAGTATGATCGGTGTATTCTTCACATTCTCAGGAGCGTCCATGTCTAAGACAATAAAATCCACTGGAAATTCGAAGTCATGTACCCTAACTATGACATCCTCAAGAATTCCATTTGGTGACTTAATAGATCGGTCAGCTAGCTGCAAAGTCATTTCTGTCGTTTTAAGCTCAATTCCTCAAAGTAGCCTAGTAGGGATGTGGGTATCAAATTTATGGAGGCTCCTAAGTCCAATAAAGCTCAATCAAATTGTATATCACCAATTGCACAGGAGATTAGAGGGGTGCCTAGGTCTTTTGCCTTAGGTGGGAGTTTGCTTAAAATGATGGAGTTGGCTTGTTCTGACAGTATGATTGGGTTCCCGCCTTTGGTTCGCAGCTTACGCTTAGGTGTAAATACGTCTTTCAGAAATAGTGCATAAGTCAGCACATGGCGTATCACATCCATCAAGGGGATGTTTATATGGACTTGCTCAAAGAGCCTAACCAGGTCCTCCTCAGGTGCCATGGGTTTGGTTATCCTTTGTCCCTTGGTCAAGGCCTCGGGAAATGGAACCTTAGACAGTTCCTCTAAAATTGGCTTAGGCTCTTGATCTGGGATGGGTGTGTCATGGATGACCTATCTAGGGTTAGGGATTGTATTACCAGGATGGGAGTGGCTTGGATAGGGTGGGTCCTGTGTTGTTTTGCCACTACGAGTAATAACAGAATTCAATCCCGCTTGGTTCTAGTTTGGGTTGGGCAAAATAGGTGTTTGCTACTGAAATGCAAAGTATGAAGTTGAAGCATCTATCCCGTCAGGTGATGGGGCAGAAGGGGCTTGATAAACAAAGTGAGCTTGGCCTTGATTTGGGTTCATAACACTCTTCTGGTTCAACACGTTTATTGGATTAGGAAGAGGCTGAGAGGGAAGTGCACCAGGCTGGCGAGCACTTACCAACTGGGCCAGTTGATGTCGTAACTTAGAGATCTCTTCTTTGTGTTATTTTTGCATGTCAACCAAGGTATGGAGAATTAGAGATGTATGATCTTCTTTAGGTGGTCCAGATTGGAAGTTTTGAGTGGGCCTTATTTGGGTGGGCTGATAAGGTTGCGGAGCCTGTGGTCGGGGTTGGAATTGAGGTCTTAGATTCAAGTTATTTCCTAACCATGAAAAGCTAGGATGATTACGCCATCCAGAGTTATAAGTGTTGGAGAAAGGATTATTCTGGATGGCGTGAAGTTCTACACAGGTCTGAGGAGCTCTGAGATAATCAGAGTACGAGGGTTCAGAGTTTCCCCAACTAAGGTGTCCTGACTTGGAGTTGCCTCCAAAGCCATAATCAAACGGAGGTGGATATGCATCCATCCCCAGGGAGTGGTTGATGTTGAGTGCAGCCTCCCTTCCCATGGGTGGGTGCACGTATATGCCTTGAGGTGCAGAGGTGGATTTGTGTAGATGATGAGTGATGTCATCCACCTTCTTCTCGATAATGGAGACCTTGTCCAATTGACTGGCTACCAACTCCAGATCAACGGATGTGGAAAGGCCTCGAGATTCATGTACCCCCTAATTATTTGTCAATGCGTGGGTGGACGTCCGGTCGTACGCACCCAATGACTCATTGTTCAGGGAGTTCTCGCACATGTTTTCGAGAATTTCCCAGATCGTAACTTCATGTTGACCCATGATGCTACCACCACAGGTTGCATTGACAAAGAGCTTGATATCTTCACGTAGTCTGTGGTAAAAGGATTGGACTTGTTCCCACTTCGGAACTCCGTGATGGGGGCACTTATGCATGAGATCCAGAAAGCAATCCCGTGCTTCATGTAGGGATTCTCTTGCTCCTTGGGAGAAGTGCGTGATTTGGTGCTGCATTGTGTTGGTACGACCAATGGGGTAGAATTTCTACAGAAAGGCAGTTTGAAGTTCTCCCCATGTGTTGATCGTGTGTGGTTGAGTCTGAAACTAGTGAGCAGCTTTGTCAACTACGGAGAATGAGAAGAGCTTTAAGAGTAATCCATCTCATTTTTTATACATCTGCCCCAAAGGTGTGGACTAGATGTTTTAGGTTCTTGATGTGCTGGAAAGGATCCTCGGAGTTCAAGCCATGAAATTTTGTAGTCATATGAAGCATGCTAGGCTTGAGATCTACCTCGGGTCCTCCTACGGGAATGTCGATTCAAGGTTCGATCTCCACTGCTGTGGGATTATAGTGATCTCGCATTTCAGGATGCGGCGGTGGGTTGATGATGGCAGTGATTCGATTTTGGAAGTCATGGAATTGTTGCTCAAGGTTAGGTTGTTCTTCTTGGTGATCCATACCTGACGAAGGGGAAGTGGGTTCTGAATCAGAGGATATGTCAATGTGATCAAGTTGTTGCACAAACACGGAAGTCGAGGCTTGACCTCAACGAGAGTGAATATCTAATGGAGGCCTTAAGGATGGTCTTAAGGACCTCCTCCCAAACATGCACTGATGGATTAGATGAGAGAAAGAACATGATGGACCCAATCAAGACACACAAAAATTTTGGATGACTATAAAGGTTCAGAGCAGATGATACCCTTAGTCAGAAAGCTGTCCACCTAATAATTACCAGGGCAGCCAGAGAGGGAGAGTCCTGCAAAGACCCCTAAATGGTAGAGCGTCCCCAGGAGTTACAGGGTTTCCCCTACCCAACCTCTCTTGTCACTGATGATCCAGGTAGACCAGAATGGGGACTTGACCTCTTAAGTCTACCAGTTTTAATTAAGAGCAAGGGTGCTTATGATTTCACTTGAACATTTAAGATGTTTTTGTGAAAAGTGACCTAATTTCAAGATGGGTTGACCCAACAAGGTGGGTCAACTTCACCTGTATTATCCTTTTGAGAAATTTAGATCCCTCTTTTAGTGTTCAAATGAATTTAAGAGCATGATTTTAGGGTTTTGCTCAAATAGATCAATTCAATCAAGGCTTATGCACACATTGTTTGGAAAGATCAGTTCTTGATTAAGCAAGTGTGTCTCTAAAATCCTAAATTGGAATCCTTAATTGGCTCTGATTTGGTCCAATTTTAATTTGTCCAAAATATGGTACCTTGGGCTCAAACAAGATTGTGATATCCCTTAACACCATAAATTTCGAGCAGGTGCATAAATCAGGGTTGGGGTGTTGTCTAAATAGAATGTATCAAATCAGGCAACTTGATGATTAAGCTAACAATATAATGAAAGTAGCCCTAATTGATTTTTTTCCTGTTTTAGCTTTTTCATATTCAGGGGCTTAGAGGAGGGTGAATGGAGTTTACTTGCCCTTGGAGTGGTTGATGTTCGACTGATCTTCCCTTAATGAGTCCCCCTAAAATAGATCACAGTCGAAAGAGATGTAGCAAGTTAGAATCCAACCTAGTATTGCAATCAAGAGATCTGAATTAAGCATTGCTCTCCGACTAAAGCGCCAAAATGTTTAGGCAATAAATCGGTGTTTTAAAATTGCCTCATTGTAATATAGCCAAAATAGCACTCAAACAAATAAATTTATTACTCAAATGGAAGTTCGAGGTTGAACATAGGGAGCAATATGTCAATTTAAAACTCAAGATCACAATTTGAATCAAAGAGATAAAAGATTGCAATAATAGTAATGCCAAATATCAATGTGCAAAAAGAATGGAGTAAAATGGTGATTTGAATCACCAATTGCTCCTCATAGTAATAGCAACCTAAATCAACAATATTAATCAAGGAAATAAAGCCTCAAATGTACGCAATCAGACGATCTAGGCTTGCATCAGACGGGTTAAACAACCGGTTGCTATAGTGCTTTCAAGAGACTCAAGGGTCTCTTCCTCTTCCCTTCTTCTATCACAGCTGCTCTCCTTTTCTTCTCCTTTCTTCTTCTTCAGAACCCTTTCTTTCTTCTTTGCTTTTCTGAGGCTCAAGCTTCTTCTTCTTCCTTCTTCACCTGGCCTAACTATCCTCCTTCTCCTTTCTTTCTACTGTCTAGGCCTTCTGATCCACAGGGGAGACTTATGAAATTGGCTAAGTGTTAGCCAACTCCTTTTATAGCAAAACCCCCCCTCCCCACATGCTCTCTCTCTTTCCTTCTCTCTCTGGGTCACGCTTACCCAGAGCCTCCAACAATACTGGGTTATCGGGTTTTCAGACCTAGAGCGTACCCAAGTCCAGGGCTGTGAACGTGAGTCGCAGCCGAGGAGTGTAAAGCTTAGGCGGTAATCGGATCTTCACCGGGCTCGCAGGGGCGTGTCGTGGACAAGGCACGTGGGGGGTGTAAGAGACCTCAACCCTTGTGTCTAAGGAGATAAGCCCCAAACACTTTTGCAAGTTATGCGGGCACAGTCATCTCAAAACACACATTGTGGGACTATCTTCAATCCCTGCCCTGACGTACACAGCTGTGAAGGCCTTTGTCCAATTCTCGTGCAAGGGGCATTCAACGGCTCCAATTGACGATCCAGGAGCGGTCCTGGAATGTAACCGCATCACCTGGAGATGATTCCCAGAGCTCTAGTTGCTAGAGAGGGCTTCAAGCAAGCTCGAAGCTTGCGTTCATGGTGGCGGAGGAGCGAACATCGAAAAATAGTAGTAAGGCCTTTCAGCCACTTCAAAATGTTTAGGAACGATCGTTGGAGCATGGCGAGCTTGCTAAGGGGTCAGCACGGCATCAACGTGAGTGATGAAGGCTGGCAAAGGCGGAAGTGAGGGTCTAGAGGTGGGTTGTTTGGCAGATGATTTGGAGGCATAATAGAGTGAAATAGGATGGGTGTTTTGAAGAAGGTGGTGTGGCAAAGGTCGTGAGGTGGTTGGCGAGGCAGTTGTAGTAGTGGGATGAGCGGGCAGCCTCGTCGAAGGTCTAGTCAGAGCGGAGGAAGGTGAAGGTGGACAGTGCAATACGACGATCGAAATGAAGTGTGATTGGTGTGTAAAGGGAGTAGAGGAGCTAGGGAACTTATCTATGTGATTGGCAGACAAAGACGGGCAGAAGCGAAGTCAGTTGCGGTATGGCCGATGCCGGAGACGAAGGTGACTCCGGTGGGTAGGAAACGGTGAGGAAGATAGCGAAGGGGGCATCGACTAGTATGGCTCGACGTGGAGGAAGATGGAGGAGATAACTCCACTGCCGGTATTGCAAATGGAGGAAGAACAAAGGCAAGGAGGATCGCGAAACATCGAGGAGCAATTCAACCAAGAAAGAAGAGAGGAATTTGAGGTGTTGAAGGCCAAATTTGAGCGTGAGGAGAACGGTTTGATCTAGAGGTCATTTTATAGGCCTTTTGGGGAGGTTTTGGGCTTGGGAAGCAAGCTTCCCAAGCTTGGAAAGTCGTTCTAGAGTTGGGATTCTTTTGATACCCTAATCTCTCATGCATTCGCATGAGAGATTGGGAAGGTTTTGGGGCGTGGGATTTGGCTCAAAAGGAAGGGAATTCCTTGACGAACTTCCCTTTCAAATTTGAAAGGGATTCATCAAGGAATCAAGGAGTTCTTGCCAATTATATGTCTCCGGAGCTTGTAGGAATACGATTAATGGCAGAATGGACCTATCTGTGAAAACAACGACAAAGTTAGGGGTCTTTTTGCAAAGATTTTAAAAGTTTAAGGCATAAATGTAACCAGAAAAGACCAAGTTGCAATCCAGGTCAAGACAAACTCAACTTGGGTCCAAATTTTGGTGCACACCTAATTTGGACCTAAGGAATCCAATGGTGAAGTTGGATTTTGGTTTTGGCAACATTTGACTGGGTAATTTTTGTAAAAACCCAAAATAGGGTAAATGTCTGTCTAAGACTTTATTTTTAGCCAAAATGGGTTCTGATGGTCAATTTGAAGGTACCAAACCCTAGAGAATATTTTTATATGAATTTTAGAGGATTTAGGTGAATTTTATATTGACCAGAACCTCAGTTAATTAAGCAGGTCTATTTTTAGGGTTTCAAAAGTCATTTAATTCTCAAAACACGCGAAAACCCTTTTCTGTCTGTTTTAACCCATTTGTTAGCCTTTTAAGGACCATTTGACCCTTAATTAACCCGTGAGAAAACCTGTGGTTTTACTGTATTCAAGTTATGATGGTAAAATTACAGTTTTAACCCTTATTTCTTCTCTTTCTCTCAGAATGCCAATGCAATGAATTGTAATCCTCTGGTGGTTATGTAGGAGCATTTAATGACCTAACTAGATTTAATTGACCTAGTTATGGATCATGATGGTGTTCCCATCAGAACCGATGTTTGGATGAATTTCGGTAGTTTCTTTTCGCCCTTCTTCGATATACCAATGATCTTATCTACATTCCTAGAGCACCATTAAATGGGAGTTATTGGGAATGTAGTTAAAGTTAGTCTTGGGGGGTATACTGAAGAACTATGAGGGGATGCTGTCGAAATTTCTCCAGACACCGGTTACATGTAGCAAGTAATGTTGTGATCAAATCTTCAAGGGTGGGCTATTAAAGTGAAAATCATAATCAAAATACAATCATATATGTAACATATCAATGTCTCTTCATAATTAGTGGGTGATTTAAGTATATTTAAGAGTCACTTTTTTTCTTGTAGATGTTTAGAGATGTAATATAACATTAACTTGAGAACTTTATATTTGGTAATAATTATTTGTCATTATGGACAAGTCTTGGATTAGTATGAGAAATTTAGATTACATTTGATATAAGAATGGAGTGAGGGAGTTCTTGGATTGGGCGTTGATTTTCTGTCCTTGTCGAAGGTGCTTAAATGGAGAAGTATATGATCGTAACACTATGTTAGAGCACATAATCTGTTGGTTGGTGGCAACATTACACCAAGAGGGATTACTCGTGGAGAATTCATTGTAGAAACTTATAAAACTGATTCAATGAATGTTGATGAGTAGCCTACCGGTAATATTGAAGGTGACGAAATCGAGGAGATGTTGGATAAACTTAGGGCAGTAGATAACATTGTACACAATGGTGACATGTTACGTTGTAGCAACCTTTATGATGCTATTAAGGCAGCTGATGAACCGATTGCTCTTGGAGTGAGCTCTATGTCAAGGTTGACATTTCTATTAAAATTATTTCAAATGAAGGTTATCAATAGAGCCACATGTAAATTAATGTTTGAGGCACTTGAATTTATCAGAGAGCTCCTATCTAAGCCTAAAGGTTATCCAGAGTCAGGGTATGATGCAAAGAAATAGATTAAGGTACTGGGTTTGAATTGAGAAAATATTGATGCTTGTCCGAACGATTGCGTATTGTTCAAAAGTGAATATGCTGGTCATGATACTTGTCCATAGTGTGGTGCATCAAGATATAAGGCTGGAAAATTTCGGAATCAACATAGCAAGAAACAGGCAGAGAAGATCTTATGATACTTTCCATTGATTCCTAGGCTTCAATGCCTATTTATATCAAGTAAGACTACGAAATGGATGAAATGGCAAGAGTAGAAGAAATCACGAGATGGCTGCATTCGTCACCTCGTAGATTTTGATGAGTGGATAAAATTTGATAGCAGACATGTAGCATTCACGTAGGAATCACATAACATAAGATTGGATCTTGTAAGTGACGGATTTAATCCATTTAAGAATATGTATCCATCATATTCAATATAGTCAATGGTGATGGTAACTTACAACCTACCTCCTTGGCTGTGTGTGCGATCGTCGTTTATGATGCTGACATTGTTGATCCTAAGCCCAAGCAACTAGGAAATGCTATAGATATATACTTGCAACCATTGGTGGATGAATTAAAACTATTGTTGGATAATGGTATTTAGACATACGATGTAGGAAAGAAAGAATTCTTTATGCAAATCTGTCTAGATGGAGTACAAAAGAAAAATTGGCATGTCCAATTTGCATAGATGACACACATCATCTCCGATTGCCTGAAAGTAACAAGTTGTGTTACTTGGGTCACTGCAGATTCCTTTCAATTGACCATAGATGGCGAGCAACATAGTTCTAAGACAGGTTTGATGGCAAATCTTGTCAATATTCCTCTAGGAATCTAAGAAATAAGCTAAGCACAGATTTTGTTATGTTGTCAGGAGTAATAATATTCCAAAAATTGTAAGAACATGGAAACATAAGATTAGGACATCTTTTTAAAAAAGACCTTACCGCATTAAAGCATTCAGGCTTTAAGAAAAAAAGTATTTTCTTCATACAACTCCCATATTAGAAAGATCTGACAGTCTGTCATAACCTGGATGTGATGCTCATAGAGAAAAATGTCATGAACAATATTTTGGATGTCCTAAATTTAACAGATAGTTCAGAAGATACAACAAAAACAAGAAAATATGGAGATTTTGGGCATTCATCCAGAGCTACATATGACATAAAAGGATGATGGTAGTGCTGAATTCCCAGATGCTATATACAACTTAAAGCATAAATGGATTTAGAAAATATTCTTAATTTTAAAGGAGATACGAGTGTCTGATGGCTACTCATCACAGTTGTCATGCTGTGTTAATGAATCTAAAAAAGGATTAGTGGGTTAAAAAGTCATTACTCGCATGTTTATATGCAAGTATTTTTCCCATTGGCTATATGTGGAGTCTTACCTGATCCCATTGTAGATGCTTTTAAAAACATGAGTCAATATTTCAAAGCTATCTGTTTGAAGACTTTAGATGCTGAAATGCTATGCCACTGGGAGAAATAAGTCGCCATCACATTGTGTAAAATGGAACAAATTTTCCCCCTATTGACTCAAAAATCGTCGTTGCTTAGAAAAGTATCGCATCACACTATAGTGACAAAAAATCGAATCCACATTTAAACTTATAAGTGCTCAAAAAATCGTAAGTTCCAAGGTCATTCGTAGAGAGAAAATGTAACAATTCAATCCACTAAATGAAATGATATGCAATGAGCACAATAATCAATTCACAATAATTATATGAGATGAATAATTGATCCACTAAAATGTATTCATTAAGAACCCAAAATGTATCTCAAAATCAATAAGAAAAACTGTAAAGTGAACCCTAAAAATGGTGGTCAAAACCACCAATTAAGCCCCTCTAATACTTAGCACAATTCCCAAGTCAATTTCTCAATAGTAGCCCAATCAGTATTAGTTTCCTTCTCAGATCAGAAGTCGGGACAAGGCAACAAACACCTTAAAGTATCAAGCCAATGCAGCCTCTCAAATTTTGGCTAAGTCTAGGCACGGATCCCAATGATGCATAGTGCAAAACACCCTCCTTCCCTCAGAATTTCCTTCCTTCTCTCTCCTCAAATCTGGGTAATGGGTATTCGACTAATCAGATCCGGACTAGGGACCAAGCCCACCCAGGTGTGGGTGACGAAAGAGGAGTGAGAGGTGTGAGGAGGGACCTCACCCCGTAATTAGAGGCAAAGAGCTAAGGGAGCAAAATCATTATATTCACATTTCAAAAATAAAAAATGCCAATGTGGGACTATTCTGAGTGGTTTTCTTCGTGTGCTTTAACCGATGAAATCCTCTTCGATTGTAGTTGCTACTGGTTTGCCTTCGTTAATTGAGGGCCCTAACAAAGCCCTGTTGTCAAGCCATAGCTATTGGGAGTGGTGATGAGGCAGTTGGTTGACGGATAGCAGCTAACTGAGTCAGAGAAGAATGGTGAAGGCAACCCATAAGAATATATGGCCTAAGGTCCAAGTCAATTAGTTCGCGACCTTCGTCGTGGTGTAGTGAAGGCTGTGGTGTACATAATTCGATGCAAGGTGCAATGTAAGGGCCAGATGGTGAAAATGAGTGGAAATTTGGCAAACGTGGTTGGAGGTGGTGATGGAGGGTTTTTGAGGTGCAATTGGGTTTGGCAAAAGTATCGTGGAGGTGAGGCAGAGCTTTTGCCATGTTTAATTTAGGCAGATGTGTGCTGGTGGTGAAGGTAGTCGACGGAGGCATGGCCGATGTCGAAGGAGGAGGGGAGAATTGGACCTAAAAATCTACCTAAAGCTAATTGAAGGGAAGAGGAAGAGAAGGCCTAGTTTTATTGGACAAACAGAGGCTTGGGGAGGCTTATCGAAGTAATGCCAAAGCCAAGGAAGACGGAGGTGAAGATGAAGTCGATGATGAAGTGGAAAGGAGAAACCCTCTCCCTGTTGTTCGTGGGAGTGGTTGTAGAATGGGGGCGAAGAAGATCCAAATCCATGTTAATGGCCGAGAAGAAGGAATAAGGAGAGGGTTCCATGCCAAAAAACAGACAAATTTTGAGTCGCACACACTTGACCCTATATGTAGGAGAGGTTTCTCTCCAAAATTTGTCAAGGAATTCTCAATTTGAAGGTACCATTGCGACCATCAGAGCTTGCTATTATTGAGTTCTCCGATGGTGAAATTGGGGGAGATTGGCTGCAAGAATGGTCTTAGGAGATTGGGATTGATTATGGGTTCAATTTCGCCAAATTTGGAAAATTTTGATGGATGTTTCATCAATCAAGTTGCCAGATTAAATGAAGCCTGTTGGGGTTCCAAAGTTGCTAAGTTTCCTCTTCTGTTGTGAGGAAGACGATGGTAGAAGGGAGCTCTTTGTGAAGTAGATGAGAAAGATAAGGGCATATATGCAAGGAAACTCAAAACCTAGGGTTTTGGATATAAGAAACAGGGATTCTGAGGGTAGAAATGCAAACTATGTCAAGATGGACTCTGATTAGGCCTAAATTTTGGTGTTAACCTAATTTGGACCCAAGGAATCTAATAGTGAGATTGGATTTGGGTTTTGACCACGTTTGAATGTGTAAATTGCATAGGAGCCCAAATCAGGGCAAACTCTCATCTAAATCTCTATTATTAGTTCAAAAGGTTTCAGATGGTCAAACCAAAGGTACCAAACTTCTTAGAATATTTTTTAATGATTTTTAGAAGGTTTAGATTGAATTTATCTTGACCAAAATCCTTTCAATTTAAGTGCAACTGATAATTAGGGTTTTCAATACTGTTTTCGCCCTTGAAATACGTGAAACCCTAATCAGTTAATGTGAGCCCACTTCTTGGTCTTTTAAGTTCATTTGACCTTAAATTCACCCCTGATCAGCCCCTTAGTTTATCTGCATTTATGACTGACTGTTAAAATGGTAGAATTAACTCTATTTTCTTATCTTCTCATATTAGTTTAGCATGGATTAACGATCCTCAAACGATCATTTAGGTACATTTATCACTTGATGTTAACTAATTCAAGTTAGTTATGTTGAATGATGGTGTTACCATCATACCCCCATGCCTAAGTTTTACTAGTGCCTAGCAAAAGCTTATGGAAAGAACTAGATCTCTAGATCTGAGTTTTGTGTTAGGATACCTCTGTGTGCCACTCTATAGAAATCATATCAGAATACCAACAATAGGCCTAGAGGTACTCAAGTACTAGCCAAGATCCAGACCTGACCAGCCTCAGCCTTGGCTTTGCTACGAAGGTTTCTAAGGCTTGCAAAAATTGCCTAAGGGTTCATTGACCCTAGTAGTTAAAGCAGCCATGCATATATGTAGCAAGTCCAGGTTCGATTTTCCAGTGCATTTTTTATAAGAGATAGAGAGGGATGTTTATTTTGATAGCTTTCTCCCTTTTCTTTTTACATTTCCACAAATCCAACATCGAATTAGCCCTAAACACGGCCTATATTGGATTCCTTATCCCCACCATCAATCCTAAAAGGGTCCCTGGCTTTCGATGCTTTGGGATAGCACTACCCATGGCAACCCCCAGAACCCTGGCTTTCGACACTTTGGGATAGTGCTGGCCATGGTGTTTTGTAGCGAAATTCAGGCCTTGGCAATTGACATTTCTGGATAATCCCAGCCATGGCACCTGAACTAGTACAAGGAGTTTACATGCTTCCAATAGGATATTTAGATATCATAGGAGGCAAGCACCGAGGAGAAGATATGTTATAACGCATCTTCGAGGGGAGTATATTTCATTCCACCTCTCTGCATCGAGAACTCGTCCAATCAACTTGTGTCTTCGAGCCACTCCTAAGCTAGATCTTTGGGAAAACATTTTCAGAATAGAACACTTTTGGCATTATATTTCAATAAGCTCACTGAACTAGACTGGTGTGTGATTTTTGGGTGCTTATGTTACAAAGTCCCGTAAACCAAAGGGTAGGCAATGGGGCTGAATAATCCCTAACCCATAAACTTAATACATCAACCTCGCACTTTCCTCACCTCTTGAGGATTAATCTGGATCTTAAGGAATACATGAATGTTTAAGCCCTAGAATAGGCCCAAGAGTTCTAAGGTCGATACTCTTTGATAAACACTAGTTTATCATCATTCTTATGACTTAAAATGGATTAAGCTCTTAGGATTTTAACTCTGTAAACAGGTTTCTGGGCTGCATTTAGGCATCATTCAGGTTAGGCATGCATTGCATGATTTTTTGTATTTTTGGCATAATTATTTGAGTGTTAGGGATGAGTAGATAGCCAGATCCCTAAAGCCCTAACATTCAAGAAGGCAACAGGTGAAGAGGAAGCTCAATTCAATTGGAGCTCAGCTAAATCCAACTCATCATAGCTGCACACTAGCTCACCTAGGGTAGGTTTATCTCTCTCAAGCTCCATTCAGCTCACCTTAGCTGGATGGTAACTTAGGGTACCTCGACTTAGCTCAAGTCAACTCAAATCCAGCTCAACTTAGTTGAGTCTAGCTTATCTTAGCTCCAATCAACTCACTGTGAGCCTAAGCTAGCTCAACTTAGTTGACTAGAGTTCACCTCAGCTCAATCCAGCTATTTCCAGCTCCACTCAACTCTAGCCAGCTAAAGATGACCTCAACTAGCTCAAGCCAGCTCAAGTCTAGATCTCGGAGATTCAACTTATCTCAACTTAGTAAAGCTGAGCTGCCTAACCTAAGCTCACTACTCCAGCTAGTTAGGTAATCTTTAGGAAGACAAGGCCCAGCTTAGCTTAGCTCAAATTCAACAGAAGCCAGCTCACTCTAGCTTGGCTTGGCAACTAGCAAAGTAATAGTAAGCTAAGCCAGCTAGGGTAGCACCATGCTACTCTCTTCAGCAGCCACCAACTTCAGTACAGATCCAAATAGCTCTTCCTCAATTCCTCTTCTCAAACCCTAACTCCCCCCACTATTACCCTAGTACCTAACCTAGCTAAGCTACCTCAGCTTAGCTCCACAGAGGCTCTCCACTCTATGGTCGTCCATCCTCCTCACTTAACCCCACCATAACCCTACCTAAACCCAGCCTTAAGCCACCATAGCTAGTGCCAAAATATACACCAAGCACCTCTTCATTTTGGCACCAACCATGTCACCTTTTCCTCCCATAACCACCACCTTACCCACCCTTGAGTTGGTGCCAAAAACACCGTCACGCCTCTCCAAAGTTCGCGCCAACTTTAACCTCCATCACAACCCTACACCTATTACCTTATGGCCATCTCCACCAACCACCTAACCCTATTCTAGAAACCCACTTTGGCACGAACCCTAACCTACCCCTTCACCACCTTAGCAAACCTATAACCACCATCTAAGGTGGCACCAAAACACCTACCAACACCCTTTCAACTTGGCGCCAGCCTATAAACCTATCTCCACCTTACACATAACCCATCCAACTTATATCCACCCTCCACTAATTGGTGCCAATAAACCAAACCCCCAACCACATATAAACCCACTCCAACCACCCATAACTACACCTCTAAGCACCCTTAACTTTTGCAGCATTTAATATGCACCCTCCATCCTACAATTACCACATAAAGACCAATCCTAACCCTCGATCTAACTCCACGCCAACCATCCTAACACCAATAAGAGTTGGCACCAACACTACTCTATGCAATCACAACCATCACTCAACACATCTTTACATCCCACGCCAACCCTAATCCACTATTCATCCATCAACTTCCACATCCTAGCCATCCACAACACCACTCTTCCCTTAACCCTAGTTAACAACCATCACTCTCGCTCCACTCTATTTATACCCACCTAAATGACCTTTAAACCTTACCATTGGCTACATTATTCAAGTGATTCTTCCACCATAATCCACCAACCATAGTCGATCAAGAGAAGAAGGAGAAGAAGAAGATTAAGGGGACACGCTGTCCCCTTGGTGCCTTCCACTCTTCCCTTCTCTCTTGTGCCCAATCCAAGGGGTCCCATTCCAAGGAAACCTAGGAAGGACAACGGCCAAAGAGAAGGTCTATAGGGTGAAATTTCCGACCCTACCAGGAGGGGGTGACGTAATAATTGCGAAATTGAAATATAATCTTACAAATAAGCAGTCACACAAAGTACACAAGAATTTATAGGTGGAAACCCAAATCGGGTGAAAACCACCACCTAACCCTCTCGAGTTAGGATTTTCTGATCAACCAAGTTGATCAAAATCCACTAAACCGAATCACTTTAAACGAGGGTGATTCAACCTCAATACAACCACGCTACTTAAACGAGGGTAGCGTACCTCAACCCCTTCTCTCCACGAGAAGGATTTTGTCTCGCGAAAGAGACGGGAATTCGCAAAGCGAATACCCAACCAAATAACAAAGATAAAATAAACAAGTAATCCTATAGAGCCAACAAAGTAATTATAAACCTAGCTTCTATAGGAATTAGGAAACTCCCCTTTGCAAGGAGTGCGTCGAGTTGATGACGCGGTGCGTGAGCCACGCGACAGTGCAACTTCGCTCTCGTGAACAACGGCGGGAGAGCAGGTGTGCAACAGCTTGATGCTCTCAAGAGAATGGAGCTTGAGCTTGGAGAGCAAGAGCTAGCTAGGACACAAGAGAGTGGAAAGTGTAATACAAATTGTTTCTTGTGTATCTTGCTCTCTCTAGCTGTGTCTTGGTGTTTCTTGTTGTGTGTTGGTGTGTAAAGGCTCCCCTCTATTTATACAGGCCTTAGGAAGGCTTTAGAAGGCTTAGGAAAGGTTCTATAGCCGTTGGGAACAAAGCGCAAGAGAATCAGCCCGAAATCAGGAACAATCATTGCTCTAACAGGCTTATCAGACGTCTAATTCTGACATCAGACATCTGGAAGTTCACTTTAAGACGTCTGATTCCAAGGTCAGACGTCTGATTTTGGGCGGGTCTCTTCCTGACTTGAATCAGATCAAAATAGGGTTCTAGTGCAAGTCCATCAGATGACATATAGGATGTCTGGCACTATGTCTGGACGTCTGGAAACCTACTTTTTCTGTGGGAATGGATTTCCAAACGTTTTAACGGCTAGAAAATCTCTGAGAAGAGATTTTGGGTCAGCCAAGGCAAAACGGTCAATTATCAGACGTCTGGAAAGTCCTATGGACGTCTGATAAGGCTCTAACGGTCATATTCTACATTGTTTGCAAAGCCAGCCAATGGTCCACTATTGGACGTTTGGCAAATCCATCAGACGTCTCCTAAGACGTCTGGTCTAAGGTCTGGACGTCTGATTTCATCAAACAGAACTAACTATGTCCAGCCTAATAGTTATCAGACGTCTGAATCAACAGTCAGACGTCTTAAAACACTTTATCAGACGTCTGATTTTGGAATTAGACGTCTGGAAATGCTGTTTAAACCCTATATTGGTTTTCTAAATTCTCTACAGAAAACCTAAGTATCCTAGGGTTTTGCCGGTGTTCCTAGGACTACTGTTAGGGTACTTTGAGGCTCTTTAACATGAATCTAAGTAGCAAAAATAAAGAG
The DNA here is from genome assembly GCA_037157565.1 of Thalassia testudinum. NCBI lineage: Eukaryota > Viridiplantae > Streptophyta > Magnoliopsida > Alismatales > Hydrocharitaceae > Thalassia > Thalassia testudinum. The sequence goes on from JAZHRO010000063.1 coordinate 14,568,376, forward strand.
CAACAAAAGAAACGAAAAATACAATGAGTACAAGAGAAGGAAATCTATCCTATTCTTCATCTCCTTCCTTCTTCAATATAGCGCTCCTCGTGAATCTCCTCTGTTCTCCATCAAGCTCCTCCAATCCGTCCTGGATGCGAGCTCGAATTCCGTCTAAACACGTCTACATTTGCAATTGACCTGAAATCTAAGACTCCAAGTGCAAATGTTAAATAACACATGTTTTGTTATCATCAAAACAAATGATCGTGGTGCTCTAGTACCGACATAGGGTGGTCCACATCCACCCTTGGAGGAGGTTCTAGGGTGCAATCCTTCCACCTTTGGATGAGCTAGGGAATGCCCACAAAGGGCTTGCCATGGAAAAAGTAGCATCTTAGGAGGAGCTGTTGCTCACTCTGAAATGGGTTTTAAAATCGTTGCATTGTAGTATAGATCGAATCAGTGTGAAAAATAGATAAAATTTATAACTCGAATGTCAGAAATGAAGTCCGAGGTCGTTCGCTGGGAGCAAATATGGAATTCACATGCTAATCTCAATATATAATGTAAATGAGCACAAGAAATTAAGCAAAGTATAAATTTTCAATGAATAATGACCTATCACATTAGTTATTCAATGAAATCTGATGTATCTCAAGAATATGAGGATAAAAATAAAGGACAATGGTGATTTGAATCACAACCTATATCCTCTAAAGTTTAAGCATGCATTCAACCATCAATTATCTCAAATAAACCAACATTAGCTTGAATGCTACAGTGCCTCAGATGACAAGCTTAGCAATCAGACATCTTAATAGAAGGTAAGCACAGCCCTTCTCTTCTTCTTTGGCTTCTGTCGCTTCTTCTCCCTTTAGCTCTCCTACCACTTCTTCTCTTTTCCTTTATGCACAGGGGGGAACTCTTCTTCAGATGTGGCTCAGTGTTAGCCGTTACACAACAGAGAAGAACCCCCCTTAACCCTGCACTCTCTCTCTTTCTTCTCCTCTTTTTCTCTTCTCAGGGATAACCCGACAATCGGGTATCAGATCAGAGTGCACCTGGGACTAAGGTCACGGGCATGGATTGTAGCTGAGGTGTGCGTAGGCATAGGTGGGTAATCGGGTAGGACCAGGCCTGCATTCACAGTGTCATAGGCGGGGCATGTGAGGGGAGCAGGGGACCTCACACCCCAAGTGTTGAGGCGATAAGTCATAGACACAAATTCCTCTTATGTCACTACGTCTGCTCGGTGGTTAACGATGTGGGACTAATGTCCCACATTTTCCTTCACACACAGTAGGCGGCAGCTGGTGGTGGAAGTCTTAGCCAATTAGAGCACGAGGGCAGTCAGCAACTCCAATTGCTAGCCTACTAAGACTCTTGGATGAGTTCTGCACCTCCTCAAGCGGAAACCTGGGGCTATCGAGACCTGGAGTGAGCTTGAAGCATCCTTGAAGCTCTTCGGTAATGGCGATAGTGCCGGTGAACCTGAAATGAAGAACTCGACCTTTCGGCCACATTAACTGGTTCAGCAGCTTCTCCATGGGATGATAAATGTGGTGGTGTGCATGTCGTAGCGCAAGGATGCGTGTAGGTGGCAGGCAGAGTCAGAACTGGATGGAAGAACGTGGGTTATTCGGGATCATGTTTGGGTGACCAGTGGAGCAAAATAGGAGAGGGGTTTGATTTGTGGTGTCATGGCGAAGGTTTTGGTAGTTATGGCGAGGCATGTGGATAAGTGTAGCGATGGAGGCGCCTTGCCAGAAGAGTGGTCGGAGATGAAGAAGAAGGTGATCAGTGGATTCGAGGGGTTCTTTTTGTGAGTTTTGGGTAGGAAACTAACCTAAGGATCTAAAGAAGCTAAACTAACCCTAATCTAATAGATGAAGGGGGAGAGCGATCGTGCCAGTGGTACGCTAGCATCGAGGAAGAAGATGCTCCGGTGGGTGGCAATGGTGACAACGATGGAGAGAGAGATGCCAGTTGGTATTGCACGATGCGGAGGAAGATAAGGGAGGATCTACCATCGATATTGTGGGCAGAGGACGAGGAAGATTGGGAGGAGTTGCCGGAGCTCAAGGAGCTATTTGGCCGAAATAGGAGAGAGGAACGTGGAGGATTTCCAACCAAATTCGAGCTTCGAGAGGATGGGAAGGCCCTAAGGATCCTTTATAGGTAATAAGGGGCGGTTGAAGCTCTGAAAGTAAGCTTCCAAGTCTTTGAAGGTCGCCAGAGTTGGAAACCCACTCCTTTGAAGGATTCGCATGATACATTGGGTGATTTTTGGGACTTCGGATCTGGCTAAAAAGGAAGCTAATTTGTTAACGAATACCCCTTTCAAATTTGAGAAGGATTCATTAAGAAATCAAAGAGATCTTGCCAAATGAAGCTCACTAGAGTTGTAGGATTATGAGTTCATGTGCAGAGGGGACCTTTTTGTGAAGAAGGCAAAGAAGTTGGGGGCTTATTGTGAGGAATTCAAAAGCTGAGGGGCTATTGGAGTTAAAGAAAGTCAAACTTGGACCAAAGTGCAAAATAGGTCTAAACAATCTCAGATTGGGCCCAAATTTTGATACAAACGTAATTTGGACCCAAGGAATCCAATGGTGAAGTTAGATTTAGGTTTTAGCAAAGTTTTACTGGCTAATTTATGCAAAAAAGAAAATTATGGCATAGGTCTTTCTGTGACTTTCTTTTAAGTTAAAATGGGTTCTGATGGTAAATTCAAGGATTCCGAACCCTAGAGAATATTTCTCTATGAATTTTAGAGGGTTTATGTGAATTTCATCCTGACTAGAACCTCAGTAGATTAAGAGGATCTATTTTTAGGGTTTCAGATGTCATTTAATTCTTGTAAAGCATGAAAACCTATTTCTGTCTGCACGAATCCACTTGTTAGACATTTAAGACTGTTTGACCTTTAATAGACCCCTGATAAAATGCATGATTGTTCTACAATTGAGATATGCTGTTAAAACTATAGTTCTACCCCTATTTTACTATCTTTCTCTCATATTGAATTTGCAGTGAATTAGGGATAGTCTCGCCCATGGTGTTCCATAGCTAAATTCAGGCCCTAGCAATTGACATTTTGGGATAATCCCACCCATGGCACCTGAATCAGCACAAGGTGCCTACGTGCCCCCAGTAGGATATTTGGATATCCTAGTAGACAAGCACCAAGGAGACGATATGTTATTACGCATCTTCGAGGGGAATTTCCCGCCTCTCCGTGCCAAGAACTCATCCCAATTAACTTGCATTGATAAGCCGCTCCTAATCTAGTCACCATTTTCATAAAAGAATTAATGCATTTGCGTGATTTTGATTATTAAGTGCACTAAACCAGACTTGTGTATGGATTAGGGTGCTTAGGTTACCATGTCTCACAAACCAGAGGTTAGTTAACGAGGTCGAATACTCCTTAAGCCTTAGATCTAATACTTAAGCTTTGCATTTTCCTCAACCATCTGTGGACTATCTAGATCTCAATAGATACATCAATTTTTAAGCCTAAAACAAGCCCAAGAGGCCTAAGATCAACACTCATACTAATCTTCGTGTCTCTTTGCACTTTTTGACTTTTTATTTCTTTCTTTTTGATTTTATCAAGAACTAATTAGATTCCATAATATTTTACTAATGACTATCTTTTTTCTTTCAATTTGTTTCTCCTTTTTGTCATTTTAAATCACCTCCTCTCTTCCTCCTCAAGAATGATATGCAATTAATTTGTTCATAATTTCCTTCCCTTTCTCCATTTTTTTATTTTTTTCAAAATTTTCTTTTTCTTGGTTTTCTGAAATATGTATTTTTTTGTGAGAACCCTTCAGAACTTTGAATTTTTATGTTTTTGCACTTTAACACCCCCCTATGCCTAAGTTTTGCAATGTCCTCATTGTAAATGGAGGGTATGAAATAGTTAGGGTTCAGGCATTAGAATAGGATAAACGGGTGGGTGAATGGGCTGGGTTGATTGTTGCGGACGATTTCAAGCTCAGGTATGGGTACCAAAGGTGGAGTCGACTATTCTAAAACTGAACTTAGAGTGCATTAGACGTGAAGTACAGAAGGATGATCAAAAGGATCTCTATTTTTTGGATGACGGGTTGCCTTTTGTTAAGCGCTAAATTCAATGCCTTCAATCAAGCAAAAAATGGTATGGAAAGGGAGTGGTCAAATTAGACATGTTTTATAAAACAAGCACCTTGATCAATAGCCTAGTTGTTCCAACCAGGTACTTGTTCAGATCAGCAGGCTGATGATGCAGCCCAAACCCAATCAATCTGGCAGGTTGATAGATGTGGATCAAGAGATGCGAAGCCCACCAGATACTGTGGAGCTCAAAAGGATGTGGAAGTGTAAAATTAAGGTTTGGCAGAGTCAGATTAGCCTGGTCAGAGTAGGGATCCTCAAAAGAGAATGAATCAGTGGAGAATGTTGGATCCCTTCGAGAGTGATCAGAGAAGGATAGGGCGCGGTTTGTTGTCTGATCGAAATCTGAAACCCGATCAAAATGTGGTGAATCATGTGCAACCGGCTCATTGAGAGGAGAATCAGAGTCGAAATTGAGTCTGATTGCAGGTCGGGGTTGGGTTTGGATCTGAGCGGGTTCTGTACGTGCTATAGAAGGGGTGGCATTAAGAATAACTGTATGTGCGGGCTCCTCTAGAAAATGTTCAAAGGTAGGTATATCTAGAGTCCTCATAGAACCCATCAAAATCAAATGTAAATTCCTGGAGAGTGCCTATAGAATCAAGGAAATTTGAGTCAACGAATGATTCGAACTCTAGATTGCAGACACTCTCAGCAATTACTGTTTATGATTCCTGAGGATCAAAAAGAAATGATTCCATCCCAATGGAACCTGAATTTGAATTAATGATCTCAAGACCAGGGACCTCAGAGTCAGAGTCGAGAATGGGTCATGGATGCTGAGGTCGTAGATTGGCACGTAATCATCAGGAAACAATAGTTCTCCGATATCAGAGTAAGTTTTGAAATCATCAAAGAACTTGCGAGAATCATGTTCTGAATTTGATTCGAGATCAGAGGTTCCACCATGATATAAATCAAGAGATGTAGGATTAGCAACCTGACTTGGGTCTAACCTAATTTTAGATTCCGAGCTCAAAAAGGTGTCCCTAGAAGGTATAGGCTTAGGTTCTTGGCTTGTATGGAAGACCCAATCAATTCCCAACTCTTCCAACTCCTCGATTTCTGTATAATAGATTGGCATGACTTTCGAAAAATTAATCTGTCTTTGAGGAGTTTGAAGAGGTGTATTTATCAAATATGGACCCTGAATCGTACTCTAGATTCAAAATCTGACTCGTATCACAAGGGGCCTCATAATTATCCCAATAGGGCTCAGATCCAGATTCTAGGTGAAGTGTGTGGGTTGGATCACTAGAATCTAGGTTAAGCTCTACAGGGATGTCAAAATTACTCTCGAGAGTCACCTTATCAGAATAAGGGATGGAATTTACACCCTCGAGAGGTTCTGACTCAATCTCATTATCATAGGTGTCTGGGAAATCTAAGCTTAGTTAACCAGTCTTTTGATTTTCTAGGGTTGGCTCAAAATCTTGATCACCTGCAATCGGATCTTCCCAACCCGTCTTAAGATCAGGAGTATCAATTTGTACATATGTTTGACTATGTTCCATCTGGGTTAGGGGCCCATAACAACCTTCATCATCACACCTGGGATTTGGGAATTACTCCAAGATGTCATCTTAACTTCTGATGAGTATTTTTGATCGATGGTTCTATATAACCCATTCAGCAATTCTCCCCGTTCTTTCAAAAAATTATGGAGTTCATCCAGAATTGAAGGATTTGACCAATATTGCAGACAATCATTGTTGTGTAATTTCACCAATTCCATGTGTTTTGCTAAGAGATCATCGCGGGTTGAACCGTGGTTTAGTTGTATCCATACCATCTCCATATGGTTCAAAATGTGGTTCATTGATTTCTTGAATCTATCCTGAATGTCCCTTTTACAATATTCGTCATGGTGTCTATAGGCATTCTCATTTATCTTTTCTTTCATAGTCATTTGGGACTCAGGTTTCCTAATCACCTTTCCTAACATGTCAGGCTACATTTTTGAATCAAGTGGTGGAATCATGATGCAGAATTAAACTCAAGATTAGATTGTAAGCTGATAAGATCTAAAAGAAATCCCTAAGATGATCTGTCTATGTGCTCTAAATAGAAGGGATGAGGGACTGGATGTGAAATTTGACTCAATCAAGGCACCCAAAGATTTTTGGATGACTAAGGTAGTTTTGAGGTGAATGATACCTTTGAATCAGAAATTCGTACACCCAAAAAGTACCTGGTCAGCCAAGAAGGGAGAGCCTTGCAAAGATCGCTACATGGTAGAGCGTCCCCACAGGTTACAGGGTTTCCCCCACCCAACCTTCCTTGTCACTAAGGGTCTAGGCAGACCGAAATGTGCAAACTTAAGACCATATGTCTACTAGTTTTAAGTCCTAATTTGTGCCTTTAATTCCACTTGATTAGAAGTTAATTCAACTTGTGACAGAATTTGGAGGTTGGTTGGCCTACAAAGTAGACCAACTTCACCTGACCTGCCCTAAAGATGGCAGAATGAGTTCTAGGATAAGACCTAAAATCACCCTAATTTTACTCCCAAGTTATTAGGTCCAAGATTTTAAGATTCAAGTGAAATTAGAGCTTGATTTTAGGGTTTTTTTTATTATATCTTTTCAATCAAGGGCCTAGGTAGCACACAAATGCAGGAGGGTAACTTTCCTTTAATTCAGGCAAAAATGTGTACTAGCACTCCAAATCCTAATGTCAAACCCTAATTGACTCTATTCAGCATCCAATTTGATCTCAACATGTACACCTTAGACTCAAACAAGAAGGTGAGTAGTCCAAGATGATCAGAAATTAAGCATGATCCCTAATAGGCACAAGATATTTGGGGTGGGGAATTCTAAACCAAATCTTCTCAATCTTCATTCAAATTTGAAAAAAAAAAATGCAAATTAGGAAACTTACCTTTTAAATGATAATTACTATGAAAAATAAGGCAAGTGATTCCTAATTGATTGTTTCCTTTTTTTCTCAAGATTAGGAGGTTGATTAGGGAAGAAAAGAGAAGTTACCTGCCTTGGAGTGTTGATTTGTGGGGAAGATCTCCTCGTGAAGTACCTTGCAAAATCATAATAAACAAAATCGGGCAAGTTAGTGCTCAAGTATAACCAAAATATAGTAGGAGAATGGCAGTGAATTGCACGTTGCTCCCTAGCAATGGTGACAAAATGTTAGTCACTCTGAAATGGGTTTTAAAATCGTTGCATTGTAGTATAAATCAAATCAATGTGAAAAATAAATAAAATTTATAACTCAAATGTCAGAAACGAAGTCTGAGGTCGTTCGATGGAGAAAATATTGAATTCACACACTAATCTCAATATATAATGTAAATAAGCACAAGAAATTGAGAAAAGTATCACTTTTCAATGAATAATAACCTGTCACATTAGTTATTCAATGAAATCCGATGTATCTCAAGAATATGAGGATAAAAATAAAGGACAACGATGATTTGAATCACCACTTATATCCTCTAAAGTTTAAGCATGCATTCAATCATCAGTTATCTCAAATAAACCAACAGTAGCTTGAATGCTACAATTCCTCAGACGATAGGCTTAGCAATTAGACGTCTTAATAGAAGGCAAGCACAATCCTTCTCTTCTTCTTTGGCTTTTGTCTCTTCTTCTCCCTTTAGCTCTCCTTCCTCTTCTTCTCTTTTCCTTTATGCAAAGGAGAGAACTCTTCTTCAAATGCGGCTAAGTGTTAGCCATTACAAAACAGAGAAAAACCCCCCTTAACCCTGACTCTCTCTCTTTCTTCTCCTCTTTTTTTCTTCTCAGGGATAACCAGGCAATTGGGTATCGAATCAGAGTGCATCTGGGACTAGGGCTATGGGCATGGATCGAAGCTGAGGTGTGCATAGCCATAGGTGGGTAATCGGGTAGGACCAGGCCCACATTCACAGTGTCACGAGCGAGGCATGTGATGGGAGCGGGGGACCTCACACCCCAAGTTTTGAGGCGAAAAGCTGTAGACACAAATTCCTCTTACGTCACTACGTCTGCTCGGTGGTTAATGATGTGGGACTAAAGTCCCACACTTTCCTTCACCCACAGTAGGCAGCATCTGGAGGTGGAAGTCTTCGCCAATTAGTGCATGAGGGTGGTCAACGACTCCAATTGCTAGCCCACTAGGACTCTTGGATGAGTTTCGCACCTCCTAAAGCGGAAACCTAGGGTTATCAAGACCTGGAGCAAGCTTGAAGCTTCCTTGAAGCTCTTCAGTAATCACGGTGGTGGCGGTGAACCTGAAATGAAGAACACAGCCTTGCGGCCTTGTGAAATGGTTCATCAGCTTCGCCGTAGGACAATGAACATGGTGATGTGCATGTTGTAGTGCAAGGATGCGTGTAGGTGGCAGGCGGAGTCGGAACTGGATGGAAGAATGTGGGTCGTTCGGGAGCACGTTTGGGTGAGCGGTGGAGCAAAATAGGAGAGGGGTTTGATTGGTGGAGTTGTGGTGAGGCATGTGGATGAGTGTAGTGATGGGGGTGCCTCTCCAGAAGAGTGGTCGGAGATGGAGAAGAGGAAGGTGATCAATGGATTCGAGGGGTTCTTTTTGTGATTTTTGGGTAGGAAACTAACCTAAGGATCTAAGGAAGCTAAACTAACCTTAATCTAATAGACAAAGGGGGGAGAGTGACTGTGCCGGTGGTATGTCGGAGTTGGGGAAGAAGATGCTCTGGTGGGTGGTAACGGCAACAACGACGAAGAGAGAGAGACGCCAGCTGGTATTACACAACATGGAGGAAGATGAGAAAGGAAAATCTACCACCGATATTGCGGACAGATGACGAGGGAGATCGGGAGGAGTCGCAGGAGCTTGAGGAGCCATACAATCGAAATAGGAGACAGGAACGTGGAGGATTTCCAACCAAATTCAAGCTTCGAGAGGACGGGAAGGCCCTAGGGATCTTTATATAGGCATTAGGGGGCGGTTGAAGCTCGGAAAGCAAGCTTCCAAGTCTTGGAAGGTCGTCGGAGTTGGAAACCCACTCCTTTGAAGGATTCGCATGATACATTGGGAGATTTTTGGGACTTCAGATCAGGCTAAAATGGAAGCTAATTTGTTGACGAATTCCCCTTTCAAATCTGAGGAGGATTCATTAAGAAGTCAAAGAGATCTTGCCAAGTGAAGCTCATCGGAGTTGTAGGATTAGGAGTTCATGTGCGGAGGGGACCTTTTTGTGAAGAAAACAAAGAAGTTGGGGGCTTTTTGTGAGGAATTCAAAAGCTGAGGGGCTATTGGAGATAAAGAAAGTCAAACTTGGACCAAAGTGCAATATAGGTCTAACAATCTCAGATTGGGCCCAAATTTTGGTACAAGCCTAATTTGAACCCATTAAATCCAACAGTGAAGTTAGATTTAGGTTTTGACTAAGTTTTACTGGGTAATTTATGCAAAAACCAAAATTAGGGCACATGTCTGTTTGTGACTCTTTTAGGTCAAAATAGGTTCTGATGGTCAATTCAAAGATTCCAAACCCTGGAGAACATTTTTCTATGAATGTTAAAGGGTTTATGTGAATTTTATCCAGACCAGAACATCAATAGATTAAGCGGGTCTGTTTTTAGGGTTTCAGATGTCATTTAATTCCTGTAACGTGTGAAAACCCATTTCTGTCTGCACAAACCCACTTGTTAGACATTTAAGACCATTTGACCTTTAATAGACCCCTGATAAAACCCATGATTGTTCTACAATTGAGATATGTTATTAAAACTACAGTTTTACCCCTATTTTACTGTCTTTCTCTCGGAATGAATTTGTAGTGAATTAGGGCTCACTGGTGGTTATGTAGGATCATTTATTCCTTGATTATAACTAATTAAAGCTAGATATGGTTGATGTTGATGTTATCATCATGAGCACTTCAAAGAAAAGGATTAGGAGAAATCCTTTTCAAGACTTGGAGCAGCTGAGCTTGGAGCAAGGATCTCCTCTACACCAACATCACTAGGAGGATTTGTGTTTTCATTATTTTTCTATTTCTTTTTAGTTGTAAAAGCATTCCTCTACTAGTACTCTTGTAAAACATTTTTCCCCTTAATCAAAGTTTCCCTTCTAAAATTTTGTTGCACCTTTTTGATTGCTTTTACTTTAGTACATTTCACTCCCTCTCTCTAATTATTTTAGGTCTCCACATACCTAGGGTCAACTTAGAGAGAGGTTACTCTTGTCACTTCAAAATTAAAAAAAATATATCTTATTCGAAAAAATCATAAAAATAAAGTTGATTTCTCGATTTTGAGTAAGAGCGTTTAAAAGTATATTTCTACCTCCGTGGACAACCCTAGATACCGTTGCTATCTAGGCTTATAAATTCAAAAGCAATTGCAAATTTACGTGTTACAACGATTCAAAACCCTAGTTTTAACAAATCACGCATTTTCGATATCACTTTTTGGCACCATTGCCAGGGAGGCACGACTTTGCTTGCATTCATCTCTCTTGCTTGATACATGGATCTCATCCCCTTCTCTTTGTTTCATCTCAGTGTGCAAGCACTACAGGAAGAAGGTGGGAATTTTTGAAGCGAAAGCTTGAAGTCCCTTTTCTTCCCATGAATTTAAGAGGTTTTGACTATCCTGATTGGGACCGCCTTTGCTAAGGTGATCTCTTTCCCCTTCTTATTGCATGCGAACATGCCATATCTTAAGCATGGGGGGTGGTTTTTAAATTTTGACAAACAAATCAGGATTTTCAAAACCCAAAAACATTCAATTTTCTTATTTCACTTTATGCATGCATACCCAAAAAAAAATGAAAATGTTGAAAACATTTTGAGGAAATTTTGAAATTGGGACCAAGGTTGAAGATTCACTTTAAGGTACAATGGATTTAATTTTTAACAAACTAGGGATAAGGATATGGTTCTGATTATTATAATTTCTGGGTCTATCTTTAGACTACATCAAGTATGCTTCTCTAAATTCCACCTGAACTCATGATGATTCAGGTGACTTGATCTCCTTGTTTTGACATGGAAATTACCTAGCTTAGTTTGTGATCCAAAAATTTGCATCTCACGCAAAATTCTTGTGTCAAATTTCACACACAAGCCAACTTTTTTTACCTAAAAAACATTTAGAAATTAGAAAAACCCCTTAGCCTTAGTGAAATTTGAAGTAGATGATTGGTTGAGTTCCCACCACCGAGGAGGAGGAAAATACCTCCTTTGAGGATGCGATGTCTACATGTTACCACCTCAGCGTTGTTCTATATCTATATTCCATATTTTTAGACAGAGCATTAAGGGCCAATTTTTTTGCTCAAGTGTCTTAGATGGTGCTCAACCTATAGTGTCGAAGCAAGAGCTTCAGTTTGCTTGGAGTGCCCCTTTACACCGCATTATGTTTTGGGCTTGTGAGCTCTTGGGTGGTGACTGTACTATCTCGAAGTGCTGGTGCCAGAGCCCCCTTAAGGATTGGTAACAAGAATGGTGATCCCAACACATCTGTTATAGGATTAAGTTGAGAATAAGCATGGGAAAGAAAGAAAAAAGGTTTTCAACAAAAACACGACCTCATAAATGTTGGCATTCACAAATAGACACAAGGTTTTTAAAGGACTATGTAAGTTGCTAATCAGATTCAAGACCTGGAGAAGTCCTAATTACAAAATAATTTTAGGTCATCTGAATTAAGAAAGAGTTAACTTTTAAATTTTTGGAGGATACGTTGATCCTGATTTATCTAATTTCTAGATCTGAAAATGAATCCGAATGTTTATCTTTAACAAATCATGTGCCTCTCATGTTTTAACCAATGAAGGTCTCGTAATCTCCTCAAAAGTAAAAATATTAATTTTTCCCAAAAATCCCTATTCTAAAAATTGGTTTTGCTAAGAGACTAGCAAAGGATAAGCATGGGGATGTGATAAATGACAGTTTATCATCTTTCTTATGCCTTAAAATGGATCTAGCTCTTAAGATTTTAACTCCGCAAATGGCTTTCTGGCTCACATTTAGGAATCAATTAGGTTGGGCATGCATCGCATGATTTTTTGTATTTTTGACACATTTATTTGAGTGTTAGGGATGAAAAAATAGCCAGATTCCTAAAACCCTAACATTCAAGAAGGCAACAGGTGAAGAGGAAGCTCAATTTAGCTGGGACTCAACTAAATCCAGCTCATCAAACTGGACACTAGCTCACCTAGGTTAGGTTTAGCTCTCTCAAGCTCCATTCAACTCATCTTAACTGCATGGTAACTCAAGGTAGCTCAACTTAGCTCAAGTCAACTCAGATCCAGCTCAACTTTGTTGAGTCTAGCTCATCTTCTCTCTAATCAGTTCAATGGGAGCCTAAGCTAGCTCAACTTAGTTGATTGCAGCTCACCTTAGCTCATGTTCAGCTTTATTCAGTTCCACTCAACTCTAGCCAACTGAAGATGACCTCAACTAACTCAGGCCAGCTCAAGTCCAGCTCCTGGAGATTCAACTCAGCTCAACTTAGTTCAGCTAAGCTACTTGCCTACCTAACCTCAAATTCAGCAGAAGCCAGATCACTTTTGCTTGACTTAGTTGCTAGTAAAGAACTAGCAGACTAAGCCAGCTAAGGTAGCTCCTTGCTACACTCTTCAGCAGCCACCAGCACCAGCGTAGCTCCAATACAGATCCAGATAGCTCTTCCTTAACTACTCTTCTAAAACCCTAGCTCCCCCTACTACTACCATACTAGCCAAGCTAACTAAGCTAGCTTAGCTTCGCTCCACCTAAGCTCTTGACTCTATTGCTGTCCATTCTCCTCACTTAACCCCACCATAACCCTACCTAAACCCAACCCTAAACCACCACAGTTGGTGCCAAAATATACTCCAAGCACCTCTTCATTTTTTGTGCCAACCATGGCACCTTTTCCTCCCATAACCACCACCTTAGCCTCCCTTGAGTTGGTGCCAAAAACACCCTCACACCTCTCCAATGTTGGCGCCAACTTTAACCTCCATCACAACCCTACACCTATTCCCATAAGGCCATCTCCACCATCAACATAACCCTATTCTAGTAACCCTCTTTGTCTCCAACCCTAACCTACCCCTTCACCACCTTAACCAACCTATAACCACCATCTAAGGTGGTGCCAAAACACCTACCAACACCCTTTCACCTTGGCGCCAATGAATAAACCCATCTCCACCTTACACATAACCCATCCAACTTATATCCACCCTCCACTAATTGGCACCAATAAACCAAACCCCCAACCACATATAAACCCACGCCAACCACCCATAACTACACCTTCATGCACCATTCCCTTTGGAGCCACTTAATATTCACCTTCCATCCTACAACTACCACATAAAGATCAATCCTAACCCTACATCTACCTCCACGCCAACCATCCTAACACCAATAAGAGTTGACACCAACTCTACTCTACCCAATCATAACCACCACTCAGCACATCTTTACATCCCACCCCAACACTAATCCACCATTCATCCATCAACTTCCACATCCTAGCCATCCACAACATCACACTTCCCTTAACCCTAGTTAACACCCATCACTCTTCCCCCACTCTATTTATACCCCACCTAATCCACCATTAAACCTTACCTTTGGCAACATTGTTCAAGTGATTCTTCCACCATTGTCCACCAGCCATAGCCGGCCAAGAGAAGGAGAAGAAGAAGATTATGGGGACACTCTGTCCCCTTGGTGCCTTCCCCTCTTCCCTTCTCTCTTGTGCCCAAGCCAAGGGGTCTCACTCCAAGGAAAGCCAGGCAGGAGGATGGACAAAGAGGAGGTCTTTAGGGTGGTTCACATCCACCCTTAGAAGAGGTTTTAAGGTGTAATCCTTCCACCTTTCGATGAGCTATGGCACAACCACCAAGGGCTTTCCAAGGAGAAAGCAGCATCTCAAGAGGAGTACTTCAAAGAAAAGGATTAGGCGAAATCCTTTTCAAGCCCAGTAGCAGCTGAGCTTGGAGCAAGGATCTTCTCCTCTTCACCAACATCACCAGGGGTAATTGTGTTTTCATTATTTTTCTATTTCTTTTTTGTAGTAGAAGCATTCCTTTACTAGTAGTCTTGTAAAACATTATTCTCCTTAATCAAAGTTGCCATTCTAAAATTTTGTTGCATCTTTTTGATTGCTTTTGCTTTAGTACATTTCACTCCCTCTCTCTAATTATGCTAGGTCTCCACATACCTAGGGTGAGCTTAGAGAGAGGTTACTCTTGTCACTTAAGTTTAGTAATTAGCTGTAGTCTTTCTCCACATACTATCTTGTTGTTGCCCAATATTTCAAAATTCAAAAAAGAAAATCTTATTCAAAAAAATCACAAAAAGAAAGTTGATTTCCCGATATCTAGCAAGAGTGTTTAAAAGTACATTTCTGCCACCTTGGATGATCCTAGATACCATCGCTATCTAGGTTTATAAATTCAAAAGCGATTGCAAATTTGCGTGTTACAACGATTCAAAATCCTAGTTTTAACAAATCATGCATTTTTCGATGTCACTTTTTGGCACCATTGTTGGGGAGGCACAAGTTTGCATTCATTCATCTCTCTTGCTTGATATGCGAATCTCATCCCCTTCTCTTTCTTTCATCTCGTGTGTGCAAGCATTGCAAGAAGTCAGCAGGAATTTTGGAAGCGAAAGCTTGAAGTCCCTTTTCTTCCCATAGATTTAAGAGGTTTTGACTATCCTTATTCAGACCGTATTCACTAAGGTGATCTCCTTCCCCTTCCGATTGCATGAGGACATGCCATATCTTAAGCATGGGGGGGTATGTTTAAATTTTGACGATCAAATCAGGATTTTCAAAACCCAAAAACATTCAATTTTCTTATTTCATTTTCTGCATGCATACCCAAAAAATTAAAAATGCTGAAAACTTTTTGAGGAAATTTTGAAATCGGGACCAAGGTCGAAGATTCACTTTAAGGTACAATGGGATTTCATTCCTAACAAACTACAGATAAGGATACGAATCTAATTATTAGAATTTTTAGGGCTATCTTTAGACTAGATCAAGTATCCTTCCCTAAATTCCACCTGAACTCTTGATGATTCAGGTACTTGATCTCCTTTTTTTGACAAGGAAATTACCTGGCGTAGTTGCTAATCCAGAAACTTGCTGATGTAGACACATTTATTTAGAATAAAATGCCTATTTATGTATATTCCTAAGCTTAGATATGCTTTCCATATTATAACTATTGCATAACACGCATCATTCTGCATTTAGAATAATGTGCATAAATTTTAGGTTAATTATGTCCTTCTATGGCCAGGACAGAAGGAGATTTAATTCAGGGCCTCGGATTTATGATCCGACTATACGGATCTGATCAGGATGATGATCGGAGCCCAACACCAAAGAAATCGTCTAGATCGGAATCCCGTAGCACCGTATGCATTCCAAGGAAGATCAATGACCATGGGGCATTGTGACATCCTTATGGGCTTCAAATGAAAAATCCGACCATACGGATGGATCCAAAGCATTGATCGTTGTCTACAAATGTAAAGATCATCTTGATCCAGGCACGTGGTGCCATCTAGGCTACCTAACACCAGCCAACAGCAACCGCCCATGCCCTCCATCATCTGCACCCTCAAATCCTGGCCGTTCAAACATCATCCAACAGCTAGGAAGCCTTCGCACCGTGCTTCAGAAATTCCTCCTTAAGACACAAACATAAGGGTGGCGTGGTGGTTTTGAAGTGCATTCCCAACGGAGGGGCTTGGGTTCGAATCCTACAACCCCCAACAAATCCTCAATTGCATCAGCCGCACACTAACCGTGTGCACAAGAGGCACCAGCGCATGGGCATGAGAGGCATGCACTAGCCTGTAGCGACGCACAGTAGCGCAGCGCTAGTGCCAACGCGCACACACATGACACGGCACGCGGGGCACGAGTGCGAGATGTACATAGTGGCAAGAGTGCCAACGGTGGGTGTGTGGACCTTCAGCGACATTTAGGGGTTGATTTTCAGAGAGGGCTTTGATGTTGCTATAGCCCATGGATGGATTTCTTCCTCTTGTCCTCCACTATAAAAGGACTCATACCCCTCCATCCACTTTCATCTCTTCCTTTCTCTCCCTCACCACCTCCAAGGCCCTAGAGAGCACTTGTCCCAAGCCCGGAATGCTCCTCTAGAGTAGAAAATGAATATTCATTCCTGCCTCTCACCCCCATTCGTGCATGATGAGAGGCTCATCATGATCTCTAATTACCTCTAATTAATTAGTCTTCTTAGTTAATTAGCTAAGGATATGAGTATATATGGGTTAATTATAAAATAAGGGATATACAGTAAAGGAACTTAAAATAAGTTAAAAATGCTATTTTAACATCCAAATAATATTATTAGTAATTTAATAAATAATTGGACTAGAGATCATAACAATCATTTCTCTAATTAATAAGTTAATTAACTTAAGCATAATATATAAATAAGTATGTAATAACTTAAGTAACTTTACCTAATCTAATAAATTAACCTAAAAAGGTCAAAAATGTAAATTCAAGGTCTAAACATAATAGATACCTTATTTTCTAACATATAGAAAAGGTTGAAAAAGATCTAAGTTAAAATGAACCTTGAAAACCTAAGTTTACATTTAGGTCCTTATTATTCATTTCAATAATGACCTTAATTCTCATATAGGTCCTTAAGTTTCATTGCAAATAAGTCCCTATCATCTTCTTGTTCTTCTTCTTCTTCTTCATCCTTCAGCCAATTGAACAGCTGACGACGGAGGGTGATTCCACTGCTCGATTACCGCCCTGCCGACATCATTCTTCCTTCTCCAAGCTCCTGAAGCTTCCACTCACCATCCCATCTTCATCCATCGGTCTGGATTACTTTGATATCCTAATTTTAGGTGGGAGTTAACCTCACCGTCGTTAAAGACGACACCGGTGGTTAATCTCCCCTAGCTTCTTCTTCGTCCAAACTCCACCGCCCTCTTCATCGTCGTCCACTATAAGTACCTCCTTACTCCCTTGATTTTGCTTAAGTTGGCTCCCTTCCCTCTTCTAACACTGAGCTGACCCAATAGGCTAATCGTCTGCAACTCCGGCGATCTTCCACACCATCCTCCAACTTCCTCCGTCCATTCTGATCAGCTAAGGAGCTTCGTCGAGGTCAGTCGTGTCTCTGGACAAAGGCAACAACCAGGGAGATCCTCTGCTCCATCCAAATTCGCCCACCGGAGATCTTCCTCATAACCTCTGATTTCGTCCTCTGTTATGAGCCTTTGACGGAGTCCCTTTGACCTCTTCATCTAGGTAACAGTAGGTAGGAGTACTAGGAGTAGGAGTAGAAGTAGTCTAGGTGGTTAGATAGTTAGTTTAGTTTAATTTCAGATTTCATACTTCATCTTCTTCGACACCGACAAGCTCCTTGAGCTCGCCAGAGCCTTAATTTCATCTTTTTAATTCGTTGATCACCTTCCTCTATCACTCATGATTACTTCTAATCCATTAAAGCATTAATGCTACCACGGATTTGCCTAATTCACTTCCACCTTCAACAGCTACTGTCGCTGTCCATGGTGGCAGTAACTGAGCTTAGATTCACACTCATGGATCGTCCATCATTTACTCATCATCTAAGGATCCTAATTATTATTTTAATTTGATTAACTACTATACATAATTAGAAACCTAATTCTATTAAAGCTCCTGAGCTCACCATCCATGGCTGCTTAGGAGTAATTAAAACTTAAAATTAATTAAGTATTTATGATCACAACTACATTTAGACTTGTCTCGACCACTTATTTGAGTGGGATACCAAGACCTGAGCCTCAATCAATCTAGATTCTTTAAAAATGGAATTCACCATTAAATCTTTAATCTAGTGATCAATTGAAGGAACAAATTTGTTCCTGAAATTCCTTGCAACCTAAGGATCCTTTTTAGATCAAAAATGGCATAAATCCCTTCTCTGTGCACAATTTTGAATTTTTCTGGACTCATCGGAGCTCGTCGGAGCTCCGACGAGTCAATATTGAGCTTCAGCTTGAAGAACTTAATGAGAAGCTCCAGATCAATGATTTGATGATCACTGATTGTTTTGAGGTTGTTTATTTGAGGTTTAAGTGTCTGGAGCTTGTGATAGGTCTTCATGTTCTCCAACTTCGACAGAGTTGAAGTCTGTCAGTTAGGTTAAAGTTGCGTTTAAGAAGTTTGGATGCATCATTGGTGATCCTGAGTCCATTTTTATGATCCAACCAGTGTAATAACCTTTGATTTATCCTAACGATCAAACTACCTTTAAAGCTCAAGCAACGATCTTAGAACCCTAGGAACTCTAGTTGAAACATCAATTTAAGGACCTGAACTTGTTCTTGAGGTTGTAATGATCCTATTCAAGGTGTTAATTTTGTGAAATAAAGCTTTAAACAAAAAGTTAAATTTTTAAGCCTTTCAGACAAACCTGAGGAGGAAATTTTGATTTTGAGCTCAATTTGAGGAATTGATGAGTTAGAGTCATTTCTGATATCTTGTTGAATGATTTTAGAGAGGTTTAAGTGAGCTCAGACTTGTTATTTAGTTGGAATTCAATTACTGCCAGTTTGGGTTATATTTGAACCCAAACTGACAACAGTAGATTTTGGATGAAATTTGAAGTTGAATTCTACCCAGATCAGTTAGTTTTAATCCTTGGAACTTGTTGAGATTGATTAGAAATGTCCTTAAGTGTGTTGTACATATCAGAGTTGGAAGTTTCTTTCTCTGAAGCTTTCAGAGAAGTGTAGAGCTTTCCTGTGTTTCCTGAAGATCTCAAGAGCTTAAAACCCATTCCAGTAGATGCGAAATTACCTATAGGATTTATTGAGGCCCTTAGATAAGCTAGAAAAGCTACCCTGTAGATACAGTAAGCTTAAAACCACTTCCAAGAATAAAAAACCCATAGGAACCCCCTAATTTCATCTTCCAAATTGAAGAGGAAAACATCCTCTAAACCTAAAATCGACCCTATAATCCTATAGAGCCATCTTAGAGCTTTCCATCAAGCTTTATTTCACTTGATTTGGAGCTTTGAGTAGGGAGAAATCATCATTTCAAGTTGGGTTTGGAGGGGGAATACTTAGTCCCACATTGGAAGATTCAGAGTGTGTGCGTAGGAATAAAAGCAATTTGCAATATAGCCGATTTAGTCGTCAAGTGCTTGAGGCGAAATCTGATCTGACCATTCTAATCTTATTGATCAACCCATATTTGTGGGCTATTTAAGTATTTAAGTGCTTAGACATTAGGTTAATTCTAACATTTATTTAGCATAAATTAGGATGTAAATAAATTAATTCATATTCCTAATTTAATTACTTAATTCATGCATTGCATTCATATTTTAAATGCATTTAGAATTAACTTAAAATTGCATTCATTTAATTAGCTAACCAATTAGGTACATTGCATGCATTAATTTTAAGTTAATATAAAAGTTGAGGGTTTATATATAAATAACCATAATATTTTAACAATATCTTTCATTCTTCTTCTTTTCAGCAACGGCTCGGCTGCCGCTCAACACCTCCTGCCGCACTAAAGGCCACATTCATGAACTAGCGGAGAAGGTGGATCTGCTCCCACCTCTCCATTCAAATTCGTGCAGGAAGCTACAAAAAGAGGAGAGAGGCTGCCGAGCAGAGAAGGCCTCCACCCCCGACCCACCACTGTGCAGAGAGTTCGTCTCTCTTCCATTCCACACCGCTGGTCTCAACCGCAGCGACAAGCCTCCACCACCATGGGCGTGTGGTGTGACAGGCCACACCGCCATCTGGAGATCGTTCGCATTACCGTGAGCACCTCGCCGTGCACCTCCCTCCCCATCGTCACCAACAACCATCGCCGCAGCCACTGAAATTTCACTGCTCAGTCAGTTAAGATGTCCGAGAAGTTTCCCGAATGTCTGAAGCTTCGACCCACACTTCAGCAGCAACCAGCCACTCACTACACGCCCACACCCCTCCGGTTGCACGCTTGAACCATCTCCTACAGCATCTAATCCAATGCCAGCCACCTGCTCACTCAACACCTGCATCACACCACCCGCGCACACAGCAGCAGGACCGGCCACCCACTCCTTCACGCACTTCACCACCAGCGCTAGCCGCTAGCCCACGCACGCGCATCACCTCCAGCTTCTAGCGCGCGCTAGCCTGCACCCAGCTTCCGACTCCGACCACTGCATGACTCGTCGCTACCACCGCTACGAAGCCCTCGGTCCAAAGAACTTCCTCCGAGCTTCCCACCTCCGGCCGTCCATTCCTCTTCACGCACGGCCAAGGGGAGTAAATCCCCTGTTTTGCTACAGTATTCATCCCATTAATAATTACATATTCTGCCATTGTCATCTTTTAATGATATTTTATTGAATCTACATTGCAAAAAATATCCTCTAGTTATTAAAAATTACTATTTCAGCATATTTTCTTGATTTTACCTTAATGTGAAGGCAAATTTGGCTTGATTTTCGTCTAAACTAACTATGAACAAACATTTTTAATCGGTGTGAATTTAATTACGTCATTGCCTCCCTGTGGATATGACCCGCTCTTCTGCGAGTGATTTTTTTTTTAATTATTGATTAGTCAATTTTTCCACCACATAAAACTACGAACAACTTTAAAGCGAACAATCAACTCGTCAAAATGGTGCCGTTGCTGGGGAGGCAATAGGCGCAATAATTTCACCTGATTTTATTTCGATTATTTGTCAGTTGCATAGTGATTTGACCATTTATTATTTTTTCCTGTGCGAGAAATTTTGTTCGAGGAATCAGCCATATTGAGAGGCGACCCTTGACGTTGCTAGAGGAGAATTGGTCGAGCTACTTTGAAAAGGAGGAGAAGGACAAGGACGCAACGGTCATCATTGTACATTTAGTTGCTAATCTGATTAGAGTAGAATTAAGACTTTAGATTTAATTTTTCATTGCATTTGGTTTGAAACCCTTGTTTTGGGGTATATTTTGAAGGGTTTGTTCCCCGATTTTGTTTTAGGCCCGTGTTGGGTATTTTTTAGGAGCATGTTCCCTTTTCTTTAGATTTATATTTTTAGTTTACTGATTACTTTTATTTGCTTGTGCATAAGTAGTTAAAAAAAAAATGAGCTGCCTACCCTTAGGACGAACCATTTAGGTCTGTATGAGCAGCCTCTAGATTTACTTCTCTGCATTGCGTGCATTCTTGCATCATTGATTGTTGGAAGCAAGGTACGCATTCTCTTACTTTGCATCCTATTCTTGATCACGCATTGCATTTGAATTTAATTCAAAGACCAAAAAATTTGTCTTGAAGCGGTCTAACAAGTGGTCACATATATTCATGAAAAAGGACTAATTAAAGGAGGGACATTTAAAAATCAAGGACTTGATTGTAAAACGTGGTGTGCGATTCAAAATTTGAAATGTTTTTGCGGTGAATGCACACTTATATCTTTTGCACCACATCACTCATTTAGACACTCCTAAGTCTTGAAATGACTAGGACAAGAGCCCTCCTACCGTTGGATTCTGAAGTGTTCGGAACTTGAGATCAAAGTTTTTGTAAATCCAAGGAGGGGGATACCCTGTCACGGATTTTTGGGGGTAGTTGAGAAGCACCACGAAAGCACAACTTCAAAGGAAGGCTTAGGCCTACTTGCATCCCTCGATCTTCCGTCTTTGGATTTACTTGACCATTTGAGATTTAGGGAAGAATACCTAAGCTCCAACTAGGTCTTTTTAGGCATTTTGAAGGTTGACAATAGGCGCGTAATTGATTGGGCAACTTGCTTTGTCACCTACAATTTGAACTAAAGTCAAAAGCCTAAATTTGTAAAGACCGAACAAGTCCTTTTGAATTGTGTTTGTAGTGCATGCTTGGTAGGCATTCTCTTAGCAGGCAACTTGTGTTTGATCCTGAACCTGAAAGAATCCTAAGAAGAGACCTTCCAAGGGTAGAAATGGCCAGTCAAAGGAGCCTTAAGGAATATTTCATCCCAACCAATCAAGCTGGCCCTGCACTACGTAGACCTGGAGGGGACAATCCGTATGAGATCAAAAGTAGTACCATATCCTTGCTACCCTCCTTTTATGGTACTACTAGGGAAGACCCTTACAGGCATATAGAGGAATTCACCGAGGTCTGTTCCACGGTGAAGCTGTAGGGCGTTACTGATGATGCTCAAATGCGGACCCTCTTTCCCTTCTCCCTTAAGGATAAAGCCAAGTATTGGTATCACACCCTTGATAATATAAATACTTGGGATGCCCTGAAGAAGGAGTTTTTGAAGTACTTCCCCATGAGCAAAACAAATCACTTTAGGAGGGAAATTATGTGTTTTGTTCAAAAGGATGGGGAAGCATTCCATGATGCGTGGGAGCACTTTAACAACTTGCTGAGACTTTGCCCACATCACCAGGTGCCTAAATGGCAACTGGCTGAAAGGTTCTACACCAGACTTAATGATTTGCATAGGCAAACTGTGGATGGTGCCTGTGCAGGAACCTTTCTATCTAAGACTGAGGATGAAGCTTGGAACTTATTTGATACTTTGAGTGAGAATTCTATTCACTTGAATTCTGCCTACATGGATAGAAAGCCCACTCTCATGCAAAGAAAGTTGGAGGAGAATGAGGCAAGGGACACCCATAATTTAGCCTATCAGGTTCAATTATTGAATCAAAACAAGGGAAGGCTTATGTCGAACCCGAGTTCATTCGTACCTAACACCTCCACATCCCAAGCTTCCGAATGCTTAATTTGTCAAGGCAATACACACGCCACTGTAGATTGCCACTTAGCCTCCCAATTCCCTGAGCTTGTACAAGCAAATTTGAATGCCGCTCAAGGGTTCCGTCCATGACCTCGTAATGACCCTTTCTCCAACACTTATAATGAGGGATGGAGGAACCACCCAAACTTTTCATGGAGATAAGGAAATGTCTCAAATTCAGGGAATTAAAAACCACAATCCTTTCAAAACCATCAAATGAACCAACCTCAGACCTTTGCCCAACCTAAAACCTCTGAGATGGATGAATTGAAGGCGATGTTGAAAACTATGCAAGAAAGTCAAAGTGCCATCATCCAATCTCATGACAAGGCTATACATGAGATGAAATCGCAAATTGGACACCTTGTTGAGGCCGTTAGACAGAGGGAGATTGGGAAGCTCCCCAGTGCTGCTGAGGAAAATCCTAAAGGAAAAGGGATTGTCTTTAGGGAGCATGCTCAGGCGGTGACTATTCTGAGGAGTGGGAAAGAAATTTCCAAACCCGATGCTCCTATTGTCTCACCACCTAAAAAACCATCCACCCCGACTTTCACCCCCACCGGAGAAGACTTGCCCGAATCTTCTCCGCTTGAAATCACCTCACCGGAAGAAGTTGCCCCCATTCCACCCCTTACTCGACATGACAACCCTTCCACCCAGAGATCGAGAGTGCCTTTTCCAGAGCACTTATCCACCTCTGGGCAGACTTCTGCTAGCTCATCTGGAGCCAAAGATAAGACGGATGAGATTATGGAAACATTCAAGCAAGTGCAGATTAACCTACCTTTGCTTGAAGCTATTAGGCAGATTCCATCTTATGCACGCTTCTTAAAGGACCTGTGCATGAAAAAGTGGCAATCTAGAAAACAGGTCCAATTAAAAGTTGTCCTGCCTGATTCTGTTAGCTTAATTGTTCAACATGGCACACCCCCGAAACTTAAGGACCCAAGAGCCCCATACATCTCTGTAGTTATTGGTGACTTACAAATTGATGAGGCTCTACTTGATCTGGGTGCGGGGGTGCACATCCCTCCGAGCTACGTGTATGAACAACTTAGGGGAGGCAATCTGAAGCCTAGCCCAGTAATCCTTCAAGTTGCTGATCGATCACTTAAGACACCACAGGAAATTTTGGAAGATGTCCTCATAAGAGTGGAGGATTTCTTCTTTCCCATTGACTTCTTAGTTTTGGACACAGACCCTACCAACAAGCCAACCAAACCCTCCATCATTTTGGGCCACCCCTTCCTTGCAACTTCGCATGCTTCAATCAATTGCAATACTGGGGCATTGAAAATGGGCTTTGGGAACAGGAAAATCTGGCTTAATGTGTTTGATGCTTACAAAGAAGCCGGACTTGAGGATTGTTCTCAAGTTGAGGTGATAGATGACCTGATTAAAGAGGCAACTCCTGCAATGTTATGTGATGACCCCCTTCAGCATGTCATGCTAAATGAGCATTCCCATCACTTGGAGGAATGTGAAGGGGATATACTAGAACTTGAGGAATTGCTAGGAGTTTTTGCTGAGTCTCTTCCCCATCATTTCCACCGAAGGTAGATCTGCTACCTGAGATGGGAACATTTATTATGAAACCCTCAACCATACAAGCCCCAGACCTTGAGTTGAAACCCCTCCCTGACACTCTCAAGTATGTTTTCCTATGTGCCAATGATACGCTCACCGTTATCATTTTGGCTATGCTATCTGAGGCACAAGAGGGAGCCTTGATTGAATGCCTGTCTAGGCACAAGGAAGCTATTGCTTGGAGCATTGCTGACATGAAGGGTATAGACTCTACACTCTGCATGCACCACATTTAAACTGATGATTCCATCAAGCCTTTTAGGGACATGCAGAGACGTCCGAACCATAATATGAGGGAGGTGGTAAAAAAGGAAATCCTGAAGTGGTTGGACGCCAGGATCATATATCCCATTACTGATAGTAAATGGGTCTGTCCCATTCATGTGGTGCCAAAGAAGGCAGGCTTTACTGTGGAACTCAATGACCAAGGTGAACAAGTTGTCACTAGACCCTCAACTGGATTGAGGGTCTGTATTGATTACGGCAAGCTGAACACCGCTACCCAGAAGGATCACTTTCCTTTGCCTTTTATTGATCAAATTATTGAGAACTTGGTAGGGAATAAGTACTATTTCTTTCTCAATGGATATTCTGGGTACAATCAGGTGGCAGTCTTTCCTGATGACCAAGAAAAGACGACATTCACAAGTCCTTACAGTACTTTTGCATTCAGGCGTATGCCATTTGGATTATGTAATGCCCCTGCAACTTTCCAGTGGTGTATGATGTCTATCTTTTCGGACATGATTGACGAGTGTGTTGAAGTGTTTATGGATGACTTCTCCATTTATGGCTCGCCTTTCTACCAGTGTCTCTTGCACCTGGAGAATGTGTTGAAGAGATGTAAGGAGACTGGTTTAGTCCTCAGCTGGGAGAAAAGTCACTTCATGGTATATAGAGGAATTGTATTTGGGCATGTTGTATCCGAGCAAGGTTTGGAAGCAGATAAAACCAAGATTGATTCTATTTCCAAACTTCCATGGCCTACGAATGTCAAACAGATTAGATCCTTTCTAGGCCATGCTGGCTTTTATAGGTGCTTTATTAAAACTTTTAGTAAAATTTCTAGGCCACTTTGTGACTTGTTGGCGAAGGAATCTTCCTTCAGTTTTGATTCAAAGTGTGCCGAGGCCTTTCAAACTCTAAAGGAGGCCTTGATCGTTGCGCCTATTCTCCAAGCTCCTGATTGGACACTCCCATTTGAGCTTATGTGTGATGCTTCAGATTATGTAGTGGGAGCAGTCCTTGGATAAAGGGTTGAGGGAAGACCTCATGTGCTGCATTCTGCAAGCAAGACTTTAACTGAACCTCAGCAAAACTACACCATCACTGAAAAAGAATTACTTGCTGTAGTTTTTGCTCTGGAGAAGTTTAGGTCTTATCTGCTTGGGTCTAAGGTGGTTATTTTTACTGATCATGCAGCAGTGAAACATCTCATTGCTAAGAAAGATTCTAAGCCACTTCTGATTAGGTGGATCCTACTCCTTCAAGAATTTGACTTGGAAATACGTGAAAAGAAAGGAGTAGAAAATGTTGTGGCTGACAACTGATGAGAGCCTCATCATGAGCCATAACTAGCTCATTTTGACCCAATAAAGAACATAAAAGCTCCTACATAACCTAGAAGAAGGCTTAACTGAAGAAACAAGTGCTCTGAGAAGAAAACATGAAATAAAGGTTAAAACTGTAATTTTACCATTACAGTACATAAATGGGATTTCTCAGAGGCAAAACATAGGTCAAATGGTCTAAATAAGATAAAAAGTGGGTTGAGTCAATCAGAAATGGGTTTATGTGCAATCTAAGAATTAAATGACACTTGGTAACCCTAAAACAGACCCGCATAAATTAACAAGGTTCTGATCAGAATAAAAATCAAGTAAACCCTCTAAAAATCATGGAAAAACATTCTCTAGGGTTTAGAATAATTAATTTGGCCCTTGGAACCCAGTTTGACCTAGATTAGGGTCCTAGCTCTTCAATTAACCTAATTTGGGTTTTTACGCAAAATGTCCAGTCAAATGAGGTCAAACCTAAAATCCAACTTTACCATTGGATTCCTTAGGTCAAAATTAGGTTTGTACCAAAATTTGGACCTAAGGGGAGGTCATCTTGACCTACTTTGCAATTTAGTAAACCCAAAGCATAATTTGGTCCCTATCTTTTGAATATCTTTGCAGAGAGCCCCCTAAGTTTTCCACCCCCTTTGCAATCCGGTCCTACTGCCATTGTTAGGGAAGAACGGAGCTCCGGCGAGGTTTGGAGAGGGATTACCCTCTAATCCCTCAGAGATTCCCTCCCAGAAATGGAAGGGGGATTCTCTAAGGAATTCCCTTCCTTCTAAAGCCAATTACAATTGCTGGTGTGAACCCAATCTCTCGTGTGAATGCACAAGAGATTCGGGTATCCCACCCTCTTTCCAACTCTGGCGAGCCGGCGGAGGTGATTACGTAGTCTCCACACGCTAGAAGGTTCGGCCAGCGCCTATAAAAGGCTCCCCAGACCCTGCCGCAGAACCTAAGCTTGATTTTGACGGAGATCCCCTCCAATTTCCCTCTCTCCCATCTCCGGCCAAAAGACCCGCAAGCTCCGGCGACCTCCTCTCCTCCTTCTCGTCGCTCTGCTGCCATACCAGTAGCAGAGTAAACTCCACCGCTTCCTCCCACGTCGCGCCGTACCAAGTGCACGTGTTCCTGACCTCTTCCTCGTCGCTGCTCCCTCCCACAGGGTCCTTATTCCCCGACGGCGGCAGTTACGCGCCATCCACTCCGCTGCCTCCCTTCCTTCCAGATCACCCCAGATACCCTCTCCATCCTCTCCTCTCTCTTTTCCCCCTGCTATCTTATCTGATTACCCCCCCACAGTGCCTAACCACCTCCATCGTCCTCGCCTTCGACCGACCTCCGGCGAGCCGCCCACACCACTCCGCCCATCCACACCGCTCACCAACCCCCTCGTGAGCTCCGCCTCACCACCAGGAACTCGTTCCACCCCTCCACTGCCACTCCAGACCCCCACAGTAGCCCCCCGAACAACCCTACACCTCCGGCTACAGGTTGACCAAGGCACGCACGCCTAGGCCGACCTGTAGCCTGCAACACCACCGACCGCCTTCACCGTGCCACGGCGAAAGTTTCCAGCTAATCTGATTGGGCCAATAGGCCGTTCTTGTGTGTAACAGGTTGTAGCTCCTGTCGCCATGACGGTCGAAGCAGCGAGGAGCTTGAAGCAGCTTCAGGCACCAGGGCTTCCAGGTTGCAGGTGCAGCAGGTGCACGCAGGTGTTGCGAAGCGACTTAGGCTAGCAAGTCGCGCTGCGAAGCCAGCAGCTGGGGAAATTGCACGATGAGAATTCTGCGGGCGCGCGTGAAAGCAGGCCTGACCAGATAGTCCCACATCGTGGGATCGCAAAACACAGGTATAGTATAAATTATTTTTGTGTTTTGCTCTCATTGCCTCCATAAGCACAGGGGTGAGGTCCCTCACCTGCCCTCACACCCGCCTCATTCGCGGCTTGACCTCGCGAATCTGGTGGGATCCGACCCGCGACCCAAACCTTGAGCACTCCTCGCGCACCACCACTTGCCGGTGCACCTGGTCCCGGGTATGAATCCGACCCGACTACCCGTGTGGCTCTGGGAGAGCGCCCTTGAGCGAATTGCTTGTGAGAGAGAGAGACGCTTGGGTAGAGGGACGGGGGTTGGTTTTGCTTCGGCTGTGGTGTGTGTAGGAAGGAAGAAGCAAAGGAAGTAGCGAGCACTTAGCAGCTGCAGAACAGGAAGAGAAGAAAGAAGAAGAGGCTGTGTAGCAGAAAAAGAAGGAGAAGCTTTCGTAGAGAACCAAAGAGAAGGAAGAAGGAAGGCAAGGCAGAAGAAAGTGAAGAACGAAGAGAGGTCAAGTGAAGAAGAAGAAAGGCAAGGCAGAAGAAGAAATAAGAGAAAAGAAACAAAGGCAAGAAGAAGAAGCCTGCACAAGACAAGAAGCAAAGGCAGAAAGAGAGAAGCGCAACGAAGAAGAAGAGGGAAAGGAGATTACATTTAAGACGTCTGATACAGAAATCAGATGTCCAATTCTATTTTTATTTCACAAATCCTTTTTAAAATTCACTCTTTGAATCAATCCTTTTCATTTAACAGTTGTATTCTTTGGTTTTAAAAAGTACTGAGCTTGCTCCCTGTGTTCGACCTCGGATACTCTAGTTTTTCGAGTAATAAAATTCTTTATATTTGTTTAAACGTTTTGTCGGTTATACTACAATGTGATATACTTTGAACCCGCACAAAAATGTGAGAACATTTTGGCGTCGTTGCTGGGGAGCAACGGGCACTTTTAAAGCTTTTGATTACAACTTTTCTATCTAATATCTAACTTAACTTCTCTCTTTTGTTGTGTTCAAGCAGGGAAAGCAAAACAAAAAGGAAAGAACAATAACTGCACAACAGACTCTCCAAGGAACAGGTAATTTCCATAAGCCCTCTCTCTTAACCCTCTCAAAATCTAAAAAGGAAAAAAAAGAGAAAAATCAACTTAGGACTACCTGTTTCATATTTAGTAACTCATCAAGTTGCCTGATTTTCATTTCAACATATTTTTGTCTATTCATCCAACTAAGGCAACTAGGGCTAAAACTTTCTTGATTGAGCCCTAGGTGCTAATTTCTAAGGCAACTAAATTGGACCCACTAGAGCCAAGTTAGGGATTGCAAAGCTAGGGTTTTTAGAGACACATCTTCTCTTAAATAAAGAAACAAATTTTCCAAAAAGAGGTGTGCCTAAATCGTGTTTGAAAAGATTTATACAAGAGGAACCCTAAGCAAATCAGGCTGTTAATCCATTTGAACCATAAAAAAAGGACCTAAAAACTCTCAAAGGAACAAGAGGTGAAGTTGATCCCTTGGGTCAACCAACCTTAAAATTAGGTCACTTTTTTGCACTCAAAATACCTAAAAGTTCAAGTGGAACATTAAGCACCTTGATCTTAAAATAAAAAAAGTAGACTTAAGAGGTCAAGGTCCCCATTCTGGTCTACCTGGAACCGCAGTGACAAGAGAGGTCGGGTGGGGGAAACCCTGTAACTCATGGGGACGCTCTACCGTGTAGGGGTCTTTGCGGGACTCTCCCTCTCTAGCTGCCCAGGTATTTCTCAGGTTGGCGATCTTCTGATCCAGGGGTCCATCTGCCCCGAACCTCTATAGTCACCCAACAATTTTTGGGTGTCTTGATTGGGTCTAGCACCTTCTAATCTCATCACATCTTTCGGTGCATGTTCGGTAGGAGGTCCTTAAGACCACCCTTAAGACCTCCTTTAGAAATTCACTCTCGTCGAGGCCAAGCCTCGACGCCCTTGTTTGTGCAGCAACCCCACCACATAAATCTTTCATCTGATTCAGATCCTAATTCTCCTTCTCCCATCATGGCACAACCCATTGAATAGGAGAACAACCTTGAACACCAACTTCAACGCCTTAATGATCTCTTTCAGAACTTTGTAAACCCACCACAGCGACCTATGATGCGAGATCACTATAATCTCGCTGCGGTGGCAATCGAACCCCGAGTACGAATCCCAATTGGAGGACCTGATTCTGAACTGAAGCCCAATATGATTCATGCCATACCGAAGTTCCATGGGCTTAACTCTGAGGATCCATTCCAACACATCAAACAACTCAAGCATCCGGCCCAGACCTTCGGGTCAGATGTACAAAATCGGGATATTTTACTCGTGATAATGTTTTCGTTCTCCCTCATGGACAAGGCCGCACATTGGTATCAAACTCAAACCCGTCCAATCAACACATGGGAGGAACTGCAGTCCAAATTTTTGAAAAAATTCTTCCCCGTTGGCTGAACGAATGCCTTGTGCCACCAGATCACTCATTTCACTCAAGAACCAGGAGAACCTCTTCACGAAGCTTGGGATCAATTCCTAGATCACATGGGAAAGTGCCCCCATCACGGAGTTCCTAAGTGGGAACAAGTCCAGTCTTTTTACCAGGGACTCCGTGAGGATATTCGTTTATTCGTCAATGCAATGTGCGGAGGAAACATCATGGGTCAACACGAGGACACGGTGTGGGAGATTCTCGAAAACATGTGCGAGAACTCCATAAATAATGAGTCCATGGGCTTATTCGACAGGACGAATGCCCGCGCATCGACGAATCTAAGAGGGACACATGAGATGCAGGACCTGTTTACTTCCGTCGACTTGGAACTGATGGCCAGTCGGTTGGACAAGGTTTCTATCATAGAAAAGAAGGTGGATGAGCTAACGCGACATTTGCAGCAAGCCACCTCTGCGCAAGACTCTTTTGCATGACCTCCTCTGGCAAGGGAAACTGTGCAAAACATCTATCACCAACCTGCCAAGGGGATGGACCCATATCCACCCCCGTCTGCCTCTCGGACCGGAGTGACCTCCGATCCATTCTACTCGAGTTGGGGGAACTCTGAACCCTCGTATTCTGACTTTCCTGAGGTTCCTCAGAATTGCGAGGACCTCAACGCCATCCAGAATGACCCATTCTCCAATACCTACAACCCTGGATGGCGAAATCATCCTAACTTTCAGTGGGCGGGAAATTCTCAAAGACCACCATATCAACCCCGTCCACAAGCCTCTCGTCCATTTCAGCCACCTCAGCCTCGGCCCAATCCCACCTACCAATCCAGGCAAAACCAGGATCAAATGACTCTTATCCTTCAAGCACTGGCTGACATTCAAAAGACGAATGCGGCAATGCAAAAACAGCACAAGGACGAATTCACAGAGGTTCGCAACCAACTGGCCCAGATGGCAAATTCCCGCCAACCTGGCACCCTTCCTTCGCAACCTCTGCCCAACCCAAATAACGTGCTAACCCAGAAGTGCGTTATGAATCAAAATTCGGGCCAAACACATGTGATTTATCAGGCCCCCGCTACTCCATCACCAAACGAGATGGAGGCTTCAACATCTTGTGCAGGATTTCAGCAGCAGCCACCCTCCTACCTAACCCAAATCAGGTCGGGTTGAACTCTGTAGCAACACGTAGTGGTAAAATAACCCAAGACCCACATTATCCGAACCACTCCAAGCCTGATAATAGCCAAGACCCTAGGATAATTATCCAAGATACTACTGTCCCAGATCAAGAACCTGGACCTATCCTAGAGGAACCAGCTAGGATCCCATTTCCTGAGGCCTTGACCAAAGGAAAAAGAATAACCAAACCCGTGGCTCCCGAGGAGGATCTGGTCAAGCTCTTTGAACAGGTCCAGATAAACATCCCGTTGATGGATGCAATCCGCCACATACCGGCTTACGCAAGGTTCTTGAAAGACATATGCACACCTAAAGGTAAGCTGTGAACCAAGGATGGGAATCCAATCGTACTGTCAGAGCAAGCCAGCTCTGTCATCTTGAGCAAACTCCCACCCAAGGCTAAAGACCCAGGAACTCCCTTGATTTCTTGTAAAATTGGTGAAACCCAATTTGATAGAGCCCTACTAGATCTAGGTGCCTCTATAAATTTAATACCTACATCCCTCCTTGACCACCTTGAAGAATCTGAACTTAAACCCACTGAGGTGACATTGCAGTTAGCCGATCGATCCATCAAGTCACCCAACGGAATACTCGAGGATGTCATTGTTAGGGTAAGAGATTTTTATTTCCCAGTGGACTTCATAGTACTAGACATAGATGCACCTAAGAACCCAAGGGGCACACCAATCATATTTGCGAGACCCTTTTTGGCCACTGCTAGGGCCAACATTAACTGCGAAGAGGGCCAGATAGAATTAAAATTTGGGAATCAAAACATGAAGATTGACATTTTCAAGGCCCAGCAAGGGATTAATTGCGGGGTTATAGAGGAAATATGTGATGTCAAAGTCATGGTTGATGAATTGCATATAGAGGACAACCTGATTATTCCTGATCAACCACTAGAGAATCAAAAACCGCTAACAGAGGAGTGCGAACATGATCTAGATACACCTATGACTCCTACCATTGCTCCTGATGTAAACCCTGAACCACCCGCTGCTGCTGACAACCCTGTCATGGAACTCAAACCCCTTCCCGAACATCTAAAGTACGTCTTTTTGGATTCAAATCAGACGTTTTCGGTGATTATCAATTCTCGACTCACACCTGACCAGGAACTCCGTTTGATTTCTATTCTCCAGCAACATCGTAGAGCCATTGGATGGACTCTCAATGATTTGACTGGTATAAGCCCTTCATACTGCACACATCGAATCTACACAGAAGAAGGTGCACGACCTTCAAGAGAAATGCAAAGACACCTAAACCCTAACTTGCAGGAGGTCTTGAAAAAGGAGATCATAAAGTGGTTAGATGCAGGGATCATCTACCCGATCTCCAACAGTCGTTGGGTGAGTCCAATACAAGTGGTTCCTAAGAAGGCAGGACTTACCATCATCACGACTGAAACAGGAGAAGTCATTCCTACCCGAATAGCTAACTCGTGGAGAGTCTGCATTGATTACAGAAGACTCAATTCCTCCACGAAGAAGGATCATTTCCCACTACCGTTTATTGATCAAATCCTCGAAAAACTAGCGGGAAATAGGTTCTTCTATTTTCTTGACGGGTATTCCGGTTACAATCAGGTGGCAATCCATCCAGAGGATCAAGAAAAGACCACATTCACCTACCCCTTCGGGACGTACACGTTTCGAAGGATGCCTTTCGGTCTCTGCAATGCACCTGCAACTTTTCAGCGGTGCATGCTTTCCATATTCTCAGATATGGTAGGTGATTATCTGGAAGTCTTCATGGATGATTTTTCAGTTTTTGGAGAATCATTTGACGATTGCCTCCAACACTTGGTCCAAATACTCAGGCGGTGCATCGAGGTGAATTTGGTTCTTTCCTGGGAAAAGAGCCATTTCATGGTGCCTGAGGGAATTGTCCTGGGACATCTAATCTCGGAGAAAGGCATCCAAGTGGATCGAGCTAAGGTTAACCTGATTTCCAAGCTTCCTATGCCTAGCTCGATTACGAACATCCGATCTTTTTTGGGGCACGTCGGTTTCTACTGTCGATTCATTCCCGACTTCTCAAAAATCGTGCGCCCCCTGACCAATCTTCTCTCCAAGGATGTGCCTTTCGAAATTTCCAAGGAATGCACTCAAGCATTTGAGATCCTACATGACCGAGTCGCCCAAGCCCCGATCCTACAGTCCCCTAATTTGTCTCAACCCTTTGAGATCATGTGCGATGCATCTGACTTCGCTGTAGGAGCGGTTTTGGGGCAGGATATTAACAGGATACCTGTGGTCATTTACTACGCCAGCAAAACACTGGATGAAGCTCAGCGTAACTATACGGTTACTGAGAAAGAGCTACTGGCCGTAGTATTTACCCTGGAAAAATTCAGATCATACCTTCTGGGTTCCCGTGTTATCATATACTCGGATCATACAGCTGTAAGGCATCTCCTTGCTAAGAAGGACGCGAAACCTTGATTAATCCGATGGATCTTGCTATTGCAAGAATTTGACCTCGAGATTCGCGACAAGGAGGGAAAGCAAAATGTGGTAGCCGATCACTTGTCCTGCCTTCCTTCTGAAATTATTGATCCTTCCGGACCTATTACAGAACACTTTCCTGATGAGCACCTCCTGACTATCAATACAAGTCTTCCATGGTTCGCTAATATAGTTAATTACCTGGCATCACATCAGATTCCGTCTGATTGGCCAAAGGCCAAAAAGGATAGATTATGTTCCGATGCCAAGTATTACCTATGGGAAGACCCGTATCTATTTCGCATTGGTGCTGATCAGATAATCCGTCGGTGCGTCGCGGAAGTGGAAATCAAAGACATACTCTCATTTTTCCATTGCCAAGCATGCGGTGGACATTTTTTAGGACATAAAACCGCATCAAAAGTCCTCCAGTGTGGCTTTTACTAGCCCACAATTTTCAAGGATGCATACGATCACTATAAGGCATGTTCCCGTTGCCAGACTCTAGGCAACATGAGCCATCGAGACATGATGCCTCTACAGCCGATCCTGGTATGCGAAATTTTTGATATTTGGGGGATTGATTTCATGGGACCCTTCCCGATCTCGGATGGCTTCGAATACATCTTACTCGCAGTTGACTATGTTTCCAAGTGGATAGAAGCCATTCTGACCCGAACCAACAATCATAAAGTCGTTATAAAATTCCTCCATCAAAACATTTTCTCAAGGTTCGGGATTCCACGTGCTGTAATTTCCGACGGAGGGACCCATTTTACAAACGCTCAGTTCAGGTCACTGATGACCAAATACGGGGTGTCACACCAAATCTCTACTCCTTACCACCCCCAAACTAATGGTCTAGCTGAGCTATCTAACTGAGATATCAAGAAGATCCTTCAGGTTACTGTTCGACCTGATAGAAAAGATTGGTCTTCTTGGCTTCCGGAAGCATTGTGGGCCTATAGGACTGCCCACAAGACCCAATTAGGAATGCCTCCCTTCAGACTAGTGTACAGGAAGGCATGTCACCTCCCCGTCGAGTTTGAGCATAAAGCCTATTGGGCAGTACGGACCTGTAATCTTGACCTTTCTAAGGCTGGAACCCATAGAAGACTTCAAATGAGCGAGATCGATGAATTACGCCACGACGCGTATGAGAACTCGCGAATTTACAAAGAACGGGTTAAAGCTTTTCACGACAAGCACATCTCTAGAAAGGTCTTTCATCCTGGTCAAAAAGTTTTACTCTTTGATGCCCGACTAAAACTATTCCCAGGGAAGCTAAGATCCAAGTGGGTTGGACCTTACCTAGTCCGACAAATCTTCGGAAATGGAGCCATTGAAATCAGCCCACTCAGCCACGATTCTGAACCCTTTGTCGTGAACAGTCAGAGACTCAAGCCGTTCATTGACATGACTGATATAGATTTGGCTGAGTCATCCTTTACCCTCCATTCATCTTAAGCTCATTGCGCCCAGCCAATGGCGTAAAACTCAGCGCTTAACGGGAGGCAACCCGTCATTCTTTGAAAAACCCGAAACCTTTTCTGACATCTCTATGCAGAACTCATTAAGGTGACTTCACCTCAGGTATACCTACCCAAGATTAGAAATCGTTCGCAACAAGTCACTTTGACCCATTCACTCACCACACACCTGTCCTAATGCATGAACTAAGCTGAATTTGAACCCACCTAATTTACAATGGGGACATTGCAAATCTTAGGCATGGGGGGGTATGAAAGTGCAAAATGTAAAAAAATTCACATCAAGAAAGGGTTTCATAAAAACAAAAAAAAACAAAAAAGAAAAAAAAAAGACTTGATAGAGGGGAGGAACAATTCAGGGTCATACAAATGAGAGGAAGAAAAGAGAGCAAAATGACAAAAAGGAGCACAAAAGGAAAATAAAAAGAAATAGTCATTAGTAAAAGATTAAGGGGTTAACTGAAGTTCTAGACCGAATCAAGAAAAAGAAAGAAAAGTGCTATGGAGATATAACAAGAGGTTAGCAGGAACGCTGGTCTAAGGCCTCTTGGGCTAGTATCTTTAGCTTAAAAATTCACGTATCCATTAAAATCTGGATAGTCCTCAAGAGGTTGAGGAAAATGTGAAGTTTGAGTATTAGGTCCAAGGCTTAGGAAGTATTCGGCCTCGTTAACTGACCTCTGGTTTGCGGAATTCGGTAACCTAAGCACCCCAAATTCACACACAGTCTGGTTCAGTGCGCATAAACATCCAAATCACGCGAAAAGCGTTGAATGTTCTGAAAAAGTCACCTAGATTAGGAGCGGCCAATCAACACAAATTGATTTGGACGAGTTCCCAGTGCGGAGAGGCGAAAATTCCCCTCGAAGATGCGTAACAACATATCGTCTCCTCGGTGCTTGCCTCTTAATATATTTAATATCCTACTGGGGGCATGTAAGCACTCTGCTAGTTCAGATGCCATGGGCGGCATTATCATGAAATGTCGATCGCCAGGGTCTGAATTTGGCCACGGAACGCCATGGGCAGGATTATCTCCAAATCTTGAAAGCCAAGGTCCGGGGGTTGCCATGGGCGGGATTATCTCGAAATCTCGAAAGCCAGGGACCCTTGAGGATTGATGATGGGGACGAGGAATCCGATACAGACAGTGTTGAGAAGCTAATCCGAAGCAAGAAATAAAAAGAAAAGAGAGAGAAAAGCTCTCCAAACAAATAAATCTTCTATCTCTCTCTTACAAAAAAAAAAGAATTCACTGCAAACTGAATTTAGGCTAAAAATGTCTCAAGCACGGGTGCTTTAACCGCGGAGTCCAACAAACCCTAGGTTAGTTTTTGTGGACCGTAGAAACCTTTGCGGAGGACTGAGGCTAAAGCAGAACAGGTCTAGATTTTGGTTGGTACTTGGGTACCTCTAGGCCTATTGTCAGCATTCTAACTTAATCACAAAAGGAGAAGCACTTATCATTGTTGACAGACACTCAGGGTCTAGAATGGAAGTTAAAACTTTGAAATTTTGCTAAGGGACTAGCAAAAGTTAGGCATGGGGGTATGATGAGAGCCTCATCATGAGCCATAACTAGCTCATTTTGACCCAATAAAGAAGATAAAAGCTCCTACATAACCTAGAAGAAGGCTTAACTGAAGGAACAAGTGCTCTGAGAAGAAAAAATGAAATAAAGGTTAAAACTGTAATTTTACCATTGCAGTACATAAACGGGATTTCTCAGAGGCAAAACAAAGGTCAAATGGTCTAAATAAGATAAAAAGTGGGTTGAGTCAATCAGAAATGGGTTTATGTGCAACCTAAGAATTAAATGACACTTGGTAACCCTAAAACAGACCCGCATAAATTAACAAGGTTTTGGTCAGAATAAAAATCAAGTAAACCCTCTAAAAATCATGGAAAAACATTCTCTAGGGTTTAGAACACTTAATTTTTCCCTTGGAACCCAGTTTGACCTAGATTAGGGTCCTAGCTCTTCAATTAACCTAATTTGGGTTTTTACGCGAAATGTCCAGTCAAAAGAGGTCAAACCTAAAATCCAACTTCAACATTCGATTCCTTAGGTCCAAATTAGGTTTTTACCAAAATTTGGACCTAAGGGGAGGTCATCTTGACCTACTTTGCAATTTAGTACACCCAAAGCATAATTTGGTCCCTATCTTTTGAATATCTTTGCAGAGAGCCCCCTAAGTTTTCCACCCCCTTTGCAATCCGGTCCTACCGCTATTGTTAGGGAAGAACCGAGCTCCGGCGAGGTTTAGAGAGGGATTACTCTCTAATCCCTCAGAGATTCCCTCCTAGAAATGGAAGGGGGATTCTCTGAGGAATTCCCTTCCTTCTAAAGCCAATTACAATCGCTGGTGTGAACCTAATCTCTCATGTGAACGCACGAGAGATTCGGGTATCCACCCTCTTTCCAACTCTGGCAAGCCGGCGGAGGTGATTGCGCGGTCTCCACGCGCTAGAAGGTTCGGCCAGCGCCTATAAAAGGCTCCCCAGACCCTGCCGCAGAACCTAAGCTTGATTTTGACGGAGATCCCCTCCAATTTCCCTCTCTCCCATCTCCGGCCAAAAGACCCGCAAGCTTCGGCAACCTCCTCTCCTCCTTCTCGTCGCTCTGCTACCATACCAACAGCAGAGTCAACTTCGCCGCTTCCTCCCACGTCGCGCCGTACCAAGCGTGCGTGTTCCTGACCTCTTCCTCGTCGTTGCTCCCTCCCTCAAGGTCCTTCTTCCCCGACGACGGCAGTTACACACTGTCCACTCCGCTGCCTCCCTTCCTTCCAGATCACCCCAGATACCCTCTCCATCCTCTCCGCTCTCTTTTCGCCCTGCTATTTTATCTGATTACCCCCCGACAGTGCCTAACCACCTCCATCATCCTCGCCTCCGACCGACCTCCGGCGAGCCGCCCACACCACTCCGCCCCTCCACACTACTCGCCAACCCCCTCGTGAGCTCCGCCTCACCACCAGGAACTCGTTCCACCCCTCCACTGCCACTCGAGACCCCCACAGTAGCCCCCCGAACAACCCCACACCTCTGGCTACAGGTTGACCTAGGCACGCACGCCTAGGTCGACCTGCAGCCTGCAGCACCGCCCACCGCCTTCGCCGTGCCACGGCAAAAGTTTCCAGCTAATCTGATTGGGCCAATAGGCCATTCTTGTGTGTAACAGGTTGTAGCTCCTGCCGCCATTGACGGTCGAAGCAGCGAGGAGCTTGAAGCAGCTTCAGGCACCAGGGCTTCCAGGTTGCAGGTGCAGCAGGTGCACGCAGGTGTTGCGAAGCGACTTAGGCCAGCAAGTCGCGTTGCGAAGCCAACAGCTGGCGCAATTGCAAGACGAGAATTCTACGGGCGCGCGTGAAAGCAGGCCTGACCAGATAGTCCCACATCGTGGGATCGCAAAACACAGGTATAGTATAAATTATTTTTGTGTTTTACTCTCATTGCCTCCGTAAGCACAGGGGTGAGGTCCCTCACCTGCCCTCACACCCGCCTCGTCCGCGGCTTGACCTCGCGGATCTGGTGGGATCCGACCTGCGACCCAAACCTTGAGCACTCCTCACGCACCACCACTTGCCGGTGCGCCTGGTCCCGGGTGCGAATCCGACCCGACTACCCGTGTGGCACTGGGAGAGCGTCCTTGAGCGAATTGCTTGTGGGAGAGAGAGACGCTTGGGTAAAGGGACGGGGGTAGGTTTTGCTTTCGCTGTGGTGTGTGAAGGAAGGAAGAAGCAAAGGAAGCAGCGAGCACTTAGCAGCTGCAGTACAGGAAGAGAAGAAAGAAGAAGAGGCTGTGTAGCAGAAAAAGAAGGAGAAGCTTTTGTAGAGAACCAAAGAGAAGGAAGAAGGAAGGCAAGGCAGAAGAAAGAGAAGGACGAAGAGAGGCCAAGTGAAGAAGAAGAAATAAGAGAAAAGAAACAAAGGCAGGAAGAAGGAGCCTGCACAAGACAAGAAGCAAAGGCAGAAAGAGAGAAGAGCATCGAAGAATAAGAGAGAAAGGAGATTAC
Source organism: Thalassia testudinum (assembly GCA_037157565.1). Taxonomy (NCBI): domain Eukaryota; kingdom Viridiplantae; phylum Streptophyta; class Magnoliopsida; order Alismatales; family Hydrocharitaceae; genus Thalassia; species Thalassia testudinum. Next base: position 14,607,815 of record JAZHRO010000063.1, read on the forward strand.
ATTTACAATTCTATTTTTATTTCACAAATCCTTTTTAAAATTCTCTCTTTGAATCAATCCTTTTCATTTAACAGTTGTATTCTTTGGTTTTAAAAAGTACTAAGCATGCTCCCCGTGTTCGACCTCGGATACTCTAGTTTTTCGAGTAATAAAATTCTTTATATTTGTTTAAACGTTTTGTCGGTTATACTACAATGTGATATACTTTAAACCCGCACAAAAATGTGAGAACAACCACCTATCTTGCCTTCCTCTTAATGAATCTCTTTCTAGAGACATTCACGAGACATTTCCTGATGAAACACTGATGGTGGTAACACCAACTTTACCTTGGTATGCAGACACTATAAATTACTTGGTCACTGGACAAACTCCTTGCACTTGGGATGAGCAGAAAAGAAAGAGATTCATTTCTCAAGCAAGATATTTTCATTGGGAAGCGCCAGAATTATCTAGAATTGGACAAGACAAAGTATTGAGACGTTGTGTACCTGAAGAGGAACAACAAAGTGTGTTGAGTTTTTGCCATGAACTTCATTGTGGAGGACACTTTGGTGCTAAGAAAACTACTTTTAAGGTTCTCTAGTCCAATTTTTGGTGGCCTTCTTTATTTAAGGATTCTCATTATTTTGTTAAGGCATGTATTAGATGTCAACGGACTGGAACGATTGGGAAGAGGAATGAAATGCCTCAACATCCTATTCAATCTGTTGAAATTTTTGATGTGTGGGGAATTGACTTTATGGGCCTCTTCCCGTCGTCCCATGGTTATGAATATATCTTGGTGGCAGTTGATTATGTCTCTAAATGGATAGAGGTCATTCCTACGCACACAAATGACCACTCCGTGGTTTTGAAATTTTTGAAGGCCAATATCATATCCCGTTTCTACTGCCCCAAGACTATTATAAGTGATGGGGGACCTCATTTTCAAAACCACCACTTCAATCAATTAATCAGGAGTTTGGGAGTGACTCACAAGGCTGCTACCCCTTACCATCCTCAGACAAGTGGCTAGGTTGAAGTGTCAAATAGGGAGATAAAAAATATTTTGGAAAAGACCGTTAGACCTGATAGGAAAGACTGGTCCCAAAAGCTCAATGATGCTTTGTGGGCTTATCGAACGGCCTATAAGACCCCTTTGGGTACTTCTCCCTTTCGGATTATGTATGGAAAAGCATGCCATTTACCTGTTGAGTTGGAACATTAGGCACTTTGGGCTATTTGAAGTGTTAACATGGATTTAGCGAAGGTAGGTAAGGCACGACTTCTAGAATTAAGTGAGCTTGAGGAGCTGAGGAATGATGCTTATGACACCTCTCAAGCTTATAAAGAAAGAACTAAGGTCTTGCATGATAAGTTTATATTTCGAAAGACCTTTAAGCCCAACCAACAAGTTTGGCTTTTCAATTCTAGACTTAAACTTTTTCCTGGGAAGTTAAAATCTCGTTGGGATGGGCCTTACATAATCACAAAGTATTTCCGCATGGAGCTGTGGAGATTAAAATCCTTCCTCTTCAGCAACTCCCTTTATCATCAATGGTCAACGGTTAAAACCATACATAACTTTAGATGGTCATCTGGTTGACGAAGTCACTCTTGAGGAGCCTTAGCTCCTACCATTCTCCGCCTCAGGTAATATCTTCCTTTAGCTATTTTTGTTTTCAATAGGACATTGTTTGAACCAGGCATGGGGGATAGGACCTGAGGCATTTTGTTTATAGCATGCATATAAAAAAAAAAAAGAAAAAAGAAATGTTTTGAGCTTAACTGGCTAAGTCCTGCATTCTTAAGCAAATCAAAACTCTAGGGTAGACTAAATTAATTCTAGGGTTAAACTTTACAAGCTAAATGAGCTGCTAGCTTTAGACCTTTAGGGTCCTTTGTGGACTTAAAAACTCAAGTAGAAGTTAAGTTGCGGACCATTCCTCAAGAGGTTGAGGAAGGGAAGCTAGGGTTTGAGTTAAAAGGTGGGGTAGTACCTGGAGTCTTGTACTACCTTTTGGTTTATGGGTCCTTGTAACCCAAGCATCCAAATTTCACACACTTGGTCTGGTAATTAACTTAATTTCTTTCTTTCTGAAAAGAGATTTGGTTCGCTTAGTTTTAATTTAGGAGAGGCTTGAAAACACATTTTGATTGGAAGAGTTCCTGCCGTAGGAGAGGTGGAGTATGTACTCACCTTGAGGATGCGATGGTAACATATTACCTCCTTGGCGCTTGTCTCTTAGGATATCCATCCTACTGGGGGCATGTAAGCGCATTGTGTGGTTCAGGTACCATGGGAGGCCCTATCTCGAAGTGCCGATTGCCATAGGCCTGAATTTGCTTAAGAAATCCATGGGCGATACTATCTCGAAGTGTCGATTGCCAGGAGTTCTTGGGGTCGTTATGGGTGGTGCTATCTCGAAGCATCGAAAGCCATGCACCCTTCGAGGTATGGTAATGGGGGCAATGAATTCGACACAGACTATGTTGATAGTTGATCTGAGATTAGACTTAAAAGAATCAAACAAAAAAATATATATATATATTATTAAAAGAAAAAATGAAAACTTTTTCCTTTAACTCAAATAACTCAGACCAATGCACAGGCACGGATTCTTTAATCTCAGGGATCAATAAACCTTAGGGTAGAGTCAGAAATCAGGGAAACTTGTGCCTACAACTCGTCTTTAACCGACCTAGTCTGTAACTTAGCAACTACTTAGGAACCTTGGGTCTAGAGTCTGAACTTAATATCCTTCTAAAGGAAGACCAATTGGGTTGACTAGTCTACTTGGAGTGCTAGGTTTCGCTTAATTTTGCTAGGGACTAGCAAAAACAAGGCATGGGGGTATTTGATGAGCCCATATTTGTGGGCTATTTAAGTATTTAAGTGCCTAGACATTAGGTTAATTCTAACATTTATTTAGCATAAATTAGGATGTAAATAGATTAATTCATATTTCTAATTTAATTACATAATTCATGCATTGCATTCATATTTTAAATGCATTTAGAATTAACTTAGAATGCCATTCATTTAATTAGTTAACCAATTAGGTACATTGCATGCATTAATTTTAAGTTAATATAAAAGTTGAGGGTTTGTATATAATAACCATAATATTTTAACAATATCTTTTGTTCTTCTTTTCAGCAACTGCTCGGCTGCCGCTGCAACGCCTCCTGCTGCACTAAAGCCCACATTCATGGATTAGCGGAGAAGGTGGATCTGCTCCCACCTCTCCATTCAAATTCGTGCAAGCAGCTACAAAAAGAGGAGAGAGGCTGCCAAGTGGAGCAGGCCTCCACCCCCGACCCACCACTGTGCAGAGAGTTCGTCTCACTTCCATTCCACACCACTGGCCTCAATCGCGACGACGAGCCTCCACCACCGTGGGCGTGTGGTGTGACAGGCCACACCACCATCTGGAGATCGTCCGCATTACCGTGAGCACCTCGCCGTCATCACCAACAACCACCGTCGCAGCCATTGAAATTTCACTGCTCAGTCAGTTAAGACTTCTAAGAAGTTTCCTGGACATCTGAAGCTTCGACCCAAACTTTAGCAGCAACCAGCCACTCACTCCACGCCTGCGCCCCTCCGGTTGCATGCTTGAACCAACTCCTGCAGCATCTATTCCAGCGCCACCCACCCGCTCACTCGACGCTCACATCACACCACCCGCACACATAGTAGCAGGACTGGCCACCCGCTCCTTCACGTACTTCACCTCCAGCGCAAACCGCCAGCCCACGCATGCGCATCACCTCCAGCTTCCAGCGCGCTCTCGCTAGCACCCTACAGCACCTCTTTACGTACTCAGCAGGAATGCGTTCTTCTCCGCACCTTCCGCCTGCAGTGCTCCCTGCCATCTGCAACGCGCCCGCCCCTTCCAGTCTGCAGTGCACCTGCACTGTCTGCCTACGCCTATCACCTGCAGCAGCATCTACCTCCACCACAGCGTGCCCACCAGCAACCCTCCGTACGCTCAACTCTAGCACGCCGGCAACACCAGTGCATGCGTGCGCATCACCTGCAGCAGCGCTCAACTCCAGTGCACAACCGCCCCTCCAGCAGCTGCAGCCACCGTTGATAGCCAGCTTCGCCGGAGCTTTGTCCAGCCGACTCTGGCCACTGCTCAACTCCCAGCTACCACCGCTGCGATGCCCTCTGTCCAAAGAACTTCCTCCGATCTTCCCACCTCCAGCCGGCCATTCCTCTTCACGCACGGCCAAGGGGAATAAATCCCCTGTTTTGCTACAGTATTCATCCCATTAGTAATTATATTTTCTACCATTGTCATCTTTTAATGATATTTTATTGAACCTACATTGCAAAAAATATCCTCTAGTTATTAAAAATTGCTACTTCAGCATGTTTTCTTGATTCAACCTTAATCTGAACGCAAATTTGGCTTGATTTTCGTCTAAACTAACTACGAACAAACATTTTTAACCGGTGCGAATTTAAATACGTCATTGCCTCCCTGTGGATACGACCTGCTCTTCTACGAGTGGTTATTTTTTTTTAATTATTGATTAGTCGATTTTTCCACTACATAAAACTACAAATGACTTTAAAGTAAACAAACGACTCATCACTTATAGTGTGTGTGTGTGCGGGCGTGTGCTCCTGCAGGTGTGCACCCGAGTGGGCATATGTGCAATGAGCTTTGGGAGGGCGAGGCCTGGGAGGCAGTTGAGCTACTTCATCTCAAGAGAGGGCCAGTTTGGCTCAAGAAAGAAAAAAAACCAAGAATGAACCCTAATCAAATTAGTCAAGGACCAAGTAGGGTCTGGTCCCACCCTGATCTCAGGGTACTGTGTATCCTCGAAAGGACCTCACGACAAATCTTAAGCAATTTTTGGTTAAAGGACAGCTTGAAGGAAAGAAGACAAAATGAAGAAGCTGAGAAGGCTAAGTGTCGAAGGAAGCTAAGGGTTGAAGGAAGCAGATTCTGGAGAAGCTAAGGAAAGGAAAAAGAAAGTTGAAGGGCGAAAGGAGAAGTGATACGAAGGCGTGTCCCAGACGTCTTTTAAGACGTTTGGGAGGTGGTTCAGACGTCGAACCAGATGTCTGGGATCACATCCAGACGTCGGACCAGACGTTTGGGATCATTTCTAGATGTCTGGAAATCAGTTATTTTCGACACGCACGAGTCGTCTGCGCACCTGAGCGCGCAGACCGCATATTAGCTCCTACGGCTGCAGATTCTTGTCGCTGCCGTCTCTCTCTCTCCTCCTCGCGCGGCCTTAAAAGGCCACGCGCTCTCTCCCGTCGCCTCCACCCCTTTCCTCTTCTCCTTCCAGTGCAAGAGAGTGAGCGCGAGAGCAGGCGCGGGGTTGCTGCGGCGGCGACGGACGCAGTGAGCGTGGAGGGGGTGCTGCGTGCGAGAACGACGCTCAGCCGTGAGGGCGAGCTCGCCGGGGGCTGCCAGGGCCGGCCGGTAGGGAGCGCAGCGGGCGCGGAACGACGTGGGAGGCCTGCTGCGGCTCGAGCAGTAGGCGCACGAGGTACGACGCGGGTGGCGTCGCGAGCGGAGGGCGAGTCGCGCCCTGGTTCTGGAAAAATTTCCAGAATCAGACGTCTGTGCTGATAGCCAGACGGCAAGGTCGACGTCTGGAAGACTGTCCAGACGTCTGAAAGGTCAGTTTTCTTTCTTCTTCTTCTTTCTTGTCGACTGACTGTACTGAGGGAGGGAGATGGGTGTGCGCAGGCTCGGTGATTCGCCATCCAATGCCAATCAGACGTTTGGCTGTAGTACCAGACGGCAGAGCGACCTCCAGACGTCCGGGGTGACCATCGGAAGTCTGGGAACTAGGCCAGACGTCCCCGCAAACTTCTGGATGTCTGGGAAACCACGCAGAACAAGGTAATCCTATGATCCACTTTTTAAGATGTCTGGAATAAGTTCCAGACATCTGATTTTACACAGTTTCGTCATTTTCGACCCGTTTAGGGCCGTTCGGGTTCCATTTTCCGCGATTCGGGTTGCATTCTTTTCAGAATTATTTCCTCTACCCGTCTACAGTAGCTACACACTATTTTGAGACATTCCTTGTGTTTGATCCTTGTGATAGGACCCTGTTCTGTTGTAGTCTCGAGGGTCGCGGAGGCACGCGGGATTCCCGATCACGTCCCCATTACTCCCGTTGTACCTGGTAGAGTGGCTTTAAGTTATTAATAAAATCTGTTAAATTATGGAACCATAAATAGAACCTAGGGCATTACATGAATCCTAGGAATGAGAAATAGATGGAATGATAGCTCCTAGGTGTTGCATGAATCCTAGGGCTGGAAAACTAGATTGTATGATAGATCCTAGGATATGGCATGAATCCTAGGATGGGAAAACCAGTGGAATGTATAATACTGCAGTCTTGGAAAATGGAAAGAGATATAAAGCTGCCTATAATTTGAATTAATAGCTGCCTGTTGTGAATAAATAACGTGGTTGAGAACATGGATTGTAAGAATGTGAAACTGGAAAGTGAAACCTCGATGTTTGAGTAAAAAGGATGGAACCCTACGGGGGAATTAGGAGTGGAACTCCTGGAAAGAGAAAGGAATGGAACTGAGATGTAGTTGTGTACTGTCTCTTGGGTACGTAGTACCAAGGGAAGTACCTGTACCTGTTTAGTGCAGAGTGGGGCCAGCTACCCCAGGGACCCGGGGTTAGGACCGGCCGCTCTGTACCGACTTGCTGGCCCTCGTGTACGTAGTACCGAGGAAAGCTACTAGTGTTAGGAGGGCACTAGCTACCCCATGGAACCCGGGGTTCTGCTAGCCTCCTACACCGACTTGTTTAGGCCCACTAGGGCAAACCAGGGTAGTCAGGCGAGGGTGCGCGGACTGTGGAGGGGCAAGGCCTCGGTTTGGTTACTGTGGAGGGGTTGGACCCCTGTTACTGAGAGGGCTCTGCCGTGGAATGGTTCCGTGCTGTGCTTTGGGCGCACCCGTTAACGGAAACGACTGACCGCATGCCAGTACGGGTTAGCTACCTATGCATTTATCGCGCATGCCGTAGTCACCGTTACGTCTGTCAGTGACCTTGGGGTGGTTTACTGAGGGTAGGATCACCACGGGGGACTCTCCTGGCCAGGAGAGCACCACGTGCTACTTCTACTTTTTGGAAAAGATTGCAATCAAGATCATTCCCACGAGGAACATTCGAGATCACGAAAAAGATCTGAGGAATAAATGAAATAGTGAGACAATTGAAAGATGTGAATAAAGAAAGTAATGGAACATAATAGCTACTGTACACTCTGCTGTTGTCTTTAGTTTTAGTTGCCACTCTACTCAGCGTTTTGCTGACGTGCTACACTCGTTACCTTTTTCAGGACCAGGTGTTGAGCAGCCAGGGTCAGCGGGCCGAGTAGTGTCCAGTAGAGTTACCACTGTCTCTTGTACATCTTTTGTTACGTTATAGTGAGTAGTTCTTGTTTCCGCTGTACTTTTCTTTACCTGTAGTTCAAATTATATGATGAATGTTGTTCTACTGTTGTGGTGGTATATACTGTGGTAGTTTCTTTCCTTACTGCTGTACTTTCTTACTGTTAGTTATATTCATGCTGAATGTGGTTTATTTTACTGCTCTTTTGGTTACTTCCTCGTTGGACGACTAGGTCTTGGGATTAGTTGAGTCAGTCCGGTTCTCGTGTCTCGTAGGGACTCGGGAACCGGGTCGTTACAAGATGGTATCAGAGCAAGGTCGTCCCTAGAAGTGAATCAACTGACTGGAAAATAACCAATTCACATGTCTATAACTAGAGTAGCCACCACAACATATCTCTTGACATGAGCTCTTAGACATTTTCGTTAGGTACTGTTCCATACTGACGTATTTCGTTGTTTCGCGTCTCCTTGTAGGAGATGCCTCGTCGTGGAACTAGGAGGGTGGGCCACGGGCGCGGCCGAGGTCAGGGCCCGAGGGATAGATGTGTCGGGCTTGGAGTACATACTACCCCTCCTCTTCTCCTGAGCATACAATCTCCGGACCTCGTCCAACTAATTCGAGAGGTGGTTCGTGAACAATTTCAGCTTCCATCCACATCGCCACCCCCTCCACCCCCTTCTGAGCGTACGACAGGGGAGTTGGTGGTGGAACGAGATTTCCGTCGTCACACTAGGCGTGTTAGGAGAACTCAAAGGAGACACGTGGCGTCCGCAGGAGAGCCGTCACGTTGTGCAGGGCCATCAGTGGCCTTTGGGGGCCCTCGACAGGGGCCAGTCGCTAGCACCGGACCCCCGCCTAGCCGACAGCAGGGACCCACTGAGGGTGGGAGTCGGGTTCCCCTCTGCTACCAGTGTGGCCAGCCGGGCCACATCAGGAGGGACTGCCCATCTAGGGCAGGAGGTCAGCAGATACTCCCGGCGCGGAGCATTGGAGGGCACGCAGGAGGCCGCGGTTCCCAAGCACGAGGAGGAGGACAGCAGTCGCGAGGAGGGTACCGGCCAGCACCTACCCGTCCGACGCAAAGTGTGGCTACTTCGTCCGCACCTAGAGCTGAGGGGCGTATCAATGCCCTAACACACAGGGACGCTAGAGCTTCGGGATTGGTGGTAGCAGGTATGGTTTCAGTTTCTGGCAGACTCGTTTACACGCTTTTCGATTCCAGCGCTACGCACTCGTTTGTCACAGCCAGTTTCGCAGTTAGTTTGGACCAGGATTATACACTGTTAGAGAATCCGCTCGTAATCAGAGGTCCGAGTGGTCAGCTGTTTGTAGCTGAGGAGGTGTACACGGATTGCGAGGTCAGCGTCGGGGGACATAGCCTGCCAGCTGACCTGATTATGATACAGATGGAGGACTTTGGAGTGATTCTGGGGATGGATTGGTTGTCTGCTTCCACTCCTTGGTGGACTGTTTTGAGAGGAAGATTGTCTTCTCCATTCCGGAGTTGCCTCCTTTCGAGTTTCACGGACAGCGAGTGGACGGAGGTTTCAGGTGCATTTCGACACTTCAGGCTGCGAGACTTTTGAGCCAGGGGTGTGAGGGCTTCCTAGCTTGTGTGGTGGTAGAGCCCAGCCCTGTGGCAGACTTCCAGAGCATCCCGGTGGTCAGAGAGTACCCTGACGTGTTTCCAGACGGGTTACCAGGACTACCGCCCGAGCGTGAGATCGAGTTTGAGATCTCACTAGTACCAGGGACCAGCCCCATCTCCACCGTACCATACAGGATGGCACCGCTTGAGCTGCGAGAGCTCAAGTCTCAGTTGCAGGACCTTCTGGAGAAGGGTTTCGTGAGGCCCAATGCATCTCCCTGGGGAGCCCCGGTACTGTTTGTGAAGAAGAAGGATGGGACCCTACGTCTTTCTGTGGACTACCAAAGCTGAATAGGGTCACCATCAAGAACAGGTATCCGCTGCCGAGGATCGACGATTTGTTCGACCAGTTGCGGGATGCCACGGAATTTTCCAAGATAGACTTGAGGTCTGGATACCACCAGTTGAGGATCAGGGAGACCGACGTCTCCAAGACAGCTTTCCGCACCCGGTACGGACACTACAAGTTTTTGGTCATGCCGTTTGGGCTGACCAATGCCCCCGCTGCTTTCATGGACCTGATGAACCGGGTGTTTAGACCGTACTTGGACCAGTTCATGGTGGTATTCATAGATGATGTATTCATCTATTCTAGAGATCGGGTGCAGCACCGACAGCACTTGCGGATGGTTCTGGACACTCTGAGATGACGCAGGCTGTACGCCAAATACAGCAAGTGCGAGTTCTGGTTGAGGGAGGTGACCTTATTGGGTCATGTGATCTCTGGAGACGGCTTGGCGGTGGACCTAGCCAAGGTCGAGGCAGTGCTCAGGTGGGAAAGACCGCGTTCAGTCACTGAGATTCGCAGTTTCCAGGGACTGGCAGGCTACTACAGACGATTCATTAGAGGATTTTTGCAGATTGCGCGTCCTATGACACAGTTGACCCGGAAGGACGTGCCTTTCGCTTGGACAGACGCCTGTGAGGCACGTTTTCTGGAGCTGAAGGAGAGGTTGACCTCGACTCCCGTGCTCACCATCCCTGACAGTAGTGGCGGGTTCGTTGTGTACACGGATGTCTCCTTGCAGGGATTAGGAGGTGTGCTCATGCAGAGGGGTCACGTTGTCGCTTACGCTTCGTGACAACTGAAGCCCCATGAGCATACCTACCCTACCCACGACCTAGAGTTGGCAGCTGTTGTCTTCGCGCTGAAGACCTGGAGGCACTACTTGTACGGTGAGACCTTCGAGTTTTTCACAGATCACAAGAGCCTCAGATACCTTTTTGATCGGAAGAAGCTCAACATGAGACAGAGACGTTGGTTGGAGCTCCTGAAGGACTACGACTGCAGCATCTCCTACCACCCGGGAAAGGCCAATGTGGTGGCTGACGCCTTGAGCCGTAAGGCGCCCGCACACTTGGCCAGTCTACAGTTACAGGGTTGGAGCCTTTTGGAGGAGGTGGGCAGTTGGCGACCTCTAGAGTTACGAGGGTACTATGGGGCAGTGACGGTGACACGGCAGACCAGGCCAGAGTTGATAGACCGCATCATCACAGGACAGATGGCCGATCCGTACTTGCAGTCTTTATGCGACAGAGTACTGTCAGGAGACCTAGGGGACTTCTCTTTCACAGACCAGGTGCTACGCTTGAGGGGACGGTTGTGCGTTCCTAGAGACAAGGAGATGTTGAGAGAGCTCCTGACTGAGGCACACGGTTCCAGATTCACCATACATCCCGGAAACACGAAAATGTACCATGACTTGAGACGCGAGTTTTGGTGGAGACAGATGAAGCAGGATGTGGGTGAGTTCGTGCAGCAGTGCTTAGTGTGCCAGCAGGTGAAAGCCGAGCATCAGAGGCCAGCAGGGCCGCTCCAGCCGCTTCCAGTGCCAGAGTGGAAGTGGGAGAGCATCACCATGGACTTGGTGGTGGGCTTACCTGTTACCCAGCAGGGATACGACGCAGTCTGGGTAATAGTGGATAGTGACGAAGACAGTGCGATTCTCGCCGATCCGAGTCACTTTGGGACCAGCACAATTGGCAGAGAGGTATATCCGTGATGTGGTACGACTACACGGAGTTCCGCAAGAGATCGTATCCGACCGGGATACCCGCTTTACGTCCCAGTTTTGGGCTGAGTTTCAGTAGGCCTTGGGGACGAGGTTGAGGTTTAGCACGGCTTACCACCCCCAGACGGACGGACAGTCTGAGCGCATGATACAGACACTTGAGGACCTTTTGCATGCCTGTGTACTGGACTGGAGGGGCTCTTGGGAGGAGCACCTGCCCCGGGCAGAATTTGCATACAACAACAGTTATCACTCAAGCATCGGCATGGCTCCCTACGAGGCTCTGTACGGATGGAAGTGTACGACACCCCTAAGTTGGGTTGAGGTGGGGACCAAGTGGGAGGTTGGCCCCAGGTTGATCCAGCAGAGTCAGGAGGTAGTCGAGCAGATCCACAGACGACTCCGCACTGTCAGGAGCAGACAGAAGAGCTACGCGGATCGGAGACGCAGAGAGGTGCAATTTGAGGTTGGGGACCACGTCTTCCTTCGTGTTTCGCCCATGAAGGGCTTACAGCGGTTTGGGTGAGAGGGAAGCTCGCGTCGAGGTTTGTGGGGCCCTTTGAGGTCCTGGAGCGGGTTGGACCCGTTGCTTACAGACTTGCCCTTCCCCTGCAACTTTTTGGTGTGCATGACGTGTTCCACGTGTCCAACCTCAGGAAGTATGTAGCTGACTCCAGTCACGTACTGAGTCACGAGAGCGTCGAGGTGGGCGATGACCTAACCTACCCCGAGCGGCCAGTGCAGATCCTAGACCGAGCTGTCCGCAGTTTGAGACGAAAGTAAGTACCCCTGGTAAAGGTTTTGTGGAGGAGCCAGCGGTATGAGGAGGCTACTTGGGAGCCTGAGGTGGCAATGCGGGAGCGGTACCCGGAGCTTTTCGCGGGTACATCTTTTCGGACCGGCTTCGGCCCTCTTTGAGTTTGTTACGGTTATTTGGACATCTTTTTCCGCACCCTAGTTGGCACAAGTTTCGGGGACGAAACTTCCTTTGAGTTTGTTATATTATTACGAATGCGTGTCCCAGACGTCTTTTAAGACGTCTGGGAGGTGGCCCAGACATCGGACCAGACGTCTGGGATCACATCCAGACGTCGGACCAGACGTCTGGGATCGTTTCCAGACGTCTGGAAATCAGTTATTTTCGACACGCGCGAGTCGCATATTCGCTCCTGCGGCTGCAGATTCTCGCCACGCGATCTCTCCCATCGCCTCCACCCATTTCCTCTTCTCCTTCCAGTGCGCGAGAGTGAGCGCGAGAGCGGGCGCGGGGTTGCTGCGGCGGCGACGACCGCAGTGAGCGCGGAGGGGGTGCTGCGTGCAAAAGCGGCGCTCAGCCGTGAGGGCGAGCTCGCCGGGGGCTGCCAGGGCCGGCCGGCGGGGAGCGCAGCGGGCGCGAAACGACGTGGGAGGCCTGCTGCGGCTCGAGCTGCAGGCGCACAAGGTGCGACGCGGGCGGCGTCGCGAGCGGAGGGCGAGTCGCGCCCTGGTTCTGGAAAAATTTCCAGAATCAGACATTTGTGCTGATAGCCAGACGGCGAGGTCGACGTCTGGAAGACTGTCCAGACGTCTGAAAGGTGAGTTTTCCGTCTTCTTCTTCCTTCTTGTTGACTAACCGTACTGAGGGAGGGAAGTGGGTGTGCGCAGGCTCGGTGATTCGCCATCCAACGCGAACCAGACGTCTGGCTGTAGTACCAGATGGCGGGAGCGACCTCCAGACGTCCGGGGTGACCATCGGACGTCTGGAAACTAGGCCAGACGTCCTCGCAAACTTCTGGATGTCTGGGAAACCACGCAAAATAAGGTAATCCTCTGATCCACTTTTTAAGACGTCTGGAATAAGTTCCAGACGTCTGATTTTACACAGTTTCGTCGTTTTCGACCCGTTTAGGGCCCGTTCGGGTTCCGTTTTCCGCGATTCGAGTTGCGTTCTTTTCAGAATTAATTCCTCTACCCGTCTACAGTAGCTATACACTATTTTGAGACACTCCTTGTGTTTGATCCTTGTGATAGGACCCCGTTCTGTTGCAGTCTCAGGGGTCGCGGAGGCACGCGGGATTCCCGATCACGCCCCCATTACTCCCGTTGTACCTGGTAGAGTGGCTTTAAGTTATTAATAAAATTTGTTAAATTATGGAACCATAAATAGAACCTAGGACATTGCATGAATCCTAGGAATGAGAAATAGATGGAATGATAGCTCCTAGGTGTTGCATGAATCCTATGGCTGGAAAACTAGATTGTATGATAGATCCTAGGATATGGCATGAATCCTAGGATGGGAAAACTAGTGGGATGTATAATACTCCAGTCTTGGAAAATGGAAAGAGATATAAAGCTGCCTGTAATTTGAATTAACAGCTGCCTGTTGTGAATAAATAACGTGGTTGAGAACATGGATTGTAAGAATGTGAAACTGGAAAGTGAAACCTGGATGTTTGAGTACAAAGGATGGAACCCTACAGGGGAATTAGGAGTGGAACTCCTGGAAAGAGAAAGGAATGGAACTGAGATGTAGTTGTGTACTGTCTCTTGGGTACGTAGTACCAAGGGAAGTACCTGTACCTGTTTAGTGCAGAGTGGGGCCAGCCACCCCAGGGACCCGGGGTTAGGACCGGCCGCTCTGTACTAACTTGCTGGCCCTCGTGTATGTAGTACCGAGGAGAGCTACTAGTGTTAGGAGGGCACTAGCTACCCCACGGGCCGTGGGGTTCTGCTAGCCTCCTACACAAACTTGTTTAGGCCCACTAGGGCAAACCAGGGTAGTCAGGCGAGGGTGCATGGACTGTAGAGGGGCAAGGCCCCGGTTTGGTTACTATGGAGGGGTTGGACCCCTATTACTGAGAGGGCTCTGCCCTGGACTGGTTCCATGCTGTGCTTTGGGCGCACCCGTTAACGAAAATGACTGACCGCGTGCCAGTACATGTTAGCTACCTGTGAGTTTATCGTGCATGCCGTAGTCACCGTTACGTTTGTCAGTGACCTTGGGGTGGTTGACTAAGGGTAGGATCACCACGGGGGACTCTCCCGGCCAGGAGGGCACCACGTGCTACTTCTACTTTTTGGAAAAGACTGCAATCAAGATCGTTCCCACGAGGAACATTCGAGATCAAGAAAAAGATATGAGGAATAAATGAAATAGTGAGACAATTGAAAGATGTGAATAAAGAAAGTAATGGAACATAACATCTACTGTACACTCTACTGTTGTCTTTAGTTTTAGTTGCCACTCTACTCAGCGTTTTGCTGACGTGTTACACTCGTTACCTTCTTCAGGACCAGGTGTTGAGCAGCCAAGGTCAGCGGCTGCAGAGGACGCTGGGCCTAGTAGGGTCCAGTAGAGTTACCACTGTCTCTTGTACCTCTTTTGTTACGTTATAATGAGTAGTTCTTGTTTCCGCTGTACTTTTCTTTACCTGTAGTTCAAATTATATGATGAATGTTGTTCTACTGTTGTGGTGGTATATACTGTGGTAGTTTCTTTCCTTACTGCTGTACTTTCTTATTGTTAGTTATATTCATGCTGAATGTGGTTTATTTTACTGCTCTTTTGGTTACTTCCTCATTGGACGAGTAGGTCTTGGGATTAGTTGAGTCGGTCCAGTTCTCGTGTCTCGTAGGGACTCGGGAACCGGGTCGTTACAAGAAGTGTAGGCAAGTGCTAAGGAAATACTGAAGATGAAGAATAAGGGAGAAGAAGAAGGCAGGAGCAGAAGAGAAAGAAAAGAGAAGAGAGAAACAGCTCGAGAGAAAAAAAAGGAAAGAAAGAGAAAAATAAATGTAAATAGAATAACAGGAAATAGATAAGAGAAGAAGGAAAGAAGAAATAAAGGTAAGAAAGGCTAAAGAAGAAAATAAAGAATTTCTTTTGTATATTTTTAATTTCTCTTGCTTTTAATTGTAATAAGGCATTTGTTTTGAATGTATAAACTCTTATTAGCCTTTAATCATTTGAAATAAATGTTGTAAATAAAATTTCATATGGGATTTTGCATGTTACTTCAAATTAAATCAGTTTATGCAAAATTCATGGTTTATAACTATTTTAACTATTCCTCGTATACTTATAGAGAAAAGTAAAAGTTAATCAGTGAATTTAAAATGAACTATACCTCCTAGTGAACAACCTAAACTTAACCAGTTAAAAAAATTTTAAAATGTTAGGTTAATTCGACCCTATACTACTAAATGACACAATTTCGAGTTAACCTAAGTGACTTTTCTCTACTCATAATTAAGTAAAATTAACTTAATTAACTGAGTTGAGGAAAGAACACCATCATTTTATTGGTGTCGTTGCTGCGGAGGCAATATTTTCATTCATTTCATTCATCAAAATATTCCCTGCCATTGCTTTGTCTATCCACCATTTTAGTAGCGCCGTTGCCGGGGAGGCAATCCTTAATTCACTAGAATTTAGTTTGTTTAATTTTCTAATTAGGAGGTATTTGGTAATTATATTTCCGTTTTTAGTGTTGTTCTAATTTGTTTTGTTTTGTTTTGTTTTTGTTTTGTTTTCTGTCTTCTTTTTAGGTTTACCTTCGCAGATGATCTAAAGAGAAGGCGACAATTTGTTGCTATTTTTGTTTCTTCTTTTATATTGTTGCATTAAAAAAAATTAAAAAATACAAAAATACATCTTTTTTGACTAGCAGTAGCATATAATAGGCATACACTCTTAAGAGTATATTTTCTCCTAGTATATTTTTGCAAATTTGACTCGAGAAAATTCTTTACTGTTTTTCTCACATCTATGGGAAAACACGAGAAAAACCACATAGATCCCTGTCCTTTGAGATTTAAAAAGACCACATATGTTTGTTTGAAAAGACCTAAAAAGCGACCATTGTCATTCTTTAGATATATTTTTGAAAAAAAATTAACTAAAAAGAGGAAGTTAAAAATTTACTAAATCTGATTACAAAATGCATGCGGGTTTTATCGCTATCGTCTGTTGCATGCTATCGCACACACAGCGCGATCACTAGAGTCAAACGAGTCTATTTTTCTCTCTCCTCTTTGCACCTCTTGGGGCTTGGTCGAAGATCAACAAGTCTGTCTCACTACTAGAGCCCCGGGGAGCCAATAGTGAGCAGTCTCGATCCTAGATCTTAGACCTTTGAGCCTTAAGGATATGCATCTGCGTAGACACAGATTAGGATGCGTATTTTGATACTGTTATTCTATTTGTTTGCATCAAATTACTTTGCATATCTTAGGAATCTCTTCTTTCCTTTGAAAGAAGAGCAGAACCCGCATCTTTGTGTTGTTTTGTGGGTTTTTGTGCCGCTGTTTTTTTTGGTGGTGTGCGTGTGCCTTTGCACATTTTTTCCATTTTATGGACGGGAGGCGATCCTTGCATCTACCTCTTGCACCGCCTTTGACAATTGATCCTAGACCGATTGCAGACAAGCAACCAATGGTTTTCCCGTCTGATCCAACTACTTCTATGGATCAGTTGAAGAATCAAAATCCCGAGATCTATTCTTCTTCTGGTCAGGGGGAGATGCCACCTTTTGATATTCATGAGGCACTCCTGAACCATAATCTTAGGATGCTTAAGCAAACTAGATAGATCAATCTATTAACAACAACCCTAAATAATCTACAGACTTTTCAAACCCGTCCTCCACCTCAACCTGAGGTGGGTTTTGACATCCCTGATTTACTGATCAATCATCCAAGGCCTCTACTTAGAGATTACTATAACCCATCTATTGCACAAGTAGAGCCTAATGTTAGGATACCTATTGGGGAAAATGATCTTGAATTAAAGCTGAATATCATTGGTCTAATCCCTCATTTTCACGGATTTGCATCTGAGGATCCATTTCAACATATAGAAGATCTTAAGAATTTATCCCAAACTCATGGACCTCGAAATCAAAATAGGGAAATCCTAGTTATGAAAATGTTCACTTTTAGCCTTAAAGACAAAGCTGCTTATTGGTATAGAACTATTACTTGACCAATCTCAACTTGGGCTGAACTCGAATCTGCTTTTCTAAAGAAATTCTTTCCATTTGATTGAACTATGCTTTAAGGTGAGCTATTACTACTTTCAATCAAAATCAAGGAGAAACAATTCATGAAGCGTGGGAACATTTTCATGATTTGCAAAGGAAATGCCCACATCATGACATCCCTCGTTGGCAACTCATGCACATCTTCTACTATGGTTTATAAGAGAGCATTCTCAATCTAGTCGATGCCTCTTTTGGAGGGAATTTTCTAAATCACGACGCAGAATCTACCTCAGAATTATTTGAAGGGATGGCGGAAAACTCAATCAACAATGCATCTATGTTGTAATTTACGCGGGGCGCAAACACGAATCATCAAAATCCGCACAAGGGCATTCACGAGATCGGTAACCCATCCAGTTCAAAGACTTAGAGATTATTGTAGAAAAACTGGATAAAGTAGATATCGTAGCAAAGCATCTCGACGAGGTAAAAAATACAATGAAGACTCTTACGCCTCTACTTGCTATGAATCCCGTGCATCTTCCTATTTCGTAAATTTCCACGGGGAGGAAATTTGTGAATAATCTGGATTCTAAGGATCCATCTTCCTTGGGCTTTCTATTTACTTCTTCACAATCCCAAGGAGGGACCTTTGTCCCACAATCTTACCCACACTTGTTGCAAAAAACAAGCCATATCTTTTAGGGTTACACACCATCTAGGAAAATATTCCAAGACTAAACCTTTATTCAAATACCTATAATCCTGGATGGAGAAGCCACCCAAATTTTTCTTGGGCTGATCAAAATCAAAATCAAAGACCATATTATCCAAATCAGACCCATCTAAACCTGCCTTCTCAGCAACCAAATGTAAGGCCTAATCCGATGAGTATGCAGAATTACTCTAGGCCTATTAGAGATACATAGCTAGCTAGATTTTAAGAGTTGTGTCAGAGAGTCAACAACAAAATGCTGAAGCTCTCGCTGAGATCCAAAGGCAATGTAAGGTAGAGTTGGCTGATTTACGAAATTAGATCACGCTTTTGGCTGAGTCTCGTCAGCCAGGTACTCTTCCATCTCAACCAATTCTGAATCCTAGGCAAAATCATGGCCAAGTCCATTTCCTTAATCAGGCCTTTGATTCTAATCATAACCCATCCTCTATACTATCTGAAAATAATCCACCAAACCTTCATTAGCAACATATATTATATCAAAATGACCCACCTATTATTGAGAACCAAAACTGACTCTGCTGATCTTCTGAACTTGGTCGGAAATATTTTTAAATTGCCTCAATTCTTAATATTCTATATCTCAACCTAAATCAGATCTGATTTTTATTAGATTCACTCTGATCTTTCTAAGATTTTTCACGAGAATCTGATTTGGTTCTGCGAGATCTATTCTACGCAATTTCAGGACAAGTTTTGATCGGGTGGTTTTTAATCTGTTTTCTATTTTTGAACCAATTCTTTCATAACTCCTTTGTTTTTACCATATACCTATTCTTTTTAGGAGTTCTTCACTAGGGTTTACGCCTAGTTGAAGGCATAAAACATAGCATTTATACATAGCTTTTTCTTGTTTTCTCAGATTTTTCACTTCATATTATACTGATTACCTTCATTTAGTCCGACTGACCACTCTGACCTTTGGTCAGACTTGAAATCATCCGCACAGAGATTTTTAATCTCCTCTATTCGACTCCTTCCGTCACCCTATACTAAATGAAGTGTAATACATTTTCACCCTTTTTACAAAGAGGACATTGTAAAATGTTGGCTTGGGGGTGTTGAAGTGAAATTCACTTTAAGTGTGTGTAATAAGTAGAAAAATAAGAAAAAAACATGGAAATTAAATATCCACAAAATTTTTAAAAAATAGAAATTCCAAAAATGATAAAAATTTTAAAAGTAAAAAATATCATAAAAAATTGAAAAATTTTGAAGAAAAATTCATAAAAATTGGAAAACCCTGTAAACATAAGAACAAAAATATATAAAAAAAATTGGAAATGAAAATTCATAAAAATAATAAGAGGGGTATATTCATCTATAATAAAGAAGAAAAAGAAGAAAAAAATATATATTTATTTATTATAATTAAGAGCTTAATTTTCTTTTAGGTCAGAAATTAAAAATGTATATAGAATATATATAGAATATTTAAGAACATTCAACTCTTAGTTAGATTTTTACTTCAGAAATTTTGTAAAAACACATTTTATTTTTAAACAAGATTTTATTTGAATTAGGAATCTTTAAATCTATTAAAACTTTATTTTTCTATTCTTACCTTGAATTAAGAAACTAAGTGTATTAAGATTTAAACTTAAGTTTTGGGGTTAAATTGTAACTTTCTAATCAATTAGATTAAGTAATCCTTTTGCTTTTTTAAAATTAGATTTTATCATAAATTTAAGTAAAAGGCCAGATATTTAGAGTTAATTAAATAAAGACTTAGTAGAATTTTAGCTTACAAGTCTTATAAACTAAAGATAAATAACTAGACTTAGTAAATTTTGTCGTGACGAATCCTATTGGATAAAACTAAGAATTTTAAGAACCTGAGAGTGAAGGGCTTTATTGTCTAAGCTCTGGTTTGAGAGCTAAGTAACCTAAACATCTAAATTCACACACATAGAATTGTCTTCTTAGCATCTGAGACTACGAAAACACAGAGGTTAAGAGATCAGTTCTGAATCCTCTTTAGTCCAAGGATTTCTGTGGGGTGGTTCTTGAAAGGGTGAAAGATGTGCCACTCACCTAGGAAAAGGATTCGGAGAATTATGTTAGTAAGAAAAATGTGAAGGGGGAGAAAAAGAAAAAGAAAACATATATGTATATAATAAAACATCTTGCAATTAAGTGCCTTGTTTCAAATGGGTGCTTATTCAGATTTCCATAAATAAATAAAGCATCTCCATACAAATGGATGCTATCCTTCTTTCCATCAAATAAAAAGAACACCTTGATACAAATGGGTGTTCTAACTTATAGAAAAAGTGAAAAAAAATATGGAGATAAAAATATTAGGAATAAGAGACCTAGTGGTCCACCGGGGAGATATACACAGAAGTGTTGACCTCAGGATAGAAAACTGGTGAGGAGAAAGCAACCAAACCTGAGTAAGGCCAAGCCAAAGGCTTGAATTGGAATAATTGGGATTGGAAATTGATGTCTTAGGATCTGGATTTTTGCAACTTTGGATGCCTTTAGGACAACTCTCTTCACTAAGCATAGATGTTTTAAAATCATAGCTACTGAACCCTGGTATTGGGCAATGAAGCCTAAGAAATCGCGTTTTGAGGATTTTAAGTTGAGACCTAAAGGAGATGATTTGATAGAATCCTAGGTCTAGAAGTTATTCTTAGTGCTGTAGGCTAGTAAATTAGAGTTTTACTACTCTAAGTTTAGTTAATAATGAGTATCTAGTTAATTTGTCTAAACTTATATTGATAAAAGTCAAATATCTTAAATAAAAGGGCTAACTTAAATCTATTGAGTTTTTGAGTTAAAATTTAATTCCCAATTCTTAAGTTTTGTTTTCTTAAAACACTTTGTATTCTAAGTTTGGGTTAAGAATAGTTACAAAGAATAAAGAGATTTTTTAGAATTCTAATTCTTAATAAAATTCTTGTTAACAACATTGTTTTAAGTGTGTTTTGGAAATTTTATAAGTATAGGTCAAAGTATGAAAATTTTCACAAGTACTCTACATATTAATTATTTATATTAACGCAACTTTTTCTAACCTAAGCTTTCCTCTACATAGTGATTATTTATATTTAATTTATACCCAAGTTCTTTAAATCATCATATTTTTAGTTAATTTTGCTATGGACTAGCAAAACTTTGGCTTAGGGGTACGATGAGAGGCTCATCATGATCTCTAATTACCCCTAATTAACTAGTCTCCTAGTTAATTAGCTAAGGATATGAATATATATGGGTTAATTATAAAATAAGGGATATATAGTAAAGGACCTTAAAATAAGCTAAAAATGCTATTTTAACATCCAATTAATATTATTAGCAATTTAATTAATAATTGGACTTGAGATCTTAACAATCATTCCTCTAATTAATAAGTTAATTAACTTAAGCATAGTATATACATAAGTTTGTAATAACTTAAGTAACTTTACCTAATCTAATAAATTAACTTGAAAGGGTCAAAAATGTAAATTCAAGGTCTAAACATAATAGATAACTTATTTACTAACATATATAAAATGTTGAAAATGATCTAAGTTAAAATGAACCTTGAAAACCTGAGTTTACATTTAGGTCCTTACTACTCATTTCAATCGGGTCCTTAATTCTCATATAGGTCATTAAGTTTCACTGCAAATAAGTCCCTATTTTCTTCTTCTTCTTCACCCTTCAGCCGGTTGAACGGCTGGCAATGGAGGGTGATTCCACAGCTCGATCACTACCCGGATGACATCATTCTTCCTTCTCCAAGCTCCTGGAGCTTGCACTCACCATCCCATCTTTATCCATCGGTCTGGATTACACTGACATCCTAAATTTAGGTGGATGTCAACCTCACCGTCGTCGAAGACGACGCCGGTGGTTAATCTCTCCTAGCTTCTTCTTCATCCAGACTCCGTCGCCCTCTTCGTCGCTGTCCACTATAAGTACCCCCTCACTCCATCGATTTCTCTCAAGTTGGCTCCCTTCCCTCTTCTAACACTGAGCTGACCCAATAGGCTATTCGTCTGCAACTCTGACGATCTTCCACACCATCCTCCAACTTCCTCTGTCCATCCTAATTAGTTGAGGAGCTTCGCCGAGGTCAGTCATGCCTCTGGACAAAGGCAACGACCAAGGAGATCCTCTGCTCCATCCAAATTCGCCCGCCGAAGATCTTCCTCCTAATATCTGATTTCATCCTCTGTTATGAGCCTTCGACAGAGTCCCTTTGACCCCTTCGTCCAGGTAACAGTAGGTAGGAGTAGGAGTAGGAGTAGGAGTAGAAGTAGTCTACGTAGTTAGATAGTTAGTTTAGTTTAATCTTAGATTTCATACTTCATCTTCTTCAACACCGACGAGCTCCTTGAGCTCGCCAGAACCGTAATTTCGCCTTTTTAATCCGCTGATCTCCTTCCTCTATCACTCATGATCACTTCTAATCCACTAAAACACGAATGCTATCACTGATTTGCCTAATTCACTTCCACCTTCAACAGCTACTGTTGCTATCCATGGCAGCAATAACTGAGCTTAGATTCACACTCATGGATCCTCCATCATTTACTCATCATCCAAGGATCCTAATTATTATTTTAATTTGATTAGCTACTATACATAACTTAAAAACCTAATTCTATTAAAGCTCTTGAGCTCGTTGTCAATGGCAGCTTAGGAGTATATAAAACTTAAAATTAATTAAGTATTTATGATCACAATTACATTTAGACTTGTCTCAACCACTTATTTGAGTGGGAGACCAAGCCCTGAGCCTCAATCAATCCACATTCTTTAAAAATGGAATTCACTGTTAAATCTTTAATCTAATGATCAATTCAAGGAACTAATTTGTTCCTGAGGTTCCTTAAAACCTCAAGATCCTTTTTAGATCAAAAATGGCACAAATCACTTCCCTTTGCATGATTTTGAATTTTTCTGGACTCACTGGAGCTCTGGAGAGCTTCGGCTAGTCACTATTGATCTTCAACCTGAAGAACTTAGTGAGAAGCTCCAGATCAATGATTTGATGATCACTGATTGTTTTGAGGTTATTTATTTGAGGTTTAAGTGTCTGGAGCTTGTGATAGATCTTCGTGTTCCCCAACTCTGGCAAAGTTGTAGAAGTCTATCAGTTAGGTTGAAGTTGCATTTAAGAAATCTGGAAGCATCATTGGTGATTCCTGAGTCCATTTTTGTGATCCAACCAATGTAATAGCCTTTGATTTATCCAAACGGTCAAACTACCTTTGAAGCTCAGGTGACGATCTTAGAAACCTAGGAACTCTAGTTGAAACATCAATTTAAGGACCTGATCTTGTTCCTGAGGTTGTAAAAATCCTATTCAAGGTGTTAATTTTGTGAAATAAAGCTTTAAATGGAAAGTCAAATTTTTAAGCCTTTTAGTCGAACCTAAGGAGGAAATTTTGATTCTGAGCTCAATTTGAGGAATTGATGAGTTAGAGTCATTTCTAAGATCTTGTTGAATGATTTTAGAGAGGTTCAAGTGAGCTCAAACTTGTTGTTTAGTTGGAATTCAATTACTACCAGTTGGGTTGTTTTTGAACCTAAACTGACGACAGTAGATTTTGGATGAAATTTAAAGTTGAATCATGCCCAGATCAGTTAGTTTTAATCCTTGGAACTTGTTGAAATTGATTAGAAATGTCCTTAAGCATCTGATGCACATATCAGAGTTGGAAATTTCTTTCTCTGAAGCTTTCAGGAAGTGTAGAGCTTTCGTGTGTTTCCTAAAGCTCTCAAGAGCATAAATCCCATTCCAGCAGATGCGAAATTACCTATAGGATTTATTCAGACCCTTAGATAAGCTAGAAAGCTACCCTGTAGATACAGTAAGTTCAAAACCACTTCCAGGCATAAATAACCCGTAGGAACCCCCTAATTTCACCTTTCAAATTGAAGAGGAAAACATCCTCTAAACCTAAAATTGACCCTGTAATCCTGTAGAGCCATCTTAGAGCTTTCCATAAAGCTTTATTTCGCTTGATTTGGAGCTCTAAGTAGGGAGAAATCATCATTTGAAGTTGGGTCAGGAGGGGGAATACTTAGTCCCACATCGGACGATTTAGAGCACGTGCGTAGGTATAAAAGCAATTTTTCATATAGCTGATTCAGTCATCAAGTGCTCAGCGCAAAATCTGATCTGACCATTCTGAGCTTATAGCGCGTGTGTGTGTGGGCGTGTGTGCCTGTGAGTGTGCGCCCAAGTGGGCGTATGTGTGATGAGCCTTGGGAGGGTGAGGCCTAGGAGGCAGTTGAGCCGGTTTGGCTCAAGGGAGGGCCGGTTTGGCTCAAGAAAGAAAAAAAATCAAGAATGAACCCTAATCAAATTAGGCAAGGACCGAGTAGGGTCTGGTCCCACCCTGATCACCCTGATCTCAAGGTGGTGTGTATCCTCGAAAGCACCTCGCCGCAAATCTTAAACAATTTTTGGTTACAGAATAGCTTGAAGGAAAGAAGACAGAATGAAGAAGCTGAGAAGGCTAAGTGTCGAAGGAAGCTAAGGGTTGAGGAAGCAGATGCTGGAGAAGCTAAGGAAAGGAAAAAGAAAGGTGAAGGGAGAAAGGAGAAGAGCAAGCGGGCACTAAGGTAATACTAAAGAAGAAGAATAAGGGAGAAGAAGAAGGCAGGAGCAGAAGACAAAGAAAAGAGAAGAAAGAGCTCAGGAGAAGAGAAAAAGGAAAGAAAGAGAAAAATAAATGTAAATAGAATAAAAGGAAATAGATAAGAGAAGTAGATGGAAAGAAGAAATAAAGGTAAGAAAGGCTGAAGAAGAAAATAAAGAATTTCTTTTGTCTATTTTTAATTTCTCTTGCTTTTAATTGTAATAAGGCATATGCTTTGAATGTATAAACTCTTATTTGCCTTTAATCATTTGAAATAAATGTTGTAAATAAAATTTCATATGGGATTCTGCATGTTACTTCAAATTAAATCAATTTATGCAAAATTCATGGTTTATAACTAGTTCAACTATACCTCCTATACATATAGAGAAAAATAAAAGTTAATTAGTGAATTTAGAATGAAAAAAATAATTCTAAAATGTTAGGTTAATTCGACCTTATACTACTAAATGACACAATTTTGAGTTAACCTAAGTGACTTTTCTCTACTATAATTAAGTAAAATTAACTTAATTAACTGAGTTGTGGCAAGAACACCATCGGTGGAGCATCCCGTGGCCGTCTTCTCACAACTTTGGGAAGTAGATCCCCGCCGCAACGCTGTCCTGCCCCACCCTCTATCCTTCGACTCCATCTTTATTCATCCCTCTCCTCACCATCTTCCTCCAAGCGATATCAGAGATAGCCATCCTCCAGGCAACATAATTTTGGTGTCGTTGCCGAGGAGGCAACGCTCTTTGGTTTTTTCCACATTTTTTGCCTAGCTTAACTTTTGAGCTCATTTTGCTCCTTTCATTCTATCATTACAGGTACCCTTCCAAGGTTAGCCAAAGTAGAATAAATCGAGGTAAAGTGTAGTTAGAAGGTTAAGTGTATCCCCACCACCCCCACCCTAGATTTCATTTCGCCACACTAATAAATCAAACACAAATCAACTTAGGTGCTTGCAAAAATCATAGGTTAGATCTTGGTTGCTTGATTGTCACTTCACCTCACCTCACCCACCCGAATAAATTAAAAAATAAAAAATAAAAAATGCATTTCTTATGTGGTATTTAACTGAAAGCTTCACACTTAACACTCACAAATTCTCATCCTAAGACACACAATCACCTTGATTCTACCACTTAATCGGAATCTAACCTGTGGATCCGATACGCCTTAAATCAACACATAAATAAGTGAGTAGAAAATTTGAATAGGTTAAACATTTGTGTGCCTTAACTATGTGGTGCAACAGGCCAATTAATTGAGCTGTTTAGGCCACACCACTGAAGTTAAAAGTGATTCATCGGTAGCTTGCTCCATAGGGTTGATTTTTAGTGCTGAACCAGGCATTCCACATTTTTTTCTAATTTTTAATGGAATTTATCATCATTGGTGCTTGCAAAACTTGGAGTGTTCTACTAAACCTGATTGAACGAACCTAAAGATTAAATCCTAAAAAGCTACTAAACAAGGTTAAACCTTAAAATACACATCATCAAATAACCTTGTTTACAAACCCTGGTTGTGCACGCACAAACATATTAACTGATCATTAAGGGCACAACCCATCTAAAGGGTCCGTCACATTCCAAGAGCACGATCATCCTAAGCCTAACTAAAATTGAGCAGACATTAGCCTTAAGGATTAACTCCCTCTTTGGGACTCTAACTGAGATTTTTTTATATTAATCTGCTTCTACTGGTCCATCTGATGTCTAGCTAGGGGAGTAGCATCAAATGACCGCGATTGGGGCATATCAAAGGAACCAAAGGTGCAAGCCAAAAGAACCTTCTCCCCAACCCCTACAAGTTATCACTTGATTTTAACTAATTCAAGTTAGTTATGATGAATGATGATGTTACCATCACCGGCCAGCCTTTTTCGACATAATGATGCATTTAACAATACATTTGGCAAATGAACCATGGATCGCAGGGCCAGTTGAATACAAATGGATGTATCCTATAAAGAGGTATTTGAAAAAATTGAAGGATTACATGTTATATAAAGCTCATCTAGAAGGGTCAACTGTCAAGGAGTATTTAGTTGAGTAATTAATGAATTTCTATACCACGTATCCAGGTGAGACAAACCATGAACTCAATCATTTTAAGAGAAATTATGACGAGGGATACAATGAACATGACAAAGATTGTCTTTCTATTTTTAAAATTCCAAGGAGGTCTATTCAGCACAAAAAATTTAATGAGATTTTAGAAGTAGATCGACAATTGGCACACTTGTATGTATTAAAGCAAATTCCTGAAGTCAACCCTTTATACGAAGAATTTAAATAATCATTACATCCAAATGCACATGATGTATTGTTTGCACAGTAATCATAGGACCTAATTTACTCGAATTATGTTAGATTCTAGCTCAACATAGGAACAATGCATGCATAAGTATCATAATTTGCATAATAGTTAGGTTGGTAGCTTTATAGATAATAATGTTATTTTATGCTCTAAAAGAGAGATGATATTAATTGCATATAATTCAGGGTCGCAGATGATAAATAAGACGGTATGGATCTGATCATGATGACGATGGGAGTCCAACGCTTCCAGAATCATCTTGATCAAATGACCGTAGCAACGCATACAACTCATAGAAGATCAGAGGCCATAGAGAAAGATAGCACAAATCCAGGACTCAGATGTTAAATCCTACCGTACAAATGGATCTAAATCAACGATCGCAGTCCAACAACGTAAATATTGACTCAATCAAAGACCTGTAACATCAACTACAAAAGTTAGGATGATGGTTAGGATGATGGAACGTGGCACCTTCCCAGCAGCACATTGTCGCACCCCAACTACTGAAGGACAAACGTGTGCTATTGGATCGACATCCAACGGCCACGAAGAGGCCATGTCACCCCTTATCACGCCTTCATCAACTGAGAGAGAACATCTCCGTCATTGAATCTTCATCCAACTGCTGAGTATGGTTGAGTACAAATTCCAAACTGCAACACAAGTGAATGCATAGTGTGTTGGTCGCAACCCTTGTTCAAGAGCAGCTGGCATGTGTTAGACCTAAGCTTCACATGAAATCAAAGTGGCAGTAGCGTTTGAGTGCAATTGGGCAGACAAATGAAATCGAATGGCACGGATGCAGCTGCATGGCGCGTGGAGGTGTGTTGGATGAGGCATCTTGAATGCACGTATGGCTGGACGGTCAAACTGATGCACCCCCACAAATGAGCTCTTAAGGCGGTGCGGCGCTAAATTTAAGCTGTGTGATCATCAGATCGAACAGCTAAATTTGAAAATGTGCCTACACACGCACAATGGGTGAGAAGAGGCGGTGAGGCGCACATCTTAGGATCAGACAGTTGAGATCGAAAGCGCACGCGAACGCAAGGATGGGCATAAGAGGAGTGGCATGGATCAGATCGAGCGGCTTAAAGGGCGCCACGTGGCAGCAACAGATTAAATATGCACGTTTAAGGCCCGTGGAGGGTTATTTTGAGGCATGATCTGATCTGTTGATCTCCCGATTGACGAATCTGATCGTACGTAAGTTGTTGTACGAACCTATTTTGCCCCTCAATGAAGCTATAAAAAGAGCCCTAGGGCCCCTAATTGAGGGGCAACTCCCACTAGACACTTCTCCAGCCTCTCTTTCTCTCTGTAACTTCTCTCCAGTCTTCCTCTTGACAGTCAAGATCTAAAGTGCTACCGCATTTTGCACAAGGATCCCACAAGCGGCATCGTCCTTCATCTACTTTTCTCTCTTTCTATTCTTTAACATATTTGTTTGGATTCCTAGTTTAGAACTATTTGCAAATAATAGTAGAAATCTGATTCTCTGAATATCTGGTCTATGTTTATATGTTGCATTAGGATAGATTAATAGTACAAAAGGTTTTGAAAATCATGTTTTGCCTCCTTGCGAATGACTTAGTACTTACCAACATATTTATAAATTTATTTGTTTCGACGTAATTCGCAACTACAACTATACGAAACTCTTTTAACACGTTTCGCAATGAACATGTACTCTTTCTTAACTGGTTTCAGCAGTGTGTTACTAAAATGAAAGAAAATAACAACCCCTAATGGGTGAAAGGTTTTGATGTAATATCCGATCGTTTGTTGAGTTATGGACATTACCATTCTGGGTACATCATAAATGACTTTAGAAAGAGAATAAATATGTTGATGATGTAAAGGCTACACAATAAGCGGGAGCTGTTGTCCCTTGCGAATTAGCTGGTGGGTGTGATGGTTATTATGGACAGATTGAGAAAATTCTTGAGATTAGCTTCAGATATGATTGCAGACTTGTCCTCTTCAAGTGTGAATGGTTTGATGTTTTCAAGGAAGGCGTCGAGTTTAAGGTTGATAAGAAGCACAAGTATATAAGTTTGAATAATAATCGCCGAATTCTTCAGAACACTGAACCATTCACTTTGGCCTGTCAAGTCTCTCAAGTCTTCTACATGACTGATAATAGCAAAAGAGGATGGATAATTCCTGTTAGAACAATACCACATAGTTGTTACGATTCTCAAAAGGAAGGGGAACCTAAATTAGAACCTGAAGCATATCAAGAACTTCAATAACCAGATTTAGATCCAAGTGTAACAAACATTGATATATAAGATATAGTTTACTAACTTTTTTCTAGAATGTAAATTTCCTCATAAATCATTCTTATACTATTCTGATATAATAATTTGTTTACTCTTATTATAGGTTGTTGACACAATTCTGTAAATTTTCCTCCTTCCACATGGCTAGTACTACTTCAGGGTAACATATTTATGTGTTATATGCATGTTTTCATATGAATTATATATTTATGTGGTTTTTTGTTACTAATTGTTTCTTTGTGTTGTGCAAATGGTGAAACTGAAGAAGTGGGCTTCTTGTCGGAAGAGTCCAGACACCACCCCTGATTGCCAAGACCCCCATACCACACAGCCTCCTACCATGTAGCCACCTATCACCCAACCTCCCCGTACAAGGCCTCCCCGCACCTAGACCTTCCCTACCCAGCCTACTCCCCCGCAGGACCCCAGTACTCTTTGAAAGAGAGTGTTGTGCGTGCAACATACCTGCATGGATCTTACTTGGCCGCAAACACAAGATCAAGCGTGATATCGATTGTAAAAATAATGGCACAATAAAAACAATCCCAAAAAATACACAAAGATTTATAATGGAAACCCCTACAGGTACAAACCACTACCTAAGCCTCCTAGCTTAGGATTTTCCCGACTAGGCAACTCTAGTCAATCCACTATCATGTACCACTTAATTGAGGGTGGCACAACCTCTTACAAACAACTTCTATTTTCAACCTAAAGATAAGCATAACGATAGGTCTTCCCAACAACTTGGGATTCGTAATCAAAGTAGCAGATAAGAATAAATACAATAGAATCCTATTGAATCTCAAGGAAAGTCAAACTGGATTTTTTGCAAAGATTCAAATTGATGTGCTTTGGAAGCGTGAAAGTAGATCGCAGAAGCACTTTGAGAGAAAAGCATGAGATCTCTTTTCCCAGATGAATTTCTCTTTGAAAGTGTTTGCAAAAAGGCTACCTACAACCTCTATCTATACTAGAAAATCGACTAGAAAAGGAAGTCAAATTGGTCGACCAATTAAGGTAGTTTGGTCGATCAAAATGAGTTTTGGTCAGTCAAAATAGTTATTTGATCGATCAAAGATTGGTTGATTAATTAACCTAAATGGTCGATCAAAGGCGAGAAAATCAATTATGACCGTTAGGCTAATTTGATCGATCAATCTTCTTATTTGGTTGATCAATACTATCCAAATATTTATTTTACGACTTTGAAAGGTTTGACTTTTAATCCTAAGGTTCTTTACAGTAATTCTAGACTCAAGAAATATAAAAGAATTACATTGACTAAGGATAATCTTCACTTTGATCCACGCAGAGGATAATTGACTTGATTTATGTGAGTGTGATTCTGAAAGATTTGTTCACAATAAACATAATTTTGTTTCATCAAAACAAAGGTCTCAACTTTCTCCCCCTTTTTGATGATAATAAAATTACAATTATGCGTGAGAAAATAAATAATTACTTTAGAACTACTCTCCCTATCAACATGCATATTTTACTCCCCCTTTTTGTTATCAACAAAAAGATATATAAGAAGCGACTTGCTATCAACCATACTTAAAAAAGTAAAATATTAAGAAGGAAATTGACATTTTTCTCCCCCTTTTTGAAGTAAAATTCTATCAATTATAAAGCATGATGTGAAATGAATCATGTTTATCATATGAAAAATATCAAATTCATGATAGTCTAAAAGGATGTCTATAAATGCAAGTGCTAAGTAGGAGTTATATTTATGAAATAAATGATGCATATATATATTTTAAATATGTTATCTAAATGCCACTTAGATTGTGATCTAGATTCTCCCCTTCAAATAACGATCCCATATCAAGGTTTGGTGTTGATTACTTTTTGTCCCCTTTTTGTCAAATAACACAGAGTTATAAAATAAATCTATTTTGATTTCCCCTATTTGGTTGCTCCCCCTATTTAACTAGTTCAATGCTCATTTAATTTTATGTAAAGAACTTATTTACATCTTAGCAGGAAGTAAAGAATTAAATTGGGAAATCATGCCTTGTAAGGTATAAAGAGTTATACCTAATAGTAGTAGCTAGGTAGAGAGGGTCTCCACCAATAATCTGGCATCCATTGATCTTGTGGATTCCACCATCTTTCATAGCCAAATTGATGATTATTGGCTCGTTGAAGGTTGCATCTCTAATTATGATTTCCATGTTGATCTTTCCTAAAACCTGCAACATGATTTTCCACAAATTTTTTTGGTACCCATATTCTTTTGGGTCCAAGGTTGTTAATTCCTTTCAAGTTAGAGGGCCATTAACTCTCTTCTCTTGGCCTTTTGATATAAAAATGTATGCCTAATCTTCCTTTGATTCTTCTTTTTAGTGTCATCATACTTTTCCACATATGTTCTAGTAGAATATTTAAGGTCATTAATTGTGTCTTTAAAGTGAATATATTGCTCCTTGAGATCTACTTTCCCATGTAACTCTACATTCAAAACTCTTATTTCATCTAATTCCCCTTTTTTATTTTCTAAATCTAAAGATAAACCATCTTTTTCATTTTCTAAACTGGAGAACTAATCATTTTGTTCCTTATTTTCCTTCTTTAATCTTTTAGCCAATTTGTATAAATCATGATATGCGCTAATAATTCATTTAAAGTAAGGTCAGAATTTACATCTTCTTCGCTTGATTCTATTGGCACAATGAGACATAGATGAGTAACTCCATCTTCGTGGCTTTCATCCTCGATAGCTGATTCCAAACTTGGGTTGGAATCATCACATGTTACTTCTTCGTTAGTGGTTTCTCCACGCCTGATAGAGAGCTAGTCCCCTATCTCATATGCACTTTTCAATGAAGCAACTTTATCAAATTCCTCTTTTGTTAATGCACAAAATAGTGCATTCATGGCTTTAGCATTACTTGTTCCTTTCTTTTTCTCTTCCTTCATTAACTCTTTTACTTATTTCTTCTTTGTCGTATATTTGGACTCGATGCTATGCCAAATCTCAAAGTCCATTGCTTAAAGGAAAATTTACATTGTTCTTTTTCTAGTAATCATAATCTGATCTGTCAAATAGTGGTGGTTGGAAAAATAATTACCACTCCATAACTTGTTACGACCATTTGAAGGTGATGTGTGACGTCTCCTTCACGGTCAAGCTCTGATACCAAATGAAAGAGAGTGTTTCACGTGCAACCTACCTGCACGAATCTTACTTGGCCACAAAAGCAAGATCAAGCATGATATCGATTGTAAAGATTATGGCATAATAAAAATATTCCCAAAAAATACACAATGATTTATAGTGGAAACTCCTGTGGATAAAAAACTACTACCTAAGCCTCCCTGCTTAAGATTTTGTCGGCTAGGAAATGCTAGTCAATCCACTATCATGTACCACTTGAATGAAGGTAGCACAACCTTTTACAAACCACTTCTCTTTTCAACCTGAAGAGAATCATAACAAAGGGTCTTCCCAACAACTTAGGATCCGTAATCAAAGTAGTAGATAAAGATAAATACAATAGAATCCTATGGAACCTCAAGGAAAGTAAAATTGGATTTTTTGCAAAGGATTGAATCGACGTGCTTTGGAAAGCATGAAAGCAGAAGCATAGAAGCACTTTGAGGGAAAGCACGAGTGCTCTTTTCTATATAAATTTTTGTTTGAAAGTGTGTTTAAAAAAAGGCTACCATGACCTCTATTTGTATTAGAAAATCGATCGGAAAAGGAAGTCAAATTGGTTGATCAATTAAGGTAGTTTGGTCGATCAAAATGAGTTTTGGCCTATCAAACTAGTTATTTGATTGATCAAAGATTGGTCAATTAATTAACCTAAATGGTCGATCAAAAGCGAGAAAATTGATATGACCATTAGGCTAATTTGGTCGATCAATATTCCTATTTTGATCAATCAATATTAATATTTTGATCAATACTGTCTAAATGTTTATTTTAAGACTTCAAAAGGTTTGTCTTTTAATCCTTAGGTTCCTTATAGTAATTCTAGACTCAAGAAATATAAAAGAATTACATTGACTAAAGATAATCTTCACTTTGATCCATGCAGAGGATAATTTACTTGATTAATGCAAGCGTGATCCTGAAAGATTAGTTCATAATATAATATAATTTTATTTCATCAAAATAGAGGTCTCAATACTCTTACCATCGATACATATTTAGTACTCACTCCCAATTTCAATCCCCCACGTACACACACATATATCCATCCAGGCTTACTTGCACTGTCCCTTTTTACTGGGAAGGGGAAGAAGCTAGTCATCCCTGAGTTTGTGATGTTACTCGAGCCTGAGGATGTGGTTGACAGTCACGACCCTAACCAGGACGAGAGGGATGGGGATGACGTACAGGACTCCGATGACGATGATGACAAGGAAAGGGATGCTGAGGTTGGCCAGCCTGAGCTGACATAGGCCTTGATCAGGTAGGGTCCGGTACTACTGATAAGTAAATTGTTATTTTCTATAATTTAAAAGTTTTTAAATTTCATATTTACTCTTTATTCAAAATACTATTGTTATCATTAATTTCAATGAAGAAGAAGAAAGGAAGAGGTCCGATGAGAAATAGGAACTTGGAGGCTATACTAAGGAGCACGAGGGTGAAGGTGAAGATCACCCATGGTGGAGATCCTAACTACCCTCCATTTAGCAGTAGGCTCTCCAAGGTTGTGAAGAACATCATCCCTCGCTCTTCTTTTGATTGGCGGATTGTCCCAAAGGAGCTCAAGAGGGAGATCATTCGTCACTTAGTGGTAATTAATATATATTATATGTTGCTTTTAATGTGATTTGATGTATATAAAAGTTTAATTTATAGGAAATTTTCAATTGGAGGTTCCATCCTAACGTCTCCAAGTATATACTTGGCCATGTGGGGAAGTGTCATCCAGACTGGAGACTTCATAAGAAAAAAGCAGTAATAAGAAAAATTTCTAATTCCTTTCATATATACATTTTAATTATATAATTTATCTTCTTTGTTATTTAGTATTTTGTGAATTGGTCATATGAGGAGGCCTTGAGGAATGTACATCCTTCCATACTACCAAAGATATGGAAAGATTGTTGTCAGCATTGGAGGAAGCCTTAGACGGAGTTAGTTAAATAAGTGTTATGCGTTAAAATTTAATTATAATTAATTTTTTTACTAATAAATATATATATGTATTTTCTACAGGATCAGGCGAAGAAGAACAAGGCCTACAAGGCTAAAGCTCCACCATAGATACATGTCATCGAACGGATGAATATTGATAAGCTCAGGACAAAATATGTAAGTTGTTGGGTATCATAAAGCGCATCTTTAATAAAAAATGCACCATAGTATAGTTGCGAAATACGATCAATAAAAATAGTTTCTAAGATAACGAGACTTGAGTCCTGGTCATTTGTTTCTAGGAGGCGTTTATGGAAATGCAGATTTGAAATCGATCTCTCTTGCTCTACTTATTCAAAATCACTTGTCGATTTATGCTAAGTTCGTATTTATGCACGACATGCTTAGTTGCTAAAGTATTAGAAATTAAAACATGCAAATTCAATCACACAAAAATATTGCAACAAGGCTCATGGTGATTTTCACAAATAGATATATATATATAGAAAAAGATTTTCGTTGATTCATGATGGTGTTTGCAACATAAAGCTCATGGAAAGCTTATAGAGGAATGCTTGAAAACATAAATCTAGCTAGTAGAAAATGATTGCATACATGAATCTAAGGGGGGATTATGCATGCATCATTGGGGGAGAATATAGAGCTACACTATTAAGTAGTAAATAAAGCAGTAAAAGTATGAAGAACTATAATCTAATCTACCAGAACTAAGGGCATTCAGAGGTGGGCTCCGATGGCCTTTGACTTGGTTGAGGAGAAAGAAGGGCGACCAATGGTGCTTAGGTCGGCCCTTGGAGAGAGATTGAGGAGGTGATCCAACATCTTGGCATGGAGATGGTGGTGGCCGTGGTGAAGCTACTTGTGAAGGTGGAGTGGAGGTGGAATGAAGCTAAGCTAAAATGGAGCCAAGAGTGAATGGGTCCAAAGTGCCACCACTTAGGTCTTTTTATAGACCTAAGGGAAGCTCTCTAGAGAATTATTGAATTCTCTAGAGAGGCCTATGGTGGGAGCTCGTGGGAGAGTGAGAGAGAGGATGGATGGTGGTTTTTAGATCCACCAAATGTTGATCTAAAAATTGAATGGCTCTTGGTTGCTAATTTTAGCAACCAAGGCAAAACCACATGGTAGAGAGTTTTACAGAACTCTAGGCTAGGTATTTTCATGTGGATGGTGTGTGTGGGTGTGTGTGGGTCAAAACATAGGTGGCTAGGTTGATTAGGTTAAGTTCTAGTGGGTTTAGGTTAAGGTAGGTCTCAACTTAGGGTTGTAAACCCTAATTCACTAAGGTAAAGTGCAATTAAACTTGATACAAGTTTAATTGGGTGTGTGGAAACCTAATTGAGAGTAAAATAACTCAATTAAACATGGTCTAGGTCAATTGGACTCTCACTGAGTCCAATTGAATAATGTGTGCTAAGATCAGGGCTCAATTGGACTCAACGAGTCCAATTGAATAGGCTGATGGAATTGACTAAGATCCAAGTCAATTAGATTTAGTAAGGACCTAATTAGGTCCTTAGGGGGGTCTAGAGGTGATGTACTAGGGTTAGGGCACCTTAATTTAGGTTCCTATGGGGTTGGAATTGGGTTTAGGGACCTAGGAATTCAAGATCCAAGCTTGAATTCAAAAATAGGAACTACAGAGTAGTTCCAGACGTCTAATAATAGTGTTAGACATCTTATAGTGAAAAATTAGAAGTTCAAACTTGTTGTTTGGATGTTCAATCAGAGTCAGAAGGGATTTTAGGTTCTATCTTGGATATTCTGCAGAAGTTGGATGTCTGACTAACTGTCTGGACATCCATTAACACTGCAGAAGTGGGTTTAAGGTGTGTGGGAGTTAGCTAAGGGTTTTGGACATCCTATAACTCATCTGGACGTCTAGATAGAGGTTGGAATTAGTGTTTTAAGGTTTCCTATGGTGTGGTGTCCTAATCTAAGGGTGGCTAAGGCTTGGGGAAGCTTCTAGGCTGTCTTAGGGCTAGGATGGACCTAAGTTCTTCAAAATTTATTGCTTTATTCCTACTTAAAAGAATAGCATACCTTAACTCCCTTACATTATTATCTACTACACCTAATCTAGGTCTTCCACTCTAGCATTGCTATAACACCAGTTATTCTTTATTCTTCAGATCCAGCTTTAGATCTAGCTTCAGATCTAGCTTCTGATCAGCTTATTACCTACAATTAACATAATGCACCTAATCAGTACATTATAGCATTATTTTATGCATAGCAAAAAGAAAGTATTAAAGGTGCTAGTAATGCTTATGCATGCATGAATTGCCCTAACTTACACTAAGTCCTAGCCTAATTTAGGTCAATTAAGACATATAATTGCCGTGCAATCATACCCCAATGCCTAAATCTTGCTAGTCCCTAGCGAATGCGAGACTAAATTATTCCTAAAAGGGTCCCTAAGGGATTGACTATTTTATCAAGTGTATGCCTAGAGATTTTTCTCCTTTTTGTTTTCATCCTACGCTCTAGAAATCCAGATAATCGTGAAAGTGTAGCTATGTAGCATTTGCAACAGATTCGAGTGAAACTAATTCACCTCTAAAGCCTATACTTGACCCCAAGTAAAATTCTAGTGGGATAGGTGGACTTCTTCCCTCGGGGTATTCAAGATATTTTATGAATTCCACCCTGGCTTTAAGCTTAGGTAGAAAATCTTATAGGGAAAAACTTATATATTTGGTGGCTTACTCTCGACTGGTGCTACATAGAGATTAGTACTATAGAATCTAAATTCCCAAATTATTATGTAACTCAACTCAGAGAAAGACGAGAAAAATCTATGATCTCTTTTGGTTCCTTTGTATTCATTCTCTCTTTTTATTTTTCTCTCTTTTCTTTTCTTTCTTTTTCTTAGAGCTCACAATCTAACTAGATTCGCATATATGACCTGTATTTGGTGGTCTCACTTGGCATTAACACTTTAATTGAGTTCCCATAACCTTAACACTAAGTCGGAATTCCTCTGCTAGTATTCGGGTGGTCAGCAGCACAGAAAGATAGGTTAAGGCCTTATTTGGTGGATCTCAAATTTATTTGGTGGTATTGCCTCAATGCAACTGAAATAAACACTAAATATTCACACCCACTTTTTGTTTGCTTTTTCTTCTTTTTCTAATTTTTTATTTTTCAATTTTTCTTTTTTTCTTTTTTTTTTTGATTTTTTCAACACAACACAAGCTAGCATACATTCATGAACATTATTAAGGAGGCATTATTAGGGATTGGTGGTACTCAAGAGACATTGGATGGCTTATTTGGTGGAAGTGCCTACTCATGGCACCGGGAGAGACGGATAGGATGGTGTATTTTTGACCTTGACATCAATACCTCCTTCAACCGAGGATTCCGTAGAGAATAGTTGTAACCATTCACCGTAGCGCTAGTTTTATGAAAACTTGCTCTCTGTGTATTTGCCTTATTTGGTGGCTCTCAAAATTCACACAAAATGTATACGCAGGAATCGAGAGCGAAAACTATGCCTAATCTCTGAGTATCATTACCTAATTATCTAGGATTCTAGATTCCTTGCACTAATCTTAGAGCACCAGTACACTCTACTCTCATCTCACACTATTTGGTGGATTTTTCGAGGAAAATCTGCCTAACTCCCAAAACACTGTCTAGGGGTTCAGGAGAAGAAGCACTTCTTCTTCTCGATAGACTAAAGATGTTTATCAGCCTTCACCGTGAATCCACTGCAAATTCTACGTGTGTGTGAAAAGCTATACTGGATTCCAAATTATAAGAATCAACTAGAGGATAAAATCTCTAATGCATTCTCTTAATAAGATAATCTTATTCGTGGATGCACTATGTATATACTATAAACAAGTAACCTCTTATATTCGTACTTTATGAAACTTCTCTTTTGGGTTACATTCAGCTTAACCCTAGATTTAGAACAAAAGGTTGAGCAGGTGAGTCGGAAGTGGCTGTTGCAGACGATTTTTAGCTCCAATGCCAACATTGGAGGCGGAGTCAGTTGTTATTTTTTTTTAGGGTCTTAAAGTACGTTTGACATGCAACTCTATGGTTTTCCTAAATGTTGGCACAAAAATTTTTAGTTTTGCTATATATCCACCCCCCCCATGCTTATGTTCTTGCATGTCCTCATGCATGAATATAAACGAAAATAAATACAGTAGAGAGTAAGTGGGTAGAGATCACCTGGAATTGCTCCTAAAGTTTTAATGCTCAGCACCGGCCAACCTGACAGTATGCAATATGCGAAAAGGAAATATTCTAGAAGAAAAATATGCTACGTATAAAAATGTTATGTATAGATGATCATAGAATGTGGGGTAGATTCTATCTATACGTGCTGAGTTTAACACCTCCAGCTAGGCGAGAGCTTACTCAGATATCCTCGATAAGATGAATGAGTTCGTCAACTGGAGGAGGTTCCTGGGCCATGAATGACTTGAGGCGCTGGCCATTTACCGTAGATACATGCCCAGATTTTGGGTCCCTAATTTGGACCACCCCATTATGATATGGGTGAATCACAACATATGGGTCAGTCCACTTGGACTTGCGCTTCCTTGAAAAAGGTTTTAGTCACAAATCAAACCAGACTTGCTGGTTGGGTGTGAATGCTTTCCTCCAGATGTGGTGGTCGTGAAAGGCCTTGGTCTTGTCCTTGTATATCAATGCATTCTCATAGGCCTCCCGTTGGATCTCTTCTAATTCGCTAAGCTGGAGTCTCCGTTCTTGACCTCTCGCATCGAGGTCAAGGTTACATTTTTGCACCGCCCAAAAGGTGCGATGTTCTAGCTCTACAGGAAGGCGACAAGCCTTAACATATACCATACAATATGGTGACATTCCGAGTGGGGCTTTGTACACGGTCCGATATGCCCAGACTGAATCAACTAATTTACTGAACCAGTCCCTTCTATCTAGTCTAACCATCTTCTGGAGAATCAGCTTGATCTAACGGTTAGATACTTCAGCCTGCCCATTGGTCTACAGGTGATACGGGGTGGCTATATGGTGATGTACCCCGTATTTCTTTAATAA
Source organism: Thalassia testudinum (assembly GCA_037157565.1). Classification (NCBI taxonomy): domain Eukaryota; kingdom Viridiplantae; phylum Streptophyta; class Magnoliopsida; order Alismatales; family Hydrocharitaceae; genus Thalassia; species Thalassia testudinum. The sequence continues at coordinate 14,646,930 of JAZHRO010000063.1, forward strand.
TGACTTGAAGTGGGCGTCGATGAAGTGGCTTCCCCCATCGCTAATCAGAGCGTAGGGTATTCCGAATCTCACGAAGATGTATTCCCGTACAAAAGAAATGACGGTCCTATCATCAGCCCATCTCGCCGGGATGGCCTCAACCCACTTTGACACAGTCAACAGCTAGTAATATGTACTCGAAGCCATGCGAGTTTGGAAAAGGGCCCATAAAATTGATGCCCCAGACGTCAAACACTTTTACAACCATGATGAGCTGGAGTGGCATCATGTCTCCCCTGGTCATAGAGCCGACCGTATGGCATTGTTTACAGTGCTGGGCATATTCGTGTGTATCTCTGAAAATATTTGGCCAGAAAAATCCTCACTGCAAAATTTTTGCAGTGGTTTTCCGTCCTGAGAAATGACCACCACAAGCATCATTGTGGGAAAAAGATAACACACTAGGGATCTTATAATTTGGGACGCATCTTCGGATAATCTAATCCGCTCTAATGCAGAAGAGTAGTGGGCCATCCCAGAGGTAGAATTTAGCCTCTGCAGTAAATTTGAGTTTCTAGTCCTTGGATAGGTTCACGGGAATCTTGCTTGCAGCAAGATAGTTTGCGATATCCACGTACAAGGGGAACTCAACAGAGTGAATTGTCAAAAGGGATTCATTTGAAAATTGGTCATGGATAGGCAGGGAATAAGGAATGTGGGCTGGGTCCAGTCTAGATAGGTAACCCGCCACAACATTCTGCTTTCAGGCTTTGTCGCGGATTTCAATATCAAATTCTTGCAATAGAAGGATCCATCTGATGGGCCAGGGTTTGGCATCCTTCTTTCCCAACAAATTCCGAAGGGTGAAGTGGTCAGTGAAGATGATAACTTTGGACGCTAACAGATAAGATTTGAATTTCTCTAACCCGAATACTACTATTAGCAGTTCTTTTTCGGTGACAGTATAATTGCGCTGAGCCTCATTCAGCGTCTTGCTAGCATAGTATGTGACAAAAGGTTGTTTCTCCCAACACTGGCCTAAAATAGCACCGACGGTGAAATCAGAAACGTTGCTCATCATCTCGAAATCAAGCGACCAGTCGGGTGGTTGGAGAATCACGGAATCAGAGACAATGCTTCGTAAAGTCTCTAAGGCGTGTAGACACGACGTGTCAAATTCGAATGGGGCATCGGCAATAAGGAGATTCATCAAAGGTCGTGCAATTTTCAAGAAATCACGTATAAATCTTCGATAGAAGCCGATGTGACCCAAGAATGATCTGATCTGCTTGACTGAGCTAGGTGGAGACAAGTGGGAAATAATCTCATATTTATCTCAATCAACCTCGAGTCCATTTTTAAAGATCCTGTACCCTAGTGCTATGTCTTCCCTCACCATGAAATGGCTTTTCTCCTAGGATAGTACTAGATTTACCTCACTACACCATTTCAGGATTTTGGTGAGGTTATCAAGACAAGATGCGAAATCATCTCCAAAAACGAAGAAGTCATCCATGAACACCTGCACATAGTCCCCAATCATGTCAAAGAAGATGGACGTCGTACAACGCTAAAATGTTGCTGGTGCATTGCAGAGGCCAAAGGGCATCCGCTTGAAAGCGAATGTTCCAAAGGGGTATGTGAATGTGGTCTTGTCTTGATCTTTTGGGCTAATCGCTACTTGATTATACCTAGAGTATCCATCCAGAAAGCAAAAGAAACTACGCCTGACTAACCGCTCCAAGATCTGATCAATGAAAGGCAAAGGAAAGTGATCCTTCTGGGTAGCCATGTTCAGTTTCCTATAGTCGATGCAGACCTGCCATGATGTCGTAGTGCGGGTCGGGATGGATTCGCCAAGATCATTCTTCGCTATGGAGAGTCCTGCTTTCTTAGGCACTATCTGGTTCGAACTCACCCATTGGCTATCAGAGATTAGGTATACAATACCTACATCCAGCCATTTGATGATCTCCTTCTTAACAACCTCTAGCATATTCAGGTTTAGCCGTCTTCGAGGTTGTCTCAAAGGTTTCACCCCCTCATCCATGTAAATGTGATGGGTGCAATATGAGGGGCGAATACTGCGAAGATCAGCAATGCTCCATCCTATAGCAGCCCTATGGTCTTGTAAAATCGAAATCAGTTCATGCTCCTATTCTTGGGTTAAGTGAGCACTAATAATGACCGGGTATGTCTCACTTTTTCCCAAGAACACAGACTTAAGTTAGTCACGTAAGGGCTTCAATTCAATCACGGGTGGGTCAGAGTCAAGAATGGGAATAGGAGGAGCCGACTTGAAGGTGGGAATCTGATGATCCGGATGCACGTGAATTCCTGCTGATTCGCTACCTGTGAGATAATCGGTTGTGACTGCGTTAATGGGAAACCCACTAGCTGTGGTCACGTCTTCTTGTAGCAACAGGGGCGATCTAGCAGTGTACGGATTAGGATAGCTAGATTCAGGGGTGCTATGGTCAAAAACACACCCTAAACAATCAGATCCTCGGGGAGATATGTGCAGTGTAGTGGTCTCAATCCCGTGTGGGTCGAGGTCCAAAAACCTTAATAGTGCAGATGAATGAGACATTGGGTCATCACAAACGAGCCCATTTTTAGCACAGTATGTCAAATCTTTGTCTTTACCATCCTCCTCTATGCAATCATAGTCAAAATTCCTTGATGCTCTGAACATGTCAAGTCCATCCTCCTCTATGCAATCATAATCAAAATTCCTTGATGCTCTGAATATGTCAAGTTGAAGTCACTCATTACGTAGGGCTATCTCCATACACCCTGATGCATAATCAATGTTTGCTCAGGCAGTTGCTAGAAATGGGCGACCCAAAATGATTGGTGCATCTCGGAGATTAGGAGGAACCTCCATATCGAGAATGAAAAAGTATGCGGGAAAGCAGAATCCGCTGACTTTTACGATCACATTCTCAACCACCCCCCTCGGTGTTTTTACTAATCTATCAGCCAACTGAATCGCTACCGAGGTTGGCTTTAACACCCCAAATTGAAATCGATCAAATACAGCAGTGGGAGTCAAGTTGATGGATGAACCTAGATCTAGAAAAGCCTGATCAAATGGAGAATCCTACAAGAAGCAGGATATGAGTGGGGTACCAGGGTCTTTCTTTTTCGGTGGTAAGTCAGCTAGAATCATGGTGCTAGCCTCTTTTGACAGTACCGCCTGTCGTCCATTTATAGGTTGTCGCTTCGGGGTACACTAGTCCTTGAAGAACCTAGTGACAGTGGGGATGTGATCAATTGCCTCAAGGAGAGGGACCTGAATATGTACTTCCTTGAACATTGACTTCAGGTCCTCAAAATTTCGCGTGTCCTTCCGTACTACTTTTCGCATTAGAGCCTCGGGAAAAGGGACGGTGATTGCACAAAAAAATACACTTGTAATTGTGTCGTCTTGTGCTATTTCCTAGCATTACCATTGCATATTAGGGTTCCATAATCGCATTTTTAAAAATACATGCATGCATTTAATTGAGAGGGGAGGAGAGTGAATAAAATGGCTCTGCAATTCACGTTTTCTTCAAGTGCTTCTTCGTAAAATTTCCATCTTCATTTTTTATTTCTTTTTGATTTTTTGAAATGCTTCCTACAGCTGCATGGATTGACTTCTTATTTGCACCTCGCCCTGCACCCACATGCACAACCACTCATTGCCGAGCCCCATGCAGCCACATGCACAGCCAGGGCATGGCTGTGCATGCCTTCTTCCTTTATAAAATAGGGCGGCTTCTTCCTTTGAAGACAGGCCTGGTCCACGAGAAAGAAAAAGCCAAAAAACACTCTACAAACCTTCTTCTCCTGGCCATCGTCTCCTCCCTCTCCCTCCATACGCAGGACCTTCTCCTCAGAGGAGACACTTGGCGGACAGGAGCACCACACGGTGGTGCACAACCACCACCGTGACTCCACCACCGCCTAGCTCACCAAAGAGCCAGTGGGCGTGGTGGCTCTTTCCTTTTTTTTTTTCCCTTTCGAAGCCCTTCATCCATTAGAGCAAAGCTTCAGCTGTGAAGCTCAACCGGCCACCGCACGCCCTGCAGCAGCCGGCCGAGCCCCACAACAGTAGCAACAAGGCGGCAGCAGTGCACGCAGGTCTTCCGCACATGCCTGCAGGCGCCCTCGCCTCTAGCTTCTTCACGCAAGTGCCCTGTCGCGCTCTCTCTTCCACCCGCAACCGGCCACCGTGCGCCCCTGCAGTGGCCGGCCAAGCTTCACCGCACCCGCAAGACACCGCGTGCCCTGTCGCGCACCTTCTCCCGCAACCCAGCCCTCACCGCGCGCACTGTCGCAACGTTCTGGCCACAAGCCACCGGCCAGCGCACCCCTTCCACGCACACACCCGCTCAAGCACGCCAACCCCGAGCCATCTACACTCACAGCACCGGACGAAGGCGGTTGCACAGCTCGCCCGGCCACTGTAGCCACTGTTCATGCGTTTCTGCGGAACACTGTCGCTACAGTGGGGTGACCGGTGAGTTTCTCACTTAACCGTCACCCGACGTGCCACAACCGCTGTTTGCCTGCGCGGGCGTCTCGCCCCGCATCTGCGTACTCCCGCCTCTGCCAGTGCCCGCTCCGTTCGCTCGCTTCCTTCACCGCATACGCCCGCCAGCGCCCGCTCCAGCCCTTCGCGCAGCGCAGTGCACTGCAGTCCTCTCTGCACCTATCGCCATCCAGCGCGCACCTCTTTGCGTTCCTGCGCACCTGTGCGTGCGCTTGAAGCCTCCAAACGGCAGGCCTGAAGCTGCAGACGCCTTAAATGCCTCTTTTTCTCAGCAGAAGCCCTCTCTCTCTCGTGCTTTCTCCCTCTCTCTCTCTCTACAGAAACACATACACACACACTCACACTTATATATTATTATATACTTATATATATACGTATACATATATATATTGTATATATACATATATTTATATATACTTATATCTATATATATAGTAGTATTTATATAACTAAGTATTAGTATACATATATATATATATATACATATATCTATATACTTATATATATATATATATATATATATATATACTTACATATATACATCTAGTTATCTACATATATATATATATATATATATATATATATAAATATACATACATATATACATATATATCTATATAACTATATATATATATCTAGCTACATATATCTATATATACATATATTACTATATACATATACATACATATATATATATCTATATAGTTATATATATATATATATATATATATATATATATATATATATATATATATATATATATACATATATCTATCTATACATATAGCTACATACATATATATATATATATATATATATACTTATATATATATACATTTATACATATATATACACATATAACTACATATATATACCTATATATTTATAACCATATATATATATACATATAGATATATTTACATATGTACATATATATATATATCTTCACATTACTTACCATACGTGGTATCGCGGGAATATATGCACCAATTGTTGATATTCCCCGATACACGCGTACAAAAAGCTTCACATTCATCTTCCACCATCCATCCTCCACTCCACGCGGCACCTCATCCTATCGCTTGCGTCTTTCCAGACGACGACCAACTTGACACCGTGCTACACTCCATCTCTACCTCCACCCCCACCCCTTTATACATATATAATATATACCTATATACGTATACTATATTTACTTTATTTCTGCTTCTCTTTCATGAAAATAAAATGATAAAAAAATATATAAAAGAGAAAAGATAATCCTTGACTTGCAGGTACTCCGTCTTGCGAATAGCAAGACCCATTTTGGAACCCTGATTTGGCTCAAGGCCAAGAACCTAATTTTAAGGGTGTGCCTCAAGGACCAAGATTATCAGAAAAAAAAAAATCTAAATAGAAAAACACCAAAAACACAATAAACGAACGAAAGAGATTCGTTGTAGGAAAGGCGTAAAAACTTGACCTGTAACCCCACTTCCCTGAGTTCGACCCTGGGCCTAAAAGTGACCAAGATAAAAATCAAGTAGGCTAGGTTAAAAATTTTGTAAAGAGATGGTTAAGTCTGAATTAGGTTAACCACTATACGCACTTCAATGATAAAATCACCATATTAACAACCTATCTGGGTCCGACACCATAGCTTTTCTGGCGCCGTTGCTGGGAAGTGCTCCTTCAAGTAAGTTTCTATTCCATTCCTTTCATTTTTTCTCTTCTCTCTTCACGGGTGTCTTTGTTTTTGGTGTGCAGGTAAACCTGTTGCAAGGAGAAGGCAGGCAGATGAAGTCAGAGACGTGGGCAGGTCCAAGGCAGGAACGAGAGCGTGAAGACGTCGACACCGCATTGGAGCTCCGCACACGTTGCTGCACAAGTACATCTTTCTTTCTTAGCAACCTAGGTTAACTTGTCCCCTAATAAAAAAAAACTAAAAACTAAAAAAAAAATTAGAAAAACTTCTTGGGATCTCTTGGGGCAAGTGCATTAAAATTCACTTGTTTGATTGATTGCCCTTGCTCTCACCGCCCCGAGATTTCCCGCAAAACTTCGCATAGCAAAAATCCAAGAATCTTGATTCTTGAATTTTTCGCCGTGTGAAGTATTCTTTAAGGCAAATAAAAAGATTTATTGCCACCCCAATTTGCCTCATTTACCTGCAATTCGGAATCATTTTTTTGGTGGGGAGACTTGGAATTGAGTTGATTCCAACCCCACCATGACTTTTAAACTTGCCTAAGATTCGATCCCGAATACTTCAACCCCAACAATTTGATTTTCCTTATCTTTTGGTTGAGGCTTGTGTGGAAATCTTTCTGGTGATTGGGAGCACTTGAATTGAAGTGCTTTGGCTCCCTTTCACATAAATCTAAAACTGATTCGTGCATCCACACATAGAAATCTCCATTTAGGGAAGCCCATTGCATTGTATCATGCATTAACCAATTGACATTGAAGAAGGGTTTGTTGGGCTTAAAAGAAAACTTGTATTCTTGCAAAACCCAGAGATTGGTTGAATTGGTAATTCAGAGAAATCCTAAAATTCATACTACTTAAGGCTGAACTCTAAAAACCATTCACCAATTAAAAACTTCAATTCGGGGAGATTTCCCCGTTTCATGCTTGTTTTACACACTTTGAAAATCAATCACTTGGGCATTACCTGTAAACAACGTCCTTCACATTCTAGAAGCACTTGATCCTAAGCCTCTAACTAAAATTGGTAGCAACTTGACCTTATTAAGGATTGGAGGTCTAACTACCTGCGTGTAGCTCCTACATGCTGGTGAGGGTTCTCGCGTGCTTTCGGGTGTCTAAGACTGGGCAAATGGCCTTTCAATCTGGCCCGGTGGTTCCACGGTGCTCGCATTCGGTTCTGTAGTTCGTGATAGTAGGTAACTTAGATCTTTAGGTCTAAGGGCACACTATAGAGGTTAGGAATTTGATTGTACTGATTTGTCATCAAGTGTACCTTTGCGACGTCATTTCTCTCATCTTTTTTTTCCCTTCTTATCCCCCCAATTCTTCCTGTGGTAGTGCATGTTTGGAAGGAGGTCACAAAACCCTGAACTGTTTGAATTGCCTGATAAATCTAGAAAAGAAGCCGAATCGTCCTCCTCCTCCACAAACATGGCTACATGACCACCCCCAAATCCCGAGGGAGGAAACTACCCTCAGAACCCACCAGGTGGTGGAGCTTTAGACGCCATAGCTGCCTCCAAACCCAAATGGAAATGTATAATGAACAAATTGAAGCCATTCAGGAAACATTGGAGGAAATGCAAAACCCTCCCAAATGGGAGGAGCCTAGGTCTCTTAGCTCCTATCAGAATCCCGCTGCTACAGAGACCATAGGACAAATTCGGGTCCCCATGGGCGGGGAGGAATTTGAATTGAAACCAAACATAATTGGCCTAATAAATTTTCACTTCCATGGACTTGCAAGTGAAGATCCTTTTCTCCACTTGGAAGACCTAACCTGATTGGCTAAAACTGTTAAACCTAGAAATATTGGGTTGCCAATAGTCCTCATGAAAATGTTCCCGTTTTCATTACGTGATAAAGCATCGTAGTGGCTACGCACCCTTGGGAGAACCATCCACTCTTGATAAGAGATGCGAATATTGTTTGTCAAGAAGTTCTTCCCAATCGGGTGAACCAATGCGCCTCGCCGTGCTATCACTTCATTTACGCAACAAAAAGGCAAACAATTTGATGAGCCTTGGAAGAGGTATAATGACCTCCTCAGGAAGTGTCTGCACCACGGTCTGCCTAAGTGGCATATAGCCTAGATTTTCTACTACTGGCTAAATGAGACTTTGAAGCAGATTGCAGACACTCCCTGCAGAGGGAATTTTATGAATAAAGACGAGAATGGAGCATTCGAATTATTTGAAAATATGAGTGAAAACTCAATGAACAATGCCTCCATTGTCACCTTTAATCATACCAGCCAGCCTCGAAATGTCCACGAAGTTGACATGGGACCCTCCCATTCATCCACTGGTCTCAGCCTTATAGCACAAAAACTGGATGAAGTCTCCATCGTGGACAAGAAGCGGGATGAGCTTCTAGCCAACCCCGCCCGTTCTATGGCAAACACCCCTACCTCACCACTTCATCACAATTACAATTCTTCCAACACTAGGCTTATCCCAAGAAACCCCGTAAGACCTTCCTTACCGAGATCGCGCTGAGCGACTCGATAAGTCATGTGGATCTGGCTTCTGCGAGCCAGTATTTCGACACGGAGGACCAAGCCTCCGTGTGCTCGGACGCATATTTACACGTGGACACGTCTTCTGGCATAGAAGACGCTTGCGCCCTGGGGAGCAACCCATTCTTTGCCACGTATAACCTAGGGTGGCGAAATCATACAAACTTCGCGTGGTCCAACAACCCGCAGCGCTAAAACCCCGCAGGTGGACCAATGCGACCGTCCGCACCCATCATCCCAATGGCCCAGTCTAATCCTATGGCGAATCCGCCATCAAGCCCTTGCGTACCGCAAGCAGAACACGCATCAAGTCCTCTTGATAAATTGATGCGAATGATGACGGATATGTCAAAGAGCCCTGAAGATAACATGACCTCTCTTCAGCACCAATTGGCATAGCAGAATGCTGAGATCAATCAACTATGCATGGTGACTCGATCTCAGGGCACTCTTCACGCCCAACCTGTTCCCAATCCACGAAATTTCATACCCTGTGGTCCGCAACCATAGGTACAACCTTCTCAGGGACAGGTTCACTATATTCTCTAAGCTCCGAGCATTCCACCAGGATTTCAGGCTAATCCTGCTGCAGCACCGCACTCTTATGTCCCTATTGCAAACCCTCCTCCGTCGTATGATCCCACTAGACCCGCATCGTCCAATGCTATCACTACGAGGAGCGGCAAGCAGACTGTCGATCCACCACAACCTGATCCTAGCTCGTCTTCTTCATCACCCTCTCATTCGGGATGCGTACTGCATTCGTGAGAGGACGATACACCCAAATTGGTGCCAGAATCCGTCCCATTCCCTGAGGCTCTGCTGAGGGAGCCAAAAGGCAAGAAGAAAGACACGCAGTCCTTTGATAACCTATGTAATTTATTCAGGGATGTAGAAATCAAGGTACCCCTGCTCGAGGCTATCGACCACATACTTACTGTTGCCCGATTTTTCAAAGACTAGACAACACCCAGGCGACAGTCAAAGAAAATCAAGAATCCAGTGGTTCTCTCGCCTCATGCGAGTTGTGTTATACTGTCAAATCTACCACGGAAGCAGAAAGATCCGGGCACACCACTTATTTCGTGTAGCATCCAAGGCTGCAGTTTTAACCGTGCCCAGCTTGATCTAAGATCTTCCATAAATCTTATACCGACCATCATTCTCGAAAAATTTTCCTTGGGAAAGCTGAAACCCACCCCTATCATGTTACAGTTGGTAGATCATTTTGTCAAAATCTCGAAGGGTGTGGTGGAAGACGTGGTGGTTAGGCTCAACAGTCTCTGTTTTCCTGTTGACTTTCCTGTTTTAGATATGGAAGTTCCTAGCTCACTTTCTGATTTTCTGATCATCCTCGGTCGACCTTTCTTGGCCACAGCCCGTGCCCTTATCGATTGCTAGTCAGGTTGTATTGAGATTGTCGTTGGATCAGAAAAGCTCAAGCTTAGCATCTTCAAGGCAGCCAAGAACTTTGATTGTGATTGCATCGAGGATGACACGTCTGACGAGGACAAGGCCGTCAGTGCGTGTATCGGACTAATTGGAACCTATTCTGACTGTTGCGGATTACCTGTAAACATTGATGACTGCCTGACCAACACATATTGTGACGTTCCCCCATCCCTCCCATGTCCCGTACCTTCTCCTGGCCAGACTTCTGACGAGGTTTTCTCCGCTTCCCATACCTCGTGGTCTGAGTCATATCCGGGCTACTCACCACCGGTCTACACCGTTGAAGACCGGATTACCCTTTCTTTCCTACCAAATCAGGCGGATTCGCAACTCCACACTGGGACATTAAGCCCACATCCTACTCACTGGGGCTATTCCTTTTTGGATCCATCTATCCAAGAAGCCCCTCTTCTTGGCCAATCTGAGGGCTAATTTCTTTCTCCTGACTTGTGCTCCAATCCGCCTGGGACACTCTCATCCCATGCAATGCCAGATCTTTCACCATCCACCATCACTTTTCACGCCGTTGTCACGATCACTTCACTTCTCACTTCACCACCCACCATCCACCCACCCTACCACCCTGCTGTATACCCTACACCTCAGCTCTCGTTACCTGATCTTTCGTCCTTTCTCTACCTTTCCCAGCATGCATATGAGGACATAGCATTGTTTGGCATGGGGGGGTGGATAGGCATCCATAGGATCTGGGTATTTTATGGTACCATGCAGTTTCCACCTATTTAAAAATATGTAAGAAAAAGAAAAAGAAAAAAAAATATATAATAATAATAAATGGTGTTTAGTAATGATCTAAAAGCTGAAACAAAAATACAGTAAGTGTTTATGGATATTCAACCTCTATTTTGAAGACTTTCCAGGACACAGAAGCTTGATTCGCTCAGGCTTAGGCTTAATTCACTTGAGCATTGACAAAATAGATCGGAATCTCTCCTAACTAAGGACATATTCTTGTACCTGAGATACCAGTACAGGATTCGTTGGTTTGCTTCTACTGAGAGCTTAAGTAAACTTGGTTCACACTACACATATCAAGAAAGACTAGGTGAACATAAGATCCAACCCTAGTGTTCATTAGGGAAGGTGGAGTCCTTACCTGTGCGCGAAGGTAGACTTTTTATCCCAGGCCTTAGTCTTGTGTTTAGGAGCGACTCTTTCCACCAAAAAAAAAAAAAAAAGAACTCTCCCACCAAAAAGAAAAGTGTGCTCCTCCAAATAATGTTGTAAGAGATTAACTAACATGTGTTTCAAAAAAAAAAAAAAAAGATGCAAATAAGTTAGTATATCTCACAAATGTCTGTAAAATCTTCCTACAAAAAAAAAAAGTTTTTCAGGACAAGTCGCAAATACCCTATGAGCCACAAATGTCAGAAAATGGGAGTTGAGTTTTCTGTCCTCTTTTAAGGGTTAATCCGAAAACACGAGCTGAAACTGGGACCAACCTATACTTAAAAATTCATGAAACCTTGGGCTTGAGTCTTCATGTTCATCTTGTCAGTCTTGATCCTTCACTATGCACAAGCCATAGCCTTTTGAGCTCTCGAGTACGGCAAAAACCTCCTGGGTCCTGGAAATCGTACTTAAGGTTTAAATATCAAGAGTCCTGGTTAGTTGAGAGATGATCTATGTCATGTGAGACTTAAAGTACTGGTAGTCTTCTCTACAATTGATTCTCACAATATCCAACAATAAACACACCTATGTTGCCTCAGGAGAAAATCTTCAGCTTAAAGAACATTTCTAAATACAACAAAAAAATGTTTTGCTAGGGACTAGCAAAAGATAGGCATGGGGGCATGATTGCACCACAAAAATACACCTGCAATTGTGCCGTCTTGTGCTATTTCCTAGCATTACCAGTCCATATTAGGGTTCCATAATCGCATTTGTAAAAATACATGCATGCATGCATTTAATTGAGAGGGGAGGAGAGTGAATAAAATGGCCTCACAATTCACGATTTCCTCAAGTGCTTCTTCGCAAAATTTCCATCTCCATTTTTTATTTCTTTTTGATTTTTTGAAATGCTTCTCGCGATTGCATGGATTGACTTCTTCTTCTTCCCACCTTTCCCTACACCTGCATGCACAGCCACTCCTTGCCGAGCCCAATGCAGCCATAAAATAGGGCAGCTTCTTCCTTTGAAGACGAGCCTAGTCCACGAGAAAGAAAAAGCCAAAAAACACTTTGTAGACCTTCTTCTCCAGGCCACCATCTCCTCCCTCTCCCTCCATACGCAGGACCTCCTCCTTAGAGGAGACACCCAGCGGACAGGAGCACCTCACGATGGTGCACAACCACCACCGTGAGTCCATCACCGCCCAGCTCACCAAAGAGCCGGTGGGCGTGGTGGCTCTTTCCATATTTTCTTTCCATTCGAAGCCCTTCAGCCATTAGAGCAAAGCTTCAGCTGTGAAGCTCAACCGGCCACAGCATGCCATACAACAGCCGGCCGAGCCCCACAGCAGCAGCAGCAAGGCGGCAGCAGCGCACATAGGCCTTCTGCGCGTGCCTGCAGGTGCCCTCGCCTCCAGCTTCTTCGCGCAAGAGCCCTATCGCACTCTCTCTTCCACCCGCAACCGACCACCGCGCTCCCCTGCAACGACCGACCAAGCTTCACCACACCCGCCAGACAACACCCACAGGCCACCGCGCGCCCTGTTGTGCCCCTTTGCTTGCAACCCAGCCCTCACCGCGCGCTCTGTCACAATGTTCCGCCCGCAAGCCACCGACCGGTGCACCCCTTCCACGCGCGGGCTAGCTCACGCGTGCCAGCCCCGAGCCGTATGCACTCACAGCACCGGAGACAGGCGGTTGCACGGCTCGCCCGGCAACTGTAGCCATTGTTCACGCATTTCTGCTGAACACTATGGCTACAGTGGGGTGACCGGTGAGTTTCTCACTTAATCGATCATCCGGCGCACCGCAATTGCTGTTCGCTCGCACACGCGTCTCACCCCGCGTCTGCGTGCGCCTGCCACTGCCAACACCCGCTCCCTTCGACCGCTTCCTTCACCGCGTACGCCCGCCAGCGCCCGCTCTAGCCCTTCACACAACGCAGTGCGCTGCGGTCCTCTTCGCACCTATCGCCCTCCACCGCGCATCACTTTGCGTGCTTGCACACCTGTGCGTGCGCTTGAAGCCTCCAAACGATGGGCCTGAAGCTGTAGACGCCGTAAATGCCTCTTTTTCTCAGCAAAAGCCCTCTCTCTCTCATGCTCTCTCTCTCTCTCTCACAGCACACTCTCCCTCTCTCTCTACAGAAACACATACACACACACTCTCGCACACACACACTCTCACTTATATATTATTATATACTTATATATATATTGATATATATACATATATTTATATACATATATATATATACTTATATCTATATATATAGTAGTATTTATATAACTAAGTATTAGTATACATATATATATACATATATCTATATACTTATATATATATATATACATATATACTTATATATATATACATATGTCTATACATATATTAGTACTTATATAACTATTTATTAGTCTATATACATATATCTATATACTTATATATATATATGTGTATATATATATATATACACATTTATACTTACATATATACATATATTCGTATACATATATATATAAATACATATATCTATTATTACCTATATAACTAGGTATAAGTATAGATACATATATATATATATATATATATATATATATATATATATATATATATACACACATATATACACACCTACTTATACATACATATATATATATATATAAATAGACATACATATATACTTATATATCTATATAACTATATATACATATCTAGCTACATATATCTATATATACGTATATTACTTTATACATATACATACATATATATATACATCTATATAGTTATATATATATACATATACATATATATATACTTATATATATATACATTTATACATATATATACACACATAACTACATATATATACCTATATATTTATAACCATATATATATATATATATATAGATATATTTAAATATATACATATATATATCTTCACATTACTTACCATATGTGGTATTGCGGGAATATCTGCACCAGTTGCTGATATTCCCCGATACACGCGTAAAAAAAGTGTGTTCGTATTCATCTTCCACCATCCTCCACTCCACGCGGCTCCTCGTTCTGTCGGTTGCATCTTTCTAGATGACGACCGACTCGACACCATGCTACACTCCATCTCCACCTCCACCCCCACCCCTTTATACATATATAATATATACCCATATATATATACTATATTTACGTTATTTCTACTTCTCTTTCATGCCAATAAAATGATAAAAAAATATATAAAAGAGAAGATAATCCTTGACTTGCAGGTACTCTGTCTTGCGAATAGCAAGACCCATTTTGGAACCCTGATTTGGCTCAAGGCGAAGAACCTAATTTTGAGGGTGTGCCTCAAGGACCAAGATTATCAGAAAAAAAAATCTAAATAGAAAAACACCAAAAACACAATAAACGAACGGAAGAGATTCGTTGTAGGAAAGGCATAGAAACTTGACTTGTAACCCCACTTCCCTGAGTTCGACCCTGGGCCTAAAAGTGACCAAGATAAAAATCAAGTAGGCCAGGTTAAAAAAAGTTTTAAAGAGATGGTTAGGTCCGATTTAGGTTAACCACTATACACACTTCAACAATAAAATCACCATATTAACAACCTATCCGGGTCTGACACCAGACGGGAATTTCAGGGTCAAGTGGCCTCTTACCCATATCTACCGTAGGTGGCTCCTAAGATGGAGTCAAACTTGCCTACAACGAAGCGTGAGAAAAATCAGGACCCGCCTGCCTATGTGGTGGGTAGAATGTCTTCCTTCCACTCCTCAATGAGACAACATTTGCATCGGCTTCCTGTCCATGATGTGGTGGGGGAGCGGAAGGGGCAGTGTATGTGGGGTTCTACATCAAAGGTAGGTGGCCTTGAGCATAACTAGGTGGTGTAGGAGGTGCCTATAATATGGCATGTGCCTGTCCCTGTGGTGCCTAAAACCTAGGCGGGGCACCTTGGTTCTGCACATACCGAGGGTTCGGGACAGGTTGGGAGGGTAAGGTTCCCTGAGTCCTATGCTCTTGCAACAACTGGTTTTGCATGTTTTGTATAGTATGTATCTAGTCATCCATCACCTTCACTATCAGCAAGTAGTCCTGCATAGACTTCCTCATCGATTCTTGTAGCTCCTCTTTCAGTGCCTCCAAAGGGTCAGCCCTCTTTGGAGGGTGACTGTAAGCTTGGTGTAGCGACTGGTATATAGAACAGGGTTGCTGCTCCTGAGATAGGAATGGCTGCTGCCTAGGATAAGTGTTTTGCGCATTCCTGTATTGCCTGGTCTAGTAGTGTGGATCTTGATGTGGTCTTTGTGAGCTACTAGACCAGGAGAAGTTCGGATGCTGGTGCCAACCAGGGTTATACTTCTCTGAATATGGGTTATTACGCTTGTATCTTTGAATAGCACTGACGTCCTCGTAGGCCGAAGACGTCTGAGACATATATCCATCTAGGAGATATGTATTATAGTCGACGGGTGGTGTGTAACAGTACTCATATGGTGCCAGATCGAGATTGTTCACGGGATCCTAATATGTAGGATCTCGTAAATAAGGAGAAGATGCATCCTGAGTGAGTAGATTAACTTGAGCAGGAGGGGCTCGGGGTGCATAGGAGGGTCTTGGAGCAGTAGAGTTCAGGTCAGATTGACCCTAATTAATTTGGTCAGTCTTTTTTTCGATCAAGTTCATTCTATCTAGTTGCTTGATGATGACATCCATGTTAGCTCGAGTAGACTCGGTGTGAGCCTCATGGACACCAACCCACTGCTGACCAGGCCGTTGGAACTGGTTCATGGATGCGGCATTCAATGAGTTCACCAAAGATTCGAACAACTCAAATGCGTTATTCTCAACTTTCGTAAGGAAATTCCTGCCACTAGATGCATCGGCCAGATACCGATGTGTGTCATCCAGCCCATGGTAAAAGATCTGAGCTAGGTGCCATCTGGGCACACCATGGTGCGAGCATTTCCAGAGAAGGTCGTGAAATTGGTCCCAAGCCTCATGCAACTTCTCCCTAGCACCTTGGTCGAAAGTCATGATCGCATGCCTCATTGCGTTCGTTCGACCGATCGGGAAGAACTTTTGCAGGAATTCATGTTGTAATTCTGGCTAGGTTACAATCGGCTTCCCAATGGTTGTGAACCGGTACGAAGCTTTGTCCCTCAAAGAAAATGGGAAAAGCTTCATCAAAACAATCCCAAGATCAACATTCCTAGGTCGAATTGTCTCTGTGAGTTGACTCAGGTCCTCTAAATGCTGGAATAGATCTTCGCTTGAGTTTCCATAGAAATGACTATTGATCAAACCAATCACATTAGGCTTGAGCTCAAACGTGTCTCTGCCTACGGGAATCCTAACTAATGGTGCGACGATCGGTGCAGCTGGATCATAGAAATCCTAAAGTTGTTCTCCTCGTGGTGGATGCAACATTCTCTCAATCATTGTCGAGATATGGTTCATGCTCCACTGATGCCGCTCCTCTGATTCAACCACCCAAGCCTCCAGATGAGCCATCAGGTCTAGATTACCTGCATCCTAACCTAGTCTAGGTCTAGGTCCAGGTCCAGGATTAGGGTTAGCCAATGATGTAAACATGTCTACACTACTTAAGATGTCAATTTATGCATGTTCTTAAGCATAGGATTACATTGCATACTATAAATATTGCATAACATGCATCATCTTGCATTTAGAGTAGTTTGAATAAAATGGCGGTTAATTATCACCTTTTATGTTCATTGATAGGGCAAACATTTTATCGGGGCCTCAGATCGAAGATCCAACCGTACAGATGTGATCAGGGTGACGATTGGAGTTCAATGACTCCAAGATCACCCTAATCAGACATCTGTAGCATCAGATAGTGATCGGGGAACCCTAGAAGATCAATGGCCAAGATGGTGTGAATCCACACTTCAAACGACAAATCCGACCACACGGATGGATTCGGATTGACGATCACAGCCTAACGGCATGAAAATCGACTCAATTCGACACTCGTGGCACCATCTACAACATCCAGGAGATGGACGGCCAAGATAGCACCATGTGGCACCATCTCAGCCATCCAACCAGCTCTCAAGACTGCCGCTGCCTCTCCAAAGAAAATCCAACACGCGATCTGGGCTGTTGGATCTTGATCCAACGGCTGTGGATGCACACGCCTAATTTCATCCGTGCAACACAATCCACCGCGCAGCGCACCGATCACGAGTCGTTGCGCGATCACA
Source organism: Thalassia testudinum (assembly GCA_037157565.1). Lineage (NCBI taxonomy): Eukaryota > Viridiplantae > Streptophyta > Magnoliopsida > Alismatales > Hydrocharitaceae > Thalassia > Thalassia testudinum. The sequence continues at coordinate 14,664,472 of JAZHRO010000063.1, forward strand.
GGACGCAAGTTCGACTCACGATCTGCAGAGCACGCGCAATTAAATTCAATAGCTTGATCGACTGTGGACGGCCCAGATAGCCCGATCGGGCGCACATGCTATTGCACGCTGCACCTCACGTGGAATCACACGCGGGCGGGTGCACAGAGGAGGTGGGCGGAGGCGCAATCTAAGCTGTCTAATCGCAGAGATCGGCTGGACGTGTGCATGCACTACGCTCGAGGAGGTGAGCGGGCGCGCGTGCGCCACCCACTACGCCCACGTTCGGACCTTTAGCGATGGTTTTATCCATCACTAAAGGTCCTGAATTAATGTTTTTAGAGTTGTAATGACCAAATTGCCCCCACTCTTTGCAACAATAAAAATAGAACCCCTGCACACGAAATTCTCATCCCTTCCTTCTCTTCTCTCCCTCTCCAAAGCTCAAGAGAAGCTTGTCCCACACCCGGGATGCTTCTCACGAGATAAAGTCAATTTTTTGTCCCCTTTCGGAAGCGGATCCCACGACAACGACGATGTGCTACCCCGTTCCCGTTCTTCCGCTTCCTCCTTCGTCCTGCTCTGTCCTCCTTCATCCAGGCGTCGTCCCGTCCGACTCATCCTCCAAGCCACCGTCGAGGAGGACATCTCTCTCCCCATTCTTTTTACTTCTTTCTAGAACAAATTTACTACTTTTTAGAGTAGATTTACTGCTTTCTAGTGTAATCATTTTCCCGCTTTCTAGTTGTAATATTTAGTGTAATGAACAATCCTTTCGATAATGAATTCCATGGGCATTCTATATCTCTTTTGATTTTTGTTTGTATTATTCTCTCTCTTATTCTCTCTCTCTCTTCTATTTATTGTAAATAGTTAGATAGTTCTAATCAATTAATTTACTTCATGACAAATAAATCAAACGCGTGTTTTTAAATCAAACGTCCGCCTCCCTGTGTTCGATCCGGGATTTCCATTCCGGTATAAATTTTACTTGTTGAACATGAGTTCTTCGCTTTCAAACTACAACGACAGGCTTTTCAAAACCAAACACGTTATTATAGCAACTCGTGCGTTCAGCATTTTGGCGCCGTTGCCGATGAGGCGACACTGTTTGATTTTTTCTCTGCGTTTTCTAACTTACAAATCATTTACCTCACTTCTCTCCTTTCTTATTGTGATTGCAGATACTCTTTCTAGATGAGCAAAAGCAGTAGATCGGAGTAAAGTGTTGTGGAAGGTTTTGTAAGTTATCCCCCACCTCCCACCCATTAGATTTCATTTCACCACATAATAACACAAACATCAATCAACCTAGGTGTTCTTATAAACTCTAAGGTTAGATTGTTTGTTATTTGACACCCACACCCACCCCAACCCCCACATTAGAAAAAAGAAAAATTTTAAAAAAAATCTCACAGAGGTACACAACCTCATCTGATTTTCAAACTCAACTGGTAAACCAACCTTTGGAGCCGGTACACACATCCAAATACATAATTGAGTAGAAATCAGATTAGGTAATCACTTGTGTGCCTAATTAAGTGGTGCAACAGGCCAATTGTTTGAGTTGATTGGGCCGCTCCACTTCAATTAAAATCAATTCATTAAGTAGCTGCCACATAGGTTTAACTCTTAGGGATTTACCAGGCACTCCACATTCTTTTAAGTTTTAAAGGAAAACTCCTTCACCTGTGCTTTCAAAACCTGGTGTGCCAACTAAACTTTGTTTGAAAATACCTAAATTTGAATCCTAAAAGCTACTAAGCAAGATTTGAACTCTAAAATTCACTGCATCAAAAATAATCTTGCATGAAAATCACTGGTTGTGCACACACACGCAAATCAATCAATCATTAAGGGCACAACACAGATAAAGGGCCCATCACATTCCAAAGCACATTCAAACCTAGCCCTAAATAAAATAGAGTAGGCGTTGGCCTTAAGGATTCGATTCGCTCTTCAGTGCCTAGAATGAGATTATTTTCAATTAGTCTATTTCTACTGTTCAATCTGATGTCTAGCTAGGGGAGCAGAATCAAAACGATCATGGCTAGGGGGTACACTAGGAACTAGAGGCGTAAGCCGAAGGAAGAACCTTGTCCCTAGTCCCCCCTTCTAACTGGTTGGATTGAACAAATAGAAGTAGATCAAATCATTCCTTTATCTCAAGATGGGTTTTGGGAGTCTGTAGGTCTTTAGGCTAGCCCACTTAAGGACATGTTTGATTGTTTGTATTGCAGGGCGCCTTTCTTCCTCCCGTCTCCCATGAATCCTTCCACATATTACACGCATTCCCGCTCTTTCCCTCCTGTTTTGAATTATCCTCAACATGACGATTATTCCGACTCGTACTGTAATCAATCATCAGTTAGTTGGAATAACTCAAATTGGGGATACAGTTCCGGACCTCTGTGTTTAGGGTCTAACCCTGAACACTTTGATTGTGATTTCTATCCTTCTCAGAGCAACATCGATTATAGATCGTTACCCTTTCATGACCAACCAAATACGATCTACAATCAAAAAGGATACACTAATCCTTACCCATCCTCTGATTACTCTGCCTTTAGGTCATCACCACCTTTTGAACAATATGAAATGACCTATTATCAGGAAGGGTATAATGAATCTCAATTCGTTAATTCTCCTGCATTGACCCCAAACCTGCCAAACCCTGAACCAACTCATTCGGTTCAGGGTAACCAGGTTCAAGATAAGGTTCTGGCTAACTTGAGGAATATCATGCAAACTTTAGAAGTTCTGCCAGCACCTTCCATTGAAAGATTGGAGCCCCAGATTCAGATGATTGATGATTTGAATAAGTATTTGCTGGATTGGCTCTAGGATGTTAAGGATAAGAACCCGAGTGAGTTTGTACTTGGGAAGTTAGCAAAGTTGAGGATGAGATTTGTGGTCGCTTTGATTAAATCATGGGATGATCCCCAGGATGAACCCTCTTAAGGAGAGCCAATTTCAGAACCCGTTTAGGCACCTGTTGGGGGGGACACGTGTTACGAGGCTGACCAGATTGAATTAGAGCAACCAATTAAGGAAGATCTGATTTCTTCACCTAAGATCCTTGAGCCGGGGTACGAGGAAACGTATGTCTCCTTGGAACAGAAAGTGACAGATGATTTTGGGACATACATTAATACGGATCTTGATTTCTTTGATTCTGATGGTGAAGATTCACGTTGCGAAGTCTCACGTGAGTTTACAGAATATGATTTCTGTGAGACGATTGGGCCTGAGGAATCTGATAGATCATTTGATAGCCCAATAACTGAGGAAACCGATCTTATTAGGGCTCATATTACGGATCCAGAATCGCATTTTCTGGAGGATTCAATCAAATGCCCTGATTGTCAGTTACACCTCATTGAGCTTATCGATGATTCTGTTTCTGAGATAATTAGACCCAAGTCAATTCTGATTTAGCCACATCATTTAGACTTGGAGATTTCAGACGAGGTGATTAATATGCAAGAGGTCCTGGAATTTAACATGCTGAATGATGAGGATAGGAACCAGGAAATTTTGATTTGGGAAGCAAGTTCCGGAGGAAGTAGAAGACTGAGTCGAAGGGTTCCTATTAAGCTGAAACCATCAAATCAGAACCCTTACGACATCTGTTTTGAGGATGTCCAACCCAAGCACACATTCATTGATTATCCTTTGGAGCTTGAATTTTCTGTAACCCAACTTTTTGGTCTTGGGTTGCATCCTCATAAATCGCAAGCCCGACCCCGCTTGCATACTGATTTTAGGTTTTGGGTAATTTTTGTCCAGAACCTAAGATATTCTCAATTATGGGGTATGGGTCTGCACCACAATTTGATCCACATCAGTGGACCTCTGTTGACAGGTTAGAGGTTTCTTCTGTTTATTCTGACCTACACCTATGAATTCTTTATTTCTCTTCTTTATATAGTGTGCCTAGCTAAATGCACTAAATTCAGCACGTATACAGTTCTTTTTAGTTTCTATCTCGGAGCGGACTTGACATTCACGCAATTCAGGTGCTTTCTACGCTATTCCACTCTATTTTATGTCTTTTTAATACAATGAGGACATTGCATTAGATAAGTACGGGGGGGTAGATATTCATCTCTGAATTTATTCATCAGCTCCGTAGATTTGTTTTATTTTCTTTTATTATAAAAAAAAATTGGAATTAGGAAAGAGAACTTGGGTTTAAGAAAATTTTCAATCTTAGGAAATACTACATTATGATTTGAACACAAAAACCCTTCAGGTCTTTGGACTTAATCAGCCCATGTATCCACTAAAATGTGGATTTATTTTTCAAGTCCTCGCCAACCTAAATTCTATTTTAATTTGAGTAAATAAGTTTGGGTGATAAGTACACGACTTATCAACCCACCCTCTGATTTGAGGGAATTTTGAGTTTTAAGCATCTACACACTATCATGTCATTGACTCGTTGTTCGGCGATTCTAACGGAAATTGGGTAGCTAATGAACCTTCTAGGGTGATATGGCTGGCAAGTTATCATAGGTAATAGCCCATAGGTAGGTTGTCCAGAGCCCAGTCACTAGATCTTTCTCTTTTTGCTGCCTTTAGGTAAATCTTAGACCAGGGAAGCCACCTACTTAAAAAAAAAAATCAAAAAGAAAAAAAAAAGAAAAGGAGAAAAGAAAAGAAAAAAGAAATAAGCCACACTTCGCCGCACGATTATGGTTGGCAAGTTGTCGATGGTAACAGATCATCGATCGGTTGTTCAGAACCTAGCTCAATAAATGCACCGAAAATTCCCAAAACACTTAGGAAGAAGCATAGAAGTAGAATAAATCAGGGAGATATACACTAGATTCACCCTTATGTTGACCCCATAAAAAAATTTAAGTAGGGAGAAAGCTACCGGTTGTAAAGATACACCTTTAGGCATAATTCTTTTTTAGGTCACCTAGAGGTGTAGAAATCCGAAGTCCATTTTAACTGCCGATCAACGAGTCTATCACATTCAAATAAGATGCTTAGAACCTAGGGTTCTCATCAAATCTTGGGTGAGTTGAATAGCTATAGAAAGTCACTCCTAAACCCTAAAACTTAAAAATCCAAAAAAATTAGAAAAGAGAAAAAAGAGAAAAATAAAATTTTCTTTGAATATGGTGAGGGCTTGAGGCAATCTGCATTTGGCAGATACTCGACACTATTGTGTCTTTAAAAGTTCAGATCCTAGGTAGACATTTTCTTAATGATTGAAAGTAACTCATGCTCAAATAATCCAACCTGATTATTCTATAAATAGCATATATTTTTTGCTAGGGACTAGAAAAGATAGGCATGGGGGTACGATGTAAACATGTTTACACTACTTAAGATGTATATTTATGCATGTTCTTAAGCATAGGATTGCATTGCATCCTATAAATATTGCATAACATGCATCATCTTGCATTTAGAGTAGTTTGAATAAAATGGAGGTTAATTGTCTCCTTTTATATTTATGGACAAGGCAAACTTTTTATCGAGGCCTCGGATCAAAGATCCAACCGTACAAAAGTGATCAGGGCGACAATTGCAGTTCAACGACTCCAAGATCGCCGTAATCAGACATCTGTAGCATCAGATAGTGACCGAGGAACCCTACAAGATCAAGGGCCAAGATGGTGTGAATCCACACTTCAAATGACAAATCCAAATGCACGGATGGGTTCGGATCTACGATCGCAACCTAACGGCACGAAAATCGACTCAATCGATACCTGTGGCACCATCTACATCATTCAGAAGATGGACGACCAAGATGGCACCACGTGGCACCATCTCAGCCAACCAACCGACCCTCAAGGCCACCACTGCCTCTCGAAAGAAAATCCAACGTGCAATTTCGGACGTTGGATCTTGATCCAATGGCTATGGATGCGCGCGCCTGATTTCATCCGTCGGACACAATCCACCGCGCAGCGCAGCGGTAGTGAGTCATTGTGCGATCACAGGATGCAAGTTCGACTCGTGATCTGCGGTGCACGGGCGATTAAATTCGATCTCTTGATCGGCTGTGGATGGCCCAGATCGCCCGATCGGGCGCACACACAATTGCACGACGCACCTCACGCGAAATCACACGCGGGCGGGCGAACATAGGAGGTGGGCGGAGGCGCGATCTAAGCCGTCCGATCTCACAATTGGACGGCTGAGATCGGCTGGACGTGTTCGTGCGCTACACACAAGGAGGTGAGTGGTGCGCCCGTTTGGAACGACGATTTTATCTGTCACTAAAGGTCCTGAATTAATTTTTTAGAGTTGTAATGACCAAATTGCCCCCACTCCTTGCAACTATAAAAGGAGACCCCCTGCACATGAAATTCTCATCCCTTCCTTCTCTTCTCTCCCTCTCCAAAGCTCAAGAGAAGCTTGTCCCACACCCGGGATGCTTCTTACGAGATAAAGTTAATTTTTCATCCCCTTTTGGAAGCGGATCCCGCGACGACGATGACTTGCCACCTCATTCCCGTTCTTCCGCTTCCTCCTCCTTCATCCTGCTCTGTCCTCCTTCGTCCAGGCATCATCCCGTCCGGCTCATCCTCAAAGCGACTGTCGAGGAGGATATCTCTCTCACCATTCTTTTTACTGTTTTCTAGAATAGATTTACTGCTTTCTAGAGTAGATTTACTACTTTCTAGTGTAGTCATTTTCCCGCTTTCTAGTCGTAATATTTAGTGTAATGAACAATCCTTTCAATAATGAATTTCATGTGCATTCTATATCTCTTTGACTTTTGTTTGCATTATTCTCTCTTATTCTCTCTCTGTCTCTCTTCTATTTATTGTAAATAGTTAGATAGTTCTAACCAATTAATTTACTTCGTGACAAATAAATCAAATGCGTGTTTTTAAATCAAACGTCCTCCTCCCTGTGTTCGACCCGGGATTTCCATTCTGGTATAAATTTTATTTGTTGAACACGAGTTCTTCGCTTTCAAACTACAACGACAGGTTTTTCAAAACCAAACACGTTAGCGTAGCAACTCGTGCGTTCAACAGCCATCTCGGCTAAGGGAGTAGAAGTGGGGGGAGAAGATGGTCTTCGCGAGGTGACTTGCTACCTTGGGAGTGGCTCCAATGGTCCAACCAGTCGAGGTCTAAGTGACCTCCTTCCTTGCATACACCACCCAACCCCTGGGTTGGTGTAGCCAAGCTAGACAAGGCTAAGGCCCTGTCAATCAGATGGTCCTTATGATCGGATGACCAAATTTTTTGTTTTAAGTTTGAATTCCTAAAGAAAAATTTATCGTACAACCGATTGAAAGTGATTCCCGCCTCTCAAGCTAACCCAGCCAGTCTGGTTACGAGGGGACTATGGGGAAGGTTCTTCCTTTGGCTCACGCCTCCAGTTCCGTTACCCCCGAGCCAGGGTCATTTGACACTGCCCTATAGACTTAGTCGCCAGGTTCGGCAAGAGAGGTTGAAGCCACCTAGTAGTATGACAACGAATTCAGGTTTGCTTACATGTTTTTCTTCAATTGGGGTTTGTGGTGAGTGGCCCACATGGTGACCAAGCTCACCGGCTACACACTAGACTTGACTAAGCCTAGGCTAGCCCAAGTGTGGTCTCTAGAATGTAACCCTAAAGGTATAGCCTAGGGTTCATGCAATTCTAGGTTTCTTTTCTTCGCTATTTTAGCAGACCAATGAAACACAAATAATTCTATGGATAAAATTTGAATCCAAACAAATTTAAATTTTGCAAGTAGATTCCTTTTTCAATTATATTGTCAGATAATATTTTTTTGTGATTTTTAGCATTTCAACCGAATTTATAGGGATTTTTGAATGTCAGGGGTCAGAATTGGAATTGTGACCCTTAGTCGATTTTTCAAATTGAAATAGTACCAAATGATCTTCAAAAATTTGAGAAAAATATGGAAATTAAAGTCAATGAGATAAGCTTTCAAACCTCACCATTTTTAATCAAAACAAATTCACAGATTGCTCGAAATTGCTTATTGAATTTTGAAAATTTTCAAATCTGGGTCAGTCTGACTCCCTTACACTTCGTGAATTTTTAAAACTTTTGTACTCAAATTTTTTTCAAATGAATGGTGCCATTCGAAAGATGTTTTGAAAATGAAGATATAGGTCAGATTTCAAAATGTTTTGCTCATTAATTTTTTGGAAATTGAATTTTTAACTTGGAATTTGAAATCTGGCCGAAAATAGAAAATGGTGGGAAAGCTTTTAACAGGTATTTGAATTCAAAATTCAAACTTTCCACCAAAATGAATTTTTTTTCTTTTCAAAACTTTTCAATTTTTTTTTGAAGGAAAAAGCTTTTTCTTTGAAAAAAATTCTTTTCTCTTTTTTTTAAGCAAACTAACCTAAGATTCAAATGGAAATCTGATCTAACTACCTAGACTTTTTTTTATTCTTTTTTCATGAAGATAAATAGACTTTTTTTTTCAATTGAAATTTCTTGAAGGAAATCTAACCTAGGGTTCAAATCAAGCCTAGACTAAGAAAGATATGATGTGTACCTGGTATTTTATTTCGCACTCATTGTGTGCTCAGATCCCATTTTTCCCTATTTTCCTGCACATCAAAAGACATGCAGAGGAAGATTTATCAGTGATAATTCTAGAGATCAAAATAAAAAATGACGTTGCCTCCCCGGCAATGGAGCCATTTGTTGAGTATCATAAAGCGCGTGTTTAATCGAAAATGCATCATAGTACTGTTGCGAAATACAATCAACAAAAATAATTTCTAAGATAACGAGACTTGAGTCCCGGTCATTCGTCTCTAGGAGGCGTTTATGGAAATGTAGATTTGAAATCGATCTCTATTGCTATACTTATTCAAAATCACATGTCGATTTATGCTAAGTTTGTATTTATGCACAACAAGCTTAGTTGCTAGAGTATCAAAATTAAAGCATGCAACTTTAATCACACAAAAATATTGCAACAAGGCTCATGGTGATTTTCACAAATAGATATATATATATATAGAAAAGATTTTCATTGATTCATGATGGTGTTTGCAACATAAAGCTCATGGAGAGCTTGTAGAGGAATGCTTGAAAACATAAATCTAGCTAGCAGAAAATGATTGCATACATGAATCTAAGGGGGATTATGCATGCATCATTGGGGGAAAATATAGAGCTACACTATTAAGCAGTAAATAAAGTAGTAAAACTATGAAGAACTATAATCTAATCTATCAGAACTAAGGGCATTTAGAGGTGGGCTCCGATGGCCTTTGACTTGGCTAAGGAGAATGAGGGGCGGCCAATGGTGCTTAGGCTGGCCCTTGGAGAGAGATTGAGGACGTGATCCAACATTTTGGTGTGGAGATGGTGGTGGCCGTGGTGAAGCTACTCGTGAAGGTGGAGTGGAGGTGGAATGAAGCTAAGCTAAAATGTTTTCTGGGATGCGGTGTCCTAATCTAAGGGTGGCTTTGGCTTGGGGAAGATTCTAGGCTATCCTAGGGCTAGGATGGACCTAAGTTCTTCACAATTTATTACTTTATTCCTACTTAATAGAATAGCATACCTTAACTCCCTTACATTATTATCTACTACATCAAATCTAGGTCTTCCGCTCTAGCACTGCTATAACACCATTTATTCTTTATTCTTTAGATCCAGCTTTAGATCCAGCTTCAGATCTAGCTTCTGATTAGCTTATTACCTACAATTGACATAGTGCGCTTAATTAGTACATTATATCATTATTTTATGCATAGATAAAAGAAAGCAATAAAGGTGCTAGTAATGCTTATGCATGCATGAATTACCCTAACTTATGCTAAGTCCTAGCCTAATTTAGGTTAATTAAGACCTATGATTGCTGCGCAATCATAAGTACATTTTCTATTTATTTATATTTCTAATTAACAGGTAATGTTAAATTATTAACTATCTTTTATATTTACTTAATTTTAGGCGAGTACACATGACGGTGCCCAATTGGATTGTCTTGAAGTCTATGAGATCACCATGGCAAGGTTACAGACGGCGAATGCACATGGATTCACGAGACTTACCAAGCCAAGCATGTAAGTTACTTCTTTTTAATTATTCAAATTTAACTTCCATTTCAGTCGAACATATTACTTAGATAAAAATGTAATTAGGGAGAAATGTACACCTTGGTCCATCCACCTTCTCCTACTAACGAGAACTATGTGACCTAGCAGCCTTCTATGACACCTAAGGAGGCTTTTAGGACAGTCATGCCTCTGGAACATAGTGGATTTATTCGCAGTGGAGGTAGGAGCCAGACACTCACTAGTTGGTACAGATGGAAGGGATCGTCTGGCATGTCTTCTATTGAGGTGGAGCAGTTGAGGTCACAGATACAACAGACTCAGAGGTAGTTGACCGATGTGACTGACGTTCGCTGGATGCATTTGTGTTAAATTGTTCGTTGTAGCATGTTTTACAACATCAATTTTAAATAAGAATAAATGGACATGAGTCTGAGTGTCAAACATAGGGAGGCATAAAATCGGATCAAATACTCACTTTGTGTCATAAAAATTCATCGTTTGTTTTGCTTGCAAACCAGATAAAACGAGAAAGAAAGGGAGAAAGAGAGAGAGAAAGAGAGAAGAGAGATAGGGTTAGTCTATTAATTATCAAATGTTGTAATCAAGAAAATATAGAGGAATGCTTAAATGAAAGAAATGAACTACACTATCACAGAAAATTAAACTATGAATAAGGAACAAGAAATCATCGATGCAGCCACGGCAATGGAGGAGCTTCCGTCGGTGGCTCGACTTCTTCATAACCTCTCTTAGGAGCTCTAAGAGTGGTGGATTTGCATAGGTAGATGATGGATGCAAATGGGAGGGATAGGCCCCTTTTTATAGTTGAGGAGAGGGCTCAAATTCATCACCAAGTCAATAGTGACATTCAAAGACGTTGCCAAAGAACTACCGGAAGCATAGCCGTAGCCCCCATCCTTACCTTCACGCCTTCAACACTCTGCGCTGTGCTACGTGCCTCATGCACCGTGTCGCATGTGCATGCTGGCGCACACTGGTCTCCACGCACTATCTCGTGCATGCTTCTACCCATGCGCGCGTTTTCATTCGCTTTCGTTGCCACTGGTCCTGCTGCGCTGCGCCTCAATTGTGAAATTGATGTGCAGCAGGATTCAAACCCACATCATGTGGTGGAGGTGTGAAGTCTTGACCAATGCGCTAAGGCCATGCATTGGTCTTGCCTTTGTGTGTGATGCCCGCGCACCTCAGGCATCCAACGGTGGATCTGTGGTTAGGATCTCATCTGCGTGGGATGAAGAGAGGAAGTAGGCATGATCGAGGAAGGAGCAGGTGCCACGTGCCGCGTTTAAGGCCATTGATCAGTGGATCAACGATCAGGAATTCTTGAGCTTGTTGTGGGAGCTACGAAGGTCAAATAAGGATGATTTTGAGTCCATTGGACTCCGTTCGTCGATTTGGATCCATCCATACAGTTTGATTGCTCATCTGAGACCTATTTCAAAATGGACTTGTGCACATGGTCATTAAACATTGATTCTAAGTGATTAAAATGTAAAGATCATGAAATATGCATGCAATGCTCCCAAACCCATTATAATTTGACATATCGCATAAGTACCCTCAAAATTAACTCTAATTGATGTAATTAACACTTGTAATTGTAGAGTCAACATAACCCCATGCCTACCCCTTGCTTGTCCCTCGTAAGGTTTGACCTAAATGCTATTTACAACTAAAATTAAAATTTATTGCTTAGGTAGAAGTTGCTTGTCAACAAGAGGAAATTTCTACTAAGAACCTAACTTGCTAAGACTCAATAATGCCCGGGTTGCCTGCCAAAATGCCGACTGCCCGAGTCCTTGCCTTATTCTTTATAGAAGCAAATACATATTTTTTCTTTTTCATCTTTTCTATTTTATTTTTTTTGGACTTTTAGTGTTGAAGATTTCAGGGTAACTTTTTATGGCTACCCAATCCACCCAAGACTCAAAAAGGATTCTTAGTAATAAGCATCTTATTGTGAAAGTGATAGGCTCACTTAATGGTAATTAAAACGGACTTCGGGTTTCTACGCCCCCAGGTGACCCGAAAGAAAAAATGTTGCTGAAAGATGTATCTATTTGACTGGTAGCTTTCGCTCTACTTTTTATTTTTGTGGGGTCAACACAAGGGCAAACCCAGTGTATATCCCCCCGGATTATGATACTTCCCTACTTCTTCCTTAAGTGTTTTGGAATTCTTGTGCATTTTATGAGCTGGGATCTGGACAACCAGCCAATGGGATGTTACCCATGACAACTTGCCAACCATACTCGTGCAGTGAAGTGTGGCTTATTTATTTTTTTCTTTTCTCCTTTTTTTTTTCAAGTAGGTGGGTTTCCTGATCTAAGATTTACCTAGAGGCAGTAGTGAAAGAGAAAGGTCATGTGGTTGGGCTCTAGACAACCTGCCAATGGGTTGTTACCCATGACAAATTGCCAACCATACCACCCTAGAAGGTTCATTAGGTACCCAATTTCCATTAAAACTATCGATGAGTGAGTCAGTGCAAAATGTGTGTAGACGCTTAGACTAAAAATCCCCCCAAAATCAGAGGGCAAGTTAATAAGTCATATACTTATCACCCTACTTTATTAACCAGATTAAAATAAATTAAGGTGGCGAGGACTCAAGGCCAAGTCCACATTTTAGTGGACTGGATTGATTAAGTCCGAAGACCTGAAAGGTCTAAGCGGTTAGGTCCCTAACGTATCATTTCCTAAAGTCGACAAGCTTCTAATACCTAAGTTTCTTTTCCTAAGTTTTATTTTTTTTTATAAAAAAGAAATAAAATTAGTTCAAGATGACAATTTTGTACTCATATCCTATGAATTACCACCCCCCATGCCTAAGTTGGTTAATATCCTCATTGGAAAAATAAATGTATGCAAGAGAGTAGGGAAAGAAATCACCTGAGTTGTAATCGTGAATCCAAATAGCTTGAAACCTCTGGGTTGCCTCCCAGGAAGAGTTGAGTTTTGTGCCTCCAGCTGGGTGCAGTTCCAGCTTAACCCTCGATGAGGGTCACAACTTCCTTCGGGGGAATCTGGGTAAGAAAGTATTTTAGTCATTGACCATTAACAGGGAAGGTTTGCCCAATCTTGGGATTGGCAATTTCAACCGCCTCGTTGGAATAAGGTCTAACCACTTGATATGGTCCCGTCCACTTAGATCTCTGTTTCCCAGGGAAGAGTTTAAGTCTTGCATCAAATAGCCATACTTGCTGATTTGCTTGAAGATTTTTATATTAATGTGTTTGTCATGGACAACTTTCATCTTCTCCTTATAAAGTCTATTGTTCTCGTAAGTGTCCCGATGGATTTCCTCGAGCTCGGAGAGTTGGAGCTTCCTTTGAGTTCCAACCATCTGGGAATCCATATTGCGCTACTTAACAGCCCAATATGTCTAGTGCTCCAACTCGACTGGAAGGTGGCAAGCTTTGCCAAAGACCAATCCATAAGGTGACATGCCTATTGGGGTCTTAAAAGCATTTTTGTATGCCCAAAGGGCATCATCCAATCGTGTGGACCAATCCTTCCAATCAGGTCTCACAGTCTTTTGTAGAATATTTTTAATCTACCTATTTGAGACCTCAGTTTACCCATTCATTTGTGTGTGATACAGGGTGGCAATGCGGTGAGTGACCCCATATTTCTTAAGTAGGGCACGAAATTGGGCATTAATGAAGTGACTCCCACCATCGCTGATCATGGCTTTCGATATCCCAACTTAGGAAAAGATATTTTTCTTAATAAAGTCCATGACAGCCTTATGGTAACATTTTCGGGTAGGTACGGCTTCGATCCATTTCGAGACGTAGTACACTAAGACTAGTATATACTCGAAACCGTTTGATGGTGGAAAGGGACCCATAAAATCGATGCCCCAGACATTAAAAATTTTGATGATCAAGATGGGTTGTAGAGGCATCATATCTTTCCTGGTCATAGTCCCTGTGGTCTGGCATCTAGTGCAAGTCTTTCCAAAGTTATGTGCATCCTTGAAAAGTCATGGCCAGTAAAAATCGGACTGTAAAACTTTTGCAACCATCTACTCCCCAGAGAAGTGGCCACCATAGGCTTGGTCATGATACAAGGATAGCACACTTTGAACTTCCTCTTCAGGAATACACCTCCTAATGATTTGGTCAGCACAAAGTGTAAACAGCATAGGATCATCCCAAAATTAATCCTTGGCCTCGCCAAGAACTTATCCTACTATTGTCTAGACCAATCGTGTAGAGTCTGCCCTACCACTAAATAGTTGACTAAGTCCGCATACCAAGTAGACTCCTTCCATGCACGGGAAGAAGTTGTTCATCTGGGAATGTGTGGTTAAGGGTAGTAAGGGTCCAATGTGTTTCAGGTGAAGTCTAGATAAGTGGTCGGCTACAACGTTATTGGACCTGTCTTTGTCATGTATTTCCAGGTCAAATTCCTACAAGAGTAGGATCCATCTGATTAGACAAGGTTTAGCATCCATTTTAGCTAACAAATGCTGGATAACCGAGTGGTCAATGTAAATAATCACGTTAGATCCTAGAAGGTATGATCTAAACTTTTCTAATCCAAAAACTACAGCGAGCAGTTCTTTTTTCATGATAATATAATTATGTTGAGCCTCATCCAAAGTTTTGCTCGCATAGTAGATCACCACGGGTTTTTTCTCTCTTCTTTGTCCTAGAACTGATCCAATAGCAAAATCTGATGCATCACACACTATCTCAAAGTCCTGGGACCAATCTGGGAGTTGTAAAACAGGTGCAGTTGAGACTATATCCCTAAGGGTGTTGTAGGCGTTGATGCAATCAGGTGTCATGTCAAAAAGTACATCGTTGGCTAGAAGGTCAGTCAAAGGCTTGGAAAGTTTGGAAAATTCCATAATGAACCTTCTATAGAAGCCAACATGTCCTAGGAAAGATTGGATTTACTTGACCGAGCTAGGAGGTGGAAGTTTGGAAATTAAATCAACCTTAGCTTGATCAACTTCAATGCCTGAAAGTGCGATCTTCATTTTCAATAAAAATTTTAGCATAAAATGATGTGTCGTTGTATTTCGTGTGTGGTAGAAAATCGCTTTTCAAAACATTTAATTATTCAAAATCTAACCACAAAAATAGTTAGGTCATCTCCACAGGGAGGAATTAGCCTATTGAATTAGTGAGTGGTGACTCATTTTTTCAAAAATCTCAATGGGTGTGCCTATTCCTTTCCTTAGTGCAATGCATTACCCTCATGAGTTCTCATTCTAAGCAATTAATTAAAATTGTAGGGGTTTCTATGCAAAATTACCACAATATAATATTATGTTAACTAATGATCTTGGTAATGATAATCAATGTAACTACTAATTTCCCAAAAAAGAGACCTTGTTCATTGCAATGAATATCCTAATCATGCACAATTGCAATCATCTGTAATTTAGATAAACTGAGGGGACGATCATGCAATTCTGCCTTATATTAAATTAGGAAAATAAATGAATAGTGTATCCTACATTGGCATAAGTGGTAATTTTTAATGAGAGTAGAAATAGAGCATTCTCCCTCTCTCTTCCTTGCGTGCTGTGTGGATCACAGTTGGCCGTGTGGTGATCGGAGGACGTAAAGGACATGGAGGGGGTTCCAATGATGTTGGTCTCACGATGGGAGGCGGTCATAGGTGGCCAGTCGGAGGAGGAGGATGCCGATGATGTCGAGGTGGTGGTTCTACATGCGTGGCCGTGCATGGCCGTTCGCGGCATCTGTGGTTGGAGAGATGCCCGGTGGTGCTCGGCATCGAGTTTGGCGGTTGGCAAAGGCTCAGAGGAGTAGCTACGTGCGGTGAAGGCTTTGGGTTCTTTGGCATGGAGTTGCAAGCGGGATGAAGAAGAAGAGGAAAAAGACGAAGAAGAAGAGGAACGAGTGACTAGCCAGTTGTGGGGAAGGCGCACAGCGCGCTTGCGGCAGTGGCGTGATGGTGGTGCGTGTGGCCAGTGGCTGAGGTCTAAAGGTGCAGTGGTCACGGTAGGCAAGGGGGATTTTTGGTGGAGAAGAAGGAGACAGAAGAAGAGAAGGAAAGGGAAGGGTGGCTGTGATGGCTAATGGTGATGGTGTTGATAACGAGCGGGTGAGGGCAACGTGCACACTGTCACCATGCACACCTGGAGTCGATGAAAGTTGCAGATTGCCTGAGCCACAGTGAAAGCCTCTAGCCATGGTGTACGCTCCAGCCACAGTGCCGGTGGATGAAGGAGAAGATCCCCTGCCAGGGGAAAGGGAAGATATCCCTGAAGAAGATGCCGGCTTTCATTTTGAACATCCCCAGTTTGTTTTTCTTCGGCTGCCAATTTCTCCAACCACTCAGTGAAGATCGTGAGTGGTTGGTGTGGTTGAAGAGATGAGGCACAGTTGGTGGAGGAAAGGCGGCCGCAGTTTTGACATCATCAGATGTCCAGAATAAGTTCTAGACATCTTAAAAGTTGACAATACTACAATCCCTTCTCATCAGATGCCCAAACTCAATTCAGGATGTCTTATAGAAGCAAAAATGGATGTTTGACTATCATACCTAACCTGCATTCATCAAATAGATCATATCATATGATATTAAATGTAAAATATCGCATAAAATTAAATGCAGACTAAGCTGAATTGCCATTTAAGTCCCACTCAATTAAGGACAACTAATGAAAGAGTACTTGGGCCAAATAATGATCCACAAAAGTGGACTTATCAAATGCCCCAATGCATAAGTTTTGCTAGTCTCGAGCAAAAGTTAAAAAATAATGAAAGTAACCAAAAGATTTCTTCTTCCCTTATTCCAAAAATTTAGAGATCCAGACTAAAGTGAAGTGATAGTAGCCTAGGTAATGGATCCAAGTGAAAAGCTAACTTATATTTAAAGTTCGTACTTAACCCTTAGTAAACATTTTATTGGGATAGGCAACTACTTCCCTCCGGGATAAAGCAGAAAATAATCTGTAGTTTGACCCTGGCTTTTTGGCTTAGGAAGGAGATATTGAGTTGAATGGATTTATATTAGGTGGCTTACACTCATCTGGTGCTACCTGTAGTCTAGTACTGTAGACTTTAACTCCCCAGACTATCAAATGAGTCAACCCAGAGAGAGGCTGAACACTGTGCTCTCTTGATGTTCCTTTGTGCTCACTCTTTTCCTTCTTTCCTTTCAAAGATTCACAAATCTCACCAGATTTTGTAAATGTACTCATTGTTTACTGGCCTCACATGACATTCACACTTCAATTAAAGTTCCAATAACCCTACAACTAAGTTAGAGGTACTCAGTCAGTATTTGGGCGATCAGAAATACTAAAAAGAAGTTATGGGTCATATTTCGTAGATCACGACAGGTGTTTTTGTTACCTTAGAAACATCGTCACATAATGAAAAATGATACGAAGATAAAACTACAAACTTGAACTCTTTTCTTTTTCTTTTCTCTCACTCTTTTTTTCTCTTTTTTTTTGTACTTTTCTAAATATAAATGTTTCTTCTTTATTCTTTTTGTCTTTTGTTTTTTTTTTTTCTCAACTACTAACACCAAATGACACATAGTTTTATTTATGAGGCATTATTAGGAACGATGTTGGTCAAGGGAATATTGTGTGGCTTATTTGGTGGAAGTTCCTACTCTCGGCACCGGGAAAAGATGGATATGACAATCGTATTTCTGATCTTGGACACTACTACCGTCCTTCAACCGATGACTCTATGAAGGACAGTCGTAACTATCTACCATAGTCATAGTTTTATTAAGACCCAATCTCTGTGTATCTGCCTTATTTGATGACTCTCAGGAATTCACACAATGTTTGCATGCAGGAACAGAGAGCAAAAACTGTTGGAACCTTGTTCCAAATCTTGTTTTGGTGTTAACAAAATTATTATGGATTAATGTTTGCAATTGAGTTCTTTAAAATTTAGCTAAAGATCAAGGTAAACAGGAAATGATGGAAGCTTGATGAAAAGGAGAAGATCTTGATATGAAGGAGGCAAGATGACAAGGAAGAATTGAAGAGGTGAAGATCATCATTGACCCTTAGTGTTTCTAGTTTAGATTTTTTATTTATAGATTGTATATGCCTCTTAACAAAGGAATATAACTTAGATCATAAGAATAATTAGAGATTAATTAGGATTAATATTGCGATCATTTTCAAAGAACGTAATTGATTAAACCACTTAAAAAAGGTACTTGTTAACCCACAAGTACCGGTACTAAAGTTTAGTACCAGTACATGTGAGTTACAGGTTTGGGTTTTGTCAAGAAACAAACCTGTACCCCGCAAGTACCGGTACTCATGATCAGTACCGGTACTGGAGGTAACGAGTATCGGTACTAACCAAGACTACCGGTACAAGTCGGTTACAGATTTGTGTTAAGAGTTTGAAACCCAAATCTGGAAGCAACAAGTACCGATACCCATACTTTAGTACCAGTACCAGGTAGCCGTTGGCTCAAAACTGAACGGCTAGAAAATTAATTTTTGCTATATGAACATTTGGATTTAAACCCCAACGTCTAGTAGATGACCCACTAAGGTCCTAACTCTATAAATAAACCCTTGGACCCTTAGTTTGCACATAACAAAAGAGAAGAAAAATTTCTAGAGCTATATTTCAAATTTCCACCATATTTTCAAGAGAGAAAGAATCTTGCCATTCACTCTCCCTACATTCTTACAAGCTCAATGACGTGTTTTTCTCATGCATCTACGAAGCGATTCATGTCCATATTAAGCTCTCCAATCGGAAATATTATATTTACATTTGTTGAGAGGCGTAGGAATTCATGTTGTACGAGCTCTCTTTCTTACACCAGTTCTTATTTATATTTTGAGCTTGTTGCTTGTTGGGTTGTAACAAACCCATTATTGTACTTGGGTTTAGGTAACCCGTTAATTACCTCTGTTTAGTAAATTGATTCCCTCGGGGTTGAGGGAATCGGGTTAAAAACCCTAAGCTAGAAGGCTTAGGTAGTGGAGTACCCAAGGGAGGGGAACCACTATACATATTATTCCAATTTATGTGGTTTGATTGATTGTGCAAATTTTCTTATTATTACTAATATTATTCTTGAGTGTTTGTGGGCATTACCATATATCCTATCTTTAGATCCTACAAAAACTATGCATATCTCTGAGGTGTCATCATTTAATTATCCAGAACTTAAGAGTCCTTGCATTAGACTTAGTGCACCAATAGTCTCTCTACTTTCTTCTCACAAATATGAGGTGGATCTAATAGAAGATAGTATGCCTGACTCCCTATTAACTGTCCAAGGGTTCAGTAGACTAAAAATGTTTATTGGTTTTCTACAAAGATCCATTACCCTGTCTACGTGCAAGTGAAATAACTATACTGGATTCTAAATTTAAGAAATAATTTAAGAAGAAAATCTTTAATAAAACCTCCATGGAAAAGTTGTTTTGCTAGGGCTAACCAAATCAGTTCAAGAAAAGAGAATTTCTTTTTTATTTATGCTAATGCACCTAACCTAAATCCATGAATGCTGCCTAAAATGCAAAATGCACTCCCCCATGCCTAAATCGTACAATGTCCTCATTGTAAAATTAAAAGAGGGGGAGAAAAGAAGGAAATCACCTGATGATGGTGTTATTTTGAACGCTTGGTTGCCTCCCAACAAGCACTACATTTTCTGTCCACAGCCAGACTTATAGGGAACCTGTATGTTTGGTTCCAAACAGAATAAGCTAGGCCCTAAAAATATGCATAACAGTGCGTGCCTAGAAAATAGGTAGCCACGGATGTTGGCGAGTTGATGATGTAGCAAGATTCTGAATGCTCACCAGAAGACACGAAAGCAGACAACCTCGCAGGCTACTTGGAGAGATATAGGAATAACAAAAGGAACATGAGAAGGGACCTTCCAAAATGGAATAAGAGGAGGATAACAAGGATCCTCCAAAGTAGGAAGGTTTTTAAAAGAAACAAACATAATTATTTCAAACCCTTGAATGGAAAGAATAAAAGTACAAGCATTAATCCAAACTTGCCACTCTACCCGAGGATGTACTAGCCTAATATTCTTCCCAAAAAGAATGTATATGAGTAGAGATCTGAGCCAAGAATCAGTTAGGGAGTGTAAGGGTTGTTTGTGGTGTTGGAACATAATGACTAAGTCCAATGAGGGCTTAGTCGGTGTCGAGTCCAATTCCAACAATGATTCAGCTTGTGTATTCTCCCTAACAATTATTGCAGAAAAATTCACGTCACCCTGCCTATCATTAATGATTGGAGTCATATTTTTACCTTCCAGAATATGTGAATCAATGGTGGACTCCAAATTAAATTCCTTTGATGGTAGGGTCGAAGCAACAGAATCATTATCACTAATTTCATCCTCGGATTCATTTGGTTCACTTGAGTTTTTGTTGGGGTGCATATGTGATTCATCAGTAAAGAGAGGAGTTGGATCTATATCCTCAATTATTTCTGAAGGAGGATCAGTCTTAATGTTTTGGAGTAAGCCTATATCACTCAATTCTTTATTCTTCTTAGGGCATAAATCCTCAATTGATGTGCATTTTCCCCAAGAGTCTCCCCTAGGCTTCTCACTATAGTGTTCGTCCTCCTCCAATATTAACTCCTGGTTTTGTGGAGGATGACTCTCAAAATCAAAAGTAGGGAGGAGTCCAGGTTTCACCAGATTATTTATATCCTCAGGGGGTAAGTCCTCGAATAACACATAATCCCCCTGTGATTCACTCCAGATTCTCAACCCAGGTTCCTCCATTGGGTCATCCTCATCCTCTAAAATAGACTCATTATATCCCTGAGACCAAAATTGATCCAATTCATCCTCCATTCCCTTAGGGTCACCTTCATTGGGTGCATTTAATTCCTCAGAATGCCTAATGGTAGGTGTTGATTTCCTAAGTGGAGGATCAGGATTAGGCTTACTAAGGGTAGAATGGGGTTCCACCAGATAATTAGTAGGGGAAGTGATATGAACAATACAACCTTGACCCAGGTTATCAGGGGTAAGGAAAATACTGTCATTTGGGTCAAGGTCCTCAAGAGGTACCATCTTCCCTTTCTTTTGACTCCAAAATATCTCAGGTGGATAATTACTAGGATCGGTCTCCTCAAGTGGCTATGTCTCATTGGGAGATTCCAAGTGATAGCTGTGCAAAATGGATCCCTATTATCATTGGATTCCTTAAAATTATTGGAATCATCACGATTGTATTGGTAGAGATCAGAATCACTAGTAAGAGCATAGCTAAGCTGTCTAATTTCTTTGTCCAATTGTTTACTATTCCTCGACATCTCTCCCATAGAATCCATTTCTTTTTGTTGTTTTTGCACTTTTATCATAAAAGAGGTCAGGCTACTACTATCAGATTGGGGAGGATAGTCAATCTTAGGCTCTGGTTGCCTAGGGGTATCGATCCAACCTCGATAAGGAAAATCATGAAGGTTGGGAGGGTTGGATGTTTGTATAGTAGTGGGGATTCCAGGGGTCGAAAATCCCGCTCCTAGGTTTTGCTCAAAAGTGGGAGTTATCGGGCCAGTGCTCCTAGGATAGGAATATGAATGATCCCATTAAAAGTCAATGTACCCATCAAAGGATGGATACACTCGAGGCATGGGATCCTGGTTAAAATGATAGGAGTAAGGATAGTCCATTTCTTTCAATTAAATGGTTTAACTCTCTTAGGACTTAGATGGATTAAAAATAGAAACTTCCTAGAGAACTCTGTCACGCACACACCAAGCAAACACAAGGCAAGAGGGCTTTTGTTGATTTAAAGTTCATTAAGTCCTCTTCCAACTCTTCAGCTTGGCTAAATATAGTCAAGGCACGTAAGTGGTATAAGAGAAATGAGGCACTTGAAATTTCTGGTCAATGACTGTTAAGAAAGTTGAGGTTACTTTTAGTCCTTTTTAGGTGATCAATAAAGTTGTCAAGCAATTATGCACCCTAAATTGACCTTCGAGTGTCCTAAAGTCATACACTTTGTTGTGATGATATTCTCTATTGCCCAAGTAAAAAGGTAGTCCAAGGATGGAACCAAGGGTTGCAAGTAGGGCGAACCCTTCTTTTGAGGCATTTCGTTAGTGGTGCCTCTTAACTACCCTTGAATTCCTTTATGGGGTGTCCCCCTCTTTAGAGTATCAAGTCACTCAAGCAAAAGTTAATACTGCCGTCACAAAGAGTGATAAGAAGATTTGCACCGATAAAGAGATCGATGCCTATAGCCTTAAGGGTCCAAGTCCAAGTGCAGCACCTATAGTGCGTGCTTAGTGCAAGAAGTGTGCATCACACCGTGAAAAGTGATTTTTCTTTTCAAAATCCCAATCAATTTATTCAAACACTTCTTGTACATGTTATTTTATTTTCAAGAAGCAATATGGCCACTTGATTAATATTTTTAAATCAGCTTAAATGGTCTTTTTTAATTATGTCCAAATGCAATGCGTGTGCAGATAACTGATGCACATGAAAAGACATACCTTACTCCAGCTCTCTTCAATGTAGGATGTTTGCAATGCAAAAAAAAGTAAACTAGATGCTTCTCATTCAATCCTAAATGGTCGCCTTATTAATATATAGTTTCTAGCAGGTAGTTTCATTTTTTTTATATTTTTTAATAATATTAAGCAAACAAACCTAGTCTAACTAACTAACTAACTAACCTATATGCAGTTCAAATAAACCTATAATCTAAATAAAATGGGAACACACACTCCCAAAAATACGCTCTCGCATACAAGAGCGATAAGAAATAACAAGCACCAGGAACATGTTCTAAAAAATGCCCAACATGGGTCCAAAAGACAGAAATTAAATGTCTAATGTCTATCTAGCCTAAATGTAATGTCTAATCTACTGATAAAATGAGGAAAGGGTCCTCCGTACACCTTCATGTGTGTGGGATAAGGGCCCACAAGCACCCGTTGCTGGCCTCCAGGTGGCATCAAGGTCCACCAAAAATATCGTCTCCACAGTGCGCGTCCATCGCATTTATCCGTTCGTTTTTGCACGCAAATAGAAATAAGGTCAATAATTCAGAAAGGCTTCAAAAATAGCATAAAAATAATATAAATTTCCTGAAAAAATTAATAGGCGTGTTTCCTCCCTAGCAACTGTGCCATTTGAAAGAGCAATCTTCATTTTCGATAAAAGCTTTAGCATAAAATAACCTGTCGTTGTATTTCGTGTATGGTAGAAAATTACTTTTCAAAGCATTTAATTATTCAAAATCTAACAACAAAAATAGTTAGGTTGTCTCCACAGGGACGAATTAGCGCATTGAATTAATGAGTGGTGACTCGTTTGTTCGGGAATCTCAATGGGTGTGCCTATTCCTTAGTGCAACGCGTTACCCTCATGAATTCTCATTCTAAGCAATTAAATAAAACTATAGGGGTTTATATGCAAAATTACCACAATATAATATTCTATTAACTAATGATCTTGGTAATGATAATTAACGTAACTATTAGTTTCCCGAAAAAGAGACCTTGTTCATTGCAATGAATATCCTAATCACGCACAATTGCAATCATCTATAATTCAGATAAACTGAAGGGATGTTCATGCAGTTCTGCCATATATTAAATTAAGAAAATAAATGAATAGTGTATACTACAATGGCATAAGTGGTAATTTTTAATGAGACTAGAAATAGAGCATTCTCCCTCTCTCTTCCTCGCGTGCGGTGCGGATCACCGCTAGTTGTGCGGTGATGAGAGGACATAGAGAACACGAATTAGGTTACAATGACATTGGTCTCGCAGTGGGAGGTGGCCAGAGGCGACCAGCCATAGGAGGAGGACAACGACAATGTCGAGGTGGTTGTTTTGCATGCATGTTCGGGCGTTTGTGGTTGGCGAGATGCTTGGTGGCGCTCGGCGTCGAGTTTGGTAGTTGGCAGAGGCTCAGAGGAGTGGCTGCGTGAAGTAAAGGCTTTGGGTTCTTTGGCGTGGATTTGCAGGAGGATTGAGGAAAAAGAGGAAAAAGACAAAGATGAAGTAGAACAAGGAGTGACCGGCCTGCTATGGGGATGGCGCATAGCGCGCACGCGGCTGTAGCGTGATGGTGGCACGCGCGGCTGGTGGTTGAGGTCTGAAGGTGCGGTGGTCGCAATCGACATGGGGGATTTTTGTTGGAGAAGGAGATGGAAGAAGAGAAGGAAAGGGGGGTGGTTGTGATGGCTAATGGTGAAGGTGTTGGTAGCAAGCAGGTGAGGGCAACGTGCATGCTGTCACCATGCACACCTGGAGTCGATGAAAGGTGCAAATTGCCTGAGCCACAGTGAAAGCCTCTAACCATAGTGTACGCTCCGGCCACGGTGCCGGTGGATGAAGGAGAAGATCCCCTGCCAGTGGAAAGGGAAGATATCCCAGAACAAGATGCCGACTTTCATTTTAAACGTCCCTGGTTTGTTTTTCTTCCGCTGCCGATTTCTCCAACCATTCAGTAAAGATCATGAGTGGTTGGTGTGGTTGAAGAGATGAGGCACAGTTGGCGGAGGTAAGGCGACTGCAGTTTTAACATCATTAGATGTTCAGAATAAGTTCTGGACATCTTAAAGGTTAACAATACTACAATCCCTTCTCATCAGACATCCAAACTCAATTCAAGATGTCTTATAGAAGCAAAAATGGATGTCTGACTGTCGTACCTAGCCTACATTCATCAAATAGATCATATCATATGCTATTAAATGTAAAATTATTCCATAAAATTATATGCAGACTAAGGTGAATTGCCCTTTAAGTCCCACTCAATTAAGGACAACTAATTAAAGAGTACTTAGGCCAAATAATGATCCACAAAAGTGGACTTATCAAATGCCCCCATGCCTAAGTTTTGCTAGTCCCGAGCAAAAGTGAAAAAATAATGAAAGTAACCAAAAGATTTCTTCTTCCCTGATTTCAAAAATTTAGAGATCCAGACTAAAGTGAAGTGATAGTAGCCTAGGTAATGGATACAAGTGAAAAGCTAACTTATATTTAAAGTTTGTACTTAACCCTCGGTAAACATTTTATTGGGATAGGCAACTACTTCCCTTAGGGATAAAGCAGAAACTAATCTGCAGTTTGACCTTGGCTTTTTGGCTTAGGAAGGAGATATTGAGTTGAATGGATTTATATTTGGTGGATTACACTCATCTAGTACTACCTGTAGTCTAGTACTGTAGACTCTAACTCTCCAGACTATCAAATGTGTCAACCCAGAGAGAGGCTGAACACTGTGCTCTCTTGATGTTCTTTTGTGCTCACTCTTTTCCTTCTTTTCTTTCAGAGATTCACAAATCTCACCAGATTTTGTAAATCTACTCATTGTTTGGTGGCCTCATATGACATTCACACTTTAATTAAAGTCCTAATAACCCTACAACTAAGTTAGAGGTCCTCAGCTAGTATTCGGGCGATTAGAAATACTGAAAAGAAGGTATGGGTCATATTTCGTAGATCACGACGGATGTTTTTGTTACCTTAGAAACATCGTCACATAATTAAAATTGATACGAAGATAAAACTACAAAATTGAACTCTTTTCTTTTTCTTCTCTCTCTTTTTTTCTCTTTTTTTTATACTTTTCTAAATATAAATGTTTCTTCTTTGTTCTTTTTGTCTTTTGTTTTTTTTTTTTTCAACTACTAACACCAAACAATGCATACTTTTATTTATGAGGCATTATTAGGAATGATGATGGTCAAGAGAATATTGTGTGGCTTATTTAGTGGAAGTGCCTACTCTCGGCACCGGGAAAAGATGGATATGATAATTGTATTTCTGACCTTTGACACTACTACCCTCCTTCAACCGAGGACTCTATGAAGGACGGTCGTAACCATCCACCATAGTCATAGTTTTATTAAGATCCAAACTCTGTGTAACTGCCTTATTTGGTGACTCTTAGAAAATCAAACAATGTTTGCACGTAGGAAAAAAGAGCAAAAACTATGCCTAACTCTTAGGTATCATCACTTAATTATCCAGAACTTAAGAGTCCTTACATTAAACTTAGTGCATCGATAGTCTCTCTACTTTCTTCTCACAAATATGAGGTGGATCTAATAGAAGATAGTATGCCTAACTCCCTATTAACTGTCCAAGGGTTCGATAGACTAAAAATGCTTATTGGTTTTCTACAAAGATCCTTTACCCTATCTACGTGCAAGTGAAATAATTGTACTGGATTCTAAATTTAAGAAACAATTTAAGAAGAAAATCTTTAATGAAACCTCCTTGAAAAAGATGTTTTGCTAGGGTTAACCAACTCAGCTCAAGAAAAGAGATTTTTTTTTTAATTCATGCTAATGCACCTAACCTAAATGCATGAATATTGCCTAAAATGCAAAATGCACCACCCATGCCTAAATCCTACAATGTCCTCATTGTAAAATTAAAATAAGGGGAGAAAGGAAGGAAATCACCTGATGATGGTGTTATTCTGAATGCTTGGTTTCCTCCCAACAAGCGCTGCATTTTCTGTCCGTAGCCAGACTTATATTGAACCTATAAGTTTGGTTCCAAGCAGAATGAGCTAGGCCCTAAAAATATGTGTAACAGTGCATGCCTAGAAAATAGGTAGCCACAGATGTTGGCGAGTTGATGATGCAACGTGATTCCAAAGGCTCACCAGAAGACACGAAAGCAGACAACCTGGCAAGCTACCTGGAGAGATATAAGAATAACAAAAGGAACATGAGAAGGGACCTCCCAAAATGGAATAAGTGGAGGATAACAAGGATCCTCCAAAGTAGGAAGGGTTTTAAAAGAAACAAACATAATTATTTCAAACCCTTGAATGGAAAGAATAAAAGTACAAGCATCAATCCAAACTTGCCACTCTACCCATGGATGTACTAGCCTAATATTCTTCCCAAAAAGAATGTATATGAGTAGAGATCTAAGCCAAGAATCAGTTAAGGAGTGTAAGGGTTGTTTGTGGTGTTGGAAAATAATGATTAAGACTAATGAGGGCTTAGTCGGTGTCGAGTCCAATTCCAACAATGATTCAGCTTGTGTATTCTCCCTAACAATTATTGCAGAAAAATTCACGTCACCCTACCTATCATTAATGATCGGAGTCATATTTTTATCTTCCAGAATATGTGAATCAATGGTGGACTCCAAGTTAAATTCCTTTGATGGTAGGGTCGAAGCAACAGAATCATTATCATTAATTTCATCCTCGGATTCATTTGGTTCACTTGAGTTTTTGTCGGGGTGCATATGTGATTCACCAGTAGAGAGAGGAGTTGGATCTATATCCTCAATTATTTCTGAAGGAGGATCAGTCTTAATGTTTTGGAGTAAGCCTATATCACTCAATTCTTTCTTCTTCTTAGGGCATAAATCCTCAATTGATGTGCATTTTCCCCAAGAGTCTCCCCTAGGCTTCTCACTGTTGTGTTCATCCTCCTCCAATATTAACTCCTGGTTTTGCAGAGGATGACTCTCAAAATCAAAAGTAGGGAGGAGTCCAAATTTCACCAGATTATTTATATCCTCAGGGGGTAAGTCCTCGAATAACACATAATCCCCCTGTGATTCACTCCAGATTCTCAACCCAGGTTCCTCCATTGGGTCATCCTCATCCTCTAAAATAGACTCTTTATATCCCTGAGACCAAAATTGATCCAATTCATCCTCCATTCCCTTAGGGTCACCTTCATTGGGTGCATATAAATCCTTAGAATGTCGAATGGTAGGTGTTGATTTCCTAAGTGGAGGGTCAGGATTAGGCTTACTAAGGGTAGAATGGGGTTCCACCAGATAATTAGTAGGGGAAGTGATATGAACAATACAACCTTGACCCAGGTTATCAGGGGTAAGGAAAATACTGTCATTTGGGTCAAGGTCCTCAAGAGGTACCATCTTCCCTTTCTTTTGACTCCAAAATATCTCAGGTGGATAATTACTAGGATCGTTCTCCTCAAGTGGCCGTGTCTCATTGGGAGATTCCAAGTGATAGCTATGCAAAATGGATCCCTATTATCATTGGATTCCTCAAAATTATTGGAATCATCACAGTTGTATTGGTAGAGATCAGAATCACTAGTAAGAGCATAGCTAAGCTGTCTAACTTCATTGTCCAATTATTGACTATTCCTCAACATCTCTCCCATAGACTCCATTTCTTTTTGCTGTTTTTGCATTTTTATCATAAAAGAGGTAAGGCTACTACTATCAGATTGGGGAGGATAGTCAATCTCAGGCTCTGGTTGCCTAGGGGTATCGATCCAACCTCGATAAGGAAAATCATGAAGGTTGGGAGGGTTGGGTGTTTGTATAGTAGTGGGGATTCCAGGGGTCAAAAATCCCGCTCCTAGGCTCTGCTCAAAAGTGGGAGTTATCGGACCAGTACTCCTAGGATAGGAATATGAATGATCCCATTAAAAGTCAATGTACCCATCAAAGGATGGATACACTCGAGGCATGGGATCCTGGTTAAAATGATAGGAGTAAGGATAGTCCATTTCTTTCAATTAAATGGTTTAACTCTCTTAGGACATAGATGGATTAAAAATAGAAACTTCCTAGAGAGCTCTCTCACGCACACACCAAGCAAACACAAGGCAAGAGCTCTTTTGTTGATTTAATGTTCATTAAGTCCTCTATTAATTCTTCAGCTTGGCCAAATATAGTCAAGGCAGTGTTTCTCCATTCCCACATAAGTTGCATATGAGAAATAAGGCACTTGAAATTTCTGGTCAATGACTTTTAAGAGGGTTGTGGTTACTTTTAGTCCTTTTTAGGTGATCAATAAAGTTGTCAAGCAATTACGCACCCTAAATTGACCTTCGAGTGCCCTAAAGATGTACACTTTGTTGCGATGATATTCTCTAATGCTCATGTAAAAGGTACTCCATGGATGGAACCAAGGGATGCAAGTAGGGCGAACCCTTCTTTTGAGGCGTTGCGTTAGTAGTGCCTCTTAACTACCCTTGAATTCCTTTAAGGGGTTCCCCCCTCTTTAGAGTATCAAGTCACTCAAGCAAAAGTTAATACTACCGTCACAAAGTGAGATAGGAAGGTTTGCACCGATAAAGAGATCGATGCCTATAGCCTTAAGGGTCCAAGTCCAAGTGTAGTGCCTATAGTGCACGCTCAATGCAAGAAGTGTGCATCACACCACGAAAACTGATTTTTCTTTTGAAAATCCCAATTAATTTATTCAAACACTTCTTGTATATTTTATTTTATTTTCAAGAAGCAATATGACCACTTGATTAATATTTTCAAATCAGCTTAAATGGTCTTTTCTAATTATGTCCAAATGCAATGCGTGTGCAAATAACCAACGCACAAAAAAAGACATACCTTACTCTAGCTCTCTTCAATGCAGGATGTTTGCAATGCAAAAAAGAAATAAACTAGATACTGCTCATTTAATCCTAAATGGTCTCCTTATTGATATGCAGTTTCTAGCAGGCAGTTTGATTTTTTTTTTATTTTTTAATAATATTAAGCAAACAAACCTAGTCTAACTAACCTATATGCAATTCAAAAAAACTTATAACCTAAACAAAATGGGAACACACACTCCCAAAAATACGCTCTCGCATACAAGAGCGATAAGAAATAACAAGCACAGGGAACATGTTCTCAAAAATGCCCAACAAGGGTCCAAAAGTTAGAAATTAAATGTGTAATGTCTATCTAGCCAAAATCTAATGTCTAATCTACTGATTAAATCAGGAAAGGCTCCTCCGTACACTTTCATTTGTGTGGGATCAAGGCCCACAAGCACCCATTGCTGGCCTCTAGGTAGCATCAAGGTCCACCAAAAATATCCTCTCCGTAGTGTATGCCCGTCACGTTCATTCGTTCATTTTTGCACGTAAGAAGAAACAAGGTTAGTAATTCAGAAAGGCTTCAAAAATAGCATAAAAATAATAAATTTCCTGAAAAAATTAATAGGTGTGTTTCCTCCCCAGCAACAGTGCCATTTGAAAGAGAAATCTTCGTTTTCGATAAAAGCTTTAGCATAAAATGACGTGTCGTTGTATTTCATGTATGGTAGAAAATCACTTTTCAAAGCATTTAATTATTCAAAATCTAACCACAAAAATAGTTAAGTCGTCTTCACAGGGAGGAATTAGCCTATTGAATTAGTGAGTGGTGACTCGTTTATTTGGGAATCTCAATGGGTGCACCTATTCCTTAGTGCAATGCGTTACCCTAATGAATTCTCATTCTAAGCAATTAAATAAATTTGTAGGGGTTTATTTGCAAAATTACCACAATATAATATTCTGTTAACTAATGATCTTGGTAATGATAATTAACGTAACTACTAATTTCCCGAAAAAGCGACCTTATTCATTGCAATGAATATCCTAATCATGCACAATGTCAATCATCTGTAATTCGGATAAACTGAAGGGATGTTCATGCAATTCTGTCATAAATTAAATCAGGAAAATAAATGAATAGTGTATACTACAATGGCATAAGTGGTAATTTTTAATGAGAGTAGAAATAGAGCATTCTTCCTCTCTCCTCCTCGCGTGCGGTGTGGATCACGGTTGGCCATACGGTGATCGGAGGATGTAGAGGACACGGAGGGGGTTCCAATGATGTTGGTCTCGCGGTGGGAGGTGGCCAGAGGCGGCCGGCCATAGGAGGAGTACAACAACGACGTCGAGGTGGTTGTTCTACGTGCATGGTCGTTCGGGATGTTTGTGGTTGGGGAGATGCTTTGTGGTGCTCGATGTAGAGTTTGGCAGTTGGCAAAGGCTCAGAGGAGTGGCTGCGTGCAGTGAAGGCTTTGGGTTCTCTGGCGTGGATTTGCAGGCTTATTGAGGAAGAAGAGGAAAAAGATGAAGATGAAGATGAAGAGGAATAGGGAGTGACCGACCTACTGTGGGGAAGGTGCACAGCGCGAACACGGCTGTGGCGTGATGGTGGCACGCGCGGCTGGTGGCAGAGGTCTGAAGGTGCGGTGGTCGCAGTCGACATGGGGGATTTTTGTTGGAGAAGAAGGAGATGGAAGAAGAGAAGGAAAGGGAAGGGTGGCCGTGATGGATGAGGGTGAAGGTGTTGGTAGTGAGCGGGTGAGGGCAACGTGCACGTTGTCACCATGCACACCTAGAGTCAATGAAAGGTGCAGATCGCCTGAGCCACAGTGCAAGCCTTTGACCATGGTATACGCTCCGGCCACGGTGCCGATGGATGAAGAGAAGATCCCCCGCCAAGGGAAAGCAAAGATATCCTTGAAGAAGATGCCAACTTTCATTTTAAACGTCCCTACTTTGTTTTTCTTCGTTCGCTAATTTCTCCAACCACTCAATGAAAATAGTGACTGGTTGGGGTGGTTGAAGAGATGAGGCACATTTGGCGGAGGAAAGTTGATAGTACTACGATCCTTGCTCATCAGACCTCTAAACTCAATTCAAGATGTCTTATAGAAGCAAAAGTGGATATCTGGCTCTTGTACCTAGCCTGCATTCATCAAATAGATCATATCATATGCTATTAAATGTAAAAGTAGCGCATAAAATTAAATGCAGACTAAGGTGAATTGCTATTTAACTCCCACTCAATTAACAATTAAGGACAACTAATTAAAGAGTGCTTAGGCCAAACAATGATCCACAAAAGTGGACTTATCAATGCCCTTCTATGAGACGATGTGACCAAGGACAATCCCTTCTTGAATAATAAAATGACTTTTTTCCTAGCTTAAAACCAGGTTGACCAAGATCATCGCTTCAGGATTTTTTCTAGGTTTCTAAAACAATGGTTGAATGAGTCTCCGAACACGGAGAAATCATTCATAAAGACCTCCAAATATTCAGCTTCCATCTCTAAAAGGATGGCTAACATGCAATGCTGAAAGGTAGCGGGTGCGTTGTATAACCCAATGGCTTGTGCCATATGGGAAAGTGAATGTTGTCTTCTCTTGGTCCTCTGGTACAATAGCAACCTGGTTATATCCTGAATTTCCATCCAGGAAGTAGAAATATTTTTGCCCTGCAATTGTTCGAGAATCTGGTCAATGAATGGCAAGGGAAAGTGGTCTTTCTTAGTAGCCTCATTAAGCTTCCTATAATCAATGCACACCCACCACATGGTTGTGGTGCAGGTGGGGATGGATTCACCCTGGTCATTCGTGACCACAATGAATCTGGCCTTCTTTAGTACTACTTGAGTAGGGCTCACCCAAGGGCTGTCGAAAATCAGATAGATGATTTCCACATCAAGCCACTTGATTATTTCCTTTTTAATGACCTCTCGCTTATTTGGGTTCAATGGCCTTTACTTCTGACGAGAAGGTCAAGCCCCATCTTCCAAATAGATCTTGTGAGTGCATTAAGTAGGGATAATTCCCCTTAAGTCAGAAATTATCCACCCAATAGCTGCCCAATGTTCAGAAAGGGTAGTAGTCAACCTAAGTTCTTGGTCCCTAGTTTGGTGTGCATTGATAATCATAGGGAAAGTCTGATCAGGTCCTAGGAAGGCAAGCTTAAGGTTGTTGGGCAAAGATTTCAACTCAGGTGTAGGTGGACAATGTTTGACAGGTAAGGGAAGGGTGGGAGTTGATTAACATCAATCTCCTCAAATGGAGGTTGCTGGTGGTAATTAGCTCTACAGATTTCAACCTCTGAAGACTGAGATGGGTTAGGGTAGTCATCAACTGGTTGAATCAGACGGTTTTCTAAGAGCTAACCGTGAGGCATTCTTCAACCAGGGTTTCCACGGGATCATATTCCTCAACCCAACTGCAATCAAAATATTTAGTCACCTTGAAGATATCCAATTGCATCTTCTTATCTCTGAAGATGATTACCATACATCCTGTGTAACAATCAATGTTCGCCTTGGCTATAGCCAAGAAGGGTTTGCCCAAGATGATGGGTGTGTTTTGTAGTTGTTCGGGGACTTCATGTCGAGGACTAAAAGGTCAACTGGGAAGTAAAAGTCCTTAACCCAAACAATTACATCCTCGACTAACCCTTTCAGGGTTTTCATGGATTGGTCGGCCAGTTGGATAGTCACAGGTGTGGGCTTTAATTCTCCAAATCCAAACTAGTGATAAAGGGTAGTTAGGATTAAGTTAATTGAAGCACCT
Organism: Thalassia testudinum; assembly: GCA_037157565.1. Lineage (NCBI taxonomy): Eukaryota > Viridiplantae > Streptophyta > Magnoliopsida > Alismatales > Hydrocharitaceae > Thalassia > Thalassia testudinum. The sequence continues at coordinate 14,697,533 of JAZHRO010000063.1, forward strand.
AAGTTCAAGAGCGCTCTATCAAATGTCATGTCACCAATATTACAAGATATCAGAGGCGCTCCATGGTTAGTTCTTTTCGCAGCCAGGCTACTCAATATCACTGAACTAGCTTGTTCCGAGAGCACTACCTTCCTTGTTGCTTGGATTATCAGCTTATGCTTAGGTGTACAGACATCCTTCAAAAATTTAGCATAAGCTAGGATATGCTTGATTGCATTGAGGAGAGGTATATTAATCTTTACTTGTTTAAAAATCTCCAACAACTCTTCATTCTCAGCCACATTTCTCTTTTTCTTTATTTTCTCCAAGGCTTCAGGGTATGGTATTTGTGTTTGAATTTGTTCAGGCTCCTGATCCTTAGGTTCCTCCCACTCATCCTCAAAATCAGGCATCTCAAGTAGTGAAGTCACTAGAGGGCTTGGCCATTTGGGGTCCTGGGTTTGAGTGCCGCTTCTCAAGGTAACCACATTGGCTGAGGATTGGAACCATGGTTAGACCCTTGAGAAGAAGAAGCATTAAACCCAAGAGGTGTCTATGGGGCTTGTTGGATCATGTGGGCATGCCCCTGGTATGATTGGAACCCTTGAGGATTGTGGCCTCTATTCATTACATTCCTTAATTTCGGTTGTGGCTGAGATAGAAGGGACCCCTATTGTTTGTTACCCAATAGCTAGCCCAACTATCCCTTCTCTAATGCCATCTCCTCCTGATGTTTCTGATTCATATCAGCCATCATTTTAATCAGAGTATCCATTTGGTTCTGTGTAGGGGCCACCCTATTCTGGTTATAGGGGGGTGTAGTAGGTGGACCTTGCTGATGGGAGGGAGGGTTTTGCCTAGGTTGGTTCTGGAATTGATTAGATTTTTTATTCAACTAGGCAAAGTTTGGGTGGTTGCACCATCCATGGTTGTAAGTGCTGGAGAAATGGTTTGGCTTAGAAAATCATTAGATGGCCTGTGCATTTTCAAAGGTAGAAGGTGCCGAAGGGGAGGGGAAAGAGTAATCAGAGTTTGAGGGATCAAAGGTCCCTCCCTGGAACTTGGTCAAAGGCTGTTCCAAGTGCATTTGGAGTCTACATTGTGATCTCCCTTCTCTAGGGAGAAGGTCTATAATGGGGTTCGGGTTTGGTTCAACAGCTCGTCAATCTTTTTATCCACCAACTCAACCCAATCCAACTTCTTCGCTATAATGTCCATGCCAACTATTGCAAAATTGGCTTGCACCTCATAAATCCCATAATGGGGTTGATTGGATCAATTAAATTGGGTCATAGAGGCATTGTTAAGTGAATTCTCACTCATTGATTCAAAGAGCTCAAATGCTCTCTCCTCATCCTTATTCAAAAAGCTACCTCCAGATGAAGCATCCACAAAATTCCTAAAGTTGCTTTCCAGACCATGGTAGAAAATCTAGGCTAATTGTCACCTTGGAACCTTGTGGTATGTCATTTCCTCAATAATTCATTAAATCTCACCCATGCCTCATGAAATTGCTCTCCACTTTGCAGGGTAAAAGTAGTAATGGCTCTCCTAAGGGCATTAGTCTTTCCTATGGGGGAAAACTTCTTAAGAAAAGTATGCCTTAATTCCATCCAAGTGGAAATGGGCATCCCTAAAGTCCTAAGCCAATGAGACGCTTTGTCTCTTCGGGAGAACGAGAACATCTTGATTAAAACATCTAAACTGATGTTCCTAGGTTTTACGGTCCGAGCAATCCGCTCTAAGTCCTCTAGGTGTTGGAAAGGTTCTTCATTTGAGCTCCCATAGAAATGGCTTGAATCAAGCTAAGGACATTGGGTTTTAGCTCAAAATTATCTCCCCCTTCGGGGATCCTAAGGTATGGCTCTACCTGGATGGTAGATGGATCGTAAAAATCACGAAGAGGCCTTGGTTGGCCCTCAAGTGGTGGTGGTCGGCTTAATGGAGGTTGTCCTTGAGATCTCTATAGTCGGTGTATGGCCTGCACGATGGTGTGAATTTGTTGTTGCTGAAGTTGGTGGTTGGCGGTAATCTGAGCCTGAATCATGGCCATGGCATTGGGTTGAGGTTGATCCTCAGCCTCCTCAACTCGTAGGTCAGCCATGTCCTTAGTCCTACCCCTAGAAAAATCAAGTTTTCTCCTAGTTTCTCTATCTAAAGCAACCAATTCGGGATGAAGTGATCGCCTTCCATGCATACACCGGAGAAGAACCAGGAGAGATGGGAAGGGAAACAAATGCGAGAAGTGTGTGCACAATTAGGTGCAAGGACCCAATGCCAAAACAAGTGTTCCTTCACAGTCAAGATTAAGATGTGTGATTTTTAGGATTTAAATCTTGTTTTAATGGCTTTTAAAGTTCTCACTTGTTTACACCTTTAAACACGGCACAAATGTATAGGCACAAGATTGGTGAAAATTGATTTTCTTTAAGGCCTTTTGTGTGACTATATAAAATCAAAACTCCCTAGTGTAGATCCTAGGGTGTGCAGCTTCTATTCAATGAATCCTTTTTAAGATTTTGTCAAGAAGGGCCCAATCAAAACAAGCAATGACCATATCCTGACCAAAATTGAATGAGCTTTTCAACAAATCAATTTCAAAATTTTTTTGAGGACAGTCAAGCACCCAAATTCACATTTTCCAAGAGAGGGTCAATCTGTCCAGAACCTCTAAATCAGTGTGCAAGTTTAATATCTTGATTAGAACAAACACTAATCAATTTTAAATGCAAAAGTGTTCTTCAGATGAAGTGTAGAGAATTTCAAGTTCTTTCTCAAAATATAAATCTCTCACAAATCTGAGCTGCGTGGAGTTCATAGCAATAAGAACACCCTATAGATCTCCAAAACTTAGGACAACCTTGCACACTTCCAGTAACGAATTTCTCACAGCCAAACCACAAGGAGTTTGACCCTGAAATTTGAAGGGGAGTTCGCCTACTGAAAGGGGAAGCTCTGAAATATTTTTAAAAATTTTTAGAGGTGTACAGGGTCCTTTAGTCATGTCCTCAACCTGAGTTCAGAAAATGATTTTTTTCGAAGTTAATGAGTTGAAGACTTAGTGGTGGCATTTTTCTTCAACAAACAAAAGAGAGTTTTTTTTTTATAACACCACCATTTCTTGGTCCAATGATGGAAAGTTACCTTTGGATCATGGGAAGACAAGATCAAGCCTTCGGGTCGATGGCAATTTTCTTCTTGTGCTTCCTTTCGATCCAACCCTACTCGTTCTCCTCCCGTTGCCCATGAACAAGGTTCCTGCGACCACAAGAAGAGAGAAAAGAGCAAGTTAGATAACACAAGTATAAATAATGACCAAGAAAATGAAAGTGAATAAGAGATCCGTTGCATCCCCAGTAATGACGCCAAAAACTGATGTTCGCTGGACGTGTTTGCATTAAATTGTTCGTTCTAGCACATTTTAGGGCATCAATTTTAAGTAAGAATAAATGAACGTGAGTCCGAGTGTCGAACACATGGAGGCGTGAAATCGGATCAAATACTCGCTTTCTATCATAAAAATTCATCATTTATTTCGCTTGCAAACCAGATAGAATGAGAAAGAAAGGGAGGGAGAGAGAGATAGGGTTAAAAATCCATGATAAGATATGAGAAAAATATATAAAAGATCTAGTCTATTAATTACCAAATGTTGTAATCCAGAAAATATAGAGGAATGATTAAATGAAAGAAATGAACTACACTATCACATAAAATTAAACTAAGAACAACGAACAAGAAAGCGTCGAGGCAGCCACGGTGATTAGCCCATATTTGTAGGCTATTTAAGTATTTAAGTGTCTAGACATTAAGTTAATTTTAACATTTAGATAGCAAACATTAGGATGTAAATAAATTAATTCATATTTTTAGCTTAATTGGATAATTCATGCATTTAGAATTAACCTAGGGTTGCATACATTTAATTAGTTAATTAATCAGGTGCACTATTTTAATTAACATAGAAGTTAAGGAGTTATGTATAAAAAAGCCTAATTATTTTATTCTTTTTCTTCTTCTTCTCCTTTGCAGGTAACTCCTCCGTCTCCACCTCCTCCTCCTGCGCATCAGCATTGATTCTACGGTGGCTTTTGAATTTCAAATCTTTGTAGCCGTGGCAACAAAAAAGAACGAAGGGTTGTTGTTCAAAGGGAGGCCACCATCCCTTTGTTCCTCACTGTGCATAGAGAACCTTGCTTCCCATCCATTCCATACCACCGGCCTCCCACCGCGGCAGTGCGACTCCACCACCGTGGGTGTGTGGGGCGACAGCCCACACCACCAAGAGTCCCATCAACTTCTGCCCACGCCTCAACCGTGCCAAGCATGCCTGCCCACCGCATGCCCTCACCTCAGCCAGCAACCCACACCATCGCCTGCATGCCCGCGCCTTCATCTCCAGCACACCCACACCCCCAGCACCCACGCTTCCTCGCACCATCTACCCACTGCGTGCCATCTGCCCACCGCGTGCCTTCACCAGAACCTTCAGTGCCCTCACCAAGCCACCTACCCTCTGCACGCCCTCACCCGAGCCAGCACACCCATGCCTCCTCTCCTTCACCATGCCCTAGCGCCCGCGCTCCAGTGCCTCCCTGCAGCACCTGCAGCTAGTGCCAACTGACCACCCCCGGTGCATGCCTGTGCAGCCCGCAAAGCGCTGCCCCTCCACGTGCCCATGCCCCGCGCACGCCTGCAGTGCCCACGTGTTGCCCATCCTCATGCCTACAGCATGCACGGCCAGCAGCAGCAACGTCCACCGCCGCTACTTCTTTCCTCCGGCAGGTCGGCTCAGACCACCATCCATCGAGCAGCCACCACCGTCAGGTGCAGATCGGGGAGGGCTACCTCTGGTCACCAACTCGCCATCCATCCCTCCTTCACCCGTGCACAAGCTCCACCTGAAGCTAATCCCTGTTTCATCCTCTATTAATAATTACATTTCATGCCATTACCACGAAAATGGATTTTGATTTATCATTATTTTATTGTGATGAATTTATGCCTTCATGCTCATGCTTCTAGAGAATTGTTAAACCTTATTATTCATCTTTATGTGCATTGAATTTAATTTTGAATGAAATTTTTGTATGCATGCAAGTGAATAGTACATGGCATACTCTTGTACATGAATAATTTTTTGACGTAAAAATTACATTAACACCCCTTGACTTCTCCATAAATTTATGGTTTACTTTCAGAGCTACACAGGCATTGTTTGATCTGGCAAATAGTTTAGTGAACTTGAGTTTGACCTAATTGCGAGTTTAACTACGTCATTGCCTCCCTATGGACACGACCTGCTCTCCTGTGAGTGGTTTAATTTTAATTTTAATTATTTTGTTGAGCAATTTTCCACCACTTTGATCCTACAACAACAAATCATCTTAATAACATAATTCGAAAGTGAATCGACTTATCAAATGGCATTGTTGCTAGGGAGGTAGCAGACGCAATAATTTCACCGGATTTTTTTTCTGATTATTTCTCATTGCACAGGGATCTGACCATTTATTATCTTATCTGTGCAAGGAATTTAAGCGAGGAATTTGAGAGAGTAGACAGGCACATCTGGGAGACAACATCGTCCTTGAGCAACGCTTACACATGGGGAAGACGAAGGAGACCTGGATCTTGCCTCCATAGGAGATTCTCCATTTCATAAGTTTTATTTCTATTTTCTCGCCCTTATAGTAATTGGGGCTGATTTTTGGGAGCCTGTTCCCTTTTCTTTAGATTTAGATTTTTAATTTATTTTGTGGATTGTTTACCCTTAATTTACTTATGCTTAAGTAGCTAAACAAAAAACACGAGCTACCTGCTAGAAGCTACATACCCTTAGGTCGAATCATTTAGGATTGAATGAGCAGTATCTAGATCTAATTCTTGTCTTGCATATTGCATGAAGAATGCTAGAATCAGGTGTGCACTTTTAACTTCACATTTCTACCTGTCATGCAAATGCATTTGGATTAATTTTTAGACCACATAATCTATCTTGAAGCGATCTAATAAAGTGGTCACATTTAATTCTTGAAAAAGGACTAATTAAAGGAGGGACATTTAAAAATCAAAGACATGATTTTTAAATGTGGCGTGCGATTTGAAATTCAAAATCTTTTTGCAGTGTATGCACACTTATATCTCTTGCACCACAGCATGCATTTAGATGCTCCTAAGTCTTGGAACTACTAGGACAAGAGCCCTCCTACCGTAGGATTCTGAAGTATTCTAAACTTGAGATCAAAGGTTTTGTAAATCCAAAGAGGGGGATACCCTGTCACGGATTTTTGGAGGTTAGTTGAGAAGCACTGCAAAAGCACAGCTTCAAAGAAAGGCTTAGGCCTACTTGCATCCCTCGATCTTCCGTCTTTGGATTTGCTCTGCCATTTGAGATTTAGGGAAGAACACCTAAGCTCCAATTAGGTCTTTTTAGGCATTTCGAAGGTTGACAATAGGAGCATAATTGACTAGGAAACTTGCTTTGTCACCTACAATTTGAACTAAAGTCAAAAGCCTAAATTTGTAAAGATCGAACAAGTCTTTTTGAATTGTGTTTGTAGTGCATGCTTGGTAGGTGTTCTCTTAGGAGACAACTTGTGTTTGATCTTGAACCTGAAAGAATCTTAAGAAGAAACCTTCCAAGGGTAGAAATGGCTGGTCAAGGGAGCCTCAAGGAATATTTCATTCCAACCAATCAAGCTGGCCCTGCACTACGTAGACCTGGAGGAGACAATCCTTATGAGATCAAAGCAGTACCATATCCTTGCTACCCTCCTTTTGTGGTACTGCTAGGGAAGACCCTTACAGGCATATAAAGGAATTCACCGATGTCTATTCCATGATGAAGCTGCAGGGCGTTACTAATGATGCTCAAATGCAGACCCTCTTTCCCTTCTCCCTTAAAGACAAAGCCAAGTATTGGTATCACACCCTTGATGATATTAACACTTGGGATGCCTTGAAGGAGTTTTTGAACTACTTCCCCATGAGCAAAATAAATCACTTTAGGAGGGAAATTTTGAGTTTTGTTCAAAAGGATGGGGAAGCTTTCCATGATGTGTGGGAGCACTTTAATGACTTCATAAGACTTTTCCCACATCACCAGGTGCCTAAGTGGCAACTGGTTGAAAGGTTCTACACTGGACTTAATGATTCGCATAGGAAAACTGTGGATGGTGCCTGTGCAGGAACCTTTCTATATAAAACTGAGGATGAAGCTTGGAACCTTTTTGATACTTTGAGTGAGAATTTTATTCACTTGAATTTTCCCTACATGGATAGAAAACCCACTCTCATGCAAAGAAAGTTGAAGGCAAATGAGGCAAGGGACACCCAAAATTTAGCCTATCAAATTCAATTATTGAATCAAAACATGGAAATGCTTATGTCGAGCTTGAGCCAATTCGTATCTAACACCTCCACATCCCAAGCTTCCAAATGCTCAATTTTCCAAGGCAATACACATGCCACTGTGGACTACCACTTGGCCTCCCAATTCCCAGAGCTTGTACAAGCGAATCTGAATGCCGCTCAAGGGTTCCGTCCTAGACCTCGTAATGACCCTTTTTCCAACACTTATAATGAGGGATGGAGGAACCACCCAAACTTTTCATGGAGACAAGGAAATGTCTCAAATTCAGGGAATTATAAACCACAATCCTTTCAAAACCATCAAATGAACCAACCTCAGACCTTTACACAACCTAAGAACTCTAAGATGGATGAATTGAAGGTGATGTTGAAAACTATGCAAGAAAGTCAAAGTGCCATCATCCAATCTCATGACAAGGCTATACATGAGATGAAATCGCAAATAGGACACCTTGTTGAGGCCGTTAGACAGAGGGAAACTTGGAAGCTTCCCAGTGCTACTGTGGAGAATCCTAAAGGAAAAGAGATTGTCTTTAGGGAGCATGCTCAGGCGGTGACTATTCTGAGGAGTGAGAAAGAAATTTCCAAACCCGATGCTCCTATAGTCTCACCCCCTAAAAAACCATCCACCCCGACTTTCACCCCCACCGGAGAAGAGTTGCCCAAATCTTCTCCTCTTGAAATCACCTCACTAGAAGAAGTTTCTCCCGTTCCACCCCTTACTTGACATTACAACCCTTCCACCTAGAGATTGAGAGTGCCCTTTCCAGAGCGCTTATCCACCTCTGGGTAGACTTCTGCTGGCTCATCTGGAGCCAAAGATAAGATGGATGAGATCATGGAAACTTTCAAGCAAGTGCAGATTAACCTACCTTTGCTTGAAGCTATCAGGCAGATTCCATCTTATGCCCGCTTCTTAAAGGACCTATGCATAAAAAAGCGGCAATCTAGGAAACAGGTCCAATCAAAAGTTCTTTTGCCTGATTCTGTTAGCTCAATTGTTCAACATGGAATGCCCCCGAAACTTAAGGACCTAGGAGCCCTGTACATCTCAGTGGTTATTGGTGGCTTATAGATTGATGAGGTTCTACTTGATCTGGGTGCGGGGGTAAACATCCTTCCGAGCTACGTGTATGAACAACTTGGGGGAGGCAATCTGAAGCCTAGCCCTGTAATCCTTCAAGTTGTTGATCGATCACTTAAAACACCGCAGGGAATTTTGGAAGATGTCCTCATAAGAGTTGAGGATTTCTTCTTTCCTGTTGACTTCTTAGTTTTGGACACTGACCCTACCAACATGCCAACCAAACCCTCCATCATTTTGAGTCACCCCTTCCTTGCAACTTTGCATGCTTCAATCAATTGCAATACTAGGGCATTGAAAATGGGCTTTGGGAATAGGAAAATCCGGCTTAATGTGTTTGATGCTTACAAACAAGCTGGACTTGAGGATTATTCTCAAGTCGAGGTGATAAATGACCTGATTGAAGAGACAACCCTTGCAATGTTATGTGATGACCCCCTTCAGCATGTTATGCTAAATGAGCATTCCCATCTCTTGGAGTAATGTGAAGGAGATATACTAGAACTTGAGGAGTTGCTGGGTGTTTCTGCTGAGTGTCTTCCCCCATCATCTCTGCCTAAGGTAGATCTACTACCTGAGATGGGGACATCTATTATGAAACCCTCAACCATACAAGCCCTCGACCATGAGTTGAAACCCCTCCTTGACACTCTCAAGTATGTCTTCTTAGGTGCCAATGATACGCTCCCCGTTATCATTTCGGCTGTGCTATCTAAGGCACAGGAGGGAGCCCTGATTGAATGCTTATCTAGGCACAAGGAAGCTATTGCTTGGAGCATTGCTGACATTATGGGTATAGACTCTGCACTCTGCATGCACCACATTTATATTGATGATTCAATCAAGCCATTTAGGGACATGCAGAGACGTCTAAACCCTAATATGAGGGAGGTGGTTAAAAAGGAAATCCTGAAGTGGTTGGATGCTGGGATCATATATCCCATTGCAGATAGTAAATGGGTAAGTCCTATTCATGTGGTACCAAAGAAGGCAAGCTTTACTATAGAATTTAACGACCAAGGTGAACAAGTTGTCACTAAACCCTCAACTAGATGGAGGGTCTGTATTGATTACCACAGGCTAAACACCGCTACCCAGAAGGATCACTTTCCATTGCCTTCTATTGATCAAATTCTCAAGAAATTGGCAGGGAATAAGTACTATTGCTTTCTTGATGGATATTCTGGGTACAACCAGGTTGCAGTCTTCCTAGATGACCAGGAGAAGACGACATTCACAAGTCCTTACGGTACTTTTGCATTCAGGCGTATGCCGTTTGGATTATGTAATGCCCCTGCAACCTTCCAGCGATGTATGATGTCTATTTTTTCGGGCTTGATTGACTAGTGTGTTGAAGTGTTTATGGATGACTTCTCCATTTATGGCTCGTCTTTTGACCAGTGTCTCCTGCACCTAGAGAATGTGTTGAAGCGATGTAAGGAGACTGGTTTAGTCCTCAGCTAGGAGAAAAGTCATTTCATGGTACAGAAAGGAATTGTACTTGGGCATGTTGTCTCTGAGTGAGGTTTGGAAGTAGATAAAGCCAAGATTGATTCTATTTCCAAACTCCCATTGCCCACGAATGTCAAAAAGATTAGATCCTTTCTGGGCCATGCTGGCTTTTATAGGTGCTTTATTAAAAATTTTAGTAAAATTTCTAGGCCACTTTGTGACTTGTCGGAGAAGGAATCTTCCTTCAATGTTGATTCAAAGTGTGCTGAGGCCTTTCAAACTCTGAAGGAGGCCTTGATCTCTGTGCCTATTCTCTAAGCTCCTGATTGGACACTCCCATTTGAGTTGATGTGTGATGCTTCGAATTATGCAGTGGGAGAAGTCCTTGGACAAAGGGTTGAGGGAAGATCTTATGTGTTGCATTATGCCAGCAAGACTTTAATCGAACTGCAGCAAAACTACACCGTCACTGATAAAGAATTACTTATTGTAGTTTTTGCTCTGGAGAAGTTTAGGTCTTATCTTCTTGGGTCTAAGGTGGTTATTTTCACTGATCATGCAGCAGTGAAACATCTCATTGCTAAGAAAGATTCTAAGCCACGTCTGATTAGGTGGATCCTACTCCTTAAAGAATTTTACTTGGAGATACGTGAAAAGAAAGGAGTAGAAAATGTTGTGGCTAACCACCTGTCTCGCCTTCCACTTAATGACTCTCTTTCCGAAGACATCCGCAAGACATATCTCGATGAAACCCTGATAGCGATAACACCAACTTTACCTTGGTATGCTGATACCATAAATTACTTGGTCACTGGATAAACTCCTAGCTCTTGGGATGAGCAGAAAAGAAAGAGATTCATTTCCCAAGCAAGATATTTTCATTGGGAAGAGTCTGAATTATTTAGAATTGGACAAGACCAAGTATTGAGACGTTGTGTACCTAAAGAGGAACAACAAAGTGTGCTGAGTTTCTGCCATGAACTTCATTGTGGAGGACACTTTGGTGCTAAGAAAATTGCTTTTAAGGTTCTCCAGTCCAATTTTTGGTGGCCTTCGTTATTTAAGGATTCTCATAAATTTGTTAAGGCCTGTATTAGATGTCAATGGACTGGAACGATTGGGAAGAGGAATGAATGCCTCAACACCCTATTCAATCTATTGAAATTTTTGATATGTGGGGAATTGACTTTATGGGCCCCTTCCCTTCGTCCCATGGTTATGAATATATCTTGGTGGCTGTTGATTGTCTCTAAATGGATAGAGGCCATTCCTACGCGCACAAATGACCACTATGTGGTTTTGAAATTTGTGAAGGCTAATATCATATCTCATTTCAGCTGCCTCAAGACCATTATAAGTGATGGGGGACCTCATTTCCAAAACCACCACTTCAATCGGCTAATCAGGAGTCTGGGAGTGACTCACAAGGTCGCTACCCCTTACCATCCTTAGACGAGTGGCCAGGTTGAAGTGTCAAATAGGGAGATAAAAAATATTTTAGAAAAGACCATTAGACCTTATAGGAAAGACTGATCCCAAAAGCTCGATGATGCTTTGTGGGCATATCGAATAGCATATAAGACCCCTTTGGGTACTTCTCCCATTTAGATTGTGTGTAGGAAAGCATGCCATTTACCTGTTGAGTTGGAACATAGGGCACTTTGGGATATTTGAAGTGTTAACATGGATTTTGAAAAGGCGGGTAAGGCACGACTTCTGGAATTAAGTGAGCTTGAGGAGCTGAGGAATGATGCTTATTGAAAGAGCGATCTTCGTTTTCATTGAAAACTTTAACATAAAATGATGTATCATTGTATTTAATCGCGTGGTAGAAAATCGCTTTTCAAAACATTTTAATTTTCAAAATCTAACCACGAATAGTTAGGTCGTCTCCACAGGGAGAAATTAACCTATCAAACATGAGTAATGATGTATCAAGTAATTGGGAATTTCAACGTATGTGCATGCTAATTAGTATTCTGGTGTAGGCCCGGATAGGTCGTGTTGATATGGTGATTTTATCGTTGAAATGGGTATAGTGGTTAACCTAAATCGAGCCTAACCATCTCTTTACAAAATTTTTTACCTGGCCTATTTGATTTTATCTTGGTCACTTTTAGGCCCAGGGTCGAACTTAGGGAAGTAGAATTAGAAGTGAACAAGTTTCTACACCTTTCCTACAACAAATCTCTTCCGTTAGTTTATTATGTTTTTGGTGTTTTTCTATTTAAGACTTTTTTCCGATAATTTTTGTCCTTGAGGTACATCCTCAAAATCAGGTTCTTGGCTTTGAGCCAAATTAGGGTTCCAAAACTGGTCTTGCTATTCGCAAGACAGAGTACCTACAAGTCAAGGATTATGTTTTCTCTTTTGTATATATTTTTTTATCTTTTTAATGGCAGGAAAGAGAAATAGAAATAAAGTAAATAGAGTATATATATATATGTATATATTATATATGTATATAGGGGTGGGGGTGGAGGTGGAGATGGCGTGTAGCACGATGTCGAGTTGGTCGTCGTCTAGGAAGACGCAACCAACAGGACGAGGTGCTACATGGAGTGTAGGATGGATGGGTGGAAGATGTGTGTGAAAAATGCTTTCTGTACACGTGTATCGGGGAATATTAGCAGCTGGTGTAGATATTCCCACGATACAACGTATGGTAGGTGATATGAAAATATATATATGTATGTATATATGTAAATATATATCTATATGTATATATATATGGTTATAATTATATAGGTATATGTGTACTTATATATGTATATATATATGTATATATATAGGTATGTAAATATATATATAGATAGATGTATGTATATGTGTGTATATATATATATATAATTGTATACATATGTATGTATATATAACTATATATATATATAGATATAGATATGTATATATATATATATGTATATGTATATAGTTATATATACGTGTATATGTAGATATATATATTAGTATAAGTATCTATGTATGTAGATATATGTAGATAGATATACATATATATATGTATGTATTTATAGTTATAGATATATGTATATATGTACGTATATATATATATATGTATATATATGTATATATACTTATACTTAGTTATATAGGTACTAATATATGTATAGATATATGCATATATATATATATGTAAATAAATATATGTATATATATCAATATATATATGTATATGTATATATATAAGTATATAATAGTGTATAAGTGAGTGGGTGTGTGTGCGAGAGTGTGTGTGTGTGTATGTGTCTGCTGAGGGAGTGAGAGAGTGCTGTGAGAGAGAGAGACAGAGAGAGAGAGAGAGTGTGTCTATTGAGGAAGAAGGCGCGGGCGAGTTAAGTCATCCACACGAAGCTGCCGTCGTCTGATGCTGCGTGCACGCGCACGCGCAGGCGCGTAGGCACGTGAAGATGCGAGCGCACGTAGGGGGGAGTGAGCTCGAGGGGAAGGACGGCAGCGCACCACGATGCTCAAAGAGGCGGGCGCTGAAGCGGGCAGGCGTACGCGAGAGCTGGCGCGGGAGCGGGAGCGGGGAGAGACGCGGGCGTGGGTGTGCGCAGACAGGTTAGCACCGGTAGTAGCGCGGAGAGAGAGCGTCGGGTGACCGGATAAGTGAGAAACTTACCGGTCACCACACTGTAGCCACAGTGTTCCACTGAAATGCGTGAATAGTGGCTACAGTGCGCACTCGGCTTGAGCAACCGCCTGCTGGCGATTTTGTATGTGCGGGCATCACTGAGCGAGCTGGCACACGCGCGGAAGGTCTGCGCCGACTAGCTGCTGGCAGAACTTTGCGACAGGGCTCACGGAGAGGGGCACGGGCGGCCTGCTGGCACATGCGGAAAGAGAGCACCTAGCTGCTGGCGTGCGCGGTGGCCTACGTGGAGCGAGCGGTGGCCAGTTGAGCTTCAAAGCTTGAAGCTCCTGTGGCAATGGCGGGGTTGGCTTGGAACGATGAAACAAGGAAGAGAACCACCACGCCCACCGGCTCTTTGATGAGCTGGGTGATGGTGGGACTCACAGTGGTGGTTGTGCACCACTGTGAGTTGCTCCTGCCCACAGCATGGCTCTTCAAGGAGAAGAGAGGCTGCGTATGGAGGGGAGATGGGAGGAGACGACCTAGAGAAGAAGATGCTATCTCTATGGTTTGGCGTGTGCACCAGGCTTGGCTCAAAGAAGAAAGCACAACCCTTTTTAAAGAGGAAGAAGGCAAGCACAGCCATGCCCTGGCTGTGCATGGCTGGCAAGGAGTGGCTGTGCAGAGCATGGCGCAAAGAAGGTCCAGCCATGCCATGCAGCCATGGAGAAGAAAGTCAAATAAAAATAAAGATGGTGGATTTGCGAGGCAGCACTTGAGGAAAATGTAAATTTCAAGACCAATTTATTTATTCTCCTCCCCTCTCAAATAAATGCATGCATGCGTGTATTTTCACAAATGCGACTATGGCTACCTAATATGCACTGGCAATGCTAGGAAATAGCATAATATGGCACAATTATTGGTGTATTTTTGCTGTGTAATCGTACCCCCATGCCTATCTTTTGCTAGTCCCTAGCAAAACATTTTTGTATTGTATTCAAAAATGATCTTAAGCTGAAGATTTTTTTCTGAGGCAACATAGGTGTGTTTATTGTTGGATATTGTGAGAACCAATTGTAGAGAAGACTACCAGTACTTTAAGTCTTACATGACATAGATCATCTCTCGACTAACCAGGACTCTTGATATTTAAACCTTAAGTACGATTTCCAGGACCCAGGAGGTTTTTACCACACTCGAGAGCTCAAGAGATTATGGCTTGTGCATAGTGAAGGATCAAGACTGACCAGATGAACATTAAGACTCAAGCCCAGGGTTTCACGAATTTTTAAGTGCAAGTTGGTCCCAGTTTCAGCTCATGTCTTCGGATTGACCCTTAAAAAGATGATGGAAAACTCAACTCCCATTTTCTAACATTTGTGGCTCAAAGAAAATAGGGTATTTGTAACTTGCCCTAAAGAATTTTTGTAGGGGGGAGACTTTATAGATATTTGTGGGATATACTAACTTATTTGCATCTTTTTTTTTTTGAAACACGTGTCAGTATATCTTTTACAACATTATTTAGAGGAGCACACTTTTTTGTTTGGTGGGAGAGTTCCTTTTTGGTGGAAAGAGTCTTTCCTAAACATAAGACTAAAGCCTGGGATAAAAAGTCTACCTATGCGCACAGGTAAGGACTCCACCTTCCCTAATGAACACTGGGGTTGGATCTTATGTTCACCTGGTCTTCCTTGATATGTGTAGTGCTAACCAAGATTACTTAGGCTCTCGAGTAGAAGTAAACCAACGAATCCTGTACTGGTGTCTCAGGTACAAGAATACATCCTTAGTTAGGAGAGATTCTGATCTATCTTGTCAATGCTCAAGTGAATTAAGCCGAGCCTGAGCGAATCAAGTTTCTGTGGCTTGGAAAGTCTTCAAAACAGTGGTTGAATATCCATAAACACTTATTGTATTTTTGTTTCAGCCTTCAGATCATTAATAAACACCATTTATATATATATATATAGATAGATGGAAACTGCATGATACCATAAAATACCCAGATCCTATAGATGCCTATCCACCCCCCCATGCCAAACGATGCTATGTTTATGCATGCAGGGAAGGGTAGAAGAAGGACGAAAGATCAGGTAACGAGAGCTGAGGTGCAGGGTATACAGTAGGGTGGTAGGGTGGGTGGATGGTGGGTGAAGTAAAAGTGAAGTGAGCGTGACAGTGGCGGAGTGTTGTTGGGGTGCCTCCCAACGAGCGCTGAATTTAACGTCCCCAGCTGAACTCAGAATGAGGCACAACATTAGTTACCCTCCAGCAGGGCAACAAATTCTCCAACGGGGTCAGGTTCATGAGTAAGATAGGGTTTCAAACGCTGCCCATTGACCGTAAATTTATGTCCAGATTTGGGATCTTCAATTTCAACGGCCCCGTTGGGAAATGGTCTCTAGACCAGGAAAGGACCAGTCCATTTGGACTTCAGTTTCCCAGGAAAGAATTTGAGTCGGGCATTGTAAGCAAAACTTGCTGAGATGGCTCAAATTCGTTCCGCCGAATACGACTGTCGTGAAAAGCCTTAGTGCATTGCTTGAAAGTTAAGGTAGAATCATAGGCTTAACGACGGAGCTCTTCCAGCTCCTGGAGTTGGAGTTTCCTTTCTCGACCACACAGGTCTGGGTCGAGGTTACATTGGCAAACCGCCCAATAAGCGCGGTGCTCCAACTCCATGGGCAAATGACAAGGCTTCCTGTAAACGATTCTATAAGGAGACACACCAAGGGGAGCCTTTAAGGTGGTTCGATACGCCCAAAGTGCATCAATTAGCTTGTCGGACCTATCCTTACGATCAGGCCGAACCATTTTCTGGAGAATTTACTTGATTTGCCAGTTCGACACCTCTACCTGGCTATTCATCTGAGGATGATATGGGGATGCAATACGATGGTGGACTCCGTATTTCCTCAGAAGTGCCCGAAAAGAAGCAAGGGTAAAGTGGCTTCCTCCATCCGAGATAATGGCTCGAGGAATCCCAAAGCACACAAAGATGTGGCCTTTGACAAATCGAGTGGATATAATATGGTTAGCACGGCGTGCGGGAATAGCCTCGATCCATTTCGAAACATAATCAACAGCCACGAGAATGAATTCGAAGTCGTTGGAAGGAGGAAAGGGACCCATGAAATTAATTCCCCAAATGTTGAAGATTTCCGCAGCTAGGATGGGTTGTAAGGGCATCATGTCACGACGTGACATTGACCCTAACGACTGGCACCTAGTGCAATGTTTGGCATACTTGTGTGCATCCTGGTGAAGGGAGGGCCAAAAGAAACCACACTGCAACACCTTGGCTGCAGTTTTCCTCCCAGAGAAATGGCCTCCGCAGGCCTAATCATGGCAAAAGGATAGCACACTGGGGAATTCGCTGTCAAGAACACAGCGACGAATGATTTGATCAACACCTATTCGAAAAAGAAGTGGATTATCCCAGAAATAATACTTTGCTTCTGCCATGAGACGCTCGCATTGGTTTTTAGGCCAGCCACATGGAAGGGATCCAGAAGCAAGGTAATTGGCAATGTCGGCATACCAAGGTCCACTTGCCACATTTATTGCTAATAGGTGCTCATCAGGAAAAATCTCATTAATCGGCAGAGTAAGTCCAATATGGTCAGGGTCCAGTCTAGAAAGATGATCAGCCACAACATTCTGGGCTCCGACCTTATCGCGGATCTCAATGTCAAATTCTTGGATCAGAAGGATCCAACGAATTAGTCTAGGCTTGGCATCCTTCTTGTGCATGAGATGGAGAATGGCCGCGTGATCAGTGAAAATAATAACGTGTGAGCCTAGAAGGTAAGAGCGAAATTTCTCCAGCCCAAAGACGACCGCCAGTAGTTCTTTTTCAGTAGTAGTATAATTACGCTGGGCTCATCCAATGTCTTACTGGAGTAATACACCACGAAGGGGTGTCTATCGCGTCTTTCTCCTATGGTGGCTCCGACTGCAAGGTTGGAAGCGTCACACATGAGTTCAAAGTCGAGGGACCAATCAGGTGGCTGGAGAACAGGGGCCTTGGTGACAGCATTACGCAGCTACGTGAATGCTCGTGTGCAGTCGGGGCCCATATCGAAGGGTACGTCGGTCGATAGGAGCAGAGTTAAAGGTCGAGAAATCTTGGAGAAATCTTTAATGAATCTCTTATAAAAACTGACGTGTCCCAGGAAGGAGCAGATTTGTTTGACAGAGCCAGGCACAAGTAAATCAGCAATTATATCAAGCTTAGCTCTATTAACCTCGATACCCCTATCAGAGATGATATTCCCGAGAACAATTCCCTCGTGTACCATAAAATGACTTTTTTCCCAGGAAAGCATGAGGTTTACATCAATACATCTCCTAAGGATACGAGTCAGGTTGGCAAGACATTCATCAAAAGATGGTCCAAAGATCGAGAAGTCATCCATGAAGACCTCGAGCAAGTCACCCACCATGTCATGGAATATCGCCAACATACATCTCTGGAAAGTTGCTGGTGCATTATAAAGTCCGAATGGCATCCTTCTAAATGCAAAGGTGCCGAAGGGGCAGGTAAACGTGGTTTTCTCTTGGTCCTGGGGGTCAATTGCCACCTCGTTATATCCTTAGAATCCATCCAGGAAATAGAAAAAATTATTTCCCGCTAACCGCTCCAGGATTTGGTCAATGAAAGGTAGAGGAAAGTGATCTTTCTTAGTTGCAGCATTGAGTTTCCTATAATCTACACACACACTCCAGGATGTAGGAGTGTGTGTAGGGATGGATTTGCCCCTGTCATTGACACGGATGGTGAGTCCCACCTTTTTGGGCACAACGTGAATCGGACTCACCCATGGGCTGTCACTAATCGGGTAGATTATACCCGCATCCAGCCACTTAATAATTTCCTTCTTAACGACCTCCCGCATGTTAGGAGACGTCGCTGCATCTCACGAGAAGGTCGAGCCTCCTCCTCTATATATATATGGTGAGTGCAGTAGGAGGGGCTAATGCCAGATAAGTTTGAGAAAGACCATCCAATGGCTGCATTGTGTTCCATAAGGACCTTCGTTAGTTTGCACTCTTGCTCCCTGGTCAATTTTGAACTAATGATTATGAGGAGCATTTCATTTGGTCCCAGGAAAACATACTTTAGTGTACTAGGCAGCTCTTTCAGCTCGGGAGTGGATGGTGAAAGGTCTGGCATTTCGTGGAACAAGAGTGTCCCAGGCTGATCGGAAAACAAGTCGGGAGGAAGAAGTTGGCCCTCAGATTGGCCAAGAAGAGGGGCTTCTTGGATAGATGGATCCAAAAAGGGATAGCCCCAGTGAGAAGTATATGGGCTCAAGGTCCTAGTGTGGAGTTGCAAATCCGCCTGATTTGGCAGGAAAGAAAGGGCAATCCAGTCTTCAAGAGTGTGGACTGACGGTGAGTAGCCCGGATATAACTCAGACCATGAGGTATGGGAAGCGGAGAAAACCTCATCAGAAGTCTGGTTAGGAGAAGGTACGGGACAAGGGAGGGATGGGGGAACATCACAATAGGTGTTGGTCAGGCAATCGTCAGTGTTTAAAGGCAGTCTGCAGCAGTCAGAATAGGTCCCAATTAGTTCGATACATGTGCTGACAGCCATGTCCTCGTTAGACGTGTCATCCTCGATGCAATCGCAATCAAAGTTCTTGGTTGCCTTGAAGATGTTAAGCTTGAGCTTTTCAGATCCAATGGCAATCTCAATACAACCCGACTCGTAGTTAATATGGGTGCGGGCTGTAGCCAAGAAAGGTCAACCAAGGATGATCGGGCAATCAGAAAGTGAGCTAGGAACTTCCATATCTAAAACAAGAAAGTCAATAGGAAAACAGAGACTGTTGACCCAAACCACCACGTCTTCCACCACACCCTTTGGAATTTTGACAGAACGATCTGCCAACTATAACATGACAGGGGTGGGTTTTAGATTTCCCAAAGAAAATTTTTCGAGCATGATGGCTGGTATAAGAATGATGGAAGATCCTATAGCAAGCAGGGTGGCAAACGGTGGCAGCAACTAGCTTTTCTTAAGTCGTTGTAGTACAGATAGTTATTGCCATCATTTACTAATATTTGTTACTCAGAAAATACAGTTCTCCCTAGGTCGAACTCAGGGAGCAAGTCGTATTCTAGAGATATACATGTTCTATTACAAAAATAAAGAGAGAGAGAGAGAGAGATGAAAGTTTGGCTTCTTCTTCTTCTCTTCTTTCTTCCTCTTTGTCTTCTCTCCTCTTTGGCTTTTGTTCTTCGTGTTCTTCCTCTATTTCTTGGTTGGACGATCCTGTCTTTTTCTTCTTTTTATTTTCTTTATTTCTTCTTTTCTTGCTTCAGATCTTCCTCTTCTGCTTTCTGTTTCTTCACTTGGCTGCTCCTCTCTTCTTTTCTTCTTCTTCTTTGTCTTCTGATTTCTGCAGAGTCTTCACTTAGCCTCTCTGTGTTTCCTCTCTTTCCTCTGCCTCGCCTTCCTTCTTCTTCTTTGCCTTCAGGACGTCGTCTGATTGGAAAATCAGACGACTTAAACCGCTTGTTGCTACAGTGTCTCCCTTAGCTTCCTTCTTCTTCACCTGTGCCTGCATGCTCAAGAGTTCAGAGTCAGAGGGCAAAACCTACTCTACCCCCCTCCCCCGTGCGTCTCTTTCTCTCTCAGAGTTCGCTCTTAGGACAGCTCTCCCAGAGCAACCGGGTAATCGGGTACGAGTCGCGCCCGGGTCCAGGCCCACCGGCGTGCGGTGGTGGGCGAGGAGTGCGAGTCAAGTCGGGTCGGGTCGGCCGGATCTGCGTGATGAGCTCGCGGACGGGCTGGGTGAAGCGTTGTGAGAGGGACCTCACCCCATGTGCTGAGGCGATAAGCCTACAGCACATTTTCAACTTACATCGGTGCGCCTCTTCGAAGCCTTCCGAGGTGGGACTAAATGTCCCACCCCAATGTGAGCGCCTGCGCGGAGGAAGCAGCGGCAGCCGAACTTCGCGCGAGGGCTTCAGGCAAGGGCTTCGCCCGAACTGCAGCCTGACACTTCGCGAAGCTACCTCGCGAAGCCTGGGAGTCTGACCTGGGCGTGGTGTGCCTGGAGCAGTAGGTCGAAGGAGCTTCGCTGCTCAGCAACGGCGAAGGCGGGCGCGACACCTGTTCACAGAAGCACGGCCTCTCGGCCTAATCAGATATGTGGAGAACCTTCGCCGTGGCACAGCGAAGGTGCTCGGAGGGTCTGCAGTGGGCGTGGTGGAGCAAAAGGGTCGCCCTAGGTCAAACTGCGAGCGAAGAAGTGGGTGTGTTCGGTGGATCTGCAGAGGGCGTTTGGTGGGAAGTGGAGGGGTGGAAGAGGATCAGGGTGAGGAGGCGGAGGTTATGCACAGGTCGTCAAGCCGTGTGGGGTGCTGGAGCGATGGGAGCGGTTCGCCGGAGTTTGGCCGGAGGTGGAGAAGGTGAGGGTGATCGGTGGGAAATCGGGGCCGACAGTAAGGGTTTCAGTATGGAAAAGAAAGAGGGGAGGAAGAAGAGAAGTTTTACCTATTAAGCTGGATGAAGAGGGGTTGGCACAGGCGACAGTCGTATCGACTGTCGCCGGAGAAGAAACTACCCAGGGGAAGGGGCGGCGGCGAGGAGAGGGCCGGAGAGGCGCCAGCTGGGTGCGGCGCAGCGCGGGAAGATCGAGGGAAGGTAACCCTGCTACTGGTAGTGCGGCAGGGCGACGAGGAGGAGGAGGAGAGGCCGCCGGAGCAAGGGGGCATCTGTCGGAGTGTGAAGGGAGGAATTGAGGGGGTGTCTCCGTCAGATCCGAGCTGGGAAGAACGGCGGAGCGACGGGGGTACTTATAGGGGCAGAATCAGAGAGGAGGGCGGAGGGAGACGACGTGTCTCCCTCGCCGGAGGATGCCGGAGGAAGGAGACCCATACCGTCCGTTCGTTCGCACGGGCGGTATGGGCGGTCGCAGCACTCAGGGGGGTGTCCCTGCGGTGGCTGACGACGCAGGGTACCCCCCATTGACTTGCCAGGGCCCCTCCCTCACCCTGCGCGGCGCCATGCTCCGCGCAAGGTCGCCGAAGCATGGCGCTGCGCAGGTTTTGCAGGAGGGACCTAAATGCAAATAACGAAGGAGAGTTAGGGGCCAAAATGTGAGGGTTCAAAAGTTGAGGGCCAAAAAGTAAATATATGAGGACCAAAGTGTAAAGTTGGTCAAGAAGGTTTCTTCTTAGGCCCAAGTTTTTATATATGACTAATTAGGGCCTAAGGATTCTGATGGTGAATTTTATTTCTAGATTAAACCTTGTTTGACCGGTAAATTTATGCAAAAACCCAAATTAAGTTGTTAATTGGGCATGGTTCTCAATGTAGGTCAAAATGGGTTCCTAAGGCTAAATTGAAAGTCCTAAACCCTAGAGATTATTTTTCTATAAATTTTAGAGGGTTTAGTTGATTTTTACCTTACCTCGAACCACGTGAATTGAAGTGGGTTTGTTTTTAGGGTTACAGGCTGTCATTTAATTCCTTGGAGTTGTTGTAGCCCTTATTGAGTCATCTCATCCCGCTTTTCTTCTTATTAGGTTGTTTTGACCTATGTTTGGACCCTGAGTTACCCTATTTTCAAATCGGATTGGTGAAATTGCATTTTTATCCCTCAATTTATGTTTTCTTTGCAAACTCAAAATCTCTCTGAGCCAAGCCTTTCTAAGGTTATGTAGGAGCTTTTATTCTCTGTATTAGGTCAAAATGAGCTAGTTATGGCTCATGATGAGGTTCTCATCATACCCCCATGGCTAGCTTTTGCTAGTCCCTTAGCAAAAACTTAAGGTTTCAACCCTTGTTCTAGACCATGAAGTTCTTAATAGCTTCAGATAAGTGCTTTTTCATTTAAACTTAGATTAGGTTAGAATGCTGACCATAGGCTTAAAAGGTATTCTAGTACCAATCAAGATCCAAATCTGTCTAGCCTCAGCCTCAGTCCTTAGCAAAGGTTTTTAAGACCCACAAGAACTAACCTAAGGTTTATTGGACTTTGTAGTTAAAGCACCCGTGCTTGAAATGATTTTAGCCCTGGATCAGTTCGCAGTGCGTTTTGTAAGAGAGAGAGGTAAAAAATTTTTCTATTTTGGAGAGTTTTCTCTCTCTTTTTCTTTTTAATTCTAGCTTAGGATTGGCTTTTCAACACGGTCTGTATCAGATTCCTTGCCCCCATCATCAATCCTCAAGGGTTCCTGGCGATCGATGCTTCGAGATAGCACCGCCCATGGCAACCCCCAGAACCCTGGCTATTGAGATTTCGAGATAATCCCATCCATGGTGTTCCGTGGCCACGTTCAGACCCTGGCAGTTGACACTTCGTGATAATGCCATCCATGGAATCTGAACCAGCAGGGTGCTTACATGCCCCCAGTAGGATATGTAAATATCCTAAGAGACAAGCATCGAGGAGATGATATTTTGTTATGCATCTTCGAGGGGATTTCCCGCCTCTCTACGCTGGGAACTCGTCCAAATCAACTTGTGTTGATCGGCCGCTCCTACTCTAGGTATACTTTTCAGAATTTTTTTGACGCTTCTGTGTGATTTTGATTTTTACGCTTGCTGAACTAGGCTGTGTGTGAGGATTGTCTAGATCTTAATGGGTACTAAGAGTCTATCAAGAATGCCTAAGGTTTGCATTCTTACTAATCTTACCAAGCACTTTTCATTTCTTTTCTTGAAAAAAAATGGTCTAGACTAAGGTTAATTCCTTAGCTTCTTACTAATGACTATTACTCTTTTCTTTGATCTTTTTGTGCTCCTTTTCATTTTGTTTCTTTTCCTTCTCCCCAAAATTTCCTTTCTCCTCTTATTCTTTTTATTTTGAAAAATTTTTAATTTTTATGGTGTTTTTGGCATATGTGAATTTTTTATTTAAAACCTTTTTTTCTACAAGTTTTGCACTTATACCCCCCCATGCCTAAAACTTGCAATGTCCTCATTGTGATTTAGGGGTTTTTATTTACTTAATTTATTCCTTAAGACAGATATTTTTGTGAGTGAATGGGTCGGGATGAATTCTGCGGACGATTTCTAATCTCAGATGCAAGCATTTGAGGTGGAGTCGGCTGTCTTAAAGGGTGAACCTTAAGTGCACAATGGTGTCAGAAAAAAGGTTTTAGATTTTCAAGAAATGACGGGCTGCCTCCCGTTAAGCGCTGAGTTTTACGCCATCGGCCGGGCGCAGTAAGTTCAAGGGGAATGGAGGATGAGGGATGATTCAGCCGAATCAGTAGAAGTCACATCAATGAACGGTTTGAGTCTCTGACCGTTCACGATGAAAGGTTCGGAATCATGGCTGAGTGGACTGATTTCAATTGCTCCATTTCCAAAAACTTGTCTGATTAAATACGGTCTGACCCACTTAGACCTCAGTTTCCCCGGGAAAAGTTTTATTCGGGCATCAAAGAGTAGGATCTCTTGACCAAGATGAAAGATCTTTCTCGAGATGTGCTTGTCGTGGAAGGCTTTAACCCGCTCCTTGTAGATTCGCGAGTTCTCATACGCGTCTAGGCGTAATTCATCGATCTCGCTGATTTGGAGTTTTCTGTGGGTTCCAGCCTTGGAAAGATCTAGATTACAGTTCCGTACTGCCCAATAGGCTTTATGCTCCAGTTCTATGGGAAGGTGACATGCCTTTCCGTACACCAGTCTAAAGGGAGACATGCCCAATTGGGTCTTGTGGGCGGTCCTATAGGCCCACAATGCTTCCGGAAGTCGGGACGACCAGTCCTTCCTGTCAGGCTGAACAGTGACTTGCAGGATTTTCTTGATCTCCCGATTTGATAGCTCAGCTAGACCATTTGTTTGGGGGTGGTAAGGAGTAGAGATTCGGTGAGACACCCCATATTTGGCCATCAGTGACCTAAACTGAGCATTTGTAAAATGGGTCCCCCCATCAGAGATAATAGCACGGGGAATCCCGAACCTTGAGAAAATGTTTTGATGTATGAACTTAAGAACAATCTTGTGATTGCAGGTTCAGGTCGGTATGGCTTCGATCCATTTGGACACGTAGTCCACCGCAAGCAGAATGTACTCGAAACCATCCGAAACAGGAAAGGGGCCCATAAAATCAATCCCCCATACATCGAAGATTTTGCATACGAGAATCGGCTGCAAAGGCATCATGTCACGATGGTTCATGTTGCCCAAAGTCTGGCAACGACTTCATGCCTTGCAGTGACTGTATGCGTCTTTGAAAAGTGTAGGCCAGTAGAAGCCACACTGGAGGACTTTGGATGCGGTTTTATGCCCTGAGAAATGGCCACCGCATGCCTGGTCATGGCAGAAAGATAGGATATTACTGATTTCCTCTTCCGGGACGCATCTCCGAATAATTTGATCAGCACCTATGCGGAAAAGGTACGGGTCTTCCCAAATGTAATACTTGGAATCAGAACGCAATTTATCTTTCTTGGCCTTCGACCAATCAGACGGTGTCTGATGAGATGCCAAGTAGTTTACTATATTAGCAAACCATGGAAGTCTAGTACCAACAGAAAGCAGGTGCTCATCAGGAAAATGTTCCGTGATGGGTCCGGAAGGGTTGATGATCTCAGAAGGAAGACGGGACAGATGGTCGGCTACCACATTCTGCCTTCCCGCCTTGTCGCAAATCTCAAGATCGAATTCTTGCAACAGCAAGATCCAACGGATTAATTGGGGCTTCGCGTCCTTCTTGGCAAGGAGATGCCTTACAGCCGTGTGATCCGAGTAAATGATGACATGGGAACCCAGAAGATACGATCGAAATTTTTCAAGGGCAAATACTACAGCTAGCAGCTCTTTCTCCGTAATCGTATAGTTACGCTGAGCCTCGTCAAGTGTCTTGCTAGCGTAGTAGATGACCACGGGTTTCCCGTCAGCTTTCTGTCCCAGGACCGCTCCTACAGCGAAGTCAGACGCATCGCACATGATCTCAAAGGGTTGAGACCAGTCAGGGGATTGTAGGATAGGTGCCTGGGTGACTCGGTCACGCAGGTTTTCAAAGGCTAGCGTGCATTCCTTGGAGATTTCAAAAGGTACATCCTTAGAGAGAAGAGAAGTCAAGGGGCATGCGATTTTCAAGAAATCTGGAATGAAACGGCGGTAAAAATCGACGTGCCCTAAAAAAGAACGGATGTCCCTGATCGAGCTAGGTACGGGAAGGCGAGAAATCAGATCAACCTTAGCTCGATCCACCTGGATGCCTTTTTCCGAAATTGAGTGTCCCAGGACAATTCCCTCAGGCACCATGAAATGGCTCTTTTCCCAGGAAAGAACCAAGTTCACCTCAATGCATCACCTGAGTATCTGGACCAAGTGTTGGAGGCAATCATCAAAAGATTCCCCAAAGACTGAAAAGTCATCCATGAAGACTTCCAGGAAATCACCTACCATATCTGAGAATATGGCAAGCATGCACCGCTGAAAAGTAGCGGGTGCATTGCAAAGACCGAAAGGCATCCTTCGGAAAGCATACGTTCCGAAGGGGTAGGTGAATGTGGTCTTTTCTTGGTCCTTAAGATGGATTGCCACCTGGTTGTAACCGGAGTACCCGTCAAGAAAGCAGAAGAACCTATTTCCCGCTAGTTTCTCGAGAATTTGATCAATGAAGGGTAGTGGGAAATGGTCCTTCTTTGTGGAGGAATTGAGTCGGCGGTAATCTATACAGACTCTCCATGCATTGGCTAATCGGGTAGGAATGATTTCTCCGGTTTCAGTCGTTATGGTGGTGAGTCCTGCCTTCTTAGGCACAACCTGAATTGGGCTCACCCAATGACTATCGGAGATCGGGTAGATGATCCCGGCATCTAACCACTTAATGATCTCCTTTTTCACGGCCTCCTGCAGATTAGGGTTTAAACGTCTCTGCATTTCACGAGAAGGTCGTGCGCCCTCTTCTGAATAGATATGATGAGTACAATAAGAGGGGCTTATTCCAGTCAAATCATCGAGAGTCCACCCGATGGCTCTGCGATGTTGTTGGAGAGCAGTAATCAGACGGGATTCCTATTCGGAATTGAGGGTGGAATTTATAATCACAGGAAGGGTCTGATTGGAACCCAAAAAGATGTATTTCAAGTGAGCAGGAAGAGGCTTTAACTCGAGGATAGGGTTATCAGCAGCAGCGGGTGGTTCAGTGTAGATGTGAGGTTCAAGGGTAGGAGTTACTGGGTTGTGTATGTCTGGATTCGACTCCTCTATTTGCGGGTCAAGATCCTTCTGTGGTTGATGAGGCATAATCGAGTCATTCTGGAGGTGTGACTCATCAACCAAAATCCTAACGTCACAAATCTGTTCAATGACACCACAATTGATTCCTTGTTGGGCCTTAAATATATCAATTTTTAAGGTTTGATCTCCAAATTTAAGCTCTATTTGGCCCTCCTCACAGCTGATGTTGGCTCTAGCAGTAGCCAAGAAAGGTCTCCCTAGAATGATTGGTGTATCCCTAGGGTTTTTAGGTGCATCCATATCTAAGACTATAAAGTCCACTGGGAAATAGAAATCCCGCACTCTTATGATAACATCCTCGAGAATCCCTTTTGGTGACTTTATAGACCGATCTGCTAATTGTAATGTCACCTCAGTTGGTTTTAGCTCAGATTCTTCTAGATGGTCAAGTAAGGATGTGGGTATCAGGTTTATGGATGCACCAAAGTCTAGCAGAGCTCTATCAAATTGGGTATCACCTATCTTGCAGGAGATCAGGGGAGTACCAGGATCTTTTGCCTTGGGTGGGAGTTTACTGAGGATTACAGAGATGGCTTGCTCTGACAGAACAATTGGGCTCCCACCCTTGGTTCGCAGCTTACGCTGGGGTGTACACACATTCTTTAAAAATCGTGCGTAAGCTGGTACGTGGCGGATTGCATCCATCAAGGGGATGTTTATGTGGACCTGCTCAAAGAGCTTGACCAGGTCCTCCTCAGGTGCCACGGGCTTGGTGGTCTTCTTTCCCTTGGTCAAGGCCTCGGGAAACGGGATCTTGGGTGGTTCTTCTAGGATAGGTCCAGGTTGTGGATCTGGGATAGGGGTGGGGACATCCTGGATTACTATCCTAGGCTTGGGATCACTACCAGGCTTGGAGTGGTTCGGATGAGGTGGGTCTTGGGTTTCCTTACCACTACGGGTCGTTACGGAATTAGGTCCTGCCTGGTTTTGGTTGGGATTGGGTAAGATAGCTTGCTGCTGGTAACCTGCAAAAGAAGTGGAGGCCTCTATCCCATCAGGTGAAGGAACAGAGGGGGCCTAATAAATCATATGGGCATGGCCCGGGTTTGGGTTCATAACGCGCCGCTGGGTGGGCACGTTATTGGGATTAGGCAGAGGTTGGGAAGGAAGAGTACCTGGCTGGCGAGAGTTTGCCAACTGGGTCAATTGGTTTCAGACCTCTGTAAGTTCGTCCTTGTGTTGTTTCTGGATAGCCGCATTCGTTCTTTGAATGTCAGCCAGGATCTGAAGGATAAGGGACATTTGATCTTGATTTGGCCCAGATGGATAAATAGGGTTGGGCCGAGGCTGAGGCGGCTGGTAAGGACGAGGAGGTTGTGGGCGGGGTTGGAAGGATGGTCTTTGGGTTTGGGAATTTCCCGCCCACTGAAAGTTAGGATGGTTACGCCATCCAGGATTATAGGTGTTGGAGAACTGGTCGTTCTGGATGGCGTTGAGGTCCTCACAGGTCTGAGGAACCTCCAGAGAGTTAGAGAAAGAGGGAATGGAATTCCCCTAGCAGGTGTAGAAGGAATCGGAAGGACCTCCGGGCAAAGATTCGGATGATGGGTCCATCCTAGGAGAAGATCGATGGAGAATGTTTTGCACAGTTTCCCTTGTGGAAGGAGGCTGTGCGAAAGGGTTATGCGCAGAGGTGGCTCGCTGCAGATGCTGAGTCAGCTCATCCACCTTCTTTTCGATAATCGAGACCTTGTCCAATAGACTGGCCATTAACTCCAAGTCGACTGATGCGGACAAGCCCTGCGTCTCGTGTGCTCCCCTGAGATTCGTCGCTGCGCGGGTATTCGTCCTGTCGAATAATCCCATGGAGTCATTATTGATGGAGTTCTCGCACATGTTTTCGAGAATCTCCCACACGGTGTCTTCATGTTGACCCATGATATTTCCTCCGCATGGTGCATTGACGAAAAGACGGATGTCCTCACGGAGTCCCTGGTAAAAAGATTGGACCTGTTCCCATTTAGGAACTCCGTGATGGGGGCACTTTCTCATGAGATCCTGAAAATGATCCCATGCCTCATGGAGAGGTTCCCCTGTTTGTTGGGTGAAATGTGTAATCTGATGGCGCAAGGCGTTGGTCCGTCCAACAGGGAAGAACTTTTTCAGGAACTCGGATTGAAGTTCTTCCCAATTGTTGATCGGCCGGGTCTGAGTTTGATACCAATGGGCGGCCTTGTCCATAAGAGAAAAGGAGAACATCTTCATGAGAAGAATATCCCGATTTTGTGCATCTGACCCGAAAGTTTGGGCCAGATGCTTTAGCTGTTTGATGTGCTGGAAGGGATCTTCAGAATTAAGCCCATGGAATTTAGGTATAGCATGAATCATATTGGGCTTTAATTCAGAATCAGGTCCTCCAATCGGGATTCTGACTCGAGGCTCGATGGCCACCGCAGCAGGATTATAATGGTCCCGCATCATGGGACGCTGCGGTGGGTGCACAAAGTTTTGGAAGAGGTCGTTGAGTCGTTGGAGCTGGTGCTCCGGATTGTTTTCTTCCTCAACTGGATGAGCCATGATGGGGGAAGAAGAAGAACTTGGTTCTGAATCAGAAGAGAGAATAATGTGAGGGGGTTGCTGCACAAACACGGGCGTCGAGGCTTGGCCTTGATGAGAGTGAATTTCTAAAGGAGGTCTTAAGGGTGGTCTTAAGGACCTCCTACCGTACATGCACTGTTGGAAGAGATGAGTTTAGAAGGTGCTAGACCCAATCAAGACACCCAAAAATGTGTTGGGTGACTATAGAGGTGCGGGGCAGATGGACCCCTTGATCAGAAAGATCGACCACCTGAGAATTACCTGGGCAGCCAGAGAGGGTGAGTCCCGCGAAGACCCCTACACGGTAGAGCGTCCCCACGGGTTACAGGGTTTCCCTCACCCGACCTCTCTTGTCACTGCGGTTCCAGGTAGACCAGAATGGGGATCTTGACCTCTTAAGTTTACCAATTTTAGTTCAAGAGCAAGGTGCTTAGGGTTCCACTTGAACTTTTAGTCTTTTAAGTGCAAAGAGTGACCTAATTTGAAGGTTAGTTGACCCAAATGGTCAACTTTACCTGCCAGTTTTGCTTATTAGGTCTTGTCTTTTAGGGTTCAAGTGTTTAAAGAGCCAATCTTATTTTAGGGTTTCTTTAGATAGGTATTTTCAGATAATGGCTTGGGCACACTTCTTTTAAGGTTTCTCAATTCTTGTTTAAGAAGTGTGTCTCTAAATCCCTAATGTTGAATCTTATGTTGGCTCTACTTGGTCCAGTTAGTTCTTTGGTGGGTAATTAGGGCTCAAGCAAGAATGTGTTAGCCCCTAAATACCCTTAATAGTGTACAGGAATAATGGGTTGAAAACATGCAACTTCTTATGGTTTACTAAGTATAGAAGACAGGTTAACCCTATATTGCTTGTTCTTTTCTTTTCTTCCTCTTTAGAGTTTAGGGGTTAATAGCGAGAGGAAAAAGAAAAATTACCTGTCCTCGGAGTGGTTGTCGTGCGGTTGCTTGTCTTCTTGATTTCCTGTAGCTGCACAAAAGAGAGGAGATTATTAGAACTAAAAAAAATAGGAATGTTTACCTCTAGAATAGTCGTTGCTCCCCGACAACGACGCCAACTGGCAAACGGTGGCAGCAACTAGCTTTTCTTAAGTCATTGTAGTACAGATAGTTATTGCCATCATTTACTAATATTTGTTACTCGGAAAATACAGTTCTCCCGAGGTCGAACTCAGGGAGCAAGTCGTATTCTAGAGATATACATGTTCTATTACAAAAATAAAGAGAGAGAGAGAGAGATGAAAGTTTGGCTTCTTCTTCTTCTCTTCTTTCTTCCTCTTTGTCTTCTCTCCTCTTTGGCTTTTATTCTTCGTGTTATTCCTCTATTTCTTGGTTGGACGATCATGTCTTTTTCTTCTTTTTATTTTCTTTGTTTCTTCTTTTCTTGCTTCAGATCTTCCACTTCTGCTTTCTGTTTCTTCACTTGGCTGCTCCTTCTCTCTTCTTTTCGTCTTCTTCTTTGTCTTCTGATTTCTGCAGAGTCTTCACTTGGCCTCTCTGTGTTTCCTCTCTTTCCTCTGCCTCGCCTTCCTTCTTCTTCTTTGCCTTCAGGACGTCGTCTGATTGGAAAATCAGACGACTTAAACTGCTTGTTGCTACAGTGTCTCCCTTAGCTTCCTTCTTCTTCACCTGTGCCTGCACGCTCAAGAGTTCAGAGTCAGAGGGAAAAACCTACTCTACCCCCCTCCCCCGCGCGTCTCTTTCTCTCTCAGAGTTCGCTCTTAGGACAGCTCTCCCAGAGCAATCGGGTAATCGGGTACGAGTCGCGCCCGGGTCCAGGCCCACCGGCGTGCGGTGGTGGGCGAGGAGTGCGAGTCAAGTCGGGTCAGGTCGGCCGGATCCCGTGATGAGCTCGCGGACGGGCTGGGTGAAGCGGTGTGAGAGGGACCTCACCCCGTGTGCTGAGGCGATAAGCCTACAGCACGTTTTCAACTTATATCGGCACGCCTCTTCGAAGCCTTCCGAGGTGGGACTAAATGTCCCACCCCAATGTGAGCACCTGTGCGGAGGAAGCAGCGGCAGCCGAACTTCGTGCGAGGGCTTCAGGCGAGGGCTTCGCCTGAACTGCAGCCTGACACTTCGCGAAGCTACCCCGCGAAGCCTGGGAGTCTAACCTGGGCGTGGTGTGCTTGGAGCAGCAGGTCGAAGGAGCTTCGCTGCTCAGCAATGGTAAAGGCGGGCGCGACACCTGTTCACAGAAGCATGGCCTCTCGGCCTAATCAGATATGCGGAGAACCTTCGCCGTGGCACGGCGAAGGTGGTCGGAGGGTCTGCAGTGGGCGTGGTGGAGCAAAAGGGTCGCCCTAGGTCAAACTGCGGGCGGAGAAGTGGGTGTGTTCGGTGGATCTGCAGAGGGCGTTTGGTGGGAAGTGGAGGGGTGGAAGAGGATCAGGGTGAGGAGGCGGAGGTTATGCACAGGTCGGCGAGCCGTGTGGGGTGCTGGAGCGATGGGAGCGGTTCGCCGGAGTTTGGCCGGAGGTGGAGAAGGTGAGGGTGATCGGTGGGAAATCGGGGCCGACAGTAAGGGTTTCAGTATGGAAAAGAAAGAGGGGAGGAAGAAGAGAAGTTTTACCTATTAAGCTGGACGAAGAGGGGTTGGCACAGGCGACAGTCGTATCGACTGTCGCCGGAGAAGAAACTGCCCAGGGGAAGGGGCGGCAGCGAGGAGAGGGCCGGAGAGGCGCCCGCTGGGTGCGGCGCGACGCGGGAAGATAGAGGGAAGGTAACCCTGCTGCTGGTAGTACGGCAGGGTGACGAGGAGGAGGAGAGGCTGCCGGAGCAAGGGGGCGTCTGTCGGAGTGTGAAGGGAGAAATTGAGGGGGTGTCTCCGTCAGATCCGAGCTGGGAAGAACGGTGGAGCGACGGGGGTATTTATAAGGGCAGAATCAGAGAGGAGGGCGGAGGGAGACGACGTGTCTCCCTCGCCGGAGGATGCCGGAGGAAGGAGACCCATACCGTCCGTGCATTCGCACGGGCGGTATGGGCGGTCGCAGCACTCAGGGGGGTGTCCCTGCGGTGGCTGACGACGCAGGGTACCCCCCATTGACTTGCCAGGGCCCCTCCCTCACCCTACGCGGCGCCATGCTCCGCGCAAGGTCGCCGGAGCATGGCGCTGCGCAGGTTTTGCAGGAGGGACCTAAATGCAAAGAACGAGGAGAGTTAGGGGCGAAAATGTGAGGGTTCAAAAGTTGAGGGCCAAAAAGTAAATATATGAGGACCAAAGTGTAAAGTTCGTCAAGAAGGTTTCTTCTTAGGCCCAAGTTTTTATATATGACTAATTAGGACCTAAGGATTCTGATGGTGAATTTTATTTCTAGATTAGACCTTGTTTGATTGGTCAATTTACGCAAAAACCCAAATTAAGTTGTTAATTGGGCATGGTTCTCAATGTAGGTCAAAATGGGTTCCTAACGCCAAATTGAAAGTCCTAAACCCTAGAGATTATTTTTATATGAATTTTAGAGGGTTTAGTTGATTTTTACCTTGCCTCAAATCACATGAATTGAAGTGGATTTGTTTTTAGGGTTATAGGCTGTCATTTAATTCCTTGGAATTGCTGTAGCCCTTATTGAGTCATCTCATCCCACTTTTCTTTTTATTAGGTTATTTTGACCTATGTTTGGACCCTGAGTTACCCTATTTTCAGATCGGATTGGTGAAATTGCATCTTTACCCCTCAATTTATGTTTTCTTTGCAAACTCAGAATCTCTTTGAGCCAAGCCTTTCTAAGGTTATGTAGGAGCTTTTATTCTCTGTATTAGGTCAAAATGAGCTAGTTATGGCTCATGATGAGGTTCTCATCACAGGGCACGGTTAAAATTGCAGCCTTGGATGCTACAGGAAATAGCAGTGTGTCCAGATCTTTCTGCTTCAGTGGTAGATTTGACAGTGTAGCACAACCCGCATGAGGCGAGAGAACCACCAAATTTTTAGTTTTCTTTGACTATCGCCTGGGTGTTGTGTAGTCTTTGAAAAATCGAGCAACAGTAGGTATGTGGTCGATAGCCTCGAGCAAGGGTACCTTAATTTCAACATCCCTGAACAAATTACGCAGGTTATCAAAAGCCTACATATCCTTCTTCTTGCCTTTTGTCTCCCTCAGTAGAGCCTCAGGGAATGGGACTGATTCTAGCACCAGTTTGGGTGTATCATCCTCTCGCAAATGCGGTGTGCATCTCGAATGAGAGGGCAATGAAGAAGATGAACCAGGATCAGGTCGAGGCGGATCGATGGTCTACTTACTGCTCCTCGTAGTGATCGCATTGGACGATGTGGGTCCAGTGGGATCATACAGCGGAGGACGGTTCACAATAAGGTCATAAGAGTGAGGTGCTGTAGCGGGATTAGCCTGAAATCCCGGTGGAATGCTCGGAGCTTGTAGAATCTGATGAACCTGCCCCTGGCAAGGTCGTACCTGTTGTTGAGGACCACGAGGTATGAAATTTCGCAGGTTGGGAACAAGTTGGGCAGGAAGAGTGCCCTGAGATCGAGTCGCCATGCGTAGTTGACTGATCTCAGCATTCTGCTCCGTCAATTGGTGCTGAAGAGAGGTCATGTTCTCTTCATGGCGCTTTGACATTTCTGTCATCATTCACATCAATTTATCAAGAGGACTTGATGCGTGTTCGATTTGCGGTACACAAGGGCCTAATGGCGAATTCGCCATAGGATTAGACTGGGCCCTTGGGATGATGGGTGCGGACGGTCGCATTGGTCCACCCACGGGGTTTTGGTGCTGCGGGTTGTTGGATCATGCGAAGTTCGGATGATTTCACCACCCTGGATTATAAGTGGTAGAGAACGGGTTGTTCCCCAGGGTACAAGCATCTTCTATGCCAGAAGACGCGTCCGCATGTAAATATGCATCCGAGCACACGGAGGCTTGGTCCTCCATGTCAAAGTACTGGCTCGCAGAAGCCAGATCCATATGACTTACAGAGTCGCTCAGCGCGACACTCGGTAAGGAAGGTCTTACGGGGTTTCTTGGAATAAGCCTGGTGTTGGAAGAATTGGGATTATGACGAAGTGGTGTGGTGGGGGTGTTTTCCATAGAACGGGCGGGGTTGGCCAGAAGCTCATCCAGCTTCTTGTGCACGACGGAGACTTCATCCAAGTTCTGTGCGATAAGGCTGCGATCTGTGGATGAATGGGAGGGTCTCGTGTCAACTTCGTGGACATTATGGGGTAGGTTGGTACGATTAAAGGCGACAATGGAGGCATTGTTCATTGAGTTTTCGCTCATATTTTCAAATAATTCGAATGCTCCATTCTCATCTTTATTCATGAAATTCCCTCCGCGGGAAGCATCTGCAATTTGCTTCAAAGTCTCATTTAGCCCATAGTAGAAAATCTGGGCTATATGCCACTTAGGTAGACCGTGGTGTGGACACTTCCTGAGGAGATCATTATATCTCTCCCATGCCTCATGAAACTATTCGCCATTTTGTTGCGTAAATGAAGTAATAGCACGGCAAAGCGCATTGGTTCGCCCGATTGGGAAGAACTTCTTGAGAAACGATGTTTGCATCTCTTCCCAAGAGTGGATGGTTCTCCCAAGGGTGCGTAACCACTGCGACGCTTTATCCCGCAATGAAAACGGGAACATTTTCAAGAGGACTATAGGTAACCCGATATTTCTTGGTTTAACAGTTTCAGCCAATTGGGTTAGGTCTTCCAAGTGGAGAAAAGGATCTTCACTTGCAAGACCATGGAAGTGAAAATTTATCAGGGCAATTATGTTAGGTTTCAGTTCAAAGTCGTCCCCGCCCATGGGGACCCGAATTTGTCCAATGGTCTCTGTAGCAGTGGGATTCTGATAGGAGCTAAGAGACCTAGGCTCCTCCCACTCGGGAGGGTTCTGCATTTCTTCCAATGTTTCCCTAATGGCCTCAATTTGTTCATTATACATTTCCATTTGGGCTTGGAGGTGAGTTATGGGATCCCAGGCTCCACCACCTGGTGGGTTTTGAGGGCGGTTTCCTCCCTCGGGATTTGGGGGTGGGCATGAAGCCATGTTTGTGGAGGAGGAGGACGATTCGACTTCTTTTCTAAAATTATCAGGCAATTCACATAGTTCAGGGTTTTGTGACCTCCTCCCAAACATGCACTACCGCAGGAAGAATTGGGGAGATAAGAAGGGAACCGGAGATGAGAGAAATGATGCCACAAAGGTACACTTGATGACAAATCAATAAAATCAAATTCCTAACCTCTACATTGTCCCTTAGACCTAAAGATCTATGTTACCTACTATCACGAACTACGGAACCGAATGCAAGCACCATGGAAGCATCGGGCCAGATTGAAAGGCCGTTTGCCCCAGTCTTAGACACCCGATAGCATGCAGGAACCCTCACCAGCACGTAGGTGCTACAGACAGGTAGTTAGACCTCCAATCCTTAATAAGGGTCAAGTTGCTACCAATTTTTGTTAGAGGCTTAAGATCAAGTGCTTCTGGAATGTGAAGGGTGTTATTTACCGGTAATGCCCAAGTGATTGATTTTACAAAGTGTGTAAACCAAGCATGCAATGGGGAAATCTCCCCGAATTGAAGTTTTAATTGGTGAATGGTTTTTAGAATTTAGCCTTAAGTAGTATGGATTTTAGGATTTCACTGAAATACCAATTTAACCAAACTCCGAGTTTTTAGAGAATACATGTTTTCTTCTAAGCCCAACAAACCCTTCTTCAATGTCAGTTGGTTAATGCATGCTAAAATGCAATGGGCTTACCTAGATGGAGATTTTTATGTGTGGATGCATGAATCAATTTTAGATTTATGTGAAAGGGAGCCAAAGTACTTCAATTCAAGTGCTCCCAATCACCAAAATGATTTCCACACACATGGCTCAATCATAAGATAAAGAAAATCAAATTGTTGGGGTTGAAGTATTCTGGATCGAATCTTAGGCACGTGAAAGGCCGTGGTGGGGTTGGAATCAAATCAATTCCAAGCCTCCCCACCAAAAAATGTGATCCCAAATTTGTAGATAAATGAGGCAAAGAGGGGTAGCAATCAATCTTTTTATTTGCCTCAAAGAATGCTTCACGTGGCGAAAGATTCAAGAATCAAGATTCTTGGATCTTTGCTATGCGAAGTATTGCAGGAAATCCTGGGGTGGTGGGAGTGAAGGCAAATAATCAAACAAGTGATTTTTAATCCACTTGCCCTAAGAGATCCCAAGAAGTTTTTCTAGTTTTTTTGTTTTTTTAGTTTTTTTTTTATTAGGGTGACAAGTTGACCTAAGTTGCTAGGAAAGGAAGACCTACTTGTTCAACAACGTGTGCGAAGCTCCAGTGCGGTGTAGGCATCTTCACACTCTCGTTCCCACCTTGGATCTGCCCACATCTCTGACTTCGTTTTCCTGCCTTCTCCTTGCAACAGGTTCACCTGCACAGCAACAGACAAAAACACCCGTGAAGAGAAGGGTGTGAGAAGAGAAAAATTAAAGGAATGGAGTAAAAGCTTACTTGAATGCGCACTTCCCCGGCAACGGCGCCAGAAAGGATTATGGTGTAGACCCGGATAGGTCGTGTTAATATGGTGATTTTATCGTTGAAATGCGTATAGTGGTTAACCTAAATGGAGCCTAACCATCTCTTTACAAAAATTTTTACCGGACCTATTTGATTTTATCTTAGTCACTTTTAGGCCCAAGGTCGAACTCAGGGAAGTGGGATTAGAAGTGAACAAGTTTCCATGCCTTTCCTGCAACGAATCTCTTCTATTCGTTTATTATGTTTTTGCTGTTTTTCTATTTAAGATTTTTTTCCGATAATTTTTGTTCTTGAGGTACACCCTCAAAATTAGGTCCTTGGCTTTGAGCCAAATTAGGGTTCCAGAACTGGTCTTGCTATTCGCAAGACTGAGTACCTGCAAGTCAAGGATTATCTTCTCTCTTTTGTATATATTTTTTTTTATCTTTTTAATGGCAGGAAAGAGAAATAGAAATAAAGTAAATATAGTATATACATATATGTATATATTATATATGTATATAGGGGTGGGGGTGGAGGTGGAGATGGCGTGTAGCACGGTGTCGAGTTGGTCGTCGTCTAGGAAGACGCAACCAACAGGACGAGGTGCTGCGTGGAGTGTAGGATGGATGGGTGGAAGATGTGTGTGAAAAATGCTTTCTGTACGCGTGTATCGGGGAATATTAGCAACTGGTGCAGATATTCCCACGATACAATGTATGGTAGGTGATATGAAAAAAAAAATATATATATGTATGTATATATATATATGGTTATAACTATATAGGTATATGTGTACTTATATATGTGTATATATATATATATGCATATATATATAGGTATTTAAATATATGTATAGATAGATGTATGTATATGTATATATATATATATAATTGTATATATATGTATGTATATATAACTATATATATATAGATATAGATATATATATATATATGTATATGTATATAGTTATATATATGTGTATATGTAGATATATATATTAGTATAAGTATCTATGTATATAGATATATTTTGATAGATAAACATATATATATATATATGTATTTATAGTTATAGATATATGTATATATGTACGTATATATATATATATATGTATAAATATATGTGTATATATATGTATATGTATATATATATGTAAATGTACTTATACTTAGTTATATACGTACTAATATATGTATATATATATATATGTATATAAATATATGTATATATATCAATATATATATGTATATGTATATATATATAAGTATATAATAGTGTATAAGTGAGTGGGTGTGTGTGCGAGAGTGTGTGTGTATGTGTTTGCTGAGGGAGTGAGAGAGTGCTGTGAGAGAGAGAGAGAGAGAGAGCATCTGCTGAGGAAGAACGTGCGGGCAAGTTAAGTCATCTGCACGCAGCTGTCGTCGTCTGATGCTGCGCACAAGAGCATGCACGCGTACGTGCAAGCGCGTAGGCACGCAAAGACGTGGGAGCACGCAGGAGGGAGTGAGCATGAGGGGAAGGACCGCAGCGCACTGCGTTGTGTGAAGAGGCGGGCACTGAAGCAGGCAGGTGTACGCGAGAGTGGGCGCTGGAGCGTGCGCGGGGAGAGGCGCAGGTGCGGTCGTGCACAGACGGGTTGGCGCCAATAATGACATGAAGAGAGAGCACCGTGTGACCAGATAAGTGAGAAACTTACCGGTCACCTCACTGTAGCCACAGTGTTCCGCTGAAACGCGTAAACAGTGCCTACAGTGCGTGCTTAGCTCACGCGATCGCCTGCTGGCTGTTCTGTGTGTGTGGGCACCGCTGAGCGAGCTAGCGTGCATGGAAGGTCTGCACTGGCTGGGCTATGGGCGGAACTTCGTGACAAGGTTCGCGGAAAGAGAGCACCTGGCTGCTGGCGTGCACGGTGGCCTGCGTGCGGGCGAGCGGTGGCCGGCTGAGCTTCAAAGCTTGAAGCTCCTACGGTAATGGCGATCTTGGCTTGGAACGATGAAACAGGGAAGAGAACCACCACGCCCATTGGCTCTTTGATGAGCTGGGCGATGGTGGGACTCACAGTGGTGATTGTGCACCACTATGAGTTGCTCCTGCCCGCAGCGTGGCTCTTCACGAAGAAGAGAGGCTGCATATGGAGGGGAGATGGGAGGAGATAGCCTGGAGAAGAAGATGCTGTCTCTGTGGTTTGGCGTGTGGACTAGGCTCGGCTCAAAGAAGAAAGCTAAGCCCTTTTTGAAGAGGAAGAAGGCAAGCATTGCCATGCCCTGGCTGTGCATGGCTGTGCATGCTGTGCATGGCGGTAGGGAGTGGCTGTGCAGAGCATGACGCAAGGAAGGTCCAGCCATGCCATGCAGTCGTGGAGAAGAAAGTCAAATAAAAATAAAAATAAAAATAAAAATAAAGATGGTGAATTTGCGAGGTAGCACTTAAGGAAAACGTAAATTTCAAGACTAATTTATTTACACTCCTCCCCTCTGAAATAAATGCATGCATGCAAGTATTTTCACAAATGCAACTATGGCTACCTAATATGCACTGGAAATGCTAGGAAATAGCACAAGATGGCACAATTGTTGATGTATTTTTGCTGTGCAATCATATTCTCATTTCTAGCATGAATTCTCAATTTAGATAATTAACCAAGAATCTGAGGGTGCACATGCAAACTCACCACTATGGAAATACCAGAATTGCTATCTTAATACTGACAAGCATCATCAAATTTATCTAAATCAGAATTTGTTCCCCATAGCAAAGATACATGTTAGCTTAGTCATGAGAAGAATATAATGTGACTGCATGTAATTCAATTAAAATTGAGGGTCATTCATGCAATTCTAATGTAATACAATAATAAGATAAATAAATAGTAGCTTTGACAATGGCATACCCTGTAATTTTTAATAGGGGAAAACAAGGGAATCTCCTCTCTTGTGCGTGTGCATGGAGCGGCAATCATCGGCCAGCTGGAGTTCAGTGGAGGTGCGTTGAAGGCCAGGCGTCGCAACAGAGGTGGCACGGTGGCTGGAGGTGGACAGTGGCGGCCGGATGGTGGAAGTGCATCGCCGGTGTTGTTGTGCGTGCGGCCTATGGCGTGGCCTACAGCTGCGCGCTCACGTGCGGGTGCATTGAGTTACTACGTGGTCTAAGGCGTGGCCTAAGGTGCGAGGTGGGCTGTGTGCAAGGGTCGTAGGTGCGGCTACTGTAGTGGGTTCTTCTCTTCATTGTAGCAGTGGAAGAGCACGAAAGACGAAGAAGACGAGAAGT
Organism: Thalassia testudinum; assembly: GCA_037157565.1. Lineage (NCBI taxonomy): Eukaryota > Viridiplantae > Streptophyta > Magnoliopsida > Alismatales > Hydrocharitaceae > Thalassia > Thalassia testudinum. The sequence goes on from JAZHRO010000063.1 coordinate 14,737,530, forward strand.
GCGGTCTGCAGTGCGCATCCTTGCGCACTGTTAGAATGCTACGCAACGCGTGCTTGGAGGCAATGTGCATGTGGCTGCTAGCCGTGGAAGGGCACTAGTGTGCTGCGCGGGGTGGGGGCTGGTGTAGCACACGGTGGGGGTAGGTGCAGCGCCTGCACTAAGGGCAGGAGGGCGATGGCTGGCTGCCTGCGGGTGCCGGTTGGTGGTGTGAGCGCCTGCGGGCGGTTGCTTGCAGGGTGCGATGACAAGTGCTTGCAGTGGGAGTGTTGGAGAGGGTGCTTGGAGGCGCGTAGTGGGTGGTGCTTGCTGGTTCCACAGTGCCCACCCTCTCCATAGTGGGGAAGGTGAAGAAGAAGAGATATCCCCTCCGGGGGAAAGAAGAAGATCCACCTCTCATGCCTGAACCTCCTTTTATCCCTTCTCCCCGCACGAGTCAAGGGATTTTTAAATCCCTTACTAAATTTGGACTTCGGCTGTTGAGGAGATGTTGAGGCCTGTCAGAAGACTCAATTGAGGTCGGCGGCAGTTGGGGAAGGGGAAAATTTAATTCACCCCCTCGTCTCTTGCAATTAATTCCCTGTAATGATGAAACATAAAGTAATTTCATACTAAGTTATAGAATGCGATAAAATAGATAAAAACTCAAGTAATGATGCATGCACTTATTTAATGACCTAATGTGATTATTAACAAACATACTATGTTAGGATTGAAGTACTTAGGCGTAACAATAATCCATTAAAATGGACTCATCAAATACCCCCATGCCTAAGATTTGCTAGTTCCTAGCAAAAATGAAAAATAATAGAAGTAATCAGAAGATTTCTTCTTTTCATATTTCACAACTTCAGAGATCCAGACAAATGTGATGTGATAATAACCAAGGTAACAGATCCAAGTGAAAAGCCAATTCGCATTGGGAGTTCGTACTTCACCCTTGGTAAATATTTCTGTTGGGATAGGCAACTACTTCCCTCGGGAATAAAGCAGAAGATAATCTGTAATATTTCTGTTGGGATAGTCAACTACTTCTCTCGGGAATAAAGTAGAAGATAATCTGTAATTTGACCCCGACTTTTGTCTTAGGTAGGAGATATCGAGTTGAATGAATTTGTATTTGGTGGCACACACTCATCTGGTGCTACATGTAATCTAGTACTACAGACTCTAGTTGTCTAGACTATTAGACAAGTCAACTCAGAGAGAGGCTAAACAACTATGCTCTCTTGATGTTCCTTAGCGCTCACTCTTTTCTTTCTTTTCTTTCTGAGATCACAAATCTCGTCAGATTTAGTAATTGTACTCACGGTTTGGTGGCCTCACATGGCATTCACACTTTAATTAATGTCCTAATAACTCTACAACTAATTTAGAGTCCTCAACAAGTATTCGGGCGATCAAAAATACTGAAAGATAAGTATAGGTCATATTTAGTGGAATGCGATAAGTGTTTTTGTTGCCTTAGAAACAATGTTACAATGATAAAATATAACCTTGGACTCTTTTCTTTTTCTTTTCTCTCTTTCTTTTCTTCTTTTTTTTATTTGTTTCTTCTTCTCTTTTTCCTTTTTCTTTCTTTATCAATCTACATAACACGATACAGACTTTTATTTATGAGGCATTATTAGGGATGATGATGGTCAAGAGGATATTGTGTGGCTTATTTAGTGGAAGTGCCTATTCTCAACACCGGGAAGGAATGGATAGGACAAGCATATTTCTGACCTTTGACACTATTACCCTCCTTTAGCCGAGAGCTCTATGAAGGACGGTCGTAACCATCCACCATAGTCATAGCTTTATTAAGACTTAATCTCTGTGTATCTGCCTTATTTGGTGACTCTCAGGAATTCACACGAAGTACACATATAGGAACAGAGAGAGTGAAAACTATGCCTAACTTTGAAGTATCATCTAATTGTCAAAAACTTAAGAGTCCTTGCATTAGACTTAGCGCACCAGTAATCTCTCTACTTTCATCTCACAAATATGGAGTGCATCTACTAGAAGATAGTATGCCTAACTCCCTATTAACTGTCCAAGGGTTAAGTAGACTACAAATGCTTATTGATTTTCTTTATGGATCCATTACCCAGTCTACGTGCATGTGAAGTAAATGTACTGGATTCTAAATTTAAGAAATAATTCAAGAAGAAAAACCTCCAATGAGAAAGGTATTCTGCTAGGGACTAACCCATTTAGCTCAAGAAAAGAGAATTTTTTTTTTTATATGATAACCTAAATGCATGAATACTTCCTAAAATGCAAAATGCACCCCCCATGCCTAAATCCTACAATGCCCTTATTGTAAAATTAAAACAGGGGGAGAAAGGAAAGAAATCACCTGATGACGGTGTTATTTAGAACGCTGGGTTGCATCCCAACAAACGCTGCATTTTCTGTCAGCAGCCAAACTTATAAGGAACCTATAAGTCTGGTTCCAGACAGAAAAAGTTAGGCCCTAAAAATATGTGTAATAGCGCGGGCCTAGAAAACAGGTAGCCACGGATGTTGGCGAGCTGATGATGCAACGTAATCCCAAATTCTCACCAGAATGTATGAAAGCAAAAAACCTCTTTGGCTACCTGGGGCGGTCTAGGAATAACAAACGAAAAATGAAATGAGGCCTCCCGAAACAAAATAAGTGGAGGATAACAAGGATAACAAGGATCCTCCAAAGCAGGATGGGTTTTAAAAGATAAAAACATTAATATTTGAAACCCTTGAATGGCAAGACTAAAAGTACAAGCATCAATCCACACTCGCCATTCTACCTAAGGATGTACTAGCCTAATATGTTATCCAGAAAGAATGTACATGAGTAGAGATCTGAGCCAAGTATCGATTAGGGAATATAAGGGCTATTTGTAGTGTTGGAAGGTAATGGTTAAGTCCAATGAGGGCTTAGTCAGTGTCAGGCCCAATTCCAACAATGATTTAGATTGTGTATACTTCCTAACAATTGTAGACAACTTCACGTTACCTTGTCTAGCATTAATGATCGGAGTCATATTTTCACCTTTTAGTATATGCGAATCGAGGGTAGACTCCAAATTATAACTCTTTGATGGCAGGGTGAAAATATCAAAATCATTATCATTAAGATCATCCCCAGATTCGTTTGGTTCACTCAAATTTTTGTCAAGGTGTATATGTAATTCATTAATGAAGAAAGGAGTTGGATCAGTATCCTCAGTTATTCCTAAAGGAGGATTAGTCTTAATATTTTGGAGCAAGCCTATATCACTAAATTCGTTATTCTTCTCGGGGTATAAATCCTCAATTGACGTGTTTTGTCCCCGAGAGTTTCCCCTAGGCTTCTCACTATTTTGTTTGTCCTCCTCTAATATCATCTCCTGTTTTGATGGAGGATGACTCTCAAAAGAAGGGAGGAATCTGGATTTCACCATATTATTTATATCCTTTGGAGGTAAATCCTTAAATAATAAATAATTCCCCTGTGATTCACTCTAGATTTTCAGTCTAGGTTCCTCTATTGGAGCATCCTCGTCCTCTGAAATAGACTCTTCATATCCCTGAGACCAAAATTGATTTAATTCATCCTCCATTCCCTTAGGGTCACCTTCATTGGGTGCATTTAAATCCTCAGGATGCTGAATGGTAGGTGTTGATTCCCTAAGTAGAGGGTCAGGAGTAGGCTCACTAAGGGTAGAATGGGATTCCACCAAATAATCAATAGGGGAAGTGATAGGAACAATACAACCTTGACCCGGGTTGGTAGGGATAAGGAGAATTCTGTCATTAGGGTCAAGGTCATCAAGAGGTACCATCTTCCCTTGCTTTTAACTCCAATATAGCTCGAGTGGAAAATCACTATGATCGTTCTCCTCTAATGGCCGTGTCTCATGGGGAGAGTCTAAGTGATAGCTACATAAAACTGGATCCCTATTGTCATTGGTTTCCTCAGAATTATTTTCATAATCATGGTCATATGGGTAGGGATCAGAATTACTGGGAAGCGCGTAGCTAAGCTGTCTTATTTCTTTGTTTAACTGTTGACTATTCCTCAACAACTCTCCCATGGATTCCATCATTTCCTTTTGCTGTTTTTGCATTTCTATCATAAAAGAGGAGAGGCTACTATAATAAGGTTGGGAAGGATAGTCAATTTCAGGCTTTGATTTCCTAGGGGTATTGGTCCAACCTCGATACGGAAAATCATGAAGGGTGGGAGGGTTGGGTGTTTGCATAGAAGTAGGGATTCTAGGGTTGGAAAATCCCGCTCTTAGGCTCTGCTCAAAAGTGGGAGTTATTAAGCCAGTACTCCCAGGATAGGAATATGAATGATCCCATGAATTGTCAATGTACTCATAAAAGGATGGATACGCTCAGGGCATGGGATCCTGGTTAAAAGATAGGAAGTATTGACTCTAATAATCTAAATGATAGGAGTAAGGGTGATCTATTTCTTTAAGCAAAATAGTTTTAACTCTCTTAGAATTTAGAAGAATTCATAACACGAGCAGAAACTTCCTAGAGAGTTCTACTGTCAAAGCAAACGCAAATTCAGTGGGATATATTTTTAGTAGATTTTAGGTCTTAGAATTAAATGCTCAGTTGGTGGCCAAACAAGTTTTGCACAAATTACGCTTCCTAGGCCAACCTTCGTTAGTGCCTATAACCTACTCGCAAGGGATGGAAGTCTCGAATCGAGCCCACACACGAGGAACCGAAGTAACTTGGTGGATAAGCTTGTTGATTTTCGACTAACTTCCCTTGTGGTGCAAAAGAGAGGTAGAAATTTATCTAGTGACCATATGTGTGAGGTGCACAGTGTCTTAGGTGTGCAAACATGCGATCATGTTTTGAGTTTTGAAATTTCACAAACAAGATCCTTTTGCACATAATTTTATGTCACAGATTTTAAGGTCCAACCTCTTAGCAGTCCCAATTTTTAAAGTGACCACTGAATTAATCTGATTCAAGCACTTTAGTGGTCTTATATTTAGGTTCAATGCAGATGCATGACAAGTAATTGATGCTTAAGAGAAGACGTACCTTACTCTTGCTTTCTTCGTGCAAGAATGTATGCAATACAGTAAAAATAAACTAAATGCTGCTCATTCAGTTCTAGATGGTCATCTTGTAGATATGCAGCTTCTAGCAGGCAGTTCAAATTTTTTTTATTTTTTTTTTCAATAATAATAATAATAAGCAAACAGACCTAATCTAACTAACTAACTGACATGTAGTTCAAACAATTCAAATAATCCTGTAATCTAAATAAATGGGAACATGCTCCCAAAAATACGCTCCCACATACAAGAGCGATAAGAAATAAAGAAGCACTAGGAACACGTTCCCAAAAATACTCGACAAGGGTCCAAAAGATAGAAATTAAATTTTAATGTCTATCTAAACTAAATCTAACTAAGATCTACTGACTAAATCAAAAATAGGCTTCTCCATAAGCCTATGCATGTGGGATCAAGGCCCACGTGTTCCTGTTGCTGGCCTCCAAGTGGTGTCAAGGTCCACCAAAGAGATCGTCTCTGCCATGCACGCCCGTCATGTTCATCGTTCGATTTGTGCACACAAAGAGAACCAATGTCAATAATCCAGAAAAGCTTTTAAAATAGCATCAAAATAATATAAAATTCCTAAGAAAAGTAATAGACATGTTTCCTCCCCGGCAACGGTACCATTTGAAAGAGAGATCTTCGTTTTCATTGAAAACTTTAACATAAAATGGTGTATCACTGCATTTAATCTCATGGTAAAAAATCGCTTTACAAACCATTTTAATTTTCAGAATTTAACCACGAATAGATAGGTCATCTCCACAAGGAGGAATTAACCTATCAAACATGAGTAATGATGTATCGAGTAATCGGGAATTTCAACGGATGTGCATGCTAATTAGTATTCTCATTTCCAGCATAAATTCTCAATTTAGATAATTAACCAAGAATCTGAAGGTGTACATGCAAAATCACCACGATGGAAATACCAGAATTGCTATCTTAATACTGACAAGCATCATTAAATTTATCTAAATCAGAATTTGTTCCCCATAACAAAGATACATGTTAGCTTAGTCATGAGATGAATATAATGTGACTGCATGCAATTCAATTAAAATTGAGGGTCATTCATGCAATTCTAATGCAATATAATAAAAGGATAAATAAATAAATAGTAGCTTTGACAATGGCATACCCTGTAATTTTTAATAGGGGAAAACAGGGAAATCTCCTTCTCTCTTGTGCATGCACGTGGAGTGACGATCATCAGCCGACTGGAGTTCGGTGGAGGTGCGTTGAAGGCCAGGCGTCGCAACAGAGGTGGCACGGCGACTGGAGGTGGACGGAGGCAGCCGAACGGTGGAGGTATGTTGCCGGTGTTGCGTTCTGCTGCACGGTTGTGTGTGCAGACTGTGGCATGGCCTGCGACTATGCGCTCACGCGCAGGTGCGTTGAGGTGTTGCACGGTCTGAGGTGTGGCCTGAGGTGCGAGGTGGGCTGCGTGCAAGGGGCGTGGGTGCGGTTGCGGTAGTGGGTTCTCTTCATTGCAGCAGTGGAAGAACGTGGAAGATGAAGAAGATGAGAAGCATGGCCTGTAGTACGCATCCTTGCGCACTGTTAGAATGCTGCGCAACACGTGCTTGGAGGCGGGTGCACGTGTGGCTCCTAGCCACGGGCGGGCGCTAGTGTGCTGTGCGCAGTGGGGGCTAGTGCAGCGCTTGGTGGGGGCAGGTGCAGTGCGCGATGGGGGTAGGTGCAGTGCCTGCGGTAAAGGTAGGAGGGCGATCGCTGGCTGTCTGCGGGTGCTGGTTGGTGGTGTGAGTGCCTGCAGGCGGTTGCTTGCAAGGCACGGCGACAAGTGCTTATGGTAGGTGTTGTCAACATTTTATGCGGGTTTAAAGTATATCACGTTGTAGTACAACCGACAAAACGTTTAAACATATATAAAGAATTTTATTACTCGAAGACCGGAGTATCCGAGGTCGATCACAGGGAGCAAATGGAATTTACTACTAGTCAAAATGTAATTGAACACTCTAATTTACTCAAAATATCAATTCAACTATGAATGTATGCGATTAAAAGTAGTTAGGACAAAAAGAAATGAAATTGGACGTTTGATCTTGTGATCAGACGTCTTAAAAGTATGTTCCCTTTTCTTCTTGATTATTCTCCTTCCTCTGCAGTCTCTCAGTTTCTTCTTTTTCTGCTGCTGTGTTTACTTTCTTTTCTTCTCTTTCTACTTCTCCTGCGAAGGCTTCTTTCTTTCTTCTTCTTCTCTGCCTTGTTTCTTCTCTGTCTTGCTCCTTCTTCTTCTCCTGTGAAGGCTTCTTTCTTTCTTCTTTGGTCTCTCTGTTCTTCCTACCTTTCCTTCTTCCTTCTTTCTTTTCCTTCTCGCGACCAAGTCTTTCTTCCTCAACGTTCAGCCTGTGCCTACACAGAGCAAAACCTATCCTTTCTCCCTCTACCCACGCGTCTCTCTCTCTCAAGCAATTCACTTAGGGACGCTCTCCCAGAGCCACAGCCATAATCGGGTCGGATCGTACCCGGGACCAGGCGCACCTACAGGTGGTGTGATGCACGAGGAGTGCGTTGGTTTAGGTCGTGTCGGATCCGCCAGATCCGCGTGGTCAAGCCATGGACGAGGCGGGTGTGGGGTCAGTGAGGGACCTCACCCCTGTGCTTACGAAGGAACTAAGACGAAAACACAAAAACAACTTATATGGTACCTGAGTGTTGCAATCCCACGATGTGGGACTATCTGGTCTCGCCTTCACGCGTGCCCACAGAGTTTTGTCGCTCGATTGCCCAAGCTGTTGACTCTGCTGGCGCTCCTTGCTGGACTCACTCACCTCGTGACACTCGCGCGAGTATGCAGCACCTGTAGCCTGGGAGACTGGGCGCCTGGAGCTTCGTTGGAGCTTCATCAGAGGTCGTCCATGGCGGCAGGAGCTCAAACACTGTCATGCACAAAACGAGCCTCTCGGCCCAATCAGATTAGCTAGAGACCTTCGCCGTGGCACGGCGAAGGCGGTGGACGATGCTGCAGGCCGCAGGTCGGCCTAGGCGTGCATGCCTAGGTCAACCTGTGGCTGGAGATGGTGGGTTCTTCAGGGGATGATTATGGAGGTCTGGAGTGGCAGTTGTGGGGTGGAGCGAGTTCTTGGTGGTGAGGCAGAGCTCTCGAGGTGGTTGGCGAGCCGTGTGGGGGGCTGGAATGGTGGAAGCGGCTCGCCGGAGGTCGGTCGGTGATGTGGAAGATGAGGGTGGTCAGCGTCGGTCGAGGGGTAATCAGATGAGATAACAGGGGGAAAAGAGAGAGGAGAGGATGGAGAGGAGTTCTAACCTAATTGTAAGGACGAAAGGGGACGGAAGGCGAACAGCAGTACCTGCTGTCGCCGGAGAAGATGATGCCCAGTGGGGGAGAACGGCGGCGACGACGGGGCTGAGGCGGCGTGCGCAGGTACTGCGCGACGCGGAGGGAAGTCAGGAAGCTAACTCTGCCACTGGTTTTGTGGCAGAGCGAAGAGGGAGGGGAGGGGGGCTCGCCGGAGCTTGCTAGGACTTTTGGCCAGGCAGGAGGAGACGAATTGGGGGTGGACACTCGGCCAAATCAAGCTCGCCTTCTGCTGCAGGGTCTGGGGTGTCTTTTATAGGTGCTGGCCGCACCTACCAGCGCGTGGAGACCGCGCAATCAATGCTGCCGGCTTGTCGGAGATGGAAGGAAGGTGGATACCCAAATCTCTCGTGCGTTCGCACGAGAGATTGGGTTCACACCAGCGATTGTAATTGGCTTTAGAAGGAAGGGAATTCCTCAGAGAATCCCCCTTCCATTTCTAGGAGAGAATCTCCGAGGAATTAGGGAGCAATCTCTCTCGAAACTTCGCCGGAGCTCGGTTCTGCCCTAGCAATGGTGGCAGGACTGGTTTGCAAAGGAGGCGAAGAACCTAGGGGGCTCTCTGCAAAGGTATTCAAAAGATAGGGACCAATTTGTGATTTGGGTGTACTAAATTGCAAAGTAGGTCAAGATGACCTCTCCTTAGGTCCAAATTTTGGTACAAACCTAATTTGGACCTAAGGAATCCAATGGTGAAGTTGGATTTTATGTTTGACCTCGTTTGACTAGACATTTTATGTAAGAACCCAAATTAGGTTAATTGAGGAGCTAGGACCCTGATCTAGGTCAGACTAGGTTCCAAAGGCCAAATTAAGTGTTCTAAACCCTAGAGGATGTTTTTCCATGATTTTTAGAGGGTTTACTTGCTTTTTGTTCTGATCGGAACCTTGTTAATTAAAGCAGGTCTGTTTTAGGGTTACTAGGTGTCATTTAATTCCTAGATTACACATGAACCCATTTCTGATTGACTCAACCCTCTTTTTATCTCATTTAGACCATTTGACCTATGTTTTGCCTCTGAGAAATCCCGTTTATGTACTGCAATGGTAAAATTACAGTTTTAACCTTTATTTCATGTTTTCTTCTCAGAGCACTTGTTCCTTCAGTTAGGCCTTCTTCTAGGTTATGTAGGAGCTTTTATCTTCTTTATTGGGTCAAAATGAGCTAGTTATGGCTCATGATGAGGCTCTCATCATACCCCCATGCCTAGCTTTTGCTAGTCCCTTAGCAAAATTTCAAAGTTTTAACTTCCATTCTAGACCCTGAGTGTTTGTCAACAACTATGAAAAGTGCTTCTCTTTTTATTTTGTGATTTAGGTAGGAATGCTGATAATTGGCCTAGAGGTACTCAAGTACCAACCAAAATCCAGACCTGTTCCGCTTTAGCCTCAGTCCTCCGCAAAGGTTTCTACGGCCCACAGAAACTAACCTAGGGTTTGTTGGACTCCGCGGTTAAAGCACCCGTGCTTGAGACATTTTTAGCCTAAGTTCAGTTTGCAGTGCGTTTTTTGTAAGAGAGAGATAGAAGATTTATTTGTTTGGAGAGCTTTTCTCTCTCTTTTCTTTTTATTTCTAGCTTCGGATTAGCTTCTCAACACGGTCTGTATCGGATTCCTCGTCCCCATCATCAATCCTCAAGGGTCCCTGGCTTTCGAGATTTCGTGATAATCCTGCCCATGGCGTTCCGTGGCCGAATCCAAACCCTGGCGATCGACATTTCGTGATAATGCCGCCCATGGTATCTGAACCAGCAGAGTGCTTAATGCCCCCGGTAGGATATTTAAATATCCTAAGAGACAAGCACCGAGGAGACGATATGTTGTTACGCATCTTCGAGGGGAATTTCCCACCTCTCCGTGCTAGGAACTCATCCAAATCAATTTGTGTTGATTGACCGCTCCTAATCTAGGTGACTTTTTCAGAACATTAAATGCTTTTCACGTGATTTGGATGTTTTATGAGCACTGAACCAGACTGTGTGTGAATTTGGGTGCTTAGGTTACCGAATCCCGCAAATCGGAGGTCAGTTAACGAGGCCGAATACTTCTTAAGCCTTAGACCTAATACTCAAGCTTCGCATTTTCCTCAACCTCTTGAGGATTATCCAGATTTTAACGGATACGTGAATTTTTAAGCTAAAGGTACTAGCCCAAAAGGCCTAAGACCAGCGTTCCCGCTAATCTCTTGTTATATCTCCGTAGTACTTTTCTTTTCTTTTTCTTGATTCGGTCTAGAACTTCAGTTAACCCCTTAATCTTTTACTAATGACTATTTCTTTTCATTTTCATTTTGTGCTCCTTTTTGTCATTTTTCTTCTTTTTCTCCTCCTTATGCTTAAGTGGCTCACAAAATTTCCTCCCTCCCCCCATTTTTTTGTTCTTTTTCTTAATTTTTTTCATTTTTTTTTTTTGCATTTTTGACATATGCAAATTTTTTTGTGTGTGACACTCCTGATTTTTTTCTTGGTTCTGTATGTATGCACTTTATCACCCCCCCATGCCTAAGTTTTGCAATGTCCTCATTGTAAACAGAGGGTGGGAATTAGTGTTGAGGTCAGGGGCTTAGAACAGGATAAATCGGGTGGGTGAATGGGTCGTAAATGACTAATGCGGATGATTTCAAGCTCTGATACGTGTACCAGAGGTGGGATCATCTGTCTAAGGCTGGACTCAAGGTGCAAGAGACGTGGAGTCTAGATGGATAATCAGACGGGTCTCTGTGTTTGGGATGACGGGTTGCCTCCCGTTAAACGCTAAATTTAATGCCTTCAGTCGAGCAGAAAATGGGGTGGAGAGGGAGTGGTCAAATCAATGGAGTTTTGGAAAACAAGCACCTTGATTAAGAGCCTGGTTGGTCCAACCAAGTGCTTGTTGAGATCAGCGGGCTGATGATGCAGCCCGAACCCAATAAGTCTGGTGGGTTGATAGATGTGGATCAGCAGATGCGGAACCCACCATATGCAGTGACGTTCTGATGGATATGGAAGTGAAAACTCGGGTTCAGGCTAAGTCGAATCAGCCTGGTCAAAGTAAGGTTCCGAAAAATTATCCATGTAAGGTGTGGAATCCCTACAAAGGTGATCAAAGGATGGAGGCTCCTGATTTGTGGTCTGATCAGTACCCGATACCTGGTCTAGATATGGAGTTGAATCATCTGCAAACGGCTCAGTGAGAGGTGAATCAGAATAGAAATTGAGTCCGGTTGCAGGTCGGGGTGGGGAACAGGTTTTGATTGGTTCTGTATATGTGGAGTAGGTGGCTTCAAAGAAGATTGACATGTTATAATCAGGAGGCAGATTTTCTCCGATGTTATGGTCAGATTCGAGATCGTCGGAGAGCTTGCGAAAATCAAAGTTTGAATGAGATTCTAGATCATGAGTTCCACCATAGAATAAATCATATGTTGTATATTCAGCAGCCTGACTGTTATCTAGCCTAAATGTTAATTCTGAGCTTAAAAGGGTATCCTTATCTGGTAGAGGCTCAGATTCTAAGCTAGTAGGGCAGACCCAATTGAAACCCTTCTCGTCCAACTCCTCGGTTTCTGTGTCGTAGATTGGCATGACTTTCGCAAAATCGATTCGTTCCTCTGAGGAGGTTGATGAGGGATATTCATCAAATCGAGGCCCAAAAACATATTCTTCATTAAGAGATTGATTTTCTTCATCTAGGGCCTTGAAATCTTCAAAATATGTTTCAGATCTAGGTTCTAGGCTTAGGATGTGGGTTGAATTACTAGAATTTAGGTCTGAATAACCTTCGAGGGCTACCTTATCAGAATAAGGGATGGAATTTATACCCTTGAGAGATTCAGTTCTACTCTCATACTTGCAGGAGTCTTGGGATTCTAAAATGGGCTCATCATGGTCTTTTCCTGCATTTGGAGCTTCCCAACCTTCTTCAATATCAGGTGCATTATATTCCATCTGGGTTGGGAATCCACAACCATTTTGTGCCTCAAACCCGAGGTCAGATTTATCCTCGATGTTGTTCCAAGATAGCTCATCCTCTGTTGGTGGTATGTACGGGTATTTCTGATCAATCACTTATTTTATTAATCTCATTATCTCTTCCCATTTTTCAAGACTATCTTGGTGTTGCTTCCAAAGTCGAGGATTTGTCATACATTGAAGGTATTCACTATTGTGCCATTTTTCTATCTCAATGTATGCAGTAATGAGCAAGTCACGGGTTGATACTTTGTTGGCTTCTGCTAATAGTACTTGGGCACAAGTTATGACAAAGGTTGTGGTTGTTGGGACATCAACCTGAATGTTTCCTACTGTTGTTGAGGTTTCTTCATTTTCATAAAATCTCATGACATCCTCAATCATTTTATCTCTCATGGATCTCCGGTATTCAGGTTTCTTGAATGGTAGTCCTAGGTGGTTCGGCTGCATATTTGGATCAGGTGGTGGAATCAAGATCAGAGTTTGACTTAAGATGTGTTATGAAGCGATCAGATCTGAATAACGAGTCCCACTGAAAATGAGTGTGTGTGCTCTATAGAGAAAAGATGCAGGACTGGAGATGTTCTTGACCCAATCAAGACACCCAAAAGATGTTTGGATGACTATGGAGGTTCGGGGCGGATGGACCCCTGGATCCGAAGATCGTCCACCTGAGAATTACCTAGGAAGCCAGAGAGGGAGAGTCTCGCAAAGACCCCTACACGGTAGAGCGTCCCTACGGGTTACAGGGTTTCCCCCACCCGACCTCTCTTGTCACTGAGATTCCAGGTAGACCAGAATGGGGACCTTGACATCTTAAGTCTATCACTTTTTATTTCAAAGGTGCTTTTAGGGTTCTCACTTGAGCTTTAGATGTTTTTGGTATTGTGACCTAATTTAGAGGTTAGTTGACCCAAGGGGTCAACTTCACCTGACCTGTCTTATAGATGGCAGAATGATTCTAAGTTTGGAGCCTAGAGATCACCCTGATTTGACTCCCAGGTTATTAGGTCAAAAAATTTTAAGATTCAAGTGATTTTAGAGCTCAATTTTAGGGTTTGTCTTAATTAGCTTTCTTCAATCAAGGGCTTGGGTAGCACACTGATGCGGGAGGGTTTATTTCCTTTTACACAGGCATGTGTGACTAGCAGTTCAAGACCCTAATGTGGAAACCCTAATTTGGTTCTATTTCCAATCCTCTTTTTCTTTTTCAAAAGTTCTCTTTGGACTTATAAACAAGAAGTGTGTGGTCCGCCGAGATTAAGTGTTATTTCAATTAGGCACAAGAATTTGTGGGATGGGAAAAAAAAATCACTCCAACTTCAAGAATATTTGCAGAAATTTTCGCAAAATCAGGAAATGTTTTGCCTTAGAGGTGGTGATTACTATATAAAGAAGGCAATTGATTCCTAAATTGATTTTCTTCCTTTTGTCTTTCAAAGATTAGGGGATGATTAAGGAAGAAAAGAAATTACCTGCCCTGGAGTGGTTGACTTGCGGGAGAGATTTTCTCATGAAGTACCTGCAAGATCACATCAAAGCAAGGTAGGGCAAGTTAGTGTTCAATATGATAAAAAGAATGTAGAGACTAGTGGTAAATTGCTCATTGCTCCCCGGTAACGGCGCCAAAATGTTGTCAATGTTTTGTGCGGGTTTAAAGTATATCACGTTGTAGTACAACCGACAAAACGTTTAAACATATATAAAGAATTTTATTACTCGAAGATCGGAGTATCCGAGGTCAATCACAGGGAGCAAATGGAATTTACTACTAGTCAAAATGTAATTGAACACTCTAATTTACTCAAAATATCAATTCAACTATGAATGTATGCGATTAAAAGTAGTTAGGACAAAAAGAAATGAAATTGGACGTCTGATCTTGTGATCAGACGTCTTAAAAGTATGTTCCCTTTTCTTCTTGATTATTCTTCTTCCTCTGCAGTCTCTCAGTTTCTTCTTTTTCTGCTGCTGTGTTTACTTTCTTTTCTTCTCTTTCTACTTCTCCTGCGAAGGCTTCTTTCTTTCTTCTTCTTCTCTGCCTTGTTTCTTCTCTGTCTTGCTCCTTCTTCTTCTCCTGTGAAGGCTTCTTTCTTTCTTCTTTGGTCTCTCTGTTCTTCCTACCTTTCCTTCTTCCTTCTTTCTTTTCCTTCTCGCGACCAAGTCTTTCTTCCTCAACGTTCAGCCTGTGCCTACATAGAGCAAAACCTATCCTTTCTCCCTCTACCCACGCGTCTCTCTCTCTCAAGCAATTCACTCAGGGACGCTCTCCCAGAGCCACAACCATAATCGGGTCGGATCGTACCCGGGACCAGGCGCACCTGCAGGTGGTGTGATGCGCGAGGAGTGCGTTGGTTTAGGTCGGGTCGGATCCGCCAGATCCGCGTGGTCAAGCCGCAGACGAGGCGGGTGTGGGGTCAGTGAGGGACCTCACCCCTATGCTTACGAAGGAATTAAGACGAAAACACAAAAACAACTTATATGGTACCTGAGTGTTGCAATCCCACGATGTGGGACTATCTGGTCTCGCCTTCACGCGTGCCCGCAGAGTTTTGTCGCTCGATTGCCCAAGCTGTTGACTCTGCTGGCGCTCCTTGCTAGACTCATTTACCTCACGACACTCGCGCGAGTATGCAGCACTTGTAGCTTGGGAGACCGGGTGCCTGGAGCTTCATTGGAGCTTCATCAGAGGTCGTCCATGGCGGCAGGAGCTCAAACACTGTCATGCACAAAACGAGCCTGTCGGCCCAATCAGATCAGCTAGAGACCTTCGCCGTGGCACGGCGAAGGCAGTGGATGATGCTGTAGGCCGCAGGTCAGCCTAGGCGTGTGTGCCTAGGTCAACCTGTGGCCGGAGATGGTGGGTTGTTTGGGGGGTGATTATGGAGGTCTGGAGTGGCAGTTGTGGGGTGGAGCGAGTTCCTGGTGGTGAGGCGGAGCTCTCGAGGTGGTTGGCAAGCTGTGTGGGGGGCTGGAATGGTGGAAGCGGCTCGCCGGAGGTCGGTCGGTGATGTGGAAGATGAGGGTGGTCAGCGTCGGTCGAGGGGTAATCAGATGAGATAACAGGGGGAAAAGAGAGAGGAGAGGATGGAGAGGAGTTCTAACCTAATTGTAAGGACGAAAGGGGACGGAAGGCGAACAGCAGTACCTGCTGTCGCCGGAGAAGATGATGCCCAGTGGGGGAGAACGGCGGCAACGACGGGGCTGAGGCGGCGTGCGCGGGTACTGCACGACGCGGAGGGAAGTCAGGAAGCTAACTCTGCCACTGGTTTTGTGGCAGAGCGAAGAGGGAGGGGAAGGGGGCTCGCCGGAGCTTGCTGGGACTTTTGGCCGGGCAGGAGGAGACGAATTGGGGGTGGACACTCGACCAAATCAAGCTCGCCTTCTGCGGCAGGGTCTGGGATGTCTTTTATAGGTGCTGGCCGCACCTACCAGCGTGTGGAGACCGCGCAATCAACGCTTCAGACTCGCCGGAGATGGAAGGAAGGTGGATACCCAAATCTCTCATGCATTCGCACGAGAGATTGGGTTCACACCAGCGATTGTAATTGGCTTTAGAAGGAAGGGAATTCCTCAGAGAATCCCCCTTCCATTTCTAGGAGAGAATCTCCGAGGAATTAGGGAGAAATCTCTCTCGAAACTTCACCGGAGCTCGGTTCTGCCCTAGCAATGGTGGCAGGGCCGATTTGCAAAGGAGGCGAAGAACCTAGGGGGCTCTCTGCAAAGGTATTCAAAAGATAGGGACCAATTTGTGATTTGGGTGTACTAAATTGCAAAGTAGGTCAAGTTGACCTCTCCTTAGGTCTAAATTTTGGTACAAACCTAATTTGGACCTAAGGAATCCAATGGTGAAGTTGGATTTTATGTTTGACCTCGTTTGACTGGATATTTTATGTAAAAACCCAAATTAGGTTAATTGAGGAGCTAGGACCCTGATCTAGGTCAGACTAGGTTCCAAAGGCCAAATTAAGTGTTCTAAACCCTAGAGGATGTTTTTACATGATTTTTAGAGGGTTTAATTGCTTTTTGTTCTGACCGGAACCTTGTTAATTAAAGCGGGTCTGTTTTAGGGTTACTAGGTGTAATTTAATTCCTAGATTGCACATGAATCCATTTCTGATTGACTCAACCCTCTTTTTATCTCATTTAGACCATTTGACCTATGTTTTGCCTCTGAGAAATCCTGTTTATGTACTGCAATGGTAAAATTACAGTTTTAACCTTTATTTCATGTTTTCTTCTCAGAGCACTTGTTCCTTCAGTTAGGCCTTCTTCTAGGTTATGTATGAGCATTTATCTTCTTTATTGGGTCAAAATGAGCTAGTTATGGCTCATGATGAGGCTCTCATCAGTAGGAGCGCTAGAGAGGGTGCTTGGAGGCGCATAGTGGGTGGTGCTTACTGGTTCCACAGTGCCTGCCCTCTCCACAATGGGGAAGGTGGAGAAGAAGAGATATTCTCTCCAAGGGAAAAAAGATCCACCTCTCACATCCAAACCTCCTTTTATCCCTTCTCCCCACGTGAGTCAAGGGATTTTTAAATCCCTTACTAAATTTGGCCTTCGGCTGTTAAGGAGATGTTGAGGCCAACCGGAAGACTCAGTTGAGGCCGACGGCTGTTGGGGGAGAGGAAAATGTAATTCAGCCCCTCGTCTCTTGCAATTTATTCCCTGTAATGATGAAACATAAAATAATTACATACTAAGTTATATAATGCGATAAAAAAGATAAAAACTCAAGTAATGATGCATGCACTTATTTAATGACCTAATGTGATTATTAACAAACATACTATGTTAGAATTGAAGTACTTAGGCGTAACAATAGTTCATTAAAATGGACTCATCACTTATGACACCTCTCAAGCTTATAAAGAAAGAACTAAGGTCTTACATGATAAGTATATACTTCGAAAGACCTTTGAGCCCAACCAACAAATCTGCCTTCTCAATTCCAAACTTAAGCTTTTTCCTGGGAAGTTAAAATCTCGTTGGGATGGGCCTTACATAATCATTAAAGTGTTTTCGCATGGAGCTATGGAGATTAAAAGCCCTTCCTCTTCAGCAACTCCCTTTATCGTCAACGATCAACGGTTAAAACCATACATTACTTTGGATGGCCATCTGATTGACGAGGTCACTCTTGAGGAGCCTTAGCTCCTACCATTCTCACACTCAGGTAATATCTTCCTTTAACTATTTTTGTTTCCAATGAGGATATTGTTTGAACCAGGCATGGAGGAGAGGACCTGAGGCATTTGTTTATAGCATGTCTACATTTTGCATTCATTCATGCATATTGCATTAAAAAAAAAAGTTTTGAGCTTAACTGGCTAGGGCCTACATTCTTAAGCAAATCAGAACTCTAGGTTAGACTAAGTTGATTCTAGGGTCGAACTTTAGAAGCTAAGTGAGATACTAGCTTTAGACCTTTAGGATCCTTTATGGACTTAAAAACTTAAAGTAGGAGTTAAGTTGCGGACCATTCCTCAAGAGGTTGAGGAAGGAAAGCTAGAGATTGAGTTAAAAGGTAGGGTAGCACCTGGTGTCTTGTTGTACCTTTTGGTTTACAAGTCCTTGTAAGCCAAGTATCCAAATTTCACACACTTGGTCTTGTGTAAGTGATCACCTTAATTCCTTGCTTAAAAGAAATTTGGTCCTCTTAGTTTTGACTTAGGAGAGGCTTGAAAACACAATTTGACTGGAAGAGTTCCTGCTGCAGGAGAGATGGCGTATATACTCACCTTGAGGATGTGATAATAACATATTACCTCCTCGGCACTTGTCTCTTAGGATATCCATCCTACTGGGGGCATGTAAGCACATTGTGCAGTTCAGGTCCATGGGCAGCCTTATCATGAAGTGTCTATTGCCATAGGCCTGAATTCGCTTAAGAAATCCATGGCTGATACTATCTCGAAGTGCCAATTGCCAGGAGTTCTTGGGGTCGCTATGGGTGGTGCTATCTTGAAGCATCGAAAGCTAGGCACCCTTCAAGGTACGGTGATGGGGACAATGAATCCAACACAGACTGTATGGACAGCTGATCCGAGGTTAGACTTAGAGGAATATATATATTTATATATATAATATATCCTTTTTCCTTTCTAGGTTGGTAGTCATACCAACCTCAAATAACTCAGACCAATGCACATGCACAGATGATTTAATCTTAGGGATCAATAAACCTTAGGGTAGAGTCAGAAATCAAGGAATCTTGTGCCTGCAACTAGTCTTTAGCTGACTTAGTCTGTAACTTAGCAACAATTTGGGAACCTTAGGTCTAAAGGTTGAACTTAATATGCTTCTAAAGGAAGACCGATTGGGTTGGCTAGTCTACTTGGAGTGCTAGGTTTTGCTTGGATTTGCTAGTGACTAGCAAAAGCTAGGCATGGGGGTATTTGATTAGCCCATATTTGTAGGCTATTTAAGTATTTAAGTGTCTAGACATTAAGTTAATTTTAACATTTAGATAGTAAATATTAGGATGTAAATAAATTAATTCATATTTTTAGCTTAATTGGATAATTCATGCATTTAGAATTAACCTAGGGTTGCATACATTTAATTAGTTAATTAATTAGGTGCACTATTTTAATTAACATAGAAGTTAAGGAGTTATGTATAAATAACCCTAATTATTTTATTCTTTTTCTTCCTCTACTTTGCAGGTAACTCCTCCGTCTCCGCCTCCTCCTCTTGCGCATTAGCATTGATTCTATGGTGGCTTTTGAATTTCAAATCTTTGTAGCTATGGCAACAAAAGAGAAGGAAGGGCTGCCATTCAAAGGGAGGCCACCACCCCTTTGTTCCTCACTGTGAGTAGAGAACCTTGCTTCTCATCCATTCCATACCACCGGCCTCCCACCGCTAAGAGTCCTTGCAACTTCTCTTGCCCGCGCCTCAACCGTGCCAAGTGTGCCTGCCCACCGCGCGCCCTCACCTCAGCCAGCAACCCACACCAGCACCTACATGCCTGTGCCTTCATCTCCAGCACACCCACGCCCCTAGCACCCACGCTTCCTCGCGCCATCTGCCCACTGTGTGCCATCTGCCCACCGCAAGCTTTCACCAGAACCTCCAGCGCCCTAGCTTAGCCACCTGCCCACCGAGCACCCTCACCCCAGCCAGCACGCCCATGACTCCTCGCCTTCACCATGTCCCAACACCCGCGCTCCAACACCTCCCTGCAGCACCTGCAGTTGGCGCCAACAGACCCCCCCCCGCACGCACCTTTGCAGCTTGCAAAGCGCCACCCCTCCACGCACCCACGCCGCGCGGGCGCCTGCAGTGCCCGCGCGCTGCCCCTCCTCACGCCTACAGCACGCGTGGCCAATAGCAGCAACCTCCACTGCCACCACTTCTTTCCTCCGGCAGGCTGGCTCAGACCACCATCCTTCGAGTCGCCACCACTGTCTAGTGTAGATCGGGGAGGGCTGCTCTGGTCGCCAACTCACCATCCGTGCACAAGCTCCACTCGAAGCTAATCCCCTGTTTCATCCTCTATTAATAATTACATTTTATGCAATTTCCACAAAAATGGATTTTGGTTTATCATTATTTTATTCTAGTGAATTTATGCCTTCATGCTCATGCTTCTAGAGAATTGTTAAACCTTGTTATTCATCATTAGGTGCATTGAATTTAATTTTGAATGACATTTTTGTAAGCATGCAAGTGAATAGTACATGGCCTACCCTTTCACATGGATAATTTTCTGACATAAAAATTACATTAACACCCCTTGACTTCTCCATAAATTTAAGGTTTACTTTCAGAGCTACACAAGCATTGTTTGATCTGGCGAATAGTTTAGCGAACTTGATTTTGACCTAAGTACGAGTTTAACTAAGTCATTGCCTCCCTATGGTCATGACCTGCTCTCCTATGAGTGGTTTAAATTTAATTTTAATTATTTTGTTAAGCGGTTTTCCACCACTTTGATCCTACAACGACAAATCATCTTAATAACATAATTCGAAAGAGAAAATCGACTTATCACACGGCAGTGGAGGAGCTTCTATCGGTGACTTGACATCTTCACAATCTTACTTGGGAGCTCTAAGAGTGGTGGAGTTGCTTAGGCAGATGATGGATGCAAATGGGAGGGATAGGTCCTTTTTATAGTTGAGGAGATGGCCCAAATTCGTCATTGGGTCAATAGTGACATTCAAAGACGATGCTAAAGACCTGCTGCAAGCATCGCCGTAGGCCCCACCCTCGCCCTCATGCCTTCAACGCTCTACGCTATGCCGCGCGCCTTGCGCACTGTGTCGCGCACGCATGCTGGCTCACGCTGGTCACCACGTGCTACCTTGCAAATACTGCTGCCCACGCGTGTGCGCACTTGCTTGCACTGCCGCTGCTCCTGTTGCGCCATGCCTCAATTGTGAAATTGAGGTGCGGTGGGATTCAAACCTGCGTCATGTGGTGGAGGCGTGAAGTCATGACCAATGCGCTAAGACCATGCATTGGTCTTGCCTTTGCTTTTGGCGCCTGCGCACCTCAACCGTCCGATGGTGGATCTGCGGTTAGGATCTCATTTGTGCATGATGAAGAGAGGAAGTAGGCACGATCGACGAAGGAGTGGTGCCACGTGTCGCGTTTAGGGCCGTTGACCAATGGATCAACGGTCAGGATCTCTTGAGCTTATTATAGGAGCTATGGAGGTCGGATTGAGATGATTTTGAGTCCGTTGGAATCCATCCATTTATTCGGATAAATTTTTACGGTTTGATCACTCATCTGAGACCTATTTCAAAATGGACTTGTGCACATGGTCATTAAACATTGATTCTAAATGATTAAAATGTAAAGATCATACAATATGCATGCAATGCTCCCAAACCCATTATAATATGACATTATCGCACAAGTACCCTTAAAATTGACTCTAATTGATGTTGTTAACACTTGTAATTGTAGAGTCATCAATGACCAGAGAGCAATGAGCTACTAGAGTGGAGATCCACCAGCAAAGATAGGATTTCAAGGAGCACATGGCGCAATAGTAGGTGCAGTGGGTGGAGATGACGGCCATACTTAGAGGTGGAGGTGGACCTGATCACAGTAGCTTCCATTATCCTACACGTCGTGAGCCAGACAACGATTTTGGTGTAGGAGGTGTTGGTCATGATATTGGTGCGAGAGTTTAGCTTGCATCTTTTCTTTATATTTATTATTTTTATCTATATAATGTTAGTCGATTGTAAACATTCTTTAAGTTAATTTGTAGCAATATAATGCTTATTTCCTATTATATTTATTCTATTAAATGTTATATATGTGTTATTGGATGTTATATAGGTTAATTTAAATGTTACGTTTAATCACTAATGGTAAAATCTAATCATTTTAAAAAATATATATATTTGGTGACGGTTATGTTAATAACCGTCACTAATGTTTTATTAATAACTCGCCACTCCTCCCAGCCTATTTTTTGCGATGTTTATTCAACCATTGCGAAACTATATTAGTGATGGTTTCAAAATAACCATCGCCAATAATACTTTTGTGATAGTTTTTAATAACCATCACAAAAGTGGTTTAACGATGGTTTTAAATTGTCGCAAAGGAAAGCTAATCATGACATGTAGGGTTGGTACTATTAGAGACAGTATTAATAACCATTGAGAAAGAGCATTCGCTTCTCATCTTTCTGTGATGCCAACTTGGGATGGTTTTGTTACTTTTGGTGATAGTTTTTAACCATTGCCAAAAGTGGTTTTTCATGCAGTGCCAACCCATAATTGGAGAATGACTTAATCCACAAATGACACAAAGAAAGAGCCAAAGATCCAACAAGATCCATAGATAAAAAAGAAACAAAAAATGATGTTTATTGCAAAACCCATGAAAAATTCAGATGGTGATTGAAAAGGAAAACACCCCCCATTACCCTGCAAACCCAGGAATAATTTTTCCTTCTCACAACGGGAAATGGCCATACATAAGTGGTAATCCTATTCATATATAAGCAACTTAAAATCCAAATGAGTTGAAATCTTTAATACAAACACGACATGGATGCATTGTAGTCAAATAATTACAAATGATCACCTTGAAAACAATCCACAGAAAAAATACTTGCTCTGTAGATAGGTAGTAAAATAAGCCATTGTAGGAGCGAAGAGGGTGGAAAAGAGCAACTTGGGAAATTGATCACGAGGGAGGCAATGCTTCAAGGATAGAGAGAATGAAGGTTAAAACAGGGTTAAGCCAACCCCCCTTCGAATCTAGGTTAGGATAACCCGTGTTAAGAGCTCAAATAGGGGTTGGGTTATCCCCCTTGGTAAATAGGGGTTAACCCCCAAATCACCTGCATCGTAAACTAGGCCTAAGTGACCATCCATTCACAGGTGCGTGCAAGTCTATGATATGAATTGTCTAATTTAAAGCTCATTGAAGATGGGTTAGAGTTTACACCTGAAATCATAATGTGAAGGCCAACATTTTCACCCACGTTTTACATCTGAAACAAAACCTTCAAATTTTAAAATATTTACAAACTTGTCTGTGCTTGAGTTGCTATGATCCTATGAACTTCCACGAATGTTGTCCATGACAAACTTCTTACTTCTTACTCTTGTAGGCATGTTTGAAAGATGTTTAAAGTTTAAGATTGGATAAAATTTAGGAAATTTTAAGCAGAGATAAGTGGATAGATAAGAATAGGTCTACTCTTATCTATGAATGTTATAATTGAGCTCATATGTCATTATTGATTTTTATTTTTATTTATATTGAAAGTATATTACTAGAATAGAAGTGATAGGTGAATGTGATGAGTAAGAGTGAGTTAAAATAATTTAGATATGATTATTGAGAAATAAATATAATGAATAATAAAAGATATGATAAATAAAAAATAAATTTTTTTTACTATACCTATACGATTCACTTTACCTTTAATACATGTGAAAAAATCATCTTTTAGATCTCCGCCTAACTGATTGATAAGCCATCCAATAACTGAATATATAAATAAATTAAAAGGAATGACGCTGGGATCCCCGTGGATGTCAATGTGATAAGACGGATACGCGGACGCTACTGGTCATGCTCAGCTGATTGTGAGGGTGGGAATCTTCGGAGGGATAGGGGGTCCTGGCTCCGTGGGAATTACCATCCAGTCAGAAAACCAGGAGATGTTTGTGGTTATAATTTTTTACAAGGATGTGCATGCAATACTTTTCAAGTTTAAAGTAAAAACATGCGGGGCTCATCTGAAAATGACCCTTAGCAAGTCCAATCCAAATAGCAACTCCGCAATCTATCGAAGATCCCCGCCGCAGCGTGCGCTTGCGTGTGGATGTAAGAACAAACAAACCAAAAAAAATTACAATCAATGGCTCCACCGCCGCCAAAAAAGAAACCGCGTCGTGATCCTCGAATAAAATGTGAATACCAACCATTCGGTTCTCACATTGATCGTATACGTTTATCCAAATTTTTTCTAACATCAAAGAGGCACAAACATAATGCTTTTAAGCTATCATTGAAGTTTAGGTTCATGATATTTGATTAGATGCATTGAGATAACACAAAAAATTACTTGGAAGGGCTAAAAGAATTAGGGTTGATCAAAATGAATTAATTAAAACAAATGAGCATCACATGATAAGATGACATACAACCATGTTATGAATTTCTCATTGTTCTAAAGACTCATCCTTGTTTTGTGCCATTTCCTTAGCGTTAAGCATGTTGATACACTTAGCTGTCCATTTTTATGGATGTTAGGCCATCTTAGTGAAATCTCCTCAAAATGGTGAAAAGAAGCAACGCAAGGTGAAGTGAAATTAAATTTCCTTAAATTAAGGCAAAATGGGGTGATAATTATATGAATCCATGAGTCATTTTGAGCAACCTCTTGTCTAATAATCTTATTGTTCTCTCCTTTCCTCTCTCTTTGCATTTGGCCCAACTTTATTTTCTTGAAGTTTACTCTTAAAATAAGTGCTAAATTAGGCAAAGAATTTCTTGTCTTAGGTAAGGAAGAGTTTATAACCAATCTTATCACATTGACCTTGGCCTAGGCTAAGGCCACATGCAAAACTAATGTTGGGCAACCTTATTATTTGCACCCACTCATCAATCAAGAGTATGATGTTGACTAAGAAATAAATCTTCATAGTTATGCTCCACTTACCTCAAGTCTACAACTTCTTTCTTCGATCGAGATTTAAAACCTCCACAAGGTATCTATTTGTATCAGTAACTTCCCCTCCAAATTTTTTGCTAACAAAATATCGCTATTTAGATTTCAGGACATTTTAATCCCTTTAAGGGTAGTCATGATTTTCCCATGTACCAGTTTCCATATGAAACTTTAAAAGACCTCACTATTTTGTAACATAAAGGATATTCACCTACAACAAAACAAACAATTGTAACTTTAATTTTATGGCTTTTACCTTACTAGAACTACTCAAGATCCTCTATTGTTAATTTAATTTATTTTCTTATCTGTACACCTTGCCGATCAACCCTGTTAAGACCCGAGGCATCAAAACACTTTAAGACGTCTGGGAGTTGATCCAGACTTCTGGTCAGATGTCTGGACGCCTTCCCAGATGTCTGGAAATTAATTTTTACGTGCGTACGATGGCGAGTCTGCACGCATGCCTCGCACAAATTGAAACCCGCTGCCCTCTTCTTTTTCTCTCCCCTCGCCGACCTACAGAAACCTTCTCCCAACACCTACAAATACCCTCCTCCTCTCCCTCACGCCACCCACATCCACCTGTCTTCTCATTCCTCCAGTGCGAGAGCGAGAGTGAGAGCGAGCCGCCGCTGCTGCTGGATGCAGTGGCAGAGAGGAGAGGTGCAGTAAGAGGGAAGAGGAGAGAGCATGTGTGTTGTGAGGGAGAGAGAGCTCGCCAGAGCAGTTCAAGGCCTACCGGCGTGCATGCGGAGGAGCGTTGTGTTGGGGAGGGTTCCCTCGGTGCTGCTATAGCTTGAGCAGCGGGCGGACGAGTGCGCGCAAAGGGAAGGAGACGAGGAGGTTCTAATTTTGGGAAATTTTCCCAAAATCAGACGTCTAGGCCTACATCCAGACGACGCGGGCGACGTCTGGAGGAAGCTCCAAACGATTGTGAGGTACCTATTTTCCTCCTTTGCTTGCTTTTGCGGATACGGCCATGTAGGCCATTCCACCGAAGCTCTGTCGCGTGCCTTGCTGAGGGATTTTTGCGTACGCATGCAGGTTTCACTTCGGGAAGGCATGGTACACGCCCTCCCATGCGATTCAGACGTCTGGGCGAGTCACCAGACGGCGGAGAGCATCTTCAGATGTCCGGAGAGGTGGTCGGATGTCTGGAACTGGGTCCAGACGGTTCAGTAGGACCTTTGGACGTCTGAGGAGCAGCGTAGAGTGAGGTATGAGCTCGACCCCATTTAAGACGTCTGGAAAATGTTCCAGATGTCTGATCTGAGTCAGAGTTGTCGTTTTTGACCTGTTTATGGTCCATTCGAGGTCCGATTTTCGAATTTAAGATTCCGTTCTTCTTAGAATAAGTTCCTCTACTTGTTTGAAATACTTTTATCCTGTTCTGAGTGATTCCTTGTAATTGATCCTTATGTTGTACCCATTCATGTAGTAGTGAGTATTTTGTTACACGTTTATACTCTTTTATTGTAAACTTCATATTTCTATACCTATTTTTAATTCTCTACTGTTGTGGTGGTGTGTACTGTAGTAGTTCTTTCTTTACTGCTGTACTTTTGTTACTGTTAGTTACTTGCATGGTGAATGTGGTTTATTTTACTGCTTTTTGGTTACTTTCTTGTTGGACGACTGGGTCTTGGGATCAATCGAGTCGGTCCGATTCTCGTGTCCTGTAGGGATTCGGGAATTGGATTGTAACAAGAAATCATGGTACATCTTGGTGTTTCCGACAGACTTGTTTACATGCTTTTCGATTTCGACGCTACGCACTCGTTTGTCACTGCAGTTTTGTTGTTAGTTTGGGGCAGGACTGTATGTTGTTAGAGGATTTGTTCGTGAGACTGAGTTGTGTCCTCGCTGGGTAACGGGCAAGCCCACCACCAAGTCCATGGTATTGCTCTCCCACTTCCACTCTGGCATTGGAAGTGGCTGCAATGGCCCTGCAGGCCTTTGATGCTCGGCCTTCACCTGCTGGCACACTAAACACTTTAAGATGTCTGGGAGTTAGTCCAGACATCTGGTCAGACATCTGGATGCCTTCCCCGACGTCTGGAAATTAATTTTTGTGTGCGTACGATCACGAGTCTACGCGCGTGCTGTACGCAGACTGAAACACGCCGCCCTCTTCTTTTTCTCTCCCCTCGCCAACCTGCAGAAACCTTCTCCCGACGCCTACAAATACCCTCCTCCTCTCCCTCACGCCACCCACATCCACCTATCTTCTCATTCCTCCAGCGTGAGAGCGAGAATGAGAGCGAGCCGCCGCTGCTGCCGAGTGCAGTGGCGGAGAGGAGAGGTGCAGCGAGAGGGAAGAGGAGAGAGTGCACGTGTCGTGAGGGAGAGAGAGCTCGCCAGAGCAGTTCAAGGCCAACCGACGTGCGCACGGAGGAGCGTTGTGTTGGGGAGGGTTCCCCTAGTGCTGCTGTAGCTTGGACAGCGGGTGGACGAGCGCGGCGCGACGTGTGCGCAGAGGGAAGGAGACAAGGAGGTTCTGATTCTGGGAATTTTTCCCAGAATCAGACATCTGGGCCTACATCCAGACGATGCGGGCGACGTCTGGAGGAAGCTCTAGACGACTGAGAGGTACGTATTTTCCTCTGCCTGCTTTCGCGGATATGGCCATGTAGGCCATTCCGCCGAAGCTCTCTCGCATGCCTTGCTGAGGGATTTTTGCGTACGCATGCAGGTTTTGCTTCGGGAAGGCACGGGACATGCCCTCCCACATAATTCAGACATCCGAGCGAGTCACTAGACGACGAAGAGCATCTCCAGAGGTCCGGAGAGGTGGTCGGACGTCTGGAACTAGGTCTAGATGGTTTAGCATGACCTCTGGATGTCTGAGGAGCAGCGCAAAGTGAGGTATGACCTAGACCCCTTTTAAGATGTCTAGAAGATGTTCCAGATGTCTGATTTGTGTCAGAGTTATCATTTTTGACCTGTTTAGGGTCCGTTCGAGGTCCGATTTCCGCGTTTAAGATTTCGTTCTTCTCAAAATAAGTTCCTCTACTTGTTTGAAATACTTTTATCCTGTTCTAAGTTGTTCCTTGTAATTGATCCTTGTGTTGTACCCACTCCTGTAGTAGTGAGTATTTTGTTACACTTTTGTACTCTTTTATTGTAAGCTTCATATTTCTGTACCTGTTTTTAATTCTCTACTGTTGTGGTGGTGTGTCCTGTAGGAGTTTCTTTATTGCTGTACTTTTGTTACTGTTAGTTACTTGCATGGTGAATGTGGTTTATTTTACTGCTTTTTGGTTACTTTCTCATTGAACGACTGGGTCTTGGGATTAGTCGAGTCAGTCCGATTCTCGTGTCCTGTAGGGATTCAGGAACCAGGTTGTAACAAACCTTGTTGGTTTTGTGGCTGATTTTTGTGATGGGAATTTGTGGTCTTTGCTGTTCCGATCGACCCTCTCTAATCAAAGGGTGGAAGAGTTATTATAGTTAGAAGAGATTTTAGCCAACTTTATGTTGACAACGGCTATTCTTAATGCTTGAGGTGGAAGGATGGATCTCTTTTGGTTTAGTCTGCAAATAGAAAGTTATCTCCACCAAGGAATGTTGATTGGATTCTTAGTAAAGATCACCATATGATATGGAAGGCTATTATGCCTTTGATGTTGGGAAATCGAATAGTTTGAGCCCAATAGCATCGCAGAAGCGTGAAACATGTCATTCAAAATTTTTCTTTGAATCAATAATTGCTTTGTTGCCTAGAAAATTGTATATTGAAAATCAAGAAAACAAAAACTACCTAGATAATCAGAACCACATGGGAAGATCTAGCATCTTCCCATTTTGGGATCCTTACGAGTGTTGAGGTATACCTAAGGGGCGATCTAGCACAACACCCAAAGTGTTGTACTCCCTTCTCGATAGACTGATGAGGCCTTTTACATTGAGAACACTCAATCCCTACATATGTTAAGCAAACCCTTGATGCACCGTGAACACCTTCATGTTTCCCAAGGTGATGTTTGCCTCCAATTTCCTCAAGATATTAGGCACGCAAGTCCAAACCTTATATCCAACAAATATTAGATGTCTAGCCTCCTTACTGGATGCCCAGAACTCCTTTAGGACTTCTCTCTAAAAGCTTGGACATCTACATCAAGGTGATTTTGGATGTCATGTGGAGTTGTTGGACGTCCCTTGTGGCTACAAGAGCTCTCTTGAGGTCGCTAGGTGTTTAGAAAAGGAGAGAAATCAAGAGAGGGCAATGATGATAGCTCTCCTTCTCGTCTCCTCTTCCCTCTCTCTACTAGTGGAGAAATTGGATGCACACTAATTAGGGATAGATTAGGGCTCTCACTTAACCACTGGAAGATACTTATAAGGAATCCATCTATTCCTAATATGATGGTGGCCATTGTATCAAATCCAATGGTTAGGGATTAATCCTATTTTATTTTTGGATGATTTACCCCTTAACTAATTAGGGCAATTGGGTTTAAGTATCCAAAGATATTTTATTTGCATCCAAACCCTTTGGATCAAGACCAAATCATATTTGGTGCAATTAAATGCCAAATCAAATACCAATTTAAATCCTTAAATAGTATTTGATTCTATTCATTTAGGAGCCCATTAAAATCATCATTGCTTTCATCACCCCACTAATGAAGGATTTAGAAATCATGATTTATGACACTACTCTTCTCTCAAGTATTCCAAATACTCGTGAATTCCTTATACTTGAATACATGCATATATAACCTCTAAGATTAAATCCTAGATTCACTATCCATCTTATCATGGGATACATATTTTTCATGTTGTCCTTGTATCATTGGAACAAAAATGAAAATTAGTTCCTTTCAAAAAGAAACTATCTTCTCTTTCACATATGGGTCTAATCATGACCTGTATGACCATGCATGGAATATCGTATATCCCAATATAAGCGGAGCATACCCATGTTTCCTATTTTGCTATGCATACTTACGATAGTGGATCTATGTGATCCATTTGAGAGATCACGTGTCTCTTACGTTCTCATATGCACACTAATTTTCCAGTCTCAACATCATGATGGGTGCATTAATTGACTATCGGCTTGTCAAATGTGCATATTCAAACAAAGAGACACATATCTATCTTAGGTTAAATGATACTCCTTCTTTATGACAATGATAAGAGAAAGACTTCCGCATCTCATTCTCATTGAGTCAACCTCTTGACTCTAATTTCTTGACAGCATCAAATCTCCATTCCTATGTAGAAGATGTGCGTCAAGGGCATTAGTTAGGCAACAATCTCATGAGAAGATTGTCATCTCCTTTTAGATTGGAGATAATAGTTGGATATTATGATGGTTTTTGATGACTTAGCGAAATCCTTAATCAAAACTGTTTGGATATTTAATGCCTATCATCAATTATCCAACATGGCTATAGTACATTCATGAAATTGTACTGAGGGACCTAACTAACCATATTGGTGTATCCATGTGATTTGACATTCAAATCTGAATCACCAATCGAGTGATTCCACTCTAGTTGGCTCACCTAGGGCACATAACTTCAATAGAGTCTCACGTGCCCTAATGTTGAAGGTGGAAAACCACGTAATTGGAATTAGACTTTGAAAACCTGTCGTTGTAGTTTAATTAGCAAAGCAATTCGTCAGTAGATAAGATTTAACTGAAATTCGTAAAGAAATTCTAGGTCGAACACAAGGAGGCGGATGTTTGATTATAAATACGCATTTGTTTTGTTTGTCACGAAATAGATTAGCTGATCAAAAAGTAGCTATCTATTTAACAAATAATAAGTAGAAGAGAGAGAGAATATTACAAATAAAGGCAAAAGAGAGGTAGAATAAACATGAATTTCATCATCAAATGTTATTCATTATACTAATCATTACAACTAGAAAGCAAGAAATCTACGTTAGAAAGCAGTAAATCTACTTTAGAAAGCGGTAAAGAGAATGGAAAGAGAAGTATCCTCCTCGACGATTGCTTGGAGCATGAGTCGAACAGAGCGTTGCCTGGAAGACAGAGGATGGAGCGGGAAGGAGGATAAAGTGAGAGGAACTAGGGGCGAGGCAGGACATTGTCGTCATTGCGGGATCCACTTTCCGAACGGAGTGAGAGAACAACTGCAGGACGCTCCACGAAGGGGGGAGAAGGTGGAAAAATTCTAATTTTTACTCTAGAGGAGCATCCCGGGTTTGGGACAAGCTCTTAAAGCTTTGGAGGGGGTGAGAGAAGAGAGGAAGGGATGAAGAAAATGTGGTGGTCGTAGGGCTATTTATAGGTGAGGTTTGAATGGGAAAATAGGTTATTTTACTTTAAAAACATTAAATCAGGGCCTTTAGTGATGGATAAAACTGTCACTAAAGCCCAGATCGTGGGCGTAGCTGCCACGCACGCCGCGCCTCCTCCTCTCCCCGTGCCTCAACGCACGTGCACGTACGTGCATTCTCAGCTGTTCGATTGCGAGATTGGACGGCTTAAACATGCCATGCCAATCTCACTCAATGCCTGCTAAGATCGTCATTGGATCGAAGATCAACGGCTCAGGATGCACACTTGCCCGCCTTCACAAAAACGTGTCTGAAGCATGTTTGTGTACCTCGCATTTGGGCACGCCATGTCGCCCACATCCGCACCGTCCGCTTGCCATCCAACGGCCTGATTTTGCCGCTCCCACACCCGCTCCTAATTTGAGGCGCAGTGGGTATCGAAATCGCACCTCGCACTCACGAAAGAGCACTCGACTGCTGCGCTGCGGCTGCCTCTTTGTTGTGCTTATGTTTTAAGCACACCCTCTCGTGCGCCCAGATCTTGCCTCGCTCGTGCCTTCAGAGATTGAGAAGTGGTGTTGCGACCAGTTTGGGCAGCTGTGATGGTACCACGTGGCGCCATCATGGCCGTCCATCTTCTGTGAGTTGCAGATGGTGCCACAGATGTCGGATTGGACCGATTTTCGCATCGTTGGGTTGCGATCGTCGATTCGAATCCATCCGTGTGGTTGGATTTGTCATATGAAGTGTCAATTTACACCATCTTGGCACTTGATCTCTGACCTTCCTCGGATTATATCTGATGCTACGGAAGTCTGATCAAGACAATCTTGGAGTCGTTTAACTTCAATCGTCACCCTAATCAGATCTGTACGGTTGGATCTTCGATCCGAGGCCCCGATTAAAAGTCGCCCTGTTACCTAACCATAAAAAGGGAAAATTAACCTAAAATTTACACAACCTAACCTAAATGCACGATGATGCATGTTATGCAATATTTATAATGTATGATTCAACTATAATACTGAGAACATGCGTAAATAGACATTTTTGGCTATTTAAATGTATGCACATCACCTAAGAGTCAATCTTGAACAACCTATCTGACCTATGATGCTAACTCAACACTCAAGAGCTTTACCATAAAGCCATGATCAATTGAAGTGGCAACCCATAAGCTAAAGCATTACATATGATAACAAATTTATCATATGTGGCATCTTAGTTTATGATGAGGACTTTTCTCTCTCCAGACATGTACTTCTAAGAAAACCATTCCTTAACAAAAGCAATGTTCTTGGTGTCATTACAACAACAGAAGTTTCAACAAAGGAAAATACATCAAGTCCATTCATGTAGCAGCTTCCTAAGATGCAACATATTTCACTTTAGCATCTGTATTGTGGTGTACATGCTTTTGAAGCAATCATTGCACCACACCAAATATAAGTGGCTCCTAAGTCAAAAATCTACATCAAGCTACAGATGCCACATGTCAACTCAATGGGATCAACTGAATTAGTGCCTCTCAACTCATTGAGATAACTTTTCATCAATTCATTCCTTTTACAAGGAATGTTAGGACAACCATATCTCTTTTCTAGAGCATCTTGTGACTTATGGGTTGATAACACATTATCCTTCTACTACATTAGACATCTCTATTTAGAACTATGCTTGGTTTGTGGGTATCGAACACATGCATCTTATTTTCTCTTCAGCCCTTTAAGTTGACATCTTCATCATGAGATATTAGAAAACACGTGCATTAGCTTTCATTATATGAAAATCTACTAAGCATTTAATATTTCAAAAATCGTCAATTTGATCATTGAAAATAATTTTTGATCAAACTTTCAGATTTCATCTTCTAGATATTTCTGTCTTATTTTATGAGTACAAAGTTATTTGTATATGGTACAATGTGCTCCCACTATTTCTTACATGAGTTTAGGAGTCATTGAATGCATCCATAATACTTTATGAATTATTCATGTCTACGTTCTAGTTTGGATCATGATTATATTCAGGCCAGTACTCTTCACCCAATCTATGGTGACATGATCCTTAATGCTTCATCATATGAAGGTAGATCATTTTCAAACTCATTTGAGCTATGAGATCAAACATTTCATGATTGGATTTTATTATCTTGAAACTTTGTCAAGTAGTTGAGCAGATCTATTGGAATTAATTTCCTTTAGATTTGGTTTGGGATGTTGACTAGGTTCTAGTAACCTTACAGGATTCCTTATTTCTTTTGATTTGATTCTCATTAAAAGTATCTATTTCATAGAATCTAATACTTAACAAGTTAAATACTTCTTGAGAATTTTTTATTACGAATAGGAACATTTCCATATCCCCTCTAATAATTGAAATTGATAATTTCCTCTATATCAACTAGCTTGGATATATTATGGACCCAATCATTGATTTCCATTTCTTGATCAGAATGAGTTCTGCAACTCTCCTATCATGCATTATCCTTGGATTGAATCTTAGTTAATCATTCATCTTTATGGAATCTAGCATTCCATAAGTCAAAATTACCCCTTTTTTTGGAATTCTCATCACATCGATGATAATTAGTGTCATGTGTGAAGTCCACAAATATTGCAATATGTCCTAAATCCCAACTCACTTAAATAGGACATTAAGCCAGGCAAATTCAATTTTGGTGGCCTTATCTTAGTAGAATTCAAGTAACTCTCCAAGAATCATTCCTTGGATTGAACTAAGCATTATTTATTGTTTCAGGAATATGATATTCCAAAAATCAAAATGCTCAACTAATCTAAATCATAACGTCGATAACCATTATCATCCCTATGATATCCAAAGGATTGTCCCATTTTCCAACTCATTTGGACTTGGACATAGGCAATCAATACCAAATCTAAACATTTAGGTCCTTGTCCACATTATATGCGATCAAGTGAACTTGATTTGAGCCCATAGGGGACATCCCTTTGCATTCTCTAATGAAAATTCTTAATGGATTCAGGGAATCCAATATTCTTCATCATTTGAACTTCCTTAAGTTCAGTCTTATATCAAAAAGGAAAGACCAAGCTAAGATGTGTAAGAGTAACGAGTCAGAAACTATGTTTTACTCATCGAGATACTCCTTCTGATTCATCTAATTGAGATATACTAAGTCATATCAAATCTGTTATGACGTGTTTGTCTGACATAATTCTTGGAATTCACCAATTCCATAACTAAAACATGAAAGTCATTAAACTTTATAAAGTGCTCTTTGGCCATTCCACATTTGAACATGATCACAATTGGAATGATCATTATTGAATGTCATCATCCACAAATGATCCTTTGCACAAGGCACACATCATTATGTGTCACTTTAAGATGCATCCCCTTATCAAAGGTCCTTTTCATAAATGGATCGAACACAAACTATTCTGTAGTTCTTGTTTATCAAGTTAGAAGAGACTATTCTCCATTGTCCTTTGAATCTCACTCATAGACATTGATGTCAAGGACATGGGGCATCTTAAAGAGGCAGAGTATCCGCTTTGTACTTATTTAGAATTCTTATTAATGATCTCATCATCATAGAAATCAAAGCATTTGAAAATAGATTTCAGATCATTCAAACAACCCAAGCCTAAAACTTACAATGAGTCATTCATTATTTGAATAAGCTAGTTCCAAACAATTTGGAAATATAATAATTTCTATAGATGTATGTTACAAAGACAATCTTTGTGATTTAGAAATCAAATTTCATATAATGAGCTTTGTATTCTATGATGGCTCCTACTGTAACAACTTGCCTTGGGTTTCATCTACAATGCTTCTTCATCACTAACTTTATCTTGATCACCTAAATAATAAGCAACAATTGAAAATATGTCAAGTGCATCAGAATCCCTTTATTTATCATATGACTAAATAGATGATGATGACACGTAGTACCTTTAGGAACCTTTCCTCTAACTTTCTAGAAGGTCTGTAGATCTTCATGGATAGATTCGCATTTCATATGAGTTACCTTTGTCTGTGTCAATTATTCTTTCTTGAGCTCTCGTGGCTGAGGAATGCTTCGTCTTTCCTGAGACGTTGCACACTCTATCGTGATAATCCAATATGTTCAATAAATGTTCTATCAACTTAAGGATTGCCCCTATAAAGTTCTCTTTATCAAGGGCCTAAGCATAAAGGTTGGGAAGAGATGTTGTGATCATATTGACCATTTCGTTTTCAAATAAAACCCCTTCATACACTTCAAATTCTAGAAAGAACTTTTATGTCAAGAATATGCGTTCTTCCAAACAACTTTCCAAACTCTTTTTTGAACTTTGAAGTGTAGAGTAAATCATGTTTGCTTTGCCCAAGGCATCAAGTTTAAAATTAATGTCACTTGCTTATTTGCACCTACTCACATGATCTACCAATCCCATTAGTAGATGCTTGATGAAGTAATGTTTCAAAAATACATTATCATTATGACACGCTTCATTATATTTCTCCATGGACTAATTTGTTGGTTCTCAAATGGCTTGGAGCATAGCACATAACTAAAGTTATTTGCTTTCAACCTATTTGTAACCATTGTGAACCTTTTGTCATGAATGGATTTTTTCCACTTATTCAAGTCAAAGGTAGTTTTGAAAATAACCATTTTTTGTGAACATGAACATGGTTAGATTTTGAAAAATCACTTTGTTTTGGGAATTTTAAAATAAATGTCTCCTATTATGTTTAATTTGAGTGTTCCCTCTATAATTCTCAAATTAAGAGACATGTCAATCCTAATGCTCAAGTGAGAATGAACTCTCACCTCCAATGAGACAGTGTACCTATGAGGGCCTACATACACAATCTCAACAAGAAAAGTGAGAACTCTTTCCTCCTCACAAGTCTAACTTGCGTGTTTGCATTATTTTAGCCCTTTTGTGTCACTGTACCATGCACATTAAATCGTTGTTGAGTGTACACACGACTACATACATGAACTCCCGAATGCACTTAACTGAGGGAATAAGAATTACACACAACAAGACTTACATACGGCCCATCCCTTTCAGGAAACAAGGCAATCTGCTCCATGTTAATGCTATGCCAATGCCCACCTAAGGGAGAGCATATTTACTAGCACAACTCTATGGTTACATCCACCTCGCATTGGCAAAGGCCAACAGTTCATTCTCACCATGGTGTTTCACTTAACGCTTGAGGGATCTAGTCCTACTAGTTAGACTAGGCCTATTTAAGATGAGTCAATTTAATCATATTAACTTACTAATCTTGACCCAATCTAGATTGGAATTGCATTTTAATTTTTTCCTATGTATTGTGATTGAGATTGCATCCTTACACATCCAAGAACATACATACACATTCATTTTACAAAAATTACATCAAATGTAAAAATGGCTCCCAAATTATAAGGATTACATGGAAGTAACTCAACTCGCTCACCAACACTTCACACTACATGCCATCATTGATCATATCAATTTTCTACGGCATAAAATCATTAAACATTGTGGAAAATCGGCATATAGATACCTATCACATCATATGTTAAGGGGATGTGAGTGTTTGATTCTCCTATGATTACTACTTTATCATATTTAGTGAGTGCAATTAGTTATTACTAGTAAAACCCTAATTTGACATCCATTTGGAATGAACACAAGCATCCTATTTTTTTCAAAACTTTTAATTCCAGAAAAGTAATCCCATTATATGCTTGAAATTTATTTTCCAAATGACTTTTAGTTTGTTTGAGGTTTTGAAAATCTCTATGCACCTAATTCTTTGAGGATCATATTCATAGCATAGATTAAGCATAAAATAATACAAAACCAAAAACCAAACAAAATTGTAGAAAAACAAATCGATATTCCCCAATACCTATATCAAGATTTTCTTTAAAAGTCAGATCATCCAATTCAAGTTCGTGTTTAAATCATGTTCAGAAGTAAAGCTTCTGACTAGAGCAAGAATTATCAGACATCTAATAACATTTATTAGATGTCCAAATATCAAGCCCGTACAATCAGCAAATAAAAATCCAATTTTACTCCATAATCAAACTTCTAGCAACTAATTAGATGACTAAGTTTATCAACAGAGTCATCTAACACAATTATCAAATGTCTAATACAGTCGGCCGAGACAAATAAAACAACTTCTACCTAGAAATTAGACATCTGACACATTGAGGTAACCTATTTCACAAAATAATTCAACAGTCTTATTAGATGCCCTATAATGCCAAATTCATAGACTCGACATCTAACAAGTTTTTTGGACATCTAGCAAGATTATTAGATATTTGATCAACTTACCATATGTTCTTATTGACCATTTAAGGCGTTTGATTAATTGATCAGAGGACCTAAAACATGAAAATCCGATTTTCATTGATCAAATGCAAAATGAATTGACCTACTCTTTGATACCACTTTTGGGGGAATCGAATGGTTCGATCTCGGTGGCATCACGGAAGCGTGAAATATGACATTTAAAATTTTTCTTCGAATTGGTAATCGACTCGATGCTCAAAAAATTGGATAACAAAAATCAAGAAAACCAATTAAGACTTAGATAACAAGAACAACATGGGAAGATTTAGCATCTTCTCATTCCAAGATCCCCACTAGTATGAAGGTATACTTGAGAGGCAACATAACATAGCATCCCAATTGTTATGCCCTCTAAAATAAGTCTTGACATTATGGGACTACCTTCTTCTTAGCAGGCTGATAAGGTCCTTTGAGTAGAGAACTCGTAATCCTCGCATGCATTACATGAATCCTTCATGTACCATGAACACTTTCCCGTTCCTTGAGGTGACATTCTCAAATTTCTTCTAGGTTTTTGGCATGTAAATCCAAGGCATGTATCTAATAGATATTGGATGTCCAACCTCCTTACTAGATGTACAGAAGTCCTTCATGACTTCCCTTCAAAAGCTTTGACATCCAAATCAAGGTAATTTTGGACCTTTTGTGGAGTTGGTGGATGTCCCCTATGGCTGTAAGACCTCTATTGAGGGTGTCATTGGATGTCTAGAAAGGAAGAAGAAGTAGGAGAGGGCAACAGCGATGGCTCCTCTTTTTTTCCCTCACTCTATTGGTGGAGGAATTGAAAGAACACTAATTAGGGATATATTAGGGTTTCTACTAAACCATTGGGAGATATTTATAAGGAATCCATCTCTTCCTAATCTATGCTAACCATTGGATAAAATCCAATGGTTAGGAAATAATCCTAATTGATTTTTACATGATTTGCTCTCAAATTAATTTGGGCAATTGGGTTTAAGTTCCCAAAAGCAATTTATTTGCATCCAAACCCGTTAAATCATGGCCAAATCAAATTTGTCCTAATAAAATGCTAAATTAAATATGAATTTAACACCTTATATAGTATTTGATATTTTTTCAATCAGGAACCCAACAAAATCACTATTAGTTTCATTACACCAATAATGAAGGATTTAGGAATCATGATTTATGGCATTATGCCTTCCTCAGGTATTACAAGTACCCATGAATCCTTCACATTAGAAGAGATATATAACCCCTAGGATTAAGTCCTAGATTCTCTATCCATCTTATCATAAGTACATGTTTTTCATGTTATCCTTATTTCATTGGAACAATAATGAAGACTAGTTCCTTTTCAAAAGAAGCTTTCTTCTCTTTCATGTATGAGTTTGATCAAGGCCCGTACAACCATGCATGAAATTTCACACATCCCAATATACACATACCGAGCTTGTGTCACCCAATTTGCTATATATACTTATGATAGCATATCCGTGTGATCCCTTTGAGAGATCATGTGTCTCCTATGATCTCATATGCATGCACACCAACTTTCTAGTCTCAACACCAACTATTGGTCTGCCAAATGTGCACATTCAATCATAGAGACACATATCTATCTTAGGTAATAAGATATAACTTCTTCATGGCACTGATAAAAGAGGGACTTTTGCAACTCCATCTCGTCAAGTCAACTCGTTGACTCAACTTGTGTGACAGCCTTGAATCTCCATCGTATGTAGAGGATGTGCATCAAGGGCATCATCAGGAAATAGTCTCTCAAGAAGATTGCCATTACTTCTTAGACTGTAGACAACAATTGGATATCATGATCATTCTTGACGAGTTATTGAAATCCTTGATCTAAATCATTTTGATCTTCGATACCCATCATTGGTATATTCAACATGGCTATAGTACATTCTCTCAATTGTACTAAGGAACCCAACTAATCATATTAGTGTGTCTACATGATCTGACATTCAGAGCTAATTCACCAATCAAGTGATTCCACTCCAATTGCCTCACCCAGTGCACATAACTGCAAAATTTGAATGTGAAGAACTTTGCTTGGCGTCTTAAGTGGAAGAGATTGATGGTTTACAGATTGAAGATTATGCAAGTTTTGGACCCCACTTTTGCTTTTTGTGGTGAGGAGGAGGATTGCAACCATTTATTCTTTACTTATCCTTCTCCGGGTAGGTTTGGGTGCATGTGGTGTTCAATGTCTTAAGCGTGATAATTAAGATAGGCTCGCATAGTCTTTTCAAAGTGGAACCTTTATATCATGTTGTGAGTATGCAATTCCTTTTCATATTTTATAGGGGATTTAGCTACAATGTAGTGCTTCAATTTTTGTAGGGAGTGTCATTTTGTGGAGAACATATGGATGTCTTCCTTTTTAAGGAGCATTGGGGAAGTATTTAAAATCTTTATGTACTAATTTTATTGTAGCTATTTTTATTTGTAGAGTGGGAAGATTACTATCCTTGTGTGATCATCCTTTTCTCCTTTCAAAAAAAATTATTTATTTCAGAGATAATATATATTCGATATCAGTAAGAGGACAATTGTTGTCCAAAATCATGATCACGATTAGCCCTATTGCGTGAGCTAATTTTTACATTTCCCATTGTTGCAAAATGCGAGTTAATCTATGTAATGATTCATTAATGACTTAAGATTCTTCCTTTATTTATCCATATACATGATTTTTTTTTCAATTCTACATGATTGTTTGCGAAACTTGCTCTAATGGTTTGAACATGATAATGCCCTTGGTATGTTAAGCATCATAAATGGTGGCAAACAATATATCAAGTGTCAATTCTGATAACTAGGGAAACCATTTTTGTTGCTTTAATGGCTTACAAAGGAATTGCATTGACAAGCTTGTGCTAATGGTCTGGCTAAGCCCTTCATCCAACCTTGCTAGTCCCATCTTAAGTAGTTGGTTGCCAAGATCCAAAACTACTGTGAGTGGCTATTGGGTTCCCCTAAATATTTGTATGTGTGCACTTTGTACTCTCCTTACTAATATCCTCTCATTATTCTTCTATTTGGTCATCTTATAGATTGGCTACCCTCCTTTATACCCACCTTAAATCCTTAACTTGATTTCGTCATCCCTACATCAATTAATATTATCTCCCTTTCAATATAAGCACCATTCTACTCACTAATTTTGCTTTTATTATTTCAAAAAACCCATTTGCAAATGGTCATAGTAGATTCTTTAGGAAGAAACATTGCATGCGCAAAATGTTGATAATGATGTCTTGTAATATGTATATTGGATGTTGATGTGCCTAGGATTGGTAGATGCATTAATTAATCCTACCTTAGGGAGTAGGAATATTACTTGAAGGATCTAACTAGTATATTTCCTTGCATTAAGTATAAATGGGAAGAGAGGGCAAACAATTAGTGCAATGTGGAAGCTACAAAGCTAAAATTCAAAATGAAGAAAGCTTTGAAGGTTGTAATCATATAGTGCATATAGAGATTAGATCCCTACTTATGATGTATAACTAATAGAGTGGAAGTTTGGAATCTATCTAAAATCCTTCATATTTTTTGTTGTTGCTATTATTTTGCTTCACTTTTCTCTCCCTCATTGTTTTGCTCAATTTTGCTCCCTTAAACCTCTTCACCTTGGTGGTTGAACCTTCCTTTCACTAGGGGCTTGACCACTCCTTGGGGAAAGGGACCTTAATTCTACAAATGAAAGGCATTAGAGTCGAGGACCTTCTTTGGTGCAGGCTATGTTTGTTCCTTGATGAGATTTTTTTTTTTTTAAAAAAGGGCTCCTTGTTGAGAATTTTAGGACTAGATTTTGCATATTCATGTGAGAAAACTTGATTATATTATGAAGCAAAAAGTAGATCATGGTGTTTGAATCCTCACAAAATCAAAACATGTTGATCAACCTAATTACCCTAAAGATATGTAGATATCACATATGTTTGCAAATTTATATGTGTTCTAGAGAATCATATGACTTATGATGTGATAGTCATACGACTATATGCATACCCATGTATCGGTATCCCATCTTCAATTAAATAATGAAGCATGTGGAGATCGATGTCTATTACATCGTATACATGATAAAAAAAAAGTATATGCTTTCACTACACATGTTTCCTCTTAGGAGCAAATTGCTAATATCTTCACCAAACTCATAACGTATTCTACCTTTAATAACTTCGATTTCAAGCTAAGCATTATTGATATCTATGTTCTTGCTTGAAGAGTGTTGGAAATGCATTTTTGCTTTGTTTATTTCTGTATTTCCCTGTAGGGTGTAGGTTATTTTTACTTTAGTTCTTAATAAAATGGTGATTATGGTTTTATTATCAACTAAGCATATTTCTTTTGTAATATTTTGAAGCAGATTTTACATCGAAAATCTATACTGCTAGTACTAGTTTTTTCTTACATTGTTTTGTTTACTGCAGTGTTCTACATAATAATTCTTTATATGGCACTGTTCCTAGAGAGATTGGCAGATTGGTGAATTTAGAGATATTGGATTTGGGATACAATAAGCTTGCTGGACCACTACCACCTGACCTTGGAAATCTTTTGTTCTTGGAAATATTGTAAGCAAACTTTTGATATGTTCTATTTCAAGTATATTTAAACGATAATACCACTAATTATATGCATTTGCTTTTAGTGTGGTCAGTGGAAATAGATTCATAGATACTCTACGTCTTGGCCACCTTTTTCTAGAGCTTGATGGGGAAGTTTACATTCGAGGCAATCCTTTATCCTTGTATAAAATACGTGCTTTGAGGTAAATCAATCACTTGGCTTAACCTAGCATGTTTTCAGTTCCTTAGATTTCATATTCTAAGTTAGTATTCACATGTTGATGTGCATAATACAAGAGTCAATATACATGTCTTATGCTTGGTCTATTTTGACTTCAATCAATTCATAAATGTTCCTAAGAACATGGATCCCTCCAAAATCTTATTTGTTGACTATTTCAGGAAGGTCATGTATAGTTCTTCACATCCAACTAGGGTTGTTTTTACATAATCTCCTTATAAGGATTTCTTTCAGCATAAATTCATGGTTATGTAGTATGCACTCATATGTTGAAAAGATAACTCACTTTCAAGTTATTTGTTGAAATTGGTCATCACAGATTTGGTGGAAATGTAACAATTCGGAGATTGTTACAAGTTACATCTACTGATAAATTTAAGAATTCACCAAAGTTGGCAAGAGTTCTTGCATCAGCATCAAATCTGTCACCAGCCCCTACAAGCTCAAATCCCCTAATTCCACCACCCTCTTCCCCAGTTGGTAATGATTTGAAGAAGGATGGCATAAATGCAGGGGTTTTTGTGGCAATAGGGTTGATATCAGCTCTCCTTGTCCTTGTGCTTGTTTACTTCATCTTTGTTTGTGGAAAAAATGTTACTATCAAGCCATGGGCAACTGGCTTAAGTGGACAGCTACAACATGCATTAAAAAAAGGTTAGACCTTCTTTCTAATATTCTTTAACACTGCATTTTTTTATTTACTCTTAAGCTTTATCTTTGAAAATTCATTTATAGGTACACCTACTTTGAAGAGATTTGAACTTGAAATAGCTTGTGAAGATTTTAGTAATATCATTGGTTCTTTATCATACGGTAAATTATACAAAGGGACACTATCAAGTGGAGTTGAAATAGCCGTAAGTGTTTTGACTCCGAGGAGTGGCTGGTCAAAATATTCCGAAGCACAATTTAGAAAAAAGGTATGCTTTGTCCCTTGTAATTTTGATCATATAGCATTCAATGGATCCATTTAATTAGTTGGTTTCTTTCAGATTGAGATTTTATCCAAAGTGAACCATAAAAATTTTGTCAATCTGCTTGGCTATTGTGAGGAAGATAACCCATTCACAAGAATGATGGTTTTTGAATATGCACCGAATGGGATGCTCTTCGAGCATCTTCATGGTAAAAATTCTAACATTGTTCAATCATGCTACTATAAATTCCATGTTTCAGTTTATATGGAATGACCTTCATGTAAATATTTGTAGTGAGAGATTCGAAAGACTTAAGCTGGGCTGCACGATTGCGTATTGCCATGGGAGTGGCATATTATTTGGAGCACATGCATCAAATGAACCCTCCTATTGTTCTTAAAAATCTCAACTCCAACTTGGTTCACCTGACAGATGACTTTGCAGCAAAAGTTGCTGATTTTGAGCTATGGAGTGGAACAACTAAGTATCTAGCTGACCCTGGAGCCTCATGGAGTAAAATACAGGACCGAGGGAGCATTGTTCTCAAGTATGGAATACTTCTTTTGGAGTTGGTGTCTGGTAAGCCCCCATACTCAGATGAAGATGGTGGCTTAGTCAATTGGGCAAATGATTATTTGAAGGGTTTGAAACCTCTTAGATATATGGTAGATCCATCCTTGCACTCTTTTAATGAGATAGAGGTTATGAATGTAGTTAATGTTGTGAAAGCATGCTTAAATCCTGACCCAAGCAAGAGGTTGTCAATGAAGGAAGTAGTAAAGCATTTGAGAGATATAACATCCATAACGCCTGAAGCTGCTGCTCCAAAATTATCTCCTCTCTGGTGGGCAGAGCTTGAGATTATGTCATTAGAAGTTTGAAGTAGAACACTCTCAATGGCTAGTGTATCATGTAAGAAATCCAAGTTTCTTAAGTCATCTTTTAGTAAGATTTAAGTCTTCTTGCTATACTACAATTGTATGTAATTTGTGCTCTTGGCAATATCAATTACAATTGGAAATCAAGATGTGTAAAATAGCCATCAATTTTATGGCATCAGTGCATATACCTTGTAAAGTTATTTTCTATTGTGTTTATAAGAATTTGAATTGACAAACCCCTTGTATCTTCACTTTTTTATCACTTATCATTT
Organism: Thalassia testudinum; assembly: GCA_037157565.1. Classification (NCBI taxonomy): domain Eukaryota; kingdom Viridiplantae; phylum Streptophyta; class Magnoliopsida; order Alismatales; family Hydrocharitaceae; genus Thalassia; species Thalassia testudinum. The sequence goes on from JAZHRO010000063.1 coordinate 14,781,496, forward strand.
TTTGTTGCAAAATCAAATAAGCACGGTAATTTATCGATTCATTGAATTGCACATTGATGAGGGAGGAAATTAGCTTTTACAATTAGCCCAAAAGGTCTACTAACCTAGGCTTAATGGGCTTACGAGCCTACTAACTCGGGTGGCCTAATTAAAGGGTTCACTTGAGGACTTTGCCTACCCAAGCTTGGGTAGTCCATCTAAAAGACCCATTCGAGGATCCAACCAAATTGGGCTTGACCTAAATGATCCACTTAAGGATCAAGTAGGAAGATTGATGGCAAGACTTGAGGGTTCCTTAACCACGCACATGATATGGTCTTAAGCCAACATGAATTTGTCATGATTTGCGTAGATAGCAAAGATAGTCCCAATCATCATGTTAGGACAACATGCTAGGGGTAACCAACAAAACTTAGGTGAAGGGAGTTGCTGATTTGAGAAGACCCCGATAGGGAAGAACACGATAGTTAAGTCATGCAAGATCTTTAGGATCTTTTGAGATCTCCAGAACAAACCAATATGGAAAGGCTATTTGGCATGACTGTGAACTTCACTAAGGGATAACATGGTATTGTTGTAACGTGAAATAACGATTGTTTAAAAATTTTTTCGAACTCCTAAAAGTGATTAAATTGGGTAGTTGGGAGTCCAAGTCATCTCTTATGGGGGCAAACTGTTCAAGTTACTTCCTACAATCCTAATTAACTTATTTTTAGTATCTTTTAATATTTTGAATTTTTTGGTGTTTTAAATAGGAGATAAGTGTATGGGAACTAAGGATAGGGATTGAATCGCAGCAATAGGGACCTATACTTAATCCATGTGAAATTAATTTTGAGAAAATATAAAAAATTACAATAAAATTATTGAAGATACTTTACATCATAAATAAGATTCCTACAGAATTTAACGCAAAACTAACAGAGAACATGCACAATAAATTCAAAAATAAAATACGACTAAACTGTGACAATGAAACGTTGGAAATGTAAGTAATTTTTTACTTCTTTTCTAGAATGAACTTTTGAATGAAATTTGGATAGGAATTAAACCCAATTTGCAGAAGACTATGGTAAAGTTTTAAAATTTTTTAGTGACGAATATTATAAAATAAATTCAAAAAGTTAATGCAAATATTTAAAAGTCACATGAATGGAAATGCGATTATAAATCAGATGAAATAATAAGCAAACACAGATGCAAGCAACAAAATAATTAGAGAGAAATTTCTTTGGTTTTATTGGAGAATTAAACCAAAGTCACAACTTAGAACTACAATAAAAATTACTACAACTAGAAATAGGATTGCAAAAGAAAGGGAAGCAGGTGTGGGACAGAGTGCTGAAGGACCTAAGCATCAAAGTGGCAGTAGAGGCAGATGGAGGTTGGAGGTGGAAGATGTTGTCAATGGTCACTGGAAACCACCTCTCAAAGGAGCTCTAGAAGAGGAGAGAGAATGGGAGAGGGGCATCTTCAAGGTTGGGTAGCCAAGGGGTTTATATAAAGAGGGCAACAATCAACATGAGTAGCCTTCGATATCCTCAATTTTTTGGCCTTGTTATGATACAAATTTGTCATTTCATATAAATGATAAACCGTAGCCCTTCAAATCCACTTTCTAATGTATCTTGAATCGTGAAAATTCGAGTTTGAATGAGGAACCTATGGCCAAATTGTTGAGCATGTGTCAAGCTGTTGAGAATTTTGGGATTAAGAGATGGAGGGAGCATATGGTGCCACCTTTTGAGATTTGACCCTGGCCATTGGATCTTGAACAAGAAAAGGATTATCTTATCAAATTATTTTTTTCTTTATATCATGAATTATCAAAAAAAATTTATTGGTTTATCCTCTAAGTAGCAAGCTTCCTCAACGCTTAAATCTTCTTCTTTAGATCAATGGCTCTCATTGCTTCCTATCAATACTTTGCAAGATCGTACTTACAAAGTTATTTATTTCCTATTTTGCAAAATAATGGTATTTATTATTCCAACTTGTAGAGAAGAAAATAGGCAAATATTAGTTACAGCATAATTGTGGTCAATTTACACATTATTAAGCAAATGTGCATGAATTCTTAAATAAATGTACTTATACATAAAGCATGCTAATCTATTGTAGTTATGCAATTAATACTACAGAACTAACATAAATTAAGTATGATTTATATAAACATTCATGTGTTCATTACACCCTCATGCCTAAATTTTTCTACTCTCAAGCAAAATTCATGAAGAAAAATAAATGCAATAAGATTTGAGTTAAGATTTTATAAGTCAGGAGATATTAGTCAGCACTAACTATAGAACATATGCATGAAAATTTATATACAAACTCAATAACACTAGAGTACTGACTTAAATACAAGCTACTGAATCATTTCAGCCTCCCATAGACCTCAGTTATCAGCCTCTAAAGTATCTTCTACAGCTCATAAGTTCATCCATTGTTTATAGGAGAATGAAATTCTAAGCATCCAGGCTCATGGTGCTAACTTGACTAGTAAACAACAAGATAGAAAACTCCATTCTCTTTGAACCAATAGACTATCCTTTACTTCCCCAAACCCTTGAGGGTTTGAGAATATCCTATGGATCACAATTAAATACTAGAGGAGAGGGGTGAATAGTATTGCTTTAAAAAATATGAGTCAGATTAAATAGTAGGACAATAGAGATTCATGCACAGAGTACACCTGATTTATAGTGGAAACCCAATCCATGCAAAAACCACTACCTAAGCCTCCCAGCTTAGGATTTTTTCGACTACTACAAGCTAGTCAATCCACTATTCACACCATTTGAACAAGGGTGACACAACCTCTTACAAACCCTTCTCTTTTATCTTGAAGAGAAGTAAAAGCAGCAACCACAGATCTTCCAAACAGCCTTAGGATTCATAAATCAAAACAACAAAATAGCATAACAAGAATATAAATTCTATGGAACCTCAATAAATGATCAAACTGATTTTTCGCAGAGGTTCAAGGCGTGGTGCTTTCAAAGAGCATGAAGAATGGGGTATGAAAGCCTTTGGAAATAATCACAAGATTCTTTATTTTTGAACGGTGTTTCTATTTAAAAGTTGTGTAGGAATGGGCTGTGTGTGACCTCTATTTATACAAAAAGTTTTGCTTGAATAGGAAACAAAATTGGTCGATCAAAAAGTACTTTGGTAGATCAATTGAGAATGTTGGTCGATCACTTGTTGGTCGATCAATTAGCTTGGTTGGTCGATCAAGAGGAATTTTCTCAACTTTCTAAAATGAACTGATTTGAGTGGTCAAATAAGTAGGTTGGTCGATCAAAGTGTTTTGGTCGATCAATAAATAAGTTTGGTCAATCAATAACCCTAAAATTTGGTTTTGAAAAGATATGCAAAACAATCGCTTTTGAGTTTTATTTGAGGTTCCTTACAATAAAGTCCTAGACTCAAATAAATGAAAAAGATGCACGTCAGCAACTATCTAAACTTGTGTCTTGAATAGAGGCTTCAATCCAAGATAATCTTGAAATGTCAGTCTTAGCAATAAACGTAATTTTGGTGCATCAAAGCAAAGGTGCTTACAACCCTTTCATTGAATTTTTCTTACTACAAATTGGTATCTTTTTCTCTACCATTTTCTATCCTGAGATCAACACAAGGGCAAACTTAGTGCATATCTCCCCAGCTACCCATTTTGGTGTCTTTTTTCCTTTTACCTAACATTGTTTCTTTTTCTACTTTTCTTCTTTTTTAAAAATTTTTTATAATCTTTCTTCATCCACTTTATTCACATTTTTTCTACTTTTCTCTCATCTTTCTAGGGAGGTGGCTCTTTCAAACATGGTTCATGAATGCTTCCTAAACAAAAGTTGGAAATGATTAGGGTGGAAGTCTAGGCTCTGAATACCCTACATCTAGGGAGTAAATCCAATGCAACATAACAGCCATACCTATGAGGGTCCTAGGATTAGATATGAGCTGAGTTTGATTATTGAATTAGATCCTCAGATCTAAGCCTCGTCGAAAACCAAATTTTCAATGGATAGTTTCCCACAAACCAACTTATAGGGATACTCAGATTTTAGAGAATTCCAAACTAGAGGGTGAATAAATAAGTCATGTGCTATCTACCCCATTAACTTACTATCTTAGTCAATATGACTTCTCAAGAATTTAGAAGCAAAACTCATATCAAAGGAAATACTTTAGTTGGTTAAGCTGATCACAACCTGAAGAGTCTAAGTGATAAACTCTCAACACATACTCTTAAGTACCTAGTTCTCATCATCCTTTCCTAACTCAAATCATGCAAACATGATTATTATAATATTATTATTATTATTTGAACTTTTTTCTTTTTCATTTTGTTTTTTGAAAATGTGGAAAATTGATATGAAAGGTAGATGAATCAAAATGGAAAATAAAGATAGCAGAAATAAACAAAATTTATGCCTCCCTCCCATACCTGTCTGAAACATTATCCTTAACGTAACGGCTCTAACTCAAAGTTCACCTACCTAAGATAACATGTGGGAAATCAAATAGTGAAGTAAAATTGGATTGCTTCCCAAAAAGTGTTAAGTTTAACGTCTTTAGCTAGACATATGGTATCTTGAAGATTAGGTTTCATGGACATAGGTGTAAGCCATAAGAATGAGCATAATAGAATGGGTTTACAGAAGAGATAACAAAGAATATTAGCGATCTGATGATTAACCATTATTCGAAATGCTTGCCAATAGAGATGAACATGAGAAATTTAACAAACTTCTTTGAGTGCTCTTAAAAGTAAAGGACTATTAGAAACATCATCTCTAAAATCAAGAATTTGAGGATAACATGGATCCTTGAAATTGATTGGCTTCTCAAAGGTTTATGCAGTATGAGCTCTAACCCTTCCATGGTGAGATCATCAATCCACACACACCATTAAACCTTATTGTAAGTTGATAGGATGTTCCCCCCAAGAAGAATAAATATGAAGAACTGGCTCAACCAAACATCTTCTAGAGAATCTAGGTCTTTAATTTTCCTTTATGTAATAGGTAACTCCAACTCTGGCTTAGTCTGTTTAGAACCAATTCCTAACAAATTTTCCAACTATTCAATATCGTCCCTAGCAGATTTTGTAATTGGTTCAAATTCTAATTGCCTATCTCCTCTTTAGAGGGAGTGTCAGGACATCGCTTTTGTCGTCACTACCTTCATCGAGAAGCAAGCCACCTCACCCTCACCATCAGAGCATCGTGAGGGGCCTCTAGATATTTTCTATCTCTATCTTACTTTGTGCATTTTATATTGAGAACTTTAGAGTTGATATAAAATGAATACTTTCATTTCCACTGAGATGTATGTGACTTATGCTTGGATGTGTAGCTGATTTCATGTTGCAAGGGATTAGAGAAAATACCTAGGTAGACTAAGGAAAATTTTGGGTTGACTATGCTCGTGCATGCGAGAACTCAAGTTGGTTTGTGCTACAAGGCATTTGGAGATAGCCCGAGCCTAGGAGTGAGTCTCCGAGTCGGGTTCTGCCTTGGATGTAAACATAGACACATGCTAGGCCTTGGGGGATGCGTATTGCACTCACCATGCAATCTGGGACGTGCCTTGAAATCCCTAGAGGCTATCCTAAGTCCCATGTTTCTTCTCCTACCACTTCCCTTTCATTTTGATTATCATTTTGCAAGTCTACCAGTTTGGGTAAACTTGCTATGTTTGATTTAAAAATCTATTCCAGTAGGTTACGAACCCCCAAAAATCACCAAATCGTGCCTATACATAAATGATAAAGAAAGGTTTCATGTTGCAGAATTGGGAACTCTAACTCTCTACATTTTATTTTACAAAATTCTTGCATTGAACGAATGCCATTCTGAAAATAGAATGTTGATTTTCCAGCTTCTTAGAAATACTGTAATTTTTTTACACCTTCTATTAGCATGAAATTGTGGGCACTATCTGATCAAATGAGAGTAGTGTTATTTAATAAGGTGATATTAGTATAGAAATGGGTATAGTGGAAGTGGTTAACTATAAGTGATCGTACACAAATTTTTCAAATGTGTTTAACTAGGACTAAATTAGATTTTAAGTTATCAATTTTATGCCTAGGGTTAAACACAAGGAGGTAGGTTTACGGTTGATTTCTACGCGAATCATAAAGGCACGTCATTTCCATTTGCTTATTATGATTTTGGATTTTTCTTTGGTTTTAGATTTTTTTTAGGATAACTTTGTTCTTGAGGCATGTCCTCAAAATAAGTCCTTGGCAGCATGCCAAACTTGAGTCCAAATAATCTCACTACACGTGAGATCAGGTACCTGGAAGTCAAGGGTTATCTTTTCTCTTTTATATTTTTTTTGGTATTTTCTTAATTGCCAAATGAAAGATAAATACTTGACACAAAATAGAAATTGCTAAATTGAAATAAATTGAACTACATAGCTTATCTATATATGTATATATGTATGTATAATATATATATATATATATATATATATATATATATGGATATAGCTATATAATATAGTGATGGGGAGGTTGAATCTATGATTCAATTTTATGTAGCACGGTATTAGTTTGACCAATGTCTAGAGAGACGAGATCAAAACTAGTGATGCACCATGTGTAGGGTATGCAATGGACGTGTGTGCATGTGTGCAACTTGTGCGCACAAACACGCAATTTAATGTGCGGGAAATGGATGTTGTGCAAGTGATGTAAACGTATGAAAATGTGAGTAATGTGTATGTGTATGTGAAGGTGAGTGTGTGGTGAGTGGCTTTATGTGTGCGTGCACATAGTGCACAGGTGCTGAGGGTGTGTGTGGCGCACTCAATGCGTGGGCAAGTGTTGTGCAATGGTGCTATGCCATGCGTGTGTAAGTGTGCTCTATGTGTATGCGGGTGGGATGGCTAGTGGAGGGGAGAGGATTGGGTGCGGGAAGAGGGGTGTGCCATTGGCTAACCAAGAAGGTTAGCTGGTGGAGTGTCACACCAAGAGGTGAAGGGGAAGTGCATGGTAAAGGGCCGATCGACCGTTGCGATATTTGACCTGCTAAGTTCCACACTTGGTCAAATAAAGAGAGAGGCCTGCATGGGGTGTGCTGCGATGATCAACAGAGGCTGTGAGGAGCGTGAGCTGAGTAGGGCCCTATCACCGGATAATTGAGAAACTACTTGGTGATGAGCAACGAAAATGAATAGTGATAGGGTACGAACAGTGCAAATAGAATAATAATAATGACTATCTCTAATATACTCTAATGGAAATAAAAAAAAAAAAAAATAGCAAAATAAAGCTCAGAACCACCTTTTCCTAGCCACAACTCGCCTAAGACTGTAGACCCTAACCCTAGATTGGTCATCCAGGACACCCCGATCCTTGATAAAGATCCTGAGCCAATTCTAGAGGAACCAACTAAGGTTCCATTTCTCAAGGCCTTGACCAAGGGAAAGAAGAAACCCAAACCCGTGGCTCTTGAGGAGGACATGGTCAAGCTCTTTAAGCAGGTCCAAATAAATATCCCGTTGATGGATGCAATTCGCCATGTACCAGCTTACACAAGATTCGTAAAAGATATATGTACACCAAAATTGCAGAGACCGAATGGCATCCTTCGAAATGCGTATGTCCCGAAGGGGCAGGTGAATGTGGTCATTTCTTGGTCCTCTAGATGGATTGCCACCTGGTTGTAACCGGAGTACCCATCAAGAAAGCAGAAGAACCTATTTCCCGCTAGTTTTTCGAGGATCTGATCAATAAACGGTAGTGGAAAATGATCCTTCTTCATGGAGGAATTGAGTCTTCTGTAATCAATGCAGACTCTCCACGAGTTAGCTATTCGAGTAGGAATGACTTCTCCGGTTTTAGTCGTGATGATGGTAAGTCCTGCTTTTTTAGGCACCACCTGTATTGGACTTACCCAACGACTGTTGGAGATCGGGTAGATGATCCCTGCATCTAACCACTTTATGATCTTTTTCACGACCTCCTGTAGGTTAGGGTTTAGGCGTCTTTGCATTTCTCTTGAAGGTCGTGTGCCTTCTTCTGTGTAGATTCGATGTGTGCAGTATGAAGGGCTTATACCAGTCAAATCATCGAGAGTCCATCCAATGGCTCTATGATGTTGCTGGAGAACAGAAATCAAACGGAGCTCCTGGTTAGGTGTGAGTCGAGAGTTGATAATCATAGGAAACGTCTGATTTGAATCCAAAAAGACGTACTTCAGATGTTTGGGAAGGGGCTTGAGTTCCATGACAGGATTGTCAGCAGCAGCGGGTGGTTCGGGGTTTGTATCAGGAACAAGGGTAGGAGACATAGGTGTGTCTAAATCATGTTCGCACTCCTCTGTTAGCGGGTTTTGATTCTCTAGTGGTTGATCAAGGATAATCAGGTTGTCCTCTATAGTAATTCATCAACCACGTCTTTGACATCACATATTTCCTCTATAACTCCGCAATTAATCCCTTGTTGGGCCTTAAAAATGTCAATCTTCAGGTTTTGATTCCCAAATTTTAATTCTATCTGGCCCTCTTCGCAGTTTATGTTGGCCCTAGCAGTGGCCAAAAAGGGTCTCCCTAATATGATTGGTGTGTCCCTTGGGTTCTTAGGTGCATCCATGTCCAGTATTATGAAGTCCACTGGGAAATAAAAATCTCATACCCTAACAATGACATCCTCGAGTATTCCTTTAGGCGACTTGATGGATCGATCGGCTAACTGCAATGTCACCTCAGTGGGTTTAAGTTCAGATTCTTCAAGGTGGTCAAGGAGGGATGTAGGTATTAAATTTATGGAGGCATCTAGGTCTAGTAAGGAGCTATCAAATTGGGTTTCACCAATTTTACAAGAAATCAAGGGAGTTCCTAGGTCTTTAGCCTTGGGTGGGAGTTTGCTCAAGATGACAGAGCTGGCTTGCTCTGACAGTACGATTGGATTCCCATCCTTGGTTCGCTGCTTACGTTTAGGTGTACATAGGTCTTTCAAGAATCTTGTGTAAGCCGGTATGTGGCGAATTGCATCCATCAATGGGATGTTTAACTGGACCTGTTCAAAGAGCTTGACCAGATCCTCCTCGGGAGCCACAGGTTTGGTTATCCTTTTTCCTTTGGTCAAGGCCTCAGGAAATGGGATCCTAGTTGGTTCCTCTAGGATAGGTCTAGGTTCTTGATCTGGGACAATGGTATCTTGGATAACTATCCTAGGGTCTTGTCTATTATTAGGCTTGGAGTGGTTCGAATAATGTGGGTCTTGGGTTGTTTTACCACTACGTGTTGTTATAGAGTTTAATCCAGCTTGATTTTGGTTTGGGTTTGGTAGGAGGGGTGGCTGCTGCTGAAATCCTGCATAAGATGTCAAAGCTTCCATCCCGTTTGGCGATGGAGCAGTAGGGGCCTGATAAATCAAATGTGCGTGGCCTGAATTTGGATTCATAACGTGCCTCTGGGTTGGCACGTTATTTAGGTTGGGCAGAGGTTGCGAGGGAAGGGTGCCAGGTTGGCGGGAATTTGCCATCTGGGCCAGTTGGTTGCAAACCTCTGTGATCTCGTCCTTGTGCTGTTTTTGCATTGCCGTATTTGTCTTTTGAATGTCAGCCAGTGCTTGAAGGATAAGAGTCAGTTGGTCCTGTTGGTGCTAAAGCACCACGATCATTTGTTTTGATGATAACAAAACACGTGTTATTTAACATTTGCAATTTGAGTCCTAGATTTCAGGTCAATTGCAAATGTGGACGTGTTTAGACGGAGTTCGAGCTCGCATCTAGGACGGATTGGAGGAGCTTGAAGGAAAACAGAGGAGGTTCGCGTGGAGCGAAAGATTGGAGATGGAAGACAAGAAGAATAGGATAGATTCTTTTTATCCTTTCATGTATCTCTTGTATTTATTTTCTTGCTCTTTATTTTCCTTAGACATTATGTTAAAGAGCCTCAAAGAACCCTAACAGTAGTCCTAGGAACACCTGCACAACCCTAGGATACTTAGGTTTTCTGTAGAACACTTAGAAAACCAATATAGGGTTAAAACAGACTTTCCAGACGTCTAATTCACGAATCAGACGTCTGATAAAGGATTTTAAGACGTCTGACTGTTGTTTCAGACGTCTGATAACTGTTAGGCTGGACATAGTTAGTTCTGTCTGATGAAATCAGACGTCCAGACCTTAGACCAGACGTCTTAGGAGACGTCTGATGACTTTGCCAGACGTCCAGTTAGTGGACCGTTGGCTGGCTTAGAAAACACTCAAGATTATGACCGTTAGAGCCTTATCAGACGTCCATAGGACTTTCCAGACGTCTGATAAATGACCGTTTTGCCTCGGCTGACCCAAAATCTCTTCTCAGAGATTTTCTAGCCGTTGCAACGTTTGGAAATCAATTCCCACAGTAAAAGTAGGTTTCCAGATGTCCAGACATAGTACCAGACGTCCTGTATGTCGTCTGATGGACTTGCACAAAAACCCTGTTTAGATCTGATTCAAGTCAGGGAGAAACCCGCATAGAATCAGACGTCTGACCTTGGAATCAGATGTCTTAAAGTGGCCTTCCAGACGTCTGATGCCAGAGTTAGACGTCTGATAACCCTGTCAAAAGCAATCATTGTCCTGATTTCGGCCTGATTCTCTTGGGCTTTGCACCTAACGGCTATGGAAGCTTTTCCAAGCCTTCCAAAACCTTCCTAAGGCCTCTATAAATAGAGGGGAGCCTTTACACACCAAAACACAAGAAGAGAAACATAAGAGAGACATATACACACTAAGACACACACCTTGCAATACACTTTCAAACCTTTTGTGTCCAAAGAAAAGACTCTCTTGCTCTCCAAGCTCAAGCTCCATCATCTTGAGAGCATTCAACCGTTGCGCACCCGCTCTCCCACCGTAGATAACGAGAGCGACGTAGCGCCATCACGTGGCACACGCACCGCGTCATCGTCGACGCACTCCTTGCAAAGGGGAGTTTCCTATTTCCTATAGAAGCTAGGTTTAATTTTGTTGGCTCTATAGGACTGTTGTTTTATTTTATCTTTGCATTTTGGTTGGGTATTCGCTTTGCGAATTCCCGTCTCCTTCGTGGGACAAAATCCTTCTCATGGAGAGAAGGGGTTGAGGAACGCTACCCTCGTACTTGTAGCGTGGTTGTACTGAGGTTGAATCACCCTCGTTTAAAGTGATTCATTTAGTGGATTTTGATCAACTTGGTTGATCAGAAAATCCTAACTCGAGAGGGTTAGGTGGTGGTTTTCACCCGGTTTGGGTTTCCACCTAAAAATACCTGTGTACATTGTGCAATTGATTTTTGTGAGATTGCTTTATATTTTTATTTCCGCAATTTTATTACGTCACCCCTCCTAGTAGGGAACTTTCAATTGGTATCAGAGCAGGTCTCGCGAAATCGGCGTTACAAACCGGCGAGGATCTAGATCATGGAGGGAAGCATAGCCGCAATCAGAATCTCCGAGGGGCAGTCCACCGTCCAACCACCCTACTTTGACGGGAACAACTACAGCTACTGGAAGTTGCAGATGAGGATGTGGCTTCAAGCCACGGACTTCGCTCTATGGGGACGTTGCGAAGCCTCATACGAGATCCCGAAGCGACCGGATGCCGGCTACTCGCAGCTGCAGATTCAAGATCTCTCACTCAACGCAAAGGCAATGAATGCCTTGTATTGCGCGTTGAGTCCGAAAGAATTCGAACGAATCCAAGAGTGCACCACCGCTCACGAGATATGGAGGTTGGAAGGCACTCATGAGGAGACGAGTTCGAAAGAAGATCTCAGAGAGAAGGAAACCACGTGCCTCGGTTTCATGGCAATCGGGGAAAGCGACATCGACAGCGAAAGCGACTCCGACAATGAGGTAAACCTGGATTTACAAGAAGCTTTTAATGAATTATTCGAGATTAGTAAATCACTAAAAATAGAAAACAAAAGCATGAAGAAGAACCTTAGTTTTCTTAAAAATGAAAATGATAGGTTAGAAAAACAACTTAAGGACATAGAAGCTACTCCTAAGGATGATAACCTATTATTAGATAATCATAACCTCATCGATGAAAATAATAAATTGATTGAGGAAAATGTTAGTCTAAAATTAGAAATTTCAGATTTAAAGACTAAAATGAACATTATAGAAAAAGAAATTGCATGTCTTAGGGAAAATTCTAACAAATTAATCAACAAAGTTGATAATTTTTATAGCCCTAAGGTTGAGAAAGGATCTCCATCAAGGAGACTCTCTAACAAATCCGGATCCAAGCCCACTTGGATACCGAAAAAAGAATTAGAATCTTGTTTTGTAGTATTCAGGGATAACTACAATACACAGGACTGGACCTACAAACTCAAGGCTGGTCAACTCAAGTTGGGAGAACCAAGGAGTAGACCAAGGAGGAGAACAAGAAGACCGACGAGACGACGAACAAACGACGGACCCGCCGCACGTCGACCACCGGATTGGAGACCGGCGCCAATGCCCGGGCCTCCAAGCTACGGATGGGAGCCCCATCCGATGTGGCATCCACCACCACCATTCGGGCCATTTTATTGGCCATGGTAGGTGAGGTAAAACCCTTTACCCTATCTTTTTATCAATAGCATTTAGATAGGGGGAGTTAAAAATTTTATGAGCTAATTGTCAATTTTTAAGGAGGAGAAATAAGGTAGCTAAATTTCCTTTAGTAAGGGGGAGAAAAATAATAGCTATCTTGTTGTTACAAAAAGGGGAGAATATTACCTTTGTTAAGATAAATTCATAGAAGAGCATGTTTTAAGGGGGAGTTATAGGAAATTTAAAATCAAACCTTTTTGATAATGTCAAAAAGGGGGAGGATTTTTTGTATTATTATTTACGGTTTTGTCATCATCAAAAAGGGGGAGATTGTTGGTGATAAAGCACCACGATCATTTGTTTTGATGATAACAAAACACGTGTTATTTAACATTTGCAATTTGAGTCCTAGATTTCAGGTCAATTGCAAATGTGGACGTGTTTAGATGGAGTTCGAGCTCGCATCTAGGACGGATTGGAGGAGCTTGACGGAAAATAGAGGAGGTTCGCGTGGAGCGAAAGATTGGAGATGGAAGACAAGAAGAATAGGATAGATTCTTTTTATCCTTTCATGTATCTCTTGTATTTATTTTCTTGCTCTTTATTTTCCTTAGACATTATGTTAAAGAGCCTCAAAGAACCCTAACAGTAGTCCTAGGAACACCTACACAACCCTAGGATACTTAGGTTTTCTGTAGAACACTTAGAAAACCAATATAGGGTTAAAACAGACTTTCCAGACGTCTAATTCACGAATCAGACGTCTGATAAAGGATTTTAAGACGTCTGACTGTTGTTTCAGACGTCTGATAACTGTTAGGCTGGACATAGTTAGTTCTGTCTGATGAAATCAGACGTCCAGACCTTAGACCAGACGTCTTAGGAGACGTCTGATGACTTTGCCAGACGTCCAGTTAGTGGACCGTTGGCTAGCTTAGAAAACACTCAAGATTATGACCGTTAGAGCCTTATCAGACGTCCATAGGACTTTCCAGACGTCTGATAAATGACCGTTTTGCCTCGGCTGACCCAAAATCTCTTCTCAGAGATTTTCTAGCCGTTGCAACGTTTGGAAATCAATTCCCACAGTAAAAGTAGGTTTCCAGACGTCCAGACATAGTACCAGACGTCCTGTATGTCGTCTGATGGACTTGCACAAAAACCCTGTTTAGATCTGATTCAAGTCAGGGAGAAACCCGCATAGAATCAGACGTCTGACCTTGGAATCAGACATCTTAAAGTGGCCTTCCAGACGTCTGATGCCAGAGTTAGATGTCTGATAACCCTGTCAAAAGCAATCATTGTCCTGATTTCGGCCTGATTCTCTTGGGCTTTGCACCCAACGGCTATGGAAGCTTTTCCAAGCCTTCCAAAACCTTCCTAAGGCCTCTATAAATAGAGGGGAGCCTTTACACACCAAAACACAAGAAGAGAAACATAAGAGAGACATATACACACTAAGACATACACCTTGCAATACACTTTCAAACCTTTTGTGTCCAAAGAAAAGACTCTCTTGCTCTCCAAGCTCAAGCTCCATCATCTTGAGAGCATTCAACCGTTGCGCACCCGCTCTCCCGCCATAGATAACGAGAGCGACGTAGCGCCATCGCGTGGCACACGCACCGCGTCATCGTCGACGCACTCCTTGCAAAGGGGAGTTTCCTATTTCCTATAGAAGCTAGGTTTAATTTTGTTGGCTCTATAGGACTGTTGTTTTATTTTATCTTTGCATTTTGGTTGGGTATTCGCTTTGCGAATTCCCGTCTCCTTCGTCGGACAAAATCCTTCTCGTGGAGAGAAGGGGTTGAGGAACGCTACCCTCGTACTTGTAGCGTGGTTGTACTGAGGTTGAATCACCCTCGTTTAAAGTGATTCATTTAGTGGATTTTGATCAACTTGGTTGATCGGAAAATCCTAACTCGAGAGGGTTAGGTGGTTGTTTTCACCCGGTTTGGGTTTCCACCTAAAAATACCTGTGTACATTGTGCGATTGATTTTTGTGAGATTGCTTTATATTTTTATTTCCGCAATTTTATTACGTCACCCCTCCTGGTAGGGAACTTTCAGGTCCTGGTTTTTCCTGGATTGGTATGTGGGATTGGGCCGAGGCTGAGGCAGCTGATATGGATGAGGGGCTTGTGGACGGGGTTGATATGGTTGTCTTTGAGAATTTCCCGCCCACTGAAAGTTAGGATGATTTCGCCATCCAGGGTTATAGGTATTGGAGAATGGGTCATTCTGGATGGCGTTGAAGTCCTTGCAGTTCTGAGGAACCTCAGGAAAGTCAGAATACGAGGGTTCAGAGTTCCCCCAACTCGAGTAGAATGGATCGGAGGTCACTCCGGTCTGAGAGGCAGACGGGGGTGGATATGGGTCCATCCCCTTGGCAGATTGGTGATAGATGTTTTGCACAGTTTCCCTTGCCAGAGGTAGTCGTGCAAAAGAGTTTTGCGCAGAGGTGGCTTGCTGCAAATGCTGAGTTAGCTCGTCCACCTTCTTTTCTATGATAGAAACCTTGTCCAACCGACTGGCCATCAGTTCTAAGTCGACAGAATTGGATAGGTCCTACATCTCATGTGTCCCTCTCAGATTTGTTGATGTGCGGGCATTCGTCCTGTCGAATAAGCCCATGGAGTCATTATTTATGGAGTTCTCGCACATGTTTTCGAGAATCTCCCACATCGTGTCCTCATGTTGACCGATGATGTTTCCTCCGCATGTTGCGTTGACGAATAAACGAATATCTTCACGGAGTCCCTGGTAAAAAGACTGGACTTGTTCCCACTTAGGAACTCCGTGATGGGGACACTTTCGCATGAGATCTAAGAATCGATCCCATGCTTCGTGAAGAGGTTCTCCCGGTTGTTGAGTGAAATGAGTGATCTGGTGGTGCAAGGCATTCGTCCAGCCAACGGGGAAGAATTTTTTCAAAAATTCAGACTGAAGTTCCTCCCATGTGTTGATCGGACGGGTCTGAGTTTGATACCAATGTACGGCCTTGTCCAAGAGGGAGAACGAAAACATTTTCATGAGTAGGATATCCCGATTTTGTAGATCTGACCCGAAGGTCTGGGCCAGATGCTTGAGTTGTTTAATGTGTTGGAATGGATCCTCAGAGTTAAGCCCATGAAACTTCGGTATGGCATGAATCATATTGGGCTTCAGTTCAGAATCAGGTCCTCCAATCGAGATTCGTACTCGAGGTTCGATAGCCACCGCAGCGGGATTATAGTGATCTCGCATCATAGGTTGCTGCGGTGGGTTTACAAAGTTCTGAAAGAGATCATTAAGGCGCTGAAGTTGGTGTTCAAGGTTATTCTCCTCTTCAATGGGTTGTGCCATGATGGAAGAAGGAGAACCAGGGTCTAAATCAGATGAAAGATTTATGTGGTGGGGTTGCTGCACAAACAAGGGCGTCGAGGCTTGGCCTCGACGAGAATGAATTTCTAAAGGAGGTCTTAAGGGTGGTCTTAAGGACCTCCTACCGAACATGCACTGAAGGATGTGATGAGATTAGAAGGTGCTGGACCCAATCAAGACACCCAAAAATTGTTGGGTGACTATAGAGGTTCGGAGCGGATGGACCCCTTAGTCAGAAAGGTCGTCCACCTGAGAATTACCTGGGTAGCTAGAGAGGGAGAGTCCCGCAAAGACCCCTACACGGTAGAGCATCCCCACGGGTTACAGGGTTTCCCCTACCCGACCTCTCTTGTCACTGCGGTTCCAGGTAGACCAGAATGGGGACCTTGACCTCTTAAGTCTACTTTTTTTATTTTAAGATCAAGGTGCTTAATGTTCCACTTGAACTTTTAGGTATTTTGAGTGAAAAAGTGACCTAATTTTAAGGTTGGTTGTCCCAAGGGATCAACTTCACCTCTTGTTCCTTTGAGAGCTTTTAGGTCCTTTCTTTTAGGGTTCAAATGGATTAAAAGCTTGATTTGCTTAGGGTTCCTCTTGTATATATATTTTCAAACAAGGTTTAGGCACACCTCTTTTTCGAAAAATTTGTTTCTTTGTTTAAGATAAGTTGTGTCTCTAAAAACCCTAGCTTTTTAATTCTTAACTTGGCTCTAGTGGGTCCAATTTAGTTGCCTCAGAATTTAGTACCTAGGGCTCAATCAAGAAAGTTTTAGCCCTAGTTACCTTAGTTGGATGAGCAGATAAAAATGTGTTGAAATGAAAATCAGGCAACTTGATGAGTTACTAAATATGAAACAGGTAGCCCTAAGTTGATTGTTCTTCTTTTTTTGTTTTTTCTTTTCAGGTTTTGAGAGAGTTAAGAGAGAGGGCTTATGGAAATTACCTGTTCCTTGGAGTGTCTATTGTGTAGCTGCTCTTCTTTCCTTTTTGCTTTCCCTGTAATAAGCACAACAAAAGCGAGGAGTTAGGTCAAATATTGGATCAAAAAGTTGTAATCAAAAGCTTTAACAGTGCCCGTTGCTCCCCGGCAACGGCGCCAAAGTGTTTATCGCGCTTGATCGGGTTTTAAAAGATAACACGTTGTAATATAGCCAACAAAGCGTTCAAACAAATAGAGAATTTTATTACTCGAAAATCGGAGTATCCGAGGTCGAACACAGGGAGCAATCTCACTACTTTTAAAACTAAGGAATACAACTTTTAAATGAAAGATAATTGATTCACAGAGAGATTTAAAAAAAATAGTTGCTAAGAGAGAGAATAGAATTGGACGTCTGATTTCTTTATCAGACGTCTTAAATGTAGTCTTCTTGTTTGGCCTTCTTTCTTGGTCTTTGCTTTCTCTGCAGTCTTACTTCTCTCCTCTGCCTTCTTCTTCTTCTTCGTAGGTTCTTCTTCTTCTTTTCTTCTGATCTAAAGGGCTTCTTCTTCCTTGGTCTTCTTCCTGCCTTTGCTTCTTTTCTCTTCTGTCTTCTTCTTTTTGTCTGCACTCCTTTTCTTCCTTGGCTAAGTTTCTTCTCTTCTTCGCTCAGCCTACCTGCACAGAGAGGTGGAAGCAAAACCTACCCTACCCCTCTACCCGCACGTCTCTCTCTCTCTCTGAAATTCACTCAAGGACACTCTCCTAGAGCCACAGGTAATCGGGTCGGATTTCGCACCTGGGACCAGGCGCATCGGTGAGTGGGTGATGTGCGAGGTGTGCTCAGATTGGGTCGGGTCGGAGCCCACCAGATCCGTGAGGTGAAACCACGGACGAGGCGAGCGCTAGATGGGGGACCTCACCCCTGTGCATTCGGAGGCAACCAAAAGATAACACAAATTCACTTTATATCATACCTGCGCTTCGTATTTCGCCGATGTGGGACTATTAGTCCTGCCCCGCTCTCGCGCGCGGCCGCAAAAGACTCTTCTTCGCTTGCCAAGGCTACAGACTTTGCTGCACTTCTTGCTGGACCAGATGTCTTCCCACTGCTCGCCCGAGTCCGCTGCACCTGAAGGCTGGAGGTCCTGAAGCCTGGAGCTGCTCCGAAGCTGCTTCAACCGTCAATGGTGGCAGGGGATGGAATACTGCCAAACACAAAACAAGCCTCTCGGCTTAATCAGACCAGCTGGGGACCTTCGCCGTGGCACGGCGAAGGTGGTGCACGGTGCCGCAGGTCGTGGGACGGCCTAGGCATGCGTGCCTAGGTCGTCCTGTGACCGGAGATGTGGGTGTGTTCGGGGGAGCGTTGTGTGGGTGCAGAGCGGCAGTGGGTGGGCGGAGGATGTTCCTTGTGGTGAGGCAGAGCCTTTGAGTTGGTCGGCGAGTCGTGCGGAAGTGTGGAGTGACGGGAGCGATTCGCCGGAGGTTGGCCGGAGGGATGGAAGATGGCGGTGGTCCGGCGTGGTCGAGGGGTAATTAAATGAAATGTAAGGGGGAACAGAGAGAGCGGAAGAAGGGGAATGTATCTGGACTGTTCTAGAAGAGAAGAGAGGCAGCGGAGTGGACGGCGCGTAGCTGCTGTCATCGGAGAAGAACCCTGAGGAAGGGCGCGGCGACGAGGACGAGGTCAGGGGAATGCGCGCTTGGTACGGTGCGATGTGGGAGGACGAGGCGAAGTGGACTCTGCTGCTGGTATGGTAGCAGAGCAGCGAGAAGGAGGGGAGGAGGTCGTCGGAGCTTGAGGGTTCCTTGGCCGGAGATGGAAGAGAGGAAAATTTGGGGGAATCTCTGCCAAGACAAGTCTGAAATTCATCGGCCGGGTTTGGGGATTCTTTTATAGGTGCTGACAGAACTTTCTAGTGCATGGAGAGCATGCAATCATCTCCGATGGCTCGCCGGAGAAGGAAAGAGGGTGGATACCCAAATCCCTCGTGCGTTCGCACGAGAGATTGGGTTCACACCAGAGATCGTGATTGGCCTTAGATGGAAGGGAATTCCTCAGAGAATCTCCCTTCCATTTCTGGGAGGGGATCTCTGAGGAATCAGAGAGTATTCCCTCTCTAAACCTCGCTGGAAGTCGATTCTGCCCTAACAATGGCGGCAGGACTTGATTGCAAAGGTGGCGAGGAAATTAGGGGGCTCTCTGCAATGATTTTCAAAAGATAGGGGCCAAATTGTGATTTGGGTGTACTAAATTGCAAAGTAGGTCAAGATGACCTCCCCTTAGGTCCAAATTTTGGTACAAACCTAATTTGGACATAAGGAATCCAATGGTGAAGTTGGATTTTAGGTTTGACCATGTTTGACTGGATATTTTGCGTAAAAACCTAACTTAGGTTAGTTGATGAGCTAGGACCCTAATCTAGGTCAAACTAGGTTCCAAAGGCCAAATTAAGTGTTCTAAACCATAAGGAATATTTTTCCATGATTTTTATAGGATTTACTTAATTTTTATCCTGACCAGAACCTTGTTGATTTAAGCAGGTCTGTTTTAGGGTTACCAAATGTCATTTAATTCCTAAATTGCACATAAACCCATTTCTGATTGACTAAACCTACTTTTTATCTTATTTAGACCAGTTGACCTATGCTTTGCCTCTGAGAAATCCCGTTTATGTACTGCAATGGTAAAATTACAGTTTTAACCTTTATTTCATGTTTTCTTCCCAGAGCACTTATTCCTTCATTTAGGCCTTCTTTGTAGGTTATGTAGGAGCTTTTATCTTCTTTATTGGGTCAAAATGAGCTAGTTGTGGCTCATGATGAGGCTCTCATCACTAACCAAAGGTGGGAACCCAATTGTATGGTTAGAGCAAGCTAGCTCTATCATTTTGAGCAAATTCCCACCTAAGGCAAAAGACCTAGGCACCGTACAGATCTCTTGTGCTATCAGTGATATACTATTTGACAGAGCCTTATTAGATCTAGGAGCCTCCATAAACCTAATACCTACATCCCTACTTGACCACCTTGTAGAATCTGAGCTCAAATCAACAGAGGTAACATGCAGTTAGATGATCGATCTATTAAGCCACCAAAAGGAATTCCCGAGGATGTCATAGTTAGGGTACACCATTTCTACTTCCTTGTGGACTTTATAGTTTTGGATATGGATGCTGCTGAGAACTTGAAGAACACACCAATCATTTTAGGGAGACCTTTTCTAGCCACAGCTACGACCAATATCAATTGTGAGGAGGGCCAAATTGACTTAAAATTTTGGAATAAGATACTAAAGATCGACATCTTTAAGGCCCAAAAAGGAAATAATTGTAGGGTTATCGAACAAATTTGTGACATCGAGTCCATGGTTGACGACCCATATGTCGAGGGAAACCTACTTATCTCTGATGATCAACAACAAGAGGGTCAAAGGTCACATTTTGAGGTGCCTGAACCAGACATAGAGATACCTTTAGCTCCTGCCATCGCTCCTAAACCTCACCCTGAATCACCTGCTGCTACTGAAAATCCAGTCATGGAGTTGAAACCCCTCCCTGACCATATCAAGTATGTCTTTTTGGGTTTTAATCAGACATTTCCTATGATTATCAATTCCTGCCTTACCTCTGATCAAGAAACTCGCTTGATTTCTGTCCTCCAGCAGCATCAGAGAGCCATTGGTTGGACTCTTATGACCTGACTAGCATCGGCTCGTCATATTGCACACGTCACATCTAAATTGAAGAGGGTTCACGACCATCCCTTGAAATGCAAATACGCCTGAATCCAAATCTGCAGGATGTTGTGAAAAAGGAGATCATCAAGTGGCTAGATGCAGGTATCATCTATCTGATCTCCGACAGTCGTTAGGTGAGTCCAATCTAGGTTGTGCCCAAAAAGGCAGGACTCAACGTCATCACAACTGAAACCGGAGAACTATACTGACCCATATAGCTAACCTGTGGAGAGTCTGTATTGATTACCGAAGACTAAATGCCTCCATGAAGAGGGATCATTTCCCACTACCATCCATTGATTAGATCCTCGAGACTAGTGGGAAATCGATTCTTTTGCTTCTTGGATGGGTACTCCGGTTATAACCAGGTGGCAATCCATCTTGAGGACCAAGAGAAAACTACTTTCACCTACCCCTTCGAGACATTTGCATTTCGTAGGATGTTCGCTCTCTACAATGCACCTGCTACTTTTTAGCGGTGCATGCTTGCCATATTCTCAGATATGGTAGGTGAGTACCTTGAAGTTTTCATGGATGACTTCTCGATATTTGGGGAATCTTTAGATGAATGCTTCCTGCACTTGGTCCAAATCCTCAGGCATTGTATTTACATGAATCTGGTTCTTTTCTGAGAAATGAGCCACTTCATGGTACCTGAGGGAATTGTCCTGGGTTACCTCATCTCTGAAAAAGGCATCCAGGTTGATAGAACAAAGGTTAATTTGATCTCCAAACAACCCATGCCTGGCTCGGTCAAGAACATCTGCTCTTTTCTAGGGCACATCGATTTTTATCGTTGATTCATTCTCGATTTCTTGAAAATCATGCACCCCCTGAATAATCTACTATCAAAGGATGTCCCCTTCGAAATCATCAAGGAATGCACTCATGCATTTGAGAGCCTACGTGAGCGAGCCACCTCAGCACCAATCCTACAATCCCCTGACTGGTCTCTACCTTTTGAGATCATGTGCGATGTGTCTGACTACGTTGTGGGTGTGATACTAGGGCAGAAAATAGATGGGAAACCTGTGGTCATCTACTACGCTAGCAAGACACTTGACGATGCTTAATGTAACTACACAGTTACTGATAATGAGTTGCTAGCTGTAGTCTTTGGCCTCGAAAAATTTCGTTCCTGTTTTGGGTTCTCGTGTTATCATACCCTCGGATCACACCGCAGTGAGGCACCTCCTCATGGACACGAAACCTCGACTAATCCACTTGATCTTGTTGTTGCAAGAATTCAACCTCAAGATTCACAACAAGGCAGAAAAATAAAACGTGGTAGTTGATCACTTGTCTCGCATCCCGTCTGATTTTATTGACCCTTCTAGACCAATCATAGAACACTTCTTGATTAGCTCCTCCTGACTATTGGTACAGGACTTCCCTGGTATGCTACTTTAGTTAACTACTTGGAGTTACATCAGATCCCGTTGCTCGAATGCTAGATCGGTGTTTTAAGAATGTCGCGTTGTACTATAGCCAAAATAGCATTTAAGCAAATAAATTTTATTACAAAAAAAAGATTCCAAGGTCGAACATAGGGAGCAATATGGAATTTAAAGCTCAAGATCACAATTCATAATTGAACACAATATATAAGTAAAAGTTTAAGGTAGAATGATATAAAAATCAATGATCAATGTGCAAAATGAAGAAGGTAAAATGGTGATTTAAATCACCAATTACCCTTATACAATAATAGCAAGTAGAAGCACAATATCAGAGTTAATTATAGCTTTAGAAACTTAAATCAGACGTTTGAAAGTAGGATCAGATGGCATAAATGTCTAATGCTACAATGCACTACCTCCTTTTTCTTCTCTCAGCCTCTTCTTCTTTTTCTCTACTACGGCTCCTTCTTCTCTTCTTCTTCTTCTTACAGGGGAGGGGAACTTCTCAGATTGGCTAAGTGTCAGCCAATGGCTTCAGCAGCAAAACCCTCCCCTACCCCTGTGCAGTCTCTCCTTCCATCTCTCTCTTAGGCTCTACTCTCTTAAGGCCTTCAACAGGATATCGGGTAATTGGGTATACGCACACCCAGGTCCAGGGCTACCTGCAGTGAGGTAGCAGTCGAGGAGTGCTTGGCTAGGCAGGTAAATAGGTCAGGCCAGGTCCATGAGCAGAGATCACGGATGAGGAGTGTGTGGGTGAGAGGGACCTTGGTGGTTGGGCCTGGATAGGTGTGTTAATATGGTGATTTTATCATTGAAGTGTGTATAGTGGTTAACCTAAATCGAGCTTAACCATCTCTTTACAAAATAATTTTTTTTTTTTTACCTGGCTTACTTGATTTTATCTTGGTCACTTTTAAGCCCAGGGTCGAACTCAGGGAGGTGGGGTTACAAGTCAAGTTTCTACGCCTTTCCTACAACAAATCTCTTCCATTTATTTATTGTGTTTTTGGTGTTTTTCTATTTAAGATTTTTTTCTGATAATCTTGGTCCTTGAGGCACACCCTCAAAACTAGGTTCTTGGCTTTGAGCCAAATCAGGGTTCCAAAATGGATCTTACTATTTGCAAGACGGAGTACCTGCAAGTCAAGGATTATCTTTTCTCTTCTATATATATATATTTTTATCCTTTTACTAATAGGAAAGCGAAATAGAAATCAAGTAAATATAGTACATATATATATGTATATATTATATATGTATAAAGGGGTGGGGGTGGAGGCGGAGATGGAGTGTAGCACGGTGTCGAGTTGGTCATCGTCTAGAAAGACGCAACCAACAGGACGAAATGCCGCATGCAAGGTGGACTGGTGAAAGATGAATGCAAGCACGCTTTCTGTACGCATGTATCGGGGAATATTAGCAACTAGTGCAGATATTCCTGCGATACCACATATGTAAGTAATGTGAAAAAAAATAATATATATATATATATGTATATATATATATATATATGGTTATAAATATATAGGTATATATATGTAGTTATATATGTATATAAATATATGTATATGTATATATATATGTATGTATATATAACTATATAGATGTAAATATATATATATACTAATATATGTATATAGATATATGTAGATAGATATGTATATATATATATATATATATATATGTATATATAGTTATATAGATAGATATGTATATATGTATGTATATATATATATATGTATAAGTATATGTGTATATATATATCTATGTATGTATATAGACTAATACATAGTTATATAAGTACTAATATATGTATAGATATATGTATATATATATATATATATATATTAGTATATGAGTATATGTATATATGTAAATATATATGTATGTATATATATATGTATGTATACTAATACTTAGTTATATAAATACTACTATATATATAGATATAAGTATATATATATATGTATATAAATATACATAGATATAAATATATATATGTATATAAATATATATAGATATAAATATATATATGTATATATATATATAAGTATATAATAGTGTATGGGTGTGTGTGTGTATGAGAGTGTGAGTGTGTGTAAGTGTCGGCAGAGAGATAGGGAGAGAGTGCTGTGAGAGAGAGAGAGAGAGCTGTTGGAGTGAAGGCTGGAGGGTTAAGGCATCTGCAGCACTCAGGGCATCGTCTGATGGCTTCACGCGTGCGCGCAGGCGCGTATGCACGCGAGGATGTGCACGCTATGAGCGAGTGAGCGTGCGGAGGAGAACCGCAACACACAGCGCTGCACAGAGAGCTGGAGCGGGCGTTGGCAGGCGCATGTGGGAGAAGACGCGGCGGGAGTGGGCGCTGATAGAGGACCGCACGCAGACGCCTGGGCGGGCGTTGGAGCGGGACGTGGGGCAGAACGTGTGCACGGGCGAAGGCCGGTTGCAGCGCACCGGGTGACCAGATAAGTGTGAAACTCACCGATCACCCCACTGTAGCCACAGTGTTGCACGGAAATGCGTGAACAGTGGCTACAGTGGCTGGGCGAGCTATGCAACCGGGAGCAGACGGTGCTGTGAGTGCGGGTGGCTTGCGGCTGGCTCAACACGTGCTGGCGTGCACGTGGAAGGGGTGCGCCGGTTGGTTGCGGGTGGAAGAGAGTGCACGACAAGGCACGCGGAGAAGGAGGCAAGGGCACCTGCAGCGCGCATGGTGGCCTGCGTGTGCTGCTGCCGCCTTGCTGCTGCTGTGGGGCTTGGTCGGCTGGTACAGGGCCGTGCGGTGGCCGGTTGAGCTCCAAAGCTTGAAGCTTTAGTGTAATGGCGGAAGGGCTTCAAAGGTAAAAAACAAGGAAAGAGCCACCATGCCCACCGGTTATTTGCTGAGCTGGGCGGTGGTGGACTCACGGTGGTGGTTGTGAACCACCGTGAGGTGCTCTTGTCCGTAGGGTGTCTCCTCAGAGGAGGAGGTCCTGCGTATGGAGGGAGAGGGGAGGGGACGGCGGCCTGGAGAAGTGCTGTTGTGTGTTTCTTTGGTGAAGGACCAGGCTTTTTGCAAAGGAAGAAGCCACCCTCTTTTTATAGAAGAAGGAAGCATACATAGCCATGCCCTGGTTGTGCATGGCTTGCATGCGGCTTGGCAGGGAGAGCATGAGCAGGGAATGGTTGAGCAGGACA
This sequence comes from Thalassia testudinum, assembly GCA_037157565.1. NCBI lineage: Eukaryota > Viridiplantae > Streptophyta > Magnoliopsida > Alismatales > Hydrocharitaceae > Thalassia > Thalassia testudinum. Next base: position 14,806,641 of record JAZHRO010000063.1, read on the forward strand.
TGGCGCGAAGAAGAAGATCCAGCCATGCCATGCCTTGCAGCCGCGGAAAGAAAGTCAAAAATCAAAAAGAAATAAAAAATGAAGATAGAAATTTTGTGAGGCAGCACTTGAAGAATATGTGAATTGCGAGGCCATTTTATTTACTCTCCTCCCCTCTCAATTAAATGCATGCATGTGTGTATTTTTACAATGCGACAATGTCTGCATAATATGCACTAGTAATGCTAGGAAATAGCACAAGATGACACAATTGCGGGTGTATTTTTGTGGTGCAATCATACCCCCATGCCTATCTTTTGCTAGTCCCTAGCAAAACTTTCTTTGTGTTGTATTTAGAAATGATCTTTAGCTGAAGATTTTCTTCTGAGGCGACAAAGGTGTGTTTATTGTTGGATATTGTGAGAACCAATTGCAGAGAACACTACCGGTACTTTAAGTCTCACATGACATAGATCATCTCTCAACTAACCAGGAATCTTGATATTTAAACCTTAAGTACTATTTCCAGGACCCAGGAGGTTTTTGCTGTACTCGAGAGCTCAAGAGATTATGTCTTGTGCTTAGTGACGGATCAAGACTGACCAGATGAACATTAAGACTCAAGCCCAGGGTTTCACGAATTTTTAAGTACAGGTTGGTCCCAGTTTCAGCTCATGTCTTTGGATTGACCCTTTAAAAGATGATGGAAACTCAACTCCCATTTTCTGATATTTGTGGCTCAAAGCGAATAAGGTATTTTCCCTGAAGAACTTTTTCAGGGGAAGACTTTACAGATATTTGTAAGATATACTGACTTATTTGCATCCTTCTTCTTCTTCTTTTTTTTTTTTGGAAACACGTGTCAGTATATCTCTTACAACATTATTTGGAGGAGCACACTTTTTTTCTTTTTGGTGGGAGAGTTCCTTTTTGGTGGAAAGAGTCTCTCCTAAACATGAGTCTAAAGCCTGGGATAAAAAGTCTACCTACGTGCACAGGTAAGGACTCCACCTTCCCTAATGAACACTAGGGTTGGATCTTATGTTCACCTGGTCTTTCTTGATATGTGTAGTGCGAACCAAGATTACTTAGGCTCTCGGGTAGAAGCAAACCAACGGATCTTGTACTGGTGTCTCAGGTACAAGAATACATCCTTAGTTAGGAGAGATTCTGATCTATTTTGTCAATGCTCAAGTGAATTAAGCCGAGCCTGAGCGAAGCAAGCTTCTGCGGCCTGGAAAGCCTTCAAAATAGAGGTTGAATATCCATAAACACTTATTGTATTTTTGTTTCAACCTTCAGATCATTACCAAACACCCTTTTTCATTTTTCATTTTTCATTTTTTTTTATATATATATATAGATAGAAACTGCATGATACCATAAAATACCCAGATCCTAAGGATGCCTATCCACCCCCCATGCCAAACGATGCTATGTCCTCATATGCATGCAGGGAAGCATAGAGAAAGGATGAAAAATCGGCTAACAAGAGCTGAGGTGAAGGGTATACAGCAGGGTGGTAGGGTTGGTGGATGGTGGGTGGTGAAGGAAAAATGAAGTGAGCGTGACAGTGAAGTGAAAAGTGATGGTGGATAGTGAGTGTTGTTGGGGTGCTTCCCAACGAGCGCTGAATTTAACGTCCCCAGTTGGACTCAAAATGAGGCAAAGAATTAGTTACCCTCCAGCAGGGCAACGGTTTCTACAACGGGGGCAGGTTCATGAGTCAGATAGGGTTTCAAACGCTACCCACTGACCGTAAATTTATGCCCAAATTTGGGATCTTCAATCTCGACAGCCCTGTTGGGAAATGGTCTTGAGACGAGGAAAGGACCAGTCCATTTGGACTTCAATTTCCCAGGAAAGAATTTGAGCTGGGCATTGTAGAGCCAAACTTGCTGAGATGACTCAAATTCTTTCTGCCGAATATGGCTGTCGTGAAAAGCCTTAGTGTGTTGTTTGAAAGTTAAAGTAGAATCATAGGCTTCACGACGGAGCTCTTCCAACTCCTGACGTTGGAGTTTCCTTTCTCGACCACACAGGTTTGGATCGAGGTTACATTGGCGAACCGCCCAATAAGCGTGGTGCTCCAACTCCACGGGCAAATGACAAGGCTTCCCGTAAATGATTCTATATGGAGACATACCAAGGGGAGCCTTGAAGGATGTCCGATATGCCCAAAGTGCGTCAATCAGCTTGTCAGACCAATCCTTACAGTCAGGCTGAACCATTTTCTGGAGAATTTGCTTGATTTGCCAGTTCTACACCTCTGCTTGGCTGTTCATCTGAGGATGATACGGGGATGCGATACGATGGTGGACTCCGTATTTCCTCAGAAGTGCCCGAAAAGAAGCATGGGTAAAGTGGCTTCCTCCATCAGAGATAATGGCTCGAGGGATCCCAAAACACGCAAAGATGTGGTCTTTGACAAATCGGGTGGATATAACATGGTCAGCACGGAGTGTGGGAATAGCCTCGATCCATTTCGAAACATAGTCAACGGCTACGAAGATGAATTCGAAGTCGTTGGAAGGAGGAAAGGGACCCATGAAATCAATTCCCCAAATGTCGAAGATTTCCGCAGCTAGGATGGGTTGCAAGGGCATCATGTCACGACGTGACATTGACCCTAACGACTGGCACCTAGTGCAATGCTTGGCATAATTGTGTGCAACCTGGTGATGGGAGGACCAAAAGAAACCGCACTGCAACACCTTGGTTGTAGTTTTCCTCCCAGAGAAATAGCCTCCGCAGGCTTGATCATGGCAGAAGGATAGCACACTGGGGAATTCGCTGTCAGGAACACAGCGACTGATGATTTGATCAACACCTATACAAAAAAGAAGTGGATTATCCCATAAATAATACTTTGCTTCTGCCATGAGACGCTCACGCTGGTTTTTAGGCCAGCCATGTGGAAGGGATCCTGAAGCAAGGTAATTGGCAATGTTGGCATGCCAAGGTCCAGTTGCCACATTTATTGCCAATAGGTGCTCATCAGAAAAATTTCATTGATCGACAAAGTAAGTTCAATATGGTCAGGGTCCTATCTGGAAAGGTGATTAGCCACAACATTTTGGGCTCTGACCTTATCGCTGATCTCAATGTCAAATTCCTGAAGCAGAAGGATCCAACGAATCAGCCTAGGCTTGGCATCCTTCTTGTGCATGAGATGGCGAATGCCCGTGTGATCAGTGAAAACAATAATGTGAGAGCCCAGAAGGTAAGATCAGAATTTCTCCAGCCCAAAGACGACTGCCAGTAGTTCTTTCTAAGTGGTAGTATAATTACGCTGGGCCTCATCCAACATCTTACTGGCGTAGTACCCCACGAAGGGGTGTCTATCGTGTCTTTGTCCCAAGATGGCTCCGACTGCAAGGTCGGAAGCGTCACACATGAGTTCAAAGTCGAGGGACCAATTAGACAGCTAGAGAACAGGGGCCTTGGTGACAGCATTACGCAGCTGCGTGAATGCTCGTATGCAGTCGAGGCCCATATCAAAGGATATGTCGGTCGATAGGAGATGAGTTAACGGTCGAGAAATTTTGGAGAAGTCTTTGATGAATCTCCTATAGAACCCGATGTGTCCGAGGAAGGAGCGGATTTGTTTGACAGAGCTAGGCACAGGTAAATCAGCAATTACGTCAAGCTTAGCTCTATCAACCTCGATACCCCTATCGGAGATGATATGCCCGAGAACAATTCCCTTGTGCACCATAAAATGACTTTTTTCCCAAGAAAGCACGAGGTTTACATCAATACATCTCCTAAGGATACGAGTCAGGTTGGCATGACAGTCTTCGAAAGATGGTCCAAAGATCGAAAAGTCATCCATGAAGACCTCAAGAAAGTCACCTACCATGTCATGGAATATTGCCAACATACATCTCTGGAAAGTTGTTGGCGCGTTGCAAAGTCCGAACGACATCCTTCTAAATGCAAAGGTGCTGAAGGGGCAGGTAAAAGTGGTTTTCTCTTGGTCTCGGGGGTCAACTGCCACCTGGTTATATCCTAAGAATCCATCCAGGAAATAGAAAAATTTATTTCCCGCTAACCGCTCCAGGATTTGGTCAATGAAAGGTAGCGGAAAGTGATCTTTCTTAGTTGCAGCATTGAGTTTCCTATAATCTACACACACTCTCCAAGATGTAGGAGTGCGTGTAGGCATGGATTTGCCCCTGTCATTAACACGGATGGTGAGTCCTGCCTTCTTGGGCACAACGTGAATCGGACTCACCCAGGGGCTATCGCTGATCGGGTAAATTATACCCGCATCCAGCCACTTAATGATTTCCTTCTTAACAACCTCTCGCATGTTAGGGTTGAGACGTCGCTGCATCTCGCGGGAAGGTCGAGCCTCCTCCTCCGTATATATACGGTGAGTGCAGTAGGAGGGGCTAATGCCAGATAAGTCTGATAAGGACCATCCAATAGTTGCCTTGTGTTCCATGAGGACCTTAGTTAGTTTGCACTCTTTCTCCCTGGTCAATTTTGAACTGATGATTATAGGGAGCATTTCATTTAGTCCCAGGAAAACATACTTAAGTGTATTAGGCAGCTCTTTTAGCTCAGGAGTGGATGGTGAAAGGTCTGGCATTTCTTGGGACGAGACTGTCCCAGGCGGATCAGAAAACAAGTCAAGAGGAAGAAATTGGCCCTCAGATTGGCTAAGAAGAGGGGCTTCTTGGATAGATGGATCCAGAAAGGAATAGCCCTAGTGATAAGTATATGGGCTCAAGGTCCCAGTGTGGATTTGCAAATCCACCTGATTTGGCGGGAAGGAAAGGGCAATCCGATCTTCAAGAGTGTGGATCGGCGGTGAGTAACTCGGATATGACTCAGACCACGAGGTATGGGAAGCGGAGAAAACCTTATCAGAAGTCTGGTAAGGAGAAGGTACGGGAATAGGGAGGGATGGGGGAACGTCACAATATGTGTTGGTCAGGCAGTCATTAGTGTTTATAGGTAATCCGCAGCAGTCAGAATAGGTCCCAATTAGTCCGATACACGCACTGACAGCCATGTCATCATCAGACATGTCATCCTCGATACAATCGCAATCAAAGTTCTTGGCTACCTTGAAGATGTTAAGCTTGAGCTTTTCAGATCCAATGGCAATCTCAATATAGCCTGACTCGTAGTTGATATGGGCGCAGGCTGTGGCCAAGAAAGGTCGACCAAGGATGATCGGACAATCAAAAAGTGAACTAGGAACTTCCATATCTAAAACAGGAAAGTCAACAAGAAAACAGAGACTGTTGACCCTAACCACCACGCCTTCCACCACACCCTTCAGGATTTTGACAGAACGATCTGCCAACTGTAACGTAATAGGGGTGGGTTTCAGATTACCCAAGGCAAATTTTTTGAGCATGATGGTCGGTATAAGATTGATGGAAGATCCTAGATCAAGCAGGGAACGGTTAAAATTGCAGCCTTGGATGCTACAGGAAATAAGCGGCGTGCCCGGGTCTTTCTGCTTCAGTAGTAGATTTGACAGTATAGCACAACTCGCATGAGGCGAGAGAACCGCTGGATTCTTGGTTTTCTTTGACTATCGCTTGGGTGTTGTGTAGTCTTTCAAAAATCGAGCGACAGTAGGTATGTGGTCGATAGCCTCGAGCAGGGGTACCTTGATTTCTACATCCTTGAACAAATTACACAGGTTATCAAAAGCCTGGGTATCTTTCTTCTTGCCTTTTGGCTGCCTCAGTGGAGCCTCAGGGAATGGGACTGATTCTGGCACCAATTTGGGTGTATCATCCTCTCGCAAATGCGGTGCGCATTCCGAATGAGAGGGCGATGAAGAAGATAGGCCAAGATCAGGTCGAGGCGGATCGACGGTCTGCTTACCGCTCCTCGTAGTGATAGCATTAGACAATGCAGGTCCAATGGGATCATATGGCGGAGGAGGGTTCGCAATAGGGACATAAGAGTGCGGTGCTGCAGCGGGATTAGCCTGAAATCCTAATGGAATGCTCAGAGATTGCAGAATTTGATTAACCTGCTGATGAGAGCCTCATCAAGAGCCATAACTAGCTCATTTTGACCCAATAAAGAAGATGAAAGCTCCTACATAACCTGGAAGAAGGCCTAACTAAGGAACAAGTGCTCTGAGAAGAAAACATGAAATAAAGGTTAAAACTGCAAGTTTACCATTGCAGTACATAAACGGGATTTCTCAGAAGCAAAGCAGAGGTCAAATGGTCCAAATAAGATAAAAAGTGGGTTGAGTTAATCAGAAATGGGTTCATGTGCAATCTAGGAACTAAATGACACTTGGCAACCCTAAAACAGACCCGCTTAAATTAAAAAGGTTTCGGTCAGAACAAAAAGCAAGTAAACCCTCTACAAATCATGGAAAAACATCCTCTAGGGTTTAGAACACTTAATTTGGCCTTTGAAACCTAGTTTGACTTAGATTAGGGTCCTAGCTCTTCAATTAAACTATTTTGGGTTTTTACGCAAAATGTCCAGTCAAAAGAGGTCAAACCTAAAATCCAACTTCACCATTGGATTCCTTAGGTCCAAATTAGGTTTGTACCAAAATTTGGACCTAAGGAGAGGTCATCTTGACCTACTTTGCAATTTAGTACACCCAAATCACAAATTGATCCCTATCTTTTGAATACCTTTGCAGAGAGCCCCCTAGGTTCTTCGCCTCCTTTGCAAACCGGTCCTGCCACCATTGCTAGGGCAGAACCGAGCTCCGGCGAAGTTTCGAGAGAGATTGCTCTCTAATCCCTCAGAGATTCCCTCCCAGAAATGGAAGGAGGATTCTCTGAGGAATTCCCTTCCTTGTAAAGCCAATTACATTCGCTGGTGTGAACCTAATCTCTCGTGCGAACGCATGAGAGATTCGGGTATCCACCTCCCTTCCAACTTCGGCGAGTCGGCAGACCTAATTGCGCGATCTTCACGCGCTGGTAGGTGCGGCCAGCACCTATAAAAGACACCCCAGACCCTACCGCAGAGGGCAAGCTTGATTTTGACGGAGATCTCTTCCAAATTCCTCCCTCTCCCATCTCCGGCCAGACGACCCACAAGCTCCGGCGACCTCCTCCCCTCCTTCTCGTCGCTCTGCTGCCATACCAGCAGCAGAGTCCTCTCCACCGCTTCCTCCCGCGTCGCGCTGTACCCCGCGCGCGCGCTTCTGACCTCGTCTTCGTCGCCGCTTCCTCCCTCAGGGTCTTTCTTCCCCGACGACGGCATTTACGAGCCATCCTCTCCGCCGCCTTCCTTCCTTCCAGACAATCACAGATACGTTCTCCATCCTCTCCTCTCTTTTTTCCCCCAACTATTTTACTTGATTACCCCTCGACAGTACCTCACCGCCTCCATCTTCCTCGCCTCCGACCTCACTCCGGCGAGCCGCTTCCACCATTCCAGCCCCCCCCACCCGGCTCGCCAACCACCTCGTGAGCTTCGCCTCACCACCAGGAACCCATTCCACCCCATCACTGCCACTCCAGACCTCTACAAGCACCCCCCGACCAACCCACCATCTCCGGCCACAGGTTGACCTTGGCGCGCACGCCTACGCCGACCGGCAACCTGCAGCATCACCCACCGCCTTCGCTGTGCTACGCGAAGGTTTCCAGCTATTCTGATTGGGCCAATAGGCCGTTCTGTGGAATCTCAGGTGAACGCCCTGGCCGCCATTAATAGCCGAAGCAGCAGGAAGCTTGGAGCAGCAGCAGGCGTCAGGCTTCCCAGGCGGCAGGTGCAGCAGACTCTCGCAAGTGTCGCGAGGTGACTGAGTTCAGCGAGGAGCACCAGCAGGGCCTTCAGCGTGGGCAATTGCATACGAGAGTCTGCGGGCGCGGGCAAAGGAAGGGCAGAACCTTTAGTCCCACATCGCGGGATTACAAACCTCAGGTACACTACAAATTGTTTTTGTGATATACTCTTATCGCCTCAGTAAGCACAGGGGTGAGGTCCCTCACTGGCCCCACCCGCCTCGTCCGCGGCCTGTCCACGCGGACTTGGCAGATCCGACCTGACCTAGACCTACGCACTCCTCGCGCATCATACCACCTTGTGGTGCGCCTGGTCTCGGGTACGATCCGACCTGGTTATGCCTGTGGCTCTGGGAGAGCAGCTCAGAGTGAATTGCTTGAGAGAGAGAGACGCGTGGGTAGAGGGAGAAGGGTTAGGTTTTGCTCCTGTGCAGGCAGGTTGATCGCAGGAGAAGGACTTGGCCGCTGCAGAAGAAGGAAAAGCAAGCCAAAGAAGAAGACAGGAGAAGAAGAAAGAAGCCTTCGCAGGAGAAGAAGGAAAGCAGAAAGATTAGAAGTCTTCGCAGAGAAGAAGAAGAAGGACAAGGGAAGATTGCAAAGAGATCAGAAAGGCAAAGCAGAAGAAGGAAAGATACAGAAGCAGAAAGGAGAAGAAGGAAGAGAGAAAGAAAGATCACATTTAAGACGTTTGATACATAAATCAGACGTCTAATTCTACTTTTTTAAATCTTTTTTTTAAAACTCTTTGAATCAATTATATTTGCACTTAACAGTTGTATTCTTGGGTTTTACAAAGTACTGAGATTGCTCCCTGTGTTCGACCTCGGATACTCCGGTCTTCGAGTAATAAAATTCTTTATATTTGTTTAGACGTTTTGTCGGTTATACTACAACGTGACATCCTTTAAACCCACACAAAAAACGTTGACAACATTTTGGCGCCGTTGCTGGGGAGCAACGGGCACTTTTAAAACTTTTGAGTACAACTTCTCTATCTAATATCCGACTTGACTTCTCTCTTTTGCTGTGTTCACTCAGGGAAAGCAAAACAAAAAGGAACGAATAGCAACTGCACAACAGACTCTCCAAGGAATAGGTAATCTCCATAAGCCCTCTCTCTTAACCCTCTCACAATCTAAAAAAGGAAAAAAGAGGGAAATCAACTTAAGGCTACCTGTTTCATATTTAGTAACTCATCAAGTTGCCTGATTTTCATTTCAACATATTTTTATCTGTTCATCCAACTAAGGCAACTAGGGCTAAAACTTTCTTGATTGAGCCCTAGGTGCTAATTTCTACGGCAACTAAATTGGACCCACTAGAGCCAAGTTAGGGATTGCAAAGCTAGGGTTTTTAGAGACACATCTTCTCTAAAACAAAGAAACAAACTTTCCAAAAAGAGGTGTGCCTAAACCGTGTCTGAAACGATTTATACAAGAGGAACCCTAAGCAAATCAGGCTGATAATCCATTTGAACCATAAAAGGAAGGACCTAAAAGCTCTCAAAGGAACAAGAGGTGAAATTGATCCCTTGGGTCAACCAACCTTAATTTTAGGTCACTTTTGCACTCAAAATATTTAAAAGTTCAAGTGGAACATTAAGCACCTTGATCTTAAAATAAAAAAAAGTAGACTTAAGAGGTCAAGATCCCCATTCTGGTTTACCTGGAACCGTAGTGACAAGAGAGGTCGGGTGGGGGAAACCCTGTAACCCGTGGGGACGCTCTACCTTGTAGGGGTCTTTGCGGGACTCTCCCTCTCTGGCTGCCCAGGTATTTCTCAGGTGGACGATCTTCTGATCCAGGTGTCCATTTGCCCCGAACCTCTATAGTCACCCAACAATTCTTGGGTGTCTTGATTGGGTCCAGCACCTTCTAATCTCCTCACATCTTTCGGTGTATGTTCGGTAGGAGGTCCTTAAGACCACCTTTAAGACCTCCCTTAGAAATTCATTCTCGTCGAGGCCAAGCCTCGACGCCCTTGTTTGTGCAGCAACCCCACCACATAAATCTTTCATCTGACTCAGACCCTGATTCTCCTTCTACTCCCATCATGGCACAACCCATTGAAGAGGAGAATAACCTTGAACAACAACTTCAACGCTTGAACGATCTCTTTCAGAACTTTGTAAACCCACCGCAGCGACCTATGATGCGAGATCACTATAATCCTGCTGCGGTGGCAATCGAACCCCGAGTACGAATCCCAATTGGAGGACCCGATTCTGATCTGAAGCCCAATATGATTCATGCCATACCGAAGTTCCATGGGCTTAACTCTGAGGATCCATTCCAACACATTAAACAACTCAAGCATTTGGCCCAGACCTTTGGGTCAGATGTACAAAACCGGGATATCCTACTCATGAAAATGTTTTCGTTCTCCCTCTTAGACAAGGCTGCACACTGGTACCAGACTCAGACCCGCCCGATCAACACATGGGAAGAATTACAGTCCGAATTTTTGAAAAAATTCTTCCCTGTTGGCCGGACAAATGCCTTGCGCCACCAGATCACTCATTTCACTCAACAACCGGGAGAACCTCTTCACGAAGCTTGGGATCGATTCCTAGATCTCATGCGAAAGTGCCCCCATCACGGAGTTCCTAAGTGGGAACAAGTCCAGTCTTTTTACCAGGGACTCCGTGAAGATATTCGTCTATTCGTCAATGCAACATGTCGAGGAAACATCATGGGCCAACACGAGGACACGGTGTGGGAGATTCTCGAAAACATGTGCGAGAACTCCATAAACAATGATTCCTTGGGCTTATTCGACAGGACGAATGCCTGCGCATCGACGAATATAAGAGGGACACATGAGACGCAGGACCTGTCCACTTCTGTCGACCTGGAACTGATGGCCAGTCGGTTGGACAAGGTTTCTATCATAGAAAAGAAGGTGGACGAGCTAACTCGACATTTGCAGCAAGCCACCTCTGCACAAAACTCTTTTGCACGACCTCCTCTAGCAAGGGAAACAGTGCAAAACATCTATCACCAACCTGCCAAGGGGATGGACCCATATCCACCCCCATCTACCTCTCGGACCGGAATGACCTCCGATCCCTTCTATTCGAGTTGGGGGAACTCTGAACCCTCGTATTCTGACTTTCCTGAGGTTCCTCAGAACTGCGAGGACCTCAACGCCATCCAGAATGACCCATACTCCAATACCTACAACCCTGGATGGCGAAATCATCCTAACTTTCAGTGGGCGGGAAATTCTCAAAAACCACCATATCAACCCCGTCCACAAGCTCCTCGTCCATATCAGCCGCCTCAGCCTCGGCCCAATCCCACCTACCAATCCGGGCAAAATCAGGATCAACTGACTCTTATCCTTCAAACACTGGCTGACATTCAAAAGACAAATGCGGCAATGCAAAAACAGCACAAGGACGAGATCACAGAGGTTCGCAACCAACTGGCCCAGATGGCAAATTCCCGCCAACCTGGCACCCTTCCTTCGCAACCTCTGCCCAACCCAAATAACGTACCGACCCAGAGGCGCGTTATGAATCCGAATCCAGGCCATGCACATTTGATTTATCAGGCCCCTGCTACTCCATCACCAGACGGGATGGAGGCTTCAACATCTTATGCAGGATTGCAGCAGCAGCCACCCCTCCTACCTAACCCAAACCAAAATCAGGTCGGATTAAACTCTGTAACAACACGTAGTGGTAAAACAACACAAGACTCACATTATCCGAACCACTCCAAGCCTGATAATCGCCAAGACCCTAGGGTAGTCATCCAAGATACTACTGTCCCAGATCAAGAACCTGGACCTATCTTAGAGGAACCAACTAGGATCCCATTTCCTGAGGCCTTGACCAAAGGAAAAAGGACAACCAAACCTGTGGCTCCTGAGGAGGATCTTGTCAAGCTCTTTGAACAGGTCCAGATAAACATCCCGTTGATGGATGCAATCCGCCACATACCGGCTTACGCAAGGTTCTTGAAAGACATATGTACACCTAAACGTAAGCCGCGAACCAAGGATGGGAACCCAATCGTACTATCAGAGCAAGCCAGCTCTGTCATCTTGAGCAAACTCCCACCTAAGGCTATGGACCCAGGAACTCCCTTGATTTCTTGTAAAATTGGTGAAACCCAACTTGATAGAGCCCTACTAGACCTAGGTGCCTCCATAAATTTAATACCTACATCCCTCCTTGACCACCTTGAAGAATCTGAACTTAAAACCACTGAGGTGACATTGCAGTTAGCCGATCGATCCATCAAGTCACCCAAAGGAATACTCGAGGATGTCATTGTTAGGGTACGAGATTTTTATTTCCCAGTGGACTTCATAGTACTGGACATGGATGCACCTAAGAACCCAAGGGACACACCAATCATATTAGGGAGACCCTTTTTGGCCACTGCTAGGGCCAATATAAACTGCGAAGAGGGCCAGATAGAATTAAAATTTGGGAATCAAAATCTGAAGATTGACATTTTCAAGGCCCATCAAGGGATTAATTGCGGGGTGATAGAGGAAATTTGTGATGTCGAAGCCGTGGTTGATGAACTGCATATAGAGGACAACCGGATTATTCCTGATCAACCACTAGAGAATCAAAAACCGCTAACAAAGGAGTGCGGACATGATCTAGACACACCTATGACTCCTACCATTGCTCCCGATACAAACCCCGAACCACCCACTGCTGCTGACAATCCTGTCATGGAACTCAAGCCCCTTCCTGAACATCTAAAATACGTCTTTTTGGATTCAAATCAGACGTTTCCTGTGATTATCAATTCTCGACTCACACCTGACCAGGAACTCCATTTGATTTATGTTCTCCAACAACATCGTAGAGCCATTGGATGGACTCTAGATGATTTGACTGGTATAAGCCCTTCATACTGCACACATCGAATCTACACGGAAGAAGGCTCACGACCTTCAAGAGAAATGCAAAGACGCCTAAACCCTAACCTACAGGAGGTCGTGAAAAAGGAGATCATTAAGTGGTTAGATGTAGGGATCATCTACCCGATCTCCGACAGTCGTTGGGGGAGTCCAACACAAGTGGTGCCTAAGAAGGCAGGACTTACCATCATCACGACTGAAACCGGGGAAGTCATTCCTACCCGAATAGCTAATTCGTGGAGAGTCTGCATTGATTACAGAAGACTAAATTCCTCCACGAAGAAGGATCATTTCCCACTACCGTTTATTGATCAGATCCTCGAGAAACTAGCGGGAAATAGATTCTTCTGCTTTCTTGACGGGTACTCCGGTTACAATCAGGTGGCAATCCATCCAGAGGACCAAGAAAAGACCACATTCACCTGCCACTTCGGGACGTACGCGTTCCGAAGGATGCCGTTCGGTCTCTGCAATGCACCTGCAACTTTTCAGCGGTGCATGCTTGCCATATTCGCAGATATGGTAGGTGATTATCTGGAAGTCTTCATGGATGACTTTTCAGTTTTTGGACAATCATTTGACGATTGCCTCCAACACTTGGTCCATATACTCAGGCGGTGCATTGAGGTGAATTTGGTTCTTTCCTGGGAAAAGAGCCATTTCATGGTGCTTGAGGGAATTGTCCTGGGACATTTAATCTCAGAGAAAGGCATCCAAGTGGATCGAGCTAAGGTTAACCTGATTTCCAGACTCCCTATGCCTAGCTCGATTAAGGACATCCGATCTTTTTTGGGGCACGTCGGTTTCTACCGTCGATTCATCCCTGATTTCTCCAAAATCACGCGCCCCCTGACCAATCTTCTCTCCAAGGATGTGCCTTTCGAAATTTCCAAGGAATGCACTCAAGCATTTGAGATCCTACGTGATCGAGTCACCCAAGCCCCAATCCTACAGTCCCCTGATTGGTCTCAACCCTTTGAGATCATGTGTGATGCATCTGACTTTGCTGTAGGAGCAGTTTTGGGGCAGAAAATTGATGGGAAACCTGTGGTCATTTACTACGCCAGCAAAACACTGGATGAGGCTCAGTGTAACTATACGGTTACTGAGAAAGAGCTGCTGGCCGTAGTATTTGCCCTGGAAAAATTTAGATCATACCTTCTGGGTTCCCGTATTATCATATACTCGGATCACACAGCTGTAAGGCATCTCCTTGCCAAGAAGGATGCGAAACCTCGACTAATCCACTGGATCTTGCTATTGCAAGAATTTGACCTCGAGATTCGCGACAAGGCGGGAAAGCACAATGTGGTAGCTGATCACTTGTCCTGCCTTCCTTCTGAAATTATTGATCCTTCCGGACCTATTACAGAACATTTCCCTGATGAGCACCTCCTGACTATCAGTACAAGTCTTCCTTGGTTCGCCGATATAGTTAATTACCTGGCATCACATCAGATTCCGCCCGATTGGTCGAAGGCCAAAAAGGACAAATTGCGTTCCGATGCCAAGTATTACCTATGGGAAGACCCGTATCTTTTTTGCATTGGTGCTGATCAGATAATCCGACAGTGCGTCACGGAAGTAGAAATCAAAGACATACTCTCATTCTGCCATGACCAGGCATGCGGTGGACATTTTTCTGGACATAAAATCGCATCGAAAGTCCTCCAGTGTGGCTTCTACTGGCCCACAATTTTCAAGTATGCATACGATCACTGTAAGGCATGCTCCCGTTGCCAGACTCTGGGCAACATGAGCCATAGAGACATGATGCCTCTACAGCCGATCTTGGTATGCGAAATTTTTGATATTTGGGGGATTGATTTCATGGGACCCTTTCCGAACTTGGATGGCTTCGAATACATCTTACTCGCAGTTGACTATGTGTCCAAGTGGATAGAAGCCATTCCGACCCGAACCAACAATCATAAAGTCGTTATAAAATTCCTCCATCAAAACATTTTCTCAAGGTTCGGGATTCCGCGTGCTATAATTTTCGACGGAGGGACCCATTTTACGAATGCTCAGTTCAGGTCACTGATGACCAAATACGGGGTGTCACACCGAATCTCTACTCCTTACCACCCCCAAACTAATGGTCTAGCTGAGCCATCTAACCGAGAGATCAAGAAGATCCTTCAGGTTACTGTTTGACCTGATAGAAAAGATTGGTCTTCTCGGCTTCCAGAAGCATTGTGGGCCTATAGGACCGCCCACAAGACCCAATTAGGAATGTCTCCCTTCAGACTAGTGTACGGGAAGGCATGTCACCTCCTCGTCGAATTGGAGCATAAAGCCTATTGGGCAGTACGGACCTGTAATCTTGACCTTTCTAAGGCTGGAACCCACAGAAGACTTCAAATGAGCGAGATCGATGAATTACGCCACGACGCGTATGAGAACTCGCGAATTTACAAAGAACGGGTTAAAGCTTTTCATGACAAACACATTTCTAGAAAGGTCTTTCATCCTAGTCAAAAAGTTTTACTCTTTGATGCCCGACTAAAATTATTCCCAGGAAAGCTAAGATCCAAGTGGGTCGGACCCTACCTAGTCTGATAAATCTTCGGAAATGGAGCCATTGAAATCAGCCCACTCAGCCACGATTCTGAACCCTTTGTCGTGAACGGGCAGAGACTCAAGCCGTTCATTGACTTGACCGATATAGATTTGGCTGAGTCATCCTTTACCCTCCATTCCTCTTGAGCTCATTGCGCCCAGCCGATGGCGTAAAACTCAGCGCTTAACGGGAGGCAACCCGTCATTCTTTGAAAAACCCGAAACCGTTTCTGACATCTCTATGCGGAACTCATATTGCACTTTAGGGTTCATCCATTAGAACAGCCGACTTCACCTCAGGTATACCTACCCGAGATTAGAAATCGTTCGCAACAAGTCGCTTCGACCCATTCACTCACCACACACCTGTCCTAATACATGAACTAAGCTGAATTCGAATCCACCTAATTTGCAATGGGGACATTGCAAATCTTAGGCATGGGGGGGTATGAAAGTGCAAAGTGTCAGAAAATTCATATCAAGAAAGGGTTTCACATAAAAAAAAAAAAAGAGAAAAAAAAGAGAGAGAGAGAGAGACTTGATAGAGGGGAGGAATAATTCAGGGTCATACAAATGAGAGGAGGAAAAGAAGGAAAAATGACAAAAAGGAGCACAAAATGAAAATGAAAAGAAATAGTCATTAGTAAAAGATTAAGGGGTTAACTGAAGTTCTAGACCGAATCAAGAAAAAGAAAAGAAAAGTGCTACGGAGATATAACAAGAGATTAACGGGAACGCTGGTCTTAGGCCTTTTGGGCTAGTACCTTTAGCTTAAAAAATTCACGTATCCGTTAAAATCTGGATAATCCTCAAGAGGTTGAGGAAAATGCGAAGCTTGAGTATTAGGTCCAAGACTTAGGAAGTATTCGGCCTCATTAACTGACCTCCGATTTGTGGGATTCGGTAACCTAAGCACCCAAATTCACACAGTCTGGTTCAGTGCGCATAAAACATCCAAATCACGTGAAAAGCGTTTAGTGTTCTGAAAAAGTCACCTAGATTAGGAGCGGTCAATCAACACAAATTGATTCGGACGAGTTCCCAGCGCGGAGAGGTGGGAAATACCCCTCGAAGATGCGTAACAACATATCGTCTCCTCGGTGCTTGTCTCTTAGGATATTTAAATATCCTACCGGGGGCATGTAAGCACTCTGTTGGTTCAGATACCATGGGCGGCATTATCACGAAATGTCGATCGCCAGGGTCTGGAGTCGGCCACGGAACGCCATGGGCGGGATTATCTCGAAATCTCGAAAGCCAGGGTTCTGGGGGTTGCCATGGGCAGGATTATCTCGAAATCTCGAAAGCCAGGGACCCTTGAGGATTGATGATGGGGATGAGGAATCCGATACAGACCGTGTTGAGAAGCTAATCCGAAGCTAGAAATAAAAAGAAAAGAGAGAGAAAAGCTCTCCAAACAAATAAATCTTCTATCTCTCTCTTACAAAAAAAAAATGCACTGCAAACTGAACTTAGGCTAAAAATGTCTCAAGCACGGGTGCTTTAACCGTGGAGTCCAACAAACCCTAGGTTAGTTTCTGTGGGTCGGAGAAACCTTTGCGGAGGACTGAGGCTAAAGCGGAACAGGTCTGGATTTTGGTTGGTACTTGAGTACCTCTAGGCCTATTATCAGCATTCTTACCTAAATCAAAAAATAAAACGACAAGCACTTTTCAAAGTTGTTGACAGACACTCAGGGTCTAGAATGGAAGTTAAAACTTTGAAATTTTGCTAAGGGACTAGCAAAAGCTAGGCAAGGGGGCATGATGAGAGCCTCATCATGAGCCATAACTAGCTCATTTTGACCCAATAAAGAAGATAAAAGCTCCTACATAACCTGGAAGAAGGCCTAACTAAGGAACAAGTGCTCTGAGAAGAAAACATGAAATAAAGGTTAAAACTGTAATTTTACCATTGCAGTACATAAATGGGATTTCTCAGAAGCAAAGCAGATGTCAAATGGTCCAAATAAGATAAAAAGTGGGTTGAGTTAATCAGAAATGGGTTCATGTGCAATCTAGGAACTAAATGACACTTGGTAACCCTAAAACAGACCCGCTTAAATTAACAAGGTTCCGGTCAGAACAAAAAGCAAGTAAACCCTCTACAAATCATGGAAAAACATCCTCTAGGGTTTATAACACTTAATTTGGCCTTTGGAACCAAGTTTGACTTAGATTAGGGTCCTAGCTCTTCAATTAACCTAATTTGGGTTTTTACGCAAAATGTCCAGTGAAACGAGGTCAAACCTAAAATCCAACTTCACCATTGGATTCCTTAGGTCCAAATTAGGTTTGTACCAAAATTTGGACCTAAGGAGAGGTCATCTTGACCTACTTTGCAATTTAGTACACCCAAATCACAAATTGGTCCCTATCTTTTGAATACCTTTGCAGAGAGCCCCCTAGGTTCTTCGCCTCCTTTGCAAACCGGTCCTGCCGCCATTGCTAGGGCAGAACCGAGCTCCGGCGAAGTTTCGAGAGAGATTGCTCTCTAATCCCTGAGAGATTCCCTCCCAGAAATGGAAGGAGGATTCTCTGAGGAATTCCCTTCCTTGTAAAGCCAATTACATTCGCTGGTGTGAACCCAATTTCTCGTGCGAACGCACGAGAGATTCGGGTATCCACCTTCCTTCCAACTCCGGCGAGTCGGCAGACCTTATTGCGCGATCTTCACGGGCTGGTAGTTGCGGGCAACACCTATAAAAGTCACCCCAGACCCTACCGCAGAGGGCAAGCTTGATTTTGATGGAGATCTCTTCCAAATTCTTCCCTCTCCCATCTCCGGCCAGACGACCCACAAGCTCCGGCGACCTCCTCCCCTCCTTCTCGTCGCTCTGCTGCCATACCAGCAGCAGAGTCCTCTCCGCCGCTTCCTCCCGCGTTGCACTGTACCCCACGCGCGCTTCTGACCTCGTCTTCGTCGCCGCTTCCTCCCTCAGGGTCTTTCTTCCCCGACGACGGCAGTTACGAGCCATCCTCTCCACCGCCTTCCTTCCTTCCAGACAATCACAGATACGTTCTCCGTCCTCTCTGTTTTTTCCCCCAACTATTTTACTTGATTACCCGTCGACAGTACCTCACTGCCTCCATCTTCCTTGCCTCCGACCTCACTCCGACGAGCCGCTTCCACCATTCCAGCCCCCCCCACCCGGCTCGCCAACCACCTCGTGAGCTTCGCCTCACCACCAGGAACCCATTCCACCCCATCACTGCCACTCCAGACCTCTACAAGCACCCCCCGACCAACCCACCATCTCCGGCCACAGGTTGACCTAGGCGTGCACGCCTAGGCCGACCGGCAGCCTGCAGCATCACCCACCTCCTTCGCCGTGCTACGGCGAAGGTTTCCAACTATTCTGATTGGGCCAATAGGCCGTTCTGTGGAATCTCAGGTGAACGCCCCGGCCGCCATTAACAGCCGAAGCAGCAGGAAGCTTGGAGCAGTAGCAGGCGTCAGGCTTCCCAGGCGGCAGGTGCAGCAGACTCTCGCAAGTGTCGCGAGGTGACTGAGATCAGCGAGGAGCACCAGCAGGGCCTTCAGCGTGGGCAATTGCATACGAGAGTCTGCGGGCACGGGCAAAGGAAGGGCGGAACCTTTAGTCCCACATCGCGGGATTACAAACCTCAGGTACACTACAAATTGTTTTTGTGATATACTCTTATCGCCTCAGTAAGCACAGGGGTGAGGTCCCTCACTGGCCCCACCCGCCTCGTCCACGGCCTGACCACGCGGACTTGGCGGATCCGACCCGACCTAGACCTACGCACTCCTCGCGCTTCACACCACCTTGAGGTACGCCTGGTCCCGGGTACGATCCGACCTGATTATGCCTGTGGCTCTGGGAGAGCAGCTCAGATTGAATTGCTTGAGAGAGAGAGACGCGCGGGTAGAGGGAGAAGGGTTAGGTTTTGCTCCTGTGCAGGCAGGTTGATCGCAGGAGAAGGACTTGGCCGCTGCAGAAGAAGGAAAAGCAAGCCAAAGAAGAAGACAGAAGAAGAAGAAAGAAGCCTTCGCAGGAGAAGAAGGAAAGCAGAAAGATTAGAAGTCTTCGCAGAGAAGAAGAAGGACAAGGGAAGATTGCAAAGAGATCAGAAAGGCAAAGCAGAAGAAGGAAAGATATAGAAGCAGAAAGGAGAAGAAGGAAGAGAGAAAGAAAGATCACATTTAAGACGTCTGATACATAAATCAGACGTCTAATTCTACTTTTTTAAATCCTTTTTTTAAAACTCTTTGAATCAATTATATTTGCATTTAACAGTTGTATTCTTGGGTTTTACAAAGTACTGAGATTGCTCCCTGTGTTCGACCTCGGATACTCCGGTCTTCGAGTAATAAAATTCTTTATATTTGTTTAGACGTTTTGTCGGTTATACTACAACGTGACATCCTTTAAACCCGCACAAAAAACGTTGACAACACCTGCCCCTGAGAAGGTCATACCTGTGGTTGAGGACCACGGGGTACGAAGTTTCGCGGGTATGGAATAGGTTGGGCGGGAAGAGTGCCCTGAGATCGAGTCGCCATGCGTAGTTGACTGATATCAGCATTCTGGTGCACCAATTGGTGCTGAAGAGAGGTCATGTTCTCTTCATGGCGCTTTGACATTTTCGTCATCATTCGTATCAATTTATCAAGAGGACTTGATGCGTGTTCAGTTTGCGGTACGCAAGGGCCTGATGGTGGTTTTGCCATAGGATTAGACTGGGCCCTTGGGATGACGGGTGTGGATGGTCGCATTGGTCCACCCGCGGGGTTTTGGCGTTGCGGGTTGTTGGACCATGCGAAGTTCGGATGATTTCGCCACCCTGGGTTATACGTGGTAGAGAACAGGTTGTTCCCTAGGGCGTAAGCGTCTTCTATGCCAGAAGACATGTCTGCATGTAAATATGCATCCGAGCACACGGAGGCTTGGTCCTCTGTGTAGAAATATTGGCTCGCAGAAGCCAGATCCACATGACTTACTGAGTCGCTCGGCGCGACACTCGGTAAGGAAGGTCTTACGGGGTTTCTCGGGATAAGCTTGGGGTTGGAAGAATTGGGATTGTGATGAAGTGGTGAGGTGGGAGTGTTTGCCATAGAACGGGTGGGGTTGGCCAGAAGCTCATCCAGCTTCTTGTGCATGACGGGGACTTCATCCAGTTTTTGTGCGATAAGGCTGAGATCAGTGGATGAATGGGAGGGTCCCGTGTCAACTTCGTGGACATTACGGGGCAAGCTGGTATGATTAAAGGCAATAATGGAGGCATTGTTCATTGAGTTTTCACTCATATTTTCAAACAATTCGAATGCTCTATTCTCGTCTTTATTCATAAAATTCCCTCCGCAGGAAGCATCTGCAATCTACTTCAAAGTCTCATTTAGCCCATAGTAGAAAATCTGGGCTATATGTCACTTAGGCAAACCGTGGTGTGGACACTTCCTGAGGAGGTCGTTATATGTCTCCCATGCCTCATGAAATTGTTCACCGTTTTGTTGCGTAAAGGAAGTGATAGCACAACGATGCGCATTGGTTCGCCCGATTGGGAAGAACTTCTTGAGAAATGCTGTTCGCATCTCTTCCCAAGAGTGGATGGTTCTCCCAAGGGTGCGTAACCATTGCGACGCTTTATCCTGCAATGAAAATGGGAGCATTTTCGTGAGGACTATAGGTAACCCGATATTTCTTGGTTTAACTATTTCAGCTAATCGGGTTAGGTCTTCCAAGTGGAGAAAATGATCTTCACTTGCAAGACCATGGAAGTGAAAATTTATTAGGCCAATTATGTTAGGTTTTAGTTCAAAGTTGTCCCCGCCCATGGGGACCCGAATTTGTCTTATGGTCTCTGTAGCAGTGGGATTCTGATAAGATTTAAGAGACCTAGGCTCCTCTCATTCGGGAGGGTTCTTCATTTCCTCCAATGTTTCCCTAATGGCTTCAATTTATTCATTATACATTTCCATTTGGACTTGGAGGCGGGTTATGGGATCTAAGGCTCCTGGTGGGTTCTGAGGGCGGTTTCCTCCCTCGGGATTTGGGGGTGGGCATGCAGCCTTGTTTGTGGAGGAGGAGGACGATTTGGCTTCTTTTCTAAATTTATCAGGCAATTCAAACAGTTCAGGGTTTTGTGACCTCCTCCCAAACATGCACTACCGCAGGAAGAATTGGGGAGATGAGAAGGGAAAAGAGATGAGAGAAATGATGCCGCAAAGGTACACTTGATGACAAATCAATACAATCAAATTCCTAACCTCTACAGTGTGCCCTTAGACCTAAAGATCTAAGTTACCTACTATCACGAACTACGGAACCGAATGGGAGCACCGCAGAACCATCGGGCAAGATTGAAAGGCCATTTGCCCCAATCTTAGACACTCAATAGCACGCGGGAACCATCACCAGCTTGTAGATGCTACACGCAGGTAGTTAGACCTCCAATCCTTAATAAGGGTCAAGTTACTACCAATTTTAGTTAGAGGCTTAGGATCAATTGCTTTTGGAATGTGAAGGGCATTATTTACAGGTAATGCCCAAGTGATTGATTTTCAGAGTGTGCAAAACAAGCATGCAATGGGGAAATCTCCACGGATTGAAGTTTTAATTGGTAAATGGTTTTTAGAATTCAGCCCTAAGTAGTATGGATTTTAGGATTTCTCTGAATTACCAATTCAACCAATCTCCGGCTTTTTGAGAGAATATAGGTTTTCTTGTAAGCCCAACAAACCCTTCTTCAATGTCAATTGGTTAATGCATGCTAAAATGCAATGGGCTTCCCTAAATGGAGATTTCTATGTGTTGATGCATGAATCAGTTTTTGATTAGTGTGAAAGGGAGCCAATGCAGTTCATTTCAAGTACTCCCAATCACCAAAAATGATTTCCACACAAGGCTCAACCAAAAGATAAAGAAAATCAATTTGTTGGGGTTGAAGTATTCGGGATCAAATCTTAGGCAAGTTGAAAAGTTGTGGTGGAGTTGGAATCAACTCAATTCCAAGTCTCACCACAAAAAAAATGTCATCCCGAATTTGCAGATAATTGAGGCAAAGAGGGGTGCAGTCAATCTTTTTATGTTTGCCTCAAAGAATACTTCACACAGCGAAAAATTCAAGAATCAAGATTCTTGGATTTTCGCTATGCGAAGTAAGGCGGGAAATCCTGGGGCAGTGGGAGTAAGGGCAAACAATCAAACAAGTGAATTTTAATCCACTTGTGCCAAGAGATCCCAAGAAGTTTTTCTAGTTTTTAGTTTTTTTTTTTAATTAAGGTTACAAGTTAACCTAGGTTGCTAAGAAAGAAAGACTTACTTGTACAGCAACGTGTACAGAGCTCCAGTGCGGTGTCGGCATCTTCACGCTCTCGTTCCTGCCTTGGATCTGCCTACATCTCCAACTTCGTCTGCCTGTCTTCTCCTTGCAACAGGTTTACCTGTACACCAAAAACAAAAACACCCGTGAAGAGAGAAGAGAAAAATGAAAGGAATGGAGTAAAAACTTACTTGAAGGCGCACTTCCCTGGCAACGGCGCCAGAAAAGATGGTGGGCGAGCCTGGATAGGTGTGTTAATATGGTGATTTTATCGTTGAAGTGTGTGTAGTGGTTAACCTAAATCAAGCCTAACCATCTCTTTATAAAATATATATTTTTTTTGTTTACCTAGCCTACTTGATTTTATCTTGGTCACATTTAGGCCCAGGGTCGAACTCAGGGAAGTGGGGTTACAAGTCAAGTTTCTACGCCTTTCCTACAACGAATCTCTTCCATTCATTTATTGCGTCTTTGGTGTTTTTCTATTTAAGATTTTCTTCTGATAATCTTGGTCCTTGAGGCACACCCTCAAAATTAGGTTCTTGGCTTTAAGCCAAATTAGGGTCCAAAACGGGTCTTGCTATTCGCAAGACGAAGTACCTGTAAGTCAAGGATTATCATTCCTCTTTTATATATATATTTTTTATCTTTTTACTAATAAGAAAGCAAAATAGAAATCAAGTAAATATAGTATATATATATGTATATATTATATATGTATAAAGGGGTGGGGGTGGAGGCGGAGATGGAGTGTAGCACGGTGTCGAGTCGGTTGTTGTCTAGAAAGACGCAACCAATAGGACGAAGTGCCACGTGTAAGGTAGACTGGTGGAAGATGAATGCGAACACACATTCTGTACGTGTGTATCGGGGAATATCAGCAACTGGTGCAGATATTGCCGCGATACCATGTATGGTAAGTAATGTGAATATATATATATATATATATATGTAAATATATCTATATGTATATATATATATGGTTATAAATATATAGGTATATATATGCAGTTATATATGTATATAAATATATGTATATGTATATATATATAAGTATATGTATAGATAGATATATGTATAGATATATATATATATATATATATATATATATGTATATATATATGTATAAGTATGTATATATAACTATATAGATGTAAATATATATATATATATATAGTAATATTTGTATATAGATATATGTAGATAGATATGTATATATATATATATATGTATATATAGTTATATAGATAGATATGTATATATGTATGTATATATATATATGCACATATATATATATATATGTATGTATAAGTATATGTGTATATATATATCTATGTATGTATATAGACTAATACATAGTTATATAAGTTCTAATATATATGTATAGAGATATGTATATATATATATGTATATTAATTCTTAGTTATATAAATACTACTATATATATTGATATAAGTATATATATATACATATGTATATAAATACATATAGATATAAATATATATATGTATATATATATATAAGTATATAATAGTGTATAGGTGTGTGTGTGTGTGTATGAGAGTGTGAGTGTGTGTGTGTGAGTGTCGGCAAAGAGATAGGGAGAGAGTGCTGTGAGAGAGAGAGAGGGAGCTGCTGGAGTGAAGGCTGGAGGGTTAAGGCATCTGCAGCACTCAGGGTGTCATCTGATGGCTTCATGTGTGCGCGCAGGCATGTATGCGCTCGAGGATGTGCCCGCTGGGAGGGAGCGAGCACGCGGAGGAGAACCGCAGTGCACAGCGCTGCGCATGGAGATGGAGCGGGCGCTAGCTGGCGCATGCGGGCGAAGACGCGGGCGGGAGCGGGTACTGGCAGAGGACCGCACGCAGACGCATGGGTGGGCACTGGAGCGGGACGCGGGGCGAAACATGTGATGGACAAAGGCCGGTTGCAGCAATCACCCCACTGTAGCCACAGTGTTGCTCAGAAATGCGTGAACAGTGGCCACAGTGGCCGGGCGAGCTGCGCAACCGGGAGCGGACAGTGCTGTGAGTGTGGGTGGCTTACGATTGGCTCGGCGCGTGCTGGCGTGTGCGTGGAAGGGGTGTGCCGTTGGTTGCGGGCAGAAGAGAGAGTGCGATAGGGCGCGCGGAGAGGGAGGCAAGGGTGCTTGCAAGCTCGCACGGTGGCCTACGTGCGCTACTACTGCCTTGCCGTTATTGCTGTGGGGCTTGGCCGGCTGCTGCAAGGGCGTGCGGTGGCCGGTTGAGCTCCAAAGCTTGAAGCTTTGGTGTAATGGCGGAAGGGCTTCAAAGGTAAAAAACAAGGAAAGAGCCACCATGCCCACCGGTTATTTGCTGAGCTGGGCGGTGGTGGACTCACCGTGGTGGTTGTGAACCACCGTGAGGTGCTCTTGTCCGTAGGGTGTCTCCTTAGAGGAGGAGGTCCTGCGTATGGAGGGAGAGGGGAGGGGACGACGGCCTGGAGAAGTGCTGTTGTGTGTTTCTTTGGTGAAGGACCAGGCTTTTTGCAAAGGAAGAAGCCACCCTCCTTTTATAGAAGAAGGAAGCATGCACAGCCATGCCCTGGTCGTGCATGGCTTGCATGCGGCTTGGCAGGGAGAGCATGAGCAGGGAATGGTTGAGCAGGACATGGCGCGAAGAAGAAGATCCAGCCATGCCATGCCTTGCAGCCGCGGAAAGAAAGTCAAAAATCAAAAAGAAATAAAAAATGAAGATAGAGATTTTGTGAGGCAGCACTTGAAGAATATGTGAATTGCGAGGCCATTTTATTTACTCTCCTCCCCTCTCAATTAAATGCATGCATGCGTGTATTTTTACAATGCGACAATGTCTACCTAATATGCACTAGTAATGCTAGGAAATAGCACAAGACGACACAATTGCAGGTGTATTTTTGCGGTGCAATCAGACCTCACCCCGTGTTTGGAGGTAAGTAGCCACCAACACTTTTACAATTTATGTGGGCACAGGGGCTTTGCCACTTCCAAGGTGGGACGATCCCACCCTCCTTCCTTTACACAGTCATTGCAGCAGCTTCCTTCGTTGAGTTGGGGCAGAGGCTTGGTCAAAGGCTTCAATTGACTGGGCAAGGATACTCCTGGAGGTAATCCATAGTGCCTGGGATCGGTGCCTGGAGCCTGCAGGTGTGATGAGAGCTTTGAGCAAGCTCGCAACTGTTGTGGTAATGGTGGAGGAGGCTAGCACACCTGAAACAAGAAATAAGGCCTCGTGGCCACATTAGAGTAGTTCGGGAGCATCATCGGACGTCAAGGAATGCAATGGAGGTGGTGGCATCGCGTGCAAGTGGTTGTGGAGGTCTGTCGACCTCGTGGTTTGTGTGTGAGAGTGTGTGAGTCAGCGGGGTGATAGAGAGGCCAATCCCCTCAATTACATGAGGGGTTTTGGTTGGTGAGTTGAGGCGATGGTGAGGAGCATAGAAGCAGCACAGTTGGGTGAGTGTGGAAGCCACTAGGGCTCACCGGAGGACTGCTGGCGAGGTGGAAGGCGGAGTCGTAGGGGGTGTGTCGATGGTCGAAACGAAGTGGCGAGGGTGTGAAAATGAAGAGGGGAAGCCAAGGAGTTATTTTGGAGGGGAGGCAGACGAAGGGGAGCAGAGTTGACATCGAGTGAGGTGCGACCGGTGCCGGAGATGAAGATGCTCAGAGGGAGGCGATTGGCGAGGATGAAGGGGGGCAGGAGCGCCAGCGGGTGCTGCGGGACGCGGAAGAAGACAAGGAGGAAGAGTCTGCTACCAGTATTGTGGTCAGACAATGAGGGAAGGTACGGAAGGTCATTGGAGCGTGAAGAGCAAATCGGCTGGAGGAGGGGAGAGGAATTAGAGGGAATCTCTGACTGAATTCAAGCTTAGGGAGTTTGTTGTGATTTGAGGAGTCTTTTATAGGTCATCAGAGGTTGGTTAGAGCTTGGGAAGCAAGCTTCCCAAGCTTGGAAAGCTCACCGGAGTTGGAAGTTTCTTGATACCCAAATATCTCATGTGTTTGCATGAGAGATTGGGTAGGTTTTAGGGTTTAGGATTGGGTCCAAAAGGAAGGGAATTTCTTGACGAGCTTCCCTTTCAATTTTGAAAGGGATTCATCAAGAAATTAGGGAGTTATTTCCTTTTTAAGGTCGCTGGAGCAAGTAGGAACATGTTTAATGGTGGTAGGGACCTGTTTGTCTGAACGACGACAAAGTTAGGGGCCTGTTTTAAAGGATTTCAAAAGTTAAGGGCAGAAATGAAATTTGATAAGACCAATTTGCAAACTTGGTTAAGACAAATTCATCTTGGGTCCAAATTTTGATATAAACCTAATTTAAACCAAAGGAATCCAATGGTAAAGTTGGATTTTGGTTTTGACCATGTTTGACTGGTAATTTTTGCTAAAACTAAAATTTGGGTAAATGTTTGTTTGTGGTTCTGTTTTGGGTCAAAATGGGTTTTGATGGTCAAATTGAAAGTTCTAAGCCTTGGAGAATATTTTCTATGAATTTTAGAGGGTTTAGGTAAATTTTATCTTGATCAAAACCTCAGTTAATTGAGTAGGTCTGTTTTTAAGGTTTCAAAAGTCATTTAATTCTCAGAACATGTGCAAACCCTTTTCTGCCTATCTTATCCCACTTGTTATCTTTTTAAGACCAATTGACCTTCATTCAACCCCTGAGAAAACCCTTGGTTGTACTGCATTCATGATGAGTTGGTAAAATTACAGTTTTAACCCTAGTTTCTTATTTTTCTTTGATAATGAATATGCAATGACTTGTGACTCTCTGGTGGTTATGTAGGAGTATTTATTGACTTAATTGGGTTAAAATGAGCTAGTTATGGCTCATGATGGTGTTCCTATTATACCCCCATGCCTAGCTTTTGCTAGTCCCTTAGCAAAACTTCAAGATATTAACTTTGATTCTAGTCTATAAAATCTTTTGATGCGTAAAAACTTTGTTGTGTGCTTCCTTTTGTAGATTAGGTTAGAATGCTAATAGTAGGCCTAGAGATACTCAAGTACAAACTGTTTGCACGGCTAGATCATGTTTTAATAATTACTGCGTTGTAATATAGACGAAATTTCCGCAAAAATAAATAAAGATTTTATAACTCGAAGACCGGAGTATCCGAGGTCGAACATAGGGAGCAATCTAAGTACTTTCAAAACTGGAGAACACAACCTTTTAAATGAAAATAAGTGTATCCGAGTTCAATGAGAGTTATAAAAAGAAATTGCTCAGGGAAAATAAAAATTGGACGTCTGATACAAATATCAAACATCTTAAAATGAAGCTCCTTTTCTCTCCCTCTATTTCTTTTCTTCCTGCGAAGGTCTGACGTTCTTCTTTTCCTTTGCCTTCTTGAGTCTTCGTCTGCCCCTTGTCTCCTTCATCAGTCTTTCTTGGTTTTGTTCTCCTCTTCCTTGCCTCTCTCCTTCCTCTGCCTTATTTTCTTCTGTTTCCCTTTGGTGCTTCTTCTTCTCTGCCTTGCCTCTCGTCCTTGGCAGGAGAGCTTCCTTCCTTCTTTCTTGCAGCGGCTAAGAACCTGTGTCCTACACACACTACGCACAGCAAAACCTATCCCTCTAACCGCGCGTCTCTCTTTCTCTCTGTGTAAACCACTCTCAGTACGCTCTCCCAGAGCCGGTTAGACGGGTCGGATTGCGCGCCCGTGACCAGGCGCACCGGTGTGAGAGTGGTGCACGAGGTGTGCTCGAGACAAGGTCGGGTCGGGTCGAGCCAGATCCATGAGGTGAGACCACGGACGAGGCGTAGTGTAATGGCTGAGGGACCTCACCTCAAGTGTAACTGGAGGTGAAGAGGCTATTTCACAAAAACAATTTAAAGGGTGTTGGTGCGTCTTGGCTTACCGATGTGGGACTAAAGCCCACTGCTGTTCTTCGCGCGCCCGTAGCCGATCGCGCCTTCAATTCCTCAACTACAGGCTCTGTTGGCTTCACCTGCTGGGTTAACTCCCTTCGCACGACCTCCCCGAATTCGCAGCACTTGGAGCCTTGCGGTCCTGAAGCCTGGAGCGAGCTTGGAGCTTCGTCGGGTCGTCGTTAATGGCGGCCGGAGCGTGGAATCTGTCAGACACGAAAATGGCCTTGCGGCCTAATCAGATCACCAGGGGACCTTCGCCGTGTCACGGCGAAGGTGATCAGCTATGTGGCAGGCCGCGGGGCGGCCTAGGCGTGAGTGCCTAGGTCGCTCTGTGGCTGGACGGGTGGGTGTGTTCGGGGGGTTGCTGTGGTGGTGTGGCGAGGCTGTGGATGAGTGGAGGGTGCTCAGTGAGATGAGGCAGAAGTTATGTGATGGTCGGCGAGACGTGTGGGGTTGCGGAGCGACAGGAGCGTCTCGCCGGAGCGTGGCTAGAGATGAGGAAGGTGGCGGTGGATAGGAATGGTCGAGGGTCGATTGAGTGAAATAACATGAGGAAATGAAAGAGGGGAAGATGGGGGACTTATCTGGACTGTTGGGAGAGAACAGGGGCAGCGGAGTCAGACGGCTCGTAGTTGCCGTCGTCGGAGAAGATAACCTTGAGGGAGATGACGGCGATGAGGAAGAGGTTAGGGAAACGTGCGCTTGGTGCGACGCGACGCGGGAAGATGAGGTGAAGTGGACTCTATTGCGGGTATGGCAGTAGAGCGACGAGAAGGAGGAGAGGTAGTCACCGGAGCTTGCAGGTTCCTTGGCCAGAGAAAGGAGAGAAGAAATTTGGAGGATTCTATGGCCAAGACAAGTCTGAGATCTCACAGAGGGTCGAAGGTCTTTTTATAGGGGCTGGCCGAACTTTCTGGCGCATGGAGGGTAGGCTTGTGGCCACTACTGTCTCGCCGGAGAAGGAAGGTGGTCGAGACCCAAATTTCTCGTGCTTTCGCATGAGAGTTTGGAAAGAAATCAGAGATCAAGATCAGGCTTAGATGGAAGGGGATTCCTCAGAGAATCTCCCTTCTAATTCTGGGAGATCTCTGAGGGATTTGAGCGTATCCCCCCTGTCAACCTCACTGGAGAAGAATCTTCCCCAATAATGGCGGAAGGACTTGATTGTAAGGTCGACGAGAAAGATAGGGTGGTTATTGTGATGGTTTTCAAAAGATAGGGACCAAAATGTGATTGGGTGTACTAAATTGCAAAGTAGGTCAAGATGACCTCCCCTTAGGTCCAAATTTTGGTACAAACTTAATTTTGACCTAAGGAATCCAATGGTGAAGTTGTATTTTATGTTTGACTACTTTTGACTGGAAATTTTGCGTAAAAACCCAATTTAGGTCAATTGATGAGCTAGGACCCTAATCTAGGTCAAACTAGATTTCAAAGGCCAATTTGAATGTTCTAAACCATAAGGGATATTTTTCCATGATTTTTAGAGGGTTTACTTGATTTTTATCCTGACCAAAACCTTGTTTAATTAAGCGGGTCTGTTTTAGGGTTACCAAATGTCATTTAATTCCTAGATTGCACATGAACCCATTTCTAATTGATTCAACCAACTTTTTATCTCATTTAAACCATTTGACCTATGCTTTGTCTCTGAGAAATCCCGTTTATGTACTGCAATGGTAAAATTACAGTTTTAACCTTTATTTCATGTTTTCTTCTCAGAACACTTATTCCTCTAATTAAGCCCTCTTCTAAGTCATGTAGGAGCTTTTATTCTCTTTATTAGGTCAAAATGAGCTAGTTATGGCTCATGATGAGGCTCTCATCACCAACCAAGATCCATACCTGACCAGCTTTAGCCTCAATCTACTACGAAGGTTTCTAAGGCCTACAGGAACTAACCTAAGGTTCGTTGAACTCCATGGTTAAATCACCCGTGCTTGTAACATGTTTTATCCTCGGTTCAGTTTGTAGTGCGTTTTTGTCAGAGAGAGACAGAGGAATTTTTCTTTGCTTTTGGAGAGTTTTCTCTCTCTTTTATTTTTATTTCTAGCTTCAGATTGACTTTACAACATGGTATGTATCGGATTCCTAGTCCCCATCATCAATCCTCATAGAGTCCCTAGCAATAAATGCTTTGAGATAGCACCACCCATGGCAACCCCTAGAACCCTGGCTTTTGAGATTTCGAGATAATCCCACCCATGACATTCTGTAGCTAAATCTAGACCTTGGCAATCGACATTTCAGGATAATGCCACCCATGGCATCTGAACCAGCACAGTGTGCTTACATGCCCCCGGTAGGATATGTAGATATCCTAGGAGACAAGCATTGAGGAGACGATATGTTATTGCACATCTTCGAGGGGAATTTCCTGCCTCTCTGCATTGGGAACTCATCTAAATCAACTTGTGTTGATCAGCCGCTCCTAATCTAGGTGACCTTTTTAGAACAAGTTAAACACATTTGCGTGACTTTGATACTTAGGCGCACTGAACCAGACTATGTGTGGATTGGGGTGCTTAGGTTACCAAGTCTCTCAAGCCAGAGGTCAGTTAATGAGGCTGAATAATTCCTAAGCTTTAGACCAAATACTTAAGCTTTGCATTTTCCCTAACCTCTTGAGGATTATCTAGATCTTAGCGGGTACTTGAATTTTTAAGCCTAGGATTCTAGCCCAAGAGGCCTAAAATCAACGTTCCTATTAATCTCTATTTTTATTTTATTAGCACTTTTTGCCTCTCATTTTCTTTCTTTTGATATGGTCTAGAACTAAGTCAATTCCTTAATCTTTTACTAATAAATACCTCTTTTTCTTTTATTTTCAAATTGTGCTCCTTTTTGACATTTTCATCTCCTCCCCTTTTTCTCCTTAAAAACTGATATGCCATCAAAATTTCCTCTCCTCTCATTTTTGTTCTTTTTCAAGAATTTTCTATTTTTTTAGAATTTTTGGAATATGTGATTTTTTTATGAAACCCTTTCTTGTGAAATGATTTTCACGACGTTTTGCACTTTACTACCCCCCATGCCTATGATTTACAATGTCCTCATTGTAAATTAGGTGGGTTTGAGTTCAGTTTAGATCATTCATTAGAACAGGTGATGGGTGGGTGAATGGGTCAGGATAACTGTTGCGGACGATTTCAAGATCGGGTACAGGTACCAAAGGTGGAGTTGACTGTTCTAGTGGATGAACCCTAAAGTGTAATATGAGTTCAGCATAGGATGTGTGAAGAAGGGTTTTGGATTTTTCGAAATGATGGGCTTCCTCTTGTTATGTTTGAGTTTAATGCCATCAGCCGGGAGTAATGAGCTCAGGGAGAATGGAGGGTAAAAGATATATAAGCCAAATTTGTATCAGTGAGTTCAACGAATGGTTTGAATCTCTGACCGTTCACGACAAAAGGTTCTGAATCGTGGCTGAGTTGACTGATTTTGATAGCTCCATTTCCAAAGATTCGTCGGACAAGGTAAGGTCCAATCCATTTTGATTTGAGTTTTCCTAGGAACAATTTGAGTTTGGAGTCAAAGAGTAGGACTTTCTGACCAGGGAAAAAGATCTTTCTCGATATGTGCTTGTCATGAAAGGCCTTAACCTACTCTTTGTGAATTCGCAAGTTCTCATACGCATCGTGGTGTAATTCATTGATCTCACTCATTTGAAGCTTTTTGTGGGTTCCTACCTTAGAAAGATCGAGATTGCAGTTCCATACTACCCAATAGGCTTTGTGCTCCAATTCAATGGGGAGGTGACATGCATTCCCGTACACCAATCTAAAGGGAGACATGCCTAATTGGATTTTGTGGGCGGTCCTATAAGCCCACAAGGTTTCCTGAAGTCGGGACGACCAGCCTTTCCTGTTAGGGTGAACAGTGACCTAGAGGATCTTCTTGATCTCCCGATTCGATAGCTCAGCTAGACCGTTGGTTTGGGGGTGATAAGGAGTAGAGATTCGATGTGACACCCCTTATTTGGTCATCAGTGATCTAAACTGAGCATTCGTGAAATGGGTCCCTCCATCAGAGATTATGGCACATGGAATCTCGAACCGAGAAAAGATGTTCTGATGAATGAATTTGATAACCACCTTATGATCATTGGTTTAGGTCAGAATGGCTTCGATCCATTTGGACACATAGTCAACAGCGAGAAGAATGTATTTGAAGCCGTCCTAAATAGGGAAGGGTCCCATAAAATCAATCCCCCAGACATTGAAGATTTCACATATGAGAATCGGCTGTAAGGGCATCATATCTCGGTGGCTCATGTTGCCTAAGGTCTCGCAACGAGTGCATGCCTCACAGTGATTGTATGCATCTTTGAAAACTGTGGGCCAATAGAAGCCACACTAGAGGACTTTTGTTGCGGTTTTATGACCATAGAAGTGTCCATTGCATGCCTGGTCATGGTAGAAGGACAAAATGTCTTGAATTTCCACTTCCAGAACACATCGTCGGATGATTTGATCAGCACCGATGCAGAAGAGATACAGGTCTTCCCAAAAGTAGTACTTGGCATCGGAAAGTAATTTGTCCTTCTTGGCTTTGACCAATTGGATAGTATCTGATGTGATGCCAAGTAGTTTACTAGATCAACAAACCATGGAAGTCCTGTATTGATAGTCAGGAGGTGCTCATCGAGAAAATATTTAGTAATAGGCCTGGAAGGGTTGATGATATCAGAAAGAAGGTAGGATAAGTGATCAGCTACCACATTCTATTTCCCGGCCTTGTTGTGAATCTCACGATCAAATTCTTGCAATAGCAAGATCCAGTGGATTAGTCGAGGTTTCGCGTCCTTCTTCACAAGGAGATGCCTCACAGTAGTGTCATCTGAGTAAATGATAATACGAGAAGCCAAAAGATACGATCTGAACTTTTCCAGGGCAAATACTATGGCTAGTAGCTCTTTCTCAGTAAATGTGTAGTTACGCTGAGCCTCGTTGAGTGTCTTGCTGGCGTAGTAAATGACCACAGGTTTCTTGTGTATTTTTTGCCCAAGTACCGCATTTATAGCGTAATCAAATGCATCGCACATGATCTCAAAGTTGAGACCAATCAGGGGCCTGCAGGATAGGTGCTTGGGTAACTTGATCACGTAGGATCTCAAATGCTTGAGTGCATTCCTTGGTGATTTCAAAAGGGACATCCTTAGATAGAAGATTAGTTAGGGGGCACGCAATTTTTGAGAAATCGGGAATGAATCGACGATAAAAATCGATGTGCCTCAGGAAGGATCGGATGTCTTTGATCGAGCTGGGCATAGGGAGTTTGGAAATCAAATTCACCTTGGCTTGATCAACCTGGATGCCCTTTTCAGAGATATGATGTCCCAGGACTATTCCCTCAGGTCCCATGAAGTGGCTCTTTTCATAGGAAAGAACCAAGTTCACGTCGATGCACCGCCTGAGGATCTGGACCAAGTGTAGGAGGCAATCTTCAAATGATTCACCGAATACCGAGAAGTCGTCCATGAAGACTTCAAGGTACTCACCTACCATATCTGAGAATATGCCAAGCATGCATCGCTGAAAAGTAGTGGGTGCATTGCATAGATCGAATGGCATCCTTCAGAATGCGTAAGTTTCAAAGGGGTAGGTGAAGGTGGTCTTTTCTTAGTCCTCGGGATGGATTGAAACCCGGTTATAACCAGAGTACACCTCCAGAAAGCAGAAGAATCGATTTCCCGCTAGTTTCTTGAGAATCTGATCAATGAACGGTAGTGGGAAATGATCCTTCTTTGTGGAGGAATTGAGTCTTCTATAATCAATGCAGACTTCCCATGAGTTTGCTATACGGGTCAGTATGGCTTCTTCGATTTCAATCATGATGACGGTGAGCCCTGCCTTTTTAGGCACAACCTGGATTGGACTCACCCACCGACTGTCAAAGATTGGGTAGATGATCCATGCATCTAACCACTTGATAATCTCCTGTTTCATGACATCCTGCAAATTAGGATTCTGGCGTCTCTGCATATCACGGGATGGTCGTGAGCCCTCTTCAGTGTAGATGTGGTGTGTGTAGTATGAGGGGCTGATACTGGTGAGATCATCGAGAGTCCATCCAATGGCTCTTAGATGTTGCTGGAGAATAGAAATCAAGCGTGTTTCTTGATCAGGTGTGAGTCGGGAGTTGATAATCACAGGAAACGTTTGATTGGAACCTAAAAAGGCATATTTAAGATGATCGGGAAGAGGCTTTAATTCCAAAATTGGGTTTTCAGCAGCAGTGGGTAATTTTGAATGGTTGTCAGGAGCAAAGGACGAAGCTGTGGGTGTGTCTAGGTTGAGTTCAGGCTCCTCTAATTGTGGGTTTTGGTCCTTTTGTGGTTAATTAGAAATAGTTGGGTTCTCTATAAAGTCATCAACCACTACTTCAATATTGCAAATTTATTCTATGACTCTGCAATTAATTCCTTGTTTGGCCTTAAAGATGTCAATCTTTAGTGTCTTGCTCCCAAATTTCAATTCGATTTGGCCCTCCTTACAATTGATATTGGCCCTAGCAGTGGCCAGAAAGGGTCTCCCAAATATGATCGGTGTATTCTTCACATTCTCAGGAGCATCCATGTCTAAAATGATGAAATCTACTAGGAAATAGAAATCACGTACCCTAACTATGATATCCTTGAGAATTCCTTTTAGTGACTTAATTGATCGATCTGCTAGTTGTAAAGTCATTTCAGTTGGTTTAAGCTCAGATTCTTCGAAGTAGTCTAGTAAGGATGTGGGTATCAAATTCATGGAGGCTCCTAAGTCTAATAAAGCTTGGTCAAATCGTATATCACCGATTTCACAGGAGATCAAAGGGGTGCCTAGGTCTTTTGCCTAAGGCGAGAGTTTGCTCAAAATGACAGAGCTGGCTTGTTCTAATAGTACAATTGGATTCCTGTCTTTGGTTCACAACTTACGCTTTGGTGTACATATGTCTTTCAAAAATCTTGCGTAAGCCGGTACGTGGCTTATCTCATCCATCAAGGGGATGTTTATATGGAGCTACTTAAAGAGCTTAACCAGGTCCTCCTTAGGTGCCACAGTTTTGGCTATACTTTTTCCCTTGGTCAAGGCCTCAAGAAATGGAACTTTAGATGGTTTCTCTAGAATAGGTCCAGGTTCTTGATCTAGGATAGAGGTGTCCTGGATGATTGTCCTTGGGTTAGGGTTTGTATTACCAAGCTTGGTTTGGCTTGGATAAGGTGGGTCCTGTGTTGTTTTGCCAGTGCAGGTAGTAATAGAATTTAATCCTACCTGGTTTTGGTTTTGAGTGGGTAGAAGAGGTGCTTGCTGCTGAT
This sequence comes from Thalassia testudinum, assembly GCA_037157565.1. Classification (NCBI taxonomy): domain Eukaryota; kingdom Viridiplantae; phylum Streptophyta; class Magnoliopsida; order Alismatales; family Hydrocharitaceae; genus Thalassia; species Thalassia testudinum. Next base: position 14,842,264 of record JAZHRO010000063.1, read on the forward strand.
AACCTGTATATGATGTTGAAGCCTCCATCCTGTCGGGTGATGGAGTAGAAGGGGCCTGATAAACAAAGTGAGCTTGGCCCGGATTTGGGTTCATAACATGTCTCTAATTCGGCACGTTACTCGGATTAGGCAGAGGTTGTGAGGCAAGTGCACTAGGTTGGCAAGGATTTGCCATCTGAGAAAGTTGATTGCGAACCTCTGTAATCTCGTCTCTATGCTATTTTTGCATAGCCACATTCGTCTTCTGAATGTCAGCCAAAGTCTGAAGGATAAGAGTCATTTGATCTGTTTGAGTTGGCCTAAATTGATAAGTTAGGTTAGGCCAAGGCTGAGGCGGTTGATATGGACAAGGAGCTTGTGGTTGGGGCAGATATTAAGGTCTCTGATTTTGATTATTGCTTGACAATGTGAAGTTGGGATGATTATGCCATCCAGGGTTGTAGATGTTTGAGAATGGATCATTCTGAATGGCATTGAGGTCCTCGCAGGTCTGAGGGACCTTGGGAAAATTAGAATATGAGGGTTCAGAGTTCCCCCAACTAGAGTAGGTGGATCCAGAGTTTCCTCTGTAGCTAGAATCAAATGGGGGTGGATACTGGTCCATCCTGGGAGGTCAGTGATAGATGTTGTGCACGGCCTCCCTGCCAAAGGGTGGTTGTGTGTATGGGTTTTGCGCAAGGTGGCTCGCTGCAAATGTCGAGTTAGCTCAACCACCTTCTTCTCAATAACAGAGACATTGTCTAAATGACTGGCCATCAGTTCCAAGTCGACGAAACAGGATAGGCCATGCGTCTCATGTTCTCCCTTTGGATTCGATAATGCACGGGCATTCATTTGGTCGAACATGCCCATGGATACATTATTGATAGAGTTCTCACACATATTCTCGAAAATCACCCACATGGTGTGTTCGTGTTGACCCATGATGTTTCCTCCACAAGTCACATTGACGAATAATCTAATATCCTCACGGAGCCCCTAGTAAAAAGACTGGACTTGTTCCCATTTAGGAACTCCATGATGGGGGCACTTTCACATGAGATCCAGAAAATGATCCCATGCTTCGTGAAGTGGTTCTCTTGCTTGTTTTGTGAAATGTGTGATCTGGTGTTGTAAAGCATTTGTCCGACCAACAGAGAAGAACTTTCTCAGAAACTTGGATTGAAGTTTGCCCAGGTGTTGATCGGATGTGTTTGAGTTTGGTACCAATGAGCATCTTTATCCGTGAGCGAGGAGAACATTTTCATGAGTAGAATATCCCAATTTTGAGCTTTTGACTCGAAGGTCTAGGCCAGATGCTTGAGTTGTTTGATATGCTGGAAAGGATCTTCAGAATTACGCCCATGGGATTTAGGAATGGCATGAATCATGTTGGGCTTGAGTTCAGTGTTAGGACCTCCAGTAGGGATTTGTACTCAGGGTTCGATTTCTACCACAACAGGATTATAGTGATCTCGCATCATTGGATGCTGCGATGGGTTCACAAAGGCTTCGAATAGATCATTATGGTGCTGGAGTTGATTTTCGAGATTTGTTTCTTCTACGGGTTTTGCCATGATGATGGATGAAGGTGAATCAGGTTAAGATGAATCAGAAGGGATATTAATAGGATTGGGTTATTGCACAAACAAGGAGGTCGAGGATTGGCCTTGACGTGAATGAGTGACTAAAGGAGGCCTCAAGGATGGTCTTAGAGACCTCCTCCCAAACATGCAACAATGGAGTAGATGAGAGGTAGAATGTGATGGACCCAATCGAGACACCCAAAAATTTTGGATTACTATAGAGGTTCAGGGCGGATGATACCCCTTGGTCAGAAAGTCATCCACCTGAGAATTACCTGGGTAGCTAGAGAGGGAGAGTCCCGTAAAGACCCCTACATGGTAGAGCACCCCCACGGGTTACAGGGTTTCCCCTACCTGACCTCTCTTGTCACTGATGTTCTAGGTAGACCAGAATGGGGACTTGACCTCTTAAGTCTACCAGTTTTAATTAAGAGTAATGGTGCTTAGAATTTCACTTGAACTTTAAGATGTGTTGAGTGCAAGAGTGACCTAATTTGAAGATTGGTTGACCCAAACAAGGTGGGTCAACTTCACCTATATTGTCTTGAAAATTTAGGTCCCTCTTTTAGTGTTCAAATGACTTTAAAAGCCTGATTTTTAGGGTTTTGCTTGAATAGATCAGTTCAATCAAGGTCTAGGCAAACATTGCTTGGAAAAATGATTTCTTAATTAAGCAAGTGTGTCTCTAAAAACCCTAAGCTGAAATCCTCAATTGGATCTAGTTTGGTCCACTTTAATTTGTCTAAATGTGGTACCTAGGGCTCAAAAAAGAATGTGATAGCGCTAGATACCTTAATCTTTTAAATGGGTGCATAAATAAGGATTTGTTGTCAAATAAAATGTATCAACTCAGGCAACTCGATAAATTATCCATGGAAAGAATGCAAGTAGCCCTAATTGATTTTTTTTTCTTTTATCCTTTTCAGAATGAGGGGCTTAAGAGAGAGTGGTTAGAACTTACCTGCCCCTAGTATGTTTGTTGTGTAGTTGATCTTCCTTTAATGTATCTTCTCCCTGAAACAACCATAGCAAAAGATATATAACAAGTTAGAATCTGAGTCAGTAATTGCAATCAAGGGTTCTAAATTGCCCGTTGCTCCACGGCAACGACATCAAAAAGTTCAAACATCAGATTGGTGTTTTAACAATGTCGCATTGTAGTATAGCCAAAATAGAGATTAAACAAATAAATTTTATTACTTGAAAAAGATTCCGAGGTTGAACACACGGAGCAATATGGAATTTAAAGCTCAAGATAACAATTCATAACTGAGCATAATATATAAGTAAAAGTTTAAGGCAGAATGATATAAAAATCAATGATCAATGTGCAAAATGAAGAGGGTAAAATGGTGATTAAAATCACCAATTACCCTTATACAGTAATATCAAGTAGAAGCACAATATCAGAGTCAATTATAGCTTTAGAAGCTTAACTCAGACGTCTGAAAGTGGGATCAGATGACTTAAATGTCTAATGCCATAGTGCACTGCCTCCTTTTTCTTCTCTTAACCTCTTCCTTTTCTCTGCTGCGACTCCTCTTCTTCTTCTTCTTACAGGGGAGGGGAACTTCTCAGATTGGCTAAGTGTCAGCAAATGGCTTCAGCAGCAAAACCTTCCCCTACCCCCGCGCAGTTGTTAGGACTCGAATAGGTTGTGTTAATATGGTGAAATTATCGTTGAAGTGAGTATAATGGTTAACCTAAATAGAGCCTAACCATCTTTTCGCAAATTTTTTTTTTAACCTGGCCTACTTAATTTTATCTTTGTCACTTTTAGGCCCAGGGTCGAACTCAGGGAGGCGGGAATTAGAGGTAAATAAGTTTCTACGCCTTACATAAAATGTATCTCTTCCATACGTTTATTATGTTTTTAGTTTTTTCTATTTAAGAATTTTTTGCTGATAATTTTATCCTTGAGGTACACCCTCAAAATCAGGTCCTCGGCTTCGAGCCAAATTGTTCTTAGCTTTGAGCCAACTTAGGGTTTCAAAAAAAAACTGGTCCTGCTATTCGCAAGACCGAGTACCTGCAAGACAAGAATTATCTTTTCTCTTTTACTATTTTTTTTATCTTTTTAATAGCAGGGAACAAAAGAGAAATAAAAACAAGATAGGTTGCTTTTAGAGGAATAAATATAGTCGATATATATATATATATATTATATATATAGGGGTGGGGGTGGAAGTGGAAATGGCATGTAGCACATTGTCGAGTTGGTCCACGTCTAGAAAGATGCAACCAACAAGACGAAGTGCCGCGTAGAGTGTAGGGTGATGTGTGGAAGTGTGTGCGGAGGCGCTTGCTTTATGCGGGTATCGGGAAATATCAGCAACTAGTGCAGATATTCCCGCGATATAACGTGTGGTGGAGTGACTAGTGCGTAGGGATACAGGTAGGTGATGTGTATGTAAATATATATATGTATATATGTATATATATATATGTATATGTATATAGATAGGGTTGTAACTATATAGGTGTACATCTAGTTATGTATATATATATAGATATGTAAATATATATAGTGGTATATATATATATATTTGTAACTTGATATATATATTTATATTTAACTATATAGATATATATATAGTAATATATGTATGTGTATATGTATATATATATGTATTCATATCTATAGATTTATATGTATATGTGTATGTATATATGTATATATGTATAAATATATATATATATATATGTATGTATATATATATACTTATATATATATGTGTGTGTGTGGGTGTGAACGTGTACAAGTGTGTGTGTGTACAAGAGTGTGTGTACGAGTGTGTGTGTCTGCTAGAGAGTGTGGGAGTGCACGCTGGAGGAGTGTGAGAGAGAGCGGGCGAGTTTAAGCCGTTTGGCGAACGAAAGCGTCGTCTGGTGGCGCAGGCGCACGGACGCAAATGCGCAAAGGCTACGTGCAGGCGCTGGAGGGAGCGCGCTGGTGAGAGAGTGCAACGCAGCACACCGTGCTACGGATGAGAGTGGATGCGGGCGAGTGTGGGCACGAGCGTATGCGGGTGCAGGCACAGATGCTGGCGACCGGCTGGAACGGGTTGTGGCGAGGAGAGAGAGCGTGCGGTGACCGGATAAGTGAGAAACAAACTGGTCACTGCATTGTAGCTACAGTTTCACGCTGAGAGGTGTGAACAGTAGCTACAGTGCTGCTCAGAGTGAACAACCGGTTACGGCTGGTTCTGCGTGCGCGGGTACACTGGAAGGCACTTGCACGCGTGGAAAGCAGCTACGGAGGGCTTGCAAGGGCATGCGCAGCGGCTACTGCTGCTGCTACTAGTGGCCGCTATTGTTGCTGGAGCTTCTGACCTTGAAGCTCTGGCAATGGAGGCAAGGGCTTCAGCGATGGAAATAGAGAATGAAACCACCACGCCCACATGCTCACAAAGGAGCTGGGCTGTGGTGGAACTTACAGTGGTGGTTGTGGGACCACTGTGAGGTTGCTCCTACCTGCAGTGTGTCTCTTTAGTGGGAAGAGATACTGCGTATGGAGGGGAGGAGGTTGGCATGGAGGAAGGTGTCTACAGGTGTGTCTCTATTTTGGCCCCCCTTGTGCAAGGGAGAGGGTAGGGCTTTTTAAAGAAGGAGACGCATGCCACCGCCATGTTGCTGGCAGAGGAAGTCTAGCCATGCAGTTGGCAAAGGAATGGCGTGAAGATGTACATGCCCATGCCCTGAGCCACGCGAAGGAGAAGAAATTTAAAGTCAAAATAAAAAAATGAGGATGGTGAATTTGCAATGCAACCCTTGATGAAGACGTTAAATACATGGCCAATTATTCTCATTATCCTCCCCTCTCAAATAAATGCATGCAACTGTCTTTTTACAAATGCAACTATAGCTACCTATTATGCAATGGCAGTGCTAGGAAATAACACAAGATGGCATATTTATTAGTGTATTTTTGCTGTACAATTAGCAGTCTTTCCTTCCTCTCTCTTAGGCTCTACCCTCCTAAGGCCTTCAATAGGATATCGAGTAATCGGGTACACGTGCACCCGGGTCCAGGGATACCTGTAGTGAGGTAGCAGCCGAGGAGTGCTTGGCTAGGTGGGTAAATGGGTCAGGCTAGGTCTGCGGGTAGATATGACGGACGAGGCGTGTGTGGGTAAGAGGGACCTGGCCCCCTGTTGGGTGGCATGTAGCCACCAACACTTTTACAATTTATGCAGGTGTAGGGGCTTTGCTGCTTTCGAGGTGGGACTATCCCACCCTCCTTCCTTTGCGCAGTCGCAGCAGCAGCTTCCTTCGACTAATTGGCGCAGAGGCTTGGTCAAAGGCTTCAATTGACTACGCGAGGATACTCCTGGAGGTAATTTGTAGTGCCTGGGATTGGCGCCTGGAAACTGCTAGCGTGATGAGAGCTTCGAGCAAGCTTGCGACTTTTACAGCAATGGCGGAGGAGGTTGTCACACCTGAAACAAGAAATAAGGCTTTGTGGCCACATTAGAACAATTCGAGAGCATCGCCAGACATCAGGGAATGCAACTGAGGTGGTGGCATTGTGTGCAAGTGGTTGTGGAGGTCTGTCAACCTCGCAGTTTGTGTGTGAGAGTGCGTGAGTTAGGGGGGGTGATAGAGAGTCTAATCCCCTCAATTACTTGAGGGGTTTTGGTTGGTGAGTAGAGGCGATGGTGAGGAGCTTGGAAGCGATGCGGTTGGGAGAGTGTGGAAGCCGCTAGGGCTCGCCAGAGGTCTACCGGCAACGTGGAAGACGGAGATGCGGGTGGCGTGTCAGTGGTTGAAATGAAGTGGCGAGGGTGTGAAAACGAAGAGGGGAGGCCAAGGAGTTATTTAGGAGGGGAGGCTGATGAAGGGGAGTGGAGTTGGTCCCAGGTGAGGTGCGGCCAGCATCAGAGATGAAGATGCTTAGAGGGAGGTGATCGGCAAGGATAAAGGGGGGGCAGGAGCGTCGACAGGTGCTGCATGACGCAGGAGAAGACAAGGAGGAAGAGTCTGCCACTGGTATTGTGGTCAAACGACGAGGGAAGGTAGGGAAGGCCACTGGAGCTTGAAGTGCAAATCGACCGAAGGAGGGGAGAGGAATTAGATGGAATCTCTGGCCGAATTCAAGCTTAGGGAGTTTGTTGTGATCTGGGGAGTCTTTTATAGGTCATCAGAGGTTGGTTAGAGCTTGGGAGGCAATCTTCCCAAGCTTGGATGGCTCACTGAAGTTGGAAGTTTCTTGATACCCAAATCTCTCATGCGTTCGCATGAGAGATTGGGTAGGTTTTAGGGTTTAGGATTGGGTCCAAAAGGAAGGGAATTTCTTAACGAGCTTCCCTTTCAATTTTGAAAGGGATTCGTCAAGAAATCAGGGAGTTCTTTCCTTTTTAAGGTCGTCGGAGCAAGTAGGAATAGGTTTAATGGTGGCAGGGACCTGGTTGAGAGAACGATGACAAAGTTAGGGGCCTATTTGAATGGATTTCAAAAGTTAGTGGTAGAAATGAAATTAGACAGGACCAATTTGCAAACTAGGTCAAGACAAATTCATCTCGGGTCTAAATTTTCATATAAACCTAATATGGACCAATGGAATCAAATGGTGAAGTTGGATTTTGGTTTTGACCATGTTTGACTAGGTAATTTATGTAAAAATCCAAATTAGGGTAAATGTCTGTTTGTGGTTCTGTTTGTGGACCTGTTCTGATGGTGGAGAATATTTTTCTATGAATTTTAGAGGGTTTAGGTGAATTTTATCCTGATTAGAACGTCAGTTAATTAAACAGGTCTGTTTTTAGGATTTCAAAAGTCATTTAATTCTCAGAACACGTGCAAACTCTCTTCTGTCTGTCTTATCCCACTTGTTATCTTTTTAAGACCAATTGACCTTCATTCAACCTATGAGAAAACCCTTGGTTGTACTGCATTCATGATGAGCTGGTAAAATTACAGTTTTAACCCTAGTTTCTTATTTTTCTTTCATAATGAATATGCAATGACTTATGACTCTCTGGTGGTTATGTAGGAGCATTTATTGAATTAATTGGGTCCAAATGAGCTAGTTATGGCTCATGATGGTATTCCCATCACTCATCTAATTGGCTGAAGGCTAAGAAGGACAAGTTGCTTTCTGATGCCAGGTGCTACATCTGGGAAGACTCGTACCTCTTCCGCGTTGGTGCTGATCAGATCATCAGATGATGCATCCTAAAAGTGGAATTTCAAGACATTCTGTCCTTCTGCCATGACCAGCCCTGTGGAAGACACTTCTCTGGACATAAACCGCAACTAAAATCATCTAGTGTGGCTTTTATTGGCGCACAATCTTCAAGGATGCATACGACTACTGTAAGGCATGCACTCATTGCCAGACCTTGGGAAACATGAGCCACCTTGATATGATGCCTTTATAGCCAATTCTCGTATGCGAAATCTTCGATATATGGGGGATTGATTTTATGGGACCATTCCCTAAATTCGACGGCTTCGAATACATTCTCCTCACTGTAGACTATGTGTCTAAATGGATCGAAGCTATCCTGACCTAAACCAATGATCATAAGGTGGTAATCAAGTTCATTCATCAGCACATCTTTTCTTGGTTTGGTGTCCCACGTGCCATTATCTCTAATGGACGGACCCATTTTACAAATGCATAGTTTAGGTCCCTGATGGACAAGTACGGGGTGTCACACCGAATCTCAACTCCTAACCACCCCCAAACCAATGGATTGGCTGAACTGTCTAATCGGGAGATCAAGAAAATTATTCAGGTCATTGTTCGGCCTAACAAGAAGGACTGTTCGACCCGACTTCCGAAAGCTTTGTGGGCTTATAGGATTGCCCAAAAAATCCAATTAGGTATGTCTTTGTTCAGATTGGTGTACGGAATGGAATGTCACCTGCCTGTCAAGATGGAACACAAAGCCTATTGGGCAGTACGGAAGTGCAATCTAGATCCGCTTAAGGCCAGAACCCACCGTTAGCTTCAAATGAGCGAGATTGAGGAACTACGCAATGACGCATATGAGAACTCACGAATTTACAAAGAGCGGGTGAAGGATTTTCATGACAAACACATTTCTAGAAAAACTTTCCATCCTGGTCAGAAGGTCCTACACTTTGATGACAAGCTAAAACTTTTCAGGCAAACTTAGATTTAAATGGATTGGACCATTCTTGGTGAGACGAATTTTTGGAAATAGACCCGTCGAAATCAGTTAACCTAGCCTTGATTCTGAACCTTTCATCATGAATGGCCAATGACTCAAGCTGTTCATTAAACTCACTAATACTTTGCTGAGCTATCTTTTGATATCCATTCTCCTTGAGCTTATTGCGCTCAGCTAACGGCGTTAAACTCAGTGCTTAATGGGAGGCAACCTGTCATTTTCTTGAAAAACCCAAAACCCTTTTAACACATCTCTTTGCTGAACTCATATTGCACTTTAGGGTTTGTCCATTAGAATAGCAAACTCCACCTCTGATACTCGAACCAAAGCTTGAAATCGTCCGCAATAGTCATCTCGACTCATCCACCCACCCTTTAAACTTGTTCTCATGTACGATCTAAGCTAAACTCAAACCCACCTAATTTACAATGACATTGCAAATTGTAGTTATGGGGGGTATTAAAGTTCAAAACACCGTGAGAATCAATTCACAATAAGGGTTTCACACAAAAAGAAAAGAAGGTTGAGGAGAAAGGAAAGCCATTTTTGAGAAAAATGAGGAAAAGAGGGAAGAAAAACTGAAAAGAGAAGAAAGGAGCAAAAAGATAAAGAAAGAAATTGAGTCCCTTCAAAATAATATGAAACTTACCTAACTTTTAGGTTGGATCGAATGATGAATTAAGACCAGGAAGGCTAAAACTTAAGGGATTAGTGGCGAATAGCGACCTTAGCCCTCTTGGATCTAAAGATTTAAACACTCGCGTACTTGTCAAGATCAGAATTAGTCCTCAAGAGGTTGGGGAAAATGCAAATGTTATGTATTAAGTGTAAGGCTTAGGTAGTATTCGACCTCGTTAACTGACCTCTGGTTTACAGGACTCAGAAACTTAAGCACCCTAAATCACACATAGTCTGGTTCATTACGCTTTAGATAATAAAATCATGCCAAAGGGCATTTCTTTTATTCTAAAAATAGTCCTAAGATCTAGATTAGGAGCTGCTTGAAAACACATGTTGATTTGGATGAGTTCCCGATGTGAAGAGGCATGAAATTCCCCTTGAAGATGTGCAATAGCATATCGTCTCCTCTGTGCTTATCTCCTAGGATATCTAAATATCTTACCGGGGGCATGTAAGCACCATGTGCTAGTTCAGATGCCATGGGCAGCATTATCAAGAAATGTCAATTGCTAGGGTCAGGATTATCCCGATATCTTGAAAGCCAGGGTTCTGGGGGTTTCCATGGGCGATGCTATCTCGAAGCATCGATTGCCAGGGACCCTAGGAGGATTGATGATGGGGACAAGGATTTCGATACAGATTGTGTTTAGGGCCAATCCAAAGATGGATCTAAGGAAAAATATAATGAAAAGAAAAAGAGAGAGAAAGCTCTCCATAAATAAAATTATTCGTCTATATCTCTCTCCTACAAAATGCACTGGCAAACTGAACCTAGACTAACCATGTTTCAAACATGGGTGCTTTAACCGCTAGGTACAAACAACATTAGGTTAGTTCCTACAGGCCATAGAAACCTTCGTGGTAAACTGAGGTGAAAGGTAGTCAGGTCTGGATCTGGGCTGGTACTTGAGTACCTCTAGGCCTATTATTGGTATTAAGACCTAATTCCTAAACTATTTCAAAAAAAAAATGATCTGATTCCTAAAGATGCAGCTTAGTAGGGCATCCTGACGGTTACATCCGACCTACATAACTGGTTTGATTCATATAATTTTGCTAAGGGACTAGCAAAAGCTAGGCATGGGGGTATAATGGAACACCATCATGAGCCATAACTATTCAATTTGGTCTTATAAAGTTAATAAAAGCTCCTACATATCAGTCAGAAGGCCTCTTGGGCAGGATGAATTATTTTGAGAAGAAAAGATGAAACTAGGGTTAAAATTGTAATTTTACCATCCTATCATGAATGCAGAATAATCATGGGGTTTATCAGGGGCTAATTAAAGGCCAAATGGTCATAAATGTCTAATAAGTGGGTTCATGCAGAAAGGAACGAGTTTTCGCTCATTTCAAGAATTAATGGACATCTGAAACCCTAAACCAGACCCACTTAATTAACTGAGATTCTGGTCAAGATAAAATTCACATAAACCCTCTAAAATTTATAAGAAAAATATTCTCTAGGGTTTAACATCTTTGAATTGACCATCAGAACCCGTTCTGACTCAAAATAGACTCACAGATAGACTATTGCCCTAATTTATTGCATAAATTGACCATTCAAACTAGTTCAAAATCAAAATCCAACTTCACCGTTGGATTCCTTGGGTTCAAATTAGGTTTGTACGAAAATTTGATCACAATCTGAGATTATTTAAACCTAGTTTGCATTTTAGTCTAGGTTTGACTATTATTCTCTCAAATAACCCCTCAACTTTTGAAATTATTACAAAACCCCCTAACTTATTCATCTTCTTCACAGAAATACCCCTGCCACCATTATTGTGTGAACTCAAGAACCGTCGACCTTCAATCAAGAGATTCTCCCTGATTTCACGATGAAATGCTTCCAAATTTGGAAGGAAGGTTCTTGAAGAGTTGCTCTTCAATCTAAGACAAGTCTTGCCTTCCAAATCTTGTCCAAGAGTTCATGTGAACTCTTCAAAATCTTAAACCTATTTCATGAATTTCGAGCTTTCAGAGCTTGGTTTCCAAGCTTTGAATCTCGTCCTTTGTCCTATAAAAGACCTCCAGGGCACTCCTTTCTTCTTTAGGAAGCTTTTTAGTTAGAAATCCTCTTCCTTCCTCTACCTCCAGCTTGCTCCGATGAACTCCTATCCCTAGCTCCTTCGTCGACTGCCACATACCATAGGTGGCCAGTTCTTCTTCCCTGTCATCTTTCATGTCTTAACATACTCGTGCGATGATTCCTAACACCATCTTCATCGTCGTCTTCCTCATCAGAGTTTCCATCTCCTCCAACGCCGACCATACCACAACCGGTGCCAACTCCGTTCCTCTTCATCTATTAGTTAGCTTCATCGACTCCCTAGTGTCAACACATCATCACCGTGCCACTACGCTCCAACTCGACCACCAGTTCACCCTCTACGACTTGATCTTCCTCCTCTTTGGCCACTCATCCAGTGAAGCTCTCCGCTCACTCCACTGCTCCAAATGCTTTGCCGACAAGCCTACGACCTTTGCCTCATCCACGCAAACAAAACCCCTCAAGAAATTGAGGGGTTTGTTTGCCCTAATCACCTACTGAACACCACCACTATCACGGTCACAGTTCGCCGTCATCCGACCTCCTCACTCACTCACGTGCAACACCAAGACCACCATCACATTCATCGAAGGCTGGTGATCCTCCTGAGCATATCTAATTGGAACATTAGGCCGTGTTTTCTTATCTCTGGTTCCATGTCGGAGCTCCGTCACCGTGCTTCATTCTCCATCTCCGTTTGACGTGCTACGGTCGAGTTCTTCTTCGTGATGATCCCAGGTGCTATGGCCCACTCCTAGGAAGAAACCCAAGCTTCCAATTGAAGCATCAGCAGCTCCCTTCGACTCCAATCAGACGAGTTCATCCATTGCAGCTGCAGTGCAAAGCAACCAGTGGGAGTAGTACCACATCGTGAAGCGGCACGCATCTTGCAGCACATAAGTAGATTTTCAACCTCAGCCCCATTGCCTTAGTGAGCATGAGGTGAGGTCCCTCTCCACGTGCTCACGCATACCCTTGTCTGCGGTCACGCCACACGGGTCTAGGCTCTAATTCGATTATCGGTATACCTGGGTCCAATTAGCATATTTCTAAGATAAGAAAGAAAGAGGAGAGGAAGAATGGTCAGGCATGATTCATGTGCTAGAAATCAGGGTTACAAGTAACACATCGTCATAGTTGCAAAACACGTCGATCAGATAAAATTCATATCGAAACTCCAAGGGAGTGCGGGGTCGAACACAGGGAGGTGACGTTTACTTTAAGTGAAAACTATGCCTTGATTTGTTTCTTTTTGGAGTTTTAGGGTTTTTTTATTTTTTTGTGTTCTTGAAATAAAAGACAAGCAATCACAAGATAGAGATGGAATCAAATGTGATGTATTGCATTAATGTCTATTACAATCAACTATGAAATCATAAAAAGTGAGGGGGGTGAGAGGAAATCTCCCGAATCGGCTATTCGGTGAGACGACGGTGCCTGCCGGAAGCTCGGACGAAGGAGGTGAGGAGTGGGATGATGGAGGTGAGATGCAGGAGGACGTCGGGTTGAGGAAAGCTTTGGCGTGGCTTTGGAATGGAGGTGAGAAGATGGAGATGATATGCTACCGGAATGGAGGTAGGAGGACGGCTCCAAGGTGAGCTATGAATGGGGATGGGAAGTTGGAGTATTTGGTGGGGCAGAGGTTTGCTACATTAACAGGTGCCTTGGGAGCTTGAGAACAAGATCTAATGGAGCATTGGTAGGCTTGCTAGAGCTTGGGAGTAGGTGGAAGTAGAGTAGGTAGAGATGGCTTGGAAGGGAGGGGGTGTAAGTCCTTTTATAGTGGAGGAGAAGAGGCAAAAAATAGGTATAAGACCATTAGTGACATCCAGGCCGTCACTGGAAACGTCACTGTAGGCAGCTCATGCCCGCTGACGCCCACTACTGGCTTTGCTGGCATGAGATGAATTAGCAATGGCTTTAAGCGTCGCTATAAGTTTGCCAGTCTATCGCTGAAGATCCACTGGCGCTGCGCTGGGCGCTCTCCGTGTATGAGCACGCTTCACATGCTGGCACTGTGCTGTGCGCAGGCACGCTTGTGCTCGTGCACGCACACCTGTGCCGTTGCGCACGTGCGGTGGCATGTGTAAGCGCTAGGTGGCCTGGGCTGTGCCACGTAGGGCAATCTAGGCCATCCATCTTCATTTTGTTGTAGGGGCTACTACAGAGGTCGGATTGAGTTGATTTTCATGCCGTTAGGCTACGATCGTCGACCCGAATCCATCCATGTAATTGGATTTGTCATTTGAAGCATTGAATTATGTCACCAAGTCCCTTGGCCGTTGATCTTCCTCAGAATATATATGGTGCTACGGGACTCCGATCGAGGTGATTTTAGAGGCGTTGGACTCCAATCGTCATCTTGATCAGATGCGTACGATCGAATCGTCAATCCGAGGCTCTAAAATAAATATCCTTCTCTCCTGATCACAAAAAGGATGCAATTAACCTAAATTATATACAACTACTCTAAATGCGGAATGATGCATGCTATGCAATATTTATAACATGAAATGCAACTCTAAACCTAGGAACATGAATGAATAGGAATTTTACCCTCAACAAATGTGTTTATATTATACCCCTATGCCTATCTTTTACTAGTCCCTAACAAAATTAAACTACATGCTATGTATAAAAGTAAAATTAGGATTAGATCGCTTAGGCCTAAGTCATTTATTAACAATAGAAAATTTCAACTAAGGTCTTAAACTACGAAAACTCAACAGTACCTGAGTATCTGCAAGAATGCAGAATGCCCAAGTCCTCACCTTATTTGAAAAGGGAAGATACATTTTTTTTTATTTTACTTCTTTTTTAATTTTTTTGTACTTTTGGAGTTTGAGAGCTCCGGGATAACTTTTTACGGCTACCTGACCTGCCCAAGACTAGAAAAGGACTCTAAGTACTAAGCATCTTTGTGAAAAAGTGATAGACTCACAAAACGATTGTTAAGACTGACTTTGGGTTTCTATGACCCTAGGTGGGCTTGCCTAAAGGTTTATCTTTACGATCGGTAGCTTTCTCCCTACTTTTATTTATGGGGTCAACATAAGAGCGAACCCAGTGTATATCTACCTGGTTTGTTCTACTTCCCCACTTCTTCCCTACGTGTTTTGGGAATTATTTTGCATTTTTATGAGCTAGGCTCTGGATAACCAGCCAATCGGCTGTTGCCCACGACCACTTGCCAGCTATACTCGTGCAGTGAAGTGTGGCTTTATTATTTTCTTTTTTTTCTCCTTTTTTTATTTTTTTTCTTTTCTTTTTGGGTGTTTATTTTTTTTGTCTCTTTTTTTTTTTCAAGTAGGTGGCTTCTCTGATCTAAGATTTATCTAAAGGTAGTACAACGAAAATGGTCCTGTTGTTGGGCTCTGGACAACCGGTTGATGAGCTGTTACCACCAACAACTTGCCAGCCATACCACCCAAGTCGGTCCATTAGCTACCCAATTTCCATAAAAATCATCGGAAAGTGAGTCAGTGCGAATAGTGTGTAGATGCTCAGCCTTAAAATCCTCCCAAATCAGAGAGTGGGTTGATAAGTTGCATACTTATCATCCCAATTTATTAGCCAAATTAAAATTGAATTTGAATTGGCAAAGACTCGAGACTAAGTCCACATTCGAGTAGACACCCGAGCTAATTAAGCCTAAAGACCTGAAGAGTCTAAGTGTTTAGATCCTCTCGTATCATTTCCTAAGGTTAATAACTTCCAAAATGCCGAAGTTCTCTTTTCCTAATTTCTTTCTTTTTTTTATCTTTTTTTCAAATTTTTAATTTTTTTAAATTTTATAAAAAACTAGAAGAAATTCTATGGAGTTAACAAAATGATTTCAGGAATTGATTATCCACCCCCCCATGCCTAAAATGATGCAATGTCCTCATTGTAAAAATAAAGACATGGAAATGGTGGAGTAAACAGAATATCACCTAAGTGTCGTGAAAATCCGGTCAGCTCCGCAGAGAGAAGAGTGTATACACACATGCTAAGTTTAATGCCTTCAGCTAGGCATAACATACATACAAAGAAGAAATTGAGCATTCACAAGTGTGGGACAGAATCAAAATAAAAATATTGATTCTCAAACTCACCAACAGAATATGTCCACAGATGTAGACCAAGTTATGATGTAGATCCATGCCCCAGGGTCGAGTGGTTCTCAGGTTCTGGATGAAATCACCCAGAACCAAAGGTTGTTGTGTTTGCGGGGTCGGGCCTACGGTTTAGTGGTGTGCAACCCAAGACCAAAATGGCGGACAATAGGTAGATCTGGTTGACTACTTTCAGATGTCCACTTAACATTCATCTTAGAAAAATAATCAGTTATTTCGAGCTTAGGTTGCACTTGAAAGATATTATAAGAGTCCTGTAGAAAGTAGGTGGTTTCAGGTCCATAGGTACCCTTAGATCCAAAATCAAAGTTCCCTCAAAATTAGCCCCCCAAATTTTTATTTCAACAATTCTATACTCAAACATGAAGAACTCAGGCTCCGGGACCTCTAGCATATCATTCACCCCATATGATTCTCTCAAGTCTAGAAATCATGGTTGAATCAAGATTGACTTGGGCACAATGATCTCAGAAGTTAGCTCTTTGGGGTGCTAATGAGGCATGGGGTCACTGATTGAATCATTAAGTAAATGAAAATTGGAATCGTCCAAGTTAACTCCAATCGAATCAAAATCTTCAATGACTGGGCTATTAAATAGTTTGTCATACTTCTCGAGCCCAATTGTCTCACTAGAATCCTCTTCCTTGAGTTCAAATGAGACTTCACAGGATGATTCTTCACCCTCAGAATCAAAGAATTCATGATCCTCATTTATATATGTCTCAAAATAATGTCATTTCATGGTCTGTGGAGACATATTTTTCATCATTCCTTAGCTCTAGGTTCTCAGGTGAGAAACTTGATTCATCCTCAAAGGGTTGCTTTAGACCAACTTGGTCATCTCCAATCTCCGAATATGTATCCCCCCCGACAGGCGCCTGAACGAGTTCAGACATTGGCTCTCCTGAAGAGGGTTCATCTTGAGAATCATCCCAAGATTTGACTAGTGCAACCAAAAATTTCATCCTCAACCTCGTCAACTTCCCAAGAAGAAACTCACCCAGGTCTCTATCCCTAATGCTTTGGAGCAAATCCAATAGAGAGCTATTCTGCTCATCAATCATTTTGATCATAGGATCCAATGCATTAGTGCATGGTGTTGGCTGAGCTTATAAAGATCGGATGGTGTTCCCCAAGTTGGCCAACACCCTATCCTGGATCTGGTTCACCTGAACCAACTGGTTCGATTCAGGTTTGGGTGGGTTTGGGTTAAATCTAGGGGAGTCAAGATGTTGAGGTTCTTGGGTTCGTCCCTAGTAGTAGGTCATCTCGGGTTGTTCAAAGAATGGTGGTGACCTATATTCAGTGGAGTACTGGGGATGGTAGGTGTTATAATCATCATATCCTTTCTGATTGTAGATCTGGTTGGTTTGATCATCAAAGGATCGAGATCTATGATCATTGTAGCCCTGGGAAGGATAGTAATCATAGTCTTGTTGTCCAGGGTTAGGCCCTGGACATTGAGGTCTGGATTCGTATCCCTAATCAAAGTTATCCTAGCTAGTGGATGGGTAATTACAAGTTAAGTCGGGATAGTAATCATCTTGGGGGTAAGTGGTGCTAGGAGGATAGGATGTGAAATGTGTGTAGGATGTGGAAGGGTGCATGGTGAAGTAAGGAAGGAAAATGGAGAAGCGAAAAGGTGCCCTGCAATACAATCAACCAAACCTGTCCTTATGTGGGTAGCCTAAAGACCTACAGACTGGCAGAACCCGTCTTGAGATTATAAACGATTTGGTCTACTTTTATCCGGTCAATCCATCTAGTTAGGAGGGACTGGGGAGAAGGTTCTTCCTTTGGCTTATACCTCCGGTTCCTAGTGTACACCCCAGTTGCAGTAGTTTGACGCTACTCCCCTAGCTAGACATCAGATGGACTAGCAGAAGCAAATTAATCAAAAAAAATCTCAGTCTGAGCCTCGAAGAGTGAATCAATCCTTAAGGCCAACGTCTATTCAGTTTTAGTTAGGCTTGGGATGATCATACTCTTGGAATGTGATGGGCCCTTTAGATGGGTTGTGCACTTAATGATCTGTTGAAATGTGTGTGCGTGCACAACCAGGGCTTGCAAACAAGGTTACTTGATGATGTGTCTTTTAGGATTTAACCTTGTTTAGTAGCTTTTAGGGTTTAATTCCTTGGTTGGTTCAATCAAGGTTTAGTAGAACACTCCAAGTTTTGAAAGCACGGTTGATGATATGTTACTTTAAGAAATCAGAAATATTGTGGAGTGCCAGGTTCAGCCCTAGGAATCAACCTTAAGTGGCAAGCTACTTTATGGATCAGTTTTAGATTGAGTGGTGCAGCACAAACAGCTCAACCAATTGGCCTGTTTTACCACTTAGTTAAGGTACACAAGAATATTTAACCTATTCAGATTTCTACTCACTTATGTGTATTGAGTTGAAGTGTACCAAGTCCACAGGCCAGATCCCGTTAAGTGGTAGAATCAAAGTGATTGTGCACCTTATGATAAGAAGTTGTGGGTGTTAAGTGTGTAGCTTTCAGTTAAATCCCACAAGAGAAGAATATTTTTTATTAATATACAGGTGGGTGAGGTGAGTGGAGTGACAATCAAACAACCAAAATCTACCCTAGGGTTTATGCAAAGCACCTAAGTTGATTTGGGTTTGAGTTATTAGGTTATGGAATGAAAACTAAGGTGAGGGTGGTGTGGGGGACACTTACAAAACACTCTACCCGCACTTTACTCCGGTCTACCGCACTTGGATCTCCATGCTAGGGTACCTGCAAGACAATAGATCAGAGATAAGTAAGGTTAGTGCTATGTAAATGCAAAGAAGTGTAGAAAATAACAAAGTAAATTCTGTTGCCTCCCTGGCAACGACACCAAAATGGTTGGGCGTGATTCACGTGTTAGAAATCAGGGTTACAAGTAACTCGTCGTTGTAGTTGCAAAACATGTCAATCAGATAAAATTTATGCCGAAACTCTATGGGAGTCCCAGGTCGAACAAAGGGAAGCGACGTTTATTTTAAGTGAAAACCGCGCTTCGATTTGTTTCTTTTTGGAGTTTTAGGATTTTGTTATTTTTTTTATTTTTGAAATAAAAGACAAGCAATCACAAGAGAGAAATGGAATCAAATGTGATGTATTACATTAATATCTATTACAATCAACTATGAAAGCATAAAAAGAGAGGGGGTGAGAGGAAATCTCCCAAATCGGCTGTTCAGCGAGACGATGACGCCTGGTGGAAGCTCAGACAAAGGAGGTGAGGAGCGGGATGATGGAGGTGAGATGCAGAAGGACGTCGGGTTGAGGAAAGCTTCGACGTGTCTCCAAAATGGAGGTGAGAAGACAGAGATGATATGCTACCAGAATGGAGGTGGGAAGATGGCTCCAAGGCAACCTATGAAGGGGGATGGGAAGTTGGAGCAATATTTATGGGGGCAGAGGTTTGCTACACTAATAGACCCCTTGGGAGCTTGAGAACATGCTCTAATGGAGCGTTGGTAGGCTTGTTATAGCTTGGGAGTAGGTGGGAATAGAGAAGGTAGAGATGGCTTGGAAGGGAGGGGGTGTAGGTCCTTTTATAGTGGAGGAGAAGAGGCAAAAAATAGGTATGAGACCATTAGTGACATCCAGGCCATCACTGGAAACGTCACTGTAGGCAGCTCATGCCCGCTAGCGCCCACAACTGGCTTTGCTGGCTTGTGATGAATTAGTGATGGCTCTAAGCATTGCTGTAAGTCTACCAGTCTGTCACTGAAGATTCGCTGCATGCTCCGCTGGCACTGCACTGGGCACTCTCCACGAGCGCACACGCTTCATGCGCTGGCGCTGCGTTGTGCGCGTGCGGTGGCGCGTGTGTGCACTGGGTGGCCTGGGCTGCGCCACATGGTCCAATCTGGGCCATCCGTCTTCTTTATGTTGTAGAGGCTACTACAGAGGTCAGGTTGAGTCGATTTTTGTGCCGTTAGGCTGCGATCGTCGACCCAAATCCATCCGCATGGTCGGATTTGACATTTGAAGCTCTGAATTATGTCACCTAGTCCCTTGGCCATTGATCTTCCTCGGACTGCATATGAGGCTACGGGACTCCGATCGAGGCGATTTCAGAGGCGTTGGACTCTGATCGTCATTTTGATCAAATCCGTATGGTCAGATTGTCAATCCGAGGCTCCAAAATAAATATCCTTCTCTCCTGACCACAAGAAGGATGCAATTAACCTAAATTATATACAACTACTCTAAATACAGAATGATGCATACTATGCAATATTTATAACATGAAATGCAAATCTAAGCCTGGGAACATACATGAATTGTCATTTTATCCTCAATAAATGTGTTTATATCAAAGAACAGAGAAAGGGAGGGGGTTTTTTCCTTGCTCTCCAACTCTCAACATAGTCTCTACGAGGCAACCGTGCCTCTGTGTTATACGTTCCCTTGAGCAGAGAGAAGTGAGAAGAAGAAAAGAGCCTGAGGAGAGAAATGAAAGGAAGAAGAGTGCCTTATTGGCACTGTAGCAAGGAAGAGTTTAAGTCATTTGGTTGAAAGTTCCATGGTCTGATTTGTCTGACACAGTGCACTGTGCACTTGGCTTGTGTGGATTAAATTTGGTTGATACTGTTGAGATATTTGCTATTATTATAATTAGGGTAATTGGTGATTCAAATCACCATTTTACCCTAATCTTTTTGGCTACATTAACTCTTGCTTCTATATTTATTATTTGTGATTGAGATTTCCATTTTATTGCTACTTTGTGCTTAAAATTGTGATCGTGAGATTAATTGCAACACCTGCTCCCTACGTTCGACCTCGGATTTTTTTCGAGCTATAAATTATATTTGTTCATGCACTATTTTTGGCTATATTACAATGAAATGATTTTAAAACCCTGATTTAGCATGCAAACAATGCCTTTCAAAATTTTGCTCCTTAGTAGTATGAATTTTAAGATTCAAATGAATTATTGTTTCAATAAATCTCCAAACTTTCTGAAAAATAATTTTTTGTGCCTAAACAACCCTCCTTCAAATTGATTTGTTAATGCATGCTGATTGCATGCATTTCGCGAGTCTGAAATCTGGGTTACAAGTAACCCATCGTCGTAGTTGCAAAACTCGTGGTCAAATAAAATTTATATCGAAACTCCAAGGGAGTCCCGAGTCGAAGATGGGGAGGCGAACATTTGGCTTTATGAAATCCGCACTTCGCTTTTATTTCTTTTTGGTCTTTTTTATCTTTTCTAATTTGTTTGGTATTTTTAACAAGCAAGAGATTCGATCGATGAAAACTTTATCTACTTGCAAAAATATAAGAGGTAGAGGGAGAGGGAGAGAGAGAGAGATAAATAATCATCTATTCATCAAGAACTGTTTGTTACACTACGAAAGCGAGAGAAATCTACACTATGAAAGCATAAAAAGATAGAATGCGGTGAGAGAAATCCCCCTCAACGGTTGCTCAGAGGATGACTCGCTCTGACATCGCCTGGAGGAAGGTGGTGAGCGGGATAAAGGAGGATGGAGCTAGAGGATGGAGGATGGGGCAAGACGGCGTCGTGACGAGGATCTTCTTCCCGAAGGGCAGTGAGAGGACGGCCACGGGATGCTCCACGAATGGGGATGAGGGGAGGGAAAACTATTTGATTTTCTACTCTAGAGGAGCATCCCGATCTTGGGAGAAGATCTCTGGAGCCTTGGAGGTGGTGAGAGGAAGAAAGGAAGAGATGGTTTGGAATGGTGGTGGGTAGGTCCTTTTATAGTGGAGGAGAAAGAAAAAATTCGCATCTGGGTCATTACTAACGTTCGTAAACATCGCTGCAGCTGTCGCTGAAAATCCACCCTTAAAATCCTCTTGTTGGCGCACGCAGACCATTAGTGACAGCTGCAAGTGTCACTAAAGGTGCGCATCACTGAAGATCCGCTCCACTGGCATGTGCTCCGCAGGTGTGCGCATCATGCACTGTGCTGGCATGTGCATCACGCGCTGCGCGCTTCACGTGCCCATGCCCCCCGCGCCTTGTGCGTGTGCACGCATGCTGGCATGCGCTACGCTGCCGCGGCTGTGCTATGCGTGGTGCGATGCTGTGGCTGTGGCTATGCGCGGTACGCTGCGTGGCTGCGACGATATACATGCACTGCTGCTGGCCGACGTTGGTGGCCTAGATGGTGCCATGTGGCGCCATCTATACCGTCCATTCTTCTTTCTTTTGTAGAGGGTGCCACGGTGCTCAGATCGAGATGATTCACGTGCTGCTAGACTACGATCGTGGCTCTGGATCCATAAGTTCAGTCGGATTTTCCATCCAAAGATCATATGGATGTCACATTGCCCCCTGGCTGTTGATCTTCCTCGAATTTCGTATGGTGCTACAGTTCTCCGATCTAGACGATTTCAAAGGCGTTAGACTCTGATCGTCGTCTTAATTAGATCTGTGCAGTCCGATCATCCATCCGAGGCCTTGAAATAAGTCTTCTTCTCTCCTGACCATAAAAAGGACCTAATTAACCTAAAATATATACAACTACTCTAAATGCAAAATGATGCATGTTATGCAATATTTATAACATGAAATGCAAATCTAAGCCTAGGAACATGCATGAATAGGCATTTTAACCTAAATAGATGTGTCTATACCATACCCCCATGCCTATCTTTTGCTAGTCCCTAGAAAAACTAACCTACATCTTATGTATAAAATCAAAATTAGGATTAGATCGCTTAGGCCTAAGTCGTTTATTAACAATAGAAAATTTCAACTAAGGTCCTAAACTATGAAGACTCAATAGTACCTGAGTACCTGCCAGAATGCAGACCGCCCAAGTCCTCGTCTTATTTGAAAAGGGAAGATACATTTTTTTTCCTCTTTTCTTTTTTTTCTTGTACTTTTGGAGTTTAAGAGTTCCGAGATAACTTTTTACGGCTACCTGACCCGCCTAAGACTCAAAAAGGACTCTAAGTGCTAAGCATCTTGTGAAAATAGTGAAAGACTCACTAGGCAGCCGTTAAAACGGACTTCAGGTTTCTGCAACCCTAGGTGACCTTGCCTAGAGGTTTATCTTCTCGAACGATAGCTTTCTCCCTACTTTTATTTATGGGGTTAACACAAGGGAAAACCCAGTGTATATCTTCCCGATTTATTCTACTTCCTTGATTATTCCCTAAGTGTTTTGGGAATTATTGTGCATTTTTTTGTGAGTTTGGTTCTGGACAACCGGCCGATAAGCTATTACCGCTGACAACTTGCCAGCCATACTCGTGTGGTGAAGTGTGATTTTATATTTTTTTCTCCTTTTTTTATTTTATTTTATTTTATTTTATTTATTTATTTATTTATTTATCTTTTAAGTAGGTGGCTTTCCTGATCTAAGATTTACCTAAAGGTAGTACAATGAAAATGGTCTTGTGGCTGGGCTCCGGATAACAGGCCGATGAGTGTTACCACTTACAACTTGCTAGCCATACCACCTTAGATAGTTCATTAGCTACCCAATTTTCGAAGAAACCGCCAAAAAGTGAGTTAGTGCAAAAAATGTGTGTAGATGCTTAGGCTTAAAGTCCCCCCAAATTAGAGGGGGGGTTGATAAGTCACATACTTATCATCCCAATTTATTAGCCAAATCAAAATGAATTTGAATTGGTGAGGACTTGAGACTAAGTCCACATTCAAGTGGACACCTAGGACACATTCGAGTGGACAAGTCTAAGTATTCAGGTCCTATCATATCATTTCCTAAAGTTAATAACTTCCAAATGCCTAGGTTCTCTTGTCCTAATTCTTCTTTTTTTATATCTTTTTGAATTTTGAATTTTTTAGTTTTAAAGAAACTAAAAGAAATTCTACAGAGTTAACAAAATGATTTCAGGATTAAGTATCCACCCCCCCATGCCTAAATGATGCAATGTCCTCATTGTAAAAATAAAGACATGAAAAGGACGGAGTAAATAGAATATCACCTGAGTGTCGTGAAAATCCGGTCAGCTCCGTAGAGAATGTGAAATATAAACATGTGCTAAATTTAATGCCTTCGGCCAAACATAAAATACATACAAGGAAGAAATTGAGAATTCACAAGTGCGGGTCAGAATCAAAATAGAAATATTGATCCAAAAACCCACCAACAGACGATGTCTACAGAAGTGGACCAGATTATGATGCAGACCCATGCCCAGGGTCGAGTGGTTCTCAGGTTCTAGATGAAAATCACCCAGAATCGATGTTTGTTGTGTTTACAGGGTAGGCCTGCAGTTTTGTGGTATGCAACCCAAGACCAAAGTGTTGGACAACATGTTGATCTGATTCATTAAAATTGGATGTCCACTTATAGTGCAGCTCTGAAAAGTAATCAGTTATTTCTAGCTTGGGTTGCACGTGAAAGATATCGTAAGGGTCCTGGTAAAAAGTAGGTGGTTTTAGGTCAATAGGAACCCTTAGATCCAAACTTGTTTTTCCCTCAAAGTTAACCTCCCAAATTTTCATTTCAACATTCCTATCCTCCAACATCAAGTGCTCAAGTTCCGGGACCTCTAGCATACCATTCACCCCATAAGATTTACCCAAGTCCAAAAATCGTGGCTGACACAGAATTGACTTGGGTATAATAATTTCCAAATCAAAATCAATCCCTTTGGGGTGTGGTTGAGGAATGGTGCTATTGATTGAATCTTCTAGTAAATGAGGATTTGAATCCTCCAAGTTAGCCCCAACCGAATCCAAATCTTCAATAATTGAGCTATTAAATGGTTCGTTAGATTCCTCAAGCCCGTTTGTCTCACTAAAATCATCTTCCTTACACTCAGGTGAGACTTCACTAAGAGATTCCTCACCCTCAGAATCAATGAATCCATGATCCTCATTTATATATGTCTCAAAATCGATTATCATTTCTTGGTTCAAAGAGACATTTTTTTCCTCGCTCCCTAGCTCGGGGATCTCGGGTGAATCAATCGGTTCATCCTCAATGGGTTGCTCTAGCCCAACTTGGTCATCCCCAGTCTTAGAAAATGTATCCCCCCCGACAGGTGCCTGAGCGGGTTTAGACATTAGCTATCTTGAAGGGGGTTCATCTTGAGAATCATCCCAAGATTTGACTAAGGCAACCACAAATTTCATCCTCAACCTCGACAATTTCCTAAGAAGAAACTCACCCAAGTCCCTATCCCTAACACTTTGGAGCAAATCCAATAAAGAGCTATTCAACTCATTGATCATTTTTATCATAGGCTCCAATGCTTCAGTGCATGGTGTTGGCAGGGCTTCTAAAGATTGTATGGTGTTCCTCAAGTTAGCCAACACCCTATCTTGGATCTGGTTCACTTGAACCGACTAGTTCAGTTCAGGGTTGGGTGGGTTTGGGTTCATTCTAGGGGAGTCAAGATATTGAGGTTCTCGGGTTCCTCCCTGGTAGTAGGTTGTCTTGGGTTGTTCAAAGAATGGTGGTGACCTATATTCAGCATAATTCTGGGGAGGGTAAGTGTTATAATCAGCATATCCTTCATGGTTGTAGATTTGGTTAGGCTGATCATCAAAGGGTGGAGATTTACAATCATTGTAGCTCTAGGAAGGATAGTAATCGTAGTCTTGTTGTCCAAGGTTAGACCCTGGACACTGAGGTCGGGATTCATATCCCTAATCAAAGTCATCTAGGCTAGTGGATGGGTAATTACAAGTCAAGTCGGAATAGTAATCATCTTGGGGATAAGTGGTGGTAGGATGATGGGATGGGAAATGCATGTAAGAAGTGGAAGGATACATGGTGGAGTAGGAGGGAAAATAGAATAGAGAAAGGTGCCCTACAGTACAATCAACCAAACCTGTCCTTATGTGGGTAGGCTAAAGACTTATAGACTCCCAGGACCCATCTTGAGATTATAAATGATTTAGTCTATGTTTATCTGGTCAATCCAACCAGTTATGAGGGACTGGGGAGAAGATTCTTCCTTTGGCTTATGCCTCCTGTTCCTAGTGTACCCCCCAGCCACGATCATTTGATGCTACTCCCCTAGCTAGACATCAGATGGACCAGCAGAAGTAGATTAATCGAAAAAAATCTCAGTCTGAGCCCCGAAGAGTGAATCAATCCTTAAGGCCAACGTCTACTCAGTTTTAGTTAGGCTTGGGATGATTGTGCTCTTGGATTGTGATGGGCCCTTAGGATGGGTTGTGCCCTTAATCATCAGTTAAAATGTGTGTGCATGCACAACCAGGGTTTGGAAAGAAGGTTATTTGATGATGTGTCTTTTAGGGTTTAACCTTATTTAGTAACTTTTAGGGTTTACTCTTAGGTATATTTAATCAAGTTTAGAAGAACACTCCAAGTTTTAAAAGCACGGGTGTAGTTATGTTCCTTTAAAAATAAAAGATAATGTGGAGTACTTGATTCATCCCTAAGAATCAACCCTAAGTGGCAAGCTACTTGATGGATTGCTTTTATCTTAAGTGGTGCGGCCCAAACAGTTCAATCAATTGGCTTATTGCACCACTTAGTTAAGGCACACAGAAAAGTTTGACCTATTCAGATTTCTACTCACTTATTTGTGTGTTGAATTAAGTGTACTGGTGTTGGGAGTGCTAAATCGGTATTTAAAAGTATTGCGTTGTAGTATAGCTGAAAGAGCATTCAAAACATATATAATTTTATTACTCGAAAAGATTTCTGAAGTCAAACATAGGGAGCAAATTGGTATTTAAAAATCAAGATCACAATTTATATTGAAAGAAATTGCAATAATAGCAGTATCACAGTGCAAAAGTATGGGACTAAAATGGTGATGTAGATCACCAAATACTCCTACAATATCACCAAAAGATTCAATGTAAAAATATGCAATGACGCTAAAATCTGTCGTCTAATTCTTTAATCAGACAACTTAAATGTCTGATTGCTTTTCTCTTTCTCTGCATCTGTCTTCTCCTTCATTCTTCTTTCCTTGGCTTTCTGCTATCATTCTCTTTTATCTTTGGCTTTCTTTGTCTTCTTCCTTTCTCTTCTACCTTGGCTTCTCCTTCTTTAGCTCCTTCCTTCTTTTCTTTCTTTGTCATCTGCCTTCTCTTTCTCTTCTTTGCCTTGTCTTAAGCCCTACGGTCCTCCTCTCCTTCTTCAGTGTCTTCCTTTAGCCTTGCTCTTTCTCTGAATTCGACTAAGTGTCGAAGGTAAACTACTCAGAGCAAAACCCCCCTTCCCCTACGTAGCTCTCTTCTATCTTTCTCTGTTTTCTATTTCAGAGCTGCTCTCCTAGAGCCCTTTAGTCGGTAGGGTATTCGGACCTAACGGAGACCTGGGTCCAGCCTCACCGGTGTGGGTGGTGAGTGAGGAGTGAATAGGTCGGGTAGTTGGGTCATGGCCAGGTCCACAGATGAGTCCATGAGAGGGGGGGAGGACCTCACCCTCAGTGTTGGAGGTAGTAAGCCTCTAACACTTTTTCCTTTTATGCGTACACAGGTGGCTTTCCACTTCCGAGGTGGGACTAAATGTCCCACCTTCCTTTTGCGCGCATAGCAGCAAATGGAGCTTCCAATTAGCGAGGCTACAGAGGCTCTTGACTCCAATCAAAGCCCTTGAACTGCACACGAGAGTCTTTCATACATCCTGGGAATGTCTTCCTCGGAATGACAGCACCTAAAGCTGCAGCAAGCTTATTCCAAGCTCTCTCGTCAATGGCGGAGGGGCAGTGAACTTGAAATCGTAAGATTGGCCTTGTGGCCACGTCAAAATGTTCAGAAGGTGTCGCTGGAGCACAGCAAAGATGTTGGGGTTGTTGGCATGGCGTGGGGGTGCCTATGCGAGCGTGCCTAGGGCACACTATGTGCAAAGGTGTGGGTTTGTTCAGTGAGAGGCGTGAGCGAGTGGTGCAGTGCGTGTAGTGAGCAGAAAGGATCAGTGAAGTGCGGGGAAGCTTATGGGCTTGTCGGTGAGGGTAGGGATGGCCTGTGGAGGTGGAGTGGCCTCGCTGGAGTTGGTGGTCGGAGATGGAAGGGATGGAGGTGATGGAGGTCGGCAGTGGTCGGTTTGGAAGAATAAAGGGTGGAGAAAAAAGTAGAGGTGAGAGGAAGCTTATCTGAGAGGTGAAGAGACGACGGGGGAGAGCGGAGGCTTCAGGTCTGGTGTGGCTGACGCTGAAGACGAAGAGTGGCTCCAATGAGTGGAGATCGGCGAGGATGAAGAGAGGGAGATGCCTGCGAGTACGGTGAGGTGCGGATGAAGTGAAGGAGCGGAATTCACCGAAGGTATGGCGATTGGACGATGAGGAGGCATGAGGTTAGTCGCCAGACGTTGAGAACATACAGCCATGAGGAGAAGAGAGGAATCAGAGGTGTTCGTGGCCAAATTCGAGCGTCAGGAGATTGGAGAGGTCTAGGCTCCTTTAAACAAAACTTTGAAGGTTGGTTAGGGCTTGGGAAGCTTGCTTCCCAAGCAAGGAAAGCTCATCAGAGTTGGAATCCATTAGGATACCCATACCTCTCATGCATTCGCATGAGAGATTCGCATGAGAGATTGGGAAAGAATCAGGGATCAAATGAGGGTTCAGACGAGAGAGAATTTCTTAGAGAATCTCCCTTCAAATTTTGGAAGAGATTCTCTGAGCAATCGAGGAGAACTCTCCTTCCAAAGCTCACCGGAGTAGGATTCTTCTGCTATAATGGTGGAGGGACCTAATTGCAAAAATGATGAGGAAGCTAGTTGGCAGTTTGTAAGGGTTTTTAAAAGATAGGGGTAGAAATGTAATCAAGTTGGACCTTTTTGCAAACTAGGTCAAGGAAAAGTCAACTTGGATCCAAATTTTTGTACAAACCTAATTTGAACCTAAGGAATCCAATGATGAAGTTGGATTTTGGGTTTGACCATGATTGATTGGGAAATCTTCGCAAAAACCCAATTTAGGTCAAATATTTGTCTGAGAGCCCATTCTAGGTCAAGTTGGGTTCTAATGGCCAGATTAAAGGTTCTAAACCCTGGATAATATTTTTCTATGATTTTTAGATGGTTTAAGTAAATTTTATTTTGACCAAAACCTTGGTTAATCAAGTGGGTCTTGGTCGGACCCGGTTAGGTTGTGTTAATATGGTGATTTTATTATTGAAATGTGTATGGTGGTTAACCTAAATCGGACCTAACCATCTCTTTACAAAAGTTTTTACCTAGCCTACTTGATTTTATCTTGGTCACTTTTAGGCCCAGGGTCGAACTCAGGGAAGTGGGGTTAGAAGTCAAGTTTCTACGCCTTTCCTACAACGAATCTCTTCCGTTCGTTTATTGTGTTTTTGGTGTTTTTCTATTTAGATTTTTCTCTGATAATTCTTGTCCTTGAGGCACACCCTCAAAATTAGGTTCTTGGCTTTGAGCCAAATCAAGGTTCCAAAACGGGTCTTTCTGTTCGCAAGACGGAGTACCAGCAAGTCAAGGATTATCTTTTCTCTTTTATATATATTTTTTATCTTTTTATTGGCAGGAAAGAGAAGCAGAAGTAAAGTAACTATAGTGTATATATATGTATATACTATATATGTATAAAGGGGTGGGGGTGGAGGCAGAGATGGAGTGTAGCACGATGTCGAGTCAGTCGTCGTCTAGAAAGACGCAACCAACAGGATGAAGTGCTGCATGGAGTGTAGGATGGATGGTGGAAGATGCGTGCGAACACGCTTTTTTGTACGCGTGTATCGGGGAATATCAGCAACTGGTGCAAATATTCCCGCGATACCACGTATGGTGTGATATGAAAATATATATGTATATATATATAGGTATGTAAATATATGTATAGATAGATATATGTATAGATATATATATACATATAAGTATATGTATGTATATATATATATATATGTATGTATATATAGTTATATATATGTATATATTTATGTATATTTGTATATATATATATATATAAGTATATGTGTATATATATATGTATACGTATATAAGTATATGTATATATGTAAATATATATATATATATATGTATATATGTATAATAGTACTTAGTTATATAGGTACTACCATATGTATAGATATAAGTATATATATATGTATATAAATATATATATGTACGCATATATCTATATATGTATATGATAGTGTATAGGTGAGAGTGTGTGTCTGTGAGAGTGTGAGTGTGTGTGTAAGTGTCGGCAGAGAGAGTGAGAGAGTGCTGTGAGAGAGAGAGAGAGCGCTGCTGGAGTGAAGGCTGGGAGAGTTAAGCCGTCTGCGCGCGAAGAGGCATCGTCTGATGGCCACAGCGCACCACGCTGCATGTAGGCACGCGAGGACGTGCGCGTTGGGAGGGAGTGAGTGCGGGGAGAGGAGAGGCCGCAGTGCACTAAGCTGCATGAAGATCGGGTGCTGAAGCAGGCAGCTACGGGCGAAGGGAGACGCGGACGCAGATGCTGAAACGGGCGAATACACGGGCGGGAGCGGGCATTGGCAGAGGCAGGCGCACGCAGACGCGCGTGCGGGCACTGGAGCGGGCGCGGGGCTGGACGTGGGTGTGGGAAAACAACGGTTGCGGCACGCCAGGTGATCGGATAAGTGAGAAACTTACTGGTCACTGATTAGCCCATATTTGTAGGCTATTTAAGTATTTAAGTGCCTAGACATTAGGTTAATTCTAACATTTATTTAGCATAAATTAGGATGTAAATAGATTAATTCATATGTCTAATTTAATTACATGATTCATGCATCTTATTCATATTTAAATGCATTTAGAATTAACTTAGAATTGCATTAGTTAACTAATTAGGTACATTGCATGCATTAATTTAGCTTAACATAAAAGTTGAGGGTTTGTATATAAATAACCATAATATTTTATCATTATTCTTCCTCTACGTGCAACGGTTGCATTTCTTCCTCCTGCTGCCGTAGTGAAGAACCCAATCAAGGAGAAGCAGATGTGTTGGATCTGGTCGAGCTGTTGATTTCAAAAGAGAGGAGGAGGTAGCCAAGTTCAGTAGGCCTCCATCCCCGACCACCACTGTGCAGAGAGTTCGTCTCTCGTCCATTCCACACCATCGACCTCAACCGTGGAGATGAGTCTCCACCACTATGGGCGTGTGGTGTGACAAGCCACACCGTCATCCAGAGCTCGTTCGCATTACCGTGAGCACCTCAGCGTGCACCTCCCTCGCCATTGTCACAAACAACCACTGCCGCAGCCACTACAATTTCACTCCTTAGCCAGATAAGACGTCCGGGAAGTTTCCTGGACGTTTGAAGCTTCGACCCCCCCACTCCAGCAGCAACCACTCTCGCGCACTTCACCTCCAGCACGAACCGCCTACCCTTGCCCACTCACCTGCAGCACCAAGCCCGCACGCACTTACCTGAACCGCCAGCCCTCACCCAGTCACTCCATGCCCGCATCACACCTCCAGCACTAACTGCCAGCACCCTGCAGTGCTCGTGCCTTCCGCCTGCAGCGCCTCCACCAGTGTGTGTGCCTGCAACCTCCCCGCCGCTACCTGTAGTGCCGCACCAGTGCGTGCGTGCACTCACCTGCAGCACTAAGCCCACGCTTGCCAGCAGCCCTGCAGTGCCTCTTCACGCACACAGTAGGTACACGTTCTTCTCCGCGCCTTCCAGCCTGCAGTGCACCCGCACCATCCGCTTGTGCCTACCTCCTGCAGTAGCATCTGCCTCCACCAGAGCGTGCCGGCCAGCAACCCTCCGTGCACTCAACTCCAGTGCGCCCGCAACACCAGTGCGTGCGTGCGCACCACCTGCAGCAGCGCTCAACTCGTGCGCACAGCCGCCCATCTTCCAGCAGCTGCAGCCACTGTTGATAGCCACCTTTGCCGGAGCTCCGTCCGGCCGACTCCGGCCATCGCTCAACGTGCGGCTGCACCACTGCGACGGCCTCGCTTCAGCCAATTGCCTGTGCGAACCTCTCCTCGATTGAACCTCTCTCCCGATCGCGAGGAGGAGAGAGGTAAAATGCTCTGTTATGGAATTAATTAGTTATTACATTTCATGCCATTGCCAGAAAAAATAATTTTGGTTTATTAATATTTTATTGTGGTAAAATTTACAACTTCATACTCAATTTCTCTTACAATTGCGTGGCTTTTGTAATTAACATTGTTTGACATTGGTTTTGGAATTTAAATGTGCACAAATTTTCTTTAATACATGTCAATGGAAAGTTACATAAAATCATCACATGTTTATTGAATATTTCAGTGAGAAAAAGTTGCACATCTACCCTTATGTTTTCAAGATATTGTGCATCTTCTTTCCGTGTCATTTCATGTCAGATTTGACTACGGATTTCTCACGAGATTGAACGAATACGAAATAATTGAGATATTATTGCATCATTGCCTCCCTGTGGACACGACCCGCTCCTAATTGAGTGGTTATATTAATTGTTGATTAGTCGATTTTTCCACCACATAAAGCTACAAACGACTTTAAAGCGAACAATCGACTTGTCAGTCACCCCAGTGTTGCCACAGTGTTCCGCTGAAATGCGTGAACAGTGGCTACAGTGCCTGGGCGAGCCGCGCAATCACCTGCATCAGGTGCTTTGAGTGCGGAGGGCGTGGATGGCTCGGTGTGCACGCGGAAGAGTGGCACCGCTGCTGGCTTGCGGCGAGGTGGTTCGCGACAGGGCGCGCAGAGAGGGCTGGGTAGCGGGCGAAGGAGCGCGACATGGTGCGTGGTGGCCTACGGGTGTTGGCTAGTGTGCGCGGTGAAGCTTGGCCGACCACTGCAGGGGCATGCGGTGGCCGGTTACGGGCGGAAAGGTGAGTGCAACGCGAAGAAGCGAGAGGCGAGGGTGCCTGTAGGCGCGTGCTGGAGGCGAGGGCAGCCTGCAGACGAATGCTGGAGGGCCTTGCGGCTGCTGTCGCCTTGCTGCTGCTGCTGCATGCGGAGCTTTGAGCTTCAAAGCTTGAATCTCCTGCTCCAATGGCTGAAGTGGGTTGGACATTGAAGCAGCGAAAGAACCACCACGCCCACCGGCTCTTTGTTGAGCTGGGTGGTGGTGGACTCATAGTGGTGGTTGTGCACCATCATGAGGTACTCCTGCCTGTAGAGTGTCTCCTCAGAGGAGGAGGGCCTGCGTATGGAGGGAGAGGGGAGGAGGCAGCCTAGAGGAGAAGAGAAGTTGCTATGTTTTTTTTTTTTGGTGCACCAGGCTCCCTTGAAAAGGAGCCGTGCTCTTTTTAAAGAAGAAGAAAGCATGCACAGCCATGCCCTGGCTGTGCATGGCTCATGGCTGAGAGGGAGAGGTGCTGCAGAGCCTGGCGTGAGGAGGAAGGCCATTCCATGCAGCCGCAGGAAGAATTCAAAGTCAAATAAAATTAAAAAATAAGATGGTGAATTTTGCAAAGCAGCATTTGAGGAAAAATGTAATTTCACGGCTAATTTATTTCACTCTCCTCCCCTCTCAATTAAATGCATGCATGTTGTATTTTCACAAATGCGACTATGGAAACCTAATATGCATTGGTAATGCTAGGAAATAGCATAGGATGGCACAATTGCAGGTGTATTTTTGCGGTGCAATTAGGTCTATCTTAGGGTTTCAAGAGGTCATTTAATTCATAGAATACACACAAACCCTCTTCTGTCTAATCCAACCCACTTATTATCTTATTAAGACCCTTTGACCTTTGTTTAGCCCTTGAGAAAACCCGTTGTTGTATTGCATTGGTAAAATTACAGTTTTACCCCTAGTTTCTTGTTTCACTCTTAGAAAGGTTATGCAATGAATTAGGACCTTCAGTTGGTTATGTAGGAGCATTTATTCTCTCAATTGGGTCAAAATGAGCTAGTTATGGCTCATGGTGGTGTTCACATCATACCCTTATGCCTAGTTTTTTCTAGTCCCTTAGCAAAAATTTTAAGGTTCTAACTTTGATTCTAGACCATGTAATCTTTTTGATGCTCAAAATTGTGTTGTGTGCATTCTTCTGTAGATTAGGTAAGAATGCCGATAGTAGGCCTAGAGGTACTCAAGTACCAACCAAGATCTGGACCTGACTAGCTCTAGCCTCAGTTTGTCGCGAAGGTTTTTAAGGCCCATAAGAACTATCCTAAGGTTCGTTGGACTAAACAGTTAAAGCACTCATGCTTCTAACATATTTTATCCTCGGTTCAGTTTGCAGTGCATTTTTTTGTAAGGGAGAGGCAGAGGAATTTTCTTTTTGGGGAGTTTTCTCTCTCTTTTTTTGTTATTTCTAGCTTCGGATTAGCTTCTCAACATGGTCTGTATCAGATTCCTAGTTCCCATCATCAATCCTTGAAGGGTCCCTGGTAGTTGATGCTTCGAGATAACACCACCCATGGCAACCCCCAGAACCCTGGCTTTCAAGTTTTTGAGATAATCGCACACATGGCATTCTGTAGCTAAATCCAGACCCTGGCTATCGACATTTTGTGATAATGCCGCCCATGGGATCTGAACCAGCACTGGGTGCTTACATGCCCCCAGTAGGATATGTAGATATCCTAGGAGACAAGCACTAAGGAGACGATATGTTATTGCGCATCTTAGAGGGGAATATCCCGCCTCTCTGCATCGGGAGCTCATCCAAATCAACTTGTGTTGATCAGCCGCTCCTAATCTAGGTGACTTTTTCAAAATAATTTAAACGCATTTGCGTGATTTTGATACTTATGCGCACTGAACTAGACTTTGTGTGGATTGGGGTGCTTAGGTTATCGAGTCCTGCAAACTAGAGGTCAGTTAACGAGGCTAAATACTCCCTAAGCCTTAGACCTAATACTTAAGCTTCGCATTTTCCTCAACCCCTTGAGGACTATCCAAATCTTAGCGGATACTAGAATTTCTAAGCCTAGGAGTATAGCCCAAGAGGC
Organism: Thalassia testudinum; assembly: GCA_037157565.1. Taxonomy (NCBI): domain Eukaryota; kingdom Viridiplantae; phylum Streptophyta; class Magnoliopsida; order Alismatales; family Hydrocharitaceae; genus Thalassia; species Thalassia testudinum. Next base: position 14,876,618 of record JAZHRO010000063.1, read on the forward strand.
CTAAAATCAACGTTCCTACTAATCTCTTTTGTGTTTCGTTAGCACTTTTTGCCTTTTGATTTTCTTTTTCTTGATATGCTCTAAAACTCAGTTAATTCCTTAATTTCTAACTAATGACTATCTCTTTTCTTTTTCTTTTCAACTTGTGCTCCTTTTGATAATTTTCACTTTTCCCCTTTTCCTCAAAATTTATATACCCTAAAAATTTTCTCTCCCATTTTTTTGTTCTTTTTCAAGAATTTTTTCAATTTTTGGGTATTTTTGGAATATGTGATTTTTTTGATGAAACCTTTTCTTGTGAGATGATTTTCAAGGTGTTTTACACTTTCATACCTCCCTATGCCTATGATTTGCAATGTCCCCATTGTAAAATAGGTGGGTTTGAGTTCAGCTTAGATCATTCATTAGAACATGTTCTGGATGGGTGAACGGGTCGAGATGACTGTTGTAGCCGATTTCAAGCTCAGGTACGGGTACCTGAGGTGGAGTCAACTGTTTTAATGGATGAACCCTAAAGTGCAATATGAATTCAACATAGGAATGTCGAGAAAGGTTTCGGATTTTCAAAAAAGATGGGTTGCCTCCCATTAAGCGCTGAGTTTTACGCCATCGACTGGACACAATGAGCTCAGGGAGAATGAAGGGTAAAGGATGTCTCACCAAATTTGTATCGGTAAGGTTAATGAACAGTTTGAGTTCCTAACCATTCAAGACGAAAGGTTCTAAATTGTGGCTGAGTGGACTGATCGTGATGGCCCCATTTCCAAAGATTCGTCGGATGAGGTAAGGTCTGATCCATTTTGATCTTAGTTTTCCTGCGAATAGTTTGAGCTTGGCATCGAAGAGTAGGACTTTTTGACCAGGGTGAAAGATCTTTCTGGATATGTGCTTATCGTGAAAGGCCTTAACCCACTCTTTGTAAATTCACTAGTTCTCATACGCATCATGGCGTAATTCATCGATCTTGCTCATTTGAAGCTTTCTGTGGGTTCCATCCTTAGAAAGATCTAGATTGCAGTTCTGTATTGCCCAATAGACTTTGTGCTCCATTTCGACGGGGAGGTGACATGCCTTCCCGTACACCAATCTGAAGGGAGACATACCTAATTGGAATGACCAAATATCCATCTTTGGATTTGCACATACCCTTTTCTTTATATATCTATTTTGTATTATCTATAAAAATAGAAATCCAATCCATAAATATGACCAGCCTTTTCTGTCAGGTCGAACAGTGACTTGGAGAATTTTCTTGGTCTCCCGATTTGATATCTCAGCTAGACCATTAGTTTGGGGGTGATAAGGAGTAGAGATTTGGTGTGTCACCCTGTATTTGTTCATCAGTGTCCTGAACTGAGCATTAGTTAAATGGGTCCCTCCATTAGAGATTATAGCACTTGGAATCCCGAACTGAGAAAAGATGTTTTGATGAATGAATTTGATAACCACCTTATGATCATTGGTTCAGGTCGGAATGGCTTCGATCCATTTGGACACGTAGTCAACAGCAAATAGAATGTATCAAAGCCATCTGAAATAGGAAAGGGTCCCATAAAATGAATCCCCCAGACATCGAAGATTTCGCATATGAGAATCAACTGTAAGGGCATCATATCACGGTGGCTCATGTTGCTTAAAGTTTGGCAACGAGTGCATGCCCTACAGTGATTGTATGCATCTTTGAAAATCGTGGGCCAATAGAAACCTCACTGGAGGACTTTTGCTGCTGTTTTATGACCAGAGAAGTGTCCACCGCATGCCTAGTCATGGCAAAAGGACAAGATGTCCTGAATTTTTGCTTCCGAGACACATCTTCGAATGATTTGATTAGCACCGATGCGGAAGAGATATGGGTCTTCCCAAAATTTGTACTTGGCATCAGAAAACAATTTGTCCTTCTTGGCCCTCAGCCAATCGGACAGGATATGATGTGATGCTAGGTAGTTTACCAGATCAGCAAACCATGGAAGCCCTGTACTAATAGTCAGGAGGTGTTCATCAGGAAAATGTTCCGTAATGGGTCCAGAAGGGTCGATAATGTTAGAAGGAGGGCAGGACAAGTGATCAGCTATCACGTTCTATTTTCCCGCCTTGTCGTGAATCTTGAGGTCAAATTCTTGCAACAGCAAGATCCAGCGGATTAGTCGAGGTTTCGCATCCTTCTTCTCAAGGAGATGCCTCACAGCTGTGTGATCAAAGTAAATGATAACACGGGAACCCAGAAGAATTGATCTAAACTTTTCCAGGGCAAATACTATGGCTAGTATCTCTTTCTTAGTAACTGTGTAGTTACGTTGAGCCTCATCAAGTATCTTGCTAGTGTAGTAGAGGACCACAGGTTTCCCATCAATTTTCTTCCCAAGTACTGCTCCTACAGTGAAATCAGATGCATCGCACATGATCTTAAAGGGTTGAGACCAATCAGGGGACTGTAGGATCGGAGCTTGGGTGACTCAATCACGTAGGATTTCAAATTCTTGAGTGCATTCCTTGGAGATTTCGAAGGGAATATCCTTAGATAGTAGAGTAGTTAGGGGGTGCACAATCTTTGAGAAATCAGGACTGAATCGACGGTAAAAATCGACGTGCCCCAGGAAAGATCGGATGTCCTTGATCGAGCTAAGCATAGGGAGTTTGGAAATCAGATTCACCTTGGCTCGATCAACTTGGATGCATTTTTCTGATATAAGCTGTCCCAAGACAATTCCTTCAGGCACCATGAAATGGATCTTTTCCCAGGAAAGAACCAGATTCACGTCAATGCACCACTTAAGGATCTGGACCAAGTGCAGGAGGCAATCGTCAAATGATTCACCAAATATTGAAAAGTCAACCATGTAGACTTCCAAATAATCACCTACCATATTTGAGAATATGGTAAGCATGCACCACTGAAAAGTAGCAAGTGCATTGTAGAGACCGAATGGCATCCTTCAGAACGTGTATGTCCTGAAGGGGCAGGTGAAAGTGGTCTTTTCTTGGTCCTCAGGATGGATTGCCACCTGGTTATAACCGGAGTACCCATCCAAAAAGCAGAAGAACCTATTTCTCGCTAGTTTTTCAAGGATCTGATCAATAAATGGTAGTGGGAAATGTTCCTTCTTTGTGGACGTATTGAGTCTTTTGTAATCAATGCAGACTCTCCATGAATTCACCACACCGGTCGATATGATTTCTCCGATTTCAGTCGTGATCACGGTGAGTTCTGCCTTTTTAGGCACAACCTAGATTGGACTCACCCACCAACTATCGAAGATCGGGTAGATGATCCCAGCATCTAACCACTTGATGATCTCCTTTTTCATGACTTCTTGCAGATTAGGATTCAGATGTCTCTGCATTTCAAGGGAAGGTCGTGTGCCCTCTTCAGTATAGATGAGGTGTGTGCAATAAGAGGGGCTGATGCCAATCAAATCATCGAGAGTCCATCCAATGGCTCTTCGATGTTGCTGGAGAATAGTAATCATATGGGATTCCTGATCAAGTGTGAGTCTGGAATTGATAATCACAAGAAACATCCGATTGGAACCCAAAAAGATGTACTTTAGATGCTCAGGAAGAGGCTTGAGTTCCAAGACAGGGTTATCAGTAGTAGCGGGTAGTTTAGGGTGTGCATCAAGAGCAATGGAGGGAGTTATGGGTGTGTCTAGGTCAAGTTCGGACTCCTCTGATTGTGGGTTTTGATCCGCTTCTGGTTGATCAAAAGTAGTCGATTTTCCTCAATATATGGATTGTCAACCATAGCCTTGATATCACATATCTGTTCTATAACACCGTAATTAATCCCTTGTTGTTCCTTAAAGATGTCAACCTTTAATGTTTGGTTCCCAAATTTCAATTCAATTTTTCCCTCCTCGCAATTTATGTTGGCCCTAGTAGTGGCCAAAAAGGGTCTCCCTAGTATAATTGGTGTATTCCTCAGGTTTTCTAAAGCATCCATATCCAAGACTATGAAGTCCATTGGGAAATAGAAATCCCGAACCCTAACAATGGCACCCTCAAGAACTCCTTTAGGTGACTTAATAGATCTATTTGCCAACTGTAATGTCACCTCTGTCGGTTTGAGCTCAGATTCCTCAAGATGGTCAAGTAGGGATGTAGGTATTAGGTTTATGGAGGCTCCTAGATCCAATAAAGCTCTATCAACTTGGGTATAACAAATTGTATAGGAAATCAGTGGAGTACCTGGGTCTTTTGCCTTAGGTGGGAGTTTACTTAAAATTACATAACTGACTTGCTCTGTCAATACGATTGGGCTCCTACTTTTGGTTCGCGGCTTACTCTTAGGTGTACACACATCTTTCAGAAATTATGCGTAAGCCGGTACATGGAAAATTGCATCCATCAAGGGGATGTTTATCTGGACCTGTTCAAAGAGCTCAACTAGGTCCTCCTGAGGTGCCACGGGTTTGTTTGTCCTCTTTCCCTTGGTCAAGGCCTCGGGAAATGGAACCATTGATGGTTCCTCTAGAATAGGTCCAGGTTCTTGATCTGGGACAAGGGTGTCATGGCTAACTATCCTAGGGCTTAGGTTAGTACTACCAGGATGAAAGTGGTTTGGGTAAGGTGGGTCTTGTGTTGCCTTGCCACTATGAGTTGTAACTGAATTTAGTCTTGCCTGGATTTGGTTTGGTGTGGGTAAAATAGGTGGCTGCTGCTAGAATCTCGAATATGATGTCGAAGCTTCCATCCCGTCAAGCGATGGAGCAGAAGGGGCCTGATAAATCATATGGGCTTGGCTCGAATTTGGGTTCATAACGTGCCTCTGGTTCGGCATGTTATTCGGATTTGATAGAGGTTGAGAAGAGAGTGTGCCAGGTTGGTGGGAATTTGCCATCTGGGGGAGTTGATTGAGAGCCTCTGTGATCTTGTCTTTGTGTTGTTTCTGCATAGCCACATTTGTATTATGAATGTCAACCAGAGTCTAAAGGATGAGAGTCATTTGATCTGTCTGAGTTGGCCCAGATTGATAGGTTGGGTTGAGGTTGAGGCGGCTGATATGGATGAGGAGCTTGTGGATGGGGTTGACATGGTGGTCTTTCATTTTGACTATTTCCCGCCCATAGGAAATTGGGATGATTCTGCCATCCATGGTTATAGGTGTTAGAGAATGGGTCATTCTGAATGGTGTTGAGGTCCTCGCAGGTCTAAGGAACCTCAGAAAAGTCAGAGTATAAGGGATTAGAGTTCCCCCAACAAGAGTAGGTAGGATCGGAGTTTCCTTTGGTCCTGGAGTCAGATGGGGGTGGATACGGATCCATCCCATGAGAAGATCGTTGATAGATGTTATGCACAGCTTCCCTCCTAGAGGACGGCTGTAAGAATGGGTTTTGCGCAGAGGTGGCTCACTATAGATGTCGAGTTAGCTCATCCACATTTTTCTCAATGATAGAGACCTTGTCCAAATGACTGGTCATTAATTCCAAGTTGACGGAGGAAGATAGGCCTTGTGTCTCATGTGCTCCCCTTGGATTCGTCAATGTGCGGGCATTCGTTTAGTCGAATAGGCCCATGGAGTCATTATTGATGGAGTTCTTGCACATATTCTCGAAATCTCCCACAAAGTGTCCTTGTGTTGACCCATGATATTTCCTTCGCAAGTTGCATTGACGAATAAAAGGATATCTTCGTGGTGTCCCTGGTAAAAAGATTGGACTTCTTCCCATTAGGAACTCTGTGATGGGGGCACTTCTACATGAGATCCAGAAAATGATCCCATGCTTCGTGAAGTGGTTCTCTGGGCTGCTGTGTGAAGTGTGTGATCTGTTATCGTAAAGCACTTGTCCAACCAAATGGGAAGAACTTTTTCAGAAACTCAGATTGTAGCTCAACCCATGTGTTGAATGAAAGTGTTTGTGTCTGATACCAGTGAGCTGCTTTTTCCATGAGAGAGGAGAACATCTTCATGAGAAGAATATCCCGATTTTGGACATTTTACCTGAAGGTATGGGCCAGATGCTTGAGTCGGTTGATGTGTTGGAAAGGATCCTCAGAATTAAGCCCATGAAACTTTGGAATAGCATGAATCATGTTGGGCTTAAGTTCAGAATCAGGACCTCTAGCCGAGATTTGGACTTGAATCATAGGATGCTGCAGTGGATTCACAAAGGTTTAGAATAAATCATTAAGGTGTTGAAGTTGGTTCTCAAGGTTATTCTCTTCTTCTACGGGTTGTGCTATGATGATGGAAGGAGAATTGGGTTCAGATGAATCAGAGGAGATGTTTATGTGATGGGGTTGCTGCACAAACATGGAAGTTGATGCCTGGCCTCGACGGGAGTGAATGACTAAAGGAGGCCTCAAGGATGGTCTTAAGGACCTCCTATCGAACACGCACCGATGGTCTGGATGAGAGTAGAATGTGATGGACCCAATCAAGACACCCAAAAGCTTTGGATGACTATAGAGGTTCAGGGCAAATGATACCCCTTAGTCAGAAAGTCGTCCACCTGAGAAATACCTGGGTAGCCTGAGAGGTAGAGTTCCGCAAAGGCCCCTACACGATAGAGCGCCCCCATGGGTTACAGGGTTTCCCCCACCTGACATCTCTTGTCACTGATGTTCTAGGTAGACTAGAATGGGGACTTGACCTCTTAGTTCTACCAGTTTTATTAAAGAGCAAGGGTGCTTAAGATTTTACTTGAACTTTAGATGTATTGAGTGTACAAAGTGACCAAATTTCAAGGTTAGTTGACCCAACAAGGTGGGTCAACTTCACCTATTTGTCCTTTGAGAAGTTTTAGGTCCCTTCTTTTAGGATTCAATTGAGATTTAAGAGCCTAAATTTTAGGGTTTGCTTGAATAAATCACTTCAACCAAGGCTTAGGCACACATCATTTTGGAGAGTTGATTCTTGCTTATGAAGGTGTGTCTCTAAAACCATAAATTGAAATCCTTAATTAGCTTTAATTTTGGTCCAGTTTAATTTGCCAAATGTGGTATCTAGGGCTCAAACACGAATGTGGCAGCCCTAGTTACCTTAAATGGGTGCACAAATCAATTTTGTTATTGAAATCAAATCAGGCAACTTAATGAATTAGCTACAAATGTAAAGCATGTAGCCCTAATTGATTTTATCCTTTTTTCCTTTTCAGAATGAGGGGCTTAAGAGAGAAAGTAATTAGAAATTACCTGCCCCTAGCATGTTTGATGTGCAGCTGTCTTTCTTTGACTCTTCTCCCCGAAACAACCACAACAAAAAGAGTCATAGCAAGTTAGTACCACATCAGGAATTGCAATAAAGAATTCTAAATTGCTCGTTGCTCCCCAGCAATGGTGCCAAAATGTTGGGAGTGCTGAATCAGTATTTAAAAGTATTACATTGTAGTATAACCAAAAAAGCGTTCAAAACAAATATAATTTTATTACTCGAAAAGATTTTCGAGGTCCAACACAGGGAGCAAATTGGTAATTAGAAATCAAGATCACAATTTATACTGAAAGAAATTGTAATAATAGTAGTATTAGAGTGCAAAAATATGGGAGTAAAATGGTGATGTAGATCACTAAATGGTTCAATGTAAAAATTTGCAATGAGGCTAAAATCTATCGTCTGATTCTTTAATCAAACGAATTAAATGTCCGATTGCTTTTCTCTTTCTCTACCTCTGTCTTTTCCTTCCTTCTTCTTCTTTCTTTGGCTTTTTGTGATCCTTCTCTTTTCTCTTTGGCTTTCTCTGCCTTCTTCCTTTCTCTTCTGCCTTGGCTTCTCCTTCTTCAGCTCCTTCCTTCTTTTCTTTCTCTATTGTCTGCCTTCTCTTTCTCTTCTTTGCCTTGCCTTAAGCCCTGCGGTCCTCCTCTCCTTCTTCAGCTTCTTCCCTCAGCCCTACTCTTTCTCTGAATTTGATTAAGTGTCGAAGGTAAACTCCTCAGAGCAAAACCCCCCTTCCCCTGCGTAGCTCTCTTCTCTCTTTCTTTTATATTTTAGAGCTGCTCTCCCAGAGCCCTTTAGCCGATCGGGTATTCGAACCTAACAAAGACTTGGGGTGAGGCTCACCGGCATGGTGACGGGCGAGGAGTGAACAGGTCGGGTAGTCGGTTCGTGGCCAAGTCCGCGAGCTATATCACGGACAAGTCCATGAGAAGGGGGGAGGAGGACCTCACCCTCAGTGCTGGAGGCGGTAAGCCTCTAACACTTTTTCCTTTTATGTGTACATATGTGGCTTTCCACTTCCGAGGTGGGACTAAATGTCCCACCTTCCTTTTGCGTGCACAGTAGTAGATGGAGCTTCCAATTGGCAAGGCTGCAAAGGCTCTTGACTCCAATCAAAGGCCTGGAACTGCATACTCAAGTCTTTCGCACATCCTGGGAATGTCTTCCTGGGATTGGCAACACCTGGAGCTACAGCAAGCTTGTTCCAAGCTCGCACGTCAATGGTGGAGGGGCGATGAACCTGAAATCACAAGATTGGCCTTGTGGCCACGTCAAAATGTTCAGAAGGGGTTGCAGGAGCACAGCGAAGATGCTGGGGTGGTTGGCGTGGCATGGGGGTGCCTGTGCGAGCATGCCTAGGGCACATTGTGTGCGAAGGTGTGGGTGTGTTTGGTGAGGGGCGTGAGCGAGTGGTGGAGTGCATGGAGTGAGGGGAAAGGATCAGTGAAGTCTAGGGAAGCGTATGGGCTTGTCGGCAAGGGTTGGGATGGCCTGTGGAGGTGGAGCTGCCTCACTGAAGTTGGTGGTCGGAGATAGAAGGGATGGAGGTGATGGAGGTTGGCAGTGGTTGGTTTGGAAGAATAAAGGGTGGAGAAGAAAGTAGAGGGGAGAGGAAGCTTATCTGTGAGGTGAAGAGACGACAGGGGCGAGTGGAGGCGTCAGGTCTGGTGTGGTCGACGTCGGAGACGAAGAGTGGCTCCCGTGTGTGGAGATCGACAAGGACAAAGAGAGGGAGACGCTTGCGGGTACGGCGAGGCGCGGACGAAGTCAAGGAGGAGGAATCCGCCACAGGTATGGCAGTTGGATGACGAGGAGGCACGAGGGAGGTCACCGGATGTCGAGGAACCTACAACCTTGAGGAGAAGAGAGGAATCAGAGGTGTTCACAGCTGAATTCTAGCGTCAGGAGATCGGAGAGGTCTGGGCTCCTTTAAATAGAGCTCTGAAGGTCAGTTAGGGCTTGGGAAGCAAGCTTCCAAGCAAGGAAAGCCCGTCGGAGTTGGAATCCGTGAGGATACCCATATCTCTCATGCGTTTGCATGAGAGATTGGGAAAGAATCAAGGATCAAATGAGGGTTCAGACAAGAGAGAACTTCTTAGAGAATCTTCCTTCTAATTTTGGAAGGGATTCTCTGAGTAATCAGGGAGAACTCTCCTTCCAAAGCTCACGAGAGTAGGATTCTTTCGCTATAATGGTGGAGGGACCTAATTACAAAAGTGATGAAGAAGCTAGGGGGCAGTTTAAAAAAAAAACCTTTTTGCAAACTAGGTCAAGACAAACTCAACTTGGGTCCAAATTTTGGTACAAACCTAATTTAGACCTAAGGAATCCAATGGTGAAGTTGGATTTTTGGTTTGACCATGTTTGAGTAGGAAATTTTTGCAAAAACCCAATTTAGGTCAAATATTTGTCTAAGACCCCATTCTAGGTCAAGATGGGTCCTAATGGCCAGATTAAAGGTTATAAACCCTAGAGAATATTTTTCTATGATTTATACAGGGTTTAGGTGAATTTTATCCTGACCAGAACCTTAGTTAATCAAGTGGGTCTCTTTTAAGCTTTCAAGAAGTCATTTAATTCATAGAATACACACAAACCCTCTTATGTCTGATCCAGCCCACTTATTATGTTATTAAGGCCCTTTGACCTTTGTTTAGCCCTTGAGAAAACCCGTTGTTGTACTGCATTAGTAAAATTGAGTTTTACCCCTAGTTTCTTGTTTCGCTCTAAGAAAGGTTATGCACTGAATTAAGACCTTCAGTTGATTTTGTAGGAGCATTTATTCTCTCAATTGGGTCAAAATGAGCTAGTTTTGACTCATCATGGTGTTCCCATCAACTAGGTCCATAGGTTAGATCCTGGTTAAGTGGTAGAATCGATGTGATTGTGCGCCTTAGGGTGAGAAGTTGTGGGTGTTAAGTGTGTAGCTTTCAGAAAATCCCATAAGAGGAGTATTTTTTCATTTTTTATATATGCAGGGGTGAGAGGAGTGGAGGTGGCAAACAAATAGCCAAATCTATCCTAAGGTTTATAAAAAGCACCTAAGTTGATTTGGGTTTGAGTTATTAGTGTGGTGAAATGACCTAGTCGGTGGGAGTGGTGGAGATAAACGTATAAAACCTTCATCCACACTTTTATCTGATCTAACCACTTTGGCCTACCTCGGATGAGTACCTGCAATCAGAGTAAGATTAGAGAAAAAGTGAGATAAAAGTTAGGTAAGGCAAAAAAGCATGGGAAAAAAACCAAAGAGCATTGCCTCCCTGGCAACGACACCAAAATGATCACACATGTTTTGCGAGTTTGAAATTAGGGTTACAAGTAACCCGTCATCGTAGTTGCAAAACTCGTGGTCAAATAAAATTTATACCGAAACTACAAGGGAGTCCCAGGTCGAACACGGGGAGGCGAACATTTGGTTTTACGAAATTCGCAGTTCACTTTTATTTCTTTTTTGGTCATTTTTATCTTTTCTAATTTTTTTGGTATTTTTAACAAGCAAGAGATTCGGTCAATGAAAACTTTATCTACTTGCAAACATATAAGAGAGAGAGGGAGAGGGAGAGAGAGAGAGAAACAATCATCTATTCATCAAGAATTGTTTGTTATACTACGAAAGCAGGAAAAATCTACACTATGAAAGCATAAAAAGATAGAATGGGGTGAGAGATCCCTCTCGATGGTTGCTCGGAGGACAACTTGATCTGACGTCACCCGGAGGAAGGTGGAGAGGAGCAGGATGGAGGACGGAGCTAGAGGACGGAGGATGGGGCAGGACAGCGTCGCGGCGAGGATCTTCTTCCTGAAGGGTAGTGAGAGGATGGCCACGGGATGGTCCATGAATGGGGAAGAGGGGAGGGAAAATTATTTGATTTTCTACTCTAGATGAGCATGCCGGGCTTGGGACAAGCTCTCTTTAGAGCTTTGGAGGTGGCGAGAGGAAGAAAGGAACAGATGGTTTCGAATGGTGGTGCGCTGGTCCTTTTATAGTGGAGGAGAAAGAACAAATTTGCATCTGGGTCATTGCTGACGTTCATAAACATCGCTACAGCTGTCGCTAAAGATCCAGCCTTCAAATCCTCTTACTGGCACACGTAGACCATTAGTGACAGCTGCAAGTGTCACTAAAGGCATGCGTTGTTGAAGATCCGCTCCGCTGGCCCGCACATCATGTGCTGCATGCTTCACGCGTCCATGCTCCCCACGCCTTGTGTGCATGCGTGCGGCTGCGTTGTGCATGGTGCGCTGCTATGGCTATGGCTGTATGCGGTGCACTGCGCGTGGCTACAGCTATGCGCATGCACTGTTGCTGGCCATCGTTGGGTGACCTGAATGGCACCATGTGGTGCATTTGGACCGTCCATTCTTCTTTATTTTGTGGAGGGTGCCACGGTGCTCAGATCATGATGATTCCCACACTACTAGACTGCAATCATCACTTCGAATCCATTTGTATGGTTGGATTTTCCATCTGAAACCTATTTGGATGTCACATTGCCCCCTAGTCGTTGATCTTCCTCGGACTTCGTATGATGTTACGGTTCTCCGATCTAGGAGATTTCAGAGGCATTAGACTCCAATTGTCATCTTAATCAGATCCATACTGTCTAATCATCCATCTGAGGCCCTGAAATAAGTCTTCTTCTCTCCTAACCATAAAAAGGACCTAATTAACCTAACATATATACTACTCTAAATGCAAAATGATGCATGTTAATCAATATTTATAACATGAAATGCAATTCTAAGCCTAGGAACAGGCATGAATAGACATTTTAACCTAAATAGATGTCTATATCACATTCTACAATGCAATGGGCCCCTAAATGGATATTTCTAAGTGTGGATGCATGTGTCTCTTTTAATTCAGTGTGAATGGGAACCAAATAATGCAATTAAATTGCTCCCAATCACCAAGATGAATCTCCACACAAAGGCTCAACCACCAAGATAAGAAAATGAACAAATTTTTGTGGTAGAGATTCGAGATCAAATCAAAGACAAAATGTAAGGTCGTGGTGGGGTTGGAGTCAACTTGATTCCAAGACTCCCCAACCAGAATATTGCGATTCTGAATGTAAATAATGAGGCGAAAATATGAAACAAGCACTAGATTGTAATTCGCCCCAATGAAATCACATGCCATGAAAAATGAAAGAATCGAGATTCTCGGACTTTACATGCAAGTGTGTGGAAAATCTAGGGTGGTGGATTTGATGAAAACAATCAATTAGTGGATTTTAATCCACTTGCCTTGAGAAATCCCAAGAAGAAGCTCTCTTTTAGGATTTTTGATTTTTGTATTTTTTTTAATCTTTTAAGTGAAATTTCAGATGATAGGAGAACCTATGTTTGCTAAGATAAATGGACACCTACCTCCTTAGCAATGTGTATGACGCTTCAAGCAACGTCGGTAACTTCACTCTCTCACTTCTGCCCTGGTCTCATCCACGTCTCTGACCTCCTCTATGTGTCTTCTTATCATAACAAATTCACCTATACAAAAACAAAAAACGAATACCCGTGAAGAGACAGGTGGAAAGAAGAAAAATGCTAAAGGAAAAGAGTAGAAATCAAACCAAAATAGCATCTCCCCAACAACGATGGCAGAAAACTTGTGATCAAATGTGAGTAGTGTTATTAAATTAGGCTATATTACATGAAAATAAGTATAGTGGAAGTGGTTAACTACAAGCAATCTTGCACAAATTTTTCAAATGTATTTAACCTAGACTAAATTAAATTTTAAGTTCACTTTTATGCCCAGGGTCGAACACAGGGAGGAGGGTTTAAGGTTGATTTCTACGAGAATCCTAAAGGTGCGTCATTTCCAAAAGCTTATTTATTTTTGGATTTTTCTTTAGTTTTAGACTTTTTTTGGGATAACTTTGTTCTTGAGGTACTCTCTCAAAATAAGTCCTTGGCGACATGCCAAACTCAAGTCCAAATAATCTCGCTATATGCGAGATCAAGTACCTGCATGTCAAGGGTTATCCTTTCTCTTTTATATTTTTTTCGATATTTTCTTAACTATTAAATGACAGATAAATACTTGACACAAAATAGAAATTACTGAATTAAAATAAATTGAAATACTTAGCTTATTTATATATTTATATATGTATGTATAAGATATATATATCTATGTATATATATGGATATAACTATATAATATAGTGATAGGGGGTTTGAATATGTGATTCAATTTTGTGTAGCGTGATATTAGTAAAACCAACTTCTAGAGAGACGAGATTGAAACTAATGATGCGCCACGTGTGGGGTATGGAATGGATGGTTGTGTGTGTGTGTGAAGTCTTGGTGTGTGTGAATAATCACATATGTGTGTGCAACTTGTGCGCACACACACGCAATTTAATGTGTGGGAAATGAATTTCGTGCACGTGATGTAAACGTGTGAAAATGTCAGCAATATGTATGTATATGTGAGTGAGTCGGTGTGTGTGAAGGTGTGAGTATGAGGTGAGTGGCTATGTGTGTGTGTGCATGTAGCACACAGGCACTGGGGGTGCGTGTGGCACACTTAGCATATGGGCGAGCGACGTGCAGAGATGCTGTGTAGTGCACATGTAAGTGCATTGTGTGTGCATGGGTGGGATAGCCAGTTGTGGAGAGAGGAATCAGAGCGAGAAGAGGGGTGTGGCTCCAACTAATGTCGCATCAAGTGGTGAAGGGGAAGCGCACTGTAAAGGGGAGACCAGCCCTTGTGATATTTGACCAGCTAAGTTCCTCACTTAGTCTGTCAAATAAATAGAGAGGCATGCGTGGGGTGTGCTGTGGTGACCGGCTGAGGCTATGAGGAGCGTGAGCTGAGTAGGGCCCTATCACTAGATAAGTGAGAAACTATCCGGTGATGAGCCACAAAAATGAATTGCGATTGGGTATGAACAGTGCAAAGGGAATAATAAAAATAGCTATCTCTAATCTACTATAATGGCAATGAAAAACAACAATAAAAATAGCAAAATAAAGCTAGGTACCACCACGTCTACCTACTCACGATGGAGGTAGATGATGGTGGACCTCTCTATGGTTGTTTGCAACCACGAGAGGTTTTCTCAAGGCTTCAACATGCCCTCTGAATTGGTGATAGAGAGTTGGGAATGGGAGAGTAAGAAAGGGAGAGAGGAGAGGCAATGGCCGGTTGTGGAGGTGTGTTGCAGTGAGTGAATGGGTGAATGTGGAGGTCGATAGTGTGGGAGCCAACCCTTTGAAGGGGAGGGATGGGTAGTCTAACATAGGCAGTGAGAGAGGGTGTAGCATAAGCAAGTTGTTAGGTTATTCACTTTTTGGGATATTTAGGTGTTTTGTGGGTAGGCACTTAAGGTTTTACTTATTTATTATAGGTGAATAGTTGTGTGATTTTAGGTGGTAGTGAGGGCTCTGTCTCTCTCTCTTTCTTCCTTTTTTAATATTCATGAATGCATGTATTTACAAAATGTAAGTATAGTTATCTAATCCTAGATATGTAATGCTATAATATAGCAAAAGATTGACAATTTGTTGGTGTGAATTGTGGCACAATTACTATCTTACTAAGTTTAGCATTTTGGAAAATAATTACTGAAATTTTCTAGGTCTTGAGTCATAGGATTGATCTGTTATAAGCAATAGGGAATTGATTTGTAGTTCTGCCTCCTGTGCAATTAAAAATCCAAAAAAATATAAAATCAGTTTCAAAAATTTGTGAAAACATTTATGGGCTCTCCCAATTAGTAACATCACATTCCCTTTATGTGGTTTGACCTAACATGCATTGTACTACGTATTTCACTAAGTCGGAATTTAAATTGGTGTGCTTATTTAGATTTGAGCTTAACAACTCCATTAATTTATGGTACTGATATAGACACATCTATTCAGGTTAAAATGCCTAATCATGCATGTTCCTAAGCTTAGATTTGCATTTCATGTTATAAATATTGCATATCATGCATCATTCTGCATTTAGAGTACTTGTATATATTTTAGGTTAAATAGGTTCTTTTTATGGTTAGGAGAGAACAATATTTATTTCATAGCCATGGACGATTGGGCCATATGGATTTGAATAGGACAACGATCGGAGTCTAATACCTTCGAAATTGTCTAGA
The DNA here is from genome assembly GCA_037157565.1 of Thalassia testudinum. NCBI lineage: Eukaryota > Viridiplantae > Streptophyta > Magnoliopsida > Alismatales > Hydrocharitaceae > Thalassia > Thalassia testudinum. The sequence goes on from JAZHRO010000063.1 coordinate 14,891,882, forward strand.
TCGGAGTCCCGTAGCATCATATGAAGTCCGAGGAAGATCAATGGCCAAGGGGGCATGTGGCATCCATATGGGCTTCGAATGAAAAATCCGTCCATATAGATGGATCTGGAGCAACAATCGTAATTTGGTAACGCGAAAATCAACTCGATCCAAGCATCGTGGCACCCTCTGCAACAGAAAGAAGATGGACAGCCTAGATGGCACCACGTGGCACCATCCAAGCAGCCCAACACCGGCTAGCAGCAACTGAAGGTGCCCTCTCATTATCTTCACCTCCATTCCCAGCCATTGGATCAAGATCCAACAGCTAAGAAGCCTCCGCACCACACTCCTCTTAATGACTCAAGGGATGGCTTAGCGTAATGGCTAAGCACCCTCTGCAGATCAAAGGGCGTGGGTTTGAGTCCCGCTGAGCCCTCCTCGTCACTGCAGTTGAAATTTAGCCGTCAGATCTCTATCGGGAGACCCTAAGGCATCCATGCAGTGCAATCTCGTGGGCTAGATTCGCACACGCGTGCGATTACGTGAAATCAGCCACGCGATCAACCACCGGTGTAATTTTAAGATGTCTGCTAGCATTGTTAACCATCCGATGCTAATTTGGTGGTGCATGCGCATCTCCTCAACACTAGCGGGCACACCTTCAAAGGGGTGCAATCAGTGGCCGTAGCAGAGCACTGAGATCTCAATCCAACAGCTACGCCTCCTCCAGCAAATTCTAGCGGGAATAGAGCTCGAGTGCTAGCAAGATTTAGCGATGTTTGGGGTATTGGTTGGTGCAGATTTACAGTGATGCCTTTGATGTCACTAAATGCCCTCTACACGAATTGTCCTCTTCCCTTCACTATAAAAGGAACCCTACACCTCCCTTTCTTCTTCATCTCTTCCTTTCTTCCTCTCACCACCTCCAAGGCTCTAGAGAGAGCTTGTCCCAATCCTGGGTTGCTCCTCTAGAGTAGAAAACCAAATAGTTTTCCCTCCGCTCATCCCATTTGTGGAGCATCTCGTGGCCATCTTCTTACCTCCCTTCGGGAAGAAGATCCTCACCGCAATGCCGTCCTTCCCCATCCTCCGTCCTCCTGCTACGTCCTCCTTCTTCTCGCTCCTCACCACCTTCCTCCAGGCGACGTAAGAGTGAGTCGTCCTCTAAGGGACTGTCAAGGGGGATTCTCTCACCTCTTTCTATCATTTTCGCTTTTGTAGTGTAATTTTTCTACTTTTGTAGTTGTAATAAACATTTATTCATAGATAGATGATTGTTCTTCTCTCTCTCTCTCTTTCCTTTATATTTTATAAGTAGATTAGTTAGATAAGAAACTATTGATCTGATCTCTTACTTTCTAAAAAATTCCAAAAAAAATTATAAAAGATAAAAACGATGAAAAAAGAAATAAAGCGAAACGCGTATCTTTCAAAGCCAAACGTTCACCTCCCCATGTTTGACCTAGCACTCACATTTTGAGTTTCGATTATAAATTTTATCTGATTGACTGATTTTCTCATGAATCAAACTACGACGGCGGGTTTTCCAAAATCCTAACCTTTCTACATGCGAATCCGCTACATTAGGTACTGTTACCGGGGAGGGTTTTCTATTTGTGATTGTTAGAGTGCTTTTCTTGTTATAGCATGTTGTATATATTTGTATTTGCTTGGCATGCTTGATCCTCACTTTGGTCTTTTTGCCTGTAGGAATCATGGTTTTGGAGCAACTACGAGGTGGGGCATAGAAGCGAGTTACGGAGGAGCTCAAGAGATTAGACCAAGGAGGAGGATCACGACTTGATTGGATTAGATTTAGTTTTGTTCTTCATTCTTAGAAAAATTGTATTAGGATTTGTTGGTAAGAGAGTGTTACTTGGTTTGTATTAACTGGACTCAGTCTTCACTTCCTCTATTCTCCCCCATCTCTTTATCTAGCTAGTTTAGTTGTAAATATTGTGTTCTTGGTTCATGCATATATATATATATATATATATAATGGAAAAAAATCACAAGCTACTTGCCTAGAAGCAACATATTTTAGAACATGCATCATTGGCTTGAATGAGCTGCCTCTAGATATTTTTAATCATTTGCACTTGCATGAAGAGTGCTGAAGTAAGGTGCATCCTCTATCTTGACCATCCATTACTTGCCAAGTATTTACACTTATTGACTTAAATTCAAAGACCACTTAATTGCTTGAATTGACTTAATCAAGTGGTCACCTAATAAGAAGAATTGGGACTGCTAAGAGGATGGACTTAAAATCTGGTGACTTACAATTTGGTGTGTAAAGGACTTGATTGTATGATTTCATAACTCAAAACAAATTCGTGTTTGTGTTGCACACATGAGCATGTGTGCACCCCACACATAGGATCACTAGATAGCTTTCTACCTCATCCCTTACACCACAAGGGAATTTAACCGGAAATCAACAAGTCCATCTCACCAAGAAACTTCACTTTCTCATGAGTGGTCTCCACTTGAGGCTTTCTTCCCTTGTAAGTAGGTTTTTAGGCATGAAAGAAGGTTAGCTTGGATTTGTAATGTTTGCATAACTTGATTGACTACCAATTCGAACCTTAATCAAAGACCTAAAATCCACTAAAAAGGAGTCCCTCTATGTTTGGGTTTGCATTGGCATTAGTTGTATGTGTGGTGAGAAGTCTTTAGGAGGTAATTAGAAGTTAATTTGGAACCAAATGAGACCTAAGAGAGTTTAAACCAAATCAATTGAAAGAGATGGACCCCCTTACTCCTATCAATCAAATATTTAGAGCCAATACTTCCTATCTTTACATATTGTTCCCATGACCTAACATTATCAATTCATTGATGGATATAATGACAACACTTGGGATCCTTCATACTCCGACCTTAGGGATACTGGTTTGATATACCCCAATTATTCTAAGTAGAGCCTAGGAGTGGGATACACTACACTTGAAGTCCCCAATAGGATGGAAACACCCAACCCACCTGCCCTTCATGATTTTACCACCCATGGATGGACAGAAACTCCTAGGAAACACAAGCCCGAGCCTAATTATACTCCTAGATTTGGTTGTAGCCTCTCCACCCTTAAGTAACAATTTCGAAAATATCAAAATGAGATGTATAATCTTTTTGAAACAAAAAGATTATACATCTCATTTTGATATTTTTGAAATGAGATGTATAATCTTATGGGAGAGCTTTCGAGGAATAACCATAGTAGGCTTGTGGAAGATGATTGTAGCTACCCTTTTAATTTGATTGTGAACCCTCCCCCTATAACCTTCATCTCCAAAATGATTTTAGAGAATGGTATAGAAACAAGGACCCATTTTTGAGGAGTGGTTTCCCCTTAGACTCCTATCCTGAAATGTTCCCACCAGAGGATGAGGCTGAAAACATCGACTACCTACCTATGTTATACTAGAGTTAGAAAAAGGGGAAGATGATATCCTTGGAAGAACTCAACCTTGACGGTAGCATTTTCTTCCCTGTTGAGTAGGGACATACTCAATTTGTCAACACCTACCAATCTTGAGGTGGAAACTAAACCCATCCTTAGGGAACCTAAACCTGAATTAGATCTACATGAGGAATCAGAAGCAAAATCTAAAATTTTTGAGGAACCACTTTCCTAGGTAGAAAAGGAGTCCAATTTAGAGGAGGATGAGGAAATATTAGAGGAACCAAGAATCAAAATTTGGAGTGACTCACAAGGATGATTTGAGTCAAGTGAGGATTTACTCCCCAGGGAGATCAAAGAATTAATAGACACGGGGTTCCTCTCGACATCTAATTGTGAAAATAGCCCTCCTTATGAAATAATGGAAAATGATGAAGCAACTACTACAATTAACAAGGAATCACATTTACACCATGGAGAGGAGGAATTAGAAGACAAAGAATATGGGGAGGATTCTAGTGGTCTAGTAGATTCTCATAAGTTAGTTGCTTCCGAGGAGACCCAATTACCATCACATGACTTTGATCAGGAGTCAACTCTTGATAGTGAGATAATGGGTTTTAAGTTTTACTCAACCATTGATAAGGAATAGTTGGAATCTAAAGAAATAGTCAGGTTGGCTAAGGGTGAAATTGGCGAAGAGGAACGATGGTCATGGAAAGATGTTGAACACATCCTAACACTGACAACTACCCAACCACCCAAGAAACTAATAGATTCCCTAACCAATGACTAGCTTAAGTCTTTGCTCAAATTCATGCTCTCAGGGAAGGATATCAAACCAATACATCCCAAAGTGGGATGGTAGGTGTGGATAAACATATGCTTGTAGATGACATCCTGCCATCTTCAGGAAACTTCCTTTAATGCTCCCTAGATCCTTGGGGATCCTTGTCTTCCCCTTTCTATGTGTAGTAAGGTCATAATTCATGCCTACTTTTAAGACTTCCTAAGGTAGTCTGGGAGAGCACCATGATTAGCCATGTTTGTAGAGCATTTGGCATAACTTTGCATCATTAGCTCACCAACATCCTGGGCTACTTGTTTTCTAGGCTTGTTCTATTACTTATAGTTTTAAGGTCTACATCTTTGCTTTTGGAACCAAACTTATGTGTCTTTTGCTGGTTTTGGTTGTTGACATAAAATGTAGCGCTCATTAGGAGGCAACCCAACATCAACTACAAAGAAAATAGTAGTTATCGACATTTGATATTTGCCACTATAACCAATTAGTGACACTTAAAATAAATGTCACTTATTTGACATCTTCATTAGCATCACAAGAGGTTATGAGAACTGTATAATTACTGCAAAATCATTGGTATTAACGTTACATTAATTGCTACTATTAATATTGCTAATAATCTTCTTTAAAAGAAATTTATTTGCCACTATTTTATCACTATTGGTTTTTATTAGTGATAATAATTGGTACTATTAATGTCATTATATGCTTCATTTAACGAGTTCTCTTTGTTACAATAAATTGACACTAGTAATATTTGTAGTAGCAATTATTTATATCTAAATCACCACTATTTATTTGCATTAATAACACTTTCTTATGCCATTAAATTACCACTATTGATTTACTTTAATGATGCTTTCTTTTACCAATTAATTGTCACTATTGATTCACTTTAATGACACCTTATTATACAACTTAATTACCACTATTGATATTCTTTAGAAAGAAATATTTCTTTTAATCAAGTCTAAAACATAGGAGCCCTATAGCCTCCATTTTATTGATCCTCAAATAATAAAGTACAATAAGAACCCTTGATGGGAACACCATTATAAGTCCTAATTAGCTAATTTTGACCTAGAAAAGAGAATAAAAGCTCCAACATAACCAAGTCAAGGGCCTAACTCAGAGAATAACTAGTTTGAAAGAAAAGTAAGAAACAAAGGGTAAAACTGTAATTTTACCATTGCAGTACAACAATAGGATTTCTCAGGGGTTAAACATGGGTCAATTATTCTAAACAAGATAAAAAGTGAGTTGGTTCAATCAGAAAAGGGTTAATGTGAGATCTAGGAATTAAATGACATCCTGTAATCCTAAAACAAACTCACTTAATTTTATAAGGTTCTGGTCTGGATAAAAATCAACTAAATCATCTAAAATTCATGGAAAAATATCCTCTAAGTTTTAGAACCTTCACTTTTGCCTTTGAAACCTATTTTGACCTAAATAGGGGTCCTAGCTAATTATTTTCCCTAAAATGGGTTTTTATGCAAAATGTCAAGTCAAACGTGGTCAAAACTAAAATACAACTTCACCATTGGATTCCTTGGGACCAAATTATGTTTATTCCAAAATTTGAACCAAAGGGGAGTTCACCTTGACCTACTTTGCAAAATAGTCCAACCCAATTACTTTTATGCCCCTAGCTTTAGAAAACCTTGCAGAGACCCCCCATCTTCCTCACCACTCTTTACAATTATGTCCCTCCACCATTATAGTAGAGGAATCCTACTTCGGCGAGGATTCAATAGGGAAGTCCTTGTTCCCTCAAAGAATCCCTCTCATATTTGAAAGGGAGATTCTTTGAAGAATTCCCAATCGTGTGAACTCAATCACATGCCTTGATTCGCATCCAATCTCTCATGTGAACGCTTGAGAGATATGGGTATCACACGGATTTCCTACTCTGATGAGGAAACCCATGCTTGGAAGCTTGTCTTCCAAGCACAAGGCCCTCCGCTGGTGCCTATAAAAGGGCCCCCTGTCCTTACCGCTGAGATTAAGCTTGACTTGGCTGCAGAAACCCCCAAATTTCTTCCTCCCCCATCTTCGGCCAATAGCACACAATCTCTGGCGATCTCTCCTCCCTATTCTCATCACTGTACCACCATACCAGTGGCAGAGTCTTCTTCGCCTTCCTCCTCCACGTCGCACCATACCTACGCATGCTTCTCCAACCCCTTCGTCATCACCGTCTTCCTCATCTCAGGGCTTTCGTCTTCGGCGACGACAGATATGCGCCATTCACCCTCCGCCTCCCCCCCTTCGTCCAAATACCCTCAATTAAGTTCCTCTCTCCCTACCTTTCACTTTCCCCCTCTTTATTTCACAAAACCCCCTTCGACAACCACATACCAGCTCCGTCTTCCTCATCTCCGGCAGACCACTGGCAAAGGCACAACTGTTGCTCCACTCATCCACATGCCTCATCACCTACCTCAGAACCTCTGCCATCACCCACTGATCATCATCTGCCCCTTCACTGACCGCGACACTCACCCCACACTCTCCCTGAACACACACAATTTCACGACCACACTTTGACCTAGGCACGCACGCCTAGGCCGTTCTGCGCCAAGCCACCCACAGCACCACCTTCGCCGTGTCATGATGAAGCTATCTAAGTGCTTTGACAGGGCTGCAATGCTGTATTCTTGATTTGCAGGTTTGACATCCGCCGCCATTAGCACCGGCTTGAAGGAGCTTGCATCCTTCGCTCCAGGCAGATGCGTTCCAGGTCCTACGTCTAGACGACACGGATTCACCTCATGCACGCATTTCATCGAGTAATTGGCTTTGCGAGGCATTGCAGCTGCAGCAATCAAGAGAAGACCCTTGCAAGCACGCGTGAAGAAGCAGGTGGGAGTTTTAGTCCCACCTCGACCGTTTTCAAGCAGGTAGCATGACATATATTATTTTTGTGTTTCTACCTTATCGCCTTAGATCATGGGGTGAGTTCCCCTTGCTCGATCACTCGCCTCGTTTGCGCTCACTCCTCCGCGGACCTGGCTGCCTGACCCATTTACCCTACACTCCTCGCACACCACCCATGCCGGTGCACCTAGACTTGGGTGCGCTTAACCCGACCCATATGCCCGATTGGCTTTGGGAGAGCCAATCGAAGGGAGAAAAGAGAGAGAGCAAATGCAGGGGAAGGTAGGGGTAGATTTTGCACTTTTGTTCAGGAAGAGAAAGAAGAAAGGGAAGTTGAAGGAAGGAGCTGTAGAGAAGAAGGAAGCTGAAGAAGGGCAGGAGAGGCTAAGGAAGAAAGATGAAGACTTGAAAAAGAGGTTGAAGAAGAAGGAGCTGCTAAAGGAAGGAGATTAAAGGCAGAAGAAAGAGAAAGAAGGAAATCAGAAGCCAAGGAAGAAGGAAGGCACTGCTAAAGGAAGGAGATCAAAGGCAGAAGAAAAGAAAGAAACTAAGGCAGAGGAAAGAAGGTAGAAACCAAGAGAAGAAAAAGAAGGAAGAAGAAGACGGAAGAGAAAAGTAGCTGCAGAGAAAGAAAGAAGAAGTCAAAGAAGGAAGAAAAGAGAAGAAGGAAGAAGAAGACATCAGAGAGGAGAGAAGAAAGAAGAGAGAGAATTAAATCTATTTCTTTTTACATCTCTATTCTTCTCTTTAGCATTTATATACATTGAATTTCATTCTATTGCTTCATAATATTGTTGGAAATCACATTTTATTAATTTGAGATTGTGCTTTTAGTTTTTAAATACCAATTTGCTCCCTGTGTTCGACCTCTGATTCTTAAGTTTTCAAGTAATAAAATTCTTATTTGTTTACATGGTGATTTCACTTATACTGCAATGCAACATCATTTATCTTTTAAACACCGATTTCATTTCTATTAAGAAACCCTTTAAAGGGACACATCAGAAAATAAGAAAAAATAAAACGTCCTCAACCACTAAAATAATCCCTTCTCAAGGGTGATATAAATAAAGAAAAGAAAACTACAAGAAAAAATTGACTATACAACTGAAAAAACATACTATACATTATGTCTAACAAGATCTCCTAAAAAAAATCATTACTAACCATAGCTACCATTGCATTTTGATCTTTTGCCACCACTTTAATATGAACATGATCAAACTCCTTCATCCTCATTACTTCAATGCTTTTTTGTCCATCATCTTCAATCTAATGTAGCAAGCTTCTAGCCTTAGTCTAAGGATTCATAGCTCCAATTTCTAAGGACCATATATGTTTTATTGGTAAATCATTGGCCATCTTCTAGTCTATCAGCCCTTGTACCAACTAGCCTAGAGCATTAAATTCCATGTTGCTACTAAATGATTTTCTGTAGTGGAAAAATGAACCAAAGAAATAGCATAAATTTCTATGATGAAAAAGGAACTAAAGATAAAGCATTTTTAAATAGTAGTAAATTTAAAAGCATATGTTAACAAAAGGATTATTAAAAATTATACTTCTATGGTATAATAATTTCTATGAATGAAATTAAGTAGCTCTCTTGCTAGTGGTTCCAATCAGGCGATATAATAATTATTGTCATCTTGGATATAGGCTTACATATTAAAGAAATACTCGACAAAACTATCTCTTACAACATGGATAAGCTTCATTGGATCAACAAGATCAATAGTGTATGTAGCATCTATTGAGCACAAACCCCAATCTTGAATTATTGGGTCTGATGTCAACTTTTGGAGCATTACTTATGAGGTAAGCATTTGAAGATCTACAAGGAAACATAAACTACTAATTATCTTTAATTAAATATGGTGCACTGAGGAAAGAGCACTAATCTTTGTAACTATGTTCAATCACCTGTTTCATTATCCCTCTACACTAGGAAATTAAGGAGATAGCGAATTTGAAGATCTGCAAGGAAACATAAATTATATGATTATCTTTAATCAATTATGGTGCACTGGGGAAAGAGCACTAATCTTTGTAACTATGTTCAATCGCATGTCTGATTATCGATTTATGTTGGGAAATTAAGGAGAAAGCAAATAAAATGATTCCTTCTAGTTGCACAAAAATATCCAACTCACCAGGTACTAACATTCTCCAAAGATTTGAAGTTGTCATCAATTATTGAAGAGATTTTCTTTAGTGAACCTTATAGTTGCATGCAAACATCCAACTCAAAAGTAATCTTCACAAATCATACACAATTAAAATGCTCCACTAGAGGAGCAACAAGCTCTGCATGACTTTGGCTCGGCAACAACCAATGCATCCCAGATTGGTTGAAAGTAGATTTCTCATTTTCATTCAATAGGTTAAAAGTAGAAATTATTGAAATCAAATTTAGAAGGTACTTGAGCAACTTTTTCCAATTAAGTAATTTCATTTGCCTATATTTAAAAAAATGCTAGTATGAGAGTGCCAACAAATTGAGCTATCTTTCTGAAATGGGAAGTACCTTTAGTTTTTTGAAAAGGGAAATGGAAAGTACCTTGTAACAAGTCCAACCATGTGACCATCATATAACAACTGCACCTCCACTCATGCCTAGATAAAATATTGCAGTTGTTTCAATCATTGTTGGTAAGCTTTCTCCTACTTTTAATAAGCTGATATGCTAAAAATACTTCTAGAGATTTACCCAACACAAAATTGGATTCAATGATGAATAAAGGATCTCAGAATAAACTAGATCCTTGTTCATCTTGGCAACCTTTTTCAACATACCATGAAATACATATATTATTTGTGAAAACATTTGTAACTAAAGATCAATTGGCACTAATTAAAGAGGTCCTCTATCCTTGGAAGAAAAAGGAAAGAATCACAAATGGAAGAAAAAATGAAACATGAATTGTCCTCTAGGAGATAATGGAAAAAAACAGACAAAGACAACTCTAATTTTCTAGCCTCGCACTCCATTAAATCAATTGTGATTTCTGACTCCAAAAAGTTATATGCACAACACTTATGGTCTAACTTTCAATGGGTAATTGTTGGATTCATGAGAGAACTTTATGTATCACATTTTTGAGGAAAAACATGCCATTGAAAAGAATAGATTATGTTACGTGTGGATAGCAGCCACCACCAGCCACTACCAATTAAAATGTGAAACTTAAATTGAAGAAATTGGTGAGATAAAAATTAAGCATAAAAGAGAGGAACTGATTACATCTCTACATAATTTACCTTCTGTTGCCAGCTCTAAATCCCCACACGATGGATGCATGGGATTCAATGTCAATACACTAGAACATTAATATGGAAAATAGATAACGTGTATATGTATCCTCAAATTTTGATATGATCTAGAGTGCAAAGTCTTGGACAAGGCATCATGTGAACTTCTTGCAAAGGATGGAAGAGTGGAACCTTGAGTTAGAACTATCTTAGAACATTAAAGTTGAATCTTCTAATCTCTTAGGCAAAATGTTTATGGCCATGTGCACATCTATATGAGTAGCTTTTAAAGGACTTGATTAGATAGCTAGAACTTTAGTCACAAAGTAAGATGGTAAGAAATAATATAAATCAGTTATCAACTAGCTTGACTTGCTAAAATCTTCAATAATCTTCAACAATATAAGCTTGTAGGACTTGATTAGGAACTATTTTGTTGCCTTAACTGGTACCTGACTAAAATAATTCTTGGAAATGTATTTAGATAAAAACATATGGAATTTAGGGGAGCAACTTGTCCATTCCCAAGATCTACATAAACAAAAAGAAAGTAGTTATGGAAAAGATAAAATCCCATTTCAAACCATTTTCTTTTGTTTCATCTTTAACGGTAGGAAATTTTGAAATAATAAGTCATGCTTATGCTAAATTGAATTACATCAAATGAGTTTATGTAGACAGTCTTTTCTAAAGTCCATAATAATTAAAACTAAAAAATGTCAATACAAGTGAGTTCTGGCCCCAAATCATAGTCCACAGCCAAAATAATAAATAGTTTAAACAAATTGTAAAGGTGCACATAATCAAGGAAAAATAAACCATGAACATTGTTACTAGTAATATTATGTGCATGTAAGGGTGCATATGTGATTTTGTAAGAGTCTAAGAGCCATTTAAGTAATTTACCTACGGCTCTCTCCTATATAAAGAGGCTTGGGGTTTTATTTTCAAATAGAAATCTCTTTTCTATTCTCCCTTCAATATGGTATTAGAGTAGGGTGGATCCCAAATCGTTTATGCTCTATACCTTTCCCACCAAATAAACCCTAACACATCAAGAGCAAACCGGAGCACCTCTAAGGGGCGTCGCTGGTGGCTTGTAGCATCGATGGGCACCGTCAATCAGTCTACTACACTACTTCTCACCATTTAAGGGTGTAGCACCATTAGAGGAAGCGTCAACAACCTCTACAACACCACCTGGGTGATGCCGATGGCATAGCAACATCTACAATGCCACTTGGGCATTGTCACCAGTGATCTGTAGTGCTGCTAGGTCCATCCGAGGCCTATAGTGTCATCCCCAGCAACATCTATAGTGTTGCCAGGGCACCTGCAGACTACTAAGGTGTCATCAGTGATCTGCAGTACCACTAAGTCAATCTGAGGTATGTAGCGTTGTCCTCAGTGATATGTACAATGACGTTGGAGCAGTTGCAGCATTGTCAGAAGCTTTTACAGCGTCACCAAGGTATCATCGGTGATCTGTAGGGCCATCGACACCATCTTGGATCGATCTGATCCTTATTGTGTGGTTTTCTAGGTGTCCTAATTAGAAGAAGCATGGTATAAACTACATCCGAAGGTAAAACTAATTCGTTTAGATGATCTTAGGTTATGGTTGGTGCTTCCTATAACCATAGAGCGAGTTCTGCTACTCTCTTCCACAGATCTAAAGTCTGATAGATGATCCGATTTGGTGCTTCACATATATCAAATATGGTTTAGTATTTTATTACTTCTATTTAGTTGCAATCATGGCTTTCGCAACAATTGAATATGCCGAAGTCAAGCCGTTGACTACATCAGCCTTTCTGATGGTTGAAGGGACCACTATTTTGCTGAAGGATTCTCAGAATTATCCCCTATGGGCACATACATTTAAAATATTTGTGGGTGGCCACAAGAAACATCCTATTCTTAATAGTAGCCCCCCTAAGTCAACTCCTAAGGACTTTGAAAAATAGGAATATGAAAATCACTTGGTGATGTACTGGATAATGAATAGTGTTGAGTGTCAGATAGAATCAAATCTGTTATGTAAGAAGACAACGAAGGATATGTGGGAGAGACTATCCAACTATTCTAAAAAATTCAATCATGGTCACCTCTCCGATATATATCAACGTATATGGTCCATGTCTCAAGGAGAAAGGATGCTAATTTATTATTATACTGAGATGGAAGGGCTCTTTGAAGAGCTAAATGTGTTCCAACCTTCCTATTGTGATACTCAAACTAACAAGTGACAGACATGGCAAGCTTATAGGTTCTTGAATGGGTTGAACCCCAAGTTCTCATCTGCCCGAGAGAACGTTCTGGCCCTTGAGATTATGCCTGATTTGGAGATAGTATATGGTCATCTATTGAAGATATCTTTGTATGCTAGTCATCTTCTGATGGTTTCTACGGCACCGAACCCTAAGGCGTCTGCTTTTCCCACATCTAGAGGCTGAGGTGGGTTTCGAGGAATCATGACTATGGAGGTGGTCGTGGATGTGGATGAGGTCGTGTCTATGAACCTTGTATCCATTGTCAAAGGACTAATCACCCCATGGAGAAGTGTTGGGAAAAATTTGGATATCCAAGGAATCACTCGATTACTATTGCAGTGGTTGAGGGAAATACGCCTCCCACCACAAGCTCTACTTCTGCTCCTATGTCATCTCTTGCCCCTACCCTGACGATGGATGACTATACTTGTCTTATGGCCCTTCTGCGTCAGCCTGTTGTCTCAGACACTACTGCTTATTTAGCTACCATTAATATTTCTGCAAACCTTGTCACTACATCTTCTTCATCATGGATTGTTGACTCAGGTGCTTCAAGTCATCTTACGGGTAAGGAAGATGCTATTAATTATATGTGTAAGGCACATGATATTACTTTTATTTGCCTGGCTAATGGCACATACTCTCTTGTTATTGGAGTTGGAGAGGTTTATTTTTCAAACAAGCTGAGGCTGTCGACAGTTTACTATGTGACCAGGAAATTTCATTTGTCAGAAAATTATGTTAAAAAAATATGTCATCGTAGTATAATTGCACGGTGGAAAAATCCCAGATCAAAAATATATATCAGTGAAAACTAACCATGGTGGATTAGGTCGTATCCACATGGAGGCACAAATGCAATAAACTCACAGATAATTTTGCTAAGATAATCCCACATATTTCTCATGTATGTTCTTGAATATCATAAAACAAACGTATTGCATGTATCAATGTTCATAGACAAATTAGGAACCTATATAACCACGATATCAAGCCCATGCAAGATTCATAATCAAACCAGCATTTTGTTTTTTATTACCCTCCTACAAACATTCATGGCATAGTAATGCTATCAAAGAGAGTGAAATGTGCAAGAAATAGATGGTAGGGGAAATAGAGAGGAATGGAGGGGTTGGTCAACAAATTCTCCCCAATATAATAATCTATTGCATAAATGATAGTCCAATAATGGCACAAAATGTAAATTCTAATTGTACGCAAAATATAGGATTTCGTTCTCATGATCGTGCATGAAGAAGAGGCGATGGCGGGCCACGTGGAGCTCGGAGGAGGCTGGCGTTGTAAAGAGCTTCGCATCGGAGGTCGCACCGCTGGAGTGTGGGAAGGTGCCCACCAGCGGTGGGTTTGGCACACACATGCATGGATTGCCATTGGTGGTTCTACGGGCGTGGTCGTGCTCATGATGGTGCAGCGTGTCCGGTGGAGGCTACGGTGTGAAGCTTCGTGGCCGAAGGGTCTGTTTGGTGTGGAAGAGTCGTGATGGAGTTTGTCTTCTGTCTCTGTTAGTGGCGAAGAAGAGGAAGAAGAGGAGGCTGGTGGTTGGCTGTTAGTCGAGCGCAAAGAGGTTGGGTGCACGCATGCGTGCGTGGGTAGCAGTGGCTGTGCAGTCATCCCTATTGGGTCCAAGTAGGAGATCAACAAGGAGTCATGGTGGCGGAAGGGGGCCTCTACTCACTTTGGCTTTGTTGGGTGTGGTGGAGGAAGAAGATGCTCCTCCATGTGCTTTTTACGACCCGGTTCCCGAATCCCTACGAGACACGAGAATCGGACCGACTCGACTGATCCCAAGACCCAGTCGTCTAGCGAGAAAGTAACCAAAAGAGCAGTAAAATAAACCACATTCATCATGCATGCAACTAACAGTAACAAAAGTACAGCAGTAAAGAAAAGAACTACTATAGTACACACCACCACAACTGTAGAAAATTTAAACAGGGACATAAATATGATGCTTGCAATAAAAGGGTACAAGTGTAACAGGATATACTGACTACAACAGAAAAACTATACAATAGGTACTACACAAGTAGAACTACTGGGCTCTACTAGGCCCAGCACCCTCTGCAGCCGCAAGCTCTGGTTGCTCAACACCTGGTGCTGAAAAGGTGACAAAGGCGGCACGTCAGTGAAACGCTGAGTAGAGTGGCAACCAGCTAGCTAAGAAAAGCAGTAAAAGTGGACAAGTAGCTATTGATTTTAGTTTCTTTCTTTATTCCTCTATTTACTCATTCTTGAGTTAATTCTCAGATCTTTCTCTTGATCTCGAATGTTCCTCGTGGGAACGATCTTGATTGCAGTCTTTTCCGAAAAGTAGAAGTAGCACGTGGTACTCTCCTGGTCGGGAGAGTCCCCCATGGCGGTCCTACCCTTAGTCAACCACCCCAAGGTCGCTGACAGACGTAACGGTGACTTCGGCATGCACGATAAACACACGGGTAGCTACCCCGCACTGTCACACAGTCAGTCGTTTCCGTTAACAGGTGTGCCCTAAATCATAGCACGGAACCAGTATAGGGTAGAGCCCTCTCAGTAACAGGGGTCTAGCCCCTCCACAGTAACCAAACAGGGGTCTTGCCCCTCCACAGTCCACGCACCCTCGCCTGACTACCCTAGTTTGCCCAGTGAGCCTAACAAGTCGGTGTAGGACGGCTAGCAGAACCTCGGGGCCCGTGGAGTGGCTAGCACTCTCTCTACACTAGTAGCTCTCCTCGGTACTATGTACGCGAGGGCCAAAAGTCGGTACGAAGTGGCCAGACCTAACCCCGGGTCCCTGGGGCGGCTAGCTCCGCTCTGCACTAAGTAGGGGGACAGTCGCTCTCCTTGGTACTCCATACTCAAGGGCCAGCTCACTTCCCCAATTCCATTCCATTTACCTTTCAGGAGCTCTATTCCTAATTCCCTGTAGGGTTCATGCTCATATTTCTCTAGCCAGCAGCTGCACCGGGCAACTTCCCCCAGCACCACGCTCCCGCTGTGTGCCTTCCGGTCGGCCTTGGGCTACTTCGGCGAGCTCGCTCTCTCTTCCTCACATGCTCTACCTCGTCTCCCTCTCGCTGCACTTCCTCCTCCCTGCGTGCACCCAGCAGCAGCTGCTGCCCTAGCTCTCTCACTCTCACGCTAACTGGAAGAAGGAGGAGACGGTGGAGTGGTGGTGAGGGAGAGGGAAGGGGGGAAGAGAGTATTTGAAGGTGTGGCGGGGTGGGGAAAGGTGTTTGCAGGACGGGGAGGGAAGAGAGAGAAGAAAAGAAGGTAGTAGGTTCAGTTTGCGCACACATGTGCGTAGACTCGCAATCGTACGCCGCAAAAATTAAATTCCCAACATCTGGGAAGGCTTCCAGACGTCTTACCAGATGTCTGGACCTACTCCAGACGTCTTAAAAGACATTTGATGTTGTGGGTCTTAACAACATAACAAACTCAAAGGAAGTTTCATCCCCGAAACTTGTGCTAACTAGAGTGCGGAAAAGAACGATATATGCATAACAAACTCAAAGAGGACCGAAGCCAGTCCGAAAAGACGTACCCACAAACTACTCCGGGTATCGCTCCCGCATTGTCGCCTCAGGCTCCCAGGTAGCCTCCTCGTACCGTTGGCTCCTCCACAAAACCTTCACCAGGGGTTCTTTCTTCCGTCTCAGACTCCGGATGACTCTATCAAGAATCTGCACTGGCCGCTCAGGGTAGGTCAGGTCGTCACCCACCTCGACACTCTCATGGCTCAGGACGTGACTACGATCGGCGACGTATTTCCTAAGGTTGGACACGTGGAACACATCGTGCACACCAGAAAGCTGGGGAGGAAGGGTAAGCCTGTATGCAATGGGTCCAACCCGCTCCAGGACCTCAAAGGGCCCCACGAATCTTGATGCAAGCTTCCCTCTCACCCCAAACCGCTGCAGGCTCTTCATGGGTGAAACGCAAAGGAAGACGTGTCCCCAACCTCAAACTGTACCTCTCTGCATTTCCGATCTATATAGCTCTTCTGTCTGCTCCTGACAGTGCGGAGTCACCTGTGAATCTGCTCGACTACCTCCTGACTCTGCCAGATCATGGGGCCAACCTCCCACTTGGTCCCCACCTCAACCCAACTCAAGGGTGCCGTACACCAACGTCCATACAAAGCCTAATAGGGTGCCATGCCGATGCTCGAGTGATAACTGTTATTATGTGCAAACTCCACCAGGGGCAAGTGCTCCTCCAAAGAGTCGCTCCAGTCCAGTACACAAGCACGCAAAAGGTCCTCAAGTGTCTGTATCATGCGCTCAGACTATTTGTCCGTCTGGGGGTGGTAAGCTGTACTGAACCTCAACCGTGTCCCCAAGGCCTGTTGAAACTCAGCCCAAAACTGAGATGTAAAATGGGTATCCTGATCGGATACGATCTCCCGTGGAACTCTGTGTAGACGTACCACGTCACGGATATACCTCTCTGCCAACTGTGCTGGTCGCAAGGTGACTCGGATCGGCAAGAAATGTGCCGTCTTCGTCAATCTGTCAACAATCACCCAGACTGCGTCGTGTTCTTGCTGGGTAACGGGCAAGCCTACCACCAAGTCCATGGTGATGCTCTCCCACTTCCACTCTGCCACTAGAAGTGGCTGCAACGGCCCTGCAGGCCTTTGATGCTAGGCCTTCACTTGCTGGCACACTGAACACTGCTGTACGAATTCACCTACATCCTACTTCATTCCCCTCCACCAAAAGTCGCGCCTCAAATCATGGTACATCTTTGTGTTTTCGGGATGTATGGTGAACCTGGAACTGTGTGCCTCAGTCAGTAGCTCTCTCAATAGCTCCTCGTCCCTAGGAATGCACAAACGTCCCCTCATGCGCAGTACCTGGTCTGTAAAAGAGAAGTCTCCAGGGTCTCCTGACAGCACTCTATCACGCAATGACTGCAAGTACGGGTCGGCCATCTGCCCTGTGATGATGCGGTCTATCAGCTCTGGCCTCGTTTGTCTTGTCACAGTCACTGCCCCACAGTGCCCCAGTAACTCTAGGGGTCGCCAACTGCCCATCTCTTCCATGAGGATCCAACTCTGCGCCTGTAAACTGGCCAAGTGGGTGGGTGCCTTCCAGCTCAAGGCATCAGCCACCACGTTGGCCTTTCCTGGGTGGTATGAAATGCTGCAGTCATAGTCCTTCAGGAGCTCCAACCAACGTATCTATCTCATGTTGAGGTCCTTCTGATCAAACAAGTATCTAAGGTTCTTGTGATCTGTGAAAATCTCAAAGGTCTCACCGTACAAGTAGTGCCTCCAAGTCTTCAGCGCGAAGACGACAGCTGCTAGCTCTAGGTTGTGTGTAGGGTAGCTATGCTCATGGGGATTCAGTTTTCGCGAAGTGTAAGCGACAACGTGACCCCTCTGCATGAGCACACCCCCTAACCCCAGCAAAGAGGCGTCTGTGTACACAATGAACCAGCCACTACTGTCGGGGATGGTGAGCATGGGAGTCGAAGACAGCCTCTCCTTCAACTCCTTAAAACACACCTCACAGGCGTCTGTCCAAGAAAAGGGCACATCCTTCCGGGTCAGCTGTGTCATAGGACGCCCAATCTGTGAGAAGCCCCTGATAAACCGCCTGTAGTAGCCTGCCAGTCCCAAGAAACTATGGATCTCAGTAATCGTACGCGGTCTCTCCCACCTGGGCACTGCCTCGACCTTGGCTGGGCCCACATCCAAGCCATCGCCGGAGATCACATGACCTAAGAAGGTCACCTCCCTCTACCAGCACTCGCACTTGCTGTATTTGGCATACATCCTACGTCATCTCAATGTGTCCAAAACCATCCGCAAGTGCTGTCCATGCTGCATCTGATCTTGAGAATAGATCAACACATCATCAATGAATACCACCACGAACTGGTCTAAGTACGGTCTAAACACCCCGTTCATCAAATCAATGAAGGCAGCGGGGGCATTGGTCAACCCAAACGGCATGACCAGAAACTCGTAGTGTCCGTACCGGGTGCGAAAAGCTGTCTTTGAGACATCTGCCTCCTTGATCCTCAACTGGTGGTATCCTGACCTCAAGTCGAGCTTGGAGAATACCGTGGCACCATGCAGCTGATCAAACAAGTCATCTATCCTCGGCAGTGGATACTTGTTCTTGATGGTGACCCTATTTAGCTGTCTGTAGTCCACACAAAGGCGTTGGGTACCATCCTTCCTCTTTACGAACAAAATCGGGGCTCCCCAAGGAGACGCACTGGGCCTCACAAAGCCCTTCTCCAGAAGGTCCAGCAATTGGGACTTGAGCTCTTGCAGCTCAAGTGGTGCCATCCTATACGGTGCTGTAGAGATGGGGCTGGTCCCCGATACCAGTGAGATATCAAACTCAATCTCACGCTCGGGCGGTAGTCCTGGCAACTCATCTTGGAACACGTCAGGGTACTCTCTGACCACTAGGATACTCTGGAAGTCTGCCACAGGGCTGGGCTCTTCCACCACACAAGATAGGAAGCCCTCACACCCCGGGCTCAAAAGTCTTGCCGCCCGAAGTGCAGAAATGCACTTGAAGCCTCCGTCCATTGGCTGCCCATGGAACTCGAAAGAAGGCAACTTCGATATGGAGAAGACGATCTTCCTCTCAAAGCAGTCCACCAAGTCATGGTAAGCGGATAGCCAATCCATCCCCAGAATTACGCCAAAGTCCTCCATCTGTATCATAATCAGGTCAGCGGGAAGGCTGTGTCCCCAAACACTGACCTCGCAACCTGTTATACCTCCTCAGCTACAAACAGCTGACCACTCGTACCTCTGATCACGAATGGATCCTCTAACAACATACAATCCTGCTCCAAACGAACCGCAAAACTGGCAGCGACAAACGAGTGCATAGCACCGGAATCAAAAAGTGTGTAAACAAGTCTGCCAGAAACTGAAACCATACCTGCCACCACTGATCCTGAAGCTCTGGCATCCCTATGTGTTAGGGCAGTGATATGCCCCTCAGCCTTAGGTGCGGACGAAGAAGCCACACTCTACGTCGGATGGGTAGCTGTTGTCCGGTACCCTCCTTGCGACTGCTGTCCTCCTCCTCGTGCCTGGAAGCTGCAGCCTCCTACTCGCCCTTCAGTGCTCGGCGCGGGAAGCATCTGCTGACCTCCTGCCCTAGACGGGCAATCCCTGCTAATGTGGCCCGGCTGGCCACACTGGTAGCAAAGGGGGACTCGACTCCCACCCTCAGTGGGTCCCTGCTGTTGGTTGGGCGGGGGTCTAGTGCTAGCAACTAGCCCCTATCTGGGGCCCCCAAAGGCCACTGATGGCCCCGTAAAACGTGACGACTCTCTTGCAGGCTCCACGAGTCTCCTCTCTCATCAGCCCTGTGCGAAGTTTGGCTGATAGGGCCTCTTCCACCCACTGTCAATGTCACGTACGGACGGGTTGGTCTCTTCGTATGTCATAGCTACCTCTACCACCCTCGAGAACATAGGCATCTTCAGGGGTTTAACATACCCCCGAATCGCTGGCCGAAGCCCCTCGGTGAACCTCTAAAGGCACTCCTCCTCAGTGGCCACTGCTGTCACTGCGAAGCGAGATAGCTCCAGGAAACGCGTGCAATACGCGCTCACGGTCATCGTCCCCTGGCAGAGAGTGTGGAACTCCTACTCCTCTGGTCCTGCCATATTTGGGGAAAGTACTGATCGCAGAAGAGGGTGATGAACTGGTCCCAAGTCAGCTCGTCCCTCTCCTGACCCCTGACCGCCCTCCACCACATGTGTGCCGCGCTCTCCAGCTGGTACGTGGTAAAGGCCACGTGGCACTCCATAGGGGGGCGAAGGGTGTCAAAAACCTTTTCGATCTGCTCGAGCTAATCCTCCGCCTCAATCGGGTCCTCATCCCCTTTGAAGGATGGGGGCTTCAGCTTCCGGAACTATTCTAAAAGCTCAAAGTGGCGTTGAAGGGGAGATGTTGACGCACCTCTAGGTAAAGAAGCCTCATGCTCAGAAGTGCTAGAGGAAGGTGGGGGCGATGGAGGCCCATCCCCTCCCCCATGTCCAGCACCATGTCCGTCGCGTGGTCCCACAGAGGACTCCCCCTCTGCAGCCCCAGGGAGGGGTGCTCGTGGCGGCGGGTGGAGCTCCTCTCGCACGATGTCCCATATCAGTTGGGCGAGGTCCTGGGACTGAATGCCTGGGAGCAATGGCTAGTCCACTGACGCGTCGGCCTCAACGTGCCCGCCCCTCCGACCTCGTCCTCGGCCGCATCCGCGGCCCACCTCGCTACCTCCTCATCGAGGCATTAATAACGAATGATTGTAATAGCAATAGTGATAGTAATGTGATGATGTATGTGTTGTAGTAATTGAGATACCATGAGTGCCATTGTGGTGAGTTGTATGGAATACCAGTCATTACAACCATTATTATTTACTTATCTAATTTTTACTGGTTTTATTCCTGGTCGTTCACTAGGAGCTAATTTAATGAATTACATCACTCTTTGATCTCAAAATTATCCTCTAATTCCAAAAAGAAGCTTTACATCTTATTAAAGAATGAATGAATGTGGACATGGTTTTCCTACTTATTAAGAATTAATTGTAATGTTTGCAAAAACTAACTAACTATAAACAAGTACCAAACAATTTATCACTATACTTTAAACTATGTCTTTACAAGTTATAGTATTAATACTTACATGAAAGTACACAATAGATTAAGATGACATAGTATATTAACTTAACTTACTAGTCTGTTATCTACAATAACACATACAATAGTTTTAGTGACAGGCGTAAGCATCGCTAGATCCCAGAAAACACTATATACAAAGCTAAGGAGGGAAACTGAGGTCTGTAGCGGCACTTATGGTGACATTTTACTTTGTTAGTAAATATACGGGTTTATTTATAAAAATAATTGGTTGTACTACGTATACATATATATATATTTATATTTTTATTGTATATGTATTTACTTATGTATATATATCGTCTCTCTCTCTTCTCCACACAAATCTTCATTAGTTGTTCTTCTATGTTTTCATTCAGCCTTAATGACTTTAATACGCTGCGGCGGAGAGGCGCTTAACAGTCGTCATTAACTCTCTTTAATTAATTAAAAATGTGTTTAATTTGCGAGCACGCTTTTTGAGGGATACACAGCACCAGAGGGTGGATCCAAACCTCTACTAAGCGCACCCTAATTCTCATTAGGCCGCTTAATCATGTTTTTCTTAACTCAGCACAGGGCCTACTCAGCCCCACGCACACGCCTCTCCGGGCCCCCGACCCCACACAAATACGCTCAGATATGCTCGTACGATTTGAATGTAAAGGTTGTTTCAGCCGCCTGACGCTCGTGACGACTAATCGGCATATGCAAAAATTCAATATGAACCGCTGCGTGTGGTTTGCAGCGCACGATGTGGTGCTATTCGAGCGCCACATCTGCGTTGGAAACCGCATGCAGCTGTGGGCTGGAAGCAATTTTGGCACTCAATTCGAGGGCCATAATTTATTTAAAAGTAAAAATAAATTATGGAAAATAAAGTATTTACATAATACTATATAATTTTTCAATTAATTTTAAATTTTAATTAGATTTACTATATAAATAAATTTACTAAAGTGGACTATTTTTATACACTTATTTTGGTGTTTTCTTGGTTAATTACTTATAGATTAGTTACTAGATGGTCTAATTGGCCTCATACAGAGTTATAATACATATATAAGTATTTTATAGATATTTTTATTATATTTTGCCGAATTAATATATTTGTTATTTATATTTAAATAGCAGTTTCAGTTGTTCTACTTATAAATTAAGTTAAACTTAATGTAATTAGGTATGAATATACATAAATTAGCTTAAATTACTTAAAGTATTTTAGTCCTAGTATACATATTCAATTTAACTTAATTATAATTCTAAATTACTAATTTAACTAATTTAATTTAACAACTTAGCTATAAACTTAGTAAATTCATTATTTATTATCTATAAAGGATTAAATTAAGATAAAAGATTTTATTTACTTATAATCTACATATACATAGATATATATATAGTTTTATAGTTTAAACTACTTACTTATCTATTCAATTTAATATTACATATAACTTAGTTCAATTTATATATAGTTATATAATTATTGTATTTATTGTCTAAACTAGATCTAAAACCTAAATTATAGTATTATATTTACATAGTTAAGTATATAGTATATATATATATTTACACTATCTATTGACATATGTAGCCTAATATATAGCTTAAGTCTATATAAGTATACTTAATATACAAAGTAATATATATGTGTACATATATAGATATATAAATATTTTTATTTCTCTTTTGGGTGTATCATTCTAATTAGTTTACTGTTGTTATAGGTTTAACAAAAGTAGGAGAGAAGAAGGGAAGAGTTAACTGAGGAGAGAGTCCTTAGTTCAGTTTTCTCTTTTAAAACATGTTTAGGATGGTGATTTCTGACTAAACTAGCTGACAGAGTTGAGAAAGAGTAGACATGTATGTACCAAAATTGGAGCTCAAGTATTGAACAAGAAAATTTGTTTACATATGAGATGAAATACAATCTACTGCCAGCTAAGATCAAATTAGAGTCTACAAGGTTTAACACTAGAACCTAGCTGTTACAACCTATAATAACTAGACAGTAGCAGCACAAGACCTTCCAGACTCAGCAGCATCTGTCATCACTATCCAAATAGGCTAACTGCTGCTGTAGTTAGTCCATTTGAGAAGAAATGTGAGTTTGGAGAGAAAAAACATGTAGCTGCAAGATGCAGTACTTTGCTTTGTTTACTGGGATCAGAGTCAAACAAATCCAAACTGAAAAGAAAATCAGTCAATCCCAAATCTGACAAGGGTTTAATTTCTCATTAAATCACTAAATACCCCAATTCAAATGCCAAAAATTCTCATCAAAAACTTCATTTCAAATTAAATCCACGAATATCACTGAATTAACTCTTCCTAATGCTATAGACAGCATGAAGGAAGAATTAATTCAATCAATTAAAGCCCATAGTTCAAATCCCAGTTTCATGAAACCTTAAGGAGTATTGAGAACTCCTTAGCTTAGGAAATCACCAAATAGCCTTTCAAAAAACACTTATGAATGCGAGATCAGACTTCAAATTACCACAGTAATTATCCTTAGATCTGACTTGCATTCAATGCATTCAAGACATTATCAAATCAGATTTATGCTTGGCTCTTCTGAGATGAATTCTGTCACTAGAAATCCTCTCAGATTCCTTACCAACAAGAATTCAAATCAACTTCATTCAATTCGTCAGATCAGGCAGTAAAACCAAAAAGAAAAATCCTTAAAATCCACATTGAGGGGAAATCTGACAAACTGAAAATTTTGACCCAAAATCAGGGGCTTTTGTGACCAAGAGTGAGGTGAGTGGGAAGCCCCTTAAGTGCTTGTTGATGCCAATTTTAGATCTGAGGTTAAAAACCAACCAGATCTGAAATTAGGTCAGAGTGTATGGGTGGAAGATGAGAAAACATATTGTGGAAAATCAGAACTGGACATGAAAATATGGAGAGGGAGATAATTTTAAATCATGGTCTTATGAAGTCTTCCCCTCTGATCTGGAATGATCAGAGGAGGTGAGGGCGGGAGTATTTAAGCCTAATTCTACTACTACAGCTACTTTATCCTAAGGCGAAATTAAACATTAACAATTATATTAATTCTACTCTAAACTATTTAACTACAGCTAAAACTAATATGCAGAATTATAAACCTAATCTAACAGGGAGAATGGGACCTATGGGTCCTTAGCCGGTGTCTAAGGAGGAAGAAAGGAGGAAGATGACTCCAGCGGAGGGAAGAGTCTGCTAGTGACGCTCCAGGGTCATCCTCAGGTGCTACAAAGTACTTAGTGGCAAGGAGGTCGAGAGAAGGTGATGATTTCACAGTTGGTGGCTGTGAAATCAGAGGCTTGATGGGGAGGAGGGACTGGAGTGGACGAATGATCGCTAAGAGATGTAGGAGAGAGCGATCCCTTACGCGCGACACCACTGAGGTGCTTAAGTAGCATGCTCAGTGGCTGAGATCACCGCGTAGGTGAGGATAATCAAGATGCAACCGGCGGTGAGGATTGGAGGGGCAGAGCGTGCGGTGAGCTTACTACAAAATCTGACCGTCAGATGAGATCTGGGGAGAGGGGTGATCGCACGCGCCGAATCGCACGAAACTTCCATTTGAATCTAATCATAGATCAAGATCATGAAGAGTGACGGACGGTTGAGATTGGCCGTGTTCTTCGTGCGCTACAGTGCGTGCGAAGAGCAGCCTGCCTCTGTCTGAAATAAAGGAAAATTTGCAGACAGACCCTTGAACGAAGTGGTAGAAGAATAGTGTGCAGGCCCATAAGTGAAAAGAACTACAACCGGAAGGGCCCTGCAGCTTTTCAAAAGGGTCCCTGAAGCTTACAAGTAGGTCCAAAGGGGAGTTTTTAAGGGCGAGAGTGTAATGCATGAAGGACCTAAGTGTAAACTACCTATTTCATAACCTAAATGATGTCCAATTGCCTTCAAATTTTTATATGTGCTCAATTGAACATTTAAGACATTAATTGTACTTCTGATTTGGCCTTTCAAACTTATTTATGTGTTCAATTGACACATGGATCATCATTTTTACTTTGCTTTTAGAATATCTCATTTTGTGACCTAATTATGAAGTTTTAACATAGATCAAAGGTTTTAGGTCTTTTTCTTTAATTCCCACGCTTAACCCTTTTTATCTGTTAATCTGATGTTGTTTTACTTAGTGTCTAGCTTAACTTCAGCTTTCTAGCCATGATGAGTAGCCACTCATCAGGCATCTCCTGTAAGGAGACACGACATGGAACAGAAAAGATGTCAATACGAATCGATATCTAATGAAGAAGTCTAAAACATATGTCAAAAGGTACGTTGTGGTGGGTACTCTAGTTACAAGCACGTGAATTAGTTATTTTCCAGCCAGTTGGTTCACTTCTCAGGACGACATTGCTTTGATACCATCTTTTTACGACCTGATTCCCGAATCCCTACGAGACATGAGAATCGGACCGACTCGACTGATCCCAAGACCTAATCGTCTAGCGAGAAAGTAACGAAAAGAGTAATAAAATAAACCACATTCATCATGCATGCAACTAACAGTAACAAAAGTACAACAGTATAGAAAAGAACTACTACAGTACACACCACCACAACTGTAGAAAATTTAAATAGGTACATAAACATGATGCTTACAATAAAAGGGTACAAGTGTAACAGGATATACTCACTACAACAGAAAAATGGTACAGTAGGTACAACACAAGTAGAACTACTGGGCTCTACTAGGCCAAGCACCCTCTGCAGCCACAGGCTCTGGCTGCTCAACACCTGGTCCTAAAAAGGTGATAAAGGCGACACGTCAGCGAAACGCTAAGTAGAGTGGTAACCAGTTAGCTAAGAAAAGCAGTAAAAGTGGACAAGTAGCTATTGATTTAAGTTTCTTTCTTTATTTCTCTATTTACTCATTCTTGTGTTAATTCTCAGATCTTTCTCTTGATCTCGAATGTTCCTCATGGGAACGATCTTGATTGCAGTCTTTTCCAAAAAGTAGAAGTAGCACGTGGTGCTCTCCTGGCTGGGAGAGTCCCCCGTGGTGGTCGTACCCTCAGTCAAACACCCCAAGGTCGCTGACAGGCGTAATGGTGACTACAGCACGTGCGATAAACGCACGGGTAGCTACCCCACACTGGCACGCGGTCAGTCGTTTCCGTTAACGGGTGTGCCCCAAAGCACATCACGGAACCAGTATAGGGTAGAGCCCTCTTAGTAACAGGGGTCTAGCCCCTCCATAGTAACCAAACAGGGGTCTTGCCCCTCCACAGTCCGTGCACCCTCACCTGACTACCTTGGTTTGCCCAGTGGGCCAAACAAGTCGGTGTAGGACGGCTAATAGAACCCCGAGGCCCGTGGGGTGGCTAGCACTCTCTCTACACTAGTAGCTCTCCCAGGTACTATGTACGCGAGGTCCAAAAGTCGGTACAAAGTGGCCAGACCTAACCCCGGGTCCCTGGGGCAACTAGCTTCGCTCTGCACTAAACAGGGGGATAGTCACTCTCCTTGGTACTCCGTACTCAAGGGCCAGCTCACTTCCCAATTCTATTCCATTTACCTTTTAGGAGCTCTACTCCTAATTTCCCGTAGGGTTCATGCTCATATTTCTATAGCCAAGCCATTTTATGTTTCATCATTTCAGTTTTATTCCCATATAGCCCATGTTTCCCATAATTAATATACATTCATATACAAGCAGCTGTCATCCAATTACAGGCAATTGTCATTTTTCTTTCTACTTTTCCAAGACTGCAATTCATGTATTCACGACATTCATTTCAGTGTTTCTATTCCTAGGATTCATGCCACATCCTAGGATCTATCATTCAATCTAGTTTTCCAGTCCTAGGATTCATGCCATGCCTTAAAATCAATTATTTATCTCACAAGTGCATAATGTTGATAAATAATCAAGGGGAGCCACTCTACCTGCAAAATCGAAAGTAATGGGGGCGTGATCGGCAGGTCATGTGCCTCCGCAACCCCCAAAGCTGCAACGGGACGAGGTCCTAATACATGGATCAATCACAAGGAACCACTTAGAACATGATAAAACTATTTTAAACAAGTAGAGGAACTAATTCTGAGAAGAATGGAATCTCAAACGTGGAAATCAGACTTCAAACGGACCCTAAACGGGTCAAAAATGATAACACTGCCCCAAATCAGACATCTGGAAAACCTTCCAGATGTCTTAAACAATGGTTTAGATCATACCTTACTTCTGCGCTATTCTTCAGACGTCCAGGATCCCACTGAACCATTTGGACCTAGTTCCAGACGTCCGATTGTCACTCCGGACGTCTGGAGACTCTCTCCGCCGTTTGGTGTTGTGCCCAGACGTCTGATCCGTGTGGGAGGACATGTCCTCGTGCCATCCCGAATGGAACCTGCACGTGTACCTAACCACTCTCAACGCGACACATCTCAGAACCTTCGGCGGAATGGCCTGCATGGCCGTGTCCACAAGAAAGAGAAGGATGAGAATATCGTACCTTTTAGATGTCTGGATCTCACTCCAGACGTCCCCTGCACCGTCTGGACGTAGGTCCATACGTCTGATTCTAGGAAATTTTCCCAAAGTCAGGACCTCCTCGCCTTCCGCCTGCTACGCACGGCCGCACCGTACTACATCTGCCTGCTACCTGAGCTGCAGCAGCACCAGGGCAACTTCCCTAGCATCACGCTCCCACTGTGCGCCACCGGCTGGCCTTAGGCTACTCTGGCGAGCTCTCTCTCTCTTCCTCACACACCCTACCTCGTCTCCCGCGCGCACCTAACAACAGCTGCTGCCCTCGCTCTCTCACTCTCACGCTAACTGGAAGGAGGAGACGGTGGAGTGGTGGTGAGGGAGAGGGAAGGGAGGAAGTGAGTATTTGAAGGTGTGGCAGGGTGGGGAATTGTGTTTGCAGGACGGGGAGGGAAGAGAGAGAAGAAAAGAAGGTGGCAGGTTCAGTCTGCACGCGCATGCACGCAGACTCGCAATCTTACGCCTCAAAAATTAAATTCCAGACGTCTGGACCAACTCCCAGACATCTTAAAAGACGTTTGATGTCATGGGTCTTAATAGTGCTGGGCGAAAGAGGAGAAAAATAAAAGAGGCAAAAATCGTCCCTCTTGTGGAAGTAGGTGGGAGATGAAGTCTGACCCTATTGGGTGTAGCTCTATTGGGTCATTAGGGAGGAAGTGCTAGAGAGTAGAGATTGCAAGGGCGAGAGCTAGATGTGACTCGCTGTTGTGTTGCACGGTTTGAGGTTGCGGTGGTCATTGGAGGTTTCTTAAAGTCATAGATGGAGGCATGATCGTGGATGTTGCACAGTGGTGAAGCACAATCACGGTTGAAGAAGATAAGCATAATGTGTTGTGTTGGGAATCGTAGAGCGCGTATTTGATTAGAAAAAGCATCATAGTATAGTGCGCAATACGATCAACAAAAATATTTATAAAGATAATGAGACTTGGAGTCCTGGTCGTTCATCTCTGGGAGGCATTTATGGAAATGCAGATTTGAAATTGATCACTTTCACTCTACTTGCTTAAAATCTCATGCCAGTTTATGGTGATTTACGTATTGATGTACAACATGCTAGTTGCCAAAAGATAGTAATTAAAACATGCAACTTCAATCACACCGAAAGATGATAACTAGGTACACAGTGATTTTCAACATATATATTTATATATATAAAAGATGATGATGATATCAGAGTTGCAGAGCACAGGTAGAGGAATGCTTGTATAGGGAAATAAAACTACTCGCTACCAAAAAACGACTGCATATGTGAATCTATGGGGGAATTTTGCATGCATCATTGGGGGAGAATAAAGAGATACACTACTAAGCAGTAAATAAAGCATGTAAATCTAAGAAGAACTATAATATAGTCTAGAAGAAATAAGGGCATTCAGAGGTGGCTCCGATGGCCTTTGACTTGGTTGAGAGAAGGAGGGGTGGCCAATGGTGCTTAGGCTAGTCCTTGAAGAGAGATTGGAGAGGTGATCCAGCATCTTGGCATGGAGATGGTGGTGGCCATGGTGAAGGTACTCATGGGCATGGAGGTGGAATGGATGTGGAATGAAACTAAGCTAAATGGAACCAAGAGTGGATGGGTGCAAATGGCCACCCCTTAGGTTTTTTTATAAACCTAAGAGAAGCTCTCTAGAGAATTATGAATTCTCTAGAGAGGCCTATGGTGGGAGCTCATGGGAGAGTGAGAGAGAGAGGATGGATGGTGGTGGTTTTTAAATCCACCAAATGTGGATCTAAAAATTGAATGGTGGTAATTTTAGCAACCAAGGAAACAACACATTGTAGAGAGTTCTAGAGAACTCTAGGGTAGATATTTTTGTGTGGATGGTGTGTGTGGGTGTGTGTGGGTCGAAAGTTAGGTGGCTAGGTTGATTAGGTTAGGTTCTAGTGGGTTTAGTTTGAGGTAGGTCTCAAATTAGGGTTGTAAACCCTAATTCACTAAGGTAAAGTGCAATTAAACATAATACAAGTTTAATTGGGTGTGTGAAAACTTAATTGAGAGTAAAATAACTCAATTAAGTCAGGTTTAGGTCAATTGGACTCTCACTGAGTCCAATTGGATAGTGTGTGCTAAGATCAGGGCTCAATTGGACTCAATGAGTCCAATCGAATAGGATGATGGAATTGACTAAGATCTAAGTCAATTAGGTTTAGCGAGGACCTAATTAGGTTCTTAGGGAGTTGTAGAGGTGATGTACTAGGGTTAAGGCACCTTAATTTAGGTTCCTATGGGGTTGAAATTGGGTTTAGGGACCTCGAGATCCAAGATCAAGGCTTGAATCTCAAAATAGGGTCTGGATGGCAGTTCTGGATATCCAATAATAGTGTCAGACGTCTTATAGTGAAAAATTAGAAGTCCAGACTTGTTGTCTGGACATCCAATTAGAAGTCAAGAGGGATTCTAGGTTTTGTCTTGGCTATTCTGCAAAAATTTGACGTTTGACCAAGTGTCTGGACGTCCAATAACATTGCAGAAGTGGGTTAAGGTGTGCGGGAGTTGGCTAAGGGTTCTGGACATCCTATAACTTATCTGGATGTCCAGATAGAGGCTAGAATTAGGGTTTTAAGGTTTCTTAGGGTGTGGTGACCTAATCTAAGGGTGGCTAAGGCTTGGGGAAGCTTCTAGGCTATCCTAGGGCTAGGATCATCCTAAGTTCTTCATAATTTACTGCTTTATTCCTATTTAAATAGAATAACATACCTCAACCCCTTACATTATTGCCTACTACATCTTATTCTAGGTCTTCTTCTCCAGCTCTACTGAAACTCCAGTTATTCTTTATTCTTCAGATCCAGCCTTAGATCTACCTTCTGGTCAGCTTATTACCTACAATTGACATAATGCACCTAATCAGCACATTATAGCATTATTTTATGCATAGCTAAAAGAAAGCAGTAAGGATGCAAGTAATGCTTATGCATGCGTGAACTGTCCTAACTTATGCTAAGTCCTAGCCTAATTTAGGTCAATTAAGAGTTATGATTGCTGTACAATCATACCCCCATGCCTAAATTTGGCTAGTCCCTAGCAAATGCAAGACTAAATTATTCACAGAAGGGTCCTTAAGGGATTGGTTATTTTATCAAGTGTATGCTTAGAGATTTTTCTCCTTTTTATTTTCATCTTATGCTCTAGAAATCCAGACAATCGTGAAAGTATAGCTATGTAGCTTTTGCAATGGATTCGAGTGAAAAATTAATTCACCTCTAAAGTTTGTACTTGACTCCTAGTAAAAATTCTAGTGGGATAGGCAAACTTCTTCCCTCAGGGTATTCAAGATATTCTATGAATTCCACCCTACTTTAAGCTTAGGTAGAGAATCTTAGAGGGAAAAGATTATATATTTGGTTGCTCACTCTCACTTGGTGCTACATAGAAATTTGTACTTCGGAATCTAGGTTCCCAAATTATTAAGTAACTCAACTCAGAGAAAGACGAGAAAAACTATGCCCTCTTTTGGTTCCTTTGTATTCATTCTCTCTTTCACTTTTTCTTTTTCTTTTATTTCTTTTTTTTAGAGCTCACAATCTCACCAGATTCACACATACAACCAGTATTTGGTGGTCTCACTTGACATTAACACTTTAATTGAGTTTCCATAACTCTAACACTAAGTCAGAATTCCTCAGCTAGTATTCGGGCGGTCAGAAACACAAGAAAGGTGAGTTAAGGCCCTATTTGGTGGTATTGCCTCAATTCAACTGAAATAAACACTAAATATTCACTCTTTTTTCTTTGCTTTTTCTTCTTTCTAATTTTTTTCAATTTTTCTTTCTTTTCATCATTTTGTTTTTCCTTTTTTTCATTTTTTTTCTTCTTTTTTTTTTTCAACACAATACAACTAGCACACTTCCATGAACTTTATTGAGGAGGCATTATTAGGGATTAGTGGTACTCAAGAGACATGGGGTGGCTTATTTGGTGGAAGTGCCTACTCACGACACTAGGAGAGATGGATAGGACGATGTATTTCTGACGTTGACATAAATACCTTCCTTCAGCCGAAGATTCCATAAAGAATGGTTGTAACCATCCACCTTAGCCGTAGGATTATAAAAACTCGCTCTCCGCGTATTTGCCTTATTTGGTGGCTTTCAAAATTCGCACAAAATGTATACGAAGGAACCGAGAGTGAAAACTATGCCTAATCTCTGAGTATCATCACCTAATTATCTAGGATTACAGATTCCTTGCACTAATCTTAGAGTACTAGTACACTCTGCTCTCATCTCACACTATTTGGTGGATTTTTGGAAGAAAATCTGCCTTACTCCCAAAACACTGTCTAGGGTTTAGGAGAAGAAGCATTGCTTCTTCTCGACAGACTAAAGAGATTTATCAACATTCATTGTGAATCCATTGCAAAATCTACGTGAATGTGAAAAGTTGTACTGGATTCCAGATTACGGGAATCAACTAAAGGATAAAATCCCTAATGCACTCTCTTAATAAGATAATCTTATTCATTGATGCGCTATGTATATATTCTATAAACAAGTAACCTCTTATATTCACACTTCATGAAATTTCCCTTTCGGGTTACATTCAGCTCGACACTAAATTTAGAACAAGAGGTGAGCAGGTGAGTCGGAAGTGGCTGTTGCAGATGATTTTTATTTCCAATGCGAGCATTAGAGGTGGAGTCGGTTATTCTTTTATTTAGGATCCTAAAGTACATGTAACATGCAGCTTTGAGGCTTTCCTAAGGGTTGGCATAAAAATTTTTCAGTTTTACTGTATCTACCCCTGCATGCCTAAGTTCTTGCATGCCCTCATGCATGATTATAAAAGAAAATAAATACAGCAGGGAGTAAATGGGTAGAAATCACCTGTAATTGCTCCTGAAAATATACATTTAGCATCGACCAACCTGACAGTATGTAATATGCAAAAGAAATATGCTTAAATGAAAAATATGCTATGTATAAAGCGAGTATGTATAGGGTGATGGTAGAATGTGAGGTAGATGCTAAGTTCAACGCCTCTAGCTGGGCGAAAACTCAATCAGATATATCAGTTCTAGCATAGGAGCTGGTCAAGATTAAGAGAAAGATGTGCTCGTATGCTCCTAGAATCAGTGGTTCGAAGATGCGAACCAGCTGGTTGTGCACCCCTACTCCAAAAAGTCTAGCTTTTAGAAAGTGTTGAGTAGTGATGGAGAATAGAAGTTAATTAGAGGGGGGATCATGATGTTGATTCATCTGATTTATCATGCCCCAAATTCATCAGGAAGTTGCTGAGGGAGTAGATCAAAATGTATCTCAGAACCAGAATCTGAGTCAGAGGGATCCTCATAATGATAATTGACACCAAAGATTATTACCTCTCTAGGCTCTGGATGATATGGGGGTATCTATGAAAGTAGAAGATCTGGGGAGGAGGTCACTAAAATCCTCATCAGAAATTACTTTGTCCTCGTCCGTACTCATATCTGATTCATCAGAAGCTGACTCTTCAGGCTCTGAGTCGAGCCATCCATTTGATTGACTAGGATGATAGGTGCATCCCCAGCTCATTCTACTTAAAGCTTCACCCTTGTATGTGTTGGTCTCCTCAGTAATTCCTACCTCAGGTAGCATATCCATTTCTTCGGTTAAAACATCCATAGCTACTTCTGGTCTTTGGATGTCAGGATCATGGATAGAAAGTATCATCTCAGAATCTCTAACAACCGAATTAGGTATGTATGTGAAAGAAGAGTGGAGGTCAGAAGATGTTAGCTCTAGCATAGGTTCACCTACAATGGGAAGTGGCCTAGATTGATCAGTAGTGTCGAATGTAATGTTTGCCTTAAGATCCATATCCTCAACTGGATCTACTTCCCTTATCTCAGTTAGATTTTCTAACCCATGAGGTATCTCCCAGGATTTATGATAATCTGATTGTGGCTCAGTCCTGGAGATATCAGTCCTTTCCTCCTCAATTTCTTGAATGGAGTTCTCAGACGAACCCATTCGGCATACTTCCTGCTCCTATCTCATATCCAAGCTAGATTCTTCTTCCCTTGAATGATCTTCCAGCATCTGCTCCCGAGAATCCTTTGTGTGTTCTTCCAGTGTAGTCATTTCAGATTCTTCGAGGTCTTCAAGGCTATTTCCACTTGATATCTCAAGAGCAGTAGTTCTTCAATTTCCCGATTTTGTCCAATTAGCCTTGTTATCCCTGCTGTTCCCTGAAGGATCTCCATCATAGCTTATTGATATGGAATTCAGCTTTGTCTTTGGTTCGGCTCAGTGATAGCTTGGATTTCGTGTATATAGGATAAGGCCTTTTCCTTAGCACTAGCTATAGCTCTCTGTATTCTGTAATGTGGTCGCATATGCATTAGTAGTTCTTCAGGGGTTCTAGGGGGTGAATCATGTCTACCCTTATTCCATGGGTGAGAAGCAGGAGTATGAAATCCATATCCTGGGTTGTAAGATGCGATCTTTCGAGGGATTGGCTGGTATGGGTCATAATATCCAAGGTTAGGATATGGGTTAACCATTTTGGTAACTCGAGGAGAATGATTAGGCGAAGCGAAAAGTCATCTTTGCCACCTTGGGTTCTAATCCCAAAGTTGACTTGATTCAGTGACCCGAGCTCTCAGATAAGCTCGTGGGTCCAACTCTTCTGGATCTTGATTAGGTCTAGATCTAGGGTTAGCCATTGTGGCTAAGCAGATAGAAGAAGAGGGGGGAGAAGATGGTCCTAGCGAGGTGACTTGCCTCCTTGGGAGTGGCTCCCAAGGTCTGACCAGTCAAGGTTTAAGTGACCTCCTTCCTTGCATACACCACCCAACCCCTGGGTTGGTGTAGCCAAGCCAAACAAAGCTAAGGCCCTGTCATTCAGATGATCCTTATGATTGGATGACCAGATTTTTCAATTTATGTTCAAATTCCTGAAGAAAAATTCATCGTTCAACCAACTGAAAGTGATTCCTACCTCTCAAGCTAACCCAGCCAGTCTGGTTACGAGAGGACTAAGGGGAAGGTTCTTCCTTCGACTCTCGCCTCTGGTTCCATTACCCTTAGCCATGGTCGTTTGACAATACCCTGTAGACTTAGTTACTAGGTTTGGCAAGAGAGATTGAAAACACCCAGTAGTATGACAACGAATTCGAGTTGCTTACTTGATTTAAAATTAATTTTAGCCCGTTTTTCTTTAGTTGGGGTTTGTGGTGAGTGGACTACAAGGTGACCAAGCTCACTAGCTAAACACTAGACTTGACTAAATCTAGGTCAGCCCAAATGTGGTCTCTAGATTGTAACCCTAAAGGTGTAACCTAGGGTTCATGCAATTCTAGGGTTTTTTATTTTTTTTTTCTTCGGCAGACCAAGAAATTAAGACCAATTCTCTGATAAAAATTGGAATTAGAATAAGTTGAAATTTGGCAAGTAGATTCCCTTTTCAATTATCTTTCCATAGAATATTTTTTTATAATTTTTACTTTTTCACCCGAATTTATAAAGATTTGTAAATGTCAAGGGGTCAGATCTAGAATTTTGACCCCGGATTGGTTTTTCAAATTGAAACAGTATCAAATGATTTTCAAAAATTTACAAAAAACATGGAAATTAAAGCTAATGAGATCAGCTTTCAAACTCTATCATTTTTAGTCAAAATAGATTCATGGATTGCTCGAAATTGCTTTTTGAATTTTGAAATATCTTAAATCTGGGTCAATCTGACCCCTTTGCACTTTGGGAATTTTTAAAAATTTTATACTTGGAATTTTTTTGAAAAAGCAATGCCATTTAAAAGATGGTTTAAAAATGAAGGTACAGCTCAAACTTCAGAATATTTTGCTCATTAATTTTTCGACAATTGAATTTTTTATATCAGAATTTGAAGTCTAGCCAAAAATCAAGAAATGGTGGAAAAGCTTTTAAAAGGTGTTTGAGTTTAAAATTCAAACTTTCCACCAAATTTTTTTTTTTGTTTTCAAAAAATTTTGACTTTTCTTTCAAGAAGGATTTTTTTCCTTTTCAAAGGATTTTCAATCTTTTTTTTTTTACTTTTTCAAAACTAACATAAGATTCAACCAAATCTTACTACCTAGATTTTTTTTCTTTGAATTTTTTTTCTTTTTCACGAAAATAAATAGGCTTTTTTTTTCAAATAAATTGAACCTAGGGTTCAGAAAGGGAAATACTAATCTAAGATGAGATGTGCACATGATTTTTGTTTTAATCTACGCTCGTTGCGGGCAATGATTCCCATTTTTCCTATTTTCCTACACATCAAAAGACAAGCAAAGGAAGATTTGTTAGTGATAGCTCAAAAGATCGAAATAAAAAATGACATTGCCTCCCCGGCAACGGTGCCATTTTGTTGGGGACTTTGTAGAGCGCGTATTTGATTAGAAAATATGTCATAGTATAGTGTGCAATACGATCAACAAGATATTTATAAAGATAACGAGACTTGGAGTCTCGGTTGTTCATCTGTGGGAGGCATTTATGTAAATGCAGATTTGAAATTGATCTCTTTCGTTCTACTTGCTTAAAATCTCATGCTAGTTTTTGGTGATTTATGTATTGATGTACGACATGCTAGTGGCCAAAAGATATTAATTAAAACAAGCAACTTCAATCACACCAAAAGATGATAACTAGGCACACGGTGATTTTGAACATATATATTTATATATATAAAAGATGATGATGATATTAGAGTTGCAGAGCATAGGTAGAGGAATGCATGTACAGGGAAATAAAACTACTCTCTACCAAAAAACGACTGCATACATGAATCTATGGGGGGATTTTGCATGCATCATTGGGGGGGAATAAAGAGCTACACTACTAAGCAGTAAATAAAGCATGTAAATCTAAGAAGAACTATAATATAGTCTAGTAGAAATAAGAACATTCGGAGGTGGCTCCGATGGCCTTTGACTTGGTTGAGAGGAAGAGGGGCGGCCAATGGTGCTTAGGCCAGCCCTTGGAGAGAGGTTGGAGAGGTGATCCAGCATCTTGGCATGGAGATGGTGGTAGCCATGGTGAAGCTACTCATGGGCATGGAGGTGGAATGGATGTGGAATGAAACTAAGCTAAATGGAACCAAGAGCGGATGGGTGCAAATGGCTACCCCTTAGGCTTTTTTATAGACCTAAAGGAAGCCCTCTAGAGAATTATGAATTCTCTAGAGAGGGCTATGGTGGGAGCTCATGGGAGAGTGAGAGAGAGAGGATGGATGGTGGTGGTTTTTAGATCCACCAAATGTGGATCTAAAAATTGAATGGCTCTTGGTCACTAATTTTAGCAACCAAGGCAACAACACATGGTAGAGAGTTCTAGAGAACTCTAGGGTAGATATTTTTGTGTGGATGGTGTGTGTGGGTCGAAAATTAGGTGGCTAGGTTGATTAGGTTAGGTTCTAGTGGGTTTAGGTCAAGGTAGGTCTCAAATTAGGGCTATAAACCCTAATTCACCAAGGTAAAGTGAAATTAAACATAATACAAGTTTAATTGGGTGTGTGAAAACTTAATTGAGAGTAAAATAACTTATTTAAGTCAGGTTTAGGTCAATTGGACTCTCACTGAGTCCAATTGGATAGTGTGTGCTAAGATCAGGGCTCAATTGGACTCAATGAGTCCAATCGAATAGGCTGGTGGAATTGACTAAGATCCAAGTCAATTAGCTTTAGTGAGGACTTAATTAGGTCCTTAGGGAGGTCTAGAGGTGATGTACTAGGGTAAGGGCACCTTAATTTAGGTTCCTGTGGGGTTGGAATTGGGTTTAGGGACCTAGAGATCCAAGATCAAAGCTTGAATCTCAAAACAGGGTCTGGAGGGCAGTTCTGAACATCCAATAATGGTGTCAGATGCCTTATACTGAAAAATCAAAAGTCCAGACTTCTTGTCTGGACCTCCAATCAGAGTTAGGAGGGATTCTAGGTTCTGTCTTGGCTATTCTGCTGAAATTGGATGTCTAGCCGAGTGTTTAGACGTCCAATAACATTGCAAAAGTAGGTTTAAGGTGTGCAAGAGTTGGCTAAGGGTTTCGGATGTCCTATAACTTATCTAAACATTCAGATAGAGGCTAGAATTAGGGTTTTAAGATTTACTTTGGTGTGGTGACCTAATCTAAGGTTGGTTAAGGCTTGGGGAAGCTTCTAGGCTATCCTAGGGCTAGAATGGTCCTAAGTTCTTCATAATTTATTACTTTATTCCTATTTAAATAGAATAGCATACCTCAACCCCTTACATTATTGTCTACTACATCTTATTCTATGTCTTCTGCTCCAGCTCTGCTCTAAGTTCAGTTATTCTTTATTCTTCAGATCCAGCTTTAGATCCACCTTCTGGTCAACTTATTACCTGTAATTGACATAATGCACCTAATCAGCACATTATGGAATTATTTTATGCATAGCTAAAAGAAAGTAGTATAGATGCAAGTAATGCTTATGCATGCATGAACTATCCTAACTTATGCGAAGTCCTATCCTAATTTAGGTCAATTAAGAGGTATGATTGCTATGCAATCACGCTGGTGGTAGTGGAGATTGCTGCGAGGGTGCGAATGGGGTCTTGGACGTCGAAGTTGTCACCTTCGACCCTGGTGGTGTTGTTGGTGCGAGGACGTGGTGAGGATGCGTGGTAGTTTTAGGAGATGAGGAAAAGGCTCGCGGTGGTGGGAGGTTGTGGTCAACGTGTTGAGGTGGCTCCCGTTGTTGATGTCGTTGGCGCGGTGATGGAAGTTGTTGCAATCACTGGAGATGATGGAGAGGAAGTTCCTCTTGTGAGAGAGATGCCTCCTCTGCTGTCCCCTAGTCCTGTATGTAAGAGAGGAAAAAGAGGGAATAAGGGAATGAGAGAAATTATTGAGGAGAGAGAAATTTGAGGGGAAAATATGGAGAGGAATCAAAGAGGGATTGCTACCAAATATTTGAGAATCCTTATTTCCTTCTTAAAGTAATCTTGCCAAAAATGATAAGAGTGAAAATAAAGCAATCTTTAAGAGGGAATTTGTGATGACTTTCTTGCCCATTTTATGTTGGAAAAAAATCAAATGTCATGATGGCATTCCAATTGAGATGGGATACAATGAATTCATGCCATAAAAATGAGTATACATAAATTAACAACATGGATGCATGTGGTACCAATTAAAGAAAAAATGTCGGATTGTCAACATACAAGCATAACTAATTTATGAATGTAGTGCATGCTCTAAATTGACGTCACATCCAAATAATCATGTACTTAGGCTCCAAATTAGTCCCTAAAGTGGACCTATCAAATACCCCCATGTCTAAGTTTTGCTAGTCATGAGCAAAATCATATGAATCAGATTAGGTCTCTAGGCTGGATTTTATCATTGAGATGCCCTATTGTGCCGATCCTCTAGAGGCTAGATTGAAATACCAATTATAGGCCAAAAGGTACTCATGTACCAGCCAATATGTGGACTTGCCCAGCCTCAGCCTTGGGCCTGTCGTGAAGGTTTCTAAGGCCCACAAAAGTTACCCAGAGGTTCATTGACCCCAGCAGTTAAAGCCCCTATGCGTATGTGCAACAATTATAGATTCAGTTTTGCTGGTGCACTATTTGATAAGAGAGATAGAAAGAGATATTATTTCGAGCATTTTCACCCTTTTCCTTTTAACTTCCCCTAAACCCAACATCAGATTGTCCCTAAACATGATCTGTATCAAATTTCTTATCCCCACCATCAATCCTCGTAGGGGCCCTGGCAATCGATGCTTCAGGATAGCACCACCCATGGCAAACCTCCAGAACACTAGCTTTTAAAACTTTGGGATAGTGCCACCCATGACATTCTGTAGCTAAATTCAGACCTTGACAATCGATATTTCGGGATAATGCCACCCATGGCACCTGAACTAGCACAAGGTGCTTCCATGCCCTTGGTAAAATATTTAGATATCGTAGGAGACAAACACCGAGGAGACGGTATGTTATAACGCATGTTCAAGGGGAGTATTTTTCATTCCTCCTCTCTGCGTTGAGAACTCCTTCATTCAACTTGTCTCTTCAAGCTGCTCCTAAGTCAAATTTTCAGGAAAAACATTTTCAGAACACACTTTTTAGCATTATTCTTCATTATGCGCACTGAACTAACCAGTGTGTGATTTTTGGTTGCCTCAGTTACTAAGTCTTTCAAACCAAAGGGTAGGCAATAGGGCCGAATACTCCCTAAGCCTTAGACTTAATACATCAACTTCACAAATCCCTCAACCCCTTGAGGAATAGTCTAGATCTTAACAAATACATGAGTGTTTAAGCCCTCGAACAGACCCTAGAGGCATAAAGTCGGTATCCCTCACTTATCTCCTCTTTAGCACTTCAGAACTTAATTAATCATTTATTCTAGCCCAGAACCTAGGAAAAACTCTTCCATAATCAATTGCTGGGACCAACACAATTTTTGCACCTTTTCCTCTCTATGTCTATCTCTTCATCTCTCTTGCAATTTAGCTCACAATTCAACTCTTATTTCTTTTTGCAATATGGATGCCCTAACTGCATTAGAATATGTAAAAATGCTATGAACAACCTCAGGCTATAACTGCCCTGCCTAAATTTGACAATGTCCTCATTGGAAAGCAAAAGCAAGGAAAGATATTACCTGAGGTGGAGTTGGGATGTCTCGTAAATCGGGCTCTAGAAGGGAAGCAGAAGGAGTCCCAAAAAGAAATATGTAGTAAACCTGGCCTAGCAAGTAAGTAACCCAAGATGTTGGCAAGCTGGTGATGGAGAGTGATGTCATATGCTCACCAGATGCAAGTGAAAATAGGGTACTCCAGAGCTACTGTTGGAGGTTTCATATAATACACATGAGTAGTGACCTCCAGGAATGCATAACTTGGAGGTAGAGGCTCCTCAATGAGATATGTGTGGGAAAAAAAGGGTGCATCGAAGGATACCCTATGGCTAATGGGTTGACATGGACAAGCGTCGATCCAAACCCACCACTCTACCACAGGATGTATTGGTCTGGTTATCCCCCTATAAAGCAGGAATGTAGTAGAGATTTTAGAAAGTTGTTTCTATAGGAGTGTAAGTCTCTCAGTTGCAGTCTAGGGATGAGGGTCAAAGAGAGCTTGAGAGGTTCAGCATTCATCCTTGACAACCATTCCAATTCCTGAATGTCATCAGAAGCAGCCTTAGTTATTGATTGACTTTCATGTTGCATATCATTAGTGTGCACATCCTGCAATCGGCCCAAATGTTCATCTTCCAAATTGTACAGGTTAAGGGTGTCACCCATTTCATTATCATGTAAAGGTGGGTTGGAAGCAATAGGAGCATAAGTGCCCTCAACAACGACATACCCAGGTTCTTGTTCAATGCTAAGATCTTGCCCCTGGGATGTATAGATTCCTTCATCAAGAGTATCAATTGCTTGCTTTTCTTCTAAATGTTTGAGACGATGATCTTTGTAGTCGAAAGTAGGTAGGAATCCAAATTTGGCTAAATCAATAAGATCCTCTAGGGATAAGTCCTCGAATAAAACATATTCCCCCATAGAGTCATTCCATACTCTGAGTCCAGGTCGCTCAAAGTCACCATCAACCTCCTTTACGTTTCTTCCTTGGGACTCAGAAAAATCTTCAAAGCCATGATCAAGTGTTTCTGATTGCTCCTCAAAAATCAAATCTTCATGTCCTTAAGACCAAAATTGATCCAAGTCTTCCAATTCAATATCAATTCCCTCAGGGTCACCTGTGTTGGGTACCTGTAATCATTAGAGTGGTCAATGACAGGTGTCTATCCCCTAAATAGAGGATTGTGGTTATTATCGCTTCTTTCCAACATGGTTTCATGCAACATTGAAGACTCCAGGAATTTGTTAACTTCAGAATCACAATCCTTTGGGAGATCTAACTGAGGTGCAAGGTCCTTAGAGGCGTAAAGTATAGATTCGGCATCCCTATGATGGGGTGCAGATTCCACCTCAAAATCCAGAATGGGAGTTGGGTTGACTATTTAACCGTGACCCATTTCATCAACAGTAACAAAGACACTATCATTTGAGTCGAGTTCATCTAATGGGACCATTTTCCCCTTCCAATTAAGATTAGGTGGATAATCACTAGGATTGCCTTCTGGTGGGCATATCTCATGGGGGACATTTAAGTGATAGGCACTCCTCAAAACAAGATTCCTGTTGTCATTGTTTTCCTTGGAATTGTCTTGGTAATGAAGGGTATAGAGGTATGGAATAGAATT
Organism: Thalassia testudinum; assembly: GCA_037157565.1. NCBI lineage: Eukaryota > Viridiplantae > Streptophyta > Magnoliopsida > Alismatales > Hydrocharitaceae > Thalassia > Thalassia testudinum. The sequence goes on from JAZHRO010000063.1 coordinate 14,933,802, forward strand.
GACTGTAGGAGTGTCGCTAAGCTGGGTAATCTCTTCAGTTAATCTTTGAGTATTCCGCAAAATCTCTCCCATAGAATCCATCATTTCTTTCTATTATTTTTGTATTTCTATCATAAAAGATGAGAGGCTACTATCAGATTGGGGAGGTGTCGGGCCCGGATAGGTTGTGTTAATATGGTGATTTTATCATTGTACTGAGTATAGTGGTTAACCTAAATCAAGCCAAACCATCTCTTTACAAAATTTTTACCTGGGCTACTTGATTTCTTCTTAGTCACTTTTAGGCCCAAGGTCGAACTCAGGGAAGTGGGATTAGAAGAAGTTTCTATGCCTTTCCTACAACGAATCTCTTCCGTTTGTTTATTGTGTTTTTGGTGTTTTTCTATTTAAGATTTTTTTCTGATAATTTTTGTCCTTGAGGTACACCATCAAAATCAGGTTCTTGGCTTTGAGCCAAATTAGGGTTCCAAAACTAGTCTTGCTATTCGCAAGATGAGTACCTACAAGTCAAGGATTATCTTTTCTATTTTGTATACTTTTTTTATCTTTTTACTAGTAGGAAAGAGAAATAGAAATAAAGTAAATATAGTATATATATATATATGTATGTATTATATATGTATAATGGGGTGGGGGTGGAGGTGGAGATGGCGTGTAGCACGGTGTCGAGTCGGTCGTCGTCTAGGAAGACGCACCAATAGGACGAAGTGCCACGTGGAGTGTAAGATAGATGGTGGAAGATGTGTGCGAAAACACTTTCTATATGCGTGTATTGGGGAATATCAGCAACTGGTGCAAATATTCCCACGATACAACGTATGGTAGATGATATGAAAAAATATATATATGTATGTATATATGTAAATATAGATCTATATGTATAGATATATATGGTTATAATTATATAGGTGTATATGTAGTTATGTATGTATATATATATGTATATATATATAGGTATGTAAATATATGTATAGATAGATCTATGTATATGTATATATATATATTTATAATTGTATATAATTGTATGTATATATAACTATGTATATAGATATAGATATGTATATATAGATATATATATGTATGTATATATATAGTAATATATGTATATAGTTATATAGATGTGTATATGTATATATATATATTAGTATAAGTATCTATGTATATAGATATATGTAGATAGATATATATATATGCATATATGTATTTATAGTTATAGATATATGTATATATCTATGTATATTTGTATATATATATATATATATATGTATAAATATATGTGTATATATTTGCATATATACTTACACTTAGTTATATAGGTACTAATATGTATATATATATATATGTATATATATATGTATATATATCAATATATATATGTATATATATATATAAGTATATAATAGTGCATAAGTGAGTGGGTGTGTGTACGAGAGTGTGTGTGTGTCTGTATTCAGAGAGAGTGAGAGAGTGCTGTGTGTGTGTGTGAGAGAGAGAGAGAGAGAGAGAGCTCGTCTGCTAAAGTGAGGGAGTGTGGGTTAAGTCGTCTGCACGCAGCGGCCGTCGTCTGGTGCTAAGCGCTCGCGAACGCGCGTAGGGGCGCGAAGATGCGCGCTGGAGGGAGCTGGCGTGGGGGAGAGACTGCAGCGCATCGCTCTACACGATGAGGCGGGTGCGGGCGAAGGCGCTAGGTGCTGAAGCGGGCGAAGACGCGGGCGGGTCGGGCGCTGGCAGACGCAGGCGTAGGTGCTGGAGCGGGCGCAGGGAGAGACGCGGGAGTGGGCTGGGGCCTGTAGCGACGCGCCGAGTGACCGAATAAGTGAGAAACTTACCGGTCACTACACTGTAGCCATAGTGCTCCGCTGACTAGCATGAATAGTGGCTACAGTGCCGCTTGGCTCACGCGACCGGGTGCCAGAAGTTCCGTGAGTGCGGGCGATGTGGAGCGGCTGGCGCGTGTGCTGAAGAGGCTGCACCGGCTACTGGCTTGCGTGGAGAAGCTTCGCAACAGGGCACGTGGAGAGGGGACAAGGGTGGCCTACAGGTGTGCGTAGAGGCCGTAGAACAGGCACTTGAGGCACGTGGTGGTCGGCGCTGCTACTGCTGACGCCTTGCTGCTGCTGCTGCGGAGCTTGAGCTTCAAAGCTTGAAGCTCCTGTGGCAATGGCAGAAATGGCTAAACGATGAAACAGAGAGAGAACCACCATGCCCATCGGCTCTTTGATGAGCTGGGCGGTGGTGGGACTCACAGTGGTGGTTGTGCACCACTGTGAGTTGCTCCTGCCTGCAGCGTGGCTCCTCAGAAGGAGGAGAGGCTGCGTATGGAGGGGAGAGGGGAGGAGACGGCCTGGAGAAGAAGCTGCTGTGTTGGGTTTTGGCATGTGGACCAGGCTCAGCTGCAAGGAAGAAGGTTGAGCTCTTTTAAAGAGGAAGAAGGCATGCACAGCCGTGCCTTGGCTGCACATGGCTGTGCATGCGACTGTGCATGGCTGGCAGGGAGTGGCTATGCAGGGCAAGCTGAGTAGGACATGGCGCAAGGAAGAGGCTGCCATGCATTGCAGCCGTGGAGAAGAAATTCAAAGTCAAATAAAATAAAAAAAATAAAGATGATGAATTTGCAAAGCAGCACTTGAGGAAAACTTTAATTTCACGGCCAATTTATTCACTCTCCTCCCCTCTCAAATAAATGCATGCATGAGTGTATTTTTACAAATGCGATATGTCTACCTAATATACACTGGTAATGCTAAGAAATAACACAAGACGGCATAATTGTTGGTGTATTTTTGCTGTGCAATCATACCCCCGAGCCTATCTTTTGCTAGTCCCTAGCAAAACATTTTTGTGTTGTATTTAGAAATGATCTTTAGTTGAAGATTTTCTCCTAAGGCGACATAGGTGTGTTTATTGTTGGATATTGTGAGAACCAATTGCAGAGAAGGCTACCAGTACTTTAAGTCTCACATGACATAGACCATCTCTCAACTAACCTAGACTCTTAATATTTAAACCTTAAGTACGATTTCCAGGACCCAGGAGGTTTTTGCCATACTCGAGAGCTCAAGAGATTATGGCTTGTGCTTAGTGAAGGATCAAGACTGACCAGATGAACATTAAGACTCAAGCCCAGGGTTTCATGAGTTTTAAGTACAGGTTGGTCCCAGTTTCAGTTCGTGTATTCGGATTGACCCTTAAAAAGATGATGGAAAACTCAACTCCCATATTCTAACATTTGTGGCTCAAAGAAAATAGGGTATTTTCCCTGAAGAACCTTTTTGTAGGAAGATTTTACAGACATTTGTGAGATATACTGACTTATTTGCATCTTTTTTTTTTTGAAATACGTGTCAGTATATCTCTTACAACATTATTTGGAGGAGCACACTTTTCTTTTTGGTGGGAGAGTTCCTTTTTGGTGGAAAGAGTCTCTCCTAAACACAAGACTAAAGCCTGGGATAAAAAGTCTACCTGTGCGCATAGGTAAGGACTCCACCTTCCCTAATGAACACTAGGGTTGGATCTTATGTTCACCTGGTCTTTCTTGACATGTGTAGTGTGAACCAAGATTACTTAGGCTCTCGAGTAGAAGCAAACCAACGGATCATGTACTGGTGTCTCAGGTACAAGAATATGTCCTTAGTTAGGAGAGATTCCGATCTATCTTGTCAATGCTCAAGTGAATTAAGCTGAGCCTGAGCGAATCAAGCTTCTGTGGCCTGGAAAGTCTTCAAAACAGAGGTTGAATATCCATAAACACTTATTGTATTTTTGTTTCAGCCTTCAGATCATACTAAACACCAAAATTATTATTATTTTTTATATATATAGATAGATGGAAACTGCATGATACCCTAAAATACCCAGATCCTATGGATGCATATCCACCCCCCCATGCCAAATGATGCTATGTCCTCATATGCATGCAGGGAAGGGTAGAGGAAGGATGAAAGATCGGGTAACGAGAGCTGAGGTGCAGGGTATACAGCAAGGTGGTAGGGTGGGTGGATGGTGGGTGGTGAGTTGAAGAGTGAAGTGAGTGTGACAGTGGCGTGAAAAGTGATGGTGGATAGTGAGTGTTGTTGGGGTGCCTCCCAATGAGTGCTGAATTTAACATCCCCAACTGGACTCAGGATGAGGCACAACATTAGTTACCCTCCAACAAGGCAACAGATTCTCCAACGGGGGCAGGTTCATGAGTAAGATAGGGTTTCAAATGCTGCCCATTGACAGTAAATTTATGCCCAGATTTGGGGTCTTCAATCTCAATGGCCCCATTGGGAAATAGTCTCGAGACCAGGAAAGGACCAGTCCATTTGGACTTCAATTTCTCAGGAAAGAATTTGAGCCAGGCACTGTAGAGCCAAACTTGCTGAGATGGCTCAAATTCCTTCCGCCGAATATGGCTGTTGTGAAAAGCCTTAGTGTGTTGTTTGAAAGTTAAGGCAGAATCATAGGCTTCACGACGGGGCTCTTCCAGCTTCTAGAGTTGGAGTTTCCTTTCTCGACCACACAGGTCTGGGTCGAGGTTACATTGGCAAACCGCCCAATAAGCGCGGTGTTCCAACTCCACGGGCAAATGACAAGGCTTCCTATAAATGATTATATAAGGAGACATACCAAGGGGAGCCTTGAAGGTGGTTCGATACGCCCAAAGTGCATTAATTAGCTTGTCGGACCAATCCTTACGATCAGGCTAAACCATTTTCTGGAGAATTTGCTTGATTTGCCGGTTCGACACCTCTGCCTAGCCGTTCGTCTGAGGATGATACGGGGATGCAATACGATGGACTCCATATTTCCTCAGAAGTGCCCGAAAAGACTCATGGGTAAAGTGGCTTCCTCCATTCGAGATAATGGCTCGAGGGATCCCAAAGCATGCAAAGATGTGGTCTTTGACAAATCGAGTGGATATAACATGGTCAGCACGATGCGTGGGAATAGCCTCGATCCATTTCTAAACATAATCAACAGCCACGAGAATGAATTCGAAGCCGTTGGAAGGAAGAAAGGGAACCATGAAATCAATTCCCCAAATGTTGAAGATTTCCGCAGCTAGGATGGGTTGCAAGGGCATAATTGTGTGCATCTTGGTGAAGGGAGGGCTAAAAGAAACCGCACTGCAACACCATGGCTACAGTTTTCCTCCCAAAGAAATGGCCTCCGCAGGCCTGATCGTGGCAGAAGGATAGCACACTGGGGAATTCGTTGTCAAGAATATAGCGACAGATGATTTGATTAGCACCTATCTGAAAAAGAAGTGGATTATCCCAGAAATAATACTTTGCTTCTGCCATGAGACGCTTGCGCTGATTTTTAGGCCAGCCACGTGGAAGGGATCCAGAAGCAAGGTAATTAGCAATGTCGGCATACCAAGGTCCACTTGCCACATTAATTGCCAATAGGTGCTCATCAGGAAAAATCTCATTGATTGGCAGAGTAAGTCCAATATGGTCATGGTCCAGTCTGGAAAGATGATCAGCCACAACATTCTAGGCTCCAGCCTTATCACGAATCTCAATGCCAAATTCTTGGAGCAGAAGGATCTAATGAATTAGCCTAGGCTTGGCATCCTTCTTGTGCATGAGATGGCGAATGGCTGCGTGATCAGTGAAAACAATAACATGTGAGCCCAGAAGGTAAGAGCAGAATTTCTCCAGCCCAAAGACGATCGCCAGTAGTTCTTTCTCAATTTTAGTATAATTACGCTGGGCCTCGTCCAACGTCATACTGGTGTAGTACACCATAAAGGGGTGTCTATCATGTCTTTGTCCTAGGATGGCTCCGAGTGCAAGGTCAGAAGCGTCACACATGAGTTCAAAGTCCAGGGACCAATCAGGTGGCTGGAGAATAAGGGCCTTGGTGATAGCCTTACGTAGCTGCGTGAATGCTCGTATGCAGTCGGGGCCCACATCAAAGGGTACGTCGGTCGATAGGAGATGAGTTAAAGGTTGAGAAATCTTGGAGAAATCTTTGATGGATCTCCTATAGAAACCGACGTGTCCCAGGAAGGAGCAGATTTGTTTGACAAAGCCAGGCACAGGTAAATCAGCAATTACATCAAGCTTAGCTCTATCAACCTCGATACCCCTATCGGAGATGAATGTCCGAGAACAATTCCCTCGTGCGCCATAAAATGACTTTTTTCCCAGGAAAGCACAAGGTTTATATCAATACATCTCCTAAGGATACGAGTCAGGTTGGCAAGACAGTCATTGAAAGATGGTCCAAAGATCAAAAAGTCATCCATGAAGACCTTGAGAAAGTCACCCACCATATTATCGAATATTGCCAGCATACATCTCTGGAAAGTTGCTGGCTCATTGCAAAGTCCGAACGGCAACCTTCTAAATGCAAAGGTGCCGAAGGGGTAGGTAAAAGTGGTTTTCTCTTGGTCCCGAGGGTCAATTGCCACCTGGTTATATCCTGAGAATCCATCCAGGAAACAGAAAAATTTATTTCCTGCTAACCGGTCCAAGATTTGGTCAATGAAGGGTAGTGGAAAGTGATCTTTCTTATTTGCAGCATTGAGTTTCCTATAATCTACACACACTCTCCAAGATGGAGGAGTGCGTGTAGGGATGGATTCGCCCCTTTCATTGACACGGATGGTGAGTCCCACCTTTTTGGGTACGTGAATCGGACTCACCCAGGGGATATTGCTGATCGGGTAGATTATACCCACATCCATCCACTTAATAATTTCTTTCTTAACAACCTCCCGCATGTTAGGGTTGAGATGTCGCTGCATCTCGTGGGAAGGTCGAGCCTCCTCCTCCGTATATATATGGTGAGTGCAGTAGGAGGGGCTAATGCCAGATAAGTCTGATAAAGACCATCCAATGGCTACCTTATGTTCCATAAGGACCTTAGTTAGTTTACATTCTTGCTCCCTGGTCAATTTTGAACTAATGATTACAAGAAGCGTTTCATTTGGTCCCAGGAAAACGTATTTAAGTGTACTAGGTAGCTCTTTCAGCTCAGGAGTGGATAGTGAAAGATCTGGCATTTGTTGGGACGAGAGTGTCCCAGGCGGATCAGAAAATAAATCAGGAGGAAGAAGTTGGCCCTCAGATTTGCCAAGAAGAGGGGCTTCTTGGATAGATGGATCCAAAAAGGAATAGCCCCAGTGAGAATTATATGGGCTCAAGGTCCCAGTGTGGAGTTGCAACTCCACCTGATTTGGCAGGAAAGAAAGGGCAATCCGATCTTCAAGAGTGTGGACCGACGGCGAGTAGCCCGAATACGACTCAGACACGAGGTATGGGAAGCGAAGAAAACCTCGTCAGAAGTCTAGTTAGGAGAAGGTACGGGATAAGGGAGGGATTGGGGAATGTCATGATACGTGTTTGTCAGGCAATCGTCAGTGTTTACAGGTAATCCGCAGCAGTCAGAATAAGTCCCAATTAGTCCGATACACGCGCTGACGGCCATGTCCTCATCAGACGTGTCATCCTCGATGCAATCGCAATCAAAGTTGTTGGCTACCTTGAAGATGTTAAGCTTGAGCTTCTCAGATCCAACGGCAATCTCAATACAGCCCGACTTGCAGTTGATATAGGCACCAGCTGTGGCCAAGAAAGGTCGACCAAGGATGATTGAACAATCAGAAAGTGAGCTAGGAACTTCCATATCTAAAACAAGAAAGTCAACAGGAAAACAGAGATTGTTGACCCTAACCACCACGTCTTCCACCACACCCTTTGGGATTTTGACAGAATGATCTACCAACTGTAATGTGACAGGGGTGGGTTTCAGATTTCCCAAGGAAACTTTTTCAAGCATGATGGTTTGTATAAGATTGATGGAAGATCCTAGATCAAGCAGGGCATGGTTAAAATTGCAGCCTTGGATGCAACAGGAAATAAGTGGTGTGCTCGGATCTTCCTGCTTCAGTGGTAGATTTGACAGTATTGGACAACTCGCATGAGGCGAGAGAACCACCAGATTCTTAGTTTTCTTTGACTGTCGCCTGGGTGTTGTGTAGTCTTTGAAAGATCAGGCGACGGTAGGTATGTGATCGATAGCCTCGAGCAGGGGTACCTTGATTTCAACATCCCTGAACAAATTATGCAGGTTATCAAAGGCCTGCGTATCCTTCTTCTTGCCTTTTGGCTCCCTTAGTAAGGCCTCAGGGAATGGGACTGATTCTGGCACCAATTTGGGTGTATCGTCTTCTCGCGAATGCGGTGCGCATCCCAAATGAGAGGGCGATGAAGAAGACAAGCCAGGATCAGGTCGAGGCGGATCGACGGTTTGCTTGCCACTCCTCGTAGTGATCGCATTGGACGATGCAGGTCCAGTGGGATCATAATGCAGAGGAGGGTTCGCAATAGGGACATAAGAGTGAGGTGCTATAGTGGGATTAGCCTGAAATCCCGATGGAATGCTCGGAGCCTGCAGAATCTGATGAACCTACCCCTAAGAAGGTCGTACCTGTGGTTGAGGACCACGGGGTACGAAATTTCGCGGGTTGGGAACAGGTTGGGCTGAAAGAGTGCCCTGAGATCGAGTCACCATGCGTAGTTGACTGATCTTAGCATTCTGTTGCTCCAATTGGTGCTGAAGAGAGGTCATGTTCTCTTCATGGCGCTTTGACATTTCCGTCATCATTCACATCAATTTATCAAGAGGGCTTGATGCGTGTTCTGTTTGTGGTATGCAAGGACCCGATGGTGGATTCGCCATAGGATTAGACTGGGCCCTTGGGATAACGGGTGCGGACAGTCTCATTGGTCCACCCGCAGGGTTTTGGCGCTGTAGGTTGTTGGACCATGCGAAGTTCGGATGATTTCGCCACCCTAGGTTATAAGTGGCAAAGAATGGGTTGTTCCCCAGGGCGTAAGCATCTTCTATGCTAGAAGACCCATCCACATGTAAATATGCATCCGAGCACATGGAGGCTTGGTCCTCCGTGTCAAAATACCGGCTTGCAAAAGCCAAATCCACATGACTTACTGAATCGCTCGGTGCGACACTCGGTAAGGAAGGTCTTACGGGGTTTCTTGGAATAATCCTGGTGTTGGAAGAATTTGGATTGTGACGAAGTGGTGAGGTGGGGGTGTTTGCCATAGAACGGGCGGGGTTGGCCAGAAGCTCGTCCAGCTTCTTGTGCACGACGGAGACTTCATCCAATTTCTGTGCAATAAGGCTGAGATCTGTGGATGAATGGGAGGGTCCCGTGTCAACTTCGTGGACATTACGGGGTAGGCTGGTACGATTAAAGGCGATAATGGAGGCATTGTTCATTGAGTTTTCACTCATATTTTCAAATAATTCGAATGCTCCATTCTCGTCTTTATTCATGAAATTCCCTCTGCAGGAAGTGTCTGCAATCTGTAGAAAATCTGGGCTATATGCCACTTAGGCAGACCGTGGTGCAGACACTTCCTGAGGAGGTCACTATATCTCTCCCATGCCTCATGAAACTATTCGCCGTTTTATTGCGTAAATGAAGTGATAGCACGGCAAAGCGCATTGGTTCACCCGATTAGGAAGAACTTCTTGAGAAACACTGTTCGCATCTCTTCCCAAGAGTGGATGGTTCTCCCAAGGGTGCGTAACCACTGCGACGCTTTATCCTGCAATGAAAACGGGAACATTTTCATGAGGACTATAGGTAACCTGATATTTCTCAGTTTAACAGATTCAGCCAATCGGGTTAGGTCTTCCAAGTGGAGAAAAGGATCTTCACTTGCAAGACCATGGAAGTGAAAATTTATCAGGCCAATTATGTTAGGTTTTAGTTCAAAGTCGTCCCCACCCATGGGGATCCGAATTTGTCCTATGGTCTCTGTAGCAGCGGGATTCTGATAGGAGCTAAGAGATCTAGGCTCCTCACATTCGGGAGGGTTCTACATTTTCTCCAATGTTTCCCTAATGGCCTCAATTTGTTCATTATACATTTTCATTTGGGCTTGGAGGCGGGTTATGGGATCCAAGGCTCCACCACTTGGTGGGTTTTGAGGGCAGTTTCCTCCCTCGGGATTTGGGGGTGGGCGTGCAGCCATGCTTGTGGAGGAGGAGGACGGTTCGGCTTCTTTTCTAAAATTATCAGGCAATTCACACAGTTTAGGATTTTGTGACCTCCTCCCAAACATGCACTACTGCAGGAAGAATTGGGGGTATACGAAGGGAAAAGGAAATTAGAGAAATGACACTGCAGAGGTACACTTGATGACAAATCAATACAATCAAATTCCTAACCTCTACAGTGTGCCCTTAGACCTAAAGATCTAAGTTACCTACTATCACGAACTACGGAACCGAATGCGAGCACCGCAGAACCACCGGGCCAGATTGAAAGGCCGTTTGCCCTAGTCTTAGACACCCGATAGCACGTGGGAACCCTCACCAGCACGTAGGCGCTTCACGCAGGTAGTTAGACCTCCAATCTTTAATAAGGGTCAAGTTGCTACCAGTTTTAGTTAGAGGCTTAGGATCAAGTGCTTCTGGAATGGGAAGGGCGTTATTTACGGGTAATGCTTAAGTGATTGATTTTATAGAGTGTGTAAACTAAGCATGCAATGGGGAAATCTCCCTAAATTGAAGTTTCAATTGCTGAATGGTTTTTAGAATTTCAGCCTTAAGTAGTATGGATTTTAGGATTTCTCTGAATTACCAATTCAACTAATCTCTGGGTTTTGAGAGAATGCAAGTTTTCTTCTAAGCCCAACAAACCCTTCTTCAATGTCAATTGGTTAATGCATGCTACAATGCAATGGGCTTCCCTAGATGGAGATGTCTATGTGTGGATGCATGAGTCAATTTTATATTAGTGTGAAAGGGAGCCAAAGCACTTCAATTCAAGTGCTCCCAATCACCAGAATAATTTTCACACACAAGGCTCAACCAAAAGATAAAGAAAATCAAATTGTTGGGGTTGAAGTATTCGAGATCGAATCTTAGGCAAGTGAAAAGTCGTGGTGGGGTTGGAATCAACTCAATTCCAAGTCTCCCCACAAAAAAATGTGATCCCGAATTGCAGATAAATGAGGCAAAGAGGAATGACAATCAATCTTTTTATTTTTGCCTCAAAGAGTACTTCACACGGCAAAAGATTCAAGAATCAAGTTTCTTGGATTTTCGCTATGCAAAGTTTGGTGGGAAATCTCAGGGTGGTGGGAGTGATGACAAACAAGAAAACAAGTGATTTTAAATCCACTTGCCCCAAGAGATCCCAAGAAGTGTTTTTCTAGTTTTTTTTTTTAGTTTTATTAAGGTGACAAGTTAACCTAAGTTGCTAAGAAAGAAAGACCTACTTGTTTAGCAACGTGTGCGAAGCTCCAATGCGGTACTGGTGACTTCACGCTCTCTTTCCCGCCTTGGATCTACCCACATCTCCGACTTCATCTACTTGTCTTCCCCTTGCAACAGGTTCACCTGCATAGCAATAAACAAAAACACCCATGAAGAGAAGGGTGTGATAAGAGAAAAATTAAAGGAATGGAGTAGAAACTTACTTGAATGCACACTTCCCCAGCAACGGCGCTAGAAAAGGGTGTATGGTCGAGCCCGGATAGGTTGTGTTAATATGGTGATTTTATCATTGTAATGAGTATAGTGGTTAACCTAAATCGAGCCTAACCATCTCTTTACAAAATTTTTTACCTAGCCTACTTGATTTTATCCTAGTCATTTTTAGGCCCAGGGTCGAACTCAGGGAAGTGGGATTAGAAGAAGTTTCTATGCCTTTCCTACAACGAATCACTTCCACTCGTTTATTGTGTTTTTGGTGTTTTTCTATTAATTTTTGTCCTTGAGGTACACCCTCAAAATCAGGTTCTTGGCTTTGAGCCAAATTAGGGTTCCAAAACTAGTCTTGCTATTCACAAGATTGAGTGCCTACAAGTCAAGGATTATCTTTTTATTTTGTATATTTTTTTTATCTTTTTACTAGTGGGAAAGAGAAACAGAAATAAAGTAAATATAGTATATATATATGTATAAAGGGGTAGGGGTGGAGGTGGAGATGACGTGTAGCACGGTGTCGAGTCGGTCGTCGTCTAGGAAGACGCAACCAACAGGACGAAGTGCCGCATGGAGTGTAAGATGGATGGTGGAAGATGTGTGCGAAAATGCTTTTTGTACATGTGTATCGGGAGATATCAGCAACTGGTGCAGATATTCCCACAACACAACGTATGGTAGGTGATATGAATATATATATATATATATATGTATGTATATATGCAAATATAGATCTATATGTATATATATATATATGGTTATAATTATATAGGTGTATATGTAGTTATGTATGTATATATATAGGTATGTAAATATATGTATAGATAGATGTGTATATATATATATATATATATTTATAATTGTCTATATATGTATGTATATATAACCATGTATATAGATATAGATATGTATATATAGATATATATATATATGTATATATATAGTAATATATGCATATAGTTATATATATGTGTATATGTATATATATATATATATATTAGTATAAGTATCAATGTATATAGATATATGTAGATAGATATATATATATATGTATATATGTATTTATATATATATAGATGTATATATGCTTATACTTAGTTATATAGGTACTAATATGTATATATATATATATGTATATAAATATATGTATATATATCAATAGATATATGTATATATATATAAGTATATAACAGTGTATAAGTGAGTGGGTGTGTGTACGAGAGTGTGTGTTTGTGTATTCAGAGAGAGTGAGAGAGTGCTGTGTGAGAGAGAGAGAGAGAGAGCTCGTCTGCTGAAGTGAAGGAGTGCAGGTTAAGTCGTCTGCATGCAGCGGCCGTCATCTGGTGCCAAGCGCTCGTGCACGCGCGTAGGCGTGCGAAGACGCACGCTGGAGGGAGCGGGCGTGGGGGAGAGACCGCAGTGCACCGCGCTGCGCGATGAGGCAGGTTCTGGCGAAGGCGCTATGCGCTGAAGTGGGTGAAGATGCGGGCGAGTGCAGGCACTGGCAGACGCAGGTGTAGGCACTAGAGTGGGCCTGAGGAGAGACGCGGGCGTGGGCTAGGGCCGGTAGTGGCATGCTGGGTGACTGGATAAGTGAGAAAGTTACCGATCATCGCAGTGTAGCCACAGTGCTCCGCTGACTAGCGTGAACAGTGGCTACAGTGCCTCTTTGCTCGCGCGACCGAGTGCCAGCGGTTCCATGAGTGTGGGTGGTGTGGAGCGACTGGCGCTCGTGCTGAGGAGGCTGCACCGGCTGCTGGCTTATGCGGAGAAGCTTCGCGACAGGGCACGCGAAGAGGGGACGAGGGCAGCCTGCAGGCGCGCGCAGAGGGAGCGGAACAGGCACCTGAGGTGCGTGGTGGCTGGTGCTGCTACTGCTACGGAGCTTGAGCTTCAAAGCTTGAAGCTCCTATGGCAATGGTGGAAATGGCTAAACGATGAAACAGAGAGAGAACCACCACGCCCACCGACTCTTTGAAGAGCTAGGCGATGGTGGGACTCACAGTGGTGGTTGTGCACCACTGAGTTACTCCTACTGATAGCGTGGCTCCTCAGAAGGAGGAGAGGCTACGTATGGAGGGGAGAGGGGAGGAGACGGCCTGGAGAAGAAGCTGCTGTGTTGGGTTTTGGCGTGTGGATCAGGCTCAACCACAAGGAAGAAGGCTGAGCTCTTTTAAAGAGGAAGAAGGCATGGACAGCCATGCCCTGGCTGCGCATGGCTGTGCATGCAGCTGTGCATGGTTGGCAGGGAGTGGCTATGCAGGGCAACCTAAGCAGGACATGGCACGAGGAAGAGGCTGCCATGCATTGCAGCCGCGGAGAAGAAATTCAAAGTCAAATAAAATAAAAAAATAAAGATGGTGAATTTGCAAAGTAGCACTTGAGGAAAACGTTAATTTGACGGCCAATTTATTCACTCTCCTCCCCTCTCAAATAAATGCATGCATGAGTGTATTTTTACAAATGCGACTATGTCTACCTAATATGCACTGGTAATGCTAGGAAATAGCACAAGATGACACAATTGTTGGTGTATTTTTGCTGTGCAATCAGGAGGATAGTCAAGCTTAGGTTCAAGTTGCCTAGGAGTATCGATCCAACCTCGATAAGAAAAATCGTTAAGGGTGTGTGGGTTGGGTATAGTCATGGGAGAGCTAGGGATGGGATACCCTTCTCCAAGGTCCTACTCATCATCACTGGGTTGGGGATTAATCTAACCAATGCTCCTATAGTAGGAGTAGAAAGGATCCCAATGTTCATCAGATGGTGGATAACTATAGGTCATAGGATTGGGATTTGGTGTTCTGGGGTGAAAGTAAGAAGTGACGTTGCTATTGTAATGCATTTGTGATACGACTTGAAAAACACACCCCAATCAAACCCAAGGCAATGGGACTCTCTTTCTTAGAGTAGATTTGAGCCAACCTCCAACCTACCCCCTAAAGTTGCCAAATGGGGTTAAGTTAGCACCTGTCTGCTCCCACTTTAGTGGTATAAGAGGGGGCTATGACTTGAGATCCTTAACAAGCTCTTTGTAGAAGAATAGAGGTCAGTTACATTCTTTCTTGGTGGCCAAAGAAGTTCAACAATCAATTATGGGCCCTAACTCGACCTTTGTGTGCCCTAGGACCTATACCTTGCTTCAATGATACTCTCAAGTGACCTAGTAAGAAGTTACTCCAAGGACGAACCTAAGGGATGTGAGTAGGGTGAACCATTCCTTTGAGGTGATGCGAATGTAGTGCCTCTTAACTACCCTTTCCTTCCTTTAAGAGGTGTCCCCTTCCTTGAAGTATCAAAGCACATGGAGATAGGATAATATCACCACCAAAAAGTGAAATAGGAGGGTCTACATTGATGAAGAGATAAGTGATTATAGCCTTAAGGGACCAAGACCTACTGCGGTGCCTAGTGTGCATGCTCAATGCCAAAAGTGTGCATTACACTGTAAATCAGTTTGACTTTAAGAAGAATTGCACACAAGTCCTTTTTGATTAGATCAAATGTGATTTTGATTTTAAGATCTAATCTGATTAGTAGTCCCAAATTCAATTAGGCGACCACTGAATTAGGTCAATTCAATCAATTTTGTGGTCTCAAGATCTATCCACATGCAATACATGAAAAAGTACCGGATGCAAAGATAGAATGATATACCTGACTCCAGCAATCTCCGTGCAGATATGTGAGCAATGCAAAAATTAGATCTAATGTACTACTCAATCACCCCTAAATGCACGCACCTTAGGGAATGCAACTACTAAATAGGTAGTTTTATATTTTTTCTCATTTTGTTTTAGAAGCAAGCAAGTAGATCAGCACAGATAAATAGCCCTAGTTGCTAAAGAATGTGGGGATAGACCCTCGAAAATCAACCCCGATGCTACAAGGGCGAGAAGATAGAAATGAAATAAAATTCGTAATGAAGGAGAATCCCTTGTGAAGGCAGGATCCAGGTCTCCTCTTTGCGTCCTCTCTACATATGTGGGTATCGCTCAAGGTTGGCATTGTCGCTCAACTGTGCTTGTCATCTCTTCAGATTCCTCGCATAGAAAAAGTAGAGAATGGTTAGATAAATGTGCACCTCAAAATAGATCTGAAATTAAATTAGGTGAACCTATTGCGTTTGTTGCCTCCCCGGCAATGGCACCATATGATCGGGAAATTTTTCCTATCAAAAAAATGTCAAAAAAATATGTCGTCATAGTAAAATCGCATGGTGGAAAAATCCCAGATCAAAAATATATATCAGTGGGAACTAACCACAGTGGATTAGGTCATATCCACAGGTAGGCACAAATGCAATAAACTCAGATAATTTTACTAAGATAATCCCACATATTTCTCATGCATATTCTTGAATATCATAAAACAAATGTATTGCATGTATCGATGTTCATAGAAAAATTAGGAACCTATATAACCACAATATCAAGCCCTTGCAAGATTCACAATCAAACCAAAATTTTGTTTTCTATTACTCTCCTACAAACATCTATGGCATAGTAATGCTATCAAAGAGAGTGAAATGTGTAAGTAATAGATGGTAAGGGAAATAGAGAGGAATAAAGGGGTTGGTCAACAAATTCTCATCAATATAATATTCTATTGCATAAATGAATAGTGCAACAATGGCACAAAATGTAAATTCTAAGTGTATCCATAATAGAGGATTTCATTCCCTTGGGTCAGGTGGAGATCGGAGGATGATGGCATTGTTGAGAGCTTCACGTCGAAGGTTACACTGAGGAGAATGGTGGCCGGACGGTGGGAAGGAGTCTGCCGACGGTGGGATGGGCATGCATGTGCGTAGACTACCGTTGGCAGTTCTGAGGGTGTCGTCGTGCTTGTGAGGGCACAGCAACTCCGTTGGAGGTGACGGTGCGAAGCTTCATGGCGGGAGGGGCCGTCTAGTATGCAGGAGTCGCGATGGAGTTTGGGTTCTTCTTCTTTACTGGCCGAGAAGAAGAAGAGCAGGAGGAGGAGGCCAGCGGTCAGCTGCTGGTCGTACGTGAGGAGGCTGGGGGCACGCAGGCACATGCAAGTGGTAGTGGCCATGCAGTCGTCCCTATTAGGTCAGAGTAGGAGATTGATGATGAGGCACGGTGGATGAAGGGGGCCTCTATTCACTTTTGCTCTGTTGGGTATAGTGGTGGAAGAAGATGCCCCTCCATGTGCTAGGCATGAGAGAGAAAAATAGCAGAGGGAAAAATCGTCCCTCCTGTGTAAGTTGGTGGGAGATGAAGTTCGGCCCTGTTGGGTGTGGATCTATAGGGTCATTGCTGAGGGAGAGTTAGAGAGTAAAGGTCAAGATGGCGAGGGTCAGATGTGACTCGTGGTCGTGTTGCACAATTAGAGGTTGCAGTGGTCGTTGGAGGTTACTTGAAGTCGTAGATGGAGGCACACCCGTGGTTGTTGCACGGTGGTGAAGCATGGTCGTAGTTGAAGAAGACGAGTAGAATGCGGTGGTGGTAGTGGAGGTCGCAGCAAGGGCATTGACGCGGTCGTGGACATCGGAGCTATCACCTTCGACCTTGGTGTTGCTGTTAATGCACGGTTGAGGACACGGAGAGGATGCATGGTATTTTGAGGCATGGAGGAAAAGGCTCGCGATGGTAGGAGGTCATAGTTAATGTGTCGAGGAGTCTCGCAGTGGTGATGTCGATGGCATGGTGATGGAAGTTGTCACAATCGCTAGAGAGGATGGAGCACGGTCGAGCGGGCTGTAAGGTCTGCATGAGGGAGAGAAGGTTCTCCTCCTTTGTGGAGGAAGAAGATTATTGAGAGGGAATTCCTCTCATGAGAGAGATGCCCCCTCTGCTATCCTCCAAGTCCTGTATATAAGAGAGAGAAAAGGGAAAATAAGGGAATGAGGGTGAGAAATTCTAGGGGAGAGAGAAAATTTAGGGGAAAATAAGGAGAGGAATCGAAGAGGGATTGTTGCCAAATATATGAGAGTCCTTATTTCCTTTTTAAAGTAACCTTGCCAAAAATGATAGTGAAAATAAAGCAAACTTCAAGAGGAAATTTATGATGATTTTCTTGCCCTTTTAATGTTGGAAAAAAATCAAAGTCATGATAGCATTCAAATTGAGATGGGATACAATGAATTCATGCCATAAAAATGAGTATACATAAATTAACGACATGGATGCATGCAGTACCAATTAAAGAAAAGATGATGGATTGTCAACATAAGAGCATAACTAATTTATCAATGTAGTGCATGCTTAATGCGAAGAGAGGCATGATTTGAAATTAAGGTTTTTAAGTCATAACACGGCAATTTGCAATTGCTTTTACAATTTATTAACCTAGATAGTGGTGGTATCTAGGGTCATCCAAGGAGGTAGGAATGCACTTTAAATACTCGCTTGACAATAAGGAAATCAAGTTTCTTTTTGAACTTTTGAATATAAGATTTTTTTGGATTTTCAAGTAATGGGCAATTATGAATTTGAAAGTGGGAAAAAGTCTACAACTAACTTGCTAAAACTGAAACCTAAGTGACAAGTAATTTTTCTCTCTATGCTCACCCTAGGTACGTAAAGACCTAGGGTAATTAGAGAGAGAGTGTGTGAGTGCACTATGGTAAAAGTAATAAGATGCAAGAAAAGGTGCAACAAGAATTTAAAAGAAAGGAAATTTACTTATGGAGAAAATTGTTTTACAAGAAGACAAGTAGAGGAATGCCTCTACTCTAACAAATGAAAATCAAAGAAAACAAAAAACCTTCTGTGATGATATTGGTGTAGAAGAGAAGCTTCTTGCTTCAAGCTCAACTACTCCTGGCTTGAAAAGAAGTTCTCCTTCTTCTCCTTCTTCTCCTTCCTTGAAAGGCTCCTTCAAGTTGGTGAGATCCTCCTCCTGGCAAGCCCTAGATGGGTGTGCCCTTGCTCCTCCAAGGGTGGAAAATTTCCACCCACAAGAACTCCTCCTAGGGTAGGCATGCACCACCCTCAAAATCTCCCCCTAGACTCCTTTCCTGGCCTTCCTCCTTGGTTTGGTGATGACACAAGGTAGAAGAAGATAGGAAGTTGAAGGCACCAAGAGGCCAAGAGCACCCCCTTAATCTCTTTCTTCTTCTCCTCTTCTTCGTGGTCGTTGATAATGGTAGAATAATATAGGTAGAGAAAATGTAACC
Organism: Thalassia testudinum; assembly: GCA_037157565.1. Lineage (NCBI taxonomy): Eukaryota > Viridiplantae > Streptophyta > Magnoliopsida > Alismatales > Hydrocharitaceae > Thalassia > Thalassia testudinum. The sequence goes on from JAZHRO010000063.1 coordinate 14,952,409, forward strand.
AAGGATGATTCCATGGTGGTGGTTAATGGGGGTATATATAGGAAGGGATGGGGGGTAGTTGGTGTGGAATAAGATGGAAGGCTAGGATGAGTTTTCGATGGTAGTTAGGTGATCTAAGTGTTAGAAAAAGTGGTTCCAAATGAAGGGGTTTAAAGGGGGTGTAGATAGCTTTAAGATGAATGGTTAGGATGGGTTTATAGGGTAGTTAATTGATCCTAAGGCCAACATAAGTTGGCACCAATTGTAGGGTTGCCTAGGTGGGTAGTTGAGGGTTGCAAAGACACTTCAAGTTGGCACCAAAAATGATCTTCTAGAAGGGTTCTAGATGGCGCCAACACTAAAGGCTAGAGATGGCTTAAGTGGTGAGATGTAGGGCTAGGATGAGGGTTTATGTTGGTGTCAAAATGGGGTGGGTAGTTAGGAGTTTTTGGCGGGAAAACTAAGTGGCTTTTGGTGGCGGTGGTGTGAAGGGATGTGGAGGTTGGTGGCACCAACTTTGGGCAGAGTAGGTAGCTAGCTTAGGTGGTGGAATTGGTGGAGATAAGTTAGGGTTTAGGTAGGTGGTGGATGGCCATGGAGAGCTTAGAAGTGGCTAAGCTAAGCTAGCTAAGCAAGCTTAGCTAGTAGGAGAGTAGAGGAGGAGGTATGTTGGAGATAGGGTTTAAGGAAGAGAAGCTGAGGAAGAATTGTCTGAAGCTGAACTGGAGCTGTACTAGAGTTGATCTAGCTAAACAAGCCTTCATGAGGACTCAGCTACTCAGCTTGGCTAGCTAGTTCTTCTGCTAGCAGCTAAGCTTGAGTAGTTGAGCTGAGTTGAGCTGGTCTCAACTTGTTTAAAGCTTGGTTATGCTAGACCTACTTCTGATGGGAACTCCCAAGCTAGCTTAGCTACTAGTTGACAAGTAGTAGCTAAGTTGGAGGGAGTTCAGCTACCATGAGCTGAGTGGAGTTGGGGAGAGCTGGACCTGAGCTGAGGTGGACTCCTGTCAACTTAGTTGAGCTAGCTAGAGCTCCCAGTGAACTGATGGGAGCTGAGATGAGTTAGACTCAACTATGTTGAGCTGGATCTTAGTTGACTTGAGCTAGGTTAAGGTAAGATGAGCTCCCCTAAGCTACCATTCAGTTATGATAAGCTGAATAGAGCATAATGGAGCTAATCTTAACCCAAGTGAGCTGGTATCCAATTATGAAGCTGGATTTGGCTAAGTCCCAACTAGATTGAGCTTTCTCTTCACTAGTTGCCTTCTTGAGTGTTACAATTTTAGGGATCTGACTATCTGTTCATCCCTAACACTCAAATAATGTGTCAAAAACACAACAAATCATGCAATGCATGCTTAACCTAATAGATGCCTAAATGCAGCCCAAAAACACATTTATGGAGTTAAAATCCTAAGAGCTAAGTTTGTTTTAGGGCATAAGAATGACGATGAATTGGTGTTTATCACACCCCCATGCTTATCTTTTTCTAGTCTCTTAGCAAAACAAATTTTCACAAAATGGATTATTTGGGAAAACTAATTTTTTTCAACTTTTGAGGAGAGGGAGATCACGGGACCTTGGTCGATTAGAACACGAGAGGTACGGGAGTTGTTATAGGTAAACATCAGGATTCAGTTTCTAATCTAAAAAAAAATTAGATGAATCGAGATCAATGTATCCTCCAAAAATTCACAAATTAACCCCCTTGTTAATTCAGATGACCCAAAATTTTTGTAGTTAGGATTTCTCTTGCTCTTGAATCTAATTCGCAACTTGCAATATCCTTTAAAACCTTGTGTTTGCACTTGTGAAAAGCCAACATTTATAAGGTCATGTTTTTGGTTTAAAACTTTTTTATCTCCCCCATGCTTATTCTTAGCTTAACCTTATAACTGATGTGTCGGGATCATCATTCCTGTTACCGATCCTCAAGGGGGCTCTGGTGCCAGCACTTTGAGATAGTACTGTCCAGGACATCACCCAGGAGCTCATAACCCCAAAACACAATGTGGTGTAAAGAGGCACTCCAAGCAAACTCAAGCTCTTGCTCTGACGCTATGGTAGAGCACCATCCAAGACACTTGAGCTGCAAAAATGTGCTTTAATGCTCCATCTAAAGATATGAAATATAGATATAGAGCAGTGCTAAGGTAGTAACATGTTGATGTCGCATTCTCAAAGCATGCATTTTCCTCCTTCTCGGTGATGGAATTCAAACCAATGATCTGCTTCAGACTTTACTAGGGCTAACAAGGGGTTTTTCTAGTTTCTAACTTTTTTTTTTAGGTGTTGGCTTGTGTGTGAATTTTGACACAAGAAATTTTGCAATAAATGCAAGTTTTTGAATCAAAAACTAAGCCAGGTAATTTCGAAGTCACAAAAGGAGATTAAGTTACCTGAACCATTATGAGTTCAGGTGGAATTTAAAGAAGGATACATGATCTAGTCTAAAGGTATACCCAGAAATTGTAATAATCTAATCCGTATCCTTATCCCTAGTTTGTTAAAGATTAAATCCTATTGTACCAAAAGTGAATGTTCAACCTTAGTCCCGATTTCAAAATTTCCTCAAAGACTTTTCAACATTTTTATTTTTTTGGTTATGCATGAAGAAAATGAAATAAGAAAATTGAACTTTTTTGGGTTTTGAAAATCCTGATTTGATTGTCAAAATTTAAAAACACGCCCCATGCTTAAGATATGGTATGTCCGCATCCATTTGGAGGGAAAAGAGATCACCTTAGTGAAGGCAGTGGGAATTAGGATGGTCAAAACCTCTGAAAGAAAAAGTAAAAATGAAAAGTAGGAAAATGATGGGTTACCTCCTATCCAGTGCTATCTTTTACCCCATTCTGCCGGGCGTGAAGTTATGCATAGAAGGCAAAACATTATGTAAATAATTGGACACTTGAGTGCCTGCATGAAAAAGGTCTTCCTCTAGATCCCTTAATAGATGAGTGGTAGGAATATGGGGATCAAAATTGAATGGAAAAATGGAAAGGTGACCCGAGTCTGGCCATGGTTTTAATTCATGATGAGTGCCATATTTGGGCAAGGATGGTGGTAGGTCAAATGGAAAGGGAGTGAGAGAGAAATGATGAGGGTTGGGTGAGGTTAGTGTGCAAGGGTGGGGTGAGAGAAGAGTGGGTGAGTCAGGGGGATAATCTGGAAGAGATTTGAATGGGAGACAAGGCTCCAAGTCATAGATTTTGCCAACCAATGATTGAGAGTCAGAGTCGAAAAAATTATGGTCTAGAAGGGTATCTATTAACATTATCTCCACCACCAAATTGGATATTTCTATATCTGAGTCCTAGATAAAATTTTCATTGTCATGGAATCTCTTGGAGGACTTGAAAATATCAAGAGTGATGGTTTGGCCCATGCAAGTGATATCCATTTTTCCTATATGGCAATTTATATTTGCCTTCGCGGTGGACAAAAGCAGTCATCCAAGAATTATTGGGGCATTTATCAGAGATTCGGGTACCACTATGTCAAGGACCAAAAAGTCTGTGGGGAAGACACAATTCTGGACTTTGACAAGGACATCCTCGACAATCCCGTGGGGTTTGATTGTAGATTGGTCGGCTAATTGTAGGGTAACCTCGACAAGTTTTAAATCACCAATATGAAATTCTTTGAATAAAATCTTGGGGATGATATTGACTGAGGTACCGAGATTGAGAAGGGTGTGGCTCGTGCAAGTGATATCCATTTTTCCTGTATGGCAATTTATATTTGCCTTCGCGGTGGCCAAAAAGGGTCATCCAAGAATTATTGGGCCATTTATCATAGATTCAGGTACCTCAATGTCATGGACCAAAAAGTCTATAGGGAAGACACAATTTTGTACTTTGACAAGGACATCCTCGACAATCCCGTGGGGTTTGATTGTAGATCAATCAACTAATTGTAGGGTAACCTCGACAGGTTTTAAATCACCAATCTGAAATTCTTTGAATAAAACCTTGGGGATGATATTGACTGAGGCACCGAGATTAAGAAGGATGCATTTGAAAGTAGTATTGACGAGTTGATTCTTCGCTTTTGAAGTCATTTGTCACATAAAATGACGCGTTGTTTGTAGTTCTATGTGGTGGAAAAATCGACTAATCAATAATTAATATAACCACTCAATTAGGAGCGAGTCATGTCCACAGGGAGGTAATTACCTATTTAAACTAGTACCAGTTAAAAACATATGTTCATGATTAGTTTCGTCAAGAAATCGGATTGAAATCGCTTCTCAATTGAGATAATAAGATAATATCATGCTAATATTGTAGTTATGCAAAACAAGAGGGAGATGCTCATAAAATCAACCAAATAGAATATTATTAACTAAAAATACCTTCCCCCTCAATGGCAAAAAAATGTAAATTTTAATTAACTTTAAAACAGGGGATTTGTTGCAGCGGCTAGTGCACATAGGAGGAGGAGAGATGGGCGTCGAGGCTGCAGCTGAAGGTCACACCGCTCGAGCCACACCCGACGGTGGTGACGGCGCAGCGAATGGCAGCCTGTGGTGGCTGCAAGAAGGAGAGGAAGGTGGCAGGTGGTGGTTCTACTTGCTAGTGCGGAGGTTGTGTGTGGTTGGAGCAGAAAGTGTTGGGGGTGCACGCATGTAGTGGTGGAGCGGGGACTGCCTGTGCTGCTGCTGGAGTGCAGAGGGGTGTGTGTGCGCAGTGTAGGATGGCGCTGGAGATGTTGCTCACTGCAGGTGCAACGAATGGACGTCCCTGCGAGCGGACGTGCAGCTGTAGTCTGTGCTCTATGCCTGCATGGGCGAGTGGGTGCACTGAGGGGCACTGGTGGACGCACACCTGCTGCTGTGGAGCTAGAGGGCAGTCACACGAGGATGATGAGGGAGCGTGCACAGGAGGTTGCGCGCTACTACGGGTGTGGCGTAGAGGTGTAGCAAGGAGCGCGAAGATGGTTTTGTTCTGGAAACAGAGGCAGAAGAAGAAGAAGAAGAAGAAGAAGAAGAAGAAGAAGAAGAACAAGAAGATGGTGTTGGTGGTGCGTGGACAAGGGATGATCTGGTTGTTGCATGGTGATGGCCAAGCTCACTGGATTGGCACAGTGAGCTATCACCTCACCGGCCCATGGTGTGGTGGAGCTCAGTCTTGGAGACCAATGTTGTGGAGTGGAGTGCACAGTGGTGAAGTGGGGGCGGTGTCTCCCCAAGCTCGGCTACCTCCTCCTCTCCCTTGTAGTCAGCTGCCTCAACCAGATCCAACACACCTGCTCCACCATGAATGGGGCCATGACTGCAGCAGCTGGAGGAAATGCATCCGTTGCTCATAGAGGAAGAATAAAAAAAATAAAAATCATAATAATAAAATATTATTGTTATTTATATACAAACCCTCAACTTTTATGTTAACTTAAAATAATCCATGCAATGCACCTAATTGGTTAACTAATTAAATGAATGCAATTCTAACTTAATTCTAAATGCATTTAGTTATGAATGCAATGCATGAATTATGTAATTAAATCAAAAATATGAATTAATCTATTTACATCCTAATGCATGCTAAATAAATGTTAGAATTAACTTAATGTCTAGGCACTTCAATACTTAAATAGCCCACAAATATGGGCTAATCAAATACCCCCATGCTTAGTTTTTGCTCATCCCTAGCAAATCCAAGCAAAACCTAGCACTCCAAGTAGACTAGCCAACCCAATCGGTCTTCCTTTAGAAACATATTAAGTTCAGACTTTAGACCTAAGGTTCTCAAGTAGTTGCTAAGTTTCAGACTAGGTCGGCTAATGACGAGTTGCAGGCACAAGTTTCTCTAATTTCTGACTCTATCCTAATGTTTATTGATCCCTGAGATTAAAGCATCTATGCATGTGGATTGGTCTGAGTTATTTGAGTTAAAGGAAAAAAAGGATATTTTTTTTGAATATATATATATATTTTGTGTTTGATTTCTCTAAGTCTAACCTAGGATCAGCTATCAACACGATCTGTGTCAGATTCATTGTCCCCATCACCATACCATGAAGGGTGCCTGGCTTTCGATGCTTCGAGATAGCACCACCCATAGTGACCCCAAGAACTCCTGGCAGTCGACACTTCGAGATAGTATCACCCATGGATTTCTAAAGTGAATTTAGGCCTGTGGCAATCGGCACTTTGAGATAGGGCCGCCCATGTACCTAAACCGCACAATGCACTTACATGTCCCCAGTAGGATGAATACCCTAAGAGACAAGCGTCGAGGAGTTAATATGTTATCATCGCATCCTCAAGGTGAGTATGTACTCCACCTCTCCTGCAGTGGGAACTCTTCCAATCAAATTGTGTTTTCAAGCCTCTCCTAAGTCAAAACTAAGAGAACCAAATCTCTTTTAAGAAAGGAATTAAGTTGATTACTTACACCAGACCAAGTGTGTGAAATTTGGATGCTTGGGTTACAAGGACCCGTAAACCAAAAGGTAGAACAAGACTCTAGGTACTACCCCACCTTTTAACTCAAACCCTAGCTTTCCTTCCTCAACCTCCTGAGGAATGGTCCACAACTTAACTCCTACTTAAATTTTTAAGTCCACAAAGGACCCTAAAGGTCTAAAGCTAGTAGCTCATTTAGCTTCTAAAGTTCGACCCTAGAACCAACTTAGTCTCACCTAGAGTTCTAATTTGCTTAAGAATGCAGGACCTAGCCAGTTAAGCTCAAAACTTTTTTTTTAAATTTTTTTTTCTTTATTTATTTATTTATTTTTTAAATGCAAATGTATGCAATGCAGAATGCTTTAATTAAATGCATGAATGCACTATGCTATGTATATCCCCAAGTACAACCCCTCGTGCCTAAAATTTGCAATATCCTCATTGCATAGAGGGATATTACCTGGGTCAGAGATGGGCTTTCATTCTTTTGTTAGCAGCCGAGTAGCCAAAGAACCTGCAAATCATGTTCAAGGATTGCAGAAATAGGCCCTAAAAATGAGCAAAGTAATGCTGGCCTAGAAAACAGGTAACATAGGATATTGGTGAGCTGATGAGGAAGCCCAATAGCAAATGCTCGCCCAACTAAGATGGGAATGAAATCTTCCGAAGTCACCGGAGGAGGTTCTAAAGGATAAACTGATATAACAACCTCCAAAGGGGTAGGGAGAGGATGACAAGGATCCTCCAAAAAGAATTGGGAAGGAATGATGCAGAGATAAACCCCCAGGGTAATGGACTGACTAAAGAAATCATCAATCCATACCTGATACTCCATTACGGGAAATATTGGTTTGTTAAAACCCCCAGTCAAAACAAAAGTGAGCAAATCTCTAAGGCAAGGATCGTCTAGGGTGTCCAAGTTTCGAGGTTGCGGGATGGCCATAAGATCTAGGTTGGGTTTAATTAGCTCAGTGTCCATCCCTAACACTCTTTCCAAATCCTCAATTGCATCCCTAGCATTCCTTGCAGTATCACATGTATCTTCCTGCCCTTCATTAGGAGCCAAAATTTCACCTTCAGACATAAGCGAATCAGAGGGTGACTTCGAAATAAATGAAGGCAGGTTGGAAGCAACAAATCTAGGGATTATCCTATCAATGTCATCCTTGGGTTCTTGTTCTTTACTCAAATCTTCCCTGGAGTCTATATGTGAATCCACATAAATCTTAAAAGTTGCTTCCAAATTTTCCATCATTTCATCATGAGGAGAAATATCATCAATGGGTGTGCTAAGGAAACCTAATTTGGTCAAATTTGTGACATCCTCAGGGGCTAACTCTTCAAATAAGACATAATCACCCTTAGTGTCACTCCAAATCTTGAATGTAGGTTCCTCATAAAATTCGTCTTTCTCCTCATCACACAATTCATCACATACTCGAGGTCACGAATCATTTAATATCTCAGCAGTTCCCCTAGGGTGCTCTATCTAAGGTAAATGGTTTACACTGGTAACATCAGACTCTTCAGATAGGTCATTTTCTTCAGGGTTAGGTTCCCTAAAGGTGGGCTTGAGTTCCATCTCGTGATCAGAAGGGAGGGTAGGATTAACAACTTGACTTTGACCTACTTCATCAAATGTCACAAAAATACTATCATCTGGGTTGAGGTCTTCCAATGGTACCATCATTCCCTTCTTTTGACTCCAATATAATTCAGGTGGATACTCAACCTTATCATCATCTTCCTCGGGTTGCCACCTTTCTTCATCCAATGCATAGCTACTTTCATATGTATCTTCCTCCCACTTAAGGCGTGGATCTCTCAAGGAAGTGTCATCTAATGGGGAGGTTTCAAAATTGATCCTCAAAAAGTAGCTATTCTCCCTTACATATTCCCCAAAATTTTCCTCCAACTTAAAGTGTAGCTCTCCCATGAGAGATGCATCAATTGTAGATGGGTGTATGTCATCCTCAATGGGGTAGATTGGGTGGCTAATTTCATCTCTTTCTTGTTGGCCTGCTCTTGAAGATTCTCCTAACAATTCAATCATTTTGTCTTGCATTTTCTGTATTTCCATCTTCAAGGAGGAGAGGTCATTTCTATCATGAGAGAAGTCAGGCTTAGTCCTATAGTACCCAGGAGTGTCTGTCCAACCATTATAATTATTTAGGGAGGGTGGGTTGGGTATTTCTATGGTGTGTGGGATATTGGGCAAAGCAAATCCCGCTCCTAGGTTTTGCTCACTGATTTGGGGCTTAACCAGGCCAATACTCCTATAATAGGAGTAAAATGGATCCCAATGGTTGTCATTATGTCCATCAAAGGATGTACCATCTCGGTGTATGGGATCGAAGAGTGCAGAGTGGGGGTATGGGTGTGGGCAAGATGTGAAAGGATGAAAATCAATGTGGTCCATTCTAACTCACACCTCAATCAAAATTCCCCAAGCAAAACACAATTCAAAAAGGACTTTTTAGGTCTTTCCCAATTTAAGCTTTTGATTTAAGTTAGATTGCAGGTGACAATACAATTTGTTCAATCAATTTACTCACTTATTGTCGACCTACGGCTTGCCTAAGAAGACCTAGTTGGAGCTTAGGTGTTCTTCCCTAAATCTCAAATGGTAGAGCAACTCCAAAGATGGAAGATCGAGGGATGCAAGTAGGCCTAAGCCTTCCTTTGAAGCTGTGCTTTCACGGTGCTTCTCAACTACTCCCAAAAATCCATGTCAGAGTATCCCCCTCTTTGGAGTTACAAAACCTTTGATCTCAAGTTATAAACACTTTAGAATCCAAATATAGGAGGGCTCTTGTCCTAGTATTTCCAAACCTAAAGAGTGTCTAAAAGCATGCCGTGGGTAAGAGATATAAGTGTGCATACACTGCAAAATATTTTAAATTTTGAATCGCACGCCAAGTATGAAAATCAAATCCTTGGTTTTTAGATGTCACTCCTTTAATTAGTCCTTTTTCAAGAATATATGTGACCACTTATTAGATTGCTTCAAGACAAATTATGTGGTCTTCGAATTAAGTCCAAATCAAGAATAAGATGCAAAGTAAGAGAATGCGTACCTTGCTTCCAGCAATCAATGATGCGAGAATGCATGCAATGTAGAGAAATAAATCTAGAGGCTGCTCATATAGACCTAAATGGTTCGTCCTAGGGGCAGGCAGCTTCTAGCAGGCAGCTCATTTTTTTTTTTTAGCTACTTATGCATAAGCAAATAAAGGGTAAAAAATCCGCAAAATAAATTAAAAACCTAAATCTAAAGAAAAGAGGGAACTGACTCCCAAAAACTACCCAACACAGGCTTAAAACAAAATCGAGGAACAAACCCCTAAAAATATACCCCAGAACAAGGGTCTCAAACCAAATGTGCAATGAAAAATTAAGTCTAAAGTCTTAATCCTACTATAATCAAATAAGAAACTAAATGTACAGAGATGATTGTCGCGTCCTCGTCCTTCCCCTCCCTTGCAAGGTAGCTCGATCAATTTCTCCTCTGGCAACGTCAAGGGTCGCCTCTCACGATGGCTGGTGTGATTGCGAGTCATAGAATATGTGTCGCAGATCGTTACACTCGCCTTAGAAAAAAAATTCAGAGTTAAATATGATTCAAAATTTAAACCAATGTGAATGAATGAATCAATGAATGCGATTTAATTAAGCCTATTGCTTCCCCGGCAACGCCACCATTTGACAAGTCGATTCTTCGCTTTTAATGTCGTTTGTCACATAAAATGACTCATCGTTTGTAGTTCTATGTGGTGGAAAAATAGACTAATCAACAATTAGTATAACCACTCAATTAGGAGCGGGTCATGTCCATAAGGGGGCAATTACCTATTTAAACTCGCATCGGTTAAAAACATATGTTCATGATTAGTTTCGTCAAGAAATAGGATCGAAATCTCTTTTAAATTGAGATAATAAGATAATATCATGCTGATATTGTAGTTATGCAAAACAAGAGGGAGATGCTCATAAAATCAACCGAATAGAATATTATTAACTAAAAATACCTTCCCCCTTTATGGCAAAAAAATGTAAATTTTAATTAACTTTAAAATAGGGGATTTGTTGCAGCGGCTAGTGCGTACAGGAGGAGGAGAGACAGGCGTCGAGGTTGCAACTGAAGGTTACCCCGCTCGGGCCGCACCCGACGGTGGTGACGACGCAGTGAATGGCAACCTGTGGTGGCTGTAAGAAGGAGAGAAAGGTGGCAGGCGGTGGTTCTGCTCGCTAGTGTGGAGGTCGTGCGTGGTTGGAGCAGAAAGTGTTGGGGGCGCATGCATGTGCTGGTGGGCACGCACCTGCTACGGTGGAGCTAAAGCGTGGTCACACGGGGATGGCGAGGGAGCGTGCACAGGAGGTTGCATGCTACTGCGGGTGTGGCGTAGAGTTGTAGCAAGGAGCGTGGAGATGGTTTTCTTCTGGAAACAGAGGCAGAAGAAGAAGAAGAAGAAGAAGAAGAAGAAGAAGAAGAAGAAGAAGATGGTGTTGGTGGTGCGTGGACAGGGGGTGATCTGGTTGTTGCACGGTGATGGCCAAGCTCACCGGATTGGCGCAGCGAGCTGTCACCTCACCGGCCCATGGTGTGGTGGAGCTCAACCTTGGAGACCAATGTGGTGGAGTGGAGTGCACAGTGGTGAAGTGGTGGTGGTGTCTCCCCAAGCTCGGCTACCTCCTCCTCTCCCTTGTAGTCAGATGCCCCGACCAAATCCAACACACCTGCTCCTCCATGGATGGGGCCTTGATTGCGGCAGCTGGAGGAAATGCAGCCGTTTCTCATAGAGGAAGAATAAAATAAAAAAAAATAATAATAAAATATTATGGGTATTTATATACAAACCCTCAACTTTTATGTTAACTTAAAATAATGCATGCAATGCACCTAATTGGTTAACTAATTAAATGAATGCAATTCTAAGTTAATTCTAAATGTATTTAGTTATGAATGCAATGCATGAAATATGTAATTAAATCAAAAATATGAATTAATCTATTTACATCCTAATGCATGCTAAATAAATGTTCGAATTAACTTAATGTCTAGGCACTTAAATACTTAAATAGCCCACAAATATGGGCTAATCAAGTATCTTTAATAATTACTGAAATCAAATGCGTGCTTGGGTCTTTCATCTTAGGAGGCAGTCTGCTTTCTATGACAGAGCTTACTGACTTTGAAATATGCACCTATCCTAGGTTTTTATTCTGCCTCTTAGGAGTACACATATCCTTTAAAAATTTGGCATAGGCAGGTATATACTTGATTGCATCTAGGAGAGGGATACTAATTTGAACTTGCCCGAATAAATCAATGAGTTCTTCATTCATGGGCTCAGATTTCTTTTTTCGGTTAGTGGTGGAGTGGAGAGCTTAGGGAAAAAGGATAGGAGTCGTGTCATGTGATTTTTGTGTTCCTTTTTCTTCCTAAGTGGGGAGTTGAGAGTCAATTTGCATAGGAATGATAGGAGTTTTGTTCATGCAAAATCATCATCGTTTAAAATATACATCGTAGTATAGTTGACAAGATCACTCGAAACATTTAAATTTATAAAACTTAGATTCAAAAAAGAATTTGAGGTCGTTCGAAGGGAGCAATTGTGCAATTTAATTCACCAAACACAATTTAACAAGTAATATATGCAATTGAAATAAAAAATACTCAGAATGATATTTCAATGAAGAATAGAGTGTTAGTTCAGAAAGATTGGGTTAAATGATTATTTGAATCACCAAATTAACCCTCATTGTTAAGCTCTTAATCTACTCAAATATTTAAACAGTAAACCACAATCAATAATCCATGTCAATCAAGTATTCAAATATTCCAATAATAACCAATAGATTGCCTCAGACGATAGAGCAAAGGCTTCAGAAGCCATATCAGAAGGGGCTCAAGGGCCTCGCAAGAGTACAACGCTCTCTCTCTCTCAAGAGCAACAGAAGAACACAGCAACAACAGAGCACAGGGCTCTCTTAAGAGCTTCAAAGCTAAGGCACGACACAGTAGAAATCCCACAGAAGCTCAAGTGCCTCACACAAAGCCTAGAGAGGCTAAGTATAAGATTCTTCTTCAGTACGTGCCTAAGGATTGCACAGGAAAACCCACCCCCCTCCACTCACAAATTCTCCTCTTCTCTTTCTCTTCTTTGAACCGAGGTTTAATCGGGTCAAGTATCAGGTAATCAGGTGAGTGGGCAAATAGCACAGGGCAAGAATTCCACTTAAGCGCCTACGCCAACCCTTCAACTTACGAAATGTCACTAAAGTGCCTCCTTCTTCATGCACTACGGAGGCAAGATTCATCAAATTAAAGTAGCAAACATAGCCTGATGCGTCAATTGAGAGCCTGGGACTCTCCATGATTGGAAATCGCAGCACCTCAGAGTCACAACTAGGTCAGAGCTACTTGGAGCACGGAGGTTGGAGTTGGAGGTGATAGTGGCAGCGGTGGTGACGGTGAGACCTAAAAGGAAGAATACGGGCTCAAAAATGCTAATTAGTAGGTTCAAGAGGATTACCAGAGGACGACGAGTTCATCAGTGGTGATTTCAGAGCATGGTGAGCTCAATGGAGCTTTGTTGAGGCCGGTGAAAGTGCGTAGGAGTGCATGTGTTCGGTGAGGGTTTGGAGTGAATGAATCCCTCAATTTATTGAGGGGTTTAAATGGAGGAGATGTGATGGGTGTTTTGGAAGTGGTGCTAGGCAATTTGGTGGTCTGTGGCACTGGCGTGAGCTTGCTAGAGCTCATGCTGGAGGTGGGGAAGATGAAGGTTGTACGGGTGATGGTGTGGGTGAAACCTAAGATCAAAAGTGTTGGAGAGGATCAAGAGGGTGAGAGGAAGAGAAAAGGGAAATTTAGGGAGGGAGAGACTGAGCGAGGTTTGTCAACTATGATGGGTCGGCACTGGGGAAGGTGAAAGGGACGACGACACGACGACAAGGAAGGAGAGGTGGAGAGCTACCGCACTCTGGTCGGCGACAGTCACGAGGAAGTGGGGTGGATGTTGGACTGGCCAATTTGACCGTTGGTCGGTCGAAGGAAAGTGTTGGAGAAGCTCCCCGAAGATAAAGGTGCAGGTGGTCGAAGATGAGGAAGAGAGGGTTTTCTTGTTCCAAACTTCGCTAAGGAGCTCTGTTTCTCAAGAGGGTCCTATTTTAAGGCATCAGAAGTTGTTCCAAGCAAAGTAGGAGGCTTGGTGAGCACGAGAACTCAGGGAAGAGGATCCCTAAGATTGTGAGTGTTTGCATGAGTAATTTGGTGCAAATCAAGGTCGAAGACCTAGTCCAATGATAGAGGACCTCTCAAGGATTCTCCCTTCCAATTTTGGGAGGATTTAATTGAGAATCGAGAGAGAAAACCTCACTCGAACCTCGACAGAGGAGCTCCGTTCACGCAAATGGCGGTAGGACCTCTTTGCAAACAAGAAGACAAAGGTAAGGATCTGATCGCAAATATTTTGAAAGTTGGGGGCATAATTGAGAGGAATAGACTTTAAATGGACTAAAATGCAAACTAGGTCCAGATGGACTCTGATTGGGCCCAATTTTTGTATAAACCTAATTTGAACCCAAGGAATCTAATGTTGGAGTCAAATTTCAGTTTTGACCAAGGTTGACTAGGCAATTTGTGAAGAAAGTCAAATTAGGCCAAACATCTATCTGTGACTCTATTTAAGATCAAAATACGTTCAAATGGTCAAATCATGGATACCAAACCATAAGGAATATTTTTCTATGAATTTTAAGAGATTTAGGTGAATTTTTTATTGACCAAAACCTCTGTAATCTAAGTGAGTCTAAAATTAGGGTTTTAGGTGTTGTATTGGTTCTCGAAATGAGTGAAACCTCATTTTTGTCTGCATGGACCCACTTATTAGTCTTTAATGCTCATTTGACTTTCAGTTTACCCCTAACAAACCCCTTAGTTTTTCTATGTTCATGATATACTATTAAAATTACATAATTAACCCTAGTTTCTTATTCTCCTCTTAAAACAAAATGGAGTGGAGTTATAACCCTCAGATGGTTATGTAGTAGCACTTATCCTTTAAACATGACTAAAAGGGCCAGTTAGGGCTTATGATGGTATTCCCATCATACCCCCATACCTAGCTTTTTCTAATCCCTTGGTAAAAATCCTCTATGTCAAATAAGGTCTCTAGGTCGGATGTAATCGCCAGGATAACTTACTAAGCTGCATCACTAGAAATCAAATCAAAATACCAACAATAGGCCTAGAGGTACTCAAGTACCAGCCAAGATCCAGACTTGACTAGTTTAGCCTGAGTTTGCCGTGAAGGTTTCTAAGTCCCGCAAAAACTGTCCAAAGGTTCGCTGACTGCAGCGGTTAAAGCACCCGTGTGTAGACGTAACATGTCCATAGTCAGTTTGCCAATGTGTTTTTATAGGAGAGAGATAGAGAAGGATTTTTCATTTGGAGAGTTTTCACTTTTTTGTTTTTATTTTTTCCTAAATCCAGCCTCAAATTGACCCTAAACACGGTCTGTATTGGGTTCCTTGTTCCCACCATCAATCCTCGAAGTGTCCCTGGCTTTCAATGCTTCGAGATAGCACTGCACATGGGAACCCCTAGAACCTTGACTTTCGACCCTTCGGGATAGTGTTGCCCATGGTCTTCTATTGCTAAATTTAGGCCTTGGAAATCGACATTTCCGATAATCCCGCCCTTGGCACCTGAACCAGCACAAGGTGCTTACATGCCCCTGGTAGGATATTTAGATATCCTAGGAGGCTAGCACCGAGGAGATGATATGTTATTGTGCATCTTCCAGGGGAATTTCCACCTATCCGCATTGGGAACTAATTTAATCAACTTGTGTTGTCAAGCTGCTCCTATGCTAGATCTTTGAGACGACCTTTTGGAACAGAACACTTTTGGCATGATTTTCTTTATTAAGCGCACTGAACCAGACTTTGTGTGTGATTTTGGGTGCTTAGGTTACCAATTCCCACAAACCAAAGGGAGGCAACGGGGCCAAATAGTCCCTAAGCCTTAGACTTACTACATAGCCTTACATTTGTCTCAACCTCTTGAGGACTAATGTGGATCTTAACAAATATGTGAGTGTTTAAACCCAGAAATAGGTCCAAGAGGCCTAAGGTCGATAATCGTCACTAATCTCCTAAGTTTTAGCCTTCCAGGTCTTAACTCATCATTCAATCCAACCTAGAAGTTAGGTAAGTTCCATACTCAATTTCAAAGGACTCTTATTTTTTCATTTTGATTACTCCTTTTTCTCCTTCTTTTTCTTTTATTCTCTTCTTATCCTTTCACTCAGCTCGAATTGACCTCCCTTTTCCTCTTTTCTCCTTTTTTCTTTTTGATAAAAAGCCTTCCAAGCATTGATTTTCACAACGTTTTGCATGCCTGAGGTTTGCAATGTCATTGTAATTTAGGTGGGTTTGAGTTCAATTCAGATTGTTCATTAGAATCGGTGGGTGGTGAATGGGTCAGAATGGCTATTGTAGACGATTTCTAGCTCTAATAGAAGTATCAAAGGTGGAGTCAATTGTTCTAATGGATGAACCCTAAAGTGAAATAGGATTTCAGCAAAGATATATGTCAGAAGGGTTTCAGGTTTTTCAAAGACGACAGGTTGCCTCCTGTTAGGAGCCAAGTTTGACTCCATCACACTACAACAAATAAGGGTTTTGGTCATGGTTAAAAATCATGACCAAATGGCTTATAACCGTCACTAATTAGCGACAGCAAAAGTTGCATTGCGGAAGGGTCTTCGTGATGGTTCCACCCAAAACCGTTACCAAAGCCAGAGGGCTTTGGTCACGGTTCTGCATAAATCCATCACCGAAGCCCCACCGTTAGCTAAGTTCTACAGATTTGGTCATGGTTATAAACTGTGACCGAAGACTTTTAGGCATAGATGATAACTATGATTGAAGAGAGAGCTTTCATCACGGTTAATAACCATGACCGGAGTTTGGCATGGAAGAAAGAGGATTCCTTTGGTTACGCATCCTTAGCAGTCACCAAAGTAGCCATCGTGACCAAATGTTACCTTTTGTCATGGCTAACCAACCATCACGAACGGTTCTCTTTGGTACAATTTATAAACTATGACCAAAGATCTCTTCAAATGAAAATATTAATGTCACAAATCTATCCTTAGCAAGCAACCTAGTCCTAAAGTAGGCCTCATTATACATGCAAGTGCAATAAAACCCCCTTTGTCATGAAAACTAGTAAAAGCTATTGAAACATTTCATGCTTACCATGCATTTTTTGTACATTTACTAGTTGATACATTACTATGACACTACTTGGATAGTCAAGAATTGTTTCAAAATAATTAAGAACACTGGGAAGGACACTTTTTAGAGTAAATCTCCGGTAGATGTCTTTTCTCAGTTAAATTATGGTAGATTCTAGTAATAATATGGTAAGATGAATTTATTTTTTTCTCTCTTTTATGGTAAAAATGTGAAAACTATAGAGCAATTGTAAGATCTATTACACTACACAGACTTAAACATTGGATTGTATACACCGATAGAGAATATGAGTGGCAAAAATGAAAATATTGAAATTGATATATGATAGCATAAGAAAGGATTGAATCTAAAATCAGGTTTCCAGAGGAATGGTTGTCGTGACACAATAGAGGATAAAATCAGAGACTTGTCCAAGGTGGTCTGGATATCTAAACAGGCCTTAAGGCATGCTAGTGAATGCATGAATGCATGAGATGAAATCATCTAACTGAGTGCATGCCAGTGAATGCGTGAGATGGCATGGAAGTGGCATGCACCCACATATTATGACCAAATTTGCATCTTCAGTGCATAGAATAATTGATTAACAAGAAGGCCACATGCCTTGGATGAAAGTGCAAAACTTTTAAGATTACAGTAGCACAAATAAGTATGCCACTCCTTTATCAAAAGGAAAGTACACCAGCTACTTGAAGAAAATCTAGCTAGGCAAATAAAAATATGTACAAGAAGAAACTAACATGCTCTCCATCATCCACTACTACTCGAAAAAATGATCTAGCTTTTGATCTCAAATTCCTTAAAACTTCGATTATGTAAACAGCAGTTACATTATGATCTGGAGTGAAAATATAGATCATATTACTTACTGATTAGCCCATATTTGTGGGCTATTTAAGTGTTTAAGTGCCTAGACATTAAGTTAATTCTAACATTTATTTAGCATGCATTAGGATGTAAATAGATTAATTCATATTTCTGATTTAATTACATAATTCATGCATTACATTCATAACTAAATGCATTTAGAATTAACTTAGAATCGCATTAGTTAACCAATTAGGTGCATTGCATGCATTGTTTTAATTTAACATAGAAGTTAAGGGCTTATAAATAAATAACCACAATATTTTATTCTTTTATTTTTTTTCACCTTTGCACAAGTAACTCCTCCGGCTTTGACTCCGCCTCCTCCTCCTGCACATCACATTTATGCCATGCCATTTTGAATTTGAAATGAAGGCCGTGGCTACAAAAGGAGGAGGGAGGCTACCTTGTACGAGGAAGCCACCATCCTCGACCCACCACTGTGTAGAGAGTTGATCTCTCACTTGTTCGACCACCACCGGCCTCAACCGTGGTGACGAGCCTCCACCACTGTGGGTGCGTGGCGTGACAGGCCACACTGCGATCTGGAGCTTGTCCGCATTACTGTGAGCACCTCAGCGTGCACCACCCTCGCCATCATCACCAACAACCACCACTGTAGCCTCTACAACTTCACATCCCCGTCAGTTAAGATGTCTGGGAATGTTCCCAGATGTCTGAAACTCCTACAGCACCACCTTCATCTTCTTCCCCCGTCCTTTGTTTTTCCAGCCACCAGCCACCACACACCTCTTCATCTTCTCCAGCCGCTAGCGTGCAGTACCGTCCATAGCTCCATCGCACGCACTAATCTCCAGCGCGACCGCCATCACTGCACACGCCCTTCCTGTGTTTACCATCCTCCACGCTCCAGCCCCTAGCGAATGGCCATCAGATCCACCCTCGCTCCAGCCACGCATGCAGTTGGCGTGCCCCTTCGGCTGCACAAGCCCGCCAGCACCCCGCGCCCCTCCGGTTGCACAAGCCCGCCAGCACCCTGCAGCTCCTAACCACATGCCTGGAGAATGCGCACCTCCTGCAACACCCGCTGCGTGCCCTCTAGCTGCAATACACGGGTTGCAGCGTGTGGCCAGCAGCATCCAGCAGCAGCAGCTATGTCCGCCAGCAGCACCACCCTCCGCGCGCGTGTAGTCCAGCGCATGTGCCTCCACGCCAGGAGCCTTCCTGCGCTCCACGTACGACCAGCAGTCATCGAAACTCACCTCCACTACAGCTCCATTCGGCCACCTCGAGGAACCTCGCACTTCGCTGCGACCGCCATCACAAAGCCCTCGGTCTAGAGATCCTCCTCTGAGCTTCACACCTCCGACCATTCCTTCCTCCTCGCGCACGAATGAGGGAAGAAGTTCCCCTATTTTGCTACAGTAAAAGCTATATTAATATTTACATTCTATGCCATTGTCAACTTTTATTATTATTTTATTAAGTTGTACTGCAAAATATATCCTTTAGTTGTTCAAAATTGCCATTTCAGCATGTTCTCTTGATGGTTTTTTAATCTGAAGGCAGATTTGGCTCGATTCTCGTCGAAACTAACTGTGAACGTATGTTTCTAACCGGTGCGAGTTTAAATATGTCATTGCCTCCCTATGGACACGACCCGCTCTTCTGTGAGTGGTTATTTTAATTATTGATTAGTCAATTTTTCCACCACATAGAACTACAAATGACGCGTCATTGTATGTGACAAACGACTTTAAAAGCGAAGAATCGACTCGTCAAATGACGCCATTGCCGGGGAGGCAATAGACTCAATAATTTCACCTGATTTTATTTTTGATTATTTCTCATTGCACAGTGATCTGACCATTTATTATTTTTTCTGTGCGAGAAATTTGTGCGAGGAATCAGCCATCGTGAGAGGCGACCCTTGACTTCGCCAGAGGAGAAATTGATCGAGCTACCTTGCAAAGGAGGGGAAGGATGAGGACGTGATAATCATCTCTGTATATTTAGTCGCTGATTTGATTAGAGTAGGATTAAGACTTTAGACTTAATTTTTCATTGCACATTTAGTTTGAAACCCTTATTCTGGGGTATATTTTGACGGGTTTGTTCCCCGATTTTGTTTTAGGCCCATGTTGGGTAATTTTTGGGAGCATGTTCCCTTTTCTTTAGATTTAGGTTTTTAGTTTATTTTGTGGATTGTTTACCTTTATTTGCTTGTGCATAAGTAGTTAAAGAAAAAAAAAGAGCTTCCTACTAGAAGCTGCCTACCCCTAAGATGAACCATTTAGGTCTGTATGAGCAGCCTCTAGATTTACTTCTCTGCATTGCATGCATTCTCGCATCGTTGATTGCTGGAAGCAAGTTACGCATTCTCTTACTTTGCATCCTCTTCTTGATCACACATTGCATTTGGACTTAATTCGAAGACCACATAATTTATCTTAAAGCGATCTAACAAGTGGTCACATATATTCTTGAAAAAGGACTAATTAAAGGAGGGACATCTAAAAATCAAGGACATGATTTTCAAACGTGGTGTGTGATTCAAAATTCAAAATCTTTTTGTGGTGAATGCACACTTATATCTTTTGCACCACAACACGCATTTAGACACTCCTAAGTCTTGGAATGACTAGGACAAGAGCCCTCCTATCATTGGATTCTGAAGTGTTTGGAACTTGAGATCAAAGGTTTTGTAAATCCAAAGAGGGGGATACCCTATCATGAATTTTTGGGGTAGTTGAGAAGCACCGCGAAAGCACAGCTTCAAAGGAAGGCTTAGGCCTACTTGCATCCCTCGATTTTCCGTCTTTGGATTTGCTTTACCATTTGAGATTTAGGGAAGAATACCTGAGCTCCAACTAGGTCTTTTTAGGCATTTCAATGGTTGACAATAGGCGCATAATTGATTGGGCAACTTGCTTTGTCACCTACAATTTGAACTAAAGTCAAAAGCCTAAATTTGTAAAGACCGAACAAGTCCTTTTGAATTGTGTTTTTAGTGCATGCTTGGTAGGCGTTCTCTTAGGAGACAACTTGTGTTTGATCCTGAACCTGAAAGAATCTTAAGAAGAAACCTTCCAAGGGTAGAAATGGACGGTCAAAGGAGCCTTAAGGAATATTTTATTCCAACCAATCAAGCTGGCCCTGCACTATGTAGACCTGGAGGGGACAATCCTTATGAGATCAAAAGCAGTACCATATCCTTGCTGCCCTCCTTTTATGGTACTGCTAGAAAAGACCCTTACAGGCATATAGAGGAATTCACCAAGGTCTGTTCCATGGTGAAGCTATAGGGCATTACTGATGACGCTCAAATGCGGACCCTCTTTCCCTTCTCCCTTAAGGACAAAGCCAAGTATTGGTATCACACCCTGGATAATATTAACACTTGGGATGCCCTGAAGAAGGAGTTTTTGAAGTACTTCCCCATGAGCAAAACCAATCACTTTAGGAGGGAAATTGAGTTTTGTTCAAAAGGATGGGGAAGTGTTCCATGATGGGTGGGAGTGCTTTAATGACTTGCTGAGACTTTTCCCACATCACTAGGTGCCTAAATGGCAACTGGTTGAAAGGTTCTACACTGGACTTAATGATACGCATAGGCAAACTGTGGATGGTGCCTGTGCAGGAACTCTAAGACTGAGGATGAAGATTGGAACCTTTTTAATACTTTGAGTGAGAATTCTATTCAATTGAATTCTGCCTACATGGATAGAAAGCCCACTCTCATGCAAAGAAAGTTGGAGGCAAATGAGGTAAGGGACACCCAGAATTTAGCCTATCATATTCAATTATTGAATCAAAACATTGAAAGGCTTATGTCGAACCCGAGTTCATTCGTATCTAATACCTCCACATCCCAAGCTTCCAAATGCTTAATTTGCCAAGGCAATACACACGCCACTGTGGATTGCCACTTGGCCTCCCAATTCCCTGAGCTTGTACAAGTGGATTTGAATGCCACTCAAGGGTTCCGTCCTAGACCTCGTAATGACCCTTTCTCCAACACTTATAATGAGGGATGGAGGAACCACCCAAACTTTTCATGGAGACAAGGAAATGTCGCAAATTTAGGGAATTACAAATAACAATCCTTTCAAAACCATCAAATGAACCACCTTAGACCTTTGCCCAACCTAAGACCTCTGAGATGGATGAATTGAAGGCGATGTTGAAAACTATGCAAGATAGTCAACGTGCCATCATCCAATCTCATGACAAGGCTATGCATGAGATGAAATCACAAATAGGACACCTTGCTGAGGCCATTAGACAGAGAGAAACTGGGAAGCTCCCTAGTGCTGCTGAGGAAAATCCTAAAGGAAAAGGGATTGTCTTTAGAGAGCATGCTCAAGCGGTGACTATTATGAGGAGTGGGAAAGAAATTTCCAAATCCGATGCTCCTATAGTCTCACCCCCTAAAAAGCCATCCACCCTGACTTTCACCCCCACCGGAGAAGACTTGCCCAAATCTTCTCCGCTTGAAATCACCTCACCGGAAGAAGTTACCCTCGTTCCACCCCTTACTTGACATGACAACCTTTCCACCCAGAGATCGAGAGTGCCTTTTCCAGATCGCTTATCCACCTTTGGGCAGACTTCTGCTGGCTCATTTGGAGCCAAAGATAAGACGGATGAGATTATGGAAACTTTCAAGCAAGTGCAGATTAACCTACCTTTGCTTGAAGCTATCAGGCAGATTCTGTCTTATGCCCGCTTCTTAAAGGACCTGTGCATGAAAAAGCAGCAATCTAGAAAATAGATCCAATCAAAAGTTGTCCTGCCTGATTCTGTAAGCTCAATTGTTCAACATGGCACACCCCCGAAACTTAAGGACCCAAAAGCCCCATACATCTCAGTAGTTATTTGTGACTTACAAATTGATGAGGCTCTACTTGATCTGGGTGCAGGGGTGAACATCCATCCAAGCTACGTGTATGACCAACTTGGGGGAGGCAATCTGAAGCCTAGCCCTATAATCCTTCAAGTTGTTGATCGATCACTTAAGACACCATGGGGAATTTTGGAAGATGTCCTCATAAGAGTGGAGGATTTCTTCTTTCCCGTTGACTTCTTAGTTTTGGACACTGACCTTACCAACAAGCCAACCAAACCCTCCATCATTTTGGGCCGCCCCTTCCTTGCAACTTCGCATGCTTCAATCAATTGCAATACTAGGGCATTGAAAATGGGCTTTGGGAACAGGAAAATCTGGCTTAATGTGTTTGATGCTTACAAACAAGCCGAACTTGAGGATTGTTCTCAAGTCGAGGTGATAGATGACCTGATTGAAGAGGCAACCCCTGCAATGTTATGTGATGACCCCCTTCAGCATGTCATGCTAAATGAGCATTCCCATCTCTTGGAGGAATGTGAAGGGGATATACTAGAACGTGAGGAATTGCTAGGTGTTTCTGCTGAGTCTCTTCCCCCTTCATTTCTGCCGAAGGTAGATCTGCTACCTGAGATCGGGATATCTATTATGAAACCCTCAACCATACAAGCCCCCGACCTTGAGTTGAAACCCCTCCTTGACACTCTCAAGTATACTTTCCTAGGTGCCAATGATACTCTCCCCATAATCATTTCGGCTGTGCCATCTGAGGCACAGGAGGGAGCCCTGATTGAATGCTTGTCTAGGCACAAGGAAGCTATTTCTTGGAGCATTGCTGACATTAAGGGTATAGACTCTACACTCTGCATGCACCACATTTATACTGATGATTCCATCAAGCCATTTAGGGACATGCAGAGACGTCTGAACCCTAATATGAGGGAGGTGGTAAAAAGGAAATCTTGATGTGGTTGGACATTGGGATCATATATCCCATTGCAGATAGTAAATGGGTAAGTCCTATTCATGTGGTGCCAAAGAAGGCAGGCTTTATTGTGGAATTCAACGACCAAGGTGAATAAGTTGTCACTAGACCCTCGACTGGATGGAGGGTCTGTATTGATTACCGCAAGCTGAACACCGCATCCCAGAAGGATCACTTTCCTCTACCTTTTATTGATTAAATTCTCGAGAAATTGGCAAGGAATAAGTACTATTGCTTTCTCGATGGATATTCTGGGTACAATCAGGTGGCAGTCTTTCCTGATGACCAGGAGAAGACGACATTCATGAGTCCTTACGGTACTTTTGCATTCAGGCGGATGCCGTTTGGATTATGTAATGCCCCTGCAACTTTCTAGCGATGTATGATGTCTATCTTTTCAGACATGATTGACGAGTGTGTTAAAGTATTTATGGATGACTTCTCTATTTATGACTCGTCTTTCGACCAGTGTCTCCTGCATCTGAAGAATGTGTTGAAGCGATGTAAGGAGACTGGTTTAGTCCTCAGCTGGGAGAAAAGTCACTTCATGGTATAGAAAGGAATTGTACCTAGGCATGTTGTATTCGAGCAAGGTTTGGAAGTAGATAAAGCCAAGATTGATTCTATTTCCAAACTCCCATTACCTATGAACGTCAAATAGATTAGATCCTTTCTGGGCCATGCTAGCTTTTATAGGTGCTTTATTAAAAATTTTAGTAAAATTTCTATGCCACTTTGTGACTTGTTGGCAAAGGAATCTTCCTTCAATTTTGATTCAAAGTGTGCTGAGGCCTTTCAAACTCTAAAGGAGGCCTTGATCACTACGCCTATTCTCCAAGCTCCTGATTGGACACTCCCATTTAAGCTAGTGTGTGATGCTTCGGATTATGCAGTGGGAGTAGTCCTTGGACAAAGGGTTGAGGGAAGACCTCATGTGCTGCATTATGCAAGCAAAACTTTAACCAAACCTCGGCAAAACTACACAGTCACTGAAAAAGAATTACTTGCTATAGTTTTTGCTCTGGAGAAGTTTAGGTCTTATCTGCTTGGGTCTAAGGTGGTTATTTTTACTGATCATGCGGTAGTGAAACATCTCATTGCTAAGAAAGATTCTAAGCCACGACTGATTAGGTGGATCCTACTCCTTCAAGAATTTGACTTGGAAATATGTGAAAAGAAAGGAGTAGAAAATGTTGTGGCTGACCACCTGTCTCACCTTCTTCTTAATGACTCTCCTTCTGGAGACATTCGCGAGACATTTCCCGATGAAACTCTGATGGCGGTAACACCAACTTTACCTTGGTATGCAGATACTATAAATTACTTGGTCACTGGACAAACTCCTGGCTCTTGGGATGAGCTGAAAAGAAAGAGATTCATTTCCCAAGCAAGATATTTTCATTGGGAAGAGCTAGAATTATTTAGAATTGGACAAGACCAAGTATTGAGACGTTGTGTACCTGAAGAGGAACAACAAAGTGTGCTGAGTTTTTGCCATGAACTTCATTGTGGATGACACTTTGGTGCTAAGAAAACTGCTTTTAAGGTTCTCTAGTCCAGTTTTTGGTGGTCTTCCTTATTTAAGGATTGTCATAATTTTGTTAAGGCCTATATTAGATGTCAACGGACTAGAACAATTCGGAAGAAGAATGAAATGCCTCAACATCCTATTCAATATGTTGAAATTTTTGATGTGTGGAGAATTGACTTTATAGGCCCCTTCCCGTCGTCCCATGGTTATGAATATATCTTAGTGGCAATTGATTATGTCTCTAAATGGATAGAGGCCATTGCTACGAGCACAAATGACCACTCTGTGGTTTTAAAATTTGTGAAGGTCAATATCATATCCCATTTCGGCTGTCCCAAGACCATTATAAGTGATGGGGGACCTCATTTCCGAAACCACCACTTCAATCGGCTAATCAGGAGTCTGGGAGTGACTCACAAGGTCGCTACCCCTTACCATCCTCAGACAAGTGGCCAGGTTGAAGTGTCGAATAGGGAGATAAAAAATATTTTGGAAAAGATCGTTAGACCTGATAGGAAAGACTGGTCCCAAAAGCTCGATGATGCTTTGTGGGCTTATCGAACGGCTTATAAGACCCCTTTGGGTACTTCTCCCTTTCGAATCGTGTATGAGAAAGTGTGCCATTTACCCGTTGAGTTGGAACATAAGGCACTTTGGGCTATTCAAAGTGTTAACATGGATTTAGAGAAGGCAGGTAAGGCATGACTTCTAGAATTAAGTGAGCTTGAGGAGCTAAGGAATGATGCTTATGACACCTCTCAATCTTATAAAGAAAGAACTAAGGTCTTGCATGATAAGTTTATACTTCAAAAGACCTTTGAGCCCAACCAACAAGTCTGGCTTTTCAATTCCAGATTTAAGCTTTTTCCTGGGAAGTTAGAATCTCGTTGGGATGGGCCTTACATAATCACTAAAGTATTTCCGCATGGAGCTGTGGAGATTAAAAACCCTTCCTCTTCAGCAACTCCCTTTATCGTCAGCGGTCAATGGTTAAAACCATACATTACTTTCAATGGTCATCTGGCTGACGAGGTCACTCTTGAGGAGCCTTAGCTCCTACCATTCTCCGCCTCAAGTAATATCTTCCTTTAACTATTTTTGTTTTCAATGAGGACATTATTTGAACTAGGCATGGGGGAGAGGACTTGAGGCATTTTGTTTATAGCATGCATACATCTGCATTATTTAAAAAAAAATCTAAATAAATAAAAATTAAAAAATAATTAAAAAAAAAGTTTTCAGCTTAACTGTCTAGGTCCTGCATTCTTAAGCAAATCAGAACTCTAGGGTAGACTAAGTTAATTCTTGGATCAAACTTTAGAAGCTAAATGAGCTACTAGCTTTAGACCTTTAGGGTCCTTTGTGGACTTAAGAACTTAAGTTGGAGTTAAGTTGCGGACCATTCCTCAAGAGGTTGAGGAAGGAAAGCTAGGGTTTGAGTTAAAAGGTAGGGTAGTACCTGGAGTCTTGTTCTACCTTTTGGTTTACGAGTCCTTGTAACCCAAGCATCCAAATTTCACACACTTGGTCTGGTGTAAGAAGTAATCAACTTAATTCCTTTCTTAAAAGAGATTTGGTTCTCTTAGTTTTGACTTAGGAGAGGCTTGAAAACACAATTTGATTGGAAGAGTTCCCACCGCAGGAGAGGTAGAGTATATACTAACCTTAAGGATGCGATGATAACATATTACCTCCTCGCCGCTTGTCTCTTAGGATATCCATCCTACTGGGGGCATGTAAGCGCATTGTACGATTCAGGTACCATGGGCGGCCCTATCTTGAAGTGCCGATTGCCATAGGCCTGAATTCGCTTAAGAAATCCATGGGCGATACTATCTCGAAGTGTTGATTGCCAGGAGTTCTGGGGTCGTTATGGGCGGTGCTATATCGAAGCTTCGAAAGCCGGGCACCCTTCGAGGTATGGTAATGGGGACAATGAATCCGACACAGACCATGTTGATAGCTGATCTAAGGTTTGACTTAGAGGAATATATATAAAAAAAAATCCTTTTTCCTTTAACTCAAATAACTCAGACCAACGCACATGCACTGATGCTTTAATCTTAGGGATCAATAAACCTTAGGGTAGAGTTAGAAATTAAGGAAACTCGTGCTTGCAACTCATCTTTAGCTGACCTAGTCTGTAACTTAGAAACTATTTGGGAACCTTAGGTCTAGAGTCTGAACTTAATATGTTTCTAAATGAAGACTGATTTGGTTGACTAGTCTACTTGGAGTGCTAGGTTTTGGTTGGATTTGCTAGGGACTAGCAAAAACTAGGCATCAGGGTAATAGATTAGCCCATATTTGTGGGCTATTTAAGTATTTAAGTGCCTAGAAATTAAGTTAATTCTAACATTTATTTAGCATGCATTAGGATGTAAATAGATTAATTCATATTTCTGATTTAATTACATAGTTCATGCATTGCATTCATAACTAAATGCATTTAGAATTAACTTAGAATTGCATTAGTTAACCAATTAGGTGCATTGCATGCATTGTTTTAATTTAACATAGAAGTTAAAGGCTTGTGCATAAATAACCATAACATTTTATTCTTTTATTTTTTTTCTTCTTTGCACAGGTAACTCCTCCAGCTTTGACTCCGCCTCCTCCTACGCATCACATTTAGGCCATGCCATATTGAATTTGAAACAAAGGTCGTGGCTACAAAAGGACGAGGGAGGCTGCCTTGTACGAGGAGGCCACCATCCCCGACCCACCACTATGCAGAGAGTTGATCTCTCATCCGTTCCACCACCATCGGCCTCAACTGTGGCGACGAGTCTCCACCACCGTGGGCGTGTGGCATGACAGGCCACACCGCCATCTAGAGCTCGTCTGCATTACTGTGAGCACCTCAGCGTGCACCACCCTCGCCGTCATCACCAACAACCACCACCGCAGCCATTGCAACTTCACGTCCCCGTCAGTTAAGATGTCTGGGAATGTTCCCAGATGTTTGAAACTCCTACAGCACCACTTCCATCTTCTTCCCCCATCCTTTGTTTTTCCAGCAACCAGCCACCGCACGCCTCTTCATCTCCTCCAGCCACCAGCGTGCAGCACCGTCCACAACTCCACCGCGCACACTCATCTCCTGCGCGACCGCCATCCCTACTCACGCCCTTGCTGCATGCACCATCCTCCACTCTCCAGCCCCTAGAGCATGCCCATCAGATCCACCCTCGCTCCAGCCATGCACGTAGCCGGCGCACCCCTCCGGCTGCACAAGCCTGCCAGCACCCCGCACCCATCCGGCTGCACAAGCCTGCCAGCACCCTACAGCGCCTAACCACGCGCCTGCGGAATGCGTGCCCACCTCCGCGCGCACCCTGCAGTGCCTCCAGCCTTCACGCCTACGCCTTCCTTGCAACTTGCAGAGCCGCACCTCCTACAGCACCCGCTGCACGCCCTCTAGTTGCAGCACGTAGGTTGCAGCGTGCGGCCAGTAGCATCTAGCAGCAGCTGCTGCGCCACCAGCAGCACCACCCTCCGCGAGCGTGTAGTCCAGCGCGTGCACCTTCTCGCTAGGAGCCTTCTTGAGCAGTCACCGGAACCCACCTCCACCGTAGCTCCATTCGACCACCTCGGGGCACCTCGCACTTCGCCGCGACCACCATCATGGAGCCCTCGGTCTAGAGATCCTCCTCTAATCTTCACACCTCCAGCCATTCCTTCCTCCTCGTGCACGGACAAGGGGAAGAAGTTCCCCTGTTTTCCTACAGTAAAAGCTATATTAATATTTACATTCTATGCCATTGTCAACTTTTATTATTATTTTATTAAGCTACATTGCAAAATATATCCTTTAGTTGTTCAAAATTGCCATTTCAGCATGTTCTCTTGATGCTTTCTTAATCTGAAGGCAAATTTGGCTCGATTCTCGTCGAAACTAACTGTGAACATATGTTTTTAACCAATGCGAGTTTAAATATGTCATTGCCTCCCTGTGAACACGACCCGCTCTTTTGTGAGTGGTTATTTTAGTTATTGATTAGTCGATTTTTCCACCACATAGAACTACAAACGACGCATCATTGTATGTGACAAACGACTTTAAAAGCGAAGAATCGACTTGTCGCTTACTACACAGCAAAAGGATAGATATGAACGAAAAAAAAGGTGTAATCATCAAAAAAGAGCAACATCATCAATTTAATACTCCTAATTATTTTTAATAAATTGGAAGGTAGTCAGTCAAGGCCAGTGGCCATCAAGTCATTTCATTAATACTCATAATTATTTTTTTCGAAGCATACTCCTGATTCTTGTTTGACATCATACAACAAATATAAAAGTAGAAGGGCATACATGTAGAAACTTTGTAAGTTATTACTAAACCAAAAAAGGGAAAAGAAATGCCAATGGTCCTACGGCAGATAAATTACTTGATATAGATATAAACTTCCTCGAAGCTACATATCCTTCAGGCCAAATATACTGTCTGCCATTAAAAAACTCTGAATCACAAATAATTTTTCTTGTATACAAAGGAAATATCTCAACTTGTGTATTATTCCAGAGAAAAGAAGGGAAAAAACTGGTGGATCAAGAGCCATGGTTCAGCAAAAATAAAGCTTTTATAAAAGAGTAGGCATGTAAAAACCATATAATTAGTTTGAAAAGAGGATGGACAAAGAAGACGACCACCTATCTTTTACACTACAGCAAGGTTCCATAATCTCCTGCTTGGCTATGACATTTGCCACACAAACTTTTACATTGGCGTCTCCCTATAAGCTGTCATAAAGGGAAAAGGAAGGGGAAAAAAGAAGATGGAATGATTACCCTTGCCTTATCGACTGAAGTATCTTCATAACCATAAGAACAGAGGATTAAAAATTCAAACCATCCATTTCTATCATTCAATAATATATATGCCCTTGTTCATGTGGTGCTCCATTTAAATAATAGCATGAGGTAAAACAATGTTGCACAGATGACATAACATAATTTTTGAAAGTAGCCAGATCAAATCCACATTCGACTAAAAAATGATGTATCTATGAAAATGATCCATTAAATCATGGAAACAAATGACTTCATCACCAGTAGACTTGCTTATCACATACAAAAAGGGGCAGTGTTGACTAAGGTCGACAGAAAGAGAGGAATCGCTTCAAGAAACAAATAGCACCTACATGATTCATGGATCATCTGCCTACCCCACTCTCATTCAAGCACAGGGCACCATAGTTTCCCCTAATGGCTAAACTACCTCTATGTCATGCAAATCATGCCAAATCCATTAGCATAAAAAACACAACCTTAAACTTGAAGGGCTTTTGAAAATTACCCTCCAAAAGTATAACCAAGTTTGTGAGTCATCTACAAAATTCTAAGGAAAGATGAGGGAAGTGGTGCTCTTATGGCAACTCCAAACACCCTGGCACAATCTTCTATGGTTGGGGTGCCACCTAATTCAATCAGTTAGCTTCACTGAATTTGGAAGATCGCTCTTTTCTCTACAATTCTTAACTCAACCAAATTTATTAAAGGAATGGATTATTCTTTATTGTTCAATGTAGTTACATATAGTATAGCAAAGTTTCTCGTATACATACCATGACAGTGATTCTATTAATGTTAAAGTTGAACCATTATAATCTGTGGGAAAATGCTCCAGCAGGAAGAAAGCAAAAACAAGTGGTAACTAGAAGTTGTAAGGTTGGTGACGAAAGCCATTTTTAACGCATTTTAAAGTCATCGGAAATCGTAGCATAGTCACACTAAAACGCTCATCAAAAATGATTTTTGTAAAGATAAAGAGACTTGAGTCCTGGTCGTTCGTCTCTGGGAGGTGTTTATGCAAATCTGAAATAGATCTTTTCTAGCTCTACTTGCTTAAAATCGCATGGCGGTTTATGGTTATTACGTATTTAAGCATGACATGCTTAGTTGCAAGAATATCAGAAAGTAAAAGCAGGCAACTTTAATCACACAAAATATATTGCAACAAGCTCATGGTGATTCTCAACACATAGACATATATATATAGAAACTTTTCTTTCATTCATTCAAGAGAGTGTTTGCAACATGGAACTAGAGGAAAGCTTAAAAACATCAATCTAGTTATCAGAAAACGATCGCATACAGGAATCTATTGGGGGATTTTGCAAGCATTATTGGGGGAGAGTGAAGAGCTACTCTACTAAGTAGTAATAAAAGCATGTAAACTATGAAGAACTAGCTACTAATCTAGCAGACATAAGGGCATTCGGAGGTGGGCTCCAATGGCCTTTGAATGGTTGAGAGGAGGACGGGCGGCCAATGGTGCATATGCCGGCCCTTGGAGAGAGGTTGGAGAGGTGATCCAGCATCCTAGCATGGAGATGGTAGTGGCCATGATGAAGTAGCTCATGGAGGTGGAGTGGAGGTGGATGTAGCTAAACTAAATGGAAGCCAAGTGTGAATGAATGGCAAGAATGTGATGGATGCAAATGGCCACCCCTTAGGTCTTGTTATAGACCTAAGGGAAGCTCTCTAGAGAATTATGGAATTCTCTAGAGAGGCCCATGGTGGGAGCTCGTGGGAGAGTGAGAGAGAGAGGATGGATGGTGGTTTTTGGATCCACCAAATGTGGATCTAAAAATTGAATGGCTCTTGGTTGCTAATTTTAGCAAGCAAGGCAACAAAACATGGTAGAGAGTTCTAGAGAACTCTAGGCTAGGTATTTTCATGTGGATGGTGTGTGTGGATGTGTATGGGTCGAAACTTAGGTGGCTAGATTGATTAGGTTTGGTTCTAGTGGGTTTAGGTCAAGGTAGGTCTCAAATTAGGGTTGCAAATCCTAATTCACTAAGGTAAAGTGCAATTAAACTTAATACAAGTTTAATTGGGTGTGTAAAAACTTAATTGAGAGTAAAATAACTCAATTAAGTCAGGTCTAGGTCAATTGGACTCTCACTGAGTCCAATTAGACAGTGTGTGCTGAGATCGGGGCTCAATTGGACTCAGTGAGTTTAATTGAATAGACTGAAGAGATTGGATATGATCCAAGTCAATTAGGTTTAGTGAGGACCTAATTAGGTCCTTAAGGAGGTCTAGAAGTGATGTACTAGGGTTAAGGCACCTTAATTTAGGTTCCTATGGGTTTAGAATTCGGTTGAAGGGGCTAAAGATCCAAGATCAGGTCTTGAATTTCAAAACAGGAACTAGAGAGCAATTCCAGATGTCTAATAATAGTGTCAGACGTCTTATAGTGAAAAATTAGAAGTCCAGACTTGTTGTATGGACATCCAATCAGAGTTAAGAGGGATTCTAGGTTCTGTCTTGTCTATTCTACAGATATTGGACGTCTGACCAAGTGTCTGGACGTCCAATAACACAACAGAAGTGGGTTTAAGGTGTGCGGGAGTTGGTTAAGGGTTGGAATTAGGGTTTTAAGGTTTCCTAGGTTGTGGTGACCTAATCTAAGGGTGGCTAAGGCTTCGGGAAGCTTCTAGGCTATCTTAGGGTTAGGATGGTCTTAAGTTCTTCATATTTTATTGCTTTATTCCTACTTAACTAGAATAGCATACCTCAAGCCCTTACATTATTGTCTACTACATCTTATTCTAGGTCTTCTGCTCCAGCTCTGCTACAACACCAGTTATTCCCTATTCTTCTGATCCAGCTTCAGATCCAACTTCAGATCTAGCTTCTGATCAGCTTATTACCTGTAATTGACATAATGCACCTAATCAGCACATTATATCATTATTTTATGCATAGCTAAAAGAAAGCAGTAAAGATACAAATAATGCTTATGCATGCATGAACTGCCCTAACTTATGCTAAGTCCTAGCCTAACTTAGGTCAATTAAGACCTATGATTGCTGCGCAATCATACGACCATGACAAAATCTTGCTAGTCCCTAGCAAATGCGAAACTAAATTATTCACAGAAGGGTTCGTAAGGGATTGATTATTTTAACAAGTGTATGCTTAGAGATTTTTCTCCTTTTTATTTTCGTCCTATGCTCTAGAAATCCAGACAATCGTGAAAGTGTAGCTATGTAGCTTTTGCAACGGATTCGAGTGAAAAACTAATTCACCTCTAAAGCCTATACTAGACCCTTAGTAAAAATTCTAGCAGGATAGGTGGACTTCTTCCCTCGCAGTATTCAAGATATTCTATAAATTCCACCCTGGCTTTAAGCTTAGGTAGAGAATCTTAGAGGGAAAAGATTATATATTTGGTGGCTCACTCTCGATTGTTGCTACATAGAAATTAGTACTATAGAGTCTAGATTCCCAAATTATTAAGTAACTCAACTCAGAGAAAGACAAGAAAAACTATACTCTCTTTTGGTTCCTTTGTATTCATTCTCTCTTACTCTCTCTATTTTTTTTCTTAGAGCTCACAATCTTACCAGATTCTCACATATGATCTATATTTGGTGGTCTCACTTGGCATTAACACTTTAATTGAGTTCCATAACCCTAACACTAAGTCAGAATTCCTCAGCCAATATTCAGGCAGTCAGAAACACAGAAAGATAGGTTAAGGCCTTATTTGGTGGATCTCATATTTATTTGGTGGTATTGCCTCAGTACAACTGAAATAAACACTAAATATTTACACTCTTTTTTCTTCCTTTTTCTTCTTTTTCTCATTTTTTCTTTCTTTTCATCAATTTTTTTTTATGTAAATTTTTTTTTCTCTTTTTTCTTTTTTTCCTTTTTCAACACAACTAGCACACATTCATGAACTCTATTGAGGAGGCATTATTAAGGATTGGTGGTACTCAAGAGACATTAGGTGGCTTATTTGGTGGAAGTGCCTACTCACGGCACCAGGAAAGATAGATTGGATGGTTTATTTCTGACCTTGACATTAATACCCTCCTTCAACTGAGGATTCCGTAAAGAATGGTCGTAACCATCCACCTTAGCCCTAGTTTTATGAAAACTCGCTTTCCACGTTTTTGCCTTATTTGGTGGCTCTCAAAATTCACATAAAATGTATACACAAGAACCGAGAGTGGAAACTATGCCTTATCTCTGAGTATCTGATGAGACACTCATCATGATCTCTAATTACCCCTAATTAACTAGTCTCCTAGTTAATTAGCTAAGGTTACGAATATATAAGGGTTAATTATATAATAAGGGATATTTAGTTTAGGACCTTAAAATAAGTTTAAAATGACATTTTATCATTCAATTGACATTATTAATAATTTAGATAATAATTGGACCCGAAATCCTATTAATCATTCCCTTAATTAATAAGATAAGTAACTTAAAGATATTGTATACCTAAGTATGTAATAACTTAAGTGATTTTACTTAATCTAATAAATTAACCTAAAAATGTCAAAAATGTAAATTTAAGGTGTAAACATAATATTTACCTTATTTGATAACATATAGAAAAAGTTGAAAAAGAACTAAATTAAAATAAACCTTCAAAACCTGTGTTTACATTTTAGTTCTTGATATTCATTATAGTCAGGTCCATATTTCTCACATAGGTCCTTAAGTTTTATTACTTCTAAGTCCTTCTTCTTCTTCTTCTTCAGCCGAACGAATGGCTGGCGGCAGAGAGTCACCCCACCACGCAATCACCGCCCTGCCGACATCATTCCTCTTTGTCCAAGCTCTTGCAGCTTGTGCTCACCAACTCCACTTCATCCATCGGAGGTTAAGCTCCTTGAGCTCCTTCTTCGGCCAAACCCTACCACTCTCTTCACCACAAACTGCTATAAATACCCCCTCACACCTTGGATTTTATTCAAGTTGGCTCCCTTCCCTCTTCTAACACTGTAGCCGACTTCGATAGGCTATTCGTCTAAAACTCCGACGACTTCCCATTCCATCTTCCGACTTCCTCCGTCCATCTTAGGCTGCCGAGGAGATCCGCTGTGGTCTTTCGCACCTCTAACACAGGCGTCGACCCTAGGATTCCTCCGCTCCACCTCAAATCCGCCCGCCGGAGATCTTTCTTCCACCCTCTGATTTCGTCGTCCGTTGTGAACCTTCGGCGGAACCCTATTGACCCCTTCATCCAGCTAACAGTAGACTAGGAGTAGGAGTAGGAGTAGGCTAGCTTAGTTAGTTAGTTTAGTTAGGTTAGAGTAATTTCAGAATTTTAGTTTCATCTCCTCCGACTCCGGCGAGTTCCTTGAGCTCGCCAGAGCTTCAATCTTATCTTTTAATTCACTGTACACCTTCCTGTATCTTCCATGATCACTTCTAAATCACTTAATCATTTAATTGAATCACATAAACACCTAATTCAAATCTCACCTTCACCGACTACTATCACTGTCCATGGTGACAATAGTCGATTTAATTCCACCTTCATTGGGTTCTTTCATCATCTATCACCACTAATGAACCCTAATTGACGTTATAATACCTATTATTATCATCTATAATTAAACACCCAAAATTTAATTTAGCTCCTGAGCTCGCTACCCATGGTGGCTCAGGAATAGTTCAAACTATAAATTAATTACATATTTATGATTAATAACATCTGTTGACTTGATTTAACCTCTCAATCGAGTGGTTAAACAAGTCTTGAGCTTTAACCACTCAAATCTTTTAAGAAGTAACTTCACCTTCCCCAACTCTGGCGGAGTTGGAGAAGTCTGTTAAGAAGATTTGAAGAGCATTTAATGAGCTCAGAAGCTTCAGTGCAATGCACTGAAGGTATTTAAACCTTTAAAATACTGTAGCAATCTTCCCATGACTCTGTCGAACAAACATGTTTTTCAGTTCAGGCTGCGAGCCTAAAACCCAAGGAATCAAGGTTAGAACACAAATCTAAAGATCTAAATAAGTTCTAGATGATGAGAAGACTCTATTTTAGGCATTAATTTTTTGGGAGAAGATTTTAAACAGAAAGTCAATTTTCGAGCTTCCATAGTCAAATATGAGTCTGATAATGGAGATCTGAGCTCGAATTGAGATTTTGAGGAGTGAAAACAATTTCTGAGATCTTATTTGATGATTTGAAAGTAATTAAAGTGAGCTTAGGTTAATGAATATTTGAGGATTTAGTTTCTACTAATTTGGGTGACTTTCGAACCCAAACCAATAGGAGTATTGTTCTGATGAAATTTAAACTTAAAACCTTCCTAGATTGATCTATTATAACCCTTACAATTAATTTAAATTGATTAGAAACACTTTAAAGTGTCTATTGCACTTATTGATGTTTGAAAATCAAACTCTAAAGCTTTTAGAGAAGTGAAAAGCTTCTCTGCATGTTCTGAAGGTCTTAAGAGCTTAAAATCTACTATAACAAAAGTGGAATCACTTATAAAACATGTATAGACCTTTAAATAGAAGAGAGAAGTTCATCTGAGGACTCTCCTGATTTAAAACTACTTCTAGGCTAGTAAAAACCCTGTAGGAACCCCTGATTTCATCTTTTAAATTGAAAAGGAAAACATCATTAAAACATTAAATTGACCCTGTAATTGTGTAGATTACCCTTGGAGCTTTCCAACAAACTTGAAATCATTCAATTTGGAGCTCTAGGTAGAAAGTTATGAACATTTGAATTCGGGTCTGAGAGGGGTAGGATAGTCCCACCTCAGTTGTTCATGAGCGCGCGCCTGAGGATAAAAGTAATTCGTTTCCTTGGCTATGCAGTCGTCAGCGCTCGGCGCACCGGTTACCGATTCCATCTGTTCTCATCTGAGCATTGCATGTCTGTGTGTGCGGGCTTATGCCTGCGAGTGTGCGCCCTTGGGGGCATGTGAATGAGGTTGTGCCCTGGGAGGGCGAGAGTGGCCTGGGAGGCTGGGTTGAGCCAAAATGGCTCGAGATTGTGAACCAATAAACAAATGAACCGAAATGAACCTAATTGAGATTAGGCAAGGACCGAGTAGGATCTGGTCCCACCCTGGTTTCAGGGTGCTGTGTATCCTTGAAAGGACCCCGTCGTAAATAAAATAACTTTTGGTTAAAGAAGTAAAAAAACCCGATTCAGCTGAAAGTTTAAGGAAAAGAGAAGCCCTTGAAAAGATGTTAAGTGTTGAAGTTCGAAAGCTAAAGAAGAAAGCACAAGCACTAAGGAGTGTTAAGGAGAAAACTAAGGGAAGAAGAGAAGGCAGGAGGAGACTAAGGGAAGAGGATAAGAGTCAGGAAGAAAAGAAGAAAGGTAAGAAAAGAGTTCGAGAGATAGAGAAGAAAATAAAAGAAAGAAAGAAGAAGATGAGAGGCTGAAGAAGATAAAATGAAGGATATTATTTTTCTTACATAATCACTTTTTGTTCTTAATTGTAAAAAGGCATGTTTTAATAGAATAACTTTTTAATTGCCTTAATTTCCTTGGAATGAAATAAAATTGAAAAAAAACTAACATGTTTACTTGTTAATAAAGTAGATCATTTTAAGTAAATATGTTTTGCATATGGAATTTTGTATATTCTTTATAGTTTAAATATTTTGATAAAATTCATGTTTTGAAAATCAAACGAGTTATACCTCCTAAATTTATAGAAATAAAAGAGAATTGGTGAATTTGGAGAAAAATTATTATGCCTCCCAGTGAACGACCTGGACTCAACCAGTAAAAATTTCTAAAATGTTAGGTTAATTCGACCCTACACTACGCAATCGACACAACTTCGAGTTAACTTAAGTGATTTCTTCTACTCTTAATTAAGTGAAATTAACTTAATTACTGAGTTGAGTGGAAAGCACGCATCACCTAATTATCTAGGATTCCAGATTTCTTGCACTAATCTTAGAGCACCAGTACACTCTACTATCATCTCACACTATTTGGTGGATTTTTGGAGGAAAATCTGCCTGACTCCAAAATCACTATCCAGGGGTTCAGGAGAAGCACTACTTCTTCTCGAAAGACTAAAGATATTTATCAGCCTTCAATATGAGTCCATTGCAAATTCTACGTGTGTGAGAAATTGTACTGGATTCCAGATTACAGGAATCAACTAGAGGATAAAATCCCTAATGCATTCTCTTAATAAGATAATCTTATTCATGAATGCATTATGTATATATGCTATAAACAAGTAACCTCTAATATTCATACTTCATGAAATTTCCCATTTGGGTTACATTCAGCTTGAACCTAAATTTAGAACAAAAGGGTGAGCAGGTGAGTCAAAAGTGGCTATTGCGGATGATTTTTAGCTCCAATGCGAGCATTGCAGGTGGAGTCAGTTGTTTGCTTATTTTGGATCCTAAAGTATGTTTGACATGTAGCTTCGAGGTTTTCCTATGGGGTGGCATAAAAATTTGTTAGTTTTACTGTATTTACCCCCCCATGCCTAAGTTCTACATGTCCTCATGTATGAATATAAACGAAAATAAATACAGCAGGGTGTAAATGGGTATAAATCACCTGGAATTGCTCCTAAAATTTTACCGTTCAGCACCAGCCAACCTGATAGTATGCAATATGCAGAAAGAAAATATGCTAAAAGAAAAATATGCTATATATAAAAATGGTTATGTATAGATGATGGTGGAATGTGGGATATGTTATCTATACGTGCTGAGTTTAACGCCTCCAACTAGGTGAGAATTCAATCACAGGTGGGTTAGGGTCAGAAATGGGAATAGGAGGAGCAAACTCGAAGTTGGGAAGCTGATGATCAGGATGCATGTGAATTCCCACTGATTCGCTTCCTGTGAGATAATCGGTTGTGACTGCATCAACGGGAAACTCGTTAGCTATGGTCACACTTTCCTGCAACAACAGGTGCGATTCAATAGTGTGCAGGTCAGGATAGCTAGATTAAGGGGTGTTGTGGTCAAAACACACCTTAATCATTCAGATCCTTAGGGAGATATGTGTAGTGCAGTGGCCTCAGTCCCATGTGGATCGAGGTCCAAGAACCTTGATAGTGCAGACGAATGAGACATTGGGTCGCCACAAAGGAGCCCAATGTTACCACAGTATGCTGAATCTTCATCTTCACCATCCTCCTTTATGCGATCACAGTCAAAATTCCTTGATGCCCTGAATATGTCAAGTCAAAGTCGCTCATTACCTAGGGCTATCTCCATACACCCAGATGCACAATCAATGTTTGCTCGGGCTGTCGCTAGAAATGGGCGACCCAAAATGATTGGTGCATCTCAAAGATTAGGAGGAACCTCCATATTGAGAACAAAAAAGTCTGCGGGAAAGCAGAATCTGCGGACTTTTACAATCACATTTTCAACCATCCCCCTCGGTGTTTTTACTGATCTATCAGCCAGCTGAATCGTTACTGAGGTAGGCTTTAACTCCCCAAATCGAAATCGATCAAATATGGTAGTGGGAGTTAGGTTGATGGACGAACCCAAATCTAGAAGGGCCCGATTAAATGGAGAATCCTGCAAGAAGTGGGATGAGTGGGGTACCAAGGTCATTCTTTTTCGGTGGCAAGTCAACTAGAATCACGGTGCTAGATTCTTTTGACAGTACCTCCTGTCGTCTAATTGCAGGCTGTCACTTCGGGGTACAATAGTCCTTGAAGAACCTAGCGACAGCGAGAATGTGATCAATTGCCTCGAGGAGGGGGACCTGAATATGTACTTCCTTGAACATTGACTTCAGGTCCTCAAAATTTCGCATGTCCTTTTCCCGTACTACATTTCGAGCTAGAGCCTCAGGAAAAGGGATGGGAATCACAGGGTCAAGTGGCCTCTTACCCTTATCTACCATAGGTGGCTCCTGAGATGGAGTTGAACCCACCTATGACGAAGGGTGAGGAAAATCAGGACCCACTTGCTTATGTGGTGGGTCAAATGTCTTCCTTCTGCTCCTCAATGAGACAGCATTTGCATCGGCTTGCTGTCCATGAGGTGGTGGGGGAGCGGAAGGGGCAGGGTATGTGGGGTTCTACATCAAAGGCGATTGGCCTTGAGCATAACCAGGTGGTGCAAGGGGGGCCTGTAATATGGCATGTGCCTGTCACTGTGGTGCTTGAAACCTAGGCTGGGTGCCTTGGTTCTGCACATACTGAGGGTTTGGGATGGGTTGGGAGTGCAAGGTTCCCTGAGTGCTATGCTCTTACAACAGCTGGTTTAGTGTGTTCTGTATAGTCTGTATCTGGTTAGCCATCGCCTTCATTATCTGCAAGCTATCCTATGTAGATTTCCTCATCTATTCTTGCAGCTCCTCTTTCAGTGCCTCCAGAGGGTCAGCCCGCTTTGGAGGGTAACTGGCAGCTTGGTGCAACGGCTGATATAAAGAATAGGGTTGCTACTGCTGAGACGGGAATGACTACTGCCTAGGGTATGTGTTTTGCACATTCCCATATTTCCTAGTCTAGTAGTGTGGATCTTGATGTGGTCTCTGTTAGTTACCAGACTAGGAGAAGTTCGGATGCTGGCGCCAACCGAGGTTATACGTCTCTGAATATGGGTTATTACACCCGTATCCTTGAATAGTACTGCCGTCCTCGTAGGTCGAAGACGTCTGAGACGTATATCCATCAAGGGGATATGTATTATAGTCTGTGAGTGGTGCATAACCATGGTCATATGGTGCCAGATCGGGATTGTTTACGGGATCCTGATATGCAGGATCTCATAAATAAGGAGAAGATGCAACCTGAGTGAGTAGATTAACTCGAGCAGGGGGGCTCGGGCTGCATAGGAGGGTCTTGGAGCATCAGAGTTCAGGTTAGATTGACCCTGACTAATTTGGTCAATATTTTTCTCAATCAGGTTTATTCTATCCAGCTGCTTGACGATGATATCCATGTTGGCTCTAATAGACTCGGTGTGAGCCTCGCGGACACCAACCTGCTATTGACCAGGCCGCTGGAACTATTTCATGGAAGCGACATTCACCGAGTTCTCCGCCAAAGATCCGAACAACTCAAATGCGTTGTTCTCATCTTTCGCGAGGAAATTCCAGCCACTAGATGCATCATCCAAATACTGATGTGTGTCATCCAGCCCATGGTAAAAGATCTGAGCTAGGTGCCATCTGGGTATACCATG
The DNA here is from genome assembly GCA_037157565.1 of Thalassia testudinum. Lineage (NCBI taxonomy): Eukaryota > Viridiplantae > Streptophyta > Magnoliopsida > Alismatales > Hydrocharitaceae > Thalassia > Thalassia testudinum. The sequence continues at coordinate 14,993,171 of JAZHRO010000063.1, forward strand.
GTGTGAGCATTTCCGGAGAAGGTTGTGAAATCGATCCCAAGCGTCATGCAACTTCTCCCTAGCTCCTTAGGAGAAAGTCATGATCGCACACCTGATCGCATTAGTTCAACTGATCGGGAAGAACTTTTGCAGGAATTCACGTCGTAATTCTTGCCAGGTTCTAGTTGGCTTCCCAATGGTCTTGAACCAGTACGAAGCTTATCCCTCAGAGAAAATGGGAAAAGCTTCATTAGAACAATCCGAAGATCAACATTCCTGGGTTGAATCGTTTCTGCGATCGACTCAGGTCCTCTAAGCGCTGGAACGGATCTTCTCTTGAGTCTCCATAAAAATGAATGCTAATCAACCCGATCACATTGGGTTTGAGCTCAAATGTGTCTCCGCCTGCGGGAATCCTGACTAAGGGTGCGACGATCAGTGCAGCTAGATCATAGAAATCCCGAAGTTGTTCTCCTCACGGTGGATGTTGCATTCTGTCAAGCGTCGTCAAAATACGATCCATGCTCTGCTGATGTCACTCCTCGGATTCAATAACCCGAGCCTACAGACTAGCCATCGGGTCCATATTACCAACGTCCTAACCCGATCTAGGTCCAAGTCCAGGATTAGCCATTGTAGCTAAGGGAGTAGAAGTGGGGGGAGAAGATGGTCCTGGCGAGGTGACTCACCTCCTAGGGAGTGGCTCCCAAGGTCCAACTAGTTGAGGTGTAAGTGACCTCCTTCCTTGCATACACCACCCAACCACTGGGTTGGTGTAGCCAAGCCAAATAAGGCTAAAGCCCTATCAATTAGATGGTCCTTATGATCAGATGACCAGATTTTTTGTTAGAAGTTCTAATTCCTGAAGAAAAAATTCCTCGTACAACCGACTGAAAGTTATTCCCGCCTCTCAAGCTAACACAGCCAAGAGGTTAAAAGCACCAAGCAATATGACAACGAATTCGAGCTGATTTTGTGTTTTAGAATTGATTTTTAGCCCGTTTTTCTTCTGTTGGGGTTTGTGGTGAGTGGCCCACAAGGTGACCAAGCGCATCGGCTAAGCACTAGACTTGATTAAGTCTAGTCTAGCCCAAATGTGGTCTCTAGATTGTAACCATAAAGATGTAACCTAGGGTTCATGCAATTCTAGGGTTTTTTTTTTTGTTCTTTTGTTTTGTTCTTTAGCAAACCACAAGAATAGAATTAGTTCTCTGATAAAAATTGGAAGCCAATTAAATTGAAATTTGGCGAGTAGATTCCTTTTTCAATTATTGTTTTAGAGAATATTTTTTTGTAATTTTTTCTATTTTAACTGAATTTACAGAGATTTTTAAATGTCAAGGGGTCAGATTTGGAATTTTAACCCCTGGTCGATTTTTCAAATTGAAATAGTATGAAATGACTTTCAAAAATTCAGAAAAAATATGGAAAATAAAGCCAATGAGATCAGCTTTCAAACATCGACATTTTTAGTTGAAACAGATTCGCGAGTTGCTCGAAATTACGTTTTGAATTTTGAAAAATCTCAAATATAGGTCAGTCTGACCCCCTTGCATTTCATGAATTTTTAAACTTTATAATTAGAATTTTTTCAAAAGAATGGTGACGTTTGAAAGATTGTTTGAAAATGAAGGTGTAACCCAAATTTCAAAATTTTTTGCTCACTAATTTTCTGACAATTGAATTTTTGAAATGAACTTTGAACTCTAACAAAAAATTAGAGAATGGTGGAAAAGTTTTTAAAAGGTGTTTGAGTTTAAAAGTCAACTTTCCACCAAAAGAAATTTTTTTTCAAAATGGAATTTTTTTTTCAATGGATTTTAACTTTTTTTTGCTTTTTCAAAACTAACCTAGGATTAAAAAAGAACCTAATCTAACTACAAGATTTTTTTTCATTGGTTAATATTTTGTTTTCACTTTTTTCTATGAAAATAAATAACCTTTTTTTGTCTTTTTTTTTTCAAATGAAACTGCTAGAAGCAAGTTTAACCTAGGGTTCAAAAAAAACCTAATCTAAGGTAGATAAGATGTGCACTTGGAAATTTTTCTCCACACTCGTATGCGCAGATCCTGTTTTTCTTATTTTCCTGCACATAAAAAAGACAAGCAATGGAAAAATTTATTAGTGATAGCTGAAAAGATCGAAATCAAAAAATGACGTTGCCTCCCTGACAATGGCGGCATTTGACGAAAAGCTATTTCTCATGCATTTTAAAGTCGATGGAAATCGTAGTATAGTCGCGCTAAAATGCTCGTCAAAAATGATTTTTGTAATGATAACAAAACTTGAGTCCCGTCATTCGTCTCTGGGAGGCATTTATGCAAATCTAAAATCAATCTTTTCTAGCTCTACTTGCTTAAAATCGCGTAGCAGTTTATGGTTATTATGTATTTAAGCACGACATACTTAGTTGCAAGAATATCAGAAAGTAAAAGCAGGAAACTTTAATCACACAAAATATATTGCAACAAGCTCATGGTGATTTTCAACACATAGACATATATATATAGAAAAATTTCTTTCATTCATTCAAGATAGTGTTTGCAACATGGAACTAGAGGAAAGCTTATAAAGGAAAGCTAAAAACATCAATCCAGTTAACAGAAAATGATCGCATACAGGAAGCTATGGGGGAATTTTGCATGCATCATTGGGGGAGAGTAAAGAGCTACTCTTCTAAGAAGTAATAAAAGCATGTAAAATGTGAAGAACTAGCTACTAATCTAGCAGAAATAAGCACATTCGGAGGTGGGCTCCGATGGCCTTTGAATGGTTGAGAGGACGGGCGGCCAATGGTGCTTAGGCTGACGCTTGGAGAGAGGTTGGAGAGGTGATCCAACATCCTGGAGTGGAGATGGTAGTGGCCATGATGAAGCAGCTAGTGAAGGTGGAGTGGAGGTGGATGTAGCTAACCTAAATGGAAGCCAAGTGTGAATGAATGCCAAGAAGGGATGGGTGCAAATGGCCACCCCTTAGGTCTTTCTATAGACCTAAGGGAAGCTCTCTAGAGAATTACGTAATTCTCTAGAGAGGCCTATGGTGAAAGCTCATGGGAGAGTGAGGGAGAGATGATGGATGGTGGTTTTTATATCCACCAAATGTGGATCTAAAAATTGAATGGCTCATGGTTTCTAATTTTAGTAAGGAAGCCAACAACACATGGTAGAGAGTTCTAGAGAACTCTAAGCTAGGTATTTTCGTGTGGATGGTGTGTGTGGGTGTGTATGAGTGCGTGTGGGTTGAAACTTAGGTGGCTAGGTTGATTAGGTTAGGTTCTAGTGGGTTTAGGTGAGTGTCAGTCTCAAATTAGGGTTATAAACCCTAATTCACTAAGGTAAAGTGCAATTACACTTATTACAAATTTAATTGGGTGTGTGGAAACTTAATTGAGAGTAAAATAACTCAATTAAGTCAGGTCTAGGTCAATTAGACTCTCACTAAGTCCAATTGGACAATGTGTGCTGAGATCAGAGCTCAATTGGACTCAATGAGTTCAATTGAATAGACTGAAGAGATTGGCCATGATCCAAGTAAATTAGGTTTAGTGAGGACTTAATTAGGTCCTTAGGGAGGCCTAGAGGTGATCTACTAGGTTTAGGACACCTTAATTTAGGTTCTTATGGGGTTAGAATTTGGTTTAGGGGGCTAGAGATCCAAGATCAGGCCTTGAATTCCAAAATCGGAACTAGAGAGTAGTTCCAGACATCTAATAATAGTGTCAAATGCCTTATAGTAAAAAATTAGAAGTCTAGACTTGTTGTCTGGATGTCCAATCAGAGTTAGGAGGGATTCTAGACTATTCTTGTCAATTCTACAGAAATTGGACGTCTGACCAAGTGTCTGGACGTCCAATAACACAACAGAAGTGGGTTTAAGGTGTGCAAGAGTTGGCTAAGGGTTCTGGATGTCCTATAACTCATCTGGACGTCCAGATAGAGGTTGGAATTAGGGTTTTAAGGTTTCCAACGGTGTGATGTCCTAATCTAGCGGTGGTAAGGCTTGGGGAAGCTTCTAGGTTATCTTAGGGTTAGGATGGTCCTAAGTTCTTCATATTTTATTGCTTTATTCCTACTTAAATAGAATAGCATCTCAACCCCTTACATTATTGTCTACTACATCTTATTCTAGGTCTTCTGCTCCAGCTCTACTACAACACCAGTTATTCCTTTTTCTTCAGATCCAGCTTCAGATCCAGCTTCATATCTAGCTTCTAATCAACTTATTACCTGTAATTGACATAGTGCACCTAATCAACACATTATAGCATTATTTTATGCATAGTTAAAATAAAGCAATAAAGATGCAAATAATGCTTATGCATGCGTGAACTACCCTAACTTATGCTAAGTCCTACCCTAATTTAGGTCAATTAAGACCTATGATTGCTGTGCAATTAGTTGGCAGTAAGAAAGGGTAGATATAAAGGAAAATTAGCATGTCCCACAAAGTTGAATGGTCCACGATTTTGGTAACTTTAGGTTTCCAAGATCACTTAGAGAATCAGTGAAACCATCTGTGAGAGGCTTCAACTCATCTTTCTACAAAATGCTACATTTACAAACAAATTGGTAAACAAAAACATTTGTAAACAAAGAAAGTATAGAATATAAAGATTGATACATAATGCAATGATATTCACAAGAAAGGTTTTGCTAGCATTTTGAAGGCCTATCATCATATAGTCAAAAATAAATTGAAGTTCTGAAGATCCAGGAGACACACTCTTAGAATCACCAAAATCACCAATGGCTCTACTGGCAATGGAATACAATCTCAGCTTGTGTGGCTTCCCATTCTTATCAACCCCATCAGCAATCACAACAATGGATTGCCCATCTCTATATGGGATTTCTCCTACAATCACATAACAAATTAGCAGTGTCAATGGAACTGAAAGTAAGAGACAAATCCAGATGCTCTTGCCATATTTGTTTTAGGACCCACAATAAAATGAAAGTAGAAAAAGATAAAAGAGATACACAACTAATTTCTTTAAGAAAGCCCATTTTAATGAAGTATTGTATGAGACAGGCATCCTGCATACATTAAACAACATTATGTATTTTATGTGGTAATTTCTCACTGAGAATCTTTGAGAAAAAGTCCAATATACTATAATAGCTAATATACCCTATTCAATATATTAACTTACCGCTAAGGGATTGTCTTAATGGTAGAGCACCCTACAGGAATCCAAGAGGTCATGGATTCAATCCCATGCCCACCACTTTTATATTCTCAAAAAACACATATTAACTTACCGAAGTAACCTAGAGCATTTCTTCTTAACCATTCAAAAAAATATCACAAAAGAATAACTTAGGAAAAAAACCCCAACAATAGGTTCATTCCTAGAAAAGGCCCATTCCATAAAATGAATATACTAGGTCTCATTTTTTTAGGTATAACAAGGTCCTCCTATAATGGAGGTATAAATAAAATCAATGGCATGATGACACATGCAGTCCAAGGTCCTAATATCCATCTTTTATAGCCATCAACCATTAATTTTTGTATTTGCAAGTAGCATCCAACTCATGGCAGCATTTCTAACCAGCAGATGCTCCATTGGAGAATGTGGAGGCAACCCTGTGAATCATGGATTAGAAGACATGCTCCTTCAAATACACAAGTCATATTAAAGGGTATTCTTTAGTAAACAATCAGCATAGGATGGTGTAAAAGAATTAATGCCATTAGCTTCCATAGTTATTGTTCAAAGATTAGGACCTCGTTGTTGGGAATAAAAAAATAATAGACATTTTTTGGAAATGTGCCTAAAGGTTGGATTCTCAGAGGAGCATAATGAGGTTACCAGACATGAACACAATCTGAGTCTCCAATATCAATAGGACTTGGAACCCCAGTCAAAGCATCATATGACCAGTTAGCACAGCAAAACCTTTTTTCGCTAGAAGAAGCAAAGCCATCAATTACTAACAATCCTTGATACTTAAGATGTTCTTGACAAATTACCTTTAGAAGAGATGCTGTTTGAGATCCAACAACTATAGTCTAGATGTTTGTCATGTCTTTAAAAGTGGGCCTATCATTCCAACATGCCCCTTCATATGAAGTGTTCATTCAATCCAGCCAATAGATTTATCAACAAGGGATCTGAAGGACTAAATCTTGGCTATTAGGCCTATGTGACTTTGCAAACATTGGAAAGCATTCAAGCAAAACCTAATAAACAGAGCCGCACAAACTTGTTTAACCACTTAACAAAATTATGCATCTATGGATATGGAACTTTCTCCAAGAAGATGTATTTTGTTAAGAACTTGATATACAAATAGGAGAGAACAAAAAAAAAAAGCAGAACCAAAAAAATTGACAAACCAAGGAAAACTCAATAGCATATGTATAGGATTTATTTTAATTGAATGAGAAGAGGTAGTGATTGATCGATTACAAGGGAGGGAAGGCATGGGAGTCCTTACTTCGAGGAGAGCGCAGATGGTGAGCTTGACAGTGTTTTTGCTGGAGGTGTCGTGGTAGTTCTTCTTGAGGAACTCGCGCATGGAGTTGGAGTTTTGGCTAGTGGCATCGGCCTTTGAGATGGAGAAGGTACCGGAGGGGTTGATCTAGTAGAGGGAGGGGATGCTGGTGTAGGGTCGAAACTGACGATGAGGGTGGAGAGGTTGATGGGCCTAACACCACCACTCTTGGTGTACCACTGCTGAAGCCCGGTGATGTACCTCGTGATGTACTCCACCATGATGGGGTCCCCCACGGTCAACTTGTGGCTCTAGCACTCCACACGAGCCTGGTTGATGAGGATGCAGACATCGGCCTTGAAGCCCACGCAAGCAAGGGCGATGTGGGTGTCCCGGTTCATGATCGTCTTCACGGACCTGGATGGAATCATTGGTTACAATGAGGATCGATTGAAGGGGATAAAGGGAGGGTGAGATTATTACCACCACCACAACTTACTGGGAGTCCTAGAGCTTGGCAGTGGACTTCTTCTCGATGTCGAGGACGATGGTGTCGGTGTCGAGGACGCCAACGACGGTGTTGCCCTTGCTGACGGCCTCGAGGGCGTACTCGACCTGGAAGAGGTGGCCGTCGGGGGAGAAGACGGTGATCGCAGTCATAGCGAGCCATTGTGGTGGCAGTGGTGGTGAGATCCTTCTCTTTTGGGTCTCTCTCTCTATCTACCTCTCTAGTAAGGCTTTTGTTGAGGGGGAACGGGAGGGGGAGGGGGTTGGAGTTGGAGCTCTCTCTGCTTTTGGAGGGTGGGGGAGATGACGGGTGGGCTGGCTGAGCTTGGGGAGCAAGGAGATGTGTGGGGGGAGGTGTTGCCGTTGGGGATTGGGGGAGTCGGGAGAGGGAAGGGGAAGGTGATGTCATCGGAGATTGGGGAGAGGGAAGGGGAAAGTCAGCATCCGAGAGGAAATTCAAGAGAGGGAGGGAGGAAAATTTTTTAGAGGAAAGGTTATGGTCATGGTTTCATTTGAAATTGTCATCAAAGGGTATGTTATGGTCACGGTCTCATTTGAAATCATCATCAAAGGAAGGCTATGGTCACGGTCCCACTTGGAACCGTCACCAAAGCCTTTTGTCATGGTTCTTATCCCTATGACAAAAGGTTATAATAGAAAACAAATCTTGCTCTCCCACAATGGTCACAGTTTTAGGTGGAACCTTGATGATAAGTTACTTTTGGTAACAGTTTTTAAAACCATTACCAAATAACTGTGACTAAACCTTAGTTTTCTAGTAGTGTCAGCTGGGTGCAATGAAGTTCAAGGAGAATGGAGATCAAAAGATACTGTAGCCAAATTCGAGTCAGTGAGTTCGAAGAATGGTTTGAGTCTTTGACTATTCATGACAAAAGGTTTTGATTCATGGCTGAGTTCACTAATTTTGACCGCTCCATTTTCAAATACTCATCTCACAAGGAATGGTCCAATCCATTTTGATCTGAGTTTTCCTGGGAAGAGCTTGAGTTTGGCATCGAAGAGTAATACTTTCTAACTAGGATGGAAAGATTTTCATGAAATGTGCCTATCATGGAAGGCTTTCACCTGATCTTTGTAGGTTGCTGAGTTCTCGTACACGTCATTGCATAGTTCCTTGATCTTGCTCAATTGCAACCACCGGTGGATTCCAGCCTTCATAAGATCTAGATTGCATTTCCATACTGCCCAGTAGGCTTTGTGCTCCATTTTTATGGGTAGGTGACATGCTTTCTCATACACGAGTCTAAAGGGAGACATTCCTAACTGGGTCTTATGGGTGGTTCTATAGGCCCACAAGGCTTCCGAAAGGTAGGTGACCAATCCTTCCTGTCAAGTTGAACAGTGACCTGAAGGATCTTCTTAATCTCCTAATTTGACAATACGGCCAATCCATTAGTCTGGGGGTGATAAGTGGTCGAGATATGATGCAACACCCTATGCATTTTCATCAGGGACTAGAAGTGCACATTTGCGAAATGAGACCTATCATTGTTGATGATGGCTTTTGGAACCCTAAATCTGGAAAAGATGTTCTCCTAAATGAATCGAAGAACTTTATGACCACTTATTCTGTTGGGGACTGCTTCGATCCATTTAGAGATATAATCAATAGCGATTAAGATGTACTCGAAGCCGTTAGATCATAGAATGGGTTCCATGAAATCAATTCCCCATATGTCAAAGATTTCCCACACGATGATCGGATTCAAGGGCATCATGTCACGTGGGCCCATGTTGCCGAGGATTTGACAACGAGCACATGCCCTACAATAGGATTGTGCATCTTTGAACATTGTGCACCAAAAGAACCCACACTGGATGATCTTCGCTGCGGTTTTACGCCCAGACTAATGGCCACCGCAGGCCTTATCATGACAGAATGAGATTACGTAGTTGACCTCATTGTCAGGATTGCATCTCTAGATCACATGGTCATTACCAATTTGGAAAAGATACAGATCTTCCTAGACATAGTACTTGGCATCAGAAATCAGCTTGTCCCACCAAGAAGTCACCCAATTTGCTGAGACTTTCCCCGTAACCAAGTAATTCATGATGTCGGCAAACTAAGGAAGTCCGTTAATGGCTAAGAGATGCTCATCCGAAAAGTGCTCGCTAATAGGTTTGGATGGGTAAATGACCAAAGAAGGAAGGTGAGACGAATGGCCAGCTATTACATTCTACATTCCTGCCTTGTTGTGAATTTCAAGATCAAATTCTTCTAATAGCAAGGTCTAGTGGCTTAATCTCGGCCTTGCATCCTTCCTTGTGGTAAGTGCCTCACTACAGTGTGTTCCAAGTATATGATGGCATGGGAACCCAGGAGGTATGACCTAAATCTCTCCAGGCCAAATACTACAACTAGCAGCTCTTTCTCCGTAATAGTGTAATTACGCCGAGCCTTGTCCAATGTCTTAATTGGCATAATATATGACCACTGGCTCCTGATCATTTTTATCACCCAGCACCGTTCCTACTGCATAGTGAGATGCATTGCACATGATCTCGAAGGGTTAAGACCAGTCATGAGATTGCAGGATTGGTGATTGGGTGACTCAGTCACGTAGGATTGCAAAAGTGTGAATGCACTCACTAGATACCCCAAAAGGTGTGTCCTTCGAGAGGAGATTTATTAAGGGGTATGTGATCTTAGAGAAATCAGGTATGAATTGATGATAAAATCCAACATGCTCCAGGAATGATCTAATGTCTTTGACTGAGTTAGGCACAGGTAGCTTGGAAATCAGATTTTCCTTTGCCCGATTGACCTGGATAGCTCTCTTAGAGACAAGATGTCCAAGAACAATGCCCTCGGGAACCATGAAGTGGCTCTTTTCCCACGATAGAACCTGGTTCACTTAGATGCATCTTTTAAGGATCTGGACCAAATGCAAGCGGCATTCATCAAAAGATTCACCGAATACCAGGAAGTCATCCATAAATACCTAAAGGTAATTACCTACCATATCGAAGAATATGGCTAGCATGCACCTCTGAAAGGTGGTAGGTGCAATGCATAGCTAACATGGCATCCTGTGAAATCCGCACGTCCCGTAGGGGCAGGTAAAGGTGGTCTTTTCCTGATCCTCTGAATTAATTACCACCTGATTGTATCTGGAGTAACCATTCAGGAAACAAAAAAATCAATTTCCCACTAATTTGTCGAGAATCTGGTCAACGAACAAAAGTGGGAAATGATCTTTCTTCATTGAGTCATTCAATTTTCGATAGTCTATGTAGACTCTCCATGAATTTGCAATGTGGTTTAGGATGGTTTCTCTAGATTCAGTCATGATAATGGTGTGCCCTGCCTTTTTAGGCACAACCTGGATCGGGCTCACCCAGTGACTATCAGAGATCGGGTAGATGATGCTAGCATCTAACCACTTAATGATCTCTTTCTTCATGATCTCCTATAGATTTGGATTGAGTCTTCTTTGCATCTTGAGATGGTCATGAGTGTAGATAGGGTGTGTGCAATACGAGGGACTAATACTAGTCATATCAACGAGAGTCCATCCGATGGCTCTCTGATGCTGCTGGAGAACAGAAATCAGCTTTGTCTCTTGATCAGATGTGAGTTGGGGATTGATGATCACAGGAAACATTTGATTGGAACTCAAAAACACATATTTCAAATGATTTAGGTGAGGTTTTGTTGGGATCATAGAGTGCGTACTTGATCAGAAATGCATCGTAGTACAGTTGCGAAATACGATCAGCAAAAATAATTTCTAAGATAACGAGACTTGAGTCCTGGTCGTTTGTCTTTGGGAGGCATTTATGGAAATGCAGATTTGAACTTGATCTTGCTTACTTTACTTGCTTAAAATCGCACGCCGGTTTCTCATTGTCGGATCAGTGTTCGGTGACTTTCATTATTAACCCTAATTACGTGCGCATGTGTTAGGTAGATGACAAACGTGAAAGTGTGAGTTTCAGTACACACGATTCTAGTTATGTGGTGGCCGTTTACAGAAAATGCATTAATAGTTAGATCCTCGATATTTTCAGATACTGACATGCTAGTTGCAATAGATAGTAATTAAGAGAAGGCAACTTTAAACACACAAAAAAAATATTGCAACAAGGCTCATGGTGATTTTCACTCATAGATATATATATATAGAAAAGGATTTTCTTTGATTCATGGTGGTGTTTGCAACATGAAGCTTGTGGAAAGCTTATAGAGGAATGCTTGGAAACACAAATCAAGCTAGCAGAAAATGATTGCATACATAAATCTAGGGGGTGATTATGCATGCATCATTGTGGGAGAAAATAGAGCTACACTATTAAGCAGCAAGCAAAGCAGTAAAATTGTGAAGAGCTATGGCAAAACTAATGGCATTCAAAGGTGGGCTCTGATGGCCTTTGACTTGGTTGAGAAGATGAGGGGTAGTTAATGGTGCTTAGGCCAGCCCTTAGAGAGAGGTTGAGGTGATCCAACATCTTAGCATGGAGATGGTGGTGGCCATTGTGAAGCTACTTGTGAAGGTGGAGTGGAGGTGGAATGAAGCTAAGCTAAAATGGAACCAAGAGTGAATGGCTGCAAAGTGCCACACCTTAGGTCTTTTTATAGACCTATGGGAGACTCTCTAGAGAAGTGTGGAACTCTCTAGAGAGAGTCCCAAGTGCGGCCGACCAAGGTGGGTTTTAGCAACCAAGAGTGGAGCCACATTAAAGAGAGTTCTAGAGAACTCTAGGTGTGTGTGTGTGTGTGTGTGTGTGTGGGTTGAAACCTAGGTGGCTAGGTGCATTAGGATAGGTTCTAATGGGATTAGGTCTAGGTTAGGTCTCAAATTAGGGTTGCAAATCCTAATTCACCAAGGTAAAGTGCAGTTAAACTTAATATAAGTTTAATTGGGTGTGTGGAAACCTAATTGAGAGTAAAACAAATCAATTAAGGTAGGTCTAGGTCAATTGGACTCTCACTGAGTCCAGTTGGACAGTGTGTGCTGAGATCAGGGCTCAATTGGACTTAATGAGTCCAATTGAATAGACTGAAGAGATTGACCATGGTCCAAGTCAATTAGGTTTAGTGAGGACCTAATTAGGTCCTTAAGGAGGTCTAGAGGTGATGTACTAGGGTTAGGGAACCTTAATTTAGGTTCCTATGGGGTTAGAATTGGGTTTAGGGAGCTAGAGATCCTAGATCAAGGCCTGAATCTCAAAATAGGGTCTGGAGGGTAGTTCTGGATGTCCAATAAAGTTATCAGATGTCTTATAATGAAAAATCAGAAGTCCATACTTATTGTCTGGACATCCAACCAAAGTTAGGAGGGATTATAGGTTCTGTTTTGGGTATTCTGTAGAAATTGGACGTCTGACCAAGTGTCTGGATGTCAATAATACAGCAGAAGTGAGTTTAAGGTGTGCGGGAGTTGGCTAAGGGTTTTGGATGTCTTATAACTCATCTGGATGTCCATATAGAGGCTGTAATTAGGGTTTTAAGGTTTCTTAGGGTGCGGTGACCTAATCTATGGGTTGCTAAGGTTTGGGAAAGCTTCTAGGCTGTCCTAGGGTTAGGATGGACCTAAGTTCTTCACAATTTATTGCTTTATTCCTACTTAATAGAATTACATACCTTAACTCCCTTACATTATTATCTACTGCATCTAATCTAGGTCTTCCGCTTCATTTCTGCTGCAACACTAGTTATTCTTTATTCTTTAGATCTAGCTTCAGAACTAGCTTCTGATCAGCTTATTACCTGCAATTGTCATAGTGCACCTAATCAGTACATTATAGCATTATTTTATGCATAGCAAAAAGAAAGCAGTAAAGGTGCCAGTAATGCTTATGCATGCATGAATTACCCTAACTTATGGTAAGTCCTAGCCTAATTTAGGTCAATTAAGACCTATGATCGCTGTGCAATTAGGTTTCAACTCCATGATCGGGCTATTGGCAGTGGGTGGGGGTTCCGGATGGGCCTCAAAAGATAAAGTGGGAGCTAAAGGTGAATCTGGATCAGCTCTGGGCTCCTCTATCTATCGGTCATAACTTTCTTGAGGTTGAGGATCAGAGATAATCAAGTCTTCCTTTGCAAGCGGATCCTCAACCATAGAACTGATGTCACACACTTCCTCGATTACCCTAGTGTTTATTCCTTTCTGGGCTTAAAGATATCAATCTTTACAGTCTGGTTGCTGAATTTCAACTCGATCTGGCCCTCTTCACAGTTGATATTTACCCTAGTTGTGCCTAGGAATGTTCTCCCTAAAATAATAGGTGTGTTCCTCAGATTTTCATGAGTATCCTTGTTTAACAAGAAGTCCACTGGAAAATAGAAATTGCGGATCCGAACCAGAAATCCTAGAGAATTCCTCTGGGTGACTTGATTGATCAGTCTGCTAACTAGAAAGTCACTTCAGTTGATTTGAGCTCATTTTCCTTGACATGGTCTAGTAGGGATGTAGGTATCAGGTTTATGGAGGCTTCTAAATCCAACAATTCTTAGTCAAATTCTAAATCATTGATCTGAAAGGAGATCAAAGGGGTGACAAGATCATTTGCTTTTTGCAGGAGTTTAGTCAAGATGATTGAGCTAACTTACTCAAACAATATGATTGGACTCAGTCTTTGCTTCGTGGCTTATGCTTTGGTGTATATAAATCCTTCAAAAATCTCGCGTAAGCTAGTACATGGCAAATTGCATCCATTAAGGGGATGCTTATCTGGACTTGCTTGAAGTGCATGACCAGATCTTCCTCAAGTGCCACGGGTTTGGGTTTCCTCTTTCCTTTAGTCAAGGACACAGGAAATGAAACCTCTATAGGTTCCTTTAGGATTGGTTTACGTTCTGGATCTAGGATAGGGGTATCTTAGATAACTAACCTAGGGCTAGGTCTGAACTACCGAGCTAAGAGTTGCTCGAATAAGGTGGATCCTGAGTCAACTTGCCACTACGTGTTGTAACATAATTAAGTCTTGCTTGGTTTTGGTTCAGAGCCAGCAGAAGTGGTGGTTGCTACTAATATCCCGAGTATGATGATGAGTCCTCCATCTCATCACGTGATGGAGCAGAACGGGCCTGATAAACATAGTGAGCTTGCCCCTAATTCAGGTTCATAATGCACCTTTGATTCAGCATGTTATTAGCATTTGGAAGAGGCTAAGACAGAAGTGCATGAGGTTGGTGAGAATTCACCATCTGTGCAAGCTGATTTCGAACCTTTATGATCTCGTCTTTATGCTGTTTTTGCATGGCCGCATTGGTCTTTTAGATGTCAGCCAGGATTTATAGAATTGGAGTCATTTGATCTTCCCTTGATGGCCCGAATTGGTAATTAGATTGGGCCTGGGCTGAATGGGTTGATAAGGGCATGGAACCTGTGGTCAGGGCTAGAATTGAGATCTTGGATTTTGATTATTCCTGACCACATGAAGTTGGTATGATTACGCCATCCAGGGTTATAGGTATTTAAGAATTGATCATTCTAGATGGCATGGAGATCCTCGCAAGTCAGAGGAACTCTTGAAAAGTCAGAATACGAGGGTTCTGAGATCCCCCAACTAGAGTAGGTAGTTTCGGAGTTTCCTCTGAAACTAAGATCAAATGGGGGTGGATATGTACCTATCCCCTGATGATAGTGGTGATAAAAGTTATGCACAACCTCCCTACCAGAGGGCAGTTGCGCATACGTGCTCTACTATGTTGAGGTGGCTCCCTGCAGATGTCAAGTCAATTCATCCACCTTTTTCTCGATGACAAAGACCTTATCTAGGCGACTGGCCATCAGTTCTAGATCAACGGATGCGGGCACGCCTTGAGTCTCGTGTATCCCCGTCTATTTGTCAATGCATGGGTAGTCATCTGATCAAACATACCCATAGATTCATTGTTTATGGAGTTCTCACAAATATTCTTGAGAATCTCCCAAACGGTATCTTCTTGCTAACCCATGATGTTGCCACCACAGGTTGCATTGATAAAGAGTCTAATATCGTCACGAAGTCCCTGGTAAAAAGACTGGACCTACTCCCATTTAGGAACTCTGTTATGGGGGCATTTCTACATGAGATCCAGAAAGCAATCTCATGCCGCATGAAGTGGTTCTCCCAGATTTTGCGTAAAGTGTGTGATCTGGTGCCTCAAAGCATGCATTCAACCGACCGGGAAAAATTTCCTCAGGAATTCAGATTGTAGTTCAGCCCAAATGTTGATTGAATGGGTTAGAGTTTGATACTAGTGGGCAGCCTTATCCATGAGGGAGAAGGAGAACATTTTCATGAGTAAGATATCACAATTCTGAACAGGTGGTCCGAAGGTCTGGTCCAGATGTTTCAACTACTAGATGTGCTGAAAAGGATCTTCGGAATTTAGCCCATGGAATATGGGGATGCATGGAGCATATTGTGCTTGAGTTCAGTTTCAAGTCCTCCAACTAGGATCTATACCTTGGGTTCAATTGCTACCACAGCAGGATTGTAACAATCTCGCATTTGGGGATGCTACGGTGGGTTCATGAATGCCTGAAATAGAACATTGAGGTGCTATAGCTGATTCTAGAGATTGGGTTCCTCTTCTTGATTCTCCATGGATATAGCTGAAGGAGATCTGGGCTTAGAAGCAGAAGAGTTGGAAGAGATATCAATCTGATCAGAAGGTAGCATGAACAAGTGAGTCGAAGCTTGGCCTCGATGGGAATGAATTGCTAACAAGGGTCTCAAGAGTGGTTTTAAGGACTTCCTCTCGGACACGCACTAATGTGCCAAATGAGGAACAGAATGCGTAATGGACCCAATTGAGGCACCCAAAAATCATTGGATGACTAAGGAGGTTCAAGGATGATGATACCTCTTGATTAGGAAGTCACACACCTGAGAAATACTTGGGCAGCCAAGAAAGGAGAGCCCAGCAAAGACCCCTACACGATAGAGCATCCCCACGGGTTACAGTGTTTACCCCACCCGATCTTCCTTGTCACTGAGAATCCAAGTAGACCAGAATGAGCAGCTTGACTCCTTATGTCTGCCAATTTTAGTCCTGAATTATGGTCCTTTGAATTTCACTTGAACTTTAGTATTGATTTGTGATTTGTGACCTAAGTTGAAGGTTGGTTAGCCCACAAGGTGGGTCAACTTCTCCTAACTTGCCCTAAAGTTTAGGATGAGTTGGGTACTGAACCCAAAAATCACCCTGAGTTGTTTGCAAGCAGATTAATAAGTCCCAAGTTTTAAGGATTCAAGTGAATGTTAGAGGCTTCTTTTAGGGACTTCTTACTCAGATCAATTCAATCAAGGCTTGGGTGACACACAATGCAGGAAATCAATTCTCTTTTAATTCCACCAAGTGTGTTTTCCTCAAACCCTAAAAATAGAAACCCTAGTTTGGCTCTTTTCTAGGTCCAATTTTTTCCAAGTTAGACACCTAGGGCTCAATCAAGAAGGTGAATAGCCCTAGGCACCTTAAATCCTTAGTAGGTGTAAAATTATGAATGGGGATGTCTAAAATAAATCAAATCAGGTAACTCAAGTGATTAAGTCTAATAAAGAATGTGAGTTTATCCTAATTGATTCTTCTTTTTAATTCTTTCTAGAAATAAGGGCTTAAGAAGAAGGAAACAAGATTGCCCACTCCTGGAGTGGCTACCATGTGGCTAATATTTTCCTGTGTACCTCACATAACCACAACAAATCAGATAGAACAAGTTGGAATCAGATCAGAATTATAATTAGTGAAATTAAACTATACGTTGCTCCTCGGCAACGGTGCCAAAATGTTCATGTGAAATTTTCGTCGTTTAAGATATACGTCATAGTATAGTTGACAATATCGCTCAAAACATTTAAATTTATAAAACTCAGATTCAAAAAAGCGTCCGTGGTTGCTTGCAGGGAGCAATTGTGTAATTTAATTCACTAATCACAATTTAACAAGTAATATATGCAATTGAAAAAAAAATACTCAACATGATATTTCAATGAAGGATAGAGTATCAGTGCAAAAAGAATGGGTTAAAATGGTGATTTGAATCACCAATTTAACCCTCAATGTTAAGTTCTTAATCTACTCAAATATTTGAATAGTAAACCACAATCAATAATCCACGTCAGTCAAGTATTCAAATATTCCAATAGTAACTAGCAGAATGCCTCAGACGATAGACCAAAGGCTTTAGATGCCTTATTAGAAGTGGCTCGGCCTCGCAAGAGCTCAAGGCTCTCTCTCTCTCAAGAGCCTCAGATGAACACAACAGCAACAGGGCACAATGCTCTCTTAAGAGCTTCAGAGCTAAGGCACAGCACAGTAGATATCCAACAGAAGCTCAAGGGCCTCACACAAGGCCTGTAGTGGTTAGGGATAAGCTTCTTCTTCAGCACACACCTAAGGATTGCATAGCAAAACCCCCCCTCCTCTCACAAATCTATCATCTTCTCTTTCTCTTCTTTTAATCGGGGTTTAATCAGGTCAAGTATCAGGTAATTGGGCCATGAATAGTGGCCAGACCTGAGGGAGTGATCGCAGGAGAGTTGTGAAGAGGCTCGTGAGTGGGGGACCTGACCCTTCGGTAACTTGGGCAAAAAGCACAGGGCAAGAATTCCACTTAAGTGCTTGCGCGAGTCCTTCACCTTACGAGGTGGCACTTAAGTACCTCCTTCTTCTTCAGGCACTACAGATGCAAAATTCATCTAATTGAAGTAGCGGACATAGCCTGATGCATCAATTGAGAGCCTAGGATTCTCCTTGACTAGATATCACAACACCTGGGGGTCGCAACTAGGTCAAAGCTGCTCGGAGCATGGTGGTCGAAGCAGCTCGGAGCAAGGCGGTCGGAGCTGGAGGTGATGGCGGCGACGGCAATACCTGAAAAAAAGAATATGGGATCAAAAGCCCCAATTAGTAGCTTTTGGAGGATCACTGAAGGGCGACGAGTTCATTGGTGGTCATTTCAGAGTGCGACAAGTTCAGTGGAGCTCTGTCGAGATCGGTGAAGGTGCGTAGAAGTGCATGTGTTCAGTGACAGTTTAGAGTGGATGAATCCCTCAATTTCTTGAGGGTTTTAATGGAGGGGATGTGGAGGATGTTTTGGAGGAAGTGCCAAGCAATTTGGTGGTCTGTGGCACTAGCACGAGCTCACTGGAGCTCGTGCCGAACGTGGGGAAGACAAAGGTTGTGCGGGCGATGGTGTGGGTGAAACCCAAGATCTAAGGGGTTGGAGAGGATCAGGAGGGTGAGAGGAAAAGAAAAGGGAGATTTCGAGATGGAAGGCATGAGTGAGGGTGGCCGACTATGATGGATCAGCACCGGAGAAGGTGAAGGCAACGACGACATAACAGTGAGGAAGGAGAAGTGGAGAGCAACCGTGCTTTGGCAGGCGACAATCGCGAGGAAGAGGGGATGTTGGACCAGCCAATTTGACAGTTGGCCGGTTGGAGGAAGGTGTTGCAAAAGCTCGCCGGAGACAAAGGTGTGGATGGCCGGAGCTAAGAGAGGGTTTTCCTGCTCCAAACTTCGTTAAGGAGCTTGGTTTCTTAAGAGGGTCCTATTTAAAGGCATCAGAAGTTGTTCCAACCAAGGTAGTCTCGGTGAGCTTGAGAACTCAGGGAAGAGGATCCCTAAGATTACGAGCGTTCACATAAGGAATTTGGCTCAAATCAACGTCTAAGACCTAGTCCAATTGATAGAGGACCTCTCAAGGATTCTTCTTTCTAATTTTAGGAGGATTTGATTGATAATCAAGAGAGAAAGCGTCGCTCAAATTTTAGTAGAGGAGCTCCATTCACACCAATGGTGGTAGGGACCTTTTTGCAAAAATGATGACAGAGTTAGGGACCTTATGCAAATTTTTCAAAAGTTACGGGCTTAATTGAGAGGAATACAGTTTAAATGGACTAAAATGTAAAATAGGTCAAGATGGACTCTGATTGGGCCTAAATTTTGGTAAAAACCTAATTTGGTTTCAAGAAATCTGATGGTGAAGTCGGATTTTAGTTTTGATTAAGTTTGATTGAGAAATTTGTGTAGAAACCCAAATTAGGGTAGACATCTATCTATGACTTTATTTAAGGTTAAAATAGGCTCAAATGGTTAAATCAAGGAAACTAAATCTAAAGGAATATTTTTATATGATTTTTAGGAGATTTAGATGAATTTTATCTTGACTAGAACCTCTGTAATTTAAGCGAGTTTGAAATTAGTGTTTTAGGTTCTGTATTGGTTCTCGAAATACGCGAAACCCTGTTTCTGTCTGCATGGACTCACTTATTAGTCTTTAATGCTCATTTGACCTTCAGTTTACCCTTGACGAACCCTTGGTTATTTTGTGTTCATGACATACTATTAAGATTACAGAATTAACCCTAGTTTCCTATTCTCTTCTCAAAATAGAATAGAGTGGAGTTATAACCCTCAAATGGTTATGTAGGAGTATTTATCTTTCAAACCTAACTAAAAGTTGCCAATTAGGGCCTATGATGGTGTTCCCATCACCAGGTTGTTGTGAAGGCCGTGGATAAGTGGTGGTTTTCCCACTCCTCAATGTAACTACATGTGTAGTCGGATTACTATTCGGAGGAGGTGGGTGGGCCAGTTGTTATGAAAAGCTGGATGGCTATTGAGGTGTAGGATTAATGGGAGGATGATTATAGTGGTTTTGATTTCTACCCTGGTAATGGTTCTATTGATTTTTAGGGTTGGGCATGGGTTGGGGCAGTAAATATCCTACAGGTCTCTAAGTTGGAGTAACCCTAATCTGACTATTCAGATTTGTAACAGTGAGGGTTACTTCTATCATTTTGCTCTACATTTCCTGTAGGGTTTTCATCATTTGGCCAATGATGTCTTCTTGAGATGGCCCAAGTTGATAAAAAGTCTGATTTGACCCATACCCTCAAAACTAATTTGGTTTTTGGGGAGGAACTGGGTTGTTCCAGTAGTGGTTCAGGTAGTTCTTCCAATTGGAGGAATTTCTAAATTGCTCTTTGAGGGTTGAGATATTTTCAGTGGGTGATTGCGCAGCAATCATAGGTCCTAATTGACCTAGATTAAGCTAGGACTTAGTATAAGTTAGGGTTATTCATCCATACATATGCATTATCTGCATCTTTACTGCTCTTCTTTAGCTATGCATGAAATAATGTTATAATGTGTTGATTAAGTACATTATGTCAATTGCAGGGAATAAGCTGATCAGGAGCTAGATCTGGAGCTAGATCTGAAGCTGGATCAGGAATAACAGGAGGTGCAGCAGAGCTAGAGCAGAAGGCTTAGTTTAGATGTAGGAATAACAATGTAAGGGAGTTAAAGGTTTTCTATTCTATTAAATAGTAATAAAGTAGTAAAATGTGAAGTGCTTAGGTCCATCCTAGCCCTAGGATAGCCTAGAGACCTCCCCAAGCCTTAGCCACCCTTAGATTAGGTCACAATACCCTAAGAAGCCCTAAAACCCTAGTTCCAACCCTTATCTGGACATCCAAATAAGTTATAGGACGTCCAGGACCCTTAGCCATCTCCCGCACACCTCAAACCTACTTCTGCAGTGTTATTAGACGTTCAGACACTTTGTCAGACGTCCAATTTCTGCAGAATACCCAAAACAAAACCTTGATTTCCCCCTGACTCAGACTGGACATCCAGAACTGAAGTCTGGACTTCTGATTTTTGAGTATAAGTCGTCAGATCATATTATTGGACGTTTGATACTGGTCTCCAGTCCCTGTTTTGAGATTCAAGTCTTGATCTTGGATCTCTAGCTCACTAGACCTAATCCCAACCCCATAGGAACCTAAATTAAGGTGTCCTAACCCTAGTACATCACCTCTAGACCTACCTAAGGACCTAATTAGGTCCTCACCAAACCCAATTGACTTAGATAAAGTCAATTACCTTCACCTAAGTCAATTGGACTCATTGAGTCCAATTGAGCTTAGATCTCAACCCACACAAGTTCAATTGGACTTAGTGAGAGTTCAATTGACATAAACCCAACCTAATTGAGTTATTTCACACTCATTCAATTAAACTTAAGTTAAATTTAATTGCATTTTCCCCTTAGCAATTAGGGTTTGTAACCCTAATTCAAGACCTACACTTACCCAAATCCCTTAGGACCTAACCTAAGCCACCTAGCCACATAGAGCATGACCACACACACACCCATTCACACACAAACACTTCTCTAGAGTTCTCTAGAACTCTCTTGAAGTGGCACCACCTCTTGGTTGCCAAATTTAGCAACCAAGAGGCATTCAAATTGAGATCCACAATTTTTGGATCTCAAAGACCACTTCTATCCTCATGTGGCCGGCCACTCTTGGGCTCTCTCTAGAGAGTTCCACACCTCTCTAGAGGAAAGCCCTTGGGTCTATGAAAAGACCCCATGGGCAGCCAAGTGACCCCATTCACTTACTTGGCAATTCACACTCTTGGTTCCATTAGTTCAATTCATGCCCACTTCCACTTAGCTAGCCACTCCACCTCCACGAGCTCATCACCACCATGGAGGACATCATGCCGGGATTCTGGATCACTCCTCCCTCTCTCCAAGGATCGGCCTAAGCTGCATTGGCCGCCCCTCATTCTCCTCCTGACCATTCCAAGGCCATCAGGGACCACCCCTGAATGCCTGTTATTCTGCTTGATTTAGTTTATGCTCTCCATAAATTTTATTGCTTTTATTACTGCTTAGTAGCATAGTCTTAACTCCCCCCTCAGTGATGCATGCAAAATCCCCCCATTGATTCTTGTATGCAGTCATTTTCTAGTAGATAAATTTAAATTCCAAGCATTTCTGTACAAGCTTTCATCTATAGTTCAGTTGCAAACAACTCTCTCACTGAATGGATAAAAAAATGTTTTATATATATATATATGTCTCCTTGTTATGAAATCACAATGAGCTTATTGTTTGCCATCATATTTACGTGATTTAAGTTGCTTGCTTTTTAATTGTCTATCCATTTTGCAACTAAGCATGTCATTTCCCGAGGATATTGAAAATCTAATGATAGACACTTTCTCCGTAAATAGTCACCATCTCACTAGAATCGTGTGCATAGAAACTCGCACATTTACCATTGTAATTTATTTGATGCACGCGCACGTAATCCGAGTCCATAATAGAAGTGGTAAAATCTTAGTTAGGAGATTGGAAACCGGCGTGCATTTTTAAACGAAGTAGAGCGGCATAAAGTTTGATTTCTAGGGTAAAGCAAACGCCTCCCAGAGACGAACGACCGGGACTCAAAGTCTCATTATTTTTAGAAAATAATGTCTTTGTAGGATCATATTTCGCAACTATACTACGACGCTTTTTCTATCAAAAATGCGATCTACGACCTCTGAATAGTGGGGTTGGGATTTGGATATGTTGAATTCCCTAGTGAAACATAGAAAGCCTCAGAATATTGATTATATTCAGCTTGGGTAGTGTTTAAATTATGCAAATTTTCTCTCCGTTGAATGTTAGGTAGGGTTAGATGTGGAACCTGTGGTGCTTGGATCGGTGTGGCAAGTCCTTCCTCAAATTTCTTTTGATTTATTTTCATCTGGTCGAGTCGTTGGGCAATCATTTATAGATGATCTTGGGTGACGGGAATGGATTGAGTGACTATTTCATGAACATCGAACTGCGAGTTTCAAGTGTTTCCAAAGGTGTTCATGGATGCCTGATTAAAAGAGTTTTCACTCATTTCCTTGAATAAATCATAGGCACTTTTAGCATCCTTATTTAAGAAGTTGCTGTGACATGAGGCATCGACAAAACATCGAATTTGATCTTCTAATCCTTGATAGAAGATCAGCATGAGCTGCTATAAGGGAATCTCATGGTGCGGGCAACTTCTTAAGAGATCATGGAATCGTTCCCAAGCATCATTAAGAGTCTCGCTAGATTTTTGTTGAAAGGTCACAATAGATCTTCATAGGGAATTAGTATGACCTATGGGAAAGAACTTCTTGAGGAAAGCACTTTTGAGCTGAGGCCATGTGGTAATAGGTCTGTCGATGGCACTGAACCAATAAGCAGCCTTATCCTTGAGTGATAATGGGAATAACCGCATCAGCCAATGATCTTCTTGCACATTGTGGGAACAAGTTGTTTATGCAAGGAGAGTTAGTTCTTCAAGAAGGCTGAATGAATCCCTAGGAAGGCCATGTATGTGCTTAATCAGGTTCAGAACTGCCGGATTGATCTCAAAGTCCCCTTCCGGAATTATCACCCTCGGTCTGTCCTTATAGTAAGAAGGATCATAGAAATCCTTTAGAGGAGCGACAGGCTACCGATGGGGTGGTGGGTTTGCCTTTGGTTGGCTAGGTTTGTTATATTCCTAGTCAGTAGTTGTTGATTGGCTTGTTGTTGAGAAATCTACTCAACTATCAAAGAATAAGGATTAGGTAGGGGGCTGTTGTTGTGGTTGTGGCATCTCAACATTAGGAAGATCCAGGTTTGGTAGTTGAGGGAGTGGAAAGTCGAAGGTGGGGGGGGTTAGTTTGTGTGTTTTGTGTGGAAGGGTCGGAAGTGGGATTAGAGGCTGATGTGGATGGGTTAGTGGACATATTTTGTTGGTTTTCCATTTTTTTTATGCTAATGAGAAGAAGAATGCGGAGAAAGTGATCTTTGGTGCGGGGGGCAAAATCAAATGGTCCCTCTAATTGCAAAGTTTGGGACCATCGCCCATGCATAAAATGGAAGAATGTGAGGGGAGGAGAAGAGAGAGAGATGAGAGAAACAAAGCAATTCAAACAGCCAAGCCTAAACTGTCTGAAGGTTGACTCCTTAATAAAACTTAAGGCCTAGGAACTCGATATAAAAGAAATCAATAAGTGAAACTATTTTCTTAAGATAACTCGGCTAGACTGAAAGAGGTGGATTAGGCTCAAGCATGTCCCGGGAAAATCACCAGGGGCTTGTGTAAACTTGCACCCATCATTTGACTTCCCTTTAAGTCTACCGCCGCATTTTCAAAAGAAACTAGGAATGCTTAGTAATTCTTCGATATCTGATATCAAGCCTTAATTGGGTGATGTCCTTAAGTGGTCAAGTGACTACCTTCTTCTTTCAATTTGGCTTAGGTATCTAAATGTGCACAAGATTGTGGAGGGAGTTAATTGGGGTAATGCCCTATTATTTCAATTTTTTTGGTGTGTGCAAAATTGGAAAGAGTGATTCCAATGTCAATCAAGTTGTCACATAAAATTTTTGTTGTTTTTCTACTTTTATGATTTGATTTAGATTAATGCCTTTTAGGGTTTTCTCTTCTTTTTTTTTAAGCTTTCAAACAAGTTTTTGAGATCCACAAACAAAGAGAAATCAAGTTGTATTGGTGAAGGTAGATTTCCCTTATAATGTGGGACTAAAAAATGAAAAGAAATCCTAATTGATTTGATCCTTAAGCAGAAATATTATTACCAATGGATTATTTCAGGTTTTTCTTTTTAAGTAGTGGTGCAAACAAAGCAAACAATACTACTACTAGAAGAAAAATTAAATAGGGATTCAAGAAATTATTTTTTTGGGATTTTAGGAATTTGTCTAATACTTTTTAAAGAATTTTCTTTGTATTGATGTCAAAGTCCAGAAAAGATACCTGTGGGTATTTTGGACTTTTCAGTACCACACCAGCCACCAAAAAATTTTGTAATTTTATATAATGTGTAGAATTTCACAAGAATTCTAGAAAGCTAACTTTCAGAAAAATTGGATAAGTAGAAACATTCCTAAAATTCGCAGATAGTAACAAAATAGTAAAATCAGAGGAGATGACCCTCCTGTGTTCCACAAATTTTTTAAAATTGACTACATCTCCAATTGCTTTAAAATTTGGAACAAAAGTTTCTAACTTGATTTGGAATCTTTGGGTGGAATTTCAAGATTTTAGGAAGCTTGTGGAATTGGGAATTAATTTTTGATATCTGGACAAAAGTCTATACCCGAAAATCAGAACACCAACACTTAATGTAGAGTGGAGTTAAATAATGCAAACAAGCAACCAATGAAATTTTAAAGACCCCACTCCACTGATTTAAATGTTTATGATCTTGAAAGCCAGATTTAATTTTTTTTGCTAGTTTTTAGGAGAAATTATGTGACAAATGACAAGGCACTAACTTGAAACCTTGGGAAGAAAAGGGACTTTGAACTTTGCTTCCAAATTCTCGCCTTCTTTCTGTAATGCCTGTACACATGAGAGAAACAAGAGAGAAAGGGATGAGATCCACTTATCAAGCAAGAGAATTAACTAAATGCAAAGTGATCAAGGTGTGTTTCGCGAATTAAAATTAGGGTTTGGAGGACCTATTGTTGTAGCTCGCAAAATGCATCTATTAGATAAAATTTATAACTGAAACTCTAATGTGAGTCACGAGTTGAGCACAAGGAGGCGAACATTTGATTTGTTTGAAAACCGCACTTCACTTTTATTTATTAATGTCATTTTCATCTTTTCTAATTTTTTTGGTATTTGTTATCAATTAAGCGATTAGGTCGATGAAAACTTTATGTCTTGCAAAAAAATATAGCAGAGAGAGAGAATCACATATATTTCTGAATCCAATGTTTTCTACAACTAAGTATGTGGGAAAAACTACACTAGAAGGCAGTAAAGATAGATGGAGATGAGAAAATCCCCCTTGACGGTTGCTCGGAGGATGACTTAATCTGAGGTTGCCTGGAGGAAGGTGGTGAGGAGCGGGATGTATAGGGACGGAGCCAGAGGACGGAGGATGGGGTAGGACGGCATTGCGGTGAGGATCTTCTTTCCGAAGGGAGGTGAGAAGATGGCCAAGGGATGCCCCATGATTAGGGATGTGAGGTGGGAAAACTATTTTCTTTTCTACTCTAGAGGAGCATCTCAAGCTTGGGACAAGCTCTCTTTAGAGCCTTGAAGGTGGTGAGAGGAAGAAAGGAAGAGATGGTTTAGAATGGTCATGGGTAGGTCCTTTTACATTAGAGGAGGAAGAACAAATTCGCATTTGGTTCATTACTGACGTTCGTAGTCGTCGCTAAAGATCCCTATAGTTGACGCAGAAGATCAACCCTTGAATTCCTCTTGTTGGCTCGCGTAGACCACTAGTGACAGTTGCAAGCATCACTAAAGGCCTATGTATGTGTCGTTGAAGATCTGCCCTCCCCACTGGCACGCTCTGTTGGCATTGCGCACTTCACGTGCCTGTGCTTCTCGCACCGTGTCGCGCACGCCCGTGCTGGAATGTGCTGCGCTGCTGCTGCGCACAGTTGTGGTTGTGCGTGGTGTGCATAATTGCTAATTGGTGGGGGGGGCTGTGGGCATTCAAACCCGCAGCCCTCCTTTGGAGTCCAGCGCCTCCACCATTGCTCCAAGATGTCTAGATGGTTGCGCAAACGTCTTAACTCGTGCGGTGGAGATGAATCCTCAGCTGTTGGATCTTGATCCAACGGCTATGGTGCAAGATCAACGATGATGAGGAGACACCTTCAGCTGCTGCTGGCTGGTGTTGGGCTACCTGGATGACACCACGTGGCGCCATCTGATTCGTCCATTCTTCTTCCTATTGTAGAGGGTGCTACGATGCTCAGATTGAGATGATTGCTGCGTTGCCAGACTATGATCATCGCTCTGAATCCATCCGTACGATCGGATTTTCCATCCGAAACTCGTATGGTTGTCGCATTGCCCCCTAGCCATTGATCTTCCTCAAACTTCATATGATGCTACGGGATTCCAATCTATATGGTTTCGGAGGCGTTAGACTCCGATCATCATCTACATCAGATCCATATGGTCCAATCATCCATCCGAGGCTCTGAAATAAGTCTTCTTCTCTCCTAACTATAAAAAGGACCTAATTAACCTAAAATATATAGAACTACTCTAAATGCAAAATGATGCATGCTATGTGATATTTATAACGTGAAATGCAAATTTAAGCCTAGGAACATGCATGAATAGGAATTTTAACCTAAGTAGATGTGCTACATCATACCCCTTGTGGCTATCTTTTGCTAAACCCTAGCGAAATTAAACTACATGCTATGTATAAAATCAGAATTAGGATTAGATCACTTTGGCCTAAGTCATTTATTAACAATAGAAATTTTCAACTAAGGTCCTAAACAATGAAAACTCAACAGTACCCTGGTGTCAGCAAGAATGCGGACCGCCCAAGTCATCGCTTTATTTGCAAAGAGAAGATACATTTTTTTCTATTTTTCTTCTTTTCTTAATTTTTTGGATTTTCAGAGTTTGAGAGTGTCGGGATAACTTTCTACAGCTACCCAACCTGCTCAAGACTCGAAAAGGACTCTAAGTGCTAAGCATTTTTGTGAAAGGGTAATAGGCTCACAAAATGGCCATTAAGATGGGCTTTAGGTTATTACGACCCTACGGACCTTGCCTAAAAGTTTATCTTTCCGATTGGTAGCTTTCTTCCTACTTTTATTTATGGGCTCAACACAAAGGCGAAGCCAGTGTATATCTCCCCGATTATTTCTACTTCCCTGCTTCTTCCCTACATGTTTTGTGAATTATTGTGCATTTTTGTGAGTTGGGCTCTGGACAATCGGCTAATGGGCTATTACCCATGACCACTTGCTAGCCATACTCGTGCGGTGAAGTGTGACTTTATTATTTTCTTTTTTTCTTATTTTCTCTTCTTCCTAATTTTTTCTTTCCTTTTTGGGTGTTTCTTTTTTTTCTCTTATTTTTTAAGTAGGTGGCTTCCCTGATCTAAGATTTACCTAAAGGCAGTATAAAGAAAATGATCTTGTGGCTGGGATCCTGACAATCGGTCAATGGGCTATTACCGACGACAACTTGCCAACCATACCACCCTAGTAGGTTCATTAACTACCTAATTTCCGCATAAACCGCTGGAAAGTGAGTTAGTGCGAATAGTGTGTAGATGCTTAGACTTAAAATCCCCTCAAATCAGAGGGAGGGTTGATAAGTCACATAGTTATCATCCCAAATTATTTACCGAATAAAAATGAGATTGACTTAGGAGGAATCGAGACCAAGTCCACATTCGAGTGGACACCCAAGTTAATTAAGGCTGAAGACCTAAAGATTCTAAGTGTTCAGGTCCTATCATATCATTTCCTAAAGTTAATACTTCCAAATGCCTAAGTTCTCTCTTCCTAATTTCTTTTTTTTTTCTTTTCCAAAGTTTCAATTTTTTTTATAAGAAACTAAAAGAAATTCTTTGGAGTTAAAAAAATGATTTTAGGATTAAATATCTACCCCCCATGCCTAAATGATATAATGTCCTCATTGTACAAATAAAGACATGAAAAGGTGGAGTAAACAGAATATCACTTGAATATCATTAGAAATCCGATTAGCTCTGTAGGGAACGTGAGATATAAACACATGCTAAATTTAATTCCTTCAGCAGGCATAATATACATACAAAAAAGAAATTAAGAATTCACAAATGCGGGACAGAATCAAAATCAAAAGATTAATCCTCAGATCCACTAGCAGAAGATGTCCACAGACGTGGACCATATTAAAATGCTGACCCATGCCCCAGGTGTTGACGTGGCTAGATCGTGTTTTAACAGTCAATTACGTCGTCGTATAGGTGACCAAGCATTGTCAACAAATAAGAATTTATTACTCGAAAACCTAAGTATCCGAGGTTGAACACAGGGAGCAAATGGAATTTATTCACTAATCTCAAGAATGTAATTGAACACTTAATTACTCAAAACTTAATTCAAAATATATATAGGCATGAGTTTAAAAGTCAATTGTGGCAAAAATACAGAAATTGGACATCTGATCATGGGATCAGATGTCTTAAAAAGATATTCTCTTTTAAATCTCTCTTATGTCTTCTCCTATCTGCTTTCTCTTCTTCTATGGCCATCTACTTCTTCTTCCTTGTTTCTTCTCTGCAGCTCTCTTGCCTTTCTTCTTTCTTCTTATTTTCCTCTGTCTTCTGCCTTTCCTTTCTTCTGCAGTGTCTTTCTCCTTTTCTCTGCGGGTCTTCTTCTTCTTCCTTCTTCAGCCTTAGCTCTCTGACTTCCTCTTCTCTTTGGCTTCGCCTCTTCCTTCTGCCTTGTCTTTCCTACTCTTTTTCCACTGCGAGTCTTCTTCCTTCTTTAGCCTTCCTTCCTTCTTCCTTTTGTAGCTAAGTGTCGCCTTCACTTCAGCTGTGCCTTCCTTCTCCTTCTTCCCTACACAAACCGAAGAGAGCAAAACCTACCCCTCTACCCACACCTGTGTCTCTCTCTCTCTGTATATCACTCCTGAGTATGCTCTCCCAGAGTCGGGTAATCGTGTCGGGTAGCATGCCCGGGTCCAGGTGCATCGGTGTGGGTGTGGTGCGCGAGGAGTGCACGGTAGGATAGTTGGGTCGGGTTGCTAGGTCCGCGGGATCAATTCACGTATGAGGCGTGTATAGGTGAGGGACCTCACCCCATGTGTCTCTCGATGCGAAGAGACTAAAACATAAATCCAATTTATTGCACGCGCCTCACTCAGATGTTTACGAGGTGGGACTAATGTCCCACCCGCTTTTGCTCGCACACCCATAGGAGTTCTTTCTTCCAATTGCTGCAGCTGCAGGCCTTGCAGCGCTAATTGCTTGGACAGCTGACTGCGCGAGGCTACCCAAAACCTGCTAGACCGGGGACCCTGAAGTGCTTCAGCCTAGAGCGAGCTTGCGACCTTCTTAAGCCGTCGCTAATGGCGGCTGGTGCTCAGGTCCTGCACGACACAAAAAGGGCCTTGTGACTCTATCAGACCACAGGAGGACCTTCGCCGTGTCACAGCGAAGGTGAGATAGTAGGTGGCAGGCCGTGGGGCAGCCTAGGCGTGTGTGCCTAGGTCGCTCTGTGGCCGGGTTTATGGGTTAGGTCGGGGGGCATTTGTGGTGGTGTAGGCGGTCTGAAGTGGGTTGATGATGTTCTGTGGAGTGTGGCAGAGGTTATGGCGTTAGTGGCGATACGTGTGGAGTTGTGGAATGATGGGTGCATCTCATTGGAGGTTGGCCGGAGATGGGGAAGATGGCTGTGGACAGTGGCAGTCGAGGGGTGTTTTGTGAAATAGGTTGAGGGGAATTGAAGAAGGGATAGAGACGAGTGGTTCTAACCTAATTAAGTGGACGAAGGGCGATAGAGGGAGGCTGGCAGTACCTGCTGTTGCCGGAGAAGAAGGCGCCCAGTGTAGGAAGACGGCGGTGACGATGGGGCTAGGGATGCTCGCACGGGTGTTGGGTGATGCGGAGGAGGATGGTGAGGACAGCTTTGCCATTGGTATTGTGGTAGAGTGACTAGAAAGAGGAGGGAGGCTCACCAGAGCTCGTTGGACCACTTGGCTAGAGGAGAAGAAGAAGAAATTGAGGTGAATCTCTTGGCAAGTCGAGCTGAGGAGGTGCGGCCAGGGTTGAGGATCAATTTATAGGCACTGGCAGGGGATCTCGTACTTGGAAGACAAGCTTCCAAATGCTAGAGTCCTCGCTGGAGTAGGAAGTCTGTGGGGTACCCAAATCTCTCGTGCGTTCGCACGAGAGATTGGGTGCGAATCAGGGATTAGGATCGAGCTCAGATGAAAGGGAATTCCTCAGAGAATCTCCCTTCTAAATCTAGGAGATCTCTGAGGAATTAGGGAGCATTCCCACTCCATTCCTCGTAGGAGTAGGATTTCTCCCCATTAATGGCGGAGGTAACTGCTTGTAAGAGTGGCGAGGAAGTTAGGGGGTCTGTGCAATGGGTTTCAAAAGATAGGGAGCAAAATGTAATTAGGTGTACTAATTTGCAAAGTAGGTCAAGATGACCTCCCCTTAGGTCCAAATTTTGGTACAAACCTATTATGAACCTAAGGAATCCAATGGTGAAGTTGGATTTTAGGTTTGACTATGTTTGACTGGAATTTTCTCACAAAATCCTAAATTAGGTCAATTGATGGGTTAGGACCCCATTCTACGTCAACATAGGTTTCAAAGGCCAATTTGAAAGTTCTAAACCCTAGGGGATATTTTTCCATGAATTTTAGAGGGTTTACTTGATTTTTATCCTGATCAGAACCTTGTTCAATAAAGCGGGTCTGTTTTAGGGTTACAGAATGTCATTTAATTCCTATATTACACTTGAACCCATTTCTGATTGAATAAACCCACTTTTAATCTTATTCAGACCATTTGACCTATGTTTTGCCTCTGAGAAATCCCGTTTATGTACTGCAATGGTAAAATTGCAATTTTAACCCTTATTTCATGTTTTCTTCTTAGAACACATGTTCCTTGAATTAAGCTCTTCTCTAAGTTATGTACGAGCTATTATTCTCTTTCTTAGGTCAAAATGAGCTAGTTAGGGTTCATGATGAGGCTCTCATTTCTATGGTTGAGTGGTTCTTAGGTTCTAGATGAAAATCACCTAGAACCGAAGGTTGTTGAGCTTGCAGGGCTGGGCCTGCAGCTTGGTGGTGTGCAACCCAAGGCCAAAGTGTCAGACAATGGGTAAAGATGGTTCAATAGGTTCAGATGTCCTCTTAACATTCAGCTTAGAAAAATAATCAGTTATTTCATGCTTTGGTTGCACGTGAAATGAATCATGAGGGTCCTGGTAGAAAGAAGGTGGTTTTAGGTCAATAGGTACCCTTGTATCTAAAATCAAAGTTCCCTCAGAATTAGCCTCCCAAATTTTCATTTCAACAATTCTATCCTCCAACATCAAGAGCTCAAGCTCCAGGACCTCTAGCATATCATCCACCCCATATGATTCACCCAAATCTAGAAATCGTGGCTGAATCAAGATTGACTTGGGCACAATGATCTCAGAAGTCAGTTCTTCAGGGTGTGGATGACGAATGGGGTCATTGATGGAATCATCAAGATTGGGATCTTCCAAGTTAACCCCAATTGAATCAAATTCCTCTATTATCGGGCTGTCAAATGGTTCATCAGATTCATCATTCCCATTTGTCTCACAAAATCATTTTCCTTATGCTCAAGTGAGACTTCACCTAAAGATTACTCACCCTCAGAGTCAAAGAATTGATGATCCCTATTTATATGTCTTAAAATCATAAATCAATTCATGATCCAAGGAGACATAATTTTCTTCATTTCCTGACTTGGGGATCTCGGGTGAATCAATCGGTTCATCCTCAAATGATTACTCTAGACCAATCTGGTCATCTTTAGTCTCAGAATAAGTATCCCCCCCAACAGGCGCCTGAGCGGGTTCAGACATTGGCTCTCCTGAAGAGGGTTCATCTTGAGAATCATCCCAAGATTTGAGTGGTGCAACCATAAATTTCATCCTCAACCTCGACAACTTCCTAGGAAGAAACTCACCCAGGTCCCTATCCCTAACGCTTTGGAGCAAATCCAATAAAGAGCTATTCAGCTCATCAATCATTTTTATCATAGGCTCCAATGCTTTAGTGCATGGTGTTGGCTGAGCTTTCAAAGATTAGATAGAACCCACCCAGCCCTGAACCGACTGGTTTGACTCAAGGATGGGCAGGTTTGGGTTAAATCTAGAGGAGTCAAGATATCGAGGTTCTCAGGTCCCTCCCTGATAGTAGGTCATCTCATGTTGTTCAAAGAATGGTGATGACTTATTTTCAATGGAATACTGGGGAGGGTAGGTGTTATAATCAGCATATCCTTCCTGATTGTAGATCAGGTTGGTTTGTTCGTCAAAGGATGAAGATCAATAATCATTGTAGCTCTGGGAAGGATAGTAATCATAGTCTTGTTATCTACGGTTAGACCCTGGACACTGAGGTTCGGATTCGAATCCCCAATCGAAGTTATCTCGGCTAGTGGATGGGTTATTACATGTCAAGTCGGATAGTAATCATCTTGAGGATAAGTGGTGGTAGGAGGACAGTATTGGAAATGTGTGAAAGATGTGGAAGGGTATATGGTGAAGGAGGGAAATCAGAAGAGAAAGAAGGAGCCCTGCAATACAAGCAATCAACCCTGTCCTTATGTGGGATAGCCTAAAGATCTATAAACTCCCAAGACCTATCTTGAGATTGTAAATGATTTGGTCTACTTTTATCCAATCAATCCAACCAGTTAGAGGGAGGGGCTGGGAAGAAGGTTCTTCCTTTGGCTTGCACCTCCGGAACCTAGTGTACCCCCCAACCATAGTTGTTTGACGCTACTCCCCTAGCTAGACATCAGATGGACCATTAGAAATAGATTAATAAAAAAAAATCTCAGTTTGAGCCCCAAAGAGCGAATCAATCCTTAAGGCCAACATCTACTCGATTTTAATTAAGCTTGGGATGATTGTGCTTTTGGAATGTGATGGACCCTTTAGATGGGTTGTGCCCTTAATGATCAGTTAAAAAGTGTGTGCGCTCACAACCAAGGTTTGCAAACAAGGTTATTTGTTAATTTGTCTTTTAGGGTTTAACCTTGTTTAGTAGCTTTTAGGGTTTGATTCTTAGGTTGGTTCAATCAAGGTTTAGTAGCACACTCCATGTTTTGAAAACTTGGGTGATGATATATTCCTTTAAAAATAAAAAATAATGCGGAGTGCTAGTTCATCCCTAAGAATCAACCCTAAGTGGCAAGCTACTTGATGGATAAGTTTTAGATTGAGTGGTGCAACCCAAATAGTTCAAGCAATTGGCCTATTGCATGACAAGAACCATTCTCGCGCTTTTGAAAGTCGTCGAAAATCGTAGTATAGTCACGCAAAAACGTTCATCAAAAAATGATTTCTAAAGGTAACGAGACTTTGAGTCCCGGTCGTTCGTCTGTGGGAGGAGTTGCTTTCACTTTTGAATTCGATCTTTTTACTGCTCTACTTGATTTAAAAACGCACGCTGGTCTCCAATCTCCTAACTAAAACTTCACCACTTCTGTTATTAACTCGGATAACGTGCGCATGCATTAAATAAAATACGAAGGTGAATGTGTGAGTTTCTGTGCACACGATTCTAGTGATGTGGTGACTATTTATGGAGAAAGCATCTATTGTTAGATTTTCAATATCCTCGGGAAACGACATGTTGGTGCATAATGGATAGACAGTTAAAGAGCAGGCACTTAAATCACGCAAATATGATAATTATTGAGCTCATGGTGATTTGAAACACACACACACACATATATATATGTATATATACATAAATGCATTTTCATTCATTCATTGGGGAGTTGTTTGCAGAAGAAATTTAGAGGAAAGTTTGTACATAAATGCTTGAAACGGAAATCTAGCTACCATAAAATGATTGCATACAAGAATCATTGGGGGGATTTAGAATGCATCATTGGGGGAGTAGGACTACGCTATTAAGCAGTAATAAAAGCAGTAAAAATTATGGACAGCATAAACTAAATCTAGCAGAATAGAGGGCATTCAGGGGTGGTCCCCAACGGCCTTGGAGAGGTCGGGAGAAGAATGAGGGGCAGCCAATGTAGCTTAGGTCGACCCTTGGAGAGAGGGAGGATTGATCCAGCATCCCAGCATGATGTCCTCCATGGTGGTGATGAGCTCATGGAGGTGGAGTGGCTAACCTAAGTGGAGGTCGGCATGCATGGAGCCAATGAAGTGAGTGGTGCCAATGGAAGCCAAGGGATGTGAATGGATGCAAATGGCCACCCCTTAGTTCTTTTTATAGACCTAAGGGAAGCTCTCTAGAGAATTATTGAATTCTCTAGAGAGGCCTATGGTGGGAGCTCATGGGAGAGTGAGAGAGAGAGAGGATGGATGGTGGTTTTTAGATCCACCAAATGTGGATCTAAAGATTGAATGGCTCTTGGTTGCTAATTTTGGCAACCAAGGCAACCACACATGGTAGGGAGTTCTAGGGAACTCTAGGCTAGGTATTTTCGTGTGGATGGTGTGTGTGGGTGTGTGTGGGTCAAAACTTAGCTGGCTAGGTTGATTAGGTTAGGTTCTAGTGGGTTTAGGTCAAGGTATGTCTCAAATTAGGGTTATAAACCCTAATTCACTAAGGTAAAGTACAATTAAAATTAATACAAGTTTAATTGGGTGTGTGAAAACTTGATTGAGAGCAAAACAACTCAATTAATTTAGGTCTAGGTCAATTGGACTCTCATTGAGTCCATTTGGATAGTGTGTGCTGAGATCATGGCTCAATTGGACTCAATGAGTCCAATTGAATAGGCTGATGGAATTGAATAAGATCCAAGTCAATTAGATTTAGTGAGGACCTAATTAGGTCCATAGGGAGGTCTAGAGGTGATGTATTAGGGTTAGGGCACCTTAATTTAGGTTCCTATGGGGTCAAAATTGGGTTTAGGGACCTAGAGATCCAAGATCAAGGCTTAAATCTCAAAACAGGAATTGGAGAGCAGTATCAGACGTCTAATAATAGTGTCAGGCACCTTATACTCAAAAATCAGAAGTCCAGACTTGTCTGGATGTCTTATCAGAGTTAGAAGGGATTTTGGGTTCTATTTTGGGTATTTTGTAGAAATTGGATGTCTGACAAAGTGTCTGGACGTCCAATAACACTGTAGAAGAGGGTTTGAGGTGTGCAGGAGATGGCTAAGGTCCTGGACGTCCTATAACTTATCTGGACGTCCAGATTAGGGTTGGAACTAGAGTTTTAGGGCTTCCTGGGGTGCTGTGATCTAATCTAAGGGTGGCTAAGGCTTAGGGGAGGTCTCTAGGCTATCCTAGGGCTAAGATGGACCTAAGCTCTTCACATTTTACTGCTTTATTCCTACTTAATAGAATAGCAAACCTTAACTCCCATACATCATTATTCCTACATCTAATCTAACTCTTTTACTCTATCTTTGCTGCAACACCCGTTATTCTTGATCCGGCTTCAGATCCTACTGCAGATCTAGCTGCAGATCTAGCTCCTAATTAGCTTATTGGCTGCAATCGACATAATGCACTTAATCAGCACATTATAACATTATTTTATGCATAGCTAAAGTAAAGCAGTAAAGATGCAAATAATGCATATGCATGCATGAATTACCTTAACTTATGCTAAGTCCTAGCCTAATTTAGGTCAATTAAGACCTATGATTGCTGCGCAATCATTGCACCACTTGATTAAGGCACACAAAAAGTCTTAACCTAATCAGATTTCTACTCACTTATGTGTGTGTTGAGTTAAGGTGTATCGTATCCACAAGTCAGATCTCGGTTAAGTGGTAGAATCAAAGTGGAGTGGTGCACCTTAAGTCGAGAATTATGGGTGTTTCTTTCAAAAAATCCCACAATCAGATAACTTTTTTTCTATGTGGATGGCGTGGTGAGTGGAGATGGAAACAAACAACGAGATCTATCCTAGGATTTCTAAAAAGCAGCTAAGTTGATTTAGGTTTGAGTTATTAGGTTATGGAAATGATCTAGTGGGTGGGGAAGTGGGGATAAACTTACAAAACCTTCATACGCACTTTTCTCCGATCTAATCACTCTAGTCCGCCATGGATGACTAACTACAATTACAGTAAGATCAAAGAAAAAGTGAGATAAAAGTTAGGTAAGGCAGGAAAACACAGGAAAAAAAAATAAAAGATCATTGCCTCCCCAGCAACAGCACCAAAATGATGAAGGCATGTTTCATGAATTAAAATTAGGGTTTCGAGGACCAGTTGTTGTAGCTCGCAAAATGCCTCTATCAGTTAAAATTTATAACCAAAACTCGAAATGTAAGTCCCAGGTCAAACATGAGGAGGCGAACATTTGGTTTGTTTGAAAACCACACTTCTCTTTTATTTATTTTTGTCATTTTTATCTTTTCTAATTTTTTTGGTATTTTTTATCAAGTAAGAGATTAGGTTGATGAAAACTTTATCTACTTGCAAAAAAATATAACAGAGAGAGAGAATCACATATATTTCTGAATCCAATGTTTTCTACACCTAAGAAAGTAAGAAAAACTACACTAGAAAGTAGTAAAGATAGATGGAGATGAGAATATCCCCCTCGACGGTTGCTTGGAGATTCACTCACTTTGACATTGCCTGGAAGAAGGTGGTGAGGAGCGAGATGAATGGGGACGGAGCTGGAGGACGGAGGATGGGGCAGGATGGTGTCGTAGCGAGGATCTTCCTGAAGGGAGGTGAGAAGATGGCCACGGGATGCTCCACAAATGGGGACGAGAGGTGGGAAAACTATTTTCTTTTCTACTATAGAGGATCATCCCAAGCTTGGGACAAGCTCTCTTTAGAGCCTTGAAGGTGGTGAGAGGAAGAAAGGAGGAGATGGTTTGGAATGGTGGTGGTTAGGTCTTTTTATAGTGGAGGTGGAAGAACAAATTTGCATCTGGGTCATTATTGACATCCGTAAAAGTCGCTAGTGATCCCTACAGCTGTCGCTGAAGATCCACCCTTGAATTCCTCTTGTTGGCTCGCGCATACCATTAGTGAT
This sequence comes from Thalassia testudinum, assembly GCA_037157565.1. Taxonomy (NCBI): domain Eukaryota; kingdom Viridiplantae; phylum Streptophyta; class Magnoliopsida; order Alismatales; family Hydrocharitaceae; genus Thalassia; species Thalassia testudinum. Next base: position 15,030,373 of record JAZHRO010000063.1, read on the forward strand.
AGCTGCAAGCGTCACTAAAGGCCCACGTATGTGTCGCTGAAGAATCTCCCTCTGCCTAGCACGTGCCTCGCTGGTGCTACACACTTCACACGGCCGTGCTTCTCGCACCTTGTTGCTCACACGCACGCTGGCATGCGCTGCACTGCTACTACGCATGGCTGCAGTTGTGCGTGGTGGGCTTAATTGCTAATTGCGAGGGGGCTGCGGGGATTTGAACACGCCAATTCGCAATCGCTTTTACAATTTATAAAACTAGATAGTGGTGGTATCTAGGATCGTCCAAGGAGGTAGGAATGCACTTTAAATACTCTCGCTTGATAGTAGGGAAATCAACTTTCTTTTTTAATTTTTAAATATAAGATTTTTTTGGATTTTCAAGTAACAGGCAATTATGAATTTGAAAGCAGGAAAAAGACTACACCTGACTTGCTAAAACTGAAACCTAAGTGAAAAGCAATTCTTCTAAGCTCACCCTACGTACTTGAAGATCTAGGGTAATTAGAGAGCGAGTGTGTGAGTGCACTACGGTAAAAGTAATAACATGCAAGAAAAGGTGCAACAAGATTTTAAAAGAAAGCAACTTTACTTAAGGTGAAAATTGTTTTATAGGAAGACAAATAAAGGAATGCTTCTACTCTAACAAATGAAAATAAAAATCCTCCTGTGATGATCTTGGTGAAGAAGAGAAGCTTATTGCTCCAAGCTCAGCTGCTCCTGGGCTTGAAAACAAGTTATCCTTCTTCTCTTTCTTTGAAAAGCTGCTTCAAGTTGGTGAGAGCCTCCTCCTGGCAAGCCCTAGATGGGCATGCCACTTCTCCAAAGGTGGAAAACATCCACCCATAAGAACTCCACCTATGGTGGGCATGCACCACCCTCAAGATCTCCTCCTAGACTCCTCCTTGCTTGGCCTTCCTCCTTGGTTTGGTGATGACACAAGGTAGAAGAGGATAGGAAGTTGAAGGCACCAAGAGGGCAAGAGAACCCCCTTAATCTTCTTTTTCTCCTCCTCTTCTCCTTGGTCCTTGATAATGGTGGAATATAGGTAGAGAAAATATAACCAAGGATGATTTCATGGTGGTGGTTTAGGGGGGCTCATATAGGAAGGGATGGGGGTAGTTGGTGTGGAATAAGATGGATGGCTAAGATGAGCTTTGGGTGGTAGCTAGGTAATCTAAGGGATAGAAAAAGTGGTACCAAATGAAGGGGTTTAAAAGGGGTGTAGGTGGCTTTAGGATGGATGGTTAGGATGGGTTTCTAGGATAGTTAATTGATCCTAAGGACAACATAAGTTGGCGCCAATTGTAGGGTTACCTAGGTGGGTAGTTGAGGGTTGGAGAGACTCTTCAAGTTGATCTTCTAAACGGGTTCTAGGTGGCGCCAACATTGAATGGTGGTGATGGCTTAAGTGGTGAGATGTAGGGCTAGGATGAGGGTTTATTTTTGTGCCAAAATGGGGAGGGTAGTTAGGTGTTTTTGGAGGGAAAACTAGGTGGCTTTTGGTGGTGGTGGTGTAAAGGGATGTGGAGGTTGGTGGAGCCAACTTTTGTTACAATAGGTAGCTAGCTTAGGTGGTGGACTTGGTGGAGCTAAGTTAGGGTTTAGGTAGGTGGTGGATGGCCATGGAGAGCTTAGGAGTAGCTAGGCTAGCTTAGTTAGTAGGAGAGTAGAGGAGGAGGTATGTTGGAGCCAGGGTTTAAGGAAGAGGAGCTAAGGAAGAATTATCTGGAGCCAAACTGGAGCTGATCTAGCTAAAGAGGTCTTCATGAGGAGTCAGCTACTCAGCTTAGCTAGCTAGTTCTTCTACTAGCAGCTAAGCTTGAGTAGTTGGGCTGAGTTGAGATGATTTCAACTTGTTTGAAGCTTGGTTGAGCTAGACCTGCTTCTAATGGGAACTCCCAGGCTAGCTTAGCTACTAGTTGAAAAGTAGTAGCTAAGCTAGAGGGAGTTCAGCTACCATGAGCTTAGTGGAGTTGGGGAGAGTTGGACCTGAGCGGAGGTGGACTCCTCTCAACTTAGTTGAGCTAGCTAAAGCTCCCAATGAACTGATGGGAGCTAAGATGAGTTAGGCTCAACTGAGTTGAGTTGGATCTAAGTTGACTTGAGCTAGGTTGAGGTAAGATGAGCTGCCCTGAGCTACCATTCAGCTAAGATGAGGTAAATGGAGCTTAATGGAGCTAATCCTAACCCAAGTGATTTGGTGTCCAGCTATGATGAGCTAGATTTGGCTGAATCCCAACTAGATTGAGCTTTCTCTTCACTAGTTGTCTTCTTGAGTGCTAGGATTTTAGGGATATGACTATCTGTTCATCCCTAACACTCAAATAAATGTGTCAAAAACACAATAATTCATGCAATGCATGCTTAACCAAATAGATTCCTAAATGTAGCCCAAAAAGTCATTTGCGGAGTTAAAATCCTAAGAGCTTGGTTTGTTTTAGGGCATAAGAACGATGATAAACTGGCATTTTTCACACCCTCATGCTTATCTTTTGATAGTCTCTTAGCAAAATAAATTTTCACAAAACAGATTCTTTAGGAAAGCTAATTTTTTTCAACTTTTGAGACGGAGATCACGGGACGTTGGTTGGTTAAAACACGAGAGGTACGGGATTTGTTACAGGTAAAGATAGAGATTCGTTTTCAGATCTAAAAAGAAAATAGATGAATCGGGGTCAATGTATCCTCCAAAAATTCACAAATTAACCCCCTTGTTAATTCATATGACCCAAAATTTTTGTAGTTAGGATTTCTCTAGCTCTTGAATCAGATTCTCAACTTGCAATATCCTTTAAAACCTTGTGTTAGTGCTTGTGAAAAGCCAACATTTATAAGGTCGTGCTTTTGGTTTAAAACTTTTTTTTTGTTTCCTCGATGCTTATTCTTAGCTTAGTCTTATAACAGATGTGTTGAGGTCATCATTCCCGTTACCAATCCTCGAGGGGGCTTTGGTGTTAGCACTTTGAGATAGTACTGTCCATGACACCACCTAGGAGCTCATAACCCCAAAACATAATGTGGTGTAAAGGGGAACTCCAATCAAACTCAAGCGCTTGCTCCGACGCTATGGGTAGAGCACTGTCCAAGAACTTGAGCTGCAAAAATGTGCCTTAATGCTCTGTCTAAAGATATGAAATATAGATATAGAGCAGTACCAAGGTGGTAACATGTTGACATCTCATCCTCAAAGGAGGCATTTTCCTTCTTCTCGGTGGTGGGAATTCAAGCTAATGATCTGCTTCGGACTTTACAAGGGCTAAACAAGGGGTTTTTCTAATTTCTATTTTTTTTTTTTTGGTGTTAGCTTGTGTGTGAGTTTTGACACATGAAATTTTTCAAGAGGTGAAATTTTTTTGATTTGAAAACTAAGCTAGGTAATTTCCAGGTCACGAAAGGAGATGAAGTAACCTGAACCATCATGAGTTCATGTGGAATTTAAAGAAGGATACTTGATCTAGTCTAAATGTATAAGCAGAAATTCTAATAATCAGATCTGTATCCTTATCCCCAGTTTGTTAAAGATTAAATCCTAATATACTAAAAGTGAATGTTCAACCTTAGTCCTAATTTCAAAATTTCCTCAAAGATTTTTCAGCATTTTATTTTTTTGGGTATGCACACCGAAAATGAAAGAAGAAAATTGAACATTTTTGGGTTTTGAAAATCCTGATTTGATCATCAAAAGATGATCATTTTTCAATTTTTGGGTTTTGAAAATTTGAAGTGTGAAGCTTGTCATCTTGGCAAGCATCACTGTGTTTCCTTTCCTTCTTGATAGAATAAAAGATGCTCAGTTCTTTTTGAGGTAGTTCATTGCGATGTCTGGGGTCCGTGTCCAATTACTCACCAAAATGTTTATTGATATTTTATGGGTTTTGTTGATGTCTTCACTCATCTTTCTTAGAGTTTTTTGATGAGTGATGGATATGAAATTACTTATATTATTCCAAACTTTCGATGAAGTTTAGAATTTTTATTCTACTTGCATCAAATTTTTCATAGTGATGAAGCATTGGAAATTATGTAAAAAGATGTGGTAGGTTTCCTTTCAAGTAATGGAACCTTTCATTAAACTTCTTGTGCCCACACTTCCCAGTAAAATGGAGTTGCAGAACAAAAAATTATGCCATCTAGTCTATGTTGGTCGAACCATAATGCTTACCATAAATGTACCTAAGCATTTTTGGGGGGATCCATCCTAACATCCACTTATCTAATAAATAGACTTCCCTTTCCTATCGTTGACGGCGGCACAAAACACCACACCTTCTGCATTGCCACTATGAATTTTTGGCTGCACGTGCTTTGTTCACCTGTTTGGGATCCTTAAGAAATTGTTTCCACAGTCGGTTAAGTGTGTTTTATTGGATTATTCTAGAACCTAGAAGGGGTATCAATGTTTTGATCCTGTTGGGAGACAATACTATGTGTCTGCCGATGTCTCTTTTATTGAGAAGGCTTCCTATTTCTCTCATGAGGGTTCTAGCCTTGAGTAGTTTTCGAAGATGTATAAGTGTTGTCATAGTTCTACTATCCTGTCCCATTACCTGCCATGTAGGTGGAAGATCAAGAGGAGCCTCACGTCCCCTCACCATCATCAGATTTGGATGATCCACAATAGTAGCAAAATGAGCTTCCTATTGCTCTAAGAAAGTCGGTAAGATCTTGGCTTTACACCTTATGGCACATTATACTACTACTAATCACCTGAGTCTAGACTTGCAAAGTTTTACTATAGCTCTTACTATTATGGTGGTTCCTGGACACCATGATGAGGCACTCCAAGATCCTAGCTACAGACAGGTTATGCTGACTGAGATTGATGCACTTATGTCTCGTAGTACATGGGACTTGATAAATCTCCCACTTGGAGCCAAAGTTGTGGATTTCAAATGGGTTTTTACTATGAAGTATCACTCGAATGGAACTATTGAGTGGTGGAAAGCTACAGTTGTGGTGAAGGGTTATACCCAAACCTATAGGGTAGACTACTTCGATATGTTCACCCCAGTGGCATGCCTAAGCTCTGTCAGGGTCATTCTCCCCCTTGTGGTAAATAAAAATTGGCAAGTGCTCAACTAGATGTAAAAAATGCTTTCTTATATGGTAAGTTGTAGAAGGAAGTGTATATGTCCCAACCACCCTGTTTGTGGTTGAGGGAGGGCAGGTATGTAGGCTCAGGAAGGCTATTTATGGCCTAAAATAGAGCCTCGAGCTTGGTTTAAAAGGCTTAGTGTTGTAGTACAGGAGATTGGTTTTTGTAGGTCTACCTCAAATCACTCCATTTTTATTAGATGAAAAGACTTTGGAGTTACTATTCTTTCCATATATGTTGATGATATGCTGGTTGCAAGGGATGATAGTCAAGGGATCTAGGAAACAAAGGTATATTTACAATGCAATTTTGTAACCAAAGATTTGGGAAAATGACATTATTTCCTGGGCATTGAGGTTGCCAGAAACTTCAAGGGGATGTATCTTTCTTAGAGGAAGTATGTACTTGAACTTCTTGGTGAAACTGAACTGCTTGATGCATGGCATCTATGATACCTGTAGAGTCATTGGGTCAATTGCCAGAGACAGATGATCCATTGTTTGAGGACAAAGGCAGGTATAACAATATTATTGGGAAACTTTTGTATGTTTTTGTGACTAGACCTTATATTAATTATGTAGTTAAAAGGGCTAGTTAGCATATGGAAAATCCCATGTATAGTACTGGAATGTTGTGTCTTTACCTAAGGTATCTCAAAGGATGTCCAAGAAAAGGACTTTACATAAAGAATAATAGCCAATTAGATGTCCATGTGTATTTAGACACCGATTATGTAGGGAGTCCAAAGGACAGATGATCTACCACAAGTTATGCTACGTTTCTTAGGGAGAATTTTGTAACATGGAAAAGTAAAAAAGCAAACAGTGTTGGCTAGGTCTACCCTAAGGAAGAGTATCGGGCAATGGCACATGCTAATTGAAAAATTATGTAGCTTATTAACTTCCTAAGAGATCTGGGAATTCAAGTTGCAAAATCAGTTCCAATGTTCTATGACAACAGGTCGGCTATGTTCATTGCCTCTAATTCTATGTTTCATGAACATACTAAACGTATTAAGGTGGATTGTCATTTTATGTGGGACATGGTGACCTTTGGCAAGATATGCACACCTACTACTACATTAGAGTAGCAAGTGGTGGATATCTTCACTAAGGCATTACCTCGGAAGCATCATGAATTTCTATGTTTCAAGCTAGGCATGTTAGATATATATGCTTCCACTTGAGGGGGAGTGTAAGTAGTATTATTATAAGTATGTAAGGGTGCATACGAGATTTTCTGAGAGTCTAAAGGTCACTTATGTAATTTACCCTAGTCGCTCTCTTATATAAATAGTCCTAGGGTTTTATTTTCAAATAGAAAACTCTTTTCTCTTCTCCCTTCAACAAACTTGAATGTACAAGCCCAGTTTCAATAATGGCCCCTTAAGCCAAAGGAATTAAAAGAGAAATCAGTTAATTAGGAGATACTAACAAGTAGAACGGTGATAAGCATAGGGCAACTAAAAAGTGGATGCTTGAGGATTTTTCTTATTCTCCACAACCTAGGAGAGAAACATGAACACAAAAAAGAGAAACTTTGGAAAACAAGCTTGGGCAACCCTCATGCGAAAGTAATTTCCAATAAACTAGGTAGTCAATCACTATGAAATTAACCACTTTGATTTTATTTCCAGCTCGCACGTGTTGAAAAATCGCCAGTGATTTTGCATTTTGTTTTCAAATAAAAGATAATTGATTAATCGTTAAGCCAAAAGGACTCTGATGAGAAATTACTATAATGAAGGATTAATAACATGCGTCCAATAGAAAACCAAATATATGTGGTCATACCCAAGTAGAAGAAGATACATAGGTCTACAAAACCCTTGAAAATAAAGATCCCTTTGCAATTATCATATTCATACAAATTGCATCCAAATCATGGAATCGTATATTTCACATAAAACTCAAGAGAAATAATCCCTTTTCCATTCTTTTAGAAAAGCTCTGATTCCTAAATGGGTTTTCCTTACACTAACATAACTAGTATAGAAAATTCTAATAAATTGTCAATAATGTAGCAACATGCAGTAATTGAGATTGAGAATGGTCATTATTCAATGGTCGATTTGGGAGGTCTAATTTCAAGTGGAAGAAGTCTGAATGCTGTGCAACATCAAAGGTTAACTACTTGAGATGCCTTTGTTGCAAATGGTGTTAATGCTTATGGAGAGAGGTTTCTTTTTCCTTTTCCCAGTTATGGGAAGTGGGAACTCTTTGTGCCTTATTTTGGATATTCATTTAAATTATAAGGAAGTTTGGCATCCTCCCATCAAAACAAAAGGCTTGACATTCTAAAAATTGGGAATTTTTTTCTATTTTCAATTTAATGTGGTTTTAAGAAATTTTGGGGCAATCTTAGCATGGGCTTTTAAGTGGTCTTTGAAACGAAGAATGAACGATGTAAATTGGATGAAGCAATTAGGAGTTGGATTTACTAATCGAAGGAATAGCCAATTGGATGTCATGAGGTTGGCACTTAGATGTGCTTTGTTTGGGGGTTATTTAATTCTTAGCAGATTTGAGTAATTTTTTTTTTTGAGTTGAAAAGGAATGCTATCGAATCACCGATAGCAATCTAGGAGAGCTTTTACTGATAAAAATATAATAAAAAGGTTACATGAGTGAACCCCATTGGTGTATGAGATTCCAGCAATTATTGACAATATTATCTACATTCACTGGACTCTCCTGAAACAAGCTCTCATTTCTAGCTCTCCATACCGACCATAGAACCGCCACCATGGGCAAGTATGTCTTATTCTCCCTGAAGAAGGAACTCTACAGGCTCTCCCACATGGGAATAGATTCCCTGCACACCCACCTCTAGACACAATCTATAATCATGCAGGTAGAAAAAATATGAATACTAGAATCAGTATGCATCCCACACAAGTGGCAGAATTGAGTGGGGGTGCCCATTCTCCTATACCTTAAATCTCCAGTTATCAGGCCATCTCTTCTGCATAAACACAAAAAAAATTGTACCTTCAATGGTACCTTCAATTTCCATAGCTTTTTCCCAACCTCATCCACTTCAACCATTCTGGACGAATTGATAAGTTTATCATAAGCAGCCGCTGTAGAGAACGTTCCATCCCATTTGTACGTGTTGTACTCCTCAGGTGTGTGTTTGAAAGCAGCAAGTTCCTACATAGGACGTTCATTTTCTGCTCGTGTTCTTGTTTCATGACCATTCCGAATGTCATTGTTCAAAGACCAATTTTCAGAGGTCGTGTCCCAATAGTCATATACCATAGCATCTTTATCAGTAGCAGTTGAAAATGCAAGAGGGTACCTGTCTTTTATCACCTCACCAGGCAGCCAATTTTACAACCAAAATTTAAAGCTTTTCCCATCACCTAAGACTGACTTTAAAAGACTCCAATTATCTGCCAAGGCACACACCACTGATGACCAAAAAGGAGATGGTTTATGTGGATTTAGGCGGTTCTTCTCATCATTGGCCACCCCATAGCTATCCTGGATGATCTCTATCTGCATTTTTTTTCCCCTTGAAGTAGCCAAACAGCCCACTTCAGTAGCAGGGCATCATTAAATTCTTTAAGGGACCTGATTCCCATGCCGCCAAACTTCTTTGGCAAACAAATTGAATCCCACTTTATAGGTTGGAGGAAAGCCCCTTGATGAGAAGCCCCTTTCTAGAAGAATCTCTTGCGCATTACGTCAAGTTTTTTCCAAATTGATTTTGGGGCTCTAAGAACAGAAAAGAAAAAACTGGAATGGACGTGATGTCTGAGTTCAGTAAAATATACCTCCCACCTGTTGATAAGTAGTGACTACTCCAACCCTCTAATTTCGTAGCCACCTTTCATATAGGAAGGACCAATCTACTTTCCTCAATTTTGTGCACTTCAGAGGTAACCCCAGGTATTTGATAGGTAGCGAAATCACAGGCATGCCCAAGATGGTGGATATGTCATTCTGGTCTATTCCATTCATACCAAATCAAACCAAGGAGGACTTGCATCCATTAAGTTTTAAGCCAGAAATCTCACCAAAAAGTTTAACCATGCAATATAGCACTTGCGCTTCCCTCTTCCTACCTTCCACAAAAAAAATGGTGTCATCTGCATATTGGAGAATGGGGTCCAAAGCCTTGTTGTTATACATAGAGTATCCCCTTATCAACCCATCAGCTGCTAGTTTGCATGCATATCCTGCCAATGTATCCACTGCGAGATTGAAGATCAAGGGGGCAAGTGGGCATCCTTACCTTACCCCACATTGAGGCTGAATCCAGGCTCAACATGGTTTCCCATTTATCTGAGGAGAGTAGGAAGCAGTCGTGATGCATCTCTTCGTCCATTGTATCAGGCGGGGGGGAAATTTTCTCCTTTAAGAATTTCCCAAAGGTACGGCTAGGAGATTGAGTCATAGGCTTTGGTGAAATCAACTTTCCATAGAAAGGCCTTCGACTTTTGCCTGTGCCACCCCATCACCATCTCTTGTGCCATGATGAAGGATTCTTGCAGAGACCTCCCAGGTAGAAAGGTAGATTGGACAGGCATTATCAAATCTTGTAGTACATCACGAATTTTGTTGGCTAAAATCTTGTTGATATTAAGGTAGATGAAGTTTGACAAAGCAATGGGTCTATAATCTGAAAAATTCTTCGCACCCAACTTCTTTAGTAGCAAAAACAAGTATGACTTATTCAGTCTCTCAAACCCAAAGTTGCCCATTTCAAATTCATGTATAACATCCATCACATCCTTTTTAAGGACATTCCACATTTCTTTGTAAAAAAATACCTGAACCCCATCCGATCTAGGAGCTCCCTCATTATTCAAGTCTTTAATTGCTTTCACTATTTCTTGTTCAGAAATAGGAGCAATTAGCATGCCCATCTGATCATTGCTAACACTTGGGAAATCTACCGAAGCCATCCTCCATGAACCTCTTGGTGCAACCTTGGCAAGCTCTTTAAAGTACCTATCTGATTTGACTGATAGATGTGATGGTTCTCTCACCCATTTTAATAGATGAAATGAGATTAAACCTCCTCCTAGCACTGGTAGCAAGATGAAAGAACTTCGTGTTGGCATCACCTTCCATGAGCCACAATTGTCTAGATCTTTCACGCCAATCCATTTCTTTCTTCAAATCCTCCTTCCCAACAACCTGCTGCATCTGTTGTCTTTGTTCATGTTCCTGAGAACTCAGAGGCTGACTGCACTTGTTCAGATCAAGACTTTGGATCATTGCCAGTGCCTCCACCCTCCTCTACTCTCTGATGGTTGCCACTGCCTGTCCATACTCTTTCAGCATAGAGCGCATGCTTGCCAACTTTGAAGCCAGCTGCTATGTTGCTGAACGATTCACTACCTTGTTCTGCCACCAGTTGGATAACATCTCAGCAAAACCCTCCTCCCTAAACCAGATTTCTTAAGTTTGAAGTATGATCCAATATCAGTATTCGCCCAACTATCCCACACAGTTGGAGTGTGGTCAAAAAATGGCCTGTCAAGGATCATAGCAAACGATAGTTAGAATCTCTCCAATAGACTTGGGTTACTAAAGAATCTGTCCAGCTTTGATGTCTGTCCACTGCCATTTCTCCAAGTGAACTCCACCCCACTGATAGGGTATTCGGTGACTCCCAATCTCTGCATAGCCAATTGGAATCCAGCCATAGCACTATCAGTTCTGCCCTTAGGCCTGTCACCACTTGAAAGAGGACAATTGAAGTCACCCCCTTTGAGCCATAGTACCTCCTGGACTCTTTAATGCAGTGTTGATAGATCTTCCCACAATTATGCTTGATCAGCAGCTGCATAGGGTCCATAGATGCAAGAGATAAACAACCCCAAGTCACCTTGATGGTTTTGACATCTGCTGGTGGGCACATGTTTGTCATGAAAGACTTCAGTTACATTGAGACAAGATTTTCTCCACCATATGGCAATGATGTAAACACATTTACACTACTTAAGATGTCTATTGATGCATGTTCTTAAGCATAGGATTGCATTTCATGATATAAATATTGCATAACATGGATCATCTTGCATTTAGAGTAGTTTGAATAAAATGGAGGTTAATTGTCTCCTTTTATATGCTTGGACAGGGCAAACATTTTGTCGGGGCATCGGATCAAAGATCCAACCGTATGGATGTGATCAGGGTGACGATTGGAGTTCAACAACTCAAAGATCGCCCTAATCAGATATCCGTAGCATCAGATAGTGACCCGGGAACCCTAGAAGATCAAGGGCCAGGATGGTGTAAATCAACACTTCCGATGATAGGTCCAACCGCACGGATGAATTCGGATCGACGATCGCAGCCCAACGACACAAAAATCGAGTCAATCCGACATCCGTGGCACCATCTACAACTTCCAAAAGATGGACGACCAAGATAGTGCCACGTGGTGCCATCTCAGCCGCCTAAACGGCCGCTTGCATCTTGTGAAGGCCCCACACCCGATTGCCCTCCGCCATTGGATCTTAATCCAACGGCTGTGGGCACTCGCGCTTAAAAGTGTTCGCTCGACCATTCGCGCCCCATAGCGTAGTGGTCGAGCATGCTATCGCGAGCGCCGGGCGCGAGTTCGAGCCATGGAGAGGGGCTGGAAGGTGCGACGATTGGGCGTGGGTGGAGCATCAGATGGAGATCGGACGGCCGCGCGTGCCCGATAGCGCCGACACGCGATTGGACGTGCAATCGGAGGCGCAATCAGACGCGCGGGCGGGCGCGCAATGCAGCGGGAGAAGGCGTGACTTAAGAGATTGGACGGCTGAGGATCGCTGGACATGCGTGGACGTTGATGAGCGGGCAACCGAGGAGGCACGCGTGGGCGCGGAAGCTACGCCTACGTTGGGGCTTTAGTGACAGATTTATCTGTCACTAAAGACCCCTCATTTATTATTTTGAAGTTGTTATGTTTATTTTGCCCCCACTCCTTGCAACTATAAAAGGAGACCCCCTCCATACGAAATTCTCATCCCTTATTTCCCCTCTCTAACCCTCCAAAGCTGAAAAGAAGATTGTCCCACACCCAGGATGCTTCTCGCGAGATAAAGCTCAATTTTCATTCCCTTTCGGAAGTGGATCCTGCGACGACGATGGCGTGTTGCTCCGTTCTCATTTTTCTGCTTCGTCCTCCTTCGTCCTGCTTTGTTCTCCTTCGTCCAGGCATCGTCTCGTCCGGTTCGTCCTCCGAGCAATCGTCGAGGAGGATAACTTCTCTCTCCCATTCTTATTTACAGCTTTTCTAGTGTAGAATTTTCCTGCTTTATAGTGTAGTTGATTTTCCGCTTTCTAGTGTAACTTTTATAAACAATTGAAATATTGAATGCATGTTCTCTTTCTCTCTCTCTCTCTCTTTCTTTTAGTCTGATAGCTCCATTGTAATTATATCTCCTTGCTTATAAAAAAATCTTAAAAAAGTGTAATTGCGGATATAGATCAACGTAGCCTCCCTGTGTTTGACCCGGAATTTTCATTTCGGTATAAATTTTATTTGTTGAACACGAATTCTTCGCTTTCAAACTACAACGACAGGTTTTCCAAAACCAAACACGTTAGCGTAGCATTCGTATACGTTCACCATTTTGGCGCCGTTGCCGGGGAGGCCACGATTTCCGATCTTTTCTTCGCATTTCTTGCACTTATTTGTTTTCTAACTAGCTTTCTCTTGTGTCTATTGTTTTGCAGAGGCCTCCATCAATGAATCAACAAGCGGTAGACTAGTGTAAAGTGCAGTTGAAGACAACTATAAGTGCTCCCCCATTCTTTCCCCCTCCATAGATTTCATTCGACACATTAAATCCAAATCCCAATTAACCTAGGTGTTTGCATAAATCCTAGGAATAGTTTGATTGTTTGGATTTTCACTCACATTCATTCCACCCTCATTCATAAAAAAATAACAAAAAGATAATCTTGTGGGGTAATTTCCAACAAACATACAACAAACACCCACATTTAAGGCACTTGATCAACTTGATTTGTTTTCTACTCAACCGGGTTCTGATCTGCGGAATCGGTACACACAAAGCAACATATAATAGAGTAGAAATTATTCTAGGTTAACCATTTTTGAGTGCTTAACTTTGTGGTGCATTTGTGGCCAATTGTTTGAGTTGTTTGGGCCGCATCACTTTATTTTAAAACCAACTCATCAAGTAGCTCCTCCTTAGGGTTTTCAATCTAGGTATATTCCAGGCACTCCACTTTCTTTCTGATTTTAAAGGAAAACAATCTTCACCTGTGTTTTACAACTTGGTTTGCCTAGAAACTTGATTGCAATTCACCTAATTTGAAACCCTAAAAGCTACTTAAGCAAGATTTGAACACTAAAATTCACACATTATCAATAATCTTGCTTGACAACCCTGATTGTGCACGCACTTACACAAATCTCAATCAATCATTAAGGTCACAACCCATTGTAAGGGCCCATCACATTCCATAAGCACCACAATCCCAGGCCTTAATAAAATTGAGTAGACGTTGGCCTTAAGGTTTGGTTCACTCTTCAGGGCCTAGTCTGAGATTATTTTTTATTAACCTACTTGTACTGATTAATCTGATGTCTAGCTAGGGGAGCAGAGTCAAACGATCGTGGTTGGGGGGTACACTAGGAACCGGAGGCGAAAGCGAAAGGAAGAACCTTCTCCCCAGTCCCTCCTTCTAACTGGTTGGATTAAACAGATGCAAGTAGAGTAAATCACTTATAGTCTTAAGGCTGGTTTTGGGAGTCAGTAGATCCTTAGGCTACCCCACTTAAGGACAGCCTTGTTTTGTTGTGCTGCAAGGTCCCTATCCCCAGTCCTTCCGACCTTCTCCTAGTTTATGCTGGGAAGACGGTCATTGAATCCCTGATTGGAAGGAGCATTAGAACATTCTAGGAGGCGCAAGTTAGATTTTGGTCAATTTGATCCCATGGCCGAACAACAGCCTCCTTTGCTTGAAAATCCACAGGAAGAATTTTGAAGGTAGCTAGAACAAATGCAGAGAATGCAGGAATGGTTTCAGAGAATGCAGGGCACTCTGCCCTTGAAGGATTTTTATGATCCTTCAAATTACGGGGAACGTCCCGGCGTCCAGATTCCAGCCGGTGACGTAGAAATCAAGCCCCAGGTGTTAAGCCTGATTAAACATTATCATGGGCTTGGCTCCGAAGATCCGTTTCAGCACTTGGAAGATTTGACCACTTTGGTCCAGACTACCAAGGCTCGAAACGTTAACGAGGAGCAAATGATCATGAGGCTCTTCCCCCACTCTCTTAGGGATAAAGCCATGCATTGGTATAGGATAATAGGAAGACCAATTACAACTTGGAATGAGTTGAAATCGGCCTTTCTGAAGAAATTCTTCCCAGTCGGTCATACTAATGCTTTGAGACGGGCAATCACTACCTTTACCCAGTGGCCGGGGGAGCAGTTTCATGTGGCCTGGGAGCGATTCCAGGACTTATTGCGGAGGTGTCCACACCACGAGGTGTCGAAATGGCAACTCGTGCAGATCTTCTATCATGGGTTGAATGAGCAACTCAAAAACCATGTGGATGCTTCTTGTGAATGCAATTTCCTCAATAAAGATGCAGATAGTGCACATGATTTATTTGAGGAAATGAGTGAGAATTCAATTAATTATGCCTCCGTGGATACTTTTAACCGGTCCCAGCAACCCAGATCAAATGTCAATGAAGTCCATGACTCTCATTCATTTGATATGGAATTGATTGTAATAAACTAGATAAGGTGGACTTGGTTGCTAAAAGAATGGAAGAGTGGATGGCTGGCAATTCTATGAACAACTCTCAATCCACTCAATCCCAAAATTCGGGATTCCATTCCTCACGAGCTCCTTCTAGATGGGAGTTCGTGAATCAACTCGATGCGACTCAACCTATGAGTCAGCATTTCTCGGAACCCCATGGGTTCCAAACTGGGGCCTTTGATCCCAGTTTTTCTGATCCTTCCCTTTCTTTCTCTCCATCCTCACCCTATGAGGATGTCTGTGCTGTACAAGAGAATGTTAGATCCAACCCCTACTCGAATGCCTATAATCCAGGTTGGAGAAACCACCCTAACTTCTCTTGGAAAAATCTGAGGCAACAAACCCAATTCCGACCCAGCAACTATGCTCCGCAACGACCAATGGGTCAGGGTCAAGTATATACTCAGTTGCCTCCGAATCAGGTCAATCAGCCAGCTTGGAATGCCCGTCAACCCGCAGGGCAAGCTGATTTGAACCGTCAAATGGTAGAGATGCAAGGATCTATGCTCCAGCTTATGCAGCAAATGAAAAACTCGCTGGAAAACTTTCAATCCGGGCTCATTGCTAACTCTCGTCAACCTGGATCTCTACCATCCCAACCCGTACCCAACCCGCGAAACATTATAAATTCGGGCAATCAAGCTCAAGGGTACGGAAATCAGAGGGACCCGCACGCACATGCTCAGCTGGTTGAGCAGGGTTCCTCGTCTTCTTCTTCTACTAATCAACAATTCATGGTCAATCAAGCCCCTCCAATCTTTCCTAACCCTCCCCAAGACCCAAATTCTTACGCTTCTGCAAATTCTGTCACTTTGAGGAGTGGTAAGAAGACTCAGGATCCACAACCACACTATTCTGATCATTTGAATCCTGAAGAATCTGAGGAGAGAGAGGAGAAATCAAGGCTCAGGAACCTGATTCCAAAGATCTGACTCATGTTCCTTTTCCTAAAGCCTTAGCCAAAGCAAAGAAGAAGAAGTTTGTTGATAGCAATGAGGAGCTTTTGAATTTATTTAAGAATGTTGAGATCAATATTTCGCTCCTTGATGCTATCAAGCACATACCGGCTTACGCAAAATTTTTCAAGGAATTATGTACACAAAAGCATAAATCGAGAGAATCTGTTCTGAGGAAGGTGGTACTCTCCGAGCAGGCTACCTCTGTTATCCTGCACTACCTCCCTCTGAAAAAGAGAGATCTTGGTGCTCCTTTGATTTCTTGCGTTATCGGAGATTATACATTTGATAGAGCACTTTTGGATCTCGGTGCATCCATCAACCTAATTCCGACTTCTCTTTACGAGAAGTTTGGGTTAAGTGAACTTCGGCCAACTTCAGTAACACTATAGTTAGCAGACCATTTGGTCACAAACCCGCGAGGCGTTATTGAAGATGTTATAGTTAAGGTCAAGGATTTCTATTTTCCTGTAGATTTCCTTGTCCTTGACATGGATGTACCAGATAATCTGAGGAACATGCCCATCATTCTGCGGTGTCTGTTCCTGGCTACCGCAAAGGCCAACATTAAATGTGAAAGCGATAGCATGGAAATCGCCTTTGGGAACCAACGAATGAAATTAGATATTTTTAAGGCGATCAACAAATTTGAGGATTGTGAATTTATTGAGGAACTTGATGAGGATAATGTTAATATTGAAACTTGTTTGACAGTTTCTTCAATTGAAAGTTCTTCTTTGGTTGATGAATTTGACCCGCAACCCTCTGACCTGACATCTTCGGAGCAGGTTACTGATTTTGTTCACTCAAAACCACTTCCTCTAGTGGAATCTTCAGCATCTACCCTACCATCAATCATTACCCCACCCCAGCTTGAATTGAAACCATTGCCTGAGAATTTAAAATATCAATTTTTAGGACCGCAGAATATGCTCCTTGTGATTATTAGTGCTAAATTGACAAAGGAGCAAGAGATTAAATTGATTAAGGTCCTAAAGGAACATAAGGAGGCAATTGGTTGGACCATTCATGACCTTAGGGGGATTGAGCCATCTTACTGTAATCATAGAATATTTTTGGAAGATGGATCTCGCCCTTCTCGCCAGATGCAGAGGAGATTGAATCCAAATATGCGAGAAGTGGTCAAAAAGGAAATCATCAAGTGGCTCGATGTAGGAATTATTTATCCAATCTCTGACAGTCCCTGGGTAAGACCCATTCAGATTGTTCCAAAGAAAGTCGAGATTACTGTTGTGACTAATGAGAGAGGTGAATCTGTCACAACTCGTTCAGCTTCCTCTTGGAGAGTTTGTATTGATTACAGGAAGCTGAACACAGCCACTAAAAAGGATCATTTTCCCCTGCCCTTCATTGATCAAATCTTGGAAAAATTAGCTGGGCAGAAGTACTGTTTTCTTGATGGCTACTCGGGATACAACCAAGTTCCTATCCATCCCAAGGATCAGGAAGAAACTACTTTCACCTGTCCCTACGGAACCTTTGCTTTTTGTAGGATGCCTTTTGGGTTATGCAATGCACCTG
This sequence comes from Thalassia testudinum, assembly GCA_037157565.1. NCBI lineage: Eukaryota > Viridiplantae > Streptophyta > Magnoliopsida > Alismatales > Hydrocharitaceae > Thalassia > Thalassia testudinum. The sequence continues at coordinate 15,047,718 of JAZHRO010000063.1, forward strand.
CGACTTTTCAAAGGTGTATGCTAGCCATATTTTCCGACATGATGGGAGAGTTTATGGAAGTCTTCATGGATGATTTCTCTATTTTCGGAGAATCATTTGACTCTTGTTTGGCTAATTTGGAAATGATTCTTAAGCGATGTATCAAGACATGACTGGTCCTTAGCTGGGAAAAGAGTCATTTCCTGACCCAAGAAGGCATCGTTTTGGGTCATGTAATCTCTGAATGGGGAATTGAAGTAGACAAAGCTAAGGTTGATGCTATCGCTAAACTTCCTCCTCCCTCATCTGTTAAACAAATCAGATCATTTCTTGGCCATGTTGGATTTTATCGAAGATTCATCAAAGATTTCTCGAAGGTTGCTCGTCCTTTGAGCAATCTTCCTGCCAAAGAAACGTCATTTGTTTTTGATGAATCATGTCGAAAGGCATTTGATTTTCTGAAAATGGCAGTCACCTGTGCTCCAATTTTGCAACCACCAATTTGGACAACCCCTTTTGAGATCATGACCGACGCTTCTGGTTATGCGGTCGGGGCTATCCTGGGTCAGAAAATTGACCGAAAGCCCTCTGTCATTTACTACGCTAGTAAAACTCTGGATGAAGCCTAGAGGAATTACACTGTTACTAAAAAGGAATTACTAGCTGTAGTATTTGCGTTGGAAAAATTCAGGGCTTATCTCTTGGGGTCTCATGTTATTGTTTATACCGACCGCTCGACCTTGAGACATCTCTTGGCTAAAAAGGATGCTAAACCCTAGCTTATTCGTTGGATTCTTCTTCTTCAAGAATTTGATCTTGAAATCAAGGATAAAGCCGGGATGCAAAATGTGGTAGCGGATCATTTGTCGAGACTCCTAGGTGATTCTTCTTGTCCGGACATTCCGATTGTTGACACCTTTCCGGATGAAACCATTCTTACAGTTTTAGGTGTCCACACCCCATGGTTTACTGATATTGTTAACTATTTGGCCGTTGGTCAAATCCCCCAGGATTGGACCAAGCAACAACGAGATAGACTCAAATCTGAGGCCAAATACTACTTTTGGGAGGACCCTGAACTGTATCGCATCGGCTCTGATCAGATTTCGCCGATGCATACCGGAGAATGAATTGAACAGTATACTCGAGTTCTGCCATGCATCTGGGTGTGGTGGACATTTCTCCGGGAGAAAGACAGCTGCAAAAATCTTGCAATCTGGCTTCTATTGGCCGTCTTTATTCAAGGATGCCTAGGACTTCTCAAGGTCATGTTCTCGATGTCAGTCACTCGGGAACATAACTAAGAGAGACATGATGCCCCTAAGCCCTATTCTTCCTGTAGAAATTTTTGACGTTTGGGGCATCGATTTCATGGGACCCTTTATCCCTTCATTTGGACATTAGTACATTCTTGTTGCTGTTGATTATGTGTCCAAATGGATTGAGGCAATTCCCACCTAAACCAATGACCACAAGGTGGTCATCAATTTTGTCAAGAAAAATATCTTAAGTAGGTTTGGGATTCCAAGGGCTATCATCAGTGATGGTGGAACTCATTTTACTAATGCCCAATTTCAGAATTTATTGGCCAAATACGGGATTAATCATCGAATTTCCACACCTTACCATCCCCAAACGAATGGACAAGCCGAGATCACCAATCGAGAGATCAAGAACATTCTGCAAAAAATGGTTAGGCCTGATCGCAAGGATTGGACTCAAAAGCTTGAGGACGCTCTTTGGGCCTACCGTACGGCGTATAAAACTCCCATCGGCATGTCTCCATTCCGTTTGGTGTATAGAAAGGCGTGCCGTCTACCCGTAGAGATTGAACACAGGGCATTCTGGGCAATCAAGCAATGCAATTTAGATCTTAATCTAGCTGGAAAGACCAGGAAACTCCAACTATCGGAGTTGGAGGAGCTTAGAAATGATGCTTATGAGAATGCCAAGATCTACAAGGCTCGGACCAAAGCTCTACAAGATCAATTGATTTCCCGCAAGAGCTTTGAGTCAAACCAGAAGGTCTAGTTATTTGATTCTAAACTTAAGCTCTTTCCTGGTAAACTTAGATCTAAATGGAATGGCCCATTCATAATTGATCAGATTTCTCCTAATGGTGCCGTTCAGATTTCTGACCCAAAGACGGGTAACACCTTTAAAGTCAACGGTCAACGTTTGAAGCCTGTTGTTGACCATAATCTTCTTGAACCCGTCTTAGACTCTGTTGCTCTAGACATTCTGTGACTTCTTTGGCTGGACTTCGCCTAGTGGACGGCATTAAACACACAGGGCTGATACAATCTTCATATCCAGGTGACATCTTTCATATTCTACCCTTTCTTTCATGTCGCTTTTTCAATGAGGACATTGCATTAGCTAGGCATGGGGGGGTGGATTCATTCTTGAATTATGTGGTCAGCTTTGTGAAGTTTATATAAATTGTGTCTCTTCTTATTTAAAAAATAAATAAATAGGAAGGATTAGTTGGACATTAGGACTTTTCAATCCTAAGAAATTTTACATTAGGATCTGAACACAAAGACCCCTCAGGTCTTTGGACTTAATTAGCCTGTGTATCCACTAAAATGTGGATTTGTTTTTGAGTCCTCGCCATCTTAATTCTATTATAATTGGAATAAATAATTTTGGGTGATAAGTACACGACTTATCAACCCTCCCTCTGATTTGAGGGAATTTTGAGTTTTAAGCATCTACACACTTTCTTTGCACTGACTCATTGTTCAGAGATTCTAACGGAAATTGGGTAGCTAATGAACCTTCTAGGGTGATATGGCTGGCAAGTTATCGTGGGTAACAGCCCATAGGTAGGTTGTCCAGAGCCCAGTCACTAGACCTTTCGTAGTTTGCTACCTTTAGGTAAATCTTAGACCAGGGAAGCTACCTACTTAAAAAAAAAAAAATCAAAAAGAAAAGGAGAAAAGAACAAAAAGAAAATAAGCCACACTTTGCCGCACGAGTATGGCTGGCAAGTTGTCGGTGGTAACATCTCATCGACCGGTTGTCCAGAACCCAGCTTAGAAAATGCACTAAAAATTCCCAAAACACTTAGGAAGAAGCGGAGAAGTAGAATAAACCAGGGAGATATACACTGGATTCACCCTTGTGTTGACCCCGTAAAAAAATAAAAGTAGGGAGAAAGCTACCGGTTGTAAAGATACACCTTTAGGCAGAATTCTTGTTAGGTCACCTAGAGGTGTAGAAATCTGAAATTCGTTTTAATTGCCGGTCAATGAGTCTATCACAATCACAATAAGATGCTTAAAGCTTAGGGTTCTCATCAAATTTTGGGTGAGTTGAATGGCCGTAGAAAGCCACTCTTAAACCTGAAAATTTGAAAATCAAAAAAAATTAGAAAAGAGAAAAAGAGAAAAAGAAATTTTTCTTTTAATAAGGCGAGGGGTTGAGGCAGTTTGCATTTTGGCTGATACCCGGGCACTGTTGTGTCTTTGAAAGTTCAATTCCTAAGTAGAAAATTTCTTAATGATTGAAAATAACTCAAGTCCAAATAATCCAACCTAATTCTTTTATAAATAGCATATAGTTTTTGCTAGGGACTAGCAATAGATAGGCATGGGGGTATGATGTAAACACATTTACACTACTTAAGATGTCTATTTATGCATGTTCTTAAGCATAGGATTGCATTTCATGATATAAATATTGCATAACATGCATCATCTTACATTTAGAGTAGTTTGAATAAAATGGAGGTTAATTGTCTCCTTTTATGTGCTTGGATAGTGCAAACATTTTGTCGGGAACTCAGATCAAAGATCCAACCATATGGATGTGATCAGGGCGACGATTGGAGTTCAACGACTCCAAGATCGCCCTAATCATTCATCCGTAGCATCAGATAGTGACCCAGGAACCCTAGAAGATCAAGGGCCAGGATGGTGTAAATCCGCACTTCAGATGATAGATCCGACCGCACGAATGAATTCGGATCGACAATCGCAGCCCAACGACACAAAAATCGAGTCAATCCGACATCCGTGGCACCATCTACAACTTCCAGAAGATGGACGGCCAAGATAGCGCCACGTGGTGCCATCTCAGCCGCCCAAACGGCCGCTTGCATCTTCTGAAGGCCCCGCACCAGCTCTCTCTCCGCCGTTGGATCTTAATCCAACGGCTGTGGGCGCTCGCGCTTAAAAGCGTTTGCTCGACCATTCGCGCCCCGTAGAGTAGTGGTCGAGCACGCTATCGCGAGCGCCGGGTGCGAGTTCGAGCCGTGGAGAGGGGCTGGAAGGTGCGACGATTGGGCGCGGGTGGAGCGTCATATGGAGATCGGACGGCCGCGCGTGCCCGATAGCGCCGACGTGCGATTGGATGTGCAATCGGACGTGCAATCAGACGTGTAGGCGGGCGCGCAATGCAGCGGGAGAAGGCGCGACTTAAGAGATAGGACGGTTGAGGATCGCTGGACGTGCGTGGACGTGGATTTATCTGTCACTAAAGACCCCTCATTTATTATTTTGAAGTTGTAATGTCCATTTTGCCTCCACTCCTTGCAACTATAAAAGGAGACCCCCTCCATACGAAATTCTCATCCCTTCTTTCTCCTCTCTAACCCTCCAAAGCTCAAAAGAAGCTTGTCCCACACCCGGGATGCTTCTTGCGAGATAAAGTTCAATTTTCGTCCCCCTTCGGAAGTGGATCCCGCGACAACGACGGCGTGCTGCTCCGTTCCCGTTCTTCTGCTTCATCCTCCTTCGTCCTGCTTCGTTCTCCTTCGTCCAGGCATCGTCCCGTCCGGCTCGTCCTCCGAGCAATCATCGAGGAGGATAACTTCTCTCTCAAATTCTTATTTAGAGCTTTTCTAGTGTAGAATTTTCTTGCTTTATAGTGTAATTAATTTTTCGATTTCTAGTGTAACTTTTATAAACAATTGAAATATTGAATGCATGTTCTCTTTCTCTCTCTCTCTCTCTTTCTTTTAGTCTGATAGCTTCATTGTAATTATTTCACCTTGGTTATAAAAAAATCTTAAAAAAATATAATTGCGAATATAGATCAACGTAGCCTCCCTGTGTTCGACCTGGAATTTTCATTTCGGTATAAATTTTATTTGTTGAACACGAATTCTTTGCTTTCGAACTACAACGATAGGTTTTCCAAAACCAAACACGTTAGCATAGCGTTCGTATACGTTCAACCGGCCATCCCACCAGACCATCCAGTTCCACCCTTCCCCACACAGTCTGCTTTCCCTGATAGTCTAAGAAAGTCCCAGACCTGGCCACTCTCCTCCTCCAAATGTGTCTCTTGGATGAGAGCACAGTCAATTTCCCACTCAGAAAGATATCTGATTAGAGATGCCCTTCTCACCTTGTTGCGCAACCCATGCACATTCCATGTTAAAACTCTCATTCGTTGCACAGCTGATCCCCTTGAGCCAAACTGTCCACATGCTCAACCATGATCGACTTTGCGACAGTTTCCTCCACTATAGGGGTCAAGTTCTCCTTCCTTTGCCTTCTGAGCATGTAAGGGGAGCGACCAAGCCCCCTTTTCTGATTTGTCCCACTCACAAACTTCAGTTAACCAAGGACAATGAACTGCACTTGATTCACCTCCTTAAGGGCACTTCTACCACTGCTGACTACTATTTCCATACCCGATTTTACCTCCTCATTTCTAATAGAATTTCTTGAGTCCCTCTCTAAGACAATTGCATCAGCCATGGACCCCTTGCCTTTGGCCACAAGGGTTTGGTTGCTATATCCCAAGATAGTAACATCATCCATAGGCACCAAGTCCCTCTCTGAGGTATCTATGTGACAATCCTTCCTCTTCTTTGATTCAGGGGCCCCATTTGATGACTCATGACCCAGCAGTTCAGCCTGTTACACCTTCTCAGATCTAACCACAGACGTCTTAACATAGCCTTATTCTGGTAACACAGAGACCTGCCTAGCGACTGATAAGAGAATGGGCCATGAGGAGCCCCCACACCTGAGAGTAATTGTGTCTGGCATTGACCCACTTTTAAGGACTTCAGCCTCAAATCGAAGTGAATAGGCATCACCCTCCCCAATCATGATTTCAGTGTCTTCACAGATGGATGCAAAGCCTGCAACCATCATGGCAACAACCCCTTTAGATCTCAAGTGCAGTGGCAACCCTTTGGTCTCAAGAATCACCCTCCTAGTTCCTAACCTCTAAGGGGGGTGATCAGGGACTGCCCCATCAAAGGGGGAGACCATCCTCCAGAGCACATTGATATTTTGAAAGGAGCTCGATCGAGAGCGCAACCTTTCCACATCTATCATCCCTAGACCAAACACAAGAAAATGAGTCTGTGATAGCAATGCCACCTTCCAACCTGATGACACAAGTTGCAAGGAACTCACCAGTTGTTGAAACATCTCGGTCAATGGATTGTCAGTCATGATCTCACCAATCATTGCTCCCCTCAGCATGATCTCTGTAGAGAAAATCTCCTTAGTTAATGGAATCTCCACTTCCATTGTATGACTACCAAGTGTCGGCAGTGGTGGTAGTCGGGGCTCCTTCACCGCTTCCTGAACTGGGTGCTGAGGGGTCTTCTTTGTATGTGGCGGCATCACCCTAGGGCATGAATCGTGCTTGTGCCCTTCACCCCCACATGCCAGAGAGACAAGAGGGTTTCTACACACCGCAGCCATGTGACCTCTTCGTCTGCATCTAAAGCACAAAACCTCTCCATTGGATCTCCTCCAGGCCCCTCTTAGAATGAATCTAAATGCCCTACCTTCATGTGACTACCATCCCCTCTCCCTCCTCCAGTTTCTCAATTTCTAGGTCTTCCACTCGGCCCCATCCCCAACCCTAGCCGCTTCCTCATCGTCGCCTCCTGTCGCCTGAGGCCACACACCTTCTCTCCCTCTCTCCCTTATTTTTTTTCCAACTAGTGTGGAATATTCAGATTTGAGTAATTTTACGGTAGTTAAGTGTGATAATCTAGTTCTAGTTGCTTCTGTTGCACACAGCTTAGTGCATTACTCCCTTACCACGCCTGCATGAGCATGAAATCAATTTTCTACAATTCCATGACATAGGGGGAGGAGTTCCCTGCAACCCCTTGCCCCTTCGTGGCATGAAATTTGAAGAAAAAAAATTATTAAGGAGCAAGGCCCCCTCCACTACTGCTTGGGAGTGCTTCCCATATGTGCATCCTACTTCTGCTACAATCTTTATCCAATTCACTTACAATTTTTGCTTGGGATTGTCTTCCATTAAACTATCGAGGAAAATTTTTGCTCCAACTTTGTGGGTGTTGGATGATCCTTGATGTAGAAGGTCTGTTTGCATGATTGAAAAATAAGCCTATGGGCATGCAAAAGTATGTGCGTGATCTTGATGTGTGCTCCAATCCCACTTGAATTAGAAGGGGCGTGCGTATGCCAAGTACATGAATTGTGCTTGAGCATTAGTTGCTAGTTCGTGCTATCATCTATGCGTAACTAGGCATCCACTCATATTTTCTTGCCTCATCGGTGAAGCCTTAAATCCAATTTCTTTTACTCTTCTCCAAGTGTGAAGATTTTTCCTGGAAGATGGGCAACTACTATGCACTTGGAAACATTCCCCAACTCAAGTTCAAGTCAAGATTGTGTTCTAGTTTGAAATTCGCAATTGGTCTATGTGTGCAAGCCTCGACACATACAAGTATCAAAAGCTTTTTTGCAAGTTGGATTGTGCAGATCCAACTTGGGGGGGAGTGTTGGAAATCCCATGAGATCTCCATGTCGGAGATCTCATAAGATCCCTACATTGAGTAGAGGAGAAGAGAGTAACTTGTCAAATTATCCTCTTTCAATTTTTATGTTTACAATATTAGGATTATCCCTTTAGAAATATGTTTAAGATTTGATTTGATTTAATTGAGATATGTTTTAATTTATTTGGAAGATTGTATTAGGATTTGAGAGTAGAATTGGCCTCTCTATATAAAAAGATAAATTCCCAATGTTTCTACTTGAATTCCAATAATAATAAACTCCACATTTCTTCGCACTAACTAAGATTACTATTAATTAAGAATCTAAAGAGTAACCATAGTAGGAAAAATTCCTACCAGAATATGCTTTTCCATATTCAACCAAATAGCTTGTGGTTCCAACAAACACAATAGAAACATGGCAGGTTCTAAAGTTTGCATACTGAATCATGTAAATAAATAGATAATCCCATATTGCAATTAATGGTTGAAAGAGATGTATTGATGAGGAACATGTACATGCATAATATGTGCAATAGCATTGATGTTGTCACACCAATTGAGAGAGATAAAAAAAAAGATTAGACTTGAGATAAAAGGACCCTAATTTCCTAGGAGCAAGTACTAAAAATGGGTCTATTTCGAATTTGATACAACAAAGATCTAATTGGACCTAAATATTGTTGGGGCATTTTAGGGAGTATCCCCTTTGTTCAGACACTACTTCACATAGGCATTAACAGAGCCATTGAAAGCTGACTAAAACTCTAGAAATGGGGACCACCCGAGCTAATGATAGAGGCAATAACATTTCCTGACAAAGTCCTTTCTTGTGGTGTACAACGAACTCCAAATGAAAATCGGGAGCCTTGTTTAACTATCCACTAACTTTTGTTAGGATACAAAATCTCAAGGGCATCCATCAAAGGCATAGATAAATCAAGGGAGAACACCATCCATAAAGCATACTCTCAAATAAAACTATAAAAGTTAGGGAGATTCAAAATAGGCACCTCCAATCAAGTTAAGCTATACACAAGTGAGGTACTCTCCTGTTTACTTCGAAATTGATATTAGTGAAATTTTTGTAGACATTATTTTTCCCAATGGTGTTTAAGTGTGCCTTAATCCTAAAAGACTCTCCTTTCATTATCTCCTTTCTCCATCAAATTTGCTACTCTAGCCAAACAGTTGTATAATGCCCTAGTGCCTTGCTGGCTCTAGTACATTCTTGATTACTATTGTTAAAGTACCTCTAGGCAACCTCTCCCATTCTAGGCAAAATGGCACTTATTAGTAGTGAGAAAAATAAACAAACATGGAAGTATCTCGATGCATACATACATGTACAATGGAAATCCTCAATCATATTCAACACCTAAAGAATCATTTCCAACATTTAAAGATGATCCAACTTTGTGGTCATTGCTAGGGGGAATTCGTAGTTGTTTTAGAGAAATGCGTCATAGTATGGCGATGAAAATGGAATCGACATTTAAATTTACAAGTGCTAAAAAAAAAAGAGTTCCAAGGTTGTTCGCAGGGAGTAAAATTGGAATTCAACCACTAATAAAGTAATACATATGATCACAATAATCAACAATCACAAGAAAAATATATGCAATGAATAATCAATCAAAAATATATTGAATAAGTAGTCAAATTGTATCTCAAGAGTCAAATAACAAAAAAATTGAGAGAGCAAAAAAGTGGTGGTTGAAACAACCAGTAAATCACCTAAACACATAGGCTTTCCTTTTCAAAATCAAACTAATTATTCTTCCCAACTTCTCAAAGGGCATTAGATGTCTCAAACCAACCTCAAACGGCTTAAAGTCGTAAGCTTAAAGACCTCAAATTTGCCTAAGTCCTCAGCAACAAATCCTAAGAGCAAAACCCACCCCCTCTCTCTCACAAATCTCTCCTCTTTCCCAGACCCAATTCAGACCCTCAAAGCCAACTCAGTTCATCGCATAGTACGAGGCTGATCTGGCTCATAAGGCATGGGCGAGCCAGGTCGAGTGCATATGGGTGTGCGAGAGAGGGTCTCGACCCCATATCTTAGGCGAACAGCAGCAAACACGCACGATTCAATATGTACTAATAAGTCTAATTTAGTGGACTAATTTAATGCTTAAGTGCATTATTATTTGGATGAGAGATTAATTTAAAACATGAATGTTAGTGACAAAATCATGTGAACCTTAGATTTATCATTTCATGCATTAATTGCATTAATCCTTATATAAAAGGGGTTCATTACTTATGTGGTTGCAAGGTCATTTAGGAAAGGACATTTTTTGAGTAAGTTTCACAGCAAATGGCAACTGAATATGTATTGATTTCCTAGAGATAATAAAAGGGAAGAAAAGAAAAGCAAATAAAATACCTTCCAATTCTTCCCTCTCATTTCCTTATCTCTCTCTCCCTCAAATGGCAATATTAAATCATGATTGTTTTCCTTCCTTCTCTAACTCTCTCTCTCATTCTCTATTTTTTCTCCATATTAAACAGGGATGGCAGGACAAGGAATCAAACCCCCTTGTAGGGGGAAGAAGCTCCCTTTCGCCACCTCTTGTCCCTATAGGCAACTCCCTCACCGCATGCCCACGACTTCGCCACCGCGAGCCTTCGTCGACACCGTGCTTCCTCTTGACGAAGACTGGAAAACTAGATTGAATGATAGATCCTAGGGTATGGCATGAATCCTAGGACTGGAAAACTAGATTGAATGATAAATCCTAGGGTGTGGCATGAATCCTAGGAATAGAAAACACCAAAACAAATGTCGTGAATATATGAATTGCAGTCTTGGAAAAGTAGAAAGAAAAGTGATAATTGCCTGTAATTGGATAACAGTTGCTTGTTTATAAAAGGATATTAACTGTTGAGAACATGGGCTATATGAAAATAAAGCTGAAATGATGAAACTTAATTTGGCTTAGTTAAAGAAATATGAGCATGAACCCTATGGGGAATTAGGAGTAGAGCTCCTGAGAGGTGAATGGAATAGAATTGGGGAAGTGAGCTGGCCCTTGAGTACGGAATACCAAGGAGAGCGACTGTCCCCCCTGTTTAGTGTAGAGCGGAGGTAGCCACCCCAAGGACCCAGGGTTAGGTTTGGCCACTTTGTATCGACTTTTGGCCCTCATGTACACAGTACCAGGGAGAGCTACTAGTGTAGGGAGAGCACTAGCCACCCCACGGGTCCCGGGGTTCTGCTAGCCTTCCTACACCGACTTGTTAGGCCCACTGGGCAAACCAGGGAGTCAAGCGAGGGTGCGCGGACTATGAAGGGGCAAGACCGCTGTTTGGTTACTGTGGATGGGCAGGACCCTTGTTATCGAGAGGGCTTAGCCTTATACTAGTTCCGTGCTGTGCTTTGGGGCGCACTCGTTAACGGAAACGACTGACCATGTGCCAGTGTGAGATAGCTACCCGTGCGTTTATCGCGCGTGCCGTAGTCACCATTACGTCTGCCGGTGACCTTGGGGTGGTTGACTGAGGGTAGGACCACCACGAGGGACTCTCTCGACCAGGAGAGCACTATGTGCTACTTCTACTTTTCGGAAAAGACTGCAATCAAGATCGTTCCCACGAGGAACATTCGAGATCAAGAGGAAGATCTAAGGAATAATTCAAGAATGAGTAAATAGAAGAATAAAGAAAGAGATTAAAAATAGCAGCTACTTGTCCACCTTACCATTTTTGTTAGCTTTTGGTTTCGACTCTACTCAGTGTTTCGCTGACGTGTCACCTTTGTCACCTTTTCAGGACCACGTGCTGAGCAGCCAGAGCCGGCGGTTGCAAAGGGTGCTGGGCCTGGTAGAGCTTAGCAGTTTTACTTGTGTAGTACCTACTATACCTTTTCTTCTGTTATAGTGAGTATTTTCTGTTACCATTGTACTCTTTTATTGTAAGCATCATGTTTATGTACCTGTTTAATTCTCTACTGTTGCGGTGGTGTGTACTGTAGCAGTTCTTTTCTTTACTGCTATACTTTTGTTACTGCCAGTTGTATACATGGTGAATGTGGTTTATTTTATTGCTCTTTTGGTTACTTTCTCATTAGACGACTGGGTCTTGGGATCAGTCAAGTTGGTTCGATTCTCGTGTCTCATAGGGATTCGGGAATCGGGAATCGGGTCGTAACAAGATTGTATCAGAGCAAGGTCGTCCCGAGAAGTGAACCAACTGGTTGGAAAATAACCAATTCATGTGCCTGTAACTAGAGTAGCCACCACAATGTATCTTTTGACATTTGTTCTTAGACTTCTTCGCTTAATATTGATTCATATTGACGTCTTATTCTATTCCGTGTTTGCGTCTCCTTGCAAGAGATGCCTCGACAAGGAGGTAGCGAGGTGGGCCGCGAGCGTGGCCGAGGACGAGGTCGGAGGGGTGGGCGCGTTGAGGTTGACACCTCAGTAGACCAGCCATTGCTCCTGGGCATTCAAGCCCAGGACCTCGCCCAGCTGATACGGGACATCGTGTGAGAGGAGCTCCACCCGCCGCCACGAGCGCCTCTCCCTGGGGCTACGGAGGGGGAGTCCTCTGTGGGACCACGTGACGGTCTTGGCACTGGACGCGGGGGAGGGGATGGGCCTCCACCGTCCCCACCTTCCTCCGGCACTTCTGAGCATGAGGATTCTTTACCTGGAGGTGGACCAGCACTTCAGCGCCACTTTGAGCTTTTCGGACAGTTCTGGAAGCTGAAGCCCCCCTCCTTCAGGGGGGATGAGGACCGAAATGAGGCGGAGGACTGGCTCGAGCAAATCGAGAAGGTTTTTGACACCCTTCGCCTCCTAGTGCAGTGCCACATGGCCTTTGCCACGTACCAGCTGGAGAGCGCGGCACACAGGTGGTGGAGGGCAGTCAGGGGATAGGAGAGGGACGAGCAGACCGGGGATCGGTTTGTCATCCTCTTTTGCGAGTAGTACTTTCCCCAGACGTGGCAGGACTAGAGGAGGTGGGAGTTCCACCCTCTCCGCCAGGGGACGATGATCGTGAATGCGTACTGCACGCATTTTTTGGAGCTGTCTCGCTTCGCAGCGATAGCAATGGCCACTGAGGAGGAGTGCCTTTGGAGGTTCACCGAGGGGCTCCGGCCTGCGATTTGGAGGTATGTCAAACCCTTGAAGCTGCCTATGCTCTAGAGGGTGGTGGAGGCAGCTATGACATATGAAGAGACCAACCCATCCACACGAGATACTGATAGCGGGTGGAAGAGGCCCTATCAGCCAGACTTCTCATAGGGCCAACGAGAGAGGAGACACGTGGCGCCCGCAGGAGAGCCGTCACGTTTTGCAGGGCCATCAGTGGCCTTTGGGGGCCCACGACAGGGGCCAGTTGCTAGCACCGGACCCCCGCCCAGCCGACAACAGGGACCCACTGAGGGCAGGAGTCGAGTCCCTCTTTGCTACCAGTGTGGCTAGCCAGGCCACATCAGGAGGGACTGCCCGTCTAGGGCAGGAGGTCAGCAGATGCTTCCTGTGGCGAGCACTAGAGGGCGAGCAGGAGGCCACGGTTTCCAGGCGTGAGGAGGAGGACAGCAGTCACGGGGAGGGTACCGACCAGCAACTAACCGTCTGACGCAGAGTGTGGCTGCTTCGTCCACACCTAGGGCTGGGAGGTGTATCAACGCCCTGACACACAGGGATGCCAGAGCTTCAGGATCAGTGGTGGCAGGTATGGTTTCAGTTTCTAGCAGACTCGTTTACATGCTTTTCCATTCCGACGCTACGCACTCGTTTGTCACTGCCAGTTTTGCGATTAGTTTGGGGTAGGACTGTATGCTGTTAGAGGATTTGTTTTTTATCAGAGGTCTGCGTGGTCAATTGTTTGTAGCTGAGAAGGTATACACGGGTTGCGAGATCAATGTTGGGGGACACAGCCTTCTCACTAACCTGATTACGATACAGATGGAGGACTTTGGCGTAATTCTGGGGATGGACTGGCTGTCCGCTTACCACGCCTTGGTGGACTGCTTTGAGAGAAAGATCATCTTCTCCATACCACAGTTGCCTTCTTTCGAGTTCCACGGGCAACCAGTGGAAAGAGGCTTCAGGTGTATTTCTGCACTTCGGGCAGTGAGACTTTTGAGCCAAGGGTGTGAGGGCTTCCTAGCATGTGTGGTGGTAGAGCCCAGCCCTGTGGCAGACTTCCAGAGTATCCTGGTGGTTAGAGAGTACCCCGACGTGTTCCCAGACGAGTTGCCAGGACTACTGCCTGAGCGTGAGATCGAGTTTGAGATCTCACTGGTACCTGGGACCAACCTCATCTCCACAGCACCGTACAAGATGGCACCACTTGAGATGCGAGAGCTCAAGTCTCAGTTGCAGGATCTTTTGGAGAAGGGCTTTGTGAGGCCTAGTGCATCTCCCTGGGGAGCCCCGGTACTATTTGTAAAGAAGAAGGATGGTACCCTATGCCTTTGTGTGGACTACCGACAGCTGAATAGGGTCACCATCAATAATAGGTATCCACTGCCGAGGATTGATGGCTTGTTTGACCAGTTGCGAGGTGCCACGGTATTCTCCAAGATCGACTTGAGATCTGGCTACCACCAGTTGAGGATCAAGGAGGCAGACGTCTCCAAGACAGCTTTCCGCACTCGGTACGGACACTACGAGTTTCTGGTCATGCCGTTTAGGCTGGCCAATGCCCCTGCTACCTTCATGGATTTGATGAGCCAGGTGTTTAGACTGTACTTGGACTAGTTCGTGGTGGTATTCATTGATGATGTGCTCATCTATTCTCGAGATCAGACGCAGCACAGACAGCACTTGCGGATGGTTTTGGACACACTGAGACGTAGGTTGTACGCCAAATACAGCAAGTGCGAGTTCTGGTTGAGGGAGGTGACCTTCTTAGGTCATGTGATCTCCGGGGATGGCTTGGCTGTGGACCCAGCCAAGGTCGAGGCAGTGCTCAGGTGGGAGAGACTTCGTACGGTCACTGAGATTCGCAGTTTCTTGGAACTGGCAGGCTACTACAGGTGGTTTATCAGGGGCTTCTCACAGATTGCATGTCCTATGACACAGCTGACCCGGAAGGATGTGCCCTTTGCTTGGATAGATTCCTGTGACGCGTGTTTTCAGGAGCTGAAGGAGAGGCTGACTTCGGCTCCCGTGCTCACCATCCCAGACAGTAGTGGTGGGTTCGTTGTGTACACGGGTGCCTCTTTGCAGGGGTTAGGGGGTGTGCTCATGCAGAGGGGTCACGTTGTCGCTTACGCTTTACGGCAATTGAAACCGCATGAGCATAGCTACCCTACCCATGACCTGGAGCTGGCAGCTGTCGTCTTCGCGCTGAAGACCTGGAGGTACTACTTGTACGGTGAGACCTTTGAGATTTTCACAGATCACAAGAGCCTCAGATACCTGTTTGATCAGAAGGAGCTCAACATGAGACAGAGACGTTGGTTGGGGCTCCTGAAGGACTTTGACTGCAGTATTTCCTACCACCCGGGGAAGGCTAGCATAGTGGCTGACGCCTTGAGCTGGAAGGTGCTCGCCCACTTGGCCAGCTTATAGGTGTAGAGTTGGAGCCTCTTGGAGGAGATGGGTAGTTGGCGACCCCTGGAGTTGCTGGGGCACTATGGGGCAGTGACTGTGACATGACAGATGAGGCCAGAGTTGATAGATCGCATCATCACAGGACAGATGGCTGACTTGTACTTACAATACTTATGTGACAGAGTACTGTTAGGAGACCCTGGGGACTTCTCTTTTACAGACTAGGTGCTGCGCATGAGGGGACGTTTATGCGTTCCCAGAGGCGAGGAGCTGTTGACAGAGCTCCTGACTGAGGCACATGGTTCCAGATTCACCATACATCCCGGAAACACAAAGATGTACCATGATTTAAGACGTGACTTTTGGTGGAGGGGAATGAAGCGAGATGTGGGTGAATTCGTGCAGAAGTGTTTAGTGTGCCAGCAGGTGAAAGCCGAGCATCAGAGACCTACAGGGTCGCTACAGCCACTTCCAGTGCCAGAGTGGAAGTGGGAGAGCATTGCCATGGACTTGGTGGTGGGCTTACCTGTTACCCAGTGAGGAAATGACGCAGTCTAGGTAATCATTGACAGATTGACAAAGATTCAGGTTTAGTACAGCATACCACCCCAAGATGGACGGGCAGTCCGAGCGCACGATACAGACACTTGAGGACCTTTTGCGTGCTTGTGTACTGGACTGGAAGGGCTCTTGGGAGGAGCACTTGCCCCTGGCGGAGTTTGCATATAATAATAGTTATCACTCAAGCATCGGCATGGCACCCTACGAGGCTCTGTATGGACGGAGGTGTACGGCACCCTTGAGTTGGGTTGAGGTGGGGACCAAGTGGGAGGTTGGCCCCAGGCTGATCCGGCAGAGTCAGGAGGTAGTCAAGCAGATTCACAGGAGACTCCGCACTGTCAGGAGCAGACAGAAGAGCTATGCAGATCGAAAATGCAGAGAGGTGCAGTTTGAGGTTGGGGACCACGTCTTCCTTCGCGTTTCGCCCATGAAGGGCCTGCAGCAGTTTGGGGTTAGAGGGAAGCTCACGCTGAGGTTCATGGGACCCTTTAAGGTCCTGGAGTGGGTTGCACCCGTTGCTTACAGGCTTGCCCTTCCTCCCTTGCTTTTTGGCGTGCACGACGTGTTCCACGTGTCCAACCTCAGGAAGTACATCGCCGATCCCAGTCACGTCCTGAGTCACGAGAGCGTCGAGGTGGGTGACGACCTAACCTACCCCGAGCGGCCAGTGCAGATTCTCGACAGAGCCATCCGTAGTCTGAGACGGAAGCAAGTACCCCTGGTGAAGGTTTTGTGGAGGATCCAGCAGTACGAGGAGGATACCTGGGAGCCTGAGGCGGCGATGCGGGAGCGGTACCCAAAGCTTTTTGAGGGTACGTCTTTTCAGATCGGCTTTGGTCCTCTTTGAGTTTGCTATGCATATATCGTTCTTTTCCTCGCCCTAGTCAGCACAAGTTTCGGGGATGAAACTTCCTTTGAGTTTGTTATGTTGTTATGACCCTGGCATCAAACATCGTTTAAGACGTCTGGGAGTTGGTCCAGACATCTGGTCAGACGTCTAGAAATTAATTTTTTCGACGTACGATTTTGCGTCTGCGCACATGCACATGCAGACTAAACCGTTGCCCTCTTTTCTTCTCCTTCTCTCCTCCCTACAGGCATAGCCTTCTTTCTCTCTCTCTCCCCACGGCGCCTTCAAATACTCCCCCTCTCCTCTCCCTCACCATCACTCCACCGCCTTCTTCATCTTCTTCTTCTTCCTGTTAGTGTGAGAGTGAGCGGGTGAGGGTAGCAATTGCTGCCATGTGTGCGTGGGGAGGAGGGGTTGCAGCGAGAGGGAGGGAGTTAGAGCGCGAGGGTGCAAGCTCGCTGGAGTAGCCAAGGCCGGCCGGCGGGTGCGTAGCGGGAGCGTGCCACCGGGGAGGTACTGCTGCTGCTTAGACAGCAGGTGAGCGTAGCGCGGCACGGCAGTGCGCAGCAGGCGGAGGGCGAGGAGGTCCTGATTTTAAGAAAATTTCCCAGAATCAAACTTCTGGACCTACGTCTAGATGGCGCAGGAGACGTCTGGAGGAAGATCCAGATGTTTGAAAGGTACGATATTTCCTTTTCTCCTTCCTTTCGCCTGTACGGCCATGTAGGCCGTTCCGTCAAGGGGTCTGCCTCATTTTCATGTTGAGGACGGTTGTGTATGTATGCAGGTCTCATTCGGGAAGGTGCGAGGGCATGCCCTCCCTTATAGGTTGGATGTCTGGGCACAACACCATACAGCGGAGAGGGTCTCCAGACATCCGGAGTGACAGTCGAACGTCTGGAACTAAGTCCAGATAGTTCAGCGGGATTCTAGACATCTGAAAAACCACGCAGAAAGAAGGTATGACCTGAACCATCGTTTAAGATGTCTGGAAGATGTTCCAGACGTCTGAATTTTGGGCAGAATTGTCATTTTTGACTCGTTTAGGGTCTGTTCGAAGTCCGCTTTTCGCGTTTCAAGTTTTGTTCTTCTCAGAATTTGTTGCTCTACCTGTTTACAGTATTTATATCCTATTTCGAGTAGTTCCTTATTTTTGATCGTTATGTTAGGACCCCGTTCCGTTGCGGCTCTGGGGGTTGTGAAGGCACGCGGGCTTGCCGATCACG
Source organism: Thalassia testudinum (assembly GCA_037157565.1). Classification (NCBI taxonomy): domain Eukaryota; kingdom Viridiplantae; phylum Streptophyta; class Magnoliopsida; order Alismatales; family Hydrocharitaceae; genus Thalassia; species Thalassia testudinum. The sequence continues at coordinate 15,065,580 of JAZHRO010000063.1, forward strand.
CCCCCAGTACTCTCGATTTTGCCAGTAGAGTGGCTCCCTTTAATTATTTACCAACATTTATGCACTTGTGAGATAATTAATAGATTCTAAGGTGTAGCATGAACCCTAGGACTGGAAAATTAGATTCAATGATAGATCCTAGGGTATGGCATGAATCCTAGGACTGGAAAACTAAATTGAATGATAGATCCTAGGGTGTGGCATGAATCCTAGGAACAGAAACCACCGAAATGAATGTCCTTAATATACGAATTGTAGTCTTGGAAAAGTAGAAACAAAAGTGATAATTGCCTGTAATTGGATAACAGTTGCTTGTTTATAAATGTATATTAACTGTTGAGAACATGGGCTATATGAAAATAAAGCTGAAATGATGAAACCTAAATTGGCTTAGTTAAAGAAACATGAGCATGAACCCTATGGGAAATTAGGAGTAGAGCTCCTGAGAGGTGAATGGAATAGAATTGGGGAAGTGAGATGGCCCTTGAGTACAGAGTACCAAGGAGAGAGATTGTCCCCCCCTGTTTAGTGCAGAGCGGAGGTAGCCACCCTAGGGCCCCAGGGTTAGGTTTGGCCACTTTGTACCGACTTCTGGCCCTCGTGTACACAGTACTGGGGAGAGCTACTAGTGTAGGGAGAGCACTAGCCACCCCACAGGCCCCGGGGTTCTGCTAGCCTTCCTACACCGACTTGTTAGGCCCACTGGGCAAACCAGGGTAGTCAGGCGAGGGTGCGCGGACTGTGAAGGGGCAAGACCCCTGTTTGGTTACTGTGGAGGGGCTGGACCCCTATTACTGTGAGGGCTCTACCCTATACTGGTTCCGTGCTATGCTTTGGGGCGTAGTCGTTAACGGAAACGACTGACCGCGTGCCAGTGCGGGGTAGCTACCCGTGTGTTTATTGCGCGTGTATTACGTCTGTCAGTGACCTTGGGGTGGTTGACTGACGGTAGGACCACCACGGGGGACTCTCCTGGCCAGTAGAGCACCACGTGCTACTTCTACTTTTCGGGAAAGACTACAATCAAGATCGTTCCCACGAGGAACATTCGAGATCAAGAGGAAGATCTGAGGAATAATTCAGGAATGAGTAAATGGAAGAATAAAGAAAGAGATTAAAAATAACAGCTACTTGTCCACCTTACTTTTTTTGTTAGCTTTTGGTTGCCACTATACTCAGCGTTTCGCTGACGTGTCACCTTTTCAGGACCAGGTGCTGAGCGGCCAGAGCCGGCGGTTGCAGAGGGTGCTGGGCCGGGTAGAGCCCAGTAGCTTTAGTTGTGTAGTACCTACTGTACCTTTTCTTCTGTTGTAGTGAGTATTTTCTGTTACCACTGTATTCTTTTATTGTAAGCATCATGTTTATGTACCTATTTAATTCTTTACTGTTGTGGTGGTGTGTACTGTAGTAGTTCTTTTCTTTACTGCTGTACTTTTGTTACTGCTAGTTATATACATGGTGAATGTGGTTTATTTTACTGCTCTTTTGGTTACTTTCTCGTTCGACGACAGGGTCTTGGGATCAGTCGAGTCGGTCTGATTCTCGTGTCTCGTAGGGATTCGAGAATCGGGTCGTAACACCGTGCCTCCCCACGCACAGCTTCTTCTCCCTTTGCTGCAACCAAGAAAGGCTACCGGAATCCTCATCACCCACATTGCATGCCACTTCGCACACGCATGAGCACCCAAGCTTCCACGCAACCAACAGTGCATGCCAACACCTCCATACGCCTAAGGCGCCACCACTGCACCCAGGCCTTGCCAACAGCAGTGTGCGCCTCTCGTGCACAACCAGCCCCATGCGCAGGCCCTCACGCGCCCATCCTCCGGCCTTTCGCCGTGCGCGGAGGCCCTCACACGCCCGCCCTATAGCCTTCCTCTGACCTTCCTCCAGTGCTTGTGGGCACCTACCTCACTTGCGCCACTGCCTCAAGCTCGTTGTCCATCTCCAGCAAGTAGCCAGTTGCACCCCTCCTCTCCTTCTTCTTCTTCTCCGTCAACCAACAGAGAAGGGGAACCTAAACCACCCATAATGCAGCCACCTCCATAGGCAACGGTTCTCCATGCCATCGACTCCCCTACGCTTGCCTCGACCCCACGAAGGAAGCCACGTCCTCAGAACCACCCATGATGGCCCGCATGCGACAACGATCCGCTGCCATCGTTGCTGGCCTTCCTCATTGCCGACGTCAACTCCAGCCACCGTTCGGAGAGCCACCACCACCATTGGAAAGCCCTCGTCGTGGTCGACCTTCCTTGAGCTCCTCAGCTTCCACCGTCGCTTCCTCTTTGCACGAGGTTAAGAGGAAGATTTCCTATATTTTTGGGTTCTATTAGTATTTACCAAAAATGCCATTGTGGAACACTATTCAAATATTTTTTTTGGACTAAATTATTAGGGTGAAATTGTGACATTGTACTTATTCCTTTTCATATTTAATTTGCTCCTGTTATGCACATCAATTCTCGTTGAAATTGGATTCAAATTTGCATGGAACTAGAAATTACATAATTTGCCACTACACATGCATCATTTACATATTTTTGAGAGCTTGATTTATGATGTGAAATTTACATAAATAGTCCTCAACTTCTCATGAAATTGAAAGTTACATTCTGAGCTACATATTCATTGAATTGATTTCATTAATGTTTCTGTGAACATGATGGCTGCATAGTCGTGAATCTATTAGTCTGTCCTCCACGTGGATACGACCAGAATTGTGGTATAATTTTAGTATATTTTTAGTAACTTTGATCGAGTGCTTTCCACCACATTATTTACTATGATGCAGTATTTTTCTAATATCATTTGCAAAGCGAAAAATCCTCCCGATAATGTACCAAAAATAAAATAAAAAATATGCAATGTGGCACTATGATGGGCACATATATATGGGCTAATTATGTATTTTAATGCCTAGGCATTAAGTTAACATGTACATTTATATAGCATACATTAATATGTAAATAGGATAACATAAAATTACCTATTTCATGCATTTCATGCATTATACGCACCGATAATATTGTCTGGAATTTATTTAGAATATCATGCATTGAAATAGGTTGCATTACATATAGTGTTTTGGATTTAACATAGAAGTTAAGGTCTTACATATAAATAACCTAATAATCATTTTATTTTTTATTTTCTTCTTCTCTGCAGCAACGGCCTCCAAATACTGAATGTGCACCTTAATGGCTGAGGAGAGTGGATCCTGCACGTCGTCGTCGCTTCCTCTTCTCTACGTTTCTCCTCTTCTCCATGTTCTTAAAACCATAAAAGAAGACTTCAACTGCACCATCACTGGTAGGCCATCACCCCCAATCAACTACTGTGCAGAGAGTCAAGCTCTCCCCCATTCCACCACCACTGGCCTCAACCGTGAGTACAAGTCCACACCACCACGGGCAGGAGGGGTGACAGACGACTGCACCATCAGTGGCTTGTGTAGCTTACTGTGAGCGTAAGCATGAAGGCCACGTAGTTATCATTCCTCACCACTATCATCATCACCGCTACCACAGGCATGCACCAGCAGCCAACCCTTGCACATTTAAGACGTCTGCGAATGTTCCAAGACGTCTGAAGACCCAACCCACCACCACTTTTCATCTTCTTCCTCTTTTCATTCTCTGTTTCCTTTCCCCCGAAAGGAACCCATCACCACCAGCCATTACCTCCTTCCCTTGCATCACGCCCGCCACTGCCATCATTCCACATACACCAGTAGTGCCCCTTCGTGTGCAGCTGTGCACCACGCGTGGCCTGTGCACCTGCCCCTTTCACCTCCTCGTGTGCTACCACCCTCCGTGCACACACACACAGGCGCACACCCTCGCTGCATGTCCTCCATGCCAGTAGCAGCAAGCAGCCTCCGCCCATAGCTGTAGCCCCTTTAACTCCATCGTGTGCTCCCTTTAGCACATGGTCCTCACCTCCATTCCCAGCACGTGACTGCACCCCCTTCAGTAGCGTGCAGCATCTCTTCCACCACCTATAGCTTGCAGTAGTAGCAGCAGCACCTGCAGCCATGCTACTTCAGCAAGCTTTGCATGTGTGCCCGCACGGCCTATGCATGCCCTCGCTAACCCTTCCATCAAGCGCACGGGCGTCAGACGCTCCTTGCGTGTGCGCCATCGTGAGCGCCACAGCAGCAGTAGTAGAATGCTGCAGCCACTGCCACCTGCCACCGCTCCTCACCTCTGACCAGCCACCTCCAGCCATGCCGTGCCTCGCCACCACCACCAAAAGAAGCGGCCTGGTAGCAGCTACCTCTGGCGAGCTCCTCCCCTCCGACCTTCGCCTCTCCTCCACGTGCGAGCAAGGAGAAGATCCTCCCCTATTTTTCTATAGTGAAGAGGATATTAGTATTTACTATTACAAGCCATTTCCAAAGACTTATTTTTGAGTTATTAATAATTTATTATGGCACATTTATGAGCACATCCCTCTTATTTCTCATTAATATTATTTCAGCATGTTCTCTTATTGGTTTCTTGATCTAAAGGAGGATTTGGGTTTAGTTTCTTTGGATGAAAACTTGTGAGCATCAATTTCTTGATTTTACGAGTTTTAATAGGTCATTGCCTCCCTGTGGACATGACCTGCTCTCTTGTGAGTGGTTAATTTTAATTCAATACCTTAATTAGTCGATTTTTCCACTACATAGAAATACAACGACAAATCATTTTTTTGAAGGTGAAATTCGACTCTTAACATGGTGCCATTACTGGGGAGGCAACACGCTTGTTAAATTTGCATTTATTTATCCATTTATTCACATTTTACTTGAGGCATATTTTAATTTGATTATCTGTTTGGTATGAGGTACTTGAATTCTGAGACGAGTTGATGCACCAGCCTCAGCGACACTGAGGTGGATCTTGTTTCCACCGATTGGAGGAGAGACCAAGCTTCGCATCTATGTGGAGGAGCTTGAACATTGCTGAACCTTGTTGTCACCAACTGGATGGAGGACATCTTGAGTGATCATCTTCATCTCCATCAATTTTTCAATAGATAGAATTTAGGTTTTAGAACTTTACTTTTCTTTATTTTCTTGCACATGCATTTGGTTTGAGACCCTTGTTCTGAGGTACATTTTTAGGGGTTTCTTCCCAAATTTTGTTTTAGGCCCGTGTTGGGTAGTTTTTCGGGAGCCTATTTCCATTTCTTTATGCTTAGATTTTTCTTCTCCTTTGTGGACTGATTTTATTTGTGCATTAGTAAAAAAATAAATAAATAAAACAAAACATGACTTGCCCACTAGAAGTTGCTTGCCCCGAGGACAAACTGTTCAGGTCTGTATGACTAGCCTCTAGATTTATTTTCTGCATTGCATGCATTCTCTCATCGCTAATTGCTGGAAGCAAGGTACACATCCTCTTACTTTGCATCCATATCTTGATCATTGTTGAATGTGGAAATCTACGCGTTTGCAGTTGGATTCGAAAACCCATCGTCGTAGTTTGAGTAGCGAAGAAATTCATTCAACAGATAAAATTTATACCGAAAAATTCGTAAAGAAGTTCCAAGTTGAACACAGGGAGGCAGACATTTGATTAAAAATACGCATTTATTTTGTTTGTCACAAAACAGAAAAGCTGGTCAAAAACTAGCTATCTATTTAACAAATAATAAATAGAAGAGAGAGAGAATATTACAAATAAAACCAAAAGAGAGTTAGAATAGACATGGATTTCATTATAAGAAGTTGTTCATTACACTAGTCATTACAACTTGAAAGTGGGAAATCTACACTAGAAAGTAGTAAATCTACTCTAGAAAGCAGTAAAGAGAATGGAGAGGGAAATATCCTCCTCGATGATTGCTTGGAGGACGAGCTGGACGGGACGACGCTTGGATGATGGGGAACGGAATAGGAAGAAGGAAGACGAAGAGGGAGGAACGAGAATGAAGTAGCATGTCGTCATTGTCATGGGATCCTCTTCCCGAATGTAGAGAGAGGATAATCGCAGGATCCTCCACGAAGGCAGATGAAGGTAGAAAAAATTATGATTTCTATTCTAGAGGAGCATCTCGGGTGTGGGACAAGCTCATAGAGCTTTGGAAGGGGTGAGAGAAGAGAAGAAGGGTTGAGAAATTCGTAGGGTAGGGGTCTGCTTTTATAGTTGCAAGGAGTTAGGGCATTTTGGACATTTTAATTTCAAAAACATTAATATGGGACCTTTAGTGACGAACTTATATGTCACTAAAGGTCTGTCGTGGGCAACATGTGCGTGCATTGCACGCACCCGCTCCTCTTTCGCGCCCTAATGCCCCCACACGTTTGGATTGATCTCAGCCGTCCGATCTCAAGATCGGGCGACTTAATGTCATCCCCACAACGCCCATCAAAACGCCTCTATCGCATGCCCGCATGTGATGAGCTGTGCAGACGCGTGTCATCACGCGCATACGCGATCAACGATTCCTCCACACGCCATGTCTCCTCCCCTCGGCCGCCCGATCTTCATCTGAAGGCCCAATCAATGCCGTGCTCGTGCCCGTTTGGATTAAGGCGCTTAGCTCAGCTCGAACGCGTGCCCTTCGCTTGAGAAGGGGCACTCGACCACTACGCTACGCCTTCATTTGTGTCACGCGGATCTGTGGCCGTTGGATGGGCATCCAACGGTGGAGATTCGTTGAGTGGGTAGGGAAGAAGAGTAGAGGCGGGTCCTTGGGGCTAGTTGGACAGCTGAGATGGCACCACGTGGTGCCATCTTGGCCGTCCATCTCCTGTGTGTTGTAGATGGTGCCATGGGTGTAGGATTGGATCGATTTTCATGCCGTTAGGCCACGATCGTCGATCCGAATGCATCTGTGCTATCAGATTTGTTGTCTGAGTTGCGTATTTACACCATCTTGGGCCTTGATCTTTAGGGTTTCTCGATCTCTATCTAGTGCTACGATTGTTTGATTAGGGTGATCTTGGTGTCATTGAACTCTAATCGTCTCCCTGATCAGATTCGTACGGTTGGATCTTCGATCCAAGGCCCCGATTAACAAGTTGCCCTGTCCCTACCCGTGAAAGGAGACAATTAACCTACATTTTATATAGACTAACCTAAATGCAAGATGATGCATGCTATGCAATTTTTATAGTATACAATGCAATTCTATGCCTAAGAATACATGTAAATAGACAGTTTATGTGATATAAACATGTTTACATCAATCACGCATTTGTATTTGGACTTAATTCCTAGACCACATAATTTGTGTTGAAATGATCTAACAAGTGGTCACATTAAATTTCTGAAAAGGACTAAGTAGAGGAACATTTAAAAACCAAGGACTTGATTTTGAAACTTGGCATGCGATTCAAAATTCAAGCTCAAAATCTTTGACAGTGTACGCACACTTGTTTGATCTTTACACCAAAGCACGCATTTAGACACTCCTAGGTTTTTCAGCTACTAGGAAAGAACCCTCTTCTATTGGTTTCGAAGTGCTTGAAACTCAAGATCAAAGGTTTTGTAACTCCAAGGAGGGGGATACCCTGTCATGAATTTTTGAGGGTAGTTAAGAAGCACCGTGAAAGCACAGCTTCAAAGGAAGGCTTAGGCCTACTTGCTTGCCTCGATCTTTTGTCCTTAGAGTACTTTAGCATTTGAACTTTAGGGCAGAGCACCTAAGTTCCAATTAGGTCATCATTAAGGCATTTCGTAGGTCGACAATAGGCACATAATTGATTGGGTAATTTGTATTGTCACCTACAACTGGACTAAAATCTCAAAGGCCTTAATTGATTAAAGACATAAAAGTCCTTTGCAATTGTGTTTGTGTATGCTTGGTAGGCAGTCTCCGAGGAGACAACTTGTGTTTAATTCAGAACTTGAAAGAATCCTTAGGAGAGTCAACTAGGAGAGAGGAGAGATGGCCAAGGAAGTTGAAAATAGAATTGCGGAGAACCAACGATATTTGAGGGATTATTTTATCCCTACCAACCAACCTGGCTACATGTTGAATGTTTACGAACCTACACTAACGTGTTCGATTTTGGAAAACCTGTTGTTGTAGTTCGAAAGCGAAGAATTCATGTTCAACAAATAAAATTTATACCAAAATTAAAATTCTAGGTCGAATACAGGGAGGCAGACGTTTGATTTAAAAACTACGCATTTCTTTTTATTTGTTACAGAATAATTCAATTTAGAACTATCTAATTATTTACAATAAATAGAAGAGAGAGAGAGTAAGAGAGAAAAAGAATATTACACAAAGAAATCAAAATGAGATGTAGAATAAACAAGGAATTTTTGCATTGAAGAGATTGTTCATTACAACTAGAAAGCATAAAACAATTACTCTAGAAAGCGATAAATTTACTCTAGAAAGCGTTAAAAGAATGGAGGGAGAAATGTCCTCCTCGACGGTCGCTTGGAGGACGAATAGATTAATCTAGAAAGTAGTAAATCTATACTAGAAAGCGGTAAAAAGAATAGGGAGAGAGAAATCCTCCTCGACGGTTGCTTGGAGGACGAGCCGGATGGGACGACGCCTGCACGAAGGAGAACGAAGCAGAAGAACAGAGGACGAAGCAGAAGAACGGGAACGGAGCAGCACGCCATCATTGTCGCGGGATCCACTTCCGATGGGGAACGAAAATTGGACTTTATCTCGCAAGAAGCATCCCTGGTGTGGGACAAGCTTCTTTTGAACATTGGAGGGGTAGAGAGGAGAAAGAAGGGATGAGAATTTCATATGGAGGGGGTCTCATTTTATAGTTGCAAGGAGTGGGGGCAAAATGGACATTACAACTTCAAAACAATAAATAAGGGGTCTTTAGTGATGGATAAATCCATCACTAAAGCCCCAACGTGGGCGTAGTGGCCGGCTCGCGCACGCCTCCTCGCCTGCTCGCACGCTCAACAGCCATGCACGTTCGCCGCTTTTCAGCCACCCGATTGCGAGATCGGACGGCTTAAATCGCGTCCGCGACCGCTACGTAGCGCGCCCCCCCGCGTCAGATTACGCGTTCGATTACGCGTCCAATCGTGCGTCGACGCTATCGGGCACGCGTGGCTGTCCGATCTTCATCTAATGCTCCACGCGCCTCAATCGATCGCGCCCTCCCGCGCTTCGCCGCAGATCAAACCCGCGCCCCGCGCTCGCGATAGCGCGCTCGACCGCTGCGCTATGGGGTGCGGATGGTCGAGTGCACGTTTTAAAATGCGAGCACCCACAGCCGTTGGATTAAGATCCAACGGCGGTAAGAGATCGGGCGCGGAGCCTTCACAAGATGAAGCGGCCGTTTGGGCGGCTGGGATGGCACCACGTGGTGCTATCTTGGCTGTCCATCTTCTGGAAGTTGTAGATGGTGCCACGGATGTCGGATTGACTGGATTTTTGTGTCGTTGGGTTGCGATCGTCGATCCGAATTCATCCGTGAGGTCGGATTTATCATCTGAAGAGTGGATTTACACAATCTTGGCCCTTGATCTTCTAGGGTTCCCGGGTCACTATCTGATGCTACGGATGCCTGATTAGGGCGATCTTGGAGTCGGTGAACTCCAATCGTCGCCCTGATCACATCCATATGGTTGGATCTTTGATCCGAGGCCCCAATAAAATATTTGCCCTGTCCAAGCACATAAAAGGAGACAATTAACCTCCATTTTATTCAAACTATTCTAAATGCAAGATGATGCATGTAATGCAATATTTATATCATGAAATGCAATCCTATGCTTAAGAACATGCATAAATAGACATCTTAAGTAGTGTGAATGTGTTTACATCATACCCCCATGCCTATCTTTTGCTAGTCCCTAGCAAAAACTATATGCTATTTATAAAAGAATTAGGTTCAATTATTTGGACTTCAGTTAATTTTCAATCATTAAGAAATTGTCTGCTTAGGAACTGAACCTTCAAAGACACAACAGTGCCCGGGTATTAGCCAAAATGCAGACCGCTTTAAGCCCTCGCCTTATTAAAAGAAAAATTTCTTTTTCTCTTTTTCTCTTTTCTAATTTTTTTGATTTTCAAATTTTTGGGTTTAAGAGTGGCTTTCTACGGCCATCCAACTCACCCAAAATTTGATGAGAACCCTAAGCTTTAAGCATCTTATTGTGATTGTGATAGACTCGTTGACCGGCAATTAGAACGGACTTCAGATTTCTACGCCTCTAGGTGACCTAACCAGAATTCTACCTAAAAGTGTATCTTTACAACCGGTAGCTTTCTCCCTACTTTTATTTATTTTTTTTACGGGGTCAACACAAGGGTGAATCCAGTGTATATCTCCCCAATTTATTCTACTTCTCTCCTTCTTCCTGAGTGTTTTGGGAATTTTTAGTGCATTTTCTGAGTTGGGTTCTGGACAACCGGTCGATGAGCTGTTACCACCGACAACTTGCCAGCCATACTCGTGCGGCGAAGTGTGGCTTATTTATTTTTGTTCTTTTCTCCTTTTTTTTTTTTAAGTAGGTGGCTTCCCTAGTATAAGATTTACCTAAAGGTAGCAAACTAAGAAAGGTCCAGTGACTGGGCTCTGGACAACCTACCTATGGGCTGTTACCCACGATAACTTGCCAGCCATATCACCCTAGAAGGTTCATTAGTTACCCAATTTCTGTTAAAATCGCCGAACAATGAGTCAGTGCAAAGAAAGCGTGTAGATGCTTAAAAATCAAAATTCCCTCAAATCAGAGGGCGGGTTGATAAGTCGTGTACTTATCACCCAAACTTATTTATTCCGATTATAATAGAATTAAGATGGCGAGAACTCAAAAACAAATCCACATTTTAGTGGATACCCAGGCTAATTAAGTCCAAAGACCTGAGGGGTCTTTGTGTTCAGATCTTAATGTAGTTTTTCCTAAGATTGAAAATTTTCTTAAACCCAAATTCTCTTTCCTAATTTTGTTTTTTTTTTATAAAAGAAAATAAAATAAATCTACGGAGCTGACGAATGAATTCAGAGATAAATATCCACCCCCCGCATGCCTATCTAATGCAATGTCCTCATTGTATTAAAAAGACATAAAACAGAGTGGAAAAGTGAAGGAAGCACCTGAATTGCGTGAATGTCAGGTCCACTCTGATATGAAAAATTAAAAAGAACTGTATATGTGCTGAGTTTAGTGCCTTCAGCTAGGCACACTATACAAAGAAAAGAAATGAAGAATTCACAAGTGCAGGTCAAAATTAGAATAAATAGAAGAATCCTCCGACCTGTCAATAGAGGTCCACAGATGTGGACCAGATTGTGGTGCAGACCCACACCCCATAATCGAGAATATCTTCGGTTCTGGATAAAAATTACCCAAAACCTAAAATCAAAATGTAAGCGGGATCGGGCCTGCGATTTCTGAGGATGCAACCCAAGACCAAAAAGTCAGGTTACAGAGAATTGAAGCTCAAAAGGATAATCGTTGAATGTGTGCTTGGGTTTGACATCCTCGAAACAAATGTCGTAAGGGTTCTGATTTGATGGTTTCAGCTTAAAAGGAACCCTTCGACTCAATTTTCTATTTCCTCCAAAATTGACTTCCCAAATTAGAACTTCCTAGCTCCTATTCTCCTAATTCAGCTTATCAAATTCCAGGACTTCTTGTATATTCATCACCCCGTCTGAAATCTACAAGTCTAAATGATGTGGCAGAATCAAAATTGACTTGGGTCTAATTATCTCAGAATTAGAATCATCAATAAGCTCAACAGGGTGTAACTAATAATCAGGGCATTGAATTGATTCCCCCAGAAAATGCGATTCTGGATCTGTAATGTGTGCCCTAATAAGATCAGTGTCCTCAGTTGTTAGGCTATCAAATGATCTATCAGATTCCTCAGGCCCAATCGTCTCACAGAAATCATGTTCAGAAAACTCGCGTGAGACTTCGTAAATTGAATCTTCACCATCAGGATCCGTATCAATGTATGTCCCAAAATCATTTGTCACTTTGTGTTCCAAGGAGACATACGTTTCCTCGTAACCCAACTTAGGGATCTCAGGCGAAGAAATCAAATCATCCTTAATTAGTTATTTTAATTCAATCTGGTCAGCCTCGTAACACGTGTCCCCCCCAACAGGTGCCTGAGTGGGTTCTGTCATTGGCTTTCCAGAAGAGAATTCATCCTGGGAATTATTCCAAGATTGAATCAAAGCAACCACAAATCTCATCCTCAATTTTGCTAATTTCCCAAGTAGAAACTCACCCGGCTTCTTATCCTTAACATCCTAGAGCCAATCCAACAAAGACTTGTTTAAATCATCAATCATTTCAATCAGGGGCTCCAATCTTTCAATGCAAGGTATTGGCTGAACTTATAAAGATTGAATGATATTCCTCAAGTTAGCCAAAACCTTATCTTGAACTTGGTTAACCTGAACAAAATGAGTTGGTTCAGGGTTGGGCGGGTTTGTGCTCAATGCAGGGGAATTAACTAATTGAGTTTCGTTATACCCTTCCTGATAATAGGTCATTTCAGATTGTTGAAAAGATGGTGATGACCTAAAGGCAGTGAAATCAGAGGATGGGTAAAGATCGGTGTATCCTTCTTGATTATAGATCATATTAGGTTGTGCATGAAAGGAAGATGATCTATAATCGATGTAGCTCTGAGAAGGATAGAAATCAGAATCAAAGTGTTCAGGGTTAGACCCAAAACACGGGGGTTCGGAATTGTATCCCCAATCCGAATTATCCTAACTAACTGATGGTTGATTACAATACGAGTTGGGATAATCGTCATGTTGAGGATAATTCATAGCAGGAGGGAAAGAGCGGGAATGTGTGAAATATGTGGAAGGATTCATGAGACTCGGGAGGAAGAAAGGCACCCTGCAATACAAACAATCAAACCTGTCCTTAAATAGGTTAGCCTACAGACCTACAGACTCTCAAAACCCTTCTTGAGATAAAGAAATGATTTAATCTACTTCTGTCTGTTCAATCCAACCAGTTAGAAGGAGGGACTGGGGAGAAGGTTCTTCCTTCGGCTTGCGCCTCTGGTTCCTAGTGTATCCCCAGCCACGATCGTTTGACTCTTCTCCCCTAGTTAGACATCAGATTGAACAGTAGAAACAGACTAATCGAAAATAATCTCATTCTGAGTTCTGAAGAGCGAGTTCAATCCTTAAGGCCAATGTCTACTCTATTTTATTTAGGGCTAGGTTTGAATGTACTTTTGAATGTGATGGGCCCTTTAAATGGGTTGTGCCTTTAATGATTGATTGATTCGTGTGTGAGTGCACAACCAGTGGTTTTTCAATCAAGATTATTTTTTTTGATGTGGTGAATTTTAAGGTTTAAATCTTGCTTAGTAGCTTTTAGGATTCAACGTTAGGTATTTTTAAACAGGTTTAGTTGGCACACTAGGTTTTGCAAGCATTGGTGAAGATGTTTTCCTTTAAAGTTTAAAAAGAATGTGGAGTGCCTGGTAAATTCGTAAGAGTTGAACCTAATTGGCAGCTACTTGATGAGCTGATTTTATTTGAAGTGGTGCGGCCCAAACAACTCAAACAACTGGCTACAAATGCACCACTAAGTTAGGCACTCAAAGATGATTATCCTAGAATGATTTCTACTCTGTTATGTGTTGCTTTGTGTGTACCGGTTCCACAAATCAGACTCGATTGAGTAGAAAACAAATCAAGTTGATCAAGTGCCTTGAATGTGGGTGTGTGTTGTGTGTTTGTTGAAAAATTACCCCACAAGATTATCTTTTTGTTATTTTTTTTTTTTAAGGATGAGGGTGGAATGAATGTGAGTGAAAATCCAAACAACCAAACTATTCCTAGGATTTATGCAAACACCTAGGTTAATTGGGATTTGGATTTAATGTGGCAAATGAAATCTATGGAGGGGGAAAGAATGGGGGAGCACTTACAGTTGTCTTCAACTGCACTTTACTCCAGTCTACCGCTTGTTGATTCCTTGATGGAGGTCTCTGCAAAACAATAGACACAAGAGAAAGCTAGTTAGAAAACAAATAAAGTGCAAGAAATGAGAAGAAAAGATCGGAAGTAGTTGCCTCCCCAGCAACGGCGCCAAAATGTTGAATGTTTACGAACCTACGCTAACGTGTTCGATTTTGGAAAACCTGTCGTTGTAGTTCAAAAGCGAAGAACTCGTGTTCAACAAATAAAATTTATACCGAAATTAAAATTCTGGGTCGAACACAGGGAGGCGGACGTTTGATATAAAAACTACGCATTTCTTTTTATTTGTTACAGAATAATTCAATTTAGAACTATCTAATTATTTACAATAAATAGAAGAGAGAGTAAGAGAGAAAAAGAATATTACACAAAGAAATCAAAATGAGATGTAGAATAAACAAGGAATTTTTGCATTGAAGAGATTGTTCATTACAACTAGAAAGCATAAAACAATTACTCTAGAAAGCGATAAATTTACTCTAGAAAGCGTTAAAAGAATGGAGGGAGAAATGTCCTCCTCGACGGTCGCTTGGAGGACGAGTAGATTAATCTAGAAAGTAGTAAATCTATACTAGAAAGCGGTAAAAAGAATAGGGAGAGAGAAATCCTCCTCGACGGTTGCTTGGAGGACGAGCCGGATGGGACGACGCCTGCACGGAGGAGAACGAAGCAGAAGAACAGAGGACGAAGCAGAAGAACGGGAACGGAGCAGCACGCCATCGTTGTCGCGGGATCCACTTCCGATGGGGAACGAAAATTGGGCTTTATCTCGCAAGAAGCATCCCGGGTGTGGGACAACCTTCTTTTGAACATTGGAGGGGTAGAGAGGAGAAAGAAGGGATGAGAATTTCATATGGAGGGGGTCTGATTTTATAGTTGCAAGGAGTGGGGGCAAAATGGACATTACAACTTCAAAATAATAAATAAGGGGTCTTTAGTGACGGAGAAATCCGTCACTAAAGCCCCAACATGGGCGTAGTGGCCGGCTCGCACGCGCCTCCTCACCTGCTCGCGCGCTCAATGGCCACGCATGTTCACCGCTTTTCAGCCGTTCGATCGCTAGATCGGATGGCCTAAATCGCATCCACGCCTACTGCGTAGCGCGCCCCCCGTGCGTCTGATTGTGCATTCGATTGCGCGTCCAATCACGTGTCGACGCTATCGGGTGCGCGCGGCCGTCCGATCTTCATCTGACGCTCCACACACCTCAATCGATCGCGCCCTCCAGCGCTTCACCGCGGATCAAACCCGCGCCCTGCGCTCGCGATAGCGCGCTCGACCGCTGTGCTATGGGGCGCGGATGGTCGAGTGCACATTTTAAAATGCGAGCGCCCACAGCCGTTGGATTAAGATCCAATGGCGGAGAGAGATCGGGCGTGGAGCCTTCACAAGATGAAGCGGCTGTTTGGGCGGCTGGGATGGCACCACATGGCGCTATCTTGGTCGTCCATCTTCTGGAAGTTGGAGATGGTGCCACGGATGTCGGATTGACTCGATTTTTGTTTCGTTGGGCTGCGATCGTCGATCCGAATTCATCCGTGCAATCGGATTTATCATCTGAAGTGTGGATTTACACCATCCTGGCCCTTGATCTTCTAAGGTTCCTAGGTCACTATCTGATGCTACGGATGCCTGATTAGGGCGATCTTGGAGTCGTTGAACTCCAATTGTCGCCATGATCAAATCCATACAGTTGGATCTTTGATCCGAGGCCCCAATAAAATATTTGCCCTGTACAAGCACATAAAAGGAGACAATTAACCTCCATTTTATTCAAACTATTCTAAATGCAAGATGATGCATGTAATGTAATATTTATATCATGAAATGCAATCCTATGCTTAATAACATGCATAAATAGACATCTTAAGTAGTGTAAATGTGTTTACGTCACTATACATTGAGAAGGCTTGGGGGGAACAATCCATATGAAATCAAGAGTAGTACCATATGTATGTTGCCCTCATTCTATGGTACTTCTAGGGAGGACCCCTACAGGAATCTGGACGAATTCATCGAGTTTGTTCCATGGTGAGATTGCAGGGTGTTACTGATGATGCCCAAATGTGAACCCTCTTTCCTTTCTCCCTTAAGTATAAGGTGAAGAATTGGTATCACACTCTAGATGGTAGAGTGGATACTTGGGATGCCTTGAAGGGAGAGTTTTTGAAAAAATACTTCCCCACGAGCAAGACTAATCACTATAGGAGGGAAATCATAGGTTTTGCTCAACAAGATGGAGAACAATTCCATGATGCATGGGAGTGCTTCAAAGATTTGTTATGCTTATGTCCTCATCATCAAGTACCAAGATGGCAACTTGTAGAAAGGTTCTAACTAGAATAAATGATAAGCATCGGCAAACAGTGGATGATGTCTATTGATGAGAGCCTCATCATGAGCCATAACTAGCCCATTTTGACCCAATAAAGAAGATAAAAGCTCCTACATAACCTAGAAGAAGGCTTAACTGAAGGAATAAGTGCTCTGAGAAGAAAACATGAATTAAAGGTTAAAACTGCAATTTTACCATTGTAGTACATAAACAGGATTTCTCAGAGGCAAAACACAAGTCAAAAGGTCTAAATGAGATAAAAAGTGGGTTGAGTCAATCAAAAATGGGTTTATGCGCAATCTAGGAAGTAAAAGACATGTGGTTACCCTAAAACAGACCTGCTTAATTCAACAAGGTTCCAGTCAGGGTAAAAATCAATTAAACCCTCTAAAAATCATGGAAAAATATCCCCTAGGGTTTAGAACACTTAAGTTGGCCTTTGGAACCCAGTTTGACCTGGATTAGGGTCTTAGTTCATCAATTAACCTAATTTGGGTTTTTACGCAAAATATCTAGTCAAACGAGGTCAAACCTAAAATCCAACTTCACCATTGGATTCCTTAGGTCAAAATTAGATTTGTACCAAAATTTGGACCTAAGGGGAGGTCATCTTGACCTACTTTGCAAGTTAGTACACCCAAAACATAATTTGGTCCCTATCTTTTAAAAAGCATAACAGAAAGCCCCCTAACTTCCTCGCCACGTTTGCAATCAGGTCCTGCCGCCATTATTAGGGCAAAATCCTGCTTCAGCGAGGATTTGAGAGGGAATCCTCTTTGATTCCTCAGAGATCCCCTCCCAGAAATGGAAGGGAGATCCTCTGAGGAATTCCCTTCCATCTGAGGCCAATTTTGATCCCTGGTGTGAACCCAATCTCTCATGCGAACGCACGAGGGATTTGGGTATCTAAACTCTTTCCATCTCCGGTGACCGACCTCAGACGATGGCGTGCCTTCCACGCCATCAACGACTGGCCCAGTACCTATATAAGAACCCACACCTCCGGCTGCTCATCTTCAGCTTGATTTGGCCGAGTTTCCACCTCCAATTCATCTCCTCCTGCCCGGCCAAAATTCCCAGCAAGCTCCGGCGAGCCCCCCTCCCATCCCTCTTCGCTCTGCCACAAAACCAGTGGCAGAGTTATCTTCCTGACTCTCCTCCACGTCGCGCAGCACCCGCGCACGCTGCCTCAGCCCCGTCGTCGCCGCCGTTCTCCCCCACTGGGCAGCATCTTCTCTGGCGACAGCAGGTACTACTGTTCGCCTCTCCATCCCCCTTCATCCCTGTAGTTAGGCCAAATACCTTCTCCACATTCCCCTCTCTCTTTTTCCCTTACTATTTTATCTACTTACCCCCCGACAGTGCCTGAACACCTCCATCTTCCTCGCCTCCGACCGACCTCCCGCGAGCCGCCCACACCACTCCGCCCCTCCACACGGCTCGCCACCCATCTCGTGAGCTCCGCCTCACCATCAGGAACTCATTCCACCCCTCCACTGCCACTCCAGACCTCCACAATAACCCCCCGACCAACCCCACAACTCCGGCCACAGGTTGACCTAGGCACACACGCCTAGGCCAACCTGCGACCTGCAGCACCATCCACCGCCTTCGCCGTGCTACGGCGAAGGCCTCTAGCTGGTCTGATTGGGCCGAGACGCTCGTTTTGTGTCTGACAGTGTTGATGCTCCTGCCATCATGGATGACATTTGAAGAAGCTCCGTAGCAGCTCCAGGCGCCAAGGATCCCAGGCTGTAGGTGCTGCGTAGTCGTGCGAGTGTCGCGAAGTGCCCTGGTCCAGCAAGGAGCACAAGCAGAGCCAGCAGCTGTGGGGATGGCACGTGAGTCTGCGGGCGCGCGCGAAATCAGGGCAGAATCTTTAGTCCCACATCGTGGAGAGACGAGGCACCGCTGCAACATAAATTGAATTTGTGATATCACCTTAATGGCTCCGTAAGCATAGGGGTGAGGTCCCTCACTTGCCCCCCCACGCATGCCTTGTCCGCGGCTTGACCACGCGGATCTGGCGGGATCCGACCGACCCAATCCTTGAGCACTCCTCGCACATCACACCACCTGTAGGTGCGCCTGGTCCCGGGTACGATCCAACCCGAATATCCGTGTGGCTCTGGGAGAGCATCCCTGAGTGAACTGTTGAGAGAGAGAGACGTGCGGGTAGAGAGAAATTGGTAGGTTTTGCTCCTGTGCAGGCAGACTGAGTGTGGAGAGACTTAGCCACAAGGAGAAGAGAAGAAGTAGAAGAAGAAACTGAGCGAAGGAGAGACCAAGGCAGATCAGAAGAAGAGGAAAGAAGCCTTTGCAGGAGAAGAAGGAAGAGCAAGGCAGGAGCAAGCCAGAGAACGAAAGAAAGGTCAAGTGAAGACAACAAAGATCAGAAGAAGAAGAAAGAAGGAAGGCAAGGCAGGAGAAGAAACAAGAGAAAAGATACAAAGGCAGGAAGAAGAAGCCTTCGCAAGCAAAGAAGAGAGAGAAGATCAGAAGAAGAAAAAGGGGAAAATACTTTTAAGATGTCCAATTTCATATTTTTTGTCATAATTACTTTTAATGGCATACATTCATTTGAATTAATATTTTGAGTAAATTAGAGTGTTCAATTTCATTTTGATTAGTAGTAAATTTCATTTGCTCCCTGTGTTCGACCTCGGATACTCCGATTTTCGAGTAATAAAATTCTCTATTTGTTTAAACGTTTTGTCTGTTATACTACAACGTGATATACTTTAAACCCACACAAAAACGCTGAGAACATCTATGCAGGAACCTTTCTCACAAAAACTGAAGATGAGGCTTAGGCTCTTTTGGAGACCTTGAGTGAGAATTCTATCCACCTAAATTCTGCCTATTTGGATAGGAAACCTACTCTTATGCAATGAAAGATTGAGGCAAATGAGGCTAGGGATACCTATAATTTAGCCTTCCAGATTCAATTGTTGAACCAAAATATGGAAAGGTTTATGTCAAACCCATGCTTCTGAATGCTCCATTTGCCAAGGCAATACTCATGCTACTATGGATTGTCATTTGGCGTCCCAATTCCCTGACTTTGTACAAGCGGACCTGAATGATGCCCACGAGTTCCGTCCCAGACCTCTTAATGACCCTTTTTCCAACACCTATAACGGGGGATGGAGGAACCACCCCAATTTTTCATGGAGATAGGGGAATGTCTCTAGTTCAGTGAATTACAGACCCCAACCCTTTCTGACTCAATAGTATAATCAACCTCCTATTCGTTCCGAACCGCCCAAGACTTCTGAGATGGATGTGCTTAAAGCCATGCTGAAGGCCATGCAGGAGAATCAAAGCATGATCATCCAATCTCATGTCAAGGCAGTCAATGAGATGAAATCACAAATTGCACACCTTGTCCAAGCCATGAATAAAAGGGAGACTGGGAAGCTTTCCAGTACATCTGAGGAGAACACTAAAGGGAAAGGGATTATCTTTAGGGAGCAAGTCCAAACGGTGACTATTCTGAGGGGTGGGAAAGAAATTTCCAAACCTGATGCTCCTATAGTCCCACCTTCTGAAAACCCATCCACCCTGACTTTTGCCCCACCGGAGAAGAGCTACCCAACTCTTCTCCGCTTGAAATGACATCATCAGAAGAGGTTGTCTCCATTCCCCCATTTACCCAACATGACAATCCTTCCATGCAGAGATCGAGAGTGCCCTTTTCAGATCACTTATCTGACTCTGGGAAGACTTCTGCTAGCTCATTTGGAGCTAAAGATAGGATGGACAAAATCATGGAGACTTTCAAACAAGTACAGATTAACCTGCCTTTGCTTGAAGCTATCAGCCAGATTCCGTCCTATGCCCGCTTTCTAAAGGACTTATGCACGAAAAAGGGACAATCAAGGAAATAGGTCTAATCAAAAGTTGTCCTGCCTGATTCTGTTTGCTCAATTATACAACACGGGACAACCTTGAAACTTAAGGACCTAGGAGCCCCATACATCTCGTTGGTCATTGGAAACCTACACATAGATGAGGTTATGCTTGATCTGGGTGTGAGGATAAACATCCTTCCGAGCTATGTATATGAACAACTTGGAGGAGGCAATCTGAAGCCTTCCCCTATAATCCTCCAAGTTGTAGACTGTTCTTTGAGGACACCACGAGGCCTGCTGGAAGATGTTCTCGTGAGAGTGGAGGATTTCTTCTTCCCCGTTGACTTTCTAGTACTGGACACTGACCCTACCAACAAACCAACCAAGCCCTCCATCATCTTATGCCTCCCTTTTCTAGCTACTTCTAATGCTTCAATTAATTGTCACACTGGGGCGTTAAAATTGGGCTTTGGGAACAGGAAAATTCGGCTTAATGTGTTTGATGCTTATGAACAAGCTAGATTTGAGGATTATTCCCAAGTTGAGGTGGTAGATGATTTGGTTGAAGAGAACTCATGCAATTTTATGTGATGACCCCCTTCAACATGTCATGCTAAATGAGCATTCCCATCTATTGGAGGAATGTGAAGGGGATGTGCTAGAACTTGAGGAATTACTTGGAGTTTCTACTGAGTCTCTCTGCCCATCATATCTACCTAAGGTAGATCAAATACCTGAGATGGGGACTTCTGTTATGAAACCCTCAACCATACATGCCCCCAACCTTGAACTAAAACCCCTCCCAGACTCTCTCAAGTATGCATTCCTTTGGACAAATGATATGATCCCTGTAATCATTTCATCTGCACTATCTGAAGTGCAAGAGGGAGCTCGCTAGACTATTTATGAAGGCAAAAGGAAGCCATAGCTTGGATGATTGCTGATATTAAGGGTATAGACTCTAAACTCTGCATGCATCACATTTATACTGATGATTCCATCATACCATTTCGAGACATGCAGAGATGTCATAACCCCAACATGAGGGAGGTGGTTAAAAATGAGATTTTAAAGTGGTTGGACGCTGGGATCATTTATCCCATCGTAGATAGAAAATGGGTTAGTCCAATCCATGTGGTGCCAAAGAAGGTAGGCTTCATGGTAGAAACAAATTACCATGGTGAAGAAGTGGTGACCAGACCCTCAACAGGCTGGAGGGTCTACATTGACTACCGCAAACTGAACATCGTTACCCAAAAGGATCACTTTCCCTTGCCCCTTATTAATCAGAACCTAGAGAGATTGGCAGGGAATAACTATTTTTGTCATTTAAATGGGTATTCCAGGTATAACCAAGTTGTAGTCTTTCCCGATGACCAAGATAAGACCACTTTTACTAGTCCCTACGGTACTTTTGCATTCAGGTATATGCTGTTTGGATTATGTAATGCACCAGCAACCTTCTAACGTTGTATGATGTCCATTTTCTCAGACATGATTGATGAGTGCATCGAGGTTTTTATGGATGACTTCTACATTTACGGCTTGTCTTTCGACCAGTGTCTCTTGCACTTAGAGAATGTGTTGAAGAGATGTAAGGAGACTGGTTTAGTCCTCAGTTAGGAGAAAAGCCACTTCATGGTATAGAAAGGCATTGTACTTGGGCATCTTGTCTCTGAAAGGGGTTTGGAAGTAGATAAGGCTAAGATTGATTCTATTTGAAAACTTCCATTGCTCACGAATGTCAGAAAGATTAGATCCTTTCTGGGCCATGCAGGCTTTTATAGGTTATTCATTAAGAATTTCAGCAAAATTTCTAGGCCACTTTGTAACTTATTGTTGAAGGAATCTTCCTTCGATTTTGATTCAAAGTGTGTCAAGTCTTTTCATACACTAAAGGAGGCTTTGACCTTTGTGCCTATTCTCCAAGCTCCAGATTGGACACTCCCATTTGAGCTAATGTGTGATGCTTTGGATTACGCAGTGGGAGTAGTCCTTAGACAAAGGGTTGAGGGAAGACCACATGTGCTACACTATGCCAGCAAGACTTTAACTGAACCACAACAAAACTACACAGACATTGAAAAGGATTTACCTACTGTAGTTTTTTCTCTTGAGAAGTTTAGGTCTTATCTTCTTGGATCCAAGGTGTTCATTTTTACTGATCATGTGGCAGTGAAACATCTCATTGCCAAGAAGGACTCTTAGCCAAGTTTAATTAGGTGGATTCTGAAAGAGTGATCTTCGTTTTCATTGAAAACTTTAACATAAAATGATGTGTCGTTGTATTTAATCACATGGTAGAAAATCACTTTTCAAAACATTTTAATTCTCAGAATCTAACGACGAAAATAGTTAGGTCGTCTCCACAGGGAGGAATTAGCCTATTAAAGTAGTGCATTGTGTTTTGTTTATTCGGGAATCTCAGTGGTTGTGCATGCTAATAACATCATCATTCTAAGTAATTGATTAAAGAAATAGGTGTTTAAATGTAAAATCACCACAACCTAATATTCTGTTAAGTAATAATCTTGGCAATGATAATCAACATAAATACTAAGTTCCAGTAAAAGATTCCTTGTTCACGGTAATCAATGTTACATACTCTTATCTAAATCATGAGATATTTTAAATGTGCAATTCAATAAGACAAAATAATTAATGCAGACTAAAGGGGCCTGGTAGTAGTTCACATGATAAAATAATTATTAAATGAAATTCAAATTCACTTCAATGGCAGCAAGATGTAAATTTCAATTCCTTCCTAAACAGAGGATTCTTCCTCTTTCCTCCTCACGCCTCCGATGGAGGTCGGCGGCCGAAGATGTGGTGGGGGATGGTCAGCTGACGCATGGGGAGTTTGATGACGGTGGAATTGCAGTGTAGCATGGTCGGAATTGGCCGGCCAGCGTAGGTGAAGCTCGTCGGCGGCGGCCGTTGTGCACACGCGCGTGGGATGTTGTGGCTCACGAGGAAGCTTAGAAGGGGTTGGCGTGCTGTGTGGAGGTCCTCGGTGGCATTGGCTGTTAAGATGGTGGTCGACCGTGGTGGCTGCGTGGAGGGGGGCATGGTAGCTTTGGGTTCTTTCGGGAGGTTGCAGGCAGGTTGAAGGAAGAAGAGGAAGAAGAAGAAGGAGAAGGAGAAGAGGATGTGCGTGGGTGGTTACTGCACGAAGTTGGACTAGTGCGTGTAGGAGGGCGTAGCTGTGCATGGAGCTGCTACGCACGTGGCACGTGGTTGCTGCTGTCGTGCGCAGAGCGGCACAGGTAGTGGTTGATTGGTGGTTTGCTCTGGAAAGGGGAGGAAAACGAGGTAGCTTGTGGGGGTGGCTCATACGGTGGTGGTGAGTAGAGGCGTGGTCGCAGAGGTGGTGATGCACGCTGTCACTGTGCACCACTGCGGTGATGGAGGTTGATGGCAGTGGAGAATGCCTATGCCACAGTGCTCGCTGGTTCGACGGTGCACGCCTCCTTCACGGTGGAGAAGATGGAGAGGAAGTCCCTGCCAGGGGGAGAAGATGATGCCTCACGAGCATCCTCTACCCGCTCTTCTTATCTGCAGTTTGTTGCTTCCACCGAAATCCTATCCAATAGATGGGGCAGTTTGAAGAGATCGCTGTTGGCCACTGGTGGGAGCGCGAAGAGGTGCACACGATGTGTTGAAGAGTTACACATTCTATGGGAAGGGAAAAAAATAAATTGGGTTATTTATACAATTTATCTCAAATAATTTATGAAATGCATGTTACTATAATGAAATGTATAAATATGCATGCAAGCCTTTATTTATAAACTAATTTATTTATATATTCAAGTTTGCTATGTATATGCAAATATTAATTTAATAATTAGGCATTTAAACATTTACATTGACCACAACTGTGGTCTCATCAAACGCCCCCATGCCTTATTTTTGCTAGTCCCTAGCAAAAGTAAAAAGTGATGAAAGTGACAAAGATTTCTTCTTTTCTTATTCCAAACATTTACGGATCCAGACAACTGTGAGGTGATAATAGCCAAGATAATAGATCCAAGTGAAAAGCCAATTCGCATTGGGAATTCGTACTTCACCCTTGGTAAATATTTTTATCGCGATAGGCAACTACTTCCCTCGGGGATAAAGCAGAAGATAATCTGTAATTTGACACCAGCTTTTTGGCTTAGGTAGAAGATATTGAGTTGAATGGATTTGTATTTGGTGGCACACACTTATCTGGTGCTACATGTAATCTAGTACTACAGACTCTAGATCTCTAGACTATTAAGCAAGTCAACTCAGAGAGAGGCTAAACAACTGTACTCTCTTGATATTCCTTTGTGCTCACTCTTTTCCTTCATTTCTTTCTGAGATCACAAATCTCACTAGATTTTGTAAATGTACTCACTATTTGGTGGCCTCACATGGCATTCACACTTCGATTAAAGTCCTAATAACTCTACAACTAAGTTAGAGTCCTCAGCCAGTATTCAGGTGATCAGAAATACTGAAAGGTTGGTGGGTCATATTTGGTGGATCGCAATGGGTGTTTTTGTTGCCTCAGAGACAACATCACGAAGATAAAGTTATAAACTTGGACTCTTTTCTTTTTGTTTTCTCTCTCTCTTTTCCTTTTTTTTTTCTAAATATAATTGTTTCTTTTTTTTCTTTTCTTTTTCTTTTCTTTATGAGATCAACATAACACGACACAGACTTTTATTTATGAGGCATTATTAGGGAAGATGATGGTCAAGAGGATATTGTGTGGCTTATTTGGTGGAAGTGCCTACTCTCGGCACTTGGAAAGAATGGATAGGACAAGCATATTTCTAACCTTTGACACTATTACCCTACTTTAACTGAGGACTCTATGAAGGACGGTCATAACCATCCACCATAGTCATAGCTTTATTAAGACTCAATCTCTGTGTATTTGCCTTATTTGGTGACTCTCAGGAATTCACACAATTTAAGCACACAGGAACAAAGAGCGAAAACTATGCCTAACTTTGTGGTATCCTTATCTAATTGTCCAAAACTTAAGAGTCCTTACACTAGACTTAGCGCACCAATAATCTTTGTACTTTATTCTCACAAATATGAGGTGGATCTACTAGAAGATAGTATGCCTGACTCCCTTTTAACTATTTAAGGGTTCAGTAGACTAAAAATGCTTATTGATTTTCTTCAAAGATCCATTACCCAATCTAAGTGCAAGTGTAGTAAATGTATTGGATTCTAAACTTAAGAAACAATTTAAGAAGAAAAATCTTTAATGACACCTCCATGACAAAGGTGTTTTGCTAGGGACTAACCAATTCAGCTCAATTTTTTTTTTATGTTAATGCAACTAACCTAAATGCATGAATACTACCTAAAATGAAAAATGCATCCCCCATGCCTAAATCGTACAATGTCCTCATTGTAAAATTAAAACTGGGGGAGAAAGGAAGGAAATCACCTAATGATGGTGTTATTCTAGATGCTGGGTTGCCTCCTAACAAGCATTGCATTTTTTGTCAGCAACCAGACTTATGGGGAACCTGTAAGTCTGGTTGCAGATAGAAAAAGCTAGGCCGTAAAAATATGCGTAACAGTGTGGGCCTAGAAAATAGGTAGCCATGGATGTTGGTGAGCTGATGGTGCAATGTGATTCCAAATGCTTGCCAGAAGATATGAAATTAGAGAACCTCGTAGGCTACCTGGGGAGGTCTAGGGATAACAAAAAGAATATGAAAAGGGACCACCCGAAGTGGAATAAGTGGAGGATAATAAGGATCCTCCAAAGTAGGATATGTTTTAAAAGATATAAACATTACTATTTCACACCCTTGAATGGCGAGACTAAAAGTACAAGCATCAATCCACACTCACCATTCTACCTGAAGATGTACTGGCCTGATATGTTCTCCAGAAAGAATGTAAATGAGCAGAGACCTAAGCCAAGGATTAGGTAAGGAATCTACTGGTTGCTTGAGTGATTGAGTGGTAATTATTAAGTCCAAAGAGGGCTCAGGCTATTTAGGTTCCATTCCTAATAAGAATTCGTATTTCACTTCCTTACCTAGCTTCATTATTTTATGAACCTCCAACTGCTCCTCTACAATAGATGAGTCATGAATAGAATTCAATATCTCATTAGTAGACTCATGATCAACATGCTTTGATGATAATTGGGTTTCTTGGGAAGTAGCAAGATCAGAGTTATTAGCAAATTCATCCCCGGGTTCTTTCTTGTCAATTACATCCTTTCCGGGGACTTTATGTGCCACTTCAGTATCCTTAATATCTTTAGGAGGATTATCATCTTTAATGTTATGGAGAAAGTCTATATCACTGAATTTTTTGTTCTTCTCGGGGCATAAATCCTCAATTGACGTGCTTTGTCCCCGAGAGTCTCCCCTAGGCTTCTCACTATTGTGTTTGTCTTCCTCCAATATCAACTCCTGATTTTGCGGAGGATGATTTTCAAAATCGAAAGTAGGGAGGAGTCCAGATTTCACCAAATTATTTATATCTTCAGGAGATAAGTCCTCGAATAACACATAGTCCTGTGATTCACTCCAGATTCTCATTCCAGGTTCCTCCATTGGGTCATCCTCGTCCTCTGAAATAGACTCTCTATATCTCTGAGATCAAAATTGATCTACTTCATCCTCCATTCCATTAGGGTCACCTTCATTGGGTGCATTTAAATCCTCAGGATGCTAAATGGTAGGTGTTGATTCCCTAAGTGGAGGGTCAGGATTAGGCTCATTAAGGGTAAAATGGGGTTCTGCCAGATAATTAATAGTGGAATTGATATGAACAACACAACCTTGATCCATATTATAAGGGGTAAGGAAAATACTGTCATTAGGGTCAAGGTCCTCAAGAGGTACCATCTTCCCTTTGTTTTGACTCTAATATAGCTCGGGTGGATAATTACTTGGATCGTTCTCCTCTAGTGGCTATGTCTCATTGGGAGAGTCTAAGTGATAGGTACGTAAAATGGGATCCCTATTGTCATTGGTTTCCTCAGAATTATTTTCATGATAACGGTCATATGGGTAGGGATTAGAATTACTAGGAAGAGCATAGTTAAGCTATCTAATTTCTTTGTTCAATTGTTGACTATTCCTCAACATCTCTCCTATAGACTCCAACATTTCTTTTTGTTTTTTTTGCATTTCTATCATAAAAGAGGAGAGGCTACTACTATCAGATTGGGGAGGACAGTCAATCTCAGGATCTGGTTGCCTAGGGATATCGGTCCAACATCAATATGCAAAATCATGAAGGGTGGGAGGGTTGGGTGTTTGTGTAGTAGTAGGGATTCCAGGGTTAGAAAATCCCGCTCCTAGGCTCTGCATAAAAGTGTGAGTTATCGGCCAGTACTCCTAGGATAGGGATATGAATGATCCCATGAATTGTCAATGTACCCATCAAAGGATGGATATGCTCGGGGCAAGGGATCCTGGTTAAAAGATGGGAAGTATTGACTCTGATAATCTAAATGATAGGAGTAAGGGTGATCCATTTCTTTAAGCCAAACAGGCTTAACTCTCTTAGGATTTAGAAGAAATCAGAACACAAGCAGAAACTTCCTAGAGAGTTCTATCATTGTCAAAACAAACGCAAATACTTTGGGATATGTTTTTAGAAGATTCTAGGTCTTAGGTGTTCAGTTGGTGGCCAAACAAGTTTTGCAACAATTACGCTTCCTAGGCTGACCTTCGTTTGTGCCTACAACCTCTCGCAAGGGATGGAAGTCTCGAATTGAGCCCACGCATGAGCAACCGAAGTAACTTGGTGGATAGGCTTGTTGATTTCCAACTAACTTCCCTTGTGGTGCAAAGAGGAGAGGTAGAAATTTATCTAGTAACCTTATATGTGATGTGCACCGTGTCTAAGGTGTGTAATCATACGTTCATGTTTTGAGTTTTGAAATCTCGCAAACAAGATCCTTTTGCACATAATTTAAGTCATAGATTTTAAGGTCCAACCTCTTAGCAGTCCCAATTTTTAAAGTGACCACTGAATTAATTCGATTCAAGCACTTTAGTGGTCTTAGATTTAGGTTCAATGTAGATGCATGACAGGTAATTGATGCTCAAGAAAAAGATGTACCTTACTCCAACTTTCTTCAATGCAGGATGTTTTCAATGAAAAAAAGAAAAGTTAGATGCTACCCATTCAATCGTAGATGGTCACCCTATAGATATGCAGCTTCTAGCAGGCAGTTTGATTTTTTTTTTTTAATAATAATAAGCAAACAAACCTAATCTAACTAACTAACCAACATGCAGTTCAAACAATTCGAATAATCCTATAATCTAAATAAAATGGGAACATGCTCCCGAAAATATGCTCTCGCATACAAGAGCGATAAGAAATAAAGAAACATTGGGAACACGTTCCCAAAAATGCCTGACAAGGGTCCAAAAGATAGAAATTAAGTTCTAATGTCTATCTAAATTAATTCTAAACTAAGATCTAATGACTAAATCAGACAAAGGCTCCTCCGTACGCCTACATGTGTGGGATCAAGGCCCACAAGCACCCGTTGCTGGCCTCCAGGTGGAGTCAAGGTCCACCAAAAATATCGCCTCCATCGTGCGCGTCTGCCGCATTCATTGCGTGTTTTTGCACTGAAATGATCCACAGTCAGTAATTCAGAAAATATTTCAAAATAGCATAAAAATAAAATAAAATTCTTGAAAAAATTAATAGGCGTGTTTCCTCCCTTGCAACGGTGCCAATTGAAAGAGCAATCTTTGTTTTCGTTGAAAACTTTAACATAAAATGATGTGTCATTGTATTTAATCACGTGGTAGAAAATCGCTTTTCAAAGCATTTTAATTCATAGAATCTAACCACGAAAATTGTAAGGTCATCTCCACAGAGAGGAATTATCCTATTAAAGTAGTGCGTTGTGCTTCATTTATTCGGGAATCTCAATGCTTGTGCATGCTAATAACATCATCATTCTAAGTAATTGATAAAAGAAATAGGTGTTTAAATGTAAAATCACCACAACCTAATATTCTATTAAGTAATAATCTTGGCAATGGTAATCAATGTAAATACTAAGTTCTAGTAAAAGATTCCTTTCTCACGGTAATCAATGTTACATACTCTTGTCTAAATCATGAGATATTCTAAATGTGCAATTCAATAAGCCAAAATAATTAACGTAGACTAAAGGGGCCTGGTTGCAATTCACACGATAAAACAATTATTAAATGAAATTCAAATTCTCTTTAATGGCAGCAAGATGTAAATTTTAATTCCTTCCAAAATAGAGGATTCTTCCACTTTCCTCCTCATGCCTACGATGGAGGTCGACGGCTAGAGATGCACTGGGGGATAGTCGGCCAACGTATGGGGAGTTCGATGACGGTGGAATTGCGGAGTGGGGTGGTTGAAATTGGCTGGCCGGTGTAGTCAACGCTCGCCGACGGCGGGCGTTGTGTGCACTTGCATGGGCTGTTGTGGCTCTCGTGGAAGCGTGGAAGGGGTTGGCATGCTGCGTGGAGGTCCTCGGTGGCATTGGCAGTTAAGATGGTGGTCGACGGTGGTGGCTGCGTGGAGGGGGGCACGGTGGCTTTGGGTTCTTTCGGGAGGTTGCAGGTAGATTGAAGGAAGAAGAGGAAGAAGACGAAGAAGGAGGAGAAGAGGGTGTGCGCGGATGGTTGTTGCGCGGAGGTGGACTGGTGCACGCACTAGGGTGTAGCTGTGCGTGGAGCTACTGCGCACCTGGCATGCGGTTGCTGCTAGAGCGCGTGGAGCGGTGCAGGCGCGTGGCTGATTGTTGGTTTCCTCTGCAGAGGAGAAGAGGAAAACGAGTTAGCCTGTAGGGGTGGTGCACACGGTGGTGGTGAGCAGAGGCATGGTCGCGGAGGTGGTTGTAACCACTCGATTCCTGAATCCCTACGAGACACGAGAATCGGACCGACTCGACTAATCCCAAGACCTGGTCGTCCAACGAGGAAGTAACCAAAAGAGCAGTAAAATAAACCACATTCAGTAAGAATATAACTAACAGTACGAAAATACAGCAGTAAGGAAAGAAACCACTACAGTATGTACCACCACAACAGTAGAACAACACTCATAACATAATATGAACTGCAGGTAAAGAAAAGTACAGCGGAAACAAGAACTACTCACTACAGTGTAACCAAAAAGAGGTACAAGAGAACAGTGGTAACTCTACTGGACCCTACTCGGCCCAGCGTCCTCTGCAGCCGCTGACCTTGGCTCCTCAACACCTGGTCCTGAAAGGTAACGAGTGTAACACGTCAGCAAAACGCTCAGTAGAGTGGCAGCTAAACTAAAGAAACAGTAAAGTGTACAGTAGCTATTTTAATTTTCTTTCCTCCTTTATTTACGTCTTTCTATTGTTTCACAATTTATCTATTTCTCAGATCCTTCACTTGATCTCGAATGTTCCTCGTGGGAACGATCTTGATTGCAGTCTTTTCCGAACAGTAGAAGTAGCACGTGGTGCTCTCCTAGTCGGGAGAGTCCCCCGTGGTGATCCTACTCTCAGTCAACCACCCCAAGGTCATTGACAGACGTAACGGTGACTACGGCACTGCGGTAAACGCACGAGTAGCTAACCCACACTGGCACGCGGTCAGTCGTTTCCGTTAACGGGTGCGCCCAAAGCACAGCACGGAACCAGTACAGGGCAGAGCCCTCTCAGTAACAGGGGTCCAACCCCTCCACAGTAACCAAACAGGGGCCTTGCCCCTCCGCAGTCTGCGCACCCTCGCCTGACTACCCTGGTTTGCCCTAGTGGGCCTAACAAGTCGGTGTAGGAGGCTAGCAGAAGCCCGGGGCCCGTTGGGTAGCTAGTACCTCCCTACACTAGTAGCTCTCCTCGGTACTACGTACATGAGGGCCAGCAAGTCGGTACAGAGTGGCCAGTCCTAACCCCGGGTCCCTGGGGCGGCTGGCTCCGCTCTACACTAAATAGGGGGACAGCCGCTCTCCTTGGTACTCTGTACTCAAGGGCCAGCTCACTTCCCCAATTCTATTCCATTCACTTTCCAGGAGTTCTACTCCTAATTCCCCATAGGGTTCCAACTCTTTAACTCAGCGCATTCCGGTTTCACCTTTCCAGTTTCACGTTCATACATCCCATATTCTTACTCATGTTCATTTATTCATAACAGGCAGCTGTTTAAACAAATTTACACGAAGCTATTCTTTCTTTCCCACATTTTCAAGATTGCGGTGTTCACATATTCCACTAGTTTTCCCATCCTAGGATTCATGTCATACCCTAGGATCTATCATACAATCTAGTTTTCCAGCCCTAGGATTTATGCAACACCCTAGGATCTATCATTCAATCTCGTTTCTCATTCCTAGGATTCATGCAATGTCCTAGGTTCTATTTATGGTTCCATAATTTAACAGATTATGCTAATAAACTCAAATGCCACTCTACCGGTTACAACAGGTGAACTGGGGGCGTGGTTGGGAATCCCGCGTGCCTCCGCAACCCCCGAGACTGCAACGGAATGGGGTCCTATCACAAGGATCAAACACAAGGAAGTTTCTCAAAATAGTATACAGCTACTGTAGACAAGTAGAGGATTTAATTCCGAAAAGAACGCAACTCGAAACGCGGAAAACAGAAATCGAACGGGTCAAAAACGACGAAATAATGCAAAATCAGACGTCTGGAACTTATTCTAGACATCTTAAAAAGTGGATCAGGGGTTACCATGCTCTGCGTGGTCTCTCAAACATCCAGAAGCCTGTAGGGGCATCTGGCCTAGTTCCCAGACGTCCGATGGTCACTCCGGATGTGTGTAAGTCTCTCCTGTCATCTGGCACTGCAGCCAGACGTCTGATTCACGTTGGACGAGAATCTCAGAACCTACACGTACCCACCTCTCTCTCTTAGTACGGTCAGTCGAAGAAAAGGAAGAAGATGGAAATAACTCACCTTTCAGACGTCGGGACAGTCTTCCAGACGTCGTGCCCGTCGTCTAGCTATCAGACCAGACGTCTGATTCTGGAAAAGTTTCCAGAACCAGGGCGCAACTCGCCCTCCGCTCGCGACGCCCGGCCACGCCGCGTCTCGTCCGCCTGCTGCTCGAGCTGCAGTAGTCCTCTCGCGTCGCTCCACACCCACTGCGCCCCCGCCGGCCGGCTCCTGCTACCCCGGCAGGCTCGAGCCCTCATGGCCGACGCCTCCTCCCCCACGCAGCACCTCCTCCCGCACCCACCGCGACTGTTGCCGCCGCCGCTCACTGACGCTCGCTCTCGCGCACCGACTAGAAGGAGAAGAGGAAGGGGGCGGAGGTGACGGGAGTGAGGGGGAAGGCGTGACCTTTTAAGGCCGCACGAGGAGGAGAGAGAGAGTACGACAGAGGGCACAGGAGGGAGAGGGAAAAAGAGAGAGAGAATTTTCGCAGGTCTGCACGCTCAGGCGCGCAGACGAATCGCGCGTGCCAACAATAACCGATTCCCAGACGTCTGGAAGTGGTTCCAGACATCTGGTCAGACGTTTGGGCCACCTCCCAGACGTCTTAAAAGATGTCTGAAGCGCGCGCTCGTTACAGTGGTGATGCACGCTGTCATCATCCACCACTACGGTGATGGAGGTTAATGGCAATCGAGAATGCCAATGCCATAGTGCTTGCTGGTTCCACAGTGCGCGCCTCCTTCTTGGTGGAGAAGATGGAGAGGGAGTCCTCGCCTGGGGGAGAAGATGATGCCTCACGAGCATCCTTTAGCCACTCTTCTTATCTGCAGTTTGTTGCTTCCGCCAAAATCCTCTCCAACAGATGGGGTAGTTTGAAGAGATCGCTGTTGGCCGCTGGTGGGAGCACAAAGAGCTGCATGCGATATGTTGAGGAGTTGCGCATTCTGCAGGAAGGGAAAAAAATAAATTGGGTTATTTATATAATTTATCTCAAATAATGTATGAAATGCATGTTACTATAATGGAATGTATAAATATGCATGCAAGCATTTATTTATAAATTTATTTATTTATATATTCAAGTATGTTATGTATATGCAAATATTAATTTAATAATTAGGCATTTAAGCATTTACTTAGCCTACAATTATGGTCTCATCAGATTATACTCCTTCAAGAGTTTGACTTGGGGATTCGTGAAAAGAAAGGAGTGGAAAATGTAGTGGCTGACCACCTGTCTCGCCTTCCCCTTGATGACTCTCCATCTGGAGACATCCGCAAGACATTTCTCGATGAAACCCTTTTGGCGGTAACACCGACTTCACCTTGGTATGCAGATACAGTTAATTACTTGGTCACTGGAGAAACTCCTGGCACTTAGGTTGAGTAGAAATGAAAGCAATTCATTTCCCAAGCTGGATTCCTTCATTAGGAGCCATAATTATTTCATATTGGACATGACCAAGTTTGGAGATGATGTGTGCCTGAAGATGAGCAATAGAGTGTGTTGAGATTTTGCCATGAGCTTCATTGTGGAGGACACTTTGGTGCTAAAAAACTAGCTTTCAAGGTTCTCCAATCTGATTTTTGGTGGCCTACTTTATTTAAGGATTCTCATAACTTTGTTAAGGCCTATCTTAGATGTCAACGGGCTAGAACAATTGGAAGCGGAATGAGATGCCCCAACACCCTATCCAACCTGTGGAAACTTTTGATGTTTGGGGGATAGACTTCATGGGTCCCTTCCCTCCATCCCATGGGTTTGAGTATATCTTGGAGGCAATGGATTATGTCTCCAAGTGGATAGAGGCCATTCCTACGTGCATAAATGACCACTCTATGGTCTTGAAATTTGTGAAGGCCAATACCATATCTCACTTTGGTTGGCCCAAGATGATTATAAGTGATGGGGGACCTCATTTCTGGAATCACCACCTCAATCGGTTACTCAAGAGTCTAGGAGTAACTCACAAGATTGCTAACCCTTACCATCCTTAGATGAGTGGTCAGGTTGAAGTGTCAAATAAGGAGATCAAGAACATTTTAGAAAAGACTGTTAGGCCAGATAGGAAGGACTGGTCCTAAAAGCTCGATGATGCTTTATGGGCTTATCGAACGTCCTACAAAACCCCTTTGGCTATGTCTCCCTTGCGGATAGTGTACAGGAAAGCGTGCCACTTACCCATTGAACTTAAACATAGGGCACTTTGGGCTATCCGAAGTGTCAACATGGATTTTGAGCAAGCTGGTAAAGCATAATTACTGGAGTTGACTGAGCTTGAGGAGTTGAGAAATGATGCTTATGACACCTCCCAAGCTTATAAAGAGAGAACTAAGGTCTTACATGATAAGTATATCCTTAGAAAGACCTTTGAGCCTAACCATCAAGTCTAGCTTTTCAATTCAAGACTTAAGTTGTTTCCAGGAAAATTGAAATCACGTTGGGATGGGCCTTACATTATCACCAAAGTGTTTCCGCATGGGGCTATGGAGATCAAGAGCCCTTCCTCTTCAGCACCACCCTTTATCATCAATGGTCAATGATTAAAGCCTTACGTTACTTTGGATGGCCATCTGGTTGATGAAGTCACTCTCGAGGAGCCTTAGCTCCTTTCTTTCCTACCTCAGGTAACATCTTCCCTTTGCCATTTTACTTTCAATGAGGACATCGTTTGAACCAAGCATGGGGGGATAGGACTTGAGGCATCTGTACATAGCATTTATACATAGTGCATTCATGCATTTACTTAAAACATTTTGCATTGCATACATTTGCATTAAAAAAAAAAGAAAAAAAATTTTGCATTATTAAGCTTCACTGGCTGGGCTCGGCATTTTTAGGCAAACCAGAACTTTAGGTTAGACTATGTTGACTCTAGGTGTCTAACTTTAGAAGCTAAGTTGAATTACTAGCCTTAGACCTTTTGGGTCCTTTGTGGACTTAAAAAAAACTCAAGTAGGAGTTAAGTTGCAGACCATTCCACAAGAGGTTGAGGAAGGAAAGCAAGGGATTGAGTTAAAGGCTGAGTAGCAGTTGATGTCTTTTTCTACCTTTTGGTTTACGGGTCCTCGTAACCTAAGCATCCACATTTCACACACACTTGGTCTAGTGCAAATAATGATAATTCTTGGAGAAAAATTTGGCTCTCTTAATTCTGACTTAGGAGAACTTGAAAACACAAGTTAATTGGAAGAGTTCCTGCCGTAGGAGAGGTGGAGTATATACTCATCTTGAGGATGCGATGACAACATGTCACCACTTCAACGCTTGTCTCCTAGGATATCCATCCTACTGGTGGCTTGTAAGTGCATTGTGAGGTTCAGGTACCATGGGTGGCCCTATCTCAAATTGCCGATTGCCACAGGCTTGAATTCGCTTTAGAAATCCATGGGCGATACTATCTCAAAGTGTCAATTTCCAGGAGTTCTTTGGGTCACTATGGGCGGTGCTATCTTGAAGTATCGAAAGCCAGGCACCCTTTGAGGTACGGTGATGGGGACAATGAATCTGACATAGACCGTGTTGATAGCTAATCGAGGATTAAACTTAGAGGAATTAAACAAAAAAATATATTTATATATATAAAATCCTCTTTGTAGGTTGGAAATCATACAAATGTTAAATAAATCAAACAATTGCACATGCAAGGATGCTTTAATCTCTGGGACCAATAAACCTTAGGGTAGAGTTGGAAATCAGGGAAACTTGCGCCTGCAACTCATCCTTAGCTGACGTAGTTTGTAACTTAGCAACTACTTGGGAACCTTAGGTCTAAAGTTTGAACTTAACATGTTTCTAAAAGAAGACTGACTGGATTTGCTAGTCCACTTGAAGAGCTGGGTTATTGCTTGAATTTGCTAGGGACTAGCAAAAACTAGCCATGGGGGCATTTGATGATCCCATATTTGTGGGCTAATTATGCATTTTAATTCGAAGACTTAAGTCAACATGTAAATTTATATAGTATACATTAATATGTAAATAGGATAACATAAAATTACCTATTTCATGCATTTCATGCATTATACGCATTGATAATATCATTTAGAATTTATTTAGAATATCATGCATTGAAATAGGTTTTATTACATATAGTGCTTTGGATTTAGCATAGAAGTTAAGGTCTTACATATAGATAACCCAATAATCATTTTATTTTTTATTTTCTTCTTCCCAACAACAATGGCCTCCCAATACTGAATGCGCACCTTAATGGCTGAGGAGAGTGGATCCTGCACGTCATTGTTGCTTCCTCTTCTCTATGTTGCTCCCTCTTCTTCATGTTCCTGCGACCATAAAAGAAGTCTCCAGTCGCACCATCACCTGTAGGCCATCACCCCTAATCCACTACTATGTAGAGAGTCAAGCTCTCCTCCATTCCACCACTGTCGGCCTCAGCCGCGAGTACAAGTCCACACCACCGCGGGCAGGCAGGGTGATAGACCGCTATACCATCAGTGGCTTGTGTAGCTTACTATGAGAGTGAGCCTGATGGTCATGCAGTTATCATTCCTCACCACTATCACCATCACCTCCACCATAGGCATGCACTAGTAGCCAACCCTCGCACATTTAAGAACGTTTGGGAATGTTCCTAGACGTCTGAAGCCCCAACCCACCACTTCTGTTCATCCTCTTCCTCTTTTCATCCTCTATTTCCTTTCCACCTAAAAGAAGCCATCACCACCAACTGCTACCACGTTCCCATGCATGACACCCGCCACTTCCATCCTTCCACGCACGCCAGCGGTGCCCCTTTGTGTGTAGCAGCACACCACGCGCGGCTTGCACACTTGCCCTTTCACCACCTCATGTGCCACCCTCCGTGCATTCACACACAGGCATACCCCCTCGCTGTGCCTTTGCCACGCCTGTAGCTGCAGCAACACGCGTAGTAGCGCGTGCCCCTCTCCTCCATTCCCAGCACGTGCTCACACCCCCTTTAGCAGCGCGCAGCACCGCTTCCGCTGCCTGCAACCCACAGCAGCAACACCTGCGTCCGTGCTCCTCTAGAAGCCTCTGCGTGCATAATCGCATGGCTTGTGCATGCCCTCATCGATCCCTCCAGCAAGTGGGTGGGCATCTGACGCTCCTCACATGCATGCCTTCATGAGCACCACACCAGCTGTAGCAGAGAGTTGTACACACCACCACCCGCCGTCGCTCCTCACCTCCAGCCACACTGTGCCTAGCCACCACCACCGAAAGAAGGGACCCGGTAGCAGCTACCTCCGTCGATCTCCTCCCCTTCGGCCTTCGCCTCTACTCCATGTGCTAGCAACGAGAAGATCCTCCCCTATTTTACTATAGTGAAGAGGGTATTAGTATTTACAGTTACATGCCTTTGCCAAAGACTTATTTTTGAGTTATTAATAATTTATTATGGCACATTTATGAGCACATCCCTCTTATTTCTCATAAATATTATTTCTGCATGATCTTTTATTGGTTTCTTGATATAAAGGTGGATTTGGGTTTAGTTTCTTTGGCTGAAAACTTGTGAGCAATAGTTTCTTGATTTTGTGAGTTCTAATAGGTCATTGTCTC
Organism: Thalassia testudinum; assembly: GCA_037157565.1. Taxonomy (NCBI): domain Eukaryota; kingdom Viridiplantae; phylum Streptophyta; class Magnoliopsida; order Alismatales; family Hydrocharitaceae; genus Thalassia; species Thalassia testudinum. The sequence goes on from JAZHRO010000063.1 coordinate 15,103,116, forward strand.
CCTGTGGACATGACCCACTCTCTTGTGAATGGTTAATTTCAATTCAATACCTTGATTAGTAAATTTTTTCACCAGAAAGAAATACGACAAATCATTTTTTCTCGAAAGCAAAAGTCGACTCTTCACACTATCTTTCCATTTTTTCTTCTTTGCTGCATGAGCGAGGACATCTTCCATTTGAAGCCGCTGCTACTGCTCCTTCGGTAAATTGCAATCCCTAGTGGCTTAGTTGTAGTATTCCATAGTTTCTAGATGTGGAGACAGTGGTAATGATGTATGGATGGCGGCGAATGATGAAGCTCGATCCGATGAGTACCTAAAGATAAAAACACAATCATTAAGCCCCAATTAGATAGCTCAGGAGTATCATTGTGGTGCGTGGAATACGACGGTGGTCTTTGTTTGGTGATTGGAGGTGAGTTGTGGCCGGTCGGAGTTGGGTTTGATAAATGGAGGCGGGTTTGTTTGGTGGTGGGTTTTGCTCTCTAAGGTGTGGCGCAGGTAGTGGTGGTGGTGGATTGTCGATCAGTGTAGGGTAGTGCCAGCGTGAGCTCACCGATGCTTACATCAAAGGTGGAGAAGAAGGATTGCATGATAAAGTGGTCTGATCTAGATTTTAAGGGCTTAAAATTAATATAAAGAATAAAAGGAGGAGGGAGACCTAGCTAATTGGTTGAAAGGGGAGGAATTCATGTCGACTTGCATCACTGGATATGAAGGAGATGAACCCTTTGGTGAAGGTAGATGGCGATGATTATAGGGTTGGAAGCCCTGGCTTTGGCACACCAGGTGTGGACGAACGTGAGGAGTTTGGGCCACCCAATTTGAAGGTTGGGTGGCTGGAGGGAGGAGAATGAGGAATGTCACTGAAGCAAAGGTCGAAGGCGGCCAGGGAATAAGAGAAAGAGGTTTTCTTAGCCTTAACCTCATTGGTTTGAACTTAGGAACATGACAGAGTTTATAGAGTTCAAATTTGAGCTCAAACTGGAAGAATTTGTGCATTTAACTTGTGAATTTGGCAAGTTTTGATTATAAAAATTAGATCGCTGTTGGAGCTTTCTTGCTCTAGAATAGGACATGAAACCTGGTTTGATTAGGAGAGAATCACCTAGTAATCAATCCCTCCCAATTTGAAGGGATTTGATTGAGAAATTAGGGAGAAATCCCTGACTAATTGAGCATGGCCATGGGCTTGCTACCTTGATTAGGAAATTAGGAATTTTAAGGCTTTAGGGGCCTTTATGTGAAGAAGATGATAAAGTTAGGGGATGGTGAGAGAAGTCTGAAATATAAGGGTTTAATTGAAATGAATAGAGATCTAGGGACTGAATTGCAAATTAGCAAAAGATGGACTCTGATTGGGCCCGAGTTTTGATGTTAACCTAATTTAAACCCAAGAAATCTAATGGTAGTCTTGGATTTTGAGTTTTTACCATGTTTGACATGGTAAATTGCATAGGAGCCCAAATTAGGGCAAAATCCTATCTGAATATCTATTTTTGGTCAAAAAGCATTCATTGGTTAAAGTAAGGTACTAAACCATTTTGAATATTTTTTAATGAATTTTAGGAGGTTTAGATCGAATTTATCTCTACTAAAACACTTTTAATTTGAGTGAGGTTGATAATTAGGGTTTTTAATGACATTTTAATCCTTGAAATGTGTGGAACCCTGATTTAGTTATTCTGAGCCTAGTTCTAGTTTTTTAACTTCATTTGACCTTGAATTAACCCTTGATCAACCCCTTGGTCAATCTACATTTGTGATTTGGTGTTAAGGTGTTAGAAATAACATTGTTTTCCTATCTTCTTCGATCAGTTTGGTACAGAATTATGATCCTCGCATGATCATTTAGGAATATTTAACACTTGATTCTTACTATTTCAGTTAGTTATGATGAATGATGGTGTTACCATTAGTCATGACCTCCAAGAATTGCACATACTAAGATTCAAAGAATCAATTTTGGAACTTTTCAATAATACTCATGAACATGCCTTTCTTGCTAGCACTTTCAAACGAGGACATTGGAAACCATCCCCGAGACTAAGATAAGGTTATAGTTGAGGGCAATGAGAAATATGAGCTTATGGAAAAGGCCCCTTATGTGGGGCTTCTCCCTCATGTTCTAGGACTTAGTGGCATTGTGGAGTTGGATTGTCCAGCAAGAGATCTACATAAAAGAATGAGGGTTAACTTTTTTTTTGTGGTTAATGGGGGGACCGGCAGGGGAGATGTTACTGAAGATGGTGCCTGAGGGATGTGGTGAGGTGCAACTATGATGAACAGTGTCATAGTACTACAGGTAGCAATGTCGAGGAGGTAGGACAGATGCGTGGTGAAGGCACAGCGGTAATGCTGCTGCAAAGTTGCAAATAGTTGGCATGGGAAGTAATGGCACGAGTAGAGTGATACGAGAGGTAGTCGAGCAGACATAGGGAGACATGTTGGTGAAAACATAGGGTTAGGTTGAGTGGATGTGTTTGTGCAGGGCATCCTACAGGTGATGAGGGCAATGTAGGGAGATAGGGGAGGTGATGCTGGTGTTGGATTTGGTCAATGGGTTTGGGACGAGGAGGTAAAGAGGTGGTCGGCGGTGATGGTGGAGGGGAGCTGTATGGAGAGAGAGAGGTGTTGGAGGAGTTTATGAGCGATGCATAGGGTTCAGGGAGAAGATTTTTCATGAATTAGTAGAAGGTTGGTGTAAATCATTAAGGGATGAACAGTGAGGCAGAGGAGATGAGTTGGGGAAGGAGGATGTAGAGGCACGAGGGGCGGGTGTCCTCTTTGTGTGGGGTTATGGGGCAATCTGTTGGTGTGTGAGCGTGGAGGTGGAAAGCAATGTCATCATGAAGGGGTGAGGATGAAGGGATGACGAGGATGATGAGGAAGAGTGGGTAAGGAGAATCGTACAACATCCTTGGCCATTGGAAGGAAACGAGATTAATAGGGAGATAGCAATTGGAGGGCGGAAGCAAGACCACGATTGAGGCAGTGGCTGGAGGAAGTAGAGGAATTTAGGGTGGACAAAATTTCATTTTGCCGAGAAACGAAACTAATGAATCATTCCCATTATTATATGGAAAAATGTTTAAAAGTATAAAGATAGTGTAAAGTTAAATCACTAACAAATTATTTGACTTGTGATCCTTTTTAATCATTCAAAAATATGTTATCAAATGTCTATTTTCTTATAGGGATTGTATGTAATTTTTTTTGGCAGTGGCATATATATTTGTCACTAATGTTATTTATCATTTGACAAAAAAAATAGCAGCATATATATTTCAGTGCCTCTATACTATGATTTAAAATTTATAATAGTAATATATTAGAGTTGCTTCCACCATGACAACAAATGTATGTGATTTTGAGCCAATCATTGATTCGCCTACGCTCGAAGGTGAAAATTGGACTCCCATTCTTGAGGAAATCAGTAGTGATGGGCAAGGTGAATTAAATTCCTCCACTAGGACTGTTAGGGAAGACCTTACAGAATTGTTGTTGGGAATGGAATTGACATGAACTAAGCCCTCAATGGACTTAATCATTACCCCAAACCACCCAAGCAACCCTAACATTCCCTAGCAATCCTTGGCTCAAATCTATACTCATACTCATTCTTTCTGGGGAGAATATCCGGCCAATACATCCTCAGATGGAATGGAGAGTTTGGATTGATGCTTATACTTTTACTCTCACCATTCAAGGGTGTAAAATAATTTAAATTACATCTTTTAAAACCTGATGAGATGGAAACTAGGTAAAAAACTATTACTAACTCAATGAAAGGGGTAAAATGTAGTAACAATGGAAATTGACCTAAAACATCCAAACTATGTTAAAATTGTAAAATTAGGTCATAAAAAGAGATTTTATATTAAAATAATAAAAGGCTTAGCAAAAAGGATGATTGAACACTATAATAAACTCCAAATCACAAATCAATCATTGGAATAGATTCTAAAAAGTTTAAATATCATGCCATAAAAAGTTCATTACATTTGGACCTTGAAAACCATGCATTACATTTAGGTCCTTTCAAATTATTCGGATACCTTTTTCCTTCTTTGAATACAAATGCTAAAGATGTATTTCTTTAAATCTTTGTCGCTGAGGGTTTATAACATAAATTTTCTACCAGTTCACCGAAGGGCTTCTACGTAAGATTCCCAAAAGACCTATTGATGGTAATACCATCATTAAGAACAAAACAAAGAGAATGGTTAACTTTGCGGTTTTAACATCACATCACAAATGTGGAGTAACCATAGGGTCACCTAGGGGTTAATTAAAGGTTAATTGAGGATTAAAGTCCAAAGAGTCGGTCCACATAGATAGAAACGAGGCTTGACAGGTATTGAGAATAGAATTAGAACATAAAACCTTAATTTCAGACCTACTTAAATTGAAGAGGTTTTGGTCTGGATAAAATTCATATAAACCTTCTTAAATTCATAGAAAAATATTCTTAACGGATTGGCACCCTTGGTTTGACCATCTGAACCTATTTTGACCTTGAACATAGTTGTAGATGGGATTTTGCCATAATTTGGGCTTCTATGCAAATCACTCATCCAAACATGGTCAAAACTCAAATCCAAGTTCACCATCAAATTCCTTGGATCCAAATTAGGCTAAGGGCAAAATTTGGACTCAATCAGAGTCCATCTTGGACTAGTTTGCAATTTAGTCCCTAAGATCTCTATTTCTCTCACTTAAATCCCTAACTTTCAATTTTATTTTAAATGGGTCCACAACTTTGTCATCTCCTTCAAGATTTGGTCTCTGCCACCATTGTTTGGTCAACTGACCTATAGACAAGGTTTGACTTGATCAAAACCTCATCAAACCAACTCCAAATTTGACTGAAGTTGGTAGGATTGTTCACATTATAACAAATCATTTGAGCAAGATCATGGCTCAAAATTTGCACCATAGAGCTCTAGTGAACCCATGAAAACTGTGGGTTTCTTGATTCTAAATCGAAGACCAATTGAGCTTCTTTGCTTAATTAGAGTTCGGTCTGAGCTCTATAAGAACTCCCCCAACTCCAGACCATCCGTAGTTTCATTTTGGCCTAGAAATCTTCTTCCATCTCTACCTCTGGCCACCTCTGCTACGACTTCGGCGAGCACCTCAATTCAACTTTGTTGCCTCTGCCACATACAATAGGAAGAGAGAACTTCTTCCCCGACCTCTGTCACAGCAAAAACTCTCCAACCTCTTCTTCCTCACCATCCTCATCTGCAGAGGTTTCACCTTCTCCAGCATCGACCAATCACAGTTGGTGCCAACTCCCTCCCTTCGTCTGTTAGTTAGGCATATCCTCTCTCTCTCTAGCATCTCCCTATCCCTTTTTCTTCTTAAATCAACCAACGATCACCCCCTTTCCCTTCCGTCTTCTCCTCCTCCGGCAATGCCTTCGACGAGGCCACCACGCCGCCATAGGCCACCATACGCCACTCTTCCACATCCATAAGCTCCTCCTTGACGCCATGTACAAAAGCCCTCTCCAAATTTGAATTTTCACATACTCCAACACTCCACCAAATGAACCCGCCACTGTACTCCATCATTGACTTCGCCCATCCTCCACAAACCCCCAAACACCAAGACAGCACTGCCGTCACCCTCCTCACCTCACGGCGACACTCCAGAACATTCTAATTTGGGCTTATAGCCTGTATTGTGATATTTTAGGAGTCGTTGGCAAGCTCCACTCCTCCGCTTCCGTCTGCCGTGCTCTGGCTGCCATCGTCACCAGCAATGCCCTCAGCTGGAGCGGAACACCCTCATGAAGATACCGGGGCCTTCAATCGACGAAAGTAGCAGCGACGACAACTCGAATTCCTCTCAGCCTTTGCCAACAGCTACGTGCAAAGGAGGGACTTTTAGTCCCACCACGTGCGTGGAAAAGCAACCAATGCCACATAAAAGCAAATTATGCCCAACGGTATTCTCCTCAGACATGGGGTGAGGTCCCTTACCTCACTTCTCTCCACTCCTCACTCACCCCTACATCCGGTGTGCCTGGACTCCTGACCTGTATACCTGATTACCTACCTAGGCTTAAACTCGATTTTGAGAATGGGATGTGGAGAAAATCTAAGGATGATAGGGGTAGGTTTTACATTATACTCCTCAGGATGCGTGCCTATTTATTCTATACTTAGCATCTCTGAGAGGTTTCTACTTAGTGTTGGCCCTGTGCCTCTGCTAAGGCCTTGACACTTAAGGCATCTGAAGCACCCTTGAGACATCTGACTATGGTTGACTTGAGCTATTATGGAGGTATTTGAGATGCTTATCTGATGTGGCTATTTATGACATTAGTGGTTCTAACCACTGTAGAGAAATTTGAGATTGTGATTACATTGGGATAAGTGCATGATTGATGGATATAATTGGTGATTTAAATCATCATTTTTATTGTTCTTTATATTCTTTTTCTCCCACTGATTTTTTGAGATACTATTGCTATAATTGGATATTGATAACTTCACATCTAATGATGATAATTCCATCAACTGGAGTTAGTTTTGAGGATATATGTGCGTTAATGATATACCACAATGTGCTTGGGAGCATTGCATGCATGACAAATTAAAATTGCTTATAATCAATGTTTAATGGCTATATGTACAAGTGTGTATTGAAATAGGCCTCAGATGAGCAATCAGACTACATAGATGGATTCAAATTGACGAATCGAGTCTAACGGACTCGAAATCACTCAAATCTGACATCCAGAGCTCCCTCGACCTGCCCAAGAAGTTCTGGCCATTGATCATCAGATCAACAGCCATCAAGTAGCTACGTCACACCTGCCTGCACCCCTCACCCACACTCCCTCTTGAAGAATCACTTTAAGCCATCCGATCTTTGAAAACTTGTGAATGGTCTCTCCAGCACAATGATAAGCGGCTTTAGCTTCATATCCTGACCGTTGTATTTTCATCCACTGGTTGGCACCTCCCCACGCCTAACCTCACTTCTGCACAAACCAGTGGAGGTAGCGTAGCGGTTAGCACCTTATCCTCACACACCAAATGTAGGATTGAGCCGTAGCGAAGCTCAAATTGGCAAGGAAGCTGCGCACGATGGAAATTTAGCCTTTGATGCAGGCACGGACGGTGTGGATGGCAGCTACGTGGCTCTCTCTGATGCACGTGATCTCTCGCGTGCACTCAAGGCGCGATCCACAGCACGTGCCCACGCAGATTCTCAATTATCCAATCTTCAATCGGATGGCCCACAGCGTGAGCACACAGATCGTGGGTAGGGCTTGAGAAGAAGAATGTGCGCCTCAACGGACTGGTGGCCAAAGGGCTTTAGTGACATTTTTGAAAGGGCTTTAGCAACGTCTTGGACGTTGCTAAACCCTCTTTACCTCATTTAGAAGCCTATTTGTCCTATTTAAACCACTTCAACCACCCCATTCAAAGGCATTCAATTCATACACCTTCTCCATACAACACTAGCCTTCTCCTAGCTCCACCAAGCATTTCGCATAAACCTTGGAGTTGTCAAGTCATCGATGGAGCCCTCCTCCACCACCATGGCTGCCTTGCCTCCTCCTCTCTCTCTTTACCCTAGTCTTATATTGCTTTTGTTTAAGCTTTTAGTTATTATCGTATTTGCGAACAAACACAAGTTGCATGCTAAATGTTAATGTTGATGTTGTTTCTTATATAGCTCCCATCTTGTTCGAATGAATGCCGTGATTTAAAGACAAACTCTAACCCTAATCTCTCTCCCCCACTTTCTCTCTCTATCTCTTTCTCGCTTTCTCGCAAGCAAGCCAAACTTCCTGTGACAACTAAAAGCAACAAAGTAATCTGATTTCACGCCTCCTCTTGTTTGACACTTGGACTCACCAAATCCAATCTTTAATTAAAATCGACGTCGCAAATGCATGCTACAATGACATAATTACACAACAGCATCCCGCACCCATAAGTTTTTGGCACCATTGCCGGGGAGGCAACAAATTTCTTTTGTCGCTTTTATCTCGCATTTGTATTCACATCTTCTAATTCATTTTGCTCTCTCTACTTGATTGGTTGCAGGAACTCAACTCTTGGGCGATGGAGGAGCGCGATCCAAGACGATCGACCAAGAGTAAAGTGCGGTGAAGACAGTTGTGAGTAATACTTCACCTATTGATTGTTTGCTTGCTTAACAAAGAATATACAAAAAAAATATATAAATCTAAAATTAGCATGGCGAATGGCTACCTGACCCACATTCCAAACTCATCACCCAACCAAAAAAATATACACTCCAATATTCTTGAATAGATAATCTTTTTGGAGTGTCTTTCTTTCTTTTGAGTGGTGTTTCTGAAGCCACCATGACCTGACCTGGGCTGCACCACTCACCATAACTAAAATCAATTAACCTGGTAGGATTGCATGAACACTAGGGTGAATACACTAGGGTTGTTTTCCTAGGGCCACAACATTCTAAAGGAAATCAACCTTCACCTGTTGTGTGTAAAACCTTGTGTGCCCAATTGAACATTGTTTGAAACTAATAAGGTACTTCAACCGTAAAAAGCATTAAAGCAAGGATAAATCATTAAAAGGCACCGCATCTTAAAATCCTTGCTTGAAAACCATGTTTTGTCAAGTGAACACAGATTTTCGAATTAGTTACCTAAGAGGCACAACCCTAAACAACGCCTCATCACATATCCTGAGCACAAGCACGAACCTAGCCCTCATTAAAATGGAGTAGACGTGCCCTAGGCAGGACTAGTCTAAGTCTTGAAGGCGTGATTAGGTTTGCTAGGCACTTGGCCTTCATTCCCTTTGTAGAATCTGGTGTCTAGGCTGTGGGGAAGTTCAAACAACCGCGGTTGTGGGGTCAACAGAATCGGTGGTGAAAGCAAAGGAAGAACCTTCCCTTCAACCCCCTCGTAATCAACCTGGCAATATTAACATTAGGAAGGGTGGTTAAGTGATTACAGATCTGATCATTCCTCTAAGGCTTCTAGATCACTTAAGGTATACATTATAAGGACTAGATTAGTTTGCTTGTTTGTGCACACACTGCTTGCACCTGTCTCTCTCTACATCCCTCTCCATTCTTCCCTAGTGTATGCATGGGAGACAATCATTGCATTCCGAGCTATTTGTTTTAGATAGGGAAATCAGTAGGGGACTTGATTTTACATGAGAAATGGTTGAACCAAGAATTGATGAGGTTGTGGACCAACCCCCACTCAATGCTATGGTCATCATTCAGGCTCAGATCTCTACCAACTAGAAACTACAACAACAACAAATCCAAACCATCATGCAAGACATACACAGATTGCAAAACCCTTAAGGGCATCTCCCAATGAACCCACCTAACCCACCACAACCTCCTGAGGGCCAACCTAGGCCTCTCCATGATTTTTACGATCTGTCTGCTATCTAGATCGAGCCACATCATAGGGTCCCCGAAGGGGGAGATGATTTTGAGCTGAAACCTAATGTCCTGAGCTTAATTTACAGCCACTTTCATGGGAGCTCGAATGAGGACCCCTTCCAACACCTTGAGGACCTAGACAGGATCGCCCTAATTGTGAAACCCAGGAACATCAACTTGGACATTGTTTTGATTAAGATGTTCCTTTTCTCCCTAAAAGACAAAGCATCTCACTAGCTTAGAATCCTAGGGAGACCCATCTCCACCTTGGAGGAACTGAGGCATGCATTCTTGAAGAAATTTTTCCCCATAGGTAAAACCAATGCCCTCAGAAGGGCCATTACCATGTTTACACTACAAGGTGGGGAACAATTCCATGAGGTGTGGGAAAGATTTAATGAATTATTAAGGAAATGCCCACACCATGAGGTTCCAAGGTGGCAATTGTCCCAGATCTTCTACCATGGCCTGGATAGCAACCTTAGGAACTTTGTTGATGCCTTATGTGGAGGCAACTTTTTGAACAAAGATGAGGAGAACGCATTCGAACTCTTTGAGTCCATGAGTGAGAACTTGCTAAACAATGCCTCCATGACCTACTTTAATCGATCCAGTCAACGTCATGGAGGTATCTATGAAGTGCAAGCCCATTCTGGAATGGTTAACATGGACCTTATAGCCAAGAAGTTGGATCGAGTTGAGTTGGTGGACAAAAAGATTGATGAATTGCTAAACCAGACCAGAAATCTGCTACAGACCCTCTCCTTAGCAAAGGGAGCACACAATGTAGACTTGGTGTAGCCAATGAACCAAATACACTTGGAACAACCCCTGACCATGTTCAAGGGAGCGACCTTTGCTCCCTCAAACCTTGAGTACTCTCTTCCCTCCCCCTTGGCACCTTCTATCTTTGAAGATGTCCAAGCCTGACCCGTTCTCCAACACCTACAATGCCGGATAGCATAATCACCCGAATTTTGCCTTGATGAACAAAAAACTGAACCAATTCCAAAACCAACCCAGGACAAAACCCCCTCCTATCAGTAAGGTCCACCGGTTAGACCACCCTATAATCAGAATAGGATGATCCCTCCCCCGCTAAACCAACTGGACACGCTGATAAAAATGATGGCTGATATGAATCAAAAACATCAGGAGGAAATGGCATTAGTGAAGGGATAGTTGAGCCAGCTGTTGGATTGCAAACAATAGGGATCCCTTCCTTCTTAGCCACAACCGAACACGAGAAATGTGATCAATAGAGGCCCCAATTCTCAAGGGTTCTAAGCCAATCCTGGACATGCCCACATGGTCCAGCAAGCCCCACAAATACCCCCTGGGTTTGGTGCTCCTTCTTCCTCTTCTTCTCAAGGATCTACCCGTGGTCCCAATGCCTCTGCCGATGTGATTATCTTGAGAAGTGGCACTAAAACCCAGGATCGCAAATGGTTGACCACTCCCGTGACCTCGCCCCCTGAGATACCTGATTCTAAGGATGAGCGGGAAAAACCCAATGACCTAGAGACTAACCCAATTCAAATCCAAACACCATACCCCGAGGCCTTGGAGAAGATGAAGAAAAAGAAAGTTGTATTTAAGAGTGAGGAGCTATTGGAGATTTTCGAACAAGTCCAAATTGATATTCCTCTCCTCAAAGCAATTAAACATATCCCGACTTATGCTAAGTTCTTGAAGGATGTCTATACGTCGAAGTGTAAGCCGAGAACCCAAGCACCTGGGAAGGTTGTGCTCTTAGAACAAGCCAACTCAGTGATATTGAGCAGCCTTCCTCCCAAATGAACTGACCTATGAGCACCCCTGATATCTCGTAATATCAGGAACATAACATTTGATAGAGTGCTCTTGGACTTAGGTGCTTCGATCAACCTATTCTTGACAACCCTGTATCACCAATTTGGATTTGGGGAGTTGGAACCCAACCTGTGACCATCCAATTGGCTGCTAGATCTGTTAAAACCCCGAAAGGGGTAATAGAGGACGTAATTATTCAGGTCAAGGACTTCTACTTCCCGGTCGACTTTTTGGTTCTCGACATGGAAGTCCTCGGACAACTACAAAACACATCCATCATCCTTGGCAGACACTTCTTGGCTATAGCTAAAGCGAACATTGATTGTGACACAAGATGTATGGAGATCATCTTTGGAGACAAGAAGATGCAATTGGATATCTTCAGGGTGGCCAGGTATTTTGATTGTGACTGGATTGAGGAGCATGATCCCATGGAACCTCTGGTTAAAGAATGACTCACTCTCAGCTCATCAGCAAACCATCTGACTCAATCGGCCAATGACTATCCTAACCCATCCCAGCCTATGGAGATTTACATTTGCAATGCTGATTACCTTCCACAACAACCATTTGAGATTGATGTTGATCAACTCCCACCTTTCCCTTACCCATTGAATGCTGTCCCACCTACACCCGAACTGAAGCCTTTGCCCGATATTCTCAAGTATGTCTTCCTTGGACCTGGGCAGAACTTGTGATTATCAATGCCCATTTAACTAGGGAACAAGAGCTTAGGTTGATTGCAGCCCTCGTTTAATGTCGGGCAACCATTGGATGGACAATTTCTAACTTGAGGGGAATTAGACCCACCTATTGCACTCACAAGATCTATTTGGATGCTGGGGCTCGACCTTCTAGCCAGATGCAAAGGCGATTGATCACGAATATGTGAGAGGTCATTAAAAAAGAGATAATCAAGTGGCTTGATGCAGATATCATTTACCAGATTTTTGATAGTCCTTGGGTGAGCCCCACTCAAGTGGTACCCAAGAAAGCTAGGCTCACGGTGGTCCCCAATGACCATGGCGAATCCATCCCCACCCACTCCGCTACCGCATGGAGGGTGTGCATCAACTATAGGAATCTTAATGAGGCCACCAAGAAAGATCATTTCCCTCTGCCATTCATTGACCAGATTCTCGAGAGATTGGCAAAGTAGAAATATTTTTGCTTCCTGGATGGATATTCAGGATACAACCAAGTTGCTATTGCACTAGAGGATCAAGAGAATACCACATTCACTTGCCCGTATGGCATGTTCACATTTCGTTGTATGCCATTCAGGTTATGCAACGCACCTGCTACCTTTCAGCGTTGCATGCTAGCCATTTTTCAGAAATGGTGGGTGAATACCTGGAGGTCTTTATGGATGATTTCTCCATGTTTAGGAACTCATTCGACCATTGTCTTAGCAACTGAGAGAAGATCCTAAAGTGATGTATCAATGTCAACCTAGTTTTATGCTAGGAAAAGAGCCATTTCACGGTTCAGGAAAGGATTGTCCTTAGTTACATCATCTCGCACAGGGGCATCGAAGTGGATAGAGCTAAGGTTGATTTAATTTCCAAACTTCCACCCCCTAGCTGGGTCAAGCAAATCTGATCTTTCCTAGGACATGTTGGCTTTTGTAGAATGTTCATTAAATATTTTTCCAAACTCTCTAAACCCTTGACTGACCTTCTAGCCAAAGACGTCCTTTTTTACTTGACACCTAATTACATCAAGGCTTACAACACTCCCAGGGAAATAGCCTCCACTACGCCTATATTACAACCCTTGGGCTGGTCCCAGGACTTTGAGATTATGTGTGATGCATTATATTTTGCCATCGGTGCAGTCCTAGGACAAAGAAGAGAAAAGAAACCCATGGTGATCTACTACGCGAGCAAGACGTTGGATGAGGCTCAACGGATTATACTGTCACAGAAAAAGAACTGCTCACGATAGTCTTTGGATTAGAAAAGTTTCGATCATATCTTCTGGGATCCAACAAGACGATTTACACTGACCACTCAGCTATCCAGCATTTGTTGACCAAAAATGATGCTAAACCCAGGCTCATCAGATGGATCCTGCTCTTACAGGAATTTGACTTGGAAATACATGACAAAGTCGGGTCCAAGAACGTCGTAGCCGATCACCTGTACAGACTCCACCCAAACCACATCGAACCATCATTACCCTTGACTGACACCATACCAGGAAGAAAGCTACCATGATATGTAGACTTCGTCAACTACTTGGTGGTACGGTAGACACCGCACAGCTGGTCCAGATAGCAACGGGATAAGTTCTTGGCTGAAGCCAAGCAGTATTTCTAGGATGATCCCATGTTGTTTAGACTCTTTGCCGACCACATCATTAGGAGGTGTATTCCTATAGAAGAAGTCCAAAGTGTGCTATCCTTTTGTCACTACCAAGCCTGTGGTGGCCACTTTTCGGGGAAGAAAATGGCTGCAAAGGATTTGCAGTCCGGATTTTATTGGTCCTCCCTATTCAAGGATGCACACAGCTTCGCTAGGACTTGGTCTTGCTACCAGACATTAGGGACTATGACCAGAAAGGACATGATGCCCCTCCATCCCATTCTGATTGTCGAAATCTTTGATGTCTAGGGCATCGATTTTATGGGTCCCTTCCCACCATCAAACGACTTTGAGTACATGCTAGTCTCAGTAGACTATGTCTCGAAATGGATCGAAGCTATTGCCACCTGAAGATGTGATCATAAGGCTGTCATGGACTTTGTTAAGCAAAACATCTTCTCTCGATTTGGGATACCGAAGGCCATGATCAATGGTGGTGGGAGTCACTTTATCCATGGCCAATTTCGTGCCTTGCTTAGAAAATATGGGGTTACTCACCGCATTGCCACCCCATATCACCTGTAAACAAATAGGCAAACTGAGGTCTCCAATAGGGAGATCAAGAATATTCTGCAAAAGACTATGATACCTTACTAGAAGGATTGGCCCACACGACTGGATGATGCCCTTTGGGCATACATGACCGATTTGAAGGCCTCGATAGGCATGTCGCCTTATTGCCTGGCCTTTGGAAAAGCTTACCACCTTACGATCGAGTTGGAACACCGGCCTTACTAGGCTGTTAAGTAGTACAACATGGATTCCTAGTTAGCCGAAGCAAAGATGATACTCTAACTCTCCGAGCTTGAGGAAATCCAACAGGACGCGTATGAGAACAGCCGACTTTACAAAGAAATGATGAAAGATGTCCATGACCAACACATCCATAGGAAAACCTTCGAGCCCAACCAACAAGTTTGGCTTTTCGATGCCTGACTCAAACTTTTCCCCAGGAAGCTGAGATCAAAGTGGACAGGACCATATCAGGTGGTCAAACCTTATCCCAATGGGGCAATTGAAATTGTAGATCCTAACACTAGGCACAACTTCACAGTAAAAGGCCAGAGATTAAAACATTTTCTTGACCAAGTTCCCCAAAAGGAAGTCGTCATCCTCATTGAGGGTTGACATGAAGCTTCACCCAGTTGGAGGCAATAAACTCAACGCTTCCTGGGAGGTGACCTAGAAGATTTTGACTGATCAGGAACACGACAACACTCAGGTGATTTTTTTCTATACCCCCTTTGCGTACACTTATTTGCCAATGAGGACATTGTCCAATTTATGCATGGGGGGTGGTAATTCGCATTCTCTAAGTTTATATTATCAGCTTGAATTATATAATAAATAAATAAATAAAAAGAAGGAAGGAGAACTTAGGCATTAGGAGATTGTCACCTATAGGAAATAATACGAGAAGAACCTGAACACTCAGACTTTTCAGGCCTTTAGGCTTAATCAGCCCTGGTGTCCATTAAATTGAGGATTTAGCCCCGAATCCTCACAAACTTAATTTACAGTAATTTGCCAATAAAGTAGGGTGATAAGTATACGACTTATCAACACACTGTCTGACTCAGAGGGACTTTTAGTCTAAGCATCTGCACACATTTTTGCACTAACTCACTCCTCAGAGATTCTGACAGAAATTGGGTAGCTAATGAACCTCCTAGGGTGGTATGGCTGCCAAGTTGTCATGGGTAACAACCCATTAGTCGGTTGTCCAGAACCCAGCCATATGACCACTTTCGTTTTATTGCCTAGGTAAATCTTAGATTAGGGAAGCCACCTAAAAAATAACAAAAGAAAAATAAAAAAAAAGAGAAAAAGTGAGAAATAGAAAAAAAGAAAAAGAAGAAAAAGAATAGAAAAAAAGCCACACTTCACCAAATGAGCATGGGTAGCAAGTGGTCGTGAGTAATAGCCTATTGGCCAGTTGTCCAGAACCCACCTCAATAAATGCACAAAAATGCCCAAAACGCTAAGAAGGAAGCGGGGAAGTTGAGCAATCCAGGGAGATATACACTAGAAACACCCTTGTGTTGACCCCACTCAAAATAAAAGAAGGGGAAATCTACCAATTGGACAGATACACCTTTAGGCAAGCATTCTCTTTTCCCATCACCTAGGGGAGTAGAAACCCAAAGTCTGTTTTAATTATCGTTGAGTGAGTCCATCACTATCTTCATACCATGATGCTTAGCACTTAAAGTCTTTTTTGAGTTACGGGTGGGTTGGGTTGCCGTAAAAATTTACCTGCACAATCTCAACTCAAAAAATCCAAAAAAATGAGAAAAGATGAAAAAGAAAAAAAAATATATGTATATATGCTTTCAAGCAAGGATTTGGGTGCTTTGCATTTTGGAAGACACAAGGGCATTATTTAGTCTCTGTAGATTGGGTTCTTAGTATATTTCCTCTTGTTGACATGCAACAAATGTCTAAGTAATCAATTTCTAATTTTGACTGAAATGGCTAGGATAAACCTTGCTAGGGACTAGCAAGGGATGAGTATGGGGGTATGATAAGTCTACATCTAATGATGATAATTCCATCAACTAGGGCTAGTTTTTATGATATATGCACGTTAATGATATACCATAATGGGCTTGGGAGCATTGCATGCATGACAAAATAAAATTACTTATACTCAACGTTTAATGGCCGTATGTACAAGCGTATATTGAAACATGCCTTAGATGAGCAATCAGACTGCACAAATTGATTCAGATGGTCCAATCGAGTCCAACGGACTCGAAATCACTCAAATCCGACATCCGGAGCATCCTCAACGAGCCCAAGAAGTTCTGGTCGTTGATCATCAAATCAATAGCCCACAAGCAGCCACATCTACGCCTACCCATGCCACTCACCCACGTACCCTACCGAGGAATCACTTTAAGCCATTTGATTCGAAGATCGGACAGTTGAAAACTCGTGAGCGGTCTCTCCAGCACAATCATAAGCAGCCTCAGCTTCAGATCTTGACCGTTGGATTTCCATCCAACGGTCGACACCTCCCTGTGCCTGACCTCGCTTCTGCACAAACCAGTAGAGGTAGTGCAGTACTCAATGCCTTATCCTCACACAACAGACGCATGATCAAGCTGTAGCGAACCTCAAATCGGCAGCGAAGGTGCGCACGAGGGAAATTTAGCCACTGATGCAGGCGTGGACGATGGGGATGGCAGCTACGTGGTGCTGTCTAATGCATGCAATCTCCCGGATGTGGTCAAGGTGCGATCCACAATGTGCACCCACATAGATTCTCGACCGTCTGATCTTCGATCGGACGACCCACAGCATGAGCACATGGATCGCGAAGGCGGCTTGAGAAGAAGAAGAACACGTGCCTCAACAAACCAATGGCCAGAGGGCTTCAACGACGTCTTTGGAAGGGGTTTAGTGACGTTCTGGATGTTGCTAAACCCCCTTTACTTCATTTAGAAGCCCTTTTCTCCTTTTTAAGCCCTTTCAACCACCCCATTCAAAGGCATCCAATTCATACACCCTCTCCATACAACACCAGCCTTTCCCTAGCTCGACCAAGCATTCCACATACACCTTGGAGTTCTGAAGCCATCGACAGAACCCTCCTCCATCGCTGTGGCTGCCTTGCCTCCTCCTCTCTCTCTCTTTACCCTAGTTTTATATTACCTTTGTTTAACTTTTTAGCTATTGTTGTATTTACGAACAACTCAAGTTGCATGCTAAATGTTAATGTTGATGTTGTTTCTTATATAGCTCCCATCTTGTTCGAATGAATGTCATGATTTAAAGACAAACTCTAACCCTACTCTTTCTCCCCCCTCTCTCTCTGTCTTTCTCATTTTCTTGCAAGCAAAGAAAACTTCCTGTGACAACTAAAAGAAACAAAGTAATCTGATTTCACGCCTCCTCGTGTTCAACACTTGGACTCACCAAATCTAATCTTTAATTAAAACCAACGTTGCGAACGCATGCTACAATGACATAATTAAACAACAAGATATGTCATTGTAGATCATTGATTGATTGTGCTCATTATTCATTTTGATTGTGCTCATTATTCATTTTAATTATGTCATTAGATCATAATTAAACAACCCGATATCATTTTGAGTAGATCATTATTCATTCAATATCTCTTGTGTTTTATTGATTGTGCTCATTATTTGTACTTGCAATTAGTACATAAATTCTACATCTTCCCTTCATCGTACGCACGTGTGACTCAGTCACATGATCTTCATCCAATGGCTGTGGATGCACGACCAGCAGTGCATCTACACGATAATCCGAACATGTGGCCCATCGGTAGAGAGGAGCACTTGCATCCTTATGTCGTGAGTTCAAGCCCTCGCGAGGCTCAAATCAGTTGCACGCGAGTAGCAGACGAAATTCACCTATCGGATCTTCATCGAAAGGTCAAGAAGCTCTTGATCTGTAGGAGTGATGAGTGCCATCCAACCGTTTGCAAAATACATGTGTGATCTTACCTGATTGTATGAGCATGATCACGTCCGATCATACGTGCGCGATCTGCACGATCTAAAGTGCACGCTCGCGCATGATGCTGACCCTTCGATGGCGATCCAAGGCACGCATCTGACGGCGGGCGTGCGATGAAAATTGTGCGCGTGTAGGTGTCGGCAGGCCGATAAGTTGGACTACAGCGACACTTGCAGCTAGGTTACGGCAACGTCGTTGTTGTCACTAATTGGCCTATACCTATTTTCACTCCCTCTCCTCCATTATAAAAGGGCCTACACCCCCCATTCATCATGATCTCTCAACATCTATTAGAAATCGTGCCTCTACTGTTGGTAGGGCTATTAGGGACGTTTAAATATGCCTCATTGCAGTAAATCTCCTAAATAGCCCTATCAACATTTAGGAGCTGTTGCCGTTGAGCAACACGCAATTCACCACTATTCCTATTTTATTTGATTATATTTGAGCACTAACTTGCTTTGTTTGTTTCTTGTGATTTTGCGAGGTATACTATGCAAAGACCTTCCACGCAAAACAGCTACTCCAGGGGCAGGTAACTTCTATTCTTCCCTAATCAACCTCCTAATCTTGAGAAGATCAAAAGGAAACAAATCAATTAGGAACTACTTGCCTTATTTTCTTAGTAAATCATAATTTAAAAGGCAAGTTTCCTGATTTGTGATTCAAAATCAATATCTGATTAAAGATTGAGACGATTTTGTTAAGAGATGATTATCCTAATTGCCTGTACCTACTAGGGATTTATGCTTAATTCTGATCATCTTGGACTATGCACTTCTTGTTTAAAGTCCAAGGTGTACATATTAAAATCAAATTGGACTTGAAATAGAGCCAATTAGTGTTTCTACTCTAAAGTTTTGAAGTGTTAGCTCACATTTTGCCTGCATTAAAGAAAATTTACCTTTCCGTATTTGTGTGTTACCCAAACCTTTGCTTGAAAAGATCTAACTAGAAGAACCCTAAATTCAAGCTCTAAATTCACTTGAACCTTAAAATTGTGGACTTAGTAACCTGAGAGTCAATTCAGGGTGATTTCTGGGTCTTGACCTAGATTTCATTCTCCATCTTTTAGGACAGGTCAGGTGAGATTGGTTGACTTTGTGGGCCAACCAACCTTCAAATTAGGTCATAAATCAAATCAACTTCCAATCAAGTGAAATTCAAGGCACAAATTAGATTAAAATTGGTAGACTTACGGTCTTATGTTCGTACATTCTAGTCTACTTGGAACCACAGTGATAAGGAAGGTCAGGTGGGGGAAACCCTGTAACCTATGGGGATGCTCTACTGTGTAGGGGTCTTTGAGGGACTCTCCCTTCCTAGCTGCGCAAGTAATTCTTGGGTGTGTGAATTTCTAATTAAGAGGTATCATCCTCCTCGAAACAGCCTTAGTCATTGAAAAATCTTTGGATGCCTTGATTGGATCAAATTCATATCTAGTTCCTCATCCCCTCCATAGAGCACATACATAGGAAGGTCATTAGGTTTTTAACCTAAGAGACCTCGTTAGATCTTCTTGGGATCTCTTTCTGATCTGATCAACTCCAATCTGATCCAAAGTTTGATTCTAAATCTTGACTCCACCACCTAATTCGAAAATGCAACTTGACATGTTAGGAAAAGTGATTAGGAAACCTGTGCCCCAAATGACTATCAAGGATAAGATAATTGAGGCTGCTTATAGACATCACGAGGAATATTTTTATAGGGACATGAAGGATAAATTCAAGAAAACAAATGGACAACAATCTAAACTGTATGGAAATAATATGGACATGAATAAACCATGGTTCAATTCGGGATGATCTCTTAGCAGAACACATTCAATTGGTGAAATTACACAACGATTGTCTGCAATGTTGGTCAAATCCTTCATTTTCGGAAGAACTCCATATTTTTTTGGAAAAACGGGTAGAATTGGTGAATAACTTATATAGAACCATTGATAAAAAATACTCATCAGAAGTTAATACATCTTTGAGTGATTCTAGTGATCTACATAATTTCCCAAGTGCCGGGTTTGATGATTGATGTAAACATTTTATATCACATAAATCAGCTTTTTTTGCATGTTCTTAAATATAAGGTTGCATGATACATTATAAATATTACATAACATGAATCATCATGCATTTAGATTAGGTTGTAGAAATTTTAGGTTAATTTATCCTTTCTAAGGTCAGGTGATAGGGAGACATTTAATGAGGACTTCGGATTGAAGATTCAACCGTACGGATCTGATGAGGGCGACGATTGGAGGTCAATGACTCCAAGATCACTCTAATCTGACTTTCGTAGCATCAGATACAGTCTAAGAAAGATCAATGGTCAAGGCAAGGTGGTGTAAATCTGCACTTTAGATGATAAATTTAACCTCATGGATGGGTTCAGATCGACGATCACAGCCCAACGATATGAAAATTGATCCAATCCGACATCCTTGGCACCATCTACAACTCAAAGAAGATGGATGGCCAAGATTGCTGCACGTGACACCATTCTAGCTACCCAACGCTCACCAAGGCCTCCTGCTCCACCCTCCAAGTGATCATCAACGCTTGATCTCGACCGTTGAATGAAGATCCAATGGCTGAGATTGGATGTGCACAAAAACCTCCATGCACCTCAAACTGCTGCGTAGCGCAATCATTAGGGCAATTTGCCACAAGGAGTGAATGTTCAAATCACCGCACTACACCTTCCGTCTCACGTGCAAGCGTAAAATCTAGCCACCCGATCAAGCACTAATAGCTCAGATGGATTAATCGGCCGCACGCGTCGTGCAAGATTAGATGCGTGGGTGGGGCAATTTGTGAAGTCGCATGTTCATCGTTCTGGGCCGTTGATTCTTCATTGAATGGTGGAGATGTGGCCACGTCAGTGCACAATGCGTGAAGAGGAAGCATTGTGCCTGCGTTTAAGTCATCCAATTGAAAGGATGCGCGTATGTAGAGGAACGTTTAATGCATGAAAATGAAGGGGTAGGGGCAAGCATGCACATTCTTCAGCAACATGGGGTCTTTATTGTCGTTTATATCTGTCACTAAAGACCCCACATTTAAAGTTTTAAGACAAAATGACCTATTTGCCCACTCAAACTTCACCTATAAATAGCCCTACAACCCCCACACTTTCTTCATCCCTTCCTCTCTTCTCTCACCCCCTCTAAAGCTCTAAGAGCTTGTCCCAAACCCAAGATGCTCCTCTAGAGTTAAAAATATAATTTTTCCACCTTCTCATCCCATTCATGGAGCATTCTACAATTGTCTTCTCACTGCCATTCGGGAAGTGGATCTAGCTGCAACATCGCCCTTCCCCATTCTCCATCGTCCGTCGTTGTTTTCATTCGTCCTCCATCTCACCATCTTCGCCTGGGCACTCTGTCAACGCGGCTCATCCTCCAAGCAGTTGTCGAGGAGGATAACCTCTCTCGACCTTTTCTTTTCTGCTTTCTAGTTGTAATCTTTCCAGCTTTCTAGTGTAATGATTAGTTGTAATGAACATCACTTGATTATGAAATCCTTGTTTATTCTATCTCTATTTTGTCTTTATTTGTAATATTCTCTCTCTCTTCTATTCATTATTCTTTAAGTAGATAGCTAATTTAGATTCAATTTGACCATTTAATCTACTTCGTGATAATAAAATAAATGTGATTTTTAATCAGACGTCCGCCTCCCTATGTTCAACCTGAAATTCCTTTCAAGTTTCAGTTAAATTTTATTTGCTGATGGTTTTTCTCACAAATCACACTACAACGACGGGTTTTTAAAACTCAACTCTATTTGCAGTGATCTTTTTCGCCACAACATTTTGGCACCATTGCCGAGGATCATCTGTACAACATTTTGGCACCCCTGCTGGGGATCATCCGTTCAACATTTTGGCACCGTTGTTGGGGATTTATCCATTCAACATTTTGCCGCCATTTCCAGGGATTATCCTTACAATATTTTGGAGCCATTATCAGGGAGGTGAAGACCTTTGATTTTTCGCATTTTCCTAACCTACTTATCATTTACCTCACTTCTCTCCTTTGTTATTGTGCTTGTAGGTACTCTCACAAGGCGAGCAAAAGCAATAGATTAGAGTAAAGTGCTGTTGCAGGGTTTATAAGTTTACCCCCACCTCCCCACCCACTAGATTTCATTCCATCAACTAATAACACAAACCCTAATTAACCTAGGAGCTTGCATAAATTCTAAGGTTTGTTTTGATTGTTTGTTTGTCACCTCCACCCACCTCACCCTCCGCATATAAAAGAAAAGTTTTAAAAAAATGTCATAGAGGTGCATGATGAGTGGCTACTCATCATGGCGAAAAAGCTGAAATTAAGCTAGACACTAAGCAAAATAATATCAAATTAACAGATAAAAAGGGTTAAGTGTGGGAATTAAAGAAAAAGACCTAAAACCTTTACTCAATGTTAAAACCTCATAATTAGGTCACAAAAATGAGATATTCTGAAAGCAAAATACAAATGATGATCCATGAGTCAATTGAACACATAAATAAATTTGAAAAGCCAAATCAGAAGTATAATCAATGTCTTAAATGTTCAATTAATCACATATAAAAATTTGAAGGCAATTGGACATCATTTAGGTTTGGAAATAGGTAGTTTACATTTAGGTCCTTCATGCATTACACTTTGACCCTCAAAAACTCATTTCTGGACCTGCTTGTAAGCCGCAGGGACCCTTTTGTATGACTGCAGGGCCCTTCCAGTTGTTGTTCTTCTCACTTATGGGCCTGCATGCAATATTTCTACCCCTTCGTTCAAGGGTCTTCCCGTAATTTTTCCCTCATTTCAGAGAGAAGCCTACTGCTCTTCACGTGCACTGTAGCACGCGAAGAACACGGCCAATCTCAGCCGTCCGTCGCTCTTTAGATCTTGATCTGCGGTTGGATTCTATTGGAACTTTCACGCAATTCGATGCATGCGTTCACCTCTCTCCCAAGATCTCATCTGACGGTCAGATCTTGTGCTCAGCTCACCATGCGCTCCGCCCCTCACATCCTCAGGATCGCTCCCTCCTACACCTCTTAGCGATCAATTCGTCCACTCCAGTCTCTCCTCCCCATCTAGCCTCTGATTCCATAGCCACCGGCTGTGAAATCATCACCTTCTCTCGACACTCCTCGTCGCTAAGGACTTCGTAGCACCTGAGGATGACCCTGGAGCCTCACTAGCAGACTCTTCCCTCCGCTAGAGTCATCTTCCTCCTTTCTTCCTCCTTAGCCACCGGCTAAGGACCCATAAGTCCCATTCTTCCTATTAGTTTAGGTTTTTAATTCTGCATAATTAGTTTTAACTGTAGTTTAAAGTAGTTTAGAGTAGAATTAGCTTTAATTGTTAGTGTTTAATTTTAGCTGTAATTTAAAGTAGTTTAGAGGAGAATTAGCTTTAATTGTTAGTGTTTAATTTTAGCTGTAGTTTAAAGTAACTGTAGGAGTAGAATTAGCTTTAATTCCCTCCCCTCACCTCCTCTAATCAGTCCAGATCAGAGGAGAAGAATTCATCAAATCATGTTTCAAATTATCTCCCTCTCCATTTTTTTTCTCACAATCCAGTTCTGATTTTTTTTACAAGTTTTTCTCATCTTTCACCCACACACCCTGATCCAATTTTAGATCTGGCTGGTTTGCAAACTCAGATCTAAAATTGGCGTCACAAGCACCTAAGGGGCTTCTCACTCACCCCATATTTGATCACAAAAGCTCCTTAATTTCGGGTCGAATTCTTCAGTTTGTCAAATTTCTTTTCAACATGGATTTTAAGGATTTTTGCTTTCTGGATTTCACTGCCTAATCTGATAGATTGGAGATGATTTGAATTTTTTGTTGGCAAGGACTCTTAGAGGATTTTTGGTGACAGAAATCATCTCAGAAGAGCCATCCATTAATCTGTTTTAATAAGCCTTGAATGCATTGAATGCAAGTCAGATATGAGGATAATTACTGTGGTAATTTGAAGTCTGATCTTGCATTCATAAGTTTTCTTGTGGATGTCTAATTTGTATGGTGATTTCCTAACCTAAGGAGTTCTCAATACTCCTTAAGGTTGCAAGAAACTGGGATCTGATCTTATGGTTTTAACTTGACTAAATTAAGTCTTCCTTCATGTTGTCTATAGCATTAGGAAGAATTAATTCAGTGATGTTTTTGGATTTAATCTGAAATGATGTTTTTGATGAGGGTGTTTGGGCATTTGAATTGAGACATTTTGTGATTTTCGTTAGAATTCAAACCCTTGTCAGATTTGGGATTCACTTATCTACTTTTTAGTTGGTTTTGATTGCTTTTAATCCCAGTTACACAGTGAAGTGCTGCATCTGGCAGGTACATATTTCCCTTTTCTCTAAATTCTTCCCTTCTCACCTGTTGAACTCACCATCTTCTTCAAAATGGACTAACTGCAGCAGCAGTTAGCCCATTTGACAGTAGCTTAGGCTGCTATAGAAACACTGAAAACTGAAGCTGCATCCCCCTTCTCATCTCTGACAGTGGCTGATGCTGCTGTTAGAAAAAGAAAATTAAACACAATTAATCCTTCCTTTCTCACCTCCTGCTGAAATCTAACTAAAATCTAATACTGTACATATATATATACAACTAACTATAACTATGTTGTACATAATAACTATGTAAAGTATGTATATATCTACTGAAATGTAAGTGTACATAATTAATCACCTCTTGAATAGTATATATACATATAAATTAGATAAATTAGTAATCTAGGGTTATAAGTAAGTTAATTGAATATGTAGACTTAGGTTAATGTATATAGTAAGTAATTTAAGCTAGTAAAGTATATTTATACCTATTTTAGATTACTGTATTTAGTTTACAAGCTAAACAGCCAAAAGCTGCTACTTTAATATAAATAAAACATAAATTAATTAGTAAAAATATAATAAAAATATGTATAAAATACTTAAGTATATAATCTAAATCTGTATAAGGTCAATTAGACCATTTACTAACTAATTTATAAGTAATTAACTAATAAAGCACCTAAATTAGCCTGTACGAACAACCTACTTTAATGAATTTATTTGTATAGTAAACCTAATTAAAATTCAAAATTAATTAAACAATTATGTAGTATTATGTAAATACTTTATTGTCCATAATTTATTTATTTTTTTTTAATAATTTATGGCCCTCAAATCGAGGGCCAAATTTGCCCAATTTCCAGCGCAGATGTGGCGTTGGAATAGCACTACATTGTGCGCTGCAAATCGCGTGCAGCGTTATAATAGGATTTTGTCTTTATACTCCCCAGTCGTCACGAGCGTCGGGCACCCGAAACAGAGCTCACATATCCGATCCGATTATACTGAGCATACGAACAATGTGTGGGGCCGGGGGCCCAAGAAGCTTGTGTCGTGGGGCTGAGGCCCAGCGCTGAGTCGAAAAATGCCCAAGTGTGGAAACATAATTAAGTGGCTTAATCAAGATTAGGGCGCGCTTAGTAAGAGGTTTGGTCCCACCCTATAGGTGCAGTGTATCCCTCGAAAGGTGTGCTTGCAAATTAAACACATTTTGAACTGCTTAATAAAAGTTAATGATGACTTAAGTGTACATAATAGAGAAAGATAACGCAGAAACAATAGAGAAGAGAAACAGAAGAAACATAGTGTACATACAGAGAAAGATAGAAGACATATACATACGTAAATACAAATACAATAAAAAGATAAATATATATATGTATATACATATGTACACGTATTATAGCCTATTATTTATATAAGTAAACCTACATAATTACTAACAAAGTAAAATGACACCATAAACGTCGCTAAAGACCTCAGTTTTCCCTCCTTAGGTTGTATATAGTGTTTTCTGAGATCTAGCGATGCTTATTTCTGTCACTAAAACTGCTGTATGTGTTACTGTAGGTAACAGATTAGTAAGTTAAGTTAATATATTATAACATCTTAGTCTATTGTGTACTTCCATGTTAGTAGTAATATTATAACCTGTAAAGACAATTTTTAGTATAGTAATAAATTGATTGGTGCTTGTTTTTAGTTAGTTAATTTTTACAAGCATTACAATTAACTTTTAGTAAGTAGGCAAACCATTTTTATATTCATTCATTCTTTAATAAGATGTAAAGTTTCTTTTTGGAATTAGAGGATAATTTTGAGATCAAAGAGTGAGCGATGTAATTCAATAAATTGTCTCCCAGTGAACGACCTGGAACAAACCAGTAAAAATTAGATAAGTAAATAACAATAATGCTTGTAATGACTGGTACTCACCCTAACTCACCACTTTGACACTCTCAGTGTTACTACAATAGTACATACATCAATCATCACTGCATTGCAGTCCTTTACATCCATTTTTTTTTCATCATTAGTGCACAACCTCTTCTGATTCTTCATACCCAATCGGTAACCTGATCTTTGGGACCGGTACACTCATCAACGCATAATTGGGTAGAAATCAGATTAGGTAATCACTTGTGTGCCTAATTAAGTGGTGCTTCAGGCCAATTGTTTGAGTTGTTTGGGCCGCACCACTTCAACTAAAAATAACTCATCAAGTAGCTACAAAGTAGGTTCAACTTTTAGGGATTTACGAGGCACTCCACATTCTTATAGGTTTTAATGAGACACATCTTCACCTTTGCTTCCAAAACCTGGTGTGCCAACTGAACTTGATTGAATACACCTAAAGTTAAATCCTAAAAACTACTAAGCAAGATTTAAACCCTAAAATTCACCATATCCAGAAATAATCTTGCTTGAAAACCACTGGTTGTGCACGCACACACATATCAATCAATCATTAAGGGCACAACCTAGAAAAAGGGCCCATCACATTCCAAAGCACATTCAAACCTAACCCTAAATAAAACAGAGTAGGCATTGGCCTTAAGGATTGGAGTCGCTATTCGAAGCACAGATCGAGATTATTTTCGATTAGTCTGTTTCTACCATTCAATCAGATGTCTAACTTGGGGAGCAAAATGAAACGATCGCAGTTTGGGGGTACACTAGGAACTGGAGGCACAAGCCAAAGGAAGAACCTTCTCCCCAGCCCCTCCCTCTAACTGGTTGGATTGACTGGAAAGAAATAGATCAAATCATTTCTTCATCTCAAGATGGGTTCTAGGAGTCTATAGGTCTTTAGGCTAGCCCACTTAAGGACATGTTTGATTGTTTGTATTGTAGGGTGCCTTTCTTCCTCCCATTTGTCATGAATCATTCCACATTCTACACGCATTCCCGTTCTTACGCTCTTGATACATCTTATCCCCAATATGATGGTTATTATCTCAACTTGTGTTGTAATCAACCATCTACTAGTTGGGATAGCTTGGATTGGGGATACAAGTTTGGACCTTTGTGCCCTAGACACCTTGACCTTGATTCTTATCCTTCTCCGAGCTACATCGATTATAGATCACTGCCCTCATTTGGACAACTTAATATGATCCACAATCAAGAAGGATATGCTGATCCTTACCCTTCCTCAGACTACAATGCATATAGGTCACCGCCCCTCTTTGAACAACCATAAGTGACCTATTATCAGGGAGGGTGCTAAGAACCATAATTCCTTGACTCCCACAGATTGAACCCAAACCCACCCAACCTTGAACCAAACCATTTGGTTTAGGTGAACCAAGTCCAAGATAAGGTGTTGGCTAACTTAAGGAATACCATTCAATCTTTAGAAGCTTAGCCATCACCCTGCACTGAAGAATTGGATCCTCTGATTAAAATGATTGACGATCTTAACAAATATTTGTTGGATTGGCTCCAGGATGTTAAGGATAAGGACCCAGGTGAGTTTTTACTTGGGAAGTTATCGATATTGAGGATGAGATTTGTGATTGCTCTAGTCTAATCTTGGGAGGATTCCCATGATGAACCCTTGACATGAGAGCCAATGTCAGAATCTTCTCAGACACCAGTAGGGGGACACATTTTACGAGACCAGGGTTGACCAAGTTGTTCTAGAGCAATCAAATAAGGATGAATCGATTTCTTCACCTGAGATTCCTAAGCCAAGGTACGGGGAAACATATGTCTTCATGGAACAAAAAGTGATTGATGATTTTGAGACATACATTATTGAGGATTTAGAATTCTTTGATTCTGAAGGTAAAGAATCGTTATGCGAAGTCTCACATTAGTTTACAGCACACGATTTCAGTGAGACGACTGGGCTTGACGAATTCGATAAATCATTTGATGGCCCTAAATTTGAGGACCTTGATCCTGTTAGGGCTCGCATGGTGGATTCAGATCCTGATTTCATGAAGGATTCAATTCGTAGCCCTATTCCTCAATTACAACCCATTGAGCAAATTGATGATTTTGATTTTGAGATCACTTAACCCAAGTCAATTCTGATTCATCAACAAATGTTGGACTTGGACATTTTAAATGGGGTGATTAATATGCAGGAGGTCTCAAAATTCAAATTTCTGATTATGGAAGATAAGAGTTGGGAAATGCAGATTTAGGAAGCTAATTCTGGTGGAAGCAAAAGATTGAGTCTAAGGGTGCTTATTTGTCTACCAACCTTCTACTAGGACCCTTATATGACATCATTAATTCAGAGGATGTCCAACCTAAGCACACATTCATTGATTATCCTTTTGAGCTTGATTTCTCTGTAACCCAACTTTTTGGTCTTGGGTTGCATCCTCACAAATCGCAGGTTTGACCCCGTTTGCATGATGATCTTAGGTTTTAGATAATTTTTATCTAGAACCTTAGATATACTCGACCATGGGGCATGGGTCGGCACCATAATCTGGTCCACATCTATGGGCATCTTCTCCTGATAGGTCAAAAGCTAAATTTTCTTATTTTGATTCTGACCTACACTTATGAATTCTTTGTTTCTTCTTTATTTGTATAGTGTGCCTAGCTGAAGGCACAAAACTTAGCACGTATACAGTTTTTTTTCATCTTGGAGCCGACCTGTTATTCATGTAGTTCAGGTGCTTTCTATTCTACTCCACTCTGTTTCGTGTCTTTTTAATACAATGAGGACATTTCATTAGCTAGGCATGGGGGGTGGATATTCATCTCTGAATTATTTCGTTAGCTCCATAGATTCTTTTTGTTTTCCTTTTATATATTTAAAAAAAAATTGCAAAATTCAAAGAGAAAACTTGGGCTTTAGAAAATTTTCAATCTTAGAGAATAAAACTATATGACTTGAACACTTAGACCCTTCAGGTCTTCAGGCATAATCAACCTGGGTGTCCACTAAAATGTGGACCTATTTATCGAGTCCTCACCATTATAAATTCAAATTTTAATTAGTTAAATAAGTAGGGGTGATAAGTACATGACTTATCAACTTGCCCTCAGATTTGAAGGGATTTTAAGTCTAAGCATCTACACACTATTTGCATTAACTCACTTTTTAGTGGTTTTTTCAAAAATTGGGTGACTAATAAACCTTCTTGGGTGCTATGGTTGGTAAGTTATTGTGGGTAACAACCCATTGGTAGGTTGTCCGAAGCCCAGTTTATATCTTTGAGAATAAAACTGTCTGACTTGAACACTTAGACCCTTCAGGTCTTCGAACTTAATTAACCCAGGTGTCCACTAAAATGTGGACCTATTTATCGAGTCCTCGCCATTCTAAATTCAAATTTTAATTGGTTAAATAAGTTGGGGTGATAAGTGTACGACTTATTAACCCACCCTATGATTTGGGGGGATTTTATGTCTAAGCATCTACACACTATTTGCACTAACTCTCTCTTTGGTGATTTTTTTGGAAATTGGGTAGCTAATGAACCTTCTTGGGTGGTATGGCTGATAAGTTATCATGGGTAACAACCCATTGGTAGGTTGTCCAGAGCCCCGTCACACAACCATTCTTTCCTTATTGCCTTTAGGTAAATCTTAGATCATGGAAGCCACCTACTTAAAGAAAAGAGAAGAAAAGAAAAATATCCAAAAAGAAAAGAGAAAGAAATAGAAAAGGAGAAAAGAAAAGAAGAAAAAGAAATAAACCACACTTCATCGCATGAGTATGGCTGACAAGTTATCGTAGGTAACAACCAATTGGTAGGTTGTCCAGATCCTAGCTCAAAAAATGCACATATAATTCTTAAATACTTAGGAAAAAGCAGAGAAGTAGAATAAGCCGAGGAGATATACACTGGGTTTGCCCTTGTATTGACCCCATAAAAATAAAAGTAGGGAGAAAGCTATGGTCGAATAGATATACATTTAGGCAGAATTCCTTTTTAAGGTCACCCAGGGGCATAGAAACTTGAAGTTTGTTCTGATTGTCGATTAATGAGTCTATCAGATTCACGAAAAGATGGTTAGAACTTAGAGTTCTCTTCAAGTCTTGGGTGGGTTGAGTGGTCGTAGAAAGTTGCTCCGAAACCCTAAACTTAAAGATCCAAACAAATTAGAAAAGAAGAAAAAGAAAATAAAAAATAGATCTTTCATTGAATAAGGTGAGGGCTTGAGGAGGTCTGCATTTTAGCAGGCACCCGGGTGCTGTTGTGTCTCTGTAGTTCATGTTTTAGTTGAAATTCCTAAGAGTTGAAAAATAACTTTTGTCCAAGAAATCTAAACTAATTCTCTTATAAATAGCATATAGTTTTGATAGGGACTAGCAAGAGGTAGGCATGGGGGTGTGATGTAAACATGTTTATATCACATAAATCATCTATTTTTGTGTGTTCTTAGATATAAAGTTGCATCATATATTATAAATATTGCATAACATGCACCATCATGCATTTAGATTAGGTTGTATGAATTTTAGGTTAATTTCTCCTTTTTATGGTTAGGTGATAGGGCGACATTTAATCAAAGCCTCGGATTGAACATCCAACCGTACGGATTTGATCAAGGTGACAATTAGAGTTCAACGACACCAAGATTGCCCTGATCGAACATTCGTAGCATCAAATACAGTCCGAGAAAGATCAAATGTCAAGGGACAAGATGGTGTAAATCCACACTTCAGATGAAAAATTCGACCACACGGATGGGTTTAGATTGACTATCGCAGTCCAACGACATGAAAATCGATCCAATCTGACATCCGTGGCACCATCAACAACTCACAGAAGATGGACGGCTAAGATAGCACCACGTGGCACCATCCAAACCACCCAACACTCACCAAGGACTCCAGCTCAATCGCGAGATTGGCTTATGCAACACTCAATGCTTGATCTCGACTGTTGGTTGAAGATCGAACAACGGAGATTGGCTTACGGAAAAACCTCCACGCACATCAAACCGCTGCGTACTGCAGTGGTTAGGGTGTTCTGCCATAAGGAGCATGCATTCAAATCACCACGCTGTGCCTTCCTTCTCACTCATGAGAGCAAAATCTAGTTACCCGATTAAGTGCGAACGGCTTAGATGGATCAATCAGCCGCACGTGCGAGATTACACTCAATCTCACATGAGATCAACGTGCAGGTGGCATGATTTGCGAACGTGCACGATCATGCATTCTACGCCATTGATTCTTCATCGAATGGTGGAGATGTGGCCACGTCGGTGCATAGTGCACGAAGAGGAAGCACTGTGCATGCATTTAAGCCATCCGATCTTTCGATTGGATGATTGAGGATGCGTGTACATGGAGGAATGTTTAATGCATGAAAATGAAGGGGCAGTAGCACGTATGCACGTTCTTCATTAAAAAAGAGCGTGAGGTCTTTAGTGACATTTATATTCATCACTAATGACCCCCCAATTAATGTTTTAAGATAAATGACCTATTTTCCCATTCAAACTTCTATAAATAGCCCTACGACCCCTACACTTTCTTTATCCCTTCCTCTCTTCTCTTACCCCCTCCAAAGCACTAAGAGCTTGTCCCAAACCCGAGATGCTCCTCTAGAGTTAAAAATATAATTTTTCCACCTTCTCATCTTATTCGTGGAGCATTCTTCGGTTATCTTCTCACCGGCATTAGGGAAGCGGATCCCGCTGCGACATCGCCCTGCCCCATCCTCCATCATTCGTCGTCATTCTCCTTCATCCTACATCTCACCATCTTCGTCTGGGTGCACCGTCAACACGGCACATCCTCCAAGCAGTCGTCGAGGAGGATAACTTCACTCCACCTTCTCTTTACTGCTTTCTAGAGTAGATTTACCAATTTCTAGTTGTAATCTTTCCAACTTTCTAGTGTAATGATTAGTTGTAATGAACATCACTTGATTATGAAATGCATGTTTATTCTATCTCTATTTTGTCTTTATTTGTAATATTCTCTCTCTCTCCTCTATTCATTATTCTTTAAGTAAATAACTAGTTTAGATTCAATTCGACCAGTTAATCTGCTTCGTGACAATAAAACAAACGCAATTTTTAATTAAATGTCCGCCTCCCTATGTTCGACCCGAAATTCCTTTCGAGTTTTGGTTAAATTTATCTATTGACAGTTTTTCTCGTAAATCATGCTACAACGATGAGTTTTTAAAACTCAACTCTATTTGCAACGATTTTTTTCGCCACAACACTAATCAAGGTTGTTATGTACCCCCAGCCCAAATGGAATCAGATTCAAATTTCATAACAATTGACATTTTTGATCTTGACGAGGGTTGGAAGGATCCAATTGCAGGTGTTCCCGATTTCAAGCTAGCCTTAGAAAACCTGGAAGCTGGTCCATTGAGCTTAGATTTCCCCGACACCTGTGATGATGAGCTTAAAACATAATCTCTCGAGAGTATAAATCTCGAGCCTTATCCTGTTAAGGTAACTCCGAGAATGACTATGACATCCCAATAGAGCCTAGCCTAGATTCTCGTAATTTAACCATTACCATTAACCTAGAATCTGGATTCGAGCCTAATTGGGATAATTATGTGGCCCAATGCGATAAAAGTCAAATTTTGAATTTGAATTACGATTCTAGGCCTAAATTTGATGAATACACCTCTCCAACCTCCTTTGAGACAAATTGATTTCTCAGAAGTCACATTGATTTATGATACAAAAACTGAGTTGTTCAAGAGTTGGGAATCGATTGGGTCAACCCTAGGAGCCAAGAACCTGAGCCCATGCCTACTAAGGACACCTTTTAAGCTTGAAATATGAAATTAGGTTAGATCCAAGTTAGGTTGCTGGTTCTACACATCTTGATTCACTCTGTGGTGAAACTCCCAATCCTGAATTAGAGTCTGAAACTTATTTTTGCAAATTCTTTGACGTTTTCGAATCCTACTCTAATTTTAGAGAATCTTTGCTTCCTGATGACTATGAACCAGTTTACGACCTCAACATCCATAACCTATTATTCGACTTAGACTCTGAGGTCCCTAATCCTGAGATCATTGATTCAAAGTCAGATTCCATTGAGATGGAATCATTCCTTTTTGATCTTCAAGAATAAGAAATAGTAAGTGCCGAGAGTGTCTGCAATCCAGAGTTAGAGTCTTTTCTTACTCAGATTTCCATGATCCTATAAGCACTCTCCAGGCATTTACATTTGATTTTGATGAACATTATGACGACTCTCTAGATGAAGCTACTTTTGAATCCTTTCTAGAGGAACCATTAACACATAATTCTCCATGATGCCACGTTTTCTACAGCACATGCAGAACTTTCTTGAATCCGATTCCAACCACAACCTACTACCGGAATCAACTTCTACTCTAATTCATCCCTCTATGATCCGGTCACACATAATTCTTCTCCATCTTTTCATCAGGATTCAGACATTGATCAGAATGCAAATCACGTCCCATCCTTCTCTGATCATTCTTGTAGGACTCTTACATCCTCCACTGACCTTTTTCTCTTGAGGATCCCTACTCTTACCAGGCTGATTGGAACTAGCCAAACTTGCGATTCGCAATGCCACATATTTTTGAGTCATAGAATATCTGGTGGGCTCCATGATTGCACCACAAGAATAAACCTGCAAGTGTGCCGTCTTGTGCTATTTCCTGGCATTACTAGTGCATATTAGGTATCCATAGTCGCATTTGCAAAAATACACGCATGCATGCATTTAATTGAGAGAGGACAAGAGTGAAATAAATGGCCTTGTAATTTACATTTTCTTCAAGTGCTGCTTACCAAAATTTCCATCTTTATTTTTATTTCTATTTGATTTTGAATTCTTCTCTGCGGCTGCAATGCATGGCAGCCGCTTCCTCGTGCCATGTCCTGCTTAGCATGCTCTGCAAGCCACTCCCTGCAGCCGCATGCACAGCCATGCACAGCCAAGGCATGGCTGTGCATGCCTTCTTCCTCTATAAAATAGGCACGGCTCCTTTGCACGAGGGGCTGGTCCACACAAAAAAATCCAACACACTACAGCTCTTCTTCTCCAGGCCATCTCCTCCTTTCTCCCACCATACACAGCTCCTCCTCCTCTAAGGAGCCACTCTGGGGGTAGGACTACCGCACGGTGGTGCACAACCACCACCGTGAGTCCACCACCACCCAACTCATCAAAGAGCCGGTGGGAGTGGAGGTTCTTTCCCTGTTTCTTCATTTGAAGCGCTTCCGCCATTGCAACTGGAGCTTCAAGCTTTGAAGCTCAACCGGCCATCGCAAGCTCCGCAGAAGCAGCAACAAAGGCCACCGCGCACCTGCATGCAGGCCGCCCTCGCCTCCCTCTCTGCGTACCCTGTCGTGCTCTTTCACCGTTAAGCCCAGCCGACGCAGCGTCTTCCGTGAGCGCACCGAGCCGTCCATGCCTCACGCACTCACAGCACCGGGCGCACCCGGTCGTGTGGCTTGCCCCGGCACTGTAGCCACTATTCACACGTTTCAGTGGAACACTATGGCTACAGTGCAGTGAAGGGTAAGTTTCTCACTTAACCGGTCACCCGATGGGCCGCAACAGCCGCTAGCCCACGAGCACGTCCCACCCCGAGTCCACTCACGCGCCCGCCTGTACGTCTACGTGCGCCCACCTCTGCCAGCGCCCACACCCGCCCGCGTGTTCACCTGCTCCTAGCGCTTGCCTTCGCCCGCTCCCTTTGCCTCTCCGGGCAGCACTGTGGGCTACGGTTCCTTCCTCCGTGCCACTCCCTCCTACCAGCGCGCGCCTCTTAGCGCGCCTACGTGCGTGTGCGCGTGCGCTTGCCATCAGACGACGCCCTCAACGCATGGATGACTTAACCCTTTAGCCTCTTCACACAGCAGGCGCTCCTTCTCTCTCTCTCTCTCATGACACTCTCTGACTCTCTCTCTGCACACACATACAGACACACACTCACACTCTCGGACACACAGCTATACACTAATATATACTTGTATATATATACATACATACATATATTTATATACATATATATATATACGTATACATATATATATACTTATATTTATGCATATAGTAGTACCTATATACTTATATATATATATATTTATATATATACACATATATATTTACATATATACATATATATCTATAACTACATATACATATATATATATACATATATATATATACATATCTATCTACATATATCTATATAAATATATTACTATATATATACATACACGTATATATATATACATCTATATAGTTATATATACATACATATACATATTTATATATATATTTATACATATATCTATCTATACATATATTTATATCTTTATATATATACATATATATATATATACATATATAACTACATATATACCTATATATTTATAACCATATATACTTATAGATATATTTACATATATACATATATATATATATTTTCACATCCCTTACCATACGTTGCATCGTGGGAATATCTGCACCAGTTGCT
Organism: Thalassia testudinum; assembly: GCA_037157565.1. Lineage (NCBI taxonomy): Eukaryota > Viridiplantae > Streptophyta > Magnoliopsida > Alismatales > Hydrocharitaceae > Thalassia > Thalassia testudinum. The sequence continues at coordinate 15,138,969 of JAZHRO010000063.1, forward strand.
GATATTCCCCGATACACACGTATAGAAGGCGTGTTCGCACTTATCTTCCACCAATCCACCTTACACGTGGCACTTCGTCCTGTTGGTTGTGTCTTCCTAGACGACGACCAACTCGACACCGTGCTACACTCCACCTCCACCCCCACCCCTTTATACATATATAATATATACATATATATCTAGACTCTATGTACCTTATTTCTGTTTCTCTTTCATGCCAGTAAAAGGACAAAAAAATATATAAAAGTGAGAAGATAATCCTTGCTTGCAGGTACTCAGTCTTGCGAATAGGAAGACCAATTTTTGAACCCTAATTTGACTCCAAGCCAAGAACCTGATTTTGAGGGTGTACCTCAAGGACAAAGATTATCAGAAAAAAATCTTAAATAGAAAAATACCAAAAACAAAATAAACGAATGGAAGAGATTCGTTGTAGGAAAGGCGTAGAAACTTCACTTCTAATCCCACTTCCCTGAGTTCGACCCTGGGCCTAAAAGTGACCAAGATAAAATCAAGTAGGCCAGGTAAAAATTTTTTGTAAAGAGATGGTTAGGCTCCATTTAAGTTAACCACTATACTCATTATAATGATAAAATCACCATATTAACACACCTATCCAGGTCCGACCATAATCTTTTCTGGCGCCGTTGCCGGGGAGGTGCGTCTGCAAGTAAGTTTCTATTCCATTCCTTTCATTTTTCTCTTCTCTCTTCACGGGTATTTTTGTTTATTGCTGTGCAGGTGAACCTATTGCAAGGAGAAGGCAGGCAGATGAAGTCGGAAATGTGGGAAGGTCTAAGGCAGGAACAAGAGCGTGAAGATGCCGACACTGCACTAGAGCTTCGCACACGTTGCTGAACAAGTAGGCCTTCCTTTCTTAAGCAACTTAAGTTAACTTGCCACCAAAAAAAAAAAACTAGAAAAATTTCTTGGGATATCTTGAGGCAAGTGGATTAAAATTCACTTGTTTAATTGATTGCCTTTACTCCCATCGCCCTGGGATTTCCTGCAAAACTTCGCATAACGAAAATCCAAGAATCTTGATTCTTGAATTTTTCGCCATGTGAAGTAGTCTTTGAGGCAAATAAAAAGATTGATTGCCAAACCTCTTTGCCTCACTTATCTACAATTCGGGATCACCTTTTTGGTTGGGAGAGTTGGAATTGAGTTGATTCCAACCCCACCACGACCTTTCACGTGCCTAAGATTTGATCCCGAATACTTCAACCCCAACAATTTGATTTTCTATATCTTCTAGTTGAGCCTTGTGTGTGGAAATCTTTTTGGTGATTGGGAGCACTTGAATTGAAGTGCTTCGGCTCCCTTTCACACTAATCTAAAACTGATTCATGCATCCACACATAGAAATCTCCATCTAGGGAAGCCCATTGCATTTTAGCATGCATTAACCAACTAACATTGAAGAAGGGTTTGTTGGGCTTAGAAGAAAACTTGTATTCTCTCAAAACCCGAAGATTGGTTGAATTGGTAATCCAGAGAATCCTAAAATCCATACTACTTAAGGTTGAATTCTAGAAACCATTCACCAATTAAAAACTTCAATTTGAGGAGATTTCCCTGTTGCATGCTTGGTTTACACACTCTAAAAATCAATCACTTGGGCATTACTCGTAAACAACGCCCTTCACATTCCAAAAGCACTTGATCCTAAACCTCTAACTAAAATTGGTAGTAACTTGACCCTTATTAAGGATTGTAGGTCTAACTACCTGCGTGTAGCACCTATGTGCTGGTGAGGGTTCCCGCATGCTATCGGGTGTCTAAGACTGGGGAAAACGGCCTTTCAATCTGGCCTAATAGTTCTGCGGTGCTCGCATTCGGTTCTGTAGTTCATGATAGTAGGTAACTTATATTCTTAGGTCTAAGGGCACACTGTAGATGTTAGGAATTTGATTATATTAATTTCTCATCAAGTGTACCTTTGCAGCGTCATTTCTCTCATCTCTTTTCCCTTCTTATCTCCCTAATTCTTCCTGCGGTAGTCATGTTTTGGAGGAGGTCACAAAACCCTGAACTGTGTGAATTGCCTGATAAATTTAGAAAAGAAGCCGAATCGTCCTCCTCCTCCACAAACATGACTGCACGCCCACCCCCAAATCCCGAGGGAGGAAACCACCCTCAAAACCCACCAGGTGGAGCCTTAGATCCCATAACCCACCTCCAAGCCCAAATGGAAATGTATAATGAACAAATTGAAGCCATTAGGGAAACATTGGAGGAAATGCAGAACCCTCTTGAACGGGAGGAGCCTCTGTCTCTTAGCTCCTATTAGAATCCCACTGCTATAGAGAACATAGGACAAATTTGGGTCCCCATGGGCGGGGACGACTTTGAACTGAAACCTAACATAATTGGCATGATAAATTTTCACTTCCATGGTCTTACAAGTGAAGATCCTTTTCCCCACTTGGAAGACCTAACCCGATTGGCTGAAACTGTTAAACTAAGAAATATCGGGTTACCTATAGTCCTCATGAAAATGTTCCCATTTTCATTGCGGGATAAAGCGTCGCAGTGGTTACTCACCCTTGGGAGAACCATCCACTCTTGGGAAGAGATGCGAACAGCATTTCTCAAGAAGTTCTTCCCAATCGGGCGAACCAATGCGCTTCGCCGTGCTATCACTTCATTTATGCAACAAAACGGTGAACAATTTCATGAGGCATGGGAGAGGTATAATGACCTCCTCAGGAAGTGTCCGCACCACGGTCTGCCTAAGTGGCATATAGCCTAGACTTTCTACTATGGGCTAAATGAGACTTTGCAGCAGATTGCAGATGCTTCTTGCGGAGGGAATTTTATGAATAAAGACGAGAATGGAGCATTAGAATTATTTGAAAATATGAGTGAAAACTCAATGAACAATGCCTCCATTGTCACCTCTAATCATACCAGCCTACCCCGTAATATCCACGAAGTTGACACAGGACCCTCCAATTCATCCACTGATCTTAGCCTTATTGCATAGAAATTGGATGAAGTCTCCATCGTGCACAAGAAGTTGTGTGAGCTTCTGGCCAACCTTGCCCGTTCTTTGGTAGACATCTCCACCTCACCACTTTGTCACAATTCTAATTCTTCCAATACCAGGCTTATTCGAGGAAACCTTGTAAGACCTTCCTTACTGAGTGTTGCACCGAGCGACTCGGTAAGTCATGCGGATCTGGCTTCTGCGAGCCAGTATTTTGACATGGAGGACCAAGCCTCCGTGTGCTCGGATGCATATTTACATGCGGACGCGTCTTCTGGCATGGAAGATGCTTGTGCCCTGGGGAACAACCCGTTCTCTACCACTTATAACCTAGGGTGGCGAAATCATCCGAATTTCACATGGTCCAACAACCCGCAGTGCCAAAACCCCGTGGGTGGACCAATGCGACCGTCCGCACCCGTCATCCCAAGGGCCCAATCTAATCCTATGGTGAATCCGCCATCAGGCCCTTGCATACCGCAAGAAGAACAACCATCAAGTCCTCTTGATAAATTAATGCAAATGATGACGGAAATGTCAAAGTGCCATGAAGAGAACATGACCTCTCTTCAACACCAATTGGCTCAACAGAATGCTGAGATCAGTCAACTACGCATGGCGACTCGATCTTAGGGCACTCTTCCTGCCCAACCTGTTCCAAACCCGCAAAATTTGATACCCCGTGGTCGTCAACCACAAGTATGACCTTCTCAGGGGCAGGTTCATCAAATTCTGCAAGCTCTGAGCATTCCACCGGGATTTCAGGCTAATCCCGCTGCAGCACCGCACTCTTATGTCCCTATTACAAACCCTCCTCCACTGTATGATCCCTCTGGACCTGCATCATCCAATGCTATCACTACGATTAGCGGTAAGCAGACCATTGATCTACATCGACCTGATCCTGGCCCGACTTCTTCATCGCCTTCTCATTCGAGATGTGCACCACATTCGCGAGAGGATGATACGCCCAAATTGGTGCCAGAATCTGTTCCATTCTGTGAGGCTCTACTGAGGGAGCCAAAAGGCAAGAAGAAAGATACACAAGCCTTTGATAACCTGTGTAATTTGTTCAGGGATGTAGAAATCAAGGTACCCCTGCTCGAGGCTATCGACCACATACCTACTGTCGCCTGATTTTTCGAAGACTACACAACACCCAAGCGATAGTCAAAGAAAACTAAGAATCCGGTGGTTCTCTCACCTCATGCGAGTTGTGCTATACTGTCAAACCTACTACCGAAGTAGAATGATCTGAGCACACCACTCATTTCCTACGGCATCTAAGGCTGCAATTTTAACCGTGCCCTGCTTGATCTAGGATCCTCCATTAATCTCATACCGACCATCATGCTCGAAAAATTTTCCTTGGGAAATCTGAAACCCACCCCTGTCACGTTATAGTTGGCAGATCGTTCCGTCAAAATTCCGAAGGGTGTGGTGGAAGACGTGGTGGTTAGGGTCAACAGTCTTTGTTTTCCTATTGACTTTCTTGTTTTAGATATGGAAGTTCCTAGCTCACTTTCTGATTGTCCAATAATCCTTGGTCAACCTTTCTTAGGCACAATGTGCGCCCATATCGACTGCGAGTCGGGCTGTATTGAGATTGTCGTTGGATCTGAAAAGCTCAAGCTTAACATCTTCAAGGCAGCCAAGAACTTTGATTGCAATTGCATCGAGGATGACACGTCTGACGAGGACATGGCCATCAGCACGTGTATCGGACTAATTGGGACCTATTCTAACTGCTGCAGATTACCTATAAACATGACGATTGCCTGACCAACACATATTGTGACGTTCCCCCATCCCTCCCTATTCCCGTACCTTCTCCTGACCAGACTTCTGACGAGGTTTTCTCCGCTTCCCATACCTCATGGTCTGAGTCATATCCGGGCTACTCACCGCCGGTTCACACTCTTGAAGACTGGATTGCCCTTTCTTTCCTGCCAAATCAAGTGGATTTGTAACTCCACACTGGGACCTTGATCCCACATCCTACTCACTAGGGCTATTCCTTTTTGGATCCATCTATCCAAAAAGCCCCTCTTCTTGGCCAATCTGAGGGCCAACTTCTTCCTTCTGACTTGTTTTCTGATCTGCCTGGGACACTCTCATCCCATGAAATGCCAGACCTTTCACCATCCACTCCAGAGCTGAAAGAGCTACCTAGTACACTTAAATATGTTTTCCTGGGACCAAATGAAACGCTCCCGTAATCATTAGTTCAAAATTGACAAGGGAGCAAGAGTGAAAACTAACGAAGGTCCTTATGGAACACAAGGCAACCATTGCATGGTCTTTATCAGACTTATCTGGCATTAGCCCCTCCTAATGCACTCACTGTATCTATATAGAGGAGGAGGCTCGACCTTCCCGCGAGATGCAGCGACGTCTTAACCCTAACATGCAGGAGGTCATTAAGAAAGAAATTATTAAGTGGCTAGTTGCGGGTATAATCTACCCGATCAGCGATAGCCCTTGGGTGAGTCCGATTCACGTTGTGCCCAAAAAGGTGAGACTCACCATCTATGTCAATGACAGGGGCGAATCCATCCCTACACGCACTCCTACATGTTGGAGAGTGTGTGTAGATTATAGGAAACTCAATGCTGCAACCAAGAAAGATCACTTTCTGCTACCTTTCATTGACCAAATCCTGGAGCAGTTAGCGGGAAATGAATTTTTCTGTTTCCTGGATGGATTCTCAGGATATAACCAGGTGGCAATTGACCCCCGGGACCAAGAGAAATCAACTTTACGTGCCCCTTCGGCACCTTTGCATTTAGAAGGATGTCGTTCGGACTTTGCAACACGCTAGCAACTTTCCAGAGATGTATGCTGGCGATATTCCATGACATGGTGGGTGACTTCCTCGAGGTCTTCATGGATGACTTCTCTACCTTTGGACCATCTTTTGATGACTGTCTTGCCAACCTGACCCGTATCCTTAGGAGATGTATTGATGTGAACCTCATGCTTTCCTGGGAAAAAAGTCATTTTATGGTGCATGAGGGAATTGTTCTCGAACATATCATCTTCGATAGGGCTATCGAGGTGGACAGAGCTAAGCTTGATGTCATTGCTGATTTACCTGTGCCTGGCTCTGTCAAACAAATCCAGTCCTTCCAGGGACACGTCAATTTTTATAGGAGATTTATCAAAGACTTCTCAAAGATTTCTTGACATTTAACTCATCTCATATCGACTGACGTACCCTTCGATATGGGCCCTGACTGCATACGAGCATTCATGCAGCTACGTAATGCTGTCACCAAGGTCCCTGTTCTCCGGCCACCTGATTGGTCCCTCGACTTTTAACTCATGTGTGACGCTTCCGACCTTGCAGTCGAAGCCATCCTGGACAAAGACGCGATAGACACCCCTTCGTGGTGTACTACTCCAGTACGACGTTGGACGAGGCCCAGCGTAATTATACTACCACTGAGAAAGAACTACTGGCGGTCGTCATTAGGCTGGAGAAATTCCGCTCTTACCTTCTGGGCTCACATGTTATTGTCTTCACCAATCACGCGGCCATTCACCATCTCATGCATAAGAAGGATGCCAAGCCTACACTGATTCATTGGATCCTTCTGCTCCAAGAATTTGACATTGAGATCCGTGATAAGGTCGGAGCCAAGAATGTTGTGGCTGATCACCTTTCCAGACTGGACCTTGACCATATTGGACTTACTCTGCCGATCAATGAAATTTTTCCTGATGAGCACCTATTGGCAATTAATGTGGCAATTGGACCTTGGTATGCCGACATTGCCAATTACCTTGCTTCTACATCCCTTCCACATGGCTGGCCTAAAAACCAGCGTGAGTGTCTCATGGCAGAAGAAGAGTATTATTTCTGGGATAATCCACTTCTTTTTTGGATAGGTGCTGATCAAATCATCCGTCGCTGTATTCCTGACAGCGAATTCCCCAGTGTGCTATCCTTTTGTCACGATCAGGCCTGCGGAGGCCATTTCTCTGGGAGGAAAACTGTAGCCAAGGTGTTGCAATGCGGTTTCTTTTGGCCCTCCCTTCACCAGTATGCACACAATTACGGCAAGCATTGCACTAGGTGCCAGTCGTTAGGGTCGATGCCACGTTGTGACATGATGCCCTTGCAACCCATCCTAGCTGTAGAAATCTTCAACATTTGGGGAATTGATTTCATGGGTCCCTTTCCTCCGTCCAACGGCTTCGAATTTATCCTCGTGGATGTTGATTATGTTTCAAAATGGATCGAGGCTATTCCCACGCACCGTGCTGACCATGCTATATCCACTCGATTTGTCAAGGACCACATTTTGGCATGCTTTGGGATCCCTTGAGCCATTATTTCGGATGGAGGAAGCCACTTTACCCATGCTTCTTTTCGGGCACTTATGAGGAGATACGGAGTTCACCATCATATCGCATCCCCATATCATCCTTAGACGAACAGCCAGGTAGAGGTGTCGAACCAGCAAATCAAGCAAATTCTCCAAAAAACAGTTCAGCCTAACCATAAGGATTGGTCCGACAAGCTGATTGACGCAGATTGGGCATATCGGACAGCCTTCAAAGCTCCCTTTGGTATGTCTCCTTATAGAATCCTTTACAGGAAGCCTTGTCATTTGCCCGTGGAGTTGGAGCACCGCGCTTATTGGGCGGTTTGCCAATGTAACCTCGACCTAGACCTGTGTGGTCGAGAAAGGAAACTCCAACTCTAGGAGCTGGAAGAGCTCCGTCGTGAAGCCTATGATTCTGCTTTAACTTTCAAGCAACGCACTAGAGCTTTTCACGACAGCCATATTAGGCGTAAAGAATTTGAGCCATCTCAGCAAGTTTGGCTCTATAATGCCCGGCTTAAATTCTTTCCTGGGAAATTGAAGTCCAAATGGACTAGTCCTTCCCTGGTCTCAAGACCATTTCCCAACGGGGCCATTGAGATTGAAGATCCCAAATCTGGGCATCAATTTACGATCAATGGGCAGAGTTTGAAACCCTATCTTACTCATGAACCTGCCCCCGTTGGAGAAACTGTTGCCCTGCTGGAGGCTAACTAATTTTGTGCCTCATTCTGAGTCCAGCTGGGGACGTTAAATTCAACGCTCCTTGGGAGGCACCCCAACAACACTCACTATCCACCATCACTTTTCACTTCACTGTCATGCTCACTTCACTTTTAACTTCACCACCCACCATCCACCCACCCTACCACCCTGTTGTATACCCTGCACCTCAGCTCTCGTTACCCGATCTTTCATCCTTTCTCTACCCTTCCCTGCATGCATATGAAGACATAGCATCATTTGGCATGGGGGGGTGGATAGGCATCCATAGGATCTGGGTATTTTATGGTATCATGAAGTTTCCACCAATATATATATATATATATAATGGTGTTTAGTAATGATCTGAAAGCTGAAACAAAAACAAATAATACAATAAGTGTTTATGGATATTCAACCTCTGTTTTGAAGACTTTCCAGGCCACAGAAGCTTGATTCGCTCAGGCTCAGCTTAATTCACTTGAGCATTGACAAGATAGATCGAATTCTCTCCTAACTAAGGACGTATTCTTGTACCTGAGACATCAGTACAGGATTCGTTGGTTTGCTTCTACTCGAGAGCCTAAGTAATCTTGGTTCACACTACACAAATCAAGAAAGACCAGGTGAACATAAGATCCAACCCTAGTGTTCATTAGGGAAAGTGGAGTCCTTACCTGTGCGCACAGGTAGACTTTTTATCCCAGGATTTAGTCTTGTGTTTAGGAGAGACTCTTTCCACCAAAAAAAAAAAAAAAAAACTCTCCCACCAAAAAGAAATGTGTGCTCCTCCAAATAATGTTGTAAGAGATATACTAACATGTGTTTCAAAAAAGAAAAAAAGGAGATGCAAATAAGTCAGTATATCTCACAAATGTCTGTAAAATCCTCCTACAAAAGTTCTTCAGGGCAAAGTTACAAATACCCTATTTTCTTTGAGCCACAAATGTCATAAAATGGGAGTTGAGTTTCCGTCATCTTTTTAAGGGTCAATCTGAAGACACGAGTTGAAACTGGGACCAACCTTTACTTAAAAATTCGTGAAACCCTAGGCTTGAGTCTTAAGGTTCATCTAGTCAGTCTTGATCCTTCACTATGCACAAGCCATAATCTCTTGAGCTCTCGAGTACGGCAAAAACCTCTTGGGTCCTGGAAATCGTACTTAAGGTTTAAATATCAAGAGTCCTGGTTAGTCGAGAGATGATCTATGTCATGTGAGACTTAAAGTATTGGTAGTCTTCTCTGCAATTGGTTCTCACAATATCAAACAATAATCACAACTATGTCATCTCAGAAGAAAATCTTCAGCTTAAAGATCATTTCTAAATACAACAAAAAAAATGTTTTGCTAGGGACTAGCAAAAGATAGGCATGGGGCTATGATTGCACCACAAGAATACACCTGCAAGTGTGCCTTCTTGTGCTATTTCCTAGCATTACCAGTGCATATTAGGCATCCATAGTTGCATTTGTAAAAATACACGCATGCATACAATTAGTTGAGAGGGGAGGAGAGTGAAATAAATGGCCTTGTAATTTACATTTTCTTCAAGTGCTGCTTCCGAAAATTTCCATCTTTACTTTTGTTTCTATTTGATTTTGAATTCTTCTCCGTGGCTGCAATGCATGGCAGCCTCTTCCTCGTGCCATGTCCTGCTCAGCATGCTCTGCAAGCCACTCCCAGCAACCGCATGCACAGCCATGTACAGCCAGGGCATGGCTATGCATGCCTTCTTCCTCTATAAAACAGGCATGGCTCCTTCTTTGCACGAGGGCCTGGTCCACACAAAAAATCCAACACACTGCAGCTCTTCTTCTCTAGGCCGTCTCCTCCTCTCTCCCTCCATACACAGCCCCTCCTCCTCTGAGGAGTCACTCTGTGGGCAGGAGTACCTCACAGTGGTGCACAACCACCACCGTGAGTCCACCACCGCCTAGCTCATCAAGGAGCCGGTGGGCGTGGTGGTTCTTTCCCTGTTTCATCGTTTGAAGCACTTCCGCCATTGCCACTGGAGCTTCAAGCTTTGAGGCTCAATCGGCCACCGCAAGCTCCGCAACAGTAGCAGCAAGGCGGCAACAGCAGTGCAGGCCACCGCACGCCCGCATGCAAGCCACCGCACGTGCCTACAGGCCACCCTCGCCTCCCTCTCCATGTGCCCTGTCGTAATCTTTCGCTTGCAAGCCCAGCCGGCGTAGCCTCTTCCGCGCGCGTGCCAAGCCATCCACATCTCCCGCACAAACAGCACCGAGCGCACTCGGTTGCACTGCTCGCCCTAGCATTGTAGCCACTGTTCATGCATTTTAGCGGAACAATATGGCTACAGTGCGGTGGCCGATAAGTTTCTCACTTAACCGGTCACTCGGTGCGCTGCAACCGCCACTAGCCGGCGCGCGCGTCCCACCCCGAGTCTGCTCTAGCACCCACCCGCACGTCTGCATGCGCCCGCCTCTGCCAGTGCCGGCACTCGCCTGCGTGTTCACCCACTCCTAGCACCTGCCTTTGCCCGCTCCCTTCGCCTCTCCGCGTAGCTCTGTGCACTGCGGTTCCTTCCTCCACACCACTCCCTCCTGCTAGCGTGCGTCTCTTAGCGTGCCTACGTGCCTGTGCACGTGCACTTGCCATCAGAAGATGCCCTGAGCGTGCGGACGACTTAACTCTCTAGCCTCTTCACACAGCAGGCGCTCTCTCTCTCTCTCTCTCTCACAGCACTCTCTCACTCTCTCTCTCTGCACACACATACACACACACACTCACACTCTCAAACACACACCTATACACTAATATATACTTATATATATATACATATATATATATATACTTATATCTATACATATAGTAGTACCTATATACTTAAGTATTATTATACATATATCCATATATATATATATATAGATCTATATAATTATATATATATAAATATATACACACATATATATTTACATCTATACATATACTTATATACATATATATATATATACATATATATATATATACATATCTATCTACATATATCTATATACATATATTACTATATATATACATGGACATCTATATATATACATCTATATAGTTATATATATTTATACATATATCTATCTATACATATATTTATATCTTTATATATATATATACATATATATATATATACATATATAACTACATATATGCCTATATATTTATAACCATATATACTTATAGATATATTTACATATATACATATATATATATATATATTTTCACATCACTTACCATACGTTGCATCGCGGGAATATCTGCACCAGTTGCTGATATTCCCCGATACATGCGTACAGAAAGCATGTTCGCAGTCATCTTCCACCAATCCACCTTACACCCGGCAGTTTGTCCTGTTTGTTGCGTCTTCCTAGATGACAACTGACTCGACACCGTGCTACACTCCATCTCCACCTCCACCCCCACCCCCACCCCTTTATACATATATAATATATACATATATATCTATACTATATGTACCTTATTTTTGTTTATCTTTCATGCTAGTAAAAAGACAAAAAAATATATAAAAGAGAAAAGATAATCCTTCACTTGCAGGTACTCAATCTTGCGAATAGCAAGACCAATTTTTGAACCCTAATTTGGCTCCAAGCCAAGAACCTGATTTTGAGGGTGTACCTCAAGGACAAAGATTATCAGAAAAAAATCTTAAAGAAAAACACAAAAAACACAATAAACGAACGGAAGAGATTCGTTGTAGGAAAGGTGTAGAAACTTCACTTTTAATCCTACTTCCTGAGTTCGACCCTGGGCCTAAAAGTGACTAAGATAAAATCAAGTAGGCTAGGTAAAAAAATTTTATAAAGAGATGGTTAGGCTTGATTTAGGTTAACCACTATACTCATTATAATGATAAAATCACCATTTTAACACACCTATCCGGGTCCGACCACTCCACATCTACTGATTCACATCCATTAACACACTAGACTGATTGGGTTTGGGTTGCATCATCAGCCAATGGATTTGAATAAGCACTTCATTGGCCGAACTAGGCTATTAATGAAGGTGCTTGTTCTACAAAATTTTGTTGATTTGACCACTCCTCCTTGATCAACTTCTACTCAGCTGAAGGCTTTAAATTTAGCGCTTAACGGGAGGCAACCCGTCATTCCAAAAACTCGAGATCCTTCTGGTCATCCTTTTGAGCTACATGTTGAACGATTTTTTTTACGCACCTATGCTAACGTGTTTGGTTTTGGAAAACCTGTCGTTGTAGTTCGAAAGCGAAGGATTCGTGTTCAACAAATAAAATTTATACCGAAATTAAAATTCCGGGTCGAACACAGGGAGGCGAACGTTTGATTTAAAAACTTCGCGTTTCTTTTTATTTTGTCACAAAGAAATTCAATTTAAACTATCTAAGTATCTACAACAAATAAAAGAGAGAGAGGGAGTAAGAGAGAGAGAAGGAATACTATACATGGAAATCAAAATGAGATGTAGAATAGACAAGGAATTTATCATAAAAGAGTTCTTTCGTTACAACTAGAAAACATAAAACAATTACTCTAGAAAGCATTAAAAGAATGGAGGGAGAAATGTCCTCCTCGACGATCGCTCGGAGGACGAATAGACTACTCTAGAAAGCAGTAAATCTATACTAGAAAGCAGTAAAAAGATTAGGGAGAGAGAATCCTCCTCGACGGTCGCTTGGAGGACGAGCCAGACGGGACGACGCCTGGACGAAGGAGAACGAAGCAGGATGAAGGAGGACGAAGCAGAAGAACGGGAACGAAGCAGCACGCCGTCGTCGTCGCGGGATCCACTTCCGAAGGGGGACGAAAATTTGGACTTTATCTCGCGAGAAGCATCCCGGGTGTGGGACAAGCTTCTCTTGAGCTTTGGAGAGGTAGCGAGGAGAAGGAAGGGATGAAAATTTCATATGGAGGGGGTCTCCTTTTATAGTTGCAAGGAGTGGGGGCAAAATGGACATTACATCTTCAAAATAATAAATAAGGGGTCTTTAGTGACGGATAAAACCATCGCTAAAGCCCCGCCGTCGCCGTCGTCGCCGCGCCCACGCGCGCCCGCTCGGCTGGCCTGCGCGCGTAACGCATACGGACGTCCGCGTCATCTCAGCCGTCCGATCGCGAGATCGGACGGCTTAGATCGCGTCCGCGCCCGCTGCGTAGCGCGCCCGCCCGCGTGCGATCGAGCGTCCACCAGAGCGTCCAATTGCGCGTCGGCGCTATCGGGCGCGCGCGGCCGTTGGATCTTCATCCGACGCTCGTGCGCGCCCGCTCGCCCGCGCCTTCCACCCCCTCACCGCGGCTCGAACCCGCGACCTCCGCTTCGCCCGCGGCTGCGTCGCCGCTGCGCTACGCGGGCGAAATGGTCGCACGGACATTTTTAAACGCCAGCGACCGCAGCCGTTGGATCGAGATCCAACGGCGGAGAGGAGACGGTGCGCGGTCTTCACCAGACGCATGCGGCCGACTGGGCGGCTGAGATGGCGCCACGTGGCGCCATCTTAGCCGTCCATTTTCTGGAAGTTGTAGATGGTGCCACGGATGTCGGATTGACTCGATTTTTGTGTCGTTGGGCTGCGATCGTCGATCCGAATTCATCCGTGTGGTCGGATTTGCCATCTGAAGTGCGGATTTACACCATCCTGGCCCTTGATCTTCTAGGGTTCCCCGGTCCCTATCTGATGCTACGGATGCCTAATTAGGGCGATCTTGGAGTTGTTGAACTCCAATCGTCGCCCTGATCATATCCATACGGTTGGATCTTTGATCCGAGGCCCCGATAAAATATTTGCCCTGACCAAGCACATAAAAGGAGACAATTAACCTCCATTTTATTCAAACTACTCTAAATGCAAGATGATGCATGTAATGCAATATTTATATCATGAAATGCAATCCTATGCTTAAGAACATGCATAAATAGACATTTTAAGTAGTGTAAATGTGTTTACATCATACCCCCATGCCTATCTTTTGCTAGTCCCTAGCAAAAACTATATGCTATTTATAAAAGAATTAGGTTAGCTTATTTGGACCTGAGTTATTTTCAATCATTAAGAAATTTTCTACTTAAGAACTGAACTTTCAAAGACACAACAGTGCCCGGGTATCAGCCAAAATGCAGACCGCCTCAAGCCTCGCCTTATTCAAAGAAAAATTTCTTTTTCTGTTTTTACTCTCTTTTTTTTTTTTTTTTTTTTTTTTTGGATTTTCAAATTTTAGGGTTTAAGAGTGGCTTTCTACGGCCATTCAACTCACCCAAGATTTGATGAGAACCCTAAGTTTTAAGCATCTTATTGTGATTGTGATAGACTCGTTGACTGGCAATTAAAACGGACTTCGGATTTCTACGCCTCTAGGTGACCTCAAAAAGAATTCTGCCTAAAGGTGTATCTTTACAACCGGTAGCTTTCTCCCTACTTTTATTTTTTAACGGGGTCAACACAAGGGTGAATCCAGTGTATATCTCCCCGGTTTATTCTACTTCTCCGCTTCTTCCTAAGTGTTTTGGGAATTTTTAGTGCATTTTCTGAGCTGGGTTCTGGACAACCGGTCGATGAGCTGTTACCACCGACAACTTGCCAGCCATACTCGTGCGGCGAAGTATGGCTTATTTCTTTTTGTTCTTTTCTCCTTTTTTTTTTTTTTTTTTTTTTTTTAAGTAGGTGGCTTCCCTAGTCTAAGATTTACCTAAAGGCAGCAAAAAGAGAAAGGTCCAGCGACTGGGCTCTGGACAACCTACCTATGGGCTGTTACCCACGATAACTTGCCAGCCATATCACCCTAGAAGGTTCATTAGCTACCCAATTTCCGTTAAAATCGCCAAACAACGAGTCAGTGCAAAGAAAGTGTGTAGATGCTTAAAACTCAAAATTCCCTTAAATCAGAGGGCGGGTTGACAAGTCGTGTACTTATCACCCAAACTTATTTATTCCAATTATAATAAAATTCAGGTTGGCGAGAACTCGAAAAACAAATCCACATTTTAGTGGATACATAGGCTGATTAAGTCCAAAGACCTGAAGGGTCTTTGTGTTCAGAACATAATATAGTATTTCTTAAGATCGAAAATTTTCTTAAACCCAAATTCTCTTTCCTAATTTTGATTTTTTTTTTTATATAAAATAAAACAAATCTACGGAGCTGACTAATGAATTCAAAGATAAATATCCATCCCCCCATGCCTATCTAATGCAATGTCCTCATTGTATTAAAAAGACATAAAACAGAATGGAAAAGCGTAGAAAGCACCTGAATTGCGTGGATATCGGGTCCGCTCCGAGATGAAAATGAAAAAGAACTGTATATGTGCTGAGTTTACTGCCTTCAGCTAGGCACACTATACAAAGAAAAGAAATGAAGAATTCACATGTGCAGGTCAGAATTAGAATGAACAGAAGAATCCTCTGACCTGTCAGCAAAGGTCCACAGATGTGGACCAGATTGTGGTGCAGACCCACACCCCATAATCGAGAATATCTTAGGTTCTGGATAAAAATTACCCAAAACCTAAAATCAGAATGCAAGCGGGGTCGGGCCTGTGATTTGTGAGGATGCAACCCAAGGCCAAAATGTTGGATTACAGAGAATTGAAGCTCAAAAGGATAATCGTTAAATGTGTGCTTGAGTTTGACATCCTCGAAACAAATGTCGTAAGGGTTCTGATTTGATGGTTTCAGCTTAAAAGGAACCCTTCGACTCAATCTTCCATTTCCTCCAAAATTAACTTCCCAAATTAGAACTTCCCCGCTCCTATCCTCCTCATTAAGTGTATCAAATTCCAGGACATCTTGTATATTCATCACCCCGTCTGGAATCTCCAAGTGTAAATGATGTGGCAGAATCAAAATTGACTTGGGTCTAATTATCTCAGAATTAAAATCATCAATAAGCTCAACAGGGTGTAACTGATAATCAGGGCATTGAATTGATTCCTCCAGAAAATGCGATTCTGGATCTGTATCGTGTGCCCTAATAAGATCAGTTTCCTCAGTTATTGGGCTATCAAATGATCTATCAGATTCCTCAGGCCCAATCGTCTCACAAAAATCGTGATTTGAAAACTCGTGTGAGACTTCGCAACTTGAATCTTCACCATCAAAGAAATCAGGATCCGTATCAATGTATGTTCCAAAATCAGTTGTCACTTTGTGTTCCCAGGAGACATACATTTTCTCGTAACCCGGCTCAGGGATCTCAGGTGAAGAAATCAGATCATCCTTAATTGGTTGCTTTAATTCAATCTGGTCAGCTTCGTAACACGTGTCCCCCCCAACAGGTGCCTGAGCGGGTTCTGTCATTGGCTTTCCTGAAGAGAGTTCATCCTGGGAATTATTCCAAGATTGAATCAAAGCAACCACGAATATCATCCTCAATTTCGCTAATTTCCCAAGTAGAAACTCACCCGGGTTCTTATCCTTAACATCCTGGAGCCAATCCAACAAAGACTTGTTTAAATCATCAATCATTTCAATCAGGGGCTCCAATCTCTCAATGCAAGGTATTGGCTGAACTTCTAAAGATTGAATGATATTCCTCAAGTTAGCCAGAACCTTATCTTGAACCTGATTAACCTGAACCAAATGAGTTGGTTCAGGGTTGGGCGGGTTTGACATCAATGTAGAGGAATTAACGAATTGAGATTCGTTATACCCATCCTGATAATAGGTCATTTCAGATTGTTCAAAAGATGGAGATGACCTAAAGGCAGTGAAATCAGAGGATGGGTAAGGATCAGTGTATCCTTCTTGATTGTAGATCGCATTAGGTTGTTCATGAAAGGAGGACGATCTATAATCGATGCAACTCTGAGAAGGATAGAATTGAGAATCAAAGTGTTCAGGGTTAGACCCTAAACACGGGAGTCCGGAATTGTATCCCCAATCCGAATTATCCCAACTAACTGATGGTCGATTACAATACGAGTTGGGATAATCGTCATGTTGAGGATAATTTACAACAGGAGGGAAAGAGCGGGAATGCGTGAAATATGTGGAAGGATTCATGAGACACTGGAGGAAGAAAGGTGCCCTGCAATACAAACAATCAAACCTGTCCTTAAATGGGTTAGCCTACAGACCTACAGACTCCCAAAACCCGTCTTGAGATAAAGGAATGATTTGATCTACTTCTGTCTGTTCAATCCAACCAGTGGTTTTCAAGCAAGATTATTTTTGATGTGATGAATTTTAAGGTTCAAATCTTGCTTAGTAGCTTTTAGGATTCAACTTTAGGTGTTTCCAATCAAGTTTCATTGGCACACCAGGTTTTGCAAGCACAGGTGAAGATATTTTCCTTTAAAGTTTAAAAAGAATGTGGAGTGCCTGGTAGATCCCTAAGAGTTGAACCTAATTGGCAGCTACTTGATGAGTTGATTTTATTTGAAGTGGTGCGGCCCAAACAACTCAAACAACTGGCCTGATGCACCACCTAATTAGGCACACAAATGATTACCCAATCTGATTTCTACTCGATTATGTGTTTGGATGTGTGTACCGACTCCTAAGATTGGTTTACTGGTTGAGTTAGAAAATCAGATGAGGTTGTGTACCTCTGTGAGATTTTTTTTTATTATTATTATTTTTTTAATGTGGGGGTTGGAGTGAGTATGGATGTCAAACAACAAACAATCTAACCTTAGAGTTTATAAGAACACCTAGGTTGATTGATGTTTGAATTATTATGTGATGAAATGAAATCTAATGGGTGGGAGGTGGGGGATAACTTACAAAACCTTCCACAACACTTTACTCCGATCTACCGCTTTTGCCTGTCTCGAAAGAGTACCTGCAATTACAATAAGAAAGGAGGAAAGTGAGGTAAATGATTCGTAAGTTACAAAACGTGAAGAGAAATCAAAGAGCGTTGCCTCCCCGGCAACGGCGCCAAAATGTTGAACGAGAATCTACGCTAACGTGTTTGGTTTTGGAAAACCTGTCGTTGTAGTTCGAAAGCGAATGATTCGTGTTCAACAAATAAAATTTATACCGAAATTAAAATTCCGGGTCGAACACAGGGAGGCGAACGTTTGATTTAAAAACTTCGCGTTTCTTTTTATTTTGTCACAAAGAAATTCAATTTAAACTATCTAAGTATCTACAACAAATAAAAGAGAGAGAGGGAGTAAGAGAGAGAGAAGGAATACTATACATGGAAATCAAAATGAGATGTAGAATAGACAAGGAATTTATCATAAAAGAGTTCTTTCGTTACAACTAGAAAACATAAAACAATTACTCTAGAAAGCATTAAAAGAATGGAGGGAGAAATGTCCTCCTCGACGATCGCTCGGAGGACGAATAGACTACTCTAGAAAGCAGTAAATCTATACTAGAAAGCAGTAAAAAGAATAGGGAGAGAGAATCCTCCTCGACGGTCGCTTGGAGGACGAGCCGGACGGGACGACGCCTGGACGAAGGAGAACGAAGCAGGACGAAGGAGGACGAAGCAGAAGAACGGGAACGAAGCAGCATGCCGTCGTCGTCGCGGGATCCACTTCCGAAGGGGGACGAAAATTTGGACTTTATCTCGCGAGAAGCATCCCGGGTGTGGGATAAGCTTCTCTTGAGCTTTGGAGAGGTAGAGAGGAGAAGGAAGGGATGAAAATTTCGTATGGAGGGGGTCTCCTTTTATAGTTGCAAGGAGTGGGGGCAAAATGGACATTACATCTTCAAAATAATAAATAAGGGGTCTTTAGTGACGGATAAAACCGTCGCTAAAGCCCCACCGTCGCCGTCGTCACCGCGCCCACGCGCGCCCGCTCGGCTGGCCTGTGCGCGTAACGCATACGCACGTCCGCGTCGTCTCAGCCGTCCGATCGCGAGATCGGATGGCTTAGATCGCGTCCGCGCCCGCTGCGTAGCGCGCCCGCCCGCGTGCGATCGAGCATCCACCAGAGCGTCCAATTGCACGTCGGCGCTATCGGGCACGCGCGGCCGTTGGATCTTCATCCGACGCTCGTGCGCGCCCGCTCGCCCGCGCCTTCCACCCCCTCACCGCGGCTCGAACCCGCGACCTCCGCTTCGCCCGCGGCTGCGTCGCCGCTGCGCTACGCGGGCGAAATGGTCGCGCGGACGTTTTTAAACGCCAGCGACCGCAGCCGTTGGATCGAGATCCAACGGCGGAGAGGAGACGGTGCGCGGTCTTCACCAGACGCTTGCGGCCGATTGGGCGGCTGAGATGGCGCCACGTGGCGCCATCTTAGCCGTCCATTTTCTGGAAGTTGTAGATGGTGCCACGGATGTCGGATTGACTCGATTTTTGTGTCGTTGGGCTGCAATCGTCGATCCGAATTCATCCGTGTGGTCGGATTTTCCATCTGAAGTGCGGATTTACACCATCCTGGCCCTTGATCTTCTAGGGTTCCCTAGTCTCTATCTGATGCTACGGATGCCTGATTAGGGCGATCTTGGAGTCGTTGAACTCCAATCGTCGCCCTGATCATATCCATATGGTTGGATCTTTGATCCGAGGCCCCGATAAAATATTTGCCCTGTCCAAGCACATAAAAGGAGACAATTAACCTCCATTTTATTCAAACTACTCTAAATGCAAGATGATGCATGTAATGCAATATTTATATCATGAAATGCAATCCTATGCTTAAGAACATGCATAAATAGAGATTTTAAGTAGTGTAAATGTGTTTACATCACTACACTCCTACTGCATTTTGAGTTCAACTTTAGAACAGCTGACTACACCTTTGGTATTCATATCAAAGCTTAAAATCATCTGCAAAAGTCATCCCGACTCGTTAGCCCACCCTTTTCTACCCTATTCTAACCCATGAAACCAACTGACTTCATACCCTCCAGTTTGCAATGAGGACATTATAAAACTTAGGCATGGGGGGGTGTTAAAGAGCAAACACCTAAAAAATCAAGTTTCTAAGGGGTTCTCATGAAAAAAAAAAACATATTCAAAAAACCAAAAAAATTGAAAAGACAAAAAAATAAGAAAGGGAGGAAAATTTTGGGAGATTAATTGCACAACATTTTTGAGAAGGAAAAGTGGAGGTAACTTAAATGTTAAAAAGGAGCACAATTTGAAACAAAAGTGTTAGTCTTAGTAAATGATTATGGAATCTACTTAAAGTTCTAGACCAAATCAAAAGAAGAATAAAAAACAAAAAGTGCTAAAAAGACATGGAGATTAGTATGAGTGCTGATCTTAGGCCTCTTGGATCTATTTTATCATTCAAACACTCACATATCCATTAAGATCTGGATTATTCATCAAGAGGTTGAGGAAAATATGAAGCTTACGTGTTAGGTCTAAGGCTTTGGGATTATTTAGCCTCGCTAACTGACCTCTGGTCTACGAGACTCGGTAACCTAAGCACCCCAATCCACACACAGTCAGGTTTAGTCGTTTAATCAATCAAAATCATGCAAAAGCGTTTATTCTATTATGTAGAAGCTTCCTAGATTAGGAGCAGTTTATGAACACAAGTTTATTTGGATAAGTTTCCAATGTGGAGAGACAGGGAATTCCCCTCCAAGTTGTGCAATAAAAAACGGTCTCCTCGGTGCTTGTCTCCTAAGATATTTAAATATCCTACCAGGGGCTTGTAAGCACCTTGTGCTGATTCAGGTGCCATGGGAAGGATTATTCTGAAATGTCGATTGCCAGGGCATGAATTTAGCTACAGAATGCCATGGTAGCACTATCTCGAAGTGTCGAAGGCTGGGGTTCTGGGGGTTGCCATGGGCGGTGCTATCTCGAAGCATCGATTACTAGGAACCCTGTGAGGATTGATGCTAGGAACAAGGAATTTGATACAAATCGTGTTTTGGGCCAATCCAAAGCTAGAAAAATAATCAAGGAAAAGAGAGAGAAAGCTCTCCAAAAATGAAAAGAATTCTTCTATCCCTCTCTCCTACAAAAACTCACTGCATATTGAACTTGCACTAACCATGTTAGAAGCACGGGTGCTTGAACCGCTGGGTTCAACGAACCTTAGAATAAATTCTGTGGGCCTTAGAAACCTTCACGGTAGACTAAGGCTAAAGCAAGTTAGGTCTAGATCTTTGTTGGTACTTGAGTACCTCTAGACCTATTTTTGGCATTCTGACCTAGCCTCTAGAGAAAAAGCACAAATCAGAGATCTGAGCATCAAAGCCATGGTCTAGAATTCGAGTGAAATTCCATAAGATTTTGCTAAGGGACTAGCAAAAGTTAGGCATGGGGGTATAATGATAACGTCATCATTAGCCATATCTAGCTTTAATTGGTCATAATCCATTGATAAATGCTCCTATATAATAGCTAGAAGACCATAATTCACTACATATCCATTCTGAGAAATAAACAGTAAACAGGGGTAAATCAGTAGTTTTATAGGAATATCCTAAATATAGAACAATCATGGGGTTTCCCAAGGGTTAAATGAAGGTCAATGGTCATAAATGTCTAATAAGTGGGTTCATGAAGATAGAAACGGGTTTTCATGCATTTCAAGAATTAATGGACTTCTAAAACCTTAAAAATGAGACCCGCTTAATTAACTGAGGTTCTGGTTAGGATAAAATTCACCTAAACCTTCTAAAAATCATAGAAAAATAATATATAAGGTTTGGTATCTTTGATTTAACCATTGGAACCCATTTTGACCTAAAATGGAGTATCAGACAAATAGTTAACCTAATTATTATTTCTGCACAAATTACCTAGTCGAACTTAGTCAAAACCTAAATCTGACCTCACCATCAGACTCCTTGGGTGCAAATTAGGTTTGTACTAAAATTTGGGCCCAAATAGAGATCATCTTGACCATGTTTGCATTCTGGTCTAGTCTAACTCTTTTCTCTCACACACATGCCCCTAGCTTTTGAATTCTTTGTAAGGACCCCCTAACTTTGTCTTCTTCAACACCAGCAGGTCCCTACCAAGACTGTGTGAACACATCAAGCATCGACCTTTCAATTAAGGATTTCTCCCTGATTTCTCGCTTAATCCCTTCCAAAATTAGAAGAACTCCTGAGAGAATCCCCTTTAATCTGAGCCATGCATTGGTCTTTGATTTGCACCCAAATTCTAATGTGAACCTTTCAATGGTTTGAGTTTCCTATTCTTGTGAAGGCTCCAAGCTTCCAAGCTTGGAATGCCTCTCTGAATTTCTATAAAGCTAGGTCGTGCACAACCTCACCTCCTTTGCTTGGTTTGGAGTCCGAATACCCCCTCTTCCTTTCTCCCTGATCTCCTTCTCTATCAACTCCAGCAAGTTTTCCGACCACCTCCCTCGTCCACCCTCACAGACAATAGCAGGTGGATTCTTCTACCCCACATTCACCCCCGTCTCGCAATACCAGCAGACGCCATCTACCTTGTCTCCCTCGCTACTCCATCACTGGAGATTTCATCTTCTCCGTCGTTGACTTGCCAAAACCGACTTGGATCGTCCCTTTCGCCCATTAGATTTAGGTTACTTATTTTTCTTTAGTCCCGTAGGTAAGCTTAGGACCTCTTAAACTCCACTTTAGCCCTCAAAGCCATCGATCACTATCATCTGCCTCACCTCCAACCGCACCCCCAGCAAGGTCTTCCTCTCACCTCACACCTCCAAACACCATGCCAACACCTCAACAAGCTCTACTATACGCCTCCATACAAAACCCCTCTGTATATTTCATCATCCATGCTCCCACAACTACCACTAGACAAACCCATCTTCGCACGCTGTTTTTGACTTCATTCAGTCACCATACAACCTTTCACAGCACGCCACCATCACCCACACATTCGCCGTGGTTCGGCGAAGGTCTTGAGCTAGTTTAACTCTGGCGCAAGGCTGTATTCATGCTTTCCAGGTTCCTCGTCGTCGCTTCACCGCCGCATCATCTCTCCAGCCTTGTTCTTTGTGTTCCTGGTCAGGCAAGCCTCAGGTGCCACCTCCAAGACACGTGGATTCGCTCCAGGAGTCTTCCTCGGTAGACAATTGATGGACGCACCAAGGGAGCATCTCCAATTGAATGAAGACTTCACCAGCTGCTTCGTGTGAAAGAGGGAGGACTCGTTTACTCCTACGTTGGTGGGAGAAGAAGCACTGCAGCTGCATAAATTATTTTTCTGCTTGTGGCTTATTGCCTCAAGAACCCTTGGGGTGAGGTCCTCGCCTTCACCTATGCACATGCCCGACCTACCTAAGCTATAGACTCCTTGGTTGTGACCCCACACACACAGCCCTGGACTCGATTATTATACAAGCCTGAATTCCCGATTAGGCCTGGTTTGAGAGAGGAGAAAGGAAAGAGAGAGAGCGAGGGCAAGGTGGGTTTTTCTCCTTGTGCATTGTGCAACACTTAGTCGCTGGGAAGAAAGGAAGAGAAGGTTTCTGAAGGAGAAAAGAAGGGGAAAGGAAGAAGGCCCTAGCTATGAAAGAAGGGGAAGACCTGAAGATGAGGAGTTGAAGAGGAAAGCTCTTTATAAAGCATTGTAGTAATGACATGTAAGTCATTTTATTACCAAAGTCGACGTCTGATAACCCTCTAGGCATCATTGTTGATCTATTTGCCTTCGTGGAATTAAAAGCATAAGTGGTTTAGTCCATTGTTCATTTATTTGATATTATTGATAGTTGTATGCATGCTTAACTTAAGGAGGGTATAGGTGGTGATTCAAATCACCATTGTTTTTCATCATCTCTTCTTTTTATCCTCATATTCTTGATATACATTGGATTTCATTGAATATTTGATGTGACATATTAGTATTCATTGAATATCATTATTGTATTTAATTTCCTGTGCTCATTTATTCATCTTGATTAGCGCATGAATTACAATACTTGCTCCCTGTGTTCGACCTTGGACCTCATTCTAGATATTCGAGTTAAAATTGTATTTGTTGATCAGGCTATTTAGGAGATTTTACTACAACGAAGCATATTTAAACCTCCCTAATGGCCCTATCAACATTTTGAGATATGGCTGACGATGATGTTATCGTCATAGAGGAGCAAAACCCTCCCCTCCCCCCGCACTCTCTCTTTCCTTTTTCCTCTCTTAAACTTGGGCTAATTGGGTATTTGGGCATGTACAGTAATTGGGTCCAAGGCTATGTGCGTGGGGTCGCAGCCGAGGAGTGTATAGCTTAGCTGGTCGAGCATGTGCATGGGTGAAGGCAGGGACCTCACCCCCAGTGTTCTTGAGGCAATAAGCCACAAGAAGAAAAATAATTTATGCAGTTGCAACTCTTCTTCTCCTACTGATGTAGGAGTAAACTAGCCCCCCCTCTTTTGCGCAAAGCAGCTAGTGATGTCTTGTTCAATTGGAGATGCTCCCTCGGTGTGTCCTTCAATTGTCTGCCCAAGAAGACTCCTGGAGAGAATCCACGTGTCCTGTAGGTAGCACCCAGGGCTTGCATGGCCTATAACAAGATGAACGAGGCCAAGGAGATGACACGATGGCAGAGCAATGGTGAGGAACCTGAAAAGCATGAATACGGTGTTGCGACCAAGTTAAACTAGCTTAGGACCTTCGCTTGACTACGACAAATGTGTGGGTGATGGTGGCATGCCGTGAGAGGGTGTATGGTGGCCAGACAGAGTCAAGAACAGCATGCAAAGGTGAGCTTGTTTGGTGGTAGTCGTGGGAGCATGGACGATGAAGTAAAAAGAGGAGTTTTGTGCAGAGGCGTATGGCAGAGCTTGTGGGGGTGTTGGAGAGGTGTTTGGAGGTGTGAGGTGAGTAGAAGATCTCGTTCGAGGTGCAGCTAGAGGTTAAGGAGATGACGGTGATCGGTGATGTCAGGGGCTAAATTGGAGTTTGAAAGGTCCTAAGCTAACCTACGAGACTAAAGAAATCTAACTAACCTAAATCTAATGGACAAATGGGAGGATCCGCACCGATTTTCGTAGGCCAGCAATGGAGAAGACAAAATCTCTGATGTTGAAGGAGCGACGAGGAAGATGAGGAAGATGGTGTCTGCCGATATTTCGAGACACGGATGAATGTGGGGAAGAAGAATCCACCTGCTATTGTCTATGAGAGTGGATGAGGAAGGTGGTTGGAGGACTCGTCGAAGTTGACGGAGAAGGTGGTCGAGGAGAAGGGAAGAGGGGGTATCCGACCTCCGAACCAAGCTAAGGAGGTGATGTTGTGAACGGCCTAGCTTTATAAAGCATCAGAGAGGCATTCCAAGTTTGGAAACTAAGCTTTGAAGCTTAGAGACTTCTCAAGAATAGGAAACCCGAACCTTTGGAAGGTTCGCATTATGATTTGGGTGTAAATCAGAGCACAATGCATGGCTTAGATTGAAGGGGATTCTCTCAGGAGTTCTCCTTCCAATTTTGGAAGGGATTGAGCGAGAAATCAGGGAGGGAGAACTCCTTGATTGCAAGGTTAGTGCTTGATGTGTTCGCATAGTCATGGCAATAGGGACCTACTGGTGAAGAAGATAACAAGGTTAGGGGAGTCCTTTCAAAGAATTCGAAAGTTAGGGGCATGTGTGTGAGAGAAAAGAGTTAGAGTGGCCCAGAACGCAAACATGGTCAAGATGATCTTTGATTAGGCCCAAATTTTGGTAAAAACCTAATTTAGAGCCAAGGAATCTAATGGTGAAGTTGGATTTTTGTTTTGACCAAGTTTGACTTAGTAATTTGCATAGAAACCCAAATTAGGGCAACTATTTGTCTGAGACTCTATTTTAGGTGAAAATGGTTTCCAATGGTCAAATCAAAGGCACCAAAACTTATAGAATATTTTTATATAATTTTTAGAAGGTTTAGATGAATTTTATCCTGACCAAAACCTTAGTTAATTAAGTTGGTCATGTTTTTAGGATTTTAGATGTCCGTTAATTCTTGAAATGCGTGAAAACTACGATTTTCTAGCGACTATGTAGGAGCATTTATCAATGGATTATGACTAATTAAAGTTAGATATGGCTGATGATGACGTTATCATCACCTACCTCCATAGATCTTCAAAGTGTGTTCTCGGAGCCACTGAGCCACCGACGGAAGCCCTTCCACCACCGTGCTACCTCGCATATTCATTTATTGTATTTAATTGCTAGTGTTCTTTAGTTTAATGCTTATTTCTCTTGAAGCTTTCATCCAGCATTGTAGTTGTAAAACAATTCCACTTATTGAATGCATTAGTTTTGCCTTATGCTCATTCTTAGCTGGAGTCTATTATTCTTCATCATGTCTACTCTTCATGCATAGTTAGAGATCGTTATTCGATTTCATATTTCTAACTCTAATCCCTCTCTCTCTCTCTCTCTTTTTCTATCTTTTTTCAATTAAGCGGAATAAAATATCTTGTGGCATTAAGCGACAAATTTCTAACTCTAATCCCTCTCTCTCTCTCTCTTTCTATCTTTTTTCAAGCAAGTGGAATAAAATATCTTGTGGCATTAAGCGATTAATTATCCGATTCCATACCTTCTTGTGTTCAACACTTGGATGCACCGTTTGATTTTTTCTTTAAAATTGATGTCGTAAATGCTTACTATAGCGAATGAATTATTTGAACACATTTTTTGTCAACAGTTTTTGGCACTGTTGTCGGGGAGGCAATAGATCTTTTAGTTGCTTTTATCCTTTCATTGGTGCTTATATTTTTGACTCACTTTTCTCTCTTTCTATTGATTGATTGTAGGAATCTAGTGTGAAAGTGAAAAGACGAGCACAGTTGGAGACAGTAGATTGGGAGTAAAGTGCAGTGAAGACTTTTGTGAGTGTCACTCTACCAAGCATAGTCTCATCTTTCTTTTCTTTTTGGAAAAATAAAAAAATTGCATTTAGGCTCCTCCATAAACCTTAGGTTAGTGTGCATGTTTGCTTGCTTTAAAAAAAAAATTCCAAAAATTTGGCATGGTGAATTGATACTTGATCCACATCTCAAATCCATCACCAGAAAAGAAAATGCTCTTTACACTCTAATATCTTTTGAAAATCCTTTTGAGTGTTTCTCCCTTTGAGTGGTGTTTGCAAAGCCACTCGTTTTTTGTATTGGGCTGCACCACTCATCAAAAGTTAAAATCGACTCACCAACTAGAGTTGCATGAACTTTAGGGGTGAATACATTAGGGTTACTTATTTCTAGGGACACACTGATCTTAAAGGAAATTGATCATCACCTGTTCTGTACAAAACCTTGTGTGCCCATTTAAAACATCGTCTGAAAACATTGAGAAATTTTAACTCTGAAAAGCACTAAAGCAAGGAGGGAACATTAAAAGAGACCACATCAAAAAAAAAAACCTTGCTTGAAAATCATGTTTTGTTAAGTGCACACACGCTCAACTTGATTAATTAAGAGGCACAACCCCCAACAACACCTCATCATTTACCTTGAGTACAAGCACTAGCCTAGCCCACATGAAAATTGAGTAGACATGTCCTAGGTTGGACTAATCTAAATTCTGGAAGTGTAATTGGGTTTGTCAAGCACTTGGCCTTAATTCCCATTGTGGAATTCGATGTCTAAGGCTGCAAGGAAGTGTCAAACGATCGTGGTTGGGGGGTATCAAGGAATTGGCAGTCCGAGCCAAAGGAAGAACCTTCCCCTCAATCCCATTATAATCAACTTAGCCGTATTAACTTTGGGAAGGGGGGTTTAAGTGTTTGCAGATTTGATTATTCATGAAGGGCTTCTAGGTCACCAAGGTCTACACTATAGTGCATAGAATTGTTTGCTTGATTATGCACACACTATTCTAGCTCCTATCCCCTGCTACATCTCTCCTTGTTCTTCTCTAGTGTGTTCACGGAAGATGATACTTCATGCTAAATTGGTTGCTTTAGAGAGAGAGATCGGGAGGAGATGTAATTTTTCAAGGGATTGGACTAAGGATATGGCCAAGCCAACAATTGAGATGTAGAGGACCAACATCAATCTAATGCGATGGCCATTACATAGGCTTAAATCACTGCCAACCACCAACTCCAACAACAACTTATCCAAACGATGATGTAGGCCATACACCGACTGCAGAATCCTCAAGGGCAACCCCCACCAAACCCACCTAACCCACCACAACCCCTAAGGGCCAACCAAGGCCTCTCCATGATTTTTATGATTCGTCTGCTATCCGTATCAAGCCACTTTTAGGGTCCCTGAAGGGGGAGATGATTTTGAGCTAAAACCCAATGTCCTTAGCTTAATTCAAAGCCACTTTCATGGGAGCTCAAATAGGGACCCTTTCCAACACCTTGAGGACCTAGATTGGATTTCCCGAACTGTGAAATAGAGGAACATCAGCCTGGATATTATTTTAATAAAGTTGTTCCCTTTCTCCCTAAAAGAAAAAGCTTCTCATTTTCTTAGAACCTTAGGGAGACCCATCTCAACTTGTGAAGAATTAAGGCATGCATTCCATAAAGGAGCTTTTCCCCATAAGAAAGACTAATGCCCAGAAGAGCCATTACCACATTCACCTTACAAAGTGGAGAGCAATTCCAAGAGGCGTGGGAATGATTTAACGAGTTATTGAGAAAATGCCCACACCATGAGATTCTGAGTTGGTAATTGGCCTAGATTTTCTAACAAGGTTTGAACAATAACCTTAAGAATTTTATTGATGCCTCATGTGAAGGCAATTTTCTGAATAAGGATGAGGAATGCATGATGGGAACACCATCATGATCCGTAACTAGCTCATTTTGACTTAGAAAAGAGAATAAAAGCTCCTACATAACCAATTGAAGGGCCTAACTCAGAGAATAACTGCTTGAAAGAAAAGAAAGAAACAAAGGATAAAACTGTAAATTTACCATTACAGTACGACAACAGGATTTCTCAGGGGTTAAACATGGGTCAAGTGGTCTAACAAGATAAAAAGTGGGATGGTTCAATCAGAAAATGGTTAATGTGAGATTTGGGAATTAAATGACATCCTGTAACCCTAAAACAAACTCACTTAATTCAACAAGGTTTTGGTTAGGATAAAAATCAATTAAACCCTCTAAAATTCATTGAAAAATATCCTCTGGGGCTTAGAACCTTCAATTTGGCTTTTAGAACCTATTTTGACCTAAATAAGGGTCCTAGTCATACATTTGCCTTAAATTGGGTTTTTGTGCAAAATGCGTAGTCAAACGTGGTTAAACCTAAAATCCAACTTCACCATTAAATTCCTTGGGTCAGAATTAGGGTTATACCAAAATTTGGACCTAAGGGGAGTTCACCTTTACCTACTTTACAAAATAATCCAACCTAATTACTTTTATGCCCTAACTTTCGAAAGCCTTATGGAGACACCCTATCTTCCTCACCACTCTTTGCAATTAGCTCCCTCTGCCATTACAGAGGGGGAATCCTACTCCAACGATGATTCAAGAGGGAGATCTCCTTGTTTCCTCAGAGAATCCCTCTCAGATTTGAATGGGAGATTCTCTGAGGAATTCCCGACCATATGAACTCAATCATGTGCTGTGATTCTCACCCAATCTCTTGTGCAAATGCATGAGAGATATGGGTATCTGTCGACCTTCCAAGTCTGGCAAGGTTGCCGTGCTTGGAAGCTTGCCTTTCAAGCACAAGGCCCTCCATCCACGACTATAAAAGGTGCCCTAGATCCTCCCGATGATCCAAAGTTTGATTTGGTTGTAGAATCCCCCAGAATTCCTCCTTTCTCCTCTTCGACCAAGATGCCCACAAGCTCCGATGACTCTTCCTCCCTCTTCTCTTCGCTCTACCACCATACCACTGGCAGAATCTTCTCCGCCTCATTCTTCGATGTTGCGGCATACCTGTGCCCACATCTTCAGCCCTCTCATTGTTGTCGCCTCTTCATCTCAGGGCCTTCATCTCTGGCGACGGAAAATACGCGTTGTTCGCTCTCCCCAAACAAATGCACTTTCATAGCCATAGTCTGACCTAGGCACGCACGCTTAGGCCATTCTGCACCACTGATGATGACATCATCATGAGCCCTAACTAGCTCATTTTAACCTAAGAAAGAGAATAAAAGCTCCTACATAACCTAGAGAAAGGCATAATTCAAGGAATTAATGTTCTGAGAAGAAAACATGAAATAAAGATTAAAACTAAAATTTTACCATTGCAGTACATAAACGAGTTTTCTCAGAGGCAAAACATTGGTCAAATGGTCTGAAGAAGATAAAAAGTGAGTTGATTCAATCAGAAATGTGTTATTGTGCAATCTGAGAATTAAATGACATTCTGTAACCCTAAAAAAATCCACTTAATTTCACAAGGTTCTGGTCAAAATAAAAATCAATTAAACCCTCTAAAATTCATGGAAAGATATCCCCAAGGGTTTAGAACCTTCAAAATGGCCTTTGGAGCCTGCTTTGACCTAAATTGGGGACCTAACTCATTAATTGACCAAATTTGGGCTTTTGTGTAAAATGTCTAGTCAAACTTGGTTAGACCTAAAATCTAACTTCACCATTGGATTTCTTAGGTCCAAATTAGGTTTGTACCAAAATTTAGACCGAAGGGGAGGCCATCATGACCTACTTTGCAAAATAGTCCACCCAATTACATTCTGGCCCCTAACTTTTGAAAACCATTGCACAAACCCCCTAACCTCCTCTCCACTATTACAATCAGGTCCCTCCACCATTAAAGTGGTGGAATCCTACTCCGGCGAGGAATTGAGGGGGATTACTCTCTGATTCATCTGAGATCTCCTCCTAGATTTGGAAGGGAGATTCTCTGAGGAATTCCCTTCCATTAGTGCATGATTGCAAGATCCGAATCGCACCCAATCTCTTGTGCAAACGCACGAGAGATTTGGGTCTCCAATTGTTTCCATCTTCGATGAGGTCTCTTGTGCTTGGAAGCTTGTCTTCCAAGCATAAGAGTCCCTGCCAGCGACTATAAAAGCACCACCACCTCTGGCTGCATCTCTTCAACTTGAGTTGGTCAGAGAAATTTCCCCAGTTTTGTCTCCTCTCCTCTAGCCAAGGGTTCAGTGAGCTCCGGCGAGCCCTCCTCCTCTTTCTCGTCTCTCTGCCTTAATGCTAGTGGTAGAGCCACCTTCACCACTGAAAAGACAACATTTTACAATGTTAATTCTGCCAAAAAGGGTCAGTCGTAAGGGTAAAATGCACAGAAGAAACAGGAATGGGAGCATTGCAAACATCGCACATCAATATTACTTATAGTACATTATTAATGGCCATGTGTACAAGTGCATATCAAAACAAGCCTTAGATGAGCGATCGGACTGCACGAATGGATTCAGAGTGACGAACGGAGTCCAATGGACTCGGAATCAGCCAAATTCGACATCCGGAGCTCCCTTTATCAGCTTGAGAAGCTCTGGTCAATGATCATCAGATCAACGACCCACAGCATTCCATGTGGAGCTGCCCCCGTGCCCTTCATCATGCAGCATCATTTTAAGCCCTCCGATCTCCTATTGGACGGTTGAAAAAAATGATCGCCCACACTCTCCGCATCACCGCGCCCAACCTCACACGAAGATTCTACCATTGAATCCCTATCCAACGGTCGGCAGTGGCCGCCCCAATTCCTCTCCGCGCGGCCATTTGTGAGGGTAGCACAGCGGTCGTGCCCTCGCAACACGCCCTCAAGGCACGTGTTCGAAGCTCACGTAGTGGATTAGGCCGAGAAATTGACCACTCGACCAAATTGGACCGCCCGATCACCATCGAGCGGCTGCGGTAGCGCCACGCGGCACAATCAGGTGCATTCAACTGAACGCGTGTGATGACGTGCAGCAATGCATGCTCGAGGCACGATCCAAGTGCGCCCTTCGCGGAGATCTGAACCGTCCGATCTTCAATTGGACGGCCTACAACGCACACACACAGATCGTGTGTGAAGAGAAGAACAGGCGCGTGCGAACGACCGCTGGGCAGGGTGCTTCACCAACATTTTGGGAAGGGTTTTAGTGACATCCCGGACGTTGCTAAAACCCCTTCTTCATTTGGAAAGACCTTCTCCCTATTTAAACCCCTTCCATCCACCCATGGAAGGCATTCAATTCATCTTGCAAGTGTTGTAACACCCTCCTATCCCCCTTTAGCCCCTCTTGTAGTCAATGGAGTTGACGAGCTGCCGACAGAGCCTCGCTCCACCACTGTGGCCGCCTCGCTATATCCCTCTCTCTCTCTCTCTTTCTTTCCCTTTAATCTAGCTTACTTCATTTTTATTCAAGCATTCAGCTACCATTGTATTTGTAAAACTTGAATTGCATGTTTAATATACTGTTGATGTTACTTTGAGCAATGGCTACGATTTGAAAGACTCTAACCCTACTCTCTCTCTCTTTTTCTCTCTCTCGCTCATTTTTCTGCCACATCTTGTTGCAAGCAAAAACTCTCTTTCTCCGTGACATAAAGTGACAGAAAATCCAATTTTTACGCCTCCCTGTGATCGACACTCGGACTCACGTCTGTTTCTTCTTTTAAAACCGATGCTGCGAGCACGAACTATAACAACCCTTTCAAACAAACACGTCTCGAGAGGTGCATGTCAGTTTTTGGCGCCGTTGTTGGGGAGGCAACAGATTTATTTTGTCACTTCCATTTTACATCCATGCTCACATCATCTAATGCCTTGTCTCCTACTTGATGGTTGCTGGAATTTGGCGCGTGGATGGTGAAGCAATGCAACTCATGATGGTAAAAAGGGAGTAAGCCCAATAAGGATCGGTCATGAGAATTTCTTAACCCGTGGTTGTTTGCTTGGTTAAAAATCTAAGAAAAAATTGTAAAATTGAAAAAAATGGGCATGGTGCGTGATTGTCTGATTCACATCCTTAACACATAACCCAACAAAAAAAAAATACACTCTAACATTCTTAATGACCTAAGCTTCTTGGAGTGTTCTTTCTTTTTGAGTGGTGTTTGCCAAGCCACCATGAATTTACATGGGCCGCACCACTCAGCCCTGAAATCAACTCATCTGATAGCAGCTGCACGAACACTAGGATGAGTAATCTAGGGTTTTAGAGCCTCTTCACATCAAAGGAAATCTACTCTCACCAATTGTGTGCAAAACTTGACGTGCCCACCTAAAACTTGTCGGAAAACATTAATATACGTCAACCCTAAAAGTCACAAAAGTATGGACAAAACATTAAAAGACACCACATCTTAAAATCCTTGCTTGAGAACCATGTTTTGATAGGAGCACACACACTGGAATTGGAAAACTAAGAGGCACCACCCCAATCAACTCCTCATCACATAACCATAGCACAAGCACTATCCTAACCCTTTTAAAACAAAGTAGACGTGCCCTAGGTAGGACTGGGTTAAGTCTCGAGAGGCATGATTTTGTTTGCTGGGCACTTGGCTTTCAGTCCCTTAGTAGAATCCGGTGATTAGGCTACAGGGAAGCGTCAAATGATCGTGGTTGTGGGGTCTATGGAATCGACGGTGTAAGCGAAAGGAAGAACCTTACCTATAATCCCCTCGTAATCAACCTGGCCAGATTAGCTTTGGGAAGGGAAGTTCAGTGCTTACGGACTTGTTCACCCCTTTGGAGATTTCTAAGTCCCCTAAGGAATACACCATAAGGACTAGGCTTGTTTGCTTGATTGTACACACACACTTGCATCTATCACTCTCTGCATCCCCTCCTATTCTTCTCTAGTGTATGCACGGGAGACGATCACTTCATCTCGAGTTGTTTGTTTTGGGATGGGAATCCAGGTGACCTGATTCTACTAGAGACATGGCTGAACCTACAATAGATGAGGTTGAGGACCAACCCCCACCAGACACAATGGCTATCATCTAGGACTAGATTAACGCAAACCACTAGCTTCAACAGCAACAAATCCACACCATCATGCAAGCCATACACCGGTTGCAGAACCCACAAGGGCAACCACCGCCACCTTTCGAAGGCCAACAAGGGCAACTGCCACTTGATCCACCACCATTCCAGGACCAACCTTAGGCCCCTCTGCAACTTCTACAATCCTTCTGCTATTCGAGTCGAGTCGCACCTTAGGATCCCCAAAGGGGGAGATGATTTTGAGCTAAAACCAAATGTCCTGAGTCTGATTCAGAGCCACTTCCATGGAAGCTCAAATGAAGATCCCTTCCAGTACCTAGAGGACCTTGACCATATAGCCCGAACTGTGAAACCTAGGAACATTAGCCTTGACATTGTTTTAATTAAGATGTTCCCCTTCTCGCTGAGAGATAATGCCCCCAGAAGAGTCATTACTACCTTTACACTCCAGGGCGGGGAACAGTTCCATGAGGCATGGGAAAGATTTAATGAACTATTGAGGAAATGCCCACATCATGAAGTACCAAGGTGGCAATTGGCCCAGATCTTCTACCATGGTCTGGACAACAACCTACGGAACTTCGTTGATGCCTCATGCACGGGGAACTTCCTAAACAAAGAAGAGGAGAGCACATTTGAGCTCTTTGAGTCTATGAGCGAAAATTCGCTCAACAATGCCTCCATGACCCAATTTAGCCAATCCAATCAACCCCGTGGTGGGATTTATGAGCTACAAGCAAATTCTAGAATGGTTGACATTGATATCATTGCTAAGAAATTAGATCGATTGGAATTGGTGGATAAAAAGATAAATGAGCTACTAAACCAGACTAGGAACCTGTTACAGACCTTCTCCCTAGTAAAGGGAGCTCACAACGTTGACCTGGTCTAGCCCTTAAGCCAAGTGAACCTGGAACAACCCCCGACCATGTTCCAGGGAGGGACCTTTGCTTCCTTAACCCTTGATTACTCTCTTCCCTCGACATCTGCTATCCTTGAAAATGTACAGGCTATCCAAGGTTATGACAAACCTTACCCTTTCTCCAACACCTACAACACCAACTGGCAGAATCACCCAAACTTTGCCTGGACAAACCAAAAACCGCCTTAATTTCAGAACCCACCTAGGCCAAACCAACAGCCAAACCTGCCCCCTATCAGCAAGGACCACCAGTTAGACTCCTATATAATCCGAATAGGGTGTCTCTTCCCCCACAAAACCAAATGGACACCCTGATAAAGATGATGGCTGAAATGAACAGGAAACATCAGGAGGAAATGGCTTTAGTAAAGGGACAGTTAAGCCAGCTGTTGGACTGTGAACAACAAGGATCCTTAC
Source organism: Thalassia testudinum (assembly GCA_037157565.1). Classification (NCBI taxonomy): domain Eukaryota; kingdom Viridiplantae; phylum Streptophyta; class Magnoliopsida; order Alismatales; family Hydrocharitaceae; genus Thalassia; species Thalassia testudinum. The sequence goes on from JAZHRO010000063.1 coordinate 15,174,030, forward strand.
CTTCCTAGCCACAACCGAACCAGCGAAACATGATTAACAGAGGCCCTAATTTGCAAGGGTTCCAAGGCAATCCCGGGCAGGCTGACATGGTCTAGCTAGCCCCATAAACACCCCTTAGGTTTGGTGCTTCTTCGTCCTTGTCTTCTCAAGGATCAACTCATGGTCCCAATGCCTCTGCAAATGCGATAACCTTGAGAAGTGGCACCAAAACCCAGGATCACAAATGGCTGACTCTTCTTGGGACTTCACCTTCTGAAACACTCGACTTAGAAGAGGCATTGGAAAAACCCAAGGACCCAGAAATAGACCCTATCCACCTTCGGACACCATATCCTGAGGCCTTGGAGACAATCAAGAAAAAGAAAAGTGTTGTGAAAACTGAGGAGCTTTTGGAGCTCTTTAAGCAGGTTCAGATTAATATTCCGCCCCTCGAAGCTATCAAGCACATTCTGTCTTATGCCAAGTTCCTAAAGGATGCCTATACACATAAATGTAAGCCAAGACCTCAAGCACCTAGGAAGGTTGTGCTTTCAGAGCAAGCTAGTTTCTTAATATCAAGCCACCTTCTGCTCAAGCGAACTGACCCTAGAGCACCCCTGATATCCTGCAATATTGGGGACATGACATTTGATAGAGCACCCTTGGACTTAGGTGCTTCCATCAATCTGATTCCAACAACCCTGTGCCACCAATTTGGATTCGGAGAGTTGACACCACACCTGTTACCATCCAATTGGCTGATAGATCTATGAAAACCCTAAAGGGGGTTGTCGAGGATGTAATTATGCAGGTCAAGGACTTCTATTTTCCGATCGAATTTTTGGTGCTTGACATGGAAGTCCTTGAACATCTGCAGAACACACCCATCATCCTAGGTAGACCCTTCTTAGCTACGGCTAAGGCAAACATCGATTGTGACATGGGATGCATGGAAATCACCTTCGGAGACAAGAAAATGCAGTTGGATATCTTCTGGGCGACCAAGTATTTTGATTGCGACTATATCGAGGAACACGATCCCATGGAAACTTTGGTCGAGGAATGCTTCACCCTTAGCTCTGTCTCTGATTACCAATCCTGTAACAATTGTTCTGACCAATCACCATCTATGCCTATGGACCTCTGTAAGGCTAATTAACATCAACCAACACCATTCAAGGAAATTGATGTTGATCAACTCCCACCTTTCCCCTTTCCATCAAACATTGTTCCACCCACACCTGAACTAAAGCTGCTACCCGAGAATCTCAAGTATGTCTTCTTGGGACCTGACCAGACCTTCCTCGTAATTATAAATGCCAACCTAACTAGGGATCAGGAACTTACATTGATAGTGATGTAAACACAATTACACTACTTAAAAGGTCTATTTTTGCATGTTCTTAAGCATAGGATTGCATTTCATGATATAAATATTGCATAACATGCATCATTTTGCATTTAGAGTAGTTTGAATAAAATGGAGGTTAATTGTCTCCTTTTATGTGCTTGGATAGGGCAAACATTTTATCGGGGCCTCGGATCAAAGATCCAACCGTATGGATGTGATCAGGGCGACAATTGGAGTTCAACGACTCCAAGATCGCCCTAATCAGGCATCCGTAGCATCAGATAGAGACCGGGGAACCCTAGAAGATCAAGGGCCAGGATGGTGTAAATCCACACTTCAGATGACAAATCCGACCACACGGATGAATTCGGATCGACGATCGCAGCCCAACGACACAAAAATCGAGTCAATCCGACATCCGTGGCACCATCTACAACTTTCAGAAGATGGACGGCCAAGATGGCGCCACGTGGTGCCATCTCAGCCGCCCAAACGGCCGCATGCATCTTGTGAAGACCGCGCACCCGTCTCCTCTCCGCTGTTGGATCTCGATCCAACGGCTGCGGTCGCTCGCGCTTAAAAGCGTCCGCGCAACCATTTTGTCCGCGTAGCGCAGCGGCAATGTAGCTGCGGGCGTAGCAGAGGTCGCGGGTTCGAGCCGCGGTGAGGGGGTGGAAGGCGCGGGCGAGCGGGCGCGGACGAGCGTCAGATGAAGATCCAACGACTGCGCGCGCTCAATTAGGATGACTTGCGATTGGACGTCGGGCGTAACGCGCGATCGCACTGGGGCGGGCGCGCTACGCAGCGGCCGCGGACGCGATTTAAGCCGTCCGATCTCGCGATCGGACGGCTGAGACTACGCGGACGTGCGTAGGCGTTACACGCACGGGCAGCCGAGCGGGTGCGCGTGGGCGCGGCGGCGACGACCACGTCGGGGCTTTAGTGACGGATTTATCCGTCACTAAAGACCCCTTATTTATTATTTTGAAGATGTAATGTCCATTTTGCCCCCACTCCTTGCAACTATAAAAGGAGACCCCCTCCATACGAAATTTTCATCCCTTCTTTCTCCTCTCTACCCCTCCAAAGCTCAAGAGAAGCTTGTCCCACACCCGGGATGCTTCTCACGAGATAAAGTCCAATTTTCGTTCCCCTTCGGAAGTGGATCCCGCAATGACGACGGCGTGCTGCTTCGTTCCCGTTCTTCTGCTTCGTCCTCCTTCGTCCCGCTTCGTTCTCCTTCGTCCAGGCGTCGTCTCGTCCGGCTCATCCTCCAAGCAACCGTCGAGGAGGATTTCTCTCTCCCTATTCTTTTTACTGCTTTTTAGTATAGATTTACTGCTTTCTAGATTAATCTACTCGTCCTCCAAGCAATCGTCAAGGAGGACATTTCTCACTCCATTCTTTTAATGCTTTCTAGAGTAAATTTATAGCTTTCTAGAGTAATTATTTTATGCTTTCTAGTTGTAATGAACAATCTCTTCAATACAAAAATACCTTGTTTATTCTACATCTCATTTTGATTTCTCTGTGTAATATTCTCTTTCTCTCTTACTCTTTCTCTCTCTTCTATTTACTGTAAATAATTAGATGGTTCTAAATTGAATTATTCTGTAACAAATAAAAAGAAACACGTAGTTTTTAAATCAAACGTTCGCCTCGTTGTGTTCGACCCGGAATTTTAATTTCGGTATAAATTTTATTTGTTGAACACGAATTCTTCGCTTTCGAACTGCAACGACAGGTTTTCCAAAATCGAACACGTTAGCGTAGGTTCGTAATCGTTCAACATTTTGGCGCCGTTGCCGGGGAGGCAATGATCTTTGATTTCTCTTCGCGTTTTGTAACTTACAAATCATTTTCCTCACTTTTCTCCTTTCTTATTGTAATTGCAGGTACTCTTTCGAGGCAGGCAAAAGCGGTAGATTGGAGTAAAGTGCTGTGGAAGGTTTTGTAAGTTATCCCCCACCTCCCACCCATTAGATTTCATTTCATAACATAATAATTCAAACATCAATCAACCTAGGTGTTCTTATAAACTCTAAGGTCAGATTGTTTGTTGTTTGACATCCATACTCACTCCAACCCCCACATTAAAAAAAAAAAAAATCTCACAGAGGTACACAACCTCATCTGATTTTCAAACTCAACCGGTAATCCAATCTTAGGAGCTGGTACACACATCCAAACACATAATTAAGTAGAAATCAGATTAGGTAATCATTTGTGTGCCTAATTAAGTGGTGCAACAGGCCAATTGTTTGAGTTGATTGGGCCGCACCACTTCAAATAAAATCAACTCATCAAGTAGCTGCCAATTTGGTTCAACTCTTAGGGATTTACCAGGTACTCCACATTCTTTTTAAACTTTAAAGGAAAACATCTTCACCTGTGCTTGTAAAACTTGGTGTGCCAACGAAACTTGATTGAAAACACCTAAAGTTGAATCCTAAAAGCTACTAAGCAAGATTTGAATCTTAAAATTCACCACATCAAAAACAATCTTGCTTGAAAACCACTGGTTGTGCACTCACACACAAATCAATCAATCATGAAGGGCACAACTCATTTAAAGGACCCATCACATTCCAAAGCACATTCAAACCTAGCCCTAAATAAAACAAAGTAGACGTTGGCCTTAAGGATTGGACTCGCTCTTCAGAACCCAGAACGAGATTATTTTCGATTAGTCTGTTTCTACTGTTCAATCTGATGTCTAGCTAGGGGAGTAGAGTCAAACGATCGCGGCTGGGGGGTACACTAGGAACCGGAGGCGCAAGCCGAAGGAAGAACCTTCTCCCCAGTTGACCGGTCGATCTTTCGCTTTTAAGTCGTTTGTAGTTTAATGTGGTGGAAAAATCGACTAATCAAATTTTAATAAGAAATAACCACTCGCAGAGGAGCGGGTCGTATCCACAGGGAGGCAATAACGTATTAAAATTCGCGCCACTTAAAAATGTTTGTTCGAAGTCAATTTGGACAAGAACCAAGCCAAGATTGCCTTTAGATTAAGGTTTAAGAAAGAAACAATGCTGAAATGGCAATTATGAGAAACTACAGGATATTTTCCGCAATGTAGAGTGAATAGAATATGATTAAAATGTGGCAATGGCAGAAAATGTAAATTTTAATTAACGTTTTACTGTAGCAAAACAGGGGAATTTTTCCCCGTTGTCTTGCGCGACGAGGAGCCGATGGTCGGGCGCGGGAAGCTCGGACGAGGTCCCTTGGATCAAGGGCTTCGAATCGGTGGTGGCGGCGAGTCGCGCGGCGGTCGGAGGTGGCCGGACGAGCTCCGGCGGAGGTGCTGCAGCCGGCAGCTTGCGCAGCCTGTTGGCGTGAAGTCCGCCGCCTGCTGCTGCTGCGGGGGTGGCTGCTGCTGCTGCCGTGGGCACTGCTGCGGCTGGCGTGGCAGGCGTTCGTCTGCCGGCGCGGGGAAGAGGGCGCTGCAGGCGGTTCTGCAAGCGCGACGGAGGGTGCTGCAGCGCGGTTGGAGGATGGCGTGCGCTGCGGAGGGTCTGCGGAGGGCGCTGCTGGCGATTCTGCAGGCGCAGTGGTGAACGGCGTGGACTGCAGGCGCTGTTGGAGGGTGCAGGCGCGTGGGCGAAGGACTCTGCAGTCGCGAGTGAATGGCGCTTGCAAGCGGCAGGCGCGGAGGAGGCGTGCTCGGTTGTGTGGGTCTGCAGGCGCGGTTTGAGGAGGGCGCTGCAGTCGGTGAGTGTGTGGAGATGGCATGAGAGGAGGGTCTGCAGGAGGGCGCTGGCGCGGTTGTGCGTGGGCGGTGGTCTACAGGAGACTTCAGGCGTGTGCGGTGAAGTGAGTGGGTAACTTCAGACGTCTGGGAAATTCCCCAGACGTCTTGAGTTACTGAGAGGGTGGCTGAATCAGTAGGTTGGTGACGGTGGTCGGCGATGACGGCGAGGGAGTTGCACGCTAAGGTGCTCACGGTGATGCGGGCGAGCTCCGGATGGCGGTGTGGCCTGTCACACCACACGCCCATGGTGGTGGAGACTCGCTGCCACGGTAGAGGCCGGCAGTGTGGAGTGGAAGAGAGAGGTTCTCTCTGCACGGTGGTGGGTCGGTGGCGGAGGCCTTCTGAGCTCGGCTGCCTCCGTGCTCCTTTTGTAGTGTCTTGAACAATTTTGAAATCAGCCGCCGACCAGATCCACCACATCCGCTCCCCCTTGAATGGCTTCATCACTGCAGCAGCCGGGCGTTGGAGCGGCAGCCAGCCGTTCTGAAAGAAGACGAATAAAGAAAATATTATTAAAATATTAGGGTTATTTATGTATAGACCCTCAACTTCTATGTTAATAAAAACAATATACCTAATTGGTTATCTAATTAGATGAATGCTATTCTAAGCTAATTCTAAATGCACTTAAGATATGAATGCAATGTATGGATTATGTAATTAGATTAAAACTATGAATTAATTTATTTACATCCTAATTTATACTAAATAAATGTTAGAATTAACCTAATGTGTAGGCACTTAAATACTTAAATAGCCCACAACTATGGGCTAATCACCAGTCCCTCCTTCTAACTGGTTGGATTGAACAGACGGAAGTAGATCAAATCGTTCCTTTATCTCAAGACGGGTTTTGAGAGTCTGTAGGTCTTTAGGCTAACCTATTTAAGGATAGGTTTGATTGTTTGTATTGCAGGGCACCTTTCTTCCTCTCGTGTATCATGAATCCTTCCACATATTTCACGCATTCCCGCTCTTTCCCTCCTGTTGTAAATTATCCTCAATATGACGATTATCCCAACTCGTATTGTAATCGACCATCAGTTAGTTGGGATAATTCGGATTGGGGATACAATTTCGGACCCTCGTGTTTAGGGTATAACCCTGAACACTTTGATTCTGATTTCTATCCTTCTCAGAGTTACATCGATTATAGATCGTCCTCCTTTCATGAACAACCTAATACGATCTACAATCAAGAAGGATACACTGATCCTTACCCATCCTCTGATTTCACTACCTTTAGGTCATTACCATCTTTTCAACAATCTGAACTGACCTATCATCAGGAAGGGTATAAGGAATCTCAATTCGTTAATTCCTCTACATTGATGTCAAACCCGCCCAACCCTGAACCAACTCATTTGGTTCAGGTTAATCAGGTTCAAGATAAGGTTCTGGCTAACTTGAGGAATATCATTCAATCTTTAGAAGTTCAGCCAATACCTTGCATTGAGAGATTGAAGCCCCTGATTGAAATGATTGATGATTTAAACAAGTCTTTGTTGGATTGGCTCCAGGATGTTAACGATAAGAACCCGGGTGAGTTTCTACTTGGGAAATTAGCGAAATTGAGGATGAGATTCGTGGTTGCTTTTATTCAATCTTGGAAAAATTCCCAGGATGAACTCTCTTCAGGAAAGCCAATGACAAAACCCGATCAGGTACCTGTTGGGGGGGACACGTGTTACGAGGCTGACCAGATTGAATTAAAACAACCAATTAAGGATAATCTGATTTCTTCACCTGAGATCCCTGAGCCGGGTTACGAGGAAACATATGTCTCCTTGGAACACAAAGTGACAAATGATTTTGGGACATACATTGATACGGATCCTGATGGTGAAGATTCAAGTTGCGAAGTCTCACGCAGTTTTCTGAACACGATTTCTGTGAGACGATTGGGCCTGAGGAATCTTATAGATCATTTAATAGCCCAATAACTGAGGAAACTGATCTTATTAGGGCACACATTACGGATCCAGAATCACGTTTTCTGGAGGAATCAATTCAATGCCCTGATTATCAATTACACCCTGTTGAGCTTATTAATGATTCTAATTCTGAGATAATTAGACCCAAGTCAATTTTGATTCTGCCACATCATTTAGACTTGGAGATTCCAGACGGGGTGATGAATATACAAGTGGTCTTGGAATTTGATACACTTAATGAGGAGGATAGGAGCGGGGAAGTTCTGATTTGGGAAGTTAATTTTGGAGGAAATGGAAGATTGAGTCGAAGGGTTCCTTTTAAGTTGAAACCATCAAATAAGAACCCTTACGACATTTGTTTCGAGGATGTTAAACTCAAGCACACATTCAACGATTATCCTTTTGAGCTTCAATTTTCTATAACCCGACTTTTTGGTCTTGGGTTGCATCCTCAGAAATCGCAGGCCCGATCCAGCTTACATTCTGATTTTAGGTTTTGGGTAATTTTTATCCAGAACCTAAGATATTCTCGATTATGGGGTGTGGGTCTGCACCACTATCTGGTCCACATCTGTGGACCTCTGCTGACAGGTCAGAGGATTCTTCTGTTCATTCTAATTCTGACCTGCACTTGTGAATTCTTCATTTCTTTTCTTTGTATAGTGTGCCTAGCTGAAGGCACTAAACTCAGCACTTATACAGTTCTTTCTCGTTTTCATCTTGGAGCGGACCTGATATTCACGCAATTCAGGTGCTTTCTACACTTTTCCACTCTGTTTTATGTCTTTTTAATACAATGAGGACATTGCATTAGATAGGCATGGGGGGGTGGATATTCATCTCTGAATTCATTCGTCAGCTCCGTAGATTTATTTATTTTCTTTTATAAAGAAAAATAATAAATAAATAAAAATTTCGGAATTAGGAAAGAGAATTTGGGTTTAAGAAAATTTTCAATCTTAGGAAATACTACATTAGGATCTGAACACAAAGACCCCTTAGGTCTTTGGAATTAATTAGCCTGTGTATCCACTAAAATGTGGATTTGTCTTTGAGTCCTCGCCATCTTAATTCTATTATAATTGGAATAAATAAGTTTGGGTGATAAGTACACGACTTATCAACCCGCCCTCTGATTTGAGGGAATTTCGAGTCTTAAGCATCTACACACTTTCTTTGCACTGACTCGTTATTCGACGATTTTTACGGAAATTGGATAACTAATGAACCTTCTAGGGTGATATGGCTGGCAAGTTATCGTGGGTAACAGCCCATAGGTAGGTTGTCCAGAGCCCAGTCACTGGACCTTTCTCTTTTTGCTGCCTTTAGGTAAATCTTAGACCAGGGAAGCCACCTACTTAAAAAAAAAAAAATCAAAAAGGAGAAAAGAACAAAAAGAAATAAGCCACACTTCGTCGCACGAGTATGGCTGGCAAGTTGTCGGTGGTAACAGCTCATCGACCGGTTGTCTAGAACCCAGCTCAGAAAATGCACTAAAAATTCCCAAAACACTTAGGAAGGAGCGGAGAAGTAGAATAAACCGGGGAGATATACACTGGATTCACCCTTGTGTTGACCCCGTTAAAAAATAAAAGTAGGGAGAAAGCTACCGGTTGTAAAGATACACCTTTAGGTAGAATTCTTTTTGAGGTCACCTAGAGGCGTCGAAATCCGAAGTCCGTTCTAATTGCCGGTCAACGAGTCTATCACAATCACAATAAGATGCTTAAAACTTAGGGTTCTCATCAAATCTTGGGTGAGTTGAATGGTCGTAGAAAGCTACTCTTGAACCCTAAAATTTGAAAATCCAAAAAAAAAAAATTAGAAAAGAGTAAAAAGAGAAAAAGGAATTTTTCTTTGAATAAGGCGAGGGCTTGAGGCGGTCTGCATTTTGGCTGATACCCGGGCACTGTTGTGTCTTTGAAAGTTCAGTTCCTAAGTAGACAATTTCTTAATGATTGAAAGTGACTCAGGTCCAAATAATCCAACCTAATTCTTTTATAAATAGCATATAGTTTTTGCTAGGGACTAGCAAAAGATAGGCATGGGGGTATGATGTAAACACAATTACACTACTTAAAAGGTCTATTTTTGCATGTTCTTAAGCATAGGATTGCATTTCATGATATAAATATTGCATAACATGCATCATTTTGCATTTAGAGTAGTTTGAATAAAATGGAGGTTAATTGTCTCCTTTTATGTGCTTGGACAGGGCAAACATTTTATCGGGGCCTCGGATCAAAGATCCAACCGTATGGATGTGATCAGGGCGACAATTGGAGTTCAACGACTCCAAGATCGCCCTAATCAGGCATCCGTAGCATCAGATAGAGACCGGGGAACCCTAGAAGATCAAGGGCCAGGATGGTGTAAATCCACACTTCAGATGACAAATCCGATCGTACGAATGAATTCAGATCGACGATCGCAGCCCAACGACACAAAAATCGAGTCAATCCGACATCTGTGGCACCATCTACAACTTTCAGAAGATGGACGGCCAAGATGGAGCCACGTGGTGCCATCTCAGCCGCCCAAACGGCCGCATGCATCTTGTGAAGACCACACACCTGTCTCCTCTCCGCCTTTGGATCTCGATCCAACGGCTGCGGTCGCTCGCGCTTAAAAGCGTCCGCGCGACCATTTCGTCCGCGTAGCGCAGCGGTAACGCAGCTGCGGGCGAGGCAGAGGTTGCGGGTTCGAGCCGTGGTGAGGGGGTGGAAGGCGCGGACGAGCGTCAGATGAAGATCCAATGGCTGCGCACGCTCAATCAGGACGACGCGCGATTGGACGCTGGGCGTAACGCGCGATCGCATGCGGGCGGGCGCGCTACGCAGTGGGTGCGGACGCGATTTAAGCCGTCCGATCTCGCGATCGGACGGCTGAGACTACGCGGACGTGCGTAGGCGTTACGCGCGCGGGTAGCCGAGCGGGTGCACGTGGGCGCGGCGGCGACGGCCACGTCGGGGCTTTAGTGACGGATTTATCCGTCACTAAAGACCCCTTATTTATTATTTTGAAGATGTAATGTCCATTTTACCCCCACTCCTTGCAACTATAAAAGTAGACCCCCTCCATACGAAATTTTCATCCCTTCTTTCTCCTCTCTACCCCTCCAAAGCTCAAGAGAAGCTTGTCCCACACCCGGGATGCTTCTCACGAGATAAAGTCCAATTTTCGTTCCCCTTCGGAAGTGGATCCCGCGACGACGACGGCGTGCTGCTTCGTTCCCGTTCTTCTGCTTCGTCCTCCTTCGTCCCGCTTCGTTCTCCTTCGTCCAAGCGTCGTCCCGTCCGGCTCGTCCTCCAAGCAACCGTCGAGGAGGATTTCTCTCTCCCTATTCTTTTTACTGCTTTTTAGTATAGATTTACTGCTTTCTAGATTAATCTACTCGTCCTCCAAGCAATCGTCAAGGAGGACATTTCTCTCTCCATTCTTTTAATGCTTTCTAGAGTAAATTTATAGCTTTCTAGAGTAATTGTTTTATGCTATCTAGTTGTAATGAACAATCTCTTCAATACAAAAATACCTTGTTTATTCTACATCTCATTTTGATTTCTCTGTGTAATATTCTCTTTCTCTCTTACTCTTTCTCTCTCTTCTATTTATTGTAAATAATTAGATGGTTCTAAATTGAATTATTCTGTAACAAATAAAAAAAAATGCGTAGTTTTTAAATCAAACGTTCGCCTCGCTGTGTTCGACCCGGAATTTTAATTTCGGTATAAATTTTATTTGTTGAACACGAATTCTTCGCTTTCGAACTACAACTACAGGTTTTCCAAAATTGAACATGTTAGCGTAGGTTCGTAAGATAGCAACCCCATCAGAATATATGGCTGCCATTGGCTGGACTATTTCAGATCTAAGAGGAATTAGCCCCACCTATTGTACCCACAAGATCTACCTAGAAGATGGGCCATGATCCTCCTGTCAAATGTAGAGACAGTTAAACCCAAATATGCAGGAGGTCATTAAAATGGAAATTATCAAATGGCTTGACGTCGACATCATCTATCCCATCTTTGATAGCCCCTAGGTAAGCTCCACTCAAGTAGTTCCGAAGAAAGCCGTGCTCACCGTTGTCACCAACGAACGTGGTGAATCCATCCACACCCGCACCACCACCGCATGATGGGTGTGTATTGATTACTGGAAACTCAATGAAGCAACCAAGAAGGATCATTTTCCCCTACCATTCATCGACTAGATTCTTGAAAGATTGGCAGGGCAAAAGTATTTTTGCTTCCTGGATGGATATTCAAGATATAACCAAGTCAAAATTGCTCCTGAAGATCAAGAGAAGACCACATTCACTTGCCCGTACGACACGTTTGCATTCCATCGTATGCCATCTGGGTTATGCAATGCACTCGCTACCTTTCAGCGTTGCATGCTAGCCATTTTTTCAGAAATGGTGGGTGAATACTTGGAGGTCTTTATGGATGATTTCTTTGTATTTGGGAATTCATTCAACCACTATTTGAGCAAGTTGGAGAAAATCCTGAATGATGTATCGAGGTTAATTTGTTGTTAAGTTGGGAAAAGAGCCATTTCATGGTTCAAGAAGGAATCGTCCTTGATCACATCGTATCACATAGGGGCATTGAGGTGGATCAGGCTAAAGTTGATTTGAATTCCAAACTTCCTCCACCTAGCTCAGTCTAGCAGATCCATTTTTTCCTTGGACATGTTGGCTTCTACCGAAGGTTCATCAAAGACTTCTCTAATCTTTCCAAACCCTTAACCAACCTTTTGGCCAATGATGCCATATTCCACATGACCTCTGATAGCATCCAGGCTTACCACACCCTCTGGGACTTAGTCTCCATAGCACCTGTACTTTAGCCCCCGGATTGGTCCCAGGACTTTGAGATCATGTGTGATGCATCAGATTTTTCCATAGGCGCTGTCCTAGGACAAAGACAAGACAAGAAACCCATGGTGATCTACTATGCAAGCAAGACGTTGGATGAGGCCCAACAAAATTATACGGTCACAGAGAAAGAACTGCTCGTTGTAGTTTTTGGACTTGAAAAGTTTCGATCTTTCCTTCTAGGATCCCACGTGACCATCTATACGAACCATTCAGCCATCCGGCACCTGTTGGCTGAAAAGGATGTGAAGCCCAGGCTCATCAGATGGATCCTACTCTTGTAGGAATTTGACCTGGAAATCCACAACAAAGTCGGATCAAAGAATGTGGTGGTTGACCACCTATCCAGACTTTACCCAGACCACATTGGGCCCTCCCTGCCTTTATTTGACACCTTTCCCGAAGAACACATTCTGGCTGTGCAAGACAAGAAACTACCTTGGTTTGCTGACTATGTCAACTACCTGGTTGTAGGATAGACCCTACACAGCTGGTCCAGATAGCAACGGGTCAAGTTCTTGGCCGAGGCCAAGCATTATTTCTAGGATGATCCCCTACTGTTTTGCCTCTGTGCTGACCAGATCATTAGGAGGTGTACCCCTAAGGACGAAGTTCAGAGTGTGCTATCTTTTTATCGTGACCAAGCTTTTGGTGGCCACTTCTAAAGAAGGAAAACGACTACAAAGGTTCTGCAGTCTGGATTTTATTGGCCTTCCTTAATTAATGATGCACACAATTTCACTAAGACTTGCTCTCGCTGCCAGACTCTAGGGACCATGACCAGAAAAGATATGATGCCCCTCCAGCCCATTTTGATTGTCGAGATCTTCGACGTTTGGGGTATTGATTTTATGGGCCCCTTCCCACCATCTAAATGGATTGAAGCCATCGCCACCCGCCGATGTGATCATAAGGCTATCATGGACTTTGTTAAGTAGAACATCTTTTCCCGATTTGGAATACTAAAGGCCATGATCAGTGACGGTGGAAGTCATTTTATCCACACCCAATTCCGTGCCCTACACAAAAAATATGGGGTTAGCCATCGCATTGCCATCCCGTATCATCCACAAACAAATGGGCAGACCGAGGTCTCAAACAGGAAGATCAAGAATATCCTACAGAAGACTGTGAGACCTGACAGGAATGATTAGTCCGCACGATTAGATGATGCCTAGTGGGAAAACTGAACCGCTTTCAAGATCCCGATCAGCATGTCGCCTTATCGCATGGCCTTTGGCAAAGCTTGGCACCTTCTTGTCGAGTTGGAACATCGGGCATACTTGGTCATCAAGAAATGTAACATGGATCTCCAGTTAGCCGGTGTGCAGAGGACGATCCAACTATCCAAGCTCAAGGAAGTTCGTCGGGATGCTTTTGAGAATAGTCGGTTATACTTGGAGAAAATGAAAGCTATCCACGACTGACTCATCCGTAAAAAAACCTTCGAGCCTAATCAGCAAGTTTGGCTTTTCGATGCCCGTCTAAAACTCTTTCCAGGGAAGCTCAGGTCCAAGTGGATAGGACCATTTAGGGTAGTCAAGCTCTACTCCAATGGGGTAGTTGAAATCACTGATCCAAACACTAGGCACACTTCATAGTCAATGGCCAGAGATTGAAACACTTCCTCACCCAGGTTTCCCTAAAGGAGGTTGTCACCCTCATTGAGGGATGACATGAAGCATTGCCCAGCTAGAGGCGTTAAACTCAGCGCTTCATGGGAGGCAACCCACAGGATTTAGACTGATTTGGTACTTTACTTCACTCAGGTAATATCTTTGTGACCCCTGTGCATCCATGTATTTGTCAATGAGGACATTTTCCAGCTTAAGCATGGGGGGGCGGTAAATTGCATGATTCTGAGTTCATTTAATCAGTCTGAGTAAAATAAAATAAAATTAAAAAAAAAAATAATAATAATTGAATTTAGGAAGAAAAACTTAGGCATTAGAAATTTGTCAATAGTAGGAAATAATACAGAAAGAACTTGAACACTTAGACCTTTTAGGTCTTCAGGCTTAATCACCCTGGTGTCCGTTAAAATATGGATTTAACTTCAAATCCTTGCAACCTTAACCTACTCTAATCCACTAACTAAATATGGTGATAACTATACGACTTATCAACTCACCGTCTGACTCAGAAGGATTTTTAGTCTAAGCACTTGTGCACATTTTTTTGTACATACTCACTCCTCAGAGATTCTGACAGAAATTGGGTAGCTAATGAACTTTCTAGGGTGGTATGGCTGGCGAATTGTCATGGGTAACAGCCCATTGGTAGGATGTCCAGAGCCCAGCCACGGGACCACCTTCTCTTTATTACCTCTAAGTAAATTTGAGATCAGGGAATCCACCTACCAAAAAAAAAAAAAAAAAACAAGATGAAAAAAGAGAACAAAATAAACCATACTTCACCGCACGAGTATGGCTGGCAAGTGATCGTGGGTAACAGCTCATTGGTCGGTTGTCCAGAACCCAGCTCAGTAAATACACAAAAAGAACCAAAACACTTAAGGAAGAAGTGGGGAAGTAGAGCAAGCTGGGGAGATATACACTGGAAAAATCCTCGTGTTGACCCCAAGTAAAACAAACGTAGGGAGAAAGCTACCGATCGAACAAATACACCTTCTGGCAAAATACTTTCTTTTCCGGTCACCTAGGGGCATAGAAACCCTAAGTCTGTCTAAATTACCATTGAGTGAGTCTATCACGATCTTCACATCACGATGCTTAGCACTTAGAGTCTTTTCTAAATTTTGGGTGGGTTGGGTAGCTGTAAAAAGTTACCAACACACTCTTAACTCCAAAAATCTAAAAATGAGAAAAGATAAAAATATATATATATATATACATATATATATACATGCCTTAAAGCATGAATTCAGGTGATTCATATTTTGGCAGACACCCAAGCACTGCTTAGTCTTTATAGATCAGGATCTTAGTATATTTCCTCCTATTGACAAGTGATGAAATGTCCAAGTAATTACTTCTTGAATTCTGATTGGAAATAATGGCTAGAATAAACCTTACTAGGGACTAGCAAGGTGTACGCATGGGGGTATGATAACACTACATTTTACAATGTTAATTCTGCCAAAAGGGGCCGATCTTAAGGGTAAAATGCACAGAAGACACAGGAAAGGGAGCATTGCATACATCGCACATCAATATTACTTATAGTACATTATTAATGGCCATGTGTACAAGTGCATGTCAAAACATGCCTTAGATGAGTGATCGGACCGCATGGATGGATTCAAAGCAATGAACGGAGTCCAACAGACTCGAAATAAGGCAAATCCGACATCCGGAGCTCCCTCAATCAGCTTGAGAAGTTCTGGTCATTGATCATCAGATCAACGACCCGTAGCACACCATGTGGAGCTGCCCCAACGCCCTTCATCGCGCAGCATCATTTTAAGTCATTCGATCTCCAATCGGATGGTTGAAAAGCACGATCGCCCGCGCTCTCCGCATCTCCGCACCCGACCTCGCACGAAGATCTTACCGTTGGATCCCCATCTAATGATCGGCAGCAGTTGCTCCAAATCCTCTCCGCGCGATCGTTTGCGAGGGTAGCATAGTGGTTGCCCCCCCACAACATGCCCTCAAGGCACGCGTTCGAAGAGCCCGTAGTGTATTAGGTAGAGAAATTGACCGCGCGACCAAATTGGACTGCTTGATCTCCATCGAGCGGCCACGGTAGTGCCACGTGGCACAATCAGGCGTGTTCGACTGAACGCGGGCTATGACGCGTAGGTATGTGCGCTCGAGGCATGATCCAAGTGCACCCTTCACGAAGATCTCATCCATCCAATCTTCGATCGGACGACCTACAACATGCACACACAGATCGTGTGTGAAGAGAAGAACAGGCACGCGTGAATGACCGTCGGGCAAGGTGCTTCACCAACATTTTTCAAAGGGTTTTAGCGACGTTCCGGATGTTGCTAAAACCCCTTCTTCATTTGGAAAGACCTTCTCCCTATTTAAACCCCTTCCAACCACCCATGGAAGGCATTCAATTCATCATACAAGTGTTGTAGCACCCTCCTAGCCCCCTTTAACCCTCTTGTAGTCAACGGAGTCGACGAGCCGCCGATAGAGCCTCTCTCCACTACCGTGGCTGCCTCGCCGTATCCCCTCTCTCTCTCCTTCTCTCCCTTTAATCTAGCTTTACTTCCTTTTTATTCAAGCATTCAGCTACCGTTGTATTTGTAAAACTTGAATTGCATGTTTAATATAGTGTTGATGTTACTTTGAGCAATGGCTATGATTTGAAAGACTCTAACCCTACTCTCTCTCTCTCGCTTTTTCTCTCTCTTGCTCATTTTTCTACCATGTCTTCTTGCAAGCAAAAAATTGCATTCTTCGTGACATAAAGTGACAAAGGAAATCCAATTTTTACACCTCCCTGTAATTGACACTTCGACTCACGTCTGTTTCTTCATTTAAAATCATCAATGCGAGCATGAACTATAATGACCCTTTCAAAGAAACAAGTCTCTCGCACGTCAACCACTTTGCTCCACGTCGTGCAACACCCGCGCGTGCGCCACTGGCCCCGTCGTCATCGCCGTCACTCCTCCCTTGGACATCGTCTTCTCCGGTGGCAGCAGGTACAGCCAGCTGCCTCCTCTCCCCCTTCGTCCACTTAGCTAGGTTAGAACTACTCCCCTCTATCCCCTCTTCATTTCCCCTCTTTCTACTTCCACTTTCAACCCCTCGACACTGCAGCCCACCTCAACCTTCTCCATCTCCAACCGATCACCGGTGAGGCGCTCCACCACTCTGCACCTCCACATGCCTTGCCAAACACCTCACCACCTCCGCCATCGTCCACTAATCACCTTTTGCCCATCCATTGATCGCCATCACCTCCCTGAACGTCCACAAAACTATCCCATAAGCATAGCCACAGAATGACCTAGGCATGCACGCCTAGACCACCCCACGACCTTCCACCCATTGCCACACCTTCGCCTTGACCCGGCGAAGCTCCTCAGGTGTTTTAATGCGACTGACAGGTTGAATTGAGTGAAATGCAGGTCGACCCCGCTTCCGCCATTGACGCTGAAGCAAGAAGATTGCAAGGTCACTCTAGGCCACATGCACCCAGGTGTTGCGCTCTAGGATGTGCAGATTGGTCTTGCGCATCAACGCAGCTAGGCAATTGGCTGGAGAGCAACTGCAGCTATGGCAATTGAAGGTGACACCCTGTGGGCACGTGAGCGAAGCTGGTGGGACACTTTAGTCCCACCTTGGAAATATTTAGCACAAGTGTGTAGTATAAGTTGAATTTGTATTTTAAGCAATTCACCTCCAGTACACGAGGTGAGCTCCCTGACCCATGTAGGCCCCCACCTCGTCGGCAACACACGCCCACGTGGACTTGGCATGACCGACCCAATTACCTAGCACTCCTTGCGCACTACACCACGCTGCTGCACCTGGACACAGGCACGTGAAACCCAACACGATTACCCAGCTCTGGGTAAGGGAACCTAACAGCAAAATAGAGAGAGACGCAGGGAGGGTAGCGGGTAGGTTTTTCTCTTCAGTATAAAGGGAAGAGAAGAAGGAAAAGAAGAGGAGCTATGGTACAACCGCAGAAGAAAGGAGAAGGAAGCAAAGGCAAGGCAAAGTTGAAGGTAGGAGATAAGGAATAAAAGCCAAGGGCAGAGGTTGAAGAAAAGAAGAAGAGAAGGCAGCAAGGAAGGAAAAGGAGGAAGAAGGAAGGTGAAGCCAAGGGAAGGAGAAGCACTGTAGCTGCAGAGAGAGTAGGCAGAAGAAGAAGCCAAGAAGGAAAAGAAGAAGGTGCAGCTGCAAGCAAAGCAAGGAAGAAGACCGCAGAGGAAGAAGAAGGAGAAAGGCACTATGCAAGAGAAGAAAAGAGAAAGAAGAAAGTCAGTGAGAGATATGGCCAAGATAGAGGAAAGAAGGAAGAAGAGAAGAAAGAGAGTCAGAGAAGAGAGATATCTTCTATTTTGCTACATTTTGATATTCGTAAACTCTTTCATTTAAACACTAGATTAGGTTTTGAGTAACTGTAAGTGTTCAATTACATTGATTGAGATTAGTGAATAAATTCCATTTACTCCCTGTGTTCGACCTCAGATACTTAGGTTTCCAAGTAATAAATTCTTATTTGTTTTCAATGCTTTTTGGAGTATACTACAACAAGACTTAATAACCCGATAAAGTGCTGCAACAAAATGGCACCGTTGCCGGGGAGCAACGCGCAATTTATCACTAGTGTCTACATTCTTTTTGATCATATTGAACACTAAGTTGCCCTACTTTACTTTGTTGTGATCTTGCAAGGTATTTCACAAGGAAATTTCTCGTGCAAGTCAACTACTCTAGGGCAGGTGATCTCTTTTCTTCTCTAATCCACCTCTTAATCTTGAGAAGACAAAAGGAAGTAATTAAATTAGGAATCACTTTCCTTCTTTTCATAGTAATTACCATCTTTAAGGCAAATGTTTCCTGATTTTGTGAAAATTTGCAAATCTTACTAAAATAGAAGCGATTTTTAGAGCCAACCCCACAAATTCCTATGCCTAGTAGAAGTCACGCTTAATCTCCACGGACAACACATTTCTTGCTTTTAAGTCCATAGAGAACCTTTTTCAAGAAGAAAAAAGGATTGGAAATAGAACCAAATTAGGGTTTCCATAGTAGGGTTTTGGAATACTAGTTTACACGTGCTTGTTTAAAAGGAAATAAGCCCTTGGTTGGAAAGATCTGAACAAGATAAACCCTAAAATCAAAGCTCTAAAATCACTTGAATCTTAAAAAACATTGGACCTAATAACCTGGGAGTCAAATCAGGGTGACTTCTAGGTCATGACCTAGACTCATTCTGCCATCTTTAGGGCAGGTCAGGTGAAGTTGACCCTTTGGATCAACCAACCTTGAAATTAGTTCACAACATCAAAACATTTAAAGTTCAAGTGAAAACCCTAAAAGCACCTTTGATCTTAAAAGTGGTAGACTTAAGAGGTCAAGGTCCCCATTTTCATCTGCATGGAATCTCAGTGACAAGAGAGGTCGGGTAGGGGAAACCCTGTAACTCGTGGTGACACTCTACCATGTAGGGGTCTTTGTGGGACTCTCCCTCTTTGGTTGCCTAGGTAATTCTCTGGTGGACGACTTTCTAATCAAGGGGTATCATCCACCCCAAACCTCCATAGTCATCCAAACGTCTTTGGGTGCCTCAATTGGGTCAAAAACACCTCTAGTCCCTCATCTCTTCTCTTTAGAGCACACACATACAAATTTTAGTGGGACTCTGTATTCAGATTTAATCGCTTCACACCTTGATTCTACATCTTGATTCAAACTCAGATTCTACATCTTAATTCCACCATTTGATCCAAGCATGTATCCTAGCTACTTAGGATTACCTTTCAAGAAACCTGAATCCCGAAGAACCATGAGAGATAGAATGATTGAGGATGCCCTGAAGTTCTATGAAAATGAAGGAAAAACCTCAACACCTGTAGAAAACATTTAGGTTGATGTCCCAACAACCACAACCTTCATCATAACCTATGCCCCCAAGTGTTATTTACAGAAGCCACAAGAGGATCAACCCGAGACATGCTCATAACAGGATACATTGAGACATCAAAATTGCACAATTTTGAATACCTTCAATGCATAACAAATCTTGTACTTTGGGAACAACACCAAGATGATCTTGAAAAATGGGAAGAAATGATGAGATTATTGAAACAAATTATCATTCAGAAATACTCATACGTACCCTAAACAGAGGATAAACCATCTTGGAGTAATATCCAGGATCAATCTAATTTCCTAGATCTCGGGTCTGAGGCACAGAATGGTTGTGGATTCCCAACCGAGATAGAATACAACATGCTTGATAGTGAATTAGGTTTGGAAATTGCAGGAGAACATAATGTTGAGCCACCCCCAGACCATGAATCACGAAGCTTAGAATGCCAAAACTCCTACAGTGATGAGAGTAGACCTGAACCTCTCGAGGGTGTAAATTTCGCCCCTTATTCTGATAAGGTGACCCTCAAGGGCACTTCAGACCTAGATCCTAGTGATTTAGCCCACATCCTAAGCCTAGAATCTAGATCTGAAACATCTTGGGAAGATTGGGAGACCCTATATGAGGATGATCAAAATTTCCATAGAGAATGTGATTCTGGGCCTCTTTTTGATGAATATCACTCTCCAACATCCTCAGAGAAGTACATCAATTTTTCAGAAGTCATGCCAATCTACGATATAGAAATCGAAGAGTTGGACGAGTGAGGTTTCAATTGGGTCTTGCCCACAATCCTAGAACCTGAGTCTAGACCAAATAAGGACACCTTTTTGAGCTCAGAATTGACATATAGGCTAGACCCCAATTAGGCTGCCGAATCTACATCATGTGTTTTGTTCTATGGTGGAACTCTTCATCTTTAATGTGATTTTCACAATATCTCCGACGATTTTGAACCTAACCATGATATCGAAGAAAATGAGGACTTTCTACATGATACCACTTGTCACTTCTTTCTAGAAGAGCCCTCATACTCAATTCGCATAGAAGCCACCTCTTCCACATATACAGAATCGATCAAAACCCATTTTCAACCTCAACCTGCAACCAGACTTAATTTCTATTCTGATTCACCTCTCACTGGGCCATTTGCAGATGATTCAACTCCACATATATACCGGGCATCGGGTATCGATCAGACTTAAAATCATGACCCACCATTCTCTGATCAACCCTGCAGGGTTTCAACACCATTCACTGATCATTTTCCGGATCCCTACTCTGACTTGGCTGATTCGACTCAGCCTAAACCTAAGTTTTCATTTCCACATCCATTTGAGCTTTATTGCATATGGTGGGTTCCACATCTGTTGATCTACATCTATCAACCCACCAAATTAATAGGGTTTGGGCTACATCATCAGCCCTCTGATCTTAACAAGCACCTGGTTGGACTAACCAGGCTCTTAATCAAGGTGCTTGTTTTATAAAATTCCGCTGATTTGACCACTCCCTCTCAATTCCATGTTCCACTCGGTTGAAGGTGTTGAATTTAGTGCTTAACGGGAGGCAACCTGTCATTCGAAAAACCCAAGATCCGTCTGATTATCCATTTCTACTCCACGTCTATTGCACCTTGAGTTCAGCCCTAGATAGTTAGTCCCACATCTGGTACACATATCAGAGCTTCATATCATCCGCAAAAGTCACTCCCGACCCATTCACCCACTCGATATATCCTGTTCTAAGCCCTTGAACCCAACACTATTTCACACCCTCCATTTACAATGCAGACATTGCAAAACTTAGGCATGGAGGGGTGGTAAAGTGCATACATACAAAATCAAGAAAAGTTAGAAGGATTCTCACAAAAAATTCACATATTTCAAAAACACAAAAAAATTGAAAAATTATGAAAAAGAACAAAAAATTAGAGGAGGGAGGAAATTTTGTAAGCCACAATTAATGAGGAGAAAAGAGCAAAATGCCAGAAAAAGGAGCACAAAATGAAAAAGAAAAAAGAGATAGCCATTAGTAAGAGATTAAGGAATTAACCAAAGTTCTAGACCACATCAAAGAGAAAGAGAAAAATAGAAAAAAGTGCTAATTAGACAAAAAAAGAGACTAGTAGGAACGCTGACTTTAGGCCTTTTGGGCTAGACTGTTAGGCTTAAAAATTCAAGTACCTACTAAGATTTGGATATTCCTCAAGAGGTTGGGGAAAATGCGAAGCTTAAGTATTAGGTCTAAAGCTTAGGGAGTATTCGACCTCGTTAACTGACCTTTGGTTTGCGGGACTCGGTAACCTAATCACCCCAATTCACATACAATCTGGTTCAGTGTGCATAATCATCAAAATCACGCAAAAGCATTTAATGTTCTGAAAAAGCTACTTAGATTAGGAGTGGCCGATCAACACAAGTTGATTTGGATGAGTTCCCGATGCGAAGAGGTGGAAAATTCCCTTCGAAGATGCATAATAAACATATCGTCTCCTCAGTGCTTGTCTCTTAGGATATTTACATATCATATCGGGGGCATGTAAGCACTCCGCTGGTTCAGACACCATGGATGGCATTATCACGAAATGTCGACTGCCAGGGTCTGGATTCGACCATGGAACACCATGGGCGGGATTATCTCGAAATCTTGAAAGCCAGGGTTCTGGGGGTTGCCATGGGCGGTGCTATCACGAAGCATCGATTGCTAAGGACCTTTGAGGATTGATGGTGGGGATGAGGAATCCGATGCAGACCATGTTAGAAGCCAATCCGAAGCTAGAAATAAAAAGAAAAGAGAGTGAAAACCCTCCAAACAAATAAATCTTCTGCCTCTCTCTTACAAAAACACATTGCAAACTAAACTTAGGCTAAAAATGTCTGAAGCATGGGCGCTTTAACCGCGGAGTGCAACAAACCCTAGGATAGTTTTTACGTGCCTTAAAAACCTTCGTAGAGGATCGAGGCTAAAGCTGGTATGGTCTGGATCTTGGTTGGTACTTGAGTACCTCTAGGCCTATTGTTAGCATTCTAACCTAATCAAAAGAAAAAGGAAAAGCACTTATCATAACTGGTGATAGAAACTCAAGGTCTAGAACAAACGTTAAAACCTTGAAATTTTGCTAAGGGGCTAGCAAAAGGAGGCGTGGGGGTATGATGATAACATTATCGTGAGCCCTAACTAGCTCATCTTAACCTAGGAAAGAGAATAAAAGCTCCTACATAACCTAGAGAAGGGCCTAATTCAAGGAATTAATGTTCTGAGAAGAAAACATGAAATAAAGGTTAAAACTGCAATTTTACCATTGCAGTACATAGGTAGGATTTCTCAGAGGCAAAACATAGGTCAAATGGTCTGAAGAAGATAAAAAGTGAGTTGATTCAATAAAAAATGGGTTATTGTGCAATCTGAGAATTAAATGACATTCTTTAACCCTAAAACAAACCAACTTAATTTCACATGGTTCTGGTTAGGATAAAAATCAACTGAGCCCTCTAAAATTCATGGAAAAATATCACCAAGTGTTTAGAACCTTCAAATTGGCCTTTGGAACCTGTTTTGACCTAGATTGGGGTCCTAGCTCATTAATTGACTTAATTTGGTCTTTCATGTAAAATATCCAGTCAAATGTGGCCAAACCTAGGCTCCAAATTCACCATTGGATTTTTTAGGTTCAAATTAGATTTGTGCCAAAACTTGGACCTAAGAGGAGGTCATCTTGACCTACTTTGCAAAATAGTCCACCCAATTACATTCTGGCCCCTAACTTCTGAAAACCATTGCACAGACCCCCTAACCTCCTCCCCACTATTACAATTAGGTCCCTCCACCATTAAAGCGGAGGAATCCTACTCCGGCAAGGAATGGAGGGGGATTCTTCTCTGATTCCTTAGAGATCTCCTCCCAGATTTGGAAGAGAGATTCTCTAAGGAATTCCCTTCCATCTGAGAATGATTGCAAGATCTAAATCGCACCCAATCTCTCGTGCGAATGCATGAGAGATTTGGGTCTCCAACAGTTTCCATCTCCAACGAGGTCTCTTGTGCTTGGAAGCTTGTCTTCCAAGCATAAGAATCCTTGCCAGCGACTATAAAAGCATCGCCACCTCCGGTCGCATCTCTTCATCTTGAGTTGGCCGGAGAAATACCCCCAATTTTGTCTCCTCTCCTCCAGCCAAAGGTCCAACGAGCTCCGGCAAGCCCTCCTCCTCTTTCTCGTTGCTCTACCACAATACAAGTGGTAGAGCCACCTTCACCACCTTCCTCCGCGTCGTGCAACACCCACGTGCGCACCTCTAGCCCCGTTGTCGTCACCGTCACCCTTCCCCTGGACATCGTCTTCTCCGACGGCAACAAGAACAACCAGCTGCCTCCTCTCCCCCTTCGTCCACTTAGCTAGGTTAGAACTACTCCCCTCTATCCCCTCTTCATTTCCACTCTTTCTATTTCCACTTTCGACCCCTCAACATTGCAGCCCACCTCCTTCTCCATCTCCAGCTGACCACCAGTGAGGCGCTCCACCACTCCGCACCTCCACACGCCTCTCCAGACACCTCACCACCTCCACCATCGTCCACTGATCACCTTCCGCCCATCCACTGACCGACATCACCTCCTTAAACGTCCATCGAACTAACCCATAAGCACAGCCACAGAGCAACCTAGGCACACACCCCTAGACCACCCCATGGCTTGCCACCCACTACCTCACCTTCACCTTGACACAGCGAAGCTCCTCAGGTGTTTTAATGGGGCCGACAGGCAGTATTGAGTGAAATGCAAGTCAACCTTCCTTCTGCCATTGATGCTGAAGTAAGAAGGTTGCAAGGTCGCTCCAGGCTGCATCCACCCAAGTGTTGCGCTCTAGGAAGTGAGGATTGCTCTTGCGTATCCACACAGCTAGGAAATTAGATGGAGAGCAACTGCAGCTGTGGCAATTGAAGGTGACACCCTACGGGTGCGTGAGCGAAGCAGGTGGGACACTTTAGTCCCACCCCAGAAATCTTTAGCACAGGTGTGTAGTATAAGTTGAATTTGTGTTTTAAGCTATTCACCTCCAGTATATGGGGTGAGGTCCCTCGCCCACGTATGCCCCGCCTCATCTGCGACACACACCCACGCGGACCTGGTGTGACCAACTTGATTACCTAGCACTCCTCGTACACTACACCACGCCGGTGCGCCTGGACACGGGCACGTGAAACTCGACCCAATTACCTGGCTCTAAGAGAGTGAAACTAAGAGTGAAAAATAAAGAGAGAGACGCGGGGAGGGTAGGGGGTAGGTTTTGCTCTTCATTGTGTGGGGAAGAGAGGAAGGAAAGGAAGAGGAGCTAAGGTGCAGCCATAGAAGAATGGAGAAGGAAGCAAAGCCAAGGCAAAGTTGAAGGTAGGAGAGAAGAAATAAAAGCCAAGGGTAGATGCTGAAGAAAAGAAGAAGAGAAGGCTACAAGGAAGGAAAAGGAAGAAGAAGGAAGGTAGAAGCCAAGGGAAGGAGAAGCATTGTAGCTGCAGAGAGAGAAGGCAGAAGAAGAAGACAAGAAGGAAAAGAAGAAGGTGCAGCCGCAAGCAAAGCAGGGAAGAAGACTGCAAAGGAAGAAGAAGGAGAAAGGCACTATCCAAGAGAAGAAAAGAGAAAGAAGAAAGATAGCGAGAGATATGGCCAAGATAGAGGAAAGAAGGAAGAAGAGAGCTAAGGCAAAAAAAGAAGAAAGAGAGTCAAAGAAGAGAGATATTTTCTATTTTGCTACGTTTTGATATTCATAAACTCTTGCATTTATACTCTAAATTAGGTTTTGAGTAACTATAAGTGTTCAATTACATTGATTGAGATTAGTGAATAAATTCCATTTGCTTCCTGTGTTCGACCTCGGATACTTAGGTTTACGAGTAATAAATTCTTATTTGTTTTCAACGCTTTTTTGTCTATACTACAATGAGACTTAAAAACTCGATAAAGCATTGCAACAGCCATGCCACCCACCACACGACCTTTGCCATGTCACAGTGAAGCTCTTTAAGTGCTTTGACAGGGCCGCAAGGTAGTATTCATGACTGACAGGTTTGATCCCCAGCCGCCATTAGAGCAGGAGCAAGGCTTTCTCGCAAGCTTGCTCCAGGTAGCCCCGCTCCAGGAGACCGAGTCCCAGGTGCGCAGAACCACTTCGCAATCCTCTTGCACCTAGTAATTGAAGCCACAGCACACCGCAACTGTTGCAATCAGTGGAGACTCCCTGCGGATGCACATGAAGAAGCGGGTGGGACTTTTTAGTCACACCTCGGTAAATTTAGAAGCAGGTAAGTAGTTTAAATTATTTTTGTGTTTTATCCTCGTTGCCTTCGAACACGAGGTGAGGTCCCCTCGCCGACAAACCCACCTCGTCTGTGCGCACTCCTCCATGGACCTGGTTGACCAGACTCGATAACCCTGCACTCCTCGCACACCACTCATGCCAGTGCACCTGGACCTGGGTGCGTTGACCCAACTCGTTTACCTGAGAAAGGCTCTAGGAGAGTGAGACTAAGAGAGAAAAGAGAGAGAGCATACGCGGGGGAGGGTAGCGGTAGGTTTTGCACTTCTGTGCAAGGGAAGGAAGAAGGAAGAGGAAGCCGAAGAAGGCTAAGGGCAATAGGAGTCAAAGAGGAAGTTGAGGACTGATGCGTGCTTTTTACACTCAACTCAGTAATTAAGTTAATTTCACTTAAATAAGAGTAGAAAAAGTCACTTAGTTTAACTCAAAATTGTGTCGGTTGTGTAGTATAGGGTCGAATTAACCTAACATTTTGGAAATTTTTACTGGTTGAGTCCAAGTCTTTCACTGGGAGGTATAATAATTTTTTCCAAATTCACCAATTTTCTTTTATTTCTTTATAAGTTTAGGAGGTATAACTAGGTTGATTTTAAAACATGAATTTTGCCAAAATATTTAAACTATAAAGAATATACAAAATTCCATATGCAAAACATATTTACTCAAATGATGTTTGTTTTCCAATTTTATTTCAAAAGAAATTAAGGCAATAAAAGTTGTTTTATTAAAACATGCCTTTTTTACAATTAAGAACAAAAAGTAATTAAAATGATGCAAGAGAAATAATATTCTTCATTTATTTTCTTCAGCCTCTCTCTTCTTTCTCACTCTCTTTCTTTTTATCTCTATCTCGAGCTCCTTCTTACCTCTCTTCTTCTGTTCCTGCCTTCTTCTCTTTTTATCTCTTATTCTCTTCCCCTTAGTCATCTCCTACCTTCTTCTCTTCCCTTACTGCCTGTTCTTCTTCCTTTCCTTTGCTTCAGCTCTTCACTTAACCTTAGCTTTCAATACTTAGCCAACAGCTCAACACTTAGCATTTAACAACCATCGGCTTCTCTTTCAAATCCCTTAGACTTTCAGCTGAACTGGGTTTTTTTTACATTTTAACCAAAAATTATTTTATTTACGGTAAGGACCTTTCAAGGATACACATCACTGTGAGACTAGGGTGGGACTAAACCCTACTCGGTCCTCGCCTAATCTCAATTAGGTTTGATTTCGGTTTATTTCATATCGGTTCATAGTCTCAAGCCAATCTGGCTCAACCCAAACTCCCAGGCCTTGCCCTCCAAGGGCACATTCGCTCACGCCCATCGGGCGCACAACTGCAGGCACAGAAGCCCGCTCACACACATGCACATTCTCAGATAATCAGATTGGTAACCAATGTGCCGAGCGCTGATAACTAAATAGCCGAGGTAACAAAATCGTTTTATCCCCATGCGCACGCTTAGAAAGTGACGATGTGGGACTATCATAACCCCTCCCAGACCCAACTTCAAATGATCATAACTTCCTACCTAGAGCTCCAAATCGAGTGATTTAAAGTTTGCTAGAAATCTCTAAGGTAGATATATACAGTTGAATGGTCAATTTAAGGATTAGAGGATGTTTTCCTCTTCAATTTGAAGAATGAAATAAGGGGTTCCTATAGGTTATTTATTTCCTGGAAATGATTTTAACTTCACAGAGTCCTCAGATGGACTTTTCTCTCTTATTTTAAGGTCTGTACAAGTTCTAAATATTATTCCACATCTGCTAGTGTAGTCTCTAAGCTCTCAAGACCTTCAGGACCAGCAGGGAAGCTTTTCACTCCACTGAAAGCTTCAGAGTTCAAAATTTTCAGACTAAAATGGATGAACAGACACAGGGAAACATCTCTGATTGATTTAAACTAATTCTAAGGGTTATAACAGACTTAACTAGGCATGATTTAGATTCATATCTCAACAAAATACTTCTACTGTTAGTTTGGGTTCAAAAGTAACCCAAATTGACAGGGTTCAAATTCTCACACAATAAATCATCTGAGCTCACTTTATTCTCTATCAGATCATTCAAAAAGATCTCAAAATCCCTTTCATCTCATCAATTCCTCAGATTGAGCTCAAAACTCCATAATCGAACTCAGTTTGACTGTGGAGGCACAAAAATTGACTTTCCATTCAAAACTTCTCCACAGGAAATGAAAGCCTCAATTAGAGGTTCAAAATGTATTTGTTTGTCAGAGAGATTTAGAGGTTGTTAAAATATTCTAAGGGTTTAAACAGCTTCAGTGCATTGCATTGAAGCTTCTGAGTTCCTTAAATTCTTCTTATATCTCTTTATCAGACTTCTCCAATTCCACCGGAGTTGTAGAAGATGAACTTCATTCTATAGCTCCAGACACTTAATCCTCAAAGAATCATCCTCAGAGCAATCAGTGATCCACATTATATCATTCTGGAGCTTCTTGCTAAGTTCTAGAGGCTGAAACTCAAAAATAGCTCGTCGGAGCTCGCTGGAGCTCCGGTGAGTCCATAATATATGTAAAGTGTACACAGATTGATTAAACTTACCATTTTTAATCTAAAAAGGATCCTGAGGTTGCAAGGAACCTCAAAATCACATTTAATTCTTCATTTGTCCATTAGAATTAAGATTTGACAGTGAATTTGTTTCCTTAAAAATATGATTTGAATTAAGCTTAGGACTTGTTTAACCACTCGATTGAATGGTTAAAACACGTCAACAAGTGTTTATATTCATAAATATATATTTAATTTAGGATTTGAACTACTCCTGAGTTGCCATTGACAGCGAGCTCACAGGAACTTAATTATATTTGGGCGTTTAATTTATATGTGATATTTATAGATATTATAGTGTCGATTAGGGTCCATAAATGATGGATAAATGATGAAAGACCCTATGAAGGTGAAATTAAGTAGAACTATTGTCGCCATTGACAGTGACAGTAGTCGATGGAGGTGAAATGTGAATTAGGCGATTAGGTGATCAATTAAACGAGTAAATGTGCTAGAAGTGATTCTGAGGGTTAAAGGAAGGTGGACAGTGAATTAAAAAGACAAGACTTAAGCTCTGGCGAGCTCAAGGAGCTCACCGGAGTCGGAGAAGATGAAACTAAAATTCTAAAATTACTCTAATCTAACTACCTAAACTAACTAACTAAGCTAACCTACTCCTACTCCTACTCCTACTCCTAATCTATTATTACCTAGACGAAGGGGTCAATAGGGTTCCACCGAAGGTTCATAGCGGACGACGAAATCAGAGGGTGGAAGAAGATCTCCGGCGGGCAGATTTGAGTTGGGGCAGAGGGTTCCTTTGGTCGGCGCTTGTGTCAAAGATGCAGAAGACCATGGCAGATCTCCTCTGCTGATCAGAATGAATGGAGGAAGTCAGAAAATGAAATGGGAAGTCGCCAGAGTTTTGGACAAATAGCCTATCTAAGTCGGCTACAGTGTTAGAAGAGGGAAGGGAGCCAACTTGAGTAAAATCCGAGGGGTGAGGGGGTATTTATAGTAGTTTGCGGTGAAGAGAATGGCGAGGTCTGGCTGAAGAAGGAACTTGAGGAGCTTAACCTCTGTCGTTGTCTCCGATGACGGTGAGGTTATCTACCATTGAAAAATAGGATTTCCGGTTAATCCAGACTGGTGGATCAAGAGGAAGTGGTGAGCGTAAGCTGCAAGAGCGTGGACAAAGAAGGTTGATATCGGCAGGGAGGTGATCATGCGGTGGTGTGACTCTCTGCTAGCAGCCGTTCATTCGACTGAAGATGAAGAAGAAGATGAAGACGAAAAGGGACTTAAATGTAATAAATCTTAAGGACCTGTGTGAGAAATAAGGACCTGATTATAATGAATATTAAGGACAAAAATGTAAATTCAGGTTTTGAAGGTTTATTTTAACTTAGATCTTTTTCAACTTTTTATATATGTTAGTAAATAAGGTAAATATTATGTTTTCACCTTGAATTTACATTTTTGACCTTTTTAGGTTAATTTATTAGATTAAGCAAAATTACTCAAGTTATTATATACTTAGGTTTACATTAAGTTTAAGTTACTTATCTTAATAATTAAGGGAATGATTAATAGGATTTCGAGTCCAATTATTATCTAAATTATTAATAATGTTAATGGAATGATAAAATGTCATTTTAAACTTATTTTAAGGTCCTTTACTAAATATCCCTTACTCTATAATTAACCCTTATATGTTCATAACCTTAGCTAATTAACTAGGAAGACTAGTTAATTAGGGGTAATTAAAGATCATGATGTGTCTCATCAAGGACCTGAAGGAAAATCTGAAGGAGAAAGAAGGAGATCAGAAGCTGAAGGAAGAAGGCAGGGCTAAGGAAGGAAGCCGAAGAAGGAAGAAGCCAAAGCAAAGAGAGAACCAAGGAAAGAGAAGAAACAGCTAAAGAAAGAAGAGGACTCTGAAAGAAAGCTCAAGGCTGAAGGAAGGCTAAAGAACAAGGAAGCTGCAGAGAAGAAGAAGGCTTGGCTGAAGACAGAGAAAGAGAAAGAAGCCAAGGTAGAAGAATGAAGGAGAAATCAGAGAAGGAAGAAAAGGAAGAGAAAGAACATGACATCAGAGAAGAAGAAAGAAGAAGAGAAAGCCCAAGCTAGAAGCATCTTATTTTCACATCTTTATCCATATTTTTTGAGCTTTTATATACATTGAGACTAGTCTATTGCTTCATCATTTGATTAAACATCACATTTATCAAATTGAGATTGTGTTCTTATCTTTTAAATAACAATTTGCTTCCTGTGTTTGACCTCGGATTGTTAGTTTTTCGAGTAAGAAATTCTTATTTGTTTTTCGAAGTGATTTCAACTATACTGCAACGCGATATTTGCAAACCCGATTTCGCTTTCGAGTAAACATTTTGGTGGTGTTGCTAAGGAGCAACGGGCATTTTACAAACTTTAATCACAACCTTTGATTCGGTATTAACTTACTCTCTTTCTTTTGTTGTGATTGTTTCATGGGAAGAAAAGATAACAACTACACAACAACCACACCAGGAACAGGTAAATTCTCATTATCCCTTTCTCTTAATCCCCCGAAATCCGAAAAGGAAAACAAAGAAAATCAATCTGGGGCTACTTGCTTTCTATATTTAGTAATTCACCAAAGTTGCTTGATTTTAATTTCAACACATTTTTAAGGTAACTAAGGCTAGCACCTTCTTGATTGAGCTCTAGATTTTTTTTTTGATTGAGCTCTAGATACCATCTTTGAGGCAACCAAAATGGACCAAATAAAGCCAACTTAAGGATTTCAATCTAGAGTTTTTAGAGACACATCTTCTCTAAGCAAAGAATCAAAATTTTCAAAAAGAGGTGTGCCTAGGCCTTGCTTGAAGAGATTTATCCAAAAGAAACCCTAAGAAAATCAAGCACTTAAATCACTTGAACCCTAAAAGAAAGGACCAAAAAGCTCTCAAAGAACAAAGATGTGAAGTTGACCCCTTGGGTCAACCAACAATGAAATTAGGCGACTTCTTGCACTCAAAAGATATAAAGTTCAAGTGGAACCCTAAGCACCTTGATCTTAACTAAAAGTTCTAGACTAAAGAGGTCAAGGTCCCCATTCTGGTCTACCTGGAATCTCAGTGACAAGAGAGGTCAGGTGGGGGAAACCCTGTAACTCGTGGGGATGCTCTACCATGTAGGGGTCTTTGCAGGACTCTCCCTCTCTGGCTGCCTAGGTATTTTTTAGGTGGACAGCCTTTCTAACTAAGGGGCATCATCTGCCACAAACCTCTATAGTCACCCAACATTTTGTGGGTGTCTCGATTGGGTCTAGCACATTTTAATCTCATTAAATCCTTCAGTGCATGTTTGGTAAGAGGTCCTTAAGACCATCCTTAAGACCTCCTTTAGAAATCCACTCCTGCCTAGTTCAAGCCTCGACGCCCGTGTTTGTGCAGCAACCCCACCACATAGATCTCTCCTCTGATTCATCAGAATTGAGTTATCCTTCTTACATCATGGCACAATCAATTTAAGAAGAGAACAACCTTGAGCACCAACTTCAGCGCTTAAATGATTTATTCCAAAACTTTGTAAACCTGCCGTAGCATCCTATGATGCGAGATCACTATAATCCTGCTACGGTGGCAATCGAGCCTCGAGTCCAAATCCCGGCTGGAGGTCCTGATTCTGAACTCAAGCCCAACATGACTCATGCCATTCCAAAATTCCATGGGCTTAACTCTAAGGATCCCTTCTAGCACATCAAACAACTCAAACATCTGGCCCAGACCTTCGGGTCAGATGCACAAAATTGGGATATTCTGCTCATGAAGATGTTTTCTTTCCCCCTCATCGACAAGGCTGCTCATTGGTATCAGACTCAAACTCATCCGATCAACACATGGGTTGAACTCCAGTCTGAATTTTTGAAAAGGTTCTTCCCTGTTGGCCGGACGAATGCCTTGCGCCACCAGATCACTCACTTCACTCAACAACCAGGAGAACCTCTTCATGAGGCATGGGACCGATTCTTGGATCTCATGCGAAAGTGCCCCCATCGCGGAGGTCCTAAATGGGAACAAGTCTAGTGTTTTTACCAGGGACTCCGTGAAGACATTCGATTGTTCATCAATGCAACCTGTGGAGGAAACATCATGGGTCAACATGAGGACACGGTGTAGGAGATTCTCGAAAATATGTGCGAGAACTACATCAATAATGACTCTATGGGCTTATTCGATCGGACGAATGCTCCTGCATCGTCGAATCTTAGGGGAGCACATGAGACGCAGGGCCTATCCACATCCATCGACTTGGAGCTAATGGCCAGTCTGTTGGACAAGGTCTCTATCATAGAGAAGAAGGTGGACGAGCTGACTCGGCATCTGCAGTGAGCCACCTCTGTGCAAAACTAGTTTGCACAGCCACCTCTTGCGAGGGAAACTATGCAGAACATCTATCACTGATCTTCTCAGGGGATGGACCCGTATCCACCCCTGTCTGACTCCAGGACCAAAGGGACCTCTGATCCACTCTATTCTAATTGGGGCAACTCTGAACCCTCATACTCTGATTTTCCTGAGGCTCCCCAGACTTGCGAGGACCTCAATGCCACCTAGAATGACCCATTCTCCAATACCTCTAACCTTGGATGGCGGAATCATCCCAACTACTTGTGGGTAGGAAATTCTCAAAATCAAAGACCACCTTATCAACCCCGTCCACAAGCTCCTCATCCATATCAGCCGCCTCAGCCTTAGTCCAACCCCACCTATCAATTTGGGACAAACCAAGTAGATCAAATGACTCTTATCCTTCAAACTCTGGCTGACATTCAGAAAATGAATGAGGCAATACAAAAATAGCACAGGGAGGAGATCACAGAGGTTCGCAATCAACTCGCCCAGATGGAAAATTCTCGCCAGCCTGGCACACTTCCTTCGTAACCTCTAGCTAATCCAAATAACGTGCTGACCCAGAGGCACGTTATGAACCCAAATCCGAGCCACGCCCACATGGTTTATCAGGTCCCTTCTGTTCCATCTCCGATAGGATGGAAGCTTCGACATCTTATGTGGGATTTCAACAGCAGCCACCTATTTTACCAGCCCCAAACCAAAACCAGGTCAAACTAAACTCCATAACAACCTGTAGTGCTAAAGCAACTTAAGACCCACCTTACCCAAACCACTCCAAGCCTGGTAGTAACCAAAGCCGTTGGATAGTTATCCAAGACACCCTTATCCTAGATCAAGAACCTAGACCTATTATAGAGGAACCAACCAAGGTTCCATTTCCTGAGGCCTTGACCAAGTGAAAAAGGATAGCCAAATCCATGGCTCCTGAGGAGGATCTAGTCAAGCTCTTTGAATAGGTCTAGATAAACATCCCCTTGATGGATGCAATTCGCCACGTACCGGCTTACACATGATTTCTGAAGGACGTGTGTACACCCAAGTGTAAGCCATGAACCAAAAGTGGTAGTTTGGTCGTACTGTTAAAGAAAGCCAGCTCTGTAACCTTGAGCAAACTCCCACCTAAGCCTAAAGACCCAGGTACCCCCCTGATTTCATGTACTATTGGTGAGACCCAATTCGATAGAGCCTTATTAGATCTAGGTGCCTCCATAAACCAAATACTTGCATCCCTACATGACCACCTTGAAGAATCTGAGCTTAAACCAATAGAGGTGTGTTGCAGTTAGCTGATTGATCCATCAAGTAACCTAAGGGAGTACTCAAGGATGTCATTGCTAGGGTACGGGATTTCTACTTCCCGATGGATTTTATAGTCTTGGATATGGATGCACCTGAGAAACCAAGGGATACACCGATTATACTAGGGAGACCTTTTGTTGCCATTGCTAGGGCAAATATAAACTGTGAAGAGGGCCAAATAGAACTAAAATTTGAGAACCAAACATGGAAGATTGACATCTTTAAGGCTCAACAAGGGATTAATTGCGGTGTTATAGAACAAATATGTGATATCAAAGCCATGGTTGATGAATCGCATATCGAGGACAACCTGATTGTTCCCGATCAACCACCAGAAGACCAAAACCCACAAACAGAGGAGTCTGAACCTAATCTAGATGCACCCATAACTCCTTCCCTTGTTCCTGATGCACACCATTAACTGCCCACTATTGCTGATAACCCCATCTTGGAACTCAAGCCTCTTCCTGACCATCTGAAATACGTCTTTTTGGGTTCTAATCAGATGTTTCCTGCGATTATCAACTCCAAACTTGCACCTGACCAGGAATCCCGTCAGATTACTGTTCTCCAGCAACATCGTAGAGCCATTGGATGGACAATCTATGATTTGATTGGCATTAGTCCCTTTTATTGCACACACCTAATCTACATTGAAGAGGGCACACAACCTTCACGAGAAATGCAGAGACGTTTGAACACTAATCTATAGGAGGTCGTGAAAAAGGAGATCATTAAGTGGTTAGACACTGGGAGCATCTACCCAATCTCCGACAGTCGGTGGGTGAGTCCAATCCAGGTTGTGCCTAAGAAGGCAAGACTCACCGTTGTTACGACTGAAATCGGAGAGGTCATACCGACCCATGGGGCTAACTCGTGGAGAGTCTACATTGATTACCGAAGACTCAATTCCTCCACGAAGAATGATCATTTCCTACTACCGTTTATTGATCACATCCTAGAGAAACTGGTAGGAAATAGGTTCTTCTACTTTCTTGATGGGTACTCTGGTTATAAGCAAGTGGCAATCCATCCTGAGGACCAAGAAATGACCACTTTCACTTGCCCCTTCGTGACGTACGCATTCCGAAGGATGCTGTTTGGTCTCTGCAATGCTCCAGTGACTTTTCAGCCATGCATGCTTTCCATATTCCCATATATGGTAGGTGACTATCTGGAAGTCTTCATGGATGACTTCTCAGTATTCGGAGCATCATTTAACAATTGCCACCACCAGTTGGTCCAAATCCTCAGACGATGCATTGACATGAATCTGGTTCTTTCCTAGGAAAAGAGCCATTTCGTGGTGCCTGAAGGAATTGTCCTGGGACATCTGATCTTAGAGAAAGGCATCCAAGTCGATCGAGCCAAGGTGAACTTGATTTCCAAAGTCCCTATGCCCAGGTCGATCAAGGACATCTGATCTTTTTTGGGCCACGTCAATTTTTAATATCGATTTATCCCTGATTTTTCGAAAATCGCGTGCCCCCTGACCACTCTTCTCTCCAAGGATGTACCTTTCAAAATATCCAAGGAATGCAGTCAAGCATTTGAGATCCTTCATGATCGAGTTACCCAAGCCTCGATCCTACAGTCCCCTGATTGGTCTCAACCCTTTGAGATCATGTGCGATGCATCTGATTTCGCTATAGGAGCGATATTGGGGCAGAAAATTGACGAGAAACCCATGGTCATTTACTATGCTAGCAAAACACTTGATGAGGCTCAGCGTAACTACACAGTTATTGAGAAAGAGTTGCTAGCCGTAGTATTTTCCCTGGAAAAATTCAGATCTTATCTTCTGGGTTCCCATGTTATCATTTACTCAGATCACACAGTTGTGAAGCATCCCCTTGCAAAGAAGGACATGAAACCTCAATTAATCTGCTGGATCTTACTGTTGCAAGAATTTGACCTCAAGATTCTTGACAAAGAGGGAAAATAGAACGTGGTAGCTGATCACTTGTCCCACCTTCCTTCTGAGATCATCGACCCTTCTAGACCATCACAGAACATTTTCCTGATCAGCATCTTCTGATTATCAATACAAGGCTTCCACGGTTTGCTGATATAGTAAACTACTTGGCATCACATCAGATCTCGTCCGATTGGTCGAAGGCCAAGAAGGACAAATTGCTTTCCAATGGCAAGTATTACTTTTGGGAAGACCCATATCTTTTCCGCATCAGTGCTGATCAAATAATTTGATGATGTGTCGCGGAAGTGGAAATCCAAGATATACTCTCTTTCTGCCATGACTAGGCATGCGGTGGACACTTTTTAGGACATAAAACTATAGCAAAAGTCCTCCAGTGTGGCTTTTACTGGCACACAATTTTCAAGGATGCATACAATCACTGTAAGGCATGTACTAGTTGCCAGACCTTGGGCAACATGAGCCATCGAGATATGATGCCTTTACAGCCGATTCTGGTATGCGAAATCTTCGACATTTTGGGGATTGATTTTATGGGACCCTTCCCTATCTCCAACGGCTTTGAATACATTTTAATCGCTGTTGACTATGTGTCCAAATGGATCGAAGCCATTCCGACCTGAACCAACGATCACAAACTTGCCATCAAATTCATTCACCATAACATCTTCTCACGGTTCGGGATTCCATGTGCAATAATTTCTGATTGAGGGACCCATTTCACAAATGCTCAGTTCAGGTCACTGATGACCAAATATGAGGTGTCACACCGAATCTCTACTCCTTACCACCCCCAAACTCCAGGTTACTGTTCGACTTGACAGGAAGGATTGGTCATCCAGGCTTCCAGAAGTTTTGTGGGCTTATAAGACCACCTTAGGTATGTCTCCCTTCAGACTAGTGTATGGGAAGGCGTGTCACCTCCCTATCAAATTAGAGCATAAAGCCTATTTGGCAATACGGAACTGCAACATAGATCTTTCTAATGCTGGAAGCCATAGAAATCTTCAAATGAGCGAGATGATGAATTACGCCACGTGTATGAGAACTCGCGAATTTACAAAAAGCAGGTTAAAGCCTTTCACGACAAATATATACCTAGAAAGATCTTCCATCCTGGTCAAAAGGTCATACTCTTTGATGCCCGACTCAAATTGTTCCCAGGAAAACTACGATCTAAATGGAGCAGATCCTACTTAGTCTGACGAATCATTGGAAGTGGAGCCATTGAGATTAGTCCACTCTGTCTTGATTCCAAACCCTTCATCATGAACTGTCAGAGACTCAAATGTTCATTGACGTGATGATACAAATTTGGTTGAGATATCCTTTACCCTCCATTCTCCCTAAGCTCATTGCACGTAGCCGATGGCGTAAAACTCAGCACTTAACGGGAGGAACCTGTCATTCTTGAAAAACCTGAAACCTTTCTTGCCATTTCTATGCTGAATTCATATTGCACTTTAGGGTTCATCCATTAGAACAACTGACTCCACCTCAGGTACCCATACCCGAGTGTAGAAATCGTCCACAACAGTCACCTCGACTCATTCGCCCACCCAAGACCTGTCCTAATAATGAAGTTGAATTTGAACCCACCTAATTTACAATGGGGACATTGCAAATTGTAGGCATGGGGGGGTATGAAAGTGCAAAACTTCATGAAAACTCATCTCACAAGAAACAATTTCAACAAAAAAATCATATATCACAAAAAAACACCAAAAAATGAAAAAATATTGAAAAAGAACAAAAAAGTTGAGTGGGAGGAGAGAAAATTTTTGAGGCTATACAAAATATGAGGAGGAAAGGAGCAAAATGACAAAAAAGGGGCACAAAATGAAAAGGGAAAAGGATAGTCATTAGTAAGAGATTATGGAATTAGCCGAAGTTCTAGACCACATCAAGGAAAAGAGAAAAATAGGAAAAAAGTGCTAATGAGAAACAAAAGGAGTTTAGTAGGAATGCTGATCTTAGGCCTTTTGGGCTAGACTCTTAGGCATAAAAATTCAGGTACCGGCTAAGATCTGGATAATCCTCAAGATGGTGGGGAAAATGAGAAGCTTAAGTATTAGGTCTAAAACTTAGTAGTATTCAACCTCGTTAACTGACCTTTGGTTTGCGGGACTCCGTAACCTAAGCACCCCAATCCACACACAGTCTGGTTCAGCACAAATAATCATCAAAATCATGCAAAAGCATTTAATCATCAAAAACACTTGTTTGATTGTTTGTCATCACTCCCACCACCCCGGGATTTCCCACCAAACTTCGCATAGAGAAGATCCAAGAATCTTGATTCTTGAATCTTTCATCGTGTGAAGTATTCTTTGAGGCAAAAAATAAAAAGATTGATTGCCATCCCTTTTTGCCTCATTTATCTGCAATTCGGGATCACATTTTTGGTGGGGAGACTTGAATTGAGTTGATTCCAACCCCACCACGACCTTTCACGTGCCTAAGATTTGATCCCGAATACTTCAAACTCAACAATTTGATTTTCTTTATCTTATGGTTGAGCCTTGTGTGTGGAAAATCATTTTGGTGATTCGGAGCACTTGAATTGAAGTGCTTTAGCTCCCTTTCACACAAATCTAAGATTGACTCGTGCATCCACACATAGAAATCTCCATCTAGGGAAGCCCAAAGCATTTTAGCATGCATTAACCAACTGACATTGAAGAAGGGTTTGTTGTGCTTAGAAAAAACTTGTATTCTCTCAAAACCTGGAGATTGGTTGAATTGGTAATTCAGCGAAATCCTAAAATCCATACTACTTAAGGCTGAAACTCTAAAAACCATTCACCAATTAAAACTTCAATTAGGGGAGATTTCCCCGTTGCATGCTTGGTTTACATACTTTATAAAATCAACCACTTGGGCATTACCCATAAATAATGCCCTTCACATTCCAGAAGCACTTGATCCTAAGCCTCTAACTTAAACTGGAAGCAACTTGACCCTTACTAAGGATTGGAGGTCTAACTACCTGCGTCTAGTGCCTACGTGTTGGTGAGGGTTCCCGCGTGCTATCGGGTGTCTAAGACTGGGGCAAACGGCCTTTCAATCAGGCCCGGTGGTTCTGAGGTGCTTGCATTCGATTCCGTAGGTCGTGATAGTAGGCAACTTAGATCTTTAGGTCTAAGGGCACACTGTAGAGGTTAGGAATTTGATTGTATTGATTTGTCATCAAGTGTACCTTTGCGGCGTCATTTCTCTCATCTCCTTTTCCCTTCGTATCCCCCCAATTCTTCCTGCGGTAGTGCATGTTTGGGAGGAGGTCACAAAAACCTGAACTTTGTGAATTGCCTGATAATTTTAGAAAAGAAGCTGAATCGTCCTCCTCCTCAACAAGCATGGTTGCACGCCCACCCCTAAATCCTGAGGGAGGAAACCGCCCTTAAAACCCACTAGGTGGTGTAGCCTTGGATCCCATAACCCGCCTCCAAGCCCAAATTGAAATGTATAATGAACAAATTGAGGCCATTAGGGAAACATTGGAGGAAATGCAGAACCCTCCCGAATGGGAGGAGCCTAGGTCTCTTACCTCCAATCAGAATCTCGTTGCTACAGAGACCATAGGACAAATTTGGGTCCCCATGGGCGAGGATGACATTGAACTGAAACCTAACATAATTGGCCTGATAAATTTTCACTTCCATGGTCTTGCAGGTGAAGATCCTTTTCTCCACTTGGAAGACCTAACCCGATTGGATAAAACTGTTAAACTGAGAAATATCGGGTTATCTATAGTCCTCATGAAAATGTTCTCGTTTCAATTGCGAGATATAGCATCGCAGTGGTTACGCACCCTTAGGAGAACCATCCACTATTGGGAAGAGAAGCGAACAACGTTTCTCAAGAAGTTCTTCCCAATCGGGTGAACCAATGCGCTTCGCCGTGCTATCACTTCATTTACGCAACAAAACGGTGAACAGTTTCATGAGGCATGGGAGAGATATAATGACCTCCTCAGGAAGTGTCCGCACCATGGTCTGCCTAAGTGGCATATAGCCCAGATTTTCTACTATGGGCTAAATGAGACTTTGAAGCAGATTGTAGATGCTTCCTGCAGAGGGAATTTCATGAATAAAGACGAGAATGGAGCATTCGAATTGTTTGAAAATATGAGTGAAAACTCAATGAACAATGCCTCCATTGTCGCCTTTAATCGTACCAGCCTGCCCCGTAATGTTCATGAAGTTGACACAGGATCCTCCCATTCATCCACAGATCTCAGCCTTATTGCACAGAAATTGGATGAAGTCTCCGTCGTGCACAAGAAGCTGGATGAGCTTCTGTCCAACCCCGCCTGTTCTATGGTAAACACCCCCACCTCACCACTTCGTCACAATCCAAATTCTTCCAACACCAAGCTTACTCCAGGAAACCTCGTAAGACCTTCCGTACCGAGTGTCGCGCCGAGCGATTCGGCAAGTCATGTGGATCTGGCTTCTGCGAGCCAGTATTTTGACAGGGAGGGCCAAGCCTCCATGTGCTCAGACGCATATTTACATGCGGACGTATCTTCTAGCATAGAAGATGCTTGCGCCCTGGGGAACAACCCGTTCTCTGCCACTTATAACCTAGGGTGGCGAAATCATCCGAACTTCACATGGTCCAACAACCCACAGTGCCAAAACCCCGCGGGTGGACCAATGCGACCGTCCGCACCCATCATCCCATGGGCCCAATCTAATCCTTTGGCGAATCTGCCCTCAGGACCATGCATACCGCAAACAGAACATGCATCAAGCCCTCTTGGTAAATTGATGCGAATGATGATGGAAAAGTCAAAGCACCATGAAGAGAACATGACCTCTCTTCAGCACCAATTGGCGTAGCAGAATGCTGAGATCAGTCAACTACGCAAGGCGACCTGATCTCAGGGCACTCTTTCAGCCCAACCTGTTCCCAACCCACGAAATTTCATACCCTGCGGTCCTCAACCATAGGTACAACCTTCTCAGGGGTAGGTTCATCAGAATCTGCAGGCTCCGAGCATTCCACCGAGATTTCAGGCTAATCATGCTGTAGCACCTCTCTCTTATGTCCCTATTGCGAACCCTCCTCCGTCTGGACTCTTATGTCCTACTGGACTCGCATCATGCAGTACGATCACTACGACGAGTGACAAGCAAACCATCAATCCGCCTCGACCTGAGCCTGGCCCGTCTTCTTCATCACCCTCTCATTCAGGATGCGCACCGAATTCGCGAGAAGACGATACACCTAAATTGGTGCCAGAATCAGTCCTATTCCCTGAGGATCTACTGAGGGAGCCAAAAGGCAAGAAGAAGGATACGCAGGCCTTTGATAACCTGCGTAATTTGTTCAGGGATGCTGAAATCAAGGTACCCCTGCTCGAGGCTATCGATAACATACCTACTGTCGCCTGATTTTTCAATGACTACACAACACCCAGGCGACAGTCAAAGAAAACTAAGAATCTGATGGTTCTCTCGCCTCATGCGAGTTGTGCTATACTATCAAATCTACCACCGAAGCAGAAATTTTCGAGCACACCGCTTATTTCCTGTAGCATCCAAGGCTGCAATTTTAACCGTGCCCTGCTTGATCTAGGATCTTCCATCAATCTTATACCAACCATCATGCTTGAAAAATTTTCCTTGGGAAATCTGAAACCCACCCCTGTCACGTTACAGTTGGCAGATCGTTCTGTCAAAATCCGAAAGGGTGTGGTGGAAGACATGGTGGTTAGGGTCAACAGTCTCTGTTTTCCTATTGAATTTCTTGTTTTAGATATGGAAGTTCCTAGCTCACTTTCTAATTGTCTAATCATCCTTGGTCGACCTTTCTTGGCCACAGCCTGC
Source organism: Thalassia testudinum (assembly GCA_037157565.1). Lineage (NCBI taxonomy): Eukaryota > Viridiplantae > Streptophyta > Magnoliopsida > Alismatales > Hydrocharitaceae > Thalassia > Thalassia testudinum. Next base: position 15,215,745 of record JAZHRO010000063.1, read on the forward strand.
GCCCATATCGACTGTGAGTCAGGCTGTATTGAGATTGTCGTTGGATCTGAGAAGCTCAAGCTTAACATCTTCAAGGCAAGCAAGAACTTTGATTGCGATTGCATCAAGGATGACACGTCTGATGAGGACATGGCCATCAGTGCAAGTATCGGACTAATTGGTACTTATTCTGACTGTTGCGGATTACCTATAAACACTGACGATTGCCTGACAAACACATATTGTGACATTGCCCAATCCCTCCCTTGTCCCGTACCTACTCCTGACCAGACTTCTAACGAGGTTTTCTCCGCTTCCCATACCTCATGGTTTGAGTTATATCCAGGCTACTCACCGCCAGTCCACACTCTTGAAGACTGGATTGCCCTTTCTTTCCTGCCAAATCAGGTGGAGTTGCAACTCCACACTAGGACCTTGAGCCCATATATTAATCACTGGGGCTATTCCTTTTTGGATCCATCTATCCAAGAAGCCCCTCCTCTTGGCCAATCTGAGGGCCAACTTCTTCCTCCGGACATGTTTTTCGATCCACCTAGGGCACTCTCATACCAAGAAATGCCAGATCTTTCACCATCCACTCTCGAGCTGAAAGAGTTGCCTAGTACACTTAAGTATGTTTTCAGGGGACCAAATGAAACTCTCCCCGTAATCATCAGTTCAAAATTGACCAGGGAGCAAGAGTGCATACTAATGAAGGCCCTTATGGAACAGAAGGCAGCCATTGGATGGTCTTTATCAGACTTAACTGGCATTAGCCCCTCCTATTGCACTCACCGTATATATATAGCGGAGGAGGCTTGACCTTCCCGTGAGATGCAGTGACGTCTCAACCCTAACATGCAGGGGGTCGTTAAGAAGGAAATTATTAAGTGGCTAGATGGGGTATAATCTACCAGATCAGTGATAGCCCCAGGGTGAGTCTGATTCACGCTGTGCCCAAAAAGGTGGGACTCACCATTCATGTCAATGACAAGGGCGAATCCATCCCTACACTCACTCCTACATCTTGGAGAGTGTGTAGGTTATAGGAAACTCAATGCTGCAACTAAGAAAGATCACTTTCCGCTACCTTTCATTGACCAAATCCTAGAGCGGTTAGCGGGAAATAAATTTTTCTGTTTCTTGGATGGATTCTAAGGATATAACCAGGTGGCAATTGACCCCTGGGACCAAGAGAAAACCACTTTTACCTGCCCCTTCGGCACCTTTGCATTTAGAAGGATGCCGTTCAGACTTTGTAACACACCAGCAACTTTCCAGAGATGTATGCTGGTGATATTTTATGACATGGTGGGTGACTTTCTTGAGGTCTTCATGGATGACTTTTCGGTCTTTGGACCATCTTTCGATGACTACCTTGCCAACCTGACCCGTATCCTTAGGAGATGTATTGATGTAAACCTCGTGCTTTCCTGGGAAAAAAGTCATTTTATGGTACACGGGGGAATTGTTCTCAGACATATCATCTCCGATAGGGGTATCGAGGTTGATAGAGCTAAGCTTGATGTAATTGCTGATTTACCTGTGCCTGGCTCTGTCAAACAAATCCACTCCTTCTTGGGACACATCTATTTATATAGGAGATTCATCAAAGATTTCTCCAAGATTTCTCGACCTTTGACTCACCTCCTATCGACCAACGTACCCTTCGATATGGGCCCCGACTGCATACGAGCATTCACGCAGCTGCGTGATGCTATCACTAAGGCCCCTGTTCTCCAGCCACCTTATTGGTCCCTCGACTTTGTACTCATGTGTGACGCTTCTGACCTTACAGTCGGAGCCATCCTGGGACAAAGACGCGAGAGACACCCCTTCGTGCTATACTACACCAGTAAAATGTTGGACGAGGCCCAACGAAATTATACTACCACTGAGAAAGAACTACTGGCGGTCGTCTTTGGGCTGGAGAAATTTCGCTCTTACTTTCTGGGCTCACATGTTATTATTTTCACTGATCACATGGCCATTCGCCATCTCATGCATAAGAAGGATGCCAAGCCTATACTGATTCGTTGGATCCTTCTTCTCCAAGAATTTGACATTGAGATCCGCGATAAGGTCGGAGCCCAAAATATTGTGGTGGATCATCTTTCCAGATTGGACCCTGACCATATTGGACTTACTTTGCCGATTAATGAGATTTTTCCTGATGAGCACCTATTGGAAATTAATGTGTCAAGTGGACCTTGGTATGCTGACATTGCCAACTACCTTGCTTTTGGATCCCTTCCAAGTAGCTTGCCTAAAAACCAGCGCGAGCGTCTCATGGCAGAAGCAAAGTATTATTTCTGGGATAATCCACTTCTTTTTTGAATAGGTGCTGATCAAATCATCCGTCGCTGTATTCCTAACAACGAATTCCCTAGTGTGCTATCCTTCTGTCACGATCAGGCCTGCGGAGGCCATTTCTCTTGGAGGAAAACTGCAGCCAAGGTGTTGTAGTGCGGTTTCTTTTGGCCCTCCCGTCACCAGGATGCACACAATTATGCCAAACATTGCACTAGGTGCCAGTCGTTGGGGTCAATGTCACATCGTGACATGATGCCCTTACAACCCATCCTAGCTGTAGAAATCTTCAACATTTGTGGAATTGATTTCATGGGTCCCTTTCCTCCTTCCAATGGCTTTGAATTTATCGTCGTGGCTATTGATTATGTTCAAAATGGATCGAGGCTATTCCCATGCGCCATGCTGACCATGTTATATCCACTCAATTTGTCAAAGACCACATCTTTGCACGCTTTGGGATCCCTCGAGCATTATCTCGGATGGAGGAAGCCACTTTACCCATGCATCTTTTCGGGCACTTATGAGGAAATACGGAGTCCACCATCGTATAGCATCTCTGTATCATCCTTAGACGAATGGCCAGGCTGATGTGTCGAACTAGCAAATCAAGCAAATTTTCCAGAAAATGGTTCGGCCTGACTTTAAGGATTGGTCTGACAAGCTGATTGATGCACTTTGGCGTATCGAACCGCCTTAAAGGCTCCCCTTGGTATGTCTCCTTATAGAATCGTTTACGGGAAGCCTTGTCATTTGCCCGTGGAGTTCGAGCACTGTGCTTATTGGGCAGTTCGCCAATGTAACCTCGACCCAGACCTGTGTGGTCGAGAAAGGAAACTCCAACTCTAGGAGCTGGAAGAGCTCCGTCGTGAAGCCTATGATTCTGCCTTAACTTTCAAGCAACGCACTAAGGGTTTTCACGACAGCCGTACTCGGCGGAAGGAATTTGAGCCATCTCAGTAAGTTTGGCTCTACAATGCCCGGCTCAAATTCTTTCCTGGGAAATTGAAGTCCAAATGGACTGGTCCTTTCCTGGTCTCGAGACCATTTCCCAATGGGGCCGTTGAAATTGAAGATCCCAAATCTGGGCATAAATTTATGGTCAATGGGTAGCGTTTGAAACCCTATCTTACTCATGAACCTACCCCCATTGGAGAAACTGTTGCCCTGCTGGAGGGTAACTAATGTTGTGCCTCATTCTAAGTCCAGCTGGGGACGTGAAATTCAGCTCTCGTTGGGAGGCACCCCAACAACACTCCGCCACTATCACGCTCACTTCACTTTTCACTTCACCACCCACCATCCACCCACCCTACCACCCTACTATATACCCTGCACCTCAGCTCTCGTTACCCGATCTTTGGTCCTTCCTCTACCCTACCCTACATGCATATGAGCACATAGCATCATTTGGCATGGGGGGGTGGATAGGCATCCATAGGATCTGGGTATTTTATGGTATCATGCAGTTTCCATCTATCTATAAATATGTAAAAGAAGAAAAAAAAAAGGTGTTTAGTAATGATTTGAAGGCTGAAACAAAAATACAATAAGTGTTTATGGATATTCAACCATTGTTTTGAAGACTTTCTAGGCCACAGAAGCTTGATTTGCTCAAGCTCAGCTTAATTCACTTGAGCATTGACAAGATAGATCAGAATCTCTCCTAACTAAGGATGTATTCATGTACTTGAGACACCAGTACAGGATTCGTTGGTTTGCTTCCACTCGAGTGCCTAAGTAATCTTGGTTCACACTACACATATCAAGAAAGACTAGGTGAACATAAGATCCAACCCTAGTGTTCATTAGGGGAGGTAGAGTCCTTACCTATGCGCACAGGTAGACTTTTTATCCCAGGCTTTAGTCTTGTATTTAGGAGAGACTCTTTCCACCAAAAAGGATCTCCCACCAAAAGAAAAGTGTGCTTCTCCAAATAATGTTGTAAGAGATATACTGACACGTGTTTCAAAAAAAAAAAAAAGATGCAAATGAGTCAGTATATCTCGCAAATGGCTGTAAAGTCTTCTCCCTACAAAAGTTCTTTAGGGCAAGTTACAAATACCCTGTTTTCTTTTAGCCACAAATGTAATAAAATGGGAGTTGAGTTTTCTGTCATCTTTTTAAGGGTCAATCCAAAGACACAAGATGAAACTGGGACCAACCTACACTTAAAAATTCATGAAACCCTAGGCTTGAGTCTTAATGTTCATCTGGTCAGTCTTGATCCTTCACTATGCACAAGCCATAATCTCTTGAGCTCTCTACAATGGAAAAACCTCCTGTGTCTTGGAAATCGTACTTAAGGTTTAAATATCAGGAGTCCAGGTTAGTTGAGAGATGGTCTATGTCACATAAGACTTAAAGTACTGGTAGTCTTCTCTGCAATTGGTTCTCACAATATCCAACAAATAAACACACCTATGTCGCCTCAGAAGAAAATCTTCAGCTTAAGATCATTTCTAAATACAATACAAAATATGTTTTCCTAGGGACTAGAAAAAGATAGGCATGGGGGTATGATTGCATAGCAAAAATATACCAACAATTGTGCCATCTTGTGCTATTTCCTAGCATTTCCATTCCATATTAGGTAGCTGATACGGATTTTACGCTGTTTGTAAAATACGTCATTGTAACGTGCAAAATCGATCAACTCCTAAATTTATATTCATAGATAGGAGAGTATCTAGGGTCATCCGAGGAGCCCAAATGTTTACAAAATTGATTATCTTGCTTAGAATACAAATCTCAACTATCTTTATGGTATTTTTCAATATATCATTTTTTTGTTTTTGAATTAAGGCAACATGTGAAATTGTGGTGGGAAAGTGATTTACACTTCAAATAAACTACTTCTAAAGTGGCAAGTAGAGCCTCTCCCTAAGCTACTCTAGGCAAGTGGAGGCCTAGAATAATTAGGGAGAGGGAGTGAAGAATGCTAAAAATAAAGCAATTAGAAATGCAAATAAGAAATTGCAAAGAAGGCAACTAGATTAATGAAAAAGTGTTTTACAAAAAGGCCTAGTAGAGGAATGCTTCTACTACTAGAAAAATTGCAAATAAGAAAAGCAAACACAAATCTTCTAGATAGATGGTGAAGAAGAAGGCTTCTTGCTCCAAGCTTGGTAGCTCCCAAGCTTGAAAGGAGTCCTTCAACTCCTTCCTTGCTATGCTCAGCCAAGGTGATGTCCTCCAAGGCAAGCCCAAAAGGGCCGTGCCCTAAGCTTCTCTCCAAGGGTGGACGTCCACCCTAGGTCCTTCTCCTTTGCCTGTCCATCTTCCTAGAAGTAGAAAAATCCTCCTCCTTTGCGTGGCCCAAGTTGAAGAAAGTGGGGAGAAGAAGGCACCAAAAGGGCTGGTGATGTGCCCCTTTAATCTCATTCTCTACTCCTTCTGCTTGGCCGTAGGTGTAGGTGGTATAGGTAGCAAAATACACTAATGGAGGATGCCCTTAAATGGTAGTAGGTGGTGGGTTTTTATAGAATAGGAAGGGGGCTAAGGTGACTCTTGGAATGGAGGGCCAAGATGGAGGTGGTTGGGGATCCAATGGCTAAGGTCAATTGGCGCCAACCCAAGGGACACCTAGGGGGTGGTTATGGTGGAGACACCCCTTGATGTTGGTGCCAAAATGGCTTCTAGAAGGGGGTCTTAGTTGGCACCAAGAAGGGTTCTAGAAGGAGGGATAGGTGGATGGCTAGGATGGGTTGTAGGGTTAGGTGTATGGTGGATGTGGGGGTGGATGTTGGTGCCAAAAAGATGGGTAGTTAGGGTTAGGTTTTGGTGCCAAAATTGGTGCCTTTTGGTGGTGATAACGGGGTAAAGGGGTGGCTAGGAGGTGGCGCCAACTTGAGTATGATAGCTAGCTTAGGTAGGGCTTAAGTTGGTGGAGCTAGCTAGGGTTGAATTTGAAGGTGGTGGATGGCCAAGGAGCTGGTTGCTAGCTAAGCTAAGCTAGCTATGGAGTAGAGGAGGAGGTATTAGAGCTAGGGTTTGAAGAGAGGAGTTGAGGAGGAGAAGTCTGGAGCTGGAACTGGTGCTGGCTGCTGCTGAAGAGGCTGGCATAGAGCTACTCTAGTTGGCTTAGCTTGCTAGTTCTTTGCTAGCTGCTAAGCCAAGCTAAAGTGAACTGCCTTCTACCATAATGAGCTGAGGTGAGCTGGGTCTGGTGCTCCCGGGGAGGATCAAGCTGGTTGAGGTAGTTAAGGTAGCTTAGCTCAATTGAGTTGAGCTAAGCTGAATCCCCGGGAGCTGGACTTGAGCTTCCCGAGCTGAGATGAGTTCTTCTTCAGCTGGCTGGAGTTGAGTGGAGCTGGATGTAGCTGGGTCTGAGTTGGGGTGAACTCCTGTCAACTCAGCTGAGCTAGCTAGAGCTCCCTGTGGACTAGTGGGAGCTGAGATGAGCTAGACTCAACTAAGCTGAGCTGGATCTGAGCTGACTTGAGCTAGGGTGAGCTAAGTTGAACTCTCTTGAGCTTCCATTCAGCTGAGATTAACTGAATGGAGCTGGGATGAGCTAACCCTAGTTCATGTTAGCTAGGTTCCAACTGTGGTGAGCTGGATCAAGCTGAGTTCCAGCTAGTCTGAGTTTCTCCTTCACCATTTGCCTTCTTGAGTGCTAGGGTTTTAGGGATCTGTATATCTGTTCATCCCTAACACTCACAAAAACATATTAAAAAGATAATAAAAAATGTAATGTATGCCTAACCTAATTTATGCCTAAATGCACCCCAAAAACCCATTTGCGGAGTAAAATCCTAAGAGCTAGGTTTTTTTTAATGCTTAAGAATGATGATAAACTGGCATTTATCACACCCCCGTGCTTATCTTTTGCTAGTCTCTTAGCAAAACTTCAATTTTTTTGGAAAACGGAATTTTTGGGAAATCTAATTTTTTCGACTTTTGAGGAGAAAAAGAGATTAAGGGACCTTGGTAGATTAAAACAAAGGAGGTACGGGATTTGTTAAAGATAAACATCGGGATTTGTTTTTAGATCCAACCATTAGACAGAACGGGATCAATATATCCTCCAGAAAATTCACAAATTAACCCCTTGTTAATTCAGATGACTTGAAATTTTTGTTTTTAGGATTTTTCTGGCTCATGAATCTGATTCGCAACTTGTAGAATCCTTTAAAATCTTGTGTCTGTGCTTGTGAAAAGCCAACATCTATAAGGGCATGTTAATTTATTTAAAATCTTATTATTATTATTATTATTTCCTCTCCCCCATGCTTATTTTTAGCTTACTCTTACAACAGATGTGTCAGGATCATCATTCCCGTTACCATTCCTCTAGGAGGCTCTGGCGCCAGTACTTTGGGATAGCACTGTCCATGACACCACCCAGGAGCTCACAACCCCAAAACATGATGCGGTGTAAAGGGGCACTCCATGCAAACTCAAGCTCTTGCTCTGACACTATAGGTAGAGCACCATCCAAGACACTTGAGCTGCTAAACTGCGCTTTAATGCTCCATGTAAAGATATGAAATATACATCTGGAGCAGCGCCGAGGCGGTAACATGTTGACATCCCATCCTCAAAGGAGGTATTTTCCTCCTTCTTGGCGGTGGGAACTCAAACCAATGATTTGCTTCAAACTTTTACTAAGTCAAAACAAGGGAGTTTTTCAAATTTTTAGTTATTTTTAAGTGTTGGCTTGTGTGTGAAAATTGACACAAGAAGTTTCTCAACACATGCAAGTTTTTGAATCAGAAACTAAGTCAAATACTTTCCGTATTACAAAATAGGATCAAGTCACCTGAATTATCATGAGTTTAGGTGGAATTTTAGAGAAGGATATCTGATCTAGTCTAAAATAGACCCTGGAATTCTAATGATCAGATCCATATCCTCATCTTTAGTTTGCTAAAGATTAAATCCCATTCTACCAAAAGTGAATTTTTCGACCTTAGTCTCGATTTCAAAATTTTTCCTCAAAAAGTTTTCAACATTTTTAATTTTTTGGGTATGCAAGTAGGAAATAAATTAAAGAAAAACGCATATTTTTAGGTTTTGAAAATCCTAAATCGATCGTCAAATTTAAAAACACCCCCATGCTTAAGATATGCTATGTCCTCATGAATTAGGAGGAAAAAGGGATCACCTTAGTGAAGAATGGTCGTGTTTAGGATGAACAAAACTTGGAGAAAGAAGAAAAAAGGAAAGCAAGAAAAAAATAATGGGTTACCTCCCGTCTAGTGCTATCTTTTATGCCATTTAGCCGGGCGTGAAGGTATGCACGGAAGATGAAAAATCATGTAAATAATTAGACACTTGGATGCCCGCAAAAAAGGTGTCTTCTTCTAGATCCCTAGAAAATTCATTAGAAGCAATATTGTGATCAAAGTTGGATGGAAAATGATAAGTTAGCCCGAGTCTGGCCATGATTTTAAATCAGGTTGGATTCCAAACTCGGGCGGGGTTGGTGGCAGGTCTGTAAGAAAGAGTCGGGGAAGGAATGGTGAGGATTGGGTGAAGTTAGTGTGGAAAAATTAGGTGCGTGAATAGTTGGTGGGTTAGGGTGTTTAAGGGGTGTATCAGGAATAAATTTGGGGTCAAGACAAGCCTCCAGATCACAGATTTCGCCAACCACTGATTAAATTTGGGGTGAATAGTGAGGAATGCTTGGAAACACAAATCAAGCTAGCAGAAAATGATTGCATACATAAATCTAGGGGGTGATTATGCATGCATCATTGTGGGAGAATATAGAGCTACACTATTAAGCAGTAAACAAAGCAGTAAAACTGTGAAGAGCTATGGCAAAACTAAGGGCATTCAAAGGTGGGCTCTGATGGCTTTTGACTTGGTTGAGAGGAGGAGGGGTAGCTAATGGTGCTTATGCCGGCCCTTAGAGAGAGGTTGAGGTGATCTAACATCTTGCCATGGAGATGGTGGTGGCCATGAAGCTACTCATGAAGGTGGAGTGGAGGTGGAATGAAGCTAAGCTAAAATGGAACCAAGACTGAATGGCTGCAAAGTGCCACACCTTAGGTCTTTTTATAGACCTATGGGAGACTCTCTAGAGAAGTGTGGAACTCTCTAGAGAGAGTCCCAAGTCTGGCCGACCAAGGTGCTTTTTAGATCCACCATTTGTGGATCTAAAAATTGAATAGCTCTTGGTTGCTAATTTTAGCAACCAAGAGTGGAGCCACCTTGAAGAGAGTTCTAGAGAACTCTAGGTGTGTGTGTGTGCATGAATGTGTGTGTGTGTGTGTGTGGGTTGAAACCTAGGTGGCTAGGTGCATTAGGATAGGTTCTAATGGGATTAGGTCTAGGTTAGGTCTCAAATTAGGGTTGCAAATCCTAATTCACCAAGGTAATGTGCAGTTAAACTTAATATAAGTTTAATTGGGTGTGTGGAAACCCAATTGAGAGTAAAACAAATCAATTAAGGTAGGTCTAGGTCAATTAGACTCTCACTGAGTCCAATTGGACAGTGTGTGCTGAGATCAGGGCTTAATTGGACTCAATGAGTCCAATTGAATAGACTGAAGAGATTGACCATGATCCAAGTCAATTAGGTTTAGTGAGGACCTAATTAGGCCCTTAAGGAGGTCTAGAGGTGATGTACTAGGGTTAGGGAACCTTAATTTAGGTTCCTAAGGGGTTAGAATTGGGTTTAGGGAGCTAGAGATCCTATATCAAGGCTTGAATCTCAGAATAGGGTCTGGAGGGTAGTTCTGGATGTCCAATAAAGTTATCAGATGTCTTATAATGAAAAATTAGAAGTCCAGACTTATTGTCTGGACGTCCAATCAGAGTTAGGAGGGATTCTAGATTCTATTTTGGGTATTCTGTAGAAATTAGACATCTGACCAAGTGTCTGGACGTCTAATAATACTACAGAAGTGTGTTTAAGGTGTGCGGGAGTTGGCTAAGGGTTCTGGATGTCTTATAACTCATCTGGATGTCCAGATAGAGGCTATAATTAGGGTTTTAAGGTTTCCTAGGGTGCGGTGACCTAATCTATGGGTTGCTAAGGCTTGGGGAAGCTTCTAGGCTGTCCTAGGGTTAGGATGGACCTAAGTTCTTCACAATTTATTACTTTATTCCTACTCAATAGAATTGCATACCTTAACTCCCCTACATTATTATCTACTACATCTAATCTAGGTCTTCCGCTTCATTTCTACTGCAACACCAGTTATTCTTTATTCTTTAGATCTAGCTTTAGATCCAGCTTCAGAACTAGCTTCTGATCAGCTTATTACCTGCAATTGTCATAGTGCAGTTAATCAGTACATTATAGAATTATTTTCTGCATAGCAAAAAGAAAACAATAAAGGTGCTAGTAATGCTTATGCATGCATGAATTACCCTAACTTATGCTAAGTCCTAGCCTAATTTAGGTCAATTAAGACCTATGAAGGTGAATCTGGATCAGCTCTGGGCTCCTCTATCTATCGGTCATAATTTTCTCAAGGTTAAGGATCAGAGATAATCAAGTCTTCCTTTGAAAGCGGATCCTCAACCATAGAACTGATGTCACACACTTCCTTGATTACCCTAGTGTTTATTCCTTTCTGGCCTTAAAGATATCAATCTTTACAGTCTGGTTCCTAAATTTCAACTCGATCTGGCCCTCTTCATAGTTGATATTTGCCCTAGCTGTGCCTAGGAATGTCTTCCCTAAAATGATAGGTGTGTTCCTCAGATTTTCATGAGTATCCTTATTTAACACGAAGTCCACTAGAAAATAGAAATTGCGGATCCAAACCAGAAATCCTAGAGAATTCCTCTGGGTGACTTGATTGATCGGTCTGCTAACTGGAAAGTCACCTCAGTTGGTTTGAGCTCATTTTCCTCGACATGGTCTAGTAGGGATGTTGGTATCTAGTTTATGGAGGCTTCTAAATCCAACAATTCTCAGTCGAATTCTAAATCATTGATCTGACAGGAGATCAAAGGGGTGCCAAGATCTTTTGCTTTCTGCAGGAGTTTACTCAAGATGATCGAGCTAACTTACTCAAACAATACGATTGGACTCTAGTCTTTGCTTCATGGCTTATGCTTTGGTGTATATAAATCCTTCAAAAATCTCGCGTAAGCTAGCACATGGCAAATTGCATCCATCAAGGGGATGTTTATCTGGATTTGCTCGAAGAGCATGACCAGATCTTCCTCAAGTGCCACGGGTTTGGGTTTCCTCATTCCTTTAGTCAAGGACACAGGAAATGAAACCTCTGTAGGTTCCTTTAGGATTGGTTCAGGTCTGGATCTAGGATAGGGGTATCTTGGATAACTAACATAGGGTTAGGTCTGAACTACCGAGCTAAGAGTTGCTCGAATAAGGTGGATCCTGAGCCGACTTGCCACTACCTATTGTAACATAATTAAGTCTCACTTTGTTTTGGTTCAGAGCCAGCAGAAGTGGTGGTTGCTACTAATATCCCGAGTATGATGATGAGTCCTCCATCTCACCATGTGATGGAGCAGAACAAGCTTGATAAACATTGTGAGCTTGTCCCTAATTCAGGTTCATAATGCACCTTTGATTCGGCATGTTATTAGTATTTGGCAGAGGCTAAGACAGAAGTGCATGAGGTTGGTGAGAATTCACCATCTGTGCAAGCTGATTTCGAACCTCTGTGATCTCGTCTTTATGCTGTTGCTGCATGGCCGCATTGGTCTTTTAGATGTCAGCCAAGATTTATAGAATTGGAGTCATTTGATCTTCCCTTAATGGCCCAAATTGGTAATTAGATTGGGCCTGGGCTGAATGGGTTGATAAGGGCATGGAGCCTGTGGTCAGGGCTAGAATTGAGATCTTGGATTTTTATTATTCCCTGACCACATGAAGTCGGTATGATTACGCCATCCAGGGCTATAGGTATTTAAGAATGGATCATTCTAAATGGCATGGAGATCCTCGCAAGTCAGAGGAACTCCTGAAAAGTCAGAATACGAGGGTTCAGAGATCCCCCAACTAGAGTAGGTAGTTTCGAAGTTTCCTCTAAAACTAAGATCAAATAGGGGTGGATATGTACCTATCCCCTGATGAGAGTGGTGATAAATGTTATGCACAGCCTCCCTACCAGAGGGCAGTTGTGCATACGTGCTCTACTATGCTGAGGTGGCTCTCTGCAGATGTCAAGTCAATTCATCCACCTTTTTCTCGATAACAAAGAACTTTTCTAGGCGACTAGCCATCAGTTCTAGATCAACGGATGCGGGCACGCCTTGAGTCTCATGTACCCCCTGTCTGTTTGTCAATGTATGGGTAGTCATCTGATCAAACATACCCATAGATTCATTGTTTATGGAGTTCTCACAAATATTCTCAAGAATCTCCCAAATGGTATCTTCTTGCTAACCAATGATGTTGCCACCACAGGTTACATTGATAAAGAGTCTAATATCCTCACCGAGTCCCTGGTAAAAAGATTTGACCTGCTCCCATTTAGGAACTCTGTTATGGGGGCATTTCTGCATGATATCCAGAAAGTAATCTCATGCCTCATGAAGTGGTTCTCCCAGATTTTGTGTAAAGTGTGTGATCTGGTGCCTCAAAGCATGCATCCGACCGACCGGGAAAAATTTCCTCAGGAATTCAGATTGTAGTTCAGCCCAAATGTTGATTGAATGGGTTAGAGTTTGATACTAGTGGGCAGCCTTATCCATGATGGAGAAGGAGAACATTTTCATGAGTAAGATATCACGATTCTGAACAGGTGGTCCGAAGGTCTGGGCCAGATGTTTCAACTATTGGATGTGCTGAAAAGGATCTTCAGAATTTAGCCCATGGAATATGGGGATGCATGGAGCATATTGTGCTTGAGTTCAATTTCAAGTCCTCCAACTAGGATCTGTACCTTGGGTTCAATTGCTACCACAGCAGGATTGTAATGATCTCGCATTTGGGGATGCTACGGTGGGTTCATGAATGCCTGATATAGAACATTGAGGTGCTATAGCTGCTTCTAGAGATTGGGTTCCACTTCTTGATTCTCCATGGATATAGCTGAAGGAGATCTGGGCTTAGAAGCAGAAGAGTTGGAAGAGATATCAATCTGATCAGAAGGTAGCACGAACAAGTGAGTCAAAGCTTGGCCTCGACGAGAATGAATTGCTAACAGGGGTCTCAATGGTGGTCTTAAGGACTTCCTCCCGGACACGCACTAATGAGCTAGATGAGGAACAGAATGCGTAATGGAGCCAATTGAGGCACCCAAAAATCATTGGATGACTAAGGAGGTTCGAGGATGATGATACCTCTTGATTAGGAAGTCACACACCCAAGAAATACTTGGGTAGCCAAGAAAGGAGAGCCCAGCAAAGACCCCTACACGGTAGAGCATCCCCACAGGTTACAGTGTTTACCCCACCCGATCTTCCTTGTCATTGAGAATCCAAGTAGACCAGAATGAGCAGCTTGACTCCTTGTGTCTACCAATTTTAGTCCTGAATTATGGTGCTTTGAATTTCAATTGAACTTTAGTATTGATTTGTGATTTGTGACCTAATTTGAAGGTTGGTTAGCCTACAAGGTGGGTCAACTTCTAACCTGCCCTAAAGTTTAGGATGAGTTGGGTAATGAACCCAAAAATCACCCTGAGTGGTTTGCAAGCAGATTAATAAGTCCCAAGTTTTAAGGATTCAAGTGAATGTTAAAGCCTTCTATTAGGGACTTCTTGCTCAGATCAATTCAATCAAGGCTTGGGTGACACACAATGCAGGAAATCAATTCTCTTTTAATTCCACCAAGTGTGTTTTCCTCAAACCCTAAAAATAGAAACCTTAGTTTAGCTCTTTTCCAGGTCCAATTTTTTCCAAGTTAGACACCTAGGGCTCAATAAAGAAGGTGAATAGCCCTAGGCACCTTAAATCCTTAGTAGGTGTAAAAATATGAATGGGGATGTCTAAAATAAATCAAATCAGGTAACTCAAGTGATTAAGTCTAATAAAGAATGTGAGTTTATCCTAATTGATTCTTCTTTTTAATTCTTTCTAGAAATAAGGGCTTAAGAAGAAGGAAACAAGATCGCCCACTGTTGGAGTGGCTGCATGTGGCTAATATTTTCCTGTGTACCTCACATAACCACAACAAATCAGATAGAACAAGTTGGAATCAGATCAGAATTATAATTACTGAAATTAAACTATACGTTGCTCCCCAGCAACGGTGCCAAAATGTTCACGTGAAATTGTTGTCGTTTAAGATATACGTCGTAGTATAGTTGACAATATCGCTCAAAACTTTTAAATTTACAAAACTTAGATTCAAAAAAGAGTCTGTGGTTGCTTGCAGGGAGCAATTGTGTAATTTAATTCACCAATCACAATTTAACAAGTAATATATGCAATTGAAAAAAAAATACTCAACATGATATTTCAATGAAGGATAGAGTATCAGTGCAAAAAGAATGGGTTAAAATGGTGATTTGAATCACCAATTTAGCCCTCAATGTTAAGTTCTTAATCTACTCAAATATTTGAATAGTAAACCACAATCAATAATCCACGTCAGTTAGGTATTCAAATATTCCAATAGTAACTAGCAGAATGCCTCAGAAGACAGACCAAAGGCTTTAGATGCCTTATCAGAAGTGGCTCAAGGGCCTCGTAAGAGCTCAAGGCTCTCTCTCTCTCAAGAGCCTCAGAAGAAGACAATAGCAACAGGGCACAAGGCTCTCTTAAGAGCTTCAGAGCTAAGGCACAGCACAATAGAGATTCGACAGAAGCTCAAGGGCCCCACACAAGGCCCGTAGTGGTTAGGGATAAGTTTCTTCTTCTGCACACACCTAAGGATTGCATAGCAAAACCCCCCTCCTCTCATAAATCTATCATCTTCTCTTTCTCTTCTTTTAATCGAGGTTTAATCAGGTCAAGTATTGGGTAATCGGGTCATGAACAATGGCCAGACCTGAGGGAGTGATCGCAGGAGAGGCGTGAAGAGACTTGTGAGTGGGGGACCTAACCCTTCGTTGACTTGGGCAAAAAGCACAGGGCAAGAATTCCACTTAAGTGCCTGTGCGAGTCCTTCAGCTTATGAGGGGGCACTTAAGTGCCTCCTTCTTCAGGCACTATAGATGCAAAATTCATCTAATTGAAGCAGCGGACATAGCCAGATGCGTGAATTGAGAGCTTGGGAATCTCCTTGACTAGAAATCACAACACCTGGGGGTCGCAACTAGGTCAGAGTTGCTAGGAGCATGGTGGTCGAAGCAGCTCGGAGCAAGGCGATCGGGGCTGGAGGTGATGCGGTGACGACAAGACCTGAAAAAAAGAATATGGGATCAAAAGCCCCAATTACTAGCTTTTGGAGGATCGCTGAAGGGCGACGCAATCGCTGGTGGTCATTTCAGAGCGCGACGAGTTCAGTGGAGCTCTGTCGAGATCAGTGAAGGTGAGTAGAAGTGCATGTGTTTGGTGACAGTTTCGAGTGGATGAATCCCTCAATTTCTTGAGGGGTTTTAATGGAGGAGATGTGGCAGATGTTTTGGAGGAAGTGCCAAGCAATTTGGTGGTCTGTGGCACCAGTGTAAGCTCGCAGGAGCTCGTGCCGAACGTGGGGAAGACAAAGGCTGTGCGGGTGATGGTGTGGGTGAAACCCAAGATCTAAGGGGTTGGAGAGGATCAAGAGGGTGAGAGTAAAAGAAAAGGGAGATGGAGGGCATGAGTGAGGGTGGCCGACTATGATGGATCAGCATCGGAGAAGGTGAAGGCAACGATGACACGACGATGAGGAAGGAAAAGTGGAGAGCGACCGTGCTTTGGCTGGCGACAATCGCGAGGAAGAGGGGATGTTGGACCAACCAATTTGACAGTTGGCCGGTTGGAGGAAGGTGTTGCAGAAGCTCGCCGGAGACAAAGGTGTGGATGGCCAGAGATAAGAGAGGGTTTTCCTGCTCCAAACTTCATTAAGGAGCTTGGTTTCTTAAGAGGGTCCAATTTAAAGGCATCGGAAGTTGTTCCAAGCAAGGTAGGCTTGGTGAGCTCGAGAACTCAGGGAAGAGGATCCCTAAGATTACGAGCATTCGCATAAGGAATTTGGTGTAAATCAAGGTCTATGACCTAGTCCAATTGATAGAGGACCTCTCAAGGATTCTTCTTTCAAATTTTAGGAGGATTTGATTGAGAATCGAATGAGAAAGCCTCACTCAAATTTCAGTAGAGGGTAGGGACCTTTTTGCAAAAATGATGATAGAGTTAGGGACCTTATGCAAATTTTTTGAAAGTTACAGGCTTAATTGAGAGGAATATAGTTTAAATGGACTAAAATGTGAAATACTTCAAGATGGACTCTGATTGGGCCTAAATTTTGGTAAAAACCTAATTTGGATTCAGGAAATCTAATGGTGAAGTTGGATTTTAGTTTTGATTAAGTTTGATTGAGAAATTTGTGTAGAAACCCAAATTAGGGTAGACATCTATCTATAACTCTATTTAAGGTTAAAATAGGTTCAAATGGTCAAATCAAGGAAACTAAATCTAAAGGAATATTTTTATATGATTTTTAGAAGATTTAGATGAATTTTATCTTGACTAGAAACTCTGTAATTTAAGCAAGTCTAAAATTAGTGTTTCAGGTTCTGTATTGGTTCTCGAAATACGCGAAACCTTATTTCTGTCTGCATGGACACACTTATTAGTCTTTAATGCTCATTTGACCTTCAGTTTACCCCTGACGAACCCCTGGTTATTTTGTGTTCATGACATACTATTAAGATTACAGAATTAACCCTAGTTTCCTATTCTCTTCTCAAAATAGAGTGGAGTGCAGTTATAACCCACAGATGGTTATGTGGGAGTATTTATCTTTCAAACCTAACTAAAAGTTGCCAGTTAGGGCCTATGATGGTGTTCCCATCACCAGGTTGTTGTGAAGGCCTTGGATAAGTGGTGGTTTTCCCACTCCTCAATGTAACTACATGTCTAGTCGGATTACTATTCGGAGGAGGTGGGGGGGCCTGTTGTTATGAAAAGCTGGATGGCTATTGAGGTGTAGGATTAATGGGAGGATGATTATAGTGGTTTTGATTTCTGCCCTGGTAATGGTTCTATTGATTTTCAGGGTTGGGCATGGGTTGGGACGGTAAATATCCTACAGGTCACTAAGTTGGAGTAACCCTAATCTGACTATTCAGATTTGTAATAGTGAGGGTTACTTCCATCATTTTGCTCTACATTTCCTCCATGGTTTTCATCATCTGGCCAATGATGTCTTCTTGAGATGGCCCAAGTTGATAAAAAGTCTGATTCGACCCATACCCTCAAAATTAATTTGGTTTTTGGGGAGGAACTGGGTTGTTCCAGTAGTGGATCAGGTAGTTTTTCCAATTGGAGGAATTTCTCAATTGCTCTTTGAGGGCTGAGATATTTTCAGTGGGTGATTGCGCAGCAATCATAGGTCTTAATTTACCTAGATTAAGCTAGGACTTAGCATAAGTTAGGGTTATTCATGCATACATATGTATTATCTGCATCTTTACTACTCTTCTTTAGCTATGCATGAAATAATGTTACAATGTGCTGATTAAGTACATTATGTCAATTGCAAGGAATAAGCTGATCAGGAGTTGGATCTGGAGCTAGATCTTAAGCTGGATCAGGAATAATAGGAGTTGCAGTAGAGCTGGAGCAGAAGGCTTAGTTTAGATGTAGGAATAACAATGTAAGGGAGTTAAAGGTTTTCTATTCTATTAAGTAAAAATAAAGTAGTAAAATGTGAAGAGCTTAGGTCCATCCTAGCCCTAGGATAGCCTAGAGACCTCCCCAAGCCTTAGCCACCCTTAGATTATGTCACAATACCCTAGGAAGCCCTAAAACCCTAGTTCCAACCCTTATGTGGACGTCCAGATAAGTTATAGGACGTCCATGACCCTTGGCCATCTCCCGCACACCTCAAACCCACTTCTGCAGTGTTATTGGACGTTCAAACACTTTGTCAGACGTCCAATTTCTGCAGAATACCCAAAACAGAACCTTGATTTCCCCCTGACTCAGATTGGACATCCAGAACTGAAGTCTGGACTTCTGATTTTTGAGTATAAGTCATCTAATCATATTATTGGACGTTTGATACTGGTCTCCAGTCCCTATTTTGAGATTTAAGTCTTGATCTTGGATCTCTAGCTCCCTAGACCTAATCCCAACCCCATAGGAACCTAAATTAAGGTGTCCTAACCCTAGTACATCACCTCTAGACCTACCTAAGGACCTAATTAGGTCCTCACCAAACCCAATTGACTTAGATCAAAGTCAATTACCTTCACCTAAGTCAATTGGACTCATTGAGTCCAATTGAGCTTAGATCTCAACCCACACAAGTTCAATTGGACTTAGTGAGAGTCCAATTGACCTAAACCCAACCTAATTGAGTTATTTCACTCTCAATTAGGTTCACACTCATTCAATTAAACTTAAGTTAAGTTTAATTGCATTTTCCCCTTACCAATTAGGGTTTGTAACCCTAATTCAAGACCTACACTTACCCAAACCCCTTAGGACCTAACCTAAGCCACCTAGCCACATAGACCACGACCACACACACACCCATTCATGCACACACACTTCTCTAGAGTTCTCTAGAACTCTCTTGAAGTGGCTCCACCTCTTGGTTGCCAAATTTAGCAACCAAGAGGCATTCAAATTGAGATCCACAATTTTCGGATCTCAAAGACCACTTCTATCCTCATGTGGCTGGCCACTCTTTGGCTTTCTCAAGAGAGTTCCACACCTCTCTAAAGAAAAGCCCTTGGGTCTATAAAAAGACCCCATGGGCAGCCAAGTGACCCCATTCACTTACTTGGCAATTCACACTCTTGGTTCCATTGGTTCCATTCACGCCCACTACCACTTAGCTAGCCACTCCACCTCCACGAGCTCATCACCACCATGGAGGACATCTTGCCGGGATTCTGGATCACTCCTCCCTCTCTCCAAGGATCGGCCTAAGCTGCATTGGCCGCCCCTCATTCTCTTCCCGACCATTCCAAGGCCATCGGGGACCACCCTTGAATGCCCTTTATTCTACTTGATTTAGTTTATGCTCTCCATAAATTTTATTGCTTTCATTACTGCTCAGTAGCGTAGTCTTAACTCCCCCCTCAATGATGCATGAAAAATCCCCCCATTGATTCTTGTATGCAATCATTTTCTGGTAGATAGATTTAAATTCCAAGCATTTCTGTACAAGCTTTCATCTATAGTTCTGTTGCAAACAACTCTCTCACTGAATGGATAAAAAAATGTTATATATATATATGTCTCCTTGTTATGAAATCACAATGAGCTTATTATTTGCCATCATATTTACGTGATTTAAGTTGCTTGCTTTTTAATTGTCTATCCATTTTGCAACTAAGCATGTCATTTCCCGAGGATATTGAAAATCTAACGATAGATACTTTCTCCGTAAATAGTCACCACCTCACTAGAATCGTGTGCACAGAAACTCACACATTCACCATTGTAATTTATTTGATGCACGTGCACGTAATCCGAGTCCATAATAGAAGTGGTAAAATATTAGTTAGGAGATTGGAAACCGGCGTGCATTTTTAAACAAAGTAGAGCGGCAAAAAGTTCGATTTCTAGGGTAAAGCAAACGCCTCCCAGAGACGAACGACCGAGACTTAAAGTCTCATTATTTTTAGAAAATAATATCTTTGTTGGATCATATTTCGCAACTATTTTATGACGCTTTTTCTATCAAAAATGCGATCTACAACCTCTCAACAGTGGGGTTGGGATTTGGATATGTTGAATTCCCCAATGAAACATAGAAAGCCTCAGAATATTGATTATATTCAGCTTGGGTAGTGTTTAAATTGTGCAAATTTTCTCTCCATGGAATGTTAGGCAGGGTTAGATGTGGAACCTGTGGTGCTTGGATGGGTGTGGCAAGTACATCCTCAAATTTCTTTTGATTTATTTGCATCTGGTCGAGTCATTGGGCAATCATTTGTAGATGATCTTGGGTGACGGGAATAGATTGAGTGCCTATTTCATGAACATTGAACTGTGGGTTTGAAGTTTTGCCAAAGGTGTTCATGGATGCCTGATTAAAGGAGTTTTCACTCATTTCCTTGAATAAATCATAGGCACTTTTAGCATCCTTGTTTAAGAAGTTGCCACGACATGAGGCATCGACAAAACATCGAATTTGATCTTCTAATCCTTGATAGAAGATCAACACGAGCTGCTATAAGGGAATCTCATGGTGCGGGCAACTTCTTAAGAGATCATGGAATCGTTCCCAAGCATCATTAAGAGTCTCGCAAGATTTTTGTTGAAAGGTCACAATAGATCTTTGTAGGGAATTTATATGACCTATGGGAAAGAACTTCTTGAGGAAAGCACTTTTGAGCTGAGGCCATGTGGTAATAGGTTTGTCGATGGTACTGAACCAATAAGCAGCCTTATCCTTGAGTGATAATGGGAATTACCGCATCAGCCAACGATCTTCTTGCACATTGTGGGAACAAGTTTTTTATGCAAGGAGAGTCAATTCTTCAAGGAGGCTGAATGAATCCCTAGGAAGGCCATGTAAGTGCTTAATCAGGTTCAGAACTGCTGGATTGATCTCAAAGTCCCCTTCTGGAATTACCACCCTCGGTCTGTCCTTAAAGTAAGAAGGATCATAGAAATCCTTTAGAGGAGCTACCGGCTACTGATGGGGTGGTGGGTTTGCCTTTGGTTGGCTAGGTTTGTTATATTCCTAGTCAACAGTTGTTGATTGGCTTGTTGTTGAGCAATCTGCTCAGCTATCAAAGAATAAGGATTAGGTAGGGGGCTGTTGTTGTGGTTGTGGCATCTCAGCATTAGGAAGATCCAGGTTTGGTAGTTGAGGGAGTGGAAAGTCGAAGGTGGGGGGGTTAGTTTGTGTGTTTTGGGTGGAAGGGTCAGAAGTGGGATTAGAGGCGGATGTGGATGGGTTAGTGGACATATTTTGTTGGTTTTCCATTTTTTTATGCTAATGAGAAGAAGAATGCGGAAAAAGTGATCTTTGGTGCGGGGGGCAAAATCAAATGGTCCCTCTAAGTGCAAAGTTTGGGACCGTCGCCTGTGCATAAAATGGAAGAATGTGAGGGGAGGAGAAGAGAGAGAGATGAGAGAAACAAAGCAATTCAAACAGCCAAGCCTAAACTATCTGAAGGTTGACTCCTTAATAAAACTTAAGACCAAGGAACTCGATATAGAAGAAATCAATAAGTGAAACTATTTTCTTAAGATAACCCAACTAGACTGAAAGAGGTGGATTAGGCTCAAGCATGTCCCAGGAAAATCACCAGGGGCTTGTGTAAACTTGCACCCATCGTTTGACTTCCCTTTAAGTCTGCTGCCGCATTTTCAAAAGAAACTAGGAACGCTTAGTAATTCTTCGATATCGGATATCAAGCCTTAATTAGGTGATGTCGTTAAGTGGTCAAGTGACTACCTTTTTCTTTCAATTTGGCTTAGGTATCTAAATGTGCACAAGATTGTGGAGGGAGTTAATTGGGGTAATGCCCTGTTATTTCAATTTTTTTGGTGTGTGCGAAATTGGAAAGAGTGATTTCAATGTCAATCAAGTTGTCACATAAAATTTTTGTTGTTTTTCTACTTTAAGGATTTGATTTAGATTAATGCCTTTTAGGGTTTTCTCTTCTTTTTTTTTAAGCTTTCAAACAAGTTTTTGAGATCAACAAACAAAGAGAAATCAAGTTGTATTGGTGAAGGTAGATTTCCCTTATAATGTGGGACTAAAAAATGAAAAGAAATCCTAATTGATTTGATCCTTAAGCAGAAATATTACTACCAGTGGATTGTTTCAGGTTTTTCTTTTTAAGTAGTGGTGCAAACAAAGCAAACAATACTACTACTAGAATAAAAATCAAATAGGGATTCAAGAAATTATTTTTTTGCGATTTTAGGAATTTGTCTAATACTTTTTAAAGAATTTTCTTTGTACTGATGTCAAAGTCCAGAAATGATACCTGTGGGTATTTTGGACTTTTCAGTACCACACCAGCAACAAAATTTTTTTGTAATTTTATATAATGTGTAGAATTTCACAAGAATTCTAGAAAGCTAACTTTTAGAAAAATTGGATAAGTAGAAACATTCCTAAAATTCGTAGACAGTAACAAAATAGTAAAATCATAGGAGATGACCCTCCTATGTTCCGCAAATTTTTTAAAAATTCACTACATCTCCAATTGCTTTGAAATTTGGAACAAAAGTTTCTAACTTGATTTGGAATCTTTTGGTGAAATTTCAAGATTTTAGGAAGCTTATGGAATTGGGAATTAATTTTTGATGTCTGGACAAAAGCCTATACTCGAAAATCAGAACACCAACACTTAATGTAGAGTGGAGTTAAATAATGCAGACAAGCAACCAATGAAATTTTAAAGACACCACTCCACATGATTTAAATGTTTATGATCCTGAAAGCCAGATTTAATTTTTTTTGGTAGTTTTTTGGAGAAATTATGTGACAAATTTCAAGGCACTAACCTGAAACCTTGGGAGGAAAAGGGACTTTAAGCTTTGCTTCCAAATTCTCGCCTTCTTTCTGTAATGCCTGTACACATGAGAGAAACGAGAGAGAAGGGGATGAGATCCACTTATCAAGCTAGAGAATTAACTAAATGCAAAGTGATCGAGGCGTGTTTCGCGAATTAAAATTAGGGTTTGGAGGACCTGTTGTTGTACCTCGCAAAATGCATCTATTAGATAAAATTTATAACCGAAACCCTAATGTGAGTCACAAGTTGAACACAGGGAGGCGAACATTTGATTTGTTTCAAAACTGTGCTTCACTTTTATTTATTAATGTCATTTTCATCTTTTCTAATTTTTTTGGTATTTTTTATCAAGTAGGAGATTAGGTCGATGAAAATTTTTTGTACTTGCAAAAAAATATAGCAGAGAGAGAGAGAATCACATATATTTCTGAATCCAATGTTTTCTACAACTAAGTATGTGGGAAAATCTACACTAGAAGGTAGTAAAGATAGATGGAGATGAGAAAATCCCCCTCGATGGTTGCTCGTAGGATAACTTAATCTGACGTTGCCTGGAGGAAGGTGGTGAGGAGCTGGATGTACAGGGACGGAGCTGGAGGACGGAGGATGGGGCAGGACGGCATTGTGGTGAAGATCTTCTTCCCGAAGGGAGGTAAGAAGATGGCTAAGGGATGCCCCATGAATGGGGATGAGAGGTGGGAAAACTATTTTCTTTTCTACTCTAGAGGAGCATCTCGGGCTTGGGACAAGCTCTCTTTAGAGCCTTGAATGTGGTGAGAGGAAAACAGGAAGAGATGGTTTGGAATGGTCATGGGTAGGTCCTTTTACATTAGAGGAGGAAGAACAAATTCGCATTTGGGTCATTATTGACGCTCTTAATCACCGCTAAAGATCCCTGTAGTTGTCGCTAAAGATCAGCCCTTGAATTCCTCTTGTTGGCTCGCGTAGACCACTAGTGACAGCTGCAAGCGTCACTAAAGGCTAACGTACGTGTCGCTAAAGATCTGCCCTCCCCGCTGGCACGCTCTGTTGGCATTGCACACTTCAGGTGCCTGTGCTTCTCGCACTGTGTCGCACACGCCCGTGCTGGCATGCGCTGCGCTGCTACTGAGCATAGTTTTGGTTGTGCGTGGTGTGCATAATTGCTAATTGGTGGGGGGGCTGTGGGCATTCAAACCAACACCCCTCCTTTGGAGTCAAATGCCTCCACCATTACTCCAAGACGTCTAGATGGTTGCGCGAACGTCTTAACTCGTGTGGTGGAGATGAATCCTCAGCTGTTGGATCTTGATCCAATGGCTGTGATGCAAGACCAACGATGATGAGGAGGCACCTTCAGCTGCTGCTGGCTGGTGTTGGGCGGCCTGGATGGCACCACATGGTGCCATGTGAGCCGTCCATTCTTCTTCCTATTGTAGAGCGTGCCATGATGCTCAGATTGAGATGATTGCTGCGTTGCCAGACTACGATCATCGCTCTGAATCCATCCGTATGATCGGATTTTCCATCTAAAACCTGTATGGTTGTCGCATTGCCCCCTAGCCATTGATCTTTCTTAGACTTCATATGATGCTACGAGATTCCAATCTAGATGATTTCGGAGGCGTTAGACTCCGATCGTCATCTAGATTATGGTCCGATCGTCCATCCGAGGCTCTGAAATAAGTCTTCTTCTCTCCTAACCATGAAAAGGACCTAATTAACCTAAAATATATACAATTACTCTAAATGCAAAATGATGCATGCTATGCGATATTTATAACGTGAAATGTAAATCTAAGCCTAGGAACATGCATGAATAGGAATTTTAACCTAAATAGATGTGTCTACATCATACCCTCGTGGCAATCTTTTGCTAAACCCTAGCGAAATTAAACTACATGCTATGTATAAAATAAGAATTAGGATTAAATCACTTTGGCTTAAGTCATTTATTAATAATAGAAATTTTCAACTAAGGTCCTAAGAAATGAAAACTTAACAGTACCCAGGTGTCTGCCAGAATGCGGATCGCCCAAGTCATTGCTTTATTTGCAAAGAGAAGATACATTTTTTTCTATTTTTCTTCTTTTCTTAATTTTTTGGATTTTTAGAGTTTGAGAGTGTTGGGATAACTTTTTACGGCTACCCAACCTGCTCAAGACTCGAAAAGGACTCTAAGTGCTAAGCATCTTTGTGAAAGGGTAATAGGCTCACAGAATGGCCATTAAGACGGGCTTCAGGTTATTATGACCCTACAGACCTTGCCTAAAAGTTTATTGTTCCGATTGGTAGCTTTCTTCCTACTTCTTTTATTTATGGGGTCAACACAAAGGCGAAGCCAGTGTATATCTCCCCGATTATTTCTACTTCCCTACTTCCCTACATGTTTTGTGAATTATTATGCATTTTTGTGAGTTGGGCTCTGGACAATCGGCCAATGGGCTATTACCCACGACCACTTGCCAGCCATACTCGTGCGGTGAAGTGTGGCTTTATTATTTTCTTTTTTTCTTATTTTCTCTTCTTTCTATTTTTTCTTTTCTTTTTGGGTGTTTCTTTTTTTTCTCTTATTTTTTAACTAGGTGGCTTCCATAATCTAAATTTACCTAAAGGTAGTATAAAGAAAATGATCTTGTTGCTGGGATCTTGATAATCGGTCAATGGGCTATTACCCACGACAACTTGCTAACCATACCACCCAAGTAGGTTTATTAGCTACCTAATTTCCATATAAACCGCTGGAAAGTGAGCTAGTGCGAATAGTGTGTAGATGCTTAGACTTAAAATCCCCTCAAATCAGAGGGAGGGTTGATAAGTTGCATAGTTATCATCCCAAATTATTTACCGAATTAAAAATGAGATTGACTTAGGAGGAATCGAGACCAAGTCCACATTCAAGTGGACTCCCAAGCTAATTAAGGCTGAAGACCTGAAGAGTCTAAGTGTTTAGGTCCTATCGTATCATTTCCTAAAGTTAATTCTTCTGAATGCCTAAGTTCTCTCTTCCTAATCTCTTTTTTTTTTTCTTTTCTAAATTTTTAATTTTTTTTATAAGAAACTAAAACAAATTCTATGGAGTTAAAAAAATGATTTTAGGATTAAATATCTACCCCCCATGCCTAAATGATACAATGTCCTCATTGTACAAATAAAGACATGAAAAGGTGGAGTAAATAGAATATCACTTGAATATCATTAGAAATCCGATCAGCTCTGTAGGGAACATGAGATATAAACACATGCTAAATTTAATGCCTTCAGCAAGGCATAATATACATACAAAGAAGAAATTAAGAATTCACAAGTGCGGGTCAGAATCAAAATCAAAGATTAATCCTCAGATCCACTAGCAGAAGATGTCCACAGATGTGGACCATATTAAAATGCTGACCCACGCCCCAGGTGTTGACGCGGCTAGATCATGTTTTAATAGTCAGTTACGTCGTAGTATAGGTGACCAAGCGTTGTCAACAAATAAGAATTTATTACTCGAAAACCTAAGTATCCGAGGATGAACACAGGGAGTAAATGGAATTTATTCACTAATCTCAAGAATGTAATTGAACACTTAATTACTCAAAACGTAATTCAAAATATAGATAGGCATGAGTTTAAAAGTTAATTGTGGAAAAAATATAGAAATTGGACGTTTGATCATGGGATCAGACGTCTTAAAAAGATATTCTCTTTTAAATCTCTCTTATGTCTTCTCCTATCTGCTTTCTCTTCTTCTTTGGCCATCTACTTCTTCTTCCTTGTTTCTTCTCTGCAGCTCTCTTACCTTTCTTCTTTCTTCTTCTTATTTTCCTCTGTCTTCTGCCTTTCCTTTCTTCTGCAGTGTCCTTCTCCTTCTTTTCTCTACGAGTCTTCTTCTTCTTCCTTCTTCACCCTTAGCTCTCTGACTTTCTCTTCTCTTTGGCTTCACCTCTTCCTTCTGTCATGTCTTTCCTACTCTTTTTCCTCTGTGAGTCTTCTTCCTTCTTTAGCCTTCCTTCCTTCTTCTTCCTTTTGTAGCTAAGTGTCGACTTCACTTCAGCTGTGCCTTCCTTCTCCTTCTTCCCTACACAAATTGAAGAGAGCAAAAGCTATCCCCCTACCCACACCCGCGTCACTCTCTCTCTGTATATCACTCCTCAGTATGCTCTCCTAGAGCTGGGTAATCAGGTCGGGTAGCGTGTTCGGGTCCAGGCACACCTGTGTGGGTGTGGTGCATGTGGAGTGCACGGTAGGATAGTTGGGTCAGGTTGCTAGGTTCGCGGGATCAATTCACAGACGAGGTGTGTATAGGTGAGGGACCTCACCCCATGTATGTCTCGATGCAAAGAGACTAAAACATAAATCCAATTTATTGCACGCGCCTCACTCAGATGTTTACTAGGTGGGACTAATGCCCCACCCTCTTTTGCTCGCACGCCCACAGGAGTTCTTTCTTCCAATTGATGCAGATGCAGGCCTCGCAGCGCTAATTGCTTGGACAGCTGATTGCACGAGACTACCCTAAACCTGCTGGACCTGGGACCCTGAAGTGCTTCAGCCTGGAGCGAGCTTGCAACCTTCTTAAGCCATCACTAATGGTGGCTGGTGCTCAGGTCCTGCGCGACACAGAAAGGGCCTTGCGACTCTATCAGACCACAGGAGGACCTTCGCTGAGTCACAATGAAGGTGAGGTGGTTAGTGGCAGGCCGCGGGGCAGCCTAGGTGTGTGCGCCTATGTCGCTCTGTGGCCGGGTTTATGGGCTAGGAGGGGGTCGTGTGTGGTGGTGTAGGCGGTCTGTAAGTGGGTCGATGATGTTTAGTGGAGTGTGGCAGAGGTTATGGGGTTAGTGGCGAGACGTGTGGAGTTGTGGAATGATGGGTGCATCTCGTTGGAGGTTGGCTGGAGATGGCGAAGATGGCGGTGGACAATGGCAGTCGAGGGGTGTTTTGTTAAATAGGTTGAGGTGAATTGAAGAAGGGATAGAGACGAGTGGTTCTAACCTAATTAAGTGGATGAAGGGTGAGAGAGGGCGGCTGGCAGTACCTGTTGTCGCAGGAGAAGAAGGCATCCAGTGCAGGAAGACGGCGGTGACGACGGGGCTAGGGATGCTCACACGGGTGTTGGGTGATGCGGAGGAGGATGGTGAGGACAGCTCTACCATTGGTATTGTGGCAGAGTGACTAGAAAGAGGAGGGAGGCTCACCAGAGCTCGTTGGACCACTTGGCCAGAGGAGAAGAAGAAATTGTGGTGAATCTCTTGGCAAGTCAAGCTAAGGAGGCACGGCCAGGGTTGAGGATCAATTTATAGGCACTGGTAGGGGCTCTTGTACTTGGAATACAAGATTCCAAATGCAAGAGTCCTCACTGGAGTAGGAAGTCTGTGGGGTACCCAAATCTCTCGTGCATTCGCATGAGAGATTGGGTGCGAATCAGGGATTAGGATCGAGCTCAGATGAAAGGGAATTCCTCAGAGAATCTCCCTTCCAAATCTGGGAGATCTCTGAGGAATTAGGGAGCATTCCCCCTCCATTCCTCGTCAGAGTAGGATTTCTCCCGATTAATGGCGGAGGGAACTGCTTGTAAAAGTGGAGAGGAAGTTAGGAGGGTTTGTGCAATGGTTTTCAAAAGATAGGACCAAAATGTAATTTGGTGTACTAATTTGCAAAGTAGGTCAAGATGACCTCCCCTTAGGTCCAAATTTTGGTAAAAACCTAATATGAACCTAAGGAATCCAATGATGAAGTTGGATTTTAGGTTTGACTACGTTTGACTGGACTTTTTGCACAAAAACCCAAATTAGGTCAATTAATGGGCTAGGACCCCATTCTAGGTCAAAAT
Organism: Thalassia testudinum; assembly: GCA_037157565.1. NCBI lineage: Eukaryota > Viridiplantae > Streptophyta > Magnoliopsida > Alismatales > Hydrocharitaceae > Thalassia > Thalassia testudinum. The sequence goes on from JAZHRO010000063.1 coordinate 15,244,293, forward strand.
AGGTTTCAAAGGCCAATTTGAAAGTTGTAAACCCTAGGGGATATTTTTCCAAGAATTTTAGAGGGTTTAATTGATTTTTATCCTGACCAAAACCTTTTTGAATTAAGCGGGTCAGTTTTAGGTTTACAGAATGCCATTTTATTCCTAGATTGCACATGAACCCATTTCTGATTGAATCAACTCACTTTTCATCTTATTCAGACCAATTGACCTATGTTTTGCGTCTGAGAAATCCCATTTATGTACGGCAATGGTAAAATTGCAATTTTAACCCTTATTTCATGTTTACTTCTTAGAACACATGTTCCTTGAATTAAGCTCTTCTCTAAGTTATGTAGGAGCTCTTATTCTCTTTCTTAGGTCAAAATGAGCTAGTTAGGGTTCATGATGAGGCTCTTATCACTAGGTTTGGGTGGTTCTTAAGTTCTGGATGAAAATCACCTAAAATCGAAGGTTGTTAAGCTTGCAGGGCCGGGCCTGCAGCTTGGTGGTGTGCAACCCAAGGCCAAAGTGTCAGAAAATGGGTAAAGATGGTTCAATAGGTTCAGATGTCCTCTTAACATTCAGCTCATAAAAATAATCAGTTATTTCATGCTTTGGTTGCACGTGAAATGAATTATAAGGGTCTTGGTAGAAAGAAGGTGGTTTTAGGTCAATAGGTACCCTTAGATCTAAAATCAAAGTTCCCTCAGAATTAGCCTCCCAAATTTTCATTTCAACAATTCTATCCTCCAACATCATGAGCTCAAGCTTCAGGACCTCTCGCATATCATTCACCCCATATGATTCACCCAAGTCTAGAAATCGTGGCTGAATCATGATTGACTTGGGCATAATGATCTCAGAAGTCAGTTCTTCGGGGTGTGGATGAGGAATGGGGTCACTGATGGAATCATCAAGATTGGGATCCTCCAAGTTAACCCCAATTGAATCAAATTCCTCTATTATCGAGCTGTCAAATGGTTCATCAGATTCATCATGCTCGTTTGTCTCACTAAAATCATTTTCCTTATGCTCAAGTGAGACTTCACCTTAAGATTATTCACCCTCAGAGTCAAAGCATTGATGATCCTCATTTATATATGTCTTAAAATCATAAATCAATTCATGATCCAAGGAGACATAATTTTCTTCATTTCCTGACTTGGGGATCTCGGGTGAATCAATTGGTTCATCCTCAAATGATTAGTCTAGACCAATCTGGTCATCTTTAGTCTCAGAATATGTATCCCCCCCAATAGGCGCCTGAGCGGGTTCAGACATTGGCTCTCCTGAAGAGGGTTCATCTTAAGAATCATCCCAAGATTTGAGTGGTGCAACCACAAATTTCATCCTCAACCTCGACAACTTCCCAGGAAGAAACTCACCCTGGTCCCTTTCCCTAACGCTTTGGAGAAAATCCAATAAAGAGCTATTAAGCTCATCAATCATTTTTATCATAATGCTTTAGTGCATGGTGTTGGCTGAACTTTTAAAGATTGGATAGAACCCACCCAGCCTTGAACCGACTTGTTCGACTCAGGGATGGGCAGGTTTGGGTTAAATCTAGGGGACTCAAGATATCAAGGTTCTCAGGTCCCTCCCTGATTGTAGGTCATCTCAGGTTGTTCAAAGAATGGTGATGACTTATTTTCAATGGAATACTGGGGAGGGTAGGTGTTATAATCATCATATCCTTCCTGATTGTAGATAGGTTGGTTTGTTCGTCAAAGGATGAAGATCAATAATCATTATAGCTCTGGGAAGGATAGTAATAATAGTCTTGTTGTCTAGGGTTAGGCCCTGGACATTGAGGTTCGGATTCGAATCCCCAATCAAAGTTATCTCGGCTAATGGATGGGTTATTACAAGTCAAGTTGGATAGTAATCATCTTGAGGATAAGTGGTGGTAGGAGGACAGTATTGGAAATGTGTGAAAGATGTGGAAGGGTATATGGTGAAGGAGGGAAATCAGAAGAGAAAGAAGGGCCCTGCAATACAAGCAATCAACCCTGTCCTTATGTGGGATATCCTAAAGATCTATAGACTCCCAAGACCTATCTTGAGATTGTAAATGATTTGGTCTACTTTTATCCAATCAATCCAACCAGTTAGAGGGAGGGGCTGGGGAGAAGGTTTTTCCTTTGGCTTGCACCTTCGGAACCTAGTGTACCCCCCAACCGTAGTTGTTTGACGCTACTCCCCTAGTTAGACATCAGATGGACTATCAGAAATAGCTTAATAAAAAAAAATCTCAGTTTGAGCCCTAAAGAGCGAATCAATCCTTAAGGCCAACATCTACTCGATTTTAATTAGGCTTGGGATGATTGTGCTTTTGGAATGTGGTGGACCCTTTAGATGGGTTGTGCCCTTAATGATCAGTTAAAAAGTGTGTGCATGCACAACCAGGGTCTGCAAACATGGTTATTTGTTAATGTGTCTTTTAGGGTTTAACCTTGTTTAGTAGCTTTTAGGGTTTGATTCTTAGGTTGGTTCAATCAAGGTTTAGTAGGACACTCCAAGTTTTGAAAACATGGGTGATGATATATTCCTTTAAAAATAAAAAGTAATGTGGAGTGCCTAGTTCATCCCTAAGAATCAACCCTAAGTGGCAAGCTACTTGATGGATAAGTTTTAGATTGAGTGGTGCAACCCAAACAGTTCAAGCAATTGGCCTATTGCATGACAAGAACCATTCTCGCGCATTTGATAGTCGTCGGAAATCGTAGTATAGTCACGCAAAAACGTTCATCAAAAAATGATTTCTAAGGATAACGAGACTTTGAGTCCCGGTCGTTCGTCTCTGGGAGGAGTTGCTTTCACTTTTGAATTTGATCTTTTTACTGCTCTACTTCATTTAAGAATGCACGCTGGTCTCCAATCTCCTAACTAAAACTTCACCACTTCTGTTATTAACTCAGATAACGTGCACATGCGTCAAATAAAATCCGAAGGTGAATGTGTGAGTTTCTATGCACACGATTCTAGTGATGTGGTGACTATTTATGGAGAAAGCGTCTATCGTTAGATTTTCAATATCCTCAGGAAACGACATGTTGGTGCGTAATGGATAGACAGTTAAAGAGCAGGCACTTAAATCACGCAAATATGATAATTATTAAGATCATGGTGATTTCAAACACATAAAGATATATATATATATATATAAATGTATTTTCATTCATTCATTGGGGAGTTGTTTACATAAGAAATTTAGAGGAAAGTTTGTACATAAATGCTTGAAACGGAAATCTAGCTTCCAGAAAATGATTTCATACAAGAATCATTGAGGGGATTTTGCATGCATCATTGGGGGAGAAGTAGGACTACGCTATTAAGTAGTAATAAAAGCAGTAAAAATTATGGACAGCGTAAACTAAATCTAGCAGAATAGATGGCATTCAGGGGTGGTCCCCGATGGCCTTGGAGAGGTTGGGAGAAGAATGAGGGGCAGCCAATGTAGCTTAGGTCGACCCTTGGAGAGAGGGAGGATTGATCCAGAATCCTGGCATGATGTCCTCCATGGTAGTGATGAGTTCGTGGAGGTGGAGTGGCTAACCTAAGTGGAGGTCGGCGTGCATGGAGCCAATGAAGTGAGTGGTGCCAATGGAAGCCAAGGGATGTGAATGGATGCAAATGACCACCCCTTAGGTCTTTTTATAGACCAAAGGGAAGCTCTCTAGAGAATTATTGAATTCTCTAGAGAGGCCTATGGTGGGAGCTCGTGGGAGAGTGAGAGAGAGAGGATGGATGGTGGTTTTTAGATCCACCAAATGTGGATCAAAAAATTGAATGGCTCTTGGTTGCTAATTTTGGCGACCAAGGCAATAACACATGGTAGAGAGTTATAGAGAAATCTAGGCTAGGTATTTTCGTGTGGATGGTGTGTGTGGGTGTGTGTGGGTCAAAACTTAGCTGGCTAGGTTGATTAGGTTAGGTTCTAGTGGGTTTAGGTCAAGGTATGTCTCAAATTAGGGTTATAAACCCTAATTCACTAAGGTAAAGTGCAATTAAACTTAATACAAGTTTAATTGGGTGTGTGGAAACTTGATTGAGAGCAAAGCAACTCAATTAATTTTGGTCTAGGTCAATTGGGCTCTCACTAAGTCCAATTGGATAGTGTGTACTGAGATCAGGGCACAATTGGACTCAATGAGTCCAATTGAATAGGCTGATGAAATTGAATAAGATCCAAGTCAATTAGATTTAGTGAGGACCTAATTAGGTCCTTAAGGAGGTCTAGAGGTGATGTACTAGGGTTAGGGCACCTTAATTTAGGTTCCTATGGGGTCAGAATTGGGTTTAGGGACCTAGAGATCCAAGATCAAGGCTTAAATCTCAAAACAGGAATTGGAGAGTAGTATCAGACATCTAATAATAGTGTCAGACGTCTTATACTCAAAAATCAGAAGTCCAGACTTGTTGTCTGGATGTCTAATCAGAGTTAGAAGGGATTTTGGGTTCTGTTTTGGGTATTTTGCAGAAATTGGATGTCTGACAAAGTGTCTGGACGTCCAATAACACTGCAAAAGTGGGTTTGAGGTGTGTGGGAGATGGCTAAGGTCCTAGACATCCTATAACTTATCTTGACGTCCAGATTAGGGTTGGAACTAGAGTTTTAGGGCTTCCTAGGGTGCTGTGACCTAATCTAAGGGTGGCTAAGGCTTATGGGAGGTCTCTAGGCTATCCTAGGGCTAAGATGGACCTAAGCTCTTCATATTTTACTGCTTTATTCCTACTTAATAGAATAGAAAACCTTAACTCCCTTACATCATTATTCCTACATCTAATCTAACTGTTCTACTCTAGCTTTGCTGCAACACCTGTTATTCCTGATCTGACTTCAGATCCTGCTGTAGATCTGGCTGCAAATCTAGCTCCTAATCAGCTTATTGGCTACAATCGACATAATGCACTTAATCAGCACATTATAGCATTATTTTATGCATAGCTAAAGTAAAGCAGTAAAGATGCAGATAATGCATATGCATGCATGAATTACCCTAACTTATGCTAAGTCCTAGCCTAATTTAGGTCAATTAAGACCTATGATTGCTGCGTAATCATTGCACCACTTGATTAAGGCACATAAAAAGTCTTAACCTAATCAGATTTCTACTCACTTATGTGTGTGTTGAGTTAAGGTGTACCATATCCACAAGTCAGATCTAGGTTAAGTGGTAGAATCAAAGTGGAGTGGTGCGCCTTAAGTCGAGAATTGTGGGTGTTTCTTTCAAAAAATCCCATAGTCAGATAACTTTTTTTCTATGTGGATGGCATGTGAGTGGAGGTGGAAAACAAACAATGAGATCTATCTTAGGATTTATAAAAAGTAGTAAGTTGATTTAGGTTTGAGTTTTTAGGTTATGGAAATGATTTAGTGGGTCGGGAAGTGGGGATAAACTTACAAAATCTTTATTCACAGTTTTCTCTGATCTAACCGCTCTAGTCTGCCATGGATGACTGCTTGTAATCACAGTAAGATCAAAGAAAAAGTGAGATAAAAGTTAGGTAAGGCAGAAAAACACAGGAAAAAAAAAATGAGCATTGCCTCCCCAGCAACGGCACCAAAATGATGAAGGCATGTTTCATGAATTAAAATTAGGGTTTGGAGGACCTGTTCTTGTAGCCCGCAAAATGCCTCTATCAGCTAAAATTTATAACCAAAACTCAAAATGTAAGTCCCGGGTCAAACATGAGGAGGCGAACATTTGGTTTGTTTGAAAACCATGCTTCTCTTTTATTTATTTTTGTCATTTTTGTCTTTTCTAATTTTTTTGGTATGTTTTATCAAGTAAGAGATTAGGCTGATGAAAACTTTATCTACTTGAAAAAAAATATAACAGAGGGAGAGAATCACATATATTTCTGAATACAATGTTTTCTACAACTAAGAAAGTAGGAAAAACTGCACTAGAAAGCAGTAAAGATAGATGGAGATGAGAAACTCCCCCTAGACGGTTGCTTGGAAGATGACTCACTTTGACATTGCCTAGAAGAAGGTGGTGAGGAGCGAGACGAATGGGGACGAGGCTGGAGGATGGGGCAGGATGGCGTCGTAGCGAGGATCTTCCTGATGGGAAGTGAGAAGATGGCCATGGGATGCTCCACGAATGGGGATGAGAGGTGGGAAAACTATTTTCTTTTCTACTATAGAGGATCATCCCAAGCATGGGACAAGCTCTCTTTAGAGCCTTGAAGGTGGTGAGAGGAAGAAAGGAGGAGATGGTTTGGAATGGTGGTGGTTAGGTCCTTTTATAGTGGAGGTGGAAGAACAAATTTGCATCTGGGTCATTATTGACATCCGTAAAAGTCGTTAATGATCCCTGCAGCTATCGCTGAAGATCCACCCTTGAATTCCTCTTGTTGGCTCGCGCATACCATTAGTGATAGTTGCAAGGATCACTAAAGGCCCGCATATGTGTCGCTGAAGAATCGCCCTCCGCCCTGGCACGTGCCTCGCTGGTGCTACACACTTCACATGCCCGTGCTTCTCGCACCTTGTTGCGCACACGCACGCTGGCATGCGTTGCACTGCTACTACGCATGGCTGCAGTTGTGCATGGTGGGCTTAATTGCTAATTAGGAGGGGGCTGCGGGGATTTGAACATGCCAATTCGCAATCGCTTTTACAATTTATAAAACTACATAGTGGTGGTATCTAGGATCGTCCAAGGAGGTAGGAATGCACTTTAAATACTCTCGCTTGATAGTAGGGAAATCAACTTTCTTTTTTAATTTTTGAATATAAGATTTTTTTGGATTTTCAAGTAACAGGCAATTATGAATTTGAAAGCAGGAAAAAGACTACACTTGACTTGCTAAAACTGAAACCTAAGTGACAAGCAATTCTTCTCTCTAAGCTCACCCTATGTACTTGAAGACCTAGGGTAATTAAAGAGAGAGTGTGTGAGTGCACTACGGTAAAAGTAATAACATGCAAGAAAAGGTGCAACAAGATTTTAAATGAAAGCAACTTTACTTAAGGTGAAAATTGTTTTATAGGAAGAGAAATAAAGGAATGCTTCTACTCTAACAAATGAAAATAAAAATCCTCCTGTGATGATCTTGGTGAAGAAGAGAAGCTTATTGCTCCAAGCTTAGCTACTCCTGGGCTTGAAAACAAGTTCTCCTTCTTCTCTTTCTTTGAAAAGCTCCTTCAAGTTGGCGAGAGCCTCCTCCTGGCAAGCCCTAGATGGGCATGCCATTCCTTCTCCAAGGGTGGAAAACATCCACTCATAAGAACTCCACCTAGGGTGGGCGTGCACCACCCTCAAGATCTCCTCCTAGACTCCTCCTTGCTTGGCCTTCCTCCTTTGTTTGGTGATGACACAAGGTAGAAGAGGATAGGAAGTTGAAGGCACCAAGAGGGCAAGAGAACCCCCTTAATCTTCTTTTTCTCCTCCTCTTCTCCTTGGTCCTTGATAATGGTGGAATATAGGTAGAGAAAATATAACCAAGGATGATTTCATGGTGGTGGTTAAGGGGGGCTTATATAGGAAGGGATGGGGGTAGTTGGTGTGGAATAAGATGGATGGCTAGGATGAGCTTTGGGTGGTAGCTAGGTAATCTAAGGGATAGAAAAAGTGGTACCAAATGAAGGGGTTTAAAAGGGGTGTAGGTGGCTTTAGGATGGATGGTTAGGATGGGTTTCTAGGATAGTTAATTGATCCTAAGGCCAACATAAGTTGGCGCCAATTCTAGGGTTGCCTAGGTGGGTAGTTGAGGGTTGGAGAGACTCTTCAAGTTGATCTTCTAGATGGGTTCTAGGTGGCGCCAACATTGAATGGTGGTGATGGATTAAATGGTGAGATGTAGGGCTAGGATGAGGGTTTATTTGTGCCAAAATGGGGAGGGTAGTTAGGTGTTTTTGGAGGGAAAACTAGGTGGCTTTTGGTGGTGGTGGTGTGAAGGGATATGGAGGTTGGTGGCGCCAACTTTTGGTACAATAGGTATCTAGCTTAGGTGGTGGACTTGGTGGAGCTAAGTTAGGGTTTAGGTAGGTGGTGGATGGTCATGGAGAGCTTAGGAGTAGCTAGGCTAGCTTAGTTAGTAGGAGAGTAGAGGAGGAGGTATGTTGGAGCCAGGGTCTAAGGAAGAGGAGCTAAGGAAGAATTGTCTGGAGCTAAACTGGAGCTAATCTAGCTAAAGAGGTCTTCATGAGGAGTCAGCTACTCAGCTTAGCTAGCTAGTTCTTCTACTAGCAGCTTGATTGCGCAGCAATCATAGGTCTTAATTGGCCTAGATTAAGCTAGGACTTAGCATAAGTTAGGGTTATTCATGCATGCATACGCATTATCTGCATCTTTATTGCTTTCCTTTAGCTATGCATAAAATAATGTTATAATGCACTGATTAAGAACATTATGTCGATTGCAGGGAATAAGCTGATCAGGAGCTAGATCTGAAGCTGGATCAGGAATAATGGGAGTTGTAGCAAAGCTGGAGCAGAACGCCTAGTTTAGATATAGGAATAATAATGTAAGGGGGTTAAAGGTTTTCTATTCTATTAAGTAGGAATAAAGCAATAAAATATGAAGAGCTTAGGTCCATCCTAGCCCTAGGATAGCCTAGAGACATCCCCAAGCCTTAGCCACCCTTAGATTAGGTCACAACACCCTAGGAAGCCCTTAAACCCTAGTTCCAACCCTTCTCTGGATGTCCAGATAAGTTTTAGGATGTCCAGGACCCTTAGCCAACTCCCGCACACTTCGAACCCACTTCTGCAGTGTTATTGGATGTCCAGACACTTTGTCAAACGTCCAATTTCTGCAGAATACCCAAAATAGAACTCGAAATCCTTCCTTACTCTGATTGGACGTCCAGACAAGAAGTCTGGACTTCTGATTTTTGAGTATAAGACGTCCGATTATATTATTAGACGTTTGATACTGCTCTCCAATTCCTGTTTTAAGCCTTGATCTTGTATCTTTAGGTCCCTAAACCCAATTCCAACCCCATAGGAACATAAATTAAGGGGTCCTAACCCTAGTACATCACCTCTAGATCTCCCTAAGGACCTAATTAGGTCCTCACTAAACCTAATTGACTTGGATCTTAGTCAATTCCATCAGCCTATTCAATTGGACTCATTGAGTCCAATTGAGCCCTGATCTTAGCACACACTGTTCAATTGGACTCAGTGAGAGTCCAATTGACCTAGAACTGACTTAATTGAGTTGTTTTACTCTCAATTAAGTTTCCACACACCCAATTAAACTTGTATTATGTTTAATTGCACTTTACCTTAGTGAATTAGGGTTTATAACCCTAATTTGAGACCTACCTTGACCTAAACCCACTAGAACCCAACCTAATCAACCTAGCCACCTATGTTTCGACCCACACACACCCACACACACCATCCACACGAAAATATCTAGCCTAGAGTTCTCTAGAACTCTCTACCATGTGTGGTTGCCTTGGTTGCCAAAAATAGCAACCAAGAGCCATTCAATTTTTAGATCCACATTTGGTGAATCTAAAAACCACCATCCACCCTCTCTCTCTCACTCTCGCACGAGCTCCCACCATAGGCCTCTCTAGAGAATTCCATAATTCTCTAGAGACCTTCCCTTAGGTCTATAAAAAGACCCCTTGGGTGGCCATTTGCAACCATTGACTTCCTTGGTATCCATTCCAATTAGAATAGCCACTTCCATGTCCACTCCACCTCCACGAGTTGAGCACCACCATGGAGTCCACCATCTCCATGGCAGGAAGCTGGATCAGCTCCCCAACCTCTCTCCAAGGGCCGGCCTAAGTTCCACTGGCCACCCCTCCTTCTCTCAACCACTCAAAGGCCATCGAGGACCACCCCTGAATTCCCTTCCATTCTACTAGATTTAGATTATGCTCTTCGTATATTTATTACTTTTATTTACTGCTTAGTAGTGTAGTCTTACTTCTCCCCCAATGATGCATGCGAAATCCTCCCATCGGTTCTTGTATGCGATCATTTTCTGGTAGCTAGATTTAATTTTCAAGAATTTATGTACAAGCTTTCCTCTTGATTCCTTGTACAACAACTCCCAAATGAATGAATGAAAACACATTTATATGTATATATATATCTATCTGTTTGAAATCACCATGAGCTTAATGATTGCTATTATCTTTTGGGTGATTAATGTTGCCTGTTTCTAACTCTTAATATTCTTGCAACTAAGAATGTTGTACGTAAATACAATAATCACGAATCGGCATGCGATTATAAACAAAGTAGAGCTGCAAAAAGATAAATTTCAAAAGTAAAAGCAACGCCTCCAAGAGATGAATGATCGGGACTCAAGTCTCGTTATCTTTAGAAATCAATTTTTGACAAACGTTTTTGCATGACTATACTACGATTTCCGACGACTTCCAAATGCGAGAAAATGGCATTTCTGCCACAGCTAAGCTTGAGTAGTTGAGCTGATCTCAACTTGTTTGAAGCTTGGTTGAGATGGACCTGCTTCTAATGGGAACTCCTAGGCTAGCTTAGCTACTAGTTGAAAAGTAGTAGCAAAGCTAGAGGGAGTTCAGCTACCATGAGCTTAGTGGAGCTGGGGAGAGTTGGACCTGAGCGGAGGTGGACTCCTCTCAACTTAGTCGAGCTAGCTAGAGCTCCCAGTGAACTGATGGGAGCTGAGATGAGTTAGACTCAACTAAGTTGAGTTGGATCTAAGCTAACTTGAGCTAGGTTGAGCTAAGATGAGCTGCCCTGAGCTACCATTCAGCTAAGATGAGGTAAATGGAGCTTAATGGAGCTAATCCTAACCCAAGTGATCTGGTGTCTAGCTATGATGAGCTAGATTTGGCTGAATCCCAATTGGATTGAGCTTTCTCTTCACTAGTTGTCTTCTTGAGTGCTAGGATTTTAGGGATATGACTATCTGTTCATCCCTAACACTCAAATAAATGTGTCAAAAACACAACAATTCATGCAATGCATGCTTAACCAAATAGATTCTTAAATGTAGCCCAAAAACTCGTTTGCGGAGTTAAAATCCTAAGAGCTAGGTTTGTTTTAGGGCATAAGAATGATGATAAACTAGCATTTTTCACACCCTCATGCTTATCTTTTGATAGTCTCTTAGCAAAATAAATTTTCACAATATGGATTCTTTGGGAAAGCTAATTTTTTTCAACTTTTGAGAAGGAGATCACGGGACATTGGTTGGTTAAAACACGAGAAGTACGGGATTTGTTATAGGTAAAGATCGAGATTTTTTTTCAGATCTAAAAAAAAAATAGATGAATCGGGATCAATGTATCCTCCAAAAATTCACAAATTAACCCCCTTGTTAATTCATATGACCCAAAATTTTTGTAGTTAGGATTTCTCTGGCTCTTGAGTCCGATTCTCAACTTGCAATATCCTTTAAAACCTTGTGTTAGTGCTTGTGAAAAGCCAACATTTATAAAGTCGTGTTTTTGGTTTAAAACCTTTTTTTTGTCTCCTCCATGCTTATTCTTAGCTTAGCCTTATAACAGATGTGTTGAGGTCATCATTCCCGTTACCAATCCTCGAGGGGGCTTTGGCACTAGCACTTCGACATAGTACTGTCCATGACACCACCTAGGAGCTCATAACCCCAAAACATAATGTGGTGTAAAGGGGAACTCCAATCAAACTCAAGCGCTTGCCTAATGTTATGGGTAGAGCACTGTCTAAGACACTTGGGCTGCAAAAATGCACCTTAATGCTCTGTCTAAAGATATGAAATATAGATATAGAGCAGCACCAAGGTGGTAACATGTTGACATCGCATCCTCAAAGGAGACATTTTCCTTCTTCTCGGTGGTGGGAATTCAAACTAATGATCTGCTTCAGAATTTACAAGGGCTAAACAAGGGGTTTTTCTAATTTCTAATTTTTTTTTTTAGGTGTTAGCTTGTGTGTGAGTTTTGACACATGAAATTTTTCAAGGGGTGCAAGTTTTTTGAATTGAAAACTAAGCTAGGTAATTTCTAGGTCACAAAAGGAGATGAAGTCACCTGAACCATCATGAGTTCATGTGGAATTTAAAGAAGGATACAGGATCTAGTCTAAATGTATAAGCAGAAATTCTAATAATCAGATCTGTATCCTTATCCCTAGTTTGTTAAAGATTAAATCCTATTATACTAAAAATGAATGTTCAACCTTAGTCCTAATTTCAAAATTTTCTCAAAGAGTTTTCAACATTTTTATTTTTTGGGTATGCACGCCGAAAATGAAACAAGAAAATAGAACATTTTTGGGTTTTGAAAATCCTAATTTGATCATCAAAAGATGAGATTTTTGGGTTTTGAAAATTTGAAGTGTGAAGCTTGTCATCTTGGCAAGCATCACTATGTTCCCTTTCCTTCTTGATAGAATAAAAGATGCTTAGTTCTTTTTGAGGCAGTTCATTGCGATGTCTAGGGTCTGTGTCCAATAACTCACCAAAATGTTTATTGATATTTTATGGGTTTTGTTGATGTCTTCAGTCATCTTTCTTAGAGTTTTTTGATGCGTGATGGATATGAAATTACTTATATTATTCCAAACTTTCGATGAAGTTTAGAATTTTTATTCTACTCGCATCAAATTTTTCATAGTGATGAAGCATTGGAAATTATGTAAAAAGATGTGGTAGGTTTCCTTTCAAGTAATGGAACCTTTCATTAAACTTCTTGTGCCCACACTTCCCAGTAAAATGGAGTTGCAGAACAAAAAATTATGCCATCTAGTCTATGTTGCTCGAACCATAATGCTTACCATAAATGTACCTAAGCATTTTTGGGGGGATCCATCCTAACATCCACTTATCTGATAAATAGACTTCCCTTTCCTATAGTTGACGGCTCCACAAAACACCACACCTTTTGCTTTGCCATTATGAATTTTTGGCTGCAGGTGCTTTGTTCACCTGTTTGGGATCCTTAAGAAATTCTTTCCATAGTCGGTTAAGTGTGTTTTATTGGATTATTCTAGAACCTAGAAGGGGTATCAATGTTTTGATCCTGTTGGGAGACGATACCATGTGTCTACCGATGTCACTTTTATTGAGAAGACTCCCTATTTCTCTCATGAGGGTTCCAGCCTTGAGTAGATTTTGAAGATGTATAAATGTCGTCATAGTTCTACTATTCCTGTCCCATTACCTATCATGTAGGTGGAAGATCAAGAGGAGCCTCACGTCCCCTCACCATCATCAGACCTAGATGATCCACAACAGTAGCAAAATGAGCTTCCTATTGCTCTAAGAAAGTCGGTAAGATCTTGGCTTTACACCTTATGGCACATTATACTACTACTAATCATCGGAGTCTAGACTTACAAAGTTTTACTATAGCTCTTACTATTATGGTGGTTCCTAGACACCATGATGAGGCACTCCAAGATCCTAGCTAGAGATAGGTTATGCAGACTGAGATTGACGCACTTATGCCTCGTAGTACACAGGACTTGACAAATCGCCCACTTGGAGCCAAAGTTGTTGATTTCAAATGGGTTTTTACTATGAAGTATCACTCAAATGGCACTATTGAGAGGTAGAAAGATACAGTTGTGGTGAAGGGTTATACCCAAACCTGTAGGGTAGACTACTTCGATATGTTCACCCCAGTGGCATGCCTAAGCTCTATTAGTGTCATTCTCCCCCTTGTGGTAAATATAAATTGGCAAGTGCTCAACTAGATGTGAAAAATGCTTTCTTATATGGTATGTTGTAGAGGGAAGTGTATGTGTCCCAACCACCCTGTTTGTGGTTAAGGGAGGGCAGGTATGTAGGCTCAGGAAGGCTATCTATGGCCTAAAATAGAGCCTCGAGCTTAGTTTAAAAGGCTTAGTGTTGTAGTATAGGAGATTGGTTTTTGTAGGTCTACCTCAAATCACTCCATTTTTATTAGATTGAAAGACTTTGGAGTTACTATTCTTGCCATATATGTTGATGATATGCTGGTTGCAAGGGATGATAGTCAAGAGATCTAGGAAACAAAGGTATATTTATAGAGCAATTTTGTAACCAAAGATTTGGGAAAATGGCATTATTTCCTGGGCATTGAGGTTGCCAGAAACTTCAAGGGGATGTATCTTTCTTAGAGGAAGTATGTACTTGAACTTCTTGGTGAAACTGAACTGCTTGATGCATGGCCATCTATGATACCTGTAGAGTCATTGGGTCAATTGCCAGAGACAGATGATCCATTGTTTGAGGACAAAGGCAGGTATAAGAGTATTATTGGGAAACTTTTGTATGTTTTTGTGACTAGACCTGGTATCAATTATGTAGTTAACAAGGCTAGTTAGCATATGGAAAATCCCATGTATAGTACTGGAATGTTGTGTCTTAACCTAAGGTATCTCAAAGGATGTCCAAGAAAGGGACTTTACATAAAGAATAATAGCCAATTAGATGTACATGTGCATTTAGACACCGATTATGTAGGGAGTCCAAAGGACAGATGATCTACCACAAGTTATGCTACGTTTCTTAGGGAGAATTTTGTACCATGGAAAAGTAAAAAAGCAAACAGTGTTGGCTATGTCTACCCTAAGGCAGAGTATCGGGCAATGGCACAAGCTAATTGCAAAATTATGTAGCTTATTAACTTCCTAAGAGATCTGGGAATTCAAGTTGCAAAATCAGTTCCAATGTTCTATGACAACAGGTCGGCTATGTTCATTGCCTCTAATTCTATGTTTCATGAACATACTAAACATGTTAAGGTGGATTGTCATTTTATGTGGGACATGGTGACCTTTGCCAAGATATGCACACCTACTACTACATTAGAGTAGCAAGTGGTGGATATCTTCACTAAGGCATTACCTCGGAAGCATCATTAATTTCTATGTTTCAAGCTAGGCATGTTAGATATATATGCTCCCACTTGAGGGGGAGTGTAAGTAGTATTATTATAAGTATGTAAGGGTGCATATGAGATTTTCTGAGAGTCTAAAGGTCACTTATGAAATTTACCCTAGTCTCTCTCTTATATAAATAGTCCTAGGGTTTTGTTTTCAAATAGAAAACTCTTTTCTCTTCTCCCTTCAATAAACTTGAATGTACAAGCCCAGTTTCAATAATGGCCCCTTAAGCCAAATGAATTAAAAGAGAAATCAGTTAATTAGGAGATACTAACAAGTAGAACGGTGATAAGCATAAGGCAACTAAAAAGTGGATGCTTGAGGATTTTTCTTATTCTCCACAACCTAGGAGAGAAACATGAACACAAAAAAGAGAAACTTTGGAAAACAAGCTTGGACAACCCTCATGTGAAAGTAATTTCCAATAAACTAGGTAGTCAATCACTATGAAATTAACCACTTTGATTTTATTTCCAGCTCGCATGTGTTGAAAAATCACCAGTGATTTTGCATTTTGTTGTCAAATAAAAGATAATTGATTAATCGTTAAGCCAAAAGGACTCTGATGAGAAATTACTATAATGAAGGATTAATAACATGCGTCCAATAGAAAACCAAATATATGTGGTCATACCAAACTAGAAGAAGATACATAGGTGCTACAAAACCCTTGAAAATAAAGATCCCTTTGCAATTATCATATTCATACAAATTGCATCCAAATCAGGGGATCGTATATTTCACATAAAACTCAAGAGAAATAATCCCTTTTCCATTCTTTTAGAAAAGCTTTGATTCCTAAATGGGTTTTCCTTACACTAACATAACTAGTATATAAAATTCTAATAAATTGTCACTAATGCAGCAACATGCAGTAATTGAGATTGAGAATGGTCATTATTCAATGGTCAATTTGGGAGCTCTAATTTCAAGTGGAAGAAGTCTGAATGCTGTGCAACATGAAAGGTTAACTACTTGAGATGCCTTTGTTGCAAATGGTGTTAATGATTATGGAGAGAGGTTTCTTTTTCCTTTTCCCAGTTATGGGAAGTGGGAACTCTTTGTGCCTTGTTTTGGATATTCATTTAAAGTATAAGGAAGTTTGGCATCCTCCCATCAAAACAAAAGGTTTGACATTCTAAAAATTGGGAATTTTTTTCTATTTTCAATTTAATGTGGTTTTAAGAAATTTTGGGGCAATCTTAGCATGGGCTTTTAAGTTGTCTTTGAAAAGAAGAATGAATGATGTAAATTGGATGAAGCAATTAGGAGTTGGATTTACTAATCAAAGAAATAGCCAATTGGATGTCATGAGGTTGGCACTTAGATGTGCTTTGTTTGGGGGTTGATTTAATTCTTAGCAGATTTGAGTAATTTTTTTTCTGAGTTGAAAAGGAATGCTATCGAATTACCGATAGCAATCCAGGAGAGCTTTTATTGATAAAAATATAATAAAAAGGTTACATGAGTGAACCCCATTGGTGTATGAGATTCCAGCAATTATTGACAATGTTATCTACATTCACTGGACTCTCCTGAAACAAGCTCTCATTTCTAGCTCTCCATACCGACCATAGAACCGCCACCATGGGCAAGTATGTCTTATTCTCCCTCAAGAAGGAACTCCAGAGGATCACCCACATGGGAATAGATTCCCTACACACCTTCCTCCAGACACAATCTATAATCATGCAGGTAGAAAAAATATGAATACTGGAATCAATATGCATCTCACACAAGTGGCAGAATTGAGTGGGGGTGCCCATTCTCCTATGCCTCAAATCTCCAGTTATCAGGCCATCTCTTCTGCATAAATACAAAAAAATTTCTACCTTCAATGGTACCTTAAATTTCCATAGCTTTTTCCCAACCTCATCCACTTCAGCCATTCTGGACGAATTGATAAGTTTATCATAAGCAGCCGCTGTAGAGAACATTTCCTCCCATTTCTATGTGTCATACTCCTCAGGTGTGGGTTTGAAAGCAGCAAGTTCCTACATAAGACGTTCATTTTCTGCTCATGTTCTTGTTTCATGACCATTCCGCATCTCATTTTTCAAAGACCAATTTTCAGAGGTCATGTCCCAATAGTCATATACCATAGAATCTTTATCAGTAGCAGCTAAAAATGCAAGAGGGTACCTGTCTTTTATCACCCCACCAGGAAGCTAATTTTCCAACCAAAATTTAAAGCTCTTCCCATCACCTAAGACTGACTTGAAAAGACTCCAATTATCTGCCAAGGCACGCACCATTGATGACTAGAAAGGAGATGGTTTATGTCGATTTAGGCGGTTCTTCTCATCATTGGCCACCCCATAGCTATTCTGGATGATCTCTGTCCACATTTTTTTTCCCCTTGAAGAAGCCGAACAGCCCACTTCAGCAGCAGGGAATCATTAAATTCTTTAAGGGACCTAATTCCCATGCCGCCAAACTTCTTTGGCAAACAAATTGAATCCCACTTTACAGGTTGGAGGAAAGCCCCTTGATGAGAAGCCCCTTTCCAGAAGAATCTCTTGCGCATTGTCAAGTTTTTTCCAAATTGATTTTGGGGCTCTAAGAACAGAAAAGAAAAAACTGAAATGGACGTGATGTCTGAGTTCAGTAAAATATACCTCCCACCTATTGATAGGTAGTGACTACTCCAGCCCTCTAATTTTGTAGCCACCTTTTCATATAGGAAGGACCAATTTGCTTTCCTCAATTTTGTGCACTTCAGAGGTAACCCCAGGTATTTGATAGGCAGTGAAATCATAGGCATGCCCAAGATGGTGGATATGTCATTCTGGTCTATTCCATTCATACCAAATCAAACCAAGGAGGACTTGCATCCATTATGTTTTAAGCCAGATATCTCACCAAAAATTTTAACCATGTAGTATAGCACTTGCGCTTCCCTCATCCCACCTTCCACAAAAAAAATGGTGTCATCCGCATAATGGAGAATGGCGTCCAAAGCCTTGTTGTTAGACATAGAGTATCCCCTTATCAACCCATCAGCTACTAGTTTGCATGCATATCTTGCCAATGTATCCACTGTGATATTGAAGATCAAGGGGGCAAGTGGGCATCCTTGCCTTACCCCACATTGAGGCTGAATCCAGGCTCGACATGGTTTCCCATTTATCAGAGGGGAGTAGGAAGTAGTCGTGATGCATCTCTTCATCCATTGTATCAGGCAGGGGCGAAATTTTCTCCTTTAAGAATTTCCCAAAGGTACGGCCAGGAGATTGAGTCATAGGCTTTGCTGAAATCAACTTTCCATAGAAAGGCCTTGGACTTTTGCCTGTGCCACCCCATCACCATCACTTGCGCCATGATGAAGGATTCTTGCAGAGACCTCCTAGGTAGAAAGGCAGATTGGACAGGCATTATCAAATCTTGTAGTACATCACGAATTTTGTTGGCTAAAATCTTGTTGACATTAACGTAGTTGAAGTTGACAAGGCAATGGGTCTATAATCTGAAAAATTCTTCGCACCCAACTTCTTTGGTAGCAAGAAAAAGTATGACTTATTCAGTCTCTCAAACCCAAAGTTGCCCATTTCAAATTTATGTATAACATCCATCATATCCTTTTCAAGGACATTCCACATTTCTTTGTAAAAAAATACCTAAACCCCATCCGGTCTAGGAGCTCCCTCATTATTCAAGTCTTTAATTGCTTTCACTGTTTCTTGTTCAGAAATAGGAGCAATTAGCATGGCCATCTGATCATTGCTAACACTTGGGAAATCTACCGAAGCCATCCTCCATGAACCTCTTGGTGAAACCTTGGCAAGCTCTTTAAAGTACCTGTCTGATTTCATTGATAGATGTGATGGTTCTCTCACCCATTTTAATAGATGAAATGAGATTAAACCTCCTCCTAGCACTGGCAGCAAGATGAAATGAAATGAGATTAAACCTCCTAGCACTGGCAGCAAGATGAAAGAACTTCGTGTTGGCATCACCTTCCATGAGCCACAATTGTCTAGATCTTTCACGCCAATCCATTTCTTTCTTCAAATCCTCCTCCCCAACAACCTGCCGCATCTGCTGTCTTTGTTCATGTTCCTGAGAACTCAGAGGCTGACTGCACTTGTTTAGATCAAGACTTTGGATCATTGCCAGTGCCTCCACCCTCCTCTGCTCTCTGATGGTTGCCACTGTCTGTCCATACTCTTTTAGCATAGAGCACATGCTTGCCAACTTTGAAGCCAGCTGCTATGTTGCTGAACCATTCACTACCTTGTTCTGCCACCAGCTGGATAACATCTCAGCAAAACCCTCCACCTTAAACCAAGTTTTCTTAAGTTTGAAGTATGATCCAATATCAGTATTCACCCAACTATCCCACACAATTGGAGTGTGGTCAAAAAATGGCCTGTCAAGGCTCATAGTAGACGATAGTTGGAATCTCTCCAACAGACTTGGGTTACTAAAGAATCTGTCCAGCTTTGATATCTGTCCACTGCCATTTCTCCAAGTGAACTCCACCCCACTGATATGGTATTCGGTGACTCCCAATCTCTGCATAGCCAATTGGAATCCAGCCATAGCACTATCAGTTCTTCCCTCAGGTCTATCACCACTTGAAAGAGGACAATTGAAGTCACCCCCTATGAGCCATAGTACCTCTTGGACTCTTTAATGCAGCGTTGACAGATCTTCCTACAATTATTCCTGATCAGCAACTGCGTAGGGTCCATAGATGCAAGAGATAAACAACTCCAAGTCACCTTGATGGTTTTGACATCTGCAGGTGGGCACATGTTTGTCATGAAAGACTTCAGTTACATTGAGACAAGATTTTCTCCACCATATGGCCATCCCACTAGACCTTCCAGCTGCACCCTTCCCCACACAGTTTGCTTTCCCTGATAGTCTAAGAAAGTCCCAGACCTGGCCACTCTCCTCCTCCAAATGTGTCTCTTCGATGAGAGCACAGTCAATTTCCCACTTAGAAAGATATCTGATTAGAGACGGCCTTCTCACCTTGTTGCACAACCCATGCACATTCCATGTTAAAACTCTCATTCATTGCATGGCTGATCCTCTTGAGCCAAATTGTCCACAAGCTCAACCATGATCGACTTTGCAATAGCTTCCTCCACTATACGGGTCAAGTTCTCCTTCCTTTGCCTTCTGAGCATGTAAGGGGAGAGACCAAGCCCCCTTTTTTGATTTGTCCCACTCACAAACTTCAGTTAACCAAGGACAATGAACTGCACTTGATTCACCTCCTTAAGGGCACTTCTACCACTGCTGACTACTATTTCCATACTCGATTTTACCTCCTCATTTCTAATAGAATTTCCTGAGTCCCTCTCTAAGACAATTGCATCAGCCATGGACCCCTTGCCTTTGGCCACAAGGGTTTGGTTGCTACATCCCAAGACAGTAACATCATCCATAGGCACCAAGTCCCTCTCTGAGGTATCTATGTGACAATCCTTCCTCTTCTTTGATTCAGGGGCCCCATTTGATGACTCATGACCCAGCAGTTCAGCCTGTTACACCTCCTTAGATCTAACCATAGACGTCTTAACATAGCCTTATTCTAGTAACATAGAGACCTGCCCAGCCACTGATAAGCGAATGAGCCATGAGGAGCCCCCACACCTGAGAGTAATTGTGTCTGGCATTGACCCACTTTTAAGGACTTCAGCCTCAAATCGAAGTGAACAGGCATCACCCTCCCCAATCATGATTTCAGAGTCTTCATAGATGGATGCAAAGCCTGCAACCATCATGGCGACAACCCCTTTAGATCTCAAGTGCAGTGGCAACCCTTTGATCTCAAGAATCACCCTCCTAGTTCCTAACCTCTAAGGGGGGCGATCAGGGAGTGCCCCATCAAAGGGGGAGACCATCCTCCAGAGCACATTGATATTTTCAAAGGAGCTCGATCGAGAGCGCAACTTTCCACATCTATCATCCCTAGACCAAACACAAGAAAATGAGTCTAGGATAGCAATGCCACCTTCCAACCTGATGACACACGTTGCAAGGAACTCACCAGTTGTTGAAACATCTCGATCAAGGGATTTTCGGTCATGATCTCACCAATCAGTGCTCCCCTCAGCATGATCTCTGTAGAGAAAATCTCCTTAGTTAATGGAATCTCCACTTCCATTGTATGACTACCAAGTGCCGACGGTGGTGGTAGTCGAGGCTCCTTCATCGCTTCTTGAACTCGATGCTGAGGGGTCGTCTTTGTATGTGGCGGCATCACCCTAGGGCATGAATCGTGCTTGTGCCGTTCACCCCCACATGCCAGATAGACAAGAGGGTTTCTACACACCGCAGCCATGTGACCTCTTCGTCTGCATCTAAAGCACAAAACCTCTCCATTGGATCTCCTCCAGGCCCCTCTTGGAATGAATCTAAATGCCCTACCTTCATGTGACTGCCATCCCCTCTCCTTCCTTCTCCAGTTTCTCAATCTCTAGGTCTTCTACTCGCCCCCATCCCCAGCCCTAGCCGCTTCCTTGTCGTCGCCTCCTATCGCTTGAGGCCGCTTCTCTCCCTCTCTCCCTCATTTTTTTTCCAACTAGTGTGGAATATTCAAATTTCAGTAATTTTATGGTAGCTAAGTGTGATAATCTAGTTCTAGTTGCTTCTGTTGCATACAGCTTAGTGCATTACTCCCTTACTATGCGTGCATGAGCATGAAATCAATTTTCTACAATTCCATGACATAGGGGGAGGAGTTCCCTGCAACTCCCTGCCCCTTCGTGGCATGAAATTTGAAAAAAAAAAATATTAAGGAGCAAGGCCCCCTCCACTACTGCTTGGGAATGCTTCCCATATGTGCTTCCTACTTCTGCTACAATCTTTGTCCAATTCACTTACTATTTTTGCTTGGGATTGTCTTCTATTAAACTATCAAAGTCAATTTTTGCTCCAACTTTGTGGGTGTTGGATGATCCCTGATGTAGAAGGACTATTTGCATGATTGAGAAAGGAGCCTATGGGCATGCAAAAGTATGTGCGTGATCTTGATGTGTGCTCCAATCCCACTTGAATTAGAAGGGGCGTGCGTATGCCAAGCACATGAATTGTGCTTGAGCATTAGTTGCTAGTTCGTGCTATCATCTATACGTAACTAGGCATCCACTCATATTTTCCTACCTCATCGGTGAAGCCCTAAATCCAATTTCTTTTACTCTTCTCCAAGTGTGAAGATTTTTCCTGGAAGATGGGCAACTACTATGTGCTTGGAAACATTCCCCAACTCAAGTTCAAGTCAAGAATGTGTTTTAGTTTGAAATTCGCAATCGGTCTATGTGTGCAAGCCTCCAGACATACAAGTATCAAAAGCTTTTTTGCAAGTTGGATTGCACACATCCAACTTGGGGGGAGTGTTGGAAATCCCACGAGATCTCCATGTCGGAGATCTCGTAAGATCCCTACATTGAGTAGAGGAGAAGAGAGTAACTTGTCAAATTATCCTCTTTCAATTTTTACATTTACTATTTTAGGATTATCCCTTTAGAAATATGTTTAACATTTGATATGATTTAATTAAGATATGTTTTAATTTATTTGGAAGATTGTATTAGGATTTGAGAGTAGAATTGGTCTCTCTATATAAAAATATAAATTCCCAATGTTTCTACTTGAATTCCAATAATAATAAACTCGACATTTCTTCGCACTAACTAAGATTACTATTAATTAAGAATCTAAAGAGTAACCAAAGTAGGAAAAATTCCTACCAGAATATGCTTTTCCATATTCAACCAAATAGCTTGTGATTCCAAGGAACACAATAGGAACATGGTAGGTTCTAAAGTTTGCATACTAAATCATGTAAATAAATAGATAATCTCATATAGCAATTAATGGTTGAAAGAGATGTACTGATGAGGAACATGTACATGCATAATATGTGCAATAGCATTGATGTTGTCACACCAATTGAGAGAGATAAAAAAAAAGATTAGACTTGAGATAAAAGGACCCTAATTTCCTAGGAGCAAGTACTAAAAATGGGTCTATTTTGAATTTGAAACAACAAAGATCTAATTGGACCTAAATATTGTTGGGGCATTTTAGGGAGTAGCCCCTTTGTTCAGGCACTACTTCACATAGGCATTAACAGAGCCATTGAAAGCTGACTGAAACTCTAGAAATGGGGACCACCCGAGCTAATGATAGTGGCAATAACATTTTCTGACAAAGTCCTTTCTTGTGGTGTACAACGAACTCCAAATGAAAATCAGGAGCCTTGTTTAACTATCCACTAACTTTTGTTAGGATACAAAATCTCAAGGGCAACCATCAAAGGCATAGATAAATCAAGGGAGAACACCATCCATAAAGCATACTCTCAAATAAAACAATAAAAGTTAGGGAGATTCAAAATAGGCACCTCCACTCAAGTTAAGCTATACACAAGTGAGGTACTCTCCTGTTTACTTCGAAATTGATATTAGTGAAATTTTTGCAGTCATTATTTTTCCCATTGGTGTTTAAGTGTGCCTTAATCGTGAAAGACTCTCCTTTCATTATCTCCTTTCTCCATCAAATTTGCTACTCTAACCAAACAGTTGTATAATGCCCTAGTGCCTTGCTGGTTCTAGTACATTCTTGATTACTATTGTTAAAGTACCTCTAGGCAACCTCTCCCATTCTAGGCAAAATGGCACTTATTAGTAGTGAGAAAATTAAACAAACATGGAAGTATCTCAATGCATACATACATGTATAAAGGAAATCCTCAATCATATTCAACACCTAAAGAATCATTTGGAACATTTAAAGATGATCCAACTTTGTGGTCATTGTTAGGGGGAATTCGTAGTTTTTTTAGAGAAATGCGTCATAGTATGGCGATGAAAATGGAATCGACCTTCTCAACTTCTCAAAGGGCATCAGATGTCTCAAACCAACCTCAGACGGCTTAAAGTCGTAAGCTTAAAGACCTCAAATTTGCCTAAGTCCTCAGCCACAAATCCTAAGAGCAAAACCAACCCCCTCTCTCTCACAAATCTCTCCTCTTTCCCAGACCCAATTGAGGCCCTCAAAGCCAATTCAGTTCAGCGCATAGTAGGGGGCTGATTTGGCTCATAAGGCATGGGCGAGCCAGGTCGAGTGCATATGGGTGTGCGAGAGAGGGTCTCGACCCCATATCTTAGGCGAACAGTAGCAAACACGTACGATTCAATATGTACTGATAAGTCTAATTTAATGGACTAATTTAATGCTTAAGTGTATTATTATTTGGATGAGAGATTAATTTAAAACATGAATGTTAGTGACAAAATCATGTGAACCTTAGATTTATCATTTCATGCATTAAATGCATTAATCCTTATATAAAAGGGGTTCATTACTTATGTGGTTGCAAGGTCATTTAGGAAAGGACATTTTTCTAGTAAGTTTCACAGCAAATGGCAACTGAATATGTATTGATTTCCTAGAGATAATAGAAGGGAAGAAAAGAAAAGCAAATTAAATACCTTCCAATTCTTCCCTCTCATTTCCTTATCTCTCTCTCCCTCAAATGACAATATTAAATCATGATTGTTTTCCTTCCTTCTCTAACTCTCTCTGTCATTGCCTATTTTTTCTCTATATTTAACAGGGATGGTAGGACAAGGAATCAAACCCCCTTTCAGGGGGAAGAAGATCCCTTTCGCCACCTCTCGTCCCTGCAGGAAACTCCCTCACCGCGTGCCCACGACTCCGCCACCATGAGCCTTCGTCGACACAGTGCTTCATCTTGACGAGCGCGGTGACAGCGCACTCCTCAACGCCACATCCTCCTCACTGCAACTGTGTGCCTCCTCTGTGAGCACCACATCCACCGCGAGCCATCCAACTGTGACTCCTCCTCACGACAGCACTCACCGACAACTACGAGCCACCAATGACATCATCTTTCTTCTCCCCATGAATCGTGCTCGTCCTATCCACACCACCACCGGTGCTGCAGCTGTGCCTCCCCAAGTACGGCTTCTTCTCCCTCTGCAGCAACCAAGAAAGGCTGCCGACCTCTTCATCTTCTTCTTCATTCTACCATCTCTACCCCTTCCATCAATAAACACGAGCGCTAGCCTCCTCCTCACCCACATTGCATGCCACTTCACACGCGCATGAGCACCCAATCTTCCACGCAACCAATAGTGCACGCCAATACCTCCATATGCCTAAGGTGCCACCACTACACCTAGGCCTTTCCACCAGCAGTGCACGTCTCTTGTGCGCAACCAACCCCACGTGCAGGCCCTCACACGCCCCTCCTTCAGCCTTCCCCCACGTGCGGAGGCCCTCACGCGCCAACCCTACGGCCTTCCTCTAGTGCTTGCAGGCACCTACCTCATTTGCACCACCGCCTTAAGCTCCTCCTCCATCTCCAGCAAGCGGCCGACCACTCCCCTCCTCTCCTTCTACTTCTTCTCTGTCAACCAACAGAGAAGGGGAACCCAAACCACCCATAACGCAGCCACCTCCATAGGCAATGGTTCTCCACGCCATCGACTACCCTATGCTCGCCTAGACCCCACGAAGGTAGCCACATCCTTAGAACCACCCACGACAGGCCACTTGCGAAGCGACCCGCCACCATCGCCGTCGGCCTTCCTTGTCACTGGCGTCAACTCCGGCCGCCATTTGGAGAGCTACCACCACCATTGGAAAGCCCTCATCGCGGTCGACCTTCCTCGAGCTCCTCAGCTTCCGCTGTCGCTTCCTCCTCGCACAAGGTCAAGAGGAAGATTTCCTCTGCTTTTCGGTTCTATTTGTATTTACCAAAAATGGGATTGTGGAACACTATTCAAATATTTTGTTTGACTAAATTATTAGGGTGAAATTGCGACATTATACTTATTCCTTTTCATATTTAATTTGCTCTTGTTATGCACATCAATTCTCATTGAAATTGGATTTAGATTTGCATGGAACTAGAAATTACATACTCTTCCATTAAACATGCATCATTTACATATTTTTGAGAGCTTGATTTATGATGTGAAATTTACGTAAATAGCCCTCAACTTCTCATGAAATTAAAAGTTACATTCTGGGCTGCATATTCATTGAATTGATTTCATGAATGTTTCTATGAACATGATGGCTCCATAGTTGTGAATTTATTGGTCTGTCCTCCCTGTGTATATGATCGAAATTGTGATATAATTTTAGTATATTTTTAGTAACTTTGATCGAGGGTTTTCCACCACATTATTTACTACGACGCAACATTATTTTAATATCATTTGCAAAGCGAAAAAACCTCTCGAGCAAATGGCGCCATTGCTGGGGAGGCAACAGACACAATAGATTCACCTAATTTTTATTTCTGATTATTCTGAGTTGTGCATTTATCTGATCATTCTTTGTCTTTCTATGTGAGGAATCTGACAAGGCGACAGGCACAGCAGAGTGACGACACCGACCTTGAGCAACGTTCACACGTGGAGAAGACGTAGGAGACCTGGATCCCACTCTCATAGGGGATTCTCCTTTGTCACAATTTTATTTTTGTCTTCTCACCCTTGTAGTAATTAGGGCTTATTTTTGAGGGTTTGTCCCCACATTCTTTAGAGGCTAGGGCTATATTTTTTTTTTTCTGCGTGTGAGAATTATATTTCAACTTGCTTGAACCTAAAACAAAAAAAAGAAAATATCGAGATGCCTGTTTAGGAGTTGCATGCCATTAGGTGCACACATTTAGTGGTTATTAAGTAGCACATTAGATCTCATTGTTGCATTGCGAGCATATTGGCATGAAGATTCCTGGAGACAGGTATACTTTTTTAACTTTGCATCCAGCTCCCATACACGCATTTGCATTCGGATTAAAATTCAAGACCACCAAATTGATTGAATGTACAAATTCAGTGGTCGCCTAACTGTAATTGGGACTGATAATCAGATTCAACCTTAAAATTAAATCACACTTGATCTGATTCAAAGGGCCTTGTCTGCGTTTTGAAAATAATAAAAGATTTACGATGTGATGCACACTTCTAGCACTAAGCACGCACATTAGGCACCACACTAAGGCTCGATCACTTAAGGCTATTGGCACCGATCTCTTTATCGGTGCAGACCCTCCTATCTTGTTTTGTGGTGGTGGTACTATCTTTTGATCGAGTGTTTTGATACTTCACGGAAGGGGACACCCCTTAAAGAACAAAAGGGTAGTTAAGAAGCACCACTTACGCATTGCCTCAAAGGATCAGTTGGCCCTACTTGCATCCCTTTGTTTGTCTTTGGAGTAACTTCTCACTTGATCACCTGAGAGTATCATCTAAGCAAAGCATGGGTCCTAAGGCACTCGAAGGTCAACTTAAGGCATGTAATTAATTGTGAAACTTCTTTTGCCACCAAGAGAGAATGTAAACAGCCTCTGTCTTGTCTAAAGAGCTTGTCAGGGATCTCAAGCCACATCTCCCTCTTATACCACTAAAGTGGGAATGGACAGGTGCAAACTTGACTCCATTTGATAAACTTTACGGAGCCAATTGGAGGTTCGCCTAAATCTGCTCTAAGAAAGAAAAGAGAAGTCTCATTGCCTTGTGTTTGATTGGGGTGTGCTTTTCAAGTCGTGATTTCAAATGGATTATAATAACTACTTCACTTCTGTTCACCCCAGAATACCCAATCCCAATACTTGTAGTTATCCATCTTCTAATGAGCATTGGGATCCTTTCTACTCCTACTATAGGAACATTGGTCTGATTAAACCCCAACCAAGTGGTGATGAGCAAAACCTAGGAGAAGGGTATCCCAACCCTAGCTCTTCCATGACCATGCCCAATCCGCCTACCCTTCATGATTTATCTTATCGAGGTTGGACTAATACTCCTAGGCAACTTGAACCTGAGACTGACTATCCTACTCAATCTGATGGTAGCCTCTCCTCTTTTATGATAGAAATGCAAAAACAACATAAAGAGCTGATGGATTCTATGGGAGAGATTTTTAGGAATAGTCAAAGATTAACTGAAGAGATTAACCAGCTTAGCGATCCTCCTATAGTCAATTCTAATCCCTACCCTTATATCTCCGATTACCAAGATAATTTCAAGGAAAACAATGACAACAGGGATCCTATTTTGAGGAGTAGCTATCACTTAGAAATCCCTCATGAGATAAGCCCACCAGAAGGCAATCTTGGTGACTATCCACCTGATCTTAATTGGAAGGAGAAAAGGGCCCATTAGATGAACTCGACCCGAATGATAGTATCTTCATTACATTTGATGTAATGGGTCGCAGTCAATTAGTCAACCCCGCTCCCAGTCTGAATCTTGAGGTGGAATCTGTATCCCATCCTAGGGATCCTAAGCATATACTTTACGCTTCTGAAGACCTTGCACCTCAGTTAGAGCCCCTTGAGGATTGTGATTTAGAAGTTAACAAATTCCAGCAGTCTTGGATGCTAGAGGAAATCATACTAAAAGGAAGTGATAATAACCACACTCCTCTATCAACAGGACCAACACCTGTCATTGAATATTCTGAGGATTCACAAGTCCCCAACCCAAGTGACCATGAGAAAGTTGAGACGGAATTGGAAGAATTAGATCAATATTGGTCTTAGGGACACGATGAGTTGATTTTTGAGGAAGCTCTTGATCCTGGTGTGAAAGATTTTTTTGAGTCTACAGGAAGAAATATTGATGACGATGATGATGACTTTCAAAGGACCGGACTTAGAGTATGGAGTGAATCTAGGGGAGAATATGTTTTGTTCGAGACTTACCCCCTGATGATCTAACTGAATTAGCCAAATCCGGATTCCTACATACCTTTGACTTTCAAGATCATCCCCTCAAATAGTTGGAAGAACTGGAAGCAATTACTACTCTTGAGGAAAGAATCTATACACCCCATCAACAGGATCTTAACATTGAACAAGAACCTGGGGATGTCATTATTGAGGACACTCACAGTCCTATTGCTTCCAGACCACTTCTACATGATAGTGAAATAAGTGACACCCTTGAGCGGTTCAATTTGGATGACGAACATTTGGGCCCATTCTAGGACACGCACACCAATGATATGCAGCATGAAAGGCAATTAGTAACTAAGGCTACTTTTGATAACATTCAAGAACTAGAATGGATATTGAGGATGAATGCTGAACTACTCACACCCTCTTTAACCCTCTTCCCTACCCTGCACCTGAGCGATTTCAACTCCTATAGACCCAGCTTTTGGAAATCTCTGCTCACACTTTTGATTAACGGGGCAATATCTAGACTAATTCACCCTGTGGTAGAGTGGCGAGTTTGGATAGATGCTTTTCCATGTCAGCCCATTAGTCTTAGGGTATGTTTCGTCGCACCCTTTGTACCCCACACATATTTGCTTGAGGAGCCTTTGCCTCCTCGTCACACACTCACGGAGGCTACTACTCATGTGTATTATGTAAAACCTCCACAAATATCGCAAGAGTACCCTCTTTTGACCTACTTCTGGCGAGTATTTGGCCTCACCATCCATCACCAACTTGCCAACATCTTGGGTTACTTACTCGCTAGGCCATTTTTGTTACGTATCTTCTTTGGGTCTCCTTCTGTTTCCCTTCTAGAGCCCGATTTGTGAGGTATCCCAACTCCACCTTAAGTAATATCTGTCCTTGCTTTTGCTTTTCAACGAGGACATTGTCAGATTTAGGCATGGGGGGGTATAACCTAAGGTTATTCATAGCATTTATACATATTCTGCATGCAATTAGGGCATCCATCTTGCATAAAGAAAAGAGAGGAAAAGAGAGGAGAAGAGAGAGAAAGAAGGATATGAAATCTTTGTGAGATGAATTTCAAATATATTGAGGAGAGACACTCGAAGAAAATGTGTAGAATTGTGCTGGTCCCAGCAGTTGATTATGGAAAAGTTAATTAAGTTCTAGGCCAGAATGAATTAAGAATAAAGTCCTAAAGTGCTAAAGAAAAGGAGACAAGTGAGGGATACCGACTTTAGGCCTCCTGGGTCTGTTCTAAAGCTTAAACACTCACGTATTTATTAAGATCTGGACTATTCCTCAAGAGGTTGAGGGAGTTGCGAGGCTGATGTAATAAGTCTAAGGCTTAGGGAGTATTTGGCCTCGTTGCCTGAAATTTGGTTTATGGGACTTGGTAACCTAAGCACCCAAAAAACTCATACACTGGTCTACTTCAGTGCCCATAATAAAGAATAATGCCAAAAGAAAGTGTCTGTTCTCAAACTATTTTCCCAAAAAGTTGACTTAGGAGCGGCTTGAAGACACAAGTTGATTGGATGAGTTCCTGGCACGGAGAGGAGGAATGTAAAATAAGCCCCTCGAAGATGCGTTACAACATATCATCTCCTCAATGCTTGTCTCTTAGGATATCTAAATATCCTACAAGTGGCACAGAAGCATCTTGTGTTGGTTCAAATGCCGTGGGTGGCATTATCCCAAAATGTCAATTGCCAGGGTCAGAATTCAGCTATAGAATGCCATGGGCGGCACTATCCCGAAGTGCCGAAAGCCAGGCTTCTGGGGGTTTCCATGAGCAGTACTATCCCGTAGCATCAATTGTTAGGAACCCTGCGAGGATTGATGGTGGGGATAAGGAATCTGATACAAATTGTGTTTAGGGCCAATCCAATGTTGAGTCTAGGGGAATTTAAAAAGAAAGAGAGAAAACTCTCAAAATAACATTTCTCCCTCTCTCTCTTACTAAAAATGCACTGGCAAATAGAACCTAGCCTTGCTACACATATGCTTGGGTGCTTCAACCATTAGGGTCAACAAACCTCTGGGCTATTTTTGTAGGCCTTAGAATCCTTCGTGGCCGACCCAAGGCTAAGGCTGGTCAGGTCCGTATCTTGGCTGGTACTTGAGTACCTCTAGACCTATAGTTGTTGTTTCAATCTAATTTCTAAAGTGTGGCACGATAAGGCATCCTTACGGTAAAATATGACCTGGAGACTTGGTATGTTTCATATGATTTTGCTCGGGACAAGCAAAACTTAGGCATGGGGGTATTTGATAAGTCTACTTTAGTGGACTAATTTAATGCCTAAGTGCATTATTATTTGGATGAGAGATTAATTCAAAACATGCATGTTAGTGACAAAATCATGTGAACCTTAGATTTATCATTTCAAGTATCAATTGCATTAAACCTTATATAAAAGGGGTACATTACTTATGTGGTTGCAAGGTCATTTAGGAAAGGACATTTTTTTAGTAAGTTTCATAGCAAATGGCAATCAAATATGTACTGATTTCCTAGAGATAACAAAAGGGAAGAAAAGAAAAGCAAATAAAATACCTTCCAATTCTTCCCGCTCATTTCCTTTTCTCTCTCTCCCTCAAATGGCAATATTAAATCACGATTATTTTCCTTCCTTCTCTGACTCTCTCTCATTCTCCCTTTTTTCTCCATATTTAACAGGGACGGCAGGACAAGGAATCAAACCCCCCTCCACAGGGAAGAAGCTCCCTTTTGCCACCTCTCGTCCCTGCAGGAAACTCCCTCTACCGCATGCCCATGACTCCGCCACCGTGAGCCTCTGTTGACATCGTGCTTCCTCTCGATGAGCGTGGTGACAGCACGCTCCTCGACGCCATGTCCTCCTCACTGCAACCGTGTGCCTCCTCCTCTGTGAGCACCACATCCAACGCAAACCATCCAACCGTGACTCCTCCTCACAACAGCACTCACCGTCAACTGCGAGCCATCCATGACATCATCTTTCTTCCCCCCACGAACCGCGCTTGTCCTCTGCCGACCACCACCAGTGCTGCAGTCGTATGTTATGACCTCGGCATCAAACATCGTTTAAGACATCTAGGAGTTGGTCCAGACGTCTGGTCAGACGTTTGGAAGCCTTCCCAGACGTCTAGAATTTAATTTTTTTGGCGTATGGTTTCGCGTTTGTGCACATGCGTGAGCAGACTGAACCACCGCCCTCTTTTCCTCTCCTTCTCTCCTCCCTGCAGGCGCAACCTTCTTTCTCTCTCTCTCCCCATGGTGCCTTCAAATACTCCCCCTCTCCTCTCCCTCACCATCACTCCATCGCCTTCTTCTTCTTCTTCTTCCTGTTAGCATGAGAGTGAGCAAGCGAGGGCAGCAGCTGCTGCCGTGTGTGCACGGGGAGGAGGGGTTGCAGCAAGAGAGAGGGAGTTAGAGCGCGAGGGTGCGAGCTTGTCGGAGCAGCCAGGGTCGGCCGATGGGCATGCAGCGGGACCGTGGCATTGGGGAGGTGCTGCTGCAACTAAGGCAGCAAGCAAGTGCAGCGCGGCACGACTGTGTCCAGCAGGCGGAGGGTGAGGAGGTCCTGATTCTGGGAAAATTTCCCAGAATCAGACGTCTGGACCTACGTCTAGACGACGTAGGAGACGTTTAGAGGAAGATCCAGACGTCTAAAAGGTACGATATTTCCTTTTCTCCTTCCTTTCGCGTGTACGCCCATGCAGACCGTTCCGTTGAGGGGTCTGCCTCATTTTCGTGTTGAGGATGGTTGCGTACGCGTGCAGGTCTCATTCGGGAAGGTGCATGGGCATGCCCTCCCACATAGATCGGAAGTCTGGGCACAGCACCAGACGGCAGAGAGGGTCTCCAGACATTCGGAGTGACAGTCGGACATCTGGAACTAAGTCCAGATGGTTCAGTGTGATTCTAGACCTGTTAAGAACCGCACAGAAAGAAGGTACGACCTGAACCATCGTTTAAGACATCTGGAAGATGTTCTAGATGTCTGAATTTTGAGCAGACTTGTCGTTTTTGACCCGTTTAGGGTTCGTTCGAAGTCTGTTTTCCGCGTTTCAAGTTTCGTTCTTCTTCGAATTTGTTCCTCTACCTGTTTACAGTATTTATATCCTGTTCTTAGTAGTTCCTTGTGTTTGATCCTTATGTTAGGACCCCGTTCCGTTGCGGCTGTAGGGGTTGCGAAGGCACGCAGGCTTGCCGATCATGCACCCAGTACTCCTAGTTTTGCGAGTAGAGTGGCTCCCTTTAATTATTTACCAACATTTATGTACTTGTGAGATAATTAATAGATTCTAAGGTGTGGCATGAACCCTAGGACTGGAAAACTAGATTGAATGATAGATCCTAGGGTATGGCATGAATCCTAGGACTGGAAAACTAGATTGAATGATAAATCGTAGGGTGTGTCATGAATCTTAGGAACAGAAAACACTGAAACTAATGTCGTGAATATATGAATTGAAGTCTTGGAAAAGTAGAAAGAAAAGTGATAATTGCCTGTAATTGGATAACAGTTGCTTGTTTATAAATGGATATTAACTGTTTAGAACATGGCCTATATGAAAATAAAGCTGAAATGATGAAACCTAAATTGGCTTAGTTAAGGAAATATGAGCATGAACCCTATGGAGAATTAGGAGTAGAGCTCCTGAGAAGTGAATGGAACTGAATTGGGGAAGTGAGCAGGCCCTTGAGTATAGAGTTCCAAGGAGAACGACTGTCCCCCCTGTTTAGTGCAGAGCGGAAGTAGCCGCCCCAGGGACCCGGGGTTAGGTCTGGCCACTTTGTATCGACTTTTGGCCCTCGCGTACACAGTACCAATGAGAGCTACTAGTGTAGGGAGAGCACTAGCCACCCCACGGGCCCCGGGGTTCTGCTAGCCTTCCTACACCGACTTGTTAGGCCCACTGGGTAAACCAAGGTAGTCAGGAGAGGGTGCGCGGACTGTGAAGGGGCAAGACCCCTATTTGGTTACTGTGGATGGGTTGGACCCCTGTTACTGAGAGGGCTCTGCCCTATACTGGTTCCGTTCTGTGCTCTGGGGCACACCCGTTAACGGAAACGACTGACCGTGTGCCAGTGCGGGGTAGCTACCCATGCATTTATTGCATGTGCCGTAGTCACCGTTACGTCTGTCAGTGACCTTGGGGTGGTTGACTGAGGGTAGGACCACCACGAGGGACTCGCTCGACCAGGAGAACACTACGTGCGACTTCTACTTTCGGAAAAGACTGCAATCAAGATCGTTCCCACGAGGAACATTCGAGATCAAGAGGAAGATTGGAGGAATAATTCATTAATGAGTAAATGGAAGAATAAAGAAAGAGATTAAAAATAACAGCTACATGTCCACCCTACTATTTTTGTTAGCTTTTGGTTTCCACTCTACTCAGCGTTTCCCTGACGTGTCACCTTTGTCACCTTTTCAGGACCAGGTGCTGAGTAGCCAGAGTCGGCGGCTGCAGAGGGTGCTGGGCCTGGTAGACCCTAGTACTTTTACTTGTGTAGTACCTACTGTACCTTTTCTTCTGTTGTAGTGAGTATTTTCTGTTACCACTGTATTCTTTTATTGTAAGCATCATGTTTATGTACCTACTTAATTCTCTACTGTTGTGGTGGTGAGTACTGTATTAGTTCTTTTCCTTACTGCTGTACTTTTGTTACTGCTAGCTATATACATGGTGAATGTGGTTTATTTTACTGCTCTTTTCGTTACTTTCTTGTTGGATGACTGGGTCTTGGGATTAGTCGAGTCGGTCTGCTTCTGGTGTCTCGTAGGGATTAGGGAATCGAGTCGTAACAAGATGGTATCAGAGCAAGGTCGTCCTGAGAAGTGAACCAACTGGGTGAAAAATAACCAATTCACGTGCCTGTAACTAGAGTAGCCATCACAACGTATCCTCTGACATCTATTCTTAGACTTGTCCGCTTGATATCGATTCATATTGACGTCTTTTTCTGTTCCGTGTTTGCATCTCCTTGCAGGAGATGCCTCAACAAGGAGGTAGCGAGGCGGGCCGCGGGCGCGGCCGAGG
This sequence comes from Thalassia testudinum, assembly GCA_037157565.1. Lineage (NCBI taxonomy): Eukaryota > Viridiplantae > Streptophyta > Magnoliopsida > Alismatales > Hydrocharitaceae > Thalassia > Thalassia testudinum. The sequence goes on from JAZHRO010000063.1 coordinate 15,278,816, forward strand.
ATGAGGTTGGAGGGGTGGGTGCATTGAGGTCGATGCCTTAGTAGACTAGCCACTGCTTCTTAGCATTCAAGCCCAGGACCTCGCCCAGCTGATACGGGACATTGTGCGAGAGGAGCTCCACCCGTCGCCACGAGCGCCTCTCCCTAGGGTTGCGGAGGGGGAGTCCTCTATGGGACCACACGACGGACTTGGCACTGGATGCGGGGGAGGGGATGGGCCTCCACCACCCCCACCTTCCTCCAACACTTCTGAGCATGAGGCTTCTTTACCTGGAGGTGCACCACCATCTCCACTTCAGTGCCACTTTGAACTTTTCGAATAGTTCCGGAAGCTGAAGCCCCCCTCCTTCAAGGAGGAGGAGGACCTGACAGAGGCAGAGGACTGGCTCGAGTAGATCGAGAAGGTTTTTGACACCCTTCGCCTCCCGGTGGAGTACTGCATGGCCTTTGCTACATACCAGCTGGAGAATGCGGCACACAGGTGGTGGAGGGTAGTCAGGGGATAAGAGAGGGACAATCTGACCTGGGACCGGTTCTTCACCCTCATCTGCGAGTAGTACTTTCCCTAGACGTGGCAGGACCAGAGAGGCGGGCGTTCCACACTCTCCGCCATGGGACGATGACCGTGAGCACGTACCGCATGCGTTTTCTGGAGCTATCTCGCTTCGCAGCGATAGCAATGGCCGCTGACGAGGAGCACCCTTGGAGGTCCATCGAGGGGCTCCGACCTGCGATTCGAGGGTATGTCAAACCCCTGAAGCTGCGTACGTTCCCGAGGGTGGTGGAGGCAACTATGACATACGAAGAGACCAATCCGTCCGCACGAGATACTGACAGTGGGCGGAAGAGGCCCTATCAGCCAGACTTCTCATAGGGCCGATAAGAGAGGAGACACGTGGCGCCCGCAAGAGAGCCATCACGTTTTGAAGGGCCATCAGTGGCCTTTGGGGGCCCTCGACAGGGGCCAGCTGCTAGCACCGGACCCCTACCCAGCTAACAGTAGGGACCCACTGAGGGCGGGAGTTGAGTCCCCCTTATCTACCAGTGTGGCCAGCCGGGCCACATCAGGAGGGACTGCCCGTCTAGGGCAGGAGGTCAACAGATGCTTCCCACGCCGAGCATTGGAGGGCGAGCAGGAGGCCGCAATTTCCAGGCGCAAGGAGGAGGACAACAGTCACGGGGAGGGTAGCGACCAGCAGCTAACCATCCGACGTAGAGTGTGGCTGCTTTGTCAGCACCTAGGGCTGAGGGGCGTATCAACGCCATGACACATAGGGATGCCAGAGCTTTAGGATCAGTGGTGGAAGGTATGGTTTCGGTTTCCGACAGACTCCTTTACATGCTTTTCGATTCTGATGCTATGCACTCGTTTGTCGTTTCCAGTTTCGCAGTTAGTTTGGGGCAGGACGGTATGCTGTTAGAGGATCCGTTCGTGATCAAAGGTCTGAGTGGTCAACTGTTTGCAGCTGAGGAGGTATACACGAGTTGCGAGGTCAGTGTTAGGGGACACAGCCTTCCCGCTGACCTGATTATGATACAGATGGAGGACTTTGGCGTAATTCTGGGGATGGACTGGCTGTCCACTTACCACGCCTTGGTGGACTGCTTTGAGAGAAAGATCGTCTTCTCCATACCGGAGTTGCCTTCTTTCGAGTTCTACGAGAAGCCAGCGGATGGAGCCTTCAGGTGCATTTCTGCACTTTGGGCGGTGAGACTTTTGAGCCAGGGGTGTGAGGGCTTCCTAGCTTGTGTGGTGGCAGAGCCCAACCCTGTGGCAGACTTCCAGAGTATCCCGGTGGTCAGAGAGTATCTCGACGTGTTCCCAGACGAGTTTCCAGGACTACGGCTCGAGCGTAAGATCAAGTTTGAGATCTCACTGGTACCGGGGACCAGCCCCATCTCCACAGCATCGTACAGGATGGCACCACTTGTGATGCAAGAGCTCAAGTCTCAGTTGTAGGATATTTTGGAGAAGGGCTTTGTGAGGCCCAGTGCATCTCCCAAGGGAGCCCTGGTACTGTTTGTAAAGAAGAAGGATGGTACCCTATGCCTTTGTGTGGACTATCGATAGCTGAATAGGGTCACCATCAAGAATAGGTATCCGCTGCTGAGGATTGATGACTTGTTTGACCAGCTACAAGGTGCCACGGTATTCTCCAAGATCGACTTGAGATTTGGATACCACCAGTTGATGATCAAGGAGGCAAACGTCTCCAAGACAGCTTTCCGCACTCGATACGAACACTACGAGTTTCTGGTCATGCCGTTTGGGTAGACCAATGCCCCCGCTACCTTCATGGATTTGATGAACTGGGTGTTTAGACCGTACTTGGACCAGTTCGTGGTGGTATTCATTGATGATGTGCTCATCTATTCTCGAGATCAGACGCAACACAGACAGCACTTGCGGATGGTTTTGGACACACTGAGACGACGTAGGCTGCACGCCAAATACAGCAAGTGCGAGTTTTGGTTGAGGGAGGTGACCTTCTTAGGTCATGTGATCTCCGGGGATGGCTTGGCTATGGACCCAGCCAAGGTCGAGGTAGTGCTCAGGTGGGAGAGACCGTGTACGGTCACTGAGATTCACAGTTTCTTGGGACTGGTAGGCTACAATAGGCTGTTTATCAGGGGCTTCTCACAGATTGCATGTCCTATGACACAGCTAACCCGAAAGGACGTGCCCTTTGCTTGGACAGATGCCTGTGAGGCGTGTTTTCAGGAGCTGAAGGAGAGGCTGACTTCGGCTCCCGTGCTCACCATCCCAGACAGTAGTGGCAGGTTCATTGTGTACATGGACGCCTCTTTGCAGGGGTTAGGGGGTGTGCCCATGCAGAGGGGTCATGTTGTCGCTTACGCTTCACGGCAATTGAAGCCCCATGAGCATAGCTACCCGACTCATGACCTAGAGCTGGCAGCTATCGTCTTCGTGCTGAAGACCTGGAGGCACTACTTGTACGGTGATACCTTTGCGATTTTCACAGATCACAAGACCCTCAGATACCTGTTTGATCAGAAGGAGCTCAACATGAGACAGAGATGTTGGCTGGAGCTCCTGAAGGACTATGACTACAGCATTTCCTACCACCCGAGGAAGGCCAGCGTAGTGGCTGACGCCTTGAGCCAGAAGGTGCCCGCCCACTTGGCCAGCTTACAGGCACAAAGTTGGAGCCTCTTGGAGGAGATGGGCAGTTGGCGACCCCTAGAGTTACTGGGGCACTATGGGGCAGTGATTGTGACATGACAGATGAGGCCAGAGTTGATAGATCACATCATCACAAGACAGAAGGCCGACCCGTACTTGCAGTCCTTACATGACAGAGTACTGTCAGGAGACCTTGGGGACTTCTCTTTTACAGACCAGGTGCTGTGCATGAGGGGACGTTTGTGCGTTCCCAGAGACGAGGAGCTGTTGAGAGAGCTCCTGACTGAGGCACACGGTTCGAGATTCACCATACATCCTGGAAACACAAAGATGTACCATGATTTGAGACGTGACTTTTGGTGGAGGGGAATGAAGCGAGATGTGGGTGAATTCGTGCAACAGTGTTTAGTGCGCCAGCAGGTGAAAGCCGGGCATCAAAGGCCTGCAGGGTCGCTACAGCCACTTCCAGTGCCAAAGTGGAAGTAGGAGAGCATCACCATGGACTTGGTGGTGGGCTTACCTGTTACCCAGCGATGACACGATGCAGTCTAGGTAATCGTTGACAGATTGACAAAGACGTCACGTTTCTTGCCTATCCGAGTCACCTTGGGACCAGCACAGTTGGTAGAGAGGTATATCCACGACGTGGTATGTCTACACGGAGTTCTGCGGGAGATCGTATCCGACCAAGGTACCCGCTTTACATCCCAGTTTTTGGCTGAGTTTCAGCAGGCCCTGAGGACGCAGTTGAGGTCTAGTACAGCATACCACCCCCAGACGAAGGGGTAGTCTGAGCGCACGATATAGACACTTGAGGACCTTTTGCGTGCTTATGTACTGGACTGGAAGGGCTCTTGGGAGGAGCACTTGCCCCTAGCGGAGTTTGCATATAATAACAGTTATCACTCGAGCATCGGCATGGCACCATACGAGGCTCTGTATGGACGGAGGTGTACGGCACCCTTGAGTTGTGTTGAGGTGGGGACCAAGTGGGAGGTTGGCCCCAAGCTGATCCGAGAGAGTCAGGAGGTAGTCACGCAGATTCACAGGAGACTCCGCACTGTCAGGAGCAGTAAGAAGAGCTCTGCAGATCAGAAACGCAGAGAGGTGTAGTTTGAGGTTGGGGACCATGTCTTCCTTCGCGTTTCTCCCATGAAGGGCCTGCAGCGGTTTGGGCTAAGAGGGAAGCTCGCGTCGAGGTTCGTGGGACCCTTTGAGGTCCTGGAGCGGGTTGGACCCGTTGCTTACAGGCTTGCCCTTCCTCCCCAGCTTTCTGGTGTGAATGATGTGTTCCATGTGTCCAACCTCAGGATATACGTCGCCGATCCCAGTCACGTCCTGAGTCACGAGAGCGTCAAGGTGGGTGACGACCTGACCTACCCCGAGTGGCCAATGTAGATTGTCGACAGAGCCATCCGCAGTCTGAGACGGAAGCAAGTACCCCTGGTGAAGGTTTTGTGGAGGAGCCAACAGTACGGGGAGGCTACCTAGGAGCCTGAGGGGGCGATGTGGGAGCGGTACCTGGAGCTTTTTGAGGGTACGTCTTTTCGGACCGGCTTCGGTCCTCATTGAGTTTCTTATGCATATATCGTTCTTTTCCGCACCCTAGTCAGCTCAAGTTTCGGGGATGAAACTTCCTTTGAGTTTGTTATGTTGTTATGACCCCAGCATCAAACATCGTTTAAGATGTCTGGGAGTTGGTCCAGACGTCTCGAAGCCTTCCCAAATGTCTGGAAATTAATTTTTTTAGTGTACGATTTTGCGTTTGCATGCACGCGCATGCAAACTGAACCAATGCCCTCTTTTCTTCTCCTTCTCTCCTCCCTGTTGGCGCAGCCTTCTTTCTCTCTCTCTCCCCACGGTGCCTTCAAATACTCCCCCTCTCCTCTCCCTCACCATCTTCTTCTTCCTGATAGCATGAGAGTGAGCAGGCGAGGGCAGCAGCTACTGCCGTGTGCGCGCGGGGAGGAGGGGTTGCAGTGAGAGGGAGGGAGTTAGAGCCTGAGGGTGCGAGCTCGCCGAAGTAGCCAGGGCCGGCCAGCGGGTGCACAGCGGGAGCGTGGCACTGGGGAGGTGCTGCTGCAGCTCGGGCAGCAGGCGAGCGTGGCGCGGCACGGCCGTGCGCAGCAGGCGGAGGGCGAGGAGGTCCTGATTCTAGGAAAATTTCCCAGAATCAGACGTCTGGACCTATGTCCAGACGACACCGGAGACGTCTGGAGGAAGATCTAGACGTCTGAAAGGTACGATATTTCCTTTTCTCTTTCCTTTCACGTGTATGGCATGCAGGCCGTTCCACCAAGGGGTCTGCCTCATTTTCGTGTTGAGGACAGTCGCATACGAGTGCAGGTCTCGTTCGGAAAGGCGCAAGAGCATGCCTTCCCACACAGATCGGACGTCTGGGCACAACACCAGACGGCGGAGATGGTCTCCAAACGTCTAGAGTGACAGTCGAACGTCTAGGACTAAGTCCAGATGGTTCAGCGGGATTCTAGACATCTGAAGAACCACTCAGAAAGAAGGTATGACCTGAACCATCGTTTAAGATGTCTGGAAGATGTTCCAGATGTCTGAATTTTGGGTACACTTATCATTTTTGACCCATTTAGGGTCCATTTGAAGTTCGTTTTCCGCGTTTCAAGTTTCGTTCTTCTCAAAATTTGTTCCTCTACCTTTTTACAGTGTTTGTATCCTATTCTGAGTAGTTCCTTGTGTTTTATCCTTACGTTAGGACCCCGTTCTGTTGTGACTCTAGGGGTTGCGGAGGTGCACAGGTTTGCCGATCACAGCCCCAGTACTCCCGATTTTGCGGGTAGAGTGGATCCCTTTAATGATTTACCAACATTTATGCACTTGTGAGATAATTAATAGATTCTAAGGTGTGGCATGAACCCTAGGACTGGAAAACTAGATTGAGTGATAGATCCTAGGGTATGACATGAATCCTAGGACTGGAGAACTAGATTGAATGATAGATCCTAGGGTGTGGCATGAATCCAAGGAACAGAAAACATTGAAATGAATGTCGTGAATATATGAATTGCAGTCTTGGAAGAGTAGAAAGAAAAGTGATAATTCCCTGTAATTGGATAACAGTTGCTTGTTTATAAATGGATATAAACTGTTGAGAACATGGGCTATATGCAAATAAAGCTGAAATGATGAAACCTAAATTGGCTTAGTTAAAGATATATGAGCATGAACCCTATGGGGAATTAGGAGTAGAGCTCCTGAGAGGTGAATGGAATAGAATTGGGGAAGTGAGCTGGCCCCTGAGTACGGAGTACCAAGGAGAGCAACTGTCCCCCCCTGTTTAGTGCGGAGCGGAGGTTGCCGCCCCAGGGACCCAGGGTTAGGTCTGGCCACTTTGTATCGACTTTTGGCCGTCGCGTACATAGTACCGAGGAGAGCTACTAGTGTAGGGAGGGCACTAGCCACCCCATGGCCCCTGGGGTTCTGCTAGCCTTCCAACACCGACTTGTTAGGCCCACTGGGCAAACCAAGGTAGTCAGGTGAGGGTGTGCGAACTGTGAAGGGGCAAGACCCCTGTTTGGTTACTGTGGTGGGGCTGGACCCCTGTTACTGAGAGGGCTCTGCCCTATACTGGTTCCGTGCTGTGCTTTGGTGCGCACCCGTTAACGGAAACAACTGACCGCGTGCCAGTGCGGGGTAGCTACCTGTGTGTTTATGGAGCTTGCTGTAGTCACCGTTACGTCTGTCAGTGACCTTGGGGTGGTTGACTAAGGGTAGGACCACCATGGGGGACTCTCCCGGCCAGGAGAGCACCACGTGCTACTTCTACTTTTCAGAAAAGACTGCAATCAAGATCATTCGCACGAGGAACATTCGAGATCAAGAGGAAGATCTGAGGAATAATTCAAGAATGAGTAAATGGAAGAATAAAGAAAGAGATTAAAAATAATAGCTACTTATCCACCTTACTATTTTTGTTAGCTTTTGGTTGCCACTTTACTCAGCATTTTGCTGATGTGTCACCTTTGTCACCTTTTCAAGACCAGGTGCTGAGCAGCCAGTGCCGGCGGCTGCAGAGGGTGCTGGGCCTGGTAGAGCCCAGTAGTTTTACTTGTGTAGTACCTACTGTACCTTTTCTTCTGTTGTAGTGAGTATTTTCTATTACCACTGTACTCTTTTATTGTAAGCATCATGTTTATGTACCTGTTTAATTCTCTACTGTTGTGGTGGTGTGTACTGTAGTAGTTCTTTTCTTTACTATTGTACTTTTGTTACTGCTAGTTATATTGATGGTGAATGTGGTTTATTTTACCACTCTTTTGGTTACTTTCTTATAGGACGACTGGGTCTTGGGATCAGTCATGTCGGTCCGATTCTCGTGTCTCGTTGGGATTTAGGAATCGGGTCGTAACACCGTGCCTCCCCACGCACGGCTTCTTCTCCCTCTGCTGCAACCAAGAAAGGCTACCGGAATCCTCATCACCCACATTGCATGCCACTTCGTGCACGGATTAGCACCCAAGCTTCCATGCAACAAACAGTGCACGCCAACACCTCCACACGCCTAAGGCGCCACCACTGCACCCAGGCCTTTCAACCAGCAGTGTGCACCTCTCGTGCGCAACCAGCCCCACACGTAGGCCCTCACTCGCCCATCCTCCGGCCTTCCGCCGTGCACGGGGGCCCTCACATGCCTGCCCTATAGCCTTCCTCTGACCTTCCTCCAGCGCTTGTGGGCACCTACCTCACTTGCGCCACCGCCTCAAGCTCGTCGTCCGTCTCCAGCAAGCGGCTAGTTGCACCCCTCCTCTCCTTCTTCTTCTTCTCCGTCAACCAACAGAGAAGGGGAACCTGAACCACCCATAACGTAGCCACCTCCACAGGCAGCGGTTCTCCATGCCATCGACTCCCTTACGCTTGCGTCGACCCCACGAAGGAAGCCACGTCCTTAGAACCACCCATGACAGCCCGCGTGCGACAACGACTTGCCGCCATCGCTGCTGGCCTTCCTCGTCGCCGATGTCAACTCCAGTCACCGTTCGGAGAGCCACCACCACCATTGGAAAGCCCTCGTCGCGGTCGACCTTCCTCGAGCTCCTCAGCTTCTGCCGTCGCTTCCTCTTCGCACGAGGTTAAGAGGAAGATTTCCAATGTTTTAGGGTTCTATTAGTATTTACCAAAGATGCCAATGTGGAACACTATTCGATTATTTTGTTGGACTAAATTATTAGGGCGAAATTGTGACATTATACTTATTACTTTTCATATTTAATTTGATCCTATTATGCACATCAATTCTCATTGAAATTGGATTCAAATTTGCATGGAACTAGAAATTACATACTTTGCCACTACACATGCATCATTTACATATTTTTGAGAGCTTGATTTATGATGTGAAATTTATGTAAATAGTCCTCAACTTCTCATGAAATTGAAAGTTACATTCTGAGCTGCATATTCATTGAATTTATTTCATGAATGTTTCTGTGAACCTGATGGCTGCATAGTCGTGAATCTATTAGTCTGTCCTCCCCGTGGATACCACCGGAATTGTGGTATAATTTTAGTATATTTTTAGTAACTTTGATCGAGTGCTTTCCACCTCATTATTTACTACGATGCATTATTTTTCTAATATCATTTGCAAAGCGAAAAAACCTCCCGATAATGTACCAAAAATAAAATAAAAAATATGCGATGTGCCACTATGATGGGCACATATATATGGGCTAATTATGTATTTTAATGCCTAGGCATTAAGTTAACATATACATTTATATAGCTTACACTAATATGTAAATAGGATAACATAAAATTACCTATTTCATTCATTTCATGCATTATACGCATTAATAATATCGTTTGGAATTTATTTAGAATATCATGCATTGAAATAGGTTGCACTACATATAGTGTTTTGGATTTAACATAGAAGTTAAGGTCTTACATATAAATAACCCAATAATCATTTTATTCTTTATTTTCCTCATTTCTGCAGTAATGGCCTCCCAATACTGAATGCGCACCTTAATGGATGAGGAGAGTGGATCCTGCACGTCGTCGTCGCTTCCTCTTCTCTATGTTGCTCCCTCTTCTCCATGTTCTTACAACCATAAACGAAGACTCTAGCCGCACCATCACCGGTAGGCCATCACCCCCAATCCACTACTGCACAGAGAGTCAAGCTCTACCCCATTCCACCACTACTGGCCTCAACCGTGAGTACAAGTCCACACCACCACGGGCAAGAGGGTTGACAGACCACTGCTCCATCAGTGGCTTGTGCAGCTTACTGTGAGCGTAAGCATGAATGCCACACAGTTATCATTCCTCACCACTATCATCATCACCGCCACCACAGGCATGCACCAGCAGCCAACCCTTGCACATTTAAGATGTCTGGGAATGTTCCTAGACGTCTGAAGACCCAACCCACCACCACTTTTCATCATCTTCCTCTTTTCTTTCTCTATTTCCTTTCCATTGAAAGGAACCCATCACCACCAGCCATTACCTCCTTCCCATGCATGACACCTGCCACTGCCATCCTTCCACATACGCCAGCAGTGCCCCTTTGTGTGCAGCTGCGCACCACGCATGGCCTGTGCACCTGCCCCTTTCACCTCCTCATGTGCCACCCTCCGTGCACGCACACACAGGCGCACACCCTCGCTGCACGTCCGCCATGCCAGTAGCAGCAAGCAGCCTCCGCCCACAGATGTAGCCCCTTTAACTCCATCGTGCACTCCCTTTATCACGTGCTCCTCACCTCCATTCCCGGCATCTCTTCCACCACCTATAGCTTGCAGCAGCAGCACCTGCAGCCGTGCTACTCCAGTAGGCTTTGCATGTGTGCCAGCATGGCCTATGCATGCCCTCGCTAACCCTTCCTGCGAGCGCGCAGGCGTCAGACGCTCCTTGCTTGCGCGCCATCGCGAGTACCACACCAGCAGCAGCAGAATGCTGCAGGCACTACCACCTGCTGTCGCTCCTCACCTCCGACCAGCCACCTCCGGCAATGCCGTGCCTCGCCACCACCACCAAAAGAAGCGGCCTGGCAGCAGCTACCTCTGGCAAGCTCCTCCCCTCCGACCTTCGCCTCTCCTCTACGTGCGAGCAAGGAGAAGATCCTCCCCTATTTTGCTATAGTGAAGAGGATATTAGTATTTACTGTTACATGCCATTGCCAAAGACTTATTTTTGAGTTATTAATAATTTATTATGGCACATTTATGAGCACATCCCTCTTATTTCTCATAAATATTATTTCAGCATGTTCTCTTATTGGTTTCTTGATCTAAAGGAGGATTTGGGTTTAGTTTCTTTGGATGAAAACTTATGAGCATTAGTTTCTTGATTTTACGAGTTTTAGTAGGTGATTGCCTCCTTGTGGACATGACCTGCTCTTTTGTGAGTGGTTAATTTTAATTCAATACCTTAATTAGTCGATTTTTCCACCACATAGAAATACAACGACAAATCTTTTTTTTTTTAAGGTGAAAGTCAACTCTTCACATGGTGCCATTACTGGGGAGGCAACACGCTTGTTAAATTCGCATTTATTTATCCATTTATTCATATTTAATTGAGGCATATTTTAATTTGATTATCTGTTTGGTATGAGGTACTTGTATTCTGAGACGAGTTGATGCACTAGCCTCAGCGACACTGAGGTGGACCTTGTTTCCACCGATTGGAGGAGAGACCAAGATTCACATCTACGTGGAGGAGCTTGAACATTGGTGAACCTTGTTGTCACCAACTGGATGGAGGACATCTTGAGTGATCATCTTCATCTCCATCAATTTTTCAATAGATAGAATTTAGGTTTTAGAACTTTACTTTTCTTCATTTTCTTGCACATACATTTGGTTTGAGACCCTTGTTCTGAGGTACATTTTTAGGGGTTTGTTCCCAAATTTTTTTTTAGGCTCGTGTTGGGTAATTTTTCGGGAGCCTATTTCCATTTCTTTATGCTTAGATTTTTCTTCTCCTTTGTGGACTGATTTTATTTGTGCATTAGTAAAAAAATAAATAAATAAAATAAAACATGAGTTGCCCGCTAGAAGCTGCTTGCCCCTAGGACAAACTATTCAAGCCTGTATGAGTAGCCTCTAGATTTATTTTCTACATTGCATGCATTCTCTCATCACTAATTGCTGGAAGCAAGGTACATATCCTCTTACTTTGCATCCATATCTCGATCACTGTTGAATGTGGAAACTACGCATTTGCAGTTGGATTCGAAAACCCATTGTCGTAGTTCAAGTAGCGAAGAAATCCATTCAACAGATAAAATTTATACCAAGAAATTCGTAAAGAAGTTCCAGGTCGAACACAGGGCGGCGGACATTTGATTAAAAATATGCATTTATTTTGTTTGTCACAAAATAGAAAAGCTGATCGAAAGCTAGCTATCTATTTAACAAATAATAAATAGAAGAGAGAGAGAATATTACAAATAAAACCAAAAGAGAGTTAGAATAAACATGGATTTCATTATAAGAAGTTGTTCATTACACTACTCATTACAACTTGAAAGTGGGAAATCTACACTAGAAAGCAGTAAATCTACTCTAGAAAGCAGTAAAGAGAATGGAGAGAGAAATATCCTCCTCGATGATTGCCTGGAGGATGAGCTGAACGGGAGGATGCCTGGAAGATGGGGAACGGAATAAGAAGAAGGAAGATGAAGAGGGAGGAACAGGAACGAAGTAGCATGTCGTCATCGTTGTGGGATCTGCTTCCCGAGTGCAGAGAGAGGACAATCGCAGGATCCTCCACAAAGGTAGACGAAGGTAGAAAAAATTATGACTTCTATTTTAGAGGAGAATCCCAGGTGTGGGACAAGCTCATAGAGCTTTGGAAGTAGTGAGAGAAGAGAAGAAGGGTTGAGAAATTCGTAGGGTAGGGGTCTCCTTTTATAGTTGCAAGGAGTGGGGGCATTTTGGACATTTTAATTTCAAAAACATTAATATGGGACCTTTAGTGACGAACTTATATGTCACTAAAGGTGCATCGTGGGCGACGTATGCACGCCTTGCACGCTCCCACTCCTCTTCTGCACCCTAATGCCCCCACACGTTTGGATTGATCTCAGCCATCCGATCTCAAGATCGGACGACTTATAGTCATCCTCACAACTCCGATCAAAACGCCTCTACCGCGCACCCGCATGCGATGAGCTATGCAGATGCGTGTCATCGCATGCGTATGCAATCAACGATTCCTCCACGCGCCATGTCTCCTCCCCTCGGCTGCCCGATCTTCATCTGAAGGCCCAATCGATGCCGTGCTCATGCCCGTCTGGATTAAGGCGCTTAGCTCGGCTCGAACGTGTGCCCTTCGCTTGAGAAGGGGCGCTACGCCTTCATTTGTGTCATGCAGATCTGTGGTAGTTGGATGGGCATCCAACGGTGGAGATTCGTTGAGTGGGTGAGGAAGAAGAGTAAAGGCGGGTCCTTGGGGCCAGTTGGATAGCTGAGATGGCGCCACATGGCACCATCTTGGCCGTCCATCTTCTGTGTGTTGTAGATGGTGCCATGGGTGTAGGATTGGATCGATTTTCATGCCGTTAGGCCGCGATCGTCGATCCGAATGCATCTATGCTGTCAGATTTGTCGTCTGAGGTGCGTATTAACACCATCTTGGGCCTTGATCTTTAGGATTTATCAATCTCTATCTGGTGCTGTGGTTGTCCGATTAGGATGATCTTGGAGTCATTGAACTCCAATCGTCGCCCTGATCAGATTCGTACGGTTGGATCTTTGATCCGAGGTCCCAATTAACAAGTTGCCCTGTCCCTACCCATAAAAGTAGATAATTAACCTACATTTTATATAGACTAACCTAAATGCAAGATGATGCATGTTATGCAATTTTTATAGTATGTGATGCAATTCTATGCCTAGGAATACATGTAAATAGACAGTTAATGTGATATAAACATGTTTACATCAATCACGCATTTGTATTTGGACTTAATTCCTTGACCACATAATTTGTGTTGAAACGATCTAACAAGTGGTCACATTAATTTTCTGAAAAGGACTAAGTAAAGGAGGAACATTTAAAAACCAAGGACTTGATTTTGAAACTTGGCATGCGATTCAAAATTCAAACTCAAAATCCTTGACAGTGTACACACACTTGTTTGATCTTTACACCAAAGCACGCATTTAGACACTCCTAGGTTTTTCAGCTACTAGGAAAGAACCCTCCTTCTATTGGTTTCGAAGTGCTTGAAACTCAAGATCAAAGGTTTTGTAACTCCAAGGAGGCGGATACCTTGTCATGAATTTTTTAGGGTAGTTAAGAAGCACTGTGAAAGCATAGCTTCAAAGGAAGGCTTAGGCCTACTTGCTTGCCTCGATCTTTCATCCTTAGAGTACTTTACCATTTGAACTTTAGGGCAGAGCACCTAAGTTCCAATTACTTCATCATTAAGGCATTTCGTAGGTCGACAATAGGCACATAATTGATTGGGTAATTTGTATTGTCACCTACAACTGGACTAAAATCTCAAAGGCCTTAATTGATTAAAGACATAAAAGTCCTTTGCAATTGTGTTTGTATTGTTTGTGTATGCTTGGTAGGCAGTCTCCGAGGAGACAACTTGTGTTTAATTCAGAACCTGAAAGAATCCTTAGGAGAGTCAAGCAAGAGAGAGGAGAGATGGCAAAGGAAGTTGAAAATAGAATTGCGGAGAAACAACGATATTTGAGGGATTATTTTATCCCTACCAACCAACCTTGCTATACACTGAGAAGACCAGGGGGGAACAATCCATATGAAATCAAGAGTAGTACCATATGTATGTTGCCCTCATTCTATGGTACTTCTAAGGAGGACCCCTACAGGAATCTGGAGGAATCCAACGAGTTTGTTCCACGGTGAGATTGCAGGGTGTTACTGATGATGCCAAAATGTGAACCCTCTTTCCTTTCTCCCTTAAGTATAAGGTGAAGAATTGGTATCACACTCTAGATGGTAGAGTGGATACTTGGGATGCCTTGAAGGGAGAGTTTCTGAAAAAATACTTCCCCATGAGCAAGACTAATCACTATAGGAGGGAAATCATAGGTTTTGCTCAACAAGATGGAGAACAATTCCATGATGCATGGGAGTGCTTCAAAGATTTGTTATGCTTATGTCCTCATCATCAAGTACCAAGATGGCAACTTGTAGAAAGGTTCTACACTAGAATAAATGATAAGCATAGGCAAATAGTGGATGGTGTCTGTGCAGGAACCTTTCTGACAAAAACTGAAGATGAGGCTTGGGATCTTTTTGAGACCTTGAGTGAGAATTCTATCCACCTAAATTCTGCCTATTTGGATAGGAAACCTACTCTTATGCAATGAAAGATTGAGGCAAATGAGGCTAGGGATACCCAGAATTTAGCCTTCCAGATTCAATTGTTGAACCAAAATATGAAAAGGTTTATGTCAAACCCAAGCTTCTGAATGCTCCATTTGCCAAGGCAATACTCATGGTATTATGGATTGTCATTTGGCCTCCCAATTCCCTGACCTTGTACAAGCGGACCTGAATGCTGCCCACAAGTTCCGTCCCAGGCCTCGTAATGACCCTTTTTCCAACACCTATAACGAGGGATGGAGGAACCACCCTAATTTTTCATGAAGATAGGGGAATGTCTCTAATTCAGTGAATTACAGACCCCAACCCTTTCAGACTCAATAGTATAATCAACCTCTTATTCCTTCCCAACCACCCAAGACTTCTGAGATGGATGTGCTTAAAGCCATGCTGAAGGCCATGCAGGAGAATCAAAGCATGATCATCCAATCTCATGTCAAGGCAGTCAATGAGATGAAATCACAAATTGGACACCTTGTCCAAGCCATGAATAAAAGGGAGACTAGGAAGCTTTCCAGTACATCTGAGGAGAACACTAAAGGGAAAGGGATTATCTTTAGGGAGCAAGCCCAAACGGTGACTATTCCGAGGATGGGAAAGAAATTTCCAAACCTGATGCTCCTATAGACCCACCTTCTGAAAACCCATCCACCCTGACTTTCGCCCCACCAGAGAAGAGCTGCCCAACTCTTCTCCACTTGAAATCACATCATCAGAAGAGGTTGTCTCCATTCCCCCATTTACCCAACATGACAATCCTTCCACGCAGAGATCGAGAGTGCCCTTTTTAGAGCTCTTATCTGACTCTGGGAAGACTTCTGCTAGCTCATTTGGAGCCAAAGATAGGATGGACGAAATCATGGAGACTTTCAAACAAGTGCAGATTAACCTGCCTTTGCTTGAAGCTATCAGGCAGATTCCATCCTATGCCCACTTTCTAAAGGACTTATGCACGAAAAAGCAACAATCAAGGAAATAGGTCTAATCAAAAGTTGTCCTGTCTGATTCTGTTAGCTCAATTATACAACACGGGACACCCTTGAAACTTAAGGACCTAGGAGCCCCATTCATCTTGTTGGTCATTGGAAACCTACATATAGATGAGATTATACTTGATTTGGGTGAGGGGGTAAACATCCTTCCGAACTATGTATATGAACAACTTGGAGGAGGCAATCTGAAGCCTTCCCCTATAATCCTCCAAGTTGCAGACTGTTCTTTGAGGGCACGACGAGGCCTGTTGGAAGATGTTCTCGTGAGAGTGCAGGATTTCTTCTTCCCCGTTGACTTTCTAGTACTGGACACTGACCCTACCAACAAACCAACCAAGCCCTCCATCATCTTGTGACTTCCTTTTCTAGCTACTTCTAATGCTTCAATTAATTGTCACACTGGGGCGTTAAAAATGGGCTTTGGGAATAGGAAAATTTGGCTTAATGTGTTTGATGCTTATAAACAAGCTAGATTTGAGGATTATTCCCAAGTTGAGGTGGTAGATGATTTGGTTGAAGAGACAACTCCTGCCATTTTATGTGATGACCCCCTTCAACATGTCATGCTAAATGAGCATTCCCATCTATTGGAGGAATGTGAAGGGGATGTGCTAGAACTTGAGGAATTGCTTGGAGTTTCTACTGAGTCTCTCCGCCCATCATATCTGCCTAAGGTATATCACCTACCTGAGATGGGGACTTCTATTATGAAACCCTCAACCAGACATGCCCCCAACCTTGAACTGAAACCCCTCCCAGACTTTCTCAAGTATGCATTCCTTGGGACAAATGATATGATCCCTGTAATCATTTCATATGCACTATCTGAAGTGCAAGAGGGAGCCTCGCTAGACTATTTATCAAGGAAAAAGGAAGCCATAGCTTGGACAATTGCTGATATTAAGGGTATAGACTCTAAACTCTACATGCATCACATTTATACTGATGATTCCATCATACCATTTCGAGACATGCAGAGATGTCATAACCCCAACATGAGGGAGGTGGTTAAAAAGCAGATTTTAAAGTGGTTGGATGCTGGGATCATTTATCCCATCGTAGATAGCAAATGGGTTAGTCCAATCCATGTGGTGCCAAAGAAGGTAGGCTTCACGGTAGAAACAAATGACCTTGGTGAAAAGTGGTGACCAGACCCTCAACAGGCTGGAGGGTCTGCATTGACTACCGTAAATTGAACATTGTTACACAAAAGGATCACTTTCCCTTGCCCCTTATTAATCAGATCCTAGAGAGATTGGCAGGGAACAAGTATTTTTGTCATTTAAACGGATATTCCGGGTATAACCAAGTTGTAGTCTTTCCCGATGACCAAGATAAGACCACTTTTACTAGTACCTACAGTACTTTTGTGTTCAGGTATATGCTGTTTGGATTATGTAATGCACCAGCAACCTTCCAACGTTGTATGATGTCCATTTTCTCAGACATGATTGATGAGTGCATCGAGGTTTTTATGGATGACTTCTCCATTTACGGCTTGTCTTTCGACCAGTGTCTCTTGCACTTAGAGAATGTGTTGAAGAGATGTAAGGTGACTGGTTTAGTCCTCAACCAGGAGAAAAGCCACTTCATGGTACAGAAAGGCATTGTACTTGGCCATCTTGTCTCTGAAAGGGGCTTGGAAGTAGATAAGGCTAAGATTGATTCTATTTCCAAACTTCCATTGCTCACGAGTGTCAGAAAGATTAGATCCTTTCTGGGCCATGCAGGCTTTTATAGGTGATTCATTAAGAATTTCAGCAAAATTTCAAAGCCACTTTATGACTTATTGCTGAAGGAATCTTCCTTCAATTTTGATTCAAAGTGTGTCAAGTCTTTTCATACACTGAAGGAGGCTTTGACCTTTGTGCCTATTCTCCAAGCTCCAGATTGGACACTCCCATTTGAACTGATGTGTGATGCTTTGGATTACGCAGTGGGAGCAGTCCTTAGACAAAGGGTTGAGGGAAGACCACATGTGCTGCACTATGCCAGCAAGACTTTAATTGAACCACAACAAAACTACACAGTCATTGAAAAGGATTTACTTGCTGTAGTTTTTTCTCTGGAGAAGTTTAGGTCTTATCTTCTTGGATCCAAGGTGTTCATTTTTACTGATCATGTGGCATTGAAACATCTCATTGCCAAGAAGGACTCTCAGCCACGTTTAGTTAGGTGGATTCTGAAAGAATGATCTTTGTTTTCATTGAAAACTTTAACATAAAATGACTTGCCGTTGTATTTAATTGCATGGTAGAAAATCTCTTTTCAAAACATTCTAATTCTCAGAATCTAACCACAAAAATAGTTAGGTCATCTCCACAGGGAGGAATTAGCCTATTAAAGTAGTGCATTATGCTTCGTTTATTCAGGAATCTCAGTGGTTGTGCATGCTAATAACATCATCATTCTAAGAAATTAATAAAAGAAATAGGTGTTTAAATGTAAAATCACCACAACCTAATATTCTGTTAAGTAATAATCTTGGCAATGATAATCAACATAAATACTAAGTTCCAGTAAAAGATTCCTTTTTCACGGTAATCAATGTTACGTACTCTTATCGAAATCATGAGATATTCTAAATGTGCAATTCAATAAGACAAAATAATTAATGCAGACTAAAGGGGCCTAGTTGTAGTTCACACTATAAAATAATTATTAAATGAAATTAAAATTCACTTCAACGGCAGCAAGATGTAAATTTCAATTCCTTCCAAAATAGAGGATTCTTCCTCTTTCCTCCTCACGCCTCCGATGGAGGTCGGCGGCTGGAGATGCGCTGGGGGATGGTTGGCCGACGCATGGGGAGTTCGATGACGGTGGAATTGCAATGTAGGGTGGTCGAAATTGGTCGGCCAGCGTAGGCGAAGCTCATCGGCGGCGAGCGTTGTGCGCACGTGCATGGGCTGTTGTGGCTCACGAGGAAGTGTGGAAGGGGTTGGCGTGCTGCGTGGAGGTCCCCGGTGGCATTGGTGGTTAAGATGGTGGTCAACGGTGGTGGCTGCGTGGAGGGGGGCAT
Organism: Thalassia testudinum; assembly: GCA_037157565.1. Classification (NCBI taxonomy): domain Eukaryota; kingdom Viridiplantae; phylum Streptophyta; class Magnoliopsida; order Alismatales; family Hydrocharitaceae; genus Thalassia; species Thalassia testudinum. The sequence goes on from JAZHRO010000063.1 coordinate 15,297,326, forward strand.
GGTAGCTTTGGGTTCTTTCGGGAGGTTGCAGGCGGGTTGAAGGAAGAAGAGGAAGAAGAAGGAGAAGGAGAAGAGGATGTGCGTGGGTTGTTACTGCACGGAGATGGATGAGTGCATGTAGGAGGGCGCAGCTATGCGTGGAGCTGCTGTGCATGTGGCACACGGTTGCTGCTGGAGTGCACGGAGCGGCACAGGCAGTGGTTGATTGGTGGTTTGCTCTGGAAAGGGGAGGAAAGCGAGGCAGCTTGTGGGGGTGGCTCATACGATGGTGGTGATGCACGCTATCACCGTGCACCACTGCAGTGATGGAGGTTGATGGCAGTTGAGAATGCCTATGCCACAGTGCTCACTGGTTCCACAGTGCACGCCTACTTCACGGTGGAGAAGATGAAGAGGAAGTCCCTACCAGGGGGAGAAAATGATGCCTCGCGAGCATCCTCTAGCCGCTCTTCTTATCTGCAGTTTGTTGCTTCCACCGAAATCCTCTCCAACAGATGGGGCAGTTTGAAGAGATCACTGTTGGCCGTTGGTGGGAGGGTGGAGAGGTGCATGCGATGTGTTGAGGAGTTGCACATTCTGCGGGAAGGGAAAAAAATAAATTGGGTTATTTATACAATTTATCTCAAATAATTTATGAAATGCATGTTACTATAATGAAATGTATAAATATGCATGCAAGACTTTATTTATAAACTAATTTATTTATATATTCAAGTTTGCTATGTATATGCAAATATTAATTTAATAATTAGGCATTTAAGCATTTACATTGCCCACAATTGTGGTCTCATCAAACGCCCCCATGCCTTATTTTTGCTAGTCCCTAGCAAAAGTAAAAAGTGATGGAACTGACAAAGATTTCTTCTTTTCTTATTCCAAACATTTAGGGATCCAGACAACTGTGAGGTGATAATAGCCAAGACAATAGATCCAAGTGAAAAGCCAATCCGCATTGAGAGTTCGTACTTCACCCTTGGTAAATATTTCTTTCGGGATAGGCAACTACTTCCCTCGGGGATAAAGCAGAAGATAATCTATAATTTGACCCCGACTTTTTGGCTTAGGTAGAAGATATCGAGTTGAATGGATTTGTATTTGGTGGCACACACTCATCTGGTGCTACATGTAATCTAGTACTACTGACTCTAGATCTCTAGACTATTAAACAAGTCAACTCAGAGAGAGGCTAAACAACTGTACTCTCTTGATATTCCTTTGTGCTCACTCTTTTCCTTCATTTCTTTCTGAGATCACAAATCTCACCAGATTTTGTAAATGTACTCACTAGTTTGTGGCCTCACATGATATTCACACTTCGATTAAAGTCTTAATAACTCTACAACTAAGTTAGAGTCTTCAGCCAGTATTCGGGTGATTAGAAATACTGAAAGGTAGGTGTGTCATATTTGGTGGATCGCGAAGGGTGTTTTTGTTGCCTCAGAAACAACGTCATGAAGATAAAATTATAAACTTGGACTCTTTTCTTTTTCTTTTCTCACTCTCTTTTCCTTTCTTTTTCTAAATATAATTGCTTCTTTTTTTTCTTTTCTTTATGAGATCAACATAACACGACGTAGACTTTTATTTATGAGGCATTATTAGGGAAGATGATGGTCAAGAGGATATTGTGTGGCTTATTTAGTGGAAGTGCCTACTCTCGGCACTGGGAAAGAATGGATAGGACAAGTGTATTTCTGACCTTTGACACTATTACCCTCCTTTAACTGAGGACTCTATGAAGGACGGTCGTAACCATCCACCATAGTCATAGCTTTATTAAGACTCAATCTTTGTGTATCTACCTTATTTGGTCACTCTCAAGAATTCACACAATGTAAACACACAGGAACAAAGAGCGAAAACTATGCCTAACTCTGTGGTATCCTTATCTAATGTTCCAAAACTTAAGAGTCCTTACACTAGACTTAGCACACCAATAATCTTTGTACTTTATTCTCACAAATATGAGGTGAATCTACTAGAAGATAGTATGCCTGACTCCCTTTTAACTGTCCAAGGGTTCAGTAGACTAAAAATTCTTATTGATTTTCTTCAAAGATCCATTACCCAATCTACGTGCAAGTGTAGTAAATGTATTGGATTCTAAACTTAAGAAACAATTTAAGAAGAAAAATCTTTAATGACACCTCAATGACAAAGATGTTTTGCTAGGGACTAACCAATTCAGCTCAATTTTTTTTTATGCTAATGCAACTAACCTAAATGCATGAATACTACCTAAAATGCAAAGTGCACCCCCCCATGCCTAAATCGTACAATGTCCTCATTGTAAAATTAAAACTGGGGGAGAAAGGAAGGAAATCACCTAATGGTGGTGTTATTCTAGATGCTGGGTTGCCTCCTAACAAGCACTGCATTTTTTGTCAGCAACCTGACTTATGGGGAACCTGTAAGTCTGGTTACAGATAGAAAAACCTAGGCCCTAAAAATATGCATAACAGTGTGGGCCTAGAAAATAGGTAGCCATGGATGTTGGTAAGCTGATGGTGCAACGTGATTCCAAATGCTTGCCAGAAGATATGAAATTAGAGAACCTCGTAGGCTTCCTGGGGAGGTCTAGGGATAACAAAAGGAATATGAAAAGGGACCACCTGAAATGGAATAAGTGGAGGATAATAAGGATCCTCTAGTGTAGGATGTGTTTTAAAAGATATAAATATTATTATTTCACACCCTTGAATGACGAGACTAAAAGTACAAGCATCAATCCACACTCACCATTCTACCTGAGGATGTACTAACCTGATATGTTCCCCAGAAAGAATGTAAATGAGCAGAGACCTAAGACAAGGATTAGGTAAGGAATCTACTGGTTTCTTGAGTGATTGAGTGGTAATTATTAAGTCTAAAGAGGGCTAAGGCTGTTTAGGTTCCATTCCTAATAGGAATTCGTATTTTACTTCCTTACCTAGCTTCATTATTTTATGAACCTCCAACTGCTCCTCTACAATAGATGAGTCATGAATAGAATTCAATATCTCATTAGTAGACTCATGATCAACATGCTTTGACGATAATTGGGTTTCTTGGGAAGTAGCAAGATCAGAGTTATCAGCAAATTCATCCCTGGGTTCTTTCTTGTCAATTACATCCTTTCCAGGGACTTTGTGTGCCACTTCATTATCCTTAATATCTTTAGGATATTATCATTTTTAATGTTAGGGAGAAAGTCTATATCACTGAATTCTTTATTCTTCTCGGGGGCATAAATCCTCAATTGATGTGTTTTGTCCCCGAGAGTCTCCCCTAGGCTTCTCACTATTGTGTTTGTCTTCCTCCAATATCAACTCCTGATTTTGCGGAGGATGATTTTCAAAATCAAAGTAGGGAGGAGTCCAAATTTCACCAGATTATTTATATCCTCAGGGGATAAGTCCTCGAATAACACATAGTCCTCCTGTGATTCACTCCAGATTCTCATTACAGGTTCCTCCATTGGGTCATCCTCGTCCTCTGAAATAGACTCTCTATATCTTTGAGATCAAAATTGATCTAATTCATCCTCCATTCCATTAGGGTCACCTTCATTAGGTGCATTTAAACCATCAGGATGCTGAATGGTAGGTGTTGATTCCCTAAGTGGAGGGTCAGGATTAAGCTCATTAAGGGTAAAATGGGGTTCTACCAGATAATTAATAGGGGAAGTGATATGAACAATACAACCTTGATCCATATTATAAGGGGTAAGGAAAATACTGTCATTATGGTCAAGGTCCTCAAAAGGTACCATCTTCCCTTTGTTTTGACTCTAATATAGCTCGGGTGGATAATTACTTGGATTGTTCTCCTCTAGTGGCCGTGTCTCATTGGGAGAGTCTAAGTGATAGGTACGTAAAATGGGATCCCTATTGTCATTGTTTCCCTCAGAATTATTTTCATGATCATGGTCGTATGGGTAGGGATTAGAATTACTAGGAAGTGCATAGCTAAGCTATCTAATTTCTTTGTTCAATTGTTGACTATTCCTCAACTCTCTCCTATAGACTCCAACATTTCTTTTTGTTGTTTTTGCATTTCTATCATAAAAGAGGAGAGGCTACTACTATCAGATTGGGGAGGATAGTCAATCTCAAGCTCTGGTTGCCTAAGGATATCAGTCCAACATCAATATGCAAAATCATGAAGGGTAGGAGGGTTGGGTGTTTGCATAGTAGTAGGGATTCCAGGGTTAGAAAATCCCGCTCCTAGGCTCTGCTTAAAAGTGTGAGTTATCGGCTAGTACTCCTAGGATAGGGATATGAATGATCCCATGAATTGTCAATGTACCCATCAAAGGATGGATATGCTCGAGGCATGGGATCCTGGTTAAAAGATGGGAAGTATTGACTCTGATAATCTAAATCATAGGAGTAAGGGTGATCCATTTCTTTAAGCCAAACAGGCTTAACCCTCTTAGGATTTAGAAGAAATCAGAACACAAGCAGAAACTTCCTAGAGAGTTCTACCATTGTCAAAACAAATGCAAATACTTTGGGATATGTTTTTAGAAGATTCTAGGTCATAGGTGTTCAGTTGGTGGCCAAACAAGTTTTGCAACAATTACGCTTCCTACGCCGACCTTCGTTGGTGCCTACAACCTACTCACAAGGGATGGAAGTCTCGAATCAAGCCCACGCACAAGGAACCGTAGTAACTTGGTGGATAGGCTTGTTGATTTTCAACTAACTTCCCTTGTGTTGCAAAGAGGAGAGGTAGAAATTTATCTAGTAACCTTATATGTGAGGTGCACAGTGTCTAAGGTGTGTAATCATACGTTCGTGTTTTGAGTTTTCAAATCTCGCAAACAAGATCCTTTTGCACACAATTTAAGTCATAGATTTTAAGGTCCAACCTCTTAGCAGTCCCAATTTTTAAAGTGACCACTGAATTAATTTGATTCAAGCACTTTAGTGGTCTTAGATTTAGGTTCAATGCAGATGCATGACAGGTAATTGATGCTCAAGAAAAAGATGTACCTTACTCCAACTTTCTTCAATGCAGGATGTTTTCAATGCAAAAAAGAAAAGTTAGATGCTACCCATTCAATCCTAGATGGTCACCCTATAGATATGCAGCTTCTAGCAGGCAGTTTGATTTTTTTTTTTAAATAATAATAAGCAAACAAACCTAATCTAACTTACTAACCAACATGCAGTTCAAACAATTCGAATAATCCTATAATCTAAATAAAATGAGAACACACTTCCAAAAATACGCTCTCGCATACAAGAGCGATAAGAAAGAAAAAAACACTGGGAACACGTTCCCAAAAATGCCTGACAAGGGTCCAAAAGACAGAAATTAAGTTCTAATGTCTATCTAAATTAAATCTAAACTAAGATCTAATATCACCTCCATTGTGCGCGTCTGCCGCATTCATTGAGTGTTTTTGTATAGAAAAAGATCCACAGTCAGTAATTCAGAAAAGCTTTCAAAATAGCATAAAAATAACATAAAATTCTTGAAAAAATTAATAGGCATGTTTCCTCCCTGGCAACGGTGCCAATTGAAAGAGCAATCTTTGTTTTCGTTGAAAACTTTAACATAAAATGACGTGTCATTGTATTTAATCAAGTGGTAGAAAATCGCTTTTCAAAACATTTTAATTCTCAGAATCTAACAACGAAAATAGTTAGGTCGTCTCCACAGGGAGGAATTAGCCTATTAAAGTAGTGCATTGTGCTTCATTTATTCGGGAATCTCAGTGGTTGTGCATGTTAATAACATCATCATTCAAAGTAATTGATAAAAGAAATAGGTGTTTAAATGTAAAATCACCACAACCTAATATTCTATTAAGTAATAATCTTGGTAATGGTAATCAACGTAAATACTAAGTTCTAGTAAAAGATTCCTTGCTCACGGTAATCAATGTTACATACTCTTGTCTAAATCATGAGATATTCTAAATGTGCAATTCAATAAGCCAAAATAATTAACGCAAACTAAAGGGGCCTGGTTGCAGTTCACATGATAAAACAATTATTAAATGAAATTCAAATTCTCTTCAATGGCAACAAGATGTAAATTTTAATTCCTTCCAAAATAGTGGATTCTTCCTCTTTCCTCCTCACGCCTGCGATGGAGGTCGGCGGTTGGAGATGCACTGGGGGATGGTCGGTCGACGCATGGGGAGTTTGATGACGGTGGAATTGCAGAGTGGGGTGGTTGAAATTGGCCGGCCGGCGTAGTCAACGCTCGCCGGCGGCGGGCATTGTGTGCACGCGCATGGGTTGTTGTGGCTCTCGTGGAAGTGTGGAAGGGGTTGGCATGCTGCATGGAGGTCCTCGGTGGCATTGGCAGTTAAGATGGTGGTCGATGGTGGTGGCTGTGTGGAGGGGGGCGCGGTGGCTTTGGGTTCTTTCGGGAGGTTGCAGGTAGATTGAAGGAAGAAGAGGAAGAAGAAGAAGAAGAAGGACGAGAAGAGGGTGTGCGCAGGTGGTTGCTGCACGGAGGTGGACTGGTGCACGCACTAGGGTGCGGCTGTGCGTGGAGCTACTACACACCTGGCATGCGGTTGCTACTAGAGCGCATGGAGCGATGCAGGCGCGTGGCTGATTATTGGTTTCCTCTGCAAAGGAGGAGGAAAACGAGTCAGCCTGTAGGGGTGGTGCACACGGTGGTGGTGAGCAGAGGCGTGGTCGCGGAGGTGGTGATGCACACTGTCATCATCCACCACTGTGGTGATGGAGGTTAATGGCAGTGGATAATTCCTATGCCATAGTGCTCACTGGTTCCATAGTGCGCGCCTCCTTCTTTGTGGAGAAGATGGAGAGGGAGTCCCCGCCAGGGGGAGAAGATGATGCCTCATGAGCATCCTTTAGCCACTCTTCTTATCTGCAGTTTGTTGCTTCCGCCGAAATCCTCTCCAACAGATGGGGCAGTTTGAAGAGATTACTGTTGGCCACTGGTGGGAGCGCGAAGAGGTGCGCGCGATATGTTGAGGAGTTGCGCATTCTGCAGGAAGGGAAAAAAACAAATTGGGTTATTTATACAATTTATCTCAAATAATGTATGAAATGCATGTTACTATAATGGAATGTATAAATATGCATGCAAGCATTTATTTATAAAGTAATTTATTTATATATTCAAGTATGATATGTATATGCAAATATTAATTTAATAATTAGGCATTTAAGCATTTACTTAGCCTACAATTGTGGTCTCATCAGATTATACTCCTTCAAGAGTTTGACTTGGGGATTCGTGAAAAGAAAGGAGTGGAAAATGTAGTGGCTAACCACCTGTCTCACCTTCCCCTTGATGACTCTCCATCTAGAGACATCCACAAGACATTTCTCGATGAAATCCTTTTGGCGGTAACACCGACTTCACCTTGGTTTGCAGATACAGTTAATTACTTGGTCACTGGAGAAACTCCTGGATCTTAGGTTGAGTAGAAATGAAAGCAATCCATTTCCCAAGCTGGATTCCTTCATTAGGAGGAGCCATAATTATTTCATATTGGACAAGACCAAGTTTGGAGATGATGTGTGCCTAAAGATGAGCAATAGAGTGTGTTGAGATTTTGCCATGGGCTTCATTGTGAAGGACACTTTGGTGCTAAGAAACCAGCTTTTAAGGTTCTCCAGTCTGATTTTTGGTGGCCTACTTTATTTAAGGATTCTCATAACTTTGTTAAGGCTTGTCTTAGATGTCAACGGGCTAGAACGATTGGAAGCAGAATGAGATGCCCCTACACCCTATCCAACCTGTGGAAACTTTTGATGTTTGGGGAATAGACTTCATGGGTCCCTTCCCTTCATCCCATGGGTTTGAGTATATCTTGGAGGCAGTGAATTACGTCTCCAAGTCGATAGAGGACATTCCTACGCGCATAAATGACCACTCTGTGGTCTTGAAATTTGTGAAGGCCAATACCATATCTCACTTTGGTTGGCCCAAGACAATTATAAGTGATGGGGGACCTCATTTCTGGAATCACCACCTCAATTGGTTACTCAAGAGTCCAGGAGTAACTCACAAGATTGCTAACCCTTACCATCCTTAGACAAGTGGTCAGGTTGAAGTGTCAAATAAGGAGATCAAGAACATTTTTGAAAAGACTGTTAGGCTAGATAGGAAGGACTAGTCCCAAAAGCTCGATGATGCTTTACGGGCTTATCGAACGGCCTACAAAACCCCTTTGGCTATGTCTCCCTTCCGGATAGTGTACAGGAAAGTGTGCCACTTACCCATTGAACTTAAACATAGGGCACTTTGGGCTATCCGAAGTGTCAACATGGATTTAGAGCAAGCTGATAAAGCACAATTACTGGAGTTGAGTGAGCTTGGGGAGTTGAGGAATGATGCTTATGACACCTCCCAAGCTTATAAAGAGAGAACTAAGGTCTTACATGATAAGTATATCCTTAGAAAGACCTTTGAGACTAACCATCAAGTCTATCTTTTCAATTCAAGACTTAAGTTGTTTCCAGGAAAATTGAAATCACGTTGGGATGGGCCTTACATTATCACCAAAGTGTTTCCGCATGGGGCTGTGGAGATCAAGAGCCCTTCCTCTTCAACACCACCCTTTATCGTCAATGGTCAATGATTAAAACCTTATGTTACTTTGGATGGCCATCTGGTTGACGAAGTCACTCTCGAGGAGCCTTAGCTCCTTTCTTTCCTACCTCAGTTAACATCTTCCCTTGGCCATTTTACTTTCAATGAGGACATCATTTGAACCAAGCATGGGGGGATAAGACTTGAGGCATTTGTACATAGCATTTATACATAGTTCATTCATGCGTTTACCTAAAACATTCTGCATTGCATACATTTGCGTTAAAAAAAAAAGAAAAAAAATTTTGCATTATTAAGCTTCACTGGCTGGGCCTGGCATTTTTAGTCAAACCAGAACTTTAGGTTAGACTGTGTTGACTCTAGGTGTCTAACTTTAGAAGCTAAGTTGAATTACTAGCCTTAGACCTTTTGGGTCCTTTGTGGACTTAAAAAAAACTCAAGTACGAGTTAAGTTGCAGGCCATTCCACAAGAGGCTGAGGAAGGAAAGCTAGGAATTGAGTTAAAGGCTGAGTAGTACTTGATGTCTTTTTCTACCTTTCGATTTACGGGTCCTCGTAACCTAAGCATCCACATTTCACACACACTTGCTCTAGTGCAAATAATGATAATTCTTGGAGAAAAATTTGGTTCTCTTAATTCTGGCTTAGGAGAATCTTGAAAACACAAGTTGATTGGAAGAGTTCCTACCACAGGAGAGGTGGAGTATATACTCAACTTGAGGATGCGATGACAACATGTCACCACTTCAACGCTTGTCTCCTAGGATATCCATCCTACTGGGGGCTTGTAAGTGCATTGTGAGGATCAGGTACCATAGGTGGCCCTATCTCGAATTGCCGATTGACACAGGCTTGAATTCGCTTTAGAAATCCATGGGCGATACTATCTCGAAGTGTCAATTGCCAGGAGTTCTTTGGGTCGCTATGGGCGGTGCTATCTTGAAGTATCGAAAGCCAGGCACCCTTTGAGGTATGGTGATGGGGACAATGAATCTGACATAGACCGTGTTGATAGCTAATCCAGGATTAAACTTAGAGGAATCAAACAAAAAAATATATTTATATATATAAAATCCTCTTTCTAGGATGGAAATCATACAAATGTTAAATAAATCAAACCATTGCACATGCAAGGATGCTTTAATCTCTGGGACCAATAAACCTTAGGGTAGAGTTGGAAATCAGGGAAACCTGCACCTGCAACTCATCCTTAGCTGACTTAGTTTGTAACTTAGCAACTACTTGGGAACCTTAGGCCTAAAGTTTGAACTTAACATGTTTCTAAAAGAAGACTAACTGGGTTTGCTAGTCCACTTGAAGAGCTGGGTTATTGCTTGAATTTGTTAGGGACTAGCAAAAACTAGCAATGGGGGCATTTGATGATCGCATATTTGTGGGCTAAGTATGCATTTTAATTCCAAGACATTAAGTTAACAAGTAAATTTATATAGCATACATTAATATGTAGATAGGATAACATAAAATTACCTATTTCATGCATTTTATGCATTATACACATTGATAATATCATTTATAATTTATTTAGAATATCATGCATTGAAATAGGTTTTATTACATATAGTGCTTTAGATTTAGCATAGAAGTTAAGGTCTTACATTTAGATAACCCAATAATCATTTTATTTTTTATTTTCTTCTTCCCAACAACAATAGCCTCCCAATACTGAATGCGCACCTTAATGGCTGAGGAGAGTGGATCCTGCACGTCATCGTTGCTTCCGCTTCTCTATGCTGCTCCCTCTTCTTCATGTTCCTGCAACCATAAAAGAAGACTCCAGTCGCACCATCACCTGTAGGCCATCACCCCTAATCCACTACTGTGTAGAGAGTCAAGCTCTCCTCCATTCCACCACTGCCGGCCTCAACCGCGAGTACAAGTCCACACCACTGCGGGTATGCGGGATGACAGACCACTACACCATCAGTGGCTTGTGTAGCTTACTATGAAAGTGGCCCTGATGGCCATGCAGTTATCATTCCTCACCACTATCACCATCACCTCCACCATAGGCATGCACTAGTAGCCAACCCACGAACAATTAAGATGTCTGGGAATGTTCCTAGACGTCTGAAGCCCCAGCCCACCACTTCTGTTCATCCCCTTCCTCTTTTCATCCTCTATTTCCTTTCCACCTAAAAGAACCCATCACCACCAGCTGCTACCACGTTCCCACACATGACGCCCGCCATTGCCATCCTTCCACGCGCAACAGCAGTGCCCCTTCGTGTGCAGCAGCACACCACACGCAGCTTGCACACTTGCCCCTTCACCACCTTGTGTGCCACCCTCTGCGTATGCACGCACAAGCATAGCCCCTCGCTGTGCCTTCGCCACGCCTGTAGCTGCAGCAACATGCGTAGTAGCGCGTGCCCCTCGCCTCCATTCCGAGCACATGCTCACACCCCTTTTTGTAGCACGTAGCACCGCTTCCGTTGCCTGCAGCCCACAGCAGCAACACCTGCGTCCGTGCTCCTCTAGCAGCCTCTGCGTGCATAATCGCATGGCTTGTGCACTCCCTCATCGACCCCTCCAGCAAGCGGGCGGGCGTCTGACGCTCCTCACAAGCATGCCTTCATGAGCACCACACCAACTGTAGCAGAGAGTTGTAGACACCACCACCCGTCGTCGCTCCTCACCTCCAGCCACGCTATGCCTAGCCACCACCACCAAAAGAAGGGACCCGGTAGCAGCTACCTCCGTCGAGCTCCCCCCCTTTGGCCTTCACCTCTACTCCACGTGCTAGCAAGGAGAAGATCCTCCCTATTTTGCTATAGTGAAGAGGGTATTAGTATTTACAGTTACATGCCTTTGCCAAAGACTTATTTTTGAGTTATTAATAATTTATTATGGCACATTTATGAGCACATCCCTCTTATTTCTCATAAATATTATTTCTGCATGATCTCTTATTGGTTTCTTGATATAAAGGTGGATTTGGGTTTAGTTTCTTAGGCTGAAAACTTGTGAGCAATAGTTTCTTGATTTTGTGAGTTCTAATAGGTCATTGCCTCCCTGTGGACATGACCCGCTCTCTTGTGAGTGGTTAACTTCAATTCAATACCTTGATTAGCAAATTTTTCCACCAGAAAGAAATACGACAAATCATTTTTTCTCGAAAGCAAAAGTCGACTCTTCACACTATCTTTCCATGTTTTCTTCTTTGCTGCATGAGTGAGGACATCTTCTTCCATTTGAAGCTGCTGCTACTGCTCCTTCGGTAAATTGAAATCCCTAGTGGCTTAGTTGTAGTATTCCATAGTTTCTAGATGTGGAGACAGTGGTAATAATGTATGGATGGCGGCAGACAATGAAGATCAATCCAATGAGTACCTAAAGATCAAAACACAGTCTTTAAGCCCCAATTAGATAGCTCAAGAGTATCGCTGTGGTGCGTGGAATATGATGGTGGTCTTTGTTTGGTGATTGGAGGTGAGTTGTGGCCGGTTGGAGTTGGGTTTGAAAAATGGAGATGGGTTTGTTCGGTGGCGGTTTTTGCTCTCTGAGGTGTGGCGCAGGTAGTGGTGGTGGTGGATTGTCGATCAGCGTAGTGTAGTGCTAGCACGAGCTCACCGAAGCTTACGTCAAAGGTGGAGAAGAAGGATTGCATGATAAAGTGGTCTGATCTAGATTTTAAGGGCTTAAAATTAATATAAAGAATAAAAGGAGGGAGACCAAGCTAATTGTTCGAAAGGGGAGGAATTCATGTCAACTTGCCTCACCGGATACGAAGGAGACGAACCCTTTGGTGAAGGTAGATGGCGATGATTATGGGGTTGGAAGCCCTGGCTTTGGCACACCAGGTGTGGACGAACGTGAGGAGTTTAGGCCACCCAATTTGAAGGTTGGGTGGCTGGAGGGAGGAGAATGAGGAATGTCACTGAACCTAAGGTCGAAGGTGGCCAGGGAATAAGAGAAGGAGGATTTCTTAGCCTTAACCTCGTTGGTTTGAACTTAGGAACATGACAGAGTTTATAGAGTTCAAATTTGAGCTCAAACTGGAAGAATTTGTGCATTTAACTTATGAATTTGGCAAGTTTTGATTATAAAAATTAGAGCTCTATTGGAGCTTTCTTGCTCCAGAATAGGATCTGAAACCTGGTTTGATTAGGAGAGAATCACCTAGTAATCAATCCCTCCCAATTTGAAGGGATTTGATTGAGAAATTAGGGAGAAATCCATGACTAATTGAGCATGGCCATGGGCTTGCTACCTTGATTTGGAAATTAGGAATTTCAAGGCTTTAGTGGCCTTTATGTGAAGAACATGATAAAGTTAGGGGCTTTATGGTGAAAAAAGTCTGAAATATAAGGGTTTAATTGAAATGAATAGAGATCTAGGGACTGAATTGCAAATTAGCTAAAGATGGGCTCTGATTGGGCCCAAGTTTTGATGTTAACCTAATTTAAACCCAAGAAATCTAATGGTGGTCTTGGATTTTGAGTTTTGACAATGTTTGACTTGGTAAATTGCATAGGAGCCCAAATTAGGGCAAAATCCTATCTGAATCTCTATTTTTGGTCAAAAAGCGTTCAATGGTTAAAGTGAAGGTACTAAGCCATTTTGAATATTTTTTAATGAATTTGAGGAGGTTTAGATCAAATTTATCTCTACTAAAACACTTTTAATTTGAGTGAGGTTGATAGTTAGGGTTTTCAATGACATTTTAATCCTCGAAATTCGTGGAACCCTGATTTAGTTATTCTGAGCCCACTTCTGGTTTTTTAACTTCATTTGACCTTGAATTATCACCTGATCAACCCCTTGGTCAATCTACATTTGTGATTTGGTGTTAAGGTGCTAGAAATAACCTTATTTTCCTGTCTTCTTCTTAGATCAGTTCGGTATAGAATTATGATCCTCACATGATCATTTAGGAATATTTAACACTTGATTCTGAATATTTTAGTTAGTTATGATGAATGATGGTGTTACCATCAGTCATGACCTCCAAGAATTGCATATATTAAGATTCAAAGAATCAATTTTGGAACTTTTCAATAATACTCATGAACAAGCCTTTCTTGCTAGCACTTTCAAACGAGGGCATTGGAAACCATCCCAGAGACTAAGATAAGGTTACAGTTGCGGGCAATGAGAAATATGAGCTTATGGAAAAGGCCCCTTAGGTGGGGCTTCTCCTTCATGTTCTAGGACTTAGTGGCATTGTGGAGTTGGATTGTCCAGCAAGAGATCTACATAAAAGAATGAGGGTTAACCTTTTTTTTGTGGTTATTGGGGGGACCTACGGGGGAGATGTTACTGAAGATGGTGCCTGAGGGATGTGGTGAGGTGCAGCTATGATGAATAGTGTCATGGTACTGCAGGTAGAAATGTCGAGGAGGTAGGACAGATGCGTGGTGAAGGCACAGCGGTAATGCTGCTACAAAGTTGCAAATAGTTGGCATGGGAAGTAATGGCACGAGTAGAGTGATACGAGAGGTGGTCGAGCAGACATAGGGAGACATGTTGGTGAAAACATAGGGTGAGGTTGAGTGGACGTGTTTGTGTAGGGTATCCTACAGGTGATGAGGGCGATGTAGGGAGATAGGGGAGGTGATGCTGGTGTTGGATTTGGTCAATGGGTTTAGGACGAGGAGGTAAAGAGGTGGTCGGCGGTGATAGTGGAGGGGAGTTGGATGGAGAGAGAGAGGTGTTGGAGGAGTTTATGAGCGATGCATAGGGTTTAGGGAGAATATTTTTCATGAATTAGTAGAAGGTTGGGGTAAATCCTTAAGGGATGAACAGTGAGGCAAAGGAGATGAGTTGGGGAAGGAGGATGTAGAGCCACGAGGGGAGGGTGTCCTCTTTGTGTGGGGTTATGGGGCAATCTGTTGGTGTGTGAGTGTGGAGGTGGAAAGCAATGTCGTGATGAAGGGGTGAGGATGAAGGGATGACGAGGATGATGAGGAAGAGTGGGTAAGGAGAACCGTACAACATCCATGGCCATTGGAAGGAAACGAGATTAATAGGGAGATAGTAATTGGAGGGTGGAAGCAAGACCATGATTGAGGTAGTGGCTGGAGGAAGTAGAGGAATTTAGGGTGGACAAAATTTCATTTTGCCGAGAAACAAAACTAATGAATCATTGCCATTATTATACGGAAAAATGTTTAAAAGTATAAGGATAGTGTAAAGTTAAATCACTAACAAATTATTTGACTTGTGATCGTTTTTAATCATTCAAAAATATGTTGTCAAATGTCTATTTTCTTATAGGGACTGTATGTAATTTTTTTTGGCAGTGGCATATATATTTGTCACTAATGTTATTTATCATTTGACAAAAAAAACTAGTAGCATATATATTTCGGTGCCTCTATACTATGATTTAAAATTTAGAATAGTAATATATTAGAGTTCCTTCCACGATGACAACAAATGTATGTGATTTTGAGCTAATCATTGATTCGCCTACGCTCGAAGGTGAAAATTGGACTCCCATTCTTGAGGAAATCAGTAGTGACGGGCAAGGTGAATTAAATTCCTCCACTAGGACTGTTAGGGAAGACCTTACAGAATTATTGTTGGGAATGGAATTGACATGAACTAAGCCCTCAATGGACTTAATCATTACCCCCCAACCACCCAAGCAACCCTAAAATTCCCTAAGCAATCCTTGTCTCAAATCTCTACTCATACTCATTCTTTCTGGGGAGAATATCCAGCCAATACATCCCCAGATGGAATGGAGAGTTTGGATTGATGCTTATACTTTTACTCTCACCATTCAAGGGTGTAAAATAATTTAAATTACATCTTTTAAAACCTGATGAGATGTGTCTCATCATAGCTAATAGGCCTAAGTTAAGCTAGAAACTAGGTAAAAAAACTATTACTAACTCAATGAAATGGGTGAAATGTAGTAACAATGGAAATTGACCTAAAACATCCAAACTATGTTAAAATTGTAAAATTAGGTCATAAAAAGAGATTCTATATGAAAATAACAAAAGGCCTAGCAGAAAGTATGATTGAACACTATAATAAACTCCAAATCACAAATCAATCATTGGAATAGATTCTAAAAAGTTTAAATATCATGCCATAAAAATTTCATTGCATTTTGACTCCATTTGGACCTTGAAAACCATGCAGTACATTTAGGTCTTTTCAAATTATTCATATACCTTTTTCCTTCTTTGAATACAAATGCTAAAGACGTATTTCTTTAAATCTTTATGGCTGAGGGTTTATAACATAAATTTCCTACCAGTTCACCAAAGGGCTTCTACGTAAGATTCCCAAAAGACCTATTGATGGTAATACCATCATTAAGAAGAAAACAAAAAGAACAGTTAACTTTGCGGTTTTAACATCACATCACAAATGTGGAGTAATCATAGGGTCACCTAGGGGTTAATTAAAGGTCAATTGAGGATTAAAGTCCAAAGAGTGGGTCCACATAGACAGAAACGGGACTTGATGGGTATTGAGAATAGAATCAGAACATAAAACCTTAATTTCAGACCTGCTTAAATTGAAGAGGTTCTGGTCTGGATAAAATTCATATAAACCTTCTAAAATTTATAGAAAAATATTCTTAATGGATTGGCACCCTTGGTTTGATCATCTGAACCTATTTTGACCTTGAACAGAGTTGTAGATGGGATTTTGCCATAATTTGGGCTTCTATGCAAATCACTCATTCAAACATGGTCAAAACTCAAATCCAAGTTCACCATCAACTTCCTTGGATCCAAATTAGGCTAAGGCCAAAATTTGGACTCAATCAGAGTCCATCTTGGACTAGTTTGCAATTTAGTCCCTAAGATCTCTATTTCTCTCACTTAAATCCCTAACTTTCAATTTTATTTTAAATGGGTCCACAACTTTGTCATCTCGTTCATGATTTGGTCTCTGCCACCATTGTTAAGTCAACCGACCTATAGACAAGGTTTGACTTGATCAAAACCTCATCAAACCAACTCCAAATTTGATTGAAGTTGGTAGGATTGGTGTTCACATTACAACGAATCATTTGAGCAAGATCTTGGCTCAAAATTTGCACCATAAAGCTCTAGTGAACCAATGAAAATTGTGGGTTTCTTGATTCTAAATCGAAGCCCAATTGAGCTTCTTTCCTTAATTAGAGTTTGGTCTAAGCTCTATAAGAACTCCCCCAACTCTAGACCATCTTAGTCTGATTTTGGCCTAGAAATCTTCTTCCATCTCTACCTTTGGCCACCTCTGCTATGACTTCAGTGAGCACCTCAATTCCACTTTGTTGCCTCTTCCACATACAATAGGAAGAGAGAACTTCTTCCCCGACCTCGATCACAGCAAAAGCTCTCCAACCTCTTCTTCCTCACCATCCTCATCTGCAGAGGTTTCACCTTCTCCAGCATCGACCAATCACAGTCGGTGCCAACTCCCTCCCATTCGTCTGTTAGTTAGGCCTATCCTCTCTCTCTCTAGCATCTCCCTATCCCTTTTTCTTCTCAAATCAACCAACGATCACCCCCTTTCCCCTCCGTCTTCTCCTCCTCCGGCAATGCCTTCGACGAGGCCACCATAGGCCACGCTTCCACATCCATAAGCTCCGCCTTGATGCCATGTACAAAAGCCCTCTCCAAATTTGAATTTTCACATACTCCAACACTCCACTGAATGAACCCACCACTGTACTCCATCACTGACTTTGCCCAACCTCCACAAACCCCCAAACACCAAGACAGCACTACTGTCACCCTCCTCACCTCACGGCGATGCTCTAGAACATTCTAATTTGGGCTTATAGCCTGTATTGTGATATTTCAGGAGTCGTCGGCAAGCTCCACTCCTCCACTTCCGTCCGCCGTGCTCCAGCTACCATCGTCACCAGCAATGCCCTCAGCTGGAGCGCAACACCCTCATGAAGATACCGGGGCCTTTAATTGATGAAAGTAGCAGCGACGACAACTCCAATTCCTCTTAGCCTTTGCCAACAGCTACGTGCAAAGGAGGGACTTTTAGTCCCACCACGTGCGTGGAAAAGCAACCAACGCCACATAAAAGCAAATTATGCCCAACGGTATTCTCCTCAGACATGGGGTGAGGTCCCTTACCTCACTTCTCTCCACTCCTCGCTCACCCCTACATCCGGTGTGCCTGGACTCTCGACCTGTATACCCGATTACCTACCTAGGCTTAAACTCGATTTTGAGAATGGGATGTGGAGAAAATCTAAGGTTGATAGGGGCAGGTTTTACATTATACTCCTCGGGATGTGTGCCTATTTATTCTATACTTAGCATCTCTGAGAGGTTTCTACTTAGTGTTGGCCCTGTGCCTGTACTAAGGCCTTGACACTTAAGGCATCTGAAGCACCCTTGAGACGTCTGACTATTGTTGACTTTAGCTATTATGGAGTTATTTGAGATGCTTATCTGATGTGGCTATTTATGACATTAGTGGTTCTAACCACTGTAGAGAAATTTGAGATTGTGATTACATTGGGATAAGTGCATGATTGATGGATATAATTGGTGATTTAAATCACCATTTTTAGTGTTCTTTATATTCTTTTTCTCCCACTGATTTTTTGAGATACTATTGCTATAGTTGGATATTGATAACTCCACATCTAATGATGATAATTCCATCAACTGGGGTTAGTTTTGAGGATATATGTGTGTTAATGATATACCACAATGTGCTTGGGAGCATTACATGCATGACAAATTAAAATTGCTTATAATCAATGTTTAATGTCTATATGTACAAGTGCATATTGAAATAGGCCTCAGATGAGCAATCAGACTACATAGATGGATTTAGATTGACGAATCGAGTCTAACGAACTCAAAATCACTCAAATCTGACATCCAGAGCTCCCTCGATCTACCCAAGAAGTTCTGGCCATTGATCATCAGATCAACAGCCAACAAGTAGCTACGCCACACCCACCTGCTCCCCTCACCCACACGCCCTCTTGAAGAATCACTTTAAGTCGTCCGATCTTTGAAAACTTGCGAATGGTCTCTCCAGCACAATCATAAGCGACTTTAGCTTCATATCTTGACCGTTGGATTTTCATCCACTGGTTGGCACCTCCCCATGCCTAACCTCACTTCTGCACAAACCAGTGGAGGTAGCGTAGCGGTTAGCACCTTATCCTTGCACACCAGACGTAGGATTGAGCCGTAGCGAAGCTTAAATCGTCAAGGAAGTTACGCACGATGGAAATTTAGCTGTTGATGTGGGCACGGACGATGTGGATGGCGGCTACGTGGCTCTCTCTGATGCACGTGATCTCTCGTGCACACTCAAGGTGTGATCCACAACACTTGCCGACGCAGATTCTCGATTGTCCAATCTTCGATCGAACGGCCCACAGCATGAGCACATGGATCGTGGGCACGGCTTGAGAAGAAGAATGTGTGCCTCAATGGAACGGCGGCCAGAGGGCTTCAGTGACATTTTTAAAAGGGCTTTAGCAACATCCTGGACGTTGCTAAACCCCCTTTAAATCATTTAGAAGCCTATTTGTCCTATTTAAACGACTTCAACCACCCCATTCAAAGGCATTCAATTCATACACCCTCTCCATACAACACTAGCCTTCTCCTAGCTCCACCAAGCATTTTGCATAAACCTTTGAGTTGT
Source organism: Thalassia testudinum (assembly GCA_037157565.1). Taxonomy (NCBI): domain Eukaryota; kingdom Viridiplantae; phylum Streptophyta; class Magnoliopsida; order Alismatales; family Hydrocharitaceae; genus Thalassia; species Thalassia testudinum. The sequence goes on from JAZHRO010000063.1 coordinate 15,316,463, forward strand.
CAAGCCATCGACGGAGCCCTCCTCCACCGCCATGGGTGCCTTACCTGCTGCTCTCTCTCGCTTTACCCTAGTTTTATATTGCTTTTGTTTAAGCTTTTAGTTGTTGTCGTATTTGCGAACAAACTCAAGTTGCATGCTAAATGTTAATATTGATGTTGCTTCTTATATAGCTCCCATCTTGTTCGAATGAATGCCGTGATTTAAAGACAAATTCTAACCCTAATCTCTCTCCCCCACTTTCTCTCTCTCTCTCTCTCTCTCTCTCTCTCTCTCTCTTTCTCGCTTTCTTGCAAGCAAGTCAAACTTCCTGTGATAACTAAAAGCAACAAAGTAATCCGATTTCACGCCTCCTCTTGTTCAACACTTTGACTCACCAAATCCAATCTTTAATTAAAATCAACGTCACAAATGCATTCTACAATGACATAATTACACAACTGCATCTCACGCCCATAAGTTTTTGGCACCGTTGCCGGGGAGGCAACGGATTTCTTTTGTCGCTTTTATCCCGCATTTGTTTTCACATCTTCTAATTTATTTTGCTCGCTCTACTTGATTGGTTGCAGGAACTTGACTCTTGGGCGATGAAGGAGCGCGATCCAAGACGATGGACCAAGAGTAAAGTGTGGTGAAGGCAGTTGTGAGTAATACTTCACCTATTGATTGTTTGCTTGCTTAACAAAGAATATACAAAAAAAATATAAATCTAAAATTGGCATGGTGAATGGCTACCTGACCCACATTCCAAACTCATCACCCAACCAAAAAAATATACACTCTAACATTCTTGAATAGATAATCTTTTTGGAGTGTCTTTCTTTCTTTTGAGTGGTGTTTCTGAAGCCTCCATGACCTGACCTGGGCTGCACCACTCACCATAGCTAAAATCAACTCACCTGGTAGGATTGCATGAACACTAGGGTGAATACACTAGGGTTGTTTTCCTAGGGCCACAACATTCTAAAGGAAATCAACCTTCACCTGTTGTGTGTAAAACCTTGTGTGGCCACTTGAACATTGTTTGAAACTAATAAGGTACTTCAACCGTAAAAAGCATTAAAGCAAGGACAAATCATTAAAAGGCACCGCATCTTAAAATCCTTGCTTGAAAACCATGCTTTGTCAAGTGAACACAGATTTTCGAATTAGTTAACTAAGAGGCACAACCCTAAACAATGCCTCATCACATATCCTGAGTACAAGCACAAACCTAGCCCTCATTAAAATGGAGTAGATGTGCCCTAGGCAGGACTAGTCTAAGTCTTGAAGGTGTGATTAGGTTTGCTAGGCACTTGGCCTTCATTCCCTTTGTAGAATCTGGTGTCTAGGCTGCGGGGAAGTGTCAAACGACCGTGGTTGTGGGGTCTACGGAATCGGTGGTGAAAGCCAAAGGAAGAACCTTCCCTTCAACCCCCTCACAATCAACCTGGCAATATTAACATTAGGAAGGGTGGTTAAGTGCTTACAGATCTGATCATTCCTCTAAGGCTTCTAGATCACTTAAGGTATACATTATAAGGACTAGATTAGTTTGCTTATTTGTGCACACACTCTTGCACCTATCTCTCTCTGCATCCCTCTCCATTCTTCCCTAGTGTATGCATGGGAGATGATCATTGCATTCCGAGATATTTGTTTTAGATAGGGAAATCAGGAGGGGACTTGATTTTACATGAGAAATGGTTGAACCAAGAATTGATGAAGTTGAGGACCAACCCCCACTCAATGCTATGGTCATCATTCAAGTTCAAATCTTTACCAACCAGCAACTACAACAACAATAAATCCAAACCATCATGCAATCCATACACAGATTGCAATACCCTCAAGGGCAACCCCCAATGAACCCACCTAACCCACCACAACCTCCTGAGGGCCAACCTAGGCCTCTCCATGATTTTTACGATATGTCTGCTATCCAGATCGAGCCACATCATAGGGTCCCCGAAGGGGGAGATGATTTTGAGCTGAAACCAAATGTCCTGAGCTTAATTTAGAGCCACTTTCCTGGGAGCTCGAATGAGGACCCCTTCCAACACCTTGAGGACCTAGACAAGATCGCCCTAACTGTGAAACTCAGGAACATCAGCTTGGACATTATTTTGATTAAGATGTTCCTTTTCTCCCTAAAAGACAAAGCATCTCACTAGCTTAGAACACTAGGGAGACCCATCTCCACCTGGGAGGAACTGAGGCATGCATTCTTGAAGAAATTTTTCCCCATAGGTAAAACCAATACCCTCAGAAGGGCCATTACCACATTAACACTACAAGGTGGGGAACAATTCCATGAGGTGTGGGAAAGATTTAAAGAATTATTGAGGAAATGCCCACACCATGAGGTTCCATGGTGGCAATTATCCTAGATCTTCTACCATGGTCTGGATAGCAACCTTAGGAACTTTGTTGATGCCTTATGTGGAGGCAACTTTTTGAACAAAGATGAGGAGACCGCATTCGAACTCTTTGAGTCCATGAGTGAGAACTTGCTCAACAATGCCACCATGACCTAGTTTAATCCATCCAGTTAACCTCATGGTGGTATCTATGAAGTGCAAGCCAATTCTGGAATGGTTAACATGGACATTGTAGCCAAGAAGTTGGATCGAGTTGAGTTGGTGGACAAAAAGATTGATGAATTGCTAAACCAGACCAGAAATCCGCTACAGACCCTCTCCTTAGCAAAGGGTGCACACATTGTAGACTTCGTGCAGCCAATGAACCAAATACACCTGGAACAACCCTTGACCATGTTCAAGGGAGCGACCTTTGCTCCCTTAAACCTTGATTACTCTCTTCCCTCCCCCTTGGCACCTTTTATCTTTGAAGATGTCCATGCCATCCAAGGTTACTCCACGCCTGACCCATTCTCCAACACCTACAATGCCAGATGGCATAATCACCCGAATTTTGCTTGGATGAACAAAAAACTGAACCAATTCCCAAACCAGCCCAGGCCAAAACCCCCTCCTATCAGTAAGGTCCACCTGTTAGACCACCCTAAAATCAGAATAGGATGACCCCTCCCTCGCTAAACAAAACGGACACGCTGATAAAAATGATGGCTGATATGAATCAGAAACATCAGGAGGAAATGGCATTAGTGAAGGGATAGTTGAGCCAGCTGTTGGATTGCAAACAACAGGGATCCCTTCCTTCTTAGCCACAACCGAACACGAGAAAGGGATAGAGGCCCCAATTCTCAAGGGTTCTAAGACAATCCTGGACATGCCCACATGGTGCAACAAGCCCCACAAATACCCCCTGGGTTTGGTGCTCCTTCTTCCTCTTCTTCTCAAGTATCTACCCATGGTCCCAATGCCTCTGCCGATGTGATTACCTTGAGAAGTGGCACTAAAACCCAGGATCCCAAATGGCTGACCACTCCCGTGACCTCGCCCCCTGAGATACCCGATTATGAGGATGAGAGAGAAAAACCCAAGGACCTAGAGACTGACCCAATTCAAATCCAAACACCATACCCTGAGGCCTTGGAGAAGATGAAGAAAAAGAAAGTTGTAGTTAAGAGTGAGGAGCTATTGGAGATTTTTGAACAAGTCCAAATTGATATTCCTCTCCTCGAAGCAATTAAACATATCCCGGCTTATGCTAAGTTCTTGAAGGATGTCTGTACATCGAAGAGTAAGCCAAGAACCCAAGCACCTAGGAAGGTTGTGCTCTCAGAACAAGCCAGTTTAGTGATATTGAGCAGCCTTCCTCCTAAATGAACTGACCTAGGAGCAACCCTGATATCTCGTAATATCAGGAACATAACATTTGATAGAGTGCTCTTGGACTTAGGTGCTTCAATCAACCTAATCCCGACAACCCTGTATCACCAGTTTGGATGTGGGGAGTTGGAACCCAACCTGTGACCATCCAATTGGCTGATAGATCTGTTAAAACCTTGAAAGGGGTAATTCAGGATGTAATTATTCAGGTCAAGGACTTCTACTTCCCGGTCGACTTTTTGGTTCTCGACATGGAAGTCCTCGGACAACTACAAAACACATCCATCATTCTGGGCAGACCCTTCTTAGCTATAGCCAAAGCGAACATTGATTGTGACACGAGATGTATGGTGATCATCTTTGGAGACAAGAAGATGCAATTGGATATCTTCAGGGTGGCCATGTCTTTTGATTGTGACTGGATTGAGGAGCATGATCCCATGGAACCTCTGGTTAAAGAATGACTCACTCTTAGCTCATTAGCATACCATCTGACTCAATCGGCCAATGACTATCCTAACCCATCCCAGCCTATGGAGATTGACATTTGCAGTGCTGATTACCTTCCACAACCACCATTTGAGATTGATGTTGATCAACTCCCACCTTTCCCTTACCCATCGAATGCTGTCCCACCTACACCCGAACTGAAGCCTTTGCCCGATATTCTCAAGTATGTCTTCCTTAAACCTGAGTAGACCTTGTGATTATCAATGCCCATTTAACTAGGGAACAAGAGCTTAGGTTGATTGCAACCCTCTTTGAATGTCGGGCAACCATTGGATGGACAATTGCTAACTTGAGGGGAATTAGACCCACCTATTGCACGCACAAGATCTATTTGGATGCTGGGGCTCGACCTTCTCGCCAGATGCAAAGGTGATTGATCACGAATATGCGAGAGGTCATTAAAAAAGATATAATCAAGTCGCTTGATGCAGATATCATTTACCAGATTTTCGATAGTCCCTCGGTGAGCCCCACTCAAGTGGTACCCGAGAAAGTTTGGCTCACGGTGGTCCCCAATGACCAGGGCGAACCCATCCCCACCCACTCCGCTACCGCATGGAGGGTGTGCATCAACTATAGGAATCTTAATGAGGCCACCAAGAAAGATCATTTCCCTCTGCCATTCATTGACCAGATTCTCGAGCGATTGGCAAGGTAGAAATATTTTTGCTTCCTGGATGGATATTCAGGATACAAGCAAGTTGCTATTGCACTAGAGGATCAAGAGAAGACCACATTCACTTGCCCGTATGGCATGTTCACATTTCATCGTATGCCATTCAGGTTATGCAACGCACCTGCTACCTTTCAGCGTTGCATGCTAGCCATTTTTCAGAAATGGTGGGTGAATAGCTGGAGGTCTTTATGGATGATTTCTCCGTGTTTGGGAACTCATTCGACCATTGTCTTAGCAATTGAGAGAAGATCCTAAAGTGATGTATCAAGGTCAACCTAGTTTTAAGCTAGGAAAAGAGCCATTTCATGGTTCAGGAAAGGATTGTCCTCAGTTACATCATCTCGCACGGGGGCATCAAAGTGGATAGAGCTAAGGTTGATTTAATTTCTAAACTTCCACCCCCTAGCTGGGTCAAGCAAATCTGATCTTTCCTAGGACATGTTGGCTTTTGTAGAATGTTCATTAAAGATTTTTCCAAACTCTCTAAACCCTTGACTGACCTTCTAGCCAAAGATGCCCTTTTTTACTTGACACCTAATTACATCAAGGCTTACAACACTCCCAGGGAAATAGCCTCCACTGCGCCTGTATTACAACCCTTGGGTTGGTCCCAGGACTTTGAGATTATGTGTGATGCATTAGATTTTGCCATCGGTGCAGTCCTAGGACAAAGAAGAGAAAAGAAACCCATGGTGATCACTACACGAGCAAGATGTTGGATGAGGCTCAACGGATTATATTGTCACAGAAAAAGAACTGCTCGCCAGAGTCTTCGGATTAGAAAAGTTTCGATCATATCTTCTGGGATCCAACATGACGATTTACACTAACCACTTGGCTATCTAGCATTTGTTGACCAAAAAGGATGCTAAACCCAGGCTCATCAGATGGATCCTGCTCTTGCAGGAATTTGACCTGGAAATATGTGACAAAGTCGGGTCCAAGAACATCGTAGTCGATCACCTATCCAGACTCCACCCAAACGACATCGAACCATCATTACCCTTGACTAACACCATACCGGGAAGAAAGCTACCTTGATATGCAGACTTCGTCAACTACTTGGTGGTAAGATTGACACCGCACAGCTGGTCCAGATAGTAACGAGATAAGTTCTTGGTTGAAGCCAAGCACTATTTCTAGGATGATCCTATGTTGTTTAGACTCTATGCCAACCATATCATTAGGAGGTGTATTCCTGTAGAAGAAGTCCAAAGTGTGCTATCCTTTTGTCACTACCAAGCCTGTGGTGGCCACTTTTTGGGGAAGAAAATGGCTGCAAAGGTTTTGCAGTACGGATTTTACTGGCCCTCCCTATTCAAGGATGCACACAGCTTCGCTAAGACTTGGTCTTGCTGCCAGACATTAAGGACTATGACCAGAAAGGACATGATGCCCCTCCATCCCATTCTGATTGTCGAAATCTTTGATGTCTAGGGCATCGATTTTATGGGTCCCTTCCCACCATCAAATGGCTTTGAGTACATGCTAGTCTCAGTAGACTATGTCTCGAAATGGATCGAAGCTATCACCACCCGAAGATGTGATCATAAGGCTATCATGGACTTTGTTAAGCAAAACATCTTCTCTCGGTTTGGGATACCGAAGGCCATGATCAATGGTGGTGGGAGTCACTTTATCAATGCCCAATTTCGTGCCTTGCTTAGAAAATATGGGGTTACTCACCGCATTGCCACCCCATATCACCTGTAAACAAATGGGCAAACTGAGGTCTCCAATAGGCAGATCAAGAATATTCTGCAAAAGACTGTGAAACCCGACTAGAAGGATTGGCCCACATGACTGGATGATGCCCTTTGGGCATACAGGATCGATTTCAAGGCCTCGATAGGCATGTCGCCTTATCGCCTGGCCTTTTGAAAAGCTTATCACCTTGCGATCGAGTTGGAACACCGGCCTTACTGGGTTGTTAAGTAGTGCAACATGGATTCTCAGTTAGCCGAAGCAAAATGGATACTCCAACTCTCTGAGCTTGAGGAAATCCGTCAGGACGCATATGAGAACAGTCGACTTTACAAAGAAATGATGAAAGATGTCCATGACCAACACATCCATAGGAAAACCTTCGAGCCCAACCAACAAGTTTGGTTTTTCGATGCTTGACTCAAACTTTTCCCTAGGAAGCTGAGATCAAAGTGGACAGGACCATATCAGGTGGTCAAACCTTATCCCAATGGGGCGATTAAAATTGTAGATCCTAACACTAGGCACACCTTCACAGTAAACGGCCAAAGATTAAAACATTTTCTTGACCAAGTTCCCCAAAAGGAACTCGTTATCCTCATTGAGGGTTGACATGAAGCTTCACCCAGTTGGAGGCAATAAATTCAGCTCTTCCTGGGAGGCAATCTAGAAGATTTAGACTGATCTGGAACACGACAACACTCAGATGATTTTTTTCTATACCCCCTTTGCATACACTTATTTGCCAATGAGGGCATTGTCTAATTTAAGCATGGGAGGGTGGTAATTCGCATTCTCTAAGTTTATATTATTAGCGTGAATAATATAATAAATAAATAAATAAATAAAAAGAAGGAAGGAGAACTTAGGCATTAGGAGATTGTCAACTATAGGAAATAATACGAGAAGAACCTGAACACTCAGACGTTTCAGGCCTTTAGGCTTAATCAGCCCTGGTGTCCATTAAAATGAGGATTTAGCCTCGAATCCTCATAAACTTAATTTACATTAATTTGCCAATAAAGTAGGGTGATAAGTATACGACTTATCAACCCACCCTCTGACTCAGAGGGACATTTAGTCTAAGCATCTGCACACATTTTTGCACTGACTCACTCCTCAGAGATTCTAACAGAAATTGTGTAGCTAATAAACCTCCTAAGGTGGTATGGCTGGCAAGTTGTCATGGGTAACAACCCATTGGCCAGTTGTCCAGAACCTAGCCATAGGACCACTTTCCTTTTATTGCCTAGGTAAATCTTAGATTAGGGAAGCCACCTAAAAAATAACAAAAGAAAAAGAAAAAAAAAGAGAAAAAGTGAGAAATAGAAAAATAGAAAAACAAGAAAAAGAATAGAAAAAAGCCACACTTCACCAAATGAGCATGGCTAGCAAGTGGTCGTGAGTAACAGCCTATTAGCCAGTTGTCCAGAACCCACCTCAATAAATGCACAAAAATGCCCAAAACACTAAGAAGGAAGTGGGGAAGTTGAGCAATCTAGGGAGATATACACTAGAAACACCCTTGTGTTGACCCCACTCAAAATAAAAGAAGGGGAAAGCTACCGATCGGATAGATACACCTTTAGGCAAGCATTCTCTTTTCCGATCACCTAGGGGAGTAGAAACCCAAAGTCTCTTTTAATTACCGTTGAGTGAGTGTGTCACTATCTTGATACCATGATGCTTAGCACTTAGAGTCTTTTTCGAGTTATGGGTGGGTTGGGTAGCCGTAAAAATTTACCTGCACACTCTCAACTCAAAAAATTCAAAAAAATGAGAAAAGATGAAAAAGAAAAAAAATATATACGTATATATGCTTTCAAGTGAGGATTTAGGTGGTTTGCATTTTGGAAGACACAAGGGCATTATTTAGTCTCTGTAGATTGGGCTCTTAGTATATTTCCTCTCGTTGACATGCAACAAATGTCTAAGTAATCAATTCCTAATTCTGACTGAAATGGCTAGGATAAACCATGCTAGGGACTAGCAAAGGATGAGTATGGGGGTATGGTAAGTCTACATCTAATGATGATAATTCCATCAACTAGGGTTAGTTTTAAGGATATATGCATGTTGATGATATACCATAATGGGCTTAGGAGCATTACATGCATGACAAAATAAAATTACTTATAATCAATGTTTAATGGCTGTATGTACAAGCATATATTGAAATAGGACTCAGATGAGCAATCAGACTACACAGATGGATTCAGATTGCCGAATCGAGTCCAACGGACTCGAAATCACTCAAATCCGACATCCGGAGCACTGTCAACGAGCCCAAGAAGTTCTGGTCGTTGATCATTAGATCAATAGCCCACAAGCGGCCACATCTACGCCCGCCCATGCCACTCACCCAAGCACCCTAGCGAAGAATCACTTTAAGCCATTCAATTCGAAGATCAGACGGTTGAAAACTCACGAGCAGTCTCTCCAGCACAATCATAAGCAGCCTCAGGTTCAGATCCTGACTGTTGGATTTCCATCCAACAGTCGACACCTCCCTGTGCTCGACCTCGCTTCTGCACAAACTAGCAGAGGTAGTGCAGTAGTCAACGCCTTATCCTCGTACAACAGATGCACGATCAAGCTGCAGCGAAGCTTAAATCGGCAGTGAAGGTGCGCATGAGGGAAATTTAGCCATTGATGCAGGCGCGGAGAATGCGGATGGCAGCTACGTGGTGTTGTCTGATGCGCACAATCTCCCGGATGTGCTCAAGGTGCAATCCACAACATGCGCCCACATAGATTCTCGACCGTCTGATCTTCGATCGGATAGCCCACAGCATGAGCACATGGATCGCGAAGGTAGCTTGAGAAGAAGAAGAACACGTGCCTCAACAAACTAGTGGCTAGAGGGCTTCAACGACATCTTTGGAAGGGGTTTAGCGACGTTCTGGATGTTGCTAAACCCCCTTTACTTCATTTAGAAGCCCTTTTCTCCTCTTTAATCCCTTTCAACCACCCCATTCAAAGGCATTCAATTCATACACCCTCTCCATACAACACCAGCCTTCCCCTAGCTCGACCAAGCATTCCACATACACCTTGGAGTTCTCAAGCCACCTACAGAGCCCTCCACCACCGCTGTGGCTGCCTTGCTTCCTCCTCTCTCTCTCTTTACCCTAGTTTTATATTGCCTTTGTTTAAGCTTTTAGTTATTGTTGTATTTACGAACAACTCAAGTTGCATGCTAAATGTTAATGTTGATGTTGTTTCTTATATAGCTCCCATCTTGTTCGAATGAATGTCATGATTTAAAGACAAACTCTAACCCTACTCTTTCTCCCCCCTCTCTCTCTGTCTTTCTCATTTTCTTGCAAGCAAACAAAACTTCCTGTGACAACTAAAAGAAACAAAGTAATATGATTTCACGCCTCCTCGTGTTCAACACTTGGACTCACCAAATCTAATCTTTAATTAAACCGACGTTGCGAATGCATGCTACAATGACATAATTAAACAACAAGATATGTCATTGTAGATCATTAATTGATTGTGCTCATTATTCATTTTGATTATGCTCATTATTCATTTTAATTATGTCATTAGATCATAATTAAACAACCAGATATCATTTTGAGTAGATCATTATTCATTCAATATCTCTTGTGTTTAATTGATTGTGCTCATTATTTGCAATTGCAATTAGTACATAAATTCCACATTTACTCTCTGCAAATGACCTCAGACTCATTTTCTATTTTCAGGCACTTTACAAATTTTAAATGTTGTAAAGCGATTTTTGTCGACTATACTAGGATGTGATACATACTTTAAATGGTGACTCTCACTCATCCAACACCTGTAGCTACACTGATAAATACGCATTTATTCATCATAAAATGTCTATTTATGTGAGTTCCTAGGCTTAACATTGCATTCCACGTTATAAATATTTCATAGCATGCATCATTATGCAGTTAGGATAGATTGTATAAATTATAAGTTCATTTGCTCCTTTTTTTGTGGCTAGGAGAGGAGATTTATTTCAGAGCCTCGGATTGACGGTCCGACCATACGGATCAAATCAAGACAAAGATCGGAGTCTAATGCCTCTGAAATTTCCTTGATTGGAGTTTCGTGGCATCAAATGCAATCTGATGGCTTTGCAAATAATAACGTTAATTACATCAATTAAGGTCAACTTCAAGAACATATGTGCATAAATATCATGATACAGCGGGTTTGGGAGCATTGCATTCATTCTATATTATTTTATGTTAGGATTGCTTAGAATTAATGTTTAATGTCTTGGTGTATAAGCGCATATTGAAATAGGTCTCAGATGAGCAATCAGACCATATCGATGGATTTGGATCAGCGAACGGAGTCCAACAGACTCAAAATCACCTCAATCTGACTTTCGTAGCTCCCACAACAAGACCAAGAAGTTCTGACCAATATTCTGATGATCAATGACCCTTGTTGCACCTTGTGTCACTCACAACGGCCACTAGAAGCATCTACATCTTCCCTTCATCGTACGCACATGTGACTCAGTCGCATGATCTTCATCCAACGGCTGTTGATGCATGGCTAGCAGTGCATCCACAAGATAATCCGAACATGTGCCCCATCGGTAGAGAGGAGCACTTGCATCCTTACATCGTGAGTTCAAGCCCTCGCAAGGCTCAAATCAGTTGCACGCGAGTAGCGGACGAAATTCACCCGTCGGATCTTCATCGAAAGGTCAAGAAGCTCTTGATCTGCAGGCATGATGAGCGCCATCCAGCCGTCTGCAAAATACATGTGTGATCTTGCCTGATTGTATGAGCATGATCATGTCCGATCATACGTGCGCGATCTGCACGATCTAAAGTGCACGCTTAGGCATGGTGCTAACCCTTCGATGGCAATCCGAGGCACGCATCTGACGGCAGGCGTGCGATTAAAATTGTGCGCATGTGGGTGTTGGCGGGCCGATGAGTTGGACTACAGTGACACGTGCAGCTGGGTTACGGCAACGTCGTTGTTGTCACTAATTGGTCTATACCTATTTTCGCTCCCTCTCCACTATAAAAAGGCCTACACCCCCCATTCATCATGATCTCTCAACATCTACTAGCAATCGTGCCCCTATTGTTGGTAGGGCGATTAGGGAGGTTTAATTATGCTTCATTGCAGTAAATCTCCTAAATAGCCCTATCAACATTTAGGAGCTGTTGCCGTTGAGCAACACACAATTCACCACTATTCCTATTTTATTTAATTATATTTGAGCACTAACTTGCTCTGTTTGTTTCTTGTGATTTTACGAGGTATACTATGCAAAGACCTTCCACGCAAAACAGCCACTCCAGGGGCAGGTAACTTCTATTCTTCCTTAATCAAGCTCTTAATCTTGAGAAGATCAAAAGGAAACAAATCAATTAGGAACTACGTGCCTTATTTTCTTAGTAAATCATAATTTAAAAGGCAAGTTTCCTGATTTGTGATTCAAAATCAATATCTGATTAAAGATTGAGACGATTTTGTTAAGAGATCATTATCCTAATTGCCTGTACTTACTAGGAATTTATGCTTAATTCTAATCATCTTGGACTATGCACTTCTTATTTAAAGTCCAAGGTGTACATATTGAAATCAAATTGGACTTGAAATAGAGTCAATTAGTGTTTCTACTCTAAAGTTTTGAAGTGTTAGCTCACATTTTTCCTGCATAAATGAAAATTTACCCTTCCGTATTTGTGTGCTACCCAAACCCATGCTTGAAAAGATCTAACTAGAAGAACCCTAAAATCAAGCTCTAAATTCACTTGAACCTTAAAATTGTGGACTTAGTAACCTAAGAGACAATTCAGGGTGATTTCTGGGTCTTGACCTGGATTTCATTCTCCATCTTTTAGGACAGGTCAGGTGAGATTGGTCTACTTTGTGGGCCAACCAACCTTCAAATTAGGTCACAAATCAAATCAACTTCCAATCAAGTGAAATTCAAGGCACAAATTAGATTAAAATTGGTAGACCTAAGTTCTTATGTTCGTACATTCCGGTCTACTTGGAACCACAGTGATAATGAAGGTCAGGTGGGGGAAACCCTGTAACCTGTGGGGATACTCTACTATGTAGGGGTCTTTGAGGGACTCTCCCTTCCTAGCTGCCCAAGTAATTCTTGGGTGTGTGAATTTCTAATTAAGAGTTATCATCCTCCTCGAAACGGCCTTAGTCATTCAAAAATCTTTGGATGCCTTGATTTGATCAAATTCATATCTAGTTCGTCATCCCCTCTATAGAGCACATACATAGGAAGGTCATTAGGTTTTTAACCTAAGAGACCTTATTAGATCTTCTTGGGATCTCTTTCTGATCTGATCAACTCCAATCTGATCCTAAGTTTGATTCTAAATCATGACTCCACCACCTGATTCGAAAATGCAACCTAACATGTTAGGAAAAGTGATTAGGAAACCTGTGCCCCAAATGACTATCAAGGATAAGATAATTGAGGCTGCTTATAGACATCACGAGGAATATTTTTATAGGGACATGAAGGATAAATTCAAGAAAACAAATGGACAACAATCTAAACGGCATGGAAATAATATGGACACGAATAAACCACGTTCAATTCGGGATGATCTCTTAGCAGAACACATTGAATTGGTGAAATTACACAACGATTGCAATGTTGGTCAAATCATTCATTTTAGGAAGAACTCCAGATTTTTTTGTAAAAACGGGGAGAATTGGTGAATAACTTATATAGAACCATTGATAAAAAATACTCGTCAGAAGTTAATACGACGTCTTTGGGTGATTCTAGTGATCTACATAATTTCCCAAGTGCCGGGTTTGATGATTGATGTAAACATTTTATATCACATAAATCAGCTTTTTCTGCATGTTCTTAAATATAACGTTGCATGATACATTATAAATATTACATAACATGCATCATCATGCATTTAGATTAGGTTGTAGAAATTTTAGGTTAATTTCTCCTTTTTAAGGTCAGGTGATAGGGCAACATTTAATGAGAACCTCGGATTGAAGATTCAACTGTACGGATCTGATGAGGGCGATGATTGGAGGTCAACGACTCCAAGATCACTCTGATCGGACTTCCGTAGCATTAGATACAGTCCAAGAAAGATCAATGGTCAAGGCAAGGTGGTGTAAATCCGCAGTTTAGATGATAAATTTGACCTCATGGATGGGTTTGAATCGACGATCACAGCCCAACGACATGAAAATCAATCCAATCAGACATCCTTTGCACCATCTACAACTCATAGAAGATGGATGGCCAAGATTGCTCCACATGACACCATTCTAGCTACCCAACGCTCACTAAGGCCTCCTGCTCCACCCTCCAAGTGATCATCAATGCTTGATCTTGACCGTTGAATGAAGATCCAATGGTTGAGATTGGATGTCCACAAAAACCTCCACTCACCTCAAACTACTGCGTAGCGCAGTGGTTAGGGCATTCTGCCACAAGGAGTGCATGTTCAAATCAACGCACTACACCTTCCATCTCACGTACAAGAATAAAATCTAGCCACCCGATCAAGCACCAATAGCTCAGATGGATTAATCAGTCTCACGCATCGTGCGAGATTAGATGCGTGGGTGGGGTAATTTGTGAAGTCACATGATCATCGTTCTGGGCCATTGATTCTTCATCGAATGGTGGAGATGTAGCCACGTCAGTGCACAATGCGTGAAGAGGAAGCATTGTGCATGCGTTTAAGTCATTTGATTGAAAGGGTGCACGTACGTAGAGGAACGTTTAATGCATGAAAATGAAGGGGTAGGGGCGAGCATGCACATTCTTCAGCAACATGGGATCTTTAGTGACGTTTATATCTATCACTAAAGACCCCACATTAATGTTTTAAGATAAAATGACCTATTTGCCCATTCAAACTTCACCTATAAATAGCCCTACAACCCCCACACTTTCTTCATCCCTTCCTCTCTTCTCTTACCCCCTCTAAAGCTCTAAAAGCTTGTCCAAAACCCAAGATGCTCCTCTAGAGTTAAAAATATAATTTTTCCACCTTCTCATCCCATTCATGGAGCATTCTGCGGTTGTCTTCTCACTGCCAGGGAAGTGGATCCAGCTGCAACGTCGCCCTTCCCCATTCTCCATCGTCCGTCGTTGTTTTCCTTCGTCCTCCATCTCACCATCTTCGTCTGGGCACTCTGTCAATGTGGCTCATCCTTCAAGCAGTTGTCGAGGAGGATAACCTCTCTCCACCTTTTCTTTTCTACTTTATAGTTGTAATCTTTCCAACTTTCTAGTGTAATGATTAGTTGTAATGAATATCACTTGATTATGAAATCCTTGTTTATTCTATCTCTATTTTGTCTTTATTTGTAATATTCTCTCTCTCTTTTATTCATTATTCTTTAAGTAGATAGCTAACTTAGATTCAATTTGACTATTTAGTCTACTTCGTGATAATAAAATAAATGTGATTTTTAATCAGACGTCTGCCTCCCTTTGTTCAACCCGAAATTCCTTTCATGTTTCAGTTAAATTTTATCTGCTGATGGTTTTTCTCACAAATCACGCTACAACAATGGGTTTTTAAAACTCATCTCTATTTGCAGTGATTTTTTTCGCCACAACATTTTGGCACCATTGCCGAGGATCATCTGTACAACATTTTGGCACCACTGCTGGGGATCATCCGTTCAATTTTTTGGCACCGTTGTTGGGGATTTATCCATTCAACATTTTGCCGCCATTGCCAGGGATTATCCATACAATATTTTGGAGCCATTGTCAGGGAGGTGAAGGCCTTTGATTTTTCACGTTTTCCTAACCTACTTATCATTTACCTCACTTCACTCCTTCGTTATTGTGATTGTAGGTACTCTCACAAGGCGAGCAAAAGTGATAGATTAGAGTAAAGTGTTGTTGCAGGGTTTGTAGGTTTACCCCCACCTCCCCACCCACAAGATTTCATTCCATCACCTAATAACAGAAACCCTAATTAACCTAGGAGCTTGCATAAATTCTATGGTTTGTTTTGATTGTTTGTTTGTCACCTCCACCTGCCTCACCCTCCGCATATAAAAGAAAAATCTAAAAAAAATCTCACAGAGGTGCACAACCTCTTCTAATTCTTCATACCTAACTGGTAACCTGATCTTTGGGACCGGTACACTCATCAACACATAATTGGGTAGAAATCAGATTAGGTAATCACTTGTGTGCCTAATTAAGTGGTGCTTCAGGCCAATTGTTTGAGTTGTTTGGGCCACACCACTTCAACTAAAAACAACTCATCAAGTAGCTACAAAAGAGGTTCAACTTTTAGGGATTTACAAGGCACTCCACATTCTTTTAAGTTTTAATGAAAAACATCTTCACCTTTTCTTCCAAAACCTGGTGTGCCAACTGAACTTGATTGAATACACCTAAAATTCACCATATCCAAAAATAATCTTGCTTGAAAACCATTGGTTGTGCACGCACACACATATCAATCAATCATTAAGGGCACAACCCAGAAAAAGGGCCCATCACATTCCAAAGCACGTTCAAACCTAACCCTAATTAAAACAGAGTAGGTGTTGGCCTTAAGGATTGGAGTCTATAGTCGGAGCATAGATCGAGATTATTTTCGATTAGTCTGTTTCTACCATTCAATCAGATGTCTAGCTTGGGGAGCAGAATGAAACGATCGTAGTTTAGGGGTACACTAGGAACCAGAGGCACAAACCAAAGGAAGAACCTTCTCCCCAGCCCCTCCCTCTAACTGGTTGGATTGACTAGAAAGAAGTAGATCAAATCATTTCTTCATCTCAAGACAGGTTCTGGGAGTCTGTAGGTCGTTAGGCTAGCCCACTTAAGGACATGTTTGATTGTTTGTATTGTAGGGTGCCTTTCCTCCTCCCATTTGTCATGAATCATTCCACATTCTACACGCATTTCCAATCTTACACTCTTGATACATCTTATCCCCAATATGATGGTTATTATCCTGACTTGTGTTGTAATCAACCATCTACTAGTTGGGATAGCTTGGATTGGGGATACAAGTTTGGACCTCCATGCCCTAGACACCTTGACCTTGATTCTTATCCTTCTCCGAGCTACATCGATTATAGATCACTACCCTCATTTGGACAACTTAATATGATCCACAATCAAGAAGGATATGCTGATCCTTACCCTTCCTCAGACTACAATGCATATAGGTCACCGCCCCTCTTTGAACAGCCATAAGTGACCTATTATCAGGGAGGGTGCCAAGAACCATAATTCCTTGACTCCCACAGATTGAACCCAAACCCACCCAACCTTGAACCAAACCATTTGGTTCAGGTGAACCAAGTTCAAGATAAGGTGTTGGCTAACTTAAGAAATACCATTCAATCTTTAGAAGCGTAGCCATCACCCTACACTGAAGAATTGGAGTCTCTGATTAAAATGATTGACGATCTTAACAAATATTTGTTGGATTGGCTCCAGGATGTTAAGGATAAGGACCCAGGTGAGTTTTTACTTGGGAAGTTATCGATATTGAGGCTGAGATTTGTGATTGCTCTAGTCTAATCTTGGGAGGATTCCCATGATGAACCCTTGACAGGAGAGCCAATGTCAGAATCTGCTTGGACACCTGTAGGGGGACACATTTTACGAGACCAGGGTTGACCAAGTTGTTCTAGAGCAATCAAATAAGGATGAATCGATTTCTTCACCTAAGATTCCTAAGCCAAGGTACGGGGAAACATATGTCTTCACGGAACAAAAAGTGATTGATGATTTTGAGACATACATTAATGAGGATTTAGAATTCTTTGATTCTGAAAGTGAAAAATCATTATGCGAAGTCTCACATGAGTTTACAGCACACGATTTCAGCTAGACGACTGGGCTTGACGAATTCGATAAATCATTTGATGGCCCTAAATTTGAGGAACTTGTTCCTGTTAGGGCTCGCATGGTGGATTCAGATCCTGATTTCATGAAGGATTCAATTCATGGCCTTATTCCTCAATTACACCCCATTGAGCAAATTGATGATTTTGATTTTGAGATCACTTGACCCAAGTCAATTCTTATTCATCAAAAAATCTTAGACTTGGACATTTTAAATGGGGTGATTAATATGCAGGAGGTCCCGGAATTCAAAATTTTGATTATGGAAGATAAGAGTTGGGAAATGCAGATTTGGGAAGCTAATTCTGGAGGAAGCAAAAGATTGAGTCTAAGGGTGCTTATTTGTCTACCAACCTTCTACTAGGACCCTTATATGACATCATTAATTCAGAGGATGTCCAACTTAAGCACACATTCATTGATTATCCTTTTGAGCTTGATTTCTCTGTAACCCAACTCTTTGGTCTTGGGTTGTATCCTCATAAATCGCAGGTTTGACCCCGTTTGCATGATATCTTAGGTTTTAGATAATTTTTATCTAGAACCTTAGATATACCCGACCAAGGGGCATGGGTCTGCACGATAATCTGGTCCACATCTATGGGCATCTTCTCCTGACAGGTCCAAAGCTAAATTTTCTTATTTTGATTCTGACAGGCAGTTGTGAATTCTTTGTTTCTTTTTTATTTGTATAGTGTGCCTAGCTGAAGGCACTAAACTTAGCACGTATACAGTTTCTTTTTATCTTGGAGCCGACCTGTTATTCACGTAGTTCAGGTGCTTTCTACCCTACTCCACTCTATTTCATGTCTTTTTAATACAATGAGGACATTGCATTAGCTAGGCATGGGGGGTGGATATTCATCTCTGAATTATTTCATTAGCTCCATAGATTCGTTTTGTTATCTTTTTATATATTTAAAAAAAAAATGCAGAATTCAGAGAGAAAACTTGAGCTTTAGAAAATTTTCTATCTTAGAGAATAAAACTGTATGACTTGAACACTTAGACCCTTCAGGTCTTCAGGCTTAATCAACTTAGGTGTCCACTAAAATGTAGACCTGTTTATCGAGTCCTCACCATTATAAATTCAAATTTTAATTAGTTAAATAAGTAGGGGTGATAAGTACATGACTTATCAACTTGCCCTCAGATTTTTGGGGATTTTAAGTCTAAGCATCTACACACTATTTGCATTAACTCTCTTTTCGATGGTTTTTTCGAAAATTGGGTGGCTAATAAACTTCTTGGGTGCTATTGTTGGTAAGTTATCGTGGGTAACAACCCATTGGTAGGATGTCCAAAGCCCAGTTTATATTTTTAAGAATAAAACTATCTGACTTGAACACTTAGACCCTTCAGGTCTTCGGACTTAATCAACTCGAGTGTCCACTAAAATGTGGACCTATTTTTCGAGTCCTCGCCATTCTAAATTCAAATTTTAATTGATTAAATAAGTTGGGGTGATAAGTACACGACTTATCAACCCACCCTATAATTTGGGGGGATTTTATGTCTAAGCATCTACACACTATTTGCACTAACTCGCTCTTTGGTGATTTTTTCGAAAATTGGGCAGGTACTGAACCTTCTTGGGTGGTATGGCTGATAAGTTATCGTGGGTAACAACTCATTGGTAGGTTGTCCAGAACCCAGTCACACAACCATTCTTTCCATGCTGCCTTTAGGTAAATCTTAGATCAGGGAAGCCACCTACTTAAAGAAAAGAGAAGAAAAGAAAAATATCCAAAAAGAAAAGGAAAAGAAATAGAAAAGAAGAAAAGAAAAGAAGAAAAAGAAATAAACCACACTTCATCACATGAGTATAGCTGTCAAGTTATCGTAGGTAACAACCAATTGGTAGGTTGTCCAGATCCCAGCTCAAAAAATGCACATATAATTCCTAAACACTTAGGAAAAAGTGGAGAAGTAGAATAAGCCGGGGAGATATACACTGGGTTCGCCCTTGTATTGACCCCATAAAAATAAAAGTAGGGAGAAACTATGGCCGAATAGATACACTTTTAGGCAGAATTCCTTTTTAAGGTCACCAAGGGGCATATAAACTTGAAGTTTGTTCTGATTGCCAATCAATGAGTCTATCAGATTCACGAAAAGATGCTTAGAACTTAGAGTTCTCTTCAAGTCTTGGGTGGGTTGAGTGGTCGTAGAAAGCTGCTCCAAAACCCTAAACTCAAAGATCCAAACAAATTAGAAAAGAAGAAAAAGAAAATGAAAAAGAGATCCTTCATTGAATAAGGTGAGGCTTGAGGAGGTCTGCATTTTGGCAGACACCCGAGTGCTGTTGTGTCTCTTTAGTTCAGGTTTTAGTTGAAATTCCTAAGAGTTGAAAAATAACTTTTGCCCAAGAAATCTAAACTAATTCTCTTATAAATAGCATATAGTTTTGATAGGGACTAGCAAGAGATAGGAATGGGGGTGCGATGTAAACATGTTTATATCACATAAACCGTTTATTTTTGTGTGTTCTTAGATATAAAGTTGCATCATATATTATAAATATTGCATAACATGCACCATCATGCATTTAGATTAGGTTGTGTGAATTTTATGTTAATTTCTCCTTTTTATGGTCAGGTGATAGGGCGACATTTAATCGAGGCCTCGGTTTGAACATCCAACCGTACGGATTTGATCAGGGTGACGATTAGAGTTCAACGTCACCAAGATTGCCCTGATTGGACATTCGTAGCATCAAATACAGTCCGAGAAAGATCAAATGTCAAGGGCCAAGATGGTGTAAATCCACACTTCAGATGAAAAATTCGACCACACGGATGGGTTCAGATTGACTATCACAGCCCAACGACATGAAAATCGATCCAATCTGACATCCGTGGCACCATCAACAACTCACAGAAGATAGACGGCCAAGATAGCACCACGTGGCACCATCCAAACCACCCAACACTCACCGATGACTCTTGCTCGATCGCTCCAAGCAATCATCAACGCTTGATCTCGACTGTTGGTTGAAGATCAAACAGCGGAGATTGACTTACGTAAAAACCTCCATGCACATCAAACCGCTATGTAGTACAGTGGTTAGGGTGTTCTGCCATAAGGAGCATGCATTCAAATCACCACGTTGTGCCTTCCTTCTCACACGTGAGTGCAAAATCTAGTTACCCGATTAAGTGCCAACGGCTTAAATGGATTAATCAACTGCACGTGCGAGATTACACTCAATCTCACATGAGATCAACGCACGGGTGGCGTGATTTGTGAAGGTGTGCTATCATGCATTCTACACCATTGATTCTTCATCGAATAGTGGAGATGTGGCCATGTCGGTGCATAGTGCACGAAGAGGAAGCGTTGTGCGTGTGTTTAAGCCATCCGATCTTTCGATTGGACGATTGAGGATGCGTGTACATGGAGGAATGTTTAATGCATGAAAACGAAGGGGCAGCAGCACGTATGCACTTCTTCATTAAAAAAGAACGTGAGGTCTTTAGTGACGTTTATATTCGTCACTAATGACCCCCCATTTAATGTTTTAAGATAAATGACCTATTTGCCCATTCAAACTTCTATAAATAGCCCTACGACTCCTACACTTTCGTTATCCCTTCCTCTCTTCTCTTACTCCCTCCAAAGCACTAAGAGCTTGTCCCAAACCCGAGATGCTCCTCTAGAGTTAAAAATATAACTTTTCCACCTTCTCATCCTATTCGTGGAGCATTCTTCAATTATCTTCTCACTGCCATTAGGGAAGCGGATCCCGCTGCGACATCGCCCTGCCCCATTCTCCGTCATCTGTCGTCATTCTCCTTCATCCTACATCTCACCATCTTCATCTGGGTGCACCGTCAACATGGCACATCCTCCAAGTAGTCGTCGAGGAGGATAACTTCACTCCACCTTCTCTTTACTGCTTTCTAGAGTAGATTTACCACTTTCTAGTTGTAATCTTTCCAGCTTTCTAGTGTAATGATTAGTTGTAATGAACATCACTTGATTATGAAATCCATGTTTATTCTATCTCTATTTTGTCTTTATTTGTAATATTCTTTCTCTCTCTCTCTTCTATTCATTATTCTTTAAGTAAATAACTAGTTTAGATTCAATTCGACCAGTTAATCTACTTCATGACAATAAAACAAACACAATTTTTAATTAAATGTCTGCCTCCCTGTGTTTGACCCAGAATTCCTTTCGAGTTTTTCTTAAATTATATATTGACAGTTTTTCTCATAAATCATGCTACAACGATGAGTTTTTAAAACTCAACTCTATTTGCAACGATTTTTTTTGCCACAACACTAATCAAGGTTGTTATATACCCCCAGCCCAAATGGAATCAGATTCAAATTTCATAATAATTGACATTTTTTATCTTGATGAGGGTTGGAAGGATCCAATTGCAGGTGTTCCCGATTTCAAACTAGCCTTAGAAAACCTGGAAGCTGGTCCATTGAGCTTAGATTTCCCCGACACCTGTGATGATGAGCTTAAAACATAATCTCTTGAGAGTATAAATCTTGAGCCTTATCCTATTAAGGTAACTCCAAGAATGACTATGACATCCCAATAGAGCCTAGCCTAGATTCTAGTAATCTAACCCTTACCATTAACCTAGAATCTGGATTCGAGCCTAGTTGGGATAATTATGTGGCCCAATGTGATAAAAGTCAAATTTTGAATTTGAATTACAATTCTAGGCCTATATTTAATGAATACACCTCTCCAACCTCCTTTGAGACAAATTGATTTCTCGGAATTCACATTGATTTATGATACAAAAATCGAGTTGCTCGAAGAGTTGGGAATTGATTGGGCCTACCCTAGGAGCCAAGAACCTGAACCCATGCCTACTAAGGACACCTTTCTAAGCTTGAAATATGAAATTAGGTTAGATCCAAGTTAGGGTGCTGGTTCTACACATCTTGATTCTCTCTGTGGTGGAACTCCCAATCCTGAATCAGAGGCTGAAACTTATTTTCGCAAATTCTCTGACGTTTTCGAATCCTACTCTAATTTCAGATAATCTTTGCTTCCTGACGACTATGAACCAGTTTACGACCTCAACATCCATAACCTATTATTCGACTTAGACTCTGAGGTCCCTGATCCTGAGATCATTGATTCAAATTCAGATTCCATTGAGATGGAATCAATCCTTTTTGATCTTCAAGAATAAGAAATAGTAAGTGCCGAGTGTGTCTGCAATCCAGAGTTAGAGTCTTTTCTTTACTCAGATTTCCATGATCCTATAAGCGCTCTCTAGGCATTTACATTTGATTTTGATGAACATTATGACGACTCTCTAGATGAAGCTACTTTTGAATCCTTTCTAGAGGACCATTAACACATAATTCTCCATGATGCCACCTTTTCTACAGCACATACAGAACCTTCTTGAATCCGATTCCAACCACAACCTACTACCTGAATCAACTTCTACTCTGATTCACCCCTCTATGATCCGGTCACACATAATTCTTCTCCATCTTTTCATCAGGATTCAGACATTGATCAGAATGCAAATCACGTCCCATCCTTCTCTGATCATTCTTGTAGGACTCTTACATCCTCCACTGACCTTTTTTCTTTTGAGGATCCCTACTCTGACCAGGCTGATTGGAACTAGTCAAACCTACGATTCGCACTGCCACATATTTTTGAGTCATAGAATATCTGGTGGGCTCCATTATTGCACCACAAGAATACACCTGCAAGTGTGCCATCTTGTGCTATTTCCTAGCATTACCAGTGCATATTAGGTATCCATAGTTGCATTTGTAAAAATACACTCATGCATGCATTTAATTGAGAGGGGAGGAGAGTGAAATAAATGGTCTTGTAATTTACATTTTCTTCAAGTGTTGCTTCACAAAATTTTCATCTTTATTTTTATTTCTATTTGATTTTGAATTCTTCTCCGTGGCTGCAATGCATGGCAGCCTCTTCCTCGTGCCATGTCCTACTTAGCATGCTCAGCAAGCCACTCCCTGCAGCTGCATGCATAGCCATGCATAGCCAGGGCATGGCTATGCATGCCTTCTTCCTCTATAAAATAGGCACGGCTCCTTTGCACGAGGGCCTGGTCCACACAAAAAAATCCAACACACTGCAGCTCTTCTTCTCCAGGTCATCTCCTCCTTTCTCCCTCCATACGTAGCTCCTCCTCCTCTGAGGAGACACTCTAGGGGTAGGAGTACCTCACGAAGGTGCACAACCACCACCGTGAGTCCACAATCGCCCAGCTCATCAAAGAGCTGGTGGCCATGGAGGTTCTTTCCCTATTTCTTCGTTTAAAGCACTCTGCCATTGCAACTGGATCTTCAACCTTTGAAGCTCAACCGGCCATCACAAGCTCCGCAGCAGCAGTAGCACAGGCCACCGCACGTCCGCATGCAGGCCACCGCACGCGCCTGCAGGCCACCCTCGCCTCCCTCTCCGTGCGCCCTATCGCGCTCTTTCACCCCCAAGCCCAACCGGCGGAGCCTCTTTTGCGCGCGCACCGAGCCGTCCATGCCTCAGGCACTCACAGCACCGGGTGCACACGGTCGCGCGGCTCGCCCCAGCACTGTAGCCATTATTCACACGTTTCAGTGGAACACTGTTGCTATAGTGCAGTAACCGATAAGTTTCTCACTTAACCGGTCACCCGATGCACCGCAACAACCGCTAGCCTGTGCGCGCGTCCCACCTCGAGTCCGCTCCAGTGCCTGCCTGCACGTCTACGTGCGCCCGCCTCTGCCAGTGCCCACATTCGCTTGCGTGTTCATCCGCTCCCAACGCCTGCCATCACCCGCTCCCTTCGCCTCTCCGCGTAGCGCTGTGCACTGTTGTTCCTTCCTCCGCGCTACTCCCTCTTGCCAGCGCGCGCCTCTTAGCGCGCCTACGCGCCTGAGCGCGTGCACTTGCCATCAGACGATGCCCTGAGCGCACGGATGACTTAACTCTTTAGCCTCTTCACACAGCAGGCACTCTCTCTCTCTCTCTCTCTCTCACAGCACTCTCTCACTCTCTCTCTGCACATACATACACACACACACTCACACTCTCAAACACAAACCTAGATACTAATATATACTTATATATATATACATACATACATATATTTATATACATATATATATACATTTACATATATATATATACTTATATTTATACATATA
Organism: Thalassia testudinum; assembly: GCA_037157565.1. NCBI lineage: Eukaryota > Viridiplantae > Streptophyta > Magnoliopsida > Alismatales > Hydrocharitaceae > Thalassia > Thalassia testudinum. The sequence goes on from JAZHRO010000063.1 coordinate 15,341,081, forward strand.
GTAGTACCTATATACTTAAGTATTATTATACATATATCCATATATATATATATATATACATCTATATACTTATATATATATTTATATATACACATATATATTTACATATATACATATACTTGTATACATATATTTCTATAACTGCATATACACATATATATACATACATATCTATCTACATATATCTATATACATATATTACTATATATATGCATACACGTATATATATATACATCTATATAGTTATATATACATACATATATATATATATTTATACATATATCTATCTATACATATATTTATATCTTTATATATAAACATATATAACTACATATATACCTATATATTTATAACCATATATACTTACAGATATATTTACATATATACATATATATATATTTTCACATCTCTTACCATACGTTGCATCGCGAGAATATCTGCACCAGTTGCTGATATTCCTCAATACACGCGTACAGAAAGCGTGTTCGCACTCATCTTCCACCAATCCACCTTACACGTGGCACTTCGTCCTGTTGGTTGCATCTTCCTAGATGACGACCGACTCAACACCATGCTACACTCCATCTCCACCTCCACCCCCACCCCTTTATACATATATAATATATACATATATATCTAGACTATATGTACCTTATTTCTGTTTCTCTTTCATGCCAGTAAAAAGACAAAAAAATATATAAAAGAGAAAAGATAATCCTTGACTTGCAGGTACTCAGTCTTGCGAATAGCAAGAACAATTTTTGAACCCTAATTTGGCTCCAAGCCAAGAACCTGATTTTGAGGGTGTACCTCAAGGACAAAGATTATCAGAAAAAATTCTTAAATAGAAAACACCAAAAACACAATAAATGAAAGGAAGAGATTAGTTGTAGGAAAGGCGTAGAAACTTCACTTCTAATCCCACTTCCCTGAGTTCTACCCTTGGCCTAAAAGTGACTAGGATAAAATCAAGTAGGCCAGGTAAAAAAAATTTGTAAAGAGATGGTTAGGCCAGATTTAGGTTAACCACTATACTCATTATAACGAAAAAATCACCATATTAACACACCTATCTGGATCCGACCATAATCTTTTCTGGCGCCGTTGCCGTGGAGGTGCGTATGCAAGTAAGTTTCTATTCCATTCCTTTCATTTTTCTCTTCTCTCTTCACGGGTGTTTTTGTTTATTGCTGTGTAGGTGAACCTGTTGCAAGGAGAAGGCAGGCAGACGAAGTCGAAAATGTGGGCAGGTCCAAGGTAGGAACGAGAGTGTGAAGATGCTGACACCGCACTGGAGCTTCGTACACGTTGCTGAATAAGTAGGTCTTCCTTTCTTAAGCAACTTAGGTTAACTTGTCACCAAAAAAAAAAAAACTAGAAAAACTTCTTGGGATCTCTTGGGGCAAGTGGATTAAAATTCACTTGTTTAATTGATTGCCTTTACTCCCACCTCCCCAGGATTTCCCGCAAAACTTCGCATAACGAAAATCCAAGAATCTTGATTCGTGAATTTTTTGCCATGTAAAGTAGTCTTTGAGGCAAATAAAAAGATTGATTGCCATTCCTCTTTGCGTCACTTATCTACAATTCGGGATCACCTTTTCGGTGGGGAGACTTGGAATTGAGTTGATTCCAACCCCACACGACCTTTCACGTGCTTAAGATTCGATCCCGAATACTTCAACCCCAAAAATTTGATTTTCTATATCTTCTGGTTCAGCCTTGTGTGTGGAAATCTTTTTGGTGATTGGGAGCACTTGAATTGAAGTGCTTTAGCTCCTTTTCACACTAATCTAAAATTGATTCGTGCATCCACACATAGAAATCTCCATCTAGGGAAGCCCATTGATTTTAGCATGCATTAACCAACTGACATTGAAGAAGGGTTTGTTGGGCTTAGAAGAAAACTTATATTCTCTCAAAATCTAAAGATTGGTTGAATTGGTAATCTAGAGAAATCCTAAAATCCATACTACTTAAGGCTGAATTCTAAAAATCATTCACTAATTAAAAACTTCAATTCGGGGAGATTTCCCTGTTGCATGCTTGGTTTACACACTCTAAAAATCAATCACTTGGGTATTACTCGTAAACAATGCCCTTCACATTACAAAAGCACTTGATCCTAAACCTCTAACTAAAATTGGTAGTAACTTGACCTTTATTAAGGATTGTAGGTCTAACTACCTGCGTGTAGCGCCTGCGTGCAGGTGAGGGTTCCCGCATGCTATCGGATGTCTAAGACTGGGGCAAACGGCCTTTAAATCTGGCCTGGTAGTTCCGCGGTGCTTGCATTCGGTTCCGTAGTTCGTGATAGTAGGTAACTTAGATCTTTAGGTCTAATGGCACACTGCAGAGGATAGGAATTTGATTATATTAATTAGTGATCAAGTGTATCTTTGCGGTGTCATTTCTCTCATCTCTTTTCCCTTCTTACCACCCCAATTCTTCCTACGGTAGTCATGTTTGGGAGGAGGTCACAAAACCCTGAACTGTGTGAATTGCCTGATAAATTTAGAAATGAAATCGAATCATCCTTCTCCACAAACATGGCTTCACGCCCACCCCCAAATCCGGAGGGAGGAAATCTCCCTCAAAACCCACCAGGTGGTGGAGCCTTAGATCCCATAACCCACCTCCAAGCCCAACTAGAAATGTATAATGAACAAATTGAATCCATTAGGGGAATATTGGAGGAAATGCAGAACCCTCTCGAACTGGAGGAGCCTAGGTCTCTTAGCTCCTATCAGAATCCCGCTGCTACAGAGACCATAGGACAAATTTGGGTCCCCATGGGCAGGGACAACTTTGAACTGAGACCTAACATAATTGGCCTGATAAATTTTCACTTCCATGGTCTTGCAAGTGAAGATCCTTTTCTCCACTTGGAGGACCTAACCCGATTGGCTGAAATTGTTAAACCAAGAAATATCGGGTTACCTATATTCCTCATGAAAATGTTCCCATTTTCATTGCGGGATAAAGCGTCGCAATGGTTACGCACCCTTGGGAGAACCATCCACTCTTGGGAAGAGATGTGAACAGCATTTCTCAAGAAGTTCTTCCCAATCGGGCGAACCAATGCACTTCGCCATACTATCACTTCATTTATGCAACAGAACGGTGAACAATTTCATGAGGCATGGGAGAGATTTAATGACCTCCTCAGGAAGTGTCCGCACCACGGTCTGCCTAAGTGGCATATAGCCCAGATTTTCTACTATGGGCTAAATGAGACTTTTAAGCAGATTGCAGATGCTTCCTGTGGAGGGAATTTTATGAATAAAGATAAGAATGGAGCATTCGAATTATTTGAAAATATGAGTGAAAACTCAATGAATAATGCCTCCATTGTCGCCTCTAATCGTACCAGCCTACCCTGTAACATCCACGAAGTTGACACAGGACCCTACCATTCATCCACTGATCTCAGCCTTATCGCATAGAAATTGGATGAAGTCTCTGTCATGCACAAGAAGCTGGACGAGCTTCTTGCCAACCCCACCCATTCTTTGGCAGACATCTCCACCTCACCACTTCGTCACAATTTCAATTCTTCCAATACCAGGCTTATTCCATGAAACCCCGTAAGACCTTCCTTACCGAGTGTCGCACCGAGCGACTCGGTAAGTCATGTGGATTTGGCTTCTGCGAGCTAGTATTTTGATACAGAGGACCAAGCCTCCATGTGCTCGGACGCATATTTACATGCGAACGCGTCTTCTAGCAAGGAAGATGCTTGCTCCCTAGGGAACAACCCGTTCTCTACCACTTATAACCCAGGGTGGCGAAATCATCCGAATTTCGCATGGTCCAACAACCTGGAGAGCCAAAACCCCGCAGGTGGACCAATGCGACTATCCACACCCATCATCCTAAGGGCCCAGTCTAATCCTATGGCAAATCCACCATCAAGCCCTTGCGTACCGCAAGCAGAACACGCATCAAGTCCTCTTGATAAATTGATGCGAATGATGACAGAAATGTCAAAGTGCCATGAAGAGAACATGACCTCTCTTCAACACCAATTGGCACAGCAGAATGATGAGATCAGTCAACTACGCATGGCGACTCGATCTTAGGGCACTCTTCCCGCCCAACCTGTTCCAAACCCGCAAAATTTCTTACCCCGTGGTCCTCAACTATAGGTACGACCTTCTCATGGGCAGGTTCATCAAATTCTTCAAGCTCTGAGCATTCCATCGGGATTTCAGGCTAATCCCGCTACAGCATTGCACTCTTATGTCCCTATTGCGAACCCTCCTCCGCCATATGATCCCACTAGACCCGTATCGTCCAATGCTATCACTACGATTAGCGGTAAGCAGACCATTGATCCGCCTCGACCTGATCCTGGCCCGACTTCTTCATCGCCCTCTCATTCGGGATGCGCACCACATTCGTGAGAGGACGATACACCCAAATTGTTGACATAATCTGTTCCATTCCCTGAGGCTCTACTGAGGGAGCCAAAAGGCAAAAAGAAAGATACACAGGCCTTTGATAACCTGCATAATTTGTTCAGGGATGTAGAAATCAAGGTACCCCTACTGGAGGCTATTGACCACATACCTACTGTCGCCTGATTTTTCAAAGACTACACAACACCCAGGTGATAGTCAATGAAAACTAAGAATTCGGTGGTTCTCTCGCGTCATGCGAGTTGTGCTATACTGTCAAACCTACCACCGAAGTAGAAAGATCCGGGCACACCGCTCATTTCCTACAGCATCTAAGGCTGCAATTTTAACCGTGCCCTGCTTGACCTAGGATCTTCCATCAATCTCATACTGACCATCATGCTCGAAAAATTTTCCTTGGGAAATCTAAAACCCACCCCTGTCACGTTACAGTTGGCAGATCGTTCTGTCAAAATTCCGAAGGGTGTGGTGGAAGACGTGGTGGTTAAGGTCAACAGTCTTTGTTTTCCTATTGACTTTCTTGTTTTAGATATGGAAGTTCCTAGCTCACTTTTTGATTGTCCAATCATCCTTGGTCGACCTTTCTTAGCCACAGCCTGCACCCATATCAACTGAGAGTCGGGCTGTATTGAGATTACCGTTGGATCTGAAAAGCTCAAGCTTAACATCTTCAAGGCAGCGAAGAACTTTGATTGCGATTGCATCGAGGATGACTGATGAGTGGCTACTCATCATAGCTAAAAGGTCGAAATTAAGCTAGACACTAAGCAAAATAATATCAAATTAACATATAAAAAGGGTTAAGTGTGGGAATTAAAGAAAAGACCTAAAACTTTTAATGTGTGTTAAAACCTCCTAATTAGGTCATAAAAATGAGATATTCTGAAAACTAAAGAACAAATGATGATCCATGCATCAATTGAACACATAAACAAGTTTGAAAAGATAAATCAGAAGTAAAATCATTGTCTTAAATGTTCAATTAAGCACATGTAAAAACTTGAAAGCAATTGGACATCATTTAGGCTTAGAAATAAATATATTACAATTAGGTCCTTCATGCATTACATTTCTACCCTTCAAAACTCCTTCTTGGACCTTTTTGCAAGCCGCAGGGACCCTTCTGTATGACTGCAAGGCCCTTCCAGTTATAGTTCTTTTCACTTTTGGACCTGCACGCTATTCTTCTACCCCTTCGTTCAAGGGTCTTCCTGCAAGTTTTCCCTCATTTCAGAGAGAAGCCTGTGTTCTTCACGCGCACTGTAGCACGGGAAGAACACAGGCATTCTCGACCGTCCATCGCACTTTTGATCTCGATCTGCGGCTGGATTCTATTGGAACCTTCGCGCGATTCGATGCGTGCATTCACCTCTCTTCCCAGATCACATCTGACGGTCAGATTTCCCTCTCGACTCGCCCCGCGCTCTACTCATCTCATCCTCACCGCCGGCCTAATTTTGATTAACCTCACCCTTGCGGTGATTCCAGTCACTGAGCTGCTGTTTAAGCACCTCAGTGGTGTCGTGCGCAAAGGATCGCTCCCTCCTACATCTCTTAGCGATCAGTTCGTCCACTCCAGTCTCTCCTCCTCACCTAGACCCTGATTTCACAGCCACCGACTGTGGAATCATCGCCTGCTCTCGACCCTCCTCGTCGCTAAGGACCTCGTAGCACCTGAGGACGACCTTGGAGTCTCACTAGCAGACTCTTCCCTCCGCTGGAGTCACCCTCCTCCTTTCTTCCTCCTTAGCCGCCGGCTAAGGACCCATAGGTCCCATTCTTCCTTTTAGTTTAGGTTTTTAATTCTGCACAAGTAGTGTTAGATTTAGTTTGCAGTAGTTTAGAATAGATTTAGTTTTAATTGTTAGTGTTTAATGTTAGCTGTAGTTAGATTAGTCTTAGGAGTAGAATTAGTATTAGATCCCCTCCCTCACCTCCTCTGATCAGTCCAGATCAGAGGGGAAGAATCATCTGTTCATTGTTCAATTTATCTCCCTCTTCATGTTTTGTTTTTCCATCATCCAAATTCTGATTCTTGTTTTTCCTTTTAACGACGAATTTTTCAACAATCACCCACACATCCTGACCCAATTTCAGATCTGATGGCACACTGCCTCAGATCTGAAAGTGGCGTCACAAGCACCATTTGGGGCTTCTCACTCACTCCATTTGTTTCACAAAAGCCCCTCTGTTTTAAATGGATTGCCTCAGTTTGTCAGAGCACTTTTGATTTGGATTTTAAAGGATTTTTACTCTCTGAAATGTTTTGACAGATCTGACAAATTGAAGGGATTTTTGGTTTTCATTGTAGGCAAGGATTCTGAGAAGCTCTCTGATGACAGAGAGCCAATCAGAAGAGCCTTTCATGATTCTGAGTATACTTTGTTTTGAATGCATTCGCCAGCTTCCATTAAATTTCCTTAATGCATTCTTAGTCTCTTTTTGCTATTTCAGAACTGCCATACACTATTTGTGTTGATGATCATTTCTGTATGGTGATTCTCTAACCTAAGGAGTTTTCCATACTCCTTAAGGTTACAAGAAACTGGGATTGTGTTTCTTTGGTTTTAATTGATCGAGCTAAGTCTTCCTTCATGCTGTCCATGGCATTAGGAAGATTAACTCAAGACCATTGGTGTTTTGATCTGAAAGGATGCTTCTGATAAGGTTTTTCCTAATGAGTGTTTGAGCTGAATTTACATGAGATTTTCGTGAGATTTAAACCCCTTTCAGATTTGGATTTCAACTCTCAAAATTTTTAGTTTGTTTTGAATTTAATCTTATTCCCAGTTATACAGCAACATGCTGCATCTAGCAGCTACATTCCCCTCTTCTCTAAACTCCCTTCTTCCCTCATTTCCTAACTTCCTACTAAAACCTAATCATACTTATTTTAAAACTGTAAATATACCTATCCATAGTATTATAACTATAACATATAGCCTAATTATGTAAGTTAGATACATAGTTATACTGTAAATATGTATAAAACCTGTACAGAAATTCATATACATATGTAATCTATGTAAAAATATGTATATATACTAATCTATTATGTATGTATTTACTGATTTATGTATATATGTATGTACAGATTTATATTTACTTATTTAGTAGCTAAGTTAATAAGTTAGAGCAATAATCAAGTAAATAAATCTATAAACTTGGGAATATATATATATTAAGTAATTTAAGTTAGTCAAAGTATAATTATACCTAGTATAACTTACTGTAACTTAGTTTTAATTTTAAACACCCAGAACTGCTATTTTAGCCTAAATAAAACATAAATAAATTCGTAAAAATACAATAAAAATATGTATTAAATATTTAAGTTTGTAAATTAAAACTGTTTAAGGTCAATTAGACCATTTACTAATTATTTTATAAGTAATTAACTATTTAATCACCTAAATCAACCTGTATAATCAGCCTAGTTTAGCGAATTTATTTGTATAGTAAAAATATTTAAAATTCAAAATTAATTAATCAATTATGTAGTATTACGTAAATATTTTATTTACCATATTTTATTTTATTTTTTTTAATAATTTATGGCCCCCAAATCGAGGGCCAAAAATGCGCACAGACGCAGCTGCTTCTGATTTCCAGCGCACGATGTGGCGCTGGAATAGCGCCACATCGTGTGCTGCAAACCAAACGCAGCCATATAAATATAATTTATTCTATACCCTAATCAGTCGTCAAGGTGCAGGGCGCCCGATACACTGCCTATTATTTCCGGTCCGATTACCTGATGTGTGCTGAACTTTGATATGTGTGTGGGGCTGGCGGCCCGAGCGTGTGCGAGCTTGAAGGCATTGGGCTGAGGCCTGACGCTGAGATTGAAAACATTACTAAGCCATCTAATCTGAGGTTAGGGCGCGCTCAGTAGAGGTCTGGTCCCACCCGTAGGGTGCTGTGTATCCCTCGAAAAGTGCTCCCGCTAATTAAACACATTTTACACTAAGGACGTTAGCCTAACCCCGTCTCCACCGCAGCCTCTGAAATACCACACAGAAGAAATTGAAAGGACAGACGACTTAAGAGAAGGAACACAAGAGATAGCAAGAATAGAAAAGACTCACTGTACATACAGCAGTAGAATAAGTAATATACATACGTATAAGTAAACCCACATAATTACTAACAGAATAAAACGACACTATAATACATCGCTAAAGACCTCAGTTTGCTTCTTTAGGTTGTATATAGTGTTTTCTGAGATTTAGCGACGTTTATATCTGTCACTAAAACTGATATATATGTCACTATAAATAAAAGACTAGTAAGTTAAGTTTTTACACTATGGTATCCTAATGTAGTATGAACCAACATATTAGTGTTAATAGTATAACTTGTAAATACATAGTTTAGAGTATAATAATAGATTGTTTGATGCTTGTTCATAGTTAGTATTTTTGCAAGCACTTCTTAGTAACTAGGTAAATAAAACATTCATTCATTCTTTAAGATGTAAAGTTTCTTTTTGGAATTAGAGAATAATTTTGAGATCAAAGAGTGATCGAATTAAATTCAATAAATTGCCTCCCAGAGAACGACCTGGAACAAAACCAGTAAAAATTAGATAAATAAGCAAATGATAATAATGGTTGTAATGACTGGTACTCACCCATACTCACCACTATACGACATCCTTAATGTTATATTATACACCCTATACTACAACGACATGATCATAACAATAATCATTCATCATCATACAACCATTGTGTTACATTACACACATTACACCATCAACCAACCATCATCATTAATGACACGTCTGACGAGGACATGGCCGTCAGCGTGTGTATCAGACTAATTGGGACCTATTCTGACTACTGCGGATTACCTGTAAACATTGACGATTGCCTGACCGACACATATTGTGACGTTCCCCTATCCCTCCCTATTCTCATACCTTCTCCTAACCAGACTTCTGACGAGGTTTTCTCTGCTTCCCATACCTCATGGTCTGAGTCATATCCGGGCTACTCACCATCGATTCACACTCTTGAAGACTGGATTGCCCTTTCTTTCCTGCCAAATCAGGCAGATTTGCAACTCCACACTGGGACCTTGATCCCACATCCTACTCACTGGGGCTATTCCTTTTTGGATCCATCTATCCAAGAAGCCCCTCTTCTTGGCCAATCTAAGGGCCAACTTCTTCCCCCTGACTTGTTTTCTGATCCACCTGGGACACTCTCATCCCAAGAAATGCCAGACCTTTCACCATCCACTCCTGAGCTGAAAGAGCTTCCTAGTACACTTAATGACGTTTTCCTGGGACCAAATGAAACACTCCCCATAATCATTAGTTCAAAATTGACCAGGGAGCAAGAGTGAAAACTAACGAAGGTCCTTATGGAACACAAGGTAGCCATTGGACGGTTTTTATCAGACTTATCTGGCATTAGCCCCTCCTACTGCACTCACCGTATATATACAGAGGAGGTGGCTTGACATTCCCGCTAGATGCATCGACGTCTCAACCCTAACATGCAGGAGGTCCTTAAGAAAGAAATTATTAAGTGGCTAGATGCGGGTATAATCTACCCGATCAGCGATAGCCCCTGGGTGAGTCCGATTCACGTTGTGCCCAAAAAGGTGGGACTCACCATCCGTGTCAATGATAGGGGCGAATCCATCCCTACACGCACTCCTACATGTTGAAGAGTGTGTGTAGATTATTGGAAACTCAATACTGCAACCAAGAAAGATCACTTTCCGCCACCTTTCATTGACCAAATCCTGGAGCGGTTAGCAGGAAATAAATTTTTCTGTTTCCTGGATGGATTCTCAGGATATAACCAGGTGGCAATTGACCCTCGTGACCAAGAGAAAACCACCTTTGCCTGCCCCTTGAGCACCTTTGCATTTAGAAGGATGCCGTTCGGAATTTGCAACACGCCAGCAACTTTCCAGAGATGTATGCTGGCGATATTCCATGACATGGTGGGTGACTTTCTCGAGGTCTTCATGGATGACTTCTCGATCTTTAGGCAATCTTTTGATGACTGTCTTGCCAACCTGACCCATATCCTTAGGAGATGTATTGATGTGAACCTCATGCTTTCCTGGGAAAAAAGTCATTTTATGGTGCACGAGGGAGTTGTTCTCAGACATATCATCTCCGATAGGGGTATCAAGGTGGACAGAGCTAAGCTTGATGTCATTCCTGATTTACCTGTGCCTGGCTCTGTCAAACAAATCCGCTCCTTCCTGGGACACGTCGATTTCTATAGGAGATTTATCAAAGTCTTCTCCATGATTTCTCGACCTTTAACTCATCTCCTATCAATCGATGTACCCTTCGATATGGGACCCGACTGCATAAGATCATTCACGCAGCTGCGTAATGCTGTCACCAAGGCCCCTGTTCTCCACCCACCTGATTGGTCCCTCGACTTTGAACTCATGTGTGATGCTTCCGACCTTGCAGTCGGAGCCATCCTAGGACAAAGACGCGAGGGACACCCCTTCGTGGTGTACTATGCCAGTAAGACGTTGGATGAGGCCCAGCGTAATTATACTACCACTGAGAAAGAACCACTAGCGGTCGTCTTTGGGCTGGAGAAATTCTGCTCTTACCTTCTGGGCTCACATGTTATTGTTTTCACCGATCACGCGGCCATTCGCCATCTCCTGCATAAGAAGTATGCCAAGCCTAGACTGATTCGTTCGATCCTTCTGCTCCAAGAATTTGACATTGTGATCTACGATAAGGTCGGAGCCAAGAATGTTGTGGCTAATCACCTTTCCAGATTGGACCCTGACCATATTGGACTTACTCTACCAATCAGTGAAATTTTTCCTGATGAGCACCTATTGACAATTAATGTGGCAAGTGGACCTTGGTATGCTGACATTGCTAACTACCTTGCTTCTGGATCCCTTCCACATGGCTGGCCTAAAAACCAGCGCGAGCGTCTCATGGCAGAAGCAAAGTATTATTTCTGGGATAATTCACTTCTTTTTCAGATAGGTGCTAATCAAATCATCCATCGCTGTATTCCTGACGGCGAATTTCCCAGTGTGCTATCCTTTTGTCACGATCAGGCCTGCGGAGGCCATTTCTCTGGGAGGAAAACTGCAGCTAAGGTGTTGCAGTGCGATTTCTTTTGGCCCTCCCTTCACCAGGATGCACACAATTATGCCAAGCATTGCACTAGGTGCCAGTCGTTAGGGTCAATGCCACGTCATGACATGATGCCCTTTCAACCCATCCTAGCTGCAGAAATCTTCGACATTTGGGGAATTGATTTCATGGGTCCCTTTCCTCCGCCCAACGGCTTCGAATTTATCCTCGTGGCTGTTGATTATGTTTTGAAATGGATCGAGGCTATTCCCACAAGTCGTGCTGACCATGTTATATCCACTCGATTTGTCAAAGACCACATTTTTGCGTGCTTTGGGATCCCTCGAGCCATTATTTCGGATGGAGGAAGCCACTTTACCCATGCTTCTTTTTGGGCACTTCTGAGGAGATAAGTAGTTCACCATCATATCGCATCCCTATTTCATCCTTAGACGAATGGCCAAGCAGAGGTGTCGAACCAGCAAATCAAGCAAATTCTCCAAAAAATAGTTCAGCCTAACCATAAGGATTGGTCCAACAAGCTGATTGACGCACTTTGGGCATATCGGACCGCCTTCAAGGCTCCCCTTGGTATGTCTCCTTATAGAATCGTTTACGGGAAGCGTTGTCATTTTCCCGTGGAGTTGGAACACCACGCTTATTGGGCGGTTCGCTAATGTATCCTCGACCCAGACCTGTGTTGTCGAGAAAGGAAACTCCAACTCCAGGAGTTGGAAGAGCTCCGTCATGAAGCCTATGATTCTGCTTTAACTTTCAAGCAACACACTAAGGCTTTTCACGACAGCCATATTCGGCAGAAAGAATTTGAGCCATCTCAGCAAGTTTGGCTCTATAATGCCTGGCTTAAATTCTTTCCTGGTAAATTGAAGTCCAAATGGACTAGTCCTTTCCTGGTCGCAAGACCATTTCCCAACGGGGCCGTTGAGATTGAAGATCCCAAATCTGGGCATAAGTTTATGATCAATGGGCAGCATTTGAAACCCTATCTTACTCATGAACCTGCCCCCATTGGAGAAACTGTTGCCCTACTGGAGGGTAACTAATTTTGTGCCTCATTCTGAGTCCAGCTGGGGACGTTAAATTCAGCGCTCGCTGGGAGGCACCCCAACAGCACTCACTATCCACCATCACTTTTCACTTCACTGTCATGCTCACTTCACCACCCACCATCCACCCACCCTACCACCCTGCTGTATACCCTGCACCTCAACTCTCGTTACCCAATCTTTCATCCTTTCTCTACCCTTCCTTGCATGCATATGAGGACATAGCATCGTTTGGCATGGGGGGGTGGATAGGCATCCATAGGATCTGGGTATTTTATGGTATCATATAGTTTCCACCTATATATATATATAAAATGGTGTTTAGTAATGATCTGAAAGCTGAAACAAAAAAAATAATACAATAAGTGTTTATGGATATTCAACCTCTGTTTTGAAGACTTTCCAGGCCACAGAAGCTTGATTCGCTCAGGCTTGGCTTAATTCACTTGAGCATTGACAAGATAGATCAAAATCTCTCCTAACTAAGGACGTATTCTTGTACCTGAGACATCAGTACAGGATCCGTTGGTTTACTTCTACCGAGAACCTAAGTAATCTTGGTTCACACTACACAAATCAAGAAAGACCAGGTGAACATAAGATCCAACCCTAGTGTTCATTAGGGAAGGTGGATTCCTTACCTGTGCACACAGGTAGACATTTTATCCCAAGATTTAGTCTTGTGTTTAGGAGAGACTCTTTGCACTAAAAAAAAAAAAAGAACTCTCCCACCAAAAAGAAAAGTGTGCTCCTCCAAATAATATTGTAAGAGATATACTGACATGTGTTTCAAAAAAAAAAAAACAAAGGAGATGCAAATAAGTCAGTATATCTCACAAATGTCTGTAAAATCCTCCTGCAAAAGTTCTTCAGGGCAAAGTTACAAATACCCTGTTTTCTTTGAGCCACAAATGTCATAAAATGGGAGTTGAGTTTCCGTCATCTTTTTAAGGGTCAATCCGAAGACACGAGCTGAAATTGGGACCAACCTTTACTTAAAAATTCGTGAAACCCTGGGCTTGAGTCTTAAGGTTCATCTGGTCAATCTTGATCCTTCACTATGCACAAGCCATAATCTCTTGAGCTCTCGAGTACGGCAAAAACCTCTTGGGTCTTGGAAATCGTACTTAAGGTTTAAATATCAAGAGTCCTGGTTAGTCGAGAGATGATCTATGTCATGTGAGACTTAAAGTACTCGTAGTCTTCTCTGGAATTGGTTCTCACAATATCAAACAATAAACACACCTATGTCACCTCAGAAGAAAATCTTCAACTTAAAGATCATTTCTAAATACAACAAAAAAAATGTTTTGCAAGGGACTAGAAAAAGATAGGCATGGGGGTATGATTGCACCACAAGAATACACCTGCAAGTGTGTCGGCTTGTGCTATTTCCTAGCATTACTAGTGCATATTAGGTATCCATAGTCGCATTTGTAAAAACACACGCATTTATGCATTTAATTGAGAGGGGAGGAGTGAAATAAATGGCCTTGTAATTTACATTTTCTTCAAGTGCTGCTTCACAAAATTTCCATCTTTATTTTTATTTCTATTTGATTTTGAATTCTTCTCCGCGGCTGCAATGCATGGCAGCCTCTTCCTCTTGCCATGTCCTGCTCAGCATGCCCTGCAAACCACTCCAAGCAGCCACATGCACAGCCATGTACAGCAAGGGCATGGCTGTGCATGCCTTCTTCCTCTATAAAACAGGCACGACTCCTTCTTTACACGAGGGCCTGGTCCACACAAAAAAATCCAACACACTGCAGCTCTTCTTCTCTAGGCCGTCTCCTCCTCTCTCCCTCCATATGCAGCCCCTCCTCCTTTGAGGAGCCACTCTACGGGTAGGAGTACCTCACAGTGGTGCACAACCACCACCGTGAGTCCACCACTGCCCAGCTCATGAAAGAGCCGGTGGGCGTGGTGGTTCTTTCCCTGTTTCTTCGTTTGAAGAACTTCCACCATTGCCACTGGAGCTTCAAGCTTTGAGGCCCAACCGGCCACCGCAAGCTCCGCAGCAGTAGCAGTAAGGCGGCAGCAGCAGTGCAGGCCACCACACGCTCGCACACAAGCCACCGTGCGTGCCTGCAGGCTGCCCTCGCCTCCCTCTCCGTGTGCCTTATCATGCTCTTTCGCCTGCAAGCCCAGCCGACGTAGCCTCTTCCGTGCACACGCTGAGCCATCCACGCCTCCCGCACTCTCAGCACCGGGCGTACCCAGTCGCACGGCTCGCCCCAGCACTGTTGCCACTGTTCAAGCATTTGAACGGAACACTGTGGCTACAATGCTATGACCGATAAGTTTCTCACTTAACCGGTCACCCGGTGCGCCGCAACTGCCACTAGCCCGCGCGCGCGTCCCACCTCGAGTCCGCTCTAGCACCCACCCGCACATCTATGAGCGCCCGCCTCTGCCAGCGCCCGCACCCGCCCACGTGTTCACTCGCTCCTAGCGCCTGCCTTTGCCCGCTCCCTTCGCCTCTCCACGCAGCGCTGTGCACTGCGGTTCCTTCCTCCGCACCACTCCCTCTTACCAGCGCGCGCCTCTTAGCATGCCTACATGCCTGTGCACGTGTGCTTGCCATCAGACGACCCACTGAGCGTGCAAACGACTTAACTCTCCAACCTCTTCACACAGCAGGCACTCTTTCTCCCTCTCTCTCTCTCGCACAGCACTCTCTCATTCTCTCTCTGCACACAAATACACACACACACTCACACTCTCGAACACACACCTATACACTAATATATACTTATTTATATATAGATACATGCATACATATATATACATATATATATACTTATATCTGTACATATTGTAGTACCTATATACTTAAGTATTATTATACATATATCCATATATATATATATATATACATCTATATACTTATATATATATATACATATATATTTACATATATACATATACTTATTTACATATATATATATACATATATACACATATACTTATACATATATATATATATACACACACAAATATACATACATATATACATATATATCTATAACTACATATACATATATATATACATACACATATATATATACATCTATATAGTTATAGATACACACATATACATATATATATTTACAGATATATCTATCTATACATATATTTATATCTTTATATATATATACATATATATATACATATATAACTACATATATACCTATATATCTATAACCATATATACTTATAGATATATTTTCACATCACTTACCATACGTTGCATCGTGGGAATATCTGCACCAGTTGCTGTTATTTCCTGATACACGCGTACAGAAAGCGTGTTCGCACTCATCTTCCACCAATCCACCTTACACGTGACACTTCGTCCTGTTTGTTGCGTCTTCCTAGACGATGACCGACTCAACACCGTGCTACACTCCATCTCTACCTCCACCCCCACCCCTTTATACATATATAATATATACATATATATCTATACTATATGTACCTTATTTCTGTTTCTCTTTAATGCTAGTAAAAAGATAAAATAATATATAAAAGAGAAAAGATAATCCTTGACTTGCAGGTACTCAGTCTTGTGAATAGCAAGACCAATTTTTGAACCCTAATTTGGCTCCAAGCGAAGAACCTGATTTTGAGGGTGTACCTCAAGGGCAAAGATTATCAGAAAAAAATCTTAAATAAAAAAACACCAAAAACACAATAAACGAACGGAAGAGATTCGTTGTAGGAAAGGCGTAGAAACTTCACTTCTAATCCTACTTCCTGAGTTCAACCCTAGGCCTAAAAGTGAATAGGATAAAATCAAGTAGGCCAGGTAAAAAAATTTTATAAAGAGATGGTTAGGCTTGATTTAGGTTAACTACTATACTCATTATAATGAAAAAATCACCATATTAACACACCTATCCAGGTCCGACCACTCCACATCTATAGATTCACATCCATTAACCCACTAAACTGATTGGGTTTGGGCAGCATCATTAGCCAATGGATCTGAACAAGCAATTAGTTGGATGAACCAGGCTATTAATGAAGGTGCTTGTTCTACAAAATTTCATTGATTTGACCACTCCTCCTTGATCAACTTCTACTCAGCTGAAGGCTTTAAATTTAGCGCTTAACGGGAGGCAACCTGTCATTCCAAAAACTCAAAATCCTTCTGATCATCCTTTTGAGCTACACTCCTACTGCATTTTCAGTTCAACTTTAGAACAACTGACTGCACCTTTGGTATTCGTATCAAAGCTTAAAATCATCCATAAAAGTCATCCCGACCCGTTAACCCACCCTTTTTTACCCTATTCTAACCCATGAAACCAACTGACTTCATACCCTCCAGTTTACAATGAGGACATCATAAAACTTAGGTATGGGGGGGTGTTAAAGTTCAAACACCTAAAAAATCAAGTTTCTAAGGGGTTCTCACAAAAAAAAACATATTCAAAAAACCAAAGAAATTGAAAAAGCAAAAAAATAAGAAAGGGGAGGAAAATTTTGAGAGATTAATTGCACAACATTTTTGAGAAGAAAAAGTGCAGGCAACTTAAATGTCAAAAAGGAGCACAATTTGAAACAAAAGTGTTAGTCTTAGTAATAGGTATGGAATCTACTTAAAGTTCTAGACCAAATCAGAAGAAAGAAATAAAAATCAAAAAGTGCTAAAGAGACATGGAGATTAGTATGAGTGCTGATCTTAGGCCTCTTGGATCTATTTTATCGTTCAAACACTCACATATCCATTAAGATCTGGATTAGTCGTCAAGAGGTTGAGGAAAATCTGAAGCTTACGTGTTAGGTCTAAGGCTTTGGGATTATTCAGCCTCGCTAACTGACCTCTGGTTTGCGGGACTCGGTAACCTAAGCACCCCAATCCACACACAGTCTGGTTTAGCCGTTTAATCAATCAAAATAACACAAAAGCATTTATTCTGTTATGTAAAAGCTTCCTAGATTACGAGCAGCTTATGAACACAAGTTGATTTAGACAAGTTTCCAGTGTGGAGAGGCAAGGAATTCCCCTCGAAGATGTGCAATAACAAACGGTCTCCTCGGGGCTTGTCTCCTAAGATATTTAAATATCCTACCGGGGGCATGTAAGCACCTTGTGTTGATTCAAGTGCCATGGGAAGGATTATCCTGAAATGTCGATTGCCAGGGCATGAATTTAGCTATAGAATGCCATGGTAGCACTATCTCAAAGTGTCGAAGGTTGGGGTTCTGGGGGTTGCCGTGGGTGGTGCTATCTCGAAGCATCGATTACTAGGAACCTTGTGAGGATTGATGGTAGGAACAAGGAATTCGATACAAACCGTGTTTTGGGCCAATCCAAAGCTAGAAAAATAATCAAGGAAAAGAGAGAGAAAGCTCTCCAAAAGTGAAAAGAATTCTTCTATCTCTCTCTCTTACAAAAACTCACTGCATATTGAACTTGCACTAACCATGTTAGAAGCAAGGGCGCTTTAACCGTTGGGTTCAGCGAACCTTAGAATAAATTTTGTGGTCCTTAGAAACCTTCACGGTAGACTAAGGCTAAAGCAAGTTAGGTCTAGATCTTGGTTGGTACTTGAGTACCTCTAGACCTATTTTTGGCATTCTGACCTAGTCTCTAGAGAAAAAGCACACATCAGAGATCTGAGCATCAAAGCCATGGTCTAGAATTCGAGTTAAATTCCATAAGATTTTGCTAAGGGACTAGCAAAAGTTAGGCATGGGGGTATGATGATAACTTCATCATTAGCCATATCTAGCTTTAATTGGTCATAATCCATTGATAAATGCTCCTATATAACTGCTAGAAGACCGTAATTCACTACATATCCATTCTGAGAAATAAACAGTAAACAGGGGTAAATCAGTAGTTTTATAGGAATATCCTAAATACAAAATAATCATGGGGTTTCCCAGGGGTTAAATGAAGGTCAAATGGTCATAAATGTCTAATAAGTGGGTTCATGCAGATAGAAATGGGTTTTCACGCATTTCAATCATTAATGGACTTCTAAAACCTTAAAAATGAGACTCGCTTAATTAAATGAGGTTGTGATTAGGATAAAATTCACCTAAACCTTCTAAAAATCATAGAAAAATAATCTATAAGTTTGGTACCTTTAATTTGACCATTGGAACCTATTTTGACCTAAAATGGAGTATCAGACAAATAGTTAACCTAATTTTTATTTCTGAGAAAATTACCTAGTTGAACTTGGTCAAAACCTAAATCTGACCTCACCATCAGACTCCTTGGGTACAAATTAGGTTTGTACTAAAATTTGGGCCTAATTAGAGATCATCTTGACCGTGTTTGCATTCTCGTCTAGTCTAACTCTTTTCTCTCACACACATGCCCTTAGCTTTTGAATTCTTTGTAAGGACCCCCTAACTTGGTCTTCTTCAACACCAGCAGGTCCCTACTGCCATGACTGTGTGAACACATCAAGCATCGACCTTTCAATTAAGGATTTCTCCCTGATTTCTCGCTTAATCCCTTCCAAAATTTGAACTCCAGAGAGAATCCCCTTCAATCTGAGCCATGCATTGGGCATTGATTTGCGCCCAAATTCTAATGTGAACCTTCTAATGGTTTGATCTATTCTTGTGAAGGCTTCAAACTTCCAAGATTGGAATGGCTCTCTGAAGCTCTATAAAGCCAGGTCATGCACAACCTCACCTCCTTTGCTCGGTTTGGATTCCGAATACCCCCTCTTCCTTTCTCCCTGATCTCCTTCTCTGTCAACTCCTGCAAGTCTTCCGACCACCTCCCTTGTCCACCCTTACAGACAATAGCAGGTGGATTCTTCTACCCCACATTCATCTGCATCTCGCAATACCGACAGATGCCATCTACCTTGTCTTCCTCACCGCTCCTTCATCACTGGAGATTTCGTCTTCTCCGTCGTCAACTTGCCAAAATCGACTCGGACCTTCCCTTTTGCCCATTAGATTTAGGTTAGTTATATTTCTTTAGTCCCGTAGGTAAGCTTAGGACCTCTTAAATTCCACTTTAGCCCTCGAAGCCACCGATCACTATCATCTGCCTCACCTCCAACCGCACCCCCAGCAAGGTCTTCCGCTCACCTCACCCCCATGCCAACACCTCGACAAGCTCTACTGTACGCCTTCGTACAAAACCCCTCTCTATATTTCATCATCTATGCTCCCACGACTACCACTAGACAAACCCATCTTCACATGCTGTTTTCGAGTTCATTCGGTCACCATACAACCTTTCACAGCATGCCACCATCACCCACACATTCACCGTGCTCCGGTGAAGGTCTTGAGCTAGTTTAACTCTGGCGCAAGGCTGTATTCATGCTTTCCTGGTTCCTCATGGTCACTTCATCGCCGCATCATCTCTCCGGCCTTGTTCTTTATGTTCTAGGCCATGCAAGCCTTAGGTGCCACCTGTAAGACACGTGGATTCGCTCCAGGAGTCTTCTTGGGTAGACAATTGAAGGATGCACCAAGGGAGCATCTCCAATTGAATGAAGACTTCACCAGCTGCCTCGCGCGAAAGAGGGAGGACTGGTTTACTCCTACATCGGTGGGAGAAGAAGCACTACAGCTGCATAAATTATTTTTCTACTTGTGGCTTATTGCCTCAAGAACACTGGGGGTGAGGTCCTCACCTTCACCTATGCACATGCCCGACCTACCTAACCTATAGACTCCTTGGTTGTGACCCCACACACACAGCCCTAGACCCGATTATTGTACAAGCCTGAATTCCCAATTAGGCTGGGTTTGAGAGAGGAGAAAGGAAAGAGAGAGAGTGAGGGCAAGGTGGGTTTTTCTCCCTGTGCATTGTGCGACACTTAGTCGCTAGGAAGAAAGGAAGAGAAGTTTTCTGAAGGAGAAAAGAAGGGGAAAGGAAGAAGGCCCTAGCTACGAAAGAAGGGGAAGACCCGAAGTTAAGGAGTTGAAGAGGAAAGCTCTTTACAATGCATTGTAGTAATGACATGTAAGTCATTTGATTACCAAAGTCGACGTCTGATAACCCTCTAGGCATCATTGTTGATCTATTTGCCTTCGTGGAATTAAAAGCATAAGTGGTTTAGGCCACTGTTCATTTATTTAATATTATTGATAGTTGGATGCATGCTTAACTTAAGGAGGGTATAGGTGGTGATTCAAATCACCATTGTTTTTCATCATCTCTTCTTTTTATCCTCATATTTTTGATATACATTGGATTTCATTGAATATTTCAAGTGATAGATTAGTATTCATTGAATATCATTATTGTATTTAATTTCCTGTGCTCATTTATTCATCTTGATTAGCGCATGAATTACAATACTTGCTCCCTATGTGATGTAAACACATTTACACTACTTAAGATGTCTATTTATGCATGTTCTTAAGCATAGGATTGCATTTCATGATATAAATATTGCATTACATGCATCATCTTGCATTTAGAATAGTTTAAATAAAATGGAGGTTAATTGTCTCCTTTTATGTGCTTGGATAGGGAAAATATTTTATCGGGGCCTCGGATCAAAGATCCAACCGTATGGATGTGATCAGGGCGACGATTGGAGTTCAACGACTCCAAGATCGCCCTAATCAGGCATCCATAGCATCAGATAGAGATCGAGGAACCCTAGAAGATCAAGGGCCAGGATGGTGTAAATTCGCACTTCAGATGACAAATCCGACTGCACGGATGAATTCGAATCGACGATCGTATCCCAACGACACAAAAATCGAGTCAATCCGACATCCGTGGCACCATCTACAACTTCCAGAAGATGGACGGCCAAGATGGAGCCACGTGGTGCCATCTCAGCCGCCCAAACGGTCGCTGGCATTTTGTGAAGGCCCCCGCCCGATCGCTCTCTGCCGTCAGATGGAGATCCAACTGCTGTGGCCGCTCGGCGCTTAAAACGTGCGCTCGACCATCCGCGCCCCGTAGCGCAGCGGTCGAGCGTGCTTACGCGAGCGCGGGGTGTGGGTTCAAGCCACGGTGAGGGGATTGGAGGCACGGGTAATTGAGGCGTGTGGAGCGTCTGATGGAGATCGTACGGTTGCGGGAGCCCGATAGCGTCGACGCGCGATTAGGCGCCCGCGCATAACGCATGATCGCATGTGCAGGCGGGTGCAATGCAGCGGGTGAAGGCGCGATTTTAAGCCGTCCGATCTCGCGATCGGACAGCTGAGACTTCGCGGACGTGCGAAGCCGTTGAGGGCACGAGCAAGCGAGGAGGTGTGCTTGAGCCACCCACGTCGCCCACCTTAGGGGCTTTAGTGACGGATTTATCCGTCACTAAAGACCCCTCATTTACTATTTTGAACTTGTAATGTCCATTTTGCCCTTACTCCTTGCAACTATAAAAGGAGACCCCCTCAATATGAAATTTTCATCCCTTCTTTCTCTTCTCTACCCCTCCAAAGCTCAAGAGAAGCTTGTCCCACACCCGGGATGCTTCTCGCGAGATAAAGTCCAATTTTCGTTCCCCTTCGGAAGTGGATCTCGCGACGACGACGGTGTGCTGCTTCGTTCCCGTTCTTCTGATTCGTCCTCGTTCGTCCTACTTTGTTCTCCTTCATCCAGGCATCGTCCCGTCCGGTTCGTCCTACAAGCAACCGTCGAGGAGGATTTCTCTCTCCCTATTCTTTTTACCTCTTTCTAGTATAGATTTACTGCTTTCTAGATTAATCTACTCGTCCTCCAAGCAATCGTCGAGGAGGACATTTCTCCCTGCATTCTTTTAATGCTTTCTAGAGTAAATTTATCGCTTTCTAGAGTAATTGTTTTATGCTTTCTAGTTGTAATGAACAATCTCTTCAATGCAAAAATTCCTTGTTTATTCTACATCTCATTTTGATTTCTCTGTATAATATTCTCTTTCTATCTTACTCTCTCTCTCTCTTCTATTTATTGTAAATAATTAGATAGTTCTAAATTGAATTATTTTGTAACAAATAAAAAGAAACGCGTAGTTTTTAAATCAAACGTTCGCCTCCCTGTGTTCGACCTGGAATTTTAATTTCGGTATAAATTTTATTTGTTGAATACGAATTCTTCGCTTTCGAACTACAACGATAGGTTTTCCAAAACCAAACACGTTAGCGTAGGTTCGTAAACGTTCAACACTGTGTTCGACCTTGGACCTCATTCTAGATATTCGAGTTAAAAATTGTATTTGTTGATCAGGCTATTTAGGAGATGTTACTACAATGAAGCATATTTAAACCTCCCTAATGGCCCTATCAACATTGTGAGATATGGCTGACGATGATGTTATCGTCATAGAGGAGCAAAACCCTCCCCTCCCCCCGCACTCTCTCTTTCCTTTTTCCTCTCTTAAACCTAGGCTAATTGGGTATTCGAGCATGTACAGTAATCGGGTCCAAGGCTATGTGTGTGGGGTCGCAGCCGAGGAGTGTATAGCTTAGCTGGTCGAGCATGTGCATGGGTGAAGGCAGGGACCTTACCCCCAGTGTTCTTGAGGCAATAAGCCACAAGAAGAAAAATAATTTATGCGGTTGCAGCGCTTCTTCTCCCAACGATGTGGGAGTAAACTAGCCCCCCTCTTTCATGCAAAGCAGCTAGTGATGTCTTGTTCGATTGGAGATGCTCCCTTGGTGTGTCCTCTAATTGTCTGCCCAAGAAGACTCCTAGAGCGAATCCACGTGTCCTGTAGGTAGCACGCAGGGCTTGCGTGGCCTAGAACATGATGAACGGGACCAGGGGGATGACACGATGGCAGAGCAATGGTGAGGAACCTGAAAAGCATGAATATGATGTTGCGACCAAGTTAAACTAGCTTAGGACCTTCGCTAGACTATGGCGGTTGTGTGGGTGATGGTGGCATGCCGTGAGAGGGTGTATGGTGGCCAGACAGAGTCAGGAACAATGTGCGAAGGTGAGCTTGTCTGGTGGCGGTTGTGGGAGCATGGACGATGAAGTAAAGAGGGGGGTTTTGTGCAAAGGCGTACTGTGGAGCTTGTGGGGTGTTGGAGAGGTGTTTGGAGGTGTGAGGTGAGTAGAAGATCTCACCGGAGGTGCAGCTAGAGGTTAGGGAGATGATGGTGATCGGTGATGTCAGGGGCTAAATTGGAGTTTGAAAGGTCCTAAGCTAACCTACGAGACTAAAGAAATCTAACTAACCTAAATCTAATGGACAAAAGGGAGGATCCACACCGATTTTCGTAGGCCAACAATGGAGAAGACAAAATCTCTGATGATGAAGGAGCGGTGAGGAAGATGAGGAAGATGGTGTCTGCCGATATTTTGAGACGCGGATGAATGTAGGGAAGAAGAATCCACCTGCTATTGTCTGTGAGAGTGGATGAGGAAGGTGGTCGGAGGACTCATCGAAGTTGACGGAGAAGGTGGTCGTGGAGAAGGGAAGAGGGGGTATCCGGCCTCCGAACCAAGCTAAGGAGGTGAGGTTGTGCACGGCCTGGCTTTATAAAGCATTAGAAAGGCATTCCAAGTTTGGAAACTAAGCTTTGAAGCTTGGAGACTTCTCAAGAATAGGAAACCCAAACCTTTGGAAGGTTCGCATTATGATTTGGGTGTAGATCAGAGCCCAATGCATGGCTCAAATTGAAGGGGATTCTCTCAGGAGTTCTCCTTCCAATTTTGGAAGGGATTGAGCGAGAAATCAGGGAGAACTCCTTCACTGCAAGGTTAGTGCTTGATGTGTTCACATAGTCATGGTAGCAGGGACCTACTGGTGAAGAAGATAACAAGGTTAGGGGAGTCCTTTCAAAGAATTCGAAAGTTAGGGGCATGTGTGTGAGAGAAAAGAGTCAGAGTGGACCAGAATGCAAACACGGTCAAGATGATCTTTGATTATGCCCAAATTTTGGTAAAAACCTAATTTATACCCAAGGAATCTGATGGTGAAGTTGGATTTTTGTTTTGACCAAGTTTGACTTGGTAATTTGCATAGAAACCCAAATTAGGGCAATTATTTGTCTGAGACTCTATTTTAGGTCAAAATAGGTTCCAATGGTCAAATCAAAGGCACCAAAACTTATAGAATATTTTTATATAATTTTTAGAAGGTTTAGGTGAATTTTATCCTGACCAAAACCTTATTTAATTAAGTTGGTCATGTTTTTAGGGTTTCAGATGTCCGTTAATTCTTGAAATGCGAGAAAACTATTTTTGTCTGCATGAACCAACTTATTAGACATTTATGACCATTTAACCTTATTTTAACCCCTGGGAAACCTTGTGATTATTTTGCATTTAGGATATTCTATTAACTATAGATTTACCCTTGTTTTATTGTTTATTTCTCATAATAGATATGCAGTGTATTACAGTTTTCTGGCGGTTATGTAGGAGCATTCATCAATGGATTATGACTAATTAAAGCTAGATATGGCTGATGATGATGTTATCATCACCTACCTCCATAGATCTTCAAAGTGTGTTCTTGGAGCCACCGAGCCACCGACGGAAGCCCTTCCACCACCGTCCTACCTCGCATATTCATTTATTGTATTTAATTGCCAGTGTTCTTTAGTTTAATGCTTATGTCTCTTGAAGCTTTCATCCAGCATTGTATTTGTAAAATAATTCGACTTATTGAATACATTAGTTTTGTCTTGTGCTCATTCTTAGCTAGAGTTTATTATTCTTCATCATGTCTACTCTTCATGCATAGTTAGATATCGTTATTCTATTTCAAATTTCTAACTCTAATCCCTCTCTCTCTCTCTCCTTTTCTATCCTTTTGCAAGCAAGTGGAATAAAATATCTTGTGGCATTAAGCGATTAATTATCCGAGTCAACACCTTCTTGTGTTCAACACTTGGACTCATCGTTTGAATTGATGTCATAAATGCTTACTATAGCGAATGAATTATCTGAACACATTTTTTGTCATCAGTTTTTGACGCTGTTGTTAGGGAGGCAATAGATCTTTTAGTTGCTTTTATCCTTTCATTGGTGCTTATATTTTTGACTCGCTTTTCTCTCTTTCTATTGATTGATTGTAGGAATCTAGTGTGAAAGTGACAAGACGAGCACAGTTGGAGATAGTAGATTGGGAGTAAAGTGCAATGAAGACTTTTGTGAGTGTCACTCTACCAAGCATAGTCTCATCTTTCTTTTCTTTTTGGAAAAAGAAAAAAATTGCATTTAGGCTCCTGCATAAACCCTAGGTTAGTGTACATGTTTGCTTGCTTTAAAAAAAAAATTCCAAAAATTTGGCATGGTGAATTGCTACTTGATCCACATCTCAAATCCATCACCGGAAAAAAAAAATGCTCTTTACACTCTAATATCTTTTGAAAATCCTTTTGAGTGTTTCTCCCTTTGAGTGGTGTTTGCAAAGCTACTCGTGTTTTGTATTAGGCTGCACCACTCATCAAAAGTTAAAATCGGCTCACCAACTAGAGTTGCATGAACTTTAGGGGTGAATACATTAGGGTTACTTATTTCTAGGGACACATTGATCTTAAAGGAAATCGATCATCACTTGTTCTGTGCAAAACCTTGTGTGCCCATTTCAAACATCGTCTAAAAACATAAAGAAATTTTAACTCTGAAAAACACTAAATCAAGGAAGGAACATTAAAAGAGACCACATCAAAAAAAAAAAACCTTGCTTGAAAACTATGTTTTGTTAAGTGCACACACGCTCAACTTGATTAATTAAGAGGCACAACCCCCAACAACACCTCATCATTTACCTTGAGCATAAGCACTAGCCTAGCCCACATGAAAATTGAGTAGACGTGTCCTATGTTGGATCTAAATTCTGGAAGTGTAATTGGGTTTGTTAAGCACTTGGCCTTAATTCCCATTGTGGAATTCGATGTCTAAGGCTGCAAGGAAGTGTCAAACGACCATGGTTAGGGGGTATCAAGGAATTGGCGGTGCGAGCCAAAGGAAGAACCTTCCCCTCAATCCCATTATAATCAACTTGGCCGTATTAACTTTGGGAAGGGGGGTTTAAGTGTTTACAGATTTTATTATTCATGAATGGCTTCTAGGTCGCCAAGGTCTACACTATAGGGCATAGAGTTGTTTGCTTGATTATGCACACACTATTCTAGCTCCTATCTCTCGCTACATCTCTCCCTGTTCTTCTCTAATGTATTAATAGAAGATGATACTTCATGCTAAATTGGTTGCTTTAGAGAGAGAGATCAGGAGGAGACGTAATTTTTCAAGGTATTGGACTGAGGAAATGGCCAATCCAAGAATTGAGATGTAGAGGACCAACATCAATCTGATGCGATGGCCATTATACAGGCTTAAATCATTGCCAACCACCAACTCCAACAACAACTTATCCAAACAATGATGCAGGCCATACACCAATTGCAGAATCCTCAAGGGCAACCCCACCAAACCCACCACAACCCCTAAGGGCCAACCAAGGCCTCTCCATGATTTTTATGATTCGTCTGCTATCCGGATTGAGCCACTTTTAGGGTCTCTGAAGGGGGAGATGATTTTGAGCTAAAACCCAATGTCCTTAGCTTAATTCAAAGCCACTTTCATGGGACCTCAAATAGGGACCCTTTCCAACACCTTGAGGACCTAGATTGGATTTCCCGGACTATGAAATAGAGGAACATCAGCCAGGATATTGTTTTAATAAATTTGTTCCCTTTCTCCCTAAAAGACAAAGCTTCTCATTGGCTTAGAACTTTAGGGAGACCCATCTCCACTTGGGAAGAATTGAGGCATGCATTCCATAAAGGAGCTTTTCCCCATAAGAAAGACTAATGCCCTTAGAAGAGCCATTACCACATTCACCTTACAAAGTGGAGAGCAATTCCATGACGCGTGGGAATGATTTAACAAGTTATTGAGAAAATACCTACACCATGAGATTCTGAGTTGGTAATTGGCCTAGATTTTCTAACATGGTTTGAACAATAACCTTAAGGATTTTGTTGATGCCTCATGTGGAGGCAATTTTCTGAACAAGGATGAGGAATGCATGATGGGAACACCATCATGATCCCTAACTAGCTCATTTTGACCTAGAAAAGAGAATAAAAGCTCCTTCATAACCAAGTGAAGGGCCTAACTCAGAGAATAACTACTTGAAAGAAAAGCAAGAAACAAAGGATAAAACTGTAACTTTACCATTACAGTACAACAATAGGATTTCTTAGGGGTTAAACATATGTCAATTGGTCTAACAAGATAAAAAGCGGGATGGTTCAATCAGAAAATGGTTAATGTGAGATCTGGGAATTAAATGACATCCTGTAACCCTAAAACAAACTCACTTAATTCAACAAGGTTCTGGTTAGGATAAAAATCAACTAAACCATCTAAAATTTATTGAAAAATATCCTCTGGTGCTTAGAACCTTCAATTTGGCCTTTAGAACCTATTTTGACCTAAATAGGGGTCTTAGTCATACATTTACCTTAAATTGGGTTTTTATGCAAAATGCCTAGTCAAACGTGGTCAAACATAAAATCCAACTTCACCATTAAATTCCTTGGGTCAAAATTAGGGTTATACCAAAATTTGGACCTAAGGGAAGTTCACCTTGACCTACTTTGCAAAACAATCCAACCTAATTACTTTTATGCCCCTAACTTTCGAAAGCCTTGTGAAGACACCCTATCTTCCTCGCCACTCTTTGCAATTAGCTCCCTCTGCCATTATAGTGGAGGAATCCTACTCCAATGAGGATTCAAGCAGGAGATCTCCTTGTTTCCTCAAAGAATCCCTCTCAGATTTGAATGGGAGATTCTCTGAGGAATTCCCGACCATATGAACTCAATCATGCGCTGTGATTCGCACCCAATCTCTCGTGTAAATGCACGAGAGATATGGGTATCTCTCAACCTTCAAAGTCCGGCAAGGTTGCAGTACTTGGAAGCTTGCCTTTCAAGCACAAGGCCTTCCATCCACGACTATAAAAGATGCCCCAGAACCTCCCGATGATCCGAAACTTGATTTCGCTGTAGAATCCCCCAGAATTCCTCCTTTCTCCTCTTCGACAAAGATGCCCACAAGCTCCGATGACTCTTCCTCCCTCTTCTCGTCGCTCTACCACCATACCACAGGTAGAGACTTCTCCACCTCATTCTTCGATGTTGCGCCATACCTGCGCCCATGTCTTCAGCCCTCTCATCGTCGTTGCCTCTTCATCTCAGGGCCTTCATCTCCAGCGACGAAAAATATGCGCCGTTCGCTCTCCCCAAACAAATGCACTTTCACGGCCACAGTCTGACCTAGGCACTCATGCTTAGGCCATTCTGCGCCACTGATGATAACATCATCATGAGCCCTAACTAGCTCATTTTGACCTAAGAAAGAGAATAAAAGCTCCTACATAACCTAGAGAAAGGCATAATTCAAGGAATTAATGTTCTGAGAAGAAAGCATGAAATAAAGATTAAAACTAAAATTTTACCATTGCAGTGCATAAAAGGATTTTCTCAGAGGCAAAACATTGGTCAAATGGTCTGAAGAAGATAAAAAGTGAGTTGATTCAATCAGAAATGTGTTATTGTGTAATCTGAGAATTAAATGACATTCTGTAACCCTAAAACAAACCCACTTAATTTAAAAAGGTTATGGTCAGGATAAATATCAACTAAACCCTCTAAAATTCATGGAAATATATCCCCAAGGGTTTAGAACCTTCAAAATGGCCTTTGGAGCTTGCTTTGACATAGATTGGGGACCTAGCTCATTAATTAACCAAATTTGGATTTTTGTGTAAAATGTCTAGTCAAACTTGGTCAAACCTAAAATATAACTTCTCCATTGGATTCCTTAGGTCCAAATTAGGTTTTTACCAAAATTTGGACCTAAGGGGAGGTCATCTTGACCTACTTTGCAAAATAGTCCACCCAATTACATTCTGGCCCCTAACTTTTGAAAACCATTCCACAAACCCCCTAACCTCCTCCCCACTATTACAATCAGGTCCCTCCGCCATTAAAGTGGACGAATTCTACTCCGGCAAGGAATTGAGGGGGATTACTCTCTGATTCATTTGAGATCTCCTCCCAGATTTGGAAAGGAGATTCCCTGAGGAATTCCCTTCCATCATTGCAAGATCCGAATCGCACCCAATCTCTTGTGCGAACACATGAGAGATTTGGGTCTCCAACTGTTTCCATCTTCGATGAGGTCTCTTGTGCTTGGAAGCTTGTCTTCCAAGAATAAGAGTCCCTGCCAGCGACTATAAAAGCACCACCACCTCCGGCTGCATCTCTTCAACTTGAGTTGGTCGGAGAAATTCCCCCAATTTCGTCTCCTCCTCCGGCCAAGGGTTCAGTGAGCTTCGGCGAGCCCTCCTCCTCTTTCTCGTCGCTCTGCCTTAATGCTAGTGGCAGAGCCACCTTCACCACTGAAAACACTACATTTTACAATGTTAATTCTACCAAAAGGGGTCGGTCTTAAGGGTAAAATGCACAGAAGACATAGGAATGGGAGCATTGCATATATCACACATCAATATTACTTATAGTGCATTAGTAATGGCCATGTGTACAAGTGCATATCAAAACAGGCTTCAGATGAGCGATCGGACAGCACGAATGGATTTAGAGAGACGAACGGAGTCCAACGAACTCGGAATCAGCCAAATTCGACATCTGGAGCTCCCTCTATCAGCTTGAGAAGCTCTGGTCGTTGATCATCAGATCAATGACCCACAGCACGCCTCGTGGAGCTGCCCCCATGCCTGATTAGCCCATAGTTGTGGGCTATTTAAGTATTTAAGTGCCTACACATTAGGTTAATTCTAACTTTTATTTAGCATAAATTAGGATGTAAATAGATTAATTCATAGTTTTAATTTAATTACATAATCCATACATTGCATTCATATCTTAAGTGCATTTAGAATTAGCTTAGAATAGCATTCATCTAATTAGACAACTAATTAGGTACATTGTTTTCATTAAGATAGAAGTTGAGGGTCTGTATATAAATGACCCTAATATTTTAACATTATTTTCTGTACTCTTCTCCTTGCTGGAACGGCTGGTTGCCGCTCCAACGTCGAACGGCCGCAGTGAAGACCCATTCAAGGGGGAGCGGATGTGGTGGATCTGGTCGGGCGGCTGATTTCAAACTTGTGCAGGCCACTAAAAAAGGAGGGAGGCAGCCGAGCTCGGGAGGCCTCCACCACCGACCCAGCACTGTGCAGAGAGAACTTCTCTCTTCCACTCCATACTACCGGCCTCTACTGTGGCGGCGAGTCTCCACCACCGTGGGCATGTGGTGTGACAGGCCACACCGCCATCCGGAGCTCGTCCGCATCACCGTGGGCACATTAGCGTGCATCTCCCTCGCCGTCGTCGCCAACCACCACCACCGCAACAACCGTCAGCCACCCTTTCAGTAACTTAAGACGTCCAGGAAATTTCCCGGACGTCTGAAGTTACCCGCTCACTTCCATAGCACACGTCTGAAGTCGCCTGCAGACCCTCTCCCGCACCTGCAGAACCTTCAGCTCAACCCGTGCCCATCAACCTTCAGCTCAACCGCGCCTGCACCCTCCAACCACGCACGCCCTCCTCAACCGCGCCGATCTCCACGCGCTCACCGGCTACAGCGCTCTCCACGTGCCTGCTGACCCGTGCAACCATCCTCCCGCGCCTGCAGACTCGTCCAACCGCGCCTGCAGAACTTCACCCGCTCCCACCCCTGCGCCTGCAGATCAGCGCACAGCTGCAAAACGCCAACCGCTCTTCCCCGCGCCTACAGATCAACGCTCACCACACCTGCAGATCCCTTCGCCCGTGCGCCCGCCACCAGTAGCAGCCACGCCCACGCCTGCAGCTTGTGCACTCGCTCTCGTGCCTGCAGCACCCTTTGCCCGTGCCTGTAGAGCCGCCAGTAGCAGCGCGCGGTAGATCTCACGCCAGCAGGCCGGGCAAGCTCACTGATTGCAGCACCTCCGTCGGAGCTTGTCCGGCCACCTCCGGCCGCCGCGCGACTCGCCACCACCACCGATTCGAAGCCCTCGGTCCAAGGGACCTCCTCCGAGCTTCCCGCGCCCGGCCATCCACTCCTCGTCGCGCAAGACAAAGTGGAAAAATTCCCCTGTTTTGCTACAGTAAACCATCAATTAGAAATTACATTTTCTGCCATTGTCACTTTTTAATGATATTTTACTGATTCTGCATTGCGGAAAATATCCTCTAGTTTCTCATAATTGCCATTTCAGCATTGTTTCTTGCTTAAACCTTAATCTAAAGGCAATCTTGGCTTGATTCTTGTCCAAACTAACTACGAACGAACGTTTTTAATTGGTACGAATTTTAATACGTCATTGCCTCCCTGCGGATACGACCCGCTCCTCTGCGAGTGGTTATTTCTTCTCAAATATTGATCAGTCGATTTTTCCACCACATTAAACTGCAACCGACTTAAAAGCGAAAGATTGACCAGTCAATGCCCTTCATCCGCAACATCATTTTAAGCCCTCCGATCTCTGAAAGGACGGCTGAAAAAAATGATCGCCCGCACTCTCCGCATCACTGCGCCCAACCTCACACGAAGATTCGACCATTGAATCCCTATCCAACGGTCAGCAGTGGCTGCTCCAATTCCTCTCCGTGTAACCATTTGCGAGGGTAGCGCAGCGGTCGTGCCCTCGTAACACACCCTCAAGGCACGTGTTCGAAGTGCCCATAGTGGATTAGGCTGAGAAATCGACCACACGACCAAATTGGACCGCCTGATCACCATCGAGTGGCTGTTGTAGCACCACGAGGCACAATCAGGTGCGTTCAACAGAACGCGTGTGATGGCGTGCAGCAATGCACGCTCGAGGCACAATCCAAGTGCAGCCTTCGTGAAGATCTGAACTGTCCGATCTTCAATCGGATGGCCTACAACACGCACACACAGATCGTGCGTGAAGAGAAGAATAGGCACATGCGAACGACCGCTGGGTAGGGTGCTTCAACGACGTTTTGGGAAGGGTTTTAGCGATATCCCGGACGTCACTAAAACCCCTTCTTCATTTGGAATGACCTTCTCTCTATTTAAACCCCTTCCATCCACCCATGGAAGGCATTCAATTCATCTTGCAAGTGTTGTAACACCCTCCTACCCCCCTTTAGCCCCTCTTGTAGTCAATGGAGTTAATGAGCTGCAGATGGAGCCTCTCTCCACCATCGTGGCCGCCTTGTTGTCTCCCCTCTCTCTCTCTCTTTCTTTCCCTTTAATCTAGCTTTACTTCATTTTTATTCAAGCATTCAGCTACGGTTGTATTTGTAAAACTTGAATTGCATGTTTAATATAGTGTTGATGTTACTTTGAGCAATGGCTACGATTTAAAAGACTCTAACCCTACTCTCTCTCTCTCTTTTTCTCTCTCTCTCTCTCATTTTTCTTCAACGTCCTGTTGCAAGCAAAAACTCTCTTTCTCCATGACATAAAGTTACAAAGAAAATCCGATTTTTATACCTCCCTATGATCGACACTCGGACTCACATCCGTTTCTTCTGTTAAAACTGATGCTGCAAGCACGAACTATAACGACCCTTTCAAACAAACACGTCTCGAGAGGTGCACGTCAGTTTTTGGCGCCGTTGTTGGGGAGGCAACAGATTTATTTTGTCACTTCCATTTTACATCCATGCTCACATCATCTAATGCCTTGTCTCCTACTTGATGGTTGCTGGAATTCGATGCGTGGATGGCGAAGCAATGTAACTCGTGACGGTAAAAAGGGAGTAAGAGCAATAAGGACTGGTCATGAGAATTTCTTCACCCGTGGTTGTTTGCTTGCTTAAAAATCTAAAAAAAATTGTCATGGTGCATGATTGTCTAATCCACATCCTTAACACATCACCCAACAAAAAAAAATACACTCTAACATTCTTAATGACCTATGCTTCTTGGAATGTTCTTTCTTTAAGAGTGGTGTTTGCCAAGCCACCGTGAATTGACATGGGCCGCACCACTCAGCCCTGAAATCAACACATCTGATAGCAGTTGCACAAACACTAGGATGAGCAATCTAGGGTTTTAGAGCCTCTTCACATCAAAGGAAATCTACTCTCACCAATTGTGTGCAAAACTTGACGTGCCCACCTGAAACTTGTCTGAAAACATTAAGACACGTCAACCCTATAAGTCACAAAAGTATGGAAAAAACATTAAAAGACACCACATCTTAAAAAATCCTTGCTTGAGAACCATGTTTTGATAGGAGCACACACACTGGAATTGGAAAACTAAGAGGCACCACCCCAATCAACTCCTCATCACATAACCTTAGCACAAGCACTATCCTAACCCTTTTAAAACAAAGTAGATGTGCCCTAGGTAGGACTGGGTTAAGACTCGAGAGGCGTGATTTTGTTTGCTGGGCACTTGGCTTTCATTCCCTTAGTAGAATCTGGTGATTAGGCTGCGGGGAAGCGTCAAATGACCACGGTTGTGGGGTCTATGGAACCGGCCGTGCAAGCCAAAGGAAGAACCTTACCTACAATCCCCTCATGATCAACGTGGCCAGATTATCTTTGGGAAGGGAAGTTCAGTGCTTACAGACTTGATCACCCCTTTGGAGATTTCTAATTGCCCTAAGGAATACACCATAAGGACTAGGCTTGTTTGCTTGATTGTACACACACACTTCTTGCATCTGTCGCTCTCTGCATCCCCTCCTATTCTTCTCTAGTGTAAGCACGGGAGACAATCACTTCATCCCGAGTTGTTTGTTTTGGGACGAGAATCCAGGCGACCTGATTCTGCTAGAGACATGGCTGAACCTAGAGTAGATGAAGTTGAGGACCAACCCCCACTAGACACAATGGCCATCATCCAGGCCCAAATTAACGCAAACCACTAGCTTCAACAACAACAAATCCACACCATCATGCAAGCTATACACCGGTTGCAGAACCCACAAGGGCAACCACCACCACCTTTCAAAGGCCCACAAGGGCAACTGCCACTTGATCCACCACCATTCAAGGACCAACCTAGGCCCCTCCGCGACTTCTACAATCCTTCTGCTATTCGAGTTGAGCCACACCTTAGGATCCCCAAAGGGGGAGATGATTTTGAGCTAAAACCAAATGTCCTGAGTCTGATTCAGAGCCACTTCCATGGAAGCTCAAATGAAGATCCCTTCCAGCACCTAGAGGATCTTGACCGTATAGCCCGAACTGTGAAACCTAGGAACAGTAGCCTTGACATTGTTTTTATTAAGATGTTCCCCTTCTCGCTGAGAGATAATGCCCTCAGAAGTGCCATTACTACCTTTACACTCCAGGGTGGGGAACAGTTCCATGAGGTGTGGGAAAGATTTAATGAACTATTGAGGAAATGCCCACACCATGAAGTACCAAGGTGGAAATTGGCCCAGATCTTCTACCATGGGCTGGACAGCAACCTACGGAACTTTGTCGATGCCTCATGCGGGGGGAACTTCCTAAACAAAGAAGAGGAGAGCACGTTTGAGCTCTTTGAGTCTATGAGCGAAAATTCGCTCAATAATGCCTCCATGACCCAATTTAGCCGATCCAGTCAACCCCGTGGTGGGATTTATGAGCTACAAGCAAATTCTGGATTGGTTGACATGGATATCATTGCTAAGAAATTAGATCGAGTGGAATTGGTGGATAAAAAGATAAATGAGCTACTAAACCAAACCAGGAACCTATTACAGACCTTCTCCCTGGTAAAGGGAGCTCACAATGTTGACTTGGTCTAGCCCTTAAGCCAAGTGAACCTAGAACAACCCTTGACCACATTCCAGGGAGGGACCTTTGCTCCCTTAACCCTTGATCACTCTCTTCCCTCGACATCTGCTATCCTTGAAGATGTACAGGCTATCCAAGGTTATGCCAAACCTGACCCTTTCTCCAACACTTACAACACCAACTGGCAAAATCACCCAAACTTTGCCTGGACAAACCAGAAATCGCCTTAATTTCAGAACCCACCTAGGCCAAACCAACATCCAAACCTACCCCCTATCAGCAAGGACGACCAGTTAGACTCCCATATAATCTGAATAGGGTGGCCCCTCCCCCACAAAACCAAATGGACACCCTGATAAAGATGATGGCTGAAATGAATAAGAAACATCAGGAGGAAATGGCTTTAGTAAAGGGATAGTTAAGCCAGCTGTTGGACTATGAACAACAAGGATCCTTACC
Source organism: Thalassia testudinum (assembly GCA_037157565.1). Lineage (NCBI taxonomy): Eukaryota > Viridiplantae > Streptophyta > Magnoliopsida > Alismatales > Hydrocharitaceae > Thalassia > Thalassia testudinum. The sequence continues at coordinate 15,376,732 of JAZHRO010000063.1, forward strand.
TTCGCATCCACAACCGAACTAGCAAAAAATTATTAACAGAGGCCCTAATTCGCAAGGGTTCCAAGGAAATCCTGGGCAGGCTCACGTGGTCTAGCCAGCCCCACAAACACCCCCTAGGTTTGGTGCTTCTTCATTCTCGTCTTCTCAAGGATCAACTCATGGTCCCAATGCCTCTGCAAATGAGATAACCTTGAGAAGTGGCACCAAAACCCAGGATCCCAAATGGCTGACTCTTCCTGAGACTTCACCTTCTGAAACACCTGACTTAAAAGAGGCACTAGGAAAACCCAAGGACCCAGAAATAGATCTTATCCACCTTCAGACACCATATCCTGAGGCCTTGGAGACAATCAAGAAAAAGAAAAGTGTTGTGGAAACTGATGAGCTTTTGGAGATCTTTAAGCAGGTTCAGATTAATATTCCGCCCCTCGAAGCTATCAAGCACATTCTGGCTTATGCCAAGTTCCTAAAGGATGCCTGTACACGGAAATGTAAGCCAAGACCTCAAGCACGTAGGAAGGTTGTGCTTTCAGAGAAAGCTAGTTTCGTAATATCAAGCCACCTTCTACTCAAGAGAACTGACCCTAGAGCACCACTGATATCCTGCAATATTGGGAACATGACATTTGACAGAGCGCCTTTGGACTTAGGTGCTTCCATCAATCTGATTCCAACAACCCTATGCCACCAATTTGGATTCGGAGAGTTGACACCCACACCTGTTACCATCCAATTGGCTGATAGATCTGTGAAAACCCCAAAGGGGGTTGTCGAGGATGTAATTATGCAGGTCAAGGACTTCTATTTTCCGATCGACTTTTTGGTGCTTGACATGGAAGTCCCTGAACATCTGCAGAACACACCCATCATCCTAGGTAGACCCTTGTTAGCTACGTCTAAGGCAAACATCAATTGTGACACGGGATGCATGGAAATCACCTTCGGAGACAAGAAAATGCAGTTGGATATCTTCTGGAGACCAAGTCATTTGATTGCGACTATATCGTGGATCACGATCCCATGGAAACTTTGGTCGAGGAATGCTTCACCCTTAGCTCTGTCTCGGATTACCAATCCTGTAACAACTGTTCGGACCCATCACCATCTATGCCTATGGACCTCTGTAAGGCTAATTACCATCAACCAACACCATTCGAGGAAATTGATGTTGATCAACTCCCACCTTTCCCCTTTCCATCAAACATTGTTCCACCCACACCTGAACTAAAGCTGCTACCCGTGAATCTCAAGTATGTCTTCTTTGGACCTGACCAGACCTTCCTCGTAATTATAAATGCCAACCTAACTAGGGATCAGGAACATAGATTGATAGCAACCCTATCAGAATATATGGCTGCCATTGGCTGGACTATTTTAGATCTAAGAGGAATTAGCCCCACCTATTGTACCCACAAGATCTACCTAGAAGATTGGGCATGACCCTCCCGTCAGATGCAGAGACAGTTAAACCCAAATATGCGGGAGGTCATTAAAATGAAAATTATCAAATGGCTTGACACTGACATCATCTATCCCATCTTTGATACCCGCTAGGTGAGCCCCACTCAAGTAGTTCCAAAGAAAGCTGAGCTCACCATTGTCACCAACGAACGTGGTGAATCCATCCCCACCTGCACCACCACCGCATGATGGGTGTGTATTGATTACTGGAAACTCAATGAAGCAACCAACAAGGATCATTTCCCGCTGCCATTCATCGACCAGATTCTTGAAAGATTGGCAGGGCAAAAGTATTTTTGCTTCCTGGATGGATATTCAGGATATAACCAAGTCGAAATTGCTCCTAAAGATCAAGAGAAAACCACATTCACTTGCCCGTACGGCACGTTTGCATTCCATCGTATGCTGTTTAGGTTATGCAATGCACACGCTACCTTTCAGCGATGCATGCTAGCCATTTTTTCAGAAATGGTGGGTGAATACTTGGACGTCTTTATGGATGATTTCTTTGTATTTTGGAATTCATTTAACCACTATTTAAGCAACTTGGAGAAAATCCTGAAACGATGTATCGAGGTTAATTTGTTGTTAAGTTGGGAAAAGATCCATTTCATGGTTCAAGAAGGAATCGTCCTTGATCACATTGTATCACATAGGGGCATTGAGGTGAATCAGGCTAAAGTTGATTTGAATTCCAAACTTCCTCCGCCTAGCTCAGTCTGCCAGATCCGTTTGTTCCTTGGACATGTTGGCTTCTACCGAAGGTTCATCAAAGACTTCTCTAATATTTCCAAACCCTTAACTGACCTTTTGGCCAATGACGCCTTATTTCACATGACCTCTGATAGCATCCAGGCTTACCACACCCTCCGGGACTTAGTCTCCATAGCACCTGTACTTCATCCCCCAGATTGGTCCCAGGACTTTGAGATCATGTGTGATGCATCAGATTTTGCCAAAGGCACTGTACTAGGACAAAGACAAGATAAGAAACCTGTGGTGATCTACTATGCAAGCAAGACATTGGACGAGGCCCAACAAAATTATTCTGTCACAGAGAAAGAACTACTCATTGTAGTTTTTGGACTTGAAAAGTTCCGATCTTGCCTTCTATAATCCCACGTGACCATCTATACGAACCATTCAGCCATCCGGCACTTGTTGGCTGAAAAGGATGTGAAGCCCAGCCTCATCAGATGGATCCTACTCTTGCAGGAATTTGACCTAGAAATCCACGACAAAGTCGAATCAAAGAATGTGGTGGCTGACCACCTATCCAGACTTCACCTAGACCACATTGGGCCCTCCCTACCTTTATCTGACACCTTTCCTGAAGAACACATTCTGGTTGTGCAAGACAAGAAACTACCTTGGTTTTCTAACTATGTCAACTACCTGGTTGTAGGATAGACCCAGCACAGCTGGTCCAGACAGCAACGGGTCAAGTTCTTGGCCGAGGCCAAGAATTATTTCTAGGATGATCCAATGCTGTTTTTCCTCTGTGCCAACCAGATCATCAGGAGGTGTACCCCTAAGGATGAAGTTCAGAGTGTGCTATCTTTTTATCGTGACCAAGCATTTGGTGGCCACTTCTCAGGAAAGAAAACGGCTGCAAAGGTTCTACAGTCTGAATTTTATTGGCCTTCCTTATTTAAGGATGCACACAATTTCACTAAGACTTGCTCTCGCTGCCAGACTCTAGGGACCATGACCAGAAAGGATATGATGCCCCTCCAGCCCATTTTGATTGTCGAGATCTTCGACGTTTGGGGTATTGATTTTATGGGCCCCTTCCGACCATCCAACGGCTTTGAATATATCTTAGTCTCGGTAGACTATGTCTCTAAATGGATTGAAGCCATCGCCACACGCCGATGTGATCATAAGGCTATCATGGATTTGTTAAGTAGAATATCTTTTCCCGATTTGGAATACCAAAGGCCATGATCAGTGATGCTGGAAGTCATTTTATCCACACCTAATTCAGTGCCCTACTCAAAAAATACGGGGTTAACCATCTCATTGCCATCCCGTGTCATCCACAAACAAATGGGTAGACCGAGGTCACAAACAGGCAGATCAAGAATATTCTACAGAAGACTATGAGACCTGACAGGAATGATTAGTCCGCACGATTAGATGATGCCCTATGGGCATACTGAACCGCTTTCAAGACCCCAATCGGCATGTCGCCTTATTGCATGGTCTTTGGCAAAGCTTGCCACCTTCTTGTCGAGTTGGAACACCGGGATTACTGGGTCGTCAGGCAATATAACATGGATCTCCAGTTAGCCGGTGTGCAGAGGACGCTTCAACTATCTGAGCTCAAGGAAGTTCATCGAGACGCTTTTGAGAATAGTCGGCTATACATGGAGAAAATGAAAGCTATCCACGATCGACTCATCCATAAAAAAACCTTCGAGCCTAATCAACAAGTTTGGCTTTTAGATGTTCGTCTAAAACTCTTTCCAAGGAAGCTCAGGTCCAAGTGGATAGGACCATTTAGGGTAGTCGAGCCCTACTCCAATGGGGTAGTTGAAATCGCTGATCCAAACACTAGGCACACTTCACAGTCAATGGCCAGAGATTGAAACACTTCCTCACCTAGGTTTCCTCAAAGGAGGTTGTCACCCTCATTGAGGGATGACACGAAGCATTGCCTAGCTAGAGACATCAAACTCAGCGCTTCATGGGAGGCAACCCACAGGATTCAGACTGATTTGGTACTTTACTTCACTTAGGTAATATCTCTTTGACCCCTGTGCATCCATGTATTTGTCAATGAGGACATTTTCCAGCTTAAGCATGGGGGGGTGGTAAATTGCATGATTCTGAGTTCATTTAATCAGTCTGAATAGAATAAAATAAAATTAAAAAAAATATTAATATTAATTGAATTTAGGAAGAAAAACTTAGGCATTACAAATTTGTCAATAGTAGGAAATAATATGGACATAACTTGAACACTTAGACCTTTCAGGCCTTTAGGCTTAATCAGCCCTGGTGTCTTTTAAAATATGGATTTAACTTCAAATCCTTGCAACCTTAACCTACTCTAATCCACTAACTAAATACGGTGATAAGTATACGACTTATCAACTCACCCTCTGACTCAGAAGGACTTTTAGTCTAAGCATCTGCGCACATTTTTTTGCACATACTCACTCAGAGATTCTGACAGAAATTAGGTAGCTAATGAACTTTCTAGGGTGGTATGGCTGACAAATTGTCATGGGTAACAGCCCATTGGTAGGATGTCCAGAGCCCAGCCATGGGACCACCTTCTCTTTAATACCTCTAAGTAAATTTGAGATCAGGGAATCCACCTACCAAAAAAAAACAAGAAGATAAAAGAGAACAAAATAAACCATACTTCATCGCACGAGTATGGCTGGCAAGTGATCGTGGATAACAGCCCATTGGTCGGTTGTCCAGAACCCAGCTCAGTAAATGCACAAAAAGAACCAAAACACTTAAGGAAGAAGCGGGGAAGTAGAGCAAGCTGGGGAGATATACACTGGAAAAATCCTTGTGTTGACCCCAAGTAAAACAAACGTAGGGAGAAAGCTATTGATCGAACAAATACACCTTCTGGCAAAACACTTTCTTTTCCAGTCACCTAGGGGCATAGAAACCCTAAGTCTGTCTAAATTACCATTGAGTGAGTCTATCATGATCTTCACATCACGATGCTTAGCACTTAGAGTTTTTTCCAAGTTTTGGGTGGGTTGGGTAGCCGTAAAAGGTTACCAACACACTCTTAACTCCAAAAATCTAACAATGAGAAAAGATAGATATATATATATATATACATGCCTTAAAGTAAGGATTCAGGCGATTCATATTTGGGCAGACACCCGGGCACTGCTTAGTCTTTATAGATCAGGATCTTAGTATATTTCCTCCTATTGATAAGTGATGAAATGTCCAAGTAATTACTTCTTGAATTCTGATTGGAAATAATGGCTAGAATAAACCTTACTAGGGACTAGCAAGGTGTACGCATGGGGGTATGATAACACTACATTTTACAATGTTAATTCTGCCAAAAGGGGTCGGTCTTAAGGGTAAAATGCACAGAAGACACAGGAAAGGGAGCATTGCATACATCGCACATCAATATTACTTATAGTACATTATTAATGGCCATGTGTACAAGTGCATGTCAAAACAGGCCTCAGATGAGTGATCGGACTGCACGGATGGATTCAAAGCGACGAACGGAGTCCAACGAACTCAAAATCAACCAAATCCGACATCCGAAGCTCCCTCAATCAGCCTAAGATGTTCTGGTCATTGATCATCAGATCAACTACCCGCAGTACCATGTGGAGCTGCCCCAACGCCCTTCATCGCGCAGCACCATTTTAAGTCATCCGATCTCCAATCGGATCGCTGAAAAGCATGATCGCCCACGCTCTCCACACCCGACCTCACATGAAGATCTGACCATTGGATCCCCATCCAACGATCTGCAGCGGCCGCTCCAAATCCTCTCCATGCGATCGTTTACGAGGGTAGCATAGTGGTTGTGACCCCACAACATGCCCTCAAGGCACGCGTTCGAAGCGCCCACAGTGGATTAGGCAGAGAAATTGACCGCGCGACCAAATTGGACTGCTTGATCTCCATCGAGCAACCGTGGCAGCACCACGCGGCACAATCAGGCGTGTTTGACCGAACGTGTGCTATGATGCGCAGCTATGCGCACTCGAGGCATGATCCAAGCGCACCCTTCGCGAAGATCTCAGTCGTCCGATCTTCAATCGGATGACCTACAACGCGCACACACAGATCATGTGTGAAGAGAAGAATAGGCACGCGTGAATGACCGGTAGGCAGGGTGCTTCACCAACATTTTTCAAAGGATTTTAGCGACGTTTCAGATGTCGCTAAAACCCCTTCCTTATTTGGAAAGACCTTCTCCCTATTTAAACCCCTTCCAACCACCCATGGAAGGCATTCAATTCATCTTACAAGTGTTGTAACACCCTCCTAGCCCCCTTTAGCCCCTCTTGTAGTCAATGGAGTCGACGAGTCGCCGATAGAGCCTCTCTCCACAGCCGTGGCTGCCTCACTGTCTCCCCTCTCTCTCTCCTTCTTTCCCTTTAATCTAGCTTTACTTCCTTTTTATTCAAGCATTCAGCTACCGTTGTATTTGTAAAACTTGAATTGCATGTTTAATGTAGTGTTGATGTTACTTTGAGCAATGGCTATGATTTGAAAGACTAACCCTACTCTCTCTCTCTCTCTTTTTCTCTCTCTTGCTCATTTTTCTACCATGTCTTCTTGCAAGCAAAAACTCGCTTTCTCCGTGACATAAAGTGACAAAGGAAATCCAATTTTTACGCCTCCCTGTAATCGACACTTGGACTCATGTCCGTTTATTCATTTAAAACCATCACTACGAGCACGAACTATAACGACCCTTTCAAAGAAACAAGTCTCTCGCACGTCAACCACCTTGTTCCACGTCGTACAACATCCGCGTGTGCGCCACTAGCCCTGTCGTCGTCGCCGTCACTCCTCCCTTGGACATCATCTTCTCCGGTGGTAGCAGGTACAGCCAGCTGCCTCCTCTCCCCCTTCGTCGACTTAGCTAGGTTAGAACTACTCCCCTCTATCCCCTCTTCATTTCCTCTCTTTCTACTTCCACTTTCAACCCCTCGACATTGCAGCCCACCTCCACCTTCTCCATCTCCGGCCGACCACCGGTGAGGCACTCCACCACTCCGCACCTCCACATGCCTCGCCAGACACCTCACCACCTCCGCCATCGTCCACTAATCACCTTCTGCCCATCCATTGATCGCCATCACCTCCCTAAACATCCACAAAACTAACCCATAAGCATAGCCACAGAATGACCTAGACACGCATGCCTAGACCACCCCGCGGCCTGCCACCCACCGCCACACCTTCGCCTTGACCCGGCGAAGCTCCTCAGGTGTTTTAATGGGACTGACAGGTCGAATTGAGTGAAATGCAGGTCGACCCCGTTTCTGCCATTGACGCTGAAGCGAGAAGCTTGCAAGGTCGCTCCAGGCCGCATGCACCCAGGTGTTGCACTCTAGGATGTGCGGATTGGTCTTGCGCATCCATGCAGCTAGGCAATTGGCTGGAGAGCAACTGCAGCTATGGCAATTGAAGGTGACACCCTGCGGGCACGTGAGCGAAGCTGGTGGGACACTTTAGTCCCACCTTGGAAATCTTTAGCACAGGTGTGTAATATAAGTTGAATTTGTATTTTAAGCTATTCGCCTCCAGTACACAAGGTGAGGTCCCTTGCCCACGTATGCCCCCGCCTCATCGGCAACACACACCCACGTGGACTTGGCATGACTGACCCAATTACCTAGCACTCCTCGCACACTACACCACGCTGGTGCACCAGGACACAGGCATGTGAAACCCAACCCGATTACCCAGCTCTGTGTAAGCGAACCTAACAGCAAAATAGAGAGAGACGCAGGGAGGGTAGGGGGTAGGTTTTTCTCTTCAGTATTCAAGGAAGAGAAGAAGGAAAAGAACAGGAGCTATGGTGCAACCGCAAAGAAAGGAGAAGGAAGCAAAGCCAAGGCAAAGTTGAAGGCAGGAGATAAGGAATAAAAGCCAAGGGCAGAGGTTGAAGAAAAGAAGAAGAGAAGGCAGCAAGGAAGGAAAAGGAGGAAGAAGGAAGGTGAAGCCAAGGGAAGGAGAAGCACTGTAGCCGTAGAGAGAGTAGGCAGAAGAAGAAGCTAAGGACGAAAAGAAGAAGGTGCAGCCACAAGCAAAGCAAGGAAGAAGACCACAGAGAAAGAAGAAGGAGAAAGGCACTATGCAAGAGAAGAAAAGAGAAAGAAGAAAGTCAGTGAGAGATAAGGCTAAGACAGAGGCAAGAAGGAAGAAGAGAGCTAAGGCAGAAAGAGAAGAAAGAGAGTCAAAGAAGAGAGATATCTTCTATTTTGCTACATTTTGATATTCGTAAACTCTTGCATTTATACTCTGGATTAGGTTTTGAGTAACTGTAAGTGTTCAATTACATTGATTGAGATTAGTGAATAAATTCCATTTACTCCCTGTGTTCGACCTCAGATACTTAGGTTTCCGAGTAATAAATTCTTATTTGTTTTCAATGGTTTTTGGAGTATACTGCAACGCGACTTAATAACCCGATAAAGCACTGCAACAACATGGCACCGTTGCCGGGGAGCAATGCGCAATTTATCACTAGTCTCTACATTCCTTTTGATCATATTGAACACTAACTTGCCCTACTTTGCTTTGTTGTGATCTTGCAAGGTATTTCACGAGGAAATTTCCCGTGCAAGTCAACTACTCTAGGGCAGGTGACTCTTTTCTTCTCTAATCCACCTCCTAATCTTGAGAAGACAAAAGGAAGTAATTAAATTAGGAATCAGCTGCCTTCTTTTCATAGTAATTACCATCTTTAAGGCAAACGTTTCCTGATTTTGCGAAAATTTTCAAATCTTACTGGGGTGAAGCGATTTTTAGAGCCAACCCCACAAATTCCTATGCCTAGTAGAAGTCACGCTTAATCTCCGCGGACAACACATTTCTTGCTTTTAAGTCCAAAGAGAACCTTTTTCAAGAAGAAAAAAGGATTGGAAATAGAACCAAATTAGGGTTTCTATAGTAGAGTTTTGGACTACTAGTTCACACGTGCCTGTTTAAAGGAAATAAGCCCTTGGTTGAAAAGATCTGAACAAGATAAATCCTAAAATCAAAGCTCTAAAATCACTTGAATCTTAAAAAACATTGCACCTAATAACCTGGGAGTCAAATCAGGGTGACTTCTAGGTCATGACCTAGACTCATTCTGCCATCTTTACGGTAGGTTAGGTGAAGTTGACCCTTTGTGTCAACCAACCTTGAAATTAGTTCACAACATCAAAACATTTAAAGTTCAAGTGAAAGCCCTAAAAGCACCTTTGATCTTAAAAGTGGTAGACTTAAGAGGTCAAGGTCCCCATTTTCATCTGCCTGGAATGTCAATGACAAGAGATGTCGGGTAGGGGAAACCCTATAGCTTGTGGGGACGCTCGACTATGTAGGGATCTTTGCGGGACTCTCCCTCTTTGGTTGCCCAGGTAATTCTCTAGTGGATGACTTTCTATTCAAGGGGTATCATCCGTCCCGAACCTCCATAGTCGTCCAAACATCTTTGGGTGCCTCAATTGGGTCAGAAACACCTCTAGTCCCTCATCTCTTCTCTTTAGAGCACACACATACAAATTTCAGTGGGACTTTGTATTCAGATTTAATCGCTTCACACCTTGATTCTACATCTTGATTCAAACTCTAATTCTACATCTTGATTCCACCATTTGATCCAAGCATGTAGCCTAGCTACTTAGGATTACCTTTCAAGAAACCTGAATCCCGAAGAACCATGAGAGATAAAATGATTGAGGATGCCCTGAAATTCTATGAAAATGAAGGAAAAACCTTAACACCTATAGAAAACATTTAGGTTGATGTCCCAAGAACCACAACCTTCATCGTAACCTATGCCCCCAAGTGTTATTGACAGAAGCCATAAGACAATCAACCCGAGACATGCTCATAACAGGATACATTGGGATAGAAAAATTGCATAATTTTGAATACCTTCAATGCATAACAAATCCTGTACTTTGGGAACAACACCAAAATGATCTTGAAAAATGGGAAGAAATGATGAGATTATTGAAGCAAATTATCGATCAAAAATACTCATACATACCCCAAACAGAGGATAAACCATCTTGGAGTAATATCGAGGATCAATCTGATTTCCCAGATCTCGGGTCTGAGGCATAGAATGGTTGTGGATTCCCAATCGAGATAGAATACAACATGCCTGATAGTGAATTAGGTTTGGAAATTGCAGGAGAACACAATGTTGAGCAACCCCCAGACCATGAATCATCAATCTTAGAATGCCAAAACTCCTATAGTGATGAGAGTAGACCTGAACCTCTCAAGGGTGTAAATTTCGCCCCTTATTCTGATAAGGTGACCCTCAAGGGCACTTCAGACCTAGATCCTAGTGATTTAGCCCACATCCTAAGCCTAGAATCTAGATCTGAAACATCTTGGGAAGATTATGAGGCCCCATATGAGGAAGATCAAAATTTCCATAGAGAATGTGATTCTGGGCCTCTTTTTGATGAATATCCCTCTCCAACATCCTCAGAGAAGTAAATCAAATTTTCGGAAGTCATGCCGATCTACGATACAGAAATCGAGGAGTTGGACGAGTGGGGTTTCAATTGGGTCTTGCCCACAATCCTAGAACCTGAGTCTAGACCAAATAAGGACACCTTTTTGTGCTCAGAATTGACATATAGGCTAGACCCCAATCAGGCTGCCGAATCTACATCATGTGTTTTGTTCTATGGTGGAAGTCTTGATCTCTAATGTGATTTTCACAATATCTCCAACGATTTTGAACCTAACCATAATATCAGAGAAAATGAGAACTCTCTACATGATACCACTTGCCACTTCTTTCTAGAAGAGCCCTCATACTCAATTCGCATAGAAGCCACCTCTTCCACATATACAGAATCGATCAAAACCCATTTTCAACCTCAACCCGCAACCAGACTCAATTTCTATTCTGATTCACCTCTCACTGAGCCATTTGCAGATGATTCAACACCACATATATACCGGGCATCGGGTATCGATCAGACTTAAAATCATGACCCATCATTCTCTGATCACCCCTGTAGGGTTTCAACACCATTCACTGATCATTTTCCGGATCCCTACTCTGACTTGGCTGATTTGACTCAGCCTAAACCCAAGTTTTCATTTCCACATCCATTTGAGCTTTATTGCATATGGTGGGTTCCACATCTATTGATCTACATCTATCAACCCACCAAGTTAATAGGGTTTGGGCTACATCATCATCCCTCTGATCATGACAAGCACCTGGTTGGACTAACCAGGCTCTTAATCAAGGTGCTTGTTTTACAAAATTTCGCTAATTTGACCACTCCCTCTCAATTCCATGTTTCGCTCGGTTGAAGGCGTTGAATTTAGCGCTTAACGGGAGGCAACTCGTCATTCGAAAAACCCAAGATCCGTTTGATTATCCGTTTGTAATCCACGTCTATTGCACATTGAGTTCAGCCCTAGACAGTTAGTCCCACCTCTGGTACATGTACCAGAGCTTGATATCGTCCGCAAAAGTCACTTTCGATCCATTCACCCACTCGATATATCCTGTTCTAAGCCCTTGAACCCAACACTATTTCACACCCTCCGTTTACAATGCGGACATTGCGAAACTTAGGCATGGAGGGGTGGTAAAGTGCATATATACAAAACCAAGAAAAGTCAGAAGGATTCTCACAAAAAATTCACATATGTCAAAAACACAAAAAAATTGAAAATTATGAAGAAGAATAAAAAATTAGAGGAGGGAGGAAATTTTGTAAGCCACAATTCATCAGGAGAAAAGAGAAAAATGCCAAAAAAAGGAGCACAAAATGAAAAAGAAAAAAGAGATAGCCATTAGTAACAGATTAAGGAATTAACCGAAGTTCTAGACCACGTCAAAGAGAAAGAGAAAAATAGAAAAATGTGCTAATTAGACATAAAAGGAGATTAGTAGGAACATTGACTTTAGGCTTAAAAATTCAAGTACCTGCTTAGATTTGGATATTCCTCAAGAGGTTCGGGAAAATGCGAAGCTTAAGTATTAGGTCTAAAGCTTAGGGAGTATTCGACCTCGTTAACTGACCTTTGGTTTGCGAGACTTGGTAACCTAAGCACCCCAATTCACACACAATCTGGTTCAGTGTGCATAATCATCAAAATCACTCAAAAGCATTTAATGTTATGAAAAAGCTACTTAGATTAGGAGCGGCCGATCAACACAAGTTGATTTGGACGAGTTCCCGACGCGAAGAGGCAAGAAATTCCCCTCGAAGATGCGTAATAAACATATCGTCTCCTCAGTGCTTGTCTCTTAGGATATTTACATATCCTACCGGGGGCATGTAAGCACTCCACTGGTTCAGACACCATGGATGGCATTATCATGAAATGTCGATTGCCAGGGTCTGGATTCGACAACGGAATGCCATGGGCGGGATTATCTTGAAATCTCGAAAGCCAGGGTTCTGGGGGTTGCCATGGGTGGTGCTATCATGAAGCATCAATTGCTAAGGACCATTGAGGATTGATGGTGGGGATGAGGAATCCGATACAGACCATGTTGAGAAGCCAATCCGAAGTTAGAAATAAAAAGAAAAGAGAGTGAAAACTCTCCAAACAAATAAATCTTCTGCCTCTTTCTTACAGAAACACACTACAAACGAAACTTAGGCTAAAAATGCCTGAAGCATGGGTGCTTTAACTGCGGAGTACAACAAACCCTAGGATAGTTTTTGCAGGCCTTAAAAACCTTCACGGAGGATCGAGGCTAAAGCTGGTATGATCTGGATCTTGGTTGGTACTTGAGTACGTCTAGGCTTACTGTTAGCATTCTAACCTAATCAAAAGAAAAAGAGAAAGCACTTATCATAACTGGTGACAGAAACTCAGGGTCTAGAACAAACATTGAAACCATGGAATTTTGCTAAGGGGCTAGCAAAAGTACGCGTGGGGTATGATGATAACATCATTGTGAGCCCTAACTAGCTCATTTTGACCTAATAAAGAGAATAAAAGCTCCTACATAACCTAGAGAAGGGCCTAATTCAAGGAATTAATGTTCTGAGAAGAAAACATGAAATAAAGGTTAAAACTGTAATTTTACCATTGTAGTACATAAGTAGGATTTCTCAGAGGCAAAACTTTTTTCAAATGGTCTAAAGAAGATAAAAAGTGAGTTGATTCAATCAGAAATGGGTTATTATGCAATCTGAGAATTAAATGACATTCTTTAACCCTAAAACAAACCCACTTAATTTCACAAGGTTCTAGTTAGGATAAAAATCAACTGAGCCCTCTAAAATTCATGGAAAAATATCCCCAAGGGTTGAGAACCTTCAAATTGGCCTTTGGAACCTGTTTTGACCTAGATTGGGGTCCTAGCTCATTAATTGGCTTAATTTGGGTTTTTCTGTAAAATGTCTAGTCAAATGTGGTCAACTTAAGCTCCAACTTCACCATTACATGTGTGTAAAATGTCTAGAAAGATCTTTCATCCTGGTCAAAAGGTCATACTCTTTGATGCCAGACTCAAATTGTTACCAGGAAAACTACGATCTAAATGGAGCAAATCCTACTTAGTCTGACGAATCATTGGAAGTGGAGCCATTGAGATTAGTCCACTCTGTCTTGATTCCAAACCCTTCATCATGAATGGTCAGAGACTCAAACTATTCATTGACGTGATGACACAAATTTGGTTGAGATATTGTTTAACCTCCATTCTCCCTAAGCTCATTGCACCCAGCCGATGGCGTAAAACTCAGCACTTAACAGGAGGCAACCTATCATTCTTGAAAAACCTGAAACCTTTCTTGCCATTTCTATGATGAATTCATATTGCACTTTAGGGTTCATCCATTAGAACAACTGACTCCACCTCAGGTACCCATACCCGAGTGTAGAAATCGTCTGCAATAGTCACCTCGACTCGTTTGCCCACCTAAGACCTGTCCTAATGAATGAACTAAGTTGAATTCGAACCCACCTAATTTACAATGGGGACATTGCAAATCGTAGGCATGGGGGGGTATGAAAGTGCAAAACTTCATGAAAACTCATCTCACAAGAAACAGTTTCAACAAAAAAATCATATATCACAAAAAAAAATAAAAAATGAAAAAATCTTGAAAAAGAACAAAAAAGCTGAGTGGGAGGAGGGAAAATTTTTGAGGCTATACAAAACATGAGGAGGAAAAGAGTAAAATGACAAAAAAGGAGCATAAAATGAAAAGGAGAAAGGATAGTTATTAGTAAGAGATTATGGAATTAGCCGAAGTTCTAGACCACATCAAGGAAAAGAGAAAATTAGGAAGAAAGTGCTAATGAGACACAAAAGGAGATTAGTAGGAATGCTAATCTTAGGCCTTTTGGGCTAGACTCTTAGGCATAAAAATTCAGGTACCCACTAAGATCTGGATAATCCTCAAGAGGGTGGGGAAAATGCGAAGCTTAAGTATTAGATCTAAAGCTTAGGAGTATTCAGCCTTGTTAACTGACCTTTGGTTTGCGGGACTCCGTAACCTAAGCACCCCAATCCACACACAGTCTGGTTCAGTGCAAGTAATCATCAAAATCTCGTAAAAGCATTTAATGTTCTAAAAAAGCTACCTAGATTAGGAGCGGCCGATCAACACAAGTTGATTTGGATGAGTTCCCAGCGCAGAGAGCCAGGAAATTCCCCTCGAAGATGCATAACAAACATATCATCTCCTCGGTGCCTGTCTCTTAGGATATTTACATATCCTACCGAGGGCATGTAAGCACTTCGCTGGTTCAGACACCATGGACGGCATTATCATGAAATGTTGATTGCCAGGGTCTGGATTCGGCCATGGAACGCCATGGGCAAGATTATCTCGAAATCTCGAAAGACAGGGTTTTGAGAGTTTCCATGGATGGTGCTATCACGAAGCATCGATTGCTAGGGACCTTTGAGGATTGATGATGGGGACGAGGAATCTGATACAGACCATGTTGAGAAGCCAATCCAAAGCTAGAAATAAAAAGAAAAGAGAGAGAAAACTCTCCAAATAAATAAATCCTCTGTCTCTCTCTTACAAAAAATGCATCGCAAACTAAACCAAGGCTAAATTATGTCTCAAGCATCGGTGCTTTAACTGCGGAGTCCAATGAACCTTAGGATAGTTCATGCAGGCCTTAAAAACCTTCACGGAAGACTGAGGCTAGAGCGATTTAGGTTCAGATCTTGGTTGGTGCTTGAGTACCTCTAGACCTACTGTTGACATTCTAACCTGATCAAAAAGAAAAGGAAAAAGCACTTATCATAAATTGTGATAGAAACTCATGGTCTTGAATAGAAGTTAAAACCTTAAAATTTTACTAAGGGACTAGCAAAAGCTAGGCATGGGGGTATGATGGGAGCACCATCATGAGCTTTAACTAGCCTATTTTGACCTAGAAAAGAGACTAAAAGCTCCTACATAACCAAGTGAAGAGCCTAACTCAAAGAATAACTGGTTTGAAAGAAAAGCAAGAAACAAAGGGTAAAACTACAATTTTACCATTGTAGTACAGCAACAGGATCTTTTAGGGGTTAAATATGGGTCAATTGATCCTAACAAGATAAAAAGTGGGATGGTTCAATCAGAAAAGGGTTAGTGCGAGATCTGGGAATTAAATGACATCCTGTAATACTAAAACAAACTCACTTAATTCAACAAAGTTTTGGTTAGGATAAAAATCAACTAAACCATCTAAAATTCATGTAAAAATATCCTCTAGGGTTTGGAGCCTTCAATTTGGCCTTTAGAACCTATTTTGACCTAAATATGGGCAATAGTCATACATTTGCTCTAAATTGGGTTTTTATGCAAAATACCCAGTCAAACGTAGTCAAACCTAAAATCCAACTTCACCATTGGATTCCTTGGGTAAAAATTAGGGTAATACCAAAATTTATATGTAAGGGGAGTTTACCTTGACCTACTTTGCTAAACAGTCCAATCCAATTTCTTTTATGCCCATAACTTTCAAAAACCTTGCAGAGACCCCCCATCTTCCTCGCCACTCTTTGCAATTAGGTCCCTCTACCATTACAGTGGAGGAATCCTACTCCAGCGAGGATTCAAGAGGGAGATCTCCTTGTTTCCTCAGAGAATCCCTTTCAAATTTGAAAGGGAGATTCTTTGAGGAATTCCCGACCATGTGAACTCAATCATGCGCTTTGATTCACACCCAATCTCCCGTGCGAACTCACGAGAGATATGGGTATCTCTTGACCTTCCATGTCCGACAAGGTTTCCGTGCTTGGAAGCTTGCCTTCCAAGCATAAGGCCCTCCGTCCGCGACTATAAAAGACGCCCCAGATCCTCTCGATGATCCAAAGCTTGATCTGGCCGAAGAATCCCCCAGAATTCCTCCTTTCCCCTCTCCGGCCAAGATGCCCGCAAGCTCTGGCGACTCTTCCTCCCTCTTCTCATTGCTTTTCCACCATATGAGTGGCAGAGTCTTCTCCTCGTTCTTCCACGTCACGCCATTCCTACGCCCGCGTCTTCAGCCCTCCTGTCGTCGCCGCCTCTTCATCTCAGGGCCTTCGTCTCTGGCGACGGCAAATACACACCGTTCGCCCTCTGCTTCCCCTTTCATCCACCCACTTGCAGATAAGTTCCTCTCTCCCTACTCTTCATTTTCCCCAACTTTATTTCTATTTTCGCGCCTCGACAGCCACAGACCACCCTTGTCTTCCTCATCTCCGGCCGACCACTCCACACACCCACACGCCTCGCCAACTATAGCAAAAGCTTTGCCATCATCCACCTCTTCATCGACCACCACATGTGCCCTACACTTTCCCCGAACAAATGCACTTTCACTGCCATAGTCTGACATAGGCATGCTTTCCTGGGCCATTCTACGCCATGCCACCCATAGCACCACCTTCGCCGTGTCACGACGAAGCTCTATAAGTGCTTTGACAGGGCCGCGAGGCCGTAATTGTCACTGACAGGTTTGACCCCCAGCTGCCATTGGAGCAGGAGCTAAGCTTGCTCGCAAGCTTGCTCCAGGTAGCCCTGCTCCAGGAGATCGAGTCCCAGGTATGCAAAACCAATTCGTGATCCTCTTGCACCCTGCAATTAAAGCCACAGAACATCGTAGTTGCAGCAATCAGTGGAGACTCCCTGCGGATGCACGTAAAGAAGTAGGTGGGACTTTAGTCCCACCTCGATAACTTTAGAAGCAAGTAAGTAGTTTAAATTATTTTTGTGTTTTATCCTCGTTGCCTTCAACCATGGGGTGAGGTCCCCTCGCCCAGACACCTACCTCGTTCGTGATCACTCCTCCGTAGACCTGGCTGACCAGACCCGATAACCCTGCACTCCTCGTGCACCACCCACGTCGGTGCTCCAGGACTCAGGTGCGCTGACCCGACCTATTTACCCAAGAAAGGCTCTAGGAGAGCGAGCCTAAGAGAGAAAAGAGAGTTCATACGCGAGGGAGGGTAGGGGCAGGTTTTTCACTTCTGTGCAAGGGAAGGAAGAAGGAAGAGGAAGCAGAAGAAGGCTAAGGGCAGGAGGAGCCAAAGAGGAAGTTGAGGACCTGAAGGCAAATCTGAAGAAGAAAGAAGGAGATCAGAAGTTGAAGGAAGAAGAAGGCATGGCTAAGGATGGAAGTCGAAGAAGGAAGAAGCCAAAGCAAAGAGAGAACCAAGGAAAGAGAAGAAACAGATGAAGAAAGGAGAGGACTCTGAAGGAAAGCTCGAGGTTGAAGGAAGGCTAAAGAAGAAGGAAGCTATAGAGAAGAAGAAGGCTTGGCTGAAGATAGAGAAAGAGAAAGAAGCTAAGGCAGAGGAAGGAACGAGAAATCATAGAAGGAAGAAAAGGAAGAGAAAGAACAAGACATTAGGGAAGAAGAAAAAAGAAGAGAAAGCCCAAGCTAGAAGCATCTTATTTTCACATCCTTATCCATATTTTTTGAGCTTTTATATACATTGAGACTAGTCTATTGATTCATCATTTGATTAAACGTCATATTTGTCAAATTGATATTGTGTTCTTAGTTTTTAAATGCCAATTTGCTTCCCGTGTTTGATCTCAAATTCTTAGTTTTTCGAGTAAGAAATTCTTATTTGTTTTTCGAAGCAATTTCAACTATACTGCAATGCAATATTTACAAACCTGAGTTCACTTTCGAGTAAGCAATGCATGTTCGAACTCTATGAGTCCATGAGTGAGAACTCGCTTAATAATTCCTCCATGACCCAATTCAATAGGTCCAGTCAACGTCGTGGTGGGATTTATGAAGTACAAACTAATTTGGGGATGGTTGACATGGCCATCATAGCAAAGAAGTAGGACCTGGTTGAGTTGGTGGACAGAAAAACTGATGAGCTATGAATCAATCCTGAAGCCCACTATAAACCTTCTCTAAAGCAAAGGGAGCTCATAATGTTGAGCTGGTTTAGTTTATGAACCAAGTGCACCTGGAAAAACCCCTAACTATGTTCCTAGGAGGGACCTTTTGCTCCCTCATAATCTGATTATTCTTTCCCCTCCCCTTCGGTACCTTCTACCTTTGAAGATGCTAATGCCATCCCAAGTTACTTTAAGTTTGATCCTTTCTCTAACACTTACAACTCTGGATGGTGCAAGCACCCAAAGTTTGCTTGGTCAAACCAACTCCAGAACCAACCCAAGCTAAGCCCTCCCTTCTTTCAGTAATCTCCACCTACTTGACCACCCTATATCCAGAATAAGGCGGCTCCTACGTAGCAAAACCAAATGGACACTCTGATTTTGATGATGGCTGATATGAACCGGAAACATTAGGAGGAAATGGCTTTAGTGAAGGGATAATTGAGCCAGCTATTGGATAACAAACAACAGTTGTCCCTTCCATCTCAGCCACAACCGAACCTAAGGATTGTAATGAACAGAGGCCACAATCCTCAAGGGTTCCAACAAAATTGGGGGGAAGCCCACATGATTTTACAAGTCCCACTGACATCCCCTAGGTTTGCTGCTTCTTCTTCTCCTCAAGGGCCCAACTATAGTTCCAATGCCTCAACCAATACGGTTACTTTAAGAAGTGGCACTCAAACACAGGACCCTAAATGGCCGACCCCTCCCGTGACTACACTACCCGAGATAATTAATGATTCTGAGGATGAGAAAGAGGAACCCAAGGATCAGGAACCCGACCCAGTTCAAACCCAAATCCCATACCATGAAGCCTTGATAAGGTCAAAAAGAACAAAAATGTGGCTGAGAATAAGAAGTTAGAAATATTCAAACAAGTACAGATCAATTTTACCCTCCTCGAGGCAATCAAACATATCCCAGCTTACGTGAAGTTTTTGGAGTATGTTTGCACACCCAAGCATAAGCCAAGAACCCAAGCACCTAGGAAGGTGGTACTATCTGAGCAGGCTAGTTAGACAATTTTGAGTAGCCTACCTCCTAAAAGGACCGACCCTAGAACACCTTTGATCTCTTGTAATATTGGTGATTTGACTTTTGACAAAGTACTCCTGGACTTAAGTGCTTCAATAAACTTGATCTTGACTACCCTTTCTCATTAGTTTGGATTGGAGAATTAAAGCCTACACCTGTAACTATCCAACTAGTCGATCGATCTGTGTAAACCCCAAAAGGGGTAGTTGAGGTTGTAATTGTTTGGGTTAAGGACTTCTATTTCCCGGTTGACCTCTTAGTTCTTGACATGGAAGTCACCGAACAATTACAAAGCATGCCCATCATCCTAGGCAGGCCTTTTTTGGTTACGACCAAGGCCAACATTGACTATGATACAGGATCTATGGAAATTGCCTTTGGAGATAAGAATATGCAATTGGATATATTCAAGGAAAATAAGCCTTTTGATTGTGGTTGGGTCGAGGAATGTGATCCCGTGGAAACCCTAGTTGAAGAATGCTTGACAATAAGCTCTTTAGAGGACCATCTGACTCAACCAGCTTTAGATTACCCTAACCCATCCCAATCTCTAGAGGTTGTAGAACTTTACAAAACTGATTACCACCGGCAACCTCCATTTGAGGAGATTGATGTCACTCAACTCCCTCCCTTCCCTTACCCATCAAACATTGTACCACTTGCACCTGAACTAAAACCTCTAGCTAATAACCTTAAGTATATCTTCCTAGGACCTAATCATAGTTTCCCTATGATTATTAATGTAAACCTAACCAGGGATCAAGAGCTTAAGTTGACTATGACTCTTTCTGAACATTGGGCAACAATTGGGGGGACAATTTCTAACTTAAGGGGAGTTAGCCCTAGTTATTTTACTCACAAGATCTACTTGGAAGATGGGGCTTGACCTTCTCTCTATATACAAAGGCGACTAAACCCGAACATGTGAGAGGTTGTTAAAAAAGAGATAATTAAAAGGCTCGATGTGGAAATCATCTATCCGATTTCTGACAGCCCCTGGGTGAGCCCTACTCAAGTGGTACCAAGGAAGGTCGGGCTCACCGTGGTCACAAATGACCAAGGAGAATCCATCCCCACCTGCATGACCACCGCATGGCGGGTGTGTATTGACTATAGGAAGCTAAACGAACCAACAAAAGGGACCATTTTCCCCTACCATTCATTGACTAGATTCTCGAATGATTGGTAGGGTAGAAATATTTTTGCTTCCTAGATGGATATTCAGGATATAACCAAGTTGGTATTGCACCCGAAGATCAAGAAAAGATCATGTTCACATGCCTATATGGCAAGTTTGCATTCTGCCGTAAGCCATTCGGGTTATGTAATGCACCTACTACCTTTTAGCATTGCATGTTAGCCATCTTTTCGGAGATAGTGGATAAATACTTAGAGGTCTTCATGGATGATTTCTCCATTTTTGGATACTCATTCGACCATTGCCTTAGTAACCTGGAGAAAATCCTGAAACGTTGTATCAAGGTCAACCTGGTTTTAAGCTGGGAAAAGAGCCATTTTATGGTTCAAGAAGGGATTGTCCATGGCCACATCATCTCGCATAGGGGCATAGAAGTTGACCGAGCTAAAGTTGACTTAATTTCCAAAATCCCACCTCCTAGCTAAGTTAAACAAATCAGGTCTTTCCTAGGACACGTTGGCTTCCATAGAATGTTCATAAAAGACTTCTCCAAGATATCCAAGCCCTTAACTGACCTTCTAGCCAACTATGTGCACTTTGACATGACACCTAATTGCATCAAAGCCTACACCACTCTAAGGGATACAGTCTCAATTTCACCTATTTTACAACCCCTAAACTAGTCCCAAGACTTTAAAATATTGTGTGATGCATAAGATTTTGCTATTGGAGCTGTCCTAAGATAATGATAAGAGAAGAAACCCGTGGTGATCTACTACGCTAGCAAAACCATAGATGAGGCTCAATGGAACTACATTATAATGGAGAAGGAGCTGCTTGCTGTAGTGTTTAGATTAGAAAAGTTTCGATCATATCTTCTAGGATCCCACGTAATAATTTATACTGACCAGTCGGCTATCCGACACTTGTTATCCAAAAAGGATGCTAAACCTAGGCTAATCAGATGGATCTTACACTTGTAGGAATTTGACTTGGAAATACGTGATAAGGCTGAATATAAGAATATTGTAGTTGGCCACCTATACAGACTTCACCCAGAGCATATTGGACCTTCACTACCCTTAACTGATAGATTTCCTTATAAGAAAATTTTTGCTATGCAAGGAAGGAGTCTCTCCTGGTATGCAAACTTGTTTAATTACTTAGTGGTAAGGCAAATTTCATACGGCTAGTCTAGATGACAACAAGACAAGTTCTTGGTTGAGGACAAACATTATTTCTGGGATGATTTGATGTTGTTTAGACTTTGTGTTGATCAAATCATTAGGAGATGTATCCCCAAAGAGGAGGATCAAAGTGTGTTGTCCTTTCATCATGACCAAGCCTTTGGTGGCCACTTCTCTAGGAAGCAGATGACTACAAAAGATTTACAGTTGATTTTTACTAGCCATCACTATTCTAGGATCAACATAATTTTACTAAAACTAGGTGCCAGACCCTATGGACCATGACCAAGAAAGATATGATGCCTCTACAACCCATTCTTATCATCAAAATATTTGATGTTTAGGGCATTGATTTCATGGGTCCCTTCCTACCATCAAATAGCTTCAAATATATACTAGTCTCAGTGGACTATGTCCCTAAATGGATTGAAGCCATGCCTACCCATAAATGTGATCATAAGGCCGTCATGGACTTTGCTAAGAATAATATCCTTTCTTGGTTTGAGATACCTAAGGCTGAAAGAGCAATTCTCATTTTTTATGAAATTCATAACATAAAATGTTATGTCGTTATAGTTTGTTGCATGGTAGAAAATTACTTTTTAAAATATTTAATACTCAAAATCTAATAACGAAAATAGTTAGGTCATCTCCATAGGGAGGAATTAGCCTATTAAACTAGTTAGTGGTGCCTCATTTATTCAGGAATATCAACTGATGTGCATACTAATTAGTGTAATTCATTTTCTACATAAGTTATCATTTTATGTAATTAACCAAGAATACAGGGTGGTTACATGCAAAATCACCACCATGGAAATATGTGAATCATGATCTTGGTATTATCAAAGCTCGTCAATATTAATCAAAATAGAACCCATTCCATATAACCAATATCCTATACTCTATCATTCATGAGACAAATGCAACTATCCGTGATTCAAATAAATCGAAGGAATATTCAAGAAAATCTATCTCAATATAATAACGAGATAAATAAATCAATAGTGATTTTTGCAATGGCAGAATTCATAATTACTATTGAGACAAGAAATAGAGGATTTCTCCTCTCTCTTCTATGTGCACGCAAAGGAGGATCAAGAGAGGAGCTGCTGTGGGTGAAGGTACGCTGGAGCGTGGGCTTCGCTTTGGCGTTGGCAACACTACCGATGGTGGCTGGACGTGGCCGATCGGACCACCGGTGGCCAGCAACTTTGAGGTGTCTACGTGCGTGGAGATTTGGATTCCCTTGAAGAATGTGCGGGGTAGGCGCATTGACGAAGGGGAGGAAGAAGAGGAAGAGGCGGCGGTGGATGGTTGTGGTTTGCGTGGAGTGGGAAAGTGAAGGTATTGGTGTGGGTAAGGAAGATGGTGGTTTGTGTTGCTGTTGATGGCTACGTACACGCTGTCACTGTGCATGCCTAGAGTCAGTGAAAAGTGAAGATCGCTTGAGCCACAATGCAAGTCAGATTCACAGGGTCTGCTTTGCCCACGATGCTTGTGATAGAGATGGTGGATCCCCACCAGGGGGATGTGATGATGAAGAAGATGATCCTCCTCCCTTTTTAAGAACTCTTGTTTGTTTTGTTCAGCTGAAAGCCTCTCCAACCACTCGACGAAGATCATGAGTGGTTGGAACGCATGGATAAGTCTACCAGTAACATATCTATTGTCTCGAAAATTCATCGCAAAAAGATTTCGAGTTTAGAAGGTCCGTTGTCATAGTGTAATTTGCGAGAAAATCTTAATAATCAAATAATTTTTCCCAAAACTCAAAATGAGCCCCGGGTTGAACACTGGGAGGCTACGTTAATTCAAAATCCGCAATTGCATTTTTTTTTGTAATTTTTGTTTAAAGACGAGATAATCATAATGATTCTATTCTACTTGCAATATTAACACTAGAAAGTGAGAGAGAGGGAGAAAACAATTTTATATCAATGATAATGTCATACAATTACCACTAGAAAGTGCGAAATATAATCAAGAAGGCGATAAAGAGAAGAGAGGTGAGAAATTATCCTCCTCGACGGCTCCTTGGAGGATGAGTCGGACAGGCGACACCTAGAAGAAGAAGGGTGAAGATGAAGGATGGAGAATGAAGCGGGAAGAACCGGGGATGAGGCAGGGCATCGTCATCTCGGGATCCACTTCCGGAATGTGGGCAAGAAGATGACCATGGGTGCTCCACGAATGGGGTGAGAAGTGGACAAAATTTTGATTTTTACTCTAAAGGAGCATCCCAAGTTTGGGACAAGCTTCTTTAGAGCTTTGGAGAGGAAGAGTGATGGAGGAAGGGATGAAAAGAATGTGGTGGGAGTAGGCCCTTTTATAGGTGTAGTGGTTGAGGGTAAAAATGACTTTTAGGTCTTAAAAGATTAAAATCATCACCCATTAGTGATGGATATAAACATCACTAAAGGCTGAATGTGGGTCTCAATACATGTGCATGCTCGTCTCCTCGCCTTCAGTTGCTTCAATGCTCATCCACGATCAAGCATTCTCAGCCGTCTGATCGTGAGATCGGACGGCTTAAAACGCATCCGCATGCATCTTCTTCAGCGCACCTAACGCATTGCCGTGCGATCACGCTTGCAGTGGTACGTCTGTTTGCACGTGCATGAAGTGCAGCATCTAGGCGTGCCCTGTATCCTCATCATGGGTCTCCGACTCACGATCCAAGGGTACAATTTGAGTCGTACCTCGCTCGTTCATTCAACTTGAGGTGTACGGGACTCGAACCTACACCTCTAACTTCGCGAGCTGACACGAGACCAGCATGCCAAGTGACCTTTTTGGTCACATTTTGAATCCAGGTGTGTGCAGTCATGGCCATTGCTTCAAGATCTAGAGGCTCAGATCTGATGAGTGCATTGGGAGAGAGAGACACAATGGGTGAGCCCTAGGTAGTTTGCCTGGCTGAGATGGCACCACGTGGCGCCATCTCGGCTGTCCAACTTCTTTGTCTTGTAGATGGTGCCACGGATGTCAGATTGGACCAATTTTTGTGCTGTTGGGTTGCAATCGTCGATTGAAACCCATCCGTGCGTTTTGATTTGTTATCTGAAGTACAGATTTACACCACCTAGCCCCTTGACCTTTGATCTTTCTTGGACTGCATTTAATGCTACGGAAGTATGATCGGGATGGTCTTGGAGTCATTGAACTCTGATCGTCACCCTGATTAGATCCGTACGGTTGGATCCTCAATACAAGGCCCTGATTAAATATCGCCCTATCCCTGGCCACCAGAAAGAGCAAATTACTATACAATTTGTACTATTTGATCTAAATGCATGATGATGCATGTTATGAAATATTTACAGTGCATGTGCTTTTACGACACTAAGAACTTCCATAAATAGACATTTTAGGCTACTTAGATGCATACACATCAGACTCCCATGCCCATCTTTTGTTGGTCCATAGAAAAAACTATATGGTATTTATAAAATGAATTAGGATCAAATTACTTGGGCAAAAGTTATTTTTCAACACTAGGATCAAATTGTTGAAGACCTGAATTGCAGAGACGCAATAGCGCCCAAGTGTCTGCCAAAATGCAGACTGCCCAAGCCCTCACCGTATTCAAGAGTAGATCCATCTTTTTTTCTTTTTCTTCTATTCTAATTTTTTTTTGTATTTTTAAGTTCAAGGTTTCTAGGCAGCTTTCCACGGCTACCCAACCCACCTAAGTCTTGAAGAGAACTCTAAGTACTAAGCATCTTTATATGCAAAATGTGATAGACTCACTGATTAATGATTACAACAGACTTCGGGCTTCTACGCCCCTAGGTGACCTTGAAAAGGAAGTCTGCCTAAAGGTGTATCTATATGATTTGTAGCT
Organism: Thalassia testudinum; assembly: GCA_037157565.1. Taxonomy (NCBI): domain Eukaryota; kingdom Viridiplantae; phylum Streptophyta; class Magnoliopsida; order Alismatales; family Hydrocharitaceae; genus Thalassia; species Thalassia testudinum. Next base: position 15,402,430 of record JAZHRO010000063.1, read on the forward strand.
TTCTCCATACTTTTATTTTTATGGGGTCAATGATTGCACAGCAAAAATACACCAGCAATTGCGCCATCTTGTGCTATTTCCTAGCATTGCCATTGCATATTAGGTAGCCATAGTGCATTTGTAAAAATAAACGCATACATGCATTTAATTGAGAGGGGAGGAAAGTGAATAAATTGACCTTGTAATTAACATATTCTTCAAGTGCTGCCTCGCAAAATCTCCATCTTCATTTTTCTTTTATTTGGCTTTGAATTTCTTCTTCTCCGCGCAGCTCAAGGCATGGCTTGCTCTTCGCACCATTCTCTGCCACAGCTTGCTCTGCCAGCCACATGGCCGGTCATGTGTAGCCCAGGGCATGACCGTGCATGCTTCTCCCTCCTTTAAAAAGACAGGCATTCTTTCTTGCACTGGCGAGCCTAGTCCAACATACAGACAGCATCTCCTTCCTCTAGGCCATCTCCTCCCCTCTCCCCTCCATACGCAGCATCTCTTCCTCCTGAAGAGATACGCTGTAGGCAGGAGCAACTCATAGTGGTCGACAACCACCACTGTGAGTCCCACCACCGCCCATCTCATCCAAGAGCTGGTGGGCGTGGTGGTTCACTTCGCTGTTTCACCCACTGAAAGTTCTTCCGCCATTGCCACAGAGTCGAGCTTTGAAGCTCAACCGCAGCAGTAGCAAGGCACCAGCAGCCCCACGCAGTGCGCAAGCCTCTGCGCCCACGGCAACAGTCGGTGCCATCACCTTCTGCAGGTGTAGGGCCACTCCATAGTGCCCGCGCATGCAAAATCGATCACAATCGGTCGCCTGAGCCGAGCGCGCACTGTAGCTACTGTTCACGCTAGAGAGCACGACACTGTAGCTATAGTGCGGTGACTGGAAAGTTTCTCACTTATCCGGTCACCGCGTGCTCTCTCTCCGCGCCGCAACCGCCTCCATCCTGGGCCCACGTCTCTTCCCTTGCCTGCTCCACCTCTTGCGCTCGCATTTCCACCAACCTTGTCCCGCATCCACGTCTTTGCCCGCATCACTCCAGCCTGCAGCGCGGTGCGCTGTGCTACACTCTCCCCTCACGCCCGCTCCCTCCAGCACACGTGTGCATCTTCGTGCGCCTATGCCTGCGCGTAGGCCATCAGATGACTGGTGCAGCCTCCAGACGGCTTAAATGCCTGCGCCCTCTTCCTCTAGCAGACGCTCTCTCTCTCTCTCTCACTCACACACACATACCACACTTGTACACACTCACGTGCACACTCACTCACTCACTTTGTACACGACTATATTCTTATATATATATACTTATATATATTTGTATATATATATATTTATTTACGCTTATATATATACATATATCTATACATATATTATTATCTATACAACTAAGTATAAGCATATATACACATATATTTATACATATATATATATATATACAAATATACATACATATATACAGATATATCTATAAATATAAATACATATATATATATATATATCTACATATATCTATATACATAGGTACTTGTACTAATATATCTAAATACATATATACATATATATATATCTATGTACATATACTACTATATATACATATATATATATATATTTATATCTATATAGTTATATATACATACCTATACATCTAATTATGAATATATATATATACATACATCTATCTATATATATATTCACATATATATATATATATGCACATATATATATATAGCTATGTATACACCTATTTAATTGTAACCCTATCTATATATATACATATAAATATATACTTACCTTTGTATCACGTACCATGCATTATATCGTGGGAATATCTGCCCCAGTTGCTGATATTCCCCGATACCCGTGTACAGAAAGCGTCTTCGCACACACCTTCCACCCATCCATCCTACACTCCACGTGGCACTTCGTCCTGTTGGTTGCGTCTTCCTAGACGACGATCAACTCGACACCGTGCTACATGCCATTTCCACCTCCACCCCCACCCCTATATATATATATAATATATATATCTATATATCTATATATATCCTATATTTATCTTATTTCTATTTCTCTTCCCTGCTATTAAAAAGATAAAAAATATATATATTAAAGAGAAAAGATAATCCTTGACTTGCAGGTACTCGGTCTTGCGAATAGCAAGACCAGTTTTGGAACCCTAATTTGGCCTAAAGACAAGAACCTGATTTTGAGGGTGTACCGCAAGGACAAAAATTATCAAAATAAATCTTAAATAGGAAAACACCAAAAACATAATAAATGGACGGAAGAGATTCATTGTAGGAAAGGCGTAGAAACTTATTTACCTCTAATCCTGCTTCCCTGAGTTTGACCCTAGGCCTAAAAGTGACCAAGATAAAATGAAGTAGGCCAGGTTAAAATTTTTTTTTAAAAGAATGGTTAGGCTCGATTTAGGTTAACCACTATACTCACTTCAACGCTAATTTCGCCATATTAACACAACCTATCTGGGTCTACACCATACTTTTTCTGGCACCGTTGCCGAGGAGGTGCACATTCAGGTAAGTTTCTACTACATTCCTTTAATTTTTCTCTTCTCACACCCTTCTCTTCATGGGTGTTTCTATTTGTTGGTGTGCAGGTGAACCAGTTGCAAGGAGAAGGCAGGTAGATGAAGTCAGAGACGTGGGCAGATCCAAGGCAGGAACGAGAGCGTGAAGTCATCGGCACCACACTGGAGCTTTGCCCACGTTGCTGAACAGGTAGGTCTCTCTTTCTTAGCAACTTAGGTCAACTTGTCACCTTAATAAAAAAAAACTAAAAAACACTTCTTGGGATCTCTTGGGGCAACTGGATTAAAAATCACTTGTTTGATTATTTGTCATCACTCCCACCGCCCTGGGATTTCTCGCAAAACTTCTCATAGCGAAGATCCAAGAATCTTGATTCTTGAATCTTTCATCGTGTGAAGTATTCTTTGAGGCAAAAATAAAAAGATTGATTGCCATCCCTTTTTGCCACATTTATCTGCAATTCGGGATCACATTTTTGGTGGGGAGACTTGGAATTGAGTTGATTCCAACCCCACCACGACCTTTCACATGCCTAAGATTTGTTCCCGAATACTTCAACCTCAACAATTTGATTTTCTTTATCTTATGGTTGAGCCTTGTGTGTGGAAAATCGTTTCGGTGATTCGGAGCACTTGAATTGAAGTGCTTTGGCTCCCTTTCACACAAAATAATGACTGACTCGTGCATCCACACATAGAAATCTCCATCTATGGAAGCCCAATGCATTTTAGCATGCATTAACCAACTGACATTGAAGAAGGGTTTGTTGGGCTTAGAAAAAACTTGTATTCTCTCAAAACCCGAAGATTGGTTGAATTGGTAATTCAACGAAATCCTAAAATCCATACTACTTATTGCTGAAACTCTAAAAACCATTCACCAATTAAAACTTCAATTCTGGGAGATTTCCCCACTGCATGCTTGGTTTACATACTTTATAAAATCAACCACTTGGGCATTACCCGTAAATAACACCCTTCGCATTCCAGAAGCACTTGATCCTAAGCCTCTAACTAAAACTGGTAGCAACTTGACCCTTATTAAGGATTGGAGGTCTAACTACCTGCGTGTAGCGCCTATGTGCTGGTGAGGGTTCCCACATGCTATCGGGTGTCTAAGACTAGGGTAAACGGCCTTTCAATCCAGCCTGGTGGTTTCGTGGTGCTCACATTCGATTCGGTAGGTCGTGATAGTAGGTAACTTAGATCTTTAGGTCTAAGGGCACACTGTAGAGGTTAGGAATTTGATTGTATTGATTTATCATCAAGTGTACCTTTGTGGCGTCATTTCTCTCATCTTCTTTTCCCTTCGTATCTCCCCAATTCTTCCTGCAGTAGTGCATGTTTGGGAGGAGGTCACAAAACCTTGAACTGTGTGAATTGCCTGATAATTTTAGAAAAGAAGTCGAATCGTCCTCCTCCTCCACAAGCATGGCTACACGCCCACCCCCAAATCCCAAGGGAGGAAATCGCCCTCAAAACCCACCAGGTGGTGGAGCCTTGGATCCCAAAACCTACCTCCAAGCCCAAATGGAAATGTATAATGAACAAATTGTGGCCATTAGGGAAACATTGGAGGAAATGCAGAACCCTCCCGAATGGGAGGAGCCTAGGTCTCTTAGCTTCTATCCGAATCCCGCTGCTATAGAGACCATAGGACAAATTTGGGTCCCCATGGGCGGGGATGACTTTGAACTGAAACCTAACATAATTGGCCTAATAAATTTTCACTTCCAAGGTCTTGCAAGTAAAGCTCCTTTTCTCCACTTGGAAGACCTAACCCGATTGGCCGAAACTGTTAAAACAAAAAATATCGGGTTACCTATAGTCCTCATGAAAATGTTCCCGTTTTCATTGCGGGATAAAGCATTGCAGTGGTTACGCACCCTTGCGAGAACCATCCACTCTTGGGAAGAGATGCGAACAGCGTTTCTCAAGAAGTTCTTCCCAATCGGGTGAACCAATGCGCTTCGCCGTGCTATCACTTCATTTACACAACAAAACGATGAACAGCTTCATGAGGCATGGGAGAGATATAATGACCTCAGGAAGTGTCCGCACCACGGTCTGCCTAAGTGGCATATAGCCCAAATTTTCTACTATGGGCTAAATGAGACTTTGAAGCATATTGCAGACGCTTCCTGTAGAGGGAATTTCATGAATAAGGACGAGAATGGAGCATTCGAATTATTTGAAAATATGAGTGAAAACTCAATGAACAATGCCTCCATTGTCACGTTTAATCGTACCATCCTACCCCGTAATGTTCACGAAGTTGACACGGGACCCTCCCATTCTTCTACAGATCTCAGCCTTATCACACAGAAATTGGATGAAGTCTCCGTCGTGCACAAGAAGCTGGATGAGCTTCTGGCCAACCCCGCCCGTTCTATGGCAAACACCCCCACCTCACCACTTCGTCACAATCCAAATTCTTCCAACACCAGGCTTATTCCAAGAAACCCCGTAAGACCTTCCTTACCGAGTGTGGCACCGAGCGATTCAGTAAGTCATGTGGATCTGGCTTCTGCGAGCCAGTATTTTGACATGGAGGACCAAGCCTCTGTGTGCTCAGACGCATATTTACATGCGGACGCATCTTCTGGCATAGAAGATGCTTGCACCCTGGGGAACAACCCGTTCTCTGCCACTTATAACCTAGGGTGGTGAAATCATCCGAACTTCGCATGGTCCAACAACCCGCAATGCCAAAACTCCGTGGGTAGACCAATGCGACCGTCCACACCCGTCATCCCAAGGGCCCAATCTAATCCTATGGCGAATCCGCCATCGGGTCCTTGCATACCGCAAATAGAACATGCATCAAGCCCTCTTGATAAATTGATGCGAATGATGACGAAAATGTCAAAGCGCCATGAGGAGAACATGACCTCTCTTCAGCACCAATTGGCACAGCAGAATGATGAGATCAGTCAACTACACATGGTGACTCGATCTCAGGGCACTCTTTCAGCCCAATCTGTTCCCAACCAATGAAATTTCGTACCCCGTGGTCCTCAACCATAGGTACAACCTTCTTAGGGGTAGGTTCATCAGATTCTGCAGGCTCCGAGCATTCCACTGAGATTTCAAGCTAATCCAGCTGTAGCACCTCAGTCTTATGTCCCTATTGCGAACCCTCCTCTGCCTTATGATCCCACTGGACCCGCATCATCCAATGCGATCACTACGAGGAGTGACAAGCAAACCGTCAATCCGCCTCGACCTGATCCTGGCCCGTCCTCTTCATCGCCCTCTCATTCGGGATGCACACCGCATTCGCGAGAAGAAGATACACCCAAATTGGTGCAAGAATCAATCCCATTCCCTGAGGCTCTACTGAGGGAGCGAAAAGGCAAGAAGAAGGATACGCAGGCCTTTGATAACCTACGTAATTTGTTCAGGGATGTTGAAATCATGCTACCCCTGCTCGAGGCTATCGATCACATACCTACTGTCGCCCGATTTTTCAATGAATACACAACACCCAGGCGACAGTCAAAGAAAACTAAGAATCCAGTGGTTCTCTCGCCTCATGCGAGGTGTGATATACTATCAAATCTACCACCGAAGTAGAAAGATTCGGCACACCGCTTATTTCCTGTTGCAGCTAAGGCTGCAATTTTAACCGTGCCTTGCTTGATCTAGGATCTTCCATCAATCTTATACCAACCATCATGCTCGAAAAATTTTACTTGGGAAATCTGAGACCCACCCCTATCACATTACAGTTGGCAGATCGTTCTGTCAAAATCCCAAACGGTGTGGTGGAAGACGTGGTGGTTACGGTCAACAGTCTCTGTTTTCCTGTTGACTTTGTTGTTTTAGATATGGAAGTTCCTAGCTCACTTTCTGATTGTCGGATCATCCTTGGTCGACCTTTCTTGGCCACAGCCCACACCCATATCGACTGCGAGTCGGGCTGTATTGAGATTGCCGTTGGATCTGAGAAGCTCAAGCTTAACATCTTCAAGGCAGCCAAGAACTTTGATTGCGATTGCATCGAGGATGACACATCTGATGAGGACATGGCTGTCAGCGCATGTATCGTACTAATTGGGACTTATTTTGACTGCTGCGGATTACCTGTAAACACTGATGATTGCCTGACAAACACATATTGTGACATTCTCCAATCCCTCCCTTGTCCCGTACCTTCTCCTGACCAGACTTCTGACGAGGTTTTCTCTGCTTCCCATACCTTGTGGTCTGAGTCATATTCGGGCTACTCACAACCGGTCCACACTATTGAAGACTAGATTGCCCTTTCTTTCCCGCCAAATCATGTGGAGTTACAACTCCACACTAGGACCTTGAGCCCATATACTACTCACTGGGGCTATTCCTTTTTGGATCCATCTATCCAAGAATCCCCTCCTCTTGGCCAATCTAAGGGCCAACTTCTTCTTCCTAACTTGTTTTTCGATCCACCTGGGACACTCTCGTCCCATGAAATGCCAGATCTTTCACCATCACTCCCGAGCTGAAAGAGCTGCCTAGTACACTTAAGTTTGTTTTCTTGGGACCAAATGAAACTCTCCCCGTAATCATCAGTTCAAAATTGACCAGGGAGTAAGAATGCAAACTAACGAAGGTCCTTATGGAACACAAGGCAGCCATTGGATGGTCTTTATCAGACTTAACTGCCATTAGCCCCTCCTATTGCACTCACCGTATATATATAGTCGAGGAGGCTCGACCTTCTCGTGAGATGCAGCGACGTCTCAACCATAACATGCGGGGGGTCGTTAAGAAGGAAATTATTAAGTGGCTGGATGCGGGTATAATCTACCCGATCAATGATAGCAATTGGGTGAGTCCGATTCACGTTGTGCCCAAAAAGGCGGGACTCACCATCTGTGTCAATGACAGGGGTGAATCCATCCCTACATGCACTCCTACATCTTGGAGAGTGTGTGTAGATTATAGGAGACTCAATGCTGCAACTAAGAAAGATCACTTTCTGCTACCTTTCATTGACCAAATCCTAGAGCGGTTTGCGGGAAATAAAATTTTCTGTTTCTTGGATGGATTATAAGGATATAACTAGGTGGCAATTGACCCCTGGGACCAAGAGAAAACAACTTTTACCTGCCCCTTCAGCACCTTTGCATTTAGAAGGATGCCGTTCAGACTTTGTAATGCACCAGCAACTTTCCAGAGATGTATGTTGGTGATATTTCATGACATGGTGGGTGACTTTCATGAGGTCTTCGTGGATGACTTTTCGATCTTTGGACCATCTTTCGATGACTGCCTTGCCAACCTGACTCGTATCCTTAGGAGATGTATTGATGTAAACCTCATGCTTTCCTGGGAAAAAAGTCATTTTATGGTACACGAGGGAATTGTTCTCAGACATATCATCTCCGATAGGGGTATCGAGGTTGACAGAGCTAAGCTTGATGTAATTGCTGATTTACCTGTGCCTGGCTCTGTCAAACAAATCCGCTCCTTCCTGGGACACGTCAGTTTCTATAGGATATTCATCAAAGATTTCTCCAAGATTTCTCGACCTTTGACTCACCTCCTATTGACCGACGTACCCTTCGTTATGGGCCTCAACTGCATACGAGCATTCACGCAGCTGCGTGATGCTGTCACCAAGGCCCCTGTTCTCTAGCCACCTGATTGGTCCCTCGACTTTGAACTCATGTGTGATGCTTCTGACCTTGCAGTCGGAGCCATCCTGAGATAAATACGCGAGAGACACCCCTTCGTGGTGTACTACGCCAGTAAAATGTTGGGCGAGGCCCAGCGTAATTATACTACCACTGAGAAAGAACTACTGGCCATCATTTTTGGGCTGGAGAAATTCCGCTCTTACTTTCTGGGCTCACATGTTATTTTTTCACTGATCACGTAGCCATTCGCCATCTCATGCATAAGAAGGATGCCAAGCCTAGACTGATTCGTTGGATCCTTCTTCTCCAAGAATTTGACATTGAGAACCGCGATAAGGCCGGAGCCCAGAATGTTGTGGTGGATTATCTTTCTAGATTGGACCCTGACCATATTGGACTTACTCTGCCGATTAATGAGATTTTTCCTGATGAGCACCTATTGGAAATTAATGTGGCAAGTGGACCTTGGTATGCCGACATTGCCAACTACCTTGCTTCTGGATCCCTTCCACGTGGCTTGCCTAAAAACCAGCGTGAGCGTCTCATGGCAGAAGCAAAGTATTATTTCTGGGATAATCCACTTCTTTTTCGAATAGGTGCTGATCAAATCATCCGTCGCTGTATTACTGACAACGAATTCCCTAGTGTGCCATCCTTCTACCATGATCAGGCCTGTGGAGGCCATTTCTCTGGGAGGAAAACTGCAGCCAAGGTGTTGCAGTGCGGTTTCTTTTGGCTCTCCCTTCACCAAGATGCACACAATTATGCCAAACATTGCACTAGGTGCCAGTCAATGGGGTCAATGTCACGTCGTGATATGATGCCCTTACAACCTATTGTAGCTGTAGAAATCTTCGACATTTGGGGAATTGATTTCATGGGTCCCTTTCCTCCTTCCAACGGGTTTGAATTTATCCTGGTGGCTATTGATTATGTTTCGAAATGGATTTAGGCTATTCCCACATGCCATGCTGAGCATGTTATATCCACTCGATTTGTCAAAGACCACATCTTTGCACGCTTTGGGATCCCTCGAGCCATTATCTCGGATGGACAGAGCCACTTTACCCATGCTTCTTTTCGAGCACTTCTGGGGAAATATGGAGTCCACCATCATATAGCATCTCCGTATCATCCTCTGACGAAAGGCCAAGCTGATGTGTCGAACCAGCAAATCAAGTAAATTTTCTAGAAAACGGTTCGGCCTGAATGTAAGGATTGGTCCAACAAGCTGATTGACGCACTTTGGCGTATCAGACAACATTAAACTCTCCCCTTGGTATGTCTCCTTATAGAATCATTTACGGGAAGCCTTGTCATTTGCCCGTGGAGTTGGAGCACCGCGCTTATTGGGCAGTTCACCAATGTAACCTCAACCCAGACCTATGTGGTCGAGAAAGGAAACTCCAACTCCAGGAGCTGGAAGAGCTCTGTCATGAAGCCTATGATTCTGCCTTAACTTTCAAGCAACGCACTAAGGCTTTTCACGACAACCGTATTCGGTGGAAGGAATTTGAGCCATCTCAGCAAGTTTGGCTCTACAATGCCCGGCTCAAGTTCTTTCCTGGGAAATTGAAGTCCAAATGGACTGATCCTTTCCTGGTCTCGAGACCATTTCCCAACGGGGCCATTGAAATTGAAGATCCCAAATCTAGGCATAAATTTACGGTCAATGGGTAACATTTGAAACCCTATCTTACTCATGAACTTGGCCCCGTTGGAGAAACTGTTGCCTTACTGGAGGGTAACTAACGTTGTGCCTCATTCCGAGTCCAGCTGGGGACGTGAAACTTAGCGCTCGTTGGGAGGCACCCCAACAGCACTCCACCACTGTCACGCTCACTTCACTTTTCACTTCACCACCCACCATCCACCCACCCTACCACCCTGCTGTCTACCCTGCACCTTAGCTCTCGTTACCCGATCTTTGGTCCTTCCTCTACCCTACCATGCATGCATATGAGCACATAGCATCATTTGGCATGGGGGGGTGGATAGGCATCCATAGGATCTGGGTATTTTGTGGTATCATGCAGTTTCCATCTATCTATAAATATGTAAAAGAAAAAAAAAAGTGTTTAGTACTAATTTGAAGGCTGAAACAAAAATACAATAAGTGTTTATGGATATTCAACCATCGTTTTGAAGACTTTCCAGGCCACAGAAGCTTGATTTGCTCAGGCTCAGCTTAATTCACTTGAGCATTGACAAGATAGATTAGAATCTCTCCTAACTAAGGATGTATTCATGTACCTGAGACACCAGTACAGGATTCGTTGGTTTGCTTCTACTCGAGAGCCTAAGTAATCTTCGTTCACAGTACACATATCAAGAAAGGCTAGGTGAACATAAGATCCAACCCTAGTGTTCATTAGGGGAGGTGGAGTCCTTACCTGTGCGCACAGGTAGACTTTTTATCCCAGGCTTTAGTCTTGTGTTTAGGAGAGACTCTTTCCACCAAAAAGGAACTCTCCAACCGAAAGAAAAGTGTGCTCCTCCAAATAATGTTGTAAGAGATATACTGACACGTGTTTCAAAAAAAAAAAAAAAAGGATGCAAATGAGTCAATATATCTCTCAAATGGTTGTAAAGTCTTCTCCCTACAAAAGTTCTTCAGGGAAAGTTACAAATACCCTATTTTCTTTGAGCCACAAATGTAATAAAATGGGAGTTGAGTTTTCCATCATCTTTTTAAGGGTCAATACAAAGACACAAGCTGAAACTGGGACCAACCTGCAGTTACAAATTCATGAAACCATGGGCTTGAGTCTTAATGTTCATCTGGTCAGTCTTGATCCTTCACTATGCACAAGCCATAATCTCTTGAGCTCTCGAGTATGGAAAAAACCTCCTGGGTCCTAGAAATCATACTTAAGGTTTAAATATCAAGAGTCCAGGTTAGTTGAGAGATGGTCTATGTCACATGACTTAAAGTACTGGTAGTCTTCTCTGCAATTGGTTCTCACAATATCCAACAAATAAACACACCTATGTCGCCTCAGAAGAAAATCTTTAGCTTATGATCTTTTCTAAATACAATACAAAAAATGTTTTCCTAGGGACTAGCAAAAGATAGGTATGGGGGTATGATTGCACAGCAAAAATATACCAACAATTGTGCCATCTTGTGCTATTTCCTAGCATTACCGTTGCATATTAGGTAGCTGATACGGATTTTACGCGGTTTGTAAAATACGTCATTGTAACGGGCAAAATCGATGAACTCCTAAATTTATATTCCTTGATAAGGGAGTATCTAGGGTCGTCCAAGGAGGCCAACTATTTGCAAAATTGATTCTCTTTCTTAGAATACAAATCTCAACATTCTTTTTGGTATTTTTCAATATATCATTTTTTTGGTTTTGAATTAAGGCAACATGCAAAATTGTCGCAGGAAAGTGATTTACACTTCAAATTCAATAAACTACTTCTAAAGTGGCAAGTAGAACCTCTCCCTAAGCTACTCTAGGCAAGTGGAAGCCTAGAATAATTAGGGAGAGGGAGTGAAGAATGCTAAAAATAAAGCAATTAGAAATGCAAATAATAAATTGCAAAGAAGGCAACTAGATTAATGAAAAAGAGTTTTACAAAAATGCCTAGTAGAGGAATGCTTCTACTACTAGAAAAATTGCAAATAAGAAAAGAAAACACAAATCCTCTAGATAGATGGTGAAGAAGAGGGCTTCTTGCTCCAAGCTTGGTAGCTCCCAAGCTTGAAAGGAGTCCTTCAACTCCTTCCTTGCTATGCTCTACCAAGGTGATGTCCTCCAAGGAAAGCCCTAAAGGGGTGTGCCCTAAGCTTCTCTCCAAGGGTGGATGTCCACCCTAGGTCCTTCTCCTTTGCCTGGCCATCCTCCTTGAAGTAGAAAAATCCTCCTACTTGGTGTGGCCCAAGTTGAAGAAAGTGGGGAGAAGAAGGCACCAAAAGGGCTGGTGATGTGCCCGTTTAATCTCCTCTACTCCTCGTTGGCCGTAGGTGTAGGTGGTATAGGTAGCAAAATACACTAATGGAGGATGCCCTCAAATGGTACTAGGTGGTGGGTTTTTATAGAATAGGAAGGGGGCTAAGGTGACTCTTGGAATGGAGGGCTAAGATGGAGAGATGGAGGTGGTTGGGGATCCAATGGCTAAGGTCAATTGGCGCCAACCCAAGGGACACCTAGGGGGTGGTTATGGGTGGTGACACCCGTTGATGTTGGTGCCAAAATGGCTTCTAGAAGGGGGTCTTAGTTGGCTCCAAGAAGGGTTCTAGAAGGAGGGATAGGTGGATGGCTAGGATGGGTTGTAGGGTTAGGTGTATGGAGGATATGGGGGTGGATGTTGGTGCCAAAAAGATGGCTAGTTGGGGTTAGGTTTTGGCACAAAAATTGGTGCCTTTTCGTGGTGATAATGGGGTGAAGGGGTGGCTAGGAGGTGGCGCCAACTTGAGTAGGATAGCTAGCTTAGGTAGGGCTTAAGTTGGTGGAGCTAGCTAGGGTTGAATTTGAAGGTGGTGGATGGCCAAGGAGCTGGTTGCTAGGTAAGCTAAACTAAGCAAAGCTTGCTTAGCTAAATATGGAGTAGAGGAGGAGGTATTGGAGCTAGGGTTTGAAGAGAGGAGCTGAGGAGGAGAAGTCTGGAGCTGGAACTGGAGCTGGCTACTGCTGAACAGGCTGGCATAGAGCTACTCTAGCTGGCTTAGCTTGCTAGTTCTTTGCTAGCTGCTAAGCCAAGCTAAAGTGAACTGGCTTCTACCATAATGAGCTGAGGTGAGCTGGGTCTGGTGCTCTCGGGGAGGATCAAGCTGGTTGAGGCAGTTAAGGTAGCTTAGCTCAACTGAGTTGGGCTAAGCTGAATCCCCGGGAGCTGGACTTGAGCTTCCTGAGCTGAGATGAGTCCTTCTTCAGCTGGCTGGAGTTGAGTGGAGCTGGATGTAGCTAGGTTTGAGCTGGGGTGAACTCCTGTCAACTCAGTTGAGCTAACTAGAGCTCCCTGTGGACTTGTGGGAGCTAAGATGAGCTAGACTCAACTAAGTTGAGCTGGATCTGAGCTGACTTGAGCTAGGGTGAGATAAGATGAACTCTCTTGAGCTTCCATTCAGTTGAGATTAGCTGAATGGAGCTGGGATGAGCTAACCCTAGTTCAAGTTCGCTAGGTTCCAGATGTGGTGAGCTGCATCAAGTTGAGTTCCAACTAGTCTGAGCTTCTCCTTCACCATTTGTCTTCTTGAGTGCTAGGGTTTTAGGGATCTGTATATCTGTTCATCCATAACACTCACAAAAACATATCAAAAAGACAATAAGAAATGTAATGCATGCCTAACCTAATTTATGCCTAAATGCAGCCTAAAAACCTGTTTGCGGAGTAAAATCCTAAGCGCTAGGTTTATTTTAATGCCTATGAATGATGATAAACTGGCGTTTATCACACCCTCATGCTTATCTTTTGCTAGTCTCTTAGCAAAACTTCAATTTTTTTGGAAAATGAAATTTTTGGGAAATCTAATTTTTTTGACTTTTGAGGAGAAAAAGAGATTAAGGGACCTTGGTAGATTAAAACAAAGGAGGTACGGGATTTGTTAAAGATAAACATCGGGATTTGTTTTTGGATCTAACCATTAGACAGAACGGGATCAATATATCCTCCAGAAAATTCACAAATTAACCCCTTGTTAATTCAGATGACTTGAAATTTTTGTTTTTAGGATTTTTCTGGCTCATGAATCTGATTCGCAACTTGCAAAATCCTTTAAAATCTTGTGTCTATGCTTGTGAAAAGACAACATTTTTAAGGGCATGTTAATTTATTTAAAATCTTATTATTATTATTATTATTCCTCTCCCCCATGCTTATTTTTAGCTTAGTCTTACAACAAATGTGTCGGGATCATCATTCCCGTTACCATTCCTCTAGGGGGCTCTGGTGCCAGTACTTTGAGATAGCACTGTCCATGACACCACCCAGGAGCTCACAACCCCAAAACACGATGCGGTGTAAAGGGGAGCTCAAAGCAAACTCAAGCTCTTGCTCTGACACTATAGGTAGAGCACCGTCCAAGACACTTGAGCTGCTAAACTGTGCTTTAATGCTCCATCTAAAGATATGAAATATACATGTGGAGCAACGTCGAGGCAGTAACATGTTGACATCGCATCCTCAAAGGAGGTATTTTCCTCCTTCTCGGCGGTGGGAACTCAAACCAATGATCTGCTTCAGACTTTTACTAAGTCAAAACAAGGGAGTTTTTCAAATTTTTAGTTGTTTTTAAGTGTTGGCTTGTGTGTGAAAATTGACACAAGAAGTTTCTCAAGACATGCAAGTTTTTGAATCAGAAACTAAGTCAAATACCTTCCATATTACAAAATAGGATCAAGTCACCTGAACTATCATGAGTTTAGGTGGAATTTTAGAGAAGGATACTTGATCTAGTCTAAAATAGACCCTGGAATTCAAATGATCAGATCCATATCCTCATCCTTAGTTTGTTAAAGATTAAATCCCATTGTACCAAAAGTGAATTTTTCGACCTTAGTCTCGATTTCAAAATTTTTCCTCAAAAAGTTTTCAACATTTTTATTTTTTTGGGTATGCAAGCAGGAAATAAATTAAAGAAAAATGCATATTTTTAGGTTTTGAAAATCCTAAATCGATCGTCAAATTTAAAAACACCCTCCCATGCTTAAGATATGCCATGCCCTCACGCATTAGGAGGAAAAAGGGATCACCTTAGTGAAGAATGGTCGGGTTTAGGATGAACAAAACCTGGAAAAAGAAGTAAAAAGGAAAGCAAGAAAAAAATGATGGGTTACCTCCCATCCAGTGCTATCTTTTACGCCATTCAGCTAGGTGTGAAGGTATGCACAAAAGACGGAAAATCATGTAAATATTTGGACACTTGGATGCCCGCAAAAAAGGTGTCTTCTTCTAGATCCTAGAATATTGATTAGAAGCAATATTGGGATCAAAGTTGGATGGAAAATGATAAGTGTAGCCCGAGTTTGGCCATGATTTTAAATCAGGTTGGATGCCAAACTCGGGTGGGGTTGGTGGCAGGTTCGTAAGAAAGAGTCAGGGAAGGAATGGTGAGGATTGGGTGAAGTTAGTGTGGAAAAATTAGGTGCGTGAATAGTGGGTGGGTTAGGGTGTTTAGGGGGTGTATTAGGAATAAATTTGGGGTCAAGACAAGTCTCCAGATCACAGATTTCGCCGACCACTGATTCTGAATCAGAGTGCTCAAACAAATTATGGTCAGTAAGGGTATCTATTAACATTGTCTCCACCGTATTGGAAATTTCAGTATCTGAGTCCTCAAAAAAGTTATCATCATGGAATCTCTTGGAGGATTTGAAAATATCTAAAGTGATAGTTTGGCCTGCACAAGTGATATCCATTTTGCCTGTGTGGCAATTGATATTTGCCTTTGCAGTGGCTAAAACAGGGCGTCCAAGGATTATTGTGGAGTCCAGTAATGATTTAGGTACCTCAATGTCAGGAACCAGAAAGTATGCAGGGAAGACACAATTCTGGACCTTGACCAAAACATCCTCGACAATCCCACGAGGTTTGATTGTAGATTGGTCGGCTAATTGCAGGGTAACCTTGGTGAGTTTTAATTCACCGATCTGAAATTCTTCGAATAAACTCGTGGGAATAATATTAACTGAGGCACCATGATCAAGGAGGGCATGATTAAAGGTAGTGTCATCAATAATTACAAAAATTAAAGGCGCCCCCAGATCTTTCATCTTAGGAGGTAGCTTACTCTGTATGACAGAGCTTACTGTCTCCGAAAGATGCACCTGTCCAAGATTTTTGGCCTGCCTTTTAGGAGTACAAATCTCCTTCAAAAATTTGGCATAGGCAGGTATATATTTGATGGCATCTAGGAGGGGAATATTGATATGAACTTGCCCAAATAGATCCTTGAGTTTTTCTGTAGTGGGCTCAGATTTCTTTTTTTTTGTTGGTGGTGGGGTAGAGAGCTTGTGGGAAAGAGATAGGAATCTTGTCTTGAGATTTTTGTATTTCTTTTTCTTCCTGATGGGGAGGTGGGGAGTCAATTTGCATAGGTATTTCACCAGGTTTGTGTGAAGGCTCAGGATCAGTGGTGGTTTTCCCACTCCTCAAAGTAACTACATCTGCAGTCGGATTATTATTTGAAAGAGGTGGGGGGGCCTGAGATTGAAGAAATCTGGGAGGCTGCTGAGGTGGTGGATTAGGAGGAGGCTGATTTGGATAGTGTGGAGTTCTGCCCATATAATGGTTCCCTTGGTGATTAGGGTTGGGATGGAAGATGTCCTGCAGGTCCTTGCATGGGAGTAACTCCAATCTGATTGTTCAAATTTGTGATGGTGCGGGTTACTTCCATCATTTTTGTTTCCATATCCTGTAGGGTTCGCATCATCTGGGCATTGATGTCTTGTTGAGATGACCCAGGATGGAAGATTGGATTCGGCCCATACCCATTAAAATGATATGGTTGGGAAGAAACTTGATTGTTCCAAGAGTAGTTCTGGTAATTTTTCCAATTGGAAGAATTTTTAAAGGGCTCCTGGATGGCAGAAATATTTTGAGTGGGGTTAAGATCTGGATAGTTATAATTCCCCAGTGAATCATGGGCAACCTCAGAATAATCAGCAGGACTAGTGTTGAGATTGTGCAAATTTTCTCTTCGTGGAAAGTTAGGTTGGGTTAGATGTGGGTGTGGAGCTTGGGTTGATGTGGCCAGTCTTTCCTTAATTTTCTTTTGATTAATATGCATCTGGTCGAGTTTTTGAGCAATCAATTGAAGATTGTCTTGGGTGACAGGGATAGATTGAGTGCCTATTTCATGAACACCGAACTACGAGTCTTGGGTTCTGCAAAATGTCTTCATGGAAGCTTGATTAAATGAGTTTTCACTCATTTCTTCAAACAGGTCGTAGGCACTTTCAGCATCTTTATTTAAGAAGTTGCCACCACATGAGGCATCGACAAAATGTCAGATTTGATCTTCTACTCCATGATAGAAGATTTGTATGACCTGCCATAAAGGAATCTCATGGTGCGGGCAACTTCTTAAAAGATCTTGAAATCTTTCCCAAGAATCATGGAAAGTCTCACTAGATTTTTGGTGAAAGGTCGTAATAAATCTTCGCAAGGAATTGGTACGACCTATGGGAAAGAATTTCTTAAGGAAGGCGTTCTTGAGCTGAGGCCAAGTTGTTATGGGTCGACCAATGGTCCTGAACCAATAAGCGGCCTTATCTTTAAAAGATAATGGAAAAAGCCGCATCAGCCATATGTCTTCTTGCACATTTCGAGAATGGGTTGTTTGTGCAAGAAGAGTTAGCTCTTCAAGGTGGCTGAAAGGGTCTTCCCTAGGAAGGCCAAGCAAGTGTTTAATTAGGTTCATGACAGTAGGCTTGATCTCAAAGTCCTCCTCTGGTATGACCACCCTTGGTCATTCCTCATACTAAGACGAATCATAGAAATCTTTTAGAGGAATAACAGGCTGCTGACGGGGTGGTGGGTGTGGCTTTGGATTGGTTAGGTTTTTAATGTTCCTAGTCAATGTTTCTTGATTGGAATTTAATTTATTAATCTGCTGAGCCATCAATTTTAAAAGATTAGGCAAGGGGTCTTGATGTTGTGTTTAGGGCAACTCAAGATTAGGGAGCTCCAAGTGTGGGAAGTTAAAGGTAGGTGGGTTTTGGGTGGAAGGGTTAGAATTAGGGTTAGTGGTGGTGTTAGAGGTAAGGTTAGAGATGGAAGTGGAAGGGTCAATGGACCTATTTTGTTGAGTTTCCATTTTTTATAAGGAGAAGAAGACAGAAAAAGTGGTCTTTTTGCGTGGGGGGCGAAATCAAATGGTCCTTCCAAGTGTGGATTTTGAGACCGTCGCCCATGCATAAAATGGCAGAATGGGAGGGCAGGAGAAGAGAAAGAGATGAGAGAAAGTGTGCAATTCAAAAAAATAAAACTAGACCTAACTTAAGTGTGACTCCCTAGAAATAAACCTAAGACTTATTCTATGTAGGAAATAAATAGTCAATAGTGAATACCCATTCTGTCAACAAATCTAGCCAAGTTGCTTAATGGGAGGTTTGGGCACAAACGTTTCCTAGGGAAAACCCCAGGTGCTTGTACAAACCCACGCCTGGTCGTTTGACACGGCCCCTCAGCTTGAACACCAGATATAGATGATAGAATTGGTACTAACTAAAGAAAACTTAAGACCTAAATAGCAAGCCTAAGTTGATTAAGGTTTAGAGGTCAAGTTGCTACAAATTTTAATTAGGTCTAGGATGCTATAGTGCACATGGAATGTAGAGGGTGTATATTGGGTTGTTGCCCTGTTATTTCAATTTTTTTGTGTGTGCAGGAATTGGAGTGGCTCCAATGAAAATCAAGTGGTCACAAAATTTTTTTTGTATTTTTGTCTTTTAGGATTTCATTTAATCAAATGTGTTTTAGGGTTTTTCTTTTTAAATTTTCAAACAAGTTTGAAACTCCACAATCAAAGGAAAGACAAGTTGCATTGGTGATGGTTAATTTCCTTTAATGTGAGTCTCTAAAAAGAAAGAAAGAAACCCTAAGCCAATTATCCCTAAGACAGAAAATTACTACCAATGAATTAATTTTAGGTTTTCTGTATTAAGTAGTGGTCCAAATAAGTCAAACAACACCACTACTTTGAATAAAATCAAACAGGGATTCCAAAAAAGATTTTTGTAAGATTTTAGGAATTTTTTTGATAATTATTTTGAATTTTAAATTATACTAGTGTTAAAGTCTAGAAATGATACCTGTGGATATTTTGGACTTTTTAGTATTACCACCGACCTCATAAAATTTTTGTGATTTTATATGATGTGTAAAATTTCACAAGGATTCCAGTAAGATAAATTTCACAAAAATTGGAGAAGCATAAAAAATTATAAAAATTTGTGGACAGTAGCAAAATAGGAAGATTAGAGGGTATGATCCCTCTGCAGTCCATGAATTTTTAAAAATTAAATACAAATCCAATTTATCTAAAATTTGGAACAAATGTTCCTAACTTAATTGGGAATCACTGTACGAAATTTAATGACTTTATAAGGCCTGTGATGTTAGGAATTGATTTTTCAAGTCCGGATAGAAATCTAGACCCGAAAAATAGAACACAAATACTTGCAATAGAGTGGCGTTAAAGAAGCATTCATGCAAACAATGGATTTTAAAATGCACCACTCCACTTAGTCCTGAAAGCCAAGTTTAATATTTTTTTGGTAGTCTTTTAGCCTAAATGTGACAAGAAAGGGGAACCAACCTGAAATCCACGGGAAGAAAAGGAACTTTTGGCTTTCACTTCCAAATTCCCGCCTTCCTGCTGTAATTCCTGGACACACGAAAGAAAGAAAGAGAAGGGGATGAGATCCACTTCAAGAAAGAGAAAGTTAACTAATGCAAAGCCGTGCCTCCCAAGCAACGACGCCAAAAAGTGATATGGATTTTACATGGTTTGTAAAATACGTTGTTGTAACGCGTAAAATCGATCAACTCTTAAATTTAAATTCCTAGATAGGGGAGTATCTAGGGTCATCCAAGGAGGCCAAATGTTTGCAAAATTTATTCTCTTACTTAGAATGCAAATCTCAACTTTTTTTTTGGAATTTATCAATATATCATTTTTTTGTTTTTGAATTAAGGCAACATGCGAAATTATGACAGGAAAGTGATTTACCCTTCAAATTCAATAAAATACTGCTAAAGTGCCAAGTAGAACCTCTCCCTAAGCTCACTCTAGGCAAGTGGAGACCTAGAATAATTAGGGAGAGGGACTGAAGAATGCTAGAAACAAAGCAATTAGAAATGCAAATAAGAAATTGCAAAGAAGGCAACTAGAAAAATGAAAAAGTGTTTTACAAAAAGGCCTAGTAGAGGAATGCTTCTACTACTAGAAAAATTGCAAATAAGAAAAGCAAACACAAATCCTCTAGATATATGGTGAAGAAGAGGGTTTCTTGCTCCAAGCTTGGTAGCTCCTAAGCTTGAAAAGAGTCCTTCAACTCCTTCCTTACTATGCTCCGCCAAGGTGATGTCCTCCAAGGCAAGACCTAAAGGGGCGTGCCCTAAGCTTCTCTCCAAGGGTGGATGTCCACCCTAGGTCCTTCTCCTTTGCCTAGCCGTCCTCCTTGAAGTAGAAAAATCCTCCCCCTTGGCATGGCCCAAGTTGAAGAAAGTGGGGAGAAGGCACCAAAAGGGCTGGTGATGTGTCCCTTTAATCTCCTTCTCTACTCCTTCTTCTTGGCCGTAGGTGTAGGTAGTATAGGTAGCAAAATACACTAATGGAGGATGCCCTCAAATGGTAATAGGTGATGAGTTTTTATAGAATAGGAAGGGGGCTAAGGTGACTCATGGAATGGAGGGCTAAGATGGAGAGATGGAGGTGGTTGGGGTTCCAATGGCTAAGGTCAATTGGCGCCAACCCAAGGGACACCTATGGGGTGGTTATGGGTGGTGACACCCCTTGGTGTTGGCGCCCAAATGGCTTCTATAAGGAGGTCTTAGTTGGCGCCAAGAAGGGTTCTAGAAGGAGGGATAGGTGGATGTCTAGGATGGGTTGTAGGGTTAGGTGTATGGTGGATGTGGGGGTGGATGTTGGCACCAAAAAGAGGGGTAGTTAGGGTTAGGTTTTGGTGCCAAAATTTGTGCCTTTTGGTGGTGATAATGGGGTGGAGGGGTGGCTAGGAGGTGGCACCAACTTGAGTTGGATAGCTAGCTTAGGTAGGGATTTAGTTGGTGGAGCTAGCTAGGGTTGAATTTGAAGGTGGTGGATGGCCAAGGAGCTGGTTGCTAACTAAGCTAAGTTATCTTAGCTAGCTATGGAGTAGAGGAGGAGGTATTGGAGCTAGGGTTTGAAGAGAGGAGCTGAGGAGGAGAAGTCTGGAGCTGGAACTGGAGCTGGCTGCTGCTGAAGAGGTTGGCATAGAGCTACTCTAGCTGGCTTAGCGTGCTAGTTCTTTGCTAGCTGCTAAGCCAAGCTAAAGTTAACTAGCTTCTACCATAATGAGTTGAGGTGAGCTGGGTCTGGTGCTCCCGGGAGGATCAAGCTGGTTGAGGCAGTTAAGGTAGCTTAGCTCAACTCAGTTGAGCTAAGCTGAATCCCCGGGTGCTAGTCTTGAGCTTCCTGAGCTGAGATGAGTTCTTCTTCAACTGGCTGGAGTTGAGTGGAGCTAGATGCAGCTGGGTCTGAGCTGGGGTGAACTCCTGTCAACTCAGCTGAGCTAACGAGAGCTCCCTGTGGACTAGTGGGAGCTGAGATGAGCTAGACTCAGCTAAGTTGAGCTGGATCTGAGTTGACTTGAGCTAGGGTAAGCTAAGATGAATTCTCTTGAGCTTCCATTCAGCTGTGATTAGCTGAATGGAGTTGGGATGAGCTAACCCTAGTTCAAGTTAGCTAGGTTCCAACTGTGGTGAGCTGGATCAAGCTGAGTTCCAGCTAGTCTGAGCTTCTCCTTCACCATTTGCCTTGTTGAGTGCTAGGGTTTTAGGGATCTGTATATCTGTTCATCCCTAACACTCACAAAAACATATGGAAAAGATAATAAAAAATGTAATGCATGCCTAACCTAATTTATGCCTAAATGCAGCCCAAAAACCTATTTGTGGAGTAAAACTCTAAGAGCTAGGTTTATTTTAATGCATAAGAATGATGATATACTGGCATTTACCAGTAGCCATAATGCATTTGTAAAAATCAACGTATACATGCATTTCATTGAGAGGGGAGGAAAGTGAATAAATTGGCCTTGTAATTAACATATTCTTCAAGTGCTGCCCTGCAAAATATCCATCTTCATTTTTTTTTTATTTGGCTTTGAATTTCTTCTTCTCCGCGCCGCTCAGGGCATGGCTTGCTCTTCGCGCCATTCTCTACCACAGCTTGCTCTGCCAGCCGCATGGCCGATCATGTGCAGCCCAGGGCATGACTATGCATGCTTCTCCCTCCTTTAAAAGGACAAGCCTTCTTCCTTGCGCTGGCGAGCCTGGTCCAACATACAGATAGCAGATCCTTCCTCTAGGCCATCTCCTCCCCTCTCCCCTCCATACACAGCATCTCTTCCTCCTGAAGAGATACGCTGTGGGCAGGAGCTGCTCACAGTGGTCGACAACCACCACTGTGAGTCCCACCACCGCCCAGCTCATCCAAGAGCCGGTGGGCATGGTGGTTCACTTCGCTGTTTCACCCGCTCAAAGTTCTTTTGCCATTGCCACAGAGTCGAGCTTTGAAGCTCAACCGTAGTAGCAACAAGGCACCGGCAGCCCCACGCAGTGCGCAAGCCTCCGCGCGCACGCCAACAGCCGGCGCCATCACCTTCCGCACGTGCAGGCCTGCTCCACAGCGCCCATGCACGCAGAACCAACTGCAGCTGGTCGCTTGAGTCGAGCACACATTGTAGCCGCTGTTCACACTTGAGAGCGCGACACTGTAGCTACAGTGCGGTGACCGGAAAGTTTCTGACTTATCCGGTCACCGCACGCTCTCTCTCCGTGCCGCAACCGCCTCCAGCCTGCGCCCGCGTCTCTCGCCGCGCCCGCTCTAGCGCCTACGCTCACGTCTGCACCAGCTCGCTCCCGCATCCACGTCTTCACCCGGTCACTCCAGACCGCAACATGGTGCGCTGTGATCCACAGCGCGCTGTGCTACACTCTCCCCTCACGCCCGCTCCCTCCAGCGCACGTGCGCATCTTCACGCGCCTATGCTTGTGCGTGCCTGTGCCTGCGCGTAGGACACCAGACGATGGGGGCAGCCTCCAGACGGCTTAAACGCCTGCGCCCTCTTCCTCCAGCAGACGCTCTCTCTCTTTCTCACTCACACACACACACCACACTTGTACACACTCACGTGTACACTCACTCACTCACTTGTACACGACTATATTCTTATATATATATATATACATATATATATTTATATATATATATATTTATGTACGTATATATATACATATATCTATACATATATTATTACCTATACAACTAAGTGTAAGTATATATACATATATATATATACCTATGTACATATACTACTGTATATATATATATATAGATATATATTTATATCTATATAGTTATATATACATACCTATACATCTAATTATAAATATATATATATATATATTTACATACATCTATCTATATATACATTTACATATCTATATATATACATATATATATATATATAACTACATATACACCTATTTAATTATAACCCTATCTATATATGTACATATAAATATATACTTACCTTCATATCACCTACCACGCGTTATATCACTGGAGTATCTGCACCAGTTGCTGATATTCCCCGATACCCGCATACAGAAAGCATCTCCGCACACACCTTCCACCCATCCATCCTACACTCCACGCGGCACTTCGTCCTGTTGGTTGGGTCTTCCTAGACGACGATCAACTCGACACCATGCTACACGCCATTTCCACCTTCACCCCCACCCCTATATATATAATATATATATATATATATATATATATATATATATATCCTATATTTATCTTATTTCTATTTCTCTTCCCTGTTATTAAAAAGATAAAAAAATATATATGTAAAAGAGAAAAGATAATCCTTGACTTGCAGGTACTCGATCTTGCGAAAAGCAAGACTAGTTTTGGAACCCTAATTTGGCCCAAAGCCAAGAACCTGATTTTGAGGGTGTACCTCAAGGACAAAAAATTATCAAAAAAAATCTTAAATAGAAAAACACCAAAAACATAATAAATGAATGGAAGAGATTCATAGGCTAGGTTAAAAATTTTTTTTAAAACGATGGTTAGGCTCGATTTAGGTTAACCACTATACTCACTTCAATGCTAATTTCGCCATATTAACACAACCTATCTGGGTCTACACCAATCAACACAACGGCAAACCCAATATATATCTCCCCGGCATATTCGACTTCTCTGCTTCTTCCTAAGTGTTTGGAATTAAAGGTGCATTTTTGTAAGATGGGTTCTGGACAACGGTCGATGAGCTGTTACCATCGATAACTTGCCAGCCATACTCGTGCGGTGAAATGTGGCTTATTTCTTTCCTCTTTTCCTCTTTTCTATTTCTTTTCCTTTTTGTCCTTTTGGATACTTTTTCTTTTTTTTTAAGTAGTTGGCTTCCCTAATCTATGATTTACCTAAAGGTAGCAAGAAGAAAATGGTCATGTGACTGGGCTCTGGACAACCGACCAATGGGCTATTACCCACGATAACTTGTCAACCATCTCACCCTAGAAGGTTCATTAGCTACCCAATTTTCATTAAAAATGCCGAAAAGTCAGTCAGTGCAAATAGTGTGTAGATGTTTAGACTTAAAGTCCCTTAAAATCAGAGGGTGGGTTGATAAGTCGTTTGCGTATCACCCCAAATTATTTAACCAATTTAAAATGAATTTTCAAATGGTATGGACTTGAGAAACAAGTACACATTTTAGTAGACACCCAGGCTGATTAAGCCTGAAGACTTAAAGGGTGCAAGTGTTCAGGTCCTATTGCATTATTTCCTAAGGTTGAAAATTTCTAAAGCCAAAGTTTTCTTTTCCTAATTCAATTTTTTTTTTTAATGAAAACGAAAAATAAGGAAAATTTACAAGAAATCCATAGAGCTGACAATATGATTCAGAAAATGAATCCACCCCCCCATGCTTAACTCATGCAATGTCCTCATTGAAAATAAAAGGCATGAGAAGAAGGGTAGAATGAAGCAAATATCACCTGTATTCCATGATGCTCAGGTCAGCTCTGAGTCAGACTATACAAGTGCTGAGTTTAGTGCCATCTGCTAGGTGGGGTCCAGCCAAAAAAAGTCAGATTAAGGTTAAAGCAACCTTGTCTGAGATAGGTTTTGGAATGACACGATCAACATAAGGTTTTAGATGCTATCCATTGACCTTAAAAGAATTACCATTCCTTGGGTCAGAAACCTCAATGGCTCTATTTGGGAATATCCGATCAATGATGAACGGGCCATTCCACTTTGACCTAACTTGCCAGGAAAGAGCTTAAGTCGAGAATCAAAGAGGTAGACCTTCTAGTTCTACTCAAAGCTCTTGTGGGAAATCAGCTGGTCATGAAGATCTTCGATCCTAGCCTTATAGATCTTGGAACTCTCGTATGTGTCATTTGTAAGCTCTTCCAACTCAGATAGTTGGAGTTTCTTAGCCTTTCCTGCTAAACTTAAATCAAAGTTGCATTTCTTGATTGCCCAGAATGCCCTATGTTTCATCTCAACGAGTAAATGACATGGCTTTCCATACACCAGACAAAATGGTGACATGTCGATAAGGGTCTTGTACGCCGTACGGTAGGCCCCCAAAGAGTGTCATCAAGCTTTTGAGTCTAGTCTTTTCTAACAGGCCTAACCGTCTTTTGTAGAATGTTCTTGATCTCCCAATTAGAGATCTCGGCCTGTCCATTTGTCTTGGGATGACAAGGTGCGTAAATTCTGTGATTCACCCCATATTTTGCCAGTAAATTGAGGAACTGGGCATTGGTGAAGTGAATACCACCATTACTGATGATGGCCCTCAGAATCTCGAAGCAACTATAGATATTTTTCTTGACAAAATCGATGGCCACCTTATGGTCATTGGTTCGAGTAGGGATAGCCGCAATCCACTTGGACGCGTAGTTGACTGCTACAAGAATGTACTAGTGTCCGAATAAAGGGAAGAATGGTCCCATGAAATCGATCCCCAAACGTCAAAGATTTCGACGAGAAGAATCGGGTTTACAGGCATCATGTCTCTCTTAGCTATGCTCCAGAGTGCCTGGCACTGAGAACATCACCTTGAGAATTCCTGGGCATAATCCAGGTTGCAAAATTTTTACTACCATCTTTTTCCTAGAGAAATGTCCACCACATAGAGATGCATGACAGAACTCAAGTATGCTTTGAAACTCAATCTTTGGAACACATCGGAGAATAATCTGTTCAGAGCTGATGTGGTACAATTTAGGGTCATCCCAAAAGTAATATTTTTCCTTAGATATAAGTCTATCCCATTATTGCTTGGTCTAATCTTGGGGGATTTGACCAACAGCGAAATAATTAACCATGTCTACAAACTAAGGGGTTTGGACACCTGAAACAACAAGAATTGTCTCATCCAAAAAAGTATCAGTAATTGGAATATCCGAACGAGAAGAATCACCTAGGAGTCTTGAAAGATGATCTGCCACCACATTTTGTGCCCCAAATTTGTCTTTAATTTCAAGATCGAATTCTTGAAGTAAAAGAATCCATTGGATGAGCCAGAGCTTGGCATCTTTTTTAGCCAAGAGATGTCTCAAGGCCAAGTGGTTGGTATATATTACAACATGAGATCCTAAGAGATAAGCCCTAAATTTTTCCAACGCAAAGATTATAGCTAGCAATTCCTTTTCGGTAACAGTGTAGTTTCTCTGGGCCTCGTCTGGAGTTTTGCTGGCATAGTAGATGACAGAGGGCTTCCTATCAATTTTCAAACCCAAAACAGCCCCATCGCATAATCAGAAGCGTCGGTCACGATCGCAAATGGGGTTGTCCAGACCAATGGTTGCATCACTGGAGCACAAGTGACTGCTATTTTAAGAAAATCAAATGCCTTGTGTCATGATTCATCAAAATTGAATGGTGTATATTTGGCCAGAAGGTTGCTCAATGGTCGAGCAACCTTAGAAAAGTCCTTGATGAGCCTCCTATAAAATCCCACATCACCAAGAAATGATTAGATTTGTTTAACAGATGTGGGAGGAGGATGTTTTGAGATAGCATCGACCTTAGCTTTATTAACCTCAATTCCTTGCTCAGAGACTACATGACCCAAGACGATGCCTTCTTGTGTCATGAAGTGACTCTTTTCCCAGCTAAGGAACAACCGTGTTTTGATGGATCTCTTAAGGATCAATTCTAGGTTTGCTAGGCAAGAATCAAACGAACCTCCAAAAATGGAGAAATTGTCCATGAAAACATCCATAAACTCTCCTACCATGTCTAAAGAAAAGGCTAGACCACACCTTTGAAAAGTCGCAGGTGCATTGCAAAGCCTGAATGGCATTCTACAGAATGCAAAGGTTTCATAGGGATAGGTGAAAGTCATCTTTTCTTGATCCCTAGGATGGATAGGGACTTGGTTGCATTCTGAGTAACCATCCAGGAACCAGAACTACTTTTGATCGGCTAACCTTTCAAGGATTTGGTCAATGTAAGGTAGAGGGAAATGATCCTTTTGCATGGTTGTGTTCAGCTTCCTATAATTGATACAGACTCTCCAAGGGGAAGCTGAAACGAGTTGTGATAGAGTCCCCTTTCTCGTTAGTCACAATAGTAATCCCATCTTTCTTGGGAAAAATTTGTATAGGACTATTCGAGATTGGATAAATGATTCCTGCGTTGAGCCACTTAATGATTTCCTTCTTGACTACTTCCCACATATTAGGGTTCAATCTCCTCTGCATCTGGCGAGAAGGGTAGTATCCATCTTCCATAAAAATTCTATGATTGCAATAAGATGGCTCAATCCCCCTATGGTCATGGATGGCCCAACCAATTGCCTCCTTTTTTGCTTTTAGGACCTTGATCAGTTTCATCTCCTACTTAGTCAGTTTTGAACTTATAATCACAGGGAGAGTTTTCTTTGGTCTTAAAAATTTATATTTTAGAGTCTCAGGCAATGGTTTCAGTTCAAGCTGGGGTGGGTTTAGGATGGAAGGTAAGGTGGATGCTGATGAAGATTCATTAGGACGATCCATAGGAAGAGGTTGGGAGTGAATGAAATCAGCAACCTCCTCAGGGTGCGGCGGGTCTACCACGGAAGGTTGTGGGTTTGGTTCATCAGTGAAAAAGGAATTCTCAAGGACAATACAAGCCATACAAGTTTCAACATTCAAATCATCATCCTCAAGTTCCATAATATATCCACAATCCTCAAATTTGTTAATTGCCGTAAAAATAACAAGTACCATTTTTCTATCTCCAAAGGTGATTTCCATGCTACCACTTTAACAGTTAATATTGGCCTTAGTAATAGCCTGGAACGCACGACCCAGAATGATGGGCGTGTTCCTTAAATCTTTAGGTACATTGATAAACACACATGAATTCATGATAAAATGCTTATTTATGATAGTTCCTAGGCTTAGCATTACATATCATGTTATAAATACTGCATAACATCCATTGCATGGCATTTAGACTAGGTATGTATTATGTCCACTAGTTTCACCATTTTATATGACCAGGAGGTAGTGAGACATCTTTATGTGTTTCAAATGATGAATCCGACCGTACGGATGAATCTGGAGTGATGATTGTAGTCCGTCAGTGCAAAAATTGCCTTGATCAAAGCTCCATATCACCCTTTAAGAAAGAAGAAGATGGATTGCCTAGATGGCACCACATGGTGCCATCCAGGCCACCCCTCCTGAGCCATCACCTCCCAGCCTTGCTGCAAGAAGTGATCCCAACCGTTGGATCTCAATCCAACTGCTGAGACACGTGCTCCCACAGCTGAAGAGCACCCATCCTCAAGCTTGCTCAAGGAAGGATTCACCTTGACCATTAGATCTTCATCCAACGATCAAGGTGCACATGACCACACCACCTTCCACTTGACGAAGTGGCACTTTGGCCAAACGGTGAAGCACCTGCTCCTCAAACAAGAGGTGCGGGTTCGAGCTACAATCCACCACGCCCGCTACAACGCCGGTTGAAATAGGGTTGCTCGATCTTGATCGAGTGGTTGAGACTCGTCACACAAGATCTGATGCTGCTCACTGATGTGAGGATGCACACCAAAACGCATGCGTGCAACCTAAGGCGCGCACTTAAGTTGACCGAATGCGTTATCGACTGTCAAATCTTCGTGAAGGCCTGATCCGAGGGCGTCTCTCAACCGTGCGATGCTTCATCTGATGACTGTCAGTGCATGCGCCAGCGGTAAGACATTGAAACACGGGCAAGCGCGCATTCCCTCCTCGCGATCTCAGCCATCCATGCTCGATCCAACAGCTGATGATTGCCGTGCCCTACACCAACTGCAGCCGTGCTTCCAAGCACTAGTCAAGGCGCGTGAATGCTGCAGCAACACCTCCGGCTAGTCTTTAGCGACGTCATAAATGTCACTAATGGCCCTTACGTGCAAACCACCTCCATTCCACCACTATATAAACACCCCTACACCCCCCATTCCTCTTTATCTCTGCCTACTCTACTCCCACCTACTTCTAAGCTCTAGTAGCCTACCAAAGCTCCATTAGAGCTTACTCTCAAGCTCTAAAGGCCTCTTATTAGTGTAATATTCCTATTTTCCACCACCTTCATAACTTGCCTTGGAGCCATCCTCGCACCTCCATTATGATAGAAGATTGCCTTCCTCTTCTCACCTCCATTCCAAAGCCTCAATGAAGCATTCCTATGTCCAGCATCCTCCTACATCTCACCTCCATCATCCCGCATCTCACCTTTTTCATCCAAGCTTCCGCTAGGCACCGTCGTCTCGCCGAACAACCGATTCAGGGGATTTCTTCTCACCCCTATCTCTTTTATGCTTTCGTAGATTATTGTAATAAACATTGGAGTGATATATCATACTTGTTCCATCTCATTTAGTGAACTTATCTTGCATGTCTTTTTTATTTCAAAAGCACAAAAATAACAAAACCTAAAAATACCAAAAAGAAACAAAACGAAGCACGGTTTTCAAACAAAGTAAACGTCACCTCCCTGTGTTCGACTCGAGACTCCCTTGGAGTTTCGGTTATAAATTCTATTTGATAAAGGTGTTTTGCAAGCTACGACGATAGGTTCTCCAAACCCCAATTTTAATTCGAGAAACACGATTCATCATTTTGGTGTCGTTGCCTGGGAGGCAACGGAATTTACTTTCTTATTTTCTACGCTTGTTTGCATTTACACATTATTAACCCTACTTGTCTCTAATCTACTATCTTGCAGGTACCCTAGCAAGGAGATCCAAGTGCAGTAGATCGGAGTAAGGTGTGGGTAGAGTAATTTGTAAGTGCCCCCTTACATTCCCCCCCACTAGTTTCATTTTGCAACATTCAAAACCAAGACCTAATCTACTTAGGTGTTTGAATAAACCCTATGATAGAATTTCTTTGTCTTGTTTGTCACCTCCACTCATCTCACCCTCACATATTATCAAAAAAAAACAGAAAGGTACTTCTTGTGGGAGAAATCAACGTACACACTACATACACCCACATTTGTGGCACACAACCTAACTTGATTTTTATTTACTCAATTGGGATTCTGACTTGTGGAACTGGTACACACAAATCAATACATAAAGGAGCAGAAATCAGTCTAGGTTAATCATCTCTGCATGCCAAATTGTTGGTGCATCTGGGTCACCAGATTGAATTGTTTGGACTGCACCACCCAATTTAAAACTGATTGATTTTGTAGCTGCCCCAAAGGATTCAGCATTTAGGTCAAGCTAGGCACTCCATATTTTCTAGATTTGTAAAGGAAAATACTTGAACACATGATTTCAAACTTGGTTTGCCTCTTCGAAATTGGGTTGAATATACCTAACACTTGAATCCTAAACACTACTAAACAAGATCTGAATCTTAAAACTCACTTCATCCTAAATAATCTTGCTTGAAAACTTTTTGGTTGTGCACATACACACATTCTCAAACAAATCATTAAGGGCACAACCCATTAAGGGCCCATCACATTCCAGAAGCGCCAATATCCTAAGCCTAACTAAAATTTATTAGACGTTGGCCCTAAGGACTGGTTTGCTCGTTTGGATCTAGGTTGAGATTGTTCACGATTAACCTACTTATACTAGTCAATCGGATGACTAGCTAGGGAAGTAGTGTCAAACGACCGTGGCTGCGGGGTACACTAGGAACTAGAGGTGCAAGCTAAAGGAAGAACCTTCTCCCTAGTCGTTCCTCCTAACTGGTTGGATTGCCTGGATACAAGTAGAGTAAATCATCCATAATCTTAGGATGGATTCTGTGAGTCTATAGACCTTTAGGATACACAACCTAAGGCAGTCTTGCATTTTTTGTGCTGTAGGGTTCCTTCTCTTCCCCATCCTTCGAACTTCCTTCCAATATATGCTTGGAAGGAGGTCATTGAACCCTAGATTGGAAGGACCTTTAGACCATTCTTGAAGGCGGAGGTTGAGCTTTAGCAAAGGAGATCCCATGGCTGATCAACAACCACCTCCCCTACCTTCGAACTAGCAGGAGCTGATTCAGAGGTAGTTGAAAGAATTGCTGCAGATGCAGCAATGGTTCCAACGAATGAATGGTCAGGGCGCTCGACCCTTAAAGGATTTCTATGTCCCTTCAAACTATGGGGAACATCCCAACATCATGATTCCTGCTGGAGACATAGAAATCAAGCCCTAAGTCTTAAGCTTGATTAAGCATTTCCATGGGCTTGGCTTGGAGGACCCATTCCAGCACTTGGAGGATCTAACCACTTCGGTTCAGACCACCAGAGCTAGGAATGTGAACGAAGGGCAAATGACCATGAGGCTCTTTCCCCACTCTCTCAAAGATAAGGCCACACATTGGTACCGTACCATCGGAAGGCCAATAGAAACATGGGTTGCTCTTAAGTCAGCTTTCCTGAAGAAATTTCTCCTAATTGGATGGACCAATGTCTTGCGATAGGCAATTACCACTTTCACCCAATGGCCGGGGGAACCATTTCGTGTTGCCTGGGAGTGATTCCAGGAACTTTTGAGGAAGTGTCCACATCACGAGGTGCGGAAATGGCAACTCATGCAGATTTTCTATCACGAATTGGTTGAACACTTCGTAATCTTGTGGACGCCTCCTGCACAGGTAATTTCCTTAATAGGGATACAGATAGCACATACAACCTATTTGAGGAAATGAGCGAGAACTCAATTAATCACACCTCCATGGATGCATTCAACATGTCCCAACAACCCAGGTCAAATGCTAATGGAATTGATTTGTAATAAGTTCAATAAGATGGGCTTGGTTGCGAAAGGAATGGAAGATTGGATGTCTGGGAATTCAGGAAACACATCTACACCTACTCAATCCCAGAATTCGGGATTTCATTCCTCATGAGCTCCCACGGGGTGGGATTTCGTGAACCAACTTGAATCGGCTCAACCTATGAGCCAGGATTTCTCGGAACCTTATGGGTTCCAAACTAGGGCCTTTGATCCTAGTTTTTCTGATCCTTCCTTCCTTCCATCCTTTCCCTATGTGGATGCATATTCATTGCTGGAGAATGCTAGGTCCAACCCATATTCCAATACTTATAACTCTTGTTGGAGGAACCACCCTAACTTCTCCTGGAAAAGTCAGGGGCAACAGACCTGAACACGACCCAGCAACTATGCATGTCAAAGACCTATGGGTCAAGGTCAAGTATACACCAAGTTGCCCCATAGACTGGTTACTCAGGCATCTTGGAAAGCCCAACAATCTACAGGGTAGGTTGATTTAAACTAACAGATCGTGGAAATGCAACGATCCATGCTTCAGCTTATGCAGCAAATGGAGACATCATTAGACAACTTGCAATCCGGGTTTATTGCTAACATCCAACAACCCGGATCTCTACCATCCCAACCCATACCCAACTCATGCAATATGTAAAATCAGGGCAATAGAGCCCAAGGGTACGAAAATGAAAGGGACCCACATGTGCATGATCAGGTGGTTGAGAAGGGTTCCTCCTCCTCTTCTTCTTCTTCTTCTTCTGCTTACATGACCAACTAAGGCCCTCCAATCTTCACCAACCCACCTCAAGACCCAAACCCTCTTGCCTCTGCAAACTCCGTCACTTGAGAAGTGGAAAGCAGAGCAAGGATCCTAAATTACCTACTAGAAGCCAAAACCTTGTGAGCTTAAGAGAGTGGAGGAGATTGAAGAAGACAATAAGGCCCAGGGACCAGAAATTGAAAATACCACTCACATCTCATTCCCTGAAGCCCTATTAAAAAGCAGGAAGAAGAAACCCTTAGATAGCAATGAGGAGCTCCTAAATTTATTCAATAGCGTTGAGATCAATATTCTGCTCCTTGATGATATTAAGCACATCCTAGCTTATAGTAAATTTTTGAAAGAACTATGTACCCGAAAGCGTAAGCCGCGAGAACCCACTCAGAGGAAGGTGATTCTCTTTGAGCAGGAAAGTTTTGTCATCCTGCATCACCTTCCTCAAAAGAATAAAGATCTAGGGGCCTCTTTGATTTCATGCGTCATTGGGGAATACACATTTGATAGCATTACTAAGGTTGGATCTAGGTGCATCCATCAACCTAATCATAACTTCTCTTTATGAGAAGTTTGGGTTAGGTGAACTTAGTCCAACCTTAGTAATGCTACAATTAGTAGACCGCTCGGTCGCCACATCGAAGGGCGTTATTGAGGATGTAATCATCAAGGTCAAGGATTTCTATTTTCCCATAGATTTCCTGGTCTTGACATGGATGTACCTAACGATTTGAGGAACACACCCATCATTTTGGGGCACCCATTCCTAGCTACCGCCAAGGCTAACATAAACTGTGAGAGAGGTAGTATGAAGATTGCCTTTGGGGATAGGAAGCTAACTCTTGATATTTCTAATGCGATAAGAGGATTTGAGGATTGTGGATTCATTGAGGAGCTCGAGGATCATGATTTTGAGACTTGTATGACGATTAGTGCAGTCGAGGACTCCACTAGCTTTAGCGAACTCAACCCACAACCCTCCATAGCAAACCTGCCACATCTTGAAGAGGCTGTTGATTTTGTTCATTCCCAGTCTCTTCCACTGGATCATTCTGATGATACCTTCTATACTAAACCTACCTCAGCTTGAATTGAAACCATTGCCTAAAAATTTGAAATACGAGTTATTAGGACCTGAGAACATGCTCTCTTTGATTAATAGTCCTGATTTGACTAAGGGCAAGAATTGAGGTTGATTAAGGTTCTTAAGAATAATAAGGAGGCAATTGGTTGGACCATCAACGACCTTAAGGGGATCGATCCATCTTATTGTAATCATCGTATTTTCATGGAAGATGGATCCCGCCCTTCTCATGAAATGCAAAGGAGACTAAACCCGAATATACGAGAAGTGGTCAAGAAGGAGATAACAAAGTGGCTCGATGTTAGAATTATATACCCAATCTCAGATAGTTGGTAGGTTAGCCCCGTTCAAATTGTACCCAAGAAGGAGAGAGTAACTGTTATGACTAATGAGAAAGAGGAAACCTTCACCACTCATTCAGCTTCTGCTTGGAGAGCCTGTATTGACTATAGGAAGTTGAACACAACCACTGAAAATGATCACTTTCCCTTGCCATTCATCCATCAAATCCTACAAAGGTTAACTAGACAAAAATACTTTTGCTTCCTAGATGGTTATTCGAGATATAGCCAAGTCCCTATCCATCCTGAAGACCAAAAAAAGACAACTTTCACCTTTCCCTATGGAACCTTTGTACTCTGTAGAATGCCGTTTGGGCTTTGCACTGCACCCACGACTTTTCAAAGGTGCATGCTGGCCATCTTTTCTAACATGGTGGGAGATTGTCTTAAGGTGTTCATGGATGATATCTCCATTTTTGGACATTCTTTTGAGTCCTACCTGGCTAACTTGGAATTGATCCTCTAGAGATGCACCAAGACACAGCTGGTCCTTAGCTGTGAAAAGAGCTATTTTATGACTCGAGAAGGCATTGTCCTGGGTCATGTGGTCTCTAGTCGAGGCATTGAGATTGATAAGGCTAAGGTGGATGCTATCTCTAGACATCCTCCACCTACATCCGTAAATAGATCCTCTCTTTCCTTGGGCATGTGGGTTTTTATAGAAGATTCATCAAGAACTTCTCGAAGGTTGATCGACCCTTGAGGAACCTTCTAGCCAATGACACGTCGTTCGAGTTTGATGAATCATGCCCTAAGGCAGTTGATTTGTTAAAAATGGCAGTCACTTGTGCCCCAGCATTGCAACCACCGATCTGGACAACCCCATTTGAGATTATGGCTAACACATCTAATTATGCCGTCGAGTCTATCTTTGGTCAGAAGATTGAGAGAAAGCCCTCTGTGATCTACTATGCTATCAAGACACCGGACAATGCCTAGAGGAACTACACCGTTACTAAAAAGGAATTGCTAGCTGTAGTTTTCGCTTATGAAAAATTTAGGGCTTATCTTTTAGGTTCTCATGTAATCATTTGTACCGATCACTCAGCCTTGAAACATCTCTTGGGCGAAAAGGATGCCAAGCCACTACTTATTCGCTGGATTCTATTACTTCAAGAATTTGATCTTGAAATCAGGGATAAAGCCAGGGCACAAAATGTAGTGGCAGAACACCTCTCGAGGATCCTAACTGTTTCTCCTCATCTGGATATCCCTATTTCAGATAGCTTTTCGGATGAGACTATCCTTACAATCTCCGGTATTCGAACCCCCTGGTTTGTAGATATCGTCAATTATTTGGCTATTGGTCAAATCCCCCAGGATCGGACCAAACAACAAGAGGACAGACTTGTGTCTAAGGCCAAATATTATTTTTCGGATGATCTTGAGCTGTATCACATCGGCGGAGACCAAATTATTCATCGATGCATCCCGAAAGTTGAGTTCCATAGTATACTTGAGTTTTGCCATACATCTGCATGTGGTGGACACTTTTCCGAGAAAAAGATGGCAGAAAAAATCTTGCAATCCAGATTCTATTGGCTGTCAATATTTAAGGTGCCTAGGAATTCTCAAAGTCGTGAGCCTGATGCCAGACACTAGGGGACATGGCTAAGAGAGATATGATGCCCTTATAACCAATACTTTCCATCGAAATTTTGGACATTTGGGGCATCGACTTCATGGGACCCTTCCCTCCTTCATTTGGACACTAGTATATTCTGGTCGCTATTGCTTATGTGTCCAAATGGATTGAGGCAATCCCCACCTGGACTAATGATCAAAAGGTGGTCATCGATTTTGTGAAGAATAATATCTTCAGTCGGTTCGGGATTCCTCAAGAAATTATCAATGATGGTGGCACACATTTCACTCATGCCCAGTTTCAAAATTTACTGGAGAAATACAAGGTGAATCATTGGATTTCCACACCCTACCAACCTCAGAAGAACGGACAGGCTGAGGTCTCCAATCAGGTGATCAAAAACACTTTGCAGAAAATCGTAAGGCCTGAAAGGATGGATTGGACCTGAAAGCTAGATGATGCTCTTTGGGCCCACCGTGCGGTGTACAAAACGCCTATCGATATGTCTTCGTTCCATCTGGTGTTTGGTAAGGCATCCCACTTACCTGTAGAGCTAGAACACCAGGCATTTTGGGCCATTAGCAAATGTAATTTTGACCTAGAGTTGGCTAGGAAGACTAGGAAACTCCAACTCTTTGAGTTGGAGGAGCTTAGAAATGATGCCTATGAAAATGCCAGAATTTATAAGGCAAGGACCAAAGCTCTCCATCACCAGATGATTTTACATAAGAGCTTTGAGCAAAACTAGAAGGTCTGGATTTTTGATTCTCAGCTGAAGCTCTTCCCTGGCAAGCTTAGGTCTAAGTGGGATGGCCCATTCGTTATTGAGTGGATTTTCCGTAATGGTGCTATCGAAATCTCTAACCCAAAGACAGGTAATTCCTTCAAGGTCAATGGATAGTGTCTCAAACCCTTTATTGACCATGTGCTCCCTGAACCCGTCTCGGACAAGGTTGCTCTTACATTGCCCTAACTACAGTAGGCCGATCATCACTAAGCTGAAGGCACTAAACTCAGCACATGTAAAGACTATTTCAAGCTGACCAGAATCTTACGGAAACTAGGTGCTATTCTTCCACTTCCAGTCTCCTGCATGCTTTCATTTTTAACAATGAGGACATTGCATTAACTAAGCATGGGGGGTGGATATATCTTATGAAATAATCTTTCTCAGCTGTAATAGTAATTTCCTATCATACTTTAAAAAAAAATATGAATTAGGAGATGAGAACTTAGGCATTAGTAGTTGCAAACTTTATGAATTGATACTTTGGGACCTGAATACTTGGACTCTTTAGATCTTTGAGCTTAATTAGCTGTGGTGTCCACTCGAATGTTGACTTAGCCTCGAGTCCTCACCAATTCAATTTCATCTTTAATCTATTAAAAAAATTGGGATGATAAGTACACGACTTATCAACTCACCCTCTAATTTGAGGGGATTTTAAGTTCAAGCATCTACACACTATTCTCATTGACTCACTTTCTGGTGATTTTTATAGAAATTGGGAAGCCAATTAACTATCTAGGGTGGCATGCCTGGCAAATTATTGTGGGTAACAGCCCATTGGCCAGTTGTCTAGAGTCCAATCACAAGACTATTTTCTTCATACTACCATTAGGTAAATCTTAGATTAGGGAAGCCACCTACTTTGGAAAAAGAAAAAAAATGGAAAAAGGAGAAAATAAAAAAATTCAAAAATTTAAAAATAAAACCACACATCACCGCACGAGTATGGCTGATAAGTTGCCATGGGTAATAGCCCACTAGCCAGTTATCCAGAGCCCAGCTCACAAAAATGCACAATAATTCCCAAAACACTTCGGGATGAGGTGGGGAAGTAGAATAAATCGTGGAGATATACACTGGGTTCACCATTGTGTTGACCCCATAAATAAAAGTAGGGAGAAAGCTACTATTCGAAAAGATAAACCTTTAGGCAAGGTCACCTAGGGTTGTAGAAACCTGAAGTCCGTTTTAACAGCCGCCTAGTGAGTCTTTCACTCTTTTCACTAAATGCTTAGCACTTAGAGTCCTTTCTAAGTCTTGGGCCAATAGGGTAGTCATAAAAAGTAATCCTGAAACTCTCAAACTCTAAAAGTACCAAAAAAAAAAATTAGAAAAGGTGAAAAAAAAGTGTATCCTCCCTTTTCAAACAAGGTGATGGCTTGAGCGGTCTGCCTTCTGGCAGACACTCAGCACTGTCATGTTTTTGTAATTAGGTATTGGGCTTGAGATTTTCTAAAGCAATCGACAAATCTTGCCTAATTAAACAAATCTTGATTCTACTTTTATACATAGCATTTAGGTTAATTTTGCTAGGGACTAGAAAAAAGTAAGCATGGGGGTATGATAAACACACATGAATTCATGATAAAATGGTTATTTATGATAGTTCTAAGGCTTAGCATTGCAAAACATGTTATAAATACTGCATAACATCCATTGCATGGCATTTAGGATAGTTGTGTATTATGTACATTAATTCTTCCATTTTATATGGCGAGGAGGTAGTGCGACATGTTTACAGGTTTCGGATGAAGAATTCAACCATATGGATGAATCAGGAGCGATGATCGCAATCCGTTAATGCAAAAATCGGCCCGACTGATGAGCCCATATTTGTGGGCAAATTAGTTACTTAAGTGCCTAGGCATTAGATTAATATTAGCATATACATAGCATGCATTAAGATATAAATAATTTATTTTATATATATTTGCTCGCATGCATTCCATATATAAATTATTTAGCATGTATTAGAATAAGATAATTAGTCTTTAGGTTACATTATATGCCTATATTAGAATTAACATTTTATTGAGGGCTTGTACATAAATAAACCAATTTTTTATTATTTATTTTTATTCTCTCTTCTCCACAGTGAATATGCTGCCTCTCCACCACCAGTTGCCCGCACTGAAGACCTTCATTCAAGGATGAGCGGGAGAGGTGGATCTGGTCGGGGCAGTTGAGACTACAAGGGAAAGGTAGGAGGCAACCGGGCACTTGGAGGCCATCATCCTACTTCACCATCGTGTAGAGCTCAAAGCTCTTCCATTCCATACTGTGGGCCTCTACCGTGGAGAGAGCTCCACCATTGTGGACGTGTGGGCTAACAGCCCACATCATCGTCTTCAGAGCCTCGCACCACCGTGCTTGGTCATTGCCATCATAGTGCCTCAACCTCCACCAAATTCATCACCATGTGTCCGCCACTATTCATCTTCTTCTCCATTCTTCCTCTTCCTCTATTTCAACCCACCAAACCCAACATAACTCATCACCTCCAATGCCAACAGACCCACCAGAGGTCACCCTCTCCTCTCATGCACGCCACGCCTCTCCACGTGCATAGCAGTAGCGAGCAGCCCCGGCTAGCCCCCAGCGTGC
Organism: Thalassia testudinum; assembly: GCA_037157565.1. Classification (NCBI taxonomy): domain Eukaryota; kingdom Viridiplantae; phylum Streptophyta; class Magnoliopsida; order Alismatales; family Hydrocharitaceae; genus Thalassia; species Thalassia testudinum. Next base: position 15,441,748 of record JAZHRO010000063.1, read on the forward strand.
ACACCCTTGCTGCGCTCCCTTGCCTCCACCGCGCGCCACCCTGTTGTGCCTCTACCTGCCCGAGCAGCTTCATACGCAGACGCACAGCCCACACGACCGCTCTCCAGCTCCACCATGTGCAGGCACGCGCACGCTCTCACTGCACTCCCTAGCCATCTTCGCACACACACCACCCTTAGCAGTATCACCGTGCGTGCCCCCTTGCTTCACCTCTGTCACGCCCACAGTAGCAACACCTGTGGCTGCACTCCTCCAGTAGCTTCCTTGGGTGCACCCATGTGGCCCGTGTGCGTGCTGCCCTTCAGCTGCTCCACGCCGCACACAGAAATAGCAGCAATCAGCCACCGTCGCCGTTGACCTTCATTTACTCTAGCAGCTGCCACCAGCCACCGTTGCCCACGAGACTGCCACCATTGGAAGCGGCTCAGCCCACTTAACCTCCGGTTGCAGCCTTCCTTCCGACTATCCCTTCCTCCATGCGTAAGGTCAAGAGAAACATCTTCCCCTATTTTGCAATCAATTAAATTTTACATTGCTGTGTCATTGTGGAAAAAATGGTTCAGGTTATTATTATTATAATGTTGGCCATTTTATAAAGAGAACCCTCCTCTTTGCTTTAATTACTTTGTCATCATATGTGAACCTTATAAGCCTCATTTGAGTGTGGTTTTGATATCAATTCTTTGCGATTTCAATTGTGAACTTTTATGGAAGACTTTTGCGAGTTTTAAACGAATATTACCTCTCTGTGGATACGACCCACACTATTGTGAGTAGTTAATTTCAATTCAATATTTTGATTAGATGATTTTCCACCACTTGAAAAATACAATGATAAATCATCTTAATCATCATCTTCGAAAGCAAAAATCGACCCGTCACCGATCAGAGCTCCATAGCATCCTCTACGAAAAAAAGAAGACAGATGGCCCAAATGTCACCATGTGGCACCTTCCAGGCCACCCTACCTAAGCCATCGCATCCCTAGCCTCACCGCAAGAAGATATCCCAGCCATTGGATCTCAATCCAACAGCTGAGACATGCGCTCCCACGGCTGAAGGGTGCCTGGCCTTAAGCATGCTCAAGGAAGGATTCGCCTCGACCGTTGGATCTTCATCCAACGATTCAGGCACATGCGACGACACCACCCTGCACTTCACAAAGTGGCACTTTAGCCAAATGGTGAAGAACCCGCTCCTCAAATGAGAGGTGCAGGTTCGACCCACAATCCATCGCGCTTGCTGCAGTGTTGGCTGAAATAGGGCTACTTGATCTTGATCGAGTAGTCGGGACTCTTCATGTGTGATTTGACACTGCCCACCGATGTGAGAATGCATGCCAGATTGCACGTGCATGAACAAAGGTGCCCATTTAAGTCAACCAGATGCATTGTCAACCGCCGAATCTCCATGAAGGCACGATTTGCCAGCATTAAAAGCAGTGAAGGCACGATCCACAGGTGTCTCTCAACCATGCGACGCTTCATTTGACTGCTGTCAACGCTCGCGCCAATGGTGCGAGATTCAAATGTGGGCGAGCGCACATTCCCTTCTCGTGATCTCAGCCATCCACCCTCGATGCAATGGTTGATGATCGCCGCACCCTACACCAGCTGTAGCCATGCTTCCAAGCGCTAGCCAAGGCTCGTGAATGCTATAGCAACACCTCGACAGGTCTTTAGCAATGTCTTAAATGTCGCTAAAGACCTGTGCGTGGAAACCACCTCCATTCCACCACTATATAAACACCGCCACACACCCGATTCCACTTCATCTCTACTTACTCTACTCCCACATACTCCTAAGCTCTATTAGCCTACAAAAGCTCCATTAGAGCTTACTCTCAAGCTCCAAAGGCCTCCAATTAGTGTAATATTCTTGTTTCCCACCAAAACATCATCCTTCATCCCACCACCTTCATAGGTTGCCTTGGAGCCGTCCTCCCACCTCCATTCCTATAGAAGATCACCTTTGTCTCCTCACCTCCATTCCAGAGCCTCGGTGAAGCATTCCTCTACTTAGCATCCTCCTACATCTCACCTCCTTCATCCAAGCTTTCACCAGGCACCGTCATCTCGCCGAATAGCCGATTCGGGAGATTTCTTCTCCCCTTATCTCTTTTACGCTTTTGTAGACTATTATACTAAGCATTTGAGTGATATATCATATTTGTTCCATCTTATTTTGTGAACTTATCTTGCTTTTCTCTTTATTTCAAAAAGACAAAAATAAAAAAACCTCAAAATATGAAAAAGAAATAAAATGAAGCATGGTTTTCAAACAAAGTAAATGTCGCCTCCCTGTGTTCGACGTGGGTCTCCTTTGGAGTTTCAGTTATAAATTGTATTTGATAGACACATTTTGCAAGCTACAATGACAGGTTCTCTAAACCTCGATTTTAATTTGTGAAACATGATTCATCATACATCCATGTCATGGACAAGGAAATCTACATGAAAGTAGAAGTCCTTAACCTTGATGATAACATCCTTGATAACACCTTTCGAGTTTGTGACCGAACGGTCCACTAACTACAATATTACTAAGGTCAACCTAAGTTCACCTAATCCAAACTTTTCGAAAAGGGAAGTCGGAATTAGGTTAATAGATGTACCTAGTTCCAAAAGTGCTCTATCAAAAGTGTAATCCCCGATAACACATGAAATCAACGAGGCACCTGGATCTCACTTTTTCTGAGGAAGGTGATGTAGGGTAACAAAACTAGCCTGCTTGGAGAGTATTACCATCCTCGGGGTAGATTCCCTACGCTTACTCTTCTGAGTATATAAATCCTTTAAAAATTTAGCATAAGCCAGAACTTGTTTAATAGCATCAAGGTGCAGGATATTGATTTCAACATTCTTGAATATATTCAAGAGCTGCTCGTCATTATCAACAGACTTCTTCTTGGATTTGATCAAGGCTTCACGGAATGGAACATGAGTCAGATTTTTGGAATAAGGTTCTTAAGACTTGATTTCTTCTTCATTGTTTTCCTTTCCTTCCTCAAGCTTACCAGGGTGTGATTTACTAGAAGAGGTAATTTTAGGTCTTGGGTTTGCCATCCACTCCTCAAGGTAACAAAATTTGCAGAAGCATTTAGGTTTGGGTCTTGGGGAGGGTTAGGAAAGATCAGAGGGGCTTGATTTTCCAAATAAGCCATATTGGATGAAGAAGCAGAAGAGAAAGGACCCTGCTCAACCACCTGAGCATGTACGTATGGGTGCCTTTGATTCCTGAAACCCTAGGCTTGATTATCCTGATTATGTATGTTGCGAGGGTTGGGTACGGGTTGAGATGGTAGAGATCCAGGCTGACGAGAATTAGCAATGAGCACAGATTGTTAGCTATCCAGCGATGTCTTCATTTCTCGCAAGAGCTGGAGCATGGATCCTTGCATCTCTACCATATATCGGCTCAAATCAGCCTACCTTATATGGTGACAGGCATTCCAGGTTGGTTGATTGACCTGGTTAGGGGGCAGCTGTGTGTATACTTGACCTTGACCCATTGGTTTTTGCAGTGCATAGTTGCTGGGTCGAATTTGGGTCTGCTACCCTAGATTTTTCCAAGAGAAGTTAGTGTGGTTCCTCCAACATGGATTGTAAGAGTTAGAATATGGGTTGGACCTAATGTTCTCCTATATAGCATACACATCCTCATAGGGCGAGGATGGTCAAAAAGGACGGAGATCAGAGAACTAGGATCAAAGGCCCCATTTTGGAACCAATGAGGTTCCAAGTAATGCTGGCTCACAGGTTGAGTTGCTTCCATTTTATTCACAAACTCCCGTCCAGTAGGAGCTTGTGATGAATGGAATCTCGAGTTCTAGGATTAAGTGGATCAAGAAGTATTTGCATAGTTTCCAGCCATCCACTCTTCCAGTCTTTTGGTAACCAGGTCCACCTTATCTAGTTGTTTACAAATCACATCCATATCGAATGCATGAGAATCTTGGACCTCATTAACATTCGATCTAGGTTGTTGGGACCGGTTAAAAGTATCCATGGTGGCATGATTGATGGAATTTTCACTCATTTCTCCAAACAATTCATGTGCACTATCTGCATCCTTGTTGAGGAAATTGCTTCCGCAAGAAGCATCCACGGGGTTATGGAGTTGCCCAGTCAACCCATGATAAAAGATTTGCACTAGTTATCATTTTGGCACCTTGTGGTGTGGACACTTTTGCAATAGATCCTGGAATCGCTCCCAGGCACCACGAAGCAATTCCCCCAACTGCTAGACGAAAGTAGTAATCGCCCATCGCAAAGCATTGGTACATCTGGCTGGAAAGAATTTCTTTAAGAAAGTGATTTAAGACCATTCCAAGTTGCGATCAACCTTCCAATTATCCAGTACCAATGTGTAGCCTTATCCCTAAGAGATTGGGGGAAAAGGCTCATGATCATTTGTTTCTCGTCTATGTTTCGTGCTTTCGTGGTCTAGACCAAATTGGTCAAGTCCTCCAAATGCAGAAATAGGTCTTCAGAGCTAAGCTCATGGAAATGTTTGATCAGTCTTAACACCTGGGGCGTGATTTCTATGTCTTCGGCTATAATCTGGACATTGAGACTGAAAGAGTGATCCTAGTTTTTGTTGAAATTTCAAATGTAAAATATTGTGTCATTGTATTTAGTCACGTGGTAGAAAATCACTTTCCAAAACATTTAATTCTCAAAATCTAACCACGAAAATAGTTAGGCCATTTCCATAGGGAGGAATTAGCCTAGTGAATTATGTAATGGTGTTTAGTCCAATCGGGAATCACAACAGATAATGATTTGAATCTTTGCACTTCATTTTCATCATCAAAAAGCATTCCATGAAATTACTTAAAACCATAAGGAGCTCATACGCAAAATCACTTTAATAGAATAATTCATTAAATAAAGGAATAGTGTTTTGTAATGGCATTATTGGAAAATTTTAATTAGAGGCAAAACAGAGGATTTTTTATCTCTCCTCCTTACATGCGAGGAGGTTCATCACCGGTTGGTGGTTTTGGTGGAGAAGGTCCACTAGAAGGGACGCTTCGTGATGGTGGTGGTGTGTTGGTGGGTGGAAGCCAGAGATTGCCAGTCGGAGGAGGAGAGGCTGGTGACGAGCGAACATCGCAGGCAGTGGGGGAGGTGTTCAGCCAGTGTTTGAGGTTGACAAGAGCACTCATGGTCATAGTTGAAGTCAGAGAAGGCACTCGGGTTGAGGTTTAGAGGTTGGAGGAGGCCTGATGGGGGGTTGTTGCTGTGCTTTGGGTTCTTCTTTAGAGTTGCAGGTGGTGGTGAGTGCTTTAGAGGAGAAGATGAAAATGAAGAAGAAGACGAGAAGGGGAAGTGGAGGTAGTGCTGCTTGTGTGTGCAGGAGTGGCGTTGTGCACGTGTCAGGATGGTGGCACGAGCGTGCACGTGCACGCGAGGGCACATTGCTGGTAGCAAGGTCAGGCATGGCTACTCGGGGAGTTGGCAGTGGTGATGGTTGAAGGTGATGGGTGGCTGCAGTGGTTCTTCGAAGGGGGTGCCTGATGAGAAGCTCATCATGGTCTCTAATTACCCCTTATTAACTAGTCCTCCTAGTTAATTAGCTAGGAATAGGTAAATATATGGGTTAATTATTAAATAAGGGATAAATAGTAAAGGACCTTAAAATAAGTTTAAAATGCTATATTATTATCCAAATAATATTATTAATAATTTAATTAATAATTTGACTCAAAATATTATCAATAATTTATCTAATTAATGCATTAACTAACTTAAGTACAATTTATACCTAAGTATGTAATAACTTAGTAACCTTACTTAATTAAATAAATTAAGCTAAAAAGGTAAAAAATGTAAATTCAAGGTCTAAATATAATAATTGTCTTATTTATAATCATATATAAAAGTTGAAAAAGATTTAAGTTAAAATTAACTTTGAAAACCTTAGTTTACATTTTAGTCCATATGTTTTATTTCAATCGAGTCCTTATTCTTCGCTTAGGTCCTCAATTTTTGTTACAAATAAGCCCCTGAAAACTTCTTCTTCTTCTTTCTTTCTTCAGCCTCCTCGATGACTGACAATAGGTGCTATCACCCACCGATCACCACATATCCGACGTCATTCCTTCCCCTCCAAGCTCCTAGAGCTTGTGCTCACCATCCCCTTTTCATCCACCGATCTGGATGAAGCTGCAATCCGATTTTAGGGTTGAAGATAACCTCACCTTCGTCAGAGAAGATGTCGGTGGTTGCTCCACTCCTAGTCTCTTCTCCATCCAGATACACCCTCCTTCTCAGCAGCTGCAACCTATAAATACCCCTCCATACCATCGATTTCAGCAAGTTAGCTCCCTTCCCTCTTCTTCACTGAGCTAGTCGATAGGCTATTCTTTCCAAAATTCGGCGACCTTCCTCCACTTCCTCCATCTTCCTCCATCCACCTTTGCTCATTCTGGATCTCTGCCAACGTCAGCCAAGTCTCCTGATGCAGCGCTGACACTGCAGTTCCTCTGCTTCACTTCGTCACACCCGACAGACTTCTTCCCTGTCCCTCTGATTTCCTCCTCCATTAAGGACCATCGACGGAGATCTTCTACCCCCTTCGTCTAGGTAACAGTAGGTTAAGTAAGTAGATTAGTTAAACTAGTTAGTTAGGTAGATTACATAGATGTAATGTCAGAATTCCATTCATCTTCTTCAGCTCCGGCGAGCTCATTGAGCTTGTCTAGAGCAATCTTTTGTCTTTTTAAATCATTGATCACCTTTCTTAACCTCCCATCAACATTTCTATCACCTTAATTCACTGATTGGATCACCTATTCGCTTAAAACAATTCCACCTTCACCACTGCTTTCGCTATCCATGGCAGAAGTAGCTGTGCCTAATCCACCTCCACTGGGGGTCCTCCATCACTTAACCATCACTTAAGGGCCCCTATCTTCACTTTAATTTAAATAATAATCATCTATAACTTAAACGCCTAATTTCATTTAATCTCCTGAGCTCGCTGTTAATGGCAGTTCAGGTGGAGTTCATATCACTAATTAACCTCTTATAATCCATTGCAACTTCCTATTGACTTGTTTTCTCCACTCAATTGAGTGGGAAAATAGGTCCTAAGCTTAATCAAACTCGGAATCTGATCACTAGGAATTCAAAGCATAACTTTCAACCTAATTGTTAATTGAAGAAATTAATGTGTTCCTGAGGTTCCTTGAGACCTCAGGAAGTTTTTAAGATCATCTCTGCATGATTTAATGTCGTATATACAGTTTTAGCCTTTTTTTGAACCCATCGGAGCTCCAGTGAGCTCCGACGAGTCAAATGTACTCTTCAGCCCATAGAACTTTGTGTGAAGCTCCAAATCACTTTTTTGAAGGTTACTGATCATTCTAAAGAAATTTATTTGAGGTTTTATGACCTAGAGCTCCTGTTAGACCATTGTCTTCTACAACTCCGACAGAGTTGGAGATGACTGTTAGTTAGGGTTAAGCTTCATTTAAAAGGTCTAGAAGCATCAGAAGGATGCCCTGAGACCAATGCAATATGTCAAGCACTAAGATAGAATTTGGTTTGTTCTGTTGAGCAAACTCACCTAAAATCTCAGGCGACAAGCCTGGAACCCTAGAAAGCCAACTTGAAACTTCCTTTTGAGGGTCTGAATCTATTCCTAAGGTGAAAGAGAAGTGAACTAGGGTGTAAATTTCATCATAGATGTCCTAATTTAGAAATTCAAATTTCAAGGCTTAATGGTCAACCTTAAGTCTGATTCATGGATTTAGGATTCAATAAGAAGAATTGAGGAGTCCAATTTGTTTCTGGGATGTTTTTAAATGATTTAAATTCAATTTAGTTGAACTTTAATCAATTTTACAGAGGAAATTGATTTTTATTTAGTTTGGGTTGTTTTTGAACCCAAACTGACGATAGAGAGTTTTTGGTGAAATTCAAATGAGCAATCTGCTCAGAAAGATCCTTAACAAACTTTAGATGTTGTTTTAATTAATGAAATAGGACTGTAGCTATCTGTTGGACCAAACAGAACTTCAAATGAAGTTCTAAAGCTCCTTAGCGAAGCTTTTTAGCTTCTGCACTTTCCTGAAGCTTCACAGAATTCCTCTCCTTCACCTACAGCTGCGGAAACACCTTCTGAATCTCTTCAGCATCTTGTCTAAGGTTAGAAAGCCATTTTGCAGGACTTTAGAGCTGAGACACCCTTCTGCAGGCTAGTTTGACCGTAGCGACCCTGACCCTTTCGCCCTTCAAATCGAAGAGTAAAACCTTCCTTGAGTATCAAATTGATACTGTAATTGTGTAGAGCAACCTTAGAGCTTTCCAGCAAGCCTTCATTTGCTCAAATTGGAGCTTTGTGCTGGCTGGAATCATCAACTGAAGTCTGGTCTGGGAGGGGAATAGATAATCCCACATCGGCGAAACTAAAGCGCCCACCTTAGGATAAAAGTAAAAAGTGAATGGGGCCATTCAGTCGTTAGCATAGGGTGCAGAAATGATCATATGGGTGTGTGTGTGGGTGCGTGTGGTGCACGTGCCCAGGTGCATGTGCACCTGTTGGCATGCGAGTGTGGGCTCATGAGGGCATGTGCATGAGGTCCTGGGAGGCCATGGGCAGGATGGGCTAGAGACTTTGCTGAACCGGAAATAAACCAAACCAAATAAAAACCAGGCTTGGACCCAGTAGGGTCTGGTCCCACCCTGAGAGGGGTGCTATGTTTCCTCGACCGGTCCAAGCCACCAACCTTAAAACCTAATTTTTGGTTTAGACAATGGATTCAAACTGGTTCGGTTCAGAAGAGCTACAAAGGTTCTGAAGGGTTGCAAAGGAGAAGAAGAGGAGAGCTCGTTAAGGTTGAATAAGATAAATAGACAAAAAAGTAAAGGAAAGATAGCAGGCAGAGTAAGAAGAAAGATTAAGAAGAAGAGATGTATAAGAGAAGTGAGCTTCAGATAGAAAGATTAAGAGAAAAGTAAAAGAGAAAAAAGAGAGAAAGAGAAAGGTAAAAGAAGAAGAAAAGAAAGTATGAGGCTAAAGACAAAGAAGAATAATTAGTGGTTTAATCTCTTGTATTCTACTAATTTCTTTTTGAGCTTAATATTGTAATAAGGCATATATTCAATGGAATTACATTTTATTTTGTTAATCTCTTTTAAATGAAAAGAAATTAAAAGAAATAAACATGTTTACTTGTTTGTAATAGTAAATAATATGTGTAAATGTGTTTTCCTTATGGAATTTTGCATATTTTTCAATTGGAAATCCTTAAGAAAAATTCATATTCTTAAACTAAATTTAATTATAATTCCCATAAGTAGCTTATGATTAGTGGTGAATTTTAATTAGGTTATGCCTCCTAGCAAATGACCTGGACTCAACCAGTTAAAAAGAAATAAAATCTAAAATCTTAGGTTAACTTGACCCTATACTACTTAATCGACATAAATTCAAGTTAACCTAAGTTACTTTCTTTTGCACAAAATTAAGCATAATTAACCTAATTAACTATGTTGAGAAAGTTAACGATCATTTTAATGGCGCCGTTGCCGGGGAGGTAACTGTAAATTATATTCGCCATTATTAATTTTTTAGTTGTTTTGTACGAATTAGCTTTGTTTTTGTTTTGTTTGCTGTCTTCTTTTCAGGTTTACCTCTGCGAGTATTCTCAGGAAAGAAGGTGCGTTTTCTATTTCTATTTTGTTTTTCACTATACAACCATTGTGAGTATTCTTTTCTTAGTCTCTAGTTTATTTTGTATTGTTGCATTTAGTTAGTAAAAAAATTTAAAAAAGAAAAAATACATACTTTTTGACTAGTAGCAGCATGTTATAGGTATACACTCTTAAGAGTGCATTTACCTGCTAGTAGTTTTACGATCTGACTCGAGAGAAATTTTCTACTATTTTTCTCACATTAGCGAGAAAACATGTGAAAAATCGTGTAGATCCCTATCTTGGAGTTAATAACAAGACCATATTCTTTGTTTGAAAATACTTAAAAAGTGGTCACTTTACTTTTTTCTATCATATTTTTCAAAAGATTAAGTAAAAAAGAGGATCATAAAAATTATGACTAAAATCTATTTGCAGAATGCATGCGGTTTTTATCGTTAACATTTATTGCATGCTATCGTGCACACAGTGCGATCACTAGATTCACACGAGTCTAATTTTTCTATCTCTCCTCTTTGCACCTCTTAGGGCTTTGGTTGAAGATCAACAAGTCTGTCTCACTACTAGAGCCCCGGGGAGCCAATAGTGAGTATTGAACACATAGGTTGCTACTCCAACTTGTTTGGCTTTGAAAACCAGTCGTCGTAGTAAGAAAGAGAAGAACTCATGTTCAACAAATAAAATATATACCGGAATGGAAATGCCGGGTTGAACATAGGGAGGCGGACGTTTGATTTAAAAACTACACGTTTGTTTTATTTGTCACAAAGTAAATTAATTGATTAGAACTATCTAACTATTTGCAATAAATAGAAGAGAGAGAGAGAATAAGAGAGAGAATAATACAAACAAAAATAAAAAGAGATATAGAATGCACATGGAATTCATTATCGAAAGGATTGTTCATTACACTAAATATTATGACTAGAAAGCAGGAAAATGATTACACTAGAAAGTAGTAAATCTATTCTAGAAAGCAGTAAAAAGAACGGGGAGAGAGATATCCTCCTCGACGATTGCTTGGAGGATGAGCCGGACGGGACGATGCCTGGATGAAGGAGGACGAAGCAGGACGAAGGAGGGTGAAGCAAGAAGAACGGGAACGGGGCAGTGCGTCATTGTCGTCGTGGGATCCGCCTCTGAAAGGGGGACGAAAAATTGACTTTATCTCACGAGAAGCATCCCGGGTGTGGGACAAGCTTCTCTTGAGCTTTGTAGAGGGAGAGAAGAGAAGGAAGGGATGAGAATTTCATGTGGATGGGGTCTCCTTTTATTGTTGCAAGGAGTGGAGACAATTCGGTCATTACAACTCTAAAACCATTAATTCAGGACCTTTAGTGACGGATAAAACCGTCGCTAAATGTCCGAACGTGGCATTCGTGGGTGGCGCACGTGCGCCTGCTCACCTCCTCACACGTAACGCATGCACATGTCGAGTTGATCTTAGCCGTCCGATCATGAGATTGGATGGCTTAGATCGTGCCTCAGCCTGCCTCCTCTGCGTGCCCGCCTGCGTGTGATTCCGCGTGAGGCTCGAAGTGCGTGGGCGCATCATCTTGATTGAGCATGCGTGGCCATTAGATCGCGATCATGCGGTCGATCGGGCGTGCACTTTCGCTCCAATTGCAGCGAAGTGTGGATCGAACGTGCGCCTGCACTTCGTGTTAGAGTGCTCGACTAACACGCTATGGGCGCGTTTGTGTTGAGCGCCTAACTTTAGTGCGGGCACGTCGCCGTCGTTGGATCTTGATCCAACGGCAGGGAAGGGCTGATGCGGAGGCCTTCAGTGGGTGCGTGCGGACGATTAGGCGGCCTAGATGGTGCCACATGGTGCCATCTTGGCCGTCCATCTTCTGGATGATGTAGATGGTGCCACGGGTGTCGGATTGACTCGATTTTAGCGTCGTTAGGCTGCAATCGTCGATCCGAATCCATCCATGTGTTCGGATTTGTCATTTGAAGTGCGGATTCACACTATCTTGGCCCTTGATCTTCTAGGGTTCCCAGATCTCTATCTGATGCTACAGATATCTGATTAGGGCGATCATGGAGTCATTGAACTCCAATTGTCACCCTGATCACATCTGTACGGGTGGATCTTTGACCCAAGGCCCCGATAAAATGTTTTCCCTGTCCATGAACATAAAAGGAGACAATTAACCTCCATTTTATTCAAACTACTCTAAATGCAAGGTGATGCATGTTATGCAATATTTAAAGCATGTAATGCAATCCTATGCTTAAGAACATGCTTAAGTAGACATCTTAAGTCGTGTAAACATGTTTACATAATACCCCCATTCCTATCTTTTGCTAGTCCCTAGCGAAAACTGTATGCTATTTATAAAAGAATCAGGTTGGATTATTTGTGCTTGAGTTATTTTCAATCACTAGGAAAATGTCTACTTAGGATCTAAACTTTCAAAGACACAATAGTGCCCGAGTATCTACCAAAATGCAGACTACCTCAAGCTCTTGCCTTATTCAAAGAAAATTTTCTTTTTCTCTTTTTTCCTCTTTTCTAATTGTTTTGGATTTTCAAGTTTTAGGGTTTAAGAGTGGCTTTCTATGGCCATTCAACTCACCCAAGATTTGATGAGAACCATAAGTTCTAAGCATCTTATTGTCAATGTGATAGACTCATTGACCGGCTGTAAAAATGGACTTCAGATTTCTACACTTCTAGGTGACCTAAAAAATTCTACCTAAAGGTGTATCTTTACAACCCATAGCTTTCTCCCTACTTTTATTTTTTACGGGGTCAACACAAGGGTGAATCCAGTGTATATCTCCCCTATTTATTCTACTTCTCTGCTTCTTCCTAAGTGTTTTGGGATTTTTCAGTGCATTTATTGAGCTGGGTTCTGGACAACCGGTCGATGAGCTGTTACCACCGACAACTTGCCAGCCATACTCGTGTGGGGAAGTGTGGCTTATTTCTTTTTTTCTTTTCTCCTTTTCTTTTTGATTTTTTTTTTTTTAAAGTAGGTGGCTTCCCTGGTCTAAGATTTACCTAAATGTAGCAAAAAGAGAATGGTCTAGTGACTGGGCTCTGGACAACCTACCTATGGGCTGTTACCCATGATAACTTGCCAGCCATATCACCCTAAAAGGTTCATTAGCTATCCAATTTCTGTTAAAATCACTGAACAACGAGTTAGTGCAAAGAAAGTGTGTAGATGCATTAGGCTTAAAGTTCCCTCAAATCAGAGGGTGGATTGATAAGTTGTGTACTTATAACCCAAACTTATTTACTCTAATTAAAATAGAATTTAGGTTGGCGAGGACTCAAAAAGAAAATCCACATTTTAGTGGATACACGAGCTGATTAAGTACAAAGACCTGAAGGGTCTTTGTGCTCAAATCATAATGTAGTATTTCCTAAGATTGAAAATTTTCTTAAACCCAAGTTCTCTTTCCTAATTCCAATTTTTTTTTTTTAATAAAAGAAAACAAATCTACAAAGCTGACGAATAAATTAAGAGATGAATATCCACCCCCCATGCCTATCTAATGCAATGTCATTGTATTAAAAAGACATAAAATAGAGTGGAATAGCGTAGAAAGCACCTGAATTGCATGAATGTCAGGTCCGCTCCGAGATGAAAACTAAAAAGAACTGTATACGTGCTGAATTTAGTGCCTATACACTATACAAGGAAGAGAAATAAAAAGTTCACAGGTGCAGGTTAGAATCAGAAAAAACATAACAAACTACTGACCTGTCAGCAAATGTCCACAAGTGTGGACCATATTATGGTGCAGACCCATACCCCATAATCGAGAATATCTCAGGTTCTGGATAAAAATTACCCAAAACCTAAAATCAATATGCAAGTGGGGTCGAGCCTGCGATTTATGAGGATGCAACCCAAGACCAAAAAGTCATATTACAGAGAAATCAAAAGGATAATCAATGAATGTGTGCTTGGGTTCGACATCCTCAGAACAAATGTTGTAAGGGTCCTGGTTTGATGATTTTAGCTTAATAGGAACCCTTCGACTCAGTCTTCTACTTCCTCTGAAACTTGCTTCCCAAATCAAAATTTCCCAGCTCCTATCCTTCTCATTTAGCATGTCAAAGTCCAGGACCTCTTGCATATTAATCACCCTATCTGAAATCTCCAAGTCTAAATGATGTGGCTGAATCAAAATTGACTTGGGTCAAATTATCTCAGAAACAAAATCATCGATAAGCTCAACGGTGTGTAACTGACAATCAGGGCATTGAATTGAATCCTCCAGAAAATGCGATTCTGGATCCATAATGTGAGCCCCAATAAGATTAGTTTCCTTAATTATTGGGCTATCAAATGATCTATCAGATTCCTCAGGCCCAATCATCTCACAGAAATCGTGTTCTGTAAACTCGCGTGAGACTTCGCAACTTGAATCTTCACCATCAAAGAAATCAAGATCCATATCAATGTATGTCCCAAAATCATCTATCACTTTCTGTTTCAAGGAGACATACGTTTCCTCGTACCCTGGCTCAAGGATCTCAGGTGAAGAAATCAGATGTTCCTTAATTGGTTGCTCTAATTCAATCTGGTTAGCCTCGTAACACGTGTCCCCCCAACAGGTTCCTGAGCGGGTTCTGAAATTGGCTCTCCTGAAGAGGGTTCATCCTGGCAATCATCCCACAGCTGAATCAAAGTGACCAGAAATCTCATCCTCAATTTCACTAACTTCCCAAGTAGAAATTCACCTGGGTTCTTATCCTTAACATCCTACAGCCAATCCAACAAATACTTGTACAAATCATCAATCATTTTAATCAAGGGCTCCAATTTTTCAATGCAAGGTGTTGGCTGAACTTTTAAAAATTGTATGATATTCCTCAAGTTAGCCAGAACCTTATCTTGAACCTAGTTACCCTAAACCAAATGAGTTGGTTCAAGGTTGGGTGGGTTTGGGGTCAGTGTAGAGGAGTTAACGAATTGAGATTCGTTATACCCTTCCTGATAATAGGTCATGTCGGATTGTTCAAAAGATGGTGATGACCTAAAGGCAGTGTAATCTGACGATGGGTAAGGATTAGTGTATCCTTCTTGATTGTAGATCATATTAGGTTGTTCATGAAAGGGTGACGATCTATAATCGATGTGGCTCTGAGAAGGATAGAAATCACAATCAAAGTGTTCAGGGTTAGACCCTAAACACGGAGGTTCGAAACTGTATCCCCAATCTAAGTTATCCTGACTAACTGAAGGGTGATTACAGTATGAGTCGGAAAAATCATCATGTTGAGGATAATTCAAAATAGAAGGGAAAGAGAGAGAATGCGTGTAATATGTGGAAGGATTCATGAGAGATGGGAGGAAGAAAGGCGCCCTGCAATACAAACAATCAAACCTATCCTTAAGTGAGCTAACCTAAAGACCTACAGACTCCCGAAACCCGTCTTGAGATAACGGAACGATTTGATCTACTTCTGTCTGTTCAACCCAACCAATTAGAAGGAGGGATTAGGGAGAAGGTTTCTCCTTCTACTTGTGCCTCTGGTTCCTAGTGTACCCCCCAGCCGCGATCATTTGATTCTGCTCCACTAGCTGGACATTAAATTGAACAGTAGAAATAGACTAATCGAAAATAATCTCGTTCTGGGTTCTGAAAAGTGAGTCGAATCCTTAAGGCCAATGTCTACTCTATTTTATTTAGGGCTAGGTTTGAGTGTGCTTTGGAATGTGATGGGCCCTTTATATGGGTTGTGCCATTAATGAATGATTGATTTGTGTGTACATGCACAACCAATGGTTTTCAAGCAAGATTATTTTTTTTGATGAGGTGAATTTTAGGTTCAAATCTTGCTTAGTTGCTTTTAGGATTCAACTTTAGGTGTTTCCAAACAAGTTTTATTGGCACACCAGGCTTTGAAAGCACAGGTGAAGATGTTTTCCTTTAAAACTTAAAAGAATGTGGAGTGCCTGGTAAATCCCTAAGAGTTGAACCTATGTGGTAGTTACTTGATGTGTTGATTTTAATTGAAGTGGTGCAGCCTAATCAACTCAAACAATTGGCCTGTTGCACCACTTAATTAGGCACACAAGTGATTACCTAATTTGATTTCTACTCAATTATGTATTTGGATGTGTGTACCAGCTCCAAAGATCGATTTATTGGTTGAGTTTGAAAATCAGATGAGGTTGTGTACCTCTGTGAGATTTTTTTTTTAATTTTTTTTTTAGTGTGGGGGTTGGGGCAGGTGTAGGTGTCAAACAACAAACAATCTAACCTTAGAGTTTATAAGAACACCTTGGTTGATTGATGGTTGTGCTATTACATGGTGAAATGAAATCTAATGGGTGGGAAGTGGGGGATAACTCATAGAACCTTCCACAGCACTTTACTCCAATCTACTGCTTTTGCTTGTCTCGAAAGAGTACCTGCAATCACAATAAAAAAGGAGAGAAGTGAGGTAAATGATTTCTAAGTTAGAAAACGCAAAGAAAAAATCAAAGATCATCGCCTCCCCGGCAACGGCACCAAAATGTTGCACGCACGGGTTGCTATGCTAACGTGTTTGGTTTTGAAAACCTGTCATCGTAGTATGAAAGCAAAGAACTCATGTTCAACAAATAAAATTTATACTAGAATGGAAATGCCAGGTCGAACACAGGGAGGCGGACGTTTGATTTAAAAACTACGCATTTGTTTTATTTGTCACGAAGTAAATTAATTGATTAGAACTAGCTAACTATTTACAATAAATAGAAGAGAGAGATAGAATAATACAAACAAAAATCAAAAGAGATATAGAATGCACATGGAATTCATTATCAAAAGGATTGTTCATTAGACTAAATCTTACGACTAGAAAGCGGGAAAATGATTACACGAGAAAGCAGTAAATCTATTCTAGAAAGCAGTAAAAAGAATGGGGAGAAAGATATCCTCCTCGACGGTCGGTTGAAAGACGAGCCGGACGGGACGACGCCTAGACGAAGGAGGACAAAGTAGGATGAAGGAGGGAGAAGTAGGAAGAATGGGAATGGGGCAGTACGTCATCGTCGTCGCGGGATCCGCTTCCGAAAGGGGGATGAAAGATTGACTTTATCTCGCGAGAAGCATCCTGGGTGTGGGACAAGCTTCTCTTGAGCTTTGGAGAGGGAGAGAATAGAAGGAAGGGATGAGAATTTCGTGTGGAGGGGGTCTCCTTTTATAATTGCAAGGAGTAAGGGCAATTTGGTCATTACAACTCTAAAAACATTAATTTAGGACCTTTAGTGACAGATAAAACCATCGTTAAAGGTCCGAACGTGGCCTTCGTGGGCTGTGCACACGCGCCCACTCACCTCCTCGCGTGTAATGCACGCGCACGTCCAGCTGATCTCAGCCATCCGATCGCGAGATCGGATGGCTTAGATCGTGCCTCCGCCTGCCTCCTCTACGTGCCCGCCTGCATGTGATTCCGTGTGAGGCACGGCGTATGTGGTCACGTCATCTTGATTGAGCACATGTGGCCGTTGGATCGTGATCGTGTGGTCGATCGGGCGCGCACTTCCATTCCAATTGCAGTGCGGTGTGGATTGAACGCGCGCCTGCACTTCGTGTTAGAGCGCTCGACCAACGCGCTATGGGCGCATTTGTGTCATGCGCCTAACCTAAGTGCGGGCGCATTGCAGCCATTGGATCTTGATCCAATGGTGGCGAAGGGCTGATGTGGAGGCCTTCAGCGGGTGCGTGTGGACAATTGGGTGGCCGAGATGGCACCACGTGGCACCATCTTGGCCATCCATCTTCTGGATGATGTAGATGGTGCCACGGGTGTCGGATTGACTCGATTTTTGCGTCGTTAGGCTGCAATAGTCAATCTGAATCCATCCATGTGGTCAGATTTGTCGTTTGAAGTGTGGATTTACACCATCTTGGCCCTTGATCTTCTATGGTTCCCCGATCTCAATCTGATGCTCCAGATGTCTAATTAGGGTGATCTTGGAGTCGTTTAACTCCAATTGTTACCCTGATCACATCTGTATGGTTGGATCTTTGATCCGAGGCTCCGATAAAAAGTTTTCCCTATCCATGAACATAAAAGGAGACAATTAACCTCCATTTTATTCAAACTACTCAAAATGCAAGATGATGCATGTTATGCAATATTTATAGCATGCAATGCAATCCTATGCTTAAGAACAAGCATAAATAGACATCTTAAGTCGTGTAAACATGTTACATCAGTGAGCAGTCTCGATCCTAGACCTTAGGTCTTTGAGCTTTAAGGATACGCACATGCGTAGACATAGGTTTAGGATGCGTATTTCGATACTGATATTATACTAGTTTGCGTCCAAAGTATTTTGCGTATTCTTGGACTCTCTTCTTTCCTTTGAAAGAAGAGAAAAACCCACTTTTTCACATTGTTTTGTGGGCCTTGTTACCACTATTTTTTGTGGTGTGAGTGTGCCTTGGCGCATTCTTTTTGTTTTATGCACGGGAGGCGATCCTTGAAACTACCTCTTGTAACTCCGTTGACAGGTATTCCTAAGCCGGTTGTAGCTAAGCAACCAATAAAATTCCCATCTGATTCATCTATTTTTTTTGCACTTATTCTATGGATTAATTGTAGAATCAAAATCCCGAGATCCCTTCTTCTTCTGGTCAGGGGGAGATGCCGCCTTTTGATATTCATGAGGCGCTCCTGAACTAGAATCTTAGAATGCTCGAGCAAAATCGCTAAATTAATCTTTTGACGATACATCTAAATAACTTGCAGAATCTCCAAGCCCATCCTCCACCTTAACCTGAGGCGAGTTTTGATCTTCCTGATTTACCGATCCCCCATCCTAGGCCTCTACTCCGAGACTATTATAATCCATCTAATGCACAAGTAGAGCCTAATGTTAGGATTCCCATTGGGGAAAATGACCCAGAATTAAAGCCAAACATTATAAGTCTAATCCCACATTTTCACAGATTTGCATCCGAGGATCCATTTCATCATATCGAAGATCTTAAAAATCTATCTCAAACTCTTGGACCTCGAATTAAAAATAGGGAAATCCTACTCATGAAAATGTTCTCTTTTTGCCTTAAAGATAAAGCTGCATATTGGTATAGAACTATTGCAAGACCAATCTCAACTCGGGCAGAACTCGAATCTGCATTTTTGAAGAAATTCTTTCCTCTTGGTCACACGAATGCTTTAAGGCGAGCTGTCACAAGTTTTAAGCAAAATCAAGGAGAACCAATTCATGAAGTGTGGGAACACTTTCATGAATTACAAAGGAAATGCCCACATCATAACATCTCTCATTGGCAACTAGTGCACATCTTTTATTATGGATTACAAGAGGGCATTCACAATCTAGTTGATGCCTCTTGTGGAGGGAACTTTCAAAATCGCGACACAGAATCCACTTCAGAATTATTTAGAGGGATGGCGGAAAACTTGATCAACAATGCATCTATGTCATAATTTATGCGGGGCACGGATACAGCACATCAAAATCCGGATAAGGGCATTCATGAGATTAGTTATCCATCCAGTTCAAAGGATTTAGAGATTATTGCAGAAAAACTGGACAAAGTGGACATCGTAACAAAGCATCTTGATGAGGTCCGAAATACAATGAAAACTCTTACACCTCTACTTGCTATGCAAAATCCCGCGCATTTGCCTATTTCACAAATTCACACGGGGAGGGAATATGTGAATAATCTGGATTCTAGAGGTCCATCTTCCTTGGGTTTTCTATCTACTCCTACACCAACCCAAGGAGGGACCTTTGTCCCACAATCTTTCCTACCTTTTTCTCCATCTCCTATTTTTGTGGAAAACACGTCCTATCCTTTAGATTTGAATGCCATTCAGGGATATGCACCAAGATCAAACCCATATTCTAACTCCTATAATCCTAGATGGCATAATCACCCTAATATCTCTTGGTCTAACCATTCATAAAGACCAACATATCCGGCTTAGACTAGGCAAAACTCGTCTACATTGCCATTTCAGCAACATAATGCTAGGGTATTTTATGGGGTTTGCAGAAGCTCATAGGGCCAAATAGAGATTCACAACTTGACCAGAATTTCCAAGCTGTGACTGAGAGCCAGCAACGGAATGCTGAGGCTCTTGTTGAAGTCCAACGGCAATGTTCGGTAGAATTGGCTAATCTTAGGGGCCAAATCACGTAGTTAGCTGAATCTCATTGGCTAGGGGCCCTTCCATCCCAGCCAATTCCAAACCCTAGGAATATCTAGTAGAGACAACACCCAGGAGTGCAAAATCCGAATCAGGGACATGTCCATTTACTTAATCAATTACCCCTGAATCAAAATCTGAATCAAAATCAAAATCGACCCTCTGCTAATCATGATTTTGAGTATTTTAATCAACAGTAATCATTTTCAAATCAACCTTTGATCTCTAATTCATCTTTCCAAAATCAACAAGCATTTTCTTCATCAGCTTCCTCTTCACATGTGGGTATTAACTCTGTTACAACCCACCGTGGAACTTCCTCTAGGGATCCAGTTTATCCAAGGAACCTATCCCAAGACCCTAGTACATCTAGAATGACCCCTATTTCTACACCTGTAAGAGGTGCAGAACCCGATCCCGCAATTCCTGCCAATTCGCGAGATCCGGGAAATACCTCAGTAGAACAGGAAATCCACGTCCCTTTCCTGAAGCTTTGAAGAAGACTAGGAAACAAAAACAACCTGTTACACTAGATGAGGATTTAATTAAATTTTTTTAACAGGTACACATTAATATTCCACCTATTTGCTATCAAACACATTTCGACTTATGCGAGATTTCTTAAGGAGTTGTGTACTCCTAAGCAGAAGCCGAAGAAAGAAAGCACTGTGGTACTTTCAGAGCATGTGAGCTCTATAATTTCAAGTACGCTTCCTTTGAAAAAGAAGGACCCAAGATCTCCATTTATTTCCTATATAATTGGGGATCAGTGTTTTGATAGAGTCCACCTAGATTTAGGATCACCTATTAAACTCATTCCTTTATCTTTGGTAAAACATTTCCACATAGAAAACCTTAAGTCTACTAATGTGACTTTACAATTAGCCGATAGATCTATCAAGCCACCTAAAGGAATGTTGGAGGATGTAATTCTAAGAGTTCAGGATTTTTTTTTTTTTGAAACAAAAATGAAAGCTATCATCTTACGATAGCAATCCGGGAAGGTATATCATATAATCAAGTAAGAGGAATTACAATCCAGATCCCCAAGTATGTATGAGGGACCAGCACTCTCTTACAATTTGTTCACAGCACACTGGTCTCTCCTGAAAATGCCTTGCATTTATCGCCTTCCACACACACGAGAGAGCGACAGCCATGCACCCATGTGGCTTCTTTCTCACAACAATCCCATGCCAAATGGAATCCCATATTGGTAATGGCACCTGGCAAGTCCTCCTCCAAACAACATCAGTGACCAGGCAAGAGGAGAAAATGTGATTAATGTTGTCAGTGTGCATCCCACATAAGTAACATTCATGAAGAGCAGCTCCCATCCTTCTGTGTCGCAGATCACCTGTAATCAAGCACTCTCTCCTACACAGCCAGAGAAATATTTGTACCTTAAGGGGGATCTTCAAAAGCCAAATTTTCTTGTCAATGAAGTCATAGCTCCACCCACTTCCATTTCCCATGATTCAGTTGTAGCCACAATGCATAGTGTAAAGCCTGTCCTAGATGTAGTTATCCTCCACTCCAAGTCTTGGCCTAAAGCTTTCAAGATCTAAGAGAAAATTCCTACTTTCATCCCACAGCCGGGTGCCCCTTCTGGTGGAGTCTTATTCATTCAGTCTCCAGCTGCAGCTACTGCTTGACCAAAATCTGCTAACTGTCGCCTCCTTATCAGAGGTAGCTGCAAAGGCCCTTAGATAGATCTCCTTCAGAACACCTAGCCGGGACCAACCTTCATTCCAGAAGCTGAAGGTCCTGCCATCCCCAAAAGTCGGTTGCAATAGATGCAAGTTATCAGCCAATGCTTTGATCACTAAATTCCAAAAGGGTGAGGGTCTGCTGGGCTGCAGCCTATAGAGCACACTGTTTGAAGATCCATAGCTGTCCCTGATCAAGGCAGTCCAAGGCTTCATCTCTCCTTGCAAGAATTTAATTGCCCACTTAAGCAATAAAGTGTCATTGAACTGTTTCATGGATTTTATCCCAAGTCCTGCCGTGTTTTTTGGCTGGCAGATCTGCTCCCACTTCAGTGGTTGCATAAATCTACCCTCATGTTTGGACCCCCTCCAAAAGAACCTCTTCCTCAATACATCTAGCCGCTGCCATATAGATCTAGGATCTTTAAAGATGGAAAGGTAGAAAATAGGGATAGAGGTGATCACTGAATTGAGCAAAATGAGTCTTCCACCCTTGGATAGAAAGCTGTTATGCCATCAATCCAACTTCACTGAAATTTTATCAAAGAGACAATTCCAATCTCTTTTCTTCATTCTAGAGCACCTCAGTGGCAAACCCAAGTATTTGATAGGGAGGCTGATGCGGGGGGTCCCCAAAACAGCTGAAATATCACCTTGCTCAGCCTCAGGTAAGCCAAAACAGACCAAACTTGACTTCTCTCTGTTTAGCCTAAGGCCTGAGATTTCACCAAAAATGTTTACCATATGACAGAGAGCTTTGGCTTCATCAATAAATTCTTCCACAAAAAAAACTGTATCATCCGCATATTGAAGTATAGGGGCCAAAGCACTCCAACAAGATAAGGAATATCCTCTAATAAGGCCTGCTTCAGCAAGTTTGCAAGCATACCAGGCCAAGTTGTCCATTGCCAGGTTGAAAACCAAAGGTGCCAGAGGACAACCTTGTCTGATCCCACATTGGGGCTGAATCCATGCACCACAAGGATTCCTATTTATCAATGGAGTGAAAGAGGTAGTTGTGATACACCTTTTCACCCATTGAATCCAAGTAGAGGGAAAACCTCTTCTTTTAAACACTTCCCAAACATAAGGCCAACAGATGGAATCATAATCTTTGCGAAAATCAACTTTCCATAAAAAAGCCTTACACTTCCTCTTGTGCCACCCACAAACCATCTCCTAGGCCATGATAAAAGACTCTTGTAAAGATCTGTCAGGAAGGAAAGCGGATTGAATAGGGTGGATCAACTCTTGTAGAACAGGTCTCAACCTATTGGCCAAGACCTTGCTAATCACCAAATAAATAGAGTTTGAAAGGGCAATGGGTCTGAATTCCTGAAATGATTCAGCTCCCGGAGTCTTTGGCAAAAGGAATAAAAAGGACCTATTGATTTTTTCAAAGCCAAAGTTGCCAATCTCAAATTCTCTAATCACCTCCATCACCTCAGTGCCCACAACATCCCACATCTCTTTGTAAAAGAAGACTTGAATTCCATCAGGACCTGGTGAGCCTTCACAGTTGAGATCCTTGATGGCATTCAAGATTTCAGATTCAGATACAGTAGTAGTCAGGCTGGACCCCTGATCTTCAGTGATTCTGGGATGGTCACTTGCTGGCATCCTGCAACTGCCCCTTCCTGCAGATCTTGAGTATTCCTTGAAGTATTCGACAGCCTCAACTCTAATATCAGAGATGGAGGTAGTTCTTTGCCCATCTTTAATAATTGAGGAAATCAAATTGATTCTTCTCCGAAAGTTGGCAGCCAAATGAAAGAACTTAGTGTTTACATCCCCCTCTTTTAGCCACTGCTATCTTGAACATTCCCTCCAATCCATCTCCAGCTACAGATCTTCTTTAGCCACCACCCCCTGCCATCTTTTTCTATCAAGGAGATCCTACTCAGACAACAGGTCATTGGCTTCTCTAGAGACCAATTCTTAAACCTTCATCAAGGCTTCTCTGTGCCTCTGATGCCTCACGACAGAAACAACATCACCATATTCCCTTAACATCACTCTCATAGCCAACAGTTTGGAAGCCAGCTTGATGGTAGCCATGCCCTCAACCTACTGAGCCCTCCACCAACCTTCAAGCATCTCTCTAAAGCCCAGTTCCCTCAACCAAGACTTCCTGAATTTGAAATAGGATCCAGCCAACACCTGTTCCCCATTGTCCCAGACCAAGGGGGTATGATCAGAGAAGGGTCGTTCAAGGCCATAGGCATAAGATAACTAAAAAAAGGTCCAGCAGCTCAACATTGCCAAAGAACCTATCAATTATGGCCATGAGACCATTTCCATTCCTCCAAGTGAATTCAGAGCCCGAGGAGGGGAACTCACTCAAACCTAAAGCTTGAACCATTAATTGGAAGCCAATGGTTGCACTATTAGCCACACCACAGGGTCTATCATTTCCTACCAACACACAATTGAAATCCCCTCCAACAAGCCTGGCAGCCCCATTCACAAAATCCGCAGCCAAATTCTAGTCCTCCCATAGCTCATGTCTTCTGCTAGGATCACAAGGACCATACACCTGTCACAAATAATTCACTGCTCCCCTGGTCTATTTTGAACCTGCAAGTCAGTAAGTGCCTAGCCAAGGAGGCCTCTTCCAACTGCAACACATGCTTCTTCCACCAGATGGCAACACACCCAGATCTGCCACTTGAGTTGATCATCACAATGTCATTGGTAAGACCAGCTCTCATCTTTACCCAAGCCTTATCAGCCTCACTATCAATATGTGTTTCATGGAGGATGGCACAATCAATCTCCCATTCTCTCAAATATCTAAGCAAAGAAGCCCTTTGACTTTGATCGTGCAACCCACGCACATTCCAAGTAAGGATCCTCATTTGGCCAACTAATCAGTCCCCTTCTTCGCAGTAGAGACTTTGCTAACCTTCATCACAGCTACAATGGCACACTCATCAACTTTTTGTATTGAACTATGTCTTCTTAGCCTGAGCTTGTAGGGAGGTCTCCTTAGACCAGAGATGGAAGGAGTCGTGGAATCTAACTGCAGACCTTCAACCACAAGAGGACTACATTGCAGATCTAAGGAATTCACAGGGGGCTCTTCCAGATCAAGTTCAATAGGAGCATTGGCTATGGGAGTCCCACCTTTCAAATCCTCAGCCACAGCCTCATTCATCAATGTCATCTCCTCACCTTCTTTCACCACCACAGTCGAGTCAACTTGAAGCAGAGGTGCACCCCTCCCATCCTCCAAAGCTTCAAACATCCCCTCCTTTGCCATCAGACTGCCCACCCCATCTTCCACTTCCATGTCTTTATTGGGCTCAGCCAACTTCTCAGGAATTTCATAATCCCTCAATATTGAGCCTTCATTGGCTTACAGCACCTTGGCATAAGAGGGAGGGTGATGGTGTGATTCCACATCCCTGTTAGCCACATGAAAATTCAAGAGCAGCAACCATGAGCTCCCCCCACACCGGAGAATCAGCTTATCTGGAAGAAACCTGGTCCTAAAGACATCCACTCCCACATTCAAAACACTACCATCGCTTTCAGTTAGGCCAATCTTAGCATCCTTTGCCACAGAAGCAAACCTAGCATTCATAGCTTCCACCACCACCCTAGACCTCAGGTGCAAAGGTAGACCTTTGATTTCAAGAATGCCTGATCTAGGGGCAGCTCTATGAGGTGGTCGCTCAAACAAAGAGCCATCAAAAGGGGATACCAGATACCACATCACTGTCAACCCATGTAGATTACTGGATCAAAAGCATAGATGTTTGACATCTACCACCCCCAAACCAATGAGCACAAACTGCGACGGGGAGAGGACCGTAATTTTCCAAACATCAGTTGAGAGGGAAAGGGAGCTTACCAGTTGATGAGCTCTCTCCAGAGATAGAGTGCCCATCATCACTTCCCTAATCAAGGCCCCTCACAAAACTAGTTCCGCCACCTTGATGTCCTCACTCAGAGGAATCTCCACATCCATGATGTGCCCCCCAAAAGCCGACGAGGGAGGTGGAAGAGGCGGTTGCACCTCTCCCTTTAGTGTCCAAGGATCAGTGCGTATCCTACCCCCAGATCCTCCACGGGTTGCCAAGCAGGAGTCATGCTTGTGGCCATAGCCCCAACAAGCCAAGCAAAGCACTAGACATCGGCACACTGCCGCCAAATGTCCACGTCGTCGACATCTAAAGTAGACCACCTCGCTACGGTTCCGTGACCACCTATCGTGAGTCCATCGCCTGTCCAAAGCCCTGACTCCATTAACTGCCTGGGCACCTCACTCTTTTCTTCTCCAAGATCGCGATCTCCAGACCGACCAGCCATCATTGCCGGCGACGTGCTTGTCGGGCCACCTAGGGTGGCCAGCCATCATCGCCGGAGCTTCTCGCCCAAAGGGAAATTCAAAATCTACCAAGAGTTTGGGATTTTTATTTTCCAGTAGATTTTGTTGTCCTTGATATGGAAGTACCCGAACACATTAGTGATACCCCAATTATCTTAGGGAGACCCTTTTTGGCCACTACAAAGGCCAACATCGATTGTGAATCTGGAAAGATTGAATTGAAATTTGGGGGAAGATAATTAAATTGGATATATTTAGAGCTTCTAGAGGATTGGATTACAATTGGATTGAGGAAATCAGATCTACTACAGTTTTTAAGGATGAGATTAGTTCCTTAGAACTAGAGAGCACAACTTTTGATATCCCATACCCTCAAAATGAAACCCTATTATCAGAATCTATACTGAATCCTGAATCTGAATCTTATGACTCATTTAATTCACTTTTTGCAATTGAAAATCCCACCCCAAATCCTACTGTTGATTCCACTCCTGTACTAGAATTGAAACCATTTCCTGATAACCTTAAATATGTCTATCCCGAATCAGATCAAACATATCCCGTAATTATCAACTCTCATCTTTCTTAATCACAAGAATCCAAATTGATTAAGGTTCTTCGAGATCACAAGAAGGCAATTGGGTGGACTCTACATGATCTCATTGGGATTAGCCCCAATTTTTGTACTCATCACATCTATATTGAAGATAGGGCATGACCTTCAAGAGAAGCTCAAAGATGTCTAAATCCAAATTTAAAGGAGGTCATAAGGAAAGAAATAATTAAGTGGCTAGATGCTGATATTTTATATCCCGTATCTGATAGCCCTTGGGTGAGTCCAACTCAAGTGGTACCTAAAAATGTAGGACTCACTATAATTAGGACTAAATCTGGAGAAACCATTCCCACAAGAATTATGAATTCAGGGTAGGTTTTATTGATTATCGTAAGCTTAACACAGTTACAAAGAAGGACCATTTTCCTTTGCCATTCATTGATTAAATCCTTGAGAGATTAGCTGGTAATAGGTTCTTCTACTTTTTAGATGGTTACTCTGGATATAATCAAGTGGCAATCTATCCCAAAGATCAAGAGAAAATGACTTTCCCGTACCCCTTCGGAACTTTTGCTTTCCGAAGAATGCCATTTGGGCTTTGCAACACACCCGCGACTTTTCAGCATTGCGTGTTAGCCATTTTTACTGAAATGGTGGGTGAATATATGGTGGTTTTTATGGATGATTTTTCAGTCTTCAGGTAAACATTTGATATTTGTATGGACAATTTGTCGAAGATTCTTAGAAGATTTATAGAAGTGAACCTTGTCCTCAGTTGGGAGAAGAGCCATTTTATGATTCCTGAGGGCATTGTAGTTGGCCACCTCGTGTCTGAGCTGAGGTATCCAAGTAGATCAAGCTAAGATCAATCAAATTGCAAATATTCCAATTCATGACTTGATCAAAGGTATTAATTCATTTCTCGGGCATGTGGGATTTTATAGAAGATTTATAGTTTATTTTTCAAAGATTGCCCAACCACTCACAAACCTCCTCACAAAGGATACTACTTTTGAGATGAGTGAGGAGTGTATTTCTACATTTCAAACATTGAGAGACAGAGTTACACAGGCTCTAATCTTGCAACCACCTAATTGGGATTTACCATTTGAAATCATGTGTGATGCATCAGATTATGCAGTAGGAGCTATTTTGGGACAGAAAATTGAGAAGAATCTAGTAGTAATTTACTATGCTAGTAAAACTTTGAATGAGACACAAAGGAATTACACAGTTACAGAAAAGGAATTACTAGCAATAGTATTTGGATTAGAAAAGTTCAGATCTTATAAACTTGGATCTCGAATCATTGTGTACTCTAATCACTCAGCTATTCGACACCTTCTATCCAGAAAGGACACGAAACCTAGGTTGATCAGATGGATCTTGCTTTTGCAAGAGTTTGACCGAGAAATTAATGACAAGGCGGGATGACAGAATGTTGTCGCCGATGACCTTTCCTACCTTCCTTCTGATACTATTGAATCATCTCCTCCAATTACTGGACACTTTCCTGATGAACATCTTTTGACTATATCCTCGGATCTCCCTTGGTATGCTGATATTGTCAACTACTTGGTTACACATGAATTCCCGCTAGATTGGGATCGGAATCGCAAATCACAACTCAAATCAGAAGACAAATACTATTTCAGGGAAGATCCGTATCTTTTCTGACTCTGTAATGATCAAATCATCAAGCATTGTGTTACTTCTTCTGAGATTTATTTTATCCTCTCTTTTTGTCATGACCAGGCTTGTGGTGGTCATTTTTTTGGTCGAAAGATCATTGCAAAAATCCTGCAATGCAGGTTTTATTTGCCCACTTTATTTGTAGATTCACAGACATACTTAAGGCATGTAGTCGCTACCAAACTCTTGGTGGCATGTCACATAAATGTTGGTGATAGAGCACCACGATCATTTGTTTTGATGATAACAAAACATGTGTCATTTAACATTTGCACTTGGGGTCTTAGATTTCAGGCAAATTGCAAATGGAGACATGACCAGACGGAGTTTGAGCTCCCATCCGGATGGATTGGAGGAGCTTGATGCAAAATAGAGTAGATTCGCGAGGAGTGATAGAGTGAAAAAGGAAGGAGATGAAGAATAGGATAGATTTCCTTCTCTTGTACTCCTTGTATTTTTCGTTTCTTTTGTTGCTCTTTATTTTTGTTACTTAGATTCATGTTAAAGTGCCTCAAAGTACCCTAACAGTAGTCCTAGGAACAACAGCACAACCCTAGGATACTTAGGTTTTCTGTAGAAAACTTAGAAAACCAATATAGGGTCCAAACAGCTTTTTCAGATGTCTAATTCCAAGATCAGACGTCTGATAATGTGTTTTAAGACGTCTGACTGTTGATTCAGATGTCTGATAACATTCAGGCTGGATTTGTTGTTCTGTCTGATGAAATCAGACGTCCATACCTTAGACCAGACTTCTGATGACTTTGCCAGATGTCCATGTAGTGGACTGTTGGCTGGCTCAGTAAACACTCAAGGATATAACCATTAGAGCCTTATCAGACTTCCTTAGGCATTTCTAGACGTCCGATAAATGACTGTTTTGCCTCGGCTGACCCAAAATCTCTTCTTAGAGATTTTCTAGTTGTTTCACTCTCTTGGAAATCCATTCCCACGAAAAAGTTGGTTTCCAAACGTCTAGACATTGTGCTAGATGTCCTGTAAGTCGTCTGATGGACTTGTGCTAGAACCCTGTTTAGATCTGATTCAAGTCAGGAAGAGACCCGCCTAAAATCAGACGTCTAACCTTATTTTCAGATGTCTTAAAGTGATCTTCCAGACGTCTGATGACAGGATCAGACGTCTGATAACCTTGTCAGTGCAATCATTGTTCCTGATTTCGACCTGATTCTCTTGGGCTTTGCTCCCAACGGCTATAGAAGCTATCCAAAGCCTTCCAAAGCTTTCCTAAGGCCTCTATAAATAGAGGGGAACCTTTTACACACCTAGATACACCTAGAGACACCAAGACACACCTAGATACACAAGAAACACTTTATAACACACTTTCACACTCTTTTGTGTCCAAGAAAAGCCCTTTCTCTCCAAGCTCAAGTTCTTCATCTAGAGAGCATCAAGCTGTTATGCACCTGCTCTTCCGTCGTAGTTCACGACAATGACGTTGCACTGTCGCATGGCTCACGCACCCACGTCATCGATTCGACACACTCCTTGCAAAGGGGAGTTTCCTAATTCCTATAGAAGCTTAGGTTAAAAATTACTTTGTTGGCACTATAGGATTATTTGTTATTTTATCTTTGTTATTTGGTTGGGTATTCGCTTTGCGAATTCTTGTCTCCTTCGTGGGACAAAATCTTTCTCGTGAAGAGAAGGGGTTGAGGAACGCTACCCTCGCACTTGTAGCGTGGTTGTAATTGAGGTTGAATCACCCTCGTTTAAGTGATTCGTTTAGTGGATTTGATCAACTTGGTTGATCGGAAAATCCTAACTCGGGAGGGTTAGGTGGTGGTTTTCACCCGGTGTGGGTTTCCACCTAAAAATAATTATGCACATTGTGTGATTATTTATTTTGTGAGATTATTTATATTATAAT
This sequence comes from Thalassia testudinum, assembly GCA_037157565.1. Taxonomy (NCBI): domain Eukaryota; kingdom Viridiplantae; phylum Streptophyta; class Magnoliopsida; order Alismatales; family Hydrocharitaceae; genus Thalassia; species Thalassia testudinum. The sequence goes on from JAZHRO010000063.1 coordinate 15,471,741, forward strand.
TCCGCATTTTTTACGTCACCTGATCTCACCCCCTCCCAGTAGAGAATCCATAATTCGTATCAGAGCAGGTTTCGCATTATCGGTGTTACACACTGGCGAAGATCCTATGAAGGGGAGCAGTTCCACGAGCAGGATTTCCGAGGGCAGTCCACCATCCGACCACCCTATTACAACGGGAACAACTATAACTACTGGAAGCTACGGATGAAGACATGGCTTCAAGCCACTGAATTTACAATATGGGACCGTTGCGAGACCCCTTTCAATGTCCCAGAAAGACCCACAGCAGGCTACTCGTAGCTACAGATTCGAGAGCTTTCACTCAACGCAAAGGCAATGAATGCCTTGTATTGCGCGTTGAGTCCGAAAGAGTTCGAGCAAATCCAAGAGTGCACTACCGCCCACGAGATATGGAGGAAGTTAGAAGACACTCATGAAGAGATGAGCTCGGAGGAAGAAGAAGAATCAGAGAAAAAGAATGAAACCGCTTGCATGGGTTTCATGGCAATCGGAGAATGCGACATCGACAGCGAAAGCGATTCCAACAATGAGGTAAACCCGGATTTACAAGATGCTTTTAATGATCTTTTTGAAGTTAGTAAATCACTAAAAGGAGAAAATAATAGCATGAAAAAGAATCTTAGTTTTCTTAGAAGTGAAAATGATAAGTTAGAAATAAAACTTAAGGACCTAGAAGGTAGCTCTAGTCCTAAGGATAATAACCTGTTATTAGAAAATAAAGATTTAATCAATGAAAATACTAAATTGATTGAGGAAAATGCTAGTCTAAAATTAGAAATTTCTGATTTAAAGCCTAAGATAGAAAATGAACTTGCATGTCTTAGGGAGAAATCAAATAAATTGATAAATAGGGTAGATAACCTATATAGCCCTAAGGTTGAGAAAGGATCTCCATCAAGGAGACCCGCTAACAGATCCGGATCCAAGCTCACTTGGATACCAAAAAAAGAATTGGAATCTTGTTTTGTAGGTTTCAGGGATAACTACAACACAAAGGACTGGACCTACAAACTTAAGGCTGGTCAACTCGAGTTGGAAGAACCAAGGAGTAGACCAAGGAGAAGAACGAGAAGACTGACGAGACAGCGAACAAACGATGGACCCTACACACATCGACCGCCAAACTGGAGACCGACGCCGATGCTCGGGCCTCCAAGCTATGGATGGGAGCCCCATCCGATGTGGCATTCACCACCACCATTTGGGCCATTTTATTGGCCATGGTAGGTGAGGTAAAAATTCTTCACCCTATCTTTTTGTCATTAGCATTTAGATAGGGGGAGTTAAAAAGATTTATGAGCTAATTGTCAATTTTTAATGGGGAGATGCAAGTTAGCTAAATTTCCTTTAGTAAGGGGGAGAAAATAATAGCTATCTTATTGTTACAGAAAGGGGGAGAACATTACTTTTGAAATTCATAGAAGAGCATGTTTTAAGGGTGAGTTATAGGAAATGTAAAATCAATTAAACCTTTCTGATAATGTCAAAAAGGGGGAGGATTTTTTGCATTATTATTTATGATTTTGTCATCATCAAAAAGGGGGAGATTGTTGGTGCTAGAGCACCACAATCATTTCTTTTGATGATAACAAAACACGTGTCATTTAACATTTGCACTTGGAGTCTTAGATTTTAGGCAAATTGCAAATGGAGACGTGACCAGACGGAGTTCGAGCTCGCATCCAGGATGGATTGGAGGAGCTTGATGGAAAATAGAGAAGATTCGCGAGGAGCGATAGATTGAAGAAGGAAGGAGATGAAGAATAGGATAGATTTCCTTCTCTTGTACTCCTTGTATTTTTCGTTTCTTTTGTTGCTCTTTATTTTTGTTACTTAGATTCATGTTAAAGAGCCTCAAAGTACCCTAACAGTAGTCCTAGGAACATCAGCACAACCTTAGGATACTTATGTTTTCTGTAGAAAACTTAGAAAACAAATATAGGGTTCAAACAACCTTTTCAGACGTCTAATTCCAAGATCAGACGTCTGATAATGTGTTTTAAGACGTCTGACTGTTGATTCAGACGTCTGATAACATTCAGGCTGGATTTGTTATTCTGTATGATCAAATCTGACGTCCAGACCTTAGACCAGACGTCTTAGAAGATGTCTGATGACTTTGCCAGACGTCCATGTACTGGACCGTTGGCTGGCTCAGTAAACACTCAAGGATATGACCGTTAGAGCCTTATCAGATGTCCTTAGGCCTTTCCAGACGTCTGATAAATGACTGTTTTGCCTCAGCTGACCCAAAATCTCTTCTCAGAGATTTTCTAGCCGTTGCACTCTCTTGGAAATCCATTCCCACAAAAAAGTAGGTTTCCAGACGTCCAGACATAGTGCTAGACGTCCTGTATGTTGTCTGATGGACTTGTGCTAGAACCCTGTTTAGATCTTATTCAAGTCAGGAAGAGACCCACCTAAAATCAGACGTCTGACCTTATTTTCAGACGTCATAAAGTGATCTTCCAGATGTCTAATGCTAGGATCAGAAGTCTGATAACCCTGTCAGTGCAATCATTGTTCCTGATTTCGGCCTGATTCTCTTGGGCTTTGCTCCCAGCGGCTATGGAAGCTATCCAAAGCGTTCCAAAGCTTTCCTAAGGCCTCTATAAATAGAGGGGAACCTTTTACACACCAAGATACACCTAGAGACACCAAGACATACCTAGATACACAAGAAACACTTTGTAACACACTTTCACACTCTTTTGTGTCCAGGAAAAGCCTTGCTCTCCAAGCTCAAGTTCATCTAGAGAGCATCAAGCTATTGCGCACCCGCTCTCCCACCATAGTTCACGAGAGCGACGTGCCGTCGCATGGCTCACGCACCCGCATCATCAATTTGACGCACTCCTTGCAAAGGGGAGTTTCCTGATTCCTATAGAAGCTTAGGTTAAAATTTACTTTGTTGGCTCTATAGGATTATTTGTTATTTTATCTTTATTATTTGGTTGGGTATTCGCTTTGCGAATTCCCGTCTCCTTCGTGGGACAAAATCCTTCTCGTGAATAGAAGGGGTTAAGGAATGCTACCCACGCACTTGTAGCGTGGTTGTAATTGAGGTTGAATCACCCTCGTTTAAGTGATTCGTTTAGTGGATTTGATCAACTTTGTTGATCGGAAAATCCTAACTCAGGAGGGTTATGTGGTGGTTTTCACCCGGTTTGGGTTTCCACCTAAAAATAATTGCGCACATTGTGTGATTATTTATTTTGTGAGATTGTTTATATTATATTTCCGCATTTTTTACATCATGCTCATCTCACCCCCTCCGAGTAGGGAATCCACAATAAAGACATGATGCCTCTGAATCCGATTGTTGTTTGTGAAATCTATGATATTTGGGACATAGACTTTATGGGTCCATTTCCGTCCTATTTTGGCTTCGAATACATCTTACTTGCTGTTGATTACATTTCTCATTGGATTGAAGCCATACCCACACCCACAAATGATCATTGAGTTGTCATTCCTTTTATACAGAGTTATATTATCGCTTGTTTTGGGGTACCTCATGCCATCATTTCCGACGGTGGTTCCCATTTTAATAATGCCCAGTTTAGAAATCTACTTAGAAAATATGGAGTTACACATCGTATTTCTACACCTTATCATCCCCAGACTAATGGGTAAACTGAGATCTCTAATCGGGATATCAAAAGGATCCTTCAAATGACAATTCAACCCAATAGGAAGGATTGGTCTTCTGATGAGAACCGCATCATGAGCCATAACTAGCTCATTTTGACCTAATACAGAGGATAAAAGATCTTAAACTCAAGGAAAGGCTTAAACTCACAGAATTCTGAGTTTAAGAATAAAATAAGTCATAAGGGGTAAAAATGTAATTTTACCAGCACAATCTGCAAACAGGGTAACTCAGGGTCCAAACAAAGGTCAAACTAACCTAATAAGAAGAAAAGTGGGATGATATGATCTGATAAGGGCTACAGCAACTCCAAGGAATTAAATGACAATCTGTAACCCTAAAACAAACTCACTTCAATTCACGAGGTTCAAGGCAAAGTAAAAACCAACTAAACCCTCTAAAATTCATATAAAAATAATCTCTATGGTTTATAACCTTCAATTTGGCCTTGGGAACCCATTTTGACCTACATTAAGAACCATACCCAATTAATGATTTAATTTGGGTTTTTACGTAAATTGGTCGATCAAACAAGGTCTGACCTATAAATAAAATTCACCATTAGCATCCTTAGGACCCATTCAGTCATGCATAAAAAATTAAGCCTAAGAAGAGACCTTCTTGACTGAATTTGCATTGTGGTCCTCATCCATTACTTTTTGACCCTCAACTTTTGAAACCCTTGCATTTTGGCCCCTAGGTTCATCGTCTTCTTTGCATTTAGGTCCTTCCTGCAAAACCCTGAGCAGCGCCATACTCCGGCGAGGGATGGCGCCGCGTAGGGTGAGGGTGACCGCCTGCCAAGACAACGGGGTGTTCCCTGCGATGTCTGCTGTCATAGGGACACCTCCACGATCTCTGCCATCGCCCACACCTCCCGTGTGAACGCGCGGAAGGTATGGGTTGCAATCCGTCCATCCTCTGGCGAGGGAGGCACGTCGTCTCCCTCTACCCTCCTCTCTGATTTTGCCTCTACAAAAGCCTCCCCAGTCTTCCGAACTCAGGAGCTTGATTCTGTCGGAGAATCACCCACAACTTTCCTCTCCTCCCACTCAGGCAGGCACCCAACGAGCTCCGGCGAGCTCCCTTTCCTTTCCTCTTCGCTCTGCCACAAAACCAGTGGCAGAGACTTCTTCCTGATTCTCCTCCGCGTCGCGCAATACCCGCGCGCGCTGCTTCAGCCCCGTCGTCACCGCCGTCCTCCCTCACTGGGTATCTTCTTCTCCGGTGATAGTCGATACGACTGTCGCCCTGCTCCTCCCCCTTCGTCCCTGCAAGTAAGTTAGAACTACTTCCATTCCTCTCCTCTTTCTTTTCCCTATTTCAATTTGTTCAATTAAGCCCTCGACCGACCCTGACCACCATCACCCCGTTCGTCTTCGGCTACCCTCTGGCGAGACGCCCCCATCGCTCTACAGCCTCACACGCCTCGCCGACCCTCACCGAACCTCCGCCTCAACACACTGAACACCCCCCACCCCTCCACTGCCACTCAACACCTCCATAACGCTCCCCCGAACAAACTCATTCCCCCGGCCACAGTACAACCTAGGGCAGCCCCTACACGGCGCCCCATGCCTCGCCACCACCCACACGAGCTTCGCCGCACTCCGGCGAAGCTCCCTGCACCTTCTGACTAGGCCGAGAGGCCGTATCTCTGTGAGCAGGTTACCCGTCCTCCGCCGCCATTGCCGAACAGGTGAAGCTTCTTCAACCTGCAGCTGCAGCTCCGCTCCCGCCTAGGCCTGCGCTCCAGGATGCGCGGATTGCAACCACATAGCTGCCCAGGCCTTCAGCTGAAGAAGAGACCTCACAACGTCCGCGATTGCTTGCAGCTTTCTCAGCTGCAAGTGCCAAATTGGGGTGGGACATTTAGTCCCACCTCGGAAGATTTTGAAGCACCGCACCAGTATAAATTATAAAAGTGAAACAGACTATTCGCCTCTGGACGCACCGGGGTGAGGTCCCGTGCCCAAATCCGCCTAGTCCGCGAGCTCACCACGCGGATCCGGCGGACCTGACCTGACACCCCACCTGCGCACTCCTTGCGTACCATTCACGCCGGCACGCCTGGTCACGGGTACGAAGCCCGACCCGATTACTCGGCGGCTCTGGGAGAGCTATCCTATGTGTAAAGTCTGAGAAAGAGAGAGATGTTCGGGTAGAGGGAAAGGGGTAGGTTTTACGTTGGCTGTGGTGTGTGCAGGAACAGGCCGAGGCAGAGAAGAAGAAGAAAAGCTGAGGTAGAGAAGAAGAAGGCCGACGAAGAAAGACTGAAGGAAGAAGAAGGAGGAGCACCAAGCAGCATTGTAGTAGTGGCGATTTAAGTCATCTGATTGGAAAATCAGATGACGCTCTGTAGAGGAAGAAAAGAAGAAGAAAGAAGCCGTGCAGCTGAGCAAGGCAAAGGGACCGCAAGGCAGAAGAGTTCTGCAGCTGAGGCAGAAAGAAGAGAAGATAAAGAGAAGAAGACGAGAAGCTCTGAAGAAGAAAAGAAATAAGAAGAGCCAGAAGAAGAACTGAAGAAGAAGAACATAAGCTAAGAGAGAGAAGAGAAGCCACAAGACTCAGATTTATTTCTCCCTCTCTCTCTCTTTTTTTTTTTTTTGTTGTAATAGAAACTTTATACTTCTAGAATACAACTTGCTCCCTGAGTTTGACCTCGGGAACTCTTTTTCCGAGTAACAAATTGTATTAAACTGGTAACCACTTCTCTATGCTATACTATGATGAAATAATAAAACTATAGGGGTGTTTCACGTCTCACCATCTTCCCATTTAGATGAGGCTTTGTGGGCTTATAGGACTGCCCACAAAACACCAATAGGCATGTCACCCTACAGACTTGTTTACGGGAAACCCTATCATCTTCCCATAAAAATTAAACACAATGCATATTGGGAAATTAAAGCCTGTAATTTAGACCTCGCGAAGGCTGGTGATCATCATAGGTTGCAACTTAGTGAACTTGAGGAATTGCATCATGATTCCTATAGGAGTTCAAAGCTATATAAGGAAAAACTCAAAGCCTTCCATGATAGATATATTTCCCGAAAATCTTTTACACCTGGTCAAAAGGTTTTGCTTTTTGATGCTCGTTTGAAGCTCTTCCCTGGGAAGCTTAGGTCTAAATGGCAAGGGCCATTTATTGTTGTTAGAGTCTTCGACAATGGAGCTGTCGAAATCACCAAACCCAACAAGAATCAACCCTTCAAAGTTAATGGTCAATGTTTAAAACCTTTCTTAGAATCACATCCTTTGGGTCTTGTTGGAGACTGTTACATGATCCATTAGGGTTTGCTAACTTTCCATCCACATTTTGTACATAGTTGTTTCCTATTTTCTACACTTTTCTGATTTTTTACTTCATCGTACACTGATTACCTTCATTTAGTCTGACTGTCCACTATGACCTTTGGTCATAATTGAAGTCGTCCGCACAAAGACCTTTTATCTCCGCTATCCGATTCCTTCCGTTACCCTACACTAAATGACGTGTACTTTTCACCCTTCTTACAATGAGGACATTGTAAAATCTTGGCTTGGGGGGGTGTGAAGTGAAATTTTCACTTCTAGTGTATTTGCAGAGAAAATATAGAAAAACACATAAAAAATAAAATACCCACAAAATTTTAAAAAAATGGAAATACCATAATTAAAAATTTTAGAATCATAAATATCATAAAAATTTGAAAAATTTTGAGAAAAAATATCATAAAAATTGGAAAATTTTATAAAACATAAAAACAAAAATATATAAATACAAAAATTTGAAAATTACATAATTATAAAAATAATAAAAGGGGTTTTAGATCTAGAATAAAGAAGAAAGAAGAAAAATATATATTTATATGAATAATTAAGAGCTTAATTTTTCTTTTAGGTTAGAAACCAAAATATAAAAGGAATATATATATAGTATAAGAGCATTAAATCCTTATTTAGATTTTTACACACTTTTATTTGCAAAATCTTAAAACAGGATTTTATTTAAATTAGAATCTTTAAACGTTAAGGCTGTGTTTTTCTATTCTTACCCTGAAAATAAGTAACAAAGGTGTATTAAGTTCAAAACTTAAGTTTTGGAATTAAATTGTAACCTTTTAATCAATTAGATTAAGTAATCCTTTTGCTTTTTTAATATTTGATTTTATCATCAAGATTAAGTAAAAAGACCAGATATTCAGAGTTAATTAAGTAAAGAGTTAGTAGAACCTTAGTCTTCAAGTCTATCAGGCTATAGTTAGCTTAATCAACTAAAGGACATTTGGCTGGACTTGGTGAGTTTTTGTCTTGACAGATCCTATAGGAGGAAACTAAAAGTTTAAAGAACCTGAGAGTGAATGGCTTTGTTATCCAAGCTCTGGTTTGAGAGCTAAGTAACCTAACCATCGAAAATCACACACATAGAATTGTCTTGATGGCATCTGAGACAGCGAAAATACAGATGTTAAGATTGATTCTAAATCCTCTTTATTCCAAGGATTTCTGCAGGGCAGTTCTTGAAAGCATGAAGGATGTGCCACTCACCTAGAAAAAGGATTTGGAGTATAAAGATAGTAAGAAAAATGAGAAGGGGGAGAAAAATAAAAAAATAAAATAAAACACCCTGCAGTTAAGTACCTTACTACAAATGGGTACTTATGCAGTTTTTTTTAAAAAATTAAGCATCTCGGTATAAATAGATGCTATTGTTCCTTCCATCAAATAAAAGAACACCTCACTACATATGGGTGTTCTAACCTATAAAAAATGTTGAAAAAATATGGAGAGAAAAATTAGGACTAAGCGACCCTGTGGTCCACCGGGGAGATATACACAAAAGGTGTTGGCCTTGGGATAGAAAAGTGCTGAGGAGAAAGCAACCAATCCTGAGTAAGGCCAAGTCAAAGGCTTGAATTGGAATAATCTGGATTGGAAATTGATGTCTTAAGATTTGGATTTTTACAAATTTGGATGCCTTTAGGATAATTCTCTTCACAAGCCCAGATGTTTTAAAATCATAGCTACTGAACCTTTGTATTGGGCAATGAAGCCTAAGAAATCAGGTTTTGAAGATTTGTAGTTGAGACCTAAAGGAGAAGGATTGACAAATCCAAGGTCTAGAAGTTTGTCCTTAGTGCTGTAGGCTGGCAGATTAAAGTTTTACTACTCTTAGTTTGGTTAATGATGAATATCTGGTTAATTTGCTTAAACTTAGATTGATAGAAATCAAATATCATAAACAAAGGATTAACTTAAGTCTATTGAGTTTTTGAGTTAAAATTTAATTTCCAACTCTTAGGTTTTGTTTTCTTAAAACACTTTGAATTCTAAGTTTTTAAGGGTTAAGAATGATTACAAAGAATAAGTGATTTTTGAGATTCTAATTTTTGATAAAATTCTTGTTAAAAACTCTATTTTTAATAAAGTATGTTTTGAAGATGTTTGAGTTTTAATTCTAAGTAAGGAAATTTTCATAGAATGCTCTGTATATTAGTTATTTATATATATATATATAATCTAAAAATTTAATTCCAACCTAAGCTTTCCTCTACTTGGTTCTTATTTATATTAATTTAAACCCAAGTGCTTTAAATTATCATATTTCTAGTTAATTTTTCAAGGGACTAGTAAAACTTTAGCTTATGGGTATGATGAGAAGATCATCATGGCCTCTAATTACCCCTAATTAACTAGTCTTCCTAGTTAAATAGATAGGAATACGTAAATATATGGGTTAATTATTAAATAATGGATAAATAGTAAAGGACCTTAAAATAAGTTTAAAATGCTATATTATTATCCAATTAATATTATTAATAATTCAATTAATAATTGGACTCGAAATATTATCAGTAATTTATCTAATTAATGTGTTAACTAACTTAAGTATAATTTATAACTAAGTATGTAATAACTGAAGTAACCTTAAATTAAATAAATTAAGCTAAAAAGGTCAAAAATTAAATTCAAGGTCTAAATATAATAATTGTCTTATTTATAATCATATATAAAAGGTTGAAAAAGATTTAAATTAAAATAAACCTTGAAAACCTTAGTTTACATTTAAGTCCTCATGTTTTATTTCAATCGAGTCCTTATTCTTCATTTAGGTCCTTAGTTTTTGCTGCGAATAAGTCCCTAAAAACTTCTTCTTCATCTTCTTTCTTTCTTCAGCCTCGTCGACGGATGACGATCGAAGGTGCTTTCACCCATCGATCACTGTATATTCGACGTCATTCCTTCCTCTCCAAGCTCCTGAAGCTTGTGCTCACCATCCCCTTTTCATCCACCAGTCTAGATGAAGCTCTAATCCCATTTTAGGGTTGAAGATAACCTCACCAGTGTCTGAGAAGACGCCAGTGGTTACTCCACTCCTAGACTCTTCTCCGTCCAGATACACCCTCCTTCTCGACCGCCGCAACCTATAAATACCCCTCCATACCCTCGATTTCAGCAAGTTATCTCCCTTCCCACTTCTTCTCTGAGCTAAGCGATAGGCTATTCTTTCCAAAATCCAGCAACCTTACTCTGCTTCGTTCGTCTTCCTCCGTCCACCTTTGATCATTCTGGATCTTCGCCGACGTCAGCCAAGTCTCCTGATGCAGTGCTGACATTGGAGTTCCTCTACTTTACTCCGTCACAATTTCCTCCTCTATTAAAAACCATCGATGGAGATCTTCTTCCCCCTTCGTCTAGGTAACAGCAGGTTAGGTAAGTAGATTAGTTAGAGTAGTTAGGTAGATTAGATAGATGTAATGTTAGAATTCCATTCATCTTCCTCAGCTTTGGCGAGCTCATTGAGCTTGTCTAGAGCAATCTTTTGTCTTTTTAAATCATTGATCACCTTCCTTAACCTCCCATGAACATTTCTATCACCTTAATTCACTGATTGGATCACCTATTCGCCTAAACCAATTCCACCTTCACCACTGCTTCTGTTGCACATGGCAGAAGTAGATGTTTCTAATCCACCTTCACTAGGGGTCCTCCATCACTTAACCATCACTTAAGGGCCCCTATCTTCACTTTAATTTAAATAATAATCATCCATAACTTAAATGCCTAATTTCATTTAATCTCCCGAGCTCGTTGTCAATGGCTGCTCAGGATGAGTTCATATCACTAATTAACCACTTATAATCCATCGCAACTTCCTTTTGACTTGTTTTCTTCACTCAATTGAGTGGGAAAATAAGTCCCAAGCTTAATCAAACTCAAAATCCAATCACTGAGAATTCAAAGCAAAACTTTCAATTTAATTGTTAATTGAAGAAATCAATGTGTTCCCGAGGTTCCTTGAGACCTCAGGAAGTTTTTCAGTTCATCTATGGCACGATTTAATGTCGTATACACTTTTAGCTTTTTTCTAAACTCACCGGAGCTTCGATGAGTCAAATGTACTCTTCAGCCCATAAAACTTTGTGTGAAGCTCCAGATCACTTATTTGAAGGTTACTGACCATTCTAAGGAAATTTATTTGAGGTTTTATGACCTGGAGCTTCTGCTAGACCTTTGTCTTCTCCAACTCTGATAGAGTTCGAGATGACTGTTAGTTATGGTTAAGCTTCATTTAAAAGGTCTAAAAGCATTAGAAGGATGCCTTGAGACCAATCCAATATGTCAATCACTAAGATAGACTTTGGTTTGTTCTGTTGAATAAACTCACCTAGGATCTCAGGAATAAGCCTGGAACCCTAGAAATCCAAGTTGAAACTTCCTTCTAAGGGTCTGAATCTATTCCTAAGGTGAAAGAGAAGTGAACTAAGGCGTTAATTTCATTAAAGATGACCTAATTTAGAAAGTCAAATTTCAAGGCTTAATGATCGACCTTAAGTCTAATTCATGGATTTAGGATTCAATAAGAAAAATTGAGGAGTCTAATTTGTTTCTAGGATGTTTTTAAATGATTTAAATTCAATTTGGTTGAACTTTAATCGATTTTACAGAGGAAATTGATTTTTGTCCAGTTTGGGTTGTTTTTTAACCTAAATTGACGACAGAGAGTTTTTGGTGAAATTCAAATGAGAAATCTACCCAGATAGATCCTTGACAACCTTTAAATGTTGTTTTAATTGATGAAATAGGACTCTAGCTGTCTGTTGGACCAAACAGAACTTGAAATGAAGTTCTGAAGGTCCTTAGCGAAGCTTTTTAGCTTCTGCACTTTCCTGAAACTTCTCAGAGTTCCTCTCCTTCACCTACAGCTGTGGAAAGACCTTCTGAATCTCTTCAGCATCTTGTCTAAGGTTAGAAAGCCATTTTGCAGGACTTTAGAGTAGAGACACCCTTCTGTAGGCCAGTATGGCCGTAGCGACCTAGACCCTTTCGCACTTCAAATCGAAGAGTAAATCCTTCCTTAAGTATCAAATTAATACTGTAATTGTGTAGAGCAACCATAGAGCTTTCTAGCAAGCCTTCATTTGCTTAAATTGGAGCTCTGTGTTGGCTAGAATCATCAACTGAAGTCTGGTCTGGGAGTGTGATGAGAGCTCATCATGGTCTCTAATTACCCCCTAATTAACTAGTCTTCATAGTTAATTAGCTAGAAATATGTAAATATTTGGGTTAATTATTAAATAAGGGATAAATAGCAAAGGACCTTAAAATAAGTTTACAATGTTATATTATTATCTAATTATTAGTAATAATTTAATTAATAATTGGACTCAAAATATTATCAGTAATTTATCTAATTAATGTGTTAACTAACTTAAGTATAATTTATACCTAAGTATGTAATAACTTAAGTAACCTTACTTAATAAAATAAATTAAGCTAAAAAGGTCAAAAATGTAAATTCAAGGTCTAAATATAATAATTGTCTTATTTATAATCATATATAAAAAGTTGAAAATGATTTAAATTAAAATAAACCTTGAAAACCTTAGTTTACATTTTAGTCATTATGTTTTATTTCAATTGAGTCCTTATTCTTCACTTAGGTCCTCAACTTTCGTTACAAATAAATCCTTGAAACTTCTTCTTCTTTCCTTCTTCAACCACCTCGACGGTTGACACTAGGAGGTGCTTCCATCTTCTAATCGCCGCATATCTGATGTCATTCCTTCATCTCCATGCTCTTGGAGCTTATGCTCACCAACTCCTTTTCATCCACCGGTCTAGATGAAGCTACAATCCTATTTTAGGGTTGTGGATAACCTCACCGGCATTGGAGAAGGCATCGATGGTTACTCCACTTGTACCCACTTCTCCATCCAGATACACCCTCCTTCTCAATCGCCGCCACCTATAAATACCCCTCCACATCCTCGATTTTCACAAAGTTAGCTCCCCTCCCGCTTCTTCACTGAGCCAACCGATAGGCTATTCTCTCCAAACTCCGGTGACCTTCCTCCACTTCATCCATCTTCCTCCATCCATCTTTGATCGCTATGGATCTCCGCTGATGTCAGCCAAGTCTTCAGACGCAGTGTTGACTAGGAGTTCCTCTACTTCACTTCACAAACGCCTGCCGGAATTCTTCCTTCAACCCTCTGATTTCCTCCTTTGTTATGAACCATCGACGAAGATCTTCTACCTCCTTCATCCAGGTAACAGTAGATTAGGTAAGTAGATTAGTTAGGTTAGTTAGTTAGGTAGATTAGATAGGTATAATGCTAGTTTCTCATTCATCTTCTCCAGCTCCGGCAAGCTCATTGAGCTTGTTAGGAGCAAACCTTTTGTCTTTTTAAGTCATCGATCACCTTCTTAAATCATTCATGAACATTTCTATCACTTCTAATCACTAAATTGATCATCTATTCACCTAAACCACCTCCACCTTCACCACTACTCCTGTTGTCCATGGCAAAAGTGGTTGAACTTACTCCACCTCCACTGGGGCCCTCCATCACTTAAGGGCCCCTATCCTCACTTTAATTTAAGTAATTACCATCTATAACTTAAACGGCCAATTTAATTTAATCTCCTGAGCTCGTTGTCAATGGCTGCTCAGGAGGATTTCAAATCATTAATTATCCATCTATAAACCATCGCAACTACCTTTTGACTTATTTTCTCCACTCAATTGAGTGGGAAAACAGGTCATGAGCCTAATCACATTCAAAATTTGTTTACTAAGAATTCACTGCTTAATTTCCAATTTAATGGATAATTGACGAAATTAATGTATTCCTGAGGTTCCTTGTGACCTCAGAAAGCTATTTAGATCATCAATGGCACATTTTAACATCATTTGTACATTTTAGATTTTTTCTGGACTCACTAGAGCTTCGACGAGCTCCGGTGAGTCAAACGAGTTCTTCAGACCATAGAACTTAGTGTGAAGCTCCAGATCTCTGATTTGAAGTACACTGATCATGCTGAAGGAGTTTATTTGAGGTTTTAATGTCTAGAGCTTCTGTTAGATCTTTGTCTTCTCCAACTCTAGCAGAGTTGGAGATGACTGATAGTTAGAGTTTAGTCTCATTTGAAAAGTCTAAAAGCATCAATAACTTGCCCTGAGACTATTCCATTATGTCAATCTCTGTGATTAACTTTGGTTTGTTCTGTTGAACATACTCCTTTAGAATCTCAGGCGATAGGCCTGGAACCCTACGAATGTTAACTGAATCATCATTCTAAGGGTTTGAATCCATTCTTGATGTGAAAGAGAAGATGACTAAGGCTTTAATTTCCTCTGAAATGGTTTAATTTAGAAAGTCAAAATTTGAAGGCTTATGGTTAAACTTAAGTCTGATTCTTGGATTTAGGACTCAATCAGATAAATTAGAGAGTCTAATCTATTCCTGTGATGTTTGTAAATGATTCAAATGCAATTTGGATGAGCTCTGATCAATTCTATAGAAGAAATTGATTTCCGTTAACTTTGGGTTATTTTTGAACCCAAACTGACGACAGTATGTTTGTGATGAGATTCAAATGGATAATCTACCCAAACAGATTCTTAGCAACCTCTAAAGGTTGTTTGAATTGATTAAATAGGTCTTTAGCCATCTGTTGGACCTATCAGAACTTGAATTGTAGTTCTGAAGCTCATTAGAGAAGCCTTTTAGCTTCTTCACTTTCCTGAAGCTCCTTAGAGGTTCTCACCTTCGCCAACAGCTGCGGAAACACTCTCTAAACCTATTCAACACCACATCTGGAGGTCACATGTCCTTCTATAAGACCTTAGAACCAAATCTCCATTCTGCAAGCAATTTGGCCATAGCAAACTAGGTCCATTCGCCCTTCAAATTGAAGAGCTAAACCTTCCCTGAGTATCAAATTGATACTCCAATCATATAGAACAACCTTAGAGTTTTATTACAAGCCTTCATTTGCTCAGATTGGAGCTCTGAGTTGGCTGGAATGATCATTTGAAGCCTGGACTGGGAGGGGTAATCATAGTCCCACATCGGTGGAACTGGAGTGGCCGCCTTGGTATAAAAGTGATTTGTGTTTAAGGCACTTCAATCGACAACACAGGGCACAGGAAAGAACATGAGCATATGCGTGTGTGTGTGGACGCATGCCCGGGTGTGTGTGCACCTGTGGGCATGCGAGTGCGGGCCCGTGAGGGCATGTGCATGTGTGCCTAGGAGGTTGTGAGCCAGATGGGGTAGAGACTATGCAAACCAAAAATAAATCGATCCAAATAAAAACCAGGCTTGGACCTAGTAGGGTCTGGTCCCACCCTAAGAGGGCTGTTGTGCATCCCCGACTGGTCCAAGCCGCCAATCAAAAACCTAATTTTTGGGTTCAACGAGTTAAACTAGCTCGATTTAGAGGATCTGCAAGGGTTCAAAAGAGAAGGATGTAAAGGAAGAGAAGTAGAAGGAGAGCTCATATGGAGAAAAGAGAGGTTGAATTGGCACAAGAGCTAAAAAGAAATAACAGGCAGTGTAAGAAAGAAAGAGACCAAGACATGTATAAGAGAAGAGCTCGAGAAAGACTAAGAAGAAGAAATAAGAGAAAAGTAAAAAGAGAAAAGAGAGAGAAAGAGAGAAAGGTAAAGAAGAAGAGAAAGAAAGAGGTTGAAGACA
The DNA here is from genome assembly GCA_037157565.1 of Thalassia testudinum. Taxonomy (NCBI): domain Eukaryota; kingdom Viridiplantae; phylum Streptophyta; class Magnoliopsida; order Alismatales; family Hydrocharitaceae; genus Thalassia; species Thalassia testudinum. The sequence continues at coordinate 15,487,383 of JAZHRO010000063.1, forward strand.
AAGGAGAAAAATTAGTGGTTTAATTTCTTGCATTTTATTAATTTCTTTTGAGCTTAATGTTGATGTAATAAGGCATATTTTCATTACAATTACTTTTTCTTGCCTTAATCTCATGTAAATAAAAAGAAATTAAAAGAAATAAACACGTTTACTTGTTTATTAAAGTAAATCGTACGTGTAAATGTGTTTACCTTAATGAATTTTGCATATTCTTTTAATTTGAAATCCTTAAGCAAAATTCATGTTCTTAAAGTAAATTTAATTATACTTCCCATAAGTAGCTTAGATTTAATGGTGAATTTTAATTAAGTTATGCCTCCTAGGGAACAACCTAGAGTCAACCACTTAAAAAGAAATAAAATCTAAAATGTTAGCTTAACTGGACCCTATACTACTTAATTGACATAAATTCAAGTTGACCTAAGTTACTTGCTTTTGCACATAATTAAGCATAATTAACTTAATTAACTGCATTGAGAAAGATAACCACCAGAGGAGAATCGACAGTCCCACATTGGTGAAACTGAAGCGCTCGCCTTAGGATAAAAGTAAAAAGTGAATGGGGCCATTCAATCGTCAACGCAGTGCACAAAAATGAGCATATGGGTGTGTGTGTGGGTGCATGAGGTGTGCATTCCCGGGTGTGTGTGCACCTATAGGTGTGCGAGTGTGGGCCCATGAGGGCGTGTGCATGAGGGCCTGGGAGGCCGTGGGTCGAATGGGCTCGAGACTATGCTGAACCTGAAATAAACCAAACCAAATAAAAGCCAGGCTTGGACCCAGTAGGGTCTGCTCCACCCTGAGAGTGGTGCTGTGTATCCCTGACCGGTCCAAGCTGCCGACCTTAAAACATAATTTTTAGTTCAGACAAAGGATTCAAACCGGTTTGGTTCAAAAGAGCTGTAAAGGTTCAAAAGGGTTGCAAAGGAGAAGAAGAGGAGAGCTCGTTAAGGTTGAATAAGATAAATAGACAAAAGAGTAAAGGAAAGATAGCAGGCAGAGTAAGAAGAAAGATCAAGAAGAAGAGATGTATAAGAGAAGTGAGCTCAAGACAGAAAGATTAAGAGAAAAATAAAAAGAGATAAAAAAGAGAGAAAGAGAAAGGTAAATGATGAGAGTCTCATCATGAGCCCTAACTAGCTCATTTTGACCTATGAAAGAGAGTAAGAGCTCCTACATAACCTAGAGAAGGGCTTATTTCAAGGAATAAGTGTTCTGAGAGGAAAACATGAAATAAAGGTTAAAACTGTAATTTTACCATTGCAGTACATAAACGGGATTTCTCAGAGGCAAGACATAGGTCAAATGATCTAAATAAGATAAAAGGTGGGTTGGTTCAATCAGAAATTGGTTAATGTGTAGTCTATGAATTAAATGACATTCTGTAACCCTAAAACAGACCCGCTTAATTCAACAAGGTTCTAATCAAGTTAAAAATCAACTAAGCCCTATAAAATTCATGGAAAAATATCCCCTAGGGTTTAGAACCTTCAATTTGACCTTTGGAACCTATTTTGACCAAGATTAGGGTCCTAGCTCATTAATTGACCTAATTTGGGTTTTTGTGCAAAAAGTATAGTCAAACGTGGTCAAACCTAAAATCCAACTTCACCATTAGATTCCTTAGGACCAAATTAGGTTTGTACCAAAATTTGGACCTAAGGGAAGGTCATCTTTACCTACGTTGCAAAAGAGTACACCCAAATTACATTTTTGCCCCTATCTTTTGCAAACCATTACACAAACCCCACTAACTTCCTCGCCACAATTACAAAAAGGTCCCCCAGCAATAATTGGGAGAAATCCTTCTCCAACGAGGAATGGAGGGGGTGTACTCCCTGATTCCTCAGAGATCTCCCTGATTTGGAAGGGAGATTCTCTGAGGAATTCCCTTCCATCTAAGCTCAATTACAATCTCTGATTTGCATCCAATCTCTCATGCGAACACACGAGAGATTTGGATCTCCAACTACCTTCCTTCTTCGGCGAGGAGTCGGTGGTAGAAGGCTTGCCCTCCAGGCACCAGAAGCTCAGCTAGCAACTATAAAACGATCCTCGATACTCTGTGAATCCATCAAGCTTGATTTGGCCGCAGACTCCCTCAGAATTCATCTCCCCTCTCTCCGGCCAAGTAGCCCGCAAGTGCCAGCGATTCTTCCTCCTCCCTCTCGTCACTCTGCTGCCATACCAGCGGCAGGGTTCACTTCACCTCGTTCTTCCGCGTTGCGCTGCACCAGTGCATGCCTTCCTATCCTCCTCCTTGTCGCCATTATCTCCCTCTCAGGGCCGTCTTCTTTGATGACGGCACAAACGCGTCGTCCGTCTCATTTGCCTCCCCTTCACTCCAAGTGCCTCGGGTAAGCTCCTCATCTCCTACTCTCTATTTTCCCTCAATCAATTTCACAAATTACCCCTCAACTGCCACTGTCCACCTGCATCTTCCCCATCTCTGGCCAACCTCATGCGAGATGCATCCATCTCTCTACGCCTCCACACGTCTCGCCACCAACCTCAACACCTCCACCATCGATCACTGAACACTTTCCACCCACTCATAGACTGCCACACACACTCCACACTTCCACCAAACACACCCACTCACACAGTCACAATCTGACCTAGGCACCACGCCTAGGCCGGTCTGAGCCATGCTGACCCCTGCCTCACCTTCAATGTGACACAACGAAGGTTCTCCTATGGTCTGATAGAGCCGCAAGGCTCCCTTTGTGTCGTGTAGGGCAGAGCTTCTGTCCGCCATTAACGAGCACACGAGCTTGCTTGTTCTCCAGCTTCAGGAAGAAAGCTACAAGATTCAGGCTCCCAGGCTGTGCGGGTTGAGAGTATGCCCAAGTCTAGCCTGATAGCGGGTGCCACGAGACCTAAACTGCATCTATTGTGAATTCACTCTCTTACAGGTGCTAGCATAAGCAGGTGGGAGTTTTAGTCCGACCTCGGTAGGTCTTGAGCTTTCTGAGTGGTTTAAGTTGCTTTTGTCTTTTACGCTGTTTGCCTCGAAATCACTGGGGTGAGGTCCCTCATCCTCACCTATCATGCCTCGTCCGTGAGATTTCGCCCGCAGACCTGGCACCCAGATCCAACTAACCCCTCCGTGCACTCCTCGCGCACCACACCCATGCCGGTGCACCAAGACCCGGGCGTGTGACCGACTCGATAACCCAGCTCTGGGAGAGCGTACCAAAGAGAGATACACAGAGAGAGAGACATGTGGGGAGGGTTGGGGAATAGGTTTTGCTGTGTGGTGATTGTGTAGCAAGAGGAAGCTAAGGGAGGAAGAAGTGCAGCAAGAGAAGGAAGCAGGACTTAGCCGCCGCAAGAGAAGGGGAAGAAGAAGAGAGATGCACTGTAGCAGAGGAGCGGCAGACCAAGAAAAAGTGGAAGAAGTGAGAGATCAAGGGCAGATGAAAAGGAGAAGCAAGAAAGAGCGGCCAAGCAAAGGAAAAGGAGGAAGAAAAAGAAGGAAACTAAAGAAAAGACAAGGCCAGGACTTAGCTGCAGGAAGAGAATCGAGAGGAGAGAAAGCAAAGGAAGGAAAAAGAAGAGGAGCAGGAGCGGCTAAGGAAGAAAAAGAAAAGGAGAATAAGAAGCCATAGCCGCAGAGCAAAGCAAAGATAGAAGAGGATATTGAGGGCCAATTATAGTTTGAAATTTGAAGATGTCTGATACAATATCAGACGTCTAATTCTTTTTGAGCATTTTCTCCATAACATTATCCTGTCATTTTTGTTGAACTAGTTATTGCTTCTTATTAAAAGTTGTGTTCTTAAGTTCTGGAATATCCAAATTGCTCCCTGTGTTCGACCTCGGATACTTTGATTTTCGAGTTATAAATTTTTATTTGTTTTCACGGAGAGTTCATCTATATTACAACGAGATATCTGTTAAAACACGATCTAGCCACGTAAACATTTTGACGCCATTGCTGGGGAGTAACGGGCACTTCTGAAGCTTTTGATCACAACTTCTGATCCAATACTGACTTAATTTTTCTCCTTTGTTGTGCTTGTCTCAGGGAAAGTAGAGAAAGGAAGAGCAGTCGCACAATAAGCACACTAAGGAACAGGTAACTTTCATTAGCCCTCTCTCTTATTCCCCTCAAAGTTTGAAAAGGAAGAAAAAAAATCAACCTAGGGCTACTTGTTTAATACTTAGGAATTCATCAAAGTTGCCTAATTTTCATTTCAACACATCTTGAGCTAACTAGGGCTAAAACTTTCTTGATTGAGCCCTAGATACCAATTTTTGAGGCAACTAAATTGGACCAACTAGAGCCAACCTAAGGATTGCAAAGCTAAGGTTTTTAGAGACACATCTTCTCTTAAACAAAGAAGCAAAAAATTTCAAAAAGAGGTGTGCCTAAGCCTTATTTGAAAAGATCTATACAAGAGAAACCCTAAGCAAATCAGGCTCTTAGTCCATTTGAACCCTGAAAGAAAGGACCTAAAAGCTCTCAAAGGAACAAGAGGTGAAGTTGATCCATTGGGTCAACCAACATTAAAATTAGGTCACTTTTTCACTCAAAAGACCTAAAAGTTCAAGTGGAACCCTAAGCACCTTGATCTTAAGTAAAAAAGGTAGACCTAAGAGGTCAAGGTCCCCATTCTGGTCTACCTGGAATCTCAGTGACAAGAGAGGTCGGGTGGGGGAAACCCTGTAACTTGTGGGGATGCTCTACTGTGTAGGGGTCTTTGAGGGACTCTCCCTCTCTGGCTGCCTAGGTACTTCTCAAGTGGATAACCTTTCTGACAAAGGGGTATCATCCACCTTAAACCTCTATAATCACCCAACAATTTTTGGGTGTCTCGATTGGGTCTAGCACATTCTAATCTCATCCTTCAGTGCCTGTTTGGTAGGAGGTCCTTAAGACCATCCTTAAGACCTCCTTTAGAAATTCATTCTCGCCGAGGCTAAGCCTCGATGCCCTTGTTTGTGCAGCAACCTCACCACATAAACCTTTCATCTGATTCGGAACCAAGTTCTCCTTCTTCTTCTTTCATGGGACAACCCATTGAAGAAGAGAACAACCTTGAGCACTAGCTTCAATACCTGAAAGATCTCTTCCAAAACTTTGTAAACCCACTGCAACGACCAATGATGCGAGATCACTATAATCCCACTACGGTAGCAATCGAGCCTTGAGTCTGAATCCTGATTGGAGGTCCTAATTCTGAACTCAAGCCCAATATGATTCATGCATACCAAAATTTCATGGGCTTAACTCTGAGGATCCATTCCAGCACATTAAACAACTCAAGAATCTGGCCCAGACCTTTGGGTCAGATCCACAAAATCAAGATATTCTGCTCATGAAAATGTTTTCTTTCTCTCTCCTGGACAAGGCTACTCATTGGTATCAAACTTAGACTCGTCCAATCAATACATGGGTTGAACTTCAGTCTGAATTTTTGAAAAAGTTCTTTCCCGTTGGCCAGACGAATGCCTTGCACCACCAGATCACCCATTTCACTCAACAAATGGGAGAACCTCTTCACGAAGCATGGGATCGATTCTTAGATCTCATGCGAAAGTGCCCCCATCATGGGGTTCCTAAAAGGGAACAGGTCCAGTCCTTTTACCAGGGACTCCATGAAGACATTTGATTATTCGTCAATGCAACGTGCGGAGGAAACATCATGCGTCAACATGAGGACACGGTGTGGGAGATTCTCGAAAACATGTGCGAGAACTCCATCAACAATGACTCCTTGGGCATATTCGACAGGATGAATGCCCGTGCATCGACGAAATTGTGGGGGGCACAGGAGACGCAGGACCTGTCCACGTCTGTCGACTTGGAACTGATGGCCAGTCGGTTGGACAAGGTTTCTATCATAGAGAAGAAGGTGGACGAACTAACTCAGCATCTGTAGTGAGCCACCTCTGCGCAGAACTCTTTTGCACGGCCACTTCTGGCGAGGGAAAATGTGCAAAACATCTATTACCAATCTTCTCAAGGGATGGCCCCATATCCACCCCCATCGGACTCTCGGATTGGAGTGACCTCCGATCCATTCTATTCGAGTTGGGGGAACTCTGAACCCTCGTATTCTGACTTTCCTGAGGTTCCTCAGACCTGCAAGGACCTTAATGCCATCCAGAATGACCCATTCTCCAATACCTACAACCCTTGATGGTGAAATTATCCCAACATTCAGTGGATGGGAAATTCTCAAACTCAAAGACCACCTTATTAGCCCCGTCCACAAGCTCCTCATCCATATCAGCCACCTCATCCTCGGCCCATTCCCACCTATCAATCCGAGCCAAACCAGGATCAAATGACTCTTATCCTTCAAGAACTGGCTGACATTCAAATGATGAATGCTGCACTGCAAAAATAGCACAAGGATGAGATCATAGAGGTTCGCAATCAACTAGCCCAAATGGCAAATTCCCGCCAACCTGGCACCCTTCCTTCGCAACCTCTACCAAACCCAAATAACATGCCAACCCAGAGGCGCGTTATGAACCCAAATTCAGGCCACGCACATTTGATTTATCAGGCCCCTGCTGCTCTGTCACCAGACGGGATGGAAGCTTCGACATCTTATGCGAGATTTCAGCAGCAGCCACCCGTCTTACCATGCCCAACCCAAAACCAGGCAGGATTAAACTCCGTAACAACTCATAGAGGTAAAGAAACCTAAGACCCACATTATCCGAACCACACCAAGCCTGGTAGTAGCCAAAACCCTAGGTAAGCTATCCAGGGTACCCCTATCCGAAATCAAGAACCTGGACCTATTCAAGAGGAACAAACTAGGATTCCATTTCCTGAGGCCTTGACCAAAGGAAAAAGGATAACCAAACCCGTGGCTCCCGAGGAGGATCTTGTTAAGCTCTTTGAACAGGTCCAGATAAACATCCACTTGATGGATGCAATTCGCCATGTACCAGCTTATGCAAGATTCCAGAAAGACGTATGTACACCTAAACGTAAGCCGTGAACCATTTCCTACTACAGAAGACTCAATTCCTCCATGAAGAAGGACCATTTCCTACTACCGTTTATTGATCAGATCCTAGAGAAACTAGCGGGAAATAGGTTCTTTTGCTTTCTTGACAGGTACTCTGGTTACAACCAGGTGGCAATCCATCAAGAAGACCAAGAAAAGACCATGTTCACTTGCCCCTTCGGGATGTACTCATTTCGAAGGATGCCTTTCTGTCCATGCAATGCACCCGCGACCTTTTAGCGGAGCATGCTTGCCATATTCTCAAATATGGTAGGTGATTATCTGGAAGACTTCATGGATGACTTTTGAGTTTTTGGAGCATCGTTTGACGATTACCACCAGCACTTGGTCTAAATACTCATGCGGTGCATCGATGTGAATTTGGTTCTTTTCTGGGAAAAGAGCTAATTCATGGTGCCTGAGGGAATCATCTTGGGACATCTAATCTCGGAGAAAGGCATCCAAGTCGATCGAGCTAAGGTTAATCTTATTTCCAAGCTCCCTATGCCTAGCTCGATTAAGGACATCCAATTTTTTTTGGGGCACGTCAATTTTTACCATAGATTTATCCCTGATTTTTCAAAAATCGTGCGCCCCCTGACTACTCTTCTCTCCAAGGATGTGCCTTTTGAAATTTCTAAGGAATGCATGCAAGCATTTGAGATCCTTCGTGATCGAGTCACCCAAGCCCTGATCCTGCAGTCCCCTGATTGGTCTCAACCCTTTGAGATCATGTGCGATGCATCTGACTTCGCTATAGGTGTAATTTTGGGGCAGAAAATTGACGAGAAACCCGTGGTCATTTACTACTCTAGAAAAACACTAGACGAGGCTCAGTGTAACTACACGGTTACTGAGAAAGAGCTGGTAGCTGTAGTATTTGCCCTAGAAAAATTCAGATCATACCTCCTGGGTTCCCATGTTATGATATACTCGGATCACACAGCTGTGAGGCATCTCCTTGCAAAGAAGGATATGAAACCTCGATTAATCTGATGGATCTTGCTGTTGCAAGAATTTGACCTCAAGATTCGTGACAAAGCGGGAAAGCAAAATGTGGTAGCTGATCACTTGTCCCACCTTCCTTCTGAAATAATTGACCCTTTCGGACCCATCATAGAACACTTTCCTGATGAGCACCTCCTGACTATCAATACAGGCCTTCCATGGTTCGCAGATATAGTAAAATACCTGGCATCACATTAGATCTCGTCTGATTGGCTGAAGGCCAAGAAGGACAAATTGCGTTCTGATGCCAAGTATTACCTGTGGGAAGACCCGTATCGATTCCGCATTGGTGTTGATCAAATAATTTGACGGTGTGTCACGGAAGTAGAAATCAAAGACATACTCTCCTTTTGCCATGACAAGGCATGAGGTGGACATTTCTCAGGACACAAAACTGCATCAAAAGTCCTCAAGTGTGGCTTTCACTGGCCAAGAATTTTCAAGGATGCATATGATCACTGTAAGGCATGTACCTATTGCTAGACCTTGGGCAACATGAGCCATCGAGACATGATGCCTCTACAGCCGATCTTGGTATGCAAAATTTTTGACATCTGGGGGATCGATTTTATAGGACCCTTCCCTATCTCGGATGGCTTCGAATACATCTTACTCACCGTTGACTACGTGCCCAAGTGGGTAGAAGCCATTCCGACTCGAACCAATAATCATAAGGTTGTTATCAGATTCATTCATCAAAACATCTTCTCAAGGTTCGGGATTCCACGAGCAATAATTTTCGACGGAGGGACCCATTTTACAAATGCTCAGTTCAAGTCACTGATGACCAAATGCAGTGTGTCACATCGAATCTCTACTCCTTACCACCCCCAAACCAATGGTCTAGCTGAGCTATTAAACTGAGAGATCAAGAAAATCCTCCAAGCTACTGTTCGACCTGACAGGAAGGATTGGTCTTCTCGTCTTCCGGAAGCATTGTGGGCCTATAGGTTCACCCACAAGATCCAATTAGGAATGTCTCCCTTCAGACTGGTGTACGGGAAGGCATGCCACCTCCCCGCCAAATTGGAGCATAAAGCTTATTAGGCAGTACGGAATTTCAACTTAGATCTTTCTAAGGTTGGAACCCATAGAAGGCTTCAAATAAGCAAGATCGATGAATTACTACACGATGCATATGAGAACTCGCGAATTTACAAAAAACAGGTTAAAGCTTTTCATGACAAACACATTTCTAGAGATCTTTCATCCTGGTCAAAAGGTTCTACTCTTTGATGCCCGACTCAAATTATTCCCAGGAAAGCTACGATCTAAGTGGGTCGGACCCTACCTAGTACGACAAATCTTTGGAAATGGAGCCATTGAAATCAACCCACTCAGCCACGATTCCGAACCCTTTGTTGTGAACGGTCAAAGACTCAAACCGTTCATTGACATGACCAATACAAATTTGGCTGAGTCATCCTTTACCCTCCATTCTCCTTAAGCTAATTGTGCCCAACTGATGGCATAAAACTCAGCTCTTAATGGGAGGCAACCCATCATTCTTTGAAAAACCCAAAACCTTCTTTAACATTTCTTCGCTAAATTCATATTGCAATTTAGGCTTCATCCATTAGAACAACCGACTCCACCTCAGGTACCCCTACCCGAGATTAGAAATCATTCACAACAGTCACTTCGACCCATTCTCCCACCCAACACCTGTCCTAATGCATGAACTAAGCTGAAATCGAACCCACCTAATTTACAATGGGGACATTGTAAATCGTAGGCAAGGGGGGGTATGAAAGTGCAAAATGTCAGGAAAACTTATATCAAGATAAGGTTTCAACCCAAAAAAAAAATCTTGAAAAAGAAAAAAAAACTTAGGAGGGGGGAGAGACAATTTTTGGGCTATACAAAATGAGAGGACGAAAAGAGAAAAATGCTAAAAATGGAGCACAAAATGAAAAAAAGTGGTCATTAGTAAAAGATTAAGGGATTAACTGAAGTTCTAGACCAAATCAAGAAAAGAGAAAAATAAAAGAAAAGTGCTAAGGAGACATAAAAAGAGATTAGCAGGAACGCTAATCTTAGGCCTCTTGGGCTAGATTCTTAGGCTTAAAACTTCACATATCCGCTAAGATCTGGATAATCCTCAATAGGTTGGGGAAAATGTGAAGCTTAAGTATTACGTCTAAGGCTTAGGAAGTATTCGGCCTCGTTAACTGACCTTCGATTTGCAGGATTTGGTAACCTAAGCACCCCAATCCACACACAGTCTGGTTCAGTGCACAAAACTATCAAAATCACGTAAAAAGTGTTTCAATGTTCTGAAAAAAGTCACCCAGATTAGGAGCAACCGATCAACACAAGTTGATTTGGATGAGTTCCCGACGCGGAGAGGTGGGAAATTCCCCTTGAATATGTGTAACAACATATCATCTCCTCGGTGCTTGCCTCTTAGGATATTTAAATATCCTACTGGGGGCATGTAAGCACTCTGCTGGTTCAGATACCATGGGTGGCATTATCACGAAATGTCGATTGCCAGGGTTTGGATTCGGCTACGGAACGCCATGGGCGGGATTATGTTGAAATCTCGAAAGCCAGGGTTCTGGGGGTTGCCATTGGCGGTGCTATCACGAAGCATCAATTGCCAGAGACCCTTGAGGATTGCTGATGGGGTCCAAGAATCCAATACTGACCATGTTGAGAAGCCAATCCGAAGCTAGAAATAAAGAGAAAAGGGAGAGAAAACTCTCCAAACAAATAAATCTTCTGTCTCTCTCTTACAAAAATGCACTGCAAATTGAACCTAAGCTAAAAATGTCTCAAGCATGGGTGCTTTAACCACGGAATCCAACAAACCCTAGGTTAGTTTCTGCGGGCCTTAAAAACCTTTGCGGAAGACTGAGGCTAAAGTGGGTCAAGTCCAGATTTTGGTTGATACTTGAGTACCTCTAGACCTATTGTCGGCATTCTAACCTAATCATAAAAGAAAAAGAAAAGCACTTATCATAACTAGTGACAGACACTCAGGGTCTAGAACAGAAGTTAAAATCTTAAAATTTTGCTAAGGGACTAGCAAAAGCTAGGCATGGGGTGTTAAACGTACGAGTTGTTACGCTAACGTGTTTGGCTTTAAAACCTTGTCGTTGTAGCTTGAAAGCGAAGAACTCGTGTTCAACAAATAAAATTTATACCGAAATTGAAATTCTGGGTCGAACATAGGGAGGCTACGTCGATTTATATTCACAATTATATTTTTTTTAGAATTTTTCTTAAAAAGCGAGGCGATGTAATTACAATGAAGCTATGACAACAATCAGACTAAAAAGGGAAAGAGAGAGAGAGGGAGAGAGAAAGAGAGAGAAAGCATGAATTCAATATTTCAAAATGTTTATATAATAAAAACAAATAAGAATTACACTAGAAAGCGAGAAATCAGCTACACTAGAAAGCTGTAAAGAAGAATGGGAGAGGGAAGTTATCCTTCTGGATGATCGCTTGGAGGACCTATCGGACGGGATGGTGCCTGGATGAAGGAGGACGGAGCAAGACGAGGAAGACGAAGCAGAAGAAAGGGAACAGGGCAGCACGTCATCATTGTCGTAGGATCCACTTCCGAACGGGGATAAAAATTTTGACTTTATCTCATGAGGAGCATCTCGGGTGTGGGACAAGATTCTTTTGAGATTTGGAGAGGCAGAGAAGAGAAGGAAGGGATGAGAATTTCGTGTGGAGGGGGTCTCCTTTTATAGTTGCAAGGATTGGGGGCAAATTGGTCATTACATCTTTAAAAACATTAATTCAGGACCTTTAGTGACGGATAAAACCATCGCTAAGGGTCTGAACGTGGGCGTAGTGGGCGGTGCACACGATCAGCCATCCTCAGCAGTCCAATCCGGAGATCAGATGGCTTAAATCGCACCTTCGCCTGCCTCGCTGTGTGCTCGCCCGCGTGCGATGCCGCGTCCTCACCACGCGTGCAATAGCGCGTGGGCACTATCGGGCATGCGCAGCTGTTTGATTTTGATCTGATGCTCACCCACACCGGCTCGCCCGCTTGCGAAGACTCGATCGCGCATCTGAAGGCAGCTGAACGCCTTATCCACTACGCTGCGCACGTGGATGGGGCGGGCGGCTGAAGTTTTGAGAGTAAGTTAGGACCGTTGGATCGAGATCCAACGTTCATATTGCACGTTGGATTCTCTTTGGAAAGTCATCGGTGGACATGAGGGCCAGTTGGATGACTGAGATGGTGCCACGTGGCACCATCTTGGCCGTCCATCTTCTAGATGATGTAGATGATGCCACGGGTGTCGGATTGACTCGATTTTTGCATCGTTAGGCTGCAATCGTCGATCCAAATCCATCCGTACGGTCGAATTTGTCGTTTGAAGTGTGGATTTACACCATCTAAGCCCTTGATCTTCTAGGGTTCCCCAATAACTATCTGATGCTACAGATGACTGATTAGGGCAATCTTGGAGTCATTGAACTCCAATCGTCACCCAGATTACATCTGTATGGTTGGATCTTCGATCCAAGGCCCCAATAAAAAGTTTGCCCTGTCCAAGCACATAAAAGGAGACAATTAACCTCCATTTTATTCAAAGTACTCTAAATGCAAGCTGATGCATGTTATGCAATATTTATAGCATGCAATGCATTCGTATGCATAAGAGCATGCATAAATAGACATCTTAAGTACTGTAAATATGTTTACATCATACCCCCATGCCTCTCTTTTGCTAGTCCCTAGCAAAAACTATATTCTATTTATAAATGAATTAGGTTGGATTATTTGGGCATGAGTTATTTTCAATCATTAAGAAACTGTCTACCTAGGATCTAAACTTTCAAAGACACAACAGTGCCCAAGTATCTACCAAACTGCAGACTGCCTCAAGCCCTCACCTTATTCAAAGAAAAATTTCTTTTTCTCTTTTTCCTCTTTTCTAATTTTTTTTGGATTTTCAAGTTTTAGGGTTAAGGAGTGTCTTTCTACGACCATTCGACTCACCCAAGATTTGATGAGAACCCTAAGTTCTAAGCATCTTATTGTGAATGTGATAGACTCGTTGATCGACAATTAAAACGAACTTCGAATTTCTACGCCTCTAGGTGACCAAGAAAGAATTCTGCTTAAAGGTGTATCTTTACAATCGATAGCTTTCTCACCACTTTCATTTTTTTTTACGGGGTCACACAAGGGTGAATCCAGTGTATATCTCCCCGGTTTATTCTATTTCTCCACTTCTTCCTAAGTGTTTTGGGAATTTTCAGTGAACTTATTAAGCTACGTTCTGGACAACTGATTGATAAGCTGTTACCATCGACAACTTGCCAGCCATACTCGTGCAGGAAGTGTGGTTTATTTCTTTTTTTCTTTTCTCCTTTTCTTTTTGATTTTTTTTTCTTTATTTTTTTTTTAAGTAGGTGACTTCCCTGGTCTAAGATTTACCTAAAGGCAGCAAAAAGAGAAAGGTCCAGTGATTGGGCTCTGGACAACCTACCTATGGGCTGTTACCCACGATAACTTGCCAACCATATCACCCTAGAAGGTTCAATAGCTACCCAATTTCCATTAGAATCGCCGAACAACGAGTCAGTGCAAAGATAGTGTGCAGATGCTTAAAACTCAAAAATTCCCTCAAATCAGAGGGTGGGTTGATAAGTCGTGTACTTATCACCCAAACTTATTTATTCCAATTATGATAGAATTAATATGGCGAGGACTCGAAAGACAAATCTACATTTTAGTGGATACATAGGCTAATTAAGTCCAAAGATCTGAAGGGTCTTTGTGATCAGATCCTAATGTAAAATTTCCTAAGATTGAAAAGTCCTAATGTCTAACTAATCCTTCCTAATTTTGATTTTTTTTTATGTATAAATAAGAAGAGAAAAATAATTTACATGAATTTCACGAAGCTGACCAAATGATTAAGAAATGAATCCACCCCCCCATGCCTAGCTGATGCAATGTCCTCATTGAAAAAGAGACATGAAAGAAAGGGTAGAATATGAAAGATGTCACCTGAATATGAAGCTCGTATCAGCCTTGTGTCATATGTACAACTGCTGAGTTTAATGCCGTCAGCTAGGCGAAGTCCAGCCAAAGAAGTCAAGAGTGGCTAGAGCAACTGTGTCTGAGATGGGTTCTGGAAGAATACAGTCAATAACAGGCTTCAGACGTTGACCATTGACTTTAAATGTGTTACCCATCTTTGGGTCAGAAATCTGAACGGCTCCATTTGGAAAAATATGGTCAATTATGAATGGGCCATTCCATTTAGATCTAAGTTTGCCAGGAAAGAGCTTAAGTTTAGAATCGAATAACCAGACCTTCTGGTTTGGCTCAAAGCTCTTGCAGGAAATCAGTTGATCATGTAGAGCTTTGGTCCGAACCTTGTAGATCTTGGCATTCTCATAAGCATCATTTCTAAGTCCTCCAACTCAGATAGTTGGAGTTTCCTGGTCTTCCCAGTTAAATTCAGATCTAAATTGCATTGTTTGATCGCCTAGAATGCCCTGTGTTCAATCTCTATGGGTAGATGGCATGCCTTTCCATATACCAAACGGAATGGAGACATGCTGATGGGCATTTTATACGCCGTACGGTAGGCCCAAAGAGCGTCCTCAAGCTTTTGAGTCCAATCCTTGTGATCAGGCTTAACCATTTTCTACAGAATGTTCTTGATCTGTCGATTGGAGATCTCGGCTTGTCCATTCGTCTGGGGATGGTAAGGTGTGGAAATTCGGTGATTAACCCCGTATTTTGCCAATAAATTCTGGAATTGGGCATTAGTAAAATGAGTGCCACCATCACTGATGATAGCCCTTGGAATCCCGAACCTACTAAAGATGTTTTTCTTGACAAAATCGATGACTACCTTGTGGTCATTGGTTTGGTTGGGAATCGCCTCAATCCATTTTCACACATAATCAGTAGCAACAAGAATGTACTGATGTCCAAATGAAGGGATAAAGGGTCCCATGAAATCGATGCCCCAAACATCAAAAATTTCGACAGGAAGAATTGGGTTTAGGGGCATCATATCTCTCTTAGTTATGCTCCTGAGTGCCTGACATCGAGAACATGACCTTGAGAAATCCCAGGCATCCTTGAATAAAGACGACCAATAAAAGCCAGATTGCAAGATTTTTGCAGCCGTCTTTTTCCTGGAGAAATGTCCACCACACCCAGATGCATGGCAGAACTCGAGTATACTGTTGAATTCATTCTCCAGTATACATCGGCAAATAATCTGATTAGAGCCGATGTCGTACAGCTCAGGGTCCTCCCAGAAGTAGTATTTGGCCTCAGATTTGTGTAATCCTGTTGTTGCTTGGTACAATCCTGGGGGATTTGAGCAATGGCTAAATAGTTAACAATGTCAGCAAACCATGGTGTGTGGACACCTAAAACTGTAAGAATAGTTTCGTCCAGAAAAGTGTCAGTGATTGCGCTCAATCATAGGTCTTAATTGACCTAAATTAGGCTAGGACTTAGCATAAGTTAGGGTTATTCATGCATGCATACGCATTATCTGCATCTTTACTGCTCTCCTTTAGCTATGCATAAAATAATGTTATAATGTGCTGATTAAGTGCATTATGTCGATTGCAGGCAATAAGCAGATCTGGAGCTGGATCTGAAGCTAGATCTGAAATAACGGGAGTTGTGGCAGAGCTGGAGCAGAAGGCCTAGATTAGATGTAGGAATAATATTGTAAGGGGGTTAAAGGTTTTCTATTCTATTAGGTAGAAATAAAGTAGTAAAATGTGAAGAGCTTAAGCCCATCCTAGCCCTAGGATAGCCTAGAGACTTCCCCAGGCCTTAGCCACCCTTAAATTAGGTCACAACAACCTAGGAAGCCCTAAAACCCTAGTTCCAACCCTTCTCTGGATGTCCAGATAAGTTTTAAGACGTCCAAGACCCTTAGCCAACTCCCGCACACTTCAAACCCACTTTTGCAGTGTTATTGGACGTCCAGGCACTTTGTCAGATGTCCAATTTCTGCAGAATACACAAAACAGAACCCGAAACCCTTCCTGACTCTGATTGGATATCTAGACAACAAATCTGGACTTCTGATTTTTGAGTATAAGATGTCTGATACTGCTCTCCAATTCCTGTTTTGAGATTTAAGCCTTGATCTTGGATCTCTAGGTCCCTAAACCCAATTCCAACCCCATAGGAACCAAAATTAAGGTGCCCTAACCGTAGTACATCACCTCTAAACCTCCTTAAGGACCTAATTAGGTCCTCACTAAACCAAGTTGACTTCGATCTTAGTCAATTCCATTAGCCTATTCAATTGGACTCATTCAGTCCAATTGAGCCCTGATCTCAGCACACACTGTCCAATTGGACTCAGTGAGAGTCCAATTGACCTAGACCTGACTTAATTGAGTTGTTTTACTCTCAATTAAGTTTCCACACACCCAATTAAACTTGTATTAAGTTTAATTGCACTTTAACTTAGTGAATTAGGGTTTATAACCCTAATTTGAGACCTACCTTGACCTAAACCCACTAGAACCCTACCTAATCAACCTAGCCACTGAAGTTTCGACCCACACATACCCACACACACCCACACACACCATCCACACGAAAATATCTAGCCTAGAGTTCTCTAGAACTCTCTACCATGTGTGGTTGCCTTGGTTGCCAAAAATAGCAACCAAGAGCCACTCAATTTTTAGATCCACATTTGGTGGATCTAAAAACCACCTTCCACCCTCTCTCTCTCACTCTCCCATGAGATCCCACCATAGGCCTCTCTAGAGAATTCCATAATTTTCTAGAGAGCTTCCCTTAGCTCTATAGAAAGACCCCTTTGGTGGCCATTTGCACCCATTCACTCCCTTGGCAATTACTCTCCATTGGTGCCATTCACGCCACCTCCACTTAGCCACTCACTCCACCTCCATGAACTCACTACCACCACCATGGAGGACACCACGCCGGGATGCTGGATCAACCCTACCTCTCTCCAAGGGTCGGCCTAAGCTACATTGGCCGCCCCTCATTCTCTTCTCAACCACTCCAAGGCCATCGGGGACCACCCCTGAATGCCCTCTACTCTTTTAGCTCTAGATCATGCTTTTCATAAGTTTTACTGCTTTCATTTACTGCTTAGTAGAGTAGTTTCTCTTCTCCCCCAATGATGCATGCGAAATCCCCCTGTCGATTCTTGTATGCAATCGTTTTCTGGTAGCTAGGTTTAATTTAAAGCATTCCTGTATAAGCTTTCCTCTAGATTTCCTATACAAACAACTCTCCCCCAATGAATGAATGAAAAATGCATTTATATATATATATATCTCTTTGTGTGTTTGAAATCACCATGAGCTGAATGATTATTTTATTTGCGTGATTTAAGTTCCTGTTCTTTAACCGCCTATATATTGCGCACCAGAATACTAAGTAGAGCGGCTTTAAGATCGATTTCAAAAATAGAAACATGCCTCCCAGAGACGAACGACCGAGACTCAAGTCTCGTTATTTTTTTTACAAAATAATATCTTTGTTGGATTGTATTTCTCAACTATACTACGATGCTTTTATCAAAAATGCGACCTACGATCTCCCAACAAAATGGCACTGTTGCCGAGGAGGCAATGTCATTTTTCTTGGTTTCGATCTTTTAATCTATCACCAACAAATCTGCCCCTACTTTATTTTTGATGTGCAGGACAACACAGAATGAAAATGGGATCCGCGCACACATTGAGCGCAGCAAAGAAAAATCAGGTGCGCATCATCTATCATAGATTAGGTTTATTTTCTGAACCCTACGACTAGATCTACTTCCTGTAATTTCTTTTTAGAAAAAAAAAGAAGAGATTTTTCTTATTTTCGTGGAAAAGAAAAAAAATCAAAAAAATCAAAAATTTTGAAAAAAAAATCTAGATTGGATTTCCTTTTGAATCTAGGTTAGAAAAAAAAAGAAAAAAAAGAGATTTTCTTTGAATCTTTTGAAAAATTCTTTTTGAAAAAAAAAAGTTCAAAAGATTAAAAAAAAAAAAACATTTTTGGTGGAAGGCTTGAATTTCAAATTCAAACCTCTTTAAAAGCTTTTCGACCACCTTCTGATTTTCGGTCAGATTTCAAATCTCACCTAAAAATTCGATTTCCGAAAAATCCGTTAGCGAAAAATTTTGAAATTCTGGCAAAACCTTCATTTTCAAACCATCTTCCAAATGCTACCGTTACATTGAAAAAAATCCAAGCATAAAATTTTGAAAAATTCTCGAAGTTCACGGGGGTCAGATAGACCCAGATTCAAAAATTTTCAAAGTTCCAAAAGCGATTTCGAGCAATCCACAAATCTGTTTTGACAAAAAATGGTGCTGTTTGAAATCTGATCTAATTGGCTTTATTTTCCATATTTTTCCCAAATTTTTGAAGATCATTTGATACTGTTTCAAAGCGGAAAATCGTCCAGGGGTCAAAGTTCCAAATCTGACCCTTTGATATTTAAAATTCCCTAAGAATTCGGTTGAAATAGTAAAAATTCTAAAAAAGGTATTATATGAAAAACTAATTGAAAAAGGAATCTACTCGCAAAATTTCAAATTAATTGGATTCCAATTACTATCATAGAATCAACATTATTCTTATGGTTTGCTGAAATAGAGAAAAAAACCTTAGAAGTGCATGCAACTTTGGTTGAACCTTTAAGGTCACAAATAAAGACCACACTTTTGGCTAACCTAGACTTAATCTAGTCTAGTTAGCCGGTGAGCTTGGTCACCTTGTGGGCCACTCACCACAAACCCCACTAAAGAAAATGGGTTAAAAACTAATGTTAAAACACGAAATCAACTCGAGTTCGTTGTCGTACTACTGAATGAGTTTAATCTATCTTGCCAAACCTGGTGACTAAGTCTGTGGGGTAGTGTCAAACGACCGCGGCTCGGGGGTCAACGGAATCGAAGGCGTAAGCCAAAGGAAGAACCTTCCCCTTAGTCCCTCGTAACCAAACTGGCTGGGTTAGCTTGAGAGGCGGGATTCATGTTCAGTTGGTTGTACGACGAACTTATCTTCAGGAATTTGAATCCATAACGAAAAATTTGGTCACATGATCTATAAGGACCATTTGATTGACAGGGCCTTAGCCTTGTTCTGCGTGGCTACACCAACCTAGGGGTTGGGTGGTGTATGCACGGAAGGAGGTCACTTCGACCTCACTTGGTTGGACCTTGGGAGGCACTCCCAAGGAGGCAAGTCACCTCGCCTGGACCATCTTCTCGCCCCATTTCTTCTATCTGCTGAGCCGCAATGGCTAACATTGGATCTGGACCTAATCAGGATCCAGAAGAGCTGGACCCACGAGCTTCTTTGAGAGCTCAGGTCATTGAATCAGCTCAACCTTGGGATCAGAACCCAAGGAGGCAAAGACGACTTTTCACTTCGCCTGATCCTTCTCCTCGGGTTACCGAAATGGTTAACCCATATCCTAACCCTGGATATTATGACCCATACCAGTCGGTCCCTCAAAGGATTGCATCTTATAACCCAGGATATGGATTTCATACTCTTGCTTCTCACCCATGGAACATGGGTAGACCTGATTCACCCCCTGGAACCCATGAAGAGCTACCGGTGCATATGCGGCCACATTACAAAATACAGAGAGCTATAGCGAGCGCTAAGGAAAAGGCCGCATCCTATCTACGTGAAATCAGGCTATCATTGAGCCGAACCAAAGACAAAGCCGGATTCCGCATCAACAAGTCGTGATGGAACTCATTCAGGAAACAACAGAGATAACAAGGCGAATTGGACAAAATTGGGAAACTCAAGAACTATTGCTTTTGATATATCAAGTGGAAAATAGCATTGAAGACCTCAAAGAATCTGAAACAACTATGCCGAAAGAACACAGAAGATTCTCGGGAGCAGATGCCCAAAGAGCACTCAAGGGAAAAAGAATCTAGCATGGATATGAGACAGGAGCAGGAAGTATGGTGAATGGGTTCATCTGAAATTGAGGAGGAAAGGACCGATATCTCCAGGACTGAGTCGCAATTAGATTATCCTGAATCCTGGGAGACACCTTTTGGGTTAGATAACCGGATCGAGACAAGGGAAGTAGATCCAATTGAGGATATGGATCTTGAGGCAAACATTACATGCGACACTACTGATCAATCTAGACAACTTCCCATTGTAGGTGAACCTATGCTAGAGCCAACATCTTCTAATCTGCACTCTTCTTCTTTCACCTACATCCCTAATTCGGATATTAGAGATTCTAAGATGACACTTTCTATCCTTGATCCTAACATTCGAAAACCAGATGTAGCTATGGATAACTCGAAAAAAGAAATAAATATGCTACCTGAGGTAGGAATTACTGAGGAGGCCAATGCATATGAGGGTGAAGCTTCGAGCAGAATGAGCTGGGGATGCACCTACCACCCTAGTCAATGGCTCGACCTCGAGCCTGAAGAGACAGCCTCTGATGAATCAGAGATGAGTACTGATGAGGATGAAGTAATTTGTGACGAGGATTTCAGTGACCTCGCCACAGATCTTCTACTTTCACGGATACCCCCATATGACCCAGACCCTGGAGAGGGCATGATCTTTGATGTCAATTATCATTATGAGGATCCCTATGATTCAGATTCTGGTTCTGAGATACATATTGATCTACTCCCTCAGCAACTTCCTGCTGAATTGTGGGACATGATAAATCAGCTGAATCAACATCATGATCCCCCCTCTGATTATCCTCTATTTTCCACCACCACTCCACACTTTCTTATAGCTAGACTTTTTGGAGTAGGGGTGCACAATCAGCTGGTTCGCATCTCTGGACCATTGATTCTAGGAGCATACGAGCACATCTTTCTCTTAATTTTGACCAGCTCCTATGCAGGAATTGATACATCTTATTGAGCTTTCGCCCAGCTGGAGGGTTAAACTCAGCACATATAGATACCATTCGCCCCACATTCCACCATCATTTTTATACATAGGATATTTTTGTTTTAGCATATTTCCCTTTTGTATATTGCATGTTAACAAGTTGGCCATTGCTGAATATAATTTCAGGAGCAATTCCAGGTGACTTCTACCCACTCATCCTCTGTGGAATTTATTTTCTTTTATATTCATGCGTGAGGACATGCAAGAACTTAGGCATTGGGGGGTAGATACACCAAAAACTGAATTTTTTTTTTTTGTAACAACACTTAGGAAAACCTTGGAGTTGCATGCAAAACGTACTTTAGGACCTTAAATAAAAGAACCAACTCCACCTCCAATGCTCGCATTGGAGCTAGAAATCGTTCACAATAGCCACTTCCGACTCACCCGCCCACCTTTTGTTCTAAATTTAGGGTCAAGTTGATTGTAACCCGATACGGGAAATTCACGAAGTACAAATTATGCGAGGTTAAATGTTTATAGCATATATAGATATTGCATTCATGAATAAGATTATTTTATTAAGAGAATGCATTAGGGATTTTATCCTTTAGTTGATTCCTGTAATCTGGAATCCAGTACAACTTTTCACACACACGTAGAATTTGCAATGGATTCATGGTGAAGGTTGATAAACGTCTTCAGTTTGCCGAGAAGAAGCAGTGCTTCTTTTCCTAAACACTTGGACAATGTTTTGGGAGTTAGGCAGATTTTCCTCCAAAAATCTACCAAATAGTGTTAGATGAGAGTAGAGTGTACTGGTGCTCTAAGATTAGTGCAAGGAATCTGGAATCCTAGATAATTAGGTGATGATACTTTGAGATTAGACATAGTTTTCGCTCTCGATTCCCGCATATACATTTTTGGTGCAAAATTGTGAGAGCCACCGAATAAGGCAAATACGCGGAGAGCGAGTTTTCATAAAACTAGGGCTAAGGTGGATGGTTACGACCATTCTTTACGGAATCCTTGGCTGAAGGAGGGTATTGATGTCAAGGTCAGAAATACACCGTCCTATCCATTTCTCTCGATGCCGTGCGTAGGCACTTCCACCAAATAAGCCACCCAATGCCTCTTAAGTACCACCAATCCCCAATAATGCCTCAATAAAATTCATGGATGTATGCCAATTATGCTATGCTGAAAAAAAAAAAAGATGAAAAGGAAGAAAAATTGAAAAAAAGAGAAAGAAGAAAAAAAAAATTTTTTTAACGAAGAAGAAAAAGAGTTTGTGAATGTTTTGTTTTCATCGAGGTAATACCACCAAATAAAATTGAGCTCCACCAAATATGGCCTTAACCTATTTTTCTTGTGTTTCTGACCACCCGAATACTGGCTAAGGAATCCCGACTTAGTGTTAGGGTTATGAGAACTCAATTAAAGTGTTAATGCCTAGTGAGACCACCAAATACATAATATATGTGTGAATCTGGTGAGGTTGTGAGCTCTAAGAAAAAGAAAAGAAAAGAAAAAGAGAGAATGAATACAAAGGAATAAAAAGGGAGCATAGTTTTTCTCGTCTTTCTCTGAGTTGAGTTACTTAGTAATTCGGGAAACTGGATTCTATAGTACTAGTTTCTATGTAGCACCAAGTGAGAATGAGCCACCAAATATACAATCCTTTCCCTCAAAGATTCTCTACCTAAGCCTAAAGCTAGGGTGGAATTCATAAAATATCTTGAATACCCTGAGGGAAGAAATTCGCATTTCCCGCTAGAATTTTTATTAGGGGTCAAGTACAGGCTTTAGAGGTGTATTAGTTTTCACTCGAATCTGTTGCAAAAGCTACATAGCTGCACCTTCACGATTCTCTGGATTTCTAGAGCATAGGATGAAAACAAAAGGGAGAAAAATCTCTATGCAAACACTTAATAAAATAACCAGTCCCTTAGGGACCCTTGCTGTAAATAATTTAGTCTTGCATTTGCTAGGGACTAGCAAGATTTAGGCATGGGGGTATGATTGCGCAGCAATCATAGGTCTTAATTAACCTAAATTAGGCTAGGACTTAGCATAAGTTAGGGTTACTCATGCATGCATACGCATTATCTGCATCTTTACTGCTTTCGTTTAGCTATACATAAAATAATGTTATAATATGCTGATTAAGTGCATTATATCGATTGCAGGCAATAAGCAGATCTGGAGCTGGATCTAGAGCAGGATCTGAAGCTGGACCTGAAATAACGGGAGTTGTGGCAGAGCTGGAGTAGAAGGCCTAGTTTAGATGTAGGAATAATAATGTAAGGGGGTTAAAGATTTTCTATTCTATTAAGTAGAAATAAAGCAGTAAAATGTGAAGAGCTTAGGTCCATCCTAGCCCTAGGATAGCCTAGAGACTTCCCCAAGCCTTAGCCACCCTTACATTAGGTCACAACACCCTAAGAAGCCCTAAAACCCTAGTTCCAACCCTTCTCTGGATGTCCAGATAAGTTTTAAGACGTCCAGGTCCCTTAGCCAACTCCTGCACACTTCAAACCCACCTTTGCAGTGTTATTGGACATCCAGACACTTCGTCAGATGTCCAATTTCTGCAGAATACCCAAAACAGAACCCGAAATCCTTCCTAACTCTGATTGGACGTCCAGACAGCAACTCTGGACTTTTGATTTTTGAGTATAAGACATCTGATTCTATTATTAGATGTCTGATACTGCTCACCAATTCCTGTTTTGAGATTTAAGCCTTGATCTTAGATCTCTAAGTCCCTAAACCCAATTCCAACCCCATAGGAACCTAAATTAAGGTGCCCTAACCCTAGTACATCAACTCTAGAACTCCCTAAGGACCTAATTAGGTCCTCACTAAACCTAATTGACTTGGATTGTAGTCAATTCCATCAGCCTATTCAATTGGACTCATTGAGTCCAATTGAGCCCTGACCTCAGCACACACTGTCCAATTGGACTCAGTGAGAGTCCAATTGACCTAGACCTGACTTAATTGAGTTTTTTTACTCTCAATTAAGTTTCCACACACCCAAGTAAACTTGTATTAAGTTTAATTGCACTTTACCTTAGTGAATTAGGGTTTATAACCCTAATTTGAGACCTACCTTGACCTAAACCCATTAGAACCCAACCTAATCAACCTAGCCACCTAAGTTTCGACCCGGACACACCCACACATACCCACACACACCATCCACACGAAAATATCTAGCCTAGAGTTCTCTAGAACTCTCTACCATGTGTGGTTGCTTTGGTTGCCAAAAATAGCAACCAAGAGCCATTCAATTTTTAGATCCACATTTGGTGGATCTAAAAACCACCTTCCACCCTCTCTCTCTCACTCTCACAGGAGCTCCAACCATAGGCCTCTCTAGAGAATTCCATAATTCTCTAGAGAGCTTCCCTTAGCTCTATAAAAAGACCCCTTGGGTGGCCATTTGCACCCATTCACTCCCTTGGCAATTGCACTCCATTGGTGCCATTCACGCCACCTCCACTTAGCCACTCACTCCACCTCCACGAGCTCACTACCACCACCATGGAGGACACCATGCCGGGATGCTGGATCAACCCTATGTTTCTCCAAGGGTCGGCCTAAGCTACATTGGCCGCCCCTCATTCTCCTCTCGACCACTCCAAGGCCATCGGGGACCACCCCTGAATGCCCTCTATTATTCTAGCTTTAAATCATGCTCTTCATAATCTTTATTGCTTTCATTTACTACTTAGTAGTGTAGTCTTACTTCTCTCCCAATGATGCATGCGAAATCCCCCTGTTGATTCTTGTATGCAATCATTTTCTAGTAGTTAGATTTAATTTTAAGCATTCATGTATAAGCTTTCCTCTAGATTTCCTTGTGCAACAACTCTCACATGATGAATGAAATTTCATTTTATATATATATATCTTTTATGTGTTTGAAATCTCCTTGAGCTGAATGATTATCATATTTGCGTGATTTAAGTGCCTGTTCTTTAACCACCTATATATTACGCACCAGCATGTCGTTTAAATAAAGTAGAGGGGCTTTAAGATCGATTTCAAAAGCAAAAACAATGCCTCCTAGAGACGAATGACCGGGACTCAAAGTCTCGCTATTTTCAAAACAGTATCTTTGTTGGATCGTATTTCGCAACTATACTACGACGCTTTTCTCAATAATGCGATCTACGATCTCCCAACAAAATGACGCCGTTGTCGGGGAGGCAACGTCATTTTTCTTGATTTCGGTCTTTTACTTATGATTGACAAATCTGCCTCTACTTCATTTTTTTGATGTGCAGGATAACACAGAAGAAAAACAGGATCTGCGCACACACCGAGCACGGTGAAGAAAAATCAGGTGCTCATCATCTATCTTAGATTAGGTTTCTCTTTCTGAACCGTAGGAGTAGATTTACTTGTTGCAATTTCCTTTGAAAAATTCTTT
The DNA here is from genome assembly GCA_037157565.1 of Thalassia testudinum. Classification (NCBI taxonomy): domain Eukaryota; kingdom Viridiplantae; phylum Streptophyta; class Magnoliopsida; order Alismatales; family Hydrocharitaceae; genus Thalassia; species Thalassia testudinum. The sequence continues at coordinate 15,512,647 of JAZHRO010000063.1, forward strand.
GTGAAAAAAAGAAAATTTATCATTTTCTTGAAAAAGAAAAAAAAATCAAAAAGAGAAAATTTTGAAAAAAATCTTGATTAGGTTTTCTTTCGAATCTAATTTGTTTTGAAAAAAAAAAAAAAGAAAAAAAAAAGAGATTTCCGTTGAATCTTTTGAAAAATTCTTTTTGAAAAAAAAAGGTGCAAAAGATTAAAAAGAAAAAATAAGAAGCATTTTTGGTGGAAGGCTTGAATTTCAAATTCAAACCTCTTTAAAAGCTTTTCCACCACCTTCTGATTTTTGGCCAGATTTCAAATCTCACTTAAAAATTCGATTGCCACAAGCTCCGTTAGCGAAGAATTCTGAAATTCAGGAAAAGCCTTCATTTTCAAACCATCTTTCAAATGCCATAGTTACTTTGAAAAAAATCCAAGTATAAAATTTTTAAAAATTCTCGAAGTGCATGGGGGTCAGATAGACCCAGATTCAAAAATTTTCAAAGTTCCAAAAGCGAATCTGAGCAATCTGTGAATCTGTTTTGACTAAAAATGGTGAGGTTTGAAAGCTGATATAATTGGATTTATTTTCCATATTTTTTTCGAATTTTTGAAGATCATTTGATACTGTTTCAAAGCGAAAAATCATTCAGGGGTCAAAGTTCCAAATCTGACCCCCTGATATTGAAAATTTCCTAAAAATTCGGTTGAAATAGTAAAAATTCCAAGAAAATAATCTTCGAAAAAATAATTGTAAAAGGAATCTACTCGCAAAATTCCAAATTAATTGGATTCCAATTGCTATCAGAGAATCAACATTATTTTTGTAGTCTGCTGAAATAGAGAAGAAAACCCTAGAAGCACATGCAACTTAGGTTGAACCTTTAGGGTCACAAATAGAGACCACACTTTTGGCTAACCTAGACTTAATCAAGTCTAGTTAGCTGGTGAGCTTGGTCACCTTGTGGGCCACTCACCACAAAGCCCACTGAAGAAAATGGTTTAAAAACTAATTTTAAAACACGAAATCAACCCGAGTTCGTTGTTGTACTACTCGATGAGTTTAGTCTCTCTTGCCAAACCTGGTGACTAAGTCTACGGGATAGTGCCAAACGACCGCGGCTCGGGGGTCAACGGAACCGGAGGCGTAAGCCAAAGGAAGAACCTTCCCCTTAGTCCCCTCGTAACCAGACTGGCTAGGTTAGCGTGAGAGGCGGGATTCACGTTCAGTTGGTTGTACGACAAACTTATCTTTAGGAATTCAAATCCCTAATGAAAAATTTGGTCACCTGATTTATAAGGACCATTTGATTGATAGGGCCTTAGCCTTGTTCTATGTGGCTACACCAACCCAGTGGTTGGGAGGTGTATGCACGGAAGGAGGTCACTTCGACCTCACTTGGTTGGACCTTGGGAGACACTCCCAAGGAGGCGAGTCACCTCGCCCGGACCATCTTCTCGCCCCATTTCTTGTATCTGCCAAGCCGCAATGGCTAACATTGGATCTGGACCTAATCAAGATCTAGAAGAGCTGGACCCACGAGCTTATCTGAGAGCTCGGGTCACTGAATCAGCTCAACCTTCGGATCAGAACCCAAGGAGGCGAAGATAACTTTTCGCTTCGCTTGATCCTTCACCTCGGGTTACCAAAATGGTTAACCCATATCCTAACCCTGGATATCATGACCCATACCAGTCAGACCGTCAAAGGATCGCATCTTATAACCCAGGACATGGATTTCATACTCCTGCTTCTCACCCATGGAACATGGGTAGACCTGATTCACCTCCTGGAACCCCTGAAGAGCTACCGGTGCATATGCAGCCACATTATAGAATACAGAGAGCTATAGCGAGCACTAAGGAAAAGGTCGCATCCTATCTAAGCGAAATCCAGGCTATCATTGAGCCGAACCAAAGACAAAGTCGGATTCCGCATCAACAAGCCGTGACGGAGCTCCTTCAGGAAACAACAGAGATAACAAGGCGAATTGGACAAAATTGGGAAACTCAAGAACTATTTCTTTTGAGATATCAAGTGCAAAATAGCATTGAAGACCTCAAAGAATCTGAAACAACTACGCCGAAAGAACACACAGAAGATTCTCGGGAGCAGATGCCCGAAGATCACTCAAGGGAAAAAGAATCTAGCATGGATATGAGACAGGAGCAGGAAGTATGCCAAATGGGTTCATCTGAAATTGAGGAGGAAAGGACTAATATCTCCAGGACTGAGCCGCAATCAGATTATCCTGAATCCTAGGAGACACCTTTTGTGTTAGATAACCCGATCGAGACAGGGGAAGTAGATCCAATTGAGGATATGGATCTTGAGGCAAACATTACATGCGACACTACTGATCAATCTAGACCACTTCCCATTGTAGGTGAACCTGTGCTAGAGCCAACATCTTCTGATCTGCACTCTTTTTCTTTCACCTACATCTCTAATTCGGATATTAGAGATTCTAAGATGACACTTTCTATCCTTGATCCTAACATCCGAAAACCAGAAGTAGCTATGGATAACTCGAACAAAGAAATAAATATGCTACCTGAGGTAGGAATTACTGAGGAGCCCAATGCATATGAGGGTGAAGCTTCGAGCAGAATGAGCTGGGGACGCACCTACCATCCTAGTCAATGGCTCGACCTCGAGCCTGAAGAGACAGCCTCTGATGATTCAGAGATGAGTAGTGATGAGGATGAAGTAATTTCTGACGAGAATTTTAGTGACCTCCCCACAGATTTTCTACTTTCACGAATACCCCCGTATGACCCAAAGCCTGGAGAGGGCATGATCTTTGATGTCAATTATCATTATGAGGATCCCTATGACTCAGATTCTGGTTTTGAGATACATGATGATCTACTCCCTTAGCAACTCCCTGCTAAATTGTGGGACATGATAAATCGGCTGAATCAACATCATGATCCCCCCTCTGATTATCCTCTATTTTCCACCACCACTCCACACTTTCTTATAGCTCGACTTTTTGGAGTAGGGGTGCACAATCAGCTGGTCTGCATCTCTGGACCACTAATTCTAGGAGCATACGAGCACATCTCTCTCTGAATTTTGACTGGCTCCTATGCAAGAATTGATACATCTCATTGAGCTTTCGCCTAGCTAGAGGCGTTAAACTCAGCACATATAGATACCATTCGCCCTGCATTCCACCATCATTTTTACACATAGCATAGTTTTGTTTCAGCATATTTCCCTTTTATATTGCATATTAATAGGTTGGCCGGTGCTGAATATAATTTCAGGAGCAATTACAAGTGATTTCTACCCATTCTCTCCCTGCAGCATTTATTTTCTTTTACATTCATGCATGAGGACATGCAAGAACTTAGGCATGGGGGGGTAGATACAGCAAAAACTGAAAAAAAAATTTTGTTCCAACACTTAGGAAAACCTCAGAGCTGCATGCAAAACATACTTTAGGACCTTAAATAAAAGAACAACTGACTCCACCTCCAATGGTCGCATTGGAGCTAGAAATCGTTCGCAATAGCCACTTCCGACTCACCCGCTCACATTTTATTCTAAATTTGGGGTCAAGCTGATTGTAACCCAATACGGGAAATTCACGAAGTACAAATTATGCGAGGTTACATGTTTATAGCATATATAGATATTGCATTCATGAATAAGATTATTTTATTAAGAGAATGCACTAGGGATTTTATCCTTTAGTTGATTCTTGTAATCTAGAATCCAGTACAACTTTTCACACACACGTAGAATTTGCAATGGATTCATGGTGAAGGCTGATAAACGTCTTCAGTTTGTCGAGAAGAAGCAATGCTTCTTTTCCTGAACACTTGAACAGTGTTTTGGGAGTCAGGCTGATTTTCTTCCAAAAATCCACCAAATAGTGTGAGATGAGAGTAGAGTGTATTGGTGTTCTAAGATTAGTGCAAGGAATCGGGAATCCTAGATAATTAGTAATGATACTCTAAGTTTAGACATAGTTTTCGCTCTTGATTCTCGCGTATAGATTTTTGGTGCAAAATTTTGAGAGTCATCGAATAAGGCAAATACGCAGAGAGCGAGTTTTCAGAAAACTAAGGCTAGGTGGATGGTTATGACCATTCTTTACGGAATCCTCGGCTGAAGGAGGGTATTGATGTCAAGGTCAGAAAAACACCGTCCTATCCGTCTCTCCCGGTGCTATGAGTAGGCACTTTCGCCAAATAAGCCACCCAATGTCTCTTGAGTACCACCAATCCCTAATAATGCCTCCTTAATAAAGTTCATGGATGTATGGCAGTTGTGCTATGCTGAAAAAAATAATATTGATGAAAAGGAAGAAAAATTGAAAAAAAAAGAAAAAGAAGAAAAAAAAAATTTTCGGAAGAAGAAGAAAAAGAGTTTGTGAATATTTAGTATTTATTTCATTTGCATTGAGGTAATACCACCAAACAAAATTGAGCTCTACCAAATATGGCCTTAACCTATTTTTCTTGTGTTTCTGACCGCCTGAATAATGGCTGAGGAATTCCGACTTAGTGTTAGGGTTATAAGAACTCAATTAAAGTGTTAATGCCTAGTGAGACCACCAAATACAGAACATATGTGTGAATCTGGTGAGGTTGTGAGCTCTAAGAAAAAGAAAGAAAAAGAGCAAGAGAGAATGAATACAAAGGAATCAAAAGGGAGCATAGTTTTTCTCGTCTTTCTTTGAGTTGAGTTACTTAGTAATTTGGGAATCTGGATTTTGTAGTACTAGTCTCTATGTAGCACCAAGTGAGAATGAGCCACCAAATATACAATCCTTTCCCTCAAAGATTCTCTACCTAAGCCTAAAGCCAGGGTGGAATTCATAAAATATCTTGAATACCCTGAGGGAAGAAATCTGCCTATCCCGCTAGAGTTTTTATTAAGGGTCAAGTACAGGCTTTACAGGTGTATTAGTTTTCACTCGAATCCGTTGCAAAAGCTACATAGCTGCACCTTCACGATTGTCTAGATTTCTAGAGCATAGGATGAAAATAAATGGGAGAAAAATCTCTATGCAAATGCTTGATAAAATAACTAGTCCCTTAGGGACCCTTGCTGTAAATAATTTAGTCTTGCATTTGCTAGGGACTAGCAAGATTTAGGCTTGGGGGTATGATTGCGCAGCAATCATAGGTCTTAATTGGCCTAGATTAAGCTAGGACTTAGCATAAGTTAGGGTTATTCATGCATGTATACACATTATCTGCATGTTTTCTGCTTTCCTTTAGCCATGCATAAAATAATGTTATAATGTGCTGATTAAGTGCATTATGTCGATTGCAGGGAATAAGCTGATGAGGAGCTGGATCAGGAATAATGGGAGTTGTAGCAGAGTTGGAGCAGAAGGCCCAGTTTAGATGTAGGAATAATAATGTAAGGGGGTTAAAGGTTTTCTATTCTATTAAGTAGAAATAAAGCAGTAAAATGTGAAGAGCATCGGTCCATCCTAACCTTAGGATAGCCTAGAGACATCCCCAAGCCTTAGCCACCCTTAGATTAGGTCACAACACCGTAGGAAGCCCTAAAACCCTAGTTCCAACCCTTCTCTGGACGTCCAGATAAGTTTTAAGATGTCCAGGACCCTTAGCCAACTCCCGCACAGTTCAAACCCACTTCTGGAGTGTTATTGGATGTCCAGACACTTTGTCAGACGTCTAATTTCTACAGAATACCCAAAACAGAACCCGAAATCCTTCCTGACTTTGATTGGACGTCCAGACAACAAGTCTGAACTTCTGATTTTTGAGTATAAGATGTCTGATTCTATTATTAGACGTCTAATACTGCTCACCAATTCCTGTTTTGAGATTTAAGCCTTGATCTTGGATCTCTAGGTCCCTAAACCCAATTCCAACACCACAGGAACCTAAATTAAGGTGCCCTAACCCTAGTACATCAACTCTAGACCTCCCTAAGGACCTAATTCGGTTCTCACTAAACCTAATTGACTTGGATCGTAGTCAATTCCATCAGCCTATTCAATTGGACTCATTGAGTCCAATTGAGCCCTGATCTCAGCACACACTGTCCAATTGGACTCAGTGAAAGTCCAATTGACCTAGACCTGACTTAATTGAGTTTTTTTACTCTCAATTAAGTTTCCACACACCCAATTAAACTTGTATTAAGTTTAATTGCACTTTACCTTAGTGAATTAGGATATATAACCCTAATTTGAGACCTACCTTGACCTAAACCCATTAGAACCCAACGTAATCAACCTAGCCACGTAAGTTTCGACCCACACACACCCACACACACCATCCACACGAAAATATCTAGCCTAGAGTTCTCTAGAACTCTCTACCATGTGTGGTTGCTTTGGTTGCCAAAAATAGCAACCAAGAGCCATTCAATTTTTAGATCCACATTTGGTGGATCTAAAAACCACCTTCCACCCTCTCTCTCTCACTCTCCCACGAGATCCCACCATAGGCCTCTCTAGAGAATTCCATAATTCTCTAGAGAGCTTCCCTTAGGTCTATAAAAAGACCCCTTGGGTGGCCATTTGCACCCATTCACTCCCTTGGCAATTGCTCTTCATTAGTGCCATTCACGCCACCCCCACTTAGCCACTCACTCCACCTCCACGAGCTCACTACCACCACCATGGAGGACACCATGCCGGGATGCTAGATCAACCCTACATCTCTCCAAGGGTCGGCCTAAGCTATATTGGCCGCCCCTCATTCTCCTCTCGACCACTCCAAGGCCATCGGGGACCACCCCTGAATGCCCTCTATTCTTCTACCTTTAAATCATGCTCTTCATAATCTTTATTGCTTTCATTTACTGCTTAGTAGTGTAGTCTTACTTCTCCCCCAATGATGCATGCGAAATCCCCCCGTTGATTCTTGTATGCAATCGTTTTCTGGTAGTTAGATTTATTTTTAAGCATTCAAGTATAAGCTTTCCTCTAGATTTCCTTGTGCAACAACTCTCCCATGATGAATGAAATTTCATTTTATATATGTATCTCTTATGTGTTTGAAATCACCTTGAGCTGAATGATTATCATATTTGCGTGATTTAAGTGCCTGTTCTTTAACCGCCTATATATTACGCACCAGCATGTCGTTTAAATAAAGTAGAGTGGCTTTAAGATCGATTTCAAAAGCAAAAACAACGCCTCCCAGAGACGAACGACCGGGACTCAAGTCTCGTTATTTTTTTTAAAAAATAATATCTTTGTTGGATCGTATTTCGCAACTATACTACGACGCTTTTATCAAAAATGTGATCTACGATCTTCCAACAGTTAGCAATCGGAATGTCCGGACAAGAAGAATCACCTCGGAGTCTTGCCAAATGATCCACTACCACATTTTGTACCCCAGTTTTATCCTTGATTTCAAGATCAAATTCTTCAAGAAGAATCCAACAAATAAGCCTAGGTTTAGCATCCTTTTTGGCCAAGAGATGTCTCAAGGCTGAGTGGTTGGTATAGATATTAACATGAGACCCTGAGATAAGCTCTGAATTTTTCCAAAGCAAACAATACAGCTAGTAATTCCTTTTCAGTAATAGTGTAATTCCTCTAGGCTTCATTCAAAGTTTTACTAGCATAGTAGATGACAGAGGGCTTTCTATCATTTTTCTGACCCAAGACAGCCTCGACCGCACAATCAGATGTTGGTCATGATCTCAAAAGAGGCTATCCAAATTGGTGGTTGCAAAACTGGAGCACATGCGACTGTCATTTTTAGGAAATCAAATGCCTTTCGGCATGATTCATAAAAAACAAACGGCGTTTCTTTGGCAAGAAGATTGCTCAAAGGACAAGCAACCTTTGAGAAATCCTTGATGAATCTTCGATAAAATCCCACATGGCCGAGAAATGATCGAATTTGTTTAATAGATGTGGGAGGAGGAAGTTTAGTGATAGCATCAACCTTAGCTTTATCCACTTCAATTCCCTGTTCAGAGATTACATGACCCAAAACGATGCCTTCTTGGGTCATGAAATGACTCTTTTCCCAGCTAAGGACCAATCGTGTTTTGATACATCGCTTAAGAATCATTTCCAGATTAGCCAAACAAGAGTCAAATGATTCTTCGAAAATAGAGAAATCATCCATGAATACTTCCATAAACTCTCCCACCATATCAGAAAATATGGCTAGCATGCACCTTTGAAAAGTCGCAGGTGCATTGCATAACCCGAAAGGCATCCTACGAAAAGCAAAGGTTCCGTAGGGACAGGTGAAAGTAGTTTTTTCCTGATCCTCGGGATGGATAGGAACTTGGTTGTATCCTGAGTAGCCATCAAGAAAAGAGAAGTACTTCTGCCCGGCTAATTTTTCCAAGATTTGATTGATGAAGGGTAGGGGAAAATGATCCTTTTTAGTGGTTGTGTTCAGCTTCCTATAATCAATACAAACCCTCCAAGAGGAAGCTGAATGAGTTGTGACAGATTCTCCTCTCTCGTTAGTCACAACGATAATCCTGACTTTCTTCGGAACAATCTGTACGGGACTTACCTAGGGACTATCAGAGATTGGAGAAATAATTCCTACATCGAGCCACTTGATGATTTCCTTTTTGACCACTTCTCGTATATTTGGATTCAATCTCCTCTACATCTGGCGAGAAGGGCAGGATCCATCTTCCAAGAATATTCTATGATTGCAGTAAGATGGCTCGATCCTCCTGAGGTCATGAATGGTCTAAGCAATTGCCTCCTTATGTTCCTTCAGGATCTTGATCAACTTAATCTCTTGCTCCTTTGTCAATTTAGCACTGATAATCACAGGGAGCATCTTCTAAGGTCCTAGAAATTGATATTTCAAATTCTCAGGTAATGGTTTCAGTTCAAGTTGGGGTGGGTTAATGATTGATGGTAGGGTAGATGTTGAAGATTCAACAAGAGGAAGAGGTTGTGAGTGAACAAAATCAATAACCTCTTCAGAAGACGGCAAGTCAGCCATAGAGGGTTGAGGGTCAAATTCGTCATCCAAGGAGGAACTTTCGATTGAAAAAATCATAAACAAGTTTCAATGTTATCATTATCCTCATCGAGTTCCTCAATAAATCCACAATCCTCAAATTTGTTGATTACCTTAAAAATATCAAATTTCATTCGTTGATCCCCAAAGGCGATTTCCATGCTACTGCTTTCACAATTAATGTTGGCCTTAGCGGTAGCCAGGAACAGATGCCCCAGAATGATGGGCATGTTCCTCAGATTATCAGGTACATCCATGTCAAGGACAAGGAAATCTATAGGAAAATAGAAATCCTTGGCCTTAACTATAACATCTTCAATAACACCTCGCGGGTTTGTGACCAAGCGGTCTGCTAACTGTAGCATTATTGAAGTTGGCCGAAGTTCACCTAACCCAAACTTCTCGTAAAGAGAAGTCAGAATTAGGTTGATGGATGCACCAAGATCCAAAAGTACTCTATCAAATGTGTAATCTCCGATGACGCAAGAAATCAATGGAGCACCAAGATCTCTCTTTTTCTGAGGGAGGTAGTGCAGGATAACAGAACTAACCTGCTCGGAGAGTACCATCTTCCTCGAAACCGATTCTCTCGACTTACACTTTTGTGTACATAATTCCTTTAAAAATCTTACGTAAGCCGGTATGTGCTTGATAGCATCAAGGAGCGGGATATTAATCTCAACATTCTTAAATAGATTCAGAAGCTCCTCATTGCTATCAACAGACTTCTTCTTTGATTTGGTTAAGGCTTCAGGAAAAGGAACATGAGTCAGATCCTTGGAATCAAGTTCCTGAGCCTTGATTTCTCCTCTAGAACTCTCCTCTCTCTCCTTAGGTTCTTTAGGATTCAAAAGATCAGAATATTGTGGTTGTGGATCCTGAGTCTGCTTACCACTCCTCAAAGTGACAGAATTTGTAGATGCATAAGAATTTGGGTCTTGGGGAGGGTTAGGAAAGATTGGAGGGGCTTGATTAACCATGAATTGTTGATTTGTAGAAGAAGAAGAGGATGAAGAATCCTGCTCAACCACCTAAGCATGTCCGTATGGGTCCCTCTGATTTCCGTACCCATGGGCTTGGTTGCCCAAATTCATAATATTTCACGGGTTGGGTACGGGTTGGGATGGTAGAGATCCGGTTTGACGAGAGTTAGCAATGAGCCTAGACTGCAAGTTGTCCAGCGAGGTTTTCATTTGCTACATGAGCTGGAGCATGGATCCTTCCATCTCTACCATTTGATGGTTTAAATTAGCTAGCCCTGTGAGTTGACGGGTATTCCAAGCTGGCTGATTGACCTGATTTGGAGGCAACTAGGTATATACTTGACCTTGACCCATTGGTCAATGAGGAGCATAGTTGCCGGGTCAGAATTGGGTCTGTTGCCCCGGGTTTTTCCAAGAGAAGTTAGGGTGGTTTCTCCAACCTGGATTATAGGCATTAGAGTAGGGGTTGGATCTAACATTCTCCTGTGCAGCACAGACATCCTCATAGGGTGAGGATGGAGAGAAAGAAAGGGAAGGATAAGAAAAACTTGGATCAAAGGCCCCAGTTTGGAACTCGTGGGGTTCCGAAAAATGTTGACTCACAGGTTGAGCCGCATCGAGTTGATTCACGAACTGCCGTCCAGAAGGAGCTCGTGAGGAATGGAATCCTGAATTTTGGGATTGAATGGATTGAGAGTTGTTCATAAAATTGCCAGCCATCCATTCTTCCATTCTCTTAGCAACCAAGTCCACCTTATCAAGTTTGTTACAAATCAATTCCATATCAAATGAATGAGAGTCATGGACTTCATTGACATTTGATCTGGGCTACTGGGACCTATTAAATGTATCCATGGAGGCATGATTGATTGAATTCTCACTTAATTCCTCAAAGAAATCATGTGCACTATCTGCATCTTTATTAAGGAAATTGCCTACGCAAGAAGCATCCACATGATTTCTGAGTTGCTCAGTCAACCCGTGATAGAAGATCTGCACGAGTTGCCATTTCGGCACCTCATGGTGTGGACACCTCCGCAATAAGTCTTAGAATCGCTCCCAGGCCACATGAAACTGCTCCCCGGGCCACTGGGTAAAGGTAGTGATTACTCATCTCAAAGCATTAGTACGTCCGACTAGGAAGAATTTCTTCATAATGGTTGATTTCAACTCATTCCAAGTTGTAATTGGTCTTCCTATTGTCCTATACCAATGTGCGGCCTTATCCCTATAAGAGTGGGGCAAGAGCCTCATGATCATTTGCTCCTCATTTACGTTTCGTGCCTTGGTGGTGTGGACCAAAGTGGTCAAGCCCTCCAAGTGCTGAAATGGATCTTCGGAGCCAAGCCCATGATAATGTTTAATCAGGCTTAACACCTGGGGCTTGATTTCTACGTCATCGGCTGGAATCTGGACACTGGGACATTCCCCGTAATTTGAAGGATCATAAAAATCCTTCAAGGGCTGAGCGCCCTGCATTCTCTGGAACCATTCCTGCATTCTCTGCATTTGTTCCAACTCTTTCGAAATTCTTCCTGTGGATTTCCAAGCAGAGGAGGCTGTTGTTCGGCCATGGGATCAATTTGACCAAAATCCAACTTTTTCCTCCTAGAATGCTCTAGTGGTCCTTCCAATCGGGGATTCAATGACCGTCTTCCCAGCATAAACTAGGAGAAGGTCGGAAGGACTAGGGATAGGGACCCTGCAACACAACAAAACAAGGCTATCCTTAATTGGGGTAGTCTAAGGATCTACTTACTCCCAAAACCTGCCTTAAGACTGTAAATGATTTACTCTACTTACGTCTGTTTAATCCAACCAGTTAGGAGGGATTGGGGAGAAGGTTCTTCCTTCGACTTTCGCCTCCGGTTCCTAGTATACCCCCCAGCCACGGTCATTTGACGCTACTCCCCTAGCAAGACATCAGATTAATCAGTAAAAGTAGGTTAATCAAAGACAATCTTAGACTAGGCCCTGAAGAGCGAATCAGACCTTAAGGCCAACGTCTACTCAATTTTATTAAGGTATGGGATTGTGGTGCTTATAGAATGTGATGGGCCCTTAAAATTGGTTGTGCCCTTAATGATTTATTGAGATTTGTGTAAGTGCGTGCACAACCAGGATTTTCAAGAAAGATTATTTGTGATGGGTGGATTTTAATATTCAAATCTTGCTTAGGTAGCTTTTAGGATTTCAAATTAGGTGGATTGCAATCAAGTTTCTAGGCAAACAAAGTTGTCAAACATGGGTGAAGATTGTTTTCCTTTAAAACCAAAAAGAAAGTAAAGTGCCTGAAATAGACCTAGATTGAAAACCCTAAGGAGGAGCTACTTGATGAATTGATTTTAAGTAGAGTGGTGTGGCCCAAACAACTCAAACAATTGGCCACAAATGCACCACTAAGTTAGAACCTCAAAGATGGTTAACCTAGAATGATTTCTACTCTTTTATGTGTTACTTTGTGTGCATCGGTTCCACAGATCAGAACCCAGTTGAGTAGAAACAAATCAATTTGATTAAGTGCCTTGAATGTAGGTGTATGTTGTGTGTTTGTTGAAAATTGCCCCACAAGATTATCTTTTTGTTGTTTTTTTTTATATAATTGAGGGTGGAATGAATGTGAGTGAGAATCCAAACAACCAAACTATTCCTAGGATTTATGCAAACACCGAGGTTAATTGGAATTTGGATTTAATGTGGCGAATGAAATCTATGGAGGGGGAAAGAATGGGGAGCACTTACAGTTGTCTTTAACTACGCTTTACTCCAGTCTACCGCTTGATGATTCCCTGATGGAGGTCTCTACAAAACAGTAGACACAAGAGAAAGCAAGTTAGAAAATAATAAAGTGCAAGAAATGCGACAAGAAGATCGGAAATCGTTGCCCCCTGGCAACAGCGCCAAAATGTTAAAAGTACGAGTTGTTACGCTAACGTGTTTGGCTTTAAAACCTTGCCGTTGTAGCTTGAAAGCGAAGAACCCGTGTTCAGCAAATAAAATTTATACCGAAATTGAAATTCCAGGTGGAACATAGGGAGGCTACGTCGATCTATATTCACAATTATATTTTTTTTAGAATTTTTCTTGAAAAGCGAGGCCATGTAATTATAATGAAGCTATGACAACAATCAGACTAAAAAGGGAAAGAGAGAGAGAGAGAGAGAGAAAGAGAGAGAAAACATGCATTCAATATTTCAAAATGTTTATACAATAAAACCAAATAAGAATTACACTAGAAAGCGAGAAATCAGCTACACTAGAAAGTAGGAAAATTCTACACTAGAAAGCTGTAAAGAAGAATGGGAGAGAGAAGTTATCCTCCTCGATAATCGTTTGGAGGATGAGCTAGACTGGATGACTCCTGGACGAAGGAGGACGGAGCAGGACGAGCAAGACGAAGCAGAAGAATGGGAATGGGGTAGCATGTCGTCGTCGCGGGATCCACTTCCGAACAGGGACGAAAATTTTGACTTTATCTTGCGAGGAGCATCCCGGGTGTGGGACAAGCTTCTCTTGAGCTTTGGAGAGGTAGAGAAGAGAAGGAAGAGATGAGAATTTCGTGTGGAGGGGGTCTCCTTTTATAGTTGCAAGGAATGGGGGCAAATTGGTCATTACATCTTTAAAAACATTAATTCAGGACCTTTAGAAACCGATAAAACTGTCACTAAAGGTCTGAACGTGGGCGTAGTAGGCGGCACTAGAGTGCAACGCTTGCACACGTTTAGCCGTCCTTAGCTGTCCGATCGCGAGATCGGACGGCTTAAATTGCACCTTCTCCCGCCTCGCTACACGCCTGCCCGCGTGCGATGCTACGTCCACATTGTGCGTGCAATAGCACGTGGGCACTATCGGGCTTGCACAGCCGTTCGATTGCGATCTGACGCTCACCCGTGCTTGCTCGCTCGCTTGCGAAGACTCGTCGCGCGTCTGAAGGTAGCCAAATGCTATATCCACTACGCTGCGCGCATGGATGGGGCGGGCGGCTGAAGTTTTGAATGCGGGTTCAGGACCGTTGGATCGAGATCCAATGATCCATATCACACGTTGGATTCTCTTTGGAAAGGCAGCGGTGGACCTGAGGGTCGGTTGGACGGCTGAGATGGCGCCACGTGGAGCCATCTTGGCCATCCATCTTCTGGATGATGTAGATGGTGCCACGAGTGTTGGATTGACTCGATTTTTGCGTCGCTAGCATGTAATCGTTGATTCAAATCCATCCGTGGAGTCGGATTTGTTGTTTGAAGTGCAGATTCACACCATCTTAACCCTTGATCTTCTAGGGTTCCCCGGTTACTATCTGATGCTACAGATTCCTAATTAGGGCGATCTTGGAGTCGTTGAACTCCAATCGTAGCCCTGATCACATCTGTATGGTTGGATCTTTGATCCGAGGCCCTGATAAAAAGTTTTCCTTGTCCAAGCACATGAAAGGAGACAATTAACCTCCATTTTATTCAAACTACTCTAAATGCAAGATGATGCATGTTATACAATATTTATAGCATGCAATGCAATCCTATGCTTAAGACCATGCATAAATAGACATCTTAAGTAGTGTAAACATGTTTACATCATGGGGGCATGATGAGAGATTCATCATGCATCCTAACTAGCTCATTTTGACCTAAGAAAGAGAATAAGAGCTCCTACATAACCTAGAGAAGGGCTTAATTCAAGGAATAAGTGTTCTGAGAATGAGCATGAAATAAAGGTTAAAAGTGTAATTTTACCATTACAGTACATAAATGGGATTTCATAGAAACAAAACATATGGAAAATTATCTGAATACGATAAAAAGTGGGTTGGTTCAATTAGAAATGGGTTAATGTGCAGTCTAAGAATTAAATGACATTCTGTAACCCTAAAACAGACCCGCTTAATTCAACAAGGTTCTGGTCAGGTGAAAATCAACTAAGCCTTCTAAAATTCATGGAAAAATATCCCCTAGGGTTTAGAACCTTCAATTTGACCTTTGGAACCTATTTTGACCTAGATTAGGGTCTTAGCTCATTAATTGACCTAATTTGGGTTTTTGTGCAAAAAGTCCAGAAAAACGTGCTCAAACCTAAAATCCAACTTCACCATTGGATTTCTTAGGTCCAAATTAGGTTTTTACCAAAATTTGGACCTAAGGGGAGGTCATCTTGACCAACTTTGCAAAATAGTACACCCAAATTACATTATGGCCCCTATCTTTTGAAAACCATTACACAAACACCCCTAACTTCTTCGCCACTCTTACAAATAGGTCCCCCACCATTAATGGGGAGAAATCCTTCTCCGGAAAGGAATGGAGGGGGTGTACTCCCTGATTCCTCAGAGATCTCCTCCCAAATATGGAAGGGAGATTCTCTGAGGAATTCCCTTCCATCTGTGCTCAATTACAATCTCTGATTTGCATCCAATCCTTTGTGCGAATGCACGAGAGATTTGGATCTCCAACTACCTTCCTTCTCCGGCGAGGAGTCGGTGGTAGAAGGCTTGCCCTCCACGCACTAGAAGCTCGGCTAGCAACTATAAAAGGATCCTCGGTACTCTGCGAATCACTCAAGCTTTATTTGGCCACAGACTCCTTAAGAATACATCTCCCCTCTCTCCGGCCAAGTGGCCTGCAAGTGCCGGTGATTCTTCCTCCTCCCTCTCGTCGCTCTGCTGCCATACCAGCGGCAGGGTTCACTTTGCCTTCTTCTGCGTTGCACCGCACCAGCGCATGCCTTCCTGTCCTCCTCCTTATCGCCATTATCTCCCCCTCAGGGTCGTCTTCTTCGACGATGGCACAAACGTGCCATCCATCTCCTTTTCCTCCCCTTCACTACAAGTACCCCGGATAAGCTCCTTATCTCCTATTCTCTATTTTCCCTCAATCTATTTCACAAATTACCCCTCGACTGCCACTGTCCACCCGCATCTTCCCCATCTCTGGCCAACCTCCCATGAGACGCATCCATCTCTCTACGCCTCCACTCGTCTCGCCACCAACCTCAACACCTCTTCCATCGATCACTGAACACTTTCCACCCACTCACAGACCGCCACACACACTCCATGCTTCCACCAAACACACCCACTCACACAGTCACAGTCTGACCTAGGCACTCAAGCCTAGGCCGGTCTGAGCCACGCTGACCCTTGCCTCACCTTCGCCATGACACGGCAAAGGTTCTCTTGTGGTCTGATAGAGCCGCAAGGCTCCTTTTGTGTTGTGTAGGGTAAAGCTCCCATTTTCCATTAACGAGCACATGAGCTTGTTTGTTCTCTAGCTTCAGGAAGCAAGCTACAAGATTCAGGCTCCCAGGCTGTGGTTGACAGTGTGTGCAAGTCTAGCCTAATAGCGGGTGCCACGAGACCTATAGCTGCATCTATTGTGAAGTCACTCTCTTACAGGTGCTAGCAGAAGCGGGTGGGACTTTTAGTCCCACCTCAGTAAGTCTTGAGCTTTCTGAGTGGTTTAAGTTTATTTTGTCTTTTGCACTATTTGCCTCAAAATCATTGGGGTGAGGTCCCTCGTCCTCACCTATCACGCCTCATTCGTGACATTTCACCCGTGGACCTGGCACCCAGATCCGACTAACCCCTTTATGCACTCCTCGCACACCACACCCACGTCGGAGCACCTGGACCCGGGCACGCGATCGACCAGATAATCCAGCTCTGGGAGGGCATATAGAAGAGAGATACACAGAGAGAGAGAGATGTGCGGGGAGGGTAGGGGAATAGGTTTTGCTGTGTGGTGATTGTGTAGGAAGAGGAAGCTAAGGGAGGAAGAAACGCAGCAAGAGAAGGAAGCAGGACTTAGCCGCTGCAAGAGAAGGAGAAGAGAGATGCACTGTAGTAGACGAGTAGTAGACCAAGAGAAAGAAAAAGAGAGAGATCAAGGGTAGATGAAGAGGAGAAGCAAGAAAGAGTGGCCAAGCAAAGGAAGAGGAGGAAGAAAAAGAAGGAAACTAAAGAAAAGACAAGGCCAGGACTTAGCTATAGGAAGAGAATCAAGAAGAGAGAAAGCAAAGGAAGGAAAAAGAAGAGGAGCAGGAGCGACTAAGAAAGAAAAAGGAAAGGCGAATAAGAAGACATAGCCACAGAGCAAAACAAAGATAGAAGAGAAGATACTGAGGGTCAATTATAGTCTAAAATTTTAAGACGTCTGATATAATATCAGACGTCCAATTCTTTTTTAGCATTTTCTCCATAACATTATCCTGTTATTTTTGTTGAACTAGTTATTGCTTCTTATTAAAAGTTGTGTTCTCAAGTTTTGGAATACCCAAATTGCTCCCTATATTCGACATCAGATACTTTGATTTTCGAGTTATAAATTTTTATTTTTTTTCATGAAGAGTTCATCTATATTACAACGAGATATCTGTTAAAACACGACCTAGCCGTGTAAACAATAAAAGAAGAAGAAAAGAAAGTATGAGGTTGAAGACAAAAAAGAATAATTAGTGATTTAATCTCTTGTATTCTACTAATTTCTTTTTGAGCTTAATGTTGTAGTAAGGCATATATTTATTGGAATTATTTTTTCTTGCCTTAATTACTTGTAAATAAAAAGAAATTAAAGGAAATGAATATGTTTACTTGTTTGCAATAGTAAATCATATGTGAAATGTGTTTTCCTTATGGAATTTTGCATATTATTCAATTGGAAATCCTTAAGCAAAATTCATATTCTTAAAGTAAATTTAATTATAATTCCCATAAGTAGCTTAGGATTAGTGGTGAATTTTAATTAAATTAGGCCTCCTAACGAACGACCTAGACTCAACCAGTTAAAAAGAAATAAAATCTAAAATGTTAGGTTAACTTGACCTTATACTACTTAATCAACATAAATTCAAGTTGACCTAAGTTACTTTCTTTTGCACATAATTAAGCATGATTAACTTAATTAACTGTGTTGAGAAAGTTAACGATTAGTGCCATGGTGATATTTCGGGTAGGACAATGGTGTTGTGGTGGCCGCATGCTGTCACCGTGTGATCGACGAGATGAAGAAGGAGCGGGGTTGGAGTACGCCTTAGGCCATGGTGTGTGGTCGGTCCACAGTGCAGGCTCTGCTTCATGGTGGAGAGGATGGAGATCCCGGTGGTGCAGCCCCTTTTTAAAACCTCTCTGTCTATTTCTATTCAGTCTCCTACTTCTCCAACCACTCGGTGAAGATCATGAGTGGTTGGAACAGAACATAAGTTCTTGTCATTCTTTATCAGATGTCCGATCAACAGTCCAGACATCATAAAAAGTGTGGATCGTAGTTAGTCCACAATGGAGGTTCTCAGACATCCAAACTAATCTCAGACGTCATATAGAATGTCTGAATAATGTCTTCATGCTTCTTGCACCTAGCCTGCATCCATCAAATTATTATCTTATCATATTAACTGTTATTAAATGTAAAAATTGGTGTATAAGATTCTACATAGACTATGGTGAATTCCCATTTAACTCCTACTCAATTAACAACTAAGAACAACTAATTAAAGAGTACTTAGACCAAATAATGGTCCACTACGGTGGACTTATCAAGGACGTTCCTCGTAATTTCAAGGATCATAAAAATCCTTTGAAAGCTGAGCGCCTTGACCATGCATTAGCTGGAACCATTCTTGCATTTGCTACATTTGTTCCAACTACCTTTACAGCATCTCTTGCGGATTCTGAGGCAAAAAAGGTGGTTGATCAACCATGGGATCAAGTGGATTAAAATTCAACCTATGCCTCCTTTAATGGTCTGATGGTCCTTCCAAGCAGGGATTCAATGACCTTCTTCCAAGCATAAACTAGGAAGAGGTCGGAAGGACTAGGGAAAAGAACCCTACAACACAACAAAATAAGCCTATCATTAAATTTGGTAGCTTAAGGGCCTATGCTACAAAATAAACTCAAACCACAACATGAACTTTTATGTTGTCCTTAATCCAAAAGCTGGTTAAGGTGGGATGGTGAGACAAGGGGAGCGTGTCCTGAAGGCCGCTAATTATGCCAAATCCTTGCCTGCTAAAGTCATTTGACAATCAGGCCACCCAACTTAACACCTTCTAGGGAAAGCAAACATCACAAATTCGCACCATAGTATGAGAAATATCCTGAAATGGACTGATGAATCCTAGGGCCAGCATCTACTTTATTTTAGATTAGGCCTGGGACAGTAGTGCTTTTGGAATGTGGTGGGCTCTTACATGGGTTGTGCTCTTAATGATTGATTGAATTAGTGTGAGTGCATGCACAACTAGGATTTTCAAGCAAGATTATTTCGATGAGTGGCTTTTAGAGTTCAAATCTTGCTTAAGTAGCTTTTAGGGTTTGAATTAGGGTAATTTCAATCAAATTAAGGTGGCACACCAAGATTTGCAAACATGAGTGAAGATGTTTTTCCTTTGAAATCAAAATGAAGTGGAGTGCCTAGTATTGAGCTTAATTGTTAACCCTAATGAGCTAGCTACTTAATGAGTTGTTTCTATATGAAGTGGTGTGGCTCAAACAACTCAAGCAGTTGGCCTTAATGCACCACTGAGTTAGGCACACAAGTGGTTACCAAATTTGATTTTTACTCAATTATGTGTTTGGTTCTGTGTACCAATTCCAAAGATCAGGTTACCAATTGAGTATGAAGAATCAGAAGAGATTGTGTACCGCTATGATATTTTTCTTAGATTTTATTTTCTTAAGCAGGGGTGAGGTGGAAATGAAAACAACCACACTAATCCTAGCATTTATGAGAGCACCTATATTAATTAGTGTTTGAATTAAGGTGATGCAATGAAGTCTATGGCGGGGTAAAGAATGGGGGAGCACTTACAGTTGTCTTCAACTGCACTTTACTCCTTTCTACCACTTGTAGATTTCTGATTGGGTACCTGCAAGACGATAGAGAAGAAATAAAAGAGAGTTAGAAAGTAATTAAGTGCGTGGAATGTAGAAAAGAAATCGAGTTTCGTTGCCTCCCTGGCAATGGTGCCAAAATGTTGCTTCAAAAATTCGTCGCAAATAGATTTTGAGTTTAGAAAACCTGTTGTTGTAGTGTAATTTGCGAGAAAATTTGAACAATCAGATAATTTTTACCAAAACTTAGAATGAGTCTCGGGTCGAACAAAAGGAGGCTATGTCAATTCGAAATCCGAAATTATATTTTTTTGTAATTTTTGTTCAAAGACAAGATAATCATAATGATTCTATTCTACCTACAATATTAACACTAGAAAGAGAGAGAAAATAATTTTATATCAATGATAATGGCATACAATTACCACTAGAAAGCGAGAAATCAAATCTAGAAAGGTATAAAGAGAAGAGAGGTGGGAAACTATCCTCCTCGACGGCTGCTTGGAGGATGAGCTGGATGGGCGACACCTGGAAGAAGAGTGAAGATGAAGGACAGAGAATGAAGTGGGAAGAACCGGAGGTGAGGCAGGGTGTCATCATCGCGAGATCCACTTTCAAAATGGGGGCAAGAAGAAGACCACGAGTGCTCCACAAACGGGGTGAGAAGTGGACAAAATTTTGATTTTTACTCTGGAGGAGCATCCCGGGTTTGGGACAAGCTTCTTCAGAGCTTTGGAGAGGGAGAGAGATGATGGGATGAAAAGAATGTGGTGGGTATAGGCCCTTTTATAGGTGTAGAGGTTGAGGGAAAAATTGTCTTTTAAGGCTTAGAAGATTAAATGCATCAGCCTTTAGTAACGGATATAGACGTCACTAAAGGTTGAACAAGGGTGTTGATATGCACGCACGCCTGCCTCCTCGCCTTCAGTTGCTTCAACACTCATCCACGATCAAGCATGCTCAGTCTCTGATCGCGAGATTGGATGACTTAAAATGAATCCGCGCATTCTTTAGTACGCCTAACGCATGCGCATGAGATCACGCGTGCAGCAGCGCATCTAATTGCACGTGAGTGAATCACGACATCTGGGTGTGCCATTTAGCCTCATCATCAACCGCTCGTTTACCATCCAACGACACAATTTGAGCTGCACCCTGCTCGTGGATTTGATTTGAGCTGTGAGGGACTCGAACCTGCACCTCTGATTTCGCGAGCAGGTGCAGGGCCAACGCACCAAGCGACCTCTTTCGTCGTGCATTGAATCCAGGTGTGTGCGTTCATGGCCGTTGGATCATGATCTAATGGCCCAGATTTGGTGAGTGCATGAGGAGAGAGAGACGTAGCTGGTGAGCCTTGAGTAGTTTAGATGGTTGAGATGGTGCCACGTGGCACTGATGTAAACACATTTACACTACTTAAAATGTCTATTTATGCATGTTCTTAAGCATAGGATTGCATTTCATAATATAAATATTGCATAACATGCATTATCTTGCATTTAGAGTAGTTTGAATAAAATGGAGTTTAATTGTCTCCTTTTATGTGCTTGGATAGGGCAAACATTTAATCAGGGCCTCGGATCAAAGATCCAACCGTATGGATGTGATCATGGCGACGATTGGAGTTCAACGACTCCAAGATCGCCCTAATCAGGCATCGTAGCATCAGATAGAGACCGGGGAACCCTAGAAGATCAAGGGATAGGATGGTGTAAATCCGCACTTCAGATGGAAAATCTGATCACACGGATGAATTCGGATCGACGATCGCAGCCCAACGACACAAAAATCGAGTCAATCCGACATCCGTGGCACCATCTACAACTTCCAGAAGATGGACGGCCAAGATGGCGCCACGTGGCACCATCCCGGCCGCCCAAACGGCCGCCTACACTCTATGAAGACCACGCACCCATCCCCTCTCCGCCGTTGGATCTCAATCCAACGGCTGTGGACGCATCGTTTTAAAAGCATCCACGCGACCATTTGGGCGAGGCAGCGCAGCGGTCCAGCACCTTATCGTGAGGCGCTGGCACGCGTTCGAGCCTCGCCAAGCAATTTCTGAGGCGAGCGGGCACGCTCCAATTGACCGCACGATCGCGATCCAACGGCCGTGCGTCCCCGATAGCGCCGACGCGCAATTGGACGCTCTGGTGAACGCGCGATCGTACGCGCAGGCGGGTGGGCGGCAGCGGTGAAGGCGCGATTTTAAGCCGTCCGATCTCTCGATCGGACGACTGAAAATCAAGCGACGTGCGTGGGCGTTACGCGCGGGCAGCCGAGCGGGCGCGCGTGGGCGCGGCGGCTACGCCCACGTTGAGGGCTTTAGCGACGGTTTTATCCGTCACTAAAGACCCCTTATTTATTATTTTGAAGATGTAATGTCCATTTTGCCCCCACTCCTTGCAACTATAAAAGGAGACCCCCTCCATACGAAATTTTCATCCCTTCCTTCTCCTCTCTACCTCTCCAAAGCTCAAGAGAAGCTTGTCCCACACCCGGGATGCTTCTCGCGAGATAAAGTCCAAATTTTCGTCCCTCTTCAGAAGTGGATCCCGCGACGACGACGGCGTGCTGCTTCGTTCCCGTTCTTCTGCTTCGTCCTTCTTCGTCCTGCTTCGTTCTCCTTCGTCCAGGCGTCGTCCCGTCCGGCTCGTCCTCCAAGCGACCGTCGAGGAGGATTCTCTCTCCCTATTCTTTTTACTGCTTTCTAGTATAGATTTACTGCTTTCTAGAGTAGTCTATTCGTCCTCCAAGCGATCGTCGAGGAGGACATTTCTCCCTCCATTCTTTTAATGCTTTCTAGAGTAATTTTTTTATGTTTTCTAGTTGTAACGAAAGACTCTTTTATGATAAATTCCTTGTCTATTCTACATCTCATTTTGATTTCCATGTATAGTATTCCTTCTCTCTCTCTTACTCCCTCTCTCTCTTTTATTTGTTGTAGATACTTAGATAGTTTAAATTGAATTTCTTTGTGACAAAATAAAAAGAAACGCGAAGTTTTTAAATCAAACGTTCGCCTCCCTGTGTTCGACCCGGAATTTTAATTTCGGTATAAATTTTGTTTGTTGAACACGAATCCTTCGCTTTCGAACTACAACGACAGGTTTTCCAAAACCGAACACGTTGGCGTAGCTTCGTAAATCGTTCAACAATTTGGCGCCGTTGCCGGGGAGGCAACGGTCTTTGATTTCTCTTCGCGTTTTGTAACTTACAAATCATTTAGCTCACTTTTCTCCTTTCTTATTGTAATTGCAGGTACTCTTTCGAGACAGGCAAAAGCGGTAGATCGGAGTAAAGTGCTGTGGAAGGTTTTGTAAGTTATCCCCCACCTCCCACCCATTAGATTTTATTTCATCACATAATAATTCAAACATCAATCAACCTAGGTGTTCTTATAAACTCTAAGGTTAGATTGTTTGTTGTTTGACATCCATACTCGCTCCAACCCCCACATTAAAAAAAGAAAAAAATAAAAAAAAATCTCACAGAGGTACACAACCTCATCTGATTTTCTAACTCAACCGGTAAACCAATCTTAGGAGCCGGTACACACATCCAAACACATAATCGAGTAGAAATCAGATTGGGTAATCATTTGTGTGCCTAATTAGGTGGTGCATCAGGCCAGTTGTTTGAGTTGTTTGGGCCGCACCACTTCAAATAAAATCAACTCATCAAGTAGCTGCCAATTAGGTTCAACTCTTAGGGATCTACCAGGCACTCCACATTCTTTTTAAACTTTAAAGGAAAATATCTTCACCTGTGCTTGCAAAACTTGGTGTGCCAATGAAACTTGATTGAAAACACCTAAAGATGAATCCTAAAAGCTACTAAGCAAGATTTGAACCTTAAAATTGACCACATCAAAAATAATCTTGCTTGAAAACCACTGGTTGTGCACGCACACACAAAGCAATCAATCATTAAGGGCACAACCCATTTAAAGGGCCCATCACATTCCAAAGCACATTCAAACCTAGCCCTAAATAAAACAGAGTAGACGTTGGCCTTAAGGATTGGACTCGCTCTTCAGAACTCAGAATGAGATTATTTTCGATTAGTCTGTTTCTACTGTTCAATCTGATGTCTAGCTAGGGGAGCAGAGTCAAACGATCGCGGCTGGGGGGTACACTAGGAACCGGAGGCGCAAGCCGAAGGAAGAACCTTCTCCCCAGTCCCTCCTTCTAACTGGTTGGATTGAACAGACAGAAGTAGATCAAATCGTTCCTTTATCTCAAGACAGGTTTTGGGAGTCTGTAGGTCTGTAGGCTAACCCATTTAAGGACAGGTTTCATTGTTTGTATTGCAGGGCACCTTTCTTCCTCCCGTGTCTCATGAATCCTTCCACATATTTCACGCATTCCCGTTGTTTCCCTCCTGTTGTAAATTATCCTCAACATGACAATTATCCCAACTCGTATTGCAATCGACCATCAGTTAGTTGGGATAATTCGGATTGGGGATACAATTCCGGACCCCCGTGTTTAGGGTCTAACCCTGAACACTTTGATTCTCAATTCTATCCTTCTCAGAATTGCATCAATTATAGATCGTCCTCCTTTCATGAACAACCTAATGCGATCTACAATCAAGAAGGATACACTGATCCTTACCCATCCTCTGATTTCACTGCCTTTAGGTCATCTCCATCTTTTGAACAATCTGAAATGACCTATTATCAGGATGGGTATAACAAATCTCAATTCGTTAATTCCTCTACATTGATGTCAAACCCGCCCAACCCTGAACCAACTCATTTGGTTCAGGTTAATCAGGTTCAAGATAAGGTTCTGGCTAACTCGAGGAATATCATTCAATCTTTAGAAGTTCAGCCAATACCTTGCATTGAGAGATTGGAGCCCCTGATTGAAATGATTGATGATTTAACGAGTGCGTTGCGCCGGAATCGAAAAGCGTGTAAACGAGTCTGCCAGAAACTGAAACCATACCTGCTACCACGGATCCCGAAGCTCTGGCGTCCCTGTGTGTTAGGGCGTTGATACGCCCCTCAGCTCTAGGTGCGGACGAAGCAGCCACACTCTGCGTCGGACGGGTAGGTGCTGGCCGGTACCCTCCTCGCGACTGCGGTCCTCCTCCTCGCGCCTGGAAACCGCGGCCTCCTGTGCGCCCTCCAGTGCTCTACGCGGGAAGTATCTGCTGACCTCCTGCCCTAGATGGGCAGTCCCTCCTGACGTGGCTCGGCTGGCCACACTGGTAGCAGAGGGGAACCCGACTCCCGCCCTCAGTGAGTCCCTGCTGTCGGCTAGGCAGGGGTCCGGTGCTGGCGACTGGCCCCTGTCGAGGGCCCCCAAAGGCCAGTGATGGCCCTGCACAACGTGACGGCTCTCCTGCGGACACCACGTGTCTCCGTTCTCGCCGGCCCTGTGAGAAGTCTGGCTGAAAGGGCCTCTTCCGCCCGCCGTCGGTCTCTCGCGCGGACGGGTTGGTCTCCTCGAAAGTCATGGCTGCCTCTACCACCCTCGAAAACGTCGGCAGCTTCAGGGGTTTGACATACCCCCGGATCGCAGGCCGGAGCCCCTCGGTGAACCTCCAAAGGCGCTCCTCCTCAGTGGCTACCGCTGTCGCTGCAAAGCGGGACAGCTCCAAGAAACGCGTGCGGTACGCGCTCACGGTCATCGTCCCTTGGCGGAGAGTGTGGAACTCCCGCCTCCTCTGGTCCTGCCACGTCTGGGGAAAGTACTGCTCGCAGAAGAGGGTGACGAACTGGTCCCACGTCGGCTCGTCCCTCTCCTGTCCCCGGACCGCCCTCCACCACCGGTGTGCCGCACTCTCCAGCTGGTACGTGGCAAAGGCCACGCGGCACTCCACCGGGGGGCGAAGGGTGTCGAAGATCTTCTCCAGCTGCTCAAGCCAGTCCTCTGCCTCGGTCGGGTCCTCATCCCCCTTGAAGGAGGGGGGCTTCAGCTTCCGGAACTGTCCGAAAAGCTCGAAGTGGTGCTGTAGGGGAGGTGCTGGTGCACCTCCAGGCGAAGGTGCCTCGTGTACAGAAGTGTTGGAGGAAGGTGGGGGCGGCAGGGGCCCATTCCCTCCCTCGTGTCCGGCGCCGCGTCCGTCGCGTGGTCCCACAGAGGACTCCCCCTCTGCAACCCCAGGAGGAGGTGCTCGGGGCGGTGGGTGGAGCTCCTCTCGTACAATATCCCGTATCAGTCTGGCGAGGTCCTGGGCCTGGATGCCAGGGAGTGGTGGCTGGTCCACCGAGACGTCAACGACAGCACGTCCAACTCGCCGACCTCGCCCTCGGCCGCGCCCGCGGCCAGTCTCGCCAGTCCCACGACGAGGCATCTCCTGCAAGGAGACGCGAAACAAAACGGAAACGTCAAAACAGACGGTACCTAACAACACTTCTAAGAGCTCATGTCAAGAGATATGTTGTGGTGGCTACTCTAGCTATAAACATGTGAATTGGTTATTTTCCAGTCAGTTGATTCACTTCTCGGGACGACCTTGCTCTGATACCATCTTGTAACGACCCGGTTCCCGAGTCCCTACGAGACACGAGAACCGGACCGACTCGACTAATCCCAAGACCCAGTCGTCCAACGAGGAAGTAACCAAAAGACAGTAAAATAAACCACATTCAGCATGAATATAACTAACAGTAAAAAAGTACAGCAGTAAGGAAAGAAACTACTACAGTAGGTACCGCCACAACAGTAAAGCAACATTTATCATATAACAAAAACTGCAGGTAAAGAAGGTACAGTGGAAACAAAACTACTCACTAGAACAGAAACAAAAGAAGGTACAAAGCTGTGGCAACTCTACTGGACCCTACTCGGCCCAGCGTCCTCTGCAGCCGCCGACCCTGGCTGCTCAACACCTGGTCCTGAAAAAGGTAACGAGTGTAACACGTCAGCAAAACGCTGAGTAGAGTGGCAAACTAACTAAAGGCAACAGTAGAGTGTACAGTAGCTGTTATGTTCTATTACTTCCTTTATTTACATCTTTCAATTTTTCTCACTATTTCATTTACTTCTCAGATCCTTTACTTGATCTCGAATGTCCTCGTGGGACGATCTTGATTGCAGTCTTTTCCAACAGTAGAAGTAGCACGTGGTGCTCTCCTGGCCGGGAGAGTCCCCCGTGGTGATCCTACCCTCAGTCAACCACCCCAAGGTCACTGACAGACGTAACGGTGACTACGGCACGCGCGATAAACGCACAGGTAGCTAGCCCGTACTGGCACGCGGTCAGTCGTTTCCGTTAACGGGTGCGCCCAAAGCACAGCACGGAACCAGGGCAGAGCCCTCTCAGTAACAGGGGTCCAACCCCTCCACAGTAACCAAACTGGGGCCTTGCCCCTCCACAGTCCGCGCACCCTCGCCTGACTACCCTGGTTTGCCCTAGTGGGCCTAACAAGTCGGTGAAGGAGGCTAGCAGAACCCCGGGGCCCGTGGGGTAGCTAGTACTCTCCTAACACTACTAGCTCTCCTCGGTACTACGTACACGAGGGCCAACAAGTCGGTACAGAGCGGCCAAGCCTAACCCCGGGTCCCTGGGGCGGCTGGCCCCACTCTGCACTAAAACAGGTACAGGTACTTCCCTTGGTACTGCGTACCCAAGAGACAGTACAAACTACATCTCAGTTCCATTCCTTTTCTTTCCAGGAGTTCCACTCCTAATTCCCCGTAGGGTTCCAGCTCTTTATCTCAGAACATCATATGTTTCACTTTCCAGATTCACGTTCTCACATTCCATGATCTCAACATGATTCTCTATGCATAACAGGCAGCTGTTAATTAAATTTACAGGCAGCTTTATATATTCCTTTCCATTTTTCCAAGACTGCAGTAATGTACATTCCACTAGTTTTTCCATCCTAGGATTCATGCCATATCCTAGGATCTATCATACAATCTAGTTTTCCGGCCCTAGGATTCATGCAACACCTAGGAGCTATCATTCCATACATTTCTCATTCCTAGGATTCATGCAATGCCCTAGGTTCTAGTTATGGTTCCATACTTTAACAGATTTTATTAATACATAAAACCACTCTACCAGGTACAACGGAAGTAATGGGGGCGTGGTCGGGAATCCCGCGCGCCTCCGCGACTCTCAAGACGGCAACCGAACGAGGTCCTATCACGAGGATCAAACACAAGGAGTGTCTCAAAACAGTGTATAGCTACTGTAGGCGGGTAGAGGAATAAATTCTGAAACGAACGCAACTCGAATCGCGGAAAACGGAGCCCAAACGGGCCCTAAACGGGTCGAGAAAGACAATACTGTGCAAAATCAGACGTCTTAAACGGTGGATCAGAGAATTACCTGTTCGGCTTGGTTCCCCGGACGTCCAGAAGTCAGTGGCGACGTCTCTCCTAGATCCCAGACGTCCGATGGTCTCTCCGGACGTCTGGAGGTCACTCCCGCCGTCTGGTACAACTTCCAGACGTCGGATTCGCAAAGGATGACGAATCCGAACACCTGCGCACAGCCAACCCTCCTCCCTCAGTACGGTCAGTCGACAAAAAAAGAAGGAGAAAGCGGAACTCACCTTTCAGACGTCTGTATGATCACACAGACGTCGACCTTGCCGTCTGGATATCAGTCCAGACGTCTGATTCTGGAGATTTTTCCAGAATCAGAACCTCGCTCGGCCTCCGCTCGCGACGCCGCCCGCGTCGCACCTCGCGCGTCCGCTGCTCCGCCCGCAGCAGGTCCCTCTTCGCGAGGCTCTGCGCCCCCTGCGCCCTCCGCCGGCCGGCCAAGCCGCTCCCGGCGAGCTCGCCCTCACGGCAGAGCCCTACCCTCGCACGCCGCAGCTCCTCCGCGCCTTCTGCTGCGCCGCTGCCGCTGCGCCCTCGCGTCCGCTCGCTCCGCCCGCAGCAGGAGAGGAGGAAGATGGTGGAGACGGGAGGGGAGGCGCGCCCCCTCCCCCTTTTAACGCCGCGCGGAGAGGAGGAGAGAGACGGCCGCAGTCGCCTGCAGCCGCAGAGAAGATGCGGATCGCAGGTCTGCGCGCACAGGCGCGCAGACGAATATCCCGTGCGAGTATAACTGTTCGTCAGACGTCTGTAAACTATCCCGGACGTCTGGTCAGACGTCTGGATGTGATCCCAGACGTCTTGACAGACGTCTGGGCCACCTCCCAGACGTCTTGAAAGACGTCTGGGGTACGCGCTCGTTACAGATTGGCTCCAGGATGTTAAGGATAAGAACCCGGGTGAGTTTCTACTTGGGAAATTAGCGAAATTGAGGATGAGATTCGTGGTTGCTTTGATTCAATCTTGGAATAATTCCCAGGATGAACTCTCTTCAGGAAAGCCAATGACAGAACCCGCTCAGGCACCTGTTGGGGGGGACACGTGTTACGAGGCTGACCAGATTGAATTAAAGCAACCAATTAAGGATGATCTGATTTCTTCACCTGAGATCCCTGAGCCGGGTTATGAGAAAACGTATGTCTCCTGGGAAAACAAAGTGACAACTGATTTTGGGACATACATTGATACGGATCCTGATTTCTTTGATGGTGAAGATTCAAGTTGCGAAGTCTCACACGAGTTTTCAGGTCACGATTTTTGTGAGACGATTGGGCCTGAGGAATCTGATAGATCATTTGATAGCCCAATAACTGAGGAAACTGATCTTATTAGGGCACACGATACAGATCCAGAATCGCATTTTCTGGAGGAATCAATTCAATGCCCTGATTATCAGTTACACCCTGTTGAGCTTATTGATGATTCTAATTCTGAGATAATTAGACCCAAGTCAATTTTGATTCTGCCACATCATTTAGACTTGGAGATTCCAGACGGGGTGATGAATATACAAGAGGTCCTGGAATTTGATACACTTAATGAGGAGGATAGGAGCGGGGAAGTTCTAATTTGGGAAGTTAATTTTGGAGGAAATGGAAGATTGAGTCGAAGGGTTCCTTTTAAGCTGAAACCATCAAATCAGAACCCTTACGACATTTGTTTCGAGGATGTCAAACTCAAGCACACATTTAACGATTATCCTTTTGAGCTTCAATTCTCTGTAACTCGACATTTTGGCCTTGGGTTGCATCCTCACAAATCGCAGGCCCGACCCCGCTTGCATTCTGATTTTAGGTTTTGGGTAATTTTTATCCAGAACCTAAGATATTCTCGATTATGGGGGATGGGTTTGCACCACAATCTGGTCCACATCTGTGGACCTCTGTCGACAGGTCGGAGGATTCTTCTGTTTATTCTAATTTTGACCTGCACTTCTGAATTCTTCATTTCTTTTCTTTGTATAGTGTGCCTAGCTGAAGGCACTAAACTCAGCACATATACAGTTCTTTTTCATTTTCATCTCGGAGCGGACCCGATATCCACGCAATTCAGGTGCTTTCTACGCTTTTCCACTCTGTTTTATGTCTTTTTAATACAATGAGGACATTGCATTAGATAGGCATGGGGGGTGGATATTTATCTTTGAATTCATTCGTCAGCTCCGTAGATTTGTTTTATTTTATATAAAAAAAAAAAAATCAAAATTAGGAAAGAGAATTTGGGTTTAAGAAAATTTTCGATCTTAAGAAATACTATATTATGTTCTGAACACAAAGACCCTTTAGGTCTTTGGACTTAATCAGCCCGTATATCCACTAAAATGTGGATTTGTTTTTCGATTTCTCGCCAACTTGAATTTTATTTTAATTGGAGTAAGTAAGTTTGGGTGATAAGTACACGACTTATCAACCCGCCCTCTGATGTGAGGGAATTTTGAGTCTTAAGCATCTACATACTTTCTTTGCACTGGCTCGTTATTTGGCGATTTTAATGGAAATTGGGTAGCTAATGAACCTTCTAGGGTGATATGGCTGGCAAGTTATCGTGGGTAACAGCCCATAGGTAGGTTGTCCAGAGCCCAGTCACTGACCTTTCTCTTTTTGCTGCCTTTAGGTAAATCTTAGACCAGGGAAGCCACCTACTTAAAAAAAAAAAAAAAAATCAAATAGGAGAAAAGAACAAAAAGAAATAAGCCACACTTCGCCGCACGAGTATGGCTGGCAAGTTGTCGGTGGTAACAGCTCATCGACCGGTTGTCCAGAACCCAGCTCAGAAAATGCACTAAAAATTCCCAAAACACTTAGGAAGAAGCGGAGAAGTAGAATAAACCGGGGAGATATACACTGGATTCACCCTTGTGTTGACCCCGTTAAAAAAAAATAATAATAATAATAAAAGTAGGGAGAAAGCTACCGGTTGTAAAGATACACCTTTAGGCAGAATTCCTTTTGAGATCACCTAGAGGCGTAGAAATCCGAAGTCCGTTCTAATTGCCGGTCAACGAGTCTATCACAATCACAATAAGATGCTTAAAACTTAGGGTTCTCATCAAATCTTGGGTGTGTTGAATGGCCGTAGAAAGCCACTCTTAAACCCTAAAATTTGAAAATTCAAAAAAAAAGAGAGTAAAAACAGAAAAAGAAATTTTTCTTTGAATAAGGCGAGGCTTGAGGCGGTCTGCATTTTGGCTGATACCCGGGCACTGTTGTATCTTTGAAAGTTCAGTTCTTAAGTAGATAATTTCTTAATGATTGAAAATAACTCAGGTCCAAATAATCTAACCTAATTCTTTTATAAATAGCATATAGTTTTTGCTAGGGACTAGCAAAAGCTAGGCATGGGGGTATGATGTAAACATATTTACACTACTTAAAATGTCTATTTATGCATGTTCTTAAGCATAGGATTGCATTTCATAATATAAATATTGCATAACATGCATCATCTTGCATTTAGAGTAGTTTGAATAAAATGGAGGTTAATTGTCTCCTTTTATGTGCTTGGACAGGGCAAACACTTAATCGGGGCCTCGGATCAAAGATCCAACCGTATGGATGTGATCATGGCGACGATTGGAGTTCAACGACTCCAAGATCGCCCTAATCAGGCATCCGTAGCATCAGATAGAGACTGGGGAACCCAAGAAGATCAAGGGCCAGGATGGTGTAAATCCGCACTTCAGATGGAAAATCCGATCACGCGGATGAATTCGGATCGACGATCGCAGGCCAATGACACAAAAATCGAGTCAATCCGACATCCGTGGCACCATCTACAACTTCCAGAAGATGGACGGCCAAGATGGTGCCACGTGGCACCATCCCGGCCGCCCAAACGGCCGCCTACACTCTATGAAGACCGCGCACCCATCCCCTCTCCGCCGTTGGATCTCAATCCAACGGCTGTGGACGCATCGTTTTAAAAGCATCCGCGCGACCATTTGGGCGAGGCAGCGTAGCGGTCCAGCGCCTTATCGCGAGGCGCTGGCGCGCGTTCGAGCCTCGCCAAGAAATTTCTGAGGCGAGCAGGCGCGCTCCAATTGACCGCACGATCGCGATCCAACGGCCGCGCGCGCCCGATAGCGCCGACGCGCAATTGGACGCTCTGGTGAACGCGCGATCGTACGCGCAGGCGGGCGGGCGGCAGCGGTGAAGGCGCGATTTTAAGTCGTCCGATCTCTCGATCGGACGACTGAAAATCAAGCGACGTGCGTGGGCGTTACGCGCGGGCAGCCGAGCGGGCGCGCGTGGGCGCGGCGGCTACGCCCACGTTGAGGGCTTTAGCGACGGTTTTATCCGTCACTAAAGACCCCTTATTTATTATTTTGAAGATGTAATGTCCATTTTGCCCCCACTCCTTGCAACTATAAAAGGAGACCCCCTCCATACGAAATTTTCATCCCTTCCTTCTCCTCTCTACCTCTCCAAAGCTCAAGAGAAGCTTGTCCCACACCCGGGATGCTTCTCGCGAGATAAAGTCCAAATTTTCGTCCCCCTTCAGAAGTGGATCCCGCGACGACGACGGCGTGCTGCTTCGTTCCCGTTCTTCTGCTTCGTCCTTCTTCGTCCTGCTTCGTTCTCCTTCGTCCAGGCGTCGTCCCGTCCGGCTCGTCCTCCAAGCGACCGTCGAGGAGGATTCTCTCTCCCTATTCTTTTTACTGCTTTCTAGTATAGATTTACTGCTTTCTAGAGTAGTCTATTCGTCCTCCGAGCGATCGTCGAGGAGGACATTTCTCCCTCCATTCTTTTAATGCTTTCTAGAGTAATTGTTTTATGTTTTCTAGTTGTAACGAAAGACTCTTTTATGATAAATTCCTTGTCTATTCTACATCTCATTTTGATTTCCATGTATAGTATTCCTTCTCTCTCTCTTACTCCCTCTCTCTCTTTTATTTGTTGTAGATACTTATATAGTTTAAATTGAATTTCTTTGTGACAAAATAAAAAGAAACGCGAAGTTTTTAAATCAAACGTTCGCCTCCCTGTGTTCGACCCGGAATTTTAATTTCGGTATAAATTTTGTTTGTTGAACACGAATCCTTCGCTTTCGAACTACAACGACAGGTTTTCCAAAACCGAACACGTTGGCGTAGGTTCGTAAATCGTTCAACAGGCACCATCTCTGCTGTCCAACTTCTTTGTCTTGTAGATGGTGCCACGGATGTTAGATTGGATCAATCTTCATGCTGTTGGGCTACGATCGTCGATCCAAACCCATTTGTTCGGTTATATTTGTCATCTGACGTATGGAATTATACCACTTGGCCCCTTGACCTCTAATCTTTCTCGGACTGCATCTGATGCTACAGAAGTTTGATCGGGGTGATCTTGGAGCCGTTGAACTTCAATCGTCACCTTAATCAGATCCGTACAATTGGATCTTCAATCCAAGGCCCCGATTAAATATTGCCTTGTCCTTGGTGACCAAAAAGAGTAAATTACTATACAATTTGTATAATTTGACCTAAATACATGATGATGCATGTTATACAATATTTACATTGCATGATGCTTCTATGACACTAAGAACATGCATAAATAAACATTTTAGGCAACTTAGACGCATACACATCAGTATCAGACATCCATACCAAGTTTTGGATGACTTAAAAAGTGTTGACAGTAGTGAGTCCACGATGGAGGTTCTCAGATGTCCGATCTGGGCTCAGGATATCTTATAAAAGAAAAATGGATGTCTAAATGATGCCTTAATGTTTCAGTAACTCTTTGTCCTAGATTACATCCATCAAATAGGTTATTATAACCATATGTTATTAATTATGAAATTGGTGCATAAAATTTTACGTAGACTACGATAAATTACCATTTCAATCTTAACCAATTAGAAACTAGGAACATATAATTAAAGAGTACTTAGGCCAAATAATGGTCCATTAAAGTGGATTTATCAAATTCTCCCATGCCTAAGTTTTGCTGGTCCCGAGAAAAAATGAAAAATGAAGAAAAGGTGTATGATGATATCATGGGAATCACAAAGGATTTCTTCCTTTCTTATTCAAAAAATTTAGAGATCCAGGCAAATGTGAAGTGATAGTAGCCTAGGTAACGAATCCAAGTGAAAAGCCAACCTACATTTCAAGCTCGTTCCTTACCCTTGACAAAATTCTATTGGGATAGGCAACTTCTTCCATCAGGGATAAGGCAGGAAATATTCTATAATTTAACCTTGACTTTCTGACTTAGGTAGGAGATACTGAGTCATACGGATTCATATTTGGTGGCTCACACTCATCTTGTGCTACATGTAGTTTAGTACTGTAGACTCTAAATGTCTAGACTATCAAACGAGTCAACCCAGAGAGAGGCTATAAACTGTGCTCTCTTAATGTTCCTTTATGCTCACTCTCCTTTTTTCTTTCTGAGATCACAAATCTTACCAGATTCTGTAAATGTACTCAATGTTTGGTGGCCTCACATGACATTCATACTTTTAATTAGAGTACTAATAACCCTACAACTAAGTTAGAAGTCCTCAGCCAGTATTCGGGTGACCAGAAATACTGAAAAGTAGGTATGGGTCATATTCAGTGGATCGCAATGGGTGTTTCTGTTGCCTCAATGACATTGACACATGATAAAATCAACACCAAGATATAGCTATGAACTTGCATACTTTTCTTTTCTTTTCTTTTCTCTTTTTTTTCATATATAAAATTTTCTATATTTTTTTATTTTCATAACTACCAACACAACACAACCTGATGCAAACTTGTATTTATGAGGCATTATTGGGGATGATGATGATCAAGAGGATATTGTATGACTTATTTGGTGGAAGTACCTACTCTCGGCACCGGGATGGGATGGATAGGACAAGGGTATTTCTATCCTTCGACACTAATACCCTCCTTCAGCCGAGGATTCTATGAAGGACAGTCATCACCATCCACCATAGTCATAGTTTTATGAGAACTTAATCTATATGCATTTGCTTTATTTGGTGACTCTCAGGAATTTACAAATAATGTTCACTCACCAGAATTAGGAGCGAAAACTATGGCTAAGTCTGAGGTATCATCATCTAATTATCCAGAGCTTAAGAGTCCTTGCACTAGACTTAGCACAGTAGTAATCACTCTACTTTCACCTCATAAATTCTTGGTAGATCTAATAAATGCTTCTCTTTTATAAACTAAAATGTTTATTGGTTTTCCTAAAAGATCCATTACCTTGTCTATGTGTAAGTGAAGTAAATATACTGGATTCTAAACTTAAGAAACAATTTAAGAAGAAAATCTTCAATGTCTCCTCTTTCAAAAAATCTTATGCTAGGGACCAACCAATTCAGCTCAAGATTTTTTTTTAACTGAACATAAATGCATGAATACTGCCTTAAAATGCAAAATGCACCCCCGCATGCCTAAATCCTACAATGTCCTCATTGTGAAATTAAAATCGATGGAGAAAGGAAGGAAATCACCTTATGAAGGTATTATTATGGATGTTGGAATGCCTCCCAACAAGCGCTACATTTTCTATCAGCAGCGAAGTTTATAGGGAACTTGTAAGCTTGGTTCCAAAAAGAAAGAGGTAGGCCCTAAAAATATGCTTAAAAGTGTAAGCCTAGAAATTGGTAGCCACGAATTTTGGCGAGCTGATGATGTAATGTGATTCTAAATGCTTGCTAGAAGACATGAGAACAGAGAACCTTGTAAGCTTCCTAGAGAGGTCTAGGAATAACAGAGGGAACATGAGAAGAGACCTCCCGAAAAAGGAGTGGAGGATAGCAAGGGTCCTCGAAAGCAGGAAGAGTTTGATGACTCTACAATTATTAGTGTTAATATTATCAATTAGAGTCAATTTTGAGGGCACATGTGCATTATAGTGCATTTGGGAACATTGCATGCATTCAGCATTACTTTACATTAAGATTGCTTAGAATCAATGCTTAATGACCTTGTGTACAATTCCATATTGAAATGGGTCTCAGATGAGTGATCAGATCATATGGATGGATCCAGATCGATGAGTAGAGTCCAATGGACTCAAAAATCCCCTTGATCCAACCTTCATAGCTCCCACAACAAGTCTGAGGAAGATCAATGGCTAGGGGGCAATGCGACATCCTTTTGGGCTTCGGATGAAAAATCCAACCAAACGGATGGATTAGAAGAGACAATCGTAGTTTTGCAACATAGAAAT
This sequence comes from Thalassia testudinum, assembly GCA_037157565.1. Lineage (NCBI taxonomy): Eukaryota > Viridiplantae > Streptophyta > Magnoliopsida > Alismatales > Hydrocharitaceae > Thalassia > Thalassia testudinum. The sequence continues at coordinate 15,548,836 of JAZHRO010000063.1, forward strand.
CATCTCGATCCGAGCACCGAGGCATCCTCTAAAAAAGAAAGAAGATGAACGACCCAGATGGTGCCACGTGGCACCATCTAGGCTGGCCAACATTAGCCAGCTGCCCCACCACCGAATCCTCCTCATCCGCATCATCCATTCCCAGCTATTGGATCTTGATCCAACAGCTAAGAAGCCATCCCCACTGCACGCCCTTGGCTCCTCCTTGGGACAAATTTGTGAGCTTGGCTTATAGGTCATGAGGCACGTTTCCAAAGGAGGGGTGCTGGTTGGAGCCCCACCACCCCCCAATCTCTAAATTGAAGCAGCAGCAACGCGGGCGTATGCGAGGTCAGCTCGCGGCAACGCAATGGAGCGTGTGCGCAAAGGGCGTGCATAGCTCGTCTTCAGGATGTTTGGGCAGAAGTTTTAGCAATAGCTTCAATGTCGCTATTGACCGAAAATTGGATTTTGGCCCTTTTCCTCCATTATAAAGGGCCCATCCTCCACTTTTGGGCACCTTCTACCAAGAAACTCCACCACACCATAGATCATCCAAGCAAGGTCTTGGAGACGTCGAGCCTTCGACGGAAGCTGCTCCACCGTCGTGGCTACCATGTCTCACCATTTAGCTAGGTTGTTCATTTTAATACTTGTGGTTATTTTTAAGAATTCCTCTACTGTTATAATTGTAAAATGGTTCTATCTTTTTCAATGAGTTACTTTGGTTTCATAGCTCACCATAATCGCATCATCATCATAAATCTCTAACCCTATCTTTCTCCTTCTCTCTCTCTATTTTTGCAAGTGAATCGAACGACATATTTTTGTGACACATTAAAGTGATAAAATGATCTGATTTCACACCTCCCTGAGATCGACACTTGGACCCACGTCCAATTATTTCTAATTAAAATTTATGTGGAAAAACATGCTACAATGAACAATTTAACCTAATGCACTTTCGTCGACATTAGTTTTTGGCACGATTGTCGTGGAGGCAACAGATCTTTTATGTCCTTTCATTTCCTTGGGAATTATTCACACTTGTGTTATCTAACTTGCCTTTCTCTCTTCTTCTTAATTGCAGGAGTCTTGTACATCAGCAATAGAGGGAGAGTAGATCGAATTGGATCAAAGGAAATGCTAGAGAAGACCGGCATCAACCCTAAGGTTTGATATCTTGTCATCCCATGGTCCATAGGTAACCCTTCATCTCTAGAATAAGGAAAAGACCTAAGTGGTGGTGCTCTATAAAAAACCCTCTCTTATGTTTGTCGAAGGAAACACCAATACTAAGTTCTCAACCCATTAATTTCACAACACTATTTTCTGGAATTAGGTTGAGCACACGATTAGAGGACCCTTAGCACCTTTAAAAATTCATTTAAAAAATATCAAGGGTGATACTTCCAGTGGCTGATCTCCACCAAAAATTTCATGTCTAGACACTTTGGGGTTTTGCCGTGAAAAATTCTCTACTGGAAGTGCACAAGGTTGTTCTGATTTCTGGAAACTTGTAGTTTGTTTCTATTGATGTGAACTCCATACAGCTTGGATTTGTAAGAGATTTATATTTTTGGAAAGCTCATGAAATTATTTACATTTCTAATGCAAACTATTTCTGCATTTGAAAAATATTAGTGCTTGATCTTATTCAATTCTTAAACTCGCACACTGCTCTGGAGGTTCTGGATAGATTGAATGCCTCATGGAAAAACGTGAATTTGGGTGGTCTATCATCCTCAAAAAATTCTGAAATTTATTTTCCTAAGAATCTCATTCAATTTTGGTTAGGATAGGGTCATTGCTTGCTTTGATTGAACCATTCTTGATAAAATCTAAAATAGATTCATTAGAAATTGCACGCCCTAGGATCTTCCACAGTAGGGTGCTTTTAACTTCTTAGTCACACAAAAGGCCCTAAAGAAAATCAATCTTAACCAATCGTGTGACTACATCTTTGTGCCTTGATTGAATTTGTAAACAAGTGAAATCCTAAAATCCAATAAAGCAAGGTTCAAATTCTAAAAGCCATTCATCACAACCCTACTTGATAAAGAACACTTGTTTTGGCATTGGGTCCTTGCACCTAATTGTGCACATAGCTCAATTGGAATTTTTAAGGGCATCAACCCCCCCTAACACCCTTCACTTAATCCCTAAGCACAAGTAGTAACCTAGCCCTAAATTAAAATTGAGTAGACGTTGGCCCTAGGATTCATTGAGTCCATTTCGGGGTATTTTTCCAAAATGTCCATTTCAGGGTATTTTTCCTAAATGCCTTGAGAATTAGTGATGTCTTCTTTATCCAAAATGTGCTAAGTTGGGAGGCCCGATTGTGAAACGACTTAAGTAGGGGTTTGGCATAGTTAGCGGTCTTCGAGACACGCTCCCCCTGCTTCGCCTTCACAACTTTACCACCTTTGGGAGTAAGGACAACACTAAATTCGTGGTGTGGTCAGAGTTTACTTCTGAAGCGTAGATCACCTAGGTCTACACTATAGGTTCTAGATTTGTTTGTTTGGTTGTGCACATACCATTCTGGAATCAATTTCCCGTTGCATCCCTCGTTCTTCTCTAGCATATGCACGGAAGGTGATCACTTCATCCTGAGTTGGTTGCTTTAGATAGAGAGGCTAGGAGGAGACTTAATTTTTCAAGGGGTAGGACTGAGGAAATGGCTGACCCAAGAGTTGAGGAGGTTGAAGACCAACCTCAACTCAATACCTTGGCCATGATTCAAGCTCAGATTACAGCCAACCACCAACTTCAACAACAATAGATCCATACCATCATGCAAGCCGTACATTGACTGCAGAATCCTCAAGGGTAGAATCCTCTAGGGCAGCAACCACCGAACCCACTTAACCCACCACCACTCCTTGAGGGCCAACAAAGGCCTCTTCATGATTTCTATGATCCGTCTGCTATCTATGTTTAACCATACCTTAGGGTCCACGAATGGGGAGATATTTTGAGCGAAAACCCAATGTCCTTAGCTTGATTCAATGCCATTTCCATGGGAGCTCAAATGAAGACCCTTTCCAACACCTGGAAGACTTAGATTGGATTGCACAGACCGTAAAACCAAGGAACATCTGTTTGGACACTGTTTTAATCAAGATGTTCCCGTTTGCCCAGAGAGACAAAGCTTCTCATTTGCTTAGAACCTTAGGGAGACCCATCTCCACTTGGTAGGAATTAAGGCATGCTTTTCGTAAGAAGTTTTTTCCCATAGGAAAGACTAATGCCCTTAGAAAAGCCATCACTACATTCACCACACAAAGTGGAGAGAAATTCCATGAGGCATGGGAATGATTCAACGAATTACTAAGGAAATGACCACATCATGAGGTTTCGAGTTGGCAATTGGCCTAGATCTTGTACCATGGTCTAGACAGCAACCCTATGAATTTTGTAAATGTGTATTGTGGAGGTAATTTTCTAAATAAGGATGAGGAAAGTGCGTTCGAGCTATTTAAGTCAATGAGTGAGAGTTCGCTTAATAATGTCTCCATGACCAAATTTAATTAGTCTAGTCAACCCTGTGGTGGGATTTATGAGGTGCAAACTAATTCTGGGATGGTTGACATGGACATTATAGCAAAGAAATTGGATCGGGTTGAGTTGATGGATTAAAAAATTGACGAGCTATTGAACTAATCCCGAACCCCATTGCAGAACTTCTCCCTAGCTAAGGGAGCACACAATCTTGACCTAGTTCAGTCTATGAACCAAGTGCACCTGGAACAACCCCTGACCATTTTCCAGGGAGGGACCTTTGCTCCCTCAAACCCTAATTATTCTTTCCCCTCGCCTTCGACATCTTCTACATTTGAAGATGCCCATTCCATCCAGAGATATTCTAAGCCTGACCCTTTCAACAACACTTACAACCCTGGATGGCACAACCACCATAATTTTCCCTAGTCGAATGAAAAACCAAACAAATTCCAGAAATAGCCCAAGCTAAACCATCCCTCCTATTATTAAGGTCCACCTAGTTGACCATCCTATACCAAGAATAGTGCAGCTCCAACACAACAAAACCAAATGGACACTCTGATCAAAATGATGGCTGATATGAATCAGAAACATCAGGAGGAGATGGCTTTACTGAAGGGACAATTAAGCCAGTTGTTGGATAACAAACAATAGGGGTCACTTCCCTCTCAACCACAACTGAACCCTAGGAATGTAATGAACAGAGGCAACAATTCTAAAGGGTTCCAAGCAAATTAGGGGTAGGCCCATATGATTCTACAAGCCCCTCAGACACCCCCTGGGTTTTCGACTTCTTCTCAAAGACCTAACCCTAGTTTCAATACATCAGCCAATGCTATTACCTTGAGAAGTGGCACTCAAACCTTGGACCCTAAGTTGCTGACCCCTCCCGTGACCCCACATCTTGAGATACATGATTCTGACGATGAGCAAGAGAAACCCAAGGATCAAGAACTTGACTTGGCTCAAACCCAAATCCCATATTTTGAAGCCTTGTATAAGGTAAAGAAGAAGAAAAAAGTAGCTGAGATCGAGGAGTTGTTAGATATTTTCAAGCAAGTATAGATCAATATACCTCTCCTCGAAATAATCAAGCATATCCTGGCTTATGTGAAATTTTTGAAAGATGTTTGCACACTTAAGTGCAAGACAAGAACCCAAGCACCTAGGAAGGTAGTGCCATTTGACTAGGTGAGTTCGGTGATATTGAGTAGCCTACCTCCTGAAAAGACTAACCCTAGAGCACCTTTGATCTCACATAATGTTGGTGACATGACCTTTGATAAAGCACTCCTGGACTTAGGTGCTTCAATTAACCTAATCTTGACTACCCTTTATCACCAGTTTGGGTTTAGAGAATTAAAGCCCACACCTGTGATTATCCAACTGGCTGACCGATCTATGAAAACCTTGAAGGGGGTAGTGGAGGATGTAATTGTTGGGGTTAAGGACTTCTACTTCCTAGTTGACTTTTTAGTCCTTGACATGGATGTCCCTGAGCAACTACAAAACGCACACATCATACTAGGCAGACCCTTTCTGGCTATAGCCAAGGCTAACATTGATTCCGACATGGGATGTATGGAAATCGCCTTTGGAGATAGGAAGATGTAATTGGATATCTTCAAGGCAACTAAGTCTTTCGATTGCGGTTGGGTCTAGGAAAATGATCCTGTGGAAACCCTGGTTGAAGAGTGCCTGACAGTAAGCTCTTTAGAGGACCATTTGATTTGACTAGTTGTTGACTACCCTGACCCATCCCAATCTCTGGAGGTTGAACTCTGCAGAACTAATTACCACCTACAACCTCCATTTGAGGAGATTGATGTCACTCAACTCCCTCCCTTCCCTTATCCATCAAACATTGTACCACCTGCACCTGAATTGAAACCTTTTCCCAATAAACTTAAGTATGTCTTCCAAGGACCTAATCATACTTTCCCTATGATTATCAATGCATACGTGACCAGGGACCAAGAACATTTGTTGACTACTACTCTTTCTGAGCATTGAGCAGCAATTGGGTGGACAATTTCTGATTTACGGGGTGTTAGCCCTACTTATTACACTCACAAAATTTTTTTAGACGATGAGGCTTGACCTTCTCGCCAAATGCAAATTTGACTAAACCTGAATATGCTAGAGGTCATTAAAAAAGAAATAATCAAGTGGCTAGATGGAGAAATTATCTACCCGATTTCCGACAGCTCTTATGTGAGCCCTACTAAAGTAGTACTAAAGAAGGCTATGCTCACCGTGGTCACAAATGACCAGGGCAAATGCATCCCCACTTGCCTAACCACAGCGTGGCAGGTATCTATTGACTATAGGAAGCTTAACGAAACAACTAAAAAGGGCCATTTCCCCCTACCTTTAATTGACTAGATTCTCCTGGATAGATATCCAAGATATAACTAGGTTTCTATTGCACCTGAGGACCAAGAGAAGACCACATTCACTTGCTCGTATGGCATGTTTGCATTCAACCATATGCCATTCAGGTTGTGCAATGCACCTGCTACCTTTCAGCGTTGCATGTTAGCCATCTTGTCGGAGATGGTAGGTGAATATTTGGAGGTCTTTATGGATGATTTCTTTGGTTTTGGAGACTCATTCGACCATTGTCTTAGTAACTTGGAGAAAATCCTAAAATGATGCATCGAGGTCAACCTAGTTTTAAGGTGGGAAAAGAGCCATTTTATGGTTCAAGAGGGGATTGTCCTCGGTCATATCATCTCCCATAGGGGCATAGAAGTTGACCGAGCTAAGGTTCTTTTAATTTCCAAGCTTCCACCTCCTACCTTGGTCAAGCAAATCAGATCCCTCCTAGGACACGTTGGCTTCTATAGAAGGTTTACAAAAGATTTTTCCAAACTATCCAAGCCCTTGACTGACCTTCTAGCCAACGATGTGCTCTTTGACATGACAACTGATTGCATCAAGGCCTACACTACCCTTAGGGATACAGTCTCGACTGCACCCATTTTACAACCCCCAGATTGGTCCCAAGACTTTGAGGTAATGTGTGATGATCAGACTTTGCTATTGGAGTAGTCCTAGGACAAAGACGAGAGAAGAAACCCATTGTGATCTACTACGCAAGCAAAACCTTGGATGAGGCTCAACGAAATTACACCGTCACGAAAAAGGAGCTACTCGCTGTAGCTTTTGGATTGGAAAAGTTTCGATCATACCTTCTATGATCCCACATGATCATTTACACTATCTACTCAGCTTTTCGGCATTTGTTAGCCAAAAGGGATGTTAAACCCAGGTTGATCAAATGGATCCTGCTCCTGTAGGAATTTGACCTGGAAGTAAGCAACAAAGCAGGATCCAGGAATGTTGAAGCCGACCACTTATTCAGACTTCACTCGGAACACATTGGACCCTTATTACCCTTAACTAACACATTTCCTGATGAACAAATTCTAGCTGTGCAAGGAAAGTGTCTACCCTGGTATGTAAACTTAGTTAATTATTTAGTGGTAGGATTTGCACACGGTTGGTCTAGACAGTAGTATGATAAGTTTTTGGCTGAGGCCAAACATTATTTCTGGGATGACCCTATGCTATTTTGACTTTGTGCTGATCAAATCATCCGGAGGTGTATCCCTGAAGAGGAAGTTATGAGTGTACTATCCTTCTATCATGATCAAGCCTATGGTGGCCACTTCTCTTGGAAGCAGACGCCTATAAAAGTTTTGCAATCCAATTTTTATTGGCCATAACTATTCAAGGATGCACATAACTTTGCAAAGACTTGCACTAGATCCAGACCTTAGGGACCATGACCAGAAAAGTTATGATGCCTCAACAACCTATTCGAATCATTAAAATTTTCAATGTTTGGCGCATCAATTTCATGGGTCCCTTCCCACCATCGAATGGCTTTGAGTATATACTAGTCTCAGTGGACTATGTCTCGAAATGGATCGAAGGCATACCTACCCGAAAATGTGACCACAAGGCTGTCATGGACTTTCTTAAGAGAAATATATCTTCCCGATTTGGGATACCTAAGGCCATGATAAACGATGGTGGGAGTAACTTCATTAATGGCCAAATTCTTGCCTTAAGAAATACAAGGTCACTCACCACATTGCCGCCGCATATCACTCGTAAACGAATGGGCAAACTGAGGTCTCAAATAGGTAGATTAAGAATATTCTGCATAAGACTGTGAGTCTTGATTGGAAGGATTGGTCCACATGATTGGACGATGCCCTTTGGGCACGTAGGACTACTTTTAAGAGCCTGATAGGCATGTCACCATATCGATTGGTCTTTGACAAAGCTTGCCACCTTCTAGTCGAGTTGGAGCACCGAGCATACTGGGCCGTTAAGCAGTGTAATATGGATTCCTAGATGTCCAAAACTCAAAGGAAGCTCCAACTCTCTGAGCTCGAGGAGATCCATAGGGACGCTTATGTGAACAGTCAACTTTATAAGGAGAAGATGAAAGCTATCCATGACAAGCACATTAACATAAAAACTTTCGAGCCGAATCAGCAAGTCTGGCTCTTTGATGCAAGACTTAAGCTTATTCTCGAGAAAATGAGATCTAAGTGGATGAGACCCTATCAAGTGGTCAAACCTTATCCCAACGGGGCGGTAGAAATTGCCAATCCCAAGACTAGGCAAACCTTTACTGTTAACGGCCAAAGATTGAAACACTTTCTTTCCCAGATTCCCCCCAAGGAAGTTGTAACCCTTATGGATGGTCGAATTGGAACTACGCCCAACTGGAGGTAGTAAGCTCAGAGCTTTTTGGGAGGCAACCCAGAGGTTTCAAGCTGACCAGATGCACGATAAAAACTTAGGTGATTTCTTTCCTTACCCTCTTACATACATTTAAATTCCAATGAGGACATTCTCTAAGATAGGCATGGGAGGGTGGTAATTCTCATGATCTGAGTACAAAAATTGTTAGCTTGAACTAATTTTTATTTGTTTTTATTCAAAAAAAAATCGAAAAAGAAAATATAGGTATTAGGAGCTTGTCAACTTTTAAAAATGATACATTAGGGACCTAAACGTTTAGACTATTCAGATCATCAGACTTAGTCAGTCCAGGTGTCCACTAAAATGTGGACCTGATCTTGAGTCCTCGCCACCATAATTTATATTAATATGGTCAATAAAGTAGGGTGATAAGTATACTACTTATCAACCCGCCCTCTAATTTGGGGGGTTTTTTAGTTTAAGCATCTACACACGTTTTGCACTGACTCACTCATTGGCGGTTCTAACGGAAATTGGGTAGCTAATGAACCTTCTAGGGTGGTATGGCTAGCAAGTTGTTGTGGGTAGCAGCCCATTGGCTGCTTGTCCAGAGCCCAGCCATAGGACCATTATCTTTTATTATTATCTTTAGGTAAATCTTAGATCAGGAAAGCCACCTACTTAAAAAAAGAAGAAAAGAAAAAAAAGTTGAAATAGGAAAATAGAAAAGGGGAGAAGAAAACAAGAAATAAGCCACACTTCACCACATGAGTATGGTTTGCAAGTTGTCATGGGTAACAACCCATTGGTTGGTTGTGCAAATCGCAGCTCATAAACTACACATGAATTTCAAAAAACTTAAGGAAGAAGCAAGGAAGTAGCATAATCTGGGGAGATATATAGTAGGTTCACCCTTGTGTTGACCCTACAAAAATAAGAAGTCGGGAGAAAGCTACTGGTCAAATAGATACACCTTTAGTAAACATTTTCTCTTTCTGGTCATGTAGGGGCGTAGAAACTCGAGGTCCATTTTAATTGCTGTTGAGTGGGTCTATCACTTTCACAATAAGATGCTTAGTACTTAGAGCCCTTTTCAAGACCTGGGTGGGTTGGGTAGCTGTAAAAAGTTACCTCGAAATCCTCAACTCCAAAAATAAAAAAAATAGAAATATATATATATATTCATATAGTATAAGGTGGGGACTTTAGCAGTCAGCATTTTGGCAGGCAAGCCGAACACTGCTGAGTCTCTACGAGTTAGGTTCTTAGTAGAAATTTCCTCCTATTGAAAAGCAACCTCTACCTAAGTGACCAATTCCTAATTTTAGTTATAAATAGCATTTAGGTTAAACCTTGCTAGGGACTAGCAAAGGGTGGGCATGGGGGTATGATGACTCTACAAATATTAGTGTTAATATTATCAATTAGAGTCAATTTTGAGGGCACATGTGAACTGTAGTACATTTGGGGCATTGCATGCATTTGGCATTACTTTACGTTAAGATTTCTTAGAATCAATGCTTAATGACCTTGTGTACATTTCCGTAATGAAATAGGTCTCAGATGAGTGATCGGATTGTATGGATGGATCCGGATCGACAAATAGAGTCCAATAGACTCAAAAATCACGTTGATTTGACCTCTGTAGCTCCCACAACAAGTCCGAGGAAGATCAATGGCTCGGGGGCAATGTGACATCTTTACGGGCTTCGGATAAAAAATCTGACCATACGGATGGGTTCGGAGAGACAATTGCAATCCGACAACGCAAAAATCATCTCAATCTGAGCACCATGGCATCCTCTACAACAGAAGAAGATGGATGGCCTAGATGGTGCCATGTGGCACCATCTCGGTCACCCAATGCTGGCTAGCTACCCCACCACCAGCTCCTCTTGATTCGCATCATCCATTGCCAACCGTTGGATCTTGATCCAACGGCTAAGAAGTCGTCTCCATCCCATGCCTTTGGCTCTTCCTTGGGACAAACTTGTGGGCTTGGTGCATTGGTCTTGAGGTACATTCCCAAAGGAGGGCACGGGATCGAGCCCCACCATCCCCCCAATCTCTCAATTGAAGTGGAAATGGGAACAACGACGTGCATAGTGAGCGCACGGTCTATGTGTGTGGCACAAGGTAGCAACAGCAGTGCATGCATGCACGAGGTCATCATGGAGCCAGCACGTAGAGCGCATGCCAGTGCAATGGAGCACGTGCATGATGGGCACGCATGAGCCAATCTTCAGTGATGTTTAAAGCGGTGTTTTAGCGATGGCCTGGATGTTGCTGTTGACCCAAGAACATATTTTGGCCCTTTTCCTCCATTATGAAAGGGCCCATCCTCCACTTTTGGGCATCTTCTACCAAGCAACTCCAACACTCCATAGGTCATCCAAGCAAGGTCCCGAAGACGCCAAGCCACCGGTGGATGCCCCTTCACTACCGTGGATACCTTGCCTCACCATTTTGCTAGCCTCTTTAGTTTAATACTTGTGGCTACTTTTAAGATTTCCTCTAGTGTTATACTTGTAAAACGGTTCTACCTTTTACAATGAGTTACTTTGTTTAGCTACATAGCTCACCACAATCGCATCGTCATCATAAATCTCTAACCCTATTGGTGGTTATCTTTCTCAACACAGTTAATTAAGTTAATTGTGCTTAATTATGTGCAAAAGAAAGTAACTTAGGTCAACTTGAATTTGTGTCAATTAAGTAGTATAGGGTCAAGTTAACCTAACATTTTAGATTTTATTTCTTTTAACTGGTTGAGTCTAGGTCATTCACTAGGTGGTTTAACTTAATTTGAATTCACCATTAAATCTAAGCTACTTATGGAAAGTATAATTAAATTTACTTTAAGAACATGAATTTTGTTTAAAGGTTTCAAACTAGAAGATTATGCAAAATTCCATAAGGAAAACATATTTACACAAATGAACTTTTACAAATAAGTAAACATGTTTATTTCTTTTTATTTCTTTTTATTTACAAGAGATTAAGTCAAGAGAAAGTATTTCTAAAGAAAATATGCTTTATTACAACATTAAACTCAAAAGGAATGAATAATATGCAAGAAATTAAACCATTAATTTTTCTTCTTTGTCTTGAGCCTCTTTCTTTCTCTTCTTTTACCTTTCTCACTCTCTCTCTTTTCTCATATTTCTTCTCTTAATCTTCTCCTTAATCTTTCTCGAGATCCTCTTATACAAGTCTTCTTCTCTTTCTTTTCTTTCTTTCTTCTCTACCTGTTATTTTTTTCTTTAGCCCTTATGCCTGTCTACCTTTCTTCTCCTTACGAGCTCACCCTTCCTTCTCTTCCTTTCCTTTTCTTCTGAACCTTTTCTTCTGAACCTTTGCAATCCTTCTGAACTGAACCGATCAAACTGTTTGAACCAAAAATTAGGCTTTTGATTGGCGACTGGGACCGGTTGGGGATACACAACACCCTTCTCTGGGTGGGACCAGACCCTACTAGGTCCAAGCCTAGTTTTTATTTAGTTCGATTTATTTCCAGTTCTCATAGTCTCGAGCCCATCAGGCTCACAGCCTCCTAGGCCCCATGCACACGCCCTCACGGGCCCACACTCGCACGCCCATAGGCACACACACCTAGGCACGTGCACTGCATGCGCCCACACACACACCCATATGCTCAGATTTGTTTCATGTGCCGTGAGTTATCGATTGAGAAGCCTTAAACACAAATTAGCTTCATACCCATGCAGCTGCTCCAGTTCCATCGATGTGGGACTATGTTTCCCCGTCCTAGTCTGAACTTTAGATGTTGATTCCAACTAGCTCAAAGCTCCGTTCCAAGCAAATAAAAGCTTGCTGGAAAGCTCTTAAGTTATTCTACACGATTGAAGTATCAATTTGATACTCAGGGGAGGTTAAGCTCTTTGATTTGAAGGGTGAAGGACCTGGGTTCACTACGGCCATTATAGCCTGCAAAAGGGTATTTTCAACTCTAAGTTCTACAAAAGGACATTTGACCTCCGGATGAGTTGTTGAATAGGTTTAGAAGATGATTCTATGGCTATTGGTGAAAGAAATGACCTCTAAGGAGCTTCAGGGAAGGTGCAGAAGCTAAGAGCTTCTCTAGAGAGCTTCAGAACTGTAATTCAAGTTTTGAATGGTCCAACAGATGGCTAAAGTCCTAATTAATCAAATCAAACTACCTCTAGAAGTTGTTACGAATCTATTTAGGTTGATTATTCATTTAAATCTCATCATAAACCTACTGTCATCAGTTTGGGTTCAAAAAATCCCAAACTGACAGAAATCAATTTCTAATGTAGAATCCATCAGAGCTCATCCAAATCTCATCTGAATCATTTACAAACATCTCAGCAACAGATTACACTCTTCAATTTGTCTGTTTGAATCCAAATTCCATAAATCAGACTTTAGGTTGACCATGAAGGCTCGAATTTTGACTTTCTGAATTTAACCATTTCAGATGAAATTAAAACCTTAGTCAACTTCTCTTTAACCACAGGAACGGATTCAAACCCTTAGAATGATGTTTCAATTAAGGTTCCTAGGGTTCCAAGCCTGTCACCTGAGCTTGTAGAGGAGTTTGTTCGACAGAACAAACCAAAGTCATTTACAATGATTGACTCATAGGAATGGTATCAAGGTAAGGCACTGATGCTTTTAGACCTTTTAAATAAGATTAACCCTATCTATCAGACATCTCCAACTTTGCCGGAGTTGGAGAAGATGAAGATCTAACAGAAGCTCCAAGCACTAAAACATCAAATAAACTGCCTCAACATGATCAGTGAACCTCAAATCGATGATATGGAGCTTTACACTGAGTTCTACAGGCTGAAGAGCTTGTTTGACTTGCCGGTGCTCGTCGGAGCTCCGGTGAGTCTAGAAAAAGGGTAAAATGTACAGATATTAGTAAAATGTCCATTAATGATTCAAAAATCTTCCTGAGGTCACAAGGAACCTCCGGAACACATTAATTTTGTCAATTGTTCATTAAAGTGAAGATTAAACAGTGAATTCACAGTAGACAAGTTTTGAGTGTAATTAGGCTCAGGACCTATTTTCCCACTTAATTGAGTGGAGAAAACAAGTCAAAAGGTATTTGCAATGATTTATAGATGGATAATTAATGATTTGAACTCCTCTTGAGCCGCCATTGATAGTGAGCTTAGGAGCTTAAATTAAATTGGGTGCTTGACTTATAAAGGGTAATTACTTAAATTAAAGTGAGGATGGGGGCCCTTAGGTGATGGATAAGTGGTGGAGGACCCCAGTGGTGGTGGAGTAAGCTCAACCACTATTGCCATAGACAACAGGAGGAGTTGGTGTAGGTAGAGGTGTTTTAGACGATGAGATGATCAATTCAGTAATTAAAAGTGATAGAAATGTTCATGAAAGGTTTAAGATGGTGATCGATGACTTAAAAAGACAAGAGATTTGCTCCTGAAAAGCTCAAGGAGCTCACCGGAGCTAAGGAAAATGAATGTGAAACTAGCATTACAACTATCTAATCTACCTAACTAATTAACCTAACTAATATACTTACCAAATCTATTGTTACTTGGACAAAGGAGGTAGGAGATCTCCATTGATGGTCCTTAACGGAGGAGAAAATCAGAGGGTTGGCGAAAGAAGTTTGGCAGGTGTTTGTGAGGTGAAGCAGAGGAACTCCTAGTCAGCACTGTGCCAGAAGACTTGGCTGACTTTGACGGAGATCCAGAGAGATTAAAGATGGATGAAGGAAGACAGAAGAAGTGGACGAAGGTTGCCGGCATTTAGAGAGAATAGCCTATCGGTTAGCTCAGTGAAGAAGAGGGAAGGGAGCTAACTTGGTGAAAATCGAGGGTGTGGAGGGGTATTTATAGGTGGCGGCAGTTGAGATGGAGGTTGAATCTGGACGGAGAAGAGGCTAGGAGTGGACTAACCATCGGCATATTCTTCGACACTGGTGAGGTTATCTCTAACCCTAAAATGAGATTACAGCTTCATCCAGACCGGTGGATGAAAAGGAGATGGTGAGCACAAGCTGTAGGAGCTTGAAGAGGAAGGAATGACGTCGGATATGTGGTGGTCAGACGATAGATGCACCTCCTATCATCAGCCAATCGAGGAGGCTGAAGAAGGAAAGAAGAAGTTTTAGGGAGTTAATCCTAATGGAAACTAAGGACCTAAATGAAGAATAAGGACCTGATTGAAATAAAATATAAGGACTAAAATGTAAACTCAGGTTTTGAAGGTTTATTTTAATTTAAATCTTTTTCAAATTTTTATATATGATTATAAATAAGACAATTGTTATATTTTGACCTTGAATTTACATTTTTGCCCTATTTAGGTTATTTTATTTAATTAAGTAATGTTACTTAAGTTATTACATACTTAGGTATAAATTATACTTAAGCTAGTTAATAACATTAATTAGATAAATTACTGATAAAACTTCGAGTCCAACTATTAATTAAATTATTAATAATAGTAATTGGATGATAATATAGCAATTTTGACTTATTTTAAGGTCGTTTACTATTTATCCCTTATTTAATAAGTAACCCATATATTTACATATTTCTAGCTAATTAACTAGGAAGACTTGTTAATTAGGGGTAATTAGAGACCATGATGAGCTTCTCATCACCTATCTCTCTCTTTCTCCTTCTTTCTCTCTCTCTCTCTATTTTCGTAAGTGAATAAAACGACATATTTTTGTGACACATTAAAGTGATAAAATGATCTGATTTCACGCCTCCCTGAGATCATCACTCGGACTCACACTTACTTATGTCTAATTAAATTTGATGTTGTAAAACATGCTACAACGAACGATTTAACCTAATGCATTTTCTTCGACATCAAGGTTGTAAAAGATATCTCAATTATTTCATACCCTTTAATGGCGGGGCTAAAAGTACAATCATCAATCCACACTCGCTATTCTACTTGGGGGTGTACTGGCCTGATAGGCTCCCCAAAAAGAATATATGTGAGTAGAGGCTTGAGATATGGATCGGTTTGGGAGTGTAAGAGTTGTTTGTGGTGTTGGGAGGTAATGATTAAGTCCAATGAGGACTTAGTCCGTGTCAACAACCATTCAAATTCTGTATTGTTCTCCTTAATAGCTATTGTGGAGAAATTTAATTCACCCTGCCTATCATTAATGATTTCCTCAAGAATGGGAGAATCAATGGTGGACTCCAAATCACATTCATTTGATGGCAAGGTCGAAGTATTATTATCTATTTCATCCTTGGATTCTTTCAGTTCACTTAAGTTTTTGTCAGGGTGTATATGTGATTCACCTGTAAGGGGAGGAGTTGCTTCAGTATCCTTAATTACTTTTAAAGGAGGATCAGTCTCAATATTATGGAGTAAGCCTATATCTCTCAATTCTTTGTTCTCCTCGGGGCATACATCCTCAATTGATATGTATTGTCGTTGAGAGTCTCACCTAGGCTTTTCAATCTTATGTTCATCCTCCACCAACTTAGACTTCGTATCTTCTGAATTTTGGGGAGGATGATTTTCAAAATCACAAGTAGGGAGGAATCCAGATTTTACTAGGTCATTCATATTTTCATGGGGTAAGTCCTCGAATAACACATAATTCCCCCAAGATTCACTCCAAACTCTAAGTCCGGGATTCTCCATTGGGTCATCATGCTCCTATAAAATAGACTCTTTGTATCCTCAAGACCAGAATTGATCTACTTCATCTAAATCTTGGTGTATTCCTGTAAGGACACCTATGTTAGATGTGTAAATCCTCAGAATGTTGTATGGTAGGTGTTGGTTCCCTTTGTGGAGGATCGGGAAAAGGCTCACTAAGGGTAGAATGGGGTTCCACCACATGATCAATCGGGGAAGTGATATGACTAGCATGACCTTGGCCTAGGTCATCAGGGGTGAGACAAATACTGTTAGTAGAGTCAAGGTCCTCAACTGGTACCATCTTCCCTTTCTTTCGACTCCAATATAGCTCGGATGGATAATCATTAAGATAGTCCTTCAGTAGCTGTGTCTCATGGGGAGAGTCTAACTTATAGCTACTCCTCAAAATGGGATCCCAATCTCTATTGTTTCCTAAGAATTATTTTCTTGATTACGATTATACTGGTAGGGATCGGAATTAATAATAGGAGGGTAGCTAAGCTGACTAATTTCCTTGTTCAGGTGTTGACTAGTCCTTAAAATCTCTCCCATAGACTCCATCACTTCTTTTTGTTGCTTTTGCATTTATATCAAAAAAGATGAGAGACTACTGTTAGATTGGGGAGGATAGTCAATCTCAGGCTAAGGTTGCGTAGGGGTATTGGTCCAACCTCGATAAGAAAAATCATGAAGGGTGGGAGGGTTGGGAGGGTCTCATAGAAGTGGGGATTCCAGTGGTGGAAAATTCTGCTCCTAGGATCTGCTCATAATAATTGGAGGTTATCAGACCAGTACTCCCTAGATAGGAATAAGTTTGATCCCACGAATTATCATTATACCCATTAAAGGATGGATATGCTCGGAGCATGGGATCATGGTTCAAAGATGAGAAGTATTGGTTCTGATAATCTAATTGGTAGGAGTAAGGGTGATCCATTACTTTTAATCCAAACAGGTTTAACTCTCTTAGGACTTAGAAGAAATCAGATTAAAACCAAAAACTTCCTAGAGAGCTCTACCACGCACACATCATTGCTAATACAAATGCAAATACGATGGAAATTTGTTTTTAGTAGAATGAAGGACTCCTCAATTCCAGCTCGTAGGATAGTCAAATAGGAATCAAGGCTATTGAAAGAGCGATTCTCTTTTTCGATGAAATTTTAAACATAAAATGTCACGTCGTTATAGTTCATTGCCTGGTAGAAAATCTCTTTTCAAAATACTTAATACTCAAAATCTAACCACGAAAATTGTTTGGTCATCTCCACATGAAGGAATTAGCGTATTAAACTAGTGACTAGTGCCTCATTTATTCAAAAATTTTAATGCATGCGTGATAAACACACATGAATTCATGATAAGGTGCATATTTACGATAGTTCCTAGTCTTAGCATTGCATATTATGTTATAAATACTTCATAACATCCATTGCATGGCATTTAGGATAGTTGTATATTATGTACATTAATTCTTCCATTTTACCTGGTCAAGAGGTAGTGCGACATCTCTACGGGCTTCGAATGAAGAATTTGACCATACAGATGAATTTGGAGTGACGATCACAGTCCATCAATGCAAAAATCACCCCGATCAGAGCTCCATAGCACCCTCTACAAGAAAAGAAGATGGACGACCCAAATGGCACCACGTGGCACCATCCAGACTGCCTAACATGAACCACAGCGACCTCAGCACACACGCATGGAGAGATCTCAGCCATTGGATCTCAATCCAACGGTTGAGGTGCACTCTACACCGCACGACCGCACCAACCCTCCACTCGACAAATCATGGCTTTGGCGCATTGGTGAAGACTAGCACTCACATACGACGAGATCAAGTTTGAGCCACAATGGGGAGGAGGCGATCTCGCGAGCACTGGCACAATTTATTTGCACCCGTTGGATGGCCATCAAGCAGCAGAAAGGGAGGAGACGTGGCGCAATTAGACTCGCAAGATCTGCATGCTTCCAATTATGCGCCGATTAATGCCCAATTTGACGCACCATCGAGAGCCCAATCTAAGGCATGATCCCCATGCCATCTCAACTATTCACTTCTGATCCAATGGCTGCCATTGGTTCCCGCCTGATCCAGCCATGAATAGGCGAGTGCATGAGTTGGCGCAACCTTCAGCGACCCTGGTGGACCTTTAGTAATGCTTACAGCTGTCACTAAATGCTCGGAGGTGCAAGGCCAGTTGCGGGCATGAGCAGGCATGAGCTGGCTACAGCGACACTTGAGCTGGACCTACAGCAACGTTCTAGAGGTCGCTATTGGTCTTATGCCTATTTTAGCCTCCTCTCATCCATTATATGAAGACCAACACCACTTCCCTTCCAAGGCATCTCTACCTACTCTACTCGCACCAACTCTTAAGCTCTAGCAAGCCAACCAATGCTTCGTTAGAGCTTACTCTCATGCTCCTAAGGGTACTATTAGTGTAATGAACCTCTACCTCACCAAATATTCCTCCAACTTCACATCACCATTCATAGGTCACCTTGGGGCTGTCCTCCCACCTCCATTCCTATAGTAGATCAACTTCGCCTCCTCACCTCCATTCTAGAGCCACACTAAAGCATTCCTCTACCCGATGTCCTCCCGCATCTCACCTCTGTTGTCTCGCTTCCCAACACCTTCTTCCAAGCTTCCGCGAGGTGCCGTCGTCTCATCGAACAATTGATTCAGGAGATTCTTTCTCACTTCTCTCTTTTCTTTTATATTTTCTATATTATTGTATTAACATTTGTGCAATATATATCATATTTACTTCTATCTCCATTGTGATCCATATTGTTTTCTTGCTTTATAAAAATAAACAAAAAAAAACTAAACTAAAACACTAAAAACAAAAAAAATAAAGCCCGATTTTCAAATTAAGTAAACGTCGCCTCCTTGTGTTCGACCCGGGACTCCCTTGGAGTTTCAGTAAAATTTTATTTGATAACGAGTTTTGTGACTACAACGACGGGTTACTCTTAACACCAATTTCAAACAAGCAAAACACGTACGTCATCTTGGCGCCATTGCTAGGGAGGCAAGGAAAGTTACTTTCTTGTTTTCTTCATTTCTTTGCATTTACATATTATTAACCCCGCTTGTCTCTGATCTACTATCTTGTAGGTACCCTAGCATGGAGATCCAAGTCGGGTAGACTGAAGTAATGTGTGGGTCGAATAATCTGTAAGTGCCCCCCACATTCCCCTCGACTAGTTTCATTTCGCCACATTCATAACCAGGACCTAATCTACATAGTTTTCTGCATAAACTGTAGGGTAGAATTTGTTTGTCTTGTTTGTCACCTCCACTCATCTTACCTCGCATATTATAGAAGAAAAAAAAAGATACTTCTTGTGGGGCAAATCAACATACACACTTTATACACACACATTTGCGGCACATAACCTAACTTGGATTTTATCTACCCAACCAAGATTCTGACCTGTGGAACCGGTACACACAAATCAACACATAAAGGAGTAGAAATCAGTCTAGGTTAATCATCTCTACGTGCCTAATTGGCGGTGCATCTGGGTCACTTGATTTAATTGTTTGGACCTACCACCTAATTTAAAACTAATTCATTTAGTAGCTACCCCATAGGACTCAATGCTTAGGTCAAGCTAGGCACTCCAATTTTCTTCTTGATTTATAAAGGAAAAACACTTGAACTCGTGATTTCAAATTTGGTTTGCCTCCTGAAAACTTGGTTGAATACACCTAATATTTGAATCCTAAAGGCTATTAAGCAAGATCTGAATCTTAAAACTCCATCCTTAATAAACTTGCTTGAAAACTTCCTGGTTGTGCACATACACACGCTCTCAAACAAATCATTAATGGCACAATCTATTAAGGTCCCATCACATTCCAGAAGCACCAATATCCCAAGACTAACTAAAATTGATTAGGCGTTGGCCCTAAGGACTGGTTCGCTTGTCGGGATCCAGATTGAGATTGTTGACGATTAACCTACTTATACTAGTCAATCAGATGTCTAGTTAGGGGAGTAACGTCAAACGACCGTGGCTGGGGGGTACACTAGGAACCGGAGGCACAAGCCAAAGGATGAACCTTCTCCATATTCCCTCCTCCTAACTGGTTGGATTGCCTGGATACAAGTAGACTAAATCATCCATAATGTTAAGATGGATTCTGAGAGTTTGTAGACCTTTAGGCTACCTAACCTAAGGATAGGCTTGTATTTTTGTGCTGTAGGGTCCCTTCTCTTCCCCGTCCTTCCAAGTTCCTTCCAGTGTATGCTTCGAAGGAGGTCATTGAACCTTCATTTTGAAGGACCTATTGACCATTCCCAGAGGCAGAGGTTGAGTTTTAGCTAAGTAGATCCCATGGTTGATCAACAACCACCTCCCCCACCCCCAAACCAGCAAGAGCTGGAAGAAATGTAGCAGATGCAGCAATGGTTCCAACGTATGAATCGTCAGGGTGCTCGGCCATTGAAGGATTTTTATAATCCTTGAAATAATGAGGATCATCCCAGCATTGTTATCCCCGCCGGTGATGTTGAGATCAAGCCCAGGTTTTGAGTCTAATTAAACACCTTCACCGGCTTGGCTCAGATGACCCATTCCAACATTTGGAGGACCTGATCACTCTGGTTCAGACCACCAAATCGCGGAATGTGGATGAAGAACAGATGCTCATGAAGCTTTTCCCACATTCACTCAGGGATAAGGCCACACATTGGTATCATACTACCGGAAGATCGATTTCTACCTGGACAGCTTTGAAATCGACCTTCTTGAAGAAATTCTTCCTAATTTTGTGAACCAATGCATTGCAATGGGCAATTGTCACTTTTGCCCAGCGGCAGGGGGAACCGTTTCATGGGGCTTGGGAGAGATTCCAAGATCTATTACAGAAGTGTCCAGACCACGAGGTGCCTAAATGGCAACTTGTGTAGATTTTTTAGCACAGGTTGAATTATCAACTCCGTAATCATGTGGATGCTTCTTGCGGAGGCAATTTCCTCAACAAAGATTCTGATAGCGCGCATGATTTCTTTGCGGAAATGAGTGAAAATTCTTTGAACCACACCTCCATGGAAACCTTCAATCGATCTCAACAAACTAGATCAAATGCAATGAGGTCCAAGATTCTCATACATCTGATATGGAATTGATCTGCAATAGATTAGGTAAGATTGATTTGGTTGCTAAACGAATGGAAGAGTGGCTATCCGGAAACTCTAATTTTTCTAGATCCACTCAATCCCAGGGATCAGGATTCCATTCTTCGCAAGCTCCTATGGGACAGGAGTTTGTGAACCAGCTGAACTCGACTCAACCTTCAAGCCAACTCTTCTTGGAACAATATGGGTTCCAAACTAGGGCCTTTGATCCTAATTTTTCTAATCCTTCTTCATCCTCATCTTATGAGGATGTTTAAGCAGTATAGGAGGATGTTTCGTCCAACCCTTGAATTCCTATAATTCTAGTTGGAAAAATCATCCTAACTTCTCTTGGTAAGATCTGGGGTAGCAGACCCAATATTGACCCAACAACTATGTACCACAAAAACTAATGGGTCAGGGTCATGTATATACTTAGTTGCCCTTAAATCAGGTTAATCAGTCCATGTGGAATGCTCAACAACCCACCGAGTAGGCTGATTTAAACCTAAAATTGGTAGAAATGCAAGGGTCAATGCTCTAGCTCATGCAACAAATGAAAATTCGCTGGATACCTTGCAATCCGAACTTGGTGCAAACAACTGACAGCCCGAATCTCTACCATCACAACCTATACCAAACCCAAGGAATATATAGAATTAAGGTGCTGGGCCTTAAGGTTTTGGTAATAATGTGGAGTCGTATGCTCAAGCTCATGCTATTTATCATGCTAACCCAGCTCCTCTCAGAGTGAGCCAAGTTCCTACGATAATCAACCGGGAGCTTCCTATTTTGCCCAACACTCCCCAAGGCACTAACCAACTGCATTTTTCCATGGTAAGCACCATCACCTTGAGGAGTGGTAGTAGACACAAGGGACCTACCCAACCCCATGTCAACACCATTAGGCCCCATAGCAAGAATTATAGACTCCCAAATAGGAATGTGATCAACAGAACATTAGAGTTTGATTTGGGAGATTGTTGTTGTTGTATGGGCAAACAGAAAATGTACAAGGAGAAATTGGAGGGAAGGATGTCCTTACTTCAGGCTTTCAAATTGACAAGCATTTTACTCTTTGCGGCTATCGGATCAATCCTTGCCTATGCCATTGGTTTACTAAATTCATATAATGCAAAGCATAGAGCGAAATCTGAAAACGTTAGGAGAGTAGTCTTGTTTGATAACACATGCACACTGATCTTAAACAAGCTACCTCCTAAGAAGTAAGACCCAGGAGCCCTGTTGATTTCCTACACAATAGGAAACATCACTTTTCACTGGGCCCTTGTCGACTTGGGCTGTTCCATTAATGCGATCCCCACCTCAATGCACATGGAATTGGGTCTAGGCTTCCTGAAACACACTGACATAACCTTGTAGTTTGCCGATAAATCCATTACAAAACCATGGGGTATTTTGGAGGATATTTTAGTCAAGGTTAATGACTTGCATTACCTTGTTGATTTCATGGTCTTGGACATGGAAGCACAAAAATAGCTCAACCACATTCGATTATTTTGGGAAGACCTTTCTTGGCTATCGCCAATGGAAGGATTGATTGTGAATCAGGAAATGTGGAAATGGCCTCTGGGAATAAAATGAATCTATTTAATATTTCTAAGGTCTCAAAGAAGGACAAAATTAAGTGTGGTTTGATGGAGGAGCTTGGAAGAATAGAGGAGGTAATGGCCTTACATACCTTAGACAACCTTCTAAGGGCCAACTCAACCCAAACTTAGGAAGAAAATCACACGGTTGCAAGGATAATTGAGGATAATAAAGACATGCAACAAACTGTGGCAACCCGGGATGAGGAAGATACTTATGAATTTGGAAATTTGCTAGATGATTCACATGATCTACTTAAAACCCAACAATGTCATCATCCTTAATTTTTAGTGTTTGAGGTTCAATGTTTGTGTGGGAATCATGAAGTTCAGGATGGTTGGATGAAGCACCCAAATTGTGAGGGTGAAATTGAACTCTGGGCAGAAACTGTTGAAATATTAGATATTCTAGAGTACCCATGAACCCTCAACTCATCACCAAACCCTCACCATCCATTTTCACCTAGCCATTGCACAAATTCTATATCCACCCACACCTCCTCTATAATGAATCAACAAAACTCCTATTGGAGACCATTTGGGTTGTCCCTGCACCACCAGCTTGCCACTTTCATTGATCATCTCTTTGGCAAGCCCATTTTTACTCTCCAGGAACCATATCTAGGGGCCCAGAAACTGTGTTATTGCAGCCTCAATGTTAGTTATTTTTTTGATTGAGGACCTCTGTTAGCTAAAGGCATTAAACTTAGCACTTGTAAAGACTGTTCTGAGCTGACCAGAATGTCACGAAAATCAAGTGCTATTCTTCCACTTCTGCTCTCCTGCATGCTTTCATTTTTAATAATGAGGACATTACATTAGGTAAGCATGGGGGGTTAGATATTTCTTATGAATATCTTTGTCAGCTGTAATAGTAATTTCCTACTTTTCATCTTAAAAAAAAAAAGAATTAGGGGATGAGAACCTAGACTCTTCTGGTCTAAGTTTAGGAATTGGTACTTTGGGACTTGAATACTTAAACTCTTCAGGTCTTTAGGCTTAATTAGCCTGGGTGTCCACTCGAATGTGGACTTAATCTCGAGTCCTTACCAAATAATTTTATCTTAAATGGGTCAATAAATTGGGGTGATAAGTGTACGACTTATTAACCCGCCCACTGATTTGAGGGGATTTTAAGCCTAAGCATCTACACACTTTTTGCACTCACTCACCTTTCAGCAGTTTCTTCGGAAATTTGGTAACTAATGAACTATCTAGGTTGGTATGGCTGGCCAATTTTCGATGGTAATAGCTCATCGGCCAGTTGTCCAGAGCCCAACCACAAGACTATTTTCTTCGCATTGCATTTAGGTAAATCTTTGATCAAAGAATCCACCTACTTAGAAAAAATATATATAAAAAGGAGAAAAAATATAAAAAGAAAGAAAATAAGAAAATAATAAAGCCACACTTCACCACATGAGTATGGCTGGCAAGTGGTCGTTGGTAACATTCCATTGGCCGGTTGTCTAGAGCCCAGCTCACAAAAATGCACAATAATTCCCAAAACAAGTATGGAATAAGTGGGTAAGCAGATAAATCGAGAGATATACATTAGGTTAGCCCTTGTGTTCACCCCATAAATAAAAGTAGTGAGAACGCTACCATTCAAAAGGATAAACCTCTAGGCAAGGTCACCTAGGTTTGTAGAAACCAAAAGTCCATTTTAACGGCCACCTAGTGAGTCTTTCACTCTTTTCACTTGATGCTTAGCAGTTAGAGTCCTTTTCGAGTCTTGGGCAGGTCTTGGGCAGGTCGGGTAGCTATAAAAGGTTATCTTGGAACTCTCAAACTCTAAAAGTACAAAAGAAATTACAAAAGAAGAAAAACAAGAAAAAGAAATTGTGTATTTTCTCTTTTCAAATAAGGCCAGGGCTTGGGCAGTCTGCATTCTGGTAGACACCTGGGCACTATTGAGTTTTTGGAATTAGGTATTAAGGTTGAGATTTTCTAAAGCAATTGATGAATTTTGCCTATATAATTGACTGCTTTTATACGGAACATTTAGCTTAATTTTGCTAGGGACTAGCAAAAAGTAAGCATGGGGGTATGATAAACACACATGAATTCATGATAGAATGCTTATTTATGATATTTCCTAGGCTTAGCATTGCATATCATGTTATAAATACTGCATAACATCCATTGCACAGCATTTAGGATAGTTCTATATTATGTAAATTAATTCTTCCATTTTACCTTGTCAGGAGGTAGTGCGACATATTTATGGGCTTCCGATGAAGAATTCGACCATACGAATGAATCCAGAGTGACGATCGTAGTTTGACAACACAAAAATTACTTCGATCAGAGCTCCATAGCACCCTCCACAAGAAGAAGAAGATGGATAGCCCAGATGGTGCCATGTGGCCCCATCCAAACTGCCCAACATGAACCACAGCGGCCCCATCACTTACGCATGGAGAGATTTTAGCCGTTGAATCTCAATTCAATGGCTGAGGGGCGCTCTACACCGCGCGACCACACCAACACTCCACTTGAAAAACCATGGCTTTGGTGCATTGGTGAAGACAAGCACTCACAAACAACAAGTGCGAGTTCGAGCCGTGGTGGGGAGGAGGCAATCTCGTGAACGCAGGCGCAATCAAATTGCCCCTGTTTGATGGCCATCAAGCGGTAGAGATGGAGGCGACGTGGCACAATCAAACCCACGTGATTTGCATGCATCCAATCACGTGTCGACCGATGCCCAATCTGATGCGCCATCGAGTGCATGATCAGAATGCTCGATCCCCGCACCATCTCAACGACTACCATTGGTTCTTGCCTGATCAAGGCATGAGTGGGCAACTCATGAGTTGTCACAACCTTCAGCAACAACCTAGCCAACCTTTAGTGACGCTTACAGCCATCACTAATTGCTCGTAGGTGCAAGGCCAGTTGTGCGAGTAAGCGAGCCTGAGCTAGCTACAGTGACACTTGAGTTGGTACTACAGCAATGTCTCGGAGGTCACTATTGGTCTTATGCCTATTTTTTCCTCCTCTCATCCACTATATAAAGACCTACACCCCTTCCCTTCCAAGGCATCTCTCCCTACTCTACTCCCACCTACTCCTAAGCTCTAGCAAGCCTACCAATGCTCCGTTAGAGCTTACTCTCAAGCTCCCAAGGCTCCTGTTAATGTAATAAACCTTTGCCCCACCAAACATTCCACCATCCTCCCATCAACATTCATAGGTCACCTTGGAGCTGTCCTCCCACCTCCATTCCGATAGTAGATCATCTCTACCTCCACACCTCCATTTCGAAGCCACACTAAAGCTTTCCCCTACTCGACGTCCTCCCGCATCTCACCTCCATCATCCCACTTCCCAACTCCTTCCAAGCTTCCGCCAGGAACCATCATCTCGTCGAACAGCCAATTCGGGAGATTCTTTCTCACCTTTCTTTTTTTTATGCTTTCTAGATTATTGTAATAAACATTTGTGCAATATATATAATATTTGCTTTTATCCCCATTGTGATCCATATTGTTTTCTTGCTTTATAAAAACAAATGAAAAAAAAAAACACTAAAACACCAAAAATAAACAAAACAAAGCATGATTTTCAAATTAAGTAAACGTCGCATCCTCGTGTTCGACCCAGGACTCCCTTGGAGTTTTGGTAAAATTTTATTTGATAACGAGTTTTACGACTACAACAACGGGTTACTCTTAACCCTGATTTCAAACAAACATAACCCGTAAAATAGTGCTCATACTAACTGGTGCATTCATTTTGAAAATAAATTCTCGATCTAGATAATTAATTAAGAATATAGGTGTGCACATGCAAAAATCACCACCATGGCAATAAAAGAATCATGATATTTGTACTGGTAAACACTGTTAACATTTATCTCCATCGAAGTAGAGCCCACTCATATAACCAAGAACCCATTTGCTGTATTATTCATGATAGGAATTTAACTCTAGGTAATTCAGATAGAATGGAGGAACATTCATGCAAAGTCCTTTCTGTAAATAAAGGAACAGTAACCTAGAGTTGGCATTCTCTGTAATTTTTAATTGGGAGAAGAACAGAGGATTTGTCCTCTCTCTTCCTCGCGTAAAGGGCTGAACACGATTGGTTTCAAGGATCAAGGGGAAGGTACGTCAGAGCTTGGGCTTCAAATGGCATAGGAGGTGAGGCCAGAGGGGGTCAGCAACAATGGCCGGAGGTAGAGGATGCCGATGATGTGTGAAGAGTAGCTGCCGTGGGCATTGATGCAGCTTGTTGTGCATGGTCGTAGGTTGTCGGCAATGCTATTGAGGTGGAGCATGGTGGATCTGAGGTGGAGCACAGTTGAGGGTAGGGTCATCAGTGGGCTGTTGAGGCAATGGTGAGTGGCTGCAGTTTGGGTTCCTTCAGAGTTGCAGGTGAGGGCTGGTTGGGAGGAGAGGAAGAAGAAGAATAAGAAGCGAAGTAGGTGATGGTGTGGATGGCTGTGTAGTGGTTGGCTACGACTGGGTGATGTTCACGTGGTTAGCAGGTGTGGTGATGGCACTGGCGGGTTGTTGTGTGCAACAGGGGAGGAAAATGAAAGAGGCGAAGATGAAGAAGAAAGTGATGGAAAGTGAAGAAGAGGGGATATTGGTGGTGGTGGACGTAGTTTGTGGTGTGGGTGAGGGTGAGATGGAGCAGTGGGTGGTGTGGCCGCACGCAGTCACTATGCAGCCACAGAAGTGGCTTAAGCGAAGATGGAGAATGCCTACTACATAGTGCACGTTTTGTTTCATGGTGTAAGCTTGGTGCACGGTGGTCATCGAGGAAGAAGATGATATCTCCTACGGATGGTCAGCCCTCACTTTTTGAAAACTCCTTCGTCTATTTTTCTTTAGCCGCAAGCTTTTCCAATGACTCGACGAAGATCGTGAATGGTTGGAACGACAAGATAAGCCTGGAGGTAACATCATCAGATGTTTAGATCAAGTTTTGGACATCTTAAAAAGTGTAGACATCAGGGAGTCTATGATGGTTGTTTCCAAACTTCCGATCTGAGCTCCAGAAGTCTTATAGAAGTAGAATGGACATCTGACTCTTGCACTTAGCCTGCACCCAACTATACAGATTATCATAACCATAAATTGTAAAATTGGTGCATAAAATTATACGCAGAGTAAGATGAATTATCATTCAAGTCATAACTAATTAGAAACTAAGATCAGATAATTAAAGAGTACATAGGTCAAATAATGGTCCACTAAAGTGGGCTTATCAGCTATGTCCCTCCATTCCCACTTATGTGGTATAAGAGGTCAGTGGTACCTTACGATCCCTGACTAGAGCTGATTGAGGAAGAACGAGGTCAGTTAGAATGCAACTATCCATGATTCAAATAAATCGGGGAAATATTCATGCAGATCTATCCGAATATAATAATGAGATAAATAAATCAATAGTGATTTTCACAATGGTAGAATTCGTAATTACTATCAAGACGAGAAATAGAGGATTACTCCTTTCTCTTCTCTATGCATGCAAAGGAGGATCATCGAAGGAGCCACTACGGATAAAGGTGTGCCAGAGCATGGGTGACAGAGCAATTTTCACTTTTAATAATTAATATTAAGATAATAAATCATTACTGCACAAAAGGTGGTGGAAAATCTCTCAATCAAAGATTAAACAGATATGCATTTAAACCACAATAAAGGATGTCATATCCACAGGGAGGAATAGATCAATAAATTCACAATAAATTTTCCTCTTGTTTACTTAAAAGTAATTTCATTCATTCATCCTAATCCCAAAGAAAGAACACTAATAGATGAATTAAATAACCAATCTCTAATTTCTGAAAAGAGATGGACCAATCATGCAAATTCTCCTTTACTAGAATACTCCTCTAAAATCAATCAACCCCAAATATTCAATGGCATCCAATGTAAAGCATAATATCACCATTTAATGTAAAGCTAATAGATGGGGGATGATAATCATGCAATTTGATAAGCCATTTAATTGGAGCAGACTAAAGGGACTTGGTTGTAAATTCATTCAATTAATAAAATAATAAATCAAAAATCAAGTTTTGGCAATGGCAGCACAAGTAATATCTAATTGAAGGGAAAATAGAGCTTTCACTCTCTCTCCTCCTCGCGTGAGAGATGGAGCACCGACGATGGAGCTGCTATGGGGGAAGGTTGACCGACGTATGGGGATCACGATGACGGCGACAGAACGGTGAGAGGTGGTCGGAGGTGGCCGACGGGTGGAGGAGGGCCGCTGACCTATTTGAGGAGAAGGCAACAGCCGTGCGTCTGGCTGCACTCGGGTGTGCACCTACAGGGCGCTGGTGGCGAGGGCGAGCGCCTGCGTGAGGGGGTGCGCAAGGTGTGAGCACTGGAGGAGGGGAGGTGCACTGCAGTGGAGAAGGTGTGGTGCCTGTGGGGGTTGGGTGCAGGTGCAGGCTAGTGCGGTGATGGCGCAGGTGCGGTCACTGAAGAGGCGGCTGGAGATGGGTGTGGCTTGGCAGGGGCACTAGAGATGGGTGCAGCCTGGCAGGGTCACGCAAGGTGGAGTGGGCACCTGAAGCGCCTGCGGGGGTGTGGGTGGGGCAGATGCAAGATGGGGTGCTGGCTGGAGCGGCGTTGGCTGGAGACGCTGGTGAGGTAAGATAGGTCTGTAGACGGGAGGGCACGCTGTAGGGAGGCACTGGAGGGTGGATGGGTGCTTATGGTGGAGGCTGTGGTTGGCGTGAAGGTGATGGCACTGCAGAGAGGGGAAGTACTAATGGCACCGTACTGGTGCGGCCTGGCAGGTGCAAGGGCAAGCGCCTCCGTGGGTGCCTGCACCTGCAGTAGTGGCTGAAGGGAGCGGTGAAGACTTGGTGCACAGTGCACATGAGTTACACGGTTCCTCGATGATGAATCCTCCTCTCCTTTCTCTTCCTCCTCTTTAACTCCTCTCTTCCCGCGTGCGTCAGTTAAGGGATTTTCAAATCCCTTAGCTATTTTTGACCGGCGACTGTTGAGGGTGCCTGGAGGATAGGTAAAAGAAATGCCGCCGGTTGTTTGAAGGTGTAATTTACCCTCCCCTCTTTATTCTTTTGCCAAATATTCTTTCTGCACAAAAAAAGAACATAAAATCATTACATATTAAGTTATAGAATACTATAAAATAGATGTGAACATAAATTATGATGCATGCAAGCATTCCATAACTTAATGTAGTTATTAACAAACTGAAAAGGTATGATTAAAGTTAGTTTGGCGTAATATTAATCCATTAAAATGGACTCATCAAATACTCCCATGGATAAGATTTGCTAGTCCCTAGCAAAAATGAAAAATAATAGAAGTATTCGGAAGATTTCTTCTTTTCTCATTTCAAAACATCAGAGATCCATACAAATGTGAAGTGATGATAGCCTAAGTAACATATCCAAGTTAAAAAAGGCCAATTCGCATTGGAAGTTCGTACTTCACCCATGGTAAATATTGCTGTCGGGATTGGCAACTACTTCCCTCAGGGATAAAGTAAAGGATTATCTGTAATTTGACCCCGACATTTGGCTTAGGTAGGAGATATCGAGTTGAATGGATTGGTATTTGGTGGCACACACTCATTTGGTGCTACATATAGTCTAGTACTGTAGACTCTAGATCTCTAGAATATTAAATGAGTGAACTCAAAGAGTGGCTAAACTATACTATCTTGATGTTCTTGGGCACTCACTCTCTTTCTTTTCTTTCTGAGATCACAAATCTCGCCAGACTTAGTAATTGTACTCACTGTTTGGTGGCGTCCCATGGCATCCACACATCAATTAAAGTCCTAATAACTCTACAACTAAGTTAGAGTCCTCAACCAGTATTCGGGCGATCAGAAATACTAAAAGGTAGGTATGGGTCATATTTGGTGGAAAGTGATAGGTACTCTATTGCCTCAGAAACAATGTTACATTATAAACTTGAACTTCTTTTTTCCTTTTTTTTTTTGTAATATAAATATTTCTTCTTTTTCTTCTTTTCTTTTCACTCTTTTTTTTTTTTGTTATATAAATCAATATAATATGACACAGACTTTTATTTATGGGGCATTATTAGGGATGATGATGGTTAAGAGGAATTGTGTGGCTTATTTTGTGGAAGTGCCTATTCTTGGCACCCGGAAGGAATGGATAGGATAGGCATATTTCTAAACTTTGATACTATTACCCTCCTTCAGCCGAGGACTCTATGAAGGACGGTCGTAACCATCCACCATAGTCATAGCTTTATTAAGACTCCATCTCTGTGTGTCTGCCTTATTTGGTGACTCTCAAGAACTCACACAAAGTATGCACACAGGAACAAAGAGTGAAAACTACGCTTAACTCTAAAGTATCATCATCTAATTATCCAAAACTTAAGAGTCCTTGCACTAGACTTAGTGCACCAGTAATCTCTCTACTTTCTTCTCACAAATATGAGGTGGCCTGATTCCCTATGAACTACCCAAGGGTTCAGTAGACTACAAATGGTTATTTTTTTTCCTCAAGGATCCATTACCAAGTCTACGTGCACGTGAAATAAATGTACTGGATTCTAAACTTAAGAAATAATTCAAGAAGAAAAACCTCCCATGACAAAGTTATTTTGCTAGGGACTAACCCATTCAGCTCAAGAAAAGAGAATTTTTTTTTTATATATGCTGACCTAAATGCATGAATGCACCCCTCCCATGCCTAAATCCTACAATGTCCTCATTGTAAAATTAAAACAGGGGGAGAAAGGAAAGAAATCATCTGATGACGATGTTATCCAGATTGCTGGGTTGCTTCCCAACAAGCGCTGCATTTTCTGTCAGTAGCCATACTTAGAAGGAACTTATAAGTTTGGTTCCAAACAGACAAGGTTTGGCCCTAAGAATATGCGTAACAGTGCGGGCCTAGAAAATAGGTAGCCACGGATGTTGGCGAGTTGTTGATGCAACATAATACCAAATGCTCGCCAGAAGATATGAAAGCGAATATCCTCGTTGGCTACCTTGGGATGTTCAGGAATAATAAACGGAATATGGAAAGGGACCTCCCGAAACGGAATACATGGAGGATAACAAGGATCCTCCAGAGCAGGACGGGTTTTAAAAGATACACACATTATTAGTTCAAACCTTTGAATGGCGAGAGTAAAAGTACAAGCATCAATCCACACTCTCCATTCTACCTGAGGATATACTGACCTGATATGTTCTCTAGAAAGAATGTACATGAGCAGAGATCTAAGCCAAGGATATGTTAGAGAGTATAAGGGTTGTTGGTAGTGCTGGAAGGTAATGGTTAAGTCCAACGAAGGCTTAGTCGGTGTCAGGTCCAATTCCAACAATGATTCATATTGTGTATATTCCCTAACAGTTGGAGACAACTTCTCGTTGCCCTACCTAGCCTTAATGATCGGAGTCATATTTGAATCAAGGGTAAACTCCAAATTACAACTCTTTGATGGCAGGGTCAAAATGTAAGAATCATTATCATTCAGCTCATCCCTGAATTCGTTTGGTTCGCTCAAATTTTTGTTGGGTGTATATGTGATTCATTAGGAGTTGGATCCTCAATTATTTCTAAAGGAGGATCATTCTTAATATTTTGGAGCAAGCCTATATCATTTTTCTCGGGGTATAAATCCTCAATTGACGTGTTTTGTCCCCAAGAGAATCCCATAGACTTCTCATTATTTTGTTTGTCCTCCTTTAATATCAACTCTTGCTTTGATGGAGGATGACTCAAAAGAAAGGAGGAATCTGGATTTTATCTTATTATTTCTATCTTCTCAAGGTAAATCCTCAAATAATAAATAATTCCCCTGTGATTCACTCTAGATTTTCAGTTTAGGTTCCACTATTGGGGCATCCCCATCCTCTGAAATAGACTCTTCATATCCCTGAGACCAAAATTGATCATCCTCTATTCCCTTAGGGTTACCTTCATTGGGTGCATTTAAATCCTCAGGATGTTGAATGGTAGGTGTTGATTCCATAAGTGGAGGGTCAGGAGTAGGCTCACTAAGGGTAGAATGGGATTCCACCAAATAATCAATAGGGGAAGTGATGGAACAGTATAACCTTGACCCGTGTTGGTAGGGGTAAGGAGAATACTATCTTTGGGGTCAAGGCCCTCAAGAGGTACCATCTTCCCTTGCTTTTGACTCCAATAAAGCTCAGGTGGATAATCACTATGATCATTGTCCTCTAGTGGCTGTGTCTCATTGGGAGAGTCTAAGTGATAGCTACATAAAACTGGATCCCTATTGTCAATGGGTTCCTCAGAATTATTTTCATGGTCATGATCGTATGGGTAGGGATCAGGATTATTGGAAAGCATGTAGTTAAGTTGTCTTATTTCTTCATTTAACTGTTGACTATTCCTCAACATCTCTCCCATTGATTCTATTATTTCCTTTTGTTATTTTTGCATTTCTATCGTAAAAGAGTAGAGGCTACTATTATCAGGTTGGAGAGGATAGTCAATTTCAGGCTCTAGTTGACTAGGGGTATCGGTCCAACCTTGATACGGAAAAACATGAAGGGTGGAAGGGTTGGGTATTTGCATGGAAGTAGGGATTTCAGGATTGGAAAATCCCGCTCCTACGCTCTGCTCAAAAGTGGGAGTTATCAGGCCAGTACTCCTAGGATATGAATATGAATGATCCCATGAATTGTCAATGTACCCATCAAAGGATGGATACACTCGGGGCATGGGATCCTGATTAAAAGATGGGAAGTATTGACTCTGATAATCTAACTGATAGGAGTAAGGGTGTTCCATTTCTTTAAGCAAAACAATTTCGACTCTCTTAGGATTCAGAATACAAGTAGAGACTTCCTAGAGAGTTCTACAGTCAAAGCAAACCCAAATTCAATGGGATCTATTCTTTTTAGTAGATTGTAGGACTTAGAATTATATGTTCAGTTGATGGCCAAACAAGTTTTGCAAAAAATATTACACTTCCTAGGCCAACCTTCGCTGGTGCCTATAACCTACTTGCAAGGGATGGAAGTCTCAAATCAAGCCCACACACGAGGAATCGAAGTATCTTGGTGGATAGGCTTGTTGATTTCCGACTAACTTCCCTTGTGGTGTGATTGCACAGCAAAAAAGAACAAACAATTGTGCCATCTTGTGCTATTTCCAAGCATTGCCAGTGTATATTAGGTAGCCATAGTCGCATTTGTAAAAGTAAATGCATGCATGCATTTATTTGAGAGGGGAGGAGAGTGAATAAAATGGCCTTGAAATTAACGTATTCCTCAAGTGCTGCCTCACAAATTCACCATATTTATTTTTATTCGGCTTTGAATTTCTCCACGCGGCTCAGGGCATGGCTTGCTCTTCATGCCATTCTCTACCACAGCTTGCCCTGCCAGCCACATGCACAGCCATGCACAGCCCAGGCCATGGTTGTGCTTGCCTCCTTCCTCTTTAAAAAGGGCACAGCCATCTTCCTTCTGGAGGGGCTAGTCCACACAACACACACAGCACCCTTCCTTCCTCCAGGCCGTCTCCTCCCCTCTCCCCGCCATACGCAGCATCTCTTCCTCCTAAGGAGACATGCTGCGGGCAGGAGCAGCTCACAGTGGTCGACAACCACCACTGTGAGTCCCACCACCGCCAAGCTCATCAAGGAGCCGATGGGAGTGGTGGTTCACCTCTCTGTTTCCGTCATTCCAGCCATTTCCGCCATTGCCACAGAGTCGAGCTTTGAAGCTCAACCGCAGTTTCAGCAAGGCACCGGCCACCTCTCGCCCGTGCACAGGACACCGCGCATGCCAGCAGCCAGCGTAGCTCCTTCAGCACGTGCACCAGCCCGCTCCACAGCTCCCACGCACATTGAACTGGGCGCAGCCGGTCACCCGCACCGAGCGCACACTGTGGCTACTGTTCATGCTAGAGAGTGCGACATTGTAGCTACAGTGCGGTGACCAGAGAGTTTCTCACTTATCCGGTCACCGTGCACTCTCTCTCTCCGCGCCGCAACCACTTCTAGCCCGCGCCCGCATCTCTCCCCACACCCGCTCCAGCGCCTGCAACCGCGTCTCTCCCAATGCCTGCTTCTTCGCCCGCGTTCCCCTCAGCGTGTCGTGCGGTGCACTGTGCCACGTAGTGCGCTGCGCTGTTCCCTCACACTACTCCCTCCTGTGTGCGCCTGCGCTTGCGCATGCATGCGCCTGTGCGTGCACGCTCCTGCACGCACCACCAGATGTCGACTGAAGCTTCTGGAGGACTTAACCAGCAGAAGATCTCTCTCTCTCTCTCTCTCTCACACAGACACACACTTGTACAGACTCACGTGTACACACTCTCACTCACGTGTACATGACTAAATACTTATATATATATATATTCATATACGTATATATATGTATATACATATACCTATATATATATTATTACCTATATAACTAGTTATAAGTGTATATACATATATATTTATATACATATATATACACATATATTTTTACATATTTATTTATATTTACAAATATACATACATATATACATATATATCAATAGCTATAGATGCATACATATATATATATATCTATATAGTTATATATATACATACATATATTTCTAATTATAAATATATAAATATATAAATATATATACATGCATACATATACAAATGTATATCTATATATTTATACACATATATATACATATATATACATACATATATACATATATATCTATAGATATAAATACACACATATATATATACATATCTACATATATCTATATACATATATTACTATATATATATATACACATATATATATCTACATCTATATAGTTATATATACATGCAGATATATCTATTTATAAATACATTTATATATACATCCATTTATCTATATATATTTACATACCTTTATAGATATATACATACACACACACACATATTTATATATATATATATATAACTACATATACACCTATATAATTATAACCATATCTATATATATACCTAGAAATATATATTTATAAATATATGTATATATATTTTTTCATATCACCTACCACACGTATCGCAGGAATATCTACACCAGTTGCTGATATTCCCCGACACATGAGTATAGAAAGCGTCTCCGCACACACCTTCCACCCATCCATCCTACACTCCACGCGGCACTTCATCTTGTTGGTTGCATCTTCCTAGATGACGATCAACTAGACGCCATGCTACATGCCATTTCCACCTCCACCCCCACCCCTATATATATATATACCTACTATATTTATCTTATTTCTATTCCTCTTTCCTACTATTAAAAAGATAAAAAAAATATATAAAAGAGAAAAGATAATCCTTGACTTGCAGGTACTCAGTCTTGCGAATAGCAAGACCAGTTCTGGAACCCTAATTTGGCTCAAAGCCAAGAACCTAATTTTGAGGGTGTACCTCAAGGACAAAAATTATCAGAAAAAATTCCTAAATAGAAAAACACCAAAAACATAATAAATGAATGGAAGAGATTCATTGTAGGACAGGCATAGAAACTTATTCACCTCTAATCCCGTTTCCCAGAGTTCGACCCTGGGCCTAAAAGTGACCAAGATAAAATCAAGTAGGCCAGGTTAAAAATTTTTGTAAAAAGATGGTTAAGTTCTATTTAGGTTAACCACTATACTCATTTCAACGATTAAATCACCATATTAACACAACCTATCCGAGCCCAACCATACCTTTTTCTGGCATCGTTGCCGGGGTAGTATGCATTCAGGTAAGTTTCTACTCCGTTCCTTTAATTTTTCTCCTCACACCCTTCTCTTCGCAGGTGTTTCTGTTTGTTGGTGTGCAGGTGAACTAGTTTCAAGGAAAAGGTAGGCAGACGAAGTCGGAGACATGGGCAGATCCAAGGCGGGAACGAGAGCGTGAAGTCGCCAGCATTGCACTGGAGCTTCACCCACGCTGCTGAACAGGTAGGTCTTTCTTTCTTAGCAACTTAGGTCAATTTGTCACATTAATAATAATAATAATAAAAAACACACTTCTTCGAATCTCTTGGGGCAAGTGGATTAAAAATCACTTGTTTGATTGTTTGCCATCACTCCCACCGCCTCGGGATTTCCCGCCAAACTTTGCATAGCAAAGATCCTAAAATATTGATTCTTGAAATCTTTCATCATGTGAAGTATTCTTTGAGGCAAAAACAAAAAAGATTGATTGCCATCCCTCTTTGCCTCATTTATCTGCAATTCGGGATCACATTTTTGGTGGGGAGACTTGGAATTGAGTTGATTCCAACCCCACCACGACCTTTCACGTGCCTAAGATTTGATCCCGAATACTTCAACCCCAACAATTTGATTTTCTTTATCTTATGGTTGAGCCTTGTGTGTGGAACATCATTCTGGTGATTGGGAGCACTTGAATTGAAGTGCTTTAGCTCCCTTTCACACTAATCTAAAATTGACTCGTGCATCCGCACATAGAAATCTCCATCTAGTGAGCCCATTGCATTTTAGCATGCATTAACCAACTGACATTAAAGAAGGTTTTGTTGGGCTTAGAAGAAAACTTATATTCTCTCAAAACCCAGAGATTGGTTGAATTGGTAATTCAGCGAAATCCTAAAATCCATACTACTTAAGGCTGAAACTCTAAAATCCATTCACCAATTAAAACTTCAATTCCGGGAGATTTCCCCGTTGCATGATTGGTTTACTCACTTTATAAAATCAATCACTTGGACGTTACCCATAAATAATGCCCTTCACGATCCAGAAGCACTTGATCCTAAGCCTCTAACTAAAACTGGTAGCAACTTAACTCTTATTAAGGATTGGAGGTCTAAATACCTGCATGTAGTGCCTACGTGCTGGTGAGGGTTCCCGCGTGCTATCGGGTGTCTAAGACTAGAGAAAACGGCCTTTCAATCTGGCTCAGTGGTTCCACGGTGCTCGCATTCGGTTCCGTAGGTTGTGATAGTAGGTAACTTAGATCTTTAGGTCTAAGGGCACACTGTAGAGGTTAGGAATTTGATTGTATTGATTTGTCATCAAGTGTACCTTTGCAGCGTCATTTCTCTCATCTCTTTTCCCTTCATATCCCCCCAATTCTTCCTGCGGTAGTGCATGTTTGGGAGGTCACAAAACCCTGAACTGTGTGAATTGTCTGATAATTTTAGAAAAGAAGCTGAATCATCCTCCTCCTCCACAAACATGGTTGCACGCCCACCCCCAAATCCTGAGGGAGGAAACTGCCCTCAAAACCCACTGGGTGGTAGAGCCTTGGATCCCATAACCTGCCTCCAAGCCCAAATGGAAATGTATAATGAACAAATTGAAGCCATTAGGGAAAAATTGGAGGAAATGCAGAACCCTCCCAAACGGGAGGAGCCTAGGTCTCTTAGCTCCTATCAGAATCCCGCTGCTACAGAGACCATAGGACAAATTCGAGTCCCCATAGGCGGGGATGACTTTGAGTTGAAACCTAATGTAATTGGCTTGATAAATTTTCACTTCCATGGTCTTGCAAGGGAAGATCCTTTTCTCCAGTTGGAAGACCTAACCCGATTGGCTGAAATAGTTAAACCAAGAAATATCAGGTTACCAATAGTCCTCACGAAAATGTTCCCATTTTCATTGCAGGATAAAGCATCGCAGTTGTTACACACCCTTGGGAGAACCATCCACTCTTGGGAAGAGATGTGAACAGCGTTTCTCAAGAAGTTCTTCCCAATCGGACGGACCAATGCGCTTCGCCGTGCTATCACTTCCTTTACGCAACAAAATGGCCAATAGTTTCATGAGGCATGGGAGAGATATAATGACCTCCTCAGGAAGTGCCCGCATCACGATCCTCCTAAGTGGCATATAGACCAGATTTTCTACTATGGGATAAATGAGATTGTGAAGCAGATTGCAGATGCTTCCTGCGAAGGGAATTTCATGAATAAAGACGAGAATGGGGCATTCGAATTATTTGAAAATATGAGCGAAAACTCAATGAAAAATCCTGCCATTGTCGCCTTTAATCGTACCAGCCTACCCCGTAATGTCCACGATGTTGACACGGGACCCTCCCATTCATCCTCAAATCTCAACCTTATCACACAGAAATTGGATGAAGTCTCCGTCGTGCACAAGAAGCTGGATGAGCTTCTGGCCAACCCCACCCATTCTATGGCAAATACCCCTACCTCACCACTTCGTCACAATCCCAATTCTTCCAACACCAGGCTTATCCTGAGAAACCCCGTAAGACCTTCCTTATCGAGTGTTGCGCCAAGCGATTCGGTAAGTCATGTGGATCTGGCTTCTGCAAGCCAGTATTTTGACACGGAGGACCAAGCCTTCGTGTGCTCAGATGCATATTTACATGCAGACGCATTTTCTGGCATAGAAGATGCTTGCGCCCTGGGGAACAACCCATTCTCTGCTACTTATAACCTAGGGTGGAGAAATCATTCGAACTTCGCATGGTCCAACAACCCGCAGTGCCAAAACCCCGTGGGTGGACTAATACGATCGTCCGCACCCATCATCTCAAGGGCACAGTCTAATCCTATAGCGAATCCACCATCGAGTCCTTGCGTACCGCAAACAGAACACGCATCAAGTCCTCTTGACAAATTGATGCGAATGATGACGGAAATGTCAAAGCGCCATGAAGAGAACATGACCTCTCTTCAGCACCAGTTGGCACAGCAGAATGCTAAGATCAGTGAACTACTCATGGTGATTCGATCTCAGGGCACTCTTCCAACCCAACCTGTTCCAAACCCGTGAAATTTCATACCCCGTGGTCCTTAACCACAGGTACGACCTTCTTAGGGGCAGGTTCATCAGATTCTGCAAGCTTCGAGCATTCCACTGGGATTTCAGGCTAATCCCACTGCAGCACCTCACTCTTATGTCCCTATTGCGAACCCTCCTCCGCCTTATGATCCCACTGGACTCACATCGTCCAATGCGATCACTATGTGGAGTGGTAAGCTGATAGTCAATCCGCCTCAACCTGATCCTAGCCCGTCTTCTTCATCGTCCTCTCATTTGAGATGTGCACTGCATTAGCGAGAGGATGATACACCCAAATTGGTGCCAGAATCAGTCCCATTCCCTGAGGCTCTACTGAGGGAGCCAAAAGGCAAGAAGAAGGATATGCAGGCCTTTGATAACCTGCGTAATTTATTCAGGGATGTTGAAATCAAGGTACCCCTACTCGAGGCTATTGACTACATACCTACTGTCTCCCAATTTTTCAAAGACTACACAACACCCAGGCGACAGTTAAAGAAAACTAAGAATCCGGTGGTTCTCTTGCCTCATGCGAGTTGTGCTATACTGTCAAATCTACCACCGAAGCAGAAATATCCAGGCACACCGCTTATTTCCTGTAGCATCCAATGCTACAATTTTAACCGTGCCCTACTTGATCTAGGATCTTCCATCAATCTTATACCAACCATCATGCTCGAAAAATTTTCCTTGGGAAATCCGAAACCCACCCCTGTCACATTACAGTTGGTAGATTATTTTGTCAAAATTCCGAAGGGTGTGGTGGAAGATGCTATGGTTAGGGTCAACAGTCTTTGTTTCCCTGTTGACTTTCTTATTTTAGATATGGAAGTTCCTAGCTCACTTTCTGATTGTCCGATCATCCTTGGTCGACCATTCTTGGCCACAGCCCGCGCCCATATCGACTACGAGTCGGGCTGTATTGAGATTTTTGTTGGATCTGAGAAGCTTAAGCTTAAGATCTTCAAGGTAGCCAAGAACTTTGATTGCGATTGCATCGAGGACATGTCTGATGAGGACATGGCCGTCAGCACGTGTATCAGACTAATTGGGACTTATTCGGATTGCTGCGGACTGCATCTAAACATTGACGATTGCTTGACCGACACATATTGTGACATTCCCGCATCCCTCCCTATCCATGTACCTTCTCCTGACCACACTTCTGATGAGGTTTTCCTTGCTTCTCATACCTCGTGGTCTAAGTCATATCCGGGCTACTCACCATCGGTCCACACTCTTGAAGATCGGATTGCCCTTTCTTTCCCACCAAATCAGGCGGATTTGCAGCTCCACACTGGGACCTTGAGCCCACATACTTCTCACTGGGGCTATTCCTTTTTGGATCCATCTATCCAAGAAGCCCCTCTTTTTGTCCAATCTGAGGGCCAACTTCTTCCTCCTAACTTGTTTTCTGATCTGCTTGGGACACTCTCGTCCCAAGAAATGCAAGATTTTTCACCATCCACTCCCGAGCTGAAAGAGTTGCCTAGTACACTTAAGTATGTTTTCT
Source organism: Thalassia testudinum (assembly GCA_037157565.1). NCBI lineage: Eukaryota > Viridiplantae > Streptophyta > Magnoliopsida > Alismatales > Hydrocharitaceae > Thalassia > Thalassia testudinum. The sequence continues at coordinate 15,589,681 of JAZHRO010000063.1, forward strand.
TGGGACCAAATGAAATGCTCCCCGTAATCATCAGTTCAAAATTGACTAGGGGGCAAGAGTGCAAACTAATTAAGGTCCTTATGGAACATAAGGCAGCCATTGGATGGTCTTTATCAGACTTAACTGGCATTAGCCCCTCGTACTGCACTCACCGTATATATATGGAGGAGGAGGCTCGACCTTCCCACTAGATGCAGCGACGTCTCAACCCTAACATGCTGGAGGTCATTAAGAAGGAAATTATTAAGTGGCTGGATGCAGGTATAATCTACCCGATCAGCGATAGCCCCTAGGTGAGTCCAATTCACATCGTGCCCAAAAAGGCGGGACTCACCATCCGTGTCAATGACAGGGGCGAATCCATCCCTACATGCACTCCTACATCTTGGAGAGTGTGTGTAGATTATAGGAAACTCAATGCTGCAACTAAGAAAGATCACTTTCCGCTACCTTTCATTGACCAAATCCTGGAGCGGTTAACAGGAAATAAATTTTTCTGTTTCCTGGATGGATTCTCAGGATATACCCAGTTGGCAATTGAACCCCAAGTCCAAGAGAAAACCACTTTTACCTGCCCCTTCTGTGCCTTTGCATTTAGAAGGATGCCGTTCGGACTTTGTAACGCACCAGCAACTTTCCAGAGATGTATGCTGGTAGTATTTCATGACATGGTTGGTGACTTTCTCGAGGTCTTCATGGATGACTTTTCAATCTTTGGACCATCTTTTGATGACTGTCTTTCCAACTTGACCTGTATCCTTAGGAGATGTATTGATGTAAACCTCGTGCTTTCTTGGGAAGAAAGTCATTTTATGGTACATGAGGGAATTGTTATCAGCATATCATCTCCGATAGGGGTATCGAGGTTGGTAGAGCTAAGCTTGATGTAATTGCTAATTTGCCTGTGCCTGGCTCTGTCAAACAAATCCGCTCCTTCCTGGGACATGTCGATTTCTATAGGAGATTCATCAAAGATTTCTCCAAGATTTCTCGACCTTTAACTCATCTCCTATCGACTGACGTACCCTCCGATAAGGGCCTCGATTGCATACGAGCATTCACGCAGCTACGTAATGCTGTCACCAAGGCCCCTATTCTCCAGCCACCTGATTGGTCCCTCGACTTTGAACTCATGTGTGATGCTTCTGCCCTTGCAGTCGGAGCCATCCTGGGACAAAGATGTGATAGACACCCCTTGGTGGTGTACTACACCAATAAGACGTTGGACGAGGCCCACCGTAATTATACTACCACTAAGAAAGAACTACTAGCGGTCATCTTTGGGCTAGGGAAATTTTGCTCTTACCTTCTGGGCTCACATGTTATTGTTTTCACTACTCATGCAGCCATTTGCCATCTCATGCACAAGAAGGATGCCAAGCCTAGACTGATTCGTTCGATCCTTCTGCTCCAAGAATTTGACATTGAGATCCGCGATAAGGTCGGAGCCGAGAATGTTGTGGCTGATCATCTTTCTAGACTGGACCCTGACCATATTGGACTTACTCTGTCGATTAATGAGATTTTTCTCGATGAGCACCTATTGGCAATTAATGTGGCAAGTGGACCTTGGTATGCCGACATTGCCAATTACCTTGCTTCTGGATCCCTTCCACGTGGCTGGCCTAAAAACCAGCGTGAGCATCTCATGGCAGAAGCAAAGTATTATTTATGGGATAATCCACTTCTTTTTTGAATAGGTGCTGATCAAATCATTCGTCGCTGTATTCCTGACAGCGAATTCCCCAGTGTGCTATCCTTCTACCATGATCAGGCCTGCAGAGGCCATTTCTCTGGGAGGAAAACTGCAGCCAAGGTGTTGTAGTGCGGTTTCTTTTGGCCCTCCCTTCACCAGGATGCACACAATTATGCCAAACATTGCACTAGGTGCCAGTCGTTAGGATCAATGTCACGTCATGACATGATGCTCTTGCAACCCATCATAGCTGCAGAAATCTTTGACATTTGCGGAATTGATTTCATGGGTCCCTTTTCTCCTTCCAACGGCTTTGAATTTATCCTCATGGCTGTTGAATATGTTTCAAAATGGATCGAGGCTATTCCCACGTGCCGTGCTGACCATGTTATATCCACTTGATTTGTCAAAGACCACATCTTTGCACATTTTTTGATCCCTCAAGCCATTATCTCGGATGGAGGAAGCCACTTTACCCATGCGTCTTTTCAGGCAGTTTTGAGGAAATACGGAGTCCACCATCGTATCACATCCCCGTATCATCCTTAGACGAACGGCCAGGTTGAGGTGTCAAACCGTCAAATCAAGCAAATTCTCTAGAAAATGGTTCGGCCTGACCGTAAGGATTGGTCCGACAAGCTGATTGATGAACATTGGGTGTATCAGACCACCTTCAAGGCTCCCCTTGGTATGTCTCCTTATACAATAGTTTACGGGAAGCCTTGTCATTTGCCCATGGAGTTGGAACACCATGCTTATTGGGCGGTTCGCCATTGTAACCTCGACCCAGACCTGTGTGGTCCAGAAAGGAAACTCCAACTCCAGGAGCTGGAAGAGCTCCATCGTGAAGCCTATGATACTGCCTTAACTTTCAAGAAATGCACTAAGGCTTTTCACGACAGCCGTATTCAACGGAAGGAATTTGAGCCATCTCAGCAAGTTTGTCTCTACAACGCCAGGCTCAAATTCTTTCCTGGGAAATTGAAGTCCAAATGGACTAGTCCTTTCCTAGTCTCGAGACCATTTCCCAACGGGGCCGTTGAGATTGAAGATCCCAAATCTGGGCATAAATTTATGATCAATGGCAGCGTTTGAAACCCTATCTTACTCATGAACTTGCCCCCGTTGGAGAAACTATTGCCCTACTAGAGGGTAACTAATGTCGTGCCTCATTCTGAGTCCAGCTGGGGACGTTAAATTTAGCGCTCATTGGGAGGCACCCCAACAACACTCCGCCACTATCACGCTCACTTCACTTTTCACTTCACCACCCACCATCCACCCACCCTACCACCCTACTGTATACCCTGCACCTCAGCTCTCTTTACCCGATCTTTCGTCCTTCCTCTACCCTACCCTGCATGCATATGAGGACATAGCATCATATGGCTGGGGGGGTGGATAAGCATCCATAGGATCTGGGTATTTTTTGGTATCATGCAGTCTCCATCTATCAATAAATATGTTAAAAAAAAATGGTGTTTAGTAATGATCTGGAGGCTGAAACAAAAATACAATAAGTGTTTATGGATATTCAACCACTGTTTTGAAGACTTTCCAGCCCACAGAAGCTTGATTCCCTCAGGCTCAACTTAATTCACTTAAGCATTGACAAAATTGATCGAAATCGCTCCTAACTTAGGACGTATTCTTGTACCTGAGACACCAGTACTGGATTTGTTGGTTTACTTCTACTCGAGAGCCTAAGTAATCTTGGTTCACACAACACATATCAAGAAAGACCTAGTGAACATAAGATCCAACCCTAGTATTCATTAGGGAATGTGGAGTCGTTACCTGTGCACGCAGGTAGACTTTTATCCCAAGCTTTAGTCTTGTGTTTAGGAGAGACTCTTTCCACCAAAAAGAAACTCTCCCACAAAAAGAAAAGTGTGCTCCTCTAAATAAAGTTGTAAGAGATATACTGACATGTGTTTCAAAAAAAAAAAGAAGATGCAAATAAGTCAGTATATCTCGTAAATGTCCGTAAAGTCTTCCCCCTTCAAAAGTTCTTTATGGCAACTTACAAATACCCTATTTTCTTTGAGCCGCAAATGTAATAAAATGGGAGTTGAGTTTTCCGTCATCCTTTTAAGGGGTCAATCCGAAGACATGAGCTCAAACTGGGACCAACCTGCACTTAAAAATTTGTGAAACCCTGGGCTTGAGTCCTAATGTTCATCTGGCCAGTCTTGATCCTTCACTATGCACAATCCATAATCTCTTGTGCTCTCGAGTATAGCAAATACTTCCTAGGTCCTGGAAATCGTACTTAAGGTTTAAATATCAGGAGTCCTAGTTAATCGAGAGATGGTCTATGTCACATAAGACTTAAAGTACTGGTAGACTTCTCTGCAATTGGTTCTCACAATATCCAACAAATAAACACACCTATGCTGCCTCTAAAGAAGATCTTCAGCTTAAGATCATTTCTAAATACAATACAAAAATGTTTTGCTAGGGACTAGTAAAAGATAGGTATGGGGGTATGATTGCACAGCAAAAATGCACTAACAATTCTGCCATCTTGTACTATTTCCAAGCATTGCCAGTGTATATTAGGTAGCCATAGTTGCATTTGTAAAAATAAATGCATGCATGCATTTATTTGAGAGGGTAGGAGAGTGAATAGAATGGCCTTGAAATTAATGTATTCCTCAAGTGCTGCCTCGCAAATTCACCATCTTTATTTTTATTTGGCTTTGAATTTCTCCACGCGGCTCAGGGCATGGCTTGCTCTTCGAGCCATTCTCTCCCACAGCTTGCCCTGCCAACCACATGCACAGCCATGCACAGCCCAGGGCATGGCTGTGCTTGCCTCCTTCCTCTTTAAAAAGGGCACAGCCATCTTCCTTGCGGTGAGGCTGGTCCACACAACACACACAGCACCCTTCCCTCCTCCTGGATGTCTCCTCCCCTCTCCCCTCCATACGCAGCATCTCTTCCTCCTGAGGAGACACACTACAAGCAGGAGCAGCTCACAGCGGTCGACAACCTCCACTGTGAGTCCCACCACCGCCCAACTCATCAAAGAGCCGGTGGGTGTGGTGGTTCACCTCTCTGTTTTCATCGTTCCAACCATTTTCGCCATTGCCACAGAGTCGAGCTTTGAAGCTCAACCGTAGCTGCAGCAAGGCCCGGCCACCTCTCGCCTGCACGTAGGCTACCACGCACGCCAGCAGCCGGGGTAGCTCCTTCTACTCACGAGCCAGCTCGCTCCACAGCACCCGTGCACGCTGAACTAGGTGCAGCCGGTCGCACGCGCCGAGCGCGCATTGTAGCTACTGTTCAAGCTAGAGAGCACAACACTGTAGCTATTGTGCGGTGACCAGAAAGTTTCTCACTTATCCAGTCACCGCATGCTCTCTCTTCGCACTGCAACCGCTTCCAGTCGACGCACGCATCTCTCCCAGCACCCGCTCCAGCTCCTGCGCCCGCGTCTCTCCTAGCGCCCGCTTCTTTTCCTGGGTTCCACTCAGCACGTAGTGCGATGCGCTGTGCCACGCAATGCGCTGCACTGCTCCCTCACACTGCTCCCTCCTATGCGTGCCTGCACTTGTGCATGCATGCGCCTACACGTGCACGCTCCTGCACGCACCACCAGACGTCGGCTGAAGCTTCTGGATGACTTAACCAGCAGACGCTCTCTCTCTCTCTCTCTCACAGACACACACCTCACCCACACACACACACCACACTTGTACACACTCACGTGTAGACACTCTCACTCACTTGTACACGACTATATACTTATATATATACATATATTTATATATATATATATTTATATACGTATATATATATACATATATCTATACATATATTATTACCTATACAACTAAGTATAAGTATATATACATATATATATATATAGAAATATACATACATATATACATATATATCTACAGCTATAAATACACACACACACACACATATATATATATCTATATACATATATTAGTATATATATATATATATCTATATCTGTATAGTTATATATATACATACATATATATCTAATTATAAATATGTAAATATATATATATATACATACATCTATCTATATATATATTTATATATCTATATATACATACATACATAAATGTATATATATCTATATATTTACATATATATATATACATATATACATATATATCTATAGATATAAATGCACATATATATATATATATCTATCTACATATATCTATATACAATTGTTACTATATATATATCTACATCTATATAGTTATATATACATACAGATATATCTAATTATAAATACATATATATATATATATACATACATCTATCTATATATATTTACATACCTTTATAGATATATACATATACATATATATATATATATAACTACATATACACCTATATAATTATAACCATATCTATATATATACATATAAATATATATTTATATATATCCATATATATATATATTTTCATATCACCTACCACATGTTGTATCGCGGGAATATCTGCACCAGCTGCTGATATTCCCGGACACACAAGTACAGAAAGCATCTCCGCACACACCTTCCACCCATCCATCCTACACTCCACGCAGCACTTCATCTTGTTGGTTGCATCTTCCTAGACGATGATCAACTGGACATAATGCTACACGGCATTTCCACCCCCACCCCCACCCCTGCATATATATATATAATATATATATATATACATACTATATTTATCTTATTTTTATTCCTCTTTCCTACTATTAAAAAGATAAAAAAATATATAAAAGAGAAAAGGTAATCCTTGACTTGCAGGTACTCAGTCTTGCGAAGAGCAAGACTAGTTTTGGAACCCTAATTTGGCTCAAAGCCATGAACCTGATTTTGAGGGTGTACCTCAAGAACAAAAATTATCAGAAAAAAATCTTAAATAGAAAAACACCAAAAACATAATAAATGAACGGAAGAGATTCGTTATAGGATAGGCGTAGAAACTTATTCACCTCTAATCCTGCTTTCCTGAGTTCGACCCTGGGCCTAAAAGTGACCAAGATAAAATCAAGTAGGCAAGGTTAAAAACTTTTGTAAAAAGATGGTTACGTTCAATTTAGGTTAACCACTATACTCATTTCAATGATTAAATCACCATATTAACACAACCTATCCTAACCCGACCATGGTGCAAAAGAGGAGAGGTAAAAATTTATCTAATGACCTTATGTGTGAGGTGCATAGTGTCTCAGGTGTGCAAATATACGATCATGTTTTGATTTTTGAAATTTCACAAACAATGTCCTTTTGCACACAATTTTCGGTCACAGATTTTAATGTCCAACCTCTTAGTAGTCCCAATTTTTAAAGTTACCACTGAATTAATTTGATTCAAGCACTTTAGTGGTCTTAGATTTAGGTTCAATGCATATGCATGACAAGTAATTGATGCTCAAGAGAAGACATACCTTACTCTAGCTTTCTTCGTGCAATAATGAATGCAATGCAATAAAAATAAACTAGATGCTGCTCATTCAGTCCTAGATGGTCGTCCAATAGATATGCAGCTTCTAGCAGGCAGTTCAACTTTTTTTTCTTTTAATAATAATAACAAACAGACCTAATATAACTAACTAACCGAAATGCAGTTCAAATAATCCTATAATCTAAATAAATGGGAACACGCTCCCGAAAATATGCTCCCGCATACAAGAGCGATAAGAAATAAAGAGGCACTGGGGACACGTTCCCAAAAATACCCGACAAGGGTACAAAAGACAGTAATTAAATTCTGATGTCTATCAAAACTAAATCTAACTAAGATCTATTGACTAAATCAGAAATAGGCTTCTTTGTAAGCCTATGCGCATGGTATCAAGGCCCATATGTTCCTATTGCCACCCTCCAGGTGGTGTCAAGGTCCACCAAAAAGATCATCTCCACTGTGTGCGTCATTCAGGGTCAATGTCGTCGCTTTGCTGCGCCTGTCGCCGTGTTAGAATCCTCGCACAATAATAAAACTGATCAGATGATTGCGCAACTCAGAATATTAAAAATAAATAATAACATGAATCTATTGCATCTGTTGCCTCCCCGACAATGGCACCAATTTTACAGAGCAATTTTCACTTCGAATAATTAATATTAAAATAATAAATCATTGCAGCACAAAAGGTTGTGGAAAATCTCTTAATCAAAGATTAAACAGATATGAATTTAAACCACATTAAGAGAGGTCATTTCCACAGGAAGGAATAGACCAATAAATTCATGATAAATTTACCTCTTGTTTACATAAAAGTAATTTCATTCATTCATCCTAATCCCAAAGAAAGAACACTAATAGATGAATCAAATAACCAATCTCTAATTTCTGAAAAGAGATGGACCAATCACGCAAATTCTCCTTTACTAGAATACTCCTATAAAATCTATCAACCCCAAATATTCAATGGCATCCATTGTAAAGCATAATATCACCATTTAATGTAAGGCTAATAGATGGGGGAAGATAATCATACAATTTGATAAGCCAATTAATTGGACCAGACTAAAGGGGCTTGGTTGTAAATTCATTCAATTAATAAAATTAATAAATCAAAAATCAAGTTTTGGCAATGGCAGCACATGTAATATCTAATTGAAGGGAGAACAGAGCTTTCACTCTCTCTCCTCCTCGTGTGAGAGATGGAGCACCGACGACAGAGCTACTACGGGGGAAGGTTGGCCGACGCGTAGAGATCATGATGACAGCGACAGAACGACGAGAGGTGGCCGGAGGTGGCTAGCGGGCGGAGGAGGGCAGCCGACCTGTTTGAGGAGAAGGCAACAGCCGTGCGTCTGGCTACGCTCGGGTGTGCGCCGGCAGGGCGCTGGTGGAGAGGGCGAGCGCATGCGGGAGGGGGCGCACAAGGTGTGAGCGCTGAAGGAGGGGTGGCGTGCTACGGTGGAGAAGGTGTGGTGCTTACGAGGGTGGGACGCAAGTGTAGGCTAGTGCGGTGATGGCGCTGGTGAGGTTACTGGAGAGGCGGTTGGAGATGGGTGTAGCCTGGTAGGGGCACGCAAGGTGGAGCGGGTGCTTGAAGCACCTGCAGGGGTGCCGATGCTATGCGGGTGTGGCAGATGCAGGATGGGGCACTGGCTGGAGCGACGCTGGCTGGAGATGCTGGTGAGGCGAGGTGGGTCTGTAGAAGGGAGGACGCACTGCAGGGAGGCGTTGGAGGGTGGATGGGCGCTTGCGGTGGAGGATGTGGATGGCGTGAAGGTGATGGTGCTGCAGAGAGGGGAAGTGCTGATGGCGTTGTACGGGTGCGGCATGGCAGGTGCAGGGGCAAGCACCTGCGGGGATGCAGGCACCTGTAGTTGTGAATGAAGGGAGCGATGAAGACTTGGTGCACAGTGCACACAGGTTACACGGTTCCTCGATGATGAATCCTCCTCTCCTTTCTCCACCTTCTCTTTAAGTCCTCTCTTCCCGCGTGCGTCAGTTAAGGGATTTTCAAATCCCTTAGTTATTTTTGATCGGCGGCTGTTGAGGGTGCCCGAAAATGGTGAAAAGAAATGCCGCTGGTTGTTTGAAAGGGTAATTTAGCCTCCCCACCTTATTCTTTTGACAAATATTCTTCCTGCACATAAAAGGAACATAAAATCATTACATATTAAGTTATAGAATACTATAAAATAGATGTAAACTTAAATCATGATGCATGCAAACATTCTATAACTTAATGTAGTTATTAACAAACCTAAAAGGTACGATTAAAGTTACTTAGGCATAATATTAGTCAATTAAAATGGACTCATCAATGGGCTTCTCTTTGGCATTGGCGACGCTGCTGATGGTGGTAGGACATGGCTTGCCGGAGCATCTGCGGCCAGTGGCATCGAGGTGTCTGCATGTGTGGAGATTTGGGTTCCCTTAGTAGAAGTTGCAGGGGTGGTGGGTTGTAGAAGAAGAAGAAGAAGAGGAAGGGGTAGTGGGGGATAGTTGAGGTTTGCGTGGAGAGGGAATGTGGTGGTGTTGGTGTGGGAAGCGAAGATGGTGGCCAGTTGTGGCTGTGTTGGGGTGGTGAGGTTAGGTTCACTTCGTGAAGTTGTAGGTGGTGGTTTTGAGAGGTGGAGAACATGAAGGAGATGAAGATAGGGAATGGAAAGGTGTTGATGATGTTGAGCAAGTGAGGGCAACATGCACACTGTCATCGTGCACACCCAGAGTCAGTGAATGGTGAAGATCACTTGAGTCACAATGCAAGTTAGATCCATAGGGTCTGCTTCGGCCATGGTACTGGTGATGGAGATGGTGGATCCCTACCAAGGGGAAGGGATGATGAAGAATATGATCCTCCTCCCTTTTTGAAAACTCCTCTTATTTGTATTCTCTGGCCGAAAGCCTCTCCAACCACTCAGCGAAGATTGCGAGTGGTTGGAATGCACGGATAAGTCTGGCAATAACGTATCAGACATCCAGACCAAGCTCTAGACATCTTAAAAAAGTGTAGTCAATAGTGAGTCCACAATGGAGGTTCTTAGACTTTTGATTTGTGCTCAGGACGTCTTATAGAACAAAAATGGATGTCTGAATGATGCCTTTATGTTTCAATAACTCTTGCACCTAGCCTGCATCCATCAAAGAGGTTATTATAACCATATGCCATTAATTATGAAATTGGTGCATAGATTCTACACATACTAGGATAAATTACCATTTAAATCTTAAGGAATTAGAAACTAGGAACATATAATTAAAGAGTACTTTGGCAAAATAATGGTCCACTAAATTGGACTTGTTAAAGGCTATGATCAACGATGGTAGGAGTCACTTCATCAACACCCAATTTCATGCTTTACTTAAGAAACATGGGGTCACTTAGCACGTTGCCTGCCAGTATAACTCACAAACGAGTGGGAAAACTGAGGTCTCAAATAAACAGATTAGGAATATTCTGCAAAAGACTATGAGACCTGACTAGAAGGATTGGTCCACATGATTGGATGATGGCCTTTGGACATACAAGATTGCTTATAAGACCCCGATAGGCATGTCAACATATCAATTGGTCTTTGGCAAAGCTTGCCACCTTCCTGTTGAGTTGGAGCACTAGTCATACTAGGCCATCAAGCAATGTAATATGGATTCTCATTTGGCTGGATCTCAAACGAAGCTCCAACTCTCCGAGCTCGAAGAGATTCGTCGGGACGCTTATGAGAATAGTAGACTTTATAAGGAGAAGGTGAAAGTTGTCCACAACAGGCACATTAATAGGAAAACATTTGAGCCGAACCAACATGTCTGGCTTTTTGATGCAAGACTCAAACTCTTTCTCGAGAAGTTACAATCTAAGTCGACGGGACCATATCGAGTGATCAAACCTTTTTCTAATGGGGTAGTAGAAATTGCTAATCCTAACACTGGGAAAACCTTTATAGTTAATGGTCATAGATGAAAACATTTTCTTGCCCAAGTTCCCCCAAAGGAAGTTGTAACCCTCACTGAGGGTTAAATTGGTGCTACACCCAGCTAGAGGCAACAAACTCAATTGTTCTTCAGAGGCAACCCAGTGGATTCAAGCTGACCAGATTCACTATTGAAACTCAGGTGATTTCTTTCCTTAATCTCCTGCATACATTTATTTTTCAACGATGACATTGGTGGGGTGGTAATTCTTTTCTTCTTAGTACAAAATTGTCAGCTTGAACTAGTTTTTTCATTTCTTCAAAAGAAAAAAAGAATTAGGAAAAGAAAACCTAGGCATTAGGAGCATGTCAACTTTAGGAAATGATATGTTAAGGACCTAAACACAGACTCTTCAGGTCTTTAGGATCAATTAACCTGGGTGTCCACTAAAATGTGTAGTTGTTCTCGAGTCCTCGCCACCTTAATTTATATTAACTTTGTTAATAAAGTGGGGTGATAAGTATATGAGTTATCAGCCCACCCTCTTATTTGAGGTGACTTATAGTCTAAGAATCTGCATGCATTTTGCACTGAGTCACTCCTTGGCGGTTCTAATGGAAATTTGGTGGCTAATGAAACTTTTAGGGTGGTTTGGCTGGCAAGTTGTCATGGGTAACAACCCATTGGCCAGTTGTCCATAGCTCAACCACAAGACCATTCTCTTTTACTACTATCTTTAGGTAAATTTTAAATCAAGAAAGCCACCTACTTAAAAATTAATAAAAATGATGAAAAAAGAAAAATAGAAAAAGGAGAAAAAGAAAAAAAGAAATAAGCCACAGTTCACCGCATGAGTATGGCTAGCAAATTGTCATAGGATAGATGCCCCATTTGCTATTTGTTTAGATCCAAGCTCATAAAACACACAAAAATTCCAAAACACTTAAGGAAAAAGCGAGGAAGTAGAATAATCCAGAGAGATGTACACTAAGTTCGCCTTTGTGTTGACTAAACAAAAATAAAAGTAGAGAGAAAGTTATCGATCAGATAGATACACCTTTAGGTAGCATTTTATTTTTCATGTCGCCTAAGGGCATAGAAACCCGAAGTCCATTTGAATTGCTGTTGAGTGAGTCTACCACAATTTTCATTACAAGATGCTTAGCACTTAGAGTCCTTTTCGAGTCTTGGGTGGGTTGGGTAGCCATAGAAAGTTACCCCAAAACTCTCTACACCAACAAAAGTTTTTAAAAAAATTTGCTTCTATGTAGAATAAGGCGAGGACTCGGGCAATCTGCATTTTGGCAGGCACTCAGGTGCTGTTGAGTCTCTGTGGGTTAAGTTCTTAGTAGAAATTTCCTCCTATTGGCAAGTAGCTGGTGCCTGAGCAGTCGAATCTTTATTCTAATTGTAATTAGCATTTAGCTTAACCTAGCTATGGACTAGCAAGGGGTGGGTGTGGGGGTGATTGCACGACAATCATAGGCCTTAATTGACTTGAATTAAGTTTGAACTTAGCATAATTATAGTATAACTCATTCATTAGTACCATACATTGCATCTCTTCTGCCTTACTTAAATAATCATTAAATAATGAAATAATGTACTGGTTAGTGCACTATTTGGTTTGTAGGCAATAAGAAGCTCAGGAGATGGACTGATGTGAGATCTGAAGACGGGAAGAAGCTAGAGTTGCAGTAGAGCTGGAGCAGAAGCCTAGGAATAAAGATGAAGACATAGTGTAGGGAAGAGGTATACTACCTTACTATTAGAATTTTAATGTTGGAGTTAAATTATGAAGAACATAAGACCCTTCTTAGCCTTAGGATAGCCTTAGATACCTTGCCAAACCCTAGCCATCCTTAGATTAGTCACCATAGCATAGAATACCATAAAACTCAACTTCTAGCCCATATATGGATGTCCAGGTAGGTTGCTGGACGTCTAGAACCCTTAGACACCACCCATAGACCTAGAACTCCATCTTCTAGAATATTGGACATCCAGACAAGGTGTCCGACATCCAATTTCTATAGAATTCCAAGATAGAACCTCAAATTCATCCTGACTCAACATTAGACGTGCAGACTAAAGACTTAGACTTCTGATTTTGAAGTATAAATCATATGATCACTAAATCAGATGTTTGGAACCCCTCTTCAATTACTGCTTTTGAAATCAAGCCTAGATCTTGATTTCTTAAGACCCTAAACCCAATCCTACACCCTAGGGGCACATAAATTAAGGTACCATAAGCCTATTATAGTACCTGAAGACCCTCTTCAGAACCTAATTAGGTCCTCACTAAACCTAATTGACTTGGATCTATGTCAATCACAATTCACCTAGTTAATCGGACTCTTAGAGTTCAATTGATGCTTGAACCTCAACCAACACAAGTCTGATTGGACTCAATGAGAGTCCAATTGACATAAGTCTAACCTAATTGGATACTTTCTCTTCCAATTGCATACACATCCACTCAATTATACTTGTAACTAGTTTAATTGCACATAGGGTTTATAAACCAATTTCTACAAACCCACCTAGACTTAATTGCCTAAACCTATAGGGCTCGACCTAAACCACCTAGCCACACCCACACACTCATGCACGCACACACACACCACCACTTGGCCACCTACTCTAGAATTCTCTAGAATGGCCTCCAAGTGGCGCCACCTTGGAAGACTAAAAATAGCCTTTCAAGGAGTCTACAACCATACCCATAAGAAGTGGATCTATGAAGACCCATTTCAAATGGGTTGGACGGCCAAGATGGGAGCTCTTCTAGAGAGTCCCACACTTGTCAAGATGAGCCATCCCTTGGCCTATTTAAAGACCATCATGGACAGCCAAAGGGGGGAATCCCAAAATCTTGGTCATGGATGCCGTTCATCACTCCACACCATTGTTGAGCTCCACCATCATCTCCATTCCACCTCCATGTCTAAGAGCTAGAGCACCTCCACCACCCTTTCAAGTGACCAGCCAACCTCCTTGGCTATCCATCTTTCCACTCCCACAACCTCAAGCCACATAGCCATTGGAGACCACCTCCAATGTTCTACTTGCTGTTAGCTAGTTTTCATGTTCTTCATAGTTTTGATTCTTGCATTATTATCTGTTAATAATAGAAGTAATCCTCCATCTCTAGGACTACATGCATAATGTACCTTAGATCCATGCAAGCATAACTTTGGTATTAGTTAGAATAGTATTTCCAAGCTTTTGTGTACAAGCTTTCCTCTAAACTTGATTGTAGTGACATTATTTCTGAGGAAATAAAATCACTACTTGCCTCATATCTGATTTCTTTATCTATATTGCAACAAAATGTCGATTGCAGTGGATGTGATTGAATTAGTGATTGATTTATTTTCTGTTAGTCGCCATCATATACTAGAGGTCATGCAAACTCAAACACACAAATTCACCATTGTGTTATATTTGATGCACACACATGTTTTCCATGTCAATAATGGGATTGGCGCATCTCTAAGTTGAACCATGGAAGTTGGAGTCCAATTTAAGCAAGAAGAGAACATAAAATCAGAAATCAACTTCATTTTCATACTCCTCCCTAAGATCGACTGAGGCTCACTATCTCGTTACTTTATTTTTGTTGGAATCGTGATTCGTGCTATACTACAATGTGTTTCTGAATCAAATACTCATTTCATGAATTGAAACAAATGGTGCCGTTCGTGGGAAGGCAACAAGATTTTGATTTCTAATTTTTATGCTTTACTCTAACAAATTACTTTCTTCATTCTTTTGATGTTCTCGAACAGGAAAAGTGGATTCTACGCATACATCAACCGCAGTTGAAGAATTCAGGTGCATATTAAAAATCTTAGTTAGGTTTCCTTTGAATCTTAGGACTAGGTTTGATTTTTGAAAAAAAGGAGAAAAAAATGTGAATATTTTCGTGTAAGAAAAAAAGAAAAAAAAAGATCTCATACCTAGGTTTCTTTTGAATCTTAGGGCTAGAGTTTCTTTTTGAAAAGAAGAAAGAAAAATTTTAAAAGAATTTCCCTCGAAAAGGACAAATGATTTGAAATATTTTGAAAAATGAAATTAACAAAATTGAAAAAAATTGTTTTGGCGAAGAAGGCTCAATTTTGAATTTCAACCCTTTCAAAGCCTTTTCATCACTCGAAATTCGACCAGATTTTTATCTATTATTTAAAATTTTAATTGCCAAATATTTTCTAATTCAAACATTTTGAGAATGAAGATAAATCTATATTTTTAAATAAACTTTGAACAGTGACATACATTTGAAGAAAATCGATTTGTACAACTCTCAAAAATTCGTGAAATACAAGGGGCTCAAAGTGACTCAGATTCAAAAATTTATGAATTTCAAAAAGATATTTTGAGTAATACACAAATCATATTTGACTAAAAATGGTGGGGTTTGAAAGGCTATGAAACTAACTTTTATTTCCATATTTTTCACAAATTTTTGGAGCTAAATTGATTTTGTTCAAATCGAAAAACTGACAAGGGGTCAAAATTTTAGATCTAACCCACAAATAGTAAAAGAATTGGATTTATTAAGTTGAGAAAGTAAAAATTTCAAAAAAATATTCTCTGAAAAGCTAATTGAAAAAGGAATTTGCCTGTCAAATTTGAAATCTTTTCGATTCAAATTGTGCCGTGGTGAATAGTTTTAATTTGAATTGTTGTATCTTGCCTGAACACTTAGTCTATTGCATGAACCCTAGGACAACCTTTTGAGTTACAATCTAGAGACCACACTTGGTTAGCCTAGATTTAACCAAGTCAAGTGGCTAGCCGGTGAGCTCGGTCACCTTGTGGACCACTCAGCAAAACCCCAATTTGAAGAAAAAAGGGTAAAGTAAAAATTATGTAAAATACATTAATTAACCTACATTTGTTATTGAACTACTTGGTCATCACAACCATGCTAGCCGAACCCATAGCCAAATCTATGGCACAGTGTCAAACAACCACGTTTAAGGGGTACATGGGAACCAAAGGCGAAAGCCAAAGGAAGGACCTTCCCCTTAGTCCCTCCATACAGATTGGTTGGGTTAGTTTAAGGGGTTGGAAGTACTTTTAGTTGATTTTATAACGAATTTTTCTTCAATAATTAGAATCTTAATAAAAAATCTAGTCACCCAATCTTAAGGACCACTTGATTAACAAGCCCTTAGCTTTGTTTGGCTTGGCTACACCAACTCGAGTTGGCTGGTGTATGCAATGGAGGAGGTCACTTAAACATCAATTGGTTAGACCTTGGGAGCTAGTCCCAAGGAGGTGAAGGCGATTGGTTGCATCACCCAGATCTTCTTCTCACCCTTCTTCTCATTTAGCCAAGATGGCTAACCCTGGACCTAGAGCTACTTAGGATCCAGAAAATCTAGACATGATGGCTTGTCTGGAATCCCAAGTCATTGAATTAGAACAACTTTGGGATCCAAACTCAAGGTGGTGAAGACTTTTCATGTCGCCTGATCCTTCTTCTCAATTACTGAAACGGTCAACTCAAATCCTAACCCTGGTCATTATGACCAATACCATACGCTCGACAAAGGACCCAATCTTATGTCCCAGGGTATGAATTTCATATTTCTACATCTCACTCATGGTACATTAGTAGACCTATTTCACCCCTTGGAACTTCCGATGAACCGCCATTACATATGCGACCACATTTCAAATTACAACGAATAATAGCTAGGAATAAGGAAAAGGACATAACTTATCTACACGGAATCCATACTACCACTGATCCGGAACAATGATGAACCTAGATTCAAACCAAAGAATCTTTAATAATGACCCTTCGGGAATTAAAATCCCTAACAAGGTTAACAAGGTCGAATTAGACACTTCAAGAAATACTGCTTTTGCAGTATCAAGTGGAGAATAGCCTTGAGGACCTTGAAGAACACTGAAGTAACTTTACCTAAAAGTGCTACATGGGGTTCTCTAGAGCAAATACTAGAAATGAATTCAAGGGGAGAAACATCTGGTGTGGATATGGGACATGAGCTGAGAATATCCAAAATGGACTCATCTAAGAACCCTATTCGTAAAAATGATGAGGAAAGGATTAGTATCTCCAAGACTAACTCTCAATCTAAATATCTTGAATCATGGGAGATACGTCATGGGTTGGAAAACCCGGCTAAGATGAAGTAGATCCACTCGAGGATATGGATCTTGATGGAAGCCCTAAGGTACAAGCATTCCAGTTGGAAGAATCAATCATTCCTGATGATTATACATGCTTGGATGAATTGAGTGCAACAACTGGATTTGACACTACTAAGTAGTCTGAGTCACTTCCCATGGGAAGCGTATCAGTTTTCAATCCGACATCATCTGATTTGTATCTATCTTCGTCCATCTACCAAGGTGATGATGAAAACTCTGAGACTGGACTCTCTATTCCTAGTTCTGATATCTAAATATCAGGAATGGCTTTGGATGATTTGCCTAAGGAAATGGAAATGCAATTTGAAGCAAGAAATGATGAGGAACCTACTACATATGAGGGTGAAATACTGAGCAGAATGAATTGGGGACTTACAATCCTAGCCAATCTAATGGATGGCTCGACTCGAAGATTGAGACAACTTCCTATGAATCTGAAGATAGTACCAATGAGGATGAGATGATTTTTCACAAGGATTTCAGTGACCTATATGCAGAACCCCAACCTCACATGTATCGTCCTATAACCCAAGACCTTGGGAGAGCAAGATTTTTTATGCCAATCATCATTATGAAGACCACTATGATCCAGACTTTGATGTTGACATGCATTTTGATCATCATATCAATCCACTTCCTCAGCAATTTACCATTGAATTTTGGAACATGATTGATCAACAGAATTGGCATCATGATCCTCATTCTAATTATCCTCCATTTTTGCCCCTACTCCACATTCTGTTATAGATAGACTCTTTGGAGTGGGGATGCATCATCAGCTGGTTCACATTTGTCGACCACTGATTCTAGGAGCACATCAACACATCTTCCTTGTGATCTTGACCTTCTCTTCTACAATCATTGATCTACCTATTTGAGTTTTCACCCAGCTAGAGGCGTTAAATTTAGCAGTTATACATATATATATCTTTTTATGCATAACATTTTCTTTTAGCATATTTCTCTGCATATGGTACATTAGGTTGGCTTATGCTGAATGAAAAATTCAGGAGCAATTTCAGGTGATTTCTACTCACTTACTTCCTACTGTACTTTATATTCATGCATGAGGACATGCAAGAACTTAGGCATAGGGGGTAGTATACATTAAACTAAAAATTTTTGTGCCAACACTTAGGAGAAAACCTCCAAGCAACATGTTCATTGTACTTTTGTGTCCTTAATTTAAGAACAACCCACTCCACCTCCAATACTCACATTGGAGCTAGAAATCATCCACAACAGCCATTTCTGTCTCGTCCGCCCACCTTTTTATTCTACATTAGGGCTAAGCTGAATGTAACCCGATAAGGGAAAAATATTAAAGTATAAATCAATAGAGGTTAATTGTATATAGCATATATATATTGCATCCATGAATAAGAATTTTATCAAGAGGTTTATTAGGGATTTTATTCTTTAATTGATTCCTGTAATCTGGAATCCAATACAATTGTCACACTCCCACGTAGATTTTGCAATGGATTCACTGTGAAGGCCGATAAACATCTTTAGTTTGTTGAGAAGAGGCAGTGCTTCTTTTCCTAAACCCCTGGATGGTGGCTAGGGAGTCAAGTGAACCTTCTTCTAAAAGGTCCACCAAATAGTGTTAGTCGAGAGTAAAGTGTTGCTGGTGCTCTAAGACTAGTGCAAAGAATTTGAAATTCAGGATAATTAGGTAATGATACTTAGAGTTAGGCATAGTTTTTGCTCTCTGTTCCCATATATAAATTTTGCATGAATTTTTGAGAGCCACCAAATAAGGCAAATATGCGAAAATCAAGTTCTAATAAAAGTAGGACTAAGGTGGATAGTTACGACTGTCCTTTATCGAATCCTTGATTGAAGGAGGGTATTGATATCAAGGTTAGAAAATACACCATCCTATCCATTTCTTTCCCAATGCCGAGAGTAGGCACTTCCACCAAATAAGCCACCCAATATCCTCTTGAACACCACCAATCCCCAATAATGCCTCAGGAAGAAAAGTCACGTATGTCATGTGCTACAAGTGTTGTATTGGGTTGTGTTGAAAAGAAAACAAGAGAGGAAAGAAACATATATATGAAAAAAAATATATATCAGAAAAAGAAAAGAAAAGCAGAAAAAAATGAGTTTATAAGTGTGTTCAGTGTTTATTTCAATTACATTTAGGCAACATTACCCACCACAGTTGCGAACCACAAATATGGCCTTAACCTACTTTTTGTATTAGTGTTAAGGTTATTAGAACTCTATTAAAGTATTAATGTCATGTGAGACCACCAAATAAGTATTATACTAGTAAATCTAGTGAACTTTTGAGCATGAGCAAAGAAAATGAAAAAGAAAGAGAAGAAAGAGAGAGAGTGAGTATAAAGGAACTAAGGGAGCATAGTTTTGGTGCTTCTCTCCGAGATGATTTACTTAATATTTTGGAAATCTAGATTTTGTAATACTAGTTTATATGTAGTGCCAAACGAGTATGAGCCACCACATACAAACCCATCTGACTTAGACATTCTCTACCTAAGCTAAAAGCTGGGGTAGAAATTACATAGCATTGTGTTATACCTCGAGAGAAGAAGTTTGCCTATCCTGATAAAATTTTACTAGGGGTCAAGTAAAGGTTTTAGAGGTGAATCAGCTTTTCACTCGAATCCGTTGCATACGCTACATAGTTGCACATTCACAATTGTCTAGATTTCTAAATTTTAGGATGAAAATAAAAAGAAAGAATCTCTAGTTGTACGCCTGATAAAAATAATCAATCCTTTAGGGACCCATTTGTAGATAACTTAGTTTTGCATTTGTTAGGGACTAGCAAGATTTAGGCACGGGGGTATGATTGCACAGTAATCATAGGACGTAAATGAATTGAATTAAGTTAGAACTTAGCATAATTGTAGTATAACTTATTCATTAGTAGCATACATTGCAACTCTTCTATTTTACTTAAATAATCATGAAATAACGAAATAATGTACTGATTAGTGCACTATTTGATTTATAGGCAATAAGAAGCTCAGGAGATGGCTTGAAACTAGATCTGATGAAGGGAAGAAGCCAAAGCTGGAGTCGAAACCTTGGACTAAGGATGAAGACATAGTGTAGGGAAGAGGTATACTACCTTACTAGTAGAATTTTAATGTAGGAATTAAATTATGAAGGACGTAGGACCTTTACTAGACTTAGGACAGCCTTAAATACCTTCCCAAAGCCTAGCAACCCGTAGATTAGGTCACCATATCTAAGAGTGTCTTAAAACTCATCTTTCAGGCCATATTTAGAGGTCTAGGTAAGTTGTTGGACGTTTAGAACCTTTAGAAAGCACCCGTAGACCTAGAACTCCATCTGCTAGAATATTGGACGTCCAGACAAGGTGTCAGACATCCAATTTCTGCAAAATTCCAAGATAGAACCTGAAATTCACCCTGACTAAACATTAGACATCTAGGCTAAAGCGTTAGACTTTCGATTTTGAAGTATAAGTCATCTGATCACAAAATCAGACGTCTAAAAACCCTCTCCAAATACTATTTTTGAAATCAAGCTTAGATCTTGATTTCTTAAGACCCTAAACACAATCCTACACCCTAAGGAACCTAAATTAAGGTACCCTAAGCCTAGAACACTACCCTAAGACCCTCCTCAAAACCTAATTAGGTTCTCACTAAACCTAATTGACTTTGATCTAAGTGAATCACAATTCACCTAGTCAATTGGACTCCTATAGTCCAATTAAGCTCAAACCACAACCAACACAAGTCTAATTGGACTCAGTGAGAGTCCAATTTACTCAATCCAGACCTACCTGAATACTTTCTATTCCAATTGCACACACATCCACTCAATTAAACATGTAATAAGTTTAATTACGCTTTGTGGTCATTGATAAACGCCAGTTTATCATCATTCTTATGCATTAAAACAAACCTAGCTCTTAGGATTTTACTCCGCAAATGGGTTTTTGGGCTGCATTTAGGCATAAAATAGGTTAGGCATGCACTGCATTTTTTATTGTCTTTTTAATATGTTTTTGTGACTGTTAGGGATGTACAGATATACAGATCCCTAAAACCCTAGCAGTTAAGAAGGCAAATGGTGAAGGAGAAGCCCAGACTAGCTGGAACTCAGCTTGATCCAGCTCACCACAGCTGGAACCTAGCTCACTTAAACTATGGTTAGCTCATCCCAGCTCCATTCAGCTAATCTCAGCTGAATGGCAGCTCAAGAGAGTTCATCTTAGTTCACCCTAGCTCATGTCAGCTCAGATCCAGCTCAACTTAGCTGAGTCTAGCTCATCTCAGCTCCCGCTAGTCCACAGGGAGCTCTAGCTAGCTCAGCTGAGTTGATAGGAGCTCATCCCTGGTTAGATCCAGCTACATCCAGCTCCACTCAACTCCATCTAGATAAAGAAGAACTCATCCCAGCTCAGGAAGCTCAAGTCCAGCTCCTGGGGACTTAGCTTAGCTTAACTCAGTTGAGCTAAGCTACCTTAGTTGCCTCAACCAGCTTGATTCTCCCTGGGAGCACCAGACCTAGCTCACGTCAACTCAATATGGCAGAAGCTAGCTTACTTTAGCTTGGCTTAGCAGCTAGCAAAGAACTAGCAAGCTAAGCCAGCTAGAGTAGCTCCATGCCAGCCTCTTCAGCAGCAACCAACTCCAATTTCAGCTCCAGACTTCTCCTCCTCAGCTCCTCCCTCCAAACCCAAGCTCCAACACCTTCTCCTCCACTCTCCCTTTAGCTAAGCTAGCTTAGCTTAGCTTAGCTTAACTAGCAACCCACTCCTTGGCCATCCACCACCTTCAAATTCAACCCTAGCTAGCTCCACCAACTTAAGCCTACCTAAGCTAGCTACCCTACTTAAGTTGGCACCACCTCCTAGCCACCCCTTCACCCGATTATCACCACCGAAAGACACCAAAAGTTGGCACCAAAAACTACCCCTAACCACCTCTCTTTTGGCGCCAACTTTCAGCCCTTAATCCACCCTACACCTACCCACATAACCCACCCTAGCCATCCACCTATCCCTCCTTCTAGAATCCTTATTGGCACCAACCTAGACTCCCTTCTAGAAGCCATTTTGGCACCAATATCAAGGGATGTCAACACCCATAACCACCCCCTAGGTGTCCCTTAAGGTGGCGCCAATTGACCTTGGCCATTGGATCCTTAACCACCTCCATCTCTTCATCTTAGCCGTCCATTCCAAGAGTCAACTTAGCCCCCTTCCTATTCTATAAAAACCCACCACCTACCACCATTTTAGGGCATCCTCCATTAGTGTATTTTTCTACCTATACCACCTATACCTATAGCCAAGAAGAAGGAGTAGAGAAGGAGATTAAAGGGGCACATCACCAGCCATTTTGGTGCCTTCTTCTCCCCACTCTCTTCAACTTGGGCCACGCCAAGGAGGAGGACTCTTCCACTTCAAGCAGGATGGCCAGGCAGAGGAGAAGGACCTAGGGTGGACGTCCACCCTTGGAGAGAAGCTTAGGGCATGCCCCCTTAGGGCTTGCCTTGGAGGACATCACCTTGGTGGAGCACAGCAAGGAAGGAGTTGGAGGATTCTTTTCAAGATTGGAATCCACCAACCTTGGAGGAAGAAGCCGTCTTCTTCACCATCTATCTAGACGATTTGTGTTTGCTTTTCTTATTTGCAATTTTCTAGTAATAGAAGCATTCCTCTACTAGGCCTTTTTGTAAAACACTTTTTCATTTGTCTAGTTGCCTTCTTTGCAATTTCTTATTTGCATTTCTACTTGCTTTGTTTTTAGCATTCTTCACTCCCTCTCCCTAATTATTCTAGGCCTCCACTTGCCTAGAGTGAGCTTAGGGAGAGGCTCTACTTGCCACTTAGAAGTAGTATTTGAATTTGAAGTGTAAATCACTTTCCCGCCACCATTTCGCATGTTGTCTTAATTCAAAAACAAAAAAAATGATATATTGAAAAGTACCAAAAAGAAAGTTGAGATCTATTTGTAAGCAAGAGGATTAATTTTTCAAACATTTGGCCTCCTTGGATGACCCTAGATACTTCCCCTATCTAGGATATAAATTTAAAAGCGAAAGCAGATTTACATGTTGCAATGACACTAAATTACCTAATTAACAAACTGCGTATTTTCACTATCACTTTTTTACGCCATTGCCGGGGAGGCATGGCATTGCATTAATTAATTTTCTCTTGCCTGAAGTGGATCTCATCCCCTTCTCTTTCTTTCTTTTGTGTGTGTAGGAATTACAGCGGGAAGGCGGGAATCTGGAAGCGAGAGCTCAAAGATCCTTTTCTTCCCGTGAAATTCAGGTTTGTTCCTCTTTCTGGTCACATAATTAATTAAAACTGCCAAAAAAATATTAAACTTGGCTTTCAGGATCCCAAACAACTTGATTAAGTGGAGTGGTGCATTATAAAATCCATTGTTCGCTTGAATGCTTCTTTAGCACCACTCCATTGCAAGTATTGGTGTTCTATTTTTCGGGTCCAGATTCTTGTCCGGACTTTAAAAATCGTTTTATAACACCACATGCCTCCTAAAATCATACAATTTTATACCGTGATTCCCAATTAAGTTAAGAACATCTGTTCCAAATTTTAGCTCAATTGGAGTTGTATTTAATTTCTAAAAATTCTTGGACTGCAGAGGGATCACACCCTCTAATCTTCCTATTTTCTACTATCCACGAATTTTAAGAATTTTTATGCTAATCTAATTTTTTGTGAAATTTAGCTTGATGGAATCCTTGTGAAATTTTACACATCATATAAAGTCACAAGAATTTTCTGAGGTCGGTGGTAATACTGAAAAGTCCAAAATACCCACAGGTATCATTTTTGGATTTTAACACCAGTACAATTAAAAATTCAAAATAATTATCAAACAAATTCCTAAAATCTTACAAAAATCTTTTTTGGAATCCTTGTTTGATTTTATTCAAAGTAGTGGTGTTGTTTGATTTGTTTGAACCACTTCTTTATTTAGAAAGCCTAAAATTAATTCATTGGTAGTGATTTTCTATCTTAGGAATAATTGGCTTTGGGTTTCTTTCTTTCTTTTTAGAGACTCGTATTAAAGGAAATTAACCATCACCAATAGAAATTGTCTTTCCTTTGATTGTGAAGTTTCAAACTTGTTTGAAAATTTAAAGAGAAAAACCCTAAAACATATTTAATTAAATCAAATCCTAAAAGACAAAAATACAAAAAAATTGTGTGACAACTTGATTTTCATTGGAGCCACTCTCCAATTCCTGCACACACACAAAAAAATCAAAATAACAGGGCAACAACCCAATAAACGCCCTCCACATTCCGTGTGCACTATAGCATCCTATACCTAAATAAAATTTGTAGCAACTTGACCCCTAAGACTTTATCAACTTAGGCTTGCTATTTAGGTCTTAAGCTTCCTTTAGTTAGTACCAATTCTGTCATCTATATCTGGTGTTCAGGCTGAGGGGCCGTGTCAAACGACCAGGTGCGGGTTTGTTCAAGCACCTGGGGCTTTCCCTGGGAAACGTTTGGGCCCAAACTTCCCTTTAAATAACTTGGCTAGATTTGTTGATAGAACGGGTATTCACTATTGACTACTTATTTTCTACATAGACCAAGTCTTAGGTTATTATTAGGGAGTCGCATTTAAGTTAGGTCTAGTTCTGTTTGTTTGAATTGCACACTTTCTCTCATCTCTTTCTCTTCTCCTCCCATCCTATTCTTCCATTTTATGCACGGACGACGGTCTCAAAATGCACACTTCGAAGGACCATTTGATTTCGCCCCCCGCACAAAAAGACCACTTTTCTGTCTTCTTCTCCTGAAAAAATGGAAACACAACAAAATAGGTCCACTGACCCTTCCACTTCCACCTCTAACCTTACCTCTAACCCCATCACTAACCCTAATTCTAACCCTTCCTCCCAAAGCCCACCCACCATTAACTTCCCACACTTGGAGCTTCCTAATCTTGAGTTCCCCACACACAGCATCAAGACCCCCTACCTGATCTTTTAAAATTGATGGCCGATCAGATTAATAAATTAAATTCCAATCAACAAACATTGACTAGGAACATCCAAAACCTAGCCAATCCAAGGCCAAACCCACCACCCCGTCAGCAGCCTGTTGTTCCTCTAAAAGATTTCTATGATCCATCTTATTATGAGGAATGACTAGGGGGGTCATATCTGAGGGGGACTTTGAGATCAAGCCTGCTGTCCTGAACCTAATTAAACAATTTCATGGTCTTCCTAGGTGATGAGTGGCTACTCATCATGGCTAAAAAGCTGAAATTAAGCTAGACACTAAGCAAAATAATATCAAATTAACAAATAAAAAGGGTTAAGTTTGGGAATTAAAGAAAAAGACCTAAAACCTTTACTCTGTGTTAAAACTTCATAATTAGGTCACAAAAATGAGATATTCTGAAAGCAAAATACAAATGATGATCCATGTGTCAATTGAACACATAAATAAATTTGAAAAGCCAAATCAAAAGTATAATCAATGTCTTAAATGTTCAATTAAGCACATATAAAAATTTGAAGGCAATTGGACATCATTTAGGTTTGGAAATAGGTAGTTTACATTTAGGTCCTTCATGCATTACACTTTGACCCTTAAAAACTCATTTTTGGACCTGCTTGTAAGCCGTAGGGACCCTTTTGTAAGACTGCAGGGCCCTTTCAGTTGTTGTTCTTCTCATTTGTGGGCCTGCATGCAATATTTCTACCCCTTTGTTCGAGGGTCTTCCTACAATTTTTCCATCATTTCAGAGAGAAGCTTGCTGCTCTTCACCCGCACTGTAGCGTGCGAAGAACACGGCCAATCTCAGCCGTCCGTCGCTCTTTATATCTTGATCTGTGGTTGGATTCTATTGGAACTTTCGCGTAATTTGGTGCGTGCGTTCACCTCTCTCCCCAGATCTCATCTGACGATCAGATCTCACGCTCAACTCACCGCACTCTCCGCCCCTCACCGCCGGTTGCATCTTGTTTATTCTCACCTGTGCGGTGATCTCAGCCACTAAGCTACTACTTAAGCACCTCAGTGGTGTCGCGCGCAAGGGATCGCTCCCTCCTACACCTCTTAGCGATCAATTCGTCCACTCCAGTCTCTCCTCGCCATCCAGCCTCTGATTTCACAGCCCCGGCTATGAAATCATCACCTTCTGTCGACACTCCTCGTAGCACCTGAGGACGACCCTGGAGCCTCATTAGCAGACTCTTCCCTCCGCTGGAGTCATCTTCCTTCTTTCTTCCTCCTTAGCCACCGGCTAAGGACCCATAGGTCCCATTCTTCCTGTTAGTTTAGGTTTTTAATTCTGCATAATTAGTTTTAGCTGTAGTTAAGTAGTTTAGAGTAGAATTAGCATAATTGTTAGTTTTAGCTGTAGTTAAGTAGTTTAGAGTAGAATTAGCATAATTGTTAGTGTTTAATTTTTGTTGTAGGTTAAAGTAGCTGTAGGAGTAGAATTAGTTTTAATTCCCTTCCCTCACCTCCTCTGATCAGTCCAGATCAGAGGGGAAGAATTCATCAAATCATGTTTCAAATTATCTCCCTCCATTTTTTTTCACAATTCAGTTCTGATTTCTTTTTTACGACAAGTTTTTCTCATCTTTCACCCACACACCCTGATCCAATTTTAAATCTGGCTGGTTTACAACCTCAGATCTGAAAGTGGCATCACAAGCACCTAAGGGGGCTTCTCACTCACCCCATATTTGATCACAAAAGCCCCTTGATTTTGTCTTGAATTCCTCAGTTTGTCAGATTTCTTTTCAACATGGATTTTTGGGATTTTTGCTTTCTGGATTTCACTGCCTAATCTGACAGATTGAAGATGATTTGAATTTCTTGTTGGTAAGGATTCTGAGAGGTTTTCTGGTGACAGAAACCATCTCAGAAGAGCCATCCTTGAATCTGTTTTGCTATACTGTTAATGCATTCACAAGTTACTGTGAATTCCCTTAATGAATTCTCAGTACTGTTTTGATAATTCAGAATAGCCATACATTTTCTGTTTTGATGATTACTGTGATAATTACTGAGGTGATTTGTATGGTGATTTCCTAACCTAAGGAGTTCTTAATACTCCTTAAGGTTGCAAGAAACTGGGATTTGATCTTATGGTTTTAATTGACTGACTTAAGTCTTCCTTCTTGCTGTCTATAGCATTAGGAAGAATTAATTCAGTGATGCTTTTGGATTTAATCTGAAATGAGGTGTTTGATGAGGGTTTCTTGGGCATTTGAATTGAGACATTTATTGATTTTTGTGAGAAATTGAACCCTTGTCAGATTTGGGATTCACTTATCTACTTTTTAGTTGGTTTTGATTACTTTTAATCCCAGTTAGACAGTGAAGTGCTGCATCTGGCAGCTACATATTTCCCTCTTCTCTAAATTCTTCCCTTCTCATCTAAAACACTAAACACTCTGAACACATCCCCCTCTTCTCATCTCTCTGACAGTGGCTGATGCTGCTGTTAGAAAAAGAAAATTAAACACAATTAATCCTTCCTTTCTCACCTCCTGCTGAAATCTAACTGAAATCTGATACTGTACATATATATATACAACTAACTATAACTATAGTGTACATATATATATACAACTATATGTAAAGTATGTATATATCTACTGAAATGTAAGTGTACATAATTAATCACCTCTTAAATAGTATATATACATATAAATTAGATAGATTAGTAATTTTGGGTTATAATTAAGTTAATTGAATATGTAGACCTAGGTTAATATATATTAAGTAATTTAAGCTAGTTAAAGTATATTTATACCCATTTTAGTTTACTGTTATTTAGTTTATAAGTTAAACAGCCAAAAGGTGCTACTTTAATATAAATAAAATATAAATTAATTCGAAAAAATATAATAAAAATATGTATAAAATACTTAAGTATATAATCTAAATCTATATAAAGTCAATTAGACCATTTACTAACTAATTTATAAGTAATTAACCAATAAAGCACCTAAATCAGCCTATACAAACAGCCTACCTTAATGAATTTATTTATATAGTAAACCTAATTAAAATTCAAAATTAATTAAACAATTATGTAGTATTATGTAAATACTTTATTTTCCATAATTTATTTTATATTTTTTAATAATTTATGGCCCTCAAATTGAGGGCCAAATTCATCTCCAAGCACAGCTGCGCTCGATTTCTAACGCAGATGTGGCGCTGGAATAGCGCCTCATCGTGTGCTGCAAATCGCGTGCAGCACTATAATAGGATTTTGTCTTTATACTCCCCAGTCGTCATGGGCGCAAGCGCCCGAAACAGAGCTCACATATCCGATCTGATTATACTGATCATACGAACATTGTGTGGGGCCAGGGGCCCAAGAAGCTTGTGTCGTGGGGCTGAGGCCCTACGTTGAGTCAAAAAGCGCCCGAGTGTGAAAACGTAATTAAGTGGCTTAATCAAGATTAGGGTGCACTTAGTAAGAGGTTTGGTCCCACCCTATGGGTGCAGCGTATCCTTCGAAAGGTGCGCCTGCAAATTAAACACATTTTGAACTGCTTAATAAAAGTTAATGACGACTTAAGTGTACATAACAGAGAAAGATAACGCAGAAACAATAGAGAAGAGAAATAGAAGAAACATAGTGTACATAGAGAGAAAGATAGAAGACATATACATACGTAAATACAAATACAATAAAAAGATAAATATATATATATGTATATACATATGTACATGTAGTATAGCCTATTATTTGTATAAGTAAACCTATATAATTACTAACAGAGTAAAATGACACCATAAACGTCACTAAAGACCTCAGTTTTCCCTCCTTAGGTTGTATATAGTGTTTCTGAGATCTAGCGACGCTTATGTCTGTCACTAAAATTGTTGTATGTGTTACTGTAGATAACAGACTAGTAAGTTAAGTTAATATACTATAACATCTTAGTCTATTGTGTACTTCCATGTTAGTAGTAATATTATAACCTGTAAAGACATAGTTTTTAGTATAGTAATAAATTGTTTGGTGCTTGTTTTTAGTTAGTTAATTTTTACAAGCATTATAATTAACTTTTAGTAAGTAGGCAAACCATTTTTATATTCATTCATTCTTTAATAAGATGTAAAGTTACTTTTTTGAATTAGAGGATAATTTTGAGATCAAAGAGTCAGCGATGTAATTCAATAAATTGCTTCCCAGTGAATGACCTGAAACAAAACCAGTAAAAATTAGATAAGTAAATAATAGTAAAGGTTGTAATGACTGGTACTCCATACAACTCACCGCAGTGACACTCATGATGTTTCAAATCACAACATACTACAACGCATACATTATCACAATCGATTATCATTACAATCACTAGGGAAGACCCTTTCAGCCACCTTGAAGAGCTAACTCTTCTTGCACAGACAACCCGTTCCCGAAATGTGCAAGAAGACATATGGCTAATGCGGCTTTTTCCATTATCTCTTAAAGATAAGGCCGCTTATTAGTTCAGGACCATTGGCTGACCCATCACAACTTGGCCTCAACTCAAGAGCGCCTTCCTCAAGAAATTCTTTCACATAGGTCGTACCAATTCCTTGCAAAGATCTATTACGAACTTTCACCAAAAATCTGGTGAAACTTTCCATGATTCCTGGGAAAGATTTCAAGATCTTTTAAGAAGTTGCCCGCACCACGAGATTCCTTTATGGCAGCTCGTGCAAATCTTCTATCATGGATTAGAAGATCAAATCCGACATTTTGTCGATGCCTTGTGTGGCGGAAACCTCTTAAATAAAGATGCTGAAAGTGCCTACGACCTATTTGAAGAAATGGGTGAAAACTCATTTAATCAAGCTTCCATGGACACATTTTGCAGAACCCAAAACCCGTAGTTCGGTGTTCATGAAATAGGCACTCAATCTATCCCTGTCACCCAAGATGATCTTCAATTGATCGGTAGAAAACTCGACCAGATGCATATTAATCAAAAGAAAATTGAGGAAAGACTGGCCACATCAACTCAAGCTCCACACCCACATCTAACCCAACCTAACTTTCCACGAAGAGAAAATTTGCACAATCTGAACACTACTCCTGTTGATTATTCTGAGGTTGCCCATGATTCACTAGGGAATTACAACTACCCAGATCTTAACCCCACTCAAAATATTTCTGTCATCCAGGAGCCCTTTAAAAATTCTTCCAATTGGAAAAATTACCTGAACTACTCCTGGAATAATCAAGTTTCCTCCCAACCATATCATTTTAATGGGTATGGGTCGAATCCAAACTTCCATCCTTGGCCATCCCAACAAGACATCAATGCCCAGATGCTGCGAACCCTGCAGGATATGCAAACAAAAATGACGAAAGTAACCCGCAACATCACAAATCTGAATAATCAGATTGGGGTTACTCCCACGCAAAGACCTACAGGACATCTTCCGTCCCAACCCATGCCCAACCCTAATCTCCAAGGGAACCTTTATATGGGTAGAACTCCACATTATCCAAATCAGCCTCCTCCTAATCTACCACCTCAGCAGCCACCCAGGTTTCTACAATCACAGGCCCCCCCACCTCCTCCAAATAATAATCCGACTGCACATGCAGTTACTTTGAGGAGTGGGAAAACCACCACTGACCCTGGGCCTTCACACAAACCTGGTGAAATGCCTGTGCAAATTGACTCCCCACTTCCCCATCAGGAAGAAAAAGAAATACAAAAATCTCAAGACAAGATTCCTGTCCCTTTCCCACAAGCTCTCTACCCCACCACCACCAAAAAAAAGAAATCTGAGCCCACCACAGAAGAACTCATGGATCTATTTGGGCAAGTTCATATCAATATTCCTCTCCTAGATGCCATCAAATATATACCTGCCTATGCTAAATTTTTGAAGGAGATTTGTACTCCTAAAAGGCAGGCCAAAAATCTAGGACAGGTGCATCTTTCGGAGACAGTAAGCTCTGTTATACAGAGTAAGCTGCCTCCTAAGATGAAAGATCCAGGGGCACCTTTAATTTCTGCAATTATTGATGACACTACATTTAATCGCACCCTCCTTGATCTTGGTGCCTCAGTTAATATTATTCCCACGAGTTTATTCGAAGAATTTCAGATGGGTGAATTAAAACCCATCGAGGTTACCCTGCAATTAGCTGACCAATCTACAATCAAACCTCGTGGGATTGTCGAGGATGCTTTAGTCAAGGTCCAGAATTGTGTCTTCCCTGCAGACTTTCTGGTTCTTGACATTGAGGCACCTGAATCATTACTAGACTCCCCAATAATCCTTGGACGCCCTTTTTTGGCCACTGCAAAGGCAAATATCAATTGCCACATAGGCAAAATGGATATCAACTGTGCAGGACAAACTATCACTTTAGATATTTTTAAATCCTCCAGGAGATTCCATGATGATAACTTCTTTGAGGACTCAGATACTGAAATTTCCAATATGGTGGAGGAGACAATGTTAATAAATACCCTTACCAACCACAATTTTTTTGAGGACTCTGATTCAGAATCAGTGGTCGGTGAAATCTGTGATCCGGAAACTTGTCTTGACCCCAAATTTATTCCTGATACCCCCCCTAAGCACCCTAACCCACCCACTATTCACGCACTTAATTTTTCCACACTAACTTCACCCAATCCTCATCATTCCTTCCCCAACTTCTTTCGTACGGACCTGCCACCAACCTCACCAGAGTTTGGCATTCAACCTGATTTAAAACCATGGCCAGACTCGGGCTACACTTATTATTTTCCATTTAACTTTATCCCAATATTGCTTCTAATCAATTTTCTAGGGATCTAGAAGAAGACACCATTTTTGCGGGTATCCAAGTGTCCAATTATTTACATGATTTTACGTCTTCCATGCATACCTTCACGCCTGGCTGAATGGCGTAAAATATAGCACTGGATGGGAGGTAACCGATCATTTTTTCTTGCTTTCCTTTTTTCCTATTTTCCAGGTTTTGTTCATCCTAAACCCGACCGTTCTTCACTAAGGTGATCCCTTTTCCCTCCTAATGCATGAGGACATGGCATATCTTAAGCATGGGGGGATGTTTTTAAATTTGGTAATCGATTTAGGATTTTCAAAACCTAAAAATATGCATTTTTCTTTAATTTGTTTCCTGCTTGCTTACCCAAAAAATAATAATAATAAAATAAAAAATAAAAATAAATAAAAAAATAAAATAAGATGAAAAACTTTTTGAGGAAAAATTTTTGAAATCGGGACTAAGGTCGAAAAATTCACTTTTGGTACAATGGGATTTAATCTTTAACAAACTAAGGATGAGGACATGGATCTGATCATTTGAATTCTAGGGTCTATTTTAGACTAGATCAGATATCCTTCTCTAAAATTCCACCTGAACTCATGATAGTTCAGGTGACTTGATCATATTTTGTAATACGGAAAGTATTTGACTTAGTTTCTGATTCAAAAACTTGCATGTCATGAGAAACTTCGTGTCAATTTTCACACACAAGCCAACCTTAAAAATAATTAAAAATTTGAAAAACTCCCATGTTTGGACTTAGTAAAAGTCTGAAGCAGATCATTGGTTTGAGTTTCCACTGCCGAGAAGGAGGAAAATGCCTCCTTTGAGGATGCGATGTCAACATGTTACCGCCTCGATGCTGCTCCATATCTATATTTCATATCTTTAGACGGAGCATTAAAGCGCATTTTAGCAGCTCAAGTGTCTTGGACGGTGCTCTACCTATAGTGTCGGAGCAAGAGCTTGATTTTGCTTGGAGCGCCCCTTTTCACCACATCATGTTTT
This sequence comes from Thalassia testudinum, assembly GCA_037157565.1. Taxonomy (NCBI): domain Eukaryota; kingdom Viridiplantae; phylum Streptophyta; class Magnoliopsida; order Alismatales; family Hydrocharitaceae; genus Thalassia; species Thalassia testudinum. Next base: position 15,622,708 of record JAZHRO010000063.1, read on the forward strand.
GGGGTTGTGAGCTCCTGGGTGGTGTCATGGACAGTGCTATCCCGAAGTACTGGCACCAGAGCCCCCTCGAGGAATGGTAACGGGAATGACGATCCCGACACATCTATTGTAAGACTAAGCTTAAAATAAGCATGGGGGAGAAAAAAAAAGTAATAATAAATAAATTAACACGCCCTTATAAGTGTTGTCTCTTCACAAGCACAGACACAAGGTTTTAAAGGATTTTGCAAGTTGTGAATCAAATTCATGAGCCAGAAAAGTCCAAAAACAAGCATTTCAAGTCATCTAAATTAACAAGGGGTTAATTTGTGAATTTTTTGGAGAATATATTGATCCAGTTCTGCCTAATGGTTGAATCCAAAAACAAATCCCAATGTTTATCCTCAACAAATCCCGTACCTCCTGTCTTTTAATCTACCAAGGACCCTTAATCTCTTTTTCTCCTCAAAAGTCGAAAAAAATTAGATTTCCAAAAATTCTGTTTTCCAAAAAAAATTAAACTTTTGCTAGGAGACTAGCAAAAGATAAGCATGGGGTGTGATAAATGCCAGTTTATCATCATTCTTATGCATTAAAATAAACCTAGCTCTTAGGATTTTACTCTGCAAATGGGTTTTTGGGATGCATTTAGGCATAAAATAGGTTAGGCATGCATTGCATTTTTTATTGTCTATTTAATATGTTTTTGTGAGTGTTAGGGATGTACAGATATACAGATCCCTAAAACCCTAGCACTCAAGAATGCAAATGGTGAAGGAGAAGCCCAAACTAGCGGGAACTCAGCTTGATCCAGCTCACCACAGTTGGAACCTAGCTCACTTGAACTAAGGTTAGCTCATCCCAGCTCCATTCAGCTAATCTCAGCTGAATGGCAGCTCAAGAGAGTTCATCTTAGCTCAACTTAGCTCAACTTAGCTCAAGTCAACTCAGATCCAGCTCAACTTAGCTGAGTCTAGCTCATGTCAGCTCCCACTAGTCCACAGGGAGCTCTAGCTAGCTCAGCTGAGTTGATAGGAGTTCACCCCAGCTCAGATCCAGCTCCACTCAACTCCAGCTAGCTGAAGAAGAACTCATCCCAGCTCAGGAAGCTCAAGTCCAGCTCCCGGGGACTTAGCTTAGCTCAACTCAGTTGAGCTAGGCTACCTTATTCACCCTGGGAGCACCCGACCTAGCTCACCTCAGCTCATTATGGTAGAAGCTAGCTTACTTTAGCTTGGCTTAGCAGCTAGCAAAGAACTAGCAAGCTAAGCCAGCTAGAGTAGCTCCATGCCAGCCTCATCAGCAGCAGCCAGCTCCAATTTCAGCTCCAGACTTCTCCTCCTCAGCTCCTCCCTCCAAACCCTAGCTCCAACACCTTCTCCTCTACTCTCCCTTTAGCTTCGCTAGCTTAGCTTAGCTTAGCTAGCAACCAACTCCTTGGCCATCCACCACCTTCAAATTCAACCCTACCTAGCTCGACCAACTTAAGCCTACCTAAGCTAGCAACCCTACTTAATTTGGCGCCACCTCCTAGCCACCCCTTCACCCCATTATCACCACCAAAAGACACCAAAAGTTGGCACCAAAAACTACCCCTAATCACCTCTCTTTTGGCACCAACTTTCAGCCCTTAATCCACCCTACACCTACCCACATAACCCATCCTAGCCATCCACCTATCCCTCCTTCTAGAATCCTTCTTGGTGCCAGCTTAGACCCCATTCTAGAAGCCATTTTGGCACCAATATCAAGGGATGTCAACACCCATAACCACCCCCTAGGTGTCCCTTAAGGTGGCGCCAATTGACCTTGGTCATTGGATCCTTAACCACCTCCATCTCTTCATCTTAGTCTCCATTCCAAGAGTCACCTTAGCCCCCTTCCTATTCTATAAAAACCCACCACCTACCACCATTTTGGGGCATCCTCCATTAGTGTATTTTGCTACCTATACCACCTATATCTACAGCCAAGAAGAAGGAGTAGAGAGGGAGATTAAAGGGGCACATCACCAGCCATTTTGGTGCCTTCTTCTCCCCACTCTCTTCAACTTGGGCCACGCCAAGGAGGAGGACTCTTCCACTTCAAGGAGGATGGCCAGGCAAAGGAGAAGGACCTAGGGTGGACGTCCACCCTTGGAGAGAAGCTTAGGGCACGCCCCCTTAGGGCTTGCCTTGGGGGACATCACCTTGGCGGAGCACAGCAAGGAAGGAGTTGGAGGATTCTTTTCAAGATTGGAATCGACCAACCTTGGAGCAAGAAGCCCTCATCTTCACCATCTATCTATAGGATTTGTGTTTGCTTTTCTTTTTTGCAATTTTCTAGTAATAGAAGCATTCCTCTACTAGGCCTTTTTGTAAAACACTTTTTCATTTATCTAGTTGCCTTCTTTGCAATTTCTTATTTGCATTTCTACTTACTTTGTTTTTAGCATTCTTCACTCCCTCTCCCTAATTATTCTACGCCTCCACTTGCCCAGAGTGAGCTTAGGGAGAGGCTCTACTTGCCACTTAGAAGTAGTATTTGAATTTGAAGTGTAAATCACTTTCCTGCCACCATTTCGCATGTTGTCTTAATTCAAAAACAAAAAAAATGATATATGGAAAAATACCAAAAAGAAAGTTGTGATCTATTTGTAAGCAAGAGGATTAATTTTGCAAACATTTGGCCTCCTTGGATGACCCGAGATACTTCCCCTATCTATGATATAAATTTAAAAGCCAAAGCGGATTTACGCGTTGCAACGACACTAAATTACCTAATTAACAAACTGCGTATTTTCACTATCATTCATAAACCTATTTCTAGAAACCCACGTAGACCTAATTGCATAGACTTATAGTTCTCGACCTAAACCACCTAGCCACACCCACACACTCACGCACACACAGACATACCGCCACTTGGTCCCCCACTCTAGAATTCTCTAGAATGGCCTCCAAGTGGTGCCACCTTGAAAGACTAAAAATAGCCTTTCAAGGAGTCCACAACCATACCCATAAGAAGTGGATCAAGGTAGACCCATTTCAAATCAGTTGGACGGCCAACATGGGAGCTCTTCTAGAGAGTTCCACACTTCTCCAGATGAGCCATCCCTTTGTCTATTTAAAGATCATGATGGATGGCCAAAGGGGGTATCTAAAAATCTAGGTCTTAGATGCCATTCATCACTCCACACCATTGGTGAGCGCCACCATCATCTCCACTTAACCTCCACGTCCAAGAGCTTGAGCAACTCCACCGCCCTCTAATGGGACGGCCAACCACCTTAGCCATCCCACTTTCCCCTCCCACCACCTCAAGCCACACAGCCATTGGAGACCACCTCAAATGTTCTATTTTTGGTTAGCTAGTTTTCATGTTCTTCATAGTTTTAATTCTTTCATTATTATCTGTTAGTAATAGTAGTAATCCTCCATCTCTATGACTGCATGCATAATCTACCTTAGATCCATGCATGCACAACTTTTCTGTTCGTTAGAATAATATTTCCAAGCTTTCATGTACAAGCTTCCCTGTATACTTGATTGTAATGACATTATTTGTGAGAAAATAAAATCACCAGTTGCTTGATATCTGATTTGTTTATCTATATTGCAACAAAGTGTTGGTTCCAGAGGATGTGAATGAATTAATGATAAATTTATTTCTTGCTAGTCGCCATCATATAGTAGAGGGAACTCAAACACACACATTCACCTTTGTGATATAGTTGACATACAGAACATGTTTTCAACGTTAATAATGAGACTGCCTTGTCTTTAATTCACACCATTGAAACTACAGTCCAATTTTAAGCAAGAAAAGAATATAAAATAAGAAATTAACTTCACTTTCATATGCCATCGTGAGTTCGATCGGGACTCACCATCTCATTACTCTATTTTTGTTGTAATCGTGATTCGTGCTATAGTATGAAGTGTTTCTGAATCAAATATGCATTTTGCAAATTCAAACATGGGGTTATGACTCTAAAAATAATAGCGTTAATTCCATCAATTAGAGTCAACTTCAAGAACACATGTGAATAAATATCATGATACGGTGGGTTTGGGAGCATTGCATGCATTCTGCATTATTTTATGTTAAGATTGCTTAGAAATAATGTTTAATGACTAATGAAGGCATATCCATTTAGATTAAAATGCCTATTTATGTATGTCCTAAGCTTAGATATGCATTCCATATTATAAATATTGCACAGCATCCATCATTCTACATTTAGAGATATCTATATAAATTATAGGATAATTCATGTCCTTTTGTGGTCAGGAGAGGAGATTTATTTCAGGGCCTCAAATTGACGATCCAACTGTATGGATTAGACTAGGACAATGATCGAAGTCCAATACCTCCGACATCATCTTGATCGGAAACTTGCAGCATCTTATGCAGTCTGAGAAAGATCAACAACCAAGGGACTAGGTGGTGCAATTCGAAGCTACAAATAACAAATCCGACCAGATGGATGGATTCAGATCGATGATCACATCCCAACAGTGTAGAAATCGACCCAATCTGACGTCCATGGTAACACCTACATAGGAAAGAAGATAGATGGACAAGATTGTTCCAAGTGGTGCTATCAAGGCCAACCAAGGGCAACAACAGCCGTGCATGTGCTGGCACATGCAAAGCAACTCATAGGCATGCATAGTACATGAGCACGCAGCAACGGGCGTGCATAGTAGTGCGTAGCGCATGAGCATGTAACAGCAGGTGCATGCAGCATCGCTAGCACCCAAAGTACCAGCAGGCTTGTGGAACATGGGCACACAGAGCGTGTGCTGGCAACGATGCACGAGTGCATGTGAGCTGGTCCTTTAGCAACACTTGCATCGGACCTTCAACGACGTTTATGGATGTTACTAATTGTCCAAGCATGAAATGATTCCTTTCCTCCACTATAAAAGGACCCCTACCCCTCCCATTGTCCATTGTCTCTTTTCCTTTCTCTCCCTCTACACCTTCAAGGCTCAAGTGAGAGCTTGCCCCAAGCTTGGAATGCTCCTCTAGAGTAGAAAATCAAAATATTTTCCCGCCTCTCAACCCCATTAGTGGAGAATCCCATGGTTGTCCTCTCACCACTTCAGGAAGTAGATCCTCATCGCAACATGGTCTTGTCTCACCCTCCATCCTCCGATGCCATTCTCCTTCATCCAGCCTCTCACCACCTTCGTCCGGGTGTTGTTAGAGTGAGTTGTCCTCCAAGCAACCGTCGAGGGGGACTCTTCTCCCCTCTCTCCTTTACTGCTTCCTAGTGTAGTTGTTTATTTGTAGAAAACTCTGATTAGCAATATATTGATGTTTCTCTTTCTCTTTCTCTCTCTTATTTTGCAAGTAGATTAGTTAGAAAATGTTTTGTCAATCTAATCTCTTGCCATATAAAATGTAGAAAACAAATAAAATCGAAAGTATGGATTTCAAAACTAAACACTCGCCTTCCTGTGTTCGACTGAGGAGTCACCTTGAGTTTCAGTATAAATTTTATTTGGTAGGGATTTTTGCGACTATGATGACAGGTTCTCCAAACTTTTGACTTTCCATCGCGAAAACATGCTCATCATTTTGGCGTTGTTGGCGGGGAGGCAATGCTCTTTCATTTTTCTTAATTTTTCTGCCTTATTTAACGTTTATCTAACTTTTTCTTTAATCTTACTATGATTGCAGGTACTCTTGCAAGGCAAGCCAGAGTGATTAGATTGGAGAAAAGTGCTGATGAAGGTTCTGTAAGTGCATCCCTATCACCTCCACCTTAGATTCCATTTCGCCACCTAATTACTCAAACTCAAATCAACTTAGGTGCTTGCATGAACCCTAGGTTACATTTGATTGTTTCATTGTCACTTCACCTCACCTCACCCATTCGCATAAATTAAAAATACAAAAGAGAATACTCCTCTCTTCTTTTGGGATTAAACTAAAAGAGACTTAACACCCACAAATTCTCATCTTAAGGTGCACAATCACTTTGCTTCTACCACTTAACCTGGGATCTGACCTGTGGACCTGGCACACTTAACTCAACACACACATAAGTGAGTAGGAATCTGATTTAGTTAAGACATTTTGTGTGCCTTAATCAAGTGGTGCAACAGGCCAATTTCTTGAACTATTTGGGTTGCACCACTCAAATTGAAATCGATTCATCAACTAGCTTGTCACTTAGGGTTCAATTTTTAGTAACTAACCAAGCACTCCACATTATTTCTAATTTTTAAAAGGAATATATCATCACCGGTGCTTTCAAAACTTGATGTGTTCTATTAAACCTTGATTGAATGCACCTAAAGATTAAACCCTAAAAGCTACTAAACAAGGTTAAACCCTAAAAGACACAACATAATAACCTTGTTTGAAAACCCTGGTTGTACACACATACACATTTGAATTGATTATTAAGGGCACAACCCATCTAAAGGGCCCACCACATTCCTAGAGCACAGTCATCCCAAGCCTAATTAAAACTGTGTAGACGTTAGCCTTAAGGTTTAACTCGCTCTTTGGGACTCCAACTAAGATTCTTTTAGATTAATCTCCTACTAGTCCATCTAATGTCTAGCTAGAGGAGGAGCATCAAACAACCACGGTTGGGGTGTATCAAAGGAACCGGAGGTGCAAGCCAAAAGAAGAACCCTCTCCCCATCCCCTCCCTCTAACTAGTCGGATTGATAGGATAGAAGTAGATGAAATCATTTCTGTCATCTCAAGATGGGTCCTGGGGGTCTGTAGGTCTTTCCTTTATTTTCATTCCTACATCATGTATTCTTCCACACCATATGCACAATTCCAACCCTACCCTCTTACCACTACTTATCCACAAAATGATTACCATCCCAACTTGACTAATGATTACCCATCCATTAGTCAAGATAACTTTGATTGGGGATATGATTCCAGACCACAATGTCTAGGACCTAACCCTGGACATCGTGATCATGATTATTATCCTTCTTAGAGCTACAATGATTATAGATCTCCACCCTTCAACGATAAAACCAACTCAATTTACAATTAGGAAGGAAATGATGATTATACCACCTACCCTCCCCAGGATTATACTGAATATAGGTCACCACCCCTCTTTGAAAAACCTGAAACGACCTACTATCAGGGAGTGACCCAAGAGCATCAATTTCTTGAGTCCCCTAGATTTAAACCAAACTCATCGAAACCTAAATCGAACCATTTGGTTCAGGTAAACCAGGTCTAGGATGGGGTGTTGGCTAACCTGAGGAACACTATACAAACTTTAGAAGGTCAACCTACACCATGCACTGAAGCATTGAAGCCTATGATCAAAATAATTGAGAAGCTTAGTTGTTATTTATTGGATTGGCTACAAGATGTTAAGGATAGGGGCCCAGGTGAGTTTGTACTTAGGAAATTTTCAAGATTGAGAATGAATTCGTGGTTGCCTTAGTCCAATCTTGGGATGATTGCCAGGATGAACTCCCTTCAGGAGAGCCAATGTCTGAATTTGCTCAGGTGCCTATTGGGGGGGACACATTTTCTAAGATCATGGATGACCAGGTTGGGTTATAGCAACCAATCGAGGATGATGTGATTTTCTCACATGAGATCCCTAATCCTGGGAGAGAGGAAAAATATGTCCCTATAGACCAAGGAACAACAAATGATTTTGAGACATATATAACTAAGGATCAATGATTCCTTAATTCTGAGGGTGAGGAATCTCTTAGTGAAGTCTCACTTGAAGTTATGGAAATATTTTTTGTGAGACAAACTGACTCGACGAGCATGACAAACCATTTGATAGCCTGATAACTAAGGATTATGATTCGATTGGGGTTGACATGGAGGATTTTGATCCTATTATAATAGATGATTCAATCGGTAGCAATAATCTTCAAACACACCCCAAAGAGATGAATGATTTTGATTTTGAAATGATTGAATCCAAGTCAATTCTGATTCATCCACAATTGTTTGACTTGGATATATTTGATGGGGTGTTCAATAATCTGGATGTCCTAGAAACATTAATCTTGGAGGATAGAAATTTGAAAGTGAAAATCTGGGAGGCTAATTATGAGGAAAACACAATCTTGGATCTAAGGGTTCCTATTGACCTAAAACCACCAACATTTTACCAAGACCCTTACGTTATCTTTAACATGCAACCCAAGTACAGAACAATTCACTATCTTTTTGAGCCGAACTCTAAGTGGACACCCAAATCTAGTGAATCAGATCTACCTATTGTTTGCCACTTTAAACTTGTGTGTCACACCACAAAACCACAGGCCTTGCCCCGCAAACACAATAATTTTCGATTTTGGGTGATTTTCATCCAGAACCTTAGAACCACTCGACCATGGGGCATGGGTCTGCATCACAATTTGGTCCACATCTGTCGATATCCTTTTACGGGTCCCAAAATCAATCTTCTTATTTTCACCTGCACTTCTGAACTTTTAATGTCTTCTTTACTTGTAAATCGTGCCTAGCTAACGAAAATAAACTTAACACATGTGTATACTCCTTTCTCCCTGTGTAGCTGACCTGATTTTCAGGAAATTCAGGTGATATTTTATTTATTTCACCCTTTTCATGTCTTTATTTTCACAATGAGGACATTGCATCATTTAGGCATGGGAGGGTGGATACTTAATTATGAAATTATTTTGTTTGCTCCACGGAATTTCTTTTATTTACTTTAAAAAAATTAAAAATTTAAACTTAAAAAAAATAGAATTAGGAGAAGAGAACTTAGGCATTATGAGTTGTTAATTTTAGGAAATAATACTTTAGGACCTGAACAGTTGGACACTTCAGGTCTTCGGGCTTAATTAGCCTGGGTGTCCACTATAATGTGGACTTGTTCTCGAGTCGATGCCCCATTAATTACATTTTAGTTTGGATAATAAATTGGGGTGATAAGTACACGACTTATCAACCTGCCCTTTAATTTGAGGGAACTTTAAGTCTAAGGCATCTACACGCTATTTACACTAACTCACTTTTTGATGATTTTTATGGAAATTAGGTAGCTAATGAACTTTCTAGGGTAGTATGGCTAGCAAGTTGTCGTGGGTCACAACCCATTGGCCAATTATCCATAGCCCAGCTACATGACCAAACTCATTCTACTGCCTTTCAGTAAATCTTAGATTAGAGAAGTCCCCTATTTATAAAAAGAAAAAAAATGACACTAAGAAAGAAAAAGAAAAAAAAAGAAAAAGAGAAAAAGGACAAAAATAAAATTAGAAAAATAAACCACACTTCACCGCATGAGTATGGCTGGCAAGCTGCCATGGGTAACAGCTCATTTGCAGGTTGTCCAGAGCCTAGCTCTCAAAAATGCAGAAATAATTCCCAAAATACTTAGAAAAGAAGCAGGGAAGTAGAATAAATCGAGGAGATATACACTAGGTTCGTCATTGTGTTGGCCCCATAAAAAAAATAAAAAGAGTAGGGAGAAAGCTACCAATTGGAAAGATAAACCTTTAGGCAGAAACTCTTAAGGTCACCTAGGGTCATAGAAACCTGAAGCTTGTTTTAATAGCCGCTTAGTGAGTCTATCACTTTTCCATATTAAGATGCTTAGAACTTAAAGCTTTGTTCGAGTCTTGGGTGGGTTGGGTAGCCGTAGCAAATTGCCCCGAAACTCTATACTTAAAAATCCAAAAAAATTAGAATAGAAGAGAAAACATAAAAAATGTATCTTCCCTTTTCAAAATAAGGCGAGGACTTGGGCGGTCTACATTTTTGCAGGCAACCAGACAATGTTGAGTCTTCATAGTTTAGGACCTTAGTTGAAATTTTCTTTTGTTAATAAACAGCTAATGCCTTAAGCGATTGAGTGCTAATTCTACTTTTATACATTGCATTTAGTTTGATTTTGCTAAGGACTAGTGAAAGATAGCCAGGGGGTATGATGTAGACACATCCATTTAGGTTAAAATACCTATTTATTCATGTCCTAAGTTTTGATATGCATTCCATATTATAAACATTATATAGCATGCATCATTATGCATTTAATGTAGTTTGCATAAATTATAGGTTAATTCATGTCCTTTTGCAGTCAAGAGAGGAGATTTACTTTGAGGCCTTAAATTGACGATCTGGCCGTACAGATCTGATTAGGACGATGATCAGAGTCCAAAATCTCCGAAATTGTCTTGATCAGAATCCCGTAGCACCTTATGTAGTCTGATGTAGCCACATCTATTTACGTTAAAATGCCTATTCATGCATGTTCCTAGGCCTAGATTTGCATTTCATATTATAAAAATTGCATAGCATTCATCATTATGCATTTAGAGTAGTTGCATATATTTTAAGTTAATTGCATCCTCAATATGGCTAGGAGGGAAGGAGATTTATTTCAGGGCCTCGGATGGATGATTTGACCATATGGATCTGATCAGGATGACGATCGGAGTCAAACGGCTCCAAAATCATCTAGATCAGAATCCTGTAGCACAATATGAAGTCCAAAGAAAATCAATGGCCAGGGGGCAATGTGACATCCTTATTTACTTCGAATGAAAAATCTGATCTTACGGATGGATCCAGAGCAACGATCCCAATCCGGTAACGTGAAAATCATCTCGACCCGAGCACCGTGGCACCCTCTACAATAGAAAGAAGATGGACAACCCAGATGGTGCCACGTGGCACCATCTAGGTAGCCCAACATCGGCATCAGCGACTACAGGCACCCCATCATCTTGCACCACAACTGTTGGATCAAGATCCAACGGCTCAGGTTCCCCCACGCCTGCAGCTCCTACACCATCTTCTTGACACTTCGGGCAGCATGATGCAATGGTTGAGGTTCTAGATTCCAAGGAAGGGGCACAGGTTCGAATCCCCATAGTTCCCCGCAATTCATAATTCGACGCACCAGCCATGCTCATAGCATAGCCTTGTACAGCACAACCTTGCAACACGTAAAGCACGCAATGCTCACAAGCTCCACGGCAGAGCATGCGTGCGTGACAAGGCGCGAGGGGCACAGGTCCGCGATGCGCGTTTCAACGGTGGAGTGGACCTTCAGTGATAGCTTGCATGGTCTTTAGTGAGGATTACAATTGTCACTAAAGCCCCTGGACGGATTTCTTCCTCTTCCTCCCACTATAAAAGGACCTACCCCCCTCCATTCTTCATCCTATCTTCCTTTCTTCTCCTCAACTCCTCCAAGGCTCTAGAGAGAGCTTGTCTCAAGCCCGGGATACTCCTCTAGAGTAGAATCAAATATTTTCCCACCTCTCATCCTCATTCATTGAGCATCCCGCGATCGTCCTCTCACCTCCTTTTGGAAGAAGATCCTCGTTACGATGACATCTTGCCCTGTCCTTCCTCTGTCATCGTTCTCCCTCGTCCCACTCCTCATCAACTTCTTCGGGGCACCATCAGAGCGAGCTATCCTCCAAGCAACCGTCGAGGGGGATTCTTCTCACCTATCTCTATCTCTTTTCTTTTGTATTGTAGTTTTCTCGCTTTCATAGTTATAGTAAACATTTGATGACAAACATATGATTGTTTCTCTTTCTCTCTCCATCTTATTTTTGTAAGTAGATTAGATAGAAATTATTTTGGTCTAATCTCTTGCTTGATAAGAACACCAAAAAAATTATAAAATATAAAAATGACAAACATAAACAAATGCGAATTGTGGATTTTATAAAACCAAATGTTTTCCTCCCTTTGTTCGACTCGGGACTCACCTCAAGTTTTGGTTATAAAAATTATCTTATTAACGAAATTTCTTGCTAATCAAACTACGACGATGGGTTTCTAAACTCAAAGCTTTTTTCGTGATGAATTTTTGTCGATCAATTTGGCACTGTTACTGGGGAGGCAATGCTCTTTGGATTTTCTCATGTTCTTTAGCCTTACCTAACTTTTATCTCACTTTTTCTCTGATCCTACTATGATTGCAGGTACTCTTCCGAGGCACGCCAAAGCAGTTAGATCGGAGAAAACTGCGGATGAAGGTTTTGTAAATGTACCCCCATCACCCTACCCTAGATTTCATTTCACAACACTAATAACTCATACTCAAATCAACCTAGGTGCTTTTATAAACCCTAGGATAGATCTGGTTGATTGATTATCACTTTGCCTCATCTCGCCCACCCACATAAATTAAAAAATTAAAAAAAAAAGTTATCTGATTGTGGGATTTACTGCAAGAGGCACACATTAATACCCACAACTCTTGACTTAAGGTGTATCACTTTACATTGACTCTACCACTTAACCGGAATCTGACCTGGGGATCTGGTACACCTTAACTCAACACACAAATAAGTGAGTAGAAAATTTGAATATGCTAAACATTTTGTGTGCCTTAATCAAGTGGTGTAACAGGCCAATTGATTGCACTGTTTGGGCTGCACCACTTAAAATAAAAGCGATCAATCAAGTAGCTTGCCACTTAGGGTTGAACTTTAGGGCTGAACCAGGCACTTCGCATTATTTTTTTTTATTTCTAAAGGAATATATCATCGCCAGTGCTTTTAAAACTTGGAGTGTTCTACTAAGACTAATTGAACGAACCTAAAAATTAAACCCTAAAAGCTACTAAACAAGGTTAAACCCTAAAAAAGCACATCATCAAAAGACCTTGTTTGCAAACCCTAGTTGTGCATGCACACACATTTTAACTGATCATTAATGGCACAACCCACCTAAAAGGCCCATCACATTCCAAGAACACAATCATCCCAAGCGTAACTAGACTGAGTAGACGTTAGCCTTAAGGATTGATTTGCTCTTTGGCGCTCAGATTGCGATTTTTTTTTATTAATCTGCTTCTACTGGTCCATTTGACATCAATCTAGGGGAGCAGCGTAAAATGACCACGGTTGGGGGGTATCAAATCAACCGGAGGCGCAAACCAAAGGAAGAACCTTCTCCCCAACCCCTCCCTCTAACTGGTTGGATTGACTGAATAAAAGTAGACCAAATCATTTCTGTCATCTCAAGATGGTTCTTGTGAGTCTGTAGGTCATTAAGCTAACCCACCGAAGGACAGGGTTGATTGCTTCTATTGCAGGGCTCCTTTCTTTCTTCTATTTTTCCTTCCTGCTACACTATGTATGCTTCCACATCCTACACACATTTCCCATCCTACCCTCCTACCAACACTTATCCTCAAGATGATTACTATCTAGACTTGATTTATGACTACCCATCCACTAGCCGAGAGAACTTTGATTGGGGATATGAATCCACACCTCAGTGTCCATGGCCTAACCCTGTGCAACAAGACTATGATTGTTATCCTTCTCACGCCCACGATGATTGTAGATCGCCACCCTTTGATGATCAACCTAACCCGATCTACAATCAAGAAGGATACGTTGAGTATAACACCAACTCTCCCCAGGATTATGCTATACATAGGTCACCTCCATTCTTTGAACAACCCGAGATGACCTACTATCAAGGAGTGACCCTAGAACCTCAATATCTTGACCCCCCTAGATTGAACCCAAACCCACCAAACCCTGAATCGAACCATTCTGTTCAGGTGAACCAGGTCCAGGATAGGATGTTGGCTAACTTGAGGAACATTATACAATCTTTAGAAGCTCAGCCAACACCATGCACTCAAGCATTGGAGCCTATGATCAAAATGATTGATGAGCTTACAAGCTCTTTATTGGATTTGTTCCAAGATGTTAGAGATAGGGACCCAGGTGTGTTTCTACTTGGGAAATTATCAAGATTGAGGATGAAATTCATGGTTGCCTTAGTCTAATCTTCGGATGATTCTCAGGATGAACCCCCTTTAGGAGAGCCAATGTCTGAACCTGCATTTTCTGAGATCGAGGATGACCAGGTTGGGTTAAAGCAACCAATTGAGGATGAACCGATTGCCTCATTTGGGATCCAAGAGCCAAGGAATAAGGAAAAATATGTCTCTATGGACCAGGAAATGACATACGATTTTGAGACATGTAAATGAGGATCAAGAATTCTTTGACTCTGAGGGTAAAGAATCTTTATGTGAAGTCTCACTTGAGCTTAAGGAAGATGATTTTAGTGAGACAAACAGGCTTGAGGAATCTGATGAACAATTTGATAGCCTGATTAGTGAAGATTATGATCATGTTGGGGCTAACTTGGAGGATCCAAATCTTGATTTATTAGAAGATTCAATCAATGGCCCCATCACTCAACCGCACACCAGAGAGCTGAATGATCATACCTTTGAGATCATTATGCCCAAGTCAATCCTGATTCAGCCACAATTGTTGGACTTGGGTATTTTAGAAGGGGTGTGCAACAATCTAGAGGTCCTGGAAACATTGTTTTTGGAGGGTTGAAATGTGGAAATGAACACAATTTTGGATCTAAGGGTTTCTACTAACCTAAAACCAGCAACTTTTTACGAGGACCAGTACGATATCTTTAACATGTGACCCAAGCTTTGAATAACCAAATATCCTTTTAAGCTAAACTTTATATGGACAACTAAACCTAGTGAATAAAATCTACCTTTTGTCCGACACTTTAGTCTTGGGTTGCACACCACCAAACCGCAAGCTCGACCTTGCAAGCTCAATATTCTTCGATTCTGGGTGATTTTCATCAGAACCTCAGAACCACTCGCCCTGGGGCATGGGTCTGCACCACAACTTGGTCCACATATGTGAACATCTTCTACTGGCGAGTTTGAAGATTAATCTTTTGATTTCAATTCTGACATGCACTTGTGAATTCTCAATTTCTTCCTTGTATGCATTTTATGCCTAGCTAAAGGCATTTAACTTAGCGTGTGTGTATACTCTCTTCTCTCAGCATAGTTGACCGGATTTTCACGAAATTCAGGTGATATTCTATTTGCTCTACCCTTTTCATGTCTTTCTTTTTACAATGAGAGCATTGCATCATTTAGGTATGTGTAGGGTGGATAATTAATTCCTGAAATCATTTTTTTAACTTCGTGGAAATTCATTTATTTTCATTTTCTTTAAAAAAAAAGAAAGAAATTAGGAGAAGGGAACTTAGGCACTTGGAAGTCATTAACTTTAGGAAATGATACGATAGGACCTAAATACTAGGACTCTTTAGGTCATTGGGCTTAATCAGCCTGGGTGTCCACTTGAATGTGGACTTAGTCTCGAGCCCTCGCCAAGTAATTTTATTTTAATTTGGTAAATAAACTGGGGCGATAAGTACACGACTTATCATCCCGCCCTCTAATTTGAGGGGACTGTAAGTCTAAACATCTACACACTATTTGCACTAACTCACTTTCCGATGTTTTTTACGGAAACTGCGTAGCCAATGAACCGTCTAGAGTGGTATGGCTGGCAAGTTGTTGGTGGTAATAGATCATCGATCAGTTGTCTACAGCCTTACCACACGACCATTCTCTTCCTGCTGCCTTTAGGTAAATCTTAGATCTGGGAAGCCACAACTTAGAAAAAAAAGGAAAAAAAAGAAATACCTAAAAAGAAAAAGAAAAACATAGAAAAAGGAGAAAATTAAAAATAAATATATAAGTAAAGCCACACTTCACCGCACGAGTATGGCTGGCAAGTGATTGATGGTAACAGCTCATTGGCTAGTTGTCCAAAGCCTAGCTCACAAAAATGCACAAATAATTCCTAAACACTTAAGAAGAAGTGAAGTAGAATAAGCCAGGGAGATATACATTGGGTTCGCCCTTGTGTTGACCCCGTAGGAAAATAGAAGAAAATAGGGAGAAAGCTACTGATCAGAAAGATAAACCTTTAGGTAGAATTTTTTTGGTCACCTAGGGTCATAGAAAACTGAAGTCTATTTTAATGACCTCTTATTGAGTCTATCACCCTTTCACAAGATGCTTGGCACTTAGAGTCCTTCTCGAGTCATGGGCGGGTCTAGTAGCCTTCAAAAGTTATCATGAAACTCTCAAACTCCAAAAGTACAAAAAAATTAGAAAAGAAGAAAAAAATAAATGTATGTTCCCTTTTCAAATAAGGTATGGACTTGGCGGGTTGCATTCTGGCAGACACCTGGGTACTATTGAGTTTTCATAGATAGGACCTTAGTTGAAATTTTCTATTGTTAATAAACAACCTAGGCCTAAGTGATCGAGTCCTAATTCTATTTTAATACATAGCATGTAATTTAAGTTTGCTAGGGACTAGCAAAAGATAGGCATGGGGTTTGCTGTAAACATAGCTATCTAGGTTAAAATACCTATTCATGCATGTTCCTAGGCTTAGATTTGCATTTCATATTATAAATATTGCATAGAATGAACCATTCTACATTTAGAGTAGCTGTGTATATTTTAGGTTAATTGCATCCTCTTTATGGCTAGGAGGGAAGGAGATTTATTTCACTGCCTCGGATGGACGATCTGACCGTATGAATCTGATCTGGAAGATGATCAAAGTCTAATCCCTTCAAAATTGTCTAGATTAGAATCTTGTAGCACCATATGAAGTTCAAAGAAGATCAATGGCCAGGGGGCAATGAGGCATCTTTATGGGCTTCAGATGAAAAATCCAACCATATGGATGTATCCGGAGCAACGATCGAAGTCTAGCAATGTGGAAATCATCTTGATCTAAGCACCATGGCACCCTCTGCAATAGAAGAAAGATGGACAGCCAAGATGGCACCATGTGGTGCCATTATGGCTGCCCAACATCGGCCATCAACGACTATAGGTGCCCCATCATCTTGTACCATAGCCGTTGGATCAAGATCCCATGACTGAGGTTCCCTCGAGCCTGCAGCTCCCACACCATCTTCTCGACACTTCGGGTAGCATGGTGCAATGGTGGAGGTTTTGGCTTCTAAGGAATAGGTGCAAGTTCGAATCTCCACAGCCACCCAATTTGCAATTGGATGCACTGACCGCACACAAAGCATAGCCTTGCAGCACGTACAAGCACAACGCCAGTGTGCACGCATGTGACAAGGCATGAGGGGCAAGGGCACATGATGCATGCTCCAGCGATGGAGTGGATCTTCAATGACAGCTTGCATGGTCTTTAGTGACGATTGCAGCAATCACTAAGGCCCTTGGACGTATTTCTTCCTCTTCCTTTCGCTATAAACGGACTTACCCCCCTCCATTCTTCACCATGTCCTCCTTTCTTTTCCTCACCACCTCCAAGCCTTTAGAGAGAGCTTGTCCCAAGCCTGGAATGCCCCTCTAGAGTAGAACCAAATATTTTCCTACCTCTCATCCTTATTCATGGAGTATCCCGCTGCCATCCTCTCACCTCCTATGGGAAGAAAATCCTTGTAGCGATGACAACTTGCCTTGTCCTCTTTCCTCTGCCATCATTCTCCCTCGTCTCGCTCCTCACCACCTTCTTTGAGGCACTGTCCAAGCAAGCTGTCCTCCAACCGATCATTGAGGTGGATTCTTCTCACCTATCCCTATCATTTTGCTTTTGTAGTGTAGCTTTCTTGCTTTCATAGTTGTAGTAAACTTTTGATGAGAAATATAAGACTGCCTCTCTCTCACTCTATCCTATTTTTGCAAGTAGATTAGATAGAAATTATTTCAGCCTGATCTCTTGCTTGATAAAACACCAAAAAAATTCTAAAAGATAAAAATGACAAAAAGAAATAAAAGCGAAGTGAAGATTTCATAAAATCAAATGTTTGCCTCGCCATCTTTGACTTGGGACTCACCTCTAGTTTCAGTTATAAATATTATTCGATTGACTGGTTTTCTTACAAATCGAACTACGACAATGGGTTTTGAAACACAATACTTTTTTTGCATCGAATTTCCATTGATCATAGTTTAAGGAAGATCAACAGCCAAGGGATTAGGTGACACAATTGAAAGCTTCAAAGGGAAAATCTGACCATATGGATGGATCCAGATCAATGATCATAGCGCAACAGTGTAGAAATCATCCCAATCCGACATCCGTGGTGCCACCTACAAAGGAAAGAAGATGGATAGCCTAGATCATGCCAAGTGGTGCTATCCAGGCCACCCGAGGGCAGCAGTAGTCGTGCGTGCACTAACGCGTACACCACAGCTCATAGCTCGTGGTATGCCAGTGGGCGTGTTGAACACTGACGCTCGGAGCACATTCCAGTAGCGCTACATGTGGGGACGTAAGTTGGACCTTGAGCAATGCTTGCGTCGGATCTTCAACGACATTTGTGGATGTCACTAATTGTCCACACATGAAATGCTTCCTTTTCTCCACTATAAAAGGACCTCTACCCCTCCCATTCTTCATTATCTCTTCCTTTCTCTCCCTTACCACCTCCAAGGTTCTAGAGAAAGCTTGTCCCATGCCAAGGATGCTCCTCTAGAGTAGAAAATCAAAATATTTTCCTACCTCTCACCGGCATTCTTGGAGCATCTCATGGCCATCATGTTACCACTTTGGGAAGTAGATCCTCACCGCAATGCCATCCCATCCTACCCACTGTCCTCTGATACCATTCTCCTTCATCCAGCCTCTCACTACCTTTGTCTTGCCATCGTCAGAGCGAGTCGTCCTCCAAGCAACCATCGAGGGGGACTCTTTTCACCACTCTCAATCTTTATCACTTTCTAGTGTAGTTGTTTATCTTTAGCACACTAAGATTAGCAATATATTGATGTTTCTCTCTCTCTCTTATTTTGTACATAGATTAGTTAGATTAAGTTCTGTTGATATGACCTCTTGCCATATAAAATAGCAAAAACAAATAAAATCGAAAGCATAGATTTCAAACCTAAATGCTCACCGCCCTGTGTTCTATCCAGGACTCACCTCGAGTTTTGGTATAAATTTTGTTTGGTAGCTATTTATATCATAGCGATTTACTACGTTGACGAGTTCTCCAAAATCCTGATTTTCCACCACGAAAACACGCTCATCAATGACCTGGTGTACAAGTGCATATTGAACTAGAACTCAGATGAGTAACCGAACCTTACAGATGGATCTGGATCCTCGAACGGAGTCCAACGAACTCAAAATCACCTCAATTTGACTTTTGTAGCTCCCACAACAAGACCTAAAAGTTCTAACTGTTGATCTAATCGTCAACGGCTGTCATTGCACCACTTGTCGCCCACAGTGGCCTTCAGCAGCATCTGCATCTTCCCTTCTTTGCACGGATGCGTGATCTTATCCGCACGATCCGCATCCAATGGTTGTGAATGCATGACCAGCAATGCACCCACACGACAATCAGCATGCGTGGCCCATCTATTGAGATGAGCACTTGCATCCAAGTGCCTTGATTTTGAGTCCTCCCGAGGCTCAAATTAGCTGCACGCGAGTGGTGGATGAAATTTGCCTGCCGAAACTTCATTAAACAATTAAGGAGCAGCTGATCTGCGAGTGCAACGAGCGCCATCCAGCAATACATGCACAATCACACATGTTCCGCACGATTTAAAGTGCATGCTTGTGCGTGATCTTGACCCTCCGATGGTAATCTGCGGCACACATGCAATGGTGGGCATGCGACAACAACTATGCTTGCATAGGTGCTAGCAAGTGAATGAGCTGGACTACAGTGAGGCCTACAGCTGGGCTACAGTGATGTCATTGCTTTCGCTTATTAGTGTATACCTATTTTAGCTCCCTCTCCTCCACTACATAAAGGCCTACACCCTACCATTGATCATGATCTCTCAACATCTACTACTAAGCACATCCCCACCTCCATAAAGCTTTAAAGAGTGTTCCTGGAGCTGCCGAGCCACTGACAGAAGCCCCTCCATCACCGTGGCTGCCTTGCATCTTCATTTATTGCATGTAATTGCGAGTGTTCTTTATCTTAATGCTTATGTCTTGAAGCTTTCATCTAGCATTGTAGTTATAAAATAATTCCACTTATTCAAAACATTACTTTTGTCTTGTGCCCATCTTAGCTAGACACTGTTATGCTTCATCATGTCTACTCTTCATGCATAGTTAGAGATCGTTATTATACTTCAAATTTCTAACCATAATCCCTCTCTCTCTCTTTTCGTAAGCAAACAAAGCAAAATATCTTGTAACATTAAGGGATTAATTGATCTGATTCCACACCTCTATTCCTCCTTGTGTTCGGCACTTGGACCCACCGTTAAATTTTCTTTTTAAAATTGATGTCATAAAGACTTGGTACAACGAACGAATTATCTAAATGCATTTTTCAATGTCATAGTCCTAGGAAGATCAACGACAAGGGGGCAAGGTGACATAATTTGGAGCTTCAAGTGAGAAATCCAACCATACGGATGGATTTGGATCGACGATTGCGGCCTAACGATGTGAAAAGTGACCCAATTTGACATCCGTGGTGCCACCTACAAGCATCTAAAGATGGATGGCCAAGAAGATGCCACATGGCATCATCCAGGCCACCCAAAGCTGTCTAAGCCATCCCCGCTCAATTTTGAAGGAAACTCCATCATACGATCCCATCCGTTGGATTTCCATCCAGTGGCTATAAAGCAGCAATGATGCCTCGAGCAGCATTACATCCACTAAACATAAAGTCACGTGTAGCACAATCGTAAACGAGAGCACTCCTAACATGTGACGTGGGTTCGAATCCCCCGCGATGCAGGTTTGAATCTCCCGTGCCTCAAATCTTGCATGCAAGCTGAAGAGGCTAAATATAGCTACTCGATTCAGATCCGGCAATGACGACAAAGCCATGTGGCAACTTGGATCAGTGCGAATGCAGCTGGGTAGGAAACGTGTGATCACACTTGCAGATGCACATGCCATCTGACACCCACTAGAGGCACAATCTGGAGCATCAGTTCGCACACGATCTTAGACCCTTAGATCTTGATCCAATGGTAGGTGGGTGTGGCAGTTGTGCGTGCGTGAGGGCTACATGCACATGAGCAAGTGTGACTGGGGGCCTTTGGCAATGCTTGTAGCGAATCTTCAGTAGTGATTTTAAATGTCGTTGTTAACCCGTGATCTTTTTATGCCTTCATTCCTCCACTATAAAAGGATAACCATCCCTCCCATTCTTCATCTCTTCCTCTTCTTCCCTGTCCTCCTCCAAAGCTCTAAGGAGCTGGTCCCAAGCCCTAGATGCTCCTTAGAGTACAAAAGTAAAATATTTTTGCACTTCTCACCCTCCTTCATGGAGCATCTTGTGGCCATCCTCTTACCTCAATCTGAAAGTAGATCCTCGCTACGATGCCATCCTACCCTATCTGCCTTCCTCTGACGTCATTCTTCTTCATCCAGCCTCTCAGCACTTTCAGTTTGGCACCATCAAAGCAAGTTCTCCTCCAAGTAGCCGTCGAGGGGGATTCTTCTCACCTATATCTATCTTTTATCGCTTTTCTAGTGTAGTTGTAATTTCTTCCTTGATTATCTGTGGTAAACTTCGATTAGATAAATATATTGATATTCTCTCTGTCTGTCTCTCTCTCTTATTTTACAAGTAGATTAGTTAGATAAATATTTTTTCGATCTGATCTCTTGCCTTATAAAAATACCAAAAAAATCACAAAAGATAAAAACACCAAAAACAAATAAAGCCAAGGCACGGATTTCTACAAATCAAATGTTCACCTCCCCATGTTTGACTCAGAACTCTCTCGAGCTTCAGTTATAAATTTATCTGATAGTAGATTTTTGCACACTACGACGATGGGTTTACGACTTAAATTTTTTCATGTACAAATCTCGCTAATCATTTTGGCACCAATGCCGGGAAGGCAATGCTCTTTGGTTTTTCTCATGGTTTTTGCCTTACCTAACTTTTATCTCACTTCTTCTTTGATCTTGTTGTGATTGTAGGTACTCCTTCGAGGCAGGCTAGAGTGGCTAGATTGGAGAAAAGTACTGAAGAAGGTTTTGTAAGTGTATCCCCACCACCCACTGATCTCCTAATAACTCAAACTCAAACCAACCTAGGTGCTTTCATAAACCCTAGGATAGAAATGATTGTTTGATTGCCACTTCACAACACCTCACCCCCACATAAATATATAGAAAAAAAATTCTTTAGCTGATTGTGGGACATAAATTAAAATATACACACCTTACACACCCACAATTTTTCATCCTAAGACACATAATCACTTTGATTCTATCTCTTAACTGGGATCTGACCTATGGACCCAGTACACTTCAACTTAATACACATATGTAGAATTCTGATTAGGTTAAGACAGTGTGTGCCTTAATTTGTGGTGCAAATAAGCCAATTGATTGAATTGTTTGGGCCACACCACTTAAGATAAAAGTCATTCATCAGTAGCTTGCTCTTTATGGTTGATTTTTAGGGTAGAACTAGACACTCCAAATTATCTTTGATTTTAAAGGAATATAACATCACTAGTGCTTTCAAAACTAGGAGTGTTCCACTGAACTTTGATTGAATATACCTAAAGATTAAATCCTAAAAGATACTAAGCAAGATTTGAACTTTAAAATCTACCTCATTGTTGAAAATCATACTTGAAAGCCTTGGTTGTGCACGCACATGCATCTTAACTAATTTTTAAGGGAACAACCCATCTAAAGGGCCCATCCCATTCCAAGTGCACAATCGTCCCAAGGCTAATTAAAACTAAGTAGACGTTGGCCTTAAGGATTAGCTCTCTTTGGGACTCCAATTGAGATTTTTTTTCCGTTAATCTACTTCTACTGGTCCACCTGATGTCAAGCTAGGGGAGTAGTGTCAAACGAGCACAGTTAGCTAGTGTCAAGGGAACCGAAGGCGTAACCCAAAGGAAGAACCTTCTCCCCAATTCCTCCCTCTAACTAGTTGGATTGACCGAACAGAAGTAGACCAAATCATTTCTTTTATCTCAAGATGGGTTCTGAGAGTCTGTAGGTGTTTAGGCTACTGACTGCTCGAAATGCTTTTGTGTTAATCACTTGTTGTAGCATGTTTTATGACATCAATTTTAATAGAAGAATCGGACGTGAGTCCAAGTGTCGAACACAGGGTGGTAAAGTATTGAATCTGCTAATCGCTTTCATGTCACAAATATATGTCGATTTGTTCACTTGCTAAATGAATAGAGAAAGAAAGAGAGATAGGGAAAGAGAGAGAGAGAGATAGGGTTAGAAATCCATGCCCAAGAGATGATAAGAACAAGATATCAAAGATATATTCTAGTAATTATCCAAATGTTGTCATCAGCAAAAATGTATATGAATGCTTGAATGAAAGAAATAAGTTATAACTATGAAAGAAAATAAACTAAGAACAAGGATGAAGACGACGTTGAGGTAGCCACGGCGGTGGAGAAGCTTCCGTCGACAGCTCGATAGCTCAAGACCTTGCTTCGAGCTATATTAAGGTCTTCGATACTCTAGGGCAGGTGATGGTCAAAAAGTGGAGGAGGATGGTGATTGCACTGCAAAAATACGTTTGCAATTGCGTTGTCTTGTGCTATTTCCTAGCATTACCAGTGCATATTAGGTTTCCATAGCCGTATTTGTGAAAATACATGCATGCATGCATTTAATTGAGAGGGGTGCAGAGTGAAATAAATGGCCTTGCAATTCACTTATTCTTCAAGTGCTGTCTAGCAAAACTTCCATCTTCATTTCTTATTTCTTTTTGATTTTTTACTTTCTTCCCGTGGCTACAAGGCATGGCATGGCTGGATCTTCTTCTTCGCACCTTGCCTTGCAGTTGCATGCCCAGCCTCTCCCAGCCATGAGCCATGCACAGTCGCATGCACAGCCAGGGCATGGCTGTGCATGCTTTCTTCTTCTATAAAAATAGGGCAGCTTCTTCTTGCAAAGGGAGCCTGGTCCCCAGCCAAGAAAAACCCAATGCAGCTTCTTCTCCAGGCCACCGTCCCCTCCTCTCTCCCTACATACGCAGGACCTCCTCCTCAGAGGAGACACTCTACGGACAGGAGCACCTCACGGTGGTGCACACCCACCACCGTGATACCACCACCACCCAGCTCATCAAAGAGCTGGTGGGTGTAGTGGTCTTCTTTCCCTATTTCCTCATTTGAAGCCCTCCCGCCATTACCAGAAAGCTTCAAGCTATGAAGCTCCACCGGCCACCACACGCCCCTACAGCAGCCGACCGAGCTCCACAGCAGTAGCAGTCAGGAGGCAGCAGCCGCAAAGCCCCTCCAGTGCATGCCTGCAGGCCGCCCTCGCCTCCCGCTTCTTTGCACTGCACTCACCTTTCCGCCCACAACCGGCCACCGTGCACCCCTGCAGTAGCCAGCCAAGCTTCACTGCGCCCGCCAGCCAACACCTGCAGGCCACCGCGCTCCCTATAGCGCTCCTTCTTCTGCGACCCAGCCCTCTCCGTGCACTCTGTCGTGAAGTCCCGCCCGCAAGCCAGCAGCCGGAGCCACTCTTCCGCACTTGTGTCGAGCAGTTTGCACTCACAGCACCGGACGCAGGTGGTTGCACGGCTCGCCCGGCCACTGTAGCACTATTCAGGCATTTCTGCGAAACATTGTGGCTGCAGTGGGGTGATCGGTAAGTTTCTCACTTATCCGATCACCCGGTGCGCCGCTACCGGCCACTGCCCGCACCAGCATCCAACCCCGCACCCGCTCCAGCACTTGCCTGCGCATCTGCGTGCGCCTGCGTCGCCCGCTCCCACCCGCATACGCCCACCCACTTCTTTAGCACCTACTCTTCATGCAGCGCGGTGCGCTGCAGCCTCTTCTCTCCCACGAGCTTACTCACTCCCAGTACGCTCCTCTCTGTGCGCATATGTGCTTGCGCATGCACGCGTGGACTCCACACGGCGCTTGGGTGATTCAGACGCCTTAACCCTCCAGCCCTCACTCCAACAGGAAGCGCGCGCTCTTTCTCTCTCTCTCTCCCTCTCACTCTCTCTCTCTCTCTCTCTCACAGCACTCGCTCACTCTCTTTACCGACACTTACACACCTACACTCACACTCTTATACACACACACACCCCTATGCACTATTATATACTTATACTTATAAATATATATATACATATATATTTATATCTATATTTATTTATATATATATATATATACTTATATCTATACATATAGTAGTACCTATATACCTAGGTATTAATATACATATATACATATATATATATCTATATACTTATACATATATATATACATATATATTTACATATATACATATACTTATATACATATATATATATATACAGATGTATATATACATATATCTATACATATATAAGCAGTTATGTAACAATGCATTAGTCTATATATATATATCTATATACTTATATATATATATATATACATATATACTTACATATATACATATATTTATATAAACATATATCTATATATATATTATTACCTATAAAACAAAGTATAAGTATAGATACATATATATATATACATATATACACACCTACTTACACATATATATATATATAAAAATATACATACATATATACATATATATCTATATAACTATATATACATATATATATATACATATCTATCTACATATATCTATAACATATATTAAAATATAAATATATTTACATCAATATAGTTATATATACATACGTATACGTATATATATACATATATATATATCTATACATATAACTACATATATACCTATTTATTTATAACCATATATACATATAGATATTTTTACATATATACATATATATATATATATTTTTTCACATTACTTACCATACTTTGTATCGCGGGAATATCTGCACTAGTTGCTGATATTCCTCGATGCACGCGTATAGAAAGCATGTTCGCATGCATCTTCCACCAATCCACCTTACACATGGCACTTCGTCTTGTTGGTTGCATCTTTCTTGACAACGACCGACTCGACACCGTGCTACACACCATCTTTGCCTCCACCCCACCCCTTTATACATATATACTATATACATATATATATACTATAGTTACTTTACTTCTGCTTCTCTTTCCTACCAATAAAAAGACAAAAAATATATATATAAAAGAGAAAAGATAATTCTTGA
The DNA here is from genome assembly GCA_037157565.1 of Thalassia testudinum. Taxonomy (NCBI): domain Eukaryota; kingdom Viridiplantae; phylum Streptophyta; class Magnoliopsida; order Alismatales; family Hydrocharitaceae; genus Thalassia; species Thalassia testudinum. Next base: position 15,648,562 of record JAZHRO010000063.1, read on the forward strand.
CTTGCAGGTACTCCGTCTTGCGAATAGCAAGACCCGTTTTGGAACCCTGATTTGGCTTAAAGCCAAGAACCTAATTTTGAGGGTGTGCCTCAAGGACCAAGATTACCAGAAAAAAATCTTAAATAGAAAAACACCAAAAACACAGTAAACGAACAAAAGAGATTCGTTGTAGGAAAGGCGTAGAATCTTGACTTCTAACCCCACTTCCCTGAGTTTGACCCTGGGCCTAAAAGTGACCAAGATAAAATTAAGTAGGCCAGGTAAAAAAAAAATTTTGTAAAGAGATGGTTAGGCTCGATTTAGGTTAACTACTATACACACTTCAATGATAAAATTACCATATTAACACACCTATCCGAGTCCAACCACCATCTTTTCTGGTACCGTTACCGGGGATGTGCACCTTCAAGTAAGTTTCTATTCCATTCCTTTCATTTTTTCTCTTCTCTCTCATGGGTGTCTCTGTTTTTGGTGTGCAGGTAAACCTGTTGCAAGGAGAAGGTAGGCAGACAAAGTCAGAGACGTGGGCAGATCCAAGGTAGGAACGAGAGCATGAAGACGCCAACACTGCACTAGAGCTTTGCACATGTTGCTGCACAAGTAGGTCGTTCTTTCTTAGCAACCTAGGCTAACTTGTCACCTTAATAAAAAAAAAAACTAAAAAGTAGAAAAACTTCTTGGGATCTCTTGGGGCAAGTGGATTAAAATTCACTTGTTTGATTGATTGCCTTTACTCCCACTGCCCCAGGATTTCCCACGTTACTTCGCATAGCGAAAATCCAAGAATCTTGATTCTTGAATTTTTTGCTGTGTGAAGTATTCTTTGAGGCAAACATAAAAATATTGATTGCACCCCTCTTTGCCTCACTTATCTGCAAATTCGGGATCACATTTTTGGTGGGGAGACTTGGAATTGACTTGATTCCAACCCCACCACGACTTTTCAACTTGCCTAAGATTCGATCCCGAATACTTCAACCCCAACAAATTGATTTTCTTTATCTTTTGGTTGAGCCTTGTGTGGAAATCATTTTTGGTGATTGGAAGCAATTGAAATGAAGTGCTTTGGCTCCCTTTCACACTAATCTAAAACTAATTCGTGCATCCACACATAGAAATCTCCATTTAGGGAAGCCCATTGCATTTTAGCTTGCATTAACCAATTGACATTGAAGAAGGGTTTTTTGGGCATAGAAGAAAACTTGTATTCTTGCAAAACCCGGAGATTGGTTGAATTGGTATTTCAGCGAAATCCTAAAATCCATACTACTTAAGGCTAAATTCTAAAAACCATTCACCAATTAAAACTTCAATTCGGGGAGATTTCCCCGTTGCATGCTTGTTTTACACACTCTGAAAATCAATCACTTGGGCATTACCCGTAAATAACGCCCTTCACATTCCAAAAGCACTTGATCCTAAGCCTCTAACAAAAATTGGTAGTAACTTGACCCTTGTTAAGGATTGGAGGTCTAACTACCTGCGTGTAGCGCCTATGTGCTGGTGAGGGTTCTCGCGTGCTATCGGGTGTCTAAGACTGGGGCAAACGGCCTTTCAATCTGGCTCGGTGGTTCTGCAGTGCTCGCATTTGGTTCCGTAGTCTGTGATTGTAGGTAACTTAGATCCTTAGGTCTAAGGGCACACTGTAGAGGTTAGGAATTTCATTGTATTGATTTGTCATCAAGTGTACCTTTGCGGCATCATTTCTCTCATCTCTTTTCCCTTCTTACCTCCCCCAATTCTTCCTGCGATAGTGCATGTTTGGGAGGAGGTCACAAAACCCTGAACTGTTTGAATTGCCTGATAAATTTAGAAAAGAAGCCGAATCATCCTCCTCCTCTACAAACATGGCTACACGCCCACCCCCAAATCCCGAGGGAGGAAACTGCCCTCAAAACCCACTAGGTGGTGGAGCCTTGGATCCCATAACCCGCCTCCAAGGTCAAATGGAAATGTATAATGAGAAAATTGAAGCCATAAGGGAAACATTGAAGGAAATGAAGAACCCTCCCGAATGGGAGGAGCCTAGGTCTCTTAACTCCTACCAGAATCTTACTGCTACAGAGACCATAGGACAAATTCTGGTCCCCATGGGCGGGGATGACTTTGAACTGAAACCTAACATTATTGGCCTAATAAATTTTCACTTCCATGGTCTTGCAAGTGAAGATCCTTTTCTCCACTTGGAAGGCCTAACCCGATTAGCTGAAACAGTTAAACCAAGAGATATCAGGTTACCTATAATCCTCATGAAAATGTTCCCATTTTCATTGTGGAATAAAGCGTCGCAGTGGTTACGCACCCTTGGGAGAACCATCCACTCTTGGGAAGAGATGCGAACAACATTTCTTATGAAATTCTTCCCAATCGGATGAACCAATGTGCTTCGCCGTGCTATCACCTCCTTTACGCAACAAAACGGTGAACAATTTGATGAGGCATGGGAGAGGTATAATGACCTCCTCAGGAAGTGTCCGCACCACGGTCTGCCTAAGTGGCATATAGCCCAGATTTTCTACTATGGGCTAAATGAGACTATGAAGTAAATTGCAGACGCATCCTGCGGAGGGAATTTTATGAATAAAGACAAGCATGGAGCATTCGAATTATTTGAAAATATGAGTGAAAACTCAATGAACAATGGCTCCATTGTCGCCTTTAATCGAACCAGCCTACCTCGAAATGTCCACGAAGCTGACACGGGACCCTCCCATTCATCCACTGATCTCAGCCTTATCACACAAAAATTGGATGAAGTTCCCGTCGTGCACAAGAAGCTGGATGAGCTTCTGGCCAACCCTGCCCATTCTATGGCAAACACCCCTACCTCACTACTTCCTCACAATCCCAATTCTTCCAAGATCAGGCTTATCCCAAGAAAACCCGTAAGACCTTCCTTATCGAGTGTCGCATCGAGAAACTCGGTAAGTCATGTGGAACTGGCTTCTGCGAGCTAGTATTTCGACACGGAGGACCAAGCCTCCGTGTGCTCGGACGCATATTTACACGTGAACACGTCTTCTTGCATAGAAGACGCTTGCACCTTGGGGAATAACCCGTTCTCTGCCACTTATAACCCAGGCTGACAAAATCATCCAAACTTCGTATGGTCCAACAACCCGCAGCGCCAAAACCCTGCAGGTGGACCAATGCAACCATCCGCACCCATCATCCCAAGGGCTCAGTCTAATCCTATGGCGAATCGGCCATTAGGCCCTTGCGTACCGTAAACCAAACACGCATCAAGTCCTCTTGATAAATTGATGTGAATAATGACAGAAATGTCAAAGCACCATGAAGAGAACATGACCTCTCTTCAGCACCAATTGGCGCAGCAAAATGCTGAGATCAGTCAACTACGCATGGCGACTCGATCTCAGGGCACTCTTCCCGCCCAACCTGTTCCAAACCTGTGAAATTCTGTACCCCGTGGTCCTCAACCACAGGTACGACCTTCTCAGTGGTAGGTTAATCAAATTCTGCAAGCTTCGAGCATTCCACCGGGATTTCAAGCTAATCCCTCTACAGCACCGCACTCTTATGACCCTATTTGAACCCTCCTCCACCGTATGATCCCACTGGACCCGCATCGTCCAATGCTATCACTACGAGGAGCGGTAAGCAAACCGTTGATCCGCCTCGAACTGATCCTGGCCCATCTTCTTCATTGCCCTCTCATTTGGGATGCACACTGCATTTGCGAGAGGACGATACTGATGAGAGCCACATCATGAGCCATAACTAGCTCATTTTGACCCAATAAAGAAAATAAAAGCCCCTACATAACCTAGAAGAGGGCATAAATGAAGGAATAAGTGTTCTGGGAAGAAAATATGAAATAAAGGTTAAAAGTGCAATTTTACCATTGTAGTACATAAACAGGATTTCTCAAAGGCAAAACATAGGTCAAATGGTCTAAATAAGATAAAAAGTGGGTTGATTCAATCAGAAATGGGTTTATGCACAATCTAGGAATTAAATGACATTTGATAACCCTAAAATAGACCTGCTTAAATCAACAATGTTTCGGCCAGGATAAAAATCAAGTAAACCTGATGAGTGGCTACTCATCATAGCTAAAAGGCCGAAATTAAGCTAGACACTAAGCAAAACAATATCAAATTAACACATAAAAAGGGTTAAGTGTGGGAATTAAAGAAAAGACCTAAAACTTTTAATGTGTGTTAAAACCTCCTAATTAGGTCACAAAAATGAGATATTCTGAAAACTAAAGAACAAATGATGATCCATGCATCAATTGAACACATAAACAAGTTTGAAAAGATAAATCAGAAGTAAAATCAATGTCTTAAATGTTCAATTAAGCACATGTAAAAATTTGAAAGAAATTGGACATCATTTAGGCTTAGAAATAAGTAGATTACAATTAGGTCCTTCATGCATTACATTTCTACCCTTCAAAACTCCTTCTTGGACCTTTTTGCAAGCCGCAGGGACCCTTCTGTATGACTGCAAGGCCCTTCCAGTTATAGTTCTTCTCACTTTTGGACCTGCACGCTATTCTTCTACCCCTTCGTTTAAGGGTCTTCCTGCAAGTTTTCCCTCATTTCAGAGAGAAGCCTGTGTTCTTCACGCGCACTGTAGCACGCGAAGAACACAACCATTCTCGACCGTCCATCACACTTTTGATCTCGATCTGCGGCTGGAATCAAATGGAACCTTCGCACGATTCGGTGCGTGTGTTCACCTCTCTTCCCAGATCTCATCTGACGGTCAGATCTCTCTCTTGACTCGCCGTGCGCTCTACCCATCTCATCCTCACCGCCGGCCTAATTTTGATTAACCTCACCCTTGCGGTGATCTCAATCACTGAGCTGCTATTTAAGCACCTCAGTGGTGTCGCGCGCAAAGGATCGCTCCCTCCTACATCTCTTAGCGATCAATTCTTCCACTCCAGTCTCTCCTCCTCATCTAGACCCTGATTTCACAGCCACCGGCTGTGGAATCATCGCCTGCTCTCGACCCTCCTCGTCGCTAAGGACCTCGTAGCACCTGAGGACGACCCTGGAGTCTCACTAGCAGACTCTGCCCTCCGCTGGAGTCACCCTCCTCCTTTCTTCCTCCTCAGCCGCCGGCTAAGGACCCATAGGTCCCATTCTTCCTTTTAGTTTAGTTTTTAATTCTGCACAAGTAGTGTTAGATTTAGTTTGCAGTAGTTTAGAATAGATTTAGTTTTAATTGTTAGTGTTTAATGTTAGCTGTAGTTAGATTAGTCTTAGGAGTAGAATTAGTATTAGATCCCCTCCCTCACCTCCTCTGATCAGTCCAGATCAGAGGGGAAGAATCATCTGTTCAATGTTCAATTTATCTCCCTCTTCATGTTTTGTTTTTCCATCATCCAAATTCTGATTCTTGTTTTTTCCTTTTTAACGACGAATTTTTCATCAATCACCCACACATCCTGACCCAATATCAGATCTGATGGCGCACTGCCTCAGATCTGAAAGTGGCGTCACAAGCACCATTTGGGGCTTCTCACTCACTCCATTTGTTTCACAAAAGCCCCTCTGTTTTAAATGGATTGCCTCAGTTTGTCAGAGCACTTTTGATTTGGATTTTAAAGGATTTTTACTCTCTGAAATGTTTTGACAGATCTGACAAATTGAAGGGATTTTTGGTTTTCATTGTAGGCAAGGATTCTGAGAAGTTCTCTAGTGATAGAGAACCAATCAGAAGAGCCTTTCATGATTCTGTTTATACTTTGTTTTGAATGCATTCGCCAGCTTCCATTAAATTTCCTTAATGCATTCTCAGTCTCTTTTTGCTATTTCAGAACTGCCATGCACTATTTATGTTGATGATCATTTCTGTATGGTGATTCTCTAACCTAAGGAGTTTTCCATACTCCTTAAGGTTGCAAGAAACTGGGATTGTGTTTCTTTGGTTTTAATTGATCGAGCTAAGTCTTCCTTCATGCTGTCTATGGCATTAGGAAGACTAACTCAATGCCATTTGAATGTTGATCTGAAAGGATGCTTCTGATAAGGTTTTTCCTAATGAGTATTTGAGCTGAATTTACAAGAGATTTTCGTGAGATTTAAACCCCTTTCAGATTTGGATTTCATCTCTTCAATGTTTAGTTTGTTTTGAATTTTATCTTGTTCCCAGTTATACAGCAACATGCTGCAACTTGTAGCTACATTTCCCTCCTTCTCCAAATTCTCTTCTCCTCCAAATTCCCCTTTCATCTGTGAATTTTTTGTTCCCCTTTCTCCAAGTGGACTAACTGCAGCAGCAGTTAGCCATTTGACAGTGGCTTAAGCCACTACTGCTGCTACAAAAACTCACCCTGAACAGCAACTAAAACCAACACTAAAACAGCACATTCTTCTCTTCTCCATCTCCTCTGACAGTAGCTGCGGCTGCTGTCTAAACTCAAATAAAAACTCAATCAACTCTAATTCCCTAACTTTATACAAAAGCCTAATGGCATAGACTTATTTTAAAACTGTAAATATACCCATTCATAGTATTATAACTATAGCATATCAGTTAGATACATAGTTATACTGTAAATATGTATAAAACCTGTACAGAAATTCGTATACATATGTAATCTATGTAAAAATATGTATATATATATACTAATCTATTATGCATGTATTTACTGATTTATGTATATATGTATGTACAGATTTATATTTACTTATTTAGTAGCTAAGTTAATAAGTTAGAGCAATAATCAAGTAAATAAATCTATAAACTTGGGAATATACATATATTAAGTAATTTAAGTTAGTCAAAGTATAATTATACCTAGTGTAACTTACTGTAACTTTGTTTTAATTATAAACTACACAGAATTGCTATTTTAGCCTAAATAAAACATAAATAAATTCATAAAAATACAATAAAAATATGTATTAAATACTTAAGTATGTAAGTTAAAACTGTTTAAGGTCAATTAGACCATTTACTAATTATTTATAAGTAATTAACTATTTAATCACCTAAATCAACCTGTACAATCAGCCTAGTTTAGTGAATTTATTTGTATAGTAAATATATTTAAAATTCAAAATTAATTAATCAATTATGTAGTATTATGTAAATATTTTATTTACCATATTTTATTTTATTTTTTTTAATAATTTATGGCCCCCAAATCGAGGGCCAAAAACGCGCACAGACGCAGCTGCGTCTGGTTTCCAGCGCACGATGTGGCACTGGAATAGCGCCACATCGTGGGCTGCAAACCAAACGCAGCATATAAATACAATTTATGCTATACCTTAATTAGTCGTCATGGCGCTGGGCGCCCGAAATGCGATCCCTTATCCGATAACCCGATTTGTGCTGAACTCTGATATGTGATGATATTGAATATGTGATGCATGTGTGCATGTGTGGGGCTGGAGGCCCGAGCGTGTGCGAAGTTGTTGAAGGCGTTGGGCTGAGGCCCTGCGCTGATACGAAAACGTAATTAAGGCACCTAATCTGAGATTAGGGCGCGCTTAGTAGAGGTCTGGTCCCACCCGTAGGGTGCTGTGTATCCCTCGAAAAGCGCACCCGCTAATTAAGCAAATTTTACACTAAGGACATTAGCCTAATAACCCCGTCTCCACTGCAGCCTCTGGAATACCACACAGAACAAAATGAAAGGACAGACGACTTAAAAAAAAGATAACACGAGATAACAACAGAAAAGACTCTGTACATACGTATAATTAAACCCACATAATTACTAACAGAATAAAACGACACTATAAATGTCGCTAAAGACCTGAGTTTGCTTCTTTAGGTTGTATATAGTGTTTTCTGAGATTTAGCGACGTTTATGTCTGTCACTAAAACTGATATATATGTCACTATAAATAAATGACTAGTAAGTTAAGTTTTTACACTATGGTATCCTAATGTAGTATGAACTAACATATTAGTGTTAATAGTATAACTTGTAAATACATAGTTTAGAGTATAATAATAGATTGTTTGATGCTTGTTCATAGTTAGTATTTTTGCAAGCACTTCTTAGTAACTAGGTAAATAAAACATTCATTCATTCTTTAAATGTAAAGTTTCTTTTTGAATAAGAAGACAATTTTGGAGATAATCAAAGAGTGACCGAATTAAATTCAATAAATTGCCTCCCAGAGAACGACCTGGAACAAAACCAGTAAAAATTAGATAAATAAGCAAATGATAATAATGGTTGTAATGATTGGTACTCACCCATACTCACCACTATACGACATCCTTAAGGTTATATTATACACCCTATGCTACAACGACATCGATGTCAACAACAACCATTTTCAGCATCATATTTTGGCGCCGTTGCCGGGGAGCATCGGTGTCAACAATTTACGACCATCATATTTTGGCGCCATTGCCGGGGAGGCAACGCTCTTTGCACCAAAATTTTCTTTTTATTCTTTTGTATATAAAAATTCTTTATTTCATTCATTCATTCATTGTAATTTCTTTTATTTTCCATTGAATTATTTGTGTATACATTCCTTTATTCTTTTACTAATCATTTGTTTTTCCACAGCACTTGAGGAGGAGTGTCGTCTTCCTGGTGGAGTTGCTACGCTCCAGATCCGTCTTCCTGGTGGAGTTTTGCCTCGAAGTAGCTGTAGGATTTTAGTATTAGTTTTAGTACAGATAGTTTTAGGTTTATTAATTAGGAACAATTGTTAGCCATAAGTTGTGAGAGCTTGTTCTCACACAATTTTTGTAATAATTCTGGACTTTATTTCTTTATCTTCTTAATTTCTTTCCTTACTTTTGAATTGCATATAAAATTTTTTCAGAAAAATCAAAAAATCAAAAAAATCAAAAAGACCTCATACTTATCTAGCAGCAGCATAACCTTAGGCATCCATTTTTAGGATTGCATTTCATTCCTGCTAGATTTTAATTCAAGTCAAATCTGCATTAGAAGATTGCTGGAGTCAGGTACGCATTTCTTACCTAACTCTAACTCCTGCCATATTTGCATTTGACTTAAAATTAAAGAAGACCACTACTTGTTCTGAATTTATTAAAAAGTGAAACGAGCAGCATAGAAAACACATTTTAATCACTTCAATTAAATCAAAAAGGAGATAGCAAAATTGGGTGAAACCATGTTTGAGATTTTAATCGCCTTGTGTTGAATGTTATCGTGCACACAGCACGATCACTTAAGGCCACAATACACGGGTTTCTACCTCATCTTTCTGCAACCACAGGATCTGGATTCGCACGCTCAGTCTTATCCAGATTCCCAATGGATTTTAGAGGTTTGCACTTCGCTAGGTTTATCTTAGGATACGTACAATTGCTTGAAACAATTGCTTGCGTATAACATACTTTGCGTAGCAGCCTCTAGGAAAAATTTTCTCCGATTCATTTCGATTGATTGGTCTTCTTGAATTGAGATTTTATTGGGATTCTTCTGTTTTATTATGAACGTTAAAAATTTTTCCCATTGAGTTGGATCGAATTAGAGTAAACGGGATTTCAAAAAAACCAACTCAATGGAAGGTAGGAGATCCCAAAACTCAGAACTTGTACTCCCCTTGGGTACTGCTACCCAAGCTACTGCATCATCTTCTTTGCCTTCCACTTCTAATCCCTTACCTCCTGAGTCTCAAAATACTTTTCACAATCCCCCTCGCCAAGAGGATGATCTTGATTCTTCACACTTTGAGGATTTTGAAGAACTTCCTCCAGACTTAGTTGCACATCCTCTACCACAGCAACCACCTATCCCTAGGTTCCAACCTCCACCTTATCCTAATCATCCTAATCCACCCCCGGAGAGAGGACCTATGCCTCATCTTCAGCACGTTTTCGATACACAACTACAAATGAATACCTTAACCCAACAGGTGCAACAGCTTGCTCAAGCTGTAAATCTATTAGCTAACCCCCAACCACAACCACTTCAACCTAGAAATCCTCAGGAACCACCCCAACCCCGTAGACCTCAACTACGAGATTATTATAATCCCGCAGTTGCCCAACCAATGCCTGTGGTACGTTATCCCAATGGGGGTCGTGCTGCTGAACTGAAGCCGAACATTATAGCACTCATTCCTCACTTCCATGGACTTGCTTCTGAGGACACTTTTCAGCATTTAGAGGAGCTGAAGAATCTTGCCCAAACTTTGGGTCCGCAAGGACATGATCAGCACACGCTTTTGATGAAAATGTTCTTTTCATTAAAAGATAAGGTAGCCTTTTGGTTTAGAACACTTGCACGGACTACACCTATAGATTCCTGGGCTTCTTTAGAACATGAGTTCTTAAAGAAGTACTTTCCTGTAGGCCGCACTAATGCCTTAAGGCGTGCCATCACCACCTTCACCCAGAATTCAGGAGAACCTATGCACGAGGCTTGGGAGAGATTCCATGAGCTTTTGAGAAAATGTCCCCACCATGGTGTCCCACGCTGGCAACAGGTCCAGATCTTCTACCATGGGCTCCATGATGACACACGGAATTTTGTAGATGCCGCTTGTGGAGGCAATTTCCTGTGTCGGGATGAGGACTCAGCCTTTGAGCTCTTTGAAGGCATGGCCGAAAACTCTATTAATAATGCTTCAATGAGCGTGTTTAATAGAAAGTCCTCACATTCCCACTCACACACGGGGGTACATGAAGCCCAATCCAGTAGCAAAGACTTAGAGATAGTGGCTAGTCAACTGGATAAAGTGGGCTTAATCGAGAAGAAAGTAGATGAAGTATGGAAATTTCTCTCAAAACACCCATCTTCTTCTTCTCAGTCACCAGCACAAAACACTTCTTCTCAGTTTCCCACAGGGAGGGAAACTGTGAATAACCTTTCTGTGACACAAACTGCATTACCGGATTTTCCATATCCTTCACCGGTTGGAGGAACCTTTGTTCCTCCCTACACTGACTTCCCTGCACCTTCTGGAGCTTCGGAGGAGCTTCATGCCATTCACAATGATCCTTTCACACAAACCTATAACCCTGGATGGCGTAATCATCCAAATTTCTCGTGGTCAGGAAATTCACAAAGACCATCTTTTCAACAACCTTCTGCACCACCTCCACAATTACACGGTTATCCACCGCGTACCTACCAGCAACCCCAACCCAGGTCCACCCAATACTCTCAATCTGGGACTACACGAGATGACCAGTTGGGGTCTATCATGAAAGCTCTTGCTGATATGCAACAACAGAATATTGCTATGCAGCAGAGACAGGACGCGGCCTTAGCTGAGATGAGATCCCAGCTATCACACTTGACGGAGTCCCGTCAACCACATTCACTCCCATCCCAAGCACAACCCAACCCTAGGAACATACCTGCTCAATGGTATGTCCAACCTAGACCAGCACTGCAAGACCAAACACATGACATTTCACAACCAGTGCATAACACTGAATCGACATGATCTTGAGACTTTTTTATAATGGAGCCGTTGAGATCACTGAACTTGACAAATCTGAACCCTTTATTGTTAATGGACAAAGACTGAAACCTTTCATTGAGCCGCATGATCTTAGACTTGTCAATTCCACCATTTCGCTCCTACATTTTGAGCTACCAACTAAGTTTTCGCCTAGCTGACGGCGTTAAACTTAGCAAACACCTACCCTTGTATATAGCTGTTTTACACCTTTCTTACTTTAGCTTTCATTTTCATATAGTGTCTACCCTTGCATTCTGAGCATACATTCATTGACACACATGTCATGCATTTCACTTCCTAGCCCGACTGTTCACTCTGATCCTAGATCAGACTTAAAATCGTCCGCACAGAGATTTTATCTCCTCATTCCGACTTCCTTTCATCACCCAGTCTAGGATAGTGAAAAGCAGAGCATGCATTTGCATCCACCCTTTCATTCAATGAGGACATTGAAACATTTAAGCATGGGGGGGTGTAAATGGTAAACCATTTAAACCAAAATGCAATTGTAGACACAACTATAGTACATATAGTATTATCAAAAAAATTATATACTTCAAAAAAAAATTGAAAAATTTTGAAAACCTTTCTTTAAAAATTACAAAGCTAAAAATACAAAAAAATAACAAATCAGAAAAATTCCAAAAATACAATAAGGGACATGTACTTCATTACCAAAGGAGGACATTCATTTCAAGAGGGGAGGGAGAGAAAGAAAAAGAAAAAGAAAGAAAAGATAAGTGATCTTATAGCTGAAAAAAAAAAAAATAATAATAATAATAGAATAAGTGTCTATGGACATTCAACCGTTACTAGTTTGACCTGCCGGGCCATAGAAGCTTGGTACAAGCTTAGGCTTAATACACTTCGAGTCTTGACAAGATAGACCACAGTCTCTCCTAACTTTAGGATAATTCTTGTACCTGAGTCACCAGTACAGGATTCGTTGGTTTGCTTTGACTTAGGAGTCTAAGTAACCTTGGCTTACACTACACAGTGTCAGGAAAGACCACTTGAACCTAAGCCTCAACCCTTGTGTTCATTAGGGAAGGTGGAGTCCTTACCTGTGCATGCAGGTAGACTCTTTGTCCTAATCTTTAGTTTTGTGTCTAGGAGAATCTCTTTCCACAAAAGAAATCCACCCACCAAATACAGTGCGCTCTACCAAATAAGTTCCGGAGACATACTGTTAAAAAAAAAAAAAAAAAAAGTCAAGTATGTTCTCCAAAAAGTCTGAAAAACTACTCTTCCACCAAAAATGTTTTCAGGGTTCAAAACAATACCTTGTTTGCCCACCAAAAAAAAAAAAAAAAATTCTTCTCTGAGCCACAAATACAATAAGGGTTGGGATTGAATACCATCAATTTTTGAGTCATCCGAAAGCATGAGCTGAAGTTAGGACCAACCTGGACTTAAAAAGAAGTGAAACCCCGGGATTGAGCCTTAGAATTCACCTGGTTAGTCCTGACTTATCACAAAGCACAGCCATAACTTCATAGCATTCTGAGTCTCTGTAAAACCCTCTGAGTCCTGGAATTCGACTTAAGGTTTAAATATCAAGAGTCCTTGTTGGTTGAGAGATGGTCTATGTCATTTAAGCCTCGAGTTCTGGTAGGTTATCCTCAGTAACCAGGTTCTCACAATGTCCAAAAACACAGTTGGTTTATTGAAAAAAATTTTTCAGCTTAAAGATCATCATAAAACACTTAAAAATTTTTGAAAGAAGAAAAAGATATCTTTACACACTTACCTTGCTGATACTTAAATTGCCTTACACTTCAACAGATTGTTTGCTAAGGGACTAGCAAAACGTAAGCATGGGGGTATGATGAGTGGCTACTCATCATAGCTAAAAGGCCGAAATTAAGCTAGACACTAAGCAAAACAATATCAAATTAACACATAAAAAGGGTTAAGTGTGGGAATTAAAGAAAAGACCTAAAACTTTTAATGTGTGTTAAAACCTCCTAATTAGGTCACAAAAATGAGATATTCTGAAAACTAAAGAACAAATGATGATCCATGCATCAATTGAACACATAAACAAGTTTGAAAAGATAAATCAGAAGTAAAATCAATGTCTTAAATGTTCAATTAAGCACATGTAAAAATTTGAAAGCAATTGGACATCATTTAGGCTTAGAAATAAATAGATTACAATTAGGTCCTTCATGCATTACATTTCTACCCTTCAAAACTCCTTCTTGGACCTTTTTGCAAGCCGCAGGGACCCTTCTGTATGACTGCAAGGCCCTTCCGGTTATAGTTCTTCTCACTTTTGGACCTGCACGCTATTCTTCTACCCCTTCGTTTAAGGGTCTTCCTGCAAGTTTTCCCTCATTTCAGAGAGAAGCCTGTGTTCTTCACGCGCACTGTAGCACGCGAAGAACACTGCCATTCTCGACCGTCCATCGCACTTTTGATCTCGATCCGCGGCTGGAATCAAATGGAACCTTCGCGCGATTCGGTGCGTGCGTTCACCTCTCTTCCCAGATCTCATCTGACGGTCAGATCTCTCTCTTGACTCGCCGCGCGCTCTACCCATCTCATCCTCACCGCCGGCCTAATTTTGATTAACCTCACCCTTGCGGTGATCTCAATCACTGAGCTGCTATTTAAGCACCTCAGTGGTGTCGCGCGCAAAGGATCGCTCCCTCCTACATCTCTTAGCGATCAATTCTTCCACTCCAGTCTCTCCTCCTCATCTAGACCCTGATTTCACAGCCACTGGCTGTGGAATCATCGCCTGCTCTCGACCCTCCTCATCGCTAAGGACCTCGTAGCACCTGAGGACGACCCTGGAGTCTCACTAGCAGACTCTTCCCTCCGCTGGAGTCACCCTCCTCCTTTCTTCCTCCTCAGCCGCCGGCTAAGGACCCATAGGTCCCATTCTTCCTTTTAGTTTAGTTTTTAATTCTGCACAAGTAGTGTTAGATTTAGTTTGCAGTAGTTTAGAATAGATTTAGTTTTAATTGTTAGTGTTTAATGTTAGCTGTAGTTAGATTAGTCTTAGGAGTAGAATTAGTATTAGATCCCCTCCCTCACCTCCTCTGATCAGTCCAGATCAGAGGGGAAGAATCATCTGTTCATTGTTCAATTTATCTCCGTCTTCATGTTTTGTTTTTCCATCATCCAAATTCTGATTCTTGTTTTTTCCTTTTTAACGACGAATTTTTCATCAATCACCAACACATCCTGACCCAATATCAGATCTGATCGCGCACTGCCTCAGATCTGAAAGTGGCGTCACAAGCACCATTTGGGGCTTCTCACTCACTCCATTTGTTTCACAAAAGCCCCTCTGTTTTAAATGGATTGCCTCAGTTTGTTAGAGCACTTTTGATTTGGATTTTAAAGGATTTTTACTCTCTGAAATGTTTTGACAGATCTGACAAATTGAAGGGATTTTTGGTTTTCATTGTAGGCAAGGATTCTGAGAAGTTCTCTGGTGACAGAGAACCAATCAGAAGAGCCTTTCATGATTCTATTTATACTTTGTTTTGAATGCATTCGCCAGCTTCCATTAAATTTCCTTAATGCATTCTCAGTCTCTTTTTGCTATTTCAGAACTGCCATGCACTATTTGTGTTGATGATCATTTCTGTATGGTGATTCTCTAACCTAAGGAGTTTTCCATACTCCTTAAGGTTGCAAGAAACTGGGATTGTGTTTCTTTGGTTTTAATTGATCGAGCTAAGTCTTCCTTCATGCTGTCTATGGCATTAGGAAGACTAACTCAATGCCATTTGAATGTTGATCTGAAAGGATGCTTCTGATAAGGTTTTTCCTAATGAGTATTTGAGCTGAATTTACATGAGATTTTCGTGAGATTTAAACCCCTTTCAGATTTGGATTTCATCTCTTCAATGTTTAGTTTGTTTTGAATTTTATCTTGTTCCCAGTTATACAGCAACATGCTGCAACTTGTAGCTACATTTCCCTCCATCTCCAAATTCTCTTCTCCTCCAAATTCCCCTTTCATCTGTGAATTTTTTGTTCCCCTTTCTCCAAGTGGACTAACTGCAGCAGCAGTTAGCCATTTGACAGTGGCTTAAGCCACTGCTGCTGCTACAAAAACTCACCCTGAACAGCAACTAAAACCAACACTAAAACAGCACATTCTTCTCTTCTCCATCTCCTCTGACAGTAGCTGCGGCTGCTGTCTAAACTCAAATAAAAACTCAATCAACTCTAATTCCCTAACTTTATACAAAAGCCTAATGGCATAGACTTATTTTAAAACTGTAAATATACCCATTCATAGTATTATAACTATAGCATATCAGTTAGATACATAGTTATACTGTAAATATGTATAAAACCTGTACAGAAATTCGTATACATATGTAATCTATGCAAAAATATGTATATATATATACTAATCTATTATGCATGTATTTACTGATTTATGTATATATGTATGTACAGATTTATATTTACTTATTTAGTAGCTAAGTTAATAAGTTAGAGCAATAATCAAGTAAATAAATCTATAAACTTGGGAATATATATATATTAAGTAATTTAAGTTAGTCAAAGTATAATTATACCTAGTGTAACTTACTGTAACTTAGTTTTAACTATAAACTACACAGAATTGCTATTTTAGCCTAAATAAAACATAAATAAATTCGTAAAAATACAATAAAAATATGTATTAAATACTTAAGTATGTAAGTTAAAACTGTTTAAGGTCAATTAGACCATTTACTAATTATTTTATAAGTAATTAACTATTTAATCACCTAAATCAACCTGTATAATCAGCCTAGTTTAGTGAATTTATTTGTATAGTAAATATATTTAAAATTCAAAATTAGTTAATCAATTATGTAGTATTATGTAAATATTTTATTTACCATATTTTATTTTATTTTTTTTAATAATTTATGGCCCCCAAATCGAGGGCCAAATACGCGCACAGACGCAGCTGCGTCTGGTTTCCAGCGCATGATGTGGCGCTGGAATAGCGCCACATCGTGGGCTGCAAACCAAACGCAGCATATAAATACAATTTATGCTATACCTTAATTAGTCGTCATGGCGCTGGGAGCCCGAAATGCGATCCCTTATCCGATAACCCGATTTGTGCTGAACTCTGATATGTGATGCATGTGTGGGGCTGGAGGCCCGAGCGTGTGCGAACTTGGTGAAGGCGTTGGGCTGAGGCCCTGCGCTGATACGAAAACGTAATTAAGGCACCTAATCTGAGATTAGGGCATGCTTAGTAGAGGTCTGGTCCCACCCGTAGGGTGCTGTGTATCCCTCGAAAAGCGCGCCCACTAATTAAGCAAATTTTACACTAAGGACGTTAGCCTAATAACCCCGTCTCCACCGCAGCCTCTGGAATACCACACAGAACAAAATGAAAGGACAGACGACTTAAAAAAAAGATAACACGAGATAACAACAGAAAAGACTCTGTACATACATATAATTAAACCCACATATTTACTAACAGAATAAAACGACACTACAAATGTCGCTAAAGACCTCAGTTTGCTTCTTTAGGTTGTATATAGTGTTTTCTGAGATTTAGCGACGTTTATATCTGTCACTAAAACTGATATATTTGTCACTATAAATAAATGACTAGTAAGTTAAATTTTTACACTATGGTATCCTAATGTAGTATGAACTAACATATTAGTGTTAATAGTATAACTTGTAAATACATAGTTTAGAGTATAATAATAGATTGTTTGATGCTTGTTCATAGTTAGTATTTTTGCAAGCACTTCTTAGTAACTAGGTAAATAAAACATTCATTCATTCTTTAAATGTAAAGTTTCTTTTTGAATAAGAAGATAATTTTGGAGATAATCAAAGAGTGACCGAATTAAATTCAATAAATTGCCTCCCAGAGAACGACCTGGAACAAAACCAGTAAAAATTAGACAAATAAGCAAATGATAATAATGGTTGTAATTACTGGTACTCACCCATACTCACCACTATACGACATCCTTAAGGTTATATTATACACCCTATGCTACAACGACATCGATGTCAACAACAACCATTTTCAGCATCAAAACCCTCTAAAAATCATGGAAAAATATCCCCTATGGTTTAGAATACTTAATTTGGCCTTTGGAACCCAGTTTGACCTAGATTAGGGTCCTAGCTCATCAATTAACCTAATTTAGGTTTTTACGCAAAATGTCTAGTCAAACATAGTCAAACCTAAAATACAACTTCACCATTGGATTCCTTAGGTCAAAATTAGGTTTATACCAAAATTTGGAGCTAAGGGGAGGTCATCTTGACCAACTTTGCAATTTAGTACACCTAAATCATAATTTGGTCCCTATCTTTTGAAAATCGTCACGGAGAGCCCCCTAACTCCTCGCCAAATTTGCAATCAGGTCCTTCCGCCATTATTGGGGAAGATTCTTCTCCGGCGAGGTTGACAGGGGGATATGCTCACATTCCTCAGAGATCTCCTCCCAGAATTGGAAGGGAGATTCTCTGAGGAATTTCCTTCCATCTAAGCCCGATCATGATCGTTGATTTCTTTCCAAACTCTCGTGCGAATGCATGAGAGTTTTGGGTCTCAACCACCTTCCTTCTCTAGTGAGACAGCAGTAGCCAAAAGCCGCCTTCTACGCACTAGAAAGTTCGGGCAGCACCTATAAAAGAATCCCCAAACCCGGTTGCTCAATTTCAGACTTGTCTTGGTGGAGATTCTCCCAAATTTTCTTCTCTTCTCTCTCCAGCAAAGGAACCCGCAATCTCCAGCGACCTCCGCCCCTCCTTCTCGTCGCTCTGCTGCCGTACCAGCAGCAGAGTCTACTTCGCCTCATCCTCCCGTGTCGCACTGTACCAAGCGCACGTTTCCCTGACCTCTTCCTCATCGCCGCTCTCTCCCTTAGGGTGTTTCTTCTGCAACGACGGTAGCTACGAGCCATCCACTTCGCTGCCTCCTTCTCTCCCAAAATAGTCCAGATACGTTCCCCATCTTCCCCTCTCTCTTTTCCCCACTGCATTTCATTTAATTACCCCTTGACCACGTCTGACCACCTCCATCTTCCATCCCTCCGGCCAACCTCCGGCGAGTTGCCCCCGTCGCTCCACACTTCCGCACGACTCGCCGACTGACTCAGAGGCTCCGCCTCATCACGCTGAACACCCTCCACCCACCCACTGCTGCTCTTCACCCACTCAACGCTCCCCGTAACACACCCACAGCTCCTATCACAGGACGACCTAGGCACGCACGCCTAGGCTGCCCCACGACCTGCTGTACCTTGCACCACCTTCGCCATGACAAGGCAAAGGTCCCCCAGTGATCTGATTAGGCCGATAGGCTGTATTCGTGTTTGACAATTCTCACGCTCCTGCCACCATTGATGGTGACTTGAAGAAGCTCCAAGCTCGCTCCAGTCTTCAGGACGGCCAGGCTCTAGGTGCAACTCACTCGGGGAGGCAGTGCAAAGATATCTGCTCCAGCGAGAAATGCAACGAAGTCCGCAGCTTTGGCCATTGAAGAATAGAGTTTTACAGGCGCGCGTGAGGGAAGGCCGGGACTAATAGTCCCACATCGGTAACCTACGAGGCGCAGGTGCGGTTTAAATTGATTTTGTCATATTCTCTCTTCGCCTCGTAAAGCACTTGGGGTGAGGACCCTCACCCTTCACCCACCCCGTCCGCAGTTTCACCTCGCAGACCCGACGGACCCAACCCGACACCACCCGCACACACCTCGCGTACCATACACGTCCGTACGCCTGGTCCCGGGTACGCAACCCGACCCGTTAACCCGCAGCTCTGGGAGAGCTTCCTGTGAGCGGTTTGGAGAGAGAGAGATACGTGTAGGTAGAGGGAAGAGGGGTAGGTTTTGCTGTCTTGTGTGCAGGCAGGCCGAGCACTGAAGAGAAGAAGCTCAGCTGTAGGAAGGAGAAGAGAAGAAGAAGAGGAGTAGAAGAAGAAGACACTCTAAAGAAGAGGCTGAGCAAGGCGGAAAGAAGAAAAAAAGGGCAAGGCAGAAGACCAAGGAAGAAAAAGCCTTCGCAGAGGAAAAGAGAAGGAAGAAGAGAATCCAAAGAAGCAAGGCAGAAGAAGAAAAAGAAGATCAGAGGCACACACAAGAAGAAGAGGAAGAACAGCAAGAAGCCTTACATTTAAGACGTCTGATACAGAAATCAGATCTCCAATTCTGTTCTTTCTTAGCAATTCTTTTTTTTAAATCTCTCTGTGAATCAATTGTCTTTCATTTAAAAGTTGTACTCTCTAGTTTTTAAAAGTACTGAGATTGCTCCCTGTGTTCGACCTCGGATACTTCAATTTTCGAGTAAAAAATTCTTTATTTGTTTTGAACACTTTTTCGACTATATTACAATGTGTTATTCTTTAAAACCCGATCAAGCGTAATAAATATTTTACCGCCGTTGCCGCGGAGCAACGGGCACTTTTAAAGCTTTTGATTACAACTTTTTGATCCAAAATTTGACCGAACTCCACTCTTTTGTTGTGCTTATTACAGGGAAAGCAAAAAGGAAAGAAGAGCAGTTGCACAACAGACACTCCAAGGAGCAGGTAATTTCCATAAGCCCTCTCTCTTAACTCCCTCAAAATATGAAAAGAAAAAAAAAGAACAATCAACTTTGGGCTACCTATTTCATATTTAGTAACTCATCAAGTTGCCTGATTTTCATTTCAACACATTTTTATCTGCTCATCCAACTAAGGTAACTAGGGCTAAAACTTTCTTGATTGAGCCCTAGGTACTAAATTCTGAGGCAACTAAATTGGACCCACTAGAGCCAAGTTACGGATTAAAAAGCTAGGGTTTTTAGAGACACATCTTATCTTAAACAAAGGAACAAATTTTTTCAAAAATAGGTGTGCCTCAACCTTGTTTGAAAAGATCTATACAAGAGGAACCCTAAGCAAATCAGGCTTTTAATCCATTTGAACCCTAAAAGAAAGGACCTAAAAGCTCTCAGAGGAACAAGAGGTGAAGTTGATCCCTTGGGACAACCAACCTTAAAATTAGGTCACTTTTTCACTCAAAATACCTAAAAGTTCAAGTGGAACATTAAGCACCTTGATCTTAAAGTAAAAAAAGGTAGACTTAAGAGGTCAAGGTCCCATTCTGGTCTACCTGGAATCGCAGTGACAAGAGAGGTCGGGTGGGGGAAACCTTGTAACTCGTGGGGACGCTCTACCATGTAGGGGTCTTTGCGGGACTCTCCCTCTTTGGCTGCCCAGGTATTTATCAAGTGGACGACCTTTCTGACTAAGGGGTCCATCCGCCCTGAACCTCTATAGTCACCCAACAATTTTTGGGTGTCTTGATTGGGTCCAGCACTTTCTAATCTCATCACATCTTTCGGTGCATGTTCGGTAGGAGGTCCTTATGACCACCCTTAAGACCTCCTTTAGAAATTCATTCTCGTCGAGGCCAAGCCTCGACACCCTTGTTTGTGCAGCAACCCCACCACATAAATCTTTCATCTGATTCAAACCCTGCTTCTCCTTCTTCTCCCATCATGGCACAACCCATTGAAGAGGAGAATAACCTTGAACACCAACTTCAACGCCTTAATGATCTCTTTCAGAACTTTGTAAATCCACTGCAGCAACCTATGATGCGAGATCACTATAATCCCGCTGCGGTGGCGATCGAACCTCGAGTACGAATCCCGATTGGAGGACCTGACTCTGAACTGAAGCCCAATATGATTCATACCATACCGAAGTTTCATGGGCTTAACTATGAGGATACATTCCAACACATTAAACAACTCAAGCATCTGGCCCAGACCTTCCGGTCAGATCTACAAAATTGGGATATCCTACTCATGAAAATGTTTTCGTTCTCCCTCTTGGACAAGGACGCACATTGGTATCAAACTCTGACCTGTCCGATCAACACATGGGAGGAACTTCAGTCCAAATTTTTGAAAAAATTCTTCCCCGTTGGCCGGACGATTGCCTTGCGCCACCAGATCACTCATTTCACTCAACAACTGAGAGAACCTCTTCACGAAGCATGGGATCGATTCTTAGATCTCATGCGAAAGTGTCCCCATCACGGAGTTCCTAAGTGGGAACAAGTCCAGTCTTTTTACCAGGGACTCCGTGAAGACATTCATTTATTCGTCAATGCAACGTGCAGAGGAAACATCATGGGTCAACATGAGGACACGGTGTGGGAGATTCTCGAAAACATGTGCGAGAACTCCATGAATAATGACTCCATGGGCTTATTCGACAGGACGAATGCCCGCGCATTGACGAATCTAAGAGGGACACATGAGATGCAGGACCTGTCCACTTCTGTCGGCTTGGAACTGATGGCCAGTCGGTTGGACAAGGTTTCTATCATAGAAAAGAAGGTGGACGAGCTAACTCAGCATTTGCAGCACGTCACCTCTATGCAAAACTCTTTGCAGCAAGCCACCTATGGTAAGGGAAACTGTGCAAAACATCTATCACCAATCTTCCAAGGGGATGGACCCATATCCACCCCCGTTTGCCTCTCGGACTGGAGTGACCTCCGATCCATTCTACTCGAGTTGGGGGAACCTGAACCCTCGTATTCTGACTTTCCTGAGGTTCCTCAGAACTGCGAGGACCTCAACGCCATCCAGAATGACCCATTCTCCAATACCTACAACCTTGGATGGCGAAATCACCCTAACTTTCAGTGGGTGTGAAATTCTCAAAGACAACCATATCAACCCCATCCACAAGCCCCTCATCCATATCAGCCGCCTCAGCCTCGGCCCAACCCCACATACCAATCCTGGCAAAACCAGGATGAACTGATTCTTATCCTTCAAGCACTGGCTGACACTCAAAAGACGAATACGGCAATGCAAAAACAGCATAAGGACGAGATCACAAAGGTTCGCAACCAACTAGCCCAGATGGCAAATTCCCACCAACCTGGCACCCTTCCTTCGCAACCTCTGCCCAACCCAAATAACGTGCCGACCTAGAGGTGCGTTAAAATTCAAGCCACGTACATTTGATTTATCAGGCCCCTGCTACTCCATCGCCAGACGGGATGGAAGCTTCAACATCTTATGCGGGATTTCAACAGCAACCACCCGTCCTACCAAACCCAAACCAAAATCAGGTCGGATTAAACTCTATAACAACATGTAGTGGTAAAACAACCCAAGACCCACATTATCCGAACCACTCTATGCCTGATAATAGCCAAGACCCTAGGATAGTTATCCAAGATACCACTGTCCCAGATCAAGAACCTGGACCTATCCTAGAGGAACTAACTAGGATCCCATTTCCTGAGGCCTTGACCAAAGGAAAAAGGATAATCAAACTCGTGGCACCTGAGGAGGATCTGGTCAAGCTCTTTGAATAGGTCCAGATAAACATCCCATTGATGGATGCAATTCGCCACATATCGGCTTACGCAAGATTCTTGAAAGACATATGTACACCTAAACGTAAGCCGCGAACCAAGGATGGGAATCCAATCATACTGTTAGAGCAAGCCAGCTCTGTCATCTTGAGCAAACTTCCACCCAAGGCTAAAGACCCAGGAACTCCCTTGATTTCTTGTAAAATTGGTGAAACCCAGTTTGATAGAGCCTTACTAGACCTAGGTGCCTCCATAAATTTAGTACCTACATCCCTCCTTGACCACCTTGAACAATCTGAACATAAACCCACTGAGGTGACATTGCAGTTAGCCGATCGATCCATCAAGTCACCTAGAGGAATACTTGAGGATGTCATTGTTAGGGTACGAGATTTCTATTTCCCGGTGGACTTCATAGTACAGGACATGGATGCACCTAAGAACCCAAGGGACACACCAATCATATTAGGGAGACCCTTTTTGGCCACTACTAGGGCCAACATAAACTGCGAAGAGGGCCAGATAGAATTAAAATTTGGGAATCAAAACCTGAAGATTGACATTTTTAAGGCCCAACAAGGGATTAGTTGTGGGGTTATAGAGGAAATATGTGATATCGAAGCCATGGTTGATGAATTGCATATAGAGGACAACCTGATTATCCCTGATCAACCACTAGAAAATCAAAACCTGCTAACAGAGGAGTGCAAACATGATCTAGACATACCTATGACTCCTACCCTTATTCCTAATACAAACCCCGAATTGCCCGCTGCTGCAGACAATCCTATCATGGAACTCAAGCCCCTTCCCGAACATCTGAAGTATGTCCTTTTGGATTCGAATCAGACGTTTCTTGTGATTATCAACTCTCAACTCACACCTGACCAGGAAATCCGTTTGATTTCTATTCTCCAGCAACATCGTAGAGCCATTGGAAGGACTCTCGATGATTTGACTGGTATAAGCCCTTCATACTGCACACATCGAATCTACACAGAAGAAGGCGCATGACCTTCAAGAGAAATGCAAAGACGCCTAAACCCTAACCTACAGGAGGTCATGAAAGAGGATATCATAAAGTGGTTACATGCAGGGATCATCTACCCGATCTTCGACAGTCGTTGGGTGAGTCCAATATAGGTGGTGCTTAAAAAGGCAGGACTTACCATTATCACGACTGAAGCTGGAGAAGTCATTCCTACCAGAATAGCTAACTCATGGAGATTCTGCATTGATTACAGAAGACTCAATTCCTCCACGAAGAAGGATCATTTCCCACTACCGTTTATTGATCAGATCATCGAGAAACTAGTAGGAAATAGGTTCTTCTGCTTTCTTGATGGGTACTCCGGTTACAACCAGGTGGCAATCCATCTAGAGGATCAAGAAAAGACCACATTCACCTGCCCCTTCTAGATGTATGCATTTCGAAGGATGCCTTTCGATCTCTGCAATGCACCTGCAACTTTTCAGTGGTGCATGCTTGCCATATTCTCAGATATGGTAGGTGCCTATCTGGAAGTCTTCATGGATGACTTTTCAGTTTTTGGAGCATCATTTGACGATTGCCTCCAACACTTGGTCCAAATACTCAGGCGGTGCATCGATGTTAATTTGGTTCTTTCTTTGGAAAAGAGCCATTTCATGGTGCCTGAGGGAATTGTCCTGGGACATTTAATCTCGGAGAAAGCCATCCAAGTGGATCGAGCTAAGGTTAACCTAATTTCAAAGCTCCCTATGCCTAGCTCGATTAAGGACATCCGATATTTTTTGGGGCACGTCGATTTTTACCGTCGATTTATCCCTGATTTCTCCAAAATCATGCACCCCCTAACCAATCTTCTCTCCAAGGATGTGCCTTTCGAAATTTCCAAGGAATGCACTCAAGCATTTGAGATCCTACGTGACCGAGTCACCCAAGCCCCGATCCTACAGTCCCCTAATTGCTCTCAACCCTTTGAGATCATGTGCGATGCATCAGACTTCGCTGTAGGAGCAGCTTTGGGGCAGAAAATTGATGGGAAACCTGTGGTCATTTACTACGCCAGCAAAACACTGGATGAGGCTCAGCGTAACTATACGGTTACTGAGAAAGAGCTGCTAGCTGTAGTATTTTCCCTAGAAAAATTCAGATCATACCTTCTGGGCTCCTGTGTTATCATATACTCAGATCACAAAGTTGTGAGTCATCTCCTTGCAAAGAAGGACGCGAAACCTCGATTAATCCGATGGATCTTGCTGTTGCAAGAATTTGACCTTGAGATTTGCGACAAGGCGGGAAAGCAAAATGTGGTAGCTGATCACTTGTCTCGCCTTCCTTCTGAAATAATTGACCCTTCCGGACCTATCACAGAACACTTTCCTGATGAAAACCTCCTGACTATCAGTACAAGTCTTCCATGGTTCGCAGATATAGTAAATTACCTGGCATCACATCAGATCCGTCTGATTGGCCGAAGGCCAAGAAGGACAAATTGCGTTCCGATGCCAAGTATTACCTATGGGAAGACTCGTATCTATTCTGCATTGGTGCTGATCAGATAATTCGACGGTGTGTCACGGAAGTGGAAATCAAAGACATACTCTCATTTTGCCATGACCAGGCATGTGGTGGACATTTCTCAAGACATAAAACCACATCAAAAGTCCTCCAGTGTGGCTTTTACTGGCCCACAATTTTCAAGGATGCATATGATCACTGTAAGGCATGTTCCCGTTGCCATACTCTGGTCAACATGAGCCATAGAGACATGATGCCTCTACAGCAGATCTTGGTATGCGAAATTTTTGACATTTGGAGGATTGATTTCATGGGACCCTTCCCGATATCGGATGGCTTCGAATACATCTTACTCGCAGTTGACTATGTTTCCAAGTGGATAGAAGCCATTCTGACCCGAACCAACAATCATAAAGTTGTTATAAAATTCATTCATCAAAACATTTTCTCAAGGTTCGGGATCCCACGTGCTATAATTTCCGATGGAGGGACCCATTTCACAAATGCTCAGTTCAGGTCACTGATGACCAAATATGGGGTGTCACACCGAATCTCTACTCCTTACCACCCCCAAACTAATGGTCTAGCTGAGCTATCTAACTGAGAGATCAAGAAGATCCTTCGGGTTACTGTTCGACCCGAAAGAAAAGATTGGTCTTCTCAACTTTCGGAAGCATTGTGGGCCTATAGGACCGCTCACAAGATCCAATTAGGAATGTCTCCCTTCAGACTAGTGTACAGGAAGGCATGTCACCTCCCCGTCGAATTGGAGCATAAAGCCTATTGGGCAGTATGGAATTGTAATCTAGATCTTTCTAAGGCTGGAACCCACAGAAGACTTCAAATAAGCGAGATCGATGAATTACTCCACGACACGTATGAAAACTCGAGAATTTACAAAGAACGGGTTAAAGATTTTCATGACAAACACATTTCTAGAAAGGTCTTTCATCCTGGTCAAAAGGTTTTACTCTTTGATGCCCGACTCAAATTATTCCCAGGAAAATTAAGATCTAAGTGGGTCGGACCTTACCTAGTCCGACAAATCTTTGGAAATGGAGCCATTGAAATCAGCCCACTCAGCCACGATTCCGAACCCTTTGTTGTGAACGGTCAGAGACTCAAACCGTTCATTGACATGACCGATATAGATTTGGCTGAGTCATCCTTTACCCTCCATTCCACTTGAGCTCATTGCGCCCAGCTGATGGCGTAAAACTCAGTGCTTAACGGGAGGCAACCCGTCATTCTTTGAAAAATCCGAAAGCTTTTCTGACATCTCTATGCGGAATTCATATTGCACTTTAGGGTTCATCCATTAGAACAGTCTACTTCACCTCAAGTATCCCTACCCAAGATTAGAAATCAATCGCAACAAGTCACTTCGACCCATTCACTCACCACACACCAGTCCTAATGCATAAACTAAGCTGAAATTGAACCCACCTAATTTACAATGGGGACATTGCAAATCTTAGGCATGGGGGGGTAAGAAAGTGCAAAATGTCAGGAAAATTCATATCAACAAAGGGTTTCAATTAAAAAAAAAAAAAGAAAGACTTGATGGAAGGGAGGAACAATTCAGGATCATACAAATGAGAGGAGGAAGAGAGTAAAATGACAAAAAGGAGCACAAAATGAAAATAAAAAGAAATAGTCATTAGTAAAAGATTAAGGGGTTAACTGAAGTTCTAGACCAAATCAAGAAAAAAAAAAGTGCTAAGGAGATATAACAAGAGATTAGCGGGAACGCTGGTCTTAGGCCTCTTGGGCTAGATTCGTTAGCTTAAAAATTCACGTATCGACTAAAATCTGGATAATCCTCAAGAGGATGAGGAAAATGCGAAGCTTAAGTATTAGGTCTAACGCTTAGGAAGTATTCAGCCTCGTTAACTGACTTCCAATTTGCAGGATTCGTTAACCTAAGAACCCCAAATTCACACACAGTCTAGTTCAGTGCGCATAAACATCTAAATCACGCAAAACCGTTTAACATTATGAAAAAGTCACCTAGATTAGGAGCGGCCAATCAACACAAGTTGATTTGGATGTGTTCCTAGTGTAGAGAGGTGGGAAATTCCCCTCGAAGATGAGTAACAACATATCATCTCCTCAGTGCTTGTCTCTTAGGATATTTAAATATCCAACTGGGGGCATGTAAGCACTCTGCTGGTTCAGATACGATGGGCGGCATTATCATGAAATGTCAATCGCCAGGATCTGAATTCGGCCACGGAACGCCATGGGTGGGATTATCTCAAAATCTCGAAAGCCATGGTTCTGGGGGTTGCCATGGGCAGGATTATCTTGAAATCTCGAAAGCCAGGGACCCTTGAGGATTGATGATGGGGATGAGGAATCCGATACAGACCGTGTTGGGAAGGTAATCCGAAGCTAGAAATAAAAAGAAAAGAGAGAGCAAAGCTCACCAAACAAATAAATCTTCTATCTCCCTCTTACAAAAACGCACTACAAACTGAACCTAGGCTGAAAATATCTCAAGCACGGGTGCTTTAACCGTAGAGTCCAACAAACCCAAGGTTAGTTTCTATGGGCCTTAGAAACCTTTGCGGAGGACTAAGGCTAAAGCGGGTTAGGTCCAGATTTTGGTTGGTACTTGAATACCTCTAAGCCTATTGTCGGCATTCTGACCTAATCACAAAATAAAAGGGGAAGCACTTATCATGATTGTTGACAGACACTCAGGGTCTAGAATGGAAGTTAAAACCTTGAAATTTTGCTAAGGGACTAGCAGAAGCTAGGCATGGGGGTATGATGAGAGCCTCATCATGAGCCATAACTAGCTCATTTTGACCTAATAAAGAGAATAAAAGCTCCTACATAACCTAGAAGAGGGCATAAATGAAGGAATAAGTGTTTTGGGAAGAAAACATGAAATAAAGGTTAAAAGTGCAATTTTACCATTGCAGTACATAAACAGGATTTCTCAGAGGCAAAACATAGGTCAAATGGTCTAAATAAGGTAAAAAGTTGGTTGAGTCAATCAGAAATGGGTTTATGTGTAATCCATGAATTAAATGACATTTGATAACCCTAAAACAGATCCACTTAAATCAACAGGGTTTCGGTCAGGATAAAAATCAAGTAAACCCTCAAAAAATCATGGAAAAATATCCCCTAGGGTTTAGAACACTTAATTTGGCCTTTGGAACCCAGTTTGACCTAGATTAGGGTCCTAGATCATCAATTAACCAAATTTAGGTTTTTATGGAAAATGTCCAATCAAACGTAGTCAAACCTAAAATACAACTTCACCATTGGATTCCTTAGGTCCAAATTAGGTTTATACCGAAATTTGGACCTAAGGGGAGGTCATCTTGACCTACTTTGCAATTTTGTACACCCAAATCACAATTTGGTCCTTATCTTTTGAAAATCATCGCAGAGAGCCCCCTAACTTCCTCGCCAACTTTTCAATCAGGTCCGTCCACCATTATTGGGGAAGATTCTTCTCCGACGAGGTCGACAGGGGGGATACGCTCACGTTCCTCAGAGATCTCCTCCCAGAATTGGAAGGGAGATTCTCTAAGGGATTCCCATCCATCTAAGCCCGATTGTGATCGTTGATTTCTTTCCAAACTCTCGTGTGAATGCATGAGAATTTGGGTCTCGACCACCTTCCCTCTTCAGTGAGAGCAGTAGCCAAAAGTCACCCTCTACGCACTAGAAAGTTTGGCCAGCACCTATAAAGGAATCCCCAAACCCGGCCGCTCAATTTCAGACTTGTCTTGGCGAAGATTCTCCTAAATTTTCTTCTCTTCTCTCTCCGCCCAAGGAACCCGCAAGCTCCGACGACCTCCTCCACTCCTTCTCGTCGCTCTGCTGCCATACCAGCAGCAGAGTCTACTTCACCTCATCCTCCCGTGTCGCGCCGTACCAAGCACGCATTTCCCTGACCTCTTCCTCGTCACCGCTCTCTCCCTCAGGGTGCTTTTTCTCCAACGACGGCAGCTACCAGCCATCCACTCCGCTGCCTCCTTCTCTCCCAAAATAGTTCAGATACATTCCCCATTTGCCCCTCTCTCTTTTCCCCACTGCATTTCATTTAATTACCCCTTGACCACGTCCGACCACCGCCATCTTCCATCCCTCCGGCCAACCTCCAACGAGTTGCCCCAGTCGCTCCACACTTCCGCACGACTCGCCGACTGACTCAGAGGCTCCGCCTCATCACGCTGAACACCCTCCACCAACCCACTGCCGCTCTTCACCCACTCAACGCTCCCCCTAACACACCCATAGCTCCGATCACAGGATGACCTAGGCATGCATGCCTAGGCCACCCCACGACCTGCTGTACCTTGCAGCACCTTCGCCGTGACAAGGCGAAGGTCCCCCGGTGATCTGATTAGGCCGATAGGTCGTATTTGTGTTTGACAGTTCTCAAGCTCATACCGCCATTGACGGTGACTCGAAGAAGCTCCAAGCTCGCTCCAGGCTTCAGGACGGCTTGGCTCCAAGTGCAACTCACTCGGGGAGGCAGTGCGAATATATCTGGTCCAGCGAGAAACGCAACGAAGTCCGCAGCTTTGGCCATTAAAGAATAGAGTTCTGCGAGCACGTGCGAGGGAAGGCCGGGACTAATAGTCCCACATCTGTAACCTACGAGGCGCAGGTGCGGTTTAAATTGATTTTGTCATATTCTCTCTTCGCCTCGTAAAGCACTTGGGGTGAGGTCCCTTACCCTTTGTAATGACCCGACTCCCGAGTCCCTATGAGACACAAGAACCGGACCGTCTCGACTAATCCCAAGACCTAGTCGTCCAACGAGGAAGTAACCAAAAGAGCAGTAAAATAAACCACATTCAGCATTAATATAACTAACAGTAAGAAAGTACAGCGGAAACAAGAACTACTCACTATAACAGAAACAAAAGAGGTACAAAAGACTGTGGTAAACTATACTAGACCCTACTCGGCCTAGCGTCCTCTGCAACCGTTGACCCTGGCTGCTCAACACCTGGTCCTGAAAAAGGTAACGAGTGTAACACGTCAGCAAAACGCTGAGTAGAGTGGCAACTAAAACTAATGACAACAGTAGAGTGTACAGTAGCTATTATGTTCTATTACTTTCTTTATTTACACCTTTCAATTGTCTCACTATTTCATTTATTTCTCAGAACATTTACTTGATCTCGAATGTTCCTCGTGGGAACGATCTTGATTGCAGTCTTTTCCAAAAAGTACAAGTAGCACGTGGTGCTCTCCTGGCCGGGAGAGTCCCCCGTGGTGATCCTACCCTCAGTCAACCACCCCAAGGTCACTGACAGACGTAACGGTGACTACGGCACGCGCGATAAACGCACAGGTAGCTAACCCGTACTGGCACGCGATCAGTCGTTTCCGTTAACGGGTGCGCCCAAAGCACAACACGGAACCAGTACAGGGTAGAGCCCTCTCAGTAACAGGGGTCCAACCCCTCCACAGTAACCAAACCAGGGCCTTGCCCCTCCACAATCTGCGCACCCTCGCCTGACTACCCTGGTCTGCCCTAGTGGGCCTAACAAGTCGGTGAAGGAGGCTAGCAGAACCCCAGGGCCAGTGGGGTAGCTAGTACTCTCCTAACACTAGTAGCTCTCCTCGGTACTAGGTACACGAGGGCCAGCAAGTCGGTATAGAGCGGCCAATCCTAACCTCGGGTCCCTGGGGTGGCTGGCCCCACTCTGCACTAAATAGGTACAGGTACTTCCCTTGGTACTGCATACCCAAGAGACAGCACAAACTACATCTCAGTTCCATTCCTTCCCCTTTCCAGGAGTTCCACTCCTAATTCCCCGTAGGGTTCCATCCTTTTAACTCAAACATCCAGGTGTCACTTTCCAGTTTCACGTTCTTACGACCCATGAACTCATTCATGTCTCTTTATTCGTAACAAGCAGCTGTTAATTCAATTTACAGGCAGCTTTATATTCGTTTCCATTTTTTCCAAGACTGCAGTATTATACATTCCACTAGTTTTTCCATCCTAGGATTCATGCCACATCCTAGGATCTAGCATACAACTAGTTTTCCAGCCCTAAGATTCATGCAACACCTAGGAGCTATCATTCCATACATTTCTCATTCCTAGGATTCATGCAATGTCCTAGATTCTAGTTATGGTTCCATACTTTAACAGAATATAATAATAAACTTAAGCCACTCTACCAGGTACAACGGGAGTAATGGGGGCGTGATCGGGAATCCCGCGTGCCTCCGCAACTCCCAAGACTGCAATTGAACGAGGTCCTATCACAAGGATCAAACACAAGGAGTGCCTCAAAACAGTGTATAGCTACTGTAGACGGGTAGAGGAATTAATTCTGAAAAGAACGCAACTCGAATCGCGAAAAACGGAGCCCGAATGGGCCCTAAACGGGTCGAAAAAGACGATACTATGCAAAATCAGACGTCTGGAACTTCTTCCGGACGTCTTAAAAAGTGGATCAGAGAATTACCTGTTCAGCGTGGTTTCCCAGACGTCCAGAAGTCTGCGGGGACGTCTGGCCTAGCTCACAGACGTCCGATGGTCACCCCGAACCTCTGGAGGTCAGTCCCGCCGTTTGGTACAACTTCCAGACGTCTGATTTGCAAAGGATGGCGAATCAGTGAGCCTGCGCATAGCCAACTCCCTCCCTCAGTACGGTTAGTCGACAGGAAGGAAGAAGAAAGCGGAATACTCACCTTTCAGACGTCTATATGAGCGTCCAGACGTCTCCCTCGCCGTCTGGCTATCAACCCCGACATCTGATTCTGGAAATTTTTCCAGAATCAGGGCGCCACTCGGCCTCTGCTCGCGATGCCGCCCGCGTCGCACCTCGCACGTCTGCTGCTCAAACCACAGCAGGTCCCTCTCCACGTCGTTCTGCACCCCCTGCGCCCTCCTTCGGCCGGCCAAGTCGCTCCAGCGAGCTCGCCCTCGCGGCAGAGCTCCGCCCTCGCACGCCGCACCTCCTCCGCACTCACTGTGGCCGCAGCTGCCGCCCTCGCGCTCACTCGCTCTCGCGCACAGGAAGGAGAAGAGGAAGGGGATAGTGGAGACGACGGGAGGGGAGGCGTGGCCTTTTAAGGCTGCGCGAGGAGGAGGGAGAGAGTGCGCGGCAGGTCTGCAGCTGCAGAGAGAGAGGGAAAAAGAGAGAGAGAGGAATCGCGGGTCTGCAAGCACAGGCGCGCAGACGAATCTCTCGTGCGAAAAATAACTGTTTTCCAGACGTCTGGAAACGATCACAGACGTCTGGTCAGACGTCTGGATGTGATCCCAGACGCCTGGTCCTACGTCTGGGCCACCTCCCGGACGTCTTAAAAGACGTCTGGGGCACGCGTTCGTAACAGTATAACAAACTCAAAGGAAGTTTCTTCCCCGAAACTTGCGCCAACTAGGGTGCAGGGAAAAGATGTCCAAATAACCATAACAAACTCAAAGAGGACCGAAGCCGGTCCGAAAAGACGTACCCACGAAAAGCTCCAGGTACCGCTCCCGCATTGCCACCTCAGGCTCCCAGGTAGCCTCCTCGTACCGCTGGCTCCTCCACAAAACCTTTACCAGGGGTACTTGCTTTCGTCTCAAACTGCGGACGGCTCAGTCTAGGATCTACACTGGCTGCTCGGGGTAGGTCAGGTCGTCGCTCACCTCGACGCTCTCGTGACTCAGTACGTGACTGGAATCGGCTACGTACTTCCTGAGGTTGGACACGTGGAACACGTCGTGCACACCAGAAAGTTGCGGGGGAAGGGCAAGTCTGTAAGCAACGGGTCCAACCCACTCCAGGACCTCAAAGGACCCTACGAACCTCGACGCGAGCTTCCCTCTCTCCCCAAACCGCTGTAGGCCCTTCATGGGCGAAACACGAAGGAAGACGTGGTCCCCAACCTCAAACTCCACCTCTCTGCATCTCCGTTCCGCGTAGCTCTTCTGTCTACTCCTGACAGTGCGGAGTCGTCTATGGATCTACTCAACTACCTCTTGACTTTGCTGGAATAACCTGGGGCCAACCTCCCACTTGGTCCGCACCTCAACCCAACTCAAGGGTGCCGTACACTTCCGTCCGTACAGAGCCTCGTAGGGAGCCATGCCGATGCGCGAGTGATAATTGTTGTTGTATGCAAACTCCGCCAGGGGCACGTGTTCCTCCCAAGAGCCCTTCTAGTCCAGTACACAGGCACGCAAAAGGTCGTCAAGTGTCTGTATCGTGCGCTCAGACTGTCCGTCCGTCTGGGGGTGGTAAGTCGTGCTAAACCTCAACCTCGTCCCCAAAGCCTGCTGAAACTCAGCCCAAAACTGGTATCTAAAGCGGGCATCCCGGTCGGACACGATCTCCCGCGGAACTCCATGTAGTCATACCACGTCACAGATATACCTCTTTGCCAACTGTGCTGGTCCCAAAGTGACTTAGATCGGCAAGAATCGCGCCGTCTTCGTCAATCTATCCACTATTACCCAGACTGCGTCATGTCCCCGCTGGGTAACAGGTAAGCCCACCACCAAGTCCATGGTGATGCTCTCCCACTTTCACTCTGGCACTGGAAGCAGCTGAAGTAGCCCTGCAGGCCTCAGATGCTTGGCTTTCACCTGCTGGCACACTAACCACTGCTGCACGAACTCACCCATATCCCGCTTCATCCCTCTCCACCAAAACTCGCGTCTCAAGTCGTGGTACATTTTCGTGTTTCCGGGATGTATGGTGAATCTGGAACCGTGTGCCTCAGTCAGGAGCTCTCTCAACAGCTCCTCGTCTCTGGGAACGCACAACCGTCCCTTCAAGCGTAGCACCTGGTCTGTGAAAGAGAAGTCCCCTAGGTCTCCTGATAGTACTCTGTCGCACAAAGACTGCAAGTACGGATCGACCATCTGTCCTGTGTTGATGCGGTCTATCAGCTCTGGCCTGGTCTGCCGTGTCACCGTCACTGCCCCACAGTATCCTCGTAACTCTAGAGGTCGCCAACTGCCCACCTCCTCCAAAAGGCTACAACTCTGTAACTGTAGACTGGCCAAGCGTGCGGGTGCCTTACGGCTCAAGG
This sequence comes from Thalassia testudinum, assembly GCA_037157565.1. NCBI lineage: Eukaryota > Viridiplantae > Streptophyta > Magnoliopsida > Alismatales > Hydrocharitaceae > Thalassia > Thalassia testudinum. The sequence continues at coordinate 15,682,817 of JAZHRO010000063.1, forward strand.
CGTCAGCCACCACATTGGCCTTTCCCGGGTGGTAGGAGATGCTGCAATCATAGTCCTTCAGGAGCTCCAACCAACGTCTCTGTCTCATGTTGAGCTCCTTCTGGTCAAAAAGATATCTGAGGCTCTTGTGATCTGTAAAAATCTCGAAGGTCTCACCGTACAAGTAGTGCCTCCATGTCTTCAACGCGAAGACAACAGCTACCAACTCTAGGTCGTGGGTAGGGTAGGTATGCTCATGGGGCTTCAGTTGCCGCGAAGCGTAAGCGACCACGTGACCCCTCTGCATGAGAACACCTCCTAAACCCTGCAAGGAAGCGTCCGTGTACACAACGAACCTGCCACTACTGTCAGGGATGGTGAGCATGGGAGCCGAGGTCAACCTCTCCTTCAGCTCCAGAAAACACTCCTCACAGGCATCTGTCCAAGCGAAAGACACGTCCTTCCGGGTCAACTGTGTCATAGGATGCGCAATCTGTGAAAATCCTCTGATGAACCGTCTGTAGTAACCTGCCAGTCCCAGGAAACTGCGAATCTCAGTGACTGAACGCGGTCTCTCCCACCTGAGCACTGCCTCGACCTTGGCGGGGTCCACCGCCAGGCCGTAACCAGAGATCACATGACCCAAGAAGGTCACCTCCCTCAACCAGAACTCGCACTTGCTGTATTTGGCGTACAACCTGCTGTTGTCGACGTTTTGTGCGGGTTTAAAGGATGTCACGTTGTAGTATAACCGACAAAACGTCTAAACAAATATAAAGAATTTTATTACTCGAAGACCAGAGTATCCGAGGTCGAACACGGGGAGCAATCTCAGTACTTTGTAAAACCAAAGAATACAACTGTTTAAATGCAAATATAACTCATTCAAAGAGAGAATTTAAAAAAAAGATTTGGACGAAAAAAAGTAGAATTAGACGTCTGATTTGTGTATCAGACGTCTTAAATGTGAGCTCTCTTTCTCTCTTCTTCGTGGCTCTTCTCCCTTCTTTGCTTCTGGTATCTTTCCTTCTTCTGCCTTGCCTTTCTTCTTCTTCTTTTTCTGCTGATCTCTTTGCAGTCTTCCCTTGTCTTCTTCTTCGTTCTTCTCTGCGAAGAATTCTCCTTTCACTGCTACACAGCCTCTTCTTTCTTCTCTTCCTGTTCTGCCGCCACTAAGTGTTTGCTGCCTGGGACAGTTCTTCCTTCCTGGACACACCACACAGTAGCAAAAACCTACCCCCGTCCCTCTACCCAAGCGTCTCTCTCTTTCTGAAGCAATGCACTCACGGACACTCTCCCAGAGCCACAAGGATAGTCGGGTCGGGTTCGCACCTGGGACCAGGTGCACTGGCAAGTGGTGATGCGCGAGGAGTGCGTAGGTCTAGGTCAGGTCGGGTTAGCCAGATCCGCGAGGTCAAGCCGCGGACGAGGCATGTGAGGGTAGTGAGGGACCTCACCCCTGTGCTTACGGAGGCAACTGGCTTAAAGCACGAATACAAGTTATAGTATACCTGAGTGCTGCAATCCCACGATGTGGGACTAAAGGTGCCGCCCTGACTTCACGCGCGCCCGCAGACTCTCGTATGCAATTGCCCAAGTTACTGATTCTGCTGGCGCTACTAGCTGGGCTCTCTCACCTCGCGACACTCGTGTGAGTCTCCTGCATCTGCAGCCTGGGAAGCCTGATGCCTGGACCTTCGTTGGAGCTTCACCGGAGGTCATCCATGGCGGTAGTGGCTCAAACACTGTCATACACAAAATGAGCCTCACGGCCCAATCAGATCAGCTAGAGACCTTCGCCGTGGCACGGCGAAGACGGTGGACGATGCTGCAGGCCGCAGGTCGACCTGGGCGTGCATGCCTAGGTCAACCTGTGGCCGGAGATGGTGGGTTGTTCGGGGGGTGATTATGGAGGTCTGGAGTGGTAGTTGTGGGGTGGAGCGAGTTCCTGGTGGTGAGGCGGAGCTCTCAAGGTGGTTGGCGAGCCGGGTGGGGGGGCTGGAATGGTGGAAGCGGCTCGCCGGAGTGAGGTCAGAGGCGAGGAAGATGGAGGCGGTGAGGTACTGTCGAGGGGTAATCAAGTAAAATAGTTGGGGGAAAAGAGAGAGGAGAGGATGGAGAATGTATCTGTGATTGTCTGGAAGGAAGGAAGGCGGCGGAGAGGACGGCTCATAACTGCCGTCGTCGGGGAAGAAAGACCCTGAGGGAGGAAGCGGCGACGAAGACGAGGTCAGAAGCGCGCGCGCGGGGTACAGCGCGACGCGGGAGGAAGCGGCGGAGAGGACTCTACTACTGGTATGGCAGCAGAGCGACGAGAAGGAGGGGAGGAGGTCACCGGAGCTTGTGGGTCGTTTGGCCGGAGATGGGAGAGGGACGAATTTGGAAGGGATCTCCGTCAAAATCAAGCTTGCCTTCTGCGGTAGGGTCTTGGGTGTCTTTTATAGGTGCTAGCCGCACCTACCAGCGCGTGGAGACCGCGCAACTAGGTCTGCCGACTTGCCGGAGTTGGAGGGAAGGTGGATACCCGAATCTCTTGTGCGTTCACATGAGAGATTGGGTTCACACCAGCGAATGTAATTGGCTTTACAAGGAAGGGAATTCCTCAGAGAATCCTCCTTCCATTTCTGGGAGGGAATCTCTGAGGGATTAGAGAGCAATCTCTCTCGAAACTTCGCCGGAGCTCGGTTCTGCCCTAGCAATGGCGGCAGGACCGGTTTGCAAAGGAGGCGAAGAACCTAGGGGGCTCCCTGCAAAGGTATTCAAAAGATAGGGACCAATTTGTGATTTGGGTGTACTAAATTGCAAAGTACGTCAAGATGACCTCTCATTAGGTCCAAATTTTGGTACAAACCTAATTTGGACCTAAGGAATCCAATGGTGAAGTTGGATTTTAGGTTTGACCTCGTTTGACTGGACATTTTGCGTAAAAACCCAAATTAGGTTAATTGAAGAGCTAGGACCCTAATCTAGGTCAAACTAGGTTCCAAAGGCCAAATTAAGTGTTCTAAACCTTAGAGGATGTTTTTCCATGATTTGTAGAGGGTTTACTTGCTTTTTGTTCTGATCGGAACCTTGTTAATTTAAGCGGGTCTGTTTTAGGGTTACCAAGTGTCATTTAGTTCCTAGATTGCACATGAACCCATTTCTGATTAACTCAACCCACTTTTTATCTTATTTGGACCATTTGACCTCTGCTTTGCTTCTGAGAAATCCCGTTTATGTACTGCAATGGTAAAATTGCAGTTTTAACCTTTATTTCATGTTTTCTTCTTAGGGTACTTGTTCCTTCAGTTAGGCCTTCTTCCAGGTTATGTAGGAGCTTTTATCTTCTTTATTGGGTCAAAATGAGCTAGTTATGGCTCATGATGAGGCTCTGATCACCTGCGTCATCTCAGAGTGTCCAGAACCATCCGCAAGTGCTATCCGTGCTGCGTCCGATCTCTAGAATAGATGAGTACATCATCTATGAAAACCACCACAAACTGGTCCAAGTATGGTCTAAACACCCGGTTCATCAGGTCCATGAAAGCAGCGGGGGCATTGGTCAGCCCAAACGGCATGACCAAAAACTCGTAGTGTCCGTACCGGGTGCGGAAAGCTGTCTTGGAGACGTCGGTCTCCCTGATCCTCAACTGGTGGTATCCAGACCTCAAGTCTATCTTGGAAAACACCGTGGCACCCCGCAACTGGTCAAACAAATCGTCGATCCTCGGCAGTGGATATCTATTCTTGATGGTGACCCTATTCAGCTGTCGGTAGTCCACACAAAGGCATAGGGTCCCATCCTTCTTCTTCACAAACAGTACCGGGGCTCCCCAGGGAGACGCACTGGGCCTCACGAAACCTTTGTCCAAAAGGTCCTGCAACTGGGACTTGAGCTCTCACAGCTCAAGCGGTGCCATTCTGTATGGTGTGGTGGAGATGGGGCTGGTCCCTGGTACTAGTGAGATCTCAAACTCGATCTCGCGCTCGGGCGGTAGTCCTGGTAACTCGTCTGGAAACACGTCGGGGTACTCTCTGACCACCGGGGTGCTCTGGGAGTCTGCCACGGGGCTGGGTTCTGCCACCACACAAGCAAGGAAGCCCTCACATCCCTGGCTCAAAAGTCTCGCCGCCCGAAGTGCCGATATGCACCTGAAACCTCCGTCCACTGGCTGTCCGTGAAACTCGAAAGAAGGTATCCCCGGAATGGAGAAGAAGATCTTCTTCTCAAAATAGTCCACCAAGGCGTGGTAAGCAGACAACCAATCCATCCCCAGAATCACAACAAAGTCCTCCATCTGGATCATAATCAGGTCAGCTGGTAGGCTATGTCCCACGACGCTGACCTCGCAATCCGTGTACACTTCCTCAGCTACAAACAGCTGACCACTCGGACCTCTAATTACGAACGGATTCTCTAACAGTGTATAATCCTGGTCCAAACTAACTGCGAAACTAGCTGCGACAAACGAGAGCGTAGCGCCGGAATCGAAAAGGGTGTAAACGAGTCTACCAGAAACTGAAACCATATCTGCTACCACGGATCCCGAAGCTCTGGCGTCCCTGTGTGTTAGGGCGTTGATATGCCCCTCAGCTCTAGCTGCGGACGAAGCAGCCACACTCTGCGTCGGACGGGTAGGTGTTGGTCGGTACCCTCCTCGCGACCGCTGTCCTCCTCCTCGTGCCTGGGAATCGCGGCCCCCTGCACGCCCTCCAGTGCTCTGCACGGGAAGTAACTGCTGACCTCCTGCCCTAGATGGGCAGTCCCTCCTGACGTGGCCCGGCTGGCCACACTGGTAGTAGAGGGGAACTTGACTCCCGCCCTCAGTGAGTCCCTGCTGTCGACTAGGCGGGGGTCCGGTGCTGGCGACTGGCCCCTGTCGAGGGCCCCCAAAGGCCACTGATGGCCCTGCACAACGTGACGGCTCTCCTGCGGACGCCACGTGTCTCCGTTCTCGCCGGCCCTGTGAGAAGTCTGGCTGAAAGGGCCTCTTCCGCCCGCCGTCGGTCTCTCGCGTGGACGGGTTGGTCTCCTCATAAGTCATAGTTGCCTCTACCACCCTCGAAAACGTAGGCAGCTTCAGGGGTTTGACATACCCCCGGATCGCAGGCCGGAGCCCCTCGGTGAACCTCCAAAGGCGCTCCTCCTCAATGGCTACCGCTGTCGCTGCAAAGCGGGACAGCTCCAAGAAACGCGTGCGGTACGCGCTCACAGTCATCGTCCCTTGGTGGAGAGTGTGGAACTCCCGCCTCCTCTGGTCCTGCCACGTCTGGGGAAAGTACTGCTCGTAGAAGAGGGTGACGAACTGGTTCCACGTCGACTCGTCCCTCTCCTGTCCCCGGATTGCCCTCCACCACCGGTGTGCCGCACTCACCAGCTGGTACATGGAAAAGGCCACACGGTACTCCACCGGGGGGCGAAGGGTGTCGAAGATCTTCTCCAGCTGCTCAAGCCAGTCCTCTGCCTCGGTCGGATCCTCATCCCCCTTGAAGGAGGGGGGCTTCAGCTTCCGGAACTGTCCGAAAAGCTCGAAGTGGCGCTGTAGGGGAGGTGCTGGTGCACCTCCAGGCGAAGGTGCCTCGTGTACAGAAGTGTCGGAGGAAGGTGGGGGCGGCGTGGTCCCACAGAGGACTCCCCCTCTGCAGCCCCAGGGGGAGGTGCTCGGGGCAGTGGGTGGATCTCCTCTCGTACAATATCTCGTATCAGTCTGGCGAGGTCCTAGGCCTGGATGCCAGGGAGTGGTGGCTGGTCCACCGAGACGTCAACGACAGCACGTCCACCTCGCCGACCTCGTCCTTGGCCGCGCCCGCGGCCAGTCTCGCCAGTCCCGCGATGAGGCATCTCCTGCAAGGAGATGCGAAACAAAACGGAAATGTCAAAACAGACGGTACCTAACGAAACTTCTAAGAGCTTAAGTTAGGAGATATGTTGTGGTGGCTATTCTAGCTATAAACATGCGAATTGGTTATTTTCCAGTGAGTTGATTCACTTCTCGGGATGACCTTGCTCTGATACCATCTTGTAAAGACCCGACTCCCGAGTTCCTACGTGACACGAGAATCGGACCGACTTGACTAATCCCAAGACCTAGTCGTCCAACGAGGAAGTAACCAAAAGAGCAGTAAAATAAACCACATTCAGCATTAATATAACTAACAGTAAGAAAGTACAGCGGAAACAAGAACTACTCACTATAACAGAAACAAAAGAGGTACAAAAGACTGTGGTAAACTCTACTGGACCCTACTCGGCCTAGCGTCCTCTGCAACCGCTGACCCTGGCTGCTCAACACCTGGTCCTGAAAAAGGTAACGAGTGTAACACGTCAGCAAAATGATGTGTAGAGTGGCAACTAAAACTAAAGACAACAGTAGAGTGTACAGTAGCTATTATGTTCTATTACTTTATTTACACCTTTCAATTGTCTCACTATTTCATTTATTTCTCAGAACATTTACTTGATCTCGAATGTTCCTCGTGGGAACGATCTTGATTGCAGTCTTTTCCAAAAAGTACAAGTAGCACGTGGTGCTCTCCTGGCCGGGAGAGTCCCCCGTGGTGATCCTACCCTCAGTCAACCACCCCAAGGTCACTGACAGACGTAACGGTGACTACGGCATGCGCGATAAATGCACAGGTAGCTAACCCATACAGGCACGCGGTCAGTCGCTTCCGTTAACGGGTGCGCCTAAAGCACAGCACGGAACCAGTACAGGGCAGAGCCCTCTCAGTAACAGGGGTCCAACCCCTCCACAGGAACCAAACCGGGGCCTACCCTGGTTTGCCCTAGTGGGCCTAACAAGTCGGTGAAGGAGGCTAGTAGAACCCCGGGGCCCGTGGGGTAGCTAGTACTCTCCTAACACTAGTAGCTCACCTCAGTACTATGTACACAAGGGCCAGCAAGTCGGTACAGAGCGGCCAATCCTAACCCCGGGTCCCTGGGGTGGCTGGCCCCACTCTGCACTAAACAGGTACAAGTACTTCCCTTGGTACTGAGTACCCAAGAGACAGTATAAACTACATCTCAGTTCCATTCCTTCCCCTTTCCAGGAGTTCCACTCCTAATTCCCCGTAGGGTTCCATCCTTTTAACTCAAACATCCAGGTGTCACTTTCCAATTTCACGTTCTTACGACCCATGATCTCATTCATGTTTCTTTATTCGTAACAGGCAGCTGTTAATTCAATTTACAGGCAGCTTTATATTCCTTTCCATTTTTTCCAAGACTACAGTATTATACATTCCACTAGTTTTTCCATCCTAGGATTCATGCCACATCCTAGGATCTAGCATACAACTAGTTTTCCAGCCCTAGGATTCATGCAACACCTAGGAGCTATCATTCCATACATTTCTCATTCCTAGGATTCATGAAATGTCCTAGATTCTAGTTATGGTTCCATAGTTTAACAGATTTTAATAATAAACTTAAGCCACTCTACCAGGTACAACGGGAGTAATGGGGGCGTGATCGGGAATCCCGCGTGCCTCCGCGACTCCTAAGATTGCAACTGAACGAGGTCCTATCACAAGGATCAAACACAAGGAGTGTCTCAAAACAGTGTATAGCTACTGTAGACGGGTAGAGGAATTAATTCTGAAAAGAACGCAACTCGACCCGTTCAGCAATGTCGAAAAAGATGATATTGTGCAAAATCAGACGTCTTAAAAAGTGGATCAGAGAATTACCTGTTCAGCATGGTTTCCCAGATGTCCAGAAGTCTGCGGGGACGTCTGGCCCAGCTCACAGACGTCCGATGGTCACCCCGGACGTCTGGAGGTCAGTCCCGCCGTCTGGTACAACTTCCAGACGTCTGATTCGCAAAGGATGGCGAATCAGTGAGCCTGTGCACAGCCAACTCCCTCCCTCAGTACGGTCAGTTGACAGGAAGGAAGAAGAAAGCGGAATACTCACCTTTCAGACGTCTGTATAAGCTTCCAGACATCTCCCTCGCCGTCTGGCTATCAACCCAGACGTCTGATTCTGGAAATTTTTCCAGAATCAGGGCGCTAATCGACCTCCGCTCGCGAGGTCGCCCGCGTTGCACCTCGCACGTCTGCTGCTCAGACAGCAGGAGGTCCCTCTCCGCATCGTTCCGCACCCCCTGCGCCCTCCGCCGGCCGACCAAGCCGCTCCGACGAGCTCGCCCTCACGGCAGAGCTTCGCCCTCGCATGCCATACCTCCTCCGCGCTCACTGCGGCCGCCGCTGCAGCCCTCGATCTCGCTCGCTCTCACGCACAGGAAGGAGAAGAGGAAGGGGATGGTGGAGACGACGGGAGGGGAGGCATGGCCTTTTAAGGCCGTGCAAGGAGGAGGGAGAGAGTGCGCGGCAGGTCTGCAGCCGTAGAGAGAGAGGGAAAAAGAGAGAGAGAGAGAGAGGAATCACGGGTCTGCGCGCACAGGCACGCAGACGAATCTCTCATGCGAAAAATAACTATTTTCCAGACGTTTGGAAACGCTCCCAGACGTCTGGTCAGACGTCTGGATGTGATCCCAGACGTCTGGTCTGACCTCTGGGCCACCTCCCAGACATCTTAAAAGATATCTGGGGCACGCGTTCGTAACACCCTTCACCCGCCCCATCCGCGGTTTCACCTCGTGGACCCGGCGGACCCAACCCGACACCACCCGCGCACTCCTCACGTACCATACACGCCGGTACGCCTGGTCCCAGGTATGCAACCCTACCCGTTAACCCGCGGCTCTGGGAGAACTTCCTGTGAGCAGTTTGGAGAGAGATAGATACGTGCAGGTAGAGGGAAGTGGGGTAGGTTTTGCTATCTTGTGTGCAGGCAGGCCGAGCACTGAAGAGAAGAAGCTCAGCCGTAGGAAGGAGAAGAGAAGAAGAAGAAGAGGAGTAGAAGAAGAAGACACTCTGAAGAAGAGGCTGAGCAAGGTAGAAAGAAGAAAAAAAGGACAAGGCAGAAGATCAGGGAAGAAAAAGCCTCCACAGAAGAAAAGAGAAGGAAGAAGAGAATCCAAAGAAGCAAGGCAGAAGAAGAAAAAGAAGATCAGAGGCATACGCAAGAAGAAGAAGAATAGCAAGAAGCCTTACATTTAAGGCGTCTGATACAGAAATCAGACGTCCAATTCTGTTCTTTCTTAGCAATTCATTTTTTTAAATCTCTCTGTGAATCAATTGTCTTTCATTTAAATGTTGTACTCTCTAGTTTTTAAAAGTACTGAGATTGCTCCCTGTGTTCGACCTCGGATACTCCGATTTTCAAGTAAAAATTCTTTATTTGTTTTGATCACTTTTTCGGCTATATTACAACGTGTTATTCTTTAAAACCCGATCAAGTGCGATAAACAGATACACCCAAATTGGTGCCAGAATCAGTCCCATTCCCTGAGGATCTACTGAGGGAGCCAAAAGGCTAGAAGAAAGATACGCAGGCTTTTGATAACCTAAGTAATTTGTTCAGGGATGTAGAAATCAAGGTACCCCTGCTCGAGGCTATCGACCACATACCTACTATCGCCCGATTTTTCAAAGACTACACAACACCCAGGGGACAGTCAAAGAAAACCAAGAATTCGATGGTTCTCTTGCCTCATGCGAGTTGTGCTATACTGTCAGACCTACCACCGAAGTAGAAAGATCCGGGCACACCGCTTATTTCCCGTAGCATCCAAGGCTGCAATTTTAACCGTGCCCTGCTTGATCTAGGATCTTCAGTCAATCTTATACCGACCATCATGCTCGAAAAATTTTCCTTAGGAAATCTGAAACCTACCCCTGTCACGTTACAATTGGCAGATCGTTCTGTCAAAATCCCGAAGGGTGTGGTGGAAGACGTGGTGGTTAGGGTCAACGGTCTCTGTTTTCCTATTGACTTTCTTGTTTTAGATATGGAAGTTCCTAGTTCACTTTCTGATTGTCCGATCATCCTTGGTCGACCTTTCTTGGCCACAGCCCACGCCCATATCGACTGCGAGTCGGGCTATATCGAGATTGCCAATGGATCTGAAAAGATCAAGGTTAACATCGTCAAGGCAGCCAAGAACTTTGATTATGATTGTATCGAGGATGACATGTATGACGAGGACATGGCCGTCAGCATGTGTATCGGACTAATTGGGACCTATTCAGACTGCTGCGGATTACCTGTAAACACTGATGACTGCCTAATCAACGCATATTGTGACGTTCCCCCATCCCTCCCTATTCCCATACCTTCTCCTGACCAGACTTCTGGTGAGGTTTTCTCCGCTTCCCATACCTCATGGTCTGAGTCATATCTGGGCTACTCACCGCCGGTCCACACTCTTGAAGACTGGATTGCCCTTTCTTTCCCGCCAAATCAGGTGGATTTGTAAATCGAGACTGGGACCTTGAGCCCACATACTTCTCACTGGGGCTATTCCTTTTTGGATACATCCATCCAAGAAGCCCCTCTTCTTGGCCAAATTGAGGGCCAATTTCTTCCTCTTGACTTGTGCTCCGATCCACCTAGGACACTCTCGTCCCAAGAAATGGCTGACCTTTCATCATCCACCATCACTATCATGATCACTTAACTTTTTACTTCACCACCCACCATCCACCCACCCTACCACCCTGCTATATACCTTGCACCTCATCTCTCGTTACCCAATCCTTCATCCTTTCTCTGCCTTTCCCTGCATGCATATGAGGACATAGCATCGTTTGGAATGGAGGGGTGGATAGGTGGTGTCGGACTCGATTAGGTTGTTAATATGGTGATTTTATCATTGTAGTGTGTATAGTGGTTAACCTAAATCGGACCTAACCATCTCTTTACAAATTTTTTTTTTTAACCTGGCCTACTTGATTTTATCATTGTCACTTTTAGGCCCAGGGTCGAACACAGGGAAGTGGGGTTACGAGTCAAGTTTCTACGCCTTTCCTACAACAAATCTCTTCCTTTCGTTTGTTGTGCTTTCGGTGTTTTTCTATTTAGATTTTTTTCTGGTAATCTTTGTCCTTGAGGCACACCCTCAAAATTGGGTTCTTGGCTTTGAGCCAAAATAGGGTTTCAAAATGGGTCTTGCTATTCTCAAGACGGAGTACCTACAAGTCAAGGATTATCTTTTCTCTTTTACATGTTTTTTTATCTTTTTATGCCCATGCAAGAGAAATAGAAATAAATACAGTATAGATATATATGTATATACTATATATGTATAAAGGGGTGGGGGTGGAGGCTGAGATGGAGTGTAGCACGGTCTCGAGTCGGTCGTCATCTAGAATGACGAAACCAATAGGACGAAGTGCCGCGTGTAAGGTGTAGGATGGATGGTGGAAGATGAATGCTAACATGCTTTTTGTACACGTGTATTGGGGAATATCAGCAACTGGTATAGATATTCCAGCGATACCACGTATGGTAAGTAATTTGAAAATATATATATGTATGTATATATGTAAATATATCTATATGTATATATGGTTATAAATATATAGGTATATATACATGTTTATATATATGTGTATATATATATATATGTATGTAGCCATATATGTATATATGTATATGTATATATATATAGGTATGTAAATATATATATATAAGTATATGTATAGATAGATATATGTATAGATCGATATATATATATATGTATATATTTATATGTATATGTATGTATATGATACTATATAGATGTATATGTGTATATACAAGTATATATATATATAGTAATATATGTATATATAGATATCTGTAGCTAGATATATATGTAGATGTATATATGTATGTATATTTATATATATATATATATATGTATATATATTTGTATAAATATATGTATATATATGTATGTATAACTATATTTGTATATATATGTATATATATATATATTTGTGTATTTATATAGACTAATACATATTTATCTAAGGACTAATATATGTATAGATATATGTAGATATATATATGTATATGTATATAAGTACAAGCATATATGTAAGTATATATGTACATATATATATGTATACTAATGCTTAGTTATATAAATACTCATATATATATATAGATATAAGTATATATATTTATATGTATACGTATATAAGTATAGGTATATATGTATACATATATATATATATATATGTATGTATGTATACTAATACATAAGTATATAGGTACTACTATATGTATAAATATAAGTATCTATATATATATATATATGTATGTAAATATATGTATATATATATCAATATATATATGTATACGTATATATATATGTATATAATAGTGTTTAGTTGTGTGTGTGTGTATGGAAGTGTGAGTGTATGTGTGTGTGAGCGTCGGTAAAGAGAGAGTGAAAGAATGTTGTGAGAGAGAGTGAGAGAGAGAGAGAGAGTGGGAGAGAGAGGGCTGTAGGTTAAGGCATCTGAACGATAGTAGGCATTGTCTGGAGGTCCTCAAGCGCACGTGCAGGTGCGTATGCGTGTGAGGACATGCGTGCGGGAGGGCGAGGGGTGCGAAGAGGAGACGTAGGGCACCGTGCTGCGTGAAGGCTGGACCGGGCACTCGCAGGCGCGCATGGGCGAAGAGAGCGGGCGATGCAGACAAGTGCAGGCAATGCAGACGCGCGGGCTGGTGCGGGCAACGTGGGTGGAGACGCGCACGCTAGCTGTGGTCGGTTGCGGCGCACCAGGTAACCGGTTAAGTGAGAAACTCACCGGTCACCCCACTGTAGCCACAGTGTTCCACAGAAACGCATAAATAGTGGCTACAGTGGTCAGGCGAGCGCGTGGCCGGGAGCGGGTGGTGCTGTGAGTGCTAACGGCTCGGCTCGTCTAGAGGAGTGGCTCCAGCTGGTGGTTTGCGGTTGGGACCTCGCGACAGAGCACGCGGGGAGGGTTGGGTCGCTAGCGAAGGGGCATGACAGGGCGCACTGTGGTCTGGCCATGTTGGCTGGGGTGCGCGGGGGTGCTTGGCCGGCCGCTGCAGTGGCACACGGTGGTCGGTTGTGGAAGAGAGAGCGCGATAGGGCGCTTGTGCGAAGAAGCTGAAGGCGAGGGCAGTGCGAAGGAGAAGGAGGCAAGGGCGCCTGCAAGCGCCCGCGGAAGGCTTGCGTGCGCTGCTGCTGCCTTGCTACTGCTGCTGTGGGCTTCAGCTGCTCCTGCAGGGTGTGTGGTGGCTAGTTGGGCTTCACAGCTGAAGCTTTGCTCCAATGGCTAAAGGTGCTGGAAAAGTAAAAACGGGAAAAGAGCCACCACGCCCATCGGCTCTTTGGTGAGCTGGGCGGTGGTGGACTCACGGTGGTGGTTGTGCACCACCGTGAGTTGCTCCTGTCCGCCGAGTGTCTCCTCGGAGGAGGAGGGCCGGCGTGTGGAGGGAGTGGGAGGAGAGGACAGTGGCCTGGAAGGAGAAGTGCTGGTTTTTTTTGCGTTGGACCAGGCTACTTTGCAAGAAGGCAGCCGAGCACTTTTAAAGTGGAAGCCATGCACGGCCATGCCCTGGCTGTGCATGGCTCATGCATGGCCTTGGCAGGGAGAGGCAGCCGTAGGGAAGGGCTTGAGTAGGGAATGGCGAAGGAGAAGTTGTCATGCATAGCAGCCGCGGGAAGATTTCAAGATCAAGTGAAATAAAAATTAAAAAAATGGTCAATTTTGCAATGATGCACTTGAGGAAAAATGTTAAATGCAAGGCCACTTATTTTATTCTCCTCCCCTCTCAATTAAATGCATGCATGCATGCAACTATGGAGACCTAATAAGCATTGGTAATGCTAGGAAATAGCACAAGACGACACAATTGCAGGCATATTTTTGTGGTGCAATCATACCCCCATGCCTATCTTTTGCTAGTCCCTAGCAAAATAGTATTTAGAAATGATCTTAGGCTGAAGATTTTCTTCTGAGGCGATATAGGTGTGTTTATTGTTGGATATTGTGAGAACTAGTTGCAGAGAAGAGTACGAGTACTTTAAGTCTCACAAGACAAAGATCATCTGTCAACTAACCATGACTCTTGATATTTAAACCTTAAGTACGATTTCTAGGACCCAGGAGGTTTTTGCCATACTCGAGAGCTCAAGAGGTTATGGCTTGTGCTTAGTGAAGGATCAAGACTGACCAGATGAACATTAAGACTCAAGTCCAAGGCTTCACGAATCTTTAAGTACAAGTTGGTCCCAGTTTCAACTCATGTTTTCTGATTGACCTTCAAGAAGATGACGGAAAACTCAACTGCCACTTTCTGACATTTGTGGCTCACAGGGTATTTGCGACTTGCCCTGAAGAAGTTTTTGTAGGGCAAAGATTTTACAAACATTTGTGAGATATACTGACTTATTTGCATCTTTTTTTTTTTTAATAGAAACACATGTCAGTATATCTCTTACAACACTATTTAGAGGAGCATGCTTTTCTTTTTGGTAGGAGAGTTTCTTTTTGATGGAAAGAATTTCTCCTAAACACAAGACTAAAACCTGGGATAAAACGTCTACCAGCGCGCACAGGTAAGGACTCCACCTTCCCTAATGAACACTAGGGTTGGATATTATGTTCACCTGGTCTTTCCTGATATGTGTAGTGCGAACCAAGTTTACTTAAATTCTTAAGTAGAAGCAAACCAACGAATCCTGTACTGGTGTCTCAAGTACAAGAGTACGTCCTTAGTTAGTAGAGATTTCGATCTATCTTGTCAATGCTCAAGTGAATTAAGCCGACCTTGAGGAAATCAAGCTTCTGTGGCCTGGAAAGTCTTCAAAATAGAGGTTGAATATCCATAAACACTTATTGTATTTTTGTTTCAGCCTTTAGATCATTACTAAAGACCATTTATTATTATTATTATATTATATATAAATATATATTTTTTTTTTTTTCATTTTCCTTTTCATGCATATTTATAAATAGGTGGGAACTACATGATACCATAAAATACCCAGATCCTATGGATGCCCATCCACCCCCCCATGCCAAACAATGCTATGTCGTCATATGCATGCAGGGAAAGGTAGAGAAAGGATGAAAGATCGGGTAGCGAGAGTTGAGGTGTAGGGTATACAGCAGGGTGGTAGGGTGGGTGGATGGTGGATGGAGAAGTGAAAAGTGAAGAGATCGTGATAGTGGCATGAAAAGTGATGGTGGATGGTGAAAAGTCTGGCATTTCATTGGATGAGAGTGTCCCAGGCAGATCGGAGAATAAGTCGGGAAGAAGTTGGCCCTCAGATTGGCCAAGAAGAGGGGCTTCTTGTATAGATGGATCCAAAAAGGAACAGCCTCAGTGAGTAAGATGTGGGCTCAAGGTCCCAGTGTGGAGTTGCAAATCCGCCTGATTTTGCAGGAAAGAAAGGGCAATCCGGTCTTCAAGAGTGTGGACAAGCAGTGACTAGCCCGGATATGACTTAGACCATGAGGTATGGGAAGAGAAGAAAACCTCGTCAGAAGTCTAATCAAGAGAAGGTACGGGACAAGGGAGGGATCGGGGAATGTCACAATTTGTGTTGGTTAGGCAGTCATTAGTTTTTATAAGTAATCCGCAGCAGTCCGAATTGGTCCCAAATAGTCCGATACCCGCACTGACGGCCATGTCCTAGTCAGACGTGTCATCCTTGATGCAATCGCAATCAAAGTTCTTGGTTGCCTTGAAGATGTTAAGCTTGAGCTTTTCAAATCCAATGGTAATCTCATTACAGCCTGACTCGCAGTTGATAAGGGCGTGGGCTGTGGCCAAGAAAGGTTGACCAAGGATGATCAGACAATCAGAAAGTGAGCTAGGAACTTCCATATCTAAAGCAAGAAAGTAAACAGGAAAACAGAGTCTGTTGACCCTAACCACCACGTCTTCTGCCACCCCTTCAGGATTTTGACAAAACGATCTGCCAACTGTAACGTGATAGGCGTGGGTTTCATATTTCCCAAGGAAAATTTTTCTAGCATGATGGTTGGTATAAGATTTATGAAAGATCCTAGATCAAGCAGGGCACGGTTAAAACTGCAGCCTTGGATGCTACTTGAAATAAGCGGTGTGCCCGGATCTTTCTACTTCGGTGGTAGGTTTGACAGTATAGCACAACTCGCACGAGGCGAGAGAACCACCGGATTCTTAGTTTTCTTTGATTGTCGCCTGGGTGTTGTCTAGTCTTTGAAAAATCGAGCGACAGTAGGTATGTGGTCGATAGCCTCGAGCAGGAGTACCTTGATTTCTACATCCATGAATAAATTATGCAGGTTATCAAAGGCTTGTGTGTCTTTCTTCTTGCCTTTTGGCTCCCTCAGTAGAGCCTTAGGGAGTGGGACTGATTCTGGCACCAATTTGGGTGTATCGTCCTCTCGCGAATGCGATGCGCATCCCGAATGAGAGGGCGATGAAGAAGACGGGCCAAGATCTGGTCAAAGCGGATCGATAGTCTAATTATGACTCCTCGTAGTGATAGCATTGGATGATGTGGGTCCAATGGGATCATACGGCGGAGGAGGGTTCGCAATAGGGATGTAAGAGTGAGGTGCTGTAGCGGGATTAGCCTGAAATCTTGGTGGAATGCTCGGAGCCTGCAGAATTTGATGAACCTGCCCTTGAGAAGGTCGTACCTATGATTGAGGACCACAGGGTATGAAATTTTGTGGGTTTGGGACAGGTTGGGCGGGAAGAGTGCCCTGAGATCGAGTCGTCATGCGTAGTTGACTGATCTCAGCATTCTGTTGTGCCAATTGGTGCTGAAGAGAGGTCATGTTCTCTTCATGGTGCTTTGACATATCCATCATCATTCGCATCAATTTGTCAAGAGGACTTGATGCGTGTTGTGCATGCGGTACGCAAGGGCCTGATGGCGAATTCGCCATTGGATTTGACTGGGCCCTTGGGATGACGGGTGCGAATGGTCGCATTGGTCCACCTGCGGGGTTTTGGTGCTTCGGGTTGTTGGACCATGAGAAGTTTGGATGATTTTTCCACCCTGGGTTATAAGTGGCAGAGAAAGGGTTATTCCCCAGGGCGCAAGCGTCTTCTATGCTAGAAGACGTGTCTGCGTATAAATATGCTTCCGAGCACACAGAGGCTTGGTTCTCCGTGTCAAAATACTGGCTCGCAGAAGCTAGATCCACATGACTTACCGAGTCGCTCGGCGCAACACTCGGCAAGGAAGGTCTTACGGGGTTTCTTGGGATAAGCCTGGTGCTGGAAGAATTTGGATTGTGACGAAGTGGTGAACTGGGGGTGTTTCCCATAGATCAGGCGGGGTTGGCCAGAAGCTCGTCTAGCTTCTTGTGCACGACGGAGACTTCATCCAATTTTTGTGCAATAAGGCTGAGATTAGTGGATGAATGGGATGGTCCCGTGTCAACTTCGTGGACATTTCGGGGCTGGCTGGTACGATTAAAGGCGACAATGGAGGCATTGTTCATCAAGTTTTCACTCATATTTTCAAATAATTCGAATGCTCCATTCTCGTCTTTATTCACAAAGTTCCCTCCGCAGGAAGTATCTGCAATCTGCTTCGAAGTCTCATTTAGCCCATAGTAGAAAATCTGGGCTATATGCCACTTAGGCAGACCGTGGTGCGGACACTTCCTGAGGAGGTCGTTATACCTCTCCCATCCCTCATGAAATTGTTCGCCGTTTTGTTGCTTAAATGAAGTGATGGCACGGCGAAGCGCATTGGTTAGCCCGATTGGGAAGAACTTCTTGAGAAACGCTGTTCGCATCTCTTCCCAAGAGTGGATGGTTCTCCCAAGTGTGCGTAACCACTGCGACGCTTTATCCCACAATGAAAACGGGAACATTTTCATGAGGACTATAGGTAACCTGACATTTCGTCGTTTAACCATTTCAGCTAGTCGGGTTAGGTCTTCCAAGTCGAGAAAAGGATCTTCACTTGCAAGACCATGGAAATGAAAATTAATTAGGCCAATTATGTTCGGTTTCAGTTCAAAGTCTTCCCCACCAATGGGGACCCGAATTTGTCGTATGGTCTCTATAGCAGCGGGATTCTGATAGGAGCTAAGAGACCTAGGCTCCTTCCGTTCGAGAGGGTTCTGCATTTCCTCCAATGTTTCACGAATGGCTTCAATTTGCTCATTATACATTTCCATTTGGGCTTGGAGGTGGGTTATGGGATCTAAGGCTCCACCACTTGGTGGGTTCTGAGGGTGGTTTCCTCCCTCGAGATTTGGGGGTGGGCGTGCAGCCATGTTTGTGGAGAGGGAGGATGATTCAGCTTCTCTTCTAGAATTATCAGGCAATTCACACAGTTCAGCGTTTTGTGACCTCCTCCCAAACGTGCACTACCGTAGGAAGAATTAGGGAGATGAGAAGGGAAAAGAGATGAGAGAAATAACGCTGCAAAGGTACACTTGATGACAAATCAATTCATTCAAATTCCTAACCTCTACAGTGTGCCCTTAGACTTAAAGATCTAAGTTACCTACTATCACGAACTACGGAACCGAATGCGAGCACCGCGGACCCACCGGGCCAGATTGAAAGGCCATTTGCCCCAGTCTTAGACACCCGATAGCACGCTGGAACTCTCACCAGCACGTAGAAGCTACATGCAGGTAGTTAGACCTCCAATCCTTAATAAGGGTCAAGTTACTACCAGTTTTAGTTAGAGGCTTAGGATCAAGTGCTTTTGGAATGTGAAGGGTGTTGTTTACGGGTAATGACCAAGTGATTGATTTTTCAAGTGTGTAAAACAAGCATGCAACGGGGAAATCTTCCTGAATTGAAGTTTTTATAGGTGAATGGTTTTTAGAGTTCAGCCTTAAGTAGTATGAATTTTAGGATTTCGCTAAATTACCAATTCAACCAATCTCTGGGTTTTTGAGAGAATACAGGTTTTCTTCTAAGCCCAATAAACCCTTCTTCAATATCAGTTGGTTAATGCATGCTAAAATGCAATGGGCTACCCTAGATGGAGATTTCTATGTGTGGATGCACGAATCAATTTTAGATTTATGTGAAAGGGAGCCAAAGCACTTCAATTCAAGTGCTCCCAATCACATAAAAGATTTCCACACACAAGGCTCAATCAACAGATAAAGACAATCAAATTGTTGGGGTTGAAGTATTCGGGATCGATTCTTAGGCAAGTTGAAAAGTCGTGGTGGGGTTGGAATTAACTCAATTCCATGTCTCCCCACCAAAAAGTTGATACCGAATTGTAGATAAGTGAGGCAAAAGAGGGGTGCAATCAATCTTTTTGTGTTTGCCTCAAAGAATACTTCACATGGCGAAAAATTCAAGAATCAAGATTTTGGATTTTCATTATGCGAGTAAGATGGGAAATCGCGGGGTGGTGGGAGTGAAGACAATCAATCAAACAAGTGAATTTTAGTCCACTTGCCCCAAAAGATCCCAAGGAGTTTTTCTAGTTTTTAGATTTTAGCTTTTTTCTTTTTTTTTTTTAAGGTGACAAGTTAACCCTAGTTGCTAAGAAAGGAAGACTTACTTGTTCAGCAATGTGTGGGAAGCTCCAATGCGGTGTCGGCATCTTCACGCTCTTGTTTCCACCTTGGATCTGCTCACGTCTTCGACTTCGTCTACCTGCCTTCTCCTTGCACCAGGTTCACCTGCACACCAAAAATAGAGATACCCGTGAAGAGAAAAGAGAAGAGAAAAAATTACAAGAATGGAGTAAAAACTAACTTGAAGGTGCACTTCCCCGGCAACGGCACCAGAAAAGGTGTGGTGTCGGATCCGATTAGGTTGTTAATATGGTGATTTTATCGTTGAAGTGTGTATAGTGGTTAACCTAAATCGGTCCTAACCATCTCTTTACAAAAATTTTTTTTAACATGGCCTACTTGATTTTATCTTGGTCACATTTAGGCCCAGGGTCGAACTTAGGGAAGTGGGGTTACGAGTCAAGTTTCTACACCTTTCCTACAACGAATCTCTTCCATTCGTTTATTGTGTTTTTGGTGTTTTTCTATTTAGATTTTTTTTTGGTAATTTTTGTCCTTGAGGCACACCCTCAAAATTTTGTTCTTGGCTTTCAGATAAAACAGGGTTTTAAAGTGGGTCTTGCTATTTGCAAGACAGAGTACCTGCAAGTCAAGTATTATCTTTTCTCTTTTATATATTTTTTAATCTTTTTATGGGCATGCGAGAGAAATAGAAATAAATACAGTATAGATATATATGTATATACTATATATGTATAAAGGGGTGGGGGTGGAGGCGAAGATGGAGTGTAGCACGGTGTCGAGTCGGTGGTCATCTAGAAAGACGCAACCAACAGGACGAAGTGCCGCGTGTAAGGTGTAGGATGGATGGTGGAAGATGAACGCTAACATGCTTTTTGTACCCATGTATCGGGGAATATCAGCAATTGGTGCAGATATTCCCGCGATACCACGTATGGTAAGTAATTTGGAAATATATATATCCATGTATGTATATATGTAAATATATCTATATGTATCTATGGTTATAAATATATAGGTATATATACATGTATATATATATATGTGTCTATATATATATATGTATATATGTATGTAGCTATATATGTATATATGTATATGTATATATATATAGGTATGTAAATATATATATATATAAGTATATGTAGAGATAGATATATGTATAGATCTATATATATATATATATATATATATATATATATACATATATATATATATATGTATATATTTATATGTATATGCATGTATACGATACTATATCGATGAATATGTGTATGTATAAGTATATATATATATATATAGTAATATATGTATATATAGATATATCTATCTAGATATGTATATATATGTATATATGTATGTATATATATGTATGTATGAGTATATGTGTATATATATGTATATATATATAAAAGTATATAGATGTATCTATATATATATGTGTATAATTATAGACTAATACATATTTATATAAGTACTAATATATGTATAGATATATGTAGATATATATATGTATACGTATACATGTATATGTATATATGTAACTATATATGTATATATATATAAGTACATAGATATATGTATATATCTATATGTATACTAATACTTAGTTATATAAATACTAATATATATATAGATATAAGTATATATATATATATATGTATATGTATATAAGTATATGTATATGTGTATATATATATATATGTATATACAAAAGTATATAGATATATATATATCTATGTATGTATGTATACTAATACATAAGTATATAGGTACTACTATATGTATAAATATAAGTATCTATATATATATATGTATATAAATATATGTATATATATATCAATATATATATGTATATGTATGTATATGTATGTATATAGTAGCGTATAGGTGTGTGTGTGTGTGTATGGAAGTGTGAGTGCATGTGTGTGTGAGCGTCGGTAAAGAGAGAGTGAAAGAGTGTTGTGAGAGAGAGTGAGAGAGAGAGAGAGAGAGCAGGAGAGAGAGGGCTGCAGGTTAAGGTGTCAGAAGGCCAATGGGCGTCGTCTGGAGGTCCTCAAGCGCACGCGCAGGCGCGTATGCGTGCGAGGACGTGCGTGCTGGAGGACGTGTGTGCAGGAGGGCGAGGGGCGCGGAGAGGAGATGCAGCGCACTGTGCTGCGCGACGGCTGGAGCAGGCGCTCGCAGGCATGCATGGGCGAAGAGAGCGGGCGATGCAAACAAGTGCGGGGACACAGATGTGTGGGCGAGTGCAGGCGACGTGGGCGAAGACGTGCGCGGGGGCTACGGCTGGTTGCGGCACGTCGGGTGACCAGTTAAGTGAGAAACTCGCCGGTCACCCCACTGTAGCAACAGTGTTCCACAGAAACGTGTGAACAGTGGCTACAGTGGTCAGGCGAGCCACGCGACTGGGAGTGGGCGGTGCTATGACTGTGGATGGCTTGGCACACATGGAATAGTGGCTTCAGCTAGTGGCTTGCGGTCGGGACCTCGCGACAGAGCTCTCGGGGAGGGCTAGGTCGCAAGCGAAGGGGTGCGACAGGGCCCACGGTATTCTGATCATGTTGGTTGGGGTGCGCGGGGGTGCTTGCCTAGCCGCTGTAGTGGCGCACGGTGACCGGTTGCGGAAGAGAGAGCGTGACAGGGCGCTTGTGCAAAGAAGCTGAAGGCGAGGGTAGTGCGAAGGAGAAGGAGGCAAGGGCGCCTGCAGGCGTGCGTGGAAGGCCTGCGTGCGCTGCTGCCGCCTTGCAGCTACTGCTGTGGGGTTCGACCGGCTGCTGCAGGGCGTGCGGTGGCCAGTTGAGCTTCACAGTTGAAGCTTTGCTCCAATGGCTGAAGTTGCTGGAAACTTAAAAATGAGAAAAGAGCCACCACGCCCACCGGCTCTTTGGTGAGCTGGGCGGTGGTGGACTCATGGTGGTGGTTGTGCACCATCGTGAGTTGCTCTTGTCCGTCGGGTGTCTCCTCAGAGAAGGAGGGCTGGCGTGTGGAGGGAGAGGGAGGAGAGGACGGTGGCCTGGAAGGAGAAGTGCCGATTTTTTTGGTGTTGGACTAGGCTGCTTTGCAAGAAGGCAGCCGAGCACTTTTAAAGAAGAGGAAGCCATGCACGGCCATGCCCTGGCTGCGCATGGCTCATGCATGGCCTTGGCAGGGAGAGACAGCCACATGGAAGGGCTTGAGCAAGGAATGGCGCGAGGAGAAGAAGTTGTCATGCATAGCAGCCGTGGGAAGATTTCAAAATCGAGTGAAATAAAAGATAAAAAGATGGTGAATTTTGCAAAGATGCACTTGAGGAAAAATGTTAAATGCAAGGCCACTTATTTTATTCTCCTCCCCTCTCAATTAAATGCATGCATGCTTGCAACTAGGGAGACCTAATATGCATTGGTAATGCTAGGAAATAGCACAGGACGGCACAATTGCAGGCATATTTTTGGGTTCAATCAATAGGCATCCTTAGGATCTGGGTATTTTATGGTATCATGCAGTTTTCGCCTATATATATACAAAAAGAAAAAAAAATGAAAAATGAAAATGCTATTTAGTAATGATCTAAAGGCTGAAACAAAAATACAATAAGTGTTTATGGATATTCAACCTCTGTTTTGAAGACTTTCCAGGCCACTGAGGCCTGATTTGCTCAGGCTCGGCTTAATTCACTTGAGCATTGACAAGATAGATCAAAATCTTTCCTAACTTAGGACGTATTCTTATACCTGAGACATTAGTACATGATCTATTGGTTTTTTTCTATTCGAGAGCCTAAGTAAACTTGGTTCATACTATACATATCAAGAAAGACTAGGTGAATATAAGATCCAACCCTAGTGTTTATTAGGGAAGGTGGAGTCCTTTCCTATGCGGGTAGGTAGACTTTTTATCCCAGGTTTTAGTCTTGTGTTTAGGAGAGACTCTTTCCACCGAAAAGGAACTCTCCCACCAAAAAGAAAAGTGTGCTCCTCCAAATAGTGTTGTAAGAGATATACTGACACGTGTTCCAAAAAAAAAAAAAAAGATGCAAATAAGTCAGTATATCTCGCAAATGTCTGTAAAATCTTCCTACAAAAAAGTTCTGCAGGGCAAATACCCGATTTTCCTTTGAGCCACAGGTATCAGAAAATGGGAGTTGAGCTTTCCGTCATCTTTTTAAGGGTCAATCCAAGGACAGGAGTTGAAACTGGGACCAACCTTTACTTAAAAATTCATGAAACCCTGGGCTTGAGTCTTAATGTTCATCTGGTCAGTCTTGATCCTTCACTATGCACAAGCCATAACCTCTTGAGCTCTCAAGTACGGCAAAAAACCTCCTGGGTCCTGGAAATCGTACTTAAGGTTTAAATATCAAAAGTCCTGGTTAGTCGAGAGATGATCTATGTCATGTGAGACTTAAAGTACTGGTAGTCTTCTTTACAATTGGTTCTCACAATATCCAATATTAAACACACCTATGTCGGCTTTGGAAGAAAATCTTCTGCTTATGATCATTTCTAAATACAACAAAAAAATGTTTTGCTAAGGACTAGCAAAAGATAGGCATGGGGGTATGATTGCACTGCAAAAATACAACTGCAATTGTGTTGTCTTGTGCTATTTCCTAGTACTACAGTGCATATTAGGTTTCGATAGTCGCATTTGTGAAAATACATGCATGCATGCATTTAATTGAGAGGGGAGGAGAGTGAAATAAATGGCCTCTCAATTCACATATTCTTCAAGTCCTACCTCACAAAACTTCCATCTTCATTTTTTATTTCCTTTTGATTTTTGACTTTCTTCCCGCGGCTGCAAGGCATGGCATGGCTAGATCTTCTTCGCACCTTGCCCTGCAGCCACATGCCTAGCCTCTCCCTACCATGAGCCATGCACAGCCGCATGCACAGGCAGGGCATGGCTGTGCATGCTTTCTTCCTCTATAAAAATAGGGCAGCTTCTTCTTGAAAAGGGAGCCTGGTCCCCAGCCAAAAAAAACCCAACGCAGCTTCTTCTCTAGGCCGCCGTCCCCTCCTCTCTCCCTCCATACACAGGACCTCCTCCTCAGAGTTGACACTCTGTGGACAGGAGCACCTCACGGTGGTGCACACCCACCACCATGATACCACCACAGCCCAGCTCATCAAAGAGCCAGTGGGCGTGGTGGTCTTCTTTCCCTATTTCTTCATTCGAAGCCCTCCCACCATTACCACAAAGCTTCAAGCTGTGAAGCTCCACCAGCCACCACACGCCCCTATAGCAATCGACCGAGCTCCATAGCAGTAGTAGCCAAAAGCCCCTCCAGCGCAAGCCTGCAGGCCACCCTCACCTCCAGCGTGCGCCTGTAGGCGCCCTCGCCTCCCACTTCTTCTCACTGCATTAGCCTTTCCGCCTGCAATCGGCCACCGCGTGCCACTGCTGCGGCCGGCCAAACTTCACCGCGCCCACCAGCCAACACCCGCAGGCCACCACGCGCCTTGTCGCGCTCCTTCGCCCTCGACCCAGCCCTCTCCGCGTGCTCTATCGCGAAGTCCCGCCCACAAGCCAGCAGCCGGAGCCACTCTTCCACGTGCGTGCCGAGCCGTCCGCACTCACAGCATCGGACACAGGCGATTACGCGGCTCGCCCGGCCACTGTAGCCACTGTTCACGCACTTCTGTGGAACACTGTGGCTATAGTGGGGTGACCAGTAAGTTTCTCACTTATCCGGTTGCCCGGTGCGTCACTACCTGCCACTGCCCGCACCCACGTCCAGCCCAACGCTCGCTCCAGCGCCTGCCCGCGCGTCTCTGTGCGCTCGTGTCGCCCATTCCTGCCCGCTTCTTTAGTGCCTGCTCTTCAAGCGGTGCGGTGCGTTGCGCCCTCTTCTCTCCCGCACACTTACTCACTCCCAGCGCGCTCCTCTCCACGCGCATACGCGCCTGCGCGTGCACGCATGGACTCCAGACGGTGCTTGGGAGATTCAGATGCCTTAACACTCCAGCCCTCACTTCAGCAGGAAGTGCGTGCTCTCTCTCCCTCTCTCTCTCTCTCACAGCACTCTCTCACTCTCTTTACCGACACTTACACACCTACACTCACACTCTCATACACACACACACCCCCTATACACTATTATATACTTATACTTATATATATTTATATCTATATATATTTATATACATATATGTATACTTATATCTATACATATAGTAGTACCTATATACCTAAGTATTAATATACATATATATATATATATCAATATACTTATATATATATATATATGTACATATATATTTACATATATACATATACTTATAGACATATATATATATATATACATATATTAGTACTTAAATAACTATGTATTAGTCTATATATATATATCTATATACTTATATATATATATATATATATATACATATCTATCTACATATATCTATATACATATATTACTATATATATATATATATATATATATTTACATCTATATAGTTATATTTACATACTTATACATATATATATACATATATATATATATATCTATACATATATCTATCTATACATATACTTATATATATATACATATACATATATATATGTATACATATAACTACATATATACCTATTTATTTATAACCATATATACATATAGATATATTTACATATATACATATATATATGTTTTCACATTACTTACCATACGTTGTATCGCGGGAACATCTGCACCAATTGCTGATATTCCCCGATACACGCGTATAGAAAGCATATTCGCATTCATCTTCCACCAATCCACCTTACACACGGCACTTCATCCTATTGGTTGTCTTTCTAGACAACGATCGACTCGACACCATGCTACACTCCATCTCCGCCTCCACCCCCACCCCTTTATACATATATAGTATATACATATATATATACTATAGTTACTTTACTTCTGCTTCTCTTTCCTGCCAATAAAAAGAGAAAAAAATAATATATAAAAGAGAAAAGATAATCCTTGACTTGCAGGTACATTATCTTGCGAATAGCATGACCCATTTTGAAACCCTGATTTGGCTCAAAGCCAGGAACCTAATTTTGAGGGTGTGCCTCAAGGACCAAGATTACAAGAAAAAAATCTTAAATAGAAAAACACCAAAAACACAATAAACGAATGAAAGAGATTCATTGTAGGAAAGGTGTAGAAACTTGACTTCTAACCCCACTTCCATGAGTTCGACCCTAGGCCTAAAAGTGACCAAGATAAAATCAAGTAGGCTAGGTAAAAAAAAAAATTTGTAAAGAGATGGTTAGGCTCGATTTAGGTTAACCACTATACACACTTCAATGATAAATGACCATATTAACACACCTATCCAGGTCTGACCAGATGGGCCCTTTTATAATGGAGGAACAGGCCAAAAATAATCTTTAAGTTAACAGGGACATCAAAGACATCACTAAAAGTCCGCCCTAAACATCACTGAATACCAGCTCACACCCTCCTTTTGAGCATGTGCTCTGTTGCATTGGCCCGTGCTTTACGCATTGGCTCCACGTTAACCACATGCATCGCACATGCACTATGCGCACTGCTGTTGCCGCAACCACTTCAATTGAGCAATTTGGGGCTGTGGCAGGGCTCGAACCTGTGCCCCTCCTTTTGGTGTGTGCCTCAAGACCAAAGTGCCAAGCCCACAAGTTTGTCCCAAGGAGGAGCTAGGGGAATGAAGTGGAGATGGCTTCTCAGCCATTGGATCAAGATCCAACGACTGGGAATGGATCATACAGGTGAAGGGGAATCGGTGGTGGGGTAGTTGGCCAGTGTTAGGTGGCCTAAGTGATGCCATGTGGTGCCATTTGGCCATCCATCTTCTTTTTGTTGTAGAGGATGCCACGGTGCTTAGATTGAGATGATTTCCACGTTGCCAGACTGCGATTGTCGCTCTGAATCCATCCGTATGGTTGGATTTTTCATCCAAAGCATGCAAGGATGTCACATTGCCCCTTGGCCATTCATCTTCCACGAACTTGTTGTGGGGGCTACGGAGGTCGGATCGAGGTGATTTTTGAGTCTGTTGTACTCCATTTGTCGATTCAGATCCATCCGTACAGTCTGATTGCTCATCTGAGACCTGCTTCAATATGGACTTGTACGCAAGGTCAATAAACATTGATTATAAGCAATCTTAACGTAAAGTAATGTAGAATGCATACAATGCCCCCAAACCCACTATAATATGACATTAGTGCACATGTGCCCTCAAAATTGACTTTAATTGATAATATTAACACTAACAATTGTAGAGTCATCATACCCCCATGCCCACCCCTTGCTAGTCCCTAGCAAGGTTTAACCTAAATGCTATTTGCAACAGAAATTAGAAATTGGTCACTCAGGTAGAAGTTGCTTGTCAAGAGGAGGAAATTTCTATTAAGAACCTAACTTGCAAAGACTCAGCAATGCCTAGGTTGCCTGCCAAAATGCAGATCGCCTGAGTCCTCTCCTTATTCTATATAGAAGCAACTGTATATTTTTTTTCTTTTTGACCTTTTCTAATTTTTTTCAGATTTTTGGAGTTGAAGATTTCAAGGTAACTTTTTATTGCTACCCAACCCACCCAAGACTCAAAAAGGACTCTAAGTACTAAGCATCTTATTGTGAAAGTGATAGAGTTACTCAACAGTAATTGAAACATACTTCGTGTTTTTATGCCCTTAGGTGGCCCGAAAGAGACAATGTTGCGTAAAGGTGTATCTATCTAATTGGTAACTTTCTCCCTACTTTTTATTTTTGTGGGGTTAACACATGGGTGAACCCAATGTATATCTGCCTGGATTATGCTACTTCCCTACTTATTCCTTAGGTATTTTGGAATTCTTGGGCAGTTTATGACCTAGGATTTGGATAATCGGCCAATGGGCTATTACCCACGATAACTTTCCAGTCAAACTCGTGCGGTGAAGTGTGGCTTATTTCTTTTATTTCTCCTTTTCTATTTCCTATTTCTTTTCCTTTTTTTAAGTAGTTGGCTTTCCCTATCAATGATTTACCTAAAAACAGTAGTAAAAGGGAATGGTCCTGTGGCTGGGCTCTGGACAACTGACCAATGGGCTGTTACCCATGAAAACCTACCAACCACACCACCCTAGAAGGTTCATTAGCTATGCAATTTCTGTTAGAAATGCCGATGAGTGAGTGGGTGCAAAACGTGTGTAGATGCTTAGACTAAAAATCCTTCCAATTAGATGGCGGGTTGATAAGTCGTATACTTATCACCCTACCTTATTGATCATATTAATATAAAATATGCTGGTGAGGACTCGAGACCAAGTCCACATTTTAGTGGACACCCAGACTGATTAAGTCCGAAGACTTGAAGAGTCTATGCGTTGAGGTCCCTATGTATCATTTCCTAAAGTTGATAGGCTTCCAGTACCTAAGTTTTCTTTTCTTAATTTCTTTTTAAAATTAAAGGAAGATAATTCAAGCTGAAAATATGTGCTCAGAACGTGAGAATTATCACCCTCATGCCTATGTTGGACAATGTCCTCATTGTAAAATGGATGTATGCAAGGGAGTAAGGAAAGAAATTACCTGAGTTTCAACAATTAATCCGGTCAGCTTGAATCCTCTAGGTTGCTTCCCAGGAAGCACTGAGTTTATTGCGTTCAGCTATGCGAAGTTTAGGTTTAACCCTCAATGTCGGCTACAACTTCATTTGGGGGAATCTAGGCAAGAAAGTTTTTCAATCTTTGGCCATTAACAGTAAAGGTTTGCCCAGTCTTTAGATTGGCAATTTCTACCACCCCATTGGGATAAGGTCTGACCACTTGATATGGTCCCATCCACTTAGAGCTCAGTTTTGCTGGAAAGAGATTAAGTTTTGCATCAAAAATACAGACTTGCTGATTCAGCGTGAAGGTTTCTCGATTAATGTGCTTGTCATGGATGACTTTCATCTTCTCCTTATAAAGCCTATTATTCTCATAAGCATCCTGAAGGATTTGTTCTAGCTCGAAGAGTTGGAGCTTCCTTTGAGATTCGACCATTTGGGCATCCTTTGTGATTACTCCAACTCGACCAGAAGGTCGCAATCTTTGCAAAGACCAATTGATATGGTGACACGCCTATCAGGGTTTTAAAAGGGGTCTTGTATGCCCAAAGGGCATCATCCAATTGTATGGACCAATTCTTCCGGTCAGGTCTCATAGTCTTTTGTGGAATATTTTTAATCTGCTTATTTGAGACTTCAACTTGTCCATTCGTCTGCGGGTGATACGGGGTGGCAATGCAGTGAGTGACCCTGTATTTCTTAAGTAAGGCACAAAACTAGGCATTAGTGAAGTGACTCCCACCAACGCTGATCATGGCTTTAGGTATCCCAAACCAGGAAAAGATATTTTTCTTAACAAAGTACATGACATCCTTGTGGTCACATTTTTGGGTAGGTGCGACTTCGATCCATTTTGAGACATAGTCCACTGAGACTAGTATATACTTAAAGTTGTTTGATGGTGGGAAGGGACGCATGAAATCGATGCCCCATACATCAAAAATTTCATTGATCAGAATGGGTTGTAGAGGCATCATATCTTTCCTAGTCACAGTCCTTAAGGTCTAGCATCTAGTGCAAGTCTTTGCAAAGTTATGTTCATCCTTGAAAAGGGATGACCAGTAAAAATTAGACTGCAAAACTTTTGCAGCCGTCTGCTTCCCAGAGAAGTGGCCACAACAGACCTGGTCAAGATAGAAGGATAACAGACTTTGAACTTCCTCTTCAGGAATACACCTCCTAATGATTTGGTTGGCACAAAGTCTAAACAACATAGGATCATCCCAAAAATAATGCATGGCCTCAGCTAAGAACTTATCCTGCTGCTGTTTAGACCAACCATGTGGAGTCTACCCTATTGATAAGCACATATAAATTCATCATAAAATGTTTATTTATAATAGTTCCTAGGCATAGCATTGCACATCATTATATAAATATTGAATAAATATCCATTGCATTGCATCTAGGATTGTATGTTATGTACATTAATTCCATCATTGTACATGACCAGGAGGCAGTGAGACATCTTTACGGGCCTCAAATGAAGAATCCAACCATACGGATGAATTTAGAGTAATGATCACAGTTCGTCAATGCAGGAATCGCTTAGATCTAAGCTCTATAGCACCCTTCACAAGAAGAAGATGGACGACCTAGGTGATGCCACGTGGCACCATCCAAGCCACCCACCTGAGCCAAGGAGCCCCCAAGCCCACCGCAATATCAGTTCCCAGCTATTGGATCTCAATCCAATGCCTAAGATGTGCACTCCATGGCTGAAGAAGCGCCTCATCAAGCGAGGAGTCATCTCGACCATTGGATCTCCATCCAACAGTTTTGGGCATAGAAGCTTAATTCAAAAAACAAGACTCATGGCACCCCTTAGCATAGTGGTCTACACCTCCACTCTCAACGCACGACTGTGCATTCGAGACCCCACACGTGGATTTTATCTGCTGAAGTAGATGCGAGAGGAAGTGGAGCTGTCGATGGAAGATCGGGCGACGAAGGAAGCAGCTATGTGGATGCACCATTGAGCACGGATGTGGCACGCAGGTGCCGACGCACATCAAGAATGCACCATCTGATGCACACGGCATCTGACGGCTGATGGCAAGGTGTGAGATTCAAAATTGGTGAAGTGGCAAGATCTTTTCTCAGCTGTGCGATCCTCCATCTGACTGACAAGATGCATCTGCACCAGTGTGCACGATGACAGCTGCGAGCATGGGCGGTGGGTGCGGCCTTTTCTACGATAGAAGGGTGGGCCTACTAAATGTCCTGTGCAGTGTGTGCGCCAGCCCAAGCAATGAAATGGTGCAGATTTTCAACGACAGCTAAGGCAGCCTTTAGTGACGCTTATAGCAGTCACTGAATGCCTTTGCATGGGGCTCTCTCCTTCCCTCCACTATATAAACACCCCTACACCCCCCATTCCTCTTCATCTCTACCTACTCTACTCCCACCAACTCTCAAGCACTACCAAGCCTACCAATGCTCCATTAGAGCTTGTTCTCAAGCTCCCAAGGCTCCTATTAGTGTAGCAAACCTCTACCTCACCATATATTCGTCCATCTTCCCATACCCATTCATAGGTCGCCTTGGAGCCATTTTCCCACCTCGATTCCGGTAGCAGATCATCTCCGTCTTCTTACTTACATTCCAGATTCATGTCGAAGCTTTCCTCTACCTGATGTCCTCTTGCATCTCATGTATGTCGTCCCGCTCCTCACCTCCTTCATCCGAGCTTCCACCAGGCACCATTGTCTCGTCGAACAGCTGATTCGGGAGATTTCCTCACACCCCCTCACTTTTTATGCTTTGGTAGATTATTGTAATAGACATTGATGCAATATATCACATTTTATTCCATCTCTATCTTTTCATTTCTTGTCTTTCATTTCAAAAACACAAAAAAATAACAAAACCCTAAAACTCCAAAAAGAAACAAATCGAGGTGCGATTTTCAATTAAAGGAAGCATTGCTTCACTATGTTCGACCTAGGACTCCCTTGGAGTTTAGGTATAAATTTTATCTGATTGACGTGCTTTGCAACTACAATGATGGTTTACTTGTAGCCCCGATTTTAACCCACGAAACACTTTCGACCATTTTGGCTTCGTTACCTCAGGAAGGCATTATCCTTGGTCATGTGGTCTCCAGTTGGGGAATTGAAGTTGATAGAGCTAAGGTGGACACTATCTCTAGACTTCCTCCACCCACATCCGTAAAACAAATCTGCTCTTCCAATGGGCATGTGGGTTTTTTCAGGAGATTCATTAGGGATTTCTCAAAGGTTGCTCGGCCCTTGAGTAACCTTCTAGCCAAAGACATGCCATTCGAGTTTGATGAATCATGCCGTAAGGCATTTGATTTATTGAAAACGACAATCACCTATGCCCTGGTGTTGCAACCACTAGTCTGGACAGCCCCATTTGAGATTATGTCTGACGCATCTGTTTATGCCATCAGGGCTGTGTTGGGTCAAAAGATTGAGAAAAAGCCCTCTATTATTTGCTATGCTAGCAAGACTCTGGACGAGGCCTAGAGGAACTACACCATTACTGAAAAAGATTTGCTAGCTGTAGTTTTCGCTTTAGAAAAATTCAGGGCTTATCTGGTAGGTTCTCATATCATCATCTATACCAACCACTCAGCCTTGAATCATCTCCTATCCAAAAAGGATGCCAAACCCCGACTTATTCGCTGGATTTTGTTGCTTCAAGTGTCCGATATTGAAATTAGGGATAAAGCCGGGGCACGAAATGTAGTGGCGGATCACCTCTCGAGAATCCTAATTGATTCTTCTCATCTGGATGTCCCAATCTCTGATACTTTTATGGATGAGACTATCCTCATAGTCTTGGGTATCCGAACCCCCTGTTTTGCAGATATTGTCAATTATTTTGCCGTTGGTCAAATTCCCCAGGATTGGACAAAACAAGAATGGGATAGACTTGTGTTTGAGGCCAAATATTATTTTTGGGATGATCCCAAGCTATACCGCATCGGTGTAGACTAGATTATTCGTCAATGCATCCTGGAAGTTAGTTTCATAGCATACTTGAGTTCTGCCACACATCTGCATGTGGTGGACACTTTTCCAGGAAAAAGATGGCTGCAAAAATCTTACAATCTGGATTCTGTTGGCCATCTTTATTTAAGGATGCCCAAGAATTCTCTAAGTCATGCACTCGGTGACAGACACTCGGAAATATGGCTAAAAGAGACACGATGCCCTTGAACCCAATTCTTTCCATCAAAATTTTTGACATTTGTGGCATCAACTTTATGGGACCCTTTCATCCTTCATTTGGACACTAGGATATTTTGGTCACTATTGATTATGTGTCCAAGTGGATTGAGGCTATTCCCACCCGATCCAATGACCACAAGGTGGTCATTGATTTTGTGGAGAGAAATATCTTCAGTTGGTTCGGGGTTCCTAGGGCAATTATCAGTGATGGTGGCACACATTTCACTCATGCCTAGTTTTTGAATTTGCTGGGGAAACATGGGGTGAACCATCGGATTTCCACACCTTACCACCCTCAAACAAACGGATAGGCCGAGGTCTCCAATCGGGAGATCAAGAACTTTTTGCAAGAAATCGTTAGACCTGATAGGAAGGATTGGACCCAAAAGCTAGATGATGCTCTTTGGGCTTACCGTACGACGTACAAAATGCCTATTGGTAAGTCTCTGTTCCTTCTGGTGTTTGGTAAGGCATGTTACTTACCCATAGTGCTTGAACACCAGGCATTTTGGGCCATCAAGAAATGTAATGTGGACCTTGAGTTGGCCAGGAAAACCAGGAAAATCCAACTATCTGAGTTGGAGGAGCTTCAAAATGATGCTTATGAAAACACCAGAATCTATAAGGCAAGGAGCAAAGCTCTCCATGACCAGATGATTTGATGTAAGAGCTTTGAGCCGAACCAGAAGATCTGGCTTTCCGATTCTCAATTGAAGCCTTTCCCCAGAAAACTCAGGTCTAAGTGGGACGACCTGTTCGTTATTGAGCGGATTTTCCCTAATGAGGCCATTGAAATCTCTGACCCAAAGGTAGGTAATATTTTCAAGGTCAACGGACAGCATTTCAAACCCTTTGTTGAGCATGTGCTCCCTGAACCTTTCTCGAACAAGGTTGCTCTTACCTTGCCTTAAACATCATGGGTTGATCATCGCCCTGCTGGAGGCACTAAACTCAACACATGTAAAGACTGTTCCAAGCTGACCAGAGTCTCATGGAAACCTGGTGCTATTCTTCCACTTCTACTCTCCTACATGCTTTCATTTTGAACAATGAGGACAATGAAATAGATAAGCATGCGGGGTTTAAATATCTTATAATCATTTTGTCAGCTGTAGCAGTAATTTCTTGCTTTTTTTTTCCATTTAAAAAGTATTAATAAAAAAATAGAATTAGGAGACGAGAACTGAGGCATTAGGAGTTGTAAACTTTAGGAATTGATACTTTAAGACCAGAACACTTGGACTCTTCAGGTCTTCGGGATTAATTAGCCCAGGTGTCCACTGGAATGTGTACTTAGTCTCAAGTCCCCGCCAATTCAAATTCATTTTTAATTTTGCTAATAAATTGGGATGATAAGTATGCAACTTATCAACCAACCCTCTGATTTGGGGGGGCCTTTATGCCTAATCATCTACACACATTTTTTGCACTAACTCACTTTTCGTTGGTTTCTTCAGAAATTGGGTAGCTAATGAACTATCTAGAGTGGTATGGCTGACAAGTTATCGGTGGTAACAGCTCATCGGCTGGTTGTCCAGAGCCTAGTCACAAGACCATTTTCATTGTACTATCTTTAGGTAAATCTTAGACGAGGGAAGCCAGTTACTTAAAAATAATAATAATAAAAAGAAAAAAATAAAAAAATATAATAAACAAAACCACACTTCACCGCACGAGTATGGCTGGTAAGTTGTCGGTGGTAACGGCTCATCAGCTGGTTGTCTAGAACCCAGTGCACAAAAAAATGCACAATAATTCCCAAAACACTTTGGGAAGAAGCGGAGAAGTAGAATAAACCGAGGAGATATACACTGGGTTCGCCCTTGTGTTGACCCGATACATAAAAGTAGGGAGAAAGCTACCGATCGAAAAGATAAACCTCTAGGCATGGTCTCCTAGGGTCATAGAAACCTGAAGTCCGTTTCAACAGCCGTCTAGTGAGTCTTTCACAATTTTCACAGGATGCTTTGAACTTAGAGTCCTTTTCGAGTCTTGGGCGGGTCGGGTAGCCATAAAAAGTTATCCCGGAACTCTCAAACTCCAAATGTACAAAATGAATTAGGAAAGAAGAAAAATAAAAAAGAATATATTTTCCCTTTTCAAATAAGGAGAGGGCTTGGATGGTCTGCATTCTGGTAGGCACCCGGGCACTATTGAGTTTTGTAATTAAGTCTTAGGGTTGAGATTTTCTAAAGCAACCAACGTATTTTGCCTAAATGCTCAAATCCTGATTCTACTTTTATACATAGCATTTAGGTTCATTTTTGCTAGGGACTAGCAAAAAGTAAGCATGGGGGTATATAAGCACATATAAATTCATCATAAAATGCTTATTTATAATAGTTCCTAGTCATATCATTGCACATCTTGATATAAATATTGCATAAACATCCATTGCATTGCATATAGGATAGTTGTATATTATGTACATTAATTCCATCATTTTACATGGCCAGGATGTAGTGAGACATCTTTACGGGCCTCGGATGAAGAATCCGATGGTACAGAAGAATTCAGTGCAATGATCGCAGTCCATCATTGTGGGAATCACCCAGATCTGAGCTCTAAAGCACTGATGCGTGGTTTTCACTCAACTCAGTAATTAAGTTAATTTTACTTAATTAAGAGTAGAAGAAATCACTTACGTTAACTTGAAGTTGTGTCTGTTGTGTAGTATAGGGTTGAATTAACCTAACATTTTATAAACTTTTACTGGTTGAGTCCAGGTCATTCACTAGGAGGTATAATAATTTTCTCTAAATTCACCAATTCTCTTTTATTTCTCTATAATTTTAGGAGGTATAACTAGTTTAATTTTCAAAACATGAATTTTGTCGAAATATTTAAACTATAAATGATATACAAAATTTCATATGCAAAACATATTTATCCAGAATGATCTACTTTATTAATAAGTAAACATGCTAGTTTCTCAATTTTATTTCATTCGAAGAAATTAAGGCAATTAAAAGTTATTCTATTAAAACATGCCTTTTTACAATTAAGAACAAAAAAATAATGATACAAGAAAAATTCATTTATTTTCATTTATCTCTTCACCCTCTCATCTTCTTCTTTCTTTCTTTTATTTTCTTCTCTCGAGCTCTCTTTCTTCTGTTGTTCCTACCTTCTTCTCTTCCTATCTCTTATTCTTTTAGTCTTCTCCTGCCTTCCCTTCTTCCCTTAGTTTTCTCCTTCCTTCTTAAGTCTCTTTTCCTTAACACTCCTCAGTGCTTGTGCTCCTTCTTTAACTTTCAGCTTCAACACTTAACATTTTAACTTAACATCCTTCAGCAGCTTCTCTTTTCCATAAACTTTTCAGCTGAATCGAGTTTTTTTTACTTTTTTAACCAAAAGTAGTTTTATTTACGGTGAGGTCCTTTCGAGGATACACAGTACCCTGAGAATTGATAGCGATTTCATGCAATTTATTAAATACGTCGTAACATGCAAAATCGATCAACTCTTAAATTTATATTCCTAGATAGGGGAGTATCTAGGGTCGTCTAAGGAAGCCAAATGTTTGCAAAATTGATTCTCATGTTTGGAATACAAATCTCAACTTTCTTTTTGGTAATTTTCAATATATCATTTTTTTTGTTTTTGAATTAAGATAACATACGAAATGGTGGCGGGAAAGTGATTTACACTTCAAATTTAAAATACTACTTCTAAGTAGCAAGTAGAACCTCTCCCTAAGCTCACTCTAGGCAAGTGGAGGCCTAGAATAATTAGGGAGAGGGAGTGAAGACTGCTAAAAACAAATTAAGTAGAAATGCAAATAAGAAATTGCAATGAAGGCAACTAGATTAATGAAAAGTGTTTTACAAAAATGCCTAGTAGAGGAATGCTTCTACTACTAGAAAAATTAAATTAAAGAAAAGCAAACACAAATCCTCTTGATAGATGGTGAAGAAGAGGGCTTCTTGCTCCATGTTTGGTAGCTCCCAAGCTTGAAAAGAATCCTCCAACTCCTTCCTTGCTGTGCTCCGCCAAGGTGATGTCCTCCGAGGTAAGCCCTAAGGGGGCGTGCCCTAAGCTTCTCTCCAAGGGTGGACATCCACCCTAGGTCCTTCTCCCTTGCCTGGTCGTCCTCGTTGAAGTGGAAGAGTCCTCCTCCTTGGCATGGCCCAAGTTGAAGAGAGTGGGGAGAAAAAGGCACCAAAAGGGCTGGTGATGTGCCCCTTTAATCTCCTTCTCTACTCCTTCTTCTTGGCCGTAGGTATAGGTGGTATAGGTAGCAAATTACACTAATGGAGGATGCCCCAAAATGTTGGTAGGTGGTGGGTTTTTATAGAATAGGAAGGGGGCTAAAGTGACTCTAGGAAAGGAGGGCTAAGATGAAGAGATGGAGGTGGTTAAGGATCCAATGGCCAAGGTCAATTGGCGCCACCTTAAGGGACACCAAGGGGGTGGTTATGGGTGTTAACATCCCTTGATATTGGCACCAAAATGGCTTCTAGAAGGGGGTCTAAGTTGGCTCCAAGAAGGATTCTAGAAGGAGGGGTAGGTGGATGGCTAGGATGGGTTTTGTGGGTAGGTGTAGGGTGGATTAAGGGATGAAAGTTGGAACCAAAAGATAGGTGGTTAGGGTAGTTTTTGGCACCAACTTTTGGTGTCTTTTGGTGGTGATAATGGGGTGAAGGGATGGCTAGGAGTTGGCGCCAACTTGAGTAGGGTAGCTAGCTTAGGTAGGCTTAAGTTGGTGGAGCTAGCTAGGGTTGAATTTTAAGGTGGTGAATGGCCAAGGAGCTGGTTGCTAGCTAAGCTAAGCTTGGCTAAGCTAGCTTAGCTAAAGGTGGAGTAGAGGAGAAGGTGTTGGAGCTAGGGTTTGGAGGGAGGAGCTGAGGAGGAGAAGTCTGGAGCTGAAATTGGAGCTGGCTGCTGCTGAAGAGGCTGGCATGGAGCTACTCTAGCTGGCTTAAATTGCTAGTTCTTTGCTAGCTGCTAAGACAAGCTAAAGTAAGCTAGCTTCTACCATAATGAGCTGTGGTGAGCTAGGTCTGGTGCTCCAGGGGAGAATCAAGCTGGTTGAGGCAGCTAAGGTAGCTTAGCTCAACTTAATTGAGCTAAGCTAAATCCCCAGGAGCTAGACTTAAGCTTCCTAAGCTGGGATGAGTTCTTCTTCAGCTTGCTAGAGTTGAGTGGAGCTGGATGTAGCTAAATCTGAGCTGGGGTGAACTCCTGTCAACTCAGCTGAGCTAGCTAGAGCTCCCTGTGGACTAGTAGGAGCTGAGATGAGCAAGACTCAGCTGAGATGAGCTGGATCTGAGCTGACTTGAGCTAGGGTGTGCTAAGATGAACTCTCTTGAGCTGCCATTTAGCTGAGATTTGCTGAATGGAGCTGGGATGACCTAACCCTAGTTCAAGTGAGTTAGGTTCCAGCTGTGGTGAGCTGGATCAAGCAGAATTCTAGCTAGTTTGAGCTTCTACTTCACCATTTGCCATCTTGAGTGCTAGGGTTTTAGGGATCTGTATATCTGTTCATCCCTAACACTCACAAAAACATATCAAAAAGACAATAAAAAATGCAATGCTTTCCTAACCTATTTTATGCCTAAATGCAGCTCAAAAACCCATTTGCGGAGTAAAATCCAAAGAGCTAGGTTTGTTTTAATGCATAAGAATGATGATAAACTAGCGTTTATCACTCCCCCATGCTTATCTTTTGCTAGTCTCTTAGCAAAACTTCCATTTTTTTGGAAAAGGGAATTTTTGGGAAATCTAATTTTTTCGACTTTTGAGGAGAAGAGATTAAGGGACCTTAGTAGATTAAAACATAGGAAGTACGGGATTTGTTAAAGATAAACATCAGGATTTATTTTTGGGTCCAATCATTAGACAAAATGGGATCAATATATCCTCCAGAAAATTCACAAATTAACCCTTTGTTAATCAGATGACTTGAAGTTTTTGCTTTTAGGATTTTTCTAGCTCATGAATCTGATTCGTAATTTGCAGAATCCTTTAAAACCTTATGTCTGTGCTTGTGAAAAGCCAACATTTATAAGGGCGTGTTAATTTATTTATTATTACTTTTTTTTCTCCCCCATGCTTATTTTTAGCTTAGTCTTACAACAGATGTGTTGGGATCATCATTCCCGTTACCATTCCTCGAGGGGGCTCTGGCACCAGTACTTCGGGATAGCACTGCTCATGACACCACCCAGGAGCTCACAACCCCAAAACACGATGCGGTGTAAAGGGGCGCTCCAAGCAAACTCAAGCTCTTGCTCCGACACTATAGGTAGAGCACCGTCCAAGACACTTGAGCTGTTAAAATGCACTTTAATGCTCCATCTAAAGAGATGAAATATAGATATGGAGCAATGTCGAGGCGATAACATGTTGACATCGCATCCTCAAAGGGGGCATTTTCCTCCTTTTTGGTAGTGGGAACTCAAACCAATGATCTGCTTCAGACTTTTACTAAGCCAAAACAAGGGAGTTTTTCAAATTTTTAGTTATTTTTAAGTGTCGGCTTGTGTGTGAAAATTGACATAAGAAGTTTCTCAAGACATGCAAGCTTTTGAATCAGAAACTAAGTCAAATACTTTCCGTATTACAAAATAGGATCAAGTCACCTGAACTATCATGAGTTCAGGTGGAGTTTTAGAGAAGGATATCCGATCTAGTCTAAAATAGACCCTGGAATTCTAATGATCAGATCCATATCCTCATCCTTAGTTTGTTAAAGATTAAATCCCATTGTACCATAAGTGAATTTTTTGACCTTAGTCCCGATTTCAAAATTTTTCCTCAAAAAGTTTTCAACATTTTTATTTTTTTTAATATGCAAGCAGGAAATAAATTAAAGAAAAATGCATGTTTTTAGGTTTTGAAAATCCTAAATCGATCGTCAAATTTAAAAACACCCCCCCATGCTTAAGATATGCATGTCCTTGTGCATTAGGAAGAAAAAGGGATCACCTTAGTGAAGAACGGTCGGGTTTAGGATGAACAAAACCCGGAAAAAGAAGAAAAAAGGAAAGCAAGAAAAAAAATGATGGGTTACCTCCCATCCAATGCTATCTTTAAACCATTTAGCCAGGCGTGAAGGTATGCACGGAAGACGTAAAATCATGTAAATAATTGGACACTTGGATGCCCGCAAAAAAGGTGTCTTCTTTTAGATCCCTAGAAAAATGATTAGAAGCAATATTGGGATCAAAGTTGGATGGAAAATAATAAGTGTAGCTCGAGTCTGGCCATGGTTTTAAATCAGGTTGGAGGCCAAACTCTGGCGGGGTTGGTGGTAGGTCCGTAAGGAAGGAGTCGGGAAAGGAATGGTGAGGATTGGGTGAAGTTAGTGTGGAAAAATTAGGTGCATGAAAAGTGGGTAGGTTAGGGTGCTTAGGGGGGGTATTAGGAATAAATTTGGGGTCAAGACAAGTTTCCAGATCATAGATTTCACCGACCACTGATTCTGAATCAAAGTCCTCAAAAAAATTATGGTCGGTAAGGGTATCTATTAACATCGTCTCCTCCACCATATTGGAAATTTCAGTATCTGAGTCCTCAAAAAAATTATCATCATGGAATCGCCTAGAGGATTTGAAAATATCTAAAGTGAGAGTTTGGCCTGCACAAGTGATATCCATTTTGCCTGTGTGGCAATTGATATTTGCCTTTGCAGTGGCCAAAAAAGGGCGTCCAAGGATTATTGGGGAGTCTAGTAATGATTCAGGTGCCTCAATGTCAAGAACCAGAAAGTCTACAGGAAAGACACAATTTTGGACCTTGACCAAAACATCCTCGACAATCCCACGAGGTTTAATTGTAGATCGGTAAGCTAATTGCAAGGTAACCTTGACGGGTTTTAATTCACCGATCTGAACTTGGTCGAATAAATTCCTGGGAATAATATTAACTGAGGCACCAAGATCAAGGAGGGTGCGATTAAATGTAGTGCCATCAATAATTACAGAAATTAACGTCACCCTCAGATCTTTCATCTTAGGAGGCAACTTACTCTGTATGATAGAGCTTACTATCTCCGAAAGATGCACCCGTCCTAGATTTTTGGCCTGCCTTTTAGCATAGGCAGGTATATATTTGATGGCATCTAGGAGAGGAATATTGATATGAACTTGCCCAAATAGCTCCATGAGTTCTTCTATAGTGGGCTCAGATTTCTTTTTTTTGTTGGTGGTGGGGTAGAGAGCTTGTGGGAAAGGGACAGGAATCTTGTCTTGAGGTTTTTGTATTTCTTTTTCTTCCTGATGGAGAGGTGGGGAGTCAATTTGCACAGGTATTTCACCAGGTTTGTGTGAAGGCCCGGGGTCAGTGGTGGTTTTCCCACTCCTCAAATTAACTGCATGTACAGTCGGATTATTATTTGGAGGAGGTGGGGGGCCTATGATTGCGGAAACCTGGGAGGCTACTGAGGTGGTGGATTAGGAGGAGGCTGATTTGGATAGTGTGGAGTTCTGCCCATATAATGGTTCCCTTGGTGATTAGGGTTGGGCATGGGTTGGGACGGAAGATGTCCTGCAGGTCTTTGTGTGGGAGTAACCCCAATCTGATTATTTAGATTTGTGATGGTGCGGGTTACTTCCGTCATTTTTATTTGCATATCCTGCAGGGTTTGCATCATCTAGGCATTGATGTCTTGTTGGGATGGCCCAGGATGGAAGTTTGGATTCAGCCCATACCCATTAAAATGATATGGTTGGGAAGAAACCTGATTATTCCAGGAGTAGTTCGAGTAATTTTTGCAATTGGAAGAATTTTTAAAGGGCTCCTGGATGGCAGAAAAATTTTGAGTGGGGTCAAGATCTGGATAGTTGTAATTCCCTAGTGAATCATGGGCAACCTCAGAATAATTAGCAGGAGTAGTGTTGAGATTATGCAAATTTTCTCTTCATGGATAGTTAGGTTGGGTGAGATGTGGGTGTGGAGCTTGAGTTGATGTGGCCAGTCTTTCCTCAATTTTCTTTTGATTAATATGCATCTGGTCGAGTTTTTGAGCGATCAATTGAAGATCATCTTGGGTGATAGGGATAGATTGATTGCCTATTTCTTGAACACCAAACTGTGGGTTTTGGGTTTTGCAAAATGTGTTCATGGAAGCTTGATTAAATGAGTTTTCACTCATTTCTTCAAACAGGTCATAGGCACTTTCAGCATCTTTATTTAAGAAGTTTCCGCCACACGAGGCGTCAACAAAATGTCGGATTTGATCTTCTAATCCATGATAGAAGATTTGCACGAGCTGCCATAAAGGAATCTTGTGGTGCGGGCAACTTCTTAAAAGATCCTGAAATTTTTCCAAGAATCATGGAAAG
The DNA here is from genome assembly GCA_037157565.1 of Thalassia testudinum. Classification (NCBI taxonomy): domain Eukaryota; kingdom Viridiplantae; phylum Streptophyta; class Magnoliopsida; order Alismatales; family Hydrocharitaceae; genus Thalassia; species Thalassia testudinum. The sequence continues at coordinate 15,725,156 of JAZHRO010000063.1, forward strand.
TCTCACCAGATTTTTGGTGAAAGGTAGTAATAAATCTTCGTAAGGAATTGGTACGACCTATGGGAAAGAATTTCTTGAGGAAGGCACTCTTGAGTTGAGGCCAAGTTGTGATGGGTCAGCCAATGGTCCTGAACCAATAAGCAGCCTTATCTTTAAGAGATAATGGAAAAAGTCGCATTAGCCATATGTCTTCTTGCACATTTTAGGAACGGGTTGTCTGTGCAAGAAGAGTTAGCTCTTCAAGGTGGCTGAAAGGGTCTTCCCTAGGAAGTCCATGAAAGTGTTTAATTAGGTTCAAGAGAGCAGGCTTGATCTCAAAGTCCCCCTCTGGTATGACCACCCCTGGTCATTCCTCATAATAAGACGGATCATAGAAATCTTTTAGAGGAACAACAGGCTGCTGACGGGGTGGTGGGTTTGGCCTTGGGTTGGCTAGGTTTTGGATGTTCCTAGTCAAAGTTTGTTGATTAGAATTTAATTTATTAATCTACTAGGCCATCAAATTTGTTGGGGGTCTCAAGTAGGGGGTCTTGATGTTGTGTTTGGGGCAACTCAAGATTAGGGAGCTCCAAGTGTGGGAAGTTAATGGTGGGTGGGTTTTGGGTGGAAGGGTTAGAATTAGGGTTAGTGGTGGGGTTAGAGGTGGAAGTTGAAGGGTCAGTGGACCTATTTTGTTGTGTTTCCATTTTTTCAGGAGAAGACACAAAAAGTGGTCTTTTTGCGCAGGGAGCGAAATCAAATGGTCCTTCCAAGTGCGGATTTTGAGATCGTCGCCCGTGCATAAAATGGAAGAACGGGAGGGGGGAGAAGAGAAAGAGATGAGAGAAAGTGTGCAATTTAAACAAACAAAACTAGACCTAACTTAAATGCGACTCCCTAATAATAACCGAAGACTTGGTCTATATAGGAAATAAGTAGTCAATAGTGAATACCCGTTCTATCAACAAATCTAGCCAAGTTGCTTAAGGGGAGGTTTGGGCCCAAACGTTTCCTAAGGAAAACCCCAGGTGCTTGTAAAAACCCACGCCTGGTTGTTTGACATGGCCCCTCAGCCTGAACACCAGATATAGCAGAGAGAATTAGTACTAACTACAGAAAACTTAAGACCTAAATAGCAAGCCTAAGTTGATAAAGCCTTAGGGGTCAAGTTGCTACAAATTTTAATTAGGTCTAGGATACTATAGTGCACACGGAATGTGGAGGGCGTTTATTGGGTTGTTTCCCTGTTATTTTGATTTTTTTGTGTGTGCAGGAATTGGAGAGTGGCTCCAATGAAAATCAAGTTGTCACACAAATTTTTTTTGTATTTTTGTCTTTTAGGATTTGATTTAATTAAATGTGTTTTAGGGTTTTTCTCTTTAAATTTTCAAATAAGTTTGAAACTTCACAATCAAAGGAAAGACAAGTTGTATTGGTGATGGTTAATTTCCTTTAATGTGAGTCTCTTAAAAGAAAGAAAGAAACCCTAAGCCAATTATCCCTAAGACAGAAAATTACTACCAATGAATTAATTTTTAGGCTTTCTGTATTAAGTAGTGGTCTAAACAAGTCAAACAACACCACTACTTTGAAGAAAATCAAACAAGGATTCCAAAAAGATTTTTGTAAGACTTTAGGAATTTTTTTGATAATTATTTTGAATTTTTAATTGTACTGGTGTTAAAGTCTAGAAATGATATCTGTGGGTATTTTGGACTTTTCAGTATTACCACCGACCTCAGAAAATTTTTGTAATTTAATATGATGTGTAAAATTTCACAAGGATTCTAGCAAACTAAATTTCACAAAAATTGGATGAGCACAAAAATTCTAAAAATTCATGGACAGTAGAAAAATAGGAAGATGAGAGGGTGTGACCCCTCTGCAGTCCATGAATTTTTAAAAATTAAATGCAAATCCAATTAATCTGAAATTTAGAACAGATGTTCCTAACTTAATTGGGAATCACTTTATGAAATTTATGATTTTAGGAGGCCTGTGCTGTTAGGAATTGATTTTTCAAGTTCGGACAGAAATCTGAACCCGAAAAATAGAACACCAATACTTGTAATGGAGTGGTGTTAAAGAAGCATTCAAGCAAACAATGGATTTTATATGGGCACCACTCCACTTAATTAAATTGTTTATGGTCTTGAAAGACAAGTTTAATATTTTTTGGTAGTCTTTTAGCCTAAATGTGACAAGAAATGGGGAACCAACCAGAATTCCGCAAGAAGAAAAGGAACTTTGAGCTCTCTCTTCCAGATTCTCGCTTTCTTCCAGCAATAGTTCCTGCACACACAAAAGAAAAGAAAGAGAAGGGGATGAGATCCACTTCAAGTAAGAGAAGAAAGAATAAGCAAAGCCGTGCCTCCTCGGCAACGGCGCCAAAAAGTGATAACGATTTCTTGCGGTTTGTTAAATACATCATTGTAACATGCAAAATCGATTAACTCTTAAATTTATATTCCTAGATAGGGGAGTATCTAGGGTCGTCCAGGGAGGCCAAATGTTTGCAAAATTTATTCTCTTGCTTGGAATACAAATCTCAACTTTCTTTTTGGTAATTTTCAATATATCATTTTTTTTGTTTTTGAATTAAGACAACATGCGAAATGGTGGCGGGAAAGTGATTTACACTTCAAATTTAAAATACTACTTCTAAGTGGCAAGTAGAACCTCTCCCTAAGCTCACTCTAGGCAAGTGGAGTCCTAGAATAATTAGGGAGAGGGAGTGAAGACTGCTAAAAACAAAGCAAGTAGAAATGCAAATAAGAAATTGCAAAGAAGACAACTAGATTAATGAAAAGTGTTTTACAAAAATGCCTAGTAGAGGAATGCTTCTACTACTAGAAAAATTAAAATAAAGAAAAGCAAACACAAATCCTCTAGATAGATGGTGAAGAAGAGGGCTTCTTGCTCCAAGTTTGGTAGCTCCCAAGCTTGAAAAGAATCCTCCAACTCCTTCCTTGCTATGCTTCGCCAAGGTGATGTCCTCCAAGGCAAGCCCTAAGTGGCGTGCCCTAAGCTTCTCTCCAAGGGTGGACGTCCACCTAGGCCCCTTTCCCTTTCCTGGCCGTCCTCCTTGAAGTGGAAGAGTCCTCCTCCTTGGCGTGGCCCAAGTTGAAGAGAGTGGGGAGAAGAAGGCACCAAAAGGGCTGGTGATGTGCCCCTTTAATCTCCTTCTCTACTCCTTCTTCTTGGCCGTAGGTATAGGTCGTATAGGTAGCAAATTACACTAATGGAGGATGCCCCAAAATGGTGTTAGGTGGTGGGTTTTTATAGAATAGGAAGGGGACTAAGGTGACTCATGGAATGGAGGGCTAAGATGAAGAGATGGAGGTGGTTAAGGATCCAATGGCCAAGGTCAATTGGCGCCACCTTAAGGGACACCTAGGGGGTGCTTATGGGTGTTGACATCCCTTGATATTAGTGCCAAAATGGCTTCTAGAATGGGGTCTAAGTTGGTGCCAAGAAGGATTCTAGAAGGAGGGATAGGTGGATGGCTAGGATGGGTGATGTGGGTAGGTGTAGGGTGGATTAAGGGCTGAAAGTTGGTGCCAAAAGACAGGTGGTTAGGGGCAGTTTCTGGCGCCAACTTTTGGTGTCTTTTGGTTTTGATAATGGGGTGAATGGATGGCTAGGAGTTGGCACCAGCTTGAGTAGGGTAGCTAGCTTAGGTAGGCTTAAGTTGGTGGAGCTAGCTAGGGTTGAATTTTAAGGTGGTGGATGGCCAAGGAGCTGGTTGCTAGCTAAGCTAAGCTAAGCTAAGCTAGCTTAGCTAAAGGTGGAGTAGAGGAGAAGGTGTTGGAGCTAGGGTTTGGAGGGAGGAGCTGAGGAGGAGAAGTCTGGAGCTAAAATTGGAGCTGGCTGCTACTGAAGAGGCTGGCATGGAGCTACTCTAGCTGGCTTAGTTTGCTAGTTCTTTACTAGCTGCTAAGCCAAGCTAAAGTAAGCTAGCTTCTACCATAATGAGCTGCGGTGAGCTAGGTCTGGTGCTCCCTGGGAGAATCAAGCTGGTTGAGGTAACTAAGGTAGCTTAGCTCAACTTAGTTGAGCTAAGCTAAATCCCCGGGAGCTGGACTTAACTTCCTGAGCTTGGATGAGTTCGTCTTCAGCTGGCTGGAGTTGAGCGGAGCTAGATGTAGCTGGATCTGAGCTGGGGTGAACTCCAATCAACTCAGCTGAGCTAGCTAGAGTTCCCTGTGGACTAGTGGGAGTTGAGCTAGATCTGAGCTGACTTTAGCTAGGGTGAGCTAAGATGAACTCTCTTGAGCTGCCATTCAGCTGAGATTAGCTAAATGGTGCTGGGATGAGCTAACCCTAGTTCAAGTGAGCTTGGTTCCAGCTGTGGTGAGTTGGATCAAACTGAATTCCAACTAGTCTGAGCTTCTCCTTCACCATTTTCCTTCTTGAGTGCTAGGGTTTTAAGGATCTGTATATCTGTTCATCCTTAACTCTCACAAAAACATATCAAAAAGACAATAAAAAATGCAATGCATGCCTAAATGTAGCCCAAAAACCCATTTGCGAAGTAAAATCCTAAGAGCTAGGTTTGTTTTAATGCATAAGAATGATGATAAACTGGCGTTTATCAAGGTCAGGGTGGGATCAAACCCTACTCGGTCCTTGCCTAATGTCAGTTAGGTTTGATTTCAGTTTATTTGTTAATTGGTTCACAGTCTCAAGCCATTTCGGCTCAACCCGGCCTCCCAGGCCACTCTCTTCCTCCTAGGGCACAATCTCATTCACACGCCCCCAAGGGCGCACACCCGCAGGCATAAGCCCGCACACACACACATGCAATGCTCATATCATATGGAATCGATAATCGGTGCATTGAGCGCTGACGACTGCATAGCTAGAGAAATTAATTATTTTTATCCCCAGGCACATGCTCGTGAACAATCGAGGTGGGACTATCCTACCCCTTTCAGACCTGAATTCAAGTGATCATAACTTTCTAGCCAGAGCTTCAAATTGAGTGATTTCAAGTTTGTTGGAAAGCTCTAAGGGTAATCTACACAATTACAATGTCAATTTAATGTTTTAGTGATGTTTTCTTTTTCAATTTGAAAGATGAAATCAGGGGTTCCTACAGGTTAATTTACTAGCCTGGAAGTGAAATTAAGTCAGGAGAGTCCTCAGATGGACTTCTCTCTTTTATTTAAAGGTCTTTTCATGTTATATAAGTGATTCCACATCAGTTAGAATAGATTTTAAGCTCTTAAGACCTTCAGGACCTGCGGAGAAGCTCTTCACTTCTCTGAAGGCTTCAGAGTTCGACTTTTCAGACATCAATATGTGCAACAGACACTTAAAAGTATTTCTAATCAATTTAGATTAATTCTAAGGGTTATAATAGATCAACTAGGCAAGTTTTAAGTTCAAATTTCATCAAAATACTTCTCCAGTTGGTTTGGGTTTGAAAGTAACCCAAATTGGCAGAAATTAAATCTTCACTAAGTAAATCATCTAAGCTTACTTTAGTCACTTTCAGATCATCAAATAATTTCCCAGAAATAATTTTCACTTCTCAATTCCTCAGTTCAAGCTCAGATCTCCATTATTAGACTCATGTTTGACTGTGGAAGCTCGAAAACTGACTTTCTATTTAAAGTCTTCTCCCAAGAAATTAATGCCTTAATTAAAATCTCTTCAACCTCAGAAACTTATGCAAATCTTCAGAAAGGTGTTTTAACCTTGATTCCTAGGGTTTCAGGCTTGCCGCCTGAACTGAAAAAGGTGTGTGTTCTACAGAATTAATGGAAGGTTGTTACAGTGTTTTGAGGGTTTAAATAGCTTCAGTGAATTGCACTGAAGCTTCTGAGTTCCTTAAATGCTCTTCAAATCTTTCCTAACAGACTTCTCCAACTTTGCTGGAGTTGGGGAAGATGATGTAAAATCTATAGCTCCAGTGGTTAAATCCTCAAACAAATATCTTCAAAACAATCAGTGATCCTTATTATACTATTCTGGAGCTACTCAGCAAGTTCTAGAGGCTGTAACTCAAGAATGGCTCGCTGGAGCTCCGGTGAGTCCAGAAAATGTAAAATTGTATGTACAGATTGATAAAACTAACCATTTTTTATTAAAAAAGATCCTGAGGTTGCAAGGAATCTCAGTATCACATTTAATTCTTCATTTATCCATTAGAATTATGATTTAACAGTGAAGTTATTTTCTTAAAGGATTTGAGTGGTTAAAGCTCAGGACTTATTTAACTGCTCGATTGAGAGGTTAAATCAAGTCAACAAATGTTAATATTCATAAATATATATTTAATTTATAGTTTGAACTATTCCTGAGCCGCCATGGACAGTGAGCTCAAGAACTAAATTAAATTTTCGGCATTTAATTATAGATGATATTAATAGGTATTATAGTGTCGATTAGGGTTCATAAGTGGTGATAGATGATGAAAGAACCCAATGGAGGTGGAATTAACTCGACTACTATGGCCATAGACAGTGTCAGTAATCAGTGAAGGTGAGATATGAATTAGGCAAATAAGTGATTCAATTAATAATTAAGTGATTTAGAAGTGGTCATGGAAGATACAGGAAGGTGTACAATGATTAAAAAGACAAGATTAAAGCTCTGGCGAGCTCAAGGAACTCGTCGGAGTTGGAGGAGATGAAACTAAAATCTGACATTACTCTAATCTAACTAACTAAACTAACTAAATAAGCTAGCCTACTCCTACTCCTACTCCTAATCTACTGTTACCTGGACGAAGGGGTCAATAGGGTTCTGCTGAAGGTTAATAGCGGACGACAAAATCAGAGGGTGGAAGAAAGATCTCTGGCAGGCGGATTTGAGGTGGAGCAGAGGAATCCTTGGGTCGGTGCCTGTGTTAGAGGTGCGAAAGACCACGGCGGATCTCCTCGGCTGCTTAAGATGGATGGAGGAAGTCGGAAAATGGAATGGGAAGTCGCTGGAGTCTTGGATGAATAGCCTATCGAAGTTGGCTACAGTGTTAGAAGAGGGAAGGGAGACAACTTAAATAAAATCAGAGGTGTGAGGGGGCATTTATAGCATTTTGCTGTGAAGAGAGTGGCGGGGTCTGGCCGAAGAAGGAGCTTGAGGAGCTTAACCTTCGTCGTCGTCACCAATGACGATGAGCTTATCTCCCACTGAAAAATAGGATTCTTGGTTAATCCAGACCGATGGATGAAGTGGAGGTGGTGAGCGCAAGCTGCAAGAGCTTAGACAAAGAGGAATGATGTCGGCAGGGCGGTGATCGCGCGATGGGGTGATTCTCTGCCGCTAGCCGTTCGTTCGATTGAAGAAGAAGATGAAGTGGGACATAAAAGTAATAAAACTTAAGGACCTGTGTGAGAAATAAGGACCCAACAGTAACGAATTTTAAGGACCAAAATGTAAACCCAGGTTTTGAAGGTTTATTTAACTTAGATCTTTTTCAACTTTTTATATATGTTAGTAAATAAGGTAAATATTATGTTTGCACCTTGAATTTATGTTTTTGACCTTTTTAGGTTAATTTATTAGATTGAGTAAAATTACTTAAGTTATTATATACTTAGTTATATATTATATTTAAGTTACTTATCTTATTAATTAAGAGAATGATTAATAGGATTTCGAGTTCAATTATTATCTAAATTATTAATAATGTTAATTGAATGATAAAATGTCATTTTTAACTTATTTTAAGGTCCTTGACTAAATATCCCTTATTCTATAATTAACCCTTATATATTCAAAACCTTAGCTAATTAACTAGGAAGACTAGTTAATTAGGGGTAATTAGAGATCGTGATGAGTGTCTCATCATACCCCCAAGCCAATGTTTTGCTAGTCCCTAGCAAAATTAACTAGGACTATGATGATTTAAAGCACTTGGGTTTAAATTATTATAAATAATAACTATGTAGAGGAAAGCTTAGTTCAGAAATTTTTAAGGTTAAATATACATGATTAATGTATAGAGCATGTGTGAAAATTTTCTTACTTAGAGTTATACTTATAACATTTTCAAAACACACTTAAAATAATTTGTAAACAAGAATTTTATTTTGAATTAGAAATCCTCAAAAATCTCTTAATCTTTGTAACTGTTCTTAACTCAAATTAGAATACAAAGTGTTTTAAGAAAAACAAAACTTAAGGATTGAGAATTAAATTTTAACTCAAAAACTCAAATAGATTTAAGTTAATCCCTTGTATGATATTTGACTTTTATCAATATAAGTTTAAGCAAATTAACGAGATACTCATTATTAATCAAACTTAGAGTAGTAAAACTCTAATTTACTAGCCTACAACGCTAAAGATTAACATCTAGACCTAGGATTCTATCAGTTCTTCTCCTTTAGGTCTCAACTTAAATTCTTCAAACCCAATTTCTTAGGCTTCACTGCCCAATACCAAGGTCCAGTAGCTATGATTTTAAAACATTTGTGCTTAGTGAAGAGAATTGTCCTAAAGACATCCAAAGTTGCAAAAATCCAGATCTTAAGACATCACTTTCTAATCCCAATTATTCCAATTCAAGCCTTTGGCTTGGCCTTACTCAAGTTTGGTTGCTTTCTCCTTACCAGTTTTCTATCCTGAGGTCAACACTTTTTGTGTATATCTCCCCGATGGACCACTGGGTCTCTTATTCCTAATATTTTTTCTCCATATATTTTTTTTTCTTTTTTTCTATAGGTTAGAACACCCATTTGTAGCGAGGTGTTCTTTTTATTTGATGGAAGGAAGGGTAGCATCCATTTGTATTGAGATGCTTTTATTTATTTGAGGAAAATTGCATAAGCACCCATTTTTAACAAAGCACTTAACTGCAAGGTGTTTTATTTATTTTTCTTTTTCTTTTCCTTCTTTTTTCTTTTCCCCCCTTCTCATTTTTCTTACTAACATTATTCTTCAAATCCTTTTTCTAGGTGAGTGGCACATCCTTCACCCTTTCAAGAATCGCCCTGCGAAAATCCTTGGACTAAAGGGGATTCAGAATTGATCTCTTAACCTCTGCATTTTTACAGTCTCAGATGTCAACAAGACAATTCTATGTGAGTGAATTTAGATGTTTAGGTTACTTAGCTCTCAAACCAGAGCTTGGAGAACAAAGCCCTTTAGTCTTAGGTTCTTCAAATTTTTAGTTTCCTCCAATAGGATCTGTCAAGACGAAATTTACCAAGTCTAGTTATTTATCTCTAGCTTGCAAGTTTTGAAAACTAAAATTCTACCAACTCTTTATTTAATTAACTCTGAATATCTGGCCTTTTTACTTAACTTCTATGATAAAATCAAATTTTCAAATAGCAAAAGATTACTTAATCTAATCGATTAAAAAGTTATAACTCAATTCCAAAACTTAAGTTTAAAATCTTAACACACTTAATTTCTTAATTCAAGGTAAGAATACGAAAACAAATCTTTAAAAGATTTAAAAGATTCCTAATTCAAATAAAATCCTATTTTAAAAATTTTAAACACAAAAGTGTGTTTTTACAAAATGTTTAAGTAAAATCTAATTAAGAATTAAATGCTCTTAGATACTTATATATATTCTATATACATTTTAAACTTCTGACCTAAAAGAAAATTAAACTCTTAATTACAATATATATATACATTCTTCTTCTTTTCTTCTTTGTTACTAATGAATATTCCCCTCTTATTAATTTTATGAATTTTTCTTTCATATTTTTGTATTTAAATATTTTTATTTTTATGTATATAAGATTTTTCAATTTTTATGAATTTTTTTTAAAATAATCCATTTTTTATGAAAATTTTGAAATTTTTTTAAGTTTTTATCATTTTTAGATTTTCTATTTTTTCAATTTCGTGGATATTTAATTTTTATGTTTTTTTTTAATCCACACTTAAAATAAAAATTTCACTTCAACACCCCCCAAGCCAAAATTTTACAATGTCATTGTAAGAAGGGTGAAAAAATATGAAGTGAAATTTTAAAAGTAAGTGTATAAGAAAATAAAAAAGGGTAAAAATAGGAAACAAATATGTATAAGTGCTAAGTTTTACACCTTTAGCTAGGCGTAAACCTTAGTAATAAACTCCTAAAAAGAATAGGTATACGGTAAAAGTAGAGGAGTTATGAAAGAATTAGATCAAAAAATTAGAAAATAGATTAAACCACCCGATCAAAACTCATCCTAAAATTGCCTAGAATAAATCTCACAGATTCTAGAATCAGATTCTTGTGAAAATCTTAGAAAGATTAGAGTGAATCTTATGAAGAATAGATCTGATTTTGGTTGAGATGCAGAATGTTCAAGATTAAGGCAATTTAAAAAAAAATGATTCCACCTAGTTCAGAAGATCAGCAAAGTCAGTTTTTGTTCTCAATAATAGGTAGGTCATTTTGGCAAAAAATAGGTTGCTGATGCAGGTTTGATGGGTTATTTTCAGTTAGTACAGAGGACGGGTTATGATTAGAATCAAAGGCCTGATTAATGAAATGGACTTGGCCTTGGTTTTGCCTAGGATTTGGCAGATTCCTAGGATTCGGAATTGGCTGAGATGGAAGAGTACCTGGCTAATGAGACTCAGCCAAAAGCGTGATTTGATTTCGTAAATCAGCCAATTCTACCTTACATTGGCTATGGATCTTAGTAAGAGCTTCAGCATTTTTTCGCTGACTCTCTGACACAGCTCTTAAAATCTGTTCTAGCTGTGTATCTCTAATAGGCCTTGAGTAATTCTGCATACTCATCAGGCTAGGCCTTAAATTTGATTGCTGAGGAGGCAAAGGAGGCGGGTTAAAATGGGTCTGATTTGGATATGATGGTCTTTGATTTTGATTTGGATCAGCCCAAGAAAAATTTGGGTGGCTTCTCCATCCAGGATTATAGGAATTTGAATATGGGTTTGGTCTTGGAAGATTTTCCTGGATGGCATGTAAACATAAAAGATATGGCGTGTTTTCTGCAATAGTAAAGGGTGGGGAAAAGGGTGGGTAAGATTGTGGGACAAAGGTCTCTCCTTGGGTTGGTGAAGGAGTAGATAGAAAACCCAAGGGAGATGGATCTCTTGAATCCAGATTATTCACAAATTCCCTCCCCATAGGAATTTACGAAATAGGTAAATACGAAGGATTCGTAGCAAGTAGAGGCATAAGTGTCTTCATTGTGTTTCTAACCTTGTCGAGATGCTTTGCTACGATATCTACTTTGTCCAATTTTTCTGCAGTAATCTCTAAATCCTTTGAATTGGACAGATTACCGATCTCGTGAATGCCCTTATGCGGATTTTGATGATTCGTATTTGCTCCCCGCAAAAATTGCGACATAGATGCATTATTGATCGAGTTTTCTACCATCCCTTCAAATAATTCTGAAGTTGATTCTGCGTCGCGATTTTGAAAATTCCCTCCACAAGAGGCATCGACCAGATTGCAAATGCCCTCTTGTAAACCGTAATAAAAGATATGCATGAGTTGCCAATGAGGGATGTCATGATGTGGGCATTTCCTTTGCAATTCATGAAAACGATCCCACGCTTCATGAATTGGTTCTCCTTGATTTTGATTAAAAGTAGTAATAGCTCACCTTAAAGCATTGGTTCGACCAATTGGAAAGAATTTCTTCAAAAATGCGAATTCGAGTTTAGCCCAAGTTGAGATTAGTCTTGCTACAGTTCTATACCAATAACCTGCCTTATCTTTAAGGCTAAAAGAGAACATTTTCATTAGTAGGATTTCCCTATTTTGATTTAGAGGACCAAGAGTTTGAGGTAAATTTTTAAGATCTTCAATATGTTGAAATGGATCCTCGGATGCAAATCCATGAAAGTGGGGGATTAAACCTATAATGTTTGGCTTTAATTCTAGATCATTTTTCCCAATAGGAATCCTAACATTAGGCTCTACTTGTACATTAGATGGGTTATTATAATCTCTAAGTAGAGGCCTTGGATGATTGATCGGTAAATCAAGATTTTCAAAACCTGCCTCAGGTCGAGGTGAAGAACGGGTTTGAAGAGTCTGTAAATTATTTAAGGCTACTGTTAATAAATTGATTTCTCCTATTTGCTCTAGCATCCTAAGATTCTGGTTCAGGAGCACCTCATGAACATTAAAAGGCGGCATCTCCCCCTGACCAGAAGAAGAAGGGATCTCGGGATTAAGATTCTGCATTTGATCCATAGAAATAGATGGATCAGATGGGAAAACCATTGGTTGCTTGTCTGCAACAGGCCTAGGATCGCCTGTCAATGGTGGTGTAAGAGGTAGATGCAAGGATCGCCTCCCTTCCATAAACGGAAAATAATGTGCAAAGGGACACGCACACCACTGATAAGAAAACAACGGCACAGAAAACCTGCAAAACAGCGCGAAGGACGTGGGTTTTGCTCTTCTTTCAAAGGAAAGAAGAAATTCCTAAGATACGCAAAGTAATTTCATGCAAACAAATAGAGTAATAGTATCAAAATACGTGTCCTAATTCGTGACTACGCAGATGCATACCTTAAAGCTCAAAGGTCTAAGGTCTAGGATTGAGACCGCTCACTGCTGGCTCCCTGGGGCTCTAGTAGTGAGATAGACTTGTTGATCTTCGGCCAAAGCCCTAAGAGGTGCAAAGAGGAGAGATAGAAAAATAGATTCGTGTGACTCTAGTGATCACGTTGTGTGCGCGATAGCATGCAACAGACGATATCGATATAAAAACTCGCATGCATTCTGTAAACAGATTTAAGTCACCAATTTTACTTCCTCCTTTTAGTTAATCTTTTTCAAAAATATATCAATTAAACTACAATGACTGCTTTTTATATCTTTTCAAACAAAAATATATGGTCTTTTTTAATTTTCAGAGGACAGGGATCTATGCAGGTTTTCTCGTGTTAACCTAAGTGATTTCCTTCGAAGGTTCATAGCAGACGACGAGATTAGAGGGTGGAAGAAAGATCTCCAGCGGAAGGATTTGAGGTGGAGCGGAGGAATCCTTGGGTCGGCGCCTGTGTCAGAGGTGCGGAAGACCACGGCAGATATCCTCGGCTGCTTAAGATGGATGGAGGAAGTTGGAAAATGGAATGGGAAGTCGCCGGAGTTTTGGACGAATAGCCTATTGAAGTCAGCTACAATGTTAGAAGAGGGAAGGGAGCCAACTTAAATAAAATTACAGGTGTGAGGGGGTATTTATAGTAGTTTGCCGCGAAGAGAGTGGCGAGGTCTGGCCGAAGAAGGAGCTTGAGGAGCTTAACCTCCATCATCGTCTTCGATGACGATGAGGTTATCTCCCACTGAAAAATAGGATTCTTTGTTAATCCAGACCGATGGATGAAGTGGAGGTGGTGAGCGCAAGATGCAAGAGCTTGGACAAAGAGGAATGATGTCGGTAGGGCAGTGATCGCGCGGTGGGGTGATTCTCTACCGCCAGTCATTCATTCGACTGAAGAAGAAGCAGAAGAAGACGAAGACGGACATAAAAGTAATAAAACTTATGGACCTATGTGAGAAATAAGGTCTCGACTGTAATGAATTTTGAGGACCAAAATGTAAACCCTAGTTTTGAAGGTTTATTTTAACTTAGATCTTTTTCAACTTTTTATATATGTTAGTAAATAAGGTAAATATTATGTTTACACCTTGAATTTACATTTTTGACCTTTTTAGGTTAATTTATTAGATTGAGTAAAATTACTTAGGTTATTATATACTTAGGTATACATTATATTTAAGTTACTTATCTTATTAATTAAGAGAATGATTAATAGGATTTCGAGTCCAATTATTATCTAAATTATTAATAATGTTAATTGATTGATAAAATGTCATTTTAAACTTATTTTAATGTCCTTGACTAAATATCCCTTATTCTATAATTAACCCTTATATATTCATAACCTTAGCTAATTAACTAGGAAGACTAGTTAATTTGGGATAATTAGAGATCATGATGAGTGTCTCATCATACCTCCACAAGAAGAAGAAGATGGAAGGCCTACATGGCGCCACATTGCGCCATCCAGGATGCCCCACCTGAGCCAAGGAGCCTCCAATCCCGCCGTAAGATCATATCCCAGCCATTCGATCATAATCCAATGGCTGAGATGTGCGCTCCACGGCTGAAGAAGCACCTCATCAAGTGAGGAGTCATCTCGATCGTTGGATCTCCATCTAATAGTCATGGGCGTGGAAGCTTAATACAAAATACAAGACTCAAGGCACCCCTCAGCGCAATGGTCTATGCCTCCACTTTCAACGTGCGGCCGTGCAATCGAGACCCCGCATGTAGATTTTATCCACTGAAGCAGATGTGGGAGGAAATTGAGCCATCATTGGAAGATCGAGTGGTGAAGGAAGCGGCTACGTGGATGCACCATTGAGCACGGATGCGACACACGGGCGTTGACGCATATCGAGAATGCACCATCTGACGCGTGCGGCAAATTTGGAGAAGGGGTGAGATCTTCTCTCGGTCATGAGATCCACCATCCTATGGTCAGGATGCATCTACGCCTGCGTGTGCGATGACAGTTGCTGGCGTGGACGGTAGGCGTAGGCTTTACTACGATAGAAGGGCAGACCTTTACTGACGCTTATAACTGTCACTAAATAGCTTGCACAGTGTGTGCGCCAGCTCGAGCAATAATGAGGCGTAGATCTTTAGCGGCAGCTCAAGCAGCATTTAGTGATGCTTATAGCTATCATCGAATGATTGTGCGTGAGGCTCTCTCCTTCTCTCTACTATATAAACACCCCTACACCCCCATTCCTCTTCATCTCTACCTACTCTACTCCCACCTACTCCCAAGCTCTAGCAAGCCTACCAACGCTCCATTAGAGCTTGTTCTGAAGCTCCTAAGGCTCCTATTAGTGTAGCAAACATCTGCCTCACCAAATATTCGTCCATCTTCCCATCCCCATTCATTGGTCGCCTTGGAACCATCCTCCCACCTCCATTCCAGTAGTAAATCATCTCCGTCTTCTCACCTCCATTCCTGAGCCATGACGAAGCTTTCCTTTACCTGACGTTCTCCAACATCTCACCTCTGTTGTCCCGCTCACCTCCTTCATCCGAGCTTCTGCCAGGCACCGTTGTCTCGTCGAACAACCGATTCGGGAGATTTCCTCTCACCTCCCTCTCTTTCTATGCTTTCGTAGATTATTGTAATGGGCATTGATGCAATACATCACATTTGATTCCATCTCTATCTTGTGATTGCTTGCCTGTTAATTCAAAAACACAAAAAAATAAGAAAACCCTAAAACTCCAAAAAGAAACAAATAGAAGTGTGGTTTTCAATTAAAGTAAACATCGCCTCCCTGTATTCAATCCGGGACTCCCTTGGAGTTTTGGTATGAATTTTATCTGATTGACTTGTTTTGCAACTACGATGAAGGGCTACTTGTAACCCCAAATTTAATTTGTGGAACATGTGCGACCACATATCACTAAACAATTGACTAAGTCTGCATACCAAGGTAGACTCTTTCCTTGTGTAGCTAGAAGTTGTTCATCAGGAAATGTGTTGGTTAAGGGAAATGAGGGTCCAATGTGTTCTGGGTGAAGTCTGGATATGTGATTGGCTACAACATTCTTGGATCTGGCTTTGTCGCATATTTCCATGTCAAACTCATGTAATAGCAGGATCCATCTGATTATCCTGGGTTTAGCATCCTTTTTGGCTAACAAATGCTGGATAGCCGAGTGGTCAGCGTAAATCGTCATGTGGGATCCTAGAAGGTATGACCTGAACTTTTCTAATCCAAAAACTATGGCGAGCAGCTCTTTTTCCTTGACAGTGTAATTCCGTTGAGCTTCATCCAAAGTTTTGCTTGTGTAGTAGATCACCATGGGTTCCTTCACTCATCTTTATCCTAGGACTGCTCAATAGCAAAGTCTGATGCATCACACATTATCTCAAAGTCTTGGAACCATTCTAGGTGTTGTAACATGGGTGCAGTCAAGACTGTATCCATTAGGGTACTGTAGGCCTTGATGCAATCAAGTGTCGTGTCAAAAAGTATATCGTTGGCTAGATGGTAAGTCAAGGGCTTGGAAAGTTTGGAAAAATCTTTTATGAGCCTTCTATAGAAGCCAACGTGTCCTATGAAGGATCTGATTTGCTTGATTGAGCAAGGAGGTGGAAGTTTGGAAGTTAAATCAACCTTAGCTTGGCCAACTTCTATGCCCCTATGCGAGATGATGTGACCGAGGACAATCCCTTCCTAAACCACAAATGGCACTTTTCATAGCTTAAAACTAGGTTGACCTCAAAACATCATTTCAGGATTTTCTCTAGGTTACTAAGGCAATTGTCAAATGAGTCTCAAAAAATAGAAAAATCATCCATAATGACCTCCAAATATTCACCCACCATCTCAGAGAATATGGCTAACATGTAACGCTAAAAGGTAGATGGTGCATTTCATAACCTGTATGGCATACAACGAAATGCAAACATGACATATGGGCAAGTAAACATGGCCTTCTCTTCGTCCTCTAGTGCAATAGCAATCTGATTATATCCTAAATATCCATCCAGGAAGCAAGAATATTTTCGCCCAGCCAATCATTCGAGAATCTGGTCAATGAATGGCAGGGGCAAATGGTCTTTTTTAGTGGCCTCATTAAGCTTCTGATAATCAATGCATACCTACCATGCGATGGTGGTGCAGGTGGGGATGGATTCACCCTGGTCATTCGTGACCACAGTGAGCCCGACCTTCTTTGGTACCACTTGAGTAGGGCTTACTTAGGGGCTATCGGAAATATGCTAGATGATTTTCGCATCAAGCCACTTGATTATTTCTTTTTTAACGACCTCTCGCATATTCGAGTTCAATCGCCTTTGCATCTTGTGTGTAGGTTGAGCCCTCTTCTAAATAGATCTTGTGAGTGCAATAAGTAGGGCTAATTCCCCTTAAGTCAAAAATTGTCTACCCAATAGCTGCCTGATGTTCAAAAAGGGTAGTAGTCAACCTAAGTTCTTTGTCCCTAGTTAGGTGTGCATTGATAATCACAAGGGAAGTTTGATTAGGTCCTAGGAGGACGTACTTAAGGTTGTTGGGAAAATGTTTTAATTCAGGTGCAAGTGGGACAATGTTTGACTGGTAGGGAAGGGTAGGAGTTGATTAACATCAATCACCTCAAATGAAGGGTGCCAGTGGTAATCAGTTCTACAGATTTCAACCTCCAAAGATTGGGATGGGTCAGGGTGGTCAATAACTGGTTGAATCAGATGGTCTTCTAAAGAGCTTGTAGTCAGGCATTCTTCAACCAGGGTTTCCACAAGATTGCATTCCTCAACCCAACCACAATCAAATGACTTTGTTTCCTTGAAGATATCCAATTTTATCTTCTTGTCTCCAAAGGCAATTTCCATACATCCCATGTCACAGTCAATATTAGCCTTGGCCGTAGCCAAAAAGGGTCTGCTTAGGATGATGGGTGTGTTCTGCAATTGTTCAAGGACTTCCATGTCAAGGACTAAGAAGTCAATTGGGAATTAGAAGTCCTTAACCCAAACAATTACATCCTCAAGTACCCATTTCGGGGTTTTCGCGGATCAGTCAGCCAGTAGGGTAGTCGCAGGTGTTGGTTTTTACTCTCCAAATCAAAACTGGTGATAAAGAGTAGTCGGGATTTGATTGCATCGCAAAAATACACCTGTAATTGTGCCGTCTTGTGCTATTTCCTAGCATTACCAGTGCATATTAGGGTTCCATAGTTGGATTTATAAAAATACATGCATGCATGCATTTAATTGAGAGGGGAGGAGAATAAAGTAAGTGGCCTTGCAATTAACATTTTTTCCTCAAGTGCATCTTTGCAAAATTCACCACCTTATTATTTTTTATTTCACTTGATTTTGAAATCTTTCCTGCGACTGCATGGATTGACTTCTTCCTCCTCGCGCCAGGCTCTCCATCACCTCCCCCTGCCAGCTGCATGGACACCTCTCCCTGCCAAGACCATGCATGAGCCATGCACAGCCAGGGCATGGCTGTGCATGCTCTCCTCTTCTTTAAAATAACGATATTCAATAAATACTATCTGTCACATTAGATATTCAATGAATTCTCATGTATCTTTAGACAATAAAAAAGTAGAGAAGCTAAAACAATGGTGATTTAAATCACCAATTATTCTTCAAGCATATATATCAAGCATTCAATCAATTTAAATATCTCAACAGTAATTGTAAAGTATTAGGCCTCAAATCAGACGTCGGGTCTGATGACCAGATGACCTAGCCAACAAGTGCTACAGTGCTCCCCCAGCATTGTTCTTCTTCCTCTTCTCTTCTTCCTCCTACTTCTTCAGGCCTTCTTCTTCTGTCTTCAACCCTTTCTTTCATCTTCTGGCAGAGGGGAACACTCTTAGAATTGGGCAAGTGTTATAGAGAGAAAAACCCCGAGACCCTTTCTCTCTCACTTTCTTTCTTTTGGGATCTACCCTCCCATGGCCATGGTGGGTTATAAGGTTTTTGGGTAGAGTGCACCCTGAACCAGGGCTATCGGTTGTGAGTGGCAGTCGAGGAGTGCTTAGTTAGGATAAGGTAATCGAATGCACCTGACCTACGTGTAAGGGTCGCGAGCGAGGCATGTGAGGGGTGCAGGGACCTCACCCCCTGTTGGTTACTTGAGGCAATAAGCGTATGAGACAAATTCAATTTATGTGTGCGCTTCACTTTGCACTATTCCGAGGTGGGACTAAATGTTCCACCCTTCCTTCGCGTAAGTGATAGTAGGTGTTCCTTCCTCTATTGGGGTGTTAGTGCGCCTTGGTGATGAGAGCCTCATCATGAGCCATAACTAGCTCTTTTTGACCCAATAAAGAAGATAAAAGCTCCTACATAACCTAGCAGAAGGCCTAAATGAAGGAATAAGTGCTCTGAGAAGAAAACATGAAATAAAGGTTAAAACTGCAATTTTACCATTGCAGTACACAAACGGGATTTCTCAGAGGCAAAACATAGGTCAAATGGTCTAAATGAGATAAAAAGTTGGTTGAGTCAATCAGAAATGGGTTTAGGTGCAATCTAGGAATTAAATGACATTTGGTAACCCTAAAATAGACCCGCTTAAATTAAGGCTCCGGTCAGGATAAAAATCAAGTAAACCCTCTAAAAATCATGGAAAAATATCCTCTAGGGTTTATAACACTTAGTGTGGCCTTTGGAACCTAGTTTGACCTAGATTAGGGTCCTAGCCATTCAATTAACCTAATTTAGGTTTTTACGCAAAATGTCCAGTCAAACGAGGTCAAACCTAAAATCCAACTTCACCATTGGATTCCTTAGGTCCAAATTAGATTTATAACAAAATTTGGACCTAAGGGGAGGTCATCTTGACCTACTTTGCAATTTAGTACACCCAAATCGCAACTTGGTCCCTATCTTTTGAAAATCCTTATACAGAGCCCCTTAATTTCCTCGCCACCTTTACAATTAGGTCCTACCTCCATTGTTAGGGTAGAAGCAACCTCCGGCGACGTTTAGAGAGGGATTACTCTCTGATTCCTCAGAGATCCCCTCCCAGAAATGGAAGGGAGATTCTCTGAGGAATTCCCTTCCATCTACGGCCAATCACAATCTTTGGTGTGAACCCAATCTCTCGTGCGAACGCACGAGGGATTTGGGTATCTTAACCTCTTTCCTACTCCGACGAGCCATCAGAGGCAATAGGCGTGCCCTCCACGCTCTGAACACCCGGCCCAGTGCCTATAAAAGAACCCACACCTCCGACCGCTCATCTTTAGCTTGACTTGGCCAGACTTCCACCCCCAATTCGTCTCTTTCTTCTCCGGCCAAGCGTTCAGCAAGCTCCGGCGAGCCCCCCTCCCCTCCCTCTTCGCTCTGCCACAAAACCAGTCGTAGAGTTATCTTCCTGATTCCCCTCCGCGTTGCACAATACCCGCGCACGCCGCCTCAGCCCCGTCGTCGCCGTCGTCCTCCCCCACTGGGCAGCGTCTTCTCCGGCGACAACAGGTACAGCTGTCTGCACTCTATCTCCCTTCGTCCCTACAATTAGGTTAGAAGTACTCCCCGTGTTCCCCTCTCTTTTCCCCCTGTTATTTCATTGAATTGCCCCTCGACCGACGCTGACCACCTCCATCTTCCTCGTCACCGACCAACCTCCGGCGAGCCGCATCCACCACTCCGCCCCTCCACACGGCTTGCCAACCAACTCATAAGCTCTGCCTCACCACAAGGAACAATCTCCGCCCCTCCACTGCCACTCCACACCTCCACAATAGCCCCCCGAACAACCCCACACTTCCGGCCACAGGATGACCTAGGCACGCACGCCTAGGCCATTCCACGGCCTACAGCACTGCTCACCATCTTCACCGTGCCACGGCGAAGGTGCCCAGCTAGTCTGATTAGGTCAATAGGCCGTACTGATGTTTGACAGTATCAAAGCTCCTGCCGCCATTGGCGACAGTTGAAGAAGCTCCAAAGTAGCTCTAGGCGTCAGGTCTCCCAAGCTCTAGGCGCAGCAAATTCCGCGAGAGCGTGGCAAAACCCTTAGGTCCAGCAAGCAGCACTGCGAAGCTCCCAGCTATGGCGATTGCACGAAGGTCTGCGGGCGCGCACAAGAGCGGGGCAGAGGCTTGATAGTCCCACATCGTGGAAACGCGAAACACAGGTGCGCCATAAATTATTTTTGTGATATTGTCTTACCGCCTCCAAAAGCACAGGGGTGAGGTCCCTCACCTAGCCCACTTGCCTCGTCCGCGGTTTCATCTCGCGGATCTGGCAGGATCCGACCTGACCCATTCTTTGCACTCCTCGCACATCACCCCACCTGCCGGTGCGCCTGGTCCCGGGTACGAAATCCCACCCGATTACCCGCGTGGCTCTGGGAGAGCGTGCTTGAGCAAATTACAGAGAAAGAGAGATACGTTTGGGTAGAGGGAAAGGGGTAGGTTTTACTCTGTGCAGGTAGGCTGAACATTGAGGAAGAAAGACTTAGCCGCGGGGAAGAAGAAGAGAAGGAATAAAGAAGGCAAGGCAGAGAAGAGAAGAAAGAAAGAAGGACTACAAGAGAAGAAGCTGAGCAAGGCAGAGAAGAGA
Organism: Thalassia testudinum; assembly: GCA_037157565.1. Lineage (NCBI taxonomy): Eukaryota > Viridiplantae > Streptophyta > Magnoliopsida > Alismatales > Hydrocharitaceae > Thalassia > Thalassia testudinum. The sequence goes on from JAZHRO010000063.1 coordinate 15,746,150, forward strand.
AGGAAGAACAGAGACCAAGGAAGAAAGAGAAGCCTTCGCAGAAGAAGAAGAAGAAGAAGGCAGAAGAGAGACTGCAGAGAAAGAAGAGAGGCCAAGTGAAGACTGCAAAGAGAAGAGAAGAGAAGCGGAAGAAGAAGCCTTCGCAGAAGCCAAGATCAGAAGGAAGAAGGAGAGACTGCTGAAAAGAGAGGCTGCAGAGAAAGAAATATCAAAGAGAAGAATAACACTTTCAAGACGTCTGATCACAAGATTAGATGTCCAATTTCACTTCTTCTTTCAATTACTTTTAACCGCATACATTCATATTTGAATTAAAGTTTTGAGTAAATTAGAGCATTCAATTACATTTGAGATTAGTAGTAAATTCCAATTGCTCCCTGTGTTCGACCTCGGATACTCCGGTTTTCGAGTAATAAAATTCTCTATTTGTTTGAACATTTTGTCGGCTATACTACAATGTGACATTCTCTTTAAACCCTCACAAAAGCGTACGAACACCTTGCAGCTTCAATTGGATGCTTGGGAGGCTTCCTGGGAGTAAGCCACACTACCTAGAGCAAACACCTGGAGTGAATGCAACTTGGAGCAAGCTTGAAGCCTTGCTCAAAGCTACGGTAATGGTGGCGGAGGAACTGCTACTTGAAAGAGGAAATAGGGCCTCCTGGCCACGTTAGAATACCTTAGGACCTTCACCGAGCCACGGTGAATGTAGCAGAGGTGGTTTCATGGGGGATGGTGGTCTGTGGTGACCGATAGGTATCGGAGAAGGTAACCGGTGTTGGGATATATGATGGAGTGCGATAGGTTAGGGTTTCTGTGAGGGAGGATGTGGCGAAAGTTTTGAGGTGGCTGGCAAGGAGAATGGAGTTGTGTAGCAGTGGAACCGCCTCACCATAGGAACGGTCGGAGATAGAGAAGATGGGGATGAACGGTGTAGTTGAGGGCTATGTTTGGGATTTTTGGGCAGAAAACTAAACTAGGAATCTAAACTAACTAATCTAACCTAACCTAATCAAATGAAAGTGGGGAGAATCTGCACTGGGGGTATGTCAGTGACGGAGAAGATGAAGTGCTCCGGTGAGGGTAGGAACGACGATGACAGCAGGAATGATGCTCGTGTTGGTACAACAAAGAGTGGACGAGAGAGAGGAAGGGAATATGGCCACTAGTATTGTGGATGAACAACGAAGGAGGTGAGGAGGAATCACCGAACCTTGCGAAGCTTTGCGGCCGGAGCAAAGAGAGGAAAGGAGGGGTTTCACGACCGGAATCAAGTCTGGGAAGTTTGGCCTTGTCTGAGGGGTCTTTTATAGGTCTTTGGGAGATGCTTTGAGCTTGGGAAGCAAGCTTTCTAAGCTTGGAATGCTCATCGGAGATAGGAATTCCAAGATACCCTAGTCTCTCATGTGTTCGTAAGAGAGATTGGGAAGGTTTTAGGGATTAGGAATTGGCTCAAAAGTAAGGGAATTCCTTGACAAACTTTCCTTTCAAATTTAAGAGGGATTCGACAAGGAACCAAGGAGAACATGCCATATTTAGGTCGCCAAAATTTGTAGGAATAGGATTCATGCCGGTAGGGACCTATTTGATGAAAATGATGATAAAGATAGGGGCCTTTTTGCAAGTAATTCAGAAAGCTAAAGATTTGAATGAGATAAAAAGAGTCTAATTGGACCAAAATGCAAACTTGGTCAAGATGATCTTAGTTTGGTCACAAATTTTGGTATAAACCTAATTTGCACCTAAGGAATCCAATGGTGAAGTTAGATTTATGTTTTGACCTAGTTTGGCTAGATATATTATGCAAAAATTCAAATTAAGGCAAATGTATATCTAGGACTTTATTTTGGGTCAAACTGGGTTCCAATGGTTAAATCAAGCTTACCAAACCTTAGAGAATAATTTTATTTGAATTTTTGAGGGTTTAGGTGAATTTTATCTCAACTAGAACCTCAGTTATTTGAGAGGATCTATTTTTAGGGTTTCAGATGTAATCTAATTCTTAAAACATGTGAAAATCCTTTTTTGTCTATTCTAACCCTCTTTCTAGATTCATAAGACCATTTTACCCTTAATTAACTCCTAAGAAAACCCGTGGTTATTCTGCATTCAATATGTGATGGTAAAATTGCATTTTTAACCCTGGTTTCTTATATTTCTCTCTGAAAGGATTTGCAATGAATTATGGCCTTCTGATGGTTATGTGGGAGCATTTAATGACTTAATTTGATCAAATTGAGCTCATTAAGGCTCATGATGGTGTTCCCATCATACACCCATGCCTAGCTTTTGTTAGTCCCTTAGCAAAATCTCATAGAATTAACCTAAATTCTAGACAATGCCATTTTATGCTCATATTTCTAATGTGTGCTTTCCTTTGTGGATTAGGTCAGAATTCCAATAGTAGGCCTAGAGGTACTCAAGTACCAACCAAGATCCGAACTAGACCAGCTCTGGCCTCAATCTACCGTGAAGGTTTCTAAAGACCACAAGAACTCACCTAAGGTTTGTTGAACTCTGGGTTAAAGCACCCATGCTTATGACATGTTGAGCCCTGGTTCAGTTTGCAGTATGTTTTTATAAGAGAGAGACAGAAGAATTTCTTTTTTTATTTTTGGAGAGTTTTCGCTCTCTTTTCTTTTCTTTATTTCTATCTTCGGATTGGCTTTACAACATGGTCTATATCAGATTCGTAGCTCCCACCATCAATCCTCGCAGGATCCCTGGAAATCGATGCTTCGAGATAGCACCGCCCATGGCAACTCCTAGAACTTTGGCTTTCGATACTTTGAGATAGTGTTGCCCATGGTGTTTTGCAGCTAAATTCAGGCCCTAACAATCATCATTTCGGGATAATCCTGCCCATGGCACCTGAACTAGCATAAGGTACTTACGTGCCCCCAGTAGGATATTTAGATATCCCAGGAGACAAGCACCGAGGAGACGGTATGTTATTGTGCATCTTCGAGGGGAATTTCCATCCTCTCCGCTTCGTGAACTCTTCCAAATCAACTTGTGTTGATCAGCCACTTCTAATCTTTGTAGCTTTTTCTGAATAGATTTAATGCATTTACATGATTTTGATAATTTAAGCACATTGAACTAGACTGTGTATGGATTAGGGTGCTTAGGTTACCAAGTCCCGCAAACCAGACATCACTTAATGAGGTCAAATAATCCCTAAGCCTTAGACCTAATACTTAAGCTTCGCATTTTCCCCAACTTCTTGAGGACTATCTAGATCTTAACGGATATTTGAATTTTTAAGCATAAAACACAGCTAAGGCCTAAGATCAACATTCATAGTAATCTCTTTTGTCTCTTATCACTTTTGTCTTTTATTTCTTTATTTTGATTTGGTCTTGAACTTAATTAAATTCCTTAATCTTTTACTAATGACTATCTCATTTCGTTTGAAACTGTGCTACTTTTTGACATTTATATCGCCTCCCTTTCTTCCTCCTAAAAAATGATATGTAAATTGATCTTTTAAAATTTGCTCCCTTCTCCATTTTTTTTCTTTTTTCAATTTTTTTATTTTTTCTTGTTTTTAGACTATGTATTTTTTTGTGAGAACCCTTCCAAACTGTGAATTTTTGTATGTTTGCACTTGAACACCCCCCATGCCTAAGTTTTGCAATGTCCTCATTGTAAACGGAGGGTATGGAAAAGTTTTGGATTTAGTAATTGGAATTGGATTATCAAGTGTTTGGAATAATGGGTTGCCTCATCTTAAGCACTAAATTCAATGCCTTTAGCCGATCAGAAAATGGTATGGAGAACGAGTGGTTAAATGAGATGAATTTTTCAGAATAAGAAACTTAATCAATATCCTGCTTGGTCCAACTAGGTGCTTGTTCAGATCAGCAGGCTAATGATGCAGCGCAAAGCCAATCAATCTGATGGGTTGATAGATGTGGATCAAGAGATGCAGTGCCCACCAGATAGTAAAAAGAATATGGAAGTGTATAGCTAGGGTTTGCTAAGTCGAATCAGCATGACTAGAGTAGGGATCCTCAACTGAGAAAGAATCAGTGGAGGATGTAAGAAACCTACAGGAGTGATAAGAGAAGGATGGGTCGTGATTTGTAGTATGATCGATATTCGAAACCTAATAATGATGTAGAGGAAAATCATGTGCAACTGGATCATCGGGTGGAGAATCAAAGTAGCAATTGAGTCCAGTTGTGGGTCTAGGTTGAAAACGGGTTTGGGAAGGTTCTACATGTGTGGAAGAGGTGTTTTCTTTAAAATCATTGACCTCAGTGTCTGAATCAAAAGACGAGTCGTAGTTGCTGAGGTCATAAATTGGCTCAGAGTTGTCAGGAGACAATAGTTCTTCGAAATTAGAGTAAGATTCAAAATCATTGGAGAACTTGTGAGAATCATGCTCTAAATCTTATTAGGGATTCGAGGTTCCACCACAGAATAAATCAAGATGTGGACAATCAGCAACCTGACTTGGGAAAAACCTAGTTTCAGATTTCGAGCTCACAAAGATGTCCCTATTAGGTTTGGGCTCGAGTTCTTGACTTGTAGGGAACACCCAATTAAAACCCAACTCTTCCAACTCCTTGGTTTCTATACCATAGATTTGTGTGACTTCTGAAAAATTAATCTCTATCTCTAGGGAGTTTGGAGGGGTGTACTCATCAAATACAGGCCCTGAATCATAATCCAGATTCGAAATCTGATTTGTTTTGCATAGGACCTCATAATCATCCTGTTAAGGCTTAAATATAGATTCTAGGTTAAGGGTGTGTGTTGGATCACTAGGATCTTGATTAGGCTCTACAAGGATCTCAGAATTGCTTTCGAGAGTCACCTTATTAGAATAAGGGACGAAATTTATACCCTCTAGATGTTCTGATTCAATCTTGGTTTCACAAGTGTCTAGAACATTTGGGCATGGAAGGGTTGGCTCGTAATCGTGATCACTTGTAATATGATCTTCCCGACCCATTTCAAGATCAGGTATGTCTATTGCTTTGAAATTTGAATTGGAATTCTTCTGGGTTGGGGATCCGTAATAAGCTTGATCATCAAACCCAGGATTTAGGAGATTATGCTGGTTAATCCAAGATGTCGCAAGGGTGTACTGATGCCTATGATCTATAACATGCTTCAACATTTGCATCACCTTGTCTCCTTTTTCAAGGTCATCCCAGTGTACTTTCCATAGTGATGGCACAAATCTACAGAAGATATATTGACCATTATGCAATCTCTCAATTTCCCGGTATTTTGGCATGAGAACATCCCAAGTTGCCCCATTTTCTAGTTGTGCTAAAATTAGCTGTGCTTGCTATAAAATGAGTGTCGTTGTGTTTGACACATTAACATGTATATCCTCAAACGGGTCTACAAACATGTCAGGTTGCATTTTGAAAAAAATGGTGGAATCAAGATGTAGAATCAAACTCAAGTTAGATTGAAGTTGATTAGATCTGAAAAAGATTCCGAAGATAATCTTTGTACGTGCTCTAAATAGATTGGATGAGGGACTGGATGTGAAAATTTGACCCAACCAAGGCACCGAAAGATTTTTGGATGACTAAGGCAATTTCGAGGTGGATGATACCTCTGAATCAACAATTTGCACACCTGAGAAGTACCTGGGTAGCCAGGAATGGAGAGCTTCGCAAAGACCCCAACACGGTAGAGCATCCCCATGGGTTACAAGGTTTCCCCCACCTGACCTTCCTTGTCACTGAGGGTCCAGGTAGATCGGAAAATATGAACTTAAGTCCTTAAGTCTACTGATGGGAACACCATCACGAGCCATAACTAGCTCAATTTGATCTGATTAAGTCTTTAAATGCTCCTACATATCCGCCAGAGGACTGTAATTCATTGCATAATCATTCTAAGGGAAAGATAGGAAACCAGGGCTAAAACTGCAATTTTACCATCATATCATGATTGCAGTACAACCATGGGTTTTCTCAGGGGTTAATTAAGGGTCAAATGGTCTTTAAAGGCTAACAAGTGGGTTAGACCAGACATAAAATGGTTTGCGCCTATTTTGAGAATTAAGTGACTTCTGAAGCCCTAAAAACTGACCTGCTTAACTAACTAAGGTTCTGATTAGGATAAAATTCACCTAAACCCTATAAAATTCATACAAAAATACTCCCTAGGGTTTTGTACCTTCAATTTGACCATCAGAACCCATCCTGACCCAAAACAGAGTCTCAGACAAACATTTGCCCCAATTTAGGCTTTTGCATAAATTACTTAGTTAAACGTGGTGAAATTGAAGGTACAAAATTAGGTTTGTACCAAAATTTAGGCCCAATCTGAAATTGTCTTGACCTAGTTTGCAACTTGGTCCTGTCAGATTACATATATGCTCTTAACTTTGCAAATCCTTATGAAAAGGCCCCTAACTTTATCAAAGTTTTCACAAATAGGTCCCTGTCACCATTAATCCTATTCCTACATACTTCGGCAACCTAAATTTGGCAAGTTCTCCTAGATTCCTTGACGAAACCCGCTCAGATTTGAAAGGGAAGCTCGTCAAGGAATTCCCTTCCTTTTGAAAATATTCCCATGCCCTAAAACCCTCCCAATCTCTCACCCAAATGCATGAGAGATTAAGGTATCCTAAAAATCCTAACTCTGGCGAAGCTTTCCAAGCTTAGGAAGCTTGCTTCCCAAGCTTAAAACTACCTCTAAAGGCCTGTAAAAACACCTCCAGATCAGGCTGTTCTTCCTACTCTCGAATTTGACCTTGAAGACCTCCAATTCTTCTGCTCTTTCTTGGCAGAATTGCTCCTCCATGTCCAGTAGCCTCCCTCATCACTATTCTTCCCCCGATCGCAATACTGACAGTGGAGAAATGTTCCTTATCTTCTTCCTCGTCGAACCATACTTGCCGATGCCCCTTTCTCCGTCTTCCTCGCCATTTCCTATTCACCAGAGTAGCTTCCTTCTCTGGCACCGGCCATACTACAAGCAGCAGCATCTCCTCTCTCCTTTGTCTGCTACCTCTCTCAATCGACTCCTCAACTTCTCATCATGCCAGCATCTCCAACACACCGCTTCGACCTCGCCAACACCCTCTGCGATTCCATCTTCCATCTCTTCAGTAGACCTCCAGCAAGCCCTAGCAGCTTCCACACACAGCCATACCAGTCCCTCTTGCACTCCACACCTACGCCGTTCACCGTAGATCAAAAGCCCTAACTTAGTTAGGACTATTGACTACACCCACATGCCCCCGAACACCACCACCTTCACACACACAGTCTGACTTCACCACACACACATAGACCATGCCAAGCCACACCGACCCCCTCATCAAGTTCGTCGTGCTCCAGCGATCGTTTCTGAGCCTTCTCACACAGTCAAAAGGCTGATGGCTCCATTTTAATGGACTATTATTATGCCTAAGTAATTCAATTCTAACATTATATGTTGGTTAATAATCACATTTGTTCATTAAATAAGTGCATGCATCATTACTTGAGTTTTTATCTATTTTATTGCATTTTATAGTATGTAATTATTTTATATTTTGTTGCAGGAATAATATCTAGAAGAAGAGGGAGGTGGATCAAATGTGGAAAAGAATAGGGGGTGGAAAGATATTTTTCCCTGCCACAAATATCTCGACCAAACCCAACAAGCATCGGCTAAAATGAGGAGGGGATTTTGAAAACCCCTTGAAGGGTGGACGAGAGGAGTTAAGAGGAGGTGGAGCACAGGAGAGGAGAGTCATCCTCTTCCTCCCCCTTGAGGGGATATCCATCAACCATTCTTGCACTGTGCACCAAGCTTCCCACCGCAAATGCCCTCCCAGCCTACACTACGCTACGCCATCGCCGCATAGCCAAGCCCACCTCCGCCTGCCCTCGCACGTGCCCAGCGCACTACAGTGCCAGGCCACCCTCCGCCTGCACTTGCACACTTGCAGGGCTGCGCCTGCACAACCTGCAGGCAGTTCTCCAGGGCTTCCACCACGCCACGCCCCTTCAGCACCCCTCTCCAGCGCCATCACCGCTGCAGGCGCCCCCCTCTAGCAAGGTGCCCACAGGCGCAACCCCCCTCCAGCGCATTTGCATGCCCACATGCCAGCCTGTCCATCGCACGCATGCACGCCCTTGCAACAACAACCAACGCCTGCAGGCGCCGCGCCCTTGCAGCGACGCGCAACTGCACAGGGCGCATAGTGCAAGCGCGTAACCTCGCAGCGCGCACAGCTACATGCGCAGCGTGCCTCACACCGCACTGTCTATCTTCTTCCTTGAAGAAACCCATTGTCGGCCATCCATCTCCAAGTGCAACCACCTCCACGCGCCATGAAGCTTCGCTCCAACAGCGCCATCGACTTCACCTTGCCATCCCAAAGCTGCCCACACCTGCGGCAGACCTTCCCACCATCCATATGCACCCGTGTGCAAGCTGCTGCCGGCCACCTCCATCGATGCCACGACCACCAATGCAAAGCCTACGTCCCGGCTGATCTACTCCGAGCACAGCGCATTCAACCATGGGCCCTTCTCCTCATGTGTGCCAAGAAGAGTAATGCTCTATTTTTCAACAGTAAAAAGCCTATTAAAAATTACAAGTATTACCATTGTTAAAGCTACTATTTATTTTTTTATCTTAATATTATATTATGGTGGAAGTGCATGAATGACCCTCAAGTTTAATGGAATTGCATGCAGTCACATTAAATTCATCTGATGACTAAGCTAAATGTATCTTTGCTATGGGAATTAAGTTCTGATTTAGATAAATTTGATGGCGCTTGTCAGTATTAAAGTAGCAATTCTGGTATTTCGATAGTGGTGATTTTGCGTGTGCCCCCTAAAATTCTTGATTAATTATCTAAATTGAGAATTTATGTTGGAAATGAGAATACTAATTAGCATGCACATCCGTTGAAATTATCGATTACTTGATACATCATTACTTTTGTTTAATGGGTTAATTCCTCCCTATGGAGATGACCTAACTATTTGTGGTTAGGTTCTGAAATTTAAAATGTTTTGAAAAGTGATTTTCTACCACTCAATTAAATAAAATGACACATCATTTTATGTTAAAGTTTTCAACGAAAACGAAGATCGCTCTATCAAATGGCACCATCGTCGGGGAGGAAACACGGCTATTAATTTTTTGGGGAATTTTATGCTATTTTGATGCTATTATAAAAGCTTTTCTGAATTATTGACATTGGTTTTCTTTATGTGCACGATTCGAACAACGAACGCGACAGACGTGCACGGCGAAGACGATCCTTTTGGTGGACCTTGATGCCACCTGGAGGCCAGCAATAGGAAATGTGGTCCTTGATCCCAGGCACTTAGTCAATAGAGCTTAGTTTAGATTTAGTTTAGACATTAGAATTTAATTATTGTCTTTTGGACCCTTGTCGGGTATTTTTGGGATCGTGTTCCTCGTGCTTCCTTATTTCTTATCGTTATTGTATGCAGGAGCATATTTTCTGGAGCGTGTTCCCATTTATTTAGATTATAGGATTATTTGAACTGTTTGAACTGAATTTCGATTAGTTAGTTAGATTAGGTCTGTTTGTTTATTATTATTATTATTAAAATATATATATATATTCGAACTACCTACTAGAAGCTGCATACCTATAGGACGACCATCTAGGACTGAATGAGCAGCATCTAGTTTATTTTTCCTACATTGCATACATTCTCGCATGAAGAAAGGTGGAGTAAGGTACGTCTTCTCTTGAGCATCACTTACCTGTCATGCATATGCATTGAACCTAAATCGAAGACCACTAAAGTGCTTGAATCAAAGTAATTCAGTGGTCACTTTAAAAATTGGGACTGCTAAGAGGTTGGACCTTAAAATCTATGACATAAAATTGTGTGCAAAAGGATCTTGTCTGCAAAATTTCAAAAAATCAAAACACGATTGTATATTTGCACACCTGAGACACTGTGCACCTCACACAGAAGGGCACTAGATAAATTTTTACCTCTCCTCTTTTGCACCACAATTGAAGTTAGTCAGAAATCAACAAGCCTATCCACCAAGTTATAGGCACCAGCTAATAGGTGGGCTCGATTCGAGACTTGCTTCCCTTGTGAGTAGGTTATAGGCACTAGCGAAGGTTGGCCTAGGAAGCGTAATTTGTGCAAAATTTATTTGGCCAGCAACTGAACATTTAATTCTAAGACCTACAATCTACTAAAAACAGATCCCACTGAATTTGCGTTTGCTTCGACAGTAAAACTCTAGGAAATTTCTGCTAGTATTCTGAATTCTTCTAAATCCTAAGAGAGTTAAAACTATTTTGCTTAAAGAAATGGATCACCCTTACTCCTATCATTTTGATTATCAGAGTCAATACTTCCCATCTTTTAATCAGGATCCCATGTCCCGAGCATATACATCCTTTGATGGGTACATTGACAATTAATGGGATCATTCATATTCTTATCCTTGGAGTGGTGGCCCGATAACTCCCACTTTTGAGCAGAGCCTAGGAGTGGGATTTTCTAACCCTGAAATCCCTACTTCCATGCAAACATCCAACCCTCCCACCCTTCATGATTTTCTATATCGTGGTTGGACCGATACCCCTAGGCAACCAGAGCGTGAAATTGACTATCCTCCCCAACCTGATAATAGTAGTCTCTCCACTTTTATGTTAGAAATGCAAAAATAGCAAAAGGAAATGTTGGAATCAATGGGAGAGATGTTGAGGAATAGTCAACAGTTAAATGAAGAAATAAGAAAACTTAGCTACACGCTTCCCAATAATCCTGATCCCTACCCATACGACCCTGATCATGAAAATAATTTGGAGGAACCCAATGATAATAGGGATCCAATTTTATGTAGCTATCACTTAGACTCTCCCAATGAAATATGGCCACTAGAGGAGAACGATCATAGTGATTATCCACCTGAGCTATATTGCAGTCAAAAGCAAGGGAAGATGGTACCTCTTGAGGACCTTGACCCCAATGACAGTATTCTCTTTACCCCTACCAACCCGGGTCAAGGTTGTAATATTCCTATCACTTCCCCTATTGATTATTTGGTGCAATCTCATTCTACCCTTAGTGATCCTACTCCTGACCCTCCACTTAGGGAATCAACACCTACCATTTAGTATCCTAAGGATTTAAATGCACCAAATGAAGGTGACCCTAACGTTATGGAGGATGAATTAGATCAATTTTGGTCTCAGGGATATGAAGAGTTTAATTCAGAAAATGAGGATGCTCGAATAGAGGAACCTAGAATGAAAATATGGAGTGAATCACAAGGGAATTATTTATTATTTGAGGATTTACCTCCAGAGGATAGAAATAATATGGTAAGATCCAGATTTCTCCCTTCTTTTGAGAGTCATCCTCCATCAAAACAGGAGTTGCTAGTAGAGGAGGAAAAACAAAATAGTGAGAAGTCTATGGGAGACTCTCGGGGACAAAACACATCAATTTAGGATTTATACCCCAAGAAGAATGACGAATTCAATGATATAGGCTTGCTCCAAAATATTAAGACTGATCTTCCTTTATGAATAATTAAGGATATTGATCCAACTCCTATCTTCATTAATGAATCACATATACACCCCGAACAAAATTTGAGTGAAGCAAACGAATCCGAGGATGAGCTTAATGATAAGAATTCAGATATTTTGACCCTGCCATAAAAGAGTTGCAATTTGGAGTCTACCCTTGATTCAAATATGACTCTGATCATTAATGCTTGGCAGGGTACTGTGCAATTGCCTACAACTGTTAGGGAGTGTACACAATCTGAATCATTGTTAGAATTGGACCTAACACCAACTAAGCCCTCATTAGACTTAACCATTACCTTCCAACACTATAAACAACCTTTATACTCCCTAACGAATACTTGTCTCAGATCTTTGCTCATGTTCATTCTTTCTAGAGAACATATCAGGCCAGTACATCCACAGGTAGAATGGTGAGTGTGGATTGATGCTCTTACTTTTACTCTCTCCATTCAAGGGTTTGAATTAATAATGTTTATATCTTTTAAAACCCATCCTGCTCTAGAGGATCCTTGTTATCGTCCACTTATTCTATTTCGGGAGGTCCCTTTTCATATTCCATTTATTATTCCTAGACCTCCCAAGGTAGCCAACGAGGTTCTTCGCTTTCATATCTTCTGGTGAGCATTTGGTATTACGTTGAATCATCAGTTCGCCAACATCTGTGGCTACCTATTTTCTACGCCCGCATAGTTACGCATATTTTTAGGGCCTAACTTTTTCTATTTGGAATCAGACTTACAAGTTCCTTCTAAGTCTGGCATCTGACAGAAAATGCAGCGCTTATTGGGAGGCAACCCAGTGGCCTGAATAACACCATCATCAGGTGATTTCTATCCTTTCTCCTCCAGTTTTAATTTTACAATGGGAACATTGTAGGATTTAGGCATGCGGGGGTGCATTTGCATTTTAGGAAGTATTCATGCATTTAGATTAGCATATTAAAAAAAAAAATTCTTTTCTTGAGGTGAATGGGTTAGTCCTTAGCAAAATATCTTGGTCATTGGAGGTTTTTCTTCCTGAATTATTTCTTAAGTTTAGAATCCAATACATTTATTTCACATGCACATAGATTGGGTAATGGATCCTTGTGGAAAACCAATAAGCATTTGTAGTCGACTAAACCCTTGCACAGTTCATATGGAGTCAGGCATACTATCTTCTAGTAGATCCACCTCATATTTGTGAGAAGAAAGTAGAGAGATTATTGGTGCGCTAAGTTTAGTGCAAGGACTCTTAAGTTTTGGATAATTAGATGATGATACTTTAGAGTTAGGCATAGTTTTCACTCTCTGTTCCTGTGTGCATACTTTGTGTGAATTCCTGAGAGTCACCAAATAAGGCAGATACATAGAGATGGAGTCTTAATAAAGCTATGACTATGGTGGATGGGTACGACCATCCTTCAAAGAGTCCTCAGCAGAAGGAGAGTAATAGTGTCAAAGGTCAAAAATATGCCTGTCCTGTCCATTCCTTCCCAGTGCCGAGAATAGGCACTTTCACCAAATAAGTCACACAATATCCTATTGACTATCATCATCCCTAATAATGCCTCATAAATAAAAGTTTGTGTCATATTATGTTGATTTACAAAAAAAAGAAAAGAAGAAGAAAAAAGAAATGCCCAATTTTATAATGTAACATTGTTTCTGAGGCAACAGAGCACCTATCGCGTTCCACCAAATATGACCCATACCTACCTTTGAGTATTTCTAATCACTTGAATACTGGTTGAGGACTCTAACTTAGTTGTAGAGTTATTTGGACTTTAATTGAAGTGTGGATGCCATGTGAGGCTACCAAACAGTGAGTACAATTACTAAATCTGGCAAGATTTGTGATCTCAGAAAGAAAGAAAAGAGTGAGCGCCCAGGAACATCAAGAGAGCACAGTTGTGTAGCCTCTCAGAGTTGACTTGTCTAATAGTCTATTAACCTAGAGTTTGTTGTACTAGACTACATATAGCACCATATTAGTATGTGCCACCAAATAGAAATCCATTCTACTCGATATCTCCTACCTAAGCCAAATGTTGGGGTCAAATTACAAATTATCTTCTGCTTTATCCCGGAGGGAAGTAGTCGCCTCTCCTGATAGAAATATTTACCAAGGGTGAAGTACGAACTTCCAATGTGAATTGGCTTTTTCACTTGGATTTGTTACTTAGGCTTTTATTACGTCACATTTTTCTAGATCTCTAAAGTTTTCAAATAAGAAAAGAAGAAATCTTCTGATTACTTTTATTATTTTCAATTTTTCCTAGGGACTAGCAAATCTTAGGCATGTGGGTATTTGATGACAACATTTTAATGGACTATTATTACGCCTAAGTAATTAAATTCTAACATTATATGTTGGTTAATAATCACATTTGCTCATTAAATAAGTGCATGCATCATTACTTGAGTTTTTATCTATTTAATTGCATTTTATAGTATGTAATTATTTTCTGTTTTGTTGCAGGAATAATATCGGGAAGAAGAGGGAGGAGGATCAAATGTGGAAAAGAACAGGGGGATGGAAAGATATCCCCCGCCCCCCCCCCCACAAATACCTCCACCAAACCCAATAAGCGCCATCTAAAATTGGGAGGGGATTTTGAAAATCCCTTGAAGGGCAGAAGAGAGGAGTTAAGAGGAGGTTGAGCACAGGAGAGGAGGGTCACCTTCCTCCTCCCCCTTGAGGGGATACCCATCAACCATGCTTGCACTGTGCACCAAGCTTCCCACCGCAAACGCCCTCCCAGCCTACACTGCGCCACGCCATCACTGCACAGCCAAGCCCTCCTTCGCCAGCCCTCGCGCATGCCCAACACGCTGCAACACCAGGCCACCCTTCACCTGCCCTTGCACGCCCGCTAGGCTGTGCCTGCACTGCCTGCAGGCTGTTCTCCAGCGCTTCCACCACGCCGCACGCCTTCAGCACTCCTCTCCAGCGCCATCACCACTGCAGGTGCCCCCCCTCTATCCAGGTGTCCGCAGGCGCAGCCCCCCTCCAGCACCTTCGTGTGCCCACACGACAGCCTATCCACCGCGCGCACACGTGCGCTTGCAACACCAACAAATGCCCGTAGGCACCGCACCCTTGCAGCCACGCTCAGCATGCACAGTGCAAGCGGGCAACCTTGCAGTGAGCACAGCCGCACGGGCAGCGCACCTCACACCGCACTATTCGTCTCCTTCCCCGAAGAAACCCATCGCCGACCGTCCATCTCCAAGTGCAGCCACCTCCATGCGCCACGAAGCTTCGCTCCAATAGCACCATCGACTTCACCTTGCCCTCCCAAGGCCGCCCACACCCGCAGCAGACCTTCTCGCCGTCCATACGCACCCGCGTGCAAGCCGTTGCCAACAGCATCCAAGGCTTCGAAAGGTCGCCGTCGGCCACCTCCGTCAATGCCACGACCAGCCATGCGAAGCCCTCATCCCAGCTGATCTACTCGGAGCACAGCGCATTCAGCCGTGGGCCCTCCTCCTCGTGTACGCCAAGGAGTGCAATGCTCTATTTTCCAACAGTAAAAAGCCTATTAAAAATTACAAGTATTTCCATTGTCAAAGCTACTATTTATTTACTTATCCTAACATTATATTGCGGTGGAAGTGCATGAATGACCCTCAACTTTAATGGAATTGCATGCAGTCACATTAAATTCTTCTCATGACTAAGCTAAATGTATCTTTGCTATGGGAATTAAGTTTTGATTTAGATAAATTTGATGATGCTTGCTAGAATTAAAGTAGCTATTCTGGTATTTCCATAGTGGTGATTTTGCATGTGCGTCCTCAGATTGTTGGTTAATTATCTGAATTAAGAATTTATGCTGGAAATGAGAATACTAATTAGCATGCACATCCATTGAAATTCCCAATTACTTGATACATCATTACTCTTATTTGGTAGGTTAATTCCTCCCTGTGGAGATGACCTAACAATTCATTTTTTGATTCTGAAATTTAAAATGTTTTGAAAAGAGATTTTCTACCATGTAATTAAATACAATGACACATCATTTTATGTTAAAGTTTTTAACGAAAACGAAGATCGCTCTATCAAAGGCAATATTTGTGATTTCAGGTACTAGCCCCCAGCGCCATTAGCAGACCTTTTTCGAAGCGAGATTCAAGGATTGTTCCTCACCTATAGCTCTAGGTGAAGCATCCAGGTGTAGTAGAATCTCTCCAGGGAAGCCTCCATGTCCTCAATTGTGGAACTCCATAGCAACAACTCACCAATTTGATAGATCTCCTCTGTGGCTGTGTACGTGAGAAGGAAGCAGAACTTTAGTCCCACCTCAGAAGATTTGGAAGTAGCACTATTGCATAAATAGAATTTGTGATACAGGCTTATTGTCTCGTACACAAGGGGTGAGGTCCCTCACACCTCTCACATGCCTCGTTCGTGACATGCTCCCTGTGAAACTATTGCAGATCCGATTACTCGCCTAAGCCCTGTACGCTCCCCAGATGTAACCCACACCTGCAACCTTGGACCTAGGTGCTTTCTAGGTCCGAATACCTAATAACCAGGTACTGTGCGTGGCCTTGTGAAGGCAAAAGAAAGGAGGAAACCTAAGGAGAGAAAGAGAGGAGAGTCTGCGTGGGGTAGGGGTGGGTTTTGCTCTAGAGAAGTTGGCTAACACTTTGCCAAATTTGAGGATCCTTCCCCCTCTGCATGAAGAAGAGTCTGTGAAGAAGAAGAGCAGAGAAAGAAGGCTTGAAGAGAAGGATGAGAAAGTAGAGAAAAAAGAGGAAGAGAAGAAGATTCGCAGTAGCAGAAGAGTCTGTGAAGGAGAAGGAAAGCAAGAGAAGAGAAGAAGAAGAAATCAAGCAAAGAAGAAGCACAGTTCATCCAGATGTCTGATTATTCAATCAGACGACTGACTTGAGTTTGTTTCATACATATTGAGTTCTACTTGCTGTTATTGTAGGGAGTAATTTGTGATTCAAATAACCATTTTACTCTATTCTTTTTGCAGTTTGACAGTTGATATTATTGCTATATTATTTTGAATCAATTTCTGATCATAATTTCTTATCTCTATTATTTAAATTGCAATATTGAGAATTGAATTCCTATTTGCTCCGACCGAACGTCCTCAGGCTTTTCGACTATAACTTTTATCTATTTTTTGCTAGATTTCGACTATACTGCTGTGCAATGATTTATAAAACCTTATCTTGAGCGATTAACATTTTGGCGCCATTGCTGGGGAGCAACACGTAATTTAGATCTCTTAACTGCAATATCAGATTTGGTACTAACTTGCTACATCTCTTTTGATTGTGATATATTTCAAGGGGGGCTCATTTAAAGAAGATTAGCTGCACATCAGTCACTCTAGGGGCAGGCAAAACACAAATCCAAATTTCTTCTATGCCTCTCATTCTAAAAAGCTAGAAAAGAAAAAAAATCAATTAGGGCTACTTGCATTATATTCTTAGATTAATCACCAAGTTTCCTGATTTGGTACATTCTATTTAGGCAACATTCAAACCCTGATTTGTGCACCTACTTGAAGCTTAAGGTATTTAGGGCTATCACATTCTTATTTAAGCCCTAGGTACCATATTTGGATAAGTTAAATTAGATCAATCAGAGCAAATTAAGGATCTCAATTTAGGATTTTAGAGACACACTTACTTAACCAGGAATTGATCTTTCCAAACAATGTTTGCCTAAGCCTTGATTAAATTGATCTATTCAAGCAAAACCCTAAAATCAGGCTCTTAATCTCATTTGAACACTAAAAGAGGGACTTAAAATTCTCAAAGGACAATATAGGTGAAGTTGACCCACCTTGTTGGGTTAACCAATCTTCAAATTATGTCGCTTTGCATAAAAGCATCTTAAAAGTTCAAGTGAAATCATAAGCACCCTTGCTCTTAATTAAAACTAGTAGACTTAAGTGGTCAAGTCCCCATTCCGGTCCACCTGGACCATCAGTGACAAGAGAGGTCAAGTGGGGAAAATCTTGTAACTTGTGGGGGCGCTCTACTGTGTAGGGGCCTTTACGGGACTATCCCTCTCTGATTGCCAAGGTAATTCTCAGATGGATGGCTTTCTGACTAAGGGGTATCATCTGCCCCAAACCTCTATAGTCATCCAAAAAATTTTTGGGTGCCTTGATTGGGTCCATCACATTCTACCTCTCATCTACTCCATCGATGAATGTTCGGGAGGTCTCTAAGACCATCGTTGAGGCCTCCATTAGCTTCCCATTCCCGTCGAGGCTAAGCCTCAACCTCCTTGTTTGTGCAACAACCCAACCCCATCGATATCTCTTCTGATTCATCTGAACCTAATTCTCCTCCATCCATCATCATGGAGCAACTAGCAGAAGAAAATAATCTTGAAAATCAGCTTCAGCACCTCAATGATCTATTTCAAGCCTCTGTAAACCCACTGCAGCGTCTTATGATGAGAGATCACTGCAATCCCACTGTGGTGGCAATTGAACCTTGAGTACAAATACCTGCTGGAGGTCCAAATACTGAACTCAAGCCCAACATGATTGATGTTATTCCCAAATTCCATGGGCGTAATTCCGAGGATCCTTCCCAGCATATCAAGCAACTCAAGCATTTGCCCCAGACCTTCGAGTCAGAAGCTCAAAATTAGGATGATTTACTTATGAAAATATTCTCCTTCTCTCACATGGACAAGACTGCTTACTGGTACCAAAACCAAACGCATGCAATCAACACTTGGGCGGAACTTCAATCCGAGTTTTTAAGAAAGTTCTTCCCTGTTGGTCGGACAAATGCTTTATGGCACTAGATCATGCATTTCACGTAGCAAGCAGGAGAACCACTTCACAAGGCAAGGTATCATTTTCTGGATCTCATGCGAAAGTGCCCGCACTATAGAGTTCCTAAATGAGAACAAGTCCAGTCTTTTTACCAGGGACTCCATGTGCATATTCGATTATTCGTCAATGCAACCTGTGGAGGAAACATCATGGGTCAACATGAAGACACCGTATGGGAGATTCTTGAGAATATGTGTGAGAACTCCATCAATAATGAATCCATGGGCATGTTCAATCAGATGAATGCCCATGTATTGACAAACCCAAAGGGAGCACATGAGATGCAGCACCTGTCCTCTTACGTCGACTTGGAACTGATGGCTAGTGATCTGGACAAGGTCTCTATTATTGAGAAGAAGGTGGATGAGCTAACTAAACACTTGTAGTGAGCCACCTCTGCACAAAACCCGTTCATGCAACTGCCCTTTGGCAGGAAGGCTGTGCATACCATCTATCATCAATCTTCTCATGGGATGGACCTTTATCCACCCTCATCTGATTCTGGTTTCGGAGGAAACTCTGGACTTACTTATTCTATTTTGGGGAACTCTGAACCCTCATATTCTTACTTCACCGAGGCACCTCAGACCTGCGAGGACCCCAATGCCATACAGAATGATCCATTCTCAAACACCTACAACCTTGGATGGTGTAATCATCATAATTTCACACGGTCAGGGAATAATGAAAATTAGAGACCTCAATATCAGCCTCGACCATAAGCTCCTTGTCCATATCAGCCGCCTCAACCTCGGACCTACCCAACTTATCAATCCGAGCTGACACATGCAGATCAGATGACTCTTGTCCAGCAAACTCTGGCTGACATTAAGAAGATGAATGCGGCAATGCAAAAATAGCACAAGGATGAGATCACAGAGGTTCACAATCAACTCACCTAGATGGCAAATCTCCACCAACCGAATGCACTTCCTTCACAACCTTTGCCTAATCCAAATAACGTGTCGAAATAGAGGCGCGTTATGAACTTGACTCAGGGCCAAGCTCACTTTGTCTATCAGATCCCTTCTACTCCATCACTTGATGGGATGGAGGCCTCGACATCATATGCGGGTTATCAGCAGCAATCACCTCTTTTGCCCACACCAAACCAGAACCAGGAAATATTGAATTCTGTTACTACTCGTAGTGGCAAAGCAACATAGGCCCACCTTATCCAAGCCACTCCCAACCTGGTAATGCAAACTCAAACCCTAGGATAATCATCCAGGATACCCCTATCCCAAATCAAGAACCTGGACCCATCCTTGAGGAACCATCTAAGGTTTCATTTCCCGAGGCCTTGGTTAAGCTCTTTGAGTAGGTGTTGTCAACGTTTTGTACGGCTTTAAAGCGTATTATGTTGTAGTATAACCGACAAAAAGTTCGAACAAATACAAAGTTTTTATTACTCGAAGACCGGAGTATCCGAGGTCGAACACAGGGAGCAAATGGAACTTACCACTAAATCAAAATGTAATTGAACACTCTAATTTACTCAAAATATCAATTCAGGTATGAATGTACGCGATTAAAAGGAGTTAGGGCAAAAAAAATATGAAATTGGACGTCTGATCACAAGATCAGACGTCTTAAAAGCATTTCTCCATTTCTTCTTGATTATTCTTCTTCTTCTGCTGCAGTCTTTGCTCTTTCTTTTCTTCTTCTGATCTCTGCAAAGTCTTCACTTGGCTTTTCTGTGCCTTTGCTTCTGGCTTGCTCTTTTCTTTCTTCTCCTGCGAAGGCTTCTTTCTTGCTTCTTCTTCTCTGCCTTGTTTCTTCCTCTTCTATTCTTCTCTGCCGTTCCTTCTTCTTTCTTTCTTTTCCTTCTCGCGGCCAAGTCCATCTCCTCCTGCGTTCAGCCTGCCTGCACAGGAGCAAAACCTAACCCTTCTCCCTCTACCCGCGCATCTCTCTCTCTCAAGCAATTCACTCAAACCGCTCTCCCAGAGCCACAGCCATAATCGGGTCGCGGATCGTACCCGGGACCAGGCGCACCTGCAGGTGTGTGATGCGCGAGGAGTGCGTAGGTCTAGGTCGGGTCGGATCCGCCAGGTCCGCGTGGTCAGGCCGCGGACGAGGCGGGTGGGGTCAGTGAGGGACCTCACCCCTGTGCTTACTGAGGCGATAAGAGTAATACACAAAAATAACTTGTATGGTACCTGAAGGTTGCAATCCCACGATGTGGGACTATCTGGTCTCGCCTTCACGCGCGCTTGCAGAAGCCTCGTCGTGCGATTGCCCCGCAGCTGCTGGCTCTGCTAGCGCTCCTTGGCTGGACTCGTTCACCTCGCGACACTCGCGCTACTATGCAGCACCTGTAGCCTGGAAGACCGGGTGCCTGGAGCTTCGTGGGAGCTTCATCAGAGGTCGTCCATGGAGGCAGCGGCTCAAACCCTGTCATACACAAAACGCGCCTCTCGGCCCAATCAGAATAGCTAGCGACCTTCACCGTGGCACGGCGAAGGCAGTGGGCAGTGCTGCAGGCCGCAGGTCGGCCTAGGCGTGCGTGCCTAGGTCAACCTGTGGCTGGAGATGGTGGGTTGGTCGGGGGGTGATTGTGGAGGGCTAGAGTGGCAGTGGTAGGGTGGAGTGTGTTCCTGGAGGTGAGGCAGAGCTTTCGAGGTGGTTGGCGAACCGTGTGGAGGGCTGGAGTGGTGTGGGCGGCTTGCCGGAGTGTGGTCGGAGGCGAAGACGATGGAGGTGGTTAGCGTCTGTCGAGGGTCGATCAAGGGAGATAACAGGGGGAAAAGAGAGAGGAGAGGATGGAGAGGAGTTCTAACCTAACTATAAGGACGAAAGGGGACGGAGGGCGAACAGCAGTACCTGCTGTCGCCGGAGAAGA
This sequence comes from Thalassia testudinum, assembly GCA_037157565.1. Taxonomy (NCBI): domain Eukaryota; kingdom Viridiplantae; phylum Streptophyta; class Magnoliopsida; order Alismatales; family Hydrocharitaceae; genus Thalassia; species Thalassia testudinum. Next base: position 15,767,324 of record JAZHRO010000063.1, read on the forward strand.
TGACGCCCAGTGGGGGAGGACGACGGCGACGACGGGGCTGAGGCGGCGTGTGCTGGTACTGTGCGACGCGGAGGAAGGTTAGGAAGTTAACTCTGCCACTGGTTTTGTGGCAGAGCGAAGAGGGAGGGGAGGGGGCCTCACCGGAGCCTGCTGGGAGTTTGGCCGGGCAGGAGGAGAGGAATTGGGGGTGGAACCTCGGCCAAACCAAGCTCCAGATGAGCGGCCGAGTCCGGGGCGTGTTTTATAGGTGCTGGCCGCTCCTATCAGTGCGTGAAAAACGCGCAATTAGGTCAGCCGGCTCGCCGGAGATGGAAGGAAGAAAGATACCCAAATCTCTCGTGCGTTCGCACGAGAGATTAGGTTCACGCCAGCGAATTTGATTGGCTTTAGAAGGAAGGGAATTCCTCAGAGAATCTCCCTTCCATTTCTGGGAGAGAATCTCTGAGGAATTAGAGAGCAATCTCTCTCTCGAAACTTCGTCGGAGCTCGGTTCTGCCCTAGCAATGGCGGTAGGACCGGTTTGCAAAGAAGGCGAAGAACCTAGGGGGCTCTCTGCGAGGATATTCAAAAGATAGGGACCTATTTGTGATTTGGGTGTACTAAATTGCAAAGTTGGTCAAGATGACCTCCCCTTAGGTCCAAATTTTGGTACAAACCTAATTTGGACCTAGAGAATCCAATGGTGAAGTTGGATTTCAGGTTTAACCTCGTTTGACTGGACATTTTGCGTAAAAACCCAAATTAGGTTAATTGAAGAGCTAGGACCCTAATCTAGGTCAAACTAGGTTCCAAAGGCCAAATTAAGTGTTCTAAACCCTAGAGTATGTTTTTCCATGATTTATAGAGGGTTTACTTGCTTTTTATTCTGACCGGAACCTTGTTAATTTAAGCGGGTCTGTTTTAGGGTTACCAAGTGTCTTTTAGTTCTTAGATTGCACATGAACCCATTTCTGATTGACTCAACCCATTTTTTATCTCATTTAGACCATTTGACCTATGTTTTGCCTCTGAGAAATCCCGTTTATCTACTGTAATGGTAAAATTGCAGTTTTAACCTTTATTTCATGTTTTCTTCTCAGAGCACTTGTTCCTTCAGTTAGGCCTTCTTCTAGGTTATGTAGGAGCTTTTATATTCTTTATTGGGTCAAAATGAGCTAGTTATGGCTCATGATGAGGCTCTCATCATACCCCCATGCCTATCTTTTGCTAGTCCCTTAGCAAAATTTCAAAGTTTTAACTTCCGTTCTAGACCCTAAATGTTTGTCAACAATGATAAGTGCTTCTCCTTTTCTTTTGTGATTAGGTGGGAATGCCGACAATAGGCCTAGAGGTACTCAAGTACCAACCAAAATCCGGACCTGTTCCGCTTTAGCCTCAGTCTTCTGCAAAGGTTTCTACGGCCCACAGAAACTAACCTAGGGTTTGTTGGACTCCGCGGTTAAAGCACCCGTGCTTGAGATATTTTTAGCCTAAGTTCAGTTTGCAGTGCGTTTTTTGTAAGAGAGAGATAGAAGATTTATTTGTTTGGAGAGCTTTTCTCTCTCTTTTCTTTTTTTTATTTCTAGCTTCGGATTAGCTTCTCAACACGGTCTGTATCGGATTCCTCGTCCCCATCATCAATCCTCAAAGGTCCCTGGCTTTCGAGATTTCGAGATAATCCCGCCCATGGCAACCCCCGGAACCCTGGCTTTCGAGATTTCGAGATAATCCCGCCCATGGCGCTCCGTGGCCGAATTCAGACCCTGGCGATTGTCATTTCGTGATAATGCCACCCATGGTGTCTGAACCAGCAGAGTGCTTACATGCCTCCAGTAGGATATTTAAATATCCTAAGAGACAAGCACCGAGGAGATGATATGTTGTTACGCATCTTCGAGGGGAATTTCCCGCCTCTCCGCGCTGGGAACTCATCCAAATCAACTTGTGTTGATTGGCCGCTCCTAATCTAGGTGACTTTTTCAGAATATTAAACGCTCTTGCGTGTTTTGGATGTTTTATGCGCACTGAACCAGACTGTGTGTGAATTTGGGGTGCTTAGGTTACCGAATCCCGCAAATCGGAGGTCAGTTAACGAGGCTGAATACTTCCTAAGCCTTAGACCTAATACTCAAGCTTCACATTTTCCTCAACCTCTTGAGGATTATCCAGATTTTAACGGATACGTGAATTTTTAAGCTAAAGATACTAGCCCAAAAGGCCTAAGACCAGCATTCCCGCTAATCTCTTGTTATATCTCCGTAGCACTTTTCTTTTCTTTTTCTTGACTCGGTCTAGAACTTCAGTTAACCCCTTAATCTTTTACTAATGACTTTTTCTTTTTCTTTTCCTTTTGTGCTCCTTTCTTCATTTTTGCTCTTTTTCTCCTCCTTATGATTATATGGCTCACAACATTTCCTCCCTCCCCATTTTTTTTTTGTTCTTTTTCGTAATTTTTCAATTTTTTGTGTTTTTGACATATGCGAATTTTTTGTGAGAATCCTTCTGATTTTTTTCTTGGTTTTGTATGTATGCACTTTATCACCCCCCCATGCCTAAGTTTTGCAATGTCCTCATTGTAAACAGAGGGTGGGAATTAGTGTTGAGGTCAGGGGCTTAGAACAGGATATATCGGGTGGCTAAATGGGTCAGGAATGACTGATGCGAATGATTTTAAGCTCTGATACGTGTACCAGAGGTGGGATCAACTGTCTAAGGCTGAACTCAAGGTGCAATAGACGTGGAGTACAGACGGATAATCAGACGGGTCTCTATTTTTGAGATGACGGGTTGCCTCCCGTTAAGCGCTAAATTTAATGCCTTCAGCCGAGCGGAAAATGGGGTGGAGAGGGAGTGGTCAAATCAATGGAGTTTTGGAAAAGAAGCACCTTGATTAAGAGCCTGGTTGGTCCAACCAGGTACTTGTTCAGATCAGTGGGCTGATGATGCAGCCCAAACCCCATAAGTCTGGTGGGTTGATAGATGTAGATTAGCAGATGTGGGACCCACCAAATGCAGTGATGTTCTGATAGATATGGAAGTGAAAACTCGAGTTCGGGCTGAGTCGAATCAGCCTGGTGGGGGTAGGGTTCCGAAAATAATCAATGTAAGGTGTGGAATCCCTACAGGGACGGTCAAAGGATGGAGGCTCCTGATTTGTGGTCTGATCAGTGTCCGATACCTGGTATAGATATGGAGTTGAATCATCTACAATCGGCTCAGTGAGAGGTGAATCAGAATAGAAATTGAGTCCGGTTGCGGGTCGGGGTGGGGAACGGGTTTTGATTGGTTCCGTATATGTGGAGCAGGTGGCTTCAAAGAAGATTGACATGTTATAATCAAGAGGCAGATTTTCTCCGATGTTATGGTCAAATTCGAGATCGTCGGAGAGTTTGCGAAAATCAAAGTTTGAATGAGATTCTAGATCATGAGTTCCACCATAGAATAAATCATATGTTGTATATTCAGCAGCCTGACTGGGATCTAGCCTAAATGTTAATTCTGAGCTTACAAAGGTGTCCCTATCTGGTAGAGGCTCAGGTTCAAGGTTAGTAGGGCAGAGCCAATCGAAACCCCACTCGTCCAAGTCCTCGATTTCTGTATCGTAGATTGGCATGACTTCCGAAAACTCGATTAGTTCTTCTGAGGAGGTTGACGAGGGATATTCATCAAATCGAGGCCCAGAATCATATTCTTCATTAAGAGATTGATTTTCTTCATATGGGGCCTTGAAATCTTCAATATAGGTTTCAGATCTAGGTTCTAGGCTTAGGATGTGGGTGGAATTACTAGAATCTAGGTCTGAATAACCTTCGAGGGCCACCTTATCAGAATAAGGGATGGAATTTACACCCTCGAGAGGTTCAGTTCTACTCTCATACTTGCAGGAGTCTTGGGATTCTAAAATGGGTTTATCATGGTCTTTTCCTGCATTTGGAGCTTCCCAACCTTCTTCAATATCAGGTGCATTATACTCCATCTGGGTTGGGAATCCACAACCATTTTGTGCCCTAAACCCGAGATCAGATTTATCCTCGATGTTGTCCCAAGATAGTTCATCCTCTGTTGGCTGTATGTACGGGTATTTCTGATCAATCACTTGTTTTATTAATCTCATTATCTCTTCCCATTTTTCAAGACTATCTTGGTGTTGCTTCCAAAGTCGAGGATTTGTCATACATTGAAGGTATTCACTATTATGCAATTTTTCTATCTCAATGTATGCAGTAATGAGCAAGTCACGGGTTGATCCTTTGTTGGCTTCTGCTAATAGTACTTGGGCACAAGTTATGACAAAGGTTGTGGTTGTTGGGACATCAACCTGAATGTTTCCTACTGTTGTTGAGGTTTCTTCATTTTCATAAAATCTCATGGCATCCTCAATCATTTTATCTCTCATGGATCTCCGATATTCAGGTTTTTCGACTGGTAGTCCTAGGTGGTTCGGCTGCATATTTGGATCAGGTGGTGGAATCAAGATCAGAGTTTGACTCAAGATGTGTTATGAAGCGATCAGATCTGAATAACGAGTCCCACTGAAAATGAGTGTGTGTGCTCTACAGAGAAAAGATGCAGGACTGGAGATGCTCCTGACCCAATCAAGACACCCAAAAGATGTTTGGATGACTATGGAGGTTTGGGGCGGATGGACCCCTGGATCCGAAGATCGTCCACCTGAGAATTACCTGGGCAGCCAGAGAGGGAGAGTCCCGCAAAGACCCCTACACGGTAGAGCGTCCCTACGGGTTACAGGGTTTCCCCCACCCAACCTCTCTTGTCACTGAGATTCCAGGTAAACCAGAATGTTGACCTTGACCTCTTAAGTCTATCACTTTTTATTTCAAAGGTGCTTTTAGGGTTCTCACTTGAACTTTAGATGTCTTTGGTATTGTGACCTAATTTAGAGGTTGGTTGACCCAAGGGGTCAACATCACCTGACCTGTCCTATAGATGGCAGAATGATTCTAAGCTCGGAGCCTAGAGATCACCCTGATTTGACTCCCAGGTTATTAGGTCAAAAGAAAATTTTAAGATTCAAGTGATTTTAGAGCTCAATTTTAGGGTTTGTCTTATTTAACTTTCTTCAATCAAGGGCTTGGGTAGCACACTGATGCGGGAGGGTTTATTTCTTTTTACACAGGCATGTGTGACTAGCGCTTCAAGACCCTAATGTGGAAACCCTAATTTGGTTCTATTTCCAATCCTCTTTTTCTTTTTCAAAAGTTCTCTTTGGACTTATAAACAAGAAGTGTGTGGTCCGCCGAGATTAAGCGTTATTTCAATTAGGCACAAGAATTTATGGGATGGAAAAAAAAAATCACTCCAACTTCAAGAATGTTTGCAGAAATTTTCGCAAAATCAAGAAATGTTTTGCCTTAGAGATGGTGATTACTATATAAAGAAGGCAATTGATTCCTAAGTTGATTTTCTTCCTTTTGTCTTTCTAAGATTAGGGGATGATTAAGGAAGAAAAGAAATTACCTGCCCTGGAGTGGTTGACTTGCGGGAGAGATTTTCTCATGAAATACCTGCAAGATCACATCAAAGCAAAGTAGGGCAAGTTAGTGTTCAATATGATAAAAAGAATGTAGAGGCTAGTGGTAAATTGCGCATTGCTCCCCGGCAACGGCGCCAAAATGTTGTCAACGTTTTGTGCGGCTTTAAAGCGTATTATGTTGTAGTATAACCGACAAAACGTTCGAACAAATACAAAGTTTTTATTACTCGAAGACCGGAGTATCCGAGGTCGAACACAGGGAGCAAATGGAACTTACCACTAAATCAAAATGTAATTGAACACTCTAATTTACTCAAAATATCAATTCAGGTATGAATGTACGCGATTAAAAAGAGTTAGGGCAAAAAAAATATGAAATTGGACGTCTGATCACAAGATCAGACGTCTTAAAAGCATTTCTCCTTTTCTTCTTGATTATTCTTCTTCTTCTGCTGCAGTCTTTGCTCTTTCTTTTCTTCTTCTGATCTCTGCAAAGTCTTCACTTGGCTTTTCTGTGCCTTTGCTTCTGGCTTGCTCTTTTCTTTCTTCTCCTGCGAAGGCTTCTTTCTTGCTTCCTCTTCTCTGCCTTGTTTCTTCCTCTTCTATTCTTCTCTGCCGTTCCTTCTTCTTTCTTTCTTTTCCTTCTCGCGGCCAAGTCCATCTCCTCCTGCGTTCAGCCTGCCTGCACAGGAGCAAAACCTAACCCTTCTCCCTCTACCCACGCATCTCTCTCTCTCAAGCAATTCACTCAAACAGCTCTCCCAGAGCCACAGCCATAATCGGGTCGCGGATCGTACCCGGGACCAGACGCACCTGCAGGTGTGTGATGCGCGAGGAGTGCGTAGGTCTAGGTCGGGTCGGATCCGCCAGGTCCGCGTGGTCAGGCCGCGGACGAGGCGGGTGGGGTCAGTGAGGGACCTCACCCCTGTGCTTACTGAGGCGATAAGAGTAATACACAAAAATAACTTGTATGGTACCTGAAGGTTGCAATCCCACGATGTGGGACTATCTGGTCTCGCCTTCACGCGCGCTTGCAGAAGCCTCGTCGTGCGATTGCCCCGCAGCTGCTGGCTCTGCTAGCGCTCCTTGGCTGGACTCGTTCACCTCGCGACACTCGCGCTACTATGCAGCACCTGTAGCCTGGAAGACCGGGTGCCTGGAGCTTCGTGGGAGCTTCATCAGAGGTCGTCCATGGCGGCAGCGGCTCGAACCCTGTCATACACAAAACGCGCCTCTCGGCCCAATCAGAATAGCTAGCGACCTTCGCCGTGGCACGGCGAAGGCGGTGGGCAGTGCTGCAGGCCGCAGGTCGGCCTAGGCGTGCGTGCCTAGGTCAACCTGTGGCCGGACATGGTGGGTTGGTCGGGGGGTGATTGTGGAGGGCTAGAGTGGCAGTGGTAGGGTGGAGTGTGTTCCTGGAGGTGAGGCGGAGCTTTCGAGGTGGTTGGCGAGCCGTGTGGAGGGCTGGAGTGGTGTGGGCGGCTCGCCGGAGTGCGGTCGGAGGCGAAGACGATGGAGGTGGTTAGCGTCTGTCTAGGGTCGATCAAGGGAGATAACAGGGGGAAAAGAGAGAGGAGAGGATGGAGAGGAGTTCTAACCTAACTGTAAGGATGAAAGGGGACGGAGGGCGAACAGCAGTACCTGCTGTCGCCGGAGAAGATGACGCCCAGTGGGGGAGGACGACGGCGACGACGGGGCCGAGGCACCGTGCGCTGGTACTGCGCGACGCGGAGGAAGGTCAGGAAGTTAACTCTGCCACTGGTTTTGTGGCAGAGCGAAGAGGGAGGGGAGGGGGCCTCGCCGGAGCCTGCTGGGAGTTTGGCCGGGCAGGAGGGGAGGAATTGGGGGTGGAACCTCGGCCAAACCAAGCTCCAGATGAGCGGCCGGGTCCGGGGGGTGTTTTATAGGTGCTGGCCGCTCCTATCAGTGCGTGAAAAACGCGCAATTAGGTCAGCCGGCTCGCCGGAGTTGGAAGGAAGAAAGATACCCAAATCTCTCGTGCGTTCGCACGAGAGATTGGGTTCACGCCAGCGAATTTGATTGGCTTTAGAAGGAAGGGAATTCCTCAGAGAATCTCCCTTCCATTTCTGGGAGAGAATCTCTGAGGAATTAGAGAGAAATCTCTCTCTTGAAACTTCGTCGGAGCATGGTTCTGCCCTAGCAATGGCGGCAGGACCGATTTGCAAAGAAGGCGAAGAACCTAGGGGGCTCTCTGCGAGGATATTCAAAAGATAGGGACCTATTTGTGATTTGGGTGTACTAAATTGCAAAGTAGGTCAAGATGACCTCCCCTTAGGTCAAAATTTTGGTACAAACCTAATTTAGACCTAAAGAATCCAATGGTGAAGTTGGATTTCAGGTTTAACCTCGTTTGACTGGACATTTTACGTAAAAACCCAAATTAGGTTAATTGAAGAGCTAGGACCCTAATCTAGGTCAAACTAGGTTCCAAAGGCCAAATTAAGTGTTCTAAACCCTAGAGTATGTTTCTCCATGATTTATAGAGGGTTTACTTGCTTTTTATTCTGACCGGAACCTTGTTAATTTAAGCGGGTCTATTTTAGGGTTACCAAGTGTCTTTTAGTTCTTAGATTGCACATGAACCCATTTCTGATTGACTCAACCCATTTTTTATCTCATTTAGACCATTTGACCTATGTTTTGCCTCTGAGAAATCCCGTTTATCTACTGCAATGGTAAAATTGCAGTTTTAACCTTTATTTCATGTTTTCTTCTCAGAGCACTTGTTCCTTCAGTTAGGCCTTCTTCTAGGTTATGTAGGAGCTTTTATATTCTTTATTGGGTCAAAATGAGCTAGTTATGGCTCATGATGAGGCTCTCATAAGTAGGTCCATATAAAAATCCCCTTGGCGGATGCGATATGCCTTGTATCGGCTTACGCATGATTTCTAAAAGACATGTGTACACCAAGTGTAAGCTACGAACCAAAGTCGGGAACCTGATCGTACTATCAAAGAAAGCCAGCACCGTCATTCTGAGCAAACTCTACCTAAGGCAAAAGACCCAGGCACCCCTCTGATCCCCTATGCAATCAGTTATATGCAATTTAACTGAGCCTTACTAGAACTAGGAGCTTCCATAAATTTGATACCTACATCCCTACTAGAATACTTTGGGGAATCTGAACTTAAATTGACAAAAATGACTATGTAATTAGCTGACCGATCTATTAAGTCACCAAAAGGAATTCTTGAGGATGTCATAGTTAGGGTACATAATTTCTATTTTCCAGTGGATTTTATTCTTTTAGACATGGATGCTCCTGAGAATGTGAAAACTACATCGATCATACTAGGGAGGCCCTTTCTAGCCACTGTTAGGGCCAGTATAAATTGTGAGGAGGGACAAATTGAATTAAAATTTGGGAGCATGACACTGAAGATCGACATCTTTAAGGCCCAACAAGGAATTAATTATGGAGTTATAGAACAAATTTGTGATATCGAGGTTGTGGTTGACGACCTATGTATTGAGGAAAACCTGACTATTTCTGATCAACCACAAGAAGATCAAAACCCACAATTAGAGGAGTCTGAACCTAACCTAGACACACCCATAACTCCTTCCTTTGCTCTTGACACCAACCCTAAACCACCTGCTGCTGACAACCTAGTTATGGAATTAAAGCCTCTTCCTTACCATCTCAAATACGTCGTTTTGGGTTCCAATCAGACATTTCCTATGATTATCAACTCCCGAATCATACCTAATTAGGAAACACGCTTGATTTCTATTCTCTAGAGGCATTGGAGAGCCATTGGATGGACTCTCGATGATTTGATTAGCATCAACCCTTCATACTACATGCATCACATCTACACTGAAGAGGGCTCACGACCATCCCGTGAAATGTAGAGATGCTTAAATCCAAATCTGCAGGATGTCGTGAAAAAGGAGAACATTAAGTGGTTAGATGTAGGGATCATCTACTTGATCTCTGACAGTCGGTGGGTGAGTCCAATCCAAGTTGTGCCTAAAAAGGCAGGGCTCACCGTCATCATGACTGAAATCGGAGAAACCATACAGGCCTGTATACCGAACTCGTGGAGAGTCTACATTGATTACAGAAGACTCAATTCCTCCAGAAAGAAGGATCATTTCCCACTACCATTCATTGATTAGATTCTTGAGAAACTAGTGGAAAATCGATTCTTCTGCTTTTTGGACAGGTACTCTGGTTATAACCAGGTCGCAATCTATCCTGAGGACCAAGAGAGGACCACCTTCACTTGACCCTTTGGAACATACACATTTTGAAGGATGCCATTTGGTCTCTGCAATGCACCCACTACTTTTCAGCGGTGCATGCCATATTCTCAGATATGGTAGATGAATACCTTGAAGTCTTCGTGGACGACTTCTCAGTGTTTGGTGAATTATTTGATGATTGCCTCCTGCACTTGGTCCAAATCCTCAGGCGATGCATCGATGTGAATTTGGTTCTTTTTTGGGAAAAGAGCCACTTCATGGTACTTGAGGAATTCTCTTGGGACATCTCATCTCTGAAAAAGGAATCTTGGTTGTTCGAGCCAACGTGAATCTGATTTCCAAACTCCCTATGCCTAGCTCAGTCAAAGACATCTGATCCTTTCTGGGGCACGTCGGTTTTTGCCGTTTATTCATTCTCGATTTTTCGAAAATCACGCACCCTCTGACTAATCTTCTAGTTAAGGATGTTCCCTTTGAAATTTCCAAGGAGTGCACTCAGGCATTTGAGATCCTACGTGATTGAGTTACCCAAGCACCTATCTTGTAATCCCCTGATTGGTCTCAACCCTTTGAGATCATGTGCGTTGCATCAGATTATGTTGTAGGTGAGGTACTTGGGCAGAAAATAGACAGGAAACCCATGGTCATCTACTACGCTAGCAAGAAACTTGATGAGCTCAGCGTAACTACATAGTTACTAAGAAAGAGTTGCTAGCCGTAGTATTTGCCCTGGAAAAAATTAGATCATATCTTTTGGGTCCCGTGTTATCATATACTTAGATCACACTACAGTGAGGCACCTCCTTATGAAGAAGGATGCAAAACCTCGACTAATTAGCAAGATCTTGCTATTGTAAGAATTTGATCTTGAGATTTGCGATAAAGTGGGAAAGTAGAATGTGGTAGCTGACCACTTATCCCGCCTTCCTTCTGACAGTATCGACCCTTCTGGACCCATCACAAAACATTTTCCTGATGAGCACCTCCTAACTATTAGTATGAGACTTCCTTGGTTTCCTAATTTAGTAAACTACTTGGCATCACATCAGATTCCGTCCAATTAGCTGAAGGCCAAGAAAGACCGATTGCTTTCCAATGCCAAGTACTACATCTGGGAAGACCCATACCCCTTCTGCATTGGTGCTGATCAGATCATCAGACGGTGTGTCCCGTAAGCGAAAATTTAGGACATTTTGTCCTGCCATGACTAGGCCTGCGTCAGACATTTTTCCAGACATAAAACCACAGCAAAAGTCCTCTAGTGCAGCTTTTGTTGGCCCATGATTTTCAAAGATGCATACGATAACTATAAGGCATGCACTCGTTGCCAGACATTGGTCGACATGAGCCACCGTGATATGATGCCTTTACAACTGATTCCCATATGCGAAATCTTCGACATCTGGGGGATTGATTTCGTGGGACCTTCCTTGTTTCAGATGGCTTCAAATAAATTCTTCTCTGGTCAGGAGTGTTTTGCGTGTTAGAAATCGAGGTTACAAGTAACCCGACATTGTAGTTGCAAAACACATCGATCAAATAAAATTTATACCGAACCTCCAAGGGAGTCCCAAGTCGAACACAGGGAGGTGACGCTTACTTTACGTGAAAATCGCACTTCGTTTTGTTTCTTTGTGGTATTTTAGGGTTTGATTTTTTTTTGTGTTTTTGAAATAAAAGTCAAGTAGAATGAATCACAAGACAAAAATGGAACAAATATGATATATATATAAATTCAATATCAATTACAATGGACTATGAAAGCATAAAAAGAGAGGGAGGAGAGAGGAAATCTCCCGAATCGACTGTTCGGCGAGACGACGGCGCCTGGTGGAAGCTCGGACGAAGGAGGTGCGGAGTAGGACAACGGAGGTGAGATAAAGTAGGACATTGGGTTGGAGAAAGCTTCGGTGTAGTGTTGGAATGGTGGTGGGAAGATGGAGCTGATCTGCTATCGGAATGGAGGTAGGAGGATGGCTCCAAGGTGACCTATGAAGGGGGATGGGAAGTTGGAGGAATATTTGGTCAGACAGAGGTTTGCTACAGTAATAGGAGCCTTAGGAGCTTGAGAACAAGCTCTAATCGAGTGTTGGTAGGCTTCCAAGAGCTTGGGAGTAGGTGGGAGTAGAGTAGGCAGAGATGGCTTGGAAGGTATGGGGTGTAGGTCCTTTTATAGTGGAGAAGAGGAAAAAATAGGTATGGGACCATTAGTGACATCCAGGCCATCGCTGGAAGCATCATTGTAGGCAGCTCATGCCCGCTCATGCCTGCTCACGCCCAAAGCTGGCTTTACTTGTGCATGAAGAATTAGCGACGGCTGTAAACATCGCTATAAGTCCAACTTATGCGTCGCTGTAGGTCCAGCTCACGCATAGCTGGTGCTGTGCTGTGCGCATGTGCTCCAACGTTCATGCACGCACCCGCGCTGTTGCACGCGTGAGGTGTCGCGTGCATACGATGGGCGGCCTGGCCTACGCCATGTGGCGCAGTCTGGGCTGTCCAACTTCTTATCGTGGGGGCTGTTACAGAGGTCCGATTGAGTCGATTTTCATGTCGTTAGGCTGCGATCGTCCACCCAAATTCATCCGTGCGGTTAGATTTGTATTTTGAAGCTCCGAATTATGTCTCCTAGGCCCTTGGGCATTGATCTTCCTCGAACTGCATATTTTGATATGGGACTTCGATCGAGGTGATTTCAGAGGCGTTAGACTCCGATCGTTGTCTTGATCAGACTCGTATGGTCGAATCATCAATTCGAGGCTCCGTAGTAAATATCCTTCTCTCCTAACCACAAAAAGGATGCAATTAACCTAAATTATATACAACTACTTTAAATACAGAATGATGCAAGCTATGCAATATTTATAGCATGAAATGTGAATCTTTGCTTAAGAACATGCATGAATAGTCATTTTACCCTCGATAAATGTGTTTAAATAATAGCCCCATGCCTATCTTTTGCTTGTCCCTGGAAAAATTATAGTATATGCTATGTATAAAAGCAGAATTAGGATTATATCGCTTAAGCCTAAGTCGTTTATTAACAATAGAGAATTTCAACTAAGGTCCTAGACTACTAAATCTCAACAGCATCTGGGTGCCTGCCAGAATGCAGATTGCCCAAGTCCTTGCCTTATTTGAAAAGGGAAGATACATTTTTTCTATTATTTTTCTCTTTTCTAATTTTTTCGTACTTTTGGAGTTTGAGAGTTCCGGGATAACTTTTTACGGCTACCCGACTTGCCCAAGACTCGAAAAGGACTCTAAGTGGTAGGCATCTTTGTGAAAAAGTGATAGACTCACAAATTGGTCGTTAAGATGGACTTCGAGTTTCTACGACCCTAGGTGACCTTGCCTAAAGGTTTATCTTTACAATCGATAGCTTTCTCCCTACATCTTTTACTTATGGGGTCAACACAAGGGCGAACCCAGTGTATATCTCCCCAGTTTAATCCATTTTCCCGCTTCTTTGTTAAGTGTTTTGGGAATTATTGTGCATTTTTTTCTGAGATTGGTTCTGGACAATTGGTTGATGAGCTTTTACCATCGACAACTTGCCAGCCATACTCGTGCTGTGAAGTGTGGTTTTATTATTTTCTTTTTTTACTTTCTCCTTTTTCTTTTTTTTTTCTTTTATTTTTTAGCATTTCCTTTTTTTCTTTTCTAAGTAGGTGGCTTCCCTGATCTAAGATTTACCTAAAGGTAGTACAACGAAAATGGTCTTGTGGCTGGGCTCTGGAGAATCGGCCGATGAGTTGTTAGCGCTGACAACTTACCAGCCATACCAATCAAGTCGGTCCACTAGCTACCCAATTTCCGTAAAAAACATCGGAAAGTGAGTCAGTGCAAATAGTGTGTAGATGCTTAGCCTTAAAATCTCCCCAAATCAGAGGGCAGGATGATAAGTCGCATACTTATCATCCAAATTTGTTATCCAAATTAAAAATGAATTTGAATTAGCGAGGACTTGAGACTAAGTTCACATTCAAGTGGACTCCCAAGCTAATTAAGCTTGAAAACCTAAATAGTCTAAGTGTTTAGGTCCTCTCGTATCATTTCCTAAAGTTAATAACTTCCAAATGACTAAGTTCTCTTTTCCAAATTTCTTTCCTTTTTTTCCTTTTTTTCCAAATTTTCAATTTTTTTTAAATTTTATGAGAAACTAAGAGATATTCTATGGAGTTAACATAATGATTTCACGAATTGATTATCCGTCACCCCATGCCTAGATGATGCAATGTCATTGTAAAAATAAAGACATGAAAAGGGAGGAGTAAATGGAATATCACCTGCGTGTTGTGAAAATCCGATCAGCTCCGCAGAGAGAAGAATGTATACACACCCGCTAAGTTTAATGCCTTTAGCTAAGCTTAACATACATACAAGGAAGAAATTGAGAATTCACAAGTGCGGGTTAGAATCAAAATAAAAATATTGATCCTAAAACATGCCAATAGAATATGTCCATAGACGTGGACCAGATTATGGTGCTGACCCAAGCCCCAGGGTCAAGTGGTTCTCAGGTCCTAGATGAAAATCACCCAGAATAGAAGGTTGTTGTGTTTGTGGGGCCGAGCCTGTGGCTTAGTGGTGTGCAACCGAAGACCAAAATGTCGGACAACGAGTAAAGATGGTTTAATAGGTGCGGTTGTCCACTTAACATCTAACTCAGAAAAATAATCAGTTATTCCAGGCTTGGGTCACACATGAAAGATATCATAAGGGTTCGTAAAGAAGATAGGTGGTTTTAGTTTAATAGGTACCCTTATATCCAAAATCAATGTTCCCTCAGAATTGGCCTCCCAAATTTTTATTTCAACAATTCTAACCTCCAACATCAAGGGCTCAGGCTTTGGGACCCCTAGCATATCATTCACCCCATATGATTCTCCCAAGTCCAGAAATCGTGGCTGAATCAAGATTGACTTGGGCACAAAGATCTCAAAAGTTAGCTCTTCGGTGTGCAGATGAGGACTAGGGTCACTGATTGAATCATCAAGAATCGGATACTCCAAGTTAACCCCAACTGAATCCAAATCTTCAATGAACGGGCTATCAAATGGTTCATCAGATTCCACATGCCCGTTTGTCTCACTAAAATCATTTTCCTTATGTTCAAGTGAGACTTCACCTAAAGATTCTTCACCCTTAGAGTCAAAGAATTGATGATCCTCATTTATATATGTCTCAAAATCATAAATCACTTCATGATCCATGGAGACATAATTTTCTTCATTTCCTGACTTGGGGATTTCGGGTGAATCAATCGGTTCATCCACAAAGGGTTGGTCTAGACTAATCTGGTCATCTCTCTGAATATGTATCCCACTCGACAGGTGCCATAGCGGGTTCAGACATTGGCTCTCCAGAAGAGGGTACATCTTGAGAATCATCCCAAGATTTGACTAGCGCAACCACAAATTTAGTCCTCAATCTCGATAATTTCCCAAGAAGAAACTCACCTAGATCCCTATCCCTAACACTTTGGTGCAAATCCAATAGAGAACTATTAAGTTCATCAATCATTTTGATCATAAACTCCAGTGCTTCACTGAATGGTGTTGGTTGGGCTTCTAAAGATTGTATGGTGTTCCTCAAATTAGCCAACACTCTATCTTGGATCTAGTTCACCTCAACTAACTGGCTCGATTCAGGTTTGGGTGGGTTTGGGTTGAACCTAGGCTAGTCAAGATGTCGAGGTTCTCGGGTCTCTCCCTAAAAGTACGCTGTTCTAGGTTGTTCAAAGGATGGTGACGACCTATATTCAGTGGAATACTGGGGAGGGTAGGTGTTATAATCATGATATCCTTCTTTATTGTAGATCGGGTTGGTTTGATCGTCAAAGGATCGAGATCTATAATCATTGTAGCTCTGGGAAGGATAGTAATCATAGTCTTGTTGTCCAAGGTTAGGCCCTGGACACTGAGGTCCAAATTCATATCCCCAATCAAAGTCATCCCAGCTAGTGAATGGATAATTACAAGTTAAGTTGGGATAGTAATCATCTTGAGGGTAAGTGGTGGTAGGAGGATAGGATGTGAAATATGTGTAGGATGTGGAAGGGTAGATGGTGAAGTAAGGAGGGAAATCAGAAGAGAAAGGAGCCCTGCAATACAAAAATACAAGCCTGTCCTGAGGTTGGGTACCCTAAAGGTCTACATACTCTTAGAATTCGTCCAAAGATTATGGACTATTTACTCTACTTATGTCCAGGCAATCCAACCAGTTAGAAGGAGGGACTGGAGAGAAGGTTCTTCCTTTGGTTTATGCGTCCGGTTCCTAGTGTACCCCCAGCCACGGTTGTTTTTCTACTCCTCTAGCTGGACATCATACTGACTAGTATAAGTAGGTTAATCGTGTACTATCTCAATTTGGATCCTGACGAGCTAACCAGTCCTTAGGGTCAACGTCTAATCAATTTTAGTTAGGCTTGGGACAATGGTGCTTCAAGAATGTGATGGGCCCTTTTGATGGGTTGTGGCCTTAATGATCAGTTAAAATGTGTGTGTGTGAATAACCTGGGTTTGCAAACAAGGTTATTTGATGATGTGTCTTGCAGGGTTCAACCTTGTTTAGTAGATTTTAGGGTTTAATCTTTTGTATATTCAATCAAGTTTAGGAGAACACTCCAAGTTTTGCAAGC
Source organism: Thalassia testudinum (assembly GCA_037157565.1). Taxonomy (NCBI): domain Eukaryota; kingdom Viridiplantae; phylum Streptophyta; class Magnoliopsida; order Alismatales; family Hydrocharitaceae; genus Thalassia; species Thalassia testudinum. Next base: position 15,783,670 of record JAZHRO010000063.1, read on the forward strand.
ACTTGTGATGATATATTCCTTTAGAAATCAAAGAAAAAAATGTGGAGTGCCTAGTTTAGCCCTAAGAATCAACCCTAAGTGGCAAGCTACTTGATGAATCACTTTTATCTTAAGTGGTGTGGCCCAAACAGTTCAATCAATTGGCCTATTGTACCACTTAGTTAAGGCACATATAAATTTTTAACCTATTCAGATTTCTACTCACTTATTTGTGTGTTGAATTAAGTGTACTGGATCCACAGGTTAGATCCTGGTTAAGTGGTAGAATCGATGTGATTATGCACCTTAGGGTGAGAAGTTGTGGGTGTTAAGTATCTAGCTTTAAGAAAATCCAACAAGAGAAGAGTATATTTTTTTATTTTATTTATTTATGTGGATGGCGAGGTGAGTGGAGGTGGCAAACAAGAAACCAAATCTATCCTAGGGTTTATAAAAAGCACCTAAGTTGATTTGGGTTTGAATTATTAAGTTATGGAATGAAACTAAGGTGGGGGTGGTGTGGGGGACACTTACAAAACACTCTACCTGTACTTTACACCAGTCTACTGCACTTGGATCACCATGCTAGGGTACCTGCAAGACAGTAGATCAAAGACAAGTAGGTTTAGTACCATGTAAATGCAAAGAAACTCAATAAACAATAAAGTAAAATCCGTTGCCTCCCTGGCAACGATGCTAAAATTGCCGGGCGTGTTTCGCATGTTAGAAATCGAGCTTACAAGTAACTCGTCATTGTAGTTGCAATACACGTCGATCAAATAAAATTTATATCGAAACTCCAATGGAGTCCCCGGTCGAACACTGGGAAGCGACGTTTATTTTACATGAAAATTGCACTTCGTTTTGTTTCTTTTTGGTATTTTATGGTCTTGAAATTTTTTTGTTTTTGAAATAGAAGATAGGCAGAATGAATCACAGGATAGAAATGGAACAAATATGATATATATATCAATTGAATGTCGATTACAATGAACTATGAAAGCATAAAAAGAGGGGGAGGTGAGAGGAAATCTTCCAAATTGGCTGTTCAACAAGATGAGGCACCTGGAGGAAGCTCGGACGAAGGAGGTGAGGAGCGAGACAACGGAGGTGAGATGTAGGAGGACGTCAGGTTGAGGAAAGCTTCGGCGTAGCCACGAATGGAGGTGAGAAGATGGAGTTGATCTGCTATCAGAATGGAGGTGGGAGGACTGCTCCAAGGCGGCCTATGAAGGGGGATGGGAAGTTGGAGGAATATTTGGTGGGGCAGAGGTTTGCTACACTAATAGGAGCCTTGGGAGCTTGAGAATAAGCTCTGATGGAGCATTGGTAGGCTTGCTAGAGCTTGGGAGTAGGTGAGATGGCTTGGAAGAGAGGGGGTGTAGGTCCTTTTATAGTGGAGGAGAAGAGGCAAAAATAGATATGGAACCATTAGTGACATCTAGGCCGTCGCTGAAAGTGTCACTATGGGCAACTCATGCCCGCACACGCCCAAAGCTGGCTTTGCTGGCGTGCGAAGAATTAGCGATGGCTGTAAACATCGCTGTAAGTCCAGCTCATGCGTCGTTGTCGGTTCAGCTCAAGCATAGTTGGCACTACTCCCTCGCCTTGCCACATGCGGGCGCGCTCCTATGCGCTGGCGTTGAGCTGTGTGCATGCGCGCCTACGCGCGCATGCTCACCTACGATGCTGCATGCGTGTGATGCCACGTGCATGTGCTGGGTGGCTTGTCCTATGCCACGTGGCATAGTCTGGGTCGCTCATCTTCTTCTTACTGTAGGGGCAGCTACAAAGGTTGGATTGGGTCAATTTTTGCACGTTAGGCTGCAATTGCCGACCCGAATCCATCTGCGTGGTTGGATTTGTCATTTGAAGCTCTAAGTTATGTCTTCTAGTCCCTTGGCCATTGATCTTCCTCGAACAGCATATGGTGCTACAAAACTCTGATCAAGGCATATGGTTGGACTCTGATCGTCATCTTAATCAGATCTGTATGGTCGGATCGTCAATTCGAGGCTCCGAAATATATATCCTTCTCTCCTAACCACAAAAAGGATGTAATTAACCTAAATTATATATAATTACTTTAAATGCAGAATGACGCATGCTATGCAATATTTATAAGATGAAAAGCAAATCTAAGCCTAGGAACATGCATGAATAGGCATTTTACCCTCAATAAATGTGTTTACATCATTCTCGCTATTGACTACGTATCCAAATGAATCAAAGTCATTCTGACCCAAACCAATGATCATAAGGTGGGAATCAAATTCATTCATCAGAACATCTTTTCTCGGTTCAAGATTCCACATGCCATTATCTCTGATGGAGCGATCCATTTCACAAATGCCCAGTTCTGATCACTGATGACCAAATATGGGGTGTCACACAGAATCTCTACTCCATATCTCCCCCAAACCAACAGTCTAGATGAGCTATCAAATCGAGAGGTGAAGAAAATCCTTCAGGTCACTGTCCGACCTGACAAGAAAGAATGGTTGCCCCAACTTTCGAGGGTCCTATGGGCGTATAGGACAACCCACAAAACCCAAATGGGCATGTCTCCTTTTACATTGGTCTACTGGAAGGCATGTCACCACCCTGTCGAGTTGGAGCACAAAGCTTATTGGGCTATACGAAAGTGTAATCTAGATCTTTCCAAGGTAGGAACCCACAGAAAGATCCAAATGAGCAGATTGATGAATTATGCAGTGATGTGTATGAGAACTCATGAATTTACAAAGAGTAGGTTAAGGCCTTTCACAACAAGCATATATCCAGATAGATCTTTCACCCTGGTCAGAAAGTCCTACTCTTTGATGCCAAACTCAAACTGTTCCTAGGAAAACTAATCTCAAAATGGTTTGGACCATATCTTATCAAATGAATTTTTGGAAATGGAGTCGTTGAAATCAGTCAACTCAGCCTTGATTCAGATCCTTTTGTTGTGAACGGTCAGAGACTCAAACTGTTCATCGAACTCACCGATACGAACTTGGCTGAGGTATCTTTTGATCTCCATTATCCCTGAGCTCATTGCGCCCAGTTAATGGCATTAAACTCAGCACTTAATGGGAGGAAACCTCTCATTTTGAAAAACCTTAAACCCTCCTTAACACATCTTATGCTGAACTCATATTGCACTCTACGATTCATCCATTAGAACAGCCGACTCCAAGTCTAGTACCCGTATGCGAATTTGAAATTGTCTGCAACAGTCACCTCAACCTGTCAACCCACCCAAAACCTATTCTAATGTACGTTCTAAGCTGAATTCAAGCCCACATAATTTACAATGAGGACATTGCAAATTGTTGGCATGGGGAGGTATTAGAGTGCAAAACACTATGAGAATCACTTCACAAGAAAGGGTTTCATAAAAAAAATTATATTCCAAAAACCAAAAAAAATAAAAAACAAAAAAAGAACAAGAAAAATGGAGAAGGGAGGAAGTTTTAAGTGAATCAATCCCATATCATTTTTTAGGAAAAAGGGGACATGATATGAATATCAAAATGGTTCACAATTTGAAAAGAAAAGAAAAAAGAGATAGTCATTAGTAAAAGATTAAGGAATTAGCTTCATTCTAGACCAAATCAAAAAGAAAGAAAATGAAAGACAAAAGGTGCTAAGAGACAAAAAGAGATTAGTATGAATGCTGATCTTAGGCCTCTTGGCCTATGATTTTAGGCTTAAAATTTCAAGTATCCGTTAAGATCTGTATAGTCCTTAAGAGTTTGGGGACAATGCAAAGCTTAAGTATTTGGTCTAAGGTTTAGGGATTGTTCATCCTCGTTAACTAACCTCTGGTTTGTCGGACTCGGTAACCTAAGCACCCCAATCCACACACAGTCTGGTTAAGTGCGCTTAATTATCAAAATCACACAACTGTGTTAAATCTGTTTTGAGAAAAAGTTAACTAGATTAGGAGTGGCTGATCAAAACAAGTGGATTTGGAAGAGTTCTCGACAGGGAGAGGTGGGAAATCCCCCTCGAAGATGCGCAATAACATATCATCTCATCGGTGCTTGTCTCCTAGGATATCTAAATATCCTACTAGGGGCATGTAAGCACCTTGTGCTTGTTCAGATGCCATGGGTGACATTATCATGAAATGTTGATTGCCAGGGTCTAGTTTTAGCTACAGAATGCCATGGGTAGGATTATCTCAAAATCTTGAAAGCTAGGGTTTTGGGGGTTGCCAGAGGTGGTGCTATCTCAAAGCTTCAATTGGCAAGGACCCTACGAGGATTGATGGTGGGAACTAGGAATCCGATAGAGATCGTGTTGTAAAGCTAATCCAAAGCTAGAAATAGAAAGAAAAGAGAGAGAAAACTCTCCAAAAATAAAGAAAAAAAATTCCTCTATCTCACTCTTACAAAAATGCATTGCAGAATGAACATGGCCTAAAACATGTCACAAGCATGGGTACTTTAATCGTGGAGTTCAACAACCCTAGGTTAGTTCCTGTGGGCCTTAGAAACCTTCACAGCGAGTTGAGGCTAGAGCGAATCAGGTCCGGATCTTGGTTAGTACTTGAGTACCTTTAGGCCTGCTATCAGCATTCTGACCTAATCTAAAAAAGAAAGCACACATCAAAATTCTGAGCATAAAAAGGCATGTGGTCTAGAATTTGAGTTAAATTTCTTAAAATTTTCTAAGGAACTAGCAAAAGCTAGGCATGGGGTATGATGGGAACACCATCATGAGCCATAATTGGCTCAATTGGATCTAATTATGTCTTTAAATGCTCCTACATAATTGCCAGAGGACTATAGTTCATTACATAACCATTCTGAGGGAATGACAAGAAATCAAGGTTAAAACTGTAATTTTACCATCATATCATGAATGCAATACAACCACGGGTTTTCTCAGGGGTTAATTAATGGCCAAATGATGTTAAAGTCCTAACAAGTGGGTTAGAACAGACAGGAATGGGTTTGCGTGTGTTTTCAGAATTAAATGACTTCTGAAACCCTAAAAACATACCCTCTTAATTAACTAAGGCTCTGATCAGGATAAAATTCACCTAAACCCGCTTAAATTTATAGAAAAATACTCTCTAGGGTTTGGTACCTTCAATTTGACCATCAGAACACGTCCTGACCCAAAATAGATTCTCGGACAAACATTTGCCCTAATTTGGGTTTTTGCATAAATTTCCCTTTCAAATGTGGTCAAAACCAAAATCTAACTTCACCATTGGATTCCTTAAATCCAAAATAGATTTTTACCAAAATTTGGGCCCAATCTTAGATTGTGTTAACCGAGTTTGCAACTTGGTCATATATGATTACACATATGCCCTTAACTTTGAAAATCCTTACAAAATGGCCCATAACTTTGTCATCATTTTCACAAGTAGGTCCCTTCCACCATTAATCCTATTCCTATGAACTCTGGCGACCTAAAATTGGCATGTTCTACTTGATTCCTTGACGAATCCCTCTCATCTTTGAAAGGGAAGTTCGTCAAGGAATTCCCTTCCTTCTGAGCCAATTCCCATGTCCTAAAACCTACCAATCTCTCATGCGAATGCATGAAAGATTACGGTATCCTAAAAATCCTAACTCCGATGAAGATTTACAAGCTTGGGAAGCTTGCTTTCCAATCTCAAAACTACCTCTAAAGGCCTATTAAATGACCTCCAGATTAGGCCATTCTTCCCAGGCTCGAATTTGTCCTTGAACACCTCCAATTCTTCTCTTTCTTGGCCAAATTGCTCCTCGACATCTGGTGACCTCCCTCATCTCTATTCTTCCTACATTAGCAATACCGGTGGTCAAGCTATCTTCCTCATCATCTTCCATGTCGAGTAGTTCCTACCAACGCCCCTTTCGCTGTCTTCCTTACCGTTTCCTATCCACCGGAGCAGCTTCCTTCTTCGGTGCTACCCACATCACAACCGGTGCCATCTCCTCTCTCCTTCGCCCGCTACCTCTCTCAACTGATTCCTGAACTTCTCCTCATCATGCCAGCATCTCCAACGCACTGCTTTGACCTTTCCAACACACTCCGCGACTCCATCTTCCATCTGTCCGGCAGACCTACAGTGAGCCCTAGTGGCTTCCACACACCGCCAAACCAGTTGCTCCTGCACTCCACACATTCGCTGTTCACCATAGATCAAAAGCCCTAACTTCTTTAAGGCTATTAATTGCCCTCGCACGCCCACGAACACCACCTCCTTCACACGCACAGTCCAACTTCGCCCCACACACATAGACCACACCATGCCATACCAACACCCTCACCAATTTTGTCGTGCTCTGGCGATCGTTTCTGAGCCTTTTGGCATGGTCGAAAGGCCATATTTGTGATTTCAAGTACCAACCCTCAGCGCCAATAGTAGACCTTTTTTGAAGCGAGCTTCAAGGCATGCTCCTCGCCTATAGCTCCAGGTGAAGCATCCAAGTGCAGTGGAATCTCTCCAAGGAAGCCTCCATGTCCACAATTAAGGAACTCCACAGCTGCAACTCGCCAATTTGACGGATCTCCTCTGTGGCTGTGTATGCGAGAAGGAAGCAGGACTTTAGTGTCACCTCAGAAGATTTGGAAGCAGTGCTATCGCATAAATTGAAATTGTGATATGGGCTTATTGCCTCGTACACAAGGGGTGAGGTCCCTCACATCCCTCACGTGCCTTGTTTGCGACACGCTCCCCATGGACCTGGTGCAGATCCGATTACCCGCCTAAGCCCTATACACTCCCCTACTACTACCCAAGCCTGCATCCTTGGACCTAGGTGTGTTGTAAGTCCAAATACCAAGTAACCCGGTACTATGCATGGCCTTGTGATGGTGAAAGAAAGGAGGAAACCCTTAGCCAAGGAGAGAAAGAGAGGCAAGTCTGCGTGGGATAGGGGAGGGTTTTGCTCTAGAGAAGTTGACTAACACTTAGCAAAATTTGAGGATCCTTCCTCCTTTGCGTGAAGAAGAAGAGTCTATGAAAAAGAAGAGTAGAGGAAGAAAGAAGAAGGCTTGAAGAGAAGGAAGAGAAAGTAGAGAAAGAAGAGGAAGAGAGGAAGAGTTGCAGCAGCAGAAGAGTCTGTGAAGGAGAACGAAAGCAAAAGAAAAGAAGAAGAAATCAAGCAAAGAAGAAGCACTATTCATCCAGACATTTAAGACGTCTGATTATTCAACCAGATGGCTGACTTGAGTTTATTTCATACATATTGAGTTCTACTTGCTATTATTGTAGGGAGTAATTGGTGATTCAAATCACCATTTTACTCCATTCTTTTTGCAATCTGACACTTGATATTATTGCTATATTACTTTGAATCAATTTTTGATCATAATTTCTTATCTCTATTGTTTAAGTTACAATCTCGAGAATAGAATTCCTATTTTCTCCTAGCAAAAGACCTCGGACTTTTAGAGTATAAATTTTATTTATTTTTTGTTAGATTTTGAAAATACTGCAATGCAACGATTTATGAAACCCGATCTCGAGTGATTAACATCTACCCATTTTATGTCCTAATTTGTGCCTTTGATTTCACTTGATTAAAAGTTAATTTGAACTTGTGACCTAATTGGAGGTTGGTTGGCCTAGAATGTAGACCAACTTCACCTGACTTGTCCTAAAGATGGCAGAATGAGCTCTAGGTCATGACCTAGAAATCACCCTGAATTGACTCCCAGGTTATTATGTCCAAGGATTTTAGGGTTTAAGTGAATTTAGAGCTTGATTTTAGGGTTTTCTTGATTAGACCTTTTCAACCAAAGGCTTAGGTAACACACAAATGTGGGTGGGTTTATTTCCTTTTATGCAAGCAAGTGTGAACTGGCACTCCAAAACCCTAAAATTGAAACCCTAATTGGCCTTATTCTGCATCTAATTTGATCTTCAGAAAAATGTTTTGTTTGAACTTCAAACAAAAAGTGCATAGACCAAGGAGATTAGAAATTAAGTGTAGTCCCTAATAGGCACAGGCAATTTGGGGTAAGATCTCTAAATAGAATCGCTTCAAACTCCAATAAGTTTCGAAAAAAAATTTCGCAAATCAGGAAACTTGCCTTTTAAACGATGATTACTATGAAAAATAAGGTAGGTGATTCCTACTTGATTGTTTCCTCTTTTGTCTTCCTATGATTAGGAGGTTGATTAGCGAGGAATAGAGAAGTTACCTGCCCTGGAGTGGTTGATTTGCATGGAAGATCTCCTCGTGAAGTACCTCGCAAAATCACAAGAAAGCAAACAGGGCAAGTTAGTGCTCAAATATAATCAAATAATGTAGAGAATAGCGGTGAATTACATGTTGCTCCCCAGTAATGGTGCCAAAATGTTAATAGAGTGAAATCAAGGTTCATAAAAGCTACGTTGTAGTATAGGTCGAAATTGCTTGAAAGTAAATAAAATTTATTACTCGAATGAAAGTCCGAGGTCGAACACAAGGAATAGATAGAAATTCACACACTAATCTCAAATAGTATGTAACTGAGCACAAGAACTTAAACCAAATAATGATATTCAATAAATATTAATCTGTCACATTAGATATTCAATGAATTCTCATGTATCTTGAGACAATAAAAAAGTAGAGATGCTAAAACATTAGCGATTTAAATAACCAATTATACTCTAAGCATATATATCAAGCATTCAATCAATTTAAATATCTCAACAGTAATTCTAAAGTATCAATCCTCAAATCAAACGTCGAGTACGGTGACCAGATGACTTAACCAACAAGTGCTACAGTGCTTCCCCAACACTATTCTTCTTCTTCCTCTTTTGTTCTTCATCCTGCTTCTTCAGGCCTTCTTCTTCTGACTTCAGCCACTTCTTTCTTCTTCAGGGATAGAGGGAAACACTCTCAGATTTGGCCAAGTGTTATAGAGAGCAAGACCCCCTGACCCCTGCTTTCTCTCTTCTCTCTTCTGGGATCCGCCGTCCTAGGGTCACAATGGGTTATTGGGTATTTGGGTGGAGCACACTTCGGACCATGGTTGTCGGTGTGAGTGGCAGCTAAGGAGTGCTTAGTGAGGCAGGTAACCGGATGCACCAAACCCACGTGTAGCTATCGCGAGTGAGGCATGTGAGGGGCATGGGGACCTCACCCCCTGCGAGTTAGTTGAGTCGATAAGAGTATGAGACAAATTCAATTTTTTTGTGTGCTTCACTTCGCACTATTCTGAGATGGGACTAAATGTCCCACCCTTCCTTTGTGCAGGCCACAGCAGGTGTTCCTTCCTTAATTAGGGTTTGAGTACACCCCGGAAGCTTCAATTGGATGCCTGGAAGGCTTCCTGGGAGTAAGCCACACTTCCTGGAGCAAATGCCTGGAGTGAATGCATCTTGGAGCAAGCTTGAAGCCTTACTCAAAGCTATGGTAATGGCGGCGGAAGACCTGCTACCTGAAACATGAAATAGGGCCTCGTGGCCGCATTAGAATTCTTTAGGAGCTTTGCCAGAGAAGGGAAAGTGTAGTAGAGGTTGTTTCATGGAGGACGGTGGTCTGTGGTGGCCGGTCAGGATCAAGGAAGGCAACCGGTGATGGGTGCATTCGGTGGCGTGATGGGGTGGACGATGGAGTGTGATAGGTTAGGGATTTGGCATGGTAGGATGTGGCAGAAGTTTTGAGGTGGTTGGTAAGGCAGATGGAGTTGTGTAGCAGTGGAACCGCCTCGCTGGGGGAATAGTCAGAGACGGAGAAGATCGAGATGAGCGGCGTAGTTGAGGGCAATTTTTGGGATTTCTGGGTAGGAAACTAAACTAGGAATCCAAAATAATAAATCTAACCTAACAAAATTAGATGATATGGGGATAATCCGCACAGGGGATATGTTGGCAACGGAGAAGATGAAGTGCTTCTGTGAGGGAAGGAACAACGATGACAACGGGAAGGAGGCTCCTGTTGGTAAGGCCACGAGTGGACGAGAGAGAGGAATGGAATTCGGCCACTGGTATTATGGACGGACGACAAAAGTGGGTAGGCGGAATCACCGGAGCTTGCGGAGCTTTGCGGCTAGAGCGGAGAGAGGAAAGGAGGGGTTTCACGACCAGAATCAAGTTTGGGATGTTCGGCCTGATCTGAGGGGTCTTTTATAGGTCTCTGGGGGATGCTTTGAGCTTGGGAAGCAAGCTTTCCAAGCTTGTAATGCTCATCGGAGAAAGGAATTCCAGGATACCCTAATCTCTCATGTGTTTGCATGAGAAATTGGGAAAGTTTTAGGGCTTAGGAATTGGCTCATAAGGAAGGAAGGGAATTCCTTGACAAACATCCTTTCAAATTTGAGAGGGATTCATCAAGGAATGAAGGAGAACATGCCATATTTAGGTTGCCAGAATTTGTAGGAATAGGATTCATGGAGATAGGGACCTATTTGAATAAAATGATCATAAAGATAGGGGCCTTTTTGTAAGGAATTCAAAAAGCTAAAGATCTGAATGGGATAAAAAGAGTCTAACTGGATCAATATGCAAACTTGGTCAAGAAGATCTCAGTTTGGGTCCAAATTTTGGTATAAACCTAATTTTGACCAAAGGAATCCAATGGTGTAGTTAGCTTTAGGTTTTGACCTAGTTTAACTGGGTAATTTATGCAAAAACTGAAATTAGGGAAAATGTCTGTCTAGGACTCTGTTTTGGGTTTAACTGGGTTCCAATGGTCAAATCAAGCACACCAAACCCTAGAGAATATTTTTGCAAAAATTTTAAAGGGTTTGGGTGAATTTTTTTCCAGATTGGAACCTTAGTTATTTAAGTTGGTTTGTTTTTAGTATTTCAGATGTCATTTAATTCTTGAAACACATGAAAACACTTTTTTGTCTGTTTTAACCCATAGATTCTTAAGACCGTTTGTCCCTTAATTAACTCCTAAGAAAACCTGTGGTTGCTTTGCATTTAAGATATGATGGGAAAATTACAGTTTTAACCCAGGTTTCTTGTATTTCTCTTTGAAAGGATTTACAATGAATTATGGCCTTCTAATGGTTATGTAGGAGCATTTAATGACTTAATTAGATCAAATTGAGCTAGTTAAGGCTCATGATGGTGTTCCCATCAAGCATCGTCGCCTGCACACACCGTCACCGACCTTGCCGAACCTCCACACATCACCCCACGCCACACCACTGCCACCAACGCACTCACCACACACCGGTGAAGCTTTTGAGTGCATTTGACATGGCCGAAAGCTGTACTTGTGGGTGCAGGTATTAGTCTAGATGACCACTGCCGCTGCCGCCATCTTCTCAGGTCACAGTCGCTCTTCTCCAATGGAGTTCACATTCGCTTCCATGCCTAGGTGAAGCTTCCCAGCTCCAAGTGCATTCCCAGGTCCTTAATTGAAGTTGCCAGTGCCTCATTCATCATAGATTGGAAGTTCCAACTGCTAATGTTGCCACACAAGGGAAGCCAATGGGAATAATCCCACATTGTGTGTGAAGAAAGCGCCAGCCGCAGATAAATTGGATTTGTGCCTCAGAACGTGGGGTGAGGTCCCCTTCACCTTACCCTGCACCTCTCGGTCACCATAAATGCTTGCCAACCCTGGTCAGATCTGATTACCTGAATTTGAGTACTCGTTCATGGATCTGATATATGATGGGCTGGAGAGAGAGAGAGAGGAGAATCTGTAAGGAGGAGGTGGGAGGGTTTTGCTCTTGGTACCAAGGGTTGTACACTTAGCCACTGAAGGAAGTTGGTTACCTTGCTGTGATGAAGGAAAGCTTCTGAAGAAGAAAGAGAAGGCATTAAGAAGAAGGCTTGATGAGAGAGGGAGGTGTGAAAGTAGAAAGGCTCTTAGAGAGCCTTTACCTTGTGCTTTGCCTTGTGATGTTAAGTCGTCTGAAAGAGAAAGCCTTCATTTGACAAGGCATTGCCATTTAGTACTGCAGCATCATTTGGAACTTGAGTGGTTCACAACAACTGGGCATTCATTTGAAAAAATCTGATGGTTGGGACGTCCTTAAAATGATACCATATATTGTGATTTAAATCACCATTCTTTTTAGGATTTCTATTTATTTTTATCCTAATGAGAGTTTGAGATATTATTGCTTCTTAGTGAATACCTTTTTGAGCAAATAATTCATTGAATATCTTGTATTACGCTTTTTTCATTGTTCTCATTTATTTCAATTAAAGATTAATGTGTGAGTTCCATATTTGCTCCCTGCGAATGGCCTCGAACTCTTTTATATTCTGAGTTTATAAATTTAAATGTTTGTTGTAAGATTTTGTCAGTTATACTACGACGCATATATTTCGTAACACTCGATGAAACCTGTAACAACATTTAGAATCAGGTGTAGAGAGTGGAGGGTTCTCTACATCACCCTAGTAGGTTGGAAGAGAAAGGTGTGAATCAGATAATGTAGGAGTGAAAGCAGATTCACTTCTTATAAGAAGTGCCATAGAATGATTAGTCGTGTCAAATCCAGATTCAACCAGGTACATGTGATTATTAGAATCCTTAGGCAAAATCATCTCCGAACTGCCCAGGTGTGCCTGACTAGAGATGTCAAAGTCATTAATCTCTCTATCTGTCTAAGGGATTTCTTGTGTTTGTCCATGATTTTCATTATATCCAACCTTTCTTTGCTAAAATTATCCTAGATTACTTGAGACATCCAAATCTAGATCATCCTATGAATCCACACCTTAGGAATCCTCGAATACAAAGAAATCATATTCAGGCTCATTAGTATTGGTTCCTCAAAATGAAAGGCTTGCATTTTAGGGCTTCCATCAAGATCTTGATCCACAAGTGGATCTTCTTACCTAATTCCATCATGTGTCTCCCAAGATTGAAAATCAGTGTTGAGGGTACTGACCCTTTCCTCATCACCTTCCAGGATGGATCACTCAGCTGATTCCATTCCTGTTATAACAAAATCATGTCTTGTGACCCCATCAGAATTGTCTTTTGTCTCAGAATCGCTTTTCAAGACATAGGCATAATCCACTTCAGGCATCCGCCCCAAATAATCCTCTATAGCAATTTCAGGCATAACCGCTTCAGACTCTCCAAAATCCTAAAGACTATTCTCCACTTGATACTGCAAAAGCAGTATATCTTGAAGTGTGTGGTTTTGTTTAGTGAGCCTAGTCTGGGACTCTAGTTCTTGAAGGGCTAACAAAATAGATTCTTGGGTTGTGATTAAGGCTTATCACTGCCCCAAATCAGTGGTGGTCTAGACCTCATGCAAATAATTTGCAAACTTATCCTGAACATTGCTACCATTTGCTATAATCTGAGAAGTGGTTGCGAGTCCATTGGCGACTTGTCAATGATGATATGTGTAGGGCTCCAAGGAGGTGAAGCTGATCTAAGTGTATCTTGAGGGTGTTGATTATAGGTATGGAAATCATTCCCCAGGTAATTAGGAGGGGTCTCCTTCCTTGTAGGAGTGGGAATCATGTTAGGGTCAAGAGAAGAGGAATACGACCCTGGAGGGAGGTAGTAAGGATTATCCATTTCAGCCAATCGAGAAGAAGAATGTTGAGAAGAGGGAAAACTAGACAATGCGATAAGTGACCTTTGCTACATTGGGTTTGGTTGCTAAGGTCTAACCAAAGTAGGTCTAAGAGACCTCCCCCCTTGCATACACCAACAACAAGGGTTGGTGTAGCCAAGACAAACAAGGCTAAGGCCTTGTTAATCAAATTGGTCCTTAAAATTAGTTGACTAGATTTTCCATTAATGTTTTAATTCCTGAAGAAAAATTCGTTATAAAATTGAATGAAAATAATCCCAATTTCTTAAGCTAACCCAGCTAGTCTATTTTGAGGGGACTAAGAGGAAGGTTCTTCCTTTGGCTTATGCCTCTGGGTCTTTAATACCCCTCAGACAGATTGTTTGGTACTACCCCACAAACTTGGCATTGGGTTTAGCTAAAGAAGTTATGATGACCCAGTAGTTAAATAACAAATGTATGTTAATTGATATTTCCTTTGTGAATTGTTAACCTTTTTCTTCAAGTTGATGTGGTGTTTGGTGAGTGGTCAACCAATTGACTTAACTCACCAACTAGTCAATGGACTTGATTGAGTCCAAGCTAGTCAATGTGTCACTATAAATGTAAACCCTAAATGTTGTCCTTAGGGTTTATGCAATTCTAAATAATTCAACCAGCAGACAAAGTATTCAAATAAAAAATACTCCCTATCAAGAAAATGGAATCCAAATATGGTGAAATTTGGCAAGTAGATTCCTTTCTTATTATTCTAGGTCATCATAACTACTGGGCATTGAATTTAGATTAATCAGATTTGTGTACTGATCGGAATCGATTTTTTAAAAGAAAAATTTAGATTTTAGTTTGTTTGACCCCTGTGTATGTCGTGAATTTTTAAAAATTCGACAATGCGAATTTTTTCAAACAAATGGTGGCATTGGATAGATAATCTAAAAATCTATGAACAGACCAAATTTCAAGATTTTTGGATCATTAGAAACTTAGCAATTGATTTTTAATTTTGTTGAAAAAATCTAGCAGAACTTTTGAAAATGACAAGACTTTTCAAAGTGTTTTCCAATAAATTAAGCCTTTCACCAATTTTTTTATTTATTTTGTAAATTTGTTTGTCATTTTTTTTCTTTTTAGAGAAAATTTTTCAGACTTTCTTTTTCAAAAACAAATACCTAACCTAAGAGTCATATCAAATCCTAAACCTAAGGACTTGGCGTGCAGCTAAACTCTTCAACTGCGGCTGATGTGCACCAAATTCAATTTTGTCTACTTGCACACTGAAATCAAGTAGAGGCAAATATGTTAGAAATAATATTGGCAATCAAAAAGCAAAATAGCATTGCCTCTCGGTAATGGATCCATTTGTTGAAATCATAAATCACAAGTTTGGTTTGATTTAAATCATAGTATAGACGCTAAATCCATTTTCAACAACAATTTAATGAGACTAGTTGAGTCCCGATCAATCTCAAGGAGGCATGATTTTTGCGAGCTTGATTCTGATTTTTCTTTTCTCTACTCGTTTAGAATCGCATTCTAGTTTCATAATGGGTAAAAAGGACTCGCTAGTCGTGCTATTTATGCGAAGTACGTGCTCATGAGTTAGGAAAATAACAAATGTGAAAGTATGCATTTTAGTGCACACTAGTTCTGCCAATCTCATACTTCCAATGGAATTTCCATCTAGCAAGAAATCATTCGTGTTTTTCGAAATTGACATTTTTATTTGCAAAAAAGAGACTAAGATCCAAATAGATATAACAACCAATTTTATTTCATCAAATCAAGTCATTTACAATAGATTCTAGTGGAATTCTTGTACAAGGAATTTGAAAAAGATGAGAGATGCACACATGGATCTCGTGGAGAGTATGCATGTACTCAAAGAGATAGTAATACTATGCCACTAGTAGGGAGTAATGCATGAAATTAAACATGAAGAACATTAATTCTACGAGAAAAGATGGCACCAGAGGTGGGCACTGGTGGTCGTGTGTGGCGTGAGCGATAGGAGTGAAGGAGGGACAGCTAAGGTGGTGTTTGGCTGACCTCTTGAGAAGGTGGTGGAGGGCTCTTGGATGTGGAGAGTAGTGGTGCTTGTTGAGGAGGAAGGTGCTCGTGAGTGAAGGTCGAGGTAGAGATGGTGGCGACCAAGATCAAGTGTCTTGGATGCCCACTATGGTGGTTATGTTATAGACTTGGAGGTGTCCCAAGTAGCATTGGAGAGAAGACTCTAGAAGGGCTTAGGTGGCAGCTAACTTGGGAAAGGAGCGGGTCTTCCTAGATCCATAATTTGTGGATCCAAGAATGGGCTAAGTGGAGACTAATTCGAAGTCTTCCTTAGGTGGCACCACCTATGCGTGGATAGCAACTCTAAGTGTCAGTGTGTGTGAATGCCACTTAAGTTGTTGAGTGGACCATTTAGATGATGGCTAAGGTAGGTCTAGGTAGGGTCAACTAGATCTAGGTAATTGGGTCTAGATGGGTTTCTAAAAGTAGGTTCATCGAACCTATTGCTTAGGTAGAGGATCCAATTAAACTCATCACAAGTTTAATTGGGATAATGTGTTCGTAATTGGGGGAGAGAATTCCCAATTATGTTGTGTGTGAGTCAATTGGACTCAGACTTAGTCCAATTAGATTTGGATGGGTTGAGATTAGGGGTCAATTGGACTCCATGAATCCAATTAGCTAGGTAGAGTTCAATTGACTTTTACTAAGTCAATTTGGCTTAGTGAGAACCTATTTAGATTCTTAGGAAGGGCTAGTGATGGTGTACTAGGGTTTGGCTACCTTTAATTAGGTTTCCTAAGGTGTATGGTAGGTTAGCTAGGCCTAAACAAGCAAGATATAGCTTCAAACTCCAAATCAGGAATTAGAGAAGACCTCTAGACATCTAATCAGTGGATGAGATGACTTATACTTTAGAATTGGAAGTCTAAAGCTTGAGCTTGCAAATTCAATACTAGAACAGTATTGGAGTTAGGGTTCTATCATCGGTTTCTGCAGAGATTGGACATCCAGCACACCATCTGGATGTCTAGAGGTGGATTGGAAAGATGGTTTTAGGGTGTTCTAGGCTAAATTGACCTAATGGAAGGGTGACTAAGGTATGGGAAGGTAGATAAGGCTATTCTAAGGCAAGAGCTAAGTGCAGGGATTGTGTTATGTTCTTCATACTTTAGTTCTAACATTAAATCCCTACAAGTTGTACAGTCTACCTTTCCCATACTCTCTATCTTCAGCTTATTTACAGCTTTATTCTAGGCTTCTGCTCCAGCTTTGTTGTAGGTCTGGCCTCTTTCTAGCTTTAAGCTATCTCCTAAGCTTCTTATTACCTGCAAACCAAATATTACACTAATCTCTACAACATTATGGCATTATTTCATGGATATCTTTGTAAAGCAGTAAAGATGCAAAATAAGCAATTAATGCATGAATTACTCCTAAGTTAAGCTAAGATCTAAATAAATTTAGGTTAATTAAGTCCTATGATTATTGCACAATCACCCTCCATCTTGGCGACAAAGCACCAGCCTTCTAGGAGCCATTTTAAGCACTAACCATAGGTTCCTTTCCACCCCTTAATCGGCCACCAGAAAAACTTAAGTATTCACCCTTTAACCACCCCTTTCTCTTACCTATATAAAGCCACCCCATCCCTACCATTTTCTGGATCCTTGGCAAGTACAATAGTTCCTATATTCTACCTATAATAGCCAACGAATGAAGAAGAGAAGAGAAGGAGATCAAAGGGAACATCGTGTCTCATTGGTGTTCATCTTCTATCCTCTTCCTTGGTTCCAAGCCAAGGAGCACCCACTTCAAGGAGGATGGCTAAGAAGAGCAAGTCTAGGAGTGGTGGACGTCCACCCTTTGAAATTGAGGAAGAGATTAGAGAGGAGGACCATCCATGAAGACCTGGATAAAGGAGCAAAGGAGAAGCCCTTTTCAAGTATGGGAGCTGCCACACTTGGAGCAAGGGTCATCCAAAGCTTTACTTGGAGGACTACATCTCTTTCTACTTCATTTACTTTTTGTATTAGCTATTTCAGTTGTAGGAAGCATTCATGTAGAAGCATTCCTTTACATTTGACCTTTGAAGTAGCAATACAAGTTCATGTGCCTTTCTTTCTTAAGCTTGTCTTTTTATGTATTTTTCTTGCACTTAGCTACTTAGATTCTAGTTGCACCCTTTCCTACCCTCTAATTACCCTAGGTACACCTTCCTAGGGTGAGCTTAGAGGTCTAGAATTACTTGTTTCATGTAGGCGTAAGTTTACTTTAGCTCTTTACCCCAATTTATCCCAAAACCCTAAAAACACCAAAACAAAAATACAAAGAAAAAGAAAAGGAAGATTAGAGATTTTACAAGGGAGAAAACATTTTTGTAAACACCAATTGCCTCCTTGGACGACCCTAGATACTCACCCAATCTTGGTTTACAAATAATAAAAGTGATTACGATTTTGCACGTACAACCACAATAAAACTCGCTTTTACAAAATGCATATTTTTGCTACAGAAATGGGTCCACATTTTAGTGGACACCCAGTCTAATTAAGCCTGTAGGCTTGAAGAGTTTAAGTGTGTGTTTGACAGTTGGTTTGCAGCTGGAATGGGGGTTAGGAGGTAGGTTAGTAGGGGGCTTAGGTGTGAGGTACACGAGATACGAAGCACCATAAAAAAATATGTTTACAACAATTTCAACATCTACTAATACTCTCTCTTCCAGTATATAACTCAAAAAACACTACCAAATAATTACAATCCATCACATCAAAACCCACTATTGTGGGTGCTTGAGTCAAATGTTAAGAGATGCGTGATGTAGTAGGATCAACAAAAACACTTCAACATTTAAAATTTGTAAAGTGCTCGAAATCAAAATTGAGTCTGAGGTCGTTCATAGGGACTAAATATGGAATTCACACACTAATCGCAATTTAAATCAGGAAGCACAATCAATTAAACACAAAATGATATTCAATGAATAATTCACTTCGACTATATATTCAAAGATAAACCAATTTGTATCTCACGGAATATTGGGATAAAAAGAATATAACAAACCAAAAATGTTGATTTAAATCACCAAGGATATCCCCAAATTAAGCACATATCCCAAGGAAATCAGCCAATCAGTTTCTGAACATCAGTTAGAAACACTTATGCAAATATCCATGTCAGCTTCAGCCTCAAGCAACTCCACAGTACCAAATCAGACATTGGACCAGAGAGCTAGATAACTTAACCATTCAAAGCTCAGAATAGGCACAAGGGTGCCAAGCCTCATAGATACTAAGTGTTAAGTGGGCATGAACAGTACAAAACCTACCCCTACCCTCAAATTTTCTTCATTCTCTCAATACTGGGTAATCGGGTTTATAAGGAGCTAATCGGATCTAGGTAATGGGTCCAGACATGCGAGTAATAGTAGCGGGTGAGGAGTGAGGGTGCATAGGGGCCGCCTTTCACTTTTGCCTTTTATGTGCTCTCCTCTATTGTATACGAGGTGGATCTAAGTCCCACCGTCTTCCTCACACGAAGTTGCAGCTTGGTTCTTCTTCTCAATTGCACTACTTCTGGTGAGCTTTCATATAATTGAATGTGCTGCTGGGTTCGTGAGGTGGTTCTGCAGCACCTGGAGTTGGAATCAAGTCTTGAGATTGAAAGAGCTCGGCGAATGATAGTGGCAATTTGGCGGTGGAGAAGGGGAGTTCAGCAAAACCTAAAAGGCAAGAACACGGGCTAAACACCCTAATTAGAAGGTCTAAAAGGGTTACTCACGTGCGTGGTGTGTGATGGTAGTGTTGGCTTGGTGTTTTGAGTCTAAGGTGGTCGGACATGGCCGAAGTAGAGGAAGGTGGCATGGGTTGTCCGGTGACGAGTTTTAGTCGGTGTGAGGTGGAATTAATTGAGGGCTTTTGTGTAGAGAGGTGAACCAGTGCTCATGGATGTGGTAGCATGGTGTTTTGAGGTATGTAGTGGCAGTGCAGCTTTGCCAGAGGCATCGTCAACCATGGACAAGATGATGGGCGAGAGAGTGGTTTGTCAGTTGAATTAGGGAAATAAGATGTAGAATCTCACTTAAAGAAGGAGAGGAGGAAGATCAACTACCTAAGAGGGAAGAAAGGGAAGGAATTGGCGTCGGCTGTGATTGGCTGACATCGGAGAAGGTAAAGACTCTGGAGGGAGAGACGATGAGGAGGAAGGGGTTGGAGAGCCATAGCTTTGGCCCACCAGTCGCAAACGAAGTAGAGGAAGATGTTCCCTCTACTTATTGTACCTGGCGAAGGGCGACGAAGGGAGATGAATAGCTCTCCAGAGCTTGGTCAGAGTAAGCCAGGGAAGGAGGAGAGGAGTTTCTGGCCTAAAACCTTGCTAAGGAGGATGCAGGGACCATCCTGAGCTTTTATAGACCTCATAACCGAGTTCTAAATGAAGGAGGCTTGATTGTGCCTCAATTTTGAATCAAAGAATCACATGAATTTCATGGGTTTGCATGCTTTTCTTACCTCGAATCAAGGTCTAAAATTGCATTCACATGAATCTCCAATGTCTGATCTCCAATCCAACCAAATTTGGTGGGATTTGGAGGTGATTTGATCAGGTCTTAACTTGGTCAAAGTCAGTGCTTGCCCTGTTGACTCGTCAATGGCAGCAGGGACTAAATAATGAAGGAGAGGAGAAACCTAGGGACCTATTTGCAATGAAATTGAAAGTTAGGGGATTGGATGTGAAGAATAGAGATTTTTTTTTTTTGAAACAAAAAGGAAAGCTATCGCCTTACGATAGCAATCCGGAAGGGTATATTATATAAACAAGTAAGAGGAATTACAAAACAGATCCTCACGTATGTATGAGGGACTAGCACTCTCCTACAATTTTTTTGCAACACACTGGTCTCTCCTAAAAATGCCTCGCATTTCTTGCTTTCCACACACACCAGAGAGTGACAGCCATACGCACATGTGGCTTCTCTCTCACACCAAACCCATGCTAGATGGAAACCCATGTTGCTAGTGGCTCCTGCCAAGTCCTCCATACACCATTGGTGACCTGGCAAGAGGAGAAAATGTGGTTCACGTTGTCAGTGCGCATCCCACAAAAGTAACATTCATGACGAACAACTCCGATCCTTCTGTGTCGCAGATCACCTATAATCAAACCATCTCTCCTACATAGCCAAAGAAATATTTGTACTTTAAGGGGGATCTTCAAAAGCCAAATTTTTTTGTCAGTGAAGTCACAGCTGCACCCACTTCCATTTTCCATGATTCTATTGTAACTACACTGCACAATGTAAAGCCCCTCCCAGATGTATTTATCCTCCACTCCAAGTCTTGGCCTAAAGCTTTCAAGATCTGAGAGCAAATTTCTCCTTTCATCCCACAGTCGGGTGCCCTTTTTGGTGGAGTCTTCTTCATTCAGTTTCCAGCTGCAGCTACTACTAGACCAGAATCTGCTAACAGTCCCCTCCTTATCAGATGCTGCAGCAAATGCCCTTGGATAGACCTCCTTCAAAACACCCAGCCCAGACCAACCTTCCTTCGAGAAGCTGAAGGTCCTGCCATCCCTAGGAGCCAGCTGCAGTAGATGCATGTTATCAGCCAATGCTTTGATCACTAAATTCCAAAAGGGCGAGGGTCTGCTGGGCTGCAGCCTAGAGAGCATACTGTTCGAAGATCCATAACTGTCCCTGATCAAGGTAGTCCAAGGTTTCATCTCTCCTTGCAAGAATTTAATTTCCCACTTAAGCAATAAGGCATCATTGAACTATTTCAGAGATTTAATCCCAAGTCCTCCCCTATCCTTTGGTTGGTAGATCTCCCACTTCAGTGGCTACATAAATCTACCCTCAAGCTTGGGCCCCCTCCAAAAGAACCTCCTTCTCAATACATCCAACCGTTTCCATATGGATTTTGGGGCTTTAAAGATGGAAAGGTAGAAAACAGGGATAGAGGTGATCACTGAATTGAGCAAAATGAGTTTTCCACCCTTGGAAAGAAAGCTGCTATGCCATCCATCCAGCTTCATTGAAATTTTATCAAAGTGACAATTCCAATCTTTTTTCTTCATTCTAGAACACCTCAGTGGCAATCCCAATTATTTGATAGGAAGGCTGATGCGGGGGTCCCCAAAATAGTAGAAATATTACCTTGCTCAACCTCAGGTAAGCCAAAACAGACCAAACTTGACTTCTCTCTATTCAGCCTAAGACCTGAGAGCTCTCCAAAAATGTTGACCATATGACACAAGGCTTGGGCTTCTTCCATAGATCCTTCCACGAAAAAAACTGTATCATTCGCATACTGAAGTATAGGAGCCAAGGTACTGCAAGATAAGGAATATCCTTTAATAAGACCTGCTTCAGCAAGTTTGCAAGAATACTAGGCCAAGTTTTCCACTGCCTGGTTGAAAACCAAAGGTGCCAGAGGACATCCTTGTCTGATCCTACATTGGGGCTGAATCCAAGCACCACAGGGTTTCCCATTTATCAAAGGAGTGAAAGATGGACTGTATTGCAAACTGTATTCTAGGGTCTCCCTAGAATAGAGATTTTAGGGACTAAATTGCAAACTAAGTTAAGATGGACTGTAATTGGGCCAAAATTTTTATGATAACCTAATTTAGATCCAAAGAATCTAATGGTACACTTGGATTCAAGCTTTGACCACATTTGACCAGGCAATTTGCATAGAAGTCCAAATTAGGATAAAATTCTATATGAAACTATTTTCAAGGGCATAATAAACCTCTTGCAATATTTTTCTATGAATTTAGGATGGTTAGATGAATTTTATACTAACCATAGCCTCCAATTTAAGAGGGTCTGAAATTATGGTTTTATGTATTGTTGTAGTTGTTGGAATGTGTGAAACCCTGTTTCTATCAGTGTGCACCCACCTTTTAGTCTTTATACTCAATTGACCTTTAATTAACTCCTAGGTGATCCCGTGGTTACTCTACATTTATCATGTGATGTAAAAAATACAGAATTAACCATTTTTATTGCTTTCTTTTCAAAATGGATTTGAGTGGAATTACAGTCCTAGGCAATTATTCAGGAGCATTTGTCTCTTGATTCTAATTAAGTAAAGATAGTTGTGGCTAATGATGGTGTTACCATCATACCCCATGCCTAACTTTGCTAGTCCCTAGTAAAATCTCATGGAAAGAACTATATCTCTAGATTATGCTTTTGATGTTTAGATGCCTGATTTGTGTCTCTCTGGAAATCATATTAGAATGCCAACAATAGGCCTAGTGGTACACATGTACCAGCAAAGATCAAGACCTGACCAGCTTCAGCCTGGTTCTCACGCGAAGGTTTCTAAGGCCCACGAAAGCTACCTAGAGGTTCGTTGACTCGATGGGTTAAAGCACCCGTGGGTTAGACATATCAAGTCTACGTTCAGCTTACTAGAGCATTTTTTATAAGAGAGAGACAAAGAAGGCTTTTTCATTTTGAGAGTTTTCTCTCTTCTTCTTTTTTATATTTCCCTAAATCTAGCCTCAAATTGGCCCTAAACACAATCTGTATTAGATTCCTTGTCCCTACAATCAATCCTCGAAGGGTCCCTGGCTTTTGATGCTTCAGGAGAGCACCTCCCATGGCAACCCCAGAACTCTTGGCTTTCGACACTTCGGATAGTGCCACCCATGGCATTATGTAGCTAAATTCAGGTCCTAGCAATCGACATTTCGGGATAATATCGCCCATGGAGCCTGAACTAGCATAAGGTTCTTACATGCCCTCGGCAAGATATTTAGATATCTTAGGAGACAAGCACCATGGAGACGATATGTTATTACTCATCTTTGAGGGTAATATTTTTCATTCCACCTCTCCACACTGCGAACTCTTCCAATCAACATGTGTTTTCGAGGCACTCGTAAGCTAGATCTTTGAGATGACTTTTTAGAACAAAACACTTTTGCCATTATTTCTTCATTCAGCGCACTGAACCAGCTTAGTGTGTGGATTTTGGGTGCTCAGGTTACCAAGTCCTGCAAATCAAAGGGCAGGAAGTGTGGTTGAATAATCCCTAAGCCTTTAGACCTACTACATTAGCTTCTCACTTTCCACAACCTCCTAAGGAGTAATTGGATCTTAACGAATACGTGAGTGTTTAAGCCCTAAAATAGGCCCATGATACCTAAGATCAACACTCTTACTAATATCCTTTTCTCTATCACTTTACAACTTAATCGTTGATTTGATTTGGTTTGGAACTTAAGTAAATCCCATAATAAATTGCTATGACTACCAATTTTGTTTCTGTGATCCTTTTTGCATTCTGTATTTCCTCTTCTTTTCCTCAAGAAAGATTTCCAATCATTTCAAAAATTTTCCTCCACTTTCTTCAATTTTATTTTGAATATGAATTTTTTTCTGAGAACCCCTTAAAGAATTGAATTTCCATTTGTTTTCACCTTAACACCCCCCCATGCCTAGGTTTGCAATGTCCTCATTGTAAACTAGGTGGGTACGAATTCAGCTTAGTTCAAGATTTAGAATAGGGTCAAAGGGTGGGTGAACGGGTCAGGATAACTGTTGCAGACGATTTCAAGCTTTGACATGGGTGTCAAAGGTGGAGTCAGTTGTTCCAAAGTTGAATCCTAAAGTGCAACAGAAGTGTAACTCAAAAAGACAATCAGAAGGGTCTCAGATTTTTGGAATGGCAAGTTGCCTCCCGTAAGCACTAAATTCAATGCTTCAGCTGAGCAAAAGGTGCTTATGGAGAAGGGGTGATCAAATTGGAGGAATTTTGTAGAACACGCACCTTCATGAGTAGCCTGGTTGGTCCAAACAGGTACTTGTTCTTGTCAATAGGCTGATGATGTAGACCAAACCCAATCAGTCTAGTGTGTTGATGGATATTAATCAATAGGTGTGGAGGCCACCAGATACTTTGTGGCTCATAAAGATATTGATCTGTTATCTAAGGTTTGGCTAAATCGGTTCGACCTGATTAGAGTAGGGGTCCTCAGTTGGAAATGGATCAGTGGAAAATGTAGGAGCCCTACAAGTGGGATCAAAGAAGGATAAGATGTGATTAATGGGCTGATCAATATCTGATTCCCCATCAAAAGATGGAGGTGAATCAGCCGAATCAGAAAGAGGTGGGTCAGAATATAAATTGATTCCGATGGTGGGTAGGGGTTGGGATCGGGCTTCGAAAGGGTTTGTGATAGATGTGGTTGCTTTGAGGTTCAAATCATCGGCCTTAGAATCAGAATCAAAGAATTGATCATGGATACTGAGGTCATAAACTGGCTCACAATCATCAAGAAACAATGGTTCTCCGAAATTAGAGTATGTCTCAAAATCATCAGAGAATTTGCGTCAATTAGTTTCTGAACCAGATTCATGATCGAGATTTCCACCACTGAATAAATCATGATTCATGGAGTTATCAACCTGACCTTGGTCTAACCTAGTCTCGGATTCCAAGCTCAAAGAGGTGTCCTTATTAGGCATAGGCTTGGGTTCTTGGCTCCTAGAATAGATCCAAACAAATGCCAACTCTTCCAACTCCTTTGATTTTGTATCGTAAATCGTTTTGACTTTCAAAAAATCAATTTGTTCCTCTAAGGAGTCTGGAGAGGTATAATCATCAAATATAGTCCCAGAATCATAGTTTAGATATAAAATTTGATTCTCTTCACATTGGGCCTCATGATCATCCCAAATAGGTTTAGTTCTAGATGCTAGGTCAAGGGTAGGAATTGGGTCACTAGAATCAGGACATGGTTTTATTGGGATGTGAAACTCACTCTTGAGGATTAATTTGACAGAATAAGGTGCAGGAATTACATCCTCGAGAGGTTCAGACTCAAAGCTCATTACAGGTGTTTGGTAAATCAAGGCATGATGGACCAGCTTCATGGCTCTCTATGGCTGGTTCATAATCGGGAAAACCTACAACTGGATCCACCCAACCAACATTTTGATCAGGTATGTCATTCTGCACGAAGTTTGAATCAGATTCCATTTGGGTTGGGAATCCACAACAAACTCGATTTAGGAACTTGGGCTCTAGGAAATTACATTGATCCTTAATATTGCTCCAAGATTCATCATCAATTTCTGAGTGAATATATGTGTATTTCTAATCAAAGGCTTGTTGCAGCAGATTTAACATATTTGCTCTTTTCTCAATGTCATCTTGGTGTATCTCTCAGAGTGGTGGATTTATAATACATTGTATGCCCTCTGTGCTATGCAATTGCCACAATTTGCTGAATTTTGATATGAGGGTTTCTCGGGTTGAACCATTTGTCAGTTGGGTCAACATTAGATGGGCACAATTGATAATGAGGTTTGTTGTTTCTGACACATTAACCTCAATTCTACTAAATGGGTCTGAGGTCCTATAAAATTCTTCCCTATGACTAAGGGCAACCTCGATCATTTTCTCTTTCATACTCATTTGGGATTTAGGTTTATTGAAAATCTTTCCCATGTTGTTAAGTTTCATTTTGAAATGAAGTTGTGGATCAAGATGTAGAATCAAATTTGGTCCAGATAGAATTCATTAGATCAGATCATATTTCCCCAAAAGATCAACACTAATGGAGGCCTCTAGGGCAAACCTAGGGACGTTTCCTGTGTATGTTTACTGCAGAATGGATGAAGGGTAGGATGTGAATTGGACCTAATCAAGGCACACAAAAAATTTTGGATGACTAAGGCTGTTTCGAGGTGGATGATACCACTAAATCAGAAATCCACGCACCTGAATATGAGTCACGTTTCGCGAATTACAATTAGGGTTGGGAGAGCCCATCGTCATAGCTTGCAAAATGCTTCTATCAAATGTAGTTAATAACCGAAACTATAAGGGAGTCCCGGGTGAAAAACAGGGAGGCGACGTTTACTTTGTCTAAAATCCACACTTCATTATTGTTTCCTTTTGGTGTTTTGGGGTTTTGTTATTTTTTTCTTTTGTCTTTATCGAAGAAGCAAGAAAGATTGATCACAAGAAAGATGAAACAACTATGATATATCAAGTAAATGTTTGTTACAATAATCTATGAAAGCATAAAAGAGATAGGGGTAAGAGGAAATCTCCTGAATTGGTTGTTCGACAAGACGATGGTGCCTGGCGGAAGCTCGGATGAAGGAGGTGAGATGCAAGAGGATGTCAAGTAGAGGAATGCTTCACCGAGGCCCTGGAATGGAGGTGAGGAGACGGAGGCAATCTTCTACTGGATTGGAGGTCAGAGGATAGCTCCAAGGCGACCCATGAAGGTGGTGGGGTGAAGGATGAATATTTGGTGGGAAATAGGAATATTAAACTAATAGGATGCCTTTAGAGCATGAGAGTAAGCTCTAATGGAGCTTTGGTAGGCTACTAGAGCTTAGGAGTAAGTGGGAGTAGAGTAGGTTGAGATGAAGAGGAATGGGGGGTGTAGGGGTGTTTATATAGTGGTGAAATGAAGGTGGTTTGCATGCATGGGTCTTTAGTGACATTTAAGACGTCGCTAAAGACCCACCAGAGGGGGTGCCATAGCATTCACTTGCCTTGCTTGGCACTTGGAAGCTCGGATGCAGTTGACGTAGGGTGTAGAGATTGTTAGTCATTAGATCAGGCTGGATCGGTGAGATTACGAGGAGGGAATGCATGCTCGCATGTGTTTGAATCTCGCACCACTGGCGCATGCGTTGACAGCTGTCGAATGAAGCATCGCATGGCCGAGAGATGCCTGTGGATCGCGTCTTCACTGCTTTGAATCCACGCGGATCGCACCCTCGCGGAGATCTGACGATTGATAGCACATCCGCTTGACTTAAGTTAGTGCCTTTGATTATGCACGTATGATCTGGCTTGTGTCCTCGAGTTGATGGGCGACGTCAGGTCACATGTAAAGAGTCTTGTCCGCTCGATCAAGACTAAGCAGCCCTATTTTAGCCAGAGTTGTAGCAGGTGCGATGGATTGCGGCTCGAACGCATGCCTCTCATTTAAGGAGCAGGCGCTTCATCTTTTGGCCAAAGTGCCACTTTGTCAAGTCGAGGGCGGTATGGTCGCAAGCGCCTAGACCATTGGATGAAGATCCAACGGTCGAGGCAAATCCTTGCTTGAGGTCGGGCGTCCTTCAGCCATGGGAATGCGTGCTTCAGCAGTTGAATTGAGAACTAATGGCTAGGATCTCTTCTTATAGCGAGGCTGGGGATGCGATGGCCCGTGTAGGGTAGTCTAGATGGTGCCACGTGTCACCATCTGGATTGTCCACCTTCTTCTTCTTGTAGAGGGTGCTACGGAGCTCTCATCGGGGTGATTCTTGCGTTGATGGACTGTGATCATCTATCTAGATTCATCCGTATGGTCGAATTTTTCATCCGAAGGTCGTAAAGATGGCACACTACCTCCTGGTCATATAAAATGAAAGAATTAATGTACATAATATACAAGTATCCTAAATGCCATGTAATGGATGTTATGCGGTATTTATAACATGATATGTAATGCTAAGCCTAGGAACTATCAAAAATAAGAATTTTATCATGAATTCATGTGTGTTTAGCATAACCCCATGCTTACTTTTTGCTAGTCCCTAGCAAAATTAACCTAAATGCCATGCATAATAGTAGAATTAGGATTTGACTACTTAGGCAAGATTTGTCGATTGCTTTCGAAAATCTCAACCCCATGACCAAATTACAAAAACTCGATAGTGCCCGGGTGTCTACCAGAATGCAGACCGCCCAAGCCCTTGCCTTATTTACAAAGGGACGATACACATTTTTTCTTTTTTTTTTTGGTTTCTCTTCTTTTCAAAATTTTTTATACTTTTGGAGTTTGAGAGTTTCAGGATAACTTTTTATGGCTACCTGACCTACCCAAGACTTGAAAAGGACTCTAAGTGCTAAGCATCTAGTGGAAAGAGTGAAAGACTCACTAGGCGGCCCTTAAAATAGACTTTGGGTTTCTACAACCTTAGGTGACCTTGCTTAAAGGTTTATCTTTTCGAAAGGTAGCTTTCTCCATACTTCTTTTATTTATGAGGTAAACACAATGGTGAACCCAGTGTATCTCTCTCCAGTTTATTCTACTTCCCCACTTCTTCCCTAACTACCTTGGGAATTATTGTCCATTTTTGGGAGCTGGTGTCTGGACAACTAGCCAATGGGCTATTACCAATGCCAACTTGCCAGCCATACTCGTGCGGTGAAGTGTGGATTTATTTGTTTATTTTTTTTTATTTTCTATTTTTTCTTTTTTTATTTTCTAAGTAGGTGGCTTCCCTGATCTAAGATTTACCTAACGGCAGTATGAAGAAAATGGTCTTATGGCTGGCCTTTGGACAACCAGCTAATGGGCTGTTATCCATGACAACTTGCCAGCCATACCACCCTAGATAGCTCATTAGCTACCCAATTTTCGTAAAAATAGCCAGAAAGTGAGTCAGTGCGAATAGTGTCTAGATGCTTAAACTTATAATCCCCTCAAATCAGATGGCGGGTTGATAATTCATATACTTATCATCCCAATTTATTTACCAGATTAAACATGAAATTGAATTGGCAAGGACTAGAGACTAAGTCATATTTGAGTGGACACTGGTCTAAATTGAATAGGTTGTGTTAATATTGTGAAATTATCGTTGAAGTGAGTATAGTGGTTAACCTAAATCGAGTCTGACCATCTTTTACAAAATTTTTTTTACCTGCCTACTTAATTTTATCTTGGTCACTTTTAGAACCATGGTCGATCTCAGGGAGGCGGGGATTCAAGGTGAAGAAGTTTCCACACCTTACCTAAAACGTATCTCTTCCGTGCATTTATTATGTTTTTGGTTTTTTCTATTTAAAATTCTTTTGCTGATAATTTTGTCGTTGAGGTACACCCTCAAAATCCGGTCCTTGGCTTCGACCCAAATTGTTCTTGGCTTTGAGCCAACTTAGGGTTTCCCAAAAAACTGGTCTTGCTATTCCCGAGACCGAGTACCTGCAAGACAAGGATTATTGTTCCCTTTTACTCCTATTTTTCTTATCTTTTTAATAGCAGGAAACAGAAGAGAAATAAAAATCTAGTAGGTTGCTTGTAGAGAAATAAATACAGTCTATATATATGTTATATATATAGGGGTGGGGGTGGAAGTGGAAATGACGTGTAGCACAGTGTCGAGTAGGTCGATATCTAGTAAGACGCAACCAACATGACGAAGTGCTACGTAGAGTGTAGGATGGATGTGTGGGAGTGTGTGCAGAGGCACTTTCTTTACGCGAGTATCGGGGACTATCAGCAACTGGTGCAGATATTCCCACGACATAATGCACGGTGGAGTGACTAGTGCAACGGCGTATGGATACAGGTGGGTGATGTGTATGTAAATATATATATATGAATATATATATGTGTGTATATATATACATAGGGTTGTAGCTATTTAGGTGTATATGGAGTTATGTATATATATATATAGATATATAAATATATATATATAGGTATATATATATATTTGTAACTAGATATATATGTATATATATTTAACTATATAGATATATATATATAGTAATATATGTATATAGATATATTTGTATATGTATCTATGTATATAAATATATATAGATATGCATATGCATATATATATATATATAGTAATATATGTATGTGTATATGCGTATATATATATATATATGTATTTATATCTATAGATATATATGTATATATGTATGTATATATGTACATAAGTATAAATATATATATATATATTTATGTATATATACATATATATAGTTTTATAGGTATGAATATATATATATATATAAATATATATATGTATATATGTATAAGTATTTATAGGTGTGTACAAGTGGGTGTGTGAGTGTACGAGTGTGTATGTGTATGAGTGTGCATGTGTGTATGAGTGTGGGAGTGCACGTTGGAGGAGTGTGAGTGAGAGCAGGCGAGTTAAGACGTCTAGTAACCGCGGGCGACGTCTGGTGGCCAGGGTATGTGTAGGTGCACAAGGGCTGTGCGTGGGAGGGTGCGGGAGTGTGCAAGAGAGAAATGTAGTGCACTGTGTAGTGCAGCGCACTGCGCTATGGGTAGGAACAGGAGCGGGTGCAGACGCTAGCGTGGGCACAGATGCGGGCACTGGTACTGACGTGGGCAACCGGCTGGAGTGGGTTGCGGCGAGGAGAGAGAGCGCGCAGTGACCAGATAAGTGAGAAACAAATCGGTCATCGCATTGTAGCTACAGTTCTGTGCTGAGAAACGTGAACACTAGCTACAGTGCCGCATGAAGTGAGCAACCGGTTGAGGCCGGTTCTGCGTGCGTAGGTGCACTGGAAGGCGCCTACCCGTGCGGGAAGAGCTTGCGGACGTCACTAGCTTCCGCGTGGTGGCCTGCGCTACTACTAGAGGCCGTTGCTGCTGCTGCTGGAGCTTTCGACCTTGGTACTCTAGAAATGGCGGCGAGAGCTTCTAGCGAAGAAAATAGAGGGTGAAACCACCACACCTACCTGCTCACGAAGGAGCTGGGCGATGGTGGAACCCACAGTGGTGGTCATGGGGCCACTGTGAGCTTGCTCCTACCCGCAGTGTGTCTCTTCAGTGAGAAGAGAGATTGTGTATGTAGAGGGAGAGGGGAGGAAGATGGCCTGGAGGAAGGTGTCTGTGGACGATGTCTGTTCCCGGCCCTCTCTCACAAGGAAGAAGGCAAGGCTTTTTTAAGGAAGAAGAAGGCATGCCACGACCATGCTTTGGCAGAACAAGTCCCACCATGCTACTAGCAGAGGAATGGAGTGAAGAGGAGCAAGCCCATGCCTTGCAGCCGCACGAGGGAGAAGTCTTGAAAGTAAAAAAATGAAAAATTGAAAATGGCAAATTTGCAATGCACCCCTGGATGAAGATGTTAATTAGATGGCCAATTATTCGCATTATCGTCCCCTCTCAATAATTGCATGCATGTGTTTATTTACAAATGCAGCTATATTTACATAAGATACATTGGTAGTGCTAGGAAATAACCCAAGATGGCATATTTATTGGTGTATTTTTGCAGTGCAATCGTACCCCCATGCCTATCTTTTGCTAGTCCCTGGCAAAACATTTTGTATTGTATTTATAAATGATCATAAGCTAAATATTTTCTTCTAAGGTGACATGGGTGTGTTTATTTGTTGGATATTGTGAGAACCAATTGCAGAGAAGACTACCAGTACTTTTATTCTTATGTGACATAGACCATCTCTCGACTAACCTAGACTCTTAATATTTAAATCTTGAGTACGATTTCCAGGACTCAGAAGGGTTTTGCTGTACTCGAGAGCTCAAGAGATTATGGCTTGTGCATAGTGAAAGATCAAGATTGACCAAATGAACATTAAGACTTAAGCCCAGGGTTTCACGAATCTTTAAGTGCAGGTTGGTCCCAGTTTCAGCTCGTGTCTTCGAATTGACCCTTAAGAAGATGACGGAAAACTCAACTCCCATTTTGTTACATTTGTGACTCAAAGAATATATGGTAGAAATAGGGTATTTGTAACTTGCCCTGAAACACTTTGAGGGAGAAGAATTTACAAACATTTACGAGATATACTAACTTATTTGTAGAGTTTTTTTTTTTTTTGAAACAACTGTTAGTATATCTCTTGCAACTCTATTTGGAGGAGCACACTTTTTTGGTGGGAGAGTTTCTTTTTGGTGGAAAGAGTTTCTCCTAGACACAAGACTAAAGCCTAGGATAAAAAGTCTACCTGCGTGCATAAGTAAGGACTGTACCTTCCCTAATGAACACTAGGGTTGGATCTTATGTTCACCTGGTCTTTCTTGATGTGTGTAGTGTGAACCATGATTAGTTAGGCTGTCGAGTAGAAGCAAACCAACGGATCTTGTACTGATGTCTCAGGTACAAGAATACGTCCTTAGTTAGGAGGGATTCCGATCTATCTTGTCAATTCTCAAGTGAATTAAGCCGAGCCTGAGTGAATCAAGCTTCTGTGGCCTAGAAAGTCTTCAAAACAGTGGTTGACTATCCATAAACACTTATTGTATTTTTTTATTTTTTATTTTTTAGCCTTCAGATCATTACTAAAGACCCTTTGTTTTTATGCTATTTACATATTTATAGATGGATGGAAGTCATGTAATACCCAGATCCTATGGATGCCTATCCACCTCCCCATGCCAAACAATGCTATGTCCTCATATGCATGCAAGGTAGGGTAGAGGAAGGTCCAAAGATCGGGAAACGAGAGATGAGGTGCAAGGTATATAGCAGGGTGGTAGGGTGGGTGGATGGTGGGTGGTGAAGTGAAAAGGTGCGAAGTAAAGTGTATGTGACAGTAGAGGAGTGCAGCTGTGGTGCCTCTCAACGAGCATTGAATTTAACGTCCCCAGCTCAACTCAGAATGAGGCACGACATTAGTTACCCTCCAGCAGGGCAACCATTTCTCCAATGGGGGCGGGTTCATGAGTAAGATAAGGTTTCAAACACTGCCAATTAACCATAAATTTATATCCAGATTTGGGATCTTCGATTTCAATGGCCCCGTTGGGAAATGGTCTCGAGACCAGGAAGGGACCAGTCCATTTGGACTTCAATTTCCCTGGAAAGAATTTGAGTCGGGCATTGTAAAGCCAAACTTGATGAGATAGCTCAAATTCCATCCACCGAATATGGCTTTCATGAAAAGCCTTAGTGCGTTTCTTGAAAGTTAAGGCAGAATCATAGGCTTCACGACGGAGCTCTTCCAGCTCTTGGAGTTGGAGTTTCCTTTCTCGACCACACAGGTTTGGGTCGAGGTTGCATTGGCGAACTACCCAATAAGGGCGGTGCTCCAGCTCCACAGGCAAGTGACAAGGCTTCCCGTAAATGATTCTATAAGGGGACATACCTAGGGGAGCCTTGAAGGCAGTCCGATATGCCCAAAGTGAGTCAATCAACTTGTTGGACCAATCCTTACGGTCAGGCCGAACCATTTTCTGGAGAATTTATTTGATTTGTCGGTTCGACACCTCATCCTGGTCATTCGTCTGAGGATGATACAGAGATGCTATACAATGGTGGGCTCCATATTTCCTCAGAAGTGCCCGAAAAGAAGTGTGGGTAAAAGGGCTTCCTCCATCCGAGATAATGGCTCGAGGGATCCCAAAGCGTGCAAAAATGTGGTCTTTGACAAATCGAGCGGATATGACATTGTCAGCATGGCATGTGGGAATAGCCTCGATCCATTTCGAAACATAATCAACAGCCACGAGGATGTATTCGAAGTCGTTGGAAGGAGGAAAGGGACCCATGAAATCGATTCCCCAAATGTCGAAAATTTCGATAGCTAAGATGGGTTGCAAGGGCATCATGTCACGACGTGACATTGACCCTAACGACTGGCACCTAGTGTAATGTTTGGCATAATTATGTGCATCCTGGTGAAGGGAGGGCCAAAAGAAACCACACTGCAACACCTTTGCTACAATTTTCTTCCTAGAGAAATGGCCTCCGCAGACATGATCTTGGCAGGATAGCACACTGGGGAATTCGCTGTCAGGAATACAGCGACGGTTGATCTGGTCAGCACCTATTCAAAAAAGTAGTGGATTATCCCAGAAATAATACTTTGCTTCTGCAATGAGATACTCGCACTGGTTTTTAGGCCAGCCACGTGGAAGCGAACCAGAAGCAAGGTAATTGGCAATGTCGGCATACCAAGGTCCACTTGCCACATTAATTGCCAATAGGTGCTCATCGGGAAAAACCTCGTAAATCAGCAGGGTAAGTCCAATGTGGTCAGGGTCCAGTCTAGAGAGTTGATCAGCCACAACATTCTGGGCTCTGGCCTTATTGTGGATCTCAATGCCAAATCTTGGAGCAGAAGGATCCAACGAATCAGTCTAGGCTTGGCATCCTTCTTGTGCATGAGATGGCGAATGGCCACGTGGTCAGTGAATACAATAACATGTGAGCCCATAAGGTAAGAGCGAAATTTTTCCAGCCCAAAGACGACCGCTAGTAGTTCTTTCTTAGTGGTAGTATAATTACCCTGGGCCTCGTCCAACGTCTTACTGGCGTAGTACACCACGAAGGGGTGTCTATCATGTCTTTGTCCCAGGATGGCTCCGACTGCAAGGTTGGAAGCGTCACACATGAGTTCAAAGTTGACAGACCAATCAGGCTACTAGAGAATAGGGGCCTTGGTGACAGCCTCACCCAGCTATGTGAATGCTCGTATGCAGTTGGGGCCCATATCAAAGGGTACTTCGGTCGATAGGAGATGAGTTAAAGGTCTAGAAATCTTGGAGAAGTCTTTGATGAATCTCTTATAGAAACCGACGTGTCCCAAGAAGGAGCAGATTTGTTTGACAGAGCCACGGATAGGTAAATCAGCAATTACATCAGGCTTGGCTCTGTCAACCTTGATACCCCTATCGGAGATGATATGCCTGAGAACAATTCCCTCGTGTACCATAAAATGACTTTTTTCCCAGGAAAGCACGAGGTTCACATCAATACATCTCCGAAGGATACGGGTCAAGTTGGTAAGACAGTCATCAAATGAGGGCCCAAAGACCGAAAAGTTGTCTATGAAAACCTCAAGAAAGTCACCCACCATGTCATGGAATATCTCCAGCATACATCTCTGGAAAGTTGCTGACGCATTACAAAGTCCGAACGGCATCCTTCTAAATGCAAAGGTGTTGAAGGGGCAAGTAATGGTGGTTTTCTGTTGGTCCAGGGGGTCAATTGCCACCTGGTTATATCCACAGAATCCATCTAGGAAATAGTAAAATTTATTTCTCGTTAACCACTCCAAGATTTGATCAATAAAAGGTAGTGGAAAGTGATCTTTCTTAGTTGTAGCATTAAGTTTCCTATAATCTACACACACTCTCCAAGATGTAGGAGTGCGTGTAGGGATGGATTCGCCCCTGTCATTGACATGGATGGTGAGTCTCGCCTTTTTAGGCACGACATGAATTGGGCTCACCTAGGGGATATCGTTGATCGGGAAGATTATGCCTGCATCCAGCCACTTAATAATTTCCTTTTTAACGACCTCCCGCATGTTAGGGTTGAGACATCGCTGCATCTTGCGGGAAGATCGAGCCTCCTCCATATATATACGTTGAGTGCAGTAGGAGGGGCTAATGCTAGTTAAGTCTGATAAGGACCATCCAATGGCTGCCTTGTGTTCCATAAGGACCTTTGTTAGTTTGCACTCTTGCTCCCTGACCAATTTTGAACTAATAATTACGGGGAACAATTCATTTGGTCCCAAGAAAACATACTTAACCGAATCAGGAAACTCTTTCAGCACGGGAGAGGATGGTGAGAGATCTGGCATTTCTTGGGACGAGAGTGTCCCAAGTGGATCAGAAGAAAATAAGTCAGGAGGAAGAAGCTGGCCCTCAGTTTGGCCAAGAAGAGGGGCATCTTGGATAGATGGATCCAGAAAGGGATAGCGCTAGTGAGTAGTATGTGGGCTCAAGGTCCTAGTGTGGAGTTGCAATTCCGCCAGATTTGGCAGGAAATACAGGACAACCCGGTCTTCAAGAGTGTGGACCGATGGTGAGTAGCCCGAATATAGCTCAGACCACGAGGTATGGGAAGCGAAGAAAACCTCGTCAGAAGTCTTATCAGGAGAAGGTACGGGAAAAGGGATGGATGGGGGAATGTCATAATATGTGTCGGTCAGGAAATCCTTCGTGTTTAAAGGTAATCCATAGCAGTCAGAATAGGTCCCTATTAGTCCGATACACAAGCTGATGGCCATGTCCTCGTCAGACGTGTCATCCTCGATGCAATCGCAATCAAAGTTCTTGGCTGCCTTGAAGATGTTAAGCTTGAGCTTCTCAGACCCAATGGCAATCTCAATACATACCGACTCACAGTCGATATGGGCATGGCCTGTGGCCAAGAAAGGTCGACCATGGATGATCGGACAATTAGAAAGTGAGCTAGGAACTTCCATATCCAAAACAAGAAAGTCAACAGGAAAACAGAGACTGTTGACCCTAACCACCACGTCCTCCACCACACCATTTGGTATTTTGATAGAACAATCTGCCAACAGTAACATGACAGGGGTGGGTTTCAGATTTCCTAAGGCAAATTTCTTGAGCATGATGGTTGGTATAAGATTGATGGAAGATCCTAGATCAAGCAGAGCACGGTTAAAATTGCAGCCTTGGATGTTACAAGAAATAAGTGGTGTGCCTGGATCTTTCTGCTTCGGTGGTAGATTTGACAGTATAGCACAACTTGCATGAGGCAAGAGAACCACCGGATTCTTTATTTTCTTTGACTGTCGCCTGGGTGTAGTGTAGTCTTTGAAAAATCGAGAGACAGTAGGTATGTGGTCGATAGCCTCTAACAGGGGTACCTTGATTTCAACATCCCTGAATAAATTACATAGGTTATCAAAGGCCTGCGTATCCTTTTTCTTGCCTTTTGGCTCCTTCAGTAGAGCCTCAGGAAATGGGACCGATTCTGGCACTAATTTGGGGGTATCGTCCTCTCGCGAATGTGCTGTGCATCCCGAATGAGGGGGTGATGAAAAAGATGGGCCAGGATCAGGTCGAGGCAGATCGACGGTTTGCTTACTGCTCCTCGTAGTAATCGCATTGGATGATCCAGGTCCAGTGGGATCATAAGGCGAAGGAGGGTTCACAATTGGGACATAAGGGTGAGGTGCTGCAGCGGGATTAGCCTGAAATCCTGGAGGAATGCTCGGTGCTTGCAGAATCTGATGAACCTACCCTTGAGAAGGTCGTACTTGTGGTTGAGGACCACGGGGTACGAAATTTCTTGTGTTGGGAACAGGTTGGGCTGGAAGAGTGCCCTGAGATTGAGTCGCCATACGTAGTTGACTGATCTAAGCATTCTGCTGCACCAATTGGTGCTAAAGAGAGGTCATGTTCTCTTCATGGCGCTTAGACATTTCTGTCATCATTCGCATCAGTTTATCAAGAGGACTTGATGCGTGTTCTGTTTGCAGTATGCAAGGATCCAATGGAGGATTTGCCACAGGATTCGACTAGGCCCTTGGGATGACAGGTGCGGACGGTCGCACTGGCCCACTTGTAGGGTTTTGGCACTGCGGGTTATTGGACAATGCGAAGTTCAGATGATTTCACCACCCTGGGTTATAAGTGGCAGAGAACGGGTTGTTCCTCAGGGTGCAAGTGTCTTCTATGCCAGAAGACGAGTTCACATGTAAATATGCATCCGAGCACACGGAGGCTTGGTCCTCCGTATCAAAATACTGGCTTGTAGAAGACAGATCCACATGACTTATCGAATCGCTCGGCATGACACTCGGTAAGGAAGATCTCAAGGGGTTTTTGGGGATAAGCCTGGCATTGGAAGGATTGGGATTGTGACGAAGTGGTGTGGTAGGGGTGTTTGCCATAGAACGGGCGGGATTGGCCAGAAGCTCGTCCAGCTTCTTGTGCACAACGGAGACTTCATCCAATTTTTGTGTGATAAGGTTAAGATCAGTGGATGAATGGAAGGGTCCCGTGTCAACTTCGTGAACATTATGGAGCAGGCTGGTATGATTAATGGCGACAATGGAGGCATTGTTCATTGAGCTTTCGCTCATGT
Source organism: Thalassia testudinum (assembly GCA_037157565.1). NCBI lineage: Eukaryota > Viridiplantae > Streptophyta > Magnoliopsida > Alismatales > Hydrocharitaceae > Thalassia > Thalassia testudinum. The sequence continues at coordinate 15,821,642 of JAZHRO010000063.1, forward strand.
TTTCAAATAAGTCAAATGCTCCATTCTCGTCTTTATTCATGAAATTCCCTCCGCAGGAAGCGTCTGCAATCTGCTTCAAAGTCTCATTTAGCCCATAATAGAAAATTTGGGCTATATGCCACTTAGGCAGACCGTGGTGTGGACACTTTCGAAGGAGGTCATTATACCTCTCCCAAGCCTCATGAAACTGTTCACCATTTTGTTGCGTAAAGGAAGTTATAACACAGTGAAGCGCATTGGTTCGCTCAATTGGGAAGAATTTCTTGAGAAATGCTATTCGCATCTATTCCCAGGAATGGATGGTTCTCCTATGGGTGCGTAACCATTGTGACGCTTTATCCTGTAACGAAAAAGGGAACATTTTCATGAGGACAATTGGTAACCCGATGTTTCTTCCTTTAACCGTTTCAGCCAATCTGGTTAGGTCTTCCAAATGGAGAAAAGGATCTTCACTTGCAAGACCATGGAAGTGAAAGTTAATTAGGCCAATTATATTAAGTTTCAGTTCAAAATTGTCCCCGCCCATGTGGACCCGAATTTGTCCTATGGTCTCTGTAGCAACGGGATTTTAATAAGAGCTAAGAGACCTAGGCTCCTCCTGTTCGGGAGGGTTCTGCATTTCCTCCAAGGTTTCCCTAATTTCTTCAATTTATTCATTATACATTTCCATTTGGGCTTGGAGGCAGGTTATGGGGTCCATGGCTCCACCACCAGGTGGTATTTGAGGGGGGCGATTTCCTCCCTCGGGATTTGGGGGTGGGCGTGCAGCCATGTTTGTGGAGGAGGATGACGACTCAGTTTCTTTCCTTCTAAAATTATCAGACAATTCAAACAATTCAGGGTTTTGTGACCTCCTCCCAAACATGCACTATCATAGGAAGAATTTGGGGGATAAGAAGGGAAAAAGGGATGAGAGAAATGATGCTGCAAAGGTACTGATGAGAGCCTCATCATGAGCCATAACTAGCTCATTTTGACCTAATAAAGAAGATAAAAGCTCCTACATAACCTAGAAGAAGGCTTAACTAAAGGAACAAGTGCTCTGAGAAGAAAACATGAAATAAAGGTTAAAACTGCAATTTTACCATTGCAGTACATAAACGGGATTTCTCAGAAGCAAAACATAGGTCAAATAGTCCAAAGTGGGTTGAATTAATCAGAAATGGGTTTATGTGCAATCTAAGAATTAAATGACACTTGGTAACCCTAAAACAGACCCGCTTAAATTAACAAGGTTCCAGTCAGAATAAAAATCAAGCAAACCCTCTAAAAATCATAGAAAAACATCCTCTGGGGTTTAGAACACTTAATTTGGCCTTTGGAACCTAGTTTGACCTAGATTAGGGTCTTAGCTCTTCAATTAACCTAATTTGGGTTTTTACGCAAAATGTCCAGTCAAAAGAGGTCAAACCTAAAACCCAACTTCACCATTGGATTCTTTAGGGCCAAATTAGGTTTGTACCAAAATTTGGACCTAAGGGGAGGTCATCTTGACCTACTTTGCAAGTTAGTACACCCAAATCACAAAGAGGTCCCTATCTTTTGAATATCCTTGCAGAGAGCCCCCTAGGTTCCTCGCCTTCTTTGCAAACCGGTCCTGCCGCCATTGCTAGGGCAGAACCGAGCTCCGGCGAGGTTCGGAGAGGGATTGCTCTCTAATCCCTCAGAGATTCCCTCCCAGAAATGGAAGGAGGATTCTCTGAGGAATTCCCTTCCTCATAAAGTCAATTACAATCGTTGGTGTGAACCCAATCTCTCGTGCGAACGCACGAGAGATTTGGGTATCCTAACTCCTTTCCATCTCCGGCGACCAACCTCAGGAAATTACGTGCCCTTCACGCCCTGCACACCAAGTCCAGCACCTATAAAACACCCCTCGGACCCGGCCACTCATCTTGAGCTTGATTTGGCCGAGTTTCCCCCTTCAATTCCTCTCCTCCTGCTCGGCCAAATACCCCAGCTAGCTCCGGCGAGCCCCCCTCCCCTCCCTCTTCGCTCTGCCACAAAACCAGTGGCAGAGTTAGCTTCCTGACCTCCCTCCGCGTCGCGCAGTACCAGCGCACGCCGCCTCAGCCCCGTCGTCGCCGCCGTTCTCCCCCACTGGGCGTCATCTTCTCCGGCGACAGCAAGTACTGTTGTCCGCCTTCTGTCCCCTTTCGTCCTTACAATTAGGTTAGAACTCCTCTCCATCCTATCCTCTCTCTTTTCCCCCTGTTATCTCATCTGATTACCCCTCGACCGACGCTGACCACCCTCATCTTCCACATCACCGACCGAACTCCGGCGAGCCGCCCACACCACTCCGCCACTCCACACGGCTCGCCAACCACCTCGTGAGCTCCGCCTCACCACCAGGAACTCGCTCCACCCCACAACTGCCACTCCAGACCTCCATAACCACCCCCCGAACAACCCACCATCTCCGGCCACAGGTTAACCTAGGCGGGCACGCCTAGGCCGACCGGCAACCTACAGCATCACCCACCGCCTTCGCCGTGCTACGGCGAAGGTTTCCAACTATTCTAATTGGGCCAATAGGCCGTTCTGTGGAAGCTCAGGTGAACGCTCCGGCCGCCATTAACAGTCGAAGCAGCAGGAAGCTTGGAGCAGCAGCAGGCGTCAGGCTTCCCTGGCGGCAGGTGCAGCAGACTCTCGCAAGTGTTGCGAGGTGACTGAGTTCAGCAAGGATCACCAGCAGGGCCTTCAGCGTGGGCAATTGCACACGAGAGTCTGCGGGCGCACGCAAAGGAAGGGCGGAACGTTTAGTCCCACATCGTGGAATCTCAAGGCACAGGTATGGTATAAAGATTTTTTGTGATATACGTTTACTGCCTCGAAAGCACAGGGGTGAGGTCCCTCACTGACCCCACCCGCCTCGTCCGCGGCCTAACCACGCGGACCTGGCGGATCCGACCCGACCTAGACCTACGCACTCCTCGCGCATCACACACCTGCAGGTGCGCCTGGTCCCGGGTACGATCCGACCCGATTGAGACTGTGCCTCTGGTAGAGCGGTTAGAGTGAATTGCTTGAGAGAGAGACACGCGCGGGTAGAGGGAGAAGGGTTAGGTTTTGTTCCCCTGTGCAGGCAGGCTGATTGCAGGAGAAGGACGTGGCCGCTGCAGAAGAAAGGAGAAGCAAGACAAAGAAGAAGAAGAAGGCAACGAAGAGAGGAGAAGAAGGCAACGAAGAAAGGAGAAGCAAGACAGAAGAAGAAGAAAGAAAGAAGTCTTCACAGGCGAAGGAGGAAAACAGAAAGGTTAGAGGTCTTCGCAGGAGAAGAAGAAGAAGGACAAGGGAAGATTGCAAAGAGGCAAAGCAGAAGAAGAAAAAGAGAAAGAAAGATCACATTTAAGACGTCTGATACATAAATCAGACGTCTAATTCTATTTTTTTTACATCTTTCTTAAAAACTCTTTGAATCAATTATATTTGCATTTAACATTTGTATTCTTGGGTTTTACAAAGTATTGAGTTTGCTCCCTGTGTTCGACCTCGGATACTCTAGTTGTTCGAGTAATAAAATTATTTGTTTAAACGTTTTGTCGGTTCTACTGCAACGTAATACGCCTTTAAATCCGCACAGAAACGTTGATAACATTTTGGCGCCGTTGCCGGGGAGCAACGGGCACTTGTAAAGCTTTTGAGTACAACTTTTCTATTTAATATCTGACTTAACTTCTCTTTTGTTGTGTTCAAACAGGGAAAGCAAAACAAAAAGGAAAGAATAGCAACTGCACAACAGACTGGAGCAGGGAAAGCAAAACAAAAAGGAAAGAATAGCAACTGCACAACAGACTGGAGCAGGTAATCTCCATAAGCCCTCCCCCTTAACCCTCTCACAATCTAAAAGACAAAAAAAAAAAAGGGAGAAGTCAACTTAGGGCTACCTGTCTTATATTTAGTAACTCATCAAGTTGCCTGATCTTCATTTCAACATATTTCTGTCTGTCATCCAACTAAGGCAACTAGGGCTAAAACTTTCTTGATTGAGCCCTAGGTGCTAAATTCTAAGGCAACTAAATTGGACCCATTAGAGCCAAGTTAGGATTGCAAAGCTAGGGTTTTTAGAGACACATCTTCTCTAAAACAAAGAAACAAACTTTCCAAAAAGAAGTGTGCCTAAACCGTGTTTGAAAATATTTATACAAGAGGAACCCTAAGCAAATCAGGCTGATAATTCATTTGAATCATAAAAGGAAGGACCTAAAAGCTCTCAAAGGTGAAGTTGATCCCTCGGGTCAACCAACCTTAATATTAGGTCACTTTTTGCACTCAAAATACTTAAAAGTTCAAGTGGAACATTAAGCACCTTGATCTTAAAATAAAAAAGGTAGACTTAAGAGGTCAAGATCCCCATTCTGGTCTACCTGGAACCGCAGTGACAAGAGAGGTCGGGTGGGGGAAACCCTGTAACCCGTAGGGACGCTCTACCGTGTAGGGGTCTTTGCGGGACTCTCCCTCTCTGGCTGCCCAGGTATTTCTCAGGTGGACGATCTTCTGATCCAGGGGTCCATCTGCCCCGAACCTCTATAGTCACCCAACAATTCTTGGGTGTCTTGATTGGGTCCAGCACCTTCTAATCTCATCACATCTTCCGGTGCATGTTTGGTAGGAGGTCCTTGAGACCACCTTTAAGACCTCCTCTAGAAATTCATTCTCGCCGAGGCCAAGCCTCGACGCCCTTGTTTGTGCAGCAACCCCACCACATAAATCTTTCATCTGATTCAGACCCTGATTCTCCTCCCTCTCCCATCATGGCACAACCCATTGAAGATGAGAATAACCTTGAACACCAACTTCAACGCTTGAACGATCTCTTTCAGAACTTTGTAAACCCACCACAGCGACCTATGATGCGAGATCACTATAATCCCGCTGCGGTGGCAATTGAACCCCGAGTACGAATCCCAATTGGAGGACCCGATTCTGATCTAAAGCCCAATATGATTCATGCCATACCAAAGTTCCATGGGCTTAACTCTGAGGATCCATTCCAACACATTAAACAACTCAAGCATCTGGCCCAGACTTTCGGGTCAGATGTACAAAACCGGGATATCCTACTCATGAAAATGTTTTCGTTCTCCCTCTTGGACAAGGCCGCGCACTGGTATCAGACTCAGACCCGCCCGATCAACACTTGGGAGGAATTACAGTCCGAATTTTTGAAAAAATTCTTCCCTGTTGGCCGGACGAATGCCTTGCGCCACCAGATCACTCATTTCACTCAACAACAGGGAGAACCTCTTCACGAAGCTTGGGATCGATTCCTAGATCTCATGCGAAAATGTCCCCATCACGGAGTTCCTAAGTGGGAACAAGTCCAGTCTTTTTACCAGGGACTCCGTGAGGATATTCGTCTAATCGTCAATGCAACATGTGGAGGAAACATCATGGGCCAACACGAGGACACGGTGTGGGAGATTCTCGAAAACATGTGCGAGAACTCCATAAACAATGACTCCTTGGGCTTATTCGACAGGACGAATGCCCGCGCATCGACGAATCTAAGAGGGACACATGAGACGCAGGACCTGTCCACTTCTGTTGACCTGGAATTGATGGCCAGTCGGTTGGACAAGGTCTCTATCATAGAAAAGAAGGTGGACGAGCTAACTCGACATTTGCAGCAAGCCACCTCTGCACAAAACTCTTTTGCACGACCTCCTCTGGCAAGGGAAACAGTGCAAAACATCTATCACCAACCTGCCAAGGGGATGGGCCCCTATCCACCCCCGTCTACCTCCCAGACCGGAGTGACCTCCGATCCCGTCTACTCGAGTTGGGGGAACTCTGAACCCTCGTATTCTGACTTTCCTGAGGTTTCTCAGAACTGCGAGGACCTCAACGCCATCCAGAACGACCCATACTCCAATACCTACAACCCTGGATGGCGAAATCATCCTAACTTTCAGTGGGCGGGAAACTCTCAAAAACCACCATATCAACCCCGCCCACAAGCTCCTCGTCCATATCAGCCGCCTCAGCCTCAGCCCAATCCCACCTACCAATCTGGGCAAAATCAGGATCAACTGACTCTTATCCTTCAAACGCTGGCTGACATTCAAAAAACGAATGCGGCAATGCAAAAACAGCACAAGGACGAGATCACAGAGGTTCGCAACCAACTGGCCCAGATGGCAAATTCTCGCCAACCTGGCACCCTTCCTTCGCAACCTCTGCCCAACCCAAATAATGTGCCGACCCAGAGGCGCATTATGAATCCAAATCCAGGCCACGCACATTTGATTTATCAGGCCCCTGCTACTCCATCACCAGACAGGATGGAGGCTTCTACATCTTATGCAGAATTTCAGCAGCAGCCACCTCTCCTACCTAACCCAAACCAAAGTCAGGCTGGATTAAACTCTGTAACAACACGTAGTGGTAAAACAACACAAGACCCACATTATCTGAACCACTCCAAGCCTGATAATCGCCAAGACCCTAGGGTAGTCATCCAAGATACTACTATCCCAGATCAAGAACCTGGACCTATCCTAGAGGAACCAGCTAGGATCCCATTTCCTGAGGCCTTGACCAAAGGAAAAAGGACAACCAAACCTGTGGCTCCTGAGGAGGATCTGGTCAAGCTCTTTGAACAGGTCCAGATAAACATCCCGTTGATGGATGCAATCCGCCACATACCGGCTTACGCAAGATTCTTGAAAGACATATGTACACCTAAACGTAAGCCGCGAACCAAGGATGGGAATCCGATTGTACTGTCAGAGCAAGCCAGCTCTGTCATCCTGAGCAAACTCCCACCCAAGGCTAAAGACCCAGGAACCCCCTTGATTTCTTGTAAAATTGGTGAAACCCAACTTGATAGAGCCCTACTAGACCTAGGTGCCTCCATAAATTTAATACCTACATCCCTCCTTGACCACCTTGAAGAATCTGAACTTAAACCCACTGAGGTGACATTGCAGTTAGCTGATCGATCCATCAAGTCACCCAAAGGTATACTCGAGGATGTCATTGTTAGGGTACGAGATTTTTATTTCCCAGTGGACTTCATAGTACTGGACATGGATGCACCTAAGAACCCAAGGGACACACCAATCATATTAGGGAGACCCTTTCTGGCCACTGCTAGGGCCAATATAAACTGCGAAGAGGGCCAGATAGAATTAAAATTTGGGAATCAAAATCTGAAGATCGACATTTTCAAAGCCCAACAAGGGATTAATTGCGGGGTTATAGAGGAAATTTGTGATGTCAAAGCCGTGGTTGATGAACTGCACATAGAGGACAACCTGATTATTCCTGATCAACCACTAGAAAATCAAAAACCGCTAACAGAGGAGTGCGAACACAATCTAGACACACCTATGACTCCTACCATTGCTCCCGATACAAACCCTGAACCACCCGCTGCTGCTGACAATCCTGTCATGGAACTCAAGCCCCTTCCTGAACATCTAAAATATGTCTTTTTGGATTCAAATCAAACGTTTCCTGTGATTATCAATTCTCGACTCACACCTGACCAGGAACTCCGTTTGATTTCTGTTCTCCAGCAACATCGTAGAGCCATTGGATGGACTCTAGATGATTTGACTGGTATAAGCCCTTCATACTGCACGCATCGAATCTATACAGAAGAAGGCTCACGACCTTCAAGAGAAATGCAAAGGCGACTAAACCCTAACCTACAGGAGGTCGTGAAAAAGGAGATCATTAAGTGGTTAGATGCAGGGATCATCTACCCGATCTCCGACAGTCGTTGGGTGAGTCCAACACAAGTGGTACCTAAGAAGGCAGGACTTACCATCATCACGACAGAAACCGGGGAAGTCATTCCTACCCGAATAGCTAATTCGTGGAGAGTCTACATTGATTACAGAAGACTAAATTCCTCCACGAAGAAGGATCATTTCCCACTACCGTTTATTGATCAGATCCTCGAGAAACTAGCGGGAAATAGATTCTTCTGCTTTCTTGACGGGTACTCCGGTTACAATCAGGTGGCAATCCATCCAGAGGACCAAGAAAAGACCACATTCACCTGCCCCTTCGAGACGTACGCGTTTCGAAGGATGCCATTCGGTCTCTGCAATGCACCTGCAACTTTTCAGCGGTGCATGCTTGCCATATTCTCAGATATGGTAGGTGACTATCTGGAAGTCTTCATGGATGACTTTTCAGTTTTTGGACAATCATTTGACGATTGCCTCCAACACTTGGTCCATATACTCAGGCGGTGCATCGAGGTGAATTTGGTTCTTTCCTGGGAAAAGAGCCATTTCATGGTGCCTGAGGGAATTGTCCTGGGACATTTAATCTCAGAGAAAGGCATCCAAGTGGATCGAGCTAAGGTTAACCTGATTTCCAAGCTCCCTATGCCTAGCTCGATTAAGGACATCCGATCTTTTTTGGGGCACGTCGGTTTCTACCGTCGATTCATCCCTGATTTCTCCAAAATCGCGCGCCCCCTGACCAATCTGCTTTCCAAGGATGTGCCTTTCGGAATTTCCAAGGAATGCACTCAAGCATTTGAGATCTTACGTGACCGAGTCACCCAAGCCCCAATCCTACAGTCCCCTGATTGGTCTCAACCCTTTGAGATCATGTGCGATGCATCTGACTTCGCTGTAGGAGCGGTTTTGGGGCAGAAAATTGATGGGAAACCTGTGGTCATTTACTACGCCAGCAAAACACTGGATGAGGCTCAGCGTAACTATACGGTTACTGAGAAAGAGCTGCTGGCCGTAGTATTTGCCCTGGAAAAATTCAGATCATACCTTCTGGGTTCCCGTGTTATCATATACTCGGATCACACAGCTGTGAGGCATCTCCTAGCCAAGAAGGACGCGAAACCTCGATTAATCCGCTGGATCTTGCTGTTGCAAGAATTTGACATCGAGATTCGCGACAAGGCGGGAAAGCACAATGTGGTAGCTGACCATTTATCCCGCCTTCCTCCTGAAATTATTGATCCGTCCGGACCTATTACAGAACATTTTCCTGATGAGCACCTCCTGACTATCAGTACAAGTCTTCCATGGTTCGCCGATATTGTTAATTACCTGGCATCACATCAGATTCCGCCCGATTGGTCGAAGGCCAAAAAGGACAAATTGCGTTCTGATGCCAAGTATTACCTATGGGAAGACCCGTATCTCTTCCGCATTGGTGCTGATCAGATAATCCGACGATGCGTCACGGAAGTGGAAATCAAAGACATACTCTCATTTTGCCATGACCAGGCATGCGGTGGACATTTTTCGGGACATAAAACCGCATCGAAAGTCCTCCAGTGTGGTTTCTACTGGCCCACAATTTTCAAAGATGCATACAATCACTGTAAGGCATGTTCCCGTTGCCAGACTCTAGGCAACATGAGCCATAGAGACATGATGCCTCTACAGCCGATTTTGGTATGCGAAATTTTTGATATTTGGGGGATTGATTTCATGGGACCCTTTCCTACCTCGGATGGCTTCGAATACATTTTACTCGCAGTTGATTATGTTTCCAAATGGATAGAAGCCATTCCGACTCGAACCAACAATCATAAAGTCGTTATAAAATTCCTTCATCAAAACATTTTCTCAAGGTTCGGGATTCCGCGTGCTATAATTTCCGACGGAGGGACCCATTTTACAAACGCTCAGTTCAGGTCACTGATGATCAAATACGGGGTGTCACACCGAATCTCTACTCCTTACCACCCCCAAACTAATGGTCTAGCTGAGCTATCTAACCGAGAGATCAAGAAGATCCTTCAGGTTACTGTTCGACCTGATAGAAAAGATTGGTCTTCTCGGCTTCCGGAAGCATTGTGGGCCTATAGGACCGCCCACAAGACCCAATTAGGAATGTCTCCCTTCAGACTAGTGTACGGGAAGGCATGTCACCTCCCCGTCGAATTGGAGCATAAAGCCTATTGGGCAGTACGGACCTGTAATCTCGACCTTTCTAAGGCTGGAACCCACAGAAGATTTCAAATGAGCGAGATCGATGAATTACGCCACGACGCATATGAGAACTCGCAAATTTACAAAGAACGGGTTAAAGCTTTTCACGACAAACACATTTCTAGAAAGGTCTTTCATCCTGGTCAAAAAGTTTTACTCTTTGATGCTCGACTCAAACTATTCCCAGGAAAGCTAAGATCCAAGTGGGTCGGACCCTACCTAGTCCGCCAAATCTTCGGAAATGGAGCTATTGAAATCAGCCCACTCAGCCACGATTCTGAACCATTTGTCGTGAATGGGCAGAGACTCAAGCCATTCATTGACATGACCGATATAGATTTGACTGAGTCATCCTTTACCCTCCTTTCCTCTTGAGCTCATTACGCCCAGCCGATGGCGTAAAACTCAGCGCTTAACGGGAGGCAACCCGTCATTCTTTGAAAAACCTGAAACCGTTTCTGACATCGCTATGCGGAACTCATATTGCACTTTAGGGTTCATCCATTAGAACAGCCGACTTCACCTCAGGTATACCTACCCGAGATTAGAAATCGTTCGCAACAAGTCGCTTCGACCCATTCACTCACCACACACCTGTCCTAACACATGAACTAAGCTGAATTCGAACCCACCTAATTTACAATGGGGACATTGCAAATCTTAGGCATGGGGGGGTATGAAAGTGCAAAATGTCAGAAAATTCATATCAAGAAAGGGTTTCATTCATAAAAAAAAAAAAAAAAAAAGGGACTTAATAGAGGGGAGGAACAATTCAGGGTCATACAAATGAGAGGAGGAAAAGAAAGAAAAATGACAAAAAAAAGAGCAAAAATAAAGAAAGGAGCACAAAAGGAAAAGAAAAAGAAAAAGTCATTAGTAAAAGATTAAGGGGTTAACTGAAGTTCTAGACCGAGTCAAGAAAAAGAAAAGAAAAATGCTACAGAGATATAACAAGAGATTAGCGGGAACGCTGGTCTTAGGCCTCTTGGGCTAGATTTTTAGCTTAAAAATTCACGTATCCGTTAAAATCTGGACAATCCTCAAGAGGTTGAGGAAAATGCGAAGCTTAAGTATTAGGTCTAAGGCTTAGGAAGTATTCGGCCTCGTTAACTGACCTCCGATTTGCGGGATTCGGTAACCTAAGCACCCAAATTCACACACAGTCTGGTTCAGTGCGCATAAATATTCAAAACACGCAAGAGCGTTTAATATTCTGAAAAAGTCACCTAGATTAGGAGCGGCCAATCAACACAAGTTGATTTGGACAAGTTCCCAGCGCGGAGAGGCGGGAAATTCCCCTCGAAGATGCGTAACAACATATCGTCTCCTCGGTGCTTGTCTCTTAGGATATTTAAATATCCTACTGGGGGCATGTAAGCACTCTGCTGGTTCAGATACCATGGGTGGCATTATCACGAAATGTCGATCGCCAGGGTCTGAATTCGGCCACGGAACGCCACGGGCGGGATTATCTCGAAATCTCGAAAGCCAGGGTTCCGGGGGTTGCCATGGGCGGGATTATCTCGAAATCTCGAAAGCCAGGGACCCTTGAGGATTGATGATGGGGACAAGGAATCCGATACAGACCGTGTTGAGAAGCTAATCCGAAGCTAGAAATAAAAAGAAAAGAGAGAGAAAAGCTCTCCAAACAAATAAATCCTCTATCTCTCTCTTACAAAAAAAAAAAAAAAAAAAAAAAAAACGCACTGCAAACTGAGCGTAGGCTAAAAATGTCTCAAGCACGGGTGCTTTAACCGCAGAGTCCAACAAACCCTAGGATAGTTTTTGTGGGCCGTAGAAACCTTTGCGAAGGACTGAGGCTAAAGCAGAACAGGTCCAGATTTTGGTTGGTACTTGAGTACCTCTAGGCCTATTGTCGGCATTCCTACCTAATCACAAAAGAAGCACTTATCATAACTAAGGACACTTTGGGTCTAGAATGGAAGTTAAAACTTTGAAATTTTGCTAAGGGACTAGCAAAAGCTAGGCATGGGGGTATGATGAGAGCCTCATCATGAGCCATAACTAGCTCATTTTGACCTAATAAAGAAGATAAAAGCTCCTACATAACCTAGAAGAAGGCTTAACTAAAGGAACAAGTGCTCTGAGAAGAAAACATGAAATAAAGGTTAAAACTGCAATTTTACCATTGCAGTACATAAACGGGATTTCTCAGAAGCAAAACATAGGTCAAATAGTCCAAAGTGGGTTGAATTAATCAGAAATGGGTTTATGTGCAATCTAAGAATTAAATGACACTTGGTAACCCTAAAACAGACCCGCTTAAACTAACAAGGTTCCAGTCAGAATAAAAATCAAGAAAACCCTCTAAAAATCATAGAAAAACATCCTCTGGGGTTTAGAACACTTAATTTGGCCTTTGGAACCTAGTTTGACCTAGATTAGGGTCTTAGCTCTTCAATTAACCTAATTTGGGTTTTTACGCAAAATGTCCAGTCAAAAGAGGTCAAACCTAAAACCCAACTTCACCATTGGATTCTTTAGGGCCAAATTAGGTTTGTACCAAAATTTGGACCTAAGGGGAGGTCATCTTGACCTACTTTGCAAGTTAGTACACCCAAATCACAAAGAGGTCCCTATCTTTTGAATATCCTTGCAGAGAGCCCCCTAGGTTCCTCGCCTTCTTTGCAAACCGGTCTTGCCGCCATTGCTAGGGCAGAACCGAGCTCCGGCGAGGTTCGGAGAGGGATTGCTCTCTAATCCCTCAGAGATTCCCTCCCAGAAATGGAAGGAGGATTCTCTGAGGAATTCCCTTCCTCATAAAGTCAATTACAATCGTTGGTGTGAACCCAATCTCTCGTGCGAACGCACGAGAGATTTGGGTATCCTAACTCCTTTCCATCTCCGGCGACCAACCTCAGGCAATTACGTGCCCTTCACGCCCTGCACACCAAGTCCAGCACCTATAAAACACCCCTCGGACCCGGCCACTCATCTTGAGCTTGATTTGGCCGAGTTTCCCCCTTCAATTCCTCTCCTCCTGCTCGGCCAAATACCCCAGCTAGCTCCGGCGAGCCCCCCTCCCCTCCCTCTTCGCTCTGCCACAAAACCAGTGGCAGAGTTAGCTTCCTGACCTCCCTCCGCGTCGCGCAGTACCAGCGCACGCCGCCTCAGCCCCGTCGTCGCCGCCGTTCTCCCCCACTGGGCGTCATCTTCTCCGGCGACAGCAAGTACTGCTGTCCGCCTTCTGTCCCCTTTCGTCCTTACAATTAGGTTAGAACTCCTCTCCATCCTATCCTCTCTCTTTTCCCCCTGTTATCTCATCTGATTACCCCTCGACCGACGCTGACCACCCTCATCTTCCACATCACCGACCGAACTCCGGCGAGCCGCCCACACCACTCCGCCACTCCACACGGCTCGCCAACCACCTCGTGAGCTCCGCCTCACCACCAGGAACTCGCTCCACCCCACAACTGCCACTCCAGACCTCCATAACCACCCCCCGAACAACCCACCATCTCCGGCCACAGGTTAACCTAGGCGGGCACGCCTAGGCCGACCGGCAACCTGCAGCATCACCCACCGCCTTCGCCGTGCTACGGCGAAGGTTTCCAACTATTCTAATTGGGCCAATAGGCCGTTCTGTGGAAGCTCAGGTGAACGCTCCGGCCGCCATTAACAGTCGAAGCAGCAGGAAGCTTGGAGCAGCAGCAGGCGTCAGGCTTCCCTGGCGGCAGGTGCAGCAGACTCTCGCAAGTGTTGCGAGGTGACTGAGTTCAGCAAGGATCACCAGCAGGGCCTTCAGCGTGGGCAATTGCACACGAGAGTCTGCGGGCGCACGCAAAGGAAGGGCGGAACGTTTAGTCCCACATCGTGGAATCTCAAGGCACAGGTATGGTATAAAGATTTTTTGTGATATACGTTTACTGCCTCGAAAGCACAGGGGTGAGGTCCCTCACTGATCCCACCCGCCTCGTCCGCGGCCTGACCACGCGGACCTGGCGGATCCGACCCGACCTAGACCTACGCACTCCTCGCGCATCACACACCTGCAGGTGCGCCTGGTCCCGGGTACGATCCGACCCGATTGAGACTGTGCCTCTGGTAGAGCGGTTAGAGTGAATTGCTTGAGAGAGAGACACGCGCGGGTAGAGGGAGAAGGGTTAGGTTTTGTTCCCCTGTGCAGGCAGGCTGATTGCAGGAGAAGGACGTGGCCGCTGCAGAAGAAAGGAGAAGCAAGACAAAGAAGAAGAAGAAGGCAACGAAGAAAGGAGAAGAAGGCAACGAAGAAAGGAGAAGCAAGACAGAAGAAGAAGAAAGAAAGAAGTCTTCGCAGGCGAAGGAGGAAAACAGAAAGGTTAGAGGTCTTCGCAGGAGAAGAAGAAGAAGGACAAGGGAAGATTGCAAAGAGGCAAAGCAGAAGAAGAAAAAGAGAAAGAAAGATCACATTTAAGACGTCTGATACATAAATCAGACGTCTAATTCTATTTTTTTTACATCTTTCTTAAAAACTCTTTGAATCAATTATATTTGCATTTAACATTTGTATTCTTGGGTTTTACAAAGTACTGAGTTTGCTCCCTGTGTTCGACCTCGGATACTCTAGTTGTTCGAGTAATAAAATTATTTGTTTAAACGTTTTGTCGGTTCTACTGCAACGTAATACGCCTTTAAATCCGCACAGAAACGTTGATAACAGGTACACTTGATGACAAATCAAGGCAATCAAAGTCCTAACCTTTACAGTGTGCCCTTAGACCTAAAGATCTAAGTTACCAACTATGACAACCTACGGAACCAAATGCAAGCACCGCGGAACCACCAAGCCAGATTGAAAGGCCATTTGCCCCAGTCTTAGACACCCGATAGCATGCGGGAACCCGCACCAGCATGTAGGTGCTACACGCAGGTAGTTAGACCTCCAATCCTTAATTAGGGTAAAGTTGCTACCATTTTTAATTAGAGAGCCTTAGGATCAAGTGCTTTAGGAATGTGAAGGGCATTGTATACGGGTAATGCCCAAGTGCGTTGATTTTAGAAAGTGTGTAAACCAAGCATGCAACAGGGAAATCTCCCCGAATTGAAGTTTTAGTTGGTGAATGGTTTTTAGAATTTCAACCTTAAGTAGTATGGATTTTAAGATTTCGCTGAGTTACCAATTCAACCAATCTCTGGGTTTTGAGAAAATACAAGTTCTTTTATGCCCAACAAACCCTTCTTCATTGTGAGTTGGTTAATGCATGCTAAAAATGCAATGGGCTTCCCTAGGTGGAAATTTCTATGTGTGGATGCACGAGTCAATTTTAGATTAGTGTGAAAGGGACCCAAAGCACTTCAATTCAAGTGCTCCCAATCACCAAAATGATGTTCCACACACAAGGCTCAACCATAAGATAATGTAGAGAAAATCAAAATATTGGGGTTGAAGTATTCGGGATCAAATCTAAGGAACGTGAAATGTCGTGGTGGGGTTGGAATCAACTTAATTCCAAGTCTCCCCACCAAAAAATGTGATCTATAATTGTGAATAAATGAGGTAAGGAGGGATGGAAGTCAATCTATTTAATCTTGCCTCAAAGAATACTTCACACGATGAAAGATTCATGAATCAAGATTCTTGGATCTTCTCTATGCGAAGTTTGGCAGGAAGTCTTGGGGCGGTGGGGGTGATGGCAGACAATCAAACAAGTGATTTTTAATCCACTTGCCCCATGAAATCCCAAGAAGTGTTTTTAGGTTTTTTTTTTTTTTAAGTGACAAGTTAACCTAAGTTGCTAAGAGAGAGAGACCTACCTTTTCAACAACGTGGGTGAAGCTCCAGTGTGGCGGTGGCGACTTCACGCTCTCATTCCTACCTTGGATTTGCCCATGTCTCCGGCTTCATCTGCTTGCCTCCTCCTTACAACTGGTTCACCTGCACACCAGCAAACAAAAACACCTGTGAAGAGAAGGGTGTGAGAAGAGAAAAACAAAGGAACGGAGTAGAAACTTACCTCCCAGCAATGGCGCCAGAAAAAGGGTGGTCGAACTCGAATAGGTTGTGTTAATATGGTGAAATTATCGTTTAAGTGAGTATAGTGGTTAACATAAATCGAGTCTGACCATCTTTTACAAAGTTTTTTTTACCTGGTCTACTTAATTTTCTCTTGGTCACTTTTAGGCCTAGGGTCGATCTCAGGAAGGCGGGGATTAATGGTGAAGAAGTTTCTATGCCTTACCTAAAACGTATCTCTTCAGTGCGTTTATTATGTTTCTGGTTTTTCCTATTTAGGATTTTTTTGCTGATAATTTTATCCTTGAGGTACACCCTCAAAATCAGGTCCTTGCCTTCTAGCCAAATTGTTCTTGGCTTTGAGCCAACTTAGGGTTTCCCAAAAAACTTTGTCCTGCTATTTGCGAGACCGAGTACCTGCAAGACAAGGATTATCTTTTCTCTTTTACTCTTTTTCTTTATCTTTTTAATAGCAAGAAATAGAAGAGAAATAAAAATCATGTAGGTTGCTTGTAGAGAAATAAATACAGTCTATATATATATAGATATATATATATATTATATATATATATATAGATATATATATTTTATATATATATTATATATATATTATATATATATATATAGAGTTGGGGGTGGAAGTGGAAATGGCGTGTAGCACAGTGTCGAGTTGGTCCTGGTCTAGTAGGATGCAACAAACAAGACGAAGTGCCACGTAGAGTGTAGGATGGATGTGTGGGAGTGTGTGCGGAGGCGCTTTCTTTACGTAGGTATCGGGGAATATCGGCAACGGGTGCAGATATTCCCGCGATATAATGTGCGGTGGAGCGACTAGTGCAAGGGCGTATGCATATAGGTGGGTGATGTGGATGTAAATATATATATATGTATATATATGTGTATATATATAGATAGGGTTGTAACTATATAGGTGTATATTTAGTTATGTATATATATATAGATATATAAATATATATATAGATATATATATATCTATTTGTAACTAGATATATATGTATATATATTTAACTATATATATATATATATAAATATATGTATATAGATATATATATGTACATATGTATATAGGTATATTTGTATAAGTATCTATGTATATAGATATATATAGATATGTATATGTATATATATATATATAGTAATATATGTATGTGTATATGTGTATATGTATATATCTATTTTTACCTATCGATATATATGTATATATGTTTGTATATATGTGTATATATATATATATATATATATATATGTATGTATGAATGTATATATATTTATATAAAGTTCTATAGGTATGAATATATATATATAAATATATATATGCATATATGTATAAGTATGTATAGGTGTGTACGAGTGTGTGTGTGTGTATGAGTGTGGGAGTGCACGCTGGAGGAGTGTGAGAGAGAGCAGGCGAGTTAAGACATCTGGTGGCCGTGGGCGATGTCTGGTGGCCAGGGGACACGTAGGTGCACAAGGGTTGTGCACGGGCAGGTGTGAGAGTGTGAGAGAGAGCAATGCAGAGCACTGCGTAGCGTAGCACACTACGCTGCAGGCAGGAACGGGTGTAGGTGCAGACGTGGACGCAGGCGCTGATGTGGGCGCTGGCATCAGCTGGAGCGGGTTGCGACGAGGAGAGAGTGCACGCGGTGACCGGATAAGTGAGAAACAAATCGGTCTCTGCACTGTAGCTATAGTTTTACGGTGAGAGGCATGAATAGTAGCTACAGTGCTGCACGAAGTGTACAACTGGTTGCGGTCAGTTCTGCGTGCGTGGGTGTGCTGGAAGGAGCTTGCACATGCGGGAAGAGCTTGCGGACGTCACTGGCATGCGTGCGGTGGCCTGCGCTGCTGCTGGAGGCCGTTGCTGCTGCTGCTAGAGCTTCCGACCTTGGAGCTTTGGAAATGGTGGCAAGTGCTTCCAGCAAAGAATACAGAGGGTGAAACCACCACGCCTACCAGCTCACGAAGGAGCTGGGGGATGGTGGAACTCACAGTGGTGGTCATGGGACCACTGTGAGCTTGCTCCTGCCTGCAGTGTGTCTCTTCAGTGAGAAGAGAGACTGCGTATGGAGAGGGAGAGGGGAGGAAGATGGCCTGGAGGAAGGTGTCTATGGGTGGTGTTTATTCCAGGCCCTCTCTCGCAAGGAAGAGGGCAAGGCCTTTTTAAGGAAGAAGAAGGCATGCCATGGCCATGCTCTAGCAGAACAAGTCCCACCATGCTGCTGGCAGAGGAATGGCGCGAAGAGGCGCAAGCCCCATGCCCTGCAACCGCGCGAGGGAGAAGTCTTCAAAGCAAAAAAAATGAAAAAATGTAAATGGTGAATTTGCAGTGCACCCCTCGATGAAGATGTTAATTAGATGGCCAATTATTCGCGTTATCCTCCCCTCTCAATAAATGCATTCATGTGTTTATTTAGAAATGCTACTATATTTACATAAGATACAATGGCAGTGCAAGGAAATAACACAAGATGGCATATTTATTGGTGTATTTTTGCTGTGCAATCAGACACCCAGGCTAATTAAGCTCGATTACCTGAAGAGTCTAAAAATTCAGGTCCCAAAGTATCAATTCCTAAAGTTTGCAACTCCTAATGCCTAAGTTCTGGTCTCCTCATTTTTTTTTTTAAATAAAACAATAAGAAATTGGTGTTAATGCTAACAAAAAGATTATTTCATAGGACATATCCACCCCCCACCTATGCTTAGCTAATGCAATGTCATCATCATTAAAAATGAAAGATGCAGGAGAGTAGAAGTGGAAGAATAGCATCATGTTTCTGTGAGATTCTGGTCATCTCAAAACAGCCTTTACACGTGCTGAGTTTAGTGCCTTCAACTAAGTGATGATTGGCCCACGATGGTTAGGGAGAGGTAAGAGCAACCTTGTCTGAGACGGGTTTAGGGAGCACATGGTCAACAAAGGGTTTGAGACGCTGTCCATTGACCTTAAAGGAATTACCTGTCTTTGGGTTAGAGATTTTGATGGCCCTGTTAGGGAAAATCCGCTCAATAATAAACGGGTCGTCCCATTTAGACCTAAGCTTGCCGGGGAAGAGCTTCAGTCGAGAATCGAAAAGCCAAACCTTCTGGTTCGGCTCAATGCTCTTACGTGAAATCATCTGGTCATGGACAGCTTTCGTTCTTGCCTTATAGATTTTGGCATTTTCATAAGGCAACATTTCTAAGCTCGAACAACTCAAATAGTAGGAGTTTCCTGGTCTTTTCGGGCAACTCTAGGTCAAAATTACATTTCCTGATGGCCCAAAATGCCCGGTGTTCTACCTGGATGGGTAAGTGACATGCCTTACCAAACACCAGATGGAATAGAGACATACCGATAGCTGTTTTGTATGCGGTACGGTAGACCCAACGAGCATCACCTAGCTTTTGTGTCCAATCCTTCCTATCAGGCCTTACGATTTTTTGCAAAATGTTTTTGATCTCTTGATTGGAGACCTCAACCTGCCCGTTCATCTAAGGGTGGTAGGGTGTCGAAATCTGATGATTTACCCTGTAATTCCTCAGTAAATTCCAAAACTAGGCATGAGTGAAATGTGTGCCACCATCACTGATAATTGCCCGAGGAATCCTGAACCGACTGAAGATATTTTTCTTCACAAAATCGATTACCACCTTGTGGTCATTAGTCTAGGCATGGATTGCCTCGATCCATTTGGGCACGTAATCAATAGTGACTAGAATATACTGGTGTCCAAATGGAGGGAAGGGTCCCATAAAGTTGATGCCCCAAATGTCAAAAATTTTAATGGAAAGTATTTGGTTTAGGGGCTTCATATTTCTCTTGGCCATGTTCCCAAGTGTCTAGCATCAGGAACGCAACTTTTAGAATTCCTGGGCATCCTTAAATAATGACGACCAATAGAATCTGGATTGCAAGATTTTGGCAACCATCCTTTTCCCGGAAAGGTGTCCATGACACGCAGATGTGAGGTAGAACTCATGTATATTATGGAACTTAGTTTCCACACTACATCGACAAATAATCTGACTTGCACCGATGCAATATAGCTCGAGATCATCCTAGAAATAATATTTGGCCTAAGACACAAGTCTGTCCTGTTGTTGTTTGGTCCAATCCTGGGGGATTTGACCAATGGCCAAATAATTGACTATATCTACAAACCAGGGTGTTCAGATACCTGAGATTCTAAGGATAGTCTCATCTGGAAAAGTGTCTGAAATAGGGATATCTGGATAAGGAGGATCAATAAGGATTCTTGAGAGGTGATCCACCACTACATTTTGTGCCCTAGATTTATCCCTGATTTCAAAATCAAATTCTTGAAGTAATAGAATCTAGCGAATATGGCGGGGCTTGGCATCCTTTTTTGCCAAGAGATGTTTCAAGGCTGAGTGATCGGTATAAATGACTACATGAGAATCGAAACATTAAGACTTGAATTTTTCTAAAGTGAAAACTACAGCTAGGAATTCTTTTTCAGTAACGGTGTAGTTCCTCTAGGCCTCATCCAGAGTCTTGCTAGCGCTGTAGATCACAGAGATCGTTTTATCAATCTTCTGACACAAGATAGCCCTAACTTCATAATCAGATGCATCAGCCATAATATCAAATGGGGTTGCCCAGTGGTTGCAACACCAGGGCACAGGTGATTGCCATTTTTAACAAATCAAACGCCTTACGACATGATTTATCAAACTCGAAACGCATGTCTTTGGCCAGAAGGTTACTCAAGGGTCGAGCAATCTTCGAGAAGTCCTTGATGAACCTTCTATAAAAACCCACATGCCCAATGAAAGAGCAGATTAATTTTGCCAATGTGGGTGGAGGAAGTCTAGAGATAGCATCCACCTTAGCCTTATCAACATCACTACCTTGATTAGAGACCACATGACCCAGGACAATGCCTTCTAGAGTCATAAAGTGGCCCTTTTCCCATCTAAGGACCAGTCATGTCTTGATGCATCTCTGGAGGATCAATTCCAAGTAAGCTTCGCAGGACTCAAAAGAATCTTCGAAAATGGAGAAATCATCCATGAACACCTCAAGACAATCTCCCACCATGTCAGCAAGGATGTCCAGCATGCACCTTTGAAAAGTCACGGGTGCATTGCAAAGCTTGAACGACATTCTATGGAATGCAAAGGTTCCATAAGGACTGGTGAAAGTTGTCATTTTCTGGTCTTCGAGATGGATAGGGACTTGGTTATATCCTGAATAATCGTCTAGGAAGAAAAAGTATTTTTTCCCAACTAACCTGATTTGATCGATGGATGGAAATGGAAAGTTATCTTTTTTGGTGGCTGTGTTCAACTTCCTATAGTCTGTACAAACTCTCCAAGCAGAAGCTGAATGAGTGGTGAAGGTTTCCCCTTTCTCATTAGTCATAACGGTTATCCTACCTTCTTGGGTACAATTTGAATGGGGCTAACTCACAGACTATCCGAGATTGGGTATATAATTCTAGCATTGAGCCACTTGAATATCTCCTTCTTGACCACTTCTCACATATTCGGGTTTAGTCTCCTTTGCATTTCATGAGAAGGGCAGGATCCATCTTTCATGAAAATACGATGATTACAATAAGACGGCTCAATCCCCCTAAGGTCTTGGATGGTCCAACCAATTGCCTACTTATTATTCTTAAGGACCTTAATCAACCTCAATTTTTGCTCCTTAGTCCAATAGACACTAATAATCATAGGAAACGTGTTCTCAGGTCCTAAGAACTAGTATTTCAAATTTCTAGGCAATGGTCTCAATTCAAGCTCAGGTGGGTTTAATATAGATGGTAGGGAGGATGCTAATGAAAATTCATTAGGACGATCCTGTGGATGAGGTTGGGAATGAACAAAATCAACAACCTCTTCAGGGTATGGCAGGTTTGCAATGGAACGTTGTGGGTTGGCTGCACTAAAGCTAGTGGCGTCCTGGAGTGCACTGATCATCATATAAGCCTCAAAATCATGATCCTCGAGCTCCTCAATGAATCCACAATCCTCAAATCCTCTTATCACCTTAAAAATATCAAGAGTTAACTTCCTATCCCCAAAGGCATGTTGGAACCTTGTTCCACATCTTGTTTTGGTGTTAACAAAATTATTACGGATTAATGTTTGCAATTGAGTGTTTTTCAGATTTAGGTGAAGATCAAGGCAAATAGGAAGTGATGGAGGCATGATGATGAGAAAGAGAAGATGATGACAAGGAGGCAAGATGGCAAGGATGAGTCAAAGTGAAGAAGATCATCTTTGACCTTTAGCATTTTGTTTAGACTTTTTGTTTATAGAATGTATGCCTCTTAACAAAGAATCATAACTTAGATCGTAAAATCAAGTAGAGCTAAATTACGATTTATATTGCGATCATTTCAATGAAAGTAATTGATTAAATCACTTAAAAAAAGGTACTTGTTAACCCACAAGTACCGGTACATGTCAGTTACAGGTTTGGGTTTTGTCAAGAAACAAACCTGTACCCTACAAGTACCGGTACTCATGATCAGTACCGTACTGGAGGTAACGAGTACCGATACTAATGATCAGTACTAGTACAAGTGGGTTACAGATTTGTGTTAAAAGTTTGAAACCCAAATCTGGAAGCAACGAGTACCGGTACAGGTGCTTTAGTTCCAGTACCAGGTAGTCGTTGGCTTAATTCTGACTGGCTAGAAAATTAATTCCAACAAAATGAACATTGGGAATTAATTCCCAACGTCTAGTAGACGAGTATCCTAGGTCTTAAACTCTATAAAATGACCCTAGGACTCTTTGTTTGCACATAAGAGACACGAGTATCCTAGAGCTTGAATTTCAAATTCCTACCATATTCACAAGAGAGAAAGAAAAAGCTTGCCATCCACTCTCATAGTATTCTTGCAAGCTAAACGACACACTTTTCTACTCATCTATGAAGCGAATCACGTTCTTTCTAGGTTCTCAAATCGGTAATATTATTCTATATATTGTTGAGAGGCTTAGGAAGTTAGTTGTAAGATTAGTCTTTCTTACACCTATACTTCTTTTGTATTTGAGCATTTTCTCGTTGGGTTGTAACGAAATCGTTATTGTACCTAGGTTGAGTTAACCCGCTAATTACCTCGGTTAGTAAAGTGATTCTCTTAGGGTTGAGAGAATCGGGTTAAAAATCCTAAGATGGGAGGCTTAGGTAGTGGAGTACTCAAGGGAGGGGAACTGCTATACATATTGTGCCAACCTCTGTCATCGTATTTTGTGTAAATCTTGTTATTATTACTAACATTGTGCTAAAGTATTTTGTGTGCACGTAGATAGCCATATATATTACAAATATTTTGTGTGCTCGTAGATAGCCATATATATTACACATCTTCAGATCCTTTATCAAGGTGATCTCCATACTGTCTCTCTCATAGTTTATGTTGGCTTGGTAGCCACGAACGGGAACCCCAAAATGATGGGTGTGTTCCTCAAATTGTTAGGTACATCCATGTCAAGGACTAGGAAATCTATGGGAAAATAGAAATCCTTGACCTTGAGGATTACATCCTCAATAACACACTTAAGTGTGGTGACCGAGCGGTCTGCTAAATGTAGCGTTATTGAGGTTGGCCTAAGTTCACCTAATCGAAACCTCTCATAAAGAGAAGTTAGGATTAGGTTGATGGATGCACCTAGATCCAATAGTGCCCTATTAAAATTGTATTCCCCAATAAGGCATGAAATCAAGGGTCCACCTAGATCTTTCTTCTTTTGAGGAAGGTATGTAGGAAGACAAAACTTGCCTGCTCAGAGAGAATCAACCTTCCTCGGAGTGGGTTCTCTTGGCCTACACTTTTGGGTACATATTTCGTACAGAAATTTAGCATAAGTCGAGATGTGCTTAATAGGATTGAGGAGCAGAATATTGATCTCTATGCTCTTGAATAAATCTAGGAGCTCCTCGTTGCTATCTAAGGTTTTCTTCTTCCTGGTTTTCAATAGGGCTTCAGGGAATGGGATGTGAATGGTATTTTCAATTTCCAGTCCCTGGGCCTTATTGCCTTCTTCAATCTCCTCCTCTCTCTCAAGCTCCCTTGGGTTTTGGCTTCTAGAATGTAATTCAGGGTCCTGGGTCTACTTTCCATTTCTTATGGTGACGGAGTTTGCAGTGGCATAAGTGTTTGGGTCTTGAGGTGGGTTAGTGATGTGCATACATCAAAATAGCCAAGAATGTCTATTAGTGCATGTTCATAGTGTCATAATAGCATCATGCATTGTAAATATTGCATAACATGCATAATCATGCATTTAGGTCAAATTTTATAAATTGTATAGTAATTGTCTCCCTTTATGGCTAGGGACAGGGTGATTTTTAATCAGGGCTTCGGACGAAAGATCCAATCGTACGGATTTGATCAGGGCGATGACGGGAGTTCAACGACTCCATGATCTCCCTGATCGGACATCTGTAGCACCAAATATAGTTCGAGGAAGCCTAGAGATCAAAGGCCAAGATGGTACCAAACTGCCCTTCCGATGATAAACCCGACAGCACGGATGGGTTCGGATCAATGATTGCAGCCTAACAGTGCAAAAATTGTCTCAATTTGACATTCGTGGCACCTTTTACATGTCACAGAAGGTGGATGGCCATGATGGAGCCACGTAGCACCATCATAGCTGCCCAAATCGACCGCAGCATTGCTTCTCATCCTCTGAAGTCACAGGTGAGGCGATATCTGGGCCATTGGATCCTGATCCAACGGCCATGAGTGTGCGCTCTTAGAATGTAAACGTGATGAATAAGTGGCGCTAGTGTAGCAATCGAGCACCCTTGTGCTAGTGCTGGTTGTGGGTTTGACTCGCAATTTGCAGTGCATGTGCACTTAATCTCGACTGTGCGATCAGCTGTGGATGGCCCAGATCACCCAATCGGGTGCAAGTGTGATCAGGCGCATCGCCTCATGCCCAATCGTACGTGCAAGTGTCATAGCTGAAGTGGGCGAGCAATGATCTGAGCTATTCACGAGATTTCTTGGATGTGGGCAGGCGTTGAAAGTGCGGCAACTGAGGAGGCATGCGTGCGCACGAGGCTATGGTGACATGGGGTCTTTAGTGATGCTTAAATCCGAAACTAAAGACACCCTCATTTAATATTTTAACTATGAAATGACAAAATTGCCTCTATCCTTGCAACTTTAAAAGGAGACCCCTACCCTACGAAATTCTTATGCCTTCCTTCTCCTCTCTCCCTCTCCAATTCTCAAGAGAAGCTTGTCCCATACTTGGGATGCTATTCTAGAGCTAACTCCAATTTTCTCGCCCCCGTTCCAGAAGTGGATCCTGCGATGACAATGGCATGCTACCTCATTCACACTTCTTCCTGCTTCATCCTCCTTCTTCCCTCTCCGTCCATCTTACAAGCATCATTCCGTTCGGCTCGTCCTCCAAGCATTCGTTGAGGAGGATAACATTTTTCTTCCTTCTTTTTATTCACCTTTTAGAATAAAATTTGCCTCTTTCTAGCTGTAATCATTTCCCACTTTGTAGTTGTAAAAACATTATTATTATAATAAGTGTTTGTTCTCTCTCTCTTTCTCTCTCTCTTATTTTTTATATTAATTCCACTGTAATTATCTCATTTTCAAACAAAAAAATAAAAAAAACATAATAGCAGACTTTAGATCGACGTAGCCTCCCTTTGCTCGACCCAGAATTCTTAGAGTTTCGGTATAAATTTATTTGTTGGTGGATTTCTTCGTAAGTCGAACTAGAATGATGGGTTTTTCAAATCCAACTTCGATCGTGTGTTTTCTGATCTCAACATTTTGCTGCCGGATTTACGATTTTCGTTCCACATTTCACGCACTTTATTATTTTCTAACTTGCTTTATTTCTTTTCTATTGTTTTGCAGGTACTTTAACAAGAATTGTTATGAATGCGGCCTCAAGACGGTTTTAAGACATCTGGGAAGTGGCCCAGACATTTGGTCAAACGTCTGGGACCTTTTCCAGATGTCTGGTATTTAATTTTTGTGGCGTATGGGGTTGCATCTGCGCGCATGCACGCGCAGACCTGCGCCCGCTGCTCTCTTCCCTATTTTTCCCTCTCTCCTCTTGCAGGGAGTGGCGTCTCTCTCTCTCTCTCCCCGCGCGGCCTTAAAAGGCCCCTCGCCCTCTCCCTCACCCTCATCTCCACCGTGTCCCTCATCTTCTTCTCCCAACCGGTGCGAGAGCACGAGCGAGCGAGTGAGCGGCGGCAGCAGCAGCCACGGCAAGTGTGCGGGAGGAGGTGTTGCGCGAGGGAGGAGACACTCGACCGTGAGGGCTCGAGCTTGCTAGGGCAGCTAGAGCCGGAGGCGGGGGAGCAGCGGGCATGGAGTGTCGTAGAGGGGCTGTTGTAGCTCGAGCAGCCGGCGGATGGGGTGCGGCGCGGCCGTGAGTCACGGGCGGAGGATGAGTCGAGCTCTGATTCTGGAAGTTTTTCCAGAATCAGATGTCTGGGATTCCAACCAAACAACAGTGAAGACGTCTGGATGACTGTCCAGACGTCTGGCAAGTAAGATATTTCTATCTTCTTCCTTTTTCGCGTGTATGGCCATGCGGCCGTCTGCCGTGCCCTCGTCTGCGACTCGTCGTACTAAGAACAGGTGTGGGTGCGTGCAGGTTTTGCTCTGGAGGGTGCGAGGGCTCTCCATCCCACGTGAATCGGACATCTGGCCGCAGTGCCAGACCACGGGAAGGACTTCCAGACGTCCAGGGTGACCATCAGACGTCTGGGAACTAAGCCAGACGCCCCTGCAGGCTTTTGGATGTCTGAGGGACTACACTCAATGAAGGTACGCTCTGACCCACATTTTAAGACATCTGGAAGAGGTTCCAGATGTCTGATTTTGGACAGTTTCATCGTTTTCGACTCGTTTAGGGCCCGTTCGGAGTCTGCTTTCCGCTTTTATAGTTGCGTTCTTTTCGGAATAAAATCCTCTACCCGTTTACAGTAATTATATACCATTCTGAGAAACTCCTTGTGTTTGATCCTTGTGTTAGGATCCCGTTCCATTGCAGTCTTGGGGATTGCGGAGGCGCGTATGATTTCTGACCACGCCCCCAGTACTCCCGTTGTAGCTGGTAGAGTGGCTTTTAATTTACTTAATCAAATTTGTTACAATTGTGGAATAGTTAATAGAGTCTAGGGCACTGCATGAACCGTAGGACTAAGAAACTAGATTGAATGGTACATCGTAGGGTATTGCATGAAACCTAGGACTGGGAACTAGATTGAATGATAGATCCTAGGGTACGGCATGAATCCTAGGACTGGGAAACTAGTGATATGTATATAAATATTGCAGTCTTGGAAAGGTGGAAAGGAAATAATAGCTTCCTGTAAATTGATTTAACCGCTACCTGTTATAAAGGAATAAATATGGTTGAGA
This sequence comes from Thalassia testudinum, assembly GCA_037157565.1. Classification (NCBI taxonomy): domain Eukaryota; kingdom Viridiplantae; phylum Streptophyta; class Magnoliopsida; order Alismatales; family Hydrocharitaceae; genus Thalassia; species Thalassia testudinum. The sequence goes on from JAZHRO010000063.1 coordinate 15,848,920, forward strand.
ACATGGGTTGTATGAACGTAAAACTAGAACGGTGAAACCTAAATGTGCTGAGTTAGAAGGGCTGGAACCCTACGGAGAATTAGGAGTAGAACTCCTGGAAAGAGAATGGATGGAACTTAGAAAGAAAGACATGGAAGTGTGTTGTCTCTGGGGTACGTGGTACCAACGAGAGTACACATTACCTTTTAGTATAGAGGGGAGCTTGCCGCCCTCTGGTTGAGACCAGGGTGGGTTTGGCCACTGTACACCGACTTGTTGGCCCTCGCGTACGTAGTACCGAGGAGAGCTAATTGTGTAGGGAGAGCACTAGCTACCCCACAGGCCCCGGGGTTCTGCTAGCCTCCTACACCGACTTGTTAGGCCCACTGGGCAAACCAGGGTAGTCAGGCGAGGGTGCACGGACTGTGGAGGGGTTGGACCCTTGTTGCTGAGAGGGCTCTGCCCTATACTAGTTCCATACTGTGCGTTGGGCGCACCCATTAATGGAAACAACTGACCGAGTGTCGGTGCGGGGTAGCTACCCGTGCGCTTATCGCGCGTGCCGTATTCACCGTTACGTCTGTCAACGACACTAGGGTGGTTGACTGAGGGTAGGATCACCACGGGGACTCTCCTGGCCAGGAGAGCACCACATGTTACTTCTACTTTTCGGAAAAGACTGCAATCAAGATCATTCCCATGTGGAACATTCGAGATCAAGTGAAGGATCTGAGAAATAGATAAATTGTGAAATAATAAGAGGACATAAATAATGGAAGAAAGAGAATATAACAGCTACTGTACACTCTACTGCTTCTTTAGTTTAGCTGCCACTCTACTCAGCATTTCGCTAACGTGTTACACTCGTTGCTTTTCAGGACCAGGTGTTGAGAAGCCAGGGTCAGCGACTGTAGAGGATGCTGGGCCAAGTAGGGTCCAGTAGAGTTACCGCAGTTCTTTGTACCCCTTTTGTTCCACTGTAGTGAGTAGTTCTTGTTACTCTCTATACTTCTTTACTCGTAGCTTCATGTTATGTTATAATTGTTGTTCTACTATTCTGGTGGTATATACTGTAGTAGTTCCTTTTCTTACTGCTGTATTTTGTTACTGCTAGTTATATTCATGCTGAATGTGGTTTATTTTACTGCTCTTTTGGTTACTTCCTTGTTGGACGACTAGGTCTTGGGATTAGTCGAGTCGGTCCGGTTCTCGTGTCTCGTAGGGACTCGAGAATCGGGTCGTTACAAGATGGTATCAGAGCAAGGTCGTCCCGAGAAGTGAATCAACTGACTGGAAAATAACCAATTCACATGTCTATAACTAGAGTAGCCATGACAACATATCTTTTGACATGAGTTCTTAGACGTTTTTCGTTAGATATCGTTCCGTATTAACGTGTTTCCGTTTTGTTTCGCGTCTCCTTGCAGGTGATGCCTCGTCGTGGGACTGGCAAGGCGGGCCGCGGGTGAGGCCGAGGACGTGGTCGGCGAGGTGGGCGTGCCGTTGTCGACGCCTCCGTGGACCAACCACTGCTCCCAGGCGTCCAGGCCCAGGACCTCACCCAGCTGATACGGGACATTGTGCGAGAGGAGCACCACCCACCGCCCGAGCACCTCACCCTAGGGCTGCATAGGCGGAGTCCTCTGTGGGTCCACACGACGGACACGGCGCTGGACTCGGCGGAAGGGATGGGCCACCACCACCCCCACCTTCCTCTGACACTTCTGTGCATGAGGCACCTTTGCTTGGAGGTGCACCAGCATCTCCACTGCAGCGCCACTTCGAGCTCTTCAGGTAGTTCCGGAAGCTGAAGCCCCCCTCCTTCAAGGGGGATGAGGACCCGACCGAGGCAGAGGACTGGCTCGAGCAGCTCGAGAAGATTTTCGACACCCTTCGCCCCCCGGTGGAGTGCCGTGTGGCCTTTGCCACGTACCAGCTGGAGAGTGTAGCACACAGGTGGTGGAGGGCAGTCAGGGGACAGGAGAGGGATGAGCCGACCTGGGATCGGTTTGTCACCCTCTTCTGCGAGCAGTACTTTCCTCAGACGTGGCAGGACCCGAGGAGGTAGGAGTTCCAAACTCCCCGCCAGGGGACGATGACCGTGAGCACGTACCGCACGTGTTTTCTGGAGCTGTCCCACTTTGTAGCAGTGGTAGCCACTGAGGAGGAGCGCCTTTGGAGGTTAACCGAGGGGCTCCAACCTGCGATTCGGGGGTATGTCAAAACCCTGAAGGTGCCTACGTTTTCGAGGGTGGTGGAGGAAGCTATGACCTATGAGGAGACCAACCCGTCCGCACGAGACACTGACGGTGTGTGGAAGAGGCCCTTCCAGCCAGACTTTTCACAAGGCTGGAGAGAGAGGAGGCACGTGGAGTTCGCAGGAGAGCCGTCACGTTTTGCAAGTCCATCAGTGGCCTTTGGGGGCCCTTGACAGGGGCCAGTCGCCAGCACCGGACCCCCACCTAGTCGATAGCAGGGACCCACTGAGGGCGAGAGTCAGGTTCCCCTCTGCTACCAGTGTGGCCAGCCAGGCCACATCAGGAGGGACTGCCCGTCTAGGGTAGGAGGTCAGCAGATACTTCCCACGCAGAGCACTAGAGGGCGCGTAGGAGGCCGCAGTTCCCATGCGCGAGGAGGACAGCAGTCACGAGGTGGGTACCGGCCAGCACCTACCCGTCCGACATAGAGTGTGGCTGCTTCATCCGAACCTAGAGTTGAAGGGCGTATCAATGCCCTGACAGACAGTGATGCCAGAGCTTCGAGATTGGTGGTGACAGGTATGGTTTCAGTTTTCGGTAGGCTCGTTTACACAGTTTTCGATTGCGGCACTATGCACTCGTTTGTCGTAGCCAATTTCGCAGTTAGTTTGGGCCAAGACTATACGCTGTTAGAGAATCCGTTCGTAATCAGAGGTCCGAGTGGTTAGCTGTTTGTGGCTGAGGAGGTGTACACGGGTTGCGAGGTTAGGGTCGGGGGACATAGTCTACCAGCTGACCTGATTATGATACAAATGGAGGACTTTGGCGTAATTCTGGGGATGGACTGGCTATCCTCTTACCACGCTTTGGTGGACTATTTTGAGCGGAAGATCGTATTCTCCATACTGGAGTTGCCTTCTTTCGAGTTTCATGGACAACTAGTGGACGGAGGCTTCAGGTGCATTTCGGCACTTCGGGCGGCGAGACTTTTCAGCCAGGGGTGTGAGAGCTTCCTAGCTTGTGTGGTGGCAGAGCCCAGCCCTGTGGCGGACTTCCAGAGCATCCCGGTGGTCAGAGAGTACCCTGACGTGTTCCAGACGAGTTACCCGGACTACCGCCCGAGCGTGAGATCGAGTTTGAGATCTCACTAGTACCAGGGACCTGCCCCATCTCCACCACACCATACCGGATGGCACCGCTTGAGCTACGAGAGCTCAAGTCTCGGTTGCAGGATCTTTTGGAGAAGGGCTTCGTGAGGCCCAGTGCGTCTCCCTGGGGAGCCCCGGTACTATTTGTGAAGAAGAAGGATGGTACCCTACACCTTTGTGTGGACTACCGACAGCTGAATAGGGTCACCATCAAGAACAGATATCCGCTGCCGAGGATTGATGACTTCTTTGACCAGTTGCGAGGTGCCACGGTGTTCTCCAAGATTGGCTTGAGGTCTGGATACCACCAGTTGAGGATCAGGGAGGCAGACACCTCCAAGATAGCTTTCCGCACCCGATACGGACACTACGAGTTTGTGGTCATGCCGTTTGGGCTGACCAATGCCCCTGTTGCTTCCATGGACCTGATGAACCGGGTGTTTAGACTGTACTTGGACCAGTTCGTGGGGGTATTTATTGATGACGTACTCATTTATTCTCGAGATCAGATGCAGCACGAACAGCACTTGCGGATGGTTCTGGACACACTGAGATGACATAGGCTGTACGCCAAATACAACAAGTGCGAGTTCTGGTTGAGGGAGGTGACCTTCTTAGGTCATGTGATCTCTGGGGACGGCTTGGCGGTGGACCCAGCCAAGGTCAAGGTAGTGCTCAGATGGGAGAGACCATGTTCAGTCACTGAGATTCGTAGTTTCCTAGGATTGGCAGGCTACTACAGACGGTTTAGCAGGGATTTTTCAGAGATTGCCCGTCCTATGACACAGTTGACCCGGAAGGACGTGCCCTTCACTTGGACAGGTGCCTGTGAGGCATGTTTTCAGGAGCTGAAGGAGAGGTTGACTTCGGTTCCCGTGCTCACCATCCCTAACAGTAGTGGCAGGTTTGTTGTGTACACAGACGCCTCCTTACAGGGGTTATGAGGTGTGCTCATGCAGAGGGGTCACGTTCTCGCTTACGCTTCTCGGCAACTAAAGCCCGATGAGCATACCGACCCTACCCACGACCTGGAGCTGGCAGCTGTCCTCTTCGCGCTGAAGACCTGGAGGCACTACTTGTATGGTGAGACCTTCGAGATTTTCACGGATCAGAAGAGCCTCAGATAACTTTTTGATCAGAAGGAGCTCAACATGAGATAGAGATGTTGATTGGAGCTCCTGAAGGACTATGACTACAGCATTTCCTAGCACCCGGGGAAGGCCAACGTGGTGGCTGACACCTTGAGCTGGAAGGCACCAGCACACTTAGCCAGTTTACAGTTACAGAGTTGGAGCCTTTTGGAGGAGGTGGGCAGTTGGAGACCCCTAGAGTTACGGGGGCACTGTAGGGCAGTGACGGTGACACGACAGACTAGGCCAGAGCTGATAGACCGCATCATCACAGGACAGATGGCCGATCCGTACTTGCAGTCTCTACGTGACAGAGTACTGTCAGGAGACCCAAGGGACTTCTCTTCCACAGACCTGGTACTACGCTTGACGGGACAATTGTGCGTTCCCAGAGATGAGGAGCTGTTGAGAGAGCTCCTGACTAAGGCACACGGTTCCAGATTCACCGTACATCCCGGAAACACGAAGATGTACCATGACTTGAGATGCGAGTTTTGGTGGAGGGGGATGAAGCGGGATGTGGGTGAATTCGTGCAGCAGTGCTTAGTGTGCCAGTAGGTGAAAGTCGAGCATCAGAGGCCTGCAGGGCCGCTACAGCCACTTCCAGTGCCAGAATGGAAGTGGGAGAGCATCACTATGGACTTGGTGGTGGGCTTACCTGTTACCCAGCGAGGACACGACTCAGTCTGGGTAATTGTGGATAGACTAACGAAGACTGCACGATTCTTGCCGATCTGAGTAACTTTGTGACCAGCACAGTTGGCAGAGAGGTATATCCGCGACGTGGTATGACTACACGGAGTTCCGCGGGATATCGTATCCGACCGGGATACCCACTTTACATCCCAGTTTTGGGCTGAGTTTCAGTAGGCCCTGGGGATGCGGTTGAGACTCAATATAGCCTACAACCCCCAGACGGACGGACAGTCAGAGCGCACGATGCAGACACTTCAGGACCTTTTGCGTGCCTGTGTACTAGACTGGAGGGTTTCTTGGGAGGAGCACCTGCCCCTGGTGGAGTTTGCATACAACAACAGCTATCACTCGAGCATCGGCATGGCTCCCTAGGAGGCTCTGTACGTTCGGAGGTGTACGACACCCTTGAGTTGGGTTGAGGTGGGGACCAAGTGGGAGGTTGGCCCCAGGTTGATCCGACAGAGTCAGGAGGTAGTCGAGCAGATCCACAGGCGACTCCGCACTGTCAGGAGCCGACAGAAGAGCTACGCGGATCAGAGACACAGAGAGGTGCAGTTTCAGGTTGGGGACCACATCTTCCTTTGTGTTTCGCCGATGAAGGGCCTGCAGCGGTTTGGGGTGAGAGGGAAGCTCGCGCCGAGATTCATGTTACCCTTTGAGATCCTGGAGCGGGTTGGACCCATTGCTTACAGACTTGCCCTCCCTCCTCAGCTTTCTGGTGTGCACGACGTGTTCCACATGTCCAACATCAAGAAGTACGTAGCCGATCCCAGTCATGTACTGAGTCACGAGAGCGTCGAGGTGGACGACGACCTGACCTACCCCGAGCAGCCAGTGTAGATTCTTGACCGAGCCGTCCACAGTTTGAGACGAAAGCAAGTACCCCTGGTGAAGGTTTTGTGGAGGAGCCAGTGGTACGAGGAGGCTACCTGGGAGCCTAAGGCGGTAATGCGGGAGTGGTACCCGGAGCTCTTCGCGGGTACGTCTTTACGGATTGGCTTCGGTCCTCTTTGAGTTTGTTATGTTTTTATATGTCGTTCTTTCCCGCAACCTAGTTAGCGCAAGTTTCGGGGATGAAACTTCCTTTGAGTTTGTTATATTGTTACGAACGCGGCCTCAAGACGATTTTAAGATGTCTGGGAAGTGGCCCAGATGTCTGATCAGACGTCCGGGACCCTTTCCAGACGTCTGGTATTTAATTTTTGCGGCGTAAGGGTTACATCTGCGCGTGCATGTGCGCAGACCTGCGCCCGCCGCTCTCTTCCCTCTTTTTCCCTCTCTCCTCCTGCAGGGCACGGCATCTCCCTCTCTCTCTCCCCGCTCGGCCTTAAAATGTCCCTTGCCCTCTCCCTCACCCTCATCTCCTCCGTGTCCCTCTTCTTCTTCTCCCAGCTGGTGCGAAAGCGCGAGCGAGTGAGCGGCGGCAGCAACGGCCGCGGCAAGTGCGCGGGAGGAGGTGTTGCGCGAGGGAGGAGACGCTCGACCGTGAGGGCTCGAGCTTGCCGGGGCAGCTAAAGCCGGTGGCGGGGGAGCAACGGGTGTGGAGTGTCGCGGAGGGGCTGCTGCAGCTCGAGCAGCCAGCGAACGGGGCACAGCGTGGCCGTGCATCGTGGGGGGAGGATGAGTCGAGCTCTGATTTAGGAATTTTTTCCAGAATCAGATGTCTGGGACTCCAACCAGACGACGGTGAAGACGTCTGACAGATAAGATATTTCTATCTTCTTCCTTTTTCGCGTGTACGGCCATGCGGTCATTCGCCGCGCCATCGTCTGCGACTCGTCGTACTAAGAACAGGTGTGGGTGCGTGCTGGTTCTGCTCGGGAGGGCGCGAGGGCTCTCCATCACACGTGAATCAAACGTCTGGCCGCAGTGCCAGATGACAGGAAGGACTTCCAGACGTCCGAGGTGACCATCGGATGTCTGGGAACTAAGCCAGACACCCCTGCAGGCTTCTGGACGTCTGAGGGACTACACAGAACGAAGGCACGCTCTGACCAACATTTTAAGACGTCTGGAAGAGCTTCCAGACGTCTGATTTTGGGCAGTATCGTCGTTTTGGACCCATTTAAGGCCCATTCGGAGTCTGTTTTCTACGTTTCGAGTTGCGTTCTTTCCAGAATAAAATCCTCTACCCATTTACAGTAAATATATACCATTCTGAGAAACTCCTTGTGTTTGATCCTTGTGTTAGGATCCCGTTCCATTGCAGTCTTGGGGATTGCGGAGGCACGCGGGATTTCCGACCACGCCCCCAGTACTCCTGTTGTAGCTAGTAGAGTGGCTTTTAATTTACTTAATTAAATTTGTTACAATTGTGGAATAATTAATAGAGTCTGGGGCACTGCATGAACCCTAGCACTGAAAAACTAGAATGAATGGTAGATCCTAGGGTATTGCATGAAACCTAGGACTGGAAACTAGATTGAATGATAGATCCTAGGGTATGGCATGAATGCTAGGACTGAGAAACTAGTGATATGTATATAAATATTGCAGTCTTGGAAAGGTGGAAAGGAAATAATAGTTGCCTGCAAATTGATTTAACCGCAGCTTGTTATAAAGGAATAAATATGGTTGATAACATGGGTTGTATGAACATAAAACTAGAACGGTGAAACCTAAATGTGCTGAGTTAAAAGAGCTGGAACCCTACGGGGAATTAGGAGTAGAACTCCTGGAAAGAGAATAAATGGAACTGAGAAAGAAAGACGTGGAAATGTGTTGTCTTTGGGGTACGTGATACCAACGAGAGTACACATTTCCTCTTAGTGTGGAGGGGAGCTTGCTGCCCTCAGGTTGAGACCGGGGTGGGTTTGGCCACTGTACACCGACTTGCTGGCCCTCGCGTACGCAGTACCGAGGAGAGATACTAGTGTTGGGAGAGCACTAGCTACCCCACGGGCCCCGGGGTTCTGCTAGCCTCCTACACCGACTTGTTAGGCCCACTTGGCAAACCAGGGTAGTCAGGCGAGGGTGCGTGGACTGTGGGTTGGACCCCTGTTACTGAGAGGGCTCTGCCCTATACTGGTTCCGTACTGTGCTTTGGGCGCACCTGTTAACAGAAATGACTGACCGCGTGCCAGTTCGAGGTAGCTACCCTTGCACTTATCGCGCATGGCGTAGTCACCGTTACGTCTGTCAGCGACCCTGGGGTGGTTGACTGAGGGGAGGATCACCACGGGGACTCTCCCGGCCAGGAGAGCACCACGTGTTACTTCTACTTTTCGGAAAAGATTGTAATCAAGATCGTTCCCACGAGGAACACTCGAGATCAGGTGAAGGATCTGAGAAATAGATAAATTGTGAAATAATAAAAAGACATAAATAAAGGAAGGAAGAAAATATAACAGCTACTGTACACTCTACTGCTTCTTTAGTTTAGCTGCCACTCTACTCAGCGTTTCACTGACATGTTAGACTCGTTACTTTTCAGGACCAGGTGTTGAGCAGCTAGGGTCAGTGGCTGCAGAGGATGCTGGGCCAAGTAGGGTCCAGTAGAGTTATCGCAGTTCTTTGTACCCCTTTTGTTCCACTATAGTGAGTAGTTCTTATTACTCTCTGTACTTCTTTACTTGTAGCTTCATGTTATGTTGTAATTGTTGTTCTACTGTTGTGGTGGTATATACTGTAGTAGTTCCTTTTCATAGTGCTGTATTTTGTTACTACTAGTTATATTCATGCTGAATGTGGTTTATTTTACTGCTCTTTTGGTTACTTCCTCGTTGGACGACTAGGTCTTGGGATTAGTCGAGTCGGTCCGATTCTCGTGTCTCATAGGGACTCGGGAATCGGGTCGTTACAGGAATCTTCAAGTGGTAGATCGGAGTAAAGTGCAGTTGAAGACAGCTGTAAGTGCTCCCCATTCTTCACCCTCCATAGATTTCATCTCACAACATTAATTCATACTCCAATTAACGGAGGTGTTGGCATAAATCCTAGGGTTAGTTTGGTTGCTTGGATTCCCACTCACATTCATCTCACCCTTATATAAAACAAAATCAACAAAAAGATATTTCTTGTGGGGTAAATCAATATACACACTACATACACCCCCATTCAAGGAACATAACCTAATTGATTTTTATCTACTCAACCTGATTCTGATCTGTGGAACCGGTACATGCAAATCAACATATAAAAGAGTAGAAATTAGTCTAGGTTAATCATTTTGTGTGCCTAACTCAGTGGTGCAATTTTGGCCAATTGTTTGACTTGTTTGGGTCGCACCACTTAACCTAAAATCAACTCACCAAGTAGCTTCCCCTTTGGGTTTTAAATTTAGGACAATACAAAGCACTCCACTTTACTTTTGATTTCAAAAGAGAAAAGATCTTCACCCGTGCTTGAAAATCAACTTTGCCTCAAAACTTGATAGAATTAACCTAATTCCAAATCCAAAAAGCCACTTAAGCAAGATTTGAATCGTAAAATCCACTCATCAAAAATAATCATGCTTGAAAACCTTGGTTGTGCACGCACTCACACATACTCAATTGATCATTAAAGGCACAACCATCTTAAGGGCCCACCACATTCAATAAGCACTACAATCCCAGGCCTAAATAAAATCAAGTAGACATTGGCCTTAAGGGCTGATTCACTCTTCGGGGCCTACTCTAAGAATGTTTATGATTAACCTGCTTGTTCCAATCAATCTGATGTCTATCTCGGGGAGTAGCGTCAAATGACCGCGGCTGGGGGGTACACTAGAAACCGAAGGCACAAGCCGAAGGAAGAACCTTCTCCCCAGTTCCTCCTTCTAACTGGTTGGATTGATTGGATGCAAGTTGAGTAATTTTCTATAATCTTAAGGCGGATTCTGAGAGTCTGTAGATCCTTAGGCTACCCTACTTAAGGTCAGGCTTGTTTTGTTGTACTGCAGGGTTCTTATCACTAGTCCTTCCATCCTCTTCCTACTTTATGTTGGGAAGGAGGTCATTGAATCCCCGATTGGAAGGATGACTAGAGTATTCTAGGAGGCATAGATTGGATTTTGGCCAAATTGATCCCATAGCCGATCAACAACCTCCTCTACCTCAGAATCCACAGGAGGAATTTCAAAGGTAGCTGGAACAAATGCAAAGAATACAAGAATGGTTTTAGAGAATGCAGGGTGCTTAGCCCTTGAAGGATCTTTATGATCCTTCAAATTACGGGAACGTCCCAATGTCTAGATTCCTATCGAAGATGTAGAAATCAAGCCCCAAGTGTTAAGCCTAATCAAACACTTTCATGGGCTTGGGTCTGAAGACCTGTTTCAGCACTTGGAGGACTTGACCACTTTACTCTAGACCACCAAGGCATGAAACGTGAATGAAGAGAAAATGATCATGAGGCTCTTTCTCCATTCTCTTAGGGATAAAGCCGCTCATTGGTACAGGACCATAGGCAGGCCAATTGCAACATGGAATGATTTGAAATCTACTTTCCTTAAGAAATTCTTCCCTGTCGAACGTACCAATGCTTCGAGACGGGCGACTACTACCTTCAGCCAGCAGTTGGGGGAGCAATTTTGTGTTGCCTGGGAGCGAGTCCAGGACTTATTGCAGAGGTGCCCACACCACGAGGTGCTAAAATGGCAGCTTGTGTAGATCTTCTACCACAGGTTGACTGTGCAACTCAATAATCATGTGGACGGTTCTTGCGGAGGCAATTTACCCAACTAAGATGAAGGTGGCATGCATGATTTGTTAGAGGAGAGGAGTGAAAATTCAATCAATCATGCCTCCATGGATACTTTTAACCAGTCCCAACAACCTAAATCAAATGTTACTGAAGTCCATAACTCTCATTCATTTGATACGGAATTGATTTGCGATAAACTAGATAAGGTGGACTTGGTTACTAAAAGGATGGAGGTGTAGATGGCTGGAAATTCAATGAACAATTCTCGATCTACTCGATCCCAGAATTCAGGATTCCATTCGATGCGAGCTCCTTCAGGATGGGAGTTTGTGAATCAACTTGATGTGGCTCAACCTATGAGCCAGCACTATTCGGAACCCCACGGGTTCCAAATTAGGGCCTTCGATCCTAGTTTTTCTGATCCCTCCCTTTCTTTCTCTCCATCCTCACCATATGAAGATGTCTATGCTATACAGGAGAACGTTACGTCCAACCCTTACTCCAATACTTACAATCCGAGTTGGAGGAACCACCCTAACTTCTCATGGAAAAACCTGGGGCAGCAGACCCAATTCCGACCTAGCAACTATGCTTCACAAAGAGCAATGGGTCAGGGTCATGTTTACACTGAGCTGCCCTCGAATCAGGTCAATCAGCCAGCTTGGAATCACCGTCAACCTCTAAAGCAGGCTAATCTGAACAAACAGATGGTAGAAATACAAAGATCTATGCTCCAGCACATGTAGCAAATGAAAACCTCACTAGACAACTTGCAAACCGGGTTCATTGCTAATTCTTATCAACCCAGATCTGTACCATCTCAACCCCTACCTAACTCGCATAATATCCAGAATCTAGGCAATCATGCCAAAGGGTTTGGGAATCAGAGGCACCTGCACGCACATGCTTAGGTGGTTGAGCAGGGTCCTTCCTCTTCTACTTCTTCAAATCAAAGGTTTCTGGCTATTGAAGCCCCTCCAATCTTTCCTAACCCTCCCCAAGACCCAAGCCCGTATGCATCTGCTAATTTTGTTTACTTGAGGAGTGGAAAACAAACTCAGGATCCAAAACCACACTGTTCTAATTTATCAAATCATGGAGAGCCTGAGGATAGAAAGGAGAACTCTAAAGGAGAAATGAAGACTCAGGAACCTGATTCGAAAGATCTAACTCATGTTCCTTTTCCTAAGGCTTTGATTAAACCTAGGAGGAAGAAGCTCATTGATAGTAGCGAGGATCTCCTGAATATATTCAAGAATGTCGAGATCACTATCCTGCACCTCGACGCTATCAAACACATACTGACTTACTCTAAATTTTTAAAGGATTTATGCACACAGAAGCGTAAGTCGTGGGAATCTTTTCCGAGGAAGGTGGTACTCTCCGAGCACGCTAGTTCTGCTATCCTACATCACCTTCCTTAGAAAATGAGAGATCCAAGTTCTCCTTTGATTTCTTGTGTCATTGGATATTATACCTTTCACAGAGAACTTCTGGATCTTGGTGGATCTATTAACCTAATTCTGACTTCTCTTTAAGAGAAGTTTGGATTAGGTAAACTTCGGCTGACTTCAGTAATGCTGCAGATAGCGGACCGTTTAGTGACAAATCCATGAGGTGTTATTGAAGATGTTATTGGCAAGGTTAAGGATTTCTATTTTCTTGTAGATTTCCTTGTCCTTCACATCGATGTACCTAAAATTCTAAGGACCACACCCATCATTCTAAGACGTCCGTTCTTGGTTACCGCTAAGGCCAATATCAACTGTGCGACCGGTAGCATGGAAATCACCTTTGGAGATCAGAAATTGAAATTGGACATTTTTAAGGTGATTAACAAATTCGAGGATTATGGATTTATAAAGGAGCTTGAGGAAGACAATTTGAACATTGAAACATGTATGGCAGTTTCTGCAATTGAAAGTTCCTCCTGTTGTGATGCATCTGACTTGCAACCCTCTGTGGCAAACCAGCCAAATTCTGAAGAGGTTATTGATTTTATTCACTTTCAACCTCTTCCTCTTGATGAATCTTCTTCAGCATCATCTTTACCCTCAATCCAAAACTTGCCCCAGCTCGAACTGAAACCATTGCCTCAGAATTTGAAATATCAATTTTTGGGACCTCAAAAGAGGCTCCCTATGATTATCAGTGCTACATTAACTACAGAGCAAGAGATTAAAATGATCAAGGTCTTAAAGGAACACAAGGAGGCAATTGGTTGAACCATTGATGACCTTAGGGGGATCAAGTCATCTTACTGCAATCATAGAATATTCTTGCAAGATGGATCCCGTCCTTCTCACCAAATGCAGAGGATATTAAACCCTAATATGTGAGAAATGGTCAAGAAGGAAATTGTCAAGTGGCTCGATGCAGGAATCATTTATCCGATCTCTGATATTCCTTGGGTAAGTCCCATGCAAATTGTTCCCAAAAAAGTCAGGATTACCATTGTGACTAATGGGAAAGGAGAATCGATGACAACTCATTCAGCTTCCTCTTGAAGGGTTTGTATTGATTACAAGAAGCTGAACATAGCCACGAAAAAGGTTAATTTCCCTTTGCCCTTTATCGATCAAATCCTTGAAAGACTAGCCAGGCAGAAGTACTTCTATTTCCTAGACGGTTACTTTGGATACAATCAAGTCCCTATCAATCCTGAGGATCAGGAAAAAATGACTTTCACCTATCCCTATGGAACCTTTCCTTTCCATAGGATGCCTTTCGGCTTATGCAATGTACCCGTGACTTTTCAAAGGTGTATGCAAGCCATATTCTCAGACATGGTGAGAGAGTTTATGGAAGTCTTCATGGACGATTTCTCTTTTTTCAGAGAATCATTAGATTCTTGCTTGGCTAATCATGAAATGATTCTTAAAAGATGCATCAAAACAAGATTGGTCTTTCGTTGGGAAAAGAGTCATTTCATGACACAAGAAGGCATCGTCTTGGGTCATGTAATCTCTCAACAGGGAATCAAAGTTGACAAAGCTAAGGTTGATGCTATCTCTAAACTTCCTCCTCCCACATCTGTCAAACAAATTCGATCATTTCTGGGTCATGTGGGATTCCATAGGAGGTTCATCAAGGACTTTTCTATGGTTGCTTGCCCTCTGAGCAAACTTCTCGCCAAAGTTACACCATTTGACTTCAACGAATCATGCCATAGGCCATTTGATTTTCTTAAAATGGTAGTCACATATGCTCTAGTGTTGCAACCACCGGTTTGGACAACCCCATTTGAGATCATGACCGATGCTTCTGATTGCGCGGTTGGGGCTATTTTGGATCAAAAAATTGACAAGAAGCCCTCTATCATCTACTACGCTAGTAAAACTCTAGACGATGCCCAGAGGAATTACACTATTATTGAGAAGGAATTACTAGCTGTATTATTTGCTTTGGAGAAATTCAACCCTTATCTCTTAGGGTCTCACGTCATAATATATACCGACCACTCAGATTTGAGACATCTCTTGGCCAAAAAGGATGCCAAACCTTAGCTTATTCGATGGATTCTTCTGCTTTAAGAATTTGATCTTGAAATCAAAGGTAAATCCGAGGCACAGAATGTAGTCGCAGATCATCTTTCAAGACTTCTAAGTGATTCCTCTAATCCGAATATTCCAATTACTGAAACTTTTCCAAATAAGACTATCCTTGCAATTACAGGTGTCCAAACCCCGTGGTTTGCAGACATTGTAAATTATTTGGCCGTTGGTCAAATCACTGAGGATTGGACCAAGCAACAATGAGGTAGACTCAAATCTGAGGCGAAATAATACTTCTGGTATGGCCCAGAACTGTATCACATCGGCTCTAATCATATTATTCACCGATGTGTTTAGGAGATTGAATTCAAAAGTATACTCGACTTCTGCCATGTATTTGCGTGTGGTGGACATTTCTCTGGGAAGAAGACGACCGCAAAAATTTTGCAATCTAGATTCTTTTGGCCATCTTTATTCAAGGATTCCCAGGAATTCTCAAAGTCGTGTTCTTGATGCCAGGGACTTGGGAGCATAACCAAGAGAGACATGATACCCCTAAACCCGATTCTTCCCATCGAAATCTTCGACGTCTGGGGCAATGATTCCATGGGATCCTTCCTCCCTTCATTTGGACACCAGTACATTCTCGTCACTGTTGATTATGTGTCCAAGTGGATCGAGGCTATTCCTACCCAAACCAATGACCATAAGGTAGTCATCAATTTCATCAAGGACATCTTCAGTCAATTCGAGATTCCTAGGGCTATCATCAATGACGGTGGTTCTCACTTCACTAATGCCTAGTTCTGTAATTTACTGGCAAAATGCAAGGTAAATGACAGAATCTCCACACCTTACCAACCCCAGATGAATGGACAGGCTGAGATCTCCAATCGGGAGATCAAGAATACTCTTTAGAAGATGGTTAGGCCTAATTGTAAAGATTGGACTCAAAAGCTTGTGGACGCACCTTGGGCCTACTGTACAGCATACAAAATACCTATTGGCATGTCACCATTTTGTCTGGAGTATGGAAAGGCGTGCATTTACCCGTAGAAATTGAACATAGGCCATTCTGGGCAATCAAGCAGTGCAATCTGGATTTGAGTTTAGTTGGAAAGACCAGGAAACTCTAACTATCTGAGTTGGAGGAACTTTGAAATGATGCATACATGAATGCCCAGGTCTATAAGGCTCGAACCAAAGCTCTTCATGACCAATTGATATCTTGGAAGAGCTTTCAGAAGGTCTGGCTCTTTGATTCTCGACTTAAGCTCTTTCCCGGCAAACCTAGGTCAAAATGGAATGGCCTGTTCATCATCAATCAAATTTTTCCAAATGGAGCTGTTCAGATTTTTGACCCATAGACGAGTAATTCATTTAAAATCAACAGTCAACATCTGAAGCCTTTCATTTTCCGTATTATTCTAGAACCCATCTCAGACATGGTTGATCTCATCATGTTGTGATTTGTTTGGCTGAACTTCACCTAGCAAATGGCATTAAACTCAGCAGTCGTACAGTCTGACTCAGAGCTGACCCGAGCATCATATTTAGGTGATATCTTCTACATTCTACCTTCCTTTCATGTCTTTTATTCTCAATGCGGACATTGCATCAACTAGGAAAGGGGTGGTGGATTCATTTCTGAATCATTTTGTCAGCTCTATGGAATTCTTGTAAATTCTACTTGTTTTCTTTTAGATATTTATAAAAAAGAATAAAAAAAGATTGGATTAAGAAAGATACTTAGGCATTACGACTTTTCAATCATAGGAAATTTGCAGTAGGATCTGAACACTAAGACCCTTGAGGTCTTTGGGCTTAATCAGCCCAGATATCCACTAAAATGTGGATTTGTTTATCAAGTCCTTGCCATCCTGAATTGTATTTCAATTTTATTAAATAAGTTTGGGTGATAAGTGCACGACTTCTCAACCCACCCTCTGATTTGAGGGAACTTTAAGTCGAAGCATCTATACACTATTCTCACTGACTCATTATTTGGCAATTTTAATGGAAATTGGGTAGCTAATGAACCTTCTAGGGTGGTATGGCTGGCAAGTTATCGTGGGTAATAGCCCATGGGTAGGTTGCCTAGATCCCAGCCACTAGACCATTCTTTTCCTACTTCCTTTAGGTAAATCTTAGACTAGGGAAGACACATACTTAAAAAAAGGAAAAGAAAGTCTAAAAGGAGAAAAAAAAGAAAAGAAAAAGGAAAAGAAAAGGAGAAAAAAAAAAAACAATAAGCCACACTTCACCGCACGAGTATGGCTGACAGGTTATCGTAGGTAATAGCTAATTGGTAGGTTGTCCAGATCTCAACTTATGAAATGCACATCTAATTCCTTAAACACTTAGGAAAAAGTGGAGAAGTAGAATAAGCCAGGGAGATATGCAATAGATGCACCCTTGTGTTTACCCCATAAAAATAAAAGTAGGGAGAAAGCTACTGGTCGTATAGATACACCTTTAGGCAGAATTCCTTTTAAGGTCACCTAGGGGCATAAAAACCTAATGTCCATTCTGGTTGCTGATTAATGAGTCTATCACATTCACAAAAAGATGCTTAGAACTTAGGGTTCTCATCAAGTCTTTGGTGGGTCGAGTGGCCGTAGAAAGCCGCTCTGTAACCCTAAACTCAAAAATCCAAAAAAATTAGAAAAGAAGAAAAAGGAGAAAAAGAGATCCGTCTTTCAATAAGGCAAGGGCATGAGGTAGTTTGCATTTTGGCAAATACCTGGGCACTGTTGTGTCTATGAAAGTTCAGGTCCTAAGTAAAAAATTTCGTAATGTTGGAAATGACTTTTACCTGAGTAATCCAATCCTAATTCTTTTATAAATAACATGTAGTTTTTTCTATGGACTAGCAAAAGATAGGCATGGGGGTGTGATGTGCATACATCTAAATAGTCAAAAATGTTTATTAATGCATGTTCTTTGTGTCATTGTAGCATCACGCATTGTAAATATTGCATAACATAAATAAGCATTCATTTACGTAAAATTGTATAAATTATCTAGTCATTGTCTCCTTTTATGGCTAGGGAAAGGGTGATTTTTAATCAAGGCTTCAAACGAAAGATCCAACTATATGGATCTGATCAGGGTGACGACGGGAGTTCAATGACTCCAAGATCGCCCTGATCGGACATCCATAGCACTAGATATAGTCTGAGGAAGCCTAGAGATTGAGGGCCAAGATGGTGGCAAACTACACTTTAGACGACAAATCTGAAAGCACAGATCGGTTCGAATCGATGATCGTATTCGACATCCGTGGCACCTTCTACAAGTCATAGAAGATGGACGGCCATGATGGTGCCACGTGGCACCATCGTAACCGCCCAAATTAGCCACTGCATCGCTTCTCATCCTCTAAAGGCGTGGATGAGGCAAGATCTGGGCCATTGGATCTTGATCCAACGGCCATGAGTGTGCACGCTTAAAACGTAAATGCGATGAGGAAGTGACGCTAGCGCAGCGGTCGAGTGCCCTTGCGCAAGCGCGGGGCATGGGTTCGACTCACGATTAGCAATGCGCGTGCATTTAATCTCAACCACGCAATCCACTGGCGACGACACAGATTGCCCAATCAGGTGCTTGCGTGATCAGACAGACCGCCTCATGCCCAATCACACGCATAGGCGGCGCAGCTGAAGTGGGCATGGAGCGATCTAAGTTGTCCGATCTAGTGATCAGATGGCTGTGATTTCTTAGATGTGGGTAGGCGTTGAGCATGCGGTAGGCGAGGAGGCGGGTGTGCGCGCGAGGCTGCTGTGACATGGGGTCCTTAGTGATGCTTAAATCCATCACTAAAGACCCCCTTACTTAATGTTTTAACTATGTAATGACCCCCTATCCTTGCAACTATAAAAGGGGACCCCTACCCTATGAAATTCTTATCCCTTCCTTCACCTTTCTCGCTCTCCAAAGGTCAAGAGAAGCTTGTCCCACACCCAGGATGCTATTCTAGAGCCAAATCCAATTTTCTCACCCATGTTCAAGAAGTTGATCCCACGATGACAACGATGTGCTACCTTGCTCCCGCTTCTTCTTACTTCATCCTCCTCGCTCCATCCTCTGTCTTCCAGGCATCACTCCGTCTGGCTCGTCATCCAAGCATTTGTCAAAGAGGATAACATCTCACTCCCTTCTTATTAATCACTCCCTACAATAGAATTTCCCACTTTCTAGTTGTAATCATTTCCCGCTTTGTAGTTGTAAAAACATTATTATTATACCAAGTTATTGTTCTCTCTCTCTCTCTTTCTCTCTCTCTTATTGTTTATATCAATTCCACTGTAATTATCTTATTTTCAAACAAAAATACAAAAAAGATATAATCGCAGATTTTAGATCGACGTAGCCTCCCTGTGTTCGACGAAGAATTCATAGAGTTTCGGTATAAATTTATCTGTTGATGGATTTCTTCGTAAATCAAACTGCAACGATGAGTTTTTTAAATCCAACATCATTCGCATAGTTTTCCGATCTCAACAGTTAGTGAAGGTTAGAGGGTGTTGGTTGGTCATGTAACTAGAAGAAGAAGAGTAGGAACCCTGCTCAACCACCAAAGCATGTGCGTGTGGGTCCCTTTGATTTCTGTACCCTTGGGCTCTATTGCCTTGATTTTGCACATTGTGCAGGATGGGTAGGGGTTGGGATTATTAGAGATTCGGGTTGTCAGGTGTTAGCAATAAACCCGGATTGCAAGTTTTCCAATGATGTCTTCATTTGCTGCATAAGCTAAGGCATGGACCCTTGCATCTCTACCATCTGCCGGTTTAAATCAGCCTACCCTACAGATTGTTGGGCATTCAAAGATGGCTGAGTAATCGGCCTTGGGGGCAATTTTGTGTATACTTGACCCTGACCCATAGGTCTTTGAGATGCGTAGTTGCTGGGTAGTGTTTGGGCCTGTTGCCCCTAACTTTTCGAGGAGAAGTTAGGGTGGTTCCTCCAACCTGAGTTATAAGTATTGGAATACGAGTTGGACCTAGCATTCTCCAACACTGCATACGCATCCTCATAAGGCGAGAATGGAGAGAAGGAAGGATCAGAAAAACTGGAACAAAGGCCCCAGTTTGGAACCCATAAGGTTCCGAGAAATCCTAGCTCATAGGTTGAGCCGATTCATGTTGGTTCAGGAACTCCCGCCTCATGGGAGCTTGTAAGGAATGAAATCCTGAATTCGAGGATTGAGTGGGTGTAGATGTGTTTCCTGAATTCCCAGACATCCATTCTCCCATTCTTTTTGCAACCAAGTCCATCTTATCGAGCTTATTACAAATCAATTCCATGTCAAATGAATGAGAATCCTGGATCTCATTAGCATTTGACCTGGGTTGTTGGGATCGGCTAAATGCATCCATGGAGGCGTGATTAATTGACTTCTCACTCATTTGCTCAAACAGGTCGTATGCATTATCTACATCCCTATTGAGGTAATTACCTCCACTGGAGGAATCCATCTGATTACGGAGTTGCTCAACCAATCCATGATAGAAAATCGACATGAGTTGCCATTTCAACACCTCGTGATGTGGACACTTCCTCAAAACTTCTTGGAATCACTCCCAGGCACCATGAAATGCTTCACCCGACCGCTGGGTGAAAGTGGTAATCACCTTTCGCAAGGCATTGGTCCATCCGATTGGGAAGAATTTCTTCAGGAAAGCCGACTTAAGAGCAGCCCATGTTTCTATCGGCCTTCTGATTGTATGGTACCAATGTGAGGCCTTATCCCTGAGAGAGTGGGGAAAGAGCCTCATGATCATTTGCTCCTCATCAACATTCCTAGCTTTAGTGATTTGTACCAAAGTGGTCAGCTCATTCAAGTGCTGGAATGGGTCATCCGAGCCAAGCCCATGGAAGTCTTTAGTCAAACTTAAGATCTGGGTCTTGATTTCTATGTCTGCTGCAGGTATCATGACACTGGGATGTTCCCCAAAGTTTGAAGGATCATAGAAATCCTTTATGGGCTGAGCACCCTAACCATTCATTCATTGGAACCATTGCTGCATCTGCTGCAATTAGTCCAACTAGCTCTAAATCAGCTACTGCTAGTTCGGGGGCGGGGGAGGTGGTTGTTGATCAGCCATGGGAATTGCTTGGCTATAGCTAAACCTCCACCTCCGAGAATGGTCTAAAGGTCCTTCGAATCTAGGGTTCAATGACCTTCTTCCCAACATACACTGGAAGGAAGTCAGAAGGTCAGGGAAGAAAAGGAACTCTACAGCACAAGAATACAAGCCTGCCCTTACGTTGGGTTGCCTAAAGTTGTACAGACTCTCAAAATCCATCTTAAGATTATGGACAATTTAGTCTACTTGTATCCAGGCAATCCAAGCAGTTAGGAGGAGGGAATGGGGAGAAGGTTCTTCCTTTGGCTTGTGCCTTCGGTTCCTAGTGTACCCACCAGCCACGGTCGTTTGACGTTACTCCCCTAGCTAGACGTCCGATTGACAAGTATAAGTAGGTTAATCATCAACAATCTCAATATGGATCCAGATAAGCGAACCAGTCCTTAAGGCCAACGTCAAATCAATTTTAGTTAGTCTTGGGATATTGGTGCTTTTTGAATGTGATAGGCCCTTAATAGATTGTGCCTTTAATGATTTGTTTGAGAGTGTGTGTATGCGCACAACCAAGAAGTTTTCAAGCAAGATTATTAAGGAGGAAGTGAGTTTTAAGATTCAGATCTAGCTTAGTATCCTTTAGGATTCAAATATTAGGTGTATTCAACCAAGTTTTCATGAGGCAAACCAAATTTGAAATCACGAGTTCAAGTGTTTTTCCTTTATAAATCAAGAAGAAATTTGGAGTGCCTTGCTTAACCTGAACGTTGAATCCTATGGGGCAACTACAAAATGAATTAGTTTTAAATTAGGTGGTACAGTCTAAACAATTCAATCAAGTGACCCTGATGCACCACCAATTAGGCATGTAGAGATGATTAACCTAGACTGATTTCTACTCCTTTGTGTTGATTTGTGTGTACCGGTTCCACAGGTCAGAATCCTGGTTGTGTAGATAAAAACCAAGCTAGGTTATGTGCCACAAATGTGGGTGTATAGCGTGTGTCTGTTGATTTATCCCACAAGAAGTATCTTTTTTTCTATAATATGCGAGGGTGAGATGAGTGGAGGTGACAAACAAAACAAATAAATTCTACCTTAGGGTTTATGCAAACAACTAAGTAGATTAAGTCCTGGTTATGAATGTGGCGAAATGAAACTAGTGGGGGGGAATGTGGGGGGCACTTACAGATTATTCTACCCGCACATTACTCCGGTCTACCCTACTTGGATCTCCATGCTAGGGTACCTGCAAGACAGTAGATCAGAGACAAGCAAGGTTAATAATATGTAAATGTAAAGAAATGCAGAAAACAAGAAAGTAAATTCTGTTGCCTCCCCGACAATGGCACCAAAATGAGGAGTAGTGCTTCGCAAATTAAAATTAGGGTTTGGAGAACCTGTCATTGTAGCTGATAAATGCCAGTTTATCATCATTCTTATGCAGTAAAACAAACCTAGCTCTTAGGATTTTACTCTACAAACGGGTTTTTGGGCTAGGCATAAAATAGGTTAGGCATGCATTGCATCTTTTATTTATCTTTTTAATATGTTTTTGTGAGTGTTAGGGATGTACAGATATACAGATCCTTAAAACCTTAGCACTCAAGAAGGCAAATGGTGAAGGAGAAGCCCAAACTAGTTGGAACTCAGCTTGATCCAGCTCACCACAGCTAGAACCAAGCACACTTGAACTAGGGTTAGCTCATCCCAGCTCCATTCAGCTAATCTCGGCTAAATGGTAGCTCAAGAGAGTTCATCTTAGCTCGCCCTAGCTCAAGTCAACTCAGATCCAGCTCAACTTAGCTGAGTCTAGCTCATCTCAGCTACCACTAGTTCACAGGGAGCTCTAGCTAGCTCAGCTGAGTTGACAGGAGTTCACCCCAGCTCCTCTCAACTCTAGCCAGCTGAAGAAGAACTCATCCAAGCTCAGGAAGCTCAAGTCCAGCTCCCGGGAACTTAGCTTAGCTCAACTCAGTTGAGCTAAGCTACCTTAGCTGCCTCAACCAGCTTGATTCTCCCCAGGAGCACCAGACCTAGCTTACCTCAGCTCATTATGGTAGAAGCTAGCTTACTTTAGCTCAGCTTAGTAGCTAGCAAAGAACTAGCAAGCTAAGCCAGCTTGAGTAGCTCCATGCCAGCCTCTTCAGCAGCAGCTAGCTCCAATTTCAGCTCCAGACTTCTCCTCAGCTCCTGCCTCCAAACCCTAGCTCCAACACCTTCTCCTCTACTCCTCCATTAGCTAAGCTACCTTAGCTTAGCTTAGCTTAGCTATGCTCCAACTTCCTTGGCTTGTACCACCCCAAAAACCCACTTAACAACTCCACCCAACTAGCTCCACCTAAGCTCCACATAAGCTAACCTACTTGGCACCAACCTAACCTACCCACCACCTCCAAAAGACACCTAAAAGTGGCACCAAAACCACCCTAACCACCCCCTTAGTGGCGCCACTTTTCCCTCCAAAATTCCCCCTCATCTCCACCACACAATTCCCCTTGAATCCATCTCCACCATCCACCTAACCCCCCTTCTAGAAGACCCTATGTTGGCGCCAAAATGGTGGTGTCTCTCCACCACCAAAAGACACCAACACCACCATAACCACCCCCTTTAACACCCCTTGGGTTGGCACCAACTCACCTTAGCCATAGGATCACCAACCACCTCCATCCTTTCATCCTTGCCCTCCATTTCAAGGGGCACCTTAACCCCCCATCCTACCCTATAAAAAGGCCACTACCCACCACCATTCAAGTCATCCTTGGCTAGCAATTTCACTCTCATATTCCACCAAGAATCCCACATCCATGAGAGAAGAAGAAGAAGAAGATTAAGGGGGTATTCTGTCCCCTTGGTGCCTTCCCCTCTTCCCTTCTCTCTTGGGTCACACCAGCCAAAGGAGAAGCCAGGCATGGAAGATCTTTGGAGGAGATCTTCAAGGTGGTCCACGCCACCTTGGAGGAGTTCTTGACGGTGGTTCACGCCCACCCCTTGGAGAGAGCATTGAAGGTGGTAGCTTCCACCTTGGAGGAGCTCTCAAGGAAGGAGAAGAAGGAGGCCCTCTTTTTAAGCCAAGGAGCAGCTAGGCTTGGAGCAAGAAGACTCCCTTCTTCACCATTTTTTGCAAGAGGATTTGTGTTTCTTTTCTTTCTTTTAGATTTATTTAGTTTTAGTAGAAGCATTCCTCTACTTGTCCTTGAAAAGAACACTCATTCTAGTCAATTAAATTGCCTTCTTTTAACTTTTTATTACAATTGTTACTTTTGGTTCTAGCACTTGTTTCACCTCTTTTTCCTAATTACTCTAGGCCTCCACTTGCCTAGAGCGAGCTTAGGAAGAAGAAATTTCTATCTTTTAAATTTTAGTTAAGCAATTGTAGGTGTTAGCATTTTTCGTTACAATTCGTATTTTGCCCTCGTCTTTTCAAAACAAAAAAATTACATATTGAAAAATATTAAAAAGAAAGTTGAGATCTATCTATAAGCAAGAGGATTAATTTTGCAATTTTTTCCTCCTTGGACGACCCTAGATACTCCCCTATGTAGGACATAAATTTAAAAGCGAAAGCGGATTCGCATGTTACAATGATGTTAGAAAAACCAGCTTTCACAAATCACGCATATTTCACTATCAGTAGCTCGCAAAACACATCTATCAGAAATAATTTATAACCAAATCTCCAAGGGAGTCCTGGGTTGAACACAGGGAGGCAACGTTTACTTTGTTTGAAATCCAAGCTTCATTTTATTTCCTTTTGGTGTTTCGAGGTTTTGTTATTTTTTTCCTTTGTTTTTATAGAAGAAGCAAGCAAGATTGATCACAAGAGAGATGAAACAACTATGATATATCACACAAATGTTTGTTACAATAATCTATGAAAGCATAAAAGATATAGGGGTGAGAGGAAATCTCCCGAATCGAATGTTCGGTGAGATGACGACACCTAGAGCAAGCTTTGATGAAGGAGGTGAGATGCAGGACAATGGAGGTGAGATGCAGTAGGACGTCGGGTAGAGGAATGCTTCACTGAGGCTTTGGAATGAAGGTGAGGAGACGGAAGTGATCTTCTACCAGAATGGAGGTAGGAGGATGGCTTCAAGGGAACCTATGAAGGTGGTGGGATGAAGGATGAATATTTGGTGGGAAATAGGAATACTACACTAATAGGAGGCCTTTGGAGCCTAAGAGTAAGCTCTAATGGAGCTTTGGTAGGCTACTAGAACTTAGGAGTAGGTGGGAGTAGAGTAGGCAGAGATGAAGAGGATTGGGAGATGCAGTGGTGTTTATATAATGGTGGAATGGAGGTGGATTTCACGCATGGGTCTTTAGCAACATTTAAGATGTCCCCAAAGGCTCGCCAGAGGTGTTGTTGTGGCATTCAGGCACCTTGGCTGATGCTTGGAAGCTCGGCAACAGCTGGCATAGGGTGTGGAGATCCTCAGCTGTCGAATTGGCCATGGATGGCTGAGATCGCATGGAGGGAATGCACACTTGCCCACGTTTGAATGTTGCACCACTAGCGCATGCGTTGACGGTCATCGGATAAAGCATCGCTCGACTAAGAGACACCTG
Source organism: Thalassia testudinum (assembly GCA_037157565.1). Lineage (NCBI taxonomy): Eukaryota > Viridiplantae > Streptophyta > Magnoliopsida > Alismatales > Hydrocharitaceae > Thalassia > Thalassia testudinum. The sequence continues at coordinate 15,873,848 of JAZHRO010000063.1, forward strand.
CAAATTGTGCTTTCACAACTTTGAATGCGCACAGATTATGCCATTGCAGAGATCCGACGGTCGACAGTGCATCCTCTTGACTTAAGTGAACACCTCTGATTGTGCGCGTGCGATCTAGCGTGTGTCCTCCCGTCGGTGGGCGACGTCAAATCACTCGTGAAGAGTCTCGACTGCTCAATCTAGATCGAGTGGCCCTATTTTAGTTGGCACTGTTGCGAGCGCTGTGGATTGTGGCGCGAACCTGTGGCTCTCGTTTGAGGAGCAAGTGCTTCACCGTTTGGCCAAAGCCCCATTTTGTGAAGTGGACTATGGTGCACACACCTTAACTATTTGATGAAGATCTAATGGTCGAGGCGAATCCATCCTTGAGGCTGGGCACCCTTCAGCCATGGGAGCGCGTGTCTCCACCATTGGATTGAGATACAGTGGCTGGGTTCACTTCTTGCAGTGAGGCTAGGGATGCAATGGCTCGTGTAGGGCAATCTAAATGGTCCCACATGGCTTCTTCTGGATCGTCCATCTTCTTCTTGTAGAGGGTGCTACGATGATCTGATCAGGGTGATTTCACGTTAATGTACTGCGATCGTCACCCTGGATTCATCCGTATGGTCTGATTCTTCATCTGAAGCCGGTAAAGATGTCTTACTACCTCTTGGCCATATAAAATGGAAGAATTAAAGTACATAATACACAACTATTCTAAATGCCATGCAATGGATGTTATGCAGTATTTATAACATGATATGCAGTACTAAGCCTATAAACTATCATAAATAAGCATTTTATCATGAATTCATGTGCGTTTATCACCTGAGAATTACTTTGGAGGCCAGGATGGGAGAGTCCCGCAATGACTCCTACACAATAGAGCATCCCCACGGGTTACAGGGTTTCCCCCACCAGACCTACCTTGTCATCACAAATCCAAGTAGACTAGAATGTATGAATTGAGACCTTAAGTCTATCAATTTTAGCCTTAATTTTTGCCTTGAATTCCACTTGATTAGAAAATATTTCAATTTGTCACCTAATTTGGAGGTTGGTTGGTCCACAGGGTGAACCAACTTCACTAGACCTATCCTAAGGTTGAGGATGAAATTTCGGTCAAGTCCCAATTCACCCTAAATTGGCTCTCCGGTTATTAGGTCAAAATTTTAGGGTTCAAGTGAATTTAGAGCCTTGATTTTAGGGTTCCCCTAGATAGATCAGTTCAGACAAGGGCTTCGGTAGTGCACAAATGCGGGAAGATCAATTTCCTTTCATGCAGGCAAATGTGTACTAACACTTCAGAACCCTAATGTGGAAACCCTAATTGGCTTTATTCTCACACCCAATTTGATCTCAAATATGGCACCTTTGATACAAACAAGATTGTGAATTGCCCAAGATGTCAAGAATTTAAGCGTAAATCGCCAATAAGTACAAGAAATCAGGAATGTGATCTCTAATGCAAAATCATCTCACTTCAATTAGATATCAAATTAATTTCTCAAATCAGGAAAACTTGCCTTTGAAAGATAATTACTAGGAAAATAAGGCAAGTAGATCCTAATTTATTTTGTTTCCTTTTTCTCTTACCAAATATTAGGAGGTGATTAGGGATGAGGAGAAATTTTACTTGCCCCTAGAGTGGTTAATTGCATGGAAGGTCTTCTCGTGAAGTACTTTGCAAAAACAAAGCAAAGCAAATAGAGCAAGTTAGAAATCAATTCAATCAATCAAGAAAGATTAAACTAGAGATGAATTGTATGTTGCTCCCCAGCAATGGTGCTAAAATGTTGTGGGTGCTTGAGTCAAATGTTAAGAGATGCATGTTGTTACGATCAACAAAAATGCTACAACATTTAAAATTTGTAAAGTGCACGAAATCAAAATTGATTTTTAGGTCATCCGCACGAAGCAAATATGGAATTCACACACTAATCGCAATTTAAATCAAGGAGCATAATCAATTAAACACAAAAAGATATTCAATGAATAATTCACTTCACCTATATATTCAAAGATAAACCAATTTGTTTCTCAGAGAATATTGGGATAAAAAGAATATAAGAACCCACAAATGATTATTTAAATCACCAAGGACATCGCCAAATTAAGCACACATCCTTAGGAGAACAACCAATCAATATCTTAACAATGTTTAGAACCACTTACGCAAATATCCACGTTAGATTCAGCCTCAAATAACTCAACAGTACCAAATCAGACAACATACTAGAGAATCAGACAACTTAACCATTCAACGCTCAAAATAGCCACAAGGGTGCCAATCCTCAGAGATGCTAAGTGTTAAGCGAGCATGAACAATGCAAAACCTCCCCCTACCATCCTCAAATTTTCTTCATTCTCTCAGTACCGGGTAATTAGGTTTATGAGGGGGTAATTGGATTTGGGTGATGGGCCTAGACCCGTGGGTGGCGAGTGAGAGTGCATGGGATAGCACATGCATGGGAGACTTCACCCCTCATGTTACGAGGCAACATGCCCACTTTCACTTTTGCCTTTTTTAAGCTCTCCTTCTTCTGTTGTATGCGAGGTGGGACTACATCCCACCATCTTCCTCGCGTGAAGTTGCAACTTGGTTCTTCATCTCAATTGTGCTACTTCTACTGGGCCTTCATCCAATTGAAGGTGTTGTTGGGTTCGTGAGATGGTTCCGTAGCTCCTAGAGTTGGAACCAAGCCTTGAGATTGATAGAGTGTGGTGAATGACAGTGGTACTTGGGTGGCGGAGAAGTGGAGTTCAGTGAAACTTGAAAGGCAAGAACATGGGCTAAATGCCATAATTAAAAGGTCCAAAAGGGTCACTGGCGTGTGTGGAGTGTGACGGTGGTGTTGGAGTGGTGTTTTGAGTTCTAGGGTGGTCGAACATGATCGAGGCAGACGAAGGTGGTATGGGTTGTCTGATAGGGTGTTTTACTGGGTGTGAGGTGGAATTAATTTATGGTTTTTAATGTGAGGGGTGAAATGGAGTTCTTGGAGGTAGTGGTGTAGTGTTTTGAGGTGTGTAGCGATGAGGTGGCTTCGTCGGAGGCATCATTGGCTGTGGAGAAGATGACAGGGGAGAAAGTGGTTTGTCGATTGAATTAGGGAGATAAGAGGTAGAATTTAACATAAAGAAGGAGAGGAGGAAGATTGACTACCTAAGATGGAAGAAAGGGTAGGAATTGGCATCGACTGTGATTGGCCGACATGGGAGAAGGTGAAGACTCTGGAGGGAGAGACAGTGAGGAGGAAGGGGTTGGAGAGCCCTGGATTGGCCCACCAGGCGTAGAAGGAGAGGAACTATTTCCACTACCTATTGTACATGATAGAGGGAGATGAAGGGAAATCGAGGAGCTCACCCAAGCTTGGTCGAAGAAGGCTAGGCAAGGAGGAGAAGAGTTTCTAGCCTACAACCTTGCTATGGAGGATGTTGGGATCATCGTGAGCTTTTATAGATCTCATAATCGAGTTCTAAATGAAAAAGGCTTGATTTAGACTCAATTTTGAATTAAAGAATCCCATAAATTTTGTGGGTTCGCATGTTCCTCTTGCCTCGAATCAAGGTCTAAATTTGCATTCACATGAATCTCCAATGTCTGAACTCGAATCCCACCAAATTTGGTATGATTTAGAGGTGATTTAATCAAGTTTTAACTTGGTCAAAGTCGATGCTTGCCCTGTTGATAATCTAAACAGTGGTGGGGACTAAATCTTGTAGGGGACGAGAAACCTAGGGACCCATTAGCAATGAAATCAAAATCTTTGGGCTTTGATGTGAAGAATTGAGAATTTAGGAACTAAATTGTAAACATGGTCAAAATGGAGTCTAGTTAGGCCTAAATTTTGGTGCTAACCTAATTTTGACCCATGGAATCTTAAAGTTTACTTAGATTTGAGTTTTCACCATGTTTGGCTAGGTAATTTGCACGTAAACCTAAATTAGTGCAAAATCCCGTCTGAAACTATGTTAAAGGTCATAATAGATTCAGATGTCAAATCATGGGTACCGAACCTTTTAAAATATTTTTTTATGAATTTTAGGAGGTTTAAATGAATTTTATCTTGACCATAACCTCTTCAATTTATGTAGGTCTGATATTAGGATTTTATGTACTGTTGCAGTTCTCAAAATGTTTGAAACCTTATTTTTGTCTTTGTGGACCCACCATTTTGTCTTTAATGGTTAGTTGAGCTCTAATTAGCCCATGGGTGACCTCGTGGTTACTCTGCATTTATAATGTGATGTTAAAACTACAGAATTAACACTTTTTATTATTTTCTTTTCAAAATGGATTTGAGTGGAATTATCGTCCTCATGCAATTATTCAGAAGCATTTGTCTCTTGATTCTGATTAATTAAAGCTAGTTTGGGTAATGATGGTGTTACCATCACCCACTAACTCTTTCTCCTCTCTCACAAAACCAACATACCAATCATTAACAATCCCACCAATCATTATAATCTCCCTAATCATTACATAACCACCAATCAAGCACATTCTCATGCTTATTCCACTCGAATTCTATCCTGGAATAGCAATATCCTCCTGCCAAATGTAGCCTAAATGTTCAAACCCTAAAGTATTGTTTCCTAAAGTTGAAAAACATCTAAAGCCTAAGTTATTTTTTCCTAATTCTATTTTTTTAATAAATAGAGAGGAAATAGTAAAAAAATTCTATGGAGCGGAAAATAATTCAAAAATATGTATCCACCACCCCATGCCAAGCTAATAAGTGCGAAATAGAGAAGATGGAACCTGAAATTTGTGATGATCTCGGTTAGCTACGAGTAAAAGGAGACTATACAAGTGCTGAGCTTAGTGCCTTTAGCTGGGCACAATCCATAAACAAAGAAGAAATAAAAAACTCATAAGTGCAGGTCAAGATCAGAATAAGAAGATTGACCTTCCAACCCATAAGAAGAGTATGTCCACAGATGTGGACCAAATTGTGATGCAGACCCATGCCCTAATGTTGAGTGAATCTAGGGTTTTAGATGAAAATTACCTGTAGCCCAAGGTCGTTCTGCTTGTGGGATGCGGCCTGTAGTTTGTGGGCATGTAACCCAAGTCTAAAATGCCAAATAATAGGTAGGTCTAAATCAATAGATATGGTTGTCAATTTATCGTTCAACACAACAAGAAATTCCATTATTCTATACTTCGGCCTATTGTCCTCAAAATTGAAAATATCATAAAGGTCCTAGGAAAATGTTGGCGGTTTTACATATATAGCAACCCTATAATCCTAACTTTTGTTTTCCTCGGAATTATCTTCCTAGATTATAATCTCCAATCTCCTATCCTCTAAAGTCAAGATTTCAATTTCTGGGTCCCATAACATATTACTCACCCTATCTAAATTATCCAAGCTCAAAAATTGTGGCTGAATCAGAATTATCTTAGATTTAGTGATTTCAAAAATAAGATTAACATTAGGCTCTTCAAGGTGTGGTTAAGGAATGGGGCTATGGATTAAGTCATCCATTAAATCAAGATTTCAATCCTCCATGTTAGTGCCAATTAAATCACAATCGTTAACTAGAGCGCCATTAAGTAATTCATCAAGTTCCTCTAGCCTGTTCGTCTCACTAAATTCATTTTCCGTAAACTCTAGTACCTCTAGTGAGACTTCACTTAGAGAACCCTTACCCTCAGCATCCAAAAGTTCGTGATCCTCATTAATATATGTCTCATAATCATATGTTATTCCTTCATCCGTAGGGACATATTTTTCTTCATAACCTAGTTTGGGGATCTCAGGTGAAGAAATTTGTTCATCCTCATTTGGTTGCTCAAGATTAGCCTTGTCCTCCCAGGTCTCATAAAATATGTCCCTCCTTTTAGGTTCTAGTGTTGGTTCATCCGAAGGGGGTTCATCCTAAGAATCATCTCAAGATTGGACTAGAGTGACCACAAATTTCATCCTCAACCTTGACAAACTCCCAGGTAATACCTCACCTAGGTGCTTATCCTCAATGCCTTGGAAGTAATCTAGTAAATACTTGTTAAGACCATCAATCATTTTATTCAGAGGCTCCAATGCTTCAGTACAGGGTGTTGGCTAAGCATCTAAAGATAGTTTGGTGTTCCTTAAGCTAGCCAACACCTTGTGATGGACTTGATATATGATGAGAGCCTCATCATGAGCCATAACTAGCTCATTTTGACCAAATAAAGAAGATAAAAGCTCCTACATAACCTAGAAGAAGGCTTAACTGAAGGAACAAGTGCTCTGAGAAGAAAACATGAAATAAAGGTTAAAACTGCAATTTTACCATTGCAGTACATAAACGGGATTTCTCAGAAGCAAAACATAGGTCAAATGGTCCAAATAAGATAAAAAGTGGGTTGAATTAATCAGAAATGGGTTTATGTGCAATCTAAGAATTAAATGACACTTGGTAACCCTAAAACAGACCCGCTTAAATTAACAAGGTTCCGGTCAGAATAAAAATCAAGCAAACCCTCTAAAAATCATAGAAAAACATCCTTTAGGGTTTAGAACACTTAATTTGGCCTTTGGAACCTAGTTTGACCTAGATTGGGGTCTTAGCTCTTCAATTAACCTAATTAGGGTTTTTACGCAAAATTTCCAGACAAACGAGGTCAAACCTAAAATCCAACTTCACCATTGGATTCTTTAGGTCCAAATTAGGTTTGTACCAAAATTTGGACCAAAGGGGAGGTCATCTTGACCTACTTTGCAATTTAGTACACCCAAATCACAAATCGGACCCTATCTTTTGAATATCCTTGCAGAGAGCCCCCTAGGTTCTTCGCCTTCTTTGCAAACCGGTCCTGCCGCCATTGCTAGGGCATAACCGAGATCCGACGAAGTTTCGAGAGAGATTTCTCTCTAATTCCTCAGAGATTCTCTCCCAGAAATGGAAGGGAGATTCTCTGAGGAATTCCCTTCCTTCTAAAGCCAATCAAATTCGCTGGCGTGAACCCAATCTCTCGTGCGAACGCACGAGAGATTTGGGTATCTTTCTTCCTTCTAACTCCAGCGAGCCGGCTGACCTAATTGCGCATTTTTCACGCACTGATAGGAGCGGCCAGCACCTAGAAAACACCCCCCGGACCCGGTCGCTCATCTTAAGCTTGATTTTGACGGAGATCCCCTCCAAATTTCTTCTCTCCCATCTCCGGCCAAACGACCCACAAGCTCAGGCGACCGCCTTCCCTCCTTCTCGTCACTCTGCTGCCATACCAGCAGCAGAGTCCTCTCCGCCTCTTCCTCCCGCGGCGCGCTGTACCCTGCGCGCAAGCTCCTGACCTCATCTTCGTCGCCGCTTCCTCCCCCAGGGTCTTTCTTCCCCGACGACGGCAGTCACGAGCCATCCTCTCCGCCGCCTCCCTTCCCTCCAGACAACCCCAGATACGTTCTCCACCCTCTCCTCTCTCTATTCCCCCTGTTATCTCCCTTGATCGACCCTCGACAGACGCTAACCACCTCCATCATCTTCGCCTCCGACCACACTCCGGCGAGCCGCCCACACCACTCCAGCCCTCCACACGGTTCGTCAACCACCTCGAAAGCTCCGCCTCACCTCCAGGAACACACTCCACCCTACCACTGCCACTCCAGCCCTCCACAATCACCCCCCGACCAACCCACCATCTCCGGCCACAGGTTGACCTAGGCACGCACACCTAGGCCGACCTGCGGCCTGCAGCACTACCCACCGCCTTCGCCGTGCCACGGCGAAGGTCTCTAGCTATTCTGATTTGGCCGAGAGGCGCGTTTTGTGTATGACAGGGTTTGAGCCTCTGCCGCCATGGACGACCTCTGATGAAGCTCCCACGAAGCTCCAGGCACCCGGTCTTCCAGACTACAGGTGCTGCATACTAGCGCGAGTGTCGCGAGGTGAACGAGTCCAGCCAAGGAGCGCTAGCAGAGCCAGCAGCTGCGGGGCAATCGCACGACAAGGCTTCTGCAGGCGCACGTGAAGGCGAGACCAGATAGTCCCACATCGTGGGATTGCAACCCTCAGGTACCATATAAGTTGTTTTTGTGTTTTACTCTTATCGCCTCAGTAAGCACAGGGGTGAGGTCCCTCACTGACCCCACCGGCCTCGTCCGCGGCCTGACCACGCGGACCTGGCGGATCCGACCCGACCTAGACCTATGCACTCCTCACGCATCACACACCTGCAGGGGCACCTGGTCCCGGGTACGATCCGACCCGATTAAGACTATGGCTCTGGTAGAGCGGTTTGAGTGAATTGCTTGAGAGAGAGAGACGCGCGGGTAGAGGGAGAAGGGTTAGGTTTTGCTCCTGTGCAGGCAGGATGATCGCAGGAGAAGGACTTGGCCGCTGTAGAAGAAGGAAAAGCAAGCCAAAGAAGAAGAAGAAGGCAACGAAGAAAGGATGAGCGAGACAGAAGAAGAAGAAAGAAAGAAGTCTTCGCAGGAGAAGAAGGAAAGCAGAAAGATTAGAAGTCTTCGCAGAGAAGAAGAAGAAGGACAAGGGAAGATTGCTAAGAGATCAGAAAGGCAAAGCAGAAGAAGGAAGAGAGAAAGAAAGATCACATTTAAGACGTCTGATACATAAATCAGACGTCTAATTCTATTTTTTTACATCTTTTTTAAAACTCTTTGAATCAATTATATTTGCATTTAACAGTTGTATTCTTGGGTTTTACAAAGTACTGAGTTTGCTCCCTGTGTTCGACCTCGGATACTCTAGTTGTTCGAGTAATAAAATTATTTATATTTGTTTAAACATTTTGTCGGTTCTACTGCAACGTAATACGCCTTTAAATCCACACAAAAACGTTGACAACAATATACCTAGAGTGGGTGGGTTTGGCTTTAGACTATGAGGGTCAAGGACTTGAGGTTCTTGGTGCACTCCGTGATAATAGGTCATTTTAGGTTGTTCCTCAAAGGAAGCTAACCTATATATAGTGCAGTCTTAGGGAGGGTAGGTTTATAATCATCACATCTTTCTTGATTGTAGGTCATAATAGGTTATTCATAAGAGGGTGAAGATCTATAATTAGTGTAGCTCTGAGAAGGATAGTAATCAAAGTTGTGATGTCTAGGGTTAGACCCTGGATGTTGAGGTCCGAAATTATATCCCCATCAAGATTATCTAAGCTAGTGGATGGGTAGGTGATATAGACACATCTATTTAGGTTAAAATGCCTAATCATACATGTTCCTAGGCTTAGATTTGCATTTCACATTATAAATATTGCATAGCATGCATCATTCTGCATTAAGAGTAGTTCTATATATTTTAGGTTAATTAGGTCCTTTTTACGGTCAAGAGAGGAGATTCATTCCAGGGCCGATGATCGGATCGATGGATCTGATCAGGACAATGATCAGAGTCTAACACCTCTGAAATCGTCTGGATTGGAGTCCTATAGCATCATTTGAAAATCAAGGAAGATCAACAGCTAGGGGGACAATGTGACAACCATATGACCTTCGGATGAAAAATCAGACCATACGGATGGACCTGGAGTGACGATCACAGTCCAGCAATGTGAAAATCAACTCGATCCAAGCACCATAGCACCCTCTACAAGAAGAAGAATGTGGATGGCCACGATGGCACAATGAAGCGCCATCGTAGCCCTCCAGCTCGGCCACAACCCCTTCTCCGAAGCTACATCTACGGAGTCTCGTGGATTCAAATCCAACAGCCATAAAATCTCCCCATTGCCCACTTCATCTAACGAGGCCACCAAATTTGAATCCTAACTGTTGGATTACCATCCATTGGTTGAGAGCACGAGCCATCTGATCAATCCACTTAACAATCCAACATGATGGCGCAGTGGTCGTGACAGTTGTTCTTAAGCCACGGATGTGTGGTCGAATCCCCATGGGCGCATGCAATCAACAGTGTGTGGGCGAGCACCAAATTGGGCCACGCAATCTTCATCGAGCGGCACAGATCTCGCCTCTCGGCACAGTGACAACGAATGGATTTGCACACACACGATTATGTATCAGCCGACACTCGATCCGACGTGGATCAAGAGCGCGATCTTAGCGCATTGCCTTCATAAGATCTTTACCTTTGATCAATGATCAAATGGTGGGTGAGCACAGGCGTGTGCTTGGTTGGCGCCAACCTTCAGAGATAGCTTGGCAGACATTGAGTGACTCTTACAACCAACCTTCAGAGATAGCATGGCGGACGTTGAGTGACTCTTACAACCGTCAATAATCACTTGTAGGCACAAGGACAGCTATGTTCATTAGCGAGCGTAAGCTAGACCTACAATGACACTTGTGCTGGATCTACAGCGACGTCCTAGAGGTCGTTATTGGCCTTATGCCTATTCTAGCCTCCTCTCATCCACTTTATGAAGGCCTACACCCCCTCCCTTCCAAGGCATCTCCACCTACTCTACTCCCACCTACTCCTAAGCTCTAGCAAGCCTACCAATGCTCTATTAGAGCTTACTCTCAAGCTCCCAACCCTCCTATCAGTGTAACGAACCTCTGCCTCACCAAATATTCCTTCCTCTTCCCATCACCATTCATAGGTTGCCTTGGAGCCATCCTCCCACCTACATTCCAGTAGCAGATCATCTCCGCCTCTGCACCTCCATTCTGGAGCCATGTTAAAGCTTTTCTCTACCCGACGTCCTCCTACATCTCACCTCCATCATCCCGCTCCTCACCTCCTTCATCCATGCTTCCGTGAGTTGCTTTCGTCTCGCTAAATAGCCGATTCGGGAGATTCCTTCTCACCTCCCTTTCTTTTTATGCTTTCGTAGATTATTGTAATAGACAATTGTGCAATATATATCAGATTTATTTCTATCTCCATTGTGATCCATATTGTTTTCCTGCTTTATAAAAGCAAATGAAAAAAAAATCATAAAACCCCAAAACACCGAAAACAAACAAACGAAGTGTGGTTTTCAAGCAAAGTGAGCATCGCCTCCCTTTGTTCGACCTGGGACTCCCTTGGAGTTTTGATAAATTTTTATTTAATAACAAGTTTTATGATTGCAACAATGGGTTACTATTAACCTCAATTTCAAACATGTGAAACACGTTGCATCCTTTTAGCACCGTTGTCGGGGAGGCAACAGAATTTACTTTCTTTCTTTCTACGCTTCTTTACATTTACATATTATTAACCCTACGTGCCTTTGATCTGCTGTCTTGCAGGTGCCCTAGCATGGAGATCCAAGTGCGGTAGACTGAAGTAAAGTGTGGGTAAAGTATTTTGTAAGTGTCCCCCACATTCACCCCCACTGGTTTCATTTTCCCACATTCATAACCAAGACATAATCTACTTGGGTGTTTGCAAAAACTCTAGGATAGAATTTGTTTATCTTGTTTGTCACCTCCACTTATCTGACCTTTGCATATATAAAAAATAAAAAATAAAAAGATACTTCTTGTGGGATAAATCAACATACATTCACATTTGTGGCACATAACCTAACTTGATTTTTATCCACTCAATCGGGATTCCGACCTGTGGAATCAGAACACACAAATCAACATGTAAAGGAGTAGAAATTTGTCTAGGTTAATCATCTCTATGTGCCAAATTGGTGGTGCATCTGGGTCACTTGATTGAATTGTTTGGACCGTACCACATAATTTAAAATTGATTCGTTTTGTAGCTGCACCATGTTGTCGAGCCCGGATAGGTTGTTAATATGATGATTTTATCGTTGAAGTGTGTATAGTGGTTAACCTAAATCAGACCTAACCATCTCTTTGCAATATTTTTAACCTGGCCTACTTGATTTTTATCTTGTCACTTTTAGGCCCAGGGTCGAACTGAGGGAAGTGGGGTACAAGTCAAGTTTCTACACCTTTCGTACAACGAGTCTCTTCCATTTGTTTATTGTGTTTTTGGTGTTTTCTTATTTAGATTTTTTTTCTGGTAATCTTTGTCCTTGAGGCACACCCTCAAACTTGGGTTCTTGGCATTGAGCCAAAATAGAGTTCCAAGACGGGTCTTGCTATTCACAAGATGGAGTACCTGCAATTCAAAGATTATCTTTTCCCTTTTATATATATTTTTTTGCCTTTTTACTATCAGGAAAGAGAAACAGAAATAAGGTAAATATAGTATATATATATAGGTATATAATATTTATTAAAGGGGTGGGGGTGGAGGTGGAGATGGAGTGTAGCACGGTGTCAAGTTGGTCGTTGTCTGGAAAGACGCAACCAACAGGATGAGGTGCCACGTGTAAGGTGTAAGATGGATGGTGGAAGATGAATGCGAACACGCTTTTTCTACGCGTGTATCAGGGAATATCAGCAACCGGTGCAGATATTCCCACGATACCACGTATGGTAAATAATGTGAAAATATATCTACATATGTATATATATAAATATATCTACATGTATATATGGTTATATATAGGTATATGTATGTATATATATATATATATATATATGTATATGTGTATATATATAAGTATATGTATATATGTAGCTTTACGTATAGATAGATATACGTATAGCTGTATATATATGTATGTATGTATATAATAATAGATAGATGTCTATATATATATATGTATAAATATATACATAATAATATATGTATATATAAGTATATGTAGCTAGATATGTATATATATATATATATATGTATATATAAGTAGGTGTGTACGTATGTATATATATATATATGTGTATGTGCGTGTGTGTATATGTAAGTATATATATGTGTATATATTTATGTATATATATATATAAGTATATGTATATATGTAAATATATATGTATATATATATATGCATACCGATACTTAATTATATACATACTACTATATATATTGATATAAGTATATATATATATGTATATAAGTATATGTATATATGTGTGTGTATATATATATATGTATATATATAAGTATATGGATATATATATGTATATATGTATGTATGTATGCTAATACATAAGTATATAGGTACTACTATATGTATAAATATAAGTATATATATATGTATATATGTATATATATATCAATATATATAAGTATACGTAAATATATATATGTTTATAATAGAGTATGGGTGTGTGTGTGTGTGTGGAAGTGTGAGTGTATGTGTGTGTGATCGTCGGTGTAGAGAGAGTGAGAGAGTGAAAGATAGAGAGCGGGAGAGAGAGAGCTGCCGCATTGCTGAGGGGTGGAGTTAAGGCGTCGGAGATGCAGGGTCGACGTCTAAAGGCTTCCGTGCGTGCACGCGCAAGTGCGTATGGGTGTAGAGAAGAGTGCGCTGGATGGAGTGTGGTGTGGAGAGGACCCAGCGCCCGGCATTGCACGGAGTGGCTAGAATGGGCGCTCGTAGGCACGGGCGAAGGGAGGGCGCGACGTAGACGAGTGCAGGCGAAGGGAGTGGGCGAAGTAGACAAGCAGGCTGATGCAGGTGATGCGGGCGAACATACGCAGGCAGGCTCACACACGGGCGAACAACGGTAGTGGCACGCTGGGTGACCAGTAAAGTGAGAAGCTGACCGGTCACCCCACTGTAGCTACAGTGTCGCGCTGACTCGCGTGAACAATGGCTACAGTGGTCATCCATGCCGCCCAACTGGGAGCTTCAGGTGGTGTGAGTGTGGCTAGCTCGCTGCTGGCATGCGTGGGCTGGCATGCGAGGGAGAAGGCTTGCGCCAGTCAGTTGTGAGCGTGGAGAGCTCGCGACAGAGCATGCAAAGAGGGAGATGAGGGCGCCTGCAGCTTGCGCGGAAGCTTGCAAGTGCTGGCAGGGGTGCAGGGAAGCGCTTGGCTGGCCGCTGGAGTGACGTGAGGTGGCCGGTTGCGGGCGTGCGACAGAGTGAAGAAGCGGGAGGTGGAGAGGGCACGCAGGCATGTGCGGAGGGCGAAGGCGGCTGCTGCTGCCTTGCCGCTGCTGCAGGGCGTGCGAAGCTTTGAGCTGCGAGCTTGAAGCTGCCGCTCCAATGGCTGGAATGGCAAGAACGGAAAAAACAATGAAGAAAGCCACCACGCCCACCGGCTCTTTGAAGAGCTGGGCGGTGGTGGTCTCACTATGGTGGTGTGCACTACAGTGAGGGCTCCTGCCTGTTAGGTGTCTCCGAGGAGGAGGGACAGCGTGTGGAGGGGAATGGAGGAGAGGGCGGTGGCCTGGAGAAGAAGCTGCAGGTGGGTTGTTTCTTAGTTGGGACCAGGCTTGTTTTGAAGAGAAGACGTGGCTTTTATAAAGGAAGAAGGCATGGCTGGGAATGGCTGCATGCGGCTGCAGGGAGAGGGATGGAATGGCTTGGAAGGGAGAGGGATGGAGAGTAGGGAATGGTGCAAGGAGAAGAAGTTGCTCCATGCAGTGCAGCCGCGGTTAGGAAGTCAAAATAAAAATGAAAATAAAAAATGGAGATGGAAATATTGCAAAGATGCACTTGAGGAAAAATGTAAAATGCAAGGCCACTTATTTCATTCTCCTCCCTTCTCAATTAAATGCATGCATGCATGTATTTTTACAATGCAACTATGGAGACCTAATATGCATTGGTAATGCTAGGAAATAGCACAAGTTGTCACAATTGCAGGCATATTTTTGCGGTGCAATCATATACCCCCATGCCTATCTTTTGCTAGTCCCTAGTAAAACATTTTTTTATAGTATTTAGAAATGATCTTTAAGCTGAAGATTTTCTTCTGAGGAGACATAGGAGTATTTATTTTTGGATATTGTGAGAACCAATTGTAGAGAAGACTACCTGTACTTTAAGCCTCACATGACAAAGATCATTTCTCGACTAACCAGGACTGTTGATATTTAAACCTTAAGTACGATTTCCAGGACCCAGGAGGTTTTTGTCGTACTCAAGAGCTCAAGAGATTATGGCTTCTGCTTAGTGAAGGATCAAGACTGACCAAATGAACATTATGACTCAAGCCCAGGGTTTCACGAATCTTTAAGTACAGGTTGGTCCCAGTTTCAGCTCGTGTTTTCGGATTAACCCTTAAGAAGATGACGAAAAACTCAACTCCCATTTTCTGACATTTGTGGCTCAGGGTATTTGCCACCTACCCTGAAGAACTTTTTGTAGGGCTAAGACTTTATAGATATTTGTGAGAAATACTGACTTATTTGAGTTTTTTTTTTTTAACACATCCCAGTATATCTCTTACACTTTTTTTTTTTTTGAAGGAACACACTTTTCTTTTTGGTGGGAGAGTTTCCTTTTGGTGGAAAGAGTTTCTCCTAAACACAAGACTAAAACCTGGGATAAAAAGTCTACCTACGCGCACAGGTAAGGACTCCACATTCCCTAATGAACACTAGGGTTGGATCTTATGTTCACCTGGTCTTTCCTGATATGTATAGTGTGAACCAAGTTTACTTCAGCTCACAAGTAGAAGCAAACCAACGGATCCTATACTACTGTCTCAGGTACAAGAATACATCCTTAATTAGGAGAGATTGCAATCTATTTTTTCAATGCTCAAGTGAATTAGGCCGAGCCTGAGCGAATCAAGCTTGTGTGGCCTGGAAAGTCTTCAAAACAGAGGTTGAATATCCATAAACACTTATTGTATTTTTATTTCAGCCTTTAGATCATTACTAAATACCATTTTCATTTTCTCCCTTTTATATATATATATATATAGAAACTGCATGATACCCTAAAATACCCAGATCGTAAGGATGCCTATCCACCCCCCCATGTCAAACAATGCTATGTCCTCATATGCATGCAAGGAAGGGAAGAGAAAGGATGAAAGATCAGGTAACGAGAGCTGAAGAGTAGGGTATATAGCAGGGTGGTAGGGTGGGTGGTGAAGTGAAAAGTGAAGTGATCGTGACAGTGAAGTGAAAAGTGATGGAGGACGGTGAGTGTTGTTGGGGTGCCTCCCAACGAGCACTGAATTTAACGTCCCCAGCTGGACTCAGAATGAGGCAAAGAATTAGTTACCCTCCTGTAGGGCAACGGTTTCTCCAACGGGGGCAGGTTCATGAGTCAGATAGGGTTTCAAATGCTGCCTGTTAACCGTAAATTTACGCCCAGATTTGGGATCTTCAATCTCGACGGCCCCAGTGGGGAATGTTCTTGAGACCAGGAAAGGACCAGTCCATTTGGACTTCAATTTCCCAGGAAAGAATTTGACTCGGGCATTATGGAGCCAAACTTGCTGAGATGGCTCAAATTCTTTCCACCGAATACGACTGTCGTGAAAAGCCTTAGTGCATTGTTTGAAGGTTAAAGCAGAATCATAGGCTTCACAACGAAGCTCTTCTAGCTCTTGAAGTTGGAGTTTCCTTTCTCGACCACACAGGTCTGGTCGAGGTTACATTGACGAATCACCCAATAAGCATGGTGCTCCAACTCCACGGGCAAATGACAAGGCTTCCCATAAATAATTCTATACGAAGACATACAAAGGGGAGCCTTGAAGGCGTTCCAATATGCCCAAAGTGCATCAATCAGCTTGTCGGACCAATCCTTACGGTCAGGCTAAACCATTTTCTGGAGAATTTGATTGATTTGCCGGTTCGACACCTCTGCCTGGCCGTTCGTCTGAGGATGATACGTGCATGCGATACGATGGTGGACTCCGTATTTCCTCTGAAGTGCCCGAAAGGAAGCGTGGGTGAAGTGCCTTCCTCTATCTGAGATAATGGCTCGAGGGATCCCAAAGCACGGAAAGAAGTGCTCTTTGACAAATCGGGTGGAAATAACCTGCTCAACACGGCGCGCGGGAATAGCCTCGATCCATTTCGAAACATAGTCAACGGCTACGAGGATGAATTCGAAGCCGTTGGATGGAGGAAAGGGACCCATGAAGTCAATTCCCCAGATGTCGAAGATTTCTGCAGCTAGGATGGGTTGCAAGGGCATCATGTCACGACGTGACACTGACCCTAACGACTGGCACCTACTGCAATGCTTGCCATAATTGTGTGCATCCTGGTGAAGGGAGGGCCAAAAGAAACCGCACTGCAACACCTTGGCTACAATTTTCCTCCTAGAGAAATGTCCTCTGCTAGCCTTATCGTGGCAGAAGGATAGCACACTAGGGAACTTGCTATCAGGAATACAGCGATGGATGATTTGATCAGCACCTATCTGAAAAAGAAGTGGATTATCCCAGAAATAATACTTTGCTTCTGCCATGAGATGCTCACGCTGGTTTTTAGGCCAGCCATGTGGAAGGGATCCAGAAGCAAGGTAATTGGCAATGTCGGCATACCACGGTCCACTTGCCACATTTATTGCCAATAGGTGCTCATCAGGAAAAATTTCATTAATCGGTAGAGTAAGTCCAATATGGACAGGGTCCAGTCTAGAAAGGTGATCAGCCACAACATTCTAGGCTCCGACCTTATCGCGAATCTCAATGTCAAATTCCTGGAGCAGAAGGATCCAACGAATCAGTCTAGGCTTGGCATCCTCCTTGTGCATGAGATGGCGAATGGCCGTGTGATCAGTGAAAACAATAACGTGAGAGCCCAGAAGGTAAGAGCGAAATTTCTCCAGCCCAAAGACGACCGCCAGTAGTTCTTTTTCGGTGGTAGTATAATTACGCTGGGCCTCGTCCAATGTCTTATTGGTGTAGTACACCACGAAGGGGTGTCTACCGCGTCATTGTCCCAGGATGGCTCTGACTGCAAGGTCGGAAGCATCACACATAAGTTCAAAGTCGAGGGACCAATCAGGCAGCTAGAGAACAGGGGCCTTGGTGACAGCATTACGCAGCTGCATGAATGCTTGTATACAGTTGGGGCCCATATCGAAGGGTACGTCGGTTGATAGGAGATGAGTTAATGGTTGAGAAACTTTGGAGAAGTCTTTGATGAATCTCCTATAAAAACTGACGTGTCCCAGGAAGGAGCGAATTTGTTTGACAGAGCCAAGCACAGGTAAATCAGTAATGACATCGAGCTTAGCTCTGTCAACCTCGATACCCCTATCGGAGATGATATGTCCAAGAATAATTCCCTCATGCACCATAAAATGAAGTTTTTCCCAGGAAAGCACGAGGTTTACATCAATACATCTCCTAAGGATACGAAACAGGTTGGCAAGACATTCGTCGAAAGATGGTCCGAAGACCGAAAAGCCATCCATGAAGACCTCGAGAAAGTCACCCACCATGTCATGAAATATCGCCAACATGCATCTCTGGAAAGTTGCTGGTGAGTTACAAAGTCCGAACGGCATCCTTCTAAATGTGAAGGTGCCAAAAGGGCAGGTAAAAGTGATTTTCTCTTAGTCTCGGGGGTCAATTGCCACCTAGTTATATCCTGAGAATCCATCCAGGAAAAAGAAAATTTTATTTCCCACTAACCGCTCCAAGATTTGGTCAATGAATGGTAGTGGAAAGTGATCTTTCTTGGGTGCCACATTGAGTTCCTATAATCTACACACATTGTCCAAGATGTAGGAGTGCGTGTAGGGATGGATTCACCCCTGTCATTGACATGGATGGTGAGTCCTGCCTTTTTGGGAACAACGTGAATCAGACTCACCCAGGGGCTATCACTGATCAAGTAGATTATACCTGCATCCAGCCACTTAATGATTTCTTTCTTAACGACCTCCCGTATGTTAGGGTTGAGACGTCGCTGCATCTCGCGGGAAGGTCGAGCCTCCTCCTCCGTATATATACGGTGAGTGCAGTAGGCAGGGCTAATGCCAAATAAGTCTGATAAAGACCATCCAATGGCTACCTTATGTTCTATGAGGACCTTAGTTAGTTTGCACTCTTGCTCCCTGGTCAATTTTGAACTGATGATTATAGGGAGTGTTTCATTTGGTCCCAGGAAAACATACTTAAGTGTGTTAGGCAACTCTTTCAGCTCGAAAGTGGATGGTGAAAGGTCTGGCATTTCTTGGGATGAGAGTGTCCCAGGCTAGTTGGAGAACAAGTCAGGAGGAAGAAATTGGCCTTCAGGTTGGCCAAGAAGAGGGGCTTCTTGGATAGATGGATCCAAAAAGGAATTGCCCCAGTGAGTAGGATTTGGGCTTAAGGTCCCTATGTGGACTTGTAAATCCACCTGATTTGGTGAGAAAGAAAGGGCAATCTGATCTTCAAGAGTGTGGACCGGCGGTGAGCAGCCCAAATATGACTCAGACCACGAGGTATGGGAAGTGGAGAAAACCTTGTCAGAAGTCTGGGATGGGGGAACGTCACAGTATGTGTTGATCAGGCAATCGTCAGGTAATCTGCAGTAGCCAGAATAGGTCCCAATTAGTCCGATACACGCACTGACGGTCATGTCCTCATCAGACGTGTCATCCTCGATGCAATCGCAATCAAAGTTCTTGGCTGCCTTGAAGATGTTAAGCTTGATCTTTTCAGATCCAACGGCAATCTTGATACAGCCTGACTTGCAGTCGATATGGGCACAGGCTGTGGCCAAGAAAGGTCGACCGAGGATGATCGGACAATCAGAAAGTGAACTAGGAACTTCCATATCTAAAATAAGAAAGTCAATAGGAAAACAGAGACTGTTGACCCTAACCACCATGTCTTCCACCACACCTTTCGAGATTTTGACAGAACGATCTGCTAACTGCAATGTGACAGGGGTGGGTTTCAGATTACCTAAGGAAAATTTTTCGAGCATGATGGTCGGTATGAGATTTATGGAAGATCCTAATCAAGCAGGGCACGATTAAAATTGCAGCCTTGGATGCTACAGGAAATAAGCGATGTGCCCGGATCTTTCTGCTTCGGTGGTAGGTTTGACAGTATAGCACAACTCGCATGAGGCGAGAGAACCACCAGATTCTTAGTTTTCTTTGACTGTCGCTTAGGTGTTGTGTAATCCTTGAAAAATCAGGCTACAGTAGTATGTGATCGATAGCCTCGAGTAGGGGTACCTTGATTTCTACATCCCTGAACAAATTACACAGGTTATCAAAGGCTTGTGTGTCTTTCTTCTTGCCTTTTGGCCCCTTCAGTAGAGCCTCAAGGAATGGGACTGATTCTGGCATCAATTTAGGTGTATCATCCTCTTGCGAATGCGGTGCGCATCCAGAATGAGAGGGCAATGAAGAAGAAGATGGGCTAGGATTATGTCGAGGCAGATCGACGATCTGCTTTCCGTTCCTCGTAGTGATAGCATTGGACGATGCAGGTCCAGTGGGATCATACGGCGGAGGAGGGTTCGCAATAGGGACATAAGAGTGCGATGCTGCAGCGGGATTAGCTTGAAATCCCAGTTGAATGCTCGGAGCTTCCAGAATTTGATTAACCTGCCCCTGAGAAGGTCGTACCTGTGGTTGAGGACCATAGGGTATGAAGTTTCGTGGGTTTGGAACAGGTTGGGCAGGAAGAGTGCCCTGAGATCGAGTCACCATGCATAGTTGACTGATCTCAGCATTCTACTGCATCAATTGGTGCTGAAGAGAGGTCATGTTCTCTTCATGGCGCTTTGACATTTCCATCATCATTCACATCAATTTCACAAGAGGACTTGATGCGTGCTCTGTTTGCGGTACGCAAGGGCCTGATGGCAGATTCGCCATAGGATTAGACTGGGCCCTTGGGATGATGGGTGTGGACGGTCGCACTGGTACACCCGTGGGGTTTTGGCGCTGCGGGTTGTTGGACCATGCGAAATTTGGATGATTACGCCGCCCTAGGTTATAAGTGGCAGAGAACGGGTTGTTCCCCAGGGCGCGAGCGTCTTCTATGCCAGAAGACGCGTCCGCATGTAAGTATGCATCCGAGCACATAGAGGATTGGTCCTCCGTGTCAAAATACTGGTCGCAGAAGCCAGTTCCACATGACTTACCGAGTCGCTCGGCACGACACTCGGTAAGGATGGTCTTACGGGGTTTCTCGGGATAAGCATGGTGTTGGGAGAATTTCGATTGTGACGAAGTGGTGAGTGGGGGTGTTTGCCAGAGATCGGGCGGGGTTGGCAAGAAGCTCGTCCAGCTTCTCGTGCATGACGGAGACTTCATCCAGTTTTTGTGCTATAAGGCTGAGATTAGTGGATGAATGGGAGGGTCCCGTGTCAACTTCGTGGACATTTCGGGGCTAGCTAGTATGATTAAAGGTGACAATGGAAGCATTGTTCATCGAGTTTTCGCTCATATTTTTAAAAAATTCAAATGCTCCATTTTCGTCTTTATTCATAAAGTTCCCTCCGCAGGAAGCGTCTGCAATCTGCTTCAAAGTCTCATTTAGCCCATAGTAGAAAATCTGGGCTATATGCCACTTAGGCAGACCATGGTGCGGACACTTCCTGAGGAGGTCATTATACCTCTCCCATGCCTCATGAAATTGTTCGTCGTTTTGTTGCGTAAATGAAGCAATAGCACGGTGAAGCGCATTGGTTCGCCCAATTGGGAAGAAATTCTTGAGAAACGCTGTTCGCATCTCTTCCCAAGAGTGGATGGTTCTCCCAAGGGTGCGTAACCATTGCAACGCTTTATCCCGCAATGAAAATCGGAACATCTTCATGAGGACTATAGGTAACCTGACATTTCTTGGTTTAATAGTTTCATCCAGTCGGGTTAGGTCTTCCAAGTGGATAAACGGGTCTTCACTTGCAAGAGCATGAAAGTGAAAATTTATTAGGCCAATTATGTTCGATTTTACTTCAAAGTCGTCCCCGCCCAAGGGAACCTGAATTTATCCTATGGTCTCTATAGCAGTGGGATTCTGATAGGAGCTAAGAGACCTAGGCTCCTCCCGTTTGGGAGGGTTCTGCCTTTCCTCCAATGTTTCCTGAATGGCCTCAATTTGCTCATTATACATTTCCATTTGGGCTTGGAGGTTGGTTATGGGATCTACAGCTCCACCACCTAGTGGGTACTGAGGGAGGTTTCCACCCTCGGGATTTGGGGGTGGGCGTGCAGCCATGTTTGTGGAGGAGGAGGATGATTCGGCTTCTTTTCTAGATTTATCAGGCAATTCAAATAGTTCAGGGTTTTGTGACCTCCTCCCAAACATGCACTACCGCAGGAAGAGTTGGGGAGATGAGAAGGGAAAAGAGATGAGAGAAACGACGTCGCAAAGGTACACTTGACGACAAATCAACACAATCAAATTTCTAACCTTTACAGTGTGCCCTTAGACCTAAAGATCTAAGTTACCTACTATCACGAACTACGGAACCGAATGCGAGCACCGTAGAACCACCGGGCTAGATTGGAAGGCCATTTTCCCAAGTCTTAGACACCTGATAGCACGCGGGAACTCTCACCAGCACGTAGACGCTACACGCAGGTAGTTAGACCTCTAATCCTTAAGAAGGGTCAAGTTACTGCCAGTTTTAGTTAAAGGCTTAGGGTAAGTGCTTTTGGAATGTGAAGGGCATTATTTACGGGTAATGGCCAAGTGACTGATTTTCATAGTGTGTAAAACAAGCATGCAATGGGGAAATCTCCCCGAATTGAAGTTCTTAATTGGCGAATGGATTTTAGAGTTCAGCCTTTAGGTAGCATGGATTTTAGGATTTCGCTGAAATACCAATTCAACCAATCTCCGGATTTTGTGAGAATACAAGTTTTCTTTCCAAGCCCAACAAACCCTTCTTCAATATCAGTTGGTTAATGCATGCTAAAATGCAATGGCCGACCCTAAATGGAGATTTCTATGTGTCGATGCACGAAACAGTTTTAAATTAGTGTGAAAGGGAGCCAAAGCACTTCAATTCAAGTACTCCGAATCACTAGAAAGATGTCCACACAAGGCTCAATCAACAAATAAAGAAACTAAAATTGTTGGTGTTGAAATACTCAGGATCGAATCTGAGGTAAGTTGAAAAGTCATGGTGGGGTTGGAATCAACTCAATTCCAAGTCTCCCCACCAAAAATGTGATCCCAAATTGTAGAGAAGTGAGGCAAAAGAGGGGTGCAATCAATCTTTATATGTTTGCCTCAAGGAATACTTCCCATGGCGAGAAATTCAAGAATAAAGAATCTTGGATTTTCTCTATGCGAAGTACGGCGGGAAATCCCGGGGCAGTGGGAGTGAAGACAATCAATCAAACAAGCGAATTTTAATCCACTTGCCCCAAGAGATCCCAAGAAGTTTTTCTAGTTTTTTTCTTTTTTAGTTATTATTATTATTATCATGATTAAGGTTACAAGTTAACCTAGGTTGCTAAGAAAAGAAAACCTACTTATTTGGCAACGTGTGCGAAGCTCCAATGTGCTGTCAACGTCTTTATGCTCTCGTTTTCGCCTGCCCACGTTCCCAACTTCATCTACCTATCTTCTCCTTGCAACAGGTCCACCTGCACACCAAAAACAAAAACACCCGTGAAGAGAGAAGAGAAAAATTGAAAGGAATTGAATAGAAACTTACTTGAAGGCACACTTCCCCGGCAATAGCGCCAGAAAAGAGTATGTTGTCGAGCCCGGATACGTTGTTAATAGGATGATTTTATCGTTGAAGTGTGTATAGTGGTTAACCTAAATTGGACCTATCCATCTCTTTACAATATTTTTAACCTGGCCTACTTGATTTTTATCTTGTCACTTTTAGGTCTAGGGTCGAACTCAGGGAGGTGGGGTAGAAGTCAAGTTTCTATGCCTTTCCTACAACGAGTCTCTTCCATTCGTTTATTGTGCTTTTGGTGTTTTTTTTATTTAGATTTTTTTCTGGTAATCTTTGTCCTTGAGGCACACCATCAAAATTAGGTTCTTGGCTTTGAGCCAAAAAAGAGTTCCAAGACAGGTCTTGCTATTCGCAAGACAGAGTATTTGCAAGTCAATGATTATCTTTTCTCTTTTATATATTTTTTTATCTTTTTACTATCAGCAAAGAGAAATAGAAATAACATAAATATAGTATATATATATAGGTATATAATATGTATATAAAGGGGTCAGGGTGGAGGCGGAGATGGAGTGTAGCACGGTGTCGAGTCTGTCGTTGTCTAGAAAGACGCAACCAACAGGACGAGGTGCCGAGTGTAAGGTGTAGGATGGATGGTGGAAGATGAATGCGAACACGCTTTTTGTACTCATGTATCGGGGAATATCAGCAACTGGTGCAGATATTCCCACGATACCACGTATGGTAAATAATGTGAAAATATTTCTATATATGTAAATATGTAAATATATCTATATGTATATATGGTTATATATAGCTATATATATGCATATATATATATATGTGTGTGTGTGTATATATATGTATATATGTATATATATAAGTATATGTATATATGTAGCTATATGTATAGATAGATATATGTATAGATGTATATATATGTATGTATTTATATAATACGAGATAGATGTTTATATATATATATATATATATATATAATAATATATGCATATATAAGTATATGTAGCTAGATATGTATGTATATGTATATAGTAATATATGTATATAAAGATATATGTAGCTAGATATATATATATATATATGTATATATGTATGTATATATAAGTAGGTGTGTTTGTATGTTTTTATATATATATATGTTTCTATACTTAGTTCCATAGGTAATAATAATATATATATATATATGTATATTTACATATATATATGTATGTATATAAGTATATATATGTGTATATATATATAAGTATATGTAAATATGTAAATATATATCTATATATATATATATATATATATATATATATGAGTATATAGATATATGTATATAAATATATATATGTATACCAATACTTAATTATATAAATACTACTATATATATAGATATAAGTATATATATATATGTATATAAGTATATGTATATATGTGTATACATATATGTATATATATAAGTATATAGATATACATATTTATATATGTATGTATGTATAATAATACAAAAGTATATAGGCACTACTACATGAATAAATATAAGTCTGTATATATATATATATGTATATGTATATAAATATATGTATATATATATCAATATATATAAGTATACGTATATATATATGTTTATAATAGAGTATAGGTGTGTGTGTGTGATCATCGGTGTAGAGAGAGTGAGAGAGTTGTTGTGAGAGAGAGTGAGAGAGCGGAAGAGAGAGAGCGGGAGAGAGTGAGCTGCCACACTGCTGAGGGGTGGAGTTAAGGCGTCTGAGCTGCAGCGTCGACGACTGAAGGCTTCCGTGCGTATTCGTGTGTAGAAGAGTGTGCTAGATGGAGTGTGGCATGGAGAGGACCCAGCGCCCAGTGTTTCATGGAGTGGCTGGAACAGGCGGTCGCAGGCGCGAGCGATGGGAGGGCGCGACGCAGACAGGTGCCGGCGAAGGGAGTGGGCGAAGCATACGTGCGGGCTAATGCGAGCGACGTGGGCAGAGATGCGCAGGCGGGCGCTCGCACGGGCGAACGTCGGTAGTGGCGCACTGGGTGACCGGTAAAGTGAGAAGCTCACCGGTCACCCCACTGTAGCCACAGTGTCGCGTAGACTCGCGTGACCAGTGGCTACAGTGGTCGGCTGCGCCGCGCAATCGGGAGCTGCATGTGGTGTGAGTGTGGCCAACTCGTGGCTGGTGCGTGCGAGGGAGAAGGCTTGCGCCAGTTGGTTGTGAGCGCAGAGAGCTCACTACAGAGTGCGCGGAGAGGGAGGCGAGGGCGCCTGCAGCTTTCGCGGAAGCTTGCAGGTGCTGGCAGGGGTGCGGGGAAGTGCTTGGCCGGCCGCTGCAGTGACATGCGGTGGCCGGTTGCTGGTGGGAGAGCGCACGACAGAGTGAAGAAGCAGGAGGCGGAGAGGGCACGCAGGCACGCGCGGCGGGCAAAGGCGGCTGCTGCTGCTGCCTTGCCACTGCTGCTGGGTGTGCGAAGCTTTGAGCTGCAAGCTTGAAGCTGCCACTCCAATGGCTGGAATGGCAGGCACGGAAAAAATAATGAAGAAAGCCAGCACGCCCATCGGCTCTTTGAAGAGCTGGCGGTGGTGGTGTCACTGTGGTGGTGTGCACCACAGTGAGGGCTCCTGCCTGCCGGGCGTCTCCAAGGAGGAGGGCCGGCATGTGGAGGGGAATGGAGGAGATGGCGGTGGCCTAGAGAAGAAGCTGCAGGTGGGTTGTTTTTTGGCTGCGACCAGTCTTGTTTTGAGGAGAAGAAGACATGGCTTTTATAAAGGAAGAAGGCATGGCTGGGAATGGCTGCATGCGGCTGCAGGGAGAGGGATGGAATGGCTTGGACGGGAGAGGGATGGAGAGCAGGGAATGGTGCACGGAGAAGAAGTTGCTCCATGCAATGCAGCCGCGGGAACGAAGTCAAAATCAAAAGGAAAATAAAAAATGGAGATGGAAATATTGCAAAGATGCACTTGAGGAAAAATGTAAAATGCAAGGCCACTTATTTCATTCTCCTCCCTTCTGAATTAAATGCATGCATGCATGTATTTTTAGAATGCAACTATGGAGACTTAATATGCATTGGTAATGCTTGGAAATAGAACAAGATGGCACAATTGCAGGCGTATTTTTTCAGTGCAATCACACCACATGATTCAATATTTAGCTCAAGCCAGGCACTCCATAATTCATGTTGATTTATAAAGGAAAAACACTTGAACTCATGATTTCAAACTTGGTTTGCCTCCTAGAAATTTGGTTGAATATTCCTAATATTTGAATCCTAAAAGCTATTAAGCAAGATTCGAACCGTAAAATTCACCTCATCCTCAATAATCTTGCTTGAAGATGTTTTTGTTGTGCACATACACATTCTCAAACAGATCACTAAGGGCACAACCAATTAAGGGCACATCACATTACAGAAGCACCAATATCCCAAGCCTAACTAAAATTGATTAGACAACGGCCATAAGGACTGATTCGCACTTCGAGGCCCAAATTGAGATTATTCACAATTAACCTGCTTATACTAGTCAATTAGATATCTAGCCATGGGAGTAGCATCAAAAGCCCACGGCTGGGGGGTACACTAGGAACCGGAGGCATAAGCCAAAGGAAGAACCTTTTCCCTAGTCCCTCCTTCTAACTGGTTGGATTGCTTGGTTATAGGTAGAGTAAATCGTCCATAATATTAGGAAGGATTCTGAGAGTCAGTAAACCTTTAGGATGCCCAACCTAAGGATAGGCTTGTATTTTTTGTGCTGCAGGGTCCCTTATCTTCCACGTCCTTCCGACTTCCTTCCATTGTAAGCTTGGGAGGTCATTGAACCCTCATTTAGAAGGACCTATTGACCATTCCCGGAGGCGGAGGTTCATTTTTAGCCAAGTAGATCCCATGGATGATCAGCAACCACCACCCCCACCCCCGAACCAGCAAG
Source organism: Thalassia testudinum (assembly GCA_037157565.1). Taxonomy (NCBI): domain Eukaryota; kingdom Viridiplantae; phylum Streptophyta; class Magnoliopsida; order Alismatales; family Hydrocharitaceae; genus Thalassia; species Thalassia testudinum. The sequence continues at coordinate 15,900,985 of JAZHRO010000063.1, forward strand.
AGCTGATTCAGAGGCAGTTGGAAGAATTGCAGCAGATGCAGCAATGGTTCCAAAGAATGAATTGTCAGGGTGCTCGGTCCTTGAAGTATTTCTATGATCCTTCAAACTATGAGGATCGTCCCAGTGTTGTGTTCCGTACCGGTGATGTTGAGATCAAGCCCAAGGTTTTGAGTCTAATTAAACACTATCACTGGCTTGGCTCAAGAGGACCCATTCCAACATTTGGAGGGCCTGATCACTCTAGTTCAAACCACTAAATTGCGGAATGTGGATGAAGAATAGAAGCTCATGAGGCTTTTCCCCCATTCACTCACGGGGATAAGGCCGCACATTGGTATCGTGCCATTGGAATGCCGATTGCTACCTGGATGGCTTTGAAATCGGCCTTCCTGAAGAAATTCTTCCCGATTGGGCGAACCAATGCATTGCAATGGGCAATTACCACTTTTGTCCAGTGGCAGGGGTAACCATTTCATGAGTCCCAGGAGAGATTCCAGGATTTGTTGCAGAAGTGTCCACGCCACGAGATGCCTAAATGGCAACTTGTATAGATTTTTTATCATGGGTTGAATGATCAACTCCGTAATCATGTGGATGCTTCTTGTGGAGGCAATTTCCTCAACAAAGACATAGATAGTGCATGTGATTTGTGTGAGGAAATGAGAGAAAATTCTTTAAACCACGCCTCCATGGAAACCTTCAACCGATCCCAACAAACTAGATCAAATGCCATTGATGCCCAAGATTCTCATACATTTGATACGGAATTGATCTGCAATAGATTAGATAAGATGGATCTGGCTGCTAAACGAAAGGAAGAATGGATGTCCGGAAAGTCTAACTTTTCTAGATCCACTCAATCCTAGGGATCGAGATTCCATTCTTCGCATGTTCCTATGGGATGGGAGTTTGTGAACCAGCTAGAGTGGGCTCGACCTTCGAGCCAACTCTTCTCGGAACCATATGGGTTCCAAACTGGGGCCATTGATCCCAGTTCTTTTGATCCTTCCTCATCTTCATCTTGTGAGAATATTCATGCTTTGCAGGAGAATGTTAGGGCCAACCCTTACTTGAATTCCTACAATTCTGGTTGGAAAAATAACCCTAACTTCTCTTGGAAAGATCAGGGGCAGCAGACCCAATATCGACCCAACAACTATGTTCCGCAAAAACCAATGGGTCAGGGTCATGTATATACTCAATTGCCCATGAATGAGGTTAATCAATTCTTGTGGAATGCTCAACAACCTGCCAAGCAGGATGATTTAAACATGAAGATGGTAGAAACGCAAGGGTTAATGCTCCAGCTCATGCAACAAATGAAAACTTTGCCGGATACCTTGCAATTCAGACTTTATGCAAATAACCGACAGCCTGGATCTTTGCCATCACAACCTGTACCAAACCTAACGAATGTATAGAACCGAGGCGCTAGGCCTTAAGGGTTTTGTAATAATGGGGAGTCATATGCTCAAGCTCATGCTATCTATCAGGCTACCCCAGCCCCTCCCGGAGTGAACCAACCTCCTACCATAATCAACCGGGAGCCTCCTGTTTTGGCCAACCCTCCCCAAGGCACTAACCAACAACATTTTGCTACTGCAAACACCATCACCTTGAGTGGTAGTAGACATAAGGGACCTATCCAACCCCATGTCAACACCATTTGGCCCTGTAGCAAGAATTCCAGATTCCCAACTAAGAATGTGATCAACAAAACATCAGAGTCAGATTTGGGAGTATGTTGTTGTATAGGCAAATAGAAAAAGTCAGAGGAGAAATTGGAGGAAAGGATGTCCTTACTTCAAGCTTTCAAATTGACAATCATTTTACTCCTTGCAGCTATCAGTTCAATGCCTGCCTATGCCATAGGTTTACAGAATTCATATGAAGCAAAGCGTAGAGCGGAATATGGAAACATTAGGAGAGTAGTATTGTCTGATAACATAAGCATACTGATCTTAAACAAGCTACCTCTTAAGAAGCAAGACCCGAGAGCGTCACTAATTTCCTACACAATAGGAAACATCACTTCTGACCGGGCCCTTCTCGACTTGGGCACTTCCATTAATGTGATCCCCACCTCCCTGCACATGGAATTGGGTCTAGGCTACCTAAAACACACTGACATAACTTTGTAGTTAGTTGATAGATCCATCACAAAATCAAGGGGTATTTTGGAGGATGTTTTAGTCAAGGTTAATGATTTGCATTACCTTGCTAATTTTATAGTCCTGGACATGGAAGTACCAAAATCGCTCAGCCACACCTCGATTATTTTGGGAAGACCTTTCTTGGCTACCGCCAAGGCAATGATTGATTGTGAATCGGAAAATATAGAAACGACCTCTAGGAGTAAAGAAAATCGATTTAATATTTTTTAGGTCTCAAAGAAGGATAAAATTAAGTGTGGTTTGATGGAGCAGCTTGGTAGAATAGAGGAGCTAATGGCCATACATACCTTAGACAACCTTTTAAGGGCCAACTCAACCCAAACTCAGAAAGAAAATCACATGGTTGCCAGTACAATTGAGGACAATGGAAACATGCATCCAATGTAGCAACACAACATGAAGAAGATACTCATGAAATTGGTAATCCGTTGGATGATTCACATGATCAAGTTATAACCCAACAACGTCCTCATCTCGAATTTTTAGAGTTTGAGGTTCAACTTTTGGGTGGGAATCACGAGGATCAAAATTGTTGGATCAAGCACCCTGATTGTGAGGAGAAAGTTGATCTTGGGGAGAAACTTTTGAAACGTTAGAGTACCAACAAAGCCCCGACACATCACAAAACCCTCATCATCCTTGTTCTCCCAACCATTGCATAATTTCTATATCTACCCACACCTCTTCTGTAATGAACCAACAAAACTCCTATTGGAGACCATTTGGGCTCTCTTTGCACCACCAGCTTGTCACTTTCATTAATCATCTCTTTCGAAAGGCCATTTTTTTTACTCTCCGGAACCCAAATCTTGGGGCCCGGAGACTATGTTATTGCAGCCTCAATGTTAGTTATATTTGATTGAGGACCTTGCCTAGCTGATGGCACTAAACTCAGCACGTGTAAAGATTATTCCAAGCTGACCAGAATCTCATAGAAACAAAGTGCAATTTTTCCACGTCTACTCTCTTGCGTGCTTTCATTTTTAACAAGGAGGACAATGCATTAGCTAAGCATTGGGAGTTGGATATATCTTATGATCTTTTTGTCAGCTGTAATAGTAATTCTTTGTTATTTTAGTTTTATGAAAAGATAGAATTAGAAGATGAGAACGTAGGCATTAGGAGTTGCAAACTTTAAGACTTGATACTTTGAGACCTGAATACTTGGACTTTTCAGGTCTTCGGGATTAATTAGCCCGGGTGTACACTCAAATGTGGACTTCGTCTCAAGTCCTCACTTTGTCAATCTTATTTTCATTCTATAAATAATTTGGGATGATAAGTATGCGACTTATCAACCCGCTCTCTAATTTAAGGGGACTTTAAGCCTGAGCATCTAAACACTTTTTGGCACTAACTCACTTTTTCGCAGTTTCTTCGAAAATTAGGTAGCTAACGAACTGTCTAGGTTGGTATGGATGGTACGTTGTCCGTATTAACATCTCATCGGCCGGTTGTCCAGAGACTAGCGACAAGACCATTTTCTTCATACTGCCTTTAGGTAAATCCTAGATCAGGGAAGCCACCTACTTAAAAAGATGGAAAAAATAATAGAAAAGGGAGAAAAAAAGAACCACATTACATGGAATGAGTATGGTTGGCAAGTTGCCATGGATAAAAGCCCATTGGCCTATTGTCCAGAGCCCAGCTTACAAAAATGCACAATAATTCCCAAAACACGTCAGGAAGAAGTGGGGAAGTAGAATAAATTGGGGAGATATACACTGGGTTCGCCCTTCTGTTGACCCCATAAATAAAAGTAGGGAGACATCTACCATTCAAAAAGATAAACCCTTAGGCAAGGTCACCTCGGGTCGTAGAAACCTGAAGTTCATTTCAATGACCACCTAGTGAGTCTTTCACTATTTTCACAAAATGCTTAGCACTTAGAGTCCTTTTCGTGTCTTAGGCAGGTCAGGTAGTCATAAAAAATTATCTGAACACTCTCAAACTCTAAAACATCCAAAAAAATAAATAAAGAAAAGAAGAAAAATAGAAAAAATGTATCTTCCCTTTGCAAATAAAGTGAGGACTTGGGCAGCTTGCATTCTAGCAGACACCCGAACACTGTCGAATCTTTGTAACTAGGCCATAGGTCGAAAGTTCCTGAAATAACCAACAAATCATGCCCAAGAAATTGAATCCTAATTATACTTTTTACAAAGCATTTAGGTTAATTTTGCGAGTGGCTAGAGAAAGATAGCCATGGGGTTACGATATAGACACATCTATTTTGGTTAAAATGCCTAATCATGAATGTTCCTAGGCATAGATTTGCATTTCATGTTATAGATATTGCATACCATGCATCATTCTGCATTTAGAGTGGTTGTATATATTTTAGGTTAATTAGGTCCTTTCTATGGTCAAGAGAGAAGGAGATTCATTTCAGGGCCTCGGATGGACGATCGGACCATACGGATCTGATCAGGATGACGATTGGAGTCTGATCCCTTCGAAATCATCTAGATTGGAGTCCTTTAGCATCATATGAAGGCTGAGGAAGATTAACGGCCAAGTGGCAATGCAACATCCATACGAGCTTTAGATGAAAAATTCGAATGCACTGATCGATCTGGTGCGACGATCATAGTCCGAAAACATGAAAATCAACTTGATCCAAGCTCCAAAGCACCCTCTACAAGAAGATGAATGTAGACGACCACGATGGGACCACGTGGCACCATCGCAGCCCTCCAGCCTGGCTGTAGCCCCACCTCTGAAGCTGCATCTGTGAAGTCTCGACTGTTGGATTCAAATCTAACAGTCGTAAAATCTCCATGTCACATGCTTCATCTAACGAGACCAGCAACCTTGAATCTAGACTGTTGGATTACCATCCAATGGTCGAGTGCTCGAGCCATTTGATCTCTCTGCTCGACAATCCAACACGATGTCGCAGCGATTGCGACAGGCATTCTCAAGCCACGGATGCGCGATTGAATCCCCGCTGGCACGTGCAATTGCCAGTGCGAGGGCGAGAACCAAATTGTGCCGCACGATCTTCATCGAGTGGCATAAATCTTAGCACACGGCACAGTGGCAGCGAGCAGATCCGTACACACAAGATCATGCACGAGCCGATGCCCAATTTGACACTGATCGAGCGTGCGATCTGAGTGCATTGCCTTCGTGCGATCTTGACCATTGATCAAAGATTGAACGGTTGGTGTGAGAAACCATGTGCACGCGGGCATGTGCTTGGTTGGCACCAACCTTCAGCAACAACCTGGCAGACATTTAGTGATGCTTACAGTCGTCACTAATTGCTCATAGGCACAAGGCCAGCTACGAGCCTGAGCAAATGTAAGCTGGACCTACAGCGACATCCTGGAGGTCATTATTAGTCTTATGCCTATTCTATCCTCCTCTTATCCACTATATAATGATCTACACCCCCACCCTTCCAAGGCATATCTCCCTACTCTACTCCCACCTACTCCTAAGCTCTAGTAAGCCTAGTAACTCATCATTAGAACTTACTCTCAAGCTGCCAAGGCTCCTATTAGCGTAACAAACCTCTACCCCACCAAATATTCCTCCCTCTTCCTATCACCATTCATATGTCGCCTTGGAGCCATCCTCCTACCTCCATTCCAGTGGTAGATCATCTCCGCCTTCTCACCTCCATTTCGAAGTTATGCTAAAGCTTTGCTCTACCCGACGTCGTCCTGCATCTCACCTCCGTCATCCTACACCTCATCTCTTTCGTCCAAGCTTTCGCCAGGCACTGTCATCTTGCTGAACAGCCGAATTGAGAGATTCCTTCTCACCTCACTCTCTTTTTATGCTTTCATAGATTATTGTAATAGACAATTGTGCAATATATATCATATTTGTTTCTTTCTGCATTGTGATCCATATTATTTTCTTGCTTTATAAAAACAAACATGAAAAATAATAAAACCCCAAAACACCAAAAACAAACAAATTGAAGCATGATTTTCAAATGAAGTGAACGTCGCCTCCCTGTGTTCGACTGAGGACTCCCTTGGAGTTTTGGTAAAATTTTATTTGATAACGAGCTTTGCGACTACAATGATGGGTTACTATTAACCCCGATTTCAGACACACGAAACACGTTGCATCAGTAGGTGGTGGTTGGGTCAGGATAAGATCACATTGGAGATAGGGTGTATTTGGAGAGTAGGAGTGGAAGTGTGTGTGTGAAGTGGAAGAATACATGGAGATGCGAGAAGGAAAAACAAAGAAGAGAAAGATGTCCAGCAGTACAAATAATCCAAGCCTATCTTTAGGTAATTATCCTAAAGACCTACAGACTCTCAGAACCTGTCTTAAGATTAAGAAAGATTTAGTCTACACCTATCTTGTCTATTCAACCAGTTAAAGGAAGGAATTGGGGAGAAGATTCTTCCTTTGGCATGTGCCTCAGGTTCCTTCGATACCCCCCAACTACTATTGCTTGATGGTACTTCCCTAGCTGGACATTAGATGGATCAGTAGAAGCAAATTAACCGAGAATAATCTCAATCTAAGCCTCAAAGAGTGAGTGAATCCTTAAAGCCAATGTCTACTTGATTTTAATTAGGCTTAGGTTTGAATGTGCTCTGGAATGTGAACAGCCCTTGTAATGGGTTGTACCCTTAAAAATCAGTTAGTGTTTATGTGTGCACAACCAGGATTTTCAAACAAGGTTATTAGATGATGTTTATTTTATGGTTTAGCCTTGTTTAGTAGCTTTTAGGTTTATTCAGTCAGGGTTTAGTAAGGTGCACCAAATTTTAAAATCACAGGCAAAGATATATTCCTTTAAAAATAAGAAAGAATATGGAGTACCTGGTTTAGCTCTATAAATTATGTCCATTGGGGCAACTACTTGACCAATCAATTTCAAATTAAGTGGTGCAGCCTAAACAGACCAATCAATTGCCATTTTCACACAAGTTAAGGCACACAAAATGGTTATCCTATTTTGATTTTCTACTCACTTATGTTTCTAGTCAGTTCAGGTGTACCAGGTCCATAGATCAGATTTCGGTTAAGTGGTAGAATTAAGGTGGTAGTGCACCTTAGGTTGAGAATTGTGGGTATAAATGTGTGTATATTTCAAATAATTCACACAATTAGAAGAAGAATTATTTTTTTGTATATATTTTTTTTATTAATGCGTGTAGGTGAGGTGGGTGGAGGTGGCAAACAAATAATCAAAATCTATCCTTGTGATTATAAAAATTCCTAGGTTAAATTAGGATTAAGTTATTACAATGGTGAAGCAGAATCTATTGGGTGGAGAACATGGGTTAGACTTACAAAACCTTCAACTGCACTTTTCTCCGATCTTACTACTTTGGCTCACCTCGGGAGGGGCGAATGTGGAAAGAAAATCAAACTCCATTGCCTCCACAGCAATGGTGGGAAAATGATGATCGGAAAATTCATAAGGAAAAATACAGATTAGGGTTTCCGGAAATAGAAACCCGAGTCATTGCAGTCGTAGAAAAATTCGACTATCAGATAAAATTTACTGTGACTCGATGAGTCCTAGGTCAAACATGGGAAGGCTACATTTGATTTATAAAAATCCCCATTAATTTTATTTATTTATGGTGCTTTATGCTTTTATAGACTTTTTTTTTGGTATTTTAAATAAGCAGGAAATCAAGTCGAAGTATTATCTAGGCTAATACTAGACTATAAAGTAGATAATTAAACAGAGAGAGAAAGAAAACAAATATTTTATAATAAGAGAAATGTTTATGGAAACTAATTACAAAAGATAAATCTATTCTAGTGATAAAAGAGAAGAGGTAGAAGATTCTCCCTTGACAGCTGCTTTGGGGATGAGGTACGCCTGGAAGAACGTGGTAAGAAGCTGGATGAAGGAGGATGAAGTTGGACGACGGAGGAATGATGGAGAGAGGACAGCCGGCGGGAGCTCCATGAATGAGGACGAGACAAAGAGAGAAAAATTATTTTGTACTCTAGTGGAGCATCCCAGGCTTGAGACTAGCTCAAGAGCACTTCTAGAGCTTTGGAGAGGAGGAGAAAGGTGAAGGAAGGGATTTTATAGTGTTGGGAGGAGGTCGTGGTTGGCCAATGTGTGTAAGGGGCTGCTTAATGAGTGTGCAAGGGTGATGCAACACTTGTCTCACGCTCCTGCTGACAAAGCATGCCGTTCATCAGCTGGCAAGCACAAGAAGCAAGAGCAATTGTTAGATCTCCATCTGAGGGTAGAAAGGACATGGAGCTTGTCCATCCAAATCGCGTGATGCGCTTGTGTGATCATGAGAAGCATACAACCACCGTTGGTTCTGAGATGTACTCTTATGATTATGCCCCTCCACATGTTGAGATCGTGCATTGGAGCACGTATGACTGGGCTTCTATCACCAACGAGGATCCTTCGTGCTATGTGGCACTCTATCTGTTATCCATCATGTTCCTTGGAATGCCTTTATCCTACACTGGGCTGACATAGCTCAAACACAACTGCTCAATCGCAATAGAGAGATCCAATTTTGATGGAGTGCCGGCGGAGGGGGTAAATGGAGACTCACACCTATGCCTGTTTTTTAAGAGGTGTGCACTCAATCATTATGCTAAGACCTTAGATGTGTCCGCTAGATGACCATACGATTTTTGTGACCGTGTGATCGTGGCCATTGGATCTTAATCCAATGACCATGATCTTTCTTGTAGAAGAGAGGCACAGGTGGAGGGGCTAATGTGGCCTGTCGTGGATCGTTGGATTGTGAGTCCAACGGCTTAGATCCTATGTTGCTTTTACTTTGGAGTAGAGAGATGGCCTTAGGTAGCCATGGGCGACTAGGATGGCATCACGTGGTGCCATTTGGGTCGTACATCTTCTTTTTGTTTGTGACACCACAAATATCTAATTTGATTGATTGTTGCGTCGATAGACTATGATTGTGATGCCGAATCCATCGGTGCGGTTGGATTTGTCATTTGAGGTTTGGATTTGTGTCAACCTATCCCCTGGCTATTGATCTTCTATGGCTTGTAAGGACTGCTACAGATGTTTGATAAGGGTGATTTCAGAGGCATTGGACTTCGATTGTCGCCTTGATTGCATTCCTATGGTTAGATTTCCATATGAAGGCCAAAGTTGTGTCACCCTATTTTGTAGCTGTTAAAATAAGAAAATTAATATACAAATTGTAGAATCTAATCTAAATTCATGATGATGCCATTAATGCACTATTTACATACCTAAATGCATATATAAGCTTAGGAACACACATAAATAGGCATTTTATGTTAAATAAAAAGTGTTGACATCAGCAGCCAAGCCTTCTTCCTCAGTTCTTCAACTTCGTACTAGATAACATAATGCCAAAGTAGGTCCTTGAGCTCCCTCAATTTAGAGCTCTTGTCAGCTGGAAGCTCCTTCCCTTTCACCGCTATAGAAATTCGCCGCAGTCCCTTAGGTCCCCTTCGTCCTTATATTAGATTTACTTGCCTTAGTAGATTAGCTTATCTTAGGATTAGATAGTTTAGGTTAGATTTAGCACTTAAATTTCATTAGTGTAGTTTAGTTCTTCTCTCTCTGACCTTCTGTTTCGATATGCCTCTCTCTGATCAATTTCGATCAGAAGATGATAAATCACACCTTTATTTCAATTCATTAACCTCCCTCTACACCTCACAACTACTCTTTGATAATTTCATCAATGTTTTCATTGACATATCACCTTCTCTACCACTATTGCCATTAGACCTGAAGCTCACTAGCTTCTAGATCTAATGGTGTGCTTTATTACCTAGAGGGTCTCCCATTCACTTCGCCGATCACAATACCCGCCACTAAAGAGTCAATTGCTCACAATTTGGCTGAATTGATTGCAATTGAACTTTGATGTTAATAGATGATTTTTAGATGTAATTATGATTCAATCTAATTGAATTGAATTTATATATGTTTAATTGAGTTGAGTGCTAATGATCTGAACATATTTGATTGGAATTTTATTCAATATTGGATCCACAGCCAATTCGAGCCTTTGTTACTATTTTTATTCAATGTTCTTCCTTACACAGGTAAGGAAGGTCAATGATTTTAATGCACTATTTCAAGTCCTTCGCGATGGCCTAATCATATCAGAGGCATCACCTAAACTTCCTAAACACCAAACAATGAAGTGTAGGAAGCATAGGTGATCAAATCACCTTGGTGAGCTTAGATCAGAAGCACACCAGGGTGACACATTCATTGACATCAAACAAGTTTTAATCCGCTTTCCAAAAGTTGTGTGATGTTTGAAAGGTTTACATAATGATTTTCTAGTGGTTTGTCACTAATTTGAAGCCTGACTCGATCCATCCTCTTCGCATTGTTCAATCACCAAAGAGGGGATAAAATTAGAGCTTTCGGAGTCCAATAAGCTTCTATTTGATTTGTGTGTGATTCTAGAGCACTTACTGAGTATTTTCAACACATTTGGATGCAGTTTAATTGATTTAACTGCAATATGGAATTATTGGCTTCATCACTCAGGTTCGAGGTTGAATGCTACACTTGATTCATCAACTAACATTCAAATGATCAAGATGCGAGTTTAGCATTGATTTCTATGTTTATATCACATGATTGAATGATCTATGTGATGTTTTAAGCTCTAAATTTTTATGGTATGATATTTGAACTTTTTATAATCTGTTTGAAGAATTGATTTGTGATTTGGAGTTTATTACAATGTTCAATCATCCTTTTTGCTAAGCCTTTTGTGTTTTAAATAGAGAATCTCTTCTTGTGACCTAATTTTGCAATTTTACCCAATTTTGATATTTTAGGTCAATTTCCATTGTTACCACATTTTACCCCTTTCATTAAGTTAGCAATAGGTTTTTAACTTAGTTTCTAGCTTAACTTAGGCCTTTTAACTAAGATGGGACATGACACACCTCATCATACCCCCCGTACTTAGGTTTGGCATGTCCCTAGCAAACTATTCTTTAGGCATAAATCATTCAACTTGAACTGAGTAAGTGTGAAGATAATTATTATAATAAAAATTCATTCATTGTGAAATGTTTAAAATGATCTTAAGTTGAGATATTTTTGAGACAATTCATGAGTTTATATGGCTGACATTATGAGAGCCAATGGAGGAGACTAGCAGTATTTGAAGCTACATGACATAGATCGTCCTTCAACTAATCGGGACTCTTGATATTTAAACCTGACTACAACTTCCAGGATCCAGTAGGTTTACCTAAAGTCTAACGAGTCAAGAGTTTCTGATAGTGCATTGTGAAAATGGGAATAACCTAGCGAACATATGTTTCAAATCAAAGGTTTCACTTCTTTTTGAGGTCAGCTTGGTCTCAGCTTCAACATATGTTTTTGGATAAACTCCAATAACTTTTTATGACTCATTTCCCACTCATTGGATTTATGCCTCAAAAGTATTTGGTGGAAGACAAAGGGTTTTGTAATGTTCCTCAAAACAACCATTTTTGGTGGAATTTACACTTTAACTTGAAGAACATACTGACTTTTGACTTTATTTTTTTCCTGATATGAAAATGTTGGTATGTCACCCAGAAACTCTATTTGGTAGCAGCACACTTGTTTGTGGATGAGTTTTTAGTAGATAGAGTCACTCCTAGTCACAAGACCAAGGATTAAGACAAAAAGTCTACTTGCATGCACAGGTAATGACTCTACGCTACCCAATGAGCACAAGTTTTGGGAACATAAGTTCTGGAGCTTCTTCATATAACTAGAAAAGTGTGAAACCATGGTTACTCAACCCTTTAAATAGAGGGAAAATAGATGGTTCCTATACTATCTAACTCAGGTACAAGAAAATGTCTTAAGTAAGGAAGGATTATGGTTTTATCATGTTAATGCCTAAGTCAATTAAGCCGAAGCTTAAGTGAGTTAAGCTTTGCGACAAGGAAAGTATAGAGCATAGGTTGAATGTCTATAAAAACTTATTCTCTTTTTGTTTCAACTTGAGATCATGATAATAACACCATCGTGGGACCTAACTAGCCACAATTTGTCAGGTTCAATTGGTAAAAGCACTTACTTCATCATCTAAGGGTCACAACTCTGCAACATTCTGATTTGAGAAGAAAATAGGATTAATTCTGCAATTTTACAGCACACCACAAATGCAGATTAACCATGGGGTAACATAGGGGTTAATTAATCATAAATTGGGCATAAAAGTCTAAAAAGTGGGTTTACACTAACCGAAATAGGGTTTCATGTATTTCGAGGGCAAAAATAGTACCAAAAACCTTAATTATCAACCTCACTTAAATTGAAGAGGTTATAATTTGGATAAAATTACTATAAACCTCCTAAAATTCATATAAAAATATTCTAAGTGGTTTAGTACCCTTAGTTTGACCATCTGAACCCATTTTGACCTAAAATAGAGTTTTAGATGGGAATTTGCCCTGATTCAGGCTTCTCTACAATATACCCAGTCAAAAGTTGTCAAAACTCAAATCCAAGTTCACCATTAAATTCCTTGGGTCCAAATTAGGTTAACACCAAAATCAGGGCTGAATCAGAGTCCATCTTGATAATGCTTGCAATTCAATCCCTAAAATCCCTTTTCTCATATTCAAGCGCTAAAGTTTCAAGTTCCTTACATCTAGCCCCCTAGCCGTTTCATATTATTTACATTTTTGTGCCTACTACCATTAGTGTGAGAATACACCTTTGTGCCGTGATTTGAGGGTGGATTTCTCCCTCAGATCAAATCCAAATCCCTCCAAATTTAGAGGGATTGATCTAAAGGTGATTCCCGATCGATCGAGCCACTTCAAGAATCCTCAGCCAATCCCTAGTGCTCAAGTGATATCGAGAAAGTTTGAGGATTTTTTCCCTTGAAATTGCGAACAAATCAAGGTCATTCCTTCATTTAGAGCTTGGTTTTGAACTCTATATAAATTCCTTTAGTTCCCAGCTTCCTCTCGAGCCAAGAAACAATTGGGAACAACTCCTTCACCTTCTCCAACCACCGTTCCACCAGCTCCGATGTGATTCTCTAACTCCTTCATCTGGCTAGCCAATATTCAAATTGATTAGCCCAACATCCTCCCCTCTTCTTCATGACCGCGATCGACCAAAGTCCGACCACTCTCCGTTTGTCCTTCCTCACTTCGTATCGCCATCAACTTCAGCTTCACCGATTCTGGCCTACCAAAGTTAGACGTCACCTCCTCCATCTCACCTCCTAAGTCTCTCTAACCTCCTACTCTACTCTACTTCATTTCTATCCACTTAAACTTTACTTTCAAGCGCTGTACCACCCTCTCACATCTCATCTTCTTCGCCTTCGGTAGAGGCTCCGATGAGCCCGCGCCACCACCACACTTCACAAAACAACACTCGAACATCACCACAACCACCCTCATCCTCCATGGATCAAAACCCCCAACTTAATTTGGAGTTTGATCCATGCATTGCCTCCTCAAACAGACCCATTGTCCATCACGATCTTCATCATAGACGACCCTTGATAGACCACCATACACCTCAATACCACCACCACTGTGTTCCTTAGGACACAGTGAGCCACCTGAGCTACTGATTGGAGTGTTTAGTCCGTATCGTGCATTTTATGTACATGCCAAAGCTTCTCCATTGCCGATGCCATCACCAACTCCCTCTGGTGCTCTTCAATGAACTTCGACCTTGCTACCACCTCCAACAATAGTGTCTTGACCCAACGAAGCCCTCTCGGACTACAACTGATGACGAAAGCAAATGTGGCAGCTTGAATTAGGACTACAATCCGCAGCAACAGCACGTGGAGGGAGGTAACTACTTTAGTCCCACTTTGGGGACTCGGAAGTGTGTGAAGATAGATAAAAGGGAACTGTGAAGTTAGTTGTTCGCCTCAACAGGCACCAGGGTGAGGCCCCTCTCACACACACACTAGCGCATGCTCTTTCCTACGATTCACTCACACGGGTCTAGGCTTGGATCCATTTACTTGGTACTATTAACCTAAGTTTGGTTTGAGAAAGAGAATTCTGAGGAGGGAGGGGGTTTTGCATTGTATCACATTGGGATTCATGCCCCCCCACCTTCCTCGCTCAACACTTACCCTTTGCTTGCCTCTTGTGTTGTGCTTGTGCTTCGCTGCCCCTTATGCTTGCCCTTGGTTACTACGGATCCATTAAGCTGACGTGGAAATTTGACATTAGTATTTGAGGATTACTGCTCAAACATTTTATTCTGATTAGAGCTTAAATTCTAGGGTTAATTTGGTGGTTTCAACAACCATTTCTATCCCTTTCTTTCTACATTTTATACTTGACATTTTGAGATATATTTTGCTATATATTGAATATAATTCTGCATTATTATTCTTGATACATATGATTAGTAAATTGATTTGCCATATTTGCTCCCTGCAAACGACCTCGAATTCACATTTGATTTTCGAGCTTATAAATTTAAATGGAGCACTGATTTTCGTCGCTATACTACAACGCGATCTTTTTGCGATGATTTTCAACGCAACATTTTGGTGTCATTGCTGGGGAGCAATGTGCATTTCATTCCCTAATTACAATTCTAATTTTGTACTTTCCTTATCTAATTTTTGCAAGGCGAATCTGAAGATCAATCTCACAGGAAACCACACTAGGGGCAGGTAATCTCATTCCCTTCTTCTTTAAGCCCCTCATCTCGTGGAAAAATTGAAAAAGGAAATCAATTAGGATCAACTCACTTCATTTCATATTAATCATCATCTGAGTTGCCTGATTTGATTTGATTAGAGGTCCACACCCTGATACTTGCACCTATTAGGGATTTAAGGTTGCTTGGGCTATTCACCTTCTTGATTGAGCCCAAGGTACCAATTTCCAGAAAGAATTTTTTTTTTGAAAAGGTGAGGAGTGCTATCATTACCGATAGCAAACTGGGAGCATTTTATTCGAAAAACAAATAAATAAAAAAGTTTACAAAGGGGTTCTCCACGCTCCCAATAATGTTTACGAGGAGGCTCTCCATGCTCCCACTAACTCCCAACACTCCCTAATGATATTCCCAGCATTTGTTGGCATCCCTCTAAATAATTTCTTGTTAGGGCAAACCAGACACACAACCAAACTCCAACCATCAATGTATGTGGTTTGGTTGAAGTTCTAAAGCACGTCCATAGTTCATCCCAAGTGGGAAAGCCCTCTTCAAGAATAGTTCTCTAGATTTGGCCCATTATTTGGCATACAGAGAAAATGTGCATGCTGTTGTCTGTGGGGAGGTTACAAAGAGGCCAATTCTGTGATGGGATATCCAATCTTGAGTGCCTTAAATCACCTGTTATATGACCATTTCTTCTACTCAACCAAAGAAAGATCTTTATTTCCAGTGGTATTTTTAAATACCAAACAGTAGTGCAGTCCTTGTCCACAAGTGTTGGGTTATAGTTGCTGATCGGGTTTTCATGCCATTTGTAAAATGCAATTTGTATAAGTTGTTGCAACGCGTAAAGCTATTTCGCATTTGAATTTACAAGACCTAGATAGTGGAGTATCTAGTGTCTTCCAAGGAGGCAATGTTTGCAATTTTATATCTCTTACTTGAAAAATAGGAAATCAACCTTCTTTTTGGAATTTTTGCATATATGATTTTTGCTTGATTTTGAAATAATGGGCACTCGAAAAACTGATGGCGAAAAAGCTATCTACAACTAATTCACTATATTACTAAGGTGTCAAGTATGGCCTCTCCTTAAGCTTACTCTAGGCACATTGAGGCCTAGAGTAATTAGGAAGAGGAAGTGAAAAGTTCTAGAAATAAGATAAAGCAATTGCGACAAAAATTGAAAAGAAGGCAACTTGATTGGAAATAAATTTGTTCTACACAAAACACATACAGGAATGCTTCTAATCTACTTGGAAATACAAGGAAAAAAAAACAAAATCCTCTAGAAAAATTGGTTAAGAGGGATGGCTTCTTGCTCCGATCTTAGTGGCTCCTAGGCTTGAAAAGGAGCTGATGTAGACACATTTAATTTGGTTAAAATGCCAATTCATGCATGTTCCTAGGCTTAGATTTGCATTTCATATTATAAATATTGCAAAGCATGCATCATTCTGCATTTAGAATAGTTGTGTATATTCTAGGTTAGTTGCGTTACTTTTATGGCCAGGAGGGAAGGAGATTTATTTTGGGGCTTCGAATGGACGATCCGAATTTACGGATCTGATCTGGATGATGATCGGAGTCCAACGCCTCCGAGATCATCTAGATCGAAATCCCATAGCATCATTTGAAGTCTGAGAAAGATCAATGGCTAGGGGGAAATGTGACAACCCTATGGGCTTTGGATGAAAAATCTGACCACACAGATGGATCCGGAGCAACGATCATAGTCCAGCAGCATAGAATTCAACTCAATCCAAGCATCATGGCACCCTCTGCAACAAAAAGAAGATGGATGGCCTAGATGGCACCATGTGGCATCATCTAGAGCACCCAACACCAGCCAGCAGCAACCACCCATGCCCTTCAACATCTACACTCTCGAATCCTAGTAGTTGGGTCATCATCCAATGGTTAGGAAAACTCCACGCCCAGGGTTCCCATGCTATCCTTGCAACTCAAATGCCCCCATGCCTCAACAGTAGCGCATGCAGTTTGCAAACAAGAGGTGTGCGGTCAAATCCCGTCGAGCCTCCAATCCAGCCCAGTGGCAAGGCACACTTAATTTCCATTGCTTGATTGCAAATGAGTGGCCGAGATGTATCTATGTGGGTGCATAGATGACCGTTGATCCAATGGAGGTGATCATGAGGGCGTCGACGCACATCTCAATGCGCGATCCAACGCCAGCCAAGCGATGCGATCTCCACGCAATCAGGATTGTCCATCTCCAAAAGAATGGTCCTCTTTTGACAACGTGCGCACAGCTGTGAAGCGTGAGTGTGTGCATGGTTGGCACCGACCTTTAGTGACATCTGGGGCATTGGTTGGCGTAGATCTTTAGCGACGCATTTGATGTCACTATAGCACTTGGATAGATTTCCTCCTCTTCTCTCCAGTATAAAAGGACCCCTACACCTCCCCTTCTTCTTCATCTCTTCCTTTCCTCTCCTCACCACCTCCAAGGCTCTAGAAAAAGCATGTCCCAAGCCTGGGATGCTCGTCTAGAGTAGAAAACAAACATTTGTTCCCACTTCTCATTCCCCTTCGTGGAGCATCCTGCAGCCATCCTCTCACCTCTCTTCGGGAAGAAGATCCTCGCCGCGATGCCATCTTGTCCCACCCTCCGTCCTTCAGCTCCATCCTCGTTCGTTTTGCTCCTCACCACCTTTTTCCAGGGGACATTAGAGCGAGTCATCCTCCGGGCGACCGTCGAGGGTGATTCTCTCACCTATATATATCTTTATTGCTTTAGTAGGGTAATCTTTCCTACTCTCTTAATTGTAGAAAACATTCAGAAATGTGACTGTTTCTCTCTCTCTCTCTCTTATATTTTGCAAATAGACTAGTTAGATCGGAATACATCAAGCTAATCTCTTGCTTACTAAAAATATCAGAAAAATTAAAAAAGACAAAAATGACCAAAATAAATAAAAGCAAATGCGTATTTTTCAAAACTAAACATTTGCCTCCCCATGTTTGACCTGGGACTCACTTTTCAAGTTTCACTTATAAATTTTATCTGATCAATAAATTCTCTCATGAATCGAACTACGACGACGGGTTTTCCAAATCCAATCCTTTCCACGTGCGAATTTGCTACAATCAAGAGCTCTCCAACTCCTTCCTTCAAGATGGCGTCCTCCAAGGCAAGCCCACAAAGGGGGCATGCACTATGCTCCTCCAAGGTGGAAGCTACCGATATAGACACATCTATTTAGGTTAAAATGCCTATTCATGCATGTTCCTAGGCTTAGATTTGCATTTCATGTTATAAATATTGCATAACATGCATCATTGTGCATTTAGAGTAGTTGTATATATTTTAGGTTAATTAGGTCCTTTTTATGGTTAGGAGAGAAGACTTATTTGAGGGCCTCGGATGGATGATCAGACCATAGGGGTCTGATTAAGATGACGATCGAAGTATGCCTTTGAAATTGTCTAGATTGGAAAACCACAGCATCATATGAAGTTCAAGGAAGATTAATGGCCAGGGGGCAATGTGACATCCATATGGGTTTCAGATGGAAAATCCGACTACACGAATGGATCCGAGGCGACGATCGTAGTCCAAAAATGCAAGAATCAACTCGATCTGAGAATTGAGGCACCATCTACAAAAGAAAGAAGAATCGATGGCCCAAATGGCACCACCTGGCGCCATCCAGGTTGCCCAATGCCGGCCAGCAGCAGTGCATGCACGCACCATGCACAGCCACAGCCGTACTCGCTAGCAACACACCACGCACAACCACAGCTGCAGTAGCGCACTGTGCACAGCGCAGCCACACGTAGCAACAGTGCACCACAACAACACAGCCATGTGTAGCAGCTAGCGCAGCGCATGCCAGAGCTTTTGCGCATGCAAGTCACGGGTAGCACGGGCATGTGAACTGCGCAGCGCGCAATGTGCGCACTAGCGAAGTAGGCGCCAGCGGGGCGAGTACACTGGGATGCACCTCTAATGTAGAAAATCAAATAGTTTCCCTCCCCTCATCCCCATTCGTGGAGCATCCCATGGCCATCTCCCACCGCCCTTCGGGAAGAAGATCTTTGCCGCGACGTCGTCTTGCCCCATCTTCCGTCCTCCAACTCCATCCTCCTTCATCCCTCTCCTCACCACCTTCCTCAAGGAGACGTTAGAGCGAGTTGTCCTTCAAGAAACCATCGAGGGGATTTCTCTCACCTCTTTCAATCTTTTTACACTTTCGTAGTGTAGTTTTCCTAATTTTGTTGTTGTAACAAACAATTCTTGATAAATAGATGATTGTTTCCCTCTCTCTATCTCCCTCTCTTTCTTATATTTTTGCAAGTAGATAAAGTTTTCATTGACCTAATCTCCTGCTTGTTAAAAATACCAAAAAAATTAGAAAAGATAAAAACAGGAGAAAACAAATAAAAGAGGAAGTGCAGATTTCATAAACCAAAGGTTCGCCTCCCCGTGCTCAACTCGGGACTTAGCCTTCTAGTTTCAGTTATAAATTTTATTTGACCACGCATTTTGCAAGTACGACGATGGGTCCTCCAAACCTCGATTTCAAACATGCGAAACGCCTGCGATCATTTTGCAGAAAATCGTTAGGCCTGATAGGAAAGATTGGACCCAGAAGCTAGATGATGCTCTTTGGGCTTACTATACATCGTACAAAATGGCTATCGGTATGTCTCCATTACATCTGGTGCTTGGTAAGGCCTATCACTTACTCGTAGAACTTGAACACCGGGCATTTTGGGCCATCAAGAAATGTAATGTGGACCTTGATTTGGCTGGTAAAACCAGGAAACTCCAACTATCTGAGTTGGAGGAGCTTCGAAATGATGCTTATGAAAATGCCAGAATCTATAAGGTAAGGAGCAAAGCTCTCCTTGACCAGATGATTTCACATAAGAGCTTTAAGCCGAACCAGAAGGCCTAGCTTTTCAATTCTCGATTGAAGCTTTTCCATAGAAAGGTCAGGTCTAAAGGGGATGGCCCATTTGTTATTGAGAGGATTTTCCCTAACGGGCCATTGAAATCTCTGACCCAACGATGGGTAATATTTTCAAGGTGAACGGACAACATCACAAAATCTTTGTTGACCATGTGCCCCTTGAACCCATCTTAGACAAGGTTGCTCTTACCTTGCCTTAACCACCACGGGTCGATCATAGCCCAACTAAAGGCACTAAACTCAGCACATGTAAAGACTGTTCGAAGCTGACCAGAGTCTCATGGAAAATAGGTGCTATTCTTTCACTTCTACTCTCCTACATGCTTTCATTTTGAACAGTGAGGACATTGAAATTGATAAGCATGGGGGATGGAAATATCTTATAATCATTTTATCTGCTATAATAGGAGATGATAACTTAGGCATTAGGAGTTGCAAACTTTAGGAATTGATACTTTAGGACCTAAACACTTAGACTCTTCAGGTGTTTGGGCTTAATTTGCTTAGGTGTCCACTAGAATGTGGACTTAGTCTCGAGTCATCGCCAATTAAAATTCAATTTTAATTTAGCTAATAAATTTGGATAAGTATGTGACTTATCAACTCGCCCTATGATTTGGGGGGACTTTCAGCCTAAGCATCTACACATATTTTCGCACTGACTCACTTTTCGGTGGTTTCTTCGAAAATTGGGTAGCTAATGAACTCTCTAGGGTGGTATGGCTGGCAAGTTATCGGTGGTAATAGCTCATTGGCCGGTTGTCCAGAGCCTAGTCACAAGACCATTTTCATTATACTACCTTTAGGTAAATCTTAGATTAGGGAAGCCACCTACCTAAAGGAAAAAAAATAAACAAAAAGAAAAAGAAACAAAAATAGAAAGAGGAGAAAAAAATAAAAAAAATAAAATCACACTTCACTGCACGAGTATGGCTGGCAAATTGCCGTGGGTAACAGCCCATTGGCCAGTTGTCCAGAACCCAGCTAACAAAAAGGCGGAATAATTCCCAATACACTTTGGGAAGAAGTAGGGATGTAGAATAAATCGGGGAGATATACACTAAGTTCTCCCTTGTGTTGACCCCATAAATAAAACATGTAGGGAGAAGCTAGCAATCGAAAAGGTAAACTTCTTGGCAAGGTTACCTAAGGTTGTAGAAACCCGAAGTCCATTTCAATGTCCTTCTAGTGAGTCTTTCACTATTTTCACAAGATGCCTAGCACTTAGAGTCCTTTTCGAGGCTTGGGCGGGTCAGGTAGCTGTAAAAAGCTATCCCGAAACTCTCAAACTCCAAAAGTGCAAAAAAAATTAGAAAAGAAGAGAAATAAAAAAATGTACCTTCCCTTTTCAAATAAGGCGAGGGCTTGGATAGTTTGCATTCTGGCAGGCACCTGGGCATTGTTGTGATTTTTCAATTAAGTCTTGTGGTTGAGATTTTCTAAAGCAATCAACAAATTTTGCCTAAATACTCGAATCCCGATTCTACTTTTATACATAGCATTTAGGTTCATTTTTGCTAGAGACTAGCAAAAAGTAAGCATGGGGGTATGATAAGCACATATAAATTCATCATAAAATGCTTATTTATAGTAGTTCCTAGGCAAAGCATTGCATATCATGATATAAATATTCCATAAACATGTATTGCATTGCATCTAGGATAGTTGTATGTTATGTATATTAATTTCATCATTGTACATGGCAAGGAGGCAGTGCGACATCTCTACAAGCATCGGATGAAGAATCCGACCGTACGGATGGATTTAGAGCAACGATCGCAGTCTGTCAACATGGGAATCGCCCAGATCTGAGATCTATAGCACCCTTCACAAGAAGAAGAAGATGGATGGGCCTGATGGCACCACGTGGTGCCATCCAGGCTGCCCCACCTAATACAAGGAACCTCCAAGCCCGTCGTAAGATCAGATTCTAGCCGTTGGATCTTAATCCAATAGCTCAGATGTGCGCTCCACGGGTAAAGAATTGCCTCATCAATCGAGGAGTCATCTCAACCATTGGATCTCCATCCAATGGTCGTGGGGGCGGAAGCTTAATACAAAAACAAGACACATGACGACCCTCAGCACAGTGGTCTGTGCCTCCACTCTCAACGTGTGGCCATGCGTTCGAAGCCCCGTGCATGGATTTTATCTGCTGAAGCACATGCAGGAGGAAATGGAGTCGTCGATGGAAGATCGGGCGATGAAAGAAGCAGCTACGTGGACGCATAGTTGAGCACGGATGCGGCACACGGGCATCGACGCACATCGAGAATGCACCATCTGACATGTGCGGCATCCGACTGCTGATGGCGAGGCACACAATTCAAATTTGGCGAAGGGGCACAATCTTCTCTCAGTCGTGAGATCCTTCAAACGACAGTCAGGATGCATCCGTGCCTACATGCACGATGACAACTGTGGCAGTGGGCGGTGGGCACAGGATTTACAATGACAGAAGGGTGAGCCTTTAGTGATGCTTATAGCTATCACTAAATGGCCTGCGTAGTGCATGAGCTAGCCCAAGCAATGAATAGGTGCAGATCTTGAGCGACAGCTCAAGCAGCCTTTAGTGATGCTTATAGCTATCAATAAATGCCTGTGTGTGGGACTCTCTCCATCCACTATATAAACATGCCTACACCCCCCATTCCTCTTCATCTCTACCTACTCTACTCCTACCTACTCCCAAGCTCTAACATGCCTACCAATGCCCCATTAGAGTTTGTTCTCATGCTCCCAAGGCTCCTATTATTGTATCAAACCTCTGCCTCACCAAATATTCATCCATCTTCCCATCCCCAATCATAGGTCGCCTTGGAGCTGTCCTCCCACCTCCATTCCGGTAGCAGATCATCTCCATTTTCTCACCTCCATTCCAGAGCCACACCGAAGCTTTCCTCTATCCGATGTCCACTTGCATCTCACCTCTGTCATCCTGCTCCTCACCTCCTTAGTCCAAGCTTCTGCCAGGCGTCGTTGTCTCACCGAACAATCGATTGGGGAGATTTCCTCTCACCTCCCTCTCTTTTTATGCCTTCGTAGGTTATTGTAATAGACATTAATGCAATACATCATTGATAAATACGTATAAATTCATTGTAAAATGCTTATTTGTGATAGTTCCTAAGCTTAGCATTGCATATCATGATATAAATATCGCATAGCATGCATCATTCTTGATTTAGAGTAGTTGTTAATATTTTAGGTTAATTAGGTCCTTTTTATGGTCAGGAGAAAAGAGGATTTATTTCAGGGCCTCGGATGGATGATTAGACCATACGGATCTGATCAAGACGACGATCAGAGACTAACGCCTCTGAAATCGTCTAGATCAGAGTCCTGTAGCATCACATTAAACCCGAGGAGAATCAATGGCCAAAGGGGCAATGCGACATCCATACGGGTTTCAGATGGAAAATCTGACCATACGGGTGGATCCAGAGCGATGAACGTAGTTCGGCATTGCGAGAATCATCTTGATCTAAGCACCGTAGCACCCTCTACAAGAAGAAGATGGACGACCCAGATGGTGCCACATGGCACCATCCAAAACGCCCAACACCGGCCAGCAGCACCGCCCAACTCCTTCTTCATCCGTGCCCTTCAATCCTAGCCGTTGGATCAAGATCCAATGGCTGGGAAGTGGACGCACCAAGCCTCTCCACACAACACAAGGGAGGGGTTGCCACAATGGTGGTAGCGCTGGCTTGCAAAGGAGTGGTGCAGGTTCAAATCCCCGCAGCCCCCCCAATTTCCAATTTGGCCGGCAGCACAGCAGCAGCCACACAGTCGCGTAGTGTGCAGCAGCAGCAGCGCAGCATACGTGCACGCGCAACACGAGTGCGCGAAGAGCACAGCTCCAGCAGAGCGCATGCCAGCAGAGAGGCACGCGGATCTTCAGCAACATTTATGAGGGCCTTTAGCGACACTTGCAACTGTCACTAAGGGCCCGCGTGTGCCAGCAAGAGGAATTGAAGGGCAGATTTTCATCGATAGCTGCAGCAAAGTTTGTGGATGTCACTAAAGGCCCGTGCGCGCCAGCAAGAATAATTGAATGGCGAATCTTCAGCGATAGCTGCAATGACATTTTTGGATGTCAGTAAAGTCCCAGATACAATTTTTACCTCTTCTCCACCACTATAAAAGGACCTACACTACCTCCATTCCAAGGCTTCTCTACCTACTCTACTCCCACCTACTCCCAAGCTCTAGCAAGCCTACTAACACTCCATTAGAGCTTGTTCTCAAGCTCCCAAGGTGCCTATTAGTGTAGC
Organism: Thalassia testudinum; assembly: GCA_037157565.1. Lineage (NCBI taxonomy): Eukaryota > Viridiplantae > Streptophyta > Magnoliopsida > Alismatales > Hydrocharitaceae > Thalassia > Thalassia testudinum. The sequence goes on from JAZHRO010000063.1 coordinate 15,924,971, forward strand.
GAACCTCTATCCCACCAAATACTCTTCCAACCTCCCATCTCCCTTTATAGGTCACCTTGGAGTCGTCCTCCTACCTCCATTCCGGTAGAAGATCAACTCCGTCTTCTCACCTCCTTTCCAGAGCTACGTCGAAACTTTCCTTAACTCGACGTCCTCCAGCATCTCACTTCCGTCATCTCGCTCCTCACCTCCTTCGTCCGAGCTTCCTCCAGGCACCGTCGTCTCACCGAACAACCGATTCAGGAGATTTCCTCTCACTTCCCTTTCTTTTTGTGCTTTTATAGTTCATTGTAATCAACATTGAATTGATATATATATCATATTTGTTCCATATCTCTATCTTGTGAATCATTTGCTTATCTTTTATTTCAAAAACATAAAAAAATAGCAAAAACCCAAAATACCAAAAAGAAGCGAATTGAAGTACGGTTTTCAATAAAGTAAAAGTCGCCTCCCTGTGTTCGACCCGGGACTCCCATGGAGTTTTGGCATAAATTTTATATGATCGATGTGTTTTGCAACTACGATGATAGGTTACTTGTAACCTTGATTTCTAACACGCGAAACATGGCATGACCAATCATATTTTTTCCATCTCTATCTTGTGATTCATTTGCTTGTACTATTTTTAAAAAATACAAAAAAATAACAAAACCATAAAATACAAAAAAGAAACAAATCAAAGCGCAGTTTTCAATCAAAGTAAACGTCGCCTCCCAGTGTTTGACCTAGGACTCACTTGGAGTTTCAGTAGAAATTTTATTTGACGATGCATTTTGCAACTACGATAATGGGTTCCTTGTAACCCTAATTTCAAACTCGCAAAACACATACCATCAGCTACCACCTTCAAACCTCCTCGAAGGCTGGGCGTGTACCACCCTTCTCTCCTCCAATGCCTTGTCGTCCTCCAAATTGAAGAGAGTCTCCTCCTTGACGTGGCACAAGAAGAGTGGGAAGAAGAAGGCACCAAGGGGATAGGTAGGATGCCCCCTTAATCTTCTCTCCTCCATCTTCTTGGCCGTGAGTTGTAAGTGGGTATAGGGTAGACTTAACACTAATGGAGGTTGGGTTTTTATTGGTGGTTAAGAGGGTTTTAATAGAGGTGGAGAAGGGGGTAGTTGGTGTGGGTTAGATGCAGACCTATGATGGGTTTTAGGAGGTTGTCAAGGATCCTAGGGTGGAGGGAGATTGGCGCCAACTCAAGGGGCTTGTAGGATGGTAGTTATGGTGGTGTTGGTGGCTTTTGGTGGTGGAGAGACAACACTAAATTGGCTCAAACCTAGGGGCTTTTAGAAGGGGGATTAGGTGGATGCTGGAGATAGGTTGAGGGAGTAGGTGTAGGGTTGAGATGAGGGAATTTTTGAAGGGAAATGTTGGTGCCAAAGAGGGGGTGGTTAGAGGTGTTTTTGACACCAACTTATGGTGCCTTTTGGTGGTAGTTGAGGGGTTAAGAGTGGTGAGAGTTGGCGCCAACATGGAGTAGAGGTGGAGCTAGCTTAGGTGGACTTAGGTGGACTTAGTTGGTAGAGCTAGTTAGGTAGGGTTTTTGGGTGGTGGAATGCCAAGGGAGCTGGTGCTTAGTTATTAATAAGGTAGAGCAGTAGGCATTTGGAGCTAGGGTTTGAGGAGAGGAGCTAAGGAAGAGATGTCTGGAGCTGAACTTGAGCTACTGAAGAAGATGGCATGGAGCTACTTTAGGTTCCTTATCTTGCTAGTTTCTTACTAGCTACTAAGCCAAGCTAAAGTAAGCTATCTTCTACTATGGCATGCTGAGGTAAGCTAGGTCTGATCATCCTTGAGAGGACCTAGTTAGTTGAAGTAGCTAAGGTAGCTCAGGTCAACTAAGTTGAGCTAAGCTGAGTCCTTTGGAGCTAGACTTGAGCTTCCTGAGCTAAGATGAAGTCATCTTCAGTTGGCTGGAGTTGAGTGGAGCGGGATGTAGCAGGACCTGAGCTAAGGTGAACTCTAGTCAACTTAGCTAAGCTAGCTAGAGCTCCTAGTGAACTGATGGGAGTTGAGATGGGCTAGACTCAACTAACTTGAGTTGGATATGAGCTGACTTGAGCTAAGGTGAGCTAAGATGAACTCCTGTCAACTCAATTGAGTAAGCTAGAGCTCCCAGTGAATTGTTGGGAGCTAAGATGAGCTAGACTCAACTAAGTTGAGCTGGATTTGAGCTGGCTTAAGTTGGGTTGGGCTAAGATGAGCTGCCTTGAGCTACCATTCAGCTAAGATGAGCTGAATGGAGCTAACCCTAGTCCAAGGGTGCTGGTATCAAGCCATGATGAGAAGGAATTGGCTGAGTCCTAGCTTGATTGAGCTTCCCCTTCACCAGTTGCCTTCAAGAGCTCTGGGGGTTTAAAGATCTGTCGATCAGTTTGCCCCTAACACTCCAAGAAACACATTAAAAACATAATAAAAAATGCAATGCACTCCTAACCTAATTGATGCCGAAATGCAACCCAAAAAACTAATTGCGGAGAAAAATTCTAAGAGCTAGGTTTATTTTAATGTGTAAGAATGATGGTGAACTAGCATTTATCAAACCACCATGCTTTTCTTTTGCTAGTCTCTTAGCAAAACTTTAATTTCTAACAATTGGAATTTTGGGGAATTCTAATTTTGCTAACTTTTGTAGAGAAAGAGATTATGTGACCTTGATTGATCAAAACTTGGAAGGCATGGGATTTATTATAGATAAACATCGGGATTTGTTTTTGGATCGAAAAATTAGATGAAACAGGATCAATATATCCTCGAAAAATTTCACAGATTAACCCTTTGTCAATTCAGATGACTCAAAATTTTTGTAAGTAGGATTTTTCTGGCTCTTAAATCTGATTCGCAACTTGCAATAAACTTTAAAACCTTGTGTCTTTGCTTGTGAAAAGCCATCATTAATAAGGGCATGTTTTTGGTCTAAAACTTTTTTCCTCTCTCACTCTCCCCCATGCTTATTTTTAGCTTAGTCTTAGAACAAATGTGTCGTGATCATCATTCCCATTACCAATCCTCAAGGGGCCTCTAGTGCAAGTACTTCGAGATAGTACTGTCCATGACACCACCCAAGAGCTCACAACCCCAAATCACAATGCGGTGCAAAGAGGCGCTCCAAGCAAACTCAGGCTCTTGCTCTGACACTTCCGGTAGAGCACCGTAGAAGACTCCTGAGTTGCAAAAATGCTCTTTAATGCTCCGTCTAAAGATATGAAATATAGATATAGGGCAGTGCCGAGGCGGTAACATGTTGACATGACATCCTCAAAGGAGGCATTTTCCTCCTTCTCGGAGGTGGGAACTCAAACAAATGACTTGCTTCAGACTTTTACTAAGGCCAAACAAGGGGGTTTCTCTAATTTTTAGTTATTTTTAGGTGTTGGCTTGTGTGTGAAAAATGACATAAAAAGTTTTGCACGAGATGCATGTTTTTGAATCAAAAACTAAGCTGAATACTTTCCAAGTTACAAAAGAGGATCAAGTCACCTGAACTATCATGAGTTCAGGTGGCATTTTAGAGAAGGATATTTGATCTAATCTAAAGGTAGACCCTGAAATTCTAATGATCAGATTCATATCGTCATCGCTAGTTAAAGATTAAATCCCATTGTACCACAAGTGAGTTTTCAACCTTAGTTCCGATTTTAGAGTTTTCCTCAAAACGTTTCCAACATTTTTATTTTTTTTAATTTTTCTTTTTAGGTATGCATATAGGAAAATAAAACAAAATAAAAGAAAAATACATAATTTTAGATTTTGAAAATCCTAAATCGATCATCAAAATTTTAAAAACACCCCCCCATGTTTATGATATGCAATGTCGTCAAGCAATAGGAGGAAAAAGAAAAGGGACACCTTAAAGGTGGTTGGGTTTAGGATAGTGACAACCTGGAAAAAGAAAGACGAAAAGGAAGTAGGAAAAAAAATGATGGCTTACCTCCCATCCAGTGCTATCTTTTATGCCATTCAGCTTGCCGTGATGTGCATCAGTGATCACCATTGGTTGGGTCGGTTAAATCGAAAGATGCAGAAGGAAGATTCAAGGCATGGTCTAGATAGGGCTTTTAAACATTGGCCGTCAACTTGAAAGCTAGTATTAGTTTTTGGATCAAAATATGAACAACACCGTAAAGATATGTTTTAAGGACAATAAAAGGGCCGGTCCATTTTGATTTTAATTTGCCAGGAAAAATACATAATTGATACAGACACATCTATTTAGGTTAAAATGCCTATTCATGCATGTTCCTAGGCTTTGATTTGCATTTCATGTTACAAATATTGCAAAACATGCATCATTGTGCATTTAGAGTAGTTGTATATATTTTAGGTTAATAAGGTCCTTTTTATGGTCAGGAGAGAAGACTTATTTCAGGGCCTTAGATGGATGATCGGACTGTAAGGATCTGATTAGGATGATGATTGGAGTCTAATGCCTCTGAAATCATCAAGATCAGAGAACCATACCATTGTACGAAGTCTAAGGAAGATTAACGACCAGGGAGCAATGCAACATCCATGCAGGTTTTAGATGGAAAATCCGACCATACGGGTGGATCCAGAGCAACGATCATAGTCTAGCAGTGTTGGAATCATCTCGATCTAAGCACCATGCTACCCTCTACAAAAGAAAGAAGAATGGATGGGCTAGATGGTGCCATGTAGAGCCATCCAGGCTGCCTGATGTTGGCCAGCAACAGTGCATGTGCACAGCCGCAGCGGTGCGCAGCAGTAGCATAGCGCATGCTAGCATGTGCGCGTAAGGAGCGGGGAGCACGAGCACGTGAAGCGTGTAGTGCGCAATACACACACCAGCGAGGTGGGTGCCACTAGGGTGAGCGCGGATATTAAGCGATCCACACCTTTAGTGACGCTTGCAGCTGTCACTAATGGTCTGCACGTGCTAGTAAGAGGATTTCAAGGATGGATCTTCAGTGACAGCTGCAGTAACATTTATAGACGTCAGTAATGACCCAGATGCAAATTTGCTCTTCCTCCACTATAAAAGGACCTACCCACCACCATTCCAAACCATCTCTTCCTTTCTTCCTCTCACCACCTCCAAGGCCCTAGAGAGGGCTTGTCCTCTAGAGCATCCTATGGCCGTCCTCTCACCACCCATTCATGGAGCATCCTGTGGTCATCCTCTCACTGCCCTTCAGGAAGAAGATCCTCTCCACGACACCGTCCTGCCCCATCCTTTGTCCTTCGGCTCCATCCTCCTTCGTCCTACTCCTCACCACCTTCCTCCAGGCGACGTCAAAGCGAGTCATCCTCCGAGCAACCATTGAGGGGCATTTCTCTCACCTCTTTCTATCATTTTCACTTTCGAAGTGTAGTTTCCCTACTTTCTTAATTGTAGAAAACATTCATGAGATAAATAGTTGATTGTTTCTCTCTCTCTCTCTCATTTATATTTGCAAGTAGATTAGCTAGATAAGCATTTGTCGATCTAATCTCTTATTTCCTAAAAGTACAAAAAAATTAGAAAAGATAAAAATGACTAAAAATAAATAAAATCAAAGTGCGATTTTCAATTAAAGTAAACATCGCCTCCCAGTGTTCGACCAGGGACTCCCTTGGAGTTTCGGTATAAATTTTATCTAATCAATGCATTTTTCAACAACGACGACAGGTTACTTGTAACCCCAATTTCAAACACGCGAAACACATGTAATCATTTTTGCATCGTTGCCAAGGAGGCAACGGAATTTACCTTTTTGTTTATTGCACTTCTTTGCATTTAGATAGCACTAACCCCCTTGTCTTTGATCTACTATCTTACAGGTACCCTAGTGTGGAGATTCAAGTGCGATAGACCAGGGTAAAGTGCGAGTAGATTACTCTGTAAGTGTCCCCCACATTCCCCCCTACTAGTTCATTTCGCCACACTCATAACCAAGACCTAATCTACTTAGGTGTTTGCATAAACCGAAGGACAGAATTGTTTGTCTTGTTTGCCACCTTCATCCACATCACCCCAGCATTTAAAAAAAAAATAAGATACTTTCTGTGGAACGAAACAATATACACACTACACACCCAAAGTTGAGGCACATAATCAGACTTGATTTTCATCTACTCAACCGGGCTTCTGACCTGTGGACCTGGTACACAAATTCAACACATAAAATTGTAGAAATCATATTAGGTCGATCACCTTTTTGTGTGCCTTAATCGGTGGTACATTTGGGCCAATGGATTAAATTGTTTGCACTGCACCCCCTAATCTAAAAGAGGTTCATTTTCAAGCTGCCCCATAGGATTCAATAACTGGGTCAACCCAGGCACTCCATATTTTTCTTGATTTCGAAAGGAAAATACTTGAGCACCTGCTTTTAAAAACAAACTTCGTTTGCCTCACAAAACTTGGTTGAAAGCACTTAATATTTGAATCCTAAGAGCTATTAAGCTAGATTCGAACACTAAAACTCACCTCAACATTAATAATCTTGCTTGAAAACCTCTTGGCTGTGCACATTCACACATTCTCAAGCAAATCATTAAGGGAACAACCAATTAAGGGCCCATCACATTCTGGAGTAGCAATTTCCCAAGCCTAACTAAACTCAATTAGATGTTGACCCTAAGGATTCATTCGCTTATCGAGATCCAGATTGAGATTTTTCACAATTAACCTACATATACTAGTCAATTTGATGCCTAGCTAGGGAGTAGCATCAAACGACTGCGGCTGGGGGGTACACTAGGAATCGGAGGCACAAGCCAAAGGAAGAACCTTCTCCCTAGTCCCCCTTCTAACTGGTTGGATTGCCTGAACATAAGTAGAGTAAATCATCCATAATCTTACAATGGATTCTGAGAGTCAGTAGACCCTAGGCTATCCCATCTAAGGACAAGCTTGTATTCCTGTGCTGTAGGGTTCCCTCTTTTCCCCGTCCTTCCGACTTCCTTCCAGTGTATACTTGGGAGGTGGTCATTGAACCCTAGATTGGAAGGACCTTTTGACCATTCTAGGAGGCAGAAGTTGAGTTGTAGCCAAGCAAATCCCATGGCTGATCAACAACCACCTTGCTTGCCCCAGAACCAGCAGGAGCTGATTCAGAGGTAGTTGGAAGAATTGTAGTAGAAGCAGCCATGTTCCAACCTATGCATGGCCAGGGTAATCAGCCCATGAAGGATTTTTATGATCCTTCAAACTGTGGAGAATGTCCCAGCATCATGATTCCTACCGGAGACATAGAAATCAAGCCCCAAGTCTTAAGTTTGATTAAGCATTTCCATGGGCTTATCTCGAGGACCCATCCCAGCACCTGGAAGATCAGATCACTTTGGTTCAGACTAGCAGAGCAAGGAATGCGAATGAAGAGCAAATGATTAAGAGGCTTTTCCCCCACCCTCTCAGGGATAAGGCTGCACATTGGTACTGTACTATAGGAAGGCCGATTGAAACTTGGGCTGCTCGAAAGTAGGCATTCTTGAAGAAATTCTTCCCTATCAGAAGGACTAATGCCTTGCAATAGGCAATTACCACCTTTGCCCAGCGGCCGAGGGAACCATTTCATGGTGTCTGGGAGAAATTCTAGGAACTTTTGAGGAAGTGTCCACACCACAAGGTGTCGAAATGGCAACTAGTGCAGATTTTCTATCACGGGTTGGTTGAGCAACTCCGTAATCATGTGGATGGCTCCTGCGGCGGTAATTTCGTCAGTAGGGATGTAGATAGTGCATACTGCTTGTTTGAGGAAATGAGAAAGAACTCAATTAATCACGCCTCCATGGATACATTCAACCGATCCTAACAACCTAGGTCAAGTGCTAATGAGATCCACGATTCTCATTCATTTGACATGGAATTAATTTGTAATAAATTGGATAAAATGGATTGGGGTGCTTAGAAAATGGAAGACTGGATGTCTGGGAATTCAGGAAATACTTCTATTCCCACTCAATCCCAGAATTAGGGATTCCATTCCTCACGAGCTCCCATAAAGTTGGAATTTGTGAACCAACTTGATTCGGTTCTACTTGTGAGCCAAGATTTATCAAAACCTTATGGGTTTGAAACTGGGGCCTTTGATCCTAGTTTTTCTGATGCTTCCTTCTCTCCATCCTCATCTTATGTGGATGCATATGCTATGCAGGAGAATGTTAGGTCCAACCCATATTCCAACACTTATAACTCAAGATGGAGGAACCACCCTAACTTCACCTGGAAAAATCAGGGGCAATGACGTGCCGTAGTGCGTGTGTGTTAAGAGGTGTCATTATAGTCGCGCTTGATACGTCGGTTTTAAAAGAAGTAAACGGAGGTGAGTCCGAGTGTCGATCTCAGGGAGGCGTGGAAATCGGATTTTGTTTATCACTTGTCACGAAAAAGGCGGAGGTTTGCTTGCGAAAGAGACGGTTTCGAAAAGTGAGAGCGAGAGATAGAGAGAGAGAGTTTAGGGTTAGAAAGCTCTTGGTTTTGATCATGCACTTTAAACAGAAATTAAAATGGCGATTGAACGGAAAATAACTTCATTAATCATGCATTCATAGTTCATAACTTACAACATTAAATACATGCTTCAACAAAAGTAATGGAAAACTTAAAAGAGAGAGAGAGAGAGAAAGAGAGAGAGTGGAGAGCGACGAGGCAGCCACGGCAGTGGAGGAGGCTCCATCGGTGGCTCGTCGTCTCCGACGATTACAAGAGTGCCTAAAGCTAGCTAAGAGAGGAGTGGAGTAGTTGCAAGTGGGAGAGTATGCCTTGAATGGTGGTAGAAGGGGGTTTAAATAGAGTTAAGGGCTTCCTAAAAGAAGAATGGGCTTTAGCGCCATCCAGAGCATCACTAAAACCACTTCCACAACCGTCGGTGAAGCCCTCCTGCCGCCGGTTAGCTACCCGCCCCGGTCTTCCTCTTCGCACGATCCGTGGCCGCTGAACGAGAGCAGTCCGATCGAAGATCGGACTGCTGAGAGCCTTCTCCGCCCGCGCTGAGATTGCACCTTGGGCACGTGTGTGCGCGCACCTTTCCTCCTGGCGTGTGTGCGCGCGTGGGCGCTCGCGAGCTGTCGTCGCGCCGCGTGGCGAGATCCTGGCCGCCCACTGCTGATCGGGCGGCCCAATTTTTTCGTGCCCTTCGCTCGCCTTCGATTTCTGCTTAACGCGGCTCCAACGTGCGTCGCAGCGATGTGGGTGTGCGCGCTAGCCGTTGCGCCACGACCACGCTTTGTCGCGGCGACCGCAAGCGAGCACGCGGATCTCAGCAGTTCGATTGAAGATCGACGGTCGAGATTTGTCCTTGGCCGGCTGAGGGTGTGCGAGCGGTGGGGGCGGGCTGACATGGCACTCTCTGGGCCGTTGATCTCCAGATCAACGGTCAGAATTTCTTGGGCCCATTGTGGGAGCTTCGGATGTCGGATTTGGCCGATCTTGAGTCCGTTGGACTCCGTTCGTCGTTCTAAATCCATCCGTGCAGTTCGATTGCTCATCTGAGGCCTGCTTTGACAAATGCTTTACACAAATGGCCATTAATACAGTTTATAAGCAATCTTGGTACTTGATGCATGTAATGCTCCTATTCTATTTATGTTGTGCTTTTTATTCTAAAGATCGGCCATATTCAACCTAATTATTACCCCCTTGTGTGGTGTTATCATACCCCCATGCTTACTCCTTGCTAGTCCCTAGCAAGGTTTATTCTAGCCTTTATTTCCTTAGAGAATTCAATAAGTAATTGCTTAGGCACTTCGTTACTTATCAATAAGAGGAAATATACGAAGATATTAATCTACAAAACTAAGCAGCGCCCAAGTGTCTGCCAAAATACGAATCTCCTGAATCCTTACTTTAATGTATATATAACTATACAAATATATATATATATTTTTTAGAATTTTTTTCGGAATTCAGTGTGGGTTGGTAACAGCCCCATGTACAAGATCTCCCTACCAAGCCATGCACAAAGCATGCACAGCCAGGGCATGGCTGTGCATGCTTTCTTCTTCTTTAAAAAGTGCTCGGCTCCTTTGCTGAGGAGCTTGGCCCTCCACACAAAAAAATCCAAGAGTAGCTCTTCTTCTCCAGGCCACCGTCCCCTCCCCTCTCCCTCCATACGCAAGACCTCCTCCTTTGAGGAGCCACTCTGCGGGTAGGAGTCCATCACTGTGGTGCACACCCACCACAGTGAGACCACCACTGCACAGCTCATCAAGGAGCCGATGGGCGTGGTGGTCTTCTTTTCCCTATCTCACGTCCAAGCCACTTCAGCCATTGGAGCAAGAGCTTCAAGCTTTGAAGCTCAAAGCTCCGCACACAGCAGCAGCAAGGCGGCAGCAGCCGTAAAGCACCTCCAATGCACACCTGCAGGCCGCCCTCGCCTCCAGCGTGCGCCTGTTGGTGGCCTCGCCTCCTGCTTCTTCGGCCTACACTCATCTTTCCACCCGAAACTAGCCACCGCGTGCCTCTGCACCCTAGCCAACACCAGCATGCCACCGTGCAAGCAGCTGGTCGCCCTCGCCCTCCACCACGCACGTCAGCAGCCCTCTCCGCATGCCCTGTCGCGAGTTCCACCCGCAGCCCAGCCGGTGCATACCTCTTCCGCGCACGCACCGAGCCAGCCACAAGACACTCGCATTCACAGCACCAGGCGCAACCGGTTGCGTAACTCGCCTGGCAACTGTAGCCACTGTTCACGTATTTCTACAGAACACTGTGGCTATAGTGGGGTGACCGGTAAGTTTCGCCCGCACGTGCGTCTCGCCGGCGCGTCTACGTGCGGTCCTCTGCCAGCGCCCGCTCCTACCTGCGTCTTCGCTCGCGTGCGCCTGCGAGTGCCCGCTGCAGCCCTTCCTTATAGCACTATGCGCTGCGGTCCTCTCCATGCCCACTCCCTCCAGCTCGCTCCTCTCTGCACACATACGCACCTCCGCGTGCGTGCGTTGACTCCAGAAGGCACTTAGAAGACACAGATGCCTTAACCACGCTAACTCCAGCTCTCTTTCTCCCTCTCTCTCATAGCACTCTCTCCCTGTCTCTCTACCGACACTTACACACACACTCACACTCTCATACACACACACCTATACACTATTATATACTTACATATATATATATATATTTATATCTATATATATTTATAAAGATATATATATATCTACTTATATCTTTGCATATAGTTGTACCTATATGCCTAAGTATTAATATACATGTATACATATATATATATATCTATATACTTATATATATACATATATACATATATATTTACATATATACATATACTTATATACATATATATATATATTATTACCTATATAAGTGTAAGTACAGATATACATATATATATATATATATATATATACATATATATACATATATTTAGACATATATATACATACATATATACATACATGTATACATATCTATCTATATAACCATATATACGTATATATATATACATATCTATCTACATATATCTATATACATATATTACTATATATATATATATATATTTGCATCTATATAGTTATATATACATACTTATATATATATATATATATCTATACATATATTTATCTATACATATACTTATATATATATACATATATATATGTGCATATAACTACATATATACCTATATATTTATAACCATATATACATATAGATATATTTACATATATACATATATATATTTATATTTTCACATTACTTATAATACGTTGTATCATGGGAATATCTACTTCAGTTGCTGATATTCCCCGATACACGCGTACAAAAAACATGGTCACACACATCTTCCACCATCTACCTTACACTCGACGCAGCACCTCGTCCTGTTGGTTGCGCTTTCTAGACGACGACTGACTCGACATTGTGCTGCACTCCATCTCCGCCTCCACCCCCACCCCTTTATGCATATATAGTATATACATATATATATACTATAGTTACTTCACTTCTGCTTCTCTTTCCTGCCAATAAAAAGATAAAAAATATATAAAAGAGAAAAGATAATCCTTGACTTGCAGGTACTCAGTCTTGCGAATAGCAAGACCAGTTTTGGAACCCTGATTTGGCTCAAAGCCAAGAACCTAATTTTCAGGGTGTGCCTCAAGGACCAAGATTATCAGGAAAAAAAAAATTTAATTGAAAAACACCAAAAAACACAGTAAACGAACGGAAGAGATTCGTTGTAGGAAAGGCATAGAAACTTGACTTCTAGCCCCACTTCCCTGAGTTCGACCCTGGGCCTAAAAGTGACCAAGAAAAAATTAAGTAGACCATGCAAAAAATTTCGTAAGGAGATGGTAAGGCTCATTTTAGGTTAACCACTATACACACTTCAACGATAAAATCACCATATTAACACACCTATTCGCGTCTGACCAACAGCAACCTGCATAGTTTGGAAGCCTGGGAGCGAACGATTGTGGCCTGGAGCTGAAGAACAGTTGAGCTCTAGTTGTCATTAATGGCGGCTGGGAGCTTGACCCTACACGGCACAAAAAGAACCTTGCAGCTCTATCAGACCATAGGAGGACCTTCACCGTGTCACGGCGAAGGTGAGGAGATTGGTGGCAGGCCGCGGGGCGACCATGGCATGCGTGCCTAGGTTGCTCTGTGGCTGGATTTATGGGTTAGGTTGGGGGAAGCGTGGAGTGCATGGCATCCTGTGGATGGGTGGAAAATGCTCAGTGGAGTGTGGTAGAGGTTGTGAGGTGGGTGGCGAGACGTGTGGGGGTGCAGAGTGACAGATGCGTCTCGTTGGAGGGTAGCCGAAGATGGGGAAGATGCAGGCGGACTGTGGCGGTCGAGGAGTGTTGTGTGAAATAGAATGAGGGAAAGGAAAGAGTGGAAGATGAGGAGCTTATCTGGAGTAATTGGAGTGAAGGGGGGGAGAGGAGATAGATGGCTCGTTTATGCCGTCGTTGGAGAAGATGGCCCTGAGGGAGATAACGGTGATGAGGAGGAGGATAGGAAGGACTGCGCTGGTGCGATGCGACGCAGGATGATGAGGCAGAGTGACGAGGGCGAGGGGGAAGAATAGTCGGAGCTTGCAGGCTACATGGCCGAAGATAGGGAAGATCAAATCTGGAAGAATCTGTGGCCAAAACAAGCTTGAGAGATTTGCAGAGGACCGAGCTTCTGGTTCATGGAGGGCAAACCTTTTGCCACTGTATTCTCACCGAAGAATGAAGGTAGTTGGAGTTCCAAATCTCTCATGCATTCGCACGAGAGATTGGATGGAAATCAAATATTGTAATTGATCTCAGATGGAAGGGGATTCCTTAGAGAATCTCCCTTCCAAATCTGGGAGGAGATCTCTAAGGGATCAGGGAGTATTCCCCCTCCATTCCTCATCGGAGAAGGATTCCTCCCCATTAATGGTGGAGGGACATTTTTGTAAGAGTGGCAAGGAAGATAGGGGGTTTGTGTAATGGTTTTCAAAAGATAGGGGCCAAATGTAATTGGGTGTACTAATTTGCAAAGTTGGTCAAGATGATCGCCCCTTAGGTTTAAATTTTGGTACAAACCTAATTTGGACCTAAGGAATCCAATGGTGAAGTTGGATTTTAGGTTTGACCATGTTTGACTGGACTTTTTGCATAGAAACCCAAATTAGGTCAATTAATGAGCTAGGACCCTAATCTAGGTCAAAATAGGTTCCAAAGGTTAAATTGAAGGTTCTAAACCATAGGGGATATTTTTCCATGAATTCTAGAGGTTTTAGTTGATTTTTATCCTGACCAGACCCTATTGATTTAAGCGGGTCTATTTTAGGGTTACCAGATGTCATTTAATTCCTGGATTACATATGAACCCATTTTTGATTGAACCAACTCCCTTTTTATCTTATTATAACCATTTGACCTATGTTTTGCCTCTGAGAAATCTCTTTTATGTACTGCAATGGTAAAATTGTAGTTTTACCCATTATTTCATGTTTGCCTCTCAGAACACTTATTCCTTCAATTACGCCCTATTTAAGTTATGTAGGAGCTTTTATTCTCCTTCTTGGGTCAAAATAAGCTAGTTAGGACTCATGATGAGGCTCTCATCATACCCCCATGCCTAGCTTTTGCTAGTCCCTTTGCAAAATTTTAATGTTTTAACTTCTATTCTAGACCCTGAGTGTCTGTCATCAGTTATGATAAGTGCTTTTCTTTTTCTTTTGTGATTAGGTTAGAATGCCAACAATAGGCCTAGAGGTACTTAAGTACTAACCAAAATCCAGACTTGACCCACTTTAGCCTCAGTCTTCCACAAAGGTTTTTAAGGACCACAGAAACTATCCTATGGTTTGTTGGACTCCACAGTTAAAGCACCCATGCCTGAGACATTTTTAGCCTAGGTTCAGTTTGTAGTGCATTTTTTTTATAAGAGAGAGACAGAAGATTTATTTGTTTGGAGAGTTTTCTCTTTCTTTTCTTTTTATTTCTAGCTTCGGATTGGCTTCTCAACACGGTCCATTTGGAGAGTTTTCTAGCTTCGGCGATCGACATTTCGTGATAATGCCGCCCATGATATCTGAACCAGCAGAGTGCTTACATGCCTTCGGTAGGATATTTAAATATCCTAAGGGACAAGCATCGAGGAGATGATATGTTGTTACGCATCTTCGAGGGCAATTTCCCGCCTCTCCGCACCAGGAACTCATCCAAATCAACTTGTGTTGATCGGACACTCCTAATCTAGGTGACCTTTTTAGAACATTGAAATGCATTTTGCGTGGTTTTGATATTTATGCACACTGAACCAGACTGTGTGTGAATTGGGGTGCTTAGGTTACCGAATCCCATAAACCGAAGGCTAGTTAATGAGGCTGAAAACTTCGTAAGCCTTAGGCCTAATACTTAAGCTTCACATTTTCCCCAACCTCTTGAGGATTATCCAGATCTTAGCGGATACGTGAATTTTTAAGCCAAAGAATCTAGCCCAAGAGGCCTAAGATCAGTGTTCCAACTAATCTCTTTTTATTCCTCCTTAGCACTTTTCTTTTATTTTTCTCTTTTCTTGCTATGGCCTAGAACTTCAGTTAATCCCTCAATCTTGTACTAATGACTATCTCTCTTTTTTTTTTCATTTTGTGCTCCTTTTTTGGCATTTTGCTCTTTTCCTCGTCTCATTTTGTATGGCCCAAAAATTGTCTCTCCCCCTCATTTCTTTTTTCTTTCCCAAGATTTTTTTTTTTTGAGTTGAAACCTTTTCTTGATATGAATTTTCATGACATTTTGCACTTTCATACCCCCCCATGCCTAAGATTTGCAATGTCCCCAATGTAAATTATGTGGGTTCGATTTCAGCTTACTTCATGCATTAGGATAGGTGTTGGGTGGGCGAACGGGTCGAAGTGACTGTTGAGAACGATTTCTAATCTCTGTTAGGGGTACATGAGTTGGAGTTAGCTGTTCTAATGGATAAACCCTAAAGTGCAATATGAATTCCATGTAGAAATGTCAGAAAAGGTTTCAAGTTTTTCAAAGAATGATTGGTTACCTCCCGTTAAGTGGTGAGTTTTACGCCATCGGTTGGGCATAATGAGCTTAAGGATATTGGAGGGTAAAGGATGACTCAGCCAAATTTGTATCGGTCATGTCAATCAACGGTTTGAGTCTTTGACCGTTCACAACAAAGGGTTCGGAATCGTGGCTGAGTGGGCTAATTTCAATGGCTCCATTTCCATTGATTTGTCAGACTAGGTATGGTCTGACCCACTTAGATCGTAACTTTCCTAGGAATAATTTGAGTTGGGCATCAAAGAGTAAAACCTTTTGACCAGGATGAAAGATCTTTCTAGAAATATGTTTTTCAAGGATAGCTTTAACCCGTTCTTTGTAAATTCACGAGTTCTCATACGCATCGTGACGTAATTCATCAATCTCGCTTATTTAAAGCCTTCTATGGGTTCCAGCCATAGAAATTTCTAGATTGCAATTCCGTACTTCCCAATAGGCTTTATGCTCCAATTCGACGGGGAGGTGACATACCTTCCCGTACACCAGTCTGATGGGAGACATACCTAATTGGGTCTTGTGGGTGGTCTTATAGACCCACAATGCTTCCAGAAGCCGAGAAGACCAATCCTTCCTGCCAGGTCGAACAGTAACCTGAAGGATTTTCTTGATCTCTCGGTTTGATAGCTCAGCTATACCATTAGTTTGTGGGTGGTAGGGAGTATAAATTCGATGTGACACCTCGTTGGTCATCAGTGACTTGAAATGAGCATTTGTAAAATGGGTCCCTCCATCGAAAATTATTGCTCGTGGAATCCCGAACCTTGAGAAGATGTTTTGATGAATGAATTTGATAACAACCTTATGATTATTGGTTCGGGTCAAAATGGCTTCCATCCACTTGGACACCTAGTCAACAGTGAGTAAGATGTATTCGAAGCCATCGAAGATAGGGAAGGCTCCCACAAAATCGATCCCCCAGATGTCAAAAATTTTGCATACCAGGATCGGCTGTAGAGGCATCATGTCTCAATGGCTCATGTTGCCCAAGGTCAGGAGACGGGTACATGCCTTACAGTGATCGTATGCATCCTTAAAAATTGTGGGCCAGTAAAAGCCACACTGGAGGACTTTTGATGTGGTTTTGTGTCCTGAGAAATGTCCACCGCATGCCTGGTCATGACAAAAGGAGAGTATGTCTTTGATTTCAACTTCCATGACACACCGTCGAATTATTTGATTAGCACCAATGCGGAATAGATACGGGTCTTCCCACAGGTAATACTTGGCATCAGAATGTAATTTGTCCTTCTTGGCCTTCGGTCAATCGGACGAGATTTGATGTGATGTTAGGTAGTTCACTATATATGCGAACTATGGAAGCCCTGTATTGATAGTCAGGAGCTGCTCATCAGGAAAGTGTTCTGTAATGGGTTCGGAAGGGTCGATTATTTCAGAAGGAAGGAAGGACAAGTGATCAGCTACCACATTTTGCTTTCCCACTTTGTTATGAATCTTGAGGTCAAATTCTTCCAACAGCAAGAGCCATCGGATTAATCGAGGTTTCGCATCCTTCTTTGCAAGGAGATGCCTCACAGCTGTGTTATCCGAGTATAAGATAACACAGAAACCCAGAAGGTATGATCTAAATTTTTCTAGGGAAAATGCTACAGTTAGTAGCTCTTTCTCAGTAACCATGTAGTTACCTTGAGCCTCGTCTAGTGTTTTGCTAGCATAGTAAATGACCACGGGTTTCTCATCAATTTTCTGCCCCAAAACCACACCTACAGTGAAGTCAGATGCATCGCACAAGATCTCAAAGGGTTGAGACCAATCATGGGACTATAGGATCGGGGCTAGGGTGACTCGGTCACGAAGGATCTCAAATGCTTGAGTGCATTCCTTGGAAATTTTGAAAGGTACATCCTTGGAGAGAAGAGTGGTCAGGGGGCGTGCAATTTTTGAAAAATTAGGGAAAAATCGATGGTAAAAGTCGACGTGCCCCAAAAAAGATCGGATGTCCTTAATTGAGCTAGGCATATGGATCTTTGAAATCAGGTTAAGCTTAGCACGATCGACTTGGATGCCTTTCTCCGAGATTGGGTGTCCCAGGATAATTCCCTCAGGCACCATGAAATGGCCCTTTTCCCAGGAAAGAACCAAATCCACATCGATGCATCGCCTAAGTATTTGGACCAAGTGTTGGAAGCAATCATCAAATGATGCTCCAAAAACTGAAAAGTCATCCATGAAGACTGCCAGGTAATCACCTACCATATCTGAGAATATGGCAAGCATGCACTGCTGAAAGGTTACTGGTGCATTGTAGAGACCAAAAGGCATCCTTTGAAACACGTACATCCCGAAGGGGCAGGTGAATGTGGTCTTTTCTTGGTCTTCTGGATGGATTGCCACCTGGCTGTAACCGGAGTACCCATTAAGAATGTAGAAGAACCTATTTCCCGCTAGTTTCTCGAGGATCTGATCAATAAATGGTAGTGGGAAATGGTCCTTCTTCATGGAGGAATTGAGTCTTCTGTAATCAAAGTAGACTCTCAATGAGTTAGCTATTTGGGTAGAAATGACTTCTCCGGTTTCAGTCGTGGTGATGGTGAGTTCGGCCTTCTTAGGCACAACCTGTATTGGACTCACCCAACGACTGTCGGAGATCAGCTAGATGATCCCTACATCTAACCACTTGATGATCTCCTTCTTTACGACCTCCTACAGATTAGGGTTTAAACGTCTCTGCATCTCTCGTGAAGGTCATGTGCCCTCTTCTCTGTAGATTCGATGTGTGCAGTACGAGGGGCTTATGCTAGTCAAGTCATCAAGAGTCCATCCAATGGCTCTACGATATTGCTGGAGAATAGTAATCAGATGGGATTCCTAGTCAGGTGTGAGTCGGGAGTTGATAATCACAGGAAACATCTGATTGGAACCCAAAAACACATACTCCAAATGCTCAGGAAGTGGCTTGAGTTCCATGACAGGATTATCAGCAGCAGCGGGTGGTTCGGGGTTTGTATCAGGAACAAGGGTCCGAGTCATGGGTGTGTCTAGATCAGATTCGCACTCCTCTGTTTGCAGGTTTTGATCTTTTAGTGGTTGAGCCGGGGCAATCAGGGTGTCCTCTGTATGTGATTCATCAACCATGGCTCTGATATCACATATTTGCTGTATAACTCCACAATTAATCCCTTGTTGGGCCTTAAAAATTTCAATCTTCAGAGTTTGATTCCTAAATTTTAATTCTATTTAGCCCTCTTCGCAGTTTATGTTGGCCCTAGCAGTGGCCAAGAAAGGTTTCCCTAATATGATTGGCGTGTCCCTTGGGTTTTTAGGTGTGTCCATATCCAGAACTATGAAATCCATCGGGAAGTAGAAATCTCATACCCTAACAATGACATCCTCGAGTATTCCTTTAGGTGACTTGATGGATCGATCGGCTAACTGCAACATCACCTCAGTCGGTTTAAGTTCGGACTCTTCAAGGTGGTCAAGGAGTGATGTAGGTATTAGATTTATGGAGGCACCTAGATCTAGCAAGGCTCTATCAAATTGGGTTTCACCAATTTTACATGAAATCAAGGGAGTTCTTATGTCTTTAGCCTTGGATGGGAGTTTACTCAAGATGACAGAGCTGGCTTAAACTCACAATACGATCGGATTCCCACCCTTGGTTCGCGGCTTACGTTTAGGGGTACATACGTCTTTTAGGAATCTTGCGTAAGCCAGTACATAGCGAATTGCATCCATCAAGGGGATGTTTATCTGGACCTGTTCAAAGAGCTTTACCAGATCCTCCTCGGGAGCCATGGGTTTGGTTATCCTCTTTCCTTTGGTCAAGGCCTCAGGAAATGGAATCCTAGTTGGCTCCTCTAGAATAGGTCCAGGTTCTTGATCTGGGATAGCGATATCCTGGATAACTATCCTAGGGTTTTGGCTACTACCAGGCTTGGAGTGGTTTGGATAATGTAGGTCTTGGGTTTCATTACCACTACGTGTTGTTACAGAGTTTAATTCAGCCTGGTTTTGGTTTGGGGCTGCTGCTGAAATCCTGCATAAGATGTCGAAGCTTCCATCCTGTCTGGTGATGGAGCAGCAAGGGCATGATAAATCAAATGTGCGTGGCCTAAATTTGGGTTCATAATGCGCCTCTGGGTCAGCACGTTATTTGCATTTTGCAGAGGTTGCGAAGGAAGGGTGCCCGGTTGGCGGGAATTTGCCATCTGGGCTAGTTGATTGCGAACCTCTATGATCTCGTCCTTGTGTTGTTTTTGCATTACCGCATTCGTCTTTTGAATGTCAGCCAGTGCTTGAAGGATAAGAGTCATTGGATCCTAGTTTGGCCCAGATTGATAGGTGGGATTGGGCCGAGGCTGAGGCAGCTGATATGGACGAGGGGCTTGTGGACAAGGTTGATACGGTGGTTTTTGAGTCTAAGAATTTCCCATCCATTGAAAGTTGGGATGATTTTGCCATCTAGGGTTGTAGGTATTGGAGGATGGGTCATTCTGGATGGCATTGAGGTCCTCACAAGTCTAAGGAACCTCAAGAAAGTCAGAATATGAGGGTTCAGAGTTCCCCAACTCAAATAGAATGGATCGGAGGTCACTCCGATCCGAGAGTCAGACGGGGGTGGATACGGGTCCATCCCTTGAGAAGATTGGTGATAGATGCTTTGCACAGTTTCCCTCGCCAAAGGTGGCCGTGCAAAAGAGTTTTGCACAGAGGTGGCTCACTGCAGATGCCGAGTTAGCTTATCCACCTTCTTCTCTACGATAGAAACCTTGTCCAACCGACTGGCCATCAGTTCCAAGTCGATGGATGTGGACAGGTCCTGCATCTCATGTTCCCCTCTCAGATTCGCCGATGCACGGTCATTCGTCCTGTCGAATAAGCCCATGGAGTCATTATTGATGGAGTTCGTTTTCGAGAATCTCCCACACCGTGTCCTCATGTTGACCGATGATGTTTCCTCCGCACGTTGCATTGACGAATAATTAAATGCTTTCACGGAGTCCCTGGCAAAAAGACTGGACTTGTTCCCATTTAGGAACTCCGTGATGGGGGCACTTTCGCATGAGATCTAAGAATCGATCCCATGCTTTGTGAAGTTGTTCTCCCATTTGTTGAGTGAAATGGGTGATCTGGTGGCACAAGGGATTCATCCACCCAACGGGAAAGAACTTTTTCAAAAATTCAGACTGAATTTTATCCCATGTGTTGATCGGACGAGTTTGAGTTTGATACCAATGGGCAGCCTTGTCCAGGAGGGAGAAAGAAAACATTTTCATGAGCAGAATATCCTGGTTTTATGGATCTGACCCGAACATCTGGGCCAGCTACTTGAGTTGTTTAATGTGTTGGAATGGATCCTCGGAGTTAAGCCCATGAAACATTGGTATGGCATGAAACATATTGGGCTTGAGTTCAAAATTAGGACCTCCAACCGGGACTCGGACTCGAGGCTTGATCACCATCGCAGTGGGATTATAGTGATCTCACATCATTGGTCGCTGAGGTGGATTTACAATTTTTTGGAAGAGATCAGTCAAGCGTTGAAGCTGGTGCTCAAGGTTGTTCTCTTCTTCAATGGGTTGTGCCATGATGGAAGAAGGAGAACTTGGTTCTGAATCAGATGAAAGGTTTATGTGGTGAGGTTGCTGCACAAACAAGGCCGTTGAGGCTTGGCCTCGGTGAGAGTGAATTTCTAAAGGAGGTCTTAAGGATGGTCTTAAGGACCTCCTACTGAACATTCACCGAAGGATGTGATGAGATTAGAAGGTACTGAACCCAATCGAGACACCCAAAAATTGTTGGGTGAGTATAGATGTTCGGGGCTTATGATACCCTTTAGTCATAAAGGTCGTCCACTTGAGAAGTACCTGGGCAGCCAGAGAGGGAGAGTCCCACAAAGACCCCTACATGGTAGAGCATCCCCACAAGTTACAGGGTTTCCCCCACCCGACCTCTCTTGTCACTGAGATTCTAGGTAGACCAGATTGGGGACCTTGACCTCTTAAGTCTACCTTTTCTACTTTAAGATCAAGGTGCTTAGGGTTCCACTTGAACTTTTTGGTCATTTCAGCAAAAAGGTGACTTAATTTTAAGGTTGGTTGACCCAAAGGATCAACTTCACCTCTTGTTCCTTTGAGAGCTTTTAGGTCCTTTCTTTTAGGGTTCAAATGGATTAAGAGCTTGATTTGCTTAGGGTTTCTCTTGTATAGATCTTTTCAAACAAGGTTTAGGCACACCACTTTTGGGAAAATATTTTTTTCCTTGTTTAAGAGAAGATGTGTCTCTAAAAACCCTAGCTTTGCAATCCTTAGGTTGGCTTTAGATGGTCCAATTTAGTTGCCACAAAAATCGGTATCTAGGGCTCAATCAAGAAAGTTTTAGCCCTAGTTACCTTAGTTGGATGTGCAGTTCAAGATGTGTTCAAATGAAAATCGAGCAACTTCGATGAATTACTAAGTATGAAAAAGGTAGCCCTTGGTTGATTTTTAATTGTTCCTTTTCAGACTTTAATGGGGTTAAGAGAGAGGGCTAATGAAAGTTACCTGTTCCTTGGTGTGGCTGTTGTGCAGCTACTCTTCTTTTCTCTGCTTTCCCTGAGACAAGCACAACTAAGGAGAGGAGTTAAGTCAGTATTGGATCAGAAGTTGTGATCAAAAGCTTCAGAAGTGCCCGTTGCTCCCCGGCACTTCTGAACACAAATAAAAATTTATAACTAAAAAATCAAAGTATCCGAGGTCGAACACAAGGAGCAATTTGAGTATTACAAAACTTGAGAATACAACTTTTAATAAAAAGCAATGACTAGTTCAATAAAAAAATGACAGGATAATGTTATAGAGGAAATGCTCAAAAAGAATTGGACGTCTGATATTGCATCAGACGTCTTAAAATTGGCCTTCAGAATCTTCTCCTGTCTTTGCTTTGGCTCTGCTGCAACTTATGGTTTCCTTTTTCTCTTTTTCTCTTTCTTCCTAAGCTGCTCCTGCTCCTCTTCTTTTTCCTTCTCTTCTTGATTCTCTTCCTGTAGCTAAGTTCTGGCTTTGTCTCATCTTAAGTTGCCTTCTTCTTTTTCTTCCTCTTCTTCCTTTGCTTTCTTGCTTCTCCTCTTTGTCTGCCCCTTGATCTCTCTCTTCTTTCTCTGGGTCTGTCACACCTCTGCTACAGAGTGTCTTTCTTCTTCTTCTTCTTTAGCTTTGCTTCCCTTGGCTTCTTTAGCTTTTCTTCTTCTTCTCCTTCGCTTGCAGCGACTAAGTCCTACTTCTTGTTGTGCTTCTTCCTCCCTTAGCATCCTCTTCCTACACAAGCACCATGCAACAAAACCTATTCCCCTACCCTCCCCCCACATCTCTCTCTCTAAATCTCGCTCCAGTACGCTCTCCCAGAGCCGGGTTATCGGGTCGGTCGCGGGCCCGAGTCTAGGCACATCGACATGGGTGTGGTGCACGAGGAGTGCATGGTAGGATAGTCCGGTCTGGTTGCCAGGTTCGCGGGCTAATTCATGGACAAGGTGTGTATAGGTGAGGAGGGACCTCACCCTAGTGAATTCGAGGCGAACAGACAATAGCACAAAATCAACTTAAACTACTCAAACACCTCACGACTTACCGAGGTGGGACTAAAAGTCCCACCTGCTGCTGCTGGCAACTGCAGGAGAACGACTTCACGATTAGCACAGCTGCAGGTCCCATGGCACCCTCTATCAGCCTAGACTTGCGCACACTCGCAACCCACACAGTCTAGAAGCTTGGGAGCGAATGATTGTGGCCTAGAGCTGGAAAACAATCGAGCTCGAGTCGTCGCTAATGGCGGCTGGGAGCTTGACCCTGGACGACACAAAAAGAACCTTGCAGCTCTATCAGACCATGGGAGGACTTCTCCTTTTCACGGTGAAGGTGAGGCGATCGGTGGCAGGCTGCGGGGTGGCCTAGGCATGCGTGCCTAGGTTGCTTTGTGGTCGGATTTATGGGTTAGGTCGGGGGAAGCATGGAGTGCTTGTGGCGTCCTGTGGGTGGGTGGAAGGTGTTTAGTGTATTGTAGCAGAGGTTGTGAGGTGGGTGGTGAAACGTGTGGGGGTGCGGAGTGATAGATGCATCTCGCCGAAGGGTGGCCGAAGATGGGGAAGATGCTGGCAGACATTGGCGATTGAGGAGTGTTGTGTGAAATAAAATGAGGGAAAGGAAAGAGTGGAAGACGAGGAGCTTATCTGGAGTAATTGGAGTGAAGGGGGGGAAGAGGAGACGGATGGCTCGTTTGTGCCATCGTCGGAGAAGACGGCCTTGAGGGAGATAACAGCAACGAGGAGGAGGATAGGAAGCCATGCACTGGTGTGGCACGACGTAGTAGGACGAGGTGGAGTGAACCCTGCTGTTGGTATGTCAGCAGAGCGACGAGTGGGAGGTGGAAGAATCCTCGGTGCTTGTGGGTGACATGGCTGGATATGGGGAAGATGAAATCTGGATGAATCTGTGGCCAAAACAAGCTTGAGAGATTCGTAGAGGACTGGGGTCCTTTTATAGCTGCTGGCCGAACTTCTGGTGCGTGGAGGGGCAAGCCTTCTACCACCTACTTCTCACTGGAGAAGGAAGGTAGTTGGAGCTCCAAATCTCTCCTGCATTCGCAGGAGAGATTGGATGGAAATCAAATATTGTAATTGACCACAGATGGAAGGGGATTCCTCAGAGAATCTCCCTTCCAAATCTGGGAGGAGATCTCTGAGGGATCAGGGAGTATTCCCCCTCCATTCCTCGTCGGAGAAGGATTCCTCCCCATTAATGGTGGAGGGACCTGTTTGTAAGAGTGGCAATGAAGATAGGGGGTTTGTGTAACGATTTTCAAAAGATAGGTGCAAAAATGTAATTGGGTGTACTAATTTGTAAAGTAGGTCAAGATGACCTCCCCTTAGGTCCAAATTTTGGTACAAACCTAATTTGGACCTAAGGAATCCAATGGGGAAGTTGGATATTAGGTTTGACCACGTTTGACTCGACTGTTTGCACAAAAACCCAAATTAGGTCAATTAATGAGCTAAGACCCTAATCCAAGTCAAAATAGGTCCCAACTGTCAAAGTGAAAGTTCTAAACCCTAGGGGATATTTTTCCATGAATTTTAGAGGGTTTAGTTGATTTTTATCCTAACCAGAAATCTATTGAATTAAGCGGGTCTGTTTTAGGGTTACCAAATGTCATTTAATTCCTGGATTGCACATGAATCCATTTCTGATTGAACCAACCCACTTTTTATCTTATTCAGACCATTTGACCTAAGTTTTGCCTCTGAGAAATCCCATTTATGTACTGCAATGGTAAAATTGTAGTTTTACCCTTTATTTCGTGTTTGCTTCTTAGAACACTTATTCCTTCAATTAAGCCCTCCTCTAAGTTATGTGGGAGCTTTTATTCTCTTTCTTGGGTCAAAATGAGCTAGTTAAGGCTCATGATGAGGTTCTCATCACCTAGAGTTGTGCGTGAGTGTATCCTGTGTAACTTGGGACTATGAGACTGGAGCGGGCGAAGCTTGGAGCTGCTGCAAGCTTGCTTCGAGCTTTGCTTTAATGGTGGCGAGCCCCTGTACCTGAAATCATGCAAATGGCCTTGTGGCCACGTCAGAATGTTTAGGAGGCTTCACTGAGGCACGGCGAGTGTGCTATGGTGGTCGACGTTGCATGGGACTGCCTATGGGGGGGTGCCTAGGGCACACTGTGGTCGAGTAAGTGGGTGTGTTCAGGGACACTAGTGGGCTAGTGGTGGAGTGTTTGGAGTAACGGGTTACATTCAATGAGTTGGGGTGAGGCTTATGGACCGGTCGACGAGGAGGCAGATGGTTTGTGGAGGTGGCGTGAACTCGCTGGAGTGGTGGTCAAAGGTGAAGTGAATGATGATGGTGGAGTGCAGTAGTGGTCATTCAAGGGAATAAAGAGGGAGAAATAGAGTAGAGGGTGAGAGGACTTATCTAAGAGTGAAGAGATGAAGGGGGAGGTAGGGATGGTGGCCAGCTTGTATCGCCGACGGTGGAGACGAAGATGCTCAGTGAGGATGAAGGGGATGCAGAGCCGTCAGCAGATACTACGTGACACGGATGAACGTGATGAAGAGGAACCTGCTTGCGATATTATGGCTAGGCAATGAGGGAAATAAGGAAAGGTCACCAGAGCTTGATGAGCAAACTGGCCAGAGGAGGGGAGATGAATTTGAGGTGCTTTTTCCGGTCAATTTCAAGCTTAGGAGATGCGGGGTTATTTGGGTTCTCTTAAATAGACTTCTGAGGATGGATTTGTGCTTGGAAGCCAAGCTTCCAAGCAAGGTATGTTCACCAGCGATGGTAACTCGAAAGAGACCTAAATCTCTCAAGCGTTCGCATGAGAGATTTGGTACCAAGTAGGACCTCAAATTAGGTTCACATTGGAGGAGATTTCTCAGAGAATCTCCCTTACAATTTTGAAGGGGATTCCCTGAGATATCAGGGAGAAATCGCCCTTAAAATCTAGCCAAAGTAGGATTCCCTCTGCTATAATAGGGGAGGGACCTAATTGCAATGAAGGAGGAAGAAGATAGGGGGTCAATTGTAAGGGTTTTTGAAATATAAGGGTAGAAATGTAATTGGGCTGGACTTATTTGCAAAGTAGGTCAAAACGAATTCCTCTTAGATCGAAATTTTGGTATAAACCTAATTTTGACTTAAGGAATCCAATGGTGAGGTTGGATTTTGGGTTTGACCACGTTTGACTAGGCAATTTACGTAAAAACCTAATTTAGGGCAAATATTTATCTGAGACCCCATTTTATGTCAAAATAGGTTCCAATGGCTAAATTGAAGGTTCCAAACCTAGAGAATATTTTTCTATGGTTTTTAGAGGTTTTAGGTGAATTTTATCCTAACCGTAACCTTTTAAATGAAGTGGGTCTATTTTAGGGTTACAAGAAGTCATTTAATTCCCAGCATTCACACAAACCCTTTTCTGTCTAATTCAACCCACTTATTATCCTGTTAAGACCATTTGACCTGTGTTTAGCTCATGAGGAAACTCATTGTTGCACTGCAATGGTAAAATTGTAGTTTTACCCCTTATTTCTTACTTTTATCTCAAAATGGTTATTCATTGAATTAGGACCTCCAGTTCGTTATGTAGGAGCTTTTGTTCTCTTTTATGGGTCAAAATAAGCTAGTTAGGGCTCATGATGGTGTTCCCATTAGAAGGGTAAAGGAATGTCAGTGATCTTAGTGATTGATTTCTTTTCCTTAGGCTGCTCCTCTAAAAGGTTAGAATGGGAAGAGGAGCTTGCCTGAGAAGTATCATGACTCGCCTGCCTACATGTTAGGTCTTTTGTAGCTTTTCCTCTCCTTAGTGTGATAGAATTTGCATTGACATATTATCTATGAGGTGGGAAACGAGTAGAACGGGTAGATTGGGTGGGATTCGATGATAAGGTCGGTTGACCTGAAATAGAACCAAGAGGTACAGGAGGTGATTGTAATATTGCATGCATGTATCCTTATAGAGCCTGGAACCTAGGCGAGGTGCCCAAGTTTTGTACATATCTTGGGTTAGGGACAGGTTGGGAGACAAGGCTCCCTGCGATCTATGCTCCTATAGTAGCTGGTTCTACACACTCTGAATGTTCTAAATCTGATCCACCATCGTTTTCATGAACTTCAAATTGTCATAATTCGATTGATGCATAGATTCCTTCTATTCTTCTCTCAACGCCTTGAAAGAGTCAACCTTCCTTGGAGGGTGATTGGTAGCTTGATGTTGTGGCTAATAAGTAGAATGGTATTACTACTGAGAAGGGAATGGCTGCTGCCTTGGGTATCTGTTTTGCATATTCTCATATTGTCTAGTTTGGTAGTATGGATCTTGATTGGGTCTTTGTGAGTTACCAGACCAGGAAAAGTTGGGATGCTGGTGACAATTGGGATTATGTCTCTGAATATGGGTTATTCTGCCCATAACCTCGGATAATGTTGACATCTTCCTAAGCCGATGATGTCTAAGATGCATATTCATCAAGGGAATACGCACTAAAATCACTGTGGGGTGCATAACCCTGATTACATGGTGCCAGATCGAGATTATTCACGATTCTTGATACATAGGATCTCGTGAAGATGGAGAAGACACATCCTGAGTGAGTAAATGTGCTCAAGTAGGAAGGACTCGAGATGCGAAAGATGATCTTGAAGCAGCAGAATTTTTTGAGAATTTAGGTCGAGCTCGAATCAATTCGTTGAGCTTCTTATCAATTAGATCCACCTTGTGCAACTTCTTGGTGATAAGCTCCATATCAGCTTGGCCAGATTCAGCACGAGTTTCATGAACACTAAGTCGTTGCTCACGAGAATTGGTTCATCGATGCAGCATTCATAGAGTTCTCTAATAAGGATTCGAACAGTTCAAATGCACTATTCTCATCCTTTGCGGGGAAATTCCTGCCACTAGATGCATCGACCAGATACTGATGTGTGTCATCTAGCCCATGGTAAAAGACTTGTGCTAAGTGCCATTTGGGTAAACCATGGTGTGGCCATTTACGGAGAAGGTCATGGAATCTATCCCATGTGTCATGCAACTTCACTCCTGGCCCCTGGGAGAAAGTCGTAATCTCATGCCTCATTGAGTTCGTCTGATCAATCTGGAAGAACTTTTGGAGGAATTCATGACGTAATTCTACCCAGGTTCCAATTGGCCTCCCGATGGTCTTGAACCAATATGAAGGTTTATCCTTACACGTTTGTGGAAAAAGCTTCATGAGAATGATCCCTAAATCATTGTTTCTAGGTCGAACTGATTCTGTGGTTCGACTGAGATCCATGATGTGCTGGAAGGGATCCTTAATCGAGTTTCCATGAAAATGAGTCTGAATCAGACTTGTTATGTTTGGCTTTAACTCGAATGCGTCTCCGCCTGCAAGAATCCGGATTTAACGTACCAAAATCATAACCACTTGATCATAGAAGTCCAACAATTATTGTCCACGTGGTGGATCCTACATCTTGTCCAGTGTGGTGAGAATCCTACCAATGTTCTCCTGATATCTCTATTCTGATTCATCGACCCTAGCTTCTAGATGAGCCATCAGGCCTAGAATTTTGAGGTTTTGATTAGCCATCCTGGCTAATCGAGAAGAAGAGGGTTGGGAAGAAGAGTTGGGCAATGCAAAAAGTTGCCTTTGCAACTTGGGTTTGGTTCCCAAAGCCAACCAAGTCAGGCCTCAAAGACCTCCTTCCTCGCATACACCAACAACAAGCGTTGGTGTAGGCAAGCCAAACAAGGCTAAGGCCTTGTTAATCAAGTAGTTAGTCTTTTAGAGTTAGATGGCCAGATATTTTAGTTAGGTTTAAATTGTTGAAGAAGATTTATCGAGAAACCAACTGAAAATGATCTCTGGTTTTTAAGCTAACCCAGCCAATTTGTTTACGAGAGGACTAAGATTAAGGTTCTTCCTTCGACTTTCACCTCCAATTCCTTAATCGCCCTTAGACACGATCATCTAGCACAACCCTGCAGGCTTACACACAAGGTTTGGCTAAAGAGGTCGAGACCATCCAGTAGGTAAAAGACGAATGCAGATTATTAAGATTTTCTTTATGATTTTTTTTAGCTGTTTCTTTAATTTGGAATGTGGTGAGTGGTCAACAAGGTGACTCGACTCACTGACTAGTCACTAGACTCGATTGAGACCAGGCTAATTCATTGTGGTCCTATGGTTCATGCATTTCTAAGCCTTTTAAGAAGTAGACCACAAATTAAAAAAAAACTCTCTCAGACAAAATTGGAATCCAAATGATTTCAAAGTTGGCAGGAAGATTCCTTTTTTAATAAGATTTTATGAGAATATTTTTCTAGAATTTTTTCTATTCTAAGTAAATAATATGAATTTCTAACTAACAGGGGGTCAGATTTGGGATTTGGAACTCGAGTTGGTTTTTCCATTTGGAACAATACAAATGTGATCCAAAAATTAGAGAAAAATATGGAAATGAAAGATAACTTGATTATCTTTCAAACACAGCCATTTTTGGGTCAATTAGATTCATGTGCTATTCAAAATTGATTTTTGATGATCAGAAACATTCAAATTTTAGTCTATTTGACCCCCATGTACTCCGTGAATTTTTCAAAAATCCAAAAATTGAATCATTTTAAGGAAAGGTGGCATTGGAAAGATAATTTGAAAATATAGCACTTGTTCGAATTTCAAAATTTTTAGACCACTAAAATTGTGGCAAATGATTTTTCAAATTTGTACCAAATTTTTGGAAGTATTTATAGAAATAGCTAAAATGCATTTCAATCCTTTTCTTTCTTTCGACATGATGCAAAGCAAATCCTAACTCAATAAAATCCTATTTTTTACTTTTTTGGTCATTTGTAAAATCGCGTTTGAAGATATTTTCGTCATAGTATAGTGCAAAAATTCGTCAAAGCGAATAAAATGTAACAAGATGGTAAGTCCCATTCGAACTCAGGGAGGTAGTAAACATGACTTGATTTTAATACTAATCTAATCTAACTAGAACTAGAATAACAACAGAGATAAAGCAATTCTATATAGAGAACGATCAGGCAATGTTTTTCTAACTAGAACTAGAAGTAAAGACTACTAGAACTACTAGAAATAAAATTGCTTTCTAGTCTACTAGAATAAGGGCACCAAGGGTGGTCCTTGGTGGACTTTGGAGAGGCTGAGGAAAGCAACAACGATGCACCAAGGGTGGCCTTGCTGGACATCTTGAAGGAATAGGGAGAAGGGGAGACATGGAAATGGAAGATGCTTGGAGGGAGAGAGATGCCTTCAAATGGGTGCTCTGGTCCTTTTTATAACTAAATTGAGGGACAAACTAGGCATTTTGGGCTCCTAAGCCGTGCAACAACGTTGGAGTAACTAGGTCTGTCAATCAGGAGATCAAAAGGCTAGATCGTGCCTCAAAGGAACCTCCATCGTGCCTTCATTGCACGCAGTACAAGGGATTGTGCCACGTGGCACACACTCAGCTACTTTATTTGCCACCTCGCTGCTCATCGCGAGCTGCATTGCCTTTGATCGCCGCAAGCAACGGCACATCTCGCTGCATGTTACCCTCGAGCGTTATCACCTCGCCAATCCAGTGCTCAGGCATGCACCTTATGGCCATCCTAGTGCCCTTCGATCGAGATGTCACAGCTGAATACCAGCCGCGTGCACCATGCACTCTAATTTTAGCTCTGTACACTTTGAATGCTCGACGTGCTCTGTCGATTGAAGGCACTGACCACTGCGTTGCACCTACAGATCGTCGTGATTTTGATTCTTGCTTATGCATTTTCAGCCATTGGATCATCATCCAATGACTATGATGAAGCCTTCTTCGATGAAGAGTGCTGGGTGTTGGTCGACGTGGTGCATTTGTGGCTGTTGGATGATTATCCAATGGCCCACAAAGCTCCTCAATGGATGTGCAATCAGGTTAGAGCCATTGAGATGGCACCATGTGGCACTATTCTGACTGTTCATTTTCTCGCTTTTTAGATGGTGCTATAGGGCTCCGATCGTGGTGATTCTTACGTTGTTGGACTGTGATTGTTAATTTCGATCCATCCGTACAATCAGATTTGGCATTTGAGGTTCA
The DNA here is from genome assembly GCA_037157565.1 of Thalassia testudinum. Classification (NCBI taxonomy): domain Eukaryota; kingdom Viridiplantae; phylum Streptophyta; class Magnoliopsida; order Alismatales; family Hydrocharitaceae; genus Thalassia; species Thalassia testudinum. The sequence continues at coordinate 15,956,004 of JAZHRO010000063.1, forward strand.
AATTTGTGCCTACTTGTATCTTGGCCTTTACTTTTCCACAGACTTCATAAGATGCTATGGAAGCTCGATCAAGATGCTTTCGAAAGCATTGGATTCTGCTCATTGTCTTGATCAGAATCGCTTGGTTAGATTTATCATCCATGGCCCTAATTCATCTGTAATTACTATTGCCTTGCAATTACAACAAAAAATAGCATTATTATTTGCAAAGCTAGCAAATCAATTACGATGCAAAATATGCTGCTCATGCAAGCATTATTCCAAAGTTAAACTAGGATCTAACTTAATTTTAGTATATTAGGTCCTATGTCACGCAATCAATGTTGTGGTCAGAGATCTTCTTAGAATTTTTGATATTTTTGAATTTTTATGGGGCTTTGTATTTTTTTTTTAATTTTTAGAATTTTTCAAGTTTTCTGATTGTTTTTATAAGTTTGTCTCTATTACTACATTTCAAGTTGAAGATTTCTCATATTCCACCCCCCCATGCTTAACTAATGTAATGTCCTCATTATGTTCTAGGAAAATATAGATGCATGCTCTACTTTCCACACAACTTAGACTAGGGTGATAGAAGAAAGTGGGATAGGTCTAGGTGGATGATTTCTAACCGTGAAGACAAATAGAGGGGTTAGTCAAGCTAAGTAGTGTAAAATGCATGAGCATGGGCAATAATGAAATGAAAACTCAGAATGCTGGAGTAGACACAAAGCAATAGAGAAACACAGAAATAGGCTTAGGTTTCCCCCTGATAAGTCCACTTTTGTGGACTATTATTTATCCTAAGTACTATTTAATTATTTGTTCTTAGTTGTTAATTAATTAAGAGTTATAAGGCAATTCACCTTGGGTTGCATTTAATTTTATGCTTCAACTTTACATTTAATGGCATAAGTTATGATAATATAATTTATTTGATGAATGCAGGCTAGGTACAAGAATCAGGCGCACATTTTTACTTCTATAAGATGTCTTGGATTTGGATTGGACGTCTGGAACAACTATCACAAATTCATGGCATTATATTCTTTTTAAGACGTCTGATGCTCTAGTTAAACATCTGAAGAAGAAACCACCATGCTTATCTGCTGTTCCAACCACTCGCGATCAGCGCGAGTAGTTGGAGATACTTTCGTCCAAAGGAAAAGGAGGAGATTTTTGTTTAAAAAGAAGCTGCGTCCACAGAGGATAGGAGTTTGATCATCCACCTTCCTGGTGGGGATATCCTCCATTTCCACCACCGTGAAGAAGGCGTGCACCGTGGAACCAGTGAGCACCATGCACCCCCAACCTGTCTCATCACGCAAGCTTCATTGCGTGGGCAGTGTGGTGACAGCACACAGCCACACACCTGCAGGTCATGCCCACAGGCAGCCACAGCCGTGTGCACGCAACCACACTTCACCGCTAGCCTCTCACAATGTGCGCACCCTCACCCACCACGTAGTCAGCTGCTCGGGCTGCGTCAATCCACGCACACATGGCCTTGTCTGCACCCTTATGTGCGTGTGTCCAGCAACCATAGCTGCCCCTTCCTCTTCTTCTTCCTCTTCATCTTCTTCAAACTCCCTCCTCTGTTTCATTATCACCGAGAAGCAAAAGAACCCAACACTGCAGTCGCACAGCACCACACCACAGCAATCGTCCTGGCTGCCATCTCCCTTGTCAACATCTCCAATAGCCTCCAACCACCCATGCCGACTGCGTGGGCCACGAGCAACCACTCACAGACGACGCACGAAGCTGCAGCAACAAGCTACCCCGTCGACGCTGCAACCAATAGTGCTCTGGTCAGCCACCTCCGGCGACCATCGGCTACCCCGTCACCACCATCTCAACGGCCATCCTCTAGCGTGCCTCCATCGCTCATAGGCTGGCAGAAGATCCCTCCTCCATGCACGTAGAGAAGGGAGAAGGAAAACACTCTATTTCCCTTCACATTAAAAATTACCAACCATGCCATTACGGGGGAACACTATTCACTTATTTAATGAATTATATTAATGAGGTGAATTTGCGTAGCCATCCTTCTATTTAATAAAAATTGCTTGCATATGCATATCTCTCATGAATGATTTAATGCATGTCATATATATTATGGTGAACAAGCTATATTCTAGAAATTAGTATTTACGGTGTTTACAAGTATCAAGATCATTATTTTGCATGATATTATATAGTGGTGACTTTGCATATGCATACCTGTATTCTTGATTAATTATTTGAAGCAAGAAATCATGTTGAAAACATGTGCACAGTTGTATGCATACACATTGAGATTCCTGAATAAACGAAGCATAATGCACTAGTTTAAATACTCTAATTCCTCCCTGTGGAGATGACCTAACTATTCGTGGTTAGATTCTAAAAATTAAAATGTTTTGAAAAGCGATTTTCTACCATGCGATTAAATACAATGACACATCATTTTATGTTGAAGTTTTCAATGAAAATGAAGATCGCTCTTTCAAATGGCGCTGTTGTCGGGGAGGCAACAGATACAATAGATTCACTTCATTATTTTTGAATATTCTGAGTTGCGCAGTATTTGATCATTTTTTTTGTGCGAGGAATCTGACGGGGAGATAGGCGCAGTAGAGCGACGACATTGACCTTGAATTACATGCGTGGCGGAGATGATCTTTTTTGGTGGACCTTGACTCCACTTGGAGACCAACAACTGGAACACGTTGGCCTTGATCCCATGCACATAGGCAGGACTAGGAGCTTGTTCTTGATTTAGTCATTAGAGCTTAGTTTAGACAGATGTTAGAATTTAATTTCTATCTTTTGGACCCTTGTCGGGTATTTTTGGGAACGTGTTCCCAGTGTTTCTATATTTCTTATCGCTCTTGTATGTGGGAGCGTATTTTCGGGAGCGTGTTCCCATTTATTTAGATTATAGGACTATTTGAATTGTTTGAACTACATCTTTGTTAGTTAGTTAGATTAGGTCTGTTTGCTTATTATTATTATTGAGAAAAAAAAATTTTGAACTGCCTGCTAGAAGCTGCATATCTATAGGACGACCATCTACGACTGAATGAGTAGCATATAGTTTACTTTTACTGTATTGCATATGTTATTGCACGAAGAAAGCTGGAGTAAGGTAGGTCTTCTCTTGAGCATTAATTACCTATCATGCATCTGCATTGAACCTAAATCTAAGACCACTAAAGTGCTTGAATCAAATTAATTCAGTGGTCACTTTAAAAAAAATTGGGACTACTAAGAGGTTGGACCTTAAAATCTTTGACTTAAAATTATGTGCAAAACGATCTTGTTTGCTAAATTTCAAAAATCAAAACACGATCGTATGATTGCACACCTATGACAGTGTGCACCTCACACATAAGGTCACTAGATAAATTTCTATGTCTCCTCTTTTGCACCACAAGGGAAGTTAGTCGAAAATCAACAAGCCTACCCACCAAGTTACTTCGATTCCTCATGTGTGGGCTTGATTCCAGACTTCCATCCCTTGTGACTAGGTTATAGGCACCAGTGAAGGTTGGCCTAGGAAGCGTAATTTGTGCAAAACTTATTTGGCCACCAACTGAATATTTAATTCTAAGGCCTACAATCTACTAAAAATAGATCCAACTAAATTTGCGTTTGCTTTGACAGCATTACAGCTCTTTAGGAAGTTTCTGCTTGTGTTCTGAATTTTTCTAAATCCTAAGAGAGTTAAAAACTATTTGGCTTAACGAAATTGATCACCCTTACTCCTATCATTTAGATTATCAAAGTCAATACTTCCCATCTTTTAACCAGGATCCCATGCCCTGAGCGTATCCATCCTTTGATGGGTATATTGACAATTCATGGGATCATTCATAATCTTATCCTGGGAGTACTGGCCCGATAACTCCCACTTTTGAGTAGAGCCTAGGAGTAGGATTTTCCAACCTTGGAATCCTGACTTCTTTGCAAACACCCAACCCTCCCACCCTTTATGATTTTTCGTATCGAGGTTGGACCAATACCCCTAGGCAACCAGAGCTTGAAATTGACTATCCTCCCCAACCTGATAATAGAAGCCTCTCCTCTTTTATGATAGAAATGCAACAACAGCAAAAGGAAATGATGGAATCCATGGGAGAGATGTTGAGGAATAGTCAACAGTTAAATGAAGAAATAAGACAACTTAGCTATGCTCTTCCCATTAATTCTGATCCCTACCCATACAACCATGACAAAGAAAATAATTATGAGGAAACCATTGACAATAAGGATCCAGTTTTATGTAGCTATCACTTAGACTCTCCCAATGAGACACGGCCACTAGAGGAGAACGATCCTAGTGATTATCCACCCAAGCCATATTGGAGTCAAAAGCAAGGGAAGGTGGTACCTCTTGAGGACCTTGACCCCAATGACAATATTCTCCTTACCCCTACCAACCCGGGTCAAGGTTGTATTGTTCCTATCACTTCCCCTATTGATTATTTGGTGGAATCCCATTCTACCCTTAGTAAGCCTACTCCTGACCCTCCACTTAGGGAATCAACACCTACCATTCAACATCCTGAGGATTTAAATGCACCCAATGAAGGTGACCCTAAGGGAATGGAGGATGAATTAAATCAATTTTGGTCTCAAGGATATGAAGAGTCTATTTTAGAGGACGACGATGCCCCAATAGAGGAGCCTAGACTGAAAATTTGGATTGAATCACAGGGGAATTATTTATTATTTGAGGATTTACCTCTAAAGGATATAAATAATATGGTGAAATCCAGATTCCTCCATTCTTTTGAGAGTCATCCTCCATCAAAACAAGTGCTGATATTAGATGAAGACAAACAAAATAGTGAGAAGCCTAGGGGAGACTCTTGGGGACAAAACACGTCAATTGAGGATTTATACACTGAGAAGAATAACAAATTCAGTGATATAGGCTTGCTCCAAAGCATTAAGACTAATCCTCCTTTAGGAATAATTGAGGATACTGATCCAACTCCTTTCTTCATTAATGAATCACATATACACCCCAACAAAAATTTGAGTGAACCAAACGAATCTGGGGATGAGCTTAATGATAATGATTCTAATATTTTGACCTTGCCATCAAAGAGTTGTAATTTGGAGTCTACCCTTGATTCAAATATGACTCCGATCATTAATGCTAGGCAGGGTAACGTGAAATTATCTACAACTGTTAGGGAGTATACAAAATCTGAATCATTGTTTGAATTGGACCTGATACCGACTAAGCCCTCATTGGACTTAACCATTACCTTCCAACACAATAAACAACCCTTATACTCCCTAACCAATCCTTGTCTCAAATATCTGCTCATGTACATTCTTTCTGGAGAACATATCAGGCCAGTACATCCTCTGGTAGAATGGCGAGTGTGGATTGATGCTTGTACTTTTAGTCTTGCCATTCAAGTGTTTCAAATATTAATGTTTATATCTTTCAAAACCTATCCTATTTTGGAGGATCCTTGTTATCCTCCACTTATTCCATTTTGGGAGGCCACTTTTCATATTCCCTTTCTTATTCCTAGACCTCCCCAAGTAGCCAACGAGGTTTTCTGCTTTCATACCTTCTGGCGAGATTTTGGGATTACGTTGCATCATCAGCTCGCCAACATCTGTGGCTACTTGTTCTTTAGGCCAGCGCTGTTACGCATATTTTTGGTGCTTAACCTTTTCTGTTTAGAACCAGAGTTATAAGTTCCTTCTAAGTCTAGTTGCTGACAGAAAATGTAGTGCTTGTTGGGAGGCAACCCAGCATTCTGAATATCACCATCGTCAGGTGATTTCTTTCCTTTCTCCCCCTGTTTTAATTTACAATGGGGACATTGTAGGATTTAGGCATGGGGGGGTGCATTTTGCATTTTAGGAAGTATTCAAGCATGGGGGGTTGACATATTAAAAGGAAAAAAATTTTCCCTTTTCTTGAGCTGAATGGGTTATTTCATAGCAGAATATCTTTGTCATTGGATGTTTTTCTTCTTGAATTATTTCATAAATTTAGAATCCAGTACATTTATTTCATGTGCACGTAAACTGGGTTATGGATCTTTGTAGAAAACCAATAAGCATTTGTAGTCTATTGAACCCCTGGACAGTTCATAGGGAGTCAGGCATATTATCTTCCAGTAGATCCACCTCATGTTTGTGAGAAGAAAGTAGACTGATTATGGTGCGCTAAGTCTACTACAAGGACTCTTAAGTTTTAGACAATTAGATGATACTTTAGAGTTAGGCATAGTTTTCGCTCTCTGTTCCTGTGTGCGTACTTTGTCGAATTCCTGAGAGTCACAAAATAAGGCAGATACATAAATATTGAGTCTTAATAAAGCTATGACTATGGTGGATGGTCATGACCATCCTTCATAGAGTCCTCAACTGAAGGTGGGTAATAGTGTCAAAGGTCAGAAACATGTTGTCCCATCCATTCCTTTCGAATGCCGAGATTAGGCACTTCCACCAAATAAGCCACATAGTATCCTCTTGACCATCATCATCCCTAATAATGCCTCATAAATAAAAGTCTGTATCGTGTTGTGTTGATTGATAAAAAAAAAAGAAGAAAAAGAAAAAAAAGAAGAAACAATTATAAAAAAGAAGAAGAAGAAAAGAGAGAGAGAAAAGAAAAGAAAAAGAGTCCAAGTTTATAATGTTATTTATGTAATATTATTTCTGAGGCAACAAAACACCTATCGCGATCCACCGAATATGTCCCATACCTACCTTTCAGTATTTCTGATCGCCTGAATACTTGCTAAGGACTCTGACTTAGTTGTGGAGTTATTAAGACTTTAGTTGAAGTGTGAATGCCATGTGAGGCCACCAAATAGTGAGTACACTTACTAAATCTGGCGAGATTTGTGATCTCAGAAAGAAAAGAAGGAAAAGAGTGAGTGCTAAGGAACATCAAAAGAGCACAGTTGTTTAGCCTCTATCTAGGTTGATTCATTTGATAGTCTCGATATCTAGAGTCTATAGTACTAGACTACATGTAGCACCAGATAAGTGTGTGCCACTGATGAGAGCCTCATCATGAGCCATAACTAGCTCATTTTGACCCAATAAAGAATATAAAAGCTCCTACATAACCTAGAAGAAGGCCTAACTGAAGGAACAAGTGCTCTGAGAAGAAAACATGAAATAAAGGTTAAAACTGCAATTTTACCATTGCAGTAGATAAACGGGATTTCTCAGAGGCAAAACATAGGTCAAATGGTCTAAATGAGATAAAAAGTGGGTTGAGTCAATCAGAAATGGGTTCATGTGCAATCTAAGAACTAAAAGACACTTGGTAACCCTAAAACAGACCCGCTTAAATTAACAAGGTTCCGGTCAGAATAAAAAGCAAGTAAACCCTCTATAAATCATGGAAAAACATACTCTAGGGTTTAGAACACTTAATTTGGCTTTTGGAACCTAGTTTGACCTAGATTAGGGTCCTAGCTCTTCAATTAACCTAATTTGGGTTTTTATGCAAAATGTCCAGTCAAACTAGGTCAAACCTGAAATCCAACTTCACCATTGGATTCTTTAGGTCCAAATTAGGTTTTTACCAAAATTTGGACCTAAGGGGAGGTCATCTTGACCTACTTTGCAATTTAGTACACCCAAATCACAAATAGGTCCCTATCTTTTGAATATCCTCGCAGAGAGCCCCCTAGGTTCTTCGCCTTCTTTGCAAACCGGTCCTGCCGCCATTGCTAGGGCAGAACCGAGCTCCGACGAAGTTTCGAGAGAGAGATTGCTCTCTAATTCCTCAGAGATTCTCTCCCAGAAATGGAAGGGAGATTCTCTGAGGAATTCCCTTCCTTCTAAAGCCAATCAAATTCGCTGGCGTGAACCCAATCTCTCGTGCGAACGCACGAGAGATTTGGGTATCTTTCTTCCTTCCAACTCCGGTGAGCCGGCTGACCTAATTGCGCATTTTTCACGCACTGGTAGGAGCGGCCAGCACCTATAAAACACCCCCCGGACCCGGCCGCTCATCTTGAGCTTGGTTTGGCCGAGGTTCCACCCCCAATTCCTCTCTTCCTGCCCGGCCAAACTCCCAGCAGGCTCCGGCGAGGCCCCCTCCCCTCCCTCTTCGCTCTGCCACAAAACCAGTGGCAGAGTTAACTTCCTGACCTTCCTCCGCGTCGCGCAGTACCAGCGCACGCCGCCTCAGCCCCGTCGTCGCCGTCGTCCTCCCCCACAGGGCGTCATCTTTCCAGCGACAACAGGTACTGCTGTTCGCCCTCCGTCCCCTTTCGTCCTTACAGTTAGGTTAGAACTCCTCTCCATCTCTCCTCTCTCTTTTCCCCTGTTATCTCCTTTGATCGACATTCGACAGACGCTAACCACCTCCATCATCTTCGCCTCCGACCACACTCCGGCGAGCCGCCCACACCACTCCAGCCCTCCACACGGCTCGCCAACCACCTCGAAAGATCCGCCTCACCTCCAGGAACACACTCCACCCTACCACTGCCACTCCAGCCCTCCACAATCACCCCCTGACCAACCCACCATCTCCGGCCACAGGTTGACCTAGGCACGCACGCCTAGGCTGACCTGCGGCCTGCAGCACTCCCCACCGCCTTCGCCGTGCCACGGCGAAGGTCTCTAGCTATTCTGATTTGGCCGAGAGGCGCGTTTTGTGTACGACAGGATTTGAGCCGCTGCCGCCATGGACGACCTCTGATGAAGCTCCCACGAAGCTCCAGGCACCCGGTCTTCCAGGCTACAGGTGCTGCATACTAGCGCGAGTGTCGCGAGGTGAACGAGTCTAGCCAAGGAGCGCTAGCAGAGACAGCAGCTGCGGGGCAATCGCACGACGAGGCTTCTGCAGGCACGCGTGAAGGCGAGACCAGATAGTCCCACATCGTGGGATTGCAACCCTCAGGTACCGTATAAGTTGTTTTTGCGTTTTACTCTTATCGCCTCAGTAAGCACAGGGGTGAGGTCCCTGACTGACCCCACACCCGCCTCGTCCGCGGCCTGACCACGCGGATCTGGCGAGTCCGACCCGACCTAGACCTACGCACTCCTTGCGCATCACACACCTGCAGGTGCGCCTGGTCCCGGGTACGATCCGACCCGATTATGGCTGTGGCTCTGGGAGAGCGGTTTGAGTGAATTGCTTGAGAGAGAGAGATGCGCGGGTAGAGGGAGAAGGGTTAGGTTTTGCTCCTGTGCAGGCAGGCTGAACGCAGGAGGAGAAGGACTTGGCCGTGAGAAGGAAAAGAAAGAAAGAAGAAGGAACGGCAGAGAAGAATAGAAGAGGAAGAAACAAGGCAGAGAAGAAGAAGCAAGAAAGAAGCCTTCACAGGAGAAGAAAGGAAAGAGCAAGCCAGAAGCAAAGGCACAGAGAAGCCAAGTGAAGACTTTGCAGAGATCAGAAGAAGAAAAGAAAGAGCAAAAACTGCAGCAGAAGAAGAAGAATAATCAAGAAGAAAAGGAGAAATGATTTTAAGACGTCTGATCTTGTGATCAGACCTCCAATTTCATATTTTTTTGCCCTAACTCCTTTTAATCGCATACATTCATACCTGAATTGATATTTTGAGTAAATTAGAGTGTTCAATTACATTTTGATTTAGTGGTAAGTTCCATTTGCTCCCTGTGTTCGACCTCGGATACTTCGGTCTTCGAGTAATAAAAACTTTGTATTTGTTCGAACGTTTTGTCGGTTATACTACAACATAATACGCTTTAAATCCGCACGAAACGCCCGTGAACATTTTGGCACCGCTGCCGGGGAGCACTGCACAATTTGCCACTAGTCTCTACATTTTTTTTATCATATTGAACACTAACTTGCCCTACTTTTCTTTGATGTGATCTTGCAGGTACTTCATGAGAAAATCTCTCCTGCAAGTCAACCACTCCAGGGCAAGTAATTTCTTTTCTTCCTTAATCATCCCCTAATCTATGAAAGACAAAAGGAAGAAAATCAAGTTAGGAATCAATTGCCTTCTTTATATAGTAATCACCATCTCTAAGGCAAAACATTTCTTGATTTTGCGAAAATTTCTGCAAATATTCTTGAAGTTGGAGTGATTTTTTTTCCCATCCCACAAATTCTTGTGCCTAATTGAAAATAAACGCTTAATCTCGGCGGACCACACACTTCTTGTTTGTAAGTCTAAAGAGAACTTTTGAAAAAGAAAAAGAGGATTGGAAATAGAACCAAATTAGGGTTTCCACATTAGGGTCATGAAGCGCTAGTCACACATGCCTGTGTAAACGGAAATAAACCCGCCCGCATCAGTGTGCTACCCAAGCCCTTGATTGAAGAAAGTTAAATAAGACAAACCCTAAAATTGAGCTCTAAAATCACTTGAATCTTAAAATTTTCTTTTGACCTAATAACCTGGGAGTCAAATCAGGGTGATCTCTAGGCTCCGAGCTTAGAATCATTCTGCCATCTATAGGACAGGTCAGGTGAAGTTGACCCCTTGGGTCAACCAACCTCTAAATTAGGTCACAATACCAAAGACATCTAAAGTTCAAGTGAGAACCCTAAAAGCACCTTTGAAATAAAAAGTGATAGACTTAAGAGGTCAAGGTCCCCATTCTGGTTTACCTGGAATCTCAGTGACAAGAGAGGTCGGGTGGGGGAAACCCTGTAACCCGTAGGGACGCTCTACCGTGTAGGGGTCTTTGCGGGACTCTCCCTCTCTGGCTGCCCAGGTAATTCTCAGGTGGATGACTTTCTGATCCAGGGGTCCATCCGCCCCAAACCTCCATAGTCATCCAAACATCTTTTGGGTGTCTTGATTGGGTCAAGAACATCTCCAGTCCTGCATCTTTTCACACACACTCATTTTCAGTGGGACTCGTTATTCAGATCTGATCGCTTCATAACACATCTTGAGTCAAACTCTGATCGTGATTCCACCACATGATCCAAATATGCAGCCGAACCACCTAGGACTACCAGTCGAGAAACCTGAATACCGGAGATCCATGAGAGATAAAATGATTGAGGATGCCATGAGATTTTATGAAAATGAAGAAACCTCAACAACAGTAGGAAACATTCAGGTTGATGTCCCAACAACCACAACCTTTGTCATAACTTGTGCCCAAGTACTATTAGCAGAAGCCAACAAAGGATCAACCCGTGACTTGCTCATTACTGCATACATTGAGATAGAAAAATTGCATAATAGTGAATACCTTCAATGTATGACAAATCCTCGACTTTGGAAGCAACACCAAGATAGTCTTGAAAAACGGGAAGAGATAATGAGATTAATAAAACAAGTGATTGATCAGAAATACCCGTACATACCGCCAACAGAGGATGAACTATCTTGGGACAACATCGAGGATAAATCTGATCTCGGGTTTAGGGCACAAAATGGTTGTGGATTCCCAACCCAGATGGAGTATAATGCACCTGATATTGAAGAAGGTTGGGAAGCTCCAAATGCAGGAAAAGACCATGATGAACCCATTTTAGAATCCCAAGACTCCTGCAAGTATGAGAGTAGAACTGAACCACTCGAGGTTGTAAATTCCGTCCCTTATTCTGATAAGGTGGCCCTCGAAGGTTATTCAGACCTAGATTCTAGTAATTCCACCCACATCCTAAGCCTAGAACCTAGATCTGAAACCTATATTGAAGATTTCAAGGCCCCATATGAAGAAAATCAATCTCTTAATGAAGAATATGATTCTGGGCCTCGATTTGATAAATATCCCTCGTCAACCTCCTCAGAAGAACTAATCGAGTTTTCGGAAGTCATGCCAATCTACAATACAGAAACCGAGGACTTGGACGAGCGGGGTTTCGATTGGCTCTGCCCTACTAACCTTGAACCTGAGCCTCTACCAGATAGGGACACCTTTGTAAGCTCAGAATTAACATTTAGGCTAGATCCCAGTCAGGCTGCTGAATATACAACATATGATTTATTCTATGGTGGAACTCATGATCTAGAATCTCATTCAAACTTTGATTTTCGCAAACTCTCCGACGATCTCGAATTTGACCGTAACATCAGAGAAAATCTGCCTCCTGATTATAACCTGTCAATCTTCTTTGAAGCCACCTGCTCCACATATACAGAACCAATCAAAACCCGTTCCCCACCCCAACCCGCAACCGGACTCAATTTCTATTCTGATTCACCTCTCACTGAGCCGATTGCAGATGATTCAACTCCATATCTATACCAGGTATCGGACACTGATCAGACCACAAATCAGGAGCCTCCATCCTTTGACCGTCCCTGTAGGGATTCCACACCTTACATTGATTATTTTTCGGAACCCTACCCCCACCAGGCTGATTCGCCTGAGCCCGAACTCGAGTTTTCACTTCCATATCTATCAGAACATCACTGCATTTGGTGGGTCCCACATCTGCTAATCTACATCTATCAACCCACCAGACTTATGGGGTTTGGGCTGCATCATCAGCCCACTGATCTGAACAAGTACCTGGTTGGACCAACCAGGCTCTTAATCAAGGTGCTTGTTTCCCAAAACTCCATTGATTTGACCACTCCCTCTCCACCCCATTTTCCGCTCGGCTGAAGGCATTAAATTTAGCGCTTAACGGGAGGCAACCCGTCATCTCAAAAATAGAGACCCGTTTGATTAGCCGTCTGTACTCCACGTCTATTGCACCTTGAGTTCAGCCTTAGACAGTTGATCCCACCTCTGGTACACGTACCAGAGCTTAAAATCGTTCGCATCAGTCATTCCTGACCCATTCACCCACCCGATATATCCTGTTCTAAGCCCCTGACCTCAACACTAATTCCCACCCTCTGTTTACAATGAGGACATTGCAAAACTTAGGCATGGGGGGGGTGATAAAGTGCATACATACAAAACCAAGAAAAAAATCAGAAGGATTCTCACAAAAAATTCACATATGTCAAAAACACAAAAATATTGAAAAATTACGAAAAAGAACAAAAAAAAATTGGGGAGGGAGGAAATGTTGTGAGCCATATAATCATAAGGAGAAAAAGAGCAAAAATGAAGAAAGGAGCACAAAAGGGAAAAGAAAAAGAAAAAGTCATTAGTAAAAGATTAAGGAATTAACTGAAGTTCTAGACCAGATCAAGAAAAGAAACAAAAGAAAAAGTGCTAAGGAGACATAACAAGAGATTAGCGGGAGCGCTGGTCTTAGGCCTTTTGGGCTAGTATCTTTAGCTTAAAAATTCACGTATCCGTTAAAATCTGGATAATCCTCAAGAGGTTGAGGAAAATGCGAAGCTTGAGTATTAGGTCTAAGGCTTAGGAAGTATTCAGCCTCATTAACTGACCTCCGGTTTGTGGGATTCGATAACCTAAGCACCCCAAATTCACACACAGTCTGGTTCAGTGCGCATAAAACATCCAAAACACGCAAGAGCGTTTAATATTCTGAAAAAGTCACCTAGATTAGGAGCGGCCAATCAACACAAGTTGATTTGGACGAGTTCCCAGCGCGGAGAGGCGGGAAATTCCCCTCGAAGATGCGTAACAACATATCATCTCCTCGGTGCTTGTCTCTTAGGATATTTAAATATCCTACTGGAGGCATGTAAGCACTCTGCTGGTTCAGACACCATGGGTGGCATTATCACGAAATGTCAATCGCCAGGGTCTGAATTCGGCCATGGAGCGCCATGGGCGGGATTATCTCGAAACCTCGAAAGCCAGGGTTCCGGGGGTTGCCATGGGCGGGATTATCTCGAAATCTCGAAAGCCAAGGACCTTTGAGGATTGATGATGGGGACGAGGAATCCGATACAGACCGTGTTGAGAAGCTAATCCGAAGCTAGAAATAAAAAAAGAAAAGAGAGAGAAAAGCTCTCCAAACAAATAAATCTTCTATCTCTCTCTTACAAAAAATGCACTGCAAACTGAACTTAGGCTAAAAATATCTCAAGCACGGGTGCTTTAACCGCGGAGTCCAACAAACCCTAGGTTAGTTTCTGTGGGCCGTAGAAACCTTTGCAGAAGACTGAGGCTAAAGCGGAACAGGTCCGGATTTTGGTTGGTACTTGAGTACCTCTAGGCCTATTGTCGGCATTCCCACCTAAGCACAAAAGAAAAGGAGAAGCACTTATCGTTGTTGACAGACATTTAGGGTCTAGAACGGAAGTTAAAACTTTGAAATTTTGCTAAGGGACTAGCAAAAGCTAGGCATGGGGGTATGATGAGAGCCTCATCATGAGCCATAACTAGCTCATTTTGACCCAATAAAGAATATAAAAGCTCCTACATAACCTAGAAGAAGGCCTAACTGAAGGAACAAGTGCTCTGAGAAGAAAACATGAAATAAAGGTTAAAACTGCAATTTTACCATTGCAGTAGATAAACGGGATTTCTCAGAGGCAAAACATAGGTCAAATGGTCTAAATGAGATAAAAAGTGGGTTGAGTCAATCAGAAATGGGTTCATGTGCAATCTAAGAACTAAAAGACACTTGGTAACCCTAAAACAGACCCGCTAAAATTAACAAGGTTCCAGTCAGAATAAAAAGCAAGTAAACCCTCTATAAATCATGGAAAAACATATTCTAGGGTTTAGAACACTTAATTTGGCCTTTGGAACCTAGTTTGACCTAGATTAGGGTCCTAGCTCTTCAATTAACCTAATTTGGGTTTTTACGCAAAATGTCCAGTCAAACGAGGTCAAACCTGAAATCCAACTTCACCATTGGATTCTTTAGGTCCAAATTAGGTTTGTACCAAAATTTGGACCTAAGGGGAGGTCATCTTGACCTACTTTGCAATTTAGTACACCCAAATCACAAATAGGTCCCTATCTTTTGAATATCCTCTCAGAGAGCCCCCTAGGTTCTTCGCCTTCTTTGCAAACCGGTCCTGCCTCCATTTCTAGGGCAGAACCGAGCTCCGACGAAGTTTCGAGAGAGAGATTGCTCTCTAATTCCTCAGAGATTTTCTCCCAGAAATGGAAGGGAGATTCTCTGAGGAATTCCCTTCCTTCTAAAGCCAATCAAATTCGCTGGCGTGAACCCAATCTCTCGTGCGAACGCACGAGAGATTTGGGTATCTTTCTTCCTTCCAACTCCGGTGAGCCGGCTGACCTAATTGCGCGTTTTTCACGCACTGATAGGAGCGGCCAGCACCTATAAAACAACCCCCGGACCCGGTCGCTCATCTTGAGCTTGGTTTGGCCGAGGTTCCACCCCAATTCCTCTCTTCCTGCCCGACCAAACTCCCAGCAGGCTCCAGCGAGGCCCCCTCCCCACCCTCTTCGCTCTGCCACAAAACCAGTGGCAGAGTTAACTTCCTGACCTTCCTCCGCATCGCGCAGTACCAGCACACGCCGCCTCAGCCCCGTCGTCGCCGTCGTCCTCCCCCACTGGGCATCATCTTCTCCGGCGACAGCAGGTACTGCTGTTCGCCCTCTGTCCCCTTTCGTCCTTACAGTTAGGTTAGAACTCCTGTCCATCCTCTCCTCTCTCTTTTCCCCCTGTTATCTCCTTTGATCGACCTTCGACAGACGCTAACCACCTCCATCATCTTCGCCTCCGACCACACTCCGGCGAGCCGCCCACACCACTCCAGCCCTCCACACGGCTTGCCAACCACCTCGAAAGCTCCACCTCACCTCCAGGAACACACTCCACCCTACCACTGCCACTCCATCCCTCCACAATCACCCCCCGACCAACCCACCATCTCCGGCCACAGGTTGACCTAGGCACGCACACCTAGGCCGACCTACGGCCTGCAGCACTGCCCACCGCCTTCGCCGTGCCACGGCGAAGGTCTCTAGCTATTCTGATTTGGCCGAGAGGCACGTTTTGTGTACGACAGGATTTGAGCCACTGCCGCCATGGACGACCTCTGATGAAGCTCCCACGAAGCTCCAGGCACCCGGTCTTCCAGGCTACAGGTGCTGCATACTAGCGCGAGTGTCGCGAGGTGAACGAGTCCAGCCAAGGAGCGCTAGCAGAGCCAGCAGCTGCGGGGCAATCGCACGACGAGGCTTCTGCAGGTGCGCGTGAAGGCGAGACCAGATAGTCCCACATCGTGGGATTGCAACCCTCAGGTACCGTATAAGTTGTTTTTGCGTTTTACTCTTATCGCCTCAGTAACCACAGGGGTGAGGTCCCTGACTGACCCCACACCCGCCTCGTCCGCGGCCTGACCACGCGGATCTGGCGAGTCCGACCCGACCTAGACCTACGCACTCCTCGCGCATCACACACCTGCTGGTGCGCCTGGTCCCGGGTACGATCCGACCCAATTATGGCTGTGGATCTGGGAGAGCGGTTTGAGTGAATTGCTTGAGAGAGAGAGATGCGCGGGTAGAGGGAGAAGGGTTAGGTTTTGCTCCTGTGCAGGCAGGCTGAACGCAGGAGGAGAAGGACTTGGCCGCGAGAAGGAAAAGAAAGAAAGAAGAAGGAACGGCAGAGAAGAATAGAAGAGGAAGAAACAAGGCAGAGAAGAAGAAGCAAGAAAGAAGCCTTCGCAGGAGAAGAAAGGAAAGAGCAAGCCAGAAGCAAAGGCACAGAGAAGCCAAGTGAAGACTTTGCAGAGATCAGAAGAAGAAAAGAAAGAGCAAAAACTACAGCAGAAGAAGAAGAATAATCAAGAAGAAAAGGAGAAATGCTTTTAAGACGTCTGATCTTGTGATCAGACGTCCAATTTCATATTTTTTTGCCCTAACTCCTTTTAATCGCATACATTCATACCTGAATTGATATTTTGAGTAAATTAGAGTGTTCAATTACATTTTGATTTAGTGGTAAGTTCCATTTGCTCCCTGTGTTCGACCTCGGATACTCCGGTCTTCGAGTAATAAAAACTTTGTATTTGTTCGAACGTTTTGTCGGTTATACTACAACATAATACGCTTTAAATCCGCACGAAACGCCCGTGAATAGCCACCAAATATAAATCCATTCAACTCAGCATCTCCAACATAAGGTAAAAAGCTATGGTACATTTACAGATTATTTTCTACTTTATCCTCGAGGGAAGTAGTTTCTTATCCCGATAGAATTTTATCAAGGGTTAAGTGCAAACTGCAAATGTAAGTTGGTTATTTTCACTTGGATCCATTCTTAGGTTACTATCACTTCACATTTTTCTAGATTTCAAAATTTGTGAAAAAAGGGAAGAAGAAATCTTCTGATTACTTCTATTGTTTTTCATTTTTGCTCGGAACTAGCAAAACTTAGGCATGGGGGCATTTAATAAGTCAACTTTTGTGGACTATTATTTAGCCTAAGTACTATTTAATTATTTGTTCTTAGTTGTTAATTAATTAAGAGTTATATGGCAATTCACCTTTTCCTGCATTTAATTTTATGCTTCAATTTTACATTTAATAACATGTACTATGGTAATATAATTTATTTGATGAATGCAGGCTAGGTACAAGAATCAGGCACTCATTTTTACTTCTATAAGACGTCTTGGACTTTGATTGGACATCTGGAACTGCTATCACAAACTCATGGCATTACATTTTTTTTAAGACATCTGATGCTCTAGCTGGACATCCGAAGAAGGAACCGCCCTACTTATCTGCTGTTCGAACCACTCGCCATCATCGCGAGTAGTTGGAGATACTTGCGGCCGAAGGAAAAGGATGAGATTTTTGTTTAAAAAGAGTCCGTGTCCACCGAGGATAGGAGCTTGATCATCCGCCTGCCTAGTGGGGATATCCTCCATCTCCACTACCGTTAAGAAGGTGTGCACTGTCGAACCAGTGAGCACCACGCACCGCCAACCTCTCTCACCGCACAAGCTTCACTGCATGGGCCGTGTGGAGAAAGCACATGGCCACACACCCGTAGGTCATGCCCGCAACAGCCATAGCCACATGTGCACAGCCACACTTCATCGCCAGCTTCTCACAGTGCACGTGCCCTCACCCTCCAGGCAAACAGCCACGCGCGCTGCGTCGCTCCACGCACAGGTAGCCTTGCCTGCACCCTTGTGCGCACGTGTCTAAAAATTCTTCTTCCTCTTCATCTTCTTCAAACTCCCTCTTCTGTTTCACCATCACTGAGAAGCCAAAGAACCCAACACCGTAGCCACACAGCGCCACACCACAGCAACCGTCCCGACTGCCATCTCCCTCATCAACATCACCAATAGCCTCCAACCACCCTCGTCGACCCTGTAGGCCATGAGCAACCACTCACAGACCACGCATGAAGCTACAACAACAAGCTACCCTATCAACGTTGCAACCGACAGCAGTCTGGTCAGCCACCTCCAGCGACCATCGGCTGGCCCATCACTATCATCTCAATGGCCATCCTCCGACATGCCTCCATCGCTTACAGGTTGGCAGAAGATCCATCCTCCATGCACGCGGAAAAGAGAGAAGGAAAGCACTCTGTTTCCCTTCGCATTGAAAATTACCAACCATGCCATTACGGAGGAACACTATTCACTTATTTAATGACTTAAATTATTGAGGTGAATTTACATAGCCATCCTTCTATTTAATCAAAATTATTTGCATATGCATATCTCTCATGAATGATTTAATGCATGTCATATATATTATGGTGAATAAGCTATATTCTAGAAATTAGTATTTACGGTGTTTACAAGTAAAAAGATCATTATTTTACTTGATATTATATAGTGGTGATTTTGCATATGCACACCAGTATTCTTGATTAATTATTTGAAGTAAGAAATCATGTTGAAAACACGTGCACCAATTAGTATGCATACACATTGAAATTCCCGAATAAATGAAGGACAATGCATTAGTTTAAATAGGCTAATTCTTCCCTGTGGAGATGATCTAACTATTCATGGTTAGATTCTGAAAATTAAAATGTTTTGAAAAGCATTTTTCTACAATGCGATTAAATACGACACATCATTTTATGTTAAAGCTTTCAACAAAAATGAAGATCGCTCTTTCACCTTAAAAGAAGTGCTAAGTTTTACACCTTCAACCCAGATAAGGCTAGAAAGAGTAGCTTAAATAGTGAGACTTTGGAGCGAAAAGGTGGTATCGACCATTCTCAAGTCATTACGCTCAATAAAAGGTTTTAATCTTTGTCTATTCACAGTGAAAGAGTTAGATTTGTCGAGTTCAGAGACTTTTAAGGCTCCATTGTCAAAAATCCTCCTAATGGTGTAAGGTTCAGTCCATTTTGATCCAAGTTTCCCTGGAAAGAGTTTGGGTCAAGCATCAAAGAGGACTTTTTGATCAAGGTGGAAAGTCTTACAGAAATTGTGATGGTCATGGAAGACCTTAAGCTTTTCATAATAAATCCTCAAGCTTTCATATGCCTCATTGCGTAACTCATCAAGCTCGAAAATCTGCAACATCTAAAGTCTCCATCCTTCTCAAGGTCCAAATTACACTTTCTAATTGCCTAATAGGCCTTATATTAAAGTTATACGGGAAGATGGCAAGGTTTCCCATACACAAGTCTATATGGAGACATGCCTAGAGGGGTTGTGTGAGCTATCCTATACGCCTACAAAGCATCAGATAGGCAAGTAGACCAATCCTTATGGTTAGGCCTGATGGTAGTCTGAAGAAATTTCTTGAACTTTTGGTTGGAAAACTTGGCCAATCCATAGGTTTGCAAGTGATAGGGTGTGGAAATTTTGTGTGTTACCCCATATTTTTGGAGTAGGGATTTGATAAGTAAAAAGGAATGTTAAGCTACCATGCATTTATAAGAAATGTCATTGTGTCGTATTATAATAAGTAAGCTAGCCAACATATTTTATAATGTATACTGGTTAAATCTATGTCATTCATTTTTAGGCTTAAATAGCAAAATTTGACCAATTATTTTTAATTATTCTTTATTCTCTTCATTAAGTTAATAAAAAAATTTTTTAGCTAATAAGTTATACTAATTACTTAACTTACTATATGTACATAAGCTTAAGCATTTAAGTTATACTTCACAATCTATATAATATGAGTGATTTAAGTTTAACTCACTTAACTTATTAACTAAACTAATACTTAATTAACTTATAACTTACTACTTAACTTAGATTATAACATATAACTTAATTAACTTACTTTACTACTAAGTTATAATTAATTAACTTTATTGACCTACTTAGTTATCCTATTGCATTATATAAATACTTAGCTCAATTAAAGTACTTGAGTTACATAATTAGATTAATTACTTAATTAATTATATAATTAGAATACATTAGACACATGAATTAATTGCAACATAATATGTGTTCGTAGCGCTAAATCGGTGTTAAAATTGTCGCGTTGTAGTATAGCCAAAATAGCACTCAAATAAATAAATTTTATTACTTGGAAAAGTTCCGAGGTCGAACATAGGGAGTAATATGGAATTCAAAACTTAAGATCACAATTTAAATCAAGAATAAAGATTGCAATAAAAATAATGTCAGGATTAATATGTAAAAAGAATGGAGCAAAATGGTGATTTAAATCACCAATTACTCCTCACAAATAACACTTAAATCAAGCCTCAAATATATACAATTAAAGTATCAGACATCTTAAATAGCCCTATGCTACAGTGTTAGAGACCCAAGGGTCTCTCTCTTCCTGTGCAGCTTTTCTGCTCCTTCTGGCTCTTTCTCTATTTCTTCTTCTTCTCCTCTTCTTCTTTGTGGGGCTCCTCTTCTTCTTCTACTACTCAAGCCTTCTTCTTTCTTTCCTTCTCTGTCTTTCTTCTTCTTCGCAGAGGGGGAAGTCCTCTTGAATTCGGCTAAGTGTCAGCTGTTTCTCTTTACAGCAAAGCCCCCCTCTACCCACATAGACTCTCACTCTTTCTCCCCTCTTAGGCTCCACCCTCCCAGGGCCTTTCTGGGTATAGTCAGGTAATCGAGTAGGCACGTACCCGGGTCCAGGGCTGCGGGTGTGGTCGCAGCCGAGGAGTGAAGGCTTAGGCGAGTCGGATACACCAAGTCAACGGGCAATGTGTCGCTGATGAGGTGCAGTTGTGCATGGGTGAGAAGGACCTCACCCCATGTTTTGAGGCAAAGAGCCCTATTGACAAATTCAATGTATGTGTGTGCACCACTTCAGAGGCTTCCGATGTGGGACTATCTGCCCACGCTTTGCTCTCGCACGTTGCTGTTGCTTCCTCTACCTAATTCACACATAAGGAGCGGTCAAAGGCTCCAATGTGAGGATGTTCTTGGAGGTAGTCCACTCTGTCTGGAGTCGAAGTCTTGGAGCTGCAGGTGAAGAACAAGCTCTTAGCTTGCTTCGAACTTGCGCGCCAATGGCAGAGAGGGGACGGTACCTAAAATTAGTAATAAAGCCTTAAAGCCCAATCAAGCTTGCTCAGGACCTTCGTCAAACCACGATGAATGCATGGTGGTGGTTGTGTTGCGTGGTGAGGTCTGTGCATGCGTGGCGGAGTCGGACTATGTGCATGAGAGTGGGTGTGTTAGGTGGAGTTGAGGAGAGGATAATAGCCTTGATTACCAGAGGGCTTTTGCTCTCTAGGATACGTTGAAGGTGTAGGGGTGAATGGCAGCCAGGTTGGTGGAGCATAGTGGCCTTTCGAGCTCGCTAGAGGTACGCTGGCGAGGTGGAAGACGGAGCTTGGTAGGGCGAGTTGGTGGTAGAAACGAAGTTGTGAAGGTATGGAAACAAAGAGTGGAAGATGATGTGTCAATCTGGGTAGCTAGCGGGTGAAGTAGGGCTGAGGTGGTGCCGGTTATGGTGTTGTCGATGCTGGAGAAGAGAATAGCTCTAAGGAAAGAGATGACGAGGAAGAGGGAGGTTAGGGCACCGACTGGTATCACTCGACATGGGAAGAAGCGAGGAGGATATCTCCGATGCTGGTATTACAAACGAAGGATGAAGATGGATGGAGGGGCTCACCAGACATCGAGGAGCTTTCGGCCGAGAGAGAGAGAAAGGAATTAGTGGGGATTCTTGGCCAATTTCGAGCATGAGGAAGAAGATATGATCAGGAGGTTCTTTTATAGACCTTAAGAGGAGGTTTTGGGATTGGGAAGCAAGCTTCCCAAGCTTGTAATGCTCACTGGAGTTTGGGAATTCCTTGATACCAAAATCTCTCATGCGTTCGCATGAGAGATTGGGTATGTTTTTGGGCTTGGGATCGGGTTCAAAATGAAGGGATTTTCTTAACGAACTTACCTTTCAAATTTGAAAGGGATTCGTAAAGAAATCATGGAGTTCCTTCCAAATTAAGGTTGTCAGAGAAAGTAGGAATAGGTTTAATGCTAGTAGTGACCATTTTGTGAGAACGACGACAAAGTTAGGGATCTATTTGAAAAGATTTGGAAAGTTAGGGGAAGAAATGTAATCAGACAAGATCAAGTTGCAAACTAGGTCAAGAAAAGCTTATCTTGGGTCCAAATTTTGTTATAAACATAATTTGGACATAAGGAATCCAATGGCGAAGCTAGATTTTGGTTTTGACCAAGTTTGATTAGGTAATTTATGCAAAAACTCTAATTAGGGTTAATGTCTGTCTGAGAATCTGTTTTGGGTCAAAATGTGTTTTGATGGTCAAATTGAAGATTACAAACCCTAGAGAGTATTTTTCTTTGAATTTTAGAGGATTTAGGTGAATTTTATCCTGATCAAAACCTCAGTTAATTAAGCAGGTCTGATTTTAGGTTTTCAAAAAGTCATTTAATTCTCAGAACACATGCAAAACCTTTTCTGATTATTTTAACCCACTTATTATCTTTTTAAGACCATTTGACCATCATTCAACCCTTGAGAAAACCCATGGTTGTACTGCATTCATGATATGTTGGTAAAATTGCAGTTTTAACCCTAATTTCTTATTTTTCCCATAAATTGATTATGTAGTGATTTATGACTCTGTGACAATTTTGTAGGAGCATTTAATGACTTAATTGGATCAAAATGAGCTAGTTTTGGCTCATGATGGTGTTCCCATCATACCCCCATGCCTAGTTTTGCTAGTCCCTTAGCAAAATTTCAAGGTATTAGCTTTGATTCTAGACCATATGCCTTTTAATGATTAAAAACTCTGATGTGTGCTTTCTTTTGTAGATTAGGTTAGAATGCTGATAGTAGGCCTAGAGGTATTCAAGTACCAACCAAGATTCAGACTAGACCAGCTCTAGCCTCAGTATGTCGCGATGGTTTGTAATGCCCACAGGAACTAACCTAAGGTTCGTTGAACTCCGCGGTTAAAGCATCCGTGCTTGTAACATGTTTTAGCCCAGGTTTAGTTTGTAATGCATTTTTGTAAGAGCGACAGAGGAACTTCTCTTTATTTTTGGAGAGTTTTCTCTCTCTTTTCTTTTTATTTCTAGCTTTGAATTAGCTTTACAACACGGTCTGTATCGGATTCCTAGTTCCCACCATCAATCCTCGTAGGGTTCTGGCAATCGATGCTTGAAGATAGCACTGTCCATGCAACTCCCAGAACCCTGGCTTTCGAGATTTGAGATAATCCCACCGATGGCGTTCTGTATCTAAATCTAGACCTTGGTAATCAACATTTCAATATAATGCCACCCATGGCATTTGAACCAGCAGGTGCTTACATGCCCCCGATAGGATATTTAGATATCCTAGGAGACAAGCATCGAGGAGATGATTTGTTATTGCACATCTTCGAGGGGAATTTCCTACCCCTTTGCACTGGGAACTCGCCTAAATCAACTTGTGTTGAGAAGTCGCTCCTAATACAGGTAACTTTATTCAGAACAGATTTAACGCATTTGTGTGATTTGTATACTTCGATGCATTGAACCAAACTGTGTGTGAATTGGGGTGCTTAGGTAACCGAGTCTCGCAAACCATAGGTCAGTTAACGAGGTCGAATAATCCAT
Organism: Thalassia testudinum; assembly: GCA_037157565.1. Taxonomy (NCBI): domain Eukaryota; kingdom Viridiplantae; phylum Streptophyta; class Magnoliopsida; order Alismatales; family Hydrocharitaceae; genus Thalassia; species Thalassia testudinum. The sequence continues at coordinate 15,979,733 of JAZHRO010000063.1, forward strand.
AAGCATTAGAACTAATGCTTAAGCTTCGCATTTTCCCCAGCCTCTTGAGGACTACCTAGATCTTGGTGGATGCTTACATTTTTAAGCCTAGGGTTGCAGCCCAAGAAGCTTGATGTAAACACATTTACACTACTTAGGATGTCTATTTATGCATGTTCTTAAGCATAGGATTGCATTGCATGATATAAATATTGCATAACATGCATCATCTTGCATTTAAAGTAGTTTGAATAAAATGGAGGTTAATTGTCTCCTTTTATGTTGTTGGACAGGGCAAACATTTTATCAGGGCCTCGGATCAAAGATTCGACCGTACAGATGTGATCAAGGCGATGATTGGAGTTCAACGACTCCAAGATCACCCTAATCAGACATTTGTAGCATCAGATAATGACTGGGGAACCCTAAAAGATCAAGGGCCAAGATGGTGTGAATCCGCACTTCAAACGACAAATCGACCGCATGGATGGATTCGGATTGACGATCGCAACCTAATGACTCAAAAATCGAGTCAATCCGACAACTGTGGCACCATCTACATCATCCAGAAGATGGACGACCAAGATGGTGCCACGTGGCACCATCTCAGCTGCCCAATCATCCACACACACCTACTGAAGGCCTCTGCATCCGCCCTTCACCGTCGTTGGAACAAGATCCAATGGCTGCGACGCGCCTACGCTGAAGTTAGGTGCTCGACACAAACGTGCCCCCAGCATGTTGGCTGAGCACTCTAACGCGAAGCGCAAGTGCACATTCGACCCTCGCCATGTTGAAATTGGAGCGGAGGCGTGCCTTCGATCGACTGCATGATCGCGATCCAACGGCCGCGGGAGCTCAATCAAGATGATGCGCCCACTCATGCCCACGTGTAACGCGGCATCGCACGCTATGGGGTGCATGTTGAGGAGACCAGCGTAGCGCAATCTCAGCCGTCCGATCATTGAGATTGGCTAGACGTGCACGTGCATTAGGCATGTAGGCAAGTGAGCGGTCGCGTGCATGCCGCCCACTTCACCCACGTTCATACCTTCAACGACGATTTTATCCATCACAAAAGGTCCTGAATTAATGCTTTAAGAGTTGTAATGATCATATTGCCTCCACTCCTTGCAACTATAAAAGGAGACTCCCTCCACACGAAATTCTCATCCTTTCCTTCTCTTCTCTCCCTCTCCAAAGCTCAAGAGAAGCTTGTCCCACACCTGGGATGCTTCTGGGGAGACAAAGTCAATTTTTCATCCCCCTTTCGGAAGCAGATCCCGCGACGACGACGACGTGCTGCCCCATTCCCGTTCTATTGCTTCGTCCTCCTTCATCCTGCTTCGTCCTCCTTCTTCCAGGCATTGTCCCATCTGGCTCATCCTCCTAGCAACCGTCGAGGCGGATATTTCTCTGTCTATTCTTTTAATGCTTTCTAGAGTAAATTTATTGCTTTCTAGTGTAATTGTTTTCTACTTTCTAGTTGTAATGTTTAGTGAAACAATCAATCTCTTTAATGATGAATTCCCTATTCATTCTACATCTCATTTTGATTTCTGTTTGTAATATTCTCTCTCTCTCTTACTCTCTATCTCTCATCTATTTATTGTAAATAGTTAGTTTTAATCAATTGAATTACTTCGTGAAAAATAAAGCAAACACATATTTTTTAAATCAAACATCTACCTCCCTATGTTCGACCCAGAATTTCCATTTCAGTATAAATTTTATTTGTTGAGCATGAGTTCTTCGCTTTCATACTGCGACGACAGGTTTTCAAAATCAAACACATTAGCGTAGCAACCCACATGTTCAACATTTTAGCGCTGTTGCCGGGTAGGCGATATTCTTTGATTTTCTTCGCATTTTCTAACTTACAAATCATTTACCTCACTTCTCTTCTTTCTTATTGTGATTGCAGGTACTCTTTTGAGATGAGCAAAAGTGGTAGATTGGAGTAACGTGCTGTGGAGGGTTTTGTAAGTTATCCCCTACCTCCCACCCATTAGATTTCATTCCACAACATAATAACACAAACATCAATCAACCTAGGTGTTCTTATAAAATCTAAAGTTAGATTGTTTGTTGTTTGACACCCACACCCACCCCAACACCAGCATTAAAAAAAAAAAAATCTCATAGAGGTGCACAACCTCATCTGATTTTCAAACTCAACAGGTAAACCAATCTTTGGAGCCGATACACACATACAAACACATAATTGAGTAGAAATCAGATTAGGTAATCACCTGTGTGCCTAATTAACTGATGCAACAGGCCAATTATTTGAGTTGATTGGGTTGCACCACTTCTATTAAAATCAACTCATCAAGTAGCTACCTCTTAGGTTCAACTCTTAGGGAATTACCAGGCACTCCACATTCTTTTTAAGCTTCAAAGGAAAATATCTTCATCTATGCTTCCAGAAACCTGGTGTGCCAACAAAACTTGTTTGAAAATACCTAAAGTTGAATCCTAAAAGATACTAAGCAAGATTTGAATCCTAAAATTCACAGCATCAAAAATAATCTTGCTTGAAAACCACTGGTTGTGCACGCACACACAAATCAATCAATCATTAAGGGCACAACCCATATAAAGGGCCCATCACATTCCAAAGCACATTCAAACCTAGCCCTAAATAAAATAGAGTAGACGTTGGCCTTAAGGATTTGACTCGCTCTTCAGAGCCCAGAACGAGATTATTTTCGATTAGTCTATTTCTACTATTCAATCTGATGTCCAGCTAGGGGAGCAGAATCAAACAATCGCTGTTGGGGGGTACACTAGGAACCGGAGGTGCAAGCTAAAGGAAGAACCTTCTCCCCAGTGCCTCCTTCTAACTAGTTGGATTGAACAGATAGAAGTAGATCAAATCATTCCTTTATCTTAAGACGGGTTTCGGAAGTCCGTAGGTCTTTAGGCTAGTCCACTTAAGGATAGGTTTGATTGTTTGTATTGCAGGGCACCTTTCTTCCTCTTGTCTCTCATGAATCCTTCCACATATTACACGCATTCCCACTCTTTCCCTCCTATTTTGAATTATCATCAACATGACGATTATTCCGACTCATACTGTAATCAACCATCAGTTAGTTGGGATAACTCGGATTGGGGATACAGTTCGGGACCTCTGTGTTTAGGGTCTAACCCTGAACACTTTGATTGTGATTTCTATCCTTCCCAGAGCCACATCGATTATAGATCATCAACCTTTCATGAACAACCTAATACAATCTACAATCAAGAAGGATACACAGATCTTTACCCATCCTCTGATTACACTGCCTTTAGGCCATCATCACCTTTTGAACAATTTGAAATGACCCATTATCAGGAAGGGTATAACGAACCTCAATTCATTAATTCCCCTGCTTTGACCCCAAACCTGCCCAACCTTGAACCAACTCATTTGGTTCAAGGTAACCAGGTTCAAGATAAGGTTCTCGCTAACTTGAGGAATATCATACAATCTTTAGAAGTTCAACCAATACCTTGCATTGAAAGATTGGAGCCTCTGATTGAAATGATTGATGATTTGAATATGTATTTCTTAGATTGGCTCCAGGATGTTAAGGATAAGAACCTGGGCTAGTTTCTACTTGGGAAATTAGAGAAATTGAGGATGAGATTTGTGGTCACTTTAATTCAATCATGGGATGATTCCCAGGATGAACTCTCTTCAGGAGAGCCAATTTCAGAACACGCTCAGGGACCTGTTGGGGGGACACGTGTTATGAAGCTGACCAGATTGAATTAGAGCAACCAATTAAGGAAGATCTGATTTCTTCACCTGAGATCCCTGAGCCAGGGTATGAGGAAACGTATGTCTCCATGGACCAGAAAGTGATAGATGATTTTGGGACATACATTAATATGGATCTTGATTTCCATGATTCTGATGGTGAAGATTCAAGTTGCGATGTCTCACGCGAGTTTATAGAACATGATTTTTTTGAGACAATTGGGCCTGAGGAATCTGAAAGATCATTTGGTAGCCCAAGAACTGAGGAAACTGATCCTATTAAGGCACACATTACGGATCCAGAATTGCATTTTCTGGAGGATTCAATTCAATGCCCTGATTGTCAGTTACACCCCATTGAGTTTATCGATGATTCTATTTCTGAGATAATTAGACCCAAGTCAATTTTGATTCAGCCAAATCATTTAGACCTGGAGATTTCAGATGGGGTGATTAATATACAAGAGCTCCTAGAATTTGACATGCTGAATGATGATGATTGGAGCTGGGAAATTTTGATTTGGGAAGTAAGTTCTGGAGGAAGTACAAGATTGAGTCGAAGGGTGCCTATTAAGCTGAAACCTTCAAACCAAGTCACTTATGACATTTGTTTTGAGGATGTCAAACCCAAGCACACATTCAATGATTATTCTTTTGAGCTTGAATTCTCTGTAACCTGACTTTTTGGTCTTGGGTTGCATCCTCCTAAATCGTAGGCCCGACCCCACTTGCATACTGATTTTAGGTTTTGGGTAATTTTTATCCAGAACCTGAGATATTCTCGATTATGGGGTATGGGCATGCATCACAATTTGGTCCACATCTGTGGACATTTGCTAACAGGTCAGAAGTTTCTTATGTTTATTCTGATTTTGACCTGCACCTGTGAATTCTTCATTTCTCTTCTTTATATAGTGTGCCTAGCTGAAGACACTAAATTCAGCACATATACAATTCTTTTTAGTTTCTATCTTGGAGTGAGCTTGACATTCACACAATTCAGGTGCTTTCTACATTATTCCACTTTGTTTTATGTCTTTTTAATACAATGAGGACATTGCATTAGATAGGCATGGGGGGGTGGATATTCATCTCTGAATTTATTCGTCAGCTCCATAGATTTGTTTAATTTTATTAAAAAAAAAAAGTGGAATTAGGAAGGAGAACTTGGGTTTAAGAAAATTTTCAATCTTAGGAAATACTACATTATGATTTGAACACAAAGACCCTTCAGGTCTTTGGACTTAATCAGCCTGTGTATCGACTAAAATGTGGATTTGTTTCTCGAGTCCTTGTCAACCTAAATTCTATTTTAATTGGAGTAAATAAGTTGGGTGATAAGTACATGACTTATCAACCCGCCCTCTGATTTGAGGGAACTTTGAGTTTCAAGCATCTACACACTTTCTTTGCATTGACTCATTGTTCGAGGATTTTAACGGAAATTGGGTAGCTAATGAACCTTCTAGGGTGATATGGCTGGCAAGTTATCGTGGGTAACAGCCCATAGGTAGGTTGTCCCGAGCCTAGTCACCGGACCTTTTTGTTTTTGTTGCCTTTAGGTAAATCTTAGAGTAGGGAAGCCACCTACTTAAAAAAAAAAATCAAAAAGCAAAGGAGAGAAGAAAAAAGAAACAAGCCACACTTCGCCGCACGAGTATGGCTGGCAAGTTGTCGGTGGTAACAGCTCATCAACTGGTTGTCCAGAACCCAGCTCAATAAATGCACTGAAAATTCCCAAAACACTTAGGAAGAAGTGGAGAAGTAGAATAAATCGGGGAGATATACACTGGATTCACCCTTGTGTTGACCCCGTAAAAAATAAAAGTACGGAGAAAGCTACCGGTTGTAAAGATACACCTTTAGGCAGAATTTTTTTTAGGTCACCTAGAGGCGTAGAAATCTGAAGTCCATTTTAATTGATGGTAAAAGGATCTATCACATTCACAATAAGATTCTTAGAACTTAGGGTTCTCATCAAATCTTAGGTGAGTTGAATAGCCATAGAAAGCCACTCTTAAACCCTAAAACTTGAAAATCCAAAAAAAAAAATTAGAAAAGAGGAAAACGAGAAAAAGAAAATTTTCTTTGAATAAGTCAAGGGCTTAAGGTGGTCTGCATTTTGGCAGATACTCAAGCACTGTTGCGTCTTTGAAAGTTTAGATCCTAATTAGACATTTTCTTAATGATTGAAAATAACTCATGCCCAAAAAATCCAACCTAATTCTTTTATAAATAGCATATAGTTTTTGCTAGGGACTAGCAAAAGATAGGCATGGGGGTATGATGTAAACACGTTTACACTAATTAAGATGCCTATTTATGCATGTTCTTAAGCATAAGATTGCATTGCATGCTATAAATATTGCATAACATGCATCATGTTGCACTTAGAGTAGTTTGAATAAAATGGAGGTTAATTGTCTCCTTTTATGTTCTTGGATGGGGTAAAATTTTTATTAGGGTCTTGGATCAAAGATCCAACCATGCAGATGTATCAAGGTGACGATTAAAGTTCAACGACTCCAAGATCGCCCTAATCAAACTTCTGTAGCATCAGATAGTGACCGGGGAACCCTAGAAGATCAAGGGCCAAGATGGTGTGAATCCGTACTTCAAACGACAAATCTGACCGCACGGATGTATTCGGATCGACGATCGCAGCCTAACGATGTAAAAATCGAGTCAATCCGACAACCGTGGCACCATCTACATCATCCAGAAGATGGATGGCCAAGATGGTGCCATGTGGCACCATCTCAGCCACCCAATCGTCCGCACGCACCCGCTGAAGGCCTCCACATCCACCCTTCCCCATCGTTGGATCAAGATCCAACGGCTGCGATGTGCCTGTGCTAAAGTTAGGCGCTCGACACAAACACGCCCCCACCGCGTTGGTCGAGCACTCTAACGTGAAGTGCAGGTACACGTTTGAGACTCACCACGTTGAAATTGGAGTGGAGGCACGCCTTCGATCGACCGCACGATCGCGATCCAACGGCCGCGCACGCTCAATCAAGATGACGCGCCCACGGATGCCCGCGCATAACGCAGCATCGCACGCGATGGGGCGCACGCTAAGGAGGCGGGCGTAGCGTGATCTAAGCCATCCGATCTCACGATCGGACGGTTGAGATTGGCTGGACATGCGCGTGCGTTGAGCACGTGGGCAAGAGAGCAGGCGTGCGCACGCCACCCACTACGCCCACGTCCAGACCTTTAGCGATGGTTTTATCCGTCACTAAAGGTCCTGAATTAATGCTTTAAGAGTTGTAATGACCAAATTGCCCCCACTCCTTGCAACTGTAAAAGGAGATCCCCTCCACACAAAATTCTCATCCCTTCCTTCTCTTCTCTCCCTCTGCAAACGTCAAGTGAAGCTTGTCCCACACCCAGGATGCTTCTCGCCAGATAAAGTCAATTTTTCGTCCCCCTTTCGGAAGCGAATCATGCGACGACAATGACGTGCTATCCTGTTCCTATTCTTCTGCTTCATCCTCCTTCATCCTCCTTCATCCAGGCGTCGTCCTGTCCGACTCGTCCTCCAAACGACCGTCGAGGAGGATATTTCTCTCTCTGTTGTTTTAATGCTTTCTAGAGTAGATTTACTATTTTCTAGTGTAATTATTTTCTATTTTCTTGTTGTAATGTTTAGTGAAACAAACAATCTCTTTAATGATGAATTCCCTATTCATTCTACATCTCATTTTAATTTCTGTTTGTAATATTCTCTCTTATATTTATTGTAAATAGTTAGATAGTTTTAATCAATTGAATTACTTCGTAACAAATAAAGCAAACGTGTAGTTTTTAAATCAAATGTCCACCTCCCTATGTTCGACCCGGAATTTTCATTTCGGTATAAATTTTATTTGTTGAACATGAGTTCTTCGCTTTCATACTACAATAATAGGTTTTCAAAACCAAACAAGTTAGCGTAGCAACCCGCACGTTCAACAAGGCCTAAGATCAATGTTCCTATTAATCTCTTTTTATTTCTTTAGCACTTTTTCTCTTTCATTTTCTTTCTTTTGTTTTGGTCTAGAACTATGTTAATTCCATAATCTTTTAGTAATGACTATCTCTTGTTCTTTTCTTTTCAAATTATGCTCCTTTTTGACATTTTTACCTCCTCCCCTTTTTCTTCACAAAAATGATATGTAATCCATTCAAAATTTCCTCCCCTCTCCTATTTTTTGTTCTTTTTCAATTTTTTTTTATGTTTTTGGAATATGTGATTTTTTTTTATAAAACCCTTTCTTGTGAAATGATTTTCATGATGTTTTGCACTTTAATACTCCCCCATGCGTATGATTTGCAATGTCCTCATTGTAAATTAGGTGAATTCGAGTTTAGCTTAGATCATTCATTATAACATGTGTTGGGTGGGTTGGTAGAGGTGACTGTTGTGGACGATTTCAAGCTCGTGTACGGGTACCAGAGGTGGAGTCAGCTGTTCTAATAGTTGAACCCTAAAGTACAATATGAGTTTAGCATAAGATGTGTTAGGAAGGCTTTCAGGTTTTTTCAAAATGATGGGTTGCCTCCCATTAAGCACTGAGTTTAATGCCATCAACCAGGCGTAATGAGCTCAGGGAGAATGGAGATCAAAAGATACCTCAGCCAAGTTTGTATCGGTGAGTTCAATGAATAGTTTGAGTCTCTGACAGTTCACAACAAAAGGTTTTGAATCATGCCTGAGTTGACTGATTTCGTCAACTGCATTTCCAAAGATTTGTCAGACAAGGTATGGTCCATTGCATTATTATCTGAGTTTTCCTAGGAACATTTTGAGTTTGGAGTCAAAAAGTAGGACTTTCTGACCAGGGAAGAAGATCTTTCTGGATATGTGCTTACTATGAAAGGCGTTAACTCGCTCTTTATAAATTCTCGAGTTCTCATACGCATCATGGTGTAGTTCATCAATCTCAATCATTTGAATCTTTTTGTGGGTTCCTACCTTAGAAAGAACGAGATTGTAGTTCCTTACTGCCCAATAAGCTTTGTGCTCCAATTCGACGGGGAGGTGACATGCTTTCCCATACACTAATCTAAAGGGAGACATTCCTAATTGGGTTTTGTGGGTGGTCCTATAAGCCCATAAAGCTTCTGGAAGTCAAGATGACCAATCTTTCCTGTCAGGTCGAACAGTGACCTGGAGGATTTTCTTGATCTCATGATTTGATAACTCAGCTAAACTGTTAGTTTTGGGGTGATAAGGAGTCGAGATTCTGTGCGACACCTCGTACTTGATCATCAGTGATTTGAACTTAGCATTCGTGAAATGGGTCCCTCCATTAGAGATAATAGCACATGGAATTCCGAAGCGAGAAAAGATGTTCTAATGAATGAATTTGATAACCACCTTATGATCATTGGTTCATGTCGGAATGGCTTCGATCCATTTGGATACTTAGTCAACAGAGATAAGATTGCATTCGAAGATGTCTGAAAGAGGGAAGGGTGCCATAAAATCAATTCCCCAGATATCGAAGATTTCTCATATGAGAATCGGCTACAAGGGCATCATATCGCAGTGGCTCACGTTACCTAAGGTCTGACAATGTGTGCATGCTTTATAGTGATTGTATGCATCTTTGAAAATCGTGGGTAAATAGAAGCCACATTGGAGGACTTTTCCTACAATTTTATGACCAGAGAAGTGTCCACCGCAGGCCTGGTCATGGCAGAAGGACAAAATGTCCTGTATTTCCACTTCCGGAACACATCGACGAATGATCTGATCAGCACCAATGCAGAGGAGATATGAGTCTTCCCAAAAGTAGTACTTGGCATTGGAAAGTAATTTGTCCTTCTTGGCCTTTGGCCAATCGGATGAGATCTGATGTGATACCAAGCAGTTTACTAAATCAGCAAACCATGGAAGTCCTACACTGATAGTCAGGAGGTACTCGTCGGGGACATGTTTAGTAATGGGTCTGAAAGGGTCGATGATGTCAGAAGGAAGGCTGGATTAGTGATCAGCTACCACATTCTGTTTTCCCGCCTTGTCGTAAATCTTGAGGTCCAACTCTTGCAACAGCAACATCCAGCAGATTAGTCGAGGTTTCACATCCTTCTTCGCAAGAAGATGCCTCACAACAGTGTGATCTGAGTAAGTGATAACACAGGAACCAGAAAGTTATGATCTGAATTTTTCTAGGGAAAATGCGACAACTAGCAGCTCTTTCTCAGTAACTGTATAGTTTCTCTAAGCCTCGTAAAGTGTCTTGCTAGCATAGTAAACGACCATGGGTTTCCCATCTATTTTCTGGCCATGTACAGCACCTACAACGTAATCAGATGCATCTCACATGATCTCAAAGGGTTGAGACCAATCGGGGGACTGCAGGATAGGTGCTTGGGTAACTCGATCACGAAGGATCTCAAATGCTTGAGTGTACTCCTTGGAGATTTCATAGGGGACATCTTTAGATAGAAGAATAGTTAGGGGTACATGATTTTCGAGAAATCGGGAATGAATCAACGGTAAAAACCGATGTGCCCCAAGAAGGATCGGATGTCTTTGACTGAGCTAGGCATAGGGAGTTTGGAAATTAGTTTCACCTTGGCTCGATAAATCTAGATGCCCTTTTCCGAGATAAGATGTCCCAAGACAATTCCCTCCGGGACCATGAAGTGGCTCTTTTCCCAGGAAAGAACCAAGTTCACTTCGATGCATCGCCTGAGGATCTGGACCAAGTGTAGGAGGCAATCGTCAAATGATTCACCAAATACCTTGAAGTCATCAATGAAGACTTCAAGGTATACACCTACATATCTAAGAATATGGCAAGAATGCACAGCTGAAAGGTAGCAGGTGCATTGCAGAGACTGAATGGCATCCATCTGAATGCGTAAGTTCCGAAGGGGTAGGTGAAGGTTGTCTTCTCTTGGTCCTTGGGATGGATTGTGACCTGATTGTAACTGGAGTACCCATCCAAAAAGTAGAAGAATCGATTTCCAGCTAGTTTCTTGAGAATCTGATCAATGAATGGTAGTGGGAAATGATCCTTCTTCGTGGAGGAATTGAGTCTTATGTAATCAATGCATACTCTCCATGAGTTTGCTATACGGGTCAATTTGGTTTCTCCGATTTCCGTCGTGATGATGGTGAGCCCTGCCTTTTTAGGCACAACTTTGATAGGGCTCACCCACCGACTGTTGCAGATCGGGTAGATGATCCCTGCATCCAACCACCTGATAATCTCCTTTTTTACGACATCCTGCAGATTTGGATTCAGGCGTCTCTGCATTTCATGAGATGGTCGTGAGCCCTCTTCAGTGTAGATGTGATGTGTGCAGTATGAAGGGCAAATACCAGTGAGAATGTCGAGAGTTCATCCAATGGCTCTTCGATGTTGTTGGACAACAGAAATCAGGCGTGTTTCTAGATCATGTGAGTCGAGAGTTGATAATGACAAGAAATGTCAGATTGGAACCCAAAAAGACATACTTGAGATGATCAGGAAGAGGTTTTAATTCCAAAACTGGGTTTTCAACAGTAGCGAGTAGTTCAGGATGGGTGTTGGGAGCAAAGGGAGGAGCTATGGATGTGTCTAGGTTGACTTCAAGCTCCTCTAATTACTGGTTTTGATCTTCTTATGGTTGATCAGAAATACTTTTTTCCTCGATGAAGTCGTCAACCACAACTTCAATATCACAAATTTATTCTATGACTCAGCAATTAATTCCATGTTGGGCATTAAATATGTCGATCTTTAGTGTCTTGCTCCAAAATTTTAATTCAATTTGGCCCTCCTCACTCTTGATATTGGCCCTAGTAGTGGCCAGAAAGGGTCTTCCTAGTATGATCAGAGTATTCTTTACATTCTAAGGAGCATCCATGTCAAAGACAATAAAATCCACTCGAAAATAGAAATCATGCATCCTAACTATGACATCCTCTAGAATTCCTTTTGGTGACTTAATTGATCGGTCGGCTAATTGTAAAGTCATTTCTGTCAGTTTAAGTTCAGATTCCTCGAAGTAGTCTAGTAGGAATGTGGGTATAAAATTTATGGAGGCTAATAAGTCTAACAAGGCTCAGTCAAATCATATATCACCGATTTCATAGGAGATAAAAGGGGTTCCTGGGCCTTTTTCCTTAGGCGAGAGTTTGCTCAAAATGACAGAGATGGCTTGCTTTGACAGTACGTTCGGATTCCCATCTTTGGTTCGCAGCTTACGCTTAGGTGTACATATATCTTTCAGAAATCGTGTGTAGGCTGATACGTGGCATATCGCATTCATCAAGGGGATGTTTATATCGACCTGCTCAAAGTGCTTCACCAGGTCGTCCTCAGGTGCCACGGTTTTGGTTATCCTTTTTCCCTTGGTTAAGGCCTCAGGAAATGGAACCTTAGGTGGTTCCTCTATAATGGTTCCAGGTTCTTGATCTGGGATAGAGATGTCCTGGATGACTATCCTAGGGTTAGGGTTTGTATTACCAAGCTGGGAGTGGCTTGGATAAGGTGGGTCCTGTGTTGTTTTGCTAGTGCAGGCAATAACAGAATTCAATCCTACCTGGTTCTTCTTTGGAGTGGGTAGAAGAGGTGCTTGCTGTTGGTAACCTATATAGGATGTCAAAGCCTCCATCCCATCGGGTGATGGAGTAGAAGGGGCCTGATAAACAAGGTGAGCTTGGCCCGAGTTTTAGGCTCATAATGCACCTCTGGTTTAGTATGTTATTTTGATTAGGCAGAGGTTGTGAAGGAAGTGCACCAGGTTGGAAAGGATTTGCCATCTGGGCAAGTTGATTGCGAACCTCTATGATCTCATCTCTATGCTATTTTTGCATAGTGGCATTCATCTTCTGAATGTCAGCTAGAGTCTAAAGGATAAGAGTCATTTGATCTATCTGAGTCAGCCCAGATTAATAAGTTGGGTTAGGCCGAGGTTGAGGCAGCTGATATGGACTAGGAGCTTGTGGTCAAGGCAGATATTGAGGTCTCTGATTTTGATTATTGTTTGACCACATGAAATTGGGATGACTACGACATCTAAGGTTGTAGGTGTTTCAGAGTGGAACATTTTGAATGGCATTGAGTTCCTTGCAGGTCTGAGGAACCTTGGGAAAATCAGAATATGAGGGTTCGGAGTTCCCCCAACTAGAGTTGGTGGATCTAGAGTTTCCTCCGAAACCAAATTCAGATGGGGGTGGATATGGATCCATCCCCTGAGAAGGTCGGTGATAGATGTTGTGCACGGCCTCCCTGCCAGAGGGTGGTTGCGTGAACGGGTTTTGCGCAGAGGTGGATCACTGTAAATGTCGAGTTAGCTCATCCACCTTTTTCCCAATAATAGAGACCTTGCCCATATACTGGCCTTTAGTTCCAAGTCGATGGAAGAGGACAGGCCTTGTGTTTCATGTGCTCCCTTTGGATTTGTCAATGCACGGGCATTCGTCCGGTCCAACATTCCCATGGATTCATTATTTATGGAGTTCTCGCACATATTCCTGAGAATCTCTCAAACGGTGTCTTTGTGTTGACCCATGATGTTTTCTCCGCAAGTTGCATTAGCGAATAATCGAATATTCTCATGGAGTCCCCGGTAAAAGACCGAACTTGTCCCCATTTAGGAACACCGTGGTGGGGGCACTTTCGCATGAGATGCAGAAAACAATCCCATGCTTCATGAAGTGGTTCTCTTGCTTGTTATGTGAAATGTGTGATCTGGTGCCATAAAGCATTTGTCCGACCTACAAGGAAGAACTTTCTCAAAAACTCAGATTAAAGTTCCACCCATGTGTTGATTGGACACTTTTGGGTTTCATACTAGTAAGCAGCTTTATCCATGAGAGAAAAGGGGAACATTTTCATGAGTAGAATTTCCCAATTTTGATCTCCTGACCCGAAGGCCTGGGCCAGATGCTTGAGTTGTTTGATATGCTGGAAAGGATCTTCAGAATTACGACCATGGAATTTGTGAATGCCATGAATCATGTTGGGCTTGAATTCAGTAACAGGACCTCCAGTAAGGATTTGTACTCGGGGTTTGATTGCCACCGTAGCGGGATTGTAGTGATCTTGCATCATTAGACACTGTGGTGGGCTCACAAAGGCTTGGAATAGATCACTGAGGTGCTGAAGTCGATTTTCAAGATTATTTTCTTCTGCAGGTTGTGCCATGATGATGGATGAAGGAGAATCAGGTTCAGATGAATCGGAAGAGATATCAATAGGATAGGGTTGTCGCACAAACAAGGAGGTCAAGGCTTGGCCTCAACATGATTGAGTAGCTAAAGGAGGCCTCAAGGATGACCTTAAGGACCTCCTCCCAAACATGCACCGATGGGGTAGATGAGAGATAGAATGTGATGGATCCAATCAAGACACCCAAAAAATTTTGAATGATTATAGAGGTTTGGGGCGGGTGATACCCCTTAATTAGAAAGCCATCCACCTGAGAATTACCTGAGCAGCCAAAGAGGGAGAGTCCTGCAGAGACCCCAACATGGTAGAGTGCCCCTACGGGTTACAGGGTTTCCCCCACCCAACCTCTCTTGTCATTGATGTCCTAGGTAGACTAGAATGGGGACTTGACCTCTTAAGTCTAATTAAGAGCAAGGATGCTTAGGTTTTAACTTGAACTTTAAGATGTGTTGAGTGCAAAAAGTGACCAAATTTGAAGATTGGTTGACCCAACAAGGTGGGTCAACTTCACCTGTATTGTCCTCTTGAGAATCTTAGGTCCCTCTTTTAGTGTTCAAATGATTTTAAGAGCCTGATTTTTAGGGTTTTACTTGAATAAATCAGTCCTATCCAAGCTTAGGCATATATTTGTTTGAAAGATCAATTCTTGATTAAGCAAGTGTGTCTCTAAAAATCCTAAATTGGAATCCTTAATTGGCTCTAATTTAGTCCAATTTAATTTGTTAAAATGTGGTACCTAGGGCTTAAGCAAGAATGTGATAGCCCTAGATACGTAAATCTTCAAGTGGTTATACAAATCAGGATTTTTTGTCTAAATAAAATGTATCAAATCAGGAAGCTTGATGAATTATCTAAGGATAGAATACAAGTAACCCTAATTGATTTCTTCCTTTTAACCTTTTCAAAATCAAGGGCTTAAGAGAGAGTAGTTAGAACTTACCTGCCATAGGCATTTTTAATGTGCGGCTGATTTTCCTGGAATGTATCACCCCAAAATGAAACCACAGCAAAAGGGATATAGCAAGTTCGAATCCAAATCAGGAATTGCAATCAAGAGTTCTAAATTGCCTGTTGCTCAACCACGGTGCCAAAATGTTCGTAGTGCTAAATTGGTGTTAAAATTGTCTCAATGTAGTGTAGCCAAAATAGCATTCAAACAAATAAATTTTATTACATGAAAAAGTTCTGAGGTCGAACACAGGGAGCAATATGGAATTCAAAGCTCAATATCACAATTTAAATCAAGAATAAATATTGCAATAAAAATAATGTCAGGATTAATATGCAAAAAGAATGAAGTAAAATGGTGATTTAAATCACCAATTACTCCTCACAAATAACACTTAAATCAAGCCTCAAGTATATGCAACTAAAGTAATAGGCGTCTTAAATAGCCCTGTGCTACAGTGCTAGAGACTCAAGGGTCTCTCTCTTCCTATGCAGCTTTTCTTTTCCTTCTGGCTCTTTCCCTGTTTCTTCTTCTCCTCTTCTTTGTGCGGCTCCTTCTCTTCTTCTTCTGCTCAAGCCTTCTCCTTTCTTTCCTTCTCTGTCTTTCTTCTTCTTCACAGATGGGGAAGGCCTCCTAAATTAGGCTAAGTGTCAGCTGCTTCTCTCAGCAAGAAACCCCCCTCTACCCACGCATACTCTCTCTTTCTCTCCTCTTAGGCTTCGCCCTCCCAAGACCTTTCTGGGTATAGTCGGGTAATCGGGTAGGCATGTACCTGGGTCCAGGGCTGTGGGCATGGTCATAGCCGAGGAGTGAAGGCTTAGGCAGGTCGGGCGCACCAGGTTCGCCAACAATGTGTCATGAACGAGGTGCAGGTGTGCATGGGTGAGAAGGACCTCACCCCATATTTGGAGGCAAAGAGCCCTATTGACAAATTCAATATATGTGTGTGCACCGCTTTAGTGGCTTCTGATGTGGGGCTATCTGCTCTCGCATCGCTCATGCACGTTGCTGCTGCTTCCTTTGCCCAATTCACATGTATGGAGTGGTCAAAGTCTCCAATTGACTGCGAGAGGATGTTCCTGGAGTTAGTTCGCTTTGTCTAGAGTCCAAGTCATGGAGCTGTAGTTGAAGAACAATCTCTGAAGCCTGCTTTGGAGCTGTGCATCAATGGCGGAGAGGGGCTGATACCAAAAATCAATAATATGGCCTCGTAGCCCAATCAAACTTGCTTAGGATCTTCACCGAACCACGGTAAATGCACGGTGGAAGTTGTGTGGCATGGTGAGGTCTGAGTATGCGTGGCAGAGTCGGACTATGTGTGTGAGAGTGGGTATGTTCAGTGGAGATGAGGAGAGGCTAATAGCATAGATTACCAGAGGGCTTTTGCTCTCTTGGATACATCGGAGGTGTAGGGGTGAACGATGGCCAGGTTGGTGGAGCATAGTGGCCATGCGAGCTTATCAGAGGTATGCTAGCGAGGTGGAGGACGGAGAGTGGTAGGGTGAGTCAGCGGTCGAAATGTAGTTGCGAATGTCTGGAAACAAACAGTGGAAGATGAGGCATCGATCTGGGTAGGTAGATGAAGTAGGGTGGAGGCAGCATCGGTTATGGTGTTGCCAGTGCTGGAGAAGAGATTCCTTGATACCCAAATCTCTCATGCGTTCGCATGAGAGATTGGGTAAGTTTTAGGGCTTGGGATTAGGTTCAAAAGGAAGGGAATTTCTTGACAAACTTCCCTTTCAAATTTGAAAGGGATTCGACAAGAAATCAGGGAGTTATTTCCAAATTAAGGTCGCTGGAGCAAGTAGGAATAGGTTTAATGGTGACAGGGACCTTTTTGTGAGAATAATGACAAAGTTAGCGATCTATTTGAAAAGATTTTGAAAGTTAAAGGTAGAAAGGTAATCAGATAGGAGAAAGCTGCAAACTTGGTTAAGACAAGCTTATCTTGGGTCCAAATTTTGGTATACCTAATCTGGATCTAAGGAATCCAATGGTGAAGTTGGATTTTTGTTTTAACCATGTTTGATTAGGTAATTTATGCAAAAACCCAAATTAGGTTAATTGTCTGTATGAGACATTCTTCTGGGTCAAAATGAGTTCTAGTGGTCAAATTGAAGGTTCAAAACCCTAGAGAATATTTTTCTATGAAATTTAGAGGGTTTTGGTGAATTTTATCTTGATCATAACCTCAGCTACTTAGGCGAGTCTATTTCTAGGTTTTCAGAAAGTCATTTAATTCTCAGAACATGTGCAAATCCTTTTCTGATTATTTTGACCCACTTATTATCTTTTTAAACCATTTGACCTTCATTCAACCCCTAAGAAAACCCATGGTTGTACTACATTCTTGATACGCTTGTAAAATTACAGTTTTAACCCTAGTTTCTTATTTTTCCCTTAGAATGATTATGTAGTGACTTATGACTATATGGCAGTTTTGTAGGAGCATTTATTGACTTAATTAGATCAAAATGAGCTAGGTATAGCTCATGATGGTGTTCCTATCAATGATACACATGGCAACTAATTCCAAATGAATTACAAACGTGCATTATAAGAATATTAAATTGATGACATTCATTTGCATAAAAAATGACTACAAAAATATTATTTTGGAACTTATAATTTTTAGTTAATCACAAACATAGCTCTAACAATTGCATTCAAATTCTTGCTAAGTGTTAAGAGAACACCTAGCAATCTCTTCATAGCAAAGGCACAAACATATCCTTCTAATCTGAAAATTTTGGATGGCATGTGGCAACTCTGAATTGAATCAACATCTCAGGTGAGCTGGACCATAGTTTCATCTGTGCCACTTGTCAAAATCGAAATGCATCATGCTTGCAGGCCACTCTCCTAACACCACAAGATCAGAATAGGTTCATATGCTCAAGAGGGGATTTAATATGCTCAATACACTTGAAGGTGTTGTAGTCATTTAGTGGCTAAGTGGGCACCTTTCTTTTTATACCGCTTCAAGTGGATTTCCACTTCAAATGTGGGACTATAATGTCCCCTCTTCACTTGTGCCAATAGAGCTTCAGTTCTTCTCAATTCTTCAATTCAAGTCAAAGCTTCACCAATGAAGCTTCAAGAAAGCTTGATTGACTCCAATACATCTCAAATCAGCAACAAGAACCATCAGTAGCTCGAATTGATGCTTTAAATCAAATAAAAGCCCTATTACTTAACTATATCTTCACAGCATCAACAACTCAGAATGAAAATTGTAGAACCTATATTCCAACCTTAAACAACTCTCTCTTTCAAGCCTATTAGATTCTTTTCAATGCCCAAAAGACATCAGAACTCTTACGAAGCTTACAGGAATGCTTCTCAAGCTTCAAAGCTATCTAGAAGCTTCTTCATAAGTTAAGATCAACAGTAAATCAACTTAATCCCAATTCTAATCCACCAAATCTATTCTTAATAACTTTAAGACTTTAACATGCTATTTTTCATGCTGTAAAGGCTTGCGAAACTCATCAAGGATTCAATGGAGCTCATGTAAACCTCTTTTGAACCGAAAAGAGTAAGAATGAAAGATTGAATTCATCTAATGCCAAAACTACCTAATATTGATTCTAACAGATTTGTATCACGTAAAGAACACATTTAGTCCCTTCGAAACAGACTTAGGAGCTTCTGAGCTCCAATGGTAATGTAAGTTGACCAGAGTGGATGAGATTTTGACTTTTAACTCCAAGAGTTCTCATATCAAATTAAAGGCTCATATAGATTTGAAATGCTCTTATGGACTCAATGGATTCAAAAAGAAGGGAATTTACTATTGAAATTGGCTCTTCAAGTTCTCTGCCTGAGATCAATAGTGTGTTTGATTGACAAAACATATAAGACATTTAACAACCTATCCAAGGGTTATTCTAAGCTCAAAACATTCTACTGATGCTTAAGGTTCTATTTGGGAACTTGTAGAATGTCAGAACATTTCTACACAACTCTACTTGAGTCGAAGAAGACAACTAAGCCCAAGGTGATGTAATCAACAAAACTCTAGTTAGTTCAATGGAAAATGTTCATTAACAAACTCTCAAATGATTCAGGATCTTTGAGGATTGATTCGAGCATTTCTTCTCAATATTCTAGTTGTCGAAGCTCATTGGAGCTCTAGTCAGAGTTGATCTTCAGAACTTAGTACTTAATGGAACTTCATAGAAACTAACTGAAAAGCTTCCTTAGGATTTTGAGAAGCTCAAGAACTTCTCAATTAGCTTGATAAAACCTTGCAGAAGTATTAAGAACTTGAGTTGAACAGATTTGAACCTTAAGTTCAATAGAGCTCAAAGATTGATGAAATTCTCAGTAGATGAGGCATTTTGTTCTTTAGGAAAATGAGACAATGGTTAGGTGATCAATTAGGGGAATTAGACTCCCCCAACCTCTGACATGGACAACAAAGGTCCAAAGGTTGAGTGATTTAGGTGAATTGTGATGTATAGCTAATTGAAGCAGAAAAGAAGTGGATTATGGTCGTGAGCTTGTGGGAAGGGTGGAGGAAGATTTGATTTCGTGGATCAAAGTTTGGACAAGGCTAGATTGGCCTTGCCAGCATTAAAGAAGGAGGTGAGGAGCTTGGAGGCTTAAAGTAGTCTAATGACCAAAACTAAGCTAGGGTTAACCTTGCTTACATGAATGAGATAGAGGAACTCCAGTATTCAGTCACTGGAGATAGAGTGAAATCAGAGGGTTTGGGGAAGATTCTCCGATCTAGGATCAAAGGCATCTAGAGGAAGGGATGATGCTCCTTCACCATTGTCAAGGTGGAGCAAAGGAAGAGAAGGTGCAAGAGGTGGCTTCTCCAATGGAGGAAGCTTGAGAATGGGGTTGAGAGGTCGTCGGTGGTATAGAGGGAATAGCCTATTCTTGGCTCAATTGGGGGAAGAGAGATAAGGAGCTAACCCTTTGATTGGAGGGGAAGGATAGGTATTTATTGGCTCGACGAGTGTATCGGTACAATGAATAGGGACATTGGTAGTTTCTAGGTAGTAGGGAATGTTGGTCGTCTTCTCCAACGACAGCAAGGATGTAGAGTGTCTCAGGTAGTTAACGAGGAATCCAAACCATTGGATTAGGAGAGTTTGTGACAATGAAGCTTGACGCCCAAGAAAAGTTAGGTCTGCCATCCAATGAGAGGTCATTAGAGAAGAGAATAATAAGTTGTCATCAATCGTCGCTGGAGAAGAAAGAAGAAGAGATTGTGAAGGAGATGTTTGGAGGACCTATGTGCAAATATAGAAGGATAGAATAGAAATGAAAAGGCCTTAGTTGTAATTAATTCTAGTGACTATAATGTAAATCATTATTTTAAGTATGTAAATTAATTCTTTCTAAAAAAAAATATGTAAATTGATTTATTTCTTTTTTAACCTTTTATTATAAGTTAAAAATATGTTAAATAATATATTTATGGGTTGAAAGCATATTTTTGTCCCTTTGTGCATTATTTAATTTAAAGATTAATATTATTACTTATATTGTTAACTTATACTATACAATATATATAAGCTTTGTTCAACTTAATTATAAATAGCTAAATGCTTAGATTCATCTCCTATTATTAATTAAATGTAGAGGAAAACTTATTATATAATAATTAAGCTATTTTACAATATAATTAAGGTCCTTGGACAATATTAACTTATTTGCCAATTAACCCTAATATAATGATATTACTAACTAATTACCTAGATAAACAATCTTATTTAGATGAATTAGGAGCTATGATGAGTCCCTCAATAGGATTGGAAGTGCGAATCATAGAAATGGGACTCTCCATCACTAATGATGGCTTTTGGAACCACAAAAGGTGAGAAGATAAAATCCTAAATGAATGGTGTCACAACTCTATGGTCATTTGTTCTAGTGGGGATGCCTTCATTCCATTTCAACACATAATCAATTTTAAGCAATATGTACTCAAAGCCATGGGAGTTCAGAAAAGATCACATAAAGTCTATGTCCCATATGTTAAAAATTTTGCACACTAAAATTGGATTCAAGGGCATAATGTCTCAGTGGCCTATACCACCAAGAGACTGATAATGAGGACTTGCCCTACTATATTCATGTGCATCTTTAAAGATCGTGGGCCAAAAGAATCCACTTTGCTAGACTCTACCAGCAATACTTTGGCAACAACCTTTTGCTAAAGAAGTGACTACAACATGCTTGGTCATGACAGAAAGAAAGGATGCTATCTATCTCCTTATCAGGCACACACTTTCTAATGATATGATCTTCACTATGGTTGAAAAGCAAGAGTTCTTCCTAGAAGTAGTGTTTAGCCTTGGCTCTAAGTCCATCAATTTGGTGCCTAGTCCATTCATAAGGGACTACTCCAGAGACCAACTAATTTACTATGTTGACATACCACGGAAGTTCTAAATGAATGAACAACAAATGCTTATCAGGAAAGTAGTCAACAATAGGAAGTGAAGGATGACTACTACAACATTCTGCCTCCTAGCTTTATCATAAATCTCTAAATCAAACTCCTGCAAAAGTAAGATCCAATGAATCAAGTGAGACTTTGCATCTGTCTTTGCAAAGATGTGTCGGACAACTATGTGATCAATGTAGATGACGATGTAGGAGGCTAAAAGATAGGATCAGAATTTTTAAGTGCAAATACTATAGCTTGCAATTCATTTTTTGTGATTGTGTAATTTCTCTAAGCCTTATCTAAGGTTTTGCTAGTGTAATAAATGACTGCAGGTTTCCCATCTAATTTTTGTCCAAGAATAACTCCTACTACATAATCAGAGGCATCACACATGATCTCAAATGTGTGAGACCAAACTGGGGGTTGCAGTATGAGTGCCTTGCTCCCCAAATCACTTAATGTTGTGTATACAGGAACACACTCCTCAGTGATCTAAAATTCTATGTCTTTGGAGAGAAGTTAAGGGTCATGCAATTTTGGAGAAGTCTGCAATGAAGTGGCAATAAAAACCTACATACATGGCGGAGAAAGGATCAGATCTATTTGATCGATGAAGGGAACGAAAGGTCAGAAATCAATTTAACCTTCGCACTGTTGACCTCAATTCCTCTCCCTAAGACAAGGTATCCTAAAATAAGTCCTTCTGGTACCATAAAATGAGACTTTTCCCAGGAGAGTACCAAATTCTCACAAATGCAACAATGGAGGACTTTGGTCAAGTGGACTAAACAGTCATCAAAGGTGTACTTGAAAATCAAGAAGTCATCCATGAGACTTTAGGGCAATCACAAACAAAATCTAAGGAAAAAGCAAACATATGCTGCTGGAATGTAGCAGGTGCATTGCATAATCCAAATGGCATCCTACGGAATGCAAAGGTTCCATAGGGGCAGGTGAAAATCATTTTTTCCAAGTCCTCAGGGTGAATTTCCACCTAATTGTACCTAGAGTAGCCATCCAAAAAATTAGAAAAATCTATTCCAAGCCAATCATTCCAATATCTAATCATTAACAGGTGATGGTAACATCATTAGTCATCATAACTAACTTAATTTAGTAGGAATCAAGTGATAAATGCTCCTAATTGATTGTCTGAGGATCATAATTCCACACTGATCTGATTTGAGAAGACAAGAAAACAATATTAATTCCTGATTGGGGTCATGTTTCGAGCATTAAAATTAGGGTTTGGAGAACCCATCGTTGTAGTTCGTAAAACACATCTATCAAATACAGTTTATAACTGAAACTCCAGAGGAGTCTCAGGTCAAACATATCGAGGTGACGTTTACTTTGTTTGAAAACTGTGCTTCATTTTGTTTCTTTCTGGTATTTTGAGGTTTTGTTATTTTTGTGTTTTTTTGAAATAAAAAGAAAAGCAAGATAGGTTCACAAAATGGGATGGAACAGATATGATATATCGCTCCAATGTTTATTACAATAAACTATGAATGCATAAAAGAGATAGGAGTGAGAGGAAATATCCTGAATCGACTGTTACCCATCTTTTGGTCAGATATTTCAATGGCCCCATTAGGAAAAATCCTCTCAATAATGAATGAGCCATTCCACTTAGACCTAAGCTTGTTGGGGAAGAGCTTAAGTAGAGAATCAAAAAGCCAGACTCTTGGGTTCAGCTCCCAGCTCTTACGGGAAATCATATGGTCATGAAGAGCTTTAGTCCTTGCCTTATAGATTCTGGCATTCTCCTAGGCATCTTTTCTAAGCTCCTCCAACTCAGATAGTTGGAGTTTCCTAGTCTTCCCAGCTAACTCAATGTCAAGATTGCATTTCTTGATGGCCCAGAATACTCAGTGTTCTAATTCTATGAGTAAGTGACATGCCTTACCAAACACCAGATGAAACAGAGACATACCGATTGGCATTTTGTACGCTGTACAATAAGCCCAAAGAGCTTCATCCAGCTTTTGTGTCCAATCCTTCCAATCAGGCTTAACCATTTCAGCAGAATGTTCTTGATCTCCCTATTGGAGACCTCAGCCTGTCTGTTAGTCTGAGGGTGGTGGGGTGTGGAAATCTGATGATTCACCCAATATTTTGCTAGTAGATTCGTGAACTGGGCATGAGTGAAATGCATGCCACCATCACTAATAATGGCCTGACGAATCCCAAATGGATTGAAGATATTTCTTCACAAAATCGAGGACCACCTTGTGGTCATTGGTCCTGGTGGGAATTGTCTCAATCTAATTGGACACATAATCCTTAGCAACTAGAATATACTGGTGTCCAAATGAAGGTGGAAAGGTTCCCATGAAATCGATGCCCTAAATGTCAAAAATTTCGATGAGAAGAAATAGGTTTAGGGGCAACATGTCTCTCTTGGCCATGTTCCCGAGTGTCTGTTATCGGACGCACGACCTTGAGAATCCCTGGGTGATGTGCATACATCTGATTAACCTAAAATATCTATTAATACATGTTCTTAGTGTCACATTAGCATCATACATTGTAAATAATGCATAACATGCATAATCATGCATTTAGATCAAGTTGTATAAATTGTGTAGTAATTGTCTCCTTTTTATGGTCAGGGATAAGGTGACTTTTTATTAGGGCCTCAGATCTAAGATCCAACTATACGGATCCGATCAAGGCAACGATTGGAGTTCAACGACTCCAAGATCACCCTAATCGGACAACTGTAGCACCAGATAGAGATCAAGGAACCCTAATGATCAAGGGCCAAGATGGTGTTAATCCGCACCTCAGACGATAAATCCGACCACACGGATGGATTTGAGTTGACAATTGTAGCCTAACAGCATGAAAATCGACCCAACCCGACACCCATGGCACCGTCTACAATACTCAGAAGATGGACAACAAAGATGGTGCCATGTCCATGGCACCGTCTACAATACTCAGAAGGTGGACAACAAAGATGGTGCCATGTGGCACCATCTCAACCGCCCAATCAGCACCAAGGACTCGCCTCTGCCTTTCCTCTTCATCCGATCGACGATTCTCCACTGTTGGATGCTCATCCAACGGCTGTAGAGCTATGTGCTCGAAACCACCATGCGACACAAAGCCACGCATAGCGCGGTAGTCGAGCACGCTATGTGAGGGATCAGATGCGAGTTCGAGCCCGCTATGACTCAAATTGAAGAGCGGGAGAGGGGGTGCACGAGCGAGCAGGGCCACGCGATGAGGATAAGATGGTGCTGAGCAAGCGATAGCACCTACACACGATCCGATGCGTGATGCTTACACGTGATCGCAGGCGGGCGCGCAGTGCATGTGTAGGAAGTCTTAAGCTGTCAGAACTCTTGATCAGACGACTGCGAGCGCACGGACGTGCATGTGCATTGAAGGACGCGAAGGCGAGGAGGTGCGTGAGCGGCGGGCACGACGGCCATGTTTTGTCCTCTAGTGATGAATTATTTATCAGTAGAGGTCCTGAATTAATGTTTCTCAAATTGTAATGTCCAAAATGCTCCGACTCCTTGCAACTATAAAAGGAGACCCCCTCCATACGAATTTCTCATCCCTTCTCTTCTCTCCCTCTCCAAAGCTCAAGAGAAGCTTGTCCCACACCCGAGATGCTTCTCAAGTGCTAAAATCAAATTTTCACCCCCATTCCAGAAGTAGATTCCGCGACGATGACGACGTGCTGCCTCATTCCTGTTCCTCCTGGTTCGACCTCCTTCATCCCGCTCCAATCCTCAACTTATAGGCATTGTCTCGTCCAACTCGTCCTCCAAGTGATCATAGAGGAGGAAACTTCTCTCTTTCATTCCTTTTTCCTACTTTCTAGAGTAGAATTTTTCCTGCTTTCTAGTGTAATAATTTCTCACTTTCTAGTGTAACCTTTTCTCGCTTTCTTAGTTGTACAAATATTTTGCAACTTCAAGTGGATGTTTTCTCTCTCTCTCTCTTATTATCTATAATTATTTCATTTCATTATGATTATTCCGAACTTTAAACAAAAACACAAAAAAAAAATATAATTGCGAATTTTGATTGACGTAGCCTCCCTGAATTCGACCTGGGATTTCTATTCCGGTATAAATTTTATTTGTTGAACTTGAGTTCTTCGCTATTCAAACTACGACAGGTTTTCAAAACCAATTCCGATAGCGTAGTCCTTCGACATTCAACATTTTGGCGCCGTTGCCGGGGAGGCAATAATTTTTCAATCTTCTTTTCGCATTTCACGCACTTTACTGTCTTCTAACTTGCTTTCTCTCATGTCTATTGTTTTGCAGATACCTCTATCAGGGAATCGTCAAGCAGTAGATCGGAGTAAGGTGCAATTGAAGACGACTGTAAGTGCTCCCCATTCTTCCCCGTCCATAGATTTCATTTCATCACATTAAATTCAAATTGCAATTAACCTAGGTGTTTGCATAAATCCTAGGATTAGTTTGGTTGTTTGGATTTCCACTCACACTCTCATTTCACCCTCTCATATAAAAAAAATAAAAAGACAATTTTGTGGGGTAATTCAAAATACACACAACATACACCCACATTCAAGGCACTTAACCTACTTGATTTTCTTCTACTCAACCAGATTCTGATATGTGGAACTGGTACAAACAAATCAACAGATAAAAGAGTAGAAATCATTCTTGGTTAATCTTTTCTGTGTGCCTAACCTAGTGGTGAAATTGTGGCCAATTATTTCGATTGTTTGGGCTGCACCACTCAATCTAAAATCAACTCACCAAGTAGCTTCCTCTTAGGGTTTTCAATCTAGGTTCATAGTAGGCACTCCACTTTATTTCTAATTTTAAAAGGAAAGCAATCTTCACCCGTGCTTGAAAGCCTAGTTTGCCTCAAACTTGATTGAAATCAACCTAATTGTAAACCCTAAAAGCTACTTACGCAAGATTTGAACATTAAAATCTAGTTATCACAAATAATCTTGCTTGAAAACCCTGGTTGTGCACGCACTTACACATACTCAATTGATCATTAAAGGTACAACTCATTTTAAGGGCCCACCACATTCCATAAGCACTACAATCCTAGGCCTCAATAAAATCGAGTAGACATTGGCCTTAAGGACTGATTCGCTCTTCGGGGCCTAGTCTGAGATCGTTTATGATTAATGTACAAGTATTGATCAATCTAATGTCTATTTAGGGGAGTAGCGTCAAACGACTGCAGCTAGTGGGTACACTAGGAACTAGAGGCACAAGCTGAAGGAAGAACCTTCTCCCCAGTCCCTCCTTCTAACTGCCTAGATTGAGCAGACACAAGTAGAGTAAATCATTTATAATCTTAAGGCAGGTTCTGGGAGTCTGTAGATCCTTAGGCTACCCCACTTAAGGACTGGCTTGTTTTGTTGTGCTGCAGGGTTCTTATCCCTAGCCCTTCTGACTATTTCCTAGTTTACGCTGGGAAGGTCATTGAATCCCCGATTGGAAGGACCACTAGAGTATTCTAGGAGGTGTAGATTGGATTTTGGCGAAATCAATCCCATGGTCGATCAACAGCCTCCTCTGCCTCAGGATCCATAGGAGGAATTTAGAAGGCAACTGGAACAAAAGTAGAGAATGCAAGAATGGTTTCAAAGAGAATGTAGGGCCCTCTACCCTTGAAGGATTTTTATGATCCTTCAAATTATGGGGAATGTCTCGGCATCCAGATTCCTACCGGAGATGTAGAAATTAAGCCCCAGGTGTTAAGCCTGATCAAACATTTCCATGGGCTTGTTTCTGAAAACTTATTTCAGCACTTGGAGCACTTGACCACCTTGATCCAGACCACCAAGGCACAAAATGTGAATAAGGAGCAAATGATCATGAGGCTCTTCCCCACTCTCTTAGGGATAAAGCCACTTGTTGGTACAGGACTATAGGATGACCAATTGAAACTTGGAATGAGTTGAAATCGGCCTTTCTGAAGAAATTCTTCCTTGTCAGACATACCAATGCTTGGAGACGGGCAATGACTACCTTTACCCAGTGGCCGGGGGAGTAGTTTCATGTCACCTGGGAGCGATTCTAGGACTTATTGCGGAGGTGACCACAGCACGAGGTGCCGAAATGGCAACTTGTGCAGATCTACCATGGGTTGATTGAGCAACTCAGAAATCACGTGGACGCTTCTTGCGGTGGCAATTTCCTCAACAAAGATGCAGATAGCACTC
Source organism: Thalassia testudinum (assembly GCA_037157565.1). Classification (NCBI taxonomy): domain Eukaryota; kingdom Viridiplantae; phylum Streptophyta; class Magnoliopsida; order Alismatales; family Hydrocharitaceae; genus Thalassia; species Thalassia testudinum. Next base: position 16,007,159 of record JAZHRO010000063.1, read on the forward strand.
ACGATTTGTTTGAGGAAATGAGCAAGAATTCAATCAATCATTCCTCCATGGATACTTTTAACCAGTCCCTATAGCCCAGATTGAATGTTAATGAAGTCCATGACTCTCATTCATTCGATATGTAATTGATTTGTAATAAACTTGATAAGGTAGACTTGGTTGCTAGGAGAATGGAGTGGATGGCTGGAAATTCAATGAACAACTCTCGATCCACTCAATCCCAGAATTTGGGATTCCATTCGTCACGAGCTCCTTCGATACTAGAGTTCGTGAATCAACTTTATGTTGCTCAACCTACGAGCCAGCATTATTCGGAACCCTACGGGTTCCAAACTGGGGCCTTTGATCCTTCCCTTTCTTTCTCTCCATCCTCATCTTATGAGGGTGTTTGTACTGTACAGGAGAATGTTAGATCCAACCCCTACTCCAATGCTTATAATTCGAGTTGGAGAAACCACCCTAAATTCTCTTGGAAAAACCCGGGGCAGCAAACCTAATTCTGACCCAGCAACTATGCTCCGCAATGACCAATGGGTCAAGGTGATGTTTATACTCAGTTGCCCCCAAATCAGGTCAATCAGCCAGCTTGGAAAGCCCGTCAACTCGTAGGGCAAGCTAATTTGAACCGACAAATGGTAGAGATGCAAGGATCCATGCTCCAGCTCATGCAGCAAATGAAAACCTCGCTGGACAACTTGCAAATTAAGCTCATAGCTAACTCTCGTCAACCTGGATCTCTATCATCTCAACCCGTACCCAACCTACGAAATATCCTAAATCCAGGTAATCAAGCCCATGGGTACGGAAATCAGAGGGACCAACACGCACCTGCTCAGGTGGTTGAGCAGGGTCGTTCTTCTTCTTCTTCTTTTGCAAATCAACGACTCTTGGCTAATGAAGCCCCTCCAATCTTTCCTAACCCTCCCTAGGACCCAAACTCATATGCATCAGCAAATTCTGTTACCTAAAGGAGTGGTAAACAAACTCAAGATCCACAGCCACACTGTTCCGATTTATCGAATCCTGAAGAACCTGAGGAGAGAAATGAGAACTCTAGAGAAGAAATCAAGGCTCAAAAACCTGATTTCAAAGATCCAACTGATGTTCCTTCTCTTGAAGCCTTGATCAGATCAAGGAAGAAGTCTGTTGATAGTAATGTGGAGCTTCTAAATATTTTCAAGAATGTTGAGATCAATATCCCGCTCCTCGATGCTATCAAGCATATACCAGCTTACGCGAGATTTTTAAAGGATTTATGTACACAGAAGCATAAGTCGAGAGAATCTATTCCGAGGAAGGTGGTACTCTCTGAGCAGGCTAATTCTATTATCCTACACCACCTCCCTCAGAAAAAGAGAGATCCAGGTGTTCCTTTGATTTCTTGTGTCATCTGAGATTACACTTTTGATAGAGCACTGCTGAATCTAGGTGCATCCATCAACCTAATTCTGACTTCTCTTTGTGAGAAGTTTGGATTAGGTGAACTTCGGCCGACTTCAGTAACGCTATAGTTAGCGGACCGTTCGGTCACAAATCCATGAGGGGTTATTGAAGATGATATTGTTAAAGTTAAGGATTTCTATTTTCTTGTAGATTTCCTTATCCTTAACATGGATGTAACTGAAAATCTGAGGAACACATCCATCATTCTGGTGTGTCTATTCCTGGCTACCGCTAAGGCCAACATTAACCGTGAAAGCAGTAGCATGGAAATCGCCTTTGCGGATCAAAGAATGAAATTGGATATTTTTGTAGCGATTAATAAATTTGAGGATTGTAGATTTATCGATGAACTTGAGGATGATAATGTGAATATTGAAACTTATATGATGGTTTCTACATTTCAAAGTTCCCCCTTTGATGATGAATTTGACCCGCAACCCTCTATGGCAGACTCGCCATGTTTTGAAGAGGTTATTGATTTGTTCACTCTCGGCCTCTTCTTCTTAATGAGTCTTCATCAGCATCTTTCTTACCTTCAATCATTAGCCTGCCCCAGCTTGAACTAAAACCATTGCCTGATAATCTAAAATATCAGTTTTTAGGACCACACAAGATGCTCCCTATGATTATCAGTGGTAAATTAACAAAGGATCAGGAGATTAAACTGATTAAGGTCCTGAAGGAATAGAAGGAGGCAATTGGTTGCACCATTCATGACCATAGGGGGATCGAGCCATCTTATTGTAATCATAGAATATTTTTGGAAGATGGATCCTGCCCTTCTCTCCAGATGCAGAGGAGATTAAATCCAAATATTTTAGAAGTGGTCAAGAAGGAGATTATTAAGTGGCTCGGTGTAGGAATCATTTATTCGATCTATGATAGTCCTTGGGTAATTCCCGTGTAGATTGTTCTCAAGAAAGTCGGGATTACCGCTGTGACTAATGGGAAAGGAGAATCTGTAACAACTCGTTCAGCTTCCTCTTGGAGGGTTTGTATCGATTACAGGAAGTTAAACACAACCACAAAAAAGGATCATTTCCCTCTGCCTTTCATTGATCAAATCTCGGAAAGATTTGTCGAGCAGAAGTACTTCTATTTTCTTGATGGCTATTCGGGATACAACCAAGTTCCTATCCATCCCAAGCATCAGGAAAAAAATATTTTCTCTTGTCCCTATGCAACCTTTGCTTCTCGTAGGATGCTATTTGGTTTATGCAATGCACTTGGGAATTTTCAAAGGTGTATGCTGCCATATTCTCTGACATGGTGGGAGAGTTTATGGAAGTCTTCATGGTTGATTTCTCTATTTTTGGAGAATCATTTGACTCTTGTCTAGCTAATCTTAAAATGATTCTTAAATGATGCATCAAAACAAGATTGGTCCTTAGCAGGGAAAAGAGTCATTTCATGACACAAGAAGGCATCGTCATGTGTCATGTAATCTCTGAATGGGGAATTGAAGTGGATAAAGCTAAGGTTGATGCTATCGCTAAACTTCCTCCTCCCACATCTATTAAACAAATTCGATCATTTCAGGGTCATGTGGGATTCTACAGGAGATTCATCAAGGACTTTTCAAAGATTGCTTGTCCTCTAAGAAATCTTCTCGCCAAAGAAATGCCATTTGATTTCAACGAATCATGCCGTAAGGCATTTGATTTTCTTAAAACGGCAATCACTTGTGCTTCGGTGCTGCAACCAACAGTTTGGACAACCCCTTTTGAGATCATGACCGACACATCTGATTATGTGGTCAGGATAGTTTTGGGACAGAAAGTTGACAGGAAGCCCTCTGTCATCTACTACATTAGTAAAACTCTGGACAAGGTCCAGAGGAATTACACTATTACTAAGAAGGAATTACTAGCCGTAGTATTTGCTTTAGAGAAATTCAGTGCTTATCTCTTAGGGTCTTATGTCATTATATATACTGACCACTTTTCCTTGAGACATCTCTTAGCCAAAAAGGATACCAAACCCTGGCTTATTCATTGCATTCTTCTGCTTCAAGAATTTGATCTTGAAATCAAGGATAAATTTGGGGTACAGAATGTGGTGGCGGATCATTTGTCTAGACTTCTGAGTGATTCTTCTCATTCGAACATCCCGATTGTTGATACTTTTCCAGACGAAACCATCCTTATAGTTTCAAGCGTCCAAACCCCATTGTTCACTGACATTGTTAATTATTTGGCCGTTGGTCAAATCCCCCAGGATTGTACTAAGCAACAATGGGATAGACTCAAATCTGAGGCCAAATATTACTTCTAGGATGATCCTGAACTATACTGGATCGGCTCTGATCAGAATATTCGCCGATGTGTTCCAGAGAACGAATTCAATAGTATACTCGAGATCTACCATGCATCTGCGTATGGTCGACACTTCTCCGGGGAAAAGACGGCTGCAAAAATTTTTCAATCTTCTATTGAACATCTTTATTCAAGGCTGCCCAGTATTTCTCAAGGTTGTGTTCCCGATGCCAGGCACTCGGGAGCATAACTAAGAGGGATATGATGCCCCTAAACCCAATTCTTCCTGTTGAAATCTTCAACGTTTGGGGCATCTATTTCATGGGACCCTTCCTTTCTTCATTTGGACATCAGTACATTCTCGTCACTGTTGATTACGTGTCCAAAAGGATAGAGGCGATTCCCACCCGAACCAATGACCACAAGGTGATCATCGATTTTGTCAAGAAGAACATCTTCAGCAGGTTCGCGATTCCGAGGGCCATCATCAGTGATTGTGGCACTCATTTTACTATTGCCTAGTTTAGTAATTTGCTGGCTAAATACGGGGTTAATCCCCAAATCTCCATACCTTATCATCCCCAGACGAATGGATAGGCTGAGATCTCCAATCGAAGGATTAAGAATATTCTGTAGAAAATGGTTAGGCCTGATCGTAAAGACTGGACTAAAAAGCTTGAGGACTCTCTTTGGGCCTACCATATGGTGTATAAAACACCCATCGGCATGTCTCCATTTCATCTAGTGTATGAAAACGCATGCCATTTACTTGTAGAGATTGAAGATAGGACATTCTGGGCAATCAAATAGTGCAATCTAGATTTGAGTTTAGCCGGGAAGACCAGGAAACTCGAACTATCTGAGTTGGAGGAGCATAAAAATGATGCATATGAGAATGCCAAGATCTACAAGGCTTGAACCAAAGCTTTACATGACCAATTGATTTCCAGCAAGAGCTTTGAGCCAAACCAGAAGGTCTGGTTACTCGATTCTCGACTTAAGCTCTTTCCCAGCAAACTAGTTCAAAATGGAACGACCCGTACATTATCGACCAGATTTTTCCAACGGAGTTGTTCAGATCTCTGACTTGAAGACGGGTAATTCATTTAAAGTCAACGATCAACATCTGAAACCTGTTATTGACCATACTCTTCTAGAACCCATCTCAGACATGTTTTCTCTAGCCATATTATGACTTCTTTGGCTGGACTTCGCCTAGCTGACGGCATTAAACTCAGCAGTTGTACATATGACTCAAAGCTGACTCGAGCTTCATATTAAGGTGATATCTTCCATGTCTCTTTTTCTCAATGTGGACATTGCATCAGTTAGGCATGGGGGGGTGGATTCATTTTTGAATCATTTTGTTAGCTCTATGAAATTCTTGTAAATTCTAATTTTCTTCCTATATATACATAAAAAAAAGAATTAGGAAGGAATACATGGACATTAGGACCTTTCAAACTTAGGAAATATTACATTCGGATTTGAACACTAAGACCGTTCAGGTCTTTGGGCTTAACCAGCCTAGGTATCCACTAAAATGTGGATTTGTTTTTCGAGTCCTCGCCATCTTGAATTCTAGTGTAATTTGATTAAATAAGTTTAGGTGATAAGTAGATGACTTGTCAACCCACCCTCTGATTTGAGGGAACTTTAAGTTTAAAGCATCTACACACTATCTTTTCACTGACTTGTTGATCGGAGGTTTAAATGGAAATTGGGTAACTAATGAACCTTCTAAGGTGATATGGCTGGCATGTTATCATGGGTAACAGCCCATAGGTATGTTGTCTAAAGCCCAGTCATTGGACCATTCTCTTCTTATTAGCATAAGGTAAATCTTAGACCAGGGAAGCCACCTACTTAAAAAAAGAAAAAAAGAAAGTCAAAAAGAAAAGAAAAAGAAAAGGAGAAAATAAAGAAAAAACAAAAACAAAAGAAATCAGCCACACTTCACTGCACGAGTATGGCTGGGAAGTTGTCGGTGGTAATAGCTCATCGACCGGATATCGAAAACCTAGCTCAAGAAATGCACTAAAAATTTCCAAAACACTTAGGAAGTAGCAGAGAACTAGAATGATGTAAAGACATTTATTAAGGGTAAAATGCCTATTCATGCATGTTCCTAGGCTTAGATTTGCATTTCATGTTATAAATATTGCATAGCATGCATCATTCTACATTTAGAGCAGTTGTATATAATTTAGGTTAATTGCATCCTTTTTGTGGTTAGGAGAGAAGGATATTTATTTTAGAGCCTTGAATTGACGATCCGACCATACGGATCTGATCAAGACGACTATCGGAGTCCAACGCCTCTAAAATCGCCTCGATCGGAGTTCCGTAGCACCATATGCAGTCCGAGGAAGATCAACGGCCAAGGGACTAGCACACATAATTTAGAGCTTCAAATGATAAATCCGACCACGCGGATGGATTTTGGTCGACGATCGCAGCCTAATGACGCAAAAATCGACTCAATCTGACCTCTGTAGCAGCCCTTACAATAAGAAGATGGACAGCCCAGACTGTGCCATGTGGTGCAACACAGGCTGCCAGCACATGCACGTAGCACCGCACACGCCCAGCAGCGCGGGTGCACGGGCGCTCATGCACGCAACGCCAGTGCAGCGCTAGCACGTGGGCGCGCGTGCGCGCGTGGCAAGGCAATGGGGGCGCCAGCGCAGCGTGGGGTGGACTACAGCGATGCATGAGCTAGACTTACAGCAACGCTTATAGCCGTCGATAATTCATCGCATGCCAGCAAAGCCAGCTGTGGGCTCCAGCGGGCATGATCTGCCTACAACGACGTTTCCAGCAACGGCATGGATGTCACTAATGGTCCCACGCTGATTTTTGCCTTTTCTCCACCACTATAAAAGGAACTTCACCCCCTCCCCTCCAAGCCATCTCTACCTACTCTACTCCCACCAACGCTCCATTAGAGCTTGTTCTCAAGCTCCCAAGGTGCCTATTAGTGTAGCGAACCTCTGGCCCACCAAATACTCTTCCAACTTTCCATCTCCCTTCATAGGTCACCTTGGAGCCGTCCTCCCACCTCCATTCTGGTAGCATATCAACTCCGTCTTCTCACCTCCATTCCAGAGCTACGCCGAACCTTTCCTCAACCCGACGTCCTCTAGCATCTCACCTCCGTCATCCTGCTCCTCACCTCCTTCATCTGAGCTTCTGCCAGGCGTCGTCGTCTTGTTGAACAACCGATTAGGGAGATTTCCTCTCACCTCCCTCTCTTTATATGCTTTCATAGTTTCTTGTAATTGACATTAGAAGTAATATATATCAGATTTGTCCTAAATCTCTATCTTGTGATACGTTTGGTTGTTCTCTTTTATTTCAAAAATACAAAAAAATAATAAAACCCCAAAATACCAAAAAGAAACAAAATGAAACACGGATTTCAAGTGAAGTAAACGTCGCATCCCTGTGTTCGACCCAGGACTCCGTTGGAGTTTTGGTATAAATTTTATTTGATCGACGTGTTTTGCAACTACAATGACCGGTTACTTGTAACCTCGATTTTTAACTCGCGAAACACGCACAACCATTTTGGCATTGTTGCCGAGGAGGCAACGGAATTTACTTTGTTGTTTATTGCATTTCTTTGCATTTACATAGCACTAACCCTACTTGCCTTTGATCTACTATCTTGCAGGTACCCTAACATGGAGATCTAAGTGCGGTAGACCAAAGTAAAGTGCAAGTAGAGTGTTTTGTAAGTGTCCCCCACACCACCCCCACCTTAGTTTCCATTTCATAACCTAATAACTCAAACCCAAATCAACTTAGGTGCTTTTTATAAACCCTAGGATAGATTTGGTTGTTTGTTTGCCACCTCCACTCACCTCACCATCCACATAAATAAAATAAATAAATAAATAAAAAGTGTTATCTGATTGTAGGATTTTTTGAAAGCTACACACTTAACACCCACAACTTCTTAACCTATGGCACACAATCACTCTGATTCTACCACTTAACCGGGATCTGACCTATGGACCTGGTACACTTCAACTAAATGCACATAAGTGAGTAGAAATCTAAATAGGTCAAAAATTTTTGTGTGCTTTAACTAAGTGGTACAATAGGCCAATTAATTGAACTGTTTGGGCCGCACCACTTAAGATAAAAGAGATTCATCATGTAGCCTGCCACTTAGGGTTGATTCTTAAGGCTGAACCAGGCACTCCACATTTTTTTCTTTAATTTCTAAAGAAGTATATCATCACCAGTGCTTGAAAAACTTGGAGTGTTTTCCTAAACTTGATTGAATATACCTAAGATTAAACCCTAAAAGCTACCAAACAAGGTTGAACTCTAAAAGACACACCATCAAATAACCTTGTCTGCAAACCCTGGTTGTGCACACACGCACATTTTAATTGATCATTAAGGGAACAACCCATCAAAAGGACCCATCACATTCTTGAAGCACCATTATCCCAAGCCTAACTAAAATTGATTAGACGTTGGCCCTAAAGATTGGTTCGCTTGTTGGTATCCAGATTGAGATTGTACATGATTAACCTACTTATACTAGTCAATCTGACATCTAGCTAGGGGAGTAGCGTCAAACAATCGCGGCTAGGGGGTACACTAGGAACCGGAGGTGCAAGCCAAAGGAAGAACCTTCTCCCCAGTCCCTCCTTCTAACTGGTTGGATTGCCTAGGAATAAGTAGAGTAAATCATCTATAATCTTAGGATGGATTCTGAGAGTTTCTAGACCTTTAGGCTACCTAAACTACGGACAGGCTTGTATTTTTGTATTGCTGGGCTCCTTTCTCTCCTAATTTCCCTCCTTACTTCACCACGCACCCTTCCACATCCTATACACATTTCACATCCTATCCTCCTACCACCACTTATCCCCAATATGATTACTATCCCGACTTAACTTGTAATTACCCATCCACTAGCTGAGATGACTTTGATTGGGGATATGAATCTGGACCTCAGGGTCCAAGGCCTAACCCTGGACAACAAGACTATGATTATTATCCTTCCCAGAGCTATAATGATTATGGATCTCCATCCTTTGATGACCAAACCAACCCGATCTACAATCAGGGAGGATATCATGATTGTAACACCTACCCTTCCAAGTATTCCACTGAATATAGGTCGTCACCATCCTTTGAACAACCTAGAATGACCTACTTTCATGGAGGGACCCAAGAACCTCAACATCTTGACTCCCCTAAATTCAACCCAAACCCACCCAAACCTAAATCAAACCAGTCTGTTCAGGTGAACCAGATCCAGGATAGGGTGTTGGCTAATTTAAGGAACACTATACAATCTTTAGAAGCTTAGCCAACACCATGCACTAAAGCATTGGAGCCTATGATCAAAATGATTGATGAACTTAATAGTTCTCTATTGGACTTGCTCCAAAGTGTTAGGGTAGGGACCTGGGTGAGTTCCTTCTTGGGAAATTATCGAGGTTGAGGATGAAATTTGTGGTTGCACTAGTCAAATCTTGGGATGATTCTCAAGATGAACCCTCTTCAGGAGAGCCAATGTCTGAACCCGCTCAGGCGCCTATCGGGGGGAATACATATTCGGAGATTAGAGATGACCAGATTGGTCTAAAGCAACCCTTTGAGGATGAACCGATTGATTCACCCGAGATCCCCAAGTCAGGAAACGAAAAAATTTATGCCTCCTTGGATGATTGAATGACTTGTGATGTTGAGACATATAAAAATGAGGATCATGAATTCTTTGATTTTGAGGGTGTGGAATCTCTTAGTGAAGTCTCACTTAAGCTTGAGGAGAATGATTTTAGTATGACATACGGGTTCGAGGAGTATGACGACCAATTTGGTAGCCTGACTACTGAAGACTCTGATTCGGTTGGGGCCAACTTGGAGGATCTGATACCCGACAACTCAATTAGTAGCCCCATTCCTCAACCACACCCTGAAGAGTTGAATGAACGTACTCTTGAGATCATTGTGCTCAAGTCAATCCTGACTCAGCCACAATTGTTGGAGTTGGGTACTTTAGATGGGGTGTACAATGATCTGGAGGTCCCGGAAACCTTAATTTCAGAGGATAGGAAGTTGGAAATGAAAATTTGGGAGGTTAATTTTGAGGGAAAAACAACTTTGGATATAAGGGTACCTATTGATCTGAAACCACCTATCTTCTAGACAGACCCTTATGATATCTTTCACGTGCGACCCAAGCCTGGAATAACTGATTATTTTTCTAAGCTAGATGTTAAGTGGACAACCACACCTATTGAACCATCTTTACCCATTATCCGACACTTTGGTATTGGGTTGCACACCACTAAACTGCTGGCCCAACCCCGCAAACACAACAACCTTTGGTTCTGGGTGATTTTCATCCAAAACCTGAGAACCACTCGACCTTGGGGCATGGGTCTGCACCATAATCTTGTCCACGTCTATGGACATCTTCTGCAGATGGGTTTCAGGACCAACCTTTTGATTTTGATTCTGATCCGCACTTGTGAATTCTCAATTTCTTCTTTGTATGTATGTTATACCTAGCTGAAGGCATTAAACTTAGCACGTGTGTATACACTCTTCTCTCTCTGCGGAGCTGACCAGATTTTCTCGACACTCAGTTGATGTTCTGTTTATTCTGCGCTTTTCATGTCTTTATTTTTACAATAAGGACATTGCATCATTTAGGCATGGGGGGGTGGATAATCGATTCCTGAAATCATTATGTTAACTCCGTAAAGTTTCTTTTAGTTTCTTATAAAATTAAAAGAAAAAATTGAAAATTTGAAAAAAGATAAAAAAAAGAAATTAGGAAAAGAGAACTTTGCAATTTGGAAGTTATTAACTTTAGGAAATGATACGAGAGGACCTAAACACCTAGACTCTTCAGGTCTTCTGGCTTAATTAGCCTGGGTGTCCATTCGAATGTAGACTTAGTCTCAAGTCCTCGCCAATTAAAATTCATTTTAATTTGGTAAATAATTTGGAATGATAAGTATGCGACTTATCAACCTGCCCTCTGATTTGGGGGACTTTAAGCCTAAGCATCTGCACACATTTTTTTGCACTGACTGACTTTTCGACTATTTTTACGAAAATTGGGTAGCTAATGGACCAACTTGGGTGGTATGGCTAGCAAGTTGTCGGTGGTAACAGCACATCGGCCGGTTGTCTAGAGCCCAGCCACAAGATCATTTTCATTGTACTGCCTTTAGGTAAATCTTAGATCAGGGAAGGCAACTACTTATAGAAAAAGAAAAGGAAAGGAGAAAATAAAAAAATAAATAAAACCACACTTCACCGCATGTGTATTCCTGTCAAGTTGTCAGTGGTAACAGCTCATCAGCCCGCTATCCAGAACCCAGCACAAAAGAAAAATGCACAATAATTCCCAAAACAATTAGGGAAGAGTTGGGGAAGTAGAATAAACTGGGGAGATATACATTGGGTTTGCCCTTGTGTTGACCCCACAAATAAAAGTAGGGAGAAAGCTACCGATTGTAAAGATAAATGTTTAGGCAAGGTCACCTAGGGTCATAGAAACCTGAAGTTCGTCTTAACGGCTGTTTTGTGAGTCTCACTTTTTCACAAAGATGCTTAGTACATAGAGTCCATTTCGAGTCTTGGGTGGGTCAGGTAGCCGTAAAAAGTTATCCCGGAACTCTCAAACTCCAAAAGTACCAAAAAATATTAGAAAAGAAGAAAAATAAAAAATATATATATCTTCCCTTCTCAAATAAGGTGAGAACTTGGGTGGTCTGCATTCTGGCAGACACCCGGGTACTGTTGAGTTTTCGTAGTTTAAGACCTTAGTTGAAATTATCTATTGTTAATAAACGACTTAGGCTTAAGCGATCTAGTCCTAATTCTGCCTTTATACATAGCATATAGTTTAATTTTGCTAGGGACTTGCAAAAGATAGGCATGGGGGTATGATGTAAATACATTTATTAAGGGTAAAATGCCTATTCATGCATGTTCCTAGGCTTAGATTTGCATTTCATGTTATAAATAGTGCATAGCATGCATCATTCTGCATTTAGAGTAGTTGTATAGAATTTAGGCTAATTGCGTCCTTTTTGTGGTTAGGAGAGAAGGATATTTATTTTGGAGCCTTGGATTGATGATCCGACTATACGAATGTGAACAAGATGGCGATCGGAGTCCAACGCCTCTGAAATCGCCTCAATCGGAGTTCCATAGCACCATATGCAGTCCGAAGAAGATCAACGGCCAAGGGACTAGGGGACATAATTCGGAGCTTCAAATGATAAATTCGACTGCGCGGATGGATTTGAGACGACGATCACAGCCTAATGGCATGAAAATCGACTCAATCTAACCTCTGAGCAGCACCTACAAGAAGAAGAAGATGAACGGCCCAGACTGCACCACGTGGCGTAGCCTAGGCCACCAGCACACGCATGCAACATCGCACACGCGCAGCAGCGCGGGTGCACAGGCAGGCGTGCATGTGTGCATGCACGTGCGGTAAGAAACGAGCGGCACCAGCGCAGCCTGAGGTGGACTACAGCGACACATTAGCTGGACTTACAGCAACGCTTACAACCGTTGGTAATTCATCGCATCCAGCAAAGCCAGCTGTGGGTGCTAGCGGGCATGAGCTGCCTACAGCGACGTTTCCAGCGATGGCTTGGAAGTCACTAATGGTTCCATACCGATTTTTGCCTCTTCTCCACCACTATAAAAGGACCTCCACACCCTCCCTTCCAAGCCATCTCTACCTACTCTACTCCCATCTACTCCCAAGCTTTAGCAAGCCTACCAACGCTCCATTAGAGCTTGTTCTCAAGCTCCCAAGGTGCCTATTAGTGTAGTGAACCTCTGTCCCACCAAATACTCTTCCAACTCCCATCTCCCTTCGTAGGTCACCTTGGAGCCATCCCCCCACCTCTGTTCCGGTAGCAAATCAACTCCGTCTTCTCACCTCCATTGCAGAGCTATGCCGAAGCTTTCCTCAACTCAACATCCTCCAGCATCTCACCTCTGTCATCCCGCTCCTCACCTCCTTCGCTCGAGCTTTCGCCAGGTGCCCTCGTCTCACCGAACAGCCGATTCGAGAGATTTCCTCTTCCTCCCTTTCTTTATATGCTTTCATAGTTTCTTGTAATTAACATTAGAAGTAATATATATTAGATTTGTTCCAGAACTCTATCTTGTGATACGTTTGCTTGTTCTCTTTTATTTCGAAAATACAAAAAAGTAACAAAACCCCAAAATACCAAAAAGAAACAAAATGAAACGTGATTTTCAAGTAAAGTAAACGTTGCCTCCCTGTGTTCGACCCGGGACTCCCTTGGAGTTTCGGTATAAATTTTTTTTGGTCGACATGTTTTGCAACTAGAATGACGGGTTACTTGTATCCTTGATTTTTAACTCGCAAAACACGCACGACCATAGAATAAGTTGGGGAGATATACACTGGATTCACCCATGTGTTGACCCCATAAAAAAAAAAGTAAGGAGAAAGCTACCGGTCGTAAAGATAAACCTTCAAGCAGAACTCTCTTTTTAAGGTCACATAGAGACATAGAAACCCAAAGTCCATTCTAATTGCGGATCAACAAGTCTATCACATTCACAATAAGATGCTTAGAAGGTAGGGTTCTCATCAAATCTTGGGTGCGTTGAAGGCCGTAGGAAGCACTCTTTAACCCTAAATGCAAAAGTCCAAAAAAATTAGAAAATAAGAAAAAGAGAAAAAGAAAATTTTCTTTGAATAAGATGAGGGCTTGAGGTTGTCTATATTTCGGTAGATACCCAGGTGCTGTTGTGTCTTTAAAAGTTCAAATCCTAAGTAAAAAATTTCTTAATGTTGAAAATAACTTATGCCCAAGTAATCCAACCTAATTCTTTTATAAATAGAATGTAGTTTTTGCTAGGGACTTGATGTAAACACATTTATTGAGGGTAAAATGCCTATTCATACATGTTCCTAGGCTTAGATTTGCATTTCATGTTATAAATATTGCATAGCATGCATCATTCTGCATTTAGAGAAGTTGTATATAATTTAGGTTAATTGCATCCTTTTTGTGGTTAGGAGAGAAGCATACTTATTTTCGAGTCTTGGATTGACGATCCAACCGTACGAATCTGATCAAGATGACGATCGGAGTCCAACGCCTCTGAAATCACCTCAATTAAAGTCTTGTTACACCATATGCAGTCTGAGGAAGATCAACATCCAAGTGACTAGGAGAAATAATTTGGAGCTTCAAATGACAAATCCGACTGCGTGGATGGATTCAAGTTGACGATCGCAGCCTAACGGTGCAAAAATCGACTCAATCTGACTTCTGTAGTAGCCCCTACAACAAGAAGAAGATGTACAGCCGAAACTGCGCCTTGTGGTGCAGCCTAGGCCGCTTAGCGCACGCACACGGCACCGCACGTGCGCAGCAGTGTGGGCCCGCATACGTGCAGGTGTGCATGCGCACAGTGCAGCGCCAGCTATGCATGAGCTTGACCTACAGCGATTCTTACAGACATCATAAATTCCTCGCGCACCAGCAAAGCCAGCTTTGGGCGTCAGTAGGCATGAGCTGCTTAGAGCAACGCTCCCAGCGATGGCCTGGATGTCACTAATGGTCCCATACCTATTTCTTACTCTTCTCCTCCATTATAAAAGGACCTACACCCCCTCCCTTCCAAGCCATCTCTACCTACCCTACTCCCACCTACTCCCAAGCTTTAGCAAGCCTATCAAGGCTTCACTAGAGCTTGTTCTCAAGCTCCCAAGGCACCTATTAGTCTAGTGAACCTCTACCCCACCAAATACTCCTCCATCTTCCCGTCCTCCATCATAGGTCACCTTGGAGATGTCCTCCCATCTCCATTCCAGTAGCAGATCACCTCTGTCTTATCATCTCCATTCTGGAACCATGCCAAAGCCTTCCTCAACCCAACATCCTTCTGCACCTCACCTCCATCGTCTTGCTCCTCACCTTCTTCGTCTGAGCTTCTGCCAAGCACCATTGTCTCGCCGAACAGCCGATTCAGGAGATTTCCTCTCACCCCACTTTCTTTTTATGCTTTCATAGTAGATTGTAATAGACATTGGATTGATATATATACCATTTTCGTTCCGTCTCTATCTTGTGATTGCTTGTCTTTTATTTCAAAAACATAAAAAATAACAAAACCCTAAAATACCAAAAAAGAAACGAATTGAAGCACGGTTTTCACGTAAAGTAAACATCGCCACCCTATGTTCGATCCGGGACTCCCTTGGAGTTTTGGTATAAATTTTATCCCGTTGACGTGTTTTACAACTACGACGATGGGTTACTTATAACCCTGATTTCTAACACGTGAAACATGCCGAACCATTTTGGTGTCGTTGCCGTGGAAGGCAATAGAATTTACTTTTTTGTTTATTGCCTTTCTTTGCTTTTACATAGCACTAACCCCACTTGTCTTTGATCTACTATCTTGCAGGTACCATAGCATGGAGATCCAAGTGCCATAGACTGGAGTAAAGTATGGGTAGAGTGTTTTGTATGTGTATCCCACACTGCCCCCACCATAGTTTTCATTCCATAACCTAATAACTCAAACCCAAATCAACTTAGGTGCTTTTTATAAACCCTAAGATAGATTTGGTTGTTTGTTTGCCACCTCCACTCACCTCGCCATCCACATAAATAAAAAATAATAATTAAAGAAAAGTGTTAGCTGATTTGTGGGATTTTCTGAAAGAGACACACCTTAACAGCCACAACTTCTAACCCTAAGGTGCACAATCACTTTGATTCTACCACTTAATCAGGATTTGACCTGTGGACCTGATACACTTCAACAAAATACACATAAGTTAGTAGAAATTTGAATAGGTTAAGCATTCTTGTGTGCCTTAATTAAGTGGTGCAATAGGCCAATTGATTGAGCTGTTTGGGTCGCACCACTCAAGATAAAAATGATTCATCAAGTAGCTTGCCACTCAGGGTTGATTTTTAAGACAGAACCTGACACTCCACATTTTATTTCTGATTTTTAAAGGAACATATCATCACCCGTGCTTTCAAAACTTGGAATGTTCTGCTAAACTTTGATTGAACCAACCTAAGAATTAAACCCTAAAAGCTACTAATCAAGGTTAAATCCTAAAAGACACATCATCAAATAACCTTGTTTGACAACCTTGGTTGTGCACACACACATTTTAATTGATCATTAAGGGCACAACCCATCTGAAGGGCCCACAACATTCCTGAAGCACCATTGCCCCAAGCATAACTAAAATTGATTAGACGTTGGCCCTAAGGACTAGTTCGCTCGTCGGGATCTAGATTGAGATTGTTCATGATTAACCTACTTATACTAGTCAATCTGATGTCTATCTAGGGAGTAGTGTCAAACGACTATAGTTGGAGGGTATACTAGGAACCAGAGGCACAAGCCAAAGGAAGAATCTTTTCCCCAGTCTCTCCTTCTAACTTGTTGGATTGCTTGGACATAAGCAGAGTAAATCATCCATAATCTTAGGACTGATTCTGAGAGTCTATAGACCTTTAGGCTACCAAACCTAAGGACAGGCTTGTATTTTTGTACTGCAGGGCAGCTTTTCTCTTCTCCATTTTCCCTCCTTTTCTATCATGTACCCTTCCACATCCTACACAGAGTTCACATCCTATCCTCCTGCCACCACCTATCTCGAAGATGATTACTATCTTGACTTGACTTCTAACTACCCATCCATTAGCCGGGATGACATTGATTGTGGATATGAATCCGGACCTCAATGTCCAGGGCCTAACCATGGACAACAAGACTATGATTATTATCCTTCCCAGAGCTATAATGATTATGGATCTCCATCCTTTGATGATGAAACCAACCTGATCTACAATCAGGAATGATATCTTGATTATAACACCTACCTTTCCTAATATTCCACTGAATATAGGTCGCCACCATCCTTTGAACAACCTAGAATGACCTACTTTCAGGGACGGACCTGAGATCCTCCACATCTTGACTCCCCTATATTTAATCCAAACCCACTCAAACCTTAATCAAACCGGTTGGTTCAAGTGGACCAGATCTAGGATAGGGTGTTGGCTAATTTGAGGAACACTATACAATCGTTAGAAGCTCAGCCAACACCATACACTGAAGCATTGGAGCCTATGATAAAAATAATTAACGAGCTAAAAATCTCTTTATTGGATTTGCTCCAAAGTGTTAGGGATAGGGACCTAGGTGAGTTTCCTCTTGGGAAATTGTTGAGGTTAAGGATGAAATTTGTGGTTACCCTATTTAAATCTTGGGATGATTCTCAAGACAAACCCCCTTTAGGAGAGCCAATGTCTGAACCCGCTCAGGCACCTATCGAGGGGATACATTTTTTGAGATCGGAGATGGCCAGGTTGGGTTAGAGCAACCCATTGAGGATGAACCGATTAATTTGCCCGAGATATCCAAGCCAGGGAACGAAGAAGAATATGTCTCTTTGTATGATGAAATGACTTCTGATGTTGAGATTTATACAAATGAGGATCATGAATTCTTTGATTTTGAGGGTGAGCAATCTCTTAGTGAAGTCTGACTTAAGCTTGAGGAGAATGATCTTAGTGAGACATATGGGCTCGAGGAGTATGATGATCAATTTGGTAGCCTGACTACTGAAGATTCTGATTCGGTTGGGACTAACTTGGTGGATCCGATACCTGACGACTCAATTAGTAGCCCCATTCCTCAACCACACCCCGAAGAGCTAAATATACATACTTTTGAGATCATTGTACCCAAGTCAATCCTGATTCAGCCACAATTGTTGGACTCGGGTACTTTAGATGGGGTGTACAATGATCTGGAGGTCCCGAAAACCTCGATTTCAGAGGATTGGAAGTTGGAAAAAAAAAATCGGGAGGCTAATTCTGAGGGAACTTTCATTTTGGATTTAAGGGTTCCTGGTGACCTAAAACAACCTACTTTCTACCAGGACCCTTAATATATCTTTTACGTGCAACCCAAGCTCGAAATAACTAATTATTTTTCTAAGCTAGATGTTAAGTGGACAACCATACCTATTGAACCATCTTTACCTGTTGTCCGACACTTTGGTCTTGGGTTGCACACCACTAAACCGTAGGCTCGACCTCACAAGCACAACAACCTTCAGTTTTGGGTGATTTTCATCCAGAACCTGAGAACCACTCTACCCTGGGGCATGGGTTTGCACCATAACTTGCTCCACATCTGTGGACATATTATGTGGGTGGGTTTTAGGATCAATATTTTTATTTTGATTCTGACTCGCACTTGTGAAATCTCAATTTCTTCTTTGTATGTATGTTATGCCTAGCTGAATGCATTAAACTTAATGTGTGTGTATACACTCTGCTCTCTGCAGAGCTGACTAGATTTTCACGACATTCAGGTGATATTCTATTCACTCCACCCTTTTCATGTCTTTATTTTTACAATGAGGACATTACATCATTTAGGCATGGGAGGGTGGATAATCGATTCCTAAAATCATTATGTTAACTCCGTAGAATTTATTTTAGTTTCTTATAAAATTAAAAAAAAAATCTTTAAATTTGAAAAAAGATAAAAAAGAGAACTTAGCCATTTGGAAGTTATTAACTTTAGGAAATGATATGAGAGGACCTAAACACTTAGACTCTTTAGGTCTTTGGGCTTAATTAACCCAAGTGTCCACTCGAATGTGGACTTAGTCTCGAGTCCTCGCCAATTAAAATTTACTTTAGTTTGGTAAATAATTTGGGATGATAAGTATGCGACTTATCAACCCGCCCTCTGATTTGGGAGGACTTTACGCGTAAGCATCTACACACATTTTTTGCACTAACTCACTTTTCGGTGGTTTTTATAAAAATTGGGTAATTAATGGACCAACTTGGGTGGTATGGTTGGCAAGTTGTCGATGGTAACAGCTCATCGGCCGATTGTCCATAGCCCAACCACAAGATCATTTTTATTGTACGACCTTTAGGTAAATCTTAGATCAGGGAAGACACCTACTTAGAAAAAAAAAAAAAGAAACACTAAAAAAGAAAAGAAAAAAAAGGAGAAAATAAAAAAATAAATAAAATCACACCTCACTACACGAGTATGGCTGGCAAGTTGTCCATGGTAATACCTCATCGGCTGATTATCCAGAACCTAGCTCAAGAAAAAAAAGAGAATAATAATTCCCAAAACACCTAGGGAAGAAGCGGGGAAGTGGAATAAATCGGGGAGATATATACTTGGTTCTCTCTTGTGTTGACCCCAGAAATAAAAGTAGGGAGAAAGCCACTGATCGTAAAGATAAACCCTTAGGCAAGGTCACCTAGGGTCGTAGAAACCTGAAGCCGATCTTAACGGTCATTTTGTGAGTCTATCACTTTTTCACAAAGATGCTTAGAACTTAGTCTCCTTTTTGAGTCTTGGGCATGTCGGGTAGCCGTAAAAAGTTATCCCGAAGCTCTCAAACTCCAAAAGTACAAAAAATTTGGAAAAGAAGAAAATAATAATAATAATAAAAATGTACCTTCCCTTTTAAAATAAGGCGAGGACTTTAGTAGTATGCATTTTGGTAGGCACCTAGGTACTATTGAGTTTTCAAAGTTTATGACCTTTTTTGAAATTTTCTATTGTTAATAAATGACTTAGGCCTAAGTGAACTAATCCTAATTTTGCTTTTATACATAGCATATAGTTTAATTTTGCTAGGGACTAACAAAAGATAGGCATGGGGATATGAGGTAAACACATTTATTGAGGGTAAAATGCCTATTCGTGCATGTTCTTAGGCTTAGATTTGCATTTGATGTTATAAATATTACATAGCATGCATCATTCGGCATTTAGAGTAGGTGTATATAATTTCGGTTAATTACATCTTTTTTGTGGTTAAGAGAGAAGGATATTTATTTTTGAGCCTCAGATTGATGATCCGACTGTACGGATTTGAGCATGATGACGATCGGAGTCCAACACCTCTGAAATCTTCTCGATCGAAGTCCCGTAGCACCATATGCAATTCGAGGAAGATCAATGGCCAAGGGACTAGGAGACATAATTCGTTGCTTCAGATGACAAATCCAACGATGTGGATGGATTTGGGTCAACGATCGCAGCCTAATGGTATGAAAATCAACTCAATCTGACCTTTGTAGTAGCCCCTACAACAAGAAGATGGACTGCCCAGACTGCACCTATTAGGCTTATTCTCAAGCTCCAAAGGCATCTATTAGTGTAGTGAACCTCTGCCCCAACATATACTCCATCTTCCCATCCCCCTTCATAGGTCACCTTGGAGCCGTCCTCCCACCACCATTCCAGTAGTAGATCACCTCCATCTTCTCACCTCCATTCTGGAGCCACGTCTAAGCTTTCCTCAACCCGACGTCCTCCTGCACCTCACCTCCATCATCCTGCTCCTCACCTCCTTCATCCGAGCTTCCGCTAGGCGCCGTCGTCTCGTCGAACAGCCGATTCGGGAGATTTCCTCTCACCCCCTTGTCTTTTTATGCTTTCAAAGTAGATTGTAATAGACATTGGATTGATATATATACCATTTTCATTCCATCTCTATCTTGTGATTACTTGTCTTTTATTTCAAAAACAGAGAAAAATAACAAAACCTTAAAATACCAAAAAGAATTGAATTGAAGTGTGGTTTTCACGTAAAGTAAACATCGCCTCCCTGTGTTCGACCCAGGACTCCCTCGAAGTTTCAGTATAAATTTTATCTGATCGACGTGCTTTGCAACTACGACGATGGGTTACTTGTAACCTCGATTTCTAACATGCGCAACACACCTGACTAGGACTAGCAAAAGATAGGCATGGGGGTGTGGTGTGCATACATTTGATTAACCTAAAATGTTTATTAATGCATGTTCTTAGTGTCACATTAGCATCATGCATTCTCATTAGTGCATAACATGCATAATCATGCATTTAGATCAAGTTGTATACTTGTATAAATTATCGGGGCCTCAGATCGATGATCCAATAGTATAGATCTGATCAGGGCAACGATTGGAGTTCGACGACTCCAAGATCGCCCTAATCAAACATCCGTAGCACCAGATAGAGACCAACGAACCCTAAATTTCAAGGGCAAAGATGGTGTTAATCTACACCTCAGATGAAAAATTCGATCACACGGATGGATTCGGATTGACGATCGCATCCTAACAACGTGAAAATTGGTCCAATCCAACACCCGTGGCACCGTCAACAATACTCAGAAGATGGATGGCCAAGATGGCATCATGTGGTGCCACCTCAGCCGCTTAACCAGCCCCAAGGACCCGCCTCTACCTTTCCTATTCATCCAATCGACGATTCTCCACTGTTGGATGCTCATCCAACGGCTCCAGACCCACATCCTCGAAACCACAGCGCGACACAAAGCCACGCATAGTGCAGTGGTCGAGCGCGTTATGTGAGCGATCTGCTGCAAGTTCGAGCCCACTGCCCCTCAAATTGAAGAGCAGACAAGGGAGTTCACAAGCAAGAGGGGCCATGCAATGATGATCCGATGACGCTGAGTGAGTGATAGTGCCCACTCACGATCAGACATGCTGCGCTTACGTGTGATCGCACGCGGGCACGCAACGCAAGTGTAGGCTGTCTTAAGCCATCCAATCTCTTGATCAGATGGCTGTGAGCATGAGGACGTGCATGTGCATTGAAGGACGTGGAGGCACACGAGCAGCAGGCACGACGGCCTCGTTCAGGCCTTTAGTGACGGATTTATCCATCACTAAATGTCCTGAATTAATGCTTTTCAAATTGTAATGTTCGAAATGCCCCCACTCCTTGCAACTACAAAAGGAGACCCCCTCCATACGAATTTCTCATCCCTTCCTTCTCTTCTCTCCCTTTCCAAAGCTCAAGAGAAGCTTGTCCCACACCCAGGATGCTCCTCAAGAGCTAAAATGAATTTTTCACCCCCATTCCGGAAGCGGATCCACGACGACGATGACAGGCTGCCTCATTCCCGTTCTTGCTGCTTCGACCTCCTTCTTCCCACTCTAATCCTCATCTTCCAGGTCTTATCTCATCCGGCTCATCCTCTAAGTGATCATCGAGGAGGATAACTTCTCTCTCCCATTCCTTTTTCCTGCTTTCTAGAGTAGAATTTTTCCTACTTTCTAGTGTAATAATTTCTTGCTTTCTAGTGTAATCTTTTCTCTCTTTCTTAGTTGTACAAACATTTTGCAACTTCAAGTGGATTTTTTGTGTCTCTCTCTCTTATTGCCTATAATTATTTCATTTCATTTTGATTATTCTGCTCTTTAAACAAAAACACAAAAAAAAATATAATTGTAAATTTTGATCGACATAGCCTCCCTAAGTTCGACCTGGGATTTCTATTCCAATATAAATCTTATTTACTGAACTTGAGTTCTTCGCTATTCGAACTACGATGATAGGTTTTCAAAACCAATTTTGATAGCATAGTCCTCCGATGTTGAACACTGGGCATCCCTAAATAACGATGGCCACTGGAATCCAGATTGCATAATTTTGCTACCATCTTTTTCCTGAAAAAGTCTACACCACACGTAGATGCATGGCAGAACTCAAGTATACTATGTAACTCATTTTTCGAGATGCATAGGAGAATAATCTGACCAACACCGATGTGAAATAGCTCTAGATCATTCCAAAAATAATATTTTACCTCAAACATAAGTCTATCACATTGTTGTTTGGTCCAATCCTAAGGGATTTGACCAACAGCCAAATAATTAATGATATCCACAAACTAGGGGGTTCGAATACCCGAGATGGTAAGAATAGTCTCATCGAGAAAAGTGTTTGAGGTAGGGATATCCGGATGGGGAGAATCAATTAGGATTCTCGAAAGATGATCCGCCACTATGTTTTGTGCCCCAGCTTAGTCTTTGATTTCAAGATTAAATTCTTGAAGTAACAGAATCCAATGTAGAGTTGAGTGGTCAGTGTAGATGATAACGTGAGAACCTAAAAGATAAGCCCTGAATTTTTCTAAAGTGAAGAATACAGCTAGCAACTCTTTTCTAGTAACATTGTAGTTCCTCTAGGCCTCGTCCAGAGTCTTGCTAGTGTAGTAGATAACTGAGGGCTTCTTATCTATTTTCTAACCAAAGACAGCCCCGACTGCATAATCAGATGCGTCAGCCATAATCTTAAATGGAGTTGTCTAGATAGGTGGTTGCAACACCATGACGTAGGTGATTGCCGTTTTTAGTAAATCAAATGCCTTGTGGCATGCTTCATCAAACTCGAATGGCATTTCTTTGGCCAAAAGGTTACTCAAGGGTTGAGCAACCTTCGAGAAGTCCTTGATGAATCTTTGATAAAAACCCACATAACCTAGAAATGATCAGATTTGTTTCGCAGCTGTGGGTGGTGGAAGTTTAGAGATGGCATCCACCGTACCCTTATCAACCTCAATTCCTCAATTAGAGACCACATGACCCAAGACAATGCCTTCTTATGTCATCAAGTGGATCTCTTCCCAGGTAAGGGCCAGTCGTGTCTTGATGCATCTCTTGAGGATCAATTCCAAGTTAGCTAGGCATAACTCGAAGGAATCTCTGAAAATGGAGAAATCATCACAAGTAGAAAAAGCACTATTCGCAAAGGACACTTTTGACCATTTAAGTAACCGTCAAGAATAAATGTATTATCGATCGTTTTGTGTAACAGTTGCCAAAAGTCTGGTCATTAACTTTCTCATCGGTAGAACGGTCGAGGTGGTTGAGACCTTTCTCGACCTTTTATAACAATCGATAATAAAACTTTACTCGACCATCATTATATAAACGATCGAGGATAATGACATCGTTGACGGTTGAATATATAACGGTCAAGAAAAGTCAAGTATGAAATTAATGCACTGGTTGAGACTATTGTCGACTGTTTATAACGGTTGATAATAAAAGAATCATCGACCGTTAAATATACAATGATTGAGAAAAGTCAAGCACAATTAAGACGTCCCGTTGAGACTATTTTCAACCGTTTATAGTGGTTGACAATAATAATATAGTCGATGATTTCCATATTAACGGTCGAGGATATTCTCATCGAAAATCATAGTGGGAAAAAGATATTTTTCAAATGCATTCCTTGACCATTAAATTTATAACAATCAAGAAAACACAGACAAAAATACTAGTGCGACCTCGACTCCTTCCCCTTCCTTTCTTCCCCTTCCTTTCTTTAGTAGACCTCCTCTAACCTCGTGTGATGCACAACACCGCCAACCTTCTCCGTTAACTCCGAGGGCCATCCTCTCGCCGGCGATTGTGCGCACGTCATCTGCCGACCCAACTAGTAAGTGCTCGTCACCCCTCCCCTTCCTCATTCCACCGTGCCACCATGGCAACCACCGGCACCACCATGACCACCTTCCCTTCTTCGTGCCACCATGACCACCTCACCACCACCTCGTTGACCACCACATCCACCTCTACGACAGCCTGCCACCACCCCCACCTCCACGGCCGCCCACCGCCACCACCACCTCAGGCCTCAACTATAACCTCCTACCGCCATCACTACCACTGCAGGCACCGTCGCCACCACCTCCTCCTGCCACCACCTCCTCCTACTCCTCCCACCACCATCGCCACAATTTCCCCCCTTACGGTTAGAAATTTAATTAACAATGCAATTAAAGTATATACTTCATTTAAATATGAATGCAACACAGTGCCAATGGCTACTGTGTTGCGGTAAAGGAGTAGTGGTGGTGAGCTGGTGTCGATGGGGATGAGCAGAAGAGAGTTGAGTTAAGGATGGAGGGAATACGGAGGAGATTATGGTGGTGGTGGCTTGGGGAAAACAAAGAAGAAGCCATGGCTCATTGAGATGGAGTTTGATAGGGAGAAGAATAAGATGAGAGGAAGGAGGTGGGTGGAGCAAGTGGTGAGGAAGTGGTAGTGTTGGATGCCAGGGGTGGAGGAGGTGATGTGGATGGAGGTGATAGTTGTGGGAGGAGTTGCGGGAGAAGGAAGGTTGAGAGGACATTCTTGGTCTTGTCTTGGCACGAGAATAAGGAGTAAAGGATAAACAAAGAAAGGTGCTGTGATGGAGGAGGATTGATGGTGGTTGATCCGTAAAGGTAAGACAAGGAGTTGAAGATGACAATGCTGGTCATGTGGTGAAGAAAGACAATAGTGTCAGCAGTTGCTGCATCATGGTGAAAGAGCAGTAGTGGTGAGCTAGTGATAGTGGAGAGGAGAAGAGAGTTGAGTTGAGGAGGGATGGAATGAGGAGGAGATTACGGTGGTGATGGTAGGTTGGGAAAAGTGGAGGATAAGGCCACCATGCATGGCTCTTGGAAGTGGAGTTGGAGAGAGAGAAGGATGGGACGAGAGGAGTGCTTAACGAGGTGAGATCAATGTTTAAAATCAATGCATTGTAGTATAGTTGAAATCGCTCAAAAACAAATAAATTTTGTTACTCGAAGTTTTAAATACAAGGGCGAACATAGGGAGGAAATTCGGGTTTAAAAATCAAGAACACAACTTTGAGAAATTGAATATAATAAGCAATGAAAATCAGAGTTAATGCAAAATGTAAATATAGCCACAAAAAATCAATGTATATGTAGAGCACAAAAATGGATGTCTGATTTTGTGAACCAGATGTCTTAAAATTGTGATTGCTATAGTGATATTTCTCTTCTCTTTTTCTCTGTTCTTTGTCTTTGATCTCTGTCTGACTTTCTTCCTTCTTCTTCTTTTCTATTCTTCGTGACTGTGCCTATGCTTCTGTTGCCTTTGTCTTCTTCTTTTCTTTCTTCTTTCTCTGGCGACTTCCCATTCTTCTGACTTCAGCTCTTTCTCCTTCTCTTTCTCTTTCAGCCCTCCAGCTTCTTCCTCTTTAGTCCTTACCATCTCCTTCCTTACCATCCGGTGACTTCGGCCCTCTTCTTTATTGGATTCTTCTTCTCCTTTCCTACGAGAGAGCAAAACCTACCCCTACCCGCTCTTGCGATCTCTCTTTCTCTTTCTCTCTTAGGCTTGCTCTCCCAAAGTCGTTTCTCGAGTAATCGGGTTGGGTATGCATGCCTGGGACCAGGCCCACCGACATGTGGTGGTGGGCGTGGAGTGTAGGTTGGGTATATGGGTCAAGCTAGATCCTCGTGGGTAGTGCCACGGGCAAGGTTGTGAGAGGAGTGAGTGCGACCTCACCCTGTGGTTAAGAGGCGATAAGGAATAATCACTTTTTCAATTTATCCCACTGCGCCCACTCCTCCACTTCCGAGGTGGGACTGAATGTCCCATCTTACTTCGCGAGCACCCATAGCAAAAGCTTCCTTAATTGTAGCGGCCACCGCTAGGGTTGTGAGTGAGTTGATTCCGTGTAGCTTGGGGTGCTTCACCTGGAGAGGAGAGACCTAGAGGAGGCTTGGAAGTAAGCTCCTCATGGTCGTTAATGATGGTAGACCTTGAACACCTGTCAATAGGAAAACGGCCTTGCGGCCTCGTCAGAAAGCTCAGACAGCCTCGCCTAGACACGGCGAAGGCAGTGCGAGGGTTGGCATGGCGTGGGGTGGCCGGAGTGTGCGTGCCTAGGGCACCCTGTGTGTGCGGAAGTGGGTGTGTTCGGGGGGAGTTCTGGGGGCTTGTCACGGTGAGTAGAGTGAGGGTTTGTGGTCAGTGGAGTGTGGTGATGCTTATGGTGTAGTTGGCGAGGCGGATGGAGGTGCGGAGCGGCGGGGACACCTCGTCGGAGGTCTGGCCGAGGTGGAGAAGGTGGTGGTGACTTATGGCATCGAGGGATAGTTTCAAGAAATAAAGAGGGGGAATAGGAAGAGGACAGAGAGAGGGATTATCTGACCTAATCTAAAGACGAAGGAGGCAGGGATGGCAGACGGCTCGTGTTGCCGTTGCCGGAGATGAAGCTCTCCGTAGGTGAGGCGACGGCGACGATAGGGACAAGGGCAGCATCTGGGCTAGTGCGGTCGACGCAGAGGAATGAGCGGAAGGCAACCCAACCACTGGTATTGTGGTTGGGTGGTGAGAGAGCGAGAGCGGAGCTACCAGAGCTTGCGTAGAAGTTGTGGCTGGTAAGGAATGAAGAAAGTGGGGTGGACCAACCCAAATCCAAGCTGAGGAGGTGCGAAATGAATTAAGGTTTCTTATATAGGCCCTGGAGGTTGAGTTTGTGCTTGGAAGCTAAGCTTACAAGCATGGAAATCTCATCAGTGATGGAAACTCAAAGCGACCCAAATCTCTGATGCGTTCGCATGAGAGATTGGGTAGGAATTAGGGCTCAATAATGGGTTCACATGGGAGGTGATTTCTGAGAGAATCTCCCTTTCAATTTTGAAAGGGATTCTCTGAGAGATCAGAGTTCTTGCCTTTGAAACCTCGCCACAGTAGGATTCCCTTTGCTATAATGGTGAAGGGACCCAATTGCAAAGAATGAAGACAAAGATAGGGGGTTTCTATAGAAGGTTTCAAAAGTTAGGGGTAGAAATGTAATTGGGTCAGACTTGTTTGCTAAGTAGGTCAAGGTGAATTCCCCTTAAGTCCAAATTTTGGTACAAACCTAATTTAGACCTAAGCAATCCAATGGTGAGGTTGTATTTTGGGTTTGACCATGTTTGTCTGGGAAATTTACATAAAAACCCATTTTAGGGAAAACATTTGACTAAGACCCTAATATATGTCAAAATAGGTCATAAGGACCAAATTGAAGGTTCTAAACCCTAGAGGATATCTTTCCATGATTTTTAGAGGGTTTAGGTTAATTTTATCCTAACCAGAACCTTGTCAAATCAAGTGGGTCTATTTTAGGGTTACAAGAAGTCATTTAATTCCTAGAATTCACATGAACCCTTTTCTATTTGAAATAACCCACTTTTTATCTTGTTAAGACCATTTGACCTGTGTTTAGCATATTAGGAAACCCGTTGTTGCACTACAATGGTAAAATTACAGTTGTAACCCTTGTTTCTTACCTTTTTGTTAGACTTGTTATTCAATGAGTTAGGACCTTCAGTTGGTTATGTAGGAGCTTTTGTTCTCTTTTTAGGGTCAAAATGAGATAGTTAGGGCTCATGATGGTGTTCCCGTCATACCCCCATACCTAGCTTTTGCTAATCCCTTAGCAAAATTTTAAGGTTTTAACTAATGTTCTAGATCATGAGCTCCTTGATGTTCACAAATTATGATGAGTGCCTTTTTCTTTTTGATTAGATTAGAATGTCGATAGCAGGTCTATAGGTACTCAAGTACCAACCAAGATCTGGACCTGACTAGCTCTAGCCTCAGTCTTCTGCGAAGGTTTTCAAGGCCCATAGGAACTATCCTAAGGTTTGTTGGACTTCGCAGTTAAAACACCCATGCTTGCAATGTATTTTAGCCTCAGCTTAGGTTGCAGTGCATTTTTTTTTAGAAGAGACAGATAGAGGATTTCTTTGTTTAGAGAGTTTTGTCTATCTTTTCTTTTTATTTCTAGCTTCGAATTTTCCTCTTAATACGGTCTGTATCGAGTTCCTCATCCCCATCATCAATCCTCAAAAGGTCCTTGGCAATCGATGCTTCGTGATAGCACTGCCCATGGCAACCCCCAGAACCC
Source organism: Thalassia testudinum (assembly GCA_037157565.1). NCBI lineage: Eukaryota > Viridiplantae > Streptophyta > Magnoliopsida > Alismatales > Hydrocharitaceae > Thalassia > Thalassia testudinum. Next base: position 16,035,430 of record JAZHRO010000063.1, read on the forward strand.
TGGCTTTCGAGATTTCTAGGTAAACTCGGCCATGGCATTTTGTAGCTAAATCCAGACCCTAGCAATCGACATTTCATGATAATGCTGCCCATGGAATCTGAACCAGCACAGGGTGCTTACATTCCCCCGATAAGATATGTAAATAACCTAGGAGACAAGCACCGAGGAGATAATATGCTGCTGCGCATCTTCGAGGGAATTTCCTGCCTCTCCACGCTGAGAACTCGTCCAAATTAACTTGTGTTGATCAGCCGATCCTAATCTAGGCGACTTTTCCTGAACACTTAAATGCTTTTGCGTGATTTTGATAATTATGTGCACTAAACCTAGCTATGTGTGGATTGGGGCACTTAGGTTACCGAGTCCCGCAAACCAAAGGTCAGTTAACGAGGCCGAATACTCCCTAAGCCTTAGACCTAATACTTAAGCTTCGCATTTTCACCAACCTCTTGAAGACTATCCAGATCTTAGCAGATACTTGAATTTTTAAGCATAAGAGTCTAGCCAAGAGGCCTAAGATCAATGTTCCTACTAATCACTTTTGTGTCTCATTAGTACTTTTTCTTTCGTGTTCTTTTTCTTGTGTGGTCTAGAACTTGGTTAATCCCTTTATTTCTTACAAATGACTATGTCTTTTTCATTTTGTGCTCCATTTCGACATTTTTCACTTTTCCTCAAGTTTTCTATGGCCTCAAAACTTTCTCTCCCGTTAGAATTTTTTGTTCTTTTTCAAGATTTTTTTAATTTTTTTGGTATTTTTTTGGCTTATGAGATTTTTTTGTGAGAACCCTTCTGAGTTTTGATTTCTGTATGTTTGCACTTTACCACTCCCACATGCCTAAGTTTTGCAATGTCCTCCTGTAAACGGAGGGTGTGAAATAGTGTTGGGTTTAGGAATTTAGAACAGGATTTATTGGGTGGGAGAATGGGTCGGGAATGACTGTTGCATATGATTTCATGCTCTGGCACTTATACTAGAGGTGGGATCGACTGTTCTAAAATCGAACTCAGGGTGCAATAGACGTGAAGAATAGACAGATAATCTGAAGGATCTTGGGTTTTTGTAATGACGCGTTGCCTCCTTTTAAGTGTTAAATTCAATGCCTTCAGCCGAGAGGGAAATGGTATGGAAAGGGAGTGGTCAAATCAGCTGAGTTTCGTAGAATAAGCACCTTGATCAAGAGCCTGGTTGGTCCAACCAGGTGCTTGTTCAGATCAACAGGCTGATGATGTAGCCCAAACCCAATCAATTTGGTGGTTTGAAAAGTGTTGATCAAGAGATGTGGAAACCACCATATACTTTGGAGATTGGAATGATGTGAAAGTGTGAATTCAGGGTTTGGCTGAGTCGAATCAGCCTGGTCAGAGTAGGGACCTGTAAAGTAATCAGAGGATAATGTGGAAACCCTACAGGAGTGATTAGAGAATGATGGAGCATGATTTGTGATCTGATCAATGTTCAAAACCCGATAAAGATGTGAAGGAGAATCATCTATAGTCAGCTCTATTAGAGGTGAATCTGAATAGAAATTGAGTCTGGTTGTGGGTCGAGGTTGAAAATAGTTTGGATAGGTTCTGTATATGCGGAGGAGGTGGCTTCAATAAGAATTGTGTATGAGGGCTCTTCCAGAAAGGAGTTGCAGGTGGTTTCATTTGGAGAGTCCTTATAGTAGCTATCAAATTAAAAATTGAATGCCTGAAGAATGTTTATAGGATGAGGGAAATCTGTGTCAAGAAAAAATTCGAACTCTCAGTTGTAGTCACTCCCAGCATTTTTGGTTTTGATTCCTGAGGATCGAAAAGGAATCATTCCATCTCACTGGAACCTGAATTTAAATCAGTGTTCCCAGGATCAGGGACCTCAGAGTCAGAGTCAGAGAATGAATCATGTGAGCTAAGGTCGTAGATTGGCTTGTCGTAGTCAGGAAGCAAAGGTTCACCGAAATCATGGTAAGATTCGAAATCGTCGGAGAACTTGCAAACATCTAGTTTTGAGTTTGGTTCCACCACAAAATAAATCATACGATGTCGACTCAGTAGCTTAAGTTGGGTCTAGCCCATATGTAGATTCTGAGCATAAAAGGGTGTCCTTATAGGGTCTGGGCTCAGGTTTTTGGCTTGTAGGGATGACCCAATCAAAACCCCACTCTTCCAACTCCTAGATTTCTGTATCATAGATTGGTGTGACTTCCCAGAAATCGATCTGTATCTCTGAGGATGTTGGAGAGGGATATTCATCAAATAAAGGCGTAGAATCATACTCTTCATTGAAACTTTGATCTTCGTCATACAAGGCCTTGTAATCTTCCCAATAAGATTCCAATCCAGATACTAGGCTGAGGATGTGGGTTGAATTACTAGAATTTAGGTCAAAATTACCTTCGAGGGTCACCTTATCAGAATAAGGGGCGGGATTTACACACTCGAGAGGTTTGATTTTAATCTCATCAATGCAGGAGTCTTGGAATTTTATGCTTGATGACCCGGGATCTAGGGCTGGCTTAAAATCGTGTTCTCCTGCAATTGGGACTTCGCAACATAATTCAAGATCAACATGTTATTTTCCGTCTGGGTTGGGAATCCACAATAACCTTGTGCCTCAAACCCAGGATCAGCTTGGTCCTAGATACTATTCTAAGAAGTTTCATGAGCTTCTTGGTGTATTTTTGATTAATAGCTTGTTTCGATAATCTCATCGTCTCTTCCCACTTTTCAAGATCATCTTGGTGTTGTTCCCAAAGTATAGGATTGGTCATGCATTGGAGGTATTCAAAGTTATGTAATTTTCCTATCTCAATGTATCCTATTATGAGCATGTCTCAGGTTGATCCTTTTGTTGCTTCTGTTAATAACAATTGGGCATAGTTTATGATGAAGGTTGTTGTTGTTGGTGCACTAACTTGAATGTCTTCTATTGGTTTTGAGGTTTTGTATTCAATTTCATAAAATTCAAGGGCATCCCCAATCATTCTATCTCTCGTGGATCTTTGTGATTTAGGTTTCTTGAGTGGTCTTCCTAAGTAACTAGGCTACATATTTGGATTAGATGGTGGAATCAAGATGAAGAATTAGAATTCAAGTGTGTATCGAAGTGATTTGATCCAAATGGAGACTCCCAAAGAAAATCTATGTGCGTGCTCTAAAGAGTAGGGATGAGGGACTGGATGTTTGACCCAATCAAGGCACCCAAGGATGTTTGGATGACTATGGAGGTTCAGGGCGGATGATACCCCTGGATCAGAAAGTTGTCCACCTGAGAATTGCTTGGGCAGCCAGAGAGGGAGAGTCCCGGAAAGACCTCTACACGGTAGAGCGCCCCCATAGGTTATAGGGTTTCCCCATCCCGACCACTCTTTTCATTGAGATTCCAGGTAGACTAGAATGGGGACCTTGACCTCTTAAGTCTACTACTTTTATTTAAGATCAAAGGTGCTTAGGATTCCACTTGAACTTTAGATCTTTTGAGTGAAAAAGTGACCTAATTTCAAGGTTGGTTGACCCAACAAAGGCGTCAACTTCACCTATTTGTCCTTTGAGAAGCTTTAGATCCTTTCTTTTAGGGTTCAAGTGGAATTAAGATCTTGAATTTTAGGGTTTCTCTTGAGTAAGTCTTTTCAAACAAGGCTTAGGCACACCTCTTTTTGGAATAGTTGATTCTTGCTTAGGAAGATGTGTCTCTAAAATCCTAAATTGGAATCCTTAAGTTGGCTCTAATTTTGGTCCAATTTAGTTGCCAAAAATATGGTTTCTAGGGCTCAATCAAGAAGGTCGTAGCCTTAATTACCTTAAATGGATGCGTAAATCAATAATTGTTGAAATCAAAATCAGGCAACTTTGGTGACTTAGCTAAATATGGAAAGCAGGTAGCATTAAATTGATTTTTAACTTGTTTTTCTTTTTCAGAATGAGGGAATTAAGAGAAAGGGCTAATCAGAGATTACCTGGCTTGGGTGTGTATGTTGTGTGGCCGTCTTCTTTTGAATCTTCTCTCCTAAAACAATCACAACAAAAGGGATATATCAAGTTAGTACCAAATCAGAAATTGTGATCAAGATTTCTAGATCACCCGTAGTACCCCGGTAATGGTAACAAAATGTTTAACAAGGCGAGATCAATGTTTAAAATCAATGCGTCGTAGTATAGTTGAAATCGCTCGAAAACAAATAAATTTTATTACTTGAAGTTTTAAATCCAAGGTCGAACAGGGAGGAAATTGGGGCTTGAAAATCAAGAAAACAACTTTGAGAAATTGAATATAATAATCAATGAAAATCAGAGTTAATGCAAAAGGTAAATATAGCCACAAAATATCAATGTATATGAAGAGCACAAAAAAATGGACGTCTGATTTTGTGAATCAGACATCTTAAACTTCTGATTGCACAGTGCTATTTCTCTTGTCTTTTCCTCTGCTCTCTGCCTTTGATCTCTGTCTGAATTTCTTCCTTCTTCTTCTATTCCTTTCTTCGTTACTATGCCTGTGCTTCTGTTACCTTTGTCTTCTTCTTTTCTTTCTTCTTTCTCTAGAGACTTCCCTTTGTTCTGACTTCAGCTCCTTCTCCTTCTCTTTCTCTTTCAGCCCTTCAACTTCTTCCTCTTCAGTCCGTGCCTTCTGCTTCCTTAGCATCCGCTGACTTCAGCCCTCTTCTTCCTTGGCTTCTTCTTCTTCTCCTTCCCTATGAGAGAGAAAAACCTACCCCTACCTGCCCCCACTATCTCTCTTTCTCTTTCTCTCTTATGATCCCTCTCCCAGAGCCATTTCTTGGGTAACCGGGTTGGGTATCCACGCCTGAGACCAGGCCCACTGGCATGCGGTGGTGACCGAGGAGTGTAGGTCGGGTATATGGGTCAAGCCAGATCTACGTGGGCAGTGCCACAGACGAGGCTGTGAGAGGAGTGAGTGGGACCTCACCTCGCGGTCAGGAGGCGATAAGGCATAATCACTTTTTCAATTTATCCCATTGTGCCCACTCCACTTCTGAGGTTGGACGTTTTTGAGAGCGCCCGCAGCAGAAGCTTCCTTCATTGCAGCGGCCACCTTAGTTTTCAATGACAATTGCTTTGCCGGGGTTGTGTGTGAGATGATTCCACGTAGCCCGGGCTGCTTCACTTGGAGCGGAGAGACCTGGAGGAGGCTTGCTAGCAAGCTCCTAATGGTCGTTAATGGCGATAGACTTTCAACACCATCAATAGGAAAACGGTCGTGCAGCCTCGTCAAAAAGCTCACACAGCTTCGCCTGAACACGGCGAAGGTAGTGCGAGGGTCGGCGTGGCATGGGGTGGCCGGAGCATGCGTGCCTAGGGCACCCTGTGTGTGCGAAAGTGGGTGTATTCGGGGGGAGTTCTAGGGCTTGGCACGTTGAGTGGAGTGAGGGTTTGTCGTCAGTGGAGTCTGGGGATGCTTATGGGGCAGTTGGCGAGGTAGATGGAGGTGCAGAGTGGCAGGGACACCTCACCGAAGGTCTGGCCAGAGGTGGAGAAGGTGGTGGTGACTTGTGGTGTCAAGGGATAGTTTCAAGAAATAAAGAGGGGGAACAGGAAGAGGAGGGGGAGAGGAATTATCTGACCTAATCTAAAGACAAAGGAGGCATGGTTTGCGGCCAGTTCGTATTGCCGTCGCTGGAGACGAAGCTCTCCATAGGTGAGGCGACGATGACAACAGGTACACGAGCAACGTCTGGGCTGGTGCGGCAGACATGGAGGAATGAGAGGAAGGCAACCCAACCATTGGTATTGTGGTTGGGCGACAAGAGAGAGAGCGGAGCCACCAGGACTTGTGAAGAAGTTGTGGCCGGTGAGGAATGAAGAAACTGGGGTGGACCGCCCAAATCCAAGCTGAGGAGGTGCGAAATGAATTAGGGTTTTTTATATAGGCCCTGGAGGTTGAGCTTGTGCTTGGAAGCTAAGCTTCCAAGCTTGGAAATCTCGCCGACGATGGAAACTCAGAGAAATCAAAATCTCTCATGCATTCGCATAAGAGATTGAGTAGGAATTAGGGCTCTATAATGGGCTCACATGGGAGGAGATTTCTCAGAGAATCGCCTTTTCAATTTTGAAAGGGATTCTCTGAGAGATCAAAGTTCTTGCCTTTGAAACCTCACCAGAGTAGGATTCCCTCTGCTATAATGGTGGAGGGACCTAATTGCAAAGAATGAAGACAAAGATAGGGGGTTTCTGTAGAAGTTTTCAAAAGTTAGGGGTAGAAATGTAATTGGGCCGGGCCTGTTTGCAAAGTAGGTCACGGTGAATTCCCTCTTATGTCCAAATTTTGGTATGAACTTAATTTAGACCTAAGGAATCCAATGGTGAAGTTGAATTTTGGGTTTGACCATGTTTGATTGGGTAATTTACATAAAAACCCAATTTAAGGAAAATATTTGATTAAGGCCCCTATTTAGGTCAAAATAGGTTCTAAGGGCCAAATTGAAGGTTCTAAACCCTAAAGGTTATTTTTACATGATTTTTAGATGTTTTAGGTGAAATTTATCCTTACCAGAACCTTAAATCAATTGGGTTGGTTTAGGGTTAGAAGAAGTCATTTAATTCCTAGAATTCACATGAACCCTTTTCTGTTTGAACCAACCCACTTTTTATCTTGTTAAGACCATTTGAGCTGTGTTTACCTAATGAGAAATCCCGTTGTTGCACTGCAATGGTAAAATTATAGTTTTACCCCTTGTTTCTTACTTTTCTCTTAGATTAGTTATTCATTGAGTTAGGACCTCTAGTTGGTTATGTAGGAGCTTTTGTTCTATTTTTAGGGTCAAAATGAGCTAGTTAGGGTTCATGATGGTGTTCCCATCAAGAGGGAAGGGTGGAGTTTGAGGTGGGGTGGTAGTGGTGGATGTTGGGGATGGAGGAGGTGGTGAGGATGGAGGTGACGATTATGGTAGAAGGAAGATGGGCTTTTTTCTTTTTTTGAAATGCACTTCTTGATTTTGTTTGTCAATTCTCTATTCTTGCATGCTTTTAGAAATTTGATGATGAAAATGTGATAGAGCTTTCTTTTGCTAATTCCATGACTGCATGTTTGAATCGTGTTCCAAAATTGTTTGAATTATTTGATGTTTATGTTTGGTTACGAAATTTTTAATACAACTTTGTTGATACACACACACAAACTTAGATGCACTTGATGACAAACAATAGGAATTCTAAGCCCTAGGTAGCAGGTTGTGGGAGGGTTATAATTGTGTAAAAATACTTGCCCGTCGAGACTTATGGTCTTACTGTACGGATAATGCAGAGTATATGTATACCTCACTTACATGCATGATGCATTATCTTTAAAACATGCCATAAGTGTCGTCATCCTTTGCTTAGAGAAGTTCTGAACAAAGGGTGGTCCATGAAGATTTGATCACAACTTAGGATTACTTCTTGCATGTAGGTAGTGTTTGGAGTAATTTTGGTCGCATTTTCTCGCTCTTCTCTGGTATACCAACTAACCTTAGCTTCATTCTCAAAGTGCCATTTAGTGGGGGCATGCAATTGGGGGATGTAGTTAAGGTTAGTCTTGGGGGTATACTGGAGAAGTGCGGGGAAATGCTACAAAACACAGGTTGCATGTAAAAAGTAATCTTGTGATCAAATCTTCAAGGATGAGCTATCGAGTGAAAATCTTTTTAAAATGCACATTTCTTCCTTAATAGTGACTAACTTGTGAGGGATCTTAAAAGACACCTTTTTACCTTATTCAGGTCCAACTTATGAGTGGTTGTCTTTCACATTTAGGTTAATTATCATGGATAAGTGATGGATTGGGAAGAGGAATTCAAATTACCACGAATACATGAGTGGAGTGATTTCATTTCTGGAGTGGGCATCTCATGATGATAGGAAGGCATTTAGTCAAGGTGAATTCCTGCAGCTAATTTTATACCCTTGTAGACACTGTTTGAATGGATTTTTCTATGATCGAGACACAGCTTTGGAGCATGTGATATGTAATGGTTGGTGGCAACATTACGTAAATTAGACAACTCATGGTGAGCAAATGAGAGATGTTAGAAATGAGAGAATTGAAGCCTTTGAAGAAGTGATGATAATCAAGGAGATGAATTCAATGAAATGTTACATGATATGAAAGTAGTAGACCATGAGGATGTAGATGACGATGAGACATTACTAGATTGTAATTAGTTGTACTATGCAGTCAAGGCAGTAGAGGAACCAACTGCTCCCGGAATAATGTCAATGTCAAAGTTGTCATTCCTTCTGAAATTGTTCCAGATAAAAGTGATGAATAGAGCCACAGCAAAATTAATATCTGAGGTTCAAGAATTCATTGGAGATCTACTTATTAATCCTGTTGGGTATCTTAAGTCATGGTATGATGCGAAGAAGTAGATATGTGGGCTCGGATTGAAATGCGAGAAAATTGATGCCTGCCGTAATGATTATGCCCTATGCAGACATGAGTACTCAAGGTTGACTAACTATCGTGAATGTGGTGAGGAGAGATATAAGATGGGTAAGTCAACAAACACCGGCGAGAAGAAACAACTGGAGAAGGTTCTCCATTATTTTCCACTGATCCTTAGGGTACAACACCTATTCATTTCCAGTAAAATAGCAAAACTGATGTCATGGGATCAGGAAAATAAATCGAAGGATGGATGCATCCATCATCCAACAGATTCTGATGAGTGGAACAAATTTAATGAGAATCACGCATTATTCGCAGAGGAGGCACAAAATGTGAGACTAGGTCTTGCAAGCGATAGATTGAACCCATTAAAGAGCATGTATCCATCATATTCCATATGGCCAGTGGTCATGGTAACTTACAACTTACCCCCATGGTTATGCATGCGATCTACATTCATGATGTTGACACTCCTTATCCCAGGACAAAATTAACCAGGAAATGCAATGGATGTTTGTCTCCAACCATTGATTGATGAACTGAAAGTCTTATGGTACAGTGGTGTTCAAAGATATGATGCACAGAAGAAACAATTGTTCTAGTTGCACGTAGCATTACTATGGACAATCAATGAATTTATAGCATATGCAAATTTATCAGGATGGAGTACGAAGGGGAAGTTCACCTATCCAATCTGTGTGGATGATACTCATCACCTGAGATTGCTTAAAAGAAAGAAGTTCTATTACTTAGGGCACCATAGGTTTCTGCCCATTGAACATAGATGACGAACATCATAATTCAAGGACAGATTTCATGGTAAAGCATGTTGGTATTTGTTGAGGAATCCGAAGAATAAACTCAGTACATGTTTTATTGGGTTGTCAGGGATGAAAATTATGGAGACATTTCAATAGCTCGAAAAAATACATTTGGGTCATCCTTTCAATATTGACTTGGCTTCCTTGCAACATTCAGGATTTTGGAAGAAAAGAATATTTCTTATGGAGCTTTTATATTGGAAGGATTCGATAATGTGACACAATTTAGATGTTATGCATATCAAGAATAATGTAATGGATAGCATTCTTGCTATATTAAACCTAACAAACAGCCTAAAGGATACAGTTAAAATAAGGAATGATATAAAAATTTTGGGTATTCATCCTGAGTTGCACATTGAATGAGGGTCTCACTTTCCAGAAGCTATATACAATCTTACCGAGGAGTAGAGGCGAAGGATTTTCTCATTCCTTAAAGACATTCGGGTTCCAGATGGGTATTCATCGCAGCTTTCACGTTGCGTAAATGAAGCACAAAAGGAGATTACTAGGCTAAAAATTCGTGGTTCTCATGTGCACATGCAAATCTTATTCCCACTAGCAATACATGGAGTGATGCTTGATCCAGAAGTCGATTCTTTCATGAAGATAAGTAGATATTTTAAAGTCATCTATTCAAAGACATTAAATGTCGAATTGCTAGACTATTGAGATAAACAAATTGTAATCACAATTTTTGAAATGGAGCAAATTTTCCCGCCTACATTGTTTGATGTGATGGTTCATGCCATGCTTCATCTTTCGAATGAAGCGAGAATTGTTGGACCTGTGTAGTACAGATGGATGTATCCAATTGAACGACATTTGAAGAAACTGAAAGATTATGCCTTGACTAAGGCTAAGCCAAAAGGGTCAATCGTTGAAGGCTATCTTGTAGAAGAATGCATTAACTTCTGTGCCATGTATTTGAATGAAACAGATAATCGATTTAATCATTTTGAACTGAACTATGAAGGAGAATTTAATGGCAATGATGAAGATTTTCTACCCATATTTAACATCGGAGGAAGGTTGATCCTTTGGACGAAGGTTAAGCCCATCTCAAAAATGGACCAACAATTGGAACACTTGTACATTTTGAAGCAAATTCCAGAAGTGGGTGAATTTTACAATGAATTCAAAGCATTCTCTGTGTCATCTACACACGACTTGTAGTTCCTTGATTAGTTCAAGGATTGTGTAAATAAACTGAAAGAAGATGGGGATCAATGGTGGGTACAAGGATTTGATGTAATTGTCGATACATGATTAAAAATATCGCATGATTTGTAAAAGTGAGTTTTTAATGTCGTTGTAACACGCGATTTCGCATAAGCTTTTAAATTTATATTCCTAGATAGAGAAGTATCTAGGGTCGTCCAAGGAGGCAAATTTGCAATTCAATTCTCTTGCTAAAAATAAATCTCAACTTTATTTTTGGTATTTTAAATATATATATATATTTAGTTTTGAAATAATATGGGAAAAGTACGAATTGTAACGGAAAAGTGCTAACACCTAAAATGCTAAGATAAAACTTAAGAGATGAAAATGTCCACTACCTAAGCTCACTCTAGGTAAGTGGAGGCTTAGAGTAATTAGGGAGTGGAAGTAGAACAAGTGGTAAAACAAAAGTAACAATTGCAATAAGAAATTGAAAAGAAGGCAATTTAATTAAGTAGAATTTGTGTTCTCTTACAAAGAAAAGTAGAGGAATGCTTCTACTAGAAATGTAAAATATAAAAGCAATAGAAGAAACACAAATTCTCTTGTAGAATTTGGTGAAGAAGGGAGTCTTCTTGCTCCAAGCCTAGCTGCTCCTTGGCTTGAAAAGAGGGCCTCCTTCTTCTCCTTCCATGAGATGCTCCTCTAAGGTGGAAGCTCTCTCCTCCAAGGTGGAAGCTCTCCACCTAAAGTCCTTCCTCCAAGGGTGGGTGTGCACCACCCACAAGTTCTCCTACAAGGTGGCATGGACCACCTTCAAGACCTCCTCCAAAGGACTTCCTTGCCTGGCTCCTCCTTTGGCTGGTGTGGGCACAAGAGAGAAGGGAAGAGGGGAAGGCACCAAAGGGACAGAATATCCCCTTAATCTTCTTCTTCTTCATCTCTCTTGGGCGTGGGCTCTAGGTAGAGTATGAGAGGAAATTTTATAGCCAAGGATGGTTTGAATGGTGGTGGGTAGTGGTCTTTTTCTAGGGTAGGATGAGGGGTTAAGGTGACTCTTGAAATGGAGTGCTAAGATGGGAGGATGGAGGTGGTTAGGTGATCCTAGGGTTAAGGATGGTTGGCGCCACCTAAGGGGTGTAAGGGGGGTAGTTATGGGTGGCTAAGGGACACCTAAAAGTGGCACCAACCATGGAGAGGTGCCATGGGTTGGCGCGAACGTCTAGGCTTCTAGAAGGTGGTTGAGGTGGATGGTGGAGATGGCTTGGAGGGGTTATGTGTAAGGTGGATATGGGGGTTAAGGTTGGCGCCAAAAGGGAGGTAGTTAGGTTGGTTTTGGCACCAACTTTAGGTGTCTTTTGGTGGTTAGTTGACGGGTGAAAGGTGGTGAAGAGGTGGTGCCAACTTTGAGTAGAGGTGGAGCTAGCTTAAGTAGGCCCAGGTGGACTTTGAGTGGTAGGTTATGTAGGTGGAGTTAGGGTTAGGTTTTTGGTGCCAAGGAGGTCGATGCTAGCTAAGCTAAGCTAAGCTAAGCTAGCTTAGCTAGCTATAGAGTAGAGGAATATGCATGTGGAGCTTAGGGTTTGAGTAGAGGAGTTGGATTTGCAGAGTCTAGAGCTGAATTGGAGCTGACAGCTACTGAAGAGGTCAACATGGGGCTACTCTAGCTAGCTTAGCTTCCTAGTTCTTTGCTATCTACTAAGCCAGGCTAAAGTGAGCTGGCTTCTATTGAATGGAGCTGAGGTGAGCTGGGTCTGGTGCTCCTGGTGAGAATTGAGCTGGTTGAGACAGCTAAGGTAGGTTAGCTCAACTAGGTCCCCAGGAGCTGTACTTGAGCTTCCTAAGCTGGGATGAGTTCTTCTTCAGCTGGCTGGAGTTGAGTAGAGCTGGATGTAGCTGGATCTGAGTTGGGGTGAACTCTAGTCAACTCAGTTGAGCTAGCTAGAGCTCCCTGTGGACTAGTGGGAAATGAGATGAGCTAGACTCATCTAGTTTGAGCTGGATCTGAGCTGACTTAAGCTAGGGTGAGATAAGGTAAACTCTCTTGAGCTACCATTCAGCTGAGATTAGCTGTATGGAGCTAGGATGAGCTAACCCTAGTCCAAGTTAGCTAGGTTCCAGTTGTGGTGAGCTGGATCAAGCTACGTTGCATTTAGTTTGAGCTCCTCTTTCACCATTTTCCTTCTTGAGTGCCCTAATTTTAGGGATCTGTATATATGTTCATCCCTAACACTCACAAAAACACTTTAAAATAACAAAAGAAAATGCAATGCTTGCCTAACCTAGTTAATACCTAAATGCAGCCCAAAAACCCATTTGTGGAGCAAAACTCTAAGAGCTAGGTTCATTTTAATGCATAAGAATGATGATAAACTATTGTTTATCACACCCCCATGCTTAACTTTTTCTAGTCTCTTAGCAAAACATTAACTTTTTTGGAAAATGGAATTTTCGGGAAATCTAATTTTTTCGACTTTTGAGGAGAAAAAGATTAAGGGACCTTGGTTGATCTAAATACAGGAGGCACTGGATTTGTTAAGGATAAACATCGGGATTTGTTTTGGATCCAACCATTAGACAAAATGGGATCATTATATCCTCCAGAAAATTCACAAATTAACCCCTTGTTAATTGAGATGACTTGAAATTTTTGATTTTAGGATTTTTCTGGCTCATGAATATGATTCGCAACTTGCAAAATCCTTTAAAACCTTATGTCCATGCTTGTGAGAAGCCAACATTTCTAAGGGCATGTTAATTAATTTATTTATTTTTATTATTTATTTATTTTTTTCTCCAGCATGCTTATTTTTAGCTTAGTCTTACAACTGATGTGTTGGGATCATCGTTCCCGTTACCAATCCTCGAGGGGGCTCTGGCGCAAGTACTTCAGGATAGCACCATCCATGACACCACCCAGGAGCTCACAACGCCAAAACACAATGCGGTGCAAAGGGGCGCTCCAAGAAAATTCAAGCTCTTGCTCCAACACTATAGGTAGAGCACTGTCTAAGACACTTGAGTTGCTAAAGTGCGCTTTAATGCTCCATCTAAAGATATGAAATATAGATATGGAGCGGCATCGAGGTGGTAACATGTTGACATCGCATCTCAAAGGAGGCATTTTCCTCCTTCTAAGCGGTGGGAACTCAAACCAATGATCTGCTTCAGACTTTTACTAACTCCAAACAAGGGAGTTTTTCAAATTTTTAGTTGTTTTTAAGTGTTCTCTTGTGTATGAAACTAGACACAAGAAGTTCCTCAAAGCATGCAAGTCTTTGAATCAAAAACTAAGCCAAATACTTTTCACATTACAAAATAGGATCAAGTCACTTGAACTATCATGAGTTCAGGTGGAGCTTTTAGAGAAGGATATCTGATCTAGTCTAAAATAGACCCTGAAATTCTAATGATTAGATCCATATCCTCATCCCTAGTTTGTTAAAGATTAAATCCCATTGTACCAAAAGTGAGTCTTTCAACCTTAGTACCGATTTTAAAATTTTTCCTCAAAAGGTTTTCAACATTTATATTTTTTTGGATATGCAAGCAGGAAAATAAAATAACTAAGGAAAAATACATGTTTCTAGGTTTTGAAAATCCTAAATCGATCATCAAATTTAAAAACACCCCCCCATGCTAAAGATATGCAATGTCCTCATGCATTAGGAGGGAAAAGGGATCACCTTAGTAAAGGGCAGTCAGTTTTAGGGTAGTCAAAACCTGAAAGAAGAAGGAAAAAGGAAAGCAGGAAAAGAAATGATGGGGTACCTCCCATCCAGTGCTATCTTTTACGCCATTCAGCTGGGCGTAGTCTGCATTAGTGATCAAAGGTGGATAGCTCAGTAAAATTAAAAGATTCAAACGGAAGATTAGGCGTATGATCAAAATAGGGCTTTAAACGTTGGCCGTTGACTTGAAATGTCGAAATAGTTTTTGGATCAAAAAGATCAACAACGTCGTATGGGTATGTTTTATGGACAATAAAGGGTCGATCCATTTGGATTTTAATTTGCCAGGGAAAAGATGTAATCTCGCATCAAAACGCCAAACGTGTTGATTAATGTCAAAGTGTTTCCGAACAATATGTTTATCGTGAAATTTCTTTGTTTGATCTTTATAAATCCTCCCATTTTCATAGGAAAAATTTCGTAATTCTTCCAATTCAGTTAATTGTAATTTTCTATGGATACCGGTGTCAGATAAATCCATGTTGAGTTGTTTTATTGCCTAAAAAGCCTATGTTCTCGTTCTATTGGGAGATTGCATACCTTCCCAAAAGTTAGACAGAAGGGAGACATGCTGAGCGGAGTTTTAAATGCGGTACGGTAGGCACATAAAGCGTCATCCAATTTGGTAGACCAATCTTTACGGTCAGGCCTAACCGCCTTTTGTAAAATGTTTTTAATTTCCCAGTGAGAAACTTCAACCTGGCCATTAGTTTGGGGGTGATAAGGTGTGGAAAATTTATGATTCACCCCATTTTAGAAAGAAGGTGACTGAATTGTGAGTGAGTGAAATGTGAACCTCTGTCACAGATAATGGCTTTTGGTATGCCGAATCTTAAGAAAATATTTTTCTTAAGAAATTCGACAACCACACAGTGATCACTAGTGCCGGTGGTTATTGCTTCTATCCATTTTGAAACATAGTCGACTGCTACAAGTATATATGAATACCCCCCAAAGTTGATGAACGGTCCCTTGAAGTCGATGCTCCAAACATCAAAAATTTCAACCTCTAAAATAGGATTAAGTGGCATCATATCCTTCCGAGTCATGTTGTCGATGCTCTGGCAACGCACACAGGACCAAACAAAGTCATGAGCATCTTTGTGCAAGCTAGGCTAATAAAATCCCGCATTAAGGATTTTAGCTGCAGTTTTCTTGCCCGAAAAATGTCCGCCACAGGCCATTGAGTGACAATGTGTCAAAATATCAAGGATTTCAGAATCAGGTACACATTGTCGAATGACCTGCTTGGTACAAATGCGGAAAAGGTCGAGCTCCTCCCAAAAATAGTATTTAATATCAGCAAAGAAATTATCCCATTTTATTTTTGGCTAATCAGTGTGGATTCATTCTATTCCTAAATAGTTTGTGATCGGTGCAAACTAAGGGAGGGTCATAGTAGCCAAAATGCTTTCATCAGGGAACTGATTAGGTTGGGTCATTATGTCTTTCGTCATAAGACGAGAGAAATGGTCGGCCACTACATTATGCGATCCCACCTTATGTTTGATTTCTTGGTCAAATTCTTGGTGCAGCAAAATCCAACGGATAATGTGAGGTTTCGCGTCTTTCTTTGTCAGCAAATATTTAATTACTGAGTGGTCGGTATATACCATGACATGTGACCCCAAAAGATAAGATCTAAATTTTTCTAAGGCAAATACAATGGCAAGAAGTTCTTTTTCAGTAACCGTGTAATTCGTTGTACATCATCAAGAGTTTTGCTAGCATAATAGATCACAACGGGTTTCTTGCCAATTCTTTGCCCTAGAATAGCCCCTACAGCAAAATCTGAGGCATCTGTTATTAATTCAAAGGGACTATTCCAATCAAGTTGCTACAAAATTAGTGCCTCAGTAACCTCTTTCTTTAACCTCAAAAAACTCTCCAGGCACTTATCATTAAAATCAAATGGCTGGTCATTATTGAGTAGCTGACTTAAGGGCATGGAGATTTGGGAAAAATTTTGTATAAATTGACGGTAGAAACCCACATGACCCAAAAAGGATCTGATCTGTTTGACAGTAGTTTGCAGTGCGAGCTTAGATATAGCATCTATTTTTGCTTTATCTACAGTGGTTCCTTGTTTTGAAATAACATTGCCCAAGATAATACCTTCCTGGACCATGAAATGACTTTTTTCCCAACTGAAGACTAGATTGACTTCTATACATTTTTGGAGAGTTCTTTCAAGGTTTTTGAGACAATGGTAAAAAGAATCTCCAAAAACAGAGAAGTCATCCATAAAGACTTCTAAACATTCACCTACCAGGTCTGAAAATATTGCAAGCATACACCTTTGAAAAGTCGTGGGTGCGTTGCAAAGACTGAAAGGAATCCTTCAGAAAGTAAAGGTTCCAAAGGGGCAGGTGAAAGTTGTTTTGTCCTGGTCCTAAGGGTGAACCGCTACCTGATTATAGCCGGAATAACCATCCAGAAAATAGTAAAAATCCCATCTGACTAACCGCTCCAAGATTTGATCAATAAAGGGGAGCGGGAAATGGTCCTTCTTGGTGGCGGTGTTTATTTTCTATAATCAATACACACGCACCAAGAAGAGGCGGTTCGAGTGGCTACATTCTTCACATTATCATTAGTGACAACTATTAGTCCAGCCTTTTTGTGCACAACTTGTGTTGGACTAACACAAGAGTTGTCAGAAATGGGGTAGATGATATCAGCATCCAACCACTTAATAATCTCCTCTTTTACCACCTCCTGCATAATAGGGTTCAAGCGCCTTTGTGGTTGGCAGGAGGGGCAAGAATCATCCTCTAAATATATACGATGTGTACAATAGGACAGATGAATACCCTTAAGATCAGAAAGGGTCCAGCCAATAGCTTTTCGATATTTACTCAAAACCTGGAGAAGTTTGCCCAATTGTGCTCCGGTAAGTCCAGAATTTATAATCAGGGGCAGGGTCTGATTAGGACCCAGGAAGACATATTTAAGAGTGTCGAGTAAAGGTTTTAATTCCAATTGTGGGCCCAGCTCTGAAAGAATTTCTACTTTATGGGTTAGTAGGGAGGTGATAGTGAAAGCGTCAGTTGGAGAGTAAGTTGAATGTGTGGTTAGGGGGAAGGGTGAGAAGAGGTGGATTGTTCAGGAACCGTATTGATGGCAAAATAGGAACCTAAATGGGAAATCTGCAAAGTTTCCTCCACAATGTTTTCTATTTCTGAATCCGAATCATCAAAGAAATTTGGTTCTTGGAATTGCCTAGAAGCTTGAAAAATGTCTAGGGTTATAGATTCACCACCACACATGATTTCATCTTTCCAGAATCACAATCAATATTCGCGTGGGCGGTGGCTAAGAATGGTCTTCCAAGAATAATGGGCGAAAACTTTAGTGCTTCCAGTACCTCTATGTCCATGACTGAAAAGTCTACTGCAAATAGACAATCTTTTTCCCGGACAAGAACTTCCTCAACAATTCCCCTTAGTTTAATTGTAGATTGGTTGGCTAATTGGAGAGTAACCTCAACAGGCTTTAATTCACCGATCTTAAATTCCTCAAAAAAAATTGTGGGGATAAGATTAATTGAGGCACCAAGATCCAACAAAGCACGATCAAAAGAAGTATCATTAATGATAACTTGAATCAGGGGGGTGTCGAGATCTTTTCTCTTAAGAGGCAGTCGACTTTGCACAACTGAGCTGACTATCTCAGGAAGGATCACCTTTCCTAAATTTTGGGGCTACCTTTTTGGTGTACACAAATCTTTTAGGAATTTGGCAAAGGTAGGGATGTATTTAAAGGCATGTAGGAGAGGGATATTAATTTTTACTTGCCAAAATAAATCCATTAATTCCTTCTCAGTGGGCTCGAATTGCTTCTTTTTCTTATTTGATGAAGAGTGGAGGGCTTGTGGAAATGGAACAGGGTTTCCCTGTTTTGCATTAATTGGTTCCTGAATAATGTGAGAGGGAGATGGGGAAGAGTTAATTTGGATTTCATTGAAGTGGGTTTCTCTAATAGGTAGGGGATTGTGAGAGGGTGAGGGAGGTGGTTGTTGATCAGCATGGGATCTACTTGGCTATACCTCAACCTCTACCTCTGAGAATGGTCTAAAGGTCCTTCCAAGTGAGGGTTCAATCACCTCCTTCGAAGCATGCTCTAGAATGAAGTTGGAAGGATGGGGAAAAAAATGGAACCCTACAGTGCAAAAATGCAAGCCTGTCATTAAATTGGGTAGCCTAATGACCTATGCCTTAGAAATAAACTCCAACCACAACACTAATTTGGTGTTGTCCTTGCTCCCAAAGATGGTAAACTTTAGCCGGCGAAGTAGGGGGAGTGTGTTCTGAAGGTTGCTAATTGTGCTAAACCTCTACTTAAGTCATTTAACAATCGGGCCACCAACTTATGACCCTTTGAAGCAAGTAGATGTCCCTAATTCGATGGGCATTCAAGAGAGTACCCTGAAATAGACTTTGTGAATCCTATGGCTAATGTCTACTCAATTTTAGTTAGGCGTGGGATGGTAGTGCTTTTGGAATGTGATGGGCCCTATTAATGGCTTGTGCCCTTAATAGTTTGTTTGAAAATGTGTGAATGTGCACAACCAAGAGTTTTCAGGCAAGATTATTTAGGATGAAGTGAGCTTTAGGATTCAAATCTTTCTTAGTAGCTTTAAGGATTCAAATATTAGGTATATTCAACCAAGTTTTTGAGAGGCAAACCAAGTTTGAAAGCACGGGTTCAAGTATTTTCCTTTATGGATTAAGAAAATATGGAGAGCCCAGCTTGTCCTAACTATTTGAATCCTAGGGGGTAGCTACAAGATGAATTAGTTTTAAGTTAGGTGGTGCGGCCTAAACAATTCAACCAATTGGCCTCGATGCACCACCGATTAAGGCACACATAAGGTGATTCAACTAGTCTACTTTCTACACTTTTATGTGTTGATTTATCTGTGTACTGGTTCCATAAGTTAGAGTCCCGGTTGAGTAGACAAAATCAAAACAGGCTATGTGCCTCAAATGTCGGTGTGTGTAGTGTGTATGTTAATTCTTGTCCCACAATCAAAAGAAGTATCTTTTTTTTCTTTTTTATATAAGCGGGGATGAGATGAATAGAGGTGGCAAATAAGACAGCAACTTCTATCCTAGGGTTCGTGAAAACAACTCAGTAGATTAGGTCTTGATTATTAACAAGGCGAAATGATCTAGTAGGTAGGGAAGTGGGGGAAACACTTACAAACTGCTTCACCTGCACTTCACTCCATCTACCATACATGGATCTCCTTGCTAGGATACCTACAAGATGGAAAATTAGAGGCAAGAGGGGTTAGTCAATAAGTAAATGTAAAGAAACATGAAAAAAGAAATCAAATTTCGTTGCCTCCCCGGCAATGGTAGTAAAATGATTACTGTGTTTTCATGAAGAAAATTTAGGGTTTCAACAAAACCCGTCGTCGCAGTTGCAAGCCTCACTATCAAAAAAATTTTATCAAAACTCGACAGGAAGTCCCGAGTCGAACACAGGGAGGTGACGTTTGTTTCTTTGAAATCCACATTTCACTTTGTTTATTTTTTGGTGTATTTGGGGTTTTGTGATTTTTTTTTTTGTATTTTTGTAGTGAAGAAATAGCAAAGATAATCTTCGTGCATGGATAAATAAAGAGATGGAGAGTATAGAAAAGAAACAAATCTGATATATCAAAATGTTGTTTATTACACTAAGTAGAAATTTGCTAAACAAAATAACAAGAGACTGAAGATAAGAGGGAATCCCCCAACGTGGATGTCTGGTAAGACAATGATGCTTGGTGGCAACTTCGATGGAGGAGATTAGATGCTGGATGTCAAGGATGAGGTGCACGAGGAATCTGAGTAGAGAGCCACTTGCCCAAGTTGAGGGAATAGTGATGAGGAGGTGGAGGTGATCATGTACCTGAATGGAGGTGAGGAGATGTCTCTATGGTCTCCTATGAAGGAGGTGAGGGTACGATTGAGTATTTGGTGGGGTAGAGGAGTATTACACTAATAGGAGGCCGTGGAGCTTAGGCATGAGCTTTTGGAAGCTTGAGAGGCTACTCAGAGCCCTTGGGTTTGTGGAAAATACCTTGGTAGAGATGAAGGCAAATAGGGAAGAGTAGGTGCATTTATATAGTGGTGGGGAAGGAAATTTCTGTGCATAGACAACTAGTGACATCTGCAATCGTCGCTAAAGATCCACCTTAGCTATCGCTGAAGATTTGCACGATACTGCTGGCACACGCTATGTGCTGCCTTGTCGTGCGTGCGTGGGTTGGGAGAGCATTACACTACTGTTGCCGCTATGCTGCACTGATGCGTGCTTCGCGCGTGCATGCATGCTGCACTGCTATATTGAAACTACGAGTTGCTACGCTAACGTATTTGGTTTTGAAAACCTATCGTCGTAGTATGAAAGCGAAGAACTCATGTTCAATAAATAAAATTTGTACAACAATAGAAATCCTGAGTCGAACTCAGGGAGGCTACATCAATCTATATTCGCAATTATATATATATATTTAGATTTTTTTGTTGAAAAGCGAAGTGACGTAATTACAATGAAGCAATATTAGCAATCAGAATAAATGAGAGAGAGAGAAAACATGCACTCAATATTTCAAAATGTTTATACAATGAAAGAAAAGAAGAATTACACTAGAAAGCGGGAAATCAACTACACTAGAAAGCAAGAAAATGCTACTCTACAAAGCTATAAAGAAGAATGGGAGAGAGAAGTTATCCCCCTTGATGATCGCTTGGAGGACTAGTCGGACGAGATGTTGCCTAGATGAAGGAGGACGGAGCGGGAAGAAGGAGGTATAAGTAGGAGGAACGAGAACAAGGCAGCACGTCGTCATCGTCGCGGGATCTACATCTGAAATGAGGGCAAAAATTTGCCTTTATCTCTCGAGGAGCATCCTGGGTGTGGGACAAGCTTCTCTTGAGCTTTGGAGAGGTAGAGGATAGAAGGAAGTGATGAGAATTTCGTATGGAGGGGGTCTCCTTTTATAGTTGCAAGGAGTGATGGAAATTTGGTCTTTTTAGTCTCAAAACATTAAATAAGGGGTCCTTAGTGATAGATAAAATCGTCGCTAAAGCCCCATCGTGGGCGACGTGTGCCGCCCGCTCGCCTCCTGCGCATGCAATGCCTTTCCACATTCTTTAAATCTCAGCCGTTCGATCGTGAGATCAAACGGCTGAGAGCGCTCCTCGCTGAGCCTCCTCAGCTCGCACTTGCACGTGTGATCCAACGACTTCACCATGCGTTTGATTGAGCGTGAACGCTATCGAGCGTGTGCAGCTGCTCGATCGCGATCATGCGGTCAATCGTGCCTGCTCACCGTGCCTCAGCTCGCACTCCTCGCGACTCGAATGCGCATCCTCCCTTTGCAAAAGCATGTTCAACCAAGCATCCAACGGCTTTGGATGCACGTGCATGATTTGAAAGCGCGACACAAACGCACTTGTAGCGTATTGGTCTAATGTGCTTTCGTAAAGGGAGGATGCGCATTCGAGTCACGAGGAGCGTGAGCTGAGGCACGGCGAGCAGGCACGATTGACCACACGATCGCGATCGAGTGGCTGCTTGCACTCAATAGCGTTCATGCGCAATCAGATGCACGGTGAAGACGCTGGATCGCACATGCGAGCACGAGCTGAGGAGGCACGGCAAGGAGCACACTCAGCCATTTGATTTCACGAGAGGGTGTGGCAGGTGTAGCGGTCAGTTGGGCGGCTGAGATGGCACCACGTGGCGCCATCTTGGCCG
This sequence comes from Thalassia testudinum, assembly GCA_037157565.1. Classification (NCBI taxonomy): domain Eukaryota; kingdom Viridiplantae; phylum Streptophyta; class Magnoliopsida; order Alismatales; family Hydrocharitaceae; genus Thalassia; species Thalassia testudinum. The sequence continues at coordinate 16,057,269 of JAZHRO010000063.1, forward strand.
TCCATCATCTGGATGATCTAGATGGTGCCATGGTTGTCAGTTGAGCCAATTTTTGCGCCGTTAGGCTGCAATCGTTGATCCAAATCCATTCGTGCGGTCAGATTGTCGTTTGAAGTGTGGATTCACACCATCTTGGCCCTTGATCTTCTAAGGTTCCCTAATCTCTATCTGATGCTACAGATGTCTGAGTAAGGCTATCTTGGAGTCGTTGAACTCCAATCATTGCTCTGATCAAATCTGTACAGTTGGATCTTCAATCCGAGGCTCCGATAAAAATTTTGTCGTATCCTTGAACATAAAAGGAGATAATTAACCTCCATTTTTTTCAAACTAATCTAAATGCAAGATGATGCATGCTATGCAATATTTATAACATGAAATTCAATTCTATGCTTAAGAACATGCATAAATAGACATCTTATGTAGTGTAAACATCTTTACATCACACCCCCATGCCTATCTTTTGCTAGTCCCTAGCAAAAACTATATGCTATTTATAAAAGAATTAGGTTGGATTACTTGGACATGAGTTATTTTCAATCATTAAGAAAATGTTTACTTAGGATCTGAACTTTCAAGGATACAATAGTGCCCAGGTATCTGCCAAAATGCAGACCGCCTCAAGCCCTCGCCTTATTCAAAGAAAATTTTCTTTTTCTCTTTTTCCTCTTTCCTAATTTTTTCCAATTTTTTAGTTTTAGGGTTTAAGAGTGGCTTTCTACGGCCATTCAACTCACCCAAGATTTCATGAGAACCCTAGGTTCTAAGCATCTTATTGTGAATGTGTAGACTTGTTAATCGACAATTAAAACAGACTTCGAGTTTCTACGCCTTTAGTTGATGTTAAAAAGAGAATTCTGCCTAAAGGTGTATCTTTACAATCGGTAGCTTTCTCCCTACTTTTATTTTTATGTGGTCAACATATGGGTGAATCCAGCATATATCTCCACGGTTTATTGTACTCCGCTTCTTCCTAACTATTTTGGGAATTTTTAGTGCATTTGTTGAGATGGGTTTTAGACAACCGGTCGATGGGCTGTTACCACTGACAACTTGCCAGCCATACTTGTGCGGTGAAGTGTGGCTTATTTCTTTTGCTTTCTTTTCTTTTCTCTTTTTCTTATTCTTTTCTTTCTGACTTTCTTTTTCTCTTTTTTTTTAAGTAGGTGGCTTCCCTATTCTAAGTTTTACCAAAAGGCAGCAAAAAGAGAATGGTCCAATGACTGGGCTCGGGATTACCTACCTATGGGCTATTACCCATGATAACTTGCCAGCCATATCACCCTAGAAGGTTCATTAAATACTCAATTTCCATTAAAATCGCCGAACAACGAGCCAGTGCAAAGAAAGTGTGTAGATGCTTAAAACTCAAAGTTCCCTCAAATCAAAGGGCTAGTTGATAAGTCGTGTACTTATCACCCAAACTTATTTGCTCCAATTACAGTAGAATTAAGATTGGTGGGGACTCAAAAAACAAATCCACATTTTAGTGGATACACGGGCCGATTAAGTCAAAAGACTTGAAGGGCCTTTGTGTTCAGATCCTAATATAATATTTCATAAGATTGAAATGTCCTAATGTCCAACTATTCCTTCCTAATTCATTTTTTTTTTGTATAAATAAGAAGAGAAAAATAATTTACATGAATTTCACAAAGCTGACCAAATGATTCAAAAATGAATCCACCCCTCATGCCTAGCCGATGCATTGTCCACATTGAGAAAGAGACATGAAAGAAAGGGTAGAGTATGAAAGATGTCACCTGAATATGAAGCTCAAGTTAGCTTTGTGTCATATGTACAACTGCTGAGATTAATGCCATCAGCTAGGTGAAATCTAGCCAAAGAAGTCACAGAATGGCTAGAGCAACCGTGTCTGAGACAAGTTCTGGAAGAGTACGGTCAATAATAAGCTACAGACGTTGACCGTTGACTTTAAATTTTTTACTCGTCTTTTGGTTAGAAACCTGAATGACTCCATTTGGAAAAATCTGGTCAATTACGAATGGGCCATTCCATTTAGATCTAAGTTTGCCAGGAAAGAGCTCAAGTCTATAATCGAATAACCAGACCTTCTAGTTCGGCTCAAAGCTCTTACGGGAAGTCAATTGATCATGTAGAGCTTTGGTTCGAGCCTTATAGATCTTGGCATTCTCTTATGCATCATTTCTAAGCTCTTCCAACTCAGATAGTTGGAGTTTCCTGATCTTCCCAGCTAAATTTAGATCTAAATTGCATTATTTAATTACCCAAAATACCCTGTGTACAATCTCTACGGGTTGATGGCATGCCGTTCCATACACAAACCAAACATCGACATGCTGATGGGCATTTTATACGACGTGCGGTAAGCCCAAAGAGCATCCTCAAGCTTTTGAGTCTAGTCCTTGTGATCAGGCCTAACTGTTTTTTGTAGAATGTTCTTGATCTCCTGATTGGAGATCTCAGCTTGTCCATTCGTCTCGGGATGGTAAGGTGTGGAAACCCCGCATTTGGCCAACAAATTTCGGAATTGGGCATTAGTAAAATGAGTGCCACCGTCACTGATGATGGCTCTCGGAATCCTAAACCTATTGAAGATATTTTTCTTGACAAAATCGATGACCACCTTGTGGTCATTGGTTCAGGTGGGAATCGCCTCAATCCCTTTGGACACATAATCAACAACAATAACGTATTGATGTCCAAATGAAGGGAGAAAGGGTCCCATGAAATCGATGCCCCAATCATCAAAAATTTTGACAAGAAGAATTGGGTTTAGGGGCATCATATTACTCTTAGTTATGCTCTCGAGTGCCTAACATCGAGAACATGACCTTGAGAAATCCTGGGCATCCTTAAATAAAGATGGATAATAGAAGCCAGATTGCAAGATTTTTGCAGCCATCTTTTTCCCAGAGAAATGACCACCACACGCAGATGCATGGCATAACTCAAGTACACTGTTGAATTCATTCTCCAGTACACATCGACGAATAATCTGATCAGAGCCGATGCAGTACAGTTCAGGGTCCTCCCAAAAGTAGCGTTTGGCCTCAGATTTGAGTCTATCTCGTTATTGCTTGGCCCAATCCTGGGGGATTTGACCAACGGCCAAATAGTTAACATTATCAGCAAACCATAGGGTGTGGACACCGGAAAGTGTAAGAATAGTATCGTCCGGAAAAGTGTCAGCAATCGGGATGTCCGGATGAGAAGAATCACCTAGGAGTCTCGACAAATGATCCGCCACCACATTTTGTACCCTGGTTTTATCCTTGATTTCAAGATCAAATTTTTGAAGTAGAAGAATCCAATGAATAAGCCAGGGATTGGCATCCTTTTTGTCCAACAGATGTCTTAAAGCTGAGTGGTCGGTATAGATGATAACAAGAGACCCTAAGAGATAAGCCCTGAATTTTTCCAAAGCGAACACTATAGCTACTAATTCTTTTTCAGTAACAGTGCAATTCCTCTAGGCTTCATCCAGAGTTTCACTAGCGTAGTAGATGACAGAGGACTTTCTATCAATTTTCTGACCCAAGATAACCCCGACCACGTAATCAGAAGCGTCAGTCATGATCTCAAAAGGGTCTATCCAATTTGGTGGTTGCAATACTGGAGCACAGGTGACTGTCGCTTTTAGGAAATCAAATGCCTTTCGGCATGATTCGTCAAAAATAAACGGCGATTCCTTGGCAAAAAGATTGCTCAAGGGACGAGAAACCTTCAAGAAATCCTTGATGAATCTTCGATAGAATCCCACATGACCAAGAAATGATCAGATTTGTTTAACAGATGTGGGAGGAGGAAGTTTAGCGATAGCATCAACCTTAGCTTTATTCACTTCGATTGCCTGTTAAGAGATTATATGACCCAAGATGATGCCTTCTTGGGTCATGAAATGACTCTTTTTCCAGCTAAGGCCAATCGTATTTTGATACATCACTTAAGAATCATTTCAAGATTAGCCAAACAAGAGTCAAATGATTCTCCAAAAATAGAGAAATCGTCCATGAAGACTTCCATAAACTCTCCCACCTTGTCAGAGAATATGGCTAACATACACCTTTGAAAAGTCGCAGGTGCATTGCATAAACCGAAAGGCATCCTATGGAAAGCAAAGGTTCCGTAGGGACAGGTGAAAGTAGTTTTTTCTTGATCATCGGAATGGATAGGAACTTCGTTGTATCCTGAGTAGCCATCAAGAAAACAGAAGTACTTCTGCCCGGCTAGTCTTTCTAAGATTTGATTGATGAAAGGCAGGGGAAAATGATCCTTTTTAGTGGCTATGTTCAGCTTCTTGTAATCAATACAAACCCTCCAAAAGGAAGCTAAATGAGTTTTGAGAGATTCTCCTCTTATTAGTCACAACGATAATCTGGGCTTTCTTCGGAACAATCTTCATGGGACTTACCTAGGGACTATCACAGATTAGATAAATAATTCCTCCATCGAGCCACTTGATGATTTCTTTTTTGACCACTCCTTGCATATTTGGATTTAAGCTCCTCTACATCTGGCGAGAAGGGTGGGATCCATCTTCTAAGAATATTCTATAATTGCAGTAAGATGGCTCGATACCCCTGAAGTAATGAATGGTCCAACCAATTGCTTCCTTGTGTTTCTTCAGGACCTTGATCAATTTAATCTCTTGCTCCTTTGTTAATTTAGCACTGATAATCACAGGGAGCATCTCCTGAGGTCCTAAAAATTGATATTTCAAATTCTCAGGCAATGGTTTCAGTTCAAGCTGGGGTGGCTTGATGAGTGATGGTAAGGAAGATGCTGAAGACTCAACAAGAGGAAGAGGTTGTGAGTGAACAAAATCAATAACCTTTTCAAAAGATGGCAGGTCTGCCATAGAGGGTTGCGGGTCGAATTCGTCATCAAAGGAGGAACTTTCAATTGAAGAAGCCATCAAACAAGTTTCAATGTTTTCATTATCCTCCTCAAGTTCCTCAATAAATCCACAGTCCTCAAATTTATTGATCACCATAAAATATCCAATTTCATTCGTTGATCCCCAAAGGTGATTTTCATGCTACCACTTTCACAATTATTGTTGGCCTTAGCGGTATCCAGGAACGGATGCCCCAGAATGATGGGCGTGTTCCTCAGATTTTCAGCTACATCCATGTCAAGGACAAGGAAATCTATAGGAAAATAAAAATCCTTGACCTTAACTATAACATCTTCAATAACGCCTTGCAGATTTGTGACTGAGCGGTCTGCTAATTGTAGCGTTACTGGAGTTGGCCGAAGTTCTCCTAATCCAAACTTCTCGTAAAGAGAAGTCGGAAATAGGTTGATGGATGCACCAAGATCCAAAAGTGCTCTATCAAATGTGTAATCTCCAATGACACAAGAAATCAATGGAGCACCTTGATCTCTCCTTTTCTGAGGAAGGTGGTGTAGGATAACAGAACTAGCTTGCTCGGAGAGTACCAACTTCCTCGGAATAGATTCCCTCGACTTACGCTTTTGTGTACATAAATCCTTTAAAAATCTCACATAAGTTGGTATGTGCTTGATAGCATCGATGAGTGGGATATTGATCTCAACATTCTTAAATATATTTAGAAGCTCCTCGTTGCTACCAACAGACTTCTTTGATTCGATCAAGGCTTCAGGATAAGGAACATGAGTTGGATCTTTGGAATCTGGTTCCTGAACCTTGATTTCTCCTCCAAAATTCTCCACTCTCCTCAGGTTCTTCAAGATTCAATAGATCAGAACAGTGTGGTTGTGGATCCTAAGTTTGCTTACCACTTCTCAAGATGACAGAATTTTCAGATGCATAAGAGTTTGGGTCTTGGGGAGGGTTAAGAAAGATTGTAGGGGCTTGATTAGCCAAGAATTATTGATTTGCACAAGAAGAAGAAGAGGAGGGACCTGGCTCATCCACCTGAGCATGTCCGTGTGGGTCCCTCTAATTTCCATACCCATGGGCTTAGTTGCCTGGATTCAGAATATTTCGTGGGTTAGGTACGAGTTGGGATGGTAGAGATCCAGGTTGACGAGAGTTAGCAATGAGCCTAGTCTGCAAGTTGTCCAGTGAAGTTTTCATTTGCTGCATGAGCTGGAGCATGGATCCTTGCATCTCTACCATTTATCGATTCAAATCAGCCTACCTTACAGGTTGACGGGCATTCGAAGCTGGCTGATTGACCAGATTTAGAGGCAACTAAGTATATACATGACCTTGACCCATTGGTCATTGTGGAGCATAGTTGCCGGGTCCAAATTGGGTCTGTTGCCCCGGGTATTTCCAAGAGAAGTTAGGGTGGTTTGTCCAACCTGGATTTTAAGCATTATAGTAGGGGTTGGATCTAACATTCTCTTTACGGCATAGACATCCTCATAGGGTGAGGATGGAGAGAAAGAAAGGGAAGAATAAGAAAAATTGTCATCAAAGGCCCCAGTTTGGAACGCATGGGGTTCCGAAAAATGCAGACTCATAGGTTCAGCTACATCAAGTTGATTCACGAACTCCCGTCCAGAAGGAGCTCGTGAAGAATGGAATCCCGAATTTTGGGATTGAGTGGATTGGGAGTTGTTCATAGAATTTCCAGCCATCCACTCTTCCATTCTCTTAGCAACCAAGTCCACCTTGTCAAGTTTGTTACAAATCAATTCTATATCAAATGAATGAGAGTTATTGACTTCAATGACATTTGATCTGGGCTCCTGGGACCGGTTCAATGTACTAATGGAGGCATGATTGATTGAATTCTCGCTCATTTTCTAACATAAATCATGCACACTATCTGCGTCTTTATTGAGGAAATTGCCTCTGCAAGAAGCAACCACATGATTTCTGAGTTGCTCAGTCAACCCATGATAGAAGATCTGCACGAGTTGCTATTTCGGCACCTCATGGTGTGGACACCTCCACAATAGGTCCTAGAATCGCTCCCAAGCCACACGAAACTACTCCCCCAGCCGCTGGGTAAAGGTAGTGATTGCCTGTCCCAAGGCATTGGTACGTTCGACTAGGAAGAATTTCTTCAGAAAGGCCAATTTCAACTCATTCCTAGTTGCAATGCTCCTTCCTATTATCCTGTACCAATGTGTGGCCTTATCCCTAAGAGAGTGCGAGAAGAGCCCCGTGATCATTTGCTCCTCGTTCACGTTTCGTGCCTTGGTGGTCTGGACCAAAGTGGTCAAGTCCTGCAAGTGCTAAAATGGATCTTCGGAGCCAAGCCCATGATAATGTTTGATCAGGCTTAACACCTTGGGCTTGATTTCTACGTCACTGGCTGGAATCTAGACGCCGCGACGTTCCCCAAAATTTGAAGGATCATAAAAATCGTTCAAGGGTTGAGCACCCTGCATTTTTTGGAACCATTTCTGCATTCTCTGCATTTGTTCTAGCTGCCTTCGGAATTCCTCCTGTGGATCTCCAGGCAGAGGAGGCTGTTGATCCACCATGGGATCAATTTGACCAAAATCCAATTTGTGCCTCCTAGAATACTCTAGTGGTCCTTTTAATCAGGGATTCAATGACCGTCTTCCTAGCATAAACTAGGAGAAGGTCGAAAGGACTGGGGATAGGGACCTTACAGCACAGCAAAACAAGGCTATCCTTAAGTGGGGTAGCCTAAGGATCTACTGACTCCCAAAACCTGTCTTAAGATTGTAAATGATTTACTCTACTTGCATTTGCTTAATCCAACCAGTTAGTAGGAGGGACTGGGGAGAAGGTTCTTCCTTCGGCTTTCGCCTTTGATTCCTAGTGTACCCCCCAGCCGTGGTCGTTTGATGCTACTCCCCTAGGTAGACATCAGATTAACTAGTACAAGTAGGTTAATCAAAGGCAATCTCAGACTAGGCCCTTAAGAGCAAATTACACCTTAAGGCCAATGTCTACTGAATTTTATTAAGGCTTGGGATTATGGTGCTTTTGGAATGTGATGGGCCCTTAAAATAGGTTGTGCCCTTAATGATTGATTGAGAAGTTTATAAGTGCGTGCACAACCAGGGCTTTCAAGCAAGATTATTTGTGATGCATGGATTTTAACATTCAAATCTTGCTTAAGTAGCTTTTAGGGTTTCAAATTAGGTTGATTGCAATCAAGTTTTGAGGCAAACTAGGTTGTCAAACACAGGTGAAGATTGCTTTCCTTTAAAACCAGAAATAAAGTGGCGTGCCTGGAATAGACCTAAATTGAAAACCCTAAGGAGGAGCTACTTGATGAGTTGATTTTAAGTAGAGTGGTGCGGCCCAAACAACTCAAACAACTAGCCACAAATTCATTACTAAATTAGGCACACAAAGATGGTTAACCTAGAATGATTTCTACTCTTTTATGTGTTGCTTTGTGTGTACCGGTTCCATAGATCAGAACCCGGTTGAGTAGAAACAAATCAATTAGGCTAAGTGCCTTGAATGTGGGTGTATGTTGTGTGTTTGCCAAAAATTTCCGGCAAGATTATCTTTTTGTTGTTTTTTATAAACGAGGGTGGAATGAATGTGAGTGAGAATCCAAACAACCAAAGTATTCCTAAGATTTTTGCAAACACCTAGGTTAATTGAAATTTGGATTTAATGTGAGAAATGAAATCTATGGAGGAGGAAGAATGGAGAGCACCTACAGTTGCTTCAACTGCACTTTGCTCCAGTCTACCGCTTGATGGTTCCCTGATGGAGGTCTCTGCAAAATAATAGACACAAGAGAAAGCAAGTTAAAAGACAATAAAGTGTGTGAAATGCCAATTGAAGATCGAAAATCATTGCCTCCTGGCAGCGACGCCAAAATGTTGAAACTGCGAGTTGCTACGCTAACGTATTTGGTTTTGAAAGCCTGTCATCATAGTATGAAAGTGAAGAACTCGTGTTCAACAAATAAAATTTGTACTGGAATAGAAATCCCGGGTCGAACTTAGGGAGGCTACGTCGATCTATATTCACAATTATATATATATATATTTTCAGATTTTTTTGTTGAAAAGCAAAGCGACGTAATTACAATGAAGCAATATTAGCAATCAGAAAAAATGATAGAGAGAGAGAAAACATGCACTCAATATTTTAAAATATTTATATAATGAAACCAAAGAAGAATTACACTAGAAAGTGGGAAATCAACTACACTAGAAAGCAAGAAAATTATACTTTAGAAAGCTGTAAAGAAGAGTGGGAGAGAGAAGTTATCCTTCTCGATGATTGCTTGGAGGATGAGCCAGACAAGATGTCGCTTGGACGAAGGAAGATGGAGCAGGAAGAAGGAGGTCGAAGCAGGAGGAACGAGAATGGGGTAGCTCGTCATTGTTGTCGTGGGATCCGCTTTTGAAATGAGAGCAAAAATTTGACTTTATCTTTCAAGGAGCACCCTGGGTGTGGGACGAGCTTCTCTTGAGCTTTTGAGAGGTAGAGGAGAGAAGGAAGGGAAGAGAATTTCATATGGAGGGGGTCTCCTTTTATAGTTGCATGGAGTGAGGGCAGTTTGGTCCTTTTAATATCAAAACATTAAATAAGGGTTCTTTAGTGACGGATAAAACCATCGCTAAATCCCCATTGTGGGCGACGTGCATCGACCTCTCACCTCCCACACATGCAATGCCTTTCCAGGTTCTTTAAATCTCTAGCGTTCGATCATGATATTGAATGGCTGAGAGTGCTCCTCGCTGCGCCTCCTTAGTTTACGCTCGCGCATGCGATCCAATGTCTTCGCCACTTGTCTGATTGCGCGTGAACACTATCGAGTGCGTGCAGCCGCTCGATTGCGATCGTGCGCTCAATCATGCCCGCTCGCAGTGCCTCAGCTCGCGCTCACGACTCGAACTCGCATCCTCCCTTTGGGAAAGTGCATTCGACCAACGTGCTACAAGTGTGTTTGTGTCGCGCTTAGAAATCATGCACGTGCATCGACAGCCGTTGGATGCGCATCCAACGGCGGTGAGTCATCAAAGAGGAGAGGGTGCGGCGAGTGTAGCGGCCGGTTGGGCGGTTGAGATGGCACTAGCCAAGATGGCGCCACGTGGTGCCATCTTGGCCATCCATCTTCTAGATGATGTAGATGGTGCCACGGTTGTTGGATTGAGTCGAATTTTCACGTCGTTAGGCTGCAATTGTCGATGCAAATCCATCCGTGCGGTTAGATTTGTCATTTGAAGTGTGGATTCACACAATCTTGGCCCTTGATCTTCTAGGGTTCCCCGATCTCTATCTGATGGTATAGATGTCTGATTAAGGCGATCTTGGAGTTGTTGAACTCCAATCATCACCCTGATCAAATCTATAAGGTTGGATCTTCGATCTGAGGCCCTGATAAAAATTTTGCCCTATCCCTGAACATAAAAGGAGACAATTAACCTCCATTTTATTCAAACTAATCTAAATGCAAGATGATGCATGCTATGCAATATTTATAACATGCAATGCAAGTCTATGCTTACGAACATGCATAAATAGACATCTTATGTAGTCTAAACATGTTTACATCAATTGTCGCTACCTTGCGTCCAATTGAATAATTGGGGGGATTCGCAGTTCTTGAACATGCGCCTCTCCTTTGGGAGTGAGCGCCTCATATAATGCACCACGCCAACGCATGTGTAGGGAAGAAATGGCATGGGTGCAAGATGGAGGAGGCTTCTTAGCCATTGGATTTTCATCCAATGGCTAGGATCACATGTTGGAAGGCATTTGGAGTGATTTTAGGTGACCTTGGGCTATCTGGATGGTGCCACATGGCACCATCTAGACAGTCCACATTTCCTTGCTTGTAGAGGATGCCATGGTGCTCGGATCAAGATGATTTCCATGTTGCCGGACTGCGATCGTCATTCCAGATTCATCCGTACTATCAAATTTTGCATTTGAAGCTTTGAAATGTCACTCCCTGTTCCCCAACCATAGTAATGCATGAATTATTATACAATTTATACACATCATAGTAAACGCAATATGATGAATGTTATGGAGTATTTATACTATGTAATGCAAATTCTAAGCTTAGGGACTGTCATGAATAGGCATTTTACCATGAATACATGCATGTTTATCATAGCTCATAGCTTGCTCACCTCAAAATGCATTGGGTGAGGTCCTCCTCATGCTTGCACACTCGTTGCCCATGCCCACAAGCACGCGGGCCTGGCCCCAAGATCCAATTACTAGACCCGATTAGGAAGAAGAGAGAGAGAATTTCCTAGGGAAGGAGGGGAGTTTTGCACTATGCTACCTCGAGATTTGTGCCTACACTTTGGCAATTTCAGAGGTGCTTAGGGATTAATAGTTAAGTCGTCTAAGGTCTTCTCAAGACATTTGATTGTGGCTTTAATTTGGTTTGAGATTATTGATTGAACTTGAGATCTGATCTTGAATTGGGAATTGTGCTTACTATTGAGGGTAACTGGTGGTTCAAACCACCATTTTTATTCTCTTCATTTTTTATTCTGAGATACAATTCTGAGCATTAATTGATTACTCTCATATTTTTGTTTGAATATTCATTGCATACATCATTATTTGTGATTGTTGTAATTGCTTGATTGAATTGCTATATTTGCTCCCTGCAAACAATTGCGAAACTCACGATTTTTTAGGCACTTACAAATTGAAATGTCGATTCAATTTTCATCGCTATACTATGACATGTTTCTAAACCATGACAATTCTCAAGCCAACAAAATGTAGTAGGAAATGGTCTTTCCTCCTGACTTGATTGAGTTTTTGGTAGTAGATATATACTCCCCGCAAACTGGCCATGAGTGTTGGGATAACTTCTCCAGATTCGATGGGAATGACGATAACTCCAACCTTCTTTGTCACAACCTGAATTGAACTTACTGACTCGCTATCGGAAATAGGAAAAATAACACCAGCATGAAGCCATTTAATCATCTCATTCTTCATAACCTCTTGTAGGTTTGGGTTAAATCTATCCTGTGGCTGTCAAGAAGGTCATGATCCTTCATCAGTGAATATTCTATGTATGCAATAGGAAGGACTAATTCTAAGCAAATAATATATACTCCATCCTATGGCTTGCCTGTGTTCTTGGAGTACAAAGATTAATCATGATTCTTGATCAGATGACAAGTGGGATTTAATAATGAAAGGGTATGTTTGATCTGGTCCCAAGAAAAATACTTTAGACACTTAGGAAAAGGCTTTAGTTCAATAGGTGTAGGCTCATATGAAGTACTAGTGGAATTTTAGGACATCCTAAAGTCACTAAAGGGATTACAGATGCTTCAGATGTGGCCTTGTTAGTTACCTTATGCAGTGTCAAGTCAAGGGTAGAAGGGAATTGAGGCTCATGAGTCAGAGAATTTATTAAAGTTTATCTAGTGAATCCAATGAACAAATTGCCTTAGTAATGCTACAAGATGGTCCCTTTTGAACTTTGAAAATATCTATCTTCGTCTTTTGGTCCCCAGATTTTAATTCCAAGAGGCCCTCTTCAGAATCTATGGTTGCCTTGGATGTATCCAAGAAAGGTCTTCCTAGTATGATGGGTGTGTTGTGAATATCTTCAGTTACATCCATGTCAAGGACAATGAAATGCACCAAAAAGTAGAAATCTTTGACTCGCACAATAACATCTTCCAACACTCCCAAAGGTGACTTAACTGATCAATCAGCTAATTGCAGACACCTCAGTTGGATTTAGATTGCCAACCTCATAGTGAGCCAAAAGGGAGGTTGGAATAAGATTGATGGAGGCATCAAAGTCAAGTAAAGCTCTATTGAATGTAGTACTACCTATCATACAAGATGGTAGAGGGGTGCCTGGGTCTTTTCTCTTAATAGGGAGGTTACTAGAGATGATGGAACTTGTTCTGGAAGCATGATGGAACTCCTTTTTTGAGATCTTCCCTTATGGTTAGGTGTATATAATTCTTTCAAAAACTTAGTGTAGAGTGGGTTGTGGAAAATCACATCCAACAACGAGATGTTTATGTGGACTTGCTCAAAGAGCTTGAGTAAGTCTTCCTAAGGAGCCACATCAGAACATTTCTTATTTCCTCTACTCTTCTTTAATGCTTTCGAAAAGGGAACACAAGTGCTAGATGGAGTATTAGACCTCAAATTGGAAGAATTTGTATCATTTGTCTGGTTTGGAGGAGAAGTACTTTTTCTAGGTGGAGATGTAGAAGATGTTGGGTAAGGTGGATCCAAAGTGCTTGTACCACTTCTAGTTGTAATGGCATTCAGTTCAGCTTGAGGGGTAGAGCGTAAGTCTAGGTTAGGAAGAACAAGTAGTTGCCACTGGAAATAGGATGCAGAAGCCATAGGAAAATAATCAGAATAATTTGGAAAGGTTTGAGATACTATATGTGCTTAACCTTGTGTAGAAGAATTATGCTGAACATACCCCTCAGTGGGCATGGTTCTGGTATTGGGATATGTTTGTGGTAATGAATTTGACTAACTTGGCTCAATCAAATTGGAAAGCTAAGCTCTCATTTCAGCTAAAGCTAAAGCTACTTCCTATTTTTGCTGCAATCCAACATTCTGCTTCTGCATATCAGCATGAGTTCTCATGATTACACCCAACTACTCATCATGTGTAGGATCAAATTGAGAGTACTAGGTTGTCCTTGGTTGGGTTTACTGGTAGTCACATGGTGGATAATTAGGTTGTGCTTGGTGTTGAGGTGGAGGAGGTGGTAGCTGGTCAAGTGTTGGAGGTGAGAAGGGTATTTGGCAATTTTGTCTTTTAGAATTTACCATCCAAGAGAAATTTGGATGATTATGCCATTCAAGGTTCTAGGTTAGGGAATAAGGAATGTTTTGAATGGCGTTGGGCTCCTCTAAAGCTCCATGGAGAGAAGGAAGGTCAGAATATAAGGGAACAATGGTTCCTCCAACATGTGTTGATGGATATAGGTAAGAAGGTGTCACAGGCAACTTTTTCTCAATTTCCTTCCTTGTAGGAGACTGTGAAGAAGGATGTACAGTGCAAGTGATTAAGAAGAAGATGGTGGTTTTGAGAGAAATTTCCACACCTTATCTACCTTCTTCTCAATTATGCCCACCTTATTGAGCTGAATGGCCATTAACTTTGTGTCGCGTGTGCTGGATTAGGCCTTAAGTACCCCTGGTGAGAATGTGAGGATCTATGATTGAAAATTCCCATAGAAGCATTATTAATTGAATTTTCATCCATGCCTTCAAAGAGCTCAAAGGCAAAGTGATTAGCCCATATTTGTGAGCTATTAAAATGTGTAAATGCCAAGGTATTAAGATATCCTTAACATTTAGCTGGCATATATTAGGATGTAAATAAATTACTTCATATTTTTAGCTTAATTTCATAATTCATTGATTACTTGCATTTAGAATTAACTTAGAATTGCATGCATTTGATTAGTTAATCAATTAGGTGAATTACTTCAATTTTTTTAATTTAACATAGAAGTTAAGGGTTTTTGCAGAAATAGGCATAGTATTTTATTATTTTCTTATTCTCTTACTCCATAGGAAACAGGTGCTTCTCCTCCTCGCATAACCATTCACGTACAGCTACAAGCATTCATTGGCCATGAAGAGCATCTAATCCCGCCTCTCTGGATTTCAAATTCATCACCTGTAGCTACAAAGGGAATGGAGGTGGTAGCTGTGCTGCGGGAGACACCACCCCACTCCACCACTGTGCACTCCACTCCACCACCGTGGTCTCCAAGGTCGAGCTCCACAGCACCGTGGGCTGGCGAGGTGACAACCCGCCATGCCAATCCGATGAGCATGGCCATCACTATGCAACTAGTAGATCACCCTCCCTATCCACGCACCATCAAACCATCTTCTTCTTTTTCTTCTTCTTCCTCTTCTACCTGTGTTTTCAGAACAAAACCATCCTTGCGCCCCTTGCGGTGCGTCCATCACACCCGCAGCAGCCCTCCATCTCCATCTCGTGCACATCTCCCCTCGTCGCACCACCACCCACAAGCTACAAAGCGCACTCCTCCAGCGGCAGCATAGGCAATCCCTGCTCCACCACCGCATGCACGTGCCGCCAACACACCCTCTGCTCCAACCACGCACGACCTCAGCACGTAAGCCGTTCGCCGCCTAACTGCCCTCGCCACAGCTCCACCGCACGCGCACGGCCCTCAACCGTGCCTTCGTGTGCTCAACAGTACCGACAAAAACTGCCACCTGCCACCTTTCTCTCCTTCTTGTGGCCACCACAGGCTACCATCTGCTGTGCCATCACCATCGTCGGGTGCGGCTCAAGCAGGGTGACCTTCAGCTGTAGCCTCGGACCCTGTCTCTCCTCCTCCTATGCGCACTAGCCACTGCAACAAATCCCCTGTTTTAAAGTTAACTAAAATTTACATTTTTTGCCATTGAGGGGGAAGGTATTTTTAGTTAATAATATTCTATTTGGTTGATTTTATGAGTATCTCCCTCTTGTTTTGCATAACTACAATATCAGCATGATATTATCTTATTATCTCAATTGAAAAGCGATTTCGATCCTATTTGTTGATGAAACTAATCATGAACATATGTTTCTAATGGTGCAAGTTTAAATAGGTCATTGCCTCCCTGTGGACACAACCTGCTCTCCTGTGTGGTTTAATTTTAATTCTAATTATTTTGATTAGTCGATTTTCCACCACTTAGAAATACAATGATAAATCTTCTTAATCATCATTTTTTAAAGTGAAAATCCGACTCGTCACATAGTCCTCATCTCTACACAGAGAATTGCTTCCACCTACGGCATATACAAAATTCCATGAATCGTCATGGAGCTAATGATAGAAGATCTTGACTTGTTGCTAGTGCGAGAAACCATGGTGGGGACATTTCCCTAATAATTCATGGAATCTCTTCCATAACTTACATAGTGGTTCTCCTGAATTCTAGGTAAAAGTAATGATAGCATGCCTAAGGGCATTGGTGTGGCCTACAGGAAAATACTTCTTAAGGAATGCATTCAAAAGAAGCCTAATTTTCTATTGGTGTAGTCTGTGAGAGAGTGCAGTACCAAAAGGTGGCTTTGTCCTTCAATGAAAAGGAGAACATTTTCATCAAAAGTGTGTTTTAGTCATGGCCTTGTGATCCCAAAGTCTATACTAAATTCTTCAGCTCCTCTAAATGGTAAAAAGGATCCTCAGAAACAAGACCATAAAATGTGGGAATCAGAGCAACAATGTTTGACTTAAGTTTCACAGCATGACCCCTAGCAAGAAACCACATGGCAAGGAAGATTGGGGCCACTGTGGGATTATAGTAATCACACAGTTGTGGATGACGAGCTGCTGGTGGGGTGTTTCACTAAAACTCAGATAGCCATAATCAGCTACTGCGCCTGCTAGGTCAATTGGTTCATCTAAACTTGTGTATCAATGTGGTGATGTGTAGGTTACCTTTCCTATTGAGGGGGATTTTAAAAATTATGGAAATACTAGCATAGTAAAACAGTGAAAAGCTATGACAAGTAAAGCCAAGAAAATAGTGAGAAAAGACATGTTTTCTTCTTTTTTAAAGAAAAGAAGGCATAAGGTATGTAAAAAGTATAAGATGCAAATAGATACTGCATCAATACAGATATGCGTCCTAAGTGAACTAAGTAGTGCTTGACCCTAAACCTAAAAGGTCCAAAGTTTAGGATCGAGACCTCTCACCATTGGCTCCTCAGAGCTTAAGTAGTGAGATAGATTTGTTGATCTTCAACTTTGGCCCTAAGAGGTGAAAAGAGGACAGGTAGAAGCAAAGACTCGTGTATCCTGAAGTAATTGTGAAATGTATGCAATGGTAAGCAACATAATGTGATGAAAAACCGACACACAAGTTCACAAGCAAAATTTTGTCACAAGTTTTAAATGATTTCCTCTTTATAGATGTCTTACAAAAAGAAAAGAAAGATAGATGTCTAGATTTTTAATCTCTTCCAAAGCAATTGATGGTTTTGCTTATGTGAATTATATTCAAGATATGATAGGAACTAAAGCAGTAAAAACATACCTACCTCCTACAATCTCCAGAATGCAAAAGACATTATGAAATCTAGTAGGAAATATGGAATCCTAAAGTGGATGACTATAACATACAACTGCTAGTCAAATAGAATGTCTTTTTGGTATCTTTTCTATATATCTAACTAAATGTAGAATATAGAAAGTTGGAGATTTAATTGCTGTTATCACAAAACCAAAATAGAGTCTTTCTCTCACTAAATAAATGAAAGAAAATAGGAAAAATGCTGGTCTTCACTCCACCAGGAGTCTCTTTGACACATCTCCTGAAATAAGACAAAATTCAAAATTACAAATAAAAATACAACATAATGCAGGAAATAATTACAAATGATACTGGAGAATATTTATGCGAGTTGTCTCCTCGGCAACGGCGCTAAAAAGTGATGTACGACTTTCTTACATTTATAATAATTTTGTTGTGTTATAGTGTAGAGAGTGAGATAACTAACATACTTTATAAATTTATACTGGGTTGAGTCAAGGTCATTCGCTGGGAGGTTTATTTAGCTAAATTCACAAGTTATTTTCTTTAATTATTTTTGTCTTGTTAATTTGCTAGTTACTCTTATTAATACTAAGGATTATTAGTTAATAAGTTATGCTTACTACTTAGCTTATAATATATATATAGGTTATGTACTTAGATTATAATGTACAATATATAGATAACTTAAGTATATACTACTGTTCATGGCGTAAATCGTGTAAAAGATAAACATGTCGCAGTATAGCACGAAATACATTTCCACAAATAAAATTAACGGAATAGGGAGTTCCGGTCGATCACAGGGAGCAAGAAAAATGCTTTTGATTTCATGCACCTATTCTAAATCTAATAAGTAAATAATAGACACAATGAATCTTGATATGTATATCACATAGAGCATTTGAACATGAATTTCATACATGAAACTAAACTAAATGGAAACATGAACATAAACTACTTACGAAATCGAACAAGGGCACCATGGGTAGATCGTGGTGGCCTTTCAAAGAGGTTGAGAGAAGTAGGAACGATCCACTAAGGTGGCTCAACAGACGCTTCAGACGGAGATGTAGAGATGAAGATGGGAAGTAGAGGCCAGAGGAGCAATAGAAGGAGGAAGGGGGAGATCTCTAGTTGATTACTACTCAAAGGCCTTTGAAAGAGGACCCTTAGGCCTCTATTATAGTTTCTTGGAGGGGTAAATAGGGCATTACAGCCCCTAATTTTGTGCAACAAACTTGGCTTGATTAGATCTGCTGATCGAGAGATCAACTGACGTGATTAAGCCTCAAAAAGCCTTCAAAATCCTTCTCCACTCTTGAATGTTCTCTGGTGCTGCCACATGGCACAACGTACACCCATGGATTGAAATCGCGCGGCTGTGCTCGCTCCGCACTCGCTGTTTCTTCTTTCGCATGCACCGCACACTCATCGATCACGCTTTGATCGGATGGCTTAAAATAACGCAGCACCGTGCCTTCTCAAATCCTAAGTGTGATTCATGCGCCTTCCTGACCACGCAACAACCCGCGTAATTGTGCGTCCCACCCGCAGTGCGCTCTGATCGTGCCATGTGGCACACTGTGCATCGTCGGATCGTGCAATTGCATCTACACGCACCTACCTGCCAACGTCGCATCAATTTTACGTAGCTCAGGGATCGAACCCACGTCCTGCGCTTACGTGCGTGAGCGTGTGAGCCAATGACATTTGCAAAGCATTTATCATATATATGTACTTACTTATATTTATACTGATTTAATCTGGGTGGCGACGTGGCTCTTTTGTGGCCGTTGGATGAAGATCCAACAGTGCACACTGCGAGGAGAAATGCCTTCAGTAGTTAGGGGCATGGCGAGGGGAGGCTGCGTGGTGCCACATGGCGCCATCGTGGCCATCCATTCTTCTTCTCTTTACATCTAATGACGTAGGCCTTCATTTAAGTTGATTTTTGCACCGTTGGACTGTGAACGTCGATTTGAATCCATCCGTATGGTTGGATTTGTCATCTGAGGTCTAGATCTTCTTCAATTTTCCCCTTAGCTCTTGCTCTTCTGCGGACTCCTTAGGGTGCTACGAATGTTTGATTGAAGCAATCTTGGATGCGTAGGACTCCCGTCGTTATTCCGAATAGATCCATAAGGTTGGATCATTCATCTACAGCCCTGGATTATCTGCAATCATTAATACCTCTCAAATAACATAGTTTAATGCAGAAAACACATATACCAACTACGACGCAGAATACGTTACATATGCATACAGAATGTTCATGTAAAGCTAAGTTTTGGCATAATTCAAGGGAGTTGGACCTATGATTGCTGTGCAATCAACTACTTAACGTAGCTTATCTTAAATCACTTAAATATAATTAGTAATGCATGCATAATTTATTATACATAGCTATTCATTAATAACTTAAATAGTTTAAGTAATACTAACTCCAATTTAATTACTCAAATTAATAATTTAACTAATACTTAATTAACTTACAAGCATAACTTTTAAATATCTATTACTTAACTTATGTACTGAAGGTTACACTTAACTCAAATTGAGTTAAATATTTTTGTTATATAAGTACTTACCATATGCTATGCTTAATTAATCTACTTAGATTACATTAGACTAATTAAATTCTATAAAACACTTAACTTAATTAGAATACTTAAGTTATTGGCAGCTTAGCTATGTAATTATTCTACATTAGGCACGTGAATCAATTGCATAAAATAGAACACTAAACACTGCAACTATTTCCAAATGAATTTCAAACATTGAATATCTAAGTATTGGGAGTTAAAACTTAAATTGCATGAAAAGAAATGCTAAAAAAGATGTTTACAAAACCAAGCAATGCCGTCAATTAAGCTCAAATATTAAGCACAAGTCTTTCTTTCTTCTCAAGCTAAGTATAGAGCTAATACATAGCTCTTTACATTTAAGCACAGCTAACACTAAGTCACTCTCCTTATAGAAACTTATTGGTTAACATGGGTCAAATCAACAATCTTGATGGCTAGATTGACAGCCATGTGTCAGCACCATAACAAATCGCACACAGGCCACCCCTCCCTATGCCATTGGATCAACATGGTCAATAGTATGCTTAGATTATATGGTCATATATGCTCAATAGGGGAACCCACCCCTGATCGGGTGAATAGGCTATGGGCATAGTTACTAATATTTGTAGTTGAGCACTCTTCTCATGCCGATGAGGGACTAAAGAGTACCACTTTGCTTAAGCGTATGCCCTGCCTCCTCAGCAGAACTTCAGCAGTTGCTTCAATAATTAAAGTAGAAACTTCTTCAATTGAGCTGCACAATAGCTTCAACAGCTTAATCCAACTCAGATTCATCACAAGAATCGATCTACAGATTAAATCTTTGTCTTGGACTCATTAGAACACTAGCTTCTTAGCTCTAGCTTCTTCAATGTGTCATCTTAACAAGAGAGCTTGCTGACCTATACTTCTTCCTTAAACACCATCTCTCTTACACAAATGAACACTTGTGCCCAACAAACAACTTGAGCTAATTACAAGACCTCAAAACTAACTCTAAGACTTACATACTAACATAGAAAACTCTTCACATGCTTAACACAGTATAGGAGAGCAAGGAATGATTTAAACATAAAAACATGAAAGGTTAACTTCTAAACAAGTTCCTAGTATTTTCAGAAATCCTGATATGTTATTTTTAGACAAAAAGACCTAATCATAAGCTCATGTTCGTGAGCTCATTAAATGTCTAAAAGCCTAAACATTACGGTGACACATCCATTTATTTAGCATGCATTAGGATTGTTTGTGAAATCTCGATAATGATAAATATGTCACCGTAACTGCAAAAACACAGCATTTCAAATTTATGAAACCGTCTCTTAAAAATACGAGAATAATGTCGGGAGTGTGGGTCATCCCACAGGGAGGTAGGGATATCTAAATGATTTCCAACCTCATCAAGTAAACAAATTTTTTTTTTAATAAAAGGTAGTAAATGAAACAAACACGGAAACAAACATCAAGTGAACACGTAATGAAAATAGGAACTTTATTACTAATAGAAAATTAGAATAACAAAAAGAAAAAAATAATCTCAGATAGAAATTCGGTGATGTCGTGACAAGGGTGGAGAGTGCGGCCGACAGTCGTCAGTGGAGAATGTGCATGGAGTCGAGAGGTCGGAGAAGAGACGTTGCAGTTGAGGGTGGTGAAGAGCGTCGAGGGCGTTCTCGCACAGTGCCGTGTTGCATGCACGAGGGAGAGAGAGAGCGGAGGAGGAGAGCAGGCGTAGATGTCGGATGGCGAGGGGGTTCTCGTGGGGCGGAACCGGAGGGAGAGAGAGATGAACGAGAGAGGGGGAAGAGTTGAGAGGGGGGAATAAATCGAGCCTTGGGAATCTAAGGGGAAAATTCTACGGAGGAATGAATTAAGAAAGGACGGGAAAATAGGCGGAGGAATTGGAAGGAGGGCTCTACGGTACTGGAATTGAGAGACAATTGGTCGTATGGGAATCAGGAGAGAAAGATGATATCGGAAGGTAGAGGGCCGTGCATGGGCATTTATAGGGTGAGGAGCGGTGGAAAGGTTATGTTGAGGCTTGGGATTCGGTGGGAAGGTTTAGGATTTTTTCTGGGTGTTCGGTTGTTAGGAGATACAGGATTTAATGTGAGGTTGCTGTGCATCACCGTGGGATTTGGGTTGTTGAGGGGCTCCGTAGGTGGATGTTGCATAGGGGGTAGGATGGGTTCCGATGATGGTCGGGGAAATGCATGGACTATGTAGAGATATGGCTACGTTGGGTGTTGGGAAATCTATGGGTTTCGGTAGAGATAAGAGGAAGGAAAGTTACGTAGGTGGCATGGAATTGGAGCTAAGGGTCATGAGATTTGTTTTAACGTGGGAAATATTAGGTGTGGTGGACGTAGAAATTATATTGGTGTGGCTGTTTCATTTGTTGCATGGGAATGCATATTGGTTTGTGATTTGGGGAGTGGTGGACATGGATGGGCTATGGTGCAAGGGATTAAGATTTTTTTTTTTTTTCCTTGTTGAAGGGATAAGAGAAAAGGTCACGTAGGTAGGTTTGGAGGAGATATTTGATTACGTAGGATGCAAGGATATTTGGTGGGTGAGGTGTTGAGTAAAGGTTTGGATGTGGATTTATTTGGTAGTTTGGGTAAACATAAGTGGGTATGGGAATTTGGTTTGTAATTAGGTTAAGACTAATCGATTCTCGATTTGGATTTTGGTATAGGAAATAGGTTCAACCTCATCAAAATAATTTTTCCTCTCTGTAAAACTCCAATCAATTTCAAACTTGACGCCTGCACATATAAAAAAAATCAAGGAACACGATATAACTAGCAGCAAAAATTATAATTATATCCCTAAAAATGCAATATTTACAAAATACTATAATGTGGCTAATATAATCTAATCTAATGCAATGTAAACTATTTTTCTCTTAAACTAAAAATAGTTAGGCATAAATTATGTATATAAATATAGATTTATTACACCCTCATGCCTATCTTTTGTTAGTCTTCGAGCAAATACAAGAATGAAAAATATATGATGCATGCTATTTACAACTTAGCTCCCCAAGGGCTGATTTTTTTTTTTATATCAGGGGTTTAAGAAAAGCTTTCTTCTTTTCTTCTTTTGAAAGTTTGGAGATCCGGACATCATGAAAAGGTAGTAATAGTAGCATAAGTAACAAATTCAAGTGAAATGGCAATACACACTTAAAGTTTGTACTAGACCCTCAGTAAATATTTTATTAGGTAGGCAAAGTTCTTCCCTCGGGGATAACATAACAAGTATTCTTTGATTTGACGATGACTTTTTGGCTTGGGTAGGAGATGTCTGAGTTAACTGGATTTGTATTTGGTAGCTCAATCTCTTCTAGTGCTTCTTAAAGACTAGTATTTTCGAATTTAGATTTCCAGATTATTGAATAAATCAACATAAAGATGGGCTAGAAAAATTGTGCTCTCTTTAATCTTTTGTACTCTTCTCTCTTTTTTTTCTCTTCATGAGCTCACATCTCACGAGATTTGCAAATGTATTTGGTGGTCTCACATGGCATGACACTTTAATTAGGTTCTGATAACCCTACGACTAAGTCAGAAGCCCTCAGCCTATATTCAGGCGGTTAGAAATACAAAAAAAGTAAGTTAAGGCTGTATTTGGTGGTTCTTGAAGGTGGCAGATGTTTTTGCCTCAAAAGCATTTCAAAACATTTACTTGACTCACATTACGCAACAGTTTCGCAAATCTTTTTTTTTCTTCTTCTTTTCTTTTCTTTTTTTTTTCTCAAGCAAACAACTCCTCTATATGCAAATCTATTGGCACAATGCCACAACACAACATAGTGTTGCACGACATACATACTTTTATATGTGAGGCATTCTTGGGGATTTTTGGGATGACCAAGAGGATATCGGGTTGCTTATTTGGTAGAAGTGCCTATTCTCGACACCGAGTAGGGAACAGATAGGATGACGTATTTCTAACCTTGACATCAGTACCCTCCTTCAGTTGAGTTTTCCGTAGAGGATGGTTGTGACCATCCACCTCAGTCCTAGTTTTATCAGAACTTGCTCTATGTGTTTCTGCCTTATTTGGTAGTTCTCGTATGAAATTTCACACAGATTTAGTACGTAAGAACCGAGAGAGAAAACTATGCCCAACTCTAAGTGTGATTATTCAATTATTAAAGATTTGCTATACTAGCCTTAGAGCACTAGTAAACTCTCTGCTCTCACCTCACATATATTTTGGAGCTACTAGAAGATAGTTCACCTGACTCTTTGATTACTATCCAAGGGTTCAGGAGAAGAAGCAATGCTTCTTCTCAACAAACTAGAGATGTTTATCAATTTTCATAATAAATCCATTACAAAGTCTACATGTAAGTGAAATGGATATACTGGATTCTAAACTAAGAAATAATTCAAGAAGAAAATTCTCAATAAAACCTCCTTAGTAAAAAAATTTTTGATTTTTTTTTATTTTTTTTTTGAAATACATGCTATATTTAAGTGGTTTTTTCTTTAATGCGAATACATATAAGTAAGACTGATGGAAACTAGATATAGGTGACTCAGAAAAAAATTGTACCTACCCCCTGCCTATTTTTTGCAATGTCCTCATTGTATGCTGCTGAACAGAAAGTAAGCATGAGAAGGGGAAGATATCACCTGAATAACTCTGAATTATTATCGTTAAAACAGTAGCTCCAACCTAAAAAGAAATGAATCTATTATGTATAAGCAAAATTGGGTTGGGTTGCCTCCCAACAAGTGCTAAGTTTAATGCCTTCAGTCGGGCGTGCACCTCTCAGCAGTCTAAAAGTGCTGCCTTCTCTGGGATAGGTCCAGGTTCAATGTTCTCAATGTAAGGTTTCAGTCTCTGACCATTCACAGTGAAACTTTGACCTGTCTTTAGGTCTATGATCTCAACAGCTCCATGTGAAAAGATATGTGTAATAGTATAAGGGCCATTCCATCTCGACCTGAGCTTTCCTGGGAATAAACGTAATTTGGCATCAAACAACCAAACCCTCTGATTAGGTTCAAAGCTTTTTCTAGATATATGCAAGTCGTGGAAAGCTTTGGTTTTTCCCTTGTAAATCTAGGCAATCTCATAAGCATCATTACGAATCTCCTCAAGCTCAGTCAACTGCAACTTCCTATGCTTTCCTACTTTATCCAGATGATAGTTGCATTCCTTAATTACCCAATAAGCCCTGTGTTCTATTTCTACGGGGAGGTGACAAGCCTTAACAAACACTAAACAGTATGGTGACATCCCAATGGGGGTTTTATAGGCTGTACGGTAAGCCCAAAGTGCATCATCGAGCTTAGTAGCCCAATCCTTCCTATCGGGCCTAACTGTCTTCTACAATATATTCTTGATCTCCCTATTTGAAACCTCAGCCTGGCCATTTGTCTGTGGATGGTAGGGTGTAGAAATCTTGTGTGTAACCCTGTATTTAGCAAGAAGGTTCATAAACTGATTGTGTAAAATGGGTCCCTCCATCACTTATTATAGCCCTTGGCATCCCGAATCGGCTAAAGATGTTCTTCTTAATAAACTCCATAACGATCTTGTGATCATTCGTTTTAGTTGGGATTGCCTCGATCCATTTGGACACATAATCTACAGCTACAAGGACATTTTGATATCCAAAGGATGGTGTGAAGGGTCCCATAAAGTCAATACCCCAAACATCAAAGATTTCAACCACTAATATGGGGTTCAAGGGCATCATGTCTCTCCTAGTCATGTTTCCTATAGATTGGCATTGGGGACATGACTTAGAGAATGTGTGGGCATCTTTGTGATTGCTAGGCTAATAAAATCCACTCTGTAACACTTTGGCGGCCATTTTCTTCCTTGAGAAGTGTCCTCCACAAGAAGAATTATGGCAAAATGTTAAAATACTGTGGATTTCATTCTTAGGGACACATCTACGAATAATCTGATCAGTGCAATGTCTAAACAGTTCAAGATTCTCCCGTAAGTAGTACTTGACCTTAGAATAAAATTTATCTTTTCTCTGCTTGGACCAATCCTCAGGTATTCATCCAATAGCAAAGTAATTCACAATATTAGCATACCAAGGGGTTTGGACCTCTGAAATAGCTAAGATACTCTCATCTGGGAAACAATCAGCAATAGGTATGGGTGGCTTTGGAGTCACAACTAGGATTCGAGATAAATGATCAGCCACTACATTCTGCGCTCCTGCTTTATCTCTAATTTCTAAGTCAAATTCTTGAAGTAGGAGGATCCACCTAATTAGCCTTAGTTTGGCATCTTTCTTAGCTAATTGGTGTCTCAGAGCGGAGTGGTCAGTATAGATAATCACATGGGATCCTAGAAGGTAAGCTCTAAACTTTTCTAAAGCAAAGACAACTGCTAGCAACTCCTTTTCAGTGGTGGTGTAATTCTTTTTGTTATCATCAAGAGTCCTACTAGCATAGTAGATCACAACAGGTTTCTTTTCTATTCTTTTACCCAAGACAGCACCAACAGAGTAATCAGAGGCGTCGCACATGATCTCAAAAGGTGAGTCCCAGTCAAGTGGTTGTAAGATTGGTGCTTGAGTAACAGATTTCTTCAATGAGTCAAAGGCCTTAAGACAAAGATCATTAAAGTGAAAGGCTTGGTCTTTGGCCAAAAGGTTACTTAGAGGTCTAGCAATCTTTGAGAAGTCTTTGATGAACCTTCTATAAAACCCACATGTCCTAGGAAAGATCTTATTTGCTTAACAGATGTGGGTGGTGGGAGTTTGGTGATCAATTCAACCTTAGCTCTATCCACCTCCATTCCCCTATTAGTGACCACAAGTCCTAATATGATTCCTTCTTAGACCATAAAGTGGCTCTTCTCCCAGCTCAGAACTAGATTTACCTCAATCGATTTATTCAATACTCTTTGGAGGTGGGCTAAATAGGAATCAAAAGAGTCCCTAAAGGCAGAGAAATCATCCATAAAAACCTCCATAAAGTCTCCGATCATCTCAGAAAATATTGCCATTTTGCACCGTTGAAAGGTCATGGGTGCATTACAGAGACTAAATGACATTCTACGGAAAGCAAAACTTCCATAGGGGCACATGAATGTGGTCTTCTCCTGATCTTCGGGACTTATGGCCACTTGATTGTATCCTGAATAGCCATCTAGAAAACAAAAGTATTTCTAAGTAGCTAACTTCTCCAAAATTTGGTCAATGAATGGTAAGGGAAAATGATCCTTTTTTGTGGCTGAATTTAGCTTCCTATAATCAATACAAACTCTCCATAAGGAAGCCGTCCTAGTAGGTATAGACTCCCCATGCTCATTAATGATCACGGTCAAACCAGCCTTCTTGGGAACAATCTGAAAAGGGCTAACCCAAGGGCTATCAGATATGCGGTAAATAATTCCTACATCAAGCCACTTAATGATCTCTTTTTTCACAACCTCTCTCATATTCAAGTTTAATCTTCTTTGTAACTGGCGAGAAGGTTTCATTCCATCTTCAAGATAAATGTGGTGAGTATAGTAAGAGGGGTTGATTCCTCGGAGGTTAGCTATGGTCCAACCAATTGCCATTTTATGATCTTCTAGGACTTGAATGAGTTTATATTCTTGTTCCCAACTTAGTTTGGCATTAATAATCATAGGGAGAGTTTGATTTGGTCCTAGGAACACATACCTCAAGGTATCGGGCAATGGTTCAGTTCAAGCTGGGGTGGGGCATGGGTAGAGGGCGGGAAGGGTGTAGAATGTGAATTAGGTAGTCTCTCCACTTGAAAAGTCCAAGGAGGTTGTGTGTTAGATGTCGTATGAACCTCTTGTGGGTCCTCTTCGATTATGGGTTCTTTAACCAAATGGATCGACATAGACTCTTCAATCACTTTATCTACTTTTTCGAGTTCCTCGATCAAATCGCACACCTCATCATCAAGAGTTCGGGGTGCCTTAAAAATATTGGGTTGCATCTTTTGATCTCCAAAGGCAATCTCCATTCTTCCAATTTCACAATTAATATTAGCCTTGGCAGTGGCTAGGAAGGGTCTTCCTAAGATTATGGGTGTGTTGTGTAGTTTCTTTGGTACTTCCATGTCAAGGACAAGAAAATCAAAAGGGAAATAGAAGTCCTTGACCTTAACTATCACATCCTCCACTACCCCCAGAGGAGTTTTAATGGAACGATCGGCTAGTTGCAATGTAACATCAGTGGGTTTCAAATCACTGAGTCCAAATTTCTCAAAGATCACAGTGGGTATCAAATTTATGGATGCCCCTAAGTCGAGTAGAGCCTTCTCAAAACTCATGTCACCAATGACACAAGAAATCAACGGGGCTCTAGGATCTTTCTTCTTAGGAGGTAGATTCTTTAGAATTATAGAACTCACATGCTCAGAAAGAACCACCTTCCTAGGTGACTTTTTCCTAGCCTAACGCTTTTGAGTACAAAGGTCTTTGAGGAATTTGGCGTAGGCAAGGATGTGTTTGATAGCATCGAGGAGTGGGATGTTTATCTGGACCTATTTAAACAACTCAAGCAACTCCTCATTGTTGGATGGGTTCTTCTTTATTGGTTTCAATTTTTTCTAAGGCTTCCGGGAATGGGATATGGGTGGGTATTTCAACCTTGGGTTCCTGATCCTCTAGATTATCACCCTCAATATTAAATTCTCCATCCTTTTGTATAAGCTCAAAATCTTTTTGTGTTGACTGTACAGGATCTTTGGTGGTGGTCCCACTCCTTAATGTAACAGCATTCGCCATTGCATTCGAGTTTTGAGTGGGGTTCGGTAAAATTGGTTGACTCTGTTGTGGGTTTTGGTTGAAGCTTGGTGGTGCCTGGTTCATCATATTAGCTTGGTTTTGTTGGGGTAATCTATTTTGGTTAAACCTTGTGTTTGTATTATTATGGTTTTGGATGTTCCTAGGGTTTGGGATGGGTTGTGAGGGGAGAGTCCCATGTTGTCGTGAGTCAACAAGCTGACTAAGTTGCCCCTTAATTTCATTCTTGTCCTCCTGAGTCATTCGATTTTGTTGATTGATTTGCTCTTGTTGCTTAGTCAGTATTTCACCCATCATTTTGATCAACAATTCTGTCTGGGTCGGTTGGGTGGGTGGAGGGAGACTTTGGACATAGCTTTGCCTTGAAGATTGACCCTGATTAAAAGAGTTAGGATAAGGTTGTCTAATCTAGGTTTGGTGGGGCACTTGTCCTGCCTTCTGATTCGACCAAGAGAATTTTGGATGATTACGCCATCCAGGATTGTAAATACTAGAAAATGGATCATTCTTAGCATATTCTTGGATGGCCTGAACATCCTCGAATCCTGAGGATGGGTTGATCGAATAGGAAGAATTAGTATAAGCAAGAACAAAGGTTCCTTGTTGAGCCCCATAGGTAGGGTCTTGATAGTTCGGGCTTGCAAAGTGAGTTAGATTTAGGTTGTGAGGGTGCTCTCTTGCTGGAGTTTGGGCATAACAAAGAGGAGAGGAGTATGTCCCTTGATTGGGTATGGGCTAGGTGGTTTTGATTGTATTAAGAAATTCGTCAAACTTCTTAGAGACTGTGGTTCCCAGCTTTTCACATAGCTTTTCTAAGTCAACCTTATTTGGGCTAGCTTGAAGTTCATATATTCCACTTGGTTGACAAGTCCTTCCAAAGGTGTTCATAGAGACTTGGTTGAGGGAGTTTTCACTCATGCTTTCAAATAGGTCATATGCACTATCCTCATCTTTATTTAAAAAGGTACCCACACAAGCTACGTCCACATAATTTCTCAACTGCTCATTAAGTCCTTGGTAAAAAATTTGCACTAGGTGCCACTTGGGTATGACATGGTGTGGACATTTTCTGGCTAAGTCAATAAATCTTTCCCAAGCTTCATGCAGTTGTTCCCCAGATTATTGAGTGAAGGTTGTGAAGGGTCTCCTAAGGGTGTTTGTTTTTCCAATAGGGAAGAATTTTCTAAGAAAGGCATTCTTTAGTTCATCCCATGTGTTGATGGATTTTCCTATGGTTCTGTACCAATGGGTAGCTTTGTCTCTTAAGGAGAAGGGGAAAAGTTTCATCATCAAGACATCAAGATTCATGTTCCTAGGTTTTATAGTTTGACCAAGGGTGGTAAGTTCCTCAATGTGTTTTAATGGATCTTCAGTGTTAAGTCCATGGAAATGGTTTTGAATAAGACCTATCCAATGGGATTTGAGTTCAGAATCATCTTCAGGAACCCTTACATGAGGTACGGCATTGTAAGTCACGGGATCATAAAAGTCCCGTAAGAGTCAAGGTTGTGGTTGGTTTTGGTTTCTATTGTTGAGCCATTGCTCAAACTGTTCATGCAATTGCTCCATTAGCTTCTCCTGGTTTGGATTGGGTTGGTCAAGAAGTGGTGGATCCATTGTTGAGGGCTCGCTGGAATTAGGTTTCCTCCTAGGTTTGAAGCCTAAAGGTCCCTCTAACCTTGGTTTCCTTGATCTTGTACCACGCATGCACAATATCAATCAATCAACCATACACAAGACAAGAATGATTTTTACTTTCTTTTCAAAAAAAAAATTCAATGTTTGTATGTGATCAAGCAAGTTGTCAACTAGTTACGCACCCTAAATCAACCTACAAAGTTCCTTAAGATGTACACTTTGCTTAAGTGGTACTCTCAAGTGATCTATTGGGAAGTTACTCCAAGGACGGAATTAAGGGATGCAAGTAGGGCGAACCCTTCCTTTGAGGCGATGCGAATGCGGTGCCTCTTAACTACCCTTTTGTTCCTTTAAGGGGTGTCCACCCTCCTTACAGTATCAAAACACTGGGTCACATGACAATACCACTACCACAAGGCGAAGTAGGAGGGTCTACACCAATAAAGGGATCGGTGCCTATAGCCTTAAGGGATCAAGCCTTAGTGTGTTGCCTAATGTGTGTGCTCAGTGTCAGAACTGTGCATCACACCATAAATAATTTTTGATTTTCAAAACACAGACAAGTCCCTTTGAATCAGATCAACTATGATTTGGTTTTAAGGTTAAATCAGATAATCAGTCCCAATTCTAGTTAGCCGACCACTAAATTTGGTTAATTCAATCAATTTGGTAGTCTTGAATTTTAATCCAAATGCAAATGCATGAACAGGTGCTAGATGCAAAGATAGAAACGTGTACCTGTCTCCAGCAATCTTCGTGCAAATATGTATGAAATGCAAGGAAATAGATCTAACATGCTGCTCAATCACCCCTAAATGCATGCACCTAAGGGCATGCAACTCCTAAATATGCAGCTTGATTTTTTTTTCGTTTGAGGCAAGCAAGTGGAAATTGAATCACGCACGCAAAAGAATAGCCCCTAATTGCTAAAGAATGTGGGGACAGACCCCCAAAAATCAACCCCAATTTCAAGGGCGAGAAGACAGAAATAAAATTTGCGACGCAAGAGAATCCCCTGTGAAAGCAGGATCCAGGTCTCCTATGTATTCTCCGAGTGTGTGGGTGTCGCTTAAGGTTGGCGTCACTACTTTATTGTGCCTGTCACATGCCTTGGTCGCATCCCACCTACATGAACTCCTTTCTACGACTTGCTTTCGCAACCCTTCAAGATTTCGTCTCGCGTGCTTGGTACCGGCAAACAGATAGAGAAATATGTGTGGCTCATGAATGCTATGTCAGGAAAGAAAGTATCTCGAATATATGCCTCCTCGGCAATGACGCTAAAAACTGTTCGTGAAATCACAATAATGATAAATATGTCGTCGTAGGTGCGAAAATATGGCGTTTTAAATTTATGAAACCATCTCCTAAAAATACGACAATAATATCGGGAGTACGGGCCATCTCACAGGGAGGTAGGGATATCTAGATGATTTCCAACCTGATCAAGTAAATGATTTTTTTTTTTAATAAAAGGAAATAAATGAAACAAACATGGAAACAAATACGAAGTGAGCACGTAATGAAAATAAGAACTTTATTATTAATAGAAAATCAGAATAACAAGAAGAAGAGAAAAATAATCTCAGATAGAAATCCCGCGATGTCGTGACGGGGGTGGAGAGTGCCGTCGGTGGTTGTTGGTGGAGAATGTGCACGGAGTCGAGAGGTCGGAGAAGAGACGTTGCAGTTGAGGGTGGTGAAGAGTGTCGAGGGCGTTCTCGCGCAGTGCCGTGTTGCATGCACGAGGGAGAGAGAGAGCGGAGGAGGAGAGCAGGCGTAGATGTCGGATGGCGAGGGCGTTCTCGTGGGGCGGAACCGGAGGGAGAGAGAGATGAATGAGAGAGGGGGAAGAGTTGAGAGGGGGGAATAAATCGAGCCTTGGGAATCTAAGGGGAAAATTCTACGGAGGAATGAATTAAGAAAGGACGGGAAAATAGGCGGAGGAATTGGAAGGAGGGCTCTACGGTACTGGAATTGAGAGACAATTGGTCGTATGGGAATCAGGAGAGAAAGATGACATCGGAAGGTAGAGGGCCGTGCATGGGCATTTATAGGGTGAGGAGCGGTGGAAAGGTTATGTTGAGGCTTGGGATTCGGTGGGAAGGTTTAGGATTTTTTCTGGGTGTTCGGTTGTTAGGAGATACAGGATTTAATGTGAGGTTGCTGTGCATCACCGTGGGATTTGGGTTGTTGAGGGGCTCCGTAGGTGGATGTTGCATAGGGGGTAGGATGGGTTCCGATGATGGTCGGGGAAATGCATGGACTATGTAGAGATATGGCTACGTTGGGTGTTGGGAAATCTATGGGTTTCGGTAGAGATAAGAGGAAGGAAAGTTACGTAGGTGGCATGGAATTGGAGCTAAGGGTCATGGGATTTGTTTTAACGTGGGAAATATTAGGTGTGGTGGACGTAGAAATTATATTGGTGTGGCTGTTTCATTTGTTGCATGGGAATGCATATTGGTTTGTGATTTGGGGAGTGGTGGACATGGATGGGCTACGGTGCAAGGGATTAAGATTTTTTTTTTTTTTCCTTGTTGAAGGGATAAGAGAAAAGGTCACGTAGGTAGGTTTGGAGGAGATATTTGATTACGTAGGATGCAAGGATATTTGGTGGGTGAGGTGTTGAGTAAAGGTTTGGATGTGGATTTATTTGGTAGTTTGGGTAAACATAAGTGGGTATGGGAATTTGGTTTGTAATTAGGTTAAGACTAATCGATTCTGGATTTGGATTTTGGTATAGAAAATAGGTTGAACCCCATCAAAATAATTTCTCTTCTCTGTAAAGCTCTAATCAATTTCAAACTTGATGCCTGCACACATAAAAAAAATCAAGGAACCAGATATAAGTAGCAGCAAAAGTTATAATTATACCCCAAAAAATGTAATATTTACAAAATACTATAATGTGACTAATATAATCTAATCTAATGCAATGTAAACTATTTTTCTCCTAAACTAACAATAGTTAGACATAAATTATGTATATAAATATGGATTTATTAAGGATGTAAATTGATGAATTTATATTTTTGATTTAATTACATAATTCATGCATTGCATTCACAATTAAAGTTATTTGGAATTGACATAGAAAGGTATGTAATTAGGTGCATTACATGCATTATTTTAATTAACAAAGAACTTAAAGATTTGTGCAAAAATAATCCTAATATTTTATTTTATTAATTTTCTCCATCGGTAGGTAACCGCTCCACTTCCTCCTCTAACGGCCATTCAATCTCAGCATTCACTCGATGGAAAGAGTGGATCTCCTCCTACCTATTTGGATTTCAAATCCATGTAGCCACAGATACAAAGGAGGAGGAATGGTTGCCATTCACAGGAGGCCTCCATCCCTACTCCTCACCGTGTAGAGAACTTGTTCTCATCTGCTTCACTACCACCGGCCAACTGCGGTGGGGCTTTGCCACCGTGTGCATGAGGGGTGATAGCCCCCACCGCCATTGCAAAGCTCCGTATTACAATCGCCAAATCACCTCCCCCGACGACCGCCACTACTCACCTTCTCGCTCACTTAAGTTCCCAGACATCCAAAGTCCTTGCCTTTGTCCATGCCATCATGCCTCTACTGCCCGAGCGCATCTCCCATGCATCACATGTACCACCAGCATTGCTTGTGTCATCCTCATAGCAACTCCACCAGCAGATGCAGCAGTGCACGTCATCTAGCAGTACCTTCAACCTACCCACAGCCAGCAACACACTCGCATCTTCCCTTGCACGCATGGCCAGGACGGCATCCGCTCATGCAGCAGCGCGCAACCTCCACTGTGTGCCTCTTTGATGCATTCCCGCCATGCTCGTAGCAGTGCACGTCCTCAAGCAGCACCACACTCCACGCACATGCTGTCCCTCACTGTGCCCCCACTCCAGGAGCCCATCGTGCGCCACCTCTGCCACGCCCGTCCACTCCTCGGTGCCAGGAGCCTTCCCATGCTCCATGCACGGCCAGTAGCCACCGGAACACACGTCCACTATAGCTTCATCTGACCACCTTGAGGTGCCTTGCACTTCGTTGCGATTGCCAACACGGAGCCCTCGGTGTAGAGATCCTCCTCCAAGCTTCACACCTTTGGCCATTCCCTCCTCCTCGTGCATGGTCATGGGGAAGTAATCACCTATTTTTGCACAGTAAAACTTGCATTAGTTATTACCAGCATATGCGGTTGCCACTTCATTTTCTTAATTTCAGTATTATGTTGATTTTATGAGAACCCCCTTCATTATTTCGCTTATTAAGCAAATCAATTTCTTAACCTTAATCTATGTTGGTTTTCATTCAATTCTTGGAAGAATTTTGCTATAGGAGAAGCTTAATTCGTAATTACATTTAAGTGCCATTTTGAGGATTTTTTTATTTCTTTATTGTGGTACACATTACATTGAACACCCTCATATATGGCTTAAATGCAACTTCAACTTACACTTTTATTTAAACTCATATCTATGCGATCTTTCGACGTAATTTCTTGAGGAAAACATTTGTGAACAATAATTTTTAATTATTGCGAGTTTGTAATAGCCATTGCCTCCCTGTGGACACGACCCACTCTTTTGCGAGTGGTTTAATTTTTACTGTTTTGATTTGCAGTTTTCCATCACTTGTATACTACAACATGCCATTCTTTATCCGAAACAACGAAGGTGAAAATCGACATATCAAATGTCGCGTTGCCAGGGAGGCAACAGGCTTAATTAAATCGCATTCATTCATTTGTTCACATTGATTCAAATTTTTTGAAGCACATTTAACTTTGTATCTTATTGTTCTAGTGCGAGTGAATATGTTCTGCGACACACATTCTACGACTCGCCATCACACCAGCCATCGTGAGAGGTGACCCTTGACATCACCAGACAAGAATTGTTTGAGCCACCTTGTAAGGAACCTGATTGCCAGAAGAGGAAGGACGAGGACGTGACAATCATCTCCGCACATTTGATATCTAATTTGATTAGGTCGGATTAAGACTTTAGACTTAATTTTCATTGCACATTTTGGTTTGAAACCCTTGTTCTGGGATACATTTTTAGGGGTTTGTTCCCCGACTTTCTTTTAGGCCCTTGTTGGGTAACTTTTTGGGAACCTGTTCCCTTTTCTTTAGATCGACGTTTTCCTTTGAGGGTTGTTTATCCTTAATTTGTTTGTGCTTAACTAGATAACAAAAAAATGAGCTTCCTACTAGAAGCTGCCTAACTTAAGACGACCATTTTGGTGTGAATTAGCAACCTCTAGATTTGATTTATTTGCATGCATCTTGCATTGCTGATTGCTAGAGGGAAGGTACATTTTCTTTCTTTGCATTCTATATTGTTCACGCATGAGCATTTGGATTTAATTACAAGACCACCAAATTGAATTGAAAAGATCTAAGAAGTGGTGACATATTTTCTTGAAAAAGGACTTTAAGTTAAGGAGGAACACTAAAAACCAAGGACTTGAATTGAGACATGGTGCTGTGGTTCAAAATTCAAAACTCAAAATTTTTACGGTATATGCACACTTGTATCTCTTGCATCGTGGCATGCCTTTAGACACTCCTAGGTCTTGGAACTGCTGGGAGAAGAGCCCTCCAACCATTGGATTCTGAAGTGTTCAGAACTTGAGATCAAAGGTTTTCTAACTCCAAAGAGGGGGATACCCTGTCACCAATTTTTAGGGGTAGTTAAGAAGCACCACGAAAGCACAGCTTCAAAGGAAGGCTTAGGCCTACTTGCATCCCTCGATCTTCCATCTTTGGAGTTGCTCTACCATTTGAGATTTAGGGAAGAACACTTAAGCACCAACTAGGTCTTTTTAGGCATTTCGTAGGTTGATAATAGATGCATAATTGATTGGGCAACTTGCTTTGTCACCTACAATTTGAATTAAAGTCGAAAGCCTAAATTTGTAAAGACCTAACAAGTCCTTTTGAATTGTGTTTGTAGTGCATACTTGGTAGGGGATCTCTTTGGAGACAACTTGTGTTTGATCCTGAATATGAAAGAATACTAAGAAGGGACCACCCAAGGGAAGAAATGGCTGGTCAAAGGAGCCTTAAGGAATATTTCATTCTGACCAACCAAACTGGCTCTGCACTACGTAGAACTAGAGGTGATAATCCTTATGAGATCAAAAGTACCATATCCTTGCTACCCTACTTTATAGTACTGCTAAGGAAGACCCTTACAGGCATATAGAGGAATTCACTGAGGTCTATTCTACGGTGAAGCTACAGGGCGTTACTAATGATGCTCAAATGTAGACCCTCTTTCCTTTCTCCCTCAAGGACAAACCTAGGTATTGGTATCATACCCTTGATGATATTAACACTTGGGATGCCTTGAAGAAGGAGTTTCTGAAGAAGTACTTCCCCATGAGCAAAACAAATCACTTTTGGAGGGAAATTATGAGTTTTGTTCAAAAGGATGGGGAAGCTTTCCATGATGCTTAGGAGCGCTTTAATAACCTTTTGAGACTTTTCCCACATCACTAGGTGCCCAAGTGGCAATTGGTTGAAAGGTTTTACATCAGACTTTGTGATTTGCATAGTCAGACTCTGGATGGTGCCTGTGTAGGAACTTTTCTATCTAAGACTGAGGATGAAGCTTGGAACTTTTTTGATAGTTTGAGTGAGAAATCTATTCACTTGAATTCTGCCTACATGGATAGAAAATCCATTCTCATGCAAAGAAAGTTGGAGGAAAATGAGGCAAGGGACACCCAGAATTTAGACTATCAGATTCAATTGTTGAATCAAAACATGGAAAGGCTTATCTCAAGCCGGGGCCAATTTACATCTAACACCTCCACATCCCAACCTTCAAAATTCTCCATATGCGAAGGCAATACACATGCCACTGTGGATTGCCATTTGGCCTCCCAAATCCCTGAGCTCGTACAAGAGGATCTAAATGCTGCTCAAGGGTTCCATCCCAGACCTCATAATGACCCTTTTTCCAATACTTATAATGAGGGATGGAGAAATGACCCAAACTTTTCCTAGAGACAAGGGAATGTTTCAAATTCAGGGTATTATAAACCACAACCCTTTCAAAACCAACAAATGAACCAACCTCGGACCTTTGCCCAACAAAAGACCTCTGAGATGGATGAATTGAAGGCATTGTTGAGAACTATGCAAGAAAGTCAAAGTGGCATCATCAAATCTCATGACAAGGCTATACATGAAATGAAATCACAAATAGGATACCTTGTTGAGGCTGTTAGACAGAGGGAAACTGGGAACCTTCCCAATGCTGCTATGGAGAATCCTAAAAGAAAAGGGACTGCCTTTATGGAGAACTCCCAGGCAGTGACTATTTTGAGGAGTGGGAAAGAAATTTCCAAACCCGATGCTCCTATAGTCTCACCTTCTGAAAAACCATCCACCATGACATTCACCCCGACTGGAGAAGACTTGCCCAACTTTCCTCTACTTGAAATCATCTCATCGGAAGAGGTTGCCCCTATTCCACCCCTTACTTGACGTGACAACCCTTCCACCCAGAGATTGAGAGTGCCCTTTCCATAGCACTTATCCACCTCTGGGCAGACTTCTACTACCTCATCTGGAGTCAAAGGTAAGATGGAAGAGATCACAGAAACTTTCCAAGAAGTGCAAATTAAATTGCCTTTACTAGAAGCTATCAGGCAGATTTCGTCTTATACCTGCTTCCTAAAGGACCTGTGCATGAAAAAGCGACAATCTAGGAAACACGTCCAATCAGAAGTTGCCCTACCTAATTCTGTTAGCTTAACTATTTAACATGGCACACCCTCGAAACTTAAGGACCCAAGAGACCCATACATCTTGGTGGCTATTGGTGACTTACAGATTGATGGGGCTATACTTTATCTGGGTGCGGGGGTGAACATCTCTCCAAGCTACGTATATGAACAACTCAGGGCAAGCAATTTGAAGCCTAGTCCGGTAATCCTCCAAGTTGCTGATCGATCACTCAAGAAACTACGGGGAATTCTGGAAGATGTCCTTATGAGAGTAGAAGATTTCTTCTTCCCCATTGACTTCTTAGTTTTGGACACTGACCCTACGAACAAGAAAACCAAGCCCTCCATCATTTTAGGTTGCCCCTTCTGTGCAGCTTCACATGCTTCAATCAATTGCAATACTAGGGAATTAAAAATGGGCTTTGGGAATATGAAAATCTAGCTTAATGTGTTTGTGCTTATAAACAAGTCGAGCTTAAGGATTGTTCTCGAGTTGAGGTGATAGATGACCTGATTGAAGAGATAACTCCTGCAATGTTATGTGATGACCCCATTCAGTATGTCATGCTAAATGAGCATTCCCATCTCTTGGAGGAATGTGAAGGGGATATACTAGAACTTGAGGAGTTGCTTGGTGTTTCTACTGAGTCTCTTTCTCCATCATTTTTGCCCTAGGTAGATTTGCCACCTGAGATGGGGACATCTACTATCAAAACCCTCAACCATACAAGCCCCTGACCTTGAGTTGAAACCCTTCCCAGACACTCTCAAGTACGTCTTCCTGCGTGCCAATGATACGCTCCTCATTATCATTTCGATTATGCTATCTAAGGCATAGGAGGGAGCCCAGATTAAATGCTTGTCTAGGGACAAGGAAGCTATTAATTGGAGCATTGCTGACATTAAGGTTATAGACTCTACACTCTGCATGCACCACATTTATACTAATGATTCCATCAAGCCATTTAGGGACATGCAGAGACATTTGAACCCTAATATGAGGGAGGTGGTTAAAAAGGAAACCCAAAAGTGGTTGGATGCTGGGATCATATATCCCATTGCAGATAGTAAATGGGTAAGTCCTACTCATGTGGTGCAAAAGAAAGCAGGCTTTATAGTGGAATTTAATGACCAAGGTGAAAAGGTTGTGACTAGACTCTCAACTGGATAGAGGGTCTGTATTAATTACTGCAAGCTAAACACCACTACCCAGAAGGATCACTTTACCTTGCCTTTTATTGATCAAATTCTCTAGAAATTGGCAGGTAATAAGCACTATTGCTTTCTCTATGGATATTCTAGGTACAACTAGGTTGCAGTCTTCCCTGATGACCAAGAGAAGATGATGTTCATGAGTCCTTTTGGTAGCTTTGCATTTAGGCATATGTCATTTGCGCTATGTAATGCACCTGCAACCTTCCAGTGGTATATGATGTCCATTTTCTTGGACATGATTGACGAGTGTGTTGAAGTGTTTATGGATGACTTCTACATTTACGGCTCATCTTTCGACCAGTGTCTCTAGCACCAAGAGAATTTCCTGAAGCAATGGAAGGAGATCGATTTAGTCCTCAACTAGGAGAAAAGCCACTTCATGGTACAAAAAGGAATTGTACTTGGGCATGTTATGTCTGAGCGAGGCTTGGAAGTAGATAAAGACAAGATTGATTCTATTTCCAAACTTCCATTGCCCATGAATGTCAAATAGATTAGATCCTTTCTGGGCCATGCAAGCTTTTATAGGTGTTTTATTAAAATTTTCAGTAAAATTTCTAGGCCACTTTGTGACCTGTTGGCTAAGGAATCTTCAATTTTGATTCAAAGTGTGCTGAGGCCTTTCAAACTCTGACGGAGGCCTTGATCTCTACGCCTGTTCTCCGAGCTGCTGATTGGACACTCCCATTTGAGCTGATGTGTGATGCTTCAGATTCTACAGTAGGAGCAATCCTTGGACAAAGGGTTGAGGGAACACCTCATGTGCTACACTATGCCAGCAAGACTTTAACCGAACCACAGCAAAACTACACTGTCATTGTAAAGGAATTACTTGCTGTAGTTTTTGCTATGGAGAAGTTTAGGTCTTATCTTCTTGGGTCTAAGTTGGTTATTTGCACTGATCATGCGGCAGTGAAACATCTCATTGCTAAGAAGGATTCTAAGCCATGTCTGATTCGGTGGATTCTACTCTTTCAATAATTTGACTTAGAGATATGTGAAAAGAAAGGAGTAGAAAATGTTGTGGCTAACCACCTGTCTCGCCTTCCACTTGACGACTCTCCATCTGGGGACCTCTATGAGACATTTCCTAATGAAACCCTTATGGTGGTAACACCAACTTCACCTTGGTATGTTGATACCATCAATTACTTGCTCACTGGAGAAACTCCTAGCTCTTGGGATGAGCATAAAAGAAAGAGATTCATTTCCCAAGCTTGATACTTTCATTGGGAAGAGCCTAAATTATTTAGAATTGGACAGGACCAAGTATCGAGACATTACTTGCCTGAAGAGGAGCAACAAAATGTGCTGAGTTTTTGCCATGAACTTCATTGTGGAGGATACTTTGGGGCAAAGAAAACTACTTTTAAGGTTCTCCAGTCCAATTTTTGGTGCCTTTATTATTTAAGGATTCTCATAATTTTGTTAAGGCCTGTATTAGATGTCAACGGATGGGAACGATTGGGAAGAGGAGTGAGATGCGTCAACACCCTATTCAATATGTTGAAATTTTTGATGTTTGGGGAATTGACTTTATGGGCCCTTTCCCT
Source organism: Thalassia testudinum (assembly GCA_037157565.1). Classification (NCBI taxonomy): domain Eukaryota; kingdom Viridiplantae; phylum Streptophyta; class Magnoliopsida; order Alismatales; family Hydrocharitaceae; genus Thalassia; species Thalassia testudinum. The sequence goes on from JAZHRO010000063.1 coordinate 16,097,640, forward strand.
TCATCCCATGGTTATGAATATATCTTGGTGGCAGTTGATTATGTCTCTAAATTGATAGAGACCATTCCTACATGCACAATTGACCACTCTGTGGTCTTGAAATTTGTGAAGGCCAATATCATATCTCGTTCTAGCTACCCCAAGACCATTATAAGTGGTGGGTGACCTCATTTCTGAAACCACCACTTCAATCGGCTACTCAGGAGTCTGGGAGTGACTCACAAGATCGCTACCCGTTACCATCCTTAGATGAGTGGCCAGGTTGAAGTGTCAAATAAGGAGATAAAGAACATTTTAGAAAATATCGTTAGACCAGATAGGAAGGACTGGTCCCAAAAGCTCGATGATGCTTTGTGGTCATATCAGACGGCTTATAAAACCCCTTTTGGTACATCTCCCTTTTGGATTGTGTACAGGAATGTGTGCCATTTACTTGTTGAGCTGGGACATAGGGCACTTTGTTCTATTTGAAGTGTCAACATGGATTTAGAAAAGGCGGGTAAGGTACGACTTCTGAAATTAAGTGAGCTTGAAGAGCTGTGGAATGATGCTTATGACACCTCTCAAGCTTATAAAGAGAGAAATAAGTTCATGCATGATAAGTATATCCTTAGAAAGACCTTTGAGCCCAAATAACAAGTCTGGCTTTTCAATTCCGGACTTAAGCTTTTTCCAGGAAAATTAAAATCTCATTGGGATGGGCCTTACATAATCACTAAAGTGTTTCCACATCGAACTGTGGAGACCAAGAGCCCTTCCTCTTCGGCAAGTCCCTTTATGGTCAACGGCCAATGGTTAAAACCATAAATTACTTTGAATGGCCATTTGGTTGATGAGGTCACTCTTGAGGAGCCTTAGCACCTGTCATTCTCCGCCTCAAGTAATATCTTCCTTTAACGATTTTGTTTCCAGTGAGGGCATTGTGTGAACCAGGTATGGGGGGGTAGCACCTGAGGCATCTATTTATAGCATGTCTACATTTGGCATTCATTCATGCATATTGAATTTAAAAAAAGAAAAAAAAACATTTTGCATTATTGAGCTTAACTGGCTGGGCCCTGCATTCTCAAGCAGACCAAAACTTTAGGTTAGACTAACTTGACTCTAGGTGTCGAACTATAGAAGCTAAGTGAGCTACTAGCTTTAGACCTTTAGGGTCCTTTGTGGATTTAAAAACTTAAGTAGGAGTCAAGTTGTGGACCATTCCTTAAGAGGTTTAGGAAGGAAATCTAGGGATTAAGTTAAAGACTGGGCAGTACTTGATGTCTTTTTCTACCTTTTGGTTTATGGGTCCTTGTAACCTAAGCATCCAAATTTTACACACACTTGGTCTTGTGTAAATTGTGATCACCCTAATTCATTTCTTAAAGAAAAGTTGGTTCTCTTAGTTTTGACTTAGGAGAATCTTGAAAACACAATTTGAATGGAAGAGTTCCTCCCGTAGGAGAGGTGGAGTACATACTCACCTTGAGGATGTGATGATAACATGTCACCTCCTTGGTGCTTGTCTCTTAGGATATCCATCCTAATAGGGGCATGTAAGTGCATTGTGTGGTTCAAGAAGCATAGGCCACCCTATCTCGAAGTGCGGATTGCCACAGGCCTGAATTCGATTAAGAAATCCATGGGCAATACTATCTCAAAGTGTTGATTGCTAGGAGTTCTTGGGGTCACTATGGGCGATACTATCTCGAAGCATCGAAAGCCAAGCACCCTTCGAGGTTCGGTGATAGGGACAATGAATCTGACATAGATCGTGCTGAAAGCTTATCTAAGGTTAGACTTAAAGGAATCAAACAAAAAAAACATATATATATTAAAAGAAAAAAAAAATCTCTCCTACTCTCTTTGCACGTTGACAATCAAACCAACCTCAAATAACTCAGACCAATGCATATGCACAGATGCTTTAATCTATGGAATAAATAAATACTAGGTTAGAGTTAGAAATCAAGGAAACTTGTGCCTATAACTCATCTTTAGCCAACCTAGTCTGTAACTTAGCACCTACTTGGGAACTTTAGGTCTAAAGTCCAAACTTAACATGCTTCTAAAGGAAGACCAATTGGGTTGGCTATTCTACTAGGAGTGATATGTTATTGCTTGGATTTGCTAGGAACTAGCAAAAATTGGGCATGGAGGCATTTGATAAGTTCATATTTGTGAGCTCATAAATGTCTAAATGCCTAAGCATTAAGGTAACACATCCATTTATTTAGCATGCATTAGAATGTAAAAAGATTAATTTATATTTTTGATTTAATTACATAATTTACTCATTGCATTTATAATTAAAGGCATTTGAAATTGACTTAGAATGGCATGTAATTAGGTTCATTACATGCATTGTTTTAATCAACATAGGACTTAAGGATTTGTGCATAAAGAGTCCTAATATTTTATTTTATTAATTTTCTCCTTGCGTAGGTAACAGCTCCACTTCGTCCTCCGGTGCCCATTCAATCTTCACAGCTACCAGCATTCACTCGACGGAAAGAGTGGATCTCCTCCTGCCTATTTGGATTTCAAATGCTTGTAGCCACATCTACAAAGGAGGAGGAACGACTGCCATTCATAGGAAGCCTCCATCCCCACTCCTTATCGTGCAAAGAACTTGTTCTCATCTGCTCCACTACCACCGGCCAACTGCGGCGGAGGTTCGCCACCGTGGGCGTGCAGGGTGACAGCCCACACCGCCATCACAAAGCTCCATATTACAATTGCTAGATCACCTCCCCCGACGACTGCCACTGCGCACCTTCCTGCTCAGTTAAGATGTCCAGGAACTTTCCTGGACATTAAAGGTCCCTGCCTTTGTCCACGACATCACGCCTCTACTACCTGAGCACATCTCCCGTGCATCACGTGCACCACTAGCATCTCCCATGTCCTCCTCGCAGCAACTCCACCCACAGATGCAGCAGTGCGCATCTACAGCTGTACCTTCATCCTAGCCACAGCCAGCAGCACGCCCGCATCTTCTCTTCCGTGCACAGCCATCAAGGCGTCTGCACATGTAGCAGCGTGCAACCACCAGTGCATGCCTCCTTGCTACATCCCCGCCATGCTCACAGCAGTGCCACACTCCATACACATGCAGTCCCTCATTGCACCCCCTCGCCAGGAGCCCACGGCGTGCCACCTTCGCCATGCCCATCCACTTCTTGGTGACAGGAGCCTTCCCGCACTCCACGCATGGCTAGCAGCCACCGGAACCCACCTCCACTGTAGCTCTGTCCAGTCACCTTAGGGCACCTCGTACTTTGCCGTGACCGCCATCATGGAGCCCTCGGTCTAGAGATCCTCCTCTAAGCTTCACACATCCGGCCATTTCCTCCTCCTTGCGCTCGGTCATGGGGAAGAAATCCCCTATTTTTGCACAGGAAAACTTGCATTAGTTATTACCATCATATGCCATTGCCACTTCATTGTTTTGATTACATTATTATGGTGATTTATGAGAACCCCATTCATTGTTTAGCTTTTTAGGCAAATCAATTTCTTAACCTTAATCTAAGTTGGTTTTCATTCAATTCTTGGAAGAATTTTGCTATAGGAGAAGCTTAATTTGTAATTACATTTAAGTGCCATTGTGTTGATTTTATTCTTATTTTATTATGGTAAACATTACATTGAACTCCCTCCTATTTGGCTTAAATGCAATTTCAAGTTACACTTTTATTTAAACTCTTATATATATAATTTTTCGACAAAATTTCTTGAGGAAATCATTTGTGAACATAAATTTTTAATTATCGAGAGTTTGTAATAGTCATTGCTTTCCTATGGACACTACCCACTCTTCTGTGAGTGGTTTAATTTTTATTATTTTGATTTGTGGTTTTCCATCACTTTCATATTACAACACGACATTCTTTATGCAAAACAACGAAAGAGAAAATCGACATATCACAGGAGACACACACCTACAAGCTCAAAGAACACTATATTATCTTAAGTTGAACCCATCAATCATAGTAAAGCTCAACTGATTCAGACTATTTCGAAACTACTCAAAAGTGATTCCAACAAAGCACTAATAACCTGAAGAACGTCTTGTAGCCCCTAAAGATGACCTTAAGAGCTTTGACCTCTCATGGCGGCATAGGGTTGATAGATGCAAGGCAAAATTGACTTTTAGTTACAAAGATTTTCAAATCAAACTAACAATCCCAACAGACTTTATAAGATCTGTAGAAACTGTTGAGATCAAAATGAAGAAAATTTGATCATTCTAAAGGCCCTCTCAAGTTTGCTCAGAGTTCACAATGGTTCTTGATCATAAGAACTAAGAGTCTAACAACAAACTGAAGATTTTAACAAAGTTAGGACAACTTGGTGGTACTTCTCGACCTATATTTAAGCTTGAAAGGTGAAGGAATAGTGATGTGTAACTCTGCCGAAGCTAAAGAAGGCGAAGGTGCTCAAGTAAGTATGATCAATAGAACTCTATTCAAAAGATTGGAAATTAATGTTTGGAGTCTACTTGAGTGATATGAAGTCTTTAGTATATGATTTAATCAATTAATCTCCAGATGGATATCATCATGAGTTGGTTGTTAGAGTATCAGACTCAATGAAACTCCATGTGAACTAGCCCAGAAGATTCCTAACCACCTTCGAATGATCAAGAACATTTCAATTTGATCAGGGATTATCTACTAAGATATTGTAAACTCAAATTGATCAAAAATGAAACTTGAGCTTTCCTAATTAGTTAAGAAAAGGAACCAATTAATAAGTCAAGGTGAATTGCTCTTTGAGTTGTGGTGATGGTAGAGGTGATCAATTACGTGGAAGAGCTCCTTCAAAGCTCCACCATGGACAGCGGAGGTCTGGAGGTTGGACGAAATTGGGTGTTTGATTTATGGAGGCTAATAGAGGGAAAGATGCGGAATATGGCCATGGAAGTCAAAGAAGATGGTATTGGTAAGCAAAGCCTAAATAGGCTCACTAAAATTGGAGGAGATGAGATGATTGCAAACTAAACTAAGCCAATCGATCTAATTAAGTACACTAAACTACTCTACACAACTAGGTAAAGCGGTACAAACACTAACCAGGAAGAAATGATGATGAAGGCCTCAACGATTATTCATCGGAGCTAAGAATGAAGTAGTCGAGGTAAGAGGCGAGTCAACGATGATCGAAAGTGGAGGGGAGGATTTGGCGCAAATCCACCGTTGTTAGGGCATGCATTGAGGAAGATGGGTTAAGAGAGCCGGTATCTCCATTGGAGAGAAATCTGGAAGGAGTTGAGAAGACTTGCCAGAGGTTGGATGAATAACCTCCTAACTGGGCATAGTGAAGAAGGGGAAAGGGACTTGATATTAGAAGATCAGAGGGGTGGAGACCTATTTATAGGCTTCGATGATGGCAAGGAGGGATGAATGTGGATGATAGGAGGTCTAGGTTCCTCCCAACACTAATCATCGGCTCCGACGACGATGTAGGTTGCCACATCAAGTGAGGTAGTTAACAGTGAATCCATGCTATTGGATGGAGAGGATTACTTGGGATATTTCGTGATTGTCAAGGAAATGGTGAAGAGCCATCCGATGGTCGGTCATCAGAGAAGAAGGTCATTGATAGTTGTCAATCGCTGATAAAGAACTGAAGAAGAAAAAGATGTGAAGGGCTGACTTCAATGGATCGATTTGTAAATATGGAAGGACCTATGAGTAATAAAAAAGACTAGATTAATTAATTCTTAGTGACTGAAATGCAAAACATTAATTTAAATATATAAATTAAGTATTTCTTTTCCAACCTTTTTTATTAAGTTATATATATGTTACGGAATATTGTTATGGGTCAAAATTACATTTTTATCCCTTTTTATTGTACTTAATATTAATGGTTAATATTAATATTTGTATCATTAACTTATACTCTACATTACATATAAGCTTAATTTTCGAAATTATAAATAGCTTTATTTATAGAATTAAGTCCTTGTTATCAAATAAACATTGAGGAATGCTTATTATACAATAATTATGCTAATTTAAGGTATAATTAAGGTCCACACTCAATATTAATTTATTTATTAATTAAATCATTTTTAATGTGATTGTTAACCAATTAACTAGGTTAACTAGCTTATTTAAGTGAATTAGAAGGCATGATGAGTCCCTCATCATACCTTCATGCCTATATTTTGCTAGTCACTAGCAAACTAATCAGTGAATATGTTGAATTAAAACACATTAGGGTTTTGTTAAGAATAAAGAATAGTTATGAATTCTAAGTGCAGTATTAGGTGAGAAGATTTTTAAGGAATTTTTAACTTTTTATGTTTTTATAAATAGAGCTATAAATAACAAAATGCTTATGAGTGATTTCTTTCCAGAGCATTAAGTGAGAATCCACTTACAAAGAAGTCACAACTCAAGAGTACTTCTCAAAATAGATACTTGTGAAAAATAGACCCTTGACGGGAAACTCTACTGAGTTACACCATCTGATACCCTTTTTTGTATCTCGTATACCACTCAAAAGCTTCAAAATTAGAGAGGTCACGATGTACTAAATATAACAAGACTCAAAGATTAGGAATCAATTTCTAACTAAACAATTTAACAAAACACATATTAGTCCTAGAGCTTGTGACTTCTAATTTTAATTGACTCAAGTTTTCGTAAATCAACTATACACCTATTATTAACCAAACTTTTGAAAGTAAGATAGACCCTTAAACCAATTGTTCCACAGCGTCAAGGACAGACATCTAGACCTAGGGCTTTGTCAATCTATCTCCTTTAAGCATCAACTGTTAGTTTTCGGAGTTAGATTTCCACTTATGATTTAGTAGCTATGAGTTTAAAGCATTTGTGCAAGTGAAGTAGATTCAACCAATAGGCATCTAATGTTGCAAAAGCCAAACCTTAAGGCATCAAAATCTCAATATAGGTCAACCAAAATCATGCCTTTGGATTAGCCTTACTTAAACTTGGTTGCTTTCTCCTCACTAGTTTTTATCCCCACTTCAACATTCAAGGTGTATATTTCCTCGGTTGGACCACTAGGTCTCTTATTCCTAGTTTTTATCTCCATATTTTTCTAATCCATTTTCTATAAGTCAAAACACCCATTTGTATTATGGTGTTGTTTATTGGGATGGAGAAGGGTAGCATCCACTTGTGGCGATATGCTTTATTTAGTGGATAATAAGAAAACACGTCCATTTGTATTGAGGTGCATTATTGCACGAAAAGTGTGTGTATATATATGTGTGTATTATTTCAACTCCTCACTATTCATACTAATGTAGAAACTCCAAATCTCTTTTCTACGTGACTGGAACATCCTTCACCCTTTCAATAACCGCCTCGCAGAAATCCTTGGGGTAAAAAGGATACAAGACCAATCCCAATGATTTCTAAGTTTTTGTGATATCAAATGCCCAAATCTATTGTGTGTGAAATTTGGATGACTTAGGTTACTTAGCTCACAAACCAGAGAGTAGATAGTAAAGCCCTATATTTTCAGACTCTTATACCATTGGTAACAACTAGTAGGATTCGTCAAGACGTAGACCAAACCAAGTCTAGCAGAACATCATTGATTGAATAAGCTACTTATAGACTGCAAGGCCTTATGATTTAAGGTTACAAACTAACTTCATGATTTGATTAACTCTAAGTATCTAGCCTTTCTACTCAACTTAATGATAAAAATATAGATTCAAAGACAAAGGATATGATCCAGCCTTATTGACTAAGAAAGTTACAATTTAATCCCAAAAATTAAGCCTTGTATATGAATTATGAACATCGTATTTACTCTATTTCCAAAGTGGACAGCAAGTATAGAAATCACATACTTAAGATTCATTAGATCTTGACTTGAAAAACTTTGTCCAAGACTACAAACAAGTACCTATTTTGTAAGGTATTCAAGAAATGTCCTAAGTATGGATTAATGCTCCTACTTAGATATCTTTCATAAACATTTCTATACAAAAATTATAAATATTTTTTTGATTTTTGAACTTGAAATTTTCACTTGAAAATTCAAAACTCTTTATGCTCAATAATTTACATATAATTTATTAAATATTGATCCTTTGAGAAGATTTTTCTCCAAAAATTCTTCTCCTTTCTTAAGATTATGAAATTATCTTCTCTCACTAAAAATTCCTCACAACAAAAGGGTGTCTTTGTGTTTTTCAAATTTTTATGTTATAATTGATTTTTAAATTTTTATGGTTTCTTTTATGAATACAACAAATTTTTTCTATCTTTTAATAGACTTAGAGTTAAAGGATTTCACTTTTACACCCCCCATGCAAAAATCATGGAATGTCCTCATTGTGTGAAATGGGTGGAATAAAACTTTAAACTTCACTCAGTATAGGTGACGGAAGGAGTCAGAAAGCGGAGATACAAGATCTCAGGTGAATGATTTCTACTATGACAAATGTTAGAGGGAAGAATCAAACTTAGTGAAGAATAGGCAATAAGTGACTGAATGTGTGGACTAGTGTCAAAGTGTCAAAGTAGAGACGAACCGAAAAAATAGTAAATGAACAAAAAGAAAATATCTATATACAATCTCAGGCTACATCCTAAGGAGTGCTAAATTTTATGCCTTTAGCTAGGAATAAACCTAGAATAGTTTAGTTAAGTGTATAACATTCTCCAACAAGACCTAAAGTGTGTGGTTCAAGAAAAAGTTTTAGATGTTGACCGTTTACCTTGTAAGGTTGATTCATGTTGGGTTTTGTGATTCCGACAGCTCTGTTGTTGAAGACTAGAATGACTTTAAATGGACTAGTCCATTTGGAATGGAGTTTTCCTAAGAAGAGATTTAAGCAGGCATTGAAGAGCAACACCTTCTGACCAGATGCAAAAGACCTACAGGAAATGTGTTTGTCAAGGAAGGCTTTCAGTTTCTCTTTATACAACTTAGAACTCCTATAAGCATCATTCTAGATTTCCTTGAGTTCACTAAGCTGTAACCTACGGTGATCGCGAGCCTTCACAAGGTCGATATTGTAGGCTTTCATCAACCAATAGGCCTTGTGCTCAATTTCTACAGGATGGCGATAGGGTTTCCCAAAAATAAGTCTCTATGGAGATATGCATATGGGTGTCTTATGGGATATCATATATGCCTACAAATTCTCTTCTTGTTGGGATCGTGGAGTGCATATTTGATCAAAAATGCATCGTAGTACAGTTGTGAAATACAATCAACAAAAATAATCTCTAAGATAATGAGACTTGAGTCCTGGTTGTTTGTCTCTAGGAGGCATTTTGGAAATGCAAATTCGAATTCGATCTCACTTGCTCTACTCATTCAAAATTGCATGTTGATTTATACTAAATACGTATTGATGCACAACATGCTGTTACCAGAATATCAAAAATTGAAAGCCTGCAACTTTAATCTCACCAAAAGATGATAATCAGGCACATGATGATTTCCAACATATAAATAGATATAAATATTTTTTTTGAGGCATGATGGTGGTTACAGCATTGGTAGCGGAATGCTTGTATAGGGAAATTTAAATCTAGCTAGTAGAAAATGATTGCATACATGAATCTATGGGGCGACTATGCATGGATCATTGGGGGTGAATATGGAGCTACACTACTAAGAAATAAATAAAGCACTAAATATATGAAGAGCTATAATCTAGTCTAGAGGAACTAAGGCCATTCAGAGGTGGGCTTCGATGGCCTTTGAATGGGTGAGAAGAGAAAGAGCGGTGACCAAAGGTGCCTAGGCTGGCCCTTGAAGAGAGGTTGGAGAAGTTGATCCTAGTCTAGGATTGGCGTGGAGGCGATGGCATCATGGTGGAGCTTGTGAACTTGGAGGTGGAGGTGGTGATGGCTTATGTAATGTGGAGCTATGCTAAAAGACCATGATGGACTAAATGGATACCCCTTGGGTCTTTTCATATACCTAAAGGAAGCTCTCTAGAGAATTATGGAATTCTCTAGAGAGGCCTTTGGTGGGAGCTCATAGGAGAGTGAGAGAGAGGATGGATGGTGGTTTTTAGATCCACCAAATGTGGATCTAAAAATTGAATGGCTCTTGGTTGCTAATTTTAGCAACTAAGGCAACAACACATGGCAGAAAGTTCTAGAGAACTCTAGGCTAGGTATTTTAATGTGGATAGTGTGTGTGGGTGTGTGTGGGTAGAAACTTAGGTGGCTAGGTTGATTAGGTTAGTATTAGTCGACGTTTTGTGCGGATTTAAGGGATGTCACGTTGTAGTATAACCGACAAAACGTCTAAACAAATATAAAGAATTTTATTACTCAAAAATTGGAGTATCCGAGGTCGAACACAGGGAGCAAATGGAATTTACTACTAGTCAAAATGTAATTGAACACTCTAATTTACTCAAAATATCAATTCAAATGTGAATGTATGCAATTAAAAGTAATTAGGACAAAAATATGAAATTGGACGTCTGATCACAAGATCAGACGTCTTAAAAGGTATTTTCCCTTTTCTTCTTGATTATCCTTCCTCTTTCTGCCTTGCGAAGCCCCTTTCTTTCCTTCCTTCTTTTGATCTCCCGTGCCTTTTGCTTCTGCCTTGCTCTTTCTTTTCTTCTTCACTACCTTGCTTCTTACTATTCTCTGTTCTTCCTACCTTTCCTTCTGCTTTCTTTCTTCTCCTTCTCGCGGCCAAGTCTTTCTTCTCCTGCGTTCAGCCTGTGCCTACACAGAACAAAACCTACCTTCCTCCCTCTACCCGTGCATCTCTCTCTCTCAAGCAATTCACTCACGGACGCTCTCCCAGAGCCACAGCCATAATCAGGTCAGATCGTACCTGGGACCAGGCGCACCTGTAGGTGGTGTGATGCGCGAGGAGTGCGTAGGCTTAGGTCAGGTCGGATCCGCCAGATCCGCGTGGTCAAGCCGTGGACGAGGCGGGTGTGGGGTCAGTGAGGGACCTCACCCCTATGCTTTCGAGGCAGTAAAACTATATCACAAAAACTCTTTATCCCATACCTGTGCCTTGAGATTCCACGATGTGGGACTAAAGGTTTCGCCCTTCCTTTGCGCGCGCCCGCAGACTCTCGTATTCAATTGCCCAAGCTGATGGCTCTGCTAGCGCTACTGGCTGGGCTCTCTCACCTCGCGACACTCACGTGAGTCTCCTGCATCTGCAGCCTGGGAAGCCTGATGCCTGGAGCTTCGTTGGAGCTTCACCGGAGGTCGTCCATGGTGGCAGCGGCTCAAACACTGTCATACACAAAACAAGCCTCTCAGCCCAATCAGATCAGCTAGAGACCTTCGCCGTGGCACGGCGAAGGCGGTGGACGATGCTGCAGGCCGCAGGTCAGCCTAGGCGTGCGTGCCTAGGTCAACCTGTGGCCGGAGATGGTGGGTTGTTCGGGGGGTGATTATGGAGGTCTGGAGTGGTAGTTGTGGGGTGGAGCGAGTTCCTGGTTGTGAGGTGGAGCTCTCGAGGGGGTTGGCGAGCCGGGTGGGGGGCTGGAATGGTGGAAGCGGCTCGCCGGAGATCGGTCGGTGATGTGGAAGATGAGGGTGGTCAGCGTCGGTCGAGGGGTAATTAGATGAGATAACAGGGGGAAAAGAGAGAGGATAGGATGGAGAGGAGTTCTAACCTAATTGTAAGGACGAAAGGGGATGGAAGGCGGACAGCAGTACCTGCTGTCGCCGGAGAAGATGACGCCCAGTGGGGGGAGAACGACGGCGACAACGGGGCTGAGGCGACGTGCGCTGGTACTGCGCGACGCGGAGGGAGGTCAGGAAGCTAACTCTGCCACTGGTTTTGTGGAAGAGCGAAGAGGGAGGGGAGGGGGGCTCGCCGCAGCTTGCTGGGGGTTTTTGGCCGGGCAGGAGGAGAGGAATTGAAGGGGGAAACTCAGCCAAATCAAGCTAAGCCTCTTCGGCCGGAGTTGTGGGTTCTTATATAGGCGCTAGACTGGGTGTGCAGGGCGTGAAGGGCACGTAATTGCCTGAGGTTGGTCGCCGGAGATGGAAAGGAGTTAGGATACCCAAATCTCTCGTGCGTTCGCACGAGAGATTGGGTTCACACCAGGGATCGAGATCGGTCTTAAATGGAAGGGAATTCCTCAGAGAATCTCCCTTCCATTTCTGGGAGAGAATTTCTGAGGAATTAGAGAGAAATCTATCTCTGAACCTCGCCGGAGCTCGGTTCTGCCCTAGCAATGGCGGCAGGACCGGTTTGCAAAGGGGGCGAAGAACCTAGGGGGCTCTCTGCAAAGGTATTCAAAAGATAGGGACCAATTTATGATTTGGGTGTACTAAATTGCAAAGTAGGTCAAGATGACTTCTCATTAGGTCCAAATTTTGGTACAAACCTAATTTGGACCTAAGGAATCCAATGGTGAAGTTGGATTTTAGGTTTGACCTCGTTTGACTAGACATTTTGCGTAAAAACCTAAATTAGTTTAATTGAAGAGCTAGGACCCTAATCTCGATCAAACTAGGTTCCAAAGGACAAATTAAATATTCCAAACCCTAGAGGATGTTTTTCCATAATTTTTAGAGGGTTTACTTGATCTTTATCCTGACCGAAACCTTATTAATTAAAGTGGGTCTATTTTAGGGTTACCAGGTGTCATTTAATTCCTAGATTGCACATGAACCCATTTCTGATTGACTCAACCCACTTTTTATCTCATTTAGACCATTTGACCTATGTTTTGCCTCTGAGAGATCCTGTTTATGTACTGCAATGGTAAAATTGTAGTTTTAACCTTTATTTCATGTTTTCTTCTCAGAGCACTTGTTCCTTTAGTTAGGCCTTCTTCTAGGTTATGTAGGAGCTTTTATCTTCTTCATTGGGTGAAAATGAGCTAGTTATGGCTCATGATGAGGCTCTCATCAGTTAGGTTTTAGTGGGTTTAGATCAAGGTAGGTCCCAAATTAGTTTTGTAAACCCTAATTCACTAAGGTAAAGTGCAATTAAACTTAATACAACTTTAATTGGGTGTGTGGAAACCTAACTGAGAATAAAATAACTCAATTAAGTTAGGCCTAGATCAATTGGACTCTCACTGAGTCCAATTGGACAGTGTGCTCTGAGATCAAGGCTCAATTGGACTCAATGAGTCCAATTGAATTGACCAAAGAGATTGACCATGATCCAAGTCAATTAGGTTTAGTGAGGACCTAATTTGGTCCTTATGGAGGCCTAGAGGTGATGTAATAGGGTTATGGCACCTTAATTTAGGTTCCCAAGGGGTTAGAATTGGGTTTAGGGATTTAGAGATCCAAGATCAAGGCTTGAATCTCAAAACAAGGTCTGGAGGGTAGTTCTGGACATCCAATAAACTTATTAGACATCTTATAATGAAAAATCAGAAGTCCAAACTTATTGTGTGGATGTCCAATCAGAGTCAGGAGGGATTCTAGGTTCTATCTGGTGTATTCTGCAGAAATTGAATGTTTGACCATGTGTCTGGACATCTAATAATACTGCAGAAGTGGGTTTAAGGTGTGCGAGAGTTGGCAAAGGGTCCTAGACGTCCTATAACTCATCTGGATGTCCAGATAGAGGTTGGAATTAAGGTTTTAATGTTTCCTAGGGTGCAGTGACCTAATTTAAGGGTGGGTAAGGCTTGGAGAAGCTTCCAGGCTGTCCTAAGGCTAGGATGAACCTAAGTTCTTCATAATTTATTATTTTGTTCCTACTTAATAGAATAGCATACCTTAACTCCCTTACATTATTATCTACTACTTTTACTCTAAGTCTTCTGCTCCAGCTCTGCTGCAACACTAGTTATTCTTAATTCTTCAGATCATGCTTTAGATCTAGCTTCAGATCTAGCTTCTGATCAACTTATTATGTGCAATTAACAGGATGCACCTAATCAGTACATTATAGCATTATTTTATGCATAGCTAAAAGAAAGCAGTAAAGGTACTAGTAATGCTTATGCATGCATGAATTACCCTAACTTATGCTAAGTCCTAGACTAATTAAGATTAATTAAGACCGATGATTGCTATACAATCACATCTCACCAAGAAGTCAAATCCTTCCTATCGAGTCCGATTGTCATTTGAAGGATTTTCTTGACCCCTTGATTAGAGACCTTGATTTGTCCATAGGTTTGGGGGTGATAGGGTGTAGTGATACGATGTGTAACCTCGTATTTTATAAGAAGGTTCTAGAACTACACATTGTTAAAATGGGATTCACCATCGGAGATGATCACGTATGGGACCCTAAAAAGAGAGACGATATCATTTTGCACAAAAGGAATGATAACTCTTTGACTATTTGTTCATATGGGTATTGGTTCTATCCAACGAGAAACATAATCAACAATGAGTAAAATGTACTCGAAGCGAAAAGAATGGAACAAACCCATGAAATCTATGCCCCAGATATTGAAGATTTCACAAACTACAATAGGGTTCAGAGGCATCATGTCTCTTCATGTAATACTGCCTCAAGTTGGCAATGACTGCATGCCTTACAATATGCTTGTGAATCTACAAAAGGTGTTGTCCAATAAAACCTACAATGTAGAATCTTCACGATGGTTTTACGACTAGAGAAATGACTGCCACAAGCCTGATTGGGACAGAAGAAAGGAATTGGCTCTATCTCAGAAGAATTTATTCAATGGCTCTTGATTTAATTGTTACAAAGTCGAAAAAGATATAGATCTTCCTAGAAATAGTATTTGGCCTTTGATGCAAGTTTAGAGCTGGGATTGCCATCCCAATCGAATGGAAATCGATTTGCGACCAAATAGTTCACAATGTCAGCAAACCACTGAAGTTTGGATCTTATGCTCAAAATGTGTTCATCAGGAAAGTGCTAGGTAATTGGTGGAGATGTCTTAATATTCTTCGAAGGAAGGTGGGAAAGATTGTATGCAATGACATTTTATCGTCTCGCTTTGTCACGAATCTCTAAGTCAAATTCTTATAGAATCAAAATCCATCTAATCAGCATAGGTTTCATGTCCTTCAAAAGAAGATGTTTGTTGCTAAGTGATCCGAGTATACGATAACGTGAGAACCTAAGATGTAGGATTGAAATTTTTTAAGTCTAAATACTTTTGCTAGCTGCTCTTTTTCCATAACAATGTAATTCCTTTGTGCATCATTAAGTGTTTTTCTAGCATAGTAGATAACTATGGGTTTCTTTTCAGCTTTTTATCCTAATATAGCTCCAACAGCGTAATCAGATGCATCGCACATGATTTCGAAAGGAAGATTCCAATCGGGAGGTAACAAAATTGGGGCTTCTGTAACATAATCTCTCAGAGTATGGAATGCAGATATGCACTCATTCATTTCAAAAGTTGTCTTTTGTGAGGAGGTTCACTAGATGTCGGGCAATTTTTGAAAAGTCAAGCATAAATCTTCGATAAAATCAACCATGCCTAAGAAATGATTGGATGCCCTTGATTGAGTGTAGTATAGGCAGATTGAAAAATTTATTGATCTTCGCTCAGTCTACTTGGATACCTCGCTCAGATACAGGATGGCCAAGTATGATGCCCTCAAGGACCATAAAATGGCTCGTTTCCCAACTGAGGACCAAATTCACATCAATACAACAATTTAAGATCTTTGACAAATTATCCAAATATGATTCAAAAGTCTACCCGAAGATTGAAAAATCATCCATGAAAGCCTGAAGATAGTACCCACCATCTCTAAAAGACGTCCATCATGAACCATTGAAAAGCTATAGGTGCATTGCAGAGCATAAAATGCATTCTTCGAAATGCAAATGTTCCAAAGGCGTAGGTGAACATCATCTTTTCTTGATCTTCGAAATGCAACTTGATTATATCTGGAGTAACCATCTATAAAGCAAAAGAACCTATTACCAACTAATTTCTCAAGGATTTGATTGATGAATGGTAATGGAAAGTGGTCCTTCTTTATAATTGAATTTAGCTTCTAACAACTGATACAAGACTGCTATGAATTTTTAATTCATGTGGGAATGGTCTCTCCAGATTCTATAGTAATCGTGGTGAGCCCTGCCTTCTTAGGGAGAACTTGGATTAGACTCACCTAATGGCTATCAGAAATTGGATAAATGATACCAGCATCTAGCCACTTGATAGTTTCTATCTTAATGACCAACTCAAGATTTGAATTCAATCAGTGTTGAGATTTGTAAGAAGGTTGTGCTCCATCTTCCATATAAATGTGATGAGTACAGTAATCGGGTCGAATTCCAATCAGGTCGTGGAGTGTCCACCCTATTCCCTTTTTGTGATCTTGCAGGACTGTGATCAATTTAGATTCTTGATCTTAAGAAAGATGAGAGTTGATAATCATAGGGAAAGCTTGGTTGGGTTTAAGATAAACATATTTTAGAGTATTAGGGAAGGGTTTGAGTTCAATCTTTGGTGTTGGATCAACAACAGAGTTTAGGGTAGGATTTTCCTCAAAAGATTGAGGTAGAAAAGATGTGTCAAGTGATTCAACCTCTAGATCGAGTGTAGGTTGCCAAGATGAGTCTACTTGAGGGATAAGTGATGCAAAAGATGATTCATTTAAATCCAAAGAAGTGATTTCATCCTTAGGTGTCATAATAGATCTAGCTTCCTCGATCAATTTAGAATTGATCCCTTTAGAAGCTTTAAAGATATCTAGTTTTAATGTCTTCTCCCCAAACTTGAGTTCCATTGATCCAAATTCGTAATTGATGTTGGCCTTACTAGTAGCCAAGAAGGGTCTCCCTAAAAAGATTGGGGTGTCTCGGATTCATTCAGGAACTTCCATATCTAAGATGGTGAAGTCTAGAGGAAAATGGAAGTCTCGAACTCTTACTATAATGTCTTCCAATACTACCTTAGGTGACTTAATGGATCAATTGAAAAATATCTAGTTGTAGGTCATGTACGTGGGTTTAAGAATGTTGACATCAAAATGCTCGATTAGGGAAGTAGGAATCTGGTTAATGGCTACTCCTAAGTCTAGCAGGACTCTATCAAAGTGCTAGTCCCCCATAGTAGAAGAAATCAATGGAGAACCTAGTTCTTTCTTCTTTCAAGGAAGCATAGTAAAGATTATCAAGCTAACCAGCTTGGAAAATACAATAGTGCTTCCTTTCTTTAGCTTATGCTTCAAATTACACAAGTCTTTCAGAAATTTCGAGTAAGCCAGGACGTGTTCAATGGCATCTTGGAGTGGGATATTTATATGCACCTACTTGAAAAGCTTAATCAAATCTTCATCTATTGTAATATATTTCTTTTATTTCCTGGATTTCCTATTAAGTGCTTCTAGGAAAGGCACTTTGGCATCCTGTCCTATGGGAGGTTTGGCATGATCAGGAGAAGTAGCAAGAATGTCGGCAACATTAGGACTAGAAGAAGTAAGTGGTTTTGGAACGGAAGCGATTCTAGAAGTACTAGGGTCTAGAGTAGGTTGAACTCTCTGATCTATAGGATCGCTAATAGAACTCCTCCAGTGGGTTGTAATAGAGTTTACACCCGTAAAAGAAGATTACGAAGATGATTATGAGAATTGATGGATTAGTAATAAAGGTTGATTTATTTGATATAACATAGGTTGTTGATTCAGATGTAGAAACTCAAATTCAGGTGGTGCAGAAGGTTGATTTTGATTGTTGGCTTGATGGATAACATGTGCGTGGTGCTAATTCTGATTTTGACTCACTGGAATGAACCTAGGGCTTTGCAAATTGCTAGGATTCAGAGTTGGCTATGATGGTATGGCCCTTGGCTGATAAGACTCAGCCAACTATTTGATTTAGCCCCATAGTTCACCCAATTTTGCCAAACATTGCCTTTAGATTTCAGCGAGAGCCTTAGCCTTTCTTCGCTAGCTCTCATTCACAACTCTCGATATCTACTCTAGTAGTGAATCTCTAGGTGGCCCTTAATAGCTCTATGTATTAGACTGGGTGGGCCTTATGCATTATTGCTGAAAAGCAATGTTAGTAGGTTTTGTCGGGTCTGATTCGGATAAATAGGTTGCCTTTGGTTCTGATCAGACTAAAAGAAGTTGGAATGGTTTCTCCATCCAGGGTTGTAGGCATATGAATATGGGTTAGATCTTGAAGTATACCCCAGGATGGCGTATAGATCGCCAAAATGCATCATGTTTTCCACAGGAGAAGGAAAAGAACAAAGTGGGGAAATAGGAGGAAAAGATGGGACAAAGGTCCCTCATTGGGTTGAAGTGGGAGTCTAGTGAAAACCCAAGGAAGATCAATCTTGGATATCTAGATTATTCACAAATTCCCTCCCTACAGAAATTTGCAAAGCAAGTTTAGGCACGGGATTCGTAGCAAGAAGAGGCATAATATTCTTAACAGTGCTTCATACCTCGTCCAGATGTTTTGCTAGGATGTCGACCTTATCCAGCTTCTCAGCAATAATTTCTAGATCTCATTAACTCGATTGGCCTTTAACTCCATGAATGCCCCTCTGATACGTATGAGTGTTTCAATGCGAACTCTCTTAGTTGAATTGAGACATAGAGGCATTATTGATCGGGTCCTTTGCCATGCCCTCGAATAGTTCGATGGTGGATTCTTCATCCTTATTAGGAAAGTTTCCTTCAGGAGAAGCATCGACAAGATTTTGCATACTTTCTTGTAGTTCATAATAAAAGATGTGCATGAGTTGGCAGTGAGGGATGTCATAATGTGGGCATTTCATTTGTAATTCATGAAAACACTCCTACGCTTCATGAATTGGTTCTCCTTGATTCTAATTGAAGGTAGTGATAGCTCTCCTAAGGGCATTTAGGGGACCTATAGAGAAAAATTTCTTAAAAAATGCAATCATGAGTTTGGCCCAAGTCATGATAGGTTGTGTGATTGTGTGATACCAATAAGTCACTATCTTTGAGGTTAAAAGAGAAAATCCTCAGAAGGATTTCTGATGGGAACACCATCATGAGCTATAACTAACTTGTTCTAGTCGTTCAAAGTGAATAAATGCCCCAACATAGCCATCAAGTCTAAAATGCTTGATGTTCTATTTTGGGAAGAAAAGATGAAACCAGGGTTATTTATGCAATTTTGACAATATTTCGCAACTACAGAATAACCATGGGGTATTCTAAGGGCTAATTGAAGGTCAAGTGGTCATAAATGGCTAAAAAATTGGTTCATGCAGACAAAAATAAGTTTTCACGAGCTTTGAGAATTAAATGACGTATGAAATCCTAAAAATAGATCTGCTTAATTAACTAAGGTTCTAGTTAGGATAAAATTCACCTAAACATCTAAAAATCATAGAAAAATATTTTATAAGGTTTGGTACACTTTCTTTGACCATTGGAACTCATTTTGACCTAAAATAGTCCCAAACGAATAGTTGCCCTAATTTAGGTTTCTATGTAACTTACCCATTCAAACTTAGTCAAGACCTAAATCCAACTGCACGATCAAATTCCTTGTCTCCAAATTAAGTTTTTACCAAAATTTGGGCCCAATCAGAGATCACCTTGACTAAGTTTGCATTTTTGTCCTAACTCTTGTCTCCACACGTAGGCCACTATTTTTTGAATTATTTGCAAATAGGTCCCTAGCTTTTTCATCGTATTCACATTTAGGTCCCTACCAACATTGGTGTGAACACGTTGATCTCTGGTGTGTTTCAAGCGAGATTATCTTGGTCGATTCTTAATTAAACAATCCTAAATTTGAACATGAGATTCCTTGTCAATTTCCCTTCCAAATGAGACCGGTCATGGATCCTAATTTCTTCCCAAAAGCTCATGCGAACTCTTTGAAAGGAAGGGTATCCGGCTTGAGTAGAAACCATGGAGTTTGCAAGCTTGTTTCCCAAGCTTAAAACTCCGTTCTATGGCCTATAAATGATCCTACATCATGTTCCTCACCTCCATAGTGAGTTTTGGTCAGAGAAAACCTTCTCACTCCCTTCTCTGGCCACCTTCAAACTTAGCTCCGGTGACTCCCCTTCGCTCTCGTCTTCCGGCCATCCAACATCAAATTGGACGGCAAACCAACTTCCCCTTTTCCTCGCAATCATTGCCAACCAAAGTGTGATTGACTTCCCTATCTCCATCCTCGTCGCTGCCTTACCATCCTCTTCTCCTTCTGCAGCTCCGGTCAAGCCATGACCAGTGCCCTTTGTCCCTCTACCTCTCCTCAAATCCCATCTACTTCTTTCTCTCCTCCTCTACATCATTTCACCTCCGATGGCATCTTGATTCGACCACCACACTACCTGTTCCCTGTCATCTTCCTCTTATCCGGCAGTAACTCTGGCAAGATCTCCCCAACGCCATACTACTCCAAATGAAATGCCACTGGTTCCAT
The DNA here is from genome assembly GCA_037157565.1 of Thalassia testudinum. NCBI lineage: Eukaryota > Viridiplantae > Streptophyta > Magnoliopsida > Alismatales > Hydrocharitaceae > Thalassia > Thalassia testudinum. The sequence goes on from JAZHRO010000063.1 coordinate 16,117,899, forward strand.
AAGCTCAACCATCCCTCCACAAACAAAACCCCTCTCTTGAGGGGATTGTCCATCCAAACCATCCCCCGAACAAACCCCCCTCGCACCTTCATCTCCGACCTTGCCAGTCCTTCACGACCACTCTCACACCACACCAACGCCACTGGCACTCTCGCCGCTCCTCAGAGATACTTCTAAATGCCTTTAACAAGGCCGCAAAGCTGTGTTCTTGCTTTTCAGGGTGCTCCCCATCTCTTTGCCACAGTACCATCTTCTCCAGCTTCATTCAACATGGTCTAGCTGTGCTCATGCCCACTAGGTAGCCTAGGTCACGTGGACATCTTCCAGGAATGCACCCAAGTCTCCAATTCGAGGAACCTACCTTCCCTTCGATTGCAATTGAGAGATTCACTTCCTGCAGCTTCACGACGACGACAGTGACGAAGATAGTCCCACATCGTGGGTTACAGAAGCCGCGCGTGAAATAAATTGATTTTGTGATCTTCATTGGTTACCTACGAGAGCATGAGGGTGAGGTCTTCCCATGCACGCTCCAATGCATGTGCCCTTGCCCATGGTTCACGCCACATGGGTCTAGGTGTACATTAGTTTTCCCGGATCCATTTAGGTTTCCGAGAGAGAAAAGTAGAAAAAGAGAGGGGTTTTTGCCCTTTGCAGCTCTGCTCTCAACACTTAGTCTCTGAGGGGCATTCATGCGTCTGTGCTGTGCTTGTGCCTCTTACTAAGGCTTGAAGAAGAAGAGAGGCATTTGCCTCTATTGCTGGTTCTAGCCTACTGTTGCATCATTGAGATACTAATTGACAAGGAAATTGGTTGATATTCACTGTTCAAACATTTAAAATAATTGTGATTAAATTGTATAGGGTTAATTTGGTGATTCAAATCATCATTTTAGACCATTTTTTTTGCATATTGGTACTTGAATTATTGATATATCATTCTTGAATAGTTCTGAATCAAATTTTGGTTGCAATTGCTTATATATTTTATATAGAATTTTCATTTGGGATTGATTTGCTACTTGCTCCCTATGTTCGACCTCAGATTTCCATTCGACCATAAATTCTATTTGTTTTCACACTTTATCAGCTATATTGTGACGTATCATTTTTAAAACCCAGATTCAGAGCAAATAACATTTTGGCAATGTTGCTGAGCAACATGCAATTTTATCTCTTGATTACTATTCCTAACATAATAGTGATAAATGAAAGTTTATCATCATTCTTATGCATCAAAACAAACCTAGCTCTTAGAGTTTTGCTCTGCAAATGGGTTTTTGGGCTGCATTTAGGCATTAACTAGGTTAGGCATGCATTGCATTTTCTTTTGTTGTTTTAATGTGTTTTTGTGAGTGTTAGGGATGAACAGATATACAGATCCCTAAAATACTAGCACTCAAGAAGGCAAATGGTGAAGGACTCAGACTAACTGGAACTCAGCTTGATCCAGCTCACCATAGCTGGAACCTAGCTCACTTGGACTAGGGTTAGCTCATTCCAGCTCCATTCAGCTAATCTCAGCTGAATGGCAGCTCAAGAGAGCTCTTCTTAGCACACCCTAGCTCAAGTTAGCTCAGATCCAGCTCAACCTAGTTGAGTCTAGCTCCTTTTAGCTCCCACTAGTCCACAAGGAGCTCTAGCTAGCTTAGTTGAGTTGACTGGAGTTCACCCCAGCTCAGATCCAGCTACATCCAGCTCCACTCAAGTCCAGCCAGCTGAGGATAACTTCATTCCAGCTTAGGAAGCTCAAGTCCAACTCCCGAGGACTCAGCTTATCTAAACTCAGTTGAGCTAAGCTACCTTAGCTGCCTCAACCAGCTTGATCCTCCCCGGGAGCACTAGACCCAGCTTACATCAGCTCACTTTATCTTGGCTTAGCAGCTAGCAAGGAACTAGCAAGCTAAGCCAACTAGAGTAGCTCCATGCCAACCTCTTCAGCAGCTGCCAGCTCTAGTTCTAGCTCCAAACTTCTCCTCCTCAGCTCCTCTCTTCAAACCCTAGCTAGAATACCTCCTCCTCTACTCCATAGCTAGCTAAGCTAGCTTAGCTTAGCTTAGCTTAGCTAGCAACCAGCTCCTTGGCCATCCACCACCTTCAACTCAACCGTAGCTAGCTCCACCAACTTAAGCCCTACCTAAGCTAGCTTTCCTAATCCAAGTTGGTGCCACCACTTAGCCACCTCTTCACCCCATCATCACCACCAAACGGCACCAATTTTGGCGCCAAAACCTAACCGTAACTACCCCCCTATTTGGTGCCAACATCCGCCCCCAAATCCACCATACACTTAACCCTGCAACCCATCCAAGCCACCCACCTACCCCTCCTTCTAGAACCCTACTTGGTGCCACCTAAGCCCCCTTTCTAGAAGCCATTTTGATTCCAACTTCAAGGGGTGCAACCACCCATAACCACCCCCTAGGTGTCCCTTGGGTTGGTGCCAATTGACGTTAGCCATAGGATCCCCAACCACCTCCATCTTCCCATCTTAGCCATCCATTTCTAGAGTCACCTTAGCCCCCTTCATACTCTATATAAACCCACCACCTACCACCATTTTAGAAAATCCTCCATTAGTGTTTACTTCCACCTGCATCCACCTATACCTATGGCCAAGAAGAAGGAGTAGAGAAGAACATTAAAGGGGCACATCACCTGGTCCTTTAGTGCCTTCTTCCCCCCACTCTCTTCAACTTGGGCTATGCCAAGGAGGAGGAGCTTTTCACTTCAAGGAGGATGGACAGGCAAAGGAGAAGAACCTAGGGTGGATGTCCACCCTTGGAGGAGGAGAATTAAAGGTGGTAGCTACCACCTTGGAGGACACCATTTTCAAGGAAGGAGGAGGAGCCCTTTTCAAGCCTAGGAGCCACCAAGCTTGGAGCAAGGAGCTTCCCCTCTTCACCAACAATTCAGGAAGATTTGTGCTTTATTTTCTTTGTTGCAATTATCTAGTAGTAGAAGCATTCATCTACTAGGGTTTTTTGTAAAACATTCTCTCTTTTAATCCAAGTTGCCTTCTTTAATCTTTTTTGTTGCATAGTCTTGTAGAATTCTTGTTTAACCTTTTTCACTCCCACTCCCTAATTACTCTAGGCCTCCACGTGCCTAGAGTGAGCTTAGGGAGAGGTTCTATTTGTCACTATAATAGTAGTGTAGTGGATTATTATAGAGAATTTTCTTGCTATCAACAAACCCACCTTGTTCTCATTATTTCAAAACAAAAAAAAAATCATATCTATAAAACACCAAAAAGAAAGTTGAGCTCCATCTTTAAAGCAAGGGATTTTAATTTTGCAAACATTTGGCCTCCTTGGACGACTCTAGATACTCTCCTATCTAGGAATATAAATTTAAAAGTGTATGCGAATTCACGTGTTACAACGACATTTAAAACCTTCTTTTACAAATCATGTGACTTTTCAGACCAAATACTAACTTGATTTATCTCTTTTAATTGTGATTTGTGCGGGGATTTAGCCGAGGAGAAAGATCAGCCACACAATAGCCACTCCAGGGGCAGGAAACCATGAATCCATCTTCGTTAAGTCGCTCATTCTGAAAAGCTAGAAGAGGAAAGAAATCGATTATGACCAACTTGCATTCTATTTTTAGATTAATCATCGCAAGTTGCCTAATTTGGTACATTTTTGGAAATATCCCAAACCTAATTCTTACACCTATTTAGTGATTTAAGACACCTAGGGCTACCACCTTCTTTATTGAGCCCTAGGTGCCAGATTTGGAATTAATTGAATGGACCAATTAGAGCCAATTAGGGTTTCCATTTTAGGGTTTTAGAGACACACTTGCTTAAAAAAAATTCAATCTTCCCAAATTGTGTTTGTCCTAAGCCTTGGTTGAACTTACCTAAACAAGCAAAACCTAGGAATCAAATCTAAATCTCACTTGAATCCTAAAAGTGGGACCTAATAATCAAGGACAAATCAAGGGAAGCTGACCCACCTTGCAGGGTCAACCAATCTTCAAATTAGGTCACCACTCTCAAAACCACCTTAAAGTTCAAGTGAAATCTTAAGCACCCATGCTCTAAGCTAAAAATTGGTATACTTAAGAGGTCAAGTTATCCATTCTACTCTACCTGAACCCGCAGAGACAAGGAAGGTCTGGTAGGGGAAACCCTGTAACCCGTGGGGGTGCTCTACCATGTAGGGGTATTCGCATGACTCTCCCTTACTGGCTACCTAGGTAATTCTCAGGTGGTTGACTTTCTGATCTAGGGGTATCATCTGCCCTGAACTTCTATAGTCATGCAAAGATATTTGGGTGTCTTGATTGGGTCCATCACACCTTCTATCCCTCATCTTCACCATTGGTGCATGTTTGGGAGGAGGTCTTTATGACCACCCTTGAGGCCTCCATTAGCTATTCACTCTCATTGAGGCCAAGCCTTAAACCCCCTGTTTGTGAAACAACCCGACCAGATTGATATCTCTTCTGATTCATGTGAGCCTAGGAATCCATCCATAATAATGGAGCACCTAGCAGAAGAAGAAAGCAATCTCCAGAATTAGCTTTAGGGCCTCAATGATCTTTTCCAAGCCTTCATGAATCCACCGTAGCATCCTATGATGCGAGATCATTACCATGCCACTGTGGTGGTGATAGAACCTCGAGTCCAAATCCTGGCTGGAGGTCTTGATACTGAACTCAAGCCCAACATGATTCATGCTATTCCTAAATTTCATGGACTTAATTCTGAAGATCCCTTCTAGTATATCAAGCAACTCAAGCATCCACCCCAGACCTTTGGGTTAGAAGCTCAAAATCAGGATATCTTTCTCATGAAGATGTTCTCCTCCTCTCTCATGGACAAGGCTACTCAATGGTACCAAACCCTAACTTGTCCAATAAACACATGGGTTGAACTACATTCTGAGTTTTTGAAAATGTTCTTCCTTGTTGGTCGGACAAATGCTCTGTGACACCATATCACAAATTTCACATAGTAGGCAGGAAAACTACTCCATGAGGCATGGGATCGCTTTCTGGATCTCATGAGAAAGTGCCCCCACCACGGAGTTCCTAAATAGGAACAAGTCCAGCCTTTTTACTAGGGACTCCATGAGGATATTCGATTGTTTGTGAAAGTGACCTGTGGAGGAAACATCATGGGTCAACACGAAGACACCGTGTGGGAGATTCTCAAGAACATGTATGATAAGTCCATCAATAATGAATCCATGGCCATGTTCGACTGGATGAATGCCCATGCCTTGACGAATCCATGGGGAGCACATGAGACGTAGGGTTTGTCCTTTTCCGTCGACTTGGAGTTAATGTCCAGTCACTTGGACAAGGTCACGATCATTGTGAAAAAGGTAGATGAGCTGACTCGACATCTACGGCTAGCCACCTCTACACAAGACCCGTTCGCACAACCACCCAATGGTAGGGAGGCTGTGCATAACATCTACCACCGTTCTTTTCAGGGGATGGATCCATATCCACCCTCATTTGATTTAGGGTTTAGAGGAAACTCCAGATCAAGCTACTCTAGTTGTGAGAACTTTGAACCCTCGTCTTCTGATTTCTCCGAGCTTCCCCAGACCTACGACAACCTCAATGCCATCCAGAATGATCCTTTCTCAAACACTTATAATCTTGGATGGCGTAATCATCCAAACTTCACGTGGTTGGGGAACAATTAAAATCAGATACCTCAATTTCAGCCCTGACTGCAAGCTTCTCATCCATGTCAACCGCCTCAACCTCGGCCCAACACGACTTACCAATCCCAGCCAACTAAAGAAGATCAAATGACCTTATCCTTCAAACTTTGGCTAACATTTAGAAGATGAATGCAGCTATGCAGAAATAGCACAAAGATGAGATCACAAAGGTTTGTAATCAACTCGCCCTGACGGGAAATCTCTGCTAACCTAGTGCACTCCCTTCGCAACCTTTGCCAAAGCAAATAACGTGCCGAACTAGAGGCACGTTATGAACCTGACTTAGCGATAGGCTCACTACATCTATGAGGCCCCTTCTACTCCATCACCTGATGGGAAGGAGGCTTCGACATCATACGTGGGTTATCAGCAGCAACCACCTCTTTTTCCTACCCAAACCCTGAACCAGGCAGGACTGAATTTAATTAACATTGGTAGTGGCAAAACAACTCAGGACCCACCTTATCCAATCCACTGTCAACCTGGTAGTTAGCACCAAAACCCTAGGTTGGTTATCCAGGATACCTTTATCCCAGATCAAGAACCTAGACCAATTCTAGAGGAACATATAGAGGTTCCATTTCCAGAGGCCTTAACGAAAGGAAAGAGGAAACCAAAATCCATGGCTCTCGAGGAGGACCTGGTCAAGATCTTTATGTAGGTCCAAATAAACATCCCATTGGTAGATGTGATTCGCCATGTACCAGCTTATCCGAGATTTCTGAAGGACGTACGTACACTTAAGTGTAAGCCACAAACCAAGGCAGGAATCCATTCATATTATCGGAGCAAGCCAGCTCCATCATCCTGGGCAAACTCCCGCCTAAGGCAAAGGACCCTGGTACCCCTTAGATTTCTTGCATGATCATTAATTTAGAGTTTGATAGAGCCTTTTAGATTTAGGAGCTTCCATCAATTTGATCCCTATGTCCCTACTAGATCATTTTGAGGAGACTAAGCTAAAATCGACTGAGGTGACCTACAGTTAGCTGACCAATCAATCAAGTCATCTAGAGGAGTTCACGAGGATGTTCTGGTTCAGATCCGCGACTTCTACTTTCCTGTGGACTTCATTGTGTTGGATATGGAGACTCCTAAGAATCTAACGAATACACCAATTTTACTTGGTAGGCTGTTGTTAGCGACAGCTAGGGCGAACACTAATCGCAAAGAGGGCTATATTGAATTGAAATTCGGGAATAGTGGAGCAATGGAACAAGTACGCGACATCAGTTCTGTGGTTGAGGACACGTTTCTTGAGAATGACCTAATTATCCCTGATCCTCAACACCAAGCAGATCATACCCCATAGATAGAGGAGCCTAGCACCGATCTAGACCCACCCAGAGTCCCCACCTTTTCTTCTGAGGCCCATCCTGAACTACCTGCTGCTATTGATAATCTCCTTATGGAACTAAAGCCTCTTCCTGATCATCTGAAATGCATCTTTTTGGCTTCCGACCAAACATTTTATGTGATTATCAATTCCCACCTCACCTCTCATTAGGAAACACGTCTGATTTCTATCCTCCAGCAACATCGGAGAGCTATTGGTTGGACTTTCGATGATCTGACTGGCATTAGCCCTTCGTATTGCACACATCGCATTTATACCGAAGAAGGCACACGACCATCCCATGAAATGCAGAGACGTCTGAATCCTAATCTGTAGGATGCCATGAAGAAGGAGATCATCAAGTCGTAAGATGCAGGGATCATCTACCCGATCTTCAATAGTCGGTGGGTGAGTCCAATCCAGGTTGTTCCTAAAAAGGTAGGACTCAGCGTGATCACGATCGAAACTGGAGAGACCATACCAGCCCATATAGCGAACTCATGGAGGGTCTGCATTGATTACAGAAGACTGAATGCCTCCACGAAGAAGAATCATTTCCCACTATAGTTCATTGATTAGATACTCGAGAAACTAGCAAGAAATTGATTGTTCAGCTTTTTGGATGGGTACTCTAGCTACAATTAGGTGGCAATCCATCCTAAGGACCAAGAGAAGACCATCTTCACCTACCCCTATGGGACATGCGCATTTCGTAGGATGCCTTCCGATCTCTGCAATGCACCCATTACCTTTCAACGGTGCATGCCTGCCATATTCTTAGATATGGTAGGTTAATACCTTGAAGTCTTCATGGATGATTTCTCGGTATTTAGGGAATCTTTCGATGATTGCCTCCTACAGTTGGTCCAAATCCTCAGGCATTCCATCCATGTGAATTTGGTTCTTTCATGGGAAAAGGGCCATTTCATGGTTCCTAAGGGAATTGTCCTGGTGATTGTGCAGCATTCACAGGTCATAATTGAGCTAAATTAGGCTACGCCTTAGCATAAGATAGGGTAGTTCATGCATTCATAAGCATTATTTGCATCTTTACTATTTTTCTATAGCTATGAGTAAAATAATGCTATAGTGTATTGATTAAATGCATTATATAATTTCAAGTAATAAGAAGCTCAGTAGTTGGATCTGAGACTGGATCTAAAGCTGGACCTGAAGCTAGTCCTGCATCAGAGCTGGAGTGGAAGATTAGAATAAAATGTAGTAGAGAAATAATGTAAAGGGAGTTGAGGTATGCTATTTTGTTAAGTACAAATAAAGTAGTAAATTGTGAAGAACTTAGGTCCACCCTAGCCTTAAGATAGCCTCGAAGCTTCCGCAAGCCTGAGCCACCCTTACATTAGGTCATTGCACCCTAGGAAGCCCTAAAACCCTAATTCCAGCCTACTCCTGGACATCCAGATGAGTTATAGGACATCAAGAACCCTTAGCCACAACCTGCACACCTCAAACCCACATCTACAACATTATTGGACGTCTAGACAATTGTTCAGACGTCCAATTTCTGCAGAATACCAAAGATAGAACCCAAAATCCCTCCTGACACAAATTGGATGTCCAGATAATAAGTCTGGACTTCTTATTTTTCATTATAAGACATCTGATAACTTCATTGGGCATTAGAACTGTTCTCCAGTTCCTCTTTTGGAATTCTTGATCTTGAGTTCTTAGGTCCCTAAACCCAATTCTAACCCCCTAGGAACCTAAATTAAGGTGCCCTAAACCCTAGTACATCACGTCTAGACTTTTCTAAAGACCTAATTAGGTCCTCACTAAACCTAATTGACTTGGATCATAGTCAATTTCATCAGCCTACTCAATTGGACTCAGTGAGTGCAATTGAGCCTTGATCTCAGCACACACAACCCAATTGGACTTAGTGAGAGTCCAATTGACATAAACCTAACTTAATTTAGTTATTTTACCCTCAACTAGGATTTCACACACCTAACTAAACTTGTATAAAGTTAATTGCATTTTACCGTAGTGAATTAGGGTTTGCCACCCTAATTTGAGACCTACAATGACCTAAACGTCCTAGAACCTAACCTAATCAACCTAGCCACCTAGGTTAAGACCCACACACACCACGTATATGAAATTAGCCTAGCTAGGGCTCTCTAGAACTCTCTACCATTTGTTGTTGCCTTGGTTGCTAAAAATAGCAACCAAGATGCATTCAATTTTAAGATCCACCAAATGTGGATCTAAAAACCACCCCTCCACACTCTCTCTCCCTCCAACATGAGCTACCACCATAGGCCCCTATAGAGAATTCCATAATTCTCTTGAGAGCATCCCTTAGACCTATAAAAAGACCTAAGGGGTGGCCATTTGGTCAATCTAGGCTCTCTGGCTCCATTCCACTCATTCCACCTACACATCCCCCTCCATCTCCATGAGTACACCATTCAAATCACAATCTCCATGCCAAGAGTCTAGATCACCTTCTCCAACCTCTCTCCAAGGGCCTGCCTAAGCACCATTGGCCGCCCCTCTTTCTCCTCTCACCTACTCAAAGGCCATTAGAGCTCACCTCCGAATGCCCTTCGTTATGTTAGCTAGATAAGTAGCATAGTTCTTCATAGATTTATTACTTTATTTAATGCTTAGTAGTGTAGCTATCTCTCCCTCTTGCATGGTGCATGAGCAGTCTCTTGCAGATTCGCACGAGCACACATTTTCTGCTAGCTAGATACAAATTTCCCTATATAAGCATTCAAAAAACCTGTGTGGTAACCACCATCATGACTTAATGAAAGTGTATATATATATGTATATTGAAAATCACCATGTGCTTGATTGTCATCTTTTGGTGTGATTAAGGTTGCATGCTTTAAATTTCTGATATTCTGACAACATCATGTCGTATATCAATATGTATTTAGTATAAATCGACAAGTGATTTTGAATGAGTTGAGCGAGCGAAATAGAATTTGAATTTTTATTTCCAAAATGCCTCCCAGAGATGAACGATCGAGACTCCAAGTCTCATTATTATAAAAATTATTTTTGATGGGTGGATTTCGTTACTATACTATGACATTGTTTTCCTTAAACTCGCGTTATCCACACCCCGTTTCACCTAGGTCGCCTTGTTTCTGAGAACAACATCCAGGTTGATCAGGCCAAGGTTAATTTGATTTCCAAGCCACCCATGCCTAGCTTAGTCAAGGACATCTGCACTTTTCTAGGGCATGTCGGGTTTTGCTGTCGCTTCATTCTCGATTTGTCGAAAATCATGCACCCTTTGACTAATCTTCTCTGAAAGGATGTCGCTTTCGAGATCTCCAACCATTGCACGCATGCATTTGGGAGCCTACGTGATTGAGTTACTTAAGCACCAATCCTACAATCCACTGGCTGGTCTCTAACCTTTGAGATCATATGCGATGCCTCTGACTACACAGTGGGGCAGTGATTAGGTAGTAAGTTGACGGGAAACCTATGGTCATCAACTATGCTAGCAAGATGCTAGATGAGGCTCAACGTAACTACACGGTTACTGAGAAAAGGTTATTGGCAGTAGTATTTGTCCTAGATAAATTCAGATCTTACCTTCTAGGTTCCTGTGTCATCAGTTACTTAGATCACACCATTTTGAGGAACTTACTCGTGAAGAATGACGTGAAACCTCGATTAATCAGTTGGATCTTACTGTTGCAAGAATTTGATCTCGAGATTCGCGACAAGGCAGGAAAACAAGAAGTGGTAGCTGACCATTTGTCCCATCTTCCTTCTTCAATCATAGACCCATCTGGTCCGATCACCGAGCATTTTCCAGATGAGCATCTACTGGGTATTCACGGTATCCCCTGGTTTGCTGATATAGTGAACTACTTGGTTACGGGGAAAGTCTCACCAAATTGGGTGACTTCCATACGAGACAAGCAGGTTTCTGAGGCCAAGTACTATATTTGGGAGGAACTGTATCTCTTCCACATTGGCAATGATCAAGTAATATAGAGATGCATTCTGTCACTACCAGGCCTACGGTGGCCATTTTTCTAGGCGTAAAACCGCAACGAAAATTCTCTAGTGTGGGTTCTTCTGGTTCACGATGTTCAATGATGCACAAAAGTATTATAGGACATGTGCTTGTCGTTAGACCCTCGGCAACAAGGGCCCGCAAGATATGATGCCCTTGATCCCGATAATTATGTGCGAAATCTTTGACATATGGGGAATGGATTTCGTGGGACCCTTTCCTGAATCTAACGGCTTCGAATACATCTTGCTCGCTATTGATTACGACTCTAAATGGATTGAAGCTGTCCCCATGAGAACTAGTGTTCATAAAGTTGTTCTCTGATTCATCTAGGGGAACATCTTTTCCAGATTTGGGTTTCCTAAGGCCATCATTAGTGATGGCGAGTCTTATTTCAACAATCTGCACTTCCAGTCCCCAATGAAAAAGTACAAGGTGTCACATCGCATCTCGATTCCTTACCATCCCCAGAATAATGGACTGCCAAACCTGTCAAATCAAGAGATCAAGAAGATCCTTCAAGTCCCTATTCGGCCTGACAGGATGGATTGGTCTACTCACCTTCCGGAAGCTTCGTGGGCCTATAGGATCGCCCACAGGACCCAATTAGGCATGTCTCCCTTCAGATTAGCATATGGAAAGGAGTGTCACCTTCCCATAGAGATTGATCATAGGGCCTATTCTGCAGTACGAAAGTGCAATCTGGATCTGATGAAGGTTGGAATACCCCATCGGTTGCAAATGGGCGAGATCAAGGAATTATGAAATGATACATATGAGAACTTGCGTATCTACAAAGAGCACGTCAAAGCCTTCCATGACAGGCACATTGTGTGCAAATCTTTCCACCCTGGTCAAAAAGTCCTACTCTTTGATGCTAAGCTTAAACTCTTCCGAGGCAAACTCAGATCTAAGTGGATTGGACCTTTCTTGGTAAGAAAAATCTTCGGAAATGGAGCTATTGAAATCAGTGAAGTCAGCAATGATTCTGAGCCTTTTATTATGTACAATCAGAGACTCAAACCATTTGTCGAGCTCACCAACTTGAATTTGGCAGTTGTCTCTTTTGATCTCCATTCTCCCTGAGCTCATTACACCCAGCCAATGGTGTTAAACTTAGTACTTAACAGGAGGCAACCTGTCATCTTTTGAAAAAACCCGAAATCCTTTTGACATATCTTTTCACTGAAATCATATTGTACTTTAGTAGTCATCCATTAGAATAGCCGACTCCACCTTTGGTACTTGTATCAAAGCTTGAAATCGTCTACAACAGTCACCCCGACCCATCCACGCACCCTTTGACCCTGTTCTAATATACAATCTATGATGAACTCAAACCCACCTAATTTACAATGAGGACATTGCCAATCGTATGCATAGGGGTATAAAAGTGTAAAACACCATGAAAATCAAAGCACAAAAGGATTTCTTAAAAAAAAGAAAAAAAAATGGAGGTTGAGGAAAAAGAAGGCCCATTTGAGGGAAAAATGAGAAAAAGGAGGGAGAAAAATTAAAAAGAAAAGAAAAAAGCAAAAAGATAAAGAAAAAATTGAGTTCCCTTTAAAATAATATGGAACTTACCTAACTTCTAGGTTGTACGAATGATGAATTAAGATCGGGAAGGTTAAAACTTAAGGGATTAGGGGCGAATACCAACCTTAGGCCTCTTGGATCTATTCTGAGATTTAAACACTCATGTACTTGTCAAGATGCGGATTAATCCACAAGAGGTTAGGGAAAATGCACATCCTATGTATTAGGTCTAAGGCTGAGGGATTATTCAACCCCATTAACTGACCTCTAGTTTGTAGGACTTGGTAACTTAAGTACCCTAAAATTACACAAAGTTTGGTTCAGTGCGCTTAAATATGAAATCATGCCAAAAAGCATTTATGCTGTTCTAAAAATGGTCCTAAGATCTAGATTAGGAGCGGCTCAAAAGCATAAGTTGTTTTGGACGAGTTCCCGACGTTGAGAGGTGGGAAATTCCCCTCAAAGACACAAAATAACATATCATATCCTCGGTGCTTGTCTCCTAGGATATCTAAATATTCTATCAGGGGCACGAAGCACCTTGTGCTAGTTTAGATACCATGGGCAGCATTATCTCAAAATGTTGATTGCCAGTGACTGGATTTAGCTACAGAATGGCATGGGCAACACTATCTTGAAGTGTCGAATGCCAGGGTTTTCGGAGTTGCCATGGGCAGTGCTATCTCAAAGCATTGACTGCTAGGGACTCTACGAGGATTGATGGTAGGGACAAGGAATCCGATACAGAATGTGTTTAGGGCCAAATTGAGGTTGGATCTAAGGAAAAATATAATGAAAAGAAAAAGAGAGAGAAAGCACTCCACAAATGAAAATATTCTTCTATCTATCTCTCTTACAAAAAGAATAAACTAGCAAACTAAACCAGGGCTGATCAAGTTACAAGCATGGGTGCTTTAACCGCTGGGTCCAACAAACCTTTGGATAGTTCCTGCAGGCCTTAGAAACCTTCACGTTAGATTGAGGCAAGAGCTAGTCAGGACTTGATTTGTGATGGCACTTGAGTACCACTTGGCCTACTGTTGGTATTAAGATTTGATTCCTAGAGATGCAGCTTAGTAGGCCATCCTGACGATTACATCCAACCTAAATAACTGATTTGGTCCATAAGGTTTTTCTAAGGGACTAGCAAAAGCTAGGTGTGGGGGTATGATGGGAACACCATCATGAACCCTAAGTAGCCTGTTCTGGCCGTTCAAAGTGAATAAAAGCTCCTACATAACCATCAGAAGGTCATAAATGCTTAATGTTATGTTTTGAGAAGAAAAGACGAAACCACGGTTATTTCTACAATTTTAACAATATTTCACAACTGCAGAAAAATAGTAGGGTATTCTAAGGGCTAATTGATGCTCAAATAATCATAAATGTCTAAAGAGTGGGTTCAAGCATACAGAAATAGGTTTTCATGAGTTTTGAGAATTAAATGACATCTGAAACCCTAAAAACAGACCTGCTTAATTAATTGAGATTCTTGCCAGGATGAATTCTCCTAAACCTTCTAAAAATCAAAGAAAAATATTCTATAAGGTTTGTTATTTTTGCTTTGACCATTGGAACTCATTTTGACCTAAATCTGTCTCAGATAGACAGTTGCCCTAATTTGGGTTTCTATTCAATTTACCTCATCAAACTTGGTTAAAACCAAAATCTGACTTCACCATCAGATTTCGTGGGTCCAAATTAGGTTTGTACCAAAATTTGAGCCCAATCAAAGATCACCTTGACCAAGTTGGCATTTTGGTCCTGTCTAAGTCTTGTCTCTCACACACAAGCCCCTAACTTTCGAATTCTTTGCAAACTGGTCCATAACATTTTCATCATCTTCACATTTATGTCCCTACCTCCATTAGTGTTAACACGTCGAGCTCCAACGAGATTCGAGCGAGATTTTCTCGCTTGATTGTCAATCAAACAATCCCAAATTTGAACCAGAGATTCCTTATGAATTTCCGTTCCAAATTGGACCAATCATGGATCCCAATTCCTTCCCAAAAGCCCATGCGAACTCTTTGAAAGTAAGGGTATTCGGCTTGAGCAAAAAGCATGGAGTTCGCAAGCTTGTTTCCCAAGCTTAGAACTCTATTCTATGGCCTATATATGATCCTACATATTGTTCCTCACCTCCTTAAAGAGCTTTGCTCCGAGATAACCTTCTCCTTCCCTTCTCCACCCACCTTCGAACTTAGCTCTGGCAACTCCCCTCCACTCACCTCTTTCGGCCATCCAACCATCAAATTGGATGGTCGACCAGCTTCCTCTCTTCCTCGTGGTCAATACTAGCCAAACTGTGATCGACTTCCCTGTCTCCATCGTCGTCACCGCCTTGCTATCCTTGTCTCCTTCTCTATCTCCAGTCAAGCCACGACCGGTGCTCACCACCCCTCTACCTCTCCTCAAATCCCCTCTACTTCTTCCTCTCCTCTACATCATTTCCCCTCTGCTCGCATCTTGATTCGACCACCACACCGCCTATTCCTGTTATCTTCCTTCCTCCGGTAGCAACTCCAGCGAGATCTCCCCAACACCATACCGCACTAAATGCCATGCAACTGGTCCCATAAGGTGCACCATCCCACCACAAATAAAACCCTTCAAGAAATTGAGGGGATTGTCCATCCAAACCATCCCCCGAACAAACCCCCTTCGCACCTTCATCTCCAACCTCGACAGATCTACATGACCACTCTCACACCACACCATCGCCAATAGTACACTCCCTATTCCTCGGTAATACTTCTGAATGCCTTTAATGAGGCAACAAGGCCGTGTTCCTACTTTTCAGGGTGCTCGTTGTCGCTCCACTATCGCGCCATCTTCTTCGACTTCGTTCCACATGGTCAAGCCGTGTTCATGCCCACTGAGCAGCCTAGGTCACGTGGACTTCTTCTAGGAACACGCCTAGGTCTGCAATTTGAGGAACCTGCCTTCCCTTCAATTGCAATTGAGAGCTTCATCTCTTGCAGCTTCGCAAGGACGGCAGCGATGAAGATAGCCCCACCTCATGGGTTGCTGAAGCCTGCACGTGAGATAAATTGATTTTGTGATCTTCACTGGTTGCCTTCAAGAGCACGAGGGTGAGGTCCTCCCACGCATGCTCCAACGCAGGTGCCCTCGCCTGCGATTCACGCTACACGGGTTTGGGTTTAGGTCGATTACCCGGATCCATTTGAGTTTCTGAGAAAGAAAAGAAGAAGAGAGAGGGGGTTTTTTCCCTTTACGCCTCTACTCTCAACACTTAGTCTCTGAGAGGCTTTCTTGCCTTTGTGTTGTGCTTGTGCCTCTCACTGATCCTTAAAGGAGAAGAGAGGCCTTTGCCTCTATTGCTGGTTCTAGGCTACTATTGCATCATTGAGATACTAATTGACATGGAAATTGGTTGATATTCACTATTCAAACATTTCAAATAATTGTGATTAAATTGTCTAGGGTTAATTTGGTGATTCAAATCACCATTTTAACCCATTATTTTTGCACATTGGTACTTGAATTATTAATATATCATTCTTGAATAGTTCTGAATCAAATTTTGGGTGCAATTTCTTATATATTTTATTTAGAATTGTGATTTTAAGATTGATTTGCTACTTGCTCCCTATTTGGGACCTCAGATTTCCATTTGAGCATAAATTCTATTTGCTTTCATGCTTTATCGACTATATTGTGACGTATTATTTTTAAAACCCCGATACAGAGTGAATAACAATTTCCCGATTTTCATTTCTAGGACCTAGGGTTTGAAAAAGATTCTTAAGATCTTCAATGCATTGAAATGGGTCCCCAGAGTTGTTACCGTGAAAGTGGGGGATCAGACTAACAATATTCTATTTAAGCTCTAGATCATTTTCCCTAACAGGAATCCTAACATTTGGCTCCACTTATGCATTAACAAGATAGTGGTAATCTCTAAGTGGTGCCTAAGTGGAGGTCAATGTGCAGGTTCTACCTTAGGTAGGCGAGACTAAAGGTTTTGGAGAGTAGCCGTCAGCAAATTGATCTGACGGTTTTGCTTGAGTATTGATTATGCAGTAATCATGGGACTTAAATAACCTAAATTGTGTTAAAACATAGCTTACTATGTAAATATTGCATCATATGATGCATATCATGTATTACATGAATTTATATTATTGTACATAGAATAAACTGAGATTATCCTATTATTTAATGTTGTTATGGGTATTCCTAGGTAACAAAGTGATCCAAATAAAAGCTAGGGTGTGAGATAACAAGAAATAAAGCCAGGAGAAGTAGAAAAAGAAACAGATGCTAATCGAGACAAGAGGAGAGAGGAGGAATTCCCTTCTTCTAAACCCTAGAAACCTTAAGACAGCCATCTCAAACCTAAAACCACTCCCATTAGGTTATCCTAACCTTAGAACCTAAAACATGGATAGCACTATCCATGTTCCTATCCACCCTATCCCTATCTTTAACTTCTACTTATGTCAACCTAAACCTAGAACCCAGAACCTCGAAAACACTATCCACAGTGTTATCCTGCTATCCATGACCCTATCTTTACTATCCAATATGAAAATTTCGCCTTCACTATCCCAATTTCCCTTTAGGTTCCTTAGAGGCTCACCATTATCCAATTGAACTCAACCTGTGTCAATTGGGTTAGCTGCATTCTAATGAGGTCCATACGGACCTGATTTGCCTAACCTAAGACTAATTAGGCTCACTTGAGCCTAATTGGTCTCCACCAAAACTTAATTGCCCAAGCCTACACCTAATTTGGTGCACCAGCACATGGTTGCACACACCTAATTCCAATTTGGTCCACATAGAATCTAATTAGACCCATCGTAGCCCATCCAAATCTAATTAGGTTCACTTGAACCTAATTAGTCTTGACCCTGTTGTTCACTCGAAATCAGGTTTTAAATTGTTGCATTGCAGTATAGTTAAAATCTCATGAAAAATAGATAAAATTTTTACTCGAATAATTCCGAGGTCGTTCAATGGGAGCAAGTAGGAATTCAATTCTCAAGATTACAATTTTAAACAACAGAAATAAGAAATTGTAATCAGAAATTGATTCAGAATAATGTGGTAATAAGATCAAGTGTCAGACTGTAAAAAGAATAGAGTAAAATAGTGATTTAAATCACCAATTACTCCCTACAATAATATCTAATGAAACTCAATAGCTATGAATGAAATAAACTCAAGTCAGTCGTCTAATTATTCAATCAAACATCTTCATGTCTGATGAACATTGCTCTCCTTCTTCTTTCTCTAATTTCTTCTTCTTCAGTTCTATGGCTCTTCTTCTCTTCTTTTATCTTTTTCTACTTCTATTCCTCTTCTACTTCTCTTTTCTTTTCTCTTTCTCTGCACTTCTTCCCATCTTCTTCTTTTCAAGCATAGGGGAAGGGTTTCTAGATTTGGCTAAGTGTTAGCCAACTTCCCAGAGAGCAAAACCCTCCCCTGCCTCACGCAAACTCTCTTCTCTTTCTCTCCTTAGGTCATGCTCTCCCAGAGCCTTGAACAGTACCAGGTAATCAGATTCGGATCTAAGTGCACCAAGGACTAGGGCTGCAGGTATGAGTCGCAACTGAGGAGTGTATAAGGCTTAGGCGGGTAATCGTGTCTATGCCAGGTCTCCAGGAACCGTGTCGTGGATGAGGCATGTGAGGGTGCGGAGGACCTCAACCCCCAAGTGATTTGAGGTGATAACCCTCTATCACCTTTTCAATTTATGCGGCCGCAAGCTTTTGTGAACTTCTGAGGTGGGACTAAAGTCCCACCCTTCTTCGCACGTCTGCAACTGCAGTTGTTGAAGGCTCGAATTCGCACACTGCAGAGGCTGATGGTCCTAGTGGAGGACTTACTTGGGAGAGGTCCTGAGTTTACTTGGCATGAACTGGGGTAGAGACCTGGAGCAGGCATTGTCGGAGGATTGAAGGCGCGGTCGGTGCAGCTGAGGAGGTGGCAGAGCTCCGGTGGGTGACCTGGAAGCACAAAAACAACCTCACAACCACATCAAATATGGTCAGGATGATCGCCTGAGGACGGCTAATGTGACAGTGGCCTTGGTGGTGCACGGGAGTGAGTGAAGAGGTCGGATGACCTCAAGATGTCAGTGCGGTGAGGGTGGAGTTCGGTGGAGTCGCAGGGTGGTGAATAGGGTGAACTTGTAGAGGGCTTTGAGTAGAGCACGACATAGCTAGTGAGGGTAGTAGCGGCATGTTTCGGGTAGTGTGGTGGTGAGTAGGCTTCACCGGAGCATCGTCGGAGGCGGAGAAGATTAAGTGCGTTGAGGGAGAAGTGGTGGTCTTGCATGTGTGTAGAGAGTGGGAAAGCGAAATAGAAAGAGAGGGACTTAGCAAGATGGTAGGGAGGTGGACGGCTCCGGTGTTGATCGATCGGAGTCGGAGGAGGAAGATGCGACGAGGCGATGACGATAACGTAGATGGAGTACGGCCCCGCTTTGGCAGGGGAGGGTCGCGATGAAGAGAGGAAGAGATTAGGCCATACAATTTGTTGGTTCGACGGTCGGAGGAGGGAGATCCAGAGAGGTCGCTGAAGCAGGGATTTTTGGTGGCCGAAAGAGGGGGATTAGGGTGATTTGGCTCCCAAAAACTTGCTGAAGAACTTGACCGTGCACCATGGGATCTTTTATACACCATAGGAAGCCCTTCCCAGCTTAGAAAGAAGCTTCCAAGCTCGGAATGTTTTTGCGAAATAGGATACTCAAACCTTTGAAAGATTCGCATGACCTTTTGGGAAAGAATTGGAGCCCAAGGTATGGCTCAAATGGAAGGGAACTTCCCAAGGAATCCCCGTATCAATTTTGGGAGAGGTTGATTGAGAATCAGGCGAGAAATCCTCGCTCGAAACTCAACGATGAAGGTTTAACCTTACAAGAATGGAGCGGGGACCTGCTTGTGAAGAAGACAAAGAAGTTGGGGGCTATTTGTAAGAGAATTCAAAAGTTAAGTGTCTAAATGAGATAGAAAGAGATTAACTAGACCAAAATACAAACTTGGTTAAGATGATCTCAGATTCGGCCCAAATTTTGGTACAGCTAATTTGGAGCCAAGGAATCTAATGGTGAGGTTAGAATTAGGTTTTGACCTCATTTGACTGGGTAATTTATGTAAAAACCTAAATTAGTGCAAATGTTAGTTTGAGACTATTTTGGGTCAAGATGAGTTCTGATGGTCAAATTGAAGATACCAAACCTTAGACAATATTTCTCTACGAATTTTAGAGGGTTTAGGTGAATTTTATCCTTTCCATAACCTCAATTAATTAAGTTGGTTTGTTTTTAGGATTTCAAAAGTCATTTAATTCTCAAAACACGTGGAAACCCTTTTATATCTGTTCTAACCCACTTGTTAGTCTTTTAGAACCATTTGACCCTTAATTAACCCCTGAGAAAACCCACGGTTCTTCTGCATTCAAGATATGATGGCAATTTTGTAGTTTGAACCCTAGTTTTTTATCTTTCTTTCGGAATGATTGTGCAATGAATTAGAGTCCTCTAGCGGTTATGTAGGAGCATTTACTGCCTTAATCAGATCAAAATAAGCTAGTTATGGCTCAGGATGGTGTTCCCATTAGACCCTAACCCAATTAGACACACCTAAACCTGATTAGAGCCACTTAGATCTAATTAGGTCAACCTAGTCTAATTAAGTTCACATCAACACCTAGACCCACCCAACTTAGGTTAACCTAGCCTAAATCCCACCTAATACTAGATATTTTCTTCTATGAAAATTAAACCAACACACACACCCTTTCCTATTTTAGCCCTCAATATTTGTCAACATTTAGATCCACAAGAAGTGGCACCTACCTATTCTAGAGCCACCAAAAGTGGCACACACCTAATCCCTCCAACTTACGACTAAAATAGGCCACGTCCCATATAAAATCTCTCTTTCAAAATTTTGCACATTCTATTTCCTCACTACTGATCAATTCTTAAGACTTCCTGTACCCTCAAAAAACCCTAGGGGTCATAACCCTCTCCTCCTACCTTCCTCAAGGCTACCATCTCTCCTCTAAGGTCTTCATCCTCCTCTAAGCATGACCATTGGTGGCTAAGCATAAAGAAGAAGGCCACCTTCCTCCTCTTCTCTTCTTCATGAGGGCATGGTCATCTCCTCCATAGAGAGGCCTTCTCTCTCTTCTCTCTTAGAAGGCTAAGAAGGATTATCAATTGCCTCTCTTGGTCATCCACTCTTGTATGCCATGTAAATGGTCTTCATGACCATGGTCTATCCACCACCCTCACATAAAAGTTGATGGCTTTTGTGGCTGTTCCGACATGAGGGATTTCAATTCTTTTTTTGTATTTCATATCTTGCATCTTGTTATGTTAGTTGATGTTTTTTCTTGTGTTGATGTTCATGTTGCTTCAATAAATAGATGCTTAGATCTAAAGCTCTTTTGCAAAGTATATGTTTTGCTCTATCTTCCCTTCTTTATATATATGCACGCCTCCCCTTTAGGTTCATTACCACCATCTACATCATCACACCACCATCATCCAAATGGTTAGATCAGGGTTTAATTAATTAGGTATTATATTAGGCACTTTGCGTAGTTAGGCTAGATATTTAGGCTTCATATTCATATTTTCGTTTTTCAAAAGAGAAGGAAATGCAAAAAATTACAAAAGGAGAAAACACTGAAAAAAGAAGACCTAGGTTAAATCAAGCACGAATATTTAATTTAAACAACCTGCACTTTCAAACATGCCTCCCAGAGACAAATGAGTAAGACTCACAAATTAAAAGATAAAATCTACGTGAGTTTCGAAACAAAACAAATATTTTTTATTCATTTTTTGCACAACTATACTACTACAAACAATGAAAAAATGATTTTCGAATATCAAAAGTTACGTGAAACACCTTATCAAGTATCTAGATATTATAGGCCTGGAGAGCCTAATGGATATTGATAGAGCCCTTTCTTCATGCTTTTTGAAATAGTTGAAAATCATAGTATAGTCGTACTAAAATGCTCGTCAAAAAATGATTTTCTAAAGATAACGAGACTTGAGTCCCAATCGTTCGTCTCTGGGAGGTGTTTATGCAAATCTAAAGTTGATCTCTTTCACTCTAATTGCTTAAAGTCGCATGGCGGTTTATGGTTATTATGTAATTATGCAGGACATGCTTAGTTGCCAGAATATCAGAAATTAAAAGCAGGCAATATTAATCACACAAAAGATATTGTAATAAGCTGATGGTGATTCTCAACACAAAGACATATATATATAAAAAGACCTTTCATTAATCCATCATGGTGTTTGCAACATGGAACTAGCGGAAAACTTATAGAGGAAAGCTTGAAAACATCAATCTAGCTAATAGAAAATGATCACATACAAGAAACTATGGGGGGAATTTGCATGCATCATTTGGAGAGAATAAAGAGCTACACTACTAAGTAGTAATAAAATATGTAAACTACGAAGAACTAAGCTACTAATCTAGTAGAAATAAGCACATTCGGAGGTGGTCTCCGATGGCCTTTGAGCTGGTTAAGAGGAGGTGGGGTGGCCAATGGTTCTCAGGCTGATCCTTGGAGAGAGGTTGGAGAGGTGATCGCTATCTTGGCATGGAGATGGTAGCCGCCAGGATGAAGCAGCTTGTGGAGTTGGAGTGGAGGTGGATGTAGCTAACCTAAATGGAAGCCCAATTGTGAATGAATGCCAAGAATGGGATGGGTACAAATGGCCAACCCTTAGGTCTTTTATAGACCTAAGGCAGGCTCTCTAGAGAACTGTGGAACTCTGTAGAGAGAGCCCCATATGTGGCCGGCCATGGTGAGAGAGAGGTAGTTATTAGATCCGTAAAAAGTGGATCTAAGAATTGAATGGCTCTTGGTTGCTAAATTTGGCAACCAAGAGTGGTGCCACTTTGAAGAGAGTTCTAGAGAACTCTAGATGAGTGTGTGTGCATGAATGGGTGTGTGTGTGTGTGAATGTGTGGCCGTGCCCTATGTGGCTAAGTGGTCTAGGTTAGGTCCTAAGGGGTTTAGGTAGGTGTAGGCCTTAAATTAAGGTTGTAAACCCTAATTGCTAAGGAGGAGTTGCAATTAAACTTAACACAAGTTTAATTAAATGGGTGTGAACCTAATTAAGAGTGAAATAACTCAATTAGGTTGGGATTAGGTAAGTTGGTCTCTCCCTGAGTCTAATTGGACTTGTATGGGTTGAGATCTGAGCTCAATTGGACCCTCTGAGTCCAATTGACTAGGCAATGGTAATTGACTATGATCCAAGTCAATTAGGTTTAGTGAGGACCTAATTAGGTCTTTAGGAAGGTCTAAAGGTGATGCACTAGGGTTAGGGTACCTTAATTGAGGTTCCTATGTGGTTGGAATTGGGTTTAGGAGGCTAGAGATCCAAGATCAAGACCTGAATCTCAAAATTGGAACTGGAGAGCAATTCCAGACGTCCAAAAATAGAATCAGACATCTTATGCTCAAAAATCAGAAGTCCAAACTTCAATTCTAGATGTCCAATCAGTGTCAACGGGAATTGTAGGTTTTTTCTTGGCTACTCTACAGAAATTGGACGTCTGACAAAGTGCTTCGACATCAAATAACACTGCAGAAGTGGGTTTAAGGTGTGCAAGAGTTGGCTAAGGGTTTTGGACATCCTAAAATTCATCTGGATGTCCAAATAAGGGTTGGAATTAGGGTTTTAGGGTTTCCTAGGGTGTGGTGACCTAATCTAAGGTGTGGCTAAGGCTTGGGGAAGCTTCTAGGCTGTCCTAAGGCTAGGATGGACCTAAGTTCTTCACATTTTACTGCTTTATTCCTCCTTAATAGAGTAGCATACCTTAACTCCCTTACATCATTATTTACTATATTTAATCTAAGTCTTCTACTCCAGCTCTGCTGCAACACAAATTATTCCAGATCCAGCTTCAAATCCAGCTTCAAATCCAATTTCAAATCTAGCTTATTACCTGTAATTGACATAATGCAACTAATTAGCACATTATAACATTATTTTATTCTTAGCTAAAAGAAAGCAGTAAAGATGCATATAATGCTTATGCATGCATGAATTATCCTAACTTATGCTAAGCCATAGTCTAATTTAGTACAATTAAGACCTATGATTGCTGCGCAATCATACCCCCATGCCTAAATCTTCCTAGTCCCTAGCAAATATGAGACTAAATTATTTACATCAAGGTTCCCTGAGGGACTGATTATTTTATCAAGTGTATGCCTAGAGATTTTTCTCCTTTTTATTTTCATCTTATGCTCTAGAAATCCGGACAATCGTGAAAGTGTAGCTATGTAGCTTTTACAATGGATTCAAGTGAAAAATTGATTCACCTCTAAAGCCTGTACTTGACCCCAAGTAAAAATTCTAGTGGGATAGGAAGATTTCTTCCCTCGGGGTATTCAAGATATTCTATGAATTCCACCCAGGCTTTAAGCTTGGGTAGAGGATGTTTAAGGGATATGGGTGTTTATTTGGTGACTCACTCTCACTTTGTGCTACATAG
Source organism: Thalassia testudinum (assembly GCA_037157565.1). NCBI lineage: Eukaryota > Viridiplantae > Streptophyta > Magnoliopsida > Alismatales > Hydrocharitaceae > Thalassia > Thalassia testudinum. Next base: position 16,141,985 of record JAZHRO010000063.1, read on the forward strand.
AGATTAGTACTGCAGAATTTAGATTCCCAGATTATTACGTAACTCAACTGAGAGAAAGACGAGAAAAACTATGCTCTTTTCTGGTTCCTTTGTATTCATTCTCTCTTTCTCTTTTTCTTTTTCTTTCCCCCTTTTTTTTCTTTTTTTCTTAGAGCTCATATTCTCACTAGATTCACACATATGCCTTGTATTTAGTGGTCTCACTTGGCATTAACACTTTAATTGAGTTCCATAACCCTAACACTAAGTCAAAATTCCTCAGCCAGTATTCGGGCTATCAAAAATACAGGAAAATAGGTTAAGTCCATATTTGGTGGATCTCAGATTTATTTGGTGGCATTGCCTCAATTCAAGTGAAGTAAACACTAAATATTCACAAACTCTTTTTCTGCTCTTTTCATCTCTTTTTTGTTCTTTTCCTTTTTCTCTCTTTTTTTCTTTTTTCTTTTTTCTCATTTTCTCATTTTTCATTTTTTTTATTTTTCTCATTTCTCATTTTTTCGTTCTTTTTTTTTCGTATATAATTTTTCTAACTCAACACAATCTAGCATCACATTCATGAATTTTATTGAAGAGGCATTATTAGGGATTGGTGGTACACAAGAGACATTGGGTGACTTATTTGGTGAAAGTACCTACTCACGGCACCGGGAGAGATAGATAGGACGGTGCATTTCTGACCTTAACATCAATATTCTCCTTCAGTCGAGGATTCTATAAAGAAAGGTCATAACCATCCACTTAGCCCTAGTTTTATGAAAACTCGCTCTCCATGTATTTGTCTTATTTGGTGGCTCTCAAAATTTCACACAAAAATGTGTACGCAGGAACCAAGAGCGAAAACTATGCCTAATCTCTGAGTATCATTACCTAATTATCTAGGATTCCAGATTCCTTGCACTAATCTTAGAGCACTAGTACACTCTACTCTCATATCACACTATTTGGTGGATTTTTTGGAAGAAAGTCTACTGACTCCCAAAACACTATCCAGGGGTTCAGGAGAAGAAGCACTGCTTCTTCTCAACTAACTAATGACGTTTATCAACCATCACCGTGAATCCATTGCAAATTCTACGTGTGTGTGACAAAGTTGTACTGGATTCCAGATTACAGGAATCACTAGAGGATAAAATCCCTAATGCATTCTCTTAATAAAATAATCTTATTCACGAGTGCAATATTTATATATGCTATAAACAATTAACTTCTTATATTCGTAATTCATAATATTTCCCTTTTGGGTTACATTCAACTTGAGCCTAAATTTAGAACAAAAGGTGAGCGGGTGAGTTGGAAGTGGCTGTTGTAGATGATTTCTAGCTCCAATGCAAACATTGAAGGTGGAGTGGGTTATTCTTTTATTTAGGGTCCTAAAGTACATTTGACATGCAGCACTGAGGTTTTCCTAAGGGTTGGCATAAAAATTTTTTTAGTTTACCATATCTACACCCTATGCCTAAGTTCAGCAGGGAGTAAATGGGTAGAAATCACCTGGAATTGCTCCTGAAATTTTAATGTTCAGCACCGACCAACCTGACAATATGCAATATGCAAAAGAAATAAGCTATGTATAAAAATGGTAATGTATAGATGATGGTGGAATGTGGGATATGCTATCTATATGTGCTGAGTTTAACGCCTCCAACTGCGCAAAAATTCAATAAGATGTATCGGTTCTTGCATGGGAGCCGGTCAAGATTAAGAGAAAGATGTGCTCATATGCTCCTAGAATCAGTGGTCCGGAGATGCGAACCAGCTGATTGTTCACCCGTACTCCAAAAAGTCTAGCTGTAAGAAAGTGTCGAGTGGTGGTGGAAAATAGAGGATAATCAGAGGGGGGGTTATGATGTTGATTCAGCTAATTTATCATGTCCCACAATTCAGCAGGAACTTGCTGAGGGAGTAGATCAAAATGTATCTCAGAATCGGAATCTGAGTCATAGGGATCCTCATAACGATAATTGACATCAAACATAATGCCCTCTCTAGGCTCTCGATCATACAAGGGTATTCGTGAAAGTAGAAGATCTATGGGGAGGTCACTGAAATCCTTGTCAGAAATGGGAATAGGACGAGTAGACTTGAAGGTGGGAATCTGATGATCCGTATGTATGTGAATTCCTACTAATTAACTAACTGTGAGATAATCGGTTGTGATTACGTTAACGGGAAACCTGTCGGCTGTGGTCACGTCTTCTTGTAAAAACTGGGGCGATCCAGTAGTGTATGAATCAGGACAGTTAGATTTAGATGTGCTGTGGTTCGAAACACACCCTAAACAATCGAATCCTCAGGGAGATATGTGCAGGGTAGTGGTCTCAATCCTGTGTGGATTGATAGGGTGGTTCCACTCAATTCAGTAATTAAGTTAATTTTACTTAATTAAGAGTAGAAGAAATCACTTAAGTTAACTCGAAGTTGTGTCGATTGTGTAGTATAAGGTCGAATTAACCTAACATTTTAGAAATTTTTATTGGTTGAGTCCAGGTCGTTCACTGGGAGGTATAATAATTTTTCTCCAAATTCACCAATTTTGTTTTATCTCTTTAAGTTTAGGAGGTATAACTAGTTTGATTTTCAAGACATGAATTTTGACAAAATATTTAAACTACAAAGAATATACAAAATTCCATATGCAAACATATGTACTCAAAATAATGTACTATATTAACAAGTAAAATGCTACCTTTTCAATTCAATTTCATTCTAAGAAATTAAGGCAATTAAAGTTATTCTATAAAAAAGCATGCCTTTTTACATTTAAAAACAAAAAGATAATGATGCAAGAAAATTTCATTTATTTTCATTTATCACTTTAGCCTCTCATCTCCTTCTCTCTTATTTTCTTCTTTCTCTCAAGCTCTCTTTTCTTACCTTTCTTGTGTTGTTCCTGCCTTCTCTTCTTCCCTTAGTTTTCTCCTTTGTTCCTTAGTCTCTTTTCCGTAACACTCCTTAGCGTCTGTGCTTTCTTCTTTAGCTTTCAGCTACAGCACTTAGCGTCCTTCAGCGACTTCTCTTTTCCTTAAACTTTCAGTTGAATCAGGTTTTTTTTACTTTTTTAACCAAAAGTTATTCTATTTGCGGCGAGGTCCTTTCAAGGATACACAGCACCCTGAGACCAGGGTGGGACTAAACCCTACTCGGTCCTCACCTAATGTCAATTAGGTTCATTTCAGTTCATTTGTTTATCGATTCACAGTATCGAGCCATTTCGGCTCAACCCAGCCTCCTAGGCCACTCTCGCCCTCCTAGGGCACAATCTCATTCGCACGCCCCCAAGGGCGCATACTCGCAGGCATAAGCTCGCACACATAGACATGCAATGCTTAGATCATAACAGATGGAATCGGTAACCAGTGCGTCGAGTGCTAACGACTACATAGCCAAGGAAATGAATTACTTTTATCCTCAGGCGCGTGCTCGTGAACAACCGACATGGGACTATCCTACCCCTTCCTGACCCGAATTCAAATGTTCATAACTTTCTACCCAGAGCTCCAAATTGAATGATTTCAAGTTTGTTGAAAAGCTCTAAGGGTAATCTACAAAATTACAGGGTCAATTTTATGTTTTAATGATGTTTTACTCTTCAATTTAAAAGATTAAATTAGGGGTTCCTACGGGATTTTTAATCTTGGAAAGTGGAAATAAATCAGGAGAATCCTCAAATGGACTTCTCTCTTCTATTAAAAGGTCTGTATAAGTGATATAAGTGATTCCGATCTTTTAGAATAGGTTTTAAGTTCTTAAGAACTTTAGAACCACTAGAGAAGCTTTTCACTTCTCTGAAAGCTTTAGAGTTTGATTTTTCAGACTTCAATAAGTGCAACAGACACTTAAAAGTGTTTCTAATCAATATAGATTAATTCTAAGGGTTATAACAGATCAATCTGGATAGGTTTTAAGTTTAAATTTCATCAGAATAGTACTCCTGTTTGTTTAGGTTCGAAAGTAACCCAAATTGGCAGAAACTAAATCCTCAAATATTCATTAACCTGAGCTCACTTTAAGCACTCTCAGATCATCAAATAAGATCCCAGAAACAATTTTCACTTCCTCAGAATCTAAATTCGATCTCAAAACTCTATTAACAGACTCAAGTTTGACTATGGAAGCTCGAAAATTGACTTTCTGTTTAAAATCTTCTCCCAAGAAAATAATGCCTCAATTAGAGTCTCTTCAACTTCAGAAACTCATTCAGATCTTCAAATAGTTGTTTTAACCATGATTCCTACGGTTTCAGGCTCGCCGCCTGAACTAAAATAGGTGTGTGTTCGACAGAATTAGTGGAAGGTTGTTACAATGTTTTGAAGACTTAAATAGCTTCAGTGCATAGCACTGAAGCTTCTGAGATCATTAAATGCTCTTCAAATCTTTCGTAACAGACTTCTCCAACTCGCTAGAATTGGGGAAGATGAAATCAAGGCTATAGCACCAGTGGTTAAATCCTCAAACAAATATCTTCAAAACAATCAGCAATCCTTATTTTACTATTCTGGAGGTACTTAGTAAGTTTTAGAGGCTGAAACATAATTTTGGCTCGTCGGAGCTCATCAGAGCTCCGGTGACTCCCGAAAATATAAAATTGTATGTACAGATTGTCAAAACTAACCATCTTTTATTCGAAAAGGACCCTTAGGTTGCATGGAACCTCAGTATCACTTTTAATTCTTCATTTATCCATTAGAATTAAGATTTGACAGTGAAATTATTTTCTTAAAAGATTTGAGTGGGTAAAGCTCAAGACTTGTTTAACCACTCGGTTGAGAAGTTAAATCAAGTCAGCAGATGCTAATATTCGTAAATATATATTTAATTTATAGTTTGAACGTAATTAAATTTGGGTGTTTAATTATAAATGATAATAATAGGTATTATAATGTCTATTAGGGTTCATAGGTGGTGATAGATGAAGAAAGAACCCAATGAAGGTGGAATTAAATCGACTACTATCACCCCGGATAGTGATAGTAGTCGGTGAAGGTGAGATTTGAATTAGGCGTTTAGGTGATTTAATTAATGATTAAATGATTTAGAAGGATCATGGAAGATACATGAAGATGGACAGTGAATTAAAAGACAAGATTGAAGCTCTGGCGAGCTCAAGGAGCTCGCCAGAGTCGGAGGAGATGAAAATAAATTCTAACACTACTCTAATCTTACTAACTAAACTAACTAACTAAGCTAGCCTACTCCTACTCCTACTCCTACTCCTAATCTACTGTTACATGGACGAAGGGGTCAATATGGTTCCGCCGAAGGTTCATAGCGGACGACGAAATCATAGGGTGGAAGAAAGATCTCCGATGGGCGGATTTGAGGTGGAGCGGAAGAATCCTAAAGTCGGTGCCTTTGTCGGAGGTGCGGAAGACCACAGTGGATCTCCTCGGCTGCTTAAGATGGACGGAGGAAGTTGGAAAATGGAATGGGAAGCCACCGGAGTTTTGGATGAATAGCCTATCGAAGTCGGCTACAGTGTTAGAAGAGGGAGGGGAGCCAACTTGAATAAAATTAGAGGTGTGAGGGGGTATTTATAGCAGTTTACGGCGAAGAGAGTGGCAGGGTCTGGCCGAAGAAGGAGCTCGAGGAGCTTGTCCTCCGTCGTTGTCTCCGATGATGGTGAGGTTATCTCCCACTAAAAAATAAGATTCTCGGTTAATCTAGACCGATGGATCAAGTGGAGGTGGTGAGCGCAAGCTGCAAGAGCTTGGACAAAGGGGGATGATGTCGACAGGGTGGTGATCATGCGGTGGGATGACTCTCTGCCGCCATCCGTTCGTTCGGCTGGAGAAGTAGAAGAAAAAGATGAAGAGGGACATAAAAGTAATAAAACTTAAGGACCTGTGTGAGAAATAAGGACCCGACTGTAATGAAAAGTAAGGGCTAAAATGTAAACCCAAGTTTTGAAGGTTTATTTTTATTTAGATCTTTTTCAACTTTTTATATATGTTAGTAAATAAGATAAATATTATGTTTACACCTTGAATTTACATTTTTGACCTTTTTAGGTTAATTTATTAGATTAAGTAAAATTACTTAAGTTATTACATACTTAGCTTTACATTATATTTAAGTTACTTAGCTTATTAATTAAGGGAATGATTAATAGGATTTTGGGTCCAACTATTATCTAGATTATTAATAATGTTAATTGAATGATAAAACATCATTTTTAACATATTTTAAGGTCCTTAACTAAATATCCCTTATTCTATAATTAACCCTTATATATTATTAACCTTAGCTAATTAACTAGGAAGACTAGTTAATTAGGGGTAATTAGAGGTCATGATGAGTGTCTCATCATACCCCCAAGCCAAAGTTTTGCTAGTCCCTAGCAAAATTAACTATGACTACGATGATTTAAAGCACTTTGGTTTAAACTATTATAAATAGTATCTATGTAAAGGAAAGCTTAGGTCAGAAACTTTTAAGGTTAATATAAATTATTAATGTATAGAGCATGTGTAAAAATTTTCCTATTAGACTTATACTTATAACATTTTCAAAACACACTAAAAATAATTTGTAAACAAGAATTTTATTTTGAATTAGAATTCTTCAAAAATCTCTTAATCTTTGTAACTATTCTTAACTCAAATTAGAATACAAAGTATTTTAAGAAAAACAAAACCTAAGAATTGAGAATTAAATTTTAACTCAAAAACTCAAATAGATTTAAGTTAATCCCTTGTTTATGATATTTGAATTTTGTCAATATAAATTTAAGCAAATTAACCAGATACTCAATATTAATCAAACTTAGAGTAGTAAAATTCTAATTTACTAGCCTACAACACTAAAGATTAACTTCTAGACTTAGGATTCTGTCAATTCTTCTCCTTTAAGTCTCAACTTAAAATTTTCAAAACCCAATTTCTTAGTCTTCACTGCCCAATACCAAATTTCAGTAGCTATGATTTTAAAACATCTGTGCTTAGTGAAGTGAATTGTCATAAAGACATCCAAAGTTGCAAAAATCCAGATCTTAAGACATCACTTTCTAATCCCAATTATTTCAATTCAAGCCTTTGGCTTGGCCTTACTCAGGTTTGGTTGCTTTCTCCTCACCAGTTTTCTATCTCGAGGTCAACACTTCTTGTGTATATCTCCCCGGTGGATCATTGGGTCTCTTATTCCTAATATTTTTTCTCCATATATTTTTTTTCTCTTTTTCTATAGGTTAGAACACCCATTTGCAGAAAGGTGTTCTTTTTATTTGATGGAAGGAAGGGTAGCATCCATTAGTATTGAGATGCTTTTATTTATTTGTCGAAAACTGCATAATTACCCATTTTTAACAAGGCACTTAACTGTAGGGTGTTTTATTTATTTTTTTCTTTTTCTTTTCTCCCCTTCTCATTTTTCTTACTACCATTATTCTCCAAATCCCTTTTCCAGGTGAGTGGCACATCCTTTACCTTTTCAAGAACTGCCCCGCGGAAATCCTTGGACTAAAGAGGATTCAAAATTGATCTCTTAACATCTATGTTTTTGCGGTCTCAGATGTCAACAAGACAATTCTATGTGAGTGAATTTAGATGTTTAGGTTACTTAGCTCTCAAACCATAGCTTGGACAACAAAGCCCTTTACTCTTAGGTTCTTCAAATTTTTAGTTTCCTCCTATAGGATCTGTTAAGACAAAATTTACCAAGTCTAGTTATTTATCTCTAGTTTGTAAGTTTTGTAAACTAAAATTCTACCAACTATCTATTTAATTAACTCTGAATATCTGGCTTTTTACTTAACTTTATGATAAAATCAAATTTTCAAAAAGCAGAAGATTACTTAATCTAATTGAGTAAAAAGTTATAATTCAATTCCAAAACTTAAGTTTAAATTCTTAACACACTTAGTTTATTAATTCAAGTAAGAATAGAAAAATAAATCTTTAACATATTTAAAAGATTTCCTAAATTCAAATAAAATATTATTTTAAATATTTTAAACACAAAAGTGTGTTTTTACAAAATGTTTAAATAAAAATCTAATTAAGAATTGAATGCTCTTAAATACTTATATATTCTATATACATTTTAAACTTTTGACATAAAAGAAAATTAAGCTCTTAATTACAATATATATATTCTTCTTCTTTTCTTCTTTATTAATAATGAATATTCCCCTCTTATTATTTTTATGAATTTTCTTTTTCAAAATTTTTTATTTATATATTTTTATTTTTACGAATAAAGATTTGTTCAATTTTTATATGAAAATTTTTAAAACTTTTCAAATTTTTATGAAATTTTTAAATTTTTTTATTTTTATATGAAAATTTTTAAAACTTTTCAAATTTTTATGAAATTTTTAAATTTTTTTAAATTTTTATCACTTTAAAATTTTCTATTTTTTTTAAATTTCGTTGATATTTAATTTTTTTGTGTTTTTATTTTTTAAATCAACACTTAAAGTGAAAATTTCACTTCAACACCCCCCAAGCCAAAATTTTACAATATCCTCATTATAAGAAGGGTGAAAAATATTACACTTCATTTAGTATAGGGTGATGGAAGGTGTCGAAAAGAGGGGATTAAAAATCTCTATGCAGACGATTTCAAGTCTGACCAAAGGTCACAGTAGTCAGTCGGACTAAATGAAGGTAATCAATATGATATAGAGTGAAATTTTAAAAATAAGTGTATAAGAAAATAAAAAAAAGGGTAAAAATAGGAACAGCTATGTATAAGTGCTATGTTTTACCCCTTCAGCTTGGCGTAAACCCTAGTAAAGAACTCCTAAAAAGAATAGGTATATGGTAAAAATAGAGGAGTTATGAAAGAATTAGATAAAAAAAAAGAAAACAGATTAAACCACCCAATCAAAATTCATCCTGAAATTGCCTAGAATAGATCTTACAGATTCTAGAATCAGATTCTCATGAAAATATCAAAAAGATCATAGTGAAAATCATGTGAAGATTCGATCTGATTTAGGTTAAGATGTAAAATGTTAAAGATTGAGGCAATTAAAAGAAATGTTTCCACCAAGTTCAGAAGATCAGCAAAATCAGTTTTGGTTCTCAATAATAGGTAGGTCATTTTGGCACAAAATAGGTTGCTGATGCAGGTTTGATGGGTTATTTTCAGGTAATACAGAGGACGGGTTATGATTAGAATCAAAGGCTTGATTAATGAAATGGACTTGGCCTTGGTTTTGCCTAGGATTTGGCAGATTCTTAGGATTCGGAATTGGCTGAGATGGAAGGGTACCTGGCTGACGAGACTCAGCCAAAAGCGTGATCTGATTTTGTAAAGCAGCCAACTCTACCTTACATTGCCTATGAATCTCAGCAAGAGCTTCAGCATTTTGTCGCTGACTCTCTGACACAGCTCTTAAAATCTGATCTAGCTGTGTATCTCTAATAGGCCTAGAGTAATTTTGCATACTCATCGGGCTAGGCCTTAAATTTTATTGCTAAAAAGGCAAAGGAGGTGGGTTAAAATGGGTCTGATTTGGATAATTTGGTCTTTGATTTTGATTTGGATCAGCCTAAGAAAAATTTGGGTGGCTTCTTCATCCAGGATTATAAGTATTTAAATAAAGGTTTGGTCTTGAAATATTTTCCTGGATGTCGTGTAAACCTAAAAGATATGGCATGTTTTCTGCAACAGTAAAGGGCGGGGAAAAGGGTGGGTAAGATTGCGGGATAAAGGTCCCACCTTGGGTTGGTGAAGTAGATTGAAAACCCAAGGAAGATGGATCTCTAGAATCTTGATTATTCACAAATTCCCTCCCCGTGGGAATTTGTGAAATAGGTAAATATGCAGGATTCGTACCAAGTAGAGGCATAAGAGTCTTCATTGTGTTTCTAACCTCGTCGAGATGCTTTGCTACGATATCTACTTTATCCAGCTTTTCTGCAATAATCTCTAAATCCTTTGAACTGGATGGATTATCGATCTCATGAATGCCCTTATGCTGATTTTGATGATTCGTATTCACGCCCTACAAAAATTGTGACATAGATTCATTATTGATCGAGTTTTCCACCATCCCTTCAAATAATTCTGAAGCAGATTCTTTGTCGCGATTTAGAAAATTCCCTCCACAAGAGGCATCGACTAGATTGCGAATGCCCTCTTGTAAACCATAATAAAAGATATTCATGAGTTGCCAACGAAGGATGTCATGATGTGGGCATTTCCTTTGCAATTCATGAAAACGTTCCCACACTTCATGAATTGGTTCTCCTTGATTTTGATTGAAAGTAGTAATAGCTCGCCTTAAAGCATTGGTTCGACCAATTGGAAAGAATTTCTTCAAAAATGTGGATTCGAGTTCAGCCCAAGTTGAGATTGGTCTTGCTATAGTTCTATACCAATAAGCTACTTTATCTTTAAGGCTAAAAGAGAACATTTTCATTAGTAGGATTTCCCTATTTTAATTTCGAGGACCAAGAGTTCAGATCACTTTTAATACTAGCAGGAAATATGCACTTCTAAGAGTGTATGCCTATGTTTATGCTACTGCTAGTCAGAAAAGGTGTATTTTTGTCATTTTTTATTTTTATTTGATGCAACAAAACAAAATATTAAGAAATACTTACAAAAATGAAAATAGTAAAACGGATTCCCGCCTTCTCCTGAGATTACCTGCAAAGGTAAAGCTGAAAAGAAGACAGAAAACAAAACAAAAACAAAACTAATTAGAACTAAAGTTAGTAAAAACAAAATTATTTACAAAATACCTCCTAATTAAACAATTAATCCTTTTAAATTTAAGTGAATCAAAATATTTCCCTCCCCGGCAACGGTACCATTAAAATGATGCATAAATGAAGCAATGCCAGGGAATATTTTGATGAGTGGAGTGAATCAAAATATTTCCTCCCCGGCAACGGCGCCATGAAAATGATTGGGTGGTTCCACTCAACTCGGTAATTAAGTTAATTTTACTTAATTAAGAGTAGAATAAATCACTTAGGTTAACTCGAAGTTGTGTCGATTGTGTAGTATAGGGTCGAATTAACCTAACATTTTAGAAATTTTTACTAGTTGAGTCCAGGTCGTTCACTGGGAGGTATAATAATTTTTCTCCAAATTCAACAAGTTTCTTTTATCTCCTTAAGTTTAGGAGGAATAGCTAGTTTGACTTTCAAAACATGAATTTTATCAAAATATTTAAACTATAAAGAATATAGAAAATTCCATATGCAAACATATTCACTAAAAATAATGTACTTTATTAACAGGTAAACATGCTAGTTTTTCAATTTAATTTCATTCTAAGTAATTAAGGCAATTAAAAGTTATTCTATAAAAAAAATGCCTTTTTACATTTAAGAACAAAAAGATAATGATGCAAGAAAAATTCATTTTTTTTCATTTATCTCTTCAGCCTCTCATCTCCTCTCTTATTTTCTTCTTTCTCTCGAGCTCTCTTTTCTTACCTTTCTTGTGTTGTTCCTGCCTTCTCTTCTTCCCTTAGTTTCCTCCTTTATTCCTTAGTCTCTTTTCCTTAAGACTCCTTAGCGCCTGTGCTTTCTTCTTTAGCTTTCAGCTTCAACACTTAGCATCCTTCAGTGGCTTCTCTTTTCCTTAAACTTTTAGTTGAATCGGGTTTTTTTTTCACTTTTTTAACCAAAAGTTATTTTATTTGCGGTGAGGTCCTTTCAAGGATACACAGCACCCTGAGACCAGGGTGGGACCAGACCCTACTTGGTCCTCGTCTAATCTCAATTAGGTTCGTTTTGGTTCATTTGTTTATCGGTTCACAATATCGAGCCATTTCAGCTCAACCCGGCCTCCCAGGCCACTCTCGCCCTCCCAGGGCACAATCTCATTCACACACCCCCAAGGGCGCACAGCCGTAGGCATAAGCCTGCACACACAGACATGTAATGCTCAGATCAGAATAGATGGAATCAATAACTGGTGCGCCGAGCACTGACAACTGCATAGCCAAGGAAACGAATTACTTTTATTCGTAGGTGCATGCTCGTGAACAACCGAGGTGGGACTATCCTACCCCTTCCTGACTTGAATTCAAATGTTCATAACTTTCTACCAAGAGCACCAAATTGAATGATTTCAAGTTTGTTGGAAAGCTCTAAAGGTAATCTACACAATTACAGGGTCAATTTACTGTTTTAATGATGTTTCGCTCTTCAATTTAAAAGATTAAATCAGGGGTTCCTACGGGATTTTTAAGCCTGGAAAATGGAATTAAATCAGGAAAGTCTTCAGATGGACTTCTCTCTTCTATTTAAAGGTCTGTATAAGTGATAAAAGTGATTCCACATCTGTTAGAATAGGTTTTAAGTTCCTAAGTCCTTTAGAACCACCAGAGAAGCTTTTCACTTCTCTTATAGCTTCGGAGTTTGATTTTTCAGACTTCAATAAGTGCAACAGACACTTAAAAGTGTTTCTAATCAATTTAGATTAATTCTAAGGTTATAACAGATCAATCTGGATAGGTTTTAAGTTTAAATTTCATCAGAATAGTGCTCCGTTGGTTTAGGTTCGAAAGTAACCCAAATTGGCAGAAACTAAATCCTCAAATATTCATTAACCTAAGCTCACTTTAATCACTCTCAGATCATCAAATAAGATCCCAGAAACAATTTTCACTTCCTCAGAATCTCATTTCGAGCTCAGAACTCTATTAACAGACTCATGTTTGACTATGGAAGCTCAAAATTTGACTTTCTGTTTAAAATCTTCTCCCAAGAAATTAATGCCTGAATTAGAGTCTCCTCAACATCAGAAACTCATTCATATCTTCAAATAGTTGTTTTAACCTTGATTCCTAGGGTTTCATGCTCGCCGCTTGAACTAAAATAGGTGTGTGTAAGACAGAATTAATGGAAGGTTGTTACAGTGTTTTGAAGACTTAAACAGCTTCAGTGCATAGCACTTAAGCTTCTGAGATCATTAAATGCACTTCAAATCCTTCCTAACAGACTTCTCTAACTCGCCGGAGTTGGGTAAGATGAAATCAAATCTATAGCACCGGTGGTTAAATCCTCAAACAAATATCTTCAAAACAATCATTAATTCTTATTATACTATTCTGGAGCTACTTAGCAAGTTCTAGAGGCTAAAACATAATTTTGGCTTGCCGGAGCTCGTCGGAGCTTCGGTGAGTGCAGAAAATATAAAATTACGTGTACAGATTGTCAAAACTAACCATTTTTTATTCAAAAAGGATCCTGAGGTTGCAAGAAACCTTAGTATCACTTTTAATTCTTCATTTATCCATTAGAATTAAGATTTGATAGTGAAATTATTTTCTTCAAAGATTTGAGTGGTTAAAGCTCAGGACTTATTTAACCACTCGATTGAGGGGTTAAATCAAGTCAACAGATGTTAATATTCATAAATATATATTTAATTTATAGTTTGAACTATTCCTGAGCCGCCATAGACAGCGAGCTCAGGAACTTAATTAAATTTGGGCATTTAATTATAGATGATAATAATAGGTATTATAATGTCAATTAGGGTTCATAGGTGGTGATAGATAAATCGACTACTGTCACCATGGACAGCGATAGTAGTCGGTGAAGGTGAGATTTGAATTTGGCATTTAGGTTATTTAATTAATGATTAAATGATTTAGAAGTGATCACGGAAGATACAGGAAGATGGACAGTGAATTAAAAGACAAGATTGAAGCTTTGGCGAGCTCAAGGAACTCATCGGAGTTGGAGAAGATGAAACTAAATTCTAACATTACTCTCTAATCTAACTAACTAAAATAACTAACTAAGCTAGCCTACTCCTACTCCTACTCCTAATCTACTGTTACCTGGACGAAGGGGTCAATAGGGTTCCGTCGAAGGTTCATAGCGGACGACGAAATTAGACGGTGGAAGAAAGATCTCCGGCGGGTGGATTTGAGGTGGAGCGGAAGAATCCTAGGGTTGGTGCCTTTGTCAGAGGTGCAGAAGACCACGGCGGATCTCCTCGGCTGCTTAAGATGGATGGAGGAAGTCAGAAAATGGAATGGGAAGTCGCCGAAGTTTTGGACGAATAGCCTATCGAAGTCGGCTATAGTGTTAGAAGAGGGAAGGGAGCCAACTTGAATAAAATTAGAGGTGTGAGGGGGTATTTATAGCAGTTTGCGGTGAAGAGAGTGGCGGGGTCTGGCCGAAGAAGGAGCTCGAGGAGCTTAACCTCCGTTGTTGTCTCCAACGATGGTGAGGTTATCTCCCATAGAAAAATAGGATTCTTGGCTAATCCAGACCGATAGATCAAGTGGAGGTGGTGAGCGCAAGCTGCAAGAGCTTAGACAAAGAGGGATGATGTTGGCAGGGTGGTGATCGCGCGGTGGGGTGACTCTTTGCCGCTAGCTGTTCGTTCAGTTGGAGAAGAAGAAGACGAAGAGGGACATAAAAGTAATAAAACTTAAGGACCTGTGTGAGAAATAAGGACCCAACTGTAATGAAAAGTAATGACTAAAATGTAAACCCAAGTTTTGAAGGTTTATTTTAATTTAGATCTTTTTCAACTTTTTATATATGTTAGTAAGTAAGATAAATATTATGTTTACACCTTGAATTTACTTTTTTAACCTTTTTAGGTTAATTTATTTGATTAAGTAAAATTACTTAAGTTATTACATACTTAGTTTTACATTATATTTACGTTACTTAGCTTATTAATTATGGGAAAGATTAATTGGATTTCGGGTCCAATTATTATCTAAATTATTAATAATGTTAATTGAATGATAAAATGTCATTTTAAACTTATTTTAAGGTCCTTAACTAAATATCCCTTATTCTATAAGTAACCCTTGTATATTCATAACCTTAGCTAATTAACTAGAAAGACTAGATAATTAGGCGTAATTAGAGATCATGATGAGTGTCTCATCATGGATTGAGGTCCAAGAACCCTGATAGTGAAGACGAGCAAGACATTGGGTTGTCACAAAGGAGCCCAATGTTACCACAGTATGCAAAATCTTCCTCTTCACCATCCTCCTTTATGCGATCACAGTCAAAATTCTTTGTTGCCCTGAATATGTCAAGTCGAAGTCGCTCATTGCCTAGGGCTATCTCCATACACCCAGATGCACAATCAATGTTTGCTCGAGCTGTCACTAGAAATGGTGACCCAAAATGATTGGTGCATCTCAGAGATTAGGAGGAACCTCCAGATCGAGAACGAAAAAGTCTGCGGGAAAGCAGAATCCACGGACTTTGACGATCACCTTCTCAACCACCCCCCTCGATGTTTTTACTGATCTATCAGCCAGTTGAATCCTGACCGAGGTGGGCATTAACTCCCCAAATTGAAATTGATAAAATATGACAATGGAAGTTAGGTTGATGGACAAACCCAGATCTAGAAGGGCCTGATCAAATGGGGAATCCTGCAAAAAGCAGGATATGAGTGGGGTACCAGGGTCTTTTTTTTTCGACGATAATTCGGCTAGAATCACGGTGCTAGCTTCTTTTGATAGAAGCACCTGTCGTCCAATTCTAGGCTATCCTTTCAGTGTACAATAGCCCTTGAAAAGCCTAACGACAACAGGGATGTGATCAATTGCCTTGAGGAGAGGGACCTGAATATGCATTTCCTTGAACATTGACTTCAGGTCCTCAAAATTCCCTGCTGGCCTCTTACCCCTATTTACCGTAGTTGGCTCCTGAGATGAAGAAGGAGCCTAACCAGCCTATAGTGGAGGGTGAGAAAAATCTGGACCCTCCTACCTATGTGGTGGGTTGAATGTCTTCTTCTGCTCCTCAAAGAGATAGCATTTGTGTCAGCTTGTTGTCGATGAGGTGGTGGGGGAGCGGAAGGGGTAGAGTATGTGGGGTTCTGCATCAAAGGCGACTGGCCTTGAACGTAACCAGGTGGTGCAGGAGGCGCTTGTAATATGGCGTGTGCCTGCCCCTGTGTTGCCTAAAACCTAGGTAGGGCGCCGTGGTTTTGCACATACCGAGGGTTCGGGAAAGGTTGGGAGGGCCAGGCTCCCTAAGTCCTATGCTCTTGCAATAGCTTGTTTTGCGTGTTCTGTATAGTTTGTATCTCGTCAGCCATCGCCTTCATTATCTGCAAGCTATCGTATGTAGATTTCCTCATCAATTCTTGCAGCTCCCCTTTCAATGCTTCCAAAGGGTCAGTCTGCTTTGGAGGGTAACTGACAGCTTGGTGCAGCGGCTGGTATATAGAACGGAGTTGCTACTGATGCGGGAATGGTTACTACCTAGGGTATGTGTTTTGCGCCTTCCTGTACTGCCTGGTCTGGTAGTGTGGATCGTGATGTGGTCTCTGTTAATTACCTGTCCAAGAGAAGTTCAGATGCTGGTGCCAGCTAGGGTTATATGTCTCTGAATATGGGTTATTACGCTCGTATCCTTGGATAGCACTGACGTCCTCATAGGCGGAAGATGTTTGAGACGTATATCCATCAAGGGGATACGTATTATAATCTGTTGGTGGTGCGTAAACCTGGTCGTAAGGTACCAGATCTGGATTGTTTATGGGATGTTGATATACGGCATCTCATAAATAAGAAGAAGATGCATCCTGAGTGAGTAGATTAACTCGAGCAGGGGGGCTCAGGGTGCATAGGAGGGTCTTGGAGCAGCAAAGTTCAGGTTAGATTGACCCTGACTAATTTGGTTAATCTTTTTCTGAATCAGGTTAATTCTATCCAGCTTCTTGAGGATGATATCCATGTCAGCTCGAATAGACTTGGTGTGAGCCTCATGGACACCAACCCGCTGCTAACCAGGCCACTAGAACTGGTTCATAGACGCGGCATTCATCGAGTTCTCTGCCAAAGATTCGAACAACTCAAATGCACTAGTCTCATCTTTTGCGAGGAAATTCCTGCCACTAGGTGCATCGGCCAGATATCGATGTATATCATCCAGCCCATGGTAAAAGATTTGAGCTAGGTGTCATCTAGGTATACCATGGTGCGGCCATTTTCGGAGAAGATCGTGAAATCGATCCCAGGCGTCATGCAACTTCTCCCAAGCTCTTTGGGAGAAAGTCATGATCGCATGCCTCATTGCATTCATTCGACTAATCGGGAAGAACTTTTGCAAGAATTCATGACGTAATTCCAGCAAGGTTCCAATTGGCTTCCAAATGGTCTTCAACCAGTATGAAGCTTTGTCCCTCAGAGAAAATGGGAAAAGCTTCATCAGAACAATCCCAAGATCAATATTCCTGGGTTGAATCATTTCTACGAGTCAACTTAGGTCCTCTAAGTGCTTGAACAAATCTTCGCTTCAATTTCCATAAAATTGACTGCTAATCAACCTGATCGCAATGGGCTTGAGCTTAAATGTGTCTCCACCTACTGGAATCCTGACTAAGGGTGCAACAATCGGTGAAACTGGATCATAGAAATCCTGAAGTTGTTCTCCTTACGATGGATGCTGCATTCAGTCAAGCATCATCAAAATATGGTCCATGCTCTACTGATGTTGCTCCTCAGATTCAACAACCTAGGCCTCCAAGTAAGCCATCGAGTCCAGATTACCAATGTCTTGACCCAGTCTAGGTCCAGGTCTGTGATTAGCCATTGTGTCTAAGGGAGTAGAAGAAGTGGGGGGAGACGATGGTCCTGGCAAGGTCACTCACCTACTTGGGAGCGGCTCCCAAGGTCCAACCAGTTGACGTCTAAGTGACCTCCTTCCCTGCATACACCACCCAACCCCTGGGTTGGTGTAGCCAAGCCAGATAAGGCTAAGGCCCTGTCAATTAGATGGTCCTTATGATCGGGTGACTAGATTTTTATTCTAAGTTCAAATTCCTAAAGAAAAATTCATTGTTCAACCGACTGAAAGTGATTCCCGCCTCTCAGGGTAACCCAGCCAATAGGTTTGACAAGAGAGGTTGAAAGCACCCAGTAGTATGACAACAAATTCGGGTTCATTTATTATTTTAAAATTGATTTTAACCTATTTTTCTTCAATTGGGGTTTGTGGTGAGTGGCCCACAAGGTGACCAAGATCACCGACTAAACACTAGACTTGACTAAGTCTAGGTTTGCCTAAATGTGGTCTCTAGATTGTAACCCTTAAGATGTAACCTAGGGTTCATACAATTCTAGGATTTTTTGCTTTCTTCTTTTCAGTAGACAACAAAATAGAAATAGTTCTCCAGCAAAAGGAATCAAAATAAGTTGAAATTTTGTAAGTAGATTCGTTTTTCAATTTTATTTTCATATAATTTTTTTTTATAATTTTTACTATTTCAACTGAATTTATATAGATTTTTAAATGTCGAGGGGTCAGATCTAGAATTTTGACCCCTGGTTGAGTTTTTGCTCTGAAATAGTACAACTGATCTTCAAAAATTTAGGAAAAATATGGAAATTAAAGCCAATGAGATCATCTTTCAAACACCACCATTTTTAGTCAAAACAGATTCGTGGATTACTTGAAATTGCTTTTTGAATTTTGAAAAATCTCAAATCTGGGTCAGTTTGACCCTATTGCACTTCGCAAATTTTTGAAACTTTTATACTTTGAATTTTTTCAAAAAAATAATTCCATTTAAAAGGTGGTTTGAAAATGAATGCGTAACCCAAATTTCAGAATTTTTCGCCTATTAATTTTTAGGCAATTGAATTTTTAAAACAGACATTGAAATCTGGCCGAAAATCAAAGGATGGTGGAGAAGCTTTTGAAAGGGTATTTGAATTTGAAAATCAAACTTTCAACCAAAATTTTATTTTTTTTTCTCGAAAAATTTTTGAAATTTTTTTATTTTTATGTAGGATTTTTTTTCAAAAGATTTTCAAATTCTTTTATGTTTCGTGCTTTTTCAAAACTAACCTAGGATTCAAAAAGAAACCTAATCTAAGTAACTAGATTTTTTTTTCTTTGATTTTTTTTCATGAAAATAAATAGGCTTCTTTTTTCCAAATCAAATTGCTAGAAGGAAATCTAACCTAGGGTTCAGAGAAAAAACCTAGACAAAGGAAGATATGATGTGCACCTGGAATATTTTTTCCGCGCTCGTTGTGTGCGTAGATCCCATTTTTTTCCTATTTTCCTGCACATCACAACACAAGAAGAGGAAGATTTGTCAGTGATAGCTCAAAAGATCAAAATAAAAAATGACGTTGCCTCCCCAGTAACGACGCCATTTGACAGAGCCCGTTCTTCGCACGTTTTGAAATCATCGAAAATCGGAGTATAGTCACACTAAAATGCTCGTCAAAAAATCATTTTGTAAAGATAACGAGACTTGAGCCCCAGTCGTTCATCTCTGGGAGGCATATATGCAAATCTGAAATCAATCTCTTTCGCTCTACTTGCTTAAAATTGCGTGGTGGTTTATGGTTATTACGTATTTATGCACGACATGCGTAGTTGCCAGAATATAGAAATTAAAAGCAGGTAACTTTAATCACACAAAAGATATTGCAATAAGCTCATGGTGATTCTCAACACATAGACATATATATAAATAAAAAGATCTTTCATTAATCCATCATGGTCTTCGCAACTTGGAACTAGTGGAAAACTTATAGAGAAAAGCTCAAAAACATCAATCTAGCTAACAGAAAATGATCTCATACAGGAATCTATGAGGGGATTTTGCATGCATCATTGGTGGAGAATAAAGAGCTACTCTACTATGCAGTAATAAAACATGTAAACTATGAAGAACTAAGCTAGTAATCTAGCAGAAATAAGGGCACGCGGAGGTGGTCTTCGATGGCCTTTGAGCTGGTTTAGAGAAGGAGGGGTGGCCAATGGTGCTTAGGCTAGCCCTTGGAGAGAGGTTGGAGAGGTGATCCAGCATCTTGGCGTGGAGATGGCAGTGGCCATGATGAAGCAGCTTGTGGAGGTGGAGGGGAGGTGGGTGTACCTAACCTAAATGGAAGCCAAGTGAGAATGAGTGCCAAGAATGGGATGGGTGCAAATGGCCACCCCTTAATTCTTTTTACAGAGCTAAGGGAGACTCTCTAGAGAAGTGTGGAACTCTCTAGAGGGAGCCCCATAAGTCGGCGGCCATGTTGAGAGAGTGGTACCTCGTAGATCCTTAAAAAGTGGATCTAAGAATTTAATGGCTCTTGGTTGCTAAATTTGGCAACAAAGAGTGGCACCACATTGAAGAGAGTTCTAGAGAACTCTAGACGAGTGTGTGTGTGAGTGTGTGGCCGTGCCCTATGTGGCTAAGTGGTCTAGGTTAGGTCTTAAGGGGTTTAGGTAGTTGTAGGCCTTAAATTAGGGTTGTAAACCCTAATTGCTAAGGAGGACTTGTAATTAAACTTAACACAAGTTTAATTGAATGGGTGTGAACCTAACTGAGAGTGGAATAACTCAATTAGGTTGGGCTTAGGTAAATTGGACTCTCCTGGAGTCCAATTGGACTTGTGTGGGTTGAGATCTAAGCTCAATTTGACCCTATGAGTCCAATTGACTAGGCAATGGTAATTGACTGTGATCTATTAAATTAGGTTTAGGGAGGACCTAATTAGATCCTTAGGAAGGTCTAGAGGTGATGTACTAGGGTTAGGGTACCTTAATTTTGGTTCCTATGGGGTTGGAATTAGGTTTAGGGAGCTAGAGATCCAAGATCACGACTTCAATCTCAAAATAGGAACTGGAGAGCAGTTCCAGATGTCCAAAAATAGAATCAAACGTGCTATACTCAAAAATCAGAAGTCCAGACTTCAATTCTGGACATTCAATCAAAGTCAGGGGGAATTCTTGGTTCTATCTTGTCTACTCTACAGAAATTGGATGTCTGACAAAGTGTCTAGACGTCCAGTAACATTACAGAAGTGGGTTTAAAGTGTGTGGGAGTTGGCTAAGGGTTCTGGATGCCCTAAAATTCATCTAGACGTTGAGATAAGGGGTGGAATTAGGGTTTTAGGGTTTCCTAGGGTGTGGTGACCTAATCTAAGGGTGGCTAAGGCTTTGGAAAGCTTCTAGGCTATCGTAGGGCTAGGATGAACATAAGTTCTTCACATTTTACTGCTTTATTCCTACTTAATAGAGTAGTATACCTTAACTCCCTTACATCATTATTTACTATATCTAATCTAAGTTTTCTGCTCTAGGTCTACTGCAACACCAATTATTCCTCGTCCAGCCTCAGATCCCACTTATTACATGTAATTGACATAATGCACCTAATCAGCACATTATAGCATTATTTTATGCATAGCTAAAAGAAAGTAGTAAGGATGCAGATAATGCTTATGCATGCATGAATTATCCTAAGTTATGCTAAGTCCTAGACTAATTTAGGTCAATCAAGACTAATGATTGCTGCACAATCAAATATCAAGATGAGGCATCTCATCCTAAACTAAAGGGTGATCAGGGTTCTGCGAAAGTTGATCTCCCATTTGGTTAGTCATAGAAGAGGATGAAGAAGGGATAAAAACATAATATAGATTGGAGACAGTAGGTCTAGGATTACCTGTTAAGGGAGGGATGATAGACAACCTCTAAGATCGTCTCCCATGCATAAATTGAAAAGAAATATGCAAATGCACACTCAGACTACAATGAAAAAATGGAGCAAGTAAAACTGATAAATCTACATTTATCCATGTTAATTTTCTTAGTTATGCATGTTCCTAGGTTCATACAAGCATCGTGCATTATAAATATTTCATAACATGCATCATTCTGTAATTAGAATAATTTCTGTAAATTATGTATTAATCCACCTCTTTTTGTGGTTAGGAGACAAGGCGATATATTTTTAGGCTTTAGATTGAAGATCCAGCAATACAGATCTGATTAGGATGATGGTTAGAGTCCAATGTCTCCGAAATCATCTTAGTCAGACTTCCGTAGCATCCTATGCAGTCTGAGGAAGATCAGAGACCAAAGGGCAAGGTAGTGAAAATCCAGACATTAGATGACAAATCCAATCACATGAATGAGTTCGAATCAATGATCGCAGCCCAATGGCATGAAAATCAACCTAATCCAACATTCGTGGCACCACCTATGAGTAATAAAAGATGGACGGCCTAGAAGATGCCATGTGGCATAATCAAAGCCACCCAAAGCCATCCACAGCATCCCTTCATCCACACTTTATCAAACATCTGCCGTTGGATTTCAATCCAACGGCTAAGATGCATTCAAGCTACGCCTTCACATATCTTCAAGGGAGCTCTCATTGTGTGACCACTACTATTGGATCTTCATCCAATGCTTACATGGGAATGAACTTTGGTGCATCTTTTTGATAACCCATGTGCGTAGCACTACGGACAAGGTCTTCCATGAGTAGCTAGCACATGTTGGGGACCCCATTTTCCTCTCAAATTCCCAATGCTGGCATAAGCATCAAAGTAGAGTTGCTGGATCTTCATCACGTGGTCGAGACGTTGATTGTGCAGCAATCATAGGACTTAAACGACTTGAATCGAGTTTGAACTTAGCATAATTGTAGTATATAATTCATGCATTAGTAGCATACATTGCATATTCTCTACTTTAGTTTGATATTCATGAAATAATGCTATAATAATGTATTGGCTAGTGTATTATTTGGTTTATAGGTAATAAAAGCTCTGAAGATGACCTGAACTAGATCTAAAGCAAGGAAAAGGATAGAGCTGTACCAGGGATGGAGCAAAAGCCTTGGAATAAAGTTACCCATGATAGAACCATAATGTATGGAAGAGGTATACTACATTACTTGCAGGATTTTAATGTGTGAATTAACTTATGAAGAATAGAGGACATCCCTACACCTACCTTAGCCTTAGGACAGGCCTAAATGCCCTCCCAAACCTTCGCCACCCTTATATTAGGTCACCTTAGCCTAGAACACCTCAAAACCTACATTCTAGAACACCTCTCGATGTGTAGGTAGGATGTTGGATGTCCAAGCTCCTTAGATACCACCCGCAGGACTTAGAATCTAATCTACTGCAAAATTGGACATCTAAACATGGTGTCAGACATCCAATTTTTGCAGAATCCAAGTTAAAACCTAATCTCCACACTAATTTAGCTTTAGACGTCTACACTAGAGACTTAGACTTCTCATTTTGAAGTATAAGTTGTATGATCTTTAAATCAGATGTCAAGAACCCCTCTTCAGAGGCTAGTTTTGCTTTCAGGCCTAGATCATGATTCTTAAGGCCGCTAAACCTAATCCTACAGTACACTACCCTAAGATTCTCCTAAGAACCTAATTAGGTTCTAAGTAAGCCCAACTGATTGGGATCTAAGTCAATTACACCTTATTTAGTCAATCTGACTCATAGAGTCCAATTGAGTTCAAAACTCATCCAACACAAGTCTAATTGGACTCAGTGAAAGTCCAATTGACTCAAGCCCAATCTAATTGAGAACTCCCTCTCCCAATTACACACACATTCACTAAATTAAAGTTGGTTAAGTTTAATTGTATCAATCACTTTAGCCATAGGTTATATGAACCTATTTTTAGAAACATATTTAGACCTACCAATTAGACCAACCTGGACTCAACCTAGCCAAGGACCTAAGTGGTCCACTTGACCACTTATGGCACAAACAGACTCACCCACACCTGGTGCCACCTAGGTTGCCACGAATTGCAAACCAACATAGTATTTCTTAGATCCACAATTTGTTGATCAAAGAAGACACCCTCATTATTAGGTTGGATAGCCACCTAGTGGTCTATCTAGAGTCTTCTATAGTTCTCTAGAGAAACCATTTGAAAGCCACCCCTTAGTCTATTTAAGGACCCCCTTAGATGGCCATGCACCTATCCCTTGGATGCTTGGACTCGCCTCTTCAACAAGTGCACACCACCATCACCACTTGCACAAGCTCCACTTGTCCAAGGTCCAAGAGTGCAGTTCACCACCTTCATCAAGAGGCTGACCAAGCACCTTGTCCATTCCTCTCTTCGCTCCTACCACTGCAGGCAACAAACCATTGGTGACCACCGCCAATGCCCCAATTGCTATTAGCAAAGTTCTTCATATTTTAATTCTTGCATTATTTTCGTGCTTAGTAGTGTAGTATTCCTGCCTTCTAGAGTGCATGTGCCAACTCTTCATGGGTTCCATGCATGCATCTCTATGTTGTTAGCATAGACCTTGTCGTTTTCAATTTCCTTGCATAAGCATTCCTCTAGAATCATTCTAATGACACCATTTTGAGGAAATAAAATCAACAGTTGCCTGCTTCATATATCTATATATTGCAATAAACATGCCAGTTCTTGAAAATTTCAATGACCTTGTGACTGATGCATTTTCCATTAACGGCCATTACGAAGTGAGAATTGTGTGCACTAGTACTCATACTTTCAAATTTATTGTTTACCTAACGCATGCACATGTAGTAAGAGTGAACAACGTGACTAGCGAATCCTACATTCGCAGCTCAAAATTGGCGTTCAATTTTAAGCAAGCAAAAGAAGAGAATAAATAAGTTAAAAATCAATTTTGTTATTATCTTTCTCCTTGAGATTGATCGAGACTCACCGTCTTGTTATTAAGGTTTTCTTGAATTGTAATTCATGCTATACTACGACTTTTTTCTTAGCAAATCTGCATTTTACGACCATCAACAAATGGAGCCATTGCAAGGGAGGCAATGCAATTCTGGTTTTTGATTTTTAAGCATATTCCTAACATATTTTATTCTGCTTGCTTTTGGTGTATAGGAACAGGAAAAGTGGATTCTATGTACCCATCAGGCGTAGTTGAAGACAAATCCACACACCAAATTCTTAGTGTTAGGTTTCCTTTAAATACTAGGTAGATTTGATTTTTGAAGAAAGGAAAAAAATTTGAATATTTTTGTGCAAAAAGAAGGATTTTCGACTTAGGTTTCTTTTGAATCTTTAGGTTAAAGTTGCTTTTGAAAAAAAGGAAAAAAAATAATTTGAAAAATTTTCCACCGAAAAGAGAAAAATTTGAGAAAAAAAGATAAAAATTTGTAGATTTAAAAAAAAACATTTCTTGAAAAGTCTCATTTTGAATTCAAAAGCCTTTTCACCACTCGAAACTCAAGAAGATTTTTTTTATGATTTCAAAAATTCAGTTGAATATTTTGACTCAAAAATTCTGAAATTCAGGCTAAGAGAGCTTTTTAAATTAGCTTTTAAATAACATCATTCATTTGAAAAAATTCTATTCGTAAAATTTTTAAAAATTTACGAAATACAAGTGAGTCAAACAAACTCAAGTCCAAATTATTTTGAATTTCAAAAAGTGATTCTGAACAACACACATTAGATTTGAATAAAAATGGTACGGTTTGAAAGGATATCAAATTATCTTTCAAATTCGTATTTTTCTCTAATTTGTGGAGCATAATTGGTATCGTTTGAAAAGGAAAAATCGACAAGGGGTCAAAATTCAAAATCTGACCCCTTGGCAGTTAAAAATTTGTATTTATTCAATTGAAACAATAAAAGTAACAAAAAAATATTCTCCAAAATGTTAATTGGAAAAGGAATCTGCCTGTCAATTTTGAAATTATTTGGATTCAAATTGTGTTGTGGGGAATGCTTTCAAATTGTAGTGTGGTCTGTTACTTAAACATAGTCCATTACATGAACCTTAGGTGCACCTTTTAGGGTAACAACCTAGAGACCACATTTGACTAGCCTAGACTTAATCAAGTCTAGTGGCTAGTCGGTGAGTTAGGTCACCTTGAGGATCACTCACCAAAATGCAAATTGAAGAAAAAAGGTAAAGTAGAATTTCATAAAATATATTAAATAACCTAAATTTGTTATCAAACTACTTGGTCATCACAATTGCTTTAGCCGAACCCATTTCCGAATCTGCAGGGTAGTGTTAAATGACCGCATCTAAGGTGTACAATGGAACTAGAGGCGAAAGCCAAAGGAAGAACCTTTCCCTTCATCCCCTCGTAATAGATTAGCTGGGTTAGCTTGAGGGGTTGGGATTACATTCAGTCATTTTTGTAACAAATTTTTCTTCAATAATTAAAATCACAATGAGTAATCTAGTCACATGATCTTAAGGACCACTTTATTGACAAGGCCTTAGCATTGTTTGGCTTGGCAACACCAACCCAGGTTGGCTGGTGTATGTAAGGGAGGGCTCACTTAGAGCTCAATTGGTTGGACCTTTAGAGCCAATCCCAAGGAGGCGAGGGCAATTCATCACATCACCCGGAGCCTCTTCTCATCAACCTTCTTCTCCTACTCAATTAGCCAAGGTGGCTAACCCTCGACTTAGACCTAGTCGGGATCCAGAGAATCTAGACCTGATGGCTCATCTGGAAACTCAGGTTGTTGAATCCGTGGAAAGATATCGGTAGAACATTGACATAATTCTTACAACATTGGATAGAATGTGGCATTCACCCTGTGAAAAATAGCTACGGAACTTCTACAATTCAATGACTTCGATTCTAGCACCTCAAGTCTAAATTCCCACAATCGAAGACACATTCGAGCTAAAGTCGAATGTAATAAGACTGATTCAGACTTATTTCTATGGAAAGTCGAATGAGTATCCTTTTTAGCACATACAGGACCTGAGTCTACTTGTGGAAACGGTTTGGCCCAGGAATGTTGATCTGGAAATAGTTCACATGAAGCTTTTTCCTCTTTCTCTTATGGATAAAGCTTTATATTGGTTTAGGACCATAGGGAGGCCAATTGGAACCTGGGCTAAATTACGTCATGAATTCATCCAAAAGTTTTTCTCGATCAGTCAAATGAACTCAATGAGGTGCACGATTACGACTTTCTCCCAACCACTAGAAAAGAAGTTGCATGATACCTGGGATCGATTTCACCATTTTCACAGGAAATGCCCGCACCATGGTGTGCCCAGATGGCACTTAGCTCAAATCTTTTACCATGGGTTGGATGACACACATCGATACCTGGCCATGCATCTAGTGGTAGGAATTTCCTCACAATGGATGAAAACAACGCATTTGAGTTGTTTGAGTCCTTGGCTGAGAACTATATAATGTCGTGTCGATGAACCAAGTCCAGTGACCTGGATAGCAACGAGCTAGTGTCCACAAGGCTTACACCAAATCTGCTCGAGCTGATATGGACATTATCACCAAGAAGCTAGACAAGGTGGATCTGCTCGACACGAAGATCAACGAACTGATTCGAGCTCAACCCAAATTCTCCGGTAATTTGGCTGCATCTAGATCTTCTTATGCACCCCAAGTTGCTCCTACTCGAGTAAATTTATGCACTCGGGATGCATCGTCTCCATATTCACAGGATCTTGCATATTAGCAACCCAAGAATAATGTTGATCTGGCACCACATAATCAGGGTTACACCCTACATGATGATTTTAATGCATATTCCCTTGACGAATATATGTCTCAGACGTCTTCGACCTACAAAGATGTCAGTTCTATCCACAAATATGGGAATAATAACTCCTACTCGGAGACATATAACCTTGGTTGGTGCCGACACTCGAATTTCCCCTGGTCAAGTAACTCGTAGAGACCACATTAAGATCAACACTACCACACCAGACAATATAGGAATGTGCAAAACACATACCCAAGGCAGCAGCCATTCCCGTCTCAGTAGCAATCCTATTCCATATGTCAACCATTGCATCAAGCTACTAGTCACCCTCCAAAGCGAGTTGACCCTTTGGAGGCCTTAAAAGTGGAACTGCAACAATCTATGTGAAAATCTACTCAAAATAGCTTGTAGATCATGAAGGTGATGGCTAACCAGATACAGAGCATCAAAGACATGCAAAATTAGTTGTTGCAAGAGCATAGGTGAAAGGGAGCCTTGCGCTCCCAACCTGTCCCTAACCTGCTGTATGTGTAGAACCAAGGTCCCCTGCCTAGGTATCAGGCACCATAGGGACAAGCACATGTCATATTACAGATGCCTCTTCCACCACTTGGTTATGCTCAACATCAGCCACCTTTGCTGTAAAACCTTGCCTATTGGACCCCTTTCGCTCCTCCGCCACTTCACAGACAGTACGCTGATGAAAAAGTTGTTACATTGAGGAGTGTGAAGAAGACACATGACCCACCATTTAGGCAGGTGGGTGCTGATTTTCCTTGCCCTTTACCACAGGATGGTTCGTCTCCTCCTTCTCAGGAGCCACCTACAGTAGATAAGAGAAAGAGGCCAATTGAACTTGAGATTCCCATCCCTTTTCCTGAGGCTTTGACACAAGATTTAGCATAGGAAAAATGTATGCAAAATTTCAAGGGCTTGAAATCAATGTTCAAGGAAGTTCATATTCAGGTCCCTCTCCTCGAGGTTATAGATCATATCCCCGCTATAGCTTGGTTCTTTAAGAACTATTGTACCCAAAATTGACAGCAGAAAAATGGACAACAGGAGGTATTTTTTAAGGAAGCTAGCATCAAGATTCTAGCTAACCTACCACCTAAGAGGAAAGACCCTGGTCCCCACTCGTTTCCTACATTTTGGAAAATTCTCCATTTGATCGGGCCCTTCTTGATCTAAGTTCATCCATTAACCTAACTGCCACCATTGTATATGATTATTTTTGATTTGAGGAGTTGAAACCTACGTTGGTTACCATCCAATTGGCTGATCGATCAGTAAAAACACTGAGGGGGTGGTTGAGAACATGATCGTTAAGGTCCTTGGATTCTACTTTCTCATGTACTTTTTTATTCTCGATATGGAGGTTCCTCCTAATCTTCGAGATGCACTGATCATTTTGGGCCACCTGTTTTTGGTGATAGTCTGCACAAACATCGATTGTGCATTCGGGTGTATGCAGATTGCCTTAGGAAATGAAAGACTTAGACTAGACATGTTCAGGGCCTCATGGAACTTCGCCTGTGATCACATTGAGGGAGACGATGAAGATGAAGAATCAGCTTTTTGTGATAATATTGGGCTCCTATGTAATGACCCAATGTTACATTCATCTTCATTGTCAGGGCTTTTGGACCTTGATCCACACGGACTGAGACAACTGCAATGTACATTTCCTCCCACAGATTCAATTGTCTGGGGTGTTCATTTGATCACAACACCCTTGATTCTGATTATCCTAATCCATCGATTACTGAATTGCCCCTATTGACATAGGAGGACATGACTACAACAAATGGGTTTCTCATTAATGTAGCCACGACTGATTATTTTGCAAGTGATGAATCAGTGAGAATTCATGCATATTAGGATCATCAAATTTCTGCTATTAATTTTGCACCTCCAACTCATGATTCTGATTCCGACCTACCTGCAATTGGACTGAAGCCCTTACCTGACTTACTCAAATATGTGTTTTTGGGTGAAAGGAGACATACCCTGTTATTATTAGTGCTCACTTGACCCTGGAACAAGATCATCAATTGATTTTAGTTTGACAAGACCATAGGGCTACTATTTGGTGGAAAATTGCTGATCTTCGTGGGATTCGGCCCTCATTTTGCACTATCATATTTACATTGATGAGGGGGTGAAGCCTTCGAGACAACCTCAAAGACGACTGAATCCAAATATGGTAGAGGTTATTAAGAAGGAGATCATTAAATGGCTGGATGTAGGCATTGTATATCCGATTTCTAACAGCCAATAGGTGAGTCGTATCCTGATCGTGCCTAAGAAAGCAAACTCACCTTAAAAAAAAATGATAAGGGTGAATCCATCCCAACCTGCATTGTGACTTCATGGCAAGTTTGCATTGACTATAGGAAACTAAACTTGACGACCAAGAAGGATCATTCCTTTATTGTTTATTGATCAGATCTTAGAACAGTTAGCTAGATGCAGTTTGTTTTGCTTTTCAGATGGATACTCCAAGTATAATCAAGTCATGATTATCCCACAAGATCAAGACAAGGCCACTTTCGCGTGTCCCTTTGGAACATTCACTTTTAACCAAATGCCCTCGACCTCTGCAACCCACCAGCGACATTTCAGCATTGTATGATGGCCATTTTCTCTGATATGATTGGGGATTTTGTGGAAGTATTTATGGATGAACTTCTCCATCTTTGGAGATGATTTCTCATCTTGCCTTGATAACCTCACTAAGATCCTGAAATGATGCATTAAAGTAAACCTAGTGCTACCATGGGAGAAAAGCCATTTATGGTGAGGGATGGCATTATACTAGGTCATAGGATCTCATGTAACGGACTTGAGGTTGACCGAGCTAAATCAAAGTAATATCCCGATTACCTCCACCTAGCTCGGTTAAGCAAATCAGATCATTCTTAGGTTACGTTGTATTTTATTGGAGATTTATTCATGATTTCTAGATAATTGCACACCCACTGACAAATCTACTGGACCCGACGTCATGTTTTACTTCAATTCCATCTGTCTTAGTGCTTTCGAGACGTTACGAAGTGCTACGTCTAATTCCTTGATTCTCCAACCACCTGATTGGTCTCTTGCTTTTGAAAATATGTGTGATGCCTTCGATTTCACTATCAAAGTTGTTTTAGGCCAATAGTGGGAGCACAATCCTTTTGTAATTTACTATGCTAGCAAGATGCAGAATGAGGCTTAGTGTAATTATACAATCACTAAAAAGGAGTTGCTAGTAGTAGTATTTGGGTTGGAGAAATTTCGATCATATTTGCTTAGGTCCAAAGTGATAATGTTCACAGATATTTTGCCCTTTGGCATCTGTTAGCAACAGGATGACAAACCCCAACATACCAGAGGGATCCTTCTTTTGCAGGAATTTGTTGTTGAATTCCATGACAAATTCAGAACACGTAAGTTTTTGCTGGATCAGTTATATCAATTAGACCCAGCCCACATTCACTATTACCCAACTATTTCGGATCAATTCCCGGATGAGTCCCTTTTGGCAATTAATTCTCTTGAGTTTCCTTGGTGCATGGATATCAAAAATTATCTTATCGCAGGCAAGATTCCTGCGAACTTATCCAAGGACTAGAAACTCAAATTTATTTCTGAGGCTAAATTTTATTTTTGGGATGACCCATTGCTCTTCCACATTGGAGCTAATCAGATTATCAAGAGGTGCATCCGCAACTCTGATATCTTGAGTGTGATATCTTTTTCCACAGTAAGGCTTGTGGTGGTCATTTTTTGGGTCGAAAAACTACTGCGAAGATTTTACAGTCGGGATTTTTCTGGCCAACCATTTTAGAGATGCACACGAATTTGCCAAGTGCTGCAAGCAAAGCTAGTCAGTCGGTTCTATGACCAGTAGAGACATAATGCCTCTCCAGCCCATTTTGGTTGTAGAAGTATTCGACGTATGGGGCATTGATTTTATGGGCCCTTTTTAAAACTCGCATGGCTTCGAGTACATACTTGTCATTGTTGATTATGTCTTGAAGTTGGTTGAAGCCATCCCGGTGAGACAGGCCGATCGTAAGGCCACTATCTCTTTCGTATGGGAATATATTTTCATTAGATTCGGTATACCCTGCTCTCTGATTAGCAATGGAGGTAGCCAGTTTATCCATGCTCATTTTAGGTCGTTACAGAAGAACTACGGGATACATCATCGCATTGCCATACTGCATCATTCACAGACCAATGGGCTAGCAGAAGTGTCTAACTGTCAAATCAAGTCAATTCTCTGAAAGATGGTTAGACTAGACAGGAAGGACTGGTCCGATAGATTAATTAATGCACTTTGGGAATATAGGATAGCATACAAGGCCCCACTAGGAATGTCACTATATCGTATGGTATATGGAAAGACCTGTCACCTTCCTATTGAGCTGGAGCATTGTGCCCTTTGGGTGGTGTGAAAGTGTAATTTTATCTTCGATGTGGGAGGTTATCAAAGGAAGCACTAGCTTAGTGAATTAGAAGAAATTTGGCAGGAGGCCTACGAGAATGTGAAAATCTATAAAGATAAGATGAAGTCCTTTCACGACCGCCACATCTAGAGGAAAGTATTCATGCTTGACTAGTAAGTATAGTTATTTGATTCAAGTCTTAAATTCTCTGCGGGAATGCTCAAGTCCAAGCAGACTGGTCCATACATTATGTTTCAGCCCTACTTTAATTGGGCGATCCAAATCTTTGACCTAAAATCTAGGTATGTTTCTATGGTAAATAGCGGATGAGGCATAGATTCGTCGCAGAAAGGTTTGAGTTTGGAAAACCCGTCGTCATAGTTTGAATCGCTAGAAAATCCTTCGATTAGATAATATTTATAATCGAAACTCGAAAGGTGAGTCCCGAGTCAAACACCACGAGGCAAACATTTGATTTGAAAAATCTACATTTCACTTTTATTTCTTTTTGTCATTTTTTTCTTTTATAATTTTTTTAGTGTTTTTATCAAGCAAGAGATCAGATCGATGAAAACATTATCTAACTAATCTACTTCCAAAATATATGAGAGAGAGAAATAATCATATATTTATGAACAAATGTTTCTACAACTACGAAAGTGGGAAAACTACACCAGAAAAGTGAAATGATAGAGGTAGGTGAGAAGAATCCCCCTCGACAGTTGCTTGGAGGATGGCTCGCTCTAACGACACCCCAAAGAAGGTGGTGAGGAGTGGTACGAAGGATAATGGCAGCGGAGGAAGGAAGACGGGACAGGATATCATCCGGGTGAGGATCTTCTTCCTGAAGGTGGTGAGAGGATGATTGCACCGCAAAAATACACCTACAATAGTGCCTTCTTGTGCAATTTCCTAGCATTACCAATGTATATTAGGTCTCCATAGTTGCATTGTAAAAATACATGCATACATGCATGTAAAAAAGAGGGGAGGAGAGTGAAATAAAATGGCCTCGCGATTACATTTTTCCTCAAGTGCTTCCTCACAAATTTCCATCTCCATTTTTATTTCTTTTTGATTTTTAAATCTTTCTCCCCGCGGCTACATGGAGCATCGACTTCTTCTCGTGCGCCATTCCCAGCTCCAGCCCTTCCATGCGGCTGATCTCCCTGCCAAGCCCCATGAGGAGCCATGCACAGACAGGGCATGGCTGTGCATGCCTCTTCCTTCTTTATAAGGGAGTGGCTCCTCCTTCTTGAAGAGAAGCCTAGTCCCAGCCAAGAAGCAACCCACCTGCAGCCTCTTCTCCAGGCCACCGCCCTCTCCTCCATTCCCCTCCACATTCTGGCCCTCCTCCTCAGAGACACCCGGTGGACAGGAGCCCTCCCTGTGGTGAACACCCACCACAGTGAGACCACCACCGCCCAGCTCTTCAAAGAGCCAGTGGGCATGGCGGCTCTTCTCTCATTTTTTTCGCTCCAGTATCTTCAGCCATGGCCGCAAGCTTCAAGGTCTGAAGCTCGAAGCTCGACGGCAGCAGTAGCGGCAAGGTAGCAGCGCAGCTGTAGCAGCAACACCAGCCCCTTCCGTGCAAGCTGCAGGCGCCCTCGCCCTCCGCACACACCTGTAGGCCCTCTCCGCCTCCCTCTTTCTCCGCTTTGTCGCACGGTCACTTCCGCCTACAACTGGCCTCTGCGCGCCTCTGCAACGGCCGGCGAAGCTCTTCCCGCACCCCTACCAGCACCTCCAAGCTTCCGCACAAGCTGTAGACGCCCTCGCCTCCTTCTCTGTACGCTCTGTCGCGAGCTCTCCGTGCTCGTAACCGGCCAGTGCAAACCTCCTTCCTCGCGCGCTAGCCGCGAGCCTGCCGCACTCACGCCACTTCCATTTCCCGGTTGTGTGGCACAGACAACCACTGTAGCCACTGTTCACGCGAGTCTGCGCGACACTGTGGCTACAGTGGGGTGACCGGAGAGCTTCTCACTTTACCGGTCACCTGACGCGCTGCAACCGGCTGCAGCCCGCGCGCACGTCTCCACCTACATCGCCCGGACTCGCCCGCACCCATCTGCCTCACCCGCACTCGCCAACGCGCGCCTGGCTTCGCCCGCTCCAGCCTTCGCACAGCACGGTGTGCTGCATCTCCTCTCCACGCCCTTCACCCTCCAATGCGCGCTTCTTTGTGCGTACATGCACCCGCGCGCGAAGTTAAACCCCCAGACGATGCCACTGTCCTCCAAACGCCTTAACAGTGCCCTCGCCTCCAGCAGAGTGGGTGCTCTCTCTCCCGCTCTCTCTCTCTCTCTCTCTCACAACACTCTCTCACTCTCTCTACACCGACGCTCACACACACCTACACTCACACTTCCACACAAACACACACACCTATACTCTATTGTATACATATATATATACGTATACTTATATATTGATATATATATACATATATTTATATACATATATAAATATTTACATATATATATATAAATAAAAATATATATACATCCATATAGTATTATATACATACATACATATATATATATACATCTATACATATGTATATCTATAACTATATATATATATACTTAGCTACATATGTCTATACTACTATATACTGATACATACATATATATATACCTCTATATAGTTATATATACATACACACATATATATATATACATAAACACTTAAATATACATATATATCTACATATATATATACCTATATTTATAACCATATATATATATACATATAGACATATGTATATATTTTCACATTATTTACCATACACTGTATCGCGGGAACACCTGCACCAGTTGGTGATATTCCCCGATACGTGCGTACAAAAAGTGTGGTTACATACATCTTCCACCATCCATCCCATAATCCACACGGTACCTAGTCCTGTTGGTTGCGTCTCTCTAGATGTCGACTGACTCGACACCGTGCTACACTCCATCTCCGCTTCCACCCCCACCCCTTTATATACATAATATATACATATATATATATACTGTATTTACTTTATTTCTGTTTCGCTTTCTTGTTAGTAAAAAGATAAAAAAATATATATAAAAGAGAAAAGTTAATCTTTGACTTGCAGGTACCCCGTCATGCGAATAGCCAGACTCATTTTGGAACTCTGTTTTGGCTCAAATCCAAGAACCCAATTTTGAGGGTGTGCCTCAAGGACAAAGATTACCAGAAAAAATCTAAATAAGAAAAACACCAAAAGCACAATAAACGAATGGAAGAGACTTGTTGTAGGAAAGGCATAGAAACTCAACTTGTAACCCTACCTCCCTGAGTTCGACCCTAGGCCTAAAAGTGACAAATTAAAATCAAGTAGGCCAGGTTAAAAATTTTTGTAAAGAGATGGTTGGGTTCGATTTAGGTTAACCACTGTACACGCTTCAACGATAAAACATCATATTAACAACCAATTCGGAATCGACAACATACCCTTTTTTGGTGCTGTTGCCAGGGAAGTACGCCTTCAAGTAAGTTTCTATTAAATTCCTTTCAATTTTTCTCTTCTCTCTTCATGGGTATCTCTATTTTTGGTGTGCAGGTGAACCTGTTGCATGGAGAAGACAGGCAGACGAAGTCTGGAACGTGGGTAGATCCAAGGTGGGAACGAGAGCGTGAAGACGTCGACACCGCATTGGAGCTTCGCACACGTTGTTGAACAAGTAGGTTTTCTTTTCCTAGCAAACTAGGTTAACTTGTAACCTTAACAAAACACTAAAAACTAAAAAAAAAACTAGAAAAACTTCTTGGGATCTCTTGGGCCTGTGGATTATAATTCACTTGTTTGATTGATTGTCTTCACTCCTACTGCCTCAGGATTTCTCACCGTACTTCGCATAGCGAAAATCCAAGAATCTTGATTCTTGAATTTTTCGCCATGTGAAGTATTCTTTGAGGCAAACACAAAAAGATTGATTGCACCACTCTTTGCCTCATTTACCTGTAATTCGGGATCACCTTTTTGGTGGGGAGACTTGGAATTGAGTTAATTCCAACCCACCATGACTTTTCAACTTGGCTATGATTCAATCTCGAATATTTCAACCCCAACAAATTGATTTTCTTTATCTTTTGGTTGGGCCTTGTGTGGAAATCTTTTCAGTGATTGGGAGCACTTGAATTGAAGTGTTTTGGCTCCCTTTCACACTAATCTAAAACTGATTCGTGTATCCACACATAGAAATCTCCATTTAGGGTAGCCCATTGCATTTTGGCATGCATTAACTAATTGAAATTGAAGAAGGGTTTGTTGGGCTTAGAAGAAAACTTGTATCTTGCAAAACCCAGAGATTGGTTGAATTGGTAATTTAGAGAAATTCTAAAATTCATACTACTTAAGGCTGAACTCTAAAATTCATTCACCAAGAAAAACTTCAATTCTGGGAGATTTCCCCGTTGCACGCTTGTTTTACACACTCTGAAAATCAATCACTTTGGCATTACCCGTAAACAACGCCCTTCACATTCCAAAAGCACTTGACCCTAAGCCTCTAACTAAAATTGGTAGTAACTTGACCCTTCTTAAGGATTGGAGGTCTAACTACCTGCGTGTAGCATTTACGTGCTGGTGAGAGTTCCCGTATGCTATCGAGTCTCTAAGACTTGGGCAAACGGCCTTTCAATCTGGCCCGGTGGTTCCATGGTGCTCGCATTCGATTCGGTAGTTCGCGATAGTAGGTAACTTAGATCTTTAGGTCTAAGGTCACACTGTAGAGGTTAGGAATTGGATTGAATTGATTTGTCACCAAGTGTACCATTGCGGCGTCATTTCTCTCATCTCTTTTCCCTTCTTATCCCCCCAATTCTTCCTGCGGTAGTGCATGTTTGGGAGGGGGTCACAAAACCGTGAACTGTTTGAATTGCCTAATAAATCTAGAAAAGAAGCCGAATCGCCCTCCTCCTCCACAAACATGGCTGCACGCCCACCCCCAAATCCTGAGGGAGGAAACCGCCCTTAGAACCCACCAGGTGGTGGACCCTTAGATCCCATAACCCGTCTCCAAGACCAAATGGAAATGTATAATGAGCAAATCGAAGCATTCGGGAAACATTGGAGGAAATGCAGAACCCTCCTGAATGGGAGGAGCCTAGGTCTCTTAGCTCCTATCAGAATCCCGCTGCTACAAAGACCATAGGAGAAATTCGGGTCCCCATGGGCGGAGACGACTTTGAATTGAAGCCAAACATAATTGGCCTAATAAATTTTCACTTCCATGGTCTTGCAAGTGAAGATCCTTTTCTCCACTTGGAAGACCTAACCCGACTGGCTGAAATGGTTAAACTAAGAAATGTCGGGTTACCTATAGTCCTCAAGAAGATGTTCCTATTTTTAATGTGGGATAAAGCATTGCAATGGTTACGCACCCTTGGGAGAACCATCCACTCTTGGGAAGAGATGCGAACAGCATTTCTCAAGAAGTTCTTCCCAATCTAGCTAACCAACGTGCTTCACCGTGCTATCACCTCTTTTATGCAACAAAACGGTGAACAATTTCATGAGGCATGGGAGAGGTATAACGACCTCCTCAGGAAGTGTCCGCACCACGGTCTGCCTACGTGTCATATAGCCTAGATTTTCTACTATGGGCTAAATGAGACTTTAAAGCAGATTGTAGACACTTCCTGCGGAGGGAACTTTATGAATAAAGACGAGAATGGAGCATTTGAACTATTTTAAAATATTAGCGAAAACTCGATGAACAATGCGTCATTGTCAGCTTTAATCGTACCAGCCAGCCTCGAAATGTCCACGAAGTTGACACGGGACCCTCCCATTCATCCACTGATCTAAGCCTTATTGCACAAAAACTGGATGAAGTCTCCGTCGTGCACATGAAGCTAGACGAGCTTCTGGCCAACCCCGCCCGATCCCCAGCAAACACCACCTCTTCACCACTTCGTCACAATCCAAATTCTTCCAATACCAGGCTTATCCCAAGAAACCCCGTAAGACCTTCCTTCGCGAGTGTCGCGCCGAGCGACTCGGTAAGTCATGTGGAACTGGCTTCTGCGAGCCAGTATTTTGACACGGAAGACCAAGGCTCCGTGTGCTCAGATGCATACTTACATGCGGATGCATCTTCTGGCATAGAAGACGCTTGCGCCCTGGGGAACAACCCGCTCTCTACCATGTATAACCCAGGGTGGTGCAATCATCCGAACTTCACATGGTCCAACACCCGCAGCACGAAAACCCCACGGGTGGACCAATGCGACCGTCTGCACCCGTCATCCCAAGGGCCCAGTCTAATCCTATGGTGAATCCACCATCAGGCCCTTACATACCGCAAGCAGAACACGCATCAAGTCCTCTTGACAAATCGATGCGAATGATGACGGATATGTCAAAGCGCCATGAAGAGAACATGACCTCTCTTCAGCACCAATTGGCACAGTAGAATGCTGAGATCAATCAACTACGCATGGCGACTCGATCTCAGGGCACTCTTCCCACCCAACCTGTTCTAAACCAGCGAAATTTCATACCCTATGGTCCTCAACCACAGTTACAACATTCTCAGGGACAAGTTCATCAAATTCTGCAGGCTCCGAGCATTCCACCGGGATTTCAGGCTAATCCCGCTACAGCACTACACTCTTATGTCCCCATTGTGAACCCTCCTCCACCGTATGATCCCACTGGACCTGCATTGTCCAATGCTATCACTACGAGGAGTGGTAGGCTGACTGTCGATCCACCTCAACCTGATCCTGGCCCATCTTCTTCATCGCCCTCTCATTCGGGATGCACACCGCATTTGCGAGAGGACGATACACCCAAATTATTGCCAGAATCAGTCCCATTCCCTGAGGCTCTACTGAGGGAGCCAAAAGGCAAGAAGAAAGACACGTAGACCTTTGATAACCTACGTAATTTGTTCAGGGATGTAGAAATCAAGGTACCCCTACTTGAAGCTATCGGTCACATACTGAAATGCTTGGTGCAACCGGGTCTTAGTTTGTTATAACGTTGTAGTATAGCCACTTATTGCCAACATTTCAAATATATAAATTTTTTACTCGGAAAATAAAAGAGTTCCCGAGGTCGAACTCAGGGAGCAAGTTGTATTCTAGAGATATACAAGTTTCTTTTACAAAATAAAGAAAGAGAGGGAAAGAATTTGTTGTTCTCTTTGTTTTCTCCTCGTGATGTTCTTCTTTCTTTCTTTCTTCAGATCTCCTACTTCTTCTTTGTTCTGCAGAGGTGATGCTCCTCTTTCTTTCTTCAGATCTCCTTCTTCTTCTTCCTTGGTTTCTGTCTTGGTCTCTCTTCTTCTTTTTCTGCAGTCTCTTCTGTGAAGGTTTCTTCTTGTTTCTCCTCCCTGCGGCTAAGTGTCAGCTTCTTCTTTTCTTTTTCAGCCAGGGACGTCACCCCTCCTTCCTTCTTTTCCCTTCAGGCCGTCGTCTGATTTCCAAATCAGACGACTTAACTACCTGTTGCTACAATCAGCTTCCTTCTTCTTCCGCGGGTCTTCTTCTTCGCCTGTGCCTGCACACTTCAGAGTTTTTTCGTCAGAGGCAAAACCTACTCTACCCTCCCGCGTCTCTCTCTCTCTCTCTGAAACCACTCTTGGGAAAGCTCTCCCAGAGCTGCCGGGTAACCGGGTTCGGGTCAGGCCCGGGTCCAGGCCCACCGGCGTGCGTGGTGGGCGAGGAGTGCAGGTCAGTCTTAAGTCGGGTCGGGTCGGGTCAGGTCCGCGGGGCGTGAGCGCGGACGAGACCGGGTAACCGGGCGGGTGAAGGGGACCTCACCCCGTGTGCTGAGGCAGTAAGCCTCCAGCACTTTTGCATCTTATGTAGCTGCGAGTCTTCAGGCTTTTCCGAGGTGGGACTAAATGTCCCGCCTCAATTGCGCGCCCGCAGCGGGGAAATCAGCGGGAGATTGCGGCGTCACGCGAAGCTTTCTTCCTTAGCTGCGAACCTGGTGTTTTGCCAAAACTCCTCGCAAGGCCTGGGAGTTGAATCTGGGCTTGGCGCTGAGCGTGGCGCGCCTGTAGCTGCAGGTGGAAGCAGTTCCTCCCGCGCGGCAATGGCGGCGGAGGTCGGGTGGTCTGTTCAAAAGAAAACGGCCTCTCGGCCTAATCAAAAAGTGCCAGGAGCTTCGCCAGGGTGCGGCGAAGCTCGTGTGGGTGGTGGCGAGGCGCGGGGCGGCGTGCGAGGGCTGCCCTAGGTCGGACTGTGGGTCGGAGGATGGGTCTGTTCGGTGGGGTTGCAGAGGGTGATGTGGGGGAAGTGGCAGGGCGGAGGTTGATCAGGGTGAGGAGGCGGAGGTCCTGCGGTGGTCGGCGAGCCGTGTGGGTTGCTGAGGTGATGGGAGCGGCTCGCCGAAGGATGGCCGGAGGCGGAGAAGGTGAGGGTGAACAGGAGCGGTCGAGGGTTTAATCAAATAAAAGACAGTGAGGAAAAGAAAGAGGGGGAGATGGGGAGGAGTTCTGACCTAGCTACGGAGACGAAAGGGGCCGGGGCAGGGCGACAGTCGTATCGACTATCGCCGGAGAAGAAGATGCCCAGGGGAAAGGGCGGCAGCGAGCAGAGGGCTGGAGAGGCGCCAGCTGGGTACGGCGTGGCGCTGAAAGAACAGGGGAGGAGGTCTCTGCTGCTGGTATTGCGGCAGAGCGAAGAGGAGGAGGAGGAGGAACCGCCGGAGCTGGTGGGCGTCTGCCGGAGGGAGAGGAGAAGAAAGTTGGGGATTTTCTCCGTCAGATCCAAGCTCAGAAGAACGGTGGAGCGACGGGGGGTATTTATAGGGATCAAACAGGGAGGAAGGCGGAGGGAGACGACGTGTCTCCCTCGCCGGAGGATGGCCGGAAGCAAGAACCCATACCGTCCGTGCGTTCGCACGGCCGGTATGGTGGGTTATAACGACCAGGGGGGTGTCCCTGCGACGGCTGACGACGCAGGGCACCCCCGGTTTACTTGCCAGGTCCCCCACCTCACCCTGCGCGGCGCCATGCTCCGCGCAAGGTCGCCGGAGCATGGTGCTGGCAGGTTTTGCAGGGGGGACCTGATCGCAAAGAACGAAGGAGAGTTAGGGGCCAAAATGTGAGGGTTCAAAAGTTGAGGGCCAAAGAGTAAATATATGAGGACCAAAGTGTAAAGTCGGTCAAGGAGGTTTCTTCTTAGGCTCAAGTTTTTATACATGAATAATTAGGACCTAAGGAATCTGATGGTGAATTTCATTTCTATATTAAACCTTGTTTGACCGGTCAATTTACGCAAAAACCCAAATTAAGTTATTAATTGGGCATGGTTCTCAATGTAGGTCAAAATGGGTTCTGAAGGCCAAATTGAAGGTTCTAAACCCTAGAGATTATTTTTCTATGAATTTTAGAGGGTTTATTCTATTTTTACTTTGCCTCGAACCTTGTGAATTGAAGTGGGTTGTTTTAGGGTTACAGATTATCATTTAGTTTCTTGGAATTGCTGTAGCCCTTGCTGGATCATTTCATCCCACTTTTATTCTTATTAAGCTGCTTTGACCTATGTTTGGGCCCTGAATTACCCTGTATGCAGATTATACTGGTAAAATTGCATTTTTACCCCTTATGACTTGTTTTCTTCTTAAACTCAGAATTCTCTGAGTTAAGCCTTTCCTTGAGATATGTAGGAGCTTTTATCCTTTGTATTAGGTCAAAATGAGCTAGTTATGGCTCATGATGAGGTTCTCATCATACCCCCATGCCAAGCTTTTGCTAGTCCCTTAGCAAAAACTTAAGGTTTCAACCCTTGTTCTAGACCATGAAGTTCTTAATAGCTTCAGATAAGTGCTTTTTTTTTTTATTTGAGCATAGATTAGGTTAGAATGCTGACCATAGGCCAAAAAGGTACTCTAGTACCAATCAAGATCCAAATCTGTCTAGCCTTAGCCTCAGTCTTTTAGCAAAGGTTTTTAAGGCCCACAAGAACTAACCTAAGGTTTATTGGACTTCGTGGTTAAAGTACCCGTGCTTGAAATGATTTTAGCCCTGGCTCAGTTCGCAGTGCGTTTTGTAAGAGAGAGATAGAAAGTTTTTCTGTTTGGAGAGTTTTTTCTCTCTTTTTCTTTTTAGTTCTAGCCTAGGATTGGCTTTTCAACACGGTCTGTATCAGATTCCTTGCTCCCATCATCAATCCTCAAGGGTTCCTGGCGATCGATGTTTCGAGATAGCACCGCCCATGGCAACCCCCGGAACCCTGGCTATTGAGATTTCGAGATAATCCCATCCATGGTATTCTGTGGCCGAATTCAGACCCTGGCAATTGACACTTCGAGATAATGCCATCCATGGAATCTGAACCAGCAGAGTGCTTACATGCCCCCAGTAGGATATGTAAATATCCTAAGAGACAAGCACCGAGGAGATGATATTTTGTTATGCATCTTCGAGGGGATTTCCTGCCTCTCCGCGCTGGGAACTCGTCCAAATCAACTTGTGTTGATCGACCGCTCCTATTCTAGGTGTTCTTTTCAGAATTTTGCGACGCTTCTGCGTGATTCTGATTTTTACGCTTACTGAACCAGGCCGTGTGTGAGATTAGGGTGCTTAGGTTACTGAGTCCCGTAAACCAAAAATTAGTTAACGAGGCCGAATACTCCCTAAGCCTTAGACCTAATACTTCAGCTTTTCATTTTCCTCAACCTCTTGAGGAGTGTCCAGATCTTAATGGGTACTACGAGTCTATTCAAGAATGCCTAAG
The DNA here is from genome assembly GCA_037157565.1 of Thalassia testudinum. Taxonomy (NCBI): domain Eukaryota; kingdom Viridiplantae; phylum Streptophyta; class Magnoliopsida; order Alismatales; family Hydrocharitaceae; genus Thalassia; species Thalassia testudinum. The sequence goes on from JAZHRO010000063.1 coordinate 16,184,302, forward strand.
GTTTGCATTCTTACTAATCTCATTGTGCACTTTTCAGTTATTCTCTTGAATGAGGTCTAGAACTTAGGTTAATTCCTTAGTTCCTTACTAATGACTATTACCTTTTCTCATAATTTTGTGCTCCTTTTTCATTTTGTTTCTCTTCTCCTTCTCCTTCAGAAAATTTCCTTCTCCTCTTTTCCTCTTATTCTTTTTCGAAAATTTTTTTTTTTTAATTTTTATGGTGTTTTTGGCATATGTGAATTTTTTGTTTGAAACCTTTTCTTACAAGTTTTGCACTTTCATACCCCCCCCATGCCTAAGATTTGCAATGTCCTCATTGTAACCTAGGGGTTTTTATTCAACTTAGTTCATACATTAGGACAGATGTTTTGATGAGTGAATGGGTCGCGGTGGCTGTTGTGAACGATTTCTAATCTCAGATGCAAGCACCTGAGGTGGAGTCGGCTGTCCTAAAGTGTGAACTTCAAGTGCAAAAAGGTGTCAGAAAAAGTTTCAGGTTTTCAAAGAGAATGACGGGCTGCCTCCCGTTGAGCGCTAAATTTGATGCCTTCAGCCAAGCGAGAAATGCGATGGAGAGGGGATGGTGAAATCAGCTGAGTTTTGTAAGACAAGCACCTTGATTAAGAGCCTGGTTGGTCCAACCAGGTGCTTGTTCAGATTGACAGGCTGATGATGTAGCCCAAACCCAATCAATCTGGTGGGTTGATAAATGTGGATAAAAAGGTGTGGAGCCCACCATAAACTATGAAGCTCAGATGGATGTGGAAGTGTAAACGCAGGGTTTGGCTGAGCCGAATCAGCCTGGTCAGAGTAGGGATCCGTAGAATAATCAATGAATGACGCGGAAACCCTATAGGGGTGATCAGAGAATGATGGGGCGTGGTATGTAGTCTGATCAATGTTCAGAACCCGATGTGGAAATGCAATCGGCTCGGTGAGAGGTGAATCTGAATAGAAATTGAGTCCGGTTGCGGGTCGGGGTTTGGAAGAGGTTTTGATCCGTTCTGTGTGTGCGGATGAGGTGGCCATTGTGTACGAGGGCTCTTCTAGAAACAGATGATCTGTGATTTTCTGTAGAGAGTCCTCTGGGTAACTATCAAATGCCGGAAGAGTGTTTGTAGGATGAAAGGAATCGGATTCGAGAAAAAAATTGGATTCTTGGTTGCAATCACTCTTTGCATTTTCTGTTTTTGGTTCCTGAGGATCGAAAAGGAATGATTCTGTGTTATCCGTGATCTCGGGAATCAGGACCTCAGAGTCGGAGTTAGAGTCATGAGAACTGAGGTCGTAGATAGGCCTGGCGTGTTCAGGAAGGGGAATCTCTCCGCAATTATAGTCAGATTTGAAATTGTCGGAGAGTTGGCGAAAATGAGATTCATGATCATGAATTCCACCACAACAAAAATCATCAGATGTGGAATCAGCAGCCTGACTGGGTTCTAGCCTATATGTCAATTCTGGGCTCAAAAAGATGTTCTGTTCAAGCTCTAAGCTGGTAGGATAGACCCCATTAAAACGTTGCTCATCCAACTCCTCAGTTTCTGTATCATAAGTTGGCATGTTTTCTGAAAAATCGATCAGATTTCCTGAGGATGTTGGAGAGGGATATTCATTAAATAGAGGCCCGGAATCATATTCTGTAAAAATTTGATCTTTCTCATAAAGGGCCTCATAATCTTCCCAATAAGTTTCAGATCTAGGTTCTAGGCTTAGGATGTGGGTAGAATTATTAGAACCTAAGTCCGAATAACCTTCGAGGGTCACCTTATCAAAACAAGGGGTGGAATTTATACCCTCCAGAGGTTCAATTCTAATCTTGTTATTGCAGGAGTCTTGGAGTTCTAAGCTTGGTGATTCATGGCCTAGGGTTGGCTCAGCATTGTGTTCTCCTGCAATATCCCAACCTAATTCAACATTGTCTTCTATCTGGGTTGGGATTTTACAACCACTTTGTGCCTCAATCCCGAGATCTGGGAAACTGAATTGTTCCTTAATACTGTTCCAAGATGGTTCATCCTCTGTTTCTGGTATATACAGGTATTTCTGGTTGATAATTTGTTCTACAGATTTCATCATTTCTACCCGTTTTATAAGGGCATCTTGGTGTTGTTCCCAAAGTACAGGATTTGTCAAGCATTGAAGGTATTCAGATTGGTGTAATTTTTCCATCTCAATGTATCCTGTCATGAGCATATCTCGGGTTGATCCTTTTGAAATTTCAGTCAATAGAATTTGGGCACAGTTTATGATGAAAGCTGTGGTTGTTGGAACATCAACCTGAATGTTTCCTATTGGTGTTGAGGTTTTTTCTTCTTTTTCATAGAATTTTATGGCATCCTCGATCATTTTATCTTTCATAGATCTCTGATATTCAGGTTTCTTGAATGGTAGTCTTAGGTGGTTTGGCTGCATATTTGGATTAGGTGGTGGAATCAAGATGTGGAATTAAAGGCTTCGATGTAGACTCATGTTGTGCCAAGATGGAAGAAGGGAGTATCAGAGGAAAGATTAATGTGGTGGTGCTGCATAAACAACGGAACTGAGGCCTAACCTCAGGGCAAGTGAATTCCTAAAGGAGGATTCAAGGACCTCCTTCCAAGCATATACTGAAGGATGTGATGAGATTAAAAGGTGCTGGACCCAATCAAGACACCCAAAAAAATGGGTTGGGTGACTATAGAGGTGCGGGGCAGATGGACCCCTTGATCAGAAAGATCGTCCACCTGAGAATTACCTGGGCAGCCAGAGAGGGAGAGTCCCCACGGGTTACAGGGTTTCCCCCACCCGACCTCTCTTGTCACTGCGGTTCCAGGTAGACCAGAATGGAGATCTTGACCTCTTAAGTCTACCAATTTTAAGATCAGGGTGCTTAAGGTTTCACTTGAACTTTAGTCTTTTTAAGTGCAAAGAGTGACCTAATTTAAGGTTGGTTGACCCAAAGGGGTCAACTTTACCTCTTGTTTCCTTTGAGAGCTTTCAGGTCTTGTCTTTTAGGGTTCAAGTGTTTAGAGAGAGCCAATTGTTTAGGATTTTTCTTGTTAATTATTTTCAATCAATGGCTTGGGCACACCTCTTTTGGATTTCCTCAATTCTTGGTTAAGGGGTGTGTCTCTACTGAAATCCTAATGTTTGACCTTATGTTGGCTCTACTTGGTCCATTTAACTCTTTGTTGGGCAATTAGGGCTCAAGCAAGAATGTGTTAGCCCTTAAATACCCTTAATAGTGTGCAGGAGTGATGAGTTGAAAACATGCAACTCTTTATGGTTACTAAGTATGGAAGACAGGTTAGCCCTATATTGCTTGTACTTTTCTTTTCTTCCTCTTTAGAGTTTAGGGGTTAATAGTGAGAGGAAAAATTTACCTGTCTTCGGAGTGGTTGTCGTGTGGTTGCTTGTCTTCTTGAGTTCCTGTAGCTCTAGAATAGCCGTTGCTCCCCGGCAACGGCGCAAAAATGAAATGCTTGGTGCAACCGGGTCTTAGTTTGTTATAACGTTGTAGTATAGCCAGTTATTGCCAACATTTCAAATATATAAATTTTTTACTCGGAAAATAAAAGAGTTCCCGAGGTCGAACTCAGGGAGCAAGTTGTATTCTAGAGATATACAAGTTTCTTTTACAAAATAAAGAAAGAGAGGGAAAGAATTTGTTGTTCTCTTTGTTTTCTCCTCGTGATGTTCTTCTTTCTTTCTTTCTTCAGATCTCCTACATCTTCTTTGTTCTGCAGAGGTGATGCTCCTCTTTCTTTCTTCAGATCTCCTTCTTCTTCTTCCTTGGTTTCTGTCTTGGTCTCTCTTCTTCTTTTTCTGCAGTCTCTTCTGTGAAGGTTTCTTCTTGTTTCTCCTCCCTGCGGCTAAGTGTCAGCTTCTTCTTTTCTTTTTCAACCAGGGACGTCACCCCTCCTTCCTTCTATTCCCTTCAGGCCGTCGTCTGATTTCCAAATCAGACGACTTAACTACCTGTTGCTACAGTCAGCTTCCTTCTTCTTCCGCGGGTCTTCTTCTTCGCCTGTGCCTGCACACTTCAGAGTTTTTTCGTCAGAGGCAAAACCTACACTACCCTCCCGCGTCTCTCTCTCTCTCTCTGAAACCACTCTTGGGAAAGCTCTCCCAGAGCTGCCGTGTAACCGGGTTCGGGTCAGGCCCGGGTCCAGGCCCACCGGCGTGCGTGGTGGGCGAGGAGTGCAGGTCAGTCTTAAGTCGGGTCGGGTCGGGTCAGGTCCGCGGGGCGTGAGCGCGGACGAGACCGGGTAACCGGGCGGGTGAAGGGGACCTCACCCCGTGTGCTGAGGCAGTAAGCCTCCATCACTTTTGCATCTTATGTAGCTGCGAGTCTTCAGGCTTTTCCGAGGTGGGACTAAATGTCCCGCCTCAATTGCGCGCCCGCAGCGGGGAAATCAGCGGGAGATTGCGGCGTCACGCGAAGCTTTCTTCCTTAGCTGCGAACCTGGTGTTTTGCCAAAACTCCTCGCAAGGCCTGGGAGTTGAATCTGGGCTTGGCGCTGAGCGTGGCGCGCCTGTAGCTGCAGGTGGAAGCAGTTCCTCCCGCGCGGCAATGGCGGCGGAGGTCGGGTGGTCTGTTCACAAGAAAACGGCCTCTCGGCTTAATCAGAAAGTGCCAGGAGCTTCGCCAGGGTGCGGCGAAGCTCGTGTGGGTGGTGGCGAGGCACGGGGCGGCGTGCGAGGGCTGCCCTAGGTCGGACTGTGGGTCGGAGGATGGGTCTGTTCGGTGGGGTTGCAGAGGGTGATGTGGGGGAAGTGGCAGGGCGGAGGTTGATCAGGGTGAGGAGGCGGAGGTCCTGCGGTGGTCGGCGAGCCGTGTGGGTTGCTGAGGTGATGGGAGCGGCTCGCCGGAGGATGGCCGGAGGCGGAGAAGGTGAGGGTGAACAGGAGCGGTCGAGGGTTTAATCAAATAAAAGACAGTGAGGAAAAGAAAGAGGGGGAGATGGGGAGGAGTTCTGACCTAGCTACGGAGACGAAAGGGGCCGGGGCAGGGCGACAGTCGTATCGACTGTCGCCGGAGAAGAAGATGCCCAGGGGAAAGGGCGGCGGCGAGCAGAGGGCTGGAGAGGCGCCAGCTGGGTACGGCGTGGCGCTGAAAGAACAGGGGAGGAGGTCTCTGCTGCTGGTATTGCGGCAGAGCGAAGAGGAGGAGGAGGAGGAACCGCCGGAGCTGGTGGGCGTCTGCCGGAGGGAGAGGAGAAGAAAGTTGGGGATTTTCTCCGTCAGATCCAAGCTCGGAAGAACGGTGGAGCGACGGGGGGTATTTATAGGGATCAAACAGGGAGGAAGGCGGAGGGAGACGACGTGTCTCCCTCGCCGGAGGATGGCCGGAAGCAAGAACCCATACCGTCCGTGCGTTCACACGGCCGGTATGGTGGGTTATAACGACCAGGGGGGTGTCCCTGCGACGGCTGACGACGCAGGGCACCCCCGGTTTACTTGCCAGGTCCCCCACCTCACCCTGCGCGGCGCCATGCTCCGCGCAAGGTCGCCGGAGCATGGTGCTGGCAGGTTTTGCAGGGGGGACCTGATCGCAAAGAACGAAGGAGAGTTAGGGGCCAAAATGTGAGGGTTCAAAAGTTGAGGGCCAAAGAGTAAATATATGAGGACCAAAGTGTAAAGTCGGTCAAGGAGGTTTCTTCTTAGGCTCAAGTTTTTATACATGACTAATTAGGACCTAAGGAATCTGATGGTGAATTTCATTTCTATATTAAACCTTGGTTGACTGGTCAATTTACGCAAAAACCCAAATTAAGTTATTAATTGGGCATGGTTCTCAATGTAGGTCAAAATGGGTTCTGAAGGCCAAATTGAAGGTTCTAAACCCTAGAGATTATTTTTCTATGAATTTTAGAGGGTTTATTCTATTTTTACTTTGCCTCGAACCTTGTGAATTGAAGTGGGTTGTTTTAGGGTTACAGATTATCATTTAGTTTCTTGGAATTGCTGTAGCCCTTGCTAGATCATTTCATCCCACTTTTATTCTTATTAAGCTGCTTTGACCTATGTTTGGGCCCTGAATTACCCTGTATGCAGATTATACTGGTAAAATTGCATTTTTACCCCTTATGACTTGTTTTCTTCTTAAACTCAGAATTCTCTGAGTTAAGCCTTTCCTTGAGATATGTAGGAGCTTTTATCCTTTGTATTAGGTCAAAATGAGCTAGTTATGGCTCATGATGAGGTTCTCATCACATACCTACTGTCACCAAATTTTTCAAAGACTGCACAACACCCAGGTGACAGTCAAAGAAAACCAAAAATCCGGTGGTTCTCTCGCCTCATGCTAGTTGTGCTATACTGTCAAACCTAACACCGAAGCAGAAAGATCTGTGCACACCACTCATTTATTGTAGCATCCAAGGCTGTAATTTTAACCTTGCCCTGCTTGATCTGGGATCCTCCATAAATCTTATATCGACCATCATGCTCGAAAAATTTTCCTTGGGAAATCTGAAACCCACCCCTGTCACGTTACAGTTGGTAGATCGTTCTGTCAAAATCCCAAAGGGTGTGGTGGAAGACGTGGTGGTTAGGGTCAACAGTCTCTATTTTCCTGTTGACTTTCTTATTTTTGATATGGAAGTTCCTAGCTCACTTTCTGATTGTCCGATCATCCTTGGTCGACCTTTCTTGGCCACAGCTCGTGCCCTTATCGACTGCGAGTCGGCCTGTATTGAGATTGTCGTTGGATCTGAAAAGATCAAGCTTAACATCTTCAAGGCAGCCAAGAACTTTGATTGCGATTGCATCGAGGATGACACGTCTGATGAGGACATGACTGTCAGTGCATGTATCGGACTAATTGGAACCTACTCTGACCGCTGCAGATTGCCTGTAAACACTGTCGACTGCCTGACCAACACATATTGTGATGTTCCCCCATCCCTCCCTATTCCTGTACCTTCTTCTCACCAGACTTCTGACGAGGTTTTCTCCACTTCCCATACCTCATGGTCTGAGTCATATCCGAGCTGCTCACCACCGATCCACACTCTTGATGACCAGATTGTCCTTTCTTTCCCGCCAAATCAGGTGGATTTGCAATTCCACACTGGGATCTTGAGCCCACATCTTACTCACTGGGGCTGTTCCTTTTTGGATCCATCTATCCAAGAAGCCCCTCTTCTTGTCCAATCTGAAGGCTGACTTCTTCTTCTCGACTTGTTCTCCAATCCGCTTAGGACACTCTCGTGCCAGAAAATGCCAAACCTTTCACCTTCCGCCATCACTTTTCACGCCACTATCACGATCACTTCACTTTTCACTTCTCCACCCACCATGCACCCACCCTACCACCTAGCTCTATACCTTGCACCTCAGCTCTCGTTACCCGATCTTTCATCCTTTCTCTACCTTTCCATGCATGCATATGAGGACATAGCATTGTTTGGCATGGGTGGGTGGATAGGCATCCATAGGATCTGGGTATTTTATGGTATCATGCAGATCCCACCTATTTATAAATATGCAAGAAAAAGAAAAATAAAAAGAAAAAAGATATATATATAATATATAACAATAATAATAATAAATGATGTTTAGCATTGATCTGAAAGTTGAAACAAAAATACAATAAGTGTTTATGGATATTCAACCTCTGTTTTGAAGAATTTCCAGGCCTTAGAAGCCTGATTCGCTCAGGCTCAGGTTAATTCACTTGAGCATTGACAAAATAGATTGGAATCTCTCCTAACTAAGGACGTATTCTTGTACCTGAGCCACTAGTACAGGATCCGTTGGTTTGCTTTTACTTGAGAACTTAAGTAAACTTGGTTCACACTACACATATCAAGAAAGACCAGGTGAACATAAGATCTAACCCTAGTGTTCATTAGGGAAGGTGCAATCCTTACCTGTGCGTGCAGGTAGACTTTTTATCCCAGGTTTTAGTCTTGTGTTTAGGAGAAACTCTTTCTACCAAATAGAAACTCTCCCACCAAAAAGAAAAGTGCGCTCCTCCAAATAAAGTTGTAAGAGATATACTGGCACATGTTACAAAAAAAAAAAAGTTGCAAATAAGTTAGTATATCTCACAAATGTTTGTAAAATCTTCGCCCTACAAGAAGTTCTTCAGGGCAGGTTACAAATACATTGTTTTCCTTTGAGCCACAAAAATCAGAAAATGGGAGTTGAGTTTTTCGTCATTTTCTTAAGGGTCAATCCGAAAACACGTGCTGAAACTGGGACCAACCTGTACTTAAAGATTCGTGAAACCCTGGGCTTGAGTCTTAATGTTCATCTGGTCAGTCTTGATCCTTCACTAAGCACAAGCCATAATCTCTTCAGCTCTCGAGTACGGCAAAAACATCCTGGGTCCTGGAAATCATACTTAAGGTTTAAATATCAAGAGTCCTGGTTAGTCGAGAGATGATCTTTGTCATGAGAGACTTAAAGTACTGGTGGTCATTTCTACAATTGGTTCTCACAATATCCAACAATAAACACACCTATGTTGCCTCGGAAGAAAATCTTCAGCTTAAGATCATTTCTAATTACTACAAAAAATGTTTTGCAAGAGACAAGTAAAAGATAGGCATGGGGGTATGATTGCACTGCAAAAATACACCTGCAAGAGTGCCTTCTTATGCTATTTCCTAGCATTACCAATGTATATTAGGTCTCCATAGTTGCATTGTAAAAATACATGCACACATGCATTTAATTAAGAGGGGAGGAGAGTGAAATAAAATGGCCTCGCGATTACATTTTTCCTCAAGTGCTTCCTCATAAATTTCCATCTCCATTTTTATTTCATTTTGATTTGTAAATCTTTCTCCCTGCGGCTGCATGGAGCATCGACTTCTTCTCACGCGGCATTCCCTGCTCCAGCCCTTCCCTGCGGCTGATCTCCCTACTAGGCCCCAAGCGGAGCCATGCACAGCCAGGGCATGGCTGTGCATGCCTCTTCCTTCTTTATAAGGGAGCGGCACCTCCTTCTTGAAGTGAAGCCTGGTCCCAGCCAAGAAACAACCCACCTGCAGCCTCTTCTCCAGGCCACCACCCTCTCCTCCATTCCCCTTCACACACTGGCCCTCCTCCTCGGAGACACCCGGCGGACAAGAGCCCTCACTATGGTGAACACCCACCACAGTGAGACCACCACCGCCTAGCCCTTCAAAGAATCGGTGGGTGTGGTGGCTCTTCTCTCATTTTTTCCGCTCCAGCACCTTCAGTCATGGTCGCAAGCTTCAACGTCTGAAGCTCGAAGCTCGGCGGTAGCAGCAGCGGCAAGGCAATAGCAGCAGCAGCAGCCCCTTCTGTGCAAGCTGCAGGCGCCCTCGCCCTCCACGCACGCCTGCAGGCCCTCTCCACCTCGATCTTTCTCTGCTCTGTCGCACGCTCGCTTCCGCTCGCAACCGGCCTCTACGCGCCTCTGCAGCGACCGGCCAAGCGCTTCCCCACACCCCTGCTAGCACCTGCAAGCTTCCATGCAAGCTGCAGACGCTCTCGCCTCCCTCTCCACGCGCACTGTCGTGAGCTCTTCACGCTCGCAACCGGCTGGCACAGACCTCCTTCCTCGCGCGCCAGCCCGTGCACGCCAACCGCGAGCTGGCCGATCTCATGCCACCTGCAGCTCCCGGTTGCGCAGCATGGACAACACTGTAGCCACTGTTCACATGAGTCTGCGTGACACTGTGGTTATAGTGGGGTGATCGGAAAGCTTCTCACTTTACCGGTAACCCGACGTGCCGCAACTAGCCATAGCCAGCGCGTGCGTCTCCTCTCACGTCACCTGCACTTGCCCGCACCTGTCTGCCTCGCCTGCACTCTCCCACGCGTGCATGCCTTCGCTCGCTCCATTCGCTTGTGCCTGCGAGTGCCTACGCCAGCCCTCGCGCAGCATGATGTGCTGCGTCTGCTCTCCATGCCCTTCGCCAACAAGTGCGTGCTTCACGGCATGCACATGCACTCGTGCATGAACTTGAACCCCCAAATGATGCCACTGTCCTCGAGATGCCTTAACAGCACCCTCGCCTCCAGCAGAGTGGCTGCTCTCTCTCCCGCTCTCTCTCTCTCTCTGACAACACTCTCTCACTCTCTCTACACCGACACTCACACACACCTACACCCACACTTCCCCACAAACACACACCTATACTCTATTGTATACATATATATATATACGTATACTTATATATTGATATATATATACATATATATACATATATGTATATACATATATATATATATATATACATCTTTATAATATTATATACATACATATATATATATGTATATATATATATACATCTACAGATATATATATCTATAACTAAATTTATACATACATATATATATTTGTATATATATACTAAGCTACATATATCTATATATACATATATTACTATATACTTATACATACTTATATATATACCTCTATATAGTTATATATACATACACACACATATATATATAAACATATACACTTATATATACATATATATCTACATATATATATACCTATATATTTATAGCCATATATATATCTACACATATATACATATATATATATTTTCACATTATTTACCATATGCTGTATCGTGCGAACATCTGCACCAGTTGCTGATATTCCCTGATACACGCGTACAAAGAGCATGGTTACATACATCTTCCACCATCTGTCCCATACTCCACGCGGCACCTAGTCCTGTTGGTTGCATCTCCCTAGACGACAACCGACTCGACACCGTGCTACACTCCATCTCCGCCTCCACCCCCACCCCTTTATATACATAACATATACATATATATATACTATATTTACTTTATTTTTGTTTTGCTTTCCTGTTAGTAAAAGGATAAAAAAATATATAGAAAAGAGAAAATATAATCTTTGACTTGCAGGTACCCCGTCTTGCGAATAGCAAGACTCATTTTGGAACTCTATTTTGGCTCAAAGCCAAGAACCCAATTTTGAGGGTATGCCTCAAGGACAAAGATTACCAGAAAAAAATCTAAATATGTAAAACACCAAAAACACAATAAACGAACGAAAGAGACTCGTTGTAGGAAAGGCGTAGAAACTGGACTTGTAACCCTACTTTCCTGAGTTCGACCCTGGGACTGAAAGTGACAAGATAAAATCAAGTAGGCCAGGTTAAAAATTTTTGTAAAGAGATGGTTAGGTTCTATTAAGGTTAACCACTATACACACTTCAATGATAAAATCATCATATTAACAACCTATTCGGGCTCGACAATAGAGGATGGCCATGGGATGCTCCACGACTGGGGATGAGAGGTGGGAAAACTATTTTATTTTCTACTCTAAAGGAGCATCCTAAGCTTTAGATAAGCTCTCTCTAGAGCCATGGTGGTGGTGAGGAGGAGAAAGAAAGCGATGAAGAAGAATGGGAGGGGAAGAGGTCCTTTTATAGTGGAGGAAATGATCAATTTTGTATATAAGACATTTAGTGACGGTAATAAACGTCGATGAAGATCTGCCACAAATATCACTGAAGATAGCCTTGTGCCCACTCTACCACTGCACCTTGCACACTCTACAAACACGTGCACTACGTGCCCACTACCTTGCACTGCACTACTATGCATGTATGCCTCCGTGTGCACGCACTCACCAGTAGTGCTGTGCATATGCAATGGCGCGTGCATGCGCATGGGCGACCTAGGTTGCACCACGTGGCATGGTCTGGGTTGTCCATCTTTCCTTTTTAGGGGCTGCTACGAAGGTCGAATTGAGTCGATTTTCGCTCTGTTGGGCTGTGATCGTTGGCTCGAATCCATCCATATGGTCGGATTTGTCATTTGAAGCTTTGAATTGTGTCACCTAGTCCCTCCACTATTGATCTTCCTCGAACTACATATGTGCTACAAGACTCTGATCAAGGTGATTTTGGAGGCATTGGACTCCGACCGTTGTCCTGATCCGATCCGTATAGTCAGATTGTTAATCTGAGCCTCTGAATTAAATCTCCTTCCCTCCTAGCCATAAAAGGACACAATTAACCTAAAATATACACAAACTACTCTAAGCACAAAATGATGCATGCTATGCAATATTTATTATATGAAATGCAAATCTAAGCCTATGAACATCCATGAATAGGCATTTTAACCTAAATAGATGTGTCTACATCAACAGCCAATGCTTCAAGACATTCATGGCCTAGGAATCTCCTCCTACTGACAAACTCATTAATTTTATTGAGGAAGTGCGATTGAGTTTTCGTATAGCTGGAAGCGTTAAACTCAACACTTATACATATGTACATATCTTTTATACATAGCATATTTTCTTTTTGGATATTTTTCTGCATATTATGTATCATGATGTTGGCTAATGCTGAAGAAAATTCGAGAGCGATTCTATGTGATTTCTTTCCACTTACTCCCTGTCTTATTTTATTTCCTTTATATTCGTGCATGAGGACATGCAAGAACTTAGGCATGATGGGATAGTATACATTAAATTGAAATTTTTCTGCTAACACTTAGAAAACCAATGAGCAACATGTTAATTGTACTTGAGAGTCCATAATCTCAGAACAACCAACTCCACCTCCAATACTCACATTGGTGCTAGAAATAGTCCACAATAGCCACTTCCGACTTGTTCGCTCACTTTTTATTCTGAATTATAACTAAGCTGAATGTATGGGAATAATATTAAGGTACAAATCATAAAAGGCTAATTGTACATAGCATTTATATATATTGCATCCATGAATAAAGATTTTTATCAAGAAGTTCTATTAGGGATTTTATACTTTAGTTGATTCTTGTAATTTAGAATCCAGTACAATTTTCACACTCACACATAGATTTCACAATGGATTCACTATGAACATTGATAAACATCCTTAGTTTGTCGAGAAGTAGAGCTTCCTTTCTTGAACCCCTACACAGTGATTAAGGAGTTAGGTAAGCCATCTTCTAAAAAATCCACCAAACAGTGTGAAGTGAGAGTAGAGTGTTACTGGTGCTCTAAAACTAGTGTAAGGAATCTTAATTTCTAGATAATTAGGCAATGATACATAGAGTTAGGCATAGTTTTCATTCTTGGTTCTCTCATATGAACTTTGTGTGAATTTTTGAGAGCCGCCAAATAAGGCAAATACACAGAGATCAAGTTTTAATAAAACTAAGACTAAAGTGGATAGTTACGACTTTATTTTACGTAATCCTCAGCTGAATGAGGGTAGTCATATGAAGGCTAGAAAATACATCATCCTATCCATCCCTTTCCCGATGCTGAGAGTAGACACTTCCACCAAATAAGCCACCCGATGTCCTTTTGAACATCATGAATCACCATTAATGCCTCGTAAATAAAATTTGCCTATATTGTATTGCGCTGTAGTGATATAAGAAGAAAAGGAAGGAAAATGTGTAGAAAAAAAGAAAAGAAAAAAAAGAAGAAAAAATATAGAAAAATAGAGAAAAAAAGAGTGAAAAGTGAAAAATAAGAAAAGGAAAAATGGGTAGTGCATATATTTCATCACATTGAGGTGACATTGCCCACCACATTTGCAATCCACCAAATACAACCTTAACCTACTTTTCTGTATTTCTGACTGCCCAAATACTGGATGCGGAATGCTAACTTAGTCTTAGGGTTATCAGAATTCTATTAAAGTGTTAATGGCATGTGAAGCCGCCAGATATGAATTATACTTGTAAATCTATTGAGATTGTGAGCTTGAGAAAAGAAAAAAGAAAAGAAGAAATAAGAAAGAGAGAGTAAGTACAAAGGAACCAAAGAGAGCAAAGTTTTCCTGCTTCTCTCTGAGTAGAACCTAGCTTTACTTAATAGCCTAGAAATCTAGAATTTGTAATACTAGTCTATATGTAACACCAACTGAGTATGAGCCACCAAATTCAAACCCACTTGACTCAAACATCCTCTACCTATGTTGAAAGCTAGGGAAGAAATTAGAGAATATTTTGTTATGCCCAGAGGGAAGAAGTTTGCCTATCCCAATAGAATCTTACTAAGGGTGAAGCACAGGCTGTAGAGGTGAATTGGCTACATAACTGCACTTTCACAATTGTTTTGATTTCTAGATTTTTGGATGAAAACAAAAAGGAGTGATTCTCTAGTCTTACACTTGATAAAAAAAATAGTCCTCTAGGGACCCATTTGTGGATAATTTAGTTTTGCATTTGGTAGGGACTAGCAAGATTTCGGCATGAGGGTGTTTAAGCGATAAATCGGTGTTTTAAATTGCCTCGTTGTAATATAGCCAAAATAGCACTGAAACAAATAAATTTATTACTCGAATGTAAGTCTGAAGTCGAACACAGGGAGTAATATGGCAATTTAAAACTCAAGATCACAATTTGAATCAAAGAGATAAAAGATTGCAATAATAATAATGTCAAATATCAATGTACAAAAAGAATGGTAAAATGGTGACTTACGAAATTCGCTAAGTGTTAGCCAACTCCTTTTAGAGTAAAACACCCTATCACCACGCACTCTCTCTTTCCTTCTCTCTTTGGGATTCGCCCTCCTAGAGCCTTTCATGGTAACAGGTGATCGAGTATTTGGGTTCAAGCGCATACCCGGGTCCAGGATCATCGATAGTGGGTGGTGATTGAGGAGCGATGGCTTAGGCAGGTCGGGTGAGCGAGGCTAATGGGACCTCACCCCTTGTTCTGAGGCAATAAGCCCAGAACACAAAAATAACTTTTGCGAGTGCAAGTGCTTCTTAGCTTATGAGGTAGCACTAATCCTGCCTCCCTTCTTCTGCATACGCTGCATTGCTACTTCTTTGCATGATTATGGTCAAAGGCTCAGTGAAAGAGCCAAATTGGCTCCTTGGTTGCATTCTTGGGTAGGTTTTACTACTCTTGGGGTTTTGTCTGGAGCCTGCAGGTGTTGGAAGGAGCTTCGAGCTTCGCTCGAATCTTCGTTAATGGTGCCCGAGGCAATGAAGACCTGGGAAAATGAATATAGCCTTGAGACCAAGTTAAAGAGGTTCAGTAGCTTCGCAGGGATGTGGTGAGGGTGTGGGTGGCGGTGGCAAGCTACAAAAGTGGTCGTAGGCGACTGGCGAAGGCGAACTGAAGGTCTAGAGGTGGGTTGTTCAGCAGATGGTTTGGAGGCGTCGTAGAGTGAAATAGGAAGGGGGTTGTGAAGAGGGTGGTGTGGCAAAGGTCGTGAGGTGGTTGGTGAGGCAGTTGTAGTAGTGGGATGAGCAGGGAGCCTCATTGGAGGTCTAGTCAGACCATAGTAAGGTGAAGGTGGTCAGTGTGATACGACAGTTGAAATGAGGTGCGGTTGGTGTGTAAAGGGAGTAGAGGAGCTAGGGAACTTATCAAGGAGATTGGCGAACGAAGAGGGGCAGAGGCGACATTGATTGCGGTATGGTCAACGTCGGAGACGAAGGTTACTCTGAAGGGTAGGAAATGGCGAGGAGGATGGCTAAGAGGGCAACGGCTGGTATGACTCAATGTGGAGGAATATGGGGGAGAGAACTCCACTGTCGGTATTGTGAATGGAGGAAGAATGGAGGTAGGGAGGATTGTTGCACGTCGAGGAGCGATTCGGCCAAGAATGAAGGGAGGAATTTGAGGTGTTCAAGGCCAAACTCGAGCATGAGCAGAACAGTTTGATTTAGAGGTCTTTTTATAGGCCTTTGGAAGAGGTTTTGGGCTAGGGAAGTAAGCTTCCCAAGCTTGGAAAGCTTCATCGGAGTTGGGATTTTTTTTATACCATAATCTCTCATGCATTCGGATGAGAGATTGGGAAAGTTTTAGGGCATGGGATTTGGCTCAAAAGGAAGGGAATTCCTTGATGAACTTCCCTTTCAAATTTGAAAGTGATTCATCAAGGAATCAAGGAGTTCTTGTCAATTTTAGGTCGCCAATGCTTGTAGGAATAGGATTAATGGCAGTAGGGACCTATTTGTGAAATTGATGGCAAAGTTAGGGGTCATTTTATAAGGATTTTGAAAGTTAAGGGCATACATATAATTAGACATCACTAAGTTGTAAACTAGGCCAAGACAATCTCAACATGGGTCCAAATTTTGGTGCAAATTGAATTTGGACCTAAGGAATCCAATGGTGATGTTGGATTTGATTTTGACCAAATTTGACTAGGTATTTATGCAAAAACCAAAATTAAGCTAAATGTCTGTCTGAGGCTCTGTTTTCCACCAAAACGGGTTTTGATGGTCAATTTGAAGGTACCAAACCATAGAAATTATTTTTCTATAAAATTTAGAGGGTTTAGGTGAATTTCATCCTAACCAAAACCTCAGTTAAATAAGCGGGTCTTTTTTAGTATTACAAAAGTCATTTAATTCTTAAAACATGCGAAAACCCCTTTCTGTCTATTCTAACCCACTTGTTAGCCTTTTATGACCATTCGACCCTTAATTAACTGTTGAGAAAACCCATGGTTCTTTTGCATTCAAGATATGATGGTAATTTTGCAATTTTAGCCCTGGTTTCTTGTCTTTCTTTCAGAATGACTATGCAATGAATTACAGTCCTTCGGTAGTTTTGTAGGAGCATTTACTGACTTAATCTGATCAAAATGAGCTAGTTATGGCTCATGATGGTGTTCCCATCATGCCCCCATGACTACCTTTTGCTAGTCCCTTAGCAAAATCTCGAGGAATTTACTTTAATTCTAGACCATATGCCTTTTTATGCTCAGAACTCTGGTGTATGCTTTCTTTTGTAGATTAGGTCAGAATGTTGATAGTAGGCCTAGAGGTACTCAAGCACCAACCAAGATCTAGACCTGACCAGCTCTAGCTCCAGTTCGCCATGAAGGTTTCTAAGGCCCACAGGAACTAACCTAGGGTTCATTGAACTCCACCATTAAAGCACCTGTTCTTTAATATGTTTTAGCCCAGGTTCAATTTGTAGTGCATTTCGTAAGAGAGAGATAGAAGAATTTCTCTTTATTTTTGGAGACTTTCCACTCTCTTTTCTTTTTATTTCTAGCTTCGGATTAGCTTTACAACACTGTTTGTATCAAATTCTTAGTTCCCACCATTAATCCTCACAGGGTCCCTAACAATCGATGCTTCGAGATAGCACCTTAGCTTTCGAGATTTTGAGATAATCCTGCCCATGGCATTCTGTAGCTAAATCCATACCCTAGCAATCGACATTTCATGATAATGCCACCCATAGCATCTGAACCAGCACAAGGTGCCTACACGCCCCTGGTAGGATATTTAGATATCCTAGGAGACAAGCACAGAAGAGTCGATATGTTATTACGCTTCTTTGAGGGAATTTCCCACCTCTCCGTGTCGGGAACTCTTCCAAATCAACTTGTGTTGATCAGCTGCTCCTACTCAAGATAACTTTTTAAAATGGATTTAACACTTTTGCTTGATTTTAATAATTAAGCGTACTGAACCAAACTGTGTGTGGATTGGGGTGCTTAGGTTACCGAGTCCCACAAACCAGAGGTCAATTAACGAGGTCGAATAATCCCTAAGGCTTAGAACTAATACTTAAGCTTCATATTTTCCCCAACCTCTTGAGGACTATCCAGATCTTAATTGATACTTGAATTTTCAAGACAAAAATTTCAGCCCAAGAGGCCTAAGATCAGCATTCGTACTAATCACTTTTTGTCTCTTAGTACTTTCTGTATTCATTTTCTTTCTTTTTGATTTGGTCTAGAACTAAGTCAATTCCTTAATCTTTTACTAGTGACTATCTCTCCTTTTCTTTTTAAATTGTGCTCCTTTTTGACATTTTTATATCCTCCCCTTTTTCTCCTCAAAGATGATATGCAATTAATTCATTAAAAATTTCCTCCTTTCTCCTACTTTTCTTCTTTTTATTTCAAAATTTATTATTTTTATTATTTTGTTGAAACCCTTTCTTGTGAAGTGATTCTCGCAGTGTCTTGCACTTTAATACCCCCCCATGCCTACTGTTTGCAATGTCCTCGTTGTAAATTAGGTGGGTTCGAGTTCCGCTTAGAATAGGTTTTGGATGACTGGATGGGTCTGGGTGACTGTTGCAGTTGATTTCAAGCTTAGGTACGGGTACCAAAGGTGGAGTTGGTTGTTCTATTAGATGAACCTAAAGTGCAATATGAATTCAACAAAAGATGTGTCAAGAAAGGTTTCAGGTTTTTTCAAAATGACAGGTTGCCTCCCATTAAGCACTGAGTTTAATGCCATCAGCCGGATGCAATGAGCTTAGGGAGAAAGGAGATCAAAAGATACCTCAACCCTGTTTATATTGGTGAGTTCAATGAATAGCTTAAGTCGCTGATCGTTCACGACAAGGGGTTCTAAATCAAGGCTAGGTTGGTTGATTCCAATGGCTCCATTTCCAAAGATTCATCTGATAAGATATGGTCCAATCCATTTTGATATGGGTTTTCCTGGGAACAATTTGAGTTTGGCAATAAAGAGTAGGACTTTCTGACTAGGGTGAAACATCTTTCTGGATATGTGCTTGTCGTAAAAGGCCTTAACCCGCTCTTTGTAAATTTGCAAGTTCTCATACGCATCATTGCGTAATTCACTGATCTCACTCATTTGAAGCTATCTATAGGTTCCTGCCATGGAAAGATCTAGATTACGCTTTCGTACAGCCAAATACGCTTTGAGTTCCAACTCAACAGGGAGGTGACATGCCTTCCCGTACACCAATTTGGATCGAGACATGCCCAATTGGGTTTTGTGGGTAGTCCTATGGGCCCACAAGGCTTCTGGATGTCAGGACGACCAATCCTTCTTATTAGGCCGGACAGTGACCTGAAGGATTTTCTTGATCTCTCGATTTGATAGCTCTACTGTGCCATTGGTTTGGGGGTCATAAGGAGTATAGATTCAATGCGACACCTAGTATTTTGTCATCAGTGATCTGAACTGAGCATTTGTGAAATGGGTCCCTCCATTAGAGATAATGGCTCGTGAAATCCTGAACCGAGAAAAGATGTTTTGATGAATGAATCTAATTACCACCTTATGATCATTGGTTCGGGTTGGAATGGTTTTGATACATTTGGACACGTAGTCAATAGCGAGAAGAATGTATTCAAAGCCATCTGAAATAGGGAAGGGTCCCACGAAATCAACTCCCTAGATGTCGAAGATTTAGCATACGAGAATCAGTTGTAAAGGCATCATATCGCGGTGGCTCATGTTGCCCAAGGTCTGGCAATGAGTGCATGCCTTACAGTGACCGTATGCATCTCTCAAAATTGTTGGCCAATAAAAGCCACACTAAGGGACTTTTGCTACGGTTTTATGTTCGAAAAAGTATCCGCCGTAGGCCTGGTCATGGCAGAAGGACAAAATGTCCTGAATTTCTACTTTCGAGATGCACCGTCTGATGATCTGATCAGCACTAATGTGGAAGAGGTATGGATCTTCTCACATGTAGTAGTTGGCATCGGAAAGCAATTTGTCTTTCTTGGCCTTCAGCCAATAGGATGGGCTCTGATGTGATGCCAAGTAGTTCACTAAATCAGCAAACTAAGGAAGTCCTGTACAAATGGTTAGGAGGTGCTCATCGGGAAAATATTCTGTGATGGGTCTAGAAGGGTCGATACTGTAAGAAGCAAGGCGGGATAAGTGGTCAGCTACCATGTTCTGCTTTCCCGCTTTATCATGAATCTCAAGATCAGATTCTTGCAATAGCAAGATCCAACGGATTAGTCGAGGTTTCGTGTCCTTCTTCGCAAGGAGGTGGCTCACTATAGTGTAATTTAAATATATTATAACACTGGAACATAAAAGATTTGATCTGAATTTTTCCAAGGCAAATACTATGGCCAACAAATCTTTTTCAGTAACTGTATTGTTATGCTAAGCCTCGTCAAGTGTCTTGCTAGTGTAGTAGATAACCACAAGTTTTCCGTCTATTTTCTACCCAAGTACTACTCCTACAGCATAATCAGATGCATCGCACATGGTCACAAAGGGTTGAGACCAATCAGGGAACTGTACGATAGGTGCTTGGGTAACTCGATCTCGCAGGATCTCAAATGCCTGAGTGCACACGTTGGAGATTTCAAAAGGGACATCCTTAGATAGAAGATTAGTCAGGGGTCATGCGATTTTCAAAAAATTGGGAGTGGATCGATGGTAGAAATCGATGTGCCCCAGGAAGGATCGAATGTCTTTAACTGAGTTAGGCATAGGGAGTTTGAAAATTAGATTCACCTTGGCTCGTTCAACCTGGATGTCTTTTTTAGAGATGAGATGTCCTAGGGCAATTCCCTCAGACACCATGAAGTGGCTCTTTTCCCAGGAAAGAACCAAGTTCACATCAATGCAACACCTGAGGATTTTGACCAAGTGCAAGAGGCAATCATCAAATGATTCACCAAATACTGAGAAGTCATCCATGAAGACTTCAAGGTATTCACCTACCATATCTGATAATATGGCAAGCATGCATCGCTGGAAAGTAGCGGGTGCATTGCAGAGACCAAACGACATCCTTCGAAATGCATATGTTCCAAAGGGGTAGGTGAAGGTGGTCTTCTCTTGGTCCTCCGGATAGATTACGACATGGTTATAACTGGAGAACTCGTCCAAAAAGTAGAAGAATCAATTTCCCGCTAGTTTCTCGAGAATATGATCAATGAATGGTAGTGGGAAATGTCCTTATTCGTGGAGGAATTGAGTCTTCTGTAATCATTGCAAACACTCCACTAGTTTGCTATATGGGTCGATATGGTTTCTCTAGTTTTAGTTGTGATGATGGTGAGCCTTGCCTTCTTAGGAAAAATTTCGATTGGACTCACCCACCGACTGTCGGAGATCAGGTAGATGATCCTTGCATCTAACCACTTGATGATCTCCCTCTTGACGACATCCTGTAGATTTGGATTTAGGCGTCTCTGCATTTCACGGGATGGTCGTGAGCCCTCTTCATTGTAAATGTGATGTGTGCAGTATGAAGGGCTGATTCCAGTCAAATCATTGAGTGTCCATCGAATGGCCCTCCGATGCTGCTGGAGAATAGAAATCAAGTGTGTTTCCTAATCAAGTGTGAGTCGGGAGTTGATAATCACAAGAAACATCTAATTGGAACCCAAAATGACGTATTTTAGATGATCTAGAAGCAACTTTAATTTCATAACCGGGTTGTCAGCAGTAGCAAGTTGTTTAAGGTGGATGATGTGTGCAAAGAAAGGAGCTATGGGTGTGTCTAGGTTGGGTTCAAACTCCTGTAATTGTGGGTTTTGATCCCCTTGTTGTTGATCAGAAATAGTCGGCTTTTCCTTGATACATAGGTCGTCAACCATAGCCTCGATATCGCAAATCTGTTCTATAACTCCGCAATTAATTCCTTGTTGGGCCTTAAAGCTGTCGATCTTTAGTGTCTTACTCCCAAATTTTAGTTCAATTTGGACCTCCTCACAATTGATATTGGCCCTAGCATTGGCCAGAAAGGGTCTCCTTCGTATAATCGGTGCATCCTTTACATTCTCCGGAGCATCCATGTTTAAGACAATGAAATCCAATAGAAAATAGAAGTCGTGTACCCTAACTATGACATCCTTAAGAATTCCTTTCGGTGACTTAACAGATCGGTCGACTAGTTGCAAAGTCATTTCTGTCAGTTTAAGTTCAGATTCATTGAATTAGTCTAGTAGGGATGTTGGTATCAAATTTATGGAGGCACCTAAGTTCAATAAAGCTCAATCAAATTGTATATCACCGATTGCATAGGAGATTAGAGGGGTGCCTAGGTCTTTTGCCTTAGGCAGGAGTTTGCTCAAAATGATGGAGCTGGCTTGTTCCGACAGTACGATTGGGTTCCTACTAATGAGAGCCTCATCATGAGCCATAACTAGCTCATTTTGACCCAATAAAGAAGATAAAAGCTCCTACATAACCTAGAAGAAGGCCTAAATGAACGAATAAGTGCTTTGAGAAGAAAACATGAAATAAAGGTTAAAACTGCAATTTTACCATTGCAGTGCATAAACAGGATTTCTCAGAGGCAAAACATAGGTCAAATGATCTCAATGAGATAAAAAGTGGGTTGAGTCAATCAGAAATGGGTTTATGTGCAATCTAGGAATTAAATGACATTTGGTAACCCTAAAACAGACCCGCTTAATGCAATAAGGTTTCGGTCAGGATAAAAATCAAGTAAACCCTCCAAAAATCATAGAAAAATATCCTCTAGGGTTTAGAACACTTAATTTTGCCTTTGGAACCCAGTTTGACCTAGATTAGGGTCCTAGTTCATCAATTAACCAAATTTGGGTTTTTACACAGAATGTCCAGTCAAACGTGGTCAAACCTAAAATCCAACTTCACCATTGGATTCCTTAGGTCCAAATTAGGTTTGTACCAAAATTTCAACCTAAGGGGAGGTCAGCCTGACCTACTTTGCAATTTAGTACACCCAAATCACAATTTGGTCCCTATCTTTTGAAAGCATCACAGAGAGCCCCCTAACTTCCTCGCCACCATTGCAATCAGGTCCTGCTGCCATTGTTAGGGCAGATTCATTCTCCAGCAAGGATTAGAGAGGAAATACTCTCTGATTCCTCAGAGATCCCCTCCCAGAAATGGAAGCGAGATTCTCTAAGGAATTCCCTTCCATCTAAGGCCAATCTTGATCCCTGGTGTGAACCCAATCTCTCTTGCGAATGCACGAGGGATTTGGGTATCTACCCTCTTTCCTTCTCCAGTGAGCCGGCAGAGGTGATGGCG
Organism: Thalassia testudinum; assembly: GCA_037157565.1. Lineage (NCBI taxonomy): Eukaryota > Viridiplantae > Streptophyta > Magnoliopsida > Alismatales > Hydrocharitaceae > Thalassia > Thalassia testudinum. The sequence goes on from JAZHRO010000063.1 coordinate 16,206,942, forward strand.
TGCCCTCCACGCTCTGAAAGCATGGCCCAGTGCCTATAAAAGGATCCCCAGACCTGGCCGCAGATCTTCCACCTCCAATTCGTCTCCTCCCTCCTGGCCAAAGTACCCAGCAAGCTCCGGTGAGCCCCCCTCCCCTCCCTCCTCACTTTGCCACAAAACCAGTGGTAGAGTCATCTTCCTGACTCTCCTCCACGCGCGTAACACCCGCACACGCCGCCTCAGCCCCGTCGTTGATGCCATCCTCCTCCACTAGGTAGCTTCTTCTCCGGCGACAGCAGGTACAGCTGTCCGCCTCTCCATCCCCTTCGTCCCTGTAGGTAGGTTAGAATTGTTCTCCATCTTCCCCTCTCTCTTTTCCCCCTTTTATTTCATTTAATTGCCCCTCGACCATCGCTGACCACCTCCATCTTCCTCACCTCCGACCGACCTCCGGCGAGCCGCTCCCACCATTCCGCCCCTCCATACTACTCGCCGACCAACTCAGAGGCTCCGCCTCACCACAACGAACACCCTCCACCCATACACCATCCCTCTACGCCTCCACCACAGTCCCCCGAGCACACCCACACCCCCTGCCACAGGTTGACCTAGGCACGCACGCCTAGGCCATCCCACAACCTGCAACACCGTGCACGACCTTCGCCGGACATTCGCCGTGCCACGGCGAAGGTCCCCAGCTGGTCTGATTAAGCTGAGAGGCTTATTCTGTGTTGGATAGTGTTTCAGCTCCAGCTGCCATTGACGGTTGAAGCAGCTTCGCAGCAGCTACAGGCATTAGCTGCTCCAGGCGTCAGAAACTCCAGGCTTCAGGTGCAGCGGACTCGTGCGAGCAGTGTGGAGCCATCTGGTCTAGCAAGTAGCGCTGCGAAGCCCACAGCCTTGGCAATTGCTCGAAGAATCTTCTGTGGGCGTGCATGAGATTGGGGCAGGCTTGATAGTCCCACATCGGCGAAGCACGAAGTGCAGGTGCGGTATAAGTTGAATTTGTGTTATACGCTCGTTGCCTCCGAACCCATAGGGGTGAGGTCCCTCACCTGACCCACACTCGCTGCGTCCGCGGTTTCACCTTGCGGATCTGGCAGGATCCGACCCGACCCATCCTGAGCACACCTCGCGCATCACCCCACCTGCTGGTGCTCCTGGTCCCGGGTGCGAAATCCGACTCAATTACCAGTGTGGCTCTAGGAGAGAGTCCTTGAGTGAATTGCTAAGAGGGAGAGACGTTCGGGTAGAGGGAAAAGGGTAGGTTTTGCTCTCTGTGTAGGCAGGCTGAACGTTGAGGAAGGAAGACTTAGTCGCGAAAGAGAAGAAGCAGAAGAAGAAGCTGAGTGAAGAAGCGAAGAGAAGGAAGAAAGAGAGACAGCAGAGAGAAAAGACTGCAAGAAAAGAAGATAAAGGCAGGAAGAAGATCAAGGTAGCAAGAAGACTTAAAGATCTGAAGGAAGAAGTAGAGACTGCTGAGAAGAAGACAGAAGAGAGGAGAAGCAAAGGCAAGGAAGAAGAAGTCTTTGCAGAGAAAGAAGAAGAAAGGATGAGAGATAGTAGAGAAAGAAGAAGAAAGCAAAAGAAAAAGGGAAAATAATTTTAAGACGTCTGATCACAAGATCAGACGTCCAATTTCACTCTTTTGTCAATTATTTTTTAAACCGCATACATTCATATTTGAATTCAAGTTTTGAGTAAATTAGAGTGTTCAATTACATTTGAGATTAGTAGTAAATTCCAATTGCTCCCTGTGTTCGACCTCAGATACTCCAATTTTCGAGTAATAAAAAGTCTTTATTTGTTGACGACGCTTGATCACCTATACTACGACGTAATAACTGTTAAAACACGATCGAGCAAGTCACTTCAACAAAATGCCGTCGTTGCCGGGGAGCAACGCGCAATTTATCACTAGTCTACATTCTTTTTATCATATTGAACACTAACTTGCCCTACTTTGCTTTGTTTTGATCTTGCAGGTATTCCACGAGAAAATTCCCCCCGCAAGTCAACCACTCCAGGGCATGTAATTTCTTCCTTAAACCATTCCCTAAATCCTGAAAAGACAAAAGGAAGAAAATCAATCTAGGAATCAATTGCCTTCTTTATATAGTAATCACCATCTTTAAGGCAAACGTTTCCTAATTTTGCAAAAATTTTTTCAAATGTTCTTGAAGTTGGGGTGATTTTTTTAAATTCTATCCCACAAATTCATGTGCCTAATAGGAATAACGCTTAATCTCTGTGGACAACACATTTCTTGCTTTCAAGTCCAAAGAGAATTTTTGTTCAAAAAGAAAAAGAGGATTGGAAATAAAACCGAATTAGGGTTTCTACAGTAGGGTCTTGAAGTGCTAGTCACACATGCCTACAAAAAGGAAATAAACCCTCCCGCATCAGTGTGCTACCCAAGCCCTTGGTTGAAGAGATATTAACAAGACAAACCCTAAAAATTGAGCTCTAAAATCACTTGAATCTTAAAATTTCTGGACCTTATAACCTGGGAGTCAAATCAGGGTCATCTCTAGGCTTTAAACCTAGAATCATTCTGCCATCAATAGGACAGGTTAGGTGAAGTTGACCCTTTGGGTCAACCAACCTCTAAATTAGGTCACAACATCAAAGCATCTAAAGTTCAAGTGAGAACCCTAAAGCACCTTTGAAATAAAAGTGGTAGACTTAAGAGGTCAAGGTCCCCATTCTGGTCTACCTGGAATCTCAGTGACAAGAGAGGTCGGGTGGGGGAAACCCTGTAATCCGTAGGGGCGCTCTACCGTGTAGGGGTCTTTGCGGGACTCTCCCTCTCTGGCTGCCTAGGTAATTCTCAGGTGGACGACTTTCTGATCCAGGGGTCCATCCGCCTCGAACCTCCATAGTCGTCCAAACATCTTTGGGTGTCTTGATTGGGTCAAAAACATCTCCAGTCCCTCATCTTTTCTCTGTAGAGCACACACACACATTTTCAGTAGGACTCATTATTCAGATCTGATCGCTTCATAACTTAATCTTGATTCCAATTCTGATTCTACATCTTGACTCCACCACCTGATCTAAATATGCAGCCAAACCACTTAGGACCACCTGAATATCAGAGATCCATGAGAGATAAAATGATTGAGGATGCCATGAAATTCTATGGAAATGAAGAAACCTCAACACAAGTAGAAAACATTCAGGTTGATGTCCTAACAACCACAACCTTTATCATAACTTGTGCCCAAGTACTATTAGCAGAAGCCACAAAAGGATCAACCCGTGACTTGCTCTTTACTGCATACATTGAGATAGAGAAATTGCACAATAGTGAATACCTTCAATGTATGACAAATCCTCGACTTTGGAAGCAACACCAAGAGAGTCTTGAAAAACGGGAAGAGATAATGAGATTGGTAAAACAAGTTATTGACCAGAAATACCCGTATATACCACAAATAGAGGAGGAACTATCCTGGGACAACATCAAGGATAAATCTGATCTCAGGTTTGAGGCACAAAATGGTTGTGGATTCCCAACCCAGATGGAATACAATATGCCTGATATTGAAGAAGGTTGGGAAGCTCCAAATGCAGGAAAATACCATGATGAGCCCATTCTAGAATCCAAAAACTCCTGCAAGAATGCGAGTAGAACTAAACCTCTCGAGGGTATAAATTCCATCCCTTATTGTGATAAGGTGACCCTCGAAGGTTATTCAGACCTAGATTCTAGTAATTCAACCCACATCCTAAACCTAGAACTTAGATCGGAAACATATTTTGAAGATTTCAATGCCCATATGAAGAAGATCAATCTTTTAATGAAGAATATGATGTTGGGCCTCGATTTGATGAATATCCCTCGCCAACACCCTCAGAGGAACGAATCGATTTTTCGGAAGTCATGCTAATCTATGACACAGAAATCGTGGAATTGGACAAGCGAGGTTTCGATTGGGTCTACCCTACTAACTTTGAACCTGAGCCTCTACCAAATATGGATACCTTTTTAAGCTCAGAATTAACATTTAGGCTAGACCCCAGTCAAGCTGCTGAATCTGCAACATATGATTTATTCTATGGTGGAACTCATGATCTGGAATCTCATTCAAATGTTGATTTTCGCAAACTCTCCGACGATTTCAAATCTGACCATAACATTGGAGAAAATCTGCTTCCTGATTATAATCAGCCAATTTTCTTTGAACCCACCTGCTCCACATATACAGAACCAATCAAAACCCATTCCCCACCCCGACCCGCAATCGGACTCAATTTCTATTTCCATTCACCTCTCACTGAGCCGTTTGCAGATGATTCAACTCTATCTCTATACCGGGTATCGGGCACTGATCAGACTGAAAGTCAGGAGCCATCATTCTTTGATCACCCCTGTAGGGATTCCACACCTTACATTGATTATTTTTCGGGACCCTACTCTGACCAGGATGAGTCGACTCAGCCTAAACCCGAGTTTTCACTTCCATATCCATAAGAACTTCACTGCATATGGTGGGTTCCACATTTGTTGATCTACATCTATCAACCCACCAAACTTATTGGGTTTGGGCTGCATCATCAGCCTACTGATCTTAACAAGCACCTAGTTGGGCCAACCAGGCTCTTAAGCAAGGTGCTTGTTTTACAAAATTTCGCTGATTCGACCACTCCCTCTCGACCCCATTTTCCGCTCGGCTGAAGGCATCAAATTTAGCGCTTAACGGGAGGCAACCCGTCATCCCAAAAACAGAGACCCGTCTGATTATTCGTCTATACTCCACGTCCATTGCACCTTGAGTTCAGCCTTAGATAGTTGATCCCACCTCTGGTACACGTATTAGAGTTTGAAATCATCCGCATCAGTCATTTTCGGCCCATTCACCCACCCGATGTATCTGTTCTAAGCCCCTGACCTCAACACTATTTCACACACTCTGTTTACAATGAGAACATTGCAAAACTTAGGCATGGGGGGGTGATAAAGTTCATACATACAGAACCAAGAAAAAATCAGAAGGATTCTCACACAAAAAAAAAAAAAAAATTTCACATATGTCAAAAACACAAAAAAATTGAAAAATTATCAAAAAGAACAAAAAAAGGGGGAGGGAGGAAATTTTGGGAGCCACATATTCATATGGAGAAAAAGAGCAAAAATGACAAAAAGGAGCACAGAATGAGAAAGAAAAGAAATAGTCATTAGTAAAAGATTAAGGAATTAACTGAAGTTCTAGACCAGATCAAGAAAAGAAATAAAAGAAAAGTGCTAGCAGACATAACAAGTGATTAGCGGAAACGCTGGTCTTAGGCCTCTTGGGCTAGATTCTTTAGCTTAAAAATTTACGTATTCATTAAAATCTGGATAATCCTCAAGAGGTTGAGGAAAATGAGAAACTTGAGTATTAGGTCTAAGGCTTAGGAAATATTCGGCCTCATTAACTGACCTCCGATTTGCGGGATTCGATAACCTAAACTCCCCAAATTCACACACAGTCTGGTTTAGTGCGCACAAATATTCAAATCATGCAAAAGAGTTTAATGTTCTGAAAAGGTCACCTAGATTAGGAGCGGCCAATCAACACAAGTTGATTTGGATGAGTTCCCAGCGTGGAGAGGCAGGAAATTCCCTTCGAAGATGCATAACAACATATCGTCTCCTCGGTGCTTGTCTCTTAGGATATTTAAATATCCTACTGGGGGCATGTAAGCACTCTGCTGGTTCAGATACCATGGGCGGCATTATCACGAAATGTCGATCGCCAGGGGCTGAATTCGGCCACGGAATGCCATGGGCGGGATTATCTTGAAATCTTGAAAGCCAGGGACCCTTGAGGATTGATGATGGGGACGAGGAATTCGATACAGTCCGTGTTGAGAAGCTAATCCGAAGCTAGAAATAAAAAGAAAAGAGAGAGAAAGCTCTCCAAACAAATAAATCTTCTATCTCTCTCTTACAAAAAACGCACTACAAACTGAACTCAGGCTAAAAATGTCTCAAGCAAGGGTGCTTTAACCGCGGAGTCCAACGAACCCTAGGTTAGTTTCTGTGGGCCATAGAAACCTTTGCGGAGGACTGAGGCTGAAGCGGAACAGGTCCGGATTTTGGTTGGTACTTGAGTACCTCTAGGCCTATTGTCGGCATTCCTACCTAATCACAAAAGAGAAAGAAAAGCACAGACACTCTGGGTCTAGAACGAAAGTTAAAACCTTGAAATTTTGCTTAGGGACTAGCAAAAAGCTAGGCATGGGGGTATGATGAGAGCCTCATCATGAGCCATAACTAGCTCATTTTGACCCAATAAAGAAGATAAAAGCTCCTACATAACCTAGAAGAAGGCCTAAATGAAGGAATAAGTGCTCTGAGAAGAAAACATGAAATAAAGGTTAAAACTGCAATTTTACCATTGTAGTGCAAAAATGGGATTTCTCAGAGGCAAATCATAGGCCAAATGGTCTAAATGAGATAAAAAGTAGGTTGAGTCAATCAGAAATGGGTTTATGTGCAATCTAGGAATTAAATGACATTTGGTAACGCTAAAACAGACCCGCTCAATGCAATAAGGTTCCAATCAGGATAAAAATCAAGTAAACCCTCCAAAAATCATGGAAAAATATCATCTAGGGTTTAGAACACTTAATTTGGCCTTTGGAACCCAGTTTGACCTAGATTAGGGTCCTAGTTCATCAATTAACCTAATTTGGGTTTTTACACAAAATGTCCAGTCAAACATGGTCAAACCTAAAATCCAACTTCACCATTGGTTTCCTTAGGGCCAAATTAGGTTTGTACCAAAATTTGGACCTAAGGGGAGGTCAGATTGACCTACTTTGCAATTTAGTACACCCAAATCACAATTTGGTCCCTATCTTTTGAAAGCATCACAGAGAGCCCCCTATCTTCCTCGCCACCTTTGCAATCAGGTCCTGCCACCATTGTTAGGGCAGATTCCTTCTCCGACGAGGATTAGAGAGGGAATACTCTCTGATTCCTCAGAGATCCCCCTGAGAAATGGAAGGGAGATTCTCTGAGGAATTTCCTTCCATCTAAGGCCAATCTTGATCCTTGGTGTGAACCCAATCTCTCATGCGAACGCACGAGGGATTTGGGTATCCACCCTCTTTCCTTCTCCGGCGAGCCGGCAGAGGTGATGGCGTGCCCTCCACGCTCTGAAAGCACGGCCCAGTGCCTATAAAAGGATCCCCAGACCTGGCCGCAGATCTTCAGCTTGATTTGGCCGAGCTTCCACCTCCAATTCGTCTCTTCCTTCCTGGCCAAAGTACCCAGCGAGCTCCGACGAGCCCCCCTCACCTCCCTCTTCGCTCTGCCACAAAACCAGTGGTAGAGTAATCTTCCTGACTCTCCGCGTCGCGCAACACCAGCGCACGCCGCCTCAACCCCGTCATCGCCGCCGTCCTCCTCCACTGGGCTGCTTCTTCTCTGGCAACAGCAGGTACAGCTGTCCGCCTCTCCGTCCCCTTCATCCCTGTAAGTAGGTTATAATTGTTCTCCATCTTCCCCTCTCTCTTTTCCCCCTTTTATTTCATTTAATTGCCCATCGACCATCGCTGACCACCTCCATCTTCCTCGCCTCTGACCGACCTCCGGCGAGCTGCTCCCACCATTCCGCCCCTCCACGTGGCTTGCCGACCAACTCAGAGGCTCCGCCTCACCACAAGGAACACCCTCCGCCTATCCACCATCCCTCTACACCTCCACCACAATCCCCCGAACACACCCCACACCCCCGACCACTGGTTGACCTAGGCACGCATGCCTAGGCCATCCCACGACCTGCAGCACCATGCACGACCTTCGCCGTGCCACGGCGAAGGTCCACAGTTGGTCTGGTTAAGTCGAGAGGCTTGTTCTGTGTTGGATAGTGTTTCAGCTCCTGCTGCCACGACTGTGGAAGCAGCTTCGCAGCAGCTCCAGGCGTCAGCAGCTCTAGGCTTCAGGTGCAGTGGACTTGCGCGAGCAGTGTGGAGCCATCGGGTCTAGCAAGTAGCACTGCGAAGAACGCAGCCTTGGCAATTGCACGAAGAATCTTCTGCGGGCGCACGCGAGATTGGGGTAGGCTTGATAGTCCCACATCGATGAAACGCGAAGTGCAGGTGCGGTATAAGTTGAATTTGTGTTGTACGCTCGTCGCCTCCGAACGCACAGGGGTAAGGTCCCTCACCTGACCCACGCTCGCCTCGTCCGTGGTTTCACCTCGCGGATCTGGAGGGATCCGACCCGACCCATCCTGAGCACACCTCGCGCATCACCCCACCTGTCGGTGTGCCTGGTCCCGGGTGCGAAATCCGACCCGATTACCCGTGTGGCTCTGGGAGAGCATCCTTGAGTGAATTGCTGAGAGAGAGAGACGTTCGGGTAGAGGGAAAAGGGTAGGTTTTGCTCTCTGTGTAGGCAGGCTGAACGTTGAGGAAGAAAGACTTAGCTGCGAAAGAGAAGAAGCAGAAGAAGAAGCTGAGCGAAGAATAGAAGAGAAGGAAGAAAGAGAGACTGCAGAGAGAAAGGACTGCAAGAAAAGAAGATAAAGGCAGGAAGAAGATCAAGGCAGCAAGAAGACTTGAAGATCTGAAAGAAGAAGTAGAGACTGCTGAGAAGAAGACAGAAAAGAGGAGAAGCAAAGGCAAGGAAGAAGAAGAAGTCTTCGCAGGGAAAGAAGATGAATGGAAGAGAGACTGCAGAGAAAGAAGAAGAAAGCAAAAGAAAGAGGTAAATCACTTTTAAGACATCTGATCATACGATCAGATGTCCAATTTCACTCTTTTGTCAATTATTTTTTAAACCGCATACATTCATATTTGAATTCAAGTTTTGAGTAGATTAGAGTGTTCAATTACATTTGAGATTAGTAGTAAATTCCAATTGCTCCCTGTGTTCGACCTCAGATACTCCGGTTTTCGAGTAATAAAAACTCTTTATTTGTTGATGACACTTGATCACCTATACTACGACGTAATAACTGTTAAAGCGCGATCGAGCAAGTCGCTTCAACACCCACCTTTGGTTTGTGGCTTACGCTTAGGTGTACATACATCTTTCAAAAATCATGCATAAGCTGATATGTGGTGTATCGCATCCATCATCGGGATGTTTATATGGACTTGCTCCAAGAGCTTAACCAGGTCCTCCTTAGGTGCCATGGGTTTGGTTATCCTTTCTCCCTTGGTCAAGGCCTTAGGAAATGGAACATTAGACGGTTCTGATAAAATTGGCTCAGGCTCTTCATCTGGGATGGGTGTGTTATGGATGACCAATCTATGGTTAGTGTTTGTATTACCAGGCTGGGAGTGGCTTGGATAGGGTGGGTCCTATGTTGTTTTGCCACTACAAGTAGTAACAGAATTCAATCCGGCTGGTTCTTATTTAGGTTGGGAAAAATAGTTGTTTACTGCTGAAATCTCGAGTATGAAGTTGAAGCATCTATCCCGTTAGGTGATGGGGTAGAAGGGGCTTGATAAACAAAGTGAGCTTGGCCCTGGTTTGTGTTAGTAATGCACCTATGGTTCAGCATGTTATTTGGACTCGGAAGAGGTTGAGAGGGAAGTGCACCAGGCTGGCAAGCACTTGCCTGCGAGGCCAGTTGGTGTTGTAACTCAGAGATCTCTTCTTTGTGTTGTTTTTGCATGCCAACCAAGGTCTAGAGAATTAGAGATGTATGATCTTCTTTAGGTGATCCAGATTGGAAGTTTTGAGTGGGCCTTGGTTGGGTGGGCTGATAAGGTCTTGGAGCCTGTGGTCGAGGTTGGAATTTAGGTCCTTGATTCGGGTTATTTCCTGACCATGAAAAGTTAGGATGATTTCACCATCTAGAGTTAGAAGTGTTGGAGGAAGGATTATTCTGGATGGCATGAAGATCCTCACAGGTCTAAGGAGCTCCGAGATAATCAGGGTACGGGGTTTTCAGAGTTCCCCCAACTAAGCTAGCCTAACCCAGAGTTGCCTTCGAACCCATAATCAGACAGAGGTGGATATGCATCCATCCCCAGGGAGTGGTAGATGCTGTGCACAGACTCCCTTCCCTTGGGTGGGTGCACGTATGTGCCTTGAGGTGTAGAGATGGATTTGTGTCGATGACGATTGATGTCGTCCACCTTATTCTCGATAATGGAGACCTTATCCAATTTACTGGCTATCAACACCAGATCAACAGATGTGATAAGGCCTCAAGATTCGTGTACCCCTCGATTGTTTGTCAATGCGCGGGTGGACGTCCGGTCGTATACACCCAATGACACATTGTTCAGGTAGTTATCACACATGTTTTCAAGAATTTCCCAGATCGTATCTTCAGGTTGACCCATGATGCTACCACCACAAGTTGCATTGACAAATTGCTTGATATCTTCACAGAGTTCATGGTAAAAGGATTGGACTTGTTCCCAATTTGGAAGTCCGTAATGGGGGCACTTACGTCTGAGAACCAGAAAGTGATCCCATGCTTCGTGTAGAGATTCTCCTACTCCTTGGGAGAAGTGCGTGATTTGTTGCCGCATTATGTTGGTAGGTGTTTGCACCTCAAAACACGCCTGTAATAACGCCTTCTTGTGCTATTTTCTAGCATTAACATTGCATAATAGGATCCTGTAATCGCATTTGTAAAAACGCTTGCATGCATGCATTTAATCAAGAGAAGAAGAGAAGTGAAACAATGGCTTGCATAGTTACATTTTATCTCAAGTGCCTGTTTGCAAATTCCACCTCATTTTATTTTTTTCTCTCTTGATTTCTTCTTTTCTTCTTCCCGTGGCTGCACTTCTTCCCGCAGCAGCTGCATGCATTTACTCCACGTCACTTCTCCCTGCCAACGCCGCTCCCTACAGTTGCAACTCCCGCACCCTCTCCCTGCTGCAGCCGGCATACCACTCTCTCCTCCTCTATAAGAAGCTGCAGCTTCTTCCTCGCGAGAGAGGGGCTGCACGAAACAAACCCGTAGCCATCGTCTCCAACGTCTTCCCCTCCCATACATCGGCCCTCCATCGAGGAGGCACCCGACGAGCAGGAGTACCCACTGTGGTGCACACCACCACAGTGGGGACACCACCGCCTAGCTCTTCGACGAGCCGGTGGGCGTGGTGTCGTCCTCGTTTCATTTTTTTCTCTCTTTAATGCCATTGCCGCCACTCCAAGCTCCGAAGCTTGAAGCCGCGGCAGCAACAGCCACGCAGCAGCAGCAGGTCCTCCCCGCTCCTCCGCGACCGTCCCCGCAGCCACTCACCGCCTCCGCATGCGTCTGCAGGGCGTTCCCCGCCTCCGTCTCCGTTCTGTCCGCCTCGCAGTTGCACCCGTAGCCGCCGCCGCGCGCACTGCAGCGGCCGGCTACGGCCTCGCGCCGACCCCTACCCTCCTCCGCGACCCTCCCCGACCACCTGCAGACCGCCTCCACGCTCGCTCCTCCACGCCATCGCCCGCTCGTCGACTTCGCGCACGCCTGTAGAACCCTACGCAAAGAAGGCGCGCCTGCACCCGCCGTTTCCAGACATCCGCTGCCTTCTCCAGACGACGCGACTCCAGACGTCCGCCGTCGCGAGCAGACGTCTTAACTCGCGCGTCCACTCTCTCTCTCACCCGCTCTCTCTCTCTTTGCTGATCTCTCCCGCCCGCTCCCGCTCCCGCTCTCTCTCACGTATTCTCTCTCTCTCTCTCTCTTTTTTACTCACTAACACACACACATTCACCGATGCACACACACCTATACCAACACATACACACACACTCACACACTTATAGTAACATATATATAAATATACATATACATACATACATATATATATATATATACACAGTATATCTATATAGTTATGTATACATACACATATATATAATATATATACATATATATAATATATATATATATATCTACTTATATATACATCTATATACTTATACATATACTTATATATATATAGACATATATATCTATATACATATATATATACATATATATATATGTATGTAGATATATAGACATATAGTAATATATATATATACTTATATACATATATGTACACATTTATATCTATATATATATATCTATACATATATAACTATACATTTATATATATATATAGATATATTTACTTATATACATACATATGTACATATATTTTCATGTTATTTATTATACATTGTATCGCGGGAATATCTGCACCAGTTGCTGATATTCCCTGATACAAGCGTACAAAAAAAAGTGTGGTCCCATACATCATCCAACCTCCATCCACACTCCACGCGGCACCTACTCGTGTTGGTTGCGTCTCTCTAGACGTCGACTGACTCGACATAGTGCTACACTCCATCGCCACCTCCACCCCCACCCCTTTATATATATACTACATATATATTTATACATACTATATTTACTTTCTGTCTATTTGCTTTTCTGTTAGTAAAAAGATAAAAAAAATACATAGAAAAGAAAAGATAATCTTTGACTTGCAGGTACCTCGTCTTGCGAGTAGCAAGACTTGTTTTGGGACTCTGTTTGGCTAAAAGCCAAGGACACAATTTTGAGGGTGTGCCTCAAGAACAAGGATTACCATAAAAAACCTAAATAAGAAAAATACCAAAAACACTATAAACGAACAGAAGAGACGCGTTTTAAGGAAAACGTAGAAACTCGACTTTAACCCCACTTCCCTATGTTCGACCCTGGGCTTGAAAGTGATAAGATAAAATCAATTAGGCCAGGTTAAAAATTTTGTAAAGAGATGGTTAGGTCCAAATTAGGTTAACCACTATACACATTTCAACGATAAAAATATCATATTAACAACCTATTCGGGCTGACCCATCATAACTTTTCTGGCGCTGTTACCGGGGAGGTGCGCCTTCGAGTAAGTTTCCATCCAAATCCTTTCAATTTTTCTCTTCCCTCTTCACGGGTATTGTTGTTTTTGGTGTGCAGGTGAACTTGGTGGAAGGAGAAGGAAAGCAGACGAAGTTGGGAACGAGGGCAGATCCAAGGCGGGAACGAGAGCGTGAAGATGCTGACACTGCATTGGAGCTTCGCACACGTTGCCAAACCAGCAGGTTTTCTCTTTCTTAGCAAACTAGGGTTGGCTTGCCACCCAAAAAAAAAAAAAAAAAAACTAGAAAAACTTCTTGGGATTTCTTGGGGCAAGTGGATTAAAATTCACTTGTTTGATTGGTTGTATTCACTCCCATTGCCCCGGGATTTCCTGCCACACTTCGCATAGCGAAAATCCGAGAATCTTGATTCTTGGATTTCTCGCCGAGGGAAGTATTCTTTGAGGCAAAGAAAAAGATTGCTTATATCCCTCTTTTACCTCACTTATCTTTAATTCAGGATCACATTTTTGGTGGGGAGACTTGGAATTGAGTTGATTCCAACCCCACCACGACTTTTCAAACTTTCCTGTGATTCGATCCTGAATACTTCAACCCCAACAATTTTATTTTCTTTATCTTTTGGTTGAAGCCTTGTGTGTGGAAATCATTTCTGGTGATTGGGAGCACTTGAATTGAAGTGCTTTGGCTCCCTGTCACATTGATATAAAACTGATTCGTGCATCCACACTTAGAAATCTCCATTTAGGGTAGCCCATGGATTTTAGCATGCATTAACTAACTGATAATTTAAGAAGGGTTTCTTGGGTTTTAGAAGGAAAACCTGTATTTTTGCAAAAACCCGGAGATTGGTTGAATAGGTAATTCAGCAAAATCCTAAAATTCATACTACTTAAGGCTAAACTCTAAAAACCATTCGCCAATAAAAACTTCAATTCGGGGAGATTTCCCCGTTGCATGCTTGTTCTTACACACTCTTAAAATCAATCACTTGGGCATTACCCGTAAACAATGCCCTTCACATTCCAAAAGCACTTGACCCATACTCTAATTAAAACTGGTAGTAACTTGACCCTTACTAAGGATTGGAGGTCTAACTACCTGCGCGTAGCGACTACGTGCTGGTGAGAGTTCCCGCGTGCTATCGGGTGTCTAAGACTAGGGCAAACGGCCTTTCAATCTGGCCCGGTGGTTCCGCGGTGCTCGCATTCAGTTCCGTAGTTCGTGATAGTAGGTAACTTAGATCTTTAGGTCTAAGGGCACACTATAGAGGTTAGGAACTTGACTGTATTGATTTGTAATCAAGTGTACCTTTGCGGCGTCATTTCTCTCACCCCTTTTCCCTTCTCATCTCCCCAATTCTTCCTGCGGTAGTGCATGTTTGGGAGGAGGTCACAAAACCCTGAACTATTTGAATTGACTGATAAATCTAGAAAACAAGTCGAATCGTCCTCCTCCTCCACAAACATGGCTGCACGCCCACCCCCAAATCCCGAGGGAGGAAACCGCCCTCAGAACCCACCAGGTGGTGGAACCTTAGATCCCATAACCCGCCTCCAAGCCCAAATGGAAATGTATAATTAGCAAATCGAAGCCATTCGAGAAACATTGGAGGAAATGCAGAACCCTCCCGAACGGGAGGAGCCTAGGTCACTTAGCTCTTATCAGAATCCCGCTGCTACAGAGACCATAGGACAAATTCGGGTCCCCATGGGCGGGGATGACTTTGAATTAAAACCAAACATAATTGGCCTAATCAATTTTCACTTTCATGGTCTTGCAAGTGAAGACCCATTTCTCCACTTGGAAGACCTAACCCGACTTGCTGAAACCATTAAACCAAGAAATGTCAGGTTATCTATAGTCCTCATGAAGATGTTCCCGTTTTCCTTACGGGATAAAGCGTCGCAATGGTTACGCACCCTTGGGAGAACCATCCACTCTTGGGAAGAGATGCAAACAACGTTTCTCAAGAAGTTCTTCCCAATCGGGCTGACCAATGCGCTTCGCCGTGTTATCACTTCATTTACGCAACAAAACGGCGAACAATTTCATGAGGCATGGGAGAGGTATAACGACCTCCTCAGGAAGTGTCCGCACCACGGTCTGCCTAAGTGGCATATAGCCTAGATTTTCTACTATGGGCTAAATGAGACTTTGAAGCAGATTGCAGACGCTTCCTGCGGAGGGAACTTTATGAATAAAGACGAGAATGGAGCATTCGAGCTGTTTGAAAATATGAGTGAAAACTCGATGAACAATGCTTCCATTGTCGCCTTTAATCGTACCAGCCAGCCCCAAAATGACCACGAAGTTGACACGGGACCCTCCCATTCAACCACTGATCTAAGCCTTATTGCACAAAAACTGGATGAAGTCTCCGTCATGCACAAGAAGCTGGACGAGCTTCTGGCCAACCCCGCCTGATCTATGGCAAACACCACCTCTTCACCACTTCGTCACAATCCAAGTTCTTCTAATACCAGGCTTATCCCGAGAAACCCCGTTAGACCTTCCTTACCGAGTGTCGCGCCAAGCGACTCGATAAGTCATGTGGAACTAGCTTCTGCGAGCCAGTATTTCGACACGGAGGACCAAGCCTCCGTGTGCTCAGATGCATATCTACTTCCGGACGCGTCTTCTGGCATAGAAGATGCTTGCGCCCTGGGGAACAACCCGTTCTCTGCCACTTATAACCCAGGGTGGCGTAATCATCTGAACTTCGCATGGTCCAACAACCCGCAGCGCCAAAACCCCGCGGGTGGACCAATGTGACCGTCCGCACCCGTCATCCCAAGGGTCCAGTTTAATCCTATGGAAAATCCGCCATCAGGCCCTTGCATACCACAAACTGAACACGCATCAAGCCCTCTTGACAAATTGATGCGAATGATGACGGAAATGTCAAAGAGCCATGAAGAGAACATGACCTCTCTTCAGCACCAATTGGCGCAGTAGAACGCCGAGATCAGTCAACTACGCATGGCGACTCGATCTCAGGGCACTCTTCCCACCCAACCTGTTCCAAACCCGCGAAATTTCGTACCCCGTGGTTCTCAACCACAGGTACGACCTTCTCAGGGACAGGTTAATCAAGTTCTGCAAGCTCCGAGCATTCCACCGGGATTTCAGGCTAATCCTGCTGCAGCACCACACTCTTATGTCCCCATTGCAAACCCTCCTCCACCGTATGATCCCACTGGACCCACATCGTCCAATTCTATCACTACGAGGAGCGGTAAGCAGACCGTCGATCCACCTCAACCTAATCCTGGCTCGTGTTCTTCTTCGCCCTCTCATTCGGGATGCATACCGCATTCGCGAGAGGATGATGCACCAAAACTTGTGCCAGAATCAGTCCCATTCCCTGAGGCTCTACTAAGGGTGCCAAAAGGCAAAAAGAAAAATACGTAGGCCTTTGACAACCTACGTAATTTGTTCAGGGATGTAGAAATCAAGGTACCCCTACTCGAGGCAATAGACCACATACCTACTGTCGCTCGATTTTTCAAAGACTACACAACACCCAGGAGACAGTCAAAGAAGACTAAGAATCCGGTGGTTCTCTCGCCTCATGGGAGTTGTGCTATACTGTCAAACTTACCACCGAAGCAGAAAGATCGGGGCACACCACTGATTTCCTGTAGCATCCAAGGCTGCAGTTTTAACCGTGCCTTGCTTGATCTAGGATCTTCCATCAGTCTCATACCGACCATCATGCTCGAAAAATTTTCCTTGGGAAACCTGAAACCCACCCCTGTCACGTTACAGTTGGCAGATCGTTCTGTCAAAATCCCGAAGGGTGTGGTGGAAGACGTGGTGGTTAGGGTGAACAGTCTCTGTTTTCCTGTTGACTTTCTTGTTTTAGATATGGAAGTTCCTAGTTCACTTTCTGATTGTCCGATCATCCTCGGTCGACCATTCTTGGCCACAGCCCGCGCCCACATCGACTGCGAGTCGGGCTGTATTGAGATTGCCGTTGGATCTGAGAATCTCAAGCTTAACATATTCAAGGCAGCCAAGAACTTTGATTGCGATAACATTGAGGATGACACGTCTGATGAGGACATGGCCGTCAGAGCGTGTGTCGAACTAATTGGGACCTACTCGGACTGCTGCGGATTACCTATAAACACTGATAACTGCCTGACCAACGCATACTGTGACGTTCCCCAATCCCTCCCTTGTCCAGTACCTTCTCCTGGCCAGACTTCTGACGAGGTTTTCTCCGCTTCCCATACCTCGTGGTCTGAGTCATATCCGGGCTACTCACTGTCGGTCCACACTCATGAAGACCGAATTGCCCTTTCTTCCTCGCCAAATCAGGCGGATTTACAAATCCAAAGTGGGACCTTGAGCCCATATACTTCTCACTGGGGCTATTCATTTTTGGATCCATCTATCCAAGAAGCCCCTCTTCTTGGCCAATCTGAAGGCCAGTTTCTTCCTCCTAACTTGTTCTCCTACCCATCTGGGACACTCTCGTCCCAAGAAATGCCAGATCCTTCCCCATCCACTCCCGAGCTAAAAGTGCTGCCTAATACACTCAAGTATGTTTTCCTGGGACCAAATGAAACGCTCCCTGTAATCATCAGTTCAAAATTAACAATGGAGCAGGAGTGCAAACTAACTAAGGTCCTCCTAGAACACAAGGCAGCCATTGGATGGTCTTTATCAGACTTATCTGGTATTAGCCCCTCCTACTGCACTCATCGTATATATACGGAGGAGGAGGCTCGACCTTCTCGCGAGATGCAACGACGTCTCAACCCTAACATGCGGGAGGTCGTTAAGAAGGAAATCATTAAGTGGCTGGATGCAGGTATAATCTACCCGATCAGTGATAGCCCCTGGGTGAGTCCGATTCACGTTGTGCCCAAAACGGCAGGACTCACCATCCGTGTCAATGACAGGGGCGAATCCATCCCTACACGCACTCCTACATCTTGGAGAGTGTGTGTAGATTATAGGAAACTCAATGCTGCAACCAAGAAAGATCACCTCCCGCTACCATTTATTGACCATATCCTGGAGCGGTTAGCGGGAAATAAATTTTTCTACTTCCTGGATGGATTCTCAGGATATAACCAGAGATGCATGCTGGGGATATTTCATGACATGGTGGGTGACTTTCTCGAGGTCTTCATGGATGACTTTTCAGCCTTTGGACCATCTTTCGACGAATGTCTTGCCAACCTGACTCGCTTCCTTAGGAGATGTATTGATGTAAACCTCATGCTTTTCTGGGAAAAAAGTCATTTTATGGTGCACGAGGGAATTGTTCTTGCACATATCATCTCCGATAGGGGTATCGAGGTTGACAGAGCTAAGCTCGATGTCATTGCTGATTTACCTGTGCCTGGTTCTGTCAAACAAATCCGCTCCTTCTTGGGACACGTCGGTTTCTATAGGAGATTCATCAAAGACTTCTCCAAAATTTCTCGACCCTTAACTCATCTCCTATCAACCGACGTGCCCTTCGACATGGGCCCTGACTGTATACAAGCATTCACGCAGCTGCGTAATGCTGTCACCAAGGCCCCTGTTCTCCAGCCGCCTGATTGGTCCCTCGACTTTGAACTTATGTGTGACGCTTCAGACCTTGGAGTCGGAGCCATCCTGGGACAAAGACGCGATAGACACCCCTTCGTGGTATACTATGCCAGTAAGACGTTGGACGAGGCCAAGCGTAATTATACTACCACTGAAAAGGAACTACTGGCAGTCGTCTTTGGCCTGGAAAAATTCCGTTCTTACCTTTTGGGCTCTCACGTTATTGTTTTCACTGATCATGCGGCCATTCGCCATCTCATGCACAAGAAGGATGCCAAGCCTAGACTGATTCGTTGGATCCTTCTGCTCCAGGAATTTGACATTGAGATTCGTGATAAGACCGGAGCCCAGAATGTTGTGGCTGATCACCTTTCCAGACTGGACCCTGACCATATTGGACTTACTCTGCCAATTAATGAAAATTTTCCTGATGATCACCTATTGGCAATAAATGTGGCAAGTGGACCGTGGTATGCCGACATTGCCAATTACCTTTCTTCTGGATCTCTTCCACGTGGCTGGCCTAAAAAACAGTGTGAGTGTCTCATGGCAGAAGCAAAGTATTATTTCTGGGATGATCCACTTCTTTTTCGGATAGGTGCTGATCAAATCATCCGTCGCTGTATTCCTGGCAGTGAGTTCCCCAGTGTGCTATCATTCTGCCACGATCAGGCCTGTGGAGGCCATTTCTCTGGGAGGAAAATTGCAGCCAAGGTGTTGCAGTGCGGTTTCTTTTGGCCCTCCCTTCACCAGGACGCACACACTTATGGCAAACATTGCACTAGGTGCCAGCCATTAGGGTCAATGGCACGTCATGACATGATGCCCTTGCAACACATCCTAGCTGCGGAAATCTTCGACTTCTGGGGAATTGACTTCATGGGTCCCTTTCCTCCATCCAACGGCTTCGAATTCATCCTCGTGGCCGTCGACTATGTTTCGAAATGGATCGAGGCTATTCCCGCGTGCCGTGCTGGCCATGTTATCTCCACCCGATTCGTCAAGGACCATATCTTTGCGCGTTTTGGGATCCCTTGGACCATTATCTCGGATGGAGGAAGCCACTTTACCCATGCTTCTTTTCGGGCACTTCTGAGGAGGTACGGAGTCCACCATCGTATCGCATCCCTGTATCATCCTCAGACGAACGGTCAGGCGGAAGTGTCGAACCGGCAAATCAAGCAGATTCTCCAGAAAACGGTTCGGCCTGACCGTAAGGATTGGTCCGACAAGCTGACTGACGCACTTTGGGCGTATCGAACCGCCTTCAAGGCTCCCCTTGGTATGTCTCCATATAGAATCGTTTACGGGAAGCCTTGTCATTTGCCCGTGGAGTTGGAACATCGCGCTTATTGGGCGGTTCGCCAATGTAACCTCGACCCAGACTTGTGTGGTCGAGAAAGGAAACTCCAACTCCAAGAGCTGGAAGAGCTCCGTCGTGAAGCCTATGATTCTACTCTAACCTTTAAACAGCGCACTAAGGCTTTTCACGACAGCCATGTTCGGCGGAAGGAATTTGAGCCATCTCAGCAAGTTTGGCTCTATAATGCCCGACTCAAATTCTTTCCTGGGAAATTGAAGTCCAAATGGACTGGTCCTTTCCTGGTCTCAAGACCATTCCCCAATGGGGCCGTCGAGATCGAAGATCCCAAATCTGGGCGTAAATTTACGGTCAACGGGCAGCGTTTGAAACCCTATCTGACTCATGAACCTGCCCCCGTTGGAGAAACCGTTGCCCTGCTGGAGGGTAACTAATTCTTTGCCTCATTCTGAGTCCAGCTGGGGACATTAAATTCAGCGCTTGTTGGGAGGCACCCTAACAGCACTCACCATCCACCATCACTTTTCACACCTCTATCGCAATCACTTCACTTTTCTCTTCACCACCCACATCCACCCACCCTTCCACCCTGATCTATACCCTGAACCTCAGCTCTTGTTACCCGATCTTCCATCCTTCCTCTGCCTTTCCCTGCATGCATATGAGGACATAGCATTGTTTGGCATGGGGTGGTGGATAGGCATCCATAGGATCCGGGTATGTTATGGTATCATACAGTTCCCACCTATTTATAAATATGGAAGAAAAAGAAAAAAGAAAAAAAATATATATATATATATTATAATAAATGGTGTTTGGTAATGATCTTGAAGCTGAAACAAAAAGGCAATAAGTGTTTATGGATATTCAACCTCTGTTTTGAAGACTTTCCAGGCCACAAAAGCTTGATTCGCTCAGGCTCGGCTTAATTCACTTAAAGCATTGACAAAATAGATCAAGATCTCTCCTAACTAAGGATGTATTCTTGTACCTGAGACACAAGTACAAGATCCGTTGGTTTACTTTTACTTGAGAGCTTAAGTAAACTTGGTTCACACTACACATATCAGGAAAGACCAGGTGAATATAAGATCCAACCCTAGTGTTCATTAGGGAAGGTGGAGTCCTTAGCTGTGCGCGCAGGTATACTTTTTATCCCAGGCTTTAGTCTTGTGTTTAGGAGTGACTCTTTCCCCCAAAAAGAAACTCTCCCACCAAAAAGAAAAAAAGTGTGCTCTTTCAAAATGTGTTGTAAGAGATATACTGACATATGTTTCAAAAAAAAAAAAAAAAAAAGAGAAAAAAAGAGTTGCCAAAAAAAAAAAAAAAACGATGTTGCAAAAGGGTCAGTATATCTCATAAATGTCTGTATAATTTGTTTTTCGGTGAGCCAAAAAAAAAAAAAAAAAAAAAAACAGAAAATGGGAGTTGAGTTTTCCGTCATCATCTTAAGGGTCAATTCGAAGACATGAGCTGAAACTGGGACCAACCTGTACTTAAAAATTCATGAAACCCTGGGATTGAGTCTTAATGTTCATCTGGTCAGTCTTGATCCTTCACTATGGACAAACCATAACCTCTTGAGCTCTCGAGTACAGCAAAAACCTCCTGGGTCCTGGAAATCATACTTAAGGTTTAAATATCAAGAGTCCTGGTTAGTTGAGAGATGATCAATGTCATGTGAGACTTAAAGTACTGGTAGTCTTCTTTACAATTGGTTCTCACAATATTCGATAGTAAACACACCTATATCACCTCAGAAGAAAATCTTCAGCTTAAGATCATTTCTAAATACTATTTTGCTAAGGACTAGCAAAAGATAGGCATGGGGGTATATGTTTGCACCTCAAAACATGCCTGTAATAACGCCTTCTTGTGCTATTTTCTAGCATTAACATTGCATAATAGGATCCTGTAATCGCATTTGTAAAAATGCTTGCATGCATGCATTTAATCAAGAGAAGAAGAGGAGTGAAACAATGTCTTGCATAGTTACATTTTATCTCAAGTGCCTCCTTGCAAATTCCACCTCTTTTTATTTTTTTCTCTCTTGATTTCTTCTTTTCTTCTTCCCGCGGCTGCACTTCTTCCCGCAGCAGCTGCATGCATTTACTCCACGTCACTTCTCCCTGCCAATGCCGCTCCCTACAGCTGCAACTCCCGCACCCTCTCCCTATTGCAGCCGGCATACCACTCTCTCCTCCTCTATAAGAAGCTGCAGCTTCATCCTCGCGAGAGAGGGGCTGCACGAAACAAACCCGTAGCCATCTTCTCCATCGTCTTCCCCTCCCATACGTCGGCCCTCCGTCGAGGAGGCACCCGACGAGCAAGAGTACCCACTTTGGTGCACACCACCACAGTGGGGACACCACCGCCCAGCTCTTCGACGAGCCGGTGGGCGTGGTGTCGTCCTCGTTTCATTTTTTTCTCGCTTTAACGCCATTGCCGCCTCTCCAAGCTCCGAAGCTTGAAGCCGCGGCAGCAACAGCAGGTCCTCCCCGCTCCTCTGCAACCGTCCCCGCAGCCGCTCACCGCCTCCGCGTGTGTCTGCAGGGTGTTCCCCGCCTCCGCCTCCGTTCTGTCCGCCTCGCAGTTGCACCCGTAGCCGTCGCCGTGTGCATTGCAGCGGCCGGCTACGGCCTCGCGCCGACCCCTGCCCTCCTCCACGACCCTCCTCGACCACCTGCAGACCGCCTCCATGCTCGCTCCTCCGCGCCATCGCCCACTCGTCGACTTCGCACACGCCTGCAGAACCCTACGCAAAGAAGGCGCGCCCGCACCCGCCGTTTCCAGATGTCCGCTGCCTTCTCCAGACGACGCGACTCCAGACGTCCGCCGCCGCGAGCAGACGTCTTAACTCGCGCGTCCGCTCTCTCTCTCTTGCCCGCTCTCTCTCTCTCTGCTGATCTCTCCCGCCCGCTCCCGCTCTCTCTCACGTATTCTCTCTCTCTCTCTTTTACTCACTAACACACACACATTCACCGACGCACACACACCTATACCAACACATACACACTCACACACTTATAGTAACATATATATAAATATACATATACATACATACATATATATATATATATATATACATAGTATATCTACATAGTTATGTATACATACACATATATATAATATATATACATATATATATATATCTCTACTTATATATACATCTATATACTTATACATATACTTATATATATATAGACATATATATCTATATACATATATATATACATATATATAGTAATATATATATATACTTATATACATATATATACACATATATATCTATATATATATATATATCTATACATATATAACTATACATTTATATATATATAGATATATTTACTTATATACATACATATGTACAAATATTTTCATGTTATTTATTATACGCTGTATCGCAGGAATATCTGCACTAGTTGCTGATATTCCCTGATACACGCGTACAAAAAAAAGCGTGGTCCCATACATCATCCATCCTCCATCCACACTCCACACGGCACCTAGTCGTGTTGGTTGCGTCTCTCTAGACGTCGACTGACTTGACATAGTGCTACACTCCATCGCCACCTCCACCCCCACCCCTTTATATATATACTACATATATATATATACATACTATATTTACTTTCTGTCTATTTGCTTTTCTGTTAGTAAAAAGATAAAAAAAAATACATAAAAAAGAAAAGATAATCTTTGACTTGCAGGTACCTCGTCTTGCAAGTAGCAAGACTTGTTTTGGGACTCTGTTTGGCTAAAAGCCAAGGACACAATTTTGAGGGTGTGCCTCAAGAACAAGGATTACCGTAAAAAACCTAAATAAGAAAAACACCAAAAACACAATAAACGAACGGAAGAGACGCGTTTTAAGGAAAACGTAGAAACTCGACTTTAACCCCACTTCCCTGTGTTCGACCCTGGGCTTGAAAGTGATAAGATAAAATCAATTAGGCTAGGTTAAAAATTTTGTAAAGAGATGGTTAGGTCCAAATTAGGTTAACCACTATACACATTTCAACGATAAAAATATCATATTAACAACCTATTCGGGACGACCCATCAGTAGGACCAATGGGGTAGAATTTTTGTAGAAAGATGATTTGAAGTTCTCCCCATGTGTTCATCATGTGTGGTTGAGTCTGAAACCAGTGAGCGGCTTTATCAGCCAAGGAGAATGAGAAGAGCCTTAAGAGTAATCCGTCCTAATTTTGTACATCTGCCCCAAAGGTGTAGGCCAGATGTTTTAGGTTCTTGATGTGCTAGAAAGGATCCTCGAAGTTCAAGCCATGAAATTTTGGAGTCATATGAAGCATGCTAGGCTTGAGATCTACCTTGGGTCCTCCTAGGAGAATGTTGATTTGAGGTTCGATCTCCACCGCTGTGGGATTATAGTGATCTCACATTTGAGGATGCAATGGTGGGTTGATGATGGCATTAGTTCAATTTTGGAAGTCATGGAATTGTTTCTCAAGGTCAGGTTGTTCTTCTTTGTGATCCATAGCTCATGAAGGGGAAGTGGGTTCTGAATTAGAGGATATGTCAATGTGATCAGGTTGTTGCACAAACATAGATGTTGAGGCTCGACCTCGACGAGAGTGAATATCTAATGGAGGCCTTAAGGATGTTCTTAAGGACCTCCTCCCAAACATGCACTGATTGATTAGATGAGAGAAATAACATGATGGACCCAATCAAGACACCCAAAAATTTTGGATGACTATAAAGGTTCGGGGTGGCTGATACCCCTCAGTCAAAAAGCCAGCCACCTGAGAATTACCTGAGCAGCCAAAGAGGGAGAGTCCTGCAAAGACCACTACACAGTAGAGCATCCCCACGAGTTATAGGGATTCCCGCACTCGACCTTTCTTGTTACTAATGATCTTGGTAGACCAGAATGGGGACTTAACCTCTTAAGTCTACCAGTTTTAATTAAGTGTAAGGGTGCTTATGATTTCATTTGAACTTTTAAGATGTTTTTGTGAAAAGTGACCTAATTTGAAGATTGGTTGACCCAACAAGGTGGGTCAACTTCACTTGTATTATCCTTTTGAGAAATTGAGGTTCGTCTTTTAGTGTTCAAATGAATTTAAGAGCTTGATTTTAGGGTTTTGCTCAAATAGATCAATTCAATCGAGGCTTAGGCACACATTGTTTGGAAAGAACAATTCTTGACTAAGCAAGTGTGTCTCTAAAATCCTAAACTGGAATCCTTAATTGGCTCTGATTTGGTCAAATTTTAATTTATCCAAAATGTGGTACCTAAGGCTCAAACAAGGATGTGATAGCCCTTAACATCTTAACTTTCAAGTAGCTGCATAAATTAGGGTTGGGGTGTTGTCTAAATAGAATGTATCAAATTAGGCAACTTAATGATTATGCTAAGAATATAATGCAAGGAGCCCTAATTGATTTTTTCCCTTTTTTAACTCTTTCAGATTTAGGGGCTTGGAGGAGGGTGAATGGAGTTTACCTGCCCCTTGAGTTGTTGATGTGCTGCTGATCTTCCTTTAATGAGTCCCCCTGAAGCCAATCAAAATCAAAAGAGATGTAGCAAGTTAGAATCCAACTTGGTATTACAATCAGGAGATCTGAATTGTTCGTTGCTCCCTGGCAACGGCGCTAAAATGTTTAAGTGATAAATCGGTGTTTCAAAATTGCCTCCTTGTAATATAGCTAAAATAGTGCTCAAACAAATAAATTTATTAGTTGAATGGAAGTCCAAGGTCGAACATAGGGAGCAATATGGCAATTTAAAACAAAACATCACAATTTGAATCAAAGAGATAAATGATTGCATTAATAATAATGTCAAATATAAATGTGCAAAAAGAATAGAGTAAAATAGTTATTTGAATTACCAATTACTCCTCACAGTAATAGCAACTATATCAATAGTACCAATCAAGGAAATAAAGTACCAATTGTATGTAATTAGACGGTCTAGGCTTGTATCAGAGGTCTCAAATAGCCAGTTGCTACAGTGCTTTCAAGGAACTCAAGGGCCTCTTCCTTCCCTCTCCTCTGCTTTTGTCCCAACTGCTCTTCTTCTCTTCTCCTTTCTTTTTCTTCAGAACTCTTTCTTTCTTCTTTTCCTTTCTGCGGCTCAAGCTTCCTCTCTTCTTCTTCCTCCTCCTTCCTTTCTACTGCCCAAGCCTTCTGATGCACAGGGCAAGACTTTCGAAATTGGCTAAGTGTTAGCCAACTCCTTTTAGAGCAAAACCCCCTATCCCCGTACACTCTCTCTTCCTTCTCTCTCTGGGATCCACTCTCCCAAAGTCCTTCACAGTAACAGGTATTCGGTTATTCGAGTTCAAGTGTGTACCTCGGTCTAGGCTCACCGGCAATGGGTGGTGAGTGAGGAGTGACGGCTTAGCTAGGTCGGGTGAGCGAGGCTAATGGGACCTCACCTTTGTCCTGAGGCAATAAGCCCAGAACACAAAAGGAACTTTTGAGGGTGTGGGTGCTTCTTAGCTTCCGAGGTGAGACTAATCCCGCCTCCCATCTTCTGCGTACGCTACACTGCTACTTCTTCGCATCATTGCGATCAAAGGCATAGTGAAAGAGCCAAATTGGCTCGTTGGTTGCATTCCTGGGTAGGTTCCACTGTGCCTGGGGTTTTGTCAGGAGCTTGTAGGTGCTGGAGTGAGCTTCGAGCTTTGATCAAAGCTTTGTTAATAGCGGTCAAGGCAGTGAAGGCCGGAAAATACGAGTACGGCCTTGTGGCCAAGTTAAATAGGTTCAGGAGCATCGCAGGGATGCGGTGAGGGTGTGGGTGGTGGTGGCAAGCTACGAAAGTGGTCATAGGCGGAAGTGAAGGTCTGGAGGTGGGTTGTTCAGCAAATGGTTTGGAGGTGCAATAGAGTGAAATAGGATGGTGGATTTGAAGAGGGTGGTGTGGCAAAGGTCGTGAGGTGGTTGGCGAGGTAGTTAGATTAGTGGGATGAGCGGGGAGCCTCGCCAGAGGTCTGGTCGCCAGATTGTCAGTGTGATACGATGGTCAAAATGAAGTGCAGTTTGTGTGTAAAGGGTGTAGAAGAGGTAGGGAACTTATCTTAGTGATTGGCGGACGAAGAGGGGTAGAAGCGACGTCGAGTGTAGTATGGTTGACGCCGGAGATGAAGGTGACTCTGGAGGGTAGGAAACGACGAGGAAGACGGCGAACGAGTCATCGGTTGGTATGACTCGATGCAAAGGAAGATGGGGGAGATAACTCCACCGCCGGTATTGCGAACGGTGGAAGAACGGAAGCAAGGAGGATCGAAGGATGTCGAGGAGTGATTTGGTCAAGAAAGAAGAGAGGAATTTGAGGTGTTCAAGGCCAAATTCAAGCGTGACCAGAACAATTTGATCGAGAGGTCTTTTTGTAGGCCTTTAGAGGAGGTTTTAGGTTTGGGAAGCAAGCTTCCCAAGCATGGAAAGCTTCATCGGAGTTGGGATTTTTTTATACCCTAATCTGTCATGCATTCGCATGAGAGATTGGGAAGGTTTTGGGGCATGGGATTTGGCTTGAACGGAAGGGAATTCCATGATGAACTTCCCTTTCAAATTTACAAGGGATTCGTCAAGGAATCAAGGAGTTCTTGCTAATTTCTGGTCGCAGAAGCCTGTAGGTATAGGATTAATGGTGTTAAGGACCTATTTGTGAAAATGATGACAAAGTTAGTGGTCTTTTTGTAAATATTTTGAAAGTTAAAGGCATAAATGTAATCAGATAGGACCAAGACAATATCAATTTGGGTTCAATTTTTGGTACAAACCTAATTTGGACCTAAGGAATCCAATCGTGCAGTTGGATTTTGGTTTTGACCATGTTTGACAAGGTAATTTTTATAAAAACCCAAATTAGGGTAATTATATGTCCGAGACTCTATTTTGGGCCAAAATGGGTTCTGATGTCAATTTGAAGGTACCAAACCTAAAGAATATATTTTTTTTAATTTTAGAGGGTTTAGGTAAATTTTATCCCAACCAGAACCTCAGTTAATTAAGCAAGTTGATTTTTAGGGTTTCAAAAGTCATTAATTCTCAAAAGATGCAAAAACCCTTTTTTGTCTATTCTAACCCACTTGTTTGCCTTTTAGGACCATTTGACCCTTAATTAACCCGTGAGAAAACCTGTGGTTTTACTGTATTTAAGTTATGATGGTAAAATTATAGTTTTAACCCTGGTTTCTTTCTTTCTCTTGGAATGCCAATGTAATGAATTATAATCGTCTGGTAGTTATGTAAGAGCATTTAATTACCTAATTAGATTAAATTGAGCTAGTTATGGCTCATGATGGTGTTCCCATTAGAGGATGTGATTGCACAGCATTCATAGGACTTAAATGACCACCATTTAGTTAGAACTTAGCATAATTGTAGTATAATTCAAGCATTTGTAGCATACATTGCATCTTTCCTATTTTACTTAAATACACATGAAATAATGCTATAATAATGTACTGACTATTATATTATTTGGTTTGTAGACAACAAAAGCTCTGAAGATGGCCGAAAGTAGATCTAAAGCAAGGAAAAGGCAAGAGCTGCAACAAGGCTAGAGTAGAAACCTTGGATAAATTTACCGATCATAGAGCAATAATGTATGGAAGAGGTATACCGCATTACTTGTAGGATTTTAATGTGTGAGTTAATTATGAAGAACGTAGGACATCCCTACACTTATCCCTAGCCTTAGGACAGCCCTAGATACCCTCCCAAATCGTAGCCACCCTTATATTAGGTCACCTTATCCTAGAACACCTCAAAATCCACATTCTAGCACACGTCTGGACATTCAAGTAGGATGCTGGACATCCAGGCTCCTTAGATACCACCCACAGGACTTAGAACCCAATATACTACAAAATTAGACGTCGAGACATCATATCAAACATCTAATTTTTGCAGAAATCCAAGACAGAACCTAAACTCCACACTGATTTAGCATTAAATGTCCAGACTTGAGTCTTAGACTTATGATTTTGAAGTATAAGTCATCCGATCTTTAAATCAGACATCTTGAACCAATCTCTAGATGTTGTTTTTGGATTCAATCCTAGATCTTGATTCCTAAGGCCCCAAAACCCAATCCTACGTCCTATGAAACCCAAATTAAGGTATCTTGAGCTTAGTACACTACCCTAAGACTCTTCTAGGAACCTAATTAGGTTCTCGCCAAGCCTAATTGCCTTGGATCTAAGTCAATTATACCTTACCTAGTCAATTGGACTCATAGAATCCAATTGAGTTCAAAACTCAACCAACACAAGTCTAATTGGACTCAGTGAGAGTCCAATTGACTCAAGCCCAATATAATTGAGAACTCTCTCTCTCAATTACACATATGTAGACCCAACTAAGCTTGGTTAAGTTTAATCAGATCAATTACTTTAGCCATAGGTTGTATGAAGTTATTTTTAGAAACCTAATTAGTCCTACCAATTAGACCAACCAAGACTAAACCTAGATATGGACCTAAGTGGTCCACTTGACCACATAGGGCATGCACACACACACGCACACATCCTTGCACACACACACAAACCCACACCCTTGGTGGCACCTATATTGCCAAGAATAGCAAACCAACCTACTCTTTCATAGATCCACAATTTGTGGATCTAAGAATACCCACTCTTCACTTGGTTGGATGGCGACCTAGTGGTCTCACTAGAGTCTTCTATAGTTCTCTAGAGAAACCATTTGAATACCACCCCTTAGTCTATTTAAGGACCCCCTTGGACGGCCATGCACCGATCTCTTGGATGCTTGGACTCTCCTCTTCATCAAGTGCATGCCACCATCACCACTTGCACAAGCTCCACTTGTCCAAGGTCCAAGAGATCACTTGACCACCATCATCAAGAGGTCGACCAACCACCTTGGTCATTCCACTCTTCCCTCCTACCACCTCAAGCCACATAGCCGTTGGAGACCACCTCCAATGCCCGATTGCTATTAGCCTAATTATTCTTCATATTTTAATTCTTGCTTTATTTTCCTTCTTAGTAGTGTAGTATTCCTGCCTTCCAGAGTGCATGCATAAACTCTTCATGGGTTCCATGCATGCATCTCTATTCTGTTAGCATAGATCTTGTTGTTTTCAATATACTTGTACAAGCATTCCTCTAGAATCATTATAATGACACAATTTTGAGGAAATAAAATCTACAGTTGCTTGCTTCATATATCTATATATTGCAGTAAACATGTCGGTTCTTGAAAATATCAATGACCCTACAACTGATGCATTTTCCATTAATAGCCATCGCGATGTGAAATTCTACGCACTAGTACTCGCACTTTCACATTTACTGTTTACTTGATGTATGCATACATAGTAACAGTAAACAACGCGACTGGCAAATCCTACATTTGTAGGCTCGAAATCGGCATTCAATTTTAAGCAAGCGAAAGAAGAGAATAGATAAGTTAAAAATCAATTTTGCCATTATCTACCTCCTTGAGATACACCAGGGCTCAGCGTCTCGTTATTGAGTTTTGCTTGAATCTTATTTTGTGCTATACTTTGATGTTTTCTTAACAAATTTGCATTTTACGACCATCAATAGACGTGACCACGTGGCTTGACGGATGGAAGGCTTGCAACAAGTGCGTGATGACGCACTAACGCATGTGGGTGGAGTGTGGACGTGAGCTACTCTGGGCCATCCGTTCATCAAATGGCCCTGTTGAGGCCATGTAGCCATAGTGATCGAACGAAGCACACCCAATAGTTGAGGTAGGCAAGATTAGATCAAAGCCATATGATCTTGATGTGATGGCTCACAAGCCACACACACCATCAGCAATGTTAAACTATAGTAATGCTTGCATCCATCACTAAATGCCTTTCATTAATTATAAAGGCCTTGAAAATACCCTTTACCCCCAATTTTCACACCTATAATATCCTACTTGATGTAAAGACATTTACTGTGGGTAAAATGCCTATTCATGCATGTTCTTAGGCTTAGATTTGCATTTCATGTTATAAATATTGCATAGCATGCATCATTCTGCATTTAGAGTAGTTATGTATAACCTAGGTTAATTACATCCTCTTGTGGTTAGGAGAGAAGGATATTTATTTCGTAGCCTCGGATTGATGATCTGACTGTACGGGTCTGATCAAGACGACGATTGGAGTCCAACGCCTCTAAAATCACCTCAATCGGAGTTCCGTAGCACCATATGCAATTCGAGGAAGATCAATGGTCAAGGGATTAGGAGACATAATTTGGAGTTTCAAATGATAAATCCGACCACACGGATGGATTCGGGTCAACGATCTCAGCCTAACGGCGCGAAAATCGACTCAATCTGACCTCTGTAGCTGGCCCTACAACAAGAAGAAGATGGACGGCCCAGACTACGCCACGTGGCGTAGCCCAGGCCGCCAGCGCACACACACAGCACGGCATGTGTGCAGCAGTGTGGGTGTGCACGCGGGTGCACATGCACGTAGCGCCAGCGCATGGGCACGCACGTGCGACAAGGTAGAGGTGGCGCCAGCGCAACGTGAGGTGGACTACAGCGATGCATGAGCTGGACTTACAGCGACACTTATAGCCGTCGGTAATTCATCGCTTGCCAGCAGAGCCAGCTGTGGGCACCAGCGGCCATGAGCTACCTATAGCGACGTTTCCAGTGACAGCCTAGATGTCACTAATGGTCCGATACCGATTTTTGCCTCGTCTCCACCACTATAAAAGGACCTACACCCCCTCCCTTCCAAGCCATCTCTACCTACTCTACTTCCACGTACTCCTAAGCTCTAGCAAGCCTACCAACACTCCATTAGAGATTATTCTCAAGCTCCCAAGGTACCTATTAGTGTAGCGAACCTCTACCCTACCAAATACTCCTCCAACTTCCCATCTCCCTTCATAGGTCTCCTTGGAGCCGTCCTCTCGCTTCCATTCCGGTAGCAGATCAAATCCGTCTTCTCACCTCCATTCCGGAGCTACGCTGAAGCTTTCCTCAACCCGACATCTTCCAGCATCTCACCTCCATTATCCCGCTCATCACCTCCTTCGTCCGAGCTTCCGCCAGACGCCATCATCTCGCCAAACAGCAGATTCGGGAGATTTCCACTGACCTCCCTCTCTTTATATGCATTCATAGTTTCTTGTAATTGACATTTGAAGTAATATATATCTTATTTATTCCACATCTCTATCTTGTGATACATTTGCTTGTTTTCTTTTATTTCAAAAATATAAAAAAAGTAACAAAACCTCAAAATACCAAAAAGAAACAAAACGAAGTGGGGTTTTCAGGCAAAGTAAACGTCACCTCCCTGTGTTCGACCTGGGACACCCTTGGAGTTTCAGTATAAATTTTATCTGATTGATGTGTTTTGCAACTACGACGACAAGTTACTTGTAACCTACGACGACAGGTTACTTGTAACCTTAATTTCTAACATGCGAAACACGACGCGACCACTACCCGCACACAATTCTTCTTCCCTTCCTTCTCTTCTCACCTCTACTAAAAGGCAAGAGCACAAGTTCTCAAGCTCGCTCTAGTGCTCCTAAGCTACAGGAAGCTCTACTAAAGTTAAAAATAAATATTTTCCTACTTCTCATCCTGTTCGTGGAGCTCTCATCAGCTATCTACTTGCCCCCATTTCGGAAGCAGATCCCACGACGATGATATCCTACCACATTCCCATTTCTTAAAGTTTCATCCTCCTTCCTCCAACTCCATCCTTCTTCCTCCAGGTGTCTTTCAACTGGCATGACCTCCAAGCAGTCGTTAAGGAGGATAATCTCCCTCCCCCTATCCTTTTACTTCTTGCTAGTGTAAATTTCAATTTCCAATGTTAGTTTTCTAGAAACTAGTTTGTAATAAACATTTTCTTGGCTATAAAAGTAATTTTCTCTCACATTCTCTCTCTATCTCTTTCTCTCTTTATTTTGTAAATAGAATAGAATATCATAGAGTTAGAAATATTGTGTTATTCTCTAATAGAAAATACAAAAAAAAATCATGTATTTCGAAAAATCGATGTAGCCTTCCCATGATCGACCCGAGACTCATTAGAGTTTCGGTAATTTTTTTGCTAGGGTATTTTCTGCATTGCAACGACGATAAAAAATTTATCGCATAAAATATTCACCTATCATTTTGGCAATGTTGCCGAGGAGGCAATGGATATGGATTATTTTTCACATTCTTCTTGCACTTATTCATTCTCTAACATCTCTTTTCCCTCTTCTATTGTCTTGCAGGTACCCCAATAAGGAAATCTAAGAGTTGTAGATAGGAGTAAAGTATGGTTGAAAACCATTGCAAGTGCCTCCCCCATTCTTCCCTATTCCGTAGTTTCCATTTCATCACTGAATAACTCAAACCCTACTTAACTTAGGTGCTCTCATAAACCCTACATTAGTTGGATTGTTTGATTGTCACCTCACTATGCCTCACCTCATATATAAAAAGAAAAAGGTAAAATTTTTTGACCTGATTGTGGGATTTATTAAACATACACCAATGAGATTGAGGTGCAGAACCTCTCCTAATTGTCACTACTCAATCGATAATCAGATCTTTGGAACTAGTACACTTACAAACACATAATTAAGTAGAAATTAGAATAGGTTAATCACTTTGTGTGCCTAAATCAGTGGTGCATCAAGGCTAATTGTTTGAGTTGTTTAGGCCGCACCACTTCATCTAAAATTAACTCATCCAGTAGCTTGCTCCTTAAGGTTGAAATTTTAGGTCAAGAACCAAGCACTCTACTTTATTTTGAATGTTAAAGGAAAATATCATCACCAGTACTTTCAAAAATTGGTGTGCGTGCTAAACTTGATTGAACATACCAAAATTTAAACCCTAAAAGCTGCTAGGAAAGATTTGAATCCTAAAATTCACCTCAACTTTAATAATCTTGATTGAAAACCTTGGTTGTGAACTTACAAACACTTTTAATCAATCATTAAGGGCACAACCCATTTTAATGGCCCACAACATTCCGAAAGCACTATTATCATAGGCCTTAACTTAAAATTGAGTAGACTTTGGCCTTAACATTCATCAATCCATTTTAGGGTAATACTCAGATTGTAGCTCGAATTTGTGATGTCTACTTTCTCTAGGAGTTGCTAAGTTGGGGGCTTTGATTGTCAAACGACTTAAGTAGGCAGGGGTTTCGCATAATTAGCGGCCTTTGGGACACGCTTCCCCTACTTCATTGACCCAACTTAACTAGCTTCTGGATTAAGGACAACATAAAAATTCATGTTGTAGTTGGAGCACACCTTGGAGCATAGGTCCTTAGGCTACCCAATTTAACGACAAGACTATATATATATTTTTGCTTTAGGGCTCCATTCTCCCACCATTTTGACCTTCTTCTAGTGTAAGCTTGGAAGGAGGTCATTGAACCCCCATCTGGAAGGACCTTTAGACCATCCTAGGAGTCATAGGTTGAATTCTAGTTAAGTAGATCCCATGGCCGACCAACCCCCTCTGAATCATTAAGAATTGATTCAAAGGTAGCTGGAATAATTGCAACAAATGCAAGAATGGTTCCAACATATGAATGGTTAGGGTGCTCAACCCATGAAGGATTTTTCTGATCCTAAAAATTATGGAGAATGTCCCAATGTGCTGATTCCTACCAACGACATAGAAATCAAGCCCCAAGTATTAAGCCTGATACAACATTTTCATGGGTTTGGCTCTGAAGGCCCATTTCAGTATTTGAAGGACTTCGCCACTTTGATCCAGACCACTAAAGCAAGAAATGTGGAAGAGGAGCAAATGATCATGATGCTTTTCCCCTACTATCTCAGGGATAAGGCCACATATTAGTACAAAATAATTGGAAGGCTAATAAATGTTTGGAATGATCTTAAATCAACCTTCTTGAAAAAATTCCTCGTTGGGTGTACTAATGCTCTTTGATGAGTAATTACTACTTTCGTCCAGCGACTGGGGGAACTACTTCATGGTGCCTAGGAGCTATTCTAGGAAATAGTATGGAAGCATCCATACCACGAGGTATCAAATGGTAACGTGTGCAGATTTTCTATCATGGATTGACGGATAACTTCTGTAATCACGTGGAAGCTTCTTGCGGAGGCAATTTCTTCAACTGTAGGATCTAATATAGATGGCTGCTATTCTATGTGCACAAACACTCAAGAAAAGTATTACTAATTACAAGAAAGATTTGCACAAATCACAATTGCAGAAATTGGTGCATGATGTATAGTGGTTCCCAACTCACTTGGGCACTCCACTACCTAAGCATTCCAGCTTAGGATTTTTAACTCGATTCCCTCAACCCCAAGGGAATTAATTTACTAAATGAGGTAATTAATGGGTTACCTTAACCAAAATACAACAGGTTTGTTACAACCCAAACAATGAGCAAAAGCTCAATTACAAATAAAGAATAGGTGTAAGACAAAAGAAATCTTACAACTAAATACCTAAACCTCTCAACAAGTATATAAATTATATTTCTGATTTGAGAGCCTAGTGAAGACATGAATTTTCTTATGAATGCGTGAAAGAAATACGTCAAAAACTTTGCAAAAGCATAGAGAGATTGAAACCAATAAAGACTATTTTCTTCTATTGAGAAGGTGAAAATGTGAAATATAGCTCTAAAATTTTTCTATTCTATTTCTTAAGTGCAAACTAAGACTCCTAGGGCCTTTCTATAGGATTAGAACCTTAATAATATGTCTACTAGACAATGGGGTTTAAATCCCAATGTTCATATTGCCAAAATTAATTTTTTAGCCATGTAGTTTTGAGTCAACGGCTAACTAGTATTGGTACTAAAGTATGGGTACCGGTATTAGTGACGTACTGTTTTATGTTTTAAGTAGACTTGTTACAGTGAGTACCTATTTGGTACTACTACTAAGCATGAGTATCGGTACTCGTTACTTCTAGATGTGGGTTTGAAACACTAAACACAAATTTGTAACCCACATGTACCGATATTGATCATGACTACCGGTACTCATTGCCTCTAGTACTGGTACTAATCACGAGTACTGGTACTCATGCGGTAGAGGTTTGTTTCTTTGAGAAAACCCAAACCTGTAACTCACATGTACCAGTAGTAAACTTTAGTACCGGTACTTGTGGGTTAACAAGTACCTTTTTAAAGATGAATAGAAGATTACTAGTCTATTTCTGCAAATACTTTAAACATTAAAAAACTATCTTTTAAATAATACGTACTTCGAAATAAATCTAAGGATCGTAATGTTTTATCCTAATTTATCTCTATATGATTGTCACGATCTAATTCTTGTTTCTTTGTTATGAGGAATACATTGTAAGAATAAAATAAAAATAACATAAATTGTAGATGATCTTCTCTCATTAACTCCTCCTTGTTGTCTTCACCTAAATCTGAAAGACACTCAATTGCAAACATTAATCCATAATAATTTTGTTAACATCGAAACAAGATATGGAATAACGTTCCAACAATGTCCCCCTTTTTGGTGTTGACAAAACTATCTTGCAAATAGATAATTATAGAAAAAATAATTTTTAGCAATGTTATATGAAAGAAAATTATTTAATTTAATCCTCCCCATCAATATATGCTCCCCCTTAAAATATTACTATTTTATCTTTATTTTTCTCCCCCTTTTCTTCAATCACTGAAAAATGATGGCGTAAAAATTACATTGCCAAAAAAAAAATACCAGTAGTAATATGATGAATGTGGATAGCAAGCTCCACTATCCCATCTTTCCTGGTCTTCATGTAGTTTCTAGAATGGTCGAAGTCTTCCATTTCTCGCCTTGAACACCAATTGATCGTGTTGATCCCAGTGATCTAACCCTACAAAACAACGTAAAATATCATTTCTAGGTGCCCATTTTCTTGTAGGTCATTTTGGGTTAGTACCTTTAAAACCCTGAGATCTATAGATCTCTTTTGTTTTAGATCTGTAACTCTTAGGATTTTTAACCTTTTACTACATCCATGCATGCCTAAGTAGACGTGATTTGGTTTTTGTGCTCTTTTACTTTGAAATTTTGATTTTAAGGAATCATAAAATTCAGTGTTCAGCCTAGTAGTTGCTTTGAGTTTATTTAAAGTCTTCTCAAAATGCTCATAGATGTCTTCTAGCTCTACTATTTTTGCATGCAACATAATATTACTTTCTTTTGACATTTCTAATTGCATTCCTAAACATAATTTGTCTATTTCTAATGTTTGATAATTATTTTTTAAACTCTTATTTTCCTTTTTAAATAACCTAGCTTTATTATATAATTCATCATAACCTTAAAGTAGTTCTTTAAGAGAAAAATCAGGATTTACCACATCTTTAATGCCTTCTGAAGTTGCAAACAAACAAAGGTGTGCGACCTCATCGTCATCCGATTTACTGGAGTCGGTGCCCATGTCAAAGTTGCTATCATCCTATGTAGCTTTTAAAGCTTTCTTCTTCTTCTTCTTAACCTCCTTTGTACCTTTCCTATTATCTTTCTTCTTCATCTTTATAGGGCAATCCTTTTGCAAGTGTCCCTTTTTCTTGCACTTAAAATAAATAATATTAGATGAGACTCTGTTTATTTACTTACCTTGCTTTCGGAGAAATTTTTGGAACTTTCTTGAGTGCATTTCCATCTTTTCATCTTTGGATTCCAAGGTGCTTGAACCTGTATCCTCCTTAATTGCTCTAAAGGCAATACTCTACTTCTAGCTTGACGTCATCTCCTTGCTCTTCTTCATGTTTTCTAGTTAGACTTCGTAGGCCATAAGGCCACCAACTGGATCATCCAAGGAGAGAATGGAGAGATTCTTTGCCTCTTGGATGGCTGTTGTCTTTGGACCCCAATTACTTGCAAGAGATCTCAGGATCTTCCTTACAAGTTGTTCTTCCATAAATTTTACTCCAAGGTTCTTCATGGCATTACCAATTTCCCCAAACCTCATATACATGTCCTTGATTGCCTCGCCTTCCTCCACCCTAAAACACTCATAATTTTCTATTAGAATAGAGATATGGGTTTCTTTTACCTTACTTGTTCCTTCGTAGGTAACTTCGAGAGTGTTCCAAATTTCGTATGTAGACTTTCATGATGAAATTCGATTGAACTCTTCCTTCGATAAGCGCATTCAATTAAATGCATCTTCCTTGTAGGGCAAAAG
Source organism: Thalassia testudinum (assembly GCA_037157565.1). Taxonomy (NCBI): domain Eukaryota; kingdom Viridiplantae; phylum Streptophyta; class Magnoliopsida; order Alismatales; family Hydrocharitaceae; genus Thalassia; species Thalassia testudinum. Next base: position 16,244,738 of record JAZHRO010000063.1, read on the forward strand.
TTTATTTCTTTGAAAAAACTCAAACCTATAACTCACATATACCGGTACTAAACTTTAGTACCGACACTTGTGGGTTAACAAGTACCTTTTTAAAAATGAATACAACAAGATTACTAGTCTATTTTTGTAAATACATTAAACATTAAAAAACTATCTTTTACACAACACAAACCTTGAAATAAATCGAATGATCGTAATGTTTTATCCTAATTTATCTCTATAGGAATTTTACAATCTAGTTCTTCTTTCCTTGTTAAGTGTATACATTCTAAGAATAAAAAAAAAAATAAAATAAACTCCATATGATCTTATATCATCAACTCCTCCTTGTCGCCTTGCCTCCTTGCCATAGTTCAATGTTTGTCTTGATCTTCACCTAAATCAGAAAAATACTCAATTGCAAATATTAATCCATAATAATTTTGTTAACATCAAAACAAGATGTCGAACAAGGTTTCAACATCAACATTGATGCAGACAATGCACATGACTTGTTTGATGAAATGAGTAAGAATGCTATCAATCAGACCTTTATGGAAACCTTCAACCGGTCCTAGTAACCTAGATCAAATGCTAATGATTTCCATTCATTTGATACAGAATTGATTTGTAATAAACTAGCCAAGGTGGACCTAGTTGCAAAAAGGATGGAGGAGTGCATGGCTAGAAATTCTGGAAACACTTCTAGATCCATGCAATCCTAGAATTGAAGATTCCACTCTTCACGAGCTCCAACTGGTCCGGAGTGAGTGTTCCTGTAGATCTTAATCGATACTAGAGGGGAGGGGTGAATAGTATCACCTTTTATAAACTTAAATATCATAGTTTCAAAGACAAATCAAGCCACAACAATTCATGCACAGAAGGCACTTGGAATTATAGTGGAAACCCTTCCTACATGCAAATCACTACCTAAGACTCTCAACTTATGATTTTCCTGACAAGTCAAGGCTACTCAATTCATTAACACATCACTTAAAATGAGGGTGGCATAACCTCTTACAATGATCCCTTCGGTTAACAACCTGAAGAGAAGCATAATAACAACAACGGATTTCTCCCAATAGCTTAGGATCCATAATCATAGGCAACAAGTAGTATAAAAATAGTATAAACCTAGGGAACCCCAAGGGAAGTCAAACCAAATTTCAATAGAGGTTTGAAGCATCATGCTTTGAAAGTCGTGAAAGCAGAAGCACAGAAGCACTTAGAGGAAAGCACGAAAATCTCTTTCTTTTAGATGGACTTCTTCTTATGAGTGTGTGATAAAGGTTGCATGCCACCTCTATTTATACTAGCAAATTGACAAGAAAAAGAAATCAAATTGGTTGATCAATTAAGGTAGTCTGGTCGATCAAAATGAGTTTTGGTCTAATAAACTAGTTATTTGATTGATCAATGATTGGTCGATTAACTAACATAAATGGTAAATCAAAGGTGTATTTGTCAACTTCCTAACATGGGTTGATTTGATGGATTAATTAAGTTGGTCGGTCATTTAATACATTTGGTCTATCAATTTTAGTATTTGGTCGATCAGAAAGCCTAAAAACTTGTTTTTCTATGTGAAGTACAAAAATCTATTTGAAACTTATTTTGAGGATTCTTATAAAATAATCTAGACTCAATAAAGATAAAAAGACACTGAGACAAAGTCAGCAATCTTCTAGCTTTAATCCATGAGAGAGACTTGAAAGATTAGATTCGCAGATAGCATAATTTTGTTGCATCAAATCAGAGGTACTTACATTCTCCCTCTTTTGATGACAACAAAATTATAATTATGTAGAGGGATAGAAATATGAAAAATTATGCATAATATTTCTCTATTTTTGTTTCAACGAAAAGTAAGGAATGCAGCTATCAACTTTAATTATCTCCCCCTTAAAGAAGTAAATGAAGCAGTTAATATTTAACATGCAACTCAATTTTGAAATACAAATAAACATGTAGTTTATATAAGAAAAGATAAACATCCATCTGATATATATAGAGAAGGAAAGCAAGATAAAACAATCCACATGATATAAATAATACTACAGTCCATAGTGCTAGAAATGAAAAGTAGCAACAGAAATATAGTATCTGAGCAGAAGAAATAATATAACTACTCTAAAGAGGCCATAAAGGCATCCATCGTGCTCAGAGGTCCATATCTAACTTGAGGTCCATCGAGTCAAATCTCTCTGATGAAGTAGGCAAGCCAAGACAAAGGCATCTTTGAACTGATGATCTGGGTGTTGGCTGCCAAGATGTCTGGCGAGGAGGTGTCACCTACTGGTCTGTCACTACTATAATAGTAGGAGGAGGAGTAGGTGTTGCAGATGAGGGAGGCATTGTAGTAGATTGGCGAGGATGAGGAGGCCTGTGAAGCTGCTATTAAATCCTGTAAATAGACTCTCCAAGTCAATCCAAAAACTGGCCTTGAGCATTTAGGTATTCGAATACCTAACGCCCATGTCTCATCATCACCAAATATATCTCTCTCTATTGATGCATCATCAAAGAACTATTGATGTATACACATCCGTTTAGGTTAAAATGCCTATTTATGCAAGTTCCTAAGGCTAGAGATGCATTCCATATTATAAATATTGCATAGCAGGCATCATTCTGCATTTAGAATAGTTTGTACAAATTTTAGGTTAATTTGCATCCATTTGTGGTTGGGAGAGAAGGAGATTTATTTCAGGGCCTCAGATTGATGATCCAACTGCACGGATGTAATCAGGATGATGATCGAAGCCCCGTAGCACATTATGCAGTCTCAGGAAGATCAAAGGTCGAGGGATAAGGTGGTTCCAATCTTAACCTTAGATGGCAAATCTGATCGCATGGATGGATTCAGATATATGATCGCAGCCCAACGATGCAAAAGTCGACCCAATTCGATGTCCGTGCTGCCACTTACAAAACAAAGAAGATGGACGGCCATGATGGCACCATGTGGTACCATCACAGTCGCCCAATGTCGACCGTAGCCTTGCCTCAACCTCAAAGAGCACTTGTGTCGAGTAATCCCAACCATTGGATCTCAATCTAATGGCTGAGATTCATGTAGCAGCGCTTATTGTGCCTCAAAGGAGAAGGCCCTGATGAGATCTCAACCATTGGATCAGGATCCAATGGTCATGGACAAGTGAACCCTAAGTCTAAAATGCAACACTTCTGGGAGTGTAGCACAATGGTCATGAAGAGATCTGTTAAGCCACTTACATGAGTTCAAAACCCACCAAGCTCTCTTGATTCGTAGGTGTGTGCTGATGCCAAATTCGACTGTCTGATTTTCATCGAGCGGTGAAGAGACCACCGACGTGGCGCAATGAGCACGATGCGATCTGGACAGGGGTGATAATGAATGAAATAATACGAGATTCCACGTGCCATCCAACATGATCCAGAGAATGCGAGCCTCGTACGATCTGGACGCGGGTGATAGTGAATAAAATAATGCAATCCTCGTGACCATTGATCGAGCATCTAACTGCAAGAAAGAGAGCACGACAGCTACTTGTGAGGTTGTGTGAGGTGGGGCCTTCAACGACATTTGTGGTGAGGCTTTAAGAATGATTTTAAGTGTCGTTGTTGACCCAAGATCTTGGTTTGCCTCCCCTCCATTATAAAAGGACCTACACCCCTCCATTCTTCTTCATCACTTCGGGAAGTAGATCCTCGCTACGACATCGTCTTGTCCCACCCTCTATCCTCTGGCTCCATTCTTCTTCATCCAACTTCCCACCACCTTCATCCAGGCACCGTCAAAGTGAGTCATCCTCCAAGCGACCATCGAGGGGGATTTTCTCACCTCTTTCTATCTTTTATTGCTTTCTAGTATAGTTGTAATTTCTTGATTACCTGTAGAAAACTCTATTCGGATATATATTGGTATTCTCTCTCTTTCTCTCTCTCTTATTCTATTAGAGTAGATTAGATTGAATTGCAATTATTTTACTTGATATTTTGCCTTATAAAAATGCCAAAAGGTTTACAAAAAATAAAAACACCAAAAACAAATAAAATAGAAATGTGGATTTCAAAACCAAACATTTGCCTCCCCATGTTCAACCTAGGGCTCACCTCGAGCTTCAGTTATAAATATTATCCGGTTAGCAGATTTGTATGCACTACGACAATGGGTTTTCCAACTGAAATCTTTTTGCATTCAAATCCTACCCACCGAATACTGTCGGTAATGTTCTGAATACTGACGTAGTCCTTGCCTATAAGCGGTCTGTCAAGAAGTCCCCACTCCTGGTCATAGAAGGCCGGAGCAAGTCGCACTGGAGGAGGATAGGTTGCTGTGAAATGCTCATATAGCTGGAATGAAGGTGGTACTGCAGAAGATGGTCGGTCTGGCTCTTGAGGCTACTACTGCTGCTGGTTTGCATCCTCACCATGGACTCCCTGAGTTTACTCCATCTTAGTATACGTGAGCTTATCAAAAATAGAGACTCTCGTAATGAACTATTTATGGTTAATATTCATTGGGATGTTAAAATGTAGGAAGATGTGAGAGAGGAGTCTCCCAAATTGGAAGGATTTGGTGGGTTGCTTTCTCATCAAAAAATGAATCAAGTGGTTGCAGTTGAACTACTTATTCTTAAGAAATGTGTAGTGGGTTATGAGCATGATACCAGGGCAGTTCTCATAGGAGGCAGACTTCGGCATAAAATTCCACAAAAAATCTCTATTAAGAAAATGTGGAAAATGACGAAAATTAGGTGACTTGGTAGGACGGACCATGTCATAATGTGTGGGAGTGAATTGGGACTCTTGAATAGACTTCGTCTCTGTCTGCTGGTGAAGTTCAAGAAAGGTAGGTCCAGCAAACAAACAACTAAAAATCTCAGAGATGACAACCACATTAACCAAAACCTCAATGCCGTAGAAATTCAAGGTAAGCTCAATGTTGAACCCCTCACCTATATTTTTTAGATTTGCATAAAATAGATGACAAGCCATGTGATTAACACAAGGTATGTGGCTATTCTTGAAACTCGCATAAAAATTCTGTTGAAAAAGACATAGAATCTGGTGATATGCAAATTTCTTGTAGATTTCGTGAAAGGTAGTCTCAAAATGAGGGAAATAAATAGGAGGACTGACGTAGGGGGAAAGCTTAGTGAGTATGGAGAAATGCTCACGGGCAGCCTCAGTAATGAAAAAATGGTCAAACGTGTCATCATAAGAACCTGAAGAGGAGTCATGTGCACACTTCAGAGCCTTAACTATTTTGAAAAATTATGTTGGTCGATCAAATAAGGGTTTTTAGTTGATCAAAAGTGGGTTTGTTTGGTTCTAGAAAAATGACTTGTGGTCGATCAGCCAGGTTAATTGGTTGACTAAAATCATGCAGACTCAAAAAAATGAGAGTTCGACAAATGATTCACTTACGAATACATCCAAATATTGAAAGCAATCACAAAATCAACGAGATCAATACATGCAACATCGAAACTTATGAAAATTCTGCACAAGAAATAGATTTAAAATATGTTTGGATTATTACCGTGATCGATCAAAAAGTCTACATGGTTGTCGACGATGGCAAGCACGACCGGTGAGGAAGGATGCACGGCAAGAAGGGCATGCGGCAAGGACACGTGGTGAGGAGGATGCACGGCTGGTGAGGTCGGTGGTCAGTGGTGTCAATAGCAAGGTCAAGTACAATGCCGAGGATGGCGCATCTTGCTCTTGTGACATGCGGTGGTGGTCGGCGGCATAGGAGGTCGTTAATCGATCATGGTAGCCAATGGAGGAGAGGTGTGGGGTTGAGTTTATTTGGTATGTGGTGCTAAGGAGATGTAGGACCAATATGGGGCATAGTGTATGAGTAAAAAAATTTGTTAAGTGGTAAAACCAATGGTGTCATATACAAAGTTGGGTTGATAAAAAAGGTAAATGCATTTAGGGTAGGTAATCGAGTAGATTAGGTTCGGTTTAGGTGATTAGAGGTGAGATTAGAGGTGATTTGAATCGCAAACACAAAAAGCAAATCTGCCTAGTTTTGGTCTATCAAATAACAAAGTTGGTCGATTAAACTTCAAATTTTTCGAGGAAAAATTCACACCAAAGATGTTGGTAGATCAATTAATGAATATTGATCTATTAAACAATTTGGTCGATTAATTTGAAAATTTTGATTGATCAAAGGTTGAAAACATTATAATCATAATTATCAAATAAGCTCTTTCAACCTAGATAATCCTAGTACATGGTAGATAAGGTTAAATCTATCTTTTGGTAAAGGTTTTTTAAAGATATCGGCTAGCTGATCTTTAGTTTTAACAAATTCTAAGTTGATTTCACCTTTTAGGACATAGTCCCTTAGGAAGTGGTGCCTAACATCATTGTGTTTGGTCCTAGAATGTTGAACAGGTTTTTTAGATAGATTGATGGCACTAGTGTTGTGACAAAGTATTTTGTTACTTCTATAGGATGGGCCAAAATCTTCTAGTGTTTGTTTCATCCATAATAGCTGTGAACAAGCTAAAGATGCAGCTACGTATTCGACTTCTATTATTGATAATGAAATAGTTTGTTATTTTCTAGAGGACCAAGAGAAGGGAATTTTTGAGAAATTGTCATGTTCCATTACTACTCTTTTGGTTAGTAAAGCTACCACATAATCAGCACCACAAAAAGAATAAAGTACCAATGTGGCTGACTTTGGAAAGAAAAGTATTAGATTTGGTGTGGGGTTTAGGTATTTAAGTATTCTTTTAGCTGTATTTTGGTGTAACCTTTTAGGGTCAACTTGAAAACAAGCACAGTAGCAGGTGCTAAAGAGAATATCCGATCTACTAGCAGTTAAATATAATAGAGAGCCTTTCATGCTTCCACACAACTTCTGATCTACAGACTTACTTGTCTCATCAGTTTTGAGTTGTGTAGAAGCTTCCATAGGCATTTCTTTTCCTTTTACCTTGTCCATTGAGAATTTCTTCAAGATCTTCCTGGTGTACTTGGTTTGTGATATGAATATTCCGAAGGATAGCTGGTCAATTTGAAGTCTAAGAAAGAACTGAAGTTCTCCCACCATACTCGTCTCAAACTAATCCTGCATTACCTTTGCGAATTCTTGGCATGAAAGATCATTAGTAGCACCGAAAATGATGTCGTTTACATAAATTTGTATTATTAAGAGATCATTTTCTTTTCTTTATGTGATAGAGTTGGATATATTTTGCCGATTTTAAAACCATTTTTAATTAGGTAAGTTTTTAATCTGTCATACAAAGCTTGTGGGGCTTATTTTGGACCATATAATGCTTTATTTAGTTCATATATGTATTTTGGATGGTTTGCACCTTCGAAACCTGGAGGTTGTTTCACATAGACTTCCTCCTTGATAAATCCATTTAGAAAGGCACTTTTGATATCCATCAGAAAGAGTGTAAACTCCATGTGGGCGGCAAAGGATAAGAACATTCTAATGGATTCTAGCCAAGCTACAGGTGCATATGTTTCATCAAAATCTATTCCTTCTTCTTGATTATAACCTATAAGTTCCTATCTTTTGATGAAACAAAATTATGTTTCATTGTGAACTAATCTTCCAGGACCACACTTGCACAAATCAAGTCAATTATCCTCCGTGTGGATCAAAGTGAAAATTATCTTTAGTCAATGTAATTCTTTTATATTTCTTTAGTCTAGAATTACTGTAAGAAACCTCAGGATTAAAGATAAACCTTTCAAAATCAAAAAATAGGCATCAAGATAGTATTGATCGACCAAAATATTCAAATTAATAAATCAAAAAAAGAATATTGATTGACCAAATTAGCCTAATGGTCAAATCCGATTTTCTCGCAATTGATCGACCAATTAAATATTTGATTGATCAGCAATTAATCAATTGATTGCACAACAATCATGGGTCCTAATCATACTAAATAATGTCTGAACTTAGCTTAAATTGTAGATATTTCACTCATATCTTTCATATCATGCATTGCATCAGTCTATTTAGAATAAGATGAAATATCTTGCTAGTTAATGGTTTTTATTGCTATTTGCAGATAATAAAGTGATCGAGGATGCAAGAGATAGTGGAATAAACCAATAAAGGAAGAAGACTGATCCAGATAAGAGGAGTAAGGAGGATAGCCTTATCCCTACCCTTAGAAACCCTAGGATGGCCTTCCTAAACCCAAAACCACCTCCATTGGGACACCTTAGGCTCAAAACCCAAACATGGATTACACTATCCTTATTATCCACCCTATGCCTCTCCCAGAAACTTAGGATCCCAAACCCAACTTAGAAAACCTAAAATGCACTCTCCAGCACCTTTTAAGACGTCTAGACATCTAGTTGGACGTCTGATATCTGTAGAATAACAATCTTGGAAGGAAAAACTCATATTGACACAGAATTGGACATCTAATTTAATGTTCAGACATCCAATTTTGTAATATAAGACATCTGACCACTATTCTGGATGTCTGATACTACTCTCTAGTTCCTAATTTTGGTGTTGGAAGCCCTAGCTTGCCTATTTTGACTTAGGAACCCCACCAGACACCCTATGAAACCTAATTAGAGACCTCCAAAGCCTAGTCCACTATACATAGCCCTACTTATCCTATCCTTAACACAATTGAACCATCCCATACCTAATTCGGTGCATCTACAGTTGATTGGGTGCACCCAAGCATAATTAGATCCACCCAGGATCTAATTTACTCATACTATTATGGTAACCCTAGCCTAATCACATGCACACATCCAATTAGACTTGACCTAGACCTAATTAGGTTCACTCATATCAATTAGACTTTCCTAAGCCTAGTTAGGTCCATCGCTAGCTAATCAAGATTGACCCAACCTATTTAGCACCTAATCCTACCAAAACCCACAACCTAGCCCTACGAAAAACACACACACACACTATCCTACTTTATCCCTACCAAACAGACGCACACTCTCTTGGAAACCCTAAAACTTGTGTCAAACCTAGATCCTAAAAACATGGAATTGGCTATTTTCGAAGCCACCAAAAGTGGCAACCAAAGGGAGCCTTCCCAAAAAGGACAAAAAGTGGAGCCACAAAATTATGGACTCTCCCATTCCCCTCCACCAAAACTTGCGACCACTCCCTTCCACCATCCAACCCTACGGCCGTCCTTCTCCACCTTCTTCAAGGTTTTCCTCCTCCTCGAAGCACCACCTTGGGCGGCTAAGCAAGAAGGGGAAGAAGGCCACCTTCCTCCTCTACTCTCCTTTATGAGGGCGTGGCCATAGAGGGGACATTCTCCTCTTCTCCATGGTTAGCTAGAAAACCTACAGAAGATTCTCTCCAAAGCTTCAGGGATGGCAAGGAAGAAGGGTTCTCCACCCTCTCTTCTTCTTGTGGGAGTGCTACCCTCTCTCCACTTGGGTGCACTCGCCCCCACTCTTTCGTCGTCTTCTTAGATGGCCATGAAGGCTCACCCATAGCCTCTTGTGGCCGTCCATCTCTTTTGTAAGGTGTGTACACTGGTTTGCATACCTAAGGTCTAGCCTACACCCTCACACATAGCCGTTGGCCTTAGTGGGATTTTCCGGCGTGAGGGATTTCTTTTATTTATTTATTTTCTAGTGTAGATGATATGTCACAATCTTTTATGCATAAATAATATCATGATGTTTCAATGATTGATTGTCCTCATGTTTGCTTGTCTCCATGTTACTTAGGTTCATTCACACCATGCACGGTCACCATGGCCTACTTAGATGCACGTAGTCACTTAGGTTGTCGCTAGCATATCTTGATCTAGGTTTCATTTCATGTTTCGAAATAAAGATCAAATACACAAAAAGACAAAAATATTACATTTGGTTAGATTTAGGTCAGAAACGTCGATCCAAATCTCAATTCATTTCATGCCTCTTTGAGACGAATGACCAGGACTCAAGTTTTAAAAAGAATAAAATCTCTTTAGCACAAATGTTTTTGTGAAGGAGATTTCACGACTATACTACGACGTTGTTTTCCTAAAACTCACTATTTCCACACTTGTCAAATGGCACCAATCCTAGGGAGGCAACGTGCGAGTTTAGATTTGGGTTTGCTCAACTTCTATTTGATTTGATTGTAGTGTGTTAAGATGAGGATCCGCACACACATCGACCCGTGGTGAAGACCACAGGTATTTTCTTCATCCTCTAGTTTGTTGCTTTCTTAGGTTAGAAAAAAAAATAAAAAATCTATATATATAAAAATTCAAATTCAAATTTTTGGACTTGAATTTACAAAAAAAAAGATTTCCTTTGTTTGGTGTGTGTTTTAACTTGGAAACTATTTAAACACACCAAAAATCAGATTTGGAAATCTCGCCAGCAAATACAAACAATTTCAAAAATTTATTTCCATCGACATTTGAATCCAAAAATCTTGGTATTCGGTATGATCTTAGGGTTTCTAACTAGCTTTTCAATGCCACCTTCTTTTTCAGAAAATTAGCACTGTGCGAATTTTAAAATTCGTACAGTGGAAGGGGGTCAGTATGGTCTCCACTCTGATTTTATGTAACTTTTAACATTAAGTCTGACCTCCACATAGATCAAATCTATTTGAAATTTGTGGGTTTAGAAAGCCACAAAAACCTAGTTTTTCTCTATAAGTTGTCAAAAATTTTTGGATTTTTGTTGATGGTGTTTCAAACTGCATTTCTCACAGGGGGTCCATCTTATCTATTTGACCGCTTGGAACATGAAAATTTGTGAAAAATTGTATGAAGCAGTAAAAATCATATAAAAATATTACTTAAAAAACTTATTAAAAAACTAAGATCTCTACCAAATTTCATCTTATTTTGATTTATTTACTGATTTGGGAAGTGACTTCAATTCAAAATAAGGTCTGATTGTAGCTTGTTAGAAGATGCATAAACCGTAGGTGATTCACATTTGGGTTTAAAATTAGAGACCCCAAACAAACCCGTTTGAGACTGATTTGGGTGTGAGTGCATGAGAGGGGATCTGATTTGATTGTTTGTCTTCCCCTCATCCACTTAAATTGAATTTGATCTGCATTTCAACTTAGCCATCCACTTAGGTCTATTTCATTTAGTAGTGGTGCATTAGGACCATTGTTTTCAATGATTAAGTCGCACCACATCTACCTTGTTGGACATAAAAGCATCATATAGACCTATTTGATATTAGGGTTTCCACACGAGGGTACAACACATTTGTATGCCATACTAAAAGGAAATTCATATAACAACTCGAACTTGCAAAAACTGTTACGTACTCCACCACAACCTTGTTTCAATTGACATAAACAAGGAAACCATAAAAGAAAAAAAAATTAATACAAGCACTTGAACCATAAAGGCCACTACACCAATTAAATCTTGTATTGAAAACCCTTTGTTTGCGCACTTCAGACTTCTAAATCTAATTTAAGGGCAACACCCCCAAAACACCCAGTTACATTCCAAGAGCACTCTAAGCCTAAGCCTAAAACTAAGTAGATGTGCCTTAGGCAGGATAAATTTACTTGGTAACCAAAATTTAATTGCGTAAAAATCAAGGCCTTGTCTATTTGGGCCAACTTGGACATGAATATACTGGAGAAGCTAAGTAATTCACCCATCATTCTGGGTCGACCTTTCTTGGCTATGACCAATGCATGGATTGACTGTTACTAAGGATGTATGGAGATGAGTAGAGGCAATGAGAAGATTCACTTTAATATTTATGCAGCCACTAAGAAAACAAAGTCAGGGTATTTTTTGGATGACATGAAAAGTGATTCGGAGGACAATTTGGAAGAAACCACGTCAATTGACACCTGGATAGGATCACATGACCAGAATCAAGAATCTACTAAATCACAAGAGTCACCCTCAATATAGGATCAAATCTTTGATAGTATGGTTGACTATCTAGATCGACCTAGCCCAATTTAAACCCTTTCCCCTTGTAATGAATCCCAGATTCCTCAATTGATCAAAATGGTTCACGAAGTAAAAGAAGCCAGTGCTAGAGAATATGATGATATACGAAAAGAGCTTCATAAAATCTGTGACGAGCAGCAAAAATCAGAAATGTTTGAATTTGGGTTAGGTGTGCCACAATAGATTTGTGATTTGGTGATGGTCATGTAGGATTCTGTTGATCAAACGACTGAGGTGGATGATATTGATGATCCTATTGAAGTTGAGAATGGAGATTTATTCGAGAATCTTGATCTTGATTTAGAGCTTGAATACCAATTGTTTCATTTTGAGGAACCAAGCATTAGGGGACCTAAATACGATTTTGTTGTATTTGAGAATACCCATGGAGACATTGATGAATTAATTCAAATGAGCACATACATGGAGCAGCAAAATCAAAAAGACTGTAACAACTCCTCAATCAATGATTCAGCCTAGTCCACTTTCATGGAGGGACTCACTACTAAATCTAATGCCCAATTTCATCTAAGTGAGAAGGTGGAAATATCCCCGTATGAAAGAGATACTCAAGAAATTGAAAGATTATTGGGGATTAGATATGATGAGTTATCTGAGGAAGCTAAAAATTTTGGGTAGTCATGTGATAACTGGGAATTGGCATTAGAAAATTTGGAAGAGATGAAAGAAGAAGATGATACCCAAACATCTTTGGTAGAGACAGAGACTGATCACTAGGCCTTGATCTTTAGATCTGACCACATCACTTGCGTCATGCCTTCCATTCATCACCACTATCAAGACCCATTTGATTTTACCCTACAAGACTCCACCCATACCCCAACCACCCACATTTTCCATCTCCTCTTTCGGATGCCTTCACCTTCATTTCTTCCATGCACCCATAATTATTTGTCTTTCTTCTATAGCATCTGGCTGCAAATTTTCCCAAGCCCCATCATAACATTTTCCTGATTATTTGGTCTCGCAATTCATGGATAGCTAGTCTGCATTTGCAGCCCGTTGTTGGCAAACGAGATTAAAATTCTTATCATTTTACTTGCCATTCTTAATAGTGTATTGATATATCCTTTGTCAGTGTATGCCTAGCTGGAGGCATTAATTTCAACACCTATATATTGCATATTTTAGTTGTCATATTTTCCTTGCATATTCAATTTCAGGTGTTTGAACAAGTGCAATGTCAAAATTCAGGAGCTATTCCATTTGATTCCTACCGTTTTACTCCCTATCTTAATTTATTTTTCATTATATTCATGCATGAAGACATGCAAGAAAGTAGGCATGGGGGGATAGTAATTGCAAAATGAAAATTTTTCTACCAACACCTAGGAAAAACCTTCCGTACATCATGCTAATTGCACTTTAGGGTCCTTAAATTAAGAACAATCGACACCACCTCCAATGTTCGCATTGGAGCTAAAAACATCCACAACAGCCACATTCGACTCATCCACTGACGCTTTTGTTCTAAATTTAGGGTGAAACTTAATATAACCCGAATTAGGGAAATTTTTTAAGTGCAACGTTGAAAGGTTACAAAAAGAATTTATATATATTACATTCATGAATAACATTTTTATCAAGAGAATGTATTATGAAGTTCATCCTCTAGTTGATTCATGTAATCTAGAATCCAGAACAATTTTCACTCATATGAAGATTTTGCAATAGATTCAAGGTGAAGACTGACAAACATCTTTAGTCTATCGAGAAGAAGCAGTGATTCTTTTTCTGAAACCCTAGACAGTGTTTCGGGAGCTAGGTAGATTTTCCTCTAAATCCACCAAATAGTATGAGAAGACAGTGGTGTGCATTGGTGCTCTTAGATTAGTGCAAGGAATCCGAAATCCTAGAAAAGTAGGTGATGATACTTAGAGATTAGGCATAGTTTTTGCTCTCAGATCCTGCATATACGTTTTGTTGAAACTTTGTTCCACATCTCTTTGTGGTGTTAACAAGATTATTATGAATTAATGTTTACGATTGAGTTCTTTTCAGATTTAGGTGAGATTAAGGCAAATAGGAAGTGATGGAGGCATGATGATGAGAAAGAGAAGATGATGACAAGGAGGTGGGAAGATGACAAGGATGAGTCGAGGAGAAGAAGATCATCTTCGACCTTTATTTTCTTAGTTTAGTTTTTTATTTATATAATGTATGCCTCTTAACAAAGGAGTATAACTTAGATCGTAAAAATAATTAGAGATAAACTAGGATTAATATTGCGATCACTTTCAAGGAAAGTAATTGATTAAATCACTTAAAAAAGGTACTTGTTAACCCACAAGTATCAGTACTAATGTTTTGTATTGGTACATGAGTTACAAGTTTGGGTTTTTTCATAGAAACAAACTTGCACCCTACGAGTACCGATACTCATGATCTGTGCCGGTATTGGAGGTAACGAGTACTGATACTAATGATCAGTACCGATACAAGTGGGTTGGAAATTTATGTTAAGAGTGTGAAACCCAAATCTGGAAGCAACGAGTACTGGTACCCATACATTGATACCGATACCAGGTAGTCGTTGGCTCAAAACTGAATGGCTAGAAAATTAATTTAGGCAATATGAACATTGGGATTTAAAGCCCAATGTCTAGTAGATGACCCACTAAGGCCTAACTCTATAAATAAACCCTTGAACCCTTTGTTTGCACATAAGAAATAGAGAGGAAAAATTCTAGAGCTGTATTTCATATGTTCACAATATTTTGAAGAGAAGGAATAGTTTACTGCTCTCAATTTCTCTACAATTTTGCAAGCACATCAATGTGATTTCTTCATGCATTGTCAAGGCATTCACATTCATTCTAGGGTCTCAAATTAGTATTAAATTTATATTATTGTTCAGAGGCTTAGGAATTTTGTTGTAAGATTATTATGTCTTTCACCAGTGATATATAGTTATTGAGTATTTGATCCCTGGGTTGTAAGAAACTCGTCTCTTGTACTTGAGTTGAGGTAACCCATCAATTACCTCGATTTAGTAAATTGATTCCCTCGGGGTTGAGGGAATTGGGTTTGAAAACCCTAATTTGGGAGGCTTAGGTAGTGGAGTACCAAAGATAGGGGAACCACTATACATTTTGTGTCCTTTGTGGCTTGAATTGATTGTGCAATTCTTTCTTGTTATTACTAATATTGTACTTGAGTGTTTGTGCTCGCAGCCATATCCTATATTTTAGATCCTATCAGGTAGTATAAGAGCGAGGTTGAGAGAAGACGTAACAATTCAACTCTGAATGGCATCTACGTCAAGGCGCACAGAAGGACAGTCACCCACTCATCCCTGCTATTTTGATTGGACGGACTACGGGTATTGGAAGAGGAGGATGCAAGTTGGTCATGTGTGTTTCGCGTGTTTAGAAATCGAGGTTACAAGTAACCCATCGTCATAGTTGCAAAACATGTTGATCAGATAAAATTTATACCGAAACTCCAAGGAAGTCCTGGGTCGAACACAGGGAGGCGATGTTTAGTTTAGTTGAAAATTATGCTTCGATTCGTTTCTTTTTGGTATTTTAGGGTTTTGTTATTTTTTTGTATTTTGGAAATAAAAGACAAGCAAATGATTCACAAGATAGAGATGTGGAACAAATATGATATATATATCAATTCATTGTCGATTACAATGAACTACAAAAGCATAAAAAGAGGGGGAGGTGAGAGGAAATCTCCCGAATCGACTGTTCGGTGAGATGACGGTGCCTGGCGGAAGCTCAGACGAAAGAGGTGAGGAGAGGGATGATGGAGGTGAGATGCTGAAGGACATCGGGTTGAGGAAAGCTTTGGTGTAGTTCCAGAATGGAGGTAAGAAGACGAAGTTGATCTACTATCGGAATGGAGGTGAGAGGATAGCTCCAAGGTGACCTATGAAGGGAGATGGGAAGTTGGAGGAGTATTTGGTGGGGCAGAGGTTCGCTACACTAATAGGCACCTTGGGAGCTTGAGAACAAGCTCTAATGGAGCGTTGGTAGGCTTGCTAGAGCTTAGGAGTAGGTGGGAGTAGAGTAGGCAGAGCTGGCTTGCAAGGGAGGGGGTGTAGGTCCTTCTATAGTGGTGGAGAAGAGGCAAAAATTGGTATGGGACTATTAGTGACATCCAGGCTATCTCTAGAAACGTCGTTGTAGGCAGCTCATGCTCGCTGGGGACCACAGCTGGCTTTGATAGCATTAGATGAATTACCGACGACTGTAAGTGCTGCTGTAAGTCCAGCTCATGCGTCGCTGTAGTCCACATCACACTTCATTGGCACCACTCCTGCCTTGCCATGCATGTGCGTGCGCACCCACACTGCTGCGCGTGTGTGGTGTTGCGTGCGTGTGCTGGCAGCCTAGGCTATGCCACGTCACATAGTCTGGGCCGTCCATCTTCTTGTTGTAGGGTCTGCTACAGAGGTCGGATTGAGTCGATTTTCACGTCGTTAGGCTGCGATCACTGACCCGAATCCATCTGCACGGTCGGATTTATCATTTGAAACTCCAAATTATGTCTTCTATTCCCTTGGTCGTTGATCTTCCTCAGACTGCATATGGTACTATGGAACTCCGATCGAGGCGATTTCAGAGGCGTTGGACTCCGACCGTTGTCTTGATCAGACTCATATGGTCGGATCATCAATCGGAGGCTCCAAAATAAATATCCTTCTCTCCTAACCTCAAAAAGGACGTAATTAACCTAAATTATATACAACTACTCTAAATGCGAAATGATGCATGCAATGCAATATTTATAACATGAAATGCAAATCTAAGCCTAGGAACATTCATGAATAGGCATTTTACCCTTAATAAATGTGTTTACATCATACCCCAATGCCTATCTTTTGCTAGTCCCTAGCAAAATTAAACTATATGCTATGTGTAAAGGTAGAATTAGGATTAGAACGCTTAAGCCTAAGTCATTTATTAACAATAGAAAATTTCAACTAAGGTCCTAAACTACGAAAACTCAACAGTACCTGGGTGTTTGTGAGAATGCAGACCGCCCAAGTTCTCGCCTTATTTGAGAAGGGAAGATATATATATTTTTATTTTTCTTCTTTTCTAACTTTTTTATACTTTTGGAGTTTGAGAGTTTCGAGATAACTTTTTACGGCTACCCGACCTACCCAAGACTCGAAAAGGACTTTAAGTACTAAGCATCTTTGTGAAAAAGTGATAGACTCACAAAACGACCGTTAAGATAGACTTCGGGTTTCTATGACCCTAGGTTACCTTGCCTAAAGATTTATCTTTACGATCGGTAGCTTTCTCCTACTTTCTTTCATATGGGGTCAACACAAGAGCGAACCCAGTGTATATCTCCCTAGTTTATTCCACTTCCCCGCTTCTTCCCTAACTATTTCGGGAATTATTGTGCATTTTCTTTGTTGTGAGCTGGGTTCTGGACAACCGACCGGTGAGCTGTTACCACCGACAACTTGCCAGCCATACTCGTGTAGTGAAGTGTCGCTTTATTTTATTTAATTATTTTTATTTATTTTCTCTTTTTCTTTCTCTTTATTTTTTTTTTTTTAAAGTAGGTGACTTTCCTGATCTAAGATTTACCTAAAGGCAGTACAATGAAAATGATCTTATGGCTAGGGTCTGGACAATTGGCCAATGAGCTGTTACCACCGACAACTTGCCAGCCATACCACCCAAGTCGGTCCATTGGCTACCCAATTTCCGTAAAAACTGCCGGAAAGTGAGTCAATGCAAAAAAATGTGTGTAGATGCTTAGGCTTAAAGTCCCCCTAAATCAGAGGGTGGGTTGATAAGTCGCATACTTATCATCCTAAATTATTTACGAAATTAAAATAAATTTTAATTGGCGAGAACTCGAGACTAAATCCACATTCGAGTGGACACTTGGGCTAGTTAAGCCCGAAGACCTGAAGAGTCTAAGTGCTTAGGTCCTCTCGTATCATTTCCTAAAGTTAATAACTTCCAATTGCCTAAGTTCTCTTTTCCTAATTTCTTTCCTTTTTTATCTTCTTTCAAATTTTTAGATTTTTTTTAATTTCATAAGAAACTAAAAGAAATTCTGCAGAGTTAACATAATGATTTCAGGAATCGATTATCCACCCCTCATGCCTAAATGATGCAATGTCCTCAATGTAAAAATAAAGACATGAAAAGGGTAAGGTAAACAGAATGTCACCTGAGTGTCGTGAAAATCCGGTCAACTCTGCAGAGAGAAGAGTGTATACACATGCGCTAAGTTTAATGCCTTCATCTAGGCATAACATACATACAAAGAAGAAATTGAGAATTCAGAAGTGTGGGTCAGAATCAAAATCAAAAGGTTGATCCTGAAACCCATCTGCAGAAGATGTCCACAGGTGTGGATGAGATTATGGTGCAGACCCACACCCCAAGGTCGAGTGGTTCTCAGGTTCTGGATGAAAATCACCCAGAACCAAAGGCTATTGTGTTTGCGGGGTCGAGCCTGCAGTTTAGTGGTTTGCAACCGAAGACCAAAGTGTCGGACAACAGGTAAATATGGTTCAATAGGTGCGGTTGTCCACTTAACATTTAGCTCAGAAAAGTAATCAGTTATTTTGGGCTTGGGTTGCATGTGAAAGATATTGTAAGGGTCCTAGTAGAAAGTAAGTGGTTTTAGGTCAATAGGTACCCTTAGATCCAAAATCAAACTTCCCTCAGAATTAGCTTCGCAAATGTTTATTTCAACAATTCTATCCTCCAACATCAAGGGCTTAGGCTTTGGGACCTCTAGCATATTATTCACCCCATATGATTCTCCAAAGTCTAGAAATCATGGCTGAATCAAGATTGACTTGGGCACAAAGATCTCAGAAGTCAGCTCTTTGGGGTGCAAACGAGGACTAGGGTCACTGATTGAATCATCAAGATTCAGATCCTCCAAGTTAACCCTAACCGAATCCAAATCTTCAATAATTGGGCTATCAACTGGTTTGTCAGATTCCTCAAGCCCATTTGTCTCACTAAAATCCTCTTCCTTAAGTTCAAGTGAGACTTCACCAAAAGATTCTTCACCATCA
The DNA here is from genome assembly GCA_037157565.1 of Thalassia testudinum. Lineage (NCBI taxonomy): Eukaryota > Viridiplantae > Streptophyta > Magnoliopsida > Alismatales > Hydrocharitaceae > Thalassia > Thalassia testudinum. The sequence continues at coordinate 16,263,662 of JAZHRO010000063.1, forward strand.
GAGTCAAAGAATCCATGATCCTGATTTATATATGTCTCAAAATCATATGTCATTTCATGGTCCGTGGAGACATATTTTTCCTCTCTCCCTGGCTCGAGGATCTAGGGTGAATCAATCAGTTCATCCTCAAATGGTTGCTTTACCCATCCTGGTCATCCCCAGTCTCAGAAAATGTATCCCCCTCGACAGGTGCCCGAGTGGGTTCAGAGATCAGCTCTCCTGAAGGGGGTCGATCTTGAGAATCATCCCAAGATTTGACTAGTGCAACCACAAATTTCATCCTCAACCACGACAATTTCTTAAGAAGAAACTCACCCAAGTCCCTATCCCACACTTTGCAGCAAATCCAATAGAGAACTATTAAGTTCATCAATCATTTTGATCATAGGCTCCAGTGCTTCAGTGCATGGTGTTGGCTAGGCTTCTAAAGATTGTATAGTGTTCCTCAAATTAGCCAACACCCTATCCTGGATCTGGTTCAGCTGAACCAGCTGGTTTGGTTCAGGTTTGGGTGGGTTCAGGTTAAATCTAGGGTAGTCAAGATGTCGAGGTTCTCGGGTCCCTCCCTGAAAGTAGGTCATTCTAGGTTGTTCAAAGGATGGTGGCGACCTATATTCAGTGGAATACTAGGGAGGGTAGGTGTTATAATCATGATATCCTTCCTGATTGTAGATCGGGTTGGTTTGGTCATCAAAGGATGGAGATCCATAATCATTATAGCTCTGGGAAGGATAATAATCATAGTCGTGTCATCCAAGGTTAGCCCCTGGACCCTGAGGTCCAGATTCATATCCCCAATCAAAGTCATCCTGGCTAGTGGATGGGTAATTACAAGTGAAGTCAGGATAGTAATCATCTTGGGGATAAGTGGTGGTAGGAGGATAGGATGTGAAATGTTTGTAGGATGTGGAAGGGTACATGGTTAAGTAAGGAGGGAAATCAGAAGAGAAAGGAGCCCTACAATACAAAAAATACAAGCTTGTCCTTAGGTTGGATAGCCTAAAGGTCTATAGACTCTCAGAATCCATCTTAAGATTATAGACGACTTACTCTACTTATGTCCAGGCAATCGAACCAGTTAGAAGGAGGGATTAGGGAGAAGGTTCTTCCTTTGGCTTGCACCTCTGGTTCCTAGTGTAGCCCCAGCCGCGGTCGTTTGACGCTACTCCCCTAGCTAGACATCAGATTGACTAGTATAAGTAGGTTAACCGTGAAGAAACTCAATCTGGATCCCGACGAGCGAACCAATCATTACGGCCAATGTCTAATCAATTTTAGTTAGGCTTGGGATAATGGTGCTTTAGGAATGTGATGGGCCCTTTAGATGGGTTGTGCCCTTAACGATTGGTTAAAATGTGTGTGTGTGCACAACCAGGGTTTGCAAACAAGGTTATTTGATGATGTGTCTTTTAGAGTTCAACCTTGTTTAGTAGCTTTTAGGGTTTAATCTTAGGTATATTCAATCAAGTTTAGGAAAGCACTCCAAGTTTTGCAAGCACTGGTGATGATATATTCCTTTAGAAATCAAAGAAAAAACTGTGGAGTGCCTGGTTCAGCCCTAAGAATCAACCCTAAGTGGCAAGCTACTTGATGAATCACTTTTATCTTAAGTGGTGCGGCCTAAACAGTTCATTCAATTGGCCTATTGCACCATTTAGTTAAGGCACACAGAATTTTTTGACCTATTCAGATTTCTACTCACTTGTTTGTGAACTGAATTAAGTGTACCGGGTCCACAGGTCAGATCTCAGTTAAGTGGTAGAATCAGAGTGATTGTGTGCCTTAGGATAAGAAGTTGTGGGTGTTAAATGTGTAGCTTTCAGAAAATCCCACAATCAGATAACACGTTTTTTATTTTTTATTTATTTATGTCGATGGCGAGGTGAGTGGAGGTGGCAAACAAACAACCAAATCTATCCTAGGGTTTATAAAAAGCACCTAAGTTGATTTGGGTTTGAGTTATTAGGTTATGGAATGAAAACTAAGATTGGGGTGGTGTGGGGGACACTTACAAAACACTCTACCTGCACTTTACTCCGGTCTACCACACTTGGATCTCCATGCTAGGGTACCTACAAGATAGTAGATCAAAGACAAGTAGGGTTAATGCTATGTAAATGCAAAGAAACGCAATAAACAATAAAGTAAATTTCGTTGCATCCTTGGCAACTGCGCCAAAATGGTTGTGCCTATTTCTCATGTTTAAAAATCGAGGTTACAAGTAACCCATCGTCGTTGTTGCAAAACACGTCGATTAGATAAAATTTATACCGAAACCCCAACGGAGTCCTGGGTCGAACATAGGGAGGCAACGCTTACTTTAGTTGAAAATCGCACTTCAATTTGTTTCTTTTTGGTATTTTAGGGTTTTGTTTTTTTTTTGTATTCTTGAAATAAAAGACAAGCAAATGATTCACAAGATAGAGATGTGGAACAAATATGATATATATATATCAATTCATTGTCCATTACAATGAACTACAAAAGCATAAAAAGAGAGGGAGGTGAGAGGAAATCTCCTAAATCGACTGTTCGGCGAGATGACGGTGCCTGGCGGAAGCTCGGACGAAGGAGGTGAGGAGCGGGACGACGGAGGTGAGATGCTGGAGGACGTCGGGTTGAGGAAAGCTTCGACGTAGCTCCAGAATGGAGGTGAGAAGACGGAGTTGATTTGCTACCAGAATGGAGGTGGGAGGACAGCTCCAAGGTGACCTATGAAGGGAGATGGGAAGTTGGAGGAGTATTTGGTGGGGCAAAGGTTCGCTACACTAATAGGCACCTTAGGGGCTTGAGAACAAGCTCTAATAGAGCGTTGGTAGGCTTGCTAGAGCTTGGGAGTAGGTGGGAGTGGAGTAGGTAGAGATGGCTTGGAAGGGAGGGGGTGTAAGACCTTTTGTACTGGTGGAGAAGAGGCAAAAATCGGTATGGAACGATTAGTGACTTCCATGCCGTCCCTGCAAATGTCACTGTAGGCAGTGCATGCCCGCTGGCGCCCACAGCTGGCTCGCTGGCATGTGATAAATTATCGATGGCTGTAAGCATCTCTTTAAGTCCAGCTCATGCGTCGCTGTAGTCCACCTCACGCTACGTTGGCACCACTGCTGCCTTGCCGCATGCGCGTGTGTGCCCACGCACTGGCACTGTGTGCATGCGCACCTGCACGTGCACCCATGCTGCTGCGCGCGTGCGGTGTTGCATGTGTGTGCTAGTGGCCTAGGCTACGCCACGTGGTGTAGTCTAAGCCGTCCATCTTTTTCTTATTGTAGGAGCTGCTACAGAGGTCGGATGGAGTCGATTTTTACGCCGTTAGGTAGCGATCGTCAATCCGAAGCCATCCGCACGGTCTGATTTATCATTTGAAGCTCCAAATTATGTCTTTTAGTCCCTTGGCCATTGATCTTCCTCGGACTGCATATGATGCTACGGAACTCTGATCGAGGCGATTTCAGAGGCGTTGGACTCCGATCATTGTCTTAATTAGATTCGTACGGTTGGATCATCAATTCAAGGCTTCGAAATAAATATCCTTCTCTCTTAACCTCAAAAAGGATGCAATTAACCTAAATTATATACAACTACTCTAAATGCAGAATGATGCATGCTATGCAATATTTATAACATGAAATGCAAATCTAAGCCTAGGAACAAGCATGAATAGGAATTTTACCCTTAATAAATGTGTTTACAACACAAGTCTTCCTCAAAGTAATGACGAGGAGTCTTGGATTGTCATTCAAATGAAGTACACGGATCTGGAGTCGTGGGAAGGCATAGCGTGAATGGCGGATCAAAAGAAGACGATCATGGGTAACACAAAGGCGATGAATGCACTTTATTGTGCATTATCAAGGGCGGAGTTCAACCGAAATTCAGCATGCGAGTCCACATATGAAATTTGGAAGTCTCGCAAGGTCACCTACGAAGGCACTCATAAGGTAAAAGAAACTCGTATTTCTATTCTAATCGAAGAATATGAGTGTTACAGGATGACAAAAGGAGAGTCAATCAAAGATATGTACACAAGGTTTAGAGAGATCGTGAACCCCATGAGGAATCTAGGAGTCAAATTGAAGGAGGAGTAGCTTGTAAGAAAGATCTTGAGATCACTTACAAGCGATTGGTCTCCAAAGACCACAACAATCCAAGAGGCAAAGGATCTATCCACTCTCCCCTTAGATTACCTGATTGGAAGCCTCATGGTGTATGAAGTTCAATTGGAGAACATAAAAAGGATCGAGGTGAAGACAACAAGCAGGAAGAAAAGTATTGCTTTTAGAGCAATCATAGAGGACTTAGACTCAACATCGGAATCTGAAGACGAGGAGATGGAAATGCTTACAAGGAAATTCCATAAATTCCTCAAGAAATAAGGAAGACAAGTAAATAAAATTTCTTCTAATATTATTTGTTATGAGTGCAAGAAGAAGGGCCACTTGCGAAAGAATTACCCCTTAAACAAGAAGGGGGAGAACAATAAGAAAGAAATAAAGGAGCTCAAGAAGAAGAAGAAGAGGAAGAAAGAATTTAAAGTGACATGGGATGATAGCGACTCTAACATAGACACCGACTCCAGTGAATCGGATGAAGATGAGATCGCACACCTTTGTCTTGTTGCAACTTCAGAAGGCACAGAGAAAGAGGTAAACCCTGATTTTTCATTTGAAGAATTATTAGAAGCATATGATGAGCTATATCATAAAGCTAAGTCAATTAAAAAAGGAAATAAGATTTTAAAAAATAATTACCAAACATTAGAATTAGAAAAGTCATGTTTAGAAATAGAATTAGAAATGTTAAAAGAAATTAATAATCAGTTGCATGCAAAGATATTAGAACTAGAAGATATTTATCAGCACTTTGAAGAGACTTTAGATAATCTTCAAACAACGAATAGGCTAAACACTAAATCTTGTAATTCATTAAAATCAAAATTTCTAAGTAAAAGGAATATACAAAATAAATCACAGGTACCTAGGCATGCAAGGATGTATCAAAAGGCTAAAAATCCTAAGAATTATAGATCTAACGCTGAAAGGGTCTATAAATCTTAGGATTTGAAAAGTGCTAACTCTAAAGGACCCACAAGAAAATGTGTACGTAGAAAAGATATTTGTTTTGCAGGAGTAGATCAAAGTAGTCAATGGGTGTTCAAGGCACATAACGGAACACCTCAACCTTTTTATATGTTGAATGAAGGCCAAGAATGTTGGACGAGAGATGCTTGGTATCCACAAGCCCCATTTTACTATTGGTAAACTTTATGGTATAATATTTATTCATTATTTTTGTGATTGACAAAAAGGGGGAGAAAGATAAAGGGCAAATAGTAATATTTTTAGGGGAACCATACATTAAGGCGAAGGATTAAATAGTTTATTTTTCCTTCATATAACATTACTAAAAATAATCTTGTCTTTAGTAATAAAGGGCAAATAGTAATATTTTTAGGGGGAGCATACATTAAGGGGGATGATTAAATAGTTTATTTTCCCTTCATATAACATTACTAAAAATAATCTTGTCTTTAGTATATCTATTTTCAAGATAATTTTGTCAACACCAAAAAGGGGGAGATTCTTGGAACTTTCTTCCACATCATGTTTTGGTGTTAAGAAAATTGTTATGAATTAACGTTTGCAATTGAGTTCTTTTTAGATTTAGGGAGATTAAGGCAAACAAGAAGTGATGGAGGCATGATGATGAGAAAGAGAAGATGATGACACGGAGCCAAGATGACAAGGATGAGCCGTGGAGAAGAAGATCATCTTCGACCTTTATTTTCTTACTTTAGTTTTTTATTTATATAATGTATGCCTCTTAACAAAGGAATATAATTTACATCGTAAAAATAATTAGAGATAAAGTAAGATTAATATTGCGATCATTTTCAAAGATAGTAATTGAATAAATCACTTAAAAAAGGTACTTGTTAGCCCACAAGTATCAGTACTAAAGTTTAGTATTGGTACTTGTGGGTTAACAAGTACCTTTTTTAAATGATTTAATCAATTACGTTCTTAGAAAATGATCGAAATATAGTTTAGTATCGGTAAATGTGAGTTATAGGTTTGGGTTTTCTCATAGAAACAAACCTGTACCCTGCGTGTACCGGTACTCATGATCAGTACTGGTACTAGACGTAAGGAGTACCGGTACTAACGATCAGTACCTGTACAAGTGGGTTATAGATTTGTGTTAAGAGATTCAAACCTAAATCTGGAAGCAACTGGTACCCATACTTTAGTACCGGTAACAGGTAGCTGTTGTCTCAAAATTGAACGGCTAGAAAATTAATTTAGGCAATATGAATGTTGGGATTTAAACCGCATCTAGTAGATGACCCACTAAGATCCTAGCTCTACAAATAAACCCTTGGACCCTTAGTTTGCACATAAGAAATAGAGAAGAAAAATTCTAGGGCTATATTTCATATTTCACAATATTTTCAAGAGAAGGAATAGTTTGCTGATCTCAATCTCTCTATGATTTTGTAAGCACATCGACATGATTTCTTCACGGATTTTCAAGGCATTCACATTCATTCTAGGCTCTCAAATTAGTATTAATTTTATATCATTTTTGAGAGGCTTAGGTATTTTGTTGTAAGATTCTTATTTGCCTTTCACCAGTGCTATATTTGCTATTAAGCATTTGCTCGTTGGGTTGTAACAAACCCGTCTATTGTACTTAGGTTGAGGTAACCTATTAATTATCCCGATTTAGTAAATTGATTCCCTTGGGATTGAGGGAATTGGGTTTAAAATCTTAAGTTGAGAGGCTTAGGTAATGGAGTACCCAAGGGAGGGGAACCACTATACATTTTGTGTCCTTTGTGGTTTGAATTAATTGTGCAAATCTTTCTTGTTATTACTAATGTTGTGTTTGAGTGTTTGTGTGCGTAGCCATATCCTATATTTTAGATCCTATCACATTTTTGTGTGAAACTTTTAGAGACACCAAATAAGGCAAATATGCAGAGAGCGAACTTTTATAAAACTAGGGCTAAGATGGGTGTTAGGGCTAAGATGGATGGTTATGACCATTTTTTACAGAATCCTCGACTGAAGGAGGGTATTGATGTCAAGGTCAGAAATACATCATCCTATCCATCTTTCCTGGTGTGTGAGTAGGCACTTCTACCAAATAAGCCACCCAATGTCTCTTGAGTACCACCAATCCCTAATAATGACTCCTGAATAAAAGGTCGCGCAAGTCATGTACTGTTTTGCATAGTATTGATTTGTATAAGATGAAAAAGATATTAAAAAGCAAAAAAATTAGAAAAAGAGAAAAAAAGAGGAAATAGGAGAAGAGAAAAGCAGGAAAAGAGTTTATGAGTATGTAGTGTTTCCAATTGCATTGAGGCAATACCACCAAATAAAATTACGATCCGCCAATTATGCCCTTAACCCACCTTTTCTATGTTTCTGATCACCTGAATACTGGCCAAGAAATTCTAACTTAGTGTTAGGGTTATGGGAACTCAATTAAAGTGTTAATGCCAAGTGAGACCACCAAATATGGGTCATATGTGTGAATATGGTGAGAATGTGAGCTCTAAGAAAAGAAAAGAAAAGAAAATAAAAAGAAAAGAGAGAGAGAGAGAGAAAGAGAGAATGAATACAAAGGAACAAAAAGAGAGCATGATTTTTTGCCTCTTTCTCTGAGTTGAGTTACTTAATAATTTAGGAATCTAGATTCTATAGTAGTACATTCTATGTAGCACCAAGTGAGAGTGAGCCACCAAATAAACACATCCATTTCCCTCTGTCATTCTCTACCTAGGCTTAAAGCTGGGGTGGAACTCAAAAAAGAAAAATATCTTGGATATCCTGAGGGAAGAAGTCCACCTATCCCACTACAATTTTACTAGGGGTTAAGTACAGACTTTAAATGTTAATCAGGCCTTTCACTCAATTCTACTGCAAAGGCTACATAGCTGAACTTTCACATATCCGGATTTGTTGATTTCTTGATGAAACAAAAGGAGAAAAATCTTTAGTCAATCTATTTGATAAGAAGAATATGCGGTCCTTTAGGGATTAAACTTGTAAATAACTTAGCCATGCACTTAGTCTTGCATTTTCTAGGGACTAGCAAAGTTTAGGCATGGAGGTATGATTTTACAGCAATCATGGTTCCTAATCAACCTAAATAATGTTTGAACCTAGGTTAAATTGTGGAAATTGCACTCATATCTTGCATATCATCCATTGCATCAATCTATTTAGAATAAGATGAGATATCCCGCTAGTTAACGGTTTTTATTGCTAGTTGTTGATAATAAAGTGATCCAGGATGTAGGAGACAGTGTAAAACAACAATAAAGGAAGAGGAAGATCCCTACCCTTAGAAACCCTATGACAGCCTTCCTAAACCCAAACCACCTCCATTAGGACACCTTAGCCTCAAAACCCAAAAGTGCTATCCATGTTCTTATCCACCCTATCCCTCTCCCAAATACTTAGGAACCAAAACCCACATTAGAAAACCTAAAACCCACTCTCCATCACCTTTTAAGATGTCTAGACATCTGGCTGGACGTATGATTTCTGCATAATAACAATCCAAGTAGGCAGAACTCATACTGACACAGAATTGGACATCTAATTTAATGTTTAGACATCCAATTTTGTAATATAAGATGTCTGACCACTATTCTGGACGTCTGATACTGCTCTCTGGTTCCTGATTTTGGTGTTGGAAGCCTTAGCTTGCCTATTTTGACCTAGGAACCCCACCAGACACCCTAGGAAACCTAATTAGAGACCTCCTAAGCCTAGTCCACTTTCCATAGCCCTACTTATCCTATCCCTAACCCAATTGAACCATCCCATACCTAATTGGGTGCATCTACAGTCGATTGGGTGCACCCGAGCCTAATTTGATCGACCAAGGATCAAATTGACTAATACCTATTAGGGTTACCCTAGCCTGATCACATGCACACATCCAATTAGACTTGACCTAAACCTAATTAGGTTCACTCCTATCTAATTAGACTTCCCTAGTCCTAGTTAGGTCCATACCCACCCAATCTAGATTGACCCAATCTTTTTAGCACCTATTCCTACCAAAACCCACAATCAAGCCCTACGAAAAACACACACCCACACACACACACCACCTTCCTATTTTACACCAACCAGAATTCGACAACTGGTGAGATCTCTCTCTTTATCAACTGATGATTGGAAGATTGCGATTATTTCGCCATCGCGATTTGTGCTATTTGATGTGGGTGTGGGAGATGTTGAAAGATACTGCATTCAGACTTGTTTTTGGATGGACTATCAGTGATATGGCGGCGGGTATCCCCTTTTGATGGATCTTTGCCTGAACGTCCCCCTCAGAGATCAGCCTCCAGGTCTGGTGTTCTTGAGATCAGAGGTCTGCCTCTGCATCTGAGATCTAGGAATGTGGTGGAAAACATGATAGCTGGGTTTGCATCTGTGGCCGTGGATGCTGCTATTGGGCTGACTGAAGGGGATGCCAGTGTTCTGAATGTGAGGGTAAAGGTCTTCAGGGCTGGTGCCATTCCTGATAAACTGATCCTCAGATGTGGGGGCAGTTCTTGGATGCTCCTTCTAAATTTTATTGTGGCAGATCGAGAGGTCGTCTCTAAACTTCATCCCCCCTCTTATGCTATGGTGCTGAAATCTAAAACTCCTCCCTTGCATCCAAATTATGCTAATCAGGATATGATGGCAGAATGTTCTAATGCCAGGGAATTGGTGGATGGGGTAGGGAACCTGGGGGATGTAGAGACGTGAACTGAAGCTCTAGCCGGTGTAGCTGATGTGTCTCTGATCTAAGACCTCCCCTCCTGTGCTGAGGTGCTGATGTCCAAAGCCCCTTCCCTGCAACCACATGGTGACTCTCAGGAGGTGGTGGCAGAATTTTTGGAGAGAGGGAACTGATGGATGAGAAGGGGTGCTTAGGAATTATGGAGATGAGGTCAGAAGTTCAGGACATTGTAGATGATGTACCCCTGGTCCAAGAGGCAGCTGCAGTGATGGATGCTAATGGAAAGGAAATGAGTTTATCAAATGAAGTTGTGAGTGAGGATCTGAAAACCCATCTAGGTGAGTCTGATGAAGGAATGATTATGAATGTGATTAATGAGCATGCTACCTCAGATATGGTGGACCCTTCTGTGAGTCCTGTGAATTTGCAGACTTGCTCTCCTATGGCTGAAGTTGTGCATTCGAAGTCAAAGACTCCTTCTGCTAGGAGTTGGAAACCTCCCTATAAGCTAGGATTAAGAAGGCACACTCCCACACAAAAGGTTGATGAATCAGTCGTTGCAGCTGTGATGAAGGTTAGCAGGACTTCTGCAGCTGTGAAGGGGACAGACCTGATTCCCAAATGAAGATCTTGAGCTGGAATGTGTGTGGACTACGTGATAGAAGTAGGAAGGGGTTGCTAATTAGATATCTACGTGAATGGGAAATCGACTGTGCCATTCTTCAGGAGACACACGTTGACTGTGCTTTTGATAGGGCATGGGAAGAGATGAGGGCAGGATCTGCAAATGACCTTGTGGTGGTCAATTCCATTGGCAGATCTGGGGGAATTGCCATTTGGTGGAGGAAGCAGATGCTGTGCTTACAGGAGGTTTCCATGGCTAGGCACCTTCTGACCTGTAGATTCACGAGAGGCCAGGGGGACAGTGTCTTCTTGTGACTGGTGTATATGGGCCAAATGATCCTAACAGGAGGCAGGAACTGTGGGAGGACTAAAATTTGGCTGTAGAATTTGTAGGTGGGGGGGCTTGGCTTATTGGAGGTGACTTTAATTGTACTTTAGTGGGGAGTGATAGTCCTAATGGGGTGGTCGACAACTCCTCCACAGGATTTCAGTTGATGGTCCAGGCCTTGGGGATGTGCGAATTTCCATCATCAGGGGTTGAATTTACTTGGAGGAATGGCAATGGGCTCATGTGCAAGATTGACAGATTTTTTGGGAATGCTAAGCTATTAGATCTCTTCTAGATGTCATTTGTATGTGGTCTTGAACGTCCATTTTCTGACCATATACCTTTGATGTGGGATAATGGTGAGCAGGTGGTGGCTGGTTCCTATTTTAAATTTAGGAGATCTTGGCTGAGGGAAATAGGGTTCAGAGACATGCTTGCCTGGTGGTGGAGGTCATAGCAGGGTGAGGGCACAGCCACCTCCAGACTGGCTTCTAAGCTTAAGGCTCTGAAAGGCATGCCGAAGGAGTATGGAGATATTATCTCAATTCTTAGACATCAGAAGCGTCATGAGGCCTTGATGAAAATTCAGGAATTGCATACCAAGGAAGCTGTGGACCATCTATCTGAACTTGATCTTACTGATAGAAGAAGATGGTAGGGGGTGGTAATTGAAGAAGACCTGAAATTGCAAATGGATTGGAGGGAGCGATCTAGACAGCTATGGCTAAGTGAGGGGGATGCAAACACCAAATTTTTTCATTTGGCTACTAGCTCTAGGAGGAGAACAAATTTGATCTCATCAATGGTTGTAGAGGGGCAGAGAATTACCTCCTTATCGGATATCAGAACTGAGGCCGTCAGATACTTCAAGGAATCTTCAAGAGCTGCAGGTAGGGGCAACTGGAGAATGACAACAAATGATTTCCCCAGGATTAATGAGTATCAAGGGGCCAGCTTGATTGAATCCATTTCAGAGGCTGAAGTATTGAAGGCTATTAATGATCTTAATTGTGAAGGATCGCCTGGTCCTGATGGAATCTAGGTTTTCTTCTACAAAGAACTATGGGACATTGTGGGCTCAGAGGTTATGGGGGTAATTAGAGAATTCCAAACTGGCAATTTTAGCTTTGAAAGAATTAATAGATCTTATTTGTTACTTTTGCCTAAAACTCCAGGTGCTGAATCTTTCCAGGAATTTAGACCCATTGCTCTTTCTAACTCCATATATCTGGTGATCGGAAAGGTCCTGGCTAATAGATTGAGGCCTGTCCTGCAAGATTTGATCCATCCAGCTCAATCTGCTTTCCTCCTGTGTAGATCCCTACAAGAATCTTTTATATTGGCCCAAGAGATGGTTTGTGGCTGGCATAAGAGGAGATGCAAGGCTTTTATGTGGAAGGTTGATTTTCGTAAGGCTTATGACTCAATCAGCTGGCCTTATTTATGGGATGTGCTTAAAAGAAGGGGCTTTCCCCCTACTTGGATAGCTTGGGTTAAGAGATGTATTACGACGGCCTCCTTTACCCCTCTAATAAATGGGAAACCTTGTGGTGCATGGATCCAGCCTCAATGTGGCATCAGGCAAGGATGCCCCATGGCCCCATTGATATTTAATTTGGCAGTTGACAGTTTAGCCTGGTTTGTTTGTAAGCTTTCTAAAGTGCATCTTGTTAGAGGATATTCACTCTCTTGCAGGAACAGTCTGGCTCCCATTCTTCAATACGCAGATGATATTGTCTTTTTTGTTGAAGGATCCATGGATGGAGCATTGGCTTTGCATCACTTGGTTGATATCTTTGGTGAGCTTTCTGGACTGAGGTTAAATAGGGACAAGTCTGGTTTGGTCTACTTTCATTTATCTGAAGTGGAGCAAGAGGCCTTAGCAACCATCCTGATGACTCCCCGCATCAGTCTTCCTATTAGATATCTTGGGCTGCCTTTGAGGTTTTCTAGGTTGAAGAGAGCTGATTGAAATTGCCTTTTTGACAAGATCTCTATGAAATTTAACGATTGGCACAGTAGATTGTTATCCAGAGGTGGAAGGCTTATCTTGATCAATTCGGTGATCACCTCCAACCCTGTTTTCTACTTCTCCATTTTCAAAGCACCAAGATCCATTTGGAAAAGATTGGATGTGATGAGGAAGAGATTTTTTTGGAAGGGAGCTAGACACAAGGGTAGCTTCTTACAGCCTCTCAAATGGGATCAAATCTGCTATCCTAAGGAGATGGGTGGTCTTGGGATCAAGTCCTTGCAGCACTTTAATGATGCCTTGCTGCTCAAATGGGCAGTTAAGCTGCTGCAAGGTGATCTGAAACCGTGGTATGATCTGATAAAAGATAGATATGGAGCTTCCAACAATAGATTTTCTAGACTTCAGCCAAACTATCCATCACCTTTCTGGAAATCGGTAACTAAGGCTTTGGTTGATCACTTCCATCTGCTGCAACCATCACTTGGAGATGGTAGGTCTTTCAGATTTTGGAAGGAGGAATGGTCTGAATTGGGGGTCTTGAGGGAGCTCTATCTGAGAGCTTTTGATGCAGCAGCTGACAAGAATGCTTCGGTCAGCAAAATCTGGTCTTGCAGCAACAACAGTTGGATTCCGGATGATGTGGAATCCAGCAGCAGCAGAAGAACTACTTGGTTATGGGATGAGAAGAGAAGGCTTTTATTAGACCTTGAAAATTTTAGACCTAGGCCTGGAACGAAGGACAGATATCTGTGGCATGGGATCTATAGTGTCAAATATGGGTATAACAGAATGCTAAATTTTGAAGAGGGATGGAGACATGATCCATTGATAAGAAGATATGGTTGTTAAAAATTCCTCTCAAGGTACAAATCTTCCTTTGGCTGTGCAGGAGGGATGGGTTAATCACAAGTGACCTATGCCACAGAAGATTGGGTACTGATCATCATGTGTGTTTTTTATGTGAGATGAGAACTGATAATGTAAATCACCTCTTCTCTTCTTGCCTTATCATTGATGTCATCTGGAGAAAATTTGTCAGGAGCCTTTACCAGAGTGGGATTCTATGTGGCATGGGTTTGTATGGAAGGCAAGGAATGAGAGAATTCTTTAGGAGAGGCTGGTATGTTGTGAGAATATTGTAAGAGAGTGCTGGTCCCTCATATAGTCTTGGGGATCCTTTTTGTAATCTCCCTTCTTTGCACATAATATACTACTCCGGACTGCTATCGCAGGACGATAGCTCTCCTTTCTGTTTCAAAAAAAAAAAACTATACTGCAACATTATTTTCCTCAAACTCATGATTTCCATGCTTATCATCAACCAATTGATGCACACAGATCTAATTGGCCTAAACTGGCTATTTATGCATGTTTCTAGTGTCATTGAGGTATTCATCATTATAAATATTGCATAACATGCATCATCATGCATTTAGGTTAGATTGTATAAAATTTAGATTATTTTTCTTTTTTTGTGGTCAAGGACAGGCATATATTAATCGAGGCCTCGAACATAAGATCCAACCATACGGATCTAATCAGGGCAATGATCAGAGTTCAACAACTTCAAGATCGACCTGATCGGACTTCTGTAGCAACAAATGCTGTTCGAGAGAGATCAGAGGTCAAGGGGCTATGTGGCGTAAATCCATACTTCAGATGACAAATCCAACTGCATGGATTAGTTCAAATTGACGATCGTAAACCAACGGCATGAAAATCGATTCAATCTGGTATCTGTGGTGCCATCTATAAGACAAAGAAGTTGGATGGCCAAGATGGTGCCACATGGTGCCATCTCAGCTGCCCAAACCACCCAGGGCTCATCCACTGCAACTCCCTCTCCTCATTCACTCATTAGATCTGGGCCATTGGATCTTGATCCAATGGCCATGAGCGCACACACCTGGAATCAAAACTCGACCAAAGAGGACACTTGGCACATTGATCTTTCACTCTTTCGCGAAGCCAGCAGTGTCAGTTCAAAGCGCCATTTGCCTCAAATTAAGTGTGCATGTGGAGCTTGGCAAAATTGTGTCATTGGATGCCGAGTGGGCAGTCGATGATAAGGCTATGTACCGCACCTAGATGCCATGGTTTGCACATGCACAATCAAACATGACCCTACATGAGGGATCGCATGCGTGGGCGTGCGTTGAACACACAAGTGCAGGTGCATCCTAAGCCATTCGATCTAGTGATCAGATGGCTGAGGTTACCTGAACATGGTGCGTGCATTGAAGCAAAGGAAGAGGAGGAGGTGGGGCATGCATGGATCTACACCAACATTCAGCCTTTCATGACGTTTATATCTATAACTAAAGGCTGATGCATTTAATCTTCTAAGCCTTAAATGACATTTTTGTCCCCAACCTCTACACCTATAAAAGGGCCTACTCCCACCACATTTCCATCGTCTCTTACTCTCTTCTGTCACCCCCTCTAAAGCTTTATGAGCTTGTCCCAAACCTGGGATGATCCATTAGAGTTTAAAATAAAAATTTTCCACCTTCTCATCTCCATAAGTGGAGCACCCACGGTTGTCCTCTCACCGTCGTTCAGGAAGCAGATCCCGCTACAATGTCACCCTACCCCATCCTCCATCCTCTGTCCTTGTTCTCCCTCGTCCATCATCTCACCACCCTTGTTCGGGCACTACATCAACGCAGCTCATCTTCCAAGTAGTCGTCGAGGAGGATAACCTCTCTCCACCTTCTCTGTTATTGCTTTCTAGTATAGATTTTCTACTTTCTAGTGTAGTGATTAGTTGTAATGAACATCAAATTGTGGTAATGAAATTCCTATTTATTCTCTCTCTATTTTCTCTTTATTTGTATCATTATTTTTCTCTCTCCTCTATTATTTATTCACTAAGTAGAGAGCTAGCATAGATTTAAATCGACCAGCTAATCTGCTTCGTCACAATAAACCAAAAGCAATTTTTGATCAAATGTACACCTTCCCATGGTCGACCTGGGACTCACCAGTGTTTTGATTAAATTATTTGTTTAACATATTTTTATGCAATTGCAATGATAGTGTTTTCAAAACTTAAATTTTCAATGTACAAATTCCTCTGCAACACCAATTAAGTTAATTAATCTATCAAACTGAAAATTGATCGACCAATTAAGTAAATTGATTGACCAATTTGGTTCAAATGATTTTTCTCATCATTCCATGAATGCTCCATTTTCACATATAAATAGGTCTCCACTCCTTTCATTTATAAACCCACATTCAAAGAGAAATCCATCTAAGGAAAGAGCTCTCGTGCTTTCTCTCAAAGTGCTTCTACGCTTCTGTTTTCACACTCTCTAAAGCACATATATTCGAACCTCTGCAAAAATCCAGTTTGACTTTCCTTATGGTTCCATAGGATTATATTATTTTTATTTTACTTGTTGCTTTGATTATGGATCCCAAGCTGTTGGGAGAAATCCATTGTTGCTATTGTTCTTGTGCTTCTCTTCAGGTTAGTAAGAGAAGGGATCATTGTAAATTGTGCCACCCTCATTCAAGTGGTATGTTAGTGGATTAACTAGCGTTGCCTAACCAAAAAAATCCTAAGTTCGGGGGCTTACGTAGTGGTTTTCACTCGATTTCAGTTTCCACTATAAATCTAGGTGTAATCTGTGCTTGATTCTGTTATGGATATATTCATAATATTTTTTAAGCGATAGTATTCACCCCTCCCCTCTGGCATACTTTACGACCTAGGTGCACCCTTCATACACTTGGGCCACAAGTCTAGCTTTGTTTCTAATTACTTCTCCTGATTCATTCAGTTTATTCCTGAAGACCCATTTGGTTCCTATGATGGCCTGAGAGTCAGGTTTTGGAGCAAGTTCCTGTACTTGATTTCTTTTAAATTGGTTCAATTCTTCTTTTGCAATAATCCACCAATTATCAGAAAAGCTGTTCTTAACATTTTATGGTTCTAACTGAGAAACGAAAGTTGTGAAAGCTAAGGTGTTGACGGAAGATTTGGTTTGAACTCCTTTGGATAGTTCTCCTACCACTAATTCTTTTGGATGATCCTTCATGTAAGATATATCTTTTTGTAATTCATCCAAAATGTTTTCCTCTGGTATGTTTGAAGGATCTCCGACTTGGTCATCATCATCATTTAAAGAAGATTGAGGTTGAACTAGTGTCTCATCAAATGATACATGCATAGTTTCCTCAATGACAGAATTCTTCTTATTGAATACTCTGTAGGCTTTACTTCTAGTTGAATAACCTATGAAGATTCGTTCTAAACCCGTAGCATCAAATTTATCAAGATTATCCTTCATGTTAAGTATAAAGCATCTACAACCAAACATCTTGAAATAGGAAATTTTAGGTGTTCTACCATGATAGAGTTCAAAGGGTGTTTTGTTTAGGCTTGGTCTAATCAAGGATCTATTTTGGATATAACAAGCAGTGTTTATTGCCTCAGCCCAAAAATATTGAGGTAGCTTTGACTCACATAGCACTATGAGAGCACACTCTTGCAAGGTCCTATTTTCCCTTTCCCCTACTCCATTATGAGGTGCGACTCTAGGAAAAGCAAATTCATGTTTTATCCCATATCGATGATAAAAATAAGAAAAAGATTAATTTCAAACTCTTCGTCGTGATCACTTCTAATCCTAATGACTTTAGATCATTTCTCAATCTACAGTCTTCTTACTAGTTTACTAAAAACACTAATAGTTAGATCTTTACCTTTTAAGAAGGATACCTATGTAAATCTCGAAAAATCATCCAATATGACTAATCAATATCTGTACCTACTTAAGCTTTTAGATTTGAACTGAAGTAATTCCAGGGGTCAAGAGGTGCTAACCATCCTTTTTTGTTTAAAGGGATTTTTGGTTTGTTTATTAACTTGACAAGAATCACAAACTTTGCTTTTCTTGAAATTGATTATTGGTAGGCCTTTGACATGCTCATGTTTTGCAAGTCTACTGATGTTCTTCATGTGAACATGACCTAGCCGTTTGTGCCAAAGTATTGCCTCTTCGTCAGATGCAACAAGACATTCAAGGTTGTTGCATTTGTTGAAGTTGACAATATAAATATCATTATGTTTGTTTCATTTTAGAAGAATTTGTTTGGTTCCCTTATGCCTTATTTTAAAACCTTTTGTGGTGAAAGCAATTTTGTACCCTTTGTCACAGATTTGACTTACACAAGGAAGATTATGTTTTAATCCACTGACTAGATGCACATTATCAGTAGAAGTAGAGGTGTTACCAACATGGCCAGTACCAATAATACGGACCTTGTGGTTGTTCCCAAACATGACTGTACCACCTTCTTGGCAGTGGAGTTGCAGAAGCAGGCCTTCCTTATCATTTGCTTGGAACACCCACTGCCCACGATCCACCTTCTTTCTTCTCGACCCTGTCATTTTTTTGTATTTGTGAGGTCTTAGATCGTTGGATCTATAAATTGACTTCAGGTTTCCATTTGTTTCTCGATATGTCCACCTCTTATATTCTACTTGACCTAGAAAATAGGAATTCAAGAGTGCTTTTGGTACCCATATTTTTTTGGGTCCATGGTGATTAGCTGATGCTGCCTATTTAGGCAAACTACCATTGTCTTTACTTTGACTAGAACTAGATGCTCCATCATCATTTTTAGGTATATATCCTAAGCAAAATTTTTTGCTGCTCTAGGTTTGTATTCTTAAAAGTTTATGCAAATTTTGACTACCTTTAGTGAATTTTGCTAGATCATTCAAAGGAATAACAGAGTACTCTTTTAGTTTGTCTATATCTATCTTTACATTATCCTTTTGTGATCCTAGTGAAGTAATTTGAACAGATAACTCCTTATTTTGTGAAGCAAGTGTATCTTTTTGTGCTTTCTCTTCTCTTAAGGCTTTTATTCAGCTTTTATTTTCTATTTTCAGTGATTTAGCTATGTCATGCATGATGGGAACACCATCATGAGCCATAACTAGCTCATTTTTGACCCAATTAAGTCAATAAATGCTTCTACATAATCGCCAAAGAGTCACAAGTCATTGCACATTCATTCTCGAAGAAAAATAAGAAACTAGGGTTAAAATTTTCATTTTAGCAGCTCATCTTGAATGCAGTACAACCAAGGGATTTCTCAGAGGTTGAATGAATGCCACTTGTTCTTAATAAGATAACAAGTGGGATAATATAGACAAAAAAGGGATTATACATGTTCTGAGAATTAAATGAATTTTGAAATCTTAAAAATAGACCTGCTTAATTAAGTGAGGTTCTGATCAGAATAAAATTCACCCAAACCCTCTAAAATTCATTGAAAAATATTCTATAGGGCTAAGAACTTTCAATTTGAGCATAGGAACCCGTTTTGACCAGAAATAGAACCACAGACAGACATTTACCCTAATTTGGGTTTTTACATAAATTACCTTGTCAAACATGGTTAAAACAGAAATCCAACTTTGCCATTGGATTCCTTAAGTTCAAATTATGTTTCTATCAAAATTTGGACCCAAGATGAATTTGTCTTTACCTAGTTTGCAAATTAGTTTTGTCTAATTTCATTTTTACCCTTAACTTTCAAAATTCTTTCAAAATTATTTCAAATAGGCCCCTAACTTTATCTCCATTCTCACAAAAAGGTCCCTACCTCCATTAATCCTATTCCTAGTTTCTCCGACAACCTTAAAATGGAAAGAACACTCAGATTTCTTGACGAATACCTTTCAAAATTGAAAGGGAAGTTCATCAAGAAATTCCCTTCCTATTGGACCCAATCCTAAGCCCTAAAACTCACCCAATCTCTCATGCGAATGCATAAGTGATTTGGGTCTCAAGAAATTTCTATTTCCGACGAAGCTTTCAGAGCTTGGCAGGCTTCATTCCCAAGCCAAGGCAGTCACTAAAGGCCTATAAAAGACCCGCAGAGCTCACCGAGTTTCCTACGCTCGAAATCTGTCGAGATTCCCTGTAATTCCACTGTCTCTTTCATGGCCAAAGGTTCCTCGACATCAAACGATCCCCCACTATGTCTCCTCAACGTCCATCCACAATACCAGAGGCGGATCTATCTTCCTCACCTCCTTTCGCATCTCCCCATACTAGAAGACACCTCCTTTTCTGTCATCCTCGCCGTTTCTTCCCACCGGAGCCACCTTCATCTCCAGCATCAACCACACCTCAACCGCTGCTATCTCTACCTCGTTTCATCCACTACCAGCCTAGCTAAGTCCCCTATTCCATTTACTTTATTTTCGCATTCACCCCACCTTGTTTCAACCACCGACGACCCTCTGCAACTTCATCTTCTTCATCTCCGGCATCCTCGTCGTTTCTTCCCACCGGAGCTACCTTCATCTCCAGCGCCAGCTGCACCTCAACCGATGCTATCTCTACCTCGTTTCATCCACTACCAGCCTAGCAAAGTCCCCTATTCCATTTACTTTATTTTCGCATTCACCCCACCTTGTTTCAACCACTGACGACCCTCTACGACTTCATCTTCTTCATCTCCGGCAACTCCTCCGGCGAGCCCATCTCACCACCACAGACCACCAAACTCCTTGTCGACTACCTTAAAACCTCCGCCTCACCTCTTTGCTCATTTCCCCTCTCCTTATTCACCACTTCACTCACTCATGCACACCCCCAAGCATACCCACTTTCACACACACAGACCAACCGCGACGCGCACCCCCGGACCATGAGATGCCACAAGAAAACCCCCCGTTGCACTCGTCGTAGTCCAGCGATCCTCCCTGAACACTCTAGAAGGGTCGAAAGCCTATTTTTCTGATTTCAGGCATGGGTCATCTCTGCCATTGACGCAAAGCTCTGAAGCAAGCTTCAGAGCTTGTTCCTTACCTGCAGCTCCAGGACTCAACTCCAGCAGCTGCAAAATTGAGTTAGGTGTATCCCCACACAGTCAATTGGAGCTTTTGACCAGAGCCTCTATACCAATTCAACGAAGGAAGTCGCTACTTCAACTGCGTGACGAAAGGAGGGTGGGATAGTTCCACCTTGGAAGTAGCAGAGTCCCTTCGGACACATATATTGAAAAAGTGTTAGAGGTTATTCGCCTTATAACATGGGGTGAGGTCCCACTCACCGACGCACACCTGTGCCTCATCCGCGACTCTGTCCCCCGTGGATCTGGCCGACCCGTTTACCCGCCTTGACTAACCTACACTCCTCTCTCACCACCGTACGCCGGTGAACCTCAACCCAGGTGTGTACGATCCGATAACCTGATTGCCCATGGCTCTGGGAGAGCAAATCCTAGAGAGAGAAGGAGGATAGCTGCATAGGTTGGGGATAATTTTGCCCCAGTGAGACAATGACACTTAGCCAGATTTACAAGAAAAGAAAAAGGAAGCAACAGAAAGGAAGGAACAGAGAATGAAGAAGAAATCCAAGCACTGTAGAATCAGAAGTTTAAGATGTCTGATCCTACCATCAGACGACACAGTTGAGCATCATTTAATATATTGATATTTGAGTTCCTTAACTATTATTGTAAGGTGTGTATGGTGGTTTAAACCACCATTTTACTCCATTATTTTTGCAAATTGATACTTGATCCTAGTGCTGCATTATTTTGAAATAATTCTTGATTTCAATACTATGGCTTTCTTATCTTATATTGCAATTTTTGAGATTTAAATTCCCATATTGATCCCTGTGTTCGACCTCAGAATTTTTCGAGTAACAAAATCTATTTGTCTTCAAAGTGATTTCGACTATATGACAACGCGCATTTTAAAATGACTATATCGGCTTGTTAACATTTTGGCACTATTGCTGGGGAGCAACAGGCAATTTAGAGCTCTTGATTGCAATTCCTAATTTGGTACTAACTTGCTTTATCACTTTGTTGTTGTTTCAAGAGGGATTCATTGAAGAAAGTTCAGCTGCACATCAAACACGCCAGGGGTAGGCAAGCTCTATCTCTTCACTCTTAAGCCCCTATTTCTGAAAAGGTTAAAAGGGAGAAGATCAATTAGGGCTACCTGTATTTTATTCTTAGATTAATCATCAAGTTGCCCAATTTGATACATTCTAATTTGAAAACAACAAACCCTGATTTGCGCACCTACTTAAAGTTTAAGGTATTTAGGGCTACCACATTCTTGTTTGAGCCCTAAGTATCACATTTGGACAAATTAAATCGGACCAAATCTAGTGCCAACTAGGGTTTCTAGTTTAAGGATTTAGAAACACACTTGTTTAAACAAGAATCAACTTTCCCAAATAGTGTGTGCCTAAGCCTTGATTGAATTGATCTATTCATGCAAACCTTAAAAATCAGGGTCTTAATTTCACTTGAATCTTAAAAGAGGGACCTAAATTTCTCAAAGGACAAACAGGTGAAGTTGACCCACCTTGTTGAGTCAACCAATTTGTAAATTAGGTCACTCTTGCACTCAATACATCTTAAAAGTCCAAGTGAAATCCTAAGCACCCTTGATCTTAATTAAAACTGATAGACTTAAGAGGTCAAGTCCTCATTCCGGTCTACCTGGACCATCAGTGATAGGAGAGGTCAGGTGGGGGAAACACTATAACCCGTGGGGATGCTCTACTGTGTAGGGGTCTTCGCGAGTCTCCCTCTCTAGCTACCCAGGTAATTCCCAAGTGGATGGCTTTTTGACCAAGGGGTATCATCCGCCCCGAGCCTCTATAGCCATCCAAAATTTTTGGGTGTCTTGATTAGGTCCACCACATTCTATTCTCGTCCAGTCTATCTGTGCTGTTTGATAGGAGGTCCTTAAGACCACCCTTGAGGCCTCCATTAGTTATTCACTCCCATCGAGGCCAGGCCTCGACTTTCGTGTTTATGCGGCAGCCCCATCACATAGAAATATCTTTTGATTCATCTGGGCCTAACTCTCCTTCTTCCATCATCATGGAACAACCAGCAGAAGAGAACAACCTTGAGTATCAGCTTCAACGCCTTAATGATTTATTCCAAGCCATTGTGAATCCACCATGACGTCCTATGATGCAAGATCATTACAATCCCACTGTGGTGGCGATCGAACCTCGAGTCCAAATCTCGGCTAGAGGTCCTGATACTGAACTCAAGCCCAACATGATTCATTCTATTCCGAAATTTCATGGGATCAATTCCGAGGATCCTTTCCAGCACATTAAATAGCTGAAGCATCTAGCCTGAACATTCAGGTCAGATGTTAAAAATTGGGATATTCTTCTCATGAAAATGCTCTCCTTCTCTCTCATGGACAAAGCAGCACATTGGTATCAGACTCAAACACTTCCAATCATCACATGGTTTGGATTACAATCTGAGTTTTTGAAATAGTTCTTCCTAGTTGGTCGGACGAATGCCTTATGACACCAGATCACAGATCACGCACTTCACACAATAGCCTGGAGAACCACTTCACGAAGCATGGTTCATTTCTTGGATCTCATGCAAAAGTGCCACCATCACGGAGTTCCGAAATGGGAATAAGTCCAGTCTTTTTACCAGGGACTCCATGAAGATATCCGATTATTCGTCAATATAACTTGCGGAGGAAATATCATGGGTCAACACGAAGACACTGTATGAGAGATTCTCGAGAATATGTGCGAGAACTCCATGAATAATGACTCAATTGGCATATTCGACCGGACAAATGCTCGTGCATTGACAAATCCAAGGGGAGCACAAGAAATGCAGGGCCTATCTTCTTCTGTCGACTTGGAATTGATGGCCAGTCATTTGGACAAGGTTTCCATTATTGAGAAGAAGGTGGATGAGCAAACTCAACATCTACAGTAAGCCACCTCTACACAAAGCCTGTTCGCACAGCCGTCCTCTCGGAGGGAAGCTGTGCATAACATCGACCTCCGATCTTCTCAGGGGTTGGACCCGTATCCATCTCCGTCTGACTCCAAGTCTGGAGGAAACTTCCGACCGGCCTATTCTAGTTGGGGGAACTTTGAACCCTCGTATTCTGACTTTTCTTTGGTTCCTCAAATCAACGAGGACCTCAACACCATCCTGAATGACCCATTCTCTAATACCTATAACCCTAGATGGAGAAATCATCCTAATTTCACATGGGCAGGAAAAATCAGAATCAAAGACCACCGTATTAGCCCCATCCACAAGCTTCTCGTCCATATCAGTCACCTCAACCTGTCCCAACCCCACCTATCAATCTGGGCCAACTCAAGGAGATTAAATGACCTTATCATTCAGACTCTAGCTAACATTCTAAAGATGAATGCGGCTATGCAAAAACAGCACAAAGATGAGATCATAGAGGTTCGCAATCAACTCGCCTAGATGGCAAATTCCTACCAACCTGGTACATTCCCTTCGCAACCTCTACTTAATCCCAATAACATGCCAAATCAGAGGAGTGTTAAAACCCAAACCAAGGCCAAGCCCACATGGTTTATTAGGCCCCTTTTGCTCCATCACCCAACATGATGGAAGCTTCGACATCATACTCAGGATTTTAGCAGCAGCCACCTATTTTACCTACACCAAACTAGAACCAGGTAGGAATGAATTCAGTTACGACCCATAGTGGCCAAGCAACACAGGACTCACCTTACCCAAGCCACTATCAGCCTGGTAGTGCCAACCCAAACCCTAGGATAGTCAACCAGGATACCCCTGTCCCAGATCAAGAACCTAGATCTAATCAAAGTAACCATCTAAGGTTCCATTTCGCGAGATCTTGACCAAGGGAAGGAGGACAACCAAACCCATGGCACCTGAAGAGGACCTAGTCAAGCTCTTTGAATAGGTCCATACAGACATCCCCTTGATGGATGCAATTTGCCACGTACCGGCTTATACATGATTTCTGAAAGACGTGTGTCCACCTAAGCGTAAGCCGCAAACCAAAAGTGGGAGCCCAATCGTATTGTCAGAGCAAGCCAACACCATCATTTTGAGTAAGCTCCCATCTAAGGCAAAAGACCCAGGTACTACCCTGATTTCCTGTACAATTGTTGATATCCAATTTGATAGAGAGTTATTTCATCAAGAAGCCTCCATAAACATAATACCTACATCCCTACTTGACCATCTTGAGGAATCTATGCTCAAACCAACGGAGGTGACATTACAGTTAGTAGATCGATCTATTAGGTCACCTGAAGGAGTTCTTGAGGATGTCATTGTTAGGGTTTGAGATTTCTATTTCTAGGTGGATTTAATAGTCTTGGATAAAGATGCTCTAGAGAATCAGAAAAACATACCGATCATACTAAGGAGACCCTTTCTGGCCACTGTTAGGGCAAACATTAATTGTGAGGAGGGCCAAATTGACCTAAAATTTGGGAACCAAACACTAAGGATTGACATCTTTAAGGCCCAACAAAGGATTAATTGTGGGGTTATAGAACAAATATGTGTTATCGAGGTTGTGGTTGACAATTGGTATATCGAGGAAAACCTGACTACTTCTGATCGACCACAAGAGGATTAAAACAGCAATTAGAGGAGTCCGAACTCAATGTAGACATACCCATAGCTCCTTCCCTTGCTCGCGACACCCACCATGAACCACCCACTGCTACTGATAACCCTATTTTAGAACTAAAGCCTCTTCCCGATCATCTAATGTATGTATTTTTGGGTTCCAATAAGATGTTTCCTGTGATTATCAACTCTAGACTCACACCTGATCAGAAATCCCGTCTGATTTCTGTTCTCCAGCAACATTGAAGAGCCATTGGATGGACTCTCGATGATTTGACTAATATTAGCCCCTCTTATTGTACAGATCACATCTATACTAAACAGGGCACACGACCTTCCTGTGAAATGCAGAGACGTCTGAATCTAAATTTGTAGGAGGTCATGAAAAGGGTGATCATTAAGTGGTTAGATGCTGGGATCATCTACCCGATCTCCTACAGTCGGTGGGTGAGTCCAATCCAGGCTATGCCTAAGAAGGCAGGACTCACTGTGATCATGACTGAGACCGAAGAAATCATACAGACCCGTGTGGCAAATTCATTGAGAGTCTGCATTGATTACAGAAGACTCAATACCTCCATGAAGAAGGATCATTTCTCACTACTATTTATTAATTAGATCCTCAAAAAACTAGCAAGAAATAAATTCTTTTGCTTCTTGGACAGGCACTTCCGCTATAACCAGGTGGCAATCCATCCTGAGGACTAAGAGAAGACCACTTTCACCTACCCCTTCGGGACATACATGTTCCGAAGGATGCCTTTCGCTCTCTGCAATGTACCCACTACTTTTCAGGGTGCATGCTTTCCATATTCTAAGATATGGTAAGTGAATATCTGGAAGTTTTCATGGATGACTTCTCAGTTTTTGGTGAATCATTTGACGATTGCCTCCTACACTTGGTCCAGATCCTCAGGAGGTGCATCGACATGAATTTGGTTCTTTCCTAGGAAAAGAGCCACTTCATGGTTCCAAAGGGAATTGTCCTGGGACATCTCATCTCTGAGAAAGGCATCTAGGTTGATAGAGCCAAGGTAAATCTAATTTCCAAACTCCCTATGCCTAGCTCAGTCAAAGACATCCGATCCTTCTTGGGGCACGTCGATTTTTACCGTTGATTCATTGTTGATTTCTTAAAAATCGCACGCCCCCTGACTAATCTCTTAACTAAGGATGTCCCTTTTGAAATCACCAAGGAATGCATTAAAGCTTTTGAGATCCTGTGTGATCGAGTTACCCATGCTCCGATCCTACAGTCCCCTGATTAGTCTTAACCCTTTGAGGTCATGTGCGATGCATCCGGTTACGCTGTAGGTGCGATACTTAGGCAGAAAATTGATCAGAAACCTATGGTCATCTACTACGCTAGCAAGACACTTGACAAGGCTTAGCGTAACTACAATGTTACTGACAAAGAGCTGCTAGCCATAGAATTTGCCCCGGAAAAGTTTAGATTGTATCTTTTGGGTTCCCATGTTATCATTTACTCTGATCACATTACTGTGAGGCACCTCCATGAGAAGAAGGACGTGAAAGCTTGACTAATCTGCTGGATCTTGCTGTTGCAAGAGTTTGACCTCAAGATTTGTGATAAGGTGAGAAAACAAACAAGGTAGTTGGTCACATGTCCTGCCTTCCTTCTGACATAATCAACCCTTTTGGAACCATTACGGATCATTTCCCCAATGAGCACCTCCTAACTATCAGTACGAGGTTTCCATGGTTTGCTGATCTAGTAAACTACCTGGCATCACATCAGATCCCGTCGATTGGCCGAAGGCCAAGAAAGATAGGTTACTCTCCAATGCCAACTGCTACATTTGACAAGACTCGAACCTCTTCCGCGTAGGTGCTGATCACATTATCAAATGGTGTGTTCCATAAACGAAAATTTAGGACATATTTACCTTCTACCATGACCAGTCCTTCGGTGGTCACATCTCTGGTCACAAACCGCCGCAAAAATCCTCCAATGCAGCTTTTACTGGCCCACAATTTTCAAAGATGCGTACAATCACTGTAAGGCATGCACTCGTTGCCAGACCTTGGGCAACATGAGCCACTAAGATATGATGCCTCTACAGTCGATTCTCGTATGTGAAATCTTCGATGTCTGGGGGATTGATTTTATGGGAACCTTTCCTGCTTTGGATAGTTTTGAATATATTCTTCTGGCTATTCACTATGTGTCCAAATGGATCGATGCCATTCTTACCTGAACCAATGATCATAAGGTAGTAATGAAATTCATTCATCAGAACATCTTCTCGATTCAAGATTCCACATGCCATAATCTCTGATGGAGGGACCCATTTCACAAATTCTCAATTCAGATCACTGATGACCAAATGCGGGGTGTCACACAGAATCTCTACTCCTCGTCACCCCCAAACCAATGGTCTACGTGAGCTATTGAATCCGGAGATCAAGAAAATCTTCCAGGTCACTATTCGACCTAACAGGAAAGACTGCTTATCCTGACTTTTGGAAGCTTTGTGGGCTTATAGAGCCACCCACAAAACCCAATTAGGCATGTATCCCTTCAGATTAGTCTATGGGAAGGCATGTCACCTCCTTATTAAACTGGATCACAAAGCCTATTGGACAATACGGAACTGCAATCTCAATCTTTCTAAGGCAGGAACATATAGAAAGCTTCAAATGAACGAGATCGATGAATTACGCCATGATGCATGTAAGAACTCACGAATTAACAAAAAGCAGGTTAAGGCATTTCACGATAAACACATATCTAGAAAGATCCTTTTTGCTGGTCAAAAAGTCCTACTCTTTGATGCCAAACTCAAACAATTCCCAAGAATACTAAGATCAAAATGGATTGGACCATACCTTGTCCGATGAATTTTTGGAAATGGAGATATCGAAATCAGTCAAATCAACCATGATTCAGAACCTTTTCTTGTGATCACTCACAGACTTAAATCATTCATTGAACTCACCGATACAAATTTGGCTGAGATACCTTTTACCCTCAATTCTCGCTAAGTTCATTGCGCCCAGCTGATGGCGTTAAACTTGGTGCTTAAAAGGAGGCAACCTGTCATTTTTGAAAAACCCCGAAACCCTTCCTGACACATCATATGCTGAACTCATATTGCACTTTGGGGTTCATCCATTAGAACAACCGACTCCACCTCTAGTACCCATACCCAAGGTTGAAATCATCTGCAATAGTCATCTTGACCCATTCACCCACCCATCACCTATTCTAGTGAATGATCAAAGTTGAACTCGAACCCACTTAATTTACATTGAGGACATTGCAAATCATAAGCATGGGGGAATAGTAAAGTGCAAAATGCCGTGAAAATCACTTCACAGGAAAAGGTTTCATCAAAAAAATCACATATTCCAAAAATACCAACAAAATAAAAAAAATATTGAAGAGGAATAAAAATATGAGAGGAAAGGAAATTTTGATGGCATATTTGACTTTGATGAGAAAAAGGGTAGGAGAAAAAATGTCGAAAATGAGAAAAATTTGAAAAGAAAAGAAAAAGAGGTAGTCATTACTAGAAGATTAAGGAATTAACTAAGTTCTAGACCATATCAAAAGTAAGAAAGGTAAAAAGTACTAATAGAACAGAGAAGAGATTAGGTGGAACAATGATTTTAGGTCTTTTGGGCTCGTGCACTTAAAAATTCAAGTACCCACTAAGATTTAGATAGTGCTCAAGAGGTCAGGGAAAATGCGAAGCTTAAGTATTAGGTCTAAGGCTTAAGGATTATTCGGCCTCGTGAACTATCCCTAGGTTTGTGGGACCCGATAACCTAAGACCCCAATCCACACACTGTCAGGTTCAGTGCGCCTAAGTATCAAAATCACGTAAATGCGTTTAACTGGTTCTGAAAAAGTCACCTAGATTAGGAGTGGCTGATCAACTCAAGTTGATTTGGACGAGTTCTCGACGTAGAGAGGTGGGAAAATTTCCCTCAAAGACGAGCAATAACATATCGTCTCCTCGATGCTTGTCTCTTAGGATATCTACATATCCTACCGGAGGCATGTAAGCACCCTGTGCTGGTTCAGATGCCATGGGCAGCATTATCCCGAAATGTCGATTGGCAGGGTCCAGATTTAGCTACGGAATGCCATGGCAGTGCTATCTCGAAGCATCGATTGCTAGGGACCCTGCAAGGATTGATGATGAGGACTAGGAATATGATACAGACTGTGTTGTAAAGCCAATCTGAAGCTAGAAATAAAAATAAAGAGAGAGAAAACTCTTCAGAAATGAAGAAAAATTCCTCTGTCTCTCTCTGAGAAAACACACTGCAAACTAAACCAAGGCTAAAACATGTTATATGAATGGGTGTTTTAACCATGGGTAAATCATAGGTCTTAATTGACCTAAATTAGGCTAGAACTTAGCATAAGTTAGGGTAATTCATGCATGCATAAGCATTATCTACATCTTTACTGCTTTACTTTATCTATGCATAAAATAATGTTATAAAGTGCTGATTAAGTGCATTATGTCAATTGCAGGCAACAAGCTAATCAGAAGCTAGATCGGGAGCTGGATCTGAAGTTGGATCTAGAATAACGGGTGTTGCAGCAGGTCTGGAGCATAAGACTTAGATTAGATATCGTGAATAATGATGTAAGGGAGTTAAGGTATGCAATTCTATTAAGTAGGAATAAAGCAGTAAAATGTGTCAATTACCATTACCCAAGTCAATTGGACTCATTGGGTCCAATTGTGCTTAGATCTCAACCAACACAAGTCCAATTGGACTTAGTGAGAGTCCAATTGACCTAAGCCCAAACTAATTGAGTTATTTCACTCTCAATTAAGTTCACACTCATTCAATTAAACTTGGGTTAACTTTAATTGCAATTTCCCCTTAGCAATTAGGGTTTGTAACCCTAATTCAAGGCATACACCTACGTAAACCCCTTAGGACCTAAACTACACCACCTAGCCACATAGGGCATGACTACACACACACACACACCCATTCACGCACTCCCTGTTGGGAGATCATAGATCGCATTTTTGATAAAAGCGTCGTAGTATAGTTGCAAAATACGATCCAACAAAGATATTGTTTTGTAAAAATAACGAGACTTTGAGTCCCGGTCGTTCGTCTCTAGGAGGCGTTGTTTTTGCTTTTGAAATAGATCTTAAGGCTGCTCTACTTTATTTAAACGACATGCTGGTCCGTAATAATAGGCAATTAAAACAGGCATTTAAATCACACAAATATATAATCATTCAGCTCGTGGTGATTTCAAACACCTAAGAGATATATATATATATATAAAATGCAATTTCATTCATCATTGGAGAGTTGTTGCAACAGGAAATCTAGGGGAAAGCTTTTACATGAATGCTTAAAAATTAAACCTAACTACCAGAAAACAATTGCATACAAGAATCAACGGGGGGATTTCTCATGCATCATTGGGGGAGAAGTAAGACTACTCTACTAAGCAGTAAATGAAAGTAATAAAAATTATGAAGCATGATCTAGAGCTAGACGAATAGAGGGCATTCAGGGGTGGTACCCGATGGCCTTAGAGTGGTCGAGAGGAGAATGAGGGGCGGCCAATATAGCTTAGGCCAACCCTTACAGAGAAGTAGGGTTGATCCAGCATCCCGGCATGGTGTCCTCCATGGTGGTGGTAGTGAGCTCATGGAGGTGAAGTGAGTGGCTAAGTGGAGGTGGCGTGAATGGCACCAATGGAGAGCAATTGCCAATGGAGTGAATGGGTGCAAATGGCCACCCAAGGGGTCCTTTTATAGACCTAAGGGAAGCTCTATAGAGAATTATGGAATTCTCTAGAGAGGCCTATGGTGGGAGCTCGTGGGAGAGTGAGAGAGAGAGGGTGGATGGTGGTTTTTAGATCCACCAAATGTGGATCTAAAAATTGAATGGCTCTTGGTTGCTATTTTTGGCAACCAAGGCAACCACACATCGTAGAGAGTTCTAGAGAACTCTAGGCTAGATATTTTCGTGTGTATGGTGTGTGTGGGTGTGTGTGGGTCGAAACTTAGGTGGCTAGGTTGATTAGGTTGGGTTCTAGTGGGTTTAGGTCAAGGTAGGTCTCAAATTATGGTTATAAACCCTAATTCACTAAGGTAAAGTGCAATTAAACTTAATACAAGTTTAATTAGGTGTTTGGAAACTTAATTGAGAGTAAAACAACTCAATTAAGTCATGTCTAGGTCAATTGGACTCTTACTGAGTCCAATTGGACAGTGTGTGCTGAGATCAGGGCTCAATTGGACTCAATGAGTCCAATTGAATAGGCTGATGGAATTGACTAAGATCCAAGTCAATTAGGTTTAGTGAGGACCTAATTAGGTCCTTAGGGAGCTCTAGAGGTGATGTATTAGGGTTAGGGCACCTTAATTTAGGTTCCTATGGGGTTGGAATTGGGTTTAGGGACCTAGAGATCCAAGATCAAGGCTTAAATCTCAAAACAGGAATTGGAGAGCAGTATCAGACGTCTAATTATAGAATCAGACATCTTATACTCAAAAATAAAAAGTCCAGACTTGTTGTCTGGACGTCTAATCAGAGTCAGGAAGGATTTCGGGTTCTGTTTTGGGTATTCTGCAGAAATTGGACGTCTGACAAAGTGTCTGGACGTCCAACAACACTGCAGAAGTGGGTTTGAAGTGTTGGGGAGTTGGCTAAGGGTCCTGGACATCTGAAAACTTATCTGGACGTCCATTGAAGGGTTGGAACTAGGGTTTTAGGTCTTCCTAGGGTGTTGTGACCTAATCTAAGGGTGGCTAAGGCTTGGGGAAGTCTCTAGGCTATTTCAGGGCTAGGATGGGCCTAAGCTCTTCACATTTTACTGCTTTATTCCTACTTAATAGAATAGCAAACTTTTAACCCCCTTACATTATTATTCCTACATCTAAACTAGGCCTTCTGCTCCAGCTCTGCTACAACTCCTATTATTCTTGATCTAGCTTCAAATCCAGCTCCTGATCAGCTTATTCCCTGCAATTGACATAATGCACTTAATCAGCACATTATAACATTATTTTATGCATAGCTAAAGGAAAGCAGTAAAGATGCAGATAATGCGTATGCATGCATGAATAACCCTAACTTATGCTAAGTCCTAGCTTAATCTAGGCCAATTAAGACCTATGATTGCTGTGCAATCATACCCCCATGCCTAAATCTTGCTAGTCCCTAGCAAATGCAAGACTAAATTATTTATGACATGGGTCCCTAAGGGACTGGTTATTTTATCAAGTGTTTGCATAGAGATTTTTCTCCTTTTTGTTTTCATCCTATGATCTAGAAATCCAGACAATCGTGAAGGTGCAGCTATGTAGCTTTTGCAACGGATTCGAGTGAAAACTAATACACCTCTGAATCCTGTATTTGACCCCTATTAAAAATTCTAGCGGGATAGGCGGACTTCTTCCCTCGGGGTATTCAAGATGTTCTATGAATTTCACCCCAGCTTTGGGCTTAGGTAGAGAATCTTTGAGGGAAAGGATTAAATATTTAGTGGCTCATTCTCACTTGGTGCTACATAGAGACTAGTACTATAGAATCCAGATTCCCAAATTACTAAGTAACTTAACTTAGAGAAAGACGAGAAAAACTATGCTCTCTTTGATTCCTTTGTATTCATTCTGTCTTGCTCTTTTTCTTTCTTTTTCTTAGAGCTCACAACCTCACTAGATTCACACATATGTTCTGTATTTGGTGGTCTCACTAGGCATTAACACTTTAATTGAGTTCTCATAACCCTAACACTAAGTCGGAATTCCTCAACCATTATTCAGGTAGTCAGAAACACAAGAGAAATAGGTTAAGGCCATATTTGGTGGAGCTCAATTTTGTTTGGTGGTATTGCCTCAACGCAAATGAAATAAATACTAAATATTCATTGTTTTCTTCTTTTTTCTTCTTTTTCTAATTTTTTTTTTCAATTTTTCTTTCTTTTCATCATTCTTTTTCTTTTTCTTTTTCTCATTTATTTTTATTTTTATTTTTCTTTTTTTAGCATAACACAACTGGCATACATCCATGAACTTTATTAGGGAGGCATTATTGGGGAATGGTGGTACTCAAGAGACATTGGGTGGCTTATTTGGTGGAAGTGCCTACTCACGGCACCGGGAGAGACGGATAGGACGGTGTATTTCTGACCTTGACATTAATACCCTCCTTCAGCCGAGGATTCCGTAAAGAATGGTCGTAACCATCCACCTTAGCCCTAGTTTTATGAAAACTCGCTCTCCGCGTATTTGCCTTATTCGGTGGCTCTCACAATTTCGCACAAAATGCATGCACAGGAACCGTGAGCGAAAATTATGTCTCATCTCAGAGCATCATCACCTAATTATCTAGGATTCCAGATTCCTTGCACTAATCTTAGAGCAGCAATACACTCTACTCCCATCTCACACTATTTGGTGGATTTTTGGAAGAAAATCATCCTGACTCCCAAAACACTGTTCAAGGGTTCAGGAAAAGAAGCACTGCTTCTTCTCGACAAACTGAAGACGTTTATCAGCCTTCACCATGAATCCATTGCAAATTCTACGTGTGTGTGAAAAGTTGTACTGGATTCCAAATTATAGGAATCAACTAAAGGATAAAATCCCTAATGCATTCTCTTAATAAAATAATCTTATTCATGAATGCAATATCTATATATGCTATAAACATGTAACCTCGCATAATTTGTACTTCGTGAATTTCACGTATCGGGTTACAATCAGCTTGACCCTAAATTTAGAACAAAAGGTGGGTGGGTAAGTCGGAAGTGGCTATTGCGAATGATTTCTAGCTCCAATGCGAGCATTGGAGGTGGAGTTGGTTTTTCTTTTATTTAAGGTCCTAAAGTATGTTTTGCATGCAGCTCTGAGGTTTTCCTAAGTGTTGGGACAAAAATTTTTTTTCAGTTTTTCTGTATCTAGCTGCCCATGCCTAAGTTCTTGCATGTCCTCATGCATGAATGTAAAAGAAAATAAATGCTGCAGGGAGAGAATGGGTAGAAATCACCTGTAATTGCTCTTGAAATTATATTCAGCACCGGCCAACCTGTTAATATGCAATATAAAAGGGAAATATGCTAAAACAAAACTATGCTATGTATAAAAATGATGGTAGAATGTGGGGCAAATGGTATCTATATGTGCTGAGTTTAATGCCTCCAGCTGGGCGAAATCTCAATGAGATGTATCAATTCTTGCATAGGAGCCGGTCAAAATTAAGAGAAAGATGTGCTCATATGCTCCTAGAATCAGTGGTCCAGAGATGCGGACCAGCTGATTGTGCACCCCTACTCCAAAAAGTCTAGCTTTAAGAAAGTGTGCAGTGGTGGTGGAAAATAGAGGATAATAAGAGGGGGGATCATGATGTTGATTCAGCTGATTTATCTTGTCCCATAATTCAGTAGGAAGTTGCTGAGGGAGTAGATCAACATGTATCTCAGAACCAGAATCTGAGTCATAGGGATCCTTATAATGATAATTGACATCAAAGCTCATGCCCTCTCCAGGCTCTGGGTCATATGGGGGTATCCGTGAAAGTAGAAGATCTGTGGGGAGGTCACTGAAATCCTCGTCAGAAATTACTTCATCCTCATCAGTACTCATCTTTGATTCATCAGAGGCTGTCTCTTCAGGCTCGAGGTCGAGCCATTGACTAGGATGGTAGGTGCGTCCCCAGCTCATTCTGCTCGAAGCTTCACCCTCATATGCATTGGGCTCCTCAGTAATTCCTACCTCAGGTAGCATATTTATTTCTTTGTTCGAGTTATCCATAGCTACTTCTGGTTTTCGGATGTTAGGATCAAGGATAGAAAGTGTCATGTTAGAATCTCTAATATCCAAATTAGGGATGTAGGTGAAAGAAGAAGAGTGTAGATCAGAAGATGTTGGCTCTAGCATAGGTTCACCTACAATGGGAAGTGGTCTAGATTGATCAGTAGTGTTGCATGTAATGTTTGCCTCAAGATCCATATCCTCAATTGGATCTACTTCCCTTGTCTCGATCGGGTTATCTAACCCAAAAGGTGTCTCCCAGGATTCAGGATAATCTGATTGCGGCTCAGTCCTGGAGATATCAGTCCTTTCCTCCTCAATTTCAGATGAACCCATTCGGCATACTTCCTGCTCCTGTCTCATATCCATGCCAGATTCCTTTTCCCTTGAGTGATCTTCGAGCATCTGCTCCCAAGAATCTTCTGTGTGTTCTTTCGGTGTAGTTGTTTCAGATTCTTCAAGGTCTTTAATGCTATTTTCTACTTGTTATCTCAAAAGCAATAGTTCTTGAGTTTCCCGATTTTGTCCAATTTGCCTTGTTATCTCTGTTGTTTCCTGAAGGAGCTCCATCACGGCTTGTTGATGCAGAATCCGGCTTTGTCTTTTGTTTGGTTCAATGATAGCCTGGATTTCGCGTAGATAGGATGCGGCCTTTTCCTTAGCACTTGCTATAGCTCTCTATATTCTATAATGTGGCGGCATATGCACCGGTAGCTCTTCAGGGGTTCCAGGGGGTGAATCAGGTCTACCCATGTTCCATGGGTGAGAAGTAGGAGTATGAAATCCATATCCTGGGTTA
The DNA here is from genome assembly GCA_037157565.1 of Thalassia testudinum. Lineage (NCBI taxonomy): Eukaryota > Viridiplantae > Streptophyta > Magnoliopsida > Alismatales > Hydrocharitaceae > Thalassia > Thalassia testudinum. The sequence goes on from JAZHRO010000063.1 coordinate 16,299,331, forward strand.
TAAGATGCGATCCTTTGAGGGACCGACTGGCATGGGTCATAATATCCAGGGTTAGGATATGGGTTAACCATTTCGGTAACCCGAGGAGAAGGATCAAGCGAAGCGAAAAGTCATCTTTGCCACCTTGGGTTCTGATCCCAAGGTTGAGCTGATTCAGTGACCCGAGCTCTCGATAAGCTCATGGGTCCAGCTCTTCTAGATCCTGATTAGGTCCAGATCCAATGTTAGCCATTGCAGCTCAGCAGATAGAAGAAATGGGGTGAGAAGATGGTCCGGGCGAGGTGACTCGCCTCCTTAGGAGTGGCTCCGAAGGTCCAACCAAGTGAGGTCGAAGTGACCTCCTTCCGTGCATACACTGCCCAACCCCTGGGTTGGTGTAGCCACGCAGAACAAGGCTAAGGCCCTGTCAATCAAATGGTCCTTATAAATCAAGTGACCAAATTTTTTGTTAGGGATTTGAATTCCTGAAGATAAGTTCGTCGTACAACTGACTGAACATGAATTCCGCCTCTCAAGCTAACCTAGCCAGTCTGGTTACGAGGGGACTAAGGGGAAGGTTCTTCCTTTGGCTTACGCCTCCGGTTCCGTTGACCCCCGATCCGCGGTCGTTTGACACTACCCCACGGACTTAATCACCAGGTTTGGCAAGAGAGATTAAACTCATCCAGTAGTATGACAATGAACTCAGGTTGATTTCGTATTTTAAAATTAGTTTTTAACCCATTTTCTTCAGTGGGGTTTGTGGTGAGTGGCCCACAAGGTGACCAAGCTCACCGGCTAACTAGACTTGATTAAGTCTAGGTTAGCCAAAAGTGTGGTCTCTATTTGTGACCCTAAAAGTTCAACCTAGGTTGCATGCACTTCTAGGGTTTTTTTCTCTATTTCAGTAGATAACAAGAATAATGTTGATTCTCTGATAGTAATTCGAATCCAATTAATTTGAAATTTTGCGAGTAGATTCCTTTTTCAATTAGTTTTTTATAGAATATTTTTTTTAGAATTTTTACTATTTCAACCAAATTTTTAGGAAATTTTAAATATCAGGGGGTCAAATTTGGAACTTTGACCCCTGGACGGTTTTTCACTTTGAAATAGTATCAAATGATCTTCAAAAATTTGGGAAAAATATGGAAAATAAATCCAATTAGATCAGCTTTCAAACCCCTCCATTTTTAGTCAAAATAGACTCCTGGATTGCTCGGAATCGCTTTTGGAACTTTGAAAATTTTTGAATCTGGGTCTATCTGACCCCCGTGCACTTCACGAATTTTTAAAAATTTTATACTTGGAGTTTTCTTAGTGTAACGGTCGCATTCAAAAGATGGTTTGAAAATGAAGGTTTACCTGAATTTCAAAATTTTTCGCTAAAGGATTTTTCGGCAATCGAATTTTTCGGTGAGATTTGAAATCTGGCCGAAAATCAGAAGGTGGTGGAAAAGCTTTCAAAGAGGTTTGAATTTGAAATTCAAGCCTTCCACCAAAAATGCTTTTTTTCTCTTTTTAATCTTTTGCACTTTTTTTTTTCAAAAAGAATTTTTCAAAAGATTCAACGAAAATCTCCTTTTTTTCTTTTTTTTTTCTAACCTAGATTCAAAAGGAAATCCAATCTAGATTTTTTTCTCAAAATTTTTGATTTTTTTGATTTTTCTTTCTTTTCCACTAAAATAAGAAAAATCCCTTTTTTTTAGAAAAAAAAGAAATTGCAGGAAGTAGATCTCGTCCTAGGGTTTAGAAAATAAACATAATCTATGATAGATGATGTGCACCTGATTTTTCTTTGCCACGCTCGATGTGTGCGTGGATCCCGTTTTCATTCTGTGTTGTCCTGCACATCAAAAGCAAAGTAGAGGAAGATTTGTCAGTGATAGATTAAAAGATCGAAATCGAGAAAAATGACGTTGCCTCCCCGGCAACGGCGCCATTTTGTTGGGAGAAATCGTAGATCGCATTTTTGATAAAAATGTCGTAGTATAGTTGCGAAATACGATCCAACAAAGATATTGTTTTGTAAAAATAATGAGACTTGAGTCCCGATCGTTCGTCTCTGGGAGGCGTTTCTTTTACTTTTCAAATCGATCTTTTTGCCACTCTACTTTGTTTAAAATCTCATGCCAGTTCGTGATTATTACGTATTTAGGTATGACATGCTTAGTTGCAAGAATATTAGGAATCGGAAACAGGCAACTTGAATCACACGAAAAGAATGACAATTATTAAGCTCATGGTGATTTCAAACATATAGAGACAAATATATATATATATATATAAGCATTTTTCATTCATTCAGCGGTAGAATGAGGGGTGGCCAATGTAGCTTATCCCGACCCTTAGAGAGAAGTAGGGTTGATCCAGCATCCCGGCATGGTGTCCTCCATGGTGGTGGTAGTGAGCTCGTGGAGGTGGAGTGAGTGGCTAAGTGGAGGTGGCGAGAATGGCACCGATGGAGAGCAATTGCCAAGGGAGTGAATGGGTGCAAATGGCCACCCAAGGGGTCTTTCTATAGACCTAAGGGAAGCTCTCTAGAGAATTATGGAATTCTCTAGAGAGGCCTATGGTGGGAGCTCGTGGGAGAGTGAGAGAGAGAGGGAGGATGGTGGCTTTTAGATCCACCAAATGTGGATCTAAAAATTGAATGGCTATTGGTTGCTATTTTTGGCAACCAAGGCAACCACACATGGTAGAGAGTTCTAGAGAACTCTAGGCTAGATATTTTCGTGTGGATGGTGTGTGTGGGTGTGTGTGGCTCAAAACTTAGGTGGCTAGGTTGATTAGGTTGGGTTCTAGTGGGTTTAGGTCAAGGTAGGTCTCAAATTAGGGTTATAAACCCTAATTCACTAAGGTAAAGTGCAATTAAACTTAATACAAGTTTAATTAGGTGTTTGGAAACTTAATTGAGAGTAAAACAACTCAATTAAGTCATGTCTAGGTCAATTGGACTCTCACTGAGTCCAATTGGACTGTGTGTGCTGAGATCAGGGCTCAATTGGACTCAATGAGTCCAATTGAATAGAGTGATGGAATTGACTAAGATCCAAGTCAATTAGGTTTAGTGAGGACCTAATTAGGCCCTTAGGGAGGTCTAGAGGTGATGTACTAGGGCTAGGGTACCTTAATTTAGGTTCCTATGGGGTTGGAATTGGGTTTAGGGACTTAGAGATCCAAGATCAAGGCTTAAATCTCAAAATAGGAATTGGAGAGCAGTATCAAACGTCTAATTATATAATTAGACGTCTTATACTAAAAAATTAGAAGTCCAAACTTGTTTTCTGGACGTCCAATCAGAGTCAGGAAGGATTTCGGGTTCTGTTTTGGGTATTGTGCAGAAATTGGACTTCTGACAAAGTGTCTGGACGTCCAATAACACTGCAGAAGTGGGTTTGAAGTGTGCAGGAGTTGGCTAAGGGTCCTGGATGTCTCAAAACTTATCTGGACATCTAGAGAAGGGTTGGAAGTAGTGTTTTAGGGCTTCCAAGGGTGTTGTGACCTAATCTAAGGGCGGCTAAGGCTTGGGGAAGTCTCTAGGCTACCCTAGGGCTAGGATGGACCTAAGCTCTTCACATTTTACTGCTTTATTCCTCTTAATAGAATAGCAAACTTTTAACCACCTTACATTATTATTCCTACATCTAAACTAGGCCTTCTACTCCAGCTCTACTACAACTCCTGTTATTCCTGATCCAGCTTCAGATCCAGCTCCTGATCAGCTTATTCCCTGCAATCGACATAATGCACCTAATCAGCACATTATAACATTATTTATGCATAGCTAAAGGAAAGTTGTAAAGATGCAGATAATGCGTATGCATGCATGAATAACCCTAACTTATGCTAAGTCCTAGCTTAATCTAGGCCATTTAAGACCTATGATTGCTGCGCAATCACTCCCACACATCTAGAGTTCTCTAGAACTCTCTCCAAGTGGCGCCACTCTTGGTTGCCAAAATTAGCAACCAAGAGACATTCAAATTGAGATCCAATTTTTGTGGTTCTCAAAACCACTTGGCTGGCAACTCTTGGAGCTCTCTCTAGAGAGTTCCACACTTTTCTTGAGAGTCGCCTTTAGGTCTATAAAAAGACCTAAGAGGTGGCCTTCTGCACCGATCCACTTTCTTGGCTTCATTCATTTTCTTAGCATTCATTCACATCCACCTCCACTTAGGCCAGCCACACTCATCACCACTCCACCTCCAAGAGGAGCACCACCATGAAGGCCATCATCTCCACACCAGGATGTTGGATCACTTCTCCAATCTCTCTCTAAGAGCTAGCCTAGGCATTATTGGCTGCCCCTCCTCCTCTTAACCATTCCAAGGCCATCGGAGCCCACCTTCAAATGCCCTTCCTTTCTACTAGATTAGTAACTTAGCTCTTTGTAGTTTTACTACTTTTTATTGCTTAGTAGTTTAGCTCTTTACTCTCCCTTAATGATGCATGCAAAATCCCCTTGTAGATTCCTATGTGCGATCATTTTCTGTTAGCTAGATTTATGTTTTTCTAGGCTTTCATGTACAAGCTTTCCTCTACATTCCCTGTTGCAAACACTTCTCTAAATGAGTGAATAAAAGATATATTTATATATATATCTCTATGTTTGAAGTCACCATGAGCTTATTCGTTGCCATCTTTCCTGTGTGATTCAAGTTGCCTATTTTTCACTTATATCTTTATTTTGCAACTAAGCATGTCGTACTTCAATATGTAACAATTAAAAACTGCCATGTGATTCTCAACGAGTAGAGTAATAAAAGATCAATTTCAGAACTAAACAAATGCCTCCCAGAGATGAACGACCAGGACTCAAAGTCTCATTATCTTTAGAAATCATTTTTTGACGTATGTTTTTGTGTGCCTATATTACGATTTTTGACGACTTTCAAATGTGCGAAAATGGCTTTCCATCAAATGGCACCGTTGCCAGGGAAGCAAAGCCATTTTTTCTGATTCGATCTTTTAAAATATCACTTACAAATTTTCCTCTACTTTGTTTTTGGATGTGGAGGACAACTAAAAAAAAAAAATGGGATCTGTGCACACGTCGAGCACAGAAAAGAAATCTGGTGCACATCCCTTCTTAGGCTAGGTTTTCTTGTGAGCCCTAGAATTAGATTTGCTTACTGCATTCTCTTTTAAAAAAAAAAGAGAGAAAAAATTTGTTCATTTTCTCGAAAAAGAAAGAAAATAAGAAAAAAAAGAAGAAAAAAATCTCGATTAGGTTTTTTTTTTGAATCCTAAGTTAGTTGGAAAAAGTAAAAAATAAATATATATTTTTGAAAATCCTTTAAAAAAAATCCTTTTTGAAAAAAAAAATTACAAAAGTTTTCAAAAAAAAAACAAACATTTTTGGTGGAAAGTTTGAATTTCGAACTCAACACCTTTCAAACGCATCACCACCATTTTCTGATTTTCATCGAGATTTCAAAGTTTGTTTTAAAAATTCGATTGCCCAAAAACTAGTTAACAAAAAATATGAAATTCGGGCTGGGCCTTCATTTTCAAACCTTCTTTTGAACAGCACCGTTCATTTGAAAAAGTTATAAAATTTTTAAAAATTTGCGAAGTGCAACGGGGTCCGACTGACCGGGATTTGAGATTTTTCAAATTTCAAAAAGCAATTTCGAGCAATCCACGAATCTATTTTGACTAAAAATGGTGGGCTTTGAAAGCTGATCTTATTTGCTTTATTTTCCATATTTTTTTGAATTTTTGAGAGTCATTCGATACTGTTCCAAAGTAGAAAATCAACCAGGGATCAAAATTGAAGATCTGACCTCCTGATATTCAAAAACTCTAAAAGTTCGGTTGAAATAGTAAAAATTCCAAAAAAATATTCTCAGAAATGATAATAGAAAAAGAAATCTACACACCAAATTTCAACTTAATTGGATTCCAATTTTTGCCAAAGAATGAATTTCATTTTTATGGTCTGCTGAAACAGAGCAAAACCCTAGAATTGCTTGAACCTTAGGTTAAATCTTTGGGGTTACAATCTGGAGACCACATTGGGCTAACCTAGACTTAGTAAAGTCTAGTACTTAGCCGATGAACTTGGTCACCTTCTGGGCCACTCACCAAGAAAACCCGAACTGAAGAAAAATGGCCTAAACATCAAGTCTAAAACACGAAATAAAACCCGAATTCGTTGTCATACTACTGGGTGTTTTCAATCGTTTGGCTGGGTTAGCAGAGAGGTGGAAATCACTTTTAGTCAGTTGTACGACGAATTTCTTCTGGAATTAGAGGTTAAAATGAAAAGTCTGGTCACAAGATCATATGGACCATCTGATTGACAGGGCCTTAGCCTTGTTTAGCTTAGCTACACCAACCTAGGGGTTGGTTGGTGTATGCAAAGAAGGAGATCACTTAGACCTCAACTGGTTGGACCTTGGGAGCCGCTCCCAAGGAGGTGAGTCACTTCTCCTGGGCCATCTTATCCCCTACTTCTTCTACTCGCTTAGTCGCAATGGCTAACCTTGGATCTGGACCTAATCATGATCCAGAAGAGCTGGACCCACGAGCTTATCTGAGAGCCCGGGTCACTGAATCAGCTTAACCTTGCGATTAAAACCCAAGGTGGCGAAGATGACTTTCTACTTCGCCTGATCCTTCTCATCAGGTTGCCGAAATGCTTAACTCATATCCTAACCTTGGATATTATGATCCATACCAACCAGTCCGTCAATGGATCGCATCTTATAACCCAGGATATGGATTTCACACTCTTGCTTCTCACCCATGGAATATGGGTAGACCTAATTCACCCCGTGGAACCCCTGAAGAGCTACTAATTCATATGCGACCACATTACAGAATATAGAGAGCTAAAGCTAGCGCTAAGGAAAAGGCCACATCCTATCTACACTAAATCCAAGCTATCACTGAGTCGAACCAAAGACAAAGCTGGATTCCACATCAACTAGCTGTGATGGTGCTCCTTTAGGAAACAGTTGAGATAACAAGCCTAATGTGACAAAATCGGGAAACTTAAGAACTACTTCTTTTGAGATATCAAGTGGAAAATATCCTAGAAGGCCTCGAACAATCTGAAACAACTACGTCCGAAGGACACAGAGAAGATTCTTGGGAGCAGATGTTGGAAAATCATGCAGGGGAAGAAGAACCTAGCTTGGATAGGAGACAGAAGAAGGAAGTATGCCGAATGTGTCCATTTGAGAACTCCATTAAGGAAATTGAGGAGGAAATGATTGATATCTCCAGGACTGAGCCACAATTGGGTTATCCTAAATCTTGGGAGATACCTTTTGGGTTAGATAACCCAACTGAGATAAGGGAAGTTGATCCAATTGAGGATATGGATCTTGAGGGAAACATTTCATGCGACACTACTGATCAATCTAGGCCACTTTCCATTGTAGGTGAGCCTGTGCTAGAGCCAACATCTTATTTGCACTCCTCTTCTTTCACTACATCCCTAATTTGGATGGTAGAGATTTTGAGATCACACTTTCTATCCTTGATCCTAACATTCGAAGACTAGAAGTAGCTATGGATGACTTGAATGAAGAAATAAATATGCTACCTATGGCAGGAATTACTGAGGAGCCCATTGCATATGAGGGTGAAGGTTTGAGAAGAATGAGCTGGGGACGCACCTATCATCCTAGTCAATGGCTCGACCCTGAGCCTGAAGAGTTAGCCTCCGATGAATCAGAGATGAGTGCTGATGAGGATGAAGTAATTTATGATTTGGATTTTATTGACCTCCCCACAGATCTTCTACTTTCACGAATACCCCCATATGACCTAGAGCATGGAGAGGGCAAGATATTTGATGTCAGTTACCATTATGAGGATCCCTATGACTCAGATTCTAGTTCTGAGATACATTTTGATCTACTCCCTCAGCAACTTCCTACTGAATTGTGGGACATGATAAATCAGCTAAATCAGCATCATTATCCCCCCTTTGAATATCCTCTATTTTCCACTACCACTCCACACTTTCTTCTAGGCAGACTTTTTGGAGTAGGGGTGCACAATCAGGTAGTTCGCATCTTCGGACCATTGATTTTGGGAGCATACGAGCATATCTTTCTCTTAATCTTGACCGACTCCTATGCTAGAACTGATACATCTGATTGAGTTTTCGCCCAGCTGGAGGCATTAAACTTAGCATCTACTCCACCTCCATCACCTATAGATACCATTTTTATATATAGCATATTTTTCTCTTACCATGTTTCCTTTCTGCATATTACATATGGTCAGGTTGGCCGGAGCTAAACGTTAAAGTTCAGGAGCAATTACGGGTGATTTGTACCCATTCTCTCCCTGCGGTATTCATTTAATTTTATATTCAAGCATGAGGACATGCAAGAACTTAGGCATGGGGGGGTAGATACAGTAAAACTGAAAAATTTTTATGCTAACATTTAGGAAAAACCTTAGAGCTGCATGTTAAACGTACTTTAGGACCCTAAATAAAAGAACAACCGACTCCACCTACAATGCTCGCATTAGAGATAGAAATCATTCGCAACAGCCACTTCCGACTCACTTGCTCACCTCTTGCTCTAAATTTTGGGTCAAGCTAAATGTAACCCGAAAGGGAAATTTCATGAAGTACAAATATAAGAGGTTGCTTATTTATGGCATATATACATATTGCATTCATGAGTAAGATTATTTTATTAAGAGAATGCATTAAGGATTTTATCCTCTAATTGACTCCTGTAATCTGAAATCTAGTACAACTTTTCACACACATGTAGAATTTGCAATGAATTCACCGTGAAGGTTGATAAACGTCTTTAGTCTGTCGAGAAGAAGTAGTGCTTTTCCTGAACACCTGGATAGTGTTTTGGGAGCTAAGCAAATTTTCATCCAAAAATCCATCAAATATTGTGAGATGAGAGTAGAGTGTACTGGTGCCCTAAGATTAGTTCAAGGAATCTGGAAGCCTAGATAAATAGGTAATGATACTGAAAGATTAGGCATAGTTTTCGTTCTCAGTTCCTACGTATACATTTTTGTATGAATTTTGAGAGCCACAGATTGCACAGCAAAAATACACCAGCAATTGTGCCATCTTATGCTATTTCCTAGCATTGGCAGTGCATATTAGGTAGCCATAGTCGCATTTGTAAAAAGACACACATGCATGCATTTATTTGAGAGGGGAGGAGAGTGAAATAAATGGCCTTGTAATTAACAAATTCTTCAAGTGCTACCTCACAAATTCACCATCTTTATTATTATTATTGTTTTATTTTGACTTTCTTCTCCACGACTGCAAAGCATGGCTGGACCTTCTTCGCGCCATGCTCTGCAAAGCTTACCCTACACAGCCACACCCTGCACAGCCATGCACAGCCAAGGCATGGCTGTGCTTGCCTTCTTCCTCTTTAAAAAGGGGCACAACTTTCTTCTTTGATTCGAGCCTGGCCCACACGCCAAAGCACAACACCTTCCTTCCCTTCCAGGCCATCTCCTACCCTCTCCCCTCCATACGCAACCTCTCTTCTCCTTGAAGAGCCACGCTGCGGGCAAGATCAACTCACAGTGGTGCACAACCACCACTTTGAGTCCCACCACAGCACAGATCATCAAAGAGCCGGTGAGTGTGGTGGTTCCCTTCTCTAATTTCATCATTCCAAGCATCTCTACCATTACCGCAGAGTCAAGGTCTGAAGCTCCACGCAGCAGCAGCAATAGCCTCCACCGTGCGAGCCTCAGGCGCCAGTTTCGCGCCCTCTGTGCATGCCTGCAGGCCGCCCTCGCCTCTCTCCGCATGCGCTAGCTCACTCACTGGCGCCCGCACTCATGGAACTGTCAGCACCCGGTCGCACGAGCCAAGCACTCACTGTAGCCACTGTTCATGCGTTTCAGCGGAACACTGTGGCTACAGTGCGGTGATCGGTAAGTTTCTCACTTATCCGGTCACCCGGCGCTCTCTCTCCGTGCCGCGATCGTCTGTTGCCTGTCCACGCTCGCCCGCACTTGTGTCTCTCCCTGTGCCCGCTCCTACGTACGGCAGTGCTCGCTCTCACGTAAGCCAGCCCGCTTCAGCACTTGCATCTTCACCTGCTTCAGTGCCTGCCTCTTCACACATCGTGGTGCGCTACGGTTCCTCCCACGCCTGCTCCCTCCTGCATGCGCGCATGTCTTAGTGTGCCTGTGCTCTTGCGGCTGCGCGTGGCAATAGACGACGGCAGTTGCGTACGGACGGCTTAACTCGCCCATGCCTTCTTCCTCAGTAGACGATCTCTCTCTCTCTCTCTCTCTCTCACAGCACTGTCTCACTCTCCCTGCAGACACATACACATACACACACACTCCTGTACACACACCCCCACTCACTTATACATTACTATATACTTATATATATATATACATATATATATACTTATATCTATAAATATAGTAGTACCTATATAACTAAGTATAAGTATAGATGCATATATATATATATATATATATACATATATATACACATATATTTATACATATATATATATATATATACAAATATACATACACATATACATATATATATGTATATCTATCTACATGTATCTATATACATAGATAATTATACTAATATATATATATATATATACACACATATATATAACTATATACATATATTACTATATACATATATATATATATATATATACCTATATCTATATATATTGATCTATGCATACATACATATATCTAATTATAAATATATATATATATATACATATACATACATCTATCTATACATATATTTACATGTCTATATATATATATATATATACATACATAACTACATATACACTTATATAATTATAACCATATATATATATACATATAGATATATATTTACATATAAACAAACATATATATATTTTTTAATATCACCAACCGTACGTTGTATCGTGGGAATATCTGCACCAGTTGCTGACATTCCTCGATACACGTGTACAGAAAGCATTTTTTGCACACATCTTTCACCCATCCATTCAACACTCCACACAGCACTTCGTCTTGTTGGTTGCATCTTCTTTGACGGCGATCGACTCAACAGCGTGCTACACGCCATCTCCACCTCCACCCCCACCCCTATATACATATATAATATATACATATATATTAGTATATTTACCTTATTTCTATTTCTCTTTCCTACCAGTAAAAAGATAAAAAATATATATATATACAAAAGAGAAAAGATAATTTTTGACATGCACGTACTCAGCCTTGCGAATAGCAAGACCAGTTTTGGGAACCCTAATTTGGCTCAAAGCCAAGAACCAAATTTTGAGGGCATACCTCAAGGACAAAAATTATCATAAAAAAAATCTTAAGTAGAAAAACACCAAAAACATAATAAACGAATAGAAGAGATTCATTGTAGGAAAGGCGTAGAAACTTGTTCACTTCTAATCCCACTTCCCTAAGTTCGACCCTGGGCCTAAAAGTGACCAGGATAAAATCAAGAAGGCCAGGTAAAAAATTTTGTAAAAGAGATGGTTTGGCTCGATTTAGGTTAGCCACTATACTCATTTCAACGATAAAATTTCCATATTAACACAAACTATTTGGGCCTGAACACACTCTCTTTTCTGGTGCTGCTGCCGGGGAAGTGCGTATTCATGTAAGTTTCAACTCCATTCCTTTAATTTTTCCCTTCTCAGACCCTTCTGTTCACGAGTGCTTTTGTTTATTGGTGTGCAGGTGAACCAGTTGCAATGAGAAGACAGGTAGATGAAGTCGGAGACGTGGGCAGATCCAAGGAGGGAACGAGAGCGTGAAGACGTCGGCACCGCACTAGAGCTTTGCACACGTTGCTGAACAAGTAGGTCTTTCTTTCTTAGCAACTTAGGTCAACTTGTCATCTTAATAAAACAAAAAAACAAAAAAACTTCTTGGGATCTCTTGGGGCAAGTGGATTAAAAATTACTTGTTTGATTGTTTGTCATCACTCCCACCGCCCTAGGATTTCACGCCAAACTTTGCATAGCGAAGATCCAAGAATCTTGATTCTTGAATTTTTCGTCGTGTGAAGTATTCTTTGAGGCAAAAATAAAAAGATTGATTGCTATCCCTCGTTGCCTCCTTTATTTGCAAGTTGGGATCACATCTTTGGTGGGGAGAGTTGGAATTGAGTTGATTCCAACCCCACCATGACCTTTCACGTGCCTAAGATTCGATCATGATTACTTCAACCCCAACAATTTGATTTTCGTTATCTTATGGTTGAGCCTTGTTTGTGGAAATCATTCTGGTGATAGGGAGCACTTGAATCGAGGTGCTTTGGCTCCCTTTCACACTAATCTAAAATTGATTCGTGTATCCACACATAGAAATCTCCATCTAGGGAAGCCCATTGCATTTTAGCATGCACTAACCAGTTGACATTGAAGAAGGGTTTGCTGGGCTTAGAAGAAAACTTGTATTCTCTCAAAACCTAGAGATTGGTTGAATTGGTAATTCAGAGAAATCCTAAAATCCATACTACTTAAGACTGAATTCTAAAAGCCATTCACCAATTAAAACTTCAATTCGGGGAGATTTCCCCATTGCATGCTTGGTTTACACACTCTCTAAAAATCAATCACTTGGGCATTAGCCGTAAATAACGCCCTTCACATTCTAAAAGCAGTTGATCCTAAGCCTCTAAATAAAACTGCTAGCAACTTGACCCTTATTAAGGATCGGAGGTCTAACTACCTGCGTGTAGCACCATGCTAAAATTGATTCGTGCATCCACACATAGAAATCTCCATCTGGGGAAGCCCACTGCATTTTAGCATGCATTAACTAGTTGACATTGAAGAAGGGTTTGCTGGGCTTAGAAGAAAACTTGTATTCTCTCAAGACCTAGAGATTGGTTGAATTGGTAATTCAGAGAAATCCTAAAATCCATACTACTTAAGGCTGAATTCTAAAAACCATTCACCAATTAAAACTTCAATTCGGGGAGATTTCCCCATTGCATGCTTGGTTTACACACTCTCTAAAAATCAATCACTTGGGCATTAGCCGTAAATAACTCCCTTCACATTCTAAAAGCACTTGATCCTAAGCCTCTAAATAAAACTGTTAGCAACTTGACCCTTATTAAGGATTGGAGGTCTAACTACCTGCGTGTAGCACCTACGTGCTGGTGATGGTTCCCGCGTGCTATTGGGTGTTTAAGACTAGGGCAAACAACCTTTCAATCTGGCCTGGTGGTTCCGCGGTGCTCTCATTCGATTCCGTAGGTCGTGATAGTAGATAACTTAGATCTTTAGGTCTAAGGGCACACTGTGGAGGCTAGGAATTTGATTGAATTGATTTGTCATCAAGTGTACCTTTGGGGCGTGATTTCTCTCATCTCTTTTCCCTTTGCATCCCCCCAATTCTTCCTGCGTAGTGCATGTTTGAGAGGAGGTCACAAAACCCTGAACTGTGTGAATTTTTTGATAAATTTAGAAAAGAAGCCGAATCATCCTCCTCCTCCACAAACATGGCTACATGCCCACCCCCTAATCCTGAGGGAGGAAACCACCCCCAAAACCCACCAGGTGGTGGAGCCTTGGATCCCTTAACCTGCCTCCAATACCAAATGGAAATGTATAATGAACAAATTGAAGCCATTAGGGAAACATTGGAGGAAATGCAAAACCCTCTCGAACAAAAGGAGCCTAGGTCTCTTAGCTCCTATCAGAATCTCTCTGCTACAGAGACCATAGGACAAATTCGGGTCCCCATGGGCGAGAATGACTTTGAATTGAATCCTAACATAATTGGCCTGATAAATTTTCACTTCCTTGGCCTTGCAAGTGAAGATCCTTTTCTCCACTTGGAAGACCTAACCCGATTGGCTGAAACAGTTAAACCAAGAAATATTGGGTTACCTATAGTCCTCATGAAAATGTTCCCATTTTCAATGCGGGATAAAGCGTCGCAGTGGTTACGCACCTTTGGGAGAACCATCCACTCTTGGGAAGAGATGCGAATAGCGTTTCTCAAGAAGTTCTTCCCAATTGGGTCAACCAATGCGCTTCGCCATGCTATCACTTCATTCATGCAACAAAACGACGAACAATTTCATCAGGCATGGGAGAGATATAATGACCTCCTCAGGAAGTGTCCGCACCACGTTCTGCTTATATGGCATATAGCCCAGATCTTCTACTATGGGCTAAATGATACTTTGAAGCAGATTGCAAATGCTTCCTACGGAGGGAATTTCATGAATAAAGAAGAGAATGGAGCATTCGAATTATTTGAAAATATGAGCGAAAACTCAATGAACAATACCTCCATTGTCGCCTTTAATCATACCAGCCTGCCATATAATGTCCACGAAGTTGACACGGGACCCTTCCATTCATCCACGGATCTCAGCCTTATCGCACAGAAATTGGATGAAGTCTCCGTCGTGCAAAAGAAGCTGGAAGAGCTTCTGGCCAACCCTGCCCTTTCTACGGCCAACACCCCCACCTCACCACTTCATCACAATCCTAATTCTTCCAACACCAGGCTTATCCCGAGAAACCCCGTAAGACCTTCCTTACAGAGTGTCGCACAGAGCGATTCGGTAAGTCACGTGGATCTGGCTTCTGCAAGCCAGTATTTTGACACGGAGGACCAAGCCTTTGTGTGCTCGGATGCATATTTACATGCGGATGCATCTTCTGGCATAGAAGTCGCTTGCGCCCTACGGAACAACCCGTTCTCTGCCACTTATAACCTAGGGTGGCGAAATCATCCGAACTTTGCATGGTCCAACAACCCACAGCGCCAAAACCCCGCAGGTGGACCAATGCAATCGTCCGCACCCGTCATCCTAAGGGCCCAGTCTAATCCTATGGCGAATCCGCCATCAAGCCCTTGCGTACCGCAAATCGAACATGCATCAGTTCTCTTGACAAATTGGTGCGAATGATGAAGGAAATGTCAAAGCACCATGAAGAGAACATGACCTCTCTTCAACACCAATTGGCACAGCAAAATGCTGAGATCAGTCAACTATGCATGGCGACTTGATCTCAGGGCACTCTTCCAGCCCAACCTCTTCCCAACCCGCGAAATTTCGTACCTCGTGGACCTCAACCACAGGTATGATCTTCTCAGGAGTAGGTTCATCAGATTCTTCAAGCTTCGAAAATTCCACTGGGATTTCAGGCTAATCCCACTGTAGCACCTCACTCTTATGTCCCTATTGCGAACCCTCCTCCACCGTATGATCCCACTGGACCCGCATCGTCCAATGCGATCACTACGAGGAGCGGTAAGCAGACCGTCGATCTGCCTCAACCTGATCCTGGCCTATCTTCTTCATCGCCCTCTCATTCGGGATGCGCACCGCATTCGCGAGAGGATGATACACCCAAATTGGTGCCAGAATCAGTCCCATTCCCTAAGGCTCTAGTGAGGGAGCCTAAAGGCAGGAAGAAGGATACGTAGGCCTTTGATAACCTGCGTAATTTGTTCAAGGATGTTGAAATCAAGGTACCCCTGCTTGAGGCTATCGACCACATACCTATTGTCGCCTGATTTTTCAAAGACTACACAACACCCTGGCGACAGTCAAACAAAACTAAGAATCTGGTGGTTCTCTCACCTCGTGCGAGTTGTGCTATACTGTCAAACCTACCACTGAAGCAGAAAGATCCGGGCACACCGCCTATTTCCTGTAGCATCCAAGGCTACAATTTTAACTGTGCCCTGCTTGATCTAGGAGCTCCCATCATTCTATGCCAACCATCATGCTCGAAAACTTTTCCTTGAGAAACCTGAAACCCACCCTTGTCACGTTACAGTTGGCAGATCGTTCTATCAAAATTCCAAAGGGTGTGCTGGAAGACATGGTGGTTAGGGTCAACAGTCTCTGTTTTCCTGTTGACATTCTTGTTTTAGATATGGAAGTTCCAAGCTCACTTTCTGATTGTCCGATCATCCTTGGTTGACCTTTCTTGGCCACAGCCTGAGCCCATATTGACTGCGAGTCAGGCTGTATTGAGATTGCCATTGGATCTGAGAAGCTCAAGCTTAACATCCTCAAGGTAGCCAAGAACTTCTATTGCGATTGTATCGAGAATGACACGTCTGACGAGGACATGGCCGTCAGAACGTGTATCGGACTAAGTGGGACCTATTCTGACTACTGCGGATTACCTGTAAACGCTGACGATTGCCTTACCGACACATATTGTGACATTCCCACATCCCTATCTTTTCCCGTACCTTCTCCTGACCAGACTTCTGATGTGGTTTTCTTCGCTTCCCATACCTCGTGGTCTGAGTCATATTAGGGCTACTCACCGCCGGTCCACACTCTTAAAGACCGGATTGCCCTTTCTTTCCCGCCAAATCAGGCGGAGTTGCAATTCCACACTGGGACCTTGAGCCCACATACTACTCACTGGGGCTATTCCTTTTCGGATCCATCTATCCAAGAAGCCCCTCTTCTTGGCCAATTTGAGGGCCAACTTCTTCCTCCTAATTTGTTTTCTAATCCGCCTGGGACACTCTTGTCCCAAGAAATGCCAGACCTATCACCATCGACTCCCAAGCTGAAAGAGCTGCCTAGTACACTTAAGTATATTTTCCTGGGACCAAATGAAATGCTCCCCATAATCATCAATCCAAAATTGACCCGGGAGCAAGAGCACAAACTAACAAAGGTCCTTATAGAACACAAGGCAGCCATTGGATGGTCTTTATCAGACTTATCTGGCATTAGCCCCTCCTACTACACTCACCATATATATAGAGAGGAGGAGGCTCTACCTTCCTGCGAGATGCAGTGACGTCTCAACCCTAACATGCGGGAGGTCGTTAAGAAGGAAATTGTTAAGTGGCTGGATGCGGGTATAATCTACCCGATCAGTGATAGCCCCTGGGTGAGTCTAATTCACGTCGTGCTCAAAAAGGTGGGACTCACCATCCGTGTCAATGGCAGGGGCAAATCCATCCCAGCACGCACTCCAACATCTTGGACAGTATGTGTAGATTATAGGAAACTAAATGTTGCAACTAAGAAAGATCACTTTCCGCTACCTTTCATTGACCAAATCCCGGAGCGGTTAGCGAGAAATAAATTTTTTTCTTTCCTGGATGGATTTCAGGATATAACCAGGTATCAATTGACCCCCGAGACCAAGAGAAAACCACTTTTACCTGCCCCTTCGGCACCTTTGCATTTAGAAGAATGCCATTCGGACGTTGTAACACGCCAGCAACTTTCCAGAGATGTATGGTGGCGATATTCCATGACATGGTGGGTGACTTTCTCGAGGTCTTCATGGATGACTTTTCGATCTTTGGACCATCTTTCGATGACTATCTTTCCAACCTGATCCGTATCCTTAGGTGATGTATTGATGTAAACCTCATGCTTTCTTGGGAAAAAAGTCATTTTATGGTACACGAGGGAATTGTTCTCGGGCATATCATCTTTGATAGGGGTATCGAGGTTGACAGAGCTAAGCTTGATGTAATTGCTGATTTACCTGTGCCTGGCTCTGTCAAACAAATCCGCTCCTTCCTGGGACATGTCGGTTTCTAAAGGAGATTTCTCAAAGATTTCTCCAAGATTTCTCAACCTTTAACCCATCTCCTATCGACCGACGTACCCTTCGATATGGGCCCCGACTGCATACGAGCATTCACGCAGCTGTGTAACCCTGTCAACAAGGCCCCTATTCTCCAGCCACCTGATTGGTCCCTCGACTTTGAACTCATGTGTCATGCTTCCGACCTTGTAGTGAGAGCCATCCTAGGACAAAGACACGATAGACACCCCTTCGTGGTGTACTACGCCAGTAAGACATTGGACGAGGCCTAGCGTAATTATACTACCACTGAGAAAGAACTATTGGCGGTTGCTTTTGGGCTAGAGAAATTCCGCTCTTACCTTTTGGGCTCACATGTTATTGTTTTCACTGATCACGCGGCCATTCGCCATCTCTTGCACAAGAAGGATGCCAAGCCTAGACTGATTCATTGGATCCTTCGGCACCATGAATTTGACATTGAGATCTGCGATAAGGCCGGATCCTAGAATGTTGTGGCTAATCATCTTTCCAGACTGTACCCTGACCATATTGGACTTACATTGCCGATCAATGAAATTTTTCCTGATGATCACCAATTGGCAATTAATGTCGCAAGTGGACCATGGTATGCTGACATTGCCAATTACCTTGCTTCTTGATCCCTTCCACCTGGCTGGCCTAAAAGCCAACGTGAGTGTCTCATGGTAGAAGCAAAGTATTATTTCTGGAATAATCCACTTCTTTTTCGGATAGGTGCTGATCAAATCATCCGTCGCTGTGTTCTTGACAGCAAATTCCACAGTGTGCTATCCTTCTGCCACGATCAAGCCTGCGGAGTCCATTTCTCTGGGAGGAAAACAGCAGCCAAGGTGTTGCAGTGTGGTTTCTTTTGGCCCTCCCATCACCAGGATGCACACAAGTATGCCAAGCATTGCACTAGGTGCTAGTCGTTAGGGTCAATGTCACGTAGTGACATGATGCCCTTACAACCCATCCTAGCTGCGGAAATCTTCGACATTTGGGGAATTGATTTCATGGGTCCCTTTCCTCCTTCGAACGGCTTCGAATTCATTCTAATGGCTGTTGATTATGTTTCAAAATGGATCGAGGCTATTCCTGCGTGCCTTGCTGACCATATTATATCCACTCAATTTGTCAAAGACCACATTTTTGCGTGCTTTGGGATCCCTCGAGCCATTATTTCATGTGGTGGAGGCCACTTTACCGATGCGTCTTTTCGAGCACTTCTAAGGAAATACGGAGTCCACCATCATATCGCATCCCCGTATCATCCTCAGACGAATAGCTAGGCAGAGGTGTCGAACCGACAAATCAATCAAATTCTCCGCAAAATGGTTCGGCTTGATCGAAAGGATTGGTCCGATAAGCTGATTGACGCATTTTGGGCATATTGGACTGCCTTCAAGGCTCCCCTTGGTATGTCTCCTTATAGAATCATTTACGGGAAGCCTTGTCATTTACCCGTGGAGTTGGAACATCATGCCTTTTTGGCGGTTCGCCAATGTAACCTCGACCTAGACCTGTGTGGTCGAGAAAGGAAACTCCAACTCCAGGAGCTTGAAGACCTCCATCGTGAAGCCTATGATTCCGCCTTAACTTTCAAACAATGCACTAAGGCTTTTCACGACAGTCGTATTCGATGGAAAGAATTTGAGCCATCTCAGCAAGTTTGGCTCTAGAATGCCCGGCTCAAATTCTTTGCTGGGAAACTAAAGTCCAAATGGACTGGTCCTTTCCTGGTCTCGAGACCATTTCCCAATGCGGCCGTTGAGATTGAAGATCCGAAATCTAGGAAAAAATTTACGGTCAATGGCCAGCGTTTGAAACCCTATCTTACTCATGAACCTGCCCCCGTTGGAAAAACTGTTACCCTGCTGGAGGGTAACTAATTTTTTTTTGGCTCATTCTGATTCCAGCTAGGGACGTTAAATTTAGCGCTCGTTGGGAGGCACCACAACAACACCCACCATCCACCCACCCTTCCACCTTGCTGTTTACCTTGCACCTCAGCTCTTGTTACCCAATCTTTCATCCTTCCTCTACCCTTCGATGCATGCATATGAGGACATAGCATCGTTTGGCATGGGGGGGTAGATAGGCATCCATAGGATCTGGGTATTTTATTGTACCATGCAGTTTTCATCTATCTATATATATATATATAATGGTGTTTAGTAATGATCTGAAGGCTGAAACAAAAATACAATAAGTGTTTATGGATATTCAAC
The DNA here is from genome assembly GCA_037157565.1 of Thalassia testudinum. Taxonomy (NCBI): domain Eukaryota; kingdom Viridiplantae; phylum Streptophyta; class Magnoliopsida; order Alismatales; family Hydrocharitaceae; genus Thalassia; species Thalassia testudinum. The sequence goes on from JAZHRO010000063.1 coordinate 16,319,075, forward strand.
CACTATTTCGAAGACTTTCCAGGCCATAGAAGCTTGATTCGCTCAGGCTCAGCTTAATTCACTTGAGCATTGACAAGATAGATCAGAATCTCTCCTAACTAAGGGCGTATTCTTGTACCTGTGACACCAATATAGGATCCGTTGGTTTGCTTCTACTAGAGAGCCAAAGTAATCTTGGTTCACACTACACATATCAAGAAAGACCAGGTGAACATAAGAGCCAACCCTAGTATTATTAGGGAAGGTGGAGTCCTTACCTGTGCGCGCAGGTAGACCTTTTATCCCAGGCTTTAGTCTTGTGTTTAGGAAAGACTCTTTCCACCAAAAAGGAACTCTCCCACCAAAATGTAAAGTGTGCTCCTCCAAATGTTGTTGTAAGAGATATACTGACACGTGTTTCAAAAAAAAAAAAAGATGCAAATAAGTCTGTACATCTCACAAATATCTGTAAAGTCTTCCCCCTACAAAAATCCTTCAGGGCAAGTTACAAATACCCTGTTTTCTTTGAGCCACAAATGTCAGAAATTGGGAGTTGAGTTTTCCGTCATCTTTTTATGGGTCAATCCGAAGACATGAGTTGAAACTGGGATCAACCTGCACTGAAAAATTCGTGAAACCCTGGGCATGAGTGTTAATGTTCATCTGGTCAGTCTTGATCCTTCACTAAGCACAAGCCATAATCTCTTGAGCACTCAAGTACAGCAAAAACCTCCTGGGTCCTGGAAATCATACTTAAGGTTTAAATATCAAGAGTCTTGGTTAGTCGAGAGATGATCTATGTCATGTGAGACTTAAAGTACTGGTAGTCTTCTCCGCAATTGGTTCTCACAATATCCAACAATAAACACACCTATGTCGCCTCAGAAGAAAATCTTCAGCTTAAGATCAATTCTAAATACAATACAAAAAAATCTTTTGCTAGGGACTAGCAAAAGATAGGCATGGGGGTATGATTGCACAGCAAAAATACACCAGCAATTGTGCCATCTTGTGCGATTTCCTAGCATTGCCAGTGCATATTAGGTAGCCATAGTCACATTTGTAAAAATACGTGCATGCATGAATTTATTTGAGAGGGGAGGGGAGTGAAATAAATGGCCTTGTAATTAACAAATTCCTCAAATGCTGCCTCGCAAATTCACCATCTTTATTTTTATTTTTATTTTTATTTTGACTTTCTTCTCCGTGGCTGTAAAGCATGGCTGGACCTTCTTCGCGCCATGCTCTGTAAAGCTTGCCCAGCACAGCCACTCCCTGCACTGCCATGCATAGCCATGCACAGCTAAGGCATGGCTGTTCTTGCCTTCTTCCTCTTTGAAAAGGGTCACAGCTTTCTTCTTTGAGCCGAGCCTGGTCCACACGCCAAAACACAACACCTTCCTTCCCTTCCAGGTCGTCTCCTCCCCTCTCCCCTCCATACGCAGCCTCTCTTCTCCTTGAAGAGCCACGCTGCGGGCAGGAGCAACTCACAGTGGCGCACAACCACCACTGTGAGTCCCACCACCACCCAGCTCATTAAAGAGCCGGTGGGTGTGGTTGTTCTCTTCTCTGATTTTGTCGTTCCAAGCATCTCCGCCATTACCAAAGAGTCAAGGTCTAAAGCTCCACGCAGTAGTAACAGCAGCAGCCTCCACTGCGCGAGCCTTAGGTGCCATTTCACGCCCTCTGCAAGCACTTGCAGGCTGCCCTCGCCTCTCTCCTTGTGCGCCAGCAGCCGATGCAGTCCTTCCGCATGCGTGCCAACTCGCTCAGCGTCGCCCACACTCACGGAACCTTCAGCACTCGGTCGCGCAAGCCAAGCTCGCACTGTAGCCACTGTTCACGCATTTCAGCGGAACACTGTGGCTACACTGCAGTGACTGGTAAGTTTCTCACTTATCCGATCACCGGGCGCACTCTCTCCGCGCAGCGACCGTTTGCTGCCCATCCACGCATGCCCGCACTCGCGTCTCTCCCCACGCCTGCTCCTGCGTACGCCTACCTGCTTCAGTGCCTGCATCTTCGCCCACTTCAGCGTTCGCCTCTTCGTGTAGCACGGTGCACTGCGGTTCCTCCCACGTCCGCTCCCTCCTGCGTGCACACACGTCTTCGTGCGCCTACTCTCCTGCGCTTGTGTGTGGCATCAGACGACGGCAGCTATGTGCAGACGACTTAACTCACCCGCGCCTTCTTCCTCAGCAGACGATCTCTCTTTCTCTCTCACAGAACTCTCTCACTCTCTCTGCAGACACATACACATACACACACACTCTAGTACACACACACCCACTCACTTATACAATACTATATACTTATATATATATACATACATATATTTATATATATATATATATTTATATACATATATATATATACTTATATCTATACATATAGTAGTACCTATATAACTAAGTTTAAGTATAGATACATATATATATATACACATATATTTATACATATATATATATAAATATACATGCACATATACATATATATATCTTTAACTATAAATACATATATATATATGTATATCTATCTACATATATCAATATACATAGATACCTATACTAATATATATATGTACATATACGCATATATATAACTATATACAAATATTACTATATACATATATATATATATTGGTATATCTATATGGAGTGATATATACATACATACATACATATATCTAATTATAAATACATATATATATATATACATACACATACATCTATCTATACATATATTTGCATATCTATATATATATATACATATATATATACATACATTACTACATATACACCTATATATTTACAACCATATATAAATATATGTATATGTACACATAGATATATATTTACATATATACATACATATATATATTTTCATATCACCTACCATATGTCGTATCGTGGGAATATCTGCACCAGTTGCTGATATTCCCCGATACACTCGTACAGAAAGCATTTTCCGCACACATCTTTCACCCATCCATCCTACACTCCATGCGGTACTTCGTCCTGTTGGTTGTGTCCTCCTAGATGATGACCGACTCGACACCGTGCTACACGCCATCTCAACCTGCACCCCCACTCCTATATACATATATAATATATATATATACTATATTTACCTTATTTCTATTTATCTTTCCTGCCATTAAAATGGTAAAAATATATATATATACAAAAGAGAAAAGATAATCTTTGACTTGCAGGTACTCAGCCTTGTGAATAGCAAGACTAGTTTTGGGAACCCTAATTTGGCTCAAAGCTAAGAACCTGATTTTGAGGGTGTACCTCAAGGACAAAAATTATCAGAAAAGAAACCTTAAATAGAAAAACACCAAAAACATAATAAATGAACAGAAGAGATTCGTTGTAGGAAAGGCGTAGAAACTTGTTCACTTCTAATCCAACTTCCCTGAGTTTGACCCTAGGCCTAAAAGTGACCAAGATAAAATCAAGTTGGCCAGGTAAAAAATTTTGTAAAAGAGATGGCTTGGATAGATTTAGTTTAACCACTATACTCATTTCAACAATAAAATTGCCAAATTAACACAACCTATCCAGGCTCGAACACACTCTCTTTTCTGGCGCCGTTGCTGGTGAGGTGCGTATTCAAGTAAGTTTCTACTCCATTCCTTTAATTTTTATCTTCTCACACCCTTCTCTTCACAGGTGTTTTTGTTTATTGGTGTGCAAGTGAACCAGTTGCAAGGAGAAGACAGGCAGACAAAGTCGGAGACATGGGCAGATCCAAGGCAGGAATGAGAGCGTGAAGACGCCGGCACCGCATTAGAGCTTTGCACACGTTGCTGAACAAGAAGGTCTTTCTTTCTTAGCAACTTAGGTCAGCTTGTCATCTTAATAAAAAAAACCTAAAAAAACTTCTTGGGATCTCTTGGGGCAAGTGGATTAAAAATCACTTGTTTGATTGTTTGTCAAGACTCCCACCGCCCCGGGATTTCCCGCCAAACTTCGCATAGCGATGATCCAAGAATCTTGATTCTTGAATTTTTCGCCGTGTGAAGTATTCTTTAAGGCAAAAATAAAATGATTGATTGCTATCCCTCTTTGCCACATTTATCTGTAACTCAAGATGACATTTTTGGTGGGGAGACTTGGAATTGAGTTGATTCCAACCCCACCACGACCATTCACGTGCCTAGGATTCGATCCTGAATACTTCAACCCAAAAATTTGATTCTCTTTAGCTTATGGTTGAGCCTTGTGTGTGCAAATCATTCTGGTGATAAGGAGCACTTGAATCGAAGTGCTTTGGCTCCCTTTCACACTAATATAAAATTGATTCGTGCATCCACACATAGAAATCTCCATCTAGGGAAGCCCATTGCATTTTAGCATGCATTAACCAACTGTCATTGAAGAAGGGTTTGCTGGGCTTAGAAGAAAACTTGCATTCTCTCAAAATCCGGAGATTGATTGAATTGGTAATTAAGAGAAATCCTAAAATCCATACTACTTAAGGCTGAATTCTAAAAATCATTCAACAATTAAAACTTCAATTCAGGGAGATTTCCCCATTGCATCTTGGTTTACGCACTCTCTAAAAATCAATCACTTGGGCATTAGCCGTAAATAATGCCCTTCACATTCCAAAAGCACTTGATCCTAGGACTCTAAATAAAACTGGTAGCAACTTGACCCTTATTAAGGATCGGAGGTCTAACTACTCGCGTGTAGTGCCTACGTGCTAGTGATGGTTCCCGCGTGCTATTAGGTGTTTAAGACTGGGGCAAATGGCCTTTCAATTTGGCCTGGTGGTTTCGCGGTGCCGCAATCGATTCCGTAGGTCGTGATAGTAGTAACTTAGATCTTTAGGTCTAAGGGCACACTGTGGAGGTTAGGAATTTGATTGAATTGATTTGTCATCAAGTGTACCTTTACGGCGTGATTTCTCTCACCTCTTTTCCCTTTGCATCCCCTCAATTCTTCCTAGGATAGTGCATGTTTGGGAGGAGGTCACAAAACCCAGAACTGTGTGAATTGTTTGATAAATTTAGAAAATAAGCCGAACCATCCTCCTCTTCCACAAACATGGCTGCATGCCTACCCCTAAATCCTGAGGGAGGAAACCACCCCCAAAACCCACCAGGTGGTGGAGCCTTGGATCCCATAACCCACCTCCAAGACCAAATGGAAATGTATAATGAATAAATAGAAGCCATTAGGGAAACATTGGAGGAAATGCAAAACCCTCTCGAATGAAAGGAGCCTAGGTCTCTTAGCTCCTATCAGAATCCCGCTGCTACAGAGACTGTAGGACAAATTTGGGTCCCCATGGGTGTGAATGACTTTTAATTGAATCCTAACATAATTGGCCTAATAAATTTTCACTTCCATAGTCTTGCAAGTGAAGATCCTTTTCTCCACGTGGAAGACCTAACCGGATTGGCTGAAACAGTTAAACCAATAAATATCAGGTTACCTATAGTCGTCAAGAAAATGTTCCCGTTTTCAATGCGGGATAAAGCGTCGCAGTGGTTACACACCCTTGGGAGAACCATGCACTCTTGGGAAGAGATGCGAACAGTGTTTCTCAAGAAGTTCTTCCCAATCGGGCAAACCAATGCGCTTCACCGTGCTATCACTTCATTTACACAACAAAATAGTGAACAATTTCATGAGGCATGAGGGAGATATAATGATCTCCTGAGGAAGTGTCTGCATCATTGTCTGCCTAAGTGGCATGTAGCACAGATCTTCTACTATGGGCTAAATGAGACTTTGAAGCAGATTGTAGATGCTTCCTGTGGAGGGAATTTCATGAATAACGATGAGAATGGAGCATTCGAATTATTTGAAAATATGAGTGAAAACTCAATGAACAATGCCTCCATTGTCTCCTTTAATCGTACCAGCCTACCCCGTAATGTCCACGAAGTTGACACGGGACCCTCCCATTCATCCACAGATCTCAGCCTTATTGCACAGAAATTGGATGAAGTCTTTGTCGTGCACAAGAAGCTAGACGAGCTTCTAGCCAACCATGCCCACTCTATGGCAAACACCCCCACCTCACCACTTCATCACAATCCCAATTCTTCCAACACCAGGCTTATCCCATGGAACCCCGTAAGACCTTCCTTACCAAGTGTCGCACTGAGCAATTCGATAGGTCATGTGGATTTGGCTTCTACAAGCCAGTATTGTTAGACGGAGGACCAAGCCTCCGTGTGCTCGGACTTATATTTACATGCAGATGCATCTTCTGGCATTGAAGACGCTTACACCTTAGGGAACAACCCGTTCTTTGCCACTTATATCCTAGGGTGGCGAAATCATCCGAACTTCGCATGGTCCAACAACCCGTAGCGCCAAAACTCCACGGGTGGACCAATGCGACCATTCGCACCCGTCATCCCAAGAGCCCTATCTAATCCAACGGTGAATCCGCCATCAAGCCCCTGCGTACCGTAAACCGAACACGCATCAAGTCCTCTTGACAAATTGATGTGAATGATGATAGAAATGTGAAAGCGCCATGAAGCGAACATGACCTCTCTTCAGCACCAATTAGCATAGCAAAATGCTGAGATCAGTCAACTACGCATGGCGACTCGATCTCACGGCACTCTTCCTGCCCAACCTGTTCCCAACCCACGAAATTTCGTAACCCGTGGTCCTCAACCACAGGTGCGACCTTCCCAGGGGCAGGTTCATTAGATCTGCAAGCTCCGAGCATTCCACCGGGATTTCAGGCTAATCCTACTGCAGCACCTCACTCTTATGTCCTATTGTGAACCCACCTCTGCCGTATGATGCCAATGGACCCGTATTGTCCAATGCGATCACTACGAGGAGCGGTAAGCAGACCGTCGATCTGTCTCGACTTGATTTTGGCCTATTTTCTTCATCGCCATCTCATTCGGGATGTGCAGTCCATTCGTGAGAGGATGATACACCCAAATTGGTGTCAGAATCAGTCCCATTCCCTGAGGCTCTAGTGAGGGAGCCGAAAGGCAAGAGGAAGGATACATAGGCCATTCATAACCTTTGTAATTTGTTCAAGGATGTTGAAATCCAGGTACCCCTGCTCGAGGCTATTGACCACATACCTACTGTCGCCCGATTTTTCAAAGACTACACAACACCCAGGCGACAGTCAAAGAAAACTAAGAATCCGATGGTTCTCTTACCTCATGCGAGTTGTGCTATGCTGTCAAACCTACCACCGAAGTCGAAAGATCCGGGCACACCGCTTATTTCCTATAGCATCTAAGGATGCAATTTTAACCGTGCCCTGCTTGATCTAGGATCTTCCATCAATCTTATACCAAACATCATGCTCAAAAAATTTTCCTTGGGAAACCTGAAACCCACCCCTATTACAGTTGGCAGATCGTTCTTTCAAAATTCCAAAGGGTGTGGTGGAAGACGTGGTGGTTAGGGTCAACAATCTCTGTTTTCCTATTAACATTCTTGTTTTAGATATGGAAGTTCCTAGCGCACTTTCTGATTGTCCGATCATCCTTGGTCGACCTATCTTGGCCACAGCCCGAGCCCATATCGACTGTGAGTCAGGCAATTTTGAGATTGTCGTCGGATCTGAGAAGCTCAAGCTTAACATCTGCAAGGCAGCCAAGAAATTTGATTGCGATTGTACCGAGGATGACACGTCTGATGAGGACATGGCCGTCAACACGCGTATCGGACTAATTGGGACCTATTCTAACTATTGCGGATTACCTGCAAACACTAACGATTGCCTAACCGACACATATTGTGACGTTCCCCCATCCCTCCCTTTTCCCGTACCTTCTCCTGACCAGACTTCTGACGAGGTTTTCTCCACTTCCCATACCTTGTGGTCTGAGTCATTTCAGGGCTACTCATCACCGGTCCACACTCTTCAAGATCGGATTGCCCTTTCTTTCCCGCCAAATCAGGAGGAGCTGCAATTCCACATTGGGACCTTGAGCCCACATACTACTCACTGGGGCTATTCCTTTTCGGATCCATCTATCCAAGAAGCACCTCTTCTTGGCCAATCTGAGGGCCAACCTCTTCCTCTATATTTTTTTTCTAATCCGCAAGGGACACTCCCGTCCCAAGAAACGCCAGACCTGTCACCATCCACTCCTGAGTTGAAAGAGTTGGCTAGTACACTTAAGTATGTTCTCTTGGGACAAAATGAAATGCTCCCTGTAATCATCAGTTCAAAATTGACCAGGGAGCATGAGTGCAAACTAACGAAGGTCCTTATAGAACATAAGGCAACCATTGGATGGTCATTATTAGACTTATCTGGCATTAGCCCCTCCTACTGCAGTCACCGTATATATACGGAGGTGGAGGCTCGACCTTCCTGTGAGATGCAGCGATGTCTCATCTTTAACATGTGGGAGGTCATTAGGAAGGAAATTATTAAGTGGCTGGATGCGGGTATAATCTATCTGATCAGCGATAGCCCCTGGGAGTGTCCAATTCACGTTGTGCCCAAAAAGGCTGGACTCACCATCTGTGTCAATGACAGGGGCGAATCCATTCCTACACGCACTCCTACATCTTGGAGAGTGTGTGTAGATTATAGGAAACTCAATGCTGCAACTAAGAAAGATCATTTTCTGTTACCTTTCATTGACCAAATCCTGGAGTGGTTAGCGGGAAATAAATTTTTCTATTTCCTGGATGGATTCTTAGGATATAACTAGGTGGCAATTGACCCCCGAGAGCAAGAGAAAAATACTTTTACCTACCCCTTTAGCACCTTTGCATTTAGAAGATTGCCATTCGGACATTGTAACGTGACAGCAACTTTCCAGAGATGTATGGTGGCGATATTCCATGACATAGTGGGTGACTTTCTCGAGGTCTTCATGGATGACTTTTCGGTCTTTGGACCATCTTTCGATGACTATCTTTCCAACCTGACCCGTATCATTAGGAGATGTATTACTGTGAACCTTGTGCTTTCTTGGGAAAAAAGTCATTTTATGGTACACTAGGGAATTGTTCCCGGGCATATCATCTTCGATAGGGGTATCGAGGTTGACAGAGTTAAGCTTGATGTAAGTGCTGATTTACCTGTGCCTGGATCTATCAAACAAATCCGCTCCTTCCTGGGACACGTCGGTTTCTATAGGAGATTTATCAAAGATTTCTCCAAGATTTCTCGACCTTTAACCCATCTCCTATCGACCGGCGTACGCTTCGATATGGACCCCGACTGCATATGAGCATTCACGTAGCTGTGTAATGCTATCACCAAGGCCCCTATTCTCCAGCCACCAGATTGGTCGCTTGACTTTGAACTCATGTGCGATGCTTCCCACCTTGCAGTCAGAGCCATCCTGGGACAAAGATGCGATAGACACCCCTTCATGGTGTGCTACGCCAATAAGACGTTGGACGAGCCCTAGTGTAATTATACAACCACTGAGAAAGAACTACTGGCAGTCATCTTTGGAAATGAGAAATTTCGCTCTTACCTTCTGTGCTCACATGTTATTGTTTTCACTGATCACGTGGCCATTTGCCATCTCATGCACAAGAAGGATGCCAAGCCTAGACTGATTCGTTGGATCCTTCTGCTCCATGAATTTGACATTGAGATCCGCAATAAGGCCAGAGCCCAGAATGTTGTGGCTGATCATCTTTCTTGACTGGACCCTGACCATATTGGATTTACTCTGCCGATCAATGAAATATTTCCTGTTGAGCACCTATTGGCAATTAATGTGGCAAGTGGACCGTGGTATGCCGACATTGCCAATTATCTTGCTTCTGGATCCCTTCCACGTGGCAAGCCTAAAAACTAGTGCGACCGTCTCATGGAAGAAGCAAAGTATTATTTTTGGGATAATCCACTTCTTTTTTGGATGGGTGCTGATCAAATCATCCATCACTGTGTTCCTGACAGCGAATTCCCCAGTGTGCTATCCTTCTACCACGATCAGGCCTGCGGAGGCCACTTCTCTCGGAGGAAAACTACAGCCAAGGTGTTGCAGTACGGTTTCTTTTGGCCCTCCCTTCACTAGGATGCACACAAGTATGCCAAGCATTGCACCAGGTGCCAGTCGTTAGGGTCAATGTCACACCGTGACATGATGCCCTTACAACCCATCCTAGCTGCAAAAATCTTCGACATTTGGGGAATTGATTTCATGGGTCCCTTTCCTCCTTCCAATAGCTTCGAATTCATTCTCGTGGCTGTTGATTATGTTTCGAAATGGATTGAGGCTATTCCCGCATGCCGTGCTGACCATATTATATCCACTCGATTTGTCAAAGACCACATTTTTGCATGCTTTGGGATCCCTCGAGCCATTATCTCAGATGGAGGAAGCCACTTTACCCATGCATCTTTTCAAGCACTTCTGAGGAAATACAATATCCACCATCGTATCACATCCCTATATCAACCTCAGACGAACGGTCAGGCAGAGGTGTCGAACTGGCAAATCAAGCAAATTCTCCAGAAAATGGTTCGGCCTGACTGTAACGATTGGTTCGACAAGCTGATTGATGCACTTTGGGCATATCGGACCGCCTTCAAGGCTCCCCTTGGTATGTCTCCTTATAGAATATTTACGGGAAGCCTTGTCATTCGCCCGTGGAGTTGGAACACCGTGCTTATTGGGCGGTTCGCCAATGTAACCTCGACCCAGACTTGTGTGGTCGAGAAAGGAAACTCCAACTCCAGGAGCTGAAAGAGCTCCGTCGTGAAGCCTATGATTCTGCCTTAACTTTCAAAAAATGCACTAAGGCTTTTCACGACAGCCGTATTCGGCGGAAAGAATTTGAGCCATCTCAGCAAGTTTGCCTCTACAATGCCCGACTAAAATTCTTTCCTGGGAAACTAAAGTCCAAATGGACTGGTCCTTTCCTGGTCTCTAGACCATTTCCCAATGGGCCATTCAGATTGAAGATCCCAGATCTGGGCGTAAATTTACGGTAAATGGGCAGCGTTTCAAACCCTATCTTACTCATGAACCTGCCCTCATTGGAGAAACTATTGCCCTATTGGAGGGTAACTTTTTTTCTTTTTGCCTCATTCTGAGTCCAGCTAGGGACGTTAAATTCAGCACTTGTTGGGCGGCACCCCAACAACACCCATCATCCACCCACCCTACCACCCTGCTGTTTACCCAGCACCTCAGCTCTCGTTAACCAATCTTTCATCCTTCCTCTACCCTTCCCTGCATGCATATGTGGACATATCATCATTTGGCATGGGGGGGTAGATAGGCATCCATAGGATCTGGGTATTTTATGGTATCATGCAATTTTCATCTATCTATATATATATATATATATAAAATTGTGTTTAGTAATGATCTGAAGGCTGAAACAAAAATACAGTAAGTGTTTATGGATATTCAACCACTGTTTTAAAGACTTTCCAGGCCACAGAAGCTTGATTCACTCAGGCTCAGCTTAATTCACTTGAACATTGACAAGATAGATCGGAATCTCTCCTAACAAAGGATGTATTATTGTACTTGAGACACTAATACAAGTTCCGTTGGTTTGCATCTACTCGAGAGCCAAAGTAATCTTGGTTCACACTACACATATCAAGAAAGACCAGGTGAACATAAGATCCAACCCTAGTGTTCATTAGGGAAAGTGGAGTCCTTAGCTATGCGTGCAGGTAAACCTTTTATCCCAGGCTTTAGTCTTGTGTTTAGGAAAGACTCTTTCCACCAAAAAGGAACTCTCCCACCAAAAAGAAAAGTGTGCTCCTCCAAATAATGTTGTAAGAGATATACCAACTCGTGTTTCAAAAAAAAAAGATGCAAATAAGTCTGTATATCTCACAAATATTTGTAAAGTCTTCCCCCTAAAAAAATCCTTCAGGGCAAGCTACAAATACTCTGTTTTCCTCGAGCCACAAATGTCAGAAAATGGGAGTTGAGTTTTCTGTCATCTTGTTAAGGGTCAATCCGAAGACATGAGCTGAAACTGGGATAACCTGCACTTAAAAATTTGTGAAACCCCGGGCATGAGTCTTAATGTTCATCTGGTCAGTCTTGATCCTTCACTAAGCACAAGCCATGATCTCTTGAGCTCTCGAGTACAGCAAAGACCTCCTGGGTCTTGGAAACCTTACTTAAGGTTTAAATATCAAGAGTCCTGGTTAGTCGAGAGATGATCTATGTCATGTGAGACTTAAAGCACTGGTTGTCTTCTCTACAATTGGTTCTCACAGTATCCGACAATAAACACACCTATGTCACCTCAGAAGAAAATCTTCAGCTTAAGATCATTTCTAAATAGAATACAAAAAAATGTTTCGCTAGGGACTAGCAAAAGATAGGCATGGGGTTACGATTGCACAGCAAAAATACACCAGCAATTGTGCCATCTTGTGCTATTTCCTAGCATTGTCAGTGCATATTAGGTAGCCATAGTCACATTTGCAGAAATATGCGCATGCATGCATTTATTTGAGAGGGGAGGAGAGTGAAATAAATGGCTTTGTAATTAACAAATTCTTCAAGTGCTGCCTCGCATATTTTTATTTTTATTTTTAATTTCTTCTCTGCGGCTGCAAAGCATGGCCGGACCTTCTTCGTACCATGCTCTGCAAAGCTTGCCCTACACAGCCAGTTTCTGCACAGCTGTGCACAGCCAGGGCATGGCTGTGCTTGCCTTCTTCCTCTTTAAAAAGGGGCTCGGCCTTCCCAGGCCATCTCCTCCCCTCTCTCCTCCATACGCAGCCTCTCTTCTCCTTAAGGAGCCACGCTGCGGGTAGAAGCAACTCACAGTGGTGCACAACCACCACTGTGAGTCCCACCACCACCCAGCTCATCAAAGAGTCGGTGGGTGTGATCGTTCTCTTCTCTGATTTCGTCCTTCCAAGCATCTCCGACACTACCGCAGAGTCAAGGTTTGAAGCGGCGCACAGCAACAGCAGCCTCCACCACGCGAGCCTCAGGTGCCAGTTCGCGCCCTCTTCGCGCACCTGCAGGCCGCCCTTGCCTCTCTCCACTCGTGGTAGCAGCCGAGGTAGTCCTTCCACGCACGTGCCAACTCGCTTAGCGGTGCCTACACTCACGGAACCGTTAGCACCCTGTCGCGCTAGCCAAGCGCACTGTAGCCACTATTCATGCATTTCAGTGGAACACTGTGCCTACAGTGCGGTGATCGGTAAGTTTCTCACTTATCCGGTCACCCGGCGCTCTCTCTGCGCCCGCGACCGTCTGCTGCCCGTCCACGCACGCCCGTGCCCGCATCTCTCCCTGCGCTTGCTCCTGCGTATGCCAGCGCCTGCTCTCGTGTACGCCTACCCACTTAAGCGCCAGCATCTTCACCCGCTTCATCGCCTACCTCTTCGTGCAGCGCGGTACATTGCGGTTCCTCCCATGCTCGCTCCCTCTTGCCTGTGCGCACGTCTTCGTGCGCCTACGTGCCTGCGCTTGCACATGGCATCAGACGACGGTAGCTGCGTGTGGACGACTTAACCTGCCCGCGCCTTCTTCCTCAGCAGACGATCTCACTCTCTCGTTCTCTCTCACAGCACTCTCTCACTCTCTCTGCAGACACATACACATACACACACACTCTCGTACACACACACCCACTGACTTATACATTACTATATACTTATATATATTTGTATACATATTTATATATACTTATATCTATACATATAGTAGTACCTATATAACTAAGTATAAGTATAGATACATATATATATATATACAAATATATACACATATATTTATACATATATATATATATAAATATAGATACACATATACATATATATATCTTTAACTATAAATACATATATATATATATAGATGTATATCTATCTACATATATCTATATACATAGATACTTATACTAATATATATATATACATATACGCATATATATAACTATACACATATATTACTATATACATATATATATATACCTATATCTACATACATATATCCAATTATAAATATATATATATATACATATAGATATATATTTACATATATACATACATATATATATATTTTCATTTCACCTACCATACGTTGTATCGTGGGAATATCTACACCAGTTGCTGATATTCCTCGATACACGCATACAGAAAGCATTTTTCGTACACATCTTTCACCCATCCATCCTACACTCCACACAGCACTTCATCCTGTTGGTTGCGACTTCCTAGACAACGACCAACTCGACATCATGCTACACGCCATCTCCACCTCCACCCCCACCCCTATATACATATATAATATATACATATATATATATACTATATTTACCTTATTTCTACTTCTCTTTCCTGCCAGTAAAAAGATAAAAAATATATATATACCAAAGAGAAAAGATAATCTTTGACTTGTAGGTACTCAGCCTTGCAAATAGCAAGACCAGTTTTGGGAACTGTAATTTGGCTCAAAGCCAAGAACCTGATTTTGAGGGTGTACCTCAAGGACAAAAATTATCAGAAAAAAAATCTTAAATAGAAAAACACCAAAAGCATAATAAATGAACGGAAGAGATTCGTTGTAGGAAAGGCGAGGAAACTTGTTCACTTCTAATCCCACTTTTCTAAGTTCGACCCTGGGCCTAAAAGTGACCAAGATAAAATCAAGTAGGCCAGGTAAAAAATTTTGTAAAAGAGATGGTTAGGCTCGATTTAGGTTAACCACTACACTCATTTCAATGATAAAATCGCCATATTAACACAACCTATCTGGGCCCGAATAGCCACCAAATAAGGCAAATCTGCGGAGAGCGAGTTTTCATGAAACTAGGGCTAAGGTGGATGGTTTTGACCATTCTTTACGGAATCCTCAGCAGAAGGAGGGTATTGATGTCAAGGTCAGAAATACACCATCCTATCTGTCTCTCCCGATGCCGTGAGTAGGCACTTCCATCAAGTAAGCCACCTAATGTCTCTTGAGTACCACCAATCCCTAATAATGCCTCCTCAATAAAGTTCATGGATACGTGTTAGTTCTGTTGTGTTGAAAAAAAGAAAGAAAAGAAAAGAAAAAAGGAAAAAATTCAAAGAAAGAAAAATTGGAAAAAAAAGAAAAAAGAGTGAATATTTAGTTCAGATGCATTGAGGCATTACCACCAAATAAATTTAAGATCCACCAAATATGGCCTTAACCTATCTTTCTGTGTTTTTGACCGCTCGAATACTGGTTGAGGAATTCTGACTTAGTGTTAGGGTTATGAGAACTCAATTAAAGTGTTAATGCTAAGTGAGACCATCAAATACAGA
Organism: Thalassia testudinum; assembly: GCA_037157565.1. Classification (NCBI taxonomy): domain Eukaryota; kingdom Viridiplantae; phylum Streptophyta; class Magnoliopsida; order Alismatales; family Hydrocharitaceae; genus Thalassia; species Thalassia testudinum. The sequence continues at coordinate 16,334,258 of JAZHRO010000063.1, forward strand.
TCATACATGTGAATCTAGTGAGATTGTAAGCTCTAAAAAAATGAAAAAAAAGAAAAAAAAAAGAGAAGAGAAAAAGAGAGAATGAATACAAAGGAACCAAAATAGAGCATAGTTTTTCACATCTTTCTCTGAGTTGAGTTACTTGATAATCTAGGAATCTAGATTCCTCAGTACTAATCTCTATGTAGCACCAAATGAGAGTGAGCCACCAACTAAACACCCGTATCCCTAAGACATCCTCTACCTAAGCTTAAAGCTGCGGTGGAATTCATAAAATATCTTCAATACATCGAGGGAAGAAGTCCGCCTATCCCGCTAGAAATTTTACTAGGTGTCAAGTATAGGTTTTAGAGGTGAATCAGGTCATTCACTCGAATCCATTGCAAAAGCTTCGTAGCTGCACTTTCACATTTGTCTGGATTTCTAGAGCATAGGATGAAAACAAAAAGGAGAAAAATCTCTAGGCTTACACTTGATAAAATAATCAGCCCTAAGTAATCCTTGCTGTAAATAATTTAGTATTGCATTTGCTAGGGACTAGCAAGATTTAGGCATGGGGGTATGATTGCGCTGCAATCATAGGTCCTAATTGACATAAATTAGGCTAGAACTTAGCATAAGCTAGGGTAATTCATGCATACATAAGCATTATCTGCATCTTTTTTGCTTTACTTTAGCTACGAATAAAATAATGTTATAATGTGCTGATTAAGTGCATTATGTCAGTTGCAGGCAACAAACTGATCAGAAGCTGGATCAGAAGATGGATCTGAAGCTGGATCAGGAATAATGAGTGTTCCAGCTAGACTGAAGCAGAAGACCTAGATTAGATATAGTGAATAATGATGTAAGGGAGTTAAGGTATGCTATTCTATTAAGTAGGAATTAAGCAGTAAAAAGTGAAGGGCTTAGGTCCATCCTAGCCCTAGGATAGCCTAGAGACTTCCCCAAGCCTTAGCCACCCCTAGATTAGGTCACCACAACCTAGGAAACCCTAAAACTCTAATTCCAACCCTTATCTAGATGTCCAAATGAATTTTAGGATGTCCAGGACCCTCAGCCAACTCTCACAAACCTCAAACCCACTTCTGCAGTGTTATTGGACGTCCAGACACTTTGTCAGACGTCCAATTTCTGCAGAATACCAAAAATAGAATCTTGAATCCCCCCTGACTCAGATTGGACATCTAGAATTGAAGTCTGGACTTCTGACTTTTGAGTGTAAGACGTCTGACCCTATTTTTTGATGTCTGGAATTGCCCTCCAGTTATTATTTTGAGATTCAAGCCTTGATCTTAGATCTCTAGCTCCATAAACCCAAATCCAACCCCATAGGAACCTAAATTAAGGTATCCTAACCATAGTACACCACCTCTAGACCTTCCTAAGGACCTAATTAGGTCCTCACCAAACCAAATTGACTTAGATCAAAGTCAATTACCATCACCCAAGTCAATTGGACTCATTGGGTCCAATTGAGCTCAGATCTCAGCCCACGTAAGTCCAATTGGACTTAGTGAGAGTCCAATTGACCTAAGCCCAACTTAATTGAATTATTTCACTCTCAATTAGGTTCACACTCAGTTAATTAAACTTGGGTTAAGTTTAATTACAATTTCCCCTTAACAATTATGGTTTGTAACCCTATTTCAAGGCATACACCTACCTAAACCCCTTAGGACCTAAGCTATGCCTCCTAGCCACATAGAGCATGACCACACACACACACACCCCATTCATGCACTCCCACACATCTAGAGTTCTCAAGAAATCTCTCCAAGTGGTGCCACTCTTGGTTGCCAAAATTAGCAACCAAGAGACATTCAAATTGAGATCCAATTTTTGTGGATCTCAAAACCACTTGGCTGGCCACTCTTGGAGCTCTCTCTAGAGAGTTGCACACTTCTATAGAGTGATTCCCTTAGTTCTGTAGAAAGACCTAAGGGGTGGCCATTTGCACTAATCCAGTTTCTTGGCTTCATCCATTTTCCTTATCATTCATTCACTTCCACCTCCACTTAGGCTAGCCACACTCATCTCCACTCCACCTCCACAAGGAGCACCACCATGAAGGCCATCATCTCCATGCTAAGATGCTAGATCACTTGTCCAATCTATATCCAAGGGCCGGCCTAAGCACCATTGGCTGCCCCTCCTCCTCTCAACCATTCCATGGCCATCGGAGCCCACCTCCGAATGCCCTTCCTTTCTGCTAGATTAGTAACTTAGCTGTTCGTAGTTTTTCTGCTTCTATTTACTACTTTGTAGTTTAGGTCTTTATTCTCCCCTAATGATGCATGCAAAATTCCACCATAGATTCGTGTATGTGATCATTTTCTATTAGCTAGATTTATGTTTTTTTAAACTTTCACGTACAAGCTTTCCTGTACATTCCATGTTGCAAACACTTCTCTGAATGAATGAATAAAAGATATATTTTTATACATATCTCTATGTTTGAAATCACCATGAGCTTATTTGTTGCCATCATTCCTATGTGATTCAAGTTGCCTGTTTTTCACTTATATATATATATTGCAACTAAGCATGTTGTACTTCAATATGTAATAATGAAAAACTGCCATGTGATTCTCAATGAGTAGAGTGATAAGAGATCGATTTCAGAGCTAAACAAATGCCTCCCAGAGATGAACGACTGGGACTCAAAGTCTTGTTATCTTTAGAAATCATTTTTTGATGAACGTTTTTGCATGCCTATGCTATGATTTTTGACGACTTTGAAATAAATGAAAATGGCTTTTCGTCAGGGTCTTAAAGACCTTCACTGCAGACCAAGGCTAGAGCGGGTCAGGTCCATATCTTGGTTGGTACTTGAGTACCTCTAGGCCTACTATTGGCATTCTAACCTAGTCTGCAAAAGGAAGCACACAGCAAAGCTTTTAAGCATCAAAAGATTTTATGGTCTAGAATCAAAGTTAATACCTTGAAATTTTGCTACGGGACTAGAAAAAGCTAGGCATGGGGGTATGATGGGAACGCCATCATGAGCCATAACTAGCTCATTTCTGACCTAATTAAGTCAATAAATGGTCCTACATAACTGCAGAGTCACAAGTCACTACACATTCATTCTAGAAGAAAAATAAGAAACTAGGGCTAAAATTATAATTTTACCACCTTATCTTGAATGCAATACAACCAAAGGTTTTCTCAGGGGTTGAATGAAGGTCAATTGGTCTTAATAAGATAACAAGTCGGATAAGACAAGCAGAAAAGGGTTTGCACGTGTTCTGAGAATTAAATGACTTTTGAAACCCTAAAAATAGACCCACCTAACTAATTAGGTTCTGGTCAGGATAAAATTCACCTAAACCCTCAAAAAATCATCGATAAACATTTTATAGGGCTTAGAACTTTCAATTTGACCATCAGAACCTGTTTTGACCCAAAATAGAACCATAGACAAACATTTACCCTAATTTTGGTTTTTACATAAGTTACCCAATCAAACATGGTCAAAACGAAAATCTAAATTCACCATTGGATTCCTTAGGTCCAAATTAGGTTTGTATCAAAATTTGGATGCAAGATGAATTTCTCTTGACCTAGTTTGCATATTGGTCCTATCTAATTTCATTTCTGTACTTAACTTTTAAAATCCTTTCAAATAGGCCCCTAACTTTGTCATCGTTCTCATAAAAAGGTCCCTGCCACAATTAATCCTATTCCTACTTACTTCGGTGACCTTAAAATTGAAAGAATGCCTTGATTTCTTGACGAATCCCTTTCAAAATTGAAAGGGAAGTTCGTCATGAAATTCCCTTCCTATTGGACTCAATCCTAAGCACTAGAACATACCCAATCTCTCATGCGAATGCATGAGAGATTTGGGTCTCAAGAAATTTCTATTTCCAGAAAAGCTTTACAGGCTTGGGAAGCTTCATTCCCAAGCCAAGGCAGTCTTTAAAGGCCTATAAAAGGACCCTTAGACCTCACCAAGTTTCCTACACTCGAAATCGGTCGAGATTCCCCATAATTCCTCTCTCTCTTTCAAGGCTAAAGGTTCCTTGACATCTAGTGATCCCCTCTACATCTCCTCGTCATCCATCTGCAATACCAGCAGCAGATCTATCTTCCTCACCTCCTTCCGCATCTCATCGTACCAGTAGACGTCTCCTTCTCTGCCATCCTCGTCGTTTCTTCCAACTGGAGCCACCTTCATCTTCGGCGTTGGCTGCACCTCAACCGGTGCTATCACTACCTCGTTTCGTCCACTACCAGCCTAGCTATGTCCCTTATTCCCTTTACTTTATTTTCGCATTCACCCGACCTCGTTTCGACCACTGAGGACCCTCCGGAACTTCATGTTCTCCATCTTCGGCAACTCCTCCGGCATGCCCATCTCACCACCACAAACCACCAAACTCCTCGCCAACTACCTGAAAACCTCCACCTCACCTCTCTGCTCATTTCCCCTCTCCTTATTCTTCACTTCACTGACTCATGCACACCCCCGAACACACCCACTTTCATGCACACAGACCGACCACGACACGCATGCATGGACCACGAGATGCCACACAAAACCCCCTGTCGCCCTCGTCATAGTCCGACGATCCTCCCTGAACATTCTGCTAGGGCCGAAAGGCCGTATTTCTGATTTCAGGGACAATCCCTCTCCACCATTGATGCAAAGCTCTGAAGCAAGCTTAAGAGCTTGTTCTTCACCTATGGCTCCAAGACTCAACTCCAGTGGCTGCGGAATCGACTCAGGTGTATCCCTGAATGGTCAATTTGAGCCTTTGACTGGAACCTCTACACCAATTCAATGAAGTCACTAGTGCAACTGCGCGAAGAAAGGAGGGTGGGATAGTCCCACCTCGGAAGCAGTAGAGTCCCTACACACACATATATTGAAAATGTGTTAGAGGCTATTCGACTCATAACACGAGGTGAGGTCCCACTCACCCATGCCACCTGCACCTCGTCCGCGACTTCGTCCTCTGCGGATTTGGAAGACCTATTTGCCCGCCTTGGCTTACCTGCACTCCTTGCTCACCACCACACCCCAGTGAGCTTGGACCCAGGTGCGTACGATTCGATAACGCGATTACCCATGCCTTTGGGAGAGTAGATCCTAAAGAGAGAAGGAGAGGATAGCTATGCGGGTTGGGGAGAGTTTTTCTCCAATGAGACTTTGACACTTAGCCAGATATGGAAGATGAAAAGGAGCAACAGAGAAAGAAAGAAGTAGTAGAAAGGAAGGAACAGAGAACGAAGAAGAAATCCATGCACTGTAGAATCAGACATTTAAGGCATCAGATCCTACCATCAGACGACACATTTGAGCATTATTTCATATATTTATATTTGAGTTCCTTAGCTATTATTGTAAGGAGTATTTGGTGGTTTAAACCACCATTTTACTCCATTATTTTTACAAATTGATACTTGATCCTAGTGCTACATTATTTTGAAATAATTCTTTATTTCAATTCTTTAGCTTTCTTGTCTTATATTACAATTTTTGAGATTTAAATTCCCATGTTGGTCCCTGTGTTCGACCTTGGAACTTTTTTGAGTGATAAAATTTATTTGTTCAAAGCAATTTTGGCTATATTACAATGCACATTTTAAAATGAAGGTATCGCCTTGCTAACAATGCATTTCAAAGAAAGCTTCTAATAATCCATCTTGCGAAAAAGGTGTTACCACATCTTCTAGGGCCAAAAGTCTTAGAAAAGCTTCTTCTCTGGAGGTCTCTTCTTCCTCTGAGCTTGAGTCTGACTCATCCCTGGTAGCTTGAAGGGCCTTCTTCTTCCCATCCCTTCTTGGGAATTTCTCCTTCTCTAACTCCTTCCTGAGTAGTGGACAATCCTTTTTGACGTGTCCCTTCCATTTATATTTGTAGTAGATGATGGTATCTGCCTTGGATTCCTCTTTTTTCTTTCTCCAACTCTTGTTTTTGAGGAGCTTCCTTGAGAGAAGGGCTATGTCTTCTTCTTCATCTTCGCTTGATGAATCTTCAGACTGATCTTTGGCTTTGAGTGCCACAGTCTTCTTCTTTACTCTTTCATTCTCATGCTCCTTCATTTATTGAAGCTGGACCTCGTAAGCCATTAGACTTCCAACAAGATTGTCAAGTTTCAAAGTAGATAGATCCTTTGATTACTATATGGTTGTGGTCTTCGTCTCCTAGTCACTAGTGAGTGACCAGAGAATCTTCTTTATCAAGACTTCATTCTTCATATCTTGATCCAGATTTCATATAGAGTTTACAATATCTATAAATCTTGTAAACATCTCCTTTTTGAATTCACCATTCTTCATCCTAAAATACTTGTATTTTTGAGTTAATAAATCTATACGAGTTTCTTTTACCTTTGATGTTCCCTCGTGGGTGACTTTTAGGATGCTCCAAATCTCGTGAGCTATCTTGCTTGCAGATATGCAGTTGAACTCTTCCTTGGAGAGTCAACCGAAGATTGCATTCATGGCTTTCGTATTATGCATTGCCAGCTTCTTTTGATCTGGGGTTAGTACTACTCCTTCCTTGATTTCTGGTCTTGTGTATATGGATGCAATGACGTCCCATACTTCATTGTCCATAGATTCCTAGAATATTTGCATCTGGGTCTTCCAATAGCTGTAGTTCATTCCATCAAAGTGTAGAGGCTGAATTGTTGATTGCACCTCAATGTATGTGTCGACGGATGACTTTGACATCTTTTTGTCGCTTCAGCTATGATACCAAATGAGGGTTCCACCGGATCTTAATGGATACTAGAGGGGAGGGATGAATAGTATTATCTTTTACAAACTTAAATATCGTAGTTTCAATGATAAATCCATCCATAAAGATTCATGCACAGAAGACACCTGGATTTATAGTGGAAACCCTTCCTGGGTGAAAACCACTACCTAAGCCTCTTAGCTTAGGATTTTCCCAACCAGTCAAGGCTAATCAATTCACTAACGCACCACTTGAAAAGTTGCTCGCATAACCTCTTACAATGATCCCTTCTCTTAACAACCTGAAGAGAAGCACAACAACAACAACAACAGATTTCTCCCAACAGCTTGGGATCTGAAATCAAAAGGAACAAGTAATATAAAAATAGTTTAAACCTATGGAACCTCAAGGAAAGTTGAATCATAATTCAGTAGAGGTTTGAATCATCGTGCTTTGGAAGTCGTGAAAGCTAAAGTATAGAAGAACTTAGAGGGAAGAACAGAAAGCTCTTTCTTTCAGAGGGATTTCTTCATGAGAGTCTGTGTGAAAAAGACTATGTACATTTTTCAAAAAAAGAAAAAGGCTACAAACACCTTTTATACTTGCAAATCGACTAGAAAAGGAAATCAAATTGGTCGATCAAATAAGGTAGTTTGGTTGACCAAAATAAGTTTTGGTCAGTTAAACTAGTTATTTGATCGATTAATGATTGTCGATTAATTAACCTAAATGGTGGATTGAAGGTGTATTTATTAACTTGCTAGAATGGGCTGATTTGATTGATAAATTAATTTGGTTGGCCAATCAATACATTTGGTTGAACAATAACACTGAAAACTTTTTTCTAATGTGAAGTGCGAAAATCTATTTGAAACCTATTTTGAGGTTCCTCACAAAATAATCTAGACTCAATAAAAATAAAAAGACACCGAGGCAAAGTCACCAGTCTTCTAACTTTCATCCATGAGAGTGTCCTGAAAGATTAATTTCGTAGATAGCATAATTTTGTTCCGTCAAAAGAGATGTACTTACAAGGAGTTCATAAATCAATTGGAAATGACTAATCCAATGAGCCAGCAATTCATGGAACCGTAAGGGTTCCAAATTGGTGCCTTTTATCCCAGTTTCTCTAATTCTTCTTCTTTTATCCTACTTACCCAATGATGATGTGATCGCACATGTTTCGCATGTTTGAAATTGGGGTTACAACTAACCCATTGGTCAAACTCATTTCACGTGTTAGAAATCAGGGTTACAAGTAACCCATTATCGTAGTCGCAAAACACGTCAATTAGATAAAATTTATACCAAAACTACATGTGAGTCCTAATTCGAACATAGGGAAGCGACGTTTACTTTATGTGGAAACCACGCTTCAATTTGTTTCCTTTTGGTATTTTAGGGTTTTGTTATTTTTTTGTATTTTTGTAAGAAAACAAGCAAACGTATCACAAGATAGAGATATGGAACAAATCTGATATATATTAATTCCAATGTCAATTACACTAAACTATGAAAGCATAAAAAGAGAGGGGGGTGAGAGGAAATCTCTCTAATCTGTAGTTCGACAAGATGACGGTACTTGGCAGAAGCTCAGACAAAGGAGGTGAGGAGCGGGATGACGGATGTGAGATGCAGGAGGACATCAGGTTGAGGAAAGCTTCGGCGTGGCTCCAGAATGGAGGTGAGAAGTTAGAGATGATCTGCTACCACAATGGAGGTGGGTGGACGACTCCAAGGTGACGTATGAATGGGGATGGGAAGTTGGAGGAATATTTGGTGGGGTAGAGGTTCGTTACACTAATTGGCGCCTTGGAAGCTTGAGAACAAGCTCTAATGGAGTGTTGGTAGGCTTACTAGAGCTTGGGAGTAGGTAGGAGTAGAGTAGGTAGAGATGGCTTGGAAGGGAGGGGGTGTAGGTCCTTTTATAGTTGAGGAGAAGAGGCTAAAAATGGGTAAAGGACCTTTAGTGACTTCCAGACCGTCGTTGGAAACGTCGCTATAGGGAGCTCACATCTGCTACTACCTTTAGCTAGCTCTGCTGGCTTTCAATGAAGTAGTGACGGGTGTAAGCATCGCTGTAGGTCAGCCAAGCTGTCGCTGAAAGCTGGCACCAACTACGCTTGTGCCCACACTACGCTACTACCCATCACGCGCGCTGATCACACGGCGCCCTACTATGTGTGCGCTACCATGTGCTGGTGTGCACGTGCATGCTCGTGCTGCAATGCCACTGCTACTTTGCATGTGCTGCTACTGCTGCTTTGCATGCGGCAGATTTGAGGCTTGGGGGGCTGTGGGGATTCGAACCCACGCCCCTCCCTTGAGAACCGCCACTCCCGCCATTGTGCTAGGCCGCCCTTTGTGTCATGCAGTGGAGCTTGGTGCAGATGCTCCCCAGCCGTTGGATCTTGATCTAACGGCTTGGATTCAAGGGTGCGAATGATGAAGGGAGTGGGCAGTGGCTGCTAGTCGGTGGTGGGCGATCTGGATGGCTCCACATGGTGCCATCTGGGCTGTTTGTCTTCTTCTTCTTGTAGAGGGTGCTACGGTCCTTAGATTGAGATGATTCTCGTGGTGCCTAACTGCGATCGTTGCCCTGGATCCATCCGTATGCTCAGATTTTCCATCTAAAACCTATGTGGATGTCGCATTGCCCCCTAGCCATATGCACAAAGCTTGCTGAGGAGGTGCGAGGGAGTGCTACAGTGTCTGGCAAAATTTGAATTTTCCTTTAGGCAGGAAGCTCTAGCGAGGATGGCTGACCGCCAGAGGGGGCCCGAAGCCTGCGCCGACGGCTTTGATGGGTCGGCGGTATGGCACTCACGGTCTTGGCGAAGAAATGATCGTGGTGCCCAGGTGTTTGGCGGAGCTAGGAACCTGGACAGGAGGGGCTTTCAGGGTGTTTGGAGACGAAGCCATAGGGAAGTGATTTGTTTCAGATGACAACTTCGGGGGCACTTGGCAGTGATGTGTCGCCGACCGGTGCTCTGTCTTTCTTGTGGAGGCTTTGGTCACAAGTGGGACTCTTGCCCGATGTCTCGTGGTGGTAGGGGATTGGGTGCGTAATGCATCTTCGTGTCTAGAGGGTGAGGCGTAGCTGCCTCTTCCACCCCCCCAACAAATTTTGGGGGGGCACACTCTCGATGTGGGGGTTCCCTTGACTGAGGACGTGAAGGTGGCAGAGATGGTCTTGCATGGGGCCCTAATTGGGGGAGTGATGATGGGTACTCTTTCCCAAGAGAGAGTTCGGCAACTGGTAAGCTCTCTTTCCTTATTGACTGATGCTTGGAAGATTGCGGCTATCTCTCCTTTGTGGTTTGTGCTTGTTGTTGTGGGTGTGGTAGATGCCGAGAAATATTGCTTTCAGACTAGCAATTTGGGTGGATTGTCAGTGATTTGGCGGTTAGTGTCCCCCCTTGATGGTTCTTTGCCTGAACGTCCCCCTCAAAGAACTGCTCCCAGGTCAGGTTCTCTTGAGATTAGAGACCTGCCTCTACATCTGAGATCTAAGACGGTGGTGTCACTGGGTTTGCATCTGTGGATGAGGATATGTTTGTTGGTCTGACTGAAGGAGATGCTAGTGTTCCGAAAGTAAGGGTGAATGTCTCTAGAGCTAGGTCTATTCCTAAAAAATTGATTCTCAGATGTGGGGTAGCTCTTAGATGGTCCTCTTGAATTTTCATGTGGTAAATAGGGATGTGGAGGTGAGTCAACACCCCCCCTCTTATGCTGAGGTGCTACGATCCAGAATTCCTTCGTCACAAACAAACTATGATAGTCAGGAGTTGATGGCAGATCACACTAGAAGTCTAGATTTGGTAGATGGGGTGGGGAACTTCAGGGCTGAGGAAATGAGAACTGAAACTCTGGAGGATGGGGCTGGATTTCCTCTGGTCTAGGATGAATCTGCAGTGACGGTTAAAGAAGGGGAGGCAGCTAATGTGATTGATGATGCTGTGGCTGAGGACCTGAAAGCTCCTGATAGGGATCCTGCTGACTCTGATTTGGTAGCTCCCTCAGTGAACTCCTTGGAATTGTAGTGTTGCTCTCCTATGGCTGATGAATTGCAATTGAAGTCTAAGACTCCTACATTTGGGCTTGGGAAACCTCCATACAAATTGTGATGAAGGCGCACTCCTACACAAAATGTTGATGCATTTGTCATTGCAGTTGTGATGAAGGTTGGAAAAGCATCTACTGCTAAGAAAGGGACAGATCTGACTCTGAAATGAGGATTCTTACTTGGAATGTGCATGGGCTGTGCGATAGAAGTAGGAGGGGCTCTTTGCTTAGATATCTGCGAGAATGGGAGATTGATTGTGCCATCGTCCAAGAGACACATATTGATAGTGAATCTGATAGGGCATGGGTGGAGATGAGAGCTAGACTTGCAAATGACCTTGTGATGATCAATTCCAATGGTAGATCTGGGGAATTGCCATTTGGTGGAGGAAGCATGTGCTGTGTTTGGAGGAGTTCTCTGTGGCTAGGCACCTTTTGACTTGTAGGTTCAAAAGAGGCCAGGGGGACAGTGATCCCTTTGTGATAGGTGTGTATGGTCCTAGTGATCCTAGTAGGAGGCAGGAGCTCTAGGAGGATTAGAAACTGGCTGTAGATTTTGTGAATGGGGCAGTTTGTCTTGTTGGAGGGGACTTCAACTGTGTTTAGGTGGGGAGTGACAGACCCAATGGGGAGGTGGATAGCTCTGCGACTGGATTCCAGTTGATGGTCCAGGCTCTGGGCTTATGTGAGTTTCCCTCTTCAGGTTCTGAATTTACTTGGAGGAATGGTAATGGGCTCATGTCCAAGATTGATAGGTTTTTTGGCAATGCTAGGTAGATAGATCTCTTCCAATTGTCCTTTGTGGTCTTCAACATCCCTTCTTTGACCATACACTGTTGGTCTGGGATAATGGTGAAAAGGTGTTGGCTGGTTCCTATTTCAAGTTTAGGAAGTTTGGCTGAGGAAGCCAGGGTTCAAAGATATGTTTGCTGGATGGTGGAGGGCCCAGCAGGTTGAAGGCACAGCTACATTTAGATTGACTTCCAAGATTATGGCTCTGAAAGGTATGCTAAAGGAGTATGGTGATATTGTCTCTATCCTTAGACATCAGAAACGTCGAGAGGCTTTGATGATGATTCAGCAATTGGATACCAAGGAAGCTGTGACTCAGCTATTTGAGATGGACTTTGCTGACAGAAAGAGGTGGCAGGGAGTGGTGGCTGAAGAAGACCTGAAACTGGAGATGGATTGGAGGGAATGACCAAGGTAGTAGTGGCTAAGTGAGGGGGATGCAAACACGAAGTTCTTCCACTAGGCTGCCTGTTCTAGGAGAAGAGCTAATCTGATGCCTTCAATTGTCAGAGAGGGGTAGATAATTACCTCCATCTCTGATATCAGAGCTGAGGCTATTAGATATTTCAAGGAGTCTTTAAGAGCTGCAAGTAGGGGCTATTGGAGGATGGCAGCTAGTGATCTGCCTAAAATTACTGAGGCTCAGGGGTCCAGCCTGATTGAACCTATATCAAAAGCTGAAGTCTTGAAGGCCATTAAAAATCTCAATTGTGAAGGTTCACCTGGTCCTGATGGAATCCAAGTTCTCTTCTACAAAGAATTATGGGACATTGTGGGAGCTGAGGTTATGGAAGTGATCAGAGATTCAGAGAATGGCAACTTTGGCTTTGAAGGAATAAATAGGTCATATCTATTTCTTTTGCCAAAAACTCCAGGTACTGAATCTTTTCAGCAGTTTTGGCCTATTGCCCTCTCTAACTCTTTGTACTTGGTGATTGGCAAGGTCCTGGCCAATATATTGAGGCCTATTTTGCAAGATGTGATCCATCCTGCTCAATCAGCCTTTCTCCCTAGCAAATCTCTACAAGAATCCTTCATCATGGCCCAGGAGATGGTCTGTGGATGGCATAGGAGAAAATGCATGGCTTTTCTCTGGAAGGTTGACTTCGGTAAAGCTTATGACTCCATCAGTTGGCCCTATCTTTGGGATGTGCTTAAAAGAAGGGGCTTTCCTTCTACTTGGATCCGTTGGGTGAAAGAATGTATCACCACTGCTTCTTTCACCCCCTTGATAAATGGGAATCCCTGTGGGTCATGGATTCAGCCCCAATGTGGCATCAGACAAGGATGTCCCCTGGCTCTCCTAATTTTCAGCTTGGTAGTTGATAGCTTGGCTTGGTATGCCAGTAAACTTGTTGAAGTAGGTCTTATTAGAGGGTACTCTTTGTTGTGCAGAAGTAATCTGGCTCCCATTATCCAGTATGCAGATGATATAGTTTTCTTTGTAGAAGGATCTATGGATGATGCAATGGCTTTGCATCATATGATTAATATTTTTGGTGAGCTCTCTGGCTTGAGGTTGAATAGGGATAAATCTAGTTTGGTTTGCTTTGGCTTATCTGAGGAGGAGCAAGGAGCTCTAGCTGCTGTTTTGATGTCTCCCTGATCAGTCTTCCTATTAGATATTTGGGGCTGCCTTTGAGATGCACTAGAATGAAGAAAAGAGATTGGAGTTGCCTCTTTGACAAGATTTCAATGAAACTGGATGGTTGGCATAGCAGTTTCCTCTCCAAAGGTGGAAGACTTATCTTGCTCAACTCTATGATCACATCCATCCCTGTTTTCTACTTTTCCATATTTAAAGCACCTAACTCCATTTGGAAAAGGCTAGATGTGTTGAGAAAGAGGTTCTTTTGGAAGGGAGCTAAACATGAGGGAAGATTCTTGTAGCCACTCAAGTGGGAGCAGATTTGTTGTCCAAAAGATAGGGGTGGACTTTGGATTAAATCACAAAAACACTTTAATGATGCTTTCTACTTAAGTGGGTTGTTAAACTCATGCAAGGAGACCTGAAACTGTGGATTGTCCTTGGTCAGAGATAGTTATGGAGCATCCAAAAGTGTGCTGTCCAGACTTCAGCCCAGCAGGCCTTCTCCCTTCTGGAAATCTGTGATAAGAGCTTTGGCTGATCACTTCCACTTGCTGGAGTCGGTTGTTGGGGATGGGAGGACCTTCAACTTTTGGAAGGAGGGGTGGTCAGGGCTAGGTGTCTTGAAGGAGCTCTATCTAAGAGCTTTTCCTGCAGCATCTGACAAGGAGGCCACTACCAGCAGGGTCTGGTCTTGCAACAGCAGCAGCTGGAACCTGATTGAGGAGGATTCCAGCAGGAGAGCTACCTGGCTGTGGGAAGAAAGGAGAAGGCTAATTTCAGACCTTGAGAGCTTTAAGCCTAAGCTATAATAGTGTGCATTCAGGCTATTATAGAATTTTGAGCCTTGAAAGTGGGTGGAGATGTGACTTTATTGACAAGAAGATCTGGCTTTTAAAAATTTCCCTCAAGGTATAGATTTTTCTCTGGCTTTGTAGGAGAGATGGATTGATCACAAGTGATCTGCGGCATAGAAGGTTGGGAACTGATCACCATGTTTGTTTTTTGTGTGAAATGAATACTGGCAATGTAAATCACCTCTTTTCTTCTTGCCTTGTCACTGATGCCATTTGGAGAAGAACATGTCAGGAGTCGCTACCAATGTGGGATTCTATCTGCCATGGGTTTGGCATGAGTGGGAAGCCACATGTACGCATGGCTGTCACTCTATGGTGTGTGTGGAAGGCAAGAAATGAGAGACCTTTTCAGGAGAGGCTGGTGTGCTATGAAAGAATTGTAAGAGAGTGCTGGTCCCTTATACTTTCTTGGGGATCTCTTTTGTAATTACTCTTACCTGTTTAGATAATATACCGCTCCAGATTACTATCGTGAGATGATAGATTTCCTTTCTATTTCAGAAAAAAAATCAAACTATCCTAAATGCCATGCAATTGGTGTTATGCAATATTTATAACATGATATGCATTGCTAAACCTAGGAACTATCATAAATAAGCAATTTATCATGAATTTATGTGTGTTCCTCATACCCTCATGCTTACTTTTTGCTAGTTCATTGCAAAATTAACCTAAATGCTATGTATAAAAGTAGAATCAGGATTCAATTATTTTGGCAAAATTAATCGATTGCTTTAGAAAATCTCAACCCTAAGACCTAATTACAAAGACTTATCAGTGCCCAGGTGTCTACCAGAATGCAGACCGTCCAAGCCCTCGCCTTATTAAAATTTTTTTTTCTTATTTTTCTTCTTTTCAAATCTTTTTTGTACTTTTGGAGTTTGAGAGTTCCGGGATAACTTTTTATGGCTATCCGACCTGCCCAAGGCTCGAAAAGGACTCTAAGTGCTAATCATCATTGTGAAAAAGTGATAGACTCACAAAATGGCCGTTAAGATGGACTTTGGGTTTCTACGATCAGTAGCTTTCTCCCAACTTTTATTTATGGGGTTAACACAAGGGTGAACCCAGAGTATATCTCCCTGGTTTATTCTACTTCCCCGCTTCTTCCCTAAGTGTTTTCGGAATTATTGTGCATTTTTTTGAGCTGAGTTTTGGACAACCGGCCGATGAGCTGTTATCACCGATAACTTTCCAGCCATACTCGTACGGTGAAGTGTGGTTTTATTTGTTTTTTTTTCTCCTTTTTCTATTTTTTTTCTTTTCTTTTTGAGTGTTTCTCCTTTTTTTTTCTAAGTAGGTGGCTTCCCTGATCTAAGATTTATCGAAAGGAAGTGCAACGAAAATGGTCTTGTGGCTGGGCTCTGGACAACCGACCAATGAGTTGTTACCGCCAACAACTTCCAACCATAGCACCAAAGTCGGTCCATTAGCTACCCAATTTTTGTAAAAGCCGTCGGAAAGTGAGTTAGTGCAAAAAGATGTGTGTAGATTCTTAAGCTTAAAGTCCCCCCAAATCAGAGCGATGGTTGATAAGTCGCATACATATCTTCCCAAATTATTTACCAAATTAAAATAAATTTTAATTGGCGAGGACTTAGGACTAAGTCTACATTCAAGTGGACACTTGGGCTAATTAAGCCTGAAGATCTAAAGAGTCTAAGTATTCAAGTCTCAAAGTATCAATTCCTAAAGTTTCCAACTTCTAATGCCTAAGTTCTTGTCTCCTAATTCTAAATTTTTTTTTTATTATTGTAAAATTTTTTTTTTTTAGCAAGAATCAAATAACCGGAAATCACTGTTGTAGCTGACAAAATGGTTATAAAATATGTCCACCCATCCATGCTTAGCTATTGCAATGTCCTCATTCTGAAAAAAAAGAAATGAAAGCATGCAGGAGAGTAGAAGTGGAAGAATAGCACCTGGTTTCCATGAGACTCAGCTCAGCTTGGTACAATCTTTACATGTGCTGAGTTTAGTGCCTTCAGCTAGGCGATGATCAACCCACGGTGGTTACAGCAACGTAAGAGCAACTTTGTCCAAGATGGGTTCAGGAACCACATGGTCAACAAAGGGTTTGAGATGTTGTCCATTGACCTTGAAAATATTACCTGTCTTTGGGTCAGAAATTTTGATGGCCCCGTTAGGGAAAATCCACTGAATAACGAATGAGCCACCCCACTTAGACCTAAGTTTACTGGGGAAAAGCTTTAATCAAGAATCGAAATGATAAAATCTATACCGAAACTCCAAGGGAGTCCTGGGTCAAACATAGGGAGGTGACGTTTACTTTATGTGAAAACCATGCTTTGATTTGTTTCTTTTTTGGTATTTTAGGGTTTTGTTATTTTTTTTGTATTTTTGTAAGAAGAAAACAAGCAAACGTATCACAAGGTAGAGATACGGAACAAATCTGATATATATTACTTCCATTGTCAATTACAATAAACTATGAATGCATATTAGATTATAGGACTCTTTCCCTTTTCGATAAAGTGGTATCGACTACTTTAGACTCACAAGTTACACAATTCATCTATGATTTCGAATCGCGGAATCGGTCAGTGTCATAGTGGATCAATTCCTTTTTTCCTTTTCTATCTATTTTATCTTTGTTAGTGTTGTCTATAATGACAGATCCATCAAGAACTTTCAGTTGGAACGAATTCCCTGTCAATTGGTATTTTTGAGTATATTACGATCCTGTCTCGAGAAATTAAAAAGTGAGGGGGGGTGAGAGGAAATCTCCCAAATTAGTTTTTTGGTGAGACGACGGTGCTTGGCGGAAGCTCAGATGAAAGAGGTGAGGAGCGAGACGACGGAGGTGAGATGTAGGAGGATGTTGGGTTGAGGAAGGCTTTAGTGTGGCTGCAAAATGGAGGTGAGAAGATGGAGATGATATACTACCGGAATGAAGGTGGGAGGATAGCTCCAAGGTGACCTATGAATGGGGATGGGAAGTTGGAGGAATATTTGGTGAGGCGGAGGTTCTCTATACTAATAGGTGCCTTGGGAGCTTGAGAACAAGCTCTAATGGAGCGTTGGTTGGCTTATTAGAGCTTGGGAGTAGGTAGGAGTAGAGCAGGTAGAGATGGCTGGGAAGGGAGGGGGTGCAGGTCCTTTTATAGTGGAGGAGAAGAGGCTAAGAATTGGTAAAGGACCTTTAGCGACCTCCAGACCGTCTCTGGAAATGTCGCTGTAGGCAGCTCACATCCGTTGGCACCCTTAGCTTGTTCTGCTGGCTTGCAATGAAGTAGCGACGGCTGTAAGTGTCACTGTAGGTCAGCCCAGCTTTCGCTGAAAGTTGGCACCAACTGCGCTTGTTCCCACACTGCGTTGCCGCCCATCATGTGCACTGATTGCACGGTGTCCTGCTGTGTACACACTGCCATGCACTGCTACTGCTATGCATGCAGCTGATTTAAGGATTGGGGGGGCTGCGGGGATTCGAACCCACGCCCCTCCCTTGAGAATCGCCACTCCCACAATTGCATTAGGCTGCCCTTTGTGTCACGTGGAGGAGCTTGGTGCAAACGCTCTCCAGCCGTTGGATCTTGATCCAACAGCTAGAATTCAAGGGCGTAGACGGTGCAGGGAGTGGGCAGTGGCTGCTGATCGATGGTGGGCAGTCTGGATGGTGCCGTGTGGTGCCATCTGTGCCATCCGTCTTCTTCTTCTTGTAGAGGGTGCCACGGTGCTCAGATCGAGATGATTCCTGTGATGCCAAACTGCAATCGTCACTCCGGATCCATCCTTATGGTCGGACTTCCCATCCGAAACGCATATGGATGTCATATTGCCCCATGGCCAAATATAATGAAGGAATTAATATACAAAACAGACAACTATCGTAAATGCCATGCAATGGATGCTATGCAATATTTATAACATGATATACAATGCTAAACCTAGGAACTATCATAAATAAGCAATTTATCACAAATTTATGTGTGTTCATCACCCATCATTGTAGTTGCAAAATGCGTGGTCAAATAAGATTTATATCGAAACTCGAAAAGTGAGTCCCAAGAAGAAACACGGGAAGAAAAAACATTTGGTTTTGAAAATGCACATTTCTCCTTTTATTTGTTTATTTCATTTTTGTCTTTTCTAATTTTTTTTGTATTTTATCATGCAAGAGATTCGGTCGATGAAATCTTTATCTACTTGCAAAAATTATAAGAGAGAGAGATACAATCATCTATTCAACAAGAACTATTTGTTACACAACGAAAGTGGGAAAAATATACACTACGAAAGTGTAAAAAGATAGAATGGGGTGGGAAAAATCCCCCTCGATGGTTGCTCGGAGGACGACTCACTCTGACATCGCTCGGAGGAAGGTGGTGAGGAGTGCGATGAAGGAGGACAGAGCCGGAGGATGGACGATGGGGCTGGACAGCATCCTGGTGAGGATCTTCTTCCTGAAGGGCGGTGAGAGGACGACCACGGGATGCTCCACGAATGGGGATGAGGGGAGGGAAAACTATTTGATTTTCTACTCTAGTGGAGCATCCCGGGCTTGGGTTAAGTGTTCTCTAGAGCCTTGGAGGTGGTGAGGTGAAGAAAGGAAGAGATGAAGAAAAATGGGAGGGATAGGGGTCATTTTATGGTGGAGGAAAGAATCAAATTCGTATGTAGGACATTTTGTGATGGTCATAAACATCACTGAAGACAACCCACATGCCCACCCGTCGCTGTGCTGGTGCACGCTCCACAGGCCTATGTCGTCCATGCACGAGCGATACACGACGCTGCCTCAGCGAGAGTGCACCTACGCTGCTGTGCATGCACATGTGCATGGGCAGCTTAGGTTGTGCCATGTGGCACAATCTAGGCCACCCATCTTCTTTCCTTTGTAGGGGATTCTGGAAAGGTTGGATTGAGTCAATTTTCGTGCCATTAGGCTATGATTGTCGACTCGAATCCATCTGTACAGTCGGATTTGTTGTTTGATGCTCCAGATTGCATCACCTAGTCGCTCTGCCTTTGATCTTCCTTGGATTGCATATGGTACTACAAGACTCCGATCGACGTGATTTTGAAGGCGTTAGACTCTGATCGCCATCTTGATCAGATTGGTATGGTCGAGTCGTCAATCCGAGGCTCCGAAGTAAATATCCTTCTCTCCTGACCATAAAAAGGATGTAATTAACCTAAATTATATGCAACTACTCTAAATGCAGAATGATGCATGCTATGCAATATTTATAACATCAAGTGTAAATCTAAGCCTAGGAACTTGCATGAATAGCCATTTTAACCTAAATAGATGTGTCTATATCATACCCCCATGCCTATCTTTTGCTAGTCCCTAGCAAAATTAAACTAAATGCTATGTGTAAAATCAAAATTTGGACAAGATCTCTTAGGACTATGTCGTTTATTAACAATAGAAAATTTCAACTAAGGTCCTAAACTTTGAAGACACTACAGTACCTGGGTGCCTGCCAGAATGCAGACTACCTAAGTCCTCACCTTTTTTGAAAAGGGAAGATACCTCTCTTTTTTTTCCTCTTTTCTAATTTTTTTTGCATTTTTGGAGTTTGAGAGTTTTGGGATAACTTTTTATGGCTACCTGACCCACCCAAGACTCAAAGTGGACTCTAAGTGCTAAGCATCTTGTGAAAATTGTGAAAGACTCACTAGACAACTGTTAAAACAGACTTTGGGTTTCCACGACCCTATGTGACCTTGCATAGAGGTTTAGCTTTTTGATCGATAGCTTTCGCCCTACTTTTATTTATGGGGTCAACACAAGGGCGAACATAGTGTATATCTCCCTGGCATATTCTACTTCCCACTTCTTCCCTAAGTGTCTTGGGAATTATTGTGCATTATTTTATGAGCTGGGTTCTGGACAATTGACCGATGAGCTGTTACCACCAACAACTTGGTAGTCATACTCGTATGGTGAAGTGTGGTTTTATTTTTTTTTTTCTCTTTTTTCTATTTTTTTATTTTTCTTTTTGTTTATTTTTTTTCTTTAAATAGGTGGCTTCACTGATCTAAGTTTTACCTAAAGGTAGTACAATGAAAATGGTCTTGTGACTGGGCATTAGACAATTGGCCGATGAGCTATTTCCACCAACAAATTGCCAGCCATAGCACCCTCGATAGTTCATTAGCTACCCAATTTCCGAAGAAACTGCCAAAAAGTGAGTCAGTGCAAAGAAATGTGTGTAGATGCTTAGGCTTAAAGTCCTCCCAAATTAGAGGGTGGGTTGATAAGTTTCATACTTACCATCCCAATTTATTAGCCAAATTAAAAATGAATTTGAATTGGCAAGGACTCGAGACAAAGTCCACATTCGAGTGGACACCCGGGCTAATTAAGCCCGAAGACCTGAAGTGTCTAAGTGTTTAGGTCCTCTTCTATCATTTCCTAAAGTTAATAACTTCCAAATGCCTAAGTCCTCTTTTCCTAATTTCTTTTTTTTATCTTTTTCAATTTTGCAATTTTTTTTTAATTTTACAAGCTAAAAGAAATTCTATGGAGTTAACGTAATGATTTCAGGAATTGACTATCCAGCCCCCCATGCCTAAATGATGCAATGTCCTCATTGCAAAACCAAAGAATGAAAAGGGAAGAGTAAATAGAATATCACCTGAATTTTGTGACAACCAAGTCAGCTCTGCAAAGAGAAGAAAGTACACACACGTGCTAAGTTTAATGCCTTCAGCTAGGCATAACATCATACAAAAAAGAAATTGAGAGTTCACAAGTGTGGGTCAGAATCGAAACAAAAATATTGATCCTGAAACCCGCCAGCAGAAGATGTCCACAGACTTGGACCAGATTATGATGCAAACCCATGCCCCACGGTCGAGTGGTTCTCACATTCTGGATGAAAATCACCCAAAATCGAAGGTTGTTGTGTTTGCGATGCTGGGCATGCGGTTTAGTGGTTTGCAACCCAAGACAAAAGTGTCGGACAATGGGTAAAGGTGGTTCAGTAGGTTCAATTGTCCACTTAACATCTAGCTTAGAAAAATAATCAATTATTATGAGCTTGGGTTGCACATGAAAGATATCGTAGGGGTCCTAGAAGAAAGTAGGTGGTTTCAGGTCAATAGGTACCCTTACATCCAAAATCAAAGTTCCCTCAGAATTAGCCTCCCAAATTTTTATTTCCAACTTCCTATCCTCTGAAATCAATGTTTCTACGACCTCCAAATCACTATACACCCCATCTAAAGTACCCAAGTCCAACAATTGTGGTTGAATCAATATTTACTTGGGTTTGATGATCTCAAAAATATCATCATTCAATTCTTTATGGTATGTTTGAGGAATGGGGCTACTAATTGAATCATCAGGATTCGAATCGTCCAAGTTAGCCCCAACATGATCATAATCTTCAATGATCGAGTTATCAAATAGTTTGTCATACTCCTTGAGCCTGATTGTCTCACTGGAATCCTCTTCTTTGAGTTCAAATGAGACTTCACTGAAAGATTCTTCACCCTTAGAATCAAAGAATTCATGATTCTCATTTATATATGTCTCAAAATCATATGTCATTTCATGGTCTGTGGAGACATATTTTTCATCATTCCATGGCACTAGGATCTCAAGTGAGAAACTTGATTCATCCTCAAGGGGTTGCTCTAGCCCAACCTGGCCATCTCCAATCTCAGAATATGTATTCCCTGCGACAGGCACCTAAGCCAGTTTAGACATTGGCTCTCCTGAAGAAGGTTCATCTTGAGAATCATCCCAAGACTTGACTAGGGCAACAACAAATTTCCTCCTCAACCTCGACAATTTTCCGAGAAGAAACTCACCCAGGTCCCTATCCCGAACACTTTGGAGGAAATCAAATAAAGAACTCTAAAGTTCATCAATCATTTTGATCATAGGCTCTAGTGCTTTAGTGCATGGTGTTGGCTGAGCTTCTAAAGATTGTATAGTGTTCCTCAAATTATCCAACACCTTATCCTGGATCAGGTTCACTTGAACTGACTGGTTCGATTCAGGTTTGGGTGGGTTTCAGTTAAATCTAGTGGAGTCAAGATGTCAAGGTTCTTGGGTCCCTCCCTGGAAGTAGGTCCTTCTTGGCTGTTCAAAGGATGGTGGCAACCTATATCCAGTGGAATATTGGGGAGGGTAGGTGTTATAATCATTATATCCTTCCTAATTGTAGATCGGGTTGGTTTGGTCATCAAAGGATGGAGATTGATAATCATTGTAGGCTTGGGAAGGATAGCAATCATAGTCTTGTTGCCCAGGGTTAGGCCGTAGACACTGAGGTCCGGATTCGTATCCCCAATCAAAGTCATCCCAATAGTAATCATCTTGGGGTTAAGTGGTGGTAGGAGGATAGGATGGGAAATGCATGTAAGAAGTGGAAGGATACATTGTGGAGTAGGAGCGAAAACAAAATTGAGAAAGGTGCCTTGCAGTACAATCAACAAACCGCGTCCCTATGTGGTACAGACTCCGAGGACTCATCTTGAGATTATAAACGATTTAGTCTACTTTTATCCGGTCATTCCAACCAATTAGAAGGAGGGACTGGGAAGAAGGTTCTTCCTTTGGCTTGTGCCTCCGATTCCTAGTGTACCCCACAGCCGTGGTCGTTTGATGCTACTCCCCTAGCTAGACATCACATGGACCAGTAGAAGCAGATTACTCAAGAGAAATCTCTGTCTAGGCGCCGAAGAGTGAATCAATCCTTAAGGCCAACGTCCACTCAATTTTAGTTAGGCTTGGGATGATCATGCTCCAAGAATGTGATGGGCCCTTTAGATGGGTTGTGCCCTTAATGATCAGTTAAAATGTGTGTGCATGCACAACCAGGGTTCTCAAACAAGGTTATTTAATAATGTGTCTTTTAGGTTTTGGCCTTGTTTAGTAGCTTTTAGGGTTAACTCTTAGGTATATTCAATCAAGTTTGGGAGAACACTCCAAGTTTTGAAAGCACGAGTGCAGATATGTTCCTTTAAAAATAAAAAACAATGTTGAGTGACTGATTCAGCCCTAAGAATCAACCCTAAGTGGCAAGCTACTTGATGGATCACTTTTATCTTAAGTAGTGCACCCCAAACAGTTAAATCAATTGGCCTATTTCACCACTTAGTTAAGGCACACAGAAATGTTTGACCTATTCAAATTTCAGCTCACTTATTTGTGTGTTAAGTTAAGTGTACCGGGTCCACAAGTTAGATTCTGGTTAAGTGGTAAAATCGATGCGATTGTGTGCCTTAGGTTAAGAAGTTGTGGGTGTTAAGTGTGTAACTTTCAGAAAATCCCACAAGCGATCAGTAATTTTTTTTTTTTATATATGCAGGGGTGAGATGAGTGGAGGTGGCAAACAAACAACCAAATCTATCCTATGTCTTATAAAAAGCAACTAAGTTGATTTGGGTTTGAGTTATTAGTGTGGTGAAATTAACCAGTGGGTGGGGAAGTGGGGGGAAAACTTATAGAACCTTCATCAGCAGTTTTCGTTGATCTAACTGCTTTCGCTCACCATGTAAGAGTACTTGTAATCACAGTAAGATCAGAGAAAAAGTGAGATAAAAGTTAAGGTGGAAAAAAATGCAAAAAAAAATAGTGTTGCCTCCCCAACAACGACGCCAAAATGATCGCACATGTTTTGCGTGTTAGAAATCGGGGCTACAACTCGTCGTAGTAGTTGCAAAATGCATGGTCAAATAAAATTTATACCAAAACTCGAAAAGTGAGTCCCGGGTCGAAAGCGGGGAGGCAAACGTTTGGTTTTGAAAATCCATGTTTCACTTTTTACTTGTTTATTTCATTTTTATCTTTTCTAATTTTTTTGGTAATTTTAACAAGAAAGAGATTCGGTCCATGAAAACTTTATCTACTTGGAAAAATTATAAGAAATAGAGGGAGAGGGAGAGAGAGAGAGAAACAACCATCTATTCATTAAGAACTACTTGTTACACTACGAAAGTGGGAAAAATCTACACCAAGAAAGCGTAAAAGGATAGAATGGGGTGAGAGAAATCCCCCTCGGCGGTTGCTCGGAGGAAGGTGGTGAAGAGTGGGACGAAGGAGGATGGAGCCGAAGGACAATGGATGGGGCAGGATGGCGTCGCGACGAGGATCTTCTTCGTGAAGAGCTGTGAGAGGACGGCCATGGGATGCTCCACGAATGGGGAAGTGGGGAGGGAAAACTATTTGATTTTCTACTCTAGAGGAGCATCACGGGTTTGGGAAAAGCTCTCTCTAGAGCCTTGGAGGTGGTGAGGTGAAGAAAGGAGGAGATGAAGAAAAATGGGAGGGGTAGGGGTCCTTTTATAGTGGAGGAAAGAATCAAATTTGTATACCGTACATTTAGTGACAGTCATAAACGTCACTGAAGATCCTTCGTAAACATTGCTAAAGATAGCCCACGCACCCACCCTCCGCTGTGCAGCGCATGCTCAGCGTGCCCGTGTCGTGGGCGCACCCGTGTGCTGCACTACTACATGCTCCGCTGCTCTTATGCGTGTGTGCCTCCGCATGCGCGCACGCATCCATGCCGGTGTGCATGTGCGTGCGCATGAGCGACCTGGGTTGCACCACGTGGTGCAATCTAGGCCATCCATCTTTGATGAGAACCTCATCATGAACCCTAACTAGCATAATCTAACCCAGATATGCAAGAAAAAGCTCTTACACAACTCAAAGAAAGGCTTAACTCAGAGAATTCTGAGTTCAAAAAGAAAACAAGTTATAAGGGGTAAAAATGTAATTTCACCAACACAATCTGCAAACAGGGTAACTCAGGATCCAAACACAGGTCAAACAAACCAAATAACAAGGAAAGTGGGATAATCTGATCCAACAAGGGCTACAGCAACTCCATGGAATTAAATGACATTCTGTAACCCTAAAATAAACCCACTTCAATTCACGTGGTTCAAGGTAGGAAAAAAATCAACTAAACCCTCTAAAATCCATAGAAAAATAATCTCTAGGGTTTAGAACCTTCAATTTGGCCTTAGAAACCCATTTTGACCTACATTGAGAACCATGCCCAATTAATGATTTAATTTGGGTTTTTACGTAAATTGGCCGATCAAACATGGTCTGACCTAGAAACAAAATTCTCCATTAAAATCCTTAGGTCCAATTTAGTCATGCATAAAAACTTGAGCCTAGGAAGAGACCTCCTTGACTGACTTTGCAATTTGGTCGTCATCATTTAGTTTTTGACCCTCAACTTTCAAAACCCTTGCATTTTGGCCCCTAATTTCCTCGTCATTATTTGCATTTTGGTCCCTCTTGCAAGTCTCTACGTAGCACCATGCTCCGGCGACTTTGCACGGGGTGAGGGAGCATGGCGCCGCGTAGGGTGAGGGAGGCGTCCTGCAAAGTAAATGCGAAGTTCCCTGCGACGTCTGCTGTCGCAGGGAATCGGCCATGCCACCTGACGACGCCCACACCTTTCATGCGAACGCGGAAGGTATGGGTCTCGTCTCCGACCATACTGCGGTGAGGGGTGCACGTCGCCAGCCTGCATCCGCCTCTCCGCCACCGCCTTTATAAGAACCAGCATCGCTAGCCAATTCTCGGAGTCTGGTCTTGGCGGAGAAACCCCCAACCCTTCTTCTCTCCCCACTCCGACAGGAAACCCCCCAGCTCCGGAGACTGCTCCTCCTCCTTCTCATCGCTCTGCTGCAATACCAGCAGCAGAGTTTGCTTTGTCTCGTCTTCATGTGTCGCACCGCACCAACCGCACGCCTCCCTGCCCACTTCCTCGTCGCCGCTATCTCCCCCTAGGTTCTTCTCCAGCTCCGGCAGGTACGAGCCAGCGGCTCCGTCCTCCCCCCTTCGTACCTGTAGGTAGGTTACATTTACTCCCCTTCTTCCCCTCTTTCTTTTCCCCAATCTATTTTGCTTGATTGCCCCATGACCACGCCTGATCACCCTCACCTTCCCCGCCTCCGGCCACTCTCCGGTGAGTAGCCCCCATCATCCCACAACCCCATACGACTCGCCAACTGTCCTAAAAGCTCCGCCTCATCATAGTGAACACCCTCCGCCCCTCCACTGCCACTCTACACCTCTGCAACTCACCCCTGATCAAACCCACTTTTCCGGCCACAGGACGACCTAGGCATGGACTCATAAGCCGTCTCGCGGCCTGCTGCACCTCGCACCACCTTCGTCGTGCCACGGCGAAGGTTCCCCTGTGGTCTGATTAGGCTGAGAGGCCCTTTCTGTGCTGGACAGATCTGCTACCCCGACCGCCATTGGCGATGACTCAAGGAGCTTCCAAGCGAGCTCCAGGCTTCAGAGAGTCAGGTCTCCAGCTGATGCGAATTGGGGAGACTCGGGTGAAGGCAGGCAGCTGGCACACGAGGGGAAACAAGGATGCAGCTGCTGAAGTGAGGTCATGGTGTTCCTGCAGACACAGGCGAGAAGAAGCAGAAGTTTAGTCCCACATCGTAAGTTCTCGAAGCACCTCACCCATTTAAATTGATTTTGTGTTTTTACCTTATTGCCTCTGATACACCTGGGGTGAGGTGCCGCGCCCCATCACACGCCCCGTCCGCAGTTTCACCACGCGGACCCGGCGGATCCGACCCGACACTACCAACACACACCTCGCGCACTAAATCACGCTGGTGTACCTGGTCTCGGTACGCTATCCGACCCGATAACCCAGCTCTGAGAGAGCTTCCTGTGAGCGGTTTATAGAGAGAGAGAGAGGCGTGCAGGTAGAGGGAAGGGGTAGGTTTTGCTATGCTTTATGTAGGAACAGGGCGCGAAGGAGAAAGGCTCAGCACTTGGCTGCAGGAAGGAGAAGAGAAGAAGTAGCGAAGGAAGGAAAAGAGGAGAATCACTGTAGCAGACCGCAGTTTAAGTCGTCTGATGGCTGTATCTGACGACGGATGAACCTTCAGAGGAGATAAAGCAGAAGGAAGAAAAGAAGAAGAAGAAGGAAAGAAGAAGGCTCCGCAGCTGAAGAAAAGAGAAAGAAAAGAGAAGAAGGAAGAAAGAGAAGACCTTGCAGCTGAAGAGCAGAAGACAGAGACGAGAAAAAGAAGAAGAACTGAAGAAGAAAAGAAATAGAAGACAAGCAGAGGAAGAGGAATTGAAGGCAAATAGAGCCAAGGAAGAAGAAGACCAGTAAAGAGAGAAAGGAAAAGGAAGAAAAGAAGAAAGAAGAGAAGAAGAAGACAGAGATGAGCAGAAGAAGAGAAGAAGAGGGAGGATCAGAGAGAAGGCACAAAGAGAAAAAGAAAAAGCCAAGACAAAAAAACCTCTCTCTCTCTTATTTTTGTAATTCAATAAAGAAACTTTGTACTTCTAGAATTCCAATAGCTCCCTGAGTTCAACCTCAGGAAAACTATTTCCGAGTAAAAAAAAATTGTATGATAATGACAACCGTAGCTGTCTCATCTTTTACTATAACGACATTACTGTAATAAGCATAAAAACACGCCCAAAGACGAGCTGCGGTTGCTCAAGCATCACCAATCTTCTTTCCTTTGTGGGAGATGTTACAGACATCGGATTTAGTCAATTTTCACACCGTTGAGCTGTGATCGTCAACCCAAATCCATCCATGTGGTCAAATTTGTTGTTTGACACACCGGATTGTGTCACCTAGTCCCTCATCCGTTGATCTTCCTTGGATTGCATATGGTACTACGGGACTCTAAGCGAGCCGATTTCGGAGGCGTTGGACACCGATCGTTGTCTTGATTAGATCTGTACGGTCTGATCATCAATCCGAGACTCAGAATTAAATGTCCTTCTCTCCTGGCCACAAAAAGGATGCAATTAACCTAAATTATATACAACTACTCTAAATGTAAAATGATGCATGCTATGCAATATTTATAACATGAAATGTAAATCTATGCCTAGGAACATGCATGAATAGGCATTTTAACCTAAATAGATGTGTCTATATCACTATGCTATACAGGAGAATGTTAGGTCCAAGCCATATTCTAACTCCTACAACTCGGGTTGGAGGAACCACCCCAACTTCTCTAGGAAAAATCAAGGGCAACAAACCTAGATGCCACCCAGTAATTATGCATCTCAAAGACCAATGATTTAGGGTCATGTATATACCCAGCTGCCCCCAAATCAGGTCAGTCAGCCAGCTTGGAATGCTCGACAACCCACAGGGTAGGTTGATCTAAATCGATAGATGGTAGAAATGCAAGGATCTATGCTCCAGCGTATGCAACAAATGAAAACATCGCTGGACAACTTGAAATCCAGGCTTATTGCTAGCACCCGACAGCCTGGATCTCTACCATCTCTGCACTTACCTAACCCCAGTAATGTACAAAATCAGGGCAATCCAACCCAAGGGTACCGGAATTAAAGGGACCCCCACGCATATGCTTAGGTGGTTGGGTAGGGTGCTGCTTCTTTTAAACTTGGATATTTGGCTAGTCAAGCCCCACCAATCTTTCTTAACCCTACCTAAGAGTCGAACCTGTATGCTTCTACAGACTCGTCACCATGAGGGGTGGACAGCAAACCCAGGACCCAAAATTACCTTCATCTAGCAAGCAAAACCTTGGTGAGCCTTATGAAGATAAGGAGAGATCTGAAGAAGATAGCAAGGATCAAAATCCTAAAGCTAATGATCCTACTCATATCTCATTTCCCGAAGCTCTACTGAAACCTAAGAAGAAACTTGTAGATAGTAATGAGGAGATCCAAAATTTATTCAAGAATGTAGAAGCCAATATCCCACTCCTCGATGCTTTCAAGCATATTCTGGCGTATGCTATGTTTTTAAAGGATTTATGTACTCAAAAGCATAAGCCAAAAGAACATATCTCGGGGAAGGTAATACTCTCTTAGCAGGCTAGTTCTGTTATCCTACATCACCTTTCCGAGAATAAGAGAGATCTAGGTGCCCCCTTGATTTCATGTGTTATTGGGGATTACACATTTTTCTTGGAATTCTTGGATCTAAGTTCATCCATTAATCTAATCCCGACTTCCATGTATGAAAAGTTCGAGTTAGGTGAACCTAGGGTGACCTCAGTAACACTATAGCTAGCGGACCGTTCGGTCATTGATGTAGACATAATTATTTAGAATGAAATGCCTATTTATCGATGTTCCTAGGCATAAATACGCATTTCATATTATAAATATTGCATAGCATGCATCATTCTTCTTTAGAGTAGGATGTATAAATTGTACATTAATTACGTCCTTTTATGGCTAGGAGAGGAGATCTATTTCAAGGCCTCAGATTAATGATCCGACTGTACGGATCTGATTAGGATGACGAACAGAGTCAATGCATTTGAAATCATCTTGATTGAAATTTCATAGCACATTACACAGTCTGACGAAGATTAAAGGAGAAGGGGCAAGGTGGTAGCAATCAAAATCTCAGATACCAAATCCAACCACATCGATGAATCCGAATCAACGATTGTAGGCCAACAACGCAAAAATCGACCCAATCCGACATCTGTGGTGTCATCCACAAAGCACAGAAGTTGAATGGTGCCACGTGGCGCCATCCTAGCCACCCTCAGTAGTTGCCCCTCTTCAAATGCAACTCCTATCATGAGATCTGGGTCGTTGGATGTCCATCCAGCAGCTCCTGTGAAGCCACAACACCACTCTTCCTATAGCCTACACTCTCCAAAACCTCACGGCCGTTGGATGGAGAGCGATTGCTCTTTGGTGGATCTTCGTGACAATCCACGGCCATAGCACCGTAGTGATGAGGGGCACTCTCAAAGAGAGGGCACGGGTTTGAAACTAGCCACAGCCCCTCTCAGCACAACATGAGTTTGCAGCTAAATTGAGCTGCTCAATTTTGATCAAGCAAAGTTGACCTCTCTTTGCAACGCAACAGATGTAGCCACATGTGCATCCGCAATCGCACACACAGTTCAACGCCTAATCAGACGTGCTAGCTAAATGTGTGATCCTCACGCAATCATGATCGTCGATTGATCACTTAATGACGAGAAGATGAGCGTGCGAGCACAATTGCAAGCGACCATTAGCTGATGACTGATAAATGCCAATTTATCACCATTCTTATGCATTAAAACAAACCTAGCTCTTAGGATTTTGCTTCGCAAATGGGTTTTTAGGATACATTTAGGCATTAATTAGGTTAGGGATGCATTGCATTTCTTATTGTGTTTTGATGTGTTTTTGTAAGTGTTAGGAATAAACAAATTGACAGATCTCTAGAACCCTAGCACTCAGAAAGGCAACTAGTGAAGGATAAGCTCAAAACAGCTACAACTCAGCTTGATCCAGCTCACCATAGCTGGATTCCAGCTGACTTGAACTAGGGTTACCTCATCCTAGCTCCATTCAACTCATCTTAGTTGAATGGAAGCTTAAGAGAGCTCATCTTAGGTTACCCTATCTCAGGCTAGCTTAGATCCAGCTCAAATTTGCTGAGTCTAGCTCATCTCAGTCCCCATTAGTTCACAGGAAGCTTTAGCTAGCTAAGCTGAGTTGACTGGAGCTCACTTCAACTCAGGACCAATTTTATTTAGCTCCACTCAACTCCAGCCAGCTGAAGATGACTTCATTTCAGCTTAGGAAGCTCAAGTTTGGCTCCCAGGGACTCAGCTTAGCTCAACTTAGTTGAGCTAAGCTACCTTAGCTACCTCAACTAGCTTGGTCCTCCCTGCGAGCATTAGACCTAGCTCACCTCAGCTCCTTTCAGCAGAAGCCATCTTGCTTTAGCTTGGCATAGTAGCCAGCAAAGAAACTAGCAAGCTAAGCCAGGTAAGGTAGCTACATGCCACCCTCTTCAGTAGCTGCCAGCTCCAGTTCAGCTCCAGACTTCTTCTATCCCGCTCCACCCCTCAAACCCTAGCTCTAATTGCCTCCTCCTCTACTCTAATACTAGCTAAGCTAGCTTAGCTGAGCTAAACTCCAGTTCCCACATCAATCTAATACCATAAAGTCCTCCCTAACTAGCTCCACCAACTAAGTCTACCTAAACTCACCTAAGCTAGCTCCACCCTACTCTTTTTGGCACCACCACCTAGCCACCTTTTCACCCCATCACCACCACCAAAAGGCACCAATTTTGTCACCAAAAACTACCCTAGCCACTCCTCCCTTTTGGCGCTAAATTACCCTCACATCATCGCCCTACACCAACCCCCTCCAAGCCACATCCACCATCCACATACCCCCCTTCTAGAACCCTACCTTGGTGCCACCTAATCCCCCTCCTAGATGGCCATTTTTGTGACAACTTTAAGGGACACAACCACCCATAACTACTACCTATGTGACCCTTGGGTTGGCGCCAATCATCCTTAGCCCTAGGATCTACTAACTACCATTAAATCCCTTCCTAGCCATCCATTCAAAGAGACACCTATACCCCCCATACTACTATATAAAAAGACCCTTAACCACCACCGTTTTGTCATCCTCCATTAGTATATTTTCTACCCTATATCCACCTACATCTCATGGCCAAGAGGAAGAAGGAGGGAAGAAGAATAAGGGGCATCCTATCCGCCCCCTTGGTGCCTTCTTCCCCTTCTCACTTCTTGTACCACAACAAGGAGGATGAGAATTCCACTAGGAGGATGGCCAGGCAATTGGAGAAGGAATGATGGTGCACATCAGCCCTTGGGAGAAGCATAGGCACACCCCCTTTTAGGGCTTGCATTGGAGGGCATCATCTGGGCGGAGCTTTGCAAGGAAGGAGTTGGAAAGCCCCTTTTCAAGTCTGGGAGCCACTGAGCTTCGAGCAAGGAGCCTCTCATCTTCACCATCATTATAGTAGGACTGGTGTTTTTGCCATTTTTTGCAGTTTTTCTAGTAGTAGAAAGCATTCCTCTACTTGGATTCTCATGTAAACAATCTTCCTTCTTAAATCAAGTTGCTTTCTTTACAATTCTTTTGTCGCATTTGTTTTCTTTCTCTCTAGAACTCTTCATTCCCTCTCCCTAATTAATTTAGGCCTCCACATGCCTAGGGTGACCTTAGGAGAGGAATTAATTGTCACTTAGGCTTTAGCTTAGTGATTGTAGGTGTTAGTTGCTTTCTTGCCAACAACTCACATATTCGTTGTTATTTCAAAACTATAAAAATTATAAATTTGAAAAGATCAAAAAGAAAGTTGATTTCCATTTTGAAGCGAGATATTTGATTTCACAAAAAGTTTCCTCCTTGGACTACCCTAGATACTTCCCTATCTAGGAATATTAATTTAAAAGTGAATCTATTTTGTGTGTTGCAGCGACTTAAAACCCTAACCTTGCAAACCACGTAAAAATGCGGTCACATTTTGGCGTTGTTGCCTACGAGGCATGGCTTTGCATTTATTTGGCATCTTGCTTGATACGTCGATCTCATCCCCTTGCCTTTCTCCCTCTCATGTGTGTAGGAACTACAGGGAGAAAGTGGGATTCTGGATGGAAGAACTTGCAATTCCTTGTCTTCCTATGAAAATTCATGTTGGTTCCTCTTCCTAGTCACACTTAGCCTTAAAAACTATTTAAACGCATTAAACTTGGCTTTCAAAATCCTAAACAACTTAATTAAGTGAAGTGGTACAAACTAAAACCCATTGTTTACATCACTTAACACCACTTCACTTCAAGTGTTGGTGTTCTGATTTTCGGGTCTAGACTTCTATCTGGATTTCCAAAATCAATTTCCAACACCACAAACATCATTAAATCATGAAATTTTACCTAGTTATTCAATTTCATGTGAGGAACATATGTTCCAAATTTTAGAACAATTGGATCTATATAAAATTTTTAACAATTCATGGATTACAAAGGGGTCATATCCTCTAATCTTTCTATTTTGCTTCTGTTTGTGAATTTTAGAAATTTTAATACTCAATAAATTTCTGCCAAATTAACTTTTTTGGAATTTTTATGAAATTATACATATAATATAAAATCACAAAAATTTTCTGAGGTCGGTGGTGGTACTAAAAAGTCCGAAATACTTTTGACTATCATTTCTGGACTTTGTCACCATCATAAAGAAAGATTATAAAAAAATATCAAACAAATTCCTAAAATCACAAAGAAAATATTTTTTGGAATTCTTACTTGATTTTACTTATAGTAACATTGTTTCTTGCATTTTTTGGACCACTACTCAAATTGAAAGCTTGAAACAAACTTATTGATAGTTAAATTTCTTCTTAGGATTTAATTGATTAGGGTTTCTTTTCATTTCTAGAAACTAACAAATTAAAGGAAACTTACCTTCACCAATACAACTTGATTTCCTTTTGTTTGTGGAATCTCAAACTTGTTTGAAACCTTAAAAAGAGAATCCTAAAATGCACTAAGCTAAATCAAATTCTAAAAGCAGAAAAAATAAACA
Source organism: Thalassia testudinum (assembly GCA_037157565.1). Lineage (NCBI taxonomy): Eukaryota > Viridiplantae > Streptophyta > Magnoliopsida > Alismatales > Hydrocharitaceae > Thalassia > Thalassia testudinum. The sequence goes on from JAZHRO010000063.1 coordinate 16,367,548, forward strand.
AAAATTGTGTGACAATTGGAATCACATTCCAATCTTGCGCACGTTAAAAATTAAAATAACAGGGCCATACCCCAATCAACGCCCTCCACATTCTGTGTGCATTCCAGTCTCCTAGACATAAATCAAAATTGTAGCGATTTGACCCTTAAGGTTTCATCAACTTAGGCTTGCTATATAGGTTTTAAGTTTCCTCTATTTAATACCAATTCTGTCATCTATAACTAGTGTCAGTCTGAGGGACCATGTCAAACGACCAGGTCCGGGTTTGCACAAGCACCTAGGGATTTTCCTGGGAAACGCTTGGACCCAAACCTCCCCTTATGCAACTTGGCCAGATTTGTTGATAGAACGGGTATTCACTATTGATTTCTTATTTCCCAAGTAGATTAAGTCTTAGGTTAAATTTTTAAGGAGTAACATTTAAGTTAGGTTTAGAATTTCGTTTGATTGATTGAACACTTTCTATCATCTCCATCTCTTTCTTCTCCCCTCTCTTTTTTCCATTTTATGCACGGGTGATGGTCTTAAAACCCACACTTGGAGGGACCATCTGATTTTGCACCCCGCGCTAAAAGACCACTTTTTCTGTCTTCTTCTAAAAGAATAGAAGATCAACAAAACATGCCTACTAACCCTTCCACTTCCACCTCTAATTCCACTTCTAGTCCTAATTCTGACCCTTCCACCCAAAACCCCCCACCTTTGACTTCCTACATTTGGAGCTTCCTAATTCTGATTTGCCTCAATCACGACATCAAGCCCCCTAGCCTGATCTCGACACCTTGATGGTTGAGCAGATTGCTCAACTTAATGCCAATCAACAAGTGGTCACTAGGAATATCCAAAACCTAGCCAACGAAAGGCCAAACCCACCACCCTGTCAGCAGCCTGCCATCCCTCTAAAAGATTTTTATGATCCTTCCTATTATGATTAACGACCAGGGGTGGTCATACCTGAAGGTGACTTCGAAATCAAGCCAGTGATTCTAAACCTGATTAAACTTTTCCACGGCCTTCCTAGGGAAGACCTGTTCAGCCACCTTGAAGAGCTAACTCTTCTTGCACAAACAACCTGTTCATGAAATGTGTAAGAAGACCTATGGCTGATGCAGAAATTTCCATTATCTCTTAAAGATAAGGCCGGTTACTGGTTTAGGACCATTGGCTGATCCATACAACTTGTCCTTAGCCTAAGAGCACCTTCCTCAAGGAATTCTTTCCCATAGGTCATACTGATTCCTTGCGAAGATCTATTACGACCTTTCAACAAAAACCTGGTGAGCCTTTCCATGATTCTTGGGAAAGATTTCAAGATCTCTAAAGAAGTTGCCTGCACCACAAGATTCCTTTATGGCAGCTCGTGCAGATCTTCTATTATGATTAGAAGATCAAATCCAATGTTTCGTCGACGCCTTGTGTGTCGGCAATTTCTTGAATAAGGATGCTAAGAGTGCTTATGACTTATTTGAAGAAATGAGTGAAAACTCATTTAATCAAGCTTCCATGAACACATTTTGCAGAACTTCAAACCAGTAGTTCAGTGTTCAAGAAGTAGGCACCCAATCGATTCCTGTACCCTAAGATGATCTCCAAATGATTGCACAAAAAATAGACCAAATGCACATTAATCAAAAGAAAACTGAGGAAAGACTTGCCACACCAACCCAAGCTCCAAACAGTACACATCTAACCCAACCTAACATTCCACGAATAGAAAATTTGCACAATCTCAACACTACCCCTGCTGATTATTTCCAATATTCTGAGGCTGTCTATGATTCTCTGGGGAATTACAACTATCCAAACCCTAACCCCACTCACAATATTTCTACCATCCAAGAGCCATTTAGCAATCCTTCCAATTGGAAGAATTACCTGAACCACTCCTGGAATATTCAAGTTCCTCCCCAACCTTTAAATCAATTTAATGGGTATGGGTCGAATTCGACCTCTCATCCTGGAACATCCCAACAAGACATCAATGCCTAGATGATGAGAACCCTACAGGAAATGCAGACTAAGATGATCGAAGTAACCCACACTATCACAATTCTAAATAGTCAAATTGGGGTTACTCCAACTCAAAGACCTATAGGGCATTTGCCCTACCAACCCATGCCAAACCCTAATCACCAGAGGAATCAGTCTCCAGGCAGAAATCAAAACTACACGAATCAGCCTCCTACTAATCCACCACCTCAGCAACCTCCCAGGTTTCCACAACAATAGGCCCCCCCACCTCTTCCAAATAATAATCCCACTGCACATGCAGTTACGTTGAGGAGTAGGAAAACCACCACTGATCCTGGGCCTTCACAAAAAGTTGGTGAAATCCCAATCCCTGTGCAAATTGTCTCTGAAGCCCCCATTAGGAAGAAAGATAACAACAAAAATCTCAGGACACAACTCCTATCACTTTTCCACAAGCTCTCCACCCTACCACCAATCTAAAAAGGAAATCTGAGCCCACCACAAAAGAACTCATGGATCTATTTGGGCAAGTTAAAATCAATATCCCTCTCTTAGATGCCATCAAATTACATCTTTCCAAGATAGTAAGCTCTGTCATAAAGAGCAAGCTGCCTCCTAAGATGAAAAATCCCAAGGTGCCATTAATTTCAGTTATTATTGATGATACTACTTTTGATCGCGCACTCCATGATCATGATGCCTCAATTAATATCATTTCCATGATTTTATTTGAAGAGTTTCAGATCAATGAAATAAAACCCGTTGAGGTTAACCTTCAAATAGCTGACTGATCTACAACCAAACCTCGTTGGATTGTCGAGGATGTTTTAGTCAAGGTACAGAATTGTGCCTTCCCTGCAGACTTTTTGGTCATTGACATTGAGGTACCTAATTCTTTAATGAATGCCCCAATAATCCTTGGATGACCATTTTTGGCTACTGAGAAGGCAAATATCAATTTCCACAAAGGAAAAATGGATAATACCTGTGCAGCCAATCTATCACTCTTGATATTTTCAAATCCTCCAAGAGATTCCATGATGATAAATTTTTTGAGGACTCAAATATTGAAATTTCAAATTTTGATGGAGACTATGTCGATAGATGCCCTTCCTGTCCACAAATTTTTCAAGGAATCCGACTCAAAATCCGTTGTCAACGAAAACTTTGATTCAGAGACTTGTCTTCAACAACAATCCATTCCTGATGACCCCCTTGATTAGTCCCTTAACCCACCAACTTTTCTCTCAACCCAGTCTTGCATACTAACCCTGTCTAACTCTCATCATTCCTCTCCCACCACCTCTCACCTGGACCTACCACCAGACTCGCTCGAGTTTGGCATTCCACTCGATTTAAAACCATGGCTAGACTTGGGCCGCACTTATCATTTTCCATCAAACATTGATCCCTATCTTTCTACCACCCAATTTATCAAGGATCCGGAAGAAGATGCATTTTTTGTGGGCATCCAAGTGTCCAACTACTTACATGATCCTTCATCTTTTGTGCATACATTCACAGCTGACTGAATTTGCATAAAAGATAGAACTGGATGGGAGGTAACCCATCATATTTTGCATGCTTCCCTTTTTTCCTTTTCCCAGGTTTTGACCATCCTAAACAGACCATCTTTCACTCAGGTGATCTCTTCTCCATCATAATGCATGAGGACATTGCATATAATAAGCATGGGGGGGTGTTTTATAAAATTTGATGATCAATTTAGGATTTTCAAAACCTAAAAATATGAATTTTTCATTTCTTACTTTCTGCATGCCTGCCCAAAAAAAATTTTTATATTGAAAACTTTTGAAGAAAATTTTGAAAGACGGGACTAAGGTTGAAAATTCGCCTTATGCAACAATGGGATTTTATCTTTAACAAACTAAGGATAAGGATACGGATTTGACTATTAGAAAATTCTGAGTCTACCTGCAGACTAGATCATGTATTATTCCTTAAATTTCCACCTGAACTCATGATGGTTCAGGTGACTTGACTCCCTTCTGTGACCTGGAAATTACCTGGCTTAGTTTCTGATAAAAAACTTGTGATTCTGACAAAATTATTGTCATAATTCGCACACAAGTCAACGCTTCAAAATTATCTAGAAACTAGAAAACTCCTTGTTCTACTTTAGTAAAATCAGAAACAGATCATTGTTTTGAGTTCCCACCACTGAGAAGGAAGGAAATGCTTCCTTTAATGACGTGATGAAAACATGTTACCGCCTTAACACTGCACCATATCTATATTTCATATCTTTAGATGGAGCATTAAGGTGCAATTTCACTACTGAAGTGTCTTGGACAGTGCTCTAACTATAGCCTCCGAGCAAGAGCTTGAGTTCACCAGGGGTGCTCCTTTACACCGCATTGTGTTTGGAGCTATGAGCTCCTAGGTGGTGTCATGGACAGTACTATCTCGAAGTGCCGGCACTAGAATCCCCTTGATGATTGGTGATGGGGATGATGATCCCGATACATCTACTGTAGGATTAAGCTAAGAATAAGCATGGGGAGTTTCAAAAGAAAAAACTTTTTAAACCAACAGCACGACCACAAAAATGTTGGCATTCACAAGCATTGACACAAGATTTTATAAGTTAATGCAAATTGTGGATCATACTCTTAAGCCAGAGAAATCCTAACTACAAATAATTCGAGTCATTTGAATTATCACAAAGTTAATTTGAGAATTTTGGTAGAATACATTGATCCCTATTTTCTCTAATCTTTGAACCAGAAAATAAATCCCGACGTTTATCTTTAACAAATCCTACACTATCTCGTGTTTTGTTCGACGAAAGTCACGTAATCTCTTTCTTCTCAAAAAAAGTAGTGTTCCCAAGAATTCTATTTCAGAAAATATGTTTTGCTAAGAGATTAGCAAAAGATAAGCATGGGGTTGCGATAAACACCAGTTTATCATCATTCTTATGCATTAAAATAAACCTAGTTCTTAGGATTTTCCCCCGTAAATGGGTTTTTGGGTTACATTTAGGCATTAATTAGGTTAGACATGCATTACATTTTTTATTGTGTTTTGATGTGTTTTTGTGAGTGTTAGGAACAAACAGATTGACAGATCTCTAGAACCCTAGAACTCAGAAAGGCAACTTGTGAAGGAGAAGCTGAAACTGGCTAGAACTCAGCTTGATCCATCTCACCATAGCTAGATTCTAACTCACTTTAACTAGGGTTAGCTCATCCTAGCTCCATTCAACTCATCTCAACTGAATGGCAGCTTAAGAGAGCTCATCTTAGCTCACCCTAGCTTAGGTTAGCTCAGATCTAGCTCAACTTAGCTGAGCCTAGCTCATCTCAGCTCCCATTAGTTCATAGGGAGCTACAGCTAGCTAAGTAGAGTTGACTGGAGTTCACTTCAACTCAGGACCAGTTTGATCCAGCTCCACTCAACTCTAGCCAATTGAAGATGACTTCATTTGAGCTCAGGAAGCTCAAGTCTAGGTCCTGGGGACTCAACTTAGCTCAACTTAGTTGAGTTAAGCAACATTAGCTACCTCAACTAGCTAGGTTCCTCCCCAGGAGCATCAAACCCATCTTACCTCAGCTCCTTTCAGTAGAAGCCATCTTGGTTTAGCTTGACTTAGCAACCAGCAAAAAAACTAGCAAGCTAAGCTTGCTAAAGTAGCTCCATGCCACCCTCTTCAGCAGTTGCCAGCTCCAGTTTAGCTCCAGACTTCTTCTATCCAGCTCCTCCCCTCAAACCCTAGCTCCAATTGCCTCCTCCTCTACTGTACTACTAGTTATGCTAGCTTAGCTAAACTGCTGCTTCCTTGGTAGTGGAATAACCTAAAACCCTACCTAACTAGCTCGACCAGTTAAGCATACCTAAGCTCACCTATGCTAGCTCCACCCTACTCCATTTGGCGCCACCACCTAGCCAGCTTTTCTTCCCATCACCACCACCAAAAGGCACCAATTTTGGAGCCCTAACGACCCCTCTATTTTGGCACCAAAATACCCTCACATCATTGCCCTACCCCTACCCCCTGCAAGCCACATCCACCATCCATGTACCCCCCTTCTAGAATGCTACCTTGGTGTGACGTAATCCCCCTTCTAGAAGGCCATTTTGGCTCCAACTTCAAGGGACACAACTACCCATAACTACCACCAATGTGACCCTTGGGTTGGTGCCAATCATCCTTAACCTTAGGAAATACTAGCTACCCATAAATCCCATCCTAGTCATCCATTCCAAGAGACACCTTTGCCCCCCATCCTACTCTATAAAAAGACCCTTAACCACCACCATTTTTCTCATCCTCCATTAGTATATTTTCTACCCTATATGCATCTACATCTCACGGCCAAGAAGAGGAAGGAGAGAAGAAGATTAAGGGGGCATCCTACAAGCCCCCTTGGTGCCTTCTTCCCCTTCTCTCTTCTTCTTGTGCCACGCCAAGGAGCAGCATTCCACTAGGAGGACGACTAGGCAATTGGAGGAGGAAGGGTGGTGCATGTCCACCCTTGGGAGAAGCATAGGCACACCCCCCCTTAGGGCTTGCCTTTGAGGACATCATCATGGTGGAGCTTTGCAAGGAAGTAGTTGGAAAGCCCCATATTAAGCCCAGGAGCCACTGAGCTTAGAGTAATGATCCTCTCATATTCACCATCATTATAAGAGGATTGGTGCGTTTGTCGTTTTTGTTGTTTTTCGAGTAGTAGAAAGCAATCCTCTACTAGGGTTCTCGTGTAAAGAATCTTCCTTGTTAAATTAAGTAGCTTTAAATATAATACTTTTGTAGCATTTGTTTTCTCTCTCTAGCACTCTTCACTCCCTCTCCCTAATTCCTCTAGCCCTCCACGTGCCTAGGGTGACCTTAGAGAGAGGAATTAATAGTCACTTTGGTTTTAGCTTAGTGATTTTAGGTGTTAGTTGCTTTCCCGCCAACAACTTGCGTATTTGACGTTATTTCAAAACTATAAAAATTATAAATTTGAAAAGACCAAGAAGAATGTTGATTTCCATTTTGAAGCGAGAGATTTGATTTTGCAAAAGGTTGCCGCCTTAGATGGCCCTAGATACTTCCCTATCTAGGAATATAAATTTAAAAGCAAATCCATTTTGTGCATTACAGCGACTTAAAACCCTAACCATACAAACTGTGCAAAAATGCGATCGACGACCTTCAGTGACGTTTAAGGCAGAGCATCAACGATGCCTTTTATGTCACTAAATGCCCTACACATGAAATGTTCCCCCTCCTCCACTTTAAAAGGACCCCTACACCTCCTATTATTCTTCACCTCTTCCTTTATCTCCCTCACCACCTCCAAGGCTCTAGAGAGAGCTTGTCCCAAGCTTGGGATGCTCCTCTAGAGTAAAAATTAATTATTTTTCCCCCCTCTCACCCCAATTCATGGAGCATCCCGTGGCCATCCTCTCACCACCTTTGGGAAAAGGATCCTTGCTGCGATGCTGTCCTACCCCACCCTTTGTCCTTCGGCTCTGTCCCTTTTCGTTTCGCTCCTCACCACCTTCCTCTGGGTGACATTAGAGCGAGCCATCCTCAAAGTGACCGTCGAGGGGGACTCTTCTCACCTTTATCTATCTTTTCTTGCTTTCTAGTGTAGTTTTCCGCTTTCTTATTTGTAGTTGTAGCAAACTATTTAAGATATACATTGATGTTCTCTCTATATCTCTCTCTCTCTTTGTCATATTTTGCAAGTAGATTAGTTGATTTCATTGTCTGATCTCCTGCCCTATTGAAGTACCAAAAGAATCATAATAGACCAAAACAACAAAAACAAATAAAATCTAAGTGCGGATCTCAAACCAAACGTTCACCTCCCTGTGTTCAACCTGGGACTCCCTTGGAGTTTTAGTGTAAATCTTATCTGGTAGTAGATTTCTACGCACTACGACAATGAATTTTCTAACTCAAATCTTTTCGTGTATGAAATCACGCTCATCATTTTGGTACCATTGCTGGGGAGGCAACACCCTTTGGTTTCTCCACGTTTTCACCATACTTAACTTTCTAGCTCACTTTGCTCATTTCTTTCTGTAACTACAGGTACCCTTCCATGGCGAGGCAAAGCGGAATTGATTGGAGTAAAGTGAGGTTAGAAGGTTTTGTAAGTGTATCCCTACTACCCCCACCCAAGATTCCATTCCATCACTTAATAACTCAAATTCAAATCAACTTAGGTGCTTGCATAAACCCTAGGTTAGATCTTGGTTGTTTGATTGTCACTTCACTTCACCTCACCCATTCGTATAAACTAAAAATACAAAAAAAATTACTCTTCTCTTCTTGTGTGATTAAGCTAAAAGTGACACAAGTTAAACACCCAAAAATTTTTCAACCTAAGGTGCACAATCACATTGATTATATCACTTAACCGAAATCTAACCCATGGATCCTGTACACCTTAACTCAACACACAAACACACAAACAAGTGAGTAGAAATTTGATTAGGTTAAACATTTTTGCATGCCTTAATCAAGTGGTGCAACAAGCCAATTGCTTGAACTATTTGGGCCAAAGCACTCAATTTAAAATGGATCCACCAAGTAGCTTGCCCCATAGCGTTGATTTTTAGGGTTGAACCAGGCACTCCACATTATTTTCGAGTTTTAAAGGAATATATCATCATAGGTGCTTTAAAAAATTGGAGTGTTCTACTAACCTTGATCGAATACACTAAAAGATTAAACCCTAAAAGCTACTAAACAAGGTTAAAAAGTAAAAGACACATCATAAATACCTTGTTTGAAAATCCTGGTTGTGCACACACACACACTTGAATTGATCATTAAGGGCACAACCCATCTAAATGGTCCATCACATTCCAAGAACACAATCATCCCAAGCCTAATTAAACTGAGTAAACGTTGGCCTTAAGGATTAACTTGCTCTTTGGGACTCCAGTCGAGATTTTTTTTTATTAATCTGCTTCTACTGGTACATTTGATGTCAAGATAGGGGACTAGTGTCAGACGACCGTGATTGGGGGTTTCAAAGGAACCGATGGCGCAAGCCAAAGGAAGAACCTTCTCCCCAACCCCTCCCTCAACTGGTTGGATTTACCCTATAGAATTTGATCAAATCATTTCTTTCATCTCAAAACGGGTCTTGGTAGTCTGTAGGTCTTCAGGCTACCCACCAAAGGGTAGGCTTGGTTGAATGTATTGTAGGGCACCTTTCTCTGTTCTATTTTCCCTACTACTTCACCATGTATGCTTCCACATCCTACACACATTTCCAATCCTACCCTCCTACCACCACTTATCCTTAAAATGATTACTATTCTAACACGACTTATGATAACCCATCTCCTAGTTGGGATAATTTGGTTTGGGGATATGATTTCGGACCTCAATGTCTAGGACCTAACCATGGACATGATGATCATGATCATTATCCTTTCCAGAGCATCTTGATTATAGATCACCATCCTTTTATGAACAAACCAACCCGATCTACAATTAGGAAGGATATGATGATTATAACACATACCCTCCTTAGGATTATGCTGAACATAGGTCACCTCCATTCTTTGAACAACATGACAATACTTGCTATATGGGATGGACCCAAGAACCTCAATTTTTGGACTCCACTAGATTTAACCTAAACCCACCCAATCCTGATCCGAACCACCCAGTTCTGGTGAGCTAGGTCCAAGATAGGGTGTTCGCTAACTTGAGGAACACTATACAATATTTAGAAGTTCAGCCAACACCATGCACTGAAGCATTAGAGCGTATGATCAAAATGATTGATGAGCTTAATAGTTCTTTATTAGATTGTCTCGAAGATGTTAAGGATAGGGGCCCAGGTGAGTTTTTACTTAGGAAATTATCAACATTGAGGTTGAAATTCGTGGTTCCTTTAGTCCAATCTTGGGATGATTCCCAGGATGAACCCCCTTCAGGAGAGTCAATGGCTGAACTTGCTCAGGCACCTATCAGGGGGGACATAATTTCTGAGATCGGAGATGACTAGGTTGGGTTAGAGAAACCAACCAAGGATGATGTGATTTTCTCACCTGAGATCCTTGAGCAAGGGAGTGAGGAAAAATGTCTTTATAGACCAAGGAACAAGACATGATTTTGAGACATATATAACTGAGGATTAAGGATTCTTTTTTTTTTAGGGTGAGGAATCTCTTAGTGAAGGCTCACTTGAGCTCAAAGAAAATGGTTTTAGTGAGACAAACGGGCTTGAGGAATTTGATGAACTATCTGATTACCTGATCATTTAACAATGTGATCCTGTTGGGGCTACCTTGGAGGATCTGAATCCAGATTTACTGAAAGATTCAATCAATAGCCCCATTCCTCAACCACACCTCAAAGGGATTGATTATGATTTTGATTTGGAAATCATTGTACCCAAGTCAATCCTAATTCAACCACAATTGTTGTACTTGGATATTTTAAATGGGGTGTACAACGATCTTAAGGTCTTGGAAACTGAACACTTGAACTTCGAGGATAGGAATTTGGAAGTTAAAATCTGGGAGGCTAATTATGAGGAAAATACAACTTTAAATTTAAGGGTTCTTGTTGACCTAAACCACCTACCTTCTACCAAAACCTTTATGATAATTTTGACATTGAGGATGTGCAACCCAACCACATAAGAATTAACTATCTTTCTGAGATAAACTTTAAGTGGAAATATGAACCTAGTAATTCAAATCTACCCATTATCCGACATTTCAAACTTGGGTTGCACACAACTAAACCACAGGCCCAACTTTGCAAGCTCAACACCTCGATTCTAGGTGATTTTCATCCAAAACCTTAGAACTAATCGACCATGGGGTATGGGCTTGTGCCATAATCTGGTCCACATTAGTGGACACCTAATGGTGAGTCGTGTAATCAATATTTTTATTCTGATCTTGACCCACACTTGTGAATTCTTGATTTCAACCTTATTTGTTGATGTAGACACATCCATTTAGGATAAAATGCCTATTTATGCATGTTCCTAGGTTTAGATATGCATTCCATAATATAAATATCGCATAACATGCATCATTCTGCACTTAGAGTAGTCTGTATAAATTTTTGGTTAATTGCATTCCTTTATGGCTAGGAGAGAAGGAGATTTAATTTGAAGCATCAAATTGATGATCTGATCATATGGATCTGATCAGGATGACAATCTGACTGTAATGCCTCTGAAATCATCTTGATTGGAATCCTGTAGCACCTTATGCAGTTTGATGAAGATCAACAGCCAAGGGATAAGGTGACAAAATTTGGAGCTTCAAAAGACAAATCCAAAAGCATGGATGGATTCAGGTCGACGATCGTAGCCCAACGGCGTGAAAATCTACTAAATCTGACTTCTATAGCAGCCCTAACAAAGGAAAGAAGACTGACAACCCAGATCGCACCACATGGTGCTATCCAAGCCACCCATGGGTGTGCATGCACCACCGCATGTGTGTAGCAATGGGTGCGCGTAGCACATGGAGGGAGTGAGCGTTAGTGAGCTTGTGCGACACAGGTGCAGGCACCGCACGTGGGTGCATGAGCTGGTGCTTTAGCGATGCTTGCGCGGATCTTCAACGATGTTAACGTCTATCACTAAATATCCTATGTACGAAATGGATCCTTTCCTCCACTATAAAAGGACCCCTACCCCTCCCATTCCTCTTCATCTCTTCCTTTCTCTCTTCCACCTCCAATGTTCTAGAGAGAGCTTATCCCATGCCCGGGATGCTCCTTTAGAGTAGAAAACCAACATTTTTTCCCGCCTCTTACTCCCATTCGTGGGACATCCCATGGTTATCCTCAAACCTCCTTCCAAGAGAAGATCATCGCCGTAATGCCATCCTACCCTTCCCTCCTTCCTCCTTTGCCATTCTCCTTCCTCCAACTTCCCACTGATTGCGCAGCAATCATAGGACTTAATTGACCTAAATTAGGCTAGGACTTAGCATAAGTTAGGGTTATTCATGCATGCATATGCATTATCTGCATCTTTACTGCTTTCCTTTAGCTATACATAAAATAATGTTACAATGTGCTGATTAAGTGCATTATGTCGATTGCAGGAAATAAGCTAATCAGGAGCTGGATCTGAAGCTTGATCAGGAATAACGGGAGTTGTAGTAGAGCTGGAGCAGAAGGCCTAGTTTAGATGTAGGAATAATAATGTAACAGGGTAAAAAGTTTGCTTTTCTATTAAGTAGGAATAAAGCAGTAAAATGTGAAGAGCTTAGGTCCAGCCTAGCCCAAGGATATCCTAGAGACTTCCCCAAGCCTTAGCCACCCTTAGATTAGGTCACAACACCCTAGGAAGCCCTAAAACCCTAGCTCCAACCCTTCTCTAGACGTCCAGATAAGTTTTAAGATGTCCAGGACCCTTAGCCAACTCCTGCACACTTCAAACCCACTTATGAAGTGTTATTGGACGTCCAGACACTATCAGACGTCTAATTTCTGCAGAATACCCAAAACAGAACCCGAAATCCTTCCTGACTCTGATTGGACGTCCAGACAACAAGTCTGGACTTTCGATTTTTGACTATAAGACGTCTGGTTATATTATTAGACGTCAGATACTGCTCTCCAATTCCTATTTTGAGATTTAAGCCTTGATCTTGGATCTTTAGGTCCCTAAACCCAATTCCAACCCCATAGGAACATAAATTAAGGTGCCCAAACCCTAGTACATCACCCTTTAGACCTCCCTAAGGACCTAATTAGGTCCTCACTAAACCTAATTGACTTGGTCTTAGTCAATTCCATCAGCCTATTCAATTTGACTCAATGAGTCCAATTGAGCCCTGATCTCAGCAGACATTGTCCAATTGGACTCAGTGAGAGTCCAATTGACCAATACCTAACTTAATTGAGTTGTTTTACTCTCAATTAAGTTTCCACACACCCAATTAAACTTGTATTAAGTTTAATTGCACTTTACCTTAGTTAATTAGGGTTTATAACCCTAATTTAAGACCTACCTTGACCTAAACCCACTAGAACCCAACCTAATCAACCTAGCCACATAAGTTTCGACCCACACACACCCACACACACCATCCACACGAAAATATCTAGCCTAGAGTTCTCTAGAACTCTCTACCATGTGTGGTTGCCTTGGTTGCCAAAAATAGCAACCAAGAGCCATTCAATTTTTAGATCCACATTTGGTGGATCTAAAAACCACCATCCACCCTCTCTCTCTCACTCTCCCACGAGCTCCCTTGTTGTCAACGTTTTGTGCGGGTTTAAAGGATGTCACGTTGTAGTATAACCGATAAAATGTCTAAACAAATATAAAGAATTTTATTACTCGAACAACTAGAGTATCCGAGGTCGAACATGGGGAGCAATCTCAGTACTTTGTAAAACCAAAGAATACAACTGTTAAATGCAAATATAATTCATTCAAAGAGAGAATTTTAAAAAGGATTTGGAAAAAAAGTAGAATTGGACGTCTGAATTGTGTATCAGATGTCTTAAATGTGATCTCTCTTTCTCTCTTCTTCTTCGTGGCTCTTCTCCTATCTTTGCTTCTGTATGTTTCCTTCTGCTCCTGCCTTGCCTTACTTCTTCTTCTTCTTCTGATCTCTTTGCAGTCTTCCCTTGTCTTCTTCTTCGTTCTTCTCTCTCTTCTGCCTTGTCTTCCTTCTTCTTCTCTGCGAAGACTTCTCCTTTCACTGCTACACAGCCTCTTCTTTCTTCTCTTCCTGTTCTGCAGTCGTTGAGCGTTCGCTGCCTTCGTCAGTTCTTCCTTCCTGCACACACCACACAGTAGCAAAAACCTACCCCCATCCCCCTACCCAAGCGTCTCTCTTTCTCAAGCAATTCACTCACGGATGCTCTCCCAGAGCCATACGGTTAGTTGGGTCGGGTTCGCACCTGGGACCAGGCGCAACGGCAAGTGGTGATGCACGAGGAGTGCGTAGGTCTAGGTCGGGTCAGATCCGCCAGATCCACGAGGTCAAGCTACGGACGAGGCGTGTGAGGGCAGGGAGGGACCTCACCCCTGTGCTTACGGAGGAACTAAGACGATAACACAAAAAAAACTTATATGGTACTTGAGTGTTGCAATCCCACGATGTGGGACTATCTGGTCTTGCCTTCACGCGCGCTCGCAGAGTTTTGTCGCTCGATTGCCCAAGCTGTTGACTCCTCTGTGCTACTGGCTGGCCTCGGTTGCTTCGCGACACTTGCGAGAGTCTGCTGCACCTGCCACCTGGGAAGCCTGACGCTTGCTGCTGCTCCAAGCTCCATGCTGCTTCAGCTGTTAATGGCGGCTGGGGCTTACACCTGACATCCAACAGAACGGCCTATTGGCCCAATCAGAACAGATGGAATCATTCGCCGTAGCATGGCGAAGGTAGTGGGTGATGCTGCAGGTTGCTGGTCATCCTAGGCATGCGTGCCTAGGTCAACCTGTGGCAGAAGATGGTGGGTTGGTCGGGGGGTGATTATGGAGGTCTGGAGTGGCAGTTGTGGGGTGGAGCGAGTTCCTGGTGGTGAGGCAAAGCTCACGAGGTGGTTGGAGAGCCGTGTGGAGTGGTGGAGTGGTGTGGGCGGCTCGCCGGAGTGCTGTCGGAGGCGAGGAAGATGGAGGCGGTTAGGTACTGTCGAGGGGTAATCAAGTAAAATAGTTGGGGGAAAAGAGAGAGGAGAGGATGGAGAACGTATCTGGGGTTGTCTGGAAGGAAGGGAGGCGGCGGAGAGGACGGCTCGTACCTGCCGTCGTCGGGGAAGAAAGACCCTGAGGGAGGAAGCGACGATGAAGATGAGGTCAGAAGCACGCGCGCGGGGTACAGCGCGACGCGGGAGGAAGCGGCAGAGAGGACTCCGCTGCTAGTATGGCAGCAGAGTGACGAGAAGGAGGGGAGGAGGTCGCCGGAGCTTGTGGGTCGTTTGGCCAGAGATGGGAGAGGGAGGAATTTGGAAGGGATCTCCGTCAAAATCAGGCTTTCTTTCTGCGGCAGGGTCTGGGGTGTCTTTTATAGGTGCTGGCGGCACCTACCAGCGCGTGGAGACCGCGCAATCAACGCTGCCGGCTCGCCGGAGATGGAAGGAAGGTGGATACCCAAATCTCTCATGCATTCACACGAGAGATTGGGTTCACACCAGCGATTGTATTTGGCTTTAGAAGGAAGGGAATTCCTCAGAGAATCCCCCTTCCTTTTCTGGGAGAGAATCTCTGAGGAATTAGAGAGCAATCTCTCTCGAAACTTCGTTGGAGCTCAGTTCTGCCCTAGCAATGGCGGCAGGACCGGTTTGCAAAGGAGGCGAAGAACCTCGGGGGCTCTCTGCAAAGGTATTCAAAAGATAGGGACCAATTTGTGATTTGGGTGTACTAAATTGCAAAGTAGGTCAAGATGACCTCTCCTTATGTCAAAATTTTGTTACAAACCTAATTTGGACCTAAGGAATCCAATGGTGAAGTTGGATTTTAGCTTTGACCTCGTTGAATTGGAAATTTTGCGTAAAAACCCAAAATAGGTTAATTGAAGTGCTAGGACCCTAATCTAGGTCAAACGAGGTTTCGAAGGCCAAATTAAGTGTTCTAAACCCTATAGGATGTTTTTATATGTTTTTTAGAGGGTTTACTTGATTTTTATTCTGACCGAAACCTTGTTAATTTAAGCAAGTATGTTTTAGGGTTACCAAGTGTCATTTAGTTCTTAGATTGCACATAAACCCATTTCTGATTAACTCAACCCACTTTTTATCTTATTTGGACCATTTGACCTATGTTTTGCTTCTGAGAAATCCCGTTTATGTACTGCATTGGTAAAATTACAGTTTTAACCTTTATTTCATGTTTTCTTCTCAGAGCACTTGTTCCTTCAGTTAAGCCTTCTTCTAGGTTATGTAGGAGCTTTTATCTTCTTTATTGGGTCAAAATGAGCTAGTTATGGCTCATGATGAGGCTCTCATCATACCCCCATGCCTAGCTTTTGCTAGTCCCTTAGCAAAATTTCAAAGTTTTAACTTCTATTCTAGACCCTGAATGTCTGTCAACAATGATAAGTGCTTCTCCTTTTATTTTGTGATTAGGTGGGAATGCCGATAATAGCCCTAGAGGTACTCAAGTACCAACCAAAATCCAGACCTGTTCCGCTTTAGCCTCAGTCTTCCGCAAAGGTTTCTACGGCCCACAGAAACTAACCTAGGGTTTGTTGGACTCCGCGGTTAAAGCACCCGTGCTTGAGACATTTTTAGCCTAAGTTCTGTTTGCAGTGCATTTTTGTAAGAGAGAGATAGAAGATTTATTTGTTTGGAGAGCTTTTCTCTCTCTTTTCTTTTTATTTCTAGCTTCGGATTAGCTTCTCAACATGGTCTGTATCAGATTCCTCGTCCCCATCATCAATCCTCAAGCGTCCCTGGCTTTCGAGATTTCCAGATAATCCCGCCCATGGCAACCCCCGGAACCCTGGCTTTCGAGATTTCGAGATAATCCCGCCCATGGCGTTCCGTGGTCGAATCCAGACCCTGGCGATCGACATTTCGTGATAATGCCACCCATGGTATCTGAACCAGCAGAGTGCTTACATGCCCCCGGTAGGATATTTAAATATCCTAAGAGACAAGCACTGAGGAGACGATATGTTGTTACGCATCGTCGAGGGGAATTTCTCACCTCTCTGTGCTGGGAACTTGTCCAAATCAATTTGTGTTGATTGGCCGCTCCTAATCTAGGTGACTTTTTCAGAACATTAAACGCTTTTCGCATGATTTGGATGTTTATGCACACTGAACCAGACTGTGTGTGAATTTGGGTGCTTAGGTTACCAAATCCCGCAAATCGGAGGTCAGTTAACGAGGCTGAATACTTCCTAAGCCTTAGACCTAATACTTAGGCTTCGCATTTTCCTCAACCTCTTGAGGATTATCCAGATTTTAACGGATACATGAATTTTTAAGCTAAAGGTACTAACCCAAAAGGCCTAAGACCAGCGTTCCCGCTAATCTCTTGTTATATCTCCGTAGCACTTTTCTTTTCTTTTTCTTGATTCGATCTAGAACTTCAGTTAACCCCTTAATCTTTTACTAATGACTATTTCTTTTCATTTTCATTTTGTGCTCCTTTTTGTCATTTTTCTTTCTTTTCCTCCTCTCATTTGTATGACCCTGAATTGTTCCTCCCCTCTATCAAGTCTCTCTTTTTTTTTTTTATGTGAAACCCTTTCTTGATATGAATCTTCTGACATTTTGCACTTTCATACCCCTCCATGCCTAAGATTTGCAATGTCCCCATTGTAAATTAGGTGGGTTCAAATTCAGCTTAGTTCATGTATTAGGACAGGTGTGTGGTGAGTGAATGGGTCGAAGTGACTTGTTGCGAATGATTTCAAATCTCGGGTAGGTATACCTTAGGTGAAGTCGGCTGTTCTAATGGATGAACCCTAAAGTGCAATATGAGTTCCGCATAGAGATGTCAAAAACTGTTTCGGGTTTTTCAAAGAATGACGGGTTGCCTCTCGTTAAGTGCTGAGTTTTACGCCATCGGCTGGGCGCAATGAGCTTAAGAGGAATCTAGGGTAAAGGATGACTCAGCCAAATCTATATCGGTCATGTCAATGAATGGTTTGAGTCTCTGATCGTTCACGACAAAGGGTTCAGAATCGTGGCTGAGTGGGCTGATTTCAATGGCTCCATTTCCGAAGATTTTTCGGACAAGGTAGGGTTCGACCCACTTGGATCTTAGCTTTCCTGGGAATAATTTGAGTCGGGCATCAAAGAGTAAAACTTTTTGACCAGGATGAAAGACCTTTCTAGAAATGTGTTTGTCGTGAAAAGCTTTAACCCGTTCTTTGTAAATTCGCGAGTTCTCATACGCGTCGTGGCGTAATTCATCGATCTCGCTCATTTGAAGTCTTCTGTGGGTTCCAGCCTTAGAAAGGTCGAGATTACAGGTTCGTACTGCCCAATAGGCTTTATGCTCCAATTCGACGGGGAGGTGACATGCCTTCCCTGGCACTAGTCTGAAGGGAGACATTCCTAATTGGGTCTTGTGGGCGGTCCTATAGGCCCACAATGCTTCCGGAAGCCGAGAAGACCAATCTTTTCTATCAGGTCGAACAGTAACCTGAAGGATCTTCTTGATCTCTCAGTTAGATAGCTGAGCTAGACCATTAGTTTGGGGGTGGTAAGGAGTAGAGATTCGGTGTGACACCCCGTATTTGGTCATCAGTGACCTAAACTGATCGTTCGTAAAATGGGTCCCTCCGTCGGAAGTTATAGCACGCAGAATCCCAAACCTTGAGAAAATGTTTTGATGGAGGAATTTTATAACGACTTTATGATTGTTGGTTCGGGTCCGAATGGCTTCTATCCACTTGGAAACATAGTCAACTGCGAGTAAGATGTATTCGAAGCCATCCGAGGTCGGAAAGGGTCCCATGAAATCAATCCCCCAAATATCAAAAATTTCGTATACCAAGATCGGCTGTAGGGGCATCATGTCTCTATGGCTCATGTTGCCCAGAGTCTGGCAATGGGAACATGCCTTACAGTGATCGTATGCATCCTTGAAAATTGTGGGCCAGTAGAAGCCACACTGGAGGACTTTCGATGCGGTTTTATGTCCAGAAAAATGTCCACCGCATGCCTGGTCGTGGCATAATGAGAGTATGTCTTTGATTTCAACTTTCGTGATGCACCGTCGGATTATCTGGTCAGCACCAATGCGGAAAAGATACGGGTCTTCCCATAGGTAATACTTGGCATCGGAACGCAATTTGTCCTTTTTGGCCTTCGACCAATCGGGCGGAATCTGATGTGATGCCAGCTAATTAACTATATCGGTGAACCATGGAAGACTTGTACTGATAGTCAGGAGGTGCTCATCAGGGAAATGTTCTGTAATAGGTCCGGAAGGATCAATAATTTCAGAAGGAAGGCGGGACAAGTGATCAGCTACCACATTGTGCTTTCCCGCCTTGTCACGAATCTCGAGGTCAAATTCTTGCAACAGCAAGATCCAGCGGATTAGTCGAGGTTTCACGTCCTTCTTGGCAAGGAGATGCCTTACAGCTGTGTGATCCGAGTATATGATAATACGGGAACCAAGAAGGTATGATCTGAATTTTTCCAGGGCAAATACTACGGCCAGCAGCTCTTTCTCAGTAACCGTATAGTTACGCTGAGCCTCATCCTGTGTTTTGCTGGCGTAGTAAATGACCACAGGTTTCCCATCAATTTTCTGCCCCAAAATCGCTCCTATAGCGAAGTCAGATGCATCACACATGATCTCAAAGGGTTGAGACCAATCAGGGGACTGTAGGATTGGGGCTTGGGTGACTCGATCACATAGGATCTCAAATGCTTGAGTGCATTCCTTGGAAATTTCGAAAGGCACATCCTTGGTGAGAAGATTGGTCAGGGGGCACACGATTTTGGAGAAATCAGGGATGAATCGACGGTAGAAACCGACGTGCCCCAAAAAAGATCGGATGTCCTTAATCGATCTAGGCATAGGGAGCTTGGAAATCAGGTTAACCTTAGCTCGATCCACTTGGATGCCTTTCTCTGAGATTAAATGTCCCAGGACAATTCCCTCAGGCACCATGAAATGGCTCTTTTCCCAGGAAAGAACCAAATTCACCTCGATGCACCGCCTGAGTATATGGACCAAGTGTTGGAGGCAATCGTCAAATGATTGTCCACAAACTGAAAAGTCATCCATGAAGACTTCCAGATAATCACCTACCATATCTGAGAATATGGCAAGCATGCACCGCTGAAAAGTTGCAGGTGCATTGCAGAGACCGAATGGCATCCTTCGAAACGCGTACGTTTCGAAGGGGCAGGTGAATGTGATCTTTTCTTGGTCCTCTGGATGGATTGCCACCTGATTGTAACCAGAGTACCCGTCAAGAAAGCAGAAGAATCTATTTCCCGCTAGTTTCTCGAGGATCTGATCAATAAACGGTAGTGGGAAATGATCCTTCTTCATGGAGGAATTTAGTCTTCTGTAATCAATGCAGACTCTCCACGAATTAGCTATTCGGGTAGGAATGACTTCTCCGATTTCAGTTGTGATGATGGTAAGTCCTGCCTTCTTAGGCACCACTTGTATTGGACTCACCAAACGACTGTCGAAGATCGGGTAGATGATCCCTGCATCTAACCACTTAATGATCTCCTTTTTCACGACCTCCTGCAGGTTAGGGTTTAGGCATCTTTGCATTTCTCTTGAAGGTCGTGAGCCTTCTTCTGTGTAGATTCGATGTGTGCAGTATGAAGGGCTTATACCAGTCAAATCATCTAGAGTCCATCCAATGGCTCTATGATGTTGCTGGAGAATAGAAATCAAACGGAGTTCCTGGTCAGGTGTTAGTCGAGAATTGATAAGCACAGGAAACGTCTGATTTGAATCCAAAAAGACGTATTTTAGATGTTCGGGAAGGGGCTTGAGTTCCATGACAGGATTGTCAGCAGCAGCGGGTGGTTCGGGGTTTGTATCGGGAGTAATGGTAGGAGTAATAGGTGTGTCTAGATCATGTCCGCACTCCTCTGTTAGCGGTTTTTGATTCTCTAGTGGTTGATCAGGAATAATCAGGTTGTCCTCTATATGCAGTTCATCAACCACGGCTTCGACATCACAAATTTCCTCTATAACCCCGCAATGAATCCCTTGTTGGGCCTTGAAAATGTCAATCTTTAGATTTTGATTCCCAAATTTTAATTCTATCTGGCCCTCTTCGCAATTTATATTGGCCCTAGCAGTGGCCAAAAAGGGTCTCCCTAATATGATTGGTGTGTCCCTTGGGTTCTTAGGTGCATCCATGTCCAGTACTATGAAGTCCACTGGGAAATAAAAATCTCGTAACCTAACAATGACATCCTCGAGTATTCCTTTGGGTGACTTGATGGATCGATCGGCTAACTGCAATGTCACCTCAGTGGGTTTAAGTTTAGATTCTTCAAGGTGGTCAAGGAGGGATGTAGGTATTAAATTTATGGAGGCACCTAGGTCTAGTAGGGCTCTATCAAGTTGGGTTTCACCAATTTTACAAGAAATCAAGGGAGTTCCTGGGTCTTTAGCCTTGGGTTGGAGTTTGCTCAAGATGACAGAGCTGGCTTGCTCTGATAGTACGATTGGGTTCCCATCCTTGGTTCGCGGCTTACGTTTAGGTGTACATATGTCTTTCAAGAACCTTGCGTAAGCCGGTATGTGGCGGATTGCATCCATCAACGGGATGTTTATCTGGACCTGTTCAAAGAGCTTGACCAGATCCTCCTCAGGAGCCACAGGTTTGGTTGTCCTTTTTCCTTTGGTCAAGGGCTCAGGAAATGGGATCCTAGCTGGTTCCTTTAGGATAGGTCCAGGTTCTTGATCTGGGACAGTAGTATCTTGGATGACTACCCTAGGGTCTTGGCGATTATCAGGCTTGGAGTGGTTCGGATAGTGTGGGTCTTGTGTTGTTTTACCACTACGTGTTGTTACAGAGTTTAATCCGGCCTGACTTTGGTTTGGGTTAGGTAGGAGGGGTGGCTGCTGCTGCAATCCTGCAAAAGATGCTGAAGCCTCCATCCCGTCTGGTGATGGAGTAGCAGGGGTCTGATAAATCAAATGTGCGTGGCCTGGATTTGGATTCATAACGCGCCTCTGGGTCGGCAC
The DNA here is from genome assembly GCA_037157565.1 of Thalassia testudinum. Taxonomy (NCBI): domain Eukaryota; kingdom Viridiplantae; phylum Streptophyta; class Magnoliopsida; order Alismatales; family Hydrocharitaceae; genus Thalassia; species Thalassia testudinum. Next base: position 16,389,117 of record JAZHRO010000063.1, read on the forward strand.
GTTATTTGGGTTGGGCAGAGGTTGTGAAGGAAGGGTGCCAGGTTGGCGGGAATTTGCCATCTGGGCCAGTTGGTTGCAAACCTCTGTGATCTCGTCCTTGTGCTGTTTTGCATTGCCGCATTCATCTTTTGAATGTCAGCCAGTGTTTGAAGGATAAGAGTCAGTTGATCCTGATTTTGCCCGGATTGGTAGGTGGGATTGGGCCGAGGCTGAGGCGGCTGATATGGATGAGGAGCTTGGGGACGGGGTTGATATGGTGATCTTTGAGAATTTCCCGCCCACTAAAAGTTAGGATGATTTCGCCATCCAGGGTTGTAAGTATTGGAGTATGGGTCATTCTGGATGGTGTTGAGGAACCTCAGGAAAGTCAGAATACGAGGGTTCAGAGTTCCCCCAACTCGAGTAGAAGCGATCGGAGGTCACTCCAGTCCGAGAAGTAGACGGGGGTGGATATGGGTCCATCCCCTTAGCAGGTTGGTGATAGATGTTTTGCACTGTTTTCCTTGCCAGAGGAGGTCGTGCAAAAGAGTTTTGTGCAGAGGTGGCTTGATGCAAATGTCGAGTTAGCTCGTCCACCTTCTTTTCTATGATAGAGACCTTGTCCAACTGACTGGCCATCAGTTCCAGGTCGACAGAAGTGGACAGGTCCTGCGTCTCATGTGTCCCTCTTAGATTCGTCGATGCGCGGGCATTCGTCCTGTCGAATAAGCCCAAGGAGTCATTGTTTATGGAGTTCTCGCACATGTTTTCGAGAATCTCCCACACCGTGTCCTCGTGTTGGCCCATAATGTTTCCTCCACATGTTGCATTGACGAATAGACGAATATCCTCACGGAGTCCCTGGTAAAAAGACTGGACTTGTTCCCACTTAGGAACTCCATGATGGGGGCACTTTCGCATGAGATCTAGGAATCGATCCCAAGCTTCGTGAAGAGGTTCTCCCGATTGTTGAGTGAAATGAGTGATCTGGTGGCGCAAGGCATTCGTCCGGCCAATAGGGAAGAATTTTTTCAAAAATTCAGACTGTAATTCCTCCCATGTGTTGATCGGGTAGGTCTGAGTCTGATACCAGTGTGCAGCCTTGTCCAAGAGGGAGAACGAAAACATTTTCATGAGTAGGATATCCCGGTTTTGTACATCTGACCCGAAGGTCTAGGCCAAATGCTTGAGTTGTTTAATGTGTTGGAATGGATCCTCAGAGTTAAGCCCATGGAACTTCGGTATGGCATGAATCATATTGGGCTTCAGTTCAGAATCGGGTCCTCCAATTGGGATTCGTACTCGAGGTTCGATTGCCACCGCAACGGGATTATAGTGATCTCACATCATAGGACGCTGCGGTGGGTTTACAAAGTTCTGAAAGAGATCGTTCAAGCATTGAAGTTGGTGTTCAAGGTTATTCTCCTCTTCAATGGGTTGTGCCATGATAGGAGAAGAAGGAGAATCAGGGTCTGAATCAGATGAAAGATTTATGTGGTGGGGTTGCTGCACAAACAAGGGCGTCGAGACTTGGCCTCGACGAGAATGAATTTCTAAAGGTGGTCTTAAAGGTGGTCTTAAGGACCTCCTACCGAACATGCACCGAAAGATGTGATGAGATTAGAAGGTGCTGGACCCAATCAAGACACCCAAGAATTGTTAGGTGACTATAGAGGTTCAGGGCAGATGGACCCCTGGATCAGAAGATCGTCCACCTGAGAAATACCTGGGCAGCCAGAGAGGGAGAGTCCCACAAAGACCCCTACATGGTAGAGCATCCCCACGGGTTACAGGGTTTCCCCCACCCGACCTCTCCTGTCACTGCGGTTCCAGGTAGACCAGAATGGGGATCTTGACCTCTTAAGTCTACCTTTTTTTATTTTAAGATCAAGGTGCTTAATGTTCCACTTGAACTTTTAAGTACTTTGAGTGCAAAAGTGACCTAATATTAAGGTTGGTTGACCCAAGGCATCAATTTCACCTCTTGTTCCTTTGAGAGCTTTTAGGTCCTTCCTTTTATGGTTCAAATGGATTATCAGCCTGATTTGCTTAGGGTTCCTCTTGTATAAATCATTTCGGACAAGGTTTAGGCACACCTCTTTTTGGAAAGTTTGTTTCTTTGTTTTAGAGAAGATGTGTCTCTAAAAACCCTAGCTTTGCAATCCCTAACTTGGTTCTAGTGGGTCCAATTTAGTTGCCTTAGAAATTAGCACCTAGGGCTCAATCAAGAAAGTTTTAGCCCTAGTTGCCTTAGTTGGATGAACAGATAAAAATATGTTGAAATGAAAATCAGGCAACTTGATGAGTTACTAAATATGAAACAGGTAGCCCTAAGTTGATTTCTCTCTTTTTTTTTTGTCTTTTTTAGATTGTGAGAGGGTTAAGAGAGAGGGCTTGTGGAGATTACCTGTTCCTTGGAGAGTCTGTTGTGCAGTTGCTATTCTTTCCTTTTTGTTTTGCTTTCCCTGCTTGAACACAACAAAAGATAGAAGTTAAGTCAGATATTAGATAGAAAAGTTGTACTCAAAAGCTTTAAAAATGCCCGTTGCTCCCCAGCAACGGTGCCAAAATGTTGTCAACATTTTGTGCGGGTTTAAAGGATGTCACATTGTAGTATAACCGACAAAATGTCTAAACAAATATAAAGAATTTTATTACTCGAACAACTGGAGTATCCAAGGTCGAACATGGGGAGCAATCTCAGTACTTTGTAAAACCAAAGAATACAACTGCTAAATGCAAATATAATTCATTCAAAGAGAGAATTTTAAAAGGGATTTGGAAAAAAAGTAGAATTGGACGTCTGATTTGTGTATCAGACGTCTTAAATGTGATCTCTCTTTCTCTCTTTTTCTTCATGGCTCTTCTCCTATCTTTGCTTCTGTATGTTTCCTTCTGCTCCTGCCTTGCCTTGCTTCTTCTTCTTCTTCTTCTTCTGATCTCTTTGCAGTCTTCCCTTGTCTTCTTCTTCGTTCTTCTCTCTCTTCTGCCTTGTCTTCCTTCTTCTTCTTCTCTGCGAAGACTTCTCCTTTCACTGCTACACAGCCTCTTCTTTCTTCTCTTCCTGTTCTGCAGCCGTTCAGCGTTCGCTGCCTTCATCAGTTCTTCCTTCCTGCACACACCACATAGTAGCAAAAACCTACCCCCATCCCCCTACCCAAGCATCTCTCTTTCTCAAGCAATTCACTCACGGACGCTCTCCCAGAGCCACACGGGTAGTCGGGTCGGGTTCGCACCCAGGACCAGGCGCAACGGCAAGTGGTGATGCGCGAGGAGTGCGTATGTCTAGGTCGGGTCGGATCCGCCAGATCCGCGAGGTCAAGCCGCGGACGAGGCGTGTGAGGGCAGGGAGGGACCACACCCCTGTGCTTACGGAGGCACTGAGACGATAACACAAAAAAAACTTATATGGTACCTGAGTGTTGCAATGCCACGATGTGGGACTATCTGGTCTCGCCTTCACGCGCGCCCGCAGAGTTTTGTCGCTCGATTGCCCAAGCTGTTGACTCCTCTATGCTACTGGCTGGCCTCGGTTGCTTTGCGACACTTGCGAGAGTCTGCTGCACCTGCCGCCTGGGAAGCCTGACGCCTGCTGCTACTCCAAGCTCCCTACTGCTTCAGCTGTTAATGGCGGCTGGGGCTTACACCTGACATCCAACAGAACGGCCTATTGGCCCAATCAGAATAGCTGGAAACCTTCGTCGTAGCACGGCGAAGGCGGTGGGTGATGCTGCAGGTTGCCGGTCGGCCTAGGCATGCGTGCCTAGGTCAACCTGTGGCCGGAGATGGTGGGTTGGTCGGGGGGTGATTATGGAGGTCTGGAGTGGCAGTTGTGGGGTGGAGCAAGTTCCTGGTGGTGAGGCGAAGCTCACGAGGTGGTCGGAGAGCCGTGTGGAGTGGCGGAGTGGTGTGGGCGGCTCGCCGGAGTGCGGTCGGAGGCGGGGAAGATGGAGGCGGTTAGGTACTATCGAGGGGTAATCAAGTAAAATAGTTGGGGAAAAGAGAGAGGAGAGGATGGAGAACGTATCTAGGGTTGTCTGCAAGGAAGGGAGGCGGCGGAGAGGACCGTTCGTAACTGCCGTCGTCGGGGAAGAAAGACCCTGAGGGAGGAAGCGGCGACGAAGATGAGGTTAGAAGCGCGCGTGCGGGGTACAGCGCGACGCGGGAGGAAGCCGCGGAGAGGACTCTGCTGCTGGTATGGCGGCAGAGCGACGAGAAGGAGGGGAGGAGGTCGTCGGAGCTTGTGGGTCGTTTGGCCGGAGATGGGAGAGGGAGGAATTTGGAAGGGATCTCCTTCAAAATCAAGCTTTCTTTCTGCGGCAGGGTCTAGGGTGTCTTTTATAGGTGCTGGCCGCACCTACCAGCACGTGGAGACCGCGCAATCAACGCTGCCGGCTCGCTGGAGATGGAAGGAAGGTGGATACCCAAATCTCTCGTGCGTTCGCACAAGAGATTGGGTTCACACCAGCGATTGTAATTGGCTTTAGAAGGAAGGGAATTCCTCAGAGAATCCCCCTTCCATTTCTGGGAGAGAATCTCTGAGGAATTAGAGTGCAATCTCTCTCGAAACTTCGCCGGAGCTCTATTCTGCCCTAGCAGTGGCGGCAGGACCGGTTTGCAAAGGAGGCGAAGAACCTAGGGGGCTCTCTGCAAAGGTATTCAGAAGATAGGGACCAATTTGTGATTTGGGTGTACTAAATTACAAAGTACGTCAAGATGACCTCTCCTTTGGTCCAAATTTTGTTACAAACCTAATTTGGACCTAAGGAATCCAATGGTGAAGTTGTATTTTAGGTTTGACCTCGTTGGACTGGACATTTTGCGTAAAAACCCAAATTAAGTTAATTGAAGAGCTAGGACCCTAATCTAGGTCAAACTAGGTTCCAAAGGCTAAATTAAGTGTTCTAAACCCTAGAGGATGTTTTTCTATGATTTTTAGAGGGATTACTTGATTTTTATTCTGACAGAAACCTTGTTAATTTAAGCGGGTATGTTTTAGGGTTACCAAGTGTTATTTAGTTCTTAGATTGCACATAAACCCATTTCTGATTAACTCAACCCACTTTTTATCTTATTTGGACCATTTGACCTATGTTTTGCTTCTGAGAAATCCCGTTTATGTACTGCAATGGTAAAATTGCAGTTTTAACATTTATTTCATGTTTTCTTCTCAGAGCACTTGTTCCTTCAATTAAGCCTTCTTCTAGGTTATGTAGGAGCTTTTATCTTCTTTATTGGGTCAAAATGAGCTAGTTATGGCTCAGGATGAGGCTCTCATCATCCCACCATTGGACTCTCTAGAGAATTCCATAATTTTCTTGAGAGCTTCCCTTAGGTCTATAAAAAGACCCCTTGGGTGGCCATTTGCACCCATTCACTTCCTTGGCATCCATTCCACTTAGGCTAGCCACTTCCATCTCCACTCCACCTCCACGAGTTGAGCACCACCATGGATGCCACCATCTCCATGCCAGGAAGCTGGATCAGCTCCCCAACCTCTTTCCAAGGGCCGACCTAAGTTCCATTGGCTTCCCCTCCATCTCTCAACCACTCAAAGGCCATCGGGGACCACCCCTGAATGCCCTCTACTCTTTTAGCTTTAGATCATGCTTTTCATAAGTTTTACTGCTTTCATTTACTGCTTAGTAGAGTAGTTTCTCTTCTCCCCCAATGATGCATCTGAAATCCCCTCGTCGATTCTTGTATGCAATCGTTTTCTTGTAGCTAGGTTTAACTTAAAGCATTCCTATATAAGCTTTCCTCTAGATTTCCTATACAAACAACTCTCCCCCAATGAATGAATGAAAAATGCATTTATATATATATCTCTCTTTATGTGCTTGAAATCACCATGAGCTGAATGATTATTTTATTTGCGTGATTTAAGTGCCTGTTCTTTAACCGCCTATATAAGCACACCAGAATACTAAGTAGAGCGGCTTTAAGATTGATTTCAAAAATAGAAACATGCCTCCCAGAGACGAACGATAGGGACTCAAGTCTCGTTATTTTACAGAATAATATTTTTAACGAACGTTTTTGCGCGACTATACTACGATTTCTGACGACTTTCAAATGCGCAAAAATGGCTTTCTGTCAAATGGCGTCGTTGTTGAGGAGGCAACGTCATTTTTCTTGATTTCGATCTTTTACTTATCATTGACAAATCTGCCTCTACTTAATTTTTTTGATGTGTAGGATAACACGGAAGAAAAATGGGATCTGCGCACACACTGAGCGTGGCGAAGAAAAATCAAGTGCACATCATCTATCTTAGATTAGGTTTTTCTTTCTGAACCGAAGGAGTAAATTTACTTGTTGCAATTTCCTTTGAAAAATTCTTTGTGAAAAAAAAAATTTTCCTTATTTTCGTGAAAAAGAAGAAAATATCAAAAAGAAAAAATTCTAAAAAATCTTGATTAGGTTTTCTTTTGAATCTAGGTTGTTTTGAAGAAAAAAAAGAAAAAAAAAGAGATTTTCGTTGAATCTTTTGAAAAATTCTTTTTGAAAAAAAAAGGTGCAAAAGATTAAAAATAAAAAAAAGAAGCATTTTTGGTGGAAGGCTTGAATTTCAAATTCAAACCTCTTTAAAAGCTTTTCCACCACCTTCCGATTTTTGGCCAGATTTCAAATCTCACTTAAAAATTCGATTGCCAAAAAATCCATTAGCGAAAAATTCAGAAATTTGGGCAAAACCTTCACTTTAAAACCATCTTTCAAATACCACCATTGCTTTGAAAAAACTCAAAGTATAAAATTTTTAAAAATTCTCGAAGTACACGGGGGTCAGATAGACCCAGATTCAAAAAATTTCAAAGTTCCAAAAGCAATTCCGAGCAATCCACGAATCTGTTTTGACTTAAAATGGTGGAGTTTGAACGTTGATCTAATTGGCTTTATTTTCAATATTTTTCCCTAATTTTTGAAGATCATTCGGTACTGTTTCAAAGTGAAAAGCCATCCAGGGTCAAAGTTCCAAATTTGACCCCCTGATATTTAAAATTTCCTCAAAATTCGGTTGAAGTAGTAAAAATTCCAAAAAAATATTCTATGAAAAAATAATTGAAAAAGGAATCTACTCACAAAATTTCAAATTAATTGGATTGCAATTGCTATCAGAGAATCAACATTATTCTTGTGCTCTGCTGAAATAGAGAAAAAAACCCTAGAAGTGCATGCAACTTAGGTTGAACCTTTAGGGTCACAAATAGAGACCACACTTTTGGCTAACCTAGACTTAATCAAGTCTAGTTAGCCGGTGAGCTTGGTCACCTTGTGGGTCACTCACCACAAACCCCACTGAAGAAAAAGGGTTAAAAACTAATTTTAAAACCCGAAATCAACCCGAGTTCATTATCGTACTACAGGATGAGTTTAATCTCTCTTGCCAAACCTGGTGACTAAGTCTGCGGGGTAGTGTCAAACGACCGCGGCTCAGAGGTCAATGGAACCGGAGGCGTAATCCAAAGGAAGAACCTTCCCCTTAGTCTCCTCGTAACCAGACTGGCTAGGTTAGCATGAGAGGCGGGATTCACGTTCAGTCGGTTGTACGACGAGCTTATCTTCTAGAATTCAAATCCCTAACAAAAAATCTGGTCACCTGATTTATAAGGACCATTTGATTGATAGGGCCTTTGCCTTGTTCTGCGTTGCTACACCAACCCAGGGGTTGGGCGGTGTATGCACGGAAGGAGGTCACTTCGACCTCACTTGGTTGGACCTTGGAAGCCACTCCCAAGGAGGCGAGTCACCTTGCCCGGACCATCTTCTTGCCCCATTTCTTCTATCTGCTAAGCTGCAATGGCTAACAATGGATCTGGACCTAATCAGGATCTAGAAGAGCTGGACCCACGAGCTTATCTGAGAGCTTGGGTCACTGAATCAGCTCAACCTTGGGATCAGAGCCCAAGGTCGCGAAGATGACTTTTTGCTTCGCTTGATCCTTCTCCTTGGGTTACCAAAATGGTTAACCCATATCCTAACCCTGGATATTATGACCCATGCCAGTCGGTCCCTCAAAGAATCACATCTTATAACCTAGGATATAGATTTCATACTCCTGCTTCTCACCCATGGAACATGGGTACCCCTGATTCACCCCCTGGAACCCCTGAAGAGCTACCGATGCATATGCAGCCACATTATAGAATACAGAGAGCTATAGCGAGTGCTAAGGAAAAGGCCGCATCCAATCTATGCAAAATCCAGGCTATCATTGAGCCAAACCAAAGACAAAGCTGGATTCCGCATCAACAAGCTGTGATGCAGCTCCTTCAGGAAACAGCAGAGATAATAAGGCGAATTGGATAAAATTGGGAAACTCAAGAACTATTGCTTTTGAGATATCAAGTGGAAAATAGCATTGAAGACATCGAAGAATCTGAAACAACTACGTCGGAAGAACACACAGAAGATTCTCGGGAGCAGATGCCCGAAGACCACTCAAGGGAAAAAGAATCTAGTATGGATATGAGACAGGAGCAGGAAGTATGCCGAATGGGTTCATCTGAAATTGAGGAGGAAAGGACTGATAACTCCTAGACTGAGCTGCAATCAGATTATCCTGAATCCTGGGAGACACCTTTTGGGTTGGATAACCCAATCGAAATAAGGGAAGCGGATCCAATTGAGGATATGGATCCTAAGGCCAACATTACATGCGACACTACTGATCAATCTACACCACTTCCCATTGTAGGTGAACCTGTACTAGAGCCAACATCTTTTGATCTGCACTCTTATTCTTTCACCTACGTCCCTAATTTAGATGCTAGAGATTTTGAGATGACACTTCCTATCCCTGATCCTAACATCCGAAAACCAGAACTAGATATGGATAACTCGAATAAAGAAATAAATATGCTACCTGCAGTAGGAATTGCTGAGGAGCCCAATGCATATGAGGGTGAAGCTTCGAGCAGAATGAGCTGGGGATGCACCTATCATCCTAGTCAATCTAATAGATGGCTCGACCTCGGGCCTCAAGAGTCAGCCTCCGATGAATCGGAGATGGGTACTAATGAGGATGAAGTAATTTCTGATGACGATTTTAGTGACCTCCCCACAGATCTTCTACTTTCACGGATACCCCCATTTGACCCAGAGCCTAGAGAGGGCATGATCTTTGATGTCAATTATCATTATGAGGATCCCTATGACTCAGATTCTGGTTCTAAGATACATCTTGATCTACTCCCTCAGCAACTTCCTGTTGAATTGTGGGACATGATAAATCAGCTGAATCAACATCATGATCCCCCCTCTGATTATCCTCTATTTTCCACCACCACTCCACACTTTCTTATAGCCAGACTTTTTGGAGTAGGGGTGCACAATCAGCTGGTCCGCATCTCTGGACCACTGATTCTAGGAGCATACGAGTACATCTTTCTCTTAATTTTGACCGGCTCCTATGCAAGAATTGATACATCTCATTGAGCTTTCGCCCAGCTGGAGGTGTTAAACTCAGCACATATAGATACCATTTGCCCCACATTCCACCATCATTTGTATATAACCATTTTTATACATAGCATATTTTTGTTTTAGCATATTTCCCTTTTATATTGTATATTAACAGGTTGGCCGGTGGTAGATATAATTCCAGGAGCAATTACAGGTGATTTCTACCCATTCTCTTCCGGCAGCATTTATTTTCTTTTACATTCATGCATGAGGACATGCAAGAACTTAGGCATGGGGGGGTAGATACAGAAAAATAGGAAAGAATTTTATGCTAACACTTAGGAAAACCTCGGAGCTGCATGCAAAATGTACTTTAGCACCTTAAATAAAAGAACAACCAACTCCACCTCTAGTGCTCTCATTGGAGCTAGAAATCGTTCTTAACAACTAATTCCGACCCACCCGCTCACCTTTTGTTCTAAATTTAGGGTCAAGCTGATTGTAACCCGATACGGGAAATTCACGAAGTACAAATTATGTGAGGTTACATGTTTATAGCATATATAGATATTGCATTCCTGAATAAGATTATTTTATTAAAAGAATGCATTAGGGATTTTATCCTTTAGTTGATTCCTGTAATCTGGAATCCAGTACAACTTTTCACACATGTAGAATTTGCAATGGATTCATAGTGAAGGCTGATAAACGTCTTCAGTCTGTCGAAAAGAAGCAGTGCTTCTTTTCTTGAACCTCTGGACAGTGTTTTGGGAGTCAGGTAGATTTTCCTCCAAAAATCCACCAAATAGTGTGAGATGAGAGTAGAGTGTACTGGTGCTCTAAGATTAGTGCAAGGAATCCGAAATCCTAGATAATTAGGTGATGATGCTCTGAGATGAGACATAGTTTTCGCTCTCGGTTCTTGCATATGCATTTTGTGCAAAATTGTGAGAGCCACCAAATAAGGCAAATACGCAGAGAGTGAGTTTTCATAAAACTAGGGCTAAGGTGGATGGTTACGACCATTCTTTACGGAATCCTCAGCTGAAGGAGGATATTGATGTCAAGGTCATAAATACACCGTCCTATCCATCTCTCTCGGTGCCGTGAGTAGGCACTTCCACCAAATAAGCCATCCAATGTCTCTTGAGTACCACCAATCCCCAATAATGCCTCCTTAATAAAGTTCATGGATGTATGCCAATTGTGTTATGCTGAAAAAAAAAAAATAAAAAAAAATGAGAAAAAGAAAAAGAAAAAGAATTATGAAAAGAAAGAAAAATTGAAAAAAAAAATTAGAAAAATTGAAAAAAGAAGAAAAGAATGAATATTTAGTGTTTATCAAGGCAATACCACCAAATAAAATTGAGCTCCACCAAATATGGCCTTAACCTATTTTCTTATGTTTCTGACCGCCCGAATACTGGCTGAGGAATCCCGACTTAGTGTTAGGGTTATGAGAACTCAATTAAAGTGTTAATGCCTAGTGAGACCATGAAATATAGATCCTATGTGTGAATCTGGTGAGGTTGTGAGCTCTAAGAAAAAGAAAGAAAAAGAGTAAGAGAGAATGAATACAAAGGTATCAAAGAGAGCATAGCTTTTCTCATCTTTCTCTAAGCTAAGTTTCTTAGTAATTCGGGAATCTAGATTCTATAGTACTAGTCTCTATGTAGCACCAAGCGAGAATGAGCCACCAAATATAATCCTTCCCCTCAAAGATTCTCTACCTAAGCCCAAAGCCGGGGTGAAATTCATAGAATATCTTGAATACCCTGAGGGAAGAAATCCGCCTATCACGCTAGAATTTTTATTAGGGGTCAAGTACAAGATTTAGAGGTGTATTAGTTTTCACTCGAATCTGTTGCAAAAGCTACATAGCTGCACCTTCACGATTGTCTGGATTTCTAGAGCATAGGATGAAAACAAAAGGGAGAAAAATCTCTATGCAAACACTTGATAAAATAACCAGTCCCTTAGGGACCCTTGCTGTAAATAATTTAGTCTTGCATTTGCTAGGGACTAGCAAGATTTAGGCATGGGGGTATGATTGCGCAGCAATCATACCCCTTAATTAAAGCGTGAATTTCAAAATCAAACGTTCGCCTCCCCATGTTCGACTCGAGACTCTCATTAAGTTTGAGATATAAATTTTATCGAGTAGCAGATTTCTACGCACTACAACGATCAAATTTTTAACTAAAATCTTTTCACGTACGAAATTCACGCTCACCATTTTGGCACCCTTGTCGGGGAGGCAACGATCTTTGGTTTTTGCCACGTTTTCCGCCTTACTTAACTTTCTAGCTCACTTTGCTCCTTTCTTTCTTTGATTACAAGTACCCTTCCATGGTAAGCCAAAGTGAATAGATTGGGGTAAAGTGCAGTTAGATGGTTCTATAAGTGTATCCCCCTACCTACCCACTAGATTTGCATTCCATCACCTAATAACTTAAACTCAAATCAACCTAGTTACTTTTATGAACCCCAGGATAGATCAGATTGTTTAATTGTCACTTCACCTTACCTCACCCACTCGCATAAATTCAAAAAAGCCAAAAAAATACTCTTCTCCTACAGGATTTAATTAAAAGAGACATACTTAACATGCACAAATTCTCATCCTAAGGTGCAAAATCACTTTGATTCTACCACTTAACTAGGATCTCACCTATGTATCTGTGATTGTGGTCGATTAGCAAATGGAAAGGATTGGATTTTGGAAAACCTATCATCATAGTTTGATTAACCAGAAAATTCATCGATCAGATATAATTTATAATCGAAACTCAAAAAGTGAGTCTTAGGTCGAACACGGGGAGGCGAACGTTTGGTTTTGCAAAATACACTTTTTGCTTTAATTTATTTTTGTCCTTTTTGTCATTCCTAACTTTTTTGGTATTTTCAGCAAGCAAGTGATTAGGTTGATGAATTCTTATCCAACTAATCTACTTGCAAAATATAAGATAGAGAGAGAGAAACAATCGCATATATTTCAGAAGCAAATGTTTTCTACAACAAAGAAAGTTGGAAAGATTACACTACAAAAGCAAAAAGAAAGATATAGGTGAGAGAATCCCCATTGATGGTTTCCCGGAGGATGACTCGTTCTAACATCTCCGGAGGAAAGTGGTGAGGAGTGGGATGAACGAGGACGGAGTCGGAGGTGGAGGGCTGGGCACGAAAGCATCACGGCGAGGATCTTCTTTCTAAAGGGAGGTGAGAGGACGGCTGCAAGATGCTCCACGAATGGGGATGAGCGGAGGGAAAAATATTTCATTCTACTCTTGAGGAGTATCCCGAGCAAGGGACAAGCTCTCTCTAGAGCCTTGGAGGTGGTGAGAGGAAGAAAGGAAGAAATGGTGGAGAACGGAGGTGTAGGGTCCTTTTAAAGTGGAGGGAAGAGGACGAAATTCATGTAGAGGGTTGTAGTGAAAACTACAAGCATCACTAAGGACCCTTGCAGCTATTACCAAAGATCATGCCCCCACCGTGCACGCCCATAGCTATCCTTGCGCATACAGGCTGAATTAGTAGAGGATGAATCCTAACCATTTCGATCCCCGATGGATGCTCCAGAATTCATGCACATCGTGCACTTTAGATCACGCCCACCCATATATGTTAGAGCATCCATTTGCACGTCAGATCTTATGTGCGCGTATTGTGTGCATTGAGTAGCGCCACATGGTGAAACCTCCATCGCTTGATGGCATCCAATGGGAGAAATCGAATCTCACCCGCACTCATGAAATTGGGCTTAGTGGCTGGGCTTTGAATGTGTGCTCGTTGTATGAGATAAAGCTCCACCCGATGTGTTAAGGGCGGCACTGTGTCGCTCTTAGGATTTAAGGCCATGCACCCACGATCGTTGGATTTTGATCCAACGGTCGAGATTGCGTGAGGCGATGTCTTCAATTGGCTTGAGGTTGGTGGAGCAACGCTTGGACGACCATTGGATTGTAATCCAACGGTCAAGATTTATGACATCAGCTTGGGTGGGCTGCTGGCCAGTGTAGGGAGGGCTAGATGGTGCCACGTAGTGCTATCAGGGTCATCCATCTTCTTTCTATTGTAGAGGATGCCACGATGCTCGGATTGAGATGATTTTCTCGTTGTCAGATTGCGATCAATGCTCCGAATCCATTTGTATAGTCTGACTTTTCATCCAAAGTCTGTAGGGATGTTGCATTGCCCCCTGGCCATTAATCTTCCGCAGATCGTATATGATGATATGGGATTCCGATTAGGACGATCTTCGAGGCATTGCACTCCGATCATCATCCTGATAAGATTCCTACATTTGGATTGTCAGTCAGAGGCCATGAAATAAATCTCCTTCCCTCCTGGCCATAAAAAGGATGTAATTAACCTAAAATGTACACAACTACTCTAAATGCAGGATTATGCATGCTATGCACTATTCAAAACATGAAATGCAAATCTAAGCCAAGGAACATAAATGAATAGTCATTTTATCCTCAATAGTTGTGTCTACATCATACCCCATGCCTATCTTTTGCTTGTCTTAGCAAAATTAAACTAAATGCTATGTATAAAAATAAAATTAGGACTCGATCACTTATGCCTAAGTTGTTTATTAACAATAGAAAATTTCAACTAAGGTCCTAACTACGAAAGCTCAATAGTACCTGGGTGTCTGCTAGAATGCAGACCGCCTAAGTCCTTGCCTTGTGTGAAAAGGGAAGATATATTTTTTTATTTTTCTTCTTTTCTTTTTTTTTTTTTTGGGATTTTTGGAGTTTAAGAGCTTTGGGATAACTTTTTACGGCTACAAAACCCACGTAAGACTCGAAAGGAACTCTAAGCCCTAAGCATCTTGTGATAAGAGTGAAAGACTCACTAAGTGATAGTTAAAATGGACTTCAGGTTAAAACGACTCTAGGTGACCTTAACAGTTTCTACTTAAAGGTTTATGTTCCCGAATGGTAGCTTTCTCCCTACATTTAAATTTTTTCATCGGGTTAACACAAGGGTGAACCCAGTGTATATCTCCTTGATTTATTCTACTTCCCCACTCTTCCGTAAGTGTTTTGGAAATTATTTGTGCATTTTTGTGATCTGGGCTCTAATAAGTAGCTGGGCTCTGGACAACCGACCAATGGCCTATTACCCATGACAACTTGCCAACCATACTACCCTTGAAAGTTCATTAACTACCCAATTTTCAAAGAAACCACCGAAAAGTGAGTCAGTGCAATAGTGTGTAGATGCTTAGACTTAAATTCCCCACAAATCAGATGGTGGGCAGCTAAGTCGTGCACTTATCACCCTAATTTGTATATTAAAATAAGATAAAATTACTTGGCAAGGACTTGAGACTAAGCCCACATTCTAATAGACACCTGATGTAGACCCGGATAGGTTGTGTTAATATGGTGATTTAATCGTTGAAATGAGTATAGTGGTTAACCTAAATCGAGCCTAACCATCTTTTTACAAAATTTTTATCCTGGCCTATTTGATTTTATCTTGGTCACTTTTAGGCCTAGGGTCGAACTCGGGGAGGCAGGATTAAAGGTGAATAAGTTTCTATGCCTTTCTTACAACGAATATTTTTCGTTCGTTTATTATATTTTTGGTGTTTTTCTATTTAAGATTTTTTTCTGATAATTTTATCCTTGAGGTACACCCTCAAAATCAAGTCCTTGGCATAGAGCCAAATTGTTCTTGGCATTGAGCCAAATTAGGGTTCCAAAACTGGTCTTGCTATCTACAAGACCGAGTACCTGCAAGACAAGGATTATCTTTTTCTTTTATTGTTTTTTTTTACCTTTTTAGTAGCAGCAAAGAGAAATAGAAATAAGATAAATATAGTATATATATATATACAGATATATATATATTATATATATATAGGGGTGGGGGTGGAGGTGGAAATGGTGTGTAGCATGGTGTCAAGTTGATCGTCATCTAGGAAGACACAACTTACAGGATGAAGTGTCGTGTGGAGTGTAGGATGGATGGGTGGAAGGTGTGTACGGAGATGCTTTCTGTACGCGAATATCGGGGAATATCAGCAACTGATGCAGATAGTCCCATGATATAACACGTGGTAGGTGACATGAAGGTATGTATATGTTTATATGTATATATATCGGTAAGGTTATAATTATATAGGTGCATATGTAGTTATATATAAATATATATGTATATATATATATAGATAGATGTATGTATATATAACTATATAGATAAAGATATATATATATATATAGTAATATATGTATACAGTTATATATATGTATATATGTATATAGATATATTTGTATAAGTATCTACGTATGCAGATATATGTAGATATATACATATATGTATTTATATCTATAGATATATATGTATATATGTATGTATATTTGTATATATATATATCTATAAATATATGTGTATATTTTTGTATATATATATATGTATATATATATTTATACTTAGTTGTATAGATAATATTATATGTATAAATATATTTGTACATATATATATGTATATAAATATATCTAAATATATATATGTACATATACATATATAAGTATATAGTCGTGTACAAGTGAGTGTGTGTGTGTACATGTGAGTGTGTACAAGTGTGGTGTGTGTATGTGTGTGTCTGCAGGAGGGAGTGAGAGAGTGACTGTGAGAGAGAGCGTGGCGAGTTAAGGCATCTGGAGCCCGCAGCCGATGTCTGGACGCCAACGCGTAGGGGCAGGCGTGCACAAGTGCAGGCGCACGAGGATGCACACACGTGCTGGAGGCTGCAGGCATGAAGGAGATCGCAACGCAATGTGCTGCGTAGCACAGCGCACCGCATTGCGGGCGAAGACGTGGATGCGGGTGTAAGTGGGTGCAGGCGTTGGAGAGGAAGCGGCTGCAGACGCCCCCACGGGCGCTGGAGCTGGTGCTGGCGAAGAGAGTGCGCGGGCTGGGAGCGGTTGCGGCACGGAGAGAGAGTGCGCGGTGACCGGATAAGTGAGAAACTTTCCAGTCACCGCACTGTAGCTACAGTGTTCCATAGAAACACGTGAACAGTAGCTACAGTGCGCGCTTAACTCGAACAACCGGCTGCGGCCAGTTCTACGTGCGTGGGCACTGCGGAGCGAGCCTGCACACATGGAAGGAGATGGCGTCGGCTGCTGGCGTCTCGCGGAGGCTTGCGTGCTGCATGGAGCTGCCAGTGCCTTGCTGCTGCTGCACTTGAGCTTCAAAGCTCGAGTCTGTGGTAATGGCGGAAGTGCTTGAACGGGTGAAACAGAGAGGTGAACCACCACTCCCACCTGCTCTTTGATGAGCTGGGTGGTGGTGGGACTCACAATGGTAGTCGTGTACCACTGTGAGCTGCTCCTGCCTGTAGCATAGCTCCTCAATAGAAGAGGTACTGCGTATGGAGGGGAGAGGGGAGGAGATGGCCTGGAGAAGGGTGCGCAGGTGTGTGTTGCATGGACCAGGCCCTCCTGCGCAAGGAAGCGAGGAGGGCTTTTTAAAGAAGATGGAGGCAAGCTCAGCCATGCCCAGAGCTGCTCATGACTAGGCATGCGGCTGGCAGGGCATGCTGTGGCAGAGAGTGGCACGAAGAAGAAATAGCCATGCCTTAAAGCAGCGCGAAGAAGAAGAAATTCAATGCCAAAAAGATAAAAAATGAAGATGGTGAATTTGCGATGCAACCCTTGATGAAGACATTAATTGCAAGGCCAATTATTCACTTTCCTCCCCTCTCAATTAAATGCATGCATGTGTTAATTTTTACAAATGCAACTGTCGCTGCCTAATATATAGTTGCAATGCTAGGAAATAACACAAGATGGCATTTTTATTGGTATATTTTTTCTGTGCAATCAACACCTGGGGTAGTTAAGCCCGAAGACCTGAAGAGTCACAGTGTTCAGGTCGTAATGGATCATTTCCAAATGTTAATAACTTCCAAAAGCCTAAGTTCTCTTCTCCTAATTCTATTTTTTTATTCTTTTGTCTTTTTGAATATTTAAAGTTTAAAAAAAAGGGAAAAAAAAGAAATTCTACAGAGCTAACGAAATAATTTCAAAATTAAGTATCCACCCCCCATTCCTAAATGATCAATGTCCTCATTGTAGAAAAGGAGACATGAAAAGGTAGAGTAAATAGAATATTGCCTGAATATCATGAAAATCTGGTCAGTGATTGCACCGCAAAAATGCACCTGCAATTGTGTCGTCTTGTGCTATTTCCTAGCATTACCAGTGCATATTAGGTATCCATAGTCGCATTCGTAAAAATACACGCATGCATGCATTTATTTGAGAGGGGAGGAGAGTGAAGTAAATGGCCTCAAAATTTACATTTTCTTCAAGTGCTGCTTCGAAAATTTTCCATCTTTATTTTTATTTCTATTTGATTTCGAATTTCTCCACGCAGCTGCAAGGAATGGCCCCTTCTTCTTCATGCCATGTCCTGCTCAGCCATGCTCTGAACAACCTCTCCCTGCTGGCCATGCATAGCCAGGGCATGGCTGTGCATGCCTTCTTCCCCTATAAAAAGAGCTCGGCTCTCTTCTTTGCAAGGAGAGCCTGGTCCACGAAGAAAAACCCACACAGTAGCTCTTCCCTTCCAGGCCATCTCCTCCCTCTCCCTCCATACGCAACCTCTCCTCCTTGAGGAGACACTCTGCGAGCAGGAGCACCTCACAGTGGTGCACAACCACCACTTTGAGTCCACCACCGCCCAGCTCATCAGAGAGCCGGTGGGCGTGGTGGTTCTCTCTTTTTTTCAACGTTCAAGCCAACCCCGCCATTGCCACAAAGCTTCAAGCTTTGAAGCTCAACCGACTACTGCACGCCCCTGCAACAGCCGACCAAGTTTCACCGTGCATGCCAGCCAACACCCGCAGGCCACCGCGCACCCAGTCACGCTCCTTCACCAGCGACCTAGCCCTCTCCGAGCACCCTGTCGCGAACAGCCTCTCCGCAAGCCAGCAGCCGGTGCCACACTTCCACGCGTGCGCCGAGCCGTCCACGCCCTCTACACTCGCAGCACCGGATGCAGGCGATTGCGCGGCTCACCAAGGCACTGTAGCCACTGTTCACCCATTTCAGTGGAACACTATGGCTATCGTGGGGTGACCGGTAAGTTTCTCACTTATCCGGTCACCCGGTGCACCGCAACCGCAGCTAGCTTGCGCTCACGTCCTGCCCCGAGCCCGCTCCAGCGCCTGCCCGCACCCACCCGCATCTTCGCCCACTCCCTTCGCCTGCGTGCGCCTGCGTCTACCCACTCCAGCCTCTTCGTGCAGCGCGGTGCGCTGCAGTCCTCTCTTTGTGCCCACTCCCACCAGTACGTGCCTGTCTGCGCGCATATGCGCCTGTGCATGCACGTGAAGCCTCAAACGATGCCCCACTGCTGCAGACGCCTTAATCGCACTCCTTCACGCCAACTCCAGCTCTCTCTCTCTCTTTCTCTCACACAGCACTCTCTCACTCTCTCTACCGACACACACACACACACCTATACTCTACTTTATACATATATATATACGTAAATATATATATTTATATACATATATACATATATATATACATATATTAGTACTTATATAACTGTGTATTAGTCTATATACATACATATATATATATATACATCTATATACATATATATATACATATATATACACATATGTTTATACATATAAATATATATATATATATACATACATATATACATATATATCTATGACTATATATACATATATATATATGTATATATATATATACATATCTATCTACATATATCTATATAGATATATTACTATATATATATACCTATATATATACATCTATATTGTTATATATCCATACATATGCATATATATACATATATATGTATATACATCTATACATATATCTATCTATACATATAGTTACTTACCTATATACATATACATATATATACACATATAACTACATATATACATAGAGATATATTTACATATATACATATACCTATATATATATATATATATTTTTTCACATTACTTACCATACGTTGTATCGTGGGAATATCTGCACCAATTGCTGATATTCCCCGATACACGTGTACAGAAAGTGTATTCGCACTCTTCTTCCATCAGTCCACCTTACACTCCACACAGCACTTCGTCCGGTTGATTGCATCTTTCTAGACGACGATCGACTCGACACCGTGCTACATGCCATCTCCACCTCCACCCCCACCCCTTTATCCATATATAATATATACCTATATATATATACTATATTTACTTTATTTCTACTTCTCTTTCATGCCAGTAAAAAGATAAAAAATATATATATATAAAAGAGAAAAGATAAGACTTGACTTGCAGGCACTCAGTCTTGCGAATAGTAAGACCAATTTTGGAACCCTGATTTGGCTCAAAGCCAACAACCTAATTTTGAGGGTGTGCCTCAAGGACAAGAATTATCAGAAAAAAATCTTAAACAGAAAAATGCCAAAAACACAGTAAACGAATGGAAGAGATTCATTGTAGGAAAGGCGTAGAAACTTCACTTCTAATCCCACTTCCTTGAGTTCGACTTTGGGCCTAAAAGTGACCAAGATAAAATCAAGTAGGCCAGGTAAAAAATTTTGTAAACAGATGGCTAGGCTCGATTTAGGTTAACCACTATACACATTTCAATGATAAAATCACCATATTAACACAACCTATCCGGGTCCAACCACAACCCCTTTCAGTCAGCTCCAAAGAGAACGTCGAATATACACACGTGCTAAAATTATTGCCTTCAGCTAGGCACTGTTCAGAAGTAAAGAAGACAAGAAAAGTTCAAAAGTGTAGGTCAAAATCAAAATCAAAAGATTAATCCTCAGACTCGCCAGCAGAAGATGTCCACAGATGTGGACCAAATTATGGTGCAGGCCCATGCCCCATGGTCGAGTAGTTCTAAGGTTCTGGATGAAAATCACCAAGAATCGAAGCTTATTTTTCTTCCAGGGCTAGGTCTGCAGTTTGGTGGTGTGCAACCTAAGCCTAAAGTGTCAAACAAAAGGTAGATTTAGTTCACTTGGTTCAGATGTCCACTAAATGTCCAGCATAGAAGAATAATCAACTATTCCAAGCTTGTGTTGCACATCAAAGGTATTGTAAAGGTCCTGGTAAAAAGTAGGTTCTTCCAGGTCAATAGGAACCCTTAGATCCGAAATCTTAGTTCCCTTAGAAGTAGCTTCCCAGATTTTTATATCCAACTTCTTGTCCTCTAAAATCAATGCTTCCGGGGCCTCCAAATCTTGTACACCCCATCTAAAGTGCCCAAATCTAATAATTGTGCCGTAATTAGGATTGACTTCGATTTGGTGATCTCAAAAATATCATAATTCAGTTCTTCAGGGTGTGGTTGAGCAGTGGGGCTACTTATTGAATCTTCAAGATTTGGATCATCCAAGTTAACCCCAGTATGATCATAATCTTCAATAATCGGGCTATCAAAAGGTTCGTCATGCTCCTCAAGACCATTCGTCTCACTAAAATCATCTTCCTTATGCTCAAGTGACACTTCACCTAAAGATTCCTCATCCTTAGAATTAAAGAATTCTTGATCCTCATTTATATGTCTCAAAATCATATGTCATTTTCTTGTCCATAGAGACATATTTTTCCTCATTCCCTGGCTCTGAGATCTTGGGTGAGGCAATTGGTTCATCCTCAATTGGTTGCTTTAACCTAACCTGGTCATCCCCCATCTCAAAACATGTATCCCCCTTGATAGGCGCCTGAACGGGCTTAGACATTGGCTCTCTTGAAGGGGGTTCATCCTGGGAATCATCCTAAGATTGGACTAAGGCAACCACGAATTTCAACCTCAACCACGATAATTTCCCAAGTAGAAACTCACCCAGGCCCCTATCCCTAACCTGTTGGAGCAAATCCAATAAAGAGTTATTCAGCTCATCAATCATTTTTATCATTGGCTCCAATGCTTCAGTGCATGGTATTGGCCGAGCCTCTAAAGATTGGATGGTGTTCCTCAAGTTAGCCAACACCCTCTCCTGGACCTGATTCACCTAAATCAAATGGTTTAGTTCAGGATTGGGTGGGTTTGTGTTCATTCTAAGGGAGTCAAGATATTGAGTTTCTTGGGTTGCTCTTGGATGGTAGGTTGATAAACGCCAGTTTATCATCATTTTTATGCTTTAAAACTAACTTAGCTCTTAGGATTTTACTCCGCAAATGGGTTTTTGGGCTGCATTTAGGCATAAATTAGGATAGGCATGCATTGCATTTTTTATTGTCGTTTTAATGTGTTTTTGTGAGTATTAGGGATGTACAGATGCACAGATCCCTAAAACCCTAGCACTCAAGAAGGCAAATGGTGAAGGAGAAGCCCAGACTAGCTGGAACTCAGCCTAATCCAGCTCACCTCAGCTTGATCCAGCTCACCTCAGCTTGATCTAGCTCACCATAGCTGGAACCTAGCTTACTTGAACTAGGGTTAGCTCATCCCAGCTCCATTCAGCTAATCTCAGCTGGATGGCAGCTCAAGAGAGTTCATCCTAGCTCACCCTAGCTCAAGTCAGCTCAGATCCAGCTCAACTTAGCTGAGTCTAGCTCATCTCAGCTCCCACTAGTTCACAGGGAGCTCTAGCTAGCTCAGCTGAGTTGACAGGAGTTCACCCCAGCTCAGATCCAGCTACATTCAGCTCCACTCAACTCCAGCCAGCTGAAGAAGAATTCATCTCAGCTCAGGAAGCTCAAGTCCAGCTCCCGGGGACTCAGCTTAACTCAACTCAGTTGAGCTAAGCTACCTTAGCTGCCTCAACCAGCTTGATTCTCCCCGGAAGCACCAGACCTAGCTCACCTCAGCTCATTTTGGTAGAAGCTAGCTCACTTTAGCTTGGCTTAGTAGCTAGCAAAGAACTAGCAAGCTAAGCCAGCTAGAGTAGCCCCATGCCAGCCTCTTCAGCAGCAGCCAGCTCCAGCTCCAGCTCCAGACTTCTTCTCCTCAGCTCCTTGCTCCAAACCCTAGCTCCAACACCTTCTCCTCTACTCCACCTTTAGCTAAGCTAGCTTAGCTTATCTTAGCTTAGCTTAGCTTAGCTAACAACCAGCTCCTTGGCCATTCATTACCTCCAAAATCAACCCTAGCTAGCTCCACCAACTCAAGCCTACCTAAGCTAGCTACCCTACTCAAGTTGGCACCACCTCCTAGCCATCCCTTCACCCCATTATCTCCACCAAAAGACACTTCAAGTTGGCGCCAAAAACCACCCCTAACCACCTCTATATTGGCGCCACTTTCAGCCCCTTAATCCACCCTACACCTACCCACATAAGCCATCCTAGCCATCCACCTAACCCCCCTTCTAGAATCCTTCTTGGCGCCAACTTAGACCCTCTTCTAGAAGCCATTTTGGCACCAATATCAAGGGGTGTCAACACACATAACCACCCCTTAGGTGTCCCTTAAGGTGGCGCCAAACACCCTTGGCCATTGGATCCTTAACCACCTCCCTCCTTCCATCCTAGCCATCCATTTCAAAGGTCACCATAGCCCCCCTCCTATTCTATAAAAGGCCACCACCTACCACCATTTTGGAGGCATCCTCCCTTAGTATATTTTCTACCTAAACCACCTATACCTACGGCCAAGAAGAAGGAGTAGAGAAGGAGATTAAAGGGGCACATCACCAGCCCTTTTGGTGCCTTCTTCTCCCCACTCTCTTGAACTTGAGCCACGCCAAGGAGGAGGACTCTTCCACTTCAAGGAGGACGGCCAGGCAAAGGAGGACTTAGGGTGGACGTCCACCCTTGGAGAAAAACTTAGGGCACGCCCCCCTAAGGCTTGCCTTGGAGGACATCACCTTGGCAGAGTACTGCAAGGAAGGAGTTGAAGGATTCTTTTCAAGCTTGGGAGCCACCAACCTTGGAGCAAGAAGCCCTCTTCTTCACCATCTATCTAGAGGATTTGTGTTTTATTTTCTTATTTGCAATTTTCTAGTAGTACAAGCTTTCCTCTACTAGGCCTTTTGTAAAACACTTTATCAATTATCTAGTTGCCTTCTTTGCAATTTTTTTTGTTTGCATTTCTATTTGCTTATTTTCAGCATTCTTCACTTCCTCTCCCTAATTATTCTAGGCCTTCACTTGCTTAGAGTGAGCTTAGGGAGAGGCTCTACTTGCCACTTTAGAGTAGTTTACTTAATTGGAAGTGTAAACACTTTTCCCGCCATAATTTCGCATGTTGCCTTAGTTCAAAAATAAAGAAAAATGGTATACTGAAAATTACCAAAAAGAAAGTTGAGATATATTCCAAGCAAGAGAATCAATTTTGCAACCATATTGCCTCCTTGGACGACCCTAGATACTCCCCTATCTAGGATATAAATTTTAAAAGCGAAAGCGGATTCGCGTGTTACAACGACGTTAAAAAACTGCTTTTACAAATCACGCGTATTTCGCTATCACTTTTTGGCGCCGCTGCCGGGGAGGCACGGCTTTGCATTAACTCATTTTCTCTTGCTTGAAGTGGATCTCATCCCCTTCTCTTTCTTTCTTTTGTGTGTGCAGGAACTACAGCGGGAAAGCGGGAATCTGGAAGCGAGAGCTTAAAGATCCTTTTCTTCCCGCGAAAATTCAGGTTGGTTCCTCTTTCTAGTCACATAATTAATTAAAACTACCAAAAATATATTAAACTTGGCTTTCAGGACCCTAAACACTTAAATTAAGTGGAGTGGTGCATTTTTAAATCCATTGTTTGCTTGTATGCTTCTTTAGCACCATTCCATTGCAAGTATTGGTGTTCTATTTTTCGGGTCTAGATTTCTGTCCAGACTTGAAAAATCGATTCCTAACACCACAGGCCTCCTAAAATCATAAAATTTCATAGAGTGATTTCCAATTAAGTTTGGAAGATCTGTTCCAAATTTCAGATCAATTGGATTTGTATTTAATTTTTAAAAATTCGTGGATTACAGAGGGGTCACACCCTCTAATCTTCCTATTTTGCTACTGTCCGCGAATTTTCAGAATTTTTATACTCATCCAATTGTTGTGAAATTTATCTTGTTGGAATCCCTGTGAAATTTTACATATCATATAAAATCATAAAAATTTTCTGAGGTCGGTGGTAATACTGAAAAATCTATAATACCCACGGGTATTATTTCTGGACTTTGACACCAGTACAATTAAAAATTCAAAACTATTATCAAACAAATTCCTAAAATCTTACAAAAATCTTTTCTGGAATCCTTGTTTGATTTTCTTCAAAGTAGTGGTGTTGTTTGACTTGTTTGGACCACTACTTAATTCTGAAAGCTAAAAATAATTCATTGGTAGTTAAATTTCTGTCTTAGGGATAATTGGCTTAGGGTTTCTTCTTTCTCTTTAGAGACTCAATTAAAAGGAAATATACAATCACACATACAACTGGTCTTTCCTTTGATTGTGAACTTTCAAACTTGTTTGAAAACTTAACTAAAGAAACCCTAAAATACATTCAATTAAATCAAATCCTAAAAGACAAAAATACAAAAAAAAAAAAATTGTGTGACAACTTGATTTTCATTGGAGCCACTCTCCAATTCCTGCACACACACAAAAAAATCAAATAACAGGGCAACAACCCAATAAACGCCCTCCACATTCCGTGTGCACTGTAGAATCCTAGACCTAATTAAAATTTGTAGCAGCTTGACCCCTAAGGCTTTATCAACTTAGGCTTGCTATTTAGGTTTTAAGTTTTCTTTAGTTAGTACCAATTCTGTCATCTGTATCTGGTGTTCAGGCTGAGGGGCCGTGTCAAACGACCAGGCGCGGGTTTGTACAAGCACCTGGGGTTTTCCCTGGGAAACGTTTGGGCCCAAACCTCCCCTTAAGCAACCTGGCTGGATTTGTTGATAGAACGGGTATTCACTATTGACTACTTATTTCCTATATAGACCAAGTCTTAGGTTATTATTAGGGAGTCACAATCAAGTTAGGTCTAGTTTTTGTTTGTTTGAATTGCACACTTTCTCTCATCTCTTTCTCTTCTCCTCCCCTCCCCGTTCTTCCATTTTATGCACGGGCGACGGTCTCAAAATCCGCACTTGGAAGGACCATTTGATTTCGCCCCCCACGTAAAAAGACCACTTTTTCTGTCTTCTCCTGAAAAAATGGAAACACAACAAAATAGGTCCACTGACCCTTCCACGTCTACCTCTAACCCCACCTCTAACCCTAATTCTAACCCTTCCACCCAAAACCCAACCACCAGTAACTTTCCACACTTGGAGCTCCCCAATCTTGAGTTGCCCCACACACAACATCAAGACCCCCTACCTGATCTTTTAAAATTGATGGCCGATCAAATTAATAAATTAAATTCCAATCAACAAACATTGACTAGGAACATCCAAAACCTAGCCAATCCAAGGCCAAACCCACCACCCCGTCAGCAGCCTGTTGTTCCTCTAAAAGATTTCTATGATCCATCTTATTATGAGGAACGACCAGGGGTGGTCATACCTGAGGGGGACTTTGAGATCAAGCCAGCCGTCCTGAACCTGATTAAACACTTTCATGGCCTTCCTAGGGAAGACCCTTTTAGCCACCTTGAAGAACTAACTCTTCTTGCACAGACAACCCGTTCCCGAAATGTGCAAGAAGACATATGGCTGATGCGGCTTTTTCCATTATCTCTTAAAGATAAGGCCGCTTATTGGTTCAGGACCATTGGCCGACCCATTACAACATGGCCTCAACTCAAGAGTGCCTTCCTCAAGAAATTCTTTCCCATAGGTCGTACCAATTCCTTACGAAGATCTATTACGACCTTTCACCAAAAATCTGGTGAAACTTTCCATGATTCTTGGGAAAGATTTCAAGACCTTTTAAGAAGTTGCCCGCACCACGAGATTCCTTTATGGCAGCTCGTGCAAATCTTCTATCATGGATTAGATGATCAAATCCGACAGTTTGTCGACGCCTCATGTGGCGGCAACTTTTTAAATAAAGATGCAGAAAGTGCCTATGACCTGTTCGAAGAAATGAGTGAAAACTCATTTAATCAAGCTTCCATGAACACATTTTGCAGAACCCAAAACCCGCAGTTCGGTGTTCATGAAATAGGCACTCAATCTATCCCTGTCACCCAAGACGATCTTCAATTGATTGCTCAAAAACTCGACCAGATGCATATTAATCAAAAGAAAATTGAGGAAAGACTAGCCACTTCAACTCAAGCTCCACACCCACATCTAACCCAACCTAACTTTCCACGAAGAGAAAATTTGCACAATCTCAACACCACTCCTGCTGATTATTCTGAGGTTGCCCATGATTCACTGGGGAATTTCAATTATCCAGATCTTAACCCCACCGAAAATATTTCTGCCATCCAGGAGCCCTTTAAAAATTCTTCCAATTGGAAAAATTACCCGAACTACTCCTGGAATAATCAAGTTTCCTCCCAACCATATCATTTTAATGGGTATGGGTCGAATCCAAATTTCCATCCTGGGCCATCCCAACAAGATATCAATGCCCAGATGCTACGGACCCTGCAGGATATGCAAACAAAAATGACGGAAGTAACCCGCAACATCACAAATCTGAACAATCAGATTGGGGTTGCTCCCACGCAAAGACCTGTAGGACATCTTCCGTCCCAACCCATACCCAATCCCAATCACCAAGGGAACCATTATATGGGTAGAAATCCACATTATCCAAATCAGCCTCCTCCTAATCCACCTCAGCAGCCGCCCAGGTTCCTGCAATCACAGGCCCCCCCACCTCCTCCAAATAATAATCCGACTGCACATGCAGTTACCTTGAGGAGTGGGAAAACCACCACTGACCCCGAGCCTTCGCACGAACCTGGTAAGATACATGTGCAAGTTGACTCCCCACCTCCCCATCAGGAAGAAAAAGAACAACAACAATCTCAAGACAAGATTCCTATCCCTTTCCCACAAGCTCTCTACCCTACCACCAACAAAAGAAAGAAATCTGAGCCCACTACAGAAGAACTCATGGAGCTATTTGGGCAAGTTCATATCAATATCTCTCTCCTAGATGCCATCAAATATATACCTGCCTATGCTAAATTTTTGAAGGATATTTGTACTCTTAAAAGGCAGGCTAAAAATCTAGGACAGGTGCATCTTTCAGAGACAGTAAGCTCTGTCATACAGAGTAAGCTGCCTCCTAAGATGAAAGATCCGGGGGCGCCTTTAATTTCTGTAATTATTGATGACACTACATTTAATCGCGCCCTCCTTGATCTTGGTGCCTCTGTAAATATTATTCCCACAAGTTTATTCGAAGAATTTCAGATCGGTGAATTAAAACCCGTCGAGGTTACCCTGCAATTAGCCGACCGATCTACAATCAAACCTCGTGGGATTGTTGAGGATGTATTAGTCAAGGTCCAGAATTGTGTCTTCCCTGCAGACTTTCTGGTTCTTGACATTAAGGCACCCGAATCATTACTGGACTCCCCGATAATCCTTGGACGCCCCTTTTTGGCTACTGCAAAGGCAAATATCAATTGCCACACAGGCAAAATGGATATCAACTGTGCAGGCCAAACTATCACCTTAGATATTTTTAAATCCTCCAGGAGATTCCATGATGATAACTTCTTTGAGGACTCAGATACTGAAATTTCTAATATGGTGGAGGAGACAATGTTAATAGATACCCTTACCGACCACAGTTTTTTTGAGGACTCTGATTCAAACTCAGTGGTCGGCGAGATCTGTGATCCGGAAACTTGTCTTGACTCCAAATTTGTTCTTGATACCCCCCCTGACCCACCCACTATTAACGCACCTAATTTTTCCACACTAACTCACCATTCCTTCCCCGACCCCTTTCTTACGGACCTGCCACCAACCCCACCCGAGTTTGGCACCCAACCTGAATTAAAACCATGGCCAGACTCGGGTCACACTTATCAATTTCCATCTCACTTTGATCCCAATATTATTTCTAATCAATTTTCTAGGGATCTAGATGAAGACACCTTTTTTGTGGGCATTCAAGTGTCCAATTATTTACATGATTTTCCGTCTTCTGTGCATACCTTCACGCCCGGCTGAATGGCGTAAAAGATAGCACTGGATGGGAGGTAACCCATCATTTTCTTGCTTTCCTTTTTTCTTCTTTTTCCAGGTTTTATTCATCCTAAACCTGACCGTTCTTCACTAAGGTGATTCCTTTTCCCTCCTAATGCATGAGGACATGGCATATCTTGAGCATGGGGGGGTGTTTTTAAATTTTTACGATCGATTTAGGATGTTTAAAACCTAAAAACATGCAATTTTCTTTAATTTATTTCCTGCTTGCATACCCAAAAAAAAAAAAAAAAAAAAAAAAAAAATTGTTGAAAACTTTTTGAGGAAAAATTTTGAAATCAGGACTAAGGTCGAAAAATTCACTTCTGGTACAATGGGATTTAATCCTTAACAAACTAAGGATAAGGATATGGATCTGATCATTAGAATTCCAGGGTCTATTTTAGACTAGATCAGATATCCTTCTCTAAAATTCCACCTGAACTCATGATAGTTCAGGTGACTTGATCCTATTTTGTAATATGGAAAGTATTTGACTTAGTTTTTGATTCAAAAACCTGCGATTCTTGAGAAACTTCTTGTGTCAATTTTTACACACAAGCCAACAACTAAAAATTTGAAAAAACTCCCTTGTTTGGATTTAGTAAAAGTCTGAAGCAGATCATTGGTTTGAGTTCCCACCGTCGAGAAGAAGGAAAAAACCTTCTTTGAGGACGCGATGTCAACATGTTACCGCCTCGGCGCTCTCTATATCTATATTTCATATCTTTAGACGGAGCATTAAAGCGCATTTCAGCAGCTCAAGTGTCTTGGACGGTGCTCTACCTATAGCGTCGGAGCAAGAGCTTGAGTTTGCTTGGAGCGCCCCTTTTCACCGCATCGTGTTTTGGGGTTGTGAGCTCCTGGGTGGTGTCATGGACAGTGCTATCCCGAAGTACTGGCGCCAGAGCCCCGTCGAGGAATGGTAATGGGAATGATGATACCGACACATCTGTTGTAAGACTAAGCTAAAAATAAGCATGGGGGAGAAAAAAAAAAAATAATAATAATAATAATAACACGTCCTTATTAAGGTTGGCTTTTCACAAGCACCGACACAAGGTTTTAAAGGAATTTGCAAGTTGCGAATCAGATTCACGAGCCAGAAAAATCCTAAAAACAAAAATCTCAAGTCATCTGAATTAACAAGGGGTTAATTCGTGAATTTTCTGAGGATATATTGATCCTGTTCTATCTAATGGTTGGATCCAAAAACAAATCCTGATGTTTATCTTCAACAAATCCCGTATCTCCTGTGTTTTAATCTACCAAGGTCCCTTAATCTCTTTTTCTCCTCAAAAGTCAAAAAAAAAAATTAGATTTCCCAAAAATTCCGTTTTCCAAAAAAATTAATGTTTTGCTAAGAGACTAGCAAAAGATAAGCATGGGGGTGTGATAAACGCCAGTTTATCATCATTTTTATGCTTTAAAACTAACTTAGCTCTTAGGATTTTACTCCGCAAATGGGTTTTTGGGCTGCATTTAGGCATAAATTAGGATAGGCATGCATTGCATTTTTTATTGTCGTTTTAATGTGTTTTTGTGAGTGTTAGGGATGTACAGATGCACAGATCCCTAAAACCCTAGCACTCAAGAAGGCAAATGGTGAAGGAGAAGCCCAGACTAGCTGGAACTCAGCCTAATCCAGCTCACCTCAGCTTGATCCAGCTCACCTCAGCTTGATCTAGCTCACCATAGCTGGAACCTAGCTTACTTGAACTAGGGTTAGCTCATCCCAGCTCCATTCAGCTAATCTCAGCTGGATGGCAGCTCAAGAGAGTTCATCCTAGCTCACCCTAGCTCAAGTCAGCTCAGATCCAGCTCAACTTAGCTGAGTCTAGCTCATCTCAGCTCCCACTAGTTCACAGGGAGCTCTAGCTAGCTCAGCTGAGTTGACAGGAGTTCACCCCAGCTCAGATCCAGCTACATTCAGCTCCACTCAACTCCAGCCAGCTGAAGAAGAATTCAT
Organism: Thalassia testudinum; assembly: GCA_037157565.1. Classification (NCBI taxonomy): domain Eukaryota; kingdom Viridiplantae; phylum Streptophyta; class Magnoliopsida; order Alismatales; family Hydrocharitaceae; genus Thalassia; species Thalassia testudinum. The sequence goes on from JAZHRO010000063.1 coordinate 16,419,547, forward strand.
CTCAGCTCAGGAAGCTCAAGTCCAGCTCCCGGGGACTTAGCTTAGCTCAACTCAGTTGAGCTAAGCTACCTTAGCTGCCTCAACCAGCTTGATTCTCCCCGGAAGCACCAGACCTAGCTCACCTCAGCTCATTTTGGTAGAAGCTAGCTCACTTTAGCTTGGCTTAGTAGCTAGCAAAGAACTAGCAAGCTAAGCCAGCTAGAGTAGCCCCATGCCAGCCTCTTCAGCAGCAGCCAGCTCCAGCTCCAGCTCCAGACTTCTTCTCCTCAGCTCCTTGCTCCAAACCCTAGCTCCAACACCTTCTCCTCTACTCCACCTTTAGCTAAGCTAGCTTAGCTTATCTTAGCTTAGCTTAGCTTAGCTAACAACCAGCTCCTTGGCCATTCATTACCTCCAAAATCAACCCTAGCTAGCTCCACCAACTCAAGCCTACCTAAGCTAGCTACCCTACTCAAGTTGGCACCACCTCCTAGCCATCCCTTCACCCCATTATCTCCACCAAAAGACACTTCAAGTTGGCGCCAAAAACCACCCCTAACCACCTCTATATTGGCGCCACTTTCAGCCCCTTAATCCACCCTACACCTACCCACATAAGCCATCCTAGCCATCCACCTAACCCCCCTTCTAGAATCCTTCTTGGCGCCAACTTAGACCCTCTTCTAGAAGCCATTTTGGCGCCAATATCAAGGGGTGTCAACACACATAACCACCCCTTAGGTGTCCCTTAAGGTGGCGCCAAACACCCTTGGCCATTGGATCCTTAACCACCTCCCTCCTTCCATCCTAGCCATCCATTTCAAAGGTCACCATAGCCCCCCTCCTATTCTATAAAAGGCCACCACCTACCACCATTTTGGAGGCATCCTCCCTTAGTATATTTTCTACCTAAACCACCTATACCTACGGCCAAGAAGAAGGAGTAGAGAAGGAGATTAAAGGGGCACATCACCAGCCCTTTTGGTGCCTTCTTCTCCCCACTCTCTTCAACTTGAGCCACGCCAAGGAGGAGGACTCTTCCACTTCAAGGAGGACGGCCAGGCAAAGGAGGACTTAGGGTGGACGTCCACCCTTGGAGAAAAACTTAGGGCACGCCCCCCTAAGGCTTGCCTTGGAGGACATCACCTTGGCGGAGTACTGCAAGGAAGGAGTTGAAGGATTCTTTTCAAGCTTGGGAGCCACCAACCTTGGAGCAAGAAGCCCTCTTCTTCACCATCTATCTAGAGGATTTGTGTTTTATTTTCTTATTTGCAATTTTCTAGTAGTACAAGCTTTCCTCTACTAGGCCTTTTGTAAAACACTTTATCAATTATCTAGTTGCCTTCTTTGCAATTTTTTTTGTTTGCATTTCTATTTGCTTATTTTCAGCATTCTTCACTTCCTCTCCCTAATTATTCTAGGCCTTCACTTGCTTAGAGTGAGCTTAGGGAGAGGCTCTACTTGCCACTTTAGAGTAGTTTACTTAATTGGAAGTGTAAACACTTTTCCCGCCATAATTTCGCATGTTGCCTTAGTTCAAAAATAAAGAAAAATGGTATATTGAAAATTACCAAAAAGAAAGTTGAGATATATTCCAAGCAAGAGAATCAATTTTGCAACCATATTGCCTCCTTGGACGACCCTAGATACTCCCCTATCTAGGATATAAATTTTAAAAGCGAAAGCGGATTCGCGTGTTACAACGACGTTAAAAAACTGCTTTTACAAATCACGCGTATTTCGCTATCATAGGTCATGTCGGGTTGCTCAAAGAATAAAGTTGACCTATTTTAAGCATAATTATGAGGAGGGTAGGTGTTATAGTCAATATATCCTTCTTGATTATAGATTGGGTTAGGTTGATCATCAAAGGGTGGAGATCTATAATCATTGTAGCTCTGGGAAGGATAGTAACCATAGTCTTGTTGTCCATGGTTAGGCCCTGGGCACTAAGGTCCAATATCGTATCCCCAATTAAAGTTATCTCGGCTAGTGGATGGATAATTATAAGTCGAGTCAAGATAGTAATCATCTTGTGTATCAGTGGTGGTAGGAAAGTAGGATGGGAAATGAGTGTAGGATGTGGAAGGATACATGGTAGAATAGGAGGGGAATTTAGAAGAAAGAAAGGAGCCCTACAATACAAGTAATCAACCTTATCCTTGGGTGGGTTAGACTAAAGACCTACAGACTTCGAGGACCCATCTTGAGATTATAACTAATTTGGTCTACTTTTATTTGGTCAATCCAACCAGTTAGAAAGAGGGGCAGGGGAGAAGGTTCTTCCTTTGGCTTGCACCTCCGGTTCTCAGTGTATCCCACAGTCGTGGTCGCTTGACGCTACTCCCCTAGCTAGATATTAGATGTACCAACAGAAGCAGATTAATTGAAAGAAATCTCAGTCTGATCCTCGAAGATCGAATCAATCCTTAAGGCCAACGTCTAATTAGTTTTAATTTGCCTTGAGATCATTATGCTCTTGAAATGTGATGGACCCTTTAGATGGGTTGTGCCCTTAATGATCAATTCAAATGTGCATGCGTGCGCAACCAGGGTTTGCAAACAAGGTCATTTAATGATGTGCCTTTTAGGATTTAACCTTGTTTAGCAGCTTTTAGAGTTTAATCTTAGGTGTATTCGATCAAGTTCAAGAGAACACTCCAAGTTTTGAAAGCACTGGTGATGACATATTCCTTTAGAAATCAAAAATAATGTGGAGTGCCTGGTTCAGCCCTAATGATAAACTCTAAGTGGCAAGATACTATTGAATGACTTTTATCTTCAGTGGTGCAGCCCAAACAGCTCAATCAATTGCTCTGTTGCAGCACATGATTAAGGCACACAAAAACTCTTAACCTAATTAGATTTCTACTTACTTATGTGTGTATTGAGTTAAAGTGTACTAGATCCACAGGTCAGATCTCGATTAAGTGGTAGAATGAAAGTTATTGTGCACCTTAGGATGAGAGTTGTGGGTATTAGGTGTGTAGTGACAAGTCGATTGTTCGCTTTAAATGTCGTTTGTAGTTTTATGTGGTGGAAAAATCGACTAATCAATATTTAAAAAGAAATAACCACTCGTAGAAGAGTTGGTCATATCCACAGGGAGGCAATGACGTATTTAAATTCGCACTGGTCAAAAACATTTGTTCGTAGTTAGTTTAGACAAGAATCAATCCAAAATTGCCTTCAGATTAAGGTTGAATCAAGAAATCATGCTGAAATAGCAATTCTTAATAACTAGAGGATATTTGTTGCAATGCAGAATCAATAAAATATCATTAAAAGAAGACAATGGCAGAAAATGTAATTATTAATGGCATGAATACTGTAGGAAAACAGGGGATTTATTCCCCTTGGCCGTGCGCGAAGAAGAGTGGACGGCCAGACATTGGAAGCTTGGAGGAAGTTCTTTGGACCGAGAGCTTCACAGCGGGGGTGGCGGCAAGTCGCACGGTGGTCGGAGCCGGCTGGACGGAGCTCCAACGAAGGTGGCTACCAACGGTGTTGTAGCTGCTGTTGGCGGAATGCGCTGCAAGCAGGAGGTGCGGGTGCTTTGCTGTTGCGGAAGGCACTGCAGGCGAGTGCGCACACTGGAGCGGAAGTGGACTTGACGCTGCTGCAGGCTGCTGGCGGGCGGTGCGCGCAGCCTATTGTTGCGTGCACAGGCGGGAGGCGCTGCAGGCGCGGGAGGCACGGGTGCACGCACACACTGGTGCGGCACTGCAGGTTGCGGCAAGGAGGCTACTGGTGCGGGAAGGCTGCTGGCCGTGCTCGCCTTGCGTGCGGGAAGGTTGTTGGCCGTGCCAGCCTTGTGCATGGCTAGAGGGTGTGCGGGTGGGCGTGCAGTGAGCGGGTGAGGGCTGGCGGTTCAGATGAGCGGGTGAGGGTAGGCGGTTTAGGTGCTGGAGGTGAAGTAGGCGAGGGTGGTTGCTACTGGAGTGGGGGGGTCGAAGCTTCAGATGTCCAAGAAACTTCCCGGACTTATTAACTGGCTGAGGGGTGATTGCAGTAGCTGTGATGGTGGTTGTTGGTGACGACGGCGAGGGAGGTGCATGGCGAGGTGCTCACGCTAATGCAGACGACCTCCGGATGGCAGTGTGGCCTGTCACACCACATGCCTACGGCGGTGGAGGGTCGTCGCCGTGGTTGAGGCTGCTGTTGTGGAATGGAAGAGATGGACTCTGCACAGTGTGGGTTGGGGGTGGAGGCCTATCCCACTCGGCATCCTCTCTCCTCTTTTTGTAGCTACTCGCACAAATTTGAATGGAGAAGCAGGAGCAGATCCACCTTCTCTGCTAATCCATGAATGTGGCTTTAGTGCGACAGGAGGCATTGCAGCGGTAGCAAAGTCGTTGCTGAAAAGAAGAAGAATAAAGGATATTATTAAAATATTATGGTTATTTATATACAGACCCTCAACTTTTATGTTAACTTAGACAATGTACCTAATTGGTTAACTAATTAAATGAATGCCATTCTAAGTTAATTCTAAATGCATTTAAAATATTAATGCAATGCATGAATTATGTAATTAAATTTGAAATATGAATTAATCTATTTACATCTTAATTTATGCTAAATAAATGTTTGAATTAACCTAATGTCTAGGTACTTAAATACTTAAATAGCCCACAACTATGGGCTAATAAAATTCTCCCATACCTAGTTTTTGCTAGTCCCTAGCAAAATTAAGTGAAACGTAGCACTCCAAGTAGACTAGTCAACTCACTTGGTCTTCCTTCCGAAGCATATTAAGTTCAGACTCTGGACCCAAGGTTCCTAAGTAGTTGCTAAGTTACAGACTAGGTCGGCTAAAGACGAGTTGTAGGCACAAGTTTCCCTGATTTCTGACTCTACCCTAAAGTTTATTGATTTCTAAGATTAAAGCATCCGTGCCTATGCATTGGTCTGAGTTATTTTAGTTAAAGGAGAAAGTTTTTTTTATATATGTATATATATATATATATATATATTTTGTTTGATTCTTCTAAGTCTAACCTCATATCAGCTATCAACACAGTCTGTATCGAATTCATTGTCCCCATTACCATACCTCAAAGGGTGCTTGGCTTTCGATGCTTCGAGATAGCACCACCCATAACGACCCCAAGAACTCCTGGCATTCAACAATTCGAGATAGTATCGCCCATGGATTTCTTAAGCGAATTTAGGCCTATGGCAATCGGCACTTCGAGATAGGGCCGCCCATGGTACTTGATCCGTACAATGTGCTTACATGCCCCCAATAGGATGGATATCCTAAGAGACAAGCGCCGAGGAGGTAATATGTTATCATCGCATCCTCAAGGTGAGTATATACTCCACCTCTCCTGCTGTGGGAACTCTTCCAATCAAAATGTGTTTTCAAGCCTTTCCTAAGTCAAAACTAAGAACCAAATCTCTTTTCAGAAAGAAAGAAATTAAGTTAATTACCAAACCAAGTGTGTGAAATTTGGATGCTTGGGTTACAAGGACCCATAAACTAAAAGGTAGAATAAGACTCTAGGTACTACCCCACCTTTTAACTCAAACCCTAGCTTCCCTTCCTCAACCACTTGAGGAATGGTCCGCAACTTAACTCCTACTTAAGTTTTTAAGTTCACAAAGGACCCTAAAGGTCTAAAGCTAGCAACTCATTTAGCTTCCAAAGTTTGACCCTAGAATTAATTTAGTCTACCCTAGAGTTTTGATTTACTTAAGAATGCAGGACTTAGCTAGTTAAGCTCAAAACTTTTTTTTTTTTTGTCATTTTCATTTTTTTTTATGCATTCTATAAACAAAATGCCTCAGGTCGTCTCCCTCATGCCTGGTTCAAACAATGTCCTTATTGAAAACAAAAATAGCTAAAGGAAGATATTACCTGAGGCGGAGAATGGTAGGAGCTAAGGCCCCTCAAGATTGACTTCGTCAACCAGATGCCCATGTAAAGTTATGTACAGTTTTAACCGTTCACGATAAAGGGATTTGCCGAAGAGGAAGGATTTTTGATCTCCACAGCTCCATGCGACAATACTTTGGTGATTATGTAAGCCCCATCCCAACAAGATTTTAACTTCCCAGGAGAAAGCTTAAGTCTGGAATTGAAAAGCCAGACTTGTTGGTTGGGCTCAAAGTTCTTTCGAAGAATAAACTTATCATGCAAGACCTTTGTTCTTTCTTTATAAGCTTGAGAGGTGTCATAAGCATCATTCCTCAGCTCCTCAAGCTCACTTAATTCTAGAAGTCGTGCCTTACCTGCCTTCTCTAAATCCATGTTAACACTTCGAATAGCCCAAAGTGCTTTATGTTCCAACTCAACAGGTAAATGGCACACTTTTCCAAACACAATCCAAAAGGGAGAAGTACCCAAAGGGGTCTTATCGACCGTTCGATAAGCCCACAAAGTATCATCGAGCTTTTGGGACCAGTCTTTCCTATTAGGTCTAATAGTCTTTTCCAAAATATTTTTTATCTCCCTATTTGACACTTCAACCTGGCCACTTGTCTAAGGATGGTAAGGGGTAGCAACCTTGTGAGTCACTCCCAAACTCCTGATTAACCGATTGAAGTGGTGGTTTCGGTAATGAGGTCCCCCATCACTTATAATAGTCTTGGGGCAGTTGAAACGGGATATGATATTGGCCTTCACAAATTTCAAAACCACAGAGTGGTCATTAGTGCACGTAGGAATGGCCTCTATCCATTTAGAGACATAATCAACTACCACCAAGATATATTCAAAACCATGGGACGACGAGAAGGGGCCCAGAAAGTCAATTCCCCACACATAAAAAATTTCAACAGATTGAATAGGATGTTGAGGCATTTCATTCTTCTTCCCAATCGTTCCAGTCAGTTGACATCTAATATAGGCCTTAACAAAATTATGAGAATCCTTAAATAAAGAAGGCCACCAAAAATCGGACTGGAGAACCTTAAAAGTAGTTTTCTTAGCACCAAAGTGTCCTCCACAATGAAGTTCATGGCAAAAACTCAGCACACTTTGTTGTTCCTCTTCAGGCACACGCCTCGATACATTGGTCTTGCCCAATTCTAAATAATTATGGCTCTTCCCAATGAAAATATCTTGCTTGAGAAATGAATCTCTTTCTTTTCTGCTCATCCCAAGAGCCAAGAGTTTGTCCAGTGACCAAGTAATTTACAGTGTCTGCATACCAAGGTAAAGTTGGTGTTACCGCCATCAGAGTTTCATCGGGAAATGTCTCGCGAATGTCTCCAGAAAGAGTCATTAACAGGAAGGAGCGACAGGTGGTCAGCCACAACATTTTCTACTCCTTTCTTTTCACGTATTTCCAAGTCAAATTCTTGGAGTAGGATCCACCTAATTAGATGTGCTTAGAATCTTTCTTAGCAATGAGATGTTTCACTGCTTTATGATTGGTAACTATAACCACCTTAGCCCAAGTAGATAAGACCTAAACTTCTCCAGAGTAAAAACTACAGCGAGTAATTCTTTTTCAGTGACGATGTTGTTTTGTTGAGGTTCTGTTAAAGTCTTGCTTGCATAGTGCAGCACATGAGGTCTTCTCTCAACCCTTTGTCCAAGGACTGCTCCCACTGCATAATCCGAAGCATCACACATAAGCTTAAATGGGAGTGTCCAATTAGGAGCTTGGAGAATAAGTGCAGTGATCAAGGCCTCCTTTAGAGTTTGAAAGGCCTCGGCACACTTTGAATCAAAACTGAAGGAACATTCCTTCACCAACAAGTCACAAAGTGGACTATAAATCTTACTAAAATTTTTAATAAAGCGCCTATAAAAGCCAGCATGGCCCAGAAAGGATCTAATCTGTTTGACATTCGTAGGCAATGGAAGTTTGGAAATAGAATCAATCTTCGCTTTATCTACTTCTAAGCCTTGCTCAGATACAACATGCCCAAGTACAATTCCTTTCTGTACCATGAAGTGACTTTTCTCCCAGCTGAGGACTAAACCAATCTCCTTACATCGTTTCAACACATTCTCTAGGTGCAGGAGACACTGGTCGAAAGATGAGCCATAAATGGAGAAGTCATCCATAAACACTTCAACACACTCGTCAATCATGTTCGAAAAGATAGACATCACACGCCACAGGAAAGTTGCAGGGGCATTACATAATCCAAATGTCATACGCCTGAATGGAAAAGTACCATAAGGACTCGTGAATGTCATCTTTTCCTTGTCATCAGGAAAGACTGCCACCTGATTGTACCCAGAATATCCATTGAGGAAGCAATAATACTTATTCCTTGCCAATTTTTTGAGAATTTGATCAATAAAAGTAAAAGGAAAGTGATCCTTTCGGGTAGCGGTGTTCAGCTTGTGGTAATCAATACAGACCCTCCATCTAGTTGAGGGTCTAGTGATAACTTATTCACCTTGGTTGTTGAGTTCCACAGTAAAGCCTGCCTTCTTTGGCACCACATGAATGGGACTGGCCCATTTACTATCAGCAATGGGATATATTATCCCGGCGTCCAACCACTTCAAGATTTCCTTTTTAACCACCTCCCTCATATTAGGGTTCAGATGTCTCTGCATGTCCCTAAAAGGCTTGATGGAATCATCAGTATAGATGTGGTGCATGCAGAGTGTAGAGTCTATACCCTTAATGTCAGCAATGCTCCAAGCAATATCTTCCTTGTGCCTAGACAGGCATTCAATCAAGGCTTCCTCTTGTGCCTCAGTTAGCACAACTGAAAAGATAACGGGGAGCGTATCATTGGCACCTAGGAAAACATGCTTGAGAGTGTCAGGGAGGGGTTTCAACTCAAGGTCGAGAGCTTGTGTGGTTGAGGGTTTCATAATAGATGTCCCCATCTCAGGTAGCAAATCTACCTTCAGCGGAAATGATGGGGGAAGAGACTCAGCAGAAACTCCTAGCAATTCCTCAAGTTCTAGTATATCCCCTTCATATTCCTCCAAGAGATGGGAAGGCTCATTTAGCATGACATGCTGAAGGGGGTCATCACATAACATTGCAGGAGTTGTCTCTTCAATCAGGTCATCTATCACCTCAACTTGAGAACAATCCTCAAGTCCGGCTTGTTTGTAAGCATCAAACACATTAAGCTGGATTTTCCTATTCCCAAAGCCCATTTTCAATGCCCCAGTATTGCAATTGATTGAAGCATGCGAAGTTGCAAGGAAGGGGTGGCCCAAAATGATGGAAGGTTTGGTTGGCTTGTTGGTAGGGCCACTTTCCAAACCTAAGAAGTCAATGGGAAAGAAGAAATCCTCCACTCTTTTGAGGACATCATCCAAAATTCCCCGTGGTGTCTTAAGTGATTGATCAGCAACTTGAAAGATTACAGGGCTAGGCTTTAGATTGCCTCCCCCAAGTTGTTCATACAAGTAGCTCGGAAGGATGTTCATCCCCGCACCCAGATCAAGTAGAGCCTCATCAATTTGTAAGTCACCAATAACTACAGAGATGTATGGGGCTCCTGGGTCCTTAATTTTCAGGGGTGTGCCATGTTGAACAATTGAGCTAAAAGAATCAGGAAGGATAACTTTTGATTGGACCTGTTTTCTAGATTGCAGCTTTTTCGTGCATGGGTCCTTTAAGAAGCGGGCATAAGACGGAATCTGCCTGATAGCTTCAAGCAAAGGCAAATTAATCTGCACTTGCTTGAAAGTTTCCATAATCTCATCCATCTTATCTTTGGCTCCAGATGAGCCAGCAGAAGTCTGGCCAGAGGTGGATAAGCACTCTGGAAAAGGCACTCTCGATCTTTGGGTGGAAGGGTTGTCATGTTGAGTAAGGGGTGGAACAGGGGCAACTTCTTCCGGTGAGGTGATTTCAAGCAGAGAAGATTTGGGCAAGTCTTCTCCGATGGGGGTGAAAGTCGGGGTGGATGGTTTTTTAGGGGGTGAGACTATAGGAGCATCAGATTTGGAAATTTCTTTCCAACTCCTCAGAATAGTCACCACCTGAGCATGCTTCCTAAAGACAATCCCTTTTCCTTTAGGATTTTCCTCAGCAGCACTGGGGAACTTCCCAGTCTCCCTCTGTCTAACAGCCTCAACAAGGTGTCCAATTTGTGATTTCATCTCATGTATAGCCTTGTCATGAGATTGGATGATGGCACTTTGACTTTCTTGCATAGTTTTCAACATTGCCTTCAATTCATCCATCTTAGAGGCTTTAGTTTGGGCAAAGGTCTGAGGTTGGTTCATTTGATGGTTTTGAAAGGATTGTGGTTTGTAATTCCCTGGATTTGAGACATTTCCTTGTCTCCATGAAAAGTTTGGGTTTTTCCTCCATCCTTCATTATAAGTGTTGGAGAAAGGGTCATTACGAGGTCTTGGACGGAACCCTTGATCGGCATTCAAATCCGCTTGTACAAGCTCAGGGAATTGGGAGGCCAAGTGGCAATCCACAGTGGCATGTGTATTGCCTTGACAAATTAAGCATTCAGAAGCTTGGGATGTGGAGGTGTTAGGTACTAATGAACTTAGGTTCGACATAAGCCTTTCCTTATTTTGATTCAATAATTGAATCTGATAGGCTAAATTCTGGGTGTCCCTTGCCTCATTCGCCTCCAGCTTTCTTTGCACGAGAGTGGGCTTTCTATCCATCTAGCCAGAATTCAAGTGAATAGAATTCTAACTCAAAGTGTCAAATAAGTTCCAAGCTTCATTCTCAATCTTAGATAGAAAGGTTCCTACATAGGCACCATCCACAGTTTGCCTATGCAAATCATTAAGTCTAGTCTAGAACCTTTCAACCAGTTGCCATTTAGGCACCTGGTGATGTGGGTAAAGTCTTAGCAAGTCGTTAAAGCGCTCCTACGCATCATGGAATGCTTCCCGATCCTTTTGAACAAAACTCATAATTTCCCTCCTAAAGTGATTTGTTTTGCTCATGGGGAAGTACTTCTTCAAAATCTCCTTCTTCAGGGCATCCCAAGTATTTATATTATCAAGGTTGTGATACCAATACTTGGCTTTGTCCTTAAGGGAGAAGGGAAAGGGGGTCCGCATTTGAGCGTCATCAGTAACACCCTGCAGCTTCACCGTGGAACAGACCTCTGTGAATTCCTCTATATGCTTGTAAGGGTCTTCCATAGTAGTACCATAAAGGGAGGGTAGCAAGGATGTGGTACTACTTTTGATCTCATACGGATTGTCCCCTCCAGGTCTATGTAGTGCAGGGCTAGCTTGATTGGTTGGGATGAAATATTCCTTAAGGCTCCTTTGACCGACCACTCTACCCTTGGAAGGTCATTTCTTAGGATTCTTTTAGGTTCAGGATCAAACACAAGTTTTCTCCTAAGAGAACACCTACCAAGAATGCACTACAAATACAATTCAAAAGGACTTGTTTGGTCTTTACAAATTTAGGCTTTTGACTTTAGTTCAAATTTTAGGTGACAAAGGAAGTGCCCAATCAATTACGCGCCTATTGTCAACCTTCAAAATGCCTAAAAAGACCTAGTTGGAACTTAAGTATTCTTCCCTAAATCTCAAATGGTCAATTAAATCCAAAGACGGAAGACCGAGGGATGCAAGTAGGCCTAAGCCTTCCTTTGAAGCTGTGCTTTCGCGGTGCTTCTCAACTACCTCCAAAAATCCGTGACAGGGTATCCCCCCCTTTGGATTTACAAAACCTTTGATCTCAAGTTCCGAACACTTCAGAATCCAACAGTAGGAGGGCTCTTGTCCTAGTGGTTTCAAGACTTAGGAGTGTCTAAATGAGTGCAGTGGTACAAAAGATATAAGTGTGCATTCACCGCAAAAGGATTTTGAATTTTGAATCGCACACCACGTTTTACAATCAAGTCCTTGACTTTTAGATGTCCCTCCTTTAATTAGTCCTTTTTCTCGAATATATGTGACCACTTGTTAGATTGCTTCAAGACAAATTTTGTGGTGTTTGAATTAAATCCAAATGCAATGCGTGATCAAGAATAGGATGCAAAGTAAGAGAATGCGTACCTTGCTTCGAACAATCAACGATGCAAGAATGCATGCAATGTAGAGAAATAAATCTAGAGGCTGCTCATACAGACCTAAATGGTTCGTCCTAGGGGCAGGTAGCTTCTAGCAGGCAGCTCATTTTTTTTTTTTTAATTTTTAAAACTACTTATGCACAAGGAAATAAAAGCAATCAATAAACTAAAAACCTAAATCTAAAGAAAAGGGAACAGGCTCCCAAAAATTACCCAACATGGGTCCAAAACAAAATCGGAGAACAAACCCCTCAAAATATACCCCAGAACAAGGGTTTCAAACCAAATGCAATGAAAAATTAAATCTGAAGTCTTAATTCTATTCTAATCTGATTAGCGACTAAATATACAGTGATCACCATCACGTCCTCATCCTTCTCCTCCTTTTCAAAATAGCTCGTCCAATTCTCCTCTGGTGACGTCAAGGGTCGCCTCTCACAATGGCTGATTCTTGCACAAATTTTCTCGCACAGAAAAGAAAATAATAAATGGTCAAATCACTGTGCAATTGACAAATAATTGAAATAAAATCAGGTGAAATTATTGTGTCGGTTGCCTCCTCGGCAACAGTGCCATTTGACGAGTCGATTGTTCGCTTTAAATGTCATTTGTAGTTTTTTGTGGTGGAAAAATTGACTAATCAATATTTAAAAAGAAATAACCACTCACAGAAGAGCGGGTCGTATCCATAGGGTGGCAATGACGTATTTAAATTAGCACCGGCTAAAAACGTTTGTTCGTAGTTAGTTTAGACAAGAATCAATCCAAAATTGCCTTCAGATTAAGGTTGAATCAAGAAATCATGCTGAAATAGCAATTCTTAATAACTAGAGGATATTTGTTGCAATGAAGAATCAACAAAATATCACCAAAAGCTGACAATGGCAGAAAATGTAATTATTAATGGCATGAATACTGTAGCAAAACAGGGGATTTATTCCCCTTGGCCGTGCGCGAAGAAGGGTGGACGGCCGGATGCGGGAACCTCAGAGGAAGTTCTTTAGAACGAGGGCTTCACAGTGGTGGTGGCGGTGAGTCGCGCAATGGCCGGAGCTGACCAGATAGAGCTATGACGAAGGTGGCTGCCAACGGTACTGCAGCTGCTATTGGCGGAATGCGCTGCAGGCGGGAGGCACGGGTGCTCTACTGTTGGCGGAAGGCGCTACAGGAGAGTGCGAGCATTGGAGCGGAAGCGGGCTTGACGCTGCTGTAGGCTGCTGGCAGGCTATGCGCGCGGCATGTTGTTGCGTGCATAGGCGGGAGGCGCTGCAGGAGTAGGAGGCATGGGTGCGCGCACGCACTGGTGCGGCACTGCATGTAGCGGTGGGGAGGCTGCAGCCGCAGGAAGGCTGCAGGTGCGGGAAGGCTGCTGGCCGTGCCCACCTTGTGCATGGGAAGGTTGCTGGCCGTGCCCGCCTTGCGCACGGCTGAAGGGCATGCAGGCGGGCGTGGAGTGAGAAGGTGAGGGCTGGCGATTCAGGTGAGCAGGCGAGGGTTGGCGGTTCAGGTGCTGGAGGTGAAGTGGGCGACAGTGGTTGCTGCTGGAGTGGGGGGGGTCGAAGCTTCAGACGTCCGGGAAACTTCCTGGATGTCTTAACTAGCTGAGGGGTGATTGCAGTAGCTGCGACGGTGGTTGCTGGTGACGACGGCGAGGGAGGTGCATGGCGAGGTGCTCGTCGTAATGCGGATGACCTCCAGATGGCGGTGTGGCCTGTCACACCACACGCCTACGGTGGTGGAGGGTCGTCGCCGCGATTGAGGCTGGAAGTGTGGAATGGAAGAGATGGACTCTGCACAGTGTGGGTTGGGGGTGGAGGCCTGTCTCGCTCGGCAGCCTCTCTCCACTTTTTGTAGCTTCCTGCACGAGTTTGAATGGAGAAGCGGGAGCAGATCCACCTTCTCCGCTAATCCATGAATGTGGCTTTAGTGCTGTAGGAGGCGTTGCAGCGGTAGCCAAGCCATTGCTGAAAAGAAGAACAATAAAGGATATTATTAAAATATTATGATTATTTATATACAAACCCTCAACTTTTATTTTAACTTAAGCAATGTACCTAATTGGTTAACTAATTAAATGAATGTCATTCTAAGTTAATTCTAAATGCATTTAAAATATGAATGCAATGCATGAATTGTGTAATTAAATTAGAAATATGAATTAATCTATTTACATCCTAATTTATGGTAAATAAATGTTAGAATTAACCTAATGTCTAGGCACTTAAATACTTAAATAGCCCACAACTATGGGCTAATCATGTAGCCTTCAATTAAATCCCACAAGAGAGAGTGTTCTTTTAATATTTTTTATTTTTTATTACATGCGGGTGGGTGAGGTGAGGCAAGGTGATAATCAAATAATCAAATCTATCCTTGGGTTTATGCAAGCACCTAAGTTGATTTGAGTTTGAGTTATTAGGTTAAGGAATGGAAATCTAGTGGGTGGGTGGGGGGGATAAACTTACAAATGTCTCTACCCACACTTTACTCCAATCTACTGCCTTTGGCTCCTCAATTGGGTTCCTACAAGACAATAATCGAAGATGAGGGATAGGTTAGAAAGATATGTATGTAATGCTAGAAAATGCGAGAAAAAACCAAAGAGCGTTGCCTTCCCGGCAATAGCTCCAAAATGATTGCAATAGATTCGCACGCGGAAAGGATTGGATTTTGGAAAACTCATTGTCGTAGTTCGATTCGTGAGAAAATCTATCGATCAGATAAACTTATAACTGAAACTCGAAAAGTGAGTCATGGGTCGAACATGGGGAGGCAAACGTTTGGCTTTGAAAAATATGTGTTTTGTTTTTATTTGTTTTTGTCATTTTTGTCTTTTCTAATTTTTTTGGTATTTTTAGCAAGTAAGAGGTTAGGTCGAAGAATTCTTATCTAACTAAGCTACTTGGAAAATATAAGAAAGAGAGAGGGAAACAATCACATATATAAATATATTTTTTTTGAAACTAAAGGGAAAGCTATCGTGCTACGATAGCAATTCAGGAGGGTATTTTACAACTAAGAAAGCGGGAAAGATTACAATACAAAAGCAAAAAGAAAGATATAGGCGAGAGAATCCCCCTCGATGGTTGCTCAGAGGACGACTCACTCTAACATCACCTGGAAGAAGGTGGTGAGGAGTTGGACGAACAAGAACGGAGTTCGATGACGGGCGGGACAGCATCGTGGCGAGGATCTTCTTCTCGAAGGGAGATGAGAGGATGGCCGCAGGATGCTCCACGAATGGGCATGAGGGGTGGGAAAAATATTTAATTCTACTCTAGAGGACCATCTCGGGCTTGGGACAAGCCCTCTCTAGAGCCTTGGAGGTGGTGGGAGGAAGAAAGGAAGAGATGGTGAAGAATGGAGGTGTAGGGGACGTTTAAGAGTGGAGGGAAGAGGAAGAAATTCATGTAGAGGGATGTGGTGACAACTCCGAGTGTCACTAAATACCCCTGTAGCTGTCACTGAAGATCGTGCCACCACCGCTCACACCCATAGCTATCCTAGAGCATACAAGCTGGAACAGGCAAGGATGAATCCTAACCATTGGATCACCGATGGATGCTCCAGATTTTGCATGCATCGCGTGCTTGAGATCGCACCCGCCTACATGTGATAGCATGCCAACCCTCATGTGATAGCGCGTTCATCTGCATGTTAGATCTTGCATGCACGAATCACACGCATCGAGCAGGGTCACATGGTGAATCCTCCACTGCTAGATGGCAACCAAAGAGTACTATCAAATCGTGCCCACACTCACAAAATAGGGCGCAGCAGTCGAGCTTCGAACACACGCTTGTTGCATGAGAGAGAAGTCTCCACCCGATGTGTTGAGGGTGGCACTGTGTTGCTCTTAGGATTTGAGGCCACGCGCCCATGACCTTTGGATTTTGATCTAACAGTCAAGATCGTGTGAGGCCATCTCTTCGCTTGGCTTGAGATTGGTAGAGCAACACTTGGATGACCGTTGGATTCAAATCCAACAGTCGAGATTTTCTAAATCAACTTGGGTGGACTGTTGGCCAGTGTTAGGTGGCCTAGATGGTGCCACATGGCACCATCCGGTTCGTCCATTTTCTTTCTGTTGTAGAGGGTGCCATGATTCTCAGATTGAGATGATTTCTGCATTGGCGGACTGCATTCGTTGCTCTAGATCCATCCGTATGGTCGGATTTTTCATCCGAAACACATAAGGATAATGCATTGCCCACTGGCCACTTATCTTCCATAGATCATATAAGGTGATATGAGATTTCGATTAGGACGATCTCGAAGGCATTGGACTCCGATCATCATCCTGATTAGATCAATGAATTTGGATCGTCAATCTGAGGCTCTAAAATAAATCTCCTTCCCTCCTGGCTATAAAAAGGACGTACTTAACCTAAAATATACACAACTACTCTAAATGGAGGATGATGCATGCTATGCACTATTTTTAAGATGAAATGCAAATCTAAGCCTAGGAACATGCATGAATAGGCATTTTATCCTCAATAGTTGTGTCTACATCAATCCGATACACCTAAACTCAACACACAAATAAGTGAGTAGAAATTTGATTAGGTTAAACATTCTGTGTGCCTTAATCAAGTGGTGCAATAGGCCAATTGGTTGAACAGTTTATGCAACACCACTCAAATTAAAGCTAATTCATCAAGTTGGTTGCCGGTTAGGGTTCAATTTTTGGGAATTAACCAGGCACTTCACTTTTTTTTTTATGATTTTCAAAGAAATATATCTTCATTGGTGCTTTCAAAACTTGGAGTATTCTATTGAACCTAATCGAACGAACCTAAATTTAAACCCTAAAAGCTACTAAACAAAGTTAAACCCTAAAAGTCACACCAAAAAATAGCCTTGTTTGAAAACCTTGGTTGTGCACACACACACACATTTTAATTGATCATTAGGGGCACAACCCATCTAAAGGGCCCATCACATTCCAAGAGCACAATAATCCTAAGCCTAATTAAAACTGAGTAGATGTTGGCCTTAAGGATTAACTCACTCTTTAGGACTCCAACTAAGATTTTTTCGATTAATCTGCTTCATCAATCCATCTAACATCTAGTAAGAGAAGTAGCATCAAACGATTGCGGTTGGAGTGTATCAAAGGAACCGAAGGCACAGGACAAAGGAAGGACCTTCTCCCCAAATCCTCCTTCTAAGTGGTTGAATTGATCGAATAGAAGTAGATCAAATCTTTTCTGTCATCTCAAGATGGATCCTAGGAGTCTGTAGGTCTTCAGGCTACCCTCCTAAGGACAGGTTTGGTTGATTGTACTGCAGGGCACCTTTCTTTCATCTATTTTCCCTCCTACCTCATCATGTATTCTTTCCCTCGATACATACAATTCCAATACTATCCTCCTGCCACCACTTATCCTCAAGATGATTAGTATCCCAACTCGACTTATGACTACCCATCCACTAGCCGAGATAACTTTGATTGGGGATACGATTCTAGAGCTCAATGTCCAGGGCCAAACCCTGGACATTATGATCATGATTATTATCTTTCCTTGAGCTACACTGATTATATATCACCACCCTCTTAGGAACAAACCAACCCAATCTACAATCAAGAAGGATGTACCACCTACCCTCCCTAGGATTATACTGAATATAGGTCACCACGAATCTTTGAACAACCTGAAATGACCTACAACCAGGGAGGACCCCAGGAACCTCAATTTCTTAATTCCCTAAGTTTTAAACCAAACCCACCCAACCCTAAACTGAACCATTTGGTTCAGGTGAACCAGGTCTAGGTTAGGGTGTTGGCTAAGTTTAGCAACACTTTATAATCTTTAAAGGCTCAGCCAACATCATGCACTAAAACATTGTCGCCTATGATCAAAATGATTGATGATCTTAATAGTTCTTTATTGGATTGGCTCCAAGATGTTAAGTGATTAATGGGTTTTCGTGAGAGAAAAATTGATTTAGGAGAAACCGGTCACTGTAGTCACAAAAACACGTTATCGAAAAAGATTTTTTCTGAAACTCTATGGGAGTCCCAGGTCGAACACAGGGAGGTGACGTTGTTTTCATTGAAATCTGGCTTCACTTTGTTTGTTTTTTCCTCCTTTTATGTTTTTGTTAGTTTTTTTGAGTTTTTGTGGTAAAGAAATAAACAAGATGGCATACAAATTGGAGAGAAACAAATCTTATATAATGCAATGTCATTTATTACAATAAATAGAAATATGAAGAAAATAATAAAGATAGAGGTGAGAGGAAATCTCCCAAATCAGTTGTTTGGCGAGACAATGATGCTTGGCGATAGCTTGGATGAAGGTGTTGAGAAGCTAGATGATGGGGATGAGATGCTGGAGGACGTCGAGTAGAGGAAAGTTTCACCATGGCTCGGAATAGGGATGAGGTGGTGAGGTGATCTTCTACCTGAATGGTGGTGGTAGGATGGCTCCAAGGCTCCCTATGGTGGTAGTGAGAGGGACAAGGAATATTTGGTGGTGTAAGGGAATGCTACACTAGTTAGGGACCTTTGCAACTTGGCAATGAGATCTTGGGAGCTTTGATGGGCATCTAGAGCTCTAGACTAGGTGGGAATAGCAATGGTAGAGTTGCCTAGGCAAGGGAGGTGTGTAGGTCATTATAGTGTGGATTGGAGGTGGCTAAAAATGGACATTGGGTATTTAGTGACCTCGAGGATGTTGCTGTAGGTCTACCTCAAGTGTCGTTGTGGCAACCTCATGTTTGCTCATGCATGAGCTGCGTTGCCCTCCATCACGCACGTGGATCGCGCTTGTGCATGCTAGTGTGCATGTGGCTGGTGCGCTGGCGTGCATTGGCGTGCACCAAATTAGCGAATTAGGGGGGCTCTGTGAGTGTCAAACCCACGCCCCTCCATCGGAGGCTAGGTCTTCAATCGATGTGCCAAGCTAACCGAAGTGTTGAGAGGATGCATTGTGGGTGCATGGTGGATGAGGGCTCTCAGCTATTGGATTTGGATCTAACCACTAAGATTGCTTGTTGGGTGTCCTTTGGAAGGGTATCGGGCAATCTTGGGTGCTCTAGATGGTGCCACATGGCACCATCTGGACCATCCACCTTTTCCTTGCTTGCAAAGGAAGCCACGATGCTCGGATCAAGGTGATTTCCAGCTGTTGGTTTGCGATTATTGCTCCCGATCAATTTGAATGGTTGGATTCTTCATTCGAAGCCCCTAAAGATGTCGCATTGCCTTCTGCCCATAAAATGTCAGAATTACTATACAATATACATAAATAATCCTAAATGCAATGTAATGCATGTTATGCACTATTTATACTTATGCAATGCAATGCTAGGCTTAGGAACTATCATAAGTAAGCATTTTATCATGAATTTATACTTATTTATCATACCCCATGCTTATCTGTTGCTAGTCCCTAGCAAAATTAACATAAATGTTATGTATAAGAGTAGAATCAGGATTTGATTACTTAGGCATGATTTGTTGGTTGCTTTAGAAGATTTCAACCAAAGACCTAGTTACAAAGACTGAACAGTGCTCAGGTGTCTACCAAAATGTAGATCACCCAAGCCCTTGCCTTATTCGAAAAGGGAAGATACATTTTTTTATTTTTTCCTTCTTTTTCTTTCTTTTTGGATTTTTGGAGTTTGAGAGTTTCGAGATAACTCGACCTACCTAAGCTCAAAAAGTACTCTTACTGCTAAGCATATTGTGAAAAGAGTGAAAGACTCACTAAGTGGCCATTAAAATAGACTTCAGGTTTCCACTATCCTAGGTGACCTTAAGAGTTTCAGCATAAAGGTTTATCATTCTGATTGGTAGCTTTCACCCTACATTTTCTTATCCTTTTATTGGGTCAACACAAGGGCGAAGCCAGTGTATATCTCCCTAATTTATTCTACTTCCCTGCTTCTTACCAAAGTGTTTTGGGAATTATTTATGCATTTTTGTGAGCTGGGCTTTGGACAACCGGCCAATGGGCTATTACCCATGGCAACTTGCTAGCCATACTTGGGCGATTAAGTGTAGTTTATTTTATTCTTCCTTTTCTATTTTTCTATTTTTTCTTTTTTTAATTTTAATTTTTTAGTATCAAATTTTTCTTTTCAAAAGTAGGTGGCTTCCCTGATCTAAGATTTACCAAAAAGTAATGGAATGACTATGGTCATGTATTTGGCTCTGGACAACCAGCCAATGGGCTGTTACCCACGACAACTTGCCAACCATACTACCCTAGATGGTTCATTAGTTACCAAATTTCTGTAAAAACCTTTGAAGAGTGAGTTAGTGCAAATAGTGTGAACATGCATAGATTTAAAATCCTCTCAAATCATAGGGAGGGTTGATAAGTTGCGTACTTATCATCCCAATTTATTCACCAAATTAAAGTAAAATTACTTGGTGTGGACTCGAGACAAGGCCACATTCGAGTGGATACCCAAGTTGATTAACCCTAAAGACCTGAAGAGACTAAGTATTCAGGTCCCATAGTATCAATTCCTAAAGTTCACAACTCTTAATGCTTGAGTTCTCTTCTCCTGATTCTATGTTTTTTTTTATTTTGGAATAATAGGAAATTACTTGCTATGGGTTGACAAAATGATCTTTCATGAAATATCCAACCCCTATGCTTAGCTACTGCAATGTCCTCATTGTAAAAATGAAAGCATACAGGAGGGTAGAAATGGAAGAATAGCACCTAATTTCTGTGAGATTCTGGTCAGCTCGAAATAGTCTTTACATGTGCTGAGTTTAGTGCCTTCAACTAGGCAATGTCCTTAATAAAAAATAACTAACATTGAGGCTGCAATAACACAGTTTCTACGCCCCTAGATATGGGTCCTAGAGAGTGAAAATGGGCTTTCCAAAAAGATGATCAATGAAGATGACAAGCTGGTGGTGCAGGGAGAGCCCAAAAGGTCTCCAATAGGAGTTTTATTGATTCAGTACAGAGGAGGTGTGGGTGGATTTAGAAATTGTTCAATGGTTTGGTGAACAAGGACGATGAGGGTTTTGTGATGTGTTGGGAGTTTGTGGGTACTCTAATACCTAACATTTGAAGAGTTTCTCCCCAAAGTTCATTTTCATCCTCATAATCAGGGTGCTTCATCCAACCATCCTAACCCTCATGATTCCCACCCAAAAGTTGAACCTTAAACTCTAAAAATTCAGGATGAGGACATTGTTGGGTTTTAACTTGATCATGTGAATCATCCAACAAATTTGTAGTTTCATTAATATCTTCCTCATCCCAGGTTGCCATAGTTGGTTGTATGTCTTCATTGTCCTCAATTATGCCTGCAAACGTGTGATTTTCTTCCTGAGTTTGGGTTGAGTTAGCCACTAAAAGGTTGTCTAAGGTATGTATGGCCATCAAACCACACTTAAATTTACCATTCTTTGGGACCTCATAAATATTAAATCGATTTATTATATTCCCATAGGCCATTTCTATATTTCCCAATTCACAATCAATCATTGCCTTGGTGGTAGCCAAGAAATGTCTTCCCAAAATAATCGGGGTGTGGTTGAGCTAGTTTGGTGATTCCATGTCCAGGACGATGAAATCAGCAAGGTAATGTAAATCATTAACCTTGACTAAAACATCTTCCAAAAGACCCCTTGGTTTTGTAATGGATCTATTAACTAACTGCAAGGTTATGTCAGTGTGTTTCAGGTAGCCTAGTCCGAGTTCATCATGCAGTGAGGTGGGGATCACATTAATGGAAGCACCCAAGTCGAGGAGGACCCAGTGAGAAGTAATGTTTCCTATTGTGCAGGAAATCAGTGAGGCTCTTGAGTGCTACTTCTTAGGGGGTCACTTGTTTAAGATCAGTGTGCTTGTGTTATCAGAAAAGACTACTCTCCTATTATTTTCAGATTCTGCTCTATGCTTTTCCTTATATGAATTCAGTAAACCTTTGGTGTTGGCGAGGATTGATCCGATAGCTGTGAGGAGTAAAATGATTGTCAATTTGAAAGCCTGAAGTAAGGACATCCTTTCCTCCAATTTCTCCTCCAACCTTTTCTATTTACCCATACAGCAACAATATACTCCCAGATCAGACTCTGATGTTTCATTGATCACATTCTTAGTTGGGAGTCTAGAATTCTTACTATGAGGCCTAATGGTTTAGACATGGGGTTGGGTGGGTCCCTTGTGTCTACTACCACTCCTCAAGGTGATGGTATTTGTAGTGGCAAAATGCTATTGGTTTGTGCCTTGGGGAGGGTTGGGAAAAACAGGAGGCCCCTGGTTGATTATGGTTGGAACTTGGATTGCTTCGGGAGGGGCTGGGGTAGCCTGATAGATAGAATGAGCTAGAGCATGCGGGTCCCCACCATTACCAAACCCTTGATGCCCAGCACCTTGGTTCTATACATTCCTTAGGTTTTGTACAGGTTGTGATGGTAGAGATATGGGTTGTCGGTTGTTTGCACTAACTCTGGATTGCAAGGTGTCTAACCAAGTTTTGATTTGTTGCATGAGCTGGATCATTGACCCTTGCATTTCTAGCATCTTCAAGTTTAAATTAGCCAGCCTAGTGGGTTGTTGAGCATTCCACATCGTCTGGTTAACCTGATTTGGGAGCAACTGAGTATATACATGACATTGACTCATTGGTTTTCGTGGTACATAATTGTTGGGTCGATATTGGGTTTGCTACCCCAAATCTTTCCAAGAGTTGTGAGGGTGATTTTTCTAACCAGGTTTGTAGGAATTTGAGTAAGGGTTGGACCTAACATTCTCTTATATAAATTGGACATCCTTATATGGTGAGGATGAAGAAGGAACAAAAAATCTATGATCAGAGGCCCCAGTTTGGAATCCATAAGGTTCCGAGAAGAGTTGGCTCGAAGGTCGAGCCGACTCTAGCTAGTTCACAAACTCCCGTCCCATAGGAGCTTGAGAAGAATGGAATCTTGAGCCCTGGGATTGAGTGGATCTAGAAAAATTAGAGTTTCTCGAAATCCACTCTTCCATTCGTTTAGCAACCAGATCCACCTTATCTAATTTATTCCAGATCAATTCCATGTCAAATGTGTGAGAATCTTGGACCTCATTGGCATTTGATCTAGTTTGTTGGGATCAGTTGAAGGTTTCCACGGAGGCATGGTTTACAGAGTTTTCGCTCATTTCCTCAAACAAATCATACACTCTATCTACATCTTTGTTGAGAAAATTGCCTCCACAAGAAGCATCCACATGATTATGAAGTTGATCATTCAACCCGTGATAAAAAATCTACACAAGTTGCCATTTAGGCACCTCGTGGTGTGGTCACTTCTGTAATAGATCCTGGAATCGCTCCTAGGACCCATGAAATGGTTCCCCTGCTGCCGGGAAAAAGTGGTAATTGCTCATCGCAACGCGTTGGTTCACCCAATTGGGAAGAAATTCTTTAGGATGGTCGATTTCAAAGCTGTCTAGGTAGCAATCGATCATCCAATTGTACGATACAAATGTGCGACCTTATCCATAAGTGAATAGGAAAAAAGCCTCATGAGCATATGTTCCTCATCCACATTCCGCAATTTGGTGGTCTGAACCAGACTGATCAGGTCCTCTAAATGTTGGAATGGGTTCTCTGAGCTAAGCTCGTGGAAGTGTTTAATTAAACTCATAACCTGGGGCTTGATCCAAACATCACCAACAAGGATCACAATGCTCAGACGATCCTCATGATATAGACACATCTATTTAGGTTAAAATGCCTATTCCTGCATGTTCCTACGCTTAGATTTTCATTTCATGTTATAAATATTTCATAGCATGAATCATTTTGCACTTAGAATAGTTGTACATATTTTAGGTTAATTAGGTCCTTTTTATGGTAAGGAGAGAAGAAGATTTATTTCAGGGCCTCAGATGGTTGATCGGACCATACGGATCTGATTAGGACAACGATCAGAGTATAATGCCTTTGAAATCATCAAGTTTGGAGAACTGTAGCATCATACAAAATCCGAGGAAGATAAATGGCCAGGGGACAATGCGACATCCATATGGACTTTGGCTGGAAAATTCAACCATATGGATGGATCCAGAGCAACGATTGGAATCCAGCAACGTGGGAATCATCTCGATCTGAGCATCGTGGCACCCTCTACAAAAGAAAGAAGAATGGACTGCTCTGATGGTGCCACATGGCCCCATCCAGGCTGCCCAACATCGGCCAACAGCAATGAACCTTGGACAATCGCAGCCGCACAGTGCATGCTCGCACACGTGGGCGCAACACTACATGGGGAACACAAGTGCATGAAAAGCGTAGTGCGCGATGCACGCACCAGTGAAGGATAGGCACGGATCTTCAGTGACATGGGCCTTTAGTGAAGCTTGCAGTTGTCACTAATGGTCTGCACACGATAGTAGGAGTAATTGATGGGTGGATCTTCAACGGCAGCTATAGCGACGTTTATAGACGTCAGTAAAGACCCAGATGCAAATTTATTCTTCCTCCTCCACTATAAAAGGACCTA
Organism: Thalassia testudinum; assembly: GCA_037157565.1. NCBI lineage: Eukaryota > Viridiplantae > Streptophyta > Magnoliopsida > Alismatales > Hydrocharitaceae > Thalassia > Thalassia testudinum. The sequence continues at coordinate 16,443,935 of JAZHRO010000063.1, forward strand.
CCCACCACCATTCCAAACCATCTCTTCCTTTCTTCCTTTCACCACCTCCAAGGCTCTAAAGGGAGCTAGTCCCAAGCTCGAGATGGTCTTTTAGAGTAGAAAATCAAATAGTTTTCCCTCCCCTCATCCCCATCCGTGGAGCATCCCATGGCTATCCTCTCATCACCCTTCGGGAAGAAGATCCCCGCCACGATGCCATCCTACCCCATCCTCCATCATTTAGCTCCTCCCCCTTCATCCTACTCCTCACCACCTTCCTCTAGGCAATGTCAGAGTGAGTCATCCTCCGAGCAACCATTGAGGGGGATTTTTCTCACCTCTTTCTATCTTTAACGCTTTCGTAGTGTAGTTTTCCTGCTTTCGTAGTTGTAACAAACAGTTGTTCATGAATAGATGATTGTTTCTCTCTCTCTTTCTCCCTCTCTCTCTTACATTTTTGCAAGTAGATAAAGTTTTCATCGACCTAATCTTTTGCCCTATTAAAAATACCAAAAAAATTTGAGAAGACAAAAATTAACTAAACAAATAAAAAAGAAACACGGATTTTCAAAACCAATCGTTCGCCTCCCGTGTTCGAACCGGGAGTCCCTTGGAGTTTAGATATAAATCTTATTTGACCACGAGTTTTGCAACTACGATGACGGGTTACTTGTAACCCTGATTTCAAACTCACGAAACACATGCGATTGGCGTCGTTGCCAGGGAGGCAATGCTCTTTTGTTTTTCTTGCATTTTTTCCACCTTACGTAACTTTTATCTCACGCTTTCTCTGATCTCACTCCTCTGAGGCGGGCCAAAGCGGTTAGCTCGGAGAAAAGTGCGGATGATGGTTTTGTAAGTTTATCCCCACCACCCCCACCCACTAGTTCATTTCACCACACTAATAACTCAAACCCAAATCAACTTTGGTGCTTTTTATAAACCATATGATAGATTTGTTTGTTTGTTTGCCACCCCCACTCATCTCAACCCCACATATATAACAAGAAAAAGAAAAAATCTTCTTTTATGGGATTTTCTTAAAAATACACACTTAACACCGAGAAATTCTCAACCTAAGGCACACAATCACATCGCTTCTACCACTTAACCGATATCTGACCTGTGGACCCGATACACTTAATTCAACACATAAATGAGTAGAAATCTGAATAGGTGAAAGATTTCAATGTGTCATAACTAACTGGTGCAATAGGCCAATTGATTGAACTATTTGGGCCACACCACTTAAGATAAAAGCGATTCATCAAGTAGCTTGCCACTTAGGGTTGATTTTTAGGACTGAACCAGGCACTCCACATTTTATTTTTGATTTTTAATGGAACATATCTACACCAGTGCTTTAGAAACATGGAGTGTTCTACTGAAACTTGATTGAATGTACCAAAAGATTAAACCCTAAAAGCTACTAAACAAGGTTGAACCCCAAAGAATACATCATCAAATAATCTTGTTTGAAAACCCTGGTTGTGCATGCACAAACATTTTAACTGATCATTAAGGACATAACCCATCTAAAGGGCCCATCACATTCCTGAACCACCATTGTCTCAAGCCTAACTAAAATTGATTAGACATTGGCCCTAAGGACTGGTTCACTTGTCAGGATCTAGATTGAGATTGTTCATGATGAACCTGCTTGTACTAGTAAATCTGATGTCTGGCTATGGGAGTAGCATCAAATGACTACAACTGGGGGGTACACTAGGAACTAGAGGAGCAAGACAAAGAAAGAACCTTCTCCCCATTCCTTCCTTCTAACTGGTTGGATTGCCTTGGCATAAGTAGAGTAAATCATCCATAATCTTAGGATGGATTCTGAGAGTCTGTAGACCTTTAGGCACCCACACAAGGATAGGTTTGGTTGATTGTACTATAGGGAACCTTTCTCTATTCTGTTTTCTCTCCTACTCCACATTTTATTCCACCCATTTCCAATCCTACCCTCCTACCAACACGTATCCTCAAGATGATTACTATCCTGACTCAACTTATGATTACCCATTCACTAGCCGGGATAACCATGATTGGGGATACGAATCCAGACCTCAGTGTCTAGGGCCTAACCTTGGACAACAAGACTATGACTACTGTCCTTCCCAAAGCTACAATAATTATAGAGCTCCATCCTTTGATGATCAACCTAGCCAGATCTACAACCATGAAGGATATGCTTGTTATTGTAGTTACCCTCCCTAGAATTACACTGAATATAGGTCACTACCATTCTTTAAACAACCTGAAATGACCTACTATCAGGGAAGGACCCGAGAACCTCGATATCATTACTCGCCTAGATTTAACCTAAACCCACCTAACCCCGAACTAAACCAGTCGGTTCAGGTGAACTAGATTGAGGATAGGGTGTTGGCTAATTTGAGGAACACTATACAATCATTAGAAGCTCAGCCAACACCATGCATAGAAGCACTGGAGCCTATGATGAAAATGATTGATGAACTTAATAGTTCTTTACTGGATTTGCTCCAAAATGTTAGGGATAGGGACCAAGGTGAGTTTCTTCTTGGGAAATTGTCGAGGTTGAGGATGAAATTTATGGTTGCCTTAGTCAAATCTTGGGATGATTCTTAAGATGAACCCCCATTAGGAGAGCCAATGTCTGAACCTACTTAAATGCCTGTCTAGGGGGATACATATTATGAGATTGGAGATGTCTAGGTTGGGCAAGAGCAAGCATTTGTGGATGAATCGAGTTTCTGACCCGAGACTCTAGAGCTAGGGAATGATGAAAAATATGTCTCCACGGACCATGAAATGACTTATGATTTTGAGACATATATAAATGGGGATCATGGATTCTTTGATTCTAAGGGTGAGGAATCTCTTAGTGAAGTCCAACTTGAGCAAAAAGAAGATTTTAATGAGACAAATGGGCTTGAGGGGCTTGAAGAGCCATGTGATAGCCCAGTCATTGAATGTTTTGATTCGATTGGGGATAACTTGGAGGATTCGAATCCTCATTTACTTAATGATTCAATCAGTGACCCCATTCCTCATCTGCACCCCGAAGAGTTGACTTCCGAGATCATTATGCCCAAGTCAATCTTGATTCAGCCATGATTTCTAGACATGAGAGAATCATATTGGGTGAATGATATGCTAGAGGTCCTGGAGCCTGAGCCCTTGATGTTGGAAGATAGAATTGTTGAAATAAAAATTTGGGAGGCTAATAATGAGGGAAATTTGATTTTGGATCTAAGGGTACCTATTAACTTGAATCGACCTACTTTCTACTAGGACCCTTATGATATCTTTCACATGCAACCCAAGCTCGAAATAACTGATTATTTTTCTAAGCTAGATGCTAAGTGGACAATCGCAGCTATTGAGCCATCTTTACCTGTTGTCCGACACTTTAGTCTTGGGTTGCACACCCCTAAACTACAGACCTGGCCTCGCAAGCACAACAACCTTTGGTTTTGGGTGATTTTCATCTAGAACCTGAGAACCACTCGACCTTGGCGCATGGATCTGCACCAAAATCTGGTCCATGTCTGTGGACATCTGCTGGCGGGTTTTAGGATAAATTTTTTTATTTTGATTCTGACCCGCGCTTATGAATTCTCAATTTCCTCTTTGTATGTATATTACGCCTAGCTGAAGGCATGAAACTTAGCGCATCTATATATTCTCCTCTCTGCGGAGTTGACCGGGTTGCCACGAAATTCAGGTGATATTCTATTTACTCTAACCTTTTCATGTCTTTGTTTTTAAAATGAGGACATTACATCATTTAGGCATTGGGGGTGGATAATCAATTCCTGAAATCATTATGTTAACTACATAGAATTTCTTTTAGTTTGATATAAAATTAAAAAATATATATTTTGAAAATTTGAAAAAGATAAAAATGAAAGAAATTAGGAAAAGAGAACTTAGGCATTTGGAAGTTATTAACTTTAGGAAATAATACGATAGGACTTGAATACTTAGACTCTTCAGGTCTTCGACCTTAATTAGCCTAGGTGTCCACTCGAATGTGGACTTAATCTAGAGTCCTCGCCAAGTCAATCTTATTTTAATTCGGTAAATAAATTAGGGTGATAAGTATACGACTTATCAACCCACCCTCTGATTTGAGGGGACTTTAAGCCTAAGCATCTACACACTTTTGGCACTAACTCACTTTTCGGCAATTTCTTCAAAAATTGGGTAGCTAATTAACTATCTATGGTGGTATGGCTGGCAACTTGTTGGTGGTAATAGCTCATCGGCCGGTTGTTAGAGCCCAGCCACAAGACCATTTTTGTTGTACTACCTTTAGGTAAATCTTAGTGCAGGGAAGCCACCTACATTAAAAAAAAAAATAAAGAAAAAAGGAAAAGAAAAAAAAAAAAGGAGAAAAAATAAACAAATAAAATCACACTTCACCGCACGAGTATGGTAGGCAAGTTGTTATGGGTAATAGCCCATTGGCCGATTGTCCAGAGCCCAACTCACAGAAATGCACAATAATTCCCAAAGCACTTAGGGAAGAAGCAGAGAAGTAAAATAAACCAGGGAGATATACACTGGGTTCGCCCTTGTATTGACCCCATAAATAAATGTAGGGAGAAAGTTACTGTTCAAAAAGATAAACCTCTAGGCAAGGTTACCTAGGGTCGTAGAAACCTGAAGTCCATTCTAATAGCCTCCTAGTGAGTCTTTCACTCTTTTCACTAGATTCATATCACTTAGAGTCCTTTCGAGTCTTGGGCAGGTCGGGTAGCAATAAAAAGTTATCCTAGAACTCTGAAACTCCAAAAGTACAAAAAAAATTAGAAAAGAAGAAAAATAAAAGAAATGTATCTTCCATTTTCAAATAAGGTGAGGACTTGGGCAGCCTACATTCTGGCAGGCACCCGGGTACTGTTGAGTTTTCATTGTTTAGGACCTTAGTTTAAACTTTCTATTGTTAAGAAATGAATTAGGCCTAAGCGATCTTTTCCTAATTTTGATTTTATACAAAGCATATAGTTTAATTTTGCTAGGAACTAGCTAAAGATAGGCATGGAGGTATGATATAGACACATCTATTTAGGTTAAATTGCCTATTCATGCATGTTCCTAGGTTTAGATTTGCATTTCATATTATAAACATTGCAAAGCATGCACCATTCAACATTTAGAGTAGTGTATTTTAGGTTAATTAGGTCTTTTCTATGGTCAAGAGAGAAGACTTATTTCAGGGCCTCAGATGGATGATCAAACTGTACAAATCTAATTAAGACGACGATCAGAGGCTGACGCCTCTGAAATACTCTAGATTGGAGAACCGTATCATCGTACGAAGTTCGAGGAAGATCAACAACCAGGGGGCAATGTGACATCCATGTGGGTTTTGAATGGAAAATCCGACCATACGGATGGATCCAAAGCGACGATTGCAGTCAAAAAATGCAAGAATCATCTCGATTTGAGCATTGTGGCTTCCTCAACAAAAGAGAGAAGAATGGACGACCTAGGTGGCACCACGTGGCACCATTCCAGGCTGCGCAACGCTGGCTAGAAACAGCGCACCTCGCACAACTGTAGTGACACGCAGCAGCAGTGCACCACGCACAGTAGTAGCTGTGCGTAGCAGCAACGCAGCGCCTACCAGCGCGCACGTGCACTAAACGGCATGGGGAGTACAACCGCTTGAAGCCCGCAGCGCGTGATGCGCGCACCAACGAAGCTTGTGCCAGCGGAGAATAGGCACGGATCTTCAAAGACGTGGGCCTTTAGTGATACTTGTCACTCACACTAATGGCCTGCATGTACCAGTAAGAGGAATTGAAGGGCGAATCTTCAGCAACAGCTGCAATGACATTGGCGGATACCAGTAATGACCCAGATGCGAATTTGTTCTTCCTCCTACACTATAAGAGGACCTACCCACCACCATTCCAAACCATCTGTTCCTTTCTTCCTCTCACCACCTCCAAGTCTCAAAAGAGAGCTAGTCCCAAGCACGGGATGCTCCTCTAGAGTAGAAAATCAAATAGTTTTCCCTTACCTCATCATCATTCGTGGAGCATCCCATGGCTGCCCTCTCACCGTCATTCAGGAAGAAGATCCTTGTTGCTATGCCGTCCTACCCCATCCACCATCTTCCGACTCCTCCGTCGTCCTGCTCCTCACCACCTTCCTCCGGGAGACATTAGAGCAAGTCATCCTCTGAGCAACCGTCGAGGGGTATTTCTCTCACCTCTTTCTATCTTTTACGCTTTCGTATAGTAGTTTTCCTAGTTTCGTAGTTGTAACAAACAGTTGTTCATTAATAGATGACTGTTTCTCTCTCTCTCTTTCTCCCTCTCTCTCTTACATTTCTGTAAGTAGATAAAGTTTTCATCGACCTAATCTCTTGCCCTGTTAAAAATACCAAAAGAATTAGAAAATACAAAAATGAAATAAACAAATAAAAAGTGAAATGTGGATTTTCAAAACCAAACGTTTGCCTCCCTGTGTTCGACCCAGGACTCCCTCGGAGTTTCAGTATAAATTTTATTTGACAAGGTATGCAACTGCGACGACGGGTTACTTGTAACCCTGATTTCAAACTCGTGAAACATGTGCGATCACCTCATAATTTGAAGGATTATAAAAATCATTCAAGGGTCGAGCACCGTGACCATTCATTCATTGGAACAATTGCTGCATCTACTGCAATAGGTCCAATTGCCTCTGAATCAGCTCTTGCTGCTTCAGGGGTGGGGGAGGTGGTTGTTGACCAGCCATGGGATCTGCATGGCTAGAACTCAACCGTTGCCATCGAGAATGTTCTACAGGTCCTTCCAAGCTTGGGTTCAATGACCTCCTTCGAAGCATACACTAGAAGGAGGTCAGAAGGATGGGAAAAAGAAGCCCTGCTGCACAAAAAAAAATGCCAGCCTATCCCTAGATTGGGTAGCCTATAGACCTCTGTCTCAGGAATAAACTCTAACCACAAAGTGAATTTGGTGTTGTCCTTACTCCCAAAAGTGGTAAAGTTGGGCCGACGAAGTTGAGGGAGTGTGTCCCCAAGACCACTAATTATGCCAAACTTGTACTTAAGTCATTTGACAATCAGGCCCCCCAACTTAGCACCTTTTAGAGTAAGCAGACGTCACTAATTCAAAGCACATTCAAGAGAGTACCTTGAAATGGACATGTGAATCCTAGGGCCAATGTCTACTCAATTTTAGTTAGGCTTGGGACGGTAGTGCTCTCGGAATGTGATGGGCCCTTAATGGGTTGTGCCCTTAGTGATTTGTTTGAGAATGTGTGTTTGCATAACCAAAAGGCTTCAAGCAAGATTATTGAGGATGAAGTGAGTTCTAAGATTCAGATCTTACTTAGTAGCTTTTAGGATTCAAGTATTAGGTATATTCAACCAAATGTTCGAGAGGCAAACCAAGTTTGAAAGCATGTGTTGAAGTATTTTCCTTAATAGACCAAGAAAATATGGAGTGCCTGGCTTAACCTAACTATTGAAACCTACGGGCAACTATAAGATGAATTTCTCTTAGATTAGGTGGTACAGCCCAAACAATTCAATCAACTGGCCCAGATGAACCACCAATTAAGGCACACAAAAGGTGATTAACCTAGTCTAATTTCTACTCCATTATGTGTTGATTTGTATGTGTACCAGTTCCATAGGTAGGAATCCCCATTGAGTAGATAAAATCACAAAAGATTATGTGGCTCAAATGTGGATGTATGTAGTGTGTATGTTGATTTGTCCCAAAATCACAAGATAATTTTTTTTCTATATGCAGGGGTGAGATGAGTGCAGGTGGCAAACAAGACAAATAGATTCTATCCTAGGGTTTATGAAAACACTTAAGTAGATTAGGTCTTGGTTATTGATGTGGTGAAAGTGAAACCGATGGAAAGGAATGTGGGGCACTTACAATCCACTCTATCCGCACTTTACTCCGATCTACCATACTTGGATCTCCTCGCTAGGGTACCTACAAGAAAATAATCAGAGGCAAGTAGGGTTAGTAATAAGTAAATGCAAAGAAACATGAAAAACACGAAACCAAATTTCGTTGCCTCCCTGGCAATGGCGCCAAAATGATTAGTGGGTTTTTGCGAGAGAAATTTCAGGTTAGGAGAAACCTATCATTGTAGTCGTAAAAACACATTTTCAAATAAGATTTTTACCAAAACTCTAAGGGAGTCCTGGGTCGAACACAGGGAGACAACATTTGCTTTCGTTGAAATCCACGCTTCACTTTGTTTGTTTTTGGTGTTTTTAGGTTTTTGTTAAATTTTTTGTGTTTTTGTTGTAAAGAAATAAACAAGATGGCACACAAAGTGGAGAGAAACAAATCTGATATAATGAAATGTTGTTCATTACAATATATGGAAATATGACAAAAATAGCAGAGATAGAGGTGAGATGGAATCTCCAAAATTGGCTGTTTGGCGAGACGATGATGCTTGGCGGCAACTTGAATGGATGGGGTGAGAAGCTGGACAATGGGGATGAGATGTAGGAGGATGCCAAGTAGAGGAATGCTTCACCAAGGCTCATAATGGAGATAAGGAGGTGGAGGTGATCTTCTACTAGAATGTAGTAGGGAGGATGGCTCCAAGGCTCCCTATGAAGGTATTGAGAGGGACAAGGAATATTTGGTGGCATAGGGGATTGCTACACTAGTATGGAACCTTTGGAGCTTGGGAATGAGCTCCTGGGAGCTTTGAATGGCTTCTAGAGCTCTAGATTAGGTGGGAGTAGGAAAGATAGAGTTGCCTAGGCAAGTTAGGTGTGTAGGTCTTTATTTAGTGGATGGGATGGGGCTAGAAATGGACACAGGGTTATTAAAGACCTTCAGGATGTTGATATAGCTCCAACTCAAGCATTACTATAGCCACTTCATGCCTGCTTATGTATGAGCAATGCCGGCCCTCCATCACATGTGCAGATCGTGCTTGTGTGCGTTGCTGGTGCTCGTAGGTGCATGCTGTTGTGCGTGCTGGTGTGCACGCGGCTGGTTTGCTAGCATGCACTGGTGTGCAGCCAACTAGCAAATTGGGGGGGCTCTACGGGTCTCAAACCCACGCCCCTCCCTTGGAGGCTGGGTCTTCAACCGATGAGCCAAGCTGATCGAAGTGTCTAGATGATCCGTTGTGGGTGTGAGGTGGATGAGGGCTCTCAACCAATGGATTTGCATCCAATGGCTGAGATTACTTGTTGGATGGCCTTTAGAAGTATGCGAAGCGACCTTGGGCTCTCCAGATGGTGCCACATGGTACCATCTAGACCGTCCGCCTTTCCATGCTTGGAGAGGATGCCATGGTTCTCAGATCGAGGTCATTTCCACGCTGTCCGACTATGATTGTCACTCTAGATCCATCCATACAGTCGTATTCTTCATCCGATGACAGTAAAGATGTCACATTGCCTCATGGCCATAAAATGTCAGAATTACTACACAATATAGACAAATTGTCCTAAATGCAATGTAATGCATATTATGCATTATTTATACTTATGGAATGCAATTCTAGGCTTAGGAACTTTCATAAATAAGCATTTCATCATGAATTTATGCATGTTTAACATTAAGGATAGGGGCCCAGGTGAGTTTTTGCTGGGGAAATTGTCAAGATTGAGGATGAAATTTGTGGTTGCTCTAGCCCAATCGTGGAATGATTATCAAGATGAACCGCCTTTTGGAGAGTTAATGTCAGAACCCACTCAGGCACCAATCGGTGGGGACATATTTTATGAGATCTGGGATGACCAAGTTGGTTTAGAGAAATCCATTGCGGATGAACAAATTTTCTCACCCGAGATTACCAAGCTAGGGAACAAGGAAAAATATGTCCCCATGGACCATGAAATGATAGACGATTTTGAGACATATATAAATGAGGATAAGGAATTCTTTAATTCAGAGGGTGAAGATTCTTTACATGAAGTCTCACTTGAGCCTAACGAAAATGATTTTAGTGAGACAAACGAGCTCGAGGAGCATGATGAACCATTTGATAGCCCGATATTGAAGATTGTGATCCGGTTGGAGCTAACTTAGAGGATTTGAATCCTGATTTACTAGAAGATTCAATCAATGGCCCCATTACTCTACCACACCCCGTTGAATATATATTGGTAAATTTTAAATTATCAAACCCAAGTGAATCTTGATTCAGCCACAATTTCTGGACTTGGGTAAATCTCATGGGGTGAATGTTACACTAGATGTCCCAAAACTCGAACACTTGATATTGGATGATAGGAATTTGGAAGTTAAAATCTAAGAGGCTAATTTTGAGGGACATACAATTTTGGATCTAAGGGTTCCTATTGACCTGAAACCACCTACCTTCTATCAGGACCTTTATAATATCTTGGATGTGCAACCCAAGATCAGAATAATTGATTATCTTTTTGAGTTGAACTCTAAGTGGACACCCAAATTTATGGAACTAGATCTACCCATTTTTTGCCATTTTCGACTTGGGTTGCAACCACAAAGCCGTAGGCCCAACCCCACAAGCACAATGATCTCTAGTTCTGGGTGATTTTCATCCGGAACCTTAGAACCACTCGACCCTCGGGCTTGGGTTTGCACCACAATTTGGTCCACATATGTGGACATCTTCTGCTGATAAATTTAAGGATCAATCTTTTATTTCTGATCTTGACCCCCAGTTGTGAATTCTTAATTTCTTCTTTGTTTATATATTATGCCTAGCTAAAGGCAAAAAACTTAGCAGGTGTGTATATTCCTTCTCCACGGAGCTGACCAGATTTTCACGAAACTCAGGTGATATTCTATTCATTCTTCCCTTTTCATGTCTTTATTTTTACAATGAGAACATTGTATCATTTACGCATGGGGGTGGATACTTAATTCTGAAATTATTTTATTGGCTCTGTTCAATTTATTTAATTTTATTTAAAAAAATTTAAAATTCAAAAATTCCAAAAAAATTAGAATTAGGAGAAGAGAACTCAGGCATTAAGAGTTATTAACTTGGGGAGATGATACGTTACGACCTGAACACTTAGAATCTTCTGGTCATCGAGCTTAATTAGCCTAGGTGTCCACTAAAATGTGGACTTGGTCTTGAGTCCTCGCCAAGTAATCTTATTTTAAGTTGGCCAATAAATTGGGGTGATAACTACACGACTTATTAACCCACCTTCAGTTTTGAGAGGACTTTTAGTGTAAGCATCTGCACACGTTTTGCACTAACATGCTTTCGAATGATTTTTTTTGGAAATTAGTTAGCTAATGAGCCTTCTAGGGTGATATGCCTGGCAAGTTGTCGATGGTAACAACTCATCGGCCGATTGTCCAGAGCCCAACCACATGACCATTCTCTTCCTGCTTCCTTTAGGTAAATCATAGATCAGGGAAGCCACCTAGTTTGGAAAAGAAAAATGAAAAAAAAATACCAACAAAAAAAAGGAAAAAACAAAAGGAAAAGGTGAAAATATAAAATAAAATGAGCCACACTTCATTGCACAAGTATGGCTGGCAAGTGGTCGGTGGTAACACCTCATTGGCCGATTGTCCAGAACCCAGCTCACAAAAATTGACAAATAATTCCCAAAACACTTAGGGAAGAAGTTGGGAAGTAGAATAAATCGGGAAGATATACAAAAATGAAAAAAAATACCAAAAAAAAAAAGGAAAAAACAAAAGGAAAAGGTGAAAATATAAAATAAAATGAGCCACACTTCATTGCACAAGTATGGCTGGCAAGTGGTCGGTGGTAACACCTCATTGGCCGATTGTCCAGAACCCAGCTCACAAAAATTGACAAATAATTCCCAAAACACTTAGGGAAGAAGTTGGGAAGTAGAATAAATCGGGAAGATATACACTGGGTTCGCTCTTGTGTTGACCTTGTAAAAAATAAAAAAAAGTAGGGAGAAAGCTACGGATCGAAAAGATAAACCTTTAGGGAGAAACTCTTATGGTCACCTAGGGTCGTAGAAACCTGAAGTCTATTTTAACGATGCCTAGTGAGCTATTGCCTTTCACAGGATGCTTAGAACATAAAGTTCTTTTCGAGTCTTGGGTGTGTTGGGTAGCTGTGGAAAGCTGCCCTGAAACCCCAAACTCCAAAAAAAGAAAATCCAAAAAATTAGAAATGAAGAAAAGAAAAAAAAAAAGTCTTTCCTTTTCAAAATAAGGCGAGGAGATGGGCGGTCTACATTTTCGCAAACACATGCATTGTTGAGTTTTTGTAATTAGGTCCTTAGTTGAAATTTTCTAATGTAATCAACAAATCTTGCCTAAGTAATTAGACCCTAATTCTATTTTTATACATAGCATTTAGTTTGATTGCTAGGGACTAGCAAAAGATAGGCATGCGGGTATGATGTAGACACATCGATTTAGGATAAAATGCCTATTTATGCATATTCCTAGGTTTAGATATGCATTCCATAGCATAAATATCGTGGAGCGTGTGCACGAGTGTTGCACGTGGGGTGCATGAGCTGGAGCTTTAGCGACGTTTACGTTGGATCTTTAGCGACATTTACAGTTGTCACTAAATGTCTTACATATGAAATGGATCCATTCCTCCACTATAAAAGGACCCCTACCCGTCCCACTCTTCTTCATCTCTTCCTTTCTCTCCCTCAGCACCTCCAAGGCTCCAAAGAGGGCTTGTCCTAATCCCGGATGCTCCTTGAGCGATGCTTGTTCCCTCCTCTCACTCTCATTCGTGGAGCATCCCGTGGTTGTCTTCTCACCATCTTCTGGAAGATAAACATTTGGCGATCCGATATCTTGCTTTCCAAAAATACCAAAAAAATTAGGAAAAATAAAAACAATAAAAATAAATAAAATCGAAGTGTGGATTTCAAAACCAAACGCTCGCCTCCCCGTGTTCGACCCAAGACTCACCTGGAGTTTCGATTATAAATTTTATCAGTTAATAGATTTTCATGCACTGTGACGATGAGTTTTCTAACTCAAATCTTTTTGCATACGAAATTCATGCTCACCATTTGTATATTTTGCTTAGTTAAAGGCAATAAACATAGCACATGTGTATACTCCTTCCTCTTTATGAAGCCAATCGGATTATCACGAAATTCAGGTGATACTCTGCTTAATCCGCCCTTTTCATGTCTTTACTTTTACAATGAGGACATTACATCATTTAGGTAGGGGGGTGGATACTTAATCCAGAAATTATTTTGTTAGCACCGTAAAATTTCTTTTACTTTCATAAAAATAAATTATTAAAATTCAAAAAAAAAAATAGAATTAGGAGAAGAGAACTTAGGCATTAGGTGTTGTTAACTTTAGCAAATGATACTTTATGACTAAAATACTTAGACTCTTCAGGTCTTTGACCTTAATCGGCCTGGGTGTCCACTAAAATGTAGACTTGGTATCGAGTCCTCGCGAAGTTAATTTTATTTTAATTTAGTAAACAAGTAAGAGTAATAAGTACATGACTTATCAACCCACCCTCTGATTTGAGGGGCCTTTAAGTCTAAAGAATCTACACACTATTTGCACTAACTCACTTTTCAATGATTTTTATAGAAATTAGGTAGCTAATGAACCTTCTAGGGTGGTATGGCTGGCAAGTTGTCAGTGGCAACAACATATTTCTAGTTGTCTTGTGTCCAACCACACGACCATTCTCTTCCAATTGGCTTTAGGTAAATGTTAGATCAGGAAAGCCACCTTCTTTGAAAAAGAAAAACAAAGAAAGAAAAAACCCAAAAAAAGAAAAAAATGAAAAAAGGAGAAAAACATAAAATAAAATAAGCTACACTTCACCATACGACTATGGCTGGCAAGAGGCCAGTGGTAATAGCTCATTGACCGATTATCTAGAACCTAGCTCACAAAAATACACAAAAAATTCCCAAAACACTTAGGGAAGAAGTGAGGAAGCAAAATAAACTGGAGAGATATACATTGGGTTCGCCCTTTTGCTGACCCCGTAAAAAATAAAAAAAGTTGGGAGAAAGCTACTGATGGAAAAGATTAACCATTAGGCAGAAACTCTTAAGGTGACCTAGTGTCGTATAAACCTGAAGTTCATTTTAATGGCCACCTAGTGACTTTATCACCTTTCACATGATGCTTAGAACATAAAGTTCCTTTCGAGTCTTCGGTGGGTTGGGTAGCCGTAGAAAGCTGACTCAAAACCCTAAACTCATAATAAAAGTCCAAAAAAATTAGAAAATAAGAAAAGCAAAAAAAAATTTATCTTCCCTTTTCAAAATAAGGTGAGGACGTGGGCGATCTACATTTTGGCAGACACCCGAGCAAAGTTGAGTTTTTGTAATTAGGTCCTTAGTTGAAATTTTCTAATGTAATCCACAAATCTTGCCTAAGTGATTAGACCCTAATTCTATTTTTATACATAGCATTTAGTTTGATTTTGCTAGGGAATGGCGAAAGAAAGGCTTGGGGGTATGATGTAGACACATTTATTTAGGATAAAATGCTATTTTATGCATGTTCCTAGGCTTGGATATTCATTCCATATTATAAATATTGCATAAGATGCATCATTCTACATTTAGAGTAGTCTACATAAATTCTTGGTCAATTGCATCCTTTTATTGCCAGGAGAGAAGGAGATCCATTTTATGGCCTTGAATTGATGATCTAACCATATGGATCTGATCAGGACGACGAATGGAGTCCAACGACTTTGAAATCGTCTTGATCGGAGTTCTGTAGCTCATTATGAAGTTTGAGGAAGATTAAAGGCCAAGGGGTAAGGTGGCACCAATCAGAAGCACAGATCCCCAATCCGACTGCATGGATGAATCTGGATCGACGATCACAACCCGACAGCATGAAAATCAACCCAATCTGACATCGGTGGCATCGTCTACAAAGCACAGAAGATGGACACCAGAATGACACCACGTGGCGCCATCCCATATGCCCTCAACCATTGCCCCTCTACAATGGTGCCTTCCCTCATGAGATCTGGGTCATTGGATGTCCATCTAATGACTCTTGCACAACCATGTCACCTCTCTTCCCACAACCTAACTCTCTAAGAGATGATAATCATTGGATCTCCATCCAACGGTTCCGAGCAATCACGCTTCGCTGGATCTTTAAGACAATCTGCGACGATAGCAGGTTCGTGACGAGTTGCACTCTCCAAGAGAGGGAGTAAGTTCGAAACCCGCCGCACCCCCTCGCAGCACAGCTTGAGTGAGCAACTAAGTTGAGCTGGCTGATTTGGATCGAGTGATGTAGACCTCCCCATGCAGGGCAGCAGATGCAGCTGCATGTGCATGCACGATAGCACACCCAGTTCAACATCTAATTAGATGCGCCAACTGAGCATGCGATCCTCGCACGTTCGTGACCGTCAATCGAGCATCTAAAGATGAGAAGGCGAGTGGGCAAGCACAACTACGAGTGAACATGAGCTGGAAACCTTCAGTGACGTTTAGGCCGAAGCTTCAGCGACGCCTTTGATGCCACTAAATGCCCTATACAAGAAATGTTCCCTCTCCTCCATTATAAAAGGGGCCCTACACATCCGATTCTTGTTCATCTCTTCCTTTCTCTCCCTTACCACCTCCAAGGATCTAGAGAGAGCTTGTCCCAAGCCTGGGATGCTCCTCTAGAGTAGAAAGTAAACATTTTTCCCACCTCTTACCCCCATTTGTGGAGCATCCCATGGTCGTCCTCTCACTGCCTTCAAGAAGAAGATCCTCGTCGCGACACTGTCCTAGCCCACCCTCCGTCCTTCGGCTCTGTCCTTGTTCATCCTGCTCTTTACTATCTTCCTTAAAGCGACATCAGAGTGAGTCATCCTCCAAGCTTCCATTTGGGGAACTCTTCTCACCTCTATCGATCTTTTACTGCTTTCTAGTGTAGTTCTCCACTTTCTTATCTATAGTTGTAGCAAACTATTTGAGATATACATTGATGATCTCTCTATCTCTCTCTCTCTTTCTCTCTCTTTCTCTTATTTTGTAAGTAGACTAGTTGATTTCATCGATCTGATCTCTTGCCCTATTAAAATACTAAAAAAATTATAAAAGACAAAAAGAAAAAAAAAAAATATTTAAGTGCAAATTTTATGCCAAATGTTCGCCTTCCTATGTTCAACCTAGGACTCTCTTAGAGTTTCAGAATAAATCTTATCTAGTTGTAGACTTATACGCACTACAACTATCGATTTTCTAACTAAAATCCTTTCGCGTATGAAATCATGCACATTAGTCACCAACCCGAAAGGTGTTATTAAGGAACTTATCATCAAGGTCAAGGATTTCTATTTTCCTTTCGATTTCCTCGTCCTTGACATGGATGTACCGGAACAATTAAGGAACATGCCCATCATTTTGGCTGGTCCGTTCATAGCTACCCCTAAGGCCAATATAAACTATAAAAATGGTAGTATGGAAATCGCCTTAGGGAATAGAAAATTGACACTTGATATTTTTAAGGCAATTAATAAGTTTGAGGATTATCGATATATTGAGGAACTTGAGGATACTGACCATGTTACTGAGATATGTATGGATAACACTATTCTTGAGGATTCCACCCATACCAACGAGCCTAACCCACAACCCTTTGTGGCAAAATTGTCACACTCTAAAGAGCTTATTGATTTTATTCATTCAAAACCACTTCCTTCGGATCATCCTGATGAATCTTCATCAGGATCCTATCTGCCTTCTACGCTAAGCCCACCCTAGCATGAGCTTGAACCATTGCTTGATAGTCTAAAATACATGTTCTTAGGACCTAAAAAGATGCTCCCTATGATTATCAGTGCCAAATTAAGTAGGGAGCAAGAGTTGAAATAAGTTAAGGTCCTTAAGGCACATAAAAAGATAATTGGTTGGACCATTCATGACGTTAGGGTGATTGAGCCATCTTATTGTAATCATCATATTTATATAGAAGATGGATCTCGCCCTTCTCACCTGATGTAGAGTAGATTAAACCCCAAGATGTGAGAAGTGGTCAAGATGGAAATCACTACGTGGCTTGATGTAGGAATAATATACCCAATCTTGGATAGTCCCTAGGTTAGTCCAGTGTAAGTTGTTCCAAAGAAAGTAGGGATAACCGTAGTGACTAACGAGAAAGGAGAATCTTTTTTGACTCATTTAGCTTCCTCATGGAGAGTCTGTATTGATTACAATAAGCTGAATATAACCACGAAAAAGGATCATTTCCATTGCCCTTCATCAATCAAATCCTTGAAAGGTTAGCCAGGAAAAAGTATTTCAATTTCCTGGATGGTTATTCAGGATATAACCAAGTCACTATCCATCCTGAAGGCTAGGAAGAGACAACCTTCAGCTGTCCCTAAGAAACAATTGCATTTTGTAGGATGCCATTTGGGCTTTGCAATGCACTTGCGACTTTTCAAAGGTCCATCCTAGCTATCTTCTCCGACATGGTGGTAGATTGTGTTGTGGTATTCATGGATGATTTCTCTATTTTCAGAGATTCTTTTGTGTCATTCCTGGCTAATTTGGAATTGATCGTAAAGAGATGTATCCAAACTCGATTGGTCCTAAGCTGGGAGAAGAATCACCTCATGACACAAGAAGGCATTATCTTGGGTCATGTAGTCTCTAATCAAGGAATTGAAGTTGGCAAAGCTAAGGTGGTTGTTATGTCCAAACTTCCCTTACCCACATCTATTAAACAAATCCAATCATTCCTTGCTCATGTGGTTTTTTATCAGAGCTGCATCAAGGACTTCGTGAAGGTTGCTTTGCCCTTAAGTAAACTTCTAGACAAAGATAAGCTATTCGAGTTAGATGAATCGTGCCACAAGCCATTTGATTTACTTAAAATGATAGTCACATGTGCTTCGGTGTTGTAACCACCGGTCTGGACAACCCCATTTGAGACTATGACCAACACTTCTGATTATGCGGTTGGGGCTCTTTTAGGTTAGATGA
Source organism: Thalassia testudinum (assembly GCA_037157565.1). Taxonomy (NCBI): domain Eukaryota; kingdom Viridiplantae; phylum Streptophyta; class Magnoliopsida; order Alismatales; family Hydrocharitaceae; genus Thalassia; species Thalassia testudinum. Next base: position 16,461,804 of record JAZHRO010000063.1, read on the forward strand.
TTCATGGAAATCTCTCTGCCATCTACTACGCTAACAAGACTCTCAACGAGGCCCAGAGGAACTATACTAACATAGAAAAAGAATTGCTAGCCGTAGTGTTTGCTCTTGAGAAGTCTAGGGCTTATCTATTAGGTTCTCATGTCATTATCTATACCGACCACTCGACCTTGAGACATCTCTTCGCTAATATGGATGCCAAGCCCTGGCTCATTCAGTGGATTCTTTTGCTTCAAGAAATTGATCTTGAAATTGAAGACAAAGCCGGGGCACAAAATGTAGTGGCATATCATCTTTCGAGAATCCTAACTAGTTCTCCTTGTATGGATATTTTGATAACTGACACCTTTCCGAATGAGACTACCCTTATAGTCTCAGGTGTCTAAACCCCTTGCTTTGCAAACATTGTCAATTATTTGGCCATTGGTCATGTCTGCTAGGATTGGACCAAGGAATAATGAGGTAGACTTGTATCCAAGGCCAAATATTACTTTTGGGATGACCCTGAGCTACACTGCATCGACTCTTATCGAATTACTCGTCAATGTGTTCTGAAAAATGAATTACAGAGTATAGTTTAGTTCTGCCATGCATCTACGTGTGGTGGACATTTTTCCAGGAAAAAGATGGCTGTAAAGATTATGTAATCTAGGTTTTATTGGCCATCATTCTTCAAGGATGCCTAGGATTTCTCTAGGTCAAGTTCCTAATGCCAAGCACTCGGGACCATAGCTAGGAGAGAAATGATGCCCCTAAATCCAATACTTCCAATTGAAATCTTTGATGCTTGGGGCATCGACTTCATGGGACCATTCCTCCGTTCATTTGGACACCAGTATATTCTGATAGCTGTTGATTACGTGTCCAAGTGAATCGAGGCTATTACAACCCAAACCAATGACCAAAAGGTAATCATCAATTTTGTCAAGAAAAATATCTTCAGTCAGTTTAGGATCCTGAGCGACATTATCAGTGATGGTGGTACTCATTTAACTATTGCCCAATTTTGAAACTTAACGGCTAAATATGGGATGAACCACAAGATTTCTACACCTTACCATCTCCAGACGAACAGACAAGCTGAAATCTCCAATTGAGATATCAAGAAAATGGTTACGACTGATATGAAAGACTGGACCCAATAGCTTGATGATGCTCTTTGGGCCTACCGTACTACTTACAAGATGCCGATCGCCATGTTGTCGTTCCATCTGGTGTATGGCAAGGCATGTCATTATCTGTAGAAATTGAACATCGGGCATTTTGGACAATTAAGAATTGCAATTTTGGCCTTGGCTTAGCCGGACTGAGTAGGAAACTCCAACTATCTGAGTTGGAGGAGCCTAGAATTGATGCCTATGAGAATGCCAAGATCTATAAGGCAAGGACCAAAGCTCTTCATGACCAGATGATTTTACACAAGATCTTTGGGCCAATATAGAAGGTCTGGCTCTTTGATTCTTGACTTAAGCTCTTTCCTAGCAAGCTTAGGTTCAAATGGAACGACCCATTCGTTATTGATCGGATATTCCCAAATGGAATTGTTGAAATCTCTGACCCAAAGATGGATAATTCTTTTAAGGTCAACGGATAACATCTTAAACCTTATGCTAACAACCTTATTCTTAAACATGTCTCAGACAAGGTTGCTTTGACCTTGATCTGACTTCTTTGACTGGACTCTGCTTAACTGATGGTAGTACACTCAGCATTTGTACAGTTTGTCTTAGAGCTGACTAGAGCATCATGCAATGTACGTGATATTTTGGTTATTCTGCCCTTTATCATGCCTTTTATTTACAAAGAGGACATTGCATAAGCTAAGTATGGGGGGGTGGATTCATTTTTTAATTATATTATCAACTCTATAGATTTCTTGTAAATTTCTCTTAGTTTCCATTTATTTATTAAAAAAGAATGAATTAGGAAAGAGAAATTAGGCATCAAAATTTTTTATCCTTCAGAAGTAATACAATAAGACCTGAACACTTAGACTCTTCAGGTCTTCAGACTTAATCAGCCCAGGTGTCCACTAAAATGTGAACTTGTTTCTCGAGTCCTCCTTAGGTTAATAAGTTGGGGTGATAAGTACATGACTTATCAACTTGCCCTCTGATTTGAGGGAACTTATAGTCTAAGCATTTACACACTATTTGCACTGAATCATTTTTCAGTGGTTTTAATGGAAATTAGGTAGCTAATGAACTTTCTAAGGTGGTATGCCTTGCAAGTTGTCATGGGTAACACCCATTGGCCGATTGTCTAGAGCCCAGCCACACAACCATTCTCTTTGACTATTTCCTTTTAGTAAATCTTAGATTAAGGAAGCCACCTATTTGAAAAAAATAATAAAAGAAAAATACCCAAAAAGAAAGAAAATAAAAATTGAAAAGAAGAAAAAAAAATAAGTCGCACTTCACTGCACGAGTATCACTGGCAAGTTGCTGTGGGTAACCCTCCACTGACTGGTTGTCTCAAACCCAACCAACAAAAATGTACAAATAATTTCTAAACACTCAGAAAGAAGCAGTGAAGTAGAATAAGCTGGGGAGATATACACTGGGTTCACTCTTGTGTTGACTGCACAAAAAAAATAAAAGCAGGGACAATGCCACCGATTGAAAAAATGAACCTTTAGGCAGGAATTTTTTTAAGGGTCACATAGGATTGTAGAAAGCTGAAGTTCGTTCTAATTGTTGATTAGTGAGTCTATCACATTTTCGGAATAAGATGCTTATCACTTAGAGTTCTTTCCGAGTTTTGGGACGGTTGCATAGGTGTAGAAAGCTACCGCGAAACTCTAAACTAAAAAATCCATAAAAATTAGAAAAGAAGAAAGGGGAAAAGAAAATGTATTTGCTTTTGAATATGGTGAGGGCATGGCCAATTTGCATTTTGGTAGGCACCTTAGCAGTTTTGAGTCTTCGTACTTTAAGACTTTATTAGAAATTTCTTATTGTTGAAAAATAATTGATGCCTAAGTGATGTAATTCTAATTTTGTTTATACATAGCATTTAGCTTAATTTTACTAGGGAATAACAAAAGATAAGCATGGGAGTGTGATAAATCTACATTTATCCATGTTAATTTGCTTATTTATGGATGTTCCTTGGATTATAAAAGCATCATGCATTATAAATATTGCATAACATGCAACATTTTACACATAGAATAATTTCTCTAAATGATGTATTAATTCACCTCTTTTTGTGGCTAGGGGATAAAATGACATGGTTTAGCACTTCAGAAAGAAGATCCAACTGTACAGATCTCATCAGAACAATGATTGCAGTCCAACGTCTCCGAAATCATTTTGACTGGACTTCCTTAGCATCATATGCAGTCTGAGGAAGATCAAAGGTCAAGGGGCAAGGTGGTGAAAATTTGAACTTCATATGACAAATCTAATCACACGGATTGGTTCAGATCGACAATCGCAACCTAACGGCAAGAAAATCGACTTAATCCGATATCTGTGGCCCCAACTACGAGCAATAAAAGATGGATGGCCTAGACAATGCCACATGGCATCATCCAAGCTACCCAAGGCCATCTGCAGCATCCCTTCATCCATGCTTCATCAAATCTCAACCGTTGGATTTCAATTCGTTCCTTCACATACCTAGTCGTGCCTTCACATACCTTCAAAGGAGCTCCCATCGTGTGATCATGGACGTTGGATCTTCATCTAACGGCCATTAGTGAATGAACTTTGGTGCAACTTTTTGACAACCCATGTACACAGCATAGTGGATAAGGTCTTCCATGAGTAGTTGGCACATGTTGGAGAACCCATTTGCCTCTCAAATTCCTAACGCTAGTGTAATCATCAAAATAAAGCCCCCGAATCTTCATCAAGCGGTCGAGATGTGACCACGTGGCTTCACGGATGGAAGGTGCACAACACACGCATGATGACAGGCTGATGCTCGTGTTGATACATGTGAGTGGAGCATGAACTGTGCAGTTGCGACGATTGGAAGAAGCATGCCCAACTGTTGATCTTGATCTGATGGCTCACAAGCCACACACACCATCAGTAATGTCCCCCTTTAGTAACTCTTGCATGCGTCACCAAAGGGCTTATATTAATAAAGGCCTTGAAATTACTCTTTTGCCCCCATTTTTTCACATATAAATATCCTACCCCCTTACAAATTTCTTCATCCCTTTCATCTCTTCTCACCTCTCCTAAGAGCTAAGAACACAAGTTCTCAAGCTCGCTCTAGTGCTCCCAAGCTATGGGAAGCTCGGCTAGAGTTAAAAACAAATACTTTTCCCACTTCTCATCCCGTTCGTGGAGCTCTGGCCAAATTGTCTTCTCTCTCCCATTCTGGAAGGAAATCCTACGACGATGACATCCTACCTCATCCCTAGTTCTTACAATTCCGTCCTCTTTCCTTCGTCTCCATCCTTCCTCGAGGTGTCGTTCGACCGGCTCGTCCTTCAAGCAGTCGTCGAGGAGGATAATCTCTCTTCCTCTATCTTTTTATTACTTTCTAGTGTGGATTTCAATTTTCAACATTAGTTTTCTAGAAAGAGTAATAATCATTTGCTTAGGTAAAAAAGTAATTTTCTCTCTTATTCTCTCTCACTCTCTCAATCTCTTTCGCTCTTTATGTTGTAAGTAGAATGGAATATCGTAGAGTTAGAAATATTGTGATCTTTTCTCTCAATGAAAATACAAAAACAAAAAACCATGTGATAATGGAAAAAATTTATGATAGTTGCCCCCTTTGCAACAGCGCCAAAAAATGTTATACGACTTTCTTGCATTTATAATATTTATTGTTGTGTCATAGCATGGGAAGCAAGATAACCAACATATTTTATAAATTTATATTGGGTTGAGTCCAGGTTGTTCGTTGGGAGGATTATTTAGCTAAATTCAAAATTTTTTTCTTTAATTATTTTTGTGTTCTTAATATGTTAATTACACTTAGTAATGTTATGCTTACTAGTTAGCTTATTATATTTGTATAGATTATATAATTTGGTTATAATGTACAATATATAGATAACTTAAGTTTATACTACTTAATTTATCTTCTCTTAAATCACTTAAATATAATTTACTAATGCATACATAATTTATTATACGTAACTATTCATTAATAACATACTTAAATAGTTTAACTAATACCAACTCTAATTTAATTACTTAAGTTAATAACTTAGCTAATACATAATTATGTTACTAGTATAACTTATGAATAACTATTACTTAACTTATCTACCTAAGATTATACTTAACTTCAAGTGACTTAACTTAACTTACTATGTTATATAAGTACTTAACTTATGCTATGCTTAATTTATCTACTTAGATTACATTATACTAATTGAATTATATAAAACACTTAAGTTAATTAGAATACTTAGGTTATTACTAGCTTAACTATGTAATTATTCCACATTAGGCACATGAATCAATTACATAAAATTTAACACTAAGCATGCTAACTAATTCCAAATGAATATTGAACATTCAATATCTAAGAACTGGGAATTAAAACTTCAATTGCATGAAAAGAAATGCTAAAAAAAATGTTGTTTATACAACCAAGCAAAGTGTTCAATTAAGCTTAAATATTAACCAGAAGTCTTTCTTTCATCTCAAGCTAAGTATGAAGCTAATATATAGCTCATTACATTTAAGCATAACTAACACTAAGTCACTATCATCACTTATAGAAATTATTGGCTAGCATGGGCCGAATCAATAGCCTTGATGATAGGATCGATAGCCACATGTCAGTACCACAGCAAATCTTCCACAGGCCGCCCATCTTTGTGCCATTGGATCATCATGGTCAATAGTATGCTTAGATAATATGGTCATATATGCTCATTAGGGGAGCCCACCCCCGATCGAGCGAATAGCCTATGGGTGTAGTTACTAATATTTGTACTTGACAGTTATTCTCTTGCTAATGTGGGACTAAGGAATAGTACTTCTCTTCAGCACATGCCTTGGCTCCTCAGTAGCATTTTAGCAGTTGCTTCAATTCTTCTAATTAAAGAACGAACTCTTCCAATTGAGCTCTAAAACAAATTCAACAGCTTAATCCAACTTAAATTCTTCATAAGAACCGATCTACAGATTAAATCTTTGCTTGGATTCATTTAGAACACCAGCTTCTAAACTCCAACTTCTTCTATGTATCATCTTAACAAGAGGACCTATTAACCTATACTTCTTCCTTAAACACTATCTCTCTCGCACAAATGACCACTCATTGCCTAACTAGCAACTTAAGCTAACTGTAAGCTTGGAGAACTAACTCTAACACTCAAATGCTAATATGGAAAACTCTTCACATGCTTAACACAGTAGAGGAGAGCAAAGAATGATTTAAATGAAGAAAATCTGAATTTTAAACCTCTAAACAAGTTCCTAATACTCTTTGAAATCCTAACATGTTCTTTTTAGCCTAGAAGACATGACAAACACACCTGCAAACTCAAAGAATAATATAGTATCTTATGTTGAACCCATTAATCACAGTAAATCTCAATTGAATCAAACAATTTCGAAACTACTCAAAAGTGATTCTAGCAAACTCCTAATAACATAAAGAACATCCTGTAGCTCCTAAAGATGAGCTCAAAAGCTTTGAGCTCTCATGGTGGCATAGGGTTTACTGATGCAAGGTGAAAATTGACTTTTAGTTCCAGAACATTTTAGGTAAAACTAACAATCCAAACAGACTCTATAGGATCTATAGAAATTGCTGAGATCTAAATGAAGGATCCAAGGGAAATTTGATCATTTTAAAAGCCCTCTCAAGTCTACCGACTAAGTTCACAATGGCCCCTGATCGACAAAACTAAGAGTCTAACAACCAATATGAATGCTGTAACAAACTTAGGAGAACCTGTTGGTGCTTCTCAACCTATTTTTAAGATTGGAGAGTGAAGGAATAGCTCTGCATAACTCTAACAGAGCTAAAGAAGACGAAGTTGCCCTGACAAGTATGATCAATAGAACTCTGGTTAAAAGATTGGAAATTATTCTTTAGAATCTACTTGATTAATATGAAGTATTTAGGATATGATTTAATCAATTAAACTCCATATGGTTGTCGTCGAACTTCGTCGAAGCTCTGGCATCATCATGAGTTGGTCGTTAGAGTATTAGATGAAACTGCTTGTGAAGTAGATTAAAAGATTCCAAAGCACCTGAGGATGCTCAAGAAGATTTCAATTTGATCAAGTATTACCTTTTAAGATATTACAAAAACAAATTGATGAGAAATGAAACTTGAGTTTGCATGATTAGTTAAGACGAGGAATTGATCAATAAGTTGAGGCCAATTAGTCTTTGAATTGTGGCAATGGTGTAGTGGTGATCAATTAGGTGGAAGAACTCTTTCGGAGCTCTACCATGGGTAGCGGAGGTTTGGAGGCTGGATGAAATTAGGCATTTGATCTGTGGTGGTTAATCAAGGGAACGAAGTGGAATATTGATATAGACACATTTATTTAGGATAAAATGACTATTTATGCATGTTCCAAAGCTTAGAGAAGCATTCCATATTATAAATATTACATAACATGCATCATTCTACATTTTAAGTAGTTTGTAGAAATTTTTTGTTAATTTGTGTCCTTTTGTAGCTACAAAAGGATATTTATTTTGGGGCCTCGAATTGATGATTTGACCATAAAGATCTCGTCATGATGACGATCGAAGTTCGATGCCTCTGAAATCGTCTTGATCAGAGTCCCATAATACATTATGCAGTCCAAGGAAGATTAAAGGCCAAGGGGCAAGGTGGCACCAATCCAAATCCAGATGCTAAATCTAATCACATGGATGCATCCGAATCAACAATCGCAGCCCAACAATGCAGAAATCAACCCAATCTGACATTCATGGTGCCACCTACAAAGCAAAAGAAGATGGACGGCCATGATGACGCCATGTGGTGCCATCGCAGTTGCTCAAATCCACTTAAGCCCCTTCGCTCATCTTCATCAAGCAATCCTAACCATTAGATCTCAATCCAATGGCTGAGATTCACGCACACGCCCACTGTTCAGACTCAAAGGAGAGGCAGAGATAAGATTCTCGACCGTTGGATCGAGATCCAATGGTAGAGGGCACTTGCACACAATTCCATTCATGCGACAATCCACACAAGTGGTGCATTGGTTCGCGCCTTCGTCCACAATGTACGGATGCACATTGGAGACTCCTCGCATGCCCCTCAGCACGTCCAACTGAAATTGGAGCATCTGATTGCTATCTGGTGGCGAAGAGAGTGGCTACGTGGCACCACCCGAGCGCATGATTTGCACATGTGAGATCTGACACACAGATAGACGTGCAACCGTACATGTAGGCAGGTGCTATCTCAAGCATGTGATATCTAGAGCATCCATCAGAGATTTGATGATCGTGATTCATCGATGCCTGATCTAGCTTGCACCAGTGTGAAAACGGCAGCGGTGGAGAGTAATGACCTTCAGCGACGTCCAATGTAGGTCTTCAGCGACGTTTATGGACGTCACTAATTACCCATGTGTGAAAAGCCTCTTCTCCTCCAGTATAAGAGGACCCCTACCCCTCCCATTCTTCATGTCTTCCTTTCTCTCCCTCACCACCTGTAAGGTTTTAGAGAGAGCTTATCCCAAGCTCAGGATGCTCCTTTAGAGTAGAAAATAAAATATTTTTCTCACTTCACACCCCCCTTTGTGGAGCATCCCGTGGTCATCCTCCCACCACCTTCAGAAAGTTGATCCTTGCCACGATGCCATCTTGCCCTATCCTCCTTCCTCTGTTGCAGTTCTCCTTGCTCCAGCTTCCCACCACATTCGTCTGGGGTGACGTCAAAGCGAGTCATCCTCCAAGCGACCATCGAGGGGGATTCTTCTGACCTTTAATTTTTATCGCTTTCTAGTTTGGTTGTAATTTCTCAATTATCTGTTGAAAACTTTGTTTGAACATATATGATGATTGTTTCTCTCTCTCTCTCTTATTTTGTAAGTAGATTAGTTAGATAAAGTTTTGTCGATTAGATCTCTTGCCTTATAAAAATACCAAAAAATTGAAAAAAGAAAAACAACTAAAACGAATAACACCGAAGCATGGATTTCAAAACCAAATGTTCTCCTCCGTGTGTTCGACTCGAGACTCACCTCGAGTTTCAGTATAAATTTTATCTGGTAGCAATTTTTGCAACTACGACGATGGGCTCTCCAAAACCCTGATTTCCTTCACAAAAATATGCTCACCATTTTGGCATCATTGCCGGGGAGGCAATGCTTTTTGTTTTTTTCGCTCTTTTTGCCTTACCTAGCATTTATCTCACTTTTCTCCAGTCTTACTATTATTGCAGGCATTCTTCCAAGATAGGCCAGAGTGGTTAGATTAAAGAAATGTGCGAATGAAGGTTTTGTAAGTCTACCCCCACCACAAACACATTGGATTTCCATTCCATCACCTAATAACTCAAACTCAATTCAACTTAAGTGATTGCATAAACCCTAGGTTAGATCTTGGTTATTTGATTGTCACTCGACTCACGTCACCCACCCATATATAAAAAAAAAAACCTATCTAACTGTGGGATTTACTGAAAGTTACACACATTAAAAACCTGCAATTCTCGACCTAAGGCACACCACTCTACATTGATTCTACCACTTAACGGGAATCTAACCTATGGATCCAGTACACCTTCACTCAACACGCAAATAAATAAGTAGACAATTGATTAGGTTAAAACATTTTTGTATGCCATAATCAAGTGGTGCAATAGGCCAATTGCTTGAACTGTTTAGGCTGCACCACTCAAATTAAAAGTGATTCATTAGTAGCTTGTCCCATAGGGTTGATTTTTAGGGTTAAACTAGGCACTGCATATTATTTTTGAGTTTTAAAGGAATATATCATCACTGGTGATTCAAAACTCAAAGTGTTCTACTGAAACTTGATTGAATACACCAAAAGATTAAACCCTAAAAGCTACTAAACAAGGTTAAACCCTAAAAGACACATCATAATAACCTTGTTTGAAAATCCTGGTTGTGCACGCACACACATTTGAATTGATCACTAAGGTAACATCCTATTTAAAGGGCCCATCACATTCCAAGAACACAATCATACCAAGCCTAACTAAAACTGAGTAGACATTATCCTTAAGGATTAACTCGCTCTTTGGGGCTCCACCTGTGTTTTTCTTCGATTAACCTGCTTCTACTGGTCCATCTAATGTCTACGTAGGGGAATGGCACCAAACGACCACCGTTGGGGGCTATCAAATGAACCGGAGGTGTAAGCCAAAGGAAGAACCTTCTCCCCAACCCCTCCCTCTAACTAGTTGGATTGACCAGATAGAAGTAGACCAAATCATTTATTTCATCCTAACGTGCGTCCTGGGAGTCTGGTGGTCTTTAGGCTACCCACCTAAGGATAGGTTTGGTTGATTGTACTACAAGGCACCTTTCTCTATTCAATTTCCCACCTACTTCATCATGTATTCTTCCACACCATACACATAATTGCAATCCTACTCTCCTACCACTACTTATCCTCAAGATGTTTCCTATCTTGACTCGACTTATGATTACCCATCCATTAACTAGGATAACTTTGATTGGGGATATGATTCCAGACTTCAATGTCCTTGACCTAACCCTAGAATTCATGATCATGATTATTATCCTTCCCAGAGCTACACTGATAATAGATCACCACTCTCTCATGAACAAACCAACCCAATCTATAATTAGGAAGGATATAATGATTATTACACCTACCCACCCTAGGTTTATACTTAACATATGTCACCACCATTCTTTGAACAACCAGAAATGACCTACTATATATCAAGGAGGACACCAAGAACCTCAATTTCTCGGCTCGCCTAAGTTTAACCGAAACATACCGAACCTTTAACCGAACTAATCATTTTAGGTGAACTAGGTCCAAGATAGGGTGTTGGACAATTTGGGGAACACCATATGATCTTTAGAAACCCAATCAACACCCCCCAATGAAGAATTGGAGCCCCTGATTCAAATGATTGACGATTTGAAATGTTTGTTATTAGATTGGCTCCAAAATATTGAGGATAAGGCCCCAAGTGAGTTTCTACTTGGGAAATTATCAAGATTGAGGATGAAATTTGTGGTTGCCTTTGTCCAATTTTGGGATGATTGCTACGATGAACTCCCTTAAAAAGAGCCAATGTCAAAACTCTCTCAGGTGCCTATTGGGGTGGACACATTTTCTGAGAACGAAGATGATCAAGTTGGTTTAGAGCAACCCATTGAGGATGAACTGATCTTCTCACCCGAGTTCCTAAAGCCAAGGAACAAAGAACAATGTCTCCATGGACCATGAAATGAAAAAATGATTTTGAAACATATATAAATCAGGATCAAGAATTCTTTAATTCAGAGGGTGAAGAATCTTTAGGTGAAGTCTGACTTAAGCCTATCAAAAATGATTTTAGTGAGACAAATGGTCCAAAGGAACTTGATCAATCACTTGATAGCTTGATAATGGAAGATTGTGATCCTGTTGGGGTTAACTTGGAGGATCCAAATCCTGATTTACTAAAAGATTCAATCAATAGCCCCATTCCTCAACCACACCCCAAAAAGCTACATGATGTTATTTTTGAAATTATTGGACCCATGTCAATCCTAATTGAGCCACAATTGTTTAACTTGGATATTTTAGATGGGGTGTACAATGATGTGGAGGTCTCGGAAACCTTGATTTTGGAGGGTAGAAGTTTGGAAATGAAAATCTAAGAGGCCAATTATGTGGGAAACACAATTTTGGATCTAAGTGTTCCTATTGACCTAAAACCACCAGCCTTTTACCAAGACCCTTACGATATCTTTAACATGCAACCCAAGTACAGAACAATTCATTATCTTTTTGAGCCAAACTCTAAGTGGACATTAGAATGTAGTGAATTTGATCTACCCATTATCTAACATTTTAGACTTGGGTTGCACACCACAAAAGTACAGGCCCGACCTCGCAAGCATAATAATCTTCAGTTCTGGGTGATTTTCATCCAGAGCCTTAGAACAACTTGACCCTAGGGCATGGGCTTTCATCAAAATCGAGCCCACATCTATGGACATCTCCTGCTAGCTGGTTTGAAAATCAATCTTATTATTCTGATCCTAACCTGCACTTGTGAATTCTTAATTTCTTCCTTGTTTGTATATTATTCTGAGCTAAAAGCAATAAACATAGCACTTATGTATATTCTCTACAAAGCTGACTGGATTTATCACAAAATTCAGGTGATATTCGATTTATTCTACCGTTTTCATGTCTTTATTTTTACAATGAAGATATTGCATCATTTAGGCATGGGGGTAGATAATTAATTCAAAAATTATTTTTTTTAGCTACATGGAATTTCCTTTATTTTCTTAGAAGAAAATTAAAAATTCAAAAAGAAAAAATTAAAATTAGGAGAGAAGAACTTAGGCATTAAGAGTTAACTTTAGGTGACGATTCTTTAGGACCTGAACACTTAGACTCTCTAGGTCTTCGGCTTTAATCTGCCTAGGTGTCCACAAAAATATGGACATGGTCTTGAGTCCTCGCTAAGTTAATTTTATTTTAATTTGGTTAATAATTAGGGTGATAGGTACACGATATATTAACCCACCCTCTAATTTAAGGGAACTTCAAGTCTAAAGCATCTACACACTATTTGCACTAACTCACATTTAGGAGGCTTTTACAGAGATTAGGTAGATAATAAACTTTCTAGGGTAGTATAGCTGACAAGTTGTCATGGGTAACAGCCCATTGGTTGGTTGTCTAGAGCACTACTACATGACCATACTCTTTCTACTGCCTTTAGGTAAATCTTAGATTAGGGAAGCCACCTACTCCGAAAAAGAAAAAAAATGATACTAGAAAAGAAAAAGAAAAATAAGAAAATAGAAAAAGGATAAAAAAATGGAAAAAATAAAATGAGACACACTTTACCACACGAGTACGACTAGCAAGTTGTCATAGGTAACAGCCCATTGGCTGGTTGTCCAGAGCCTAGCTCATAAAAATGCATAAATAATTCCCAAAACACCTAGAGAAGAAGTGTTGCTGCATGGATACAATGATTGTTAATTTTTATGATAACAAAACACCTGTTATTTAACATTTACTTTGATTTTATGAGTTTTAGGAAAATGCAAATGGATATCAAGTGTGAAGAGCTCAAGCTCCCATCCATGGTAGTTTGGAGGAGCTTGGTGGAGGAGAAAGAGCTTCGTTTGGAGCAAAAGCTTGAAGAAGGAAGGAGATGAAGAATAAGATAGATACATTTATTCATGTATTCATTTGTTATTCTTTGCTGTTTACTTTTTATCTAGATTATTTGTTAAAGAGCCCAAAGTAACTAAATAGTAGTCCTAGGAACATTTACTCTACCCTAGGATACTTAGGCCTTTTTGTACAAAACATAGAATGCCAAAATAAGCTTGAGACATCCTGATCAATCTGACATTAGACGTCGGACCTTTGACTTTAAGATGTCTGGTTGTTTAATCTGACATCCAAATCACTCAGGCTGGCAACCCACTCTCTGTCTGCTAGTTTCAAACGGCCAGCCCTTAGAGTAGATGTCTTATTAGACATCTGGTGACCATGCCAGATGTCCAACTAGATGACCATTGGCTTGTCAGACATAATCTTAGAGGATTAAGCCTTAATCTGACCTACATTCATTTCCAGACGTCCTTAGAGAACCCTAAACGTCTAATAAATAGATGTTTGGATAAATCCATCCCCAAATCACTTTTGTTAGTGATTATAGTTGTTTAAGCCACGGGAAATCAAATCCAGCAGTAAAACCTACTTCCAAATGTCTTGACTATGTACCAAACATCTGACCTGTCATCTGACCAACAAGACTCAGAACCTTATTCAGGTCTGGATAAAAAGAAGAAGGAAACCCATTTAGATTTAGGCATCTGACTAGTTTCCCAGATGTCTTAATAGTCATCTTTAGATGTCTGTTATGATCCAACACCGTCTAGTTGATCCACCCATCTATATCAGATGTCCGTCAATAAAATCAAACGATGACCCAGATGTCTGATAACCCTATCAGAATCATAAATGACCCAGATTTCGGCCTAATTTGGCTTGGGATAATTCCCAACGGCTAGAGAAGCCTTCCAACAGCTAGAAGAGGCTTCTAAACCCTTCTTAAGGCCTCTATAAATAGAGGTGGACCTTTCCTTTGCAAGACACAGCAGAGAATACTACTTCTATACTTTTTATGTCCTAGAAGAGAAAGATAAAGTGCCAAAAGTGCCATTGCTCTCCCATCTACATAATCCTCATTTGAGAGCTTCGATCCACTGTGCACTTTACTTCCAACTAAAGGAAGTTCTTTTTGCCTACAGAAGCTAAGTTTAAGATAAATACTTCATGGCTCTATAGGTTTGTTGTAATTTTCATTTGTTCTTGGTTGGGTATTCGCTATGCGAATTTCCATCTCCTTCATGGGACAAAATACTCCTCGTGAAGATGAGAGGTTTGAGGTACACTACCCTCATCTAAGGAGCACGGTCGTAAGAGGTTAAGTTACCCTCGTTTAAGTGACTTGTTTGTGGATTTGATTGACTCAATTGATCAAGAAATCCTAAATCAAGAGGTTTAGTTGATGGTTTTTACCCGAGTTTGGGTTTCCACCTAATAATCCCTTGTGTATTTGTGCGATTGGTCTTTTGTGAGATGATTTATTTATTTCCACATTTTTATTTTCAATCACATAAATCTCAGCCCCATCAAATAGAACCTACAAGAAGCGAGGAAGTAGAATAAACCGAGGAGATATACACTGGGTTTGTCCTTGTGTTGACCCCATAAAGAAAAAGTTAAAACAAGTTGGGAGAAAGTTATTGATCAGAAAGGTAAATCTTGAGGCAAAATTTTTAGGTCACCTAAGATCGTAGAAACCTGAACTCTATTTTAATGGTCACCTAGTGAGTCTATGACTTTTCACAAGATGCTTATCACTTGAAGTTCTTCTCAAGTCTTGCGTGGGTTGGGTAGCCGTAGAAAGCTACCTCGAAACTCTAAACTCAAAAATCCAAAACAAATACAAAAGAAGAAAAAATCTAAAAAAGTGAAAATTTGCCTTTCAAAATAACGTGAGGACTTTGGCGGTATGTATTTTGCCAGGCACCTAGGCATTGTCGAGTCTTTGTACTTTGGGACCCTATTTGAAACTTCCTTTAGTTAATAAACAACTAATGCCTTAAGTAATCAAGTCCAAATTATATTCTTATACATAGCATTTTATTTGATTTTGCTAGGAACTAGTAAAATATAGGCTTGGCGGTATGATGCAGACACATTTATTTAGGATAAAATGGCTATTTTTGCATGTACCTAAGCTTAGAGAAGCAATCCATATTATAAATATTACATAATATGTATCACTCTGCATTTAAGGTAGTTTGTATAAATTTTATGTTAATTTGTGTCCGTTGTGCCAGGAGAGAAGGAGATTTATTCTGGGGCCTCGGATTGATGATCCAACTGTACAGATTTGATCAGGATGGCTATTGGAGTCTAACGCCTCCAAAATCATCTTGATCGGAGTCCCCTAGCACATTATGTAGTCCGAGGAATATTGAAGGTCAAGGGGAAAGGTGAAGCCAATCAAAACCTCAAATGCTAAATCTGACTGCATGGATGGATACGGATCAACGACCACAGGCCAACAACGAATAATCAACCTAATCAGAAATCCACCGTGCCACCTACAAAGCAAAGAAGATGGATACCATGATGGCGCCAGGTGGCACAATCATTGCCACCAAAATCCACTCAAGCCCCTCTCCTCATTTTCTTCAAGCAATCCTAGCCAATGAATCTTAATCCAACAGATAAGATTCAAGTACGCGCACTCCGTTCAGACTCAAAGGAGAGGCAGAGAAAAGATCTCGATCGTTCGATTGAGTTGCAACAGTCAAGAGCACTTACACACGATTCCATTCACATGACAATCCACGCTGGTGGTGCATTGGCTCACACCTTCACTCACAACACACGGATGCAAAATTGAGACTGCCCGTACACCCCTTAACGCGTCCATTGAAATTGGATCATCTGATGGAGATCGAGCGGCGAAGAGAGTGGCTATGTGGTGCCTGATGGGAACACCATCATGAGCCATAACTAGCTCATTTTGTTCCAATTAAGTCAGTAAATGCTCCTACATAACTACCAGAGAACCATAAGTCACTATATGACCATATTGAGGGAAAGATAAGAAAGTAGGGTTAAAACTATAACTTTACCATCATAGCTTGAATACAGGACAACCACAGATTTTCTCAAGGGGTAGTTAAGGGTCAAATGGTCTTAAAAGAATAACAAGTGGGTTAGAACAGATAGAAAAGGGTTTGCACGTGTTTTGAGTATTGACTTTTGAAACTCTAAAGGCAGACCTGCTTAACTAACTGAGGTTCTGGTCAAAATATAATTCACTTAAACCCTATAAAAATCATATAAAAATTTTCTCTAGGGCTTGGAACCTTCAAATTGACCATCAGAACCCATCTTTAACCAAAACAGAGTTCTAGACTGACATTTGTACTAATTTGGGTTTTTGCATAAATTATCAATTCAAACGAGGTCGAAACCTAAATCTAACTTCACCATTGGATTCCTTGGGTCTAAGCTAGGATTGTATCGAAATTTGGGCCCAATTTGAGATCATATTGACCAAGTTTGCATTTTATTCCAATCAGACTCTTTCTATCTCATTCAGACCCTTAACTTTTGAATTCTCCTAGAAATAGCCCCCGAACTTCTTTACCTTCTTCACAAGTAGGTCCCCACGCCATTTTTGGAAGGTGAAACCTTCACCGACAAGTTTTGAGTGAGGATTTCTCGCTCGATTCTTAATCAATCCTTCTCAAAATTGATATGGGAATTCCTTGGAAAGTCTCCTTCCATTTGAGCCATTCCATGGGCTATATGTCCTTCCCAAAAGGTCATGCGAACCTCTTAAAGGTTTAGGTATCCATTGTTGCAACCACCTTCCAAGCTTAAAAGCTTCTCTCTAAGCTTGGAAGGGAATCCTATGGCCTATAAAAGAAACCCCAGGGCACGACCGTGCTCTTCAGCTAGTTTTGAGGCCAGAAACCCTCTTCTTGTCCATCTCCAGCCACCTTCAGATTTAGCTCCGGCAACCCCTCTCCGTCCTCGTCCTCCGGACGTCCAACCATCAAATTAAACGACCGACAATACTCCCCTTGTCTTCGTGAACCTCTCCTGCCAACGTAAGGTCATGCCTCTCCCTCAGTCGACGTCGCCGCTTCACCAAACCATCTTCCTTGTCTAGCTCTGGTCGACCAACATCGGATCCCTCCGTCTATCTATCGCATCCCTAAGTTCCTCTATCGCTCTCTCTCTTACTATACTTTCTTTTCCTACTCTCACAACACACACACAACCACCGATTCTCCCTCAACATCGTCACCTTCTTCCGCTTGGTGAAGCTCTGCCGATGACTATCCTTCGTGCCACTGCACGAATCTTACCGCTACCACCCTCACCAGCTCTGCCATCACTCCATGAACAAAAACCCTAACCTAATTCCACCTATCGCTCACCCAAACTCACCCTCGAGCACACCCACTCTTACACACATAGTCTGACTTTGCCTTGCACGCACGGACCTCGCCACTCCACACAACCACCACTGTTGTACTCATCATGGTCCGACGATCCTTCCTGAACCTTCGGATGCAGCTGAAAGGCCTTCTTGCTAATTTTAGGTGCTCGTCCCCTCCACCATTGTAGCAGCTTCTTCAAGCAAGCTTCAAGGCTACTCCAGGGTACCTTAGCTCTAAGCAACACTTCTTGGAGAAGCAGACTTCATCTAGGAACGCAACAAGGGGATCAATTTGGCCCTTTGACTAGACCTTTGATCGAAATTAGACTCAACATCTGTCGTGGGCAGAACGAAGAGGAAGGGTGGGACTTTAGTCCCACATTGGAAGCTGAAGAGCACACTGAGGCACATAAATTGAAAAAGTGTCTGGGGCTTATCACCTCAAACACTGGTGGTGAGGTACTCGCTCACCTACTCATGTGCCTCATCAGCGATCTCTCCACCGTAGACCTGGTGCACCTAACATGCCTATACCCACACCTCGGCTACCACCCACGCCGGTAGCCTTGGTCCTAGGTGCGCTCTTTGTTTGAAACTCGATTACCCAGTACTGTGGAAGGCCCTGGGAGAGTGTGACCCAGAGAGACAAAGAGTGAGTGCGTGTAGGGGCAGGGGGTTCTGCTATAGAGAGAAAAGGCTGACACTTAGCCATTTAATGGACCTTCCCCCTCTACGTGAAGGAGAATAGAGAATGAAAGAAGAAGAGAGGAAGGCTTGAGCAGAAGAAGAGAGGAGAAGGCACCGCACAGGAATAGAAGGAGAAGCACGGAGAATGGAAGAAAAAAATAAGAAGAGAAGGAGAAAAGTAGAAGAATAGAAGGGTAGACAAGGTAGGGAAAACAGAGAAGAGAAGAGCCAAAAGCAGAGAAGCCCTTGAGTCTCTAGCACTGTAGCATAGGGCTATTTAGGACATCTAATATATTTGCTTACATCTATTTGGGGCTTTGGTTTAAGTGTTATTTGTGAGGATCAATTGGTGAGTTAAATCACCATTTTACTCCATTCTTTATGCATATTGATCCTGACATTATTCTTATTCCAATCTATATTCTTGATTTAAGTTGTGACCTTGAGTTTTGAATTTCATATTACTCCCTGTGTTCGACCTCGAGCTTAAAATTCGAGTAATAAATTTATTTGTTTTTGCGATTTCAGCTATATTATAACATAGCAATTTGAAAACATCGATTTATCGCTTAAACATTTTGGCGTCGTTGCCAGGAAGCAACGTGCAATTCAGATCTCTTGATTGCAATATCCAAGTCAATACTAACTTGCTTTATCTCTTTTGATTGTGATCTATTTCACAGATTCATCAAAGAAGATCAGCCACACATCAACAACCCCAAGGACAGGTAAAACTCCATTCAAAACCTTCTAAACCCCTAACTCTAAGGAAACTAAAAAAGGAAGAAATCAATTAAGGCTACTTGTGTTATATTCCTAGATTAATCATCAATTTGCCTGATTTGATACATTATACAAACATTCAAACCCTGATCTGTACACCCATTTGAAGCTAAGGTATCTTGGGCTATCACATTCTTGTTTGAGCCCTAGGTATCACATTTTTGACAGACTAAATTGGACCAACATAGTGCCAATTAAGGATTCCACTTTTGGGTTGTAGAGTCACTCTTGCTTAATCAAGAAATTATCTCTCCAAAACAATGTGTGCCTAGACCTTGATTGAACTGATCTACTCAAGCAAAACACTAAAAATCAGGTTCTTAAATTCATTTGAACACTAAAAGAGGGACCTAAAATTCTCAAGAGGACAATATAGGTGAAGATGACCCACCTTGTTGGGTTAACCAATTATCAAATTAGGTCACTTTTTCACAAAAACATCTTAAAAGTTCAAGTGAAATCCTAAGCACCCTTCCTCTTAATTAAAACTGGTAGACTTAAGAGGCTAAGTCCCCATTCTGGTCTACCTAGAACATCAGTGACAAGAGTGGTCAGGTGGGGGAAACACTGTAACCTGTGGGGGCACTCTACTGTATAGGGGTCTTTGCTGGACTCTCCCTCTCTAGCTACCCAGGTAATTCTCAGGAGGATGGCTTTCTGACTAAGGGGTATCATCTGCCCCAAACCTCTATAGTCATCCAAAATTTTTGGGTGTCTTGATTGGGTCAATCACATTCTACCTCTCATCTACTCCCTCGGTGCATGTTCAGAAGGAGGTCTCTAAGACCATCCTTAAGGCCTCCTTTAGCTACTCATTCACGTCAAGCCCAAGCCTTGACCTCCTTGTTTGTGCAACAACCCAACCCAATCGATATTTCTTCTGATTCATCTGAACCTGATTCTCCTTCATCCATCATCATGGCACAACTAACAGAATAAAATAATCTTGAAAATCAACTTCAGCACCTCAATGATCTATTCCAAGCCTTTGTAAACCCCCTGCAGCATCCAATGATGTCAGATCACTACAATCTTGCTGCTGTGGCAATCAAACCTCTAGTATAAATCCCTGCTGGAGGTCCTAACATTGAACCCAAGCGCAATATGATTCATGCCATTGCCAAATTCCATGGGCGTAATTCCAAAGAACCTTTCTAGCATATCAAGCAACTCAATCATTTGGCCTGGACCTTCGAGTTAGAAGCTTAAAATCGGGAAGTTCTACTCATGAAAAAGTTCTCCTTCTCTCTCATGGATAAAGCTGCTCACTAATACCAAACCCAAACACATCCAATTAACACCTGGGAGGAACTTCAATCTGAATTTTTGAGAAAGTTCATCCCTGTTGGTGGGACAAATGCTTTACCACACCAGATCACGCATTTCACACAGCAAGTAGGAGAACCACTTCATAAGGCATGGGATCATTTTCTGGATCTCATGCGAAAGTGCCCCCATTACGGAGTTCCTAAATGGGAACAAGTCCAGTCTTTTTAGAGCATATTCGATTATTCGTCAATGTGACCTGTGGGGGAAACATCATGTGTCAACACGAAGACATTGTGTGGGAGATTCTCGAGAATATGTGCGAGAACTCCATCAATAATGAATCCATGGGCATGCTCGACCAGACGGATGCCTGAGCATTGACGAATCCAAATGGAGCACATGAGATGCAGGGCCTGTCCTCTTTCATCCACTTGGAACTGATGGCTAGTCATCTGGACAAGGTCTCTATAATTGAGAAGAAGGTGAATGAGCTAACTCGACATATGCAATGAGCAACCTTTGCGCAAAACACTTTCACGCAACCACTCTACGGCAGGGAGGCTATGCACAACATCTATCACCGACCTTCTCAAGGGATGGACCCATACCCACCCTTGTCTGATTCTGGTTTTGGAGGAAACTCTGGACCCACCAACTCTAGTTGGGGGAACTCTGAACCCTTGTATTCTGACTTTTCTGAGGTTCCTCAGAACTGCAACGACCTCAACGCCATTCAGAATGATCCATTCTCCAACACTTACAACCCTAGATATCGTAATCATCCCAATTTCACGTGGTCGGGCAATAATCAAAATTAGAGACCTTAATATCATCCCCGACAACAAGCTCCTTGTCCATATCAGCTGCCTCAGCCTTGACCTAACCCAACTTATCAATCTGGGCTGACTTATACAGATCAAATGACTCTTTTCCTTCAGACTCTGGTTGACATTCAGAAGACGAATGTGGCTATGCAAAAACAACACAGAGACGGGATCACAGATGTTCGCAATCAACTTGCCTAAATCACAAATCCTCGCCAACCCGGTGCACTTCCTTCACTACCTCTGCCTAATCTAAATAACGTGCCGAACCAGAGGCATGCTATGAATCCAGATCCATGCCAAGATAACTTTGTTTATTAGGCCCCTTCTACTCCATCACCCGACAAGATGAAAGCTTCGACATCATATACGGGTTACTAGCAGCAAGCACCTCTTTTACCTACACAAAACCAAAACCAGGAAAGGTTGAATTCTGTTACTACCCGCAGTGGCAAAACAACATTGGACCCACCTTATCCAAGCCACTCCAGGCCTGGTAATACAAACCCTAATGATATATACACATCTATTTAGGTTAAATTCCCTATTCATGCATGTTCCTGGGCTTAGATTTGTATTTCATGTTATAAATATTGCATATCATGCATCATTTTGCATTTAGAGTAGTTGCATATATTTTAGGTTAATTAGGTCCTTTTTATTGTCAAGAGAGAAGAAGACTTATTTCAGGGCCTTAGATGGATGATCGAATTGTACGGATCTGATTAAGATGATGATCAAAGTATAACGCCTTTAAAATCGTCTAGATTGGACAACCATAGCAACATACAAAGTCTGAGGAAAATCAACGGAAAAGGGGCAATGCGACATCCATGTTGGTTTTAGATGGAAAATCAAATTGTATGGATGGATCGAGGACGACGATCGCAGTCTAGCAGCACAAGAATCACCTCGATCTGAGCACCGTGTCACCCTCTACGAAAGCAAGAAGAATGGACAACCTAGATGGTGCCACGTGGTGCCATCCAAGCTGGCCAATGCTGTCCAGCAGCAGTGCACCATGCATAGCCGCAGCCGTGTGCAGTAGCCACAGCCGTGCGCAGTAGCAGCGCAATGCATGCCAGTGCACGTGCGTGTGCACGGTGAGGTGAGTATGGGCATGCGAAGCGTGTAGTGCGTGATGCGTGCGCCAATGGAGCGGATCTTCAACGATGTGGGCCTTTAAAGATGCTTGTAGCTGTCACTAATGATTTGAGAGCACCAGCAAGAGGAATTGAAGGGCGGATCTTCAGTGACAGCTGCAGCAATGTTTATGGACGTCAGTAATGACCCAGATGCGAATTTGTTCTTCCTCCAATATAAAAGGACCTACCCACCACCATTCCAAACCATCCCTTTATTTCTTCCTCTCAACACCTCCAAGGCTCTAGAGAGCTTGTCCCAAGATCGAGATGCTCCTCAAGAGTAAAACCAAATAATACTCCCTCCCCTCATCCCCATTCAAGGAGCATCTGGTGGCCGTCCTCTCATCGCCCTTCGGGAAGATGATCCTTGCCACGACGCCGTCTTGCCCCATCCTTCGTCCTCCAGCTCCATCCTCCTTCATCTCGCTCCTCACCAACTTCCTCTAGGTGACGTTAGAGCGAGTCATCCTCTGAGCAACTGTCATGGGAGATTTCTCTCACCTCTTTCTGTCTTTTTTGCTTTCGTAGTGTAGGTTTCTTGCTTTCATAATTGTAGAAAACAGTCATGAGAAAAATAGATGATTGTTTCTCTCTCTCTCTTTCAGTCTCTCTCTTTTATATTTGCAAGTAGATTAGCTAGATAAGCATTTGTCAATCTGATCTCTTGCTTCCTAAGAAATTCCAAAAAAATTAGAAAAGATAAAAATGACCAAAAACAAAAACAGAGAAAGGTGGATTTTCAAAACTAAATGTTCGCCTCCTCGTGTTCAACCCAAGACTCACTTTTCGAGTTTCAGTTATAAATTTTATTTGATAGATGCATTTTGTGAGCTACGATGACGGGTCCTCTGAAACCCCCATTGAAACACGTGAAGCATGCCCCCATCATTTTGGTGCCGTTCCTGGGGAGGCAACGCTCTTTGGTTTTTCTCGCATTTTTCCGCCTTACTTAACTTTTTAGGTCACTTTGCTCTTTTCTTTCTGTGATTACAGGTACCTTTCCAAGGTAAGCCAAAGCTGATAGATTGGAGTAAAGTGCGGTTAAAGAGTTTTGTAAGTTTATTCCCACCACCCCCACATTAGTTTTCACTCCATAACCTAATAACTCAAACCCAAATCAACTTAGGTGCTTTATATAAACCCTAGGATAGATTTAGTTGTTTGTTTGTCACCTCCACTCACCTCGCCATCAAAAAAAATAAAAAAGAATAAAAGAAAGTTATCTAATTGTGGGATTTTATAAAAGAGACACACCTTAACACCCACAACTCTAAACTTAAGGTGCACCACTTCACTTTGATTCGACCACTTAACCGGGATGTAACCTGTGGACCCGATACACTTAACTCAACACACAAATAAGTGAGTAGAAATCTAATTAGGTTAAGACTTTTTCTGTGCCTTAATCATGTGGTGCAATAAGCCAATTGCTTGAACTGTTTGGGCCGCACCACTCAATCTAAAACTAATCTATCAAGTAGCTTGCCACTTAGGGTTGATTCTTATAGCTGAACCAAGCACTCCACATTATTTTTGATTTTTAACGGAACATATCATCACCTTTGTTTTCAAAATGTGGAGTGTTCTACTAAACCTTGATTGAACCAACCTGAGAATTAAATCCTAAAAGCTACTAAACAAGGTTAAACCCTAAAAGGCATCATCAAATAACCTTGTTTGCAATCCTTGGTTGTGCACGCACACACATTTGAATCAATCATTAAAGGCACAACACATTTAATTGGCCCATCACATTCCAAGAGCACAATCATCCCAAGCCTAATTAAAATTGAGTAGACGTTGCCCTTAAGAATTGATTCACTGTCCGGGGCCGAGACTAAGATTTTTTTCAATTAATCTGCTTCTGTTAGTCCATCTGATGTCTACTTAGGGGAGTAGCGTCAAACGACCACAGTTGGGGGGTACACTAAGAACCGGAGGTGTAAGCCAAAGGAAGAACCTTCTCCCCAGTCCCTCCTTCTAATTAGTTGGATTGACCAGACAAAAGTAGACCAAATCATTTATAATCTCAAGACGAGTCCTGGGAGTCTGTAGGTCTTTAGGTTTCCCACATAAGGACATGTTTGGTTTATTGTATTGCAGGGCACCTTTTCTCTTCTCTATTCTCCCTCCTTTTCTACCATGTACCCTTCCACATCCTACTCACATTTCACATCCTATGCTCCTACCACCACTTATCCCCAAGATGATTACTATCCTGACTTGACTTGTAATTACCCATCCACTAGCAGGGATAACTTTCATTGGGGATACAAATTCGAACCTCAGTTTCCATGGCCTAATCCTGGACAAAAAGACTATGATTACTATCCTTCCCAAACCTACAATGATTATGGATCGCCATCCTTTAATGACAAAGCCAACCTGATCTACAATTAGGAAGGATATGCTGAATATAACACCTACCCTCCCCAATATTCTATTGAAAATAGGTCATCACCACTCTTTGAACAACCTGAAACATCTTACTGTCATGGAGGGACTCGAGAACCTTGACATCTTGACTCCCTTAGATTTAACCCAAACCCACCCAAACCTGAATCGAACCGGTCGATTCAGGTGAACCAGATTCAAGATAGGGTGTTCGCTAACTTGAGGAACACCATACAATCTTTAGAAGCCTAGCCAACACCATGCACTGAAGCATTGGAGCCTATGATAAAAGTGATTGATGAACTTAATAGTTCTCTATTGGATTTGGTCCAAAATGTTAGGGATAGGGACCTGGGCGAGTTTCTTCTTGTGGAATTATCGAGGTTGAGAATGAAATTTGTGGTTGCCCAAGTCAAATCTTGGGTTGATTCTCAAGATGAACCCCCTTTAGGAGAGCCAATGTCAGAACCTGCTCAGGTGCCCGTCGGGGGGGATACATATTCTTAGACTGGAGATGACCAAGTTGGGCTAGAGGAACCCATTGAGGAAAAATCGATTGATTCACCCGAGATCCTCGATCTAGGGAGCAAGGAAAAATATGTCTCTTTGAACCAGGAAATAACAATCAATTTTGAGACTTATGTAAATGATGATCATGAATTCTTTGACTCCGAGGGTGACGAATCTTTTGGTGATGTCTCACTTAAACGTAAGGAAGAGGATTTTAGTGAGACAAATGGGCTTGAGGAATCTGATGAACTAGTTGATAGCCCAATTATTGAAGATTTGTACTCGGTTGGGGCTAACTTAGAGGATTTGAATCCTCATTTACTAGAAGATTCAATCAATAGCCCCATTCCTCATCCGTACCCCGAAGAGCTGACTCTCGAGATCATTGTACCCAAGTCAATCTTGATTCTTCCATGATTTTTGTACTTGGGTGAATCATATGGTGTGAATGATATGCTGGAGGTCCCAAAGCCTAAGCTCTTGATGTTGGAGGATAGAATTGTTGAAATAACAATTTGGGAGGTTAATTATGAGGGAACTACGATTTTGGATCTAAGGGTACCTATTGACTTGAAACCTCCTACCATCTATCAAGACCCTTACGATATCTTTCACGTGTAACCCAAGCTCGAAATAATTGATTATCTTTCTGAGCTGAACTTTAAGAGGACATCTGAACCTATTGAGCCATCTTTACCCATTGTCCGACACTTTGGTCTTGGGTTGCACACCATAAAACTGTAGGCCCGACCCTGCAAGCTTAACAACCTTCGATTCTCGGTGATTTTCATCTAGAACCATAGAACCACTTGACTCGAGGGCATGGGTCTGCACCATAATCTATTCCACTTCTGTGGACATCTTCTGCTGCCGGATCTGCGGATTAATCTTTTGATTTTGATTTTGACACGTACCCGTGAATTCTTAACCCCTTCTTTGTATGTATGTTATGCCTAGCTAAAGGCATTAAATTTAGAATGTGTTTATATTCCACATTCTCTGCGGAGCTGACCGGATTTCCACGTTATTCAGGTGATATTCTATTTACTCCACCCTTTTCATGTCATTAGTTTTACAATGAGGACATTGCATCATTTAAGCATGGGGGGTGGATAACTAATTCCTGAAATTATTTCATTAGCTCTCTAGAATTTCTTTTAGTTTCTTTAAAAAAAAATTGAAAATTGAAAAAGACAAAAAAGAAAAGATTAAAAAAAAAGAAGAATTAGGAGAAGAGAACTTAGGCATTTGGAAGTTATTAACTTTAGGAAATGATACAAGAGGACCTAAACACTTAGACTCTTCAGGTCTTCAGGATTAATTAGCCTGGGTGTCTACTCGAATGTGGTCTTAGTCTCGAGTGGTCACCAATTAAAATTTATTTGAAGTTGGTAAATAAATTGGGATGATAAGTATGCGACCTATCAACTCGCCATCTGATTTGGGGGAACTTTAAGCCTAAGCATGTACACATTTTTTTTGCACTCACTCAGTTTTCAGCGGTTTCTTCGAGAATTGGGTAGCTAATGAACTATCTAGGGTGGTATGGCTAGCAAGTTGTTAGTGGTAACAGCTCATCGACCAGTTGTCCAGAGCCTACTCTCAAGACCATTTTCATTGTACTGCCTTTAGGTAAATCTTAGATCAAGGAAGCCACCTACTTAAAAAAAAAACATAAAGGAAAAGGAAAAGAAAAGAAATAGAAAAAGGAGAAAAAAATAAAAAACAAGGAAAACCACATTTCGCCTTACGAGTATGGTTGGTAAGTTGCTGTGGGTAACAGCCCATTGGTCGGTTGTCTAGAACCCTGCTCACAAGAAAAATGCATAATAATTCCCAAAACACTTAGGGAATAAGTAGGGAAATAGAATAAATGTGGGAGAGATACACACTGGGTTCACCCTTGTGTTGACCCCATAAATAAAAGATGTCAGGAGAAATCTACCAGTCGAAAAGATAAACCTTTAGGAAAGGTTACCTAAGCTCGTAGAAACCCGAAGTCCATTTTAATGGCTGCCTAGTGAGTCTTTCACTATTTTCACATGATGCTTAGCACTTAAAATCCTTTTCGAGTCTTGGGCAGGTCGAGCAGCTGTAAAAGTTATCCTGTAACTCTCAAACTAGAAAAGTACAAAAAAATTAGAAAATAAGAAAAGCAACAAAAAATGTATCTTCCCTTTTCAAATGAGGAGAGGACTTGGGCAGTTTGCATTCTGGCAGGCACCCAAGTACTGTTGAGTTTTCGTTGTTTAAGACGTTAGTTAAACTTTTCTATTTTAATAAATGACTTAGGCCTAAGTGATTTAATCCTAGTTTCGATTTTATACATGGCATGTAGTTTAATTTTGCTAGGGACTAGCAAAGGATAGGCATGGGGGTATGATATAGACACATCTATTTAGGTTAAAATGCCTATTCATGCATGTTCCTAGGCTTAGATTTGCATTTCATGTTATAAATATTACATAGCATGCATCATTCTGCATTTAGAGTAGTTGTACATATTTTAGGTTATTAGGCCCTTTTGATGGTTAGGAGAGAAGAAGATTTATTTCAAAGCCTCGGATGGATGATCGAACCGTACTGCTCTGATTAAGACAGCGATCGGAGTCTAACGCCTCTGAAATCATCTAGATTAGAGAACCATAGCAGCATACAAAGTCAGAGGAAGATAATGGCCAAGCGGCAATGTGACATCCATGTAGGCTTTAGATGGAAAATCCGATCATACAGATGGATCCTGAGCAACGATCGCAGTTCAGCAGCATGAGAATCATATTGATCTGAGCACCGTGGCACCATTCAGGCTTCCCAACGGCAGCCAGCAGCAGCACACCGCACACAGCTGCAGCTGCACGTAATAATAGCGTAGCACATGCCAGCGCACGTGCGCACAAGGCGTGGAGCACGGGCGTGCGAATTGCGCAGCGCATGCCAGCGGAGTGGATCTTTAGCGACGTGGGCCTTTAGTGACGCTTACAGTTGTCAGTAATGGTCTACGTGCGCCAGCAAGAGGAATTGAAGGGCGGATCTTCAATGATAGTTGCAGCGATCTTTATGGACATCATTAATGACCCAGATGCGAATTTGTTCTTCCTCCCCCACTATAAAAGGACCAACCTACCACCATTCGAAACCATCTCTTCCTTTCCTCCTCTCACCACCTCGAAGGCTCTAGAGAGAGCTTATCCCAAGCCCGAGAAGCTCCTCTAGAGTAAAACCAAATAGTTTTCCCTCCCCTCATCCCCATTCGTGGAGCATCCCATGGCAGTCCTCTCACCTTCCTTCTGGAAGAAGATCCTCGCTATAACGCCATCCTACCGCATCCTCCATCCTTTGGCTCCGTCCTCCTTCGTCTTGCTCCTCACCACTTTCCTCCAAGCTACGTCAAAGCGAGTCATCCTCTGAGCAACCGTCATGGACCCCTCACCTCATTCTATCTTTTTTTCTTTCGTAGTGTAGTTTTCCTACTTTCATAATTGTGGAAAACATTCATGAGATAAATAGATGATTATTTCTCTCTCTTTCTCTCTCTCTCTCTTTTATATTTGCAAGTAGATTAGCTAGATAAGCATTTGTCGATCTGATCTCTTACTTCCTAAAAAATTCCAAAAAAATTAGAAATGATAAAAACGACCGAAAACAAAAAATAGAGAAATGCAGATTTTCAAAACCAAACATTCACCTCCCCATGTTCGACCTAGGACTCACTTTTCGAGTTTCCGTTATAAGTTTTATCTGATAGATGCATTTTCTAAGTTACAATGACGGGTCCTCCAAAACACCAATTAAAACAAGCGAAGCGCGCCTACATCACCTAACCCTAGGATAGTCATCCAGTACACCTCTATCTCAAATCAAGAACCTAGACCCATTCTAGAGGAACCATCTAAGATTCCAATTCCTGAGTCCTTGACTAAGGGAAAAAGGATAACTAAAATCGTGGCACCTAAGGAGGACATGGTCAAGCTCTTTGAGTAGGTCCATATAAACAACACCTTGATGGATGCAATTCGCCCCATACCGGCTTACACACGATTTCTAAAAGACATATGTACACCTAAGCGTAAGCTGTGAATAAAAGACAGGAATCCAATCGTACTATCAGAGCACGCTAGCTCTGTCATTTTCAGTAAACTCTTGCCTAAGGCAAATGACCCAGGCACCCCTCTGATCTCCGGTGAAATCGGTGATATATGATTTCTCTAAGCTTTATTAGACTTAGGAGCCTCCATAAATTTCATACCTACATCCCTACTAGACTACTTCGAGGAATCTGAGCTTAAACTAACGGAAATGACTTTACAACTAGCTGACTAATCAATTAAGTCACCAAAAGGAATTCTCGAGGATGTCATAGTTAAGGTACATGATTTCTATTTTCGAGTAGATTTTGTCTTAGACATGGATGCTCCTGAGAATGTGAGGAATACACCGATCATATTAGGGAGACCCTTTCTGTCTACTGCTAGGTCCAATATCAATTGTAAGGATGGCCAAATTGAATTAAAATTTGGGAGTAAGACAGTAAAGATCGAAATCTTTAAGACCCAACAAGGATTTAATTACGGGGTCATAGAACAGATTTGCGAAATCAAAGCTGTGGTTCATGACTTTATCGAGGAAAAACCAACTATTTCCATTCAACCACAAGAGGATAAAAACCTGCTATTAAAGGAGCCCGAACTCAACCTAGACACACCCATAGCTCCTTCCTTTGCTCCCAACACCTATCCTGAACCACCCACTGCTGCTAACAACTCGGTTATGGAATTAAAGCCACTTTCCGATCATCTCAAGTATGTCTTTTTCGGTTCCAATCAGACGTTTCCCATAATTATCAACTCCCGACTCACACTTGATCAAGAAACACGCCTAATTTCTATTCTCCAACAACATCGAAGAGCCATTGGATGGATTCTCAACGATCTGACTGGTATTAGCCCTTCATACTGCACACATCACATCTACACTGAGAAGGGCTCACAACCATCCCGTGAAATGTAGAGATGCCTGAATCCAAATTTGCAGGATGTCGTGAAAATGGAGATCATCATGTTGTTAGATGCAGGGATCATCTACCCGATCTCTGACAGTCGGTGGGTGAGCCCAATCTAAGTTGTGCCTAAAAAGGTAGGGCTCACCATCATCACGACTAAAATCGGAGAAACCATACTGACCCATATAGCAAACTCCTGGAGTGTCTACATTGATTACAGAAGACTCAATTCCTCCAAGAAGAAGGATCATTTCCCATTACCGTTCATTGATCAGATTCTTGAGAACCTAGCGGGAAATCGATTCTTCTACTTTTTGGATGGGTACTCCGGTTATAATCAGGTCACAATCCATCCCGATGACCAAGAGAAGACCGCCTTCACCTACCCCTTCGGAACATATGCATTCCGAAGGATGCCGTTCGGTCTCTGCAATGCACCCTCTACTTTTCAACTGTGCATGCTTGCCATATTCTCAGATATGGTAGGTGAATACCTTGAAGTCTTCATGGATGACTTCTCGATATTTGGTGAATCATTTGACGATTGCCTCCAGCACTTGGTCCAGATCCTCATGTGATGCATCAATGTGAACTTAGTTCTTTCCTCGGAAAAGAGCCACTTCATGGTACTTGAGGGAATTATCCTAGGACACCTCATTTCTGAAAAATGTATCCAGGTTGATCTAGCCAAGGTGAATTTGATTTCCAAACTCCCTATGCCTAGCTTGATTAAAGACATCGAATCCTTCTTGGGGCACATTGGTTTTTACCGTCGATTCATTCCCAATTTTTCAAAAATCACATCTCCCCTCACTAATCTTCTATCTAAGGATGTCCCCTTTGAAATCTCCAAGGAGTGTGCTCAGGCATTTGAGATCCTACGTGATCGAGTTACCCAAGCACCTATCCTGCAATCCCCTGATTGGTCTCAAACCTTTGAGATCATGTGTGATGCATCTGATTATGTTGTAGGGTGGTACTTGGGTAGAAAATAGATGGGAAACTAATGGTCATTTACTACGCTAGCAAGAAAATTGACGAAGCTCAGCGTGACTATGCAGTTACTGGGAAAGAGATGCTAGTCGTAGTATTTGCCCTGGAAAAATTTAGATCATATCTTTTGGGTTCCCATGTTATCATATACTCAGATCACACTGTAGTGAGCCATCTCCTTACGAAGAAGGATGCGAAACCTCGACTAATTTGCTGGATCTTGCTGTTACAAGAGTTCAATATCGATATTCGCGACAAAGCGGGAAAAAAAAAAGTGGTAGCTGACCACCTGTCCCATCTTACTTCTTCCGTCATCGACCCGTTTGGTCCAATCACCGAAATTTTTCGGACGAGCACCTGCTGGCCATTCACAATATCCCTTGGTTTGCTGATATTGTGAACTACTTGGTTACGGGGATAGCTCCTCCAGACTGGTTGACTTTCAAGAGGGACAAATTGATTGCCTAGGCCAAGTACTATATTTGGGAGGAACCATACCTTTTCCACATCGGCAATGATCAGGTGATCCGGAGATGCATTCCAGATGACAAGGTCATTGACATAATGTCATTCTATCACAACCAAGCCTGCGGTGGGCATTTCTCTAGACATAAAACTGTAGTGAAAATTCTTTAGTGTGGGTTCTTTTGGCCCACTTTGTTCAAAGATGCAGAAACATATTGTAGGGCATGCGCTCCTTGTCAGACCCTCGGCAGCATGGGCCCGCAGGATATGATGCCCTTGAACCAGATTATTGTGTGTGAAATCTTTAATATATGGGGAATTGATTTCATGGGACCCTTTCCCGAATATAACAGCTTTGAATACATTCTACTCGATGTTGATTATGTCTCTAAATGGGTGGAAGCTGTCCCCACAAGAATGAGTGATCATAAAGTTGTCCTCCGATTTATCTAGGAGAACATCTTTACCAAGTTTCGGGTTCCTAAAGCCATCATTAGCAATGGCAGGTCTCATTTTGCCAATGTGCACTTCCAGTCCCTGATGAAGAAGTACGGGGTATCGCATTGTATCACGACTCCTTACCACCCAGACTAATGGACTGGTAGAACTGTCAAATCAAGAGATCAATATGACCCTTCAGGACACTGTTCGGCCTGATCGAAAAGATTCATCTACTCACCTTCTACAAGCCTTGTGGGCCTATAGGACCACCCACAAGACCTAGTTAGGCATGTCTCCCTTCAGATTATTGTATGATAAGGAATGTCACCTTCCCATCGAGATGGAGCACAAGGCTTATTTGGCAGTACGGAAGTGCAATCTGGATCTAGTGAAGGCTGGAATACACTGCCAATTGCAATTAAGTGAGATTGAGGAACTATGCAATGATGCATATGAGAACTCATGTATCTATAAAGAATGGGTTAAAGGCTTCCACGACAGTCACATTATGCGCAAATCTTTCCACCATGGTCAGAAAGTTCTACTCTTTGATGCCAAAATCAAATTGTTTCCAAGAAAACTCAAATCAAAATTGATTGGACCATTCTTGGTGAGACGAATCTTTAGAAATGGAGCTATTGAAATCAGCCAACCTAGCTTAGATTCAAAACCCTTTGTTGTGAATAGCCAGAGACTCAAGCTGTTCATTGGACTCTCTGATGCAAATAGGGTTGAGGTATCTTTTGATCTCCATTCTCCTTGAGGTTATTGCACCCGGCTGATGGCGTTAAACTTAGTGCTTAACGGGAGGCAACCCGTCATCTTTTTGAAAAACCTGAAACCCTTCTTGACACATCTTATGCTGAACTCATTTGCACTTTAGTGTTCATCCATTAGAACTACTGACTCCACCTCTGGAAGCCATTCCAAAGCTTAAAAATGTCTGCAATAGTCACCCCGAAGCATCCACCCGCCCAACACCTATTTTAATGAATGATCTAAGTTGAAATCAAATCCACCTAATTTACGATGGGGGCATTACAAATCGTATGCATGGGGGGGTATTAAAGTGCAAAATGCCATGAAAATCACTTCACAAGAAAGGGTATCATCAAATATATATATACATATATTAAATAAAATTGAAAGAGAACAAAAATAGGAGAGGGGAGGAAATTTTGAATTGATATCATTTGTTGAGGAGAAAAAAGGGGTGGAGATAAAAATGTCAAAAGGGAGCACAATTTGAAAAGAAAAGAAAAAAAGATAATCATTAGTAAAAGATTAAGGAATTAACTTAGTTTTAGACCAAATCAAATGAAAGAAAATGAAGGACAAAAAGTGCTAAGAAACAAAAAGATATTAGTAGGAACGTTGATCTTAAGCCTCTTGGGCTGCGATCTTAGGCTTAAAAATTCAAGTATCCGCTAAGATCTGGATAGTCCTCAAGAGGTTGGGCAAAATGCGAAGCTTAAGTATTAGGTCTAAGGCTTAGGGATTATTCAATCTCATTAACTGACCTCTGGTTTGTGAGACTCGGAAACCTAAGCACCCCAATCCACACATAGTCTGGTTCAGTGTGCTTAAGTATCAAAATCAAGCACATGCGTTAAATCTATTCCAAAAAAGTTACCTAGATTAGGAGCGGCTGATCAACACAAGTTGATTTGGAAGAGTTTCCAGTGCAGAGAGGTAGGAAATTTCCCTCGAAGATGCGCAATAACATATTGTCTCCTCAGTGCTTGTCTCCTAGGATATCTAAATATCCTACCAGGGGTATGTAAGCACCTTGTGCTGGTTCAGATTCCATAGGCAACATTATCTTGAAATGTCGATTGCCAGGGTATGAATTTAGCTACAGAACACCGTGGGTGGGATTATCTCGAAATCTTGAAAGCCAAGTTTCTGGGGGTTGCTATGGACCCTACGAGGATTGATGGTGGGAAATAGGAATTCAAAATAGATTGTGTTGTAAAGCTAATCTGAGGCTAGAAATAAAAAGAAAAGAGAGAGAAAACTCTTCAAAAACAAAGAAAAGTTCTCTTCCTCTCTCTTACAAAAAAATGCACTACAAACTGAACCTGGGCTAAAACATGTTACAAGCATGGGTGCTTTAACCGCGGAGTTCAATGAACCTTAGCCTAGCTCCTGTGGGCCTTAGAAACCTTCGTGGTGGACTGAGGCTAGAGCTGGTCAGGTCCGAGTCTTGGTTGGTACTTGAGCACCTCTAGGCCTACTATCGGCATTCTGACCTAATCTACGAAAGAAAGCACACATCAGAATTTTGAGCAAAGAAAGGCATATGGTCAAGAATTAAAGTTAATACCTTGAAATTTTGTTAAGGGACTACCAAAAGCTATGCATCGAGGTATGATGGGAACACCATCATGAGCCATAACTAGCTCATTTTGATCCAATTAAGTCAGTAAATGCTCCTACAAAACTACTAGAGAACGTTGACGAGGCTAGATCATGTTTTAAGAGAAGTTGCATTGTAGTATAGATGAAATTGCCTCGGAAAGAAATAAGAATTTATTACCCGAAAACCTAAGTATCCGAGGTCGAACACAGGGGGCAAATGAAATTTATTCACTAATCTCAATAATGTAATTGAACACTTAGAGTTACTCAAAACATATTTCAGAATATAAATGCAAGAATTTAAGAGTAAATTATAGCAAAAATGGAACAATTGGACATCTGATTCTATAATCAGACATCCTAAATGATAGCCTCTTAATTTCTTCTCCTTGCTACTTTCTCTTCTTTCTTTTCTTCTTCTTTCTTCTCGTTAGTTATGCTCTTTCTTGTTTTCCTCTATCTTCTGCTTTTGCCTTTCTTCCTTCTCTTTCTGTCTCTGCTTGTCTTCTTCTGCAACCGCTTCTCTTCTTCCTTCTTATCTTTGGCTTTCTTCCTTCTCTTTTGCACAGTGCCCTTCTCCTTCTTCTTCTTTCTTCTTTAGCTATAGCTCTCCTCTTTTTGATTTCTTTATTTCTTCTCTTCTTTAGCCACACCTCTGCTATAGTGCTTCTCCTTCCCTTGGCTTCTGCCTTCTTCTTTTTCCTCTGCGGTCTTCTATTTTTTCCTGCCTTTCTTCCTTCTTTCTTTCTGCGACTAAGTCTTAGCTTCACCTTGTCTTGGCCTCAGCTATGCCTTCTTCTTCCTTCATCTATTCTTCTTCCCTAGGCATGCACACAGAAGCAAAACCTATCCCCCACCCTACGCCACATCTCTCTCTCTCTATTTCTCTCTTCGGTACGCTCTCCCAGAGTCGGGTAATCAGGTCGGGTGTGTATCTGAGTCCAGGTGCACCGACGTGGGTGTGATGCACGAGGAGTACTAGGTTTAGGTAATCGGGTCGGGTGCAGGTCCACGGGGGCAGGTCGCGGACGAGGCATGAGCGAGTGAGGGCAAGGGACCTCACCCCAGAATACTGGAGGCAGACAACTAAAAACACAAATTCAATTTAAGTGTTGCCACTAACCTCTGAGTTTATGGGATGGGACTAAATGTCCCACTTGTTTCCTCCCTCACGCCTACAGGAAGTTCTCGTCTAATTGGGGCACTCACTTAGCTACCCTTAGCGCCTGCAAGGCTCCTTACAGAGCCACTCACTTAGATGGAGACGTGCACGCCCACATTGCGCATCACCTAAGCTGGCTTTCCTGGAGTGTAGCAACCTGGGATGAAGCTCACAAGCAAGCTTGCTCCGTGCATCAATGGAGGAATGGGAGCCTAACTTGAAACACACAAGTACGGCCTCCCGACCCCATTAAAACACCTAAGGAGCTTCACCATGTCTTGGCGAAGGTGAGATGGTGGGTTGTAGGCCGTGGGGTGACCTAGGCATGCGTGCCTAGGTCACTCTGTGGTCGTGCTTATCGTTTAGGACAAGGGAACTCTAGGGAGGAGATGGTGGTCGATGGATGGGCGGAAGGTGATCAGTGGATGATGGTGGAGGGGGTGATGTGTCTGGCGAGGCGTGTGGAGGTGTGGTGCGGTTGAAGTGCCTCGCCGATGAGCGACGAGAGATGGAGAAGAAGGAGGCGGATAGTTGCTGCGAGGGGTCAAAAAGGGGAAATAGAAAAAGGGGAATTGAAGATGGGATAGAGAGGAGTAATTCTAACCTAGCTAAGTGGACGAAGGGGGAGAGGTGGCGGCTAGCTGTACCTGCTGTCGTCGGAGAAGACGATGTCTAGTTGAGGGGTAATGGTGACGACGAAGGGGCTAGAGGTGCGCGCGTGGGTGTTGCGCGACGTCGAGCAAGATGGTGAAGGCAGTTCTGCCACTAGTAGTGTGGCAGAGCGATGAGGAGGAGGGAGGCTTGCCAGAGCTTGCTGGACTCCTGACCAAAGGATAAAGAGATGAAATTGGGTGCAAATTAGAGATTATAGTTAAGCTCAGATGGAAGGGAACTCCTTAGAGAATCTCCCTTCCAAATCTGGGAGTACTCCCCCTCCGTTCCTAACCAGGGTAGGATTTCTCCCAATTAATCGGGGAGGGACCTATTTGTAAGAGTGGCAAGGAAGTTAGGGGGTCTGTGGGGGAGTTTTCAAAATTTAGGGGCTAGAATGTAATTGGGTGGACTATTTTGCAAAGTAGGTTAAGATGACCTCTGCTTAGGTCCAAATTTTTTTATAAATCTAATTTCGATCTAAGGAATCCAATGGTGAAGTTGTATTTTAGGTTTGACCCCGTTTGATAGGACATTTTACACAAAAGCCTAAATTAGGTCAAATAATGAGCTAGGATCCTAATCTAGGTCAGAATAGGTTCCAAAGGTCAAATTGAAGGTTCTAAATCATAGGGGATATTTTTCCAATATTTTTAGAGGGTTTAGTTGATTTTTATCCTGACCAGAACCTTGCTGTATTAGGTAGGTCTGTTTTAGGGTTACAGAATGTCTTTTAATTCTTGGATTGCACAATACCCTATTTCTGACTGAACCAACCAACTTTTTATCTTATTAAGACCATTCAACCTATTTTTTGCCTCTGAGAAATCCTGTTTATGTACTGTAATGGTAAAATTACAGTTTTAACCTTTCTTTCATGTTTTCTATTCAGAACAGTAAACCCTGGACTTTGGTCTTCCTTTAGGCTATGCAGGAGCTTTTGTTTACTTTCTTAGGTCAAAATGAGCTACTTATGGCTCTCATCATACCCCCATGCCTAGCTTTTGCTAGTCCCTTGGCAAAATTTTAAGATTTTAACCTTTATTCTCGACCATGAGTTTCTTCTAAGTGCTTTTTCTTTTTCTTTTGTGATTAGGTTAGAATGCCGATAAGAGGACTAGAGGTACTCAAGTACCAACCAAAATCTAGACCAGACCTACTTTTGCCTCAGTCCTCCTTAAAGGAATTTAAGGCCCGTAGAGTAGAGGCTATCCTAGGATTCGTTCGACTCCGCGGTTAAAGCACCCGTACTTGAGACATTTTTAGCCTAGGTATAGTTTGCAGTGCATTTTTGTAAGAGAGAGACAAAGGATTTGTTTG
The DNA here is from genome assembly GCA_037157565.1 of Thalassia testudinum. NCBI lineage: Eukaryota > Viridiplantae > Streptophyta > Magnoliopsida > Alismatales > Hydrocharitaceae > Thalassia > Thalassia testudinum. The sequence continues at coordinate 16,499,433 of JAZHRO010000063.1, forward strand.
TTTGGAGAGCTTTCTCTCACTTTTCTTTTTGTTTCTATCTTCAGATTGGTTTGTCAAAGTGGTCTGTATCGGATTCCTTATCCCCATCATCAATCCTCAAAGGTCCCTGGCATTTGATGCTTCGTGATAGCACTGCCCATGGCAACCCCCAGAACCTTGGCGTTTAAGATTTTTAGATAATCCTAGCCATGGCATTCCGTGGTTGAATCTAAACCTTGGTAATCGACATTTCGTGATAGTGTCGCACATGGTATCTGAACCAGCAAAGTGCTTTCATGCCTTCGGTAGCATATTTAAATATCCTAAGAGACAAGCACCGAGGAGACGATATGTTACGCATCATCAAGGGGAATTTTCCACCTCTCTATGCCAGGAACTCGTCCAAATCAACTTGTGTTATTCGACCGCTCGTAATCTAGGCAACTTTTTCAGAGCATTAAAACGCTTTTACGTGATTTTGATAGTTATGTGCACTGAACCAAACTGTGTGTGGATTGGGGTGCTCAGGTTACTAAATCCCGCAAATCGAAGGTAAGTTAATGTGGTCGAATACTCCCTAAGCTTTAGACCTAATACTGAAGCTTCGCATTTTCCCCAACCTCTTGAAGAATATCCAGATCTTGGCAGATACTTGAATGTTTAAGCCTAAGAGTCTAGCCCAAAAGGCCTAAGATCAAAGGCCTAAGATCAACTTTCCTGCTAATCTCTTTTTTTGTCTCCTTAGCACTTTTCTTGATGTGGTCTAGAACTTCGGTTAATTCCTTAAATTCTTACTAATGACTATCTCTTTTTCTGCTTCATTTTGTGCTCCTTTTTGTCATTCTGCACTTTTTCTCCTCCTCATGATAATGTGGCTCACAAAATTTTCTCCCTCCATTTTTTTGCTCTTTTTCATAATTTTTCAACTTTTTTTGTGTTTTTGACATATGTGATTTTTTTTGTGAGAATCCTTCTGACTTTTTCTTGGCTTTGTGTGTATGCACTTTACCACCCCCCCATGCCTAAGTTTCACAATGTCCTCATTGTAAACGGAGGGTGTGAAACGGTGCTGGGTTGAAAGTCTTAGAACAGGATACATCGGGTGGGTGAATGGGTCAGGAAGGGATTGATGCGAACGATTTCAAGCTCTGGTACGTGTACCAGAGGTGGGATCAACTGTCTAAAGCTGAACTCAAGGTGCAATAGACGTGGAGTACAGACGGATAATCTGATGGGTCTCTGCTATTGGAATGACGGGTTGCCTCCCATTAAGCGCTAAATTCAACGCCTTCAGCTGAGCGGAACATGGGATGGAGAGGGAGTGGTCCAATTAGCAGATTTTTGTAAAACAAGCACCTTGATTAAGAACCTGGTTGGTCCAACTAGGTTCTTGTTAAGATCAATCGGCTGATGATGCAGCCCAAACCCAATTAGTTTGGTTGGTTGAGAGATGTAGATCAACAAATGCGGAACCCACCATATGCAATGTGTCTTAGATGGATATGGAAGTGAAAACTCAGGTTTAGGCTGAGTCTAATCAGCCTGGTCAGGGTAGGGTTCCGAAAAATAATCAGTGCATGGTGTGGAAACCCTACAGGGGTGATCAGAGAATGATGGATCATCTTTTTTAGTCTGATCGATACCCTATGCCTACTATAGATGTGGAGATGAATCATCTGCAAACGGCTCAGTGAGAGGTGAATCAGAATAGAAATTGAGTTCGATCGCTGGTCGGGGTAGAGAATGGGTTTCGATCAATTCTGTATGTGTGGAAGAGGTGGCTTCAATGAGAATTGTGTATGAGGGCTCTTCTAGGAAGGAATGACAGGTGGTCTCATGTAGAAAGCCCTCATAGTAACTTTCAAAATCAAAAGCAAATGCCTGGAGAGTGTCTATGGGATACTGGAAATCAAAGTCGAGAAAAGATTCGTATTATGGGTTGCAATCACTCTCGGCATTTGATGGTTCTGATTCTTTAGGATTGAAAAGAAATGATTCCATGTTACTAGAACCTGAACTGAAATCAATGATCTCGGGAACCGGGACCTCAGAATCAGAGTTAGAGAATGAGTCATGTGAGTTGAGGTCATAGATTGGCTTGTTATAATCAGGAAGCAGATTTTCTCCGATGTTATGGTTAGATTTGAAATCGTTGGAAAGTTTGCGAAAATCAAAATCTGAATGAGATTCAAGATCATGAGTTCAACCATAGAATAAATCATATGCTGTAGATTCAGCAGCCTGACTGGGGTCTAGCCTAGATGTTGATTATGAGCTTAAAAAGGTGTCCTTATCTGGGATAGGCTCAGGTGCCAAGCTGGTAGGACAGACCCTATTGAAACCCCACTTGTCCAACTCCTCAGTTTCTGTATCGTAAATTGGCATGACTTCCGAAAAATTGATTTGTTTCTCTGAGGATGTTGGCGAGGGATATTCATTAAAATCATATTCTTCATTGAAAAATTGATCTTCCTCATATGGGACCTCGAAATCTTCACAATAGGTTTCAGATCTACATTTTGAGCATAGGATGTGGGTTGAATTACTAGAATCTAGGTCTGAATAACCTTCGAGGGTCACCTTATCAGAATAAGGGGTGGAATTTACACCCTCAAGGGGTTCAGTTCTACTCTCATCATTATAGGAGTTTTGGACTTCTACGCCTGGTGATTCATGGTCTAGGGTTGGCTCAACATTGTGTTCTCCTACAATTGGTACTTCCCAACATTCTTCAATATCAGGCACATTATACTCCATCTGGGTTGGGAATCCACAACCATTTTGTGCCTCAAACCCGAGATCAGATAGATCCTCGATGTTGTCCCAAGATGGTTCATCCTCTGTTTGTGGCATATACGGGTATTTCTGGTCAATAATTTATTTTAATAATCTCATTATCTCTTCTCATTTTTTAAGATCATCTTGGTGTTGCTCCCAAGTACAGGATTTGTCATGCATTGAAGGTATTCAAGATTGTACAATTTTTCTATCTCAATGTACCCTGTGATGAGCATATCTCGGGTTGATCCTTTTGTGGCTTTTGCCAATAGCACTTGGGCACAAGTTATGATGAAGGTTGTGGCTGTTGGGACATCAACCTGAATGTTTTCTACTGGTGTTGAGGTTTTGTCTTCTTTTTCATAGAATTTCAAGGCATCCTCAATCATCCTATCTCTCATGGATCTTCGATATTTAGGTTTCTTGAATGGTAGTCCTAAGTGGTTTGGCTGCATATTTGGATCAGGTGGTGGAATCAAGATGTAGAATAGGAGTTTTATCAGGTGGTTCCTACTGTTGGCACCCTAATTTGGTTCTATTTCCAATCCTCTTTTTCACAAAAGTTCTCTTTGGACTAAAAAACGAGAAGTGTGTTGTCTACGGAGATTAAGCATGATTTCTATTAGGCACAGGAATTTTGTGGGATAGGATCCCTAAAAAAAATTCCTTGTACTTAAATAAGTTTTGAAAATTTTTCACAAAATCAGGAAACCTTTGACTCAAATATGGTAGTTACTATTGAAAGAAGGCAATTGATTCTTAAGCTGGTTTCTTCTTTTTGTCTTTCAAGGATTAGGAGATGGATTTTTAGAGAAGAGGGATTACCTGCCCTGGACTGGTTGACTTGCACAGGAGATCTTCTCGTGAAAAACCTTGCAAGATCACAACAAAATAAAGAGGGCAAGTTAGTGCACAAATATAGTCAAAAGGAATGTAGAGACTAGTGATAAATTGCGCGTTGCTCCCCGGTAATGGCACCAAAATGTTGACGAGGCTAGATCACATTTTAAGAGATGTTGCATTTCAGTATTGACGAAATTGCCTCGAAAACAAATAAGAATTTATTACTCAAAAACCTAAGTATCCGAGGTCGAACATAGGGAGCAAATGGAATTTATTCACTAATCTCAATAATGTAATTGAACAGTTAGAGTTACTCAAAACCTAATTCAGAATATAAATGCAAGAATTTAGGAGTCAATTATAGCAAAAAAGAAAAATTAGATGTCTAATTCTATAATCAGACTTCTTAAACGGTAGCCTCTTATTTTCTTCTCCTTGCTGCTTTCTCTTCTTTCTTTTCTTCTTCTTCTTTCTTTCTTTTTAGTTCTGCTCTTTCTTGTTTTCCTCTGCCTTCTGTTTTTGCCGTTCTTCCTTCTCTTTATGTCTCTGCTTGTCTTCTTCTTCAGCCGCTTCTCTCCTTCCTTCTTAGCTTTAGCTTTCTTCCTTCTCTTTTGCACAGTGCCCTTCTCCTTCTTCTTTCTTCTTCAGCCTTAGCTCTCCTCTTTTTGATTTCTTTCTTTCTTCACTCTTCTTCAGCCATACCTCTACTGTAGTGCTTCTCCTTCCCTTGGCTTCTACCTTTCTTCTTCTTCTTCCCTTCTGATCTTCTATTTCTTCCTACCTTCTTCTACCTTTCTTCCTTCTTTCTTTCTGCAGCTAAGTCTTAGCTTCACCTTGCCTTGGCCTCAACTACACCTTCCTCTTCCTTCTTATCTTCTTCTTCCCTATGCATGCACACAGAACCAAAACCTATCCCCTACCATACCCCGTGTCGTGCTCTCCCTCTCTATTTCTCTCTCCGGTACACTTTCCCAGAGCTAGGTAATCGAGTCGGGTGTGCACCCAGGACCAGGCGCACCGACGTGGGTGTGATGCACAAGTAGTGCTAGGTTTAGGTAATCGTGTCAGGTGCTAGGTCCATGATGGCAGGTCCTGGACGAGGAGTGAGAGAGTGAGGGCGAGGGACCTCACCCCTATGTACTGGAGGAAGACAACTAAAAACACAAATTCAATTTAAGTGTTGCCACTCACCTCTCAGTTTACGATGTGGGATTAAATGTCCCACCCATTTCTTTGCTCATGCCTATGGGAAGTTCTCATCTAATTGGGGTAGCAAGGCTCCTTACAGAGCCACTCACTTGGCTGGAGACATGCACGCCCACATCGCACATCACCTGGGCTAGTTTGGTTGGAGTGCAGCAACCTGGGATGAAGCTCGCAAGCAAGCTTGCTCCATGAGTCAATGGTGGAATGGGAGCCTAACTTGAAACACACAAGTACAGCCTCGCAGCCCCATTAAAACACCTAATGAGTTTCGCCATGTCTTAGTGAAGGTCAGATGGTAGGTGGCAAGCCGTGGGGCGGCCTTGGCATGCATGCCTAGGTCACTCTATGGCCATGCTTATGGGTTAGGTTGGGGGACGTTTGGGGAGGTGATGGTGGTCGATGGATGGGTGGAAGGTGATTAGTGGACGATGGCGGAGGTGGTGAGATGTCTGGCGAGCCGTGTGGAGGTATGGAGCGGTGGACGCGCCTCGCCGGTGAGCGGCTGGAGATGGAGAAGATGGCGGTGGATAGTGGCTGCGAGGGGCTGAAAAGGGGAAATAGAAAGAGGGGAATTGAAGAAGCGATAGAGAGGAGTAATTATAGCCAAGCTATGTGGATGAAGGGGGAGAGGTGGCTGCTGGCTGTACCTGCTGTCATCGGAGAAGACGATGTCCAGGGGAGGGGTGATGGCGATGACGACGGGGCTAGAGGTGCTCACACGGGTGTTGCGCGACGTGGAGGAAGATGGTGAAGGTGGCTCTGCCACTAGTAGTGTGGCAGAGAGACGAGAAAGAGGAGGAAGGCTCGTTGGAGCTTGCTGGATTCTTGACCAGAGGAGAAAGCGACGAAATTGGGGTGAATCTCCAGCCATGTTGAGCTGAATAGATGCGGTCGGAGCTGAGGATCCTATTATAGGCACTGGCAGGGGCACTTGTGCTTGGAAGACAAGCTTCAAAGTGCAAGAGTCCTCACTGGAGAAGGAATCCGTTGGATACCCAAATCTCTTGCGCATTCGAACGAGAGATTGGGTGCAAATCAGAGATTGCAATCAAGCTTAGATGGAAGGGAATTCCTCAGAAAAACTCCCTTCCAAATCTGGGAGATCTCTGAGGAATCAGGGAGTACTCCCCCTCCATTCCACATTGGAGTAGGATTTCTCCCAATTAATGGTGGATGGACATGTTTGTACGAGTGGTGAGGAATTTAAGTGGGTCTGCGTGAGAGTTTCCAAAAGTTAGGGGCCAGAATATAATTGGGTGGACTATTTTGCAAAGTAGGTCAAGATGACCTCCCCTTTTGTCAAAATTTTGGTATAAACCTAATTTGGATCTAAGGAATCCAATGGTGAAGTTGGATTTTATGTTTGATTATATTTGACTGGATATTTTACACAAAAACCCATATTAGGTTAAATAATGTGGTTGGACCATAATCTAGGTCAAAATAGGTTCCAAAGGTCAAACTGAGGGTTTTAAACCCTCGGGGATATTTTTGCATGACTTTTGGAGGGTTTAGTTGATTTTTATCCCAACCAAAACCTTGTTGAATTGAGCGGGTCTGTTTTAGGGTTACAGAAAGTCGTTTAATTCTTGGATTGCACAATACCCCATTTTTGATTGAACCAACCAACTTTTTATCTTATTCTAACCATTCGACCTATGTTTTGCCTCTGAGAAATCCCATTTATGTACTGCAATGGTAAAATTGCAGTTTTAACCATTGTTTCATGTTTTCTTCTCAGAACAGTAAACACTTGACTTCGGCCTTCCTTTAGGTTATGAAAGAGCTTTTGTTTACTTTCTCAGGTCAAAATGAGCTAGTTAGGACTCATGATGAGTCTCTCATCAAGAACCATAAGTCACTGCATAACCATCTTGACGGAAAGATAAGAAATCAGGGTTAAAACTATAATTTTACCATCATAACTTGAATACAGTACAACCATGGGTTTTCCTAGGGGGTAATTGAGGGTCAAATGGTCTTAAAGGGATAACAAGTGGGTTAGAATGGATAGAAAAGGGTTTTCACGTGTTTTGAGAATTAAATGATTTTTAAAACCCTAAGAACTGACTTGCTTAATTAACTGATGTTCTGGTATAGATAAAAGTCACATAAGCCCTCTAGAAATCATAGGAAAATATTCTCTAGGATTTAGAACCTTCAAATTGACCATCAAAACCCGTTTTGCACCAAAATAGAGTCCTCAGCTGACATTTGCCTTAATTTGGGTTTTTGCATAAATTACTAAGTCAAACGAGGTCAAAACCTAAATCTTACTTCACAATTGGATTCCCTAGTCCAAATTAGGTTTGTATCAAAATTTGGGCCCAATCTGAGATCATCTTGACCAAGTTTGCATTTTGGTCCAGTCAGACTCTTTTTATCTCAGTCAAACCCTTAACTTCTGAATTCTCCTACAAATAGTGCCCCAACGTCTTTACCTTCATCACAAGCAGGCCCCCGTGCCATTTTTGGAAGGTGAAACCTTCATCGACGAGTTTCGAGCGGGGATTTCTCGCTCGATTCTCAATCAATCCTTCGCAAAAATTGATACAGGGATACCTTGGAAAGTCTCCTTTCATTTGTGCCATTCCTTGGGCTCTAAGTCCTTCCCAAAAGGTCATGTGAACCTTTTAAAGGTTTGGGTATCCATTGTTGCAACCACCATCCAAGCATGAAAGCTTCTTTCAAAGCTTGGAAGGGCATCCTATGGCCTATAAAAGAAACCCCAAGGCACGGCCGTGCTCTTCAGCTAGTTTTGATGCCAGAAACCCTCTTCGTCTCCATCTCCAGCCACCTTCAAATTTAGCTCCAGTGACCCCTCTCCGCCCTCCTCCTCCAGCCGTCCAATAATCAAATTGGACACCCAACAATCCTCCTCTCATCTTTGCGAACCTCTCCTGCCAACGAGAGGTTGTGCCTCTCCCTTAGTTGACATCGCCGCTTCGTCGCACCTTCTTCCTTCTCTAGCTCCGGTCGACCAATGCTAGAGCCCTCCATCTATCTATCGTGTCCCTAAGTTCCTTTATCACTTTACCTCTTACTATACTTTCTTTTCCAGCTCTCACAACGCCTACACAACCATTGATTCTCCCTCAACACCATCACCTTCTTCCGCTCCAGTGAAGCTCCGACGATGCCTATCCACCGCGCCGTTGCATGAATCTCGCCGCTACCACCCTCACTAGCTCTGCCATCACTACATGAACAAAAGCCCTAACCAAATTCCACCTATCGCTCACCCAAACTCACCCCCAAACATACCCACTCTCACGCACACAGTCTGACTACACCTTGCACACAAAAACCTCGCCACGCCTCACAACCACCACCGTCGCACTTGCCGTGGTCCAGTGATCCTTCCTAAACCTTTTGACACGACCGATAGGCCTTCTTGATGATTCCAAGTGCTCGTCTACTCCGCCATTGAAGCAGCTTCATCAAGCAAGCTTCAAGGTTGCTCCAGGGTACCATAGCTCTAGGCAACACTTCCAGGAGCAGCGGATTTCGTCCAAGAATGCAATAAGGGGATCAATTTGGCCCTTTGATAGGACCTTTGATTGGAATTAGATGCCACATCTACCACGGCTAGCACGAAGATGAAGGGTGGGACTTTAGTCCGACTTCAGAAGCTGAAGAGCGCACTGAGGCATAAAAATTGAATAAGTGTCTAGGGCTTATCACGTCAGACATTGTGGGTGAGGTCCCCACTCACCCGCTCATGTGCCTCGTCCACGATCTCTCCTCCACGGACTTGGTACACCCAACCTGCCTAAACCCACACCTCGACTACCACCGACACTAGTAGCCTTAGTCCTGGGTACGCTTTGGGTCCGAAACCCGATTACCCGGTACTATGGAAGGCCTTGGGAGAGCGTGACCTGGAGAGAGAAAGAGAGATAGCGTGCGGGGGCAAGGGGTTTTGCTACAGAGAGAAAAGGCTGACACTTAACTGTTTGCAGGACTTTCCCCCTCTGCATGAAAGAGAATTGAGAAGGAAGGAAGAAGAGAGGAAGGCCTGAGTAGAAGAGAAGAGAAGGCAACGCATAGGAAGTGAAGGAGGAGCATAGTGAAATGAAGAAGAGAACAAGAAGAGGGGAAAAGTAAAAGAATAGAAGAGAAGACAAGGCAGGGGAAACAAAGAAGAGAAGAGCCAAAAGCAGAGAGACCCTTGATTCTCTAGCACTGTAGCATAGGGCAATTTGAGACGTCTGATATATTTGCTTACATCTATTTGAGGCTTTGGTTTAAGTGTTATTTGTGAGGAGTAATTGGTGATTTAAATCACCATTTTACTCCATTCCTTTTGCAAATTGACCCTGACATTATTCTTATTGCAATCTCTATTCTTGATTTAAATTGTGATATTGAGTTTTGAATTCCATATTGCTCCCTGTGTTTGACCTTGGAGTGAAAATTTAAGTAATAAATTTATTTGTTTTGGCCATTTCGGCTGTATTACAATGTAGCAATTTTAAAACACCAATTTGTCGCTGAAACAGTGCCACCAGAGTGCATAATTCACACCTGCAAAATCTGATACACAGACGGACACGCAATTATACATGTGGGTAGGCGCGATCTCAAGCATACGATGGGCATGACAACTAGAGCATCCATCTGAGATCCGATGACTGTGATTCATCCACGCCTGATCCAGCTTGCACGCACGTGCAAATGCCAGCGGTAGGGAGTAATGACCTTCACCAATCTCCAAAGGAGGTCTTCAACGACATTTATGGGCATCACTAATTGCCCATGTGGGAGAAGCCCCTTCTCCTCCACTATAAAAGGACCCCTACCCCTCTCATTCTCCTTCCTCTCTTCCTTTCTCTCCCTCACCACCTCCAAGGCTTAAGAGAGAGCTTATCCCAACACTAGGATGCTCCTCTAGAGTAGAAAATCAAATTTTCTTCCCACTTCTCACCCCCCTTCATGGAGCATCCCGTGGCCATCCTCTCACCACCTTTGGGAAGTAGATCCTCACCACAACGCTATCCTACCCAATCCTCCTTCCTCCGCCACCATTCTCCTTCCTCCAACTTCTCACCACATTCATCTGGGGCATCATTAAAGCAAGTCATCCACCAAGTGACCATCAAAGGGGATTCTTCTCACCTTTATCTTTTATCACTTTCTAGTTTACTTGTAATTTCTCAATTATTTGTAGAAAACATTGTTTGAACATATATGTTGATTGTTTCTCTCTCTCTCTCTTATTTTGCAAGTAGATTTGTTAGATAAAGTTTTGTCGATCTGATCTCTTGCCTTATAAAAATACTAAGAAAATTACAAAAGGGAAAAATAGCAAAAACAAATAACATCAAACCGTGGATTTCAGAACCGAACGTTCGCTTCCATATGTTCATCCTCGGTCTCACCTCGAGTTTTGGTACAAATTTTATCTAGTAGCAATTTTTACGACTACGATGACAAATAGTCAAAAACTTTGATTTCCCTCATGAAAATACACTCACCAAATATGGTCGAGGAAGTCAAAGAAGATGGGAATGGGTTGAATTGGCGAGTGGAAGCCATGCAAAGGTAAAATTGGATTGCCAGCATCACAGACAGAGATGAGATGATTATAGATTAAACTAAGCTAATCCATCTAATTAAGTACACTAAACCACTCTACACAACTAAGTAAAGTTGTAGAAACACTAACCTGGAAGAAATGATGAGGTGGGACTCGGTGATTGCTCATTGGAGGTATGAATGAAGTAGTTGATGTTAAAGGAGAGCTGATGACGATTGAAAGCGGAGAGAAGGTGGATATGGTGCGACTCTTTTGTTGGCAGGGCATTAGTTGAGGAAGAGGGCTGAGAGAGACAGTGTCTTCATCGGACAGCACCCAAAAAGGAGTTGGGAAGACTCGCTAGAGGTTGGATGAATAACCTACTCTCTGAGCTAAGTAAAGAAGGGGGAAGGGACTAGATACCGGTAGATTAGAGGGGTGGAGACCAATTTATAGGCTCCGACGATGGCAAGGAGGGATGAATGTGGATGGTAGGTCTAGGTTCTTCCCAACACTGATCGTTGTCTCCAACGACGATGCAAGTTGCCGCATATACACAAGTAGCAGATGGTGAAAAGGTGTCATTTATAAAAGTTGCGAATTTGGTCGTTGTAACACACAATTTGGATCACTTTTAAATTTATAAACTCTGAGTACTTTGGAAACTATTTGCGTTGTCCCAAGAGTGGTAGGAATGCTTTTAACAAAATCTCCCACTTGAATCTTGGAAATCAAATTTCTTTTTTTTGGGTTATGAAATATGTAATTTTTTTATGGTTTTCAGAAACTGGCAAAACAAATAAGGAGAGAGTCAAGAATTTGAATTATAAGAAAATAAAGCAACAGGTGCCTTGTCTTGTCAAACTCACTCCAAGCAAGAGATGCTTGGAATAATGGATAAAACAAAGCACAACAAAAGAGCAACACAAGCTATTTTTGAAAAAATAGTAGAGGAATGCTTCTTAATTGAAAATGTTTTAAAATAAGGTTGGAGAACTCACAAATGAAGGGAATTGCCACTTGTAATCTCCAACCAAAATCAAGCACTAAACTACTATGCAAAATACATAGAAAATGTAGAAAATAGTCTTATGAAGAAGATGGTGATGATGCTGTACAGTTTTCGCTCCAATTTAGGTTGCCCCTAGGTTGAAGGAAGCTTGCTCCTGGAGCCTTGCACTCCTTCCTTTTGGCAAACACTAGATGGGAGTGCCTGGCTACTCCTAGAGTGGAAGATTTCCACTAGAAGAACTCCACCTTGGGAGGGAGTGCACCACCCTCAGTATCTACTCCTCTAGATGTCCTGCTTGCCTAGCCTTTCTCCTCAGTCTGGTGGCAACATAAGGAAGAAGTAATTGAAGCCACCAAGGAGAAAGGGTGTCTCCTTGATCATCTTCCTCCTCTTCTTCCCTCCCTGGATGTTGGATATGCGTGGAATATGGGTAGAGAAGATGCAACCAAGGATGCCTTTTTGGTGGTGATTATGGACCATTACATAGGCCAAGGGTGTTGGTGGTTAGGTTAAGTGTCGTGGAAGGTGATGTAGGGTTACGATGAAGAGTTAGTGTGGGGATTAATGGATGAAGCACTTGGATAGGTTGGCAAAAAATGTAGGGATGTGCAGGGAGAGATGGTAACTCTAGATGTGGTTGGATGGGGTTGGCTCCAAATTAGGTTTGATTAAGGAGGGTTGGTGTGGAGTGGCATGGATGGTTTGGATGTGTTATTGGAAGGGTGGTTGTGAGATCTATGGTCATGGATGGTTGGCGCCAAGTGGATGGGTTTGTAGATGTATGGTTAAGATTGATTAGGCTAAAGTTGGCACCAACTTTGGGTTAAATAAATGGTGCTAAAAGGGATGGTTAGGATTTGTTCTAGGAGGGTAGTTAGGGATCCTAAGGTTAAGGATGTTTGGTGCCACATGAATAGGTGTAAGGGAGGTTGTTACGGGTGGCTAAGGGGCACCTAAGTGGGTGCCAACCATGGAAAGGTGCCATTGTTTAGTGCCATCTTAAGGAGATTCTAGAAGGGAGGGTAGGTGCAAGGTTGACATGAGTTTTAGGAGTAGGTGTAAGGCTAGGATAAAGGATTATTTTGCTCCAAAGGTAGGGTTTCTGGAAAGGGAAGTTGGCACCAACTTGGTGGCTTTTGGAGGTGGTGGTGTGAAGGGACATGAAGGTTGGTGGTGCCAACAAAGAGTGGAATAGGTAGCTTGCTTAGGTGGTGGACTATGGAGTGGAGTTAGGTTAGGGTTTAGGTTGGGGTTATCGTGGATGGTGGATGGCCATGCTTAGCTTGTAGGTGAGTAAAGGATGAGGTAAGAGGAATTAGGGTTTAGCGAAGTAGCCTTGAGCTAGTTTGAAGCTTGCTAGAGCTTACAGTTACTGAAGAAATCTTTTTGGGAGCTCAACTACTTAACTTTAGCTAAATAGTTCTTTGCTTGCTACTAAGTTGAATGAGTTGAGCTGGTCTCAATTCTTTTGGAAGTGGGGGAAGCTGGCTACGAACTTCTTTACTGACCCAACTTAGCTACCTGAGGACTAGTAGCTAAGCCAAGTTATCTGGAGCTCCTGTGGACTATGTAGAGCTTGGATGAGCTGGAATAAGCTGAGCTAGAGCTGGGATGAACTCCCGTCAACTAAGCTGAGCTTGCTAATGCTCCTCGTGAACTGATGGGAGCTAAGATGAGCTAGTGTCAACCAAGTTGAGCTTCATCTGAGTTGAGTTGAGGTGGGGTGAGATAAGTTGAGCTACCATCCGACTAAGATGAGCTGCATGGAGCTTGGGGGAGCTAAACCTAACTCATGTGGAATGATAACCAGCTAAGATGAGCTAGATCCAACTAGGATTCAGCTGAAATGCTCTTCTTCTTTACTTTCTTCCTTCTTGAGTGCTAGGGTTTTAACGGCTTGAATATCCACTTATCTTTAACACTCAAGTAAACATGGTAAAAATACAAAAAGAATGCAATGCATGCTTAACCTAGATTATGCCTAAATAAAACCCGAAAACCAATTTGCAGAGTTAAAATCCTAAGAGATAGGTTAATATTATGGCATAGGAATGATTATAAACTGGCATTTATCACACCCCCATACTTATCTTTTGCTAGGCTCTTAGCAAAACTAATCTTTACAAAATGAATTTTTAGGGAACACTAATTTTTTACTTTTGAGGAGAACAAAATTATGGGACCTTGGTTGTTAAAAACATAAGAGGCACAGGATTCGTTAAAGATAAACACCGAGACTCATTTTCAGATCCAAAAATTAGATGAATTGGGATTAATGTATCCTCCAAAAATTTACAAATTAACTCATTGATAATTCAACTGACCCAAAACCATTTTGCAGTTATGATTTCTTTGACACTTGAATCCGATTCGCAACTTGCATGATCCTTTAAAACTTTGTGTCTGTGCTTGTGAATGCCAACATTTATAAGGTCATGTACTTGTTTAAAACTTTTTTTTTTAATCTCCCCCATGCTTCTCCTTAACTTAATCCTTTAACAAATGTGTCAGGATCATCATTCCCTTTACCAATGCTCGAGGAGGCTTCGACACCAGAACTTTGAGATAGCACTGTCCAAGGCACCACCTAGGAGCTCACAACCCCAAAGGACAATGTGGTGTAAAGAGGTGCTCCAAGCAAACTCAAGCTCTCACTCCAACGGTATGGGTAGAGCACCATCCAAGACACTTGAGTTGCAAAATTGTGCCTTAATGCTCCATCTAAAGATATGAGATATAGATAGAGAGCAGTGCAGAGGTAGTAACATATTGACATCGTGTCCTCAAAGGAGGCATTTTCTTCCTTCTCGACAGTGGAAACTCAACCCAATGATTTGCTTTGGATTTCACTAAGGCCAAACAAAGAGTTTTTCTAATTGTTAAATGATTTTTAGGTGTTGGCTTGTGTGTGAAATTTGATACAAGAATTTTGCAAGAGATGCATGTTTTTGGATCGGAAACTAAGCCAGGTAATTTTTGGGTCACAAGAGGAGATCAAGTCACCTGAATCATCATGAGTTTAGGTGGAATTTAGAGGGGGTACTTGATCTAGTCTAAAAAATGGACCCAGAGATTCTAACAATCAGATCTTTAACTTTATCCTTGGTTTGTTAAAAATTAAATCTCATTGTGCCTTTAAAATGAATCTTTCAACCTTGTTCCTGATTTCAAATTTTCCTTAAAAAGTCTTCAACATTTTTATTTTTGTTTTTATTTATTTTATTTATTTATTTAATTTTGGGAAGCATCCAGAAAAATGAAACAACAAAATTAAATGTTTTTCGATTTTGAAAATCCTTAATTGATTGTCAAAATTTAAAAACACCACCCCATGCTTAAGATATGGCATGTATGCATGCAATGGGAAAGGAAAATAGATTACCTTGGTGAGGGCAGTCAAAATTCGGATAAGCAAAGCCTCTGTAGAAAATAAAGAAAAAAGTGGGAAAAACAATGGGTTACCTCTCATCCGGTGCTATCCATTATGCCATTCGACTGGGTGTGAAATTCATTAATTATCGGGTATGTCATGGAGGTCTTGAGAATCAGATTTTGTGCTAAGGTTGTTATCAAGATAGGGCTTAAGTCGTTGGCCTTTACTTTGAAGCTATTGTTGTTTAGTGGATCCAAAATTTCAACAGCCCTGTGGGGGTAAGTTTGAACTATAGTATAAGGACCATTCCATTTGGACATAAGCTTTCAAGGAAATAAATGTATCCACGCAACAAAAAGCCACATGTGTTGTTTAGGTTCAAAAGATTTCCAAACGATAAATTTATCATGAAATTTTAAGCACCTCTATTTTAGTGCACCAAAATTATGCTTATTGCTAGACTAACATTTTAGGACTATCTCGGATTAAAGCATTTTTCAAGCCAAGTGCAAAGAGTTGCAGATGTGTGTCTTTGTATCTTTATTTGAGTCTAGGACATGTTGTAAGGAATCTCAAATAAAACTCAAAAATAGATTTTCACGTATCTTTTCAAAACCAAGCTTTTAGGGATATTGATCAACCAAATTAGTTATTTCATCGACCAAATCGATCAAATCGACCCATTTTTGGAAGTTGATAAATATCCTTTTGATCGACCAACTAAGTAAATTGACTGATCAATTAGTGATCGACAACCACCTTAACTGATTGACCAAATTACCTTTTGATCAATCAATTTAACTTCTTATTTAGGAAAAAGTTTTATTGTGAATAGAGGTCATATGCAGCCCATCTACACACAACTTTCAAGAGAAATACCTTTCAAAAAGTAGAGCTTCTCTTGCTTATTCCAAAGGCCTCCACGCCTTGTTCTTCATGTTCTTCTAAAGCACAATGCCTTGAACCTCTACGAAAAATTTGGATTGATGTTTTATTGATGTTTCATAGAAGTTATTTTTGTTATTCTATCTTATTGCTTTGATTTACGAATCCCAAGATTTTTGGGAAGATCCATGGTTATTGCTTTTGCTTCTCTTCATTATAAAATGAGAAGTGGTTGTAAGAGGTTGTGCCACCCTCGTACAAGTGGTAAGGTTAGTGGATTGACTAGCTTGGACTAGCTAGAAAAATCCTAAACTGAGAGGCTTAGGTAGTGGTTTTCACCCGATTTGGGTTTCCACTATAAATCAGGTATACTCTATGCTTGAATCTCTTGTGAGTTATCTTTGATCTGTGTATATATTTTTTAAGGCAAAACTATTCACCCCTCCCATCTAGTATATGTTGCGATCCACAGGATATCTTCGTATTTGGTATCAGAGCCTGAGTTGTCTCGGAGATGTCAAAGTCGAATGTTGACACGTATGCTAAGGGTCAGTCAGTGGTTTGGCCTACACTATTTGATGGAACGAACATCAACTATTTGAAGACCAAGATGTTGATCTTCCTGGAGTCAGTGGACTATGAGGTATGGGATGTCATCGCCTAGAAATGCACACGCCCAGAGATCAAGGACGGCATTGCAATCACTCTAGACCAAAAGAAGATGGCTACAAACAATGCGAAATCTATAAATGCCAAATTCTATGGTCTTTCCATAGCCGAATTTAATAGAGCCTTTGCATGAAAAACTGTACACGAGATATGGAGCATTCACAAAGTTACCCATGAGGGAACTTCAAAGGTAAAAGAAACAAAGGTAAATCTACTAACCTAGAACTACGAGCTTTTCAGGTTGAAGAAAGGGGAGTCGATAAAGGAGACGTTTAAAAGATCCATGGACATCATAAACTCTTTGCGGAATCTTGATCAAGATATCAAGAATGAAGCCCTTGTCAGAAAAATCCTTCACTCACTTACAAATGATTGGGAAACCAAGACTACCGCCATTCAAGAGTCAAAAGATCTATCCACCCTGAAACTGGATGATCTTATTGGAAGTCTAATGGGGTGTGAGGTTCAACTCCAACACATGAGGGATCAAGATGGTGAAGGATCCAAGAAGAAGTCTATAGATTTTGAAGCCATTTAGGAATCCGAAGAAACTTTAAGCGGAGAAGACGAGGAAGACATAGCCCTCCTCTCCAGAAAATTCAACAAGTTCCTCAAAGATAAGAAGAGCTAGAGGAAGAAGAAACAAGAAATCAAGAACGATGCAATCACCCATTACAACTGCAAGAGAAATGGACACATCAAGAAGGACTGTCCACTTCTTAGAAAGGAGTCAAACAAGAAGAAGAAGCCCTTCAGAAAAGTCGGAAAGAAGAAAGCTTTCACGGTAACTTGGGATGAGTCAGACTCAAGTTCAGAGAAAGAAGAAACCTTGAGAGAAAAAGCTATTCTCAGTCTTATGGCTCTAGAACATGAGGTGACCACTTTTACTCAGGATGAATTACTAGAAGCCTTCTTTGAGATGCATGATATAGCAAAATCATTAAAAGTAGAAAATAGAAACCTAGCAAAACCATTTGGTGAAGAAAAAGCATAAAAGGACATACTTGATAATCAAAACAAAGAGTTATCTATTGAGCTCACTGCATTAAAATCACAGATAAACAACATAATGGTAGATATAGACAAACTAAAAGAAAACTGTGGTATTCTATTAAATGATCTAGCTAAGTTCACAAATGGAAGTAGAAACCCGCATAAATTGTTAGGAACACAAACCCAAAAATCCACAAAATTTGGGTTAGGTTATATACCTAAAAATGATCATGAGGCATCTAGTTCAAGCAAAGGGAAAGGTAGCTTGCCAAAATAGGCAACACAAGCTAACCACCGTGGACCCAAACAAAAATGGGTACCAAAAAGTATATTGAGATCTTGTTTTGTAGGTTCTGTAGATTATAAGAAGTGGACTTTCCAACAAACAAATGGAACACTAACGCCACTCTATCAAACAAAGCCTCACAAACAGAAACCAATGATAGGGAAGAGAAGAAAGAAGATGGATAATGGACAACAGTTGTTCCAAGCACATGATCGGAGAAGAAGACCTATTCCTACAGCTCAACCGTCAGGAAGGTGGTATGGTCACAATTGGGAACAACAATGGTCGCATTATTGGTACTCGCCAAATTGGTAACTCTTCTACTTTTGTTAATGTACACTTAGTGGCTTAAAACATAATCTACTAAGTGTAAGTAAAATATGTGATAAAGGTTATAAAATTACTTTCACATCAAAAGGTTTTAAAATTTATAATAAAGAAACTAAACAAACTATTTTTAAAGTAAATAGACATAAAGACATTTATACTGTAAACTTCAACAAATTCAACAATCTTAAATGTCTTGTCGTATTTGATGAAGAAGCAATACATTGGCACAGACGACTAGGTCATGTTCACTTAAGAAACATTAACAAACTCATGAAATATGAACTTGTAAAAGGACTTCCAAATATCAACTTCAACAGAAGCAAAGCCTGCGATTCATGTTAAGTTGGTAAGCAAATTAAACATCACTTAAAACCAAAAAGAATGGTTAGCACTTCACAACCTTTGGAGCTACTTCACTTAGACTTGTTCGGGCCAACCAAATCCAAAAGCCTAAGGAGATGTAGATATTGTCTAGTCACAATTGGCAACGTTTCAAGATTTACTTGGGTATCTTTCTTAAAAAGTAAAGACTAAACCTTTGATGCTTTTTAGCAAATTAGTTAGAAGGCTATAAAATGAAAAAGGGTCTGAAGTAATTAGGATTAGGAGTGATAACGGTAGAGAATTTGAGAATGAATCCTTTACTAATTTCTAAATTCAATATGGGATTAAACATGAATTTGCATTCCCTAGAGCTACACTGCAGAATGGTGTAGCAGAAAGGAAAAATAGAACCTTGCAAAAGTGTGCGAGTCAAAGCTACCTCGATATTTTTGGGCAGAGGCTGTAAACACTGCTTGCTATATCCAAAATAGATCACTGATTAGACCTATCCTAAACAAAACACCTTTTGAACTCTATCATGGAAGGACACCTAGAATTTCCTACTTCAAGATATTTGGTTGTCGATGTTTTATACTCAATACTAAGGACAATCTTGATAAATTTGATGGCAAAAGTTCAGAAGGAATATTCTTAAGGTACTCAACCAGAAATAGAGCTTATAGAACTTTTAACAACAAGAATTCGGTTGTTGAAGAAACTATGCATGTATCATTTGATGAAATCTTAGCTCAACCTCAATGATGAGGATGAACTAGTAGATGACCCATGAAACATTCTAGAAGAAAATGTTTCTGATGAACTTCTTAGAGATATTTCCTTTGTAAAAGATCATCCAAAAGAATTGGTAATAGGTGAATTGTCTAAAGGAGTTAAAAGTAGATCTTCCTTTAATAGTTTACCTTTCACTACATTTGTTTCACAATTAAAAACCAAAAATGTCAAAGAAGCCCTTTCTATAGTAACTGGATCATTGCAATGGAAGATTAATTGAATCAATTCAAAAGAAATAATGTATGGGAACTTGTTCCAAATCTTAGCTCTCAAACCATTATAGGGACTAAGTGGGTCTTTAGGAACAAACTTTATGAACCAGAAGTACTTAGAAATAAAGCTAGACTTGTGGCCTAAGGGTTTAATCAGCATGAAACTTATTTTGATGAAACATATGCTCGCGTAGCTCACCTAGAATCCATTAGGATGCTGCTAGCCTTTGCTACCCACATGAAATTCAAACTTTTTCAAATGGATGTCAAAAGTGCCTTCCTAAATGCATTCATCAAGGAGGATGTCTATGTTAAACAACCTCTAGGTTTTGAAGATGGTAAATATCTAGGTTATGTCTACAATTTGAACAAAGCTTTAAATGGATTTAAACAAGCTCCACGAGCTTGGAACGATAGATTAAAATCCAACCTAATTGAAAATGAATTTAAAATTGTTAATATAGAACCAACTTTATTTACTAAAAGAGAAGATAATCTCCTAATAATACAAATATATGTTGATGATATTATTTTCGGTGCTACTAATGATCTGTTATGCTAAGAATTTATGAAGGTAATGCAGGATTAGTTTGAGATGAGCACGATGGGAAAACTTTAGTTCTTTCTTGGACTTCAAATTGATCAGCTGTCCTCTGGAATCTTCATATCTCAAACCAAATACGCAACGGAGATCTTGAAAAAATTCTCGATGGGTAAAGTAAAGGGCAAAGTCACTCTAATGGTAGCCTCTACTCAATTAAAAATTGATGAAACAAGTTTGTATGTAAAAAATTATACAGAAGTATCATAAGATTATTGTTATACTTGACTGCTAGTAGGCCTAATGTTCTATTTTGTACATGTTTATGTGCTCACTTTCAAGTAAGCCCTAAAGAAATATACTTAAACACTGTTAAAAGAATACTTGATACTTGAACAACACACATGACCTAAGGATTTCTATCCGAAGTCGAACACATTGGAATTATATTCCTTCTGTGATATTGATTATGCAGGTAACTTTATAGATAGAAAGAGTACTAGTGGAACTTGTTAATTTCTCGGAAATTCCCTATCCTTTTGGTTCTCTAGAAAATAAAATACTATTTCACTCTCCACAACAAAAGCAGAATACATAGCTGCATCTCTAGCTTGTTCACAACTATTGTGGATGAAACAAACCCTACAAGATTTTGGCCTATTCTACAAGAACAATAAAATAGTATGTGACAACACTAGTGTAATCAACTTATCTAAGAATCCAGTACAACATTCTAGGACTAAACATATAAATGTTAGACATCATTTTCTTAGAGATTATGTCTTAAAAGGAGATATCATTATAGAATTTTTTAACACAGAAAATCAACTAGCTGATATTTTAACAAAATCATTACCAAAAGAGTGGCATAATCAAATTTGTCATTCACTACGTTTATCAAGATTAAAAGAGGTTAATTAATTTGACTAATGAATGCTTTTTCCATTGTTTGATCGATCATTTTTGTAAATTGATCAACCAAAACACTTTGATCAATCAAAATGGACTATTTTATTGACCAAAATCTTTGGCGGGAAATCTCCCTCCAAAATTTTGACTTTTGATTGATCAATCAAAATGTTTGATCAACCAATCTAGTTGGGTGAGAATCTTCCCTCCATTCTTTCAACCTCTGATCGACCAATTAATCAAATTGATTGATCACTTTCCATTTTGATCAACCAAAAATCCTTTTTTGATTGACCAAAACTGGGTCGATTCTCTTCTCGAGATTACGATCTTTTTCCTCGATTTGCATTCGCAATCACTTTTTACCTTGTCTAATCTACGTGATTAGTTGCCTTAAGGGTACTTACCTATTTTACTAATCACGTTCTCTATAAAACACCTCATTTTTAACATAAATCCTATTTTTTACCCTACCCCACATATATGGTCCTACACTTCAATGTTCCCATGGATATAAACCATAAATAATTCGTCACTAGAGTCTCCATTTTTTATAAGCTCACTTGTACGAAGATGGAGCAAGCGTAAGGACCTTGTGGTGATGAAGTAGCCCAGGAGCAGCAGCAATAGTAGGAACCATCAGCAGTTCCTCCTCCTTTCTAGCCTTATTAGCACTTTACAGTGACATGTCCTCCTCCAGTGTGACCATCTCCATCCTTCTACGACCAGGATTAGAGCTGCTTGGATCGACAACTCTCTGGTAGGGACTTTGTGAGTATTTAGGATGTGACAAATGGTATCTCATTGATGATGCATCGGCAGAGGGAGAGAGATTTGATGATGATGCACCATGGGCAACTGGTATCAGACTACCTGAATGCTCAGAGTTAGTTCTTGGACAGACTTGGAGAGTCTGTTCATGACATTCAGCAGCAGCTTCACCGACCTTCTCGACCTCGCCAATCTACTACCATGCCTCCATCCTCTATAGCACCTCCTCCTCCACCTGCTACTTCAGCTGCAACACCAGTAAATCAGCAGGTTACACCACCGTGCAGGACATCTAGGTAGCCGACATCTAGGTCATTAGCTTAGTGCCACCTTTGTCATGGTCAACCTACTTCTAAAAGATCACATTTGTTGGACACTGATCTTTAGAGCACGATGGATGCTGTTGAAGCTACGAGTTGCTACGCAAACGTATTTGGTTTTGAAAAGCCTGTCGTCATAGTTTGAAAGCAAAGAACTCATGTTTAACAAAAAAAATTTATATTGGAATAGAAATCCCCTGTCAAACTTAGGGAGGTGGACGTTTGATTTAAAAATATGCATTTAATTTATTTGTCACAAAGTAAATTAATTGATTATAAACTATCTATCTATTTACACTAAATAGAAGAGAGAGAGAGAATGAGAGAGAGAGAAAATTACAAACAAAAATCAAAAAGAGTTGTAGAATGAACATGGAATTCATTATCAAAGAGATTGTTAGTTATACTAAACATTACGACTAGAAAGCAGAAAATGATTACACTTGAAAGCAGTAAATCTACTCTCGAAAGCATTAAAAAGAATGGAGGGAGAATTATCCTCCTCAACAGTCACTTGGAGGACGAGTCGGATTGGACGACGCCTGGAAAATGGGGAACGGAGCATGACAAAGGAGGATGAAGTAGGAAGAATGAGAATGGGGTAGCACATCGTCATCATCGTGGGATCCACTTTCATAAGGGGGATGAAAATTGGACTTTATCTCTTTAGAAGCATCCCAGGTGTGGGACAAGCTTCTCTTGAGCTTTGGAGAGGGAGAGAAGAGAAAGAAGGGATGAAGATTTCTCATAGATGGGGTCTCCTTTTATAGTTACAAGGAATGAGGGAAATTTAGTCTTTTTAATCTAAAAACATTAAATCAGCAGTCTTTAGTGACAGGTAAAACCATCGCTAATGCCCCATTGTGGGCGACGTGTGCCTCCCGCTCACCTCCCGCGCATGCAACGCCGTTCCACGTTCATCAAATCTCGGCCCTTCGATCATGAGATCAAATGGCTGAGAGCGCTCCTCTCCTCGCCTCCACAATGCATGTATACGCATGTGATCCCACGTTACACATAAGCGTGCGTGGACGCATCATCTGGATTGAGCACACGTGGCTGCTGGATCGCGATTGTGCGGTTGATCGGGCACGTGCTTCCACTGCAATTACTACGTGGCGAGGCTCGAACGCGCACCTGCACTTCACGTTTGAGCGCTCAACCAACTGCACTACATGCGTGGATGGGCAAGCAGGCTAACTCATGCGCATGCAAATCTGGATCGTTGGATTGAGATCCAACGACCATGGTTACTCCTTCCAGCGATCCTTCAGAGTCTTCAAGCGCCAGTTGAGCTCCCCTCTCAGTCGTTAGATCTTGATCCAACGGTGGAGATGTGTGGGCGCTAGAAGCTCCAACAGTTGAGGGCGGTCGGTTGGGCGGCCAACATGGCACAACGTGGTGCCATCTTGGCTGTCCATCTTCTGGATGATGTAGATGGTGCTACCGGTGTCGGATTGAGTCGATTTTCACGCTGTTAGGCTACGATCGTCGATCCGAATCCATCCATGTACTTAGATTTGTCGTTTGAAGTGTGGATTCACACCATCTTGGCCCTTGATCTTCTACGGTTCGTCGATCTCTATCTGATGCTACAAATGTCTGATTAGGGCAATCTTGGGGTCGTTGAGCTCCAATTGTCCCCCTGATCAAATCTGTATGGTTGGATCTTCAATCTGAGGCTCTGATAAAAATTTTTCCCTATCCCTAAGCATAAAAGGAGACAATTAACCTCTACTTTATTCAAACTAATCTAAATGCAAGATGATGCATGTTATGCAATATTTGTAGTATGCAATACAATTCTATGCTTAAGAACATGCATAAATAGACATCTTATGCAATGTAAACATGTTTACATTAGATGCCTTCATGGCATCATTAGATGATTACAATATCTTTACTTAACTCTTATTGTTGACATGTATAACTTAACTTTTCTCAAAATAATTATATTTTTATGCACTACTTATCTTGTTTCTTTTCATTATGAAAAGGCATGAAGATTATCTCCTTCAGTTCTATATTCCTCTTTAGCTTTCTTATGCTACATGATATTTCTGATGCTTAAATTACATGTTTAAAGGGGAGTAAAATGTCAAATCAATAGCTGCATGTTTTACTTTTTGCTGAAATAAAAAGGGGGAGATATTATGCAAAACTATTTTCAATTTCTTAGTAATAATTTTGTTGTCATCAAAATGGGGGAGAATGTAAGAACCTCTGTTTTGATGCACCAAACTTTTGCTTGTTGCTACACTAACATTTCAGGACTATTTTGAATAAAAGCATTTTTCATGCCAAGTACAAATAGTTGCTGATGTGTGCCTTTGTATCTTTATTTTAGTCTATGACATTATTGTAAGGAACCTCAAATAAAACTCAAAAGTGAATTTTCATGTATCTTTTTTAAACCAAGTTTTTAGGGATATTGATCAACCAAATTAGTTATTTGATTGACCAAAATACTTTCATTGACAAAAATACTTCGATTGACCAACCAACTTCATCAACTGATCAAATCAGCCGACTTTAGGAAGTTGATAAAAATACTTTTGATCAACCAACCAAGTAAATTGATTGATCAATTAGTGTTGGAACAACAACCTTAATTGATCGAACAAATTACCTTTTGGTCTACCAATTAACCTTAATTGATCGACCAATTTCACTTCCTATTTAGGAAAAACTTTCAGTATAAATAGTGGTCATACACTGCCCATCTACACACAACTTTCAAGAGAAACACCTTTCAAAAAGGAGAAATTCTTGTACTTATACCAAAGGCCTCCACACCCGATTTTTCACATTCTTCAAAAGCACGACACCTCGAACCTCTATGAAAAATTCAATTTGATCTTTTATTTAGGTTCCATAGAAGTTATTTCTATTATTCTATCTTGTTGCTTTGATTTATGGATCCCAAGATTGTTGCGAAGATCAATGGCTGTTGTTTTCGCTTCTCTTCAGGATAAAAAGAGAAGTGGTTGTAAGAGGTTGTGCCACCCTCGTTCAAGTGGTATGGTTAGTGGATTGACTAGCTTGGACTAGTCTGAAAAATCGTAAGCTGGGAGACTTTGGTAGAGCTTTTAACCAAGTTTGGGTTTCCACTATAAATCTAGTGTACTCTATGCTTAAATCTCTTGTGATTTATCTTTGATCTATCTATATATCTTTTAAGGCAATTCTATTCACCCCTCCCCTCAAGTATACGTTGCGATCTGTAGAATATCCTCCTACTCTCATAACTTTCTTCGTTCGGTCTTTGTAAAGGAGTGCATTTTCATAGGACATGTTACAAAGTTCTTCAAGTTCAGTTAATTGTAATTTCCTGTGTTTACTGGCTACATTCAAATTGTAATTGAATTCTTTTATCACCCAATAAGCCCTATGTTCTAGTTCAACTAGGAGGTAGCATGCCTTGCCAAAAATAAGGTGAAACGGTGACATGCCAATTGGGGTTTTGAAAGCCGTACAGTAAGCCCATAATGTATCATCAAGTTTTAGTGACCAATCTTTTCGATCGAGCTTTATCGTCTTTTGCAAAATGTTTTTAATCTCCCGGTCTGAGACTTTAGCCTGGCCATTAGTTTGAGGGTGATATAGTGTGGAGATTTTTTGGTTCACCCCATATTTAGCAAGAAGTTGACGAAAGTGGGAATGAGTAAAATGTGATCCTCAGTCACTAGTAATGTTCTTAGGAACACCAAAACGCAATGAAATATTTTTCTTGATAAAATCCATGATGACTCGATGGTCATTAGTGCACCTGGGTACCGCTTCGATCCATTTTGAAACATAGTCAATGGAGACTAAATGTATTGGTACCCAAAAGAAGTGATAGACGGTCCCATGAAATCAATGCCTTACACATCAAAAATTTATACCTTAAAGATTAGGTTAAGGGGCATCATATCCTTAGAGTTCATGTTGCTAATGCTCTGGCGATGCACACAGGATTGAGAAAATTCATGAGCATCTTTGTGTATGCTAGGCCAATAAAATTCAGCATTTAACACCTTGGCCACCATTTTCTTCCTAGAAAAATGTCCACCACAAGCCATTGAGTGATAGTGGTTTAGAATATCATGTGCTTCTAAATCAAGAACACACCGTTGAATGACTTGGTCCGCACGGATGCGTAACAGGTCAAGGTCCTCCCAAAAGTAGTACATGATCTTAGCAAAGAACTTATACCTTTTGTGTTTTGGTTAGTCAAAAGGGAATCATCTAGTGGTGAGATAATTTACATAGTCAGCATACCACTGGAGGGATTTTAGTGAAAGTAGTGTTTCATCCGAAAAAATGGTTATTCGAGTTAAAACATCACCAGTGCCTAATCTTGAAAGGTGATCGACTATGACATTTTGCAAGTCCACTTTATCTTTGATCACTAAATTAAATTCCTATAATAATAATATCCATCGAATTAAGCAAGGTTTCACATCCTTCTTACGAACCAAATATTTCAAGGCCGAGTGATCACTGTAAATGGTGATGTGTGACTAATAATAACGATTGTTTTATATGGTTGTGGTAATGATAATGTTGATAATGTGGATATTGTAGTAATGTTGGTTGTTGAGATAATGATGTGTTGTAGTAATTGAGAAATCATTAGTGTCATTGTGGTGAGTTGTATGGAATACCAGTCATTACAACCATTATTATTTACTTATCTAATTTTTACTGGTTTTATTCCAGGTCGTTCACTGGGAGGCAATTTATTGAATTACATCACTCTTTGATCTCAAAATTATCCTCTAATTCCAAAAAGAAGCTTTACATCTTATTAAAGAATGAATGAATGTGGACATAGTTTGCCTACTTACTAAGGATTAATTGTAATGCTTGCAAAAACTAACTATAAATAAGCACCAAACAATTTATCACTATACTTTAAACTATGTCCTTACACGTTATAGTATTAATACTTACATGAAAGTACACAATAGACTAAGATGACATAGTATATTAACTTAACTTACTAGTCTGTTATCTACAGTAACACATACAACAGTTTTAGTGACAGATGTAAGCGTTGCTAGATCCCAGAAAACATTATATACAAATCTAAGGTGGGAAACTGAGGTCTGTAGCGACACTTATGGTGACATTTTATTCTGTTAGTAAATATATGGGTTTATTTATAAAAATCATTGGCTCTTCTGAGATGATTTCTGTCACTAGAAATCCTCTCAGATTCCTTGCCAATAAGGAATCCAAATCAACTTCATTCAATTCGTCAGATCAAGCAGTAAAACCAAAAAGAAAAATCCTTAAAATCCACATTGAGGACAAATCTGACAAACTGAAAATTTTGACCCAAAATCAGGGGCTTTTGTGACCAAGACTGAGGTGAGTGGGAAGCCCCTTTAGTGCTTGTTGACGCCAATTTCAGATCTAAGATTGAAAACCAACCAGATCTAAAATTGGGTCAGAGTGTATGGGTGGAGGATGAGAAAACATATCATGGAAAATCAAAACTAGACATGAAAATATGGAGAGGGTGATAATTTGAAAACATGGTCTTATGAAGTCTTCCCCTCTGATCTGGAATGATCAGACGAGGTGAAGGGGGGGGGTTTAAGCCTAATTCTATTACTATAGCTACTTTATCCTACAACGAAATTAAACATTAACAATTATACTAATTCTACTCTAAACTACTTAACTACAGCTAAAACTAATATATAGAATTATAAACCTAATCTAACAGGAAGAATGGGACCTATGGGTCCTTAGCTGGTGGCTAAGGAGGAAGAAAGGAGGAACATGACTCCAGCGAAGGGAAGAGTCTGCTAGTGAGGCTCCAGGGTCGTCCTTAGGTGCTACGAAGTCCTTAGCGACGAGGAGGTCGAGAGAAGGTGATGATTTCACAGCCAGTGGCTGTGAAATCAGAGGCTTGATGGGGAGGAGGGACTGGAGTGGACGAATGATTGCTAAGAGGTGGAGGAGGGAGCGATCCTTTGCGCGTGACACCACTGAGGTTCTTAAGTAGCATGCTCAGTGGCTGAGATCACCATGTAGGTGAGGATAAACAAGATGCAATAGGCGGCGAGGATGAGAGGGGCAGAGCGCGCGGTGAGCTAAGCACAAAATCTGACCGTCAGATGAGATCTGGGGAGAGGGGTGATCGCACGCGCCGAATTGCACAAAGCTTCTATTCAAATCTAACCGCAGATCAAGATCATGAAGAGCGACGGACAGCTGAGATTGGCTGTGTTCTTCACGTGCTACAGTGCGTGCAAAGAGTAGCAGGCCTCTCTCTGAAATAAAGGGAAAATTACAGATAGACCCTTGATTGAAGGGGTAGAAGAATTGCATTCAGGCCCATGAGTGAAAAGAATGACAACCGGAAGGGCCCTGCAACATTTCAGAAGGGTCCCTGCGGCTTACAAATAGGTCCAAAGGGGAGTTTTTAAGGGTGAGAGTGTAATGCATGAAGGACCTAATTGTAAACTACCTATTTCATAACCTAAGTGATGTCCAATTGCCTTCAAATTTTTATATGTTCTTAATTGAACATTTAAGACAATGATCATACTTCTGATTTGGCCTTTCAAACTTATTTATGTGTTCAATTGACGCATGGATCATCATGTGTACTTTGCTTTCAGAATATCTCGTTTTGTGACCTAATTATGAAGTTTGAACACTGAGTAAAGGTTTAGGTCTTTTTCTTTAATTCCCACACTTAACCCTTTTTATCTGTTAATTTGATATTGTTTTACTTAGTGTCTAGCTTAACTTCAGCTTTTTAGCCATGATGAGTAGCCACTCATCATTCCCCCATGCTTACGTTTTGCTAGTCCCTTAGAATATAATTTGTTGAAGTGTAAGGCAATTTGAGTATCAGCAATGTAAGTGTGAAGAGATATTTTTTTTCTTCTTTCAAAAAGTTGTAAGTGTTTGATGATGATCTTTAGGCTGAAAGATTTTTTCAATAAACCAACTGTGTTTTGGACATTGTGAGAACCTTATTACTGAGGATAACCTACCAGAACTCGAGGCTTAAATGACATAAACCATCTCTCAACCAACAAGGACTCTTGATATTTAAACCTTAAGTCAAATTCCAGGACTCAGGGGGTTTTACAGAGACTCAGAATGCTGTGAGGTTATGGTTGTGCTTTGTGATAAGTCAGGACTAACCAAGTGAATTCTAAAGCTCACTCCCGGGGTTTCACTTCTCTTTAAGTCCAGGTTGGTCCTAACTTCAGCTCATGTTTTTGGATGACTCTCAAGAATTAATGGATATTTAAACCCAACCCTTATTGTGTTTGTGGCTCAGAGAACTTTTTTTGGTGGACAAAAAGGGTATTTGTTTTGAACCCTGAAAACAATTTTGGTGGAATAATTGTGTTTCCAGAATTTGGAGAACATACTTGACTTTTTTGCGAGAACTTTTTTTTTTTTTTTTAACAGTATGTCTCCGGAACTTATTTGGGAGAGCGCACTATATTTGGTGGGTGAATTTTTTTGTGGAGAGAGTTTCTCCTAGACACAAGACTAAAGATTAGGGCAAAGAGTCTACTTGCACGCACAGGTAAGGACTCCACCTTCCCTAATGAACACAAGGGTTGAAGTTTAGGTTCAAGTGGTCTTTCCTGACATTGTGTAGTGTAAGCCATGGTTACTTAGACTGCTAAGTCAAAGCAAACCAACGAATCCTGTACTGGTGACTCAGGTACAAGAATATGTCCTAAAGTTAGGAGAAACTGTAGTCTATCTTGTCAAGGCTCGAAGTGTATTAAGCCCAAGCTTGTATCAAGCTATTATGGCCTGGCAGGTCAAACCAATAACGGTTGAATGTTCATAGACACTTATTCTATATATTTTTTTTTTTCTTTCAGCTAGAAGATCATAGTTAAACACTCACCTTTTGTCTTTTTCTCCCTTCCTTCTTGAAATTAATGTCCTCCCTTGACAATAGAGTACATGTCCCTTATTGTATTTTTGGAATTTTTTTGTAATTTGTTATTTTTTTGTATTTTTAGCTTTGTAATTTTTTCAAAAATTATTTTCAAAAATTTTCAATTTTTCTTTTTTAGTATATATTTTTTTGATAATACTATATGTACTATAGGTGTGTCTACAATTGCATCTTAGTTTAAATGGTTCACCATTTACAACCCCCATGCTTAAATGTTGCAATGTCCTCATTGAATGAATAGGGTGGATGCAAATGCATGCTCTGCTTTTCACTATCCTAGACTGGGTGATGGAAGGAAGTTAGAATGAGGAGATAAAATCTCTGTGTGGATAATTTTAAGTCTGATCTAGGATCAGAGTGAACAGTCGGACTAGGAAGTGAAATGCATGACATGTGTGTTAATGAAAGTATGCTCAAATTGCAAGGGTAGACACTATATACAAATAAAGGCAAGAGTAAGAAAGGTGAAAAACAGCTATATACAAGGATAGGTTTTGCTAAGTTTAACGCCTTCAGCTAGGCGAAAACTTAGTTGGTAGTTCAAAATGTAGGAGCGAAATGGTGGAATTGACAAGTCTGAGATCATGCAGCTCAATGAAAGGTTTTAATCTTTGACCATATACAGTAAAAGGTTCAGATTTGTCAATTTCAGTGATCTCAACGGCTCCATAGTCAAATATTCTTAAGATTTTGAAAGGTCCAGTCCATTTTGATCTTAGTTTCCAAGGAAAGAGTTTTAGTCTAGAGTCGAAGAGGACTTTTTGACCAAGGTGAAAAGATTTCCTAAGAATGTGACGGTCACGGAAGGCCTTAAGTTTACCCTTATAAATCCTTGAGCTTTCATAAGATTCATTCCTTAACTCATCGAGCTCAGAAATTTCTAATTTCCTAAGATCACCGGCCCTCTCTAAGTCCAAGTTACACTTTCTGATGGCCCAATTGGCTTTGTGCTCTAGTTCTACGGGAAGATGACAGTGTTTCCCGTACACAATTATAAAAGGTGACATGCCTAAAGGGGTTTTGTGAGCTGTCCTATATGCCCACAACTCATCAGAAAGGCGGGAAAACCCAATCCTTTCTATCTGGTCGAATGGTAGTCTGTAAAATCTTCTTGATCTCCCGATTGGACAATTCAGTAAGTCCATTGGTTTGAGGGTGATAAGGTGTAGCAATCCTATGTGACACCCCATACTTTTGAAGTAGGGACTGAAAATGTGTTTCTAAAATGCGACCCTCCATCACTAATGATGGCTTTTGGTACCCCAAATCTAGAGAAGATAAAGTCTTGAATGAATTGTGTCACAACTCTATGATCATTAGTCCTAGAGGGGATGGCTTCAATCCATTTTGAAACATACTCAACTGCCAACAATATGTACTCGAAGCCATAAGATTTAGGAAAAGGTCCCATGAAGTCAATGTCCCAAGTGTCAAAGATTTCGCACACCATGATCGGATTCAAGGGCATCATGTCTCGACGGCCAATACTCCCAAGAGATTGATAGCGTGAACATGCCCTGCTATATTCGTGTGCATCTTTAAAGATTGTGGGCCAATAAAAATCGCTCTGCAAAATCTTTGCAGCGGTCTTTTTGCCAGAGAAGTGACCGCCGCACGCCTGGTCATGATAGAACGATAAGATGCTTCTAATCTCCTTATCTGGAACACACTTTCGAAAGATCTGGTCTTTGCATTGCTTGAAAAGCCAGGGATCTTCCCAGTAATAATGCTTGGCCTCGGATCTAAGTCTGTCTTTTTGATGTCGAACCCAATCAGTGGGTAGGATTCCAAAAGCCAGGTAGTTGACAATGTCAGGATACCAGGGAAGATCAGAATGAATGACCAGCAATTGCTTGTCAGGGAAGTGGTCACAAATGGGTGAAGGAGAAATCGCTTCAGAAGGAAGGTGGGATAAGTGGTCAGCTACCACATTCTGCTTTCTAGCCTTATCACGAATCTCTAAATCAAATTCCTGTAAAAGTAGGATCCATCTAATCAGATGAGATTTCACATCCTTCTTGGCGAGAAGATGTCGAATTGCTGTGTGTTCAGTGTAGACTATAATGTGGGAACCTAAAAGATAAGGTCTGAATTTCTCCAGTGCAAATACTACAGCTAGCAATTCCTTTTCCATGACGGTGTAATTCCTCTGGGCTTCATCAAAGGTCTTGCTAGCATAATAGATGACTGTGGGTTTCCCGTTCAATTTTTGACCAAGGATAGCTCCTACTGCATAATTAGAGGTATCACACATGATCTCAAAAGGGTGAGACCAATTTGGGGGTTGCAGTATGGGGGCCTTGGTAACCAGATCACGAAGTGTCGTATAGGCACGAACACACTCGTCAGAGATCTGGAAGTCTACATCTTTAGAGAGGAGAGTAGTGAGAGGTCGGGCTATTTTCGAGAAATTCGCTATAAAGCGGCGATAAAAACTAACATGCCCAAGAAAAGATTGAATTTGTTTAACTGACGAAGGTAGTGGTAAATCAAAAATCAACTTTACCTTCGCGCGGTCAACCTCAATTCCTCTCTTAGAGATAAGGTGACCTAATACTAGTCCTTCTATTACCATGAAATGAGATTTCTCCCAAGAAAGTACCTGATTCACATTTATGCATCTTTGCAGGACCTTAGTCAGGTGGTCTAAGCATGCATCAAATGTGCTCCCGATGACCGAGAAGTCATCCATGAAGACTTCTAAGCAATCACCTACTAAGTCAGAAAAGATTGCAAACATACACCGCTGAAATGTAGCAAGTGCGTTGCACAATCCAAAAGGCATCTTACAGAATGCAAAGGTTCCGTAGGGGCAGGTGAATGTCATTTTTTCCTGATCATCGGGGTGAATTGCCACCTGATTATATCCTGAATAGCCATCCAAAAAGCAGAAAAATCTATTTCCTGCCAGTCTTTCCAGTATCTGGTCAATGAAGGGCAAGTGGAAATGATCCTTCTTCGTGGCTTGGTTGAGTTTTTGGTAATCTATACATACTCGCCACGAACTAGCAATGCGTGTAGGGATGACTTCTCCAAAATTAGTGGTGATGATGGTAAGTCTGGCCTTCTTTGGCACAACCTAAACAGGACTTACCCATCTACTGTCAGAAATTGGGAAGATAATTCCATTGTCCAACCACTTGATCATTTCACTTTTTACCACCTCTTGTAATGTAGGGTTCAATCTACGTTGGGGCTGTCTAGTAGGTCTAAGATCCTTCAGTAAAAATCCTATGTGTGCAATAAGGACTGATGCCGGTTAGGTCAGAAAGGTTCCATCCTATAGCCTGTCTATGTGCTCTTAGGATAGATAAGAGTCATGATTCTTGATTAGATGATAGGGAAGAGTTAACAATCATCGGATAGGTCTGATCAGGTCCTAAGAAAACATATTTGAGAGAGTCAGGAAGAGGCTTGAGTTCAATAGGCACGGGATCAGAAGGAGCAGGTGTGAAAGTTTCAGGAGATAATAGAGATACTAAAGGAATAGGAGGTAGGTTCTCAGTTTCTAAATTTGGTATCTCAATGGATGTCAAGTCAGAGTCCAAAGATTGTTGAGGTTCTAAATTTAATGAATTGATTAAGGTATCCTCAACCAACTGATCCAAAGAATCCAGAGAAAAGATTTCCTCAATTAAACTACAAGTTGGTCCTCTTTGGGCCTGAAAAATATCAATTTTTATTTTTTGATCTCCAAACTTCAATTCTATAAGGCCCTCCTTACAATTGATGTTTTCTTTTGCCATTTCCAAGAAAGGTCTTCCTAATATGATAGGTGTGTTCTGGATATCTTCAGGTACTTCCACGTCAAGGACTATAAAGTCTACAGGAAAGTAAAAATCCTTGACCCGCACTAAGACATCTTCCAACACTCCCTGAGGTGTCTTGACTGATCTGTCAGCTAATTGCAGGGACACCTCGGTTAGCTTCAGATTTCCAACCTCAAGATGTGTCACTAGAGAAGTTGGGATAAGATTGATGGAATCACCTAGGTCATGTAGTGCTCTATTAAATGTGGTGTTACCTATCATGCAGGATAAGAGAGGGGTGCCTGGGTCTTTCATCTTAGTTGGGAGGGTACTAGAGATGATGGAACTAGCTTGTTCCGAGGGAATGATTGGACTACTCCCTTTTTGAATTCTTGCTTTACGCTTAGGTGTGCATAGGTCTTTTAAAAACTTAGCGTAAAGAGGAATGTGGCGGATTGCATCCAACAAGGGGATGTTTATGTGGACTTGCTCAAAGAGCTTAAGTAAATCCTCCTCAAGTGCCACACAGGTCTTTTTCTTTCCTTTCTCCTTCTTCTTTAAAGCTTCAGGAAAAGGTACAGGATTGGTGAAAAGAGGTTCAGTCCAAGGTAGAGGAGAAGTAGGAAGTGGAGGAGCAGAACTAGAAGTGGTAGGGGTTGGAAGAGATGGATCTAGTGTGCTTTTACCACTCCTAGTGAACATGGAATTACTTCAGCCCTAGAGGTAGATGGTAAATCAATGTCAGGTAGCAGAGGTGGTTGTGTTTGTGCAAGAGAAGAACTTGAGTCAGAGAAGAATTCAATGTTGTGCAAAGGTTGTGAAATGACAAGTTCTTGGTCATGCATTGCTGGTCTAGGCTGGACATACCTCTGAGCAGTTATGTTCCTAGGGTTGGGTTGTGCTTGAGATGGGAGTGAATGTGGTTGACGGGACTCTGTCAAGTGTGATAGCTGGGCTCTCATCTCAACTAAGGCCACGTTCTGTCTCTGCTGCATAGCAATATTCTGTTGTTTCATATCAGCAAGAGTTTTGACGATAGACCCCAACTGGTCATCTCGTGTAGGCCCAGATTGAGAGTATTGGGTGGGCCTTGGTTGGGGTTGCTGGTAGGCACGCGGTGGATAACCGTGTGATTGTGGAGGTGGTGCAGAAGGTTGTTGAAAAGAAGGTCTCTGTGAATTTCCCGACCACGAGAAATTTGGATGATTGCGCCATCCAGGGTTGTAGGTTTGTGCGAAAGGGTCATTATGAATGGCATGGAGCTCCTCCGAAACTCCAGAGGGTGCAGGGAAGTCAGTGTAGGGAGGAACAAAGGTTCCTCCAACCGATGAAGGATATGGAAATGGAAAATCTGGTAATGCAATTTGTGTCACAGAAAGGTTATTCACAGTTTCCCTCCCTGTGGGAAACTGAGAAGAAGTGTTTTGTGCCGGTGATTGAGAAGAAGATGAGGGTTTTGAGAGAAATTTCCATACTTCATCTACTTTCTTCTCAGTTAAGCCCACTTGATCCAGTTGACTAGCCACTATCTCTAAGTCTTTGCTACTGGATTGGGCTTCGTGTACCCCAGTATGTGAGTGGGAATGTGAGGACTTTCTATTAAACATGCTCATTGAAGCATTATTAATAGAGTTTTCGGCCATGCCTTCAAAGAGCTCAAAGGCTGAGTCCTCATCCCGACACATGAAATTGCCTCCACAAGCGGCATCTACGAAATTTCGTGTGTCATCATGGAGCCCATGGTAGAAGATTTGGACCTGTTGCCAGCGTGGGACACCATGGTGGGGACATTTTCTCAGAAGCTCGTGGAATCTCTCCCATGCCTCGTGCATTGGTTCTCCTGAATTCTGAGTAAATGTAGTGATGGCACACCTTAAGGCATTAGTGCGGCCTACAGGAAAGTACTTCTTTAAGAACTCATGTTCTAAAGAAGCCCAGGAATCTATAGGTGTAGTCCGTGCAAGTGTTCGAAACCAAAAGGCTGCCTTATCTTTCAATGAAAAGGAGAACATTTTCATTAAAAGCGTGTGCTGATCATGTCCTTGCGGACCCAAAGTTTGGGCAAGATTTTTCAGCTCCTAGAAATGCTGAAAAGGGTCCTCAAAAGCAAGTCCATGGAAGTGAGGAATGAGTGCTATAATGTTTGGCTTCAATTTAGCAGCACGACCCCCATTGGGATAATGTACCACAAGCATTGGTTGGGCAACTGCGGGATTATAATAATCCCGTAGTTGAGGTCTATGGGGTTGGGGTGGTGCTTGGGGGTTTCTAGGTTGAAGTGGTTGTGGTTGGGGATTAGCTAAAAGATTAACAGCTTGAGCAAGCTGTTGCACCTATTGGGTTAGGGTATTCATTTTTAGTTGTGTCAAAAAGGTGCTGAAGATGAGGCATAGGTCGTCTCACCGGGGGTGGATTAGGATAATTTGGATAAGGTGGAGGTTGGAACCTAGGGAAAGGTGGTTGCTGTGGTGGAGGATGTGCAACTAAGTCTGGAGGAAGTTCTTCAAAATCCTCGAATTGTGATGACTCAATATCATCCTCTTGGTGAATGGGATTGTGAATAGGATTTTGAGACTCAGGAGGTAAAGGATTAGAAGTGGAGGGCAAAGAGAAAGATGCAGTAGCTTGGGTACTAGTACCCAAGGGGAGTACAAGTTCTGGGTTTTGGGATCTCCTACCTTCCATTGAGTTGGTTTTTGAAATCACGTTTACTACAACTCGTTCCAACTCAATGGAAAAATTTTAACCAAGTTCACAAAAAGCGGAAAAAATCCCAATTAAATTTCAATTCATTCAGAAGACCAATCAAGCGAGATAAATCGAAAATTTTTTTTCCTAGAGCCTGCTACGCAAAATCATGTTATACGCAAGTAATTGTTTCAAACAATTGTACGTGTCCTAAGATAAACCTAGCGATGTGCAAACCCCTAAAATCCACTGGTAATCTTGATAAGACTTAGCATGCGAATCCAGATCCTGTGGTTGCAAAAAGAGATGAGGTAGAAACCCGTGTGTTGTGACCTTAAGTGATCATGCTGTGTGCACGATAGTAATCAACACAAGGCGATGAAAATCTCAATTAAGGTTTCACCCAAAGTTAATATCTTCCTTTTGACTTAATTCAAGTGATTGTGATATGATTTCTATGCTGCTTGTTTCACTTTTTACTCAGTTCAGTACAAGAGATGATCTTCTTTAATTTTAAGTCAAATGCAATGTTGACAGGAGTTAGAGTAAGTTAAAGAATGCGTACCTGGCTCCAGCAATCTTCTATATGCAGATTGACTTGAATTAAAATCTAGCAGAGAAGTATGCAACCTAAGATGGATGCCTAAGGTTATGCTGCTACTAGATAAGTATGAGATCTTTTGATTTTTGATTTTTTTTTATATGCAACAATAAAAAACAAGGAAAGAAATCGATTCATAAAATTGCAATGGAAAAACCGTATCGATGAGGGAGAAGTAGAAATAAAAATCGAGACAGTCCACAATTATTACAATGAATGTGTGAGAATAGGCTCTCACAACTTATGACTAACAATTTATCCTAGTTAATGTACCTAAATCTATCTAGACTATACTACTATTATCACTAATACTACAGCTACCCCGAGGGCAAACTCCACCAGGATGTCGGGTCAGGAGCGTAGCGACTCCACCAGGAAGTCAACCTATACTTGGATGATGATACTGCTTCACCTCCTCCTCAAGTGCTGTGGAAAAATAAAAAATCATTAGTAAAAGAATAAAAGAATGTAAACACATTAACAAATAAATCAATGGAAGAAAACAATTACAATCAATGAATTTAAATGAAATGAAGAATTTCTATATACAAAAGAATTAAAGGGTAATTTTGGCGTAAAGAGCGTTGCCTCCTCGGCAACGGTGCCAAAAATAATAATAACGATTGTTTTATATGGTTGTGGTAATGATAATGTTGATAATGTGGATATTGTAGTAATGTTGGTTGTTGAGATAATGATGTCTTGTAGTAATTGAGATACCATGAGTGTCATTGTGGTGAGTTGTATGGAATACCAGTCATTACAACCATTATTATTTACTTATCTAATTTTTACTGGTTTTATTCCAGGTCGTTCACTGGGAGGCAATTTATCGAATTACATCGCTCTTTGATCTCAAAATTATCCTCTAATTCCAAAAAGAAGCTTTACATCTTATTAAAGAATGAATGAATGTGGACATGGTTTGCCTACTTACTAAGAATTAATTGTAATGCCTGCAAAAACTAACTATAAACAAGCACCAAACAATTTATCACTATACTTTAAACGATGTCTTTACACGTTATAGTATTAATACTTACATGAAAGTACACAATAGACTAATATGACATAGTATATTAACATAACTTACTAGTTTGTTATCTATAGTAACACATACAACAGTTTTAGTGACAGATGTAAGAGTCGCTAGATCCCAGAAAACATTATATACAAATCTAAGGAGGGAAACTTAGGTTTGTAGCGACACTTATGGTGACATTTTATTCTGTTAGTAAATATATGGGTTTATTTATAAAAATAATTGGTTGTACTATCTATACATGTAATGAACGTGTGCCCCAAACATCTTTTAAGATGTCTGGGAGGTGGCCCAGATGTCGGACCAGACGTCTGGGATCGTTTCCAGAAGTCTGGAAATACGTTAATTTCGACACGCGCGGGTCATCTGCGCGCCTGAGCACGTAGACCGGATATTCTCTTATTCCCTCTTTCCCTGCGGCTGTAGACGCCTGCCGCGTCCTCTCTCTCCTCGCACGGCCTTAAAAGGCCACGCGCTCCCTCCCGTCGTCTCCACCGTCTCCTCCCTCTTCTCCTTCAGCCAGTGAGCTTGAGCACGAGCGCAAGGGCAGCAGCGGCGGCCGCAGTGAGCGCGGAGGAGGTGCGGCGTGCGAGAGCGGAGCTCTGCCGTGAGGGCGAGCTCGCCGGGGCTGCTAGGGCCGACCGGCGGAGGGTGCGGGGGGCGTGGAGTGATGTGGAGGGGGGACTGCTGTGGTCTGAGCAACAGGCGCACGAGGTGCGACGCGGGCGACGTCGCGAGCGGAGGCCGAGTGGCGCCCTGATTCTGGAAGAATTTCCAGAATCAGGCGTCTAGGTTGATAGCCAGACGGCAAGGGCGACGTCTGGAAGACCTTCCAGACGTCTGAAAGGTGAGTTTTCCATCTTTTTCTTCCTTCCTATCGACTGACCATACTGAGGGATGGAGATGGGTGTGCGTTGGCTCGGTGATTCACCATCCAACACAAATCAGACGTCTAGGAGCTAGGCCTGACGTCCCCTCAGACTTCTGGACGTTTGGGAAACCACGCTGAACAGGTAATTCTTTGATCCACTTTTTAAGACGTCTGGAAGAAGTTCCAGACATCTGATTTTGCATAGTGTCGTCATTTTCGACCCATTTAGGGCCCGTTCGGGTTCCGTTTTCCACGATTCGAGTTGCGTTCTTTTCGGAATTAATTCCTCTACCCGTCTACAATAGCTATACACTGTTTTGAGACACTCCTTGTGTTTGATCCTTGTGATAGGACCTCCTTCAGTTGCAGTCCTGGGAGTCGCGGAGGCACGCGGGATTCCCGATCACGCCCCCATTACTCCCGTTGTATCTGGTAGAGTGGTTTTAAGTTATTAATAAAATCTGTTAAAGTATGGAACCATAACTAGAACCTAGGACGTTGCATGAATCCTAGGAATGAGAAATATATGATAGCTCCTAGGTGTTGCATGAATCCTAGGGCTGGAAAAGTAGATTGTATGATAGATCTTAGGATATGGCATGAATCATAGGATGGGAAAAACTAGTGGAATGTATAATACTGCATTCTTGGAAAATGGAAAGAGATATAAAGCTGCCTGTAATTTGAATTAACAGCTGCCTGTTGTGAATAAATAACGCGGTTGAGAACATGGATTGTAAGAATGTGAAACTGGAAAGTGAAACCTGGATGTTTGCGTAAAAAGGATGGAACCCTACGGGGAAGTAGGAGTAGTACTCCTGGAAAGTGAATGGAATAGTAATGGGGAAGTGAGCTGGCCCTTGAGTACGGAGTACAAAGGAGAGCGACTGTCCCCCTGTTTAGTGCAGAGCGGAGCCAGCTGCCCCAGGGACCCGGGGTTAGGACTGGCCACTCTGTACCAACTTGCTGGCCCTCGGTACGTACGCGAGGAGAGCTACTAGTGTAGGGAGGTACTAGCTACCCCACGGGTCCCGGGGTTCTGCTAGCCTCCCACATCGACTTGTTAGGCCCGCTGGGGCAAACCAGGGTAGTCAGGCGAGGGTGCGCGGACTGTGGAGGGGCAGGGCCCCGGTTTGGTTACTGTGGAGGGGTTGGACCCCTGTTACTCAGAGGGCTCTGCCCTGGACTGGTTCCGTGCTGTGCTTTGGGCGCACCAGTTAACGGAATTGACTGACCGTGTGCCAGTACGAGTTAGCTACCTGTGCGTTTATCGCGCGTGCCATAGTCACCGTTACGTCTGTCAGTGACCTTGGGGTGGTTGACTGAGGGTAGGATCACCACGGGGGACTCTCCTAGCCAGGAGAGCACCACGTGCTACTTCTACTTTTTGGAAAAGACTGCAATAAAGATTGTTCCCACGAGGAACATTCGAGATCAAGAAAAAGATCTGGGGAATAAATGAAATAGTGAGACAATTGAAAGATGTGAATAAAGAAAGTAATATAACATAACAGCTACTGTACACTCTACTGTTATCTTTAGTTTTAGTTGCCACTCTACTCAGTGTTTTGCTGACGTCTTAAACTCGTTACCTTTTTCAGGACCAGGTGTTGAGCAGCCAGGGTCAGCGGCTGCAGAGGACGCTGGGCCGAGTAGGGTCCAGTGGAGTTACCACTGTCTTTTGTACCTCTTTATTTCCGTTATAGTGAGTAGTTCTTGTTTCCGATGTACTTTTCTTTACCTGCAGTTCATGTTATATGATAAATGTTGTTCTACTGTTGTGGTGGTATATACTGTAGTAGTTTCTTTCCTTACTACTGTACTTTCTTATTGTTAGTTATATTCATACTGAATGTGGTTTATTTTTACTACTCTTTTGGTTACTTCCTCGTTGGATGACTAGGTCTTGGGATTAGTCGAGTCGGTCCGGTTCTCGTGTCTTGTAGGGACTCGGAACCGGGTCGTTACAAGATGGTATCAGAGCAAGGTCATCTCGAGAAGTGAATCAACTGACTGGAAAATAACAAATTCACAAGTTTATAGCTAGAGTAGCCACCACAACATATCTCTTGACATGAGCTCTTAGAAGTTTCGTTAGGTACCGTCTGTTTTGACGTTTCCGTTTTGTTTCGCTTCTCCTTGCAGGAGATGCCTCATCGCGGGACTGGCGAGACTGGCCGCGGGCGTGGCCGAGGGCGAGGTCGGCGAGGTGGACGTGCCGTTTTTGATGTCTCGGTGGACCAGCCACCACTCCCGGGCATCCAAGCCCAGGACCTCGCCAGACTGATACGAGATATTGTACGAGAGGAGCTCCACCCACTGCCCCAAGCACCTCCTCCTGGGGCTGCAGAGGGGGAGTCCTCTGTGGGACCACGCAACGGACATGGCGCTGGACACGAGGGAGGGGATGGGCCGTTGCCGCCCACACCATCCTCCAACATTTCTACACACAAGGCACCTTCGCCTGGAGGTGCACCAGCACCTCCCCTACAGCTCCACTTCAAGCTTTTCGGACAGTTCCGGAAGCTGAAGCTCCCCTCCTTCAAGGGGGATGAGGACCTGACCGAGGCAGTGGACTGGCTTGAGCAGCTGGAGAAGATCTTCGACACCCTTCGCCCCCCGATGGAGTGCCACGTGGCCTTTGCCACGTACCAGCTGGAGAGTGCGGCACACCGGTGGTGGAGGGCGGTCCGGGGACAGGAGAGGGACGAGCCGACGTGGGACCAGTTCGTCACCCTCTTCTGTGAGCAGTACTTTCCCCAGACGTGGCAGGACCAGAGGAGGTGGGAGTTCCACACTCTCCGCCAAGGGACGATGACTGTGAGCGCGTACCGCACGCATTTCTTGGAGCTGTCCCGCTTTACAGCGACAGCGGTAGTCACTGAGGAGGAGCGCCTTTGGAGGTTCACAGAGGGGCTCCAGCCTGCGATCTGGGGGTATGTCAAACCCCTGAAGCCGCCTACATTTTCGAGGGTGGTAGAGGCAGCTATGACTTACGAAGAGACCAACCCGTCCGCACGAGACACCGACGGCAGGCGGAAGAGGCCCTTTCAGCCAGACTTCTCACAGGGCCGGCGAGAACAGAGACACGTGGCGTCCGCAGGAGAGCCGTCACATTGTGCAGGGACATCAGTGGCCTTTGGGAGCCCTCGACAGGGGCTAGTCGCCAGCACCGGACCCCCGCCTAGTCGACAGCAGGGACCCACTGAGGGCGGGAGTCGGGTTCCCCTCTGCTACCAGTGTGGCCAGCCGGGCCACGTCAGGAGGGACTACCCATCTAGGGCAGGAGGTCAGCAGATACTCCCCGCGCAGTGCATTGGAGGGCGCGCAGGAGGCTGCGGTTGCCAGGCACGAGGAGGAGGACAGCAGTCGCGAGGAGGGTACTGGCCAGCACCTACCCATCCAACGCAGAGTGTGGCTGCTTCGTCCGCACCTAGAGCTGAGGGGCGTATCAACGCCCTAACACACAGGGATGCCAGAGATTTGGGATCGGTGGTAGCAGGTATGGTTTCAGTTTCTGGCAGACTCGTTTACACGCTTTTCGATTCCGACGCTATGCACTCGTTTGTCGCAGCCAGTTTCGCAGTTAGTT
The DNA here is from genome assembly GCA_037157565.1 of Thalassia testudinum. Taxonomy (NCBI): domain Eukaryota; kingdom Viridiplantae; phylum Streptophyta; class Magnoliopsida; order Alismatales; family Hydrocharitaceae; genus Thalassia; species Thalassia testudinum. Next base: position 16,541,653 of record JAZHRO010000063.1, read on the forward strand.
TGGACCAGGATTATAAACTGTTAGAGAATCCGTTCGTAATCCGAGGTCCGAGTGGTCAGCTGTTTGTAGCTGAGGAGGTGTACACGGATTGCGAGGTCAGCGTCGGAGGACATAGCCTGCTAGCTGACCTGATTATGATCTAGATGGAGGACTTTGGAGTGATTCTGGGGATGGATTGGCTGTCCGCTTACCATGCCATGGTGGACTGTTTCCTGAGGAAGATTGTCTTCTCCATTCCGGAGTTGCCTTCTTTCGAGTTTCACGGACAGCCAGTGGATGGAGGTTTCAGGTGCATTTCGGCACTTCGGGTGGCGAGACTTTTGAGCCAGGGGTGTGAGGGCTTCCTAGCTTGTGTGGTGGCAGAGCCCAGCCTGTGGCAGACTTCCAGAGCATCCCGGTGGTCAGAGAGTACCCTGACGTGTTTCCAAACGAGTTACCAGGACTACCGCCTGAGCGTGAGATCGAGTTTGAGATCTCACTAGTACCAGGGACCAGCCCCATCTCCACCGCGCCATACAGGATGGCACCGCTTGAGCTGTGAGAGCTCAAGTCTCAGTTGCAGGACCTTCTGGAGAAAGGTTTCGTGAGGCCCAGTGCGTCTCCCTAGGGAGCCCCGGTACTGTTTGTGAAGAAGAAGGATGGGACCCTACGTCTTTGTGTGGACTACCGACAGCTGAACAGGGTCACCATCAAGAGCAGATATCCGCTGCCGAGGATCGACGATTTGTTTGACCAGTTGCGGGGTGCCACGGTGTTTTCCAAGATAGACTTGAGGTCTGGATACCACCAGTTGAGGATTAGGGAGACCGACGTCTCCAAGACAGCTTTCCGCACCCGATACGGACACTACGAGTTTTTGGTCATGCCGTTTGGGCTGACCAATGCCCCCGCTGCTTTCATGGACCTGATGAATCGGGTGTTTAGACCGTACTTGGACCAGTTCGTGGTGGTTTTCATAGATGATGTACTCATCTATTCTAGAGATCGGACGCAGCACGGACAGCACTTGCGGATGGTTTTGGACACTCTGAGGCGACGCAGGCTGTATGCCAAATACAGCAAGTACAAGTTCTGGTTGAGGGAGGCGACCTTCCTAAGTCATGTGATCTCTGGAGACGGCCTGGCGGTGGACCCAGCCAAGGTCGAGGCAGTGCTCAGGTGGGAGAGACCGCGTTCAGTCACTGAGATCCGCAGTTTCCTGGGACTAGCTGGCTACTACGGATGGTTCATCAGAGGATTTTCGCAGATTGCACATCCTATGACACAGTTGACCCGGAAGGACATGGCTTTCGCTTGGACAGACGCCTGTGAGGCGTGTTTTCTGGAGCTGAAGGAGAGGTTGACCTCGACTCCCGTGCTCACCATCCCTGACAGTAGTGGCGGGTTCGTTGTGTACACGGATGCCTCCTTGTAGGGGTTAGGTGGTGTGCTCATGCAGAGGGGTCACGTTGTCGCTTACGATTCGCGGCAACTGAAGCCCCATGAGCATACCTACCCTACCCATGACCTAGAGTTGGCAGCTATTGTCTTCGCGCTGAAGACCAGGAGGCACTACTTGTACGGTGAGACCTTCGAGATTTTTACAGATCACAAGAGCCTCAGATACCTTTTTGATCAGAAGGAGCTCAACATGAGACAGAGACATTGGTTGGAGCTCCTGAAGGACTACGACTGCAGCATCTCCTACCACCCAGGAAAGGCCAATGTGGTGGCTGACACCTTGAGCCGTAAGGCGCCCGCATGCTTGGCCAGTCTACAGTTACAGAGTTGGAGCCTTTTGGAGGAGGTGGGTAGTTGGCGACCTCTAGAGTTACGAGGGTACTGTGGGGCAGTGACGGTGACACGGTAGACTAGGCTAGAGCTGATGGACCGCATCATCACAGGACAGATGGCCGATCCGTACTTGCAGTCTTTGCGCGATAGAGTACTGTCAGGAGATCCAGGTGACTTCTCTTTCACAGACCAGGTGCTATGTTTGAGGGGACGGTTGTGCATTCCCAGAGACAAGGAGCTGTTAAGAGAGCTTCTGACTGAGGCACACGGTTCCAGATTCACCATACATCCCGGGAACACGAAAATGTACCACGACTTGAGACGCGAGTTTTGGTGGAGAGGGATGAAGCGGGATGTGGGTGAGTTCGTGCAACAGTGCTTAGTGTGCCAGCAGGTGAAAGACGAGCATCACAGGCCTGCAGGGTCGCTTCAGCCGCTTCCAGTGCCAGAGTGGAAGTGGGAGAGCATCACCATGGACTTGGTGGTGGGCTTACCTGTTACCCAGCGGGGACATGACGCGATTCTTGCCGATCCGAGTCACTTTGGGACCAGCACAGTTGGCAGAGAGGTATATCCGTGATGTGGTACAACTACACGGAGTTTCGCAGGAGATCGTATCCGACCGGGATACCCACTTTACGTCCCAGTTTTGGGCTGAGTTTCAGTAGGCCTTGGGGACGAGGTTGAGGTTTAGCACGGCTTACCACCCCCAGACGGATGGACAGTCTGAGCGCACGATACAGACACTTGAGGACCTTTTGCATGCCTGTGTACTGGACTGGAGGGGCTCTTGGGAGGAGCACCTGCCCCTGGCAGAGTTTGCATACAACAACAGTTATCACTCGAGCATCAACATGGCTCCCTACGAGGCTCTGTACGGACGGAAGTGTACGGCACCCTTGAGTTGGGTTTAGGTGGGGACCAAGTGGGAGGTTGGCCCCAAGTTGATCCGGCAAAGTTAGGAGGTAGCTGAGTAGATCCACAGACGACTCTGCACTGTCAGGAGCAGACAGAAGAGCTACTCGGATCGGAGATGCAGAGAGGTGCAGTTTGAGGTTGGGGACCACGTCTTCCTTCGTGTTTCGCCCATGAAGGGCTTACAGCGATTTGGGGTGAGAGGGAAGCTCGCGCCGAGGTTTGTGGGGCCCTTTGAAGTCCTGGAGCGGGTTGGACCCATTGCTTACAGACTTGCCCTTCCCCCGCAGCTTTCTAGTGTGCACGACGTATTCCACTTGTCCAACCTCAAGAAGTACGTAGCCGATTCCAGTCACGTACAGAGTCACAAGAGCGTCGAGGTGAGCGACGACCTGACCTACCCCGAGCGGGTAATGCAGATTCTAGACCGAGCCATCCGCAGTTTGAGACGAAAGCAAGTACCCCTGGTAAAGGTTTTGTGGAGGAGCTAGCGGTATGAGGAGGCTACCTGGGTGCCTGAGGCGGCATTGCAAGAGCGGTACCCGGAGCTTTTCGCGGGTACGTCATTTCTGACTGGCTTCGGTCCTCTTTGAGTTTGTTATGGTTATTTGGACGTCTTTTCCCGCACCCTAGTTGGTGCAAGTTTCGGGGACGAAACTTCCTTTTAGTTTGATATATTGTAACGAACGTGTGCCCCAGACATCTTTTAAGACGTCTGGGAGGTGGCCCAGACGTTGGACCAAACGTCTGGGATCACATCCAGACGTCTGACCAGACATCTGGGATCGTTTCCAGACATCTGGAAATCCGTTAATTTTGACACGCGTGGGTCGTCTGCGCGCCTAAGCGTGCAGACCGGAAATTCGCTTATTCCCTCTTTCCTTGCGGCTTTAGACGCCTGCCGCGTCCTCTCTCTCCTCCTCGTACGGCCTTAAAAGGCCACGCGCTCCCTCCCGTCATCTCCACCGTCTCCTCCCTCCTCTCCTTCAGCCAGTGAGCGTGAGCGCGAGCGTGAGGGTGGCAGCGGCGGCCGGAGTGAGCGTGGAGGAGGTGCGACGTGCGAGAGCGGAGCTCTGCTGTGAGGGCGAGCTCGCCGGGGCTGCTAGGGCCGGCCGGCGGAGGGCGCGGGGGGCGTAGAGTGACGCGGAGGGGGGACTGCTGCGGTCTGAGCAGCAGGCACGCGAGGTGCGACACGGGCGACATCGCGAATCCAGCCCTAGGACATTGCATGAATCCTAGGAATGAGAAATATATTGAATGATAGCTCCTAGGTGTTGCATGAATCCTAGGGCTGGAAAACTAGATTGTATGATAGATCCTGGGATATGGCATGAATCCTAGGATGGGAAAAACTAGTGCAATGTATAATACTGCAGTCTTGGAAAATGGAAAGAGATATAAAGCTGCCTGTAATTTGAATTAACAGCTGCCTGTTGTGAATAAATAACGTGGTTGAGAACATGGATTGTAAGAATGTGAAACTGGAAATTGAAACCAGGATGTTTGAGTAAAAAGGATGGAACCCTACGGGGAAGTAGAAGTAGAACTCCTGGAAAGTGAATGGAATAGTATTGGGGAAGTGAGCTGTCCCTTGAGTACGGAGTACCAAGGAGAGCGACTGTCCCCCTATTTAGTGCAGAGCGAAGCCAGCCGCCCCAGGGACCCGGGGTTAGGACTGGCCACTCTGTACCGACTTGCTGGCCCTCGCGTACGTAGTACCGAGGAGAGCTACTAGTGTAGGGAGGTACTGGCTACCCCACGGACCCCGGGGTTCTGCTAGCCTCCCACACCGACTTGTTAGGCCCGCTGGGGCAAACCAGGGTAGTCAGGCGAGGGTGCGTGGACTGTGGAGGGGCAAGGCCCCGGTTTCGTTACTGTGGAGGGGTTGGACCCCTGTTACTCAGAGGGCTCTGCCCTGGACTGGTTCCGTGCTGTGCTTTGGGTGCACTCGTTAACGGAAACGACTGACCGCGTGCCAGTACGGGTTAGCTACCTGTGTGTTTATCGCGCGTGCCGTAGTCACCATTACGTCTGTCAGTGACCTTGGGGTTGTTGACTGAGGGTAGGATCACCACGGGGGACTCTCCAGGCCAAGAGAGCACCACGTGCTACTTCTACTCTTTGGAAAAGACTGCAATCAAGATCGTTCCCACGAGGAACATTCGAGATCAAGAAAAAGATCTGGGGAATAAATGAAATAGTGAGACAATTGAAAGATGTGAATAAAGAAAGTAATAGAACATAACAGCTACTGTACACTCTACTGTTGTCTTTAGTTTTAGTTTCCACTCAGCATTTTGCTGACATGTTACACTCGTTACCTTTTTCAGGACCAGGTGTTGAGTAGCCAGGGTCAGCGGCTACAGAGGATGCTGGGCCGAGTAGGGTCCAGTAGAGTTACCACTGTCTTTTGTATCTCTTTGTTTCCGTTATAGTGAGTAGTTCTTGCTTCCGCTGTACTTTTCTTTACCTGCAGTTCATGTTATATGATAAATGTTGTTCTACTGTTATGGTGGTATATACTGTAGTAGTTTCTTTCCTTACTGCTGTACTTTCTTACTGTTAGTTATATTCATGCTGAATGTGGTTTATTTTTACTGCACTTTTGGTTACTTCCTCGTTGGACGACTAGGTCTTGGGATTAGTCGAGTCGCTCCGGTTCTCGTGTCTCGTAGGGACTCGGAACTGGGTCGTTACGATACATATATATATATATTTTTTTATTTTTATTGTATATGTATTTACTTACGTGTATACATCGTCTCTCTCTCTTCTCCTTCACACAAATCTTCATTGGTTGTTCTTCTTCTTTTGTGTTTTCATCCAGCCTTAATGACTTTAACACACTGTGGTGGAGAGGCGCTTAACAGTCATCATTAACTCTCTTTAATTATTTAAAAATGTGTTTAATTTGTAGGCATGCTTTTCGAGGGATACACAGAACCTAGAGGGTAGAACCAAACCTCTACAAAGCACACCCTAATTCTCATTAGGCCGCTTAATTACGTTTTTCTTAACTCAGTACAGAGCCTTCACAGCACCACGCACACACACCTCTTCGGGCCCCCAGCCCCACACAAATCATGTTCAGAATGCTCGGTATGTATCGAATGTATAGGTTGTTTCGGGTGCCCGGCGTCCATGACGACTGAAAGGCATAAAACACAAATGCAATATAAACCGCTGCGTGCAGTTTGCAACGCACGATGTGGCGCTATTCGAGCGCCACATCTGCGCGGGAAACCGCATGCAGCTCTGTGCTGGAAGCGATTTTGGCCCTCAATTCGAGGGCCATTATTTATTTAAGAATAAAAATAAATTATGGAAAATAAAGTATTTACATAATACTATATAATTGTTGAATTGATTTTAAATTTTAATTAGATTTGCCGTATAAATAAATTTACTAAAGTGGACTATTTTTATACACTGATTTTGGTGTTTTCTTGGTTAATTACTTATAGATTAGTTACTAGGTGGTCTAATTGCCCTCATACGGAGTTATAATACATATATAAGTATTTTATAGACATTTTTATTATATTTTTTGCATTAATATGTTTGTTATTTATATTTAAATAGCAGTTTTAGTTGTTCTACTTATAAATTAAGTTAAACTTATTGGAATCAGGTATGAATATACGTAAATTAGCTTAAATTACTTAAGGTATTTTAGTCTTAGTATACAGATTCAATTTAACTTAATTATGATTCTAAATTACTAATTTAACTAATTTAATTTAACAACTTAGCTATAAACTTAATAAATTCATTATTTATTATCTATAAAGGATTAAATTAAGATAAAAGATTTTATTTACTTATAATCTACATATACATAGATATATACATAGTTTTATAGTTTAAACTACTTACTGATCTATTCAGTTTAATATTACATATAACATAGTTCAATTTATATATAGTTATATAATTATTGTATTTATTGTCTAAACTAGATCTAAATCCTAAATTACAGTATTATACTTACATAGTTAAGTATACAGTATATATATATATTTACACTATCTACTTACATATGTAGCCTAATATATAGCTTAAGTCTATGTAAGTATACTTAATATACAAAGTAATATATATATGTACATATATAGATATATAAATATTCTTATTTCTCTTTTGGGCGTTTCATTCTAGTTAGTTTACTGTTGTTATAGGTTTGATAGACGTAGGAGAGAAGAAAGGAAGAAGTAACTAAGGAGAGAGTCCTCAGTTCAGTTTTCTCCTTTAACACATTTTTAGGATGGTGATTTCTTTACTAGACTAGCTAACAGAATTGAGAAAGAGTAGATAAGCATGCACAGAAGTCAGATTTGAAGTATTGAAATAAGAAAGTTTCTTTACATATAAGATGAAACACAATCTACTATCCGCTATGATCAAATTAGAGTCTACAAGGTTTAACACGAGAACCTAGCTGTTACAATCTATAATAACTAGACAGTTGTAGCACAAGACCTTCCAGACTCTGCAGTAGCTTAAGTCACCGTCCAAATGGGCTAACTGCTACTGCAGTTAGTCCATTTGAGAAGAAATGTGAGTTTGGAGAGGAAAAAAACATGTAGCTGCAAGATGCAGCACTTTGCTTTGTTTACTGGGATCAGAGTCAAACAAATCCAATCTGAAAAGAAAATCAGTGAATCCCAAATCTGACAAGGGTTTAATTTCTCATTAAATCACTAAATACCCTAATTCAAATGCCAAAAACCCTCATCAAAAACTTCATTTCAGATGAAATCCACGAATATCACTGAATTAACTCTTCTTAATGATATAGACAGCATGAAGGAAGAATCAATTCAATCAATTAAAGCCCATAGTTCAAATCCCAATTTCATGAAACCTTAAGGAGTATTGAGAACTCCTTAGGTTAGGAAATCACCAAACTGCCATTAACAAAACTTATGAATGCGAGATCAGACTTCAAATTACCACAGTAATTATCCTTATATCTGACTTGCATTCAATGCATTCAAGACATTATCAAATCAGATTTATGTATGGCTCTTCTGAGATGATTTTTGTCACTAGAAATCCTCTCAGATTCCTTGCCAACAAGGAATCCAAATAAACTTCATTCAATTCATCAAATCAGGCTGTAAAACCAAAAAGAAAAATCCTTAAAATCCACATTGAGGATAAATCTGACAAACAGAAAATTTTGACCCAAAATCAGGGGCTTTTGTGACCAAGACTGAGGTGAGTGGGAAGCCCCTTTAGTGCTTGTTGACGCCAATTTCAGATCTGAGATTGAAAACCAACTAGATCTGAAATTGGGTCAGAGTGTATGGGTGAAAGATAAGAAAACATATCATGGAAAATTAGAACTGGACATGAAAATATGGAGAGGGAGATAATTTGAAAACTTGGTCTTATGAAGTCTTCCCCCCTGATCTGGAATGATCAGAGGAGGTGAGGGGGGTGGGGGGGTTTAAGCCTAATTCTACAACTACAGCTACTTTATCCTACAGTGAAATTAAACATTAACAATTATTCTAATTCTACTCTAAACTACTTAAGTACAGCTGAAACAAATATGCAGAACTATAAACCTAATCTAACAGGAAGAATGGGACCTATGGGTCCTTAGCCGATGGCTAAGGAGGAAGAAAGGAGGAACATGACGCCAGTGGAGGGAAGAGTCTACTAGTGAGGCTCCAAGGTCGTCCTCAGGTGCTACGAAGTCCTTAGCGATGAGGAGGTCGAGAGAAGGTGATGATTTCACAGCTGGTGGCCGTGAAATCAGAGGCTTGATGGGGAGGAGGGATTGTAGTGGATGAATGATCACTAAAAGGTGTGGGAGGGAGCGATCCTTTGCACGCGACACCACTGAGGTGCTTAAGTAGCATGCTCAGTGGCTGAGATCACCGTGCAGGTGAGGATAAACAAGATGTAACTGGCGGTGAGGATGAGAGGGGCGGAGCGCACGGTGAGTTAAGCACAAAATCTGACCGTCAGATGAGATCTGGGGAGCGGGGTGATCGCATGCGCCGAATCACGTGAAGCTTCTATTCAAATCTAACCATAGATCACGATCATGAAGAGCGACGGATGGCTGAGATTGGCCACATTCTTCACGCGCTACAGTGCGCGCGAAGAGCAGTAGGCTTCTCTCTGAAATAAAGGGAAAATTACAGACAGACCCTTGAATGAAGGGGTAGAAGAATTTCATGCAGGCCCATAAGTGAAAAGAACTACAACCGGAAGGGCCCTACAGCATTTCAGAAGGGTCCCTACGGCTTACAAATAGGACCAAAGGGGAGTTTTTAAGGGCGAGAGTGTAATGCATGGACCTAAGTGTAAACTACCTATTTCATAACCTAAATTATGTCCAATTGCCTTCAAATTTTTATATGTTCTTAATTGAACATTTAAGTCATTGATTATACTTCCGATTTGGCCTTTCAATCTTATTTATGTGTTCAATTGATGCATGGATCATCATTTGTGCTTTGCTTTCAGAATATCTCGTTTTGTGACCTAATTATGAAGTTTTAACACAGAGTAAAGGTATTAGGTCTTTTTCTTTAATTCCCACACTTAACCCTTTTTATCTGTTAATTTGATATTGTTTTACTTAGTGTCTAGCTTAACTTTAGCTTTTTAGCCATGATGAGTAGTGACCCTAACAAATATGAACAAAATTTTTCAAGGGCAAAAATGATCATAAGAAGTTCTTTCTCAGTGATAGTATAATTTCATTATGTTTCATCAAGTGTTTTATTGGCGTAATAAATCACAACAGGTTTTTTGTTGATGCATTGCCCTAGGACGGCTCCTACTGCAAAATCTAAGGCATCTCTCATAAGCTCAAAAGGATGAGCCTAGTCAGGTGCTTGCAGAATGGGTGCCTCAGAAATTGCTTATTTTAAAATATTAAAACTTTCCAAAAAATCTCGATCAAAGTCAAAAGGTTGGCCTTTAGTTAAAAGATGGATTAATGGTCAGGAAATTCTAGAGAAATCTTTGATGATTCATCGATAGAACCCCACATGCCCCAAAAAGGATCTTATTTGTTTCAACAAATAGGGCGGGGGAGGTTTGTAGATTGTATCAACTTTAGCTTTGTCTATTGAGATTCCTTTTCAAGAAATAACATGGCCTAGGACAATGCCTTCTTGAACCATGAAATGGCTCTTCTCCTAACTAAGAACTAGGTTAACTTTATTACATTTTTTGAGAGTTCTTTCTAAATTCCTAAGACAGTGATCAAAAGAATCTCCAAAAAAAGAAAAATCATCCATAAAGACCTCCAAGTAGTTACCTACCAAATCAAGAAGATTACTAACATGCACCTTTGAAAAGTCACGGATGCATTACACAATTCAAAAGGCATTCTTCGGAAAGCAATGGTTTTGAAGGGTCAGGTGAAAGTGATCTTTTCCTAGTCCTCAGGATGGACTACGACTTGATTGTAGTCAAAATATCCATCAAGAAAATAATAATATTCTTGTCCATCTAGCCACTCAAAAATTTGATCAATAAATGGGAGTGGAAAATGAACCTTCTTTGTGGCAGTATATAATTTTTTTTAATCATATAGACATGCCATGAAGAAGCAGTTCATGTGGGAATTTCTTTACCCTTATCATTAGTAATAATAGTGAGGGCAGCATTCTTAGGTACAACATGTGTAGAGCTAACCCACTTGCTATCAGAGATAGGGTAAATAATTCCCGCATTGAGCCATTTAATTATTTCCCATTTCATGACCTCCTACATATTTGGGGTTAAGCAACATTGAGGCTAGCAAGAGGGTCTAGAATCATCCTCAAGATAAATGCGGTAAGTGCAATAGGACACATCAATTCCTTTCAAATCATTTAAAGTCCAACCAATTACTTTTTGATATTTGTTAAGAATATGGAGTAATTTTTCCTCTTATAACCCTGAAAGTTGTGCTTTATTTTATGGAATTCGGCAAAGTTTAAGGGGTAATGGCAGGTTAGGTTCCGGAATGGGGTTAGATGTTAGCGTGAAATTCGATGTGGTAGGTGAGGGTGGGTTTGACGGTTGCTGTAGCTCAGGAGAACGGTTTATTGCAAAACACCTATATTCAAAGATCATTTCCTAAACAAGATTTGAGGTTTCGACATTTGAGTGATCGAAGAAGTCTGAATCGTGGAATCTTTTGGAAGCTCTAAAAATATCTAAAGTGAGTGCCTTGCCACTGCAAGTGATGTTCATTTTACCAGAATTGCAATTTATATTGGCTTTAGTGGTGGTGAGGAAAGTTCTTCCAAGAATAATAGCTGCATTCTTTAGAGCTTCAGGTACATCAATGTCGAGGACTAAAAAGTCCACAGCAATGACAATTCTGTACCCACACAATGACATCTACGATCCCTTTTGGGTGAATAACAGATTGGTCAACAAGTTGAAGGGTAACCATCGCTGCTTTGAGTTCACTGAACTAAAATTCATAATAAAGGATGGTAGGGATGAGGTTTATTGATGCACTTATGTCTAAGAGGGTGCAATCAAAATTTGTGTCATTAATGTGAATTGATACTAATGGAGCACCCAGGTCCTTTCTTTTGTGAGACAGCCTGCTCTAAACAACAGAGTTAACTGTCTCAGAAAGGACAACCTTTCCTAAATTTTTAGGTTGCCTTTTCGATGTACAAATTTCTTTTAAGAAATTTGCGTTGGCTAAAACGTATTTAATCTCATCTAGGAGGGGGATGTTGATTTCCACTTGGGGAAATAATTCATATAATTAATTTTCAGTTGGCTCAATTTTTCTAGGTTTCTTTTTCTTTGAATTTAGTGCTTGTGGAAAAGGTGTACTATTTATGCTATCTTCTTTTTCCTAAGAGTGAACAGAGGTGGGAAGAACTTGTTCTTGATCCAGTTTAGTTTCCCATGATGGTTGTGTACTTTTTCCACTTCTTAATGTTACTACATTGGTAGTGTGGTTATTTCACTGTGGAAAATGTTGATTTTGTTGCTGGTTTTGAAAATTGAGTGGAAATTATGGTGCGGGATTTATTAGTTGTTGACCTTATTGACCATGGTTATTTCCTCTTTGAAATTGATTTCACTAATTTCTGGGATTTGGGATGGGTTGGGATGGCAAATTTCCCATTGGCCTTTGATCAGATGTTACTGTAATTTGATTTTGTAAATTGGAAACAGCACAGGTAACATCGTTCATTTGCTATTGCATTCCTTGCAGGGTTTTTACTAATTGGTATTAATATCAGCCTGCGAGGGTTAGTTTTGCCAAATTCCTTGTGTGATTTTCAAAATGCGGAATTTGATTGCTATTTTTCTAGGAAAATTAGGGTTATTCCTCAAGGTGGGATTATAGAAGTTTGAGGAAGTGTTTCTAAAATTATCCTGGAGAGCAAAAATGTTTTCGTTGACTGGGACATATATCAAAGAATTGTCAGAGTCCCAGAAAATTCAGGTGCAAGATAAAGGTTTTGAAATCCGCTATCATCTATTTGTTGCAAATTTTCCTGGCGAAGGAGGGTTGGTTAGTGTTGGTGTTAGAAAAATGAGGATTAGGGTTGGTCGGTAGTGAGTTTTGTGGTCTTGATCTAAATTTTTCTTCCATTTTCTTTTGATTGATTTGCATCTGGTCTAGTCTTTGTGCAAAAGGTTTCAACTTGTGTAACCGAGAGAGATTGTTGTTATGTGCCTACTTCATGGATGCTTACATGGGGATTGGCATTTCTACCAAACGTGTCCATGGATGAGTGATTGAAAGAATTTTCACTCATTTCGTCGAAAAGTTCATAGGCACTTTCGATATCTTTATTTAAAAAATTTCCCCCACATGAGGTGTCAACAAACCGCCTTAATTTGTCATCAAAACCATGGCAGAATATTTGAACGAATTGCCAAGTGGCACCTCATGGTGAGGGCAACTCCTTAATAAGTCCTGAAATCTTTCCCATGCTTCATGCATTGGTTCACTAGACTTTTGTTGGAAGGTAGTTATAGCAGGATGTAAAGCATTAATTTGACCAATAGGGAAATATTTTTTTAGAAATGCATTCCTTAGTTGTATCCATGTAGTAGTGGGTTTTCCTACAGTCCTAAACCAATAAGCAGCCTTATCTTTAAGGGATAGAGGGAAGAGCTGCATTAACCATACATCTTGAAAAATACTTTAGGATTTGGTGGTTTGGACGAGGATCGTGATCTCCTCTAAATGGCCAAACGGGTCTTCTTGTGGAAGGCCATGATAATGCTTAATGAGTTGTAGGCCTGTGGGTTTGATTACAAATTCTCCATCAAGGATGACCACCCGTAGTCATTCTTTATAATTTAAGGGATCATAGAATTCCCTCAACGAAATAGTAGGCTCAGCATTGGCTGATTGATTAGAAGCTCACCATGGTCTCTAATCACCATGGTCTCTAATTACTGCTAAGTAACTACTCTTCCTAGTTAACTAGCTAGAAATATGTACATATATGGGTTAATTATTAAATAAGGGATAAATAGTAAAGGACCTCTAAATAAGTTTAAAATGCTATATTATCATCCAATTAGTATTAATAATAATTTAATTAATAATTGGACACAAAATATTATCTAATTAATGTGTTAACTAGCTTAAGTATAATATATACCTATGTAATAACTTAAGTAACATTACTTAATTAAATAAATTAATCTAAAAAGGTCAAAAATCTACATTAAAGGTATAAATATAATAATTGTCTTACTTATAATCATATATAAAAAGTTGAAAAAGATTTAAATTGAAATAAACCATGAAAACTTGAGTTTACATTTTAGTCCTTATATTTTACTTGAATCGAGTCCTTATTCTTCATTTAGTTCCTCAGCTTTCATTACGATTAAGTCCCTGAAACTTCTTCTTCTTTCCTTCTTCAGCCTTCTTGACAGCTGACGACAGGAGGTGCATCCATCGTCTGATCACCGCACATCCGACGTCATTCCTTCTTCTTTAAGCTCCTGGAGCTTGTGCTCACCATCTCCTTTTCATCCACCGGTCTAGATGAAGCTACAATCCCATTTTAAGGTTGGAGATAACCTCACCAGTGTCAGAGAAGACACTCGTGGTTACTCCACTCGTAGCCTCTTCTCCATGCAGATTTCACCTCCGTTTCAGCCGTCGCCACCTATAAATACCCCTCCACACCCTCAATTTTCACCAAGTTAGCTCCCCTCCCTCTTCTTCACTGAGCTAATCGATAGGCTATTCTCTCTAAACTTTGGCAACCTTCCTTCGCTTCATCTGTCTTCCTGCATCCATCTTTGATTGCTTTGGATCTCCACCTAAGTCAGCCAAGTCTTCTGACACGTCGCTGACTAGGGGCTCGTCTACTTCACCACATAAATGCTTGCTGGAATTCTTTCGCTAGCCCTCTGATTTCCTCCTCCGTTAAGGACCATCAATAGAGATCTCCTACCTCCTTCGTCCAAGTAACAGTAGGTTAGGTAAGTAGATTAGTTAGGATAGTTAGTTAGGTAGATTAGATAATTGTAATGCTAGTTTCACATTCATCTTCCTCAGCTCCGGCGAGCTCCTTGAGCTTGTCACGAGCAAATTTCTTATCTTTTTAAGTCATCGATCACCTTCTTGAATCTTTCATGAACTTTTCTTTCACTTTTAAATACTAAAATTGATCATTTAATCATCTAAATCACCTCCACCTCCACCAACTGCTCCTGCTGTCCATGGCAGTAGTGGTTGACCTTCTTCCAACTGCACTGGGGTCCTCTACCACTTATCAATTACCTAAGGGCCCTAATCCTCACTATAATTTAAGTAATAACCCTCTATAGTCTAAACACCCAATTTAATTTAAGCTCCTGAGCTCACTATCATTGGTGGCTCAGGAGAAGTTCCAATCAATAATTATCCACCTAAATACCATCGCAAATACCTTTTGACTTGTTTTCTCCACTCAATTGAGTGTGAAAACATGTCTTGAGCCTAATCAAACTCAGAACTTGTCTACTTAGAATTCACTTATTAATTCTCACTTTAATGAATAATTGATGAAATTAATGTGTTCTTGAGGTTCCTTGTGACCTCAGGAAGCTTTTTGAATCATTAATGGCACAATTTCACAACATCTGTACATATGTGCTTTTTTGTAGACTCATCGGAGCTCCAACGGGTGTCGGCAAGTCAAACAAGTTCTTCATCCAATAGAACTTAGTATGAAGCTCCAGATCTCTAATTTGAAGTTCACTGAGCATGCTGTGGAAGTTTATTTGAGGTTTTAGTGCTTGGAGATTCTGTTAGATATTCATCTTCTCGAACTCTGACAGAGTTGAAGATGTCTGACAGTTAGGTTTAAGCCTTATTCAAAATGTTTAAAAGCTTCAGTGACTTGGCCTGAAACCATTTCCATGAGTAAATCACTGCGAATGACTTTGGTTTGTTCTGTCGAACAAACTCCTTCAAAAGCTTAGGTGGCAAGCCTGGAACTCTAGGAATCTTAACTGAATCATCTTTCTAAGGCTCTAAATCCATTCCTATGGTTAAAGAGAACTTATCTTAGGCTTTAATTTCCTTTGAAATGGTTAAACTAAGAAACTCAAAATTTAAGGCTTCGTGGTCAACCTATAGTCTGATTATGGAATTTGGATTCTAATCTTTTGCTGGGATGTTTGTAAATGATTCAGATGAGATTTGGATGAGCTATGACGGATTCTATGGTAGAAATTGAATTTTGTTCAGTTTGGGTTGTTTCTGAACCCAAATAGACGACAGTGAGTTTGTGACGAAATTTAAATGAATAATTTGCCGAGATGGATTCCTAACAACCTCTCAAGGTTGTTTGAATTGATTCGTTAGGTCTTTAGCTATCTATAGGACCTTTGAGAACTTAAATTGCAGTTCTGAAGCTCCCTGGAGAAGCTTTTAGCTTTTGCACCTTTCCTGAAGCTCCTTAGAGCTCATTACCTTAATGAACATGCTCGGAATTACCCTCTGAACCCCTTTAGCACTTCATTTGTAGGTCAAAAGACCTTCTGTGGACCTTAGAGCTGAAAATTCCACTCTATAGGCTAAAATGGCCGTAGTGAACCCAGGTCCTTCATCCTTCAAATTGAGGAGCTAAACTTTCTCTAAGTATCAAATTGATACTGTAATCATGTAGAGAAACCTTAGAGCTTTCCAGCAAGCTTTTATTTGCTTGGAACGGAGCTCTGAACTGGCTAGAATCAACATCTGAAGCTTCAACTTGGAGGAGGAAACATAGTCCCACATCGGTGGAACTGGAGCGACCGCATGGGTATAAAACTAATTTGTGTTTAAGGCATATCAGTCGACAGCACACGGCACATGAAACAAACTAAGCATTATGAGTTTGTGTGCGTGCTCTTGTAGGCATGCAAGTGTGGGCCGGTGTGGGCGTGCGCATGGGCCTGGGAGGCTGTGAGCCGGATGGGCTCGAGACTATGTGAACCAGAAATAAATTGAAACTAAATAAAACCAGGCTTGGACCTAGTAGGATTTGGTCCCACCGTGAGAGGGGTGTTGTGTATCCCCGACTGGTCCAATCTGCCAATCAAAATCCTAATTTTTTGGTTCAGTGGATTAAACTGGTTCAGTTCAGAAGGTCTGCAAGGGTTCAGAAGGAAAGGATGCTAAGGTTCAGAAGAGAAGGACAAGAAGAAATGGAAAGGAAGAGAAGGAGAAGATGAGAGTTCGTAAGGAGAGGAAAGGTAGATGGGCATAATGGCAAAAGAAAAAAATAATAGGCAGAGAAGAAAGAAAGAAAAGAAAGAGAAGACTTGTATAAGAGGAGCTCAAAAAAGATTAAGGAAAAGATTAAGAAGAAGATTAAGAAATAAGTAAAAAGAAGAGAGAAAGGGAGAGAAAGGAAAAAGAAGAAGAAGAGAAAGAAAGAGGCTGAAGACAGAAAATAAAAAAATAGTGGTTTAATTTCTTGCATTTTTAATTCCTTTTGAGTTTAATGTTGTAATAAGGCATATTTTCATTAGAAATACTTTCTTCTACCTTAATCTCTTGTAAATAAAAAGAAATAAGAAGAAATAAACATGTTTACTTTTTTATTAAAGAAGATCATTTGTGTAAATGTGTTTTCTTATGAAATTTTGCATATTCTTTTAATTAGAAATCATTAAGCAAAATTCATGTTCTTAAAGTAAATTTAGTTATACTTTCTATAAGCAGCTTAGATTTAATGGTGAATTCTAATTAAGTTATGTCTCCCAGCGAATGACCTGGATTCAACCAGTTAAAAAAATAAAATCTAAAATGTTAGGTTAACTTGACCTTATACTACTTAATTGTCATAAATTCAAGTTGACCTAAGTTACTTTTTTTCTGCACATAATTAAGCATAATTAACTTAATTAACTATGTTAAGAAAGATGACGATCATTTTAATGGCACCATTGTTGGAGAGGTAACTGTAATTATATTCACCATTATTACTATTTTTAGTTGTTTTGTGCTAATTAGTTTTATTTTTGTTTTGTTTTTTGTCTTCTTTTCAGGTTTACCTCTGCGGGTATTCACAGGAAAGAAGGCGGGTTTTCTTTTACTATTTTGATTTTCACTATACATATCATTGTAAGTATTCTTTCCTTAGTCTCTAGTTTAGTTGTGTTATTGCATTTATTTAGTTAAAAAATTAAGAAAATACAGAAATACATACTTTCTTGCTAGCAGCAGCATGTTATAGGCATACACTCTTAGGAGTGCATTTTCCTGCTAGCTGTTTTACAATCGAACTTCGGAAAAGTTTCTACTATTTTTCTCGCATTAGCCGAAAAACATGTGAAAAATCGTGTAGATCCCTGTCCAGGAGATAATATCAGGACCACATATTCTTTGAAAATACTTAGAAAGCAATCACTTTACTTCTTTCTATCATATTGTTGAAAAGATTAAGTAAAAAAAGAGGATAACAAAAATTGTGACTTAAATTTATTTGTAGAATGCATGCAAGTTTCATCGTTATCGTCTGTTGCATGCTATCGCACACACAGTGCGATCACTAGAGTCACACGAGTCTAAATTTTCTATCTCTCCTCTTTGCACCTCTTAGGGCTTTGGTCGAATACCAACAAGTCTGTCTCACTATTAAAGCCCCAGGGAGCCAGAAGTAAGCGGTGTCGATCCT
Organism: Thalassia testudinum; assembly: GCA_037157565.1. Classification (NCBI taxonomy): domain Eukaryota; kingdom Viridiplantae; phylum Streptophyta; class Magnoliopsida; order Alismatales; family Hydrocharitaceae; genus Thalassia; species Thalassia testudinum. The sequence goes on from JAZHRO010000063.1 coordinate 16,559,451, forward strand.
AGACCTTAGGCCTTTGAGCTTTAAGGATATGCACTTGCATAGACACAGGTTTAGGATGCGCATTTTGATATTGATACTATACTTGTTTGCGTCGAAAGTATTTTGCATATTCTAGGACTCTCTTCTTAGAAAGAAGAGAAAAACCCATTTTTTCACATTGTTTTGCGGGTTTTGTTGCCGCTGATTTTTGGTGGTGTGAGTGTGCCTTTGAACATTCTTTTCATTTTATGCACGGGAGGCGATCCTTGAATTTTCCTCTTGTAACTATGTTGACAGGTGCACCTAAGCCGGATGCAGCCAAGCAACCAATTAAATTCCCATCTGATTCATCCGTTTCTATGGATCAATTGCAAAATCAGAATCTTGAGATCCCTTCTTCTTCTGGTCAGGGGAGATGTCACCATTTGACATTCATGAGGCACTCCTGAACCAGAACCTTAGAATGCTTGAACAAAATCGCCAAATAATCTTTTAACTGCAGCTTTGAATAATTTACAGAATCTTCAAACCTGTCCTCCAGCTCAACCTGAGGCAGGTTTTGACCTTCCTGATTTACTGATTCCTCATTCTAGGCCTCTACTCCAAGAGTACTATAATCCATCAGATGCACAAGTAGAGCCTAAGGTTAGGATTCCCATTAGGGAAAATGACCCAGAATTAAAGCCAAACATTATAGGTCTAATTCCACATTTTCACGGATTTGCATCCGAGGATCCATTCCAACATATTGAAGATCTTAAAAAATCTATCTCAAACTCTTATACCTCGAAATCAAAATAGGGAAATCCTACTCATGAAGATGTTCTCTTTTAGCCTTAGAGATAAAGCTGCTTATTGGCATAGAACTATTGCAAGACCAATCTCAACTTGGGTAGAACTCGAATCTGCATTCATGAAGACATTCTTTCCTATTGGTCGCACGAACGCTTTAAGGCGAGCAATCACAACTTTCAATAAAAATCAAGGAGAACCAATTCATGAAGCATGGGAATGCTTTCATGAATTGCAATGGAAATGCCCACATCATGAAATCCCTCGTTGGCAGCTAATGAATATCTTCTATTATGGATTGCAAGAGGTCATTCACAATCTAGTCAATGCCTCTTGTGGAGGGAACTTTCTCAATCACGACGCAAAATCTGCTTCAGAATTATTTGAAGGGATGGTAGAGAACTCAATCAACAATGCATCCATGTCACAATTTACGCGGGGCACGAATACAGCACATCAAAATCCACATAAGGGCATTCACGAGATCAGTAATCCATCTAGTTCAAAGGATTTGGAAATTACTGTAGAAAAATTGGACAAAGTCGACATCATAGCAAAGCATCTTGATGAGGTCAGAAATACTATGGAAACTCTTACACCTCTACTTGCTACACAATATCCCGCACATTAACCTATTTCGCAAATTCCCACCGGGAAGGAATTTGTGAATAATCTGGATTATAGAGATCCATCTTCCTTGGGTTTTCTATCTACTCCTGCACCAACCCAAGGAGGGACCTTTGTCCCATAATCTTTCCCGCCATTTTCCCCACCCTTTTCTGTTGCAGAAAACACGTCATATCCTTTTGGTTTACACGCCATCCAGGAAAACATTTCAAGATCAAATCCTTATTCTAATACCTATAATCCTAGATGGAGAAGCCACCCAAATTTCTCTTGGGCTAATCAAAATAAAAGACCAAATTATCCAAATCAAACCCATCTAAACCCTCCTCCATTTCCTTATCAGCAACCATATGTGAGGCCTAATTCCATGAGTATGCAGAATTACTCTAGGCCAATTAGAGATACGTAGCTCAATCAGATTTTGTAATCTATTACAGAGAGTCAGCGACAAAATGCTGAGGCTCTCACTGAGATTCAAAGGCAATGTAAGGTAGAATTGGCTGATTTACGAAATCAGATCACGCTTTTGGCTAAATCTCATCAGCCAGGCACTCTTCCATCTCAGCCAATTTCGAATCTTAGGAATCTGCAAAACCCTAGGCAACATCAAGGCCAAGTACATTTCATTAATCAGGCCTTTGATTCTAATCAGAACCCATCCTCTGTACTTCCTGAAAATAATCCACCAAACCTGCATTAGCAACCTTTATTGTATCAAAATGACCCTTCTATTATTGAAAACCAGAATTGACTCTGTTGATCTTCTGAACTTGGTTGGAATCACTTCTTATATTGCCTTAATTTTTATTATTTTACATCTCAACATAAATCATATCTAATCTTCACGAGATTCACTCTGATCTTTCTAAGACTTTTATATAGGAATCTGATTTTGGTTCTACGAGTCTATTTTAGGCAATCTCTAGATGAGTTTTTATCGGGTGGTTTTATCTGTTTTTCTATTTTTGAATCAATTCTTCCATAACTATGTTTTCACCTCACATATTCCTTTTAGGAGTTCTTTACTAGGGTTTACACCGAGCTAAAGGAGTAAAACTTACCATTTTGTACATATTTTTTTCCTACTTTCTACACTTTTCCCTTCCCATACACTTTTATGATTTTTCACTTCATCTTATACTGATTACCTTCATTTATTCCGACTGTCCACTCTGACCTTTAGTTAGAATTGAAGTCATCCACACAGAGATCTTTGATCTCCTTTCTCTGACTCCTTCCATCACCCTACACTAAATGAAGTGTAATATCTTTTCACCCTTCTTACAATGATGACATTGTAAAATTTTAGCATGGCAGGCTGCGAAGTGAAATTTTCACTTCAAGTGTATGTGTAGAGAAAATATATAAAAACACATAAAAATTAAATACCCACAAATTTTTAAAAATGGAAATACTAAAAATTCTAAAAATTTCACAATAAAAAATATCATAAAAATTTGAAATATTTTAAAAAAATTCATAAAAATTGGAAAATTTTATAAAACATAAAAATAGAAATATATAAATGCAAAAATTTGAAAATTGAAAAATTATAAAAATAATAAAAGGGGTGTTTACATCTAGAATAAAGAAAAGAAGAAGAAAGAGAAAACAAAATTATATTAATAATTAAGAGCTTGATCTCTCTTTATGTTAGAAACCAAAAAAAATTAAGAATATATAGTATATATATAAGAGCATTAAATTATTATTTAGATTTTTAATTTTAACATTTTGTAAAAATGCACTCTTATTTGCAAAATCTTTAAACGAGATTTTATTTGAATTAGAATCTTTAAACCTTAAAGCTTTGTTTTTTCTATTCTTACCCTGAAATTAAGAAACTAAGGTGTATTAAGTTTAAAACTTTAGTTTTGGAATTAAATTATAACTTTTTAATCAATTAGATTAACTAATACTTTTGCTTTTTGAATATTTGAATTTATCATAAAGTTAAGTAGAAAGGCAAGATATTCAGAATTAATTAAGTAAAGAGTTAGTAGAATCTTAGTCTTCAGGTCTATTAGGCTATATTTAGCTTAATCAACTAAAGGACACTTGGCTAGACTTGGTAAGTTTTGTCTTGACAGATATTATAGGAGGAAACTAAAAGTGTAAAGAACCTAAGAGTGAATGTCTTTGTTGTCCAAACTCTGGTTTGAGAGCTAAGTAACCTAAACATTCAAAAATATCACACACATAGAATTGTCTTGATGGCATCTGAGACCGCGGAAACACAGAGGCTAAGAGATCAATTCTAAATCCTCTTTAGTCCAAGGATTTCCACAAGGCAGTTCTTGAAAGGGTGAAGGATGTGCCACTCACCTAGAAAAAGTATTTGGAGTATAAAGTTAGTTAGAAAAATGAGAAGGGGGAGAAAAATAAAAAAAAGAAATAAAACACCCTACAGTTAAGTACCTCAATACAAATGGGTACTTATGCAGTTTTTCCACAAAATTAAAGCATCTCGGTATAAATAGATGCTACCCTTCTTTCCATCAAATAAAAGAACACCTCGCTACATATGGGTATTCTAACCTATAGAAAAAGTTGAAAAAAAGTATGGAGATAAAAATTAGGAATGAGAAACCCAGTGGTCTATCGAGGAGGTATACAGAAAAAGTGTTGACCTCGGGATAGAAAACTGATGAGGAAAAAGCAACCAAACCTAAGTAAGGCCAAGCCAAAGGCTTGAATTGGAATAATCTAGATTAGAAATTGATGTCTTAAGATCTGGATTTTTGCAAGTTTGGATGCCTTTAAGACAACTCTCTTCACAAGCATGGATGCTTTAAAATCATAGCTACTGAACCTTGGTATTAGGCAATGAAGCCTAAGAAATCGGGTTTTGAGGATTTGCAGCTGAGACCTAAAGGGGAAGCACTGACAAAATCCTATGTCTAGAAGTTTGTCCTTAGTGCTGTAGACTGGTAGATTAAAGTTTTACTACATGTTTGGTTAATGATGAATATCTAGCTAATTTGCTTAAACTTAGATTGATAGAAATCAAATATCATAAACAAAGGATTTACTTAAGTCTTCTGAGTTTTGGAGTTAAAATTTAATTTTCAATTCTTAGGTTTTGTTTTCTTAAAACACTTGGAATTCTAAGTTTTTAAGGGTTAAGAATGGTTACAAAGAATAAGTGATTTTGAGATTCTAATTTTTGATAAAATTCTTGTTAACGACTTTATTTTTAATAAATTGTGTTTTGAAGATGTTTTGAGTTTTAAGCCTAAGTAAGGAAATTTTCACAAAATACTCTATATATTATTTATTTATATTTCTATTAAATCTGAAAAAATTTATTCTGACCTAAGCTTTCCACTAGTTAGTTCTTATTTATATTAATTTAAACCAGGTGCTTTAAATCATCATATTTTTAGTTAATTTTGCTTGGGACTAGCAAAACCTTGTCTTGCTGGTATAATGAGAAGCTCATCATGGTCTCCAATTACCCCTAATTAACTGGTCTTCTTAGTTAATTAGCTAAGAATACGTAAATATACGGGTTAGTTATTAAATAAGGGATAAATAGTAAACGACCTTAAAATAAGTTTAAAATGCTATATAATCATCCAATTAGTATTATTAATAATTTAATTTATAATTGGACTCGAAATATTATCTAATTAACGTGTTAACTAGCTTAAGTATAATATATACCTAAGTACGTAATAACTTAAGTACCAATACTTAATTAAATAAATTAATCTCAAACGGTCAAAAATGTAAACTAAAGGTCTAAATATAATAATTATCTTATTTATAATCATATATAAAAAGTTGACGAAGATTTAAAATAAAATAAACCTTGAAAACCTGAGTTTACATTTTACTCCTTATATTTTATTTCAATCGAGTCCTTATTCTTCATTTAGGTCCTCAACATTCATTACGATTAAGTCCCTGAAACATCTTCTTTCCTTCTTCAGCCTTCTGGACGGCTGACGATAGGAGGTGCGTCCACCATTTGATCACCGCACATCCGACCTCATTCCTTCTCTTCAATCTCCTAGAGCTTGTGCTCACCATCTCCTTTTCATCCACCGATCAGGATGAAGCTATAATCCCATTTTAGGGGTGGAGGTAACCTCAGCGGTGTTGGAGAAGATGCCGATGGTTACTACACTCCTAGCCTCTTCTCCATCCAAATTCAACCTCCGTCTCAGTCGCTGCCACCTATAAATAGCCCTCCACACCCTCGATTTTCACCAAGTTAGCTCCCTTCCCTTTTCTTCATCGAGCTAACTGATAGACTATTCTCTCTAAACTCCAGCAACCTTCCTCTGCTTCATCTGTCTTCCTCCATCCATCTTTGATTGCTTTGGATCTACCCCTAAGTCAGCCAAGTCTTCTGACGCATCACTGACTAAGAGCTCCTCTCCTTCATCTCATAAATGCCCGTCGGACTTCTTTTGCTAGCCCTCTGATTTCCTCCTATGTTAAGGGCCATCGATAGAGATCTCCTACCTCCTTCGTCCAGGAAACAGTAGGTTAAGTAGATTAGTTAGGATAGTTAGTTAGGTAGATTATATAATTGTAATGCTAGTTTTACATTCATCTTCCTCAGCTCCAGTGTGCTCCTTAAGCTTGTCACGAGCAAATTTCTTATCTTTTTAAGTCATCGATCACCTTCTTGAATCTTTCATGAACATTTCTATCACTTTTAATTACGAAAATTGATCATCTAATCATCTAAATCACCTCCACCACCACCAACTGCTCCTGCTGTCCATGGCAGCTGTGGTTGACCTTATTCCTGCTCCACTGGGGTCCTCCACCACTTATCAATTACCTAAGGGCCCTAATCCTCACTCTAATTTAAGTAATAACCCACTATAACCTAAACTCCCAATTTAATTTAAGCTCCTGAGCTCACTATCATTGGTGGCTCAGGAGAAGTTCCAATCAATAATTATCCACCTAAATACCATCACAAATACCTTTTGACTTGTTTTCTCCACTCAATTGAGTGAGAAAATAGGTCTTGAGCCTAATCAAATTCAGAGCTTGTCTACTGAGAATTCACTTATTAATCCTCACTTTAATGAATAATTGATGAAATTAATGTGTTCTTGAGGTTCCTTATGACCTGAGGAAGCTTTTTGAATCATTAATGGCACAATTTCACAACATCTGTACATATGTGCTTTCTTCTGGACTCACTGGAGCTCCAACGAGCTCCGACAAGTCAAACAAGCTCTTCAGCCTATAGAACTTAATATGAAGCTCCAGATCTCTGATTTGAAGTTCACTGAGCAGGCTGAGGTAGTTTATTTGAGGTTTTAGTGCTTGGAGCTTTTGCTAGATATTCATCTTCTGCAACTCCGGCGAAGTTCGAGATGTCTGACGGTTAGGTTTAAGCCTTATTCAAAATGTTTAAAGGCTTCAGTGACTTGCCTTGAGACCATTTCCATTAGTCAATCACTGTGAATGACTTTGGTTTGTTCTGTCGAACAAACTCCTTTAAAAGCTCAGGCAATAGCCTGGAACTCTAGGAATCTTAATTGAATCATCATTCTAACAGTCTGAATCCATTCCTGATGTTAAAGAGAAGTTATCTTAGGCTTTAATTTCCATTAAAACAGTTAAACTCAAAAAGTCAAAATTCAAGGCTTCATGGTCAACCTAAAGTCTGATTTATGGAATTTGGATTCAAACAAAATAAATTGAAGAGTCCAATCTACTGTTGGGATGTTTGTAAATGATTCAGATGAGATTTGGATAAGCTCTGATGGATTCTAAGGAAGAAATTGAGTTCTATTCAATTTGGGTTATTTTTGAACCCAAAGTGGCAACTGTGAGTTTGTGATGAGATTTAAATGAATAATCTACCCAGATGGATTCTTAACAACCTCTCAAGGTTGTTTAAATTGATTCATTAGGTCTTTAGCTGTCTGTAGGACCTTTTAAAACTTAAATTGCAGTTTTGAAGCTCCCTGGAGAAGCTTTTAGCTTCTGCACCTTTCCTGAAGCTCTTTAGAGCTCATTACCTTGACCAACTGCCATGGAATTACCCTCTGAACCCCTTTAACTCTTCATCTGGAGGTCAAAAGACCTTCAGTGGACCTTAGAGCCAAAAATTCACTCTGCAGGCTAAAATGGCCATAGTCAACCCAGGTCCTTCACCTTTCAAATCGAAGAGGTAAACCTTCCCTGAGTATCAAATTGATACTCCAATCGTGTAAAACAACCTTAGAGCTTTCCAGCAAGCTTTTATTTGCTTAGAATGGAGCTCTGAGGTAGCTGGAATAAACATTTGAAGTTTGGACTATGAGGGGGAAACATAGTCCCACATCGGTGGAACTGGAGCGGCCGCTTGGGTATAAAACTAATTTGTGTTTAAGACATATCAGTCGACAGCACACCGCGCATGTAACAAACTGAGCATTATGGGTGTGTGTGTGCTTGTGGGCCTGCGAGTGTGGGCCCGTGACGGAGTGTGCATGGGCCCGGGAGGTCATGAGCAGGAGGAGCTCGAGACTATAAGAACCAAAAATAAAATGGAAATAAATAAAACTAGGCTTGGACCAAGTAGGGTCTTGTCCCACACTGAGAGGGGTGCTGTGTATCCCTGACCGGTCCAAGCTGCCAATCAAAAACCTAATTTTTGGTTCAAAGGGTTAAACTGGTTTGGTTCAGAATGTCAGCAAGGGTTCTAAAGGAAAGGATGCTAAGGTTCATAAGAGAAGGAGAGGAAGAAAAGGAAAGGAAGAGAAGGAGGAGGAGAAGAAAGGTAGGCAAGCATGAGGGCTAAAGGAAAAAATAACAGGCAGAGAAGAAAGAAAGAAAAGAACGAGAAGAAGACTTGTATAAGTGGAGCTCGAGAAATATTAAGGAAAAGATTAGGAAGAAGATTAAGAAATAAGTAAAAATAAAAGAGAAAGAGAGAGAGAAAGGAAAAAGAAGAAGAAGAGAAAGAAAGAGGCTGAAGATAAAGAATAAAAAAGTAGTGATTTAATTTCTTGCATTTCTAATTCCTTTTGAGCTTAATGTTGTAATAAGGCATATTTTCATTAGGAATACTTTCTTTTGTGTTAATCTCTTGCAAATAAAAAGAAATAAATAGAAATAAACATGTTTACTTGTTTGTTAAAGAAGATCATTTGTGTAAATGTGTTTTCTTACTGAATTGTGCATATTCTTTTAATTAGAAATCATTAAGCAAAATTCATGTTCTTTAAGTAAATTAATTATACTTTCCATAAGTAGCTTATATTTAATGGTGAATTTTAATTATGTTATGCCTCCCCGCGAACAACCTGGACTAAACCAGTTAAAACAAATAAAATCTAAAATGTTAGGTTAACTTGACCCTATAGTTCTTAATTGTCATAAATTCATGTTGACCTAAGTTACTTTTTTTTTTTACATAATTAAGTGCAACTAACTTAATTAAGTGTGTTACGAAATATGACGATCAGAGGCCTAATGTTGGCTAGGTTTGTGACTATCCTAGTCAATTGTTTCTTATTTGGTTGGAGTTGTTGGAGTTGGGTTACTACATGATTAACAGGTCGGAATTTCCAAAATTTCCCGTTGGATTTTTTTGGGGTGGCATTTCAAACTGCGGCATTTTAAATTGTGGTTTAGGAACCTCAACTTCAGGTTGAAAGTTAAGGTTCCCATTATGATGGTTAGAAGATGATGGTTTAGTATTTTTTGTATGATTTTGGGCATTTTCCATTTTTTGTTGATTTTCTGTAGAGGAAGAAGAAGAAGCAAACAAGCGAGTACAGGTGATGCAGCAGGCCAAAAAATTAGTTGGTCCCTCCAAGTGAGGATTTTGGGATTGTTGGCCATACATACACTAAATGGAAGGTGGGAGGGGAGGAAAAGGGATAAATGAGAGAAGGTTTGCAAAACAAATAACCAAGCCCAGTCTGTCTTAAGGATGACTCCTTAATAAGACCGAATACTTATGAACCCGATAAAGAAGAAATCAATAAGTGAACCTGCTTCCTTAAAAGTGATGCGAAGAAAGGCATGATTTGTTAAAGCTAGGGTTTAAGTCGTTGCAACACACAAATTCACAATCTCTTTTACAATTTATAAACCAAGATCGCAATGGTATCTAGGGTCATCTAGGGAGGCAAGAATGCACTTTAAATATTCTCGCTTGACATTTGGAAATCAACTTTCTTTTCGGAATTTTCGAATATAAGATTTTTTTGGTTTTGAAATAACAGGCAACTATGAAATTGAGAGCGGGAAAAGGAGCTACAGTTAATTAGCTAAAGCTAACATCTAGGAGATAAAAGTAACTTTTCTCTAAGCTCACCGTAGGTATGTAGAGAACTAGGGTAATTAGGGAAAGGTAGCGAAAAGTGCTTGAACAAATAACTAATAAAGATGCAAACTCAAATTATGGGAAGGCAATTTTTATAAGGAAGAAATGTTTTATACAAATTATTAGTAGAGGAATGCTTTTACTACTAGAAATAAAAATACAAAAGATGCGAAAGCACTAATCGTCCTGCGATGATGATGAAGAGGAGGAGATCCTTGCTCCAAGCTCAGCTGCTCTTGGGCATGGAAAGGGTCTCTCCAACTACATCTTGAAGTGCTCCTCCAAGTGTGCTGCTTCTCCTTCCTAGAAAACCCTACATAGGGCATGCCCAAGATCCTTCAAGGGTGGGTGTGCATCACCCTCAAGACCTCCTGCTAGACGTCCTCCTACCTGACAGAGTGTCCCCTTAATCTTCTTCTCCTTCTTCTCTTAGCTGTGGGTATGGTGGAATTGAAGGGGGAAATTGGTGACAATAATGGAGCCAAAGGTATCCATGGAAGCTTGATTAAATCAGTTTTCAATCATTTCCTCGAGTAAATCATAGGCACTTTCAGCATCCTTATTTAAGAAGTTCCTGCCACATGGGGTGTCAACAAAACATCGAAATTGATCTTCTGATCGATGATTGAAAATCTACACTAGCTACCATTAGGGAATCTCATGGTGTGGGCAACTTCTTATGAGATGTTGGAATCGTTCCCAATCATCTTGAAGAGTCTCCCTAGATTTTTGTTGAAAGGTCATAATAGATCTTTTTTTTTTTTGAAACAGAAAGGAGAGCTATCATCCTACGATGGCAGTCCAGAGCAGTATATTATGTGCAAAGCAAGGAGGATTACAGAAAGGATCCCCAAGAGTGTATGAGGGACCAGCACTCTCTTACAATATTCTCACAACATACCGGCCTCTCCTGAAAAAGTCTCTCATTCCTTGCCTTCCATACACACCAGAAAGTAGTAGCCATGTGGACATGTGGTTTCCCTCTCACCTCAAAACCATGCCAAATAGAATCCCACTTTGGTAATGGCTCCTGACAAATTTTTGTCAAGATGACATCAATGACAAGGCAAGAGGAGAAGAGGTGATTTACATTATCAGTGCTCATCTCACATAAAAAACACACATGATGATCAGTACCCAATCTTCTGTGGCATAGAACACTTGTGATTAACCCATCTCTCCTAGTCAGCCAAAGGAAAATTTGTACCTTGAGAGGAATTTTTAACAACCATATCTTCTTGTCAATGGAATCCTGTCTCCATCCCTCTTCAAAATTTAACATTCTATTATAGCCAGATTAGACACTATAGATCCCCTCCCACAGATATCTGTCCTCCATTCCAGGCCTAGGTCTGAAACTTTCAAGGTCTGATAAAAGCCTTCACTTTTCTTCCCATAACTGGGTAGCTCTTCTGCTGCTGCTGGAATCCACATCATCCAGATTCCAACAGCTGTTGCTGTAGGACCAGATCTTGCTGACCATAGCATCCTTGTCAGCTACTGCAGCAAAAGCTCTCGGATAGAGCTCCTTCAAAACCCCCTTTTCAGACCATTCCTCATTTCAGAATCTGAAAGAACTGCCATCTCCAAGTGATGGTTGCAGTAGATGGAAGTGATCAGCCAAAGCCTTAGTTACAGATTTCCAGAAAGGTGATGGACAGTTGGGCTGAAGTCTAGATAACCTGCTATTGGAAGCTCCATATCTATCTCTGATCAGAGCAGACCATGGTTTCATATCACCTTGCAGCAACTTAACAGCCCATTTGAGCAGCAAGGCATCATTAAAATGCTGCAAGGACTTATCCCAAGACCACCCATCCCCTTAGGATAGTAGATTTGATCCCATTTGAGAGGCTACAAGAAGCTGCCCTTATGTCTAGCTCCCTTCCAAATGAATCTCTTCCTCATCACATCCAATCTTTTCCAAATGGATCTTGGTTCTTTGAGAATGGAGAAGTAGAAGACAGGGATGGAGGTGATCATCGAATTGAGCAAGATAAGCCTCCACCTCTGGATAAGAACGTGCTATGCCAACCATCAAGTTTCATAGAGATCTTGTCAAAAAGGCAATTCCAATCACCTCTCTTCAACCTGGAAAACCTCAAAGGCTGCCCAAGATATCTGATAGGAAAACTGATGCAGGGAGCCATCAGGATGGCTGCTAAGGCTTCTTGCTCCTCCTCAGATAAACCAAAGCAGACCAAACCAGACTTGTCCCTGTTTAACCTCAGTCCAGAAATCTGACCAAAGATATCAACCAAATGATGCAGAGCCAATGCTCCATCCATGGATCCTTCACCAAAAAAGACAGTATCATCTGCATAATGAAGAATGGGAGCCAGACTGTTCCTACAAGATAGTGAATATCCTCTGACAAGACCCACTTCAGAAAGCTTACAAGCAAATCAAGCTAAACTGTCAATTGCCAAATTAAAGATCAAAGGGGCCAAGGGGCATCCTTGTCTAATGCCACATTGAGGCTGTATCCATGCACCACAAGGTTTCCCATTTGTTAGATGGGTAGAGGAGGCAGTGGTAATACATCTCTTAACCCAAGCTATCCAAGTGGAGGGAAAGCCCCTTCCTTTAAGCACATCCCATAGGTAAGGCCAACTGATTGAGTCATAAGCCTTACGAAAGTCAACCTTCCACAGGAAGGCCTTGCATCTTCTCTTGTGCCATCCACAAACCATCTCTTGGGCCAAGATAAAAGATTCTTGTAGGGATCTACCCAGGAGGAAAGCAGACTGAGCAAGATGGATTAAATCTTGCAATATAGGCCTCAACCTATTAGCTAGGACCTTGCTAATCACCAAATACAGGGAGTTAGAAAGGGCAATCGGTCTAAATTCCTAGAAGGATTCAGCACCAAGGTTTTTGGCAAAAGAAACAAATAAGATCTACTAATTCTTTCAAAGCCAAAATTGCCACTTTGGAATTCTCTAATTACTCCCATAACCTCTGAGCCCACAATGTCCCACAGTTCTTTGTAGAAGAACACCTTGATTCCATTAGGACCAGTTGATCCTTCGCAGTTGAGGTCTTTAATAGCCTTCAATACTTCAGCTTCAGATATAGGTTCAATCAGGTTGGACCCCTGAGACTCATTAATCATGGGCAGATCATTTGCTGTCATTCTCCAGTTGCCCCTACCTACAGCTCTTGAAGATTCCTTTAAGTATCAGACAGCCTCAGCTCTGATATCAGATAAGGAGGTAATTCTCTACCCCTCTATAACCATTGACGAGATCATATTTTCTCTCCTCCTAGAGCTAGCAGCCAGATGAAAGAATTTGGTGTTAGCAACCCCTCACTTTGCCATAGCTGCCTAGATCGCTCCCTCCAATCCATCACCAATTTCAGGTCTTCTTCAATTACCACCCCCTGCCATCTTCTTCTATCAGCAAGATCCAGTTCAGATAGAAGATCCATAGCTTCCTTGGTATCCAGTTCTTGAATTTTCAGCAATGCCTCATGATGCTTTTGATGTTTGAGAATTGAGACAATATCTCCATACTCCTTCAGCATGCCTTTTAAAGCCATAAGCCTAGAAGCCATTCCGGAGGTGGCCGTGCCTTCACCCTGCTGTGACCTCCACCAGCTGGCAAGCAAGTCTCTGAACCCTGTTTCCCTCAGCTAAGATCTCCTAAATTTAAAGTAGGATCCAGCCACAACCTGCTCAGCATTGTCCCACACCAAGGGTGTGTGGTTAGAAAATGGATGTTCAAGACCACACAAAAATGACATCTGGAAGAGATCCAACAGCTCAGCATTCCCAAAAAATCTATCAATCTTGGACATGAGTCCATTGCCATTCCTCCAAGTGAATTCAGCCCCTGATGAGGGAAATTCGCACATCCCCAAGGCTTGGACCACTAGCTGAAATCCTGTGGAGGAGCTATCGACCACCCCATTAGGTCTATCACTCCCCACAAAAGTATAATTAAAGTCACCTCCAACAAGCCAAGCCCCCCCACCTACAAATTCTGTAGCCAGATACCAGTCCTCCCACAGTTCCTACCTCTTGTTAGGAACGTTTGGCCCATACACACCTGTCACATAGAAGACACTGTCCCCTTGGCTTCTTGTGAATCTATAGGTCAGAAGGTGCCTAACCATAGAAACCTCTTGTAAGCACAGCATCTGCTTCTTCCACCATATGGCAATTCCCCCAGGTCTACCATTGGAATTGACCATCACAAGGTCATTTGCAGATCCAGTCCTCATCTCTTCCCATGCCCTATCAGATGCACAATCAAGGTGTGTCTCTTGAAGGATGGCACAGTCGATTTCCCATTCACGTTGATATCTAAGTAGAGACCCCCTTCTGCTTCTATCGTGCATCCCACTCACATTCTAGCTCAAGACCTTCATTTGGGAATCAAGTCTGTCCCCTTCCTAGCTGTAGAAGTCCTGCTAACCTTCATCACAGCTGCAATGACTGATTCATCATCCTTTTGTGTGGTAGTATGCCTTCTCAGCCTCAGCTTATCCGGAGGTTTCCTACTTCTAGCAGTAGGAGTCTTTGACTTCGAGTGCACGACTTCAGCCACAGGAGAACAAATCTACGAGTTCAAGGAACTCATAGATGTGTCCACCATAACAGAAACAACAGGCTCATTAATCACATTCATAGTCATCCCTTCATCAGGCTCACCCAGATGGGTTTTCAAATCCTCAGCCACAACTTCATTAGACATAATAATTTCCTTCCCATTAGCATCCACCATTGCAGCTGCCTCTTGGATCAGGGGTACATCAGCTACATTATCCTGAGCTTCAGACCTCATCTCTACAATTCCCAAGCTCCCCACCTCATCTATCAATTCCCTCTCTTTCGAGCATTCTACCACCACCTCCTGACAGTCACCATGTGGTTGAAAGGAAGGGGCTTTGGACTTCAGCACCTCAACATAGGAGGGAAGGTCTTCGATCAGAGGTACTTCAGCCATACCTGCCATAGCTTCAGTCCTCATCTCCACAACCCCTAGGTTTCCTACCTCATCCACCACTTCCCTATCTTTAAAGCATTCTGCCACCATATCCTGATTAACACAATTCGGTTGCAGGGGAGGAACTTTAGCTTTCAGCACCACAACATAAGAGGGGGGGCGATGTCTAGTCATGGCCTCTCGATCTACCATAATAAAATTTAGAAGGAGCATCCAAGAACTGCCCCCACATCTGAGGATCAGTTTATTTGGAATGGCACCAGCCCTGAAGACCACCATCACATTCAGAACACTGGCATCTCCAGTAGTCTGGCCAAAAATAGCATCCACAGCCACAGATGCAAACCCAGCATGTTTTCCGCCACCTTCCTAGACCTCAGATGAAGAGGCAGACCTCTGATCTCAAGAACACCAGGCCTGGAGGCTATTTTCTGAGGGGGACGTCCAGGCAGAGATCCATCAAAAGGGGAAACCAGCCGCCAGATCACTGATAGTCCACCGAAAATGCTAGTTTGAAAATGATATCTTTCAACATCTCCCGCACCTGCATCAAACAGCACAAATTGCGACGAAGAAATAATCGCAATCTTCCAAGCATCAGTTGATAGAGGAAGAGATCTCACCAGTTGCCGAATTCTGTCCATCGATATGGTGCACATCAAAACTTCTCCAATCAAAGCACTACGTAGAGCCAATTTAGCTACCTTGACATCCTCAGTCAGGGGAACCTCCACATCCATAGCCCATCCCCTGAGCATTGAGGGGGGAGGGGCATCTGCAACTCACCCCTAGGCCACAAAGGTGTATTGCAATCCCTGCCCCCAAAAACATCACAGGTCACCAGGCAAGCATCTAGTTTATGACTAGACCCTCCATACGCCAGAAACAGCAATGGAAGCCGGAAGGTCGCCGCCAGGTGCCCCCGAAGCTGACATCTATAGCAAGTCACCTCCCTCCGACTTCTTCCCTAACCATCTTGAAAGTTCCTCCAGCCCAGGTTCCTAACTCCATTAGGGACATGGACACCATGCTCCTTCCTGTGCCAAGATCGTGGACGCCATACTTCCCATCCGTCAGAATCACCGACATCGGCGTCAGGCCCCCTCAGGCGGCCGGCCATCCAATCCTACTTTTCCCGCCCAAAGGGGAATTCAAAATTTCGCCACCCGAGCTCCCTCGCCAAAGGTCATAATATATCTTCACATGGAATTATTATGACCTATGGGAGAAAATATCCTTAGGAAAGCACTTTTAAGATAAGGCCATGTGGTAATAGGTCAACTGATGGTTATGAACCATTGAGCGACCTTATCCTTCAGAGATAATGGGAATAGATGCATCAACCAAAGATCTTCTTGCACATTGTAGGAATGAGTTGTTTGTGCAAGGAGAGTGAGTTCTTCAAGGTGGCTAAACAGGTTTTCCCTAGGTAGGCCATGGAAGTGGTTAATCAGGTTCAGAACTATCAGTTTGATCTCAAAGTCCCCTTCTAGAATTACCACCCCCAGTTTATCCTCATAATGAGACAGATCAAAGAAATCCTTTAGAGTGATGACAGGCTGCTGATGGGGTGGTGGGTTTTGCCTTTTGTTGGCTAGGTTCATTGTAGTCCTAGTTAACTGTTGTTGGTTGGCTTGAACTTGAGCCATCTACTCAACTATCAAAGAGAAGGGATTAGGCAGGGGAGCTTGTTGTTCTAGTTGTGACATCTCAGCATTTGGTAGTTCCATGTTTGGTAGATGAGGGAGGGGTAAGTTTGTGTGTTTTGGCTGGAGGGGTTGAAGGTGGGATTAGAGGTGGATGTGGATGGCTTAGTGGGCCTATTTTGTTGGTTTTCCATTTTTTGATGCAAGTGAGAGGAAGAATGCGGAAAAAGTGATCTTTCGGTGTGGGGGGCAAAATCAAGTGATCCTTCCAGGTGCGGAGTTTGGGACCTTCGCCCGTGCATGTAATTAATAGAAGAACGGGAGGGAGGAGGAGAGAGAGGGATGCGAGAAAGTTGCCAATCAAACAAACTGGCCTAATTTGTCCTAAGGTTGACTCCTTAATGTAACCTAAGAGTTAGGAATGCAATAAAGAAAAAACTAATAAGAGAACCTAGTTCCTTAAGATTACCAGACTAGACTAAAAGAGGTGGATTGGGTCCAAGAATGTCCTGGGAAAATCACCAAGGGCTTGTGTAAACCCGCACCAATCGTTTGACTTCCCTCTAAGTCTGTCGCTGCATGTTCAAATGAAATTAGGAACTCATAGTAATTCTTAGATATTGGATATCAAGCCTAAGTTTTGCTGAAGTCCTTAAGTGGTCAAATGACTACTTGTTTTAATTTAGGCATGGGTGTCAAATTGTGCACGGGAATGACGAGGGCATTAATTGGGGTAATGCCCTATTATTTCAAATTTTTAAAGTGTGTGCAAATTGAAAGGAGTGATTCCAATGCCAATTTCAAGTTGTCACACAATTTTTTGTTGTTTTCTGCTTTTAGGATTTGATTTAGCTTAGTATCTTTTATGGTTCTTTTTTTAAGCTTTCAAAAAAGTTTGAGATCCACAATAAAAAAGAAATCAAGTTGTATAGGTGAATGTTTATTTCCTTTGAAAATATGGGTCTCTAAAAATGAAAAGAAATCCTAATTTATTTGATCCTTAAATAGAAATGTTACTACCAGTGAATTCTTTCAGGCTTTCCTTGTTATGTAGTGGTCCAAACAAAGTACACAACACCACTTCTGGAAGGCAATTCAAACAAGGATCCCAAAAATAATTTTTTTGCGATTTTTGGAATTTGTTGGTATTTTTTTTAGTTCTTTCTTTGTGCTGGTGTCAAATTCTAGAAATGATACCCGTGGGTATTTCGAACTTCTAAGTACCATCATCGGCCATGAAAAATTATAGTGATTTTATATATTGTGTAGAATTTCACAAGGATTCCAGAAATCTAAATTTCAAAAAAATTGGATAAGTAGAAAATTTTATAAAATTCACAAACAGTAAGAAAATAGTTAAATTAGAGGAGAAGACCCCCCTGTGTTCCACGAATTTTGAAAAATTTTCTATATCTCCAATTTCATTGAAATTTGGAGAAATGTTCCCAATTTGATTTGGAATCTTTAGGTGAAATTTGAAGATTAGGAGGCCTGTGGTGTCAAGAATTGATTTTAGAAGTCCGGATAGAAGTTTCGACCCGAAAATCAGAGCACCAACACTTATGGTAGAGTGGTGTTAAATGAATCAAACAACCAAACTATTACTTTTAAAGGTCACCACTCTACCTAATTTTTATGTTTATGATCTTGAAAGCCTGATTTAATATTTTCTTGGTTATTTTTTTGAGGAAATGTGACATGTAGCAAGGAACTTACCTGAAATCTATTTGAAGAAAAGGGACTTTAAGCTCTCACTTCCAAATTCTAGCTTCCATCCTGTGATGCTCCTACACACATGAAATTAAAGAAAGAAAAGGGGATGAGAGCCACTTATCAAGAAAGAGAATTAACTCAATGCAAAGTCGTGCATCCCTAGTAGCGACGCTAAAACGTGATCACAAAAAAGCATGATTTATAAAAGTTGCGAATTAGGTCATTGCAACACGCAATTTGGTTCGCTTTTAAATTTATAAACTCTGAGTACTTGGGATAGTATTGGGATCGTCCCAAGAGAGGTAGGAATCTATCACTTGAATCATGGAAATCTTCTTTTTCCTTTTGGGTTTTGAAATATGTAATTTTTTTAGAGTTTTTGAATGCAGGCAAAATAAATAGGGAGAGGGACGGGAATTTAAATTACAAGAAAACAATGCAACATGTGCCTTTTTTCATCCAACTCACTCTAAGCAGGAGAAGCTTGGAATAAAGGATAAAACAAAGCACAACAAAAGAGCAACACAAGCTATTTTTAAAAAAATAGTAGAGGAATGCTTCTTAAGTGAAAATGTTTTACAATGGGGTTGGAGAACTCACAAGTGAATGGAATTCCCACTTGTAATTTCCAACCAAAATCAAACACAGAAATACTATGCAAAATACAAAGAAAATGTAGAAAAAGGCTTATGAAGAAGATGGTGATGATGCTGCAGAGTTTCCACTCCATCTTAGTTTGCCGCTAGGTTGAAGGAAGCTTGCTCTTGGTTCCTGGCTCTCTTCCTTTTGTCAAACCCTGGATAGGTTGCCTGGCTCCTCTTAGAGTTGAATATTTCCACTCAAAGAACACCTCCTTGGGTGGGCATGCACCACCCTCAGTATCTCCTCCTTGAGATGTCCTCCTTGGCTAGCCTTCCTCCTTGGTTTGGTGGCAACACAAGGATGATGATGTTGAAGCCACCAAGGAGATAGGGTGTCTCCTTGATCTTCTTCCTCCTCTATTTCCCTCCTTGGACATTGGATATGGGTGGAATATGGGTAGAGAAAATGTAACCAAGGATGCCATTTTGGTCGTGGTTATGCGTCATTATATAGGCCAAGGGAGTTGGTGGTTGCGTTAAGTGGTGTGAAAGGTGATGTAGGGTTGGGATGAAGAGTTAGGGTGGTGGCTAATGGATGGAAAGCTTGGATAAGTTGGCACCAAATGTAGGGAAGTGTAGGGAGAGATGGTGCCAACTCTTGGTGTGGTCGGGTGGGGTTGGTGCCAATTTAGCTTGGGTTAAGGACCATTGGCATGGAGTGGCATGGCCGGTTTGGATGGGTTATTGGAAGGGTGGTTGTGAGATCTTTGGTCATGGATGGTTGGCACCAAGTGGAAGGGTTTGTAGGTGTATGGTTAAGGTTGATTAGGTTAGAGTTGGCGCCATCTTTGGGTTTAATAAATTGTTCCAAAAGTGATTATTAGGATTTGTTCTAGGTGGGTAGTTAGGGATCCTAGGTTTAAGGTGGTTTGGCGCCACATGAATAGCTGTAGGTGGAGTATTTGTGGGTGGCTAAGGGGCACCTAAGTTGGCACCAACCATGGAAAGGTTCCATGGTTTGGCTCCATCTTTAGGTGGTTCAAGAAGGGGGGGTAGGTGTAACGCTAGGATAGGGGACTGTTTCGGTGCCAAAGGGAGGGGTTTCTAGAAGGGGAAGTTGATGCCAACTTGGTGGCTTTTGGAGGTGGTGGTGTGAAGGGACATGAAGGTTGGTGGCAGCAACTAAGAGTGGAGTTGGTAGCTTGCTTAGGTGGTGGACTTTGAAGTGGAGATAGGTTAGGGTTATGGTGGATGGCCATAGAGTGGAGAGCTTAGCTAGCTTAGCTAGTAGGTGAGTAAAGGAGGAGGTAAGAGGAATTAGGGTTTAGGGAAGAGGAGCTGACGAAGTAGCCTTGAGTTGCTCTAAAGCTTGCAGAAGCTGACAGTTGCTGAAGAAATCTTTTTGGGAGCTCAACTACTTAATTGTATCTAGCTAGTTCTTTTCTTGCCAGTAAGTTGAATGAGTTGAACTAACTTGAGCTGGCCTCAATTCTTCTAGAACTGGGTGAAGTTGGCTGTGAACTTCATTGCTGACCTAGCTTAGCTAGCTAAAGACTAGTAGCTAAGCCAAGTTTACTGGAGATCCTATGGGCTAAGTAGAGCTACGATGAGCTGTAATGAGTTGAGCCGAAGTTGGGATGAACTCTCGTCAGCTAAGCTGAGCTAGTTAAATCTCCCAGTGAACTGATTGGAGCTAGGCTGAGCTAGTCTCAACCAAGTTGAGTTGGATCTAAGCTGAGTTGAGTTGGGTTGAGCTATGTTGAACTACCTTGAGCTACCATCCAGCTAAGATGAGCTGCATGGAGCTTGGGGGAGCTAAACCTAACTAATGTGGGCTAATAAATAGTTGAGATGAGCTGGATCCAGTTAGGATTCTGCTGAAATGCTCTTCTTCTTCACTTTCTTCCTTCTTGAGTGCTAGGGTTTTAAGGGTTTGAATATCTACTTATCTTTTACACTCAAGTAAACTTGTTAAAAACACAAAAAGAATGCAATGCAAGCTTAACCAAGATTATGCCTAAATGAAACCCGAAATCCCATGTGCGTAGTTAAAATCCTAAGAGCTAGGTTTGTTCTAAGGCATAAGAATGATGATAAATTGGCGTTTATCAGTAGTTAACGACAAATCCATTTCGTTAGAGGTAGGGGATTGAGAGGATTAGATGGGATATCGTCTGACGACCAAGGAAAAGGTGAAAAGTCGTCTGATGGCCGATCATTGCAGAAGGTCATTGGCAGTCGTCAGCTGACGTGTCAATTTCTACTTTGGTTAGTGATGATTAAGAAGATTTGTCGTTGTATTTCTAAGTGGTGGAAAAATCGACTAATCAAAATAATTAAAAATTAACCACTCGAAAAAGTGGGTCGTATCCACAGGGAGTCACTAGCTCGTCTAAACTCACAAAAGTCATAGACAATTGTTCACCAAAAATTTCCCCCAAACACTGAGTCGAAATCTTCTTTGGAATATCGTAACAATTGCTAGATCTGTTGAATGAGGATTTTATGTAAAACATGAGGGTTGTACCATAAAACATCCAAAATTAAATATTAACTAACCAAAAATTAAAATGGTGGCAATGGCATTGCATGTAATAACTAATTCAGGAGAAAACAGAGCATTCCTTCGAGCTTGGCGCGCGTGCACGGCAGGCCACGGCTAGAGGTGAGACTTGGCGTAGGAGATGAGTGAGGCAAGGGCTTCACGATGGTGGTCGCAGTAAAGTGCGGGGTGGCCCGAGGTAGCCGGACGGAATAGAGTGGGGTGACGGTGATGGGTAGGTTACTGCTGCTGCTGTGAAGTAGCTCAACGAACGGGCTAGAGGTGAGGAGGCACTGGGGGATGCACGCGAGCATTGCGAGAAGCCACTAGAGGTGATGCTCACTGGAGGCGCAGTGAGCGGACGTCCCTGCATGCTGGAGGTGTGCGGGTGGAGCTGGTAGAGGGTGTGCAGCTGCCCACGTGGTGTTGCAGCTGCAGCTGTTGTGTGGATCGGTAGTGCCTACGCGCAGCATGGGAGGCGTAGGAGGAGGCGCAGCGTGCTCTGTGTTGGGGAGAAGATGCTGCTGCTGATGCGCGCGCTTTGCACGTGTGGGCTCGAGGTGAAGTTCGGTGAGGGTTGGTCTATTGCTGTTGGAGTAGCAACTTGGAGTGGCTACAGATAACATTGAGCGTGCAGCGACGGCGCACTGCAGGGGGTGCTAGCGCACAGTCTAGAGGAGAGTGGGTGCGCCGGAGGGGCGTTGGTGGGCGTGCGCTAGGGGATGGAGTGTGGAGGTGCTGTGCCAAGATGTGTGGCGCATGTGGGGTGGTCGGGCAGGCGTGGATGGCAATGGCAACGGTGGTGTATAGGGGAAGGCAAGTCATGCGTTAGTAGATGCACCCACGGCAGGTGAGCTTCAAGGAGCTCGTGCTCGGTGGCGGGCAACTCCATCCTCTTGGCACGACGGTCTTTCACCTCACCGGCCCATGGTATGACGGAGCTTGGTCGTGGAGGGCCACGGTGGTGGAATGCTGCATGGTGGTGAAATGGGATGATGGCCTCCCCGAGCATGGTAGCAGTTGCCCCTTTCTTGTAGCCGTGTGAAAGGATTTGAAATGGAGAGGCAAGAGCAAGATCAGCTTCTTACGGCCATTAAGGAGGTATAGCAGGAGGAGGAAAGGTAGAGGTCTTCCTGCAGAAGGAAAAAAGAATAATAATAAAATAATTAGGATTATTTATACATAACTCCTTAACTTCTATGTTAATTAAAACAATGTATGCAATGCACCTAATTAATTAACTAATCAAATGCATGCCATTCTAAGTTAATTCTAAATGCATTTAGATATGGAAGGCATACAAGAATTATGCACTTAAGCTAAAAATATAAATTAATTTATTTACATACTAATGTATGCCATCTAAATGTTAAAATTAACTTAATGTCTAGGCACTTAAATACTTAAATAGCCCACAAATATGGGCTAATCAAATACCCTCATACCTAGTTTTTGCTAGTCCCTAGCAAATCTAAGCAATAACCTAGCACTCCAAGTAGACTAGCCAACCCAATCGGTCTTCCTTTAGAAACATGTTAAGTTCAGAATTTAGACCTAAGGTTCCTAAGTGTTTGATAAGCTACAAACTAGTTCAGCTAAAGACGAGTTGTAGGAACAAGTTTCCCTGATTTCTAACTCTACCTTAGGGTTTATTTGTCCCAGAGATTAAAGCATCCATGCATGTGCATTGGTCTGAGTTATTTGAGGTTGGTTTGATTGCCAACCAAGAAAGAGAGTTCTATTTTTTTTTGCAATATATTTTCATTTGATTCTTCTAAGTTTAACCTTAGATCAACCATCAACACGATTAGTGTCGGATTTGTTGTTCCCATCACCGAACCTCGATGGGTGCCTGGCTTTCGATGCTTCAAGATATCACCGCCCATAGCGACCCCAAGAACTCCTGGCAATCGACACTTCGAGATAGTATCGCCCATGGATTTCTTAAACAAATTCATCCTTGCAGCAACCAGCACTACGAGATAGGGTCGCCCATGATACCTGAACCGCACAATGTGCTTACATGCCCCTAGTTGGATGGATATCCTAAGAGACAAGCACCAAGGAGGTGACATGTTATCATCTCATACTCAAGGTGAGTATATACTCCACCTCTCTTATGACAGTAACTCTTCCAATCAAATTCTATTTTCAATCTTCTCCTAAGTCAAAACTAAGAGAACTAACATTTCCTTAAGAAATGAATAAGGGTGATCACAATTTACACAAGACCAAGTGTGTGTGAAATGTGGATGCTTAGGTTATGATGACTCGTAAACCAAAAGGTAAAACAAGACTCCAGGTACTACCCAACCCCTAACTCAATCCCTAGCTTTCCTTCCTTAACCTCATGAGAAATGGTCCATAACTTAACTCCTACTTAAGTTTTCAATTCCACAAAGGACCCTAAAGGTCTAAAGCTAGTAGCTCAACTTAGCTTCTAAGTTCAGACACCTAGAGTCAACTTAGTCTAACCTAAAGCTCTAGTCTGCCTAGGAATGCAGGGCCCAGCCAGTTAAGCTCAATGTAATTTTTTTTTTTTCAATGCAAATGTTTGCAATGTAGAATGCTTTAACTAAATGCATGAATGCACTATGTATAAATGCTATGTATATCCCCAAGTACACCCCCCCATGCCTAAAATCTGCAATGTCCTCATTGCATAGAAGAGTATTACTTAGGTCAGAGTTGGGCTACCGTTATTTTGTTAGCAGCCGAGTAGCCAAAGAACCAGCAAATCAAGTTCAAGTATCGTAAAATAGGCCATAAAAATGACAAAAGTAATGTTGGCCTAGAAAACAGGTAACCTAGAATGTTGTCGAGCTAATGATGAATCCTAATAGCAAATGCTCGCCTAACCAAGATGGGAATGAAATCTTCCCACGTCACCAGAGGAGGTTGTAAAGGATAAATTGGCATAACAACCTCCAAAGGGGTAAGGGGAGCATGACAAGGATCCTCCAAAAGAAATGGGAAGGAATGGTGCAGAGATAAACCCCCAGGGTGATTGACTGACCACAGAAAGCAATAATCCATTCCTAGTACTCCATTACAAGAGATATTGGTCTATTAAGCACCCTGGTCAAAATAGTAGTGAGCATGTCTTTAAGCCATGGATCGTCTAGGGTATCCAAGTTTCATGGTTGTGGGATGGTCATAAGATCTAAGTTGGGTTTAGTTGGCTTGGTGTCCATCCCTAACAATCTCTCCAATTCCTCAATTGAATTCCTTGCACTATTAGAACTATCTGTCTACACTTCATCAATGATCATTTATACATATGGAGTCAACATTTCACCTTCAGACATAGTCAAATCAGAGGATGACTCCAAATCAAATGAAGGCAGGTTGGAAGCAACAAATCTTTGGATTATCCTATCAATGTCATGACTGGGTTCTTGTTCTTTACTGAAATCCTCCTCAGTGTCTATATGTGAATCCACATAAATCTCAGTAGCTACTTCCATGTTTTCCATTATTTCATGATGTGGAGAGGTATCATCAATGGGTGTGCCAAGGAAACCTAATTTGGTCAAGTTTGTGACATCCTCGGGGGATAATTCTTTAAATAAGACATAATCACCCTTAGTGTCACTCCAAATCTTGATTGTAGGTTCCTCATATAATTCATCCTTCTCATCATACGATTTGTCATGTACCTGACTGCGATTTTACGCGGTTTGTTAATTAGGTCGTTGTAACGCGTAAATCCGCTTTCGCTCTTAAATTTATAATCCTAGATAGGGAAGTATCTAGGGTCGTCCAAGGAGGCAATATGGTTGCAAAATTGATTCTCTTGCTAGGAATATAAATCTCAACTTTCTTTTTGGTATTTTTTTCAATATATCATTTTTTTTTGTTTTTAAGCTAAGGCAACATGCGAAATGATGGCGGGAAAAGTGATTTACACTTCAATTTAAATACTACTTCTATGTGGAAAGTAGAGCCTCTCCCTAAGCTCACTCTAGGCAAGTGGAGGCCTAGAATAATTAGGGAGAGGGAGTGAAGAATGCTGAAAATAAGCTAATAGAAATGCAAACAAGAAATGCAAAGAAGGCAACTAGATAGTTGATAAAGTGTTTTACAAAAGGCCTAGTAGAGGAAAGCTTGTACTACTAGAAAAATGCAAATAAGAAAAGAAAACACAAATCCTCTAGACAGATGGTGAGGAAGAGGGCTTCTTGCTCCAAGGTTGGTGGCTCCCAATCTTGAAAAGAGTCCTTCAACTCCTTCCTTGCAGTGCTCCGCCAAGGTGATGTCCTCCAAGGCAAGCCCTAGGGTGGAGTGCCCTAAATTTCTCTCCAAGGGTGGACGTCCACCCTAAGTCCTTCTCCTTTGCCTAGCCATCCTCCTTGAAGTGGAAGAGTCCTCCTCCTTGGCGTGGCTCAAGTTGAAGAGAGTGGGGAGAAGAACGCACCAAAGGGGCTGGTAATGTGCCCCTTTAATCTACTTCTCTACACCTTCTTCTTGGCCGTAGGTATAGGTGGTTTAGGTAGAAAAATATACTAAGGGAGGATGCTCCAAAATGGTTGTAGGTGGTGGCTTTTTATAGAATAGGAAGGGGGCTAAGGTGACCTCTGAATTGGATGGCCAAGATGAGTTGATGGAGGTGGCTGGAGATCAGATGGCCAAGGAGAGTTGGCGCCACCTTAAGGGACACCAAATGGGTAGTTATGGGTGTTGACACCCCTTAGTGTTGGCACCAAAATGGGCTTTCTAGAAGTCTATTAGGTGGCCCCACCTTAAGGTTCTAGAAGGGGGTATGTGGATGGCCAGGATGTGCTATATGGGTAGGTGTTGGGTGGATGAAGAGGCTGAAAGTTGGCGGCAAAAGGGGGTTGTTAGGGGTGGTTTTTGGAGCCAACTTGAAGTGTCTTTTGGTGGAGATAATGGGGTGAAGGGGTGGCTAGGTGGTGGCGCCAACTTAAGTAGGGTAGCTAGCTTAGGTAGGCTTGAGTTGGTGGAGCTAGCTAGGGTTGATTTTTAAGGTAATGGATGGCCAAGGAGCTGGTTGTTAGCTAAGCTAAGCTAAGCTAAGATAAGCTAAGCTAGCTTAGCTAAAGGTGTAGAGGAGAAGGTGTTGGAGCTAGGGTTTGGAGGAAGGAGCTGAGGAGGAGAAGTCTGGAGCTGAAATTGGAGCTGGCTGCTGCTGAAGAGGCTGGCATGGAGCTATTCTAGCTGGCTTGGCTTGTTAGTTCTTTGCTAGCTACTAAGCCGAGATAAGGTAAGCTAGCTTCTACCATAATGAGCTAAGGTGAGCTGGGTCTGGTGCTCCCGGGGAGGGTCAAGCTGGTTGAGGCAGCTAAGGTAGCTTAGCTCAACTGAGTTGAGCTAAGTTGAGTCCCCGGGAGCTGGACTTCAGCTTCCTGAGCTGGGATGAGTTCTTCTTCAGCTGGCTAGAGTTGAGTAGAGCTGGATGTAGCTGGATCTAAGCTGGGGTGAACTCCTGTCAACTCAGCTAAGCTAGCTAGAGCTCCCTGTGGACTAGTGGGAGCTGAGATGTGCTAGACTCAGCTAAGTTGAGCTGGATCTGAGCTGACTTGAGCTATGGTGAGCTAAGATGAACTCTCTTGAGCTGCCATTCAGCTGAGATTAGCTAAATGGAGCTGGGATGAGCTAATCCTGGTTCAAGTGAGCTAGGTTCCAGTTGCGGTGAGCTGGATCAAGCTGAGGTGAGTTGGATCAAGCTGAGGTGAGCTGGATCAGGCTGAGTTCCAGCTAGTCTGGGCTTCTCCTTCAGCATTTGCCTTCTTGAGTGCTAGGGTTTTAGGGATCTATATATCTGTACATCCCTAACGCTCACAAAAACATATTAAAAAGACAATAAAAAATGCAATGCATGCCTAACCTATTTTATGCCTAAATGCAGCCTAAAAACCCGTTTGCGGAGTAAAATCCTAAGAGCTAGGTTTGTTTTAATGCATAGGAATGACGATAAACTAGCGTTTATCACACGCCCATGCTTATCTTTTGCTAGTCTCTTAGCAAAACTTAAAATGGAATTTTTGGGAAATCTAATTTTTTCAACTTTTGAGGAGAAAAAGTGATTAATGGACCTTGGTAGATTAAAATACTGGAGGTATGGGATTTGTTAAAGATAAACATCGAGATTTATTTTTGGATTCAACCATTAGATAGAACGGGATCAATATATCCTTCAGAAAATTCTCAAATTAACCCCTTGTTAATTCAGATGGCTTGAAATGTTTGTTTTTAGGATTTTTTTAGCTCATGAATCTGATTCTCAACTTGCAAAATCCTTTAAAACCTTGTGGCTGTGCTTGTGAAAAGCCAACATTTATAAGGGCGTGTTAATTTATTTATTATTACTCTTTTTCTTTTTTTTCTTTTTTCTTCTCCCCCATGCTTATTTTTAGCTATCTTACAACAGATGTGTCGGGATCATCATTCCCGTTACCATTCCTCGAGAGGGTTCTGGCACCAGTACTTTGGGATAGCACTGTCCATGACACCACCCAGGAGCTCACAACCCCAAAACACGATGCGGTGAAAAGGGGCGCTCCAAGCAAACTCAAGATCTTACTCCGACACTATAGGTGGAGCACCGTCCAAGACACTTGAGCTGCTAAAATGCGTTTTAATGCTCCGTCTAAAGATATGAAATATAGATATGGAGCAACGCCGAGGGGGTAACATGTTGACATCGCGTCCTCAAAGGAGGCATTTTACTCCTTCTCGGCGGTGGGAACTCAAACCAATGATCTGTTTCATACTTTTACTATGTCCAAACAAGGGAGTTTTTCAAATTTTTAGTTATTTTTAAGTGTTGGCTTGTGTGTGAAGAGTGACACAAGAAGTTTCTCGAAACATGCAAGTTTTTGAATTAGAGGCTATGTCAAATAATTTCCATATTACAAAATAGGATCAAGTCACCTGAACTATCATGAGTTTAGGTGGAATTTTATAGAAGGATATCTGATCTAGTCTAAAATAGACCCTGGAATTGTAATGATCAGATCCATATCCTCATTTTTAGCTTGTTAAAGATTAAATCTCATTGTACCAAAAGTGAATTTTTCGACCTTAGTCCCGATTTCAAAATTTTTCCTCAAAAAGTTTTGAACATTTTCATTATTATTTTTTTTGGGTATGCAAGCAGGAAATAAATTAAAAAAAATGCATGTTTTTAGGTTTTGAAAATCCTAAATCGATCATAAAATTTAAAAACAACCCCCATGCTTAAGATATGCCATTTCGTCATGCATTAGGAGGAAAAAGGGATCACCTTAGTGAAGAACGGTCAGGTTTAGGAGGAACAAAACCTGGAAAAAGAAGAAAAAAAGGGAAAGCAAGAAAAAATGATGGGTTACCTCCCATCCAGTGCTATCTTTTACGCCATTCAGCCGGGCGTGAAGGTATGCACGGAAGACGTAAAATCATGTAAATAATTGGACACTTGGATGCCCATAAAAAAGGTGTCTTCTTCTAGATCCTTAGAAATTTGATTAGAAATAATATTGGGATCAAAGTTGGATGGAAAATGATAAGTGTAGCCTTAGTCTGGCCATGGTTTTAAATTAGGTTGGGTGCCAAACTCTGGCGGGGTTGGTGGCAGGTCTGTAAGAAAGGGGTTGGGGAAGGAATGGTGAGGATTGGGTGAAGTTAATGTGGAAAAGTTAGGTGTGTGAATAGTGGGTGGGTTAGGGTGCTTAGGGGGGGTATCAGGAATAAATTTAGGGTCAAGACAAGTTTCTGGATCACAGATTTCGCCGACCACTGATTTTGAATCAGAGTCCTCAAAAAAATTATGGTCGGTAAGGGTATCTATTAACATTGTCTCCTCCACCACATTGGAAATTTTAGTATCTGAGTCCTCAAAGAAGTTATCTTCATGGAATCTCCTGGAGGATTTAAAAATATCTAAAGTGATAGTTTGGCCTGCACAGTTAATATCCATTTTGCCTGTGTGGCGATTGATATTTGCCTTTGCGGTGGACAAAAAGGGGCGTCCAAGGATTATTGGGGAGTCCAGTAATGATTCAGGTGCCTCAATGTCAAGAACTAGAAAGTCTGCAGGGAAGACACAATTCTGGACCAAGACTAAAACATCATCGACAATCACACGAGATTTGATTGTAGACCGGTCGGCTAATTGCAGGGTAACCTCGACGGGTTTTAATTCACCGATCCGAAATTCTTCGAATAAACTCGTGGGAATAATATTAACTGAGGCACCAAGATCAAGGAGGGCGCGATTAAATGTAGTGTCATCAATAATTACAGAAATTAAAGGTGCCCCAGAATCTTTCATCTTAGGAGGCAGCTTACTCTGTATGACAGAGCTTACTGTCTCTGAAAGATGCACCTGTCCTAGATTTTTGGCCTGCCTTTTAGGAGTACAAATCTCCTTCAAAAATTTAGCATAGGCAGGTATATATTTAATGGCATCTAGGAGAGGAATATTGATATGAACTTGCCCAAATAGCTCCATGAGTTCCTCTGTAGTGGGCTCAGATTTCTTTTTTTTGTTGGTGGTGGGGTAGAGAGCTTGTGGGAAAGGGACAGGAATCTTGTCTTGAGATTTTTGTTGTTCTTTGTCTTCCTGATGGGGAGGTGGGGAATCAATTTGCACAGGTATTTCACCAGGTTTGTGTGAAGGCCCAGGGTCAGTGGTGGTTTTCCCACTCCTCAAAGTAACTGCATGTGCAGTCAGATTATTATTTAGAGGAGCTGGGGGGGCCTGTGATTGCAGAAACCTGGGTGGCTACTGAGGTGGTGGATTAGGAGGAGGCTGATTTGGATAATGTGGATTTCTGCCCATATAATGGTTCCCTTGGTGATTAGGGTTGGGTATGGGTTGGGACGGAAGATGTCCTACAGGTCTTTGCGTGGGAGTAACCCCAATCTGATTGTTCAGATTTGTGATGTTGCGGGTTACTTCTGTCATTTTTGTTTGCATATCCTGCAGGGTTCGCATCATCTGGGCATTGATGTCTTGTTGGGATGGCCCAGGATGGAAGTTTGGATTCGACCCATACCCATTAAAGTGATATGGTTGGGAGGAAACTTGATTATTCCAGGAGTAGTTCGGGTAATTTTTCCAATTGGAAGAATTTTTGAAGGGCTCTTGGATGGCAGAAATATTTTGAGTGTGGTTAAGATCTGGATAGTTGTAATTCCCCAGTGAATCATGGACAACCTTAGAATAATCAGCAGGGGTAGTGAGATTGTGCAAATTTTCTCTTCGTGGAAAGTTAGGTTGGGTTAGATGTGGGTGTGGAGCTTGAGTTGATGTGGCCAGTCTTTCATCAATTTTCTTTTGATTAATATGCATTTGGTCGAGTTTTTGAGCAATCAATTGAAGATCGTCTTGGGTGACAGGGATAGATTGAGTGCCTATTTCATGAACACCGAACTGCAAGTTTTGGGTTCTGCAAAATGTGTTCATGGAAGCTTGATTAAATGAGTTTTCACTCATTTCTTCGAACAGGTCAAAGGCACTTCCTGCATCTTTATTTAAAAAGTTGCCGCCACACGAGGCATCGACAAAATGTCGGATTTGATCTTCTAATCCATGATAGAAGATTTGCACGAGCTGCCATAAAGGAATCTCGTGGTGCAAGAAACTTCTTAAAAGGTCTTGAAATCTTTCCCAAGAATCATGGAAAGTTTCACCAGATTTTTGGTGAAAGGTCGCAATAGATCTTCGTAAAGAATTGGTACGACCTATGGGAAAGAATTTCTTGAGGAAGGCACTCTTAAGTTGAGGGCATGTTGTGATGGGTCGGCCAATGGTCCTAAACCAATAAGTGGCCTTATCTTTAAGAGATAATGGAAAAAGCCACATCAGCCATATGTCTTCTTGCACATTTCGGGAACGGGTTGTCTGTGCAAGAAGAGTTAGCTCTTCAAGGTGGCTGAAAGGGTCTTCCCTAGGAAGGCCATGAAAGTGTTTAATTAGGTTCAGGACCGCAGGCTTGATCTCAAAGTCCCCCTCCGGTATAACCACCCCTGGTCGTTCCTCATAATAAGACGGATCATAGAAATCTTTTAGAGGAACAACAGGCTGCTGACGGGGTGGTGGGTTTGGCCTTGGATTGGCTAGGTTTTGGATGTTCTTAGTCAATGTTTGTTGATTGGAATTTAATTTATTAATCTGATCGGCCATCAATTTTAAAAGATCAGGTAGGGGGTCTTGATGCTGTGTGTGGGCTACTCAAGATTAGGGAGCTCCAAGTGTGGGAAGTTACTGGTGGTTGGGTTTGGGTGGAAGGGTAAGAATTAGGGTTAGTGGTGGGGTTAGAGGTGGACGTGGAAGGGTCATTGGACCTATTTTGTTGTGTTTCCATTTTTTCAGGAGAAGAAGACAGAAAAAGTGGTCTTTTTGCGTGGGGGGTGAAATCAAATGGTCCTTCCAAGTGCAGATTTTGAGACTGTCGCCTGTGCATAAAATGGAAGAACGGGAGGGGAGGAGAAGAGAAAGAGATGAGAGAAAGTGTGTAATTCAAACAAATAAAACTAGACCTAACATAAATGTGACTCCCTAATAATAACCTAAGACTTGGTCTATATAGGAAATAAGTAGTCAATAGTGAATACCCGTTCTATCAACAAATCTAGCCAAGTTGCTTAAGGGGAGGTTTGGGCCCTAACGTTACCCAGGGAAAACCCCAGGTGCTTGTACAAACCCGCGCCTGGTCGTTTGACACGGCCCCTCAGCCTGAACACCAGATACAGATGACAGAATTGGTACTAACTAAGGAAAACTTAAGACCTAAATAGCAAGCCTAAGTTGATAAAGCCTTAGGGGTCAAGTTACTACAAATTTTAATTAGGTCTAGGATGCTATAGTGCACACGGAATGTGGAGGGCGTTTATTGGGTTGTTGCCCTGTTATTTGATTTTTTTGTGTTTGTGCAGGAATTGGAGAGTGGCTCCAATGAAAATCAAGTTGTTACACAATTTTTTGTATTTTTGTCTTTTAGGATTTGATTTAATTAAATGAGTTTTAGGGTTTTTCTCCTTAAGTTTTCAAACAAGTTTGAAAGTTCACAATCAGAGGAAAGACAAGTTGTATGGGTGATTGTATATTTACTTTTAATTGTCTCTAAAGAGAAAGAACAAACCCAAAGCCAATTATCCCTAAGACAGAAATTTTACTACCAATGAATTATTTTTAGGTTTCCAGAATTAAGTAGTGGTCCAAACAAGTCAAACAACACCACTACTTTGAATAAAATCAAACAAGGATTCCAAAAAATATCTTTTTAAGATTTTAAGAATTTGTTTGGTAATTATTTGAAATTTTTAATTGTACTAGTGTCAAAGTCCAGAAATGATACCCGTGGGTATTGTGCACTTTTCAGTATTACCACTGACCTAAAAATTCTTTTGTCATTTTATATGATGTGTAAAATTTCGTAAGGATTCCAGAAAACTAAAACTCACAAAAATTGGATGAGTATAAAAATTCTAAAAATTCGCGGACAGTAGCAAAATAGGAAGATTAAAGGGTGTGACCCCTCTGCAATCTACGAATTTTTAAAAATTCAATACAAATCCAATTGATCTGAAATTTGGAATAGATGTTCCAAACTTAATTTGAGATCAGTCTATGAAATGTTATGATTTTAGGAGGCCTGAGGTGTTAGGAATAGATTTTTCAAGTCCGGACAGAAATCTGGACCTGAAAAACAGAACACCAATACTTGCAATGGAGTGGTGTTAAAGAAGCATACAAGCAAACAATGGATTTTATAATGCACCACTCCACTTAATTAAGTTGTTTGGGATCCTGAAAGCCAAGTTTAATATATTTTGGCAGTTTTAATTAATTATGTGACCAGAAAGAGGAACCAAACTGAATTTCGCGGGAAGAAAAGGAACTTTGAGTTCTCGCTTCCAGATTCCCGTCTTCCCACTGTAGCTCTAGCACACACAAAAGAGAGAAAGAGAAGGGGATGAGATCCACTTCAAGCAAGAGAAAATTAATTAATGCAACCCGTGCCTCCCCGGCAACGGCGCCAAAAAGTGACTGCGATTTTATGCGGTTTGTTAATTAGGTCATTGTAACGCATAAATCCGCTTTCGCTCTTAAATTTATAATCGTAGATAGGGAAGTATCTAGGGTCGTCCAAGGAGGCAATATGGTTGCAAAATTGATTCTCTTGCTAGGAATATAAATCTCAACTTTCTTTTTGGCAGTTTTTTCAATATATCATTTTTTTTGTTTTTAAGCTAAGGCAACATGCGAAATGATCGCGGGAAAAGTGATTTGCACTTCAATTTAAATACTACTTCTGTGTTGAAAGTAGAGCCCCTCCCTAAGCTCACTCTAGGCAAGTGGAGGCCTAGAATAATTAGGGAGAGGGAGTGAAGAATGCTGAAAATAAGCTAATAGAAATGCAAACAAGAAATGCAAAGAAGGCAACTAGATAGTTGATAAAGTGTTTTACAAAAGGCCTAGTAGAGGAAAGCTTGTACTACTAAAAAAATGCAAATAAGAAAAGAAAACACAAATCCTCTAGACAGATGGTGAAGAAGAGGGCTTCTTGCTCCAAGGTTGGTGGCTCCCAATCTTGAAAAGAGTCCAACTCCTTCCTTGCAGTGCTCCGCCAAGGTGAGGTCCTCCAAGGCAAGCCCTAGGGTGGAGTGCCCTAAGTTTCTCTCCATGGGTGGACGTCCACCCTAAGTCCTTCTCCTTTGCCTGGCCGTCCTCCTTGAAGTGGAAGAGTCCTCCTCCTTGGCGTGGCTCAAGTTGAAGAGAGTGGGGAGAAGAACGCACCAAAGGGGCTGCTAATGTGCCCCTTTAATCTCCTTCTCTACACCTTCTTCTTGGCCGTAGGTATAGGTGGTTTAGGTAGAAAAATATACTAAGGGAGGATGCCCCAAAATGGTGGTAGGTGGTGGCTTTTTATAGAATAGGAAGGGGGCTAAGGTGACCTTTGAATTGGATGGCCAAGATGAGTTGATGGAGGTGGCTGGAGATCAGATGGCCAAGGAGAGTTGGCGCCACCTTAAGGGACACCAAGTGGGTAGTTATGGGTGTTGACACCCCTTAGTGTTGGCGCCAAAATGGGCTTTCTAGAAGGCTATTAGGTGGCGCCACCTTAAGGTTCTAGAAGGGGGTATGTGGATGGCCAGGATGTGTTATATGGGTAGGTGTAGGGTGGATGAAGAGGCTGAAAGTTGGCAGAAAAATGGGGGTTGTTAGGGGTGGTTTTTGGAGCCAACTTGAAGTGTCTTTTGGTGGAGATAATGGGGTGAAGGGGTGGCTAGGTGGTGGCGCCAACTTAAGTAGGGTAGCTAGCTTAGGTAGGCTTGAGTTGGTGGAGCTAGCTAGGGTTGATTTTTAAGGTAATTGATGGCCAAGGAGCTGGTTGTTAGCTAAGCTAAGCTAAGCTAAGATAAGCTAAGCTAGCTTAGCTAAAGGTGGAGTAGAGGAGAAGGCGTTGGAGCTAGGGTTTGGAGGAAGGATCTGAGGAGAAGTCTGGAGCTGAAATTGGAGCTGGCTGCTGCTGAAGAGGCTGGCATGGAGCTATTCTAGCTAGCTTAGATTGCTAGTTCTTTGCTAGCTACTAAGCCGAGCTAAGGTAAGCTAGCTTCTACCATAATGAGCTAAGGTGAGCTGGGTCTGGTGCTCCCGGGGAGGGTCAAGCTGGTTGAGGCAGCTAAGGTAGGTTAGCTCAACTGAGTTGAGCTAAGTTGAGTCCCCGGGAGCTGGACTTGAGCTTCCTGAGCTGGGATGAGTTCTTCTTCAGCTGGCTGGAGTTGAGTAGAGCTAGAAGTAGCTGGATGTGAGCTGGGGTGAACTCCTGTCAACTCAGCTGAGTTAGCTAGAGCTCCTTGTGGACTAGTGGGAGCTGAGATGAGCTAGACTCAGCTAAGTTGAGCTGGATCTGAGCTGACTTGAGCTGGGGTGAGCTAAGATGAACTCTCTTAAGCTGCCATTCAGCTGAGATTAGCTAAATGGAGCTGGGATGAGCTAATCCTAGTTCAAGTGAGCTAGGTTCCAGCTGCGGTGAGCTGGATCAAGCTGAGGTGAGCTGGATCAAGCTGAGGTGAGCTAGATCAGGCTGAGTTCCAGCTAGTCTGCGCTTCTCCTTCACCATTTGCCTTCTTTAGTGCTAGGGTTTTAGGGATCTATATATCTGTACATCCCTAACACTCACAAAAACATATTAAAAAGATAATAAAAAATGCAATGCATGCCTAACCTATTTTATGCCTAAATGCAGCCCAAAAACCCGTTTGCAAAGTAAAATCCTAAGAGCTAGGTTTGTTTTAATGCATAGGAATGATGATAAACTGGAATCATCTAAAATCTCTGTAGATCCCCTATGCCACTCTATCTGGGGTACATGGTTTACACTGGTAACATCAGACTCCTCAGATAGGTGAATTTCTTTAGGGCTAGGTTCCCTAAGGGTGGGCTTGAGTTCCATCTTGTGATCAGAAGGGAGGGTGGGATTAACAACTTGACTTCGGCCCACTTCATCAAATGTGATGAAAATACTATCATCTGGGTTAAGGTCTTCCAATTGTACCATCATTCCCTTCTTTTGACTCCAATATAATTCAAGTGGATACTCAACCTGATCATCATCTTCCTCGGGTTGCCATCTTTCTTCATCCACTGTATAGCAACTTTCATAGATATCCTCCTCCCACTTAAGCCGTGGACCTCTCAAGGAAGTGTCAACTAGCGGGGAGGGTTCAAAATCAATCCTCGAAAAATAGCTATTCTCCCTTACATAATCCCAAAAATTTCCCTCCAACTTAAAGTGTGGCTCTCCCGTGGGGGATGCATCTAGCGTAGAGGGGTGCACATCATCCTCAATGGGATAGGTTGGGTGGCTAATGTCTTCTTTCTCTTGTTGGCCTACTCTCGAAAATTCTCCTAACAATTCAATCATTTCATCTTGCATTTTCTAAATTTCATTCCTCAAGGAGGAGAAATCATCATTACTATCAGGAGGGAAGTCAGGCTCAGGCTTAAAGTACCTAGGAGTTTCTGTCCAACCATTATAATCATTCGGGGAGGGTGTGTTGGGTATTTCTATGGTGTGTGGGATATTGGGAAAGGCAAATCCCGCTCCTAAGTTCTACTCACTGATTCGGGGCTTAACTAGGCCAATACTCCTATGAAAGGCATGAAAAGGGTCCCAATGGTTGTCATTATGTCCATCAAAGAATGGACCATCCCGGGATATGGGATCGAAGATTGCAGAGTCGGGGTAAGGGTGTGGGCAAGATGTGAAAGGATGGAAGTCAAGGTGGTCCATTCTAACTCACACCATAATCAGATTTCCCAAGCAAACACAAATCAGAGGACATTTTACGGATTTAATCAGTTAGGAATTTGAGATTTAAGTCCACTTGTTTGTGACAAATCAAGTTATCAAAACAGTTACGCACCTACTTGTCGACCTATGATACGCCTAAAAAGACCTAGTTGGAGCTTAGGTGCTCTTACCTAAATCTCAAATGGTAGT
This sequence comes from Thalassia testudinum, assembly GCA_037157565.1. NCBI lineage: Eukaryota > Viridiplantae > Streptophyta > Magnoliopsida > Alismatales > Hydrocharitaceae > Thalassia > Thalassia testudinum. The sequence goes on from JAZHRO010000063.1 coordinate 16,596,031, forward strand.
GCAACTCCAAAGATGGAAGATCGAGGGATGCAAGTAGGCCTAAGCCTTCCTTTGAAGCTGTGCTTTCGGGGTGCTTCTTAACTACCCTTAAAAATACGTGACAGGGTGTCCCCTCTTTGGAGTTATGAAACCTTTGATCTTAAATTCTAAACACTTCAGAATCGAACGGTAGGAGGGCTCTTGTCCTAGTAGTTTGAAACCTAAGGAGTGTCAAACACGTGTAGTGGTGCAAGAGATATAAGTGTCAATACATCGTAAAAGATTTTGAATTTTGAAATGCACGCCAAGTTCGAAATTCAGGTCCTTTGTTTTTAAATGTCCTTTTAATTAGTCCTTTTTCAAAAAATTAAATATGACCACTTGTTAGGTCTATTGAAATCAAACTTGGTGGTATTTGAAATTAAGGTCCACATGCAATGCGTGAACAAATATGGATGCAATTTTCAGAAAATGTACCTTGCCTCTGACAATCAACGATGTAAGAATGCATGCAATGCAGAAAATCAAGTCTAGATGTTGCTCATTCACAGCTAAATGGTCATCCAAGGGTAGGAAGCTTCTAGCAGGTATCTCGTGCCTTTTTATATATAGATACATCTACTTATGCATAAACAAAGAAAATGATAAACAACCACAGAATAAAATAAAAATCTAGATCTAAAGAAAAGGGAACAGGCTCCTGAAAATTATTACCCAACACGGTCGTAAAGCAAAATCGGGGAACAAACCCCTAAAAATGTACCCCAGAACAAGGGTTTTCCCAATGAATGTACTGAAATAAAAAGAAAGAAAAATAAAAATCTATCTACAGATGAAAGAATGAAATGAGGATGTGGTCCTCCAAATATTTCCTCTAGTGATGGAAACAATGTCCACCAAGGCGTTGCAGAGGAAGATGTGGTGCTCCTACTCCCAGTGTTGCTACTCTACTGGCGATGTTAAGGATCGCCTGATCTCTGAGGCTGGTGTGATAAGATGTCCCCAAATACTCGTACCTTGCACCAAACAAATAATTGAATTGAAATGTGACTAAAATAAAATGTGTGAATAAATAAATAAATGAATGTGAGTTTAACCGCTCAATGCCTCCCTAGCAATGGCACCATTTGATATGTTGATTTTCACTTTTGTTAATGATGATTAGGAAGAATTGTCATTGTATTTCTAAGTGGTAGAAAAATCGGCTAATCAAAATAATTAAAAATTAGCCACTCGAAAGAGTGAGTTGTATCCATAGGGAGACACTTGCCTATCTAAAGTCGCAAAAGTCACAGACAATTGTTCACGAAAAATTTTCCCCAAACACTAAGTCGAAATCCCCTATGGAATATGCTAACAATTACTAGATATGTTGAATGAGCATTTTTTGTAAAACATTAGGGTTGTACCAATAAACATCCACAAATAAATATTAATTAACCAAAAGTTAGAATGGTGGCAATGGCATTGCATGTAATAACTAATTGAGGAGAAAATAGGGCATCCCTTCAAGCTTGGTGTGCATGCACAGCAGGCCACGGTTGGAGGTGAGACTTGGTGTAGGAGATGAGTGAGGTGAGGGCTTCGCGATGGTGGTTGCGACGAAGTGTAGGGTGGCCTGAGGTGGCCAGATGGAATAGAGAGGGGCGACGGTGATGGGTTGGTTGCTGCTACTGTGAAGCAGCTCAATGCACGGGCAGGAGGTGAGGAGGCGTAGGGGGATGTGCACGCTCAATGTGGGAGGCTACTGAAGGTGCTACTCACTAGAGGAGAATGGGTGGAGCTGCTCAAGGGTGTGTGGCCGTGCATGTGGTGTTGCAGCTGCAGCTGCTGCGTGGACCGGTAGTGCCTGTGTGCGGGCTAATCTGGTACTAGTGATGCGCACACTCTGCAAGCGTAGGGTGGAGGAGTGGGCCGGTGGGGGGGTGCCCTACTGCTGCTGGAGCTGCAACTTGGAGTGGTTGTGGGCGGCAATGAGTGTACAGCAATGATGCACTGCAGGGGATGTTGGCGCACAGTCTGGAAGCAAGTGGGTTCCAGAGGGGGGCTGGTGAGCATGTGCTGGGGGCTAGACCATGGAGGTGCTGTGCGGAGATGTGTGGTGCGCATGGCGTGGTCGGGCAGGCGTGGATGGCAGTGGTTGCGATGTTGTACAGGGGAAGGCAAGTTGTGCATCAGTTGATGCACTCACGATAGGCGAGCTTCAAGGAGCTTATGCACGATGGCGGCGAAATCCATCCTCTTGGTGTCACGGTCTATCACCCCGCTGGCCCACGATATGATGGAGCTTGGCTGTGGAGGCCCACGGTGGTGGAATGCAGCACAGTGGTGCAATGGGATGATGGCCTCCCTGAGCATGGTGGGAGCTGCCCCTCTCTTGTAGCCGTGTGAAAGGATTTGTAATGGAGAGGCAGGAGCAGATCTGCTTCTCACGGCCATTAAGGAGTTATAGCTGAATGAGGAGAGGCAGAGTAGTTCCTATAGAAGGAAAAAAGAAGAATAATAAAATAATTAGGATTATTTATACATAACTCCTAAACTTCTATGTTAACTAAAATAATGTATGTAATGCTCCTAATTAATTAACTAATCAAATGCTTGCAATCCAAGGTTAATTCTAAATGCATTTAGATATGGATGACACAGATGAATTTTACACTTAAGCCAAAAATATGAATTAATTTATTTAGATCCTAATGTATTCTATCAAAAAGTTAAAATTAACTTAATGTATAGGTGCTTATATACTTAGAGTGCCCACAAATATGGGCTAATCATTAGCCATTAATAAAAAAGAGGAAGAGAAGAAGAAGAAGATGTGAAGGATTGAGTTTGAAGGACCGATTGTAAATAGAGAATGACCTATGTTTAATAAAATGGACTTGGTTGAATTAATTCTTAGGGACTCAAAGGTAAAACAAAATTTAAATATATAAATTAATTTATTTCTTTTCCAACTTTTTATATTAAGTTATATATGCTAAGCAATATTGTTATGGGTGGAAATTACGTTTTTATCCCTTTTGTAGTATTTAAAATTAATGGTTAATATTAATACTTATATTATTAACTTATACTATACATTAAATGTAAGCTTAATTATCTAAATTATAAATAGCTATATTTGTAGAATTAAGTCCTTATTATTAGATAAAAATAGAGGAATGTTTATTATACATTAATTATGCTAATTTAAGGATAATTAAGGTCCCCACTTAATATTAATTTATTTATTAATTACCCATTTTTTAGTGTTATTACAAACCAATTAACTTGGTAAAATAACTTATTTGGTTCGATTAGGAGCCATGATGAGTCCCTCATCACTCCACAATTATCAAAATTTTTCATTGTCTTAAAAACATTTAATTGCGTGTTTCTATCCCTAAACTTGCTTTCTATCTTTCCATATTCACAATCAATGTGGGCTTTAGTAGTTACAAGGAAGGGTCTACCAAGGATGAACATGTTATTATGGAGACTTTCAAGCACTTCCATGCAAAGGACCAAGAAATCAACAGGAAAGTAGAAGTCCTTGATACAAAGAAATACATCCTCTTAAATCCCCCATGGCTTGGTGATATAGTTTGGTCAGCTAGCTAAAGTATCACATTAGTGGGCTTCAAGTCACCGATGCCAAATATCTCATATAATATGGTTTGAATCAAATTAATGGAGGCACCAAGATCCAATATATCCCTATCCAGCATAATATCTCCAATCAAAGAACTCAATGGGGCTCCTGGATCCTTATTCTTAGAAGGAAGGTTATTCAAAATGATCGAGCTAGCATGTTCAGTCAGGATAACATTCCTAGGGTTATTAGATTTTGACTTGCACTTCATAGTAGTCAATTCCTTCAAAAATTTAGTGCAAGTTGGGATGTGTTCAATTGCTTCCAAAAGTGGGATATTAATGTGCACTTTCTTGAAAACTTCCAACCAAGACTCATTAGTAGGTTTTGGCTTAATAATCTTCTTAGGTCTATTCAAGGCCTCAGGGAAAGGGATTTGGAAATTTGGGTTTGCAAAATGAAGAGTCCCCTCCACTACAGGCTCATTAGCCAAGCTTGTTGTTTTAGAACCCATACTATATAGAGTAGGAGTCACAATAGGGTCTTGGGTAGTCATTCCACTTCTTAAAGTAAATGAGCTAGCTAAAGTAGGTGGAAACTGATTCAGATCTTGAGATAAGCTAGGCATAGAGTATGGATCAGATTGAGGAGTCTGATTGTAATTAAATCCAGGATTAGTAAGATGTGGAGGAAGATTGAAACCTAGTGGAATTAGGGGAGCCTGTTGAATCAAATGAGCCTGCTTTTGAAACCCCTAATTTTAATTAAACCCTAGAGGGAAAGTTCCTTTAATAGGTGCACTTCTAGGGTTACGAATAGGCTATGTAGGTAGGGCACCTATCATTGTAGTTGCAAAATACATCGAATCAAATAAATTTATAAATCATAATTTAGCAAGTCCTGAGTCATTCACAAGAAGGCAAATGGGGATTCTTAAAACCTTTCGCACTAGTTATTCAATTCTAATGAAAGAACATAAAACGAGACAAGAGATCCATTGAATAGTGAACTTTATTACTAATCATTAATAGTCTTACACATGAATTCTAGAGGAAAGCTTACAGATAACATAAAAGCAGAGTATTGAAATAAAAAGAGAGAGAGAGAAAGAGAGAAAGTTTGCAGAGCTATTTAAGGGACACTGGTACTAAGCTCAGCAGAACTTCAGATCTAGGGAATTAGGAAGAAGATTAGAGAGAGAGCTTGGAGAGAGAGGGCATATGCTATGGCATGGTGGCTATTCTTCTATCTCTAGGTCTCTTATTTATGTTGCAAAGGGTGAAGGCTACATCCTTTTATAGAAAAGTTGGTGGCTTCCTATTGGTTGAACTAAAGTGCCTAGGATCACTAATTTGGATGGTTTACTTTTAATCAAAAGTGATGCCTAGGATTGGTTGAATAGAGACCATAGTATCTAAGTTGTAGAGTTAGGATAGGATGAGAGTTTTCTAGAAGTAGGCAACCTAGGTGGGTGGCTACCAAGGGATAAAATCTTGCTAAGGGATAAGATCTTATCTCTTAGCTAGCCACTAGGGGATAAAATCTTCTTAAGTTGGCACCAACTTAAGTGGATTAGGCTAGGATTTTTGTGGGTCTTATTTGGGTAGGGTTAGGGGTAGGTTTGGTAGACATAGGTTGTCAGAATAGGTTTCTAATTAGGTTAGGTTGACCCTAAGTCTAGTTGGTTGGATCGTCCAAATAGGTAGGTCATAGTCAAATTGTGTGTGTAAATGTGTAATTGGGTTCGAAAAAATTCTAACCAAGTTGGGCCAAACCTATTTGGGTTCTATACTAATCTAATTAGGTTGTGGGTAGTTTAATTGGGTTCCATGAACCCAATTGAATTTTGGTTAGTCCAATTGACTTATACCAAGTCTGTTAAGTGAACTCTTGGATCTAAATAGGTTCTTGGGTTAGGGATTTGGTTTGGGATATGTTGGCTAGGTTTCTGGATAGTAGGACAACTCTATGGATAAGGGACTAGGAGCATGGATAGTATTATCCATGATTTTGCCTTTTGAGCTCACTTATCTATTTTGAGCTACCCTAAGGGTAGGAGTTCGGATAAGGGTATCCTAGGGTTCTAAGGGAGGGTTAGGCTATCCTAGCCCATCTCTCTCTTCTTTATTTAAGGCTTAATTTCTTCAATCATGTCTTGCTCGTCAACCAGCTCCTAGCTTTGTAGCTTTATTTTCTATCCTACTCATGATTCCATATTATTCTCTACATCTTGTACCTACATTATTCGCGAAAGTCTAAATTTATATTCTTAGACAAAAAGTAAACACAAAGCCTAAATATGCATGCATGCTCTAAATGCACTATTTATAAATATAATGCATTATTTTACTAAGGAGCTAGCCCTAGATTACGCGAATTAGTGTAATAAATTAGGCTGTTATCACACCCCCATCCTATCTTTTGCTAGTCCCTTAGAAAAATCAACATGCGAAAAACCTGCAGAATTCATGCGAGAATCACAATGTGTGGGTTTTATTTACTTTCAAAAGTAAAACATGAAATTTGTTCCTTTTCTTTTATAAAGGTGTTGACAAAAGATCAACCCAGTTTAAATCAAGAATCCGATTAAGATTTTTCACTAATGAAAGGAAATTGCAGATAAATCCTTAACGAAAAGGAAACTCAATAGTTCTAAAGTATCAACATAAATCTGGACCTCTCAAATCAAATCAGAAATCTTATTAGCCATTATGCTTGGGTTGCCAAAGTTGCTTTCCTTGACTAAGTCGACTCACCCAAGATTCGAATTGAGTGTGAGAAACAAGCATCTTGTGTGTGAATTTTATGTGACTCATCAAATGGACAACCAAGGTGATTCCTAGTATTTAATGAGACTTAGAATGTTTCTATTCTCTTTCTAAGACAACCTGTCTTCGATTAGGCCAAACTAGGCTTTCTCCTCACCACTTTTCTACCCTAAGGTCAACACACTAGGTGTATATCTCCCCAGGTAGACCTCTAGGTCACTTATTCCTAATTCTTTTCTCTGTATTCTTTTATTTTTTTTATAGGATAAACACCCATTTGTAGCGAGGTGTTTTTATTTGAAAATGGAAAAGGGTAGCATCCATATGTAGTGAGATGCTTTTATTTGGTGGAAAAATATTTTTTTTCTCTCTTTTTTTTATAAATATTTTTTTCCTTCTAATTTTTCGTCTAAATATATTTTTTTCTCTCCGACTCATTTTTCATTGAGTGGCTCTCCTTCATTGATTCTAAATGCATTTCTCGACAAATAGGAACAGTCCTAAGAGCTAGAAACACAGCAAGGTCATTTAGATCTACAAGCCTAAGACTAAATCTTATTAGCCACTGAGGACTCAACAAAATCATCAAAAAGATGAGTCAATGCAATGTGCAAGTGAAGATGCTTAGGACTCAAAGGCTATCAAAACTAAAAGGTAGAATGTTAAGTCATTCACTTATCACTCCTTTGACTTAATACTTTTAGATTTTTTGACTCCTTTCAAAGTCTCGGGAAAATCAAACCAGATTCAAGTAAATACTGAAGATAACTGAGCTAACGTACGACCTAAAGACTCTAGGTGGAAGGACTTTGTTTCACACTTCCTAAAGTCAGTAAATTCTCAAATCTAGAATTCTTGATTCTGCCTACCTTTAATCTAAAGAACTACTCTTACTCAAAAGAAATACCACGGGAAAACATAAGCAAGGATGCAAATGCAAAAAATTTTTTTGCTCATTTTTTTCCATTGATAATTGTTTTTAGATATATAAGTTCTGACAAGATTTGTTGATAAAAATAAGACATGAAATGTCCCCCCTCCCATGCCTATTCATTATAATGTCCTCATTGAAATGTATGTAGAATAAAAGTATCAAAAGGAAAAAAGCAAGAAGAGGGGATATCACCTGATTGAGCTTGTCCTTCCAAGTTAGCTTATAAAGATCTCAATACCTTTACAAAATACCAGATTGCCACCAATCTAACACTAAGTTTTCATCATTTGCCAGACCAAAACCCAAAAGAAATATATACTTCAACACTATGGGTCAAGAGGAGGAGTAATAATTGTTGCTTAGAGAGTTAGGATTAATATGAAGATATGATGCGATCCAAGAATCAATGACACAAAAATGCGAACTAGCTGATTGTGTATCCCTGCTCTAAAGAGTTTTTCTAATCTAAATCATAGTATAGGGCCAGGTAGATGAGGACAACGGAAATGTGGTTCTTGATGCAAAACCTGCTCATTAATCCAATTCCATAATTCCAGGAGAGTTTGTGGAGGAGGTGGACTGAAATTATGTTAACACGCTAGTAAGCTTCAGAGTCCGAATCATACGGATCTTCATAATTGTGATTGACATAAAAAATCATGACTTCTCTAGTCCCTGGGTCATATGAGGCTAAAGGTAAAGGCTTTGAGATTAAGAATTCTATGTAGAATTCACTAAAATACTTGTCAGATATTATCTCCATAAGCACCTCTATTTTGATGCACCAAAATTATGTTTATTTCAAGACTAATATTTCAAGACTATCATTGATCTCAACTTCTCTCTTGGATAAAGATCAGATGGATGCTAATCTGTGTCTTTTATTTTCATTGAATCTAGGATATTGTTGTAAGGAACCTCAAAATAAAACTCAAACGGATTTTTGCGCCTTTCTCTAAAAATTAGTTTCTAGGGTTTTTTGTTGACCAATAAGATTAACTGATCGACCAAATTGATTGATCGACCAACTAACTTAGTTTATCGATCAAACCAGGCCATTTTATGAAGTTGATTAATACCCTTTTGATTGACCAATTTACCTAATTAACCGACCAATCTGTGATCGATCAAATAACTATATTGATCTTCGAAATCACATTTTGATGGACCAGTCTACCATAACTGATTGACCAATTTTATTTTCTTTTCAAGTTGAATGTTTAGTATAAATTGAGGTCGTACGCAACCCTTTTTCATATAACATTTAATACAAAATTCTCTCAAAAGAAAAGAGCTTCTTGTACTTCTTTAAGTGCTTCTGCACTTCATTTCTCATGCCTTTGAAAGCACATCATTTCAAACCTCCATTGAAATTCCAGTTTGATTTTTATTGAGGTCCTATAGTTCTACATTGTTCTTTTGCATTGTTGTTTTGATTAACAGATCCCAGGTTGTTGGGGAAGATCCATTGTAGTTGTCGTTATTGTTGTGCTTCTCTTTAGGTTAAAAAGAGAAGTGTTTGTAAAGAGATTGTGCCACCTTCGTTCAAGTGGTATGATAGTGGATTGACTAGCCTCGACTCGTCAGGAAAATCCTATGCTGAGAGGCATAGGTAGTGGTTTTCACCTGATTTGGGTTTCCACTATAAATCCAGCTGTAATCTATGCTTAATTCTATTATGGATTTACTTTTTATTCATAACAAATTTTTTTTAAGAGATACTATTCAACCCTCCCCTCTAGTATACTTTATGATCGACAAGCAACCCACAATCTCTTCATCAATAAAAATAATCTCATGCTCATCAGAATTTATCTCACTCTCATAATCAAGCCATCCATTATGATTAGTAGGATTATAAATTTGACCTTAATTGGCTCTACTGTGAACTACATCTTTTGAGGTAATGTCCTCCTATTTCTAGTCAATCAAGTCAAGTTCCTCAAAATTCCATGATTTAATTGAGTTGATCACTTCGTCATGCAGATCATCATAGGTCATCCCTAATACTTCTGCAATTTCTTGAACATCTCTTTCATAGGGGATTGTCTATCTTGCTCAATCTCAAGATGTTGGGGATTAGAGTCAGGAGGAAGGAATGTAGAATCAGGGATTTCCTTAGAACTCTATTGGATGGGAAGAGAAGGGTGAGAATCAACTGATACAGAAGTGAAAACAGATTTGGCTTCTATTTGGAATATCACAGAATGATTAGTACCATTGAAACCAGATATCATAATCGAAACATCGAAGCACATATGATCATCATAATCCTCAGAAAAAATCATATTAGAACCATCTAAATGTGCCTGGCTAGGAGTGTCACTGTCCTCAATCCATCCATCCTCTTGAGGGGGCTCTTTTGTTTGTCTATGATTGTCAGCTTTTTCTAATTCTCCCAAATTTCTTGGGATATATATCCAAATCAAAATCATCCCCAAGGTCCAAGTGTGCATCCTTGAGCATAAAGGACTTACACTCAGGCCTACCAAAGATTTGTTCCTCAAAATAGAATGAATCTAAATGAAGGCCTGAATCAAGATCTTCATCCTCTAGTAAGTCTTCCTCCTCAATCTCAACATGGTTATCAAATAATGCAAATTGCATTCAATGAACATGAAGTATCTCCCATCATTTAGGATCTTTAGATTGAGAATCAATCTTGGGGATGCTACACTTTCCTTATCATTTTCCAAGATGGGGTTTCCAGATGATTCAAATCCAAATGTGTCATTACCAATTCCAAGGACCACATCAGATGTCCCTTCCGTAGATTTGTCGTTCATTTCAGAGTCAGCCTTTTGGACATTAGAACTATCTATTAGTTCAAATTTAGGCCTGGGTAAGACCTGTTCTAGATAATCATAGGGCTGGTGAGTGGTCTTGATGTAAGTAGAGGATGGGATTGAATAAGATGTCTGATGTATACACATCCATTTAGGTTAAAAATGCTGATTTATGGATGTTCCTAAGCTTAGATATGCATTCCATATTATAAATATTGCATAGCATGCATCATTCTACATTTAGAATAGTTTGTATAAGTTAAGCTTAATTCATGTCCTTTTGTAGCCAAAAGAGAAGGAGAATTATTTTGGGGCCTCAGATTGATGATTTAACCATACGGATATGATCAAGACAATGATCGGAGTCCAACACCAATAAATCTTCTTGATTGGAGTCCCGTTGCACATTATGTAGTCTAAGGAAGATCAAAGGCCAAGGGGCAAGGTGGTGCCAATCTGAACCTCAGATGCCAAATTTGATCACACGGGTGCATCCGGATTGACGATCACAGCCCAACAATGTGGAAATCAACCCAATCCAACGTCCGTGGTGCCACATACAAAGTAAAAAAGATGGACAGCCATGATGGCGCCACATGGCACCATCACAGCTACCCAAATCCACCAAGCCCCTTCAGTCAAGTTCAAGCAATCTTAGCCGTTGGATCTCAATCCAATGGTTGAGATTCATGCACATTTGACGTTCAAATTCAAAGGAGAAGATCGAGATGAGATCTTGACCGTTGGATCGAGATCCAACAGTAGAGAATGTGTGCACACAAAATCTAGTCGTGCAACAATCCACGATCTTGGCACAGTGGTCGTGAGCGTTCTCAAACTACGAGTGTGAGTTTGAGTCGCAGTGAGGGAACGAATCCAGTAGCCACGACGTGCGAATGGAATTGGAAGTGCGATGGAGATCCAGTGGTGGAAAGAGCGGTGACGTGGTGTGACGAGCGTTACGCGATGCAGATGCCATATAGTTTAAGAAGTCGTTGCGTTGTAGTATGGGTTGTAATAGCATGAAAACAGATAAAATTTTTACTTGAATAAAATCTAAGGTCGTCTCTGGGAGCAAGTAGCAAAATAAATCTCAAAATTTTAATTCTATCACAACATATCAATATATGATGGAATTTTCAAACTCGAATGATATGTGTATAAGAGTAAATGTTGATAGTACAAAATGGTGATTTGAATCACCAATTACCCTAATTACAATAATAGCAAATATCTCAATAGTATCAATGAACCAAATGCCACGTGGGATAAGTGCGTAGTGCACTCAGAACTAGCAATAGAATCAAAGGCTTCCATTTCTCAAGCCTCAGGGAGAGGCACAGTAGTGCTCAGCACCAACAACAACAGAGGCAAAGGCCACCCTCAGAATTCGCTAAGTGTCAAGAGGAGGGCAGTAGAGCAAAACCCCCCTCCCCCTCTCTCTTTTCTTCTTCCTTTCCCTTTCTTTCTCTTCTCTCAGAGATCGGATCCAGGTATACGGGTAATCAATTCAGAGCCTAGACTCGTGTGGCATGGCCGTCGGTGAAAGCGTGCATGCGCACATGGAGAGGGACCTCACCCCGTGCTCACTGAGGCAACGAACTAGAGGAGTAAAAATAATATATGGGCTTGTAGAGGTTTGTCAATCCACGAGGTGGGACTATGTTTGTCCCCCTCCTTCATGTAGTGGCAATAGGTGGTTATTCATCAAATTGGTGTGCTACTGCTGCCTTCTTGGCCGATTGAAGGCTCAGGGATGCACCTGGAGTAGAATCGCGTCACCTGGGGATGTTTCCTAGAGCAATCACGGCTAGAGCACCACGAAAAAAGCCAAAGACGACAATGTCGCAGCAAAGCTCTGGAGGAGTACCTAGAAAGAGAAGCACGGTCTCTCAACGTCGAAGATGGCGAACATGGCAATGGTGGTTTCGTGATGTGGGCAGGTGTGTGTGCATACGGCGAGGTCGGGCGGGGCTGCGAAGGTGGTGGTGTTCGGTAGGCAGTTAGGGCAAGCAAACCCCTCAATTTCTTAAGGGGTTTTTCTTGGGTGGATGAGGCAAAGCTTTTGGGATAGGTAACAAGGCATGTGGTGTGGTGTAGCAGACGAAGAGCCTCACCAGAGTGGATGCTGGAGGTGGAGAAGACAGAGAGGGATATGAGTGATTGGCGGTCACATATGTGTTGTGAATGTGGGAGAGAGAAGTAGAGGGAAAGAGGAAGATGTAGACGGTCTTAGGAGCGGAGGAGATAGGTGGAGCGCTCTGATTGTGGCTGATTGAAGCTGGAGAAGAGGGAGGCGATGGTGAAGTGGCAACAGCCATTGAGGTAGAAGAACGCCCTTCGTTTGACTGGAGTAGTGCGCAAGGAAGTAAGGAAGATGTCAACTCCTCCAATTTGATGGTTGTAGGTGCAGAGGAGTAGGTCGTAGAGAGGTTGCTGGAGCAAATTGCTGAGGTGGCTGGAGAGGGAGAAGAGAGGGATTTCTCTAGCAAAAATTTGCTAAGGAGCTAGGGTTCTTGCCCCTACTCCTTTTATAGGCCATGGGAATGGGTTTAAAGCTTGGAGAACAAGCTTTCAAGCTTGGTATGCTTGTCGGAGTAGGATACCCACATCTCTCATGTGTTCGCATGAGAGACTGGAAAAAAATTGGAGCCCACGAGTAGGTTCGATTTGTAGAGAAATCTCTTAGGAATCTCCCTTCCAAATTTGGAAGAGATTGAGCATGAAATCAGGGAGAAAACTTTGATTGAAAATCACCAAAGTTGTACGAGTAGGACATGGAGGTGGCTGGACCTTTCTACGAAGAAGACAACAAACATAGGGGGCCTTTTGTATGGAATTTCAAAAGCTGAGGGGTTGTGTGAGAGAAAAAGAGTCAGACTAGACAAAATTGCAAACTAGGTCAAGGAAACCTCTGATTGGGTCCAAATTTTGATAAAAACCTAATTTGGACCTAAGGAATTCAATGGTGATGGTAGATTTTGGTTTTGACTTAGTTTGATTGGGAAATTTTTGTCAAAACCTAAATTAGTGCAATAGTCTGTCTATAACTCTATTTTAGGTCAAAATAGGTTTTGATGGTCAATTCAAAGATGCTAAACCCTAGAGAATATTTGTCTATGATTTTTAGAGGGTTTAGATGAATTTTATCCTAACCATAACCTTAGTTAATTAAGCAGGTCTATTTTCAGGGTTTCAGATGTCATTTAATTCTTGAAATACGTGAAAGCTCATTTTTGTCTGCATGAACCCACTTATTAGACATTAATGACTAAATGACCTTTAATAAATCCTTAGCATACGTTGTGGTTATTTTGTATTTGTGATAAGATGGTAAAATTATATAAATAACCCTATTTTCATCTTTTCTTCCCAAAACAACTCACCCTGCTCTAGAGACCTTCTGATTGATATGAAGGAGCTTTTATTGACTCTATAGGACCAAATTAAGCTAGTTATGGCTCATGACGGTGTTCCCATCAACTCGATTGTCAAATGACTTAAGTAGGGGTTTGGCATAATTAGTTTCCCTTGGGACATGCTCCCCCTACATAGCCAGCCTAACTTTACCACCTTCGAGAGTAAGGAGAACATCAAATTCATTATGTGGTCAGAGTCCATTCCTACCCAATTTAAGGATATGTCTGATTGATTGTACTGCAAAGCACCTTTCTCTATTCTATTTTCCCTCCTACTTAATCAAGTATTCTTCCACACCAAACACATAATTCCAATCCTACCCTCCTACCACCACTTATCCTCAAATTTATTACTATCCTGACTTGAATTATGATTTCCCATCTCCTACTCAGGAAAACTTTGATTGGGGATATGATTTCAGACCTCAATGTCCAGGGTTTAATCTTGGACATCAAGATTGTGATTATTATCCTTTTCACGCCTATACTGATTATAGATCTCCACCCTTTGATGATCAACCTAATCCAATCTACAATCAAGAAGGATATGATGATTACAACTTTTACCCACCCCAGGATTATACTGAACATAGGTCATCACCCTTCTTTGAACAACCAGAAATGACCAACTATCAAGGAAGGACCCAAGAACCTCAATTTCTTGACTCCCCTAGATTTAACCCAAACCCACCCAACCCTGAACTGAACCATTCAATTCAGGTGAACCACGTCCATGATAGGGTGTTGGCTAACATGAGGAACACTATACAATCTTTAAATGCTCAACCAACACCACGCACTAAATCATTGGAGCCTATAATCAAAATGATTGATGAGTTTAAAAGTTCTTTATTGGATTGGCTCCAAGATGTTAAGTGATATAGACACATCTATTTAGGTTAAAATGCCTGTTTATGCATGTTCCTAGGCTTAGATTTGCATTTCATGTTATAAATATTGCACAGCATGCATCATTCCACATTTAGAGTAGTTGTATATATTTTAGGTCAATTAGGTCCTTTTAAGCTCAAAACAGAAGGAGATCTATTTCAGGGCCTCGTATGGATGACCCCGACTGTACGGATCTGATCAAGATCATGATCAGAGTCCAACGCCTCAAAAATCATCCAAATTGGAAACCCATAACATCATATGAAGCCTGAGGAAGATCAACGGCCATAGGGCAATGCAACATCCATACAGGTTTTGGATGGAAAATCTAACCATACGAATGGATCCTGAGTGACGATCGCAGTCCGATAGTGTGGGAATCATCTTGATCTGAGCACCGTGGCACCCTTTGCAATAAAAAGAAGAATGGATGGCCTAGATGGAGCCACATGGCACCATCCAAGCAGCCCAACATCAACAACAATGCCCGCTCCTACCTCTCCATCATCTGCGACCTTCATTCCTAGCCGTTGGATCTTGATCCAATGGCTACGAAGCTCTCCGCCATCGCAAGCATTAATTCATCCGCACGACACAGTAGATGTCATGGCACATTGGTTGGGGCATTGGACTTTAAGGGAGGGGCGCAGGTTTGCATCCCTGTAGCCCCACAATTGGGGAATTGAGCGCAACAGTGGCAATGCATGTGTGCATGCATGGGGCATAGCACAGCGTGATAGCATGCATTATAGCGACAGCGCGGACTAGCCTGTGTAAGCACGCATGACATGGGCATGTGAAGTTCACAATGCCATCGCCGTGTTTGCCAGCAGTGGTATGCGTGGGTCTTTAGTGACAATTGAGTGACGCTTGTAGCTGTCACTAATGGCCCGTGCGTGCCAGCAATGGAATTGAAGGCACGGATCTTCATCGACAGATGGGCTAATCTTTAGCGATGTTTACAGATGTTAGTAATGACCCAGATGCAAATTTTTTCTTTCTCCTCCACTATGAAAGGACCTACCCACCAACATTCCAAACCATCTCTTCCTTTCTTCCTCTCACCACCTCTAAGGCTCTAGAAGAGATTGTCCCAAGCCTGGGTTGCTCCTCTAGATTAGAAAAGAAAATAGTTTTCCCACCTCTCATCACCACTCGTGGAGCATCCCATGGCCATCCTCTCACTGCCCTTTGGGAAGAAGAACCTTGCCGCAACACTGTCCTATGCTGATCGCGTTTGATCAGGTTTTAAAGAATAACATGTTGTAATATAGCCGAAAAAGCGTTCAAAACAAACAAAGAATTTTTTACTCGAAAATCGGAGTATTCGAGGTCGAACACAGGGAGCAATCTCAGTACTTTTAAAAACTAGAGAATACAACTTTTAAACGAAAGACAATTGATTCACAGAGATTTAAAAAAAATGAATTGCTAAGAAAGAATAGGATTGGACGTCTGATTTCTGTATCAGACGTCTTAAATGTAAGGCTTCTTGTTGTTCTTCTTCTTCTTCTTGCGTGTGCCTCTGATCTTCTTCTTTTTCTGCCTTGCTTCTTTCTCTTCTGTCTTTTCCTTGTTTCTTGGTCTTCTTCTTCTTCTTCTTTGGATTCTCTTCTCTTTTCTTTTCTTCTGCGAAGGCTTTTTCTTCCTTGGTCTTTCCGCCTTGCCTTCTTTTCTTCTTTCTTCTTTCTACCTCGCTCAGCCTCCTCTTCAGAGTTTCTTCTTCTCTTCTCCTTCTTGCAGCTGAGCTTCTTCTCTTCAGTGCTCGCCCTGCCTTCACACAAGACAACAAAACCTAACCCCATCCCTCTACCCGCACGTATCTCTATATCTCTCCAAACCGCTCACAGGAAGCTCTCCCAGAGGCACTGGTTAACGGGTCGGGTTGCATACCCGGGACCAGGCGTACCAGCGTGTATGGTACGCAAGGTGTGCACGGGTGGTGTCAGGTCAGGTCCGCCGGGTCCGCAAGGTGAAACTGCAGACGGGGCAGGTGAAGGGCGAGGGACCTCACCCCAAGTGCTTTCGGAGGCAAAGAGAGAATATGACAAAATCAATTTAAATCGCACCTGTGCCTCGTAGGTTACCGATGTGGGACTATTAGTCCCGCCTTCTTTCGTGCACGCCCGCAGAACTCTTTTCTTCAAAGGCCAAATCTGCGAACTTCGTTGCGTTCCTCGCTGGACCAGATGTCTTCACATTGCCTCCCCGAGTTAGCTGCACCTGAAGCCTGGATGTCCTGAAGCCTACAGCGAGATTGAACCTTCTTCGAGTCATCGTCATTGGCGGCAGGAGCTTGAGAACTGTCAAACACGAATATGGCCTATCGGCCTAATCAGATCATCGGGGGACCTTCTCCTTGTCACGGCGAAGGTGGTGCAAGGTACAGCAGGTCATGGGGTGGTCTAGGCGTGCATGCCTAGGTCGTCCTGTGACGGGAGATGTGGGTGTGTTCGGGGGGAGCGTTGAGTGGGTGTAGAGCGGTAGTGGGTGGGCGGAGGGTGTTCAGCGTGGTGAGGCGGAGCCTCTGAGTTGGTCGGTGAGTCATGCAGAAGTGTGGAGCGATGGGAGCGACTCACTGGAGGTTGGCCGGAGGGGTGGAAGGTGGCGGTGGTCAGGCATGGTCGAGGGGTAATTAAATGAAATGCAGTGGGGAAAAGAGAGAGGGGAAGATGGGGAACGTATTTGGACTGTTGTGGGAGAGAAGGAGGCAGCGGAGTGGATGGATCGTAGCTGTCATTGTCAGAGAAGAAGCACCCTGAGGGAGAGAACGGCGATGAGGAAGAGGTCGAGGAAATGCACGCTTGGTACGGTGCTACGTGGGGGCAGGAGGTGAAGTAGACTCTACTGCTGGTATGGTAGCAGAGTGACGAGAAGGAGGGGAGGAGGTCACCGGAGCTTGCGGGTTGCTTGGCCGTGAAGGTTTGGCCCTTCTAAGAGGGGTGACGTAATAAAATGCGGAAATAAATATAGACAATATCACAGAATAGACAACCACACAAAGTACACAAAGATTTTGTAGGTGGAACCCCAAACCGGGTGAAAACCACCACCTAACCCTATCGAGTTAGGATTTTCCGATCAACCAAGTTGATCAAAATCCACAAAATCGAATCACTTTAAACGTGGGTGATTCAACCTCAAAACAACCACGCTACTTAAACGAGGGTAGCGTACCTCAACCCCTTCTCTCCACGAGAAGGATTTTGTCTCACGAAGGAGATGGGAATTCTCAAAGCGAATACCCAACCAAAAAAACAAAGATAAAATAAATAACAAGTCCTATAGAGCCAACAAAGAAATTATGAACCTAGCTTCTGTAGGAATAAGGAAACTCCCCTTTGCAAGGAGTGCGTCGAGTTGGTGACGCAGTGCGTGTGCCACGCGACGGCGCAACTTCGCTCTCATAAACAATGGCGGGAGAGCGGGTGCGCGAAGCTTGATGCTCTCTAGAGAAAGGAACTAGAGCTTGGAGAGCAAGGGCTTCTCTTGGACACAAAAGAGTGGAACTAAGTTGCTTAGGTGTGTCTCTTGTTTCTCTTAGTGTGTATCTTGTGTCTCTAAGTGTGTATCTTGTGTCTCTAAGTGTATTTGTATTGCAAAGGTTCCCCTCTATTTATAGAGACCTTAGGAAGGCTTTGGAAGGCTTAGGAAGGGTTCTGTAGCCATTGGGTGCAAAGCCCAAGAGAATCAGGCCGAAATCAGGACAATGATTACACTTGACAGGGTGATCAGACGTCTAATTCTAGCATCAGACGTCTGAAGGCCATGTTAAGACGTCTGATTTCAAGGTCAGACGTCTAATTCTATGCGCGTTTCCTCCTGACTTGAATCAGATCTAAACAGGGTTTTTGCGCAAGTCCATCAGACGACATACAGGACGTCTGGCACTATGTCTGGACGTCTGGAAACCTACTTTTACTGTGGGAATTGATTTACAAACGTTGAAACGGCTAGAAAATCTCTGAGAAGAGATTTTGGGTCAGCCGACGCAAAACGGTCAATTATCAGACGTCTGTTAAGTCCTATGGACGTCTGATAAGGCTCTAACGGTCATAATCTGCAGTGCCTGCTAAGCTAGCCAACGGTCCACTATCTGGACGTTTGGCAAGTCCATCAGATGTCTCCTATGACGTCTGGTTTTAGGTCTGGATGTCTGATTTCATCAGACAGAACTAGCTATGTCCAGCCTAACAGATATCAGACGTCTGAAACAACAGTCAGACGTCTTAAAATACTTTGTCAGACGTCTGATTTGGGAATTAGACGTTTGGAAGTGCTGTTTGAACCCTATATTGGTTTTCTAAGTATTCTATAGAAAACCTAAGTATCCTAGGGTTGTGCCGGCGTTCCTAGGACTACTGTTAGGGTACTTTGAGGCTCTTTAACATGAATTATCTAAGGAAATAAAGAGAGCAAGAAAATAAAGACAAGAGATACAAGAAAGGATTAAAAAGAATCTATCCTATTCTTCTTGTCTTCTATCTTCAATCTGTCGCTCCACGCGAACCTCCTCTGTTCTTCATTAAGCTCCTCCAATCCGTCCTGGATGCGAGCTCGAGTTCCGTCTAAACACGTCCACATTTGCAATTGACCTGAAATCTAGGACTCAAATTGCAAATGTTAAATAACACGTGTTTTGTTATCATCAAAACAAATGATCGTGGTGCTCTAGCACCAACAGGTCGGAGATGGAAGAGAAGAAAATTTGGGGGAATCTCCGCCAAGACAAGGCTGAATTTGAGCGGCCGGACTTGGGGATTCTTTTATAGGTCTTGGCTGAACTTTCTATTGCGTGGAGGGAGTGCAATCATCTCCGACGGCTCACCGGAGAAGGAAAGTGGGTGGATACCCAAATCTCTCGTGCGTCCTCACGAGGGATTGGGATCAAATCAGAGATCATGGCAAGCCTCAGATGGGAGGGAATTCCTCAGAGAATCTCCCTTCCATTTCTAGGAGGGGATCTCTAAGGAATCAGAGAGTATTCCCTCTCTAATCCTCACTGGAGAAGGATTCTACCCCAATAATGGCGGAAGGACCTGATTTTAAGGTTGGTGAGGAAGTTAGGGGGCCCTCTGCGATGATTTTCAAATGATAGGGACCAAATTGTGATGTGGGTGTACTAAATTGCAAAGTAGGTCAAGAGGACCTCCCCTTAGGTCCAAATTTTGGTATAAACCTAAGTTTGACCTAAGGAATCCAATGGTGAAGTTGGATTTTAGGTTTGACTACGTTTGACTAGATATTTTGCGTAAAAACCCAAATTAGGTTAATTGATGAGCTAGGACCCTAATCTAGGTCAAATTGGGTTCCAAAGGCCAAATTAAGTGTTCTAAACCCTAGTGGATATTTTCTCATGATTTTTAGAGGGTTTACTTGATTTTTATCCTGATCGGAACCTTGTTGATTTAAGCGGGTCTGTTTTAGGGTTAGCAAATGTCATTTAATTCCTGGATTGCACATAAACCCATTTCTGATTGACTCAACCCACTTTTTAACTTATTTAGACCATTTGACCTATGTTTTGCCCCTGAGAAATCCCGTTTATGTACTACAATGGTAAAATTTCATTTTTAACCTTTATTTCATGTTTTCTTCTCAGAACACTTATTTCTCTGATTAAGCCCTCTTCTAGGTTATGTAGGAGCTTTTATTCTCTTTATTATGTCAAAATGAGCTAGTTATGGCTCATGATGAGGCTCTCATCATACCCCCATGCCTAGCTTTTGCTAGTCCCTTAGCAAAATTTCAAGCTTTTAACTTCTGTTCTAGACCCTGAGTGTAAGTGCTTTTCTTTTTCTTTTGTGATTAGGTTAGAATGCCGACAATAGGCCTAGAGGTATTCAAGTACCAACCAAAATCAGGACCAGTTCCGCTTTAGCCTCAGTCCTCTACAAAGGTTTCTAAGGCCCACAGAAGCTAACCTAAGGTTTGTTGGACTCCGCGGTTAAAGCACCCGTGCTTGAGACATTCTTAGCCTAAGTTCAGTTTGCAATGCATTTTTGTAAGAGAGAGATAGAAGATTTATTTGTTTAGAGAGCGTTTCTCTCTCTTTTCTTTTTATTTCTAGCTTCGGATTAGCTTCCCAACACGGTCTGTATCGGATTCTTTGTCCCCATCATCAATCCTCAAGGGTCCCTGGCTTTCGAGATTTTGAGATAATCCTGCCCATGGCAACCCCTAGAACCCTGGCTTTCGAGATTTCGAGATAATCCCGCCCATGGCATTCCATGGCTGAATTCAGACCCTGGCGATTGACATTTCGTGATCATGCCGCCCATGGTATCTGAACTAGCAGAGTGCTTACATGCCCCCAGTAGGATATTTAAATATCCTAAGAGACAAGCACCGAGGAGACGATATGTTGTTACGCATCTTCGAGGGGAATTTTTCGCCTCTCCGCACTGGGAACTCGTCCAAATCAACTTGTGTTGATTGGCCGCTCCTAATCTAGGTGACTTTTTCGTAACATTAAACGCTTTTGCGTGATTTTGATATTTAGGCGCACTGAACCAGATTGTGTGTGAATTTGGGGTGCTTAGGTTACCGAATCCCACAAATCGGAGGTCATTTAGCAAGGCCGAATACTTCCTAAGCCTTATACCTAATACTTAAGCTTCACATTTTCTCGAACCTGTTGAGGATTATCCAGATTTTAGCAGATAAGTGAATTTTTAAGCTAAAGAATCTAGCCCAAGAGGCCTAAGACTAGCGTTCCGCTAATCTCTTGTTATGTCTCCTTAGCACTTTTCTTTTATTTCTTTTCTTGATCTGGTCTAGAACTTCAATTAATTCCTTAATCTTTTACTAATGACTATTTCTTTTTATTTTCATTTTGTGCTCCTTTTTGTCATTTTACTCTTTTTCTCCTCCTTATGAATATGTGGCTCACAAAATTTCCTCCCTCCCCCCATGTTTTTGTTCTTTTTCATAATTTTTCAATTCTTTTGTGTTTTTGGCATGTGAATTTTTTTGTGTGAGAATCCTTCTGATTTTTTTCTTGGTTCTGTATGTATGCACTTTATCACCCTCCCATGCCTAAGTTTTGCAATGTCCTCATTGTAAATTAGGTGGGCTCGATTTCAGCTTAGTTCATGCATTAGGACAGGTGTGTGGTGAGTGAATGGGTCGAGGTGACTTGTTGCAAACGATTTCTAATCTTGGGTAGGGATACCTGAGGTGAAGTCGGTTGTTCTAATGGATGAACCCTAACGTGCAATATGAATTCCGCATAGAGATGTCAGAAAAGGTTTCGGGTTTTTCAAAGATTGACGGGTTGCCTCCCTTTAAGCGCTGAGTTTTACGCCATCAGCTGGGCACAATGAGCTCAAGAGGAATGGAGGGTAAAGGATGACTCAGCAAAATCTATATCGGTCATGTCAATCAACGGTTTGAGTGTCTGACCATTCACAACAAAGGGTTCAGAATTATGGCTAAGTGGGCTAATTTCAATGACTCCATTTCCAAAGATTTGTCGGACTAGGTAAGGTCCGACCCACTTAGATCGTAGCTTTCCTGGGAATAATTTGAGTCGGGCATTAAAGAGTAAAACCTTTTGACCAAGATGAAAGACCTTTCTAGAAATGTGTTTGTCGTGAAAAGCTTTAACCCGTTCTTTGTAAATTCGTGAGTTCTCATACACGTCGTGGCGTAATTCATCGATCTCGCTTATTTGAAGTCTTCTGTGCGTTTCAGCCATAGAAAGATCTAGATTACAATTCCGTACTGGCCAATAGGCTTTATGCTCCAATTCGACAGGGAGGTGACATGCCTTCCCGTACACTAGTCTGAAGGGAGACATTCCTAATTGGGTCTTGTGAGCGATCCTATAGGCCCACAATGCTTCCGGAAGTCGAGAAGACCAATCTTTTCTATCAGGTCGAACAGTAATCTGAAGGATCTTCTTGATCTCTCGGTTAGATAGCTCAGCTAGACCATTAGTTTGGGGGTGGTAAGGAGTAGAGATTCGGTGTGACACCCCGTATTTGATCATCAGTGACCTAAACTGAGCGTTAGTGAAATGGGTCCCTCCCTCAGAAATTATAGCACATGGGATCCCAAACATGGAGAAAATGTTTTGATGAATGAATTTTATAACAACTTTTTGATTGTTGGTTCGGGTCAGAATGGCTTCTATCCACTTGGACACGTAGTCAACTGTGAGTAAGATGTATTCGAAGCCATCCGAGATCGGGAAGGGTCCCATGAAATCAATCCCCCAGACATCAAAAATTTTGCATACCAAGATTGGCTGTAGAGGCATCAAGTCTCGATGGCTCATGTTGCCCAGAGTCTGGCAATGGGAACATGCCTTACAGTGATCGTATGCATCCTTGAAAATTGTGGGCCAGTAAAAGCCACACTGGAGGACTTTTGATGCAGTTTTATGTCCTGAGAAATGTCCACCGCATGCCTGGTCATGGCAAAATGAGAGTATGTCTTTGATCTCCACTTCCGCGACGCATCGTCGAATTATCTGATCAGCACCAATGCGGAATAGATACGGGTCTTCCCAAAGGTAATACTTGGCATCGGAAGGCAATTTGTCCTTCTTGCCCTTCAGCCAATCAGACGGAATCTGATGTGATGCTAGGTAATTTACTATATCTGCGAACCATGGAAGACTTGTATTGATAGTCAGGAGGTGCTCATCAGGAAAATGTTCTGTGATAGGTCCGAAAGGGTCAATTATCTCAGAAGGAAGGCGGGACAAGTGACAGCTACCACATTTTTCTTTCTCGCCTTGTCGCGAATCTCAAGGTCAAATTCTTGCAACCGCAAGATCCACCGAATTAATCGAAGTTTCGCGTCCTTCTTTGCAAGGAGATGCCTCACAGCTGTGATATCTGAGTATATGATAACACGGGAACCCAGAAGGTATGATTTAAATTTTTTTAGGGCAAATACTACAGCTAGTAGATCTTTCTCAGTAACCATATGTTACGCTGATCCTCATCCAATGTTTTGCTGGCGTAGTAAATGACCACAGGTTTCCCATCAATTTTCTGCCCCAAAACTGCTCCTACAGCGAAGTCAGATGCATCGCACATGATCTCAAAGGATTGAGACCAATCAGGGGACTGTAGGATCAAAGCTTGGGTAACTCGGTCACGTAGGATCTCAAATGCTTGAGTGCATTCCTTGGAAATTTTGAAAGGCACATCCTTGAAGAGAAGATTGGTCAGGGGGCACGATTTTGGAGAAATCAGGGATAAATCAACGGTAAAAACCGACGTGCTCGAAAAAAGATCGGATGTCCTTAATCAAGCTAGGCATAGGGAGCTTGGAAATCAGGTTAACCTTAGCTCGATCCATTTGGATGCCTTTCTCCGAGATTAAATGTCCCAAGACAATTCCCTCAGGCACCATGAAATGGCTCTTTTCCTAGGAAAGAACCAAATTCACATTGATGCACCGCCTAAGTATTTGGACCAAGTGTTGGAGGCAATAGTCAAATGATGCTCCAAAAACTAAAAGGTCATCCATGAAGACTTCCAGATAGTCACCTACCATATCTGAGAATATGGCAAGCATGCACCGCTGAAAAGCTGCAGGTGCATTGCAGAGACCGAGAGGCATCCTTCGAAACACGTACGTCCCGAAGGGGCAGGTGAATGTGGTCTTTTCTTGGTCCTCTGGATGGATTGCCACCTGGTTGTAACCGGAGTACCCATTAAGAAAGCAGAAGAACCTATTTCCCACTAGTTTCTCGAGGATCTGATAGATAAATGGTAGTGGGAAATGATCCTTCTTCGTGGAGGAATTGAGTCTTCTATAATCAATGCAGACTCTCCACGAGTTAGCTAACCGGGTAGGAATGACTTCTCCGGCTTCAGTCGTGATAATGGTAAGTCCTGCCTTTTTAGGCACCACCTGTATTGGACTCACCCAACGACTGTCGGAGATCGGGTAGATGATCCCTGCATCTAACCACTTTATGATCTCCTTTTTCACGACCTCCTGTTGGTTAGGGTTTAGGCATCTTTGCATTTCTCTTGAAGGTCGTGTGCCTTCTTCTGTGTAGATTCGATGTGTGCAATATGAAGGGCTTATACCAGTCAAATTATCGAGAGTCCATCCAATTGCTCTACGATGTTGCTGGAGAATAGAAATCAAACGGATTTCCTGGTCAGGTGTGAGTTGAGAGTTGATAATCACAGGAAACATCTAATTCGAATCCAAAAAGATGCACTTCAGATGTTCGGGAAGGGTCTTGAGTTCCATGATAGGATTATCAGCAGCAGCGGGTGGTTCGGGGTTTGTATCAGGAATAAGGGTAGGAGTCATAGGTGTGTCTAGATCATGTTCTCACTCCTCTATTAGCGGGTTTTGATTCACTAGTGGTTGATCAGGGATAATCAGGTTGTCCTCTATATGCAATTCATCAACCACGGCTCTGATATCACATATTTCCTCTATAACTCCGGAATTAATCCCTTGTTGGACCTTAAAAATGTCAATCTTCAGGTTTTGATTCCCAAATTTTAATTCTATCTAGCCCTCTTCGCAGTTTATGTTGTCCGTAGCAGTGGCCAAAAAGGGTCTCGGTAATATGATTGGTGTGTCCCTTGGGTTCTTAGGTGCATCCATGTCCAGTACTATGAAGTCCATCGGGAAATAGAAATCTCATACCCTAACAATGACATCCTCAAGTATTCATCTAGGTGACTTGATGGATCGATCGGCTAACTACAATGTCACCTCAGTGGGTTTAAGTTCAGATTCTTCAAGGTGGTCAAGGAGGGATGTAGGTATTAAATTTATGGAGGCACCTAGGTCTAGTAAGGCTCTATCAAATTGGGTTTCACCAATTTTATAAGAAATCAAGGGAGTTCCTGGGTGTTTAGCCTTGGGTGGGAGTTTTCTCAAGATGATAGAGCTGGCTTTCTCTAATAGTACGATTGGATTCCCATCCTTGGTTCGCGGCTTACGTTTAGGGGTACATATGTCTTTCAAGAATCTTGCGTAAGCCGGTATGTGGCGAATTGCATCCATCAATGGCATGTTTATCTGGAACTGTTAAAAGAGCTTGACCAGATCCTCCTCGGGGGCCATGGGTTTGGTTATCCTTTTTCCTTTCGTTAAGGCCTCAGGAAATGGGATCCTAGTTGGTTCCTCTAGGATAGGTCCAGGTTCTTGATCTAGGACAGTGGTATCTTGAATAACTATCCTAGGGTCTTGGCTATTATCAGGCTTGGAGTGGTTCGGATAATGTGGGTCATGGGTTGTTTTACCACTACGTGTTGTTACAGAGTTTAATCCAGCCTGATTTTGGTTTGGGTTTGGTAGGAGGGGTGGCCGCTGTTGGAATCCCACATAAGAAGTCAAAGCCTCCATCCCGTCTGGCGATGGAGCAGTAGGGGCCTGATAAATCAAATGTGCATGGCCTGAATTTGGATTCATAGCGCACCTCTGGGTCGGCACGTTATTTGGGTTGGGCAGAGGTTGCGAAGGAAGGGTGCCAGGTTGGCAAGAATTTGCCATCTGGGCCAGTTGGTTGCGAACCTCTGTGATCTCGTCCTTGTGCTGTTTTTGCATTGCCGCATTCGTCTTTTGAATGTCAGCCAGTGCTTGAAGGATAAGAGTCAGTTGATCCTGGTTTTGCCTGGATTGGTAGGTGGGATTGGGCCGAGGCTGAGGCGGCTGATATGGATGAGGGGCTTGTGGACGGGGTTGAAATGGTGGTCTTTGAGTCTGAGAAT
This sequence comes from Thalassia testudinum, assembly GCA_037157565.1. NCBI lineage: Eukaryota > Viridiplantae > Streptophyta > Magnoliopsida > Alismatales > Hydrocharitaceae > Thalassia > Thalassia testudinum. The sequence continues at coordinate 16,622,084 of JAZHRO010000063.1, forward strand.
TTCCTGCCCACTGAAAGTTAGGATGATTTCACCATCCAGGGTTGTAGGTATTGGAGAATGGGTCATTCTGGATGGCGTTGAGGTCCTCACAGTTCTGAGGAATGTCAGGAAAGTCAGAATACGAGGGTTCAGAGTTCCCCCAACTCAAGTAGAATGGATCAGAGGTCACTCTAGTCTGAGAGGCAGACGGGGGTGGATATGGGTCCATCCCCTTGGCAGATTGGTGATAGATGTTTTGCACAGTTTCCCTTGCCAGAGGTGGTCGTGCAAAAGAGTTTTACGCAGATTTGGCTTGCTGCAAATGCCGAGTTAGCTCGTCCACCTTCTTTTCTATGATAGAAACCTTGTCCAACCGTCTGGCCATTAGTTCCAAGTCGACGGAAGTGGACAGGTCCTGCATCTCATGTGTCCCTCTCAGATTCGTCGATGCGCGGACATTCGTCCTGTCGAATAAGCCCATGGAGTCATTATTTATGGAGTTCTCGCACATGTTTTCAAGAATCTCCCACACCATGTCCTCATGTTGACCCATGATGTTTCCTCCGCACGTTGCATTGATGAATAAACGAATATTTTCACGGAGTCCCTGGTAAAAAGACTGGACTTGTTCCCACTTAGGAACTCCGTGATGGGGACACTTTCGCATGAGATCTAAGAATTGATCCCATGCTTCGTGAAGAGGTTCTCTCGGTTGTTGAGTGAAATGAGTGATCTGGCGGCGCAAGGCATTCGTCCCACCAATAGGGAAGAATTTTTTCAAAAATTCGGACTGAAGTTCCTCCCATGTGTTGATCGGACGGGTCTGAGTTTGATACCAATGTGCGGCCTTGACCAAGAGGGAGAACGAAAAAATTTTCATGAGTAGCATATCCTGGTTTTGTAGATCTGACCCGAAGGTCTGGGCCAGATGCTTAAGTTGTTTAATGTGTTGGAATGGATCCTCAGAGTTAAACCCATGAAACTTCGGTATGGCATGAATCATATTGGGCTTCAATTCAGAGTCAGGTCCTCCAATCGGGATTCGTACTCGAGGTTCGATCGCCACCGCAGCGGGATTATAGTGATCTAGCATCATAGGTCGCTACGGTGGGTTTACAAAGTTTTGAAAGAGATCATTAAGGCGTTGAAGTTGGTGTTCAAGGTTATTTTCCTCTTCAATGGGTTGTGCCATGATGGAAGAAGAAGGAGCACCAGGGTCTAAACCAGGTGAAAGATTTATGTGGTGGGGTTGCTGCACAAACAAGGGCGTCGAGGCTTGGCCTCGACGAGAGTGAATTTCTAAAGGAGGTCTTAAGGGTGGTCTTAAGGACCTCCTACCAAACATGCACCGAAGAATGTGATGAGATTAGAAGGTGCTGGACCCAATCAAGACACCCAAAAATTGTTGGGTGACTATAGAGGTTCGGGGCGGATGGAACCCTTAGTCAGAAAGGTCGTCCACTTGAAAAATACCTGGGCAGTCAGAGAGGGAGAGTCCCGCAAAGACCCCTACACGGTAGAGCGTCCTCACGAGTTGTAGGGTTTCCCCCACCCGACCTCTCTTGTCACTGCGGTTCCAGGTAGACCAGAATGGGGACCTTGACCTCTTAAGTCTTCCTTTTTTTACTTTAAGATCAAGGTGCTTAATGTTCCACTTGAACTTTTAGGTATTTTGAGTGAAAAAGTGACCTAATTTTAAGGTTGGTTGTCCCAAGGGATCAACTTCACCTCTTGTTCCTTTGAGAGCTTTTAGGTCCTTTCTTTTAGAGTTCAAATGGATTAAAAGCCTGATTTGTTTAGGGTTCCTCTTGTATAGATCTTTTCAAACAAGGTTTAGGCACACCTCTTTTTGGAAAAATTTGTTTCTTTGTCTAAGATAAGATGTCTCTCTAAAAACCCTAGCTTTTTAATCCTTAACTTGGCTCTAGTGGGTCCAATTTAGTTGCCGCAGAATTTAGTACCTAGGGCTCAACCAAGAAAGTTTGAGCCCTAGTTACCTTAGTTGGATGAGCAGATAAAAATGTGTTGAAATGAAAATCAGGCAACTTGATGAGTTACTAAATATGAAACAGGTAGCCCTAAGTTGATTGTTCTTTTTTTTTCTTTTCAGATTTTGAGGGAGTTAAGAGAGAGAGCTTATGGAAATTACCTGTTCCGTGGAGTGTCTGTTGTGCAGCTGCTCTTCATTCCTTTTTGCTTTCCGTCTGTAATAAGCACAACAAAAGAGAAGAGTTAGGTCAAATATTGGATCAAAAAGTTGTAATCAAAAGCTTTAAAAGTGCCCGTTGCTCCCTGGCAACAGCACCAAAATGTTGATCGCGCTTGATCGGGTTTTAAAGAATAACACGTTGTAATATAGCCAAAAAAGCGTTGAAAACAAATAAAGAATTTTTTACTCGAAAATCGGAGTATCCGTGGTCGAACACAGGGAGCAATCTGAGTACTTTTAAAAATTAGAGAATACAACTTTTAAATGAAAGACAATTGATTCACAGAGATTTAAAAAAAAGAATTGCTAAGAAAGAACAGGATTAGACATCTGATTTCTGTATTAGACATCTTAAATGTAAGGCTTCTTGCTGTTCTTCTTCTTCTTCTTGCGTGTGCCTCTGATCTTCTTCTTTTTCTGCCTTGCTTCTTTCTCTTCTGTCTTTTCCTTCTTTCTTTGTCTTCTTCTTCTTCTTCTTTGGATTCTCTTTTCTTTTCTTCTGCGAAGGCTTTTTCTTCCTTGGTCTTTCTGCCTTGCCTTCTTTTCTTCTTTCTTCTTTCTGCCTCGCTCAGCCTCCTCTTCAGAGTTTCTTCTTCTCTTCTCCTTCTTGCAGCTGAGCTTCTACTCTTCTTTGCTTGGCCTGCCTGCTCACAAGACAGCAAAACCTACCCGCTTCCCTCTACCCCCACGTATCTCTCTCTCTCTCCAAACCGCTCACAGGAAGCTCTCCTAGAGCCACGGGTTAACGGGTTGGGTTGCGTACCCGGGACCAGGCGTGCCGGCGTGTATGGTACGCGAGGTGTGCACGGGTGGTGTCGGGTCGGGTCCACCGGGTCCGCGAGGTGAAACCGCGGATGGGGCGGGTGAAGGGTGAGGGACCTCACCCCAAGTGCTTTCGGAGGAGAAGAGAGAATATGACAAAATCAATTTAAACCGCACCTGTGCCTCGTAGGTTATCGATGTGGGACAATTAGTCCCGCCTTCTTTCGCGTGCACCCGCAGAACTCTTTTCTTCAATGGCCAAATCTGCGGACTTCGTTGCGTTCCTCGCTGGACCAGATGTCTTCGCACTGCCTCCCCGACTGAGCTGCACCTGAAGCCTGGATGTCCTGAAGCCTGGAGTGAGCTTGAACCTTCTTCGAGTCATCGTCAATGGCGACAGGAGCTTGAGAACTGTCAAACACGAATACGGCCTATCGGCCTAATCAGATCACCAGGGAACCTGCGCCTTGTCACGGTGAAGGTGGTGCATGGTGCAGTAGGTCGTGGGGCGGCCTAAGCGTGCTTGCCTTGGTCGTCCTATGGCCGGAGATGTGGGTGTGTTCGGGGGAGCGTTGAGTGGGTGTAGAGCGGCAGTGGGTGGGAGGAGGGTGTTCAGCGTGGTGAGGTGGAGCCTCTGAGTTGGTCGGCGAGTCGTGCGGAAGTGTCGAGCGACAGGAGCGACTCGCTGGAGGTTGGCCAGAGGGGTGGAAGGTGGCGGTGGTCAGGCATGGTCGAGGGGTAATTAAATGAAATGCAGTGGGGAAAAGAGAGAGAGGAAGATGGGGAATGTATCTGGACTGTTGTGGGAGAGAAGGAGGCAGCGGAATGGATGGCTCGTAGCTGCCGTCGTCGTAGAAGAAGCACCCTGAGGGAGAGAGTGGCGACGAGGAAGAGGTTGGGGAAACGCGCGCTTGGTACGGCGCGACGCGGGGGTAGGAGGCGAAGTTGACTCTGCTGCTGGTATGGTAGCAGAGCGACGAGAAGGAGGGGAGGAGGTCGTCGGAGCTTACGGGTTCCTTGGCCGGAGATGCAAGAGAAGAAAATTTGGGGGAATCTCAACCAAGACAAGTCCGAATTTGAGCGGCCTGACTTGGGGATTCCTTTATAGGTGCTGGCCGAACTTTCTAGTGCGTGGAGGGCACACAATCATCTCCGACGGCTCGTCGGAGAAGGAAAGTGGGTGGATACCCAAATCTCTCATGTGTTCGCACGAGCGATTGGGATCAAATCAGTGATCATGGCAGGCCTCAGATGGGAGGGAATTCCTCAGAGAATCTCCCTTCCATTTCTGGGAGGGGATCTCTGAGGAATCTGAGAGTATTCCCTCTCTAATCCTTGCTGGAGAAGGATTTTGCCCCAATAATGGTGGAAGGACCTGAATGTAAGGTTGGCGAGGAAGTTAGGGGGCTCTCTGCAAAGATATTCAAAAGATAGGGACCAAATTGTGATTTGGGTGTACTAAATTGCAAAGTATGTCAAGAGGACCTCCCCTTAGGTCCAAATTTTGGTATAAACCTAATTTTGACATAAGGAATCCAATGTTGAAGTTGGATTTTAGGTTTGACTATGTTTGACTAGACATTTTACGTAAAAACCCAAATTAGGTTAATTGATGAGCTAGGACCCTAATCTAGGTCAAACTGGGTTCCAAAGGCCAAATTAAGTGTTATAAACCCTAGGGGATATTTTTTCATGATTTTTGGAGGGTTTACTTGATTTTTATCCTGACCGAAACCTTGTTGATTTAAGCGGATCTATTTTAGGGTTATCAAATGTCATTTAATTCCTAGATTACACATAAACCCATTTCTCATTGACTCAACCCACTTTTTATCTTATTTAGACCATTTGACCTATGTTTTTCCTCTGAGAAATCCCGTTTATGTGCTGCAATGGTAAAATTGCAGTTTTAACCTTTATTTCATATTTTCTTCTCAGAACACTTATTTCTCCATTTAAGCCCTCTTCTAGGTTATGTAGGAGCTTTTATTCTCTTTATTATGTAAAAATGAGCTAGTTATGGCTCATGATGAGGCTCTCATCATCCTACCCCATCCTCTATCCTCCAGCTACATCCTCCTTCATCCTGCTCCTCACCACCTTCCTTCAGATAACGTCAGAGTGAGCCATCCTCCGAGCGACTGTCGAGGGTGATTCTGTCACCTCTTTCTATCTTTATTGCTTTCATAGTGTAATCTTTCCCGCTTTCCTAGTTGTAGCAAATGTTTGATCTAGAAATATATGTGATTCTCTCTCTTATATTTTGCAAGTAGATTAGCTAGATAAGCAAATGTCGATTTGATCTCTTGTTCTATAAAATATTTCATAAAAATTATAAAAGATAAAAATGAAAAAAAAATTACAAATGAAATGCGAATTCTTCAAAACCAAACATTCGCATCCCCGTGTTCGACTCGAGACTCATATTTTGAGTTTTCGTTATAAATTGTATCTGATAGCGAGTTTTGCGAACTACGATGACAAGTCCTCGAAACCCCGATTTCAACCACACGAAACACACTCCATCATTTTGATGTACATGTTTCTCTCGTTTGCAATCAGGGTTAGGAGTAACCTGTCAATGTAGTCGCAAAACTAGTTATCAAATAAAATTTTACCGAAACTCCAAGGGAGTCCTAGGTCGAACACAGGGAGGCGACGTTTACTTAATTAGAAAATCACGCTTCGTTTGGTTTGTTTTTGTTGTTTTACTTTTGTTATGTTTTTTTGTTCATTTTTATAAAGCAAGAAAATAATGTAGATCACAATGGAGATAGAAGCAAGTACGAAATATATTGCACAAATGTTTATTACAATAATCTAGAAAGCATGAAAAAAGAGAGAGGTGAGAAAGAATCTCCCGAATCAGCTATTCAGCGGGATGACGACACTTGGAGGTAGCTTGGAAGGAGTTGGAAATCTGGATGACGTACATGAGATGCAGGACAATGTTGGGTAGAGGAAAGCTTCAGCGTGGCTCTACAATGGAGGTAAGGAGGCAGAGATGATCTGCTGTCGGAATGGAGGCGGGAGGACAGCCCTACGGTGACTAATGTAAACATGTTTACATTGCAAAAGATGTCTATTTATGCATGTTTTTAAGCATAGCATTGCCTTACATACTATAAATATTGCATAACATGCATCATCTTGCATTTAGAATAGTTTGAATAAAATGGAGGTTAATTATCTCCTTTTATGTTCAGGAACAGGGAAAATTTTTATTAGGGCATCAGATCGAAGATCCAACTATACAGTTGTGATCAGGGCGACGATTGGAGTCAACAACTCCAAAATAGCCTTAATCAGACATCTTTAGCATCAGATAGAGATCTAGGAACCCTAGAAGATCAAGGGCCAAGATGGTGTGAATTCACACTTCAAATGACAAATCCGACCACGCGGATAGTTTCAAATCGACGATCGCAACCTAATGGCGTGAAAATCGACTCAATCTGACAACCGTGGCACCATCTACATCATCCAGAAGATGGATGGCCAAGATGGCGCCACGTGGTGCCATCTCCACCGCCCAATCGGCCGCTACACCCGCCACACCGTCTCTTCTTCGACAATTCTCCACTGTTGGATGCACATCCAATGGCTGTAAGCGTGCACACACAAAACTCAAAGCACGACACAAACACGCTGATAGAGCATTAGTCGAACGTGCTCTCGAGAAGGCGAGGCACACGTTCGACTCCTCGTGAGTAGCTGCTGAGGTGCGGTGTGCAGGCGTGATTGACTACTCGATTGCGATCGAGTGATCACACACGCGAAATAGCTTTCATGCCATGTTGTACACCCGCGAGTGACGCGCCATCACACGTGCTAGCATGCATTGAGGAGGGAGCGGAGAGGCGAGTTAAGCCGTCTGATGTCACGATCGGAAAGCTAAGATTCGTAGATCATGAACGTGCGTTACACAGGCGAGCAGGCCCGTGTGCTCCGCCCCACGTCACCCATGATGGGGTTTTAGCGATGGTTTTATCTGTCACTAAAGACCCCTTGTTTAATGTTTTGAGATTTAAATGACCAAATTGCCGTCACTCCTTCCTTCTATTCTCTCCCTCTCCAAAGATCAAGAGAAGCTTGTCCCACACCCGGGATGCTTCTCGCGAGATAAAGTCAAACTTTCGTCCCCCTTTTAGAAGCGGATCCCGCGACAATGATGACGTGCTACTCCATTCTCATTTTTTTTGCTTCGTCCTCCTTCGTCCTGCTCCATTCCCTGTCGTCCAGGCGTCGTCCCATCCAACTCGTCCTCCAAGCGACTGCCGAGGAGCATATCTCTCTCCCCATTCCTTTTACTACTTTCTAGAATAGATTTACTACTTTCTAGTGCAATCATTTTCCAACTTTCTAGTCATAATGTTTAGTGTAATGAACAATCCATCTGATAATGAATTCCATGTTCATTCCGCATCATTTTATAATTTTTATTTGTAACATTCTCTCTCTTTCTCTCATTCTCTCTCTCTCACTTCTATTTAGTGTAAATAGATAGATAGTTTCTAGTCAATTAAATCAAACGTCTGCCTCCTTGAGTTCGACCTGGGATTTCTATTTCGGTATAAATTGTATTTGTTGAACACTAGTTCTTTGGCAGGTTTTCAAAACCAAACACGTTAGCATAGAAACTCGTAGCATTCAACATTTTGGCACCGTTGCCAGGGAGGTGACGCTCTTTGATTTTTTTTCTCACGTTTTCCAACTTACGAATTATTTACCTCACTTCTCTCCTTTCTTATTGTGATTTTAGGTACTCTTTTGAGATGTGCAAAAGCGGTAGATTGGAGTAAATTGCTATTGAAGGTTTCGTAAGTTATTCCCCACCTCCCACCCATTAGTTTTCATTTCACAATATAATAACACAAACATCAATCAACCTAGGTGTTCTTATAAACTCTAATGCTAGTTTTGTTTGTTTGTTTGACACCTACACTCGTCCCAACCTCTACATTTAAAAGAAAAAATTTTAAAATAAAATCTCACAGAGGTACATAGCCTCATCTGATTTTCAAACTCAACTGGTAAATCTATCTTTGGAGCCGGTACACACATCCAAATGCATAATTGAGTAGAAATCAGATTAGGTAATCATTTATGTGCATAATTAAGTGGTGCAACAGGCCAATTATTTGAGTTGATTGGGCCGCACCACTTCAATTAAAATCAAATTATCAAGTAGCTACCACATAGGTTCAACTTTTAGGGATTTACCAGGCACTTCACATTCTTTTAAGTTTTAAAGGAAAACATCTTCACCTGTGCTTTGCAAACCTGGTGTCCCAAAAAAACTTGTTTGAAAATACCTAAAGTTGAATCGTAAAAGCTACTAAGCAAGATTTGAACCCTAAAATTCATTGCATCAAAAGTAATATTGCTTGAAAACCACTGGTTGTGCACGCACACACACATCAATCAATCATTAAGGGAATAACCCAGATAAAGGGCCCATTACATTCTAAAGAACATTCAAACCTAGCTCTAAATAAAACAGAGTAGACGTTAACCTTAAGGATTTGACTCACTCTTTAGAGCCTAGAATGAGATTATTTTCGATTAGTCTGTTTCTACTGTTCAATCTAATGTCTAGCTAGGGGAGCAAAATCAAATGATCGTGGCTAGGGGGTACACTAGGAACCGGAGGTGCAAGCCGAAGGAAGAACCTTCTCCCCAGTCCCTCCTTCTAGCTGGTTGGATTGAACAGATAGAAGTAGATCAAATCGTTCCTTTATCTCAAAATGGGTTGTGGGAGTCTCTAGGTCTTTAGGCTAGCCCACTTAAGGACAAGTTTGATTGGTTGTATTGCAAGGTGATTTTCTTCCTCCCGTTTATCATGAATCCTTCCACATATTATACTCATTCCCGCTCTTTCCCTCCTGTTTTGAATTATCCTCAACATGACGATTATCCTGACTCGTACTGTAATCAACCATCAATTAGTTGGGATACTTCGTATTGGGGATACAGTTCCAGACCTCCGTGTTTAGGGTCTAACCCTGAACACTATGATTGTGATTTCTATCCTTCTTAGAGCCACATTGATTATAGATCGTCATCCTTTCATGGACAACATAATACGATCTACAATAAAGAAGGATACACTGATCTTTAGCTATCCTCTGATTACACTACATTTTGGTCATCATCACCTTTTGAACAATCAGAAATGACCTATTATCAGGAAGGGTATAACGAATCTCAATTCGTTAATTCCTCTGCACTAAACCCAAACCTACCCAACCTTGAACCAACTCATTTGGTTAGGGTAACCAGGTTCAAGATAAGGTTCTGGCTCACTTAAGGAATATCATACAATCTATAGAAGTTTAGCCAATACCTTCTATTGAGAAATTGGAGCCCCTGATTGGGATGATTGATGATTTGAATAAGTATTTGTTGGATTGGCTCCAGGATGTTAAGGATAAGAACCTGGGTGAGTTTCTACTTGGGAAGTTAGCAAAATTGAGGATGAGATTTGTGGTTGCTTTAGTTCAATCGTGGGATGATTCCCTATATGAAACCCCTTCAGGTGAGCAAATGTCAGAACCCGCTCAGGCACCTATTGGGGGGAATATGTGTTACGAGGCTAACCAGATTAAATTAGAGCAACCAATTAAGGATGATTTGATTTCTTCACCTAAGATCCCTGAGCCAAGGTACAAGGAAACATATGTCTCCATGGATCAGAAAGTAACAGATGATTTTAGGATATACATTAATACGGATCTTGATATCTTTTATTCTGATGGTGAAGATTCAATTTGCGAAGTCTTACGCAGTTTACAGAATATGATTTCTGTGAGACGATTTGGCCTGAGGAATCTAAAAGATCATTTGATAGCCCAATAACTTAGGAAATTGATTTTATTAGGGCTCACATTACGGATCCGGAATTGCATTTTCTGGAGGATTCAATCAAATGCCCTGATTGTCAGTTACACACCATTGAGCTTATCGATGATTCTGTCTTTGGGATAACTAGACCCAAGTCAATTCTGATTCAGCCACACCTTTTAGACTTGGAAATTTCAGACAGGGTGATTAATAAGTAGGAGGTTCTGGAATTTGACATTTTGAATGAAGAGGATAGGAGCTGGGAAATTTTGATTTGGGAAGACAATTTCGGAGGAAATAGAAGATCGAGTCTAAGGGTTTAATTTCATTTGAAACCATTAAACAAGGACCCTTACGACATCTGTTCTGAGGATGTTCAGCCCAAGCACACATTCAATGATTATCCTTTTGTGCTTGAATTCTTTGTAACCTGACTTTTTGGTCTTAGGTTGCATCCTCATAAATCGTAGGCCCGACCCCACCTGCAAACTAAGTTTAGGTTTTGGGTCATTTTTATCCAAAACCTAAGATATTCTCGATTATGGGTATGGGTCTGCACCACAATCTAGTCCACATCTATGAACCTCTACTGGTAGGTCTGAGGTTTCATCTTTTTATTCTGATTCTAACTTGCACCTGTGAATTCTTTATTCCTCTTCTTTGTATAGTGTGCCTAGCTGAAGACACTAAATTCAGCACGTATACAGTTATTTTTAGTTTTGGAGCAGACCTGACATTCATGCAATTCAGGTGCTTTCTATGCTTTTCCACTCTGTTTTGTCTTTTTAATATAATGAGGACATTGCATTGGATAGGCATGGGGGGTGGATATTCATCTCTGAATTTATTCATCAGCTCCGTAGATTTGTTTTATTTTCTTTTATTAAAAAAAAATTGTTGAATTAGGAAAGTGAACTTGGGTTTAAGAAAATTTTCAATCTTAGGAAATACTACATTATGATTTGAACACAAAGACCCTTTAGGTCTTCAGACTTAATCAGCCCGTGTATCCATTAAAATGTGGATTTGTTTTTCGAGTCCTCGCCAACCTGAATTCTATTTTAATTAGAGTAAATAAGTTTGGGTGATAAATACATGACTTATCAACCCGCCCTTTAATTTGCCGAAATTTTGAGTTTTAAGCATCTACACACTATCTCATCACTGACTCGTTGTTTGGCGGTTCCAAAGGAAATTGGGTAGCTAATGAACCTTCTAAGGTGATATGGCTGGCAAGTTATCGTGGGTAACAACCCATAGGTAGGTTGTCCAGAGCCCAGTCACTGGACCTTTCTCTTTTTGTTCCCTGTAGGTAAATCTTAAACCAGGGAAGCCACCTACTTAAAAAAAGATAAAACAAAGATAAAAATAAAAAAAAAAGAATAAGAAAAAGAGAAAAAGAAAGAAGAAATAAGCCACACTTCGTCGCATGAGTATTGCTGGCAAGTTGTCGGTAGTAACAGCTCATCGACTGGTTGTCCAGAACCTAGCTCAATAAATGCACTGAAAATTCCCAAAGCATTTAGGAAGAAGCGGAGAAGTAGAATAAATCGAGGAGATATACACTGGATTCACCTTTGTGTTGACCCCCTAAAAATAAAAGTAGGGAGAAAGCTACCGGTTGTAAAGATACACATTTAGGCAGAATTCTCTTTTTAAGGTCACCTAGAGGCGTAGAAATCTGAAATCCATTTTTGCTGCTAGTCAACGAGTCTATCACATTCACAATAAGATGCTCAGAACTTAGGGTTCTCATCAAATCTTGGGTGAGTTGAATGGCCATAGAAAGCCACTCTTAAACCCTAAAACTTGAAAATCCAAGAAAATTAGAAAAGAGGAAAAAGAGAAAAAGAAAATTTTCTTTGAATAAGGCGAGGGCTTGAGGCGGTCTGCATTTTGGCAGATACCCAGGGACTATTGTATCTTTGAAAGTTCATATCCTAAGTAGACATTTTCTTAATGATTGAAAATAACTCTTGCCCAAATAATCCAACCTGATTCCTTTATAAATAGCATGTAGTTTTTGGTAGGGACAAGCAAAAGATAGGCATGGGGGTGTGATGTAAACATGTTTACATTGCATAACATGTCTATTTATGCATGTTCTTAAGCATAGGATTGCATTATATACTATAAATATTTCATAACATGCATCATCTTGCATTTAGATTAGTTTGAATAAAATGGAGTTTAATTGTCTCCTTTTATGTTCAGGGATAGGGAAAACATTTTATCAGGGCCTTGGATCGAAGATCCAACCATACATATGTGATCAGGGCAACTATTGGAGTTCAATGACTCCAAGATCGCCCTAATTAGACATCTGTAGCATCAGATAGAGACTGGGGAACCCTACAAGATCAAGGGCCAAGATGGTTTGAATTCGCACTTTAAACGACAAATTAGATCACACTGATCGATTTGGATCGACGATCGCAACCTAACAACGTGAAAATTGACTCAATCCGACAATTGTGGCACCATATACATCATCCAGAAGATAGACAACCAAGATGGTGCCATGTGGCGCCATCTTAGCCACCCAATTGGCCGCTATACCCGCCGTGCCCTATATTCTTCGTCGATTCTCCGTCGTTGGATGCACATTCAATGGCTGTAAGCCCGTGCACACAAAATTCAGAGCGTGGCACAAACGAGTTGATAGCGCGTTGGTCGATTGCGCTCCGAGAAGGCTGCTCGCGCGTTCGACTCCTCGCTAGCAGCTACTGAGGCACAGTGAGCGAGCATGATTGACCACTTAATTGTGATCGAGTGGTCGCACGTGGGCAATAGCGTTCATGCCGTATCGCACACCAGCATGTGACACGCCATCACACGTGGGAGTGCATGCTGAGGAGCGGGCGGAGAGGCGAGTTAAGCCGTCCGAGCTCATGATCAGATAGCTAAGATTCGCAGATCGTGAATGCACATTACACGTGCGAGCAGGCAAGCAGGCAGCATGCTCCACCCCACGTCGCCCGCAACGGGGCTTTAGGGATGATTTTATCCATCACTAAAGACCCCTTATTTAATGTTTTGAGATTTAAATGGCCAAATTTCCCTCACTCCTTGCAACTATAATAGGAGACCCCCTCCATGTGAAATTCTCATCCCTTCCTTCTTTTCTCTCCCTCTCCGAAGCTCAAGAGAAGCTTGTCCCACACCTGGGATGCTTCTCGTGAGATAAAGTCAAATTTTTGTCCCCCTTTCAAAAGCAGATCCCATGACAATGACGATGTGCAACTCCATTCTCGTTCTTCTTGCTTCGTCCTCCTTCATCCTACTCCATTCCCTATAGTCCAGGCGTTGTCCCGTCTAGCTCGTCCTCAAGCGACCTTCGAGGAGGATATTCCTCTCCCCATTATTTTTATTGCTTTCTAGAGTAGATTTACTGCTTTCTAGTGTAATCATTTCCCGCTTTCTAGTCATAGTGTTTAGTGTAACGAACAATCCTTCTGATAATGGATTCCATGTTCATTCTACATCTCTTTTTGATTTTTTTTTGTAATATTCTCTCTCTCGCTCTTCTATTTAGTGTAAATAGATAGATTATTTGTAGTCAATTAAATTACTTCGTGACAAATAAAATAAACGTGTATTTTTCAATCAAACATCCGCCTCCTTGAGTTCGACCCAGGATTTCCATTCCGGTATAAATTTTATTTGTTGAACACGAGTTCTTCACTTTCATTCTACGACGATAGGTTTTCAGAACCAAGCACGTTAGCGTAGCAACTCGTAGCATTCAATAGTGACCTATGAATGGTGATGGGAAGATGGAGGAATATTTGGTGGGGTAGAGGTTCATTACACTAATAGGAGCCTTGGAAGCTTGAGAGTAAGCTCTAATAGATTGTTGGTAGGCTTGCTAGAGCTGAGGAGTAGGTGGAAGTAAAGTAGAGATGCCTTGGAAGGGAAGGGGTCTAGGTCTTTATATAGTGGATGAGGGAGGCTAAAATAGGCATATGACCAATAGTGACCTCCAGGACGTCGCTATAGGTCCATCTTAACTATCGCTATAGCTAGCTTACGCCTACTCATGCGTGCAGCTGGCCTTACACCTACAAGTAATTAGTGACGGCAGTAAGCGTCACTAAAGGTCCGCCAGGCTATCGTTCAAGGTTGCACCAACTTATGCACTCCCCCACTCAGGGATGGATCAGGCGGGAACCAATGGGAACTGTTGGATCAGAGACAAATGACTGAGATGGCATAGGGATCACGCATTTAGATCGCATGCTTGATGGTACGTCAGATTGGGCGTCTGTCGGCACGTGATCGGATGCGTGCAGATCCCACAGGTTTGATTGTGCCACGTCACCTCCCTCTCTCTAGCTTGATGGCCATCCAACGGGCACAATTTGATTACGGCCACTTTCACGAGATCGCCTCCCCCCACCGAGGGTCAAACTCGTGCTCACAGATTGCGAGTGCTTGTCTTCACTAATGTTCCAAAGCCGCGGTTTGTCGAGTTGAGAGTTGATGCAGTTGCACGGTGTAGAGCACCCCTCATCCTTTGGATTGAGAGATCCAATGACTGAGATCTCCCCTTGCATGAGTGCTAGGGCTACTATTGTTCATGTTGGGTGGTCTGGATGGCGCCACATGGTGCAACCAAGATCGTCCATCTTCTTCGTGTAGAGGGTGCTGCGGAGCTCTGATCGGGGTGATTTTCACGTTGACGGACTACGATCGTCATTCCGAATTCATCCATAAGGTTGGATTCTTCATCTGAAGCCCATAAAGATGTCTCACTATCTCCTGGCCATGTAAAATGGAAGAATTAATGAACATAATATACAGCAACCCCAAATGCCATGCAATGGATTTTACGCAGTATTTATAACATGATATGCAATGCTAAGCTTAGGAACTATCATAAATAAGCATTTTATCATGAATTCATGTGTGTTTATCGTACCCCCGTGCTTACTTTTTCCTAGTCCCTAGCAAAATAACCTAAATGCTATGCATAAAAGTAGAATCAAGATTCTATTATTTAGGCGAAATTCATCGATTTCTTTAGAAAATCTCAACCTCAAGACCTAATTCCAAAAACTCAACAATGCCCGAGTGACTACCAGAATGCAGACCACCTAAGCCCTCGCCTTACTAGAAAAGAGAAAATACACAAATTTTTTTCTTATTTTTCTTATTTTCTAATTTTTTTTTGTTCTTTTGGAGTTTGAGAGTTCCAGGATAACTTTTTACTACTACTCGACTCGCCCAAGACTCGAAAAGGACTCTAAGAGCGAAGCATCTAGTGAAAAGAGTGAAAGACTCGCTAGGCAGCTTTTAAAAAGGATTTCGAGTTTCTACAACCCTAGGTGACCTTCCCTAGAGGTTTATATTTTTGAACGGTAGCTTTCTCCCTACTTTTTTATTTATGGGGTGAACAGAAGGGCGAACCCAGTGTATATCTCGCTGGTTTATTCTACTTCCTCGCTTCTTCCTTAGGTGTTTTAAGAGTTGTGCATTTTTATGAGCTGGGCTCTGGACAACTGGCCAATAGGCTACTACTCACAGCAACTTGCCAGCCATACTCATGTGGTGAAGTGTGGTTTTATTTATTTATTTTTATTTCTTTGTCCTTTTTTTTTAAAGTAGGTGGCTTCCCTGATCTAAGATTTACCTAATGCCAGTACGACGAAAATGGTCTTGTGGTTGGACTCTGGACAACCAGCCAATGAGCTGTTACCACCGACAACTTGGCAGCCATACCATCTTAGACGGTTCATTAGCTACCCAATTTCCAAAATCGTTAAAAGGTGAGTCAGTGCAAAGAGTATGTAGATGCTTAGGCTTAAAGTCCCCTCAAATCAGAGGGTAGGTTGATAAGTCATATACTTATCAACCCAATTATTGACCAGTTTAAAATAAAATTACTTGGCGAGGACTCGAGACTAAGTCCACATTTGAGTGGACTCCTAGGCTAATTAAGCCTAAGGACCTAAAGAGTCTAAGTGTCTAGGTCCTATCATATCATTTCTAAATGTTAATAACTTCCAAATGTGTAAGTTCTCTTCTCCTAATTCTTTTTTTTTATCATTTTTTAATTTTCATTTTCTTTTAAAGAAACTAAAAGAAATTCTATGGAGTTAACAAAATGATATCATGATAAAGTTTCCAACCCCCCATGCCTAAATAATGCAATGTCCTCATTGTAAAAACAAAGACATGAAAAGGCAGAGTAAACTGAATATCACCTAAATTTTTAGAAAATCTGGTCAACTCCGCAGAGAACATGGAATATACACATGTGCTAAATTTAATGCCTTTAACTAGGCATAAAATACATACAAAGAACAAATGAAAAATTCACAAGTGCGGGTCAGAATAAAAATAAAAATAATGATCCTCAGACCATCCAACAGAAGATGTCCACAGATGTAGACCAAGTTGTGGTGCAGACCCTTACCCCAAGGTCGAGTAGTTCTAAGGTTCTGGATGAAAATCATCCTAAATCGAAGGTTGTTAAGCTTGCGAGGCTGGGTCTGTGCTTTTGTTGTGCACAACCCAAGACCAAAGTGTTAGATAATGGGTTAAGATGGTTCAATAGGTTCGGATGTCCTCTTAAAGTTTAGCTCAGGAAGATAATCAGTTATTTCGAGCTTGGGTTGCACGTGAAAGATATCATAAGGGTCCTAGTAGAAAGTAGGTGGTTTTAGGTCAACAGGAACCCTTAAATCCAAACTTCTTTTTCCCTCAGAATTGACCTCCCAAATTTTCATTTTAACATTTCTATCTTCCAAAATCAGGTGCTCAGGCTCTGGGACCTCTAGCATATCATTCACCCCATAAGATTTACCCAAGTTCAGAAATCATGGCTGACTCAGGATTGACTTGGGTACAATGATTTCCAAATCAAAATCAATCCCTTCGAGGTGCAGTTGTGGATTGGGGCTACTGATTGAATCTTCTAGTAAATGAGGATTCGAATCCTCTAAGTTAGCCCAACCGAATCCAAATCTTCAATGAATAGGCTATCAAATGGCTCGTCATGCTCCTTGAGTACGGTTGTCTGACTAAAATCATCTTCCTTAAGCTCAAGTGAGACTTCACTAAGAGATTCTTCTCCCTCAGAGTCAAAGAATTCTTGATCCGCATTTATATATGTGTCAAAATCATGTCATTTCATGAATCAAGGAGACATGTTTCTTCGTTCCCTGGCTCGGGGAACTCAAGTGAGAAACTCGGTTCATTCTCAATGGGTTGCTCTAGCTCAACCTGGTCATCCCTCGTCTCAGAACATGTATCCCCCTGATAGGCACCTGAGTGGGTTCTGACATTAGCTCTCCTGAAGGGGGTTCATCTTGAGAATCATCCCAAGATTTGACTAGGGCAACCATAAATTTCATCCTCAATCTCGATAATTTCCTAAGTAGAAACTCACCCAGGTCCCTATCCCTAACATTTTGGAGCAAATCCAATGGAGAAATATTCATCTCGTCAATCATTTTTATCATAGGCTCCAATGCTTCAGTGCATGGTGTTGGCTGAGCCTCTAAAGATTGGATGGTGTCCCTTAAGTTAGCCAACACCGCATCTTGGGCCTGGTCCACCTGAACTGAATGGTTTGGTTAAGGGTTGGTTGGGTTTTAGTTCATTCTAGGGAAGTAAAGATATTAGGGTTCTCGGCTTCCTTCTAGATAGTAGGGCATCTCAGGCTGTTCAAAGAATGGTGGTGACTTATATTTAGTGGAATACTAGGGAGGGTAGGTGTTATAATCATCATATCCTTACTGATTGTAGATTGGGTTGGTTTGGTCATGAAAGGATGGATATCTGGGAAGGATGGTAATCACAGTCTTGTTGTCTAGGGTTAGATCCTAGAAAATAAGGTCTGGATTCATACCCCCAATCAAAGTTATCCCAGCTAGTGGATGGGTAATTACAAGTCAAGTTGGGATAGTAATCATCTTGGGGATAAGTGGTGGAAGGAGGGTAGAATTAGAAATGTTTGAAAGATGAGGAAGGATACATTATGGAGTAAGAGGGAAATTAGAAGAGAGAAAGGAGCCCTTCAATACAAGCAATAAACCTTATCCTTAGGTGGGTTAGCCTATAGACTTACAAACTCCCAGGACCCATCTTGAGATTATAAACTATTTGGTCTACTTTTATCCGGTCAATCCAACCAATTAGAAGGAGGGACTGGGGAGAAGGTTCTTCCTTTGGATTACGCCTCTAGTTCCTAGTGTACCCCCCAGCCGCGGTCGTTTGACGCTACTCCCCTAGCTAGACATCAAATAGACCAGTAGAAGCAGATTAATAGGAAAAGGTCATAGTTTGAGCCCCGAAGAGTGAACCAATCCTTAAGGCTAACATCTACTCAGTTTTAATTAGGCTTGGGATGATTATGCTCTTGGACTGTGATGTGCCCTTTAGATGGGTTGTGCTTTGATTGATTCAAATGTGTGTGCATGCACAACCAGGGTTTACAAACAAGGTTATTTGATGATGTGTCATTTAGGATTCAACCTTGTTTAGTAGCTTTTAGGGTTTAATCTTTAAGCATATTCAATTGGGGTTCAGTAGGACCCTCTAGGTTTTACAAGCACTGGTGATGATGTATTCCCTTAGAAATCAGAAAAAAAATGTGGAGTGCTTGGTTCAGCCCTAAAAATCAACCCTAAGTGGCAAGCTACTGATGAATCACTTTTATCTTAAGTGGTGTGACCTAAATAGTTCAATCAATTGGCCTATTACACCACTTAGTTAAGGCACGTGAAAGATGTTTGACCTATTTAGATTTCTACTTATTAGTGTGTTGAGTTAGGATGTACCAGATCTGTAGGTCTGATTCTGGTTAAGTGGTGAAGTGGTGCACCTTAAGTCGAGAGTTGTGGGTGTTAATGTGTGTCTCTTTTAGAAAATCCCACAATAGAAGAGTATATTTTTTTGTTTTTTTAATTTATGTTGGTGGGTGAGATGGGTGGAGGTGGCAAACAAACAACCATATCTATCCTAGGGTTTATAAAAAGCACCTAAGTTGATTTGGGTTTGAGTTATTAGTGTGGCGAAATAGAACTAGTGGGGGGGAATGTGGGGGACACTTACAAAGTACTCTACTCTCACTTTACTCCAGTCTATAGCACTTGGATCTCCATGCTAGGGTACCTACAAGATAATGTATCAGAGATAAGCGGGCTTGGTAATACGTCATTACAAAGAAGCGTAGAAAACAAGTAAATTATGTTGCCTCCCTGGCAACGATGCCAAAATGATGTACGTGTTTCACGTATTTGAAATCAGGGTTAAGAGTAACCTGTTGTTGTAGTCGCAAAACTCGTTATTAAATAAAATTTTACCAAAACTCCAAGGGAGTCCCAGGTCGAACACAACGATGCAACGTTTACTTAATTTGAAAATCATGCTTCGTTTTATTGCTTTTGGTGTTTTAGTTTTGTTGTCTTTCCATTTGTTTTTATAAAGCAAGAAAACAAATGGATCACAATGGAGATAGAAGTTAATATGATATATATTGCACAAATGTTTATTACAAAAATCTAGAAAGCATAAAAAAAAGAGAGAGGTGAGAAAGAATCTCCTGAATCGGCTATTCGGGGAGACAACGGTGCCTGGCGGAAGCTTGGAAGGAGTTGGGAAGCAGGACGACAGAGGTGACATGCAGGGGGACATCAGGTAGAGGAAAGCTTCAGCATGGCTTCAGAATGGAGGTAAGGAGGTGGAGATGATCTGCTACCGGAATGGATGTGAGAGGACAACTCCAAGGCGACCTATGAATGGTGATGAGAAGATGGAGGAGTACTTGGTGGGGTAGAGGTTTGTTACACTGATAGGAGCCTTGGAAGCTCGAGAGTAAGCTCTAATGGAGCATTGGTAGGCTTACTAGACCTTAGGATTAGGTGGGAGTAGAGTAGGTAGAGATGCCTTGGAAGGGATGGGGTGTAGGTCTTTATATAGTGGATGAGAGTAGGCTAAAATAGGCATACGACAAATAGCGACCTCCACTATGTTGCTGAAGGTCAAACTCAAGTGTCGCTATAGCCAGCTCATGCCCGCTCACGCGTGCAGCTGGCCTGGTGCCTACGAGCAATTAGTCATGGTTGTAGGCATCACTAAAGTTCCGCCTGGCTATCATTGAAGGTTGTGCCAACTCACGCACTCACCTGCTCAAGGCTGGATCAGCTGGGAACCAATGGTGGTCGTTCGATCAGAGGCGAACGATTGAGATGGCGCGAGGAACACACATTCATTTTGTGCACTCGATGGCACCTCAGATTGGGCATCGGTTGACGTGTGATCGGATGCATGCAGATCGTGCAAGTCTGATTGCACCATGTCGCCTCCCTCTCTGATGCTCGATGGCCATCCAATGGGAGCAGTTCGATTGCGCCCACACTGGCAAGATTGCCTCCTCCCCACTGTAGCACAAACTCGCTCTAGCGATTTGCGAGTGCTTGTCTTCACCAATATGCCAAAGCCATGGTTTGTGGAGTCGAGGGTTGGTGCGGTCGCATGGTCTAGAGTGCTCCTCAGCTGTTGGATTGAGATCCAATGGCTAAGATCTCTCCATGCATGAGTGCTGGGACCACTATGGTTCATGTTGAGCAATCTAGATGGCACCACGTAGTGCCATCTGGACCATCCATCTTCTACTTCTTGTAGAAGATGCTACGGAGCTCTGATCGGGTGATTTTCGTATTGACATACTAAGATTGTCGCTTCGGATTCATTCGTACGGTCGGATTCATCATCCGAAGCCCGTAAAGATGTCGCACTACCTCCTGGTCATGAAAAATGAAAGAATTAATGTACATAATATACAACTATCCTAAATGCCATGCAATGGATGTTATGCAGTATTTATAACATGATATGCAATGCTAAGACTAGGAACTATCATAAATAAGCATTTTATCATGAATTCATGTGTGTTTATCATAGGGTTTATCATTAAGGATAGGGGTTGCGTGAGTTTTTACTTGGGAAATTGTCAAGATTGAGGATGAAATTCATGGTTGCCTTAGTCCAATCTTCGGATGATTCCCGAGATGAACTCCCTTCAGGAGAGCCAATGTCTGAACCCGCTCAGGCACCTATCGGGGGGGACACATATTCTGAGATTGGAGATGACTAGGTTGGTCTAGGGCAACTCATGAGGATGAACTAATCTTCTCACTTGAGATCACCGAGCTAAGGAATGAAGAAAAATGTCTCCATGGACCATTAAATGATAGACAATTTTGAGTCATATATAAATGTGGATCAGGAATTCTTTAATCAAAGGGTGAGGAATCTTTAGTTGAAGTCTCACTTGAGCCTAACAAAAATGATTTTAGTGAGACAAACGTGCTTAATGAGCATGACAAACCATTTAATAGCCTAATAATTGAAGGTTGTGATCTGGTTGGGGCTAACTTAGAGGATCCGAATCCTGATTTACTAGAAGATTCAATCGATAGCTCCATTCCTCAACCATACCCCGAATGAATTGATTATGATTTTGATTTGGAAATCATTGTACCTAAGTCAATCCTGATTCAACCATAATTATTGGACTTGGATTTCTTACAAGGGGTGTACAACAATTTGGAGGTCTCACAAACCCTGATTATGGAGGGTAGAAATTTGGAAATGAAAATCTACGAGGCTTATTCTAAGGGAAACACAATTTTGGATCTAAGGGTTCCTATTGACCTAAAACCACCAACCTTTTACCAGGACCCTTACGATATCTTTAATGTGCAACCCAAGTACGAAACAATTCACTATCTTTCCAAGCTGAACTCTAAGTGGACACCCGAATCTAGTGAATTAGATCTACGTATTGTTTGCCATTTTAGACTTGTGTTGCACACTATAAAATCCCAAGCCTGACCCTGCAAGCATAATGATCTTTGGTTTTGGGTGATTTTCACCTAGTGCCAAAGAACCACTCGACCCTGGGGCATGGGTTTGCACCATAATCTACTTCACATTTGTAGACATCTTTTTCTGGCAAGTTTGAGGATCAATCTTCTAATTTTGATTCTAACTTGCACATGTGAATTCTTAATTTCTTCTTTATTTAGATATTATGCCTGGCTAAAGGCAATAAACTTAGCATGTGTGTATACTTCTTTATCTTTGTGGAGTTGACTGGATTTTCAAGAAATTCAGGTGATATTCTGTTTACTCTACTCTATTCATGTCTTTATTTCTACAATGTGAAAATCGCATCATTTAGGCAAGGGGGGTGAATACTTAATTCTGAAATTATTTCTTTAGCTCTATGGAATTTCTATTATATTAAAAAAAAATACTAAAAATTAAAAATTAAAAAAAATTATAATTAGGAGAAGAGAACTTTGGCATTAAGAGTTGTTAACTTTAGGAGATGATACTTTAGTACCTAAACACTTAGACTCTTCAAATCTTTGAGCTTAGTCAACCTGGGTGTCCACTAAAATGAGGACTTGTTCTTGAGTCCTTGCTACGTTAATTCTAGTTTAATTTGGTTAATAAATTAGGGTGATAAGTACACGACTTATATACCTGCCCTTTGATTTGAGGGAACTTTAAGTTTAAAGCATCTACACACTATTTGCACTGACTCACTTTTGGCAATTTTTACGGAAATTAGGTAGCTAATGAAATTTCTAGTGTAGTATGATGGCAAGTTGCCATGGGTAATAGCCCATTGGCTGGTTGTCTAGAGCCCAGCTCACAAAAATGCACAAATAATTCCTAAAACATTTAGGGAAGAAGCAGGAAGTAGAATAAACTAGAGAGATATACACTGGGTTTGCACTTGTCTTAACCCCATAAAAGAAAAATAAAAAAAGTATGGAGAAAGCTACTGATTGAAAAGATAAACCTTTGGGCAGATACTGTTAAGGTCACCTAGGGTCATAGAAACTGGAAGTCTGTTTTAGCAGCTAGCTAGTGAGTCTATCACATTCACAAAGATGCTTAGAACTTGAAGTTCTATTCGAGTCTTGGGTGGGTTGGGTAGTCATGGAAAGCTGCACCAAAACTCTAAACTCAAAAAAATCCAACAAATTACGAAAGAAGACAAAAGAAGAAAAAAATCTATCTTCCTTTTTCAAATAAATCGACTTAAGCAGTTTGTACTTTGGCAGGCACCAAGGCACTGTTCAGTCTTTTTAGTTTAGGACCCTAGTTGAAATTTTCCTTTGTTAATAAATAAGTAACGCCTTAAGCGATCAAGTCCTAATTCTCTTTCTATACGTAGCATTTAGTTTGATTTTCCTAGGGACTAGAAAAAGGGAGGCATAGGGGTATGATGTATACACATCCATTTAGGTTAAAATGCCTATTTATGCATGTTCCTAGGCTTAGATATGCATTCCATATTATAAATGTTATATAGCATGCATCATTCTGCATTTAGAATAGTTTGTATAAAGTTTAGGTTAATTCGTGTCCTTTTCTGGCAAGGAGAGAAGGAGATTTATTTTGGGTCCTTGGACTGACGATCTGATTGTATGGATCTGATCAGGGTGACGATCGAAATCCAATGCCTCCGAAATCATCTTGATTGGAGTCTCATAGCACATTATACATTTTGAGGAAGAACAAAGGCCAAGGGGCAAGGTGGTGCCAATTTGAACCTTAGATGCTAAATCTGACCGCATGGATTGATCTAGATCGATGATCGCAGCCCAACAACATGGAAATCGACCCAATCCGATGTTTGTGGTGCCACCTACAAAGTAAAAACGATGGACAACCACGATGGCACCACATGGCACCATCACAACCACCCAAATCCACCAAGCCCCTCCGCTTAACTTCATCGA
Source organism: Thalassia testudinum (assembly GCA_037157565.1). Lineage (NCBI taxonomy): Eukaryota > Viridiplantae > Streptophyta > Magnoliopsida > Alismatales > Hydrocharitaceae > Thalassia > Thalassia testudinum. The sequence continues at coordinate 16,645,646 of JAZHRO010000063.1, forward strand.
GCAATCGCTGCTATTGGATCTCAATCCAATGGCTGAGATTCACACATGCTCGTCTTTCAAATTTAAAGAAGATCGAGATGAGATCTGGACCACTGGATCGAGATCCAATGGTCGAGGGCATATGCACACGAAATCTAACTATCCGACAATCCATGGTCTTGGTGTAGTGGTCGTGGGCGTTGTTCTCAAATCGCAAGTGCGAGTTCGAGAAGAGGTGAGGGAACGAATCTAGTAGCCATGACGCATGATTAGAATTGGACCGTGCGATGGAGATCCGGTGATGGAGAGAGCGAAGATGTGGCATGACGAGCGTTGCGCGAAGCAGACGTGAGATCCGATGCGTGGGTGTTCAGCACGTAAATCACATTTTAAAAGATGATTTTATTGTAGTATAGTGCGAAACACGTCGACAAATGAAATTTAATGAAACTTGGTACGTCCTGGTCAAACTTAGGGAGATGGAAAATACGAAATTGAAATCGATAAACTAACTAGTCTCCAAAAACGATACTTGACTCGTACATGTGTAATCCAATCTCCAACTCGTGAATATTAATCTCACCCGTTCTCTTATTTTCGCAGATATTAAGTCCACTCACTAAGGAGATATAAAATGTAAATATGTGCATTTCTGTTTTCATGAGTTCCATTATGTTAGTACTATTGAGTGAGTTCAAAAAAACATACGAATATGTTTTCTTTTTTTTCAATTTTTGTATTGCAAATTTTTTTGGGATTTTTGATTTTGGAAATAAAGATCTACTCTAACTAGATACTAAATAGAAATAGCACGAGATATTTGAAGCACACCAACTTTATAGATATATAATAGTGCCACGCATAGTTGAATACTTTACAATACTAAAAAAAATACTAGAACCACTAGAACTAAATATATTAGAAATAAAACTAATGAGAAAAATATCTATAGAAAGAGGGCACCAAGGAGTAATCCTTCGTGGCCTTTGGAATGCTTAGCAGAGCAGCAATGGTCCACCAACGGTGGCCTTGGTGGAAGATGGAGGAGGGAGATGGAGTGGAGGTCGGAGATGATGGAGAGCTAGAGAGAGGAGAGGAGGAAGAGGCTGATGGGAGAGGGCATTCTCTGTAGGTGGTGGAGCGTACGGTAATTAAAGGGAGGGAGATGGTGAAGGAGAGTGATTGTTGAATTTTTTTGAGTTGGGAATTGGTTTTCACTGGGAGCAAAAATGGATGTGAAGTATGATGGGGGGTTCCTAGAAAATAGGATTTCTAAAAATAGGATTTTCTAGAATATTGGTTTCCTTAATTTGTAAGTATGTGTGTGCATTGAATGTGGGTGGTGGTGGGTGTGTTTACATGCATATGTGTGGGTACGTTTTTACGTGGATGTATGTGGATTGTTGGCATGGGTTTTGGTTTGTTCATTGGAATAGGGTTATTTGGTGGAATTGTTGCATGGGATAGAGATGGGATTTACGTGGGTGGCTGAACATGGATCGGTTATGGTGCAAGGGATTGGGATTTGGAGGGACACGTAGGTGGGCTTTTGTGTTGGGTGTGGGTGTGTGTGCATGGGTTTAGGTAGGGTTCATTTAGGTTGGGTGGTGGTGGGTCTAGTTTGGAATAAGTTGGTTTCAATTAATCTAGGTGAGCCAAGTTAGAACCTAAAGGGGAAATTGAAGCTAGGAAAGGGAAATTGGCTTGAGGCTTAATTGTTGGGCTTTGGAATAGGTTGTTTGGATCTAGTGTCAAGGAATTAGGACTAGGTTGGATTGGGTTAGAATAAGCCTATTTGGTAATTGATGGGGTAATAGGTTTATTCCTCCTCTTTTCTTTAATTTTTCTTCTTCTATTCTTTGGCTTTTTGAATCTCTTCTCATTTCCTCCATCTTATTTCTTTGTATTTTTTTTTTAAACTTATTATTCCGTATAGACTTGTAATCACAAGATGGACATTATATCATAATTAGGTCCATAAAATGCATTATTTATTAATAAGCAACTAAATGTGATGCAAATGCAAACTATGCATGAAATGAATGCAATATTTATATCTATGCTAGAAATCTATCCTAGTCTAGCATTTTAGAACCTATGATTGCTGCACAATCATACTCCCATGCCTACACTTTGCTAGTCCCTAGTAGATGCAAGAATGAAAAATGAATGCAAAGTGTACGATCAATGCTATCTACAACTAGACCCCCAAAGGACTACTTATTCTTTTATCAAGGGTTTGACAGAAGATTCCTTCTTATTTTCTTTCAAAAATCTACAAATCCAGCTGACGTGAAAGTGTAGTGATAGTAGCCTAAGGAACAGATCGAGGTGAAAAGCCAACCAACACTTAAAGTTCGTACTTGACCCTCAGTAAAAATTCTATCGGGATAGGCAAACTTCTTCCCTTGAGGATACAAATACTATGAAATTTCTATCCCAGCTTTCTAACTTAGGTAGAAGATGTTTGAGTCAAATGATTTCATATTCAATGGCTCACACTGATCTGGCGCTACATAGAGACTAGTACTGTAGACTCTAGATCTCTAGGCTATCAAATAAGTCAATCCGTAGAGAGGCTCAAAACCGTGCTCCCTTTTGGTTCCTTTGTACTTCTCTTTCTCTCTCTCTATTTTTTTTTCTTTTTGAGCTCACAATTCACTAGATTGTGTAAATACACTCAATATTTGGTGGCCTCACATGGCGTTAACGCTTCAATATGTTTTGATAACCTTACAACTAAGTTAGAATTTCTCAGCCAGTATTCGAGCAGTTAGAAATATAGAAAAGTGGGCATGGGTCATATTTGGCGGATCGCAAATGGTAGTGGGTATTGTTGCCTCAAGGAAATTTATTTATAACACATAAACACAACTATGAAATCAAACCTATCTTTTTTTTGAAATTTTTCTTTTTTTTTTTCTTCTTCTATATATATTTTTTTAATTTTTTCTACTTTTTTTCTTTTCATTTTTTTTTATTCTTCTTTTTCTTTCCTTTAACTACCAACACAACACAACACAACACAATGCAACTTTCATTTTTGAGGCATTATTGGGAAATAATGATGTTCAAGAGGATATTATCTGATTTATTTGGTGGAAGTGCCTACTCTCGACATCGGGAGTAAATGGATAGGATAATGTATTTCTAACCTTTGACACTAACACCCTCCTTCAGCTGAGAATTCCATACATGATGGTCATGACCATCCACCTTAGTCATAGTTTTATTAGAACTTGATTTCTACGTATTTGCCTTATTAGATGGCTCTCAAAAATTTGCTTAAAGTTCCTAAGAGGGAATCGAGAGCAGAAAACTATGCCTAACTCCAGGATATCATTATCCAATTATCGAGAACTTAAGAGTCCTCACACTAGACTTAGAGCACTAGTAAACACTCAACTCTCACCTCACAAAAGTTTGGTGGATCTATTGAAAGATAGTTTGCCAAACTCCCTACCTAACTATCCAAGGGTTTAGGGAAAGAAGCACTGCTTCTTCTTGACAAACTAAAAATGTCTATTGATTTTCATAATGGATCAATTACAAAGTATACGTGCAAGTAAAATAATTGTACTGGATTCTAAACAAAGAAACAATTCAAGAGAAAAATCCTTTATAAAATCTCCTTGATAAAAATCTTTTTGAATAAATGCTATGTATAAATGCTGTCCTTCTTGCTTTTTTGGTTTAGGTGTTGGCAGAAAATTTTCAGTGTAAGTATACTACCCCCCCATGACTAAATTCGTGCATGTCCTCATGCATGAAAATAAACATAAAACATATAATAACTTAAAGTGTAGAGAGAGCGAAAAGGTAGAAATCACCTGGAAAAGCTTCCGAGTATTAACTTTCAACATATTCCAACACATATACAAATGAGAAGACAAATATGCTATATATATAAAAAGAAAATAAGAGTTATGTACATATGTATAAATAAATAATTGCTAGGTTTAATGCCTCCAGCTGGGCAAAAGTTTTATCAGAAGTCCTCAAGAAGATGTAACATTTCGTCAGGAGGAGGAGGCTCCTAGGCCAAAAATGGCTTGAGGCGTTGGCAATTTACAGCAGAAACATGCCCAGTTTTTGGGTCCTAGATTTGGACAGCCCCATTTGAATATGGGTGAATCACTATAAAAGGTCCAGTCTACTTTGATTTTAACTTCTCTGTAAAGAACTTTAGCTTTGAATCAAACAACCAAACTTGCTAGTTGACAAAAATTGATTTCCTCCGAGCGTGGCGGTCATGAAAGCCCTTGGTTTTATCCTTGTAAATTTTTGCACATTCATAGGCCTCCCACCGTATTTCCTCTAACTCACTAAGCTGGAGCTTCCTTTCACAACCTCTCGTATCGAGGTTAAAATTACACTTTTGCACCACCAAAAAGGCGCGATGCTCCAACTCAATCAGAAGATGACATGCCTTTCCATATACCATTCTATATGGTGACATTCCAAGCGAGGCCTTATACGTGGTCAAATATGCCCAAAGTGTATCAATTAACCGATCGGACCAATCTTTCCTGTCGGGTCTAACCATCTTATGAAGAATGAGTTTAATTTGCTAGTTAGATACCTCAGCTTGCCCATTAGACTGTGGGTGATATAGGGTAGCAATGCGGTGGTGAACCCCATATTTCCTCAATAAAGCTCGGAAATGGGCATGAATAAAGTGACTTCCCCCATCGCTAATCAATGCACAGGGAACACCAAATCTAGAAAAGATAAATTCCAGAAGGAAAGAGATACAGTCTTATGACCAGCATGCCTCACAGGAATAGCTTCTACCTACTTCGAGATATAATCTACTGCTAGTAGAATATACTCGAAGCCATGCGACTTTGGGAATGGGCCCATAAAATCGATGCCCCAGACCTCAAGCACCTCCACGACCAAAATCGGTTGGAGAGGCATCATGTCTCTCTTAGTCATCGAACCTAATGACTGGTATCGCTTGCAATTCCTGGCATAAAGGTGTGCATCCATAAAAATCAATGGCCAGAAGAAACCAGACTACAAAATTTTCGTAGAAGTCTTTCTACCGAAAAAATGCCCTCCACAGGCCTCACTGTGGCAAAAGGATAACACACTTAGGACCTCAGAATCTGGGACACATCTTCTGATCACTTGCTCAGAACCAATCCGAAACAGCAGGGGATCGTCACAAAAATAATTTCTGGCCTCAGAAAGAAATCTCATCCTTTGGTCCTTAGATAATGCCGACAGTATCTTACTTGCGACAAGACAATTCGCAATATCCGTATACCAAGGAGAATTAAAAAAGTCAATGGCCAATAGTGATTCTGATAAACGCCAGTTTACCATCATTCTTATTCATTAAAACAAACCTAGCTCTTAGGATTTTGCTCCGCAAATGGGGTTTTGTGGTGCATTTAGGCATTAATTAGGTTAGGAATGCATTGCACTTCTTGTATTTTTAATGTATTTTTGTGAGTGTTAGGGATATACAGATTGCCAGATCCCTAGAACCCTAGCACTCAAGAATGCAACTGGTGAAGGAGAAGCACTCACCAGTTGGAACTCAACTTGATCCAACTCACGATAGCTAGAAATCAGCTCACCTGAACTAGGGTTAGCTCATCCTAGCTCTATTTAGCTCATCTCAGCTGAATGGCAACTCAAGAGTGCACATATTAGCTCACCCTAGCTCAAATCAGCTCAAATCCAGCTTAACTTAGCTGAGTCTAGCTCATCTCAGCTCTTATTAGTCCATAGGGAGCTCTAGCTAGCATAACTGAGTTGAATAGAGTTCACCCTAGCCCAGGTCTAGCTACATCCAACTCCACTTAATTCCAGCCAGCTGAAGATGATTTCATTTCAGCTCAGGATGCTCAAGTCCAGCTCCCAGGGATTCAACTTAGCTACACCAACCAGCTTGATCCTCCCCGGGAGCACTAGACCCAGCTCACCTTAGCTCATTATGGTGGAAGCCAGCTCACTTTAGCTTGGCGTAGCAGCTAGAAAAGAATTAGCAAGCTAATCCAGCTAGAGTAGCTCCATGCCACCCTCTTCAGCAGCTGTCAGCTCTAGTTCAAGCTCCAGACTTCTCCTCCTCAACCCCTCTCTTCAAACTCCTAGCTCCCATTGCCTACTCATATACTCTATTACTAGCTAAACTTGCTAAGCTTAGCTTAGCTAGCATAGACTCTAGCTCCCTTGGGCATTCACCACCTTAAAACCCCACCTAACTAGCTCCATCAACTACCTCTATCTTTAAGTCCACCAAGCTAACCTAGTCCAACCGTAAGTTTGCGCCAACACTAGCCACCTTTTCACCCCTCACCTCCCTCCAAAAGCCACTTAAACATGGAACCAAAACACCCTCCATAACCACCACCAAACTGGCACTAACCCATCTCCTCATCACCACCCTACACTTCACTAACCAACCCATCTCCACCCTTGATTTTTGGTGCCAAGAACACCCCCTTCTGGAAGCCAAAGTTGGCACCAGAACAAGGTGCCCTTCCACCTCATACTCGACCACCAGAGGCCAACATCAATTCTCCTTCGTAACCCCTTGGTTGGCGCCATTTAACTCTCTCCATTGGATCCCTAACCACCTTTCTTCAAGCCATCCTAGCCCTCCACTAAAGGCTACACCATTCTCCTCCATCCCACTTTATAAAAACCCATCACCCACCACCATTTTCATCATCCTCCCTCTAGTATAATTCCACCCTACAACCACCATATCCACGGCAAAGGAAGAAGGAGAAGAGAAGATTCAGGGGGCATCCTACATGCCCCCTTGGTGCATTCTTTCCCTTTTTCTTCTCCCTTGCGCCACGGCAAGGAGGAGGAGCACTCCCCCACTAGGTGGATGACCAGGCAAGGAGTAGTAAGGGTGGTGCATGCCCACCCTTGAAGGATTTCATTGAAGGTGGTAGCTTCCACCTTGGAGGGCACCATCTTGGAGTAGCATAGCAAGTAAGGAGAAGGAGGAGCCCTTTTCAAGCCTAGGACCCACTAAGCTTGGAGCAAGGAGCTTCCCCTCTTCACTATCTTCATCATTTCGACCTTTAGTTCTTATTTTATTTTTGCAATTTGATAGTTGTAGGACAAGCTTTCCTCTCTTAGAGCTTTTTGTAAAACATTTTTTGTCCTAATTTTAAAGTTGCCTTAAATTTTTGTTGCACTTTTTATTGCATTACTTGATTTATCTCTAGTGTAATTTCACTCCCTCTTTCTAATTAAACTAGTCCTCCATGTGCTTAGGTTGATCTTAGAAAGAGGTTGTCTTTTGTCACTTAGATTTTAGCATTTTAGGTGTTAGTTCCTTTCCCACCATGATTCGCAAGTGCCTGTTATTTCAAAACCCATAAAAATTACATATATATAAAACCAACAAGAAAGTTGAATTTGCTTTCTAAGAACGAGATTTAATTTCGCAAAAGTTTCCTCCTTGGATGACCCTACATACTCCCCTATGTAACTCTTATAAATTTGATAGTTGATCGATTTTACCCATTACAACGATGTATTTTATAAACTACAAAAAACTCATATCACTTTTTGGCATTGTTGCCGGGGAGGCACAGCTTTGCTTAATCAATTTTTCTCTTTTTTGAAGTGGGTCTCATCCCCTTCTCTTTCTTTTCTCTTGTGTGTGCAGGGTTTGCAGGAAGGAAATGGGAATTTGGAAACGAGAGCTCAAAAGTTCCTTCTCTTCCTAAGATTTTAGGTTGGTTCTCCATTTCATGTCACATTTATCGTTAAAAACTATCAAAAATATATTAAACTTGGCTTTCAGGATCTTAAATATCTTAGTTAAGTGGAGCGGTGCAATTTAAAATCCATAGTTTGCTTGTTTGCATAATTAAACACCACTCAACTTCAAGTGCAGGTGTTCTACTTTTTGGATCCAGACTTCCATCCAGATTTCAAAAATCAATTCTGAACACCACAGGCCTCCTAAAATCTTCGAATTTCACCCATAGATTTCAAATCAAGTTGAAAACATTTGTTCCAAATTTCAGACTAGTTGGGTTTACATTTAATTTTCAAAAAATTGTGGACTTAGGAGGGGTCACACCCTCTAACCTTCCTATTTTGCTACGGTCTGCAAATTTTTAGAATTTTTTTACTCATTCAATTTTTATGAAGTTTAGCTTTCTAGAATCCTTATGAAAGTATACATATCTTATAAAATCAACAAAATTTTCTAAGGTCGATGGTGATACTGAAAAGTCCAAAATACGCTCGAGTATCATTTATAGACTTTGACACCAACACAAATAAAAATTCAAAACAAATATCAAACAAATTACTAAAATAATAAACAAATCTTTTTTGGAATCTTTGTTTGATTTTTTTTAAAGTAGTGGTGTTGTTTGAATTATTTGGACCACTACTTAATACAGAAAGCCTAAAAATAATTCGTTGGTAGTAATTTTCTGTCATAAGGAAATTGGATTAGAGTTTCTTTCTTTCTCTTTAGAGACCCATATTAAAGGAAATTAATCATCACTAATACAACTTGTTTTCCCTTTGATTGTGGAGTTTCAAACTTGTTTGAAAATTTAAAAAGAGAAATCGTAAAATACATTGAGTTGAATCAAATCCTGAAAGACAGAAATACATAAAATTGTGTGACAACTTTCTTTTCATTGGAACCACTTTTCAATTCCTGCACATACACAAAAAAATTGAAATAATAGGGCAACAACCCAATCAACGCCCTCCACATTCCACGTGCACTTTAGTATCCTAGACCTAATTAAAATCTGTAGCAACTTGACCCCTAAGGTTTCATCAACTTTGGCTTGCTATCTATGTCTTAAGTTTTCTCTAGTTAATACCAATTCTATCATCTTTAGCTGGTGTTGAGGCTGAGGGGCCGTGTCAAACGGCCAGGCAAGAGTTTATATAAGCACCTGGGGATTTTCCTGGGAAATGCTTAGGCCCCAACCTCCCCTTAAGCAACTTGGCTAGATTTATTGACAGAACGGGTATTCACTATTGATTTCTTAATCCCTAGGTAGACCACGTCTTAGGCTAATTTTTAGGGAGTCACAATTAAGTTAGGTCTAGGATTTCATTGATTAATTACACTGAATGCCATTCAACAAACATTTACTAGGAACATCCAAAACCTAGCCAATCAAAGGCCAAACCCACTACCCCGTTAGCAGCCTATCATTCCTCTAAAAGATTTTTATGATACTTCTTATTATGAGGAACAACTAAGGTTGGTTATACCCGAGGGGGACTTCAAGATCAAGCTGGCAGTTCTGAACCTGATTAAACACTTCCATGGCCTTTCTAGGGAAGACCCATTTAGCCACCTTGAAGGGTTAACTCTTCTTGCATGAACAACCCATTCTCGAAATGTGCAAGAAGACCTATGGCTGATGCGGTTGTTTCCATTATCTCTTAAAGATAAGGCCGCTTGCTGGTTTAGGACCATTGGCCGACCCATCACCACTTGGCCTTAGCTCAAGAGCACCTTCCTCAAGAAATTCTTTCCCATAGGCCGTACTAATTCCCAGTAAAGATCAATTACGACCTTTCAACAAAAAACTGGTGAGACTTTCCATGATTCTTGGGAATGATTTCAAGATCTCTTAAGATGTTGCCCGCACCATGAGATTCCTTTATGGTAGCTCGTGCAGATCTTCTATCATGGATTAGAAGATCAAATCCGACATTTCGTCGATGCCTCATGTGGCGGCAACTTCTTGAATATGGATGCTAAAAGTGCCTATGACATTTTTGAAAAAATGAGTGAAAATTTATTTAATCAAGCTTCCATGAAAACATTTTGTAAAACTCCAGACCCGCAGTTCGGTGTTCATGAAGTAGGCACTCAACCTATGCCTGTAACCCAAGATGATCTTTAAATGATCACACAAAAACTCAACCAGATGCACATTAATCAAAAGAAGATTAAGGAAAGACTTGCCACATCAATGCAAGCTCCACACAGTCCACATCTAACCCAACCTAACTTTCCATGAAGAGAAAATTTGCACGATCTCAACACTACTCTTGCTGATTGTTACCAGTATTCTGAGGTTGTCGATGATTCACTGGGGAATTACAACTATCCAGATCTTAACCCCACTCAAAATATTTCTACCATCCAGGAGCCATTTAAAAATTATACCAATTGGAAGAATCACCCGAACTACTCCTAGAATAATCGGGTTCCTCCCCAACCAAATCAATTTAATGGGCATGGATCTAATCCGACCTTTCATCCTAGGCCATCCCAACAAGACATCAATGCCTAGATGATGAGAACCCTGCAGGACATGCATACAAAGATGACGGAAGTAACCCGCACCATCACAAATCAGAATAATCAGATCAGGGTTACTCTCACTCAATGACCTGCAGGACAACTTCCCTTCCAACCCATGATCAACCCTAATCACCAAAGGAACCAATATCCTAGTTGAAATCCACACTACCGGAATCAGCCTCCTACTAATCCACCACCTCAGCAGCCTACCAGGTTTCCACACCCACAAGCCCCCCCACCTCCTATAAATAATAATCCTATTGCACATGTAGATACATTGAGGAGCAGGAAAACCACCATTGATCCCGAACCTTCACAAAAACCTAGTGACATCCCCATCCTTATGCACATTGACTCTCCACCTCCCCATCAGGAAGGAACAGAAACACAAAAATCTCAAGACACAACTCCTATCCCTTTTCCACAAGCTCTCCACCCCACCACCAATAGAAAAAAAAAATTGAGCCCACCGCAGAAGAACTCATGGATCTATTGGGCAAGTTCAAATCAATATTCCTCTCCTAGATGCCATCAAATATATACCTGCCTATGCCAAATTTTTGAAGATCTGTACTCGTAAAAGGTAGGCCAAAAACCTAGGATAGGTACATCTTTCAGAGATAGTAAGCTCTGTCATACAAAGAAGCTACCTCCTAAGATGAAAGATCCAGGGGCACCATTAATTTCAGTGGTTATTGATGATACTACCTTTGATCGTGCCCTCCTTGATCTTGGTGCCTTAGTTAGTTTCATTTCCACAATTTTATTTGAAGAATTTCAGACCGGTGAATTAAAACCCGTTGAGGTTACCTTAAAATTAGTTGACTGATCTACAATCAAACCTCATGGGATTGTCAAGGGTGTTTTGGTCAAGGTCCAGAATTGTGTCTTCCCTCCAGACTTTCTGTTCCTTGACATTGAGGTACCTGAATCTTTATTGAATGCCCCAACAATCCTTGCACAACCCTTGTTGGCCCCTGCAAAGGCAAATATCAATTGCCACACATGCAAAATGAATATCCTCCAAAAGATTCCATGATGATAACATTTTTGAGGACTCAGATACGGAAATTTCGAATATGGTGGAGACAATGTTGATAGATACCCTTACCGACCACAATATTTTTGAGGAGTCAGATTCAGAATCCGTGGTCGGCGAAATCTATGATTTGGAGACTTGACTTCAGCAACAATCCATTCCTGATGATTCCCCTATTCCTTTCCCTGACCCACCCACTCTTCCCTCACACCACCTTTCCACACTAACATCACCCAATCCTCACCATCCCTTCCCCGACACCTTTCCTTTGGACCTCCCACTAGTCCTGCCCAAGTTTGGCATTCAACCTAATTTAAAACCAAGGCTAGACTCAGGCTACACTTATCATTTTCCATCGAACTTTGTTCCCTATATTTCCTCTAATCAATTTTCTAAGGATTTAGAAGAAGATATAATTTTTGCGGGCATCCAAGGGACCAACTATTTACATGATTTTCCGTCACCCGTGCATACATTCACACCCGACTAAATGGCGTAAAAGATGGCACTGGGTGGGAGGTAACTGTTGAACATGTACGAGCCTACGCTAATGAGATTGGTTTTGGAAAACCTGTCATTGTAGTTCGAAAGCGAAGAATTCGTGTTGAACAAATAAAATTTATATCGAAATTAAAATTCCAGGTAGAACACAGGGAGGTGGACGTTTGATTTAAAAACTATGCATTTCTTTTTATTTGTTGCAGAATAATTCAATTTAGAACTATCTAATTATTTACAATAAATAGAAGAGAGAGAGAGAGTATGAGAGAAAGAGAATATTACACAGAGAAATCAAAATGAGATGTAGAATAAACAAGGAATTTTTGCATTGAAGAGATTGTTCATTACAACTAGAAAGCATAAAACAATTACTCTAGAAAGCGATAAATTTACTCTAGAAAGCATTAAAAGAATGGAGGGAGAAATGTCCTCCTCGACGGTTGCTTAGAGGACGAGTAGATTAATTTAGAAAGCAGTAAATCTATACTAAAAAGCAGTAAAAAGAATAGGGAGAGAGAAATCCTCCTCGACGGTTGCTTGGAGGACGAGCCGGACGGGACGACGCCTGTATGAAGGAGAACGAAGCGGGATGAAGGAGGACGAAGAAGAAGAACGGGAACAAAGCAGCACGCCGTCGTCGTCGCGGGATCCACTTCCGAAGGGGAACGAAAATTGGACTTTATCTCGCGAGAAGCATCCCGGGTGTGGGACAAGCTCCTCTTGAGCTTTGGAGGGGTAGAGAGGAGAAAGAAGGGATGAGAATTTCGTATGGGGGGGTGTCTCCTTTTATAGTTGCAAGGAGTGGGGGCAAAATGGACATTACATCTTCAAAATAATAAATAAGGGGTCTTTAGTGACGGATAAATCCGTCACTAAAGCCCCGACGTGGCCGTCGCTGCCGCGCCCACGCGCGCCTCCTCGGCTGCCTGCTCCTCAACGCTCGCCCACGTCCAGTACTTTTCAGCCGTCCGATCGCAAGATCGGATGGCTTAAATCGCATCTGCGCCCGCTGCAACCCGCCAGCCTGTGCATGCGATTGCGCGTTACGCGGGGCGTCCAATCGCATGTCGGTGCTATCGGGTGCCTGCAACCGCACGATCTCCATCCGACGCTCCACGTGCCTCAATTACCCGCGCCTCCAATCCCCTCACCGCGGCTCGAACCTGCGCCCCGCGCTCGCGTAAGCGCACTCGACCGCTACGTTGCGGGGCGCGGATGGTTGAGCGCACGTTTTAAGAGCCGGGCGGGCACAACCGTTGGATCTCCATCTAATGGCGGAGAGCGATCGGGCAGGGGCCTTCACAAAATGCCAGTGGCCATTTGGGCGGCTGAGATGGTGCCACGTGGCGCCATCTTGGCTATCCATCTTCTGGAAGTTGTAGATGGTGCCACGGATGTCGGATTGACTTGATTTTTGTGTCGTTGGGCTGCGATCGTCGATCCGAATTCATCTGTGTGGTCGGATTTGTCATCTGAAGTGTTGATTTACACTATCCTGGCCCTTGATCTTCTAGGGTTCCCCGATCTCTATCTGATGCTACGGATGCCTGATTAGGGCGATCTTGGAGTCGTTGAACTCCAATCGTCACCCTGATCATATCCATACTGTTGGATCTTTGATCCGAGGCCCCGATAAAATGTTTGCACTAGCCAAGAACATAAAAGGAGATAATTAACCTCCATTTTATTCAAACTACTATAAATGCGAGATGATGCTTGTTATGCAATATTTATATCATGAAATGCAATCCTATGCTTTAGAACATGTATAAATAGACATTTTAAGTAGTGTAAATGTGTTTACATCATACCCCCATGCCTATCTTTTGCTAGTCCCTAGCAAAAACTATATGCTATTTGTAAAAGAATTAGGTTAGATTATTTGAACCTGAGTTATTTTCAATCATTAAGAAATTGTCTACTTAGGAACTGAACTTTCAAAGACACAACAGTGCCCGGGTATCAGCCAAAATGCAGACCGCCTCAAGCCCTCACCTTATTCAAAGAAAAATTTCTTTTTCTCTTTTTACTCTTTTCTAATTTGTTTGGATTTTCAAATTTCAGGGTTTAAGAGTGGCTTTCTACAGCCATTCAACTCACCCAAGATTTGATGAGAACCCTAAGTTTTAAGCATCTTATTGTGATTGTGATCAACTCGTTGACCGGCAATTAGAACGGACTTCGAATTTCTACGCCTCTAGGTGACCTCAAAAAGAATTCTGCCTAAAGGTGTATCTTTACAACCGGTAGCTTTCTCCCTACTTTTATTTTTTAACGGGGTCAACACAAGGGTGAATCCATTGTATATCTCCCCAGTTTATTCTACTTCTTCGCTTCTTCCGAAGTGTTTTAGGAATTTTTAGTGCATTTTCTGAGCTGGGTTCTGGACAACCGGTCGATGAGCTATTACCACCGACAACTTGCCAACCATACTCGTGCGGCGAAGTGTAGCTTATTTCTTTTTCTTCTTTTCTCCTTTTTGATTTTTTTTTTCTTTTTTTATGTAGGTGGCTTCCCTGGTCTAAGATTTACCTAAAGGCAGCAAAAAGAGAAAGGTCCAGTGACTGGGCTCTAGGCAACCTACCTATGGGCTGTTACCCACGATAACTTGCCAGCCATATCACCCTAGAAGGTTCATTAGCTACCCAATTTCCGTTAAAATCGCCGAACAACGAGTCAGTGCAAAGAAAGTGTGCAGATGCTTAAGACTCAAAATTCCCTCACATCAGAGGGTGGGTTGATAAGTCGTGTACTTATCACCCAAACTTATTTAATCCTATTAAAATAAAATTCAAGTTGGTGAGAATTCGAAAAATAAATCCACATTTTAGTGGATACACGGGCTGATTAAGTTCAAAGACCTGAAGGGTCTTTGTGTTCAGATATTAATGTAGTATTTCTTAAGATGGAAAATTTTCTTAAACCCAAATTCTCTTCCTAATTCTGATTTTTTTTTTTTAATATAAAAGAAAATAAAATAAATCTATGGAGCTGACAAATGAATTCAGAGATAAATATCCACCCCCCCATGCCTATCTAATGCAGTGTCCTCATTGTATTAAAAAGACATAAAACATAGTGGAAAAGCGTAGAAAGCACCTGAATTGCGTGAATGTCATGTCCGCTCCGAGATGAAATCGAAAAAGAACTGTATATGTGCTGAGTTTAGTGCCTTCAGCTAGGCGCACTATACAAAGAAAAGAAATGAAGAATTCACAAGTGCAGGTCAGAATTAATATAAACAGAAGAATCCTCTGACCTATCAACAGTGGTCCACAGATGTGGACCAGATTGTGGTGCAGACCCATCCCCAATAATCGAGAATATCTTAGGTTATGGATAAAAATTACCCAAAACCTAAAATCAGAATGCAAGCGGGGTCGGGCCTACGATTTATGGGGATGCAACCCAAGGCCAAAATGTCGGGTTACAGAGAATTGAAGCTCAAAAGGATAATTGTTGAATGTGTGTTTGAGTTGAACATCCTCGAAACAAATGTCGTAAGGGTTTTAATTTGATGGTTTCAGCTTAAAAGGAACCCTTCGACTCAATCTTCCATTTCCTCCAAAATTAACTTCCCAAATCAACACTTCCCAGCTCCTATCCTCCTCATTCAGTGTATCAAATTCCAAAACCTCTTGTATATTCATCACCCCGTCTGAAATCTCAAAGTCTAAATGATGTGGCAGAATCAAAATTGACTTGGGTCTAATTATCTCAGAATTAGAATCATCAATAAGCTCAATAGGGTGTAACTGATAATCAGGGCATTGAATTGATTCCTCTAGAAAATGCGATTCTGGATCCGTATCGTGTGCCCTAATAAGATCAGTTTCCTCAGTTATTGGGCTATCAAATGATCTATCAGATTCCTCAGGCCCAATCGTCTCACAAAAATTGTGATCTGAAAACTCGTGTGAGACTTCGCAACTTGAATCTTCACCATCAAAGAAATCAGGATCCGTATCAATGTATGTCCCAAAATCAGTTGTCAGTTTGTGTTCCCAGGAGACATATGTTTTCTCGTAACCCGGCTCAGGGATCTCAGGTGAAGAAATCAGGTCATCCTTAATTGGTTGCTTTAATTCAATTTGGTCAGCCTCGTAACAGGTGTCCCACCCAATAGGTGCCTGAGCAGGTTCTGTCATTGGCTTTCCTGAAGAGGGTTCATCCTGGGAATCATCCCACGATTGAATCAAAGCAACCACGAATCTCATCCTCAATTTCGCTAATTTCCTAAGTAGAAACTCACCCGGGTTCTTATCCTTAACGTCCTGGAGCCAATCCAACAAAGACTTGTTTAAATCATCAATCATTTCAATCAGGGGCTCCAATCTCTCAATGCAAGGTATTGGCTGAACTTCTAAAGATTGAATGATATTCCTCAAGTTAGCCAGAACCTTATCTTGAACCTGGTTAACCTGAACCAAATGAGTTGGTTCAGGGTTGGGCGGGTTTGGGCTCAATGCAGGGGAATTAACGAATTGAGATTCGTTATACCCTTCCTGATAATAGGTCATTTCAGATTATTGAAAAGATGGTGATGACCTAAAGGCAGTGAAATCAGAGGATGGGTAAGGATCGGTGTATCCTTCTTGATTGTAGATCGTATTATGCTGTTCATGAAAGGAAGACGATCTATAATCTATGTATCTCTAAGAAGGATAAAAATCAGAATCAAAGTGTTCAGAGTTAGACCCTAAACACGGGGGTGCGTAATTGTATCCCCAATCCGAATTATCCCAACTAACTGATGGTCGATTACAATATGAGTTGGGATAATCGTCATGTTGAGGATAATTTACAGCAGGAGGGAAAGAGCGGGAATGCGTGAATATGTGGAAGGATTCATGATACACGGGAGGAAGAAAGGTGCCCTGCAATACAAACAATCAAACCTATCCTTAAATAGGTTAGCCTAAAGACCTACAGACTCTCAAAACCTGTCTTGAGATAAAGGAACGATTTGATCTACTTCCGTCTGTTCAATCCAACCAGTTATAAGGAGGGACCGGGGAGAAGGTTCTTCCTTCAGCTTGCGCCTCCGGTTCCTAGTGTACCCCCCAGCCGCGATCGTTTGACTCTACTCCCCTAGCTAGACATCATATTGAACAGTAGAAATAGACTAATCGAAAATAATCTCGTTCTGGGTTCTGAAGAGCGAGTCCAATCCTTAAGGCCAACGTCTACTCTATTTTATTTAGGGCTAGGTTTGAATGTGCTTTGGAATGTGATGGGCCCTTTAAATGGGTTGTGCCCTTAATGATTGATTGATTCAAGTGTGAGTGCACAACCAGTGGTTTTCAAGCAAGATTGTTTTTTATTTGGTGAATTTTAAGATTCAAATCTTGCTTAGTAGCTTTTAGGATTCAACTTTAGGTGTTTTCAATCAAGTTTCGTTGGCACACCAAGTTCTACAAGCACAGGTGAAGATGTTTTCCTTTAAAGTTTAAAAAGAATGTGGAGTGCCTGGTAAATCCTTAAGAGTTGAACCTAATTGGCAGCTAGTTGATGAGTTGATTTTATTTGAAGTGGTGCGGCCCAATCAACTCAAACAATTAGCCTATTGCACAACTTAATTAGGCACACAAATGATTACCTAATCTGATTTCTACTCAATTATGTGTTTGGATGTGTGTACCGGCTCCTAAGATTGGTTTACAGGTTGAGTTTGAAAACCAGATGAGGTTGTGTACCTTTGTGAGATTTTTCTTTTTTCTTAATGTGGGGTTGGGGTGAGTATGGGTGTCAAACAACAAACAATCTAACCTTAGAGTTTATAAAAACACCTATGTTGATTGATGTTTGAGTTATTATGTGATGAAATGAAATCTAATGGGTGGGAGGTGGGGGGTAACTTACAAAACCTTCTACAGCACTTTACTCCAATCTACCGCTTTTGCCTGTCTCGAAAGAGTACTTGCAATTACAATAAGGAGAAAAGTGAGGTAAATGATTTGTAAGTTACAAAATGCGAAGAGAAATCAAAGATCGTTGCCTCCCCGGCAACGGCGCCAAAATGTTGAACGTGTACGAACCTACGCTAACGAGATTGGTTTTGGAAAACCTGTCGTTGTAGTTCGAAAGCGAAGAATTCATGTTCAACAAATAAAATTTATACCAAAATTAAAATTTCGGGTCGAACACAGGGAGGCGGACGTTTGATTTAAAAACTACGTGTTTCTTTTTATTTGTTACGGAATAATTCAATTTAGAACTATCTAATTATTTACAATAAATAGAAGAGAGAGAGAGTAAGAGAGAACGAGAATATTACACAGAGAAATCAAAATGAGATGTAGAATAAACAAGGAATTTTTGCATTGAAGAGATTGTTCATTACAACTAGAAAGCATAAAACAATTACTCTAGAAAGCGATAAATTTACTCTAGAAAGCATTAAAAGAATGGAGGGAGAAATGTCCTCCTTGACGGTTGCTTAGAGGACGAGTAGATTAATCTAGAAAGCAGTAAATCTATACTAGAAAGCGGTATAAAGAATAGGGAGAGAGAAATCCTCCTCGATGGTTGCTTGGAGGACGAGCCGAACGGGACGACACGTGGACGAAAGAGAACAAAGCGGGACGAAGGAGGATGAAGCAGAAGAACGGGAACGAAGCAGCACGCCGTCGTCGTCGCGGGATCCACTTCCGAAGGGGAACGAAAATTGGACTTTATCTCGCGAGAAGCATCCCGGGTGTGGGACAAGCTTCTCTTGAGCTTTGGAGGGGTAAAGAGGAGAAAGAAGGGATGAGAATTTCGTATGGAGGGGATCTCCTTTTATAGTTGCAAGGAGTGGGGGCAAAATGGACATTACATCTTCAAAATAATAAATAAGGGGTCTTTAGTGACGGATAAATCGGTCACAAAAGCCCCGACATGGCCGTCGCCGCCGCGCCCACGCGCGCCTCCTCTGCTGCCCGCTCGTCAACACTCGCGCACGTCCAGCGCTTTTCAGCCGTCCGATCGCGAGATCGGACGGCTTAAATTGCATCGCACCCGCTGCAACCCGCCCGCCTACGCGTGCGATCGCGCGTTACGCGGGGCGTCCAATTGTGCGTCGGCGCTATCGGGGGCTCACGACCGCACGATCTCCATCCGACGCTCCACGTGCCTAAATTACCCACGCCTCCAATCCCCTCACCGCGGCTCGAACCCGTGCCCTGCGCTCGCGTAAGCGCGCTCGACCGCTGCTCTTCGGGGTGCCGATGGTCGAGCGCACGTTTTAAGCGCCGGGCGGCCACAGCCGTTGGATCTCCATCTGACGGCAGAGAGCGATTGGGCGGGGGCCTTCACAAAATGCCAGCGGCCGTTTGGGCGGCTGAGATGGCGCCACGTGGTGCCATCTTGGCCATCCATCTTCTGGAAGTTGTAGATGGTGCCACGGATGTCGGATTGGCTCGATTTTTGTGTCGTTGGGCTGCGATCGTCAATCCTAATTCATCCGTACAGTCGGATTTGTCATCTGAAGTGTGGATTTAAACCATCCTGGCCCTTGATCTTCTAGGGTTCCCCGATCTCTATCTGATGCTACGGATGCCTGATTAGGGCGATCTTGGAGTTGTTGAACTCCAATCGTCGCCCTGATCATATCCATACGGTTGGATCTTTGATCTGAGGCCCCGATAAAATGTTTGCCCTGTCCAAGCACATAAAAGGAGACAATTAACCTCCATTTTGTTCAAACTACTCTAAATGCGAGATGATGCTTGTTATGCAATATTTATATCATGAAATGCAATCCTATGCTTAAGAACATGCATAAATAGACATTTTAAGTAGTGTAAATGTGTTTACATCAGTAACCCATCATTTTTCATGCTTTCCTTTTTCTTTACTTTCTCAAGGTTTTAAGCATCCTAACCTGATCGCCCTTCACTAAGGTGATCCCTTTTCCCTCCTAATGCATAAGGACATTGCATATCATAAGCATGGGGGGTGTTTTTATAATTTTGATGATCATTTTAGGATTTTCAAAACCTAAAATCTTGCACTTTTTTTTTCCATTTTGTTTTTCTACTGGCATACCTAAAAGAATAAAAAAATTAAAATATAAATAAAAATGTTGAAAACTTTTTGAGGAAAATTTCAAATTGGGACTAAGGTTGACAACCCATTTTTGGTACAATGGGATTTTATCTTTAACAAACTAGGGATGAGGATACAGATCTGATCATTAGAATTTTAGGGTCTTTCTTTAGACTAGATCGGATATCTGTCTCCAAAATTCCACCTGAACTCGTGGTAGTTCAGGTGACTTGATCCTCTTTTGTAATATGGAAGGTATCTGGCTTAGTTTTTAATTCAAAAACTTACATTTCTTGTTAAACTTCCTTTGTCAAAATTCACAAATAAGCCAACAATTAAAAGCAACTAAAAATTAGAAACACTCCCTTGTTTGGACTTAGTAGAATTCTGAAGCAGATCAATGGATTGAGTTCCCACCGTCGAGAAGGAGGAAAATGCCTCCTTTGAGGACATGAGGACAACATGTTACTACTTCAGCATTGCTCCATATCTATATTACATATCTTCATAAGGAGCATTAAAGCGCATTTTTGCAGCTCAAGTGTCTTGGATGGTGCTCTACCTATAGTGTCGAAGCAAGAGCTTGAGTTCGCTTGTAGCGCCCCTTTACACCGCATTATGTTCTAGAGTTATGAGCTTCTAGGTTGTGTCATGGATAGTGCTATTTCGAAGTACTAGCACTAGAGTCCCCTCGAGAATTTGGTAACGGGAATGATGATCCCAACACATTTATTGTAAAACTAAGCTAAAAATAAGCATGACGAAAAAAAAAGGGTTTTAAACCAAAAACACACCGTAATAAATGTTGGCCTCTTACAAGCACAACACAAGGTTTTAAAGGTTTTTGCAAGTTGCGAATCAAATTCTAGAGCTAGAAAAATCCAAAAAACAAAAATATCAAGTCATTTGAATTAACAAGGGGGTAATTTGTGAATTTTTTGGAGGATATATTGATCCTGTTTTGTCTAACTTTTGGATCAGAAAATAAATCATGATGTTTATCCTTAACAAATCTCATACCTCCTGTGTCCAGATTAACCAAGGTCCCTTAATGTCTTTCCCCTCACAAGTCCAAAAAATTAGATTTTCGAAAAATTTCATTTTGTAAAACTTAAAGTTTTGCTAAGTGACTAGCAAAATATAAGCATGGGGGTGTGATAAATGCTAGTTTATCATCATTCTAATACATTAAAACAAACCTAGCTCTTAGGACTTTGCTCTACAAACGGGTTTTTTGGGCTGCATTTAGGCATTAATTAGGATAGGCATGCATTGCACTTTTTGTTTTCTTTTTAATGCATTTTTGTGAGTGTTAGGGATATACAGATTGCCAGATCCCTAAAATCCTAGCACTCAGGAAGGCAACTGGTGAAGGGGAAGCTCTCATCAGCTAGTAGTCAGGTTGATCCAGCTCACCATAGTTGGAATTCAGCTCACCTGAACTAGGGTTAGCTCATCCTAGCTACATTCAACTCATCTCAGCTGAATGATAACTTAAGAGAGCTCATCTTAGCTCATCCTAGCTCAGATTAGCTCAGATCTAGCTCAACTTAACTGAGTCTAGCTCATTTCAGCTCCCATTAGTCCACAGGGAGCTCTAGCTAGCTTAGCTATGTTGACTGGAGTTCACTGCAACTCAGGTCCAGCTACATCCAGCACCACTCAACTCCAGCCAGCTAAAGATGACTTCATTTCAACTCAGGAAGCTCAAGTCCAGCTCCCGTGGATTCAACTTAGCTCAACTCTGTTAAGCTAAGCTACCTAAGCTACCCCAACCAACTTGATCCTCCTCGGGGGCACCAGAGCCAAGTCTCCTCAACTCATTACGGTAGAAGCCAGCTCACTTTAGCTTGGCTTAGCAGCTAGCAAAGAACAAGCAAGCTAAGCCAGCTAGAGTAGCTCCATGTCACCCTCTTCAGCAGCCGTCGACTCTAGTTCAAGCTCCAGACTTCTCCTCCTCAGCTCCTCTCTTCAAACCCTAGCTCCCATTGCCTACTCCTATTCTTTATTACTAGCTAAGCTAGCTAAGCTTAGCTGGACTCTAGCTCCCATGGCTATTGACCACCTTAAAATGCTACCTAACTAGCTCCACCCACTACCTCTACCTATATGTTCACCCAACTAACCTTGTCCACCCCTAAGTTGGTGCCAACCCTAGCCACCTTTTCACCCCTCACCTCCCTCCAAAAGCCACTTAAGCTGGCTCCAAAACACCCCCCATAACCAGCACTAAAATGGCACAAACCCATCTCCTCATCACCACCCTACACTTCACTAACCAACCCTTCTCCACCCATGATTTTTGGTGCCAAGAACACCCCCTTCTAGATGCCAAAGTTGGTGCCAAAACAAGGTGCTCTCCCACCCCATACTATACCACCAAAGGCCACCATCAAACCCCCTTCACAACCCCATGTCTAGCGCCATTTAACCCTCTCCATTGGATCCCTAACCACCTCCCATCAAGCCATCCTAGCCCTCCACTAAAGGCCACGCCAACCTCCTCCATCCCACTCTATAAAAACCCATCACCGATTGCAATTTTCATCATCCTCCCTTTAGTATAATTCCACCTTACAACCACCATATCCATGTCCAAGGAAGAACAAGCGGAGAAGAAGATTAAGGGGGCATCCTACCCACCCCCTTGGTGCCTTCTTCCCCATTTTCTTCTCTCTTGTGCCACACCAAGGAGGAGGAGCACTCCCCCACTAGGAGGATGACCAGGCGAGGAGGAGTAATGTCGGTGCACACCCACCCTTGAAGGAGTTCATTGAAGGTGGTAGCTTCCACCTTGGATGACACCATCTCGGAGGTGCATAGCAAGGAAGGAGAAGAAGGAGCCTCTTTCAAGCCTAGGACCCACTAAACTTGGATCAAGGAGCTTCCCCTCTTCACCATCTTCATCATCAGGACCTTTAGTTCATATTTTATTTTTGTACCTTGATAGTTGTAGGACAAGCTTTCCTCTATTAGGGTTTTATGCAAAACATTTTTGGTCCTAATTTTAAAGTTGCCTTAAATTTTTGCTGCACTTTTTAGTGCATTACTTGCTTTATCTCTAGTGTGATTTCACTCCCTATTTCTAATTAAACTAGTCCTCATGCGCCTAGGTCGACCTTTGGAAGAGGTTATCTTTTGTCACTTAGATTTTAGCATTTTAGGTGTAAGTTCCTTTCCTAGCAAGATTCGCAAGTGCCCATTATTTCAAAATCCATAAAAATCATATATATGAAACCAAAAAGAAAGTTGAATTTGCTTTCCAAGAAAGAGATTTAATTTCACAAAAGTTGCCTCCATGGATGACCCTAGATACTCCCCTATATAGGCTTATAAATTTATGAGTTTATCGGTTTTTGCACGTTACAATGACGTATTTTATAAACCGTGCAAAATGTGATCAGATTCATCTAGAAATTTATCAGAAATACCAGGGGAAAAAGGAATATGGGCTGGGTCAATTCTTGACAAATGATCAGCCACAACATTCTGGGCTCCAGATTTGTCTCTTATTTCAATGTCAAATTCTTGTAGATGAAGGATCCATATGATAAGGAGTGGTTTGGCATCCTTCTTAGCCAACAAATGCCGAAGGGTTGAATGATCCATGCAAATAATGACCTCGAACCCAATTATGATCTAAACTTTTCCAGCCCAAAAACTACTGCTAGCAGCTCCTTTTCTGTAACAATATAATTATGCTAAACCTCATTCAGTGTCTTGCTAGCATAGTATATCACAAACAGGCGGTGCTTCTGACGTTGGCCTAAGACTGCACCGACAGCAAAATTGGATGCATCGCACATCATCTCAAAGTCTTGTGACTAGTCAGGTGGCTGCAGAATAGGAGAATCAGATACAACATTTCGTAGAGTCATGAAAGAATTGTGACAGTTAGAATCAAAGTAAAATGGGGCATCAGCAACTAGAAGATTCATCAGTGGTTAAGCAATCTTAGAGAAATCATTAATGAATCTTCTATAGAATCTAGCATGCCACTGGAAGGACCTAATCTGCTTGACCGAGATATGGGGTGGTAAATGAGAAATGATATCAGATTTAGCATGGTCAACTTCTAATCCATCCTTAGAGATCCTATGACCTAGTACTATGCCATCTCTCACCATGAAATGGCCCTTCTCCCAAGATAGTAGTAGGTTGACTTGAATGCACCATTTAAGGATCTTGGTGAGATTATCAAGACAAGAGTTAAAGTCATCCATAAACACTTCCACATAGTCCTCAATCATGTCAGAAAAGATGGCCATCATGCAATGCTAAAAGATAGCAGGTACATTGCATAGGCGAAAGGGCATTTGCTTGAAAGCGAATGTACCAAAAGGACATGTGAAAGTCATCTTGACTTGATCAGCTAGGCTAATCGCTACTTGATTATACCTAGAGTATCCATCCAGAAAATAAAAATAACTCCGTTCAGCTAATCTTTCCAAAATTTGCTCAATGAAGGGCAATGGAAAGTGGTCCTTCTTAGTAGCTGAATTGAGTTTTCGATAATCGATGTAGACCTGCCAAGAAGTCACAATGTGGGTTCGGATGGATTCGCCTTGTTCAATTTTGATCACAGTGAGTCCAGCCATTTTAGGAATAATCTATATTGGGCTCACCCACTGGCCGTCTGAAATAGGCTATATGATATCAGCATCTAGCAATTTGATCATTTCCTCTTTTGACAACCTCCATCATATTTGGATTTAGTCTTCATTGAGTTTGTCGCATCAGTTTCGCCCCCTCATCCATATATATATGATGAGTGAAGTAGGATGGTCGAATACCATGCAGATCAGAGATACTCCACCCAATAGCAACCTTATGATCTTGGAGCACAGTAATCAATTTAAGTTCTTGTTCTTGGGTTAAGTAGGAGCTGATAATAACAGGGAAAGTCTGATGCCCACCCAAGAACACATACTTAAGACGATCATGTAAGGGCTTCAATTCGGGCACAGGTGGAGGAAATGTAGAATCAATAGTAGAATGAGGAAAGGAAAGGCAAGGAACAAGGAGATATACCTGTTTATTATTATGCTCAGAACCATCAGACTCAACTACTGCAGAAAGGGCAGTAGTGGATGCAGCAACAAGATGATCGTGTAATGTTGGAGAGGGTAACAATGGATCATAAATATCATTAGAATACCTCTCATATGGACTGAGTCAATCTGTACCAACCATACTGATCTTCAAATGCAGTAGTGAGTAAGAACCATAAATTCCTCCAGACGTACCAAGATATACCAAGTCTAGGGTACTGGAATCAGATACACACCCCAAGCAATTGCTGAGAGGAAAGGTGAAATATGCAGAGCAATAGTCTCAGTCCCTAGGTAGGAATCGGTTGGCCCTGATGCAACAAGGTTGAATAAGACATTGGGTCACTATAGAGAAGCCCAATGTTGCCACAATACTCCTAATCATCATCCTCATACTCGTCCTCGATTAGATCACAATCAAAATTTTTGGATTCCCTAAATATATCCAGTCTTACTCTCTCATTCCCGAGGGTAATTTCCATGCATCTGGATGCACAATCGATGTTTGCACAAGCGGTCGCCAAAAATTGGCGACCTAGAATAATAGGTGCATTGAAGAGATCAGCAGGAACCTCTGTATCAGGAATAAAGTAATCTGCTGGAAAATAGAATCCGTAGACTTTCACAATGACGTTCTCAACAACCCCTCTTGGTACCTTCACTGACTGGTCTGCCAACTGAATGGTAGCTAAGGTAGGCTTCAACTCCCCAAATTTAAATCGATCATAAACAGCAGTGGGAGTCAAATTAATGGAGGAACCCAAATCAAGAAGGGCTCTGTCAAATGGTGAGTACTACAAGAAGCAAGAGATTAATGGTGAACTGGGGTCCTTTTAAGGTTGTAGATTACTTAGTATTACTGCACTAGCTTGCTGAGACAAAACCTCCTTGGGTTTTGTTCCCTTCTTGTACTATCACCTCGGGGTAAAATTGTCCTTGAAGAACTTGGCAATAGTAGGAATGTGATCTATGGCATCGAGAAGAGGAACTTGAATATGTAGTTACTTGAACATAGCCATGAAGTCCTCATGATTATTAACTCCCTTTTTCTCCCTTAATGAATCTCTAATGATAGCTCCAGGAAAAGGGAGAGGAATCTCAGGGTCTTCAGTTATTGGTCATTTTCCTTTGTCTTCCTTAGGTAGTTCCCTATCAGAATAAGAGTAGGAGGAAGAACCATCCTGAGGAATAGGTCACGATAAATCATGATTTCCTTGCCCATATTGTGGATCTTTTGTGGTAGTTCCACTCCTCAATGTAACAGCTTTTGCATCAGCAAACTGATCATGAAGTGGGGAAGGAGCGGAAGGAACATTTTAGGCAGGATTATGTAACAAACTAGGTTGATTATATCCAGGTGGTAGAGGAGGTGCCTGACCCTGTGGTGCAAGATACCTAGGTGGAAGAACTGGTTTCTGCACCTTCCTAGGGTTTGGGACAGGTTGGCAGGGCAAGGCTCCCTATAGTATCTGAAATTGATTCTCATGTACTTTTTGAACATGGTTTGTTAATTGCACCTGACTCCTTGCCATTGATTGAAATTCTTTTCCTAACTCTTCCAACTCATCAGATTGCGAAGGAGGGTCAAGTGCAGTATCACGAATAGACTGATATATGGATCGAGACTATTGTTGATATGGAACTTGCTACTACTTAAGAAATGAAGGTGCATAGTTCCAATACTATCTAGGCTGGTGCTGACGAGCAAAAGTAGGTCTTTGTTGATTTCCACCATAAGAGAAATTAGGATGCTAGTGCCAACAGGGTTGTACATTTTCGTGTATGGGTTGTTACACCCATAACCATGAAGTGCGTTGACATCCTAGTAGGCTGAGGATGCCTGAGATGACATATCATATGAGTCAAGGCTCATATCACCTCTATAAAGGTTCACCTGGTCAATAAATGCCAACTCAAAATTGTTCATAGGCTCCCTATAGGAAGGAGCCCATGAAGAAACAGCAAAAGAGTAGACAGATGCATCTCGTGTAAGAAGAGGTGGTATAGACACATCTATTTTGGGTAAAAATCCTATTCATGCATGTTCCTAGGCTTAGAGTTGCATTTCATGTTATAAATATTGCATAGCATACTTCATTCTGCAAGTAGAGTAGTTGTATATATTTTAGGTTAATTAGGTAGTTTTAATGGTCATAGAGAAGAGGATTTATTTCGTCGCCTCGGATGGACGATCAGAACGTACAGATTTGATCAGGACGATGATAGGAGTTTAACGCCTCTGAAATTGTTTAGATCGGAGTCCCATAGCATCATTTGAAGTTTGAGGAAGATCAACAACCAAAACGGCAATGCGACATCCTTATGGGATGTGGATGAGAAATCTTACCATACTGATGGATCCGGAGCAACGATCGTAGTTCGACAGCGTGGAAATCAAATCAATCCAAAAATCGTGGCACCCTCTGCAATAGAAAGATGGAAATCCAAGCTTCCACCAGGCACCGTCATCTCGCCGAACAGTCGATTCAGGAGATTCCTTCTCACCTCCCTCTCTTTTTATGCTTTTGCAGATTATGTAATAGACAATTGTGTAATACATGTCATATTTGTTTCTATCTCCATTGTGATCCATATTATTTTCTTGATTTATAAAAATAAACAAAAAAAATAATAAAACCCAAAAACACCAAAAACAAATAAAACGAACTGCGATTTTCAAATAAAGTGAACGTCGCCTCCCTGTGTTCGACCTGGGACTCCCTTGGAGTTTTGGTAATATTTTATTTGATAAATGAGTTTTGCAACTACAATGACGGGTTACTCTTAACCCTAATTTCAAACATGCAAAACACGTTATGTCATTTTGGCATCGTTGCCGGGGAGGCAATGGAATTTACTTTCTTGTTTTCTGCGCTTCTTTGCATTTACATATTCCTAACCCTGCTTATCTCTGATCTATTGTCTTGCAGGTACCCTAGCATGGAGATCCAAGTGTGGTAGACCGGAGTAAAGTGCAGGTAGAGTACATTGTAAGTGCCCCCCACTAGTTTGATTTCGCCACACTCATAACCAAGACCAAATCTACTTAGGTGCTTGCATAAACCTTAGGATAGAATTGTTTCATGTTTGCCACCTCCACTCATTTCACCCCCACATTTTATAAACAAGACAAACAGATACTTTCTATGGGACGAATCAAAATACACACTTTATACACCCACATTTGAGGCACATAACCTAACTTGATTTTTGTCTACTTAACTGGGATTCCGAGCTGTGGAACCAGTACACCAATTCAACACATAAGGGAGTAGAAATCAAATTAGGTTAATCACCTTTTTGTGTGCCTTAATTGGTGGTGCATTTGGGCCTATTGATTTAATTGTTTAGGCTGCAACACCTAATTTAAACGAAATTCATTTTGTAGCTACCCCATAGGATTCAATATTTAGGTCAATCCAGGCACTCCATATTTTCTTGATTTATAAAGGAAAAACACTTGAATTGGTGCTTTCCAAACTTGGTTTGCCTCTCAAAACTTTGTTGAATACACCTAATATTTGAATCCTAAAGCTACTAAGGAAAATTCGAAACCTAAAACTCACCTCATCATTAATAATCTTGCTTGAAAACTTCTTGGTTGTGTACATTCACACATTCTCAAACAAACCATTAAGGGCACAACCCATTATGGGCCCATCATATTCCTAAAGAACCATTGTCCCAAGCCTAACTAAAATTGATTTGATGTTGGCCTTAAGGACTGGTTCAATCATCGGGATCCAGATTGAGATTGTTCACAATTATCCTATTTATAATAGTCAATTGGATGCTAGTTAGGGGAGTAGCGCCAAACAACTGCGGCTGGGGGTTACACTAGGAACCGAAGGTGCAAGCCAAAGGAAAATCCTTCTTTCTAGTCCCTCCTTCTAACTGGTTGGATTGCCTGGACATAAGTAGAGTAAATTGTCCATAATCTTAGGATTGATTCTAAGACTCTATAGACCTTTAGGCTACCCAACCTAAGGGCAAGCTTGTATTTTTGTATTGCAGGGCTCCTTCTTTGCCTTTTGATTTCCCTCCTTACTTCACCATGTACCCTTCCACATCATACACATATTTCCAATCCTACTCGCTTACCACTACTTATCCCTAAGATGATTACTATTTTGACTTGACTTGTAATTACCCATCCACTAGCCGGGATAACTTTGATTGGGGATACGAATCTGCACCTCAGTGTCCAGAGACTAACCCTGGACAACAAGACTATGATTACTATCCTTCCGAAGCCTACAATGATTATGGGTCTCCATCCTTTGATGACAAAACCAACCTGATCTACAATCAGGAAGGATATGCTGATTATAACACCTACCCTCTCTAGTATTCCATTGAAAATAGGTCATCACCTTTCTTTGAACAACATGAAACGACTTACTTTGAACAACATGAAACGACTTACTATCAGGGAGGGACCAAAGAACCTCGACATCTTGACTCTCATAGATTTAACCCAAACCCACCCAAACCTGAATCGAAATAGTTGGTTCAGGTGAACCAGATCCTAGACAGGGTGTTGGCTAACTTGAGGAACACCATCAAATCTTTAGAAGTTCAGCCAACACCATGCGCTGAAACATTGGAGCCTATGGTAAAAATGATTGATGAGCGAAATAGCTCTTTATTGGATTTGCTCCAAAGCATTTCGGATAGGAACTTAGGTGAGTTCCTTTCTGGGAAGTTGTTGAGGTTGAGGATGAAATTTGTGGTTGCACTAGTCAAATCTTGGGATGATTCTCAAAATGAACCCTCTTTAGGAGAGCGAATGTCTAAACCTGCTCAGGCACCTGTTGGGGGGGATACATATTCCGAGACTGTAGATGACCAGATTGGTCTAGAGCAACCATTTGTGGATGAACCGATTGATTCACCCGAGATCCCCAAGTCAGGAAACGAAGAAAATTATGTCTCCTTGGATCATGAAATTATTTATGATTTTGAGACAAATATAAATGAGGATCATCAATTCTTTGAATCTGAGGGTGAAGAATATTTAGGTGAAGTCTCACTTGAGCATAAGGAAAATGATTTTAGTGAGACAAATGGGCATGAGGAATCTGATGAACCTTTTGACAGCCCGATAGTAGACGAATTCGATTCGATTGGGGTCAACTTGGAGAATCTGTCTCTTGATGATTCAATCAGTGACCCCATTCCTCATCCGCACCCCGAAGTGCTGACTTCTAAGTTCATTGTGACCAAGTCAATCTTGATTCAGCCATGATTTCTGGGCTTGGGTGAATCATATGGGGTAATGATATGCTGGATGTCCCGGAGCCTGAGCTGTTAATGTTGGAGGATAGAAATGTTGAAAAGAAAATTTGGGATGTTAATTCTGAGGGAAAAACAAGTTTCGATTTAAAGGTTCCTGTTGACCTAAAACCATCAACATTTTACCAGGACCCTTTTGATATCTTTGAGATGCAACCCAAACTCAGAACCATTGATTACCTTTTTGATTTGAAATTTAAAAGGACATCTGAACCTATTGAACCATCTCTACCAATTATCCGACATTTTGGTCTTGAATTGCACACCACCAAACCATAGGGTTGGCCCCGCAAACAAATCTCCCAGAACCTTAGAACCACTCAACCTTAGGGCATGGGTCTACGCCTTAACTTGGTCACATCTATGGACATATTCTTTTGTCGGGTCTGAGGATCAATATTTTCATTCTGATTCTGACCCGTACCTATGAATTCTTGACCTCTTCATTGTTTGTATTTTATGCTTAGCTAAAGGCATTAAATTTTGCACATGCTTATATTCCACGGAGCTAACAAGATTTTCACATTATTCAAGTGATATTCTGTTTACTCCACCTTTTCATGTCTTTATTATTACAATGAGGACATTGCATCATTTAGGCATGGGGGGGTGGAAACTTTATCCTGAAATCATTTTGTTATCTCTGTAGAATTTCTTTTAGTTTCTTTAAAAAACAAAATCAAAATTCAAAAACATAAAAAAAAAAAAGAATTAGGAGAAGAGAACTTAGGCATTTGGAAGTTATTAACGTTAGGAAATGATACGATAGGACCTAGACACTTATACTCTTCAGGTCTTTGGGCTTAATTAGCCTGGGTGTCCACTTGAATGTGGACTTAGTCTCGAGTCCTCGCCAAGTATTTTTTTTCAATTGGTTAATAAATTGGGGTGATAAGTACATGACTTATCAACTTGTCCTCTGATTTGAGGGGAATTTAAGCCTAAGCATCTACACATTTTTTTGCTAACTCACTTTTTGGTGGTTTCTTCGGAAATTGTGTATTTAAAAAATCGTCTAGGGTGGTATGGTTGGCAAGTAGTCATGGGTAACAACCCATTCGTTATTGTCCAGAGCCCAACCACAAGTCCATTTTCATCGTACTATCTTTAGGTAAATCTTAGATCAAGGAAGCCACCAACTAAAAAAGAAAAGAAGAAAAATAATAATAACAATAAAAGATAGAAAAAGGAGAAAATAAAAAAAATAAACAAAATCACACTTCACCACATGTGTATGGTTGGCAAGTTACCGTGGGTAACAGCCCATTGGCCTGTTGTCTAGAGCCCAGCTAACAAAAATGCACAACAATTCCCAAAACACTTAGGGAAGAAGCGGGGAAGTAGAATAAATCGGGAAGATATACACTGGGTTTGCCCTTGTGTTGACCCCATAAATAAAGGTAGGGAGAAAGCTACTGTTCAAAAAGATAAACCTCTTGGCAAGGTAACCTAGGGTCGTAGAAACCCAAAGTCCGTTTTAACAGACGCCTAGTGAGTCATTCACTCTTTTCACTAGATGCTTAGCACTTAGCGTCCCTTTTGAGTCCTGGGCAGGTTGGGTAGCCGTAAGAAGTTATCTTGACACTCTTAAACTCCAAAAGTCCAAAAAAATAAGAAAAGAAAAAAATAAAAAAATGTATCTTCCTTTTTCAAATAAGGTGAGGACTTGGGCGGTCTGCATTCTGGCAGACACCCAGGTACTATTGAGTTTTCGTTATTTAGACCTTACTTGAAATTTTCTATTGTTAATAAACAACTTAGGCCTAAGCGATCGAGTCCTAATTCTGTTTTTATGCATAGCATGTAGTTTAATTTTGCTAGGCACTAGCAAAAGATAGGCATGGGGGTATGACGTAAACACATCTATTTAAGTTAAAATGCCTATTCATGATGTTCCTAGGCTTAGATTTGCATTTCATGTTATAAATATTGCATAGCATGCTTCATTTTGCATTTAGAGTAGTTATATATATTTTAGGTTAATTAGGTCCTTTTTATGGTCAAGAGAGAAGAGGATTAATTTCAGGGCCTTCGATGGACGATCGGACCGTACGGATTTGATTAGGATGATGGTCGGAGTCTTATGCCTCCGAAATTGCCAAGATCTGAGTCTCGTAGCATCATATGAAGCCCAAGGAAGATCAACGGCCAAGAGGGCAATGCGACATCCTTACAGGCTTCCGATGAGACATCCGACTGTACGGATGGATCTGGAACAACGATTACGGTTTGACAACGTGGAAATCAAATCTATCCGAGCACCATGGCACCCTCCGCAACAGAAAGAAGATGGATGGCCCAGATGGCCCCACGTGGTGCCATCTAGGCCGCCCAACATCAGCCAGTAGCAGCTAGAAGGCACCTCCTTATCTCCATTCTCAACCATCGGATTAAGATACAAAGGCTGAGGAGATCTCTCAACCGCATGCCCATAAGACATCTTTACATCACAAGAGCTAGCTTGGTGCAATGGTGAAGCTCTTGGCTCACAAAGGAGTGCGGGTTTGAGACCCACAAACCTCTAAATCAGAAATTGGAAGCACGCGCACCAGCGCACGCATGCCCACTAGCAGCGCAGCGCAAGCACGCGCACAAGCGTGCGCACAGAAAATCGCAATGCCAATTTGCGAGCATGCACGAGTGACGAGGGGTGCGTGATGTGCGAGCCAGCTGCGGGCGTGCGCTTGGTTAGTGTGACCTTCAGTGACAGCCTAGCAGGCCTTTAGTGATGCTTGCAGCAATCACTAATTGCCTGTATGGGTGAGGACAACTATAGGCATAAGTGGTGGGGCTGCAATCTTCAGCGACAGCTGCAAGGGTTCTTTAGTGATGCTTGCAGTTGTCACTGAGGATCTCTACACGAATTTCTTCCTCTAACCTCCACTATATAAACACCCCTACACCTCCCATTACTCTTCATCTCTATCTACTTTACTCCCACCTACTCCTAAGCTCTAGCAAGCCAACCAATGCTATGTTAAAGCTTACTCTCAAGCTTCCAAGGCTACAATTAGTGTAGAAACCCTTTGCCCCACCAAATATTCATCCATCTTCCCATCATCATTCATAGGTTGCCGTGGAGTCATCCTCACACCTCCATTCCAGTAACAGATCATCTTCGCCTCCTCACCTCCATTCTGGAGCCATGCTGAAGCTTTCCTCTACCAACGTCCTCCAGCATCTCCACCTCCATCATCCTACTCCTTGCCTCCTTCCTTCAACCTTTCGCCAGGTACCGTCGTCTCATCGAACAATCGATTCGGGAGATTCCTTCTCACCAGCCTCTCTTTTTATGCTTTTGTAGATTATGTAATCGACAATTGTGTAATACATATCATATTTGTTTCTATCTCCATTGTGATCCAAATTATTTTCTTGCTTTACAAAAACAAACGAAAAAAAATAATAAAACCCCAAAACACCCAAAACAAAAAAAATGAAGTACAATTTTCAAACAAAGTGAACGTTGCCTCCCTGTGCTCGACCAAGGACTCCCTTGGAGTTTCGGTAAAATTTTATTTGGTAAACGAGTTTTGCGACTACAATGATGGGTTACTCTTAACTCTAATTTCAAACACGCGAAACATGTTATGTCATTTTGGAGTCGTTCCCATGTAGGCAATGGAATTCACTTTCTTGTTTTCTTTGCCTTTTTGCATTTACATATTACTAACCCCGCTTGTCTCTGATCTATTGTCTTGCAGGTACCCTAGCATGGACATCCAAGTGTCGTAGACCAGAGTAAAGTGTGGGTAGAGTACTTTGTAAGTGTCCCCCACATCCCCCCACTAGTTTCATTTTGTCACACTCATAACCAAGAGCAAATCTACTTAGGTGCTTGCATAAACCCTAGGATAGAATTGTTTGTCTTCTTGCCACCCCCACTCATTTCACCCCCTCATTTTATAAAAACAAAAAAGATACTTTCTGTTGGACAAATCAATATACACACACATTTGAGGCACATAGCCTGACTTGATTTTCATCCACTCAACCGGGATTCCAACCTATGGAACCAATATACCAATTCAACACATAAAGGAGTAGAAATCATATTAGGTTAATCACCTTTCTTATGTGCCATAACTGGTGTTGCATTTGGGCCAATTGATTAAGTTGTTTGGGCTGCACTAACTAATTTAAAAGAAATTCATTTCGTAGCCGCCCCATAGGATTCAATATTTTGGTCAAGCCAAGCACTCCTTATTTTCTTGACTTATAAAGGAAAAACACTTGAACTCGTGCTTTCAAAACTTAGTTTGCCTCACAAAACATTGTTGAATACACCTAATATTTGAATCCTAAAAGCTACTAAGAGAAATTCGAACTCTAAAACTCACCTCATCATTAATAATCTTGCTTGAAAACTTCTTGGTTGTGCACATTCACACATTCTGCAACAAATCATTAAGGTAACAACCCATTACGGGCCCATCATATTCTTGAAGCACCATTGTCCCAAGCCTAACTAAAATTGATTAGACATTAGCCCTAAGGACTGGTTCGCTTGTTAGGATCCAGATTGAGATTGTTCATGATTAATCTGCTTATACTAGTCAATCGGATGCCTACCTTGTGGAGTAGCATCAAACGACTGCAGCTGGGGGTACACTAGGAACCGGAGGCACAAGCCAAAGGAAGAACCTTCTTTCCAGTCCCTTCTTCTAACTGGTTGGATTGCCTAGACATAGGTAGAGTAAATCATCCCTAACCTTAGGACGGATTCTAAGAGTCTGTAGACCATTAGGCTACAAAGCCTAAGGGCAAGTTTGTCTTTTTGTGTTGCAGGGCTCCTTCTTTCGCTTCTGATTTCCCTCCTTACTTCAACATGTACCCTTCGACATCCTACACACATTTCCAATCCTATCCTCCTACCACCACTTATCCCCAAGATGATTACTATCTCGAGTTGACTAGTAATTACCCATCCACTAGCTAGGATAACTTTGATTGGGGATATGAATTTGGACCTCAGTGCCCAGGGCCTAACCTTGGACAACAAGACTATCATCACTATCCTTCCTAAATGTACAATGATTATGAATCTCCACCCTTTGATGACAAAACCAACTTAATCTATAATCAGGAAGGATATGTTGATTATAACACCTACCCTCCCCAGTATTCCATTCAAAATTGGTCATCACCATTCTTTGAACAACCTGAAATGACTTACTATTAGGGAGGGACCCAAGAACTTTGACATCTTGACTCCCCTTGATTTAACCCAAACTCACCCATACCTAAATCGAACCAGTCGGCTCAGGTGAACCAGATCATGGACTAGGTGTTGGCTAACTTGAGGAACACCATCCAATCTTTAGAAGCTCAGCCAACATCATGCTCTGAAGCATTGGAGCCTAGGATAAAAATGATTGATGAGCCGAATAGCTCTTTATTGGATTTGCTCCAAAGCATTAAGGATTGGGACCTGGGTGAGTTTCTTTTTGGGAAGTTAACGAGGTTAATGACGAAATTTGTGGTTGTACTAGTCAAATCGTGGGATGATTCTCAAGATGAACCCTCTTCAGGAGAGCCAATGTCTAAATGCGCTCAGGCCCCTAACAGGAGGGATACATATTCTGAGACTGCAGATGACCAGATTGGTCTAGAGCAACCATTTGAGGATGAACTGATTGATTCACTTGAGATCCCCAAGTCAAGACACAAAGAAAATTATGTCTCCTTGGATCATGAAATGATATATGATTTTGAGACATATATAAATGAGGATCATCAATTCTTTGAATCTGAGGGTAAAGAATCTTTATGTGAAGTCTCACTTGAGCATAAGAAAAATGATTTTATTGAGACAAATGGGTATGAGGAATCTGATGAACCATTTGATAGCCCGATAATAGAGGAATTTGATTTGGTTTGGGTTAACGTGGAGGATCCGAATCTTGATGATTCAATCAATGACCCCATTCCTCATCCGCATCCCAAAGAGCTAACTTCTGAGATCATTGTGCCCAAGTCAATCTTAATTCAACCATGATTTCTAGACTTGGGTGAATCATGTGGGGTGAGTCAAATGCTAGAGATCCCGAAGCATGATCTCTTGATGTTGGAGGATAGAAATGTTGAAATGAAAATTTGGGAGGTTAATTTCGAGGGGAAAACAAGTTTGGATTAAAGGGTTCCTATTGAGCTAAAACCCCTAACTTTTCACCAGGACCCTTTTGATATCTTTGAGATGCAACCCAAGCTCAGAATCATTGATTACCTTTCTAAGTTGAAATTTAAAAGGACATCTGAACCTATTGAACCATCACCACCCATTATCCGACATTTTGGTATTGGGTTGCACACAACCAAACCATAGGCTCGGCCTCGTAAACACAACAATCTTAGGTTTTGGGTGATTTTCATCCAGAACCTTAGAACCACTCAACCCTAGGGCATGGGTCTGTACAATAACTTGGCGCATATCTGTGGACATATTATGTTGCCGGGTCTGAGGATCAATATTTTTATTCAGATTCTGACTCGTACCTGTGAATTCTTAACCTCTTCTTTGTTTGTATTTTATGCCTAGCTAAAGGTGTTAAATTTAGCACATATTTATATTCCACGAAGCTGACAGGATTTTCATGTTGTTCAGGTGATATTTTGTTTACTATGCCATTTCATCTCTTTATTTTTACAATAAGGACATTGCATCATTTAAGCATGGTAGGGTGGAAACTTTATCCTAAAATCATTTTGTTAACTCTATAGAATTTCTTTTAGTTTCTCTAAGAAAAACAAATTCAAAATTCCAAAAGATAAAAAAATAGAAGAATTAGGAGAAGAGAACTTAGGCATTTGGAAGTTATTAACTTTAGGAAATGATACGATAGGACCTAGACACTTAGACTCTTTAGGTCTTTGATCTTAATTAGCCTAGGTGTTCACTCGAATGTGGACTTAGTCTCGAGTCCTCACCAAGTAAATTTATTTTAATTTGTCAATAAATTGGGGTGATAAGTATACAACTTATCAACACACCCTTTGATTTGAGGGATCCTTAAGCCTAAGCATCCACACACTTTTTGCACTGACTTACATTTCGGCAGTTTCTTCGAAAATTGGGTAACTAATTAACCGTCGAGGGTGGTATGGTTGGTAAGTTATCTTGGGTAGCAGCCCATTGGCTGGTAGTCCAGAGCCCAACCACAAGACCATTTTCGTTGTACTACGTTTAGGTAAATCTTAGATCAGGGAAGACACCTACTAAGAAAAGAATAGAAGAAAAAAATAATGAATAGAAAAAGGAGAAAAAAAAACAAAACCCTACTTCACCACACGAGTATGGCTGGCAAGTTGCTGTAGGTAATAGCCTATTGGCCTGTTGTCCAAAGCCCAGCTCACAAAAATGCACAATAATTCCCAAAACACTTAGGGACGAAGTGGGGAAGTGGAATAAACTTGGGTGATATACACTGGGTTCGCTCTTATATTGACCCCATAAATAAAAGCAGTAAGGAGAAGGCTACCATTCAAAATGATAAACCTCTAGGCAAGGTCATCTAGGGTCATAGAAACCTGAAGTCCATTTTAATGATCACCTAGTGTGTCTTTCACTCTTTTCACCTGATGCTTAGCACTTATAGTCCTTTTAGAGTCTTAGGTGGGTTAGGTAGCCATAAAATGTTATCTTGACACTCTCAAACTCTAAAAGAACAAACAAATAAGAAAAGAATAAAAACAAAAAATATATCTTCCCTTTCCAAATAAGGAGAGGACTTGGGCAGTCAACATTCTGGCAGACACCCGGGTACTATTGAGTTTTGATTGTTTAGGACCTTTAGTTGAAATTTTCTATTGTTAATAAACAACTAAGGCCTAAGTGATCGAGTCCTAATTCTATTTTCATACATAGCTTGCAGTTTAATTTTGCTAGGGACTAGCAAAAGATAGGCATGGGGTATGATATCGACAAATCTATTTAGGTTAAAATGCCTATTCATGCTTGTTCCTAGGCTTAGATTTGCATTTCATGTTATAAATATTGCATAATATGCTTCATTCTGCATTTAAAGTAGTTGTATATATTTTAGGTTAATTAGGTCCTTTTTATGGTTAGGAGAGAAGAGTATTTACTTTATGGCATTAGATGGATGACCAGACCGTACGGATTTGATTAGGATGATGATCGAAGTCTAACGCCTCCAAAATTGTCTAGATCGGAGTCCCATAGCATCATATGAAGTCCGAGGATGATAAACGGCTAGGAGGGCAATATGACATCCTTACAGGCTTCAAATGAGAAATCCGACCGTACGGATGGATCTAGAGCAATGATCGCAATCCAACAGCGTGGAAATCAAATCAATTCGAACACCGTGGCACCCTCTGCAACAGAAAGAAGATGGATGACCCGGCCACCCAACATCAACCAACAACAGTTGGAAGACGTCCCCTCTTCTCCATTCTCGGCCATTGGATCAAGCTCCAATAGCTGAGGAGATCTCTCCACCACATGGCCATAAGACGTCTTCGTGTCACATGTGTCGGCTTGGCGCAACGGTGAAGCTCTTGCCTTGCAAAGAAGGAGCGCGGGTTCGAGACCCGCGGACCCCTAAATTAGTAATTGGAAGCATGTGCACCTGCGTGCACATGACCAGCCGCAGCACAACGAAAGCACGCATGTGCACAGGAGCAAGCATAGCCAACCGCAACACCAACGTGGCGCTAGTGCGCGAGAGCGTGCGCATGCTACCAGGGGTGCGTGGTGAGCGGGCCAGCTGTGGGGGTGTACTTGGTTGGTGCAACCTTCAGCGACTGCTTGCTGGGCCTTTAGTGACGCCTACATCCGTCACTAATTGCCTGCCAGCGGTAGGGGTGTGATCTTCAGTGACACCTGAAAGGGGTCTTTAGTGACACTTGCAGCTGTCACTACAACCCTCTACACAAATTTCTCCTTCTAACCTCCAATATATAAACACCATTGCACCCCCATTCCTCATCTCTACCTACTATACTCCTGCCTACTCCTTAGCTCTAGCAAGCCTACCAATGCTCTGTTAGAGCTTACTCTCAAGCTCCCAAGGATCCTATTATTATAGCATCCCTTTATCCAACCAAATATTCCTCCATCTTCCCATCACCATACATAGGTCAGCTTGGAGCTGTCCACTCATGTCTAGTCCGATAGCTGATCATCTCGGCCTCCTCACCTCCATTCTAGAGCCATGCTAAAGCTTTCCTCTATCCGACGTCCTCCTGCATCTCACCTCTGTCGTCTCACTCCTCACCTCCATCCAATCTTCCGCCAGGCACCGTCTTCTCACTGAATAGTCGATTCAAGAGATTCCTTCTCACCTCCCTCTCTTTTTATGCTTTCATAGGTTATCGTAATAGACAATTGTGTAATACATGTCATATTTGTTTCTATCTCCATTGTGATCCATATTGGTTTCTTGCTTTATGAAAGCAAACGAAAAAAAAAATAAAACCCCAAAACAGGAAAAACAAACAAAACGAAGCACGATTTTCAAGCAAAGTGAATGTTGCCTCCCTATGTTCGACCTGGGACTCCCTTGGTGTTTCGATAAAATCTTATTTGATAAGCGAGTTTTGTGACTACAATGACGGGTTACTCTTAACCCCAACTTTTATTACGTGAAACGCATTCCATCAAGAGGTCTAGTAAGAGGTACTTTGGGTGAAGCAATAAATGGAATAGATGTTGGCACAGAAGATGCAACCCCGAATCTCATTGCATTAGATTGACTAAGCTCGTCAACCTTCGTACGTAGTAGATCCATACAATCCAGCTTTTTCATAATAATGTCCTTATCAGCTCGAGCTAACTCAACCTGGGCCTCATTGATTGATACGTGCTACTGGGTAGGGCTTAAGAATTGGCTCATTGATGCAGCATTGAGAGAGTTTTCCGCCAAGGACTCAAATAACTTGAAAACTCCTGCCTCGTCCTTGGCAAGGAAGTTCCCACCACTAGATGCATCGGCTAGACACCGATGTGTCTCTTCCAGCCCATGATAGAACACCTGGGCAAGGTGCCAACGAGGCACCCTGTGGTGAGGAAACTTCCTCAGAAGATCATGAAAACAGTCCCAAGCCTCATGCAACTTCTCACCCGACTGCTAGGTGAAAGTTGTGATGGCTCACCTCATCGCATTAGTGTGACCACTAGGGAAGAACTTTTGGAGAAACTCCATATGTAGTTCCACACAGGTGTAGATCAGTTTCCCTATGGTGTTGAACCAATAGGAAGCTTTATCCCTCAAAGAAAAAGGGAAAAGCTTCATAAGAACAATCCCAACGACTACATTTCTATATCGAACTGTCTCAGCAATCCGACTCAAATCCTCCAGGTGCTGGAATGGATCCTCATTCAAGTTACCACACAAGTAAGTCTGAATTAGACTTATCACATTAGGTTTTAACTCGAATGCGTCACCATCTGTGGGCATCCGGACTTGAGGTAACACATTACGTGCTACTGAATCATAATGGTCCTATAGTTGTTCTCCATGTGGAGGGTTCTACATCCTATCTAAGGCATTGATGATGGCCTCTAACCTCACAATGTTTTGCTGATTTTGCTTAGCCAATCTCGCCTCAACCTTGGCCATCAATCGGGCCTCATTCCCCTTAAGGGGAGGAAGAGGAGGATCTTGCTCAGCCATTGTAACTGAGGAAGAAGGAAGAGAAGTGGAAGTAGGTGAGAGGTGTCACCGACGTACGGTAGATAGCCGCCTTCGAGGAGGCTCCCAAGGACCGACCAAGATAGGTCTTAGCGACCTTTTACCATGCATAAACCAGCACAAGGGCTGGTTAAGAGTCCTAAGTTAGGATGTAAAGTGTAAGGTGTTAAATGACTACTCAATCCTTATTAATCAGTTATTAACCAAGTGTTTAAGGTCTGGTTGGAGACACTAGGACAAAAAGTAAACCCTAAGGTGGAAGCCTAGGATTTATGCTTCTAAGTTTTAAGGTCTACAGATCCTGTTCTTGGATAAAACTGTTCCTCAGATCAGCATAAAAGTTTAAACAGTATGAAAATTGGTATGCAACTTCCTCTTAAAATTATTTTCATAAAGAATATTTTTCTAAGATTTTGTAATATTCAGAAAAATAGTTATAATTTTTATATCCGCAGAGGGTCAGATAGTCTAGTCAGACCTCTCTTATTTATTTCAGATCAAAACCATATCACAACTAGGCCAAAAATCATGAAAATTTTTTTGATCTGAATATATTTCAGTGGCTTTTGAATGACGCAAATTTCAACTTAATCAGACATGTGTAGATCATGAAATAACTCTCCAAAATCTGGCAAACTAAAAAAAAATGATTCTGACCCCGTGTAGTTTACGAATTTTTAAAAATTCCCTAGATGGAATTTTCATTAAAAAATGGTGGCGTTAGAAATATAATTTTAGTTTT
This sequence comes from Thalassia testudinum, assembly GCA_037157565.1. Lineage (NCBI taxonomy): Eukaryota > Viridiplantae > Streptophyta > Magnoliopsida > Alismatales > Hydrocharitaceae > Thalassia > Thalassia testudinum. The sequence goes on from JAZHRO010000063.1 coordinate 16,687,209, forward strand.
TAGTTATTGTCAGAATTTCAAGATTTCTGGACGTCCAGATTTTTGGCAACCGAATTTTAAAACTGTCTCAAGTCCTAGCTGAATTGCTAAAAATAGAATCAAGGGTGTTTAAAGGATAAAATGCTATTAATAATCACTATTGATAAAAATATCAAAAAATATGATCAACAAACTTAAATTAAAATATTTAAGTTTATTTCTATATTTTTGATATTTTTGACTTTTTTTTTGTAACTAAATAAAACAAATTAAATCTAGGTCATCCTAGTTAGAACCTAAAGGGGAAATTGAGGATAAGAAAGGAAAATTGGCTTGAGGCTTAATTAGTTGGGCTTTGGAATAGGTTGTTTGGATCTAGAGTCAAGGGATTAGGCCTAGTTTGGATTGGGTTGGAATAAGCCTATTTGGTAGTGGATGGGGTAATAGGTTTATTCCTCCTCCCCTCTTTAATTTTTTTTTTCTTCTACGCTTTGGCTATTTGAATCTCTTCTTCTCATTTCCTCCATCTTATTTCTTTGTCTTTTTTTCTCTTAACTTATTATTCCCTTATAGACCTACAATCACAAGATAAGACATTATATCATAATTAGGTCCATAAAACACATTATTTATTAATAAGCAACTAAATATGATGTAAATACAAACTATGCATGAAATGAATGCAATATTTATAACTATGCTAGAAATCTATCCTAATCTAGGCATTTTAGAACCTATGATTGCTGCGCAATCAGCGGGTCGACACATGATCATTGGTGGGCCCAGTGCACAAACTCAAGTGCGATCAATGCACGATCGTGGTTGTTCAATGTAAATCTGATGGTGGAGATTCATTCGTACACAATAGGTGTGACTATGAGCATGAGATGTAGGCTACAACGATGCCTGAGCTGGAGCTTTAGCGACATCTTTGCTATCGCTAATTGTCCCATGCTCGCTTTAGCCCCCTCTCCACTAAACAAAGGCCTACACCCCTCCATTCATAACCATCTCTTCCTTTCTCTCCCTCACAACCTCCAAGGCTCTAGAGAGAGCTTGTCCCAACCTAGGATGCTCCATTAGAGTAGAAAATCAAAATATTTTCCCACCTCTCACTCCCATTGGTGGAGCATCCTGTGGCCATCCTCTCCCCACTTTGGGAAGTAGATCCTCACCATGATGCTGTCTTGTCCCACCCTTCATCTTCCAACACCATTCTCCTTCATTCAGCCTCTCACCACCTTCATCCAAGCACCATCAAAGTGAGTCATCCTCCAAGCAACCGTTGAGAGGGACTCTTCTCACCTCCTCTCTTTACCACTTTCTAGTGTAGTTGTTTATCTGTAGCAAACTCTGATTTAGCAGTGTATTGATGTTTCTCTCTCTCTTCTCTCTTATTATGCTAGAGTAGCTTAGAATAGATAAAAATGATTTTGCTTAATATTCTATCGTATAAAATGTAAACAACAGTACAAAAGATGAAAACAACAAAAATAAATAAAATCGAAATGCAGATTTTAGAAACCAAATGTTCTTCTCCTTGTATTCGACCCGGGACTTACTTTGAGTTTAGGTACAAATTTTATCTTGTAGCGATTTTTTCCACTATGACGATGGGTTCTCCAAAACCGTAAACTTTCATCGCAAAAACATGCTAATCAATGTCATACTTAAGGTCTAATCCTTAACCCTTAGTGGCTCACCACCAACTTGTGGCACACTCAAACTAGGTGTACCATGTTATGCTTCCCAAATTCTATTAAGCTCCCTCAGCATGTCTCAATTTTTCTTTTATTAGATTCTTTCAACTCCTAGAGCACTTGAAGCAATTTAGTAATCTCAGGATCATCGCCATGGTTAGGAGTTTGACTGGACTGAGGATAATAATTTCAAGTATTTCTAACCACAATCAAATCAGAATGTCTATCATCATCAAGATTTGAATACATAGGGTACGGATCTTATCATTGGTTGGGTGGTGTAAGGTTATCCCAATAAGAAGGTGGAGTGGGTAAGCTGAAATTGAGATAATCTGCAAAGTGATTTTGGGGATAAGATTGATATTCTAGGTATTGGGACTCTAAAGCATATCCAACCAGAAGAGAGATGAGTCTAGTTGAACCGGTCAAGATAGTTGGTCATGCTGATCCGGTGCTGATCCTGTAGGGAGAGTGTTTCTTGAGGATGTAGAGATCCTTGATATCCAGAGATTTGAGTGAAATTTTGTAAGGATGTGGTTGGCTTAGCTATTCCCAGGTGACAAAGCAGTTTTGGTGCATTTTGAAATACATTATTGACTTTGTAGTATAGTTGCGCTAAACCCTTGATCAAAAATATTTATTTTACGAAACTCATGTTGATTTTTATTCTTTTATAACATGATTTTTGATCGTTCATCTATGAGAGGTGTGAGAAATGATTTTTAGATTTGGATCCGCTTTTCTAACCTAAATCTAACCTAACCTAATCTTTTTTGTCTTTTTGTATTTTGCAATTTGTTTGTGTATTTTTATTTTTGAAAAGCAAACACGAAACCTATATCTAAATATGGTAGGGAAAACTAATCTTAACCTAACTAGTGAGTGAGTATTGATAATGATGATTAATGGGAACACCATTATGAGCCATAACTAGCTCAATTTGATCTAATTAAGTCAGTAAATGCTCCTACATAATCACCAGAGAACTGTAATTTATTACATAATCATTCTGAGGGAAAGACAAGAAACCAGGGTTAAAACTATAATTTTACCATCATTTCATGAATGCAGTACAACCACAGGTTTTCTCAGGGAATAATTAAGGGTTAAATGATCCTAAAAGGCTAACAAGTGGGTTAGAATAGACAGAAAATGGTTTTTGCGTGTTTTGAGAATTAAATGACTTTCGAAACCCTAAAAATAAACTCGCTTAATTAACCGAGTCTAGTTAGCATAAAATTTAACTAAACCCTCTAAAATTCATAGAAAAATATTCTCTGGGGTTTGGAACCTTCAATTTGACCATCAGAACCTATCTTGACTCAAAATAGAGTCTTAGACAGGCATTTGACCTAATTTGGGTTTTTGCATCAATTACCTACTCAAACTTGGTCAAATCCTAAATCCAACTTCAACATTAGATTCCTTATGTCGAAATTAGGTTTGTACGAAAATTTAGACCCAATCTGAGATTGTCTTGACCTAGTTTACAAATTGGTCCTGTCTGATTACATTTATGCCCTTAACTTTCAAAGCTTTTGCAAAAAGGCCCCTAATATTGTCATCCTTTTCACAAATAGGTACCTACCACCGCTAATCCAATTCCTACAATCTCCGACGACCTAAAATTGGCAAGATCTCCTTGATTCCTTGACGAATCCCTTTCAAATTTGAAAGGGAAGTTCGTAAAAGAATTCACTTCCTTTTGAGCAAATTCCCACGTCCCAAAACATTCCCAATCTCTCATTTGAACACATGAGAGATTCGAGTATCAAAAAATTCCCATCTCCGAAGAAGCTTTCAAAGCTTGGGAAGCTTGCTTCACAATCTCAAAATTACTTCTAAAGGCCTATAAAAAGACCTCCAGATCAAACCATTCTCCCCAAATTCCTCCCCTCTTTCTTGGCCGAATCACTACTCGACGTCCGGTGACCCTCCCTACCTCTTTTCTTCCTACGTTTGCAATAGCAGCGATGGAGCTATCTCCCCCATCTTCTTCCACGTTGAGCCGTACCAGCCGAGGCCCCCTTCACCATCTTCCTAGTCATTCTTATCCATCGGAGTAGCCTCCTTCTCCGATGCTGGCCATACCACAACCGACGCCATCTCCTTTCCCCTTCATCTGTTACCGCTCTCAACCAACTCCTCAACTTCTACTCATCATGCCAGCACATCCAACACACTGCCTTGACCTGGCCAACACCCTCCGCAACTCCATCCTCTACCTCTCTGGTAGACCTCCGGCGAGCCCTAGCAGCCACCATACACCACCAAATGAGCTGCTGCCACCTCCCACACTTTTGCCATATCCACGTGAGTAAAACCCCTCAAGAAATTAAGGGGATTACTTGTCCAAATTCGCCCCCGAACACCACCACCTTCACACGCACAGTTCGCCTTCATCAGACCTCATCACCCACGCCCACGCCATGCCGACCCCGTCAGCAAGTTCGCCATGCTCCGGCGATCATTCTTGAGCGTTTTGACATGGCCAAAAGGTCTTTTTGGTGATTCCAAGTACCAACCCCTAGTGCCATTAGTGGACCTCCTTTGAAGCAAGCTTCTTCTTTTGTTCCTCGCCAGTAGACCCAAGTACCCATCCCAGGTCTCGTGGAATACTCCCAAGCAGGATCTCACAGCATCAGTTGGAGGCATCGTCCTCCGTAGTGGTGTGAATTCTAGCCATTGTCACTACAGCATCAGACGCGCGAAGAAGGTGGAACTTTTGTCCCACCTCAGAAGTGAAGGAGTGACTACAGTCGCATAAATTGAATTTGTGCCGGGAGCTTATCGCCTCAGGCACAAGGGGTGATATCCCTCACACCCCTAACGTGCCTCATCTGTGACACACTCCATGCGAACCTGGTGCTGATCCGATAACCCGCCTAAGCATGTACAATCCTCGACTGTGACCCACGCCCATAGCCTTGGACCCAGGTGCACTCTAGGTCCGAAAACCTGATAACTTGGTACTGCTGGAGGCTCTGGGAGATCATGACCAAAGGAGAGAAAGAGAGGAGAGTCTATGCAGGGTAGAGGGGAGGGTTTTTCTCTGTATGAAGTTTGCTAACACTTGGCCAAAATTTGAAGACCCTTCCCCCTCTATGTGAAGAATAAGAGTAAAGAAGAGTAGAGAAAGAAAGAGAGGGAAGAGATAGCAGCAAAAGGAGAGGAATAGAAGAAGAGGCGTAGCAGAATTAGTACAGAGAAGTAGGAAGATGAAAGAAGAAGAAGAGAAGCAGGAAGAAGAAAGAAGAAGGAAAGCAGGAAGAAGAAGAAATAAGAGAAAAGCAATGTTCATCAGGTGTTCAAGACGTCTGATTGAATATTCAGACAGCTGACTTGAGTTTAGTTCATTCATAACTATTGTGTTTCATTTGATATTATTGTAGGCAGTAATTGGTGATTCAAATAACCATTCTACTCCATTCTTTTTGCAGTATGACACATTGATCTTATTGCCATATTATCCTAAATTAATTTCTGATTATAATTTCCTATCTTTATTATTTTAAATTACAATTTTGGGAATTGAATTCCTACTTGCTCCCAGCGAAGGGCCTCGAACTTTTTCAAGTAAAAATTTTTTCTATTTTCTGCGAGATTTCAACTATACTTCAACATAACGATTTAAAAATTGAATTCAAGCAAACAATAATGATAGAAGCGTATCACCACTTATTCAAAGAGAAGTTAATGATGCATTAACTAATTATATGAAGTTGCAAAAGTACATAGAAAGAAACTAGAACCAAGAAAATGCTAGGATCAACCAAGAGAGGCTATGAAGAAGCCTTCTTGGCCATCCAAGAAGAGAAAAAGAGGGAGGGTGAGTGCTCATCTTCCAAGGAAAGAGAAGAGGGCACAACGATGAAGAAGAGGAGAAGAGGGTGGAGGACCCTTTCTCCTCTAGCCACCCTTAAAGCCTTGGAGGAGAGCACCTTGGAGCTTCACTTGGTCTTCCATGGAAGAGCACCTTAGAGGACCTTCTTTAGGCGTCGATTAAGGATGTCTTGTGGAGGAGGAGGAAGAGGATGGCAAAGAAGGGTGGAAGGGAGGGTGTTGGTAGTTGCAAGATGAGGTGGAGGAGAAGAGAATTAAATGGAATTGCCTCCACTACTTTTTGCTTAAATGGGAAGTGGCTTCCAAAAATAGATAGTTGATTGCACAGCAATTCACATCTTTAATTTTTCCATCTTATGCTAGTTTCTAACATTAGGCAATTATATTATATAGGTTTACATGCATCTTGTAAATATTTGCATTTGTGTATTTACGGAGAGGAAAATAGAGAGAGATTGAGCCTCCATTTTTACCTCATTCCCATTTCATTTCCACCACATTTCCACCTAACACAACACCACATACTTCACCTACAATAATTTGATGACACTTCAAGTGCATACAAGCAAAAACCCCACACACAATTCCCACAGCTCAGCGGCCTCCCCTTGTCATCTTCTATCCCCCATCATCTATATAAACTCCTTCACCTCACTCCACATAAGTCGTTGGCCCATCCCCTTACCTCACCCTCAACCATTCCCTCCCATCCCACCATCAATGCTCACACACCCTCACAACACACAGCCGGCCACACAACCTCCTTCCCCTAAGCTCTCCTCTCTCCCTCTCGTCCTCTCCTCATCCTTAGTACCCTCTCACAAGTTCAGAGGAATGCTGAGAGCAGAGGAGCATCCTTCCCGTGGTTGCGACCCCCACGGTAGGGAGCGCCACCTTCTAGCTCATTGAGAGAAAGTAGACATGGTGTTTCTTCTTACTTTTGTTCTATTTTTGCGATTTTTATTTTACTTTCTTTCTGTTTTTGCTCCATCGCCATTAGCGTAGAGCAGCAAGCTCTGAAGCTTGCTTCTCTTACCTCTACGCTTGCTAGCCGCTGTCGCGTGCACTCCCACACACCTCCATGCACGTATCCAACAAATTAGCATCATCCCTCATGCGCCTTCACCAGTCCCCTGCAAATGTGTCAGCCGGTGGAGTCGTGAGGGCAGCCAGTCACCTTTTTGGCCTTACAATGTAGCCGAGACCTCACGTCACTACAATGTGATGACCGGTGCCTTCTTACTTATCTGGTGATCGTGCACTCTCTCTCCTCCGTGCTACCACCCACAACCGATCACCACAACCTTACAGCTGGCATGATCTTATCGAGGATGACACATCTGACAATGACATGGCAGTCAGTGCATGTATCAGATTAGTTGGGACCTATTCAACTTGCTACGGCACATCCCTTGAGAATCATCAAGACTTGACTCACCTGTACGATGACATTTCCCCACCCCTTCCTTGACCCTTATCTCTTCTTGACCCGACCCCTGATGAGGTCCACTCCCCCTCTTATGCCTCATGGTCTGAGTCAGATCTAGGCTACTCATCTCCAGTCTAACTCCTAGAAGAGAGGAGTGCCCTTTCTTTTCTACCAAATCAAGTGGAAGCAACATTCCACACTGGGACCTTATTCCCAAATGTTGATCTCTAGGTGATGAGAACCTCATCATGAGCCCTAACTAGCTCATTTTGACCCAATAAAGAAGATAAAAGCTCCTACATAACCGAGAAGAAGGCTTAACTGAAGGAATAAGTGCTCTGAGAAGAAAACATGAAATAAAGGTTAAAACTGCAATTTTACCATTGCATTACATAAACGGGATTTCTCAGAGACAAAACATAGGTCAAATGGTCTAAATGAGATAAAAAGTGCGTTGAGTCAATCAGAAATGGGTTTATGTGCAGGAATTAAATGACACTTGATAACCCTAAAATAGACCCACTTAAATTAACAAGGTTCCGGTCAAGATAAAAATCAAGCAAACCCTCTAAAAATCTTGGAAAAATATCCTCTAGGGCTTAGAACACTCAATTTGGCCTTTGGAACCCATTTTACCTATATTAGGGTCCTAGCACATTAATTGACCTAATTTGGGTTTTTACGCATAATGTCCATTCAAACAAGGTTAAACCTAAAATCCAACTTCACCATTGGATTCCTTAGGTCCAAATTAGGTTTATACCAAAATTTGGACCCAAGGGGAGGTCATCTTGACCTACTTTGCAATTTAGTACACCCAAATCATAATTTGGTCCCTATCTTTTGAATATCTTTGCAGAGAGCCCCCTAAGTTCCTCGGCACATTTGCAATCAGGTCCCACCGCCATTGTTAGGGCAGAACCGATCTCCGACGGGGTTTAGAGAGGGATTCCTCTCCAATCCCTCAGAGATTCCCTCCCAGAAATGGAAGGGAGATTCTCTGAGGAATTCCCTTCTAAAGCCAATTATAATCTCTGGTGTGAACCCAATCTCTTGTGCGAATGCACGAGAGATTTGGGTATCTTAACCTCTTTCCATCTCCGGCGACCGACCTCAGGCGATTGCGCACCCTCCATGCTCTGACAGCATGGCCCAATGCCTATAAAATAACCTCTAAGCCCGGCCGCAGATCTTCAGCTTGAATTGGCAAAGTTTCCACCTCCAATTCATCTCCTCCTGTCCGGCCAAAGTTCCCAACAAGCTCCGGCGAGCCCCCCTCCCCTCCCTCTTCGCTCTGCCACAAAACCAGTGGCAGAGTTATCTTCCTGACTCTCCTCCGCGTCGCACAGTACCCGTGCACGCCGCCTTCGCCCTGTCGTTGCCGTCGTTATCCCCCACTGGGCTTTTCTTCCCTAACGACGACAGTTACGCACCGTCCACTCCGCTGCCTCCCTTCTTTCCATATCACTCCTGATACCCTCTCCATCCTCTCGTCTCTCTTTTCCCCCTGCTACTTTATCTAATTACCCCCTGACAGTGACTGAACACCTCCATCTTCCTCGCCTCCGACTGACCTCCGGTGAGCCGCTCCCACCACTCCACCCCTCCACATGGCTCGCCAACCCTCTCGGAAGCTCTGCCTCACCACCAGGAGCAACTTCTGCCCATCCATCATCCTTCTACACCGCCACCACAGTCCCCCGAATAGCCCCACACTTCCGGCCACAGGGTGACCAAGGCACGCACGCCTAGGCCATCCTGCGGCCTGCAGCACCGCGCATCATCTTCGCTGTGCCACAGCGAAGGTGCCTAGCTAGTCTAATTGGGCTAATAGGCCGTGCTTGTGTACGACAGGTTGCAACTCCTGCCGCTATTGACGGTTGAAGCAGCAAGCAGCTTTGCAGAAGCTCCAGGTGTTAGATCTCCCAAGTTCTAGGCGCAGCCGGTTCACGCGAGTGTATCAAAGTCCTCGGGGGCAGCAAGTCATACTGCGAAGCTCCCAGCCTTAGCCATATCACGAAGAGAGCTCTGCGGGCACGGATGGAATTGGGACAGATCAGATAGTCCCACATCGTGGAATCGCAAAACACAGGTATAGTATAAATTGTTTTTGTGTTTTATTCTCACTGCCTCCGAAAGCACAGGGGTGAGGTCCCTCACCTGACCCACGCCTGCCTCGTCCGCGGTTTCACCTCGCGGATCTGGTGGGATCTGACCCGACCCAAGCCTACGCACTCCTCGGGCATCACCCACCTGTAGGTGCGCCTAGTCCCGGGTGCGAATCCGACCAGATTACCCGTGTGGCTCTGGGAGAGCGTCCTTGAGTGATTTACAGAGAAAGAGAGAGACATTTGGGTAGAGGGATGGGGGTAGGTTTTGCTTTGGCTGTGGTTTGCGTAGGAAAAGTAGAGGAAGAAGCGAACACTTAGCCACTGCTGCAAGGGAAGAGAAGAAGGAAGAAGAGGCTGTGTAGCAGAGAAAGAAGGAGAAGCTTTCGTAGAGAAACAAGGATATGGAAGAAGACCAAGGAAGGAGAAAATTTCGAAGGAAAGCACAAGGAACTCTGAAGAAAAGAAGCTAAGCAAGGCAGAGATTAGAGAGAAGGAAGGATTGTAGAAAAGTCAGAGAAAAAGAAGATAGGAGAGAATCAAAGGCAGGAAAAGAGAAGGAAGTGCAAGGAAGAAGAAGATCTGTGAATCTGAAGGAAAGAAGAAGACGAAGACAGGAGAGAAAAAAGATTACATTTAAGACGTCTAATATAGAGATCAGACGTCCAATTCTATTTTCTTTTACAAATTCTTTTTATAACTCTCTCGTTGAATCAATTATTTTCATTTACAATTTGTATTCTTTGGTTTTGAAAGTACAGAGATTGCTCCCTGTGTTCGACCTCGGAGACTCTAGTTTTTCGAGTAACTAAATTCTCTATATTTGTTTGAACGTTTTGTTGGTTATACTACAACGTGATAGTCTCTTTAAAAACCCACACAAAAGTGAACGAACATTTTGGCGCCGTTGCCGGTGAGCAACGGGCACTTTTAAAGCTTTTGATTACAACTTTTCTATCCAATATTTGACCTAACTTCTCTCTTTTGTTATGTTCAAGAAGGGAAAGCAAAACAAAAAGGAAAGAACAATAACTGCACAACAGACTCTCCAAGGAACAGGTAATTTCCATTTGCCCTCCATCTTAACTCGCTCTCAAAATCTGAAAAGGAAAAAAAGAAAAATCAACTTAGGGCTACCTGTTTCATATTTAGTAACTCATCAAGTTGCCTAATTTTCTTTTCAACACATTTTTGTCTGTTCATCCAAGTAAGGCAACTAGGGCTAAAACTTTCTTGATTGAGCCCTAGGTGCTAATTTCTGAGGCAACTAAATTGGACCCACTAGAGCCAAGTTAAGGATTACAAAGCTAGGGTTTTTAGAGACACATCTTCTCTTAAACAAAGAAATAAATTATCCCAAAAGAGGTGTGCCTAAACCGTGTTTGAAAAGATCTATACAAGAGGAACCCTAAGCAAATCAGGCTGTTAATCCATTTGAATCATAAAAGAAAAGGACCTAAAAACTCTCAAAGGAACAAAAGGTGAAGTTGATCCTTTGGGTCAACCAACCTTAAAATTAGGTCACTTTTTCACTAAAAATACCTAAAAGTTCAAGTGGAACATTAAGCACCTTGATCTTAAAGTAAAAAAGGTAGACTTAAGAGGTCAAGGTCCCCATTCTAGTCTACCTGGAACCGCAGTGACAAGATAGGTCGGGTGGGGGAAGCCCTGTAACTCGTGGGGACGCTCTACCGTGTCGGGGTCCTTGCGGGACTCTCCCTCGCTGGCTGCCCAGGTATTTCTCAAGTGGACGATCTTTTGATTAAGGGGTCCATCCGCCCCGAACCTCTATAGTCACCCAACAATTTTTTGGGTGTCTTGATTGGGTCCAGCACCTTCTAAATCTCATCACATCTTTTGGTGCATGTTCGGTAGGAGGTCCTTAAGGCCACCCTTAAGACCTCCTTTAGAAATTCATTCTCATCGAGGGCAAGCCTCGACGCCCTTGTTTGTGCAGCAACCCCATTATATAAATCTCTCATCTGATTCAGACCCTGGTTCTCCTTCTTCTTCCATCATGGCACAACCCATTGAAGAGGAGAACAACCTTGAACACCAACTTCAACGCCTTAATGATCTCTTTCAGAACTACCCACCACAGCGACCTATGACGCGAGATCACTATAATCCCGCTGCGGTGGCAATCGAACCCCGAGTACGAATCCCAATTGGAGGGCCTGATTTTGAACTGAAGCCCAATATGATTCATGCCATACCGAAGTTCCATGGGCTTAACTCTGAGGATCCATTCCAACACATTAAGCAACTCAAGCATCTGGCCAAGACCTTCGGGTCAGATGTACAAAATCGAGATATCCTACTCATGAAAATGTTTTCGTTCTCCCTCATGGACAAGGTTGCACACTGGTATAAAACTCAGACCCATCCGGTCAACAGATGGGAGGAACTGCAGTCCAAATTTTTGAAAAAATTCTTCCCCGTTGGCTAGACGAATGCCTTGCGCCACCAGATCACTCATTTCACTCAACAACCGGGAGAACCTCTTCACGAAGCTTGGCATCGATTCTTAGATCTCATGCGAAAGTGCCCCCATCACGTAGTTCCTAAGTGGGAACAAGTCTAGTCTTTTTACCAGGGACTCCGTGAAGATATTCGTTTATTCGTTAATGCAACATGCGGAGGAAACATCATGGGTCAACACGAGGACACGGTGTGGGAGATTCTCGAAAACATGTGCGAGAACTCCATAAATAATGACTCCATGGGCTTATTCAACAGAATGAATTCCCGCACATCAACGAATCTAAGAGGGACACATGAGATGCAGGACCTATCCACTTCCGTTGACTTGGAACTGATGGCCAGTCGGTTGGACAAGGTTTCTATAATAGAAAAGAAGGTGGACGAGCTAACTCGACATTTGCAGCAAGCCACCTCTGCGCAAAACTCTCTTGCACGACTTCCTCTGGCAAGGGAAACTGTACAAAACATTAATCACCAATATCCACCCCCGTCTGCCTCTCGGACCGGAGTGACCTCCTATCCATTCTACTCAAGGTGGGGGAACTCCGAACCCTCGTATTCTGACTTTCCCGAGGTTCCTCAGAACTGCGAGGACCTCAACACCATCCAGAATGACCCATTCTCCAATACCTACAACCCTGGATGGCGAAATCATCCTAACTTTCAGTGGGCGGGAAATTCTCAAAGACCACCATATCAATCCCGTCCACAAGCCTCTCGTCCATTTCAGCCGCCTCGGCCTCGGCCCAATCCCACCTACCAATCCTGGAAAAACCAGGATCAAATGACTCTTATCATTCAAGCACTGGCTGACATTGAAAAGACGAATGCGGCAATGCAAAAACAGCACAAGGACGAGATCACAGAGGTTCGCAACCAACTAGCCCAGATGGCAAATTCCCGCCAACCTGGTACCCTTCCCTCGCAACCTCTACCCAACCCAAATAACGTGCTAACCCAGAAGTGCGTTATGAATCAAAATGCAGGCCAAACACAAGTGATTTATCAGGCCCCTACTACTCCATCGCCAGACGGGATGGAAGCTTCAACATCGTATGCAGGATTTCAGCAGCAGCCACCCCTCCTACCTAACCCAAATCAGGCCGGATTGAACTCTTTAACAACACGTAGTGGTAGAACAACCCAAGACCCACATTATCCGAACCACTCCAAGCCTGATAATAGCCAAGACCCTAGGATAGTTATCCAAGATACCACTGTCCCAGATCAAGAACCAGGACCTATCCTAGAGGAACCAACTAGGATCCCATTTCCTGAGGCCTTGACCAAAGGAAAAAGAATAGCCAAACCCGTGGCTCCCGAGGAGGATCTGGTCAAGCTCTTTGAACAGGAGTAGATAAACATCCCGTTGATGGATGCAATTCGCCACATACCAGCTTACGCAAGATTCTTGAAAGACATATACACACCTAAACGTAAGCCGCGAACCAAGGATGGGAATCCAATCGTACTGTCAGAGCAAGCCAGCTCTGCCATCTTGAGCAAACTCCCACCCAAGGCTAAAGACCCAGGAACTCCCTTGATTTCTTGTAAAATTGGTGAAACCCAATTTGATAGAGCCCTACTAGACCTAGGTGCCTCCATAAATTTAATACCTACATCCCTCCTTGACCACCTTGAAGAATCTAAACTTAAACCCACTGAGGTGACATTGCAGTTAGCCGATCGATCCATCAAGTCACCCAAAGGAATACTCGAGGATGTCATTGTTAGGGTACGAGATTTTTATTTTCCAGTGGACTTCATAGTACTGGACATGGATGCACCTAAGAACCCAAGGGACACACCAATCATATTAGGGAGACCCTTCTTGGGCACTGCTAGGGCCAACATAAACTGCGAAGAGGGCCAGATAGAATTAAAATTTGGGAATCAAAACATGAAGATTGACATTTTCAAGGCCCAACAAGGGATTAATTGCGGGGTTATACAGGAAATATGTGATGTCAGAGCCGTGGTTGATGAATTGCATATAGAGGACAACCTGATTACCCCTGATCAACCATTGGAGAATCAGAACCCGCTAGTAGAGGAGTGCGAACATGATCTAGACACACCTATGACTCCTACCATTGCCCCTGATACAAACCCCCAACCACCCGCTGCTGCTGACAACCCTGTCAAGGAACTCAAACCCCTTCCCGAACATCTAAAGTACGTCATTTTGGATTCAAATCAGACGTTTCCTGTGATTATCAATTCTCAACTCACACCTGACCAGGAACTCCGTTTGATTTCTATTCTCCAGCAACATTATAGAGCCATTGGATGGACTCTCGATGATTTGACTGGTATAAGCCCTTCATACTGCACACATCGAATCTACACAGAAGAAGGCGCACGACCTTCAAGAGAAATGCAAAGACGCCTAAACCCTAACCTACAAGAGGTCGTGAAAAAGGAGATCATAAAGTGGTTAGATGTAGAGATCATATACCCGATCTCCGACAGTCGTTGGGTGAGTCCAATACAAGTGGTGCCTAAAAAAGGTAGGACTTACCATCATCACGACTGAAACTGGAGAAGTCATTCCAACCCGAATAGCTAACTCGTGGAGAGTCTGCATTGATTACAGAAGACTCAATTCCTCCACGAAGATGGATCATTTCCCACTACCGTTCATTGATCAGATCCTCGAAAAACTAGCGGGAAATAGGTTCTTCTGCTTTCTTGATGGGTACTTCGGTTACAATCAGGTGGCAATCCATCCAGAGGACCAAGAAAAGACCACATTCACCTGCCCCTTCGGGACGTACGCATTTCGAAGGATGCCATTCGGTCTCTGCAATGCGCCTGCAACTTTTCAGCGGTGCATGCTTGCCATATTCTTAGATATGGTAGGTGATTATCTGGAAGTCTTCATGGATGACTTTTCAATTTTTGGACAATCATTTGACGATTATCTCCAACACTTGGTCCAAATACTCAGGTGGTGCATTGAGGTGAATTTGGTTCTTTCCTGGGAAAAGAGCCATTTCATGGTGCCTGAGGGAATTGTCCTGGGACACTTAATCTCGGAGAAAGGCATCCAAGTGGATTGAGCTAAGATTAACCTGATTTCCATGCTCCCTATGCCTAGATCGATTAAGGACATCCGATCTTTTTTGGGTCACGTCGGTTTTTACCGTCGATTTATCCCTAATTTCTACAAAATCGTGTGCCCCCTGACCAATCTTCTCTTCAAGGATGTGCCCTTCGAAATTTCCAAGGAATACACTCAAGAATTTGAGATCCTACGTGACCGAGTCACCTAAGCCCCGATCCTACAGTCCCCTGATTGGTCTCAACCCTTTGAGATCATGTGTGATGCATCAGACTTCGGTGTAGGAGCGGTGCTGGGCCAGAAAATTGACGGGAAACCTGTGGTCATTTACTACACCAGCAAAACACTGGATGAGGCTCAGCGTAACTATACGGTTACTAAGAAAGAGCTGCTGGCCGTAGTATTTGCCCTGGAAAAATTCAGATCATACCTTCTGGGTTCCCGTGTTATCATATACTCGGATCACACAGCTGTGAGGCATCTCCTTGCAAAGAAGGATGTGAAACCTCGATTAATCCAATGGATCTTGCTATTGCAAGAATTTGACCTCGAGATTCGTGACAAGGCGGGAAAGCAGAATGTGGTAGCTGATCACTTATCCCGCCTTTCTTCTGAAATAATCGACCCTTCCGGACCTATTACAGAACATTTTCCTGATGAGCACCTCCTGACTATCAGTACAAGTCTTCCATGGTTCGCTGATATAGTTAATTACCTGGCATCAAATCAGATTCCGCCTGATTGGTCGAAGGGCAAAAATGACAAATTGCGTTCCGATGCCAAGTATTACCTATGGGAAGACCCGTATCTATTCTGCATTGATGCTAATCAGATAATTCGAGGGTGAGTTGCAGAAGTGGAAATCAACGACATACTCTCATTCTGCCATGACCAGGCATGCGGTGGACATTTTTCAGGACATAAAACCTCATAAAAAGTCCTCCAGTGTGGCTTTTACTGGCCCACAATTTTTAAGGCATGTTCCCGTTGCCAGACTCTGGTCAACATGAGCCATAGAGACATTATGCCTCTACAGCAGATCTTGGTATGCGAAATTTTGGACATTTGGAGGATTGATTTCATGGGACCCTTCCCGATCTCGGATGGCTTCGAATACATCTTACTCGCAGTTGACTATGTTTCCAAGTGGATAGAAGCCATTCTGACCCAAACCAACAATCATAAAGTCGTTATAAAATTCCTTCATCAAAACATTTTCTCAAGGTTCGGGATTCCGCGTGTTATAATTTCCGACGGAGGGACCCATTTTACAAATGCTCAGTTCAGGTCACTAATGACCAAATACGGGGTGTCACACCGAATCTCTACTCCTTACCACCCCCAAACCAATGGTCTAGCTGAGCTATCTAACTGAGAGATCAAGAAGATCCTTCAGGTTACTGTTCGACCTGATAGAAAAGATTGGTCTTCTCAGCTTCCGGAAGCATTGTGGGCCTATAAGATCGCCCACAAGACCCAATTAGGAATGTCTCCCTTCAGACTAGTGTACGGGAAGGCATGTCACCTCCCCGTCGAGTTGGAGCATAAAGCCTATTGGGCAATACGGACCTGTAATCTGGATCTTTCTAAGGCTGGAACCCACAGAAGACTTCAAATAAGCGAGATCGATGAATTACGCCACGACGCGTATGAGAACTCGTGAATTTACAAAGAATGGGTTAAAGCTTTTCACGACAAACACAATTCTAGAAAGATCTTTCATCCTGGTAAGAAAGTTTTACTCTTTGATGCCCAACTCAAATCATTCCCAGGAAAGCTAAGATCCAAGTGGGTTGGACCCTACCTAGTCTGACAAATCTTCAGAAATGGAGCCATTGAAATCAGCCCACTCAGCCACGATTCCGAACCCTTTGTCGTGAACGGTCAGAGACTCAAGCCGTTCAGTGACATGACCAATATAGATTTGGCTAAGTCATCTTTTACCCTCCATTCCTCTTGAGCTCATTGCGCCCATCTGATGGTGTAAAACTCAGCGCTTAACGGGAGTCAACCCGTCATTCTTTGAAAAACCCGAAACCTTTTCTGACATCTCTATGTGGAACTCATATTGCACTTTTGGGTTCATCCATTAGAACATCCAACTTCACCTTAGGTATACCTACCTGAGATTAGAAATCGTTCGCAACAAGTCACTTCGACCCATTCACTCACCACACACCTGTCCTAATGCATGAACTAAGTTGAATTCGAACCCACCTAAATTACAATGGGGACATCGCATGTCTTAGGCATGGGGGGGTATGAAAGAGCAAAATGTCAGGAAATTCATATAAAGAAAGGGTTTCATAAAAAAAAAAAAAGACTTGATAGAGGGGAGGAACAATTCAGGGTCATACAAATGAGAGGAGGAAAAGAAAGAAAAATGACAAAAAGGAGCACAGAATGAAAATGAAAAGAAATAGTCATTAGTAAAAGATTAAGGGGTTAACTGAAGTTCTAGACCAAATCAAGAAAAAATAAAAGTGCTACGGAGACATAACAAGAGATTAGCGGGAATGCTAGTCTTAGGCCTCATGGGCTAGATTTGTTAGCTTAAAAGTTCACGTATCCGTTAAAATCTTGATAATCCTAAAGAGGTTGAGGAAAATGCAAAGCTTGAGTATTAGGTCTAAGGCTTAGGAAGTATTCGGCCTCGTTAACTGACTTCCGGTTTGCGGGATTCGGTAACCTAAGCACCCCAAATCCGCACACAGTCTAGTTCAGTGCACATAAACATCCAAATCATGCGAAAAGCGTTTAATGTTCTGAAAAAGTCACCTAGATTAGGAGCGGCCAATCAACACAAATTGATTTGGACGAGTTCCCAGCGTGGAGAGGCAGGAAATTCCCCTTGAAGATGCATAACAACATATCGTCTCCTCGGTGCTTGTCTCTTAGGATATTTAAATATCCTACTAGGGGCATGTAAGCACTCTGCTGGTTCAGATACCATGGGCGGCATTATCACGAAATGTCGATCTCCAGGGTCTAAATTCGGCCACGGAACACCATGGGCGGGATTATCTCGAAATCTCGAAAGCCAGGGTTCTGGGGGTTGCCATGGGCGGGATTATCTCAAAATCTCGAAAGCCAGGGACCCTTGAGGATTGATGATGGGGACGAGGAATCCGATACAGACCGTGTTGAGAGGCTAATCCGAAGTTAGAAATAAAAAGAAAAGAGAGAGAAAAGCTCTCCAAACAAATAGTCTTCTATCTCTCTATTACAAAAAATGCACTGCAAAACTGAACCTAGGCTAAAAAAATGTCTCAAGCACAGGTGCTTTAACCGCGGAGTCCAACAAACCCTAGGTTAGTTTCTGTGGGCAGAAGAAACCTTTGCGGAGGATTGAGGCTAAAGCGGGTCAGGTCCGAGTTTTGGTTGGTACTTGAGTACCCCTAGGCCTATTGTCGGCATTCCTACCTAATCACAAAAGAAAAGGAGAAGCACTTATCATGATGGTTGACAGACACTCAGGGTCTAGAACGGAAGTTAAAACTTTGAAATTTTTCTAAGGGACTAGCAAAAGCTAGGCATGGGGGTATGATGAGAACCTTATCATGAGCCATAACTAGCTCATTTTGACCCAATAAAGAAGATAAAAGCTCCTACATAACTGAGAAGAAGACTTAACTGAAGGAATAAGTGCTCTGAGAAGAAAACATGAAATAAAGGTTAAAACTGCAATTTTACCACTGCAGTACATAAACGGGATTTCTCAGAGACAAAACATAGGTCAAATGGTCTAAATGAGATAAAAAGTGGGTTGAGTCAATCAGAAATGGGTTTATGTGCAGGAATTAAATGACACTAGATAACCCTAAAACAGACCCACTTAAATTAAAAAGGTTTCGATCAGGATAAAAATCAAGTAAACCCTCTAAAATTCATGGAAAAATATCCTCTAGGGCTTAGAACACTCAATTTGGCCTTTGGAACCCAGTTTGACCTAGATTGGGGTCCTAACACATTAATTGACCTAATTTGGGTTTTTACGCAAAATGTCCATTCAAACGAGGTTAAACCAAAAATCCAACTTCACCATTGGATTCCTTAGGTCCAAATTAGGTTTGTACCAAAATTTGGACCCAAGGGGAGGTCATCTTGACCTACTTTGCAATTTAGTACACCCAAATCACAATTTGGTCCCTATCTTTTGAATATGTTTGCAGAGAGCCCTAAGTTCCTCGCCACTTTTGCAATCAGGTCCTTCCGCCATTGTTAGGGCAGAACCGATCTCCAGCGAGGATTAGAGAGGGATTCCTCTCCAATCCCTCAGAGATTCCCTCCCAAAAATGGAAGGGAGATTCTTTGAGGAATTCCCTTCCTTCTAAAGCCAATTATAATCTCTGGTGTGAACCCAATCTCTCGTGCGAACGCACGAGAGATTTGGGTATCTTAACCTCTTTCCATATCCGGCGACCGACCTCAGGCGATTGCGCGCCCTCCATGCTCTGACAGCATGGCCCAGTGCCTATAAAATAACCTCTAAGCCCGGCCACAGATCTTCAGCTTGATTTGGCAGAGTTTCCACCTCCAATTCATCTCCTCCTATCTGGCCAAAGTTCCCAGCAAGCTCCGGCGAGCCCCCCTCCCTTCCCTCTTCGCTCTACCACAAAACCAGTGGTAGAGTTATCTTCCTGACTCTCCTCCACGTCGCGCAGTACCCGCGTACGCCGCCTCAGCCCCGTCGTCGCCGCCGTTCTCCCCCACTGGGCTTTTCCTCCCCGACGACGGCAGTTACGCACCGTCCAATTTGCTGCCTCCCTTCTTTCCAGATCACTCCAGATACCCTCTACATCCTCTCCTCTCTCTTTTCCCCCTGCTACTTTATCTAATTACCCCCCGACAGTGCCTGAACACCTCCATCTTCCTCGCCTCCGACCGACCTCCGGTGAGCCACTCCCACCACTCCACCCCTCGACACGACTTGCCAACCCACTCGTAAGCTCTGCCTGACCACCAGGAGCAACTTACGCCCATCCATCATCCTTTTACACCGCCACCACAGTCCCCCGAACATCCCCACACTTCCAGCCACCGGGTGACCAAGGCAAGCACGCCTAGGCCATCCTGCGGCCTGCAGCACCGTGCATCATCTTCGCCGTGCCACAGCGAAGGTGCCCAGCTAGTCTAATTGGGCCAATAGGCCATGCCTGTGTATGACAGGTTGCAACTCCTACCGCTAATGACGGTTGAAGCAGCAAGCAGCTTCGCAGCAGCTCCAGGTGTTACATCTCCCAGGTTCCAGGCACAGCAGGTTCACGCGAGTGTACCGAAGCCCTCGGGGGCAGCAAGTCATGCTGCGAAGCTCCCATCCTTGGCCATAGCATGAAGACAGCTCTGCAGGCGCGCGTGGAATTGGGACAGATCAGATAGTCCCACATCGTGGAATCACAAAACATAGGTATAGTATAAATTGTTTTTGTGTTTTATTCTCACTACCTCCGAAAGCACAGGGGTGAGGTCCCTCACCTGACCCACGCCTGCCTCGTCCGCGGTTTCACCTCGCGGATCTGGCAGGATCTGACCCGACAAAAACCTACGCACTCCTCGCGCATCACCCACCTGCATGTGCGCCTGGTCCCGGGTGCGAATCCGACCCAATTACCCGTGTGGCTCTGGGAGAGCATCCTTGAGCGATTTACAGAGAAAGAGAGAGACGTTTGGGTAGAGGGATGGGGGTAGGTTTTTCTTTGGCTGTGGTTTGCGTAGGAAAAGTAGAGGAAGAAGCGAACACTTGGCCACTGCAGCAAGGGAAGAGAAGAAGGACGAAGAGGCTGTGTAGTAGAGAAAGAAGGGGAAGCTTTCGTAGAGACACAAGGATAAGGAAGAAGACCAAGGAAGGAGAAAATTTCAAAGGAAAGCACAAGGAACTCTGAAGAAAAGAAGCTAAGTAAGGCAGAGATTAGAGAGAAGGAAGGACTGCAGAAAAGACAGAGAAAAAGAAGACAGCAGAGAATCAAAGGCAGGAAAAGAGAAGGAAATGCAAGGAAGAAGATTTGTGAATCTGAAGGAAAGAAGAAGAAGAAGACAGGAGAGAAAGAAGATTACATTTAAGACGTCTGATATAGAGATCAGACGTCCAATTCTGTTTTCTGTTACAAATTCTTTTTATAACTCTCTCTCGTTGAATCAATTATTTTCATTTACAAGTTGTATTCTTTGGTTTTGAAAGTGCTGAGATTGCTCCCTGTGTTCGACCTCGGAGACTCTAGTTTTTTGAGTAACAAAATTCTCTATATTTGTTTGAACGTTTTGTTGGTTATACTACAAGGTGATATTCTCTTTAAAAACCCGCACAAAAGTGAATGAACATTTTGGCGCCGTTGCCAGGGAGCAATGGGCACTTTTAAAGCTTTTGATTACAACTTTTCTATCCAATATTTGACCTAACTTCTCTCTTTTGTTGTGTTCGAGCAGGGAAAGCAAAACAAAAAGGAAAGAACAATAACTCCACAATAGACTCTCCAAGGAATAGGTAATTTCCATACGCCCTCCATCTTAATTCTCTCTCAAAATATGAAAAGGAAAAAAAGAAAAATCAACTTAGGGCTACCTGTTTCATATTTAGTAACTCATCAAGTTGCCTAATTTTCTTTTCAACACATTTTTGTCTGTTCATCCAACTAAGGCAACTAGAGCTAAAACTTTCTTGATTGAGCCCTAGGTGCTAATTTCTGAGACAACTAAATTGGACCCACTAGGGCCAAGTTAAGGATTACAAAGCTAGGGTTTTTAGAGACACATCTTCTCTTAAACAAAGAAATAAATTGTCCCAAAAGGGGTGTGCCTAAACCGTGTTTGAAAAGATCTATACAAGAGGAGCAGTAAGTAAATCAGGCTGTTAATCCATTTGAACCTTAAAAGAAAAGGACCTAAAAACTCTCAAAGGAACAAAAGGTGAAGTTGATCCTTTGGGTCAACCAACCTTAAAATTAGGTCACTTTTTCACTAAAAATACCTAAAAGTTCAAGTGGAACATTAAGCACCATGATCTTAAAGTAAAAAAGGTAGACTTAAGAGGTCAAGGTCCCCATTCTGGTCTACCTGGAACCGCAGTGACAAGACAGGTCGGGTGGGGGAAGCCCTATAACTTGTGGGGATGCTCTACCGTGTAGGGGTCCTTGCGGGACTCTCCCTTGTTGGCTGCCTAGGTATTTCTCAAGTGGACGATCTTTTGATTAAGGGGTCCATCCGCCCCGAACCTCTATAGTCACCCAACAATTTTTTGGGTGTCTTGATTGGGTCTAGCACCTTCTAAATCTCATCACATCTTTCGGTGCATGTTCGGTAGGAGGTCCTTAAGGCCACCCTTAAGACCTCCTTTAGAAATTCATTCTCGTCGAGGCCAAGCCTCGACGCCCTTGTTTGTGGAGCAACCCCATTATATAAATCTCTCATCTGATTCAGACCCTGGTTCTCCTTCTTATTCCATCATGTCACAACCCATTGAAGAGGAGAACAACCTTGAACACCAACTTCAACGCCTTAATGATCTCTATCAGAACTTTGTAAACCCTCTGCAGCGACCTATGATGCGAGATCACTATAATCCCACTGCGGTGGCAATCGAACCCCGAGTACGAATCCCAATTGGAGGACCTGATTCTGAACTGAAGCCCAATATGATTCATGCCATACCGAAGTGCTCCTACATAACCAAGAAGAAGGCTTAGCTGAAGGAATAAGTGCTCTGAGAAGAAAACATGAAATAAAGATTAAAAATGCAATTTTACCATTGCAGTACATAAACGGGATTTCTCAGAGACAAAACATTGGTCAAATGGTCTAAATGAGATAAAAAGTGGGTTGAGTCAATAAGAAATGGGTTTATGTGCAGGAATTAAATGACACTTGTTAACCCTAAAACAGACCCACTTAAATTAACAAGGTTTCGGTCAGGATAAAAATCAAGTAAACCCTCTAAAAATCATTGAAAAATATCCTCCAGGGCTTAGAACACTCAATTTGGCCTTTGGAACCCAGTTTGACCTAGATTAGGGTCCTAGCACATTATTGACGTAATTTGGGTTTTTACGCAAAATATCCATTCAAAAGAGGTTAAACCTAAAATCCAACTTCACCATTGGATTCCTTAGGTCCAAATTAGGTTTATACCAAAATTTGGACCCAAGGGGAGGTCATCTTGACCTACTTTGCAATTTAGCACACCAAAATCACAATTTGGTCCCTATCTTTTGAATATCTTTGCAGAGAGCCCCCTAAGTTCCTCGCCACTTTTACAATCAGGTCCTGCCGCCATTGTTAGGGCAGAACCGATCTCCGACGAGGTTTAGAGAGGGATTCCTCTCCAATCCCTCAGAGATTTCCTCCCAGAAATGGAAGGGAGATTCTCTAAGGAATTCCCTTCTTTCTAAAGCCAATTATAATCTCTGGTGTGAACCCTATCTCTCGTGCGAACGCATAAGAGATTTGGGTATCTTAACCTCTTTCCATCTCTGATGACCGACCTCAGGCGATTGCGCACCGTCCACGCTCTGACAGCATGGCCCAATGCCTTTAAAATAACCTTTAAGCCCGTCCGTAGATCGTCAGCTTGATTTAGCTGAGTTTCCACCTCTAATTCATCTTCTCCTGTCCGGCCAAAGTTCCCAGCAAGCTCCGACGAGCCCCCCTCCCCTCCCTCTTTGCTCTGCCACAAAACCAGTGGCAGAGTTATCTTCCTGACTCTCCTCCATGTCGCGCAGTACCCACACACGTCGCCTCAGCCCTGTCGTTGCCGCCGTTCTCCCCCACTGGGTTCTTCTTCCCTGACGATGGCAGTTACGCGCCATCCACTCCGCTGCCTCCCTTCTTTCCAGATCTCTCCAGATACCCTCTCCATCCTCTCCTCTCTCTTTTCCCCCTGCTACTTTATCTAATTACCCCCCGACAGTGCCTGAACACCTCCATCTTCCTCGCCTCTGACCGACCTCCGGCGAGCCGCTCCCACCGCTCCGCCCCACCACACGGCTCGCCAACCCTCTCGTAAGCTCCGCCTCACCACCAGGAGCAACTTCCGTCCATCCATCATCCTTCTTCACCGCCACCATAGTCCCCCGAACAACCCCACACTTCTGGCCATAGGGTGACCAAGGCACGCACGCCTAGGCCATCCTGCTGCCTACAGCACCACGCATCGTCTTCGCCATGCCACGGCGAAGGTGCCCAGCTTGTCTGATTGGGCCAATAGGCCGTGCTTGTGTATGACAGGTTGCAACCCCTACCGCTATTGACGGCTGAAGCAGCAAGAAGCTTCGCAGCACCTCCAGGTGTTAGATCTCCCAAGTTCCAGGCGCAGCAGATTCACGCGAGTGTAGTGAAGCCCTCGGGGCCAGCAAGTCGTGCTGCAAAGCTCCCAGCCTTGGCCATAGCATGAAGAGGGCTCTGCGGGCGTGCGTGGAATTGGGACAGATCAGATAGTCCCACATCGTGGAATCACAAAACACAGGTATAGTATAAATTGTTTTTGTGTTTTATTCTCACTGCCTCCGAAAGCACAGGGGTGAGGTCCCTCACCTGACCCACGCCTGCCTCGTCCGCGGTTTCACCTCGCGGATCTGGCAGGATCTGACCCGACCCAAACCTACGCACTCCTCGCGCATCACCCACCTACATGTGCGCCTGGTCCCGGGTGCGAATCTGACCCGATTACCCGTGTGGCTCTGGGAGAGCATCCTTGAGCGATTTACAGAGAAAGAGAGAGACGTTTGGGTAGAGGGACGGGGGTAGGTTTTTCTTTGGCTGTGGTTTGCGTAGGAAAAGTAGAGGAAGAAGCGAACACTTAGCCACTGCAGCAAGGGAAGAGAAGAAGGACGAAGAGGCTGTGTAGTAGAGAAAGAAGGGGAAGCTTTCGTAGAGACACAAGGATAAGGAAGAAGACCAAGGAAGGAGAAAATTTCGAAGGAAAGCACAAGGAACTCTGAAGAAAAGAAGCTAAGTAAGGCAGAGATTAGAGAGAAGGAAGGACTGCAGAAAAGACAGAGAAAAAGAAGACAGCAGAGAATCAAAGGCAGGAAAAGAGGACATGCGAGGAAGAAGATTTGTGAATCTGAAGGAAAGAAGAAGAAGGCAGGAGAGAAAGAAGATTACATTTAAGACGTCTGATATAGAGATCAGACGTCCAATTCTATTTTCTTTTACAAATTCTTTTTATAACTCTCTCTCGTTGAATCAATTATTTTCATTTACAAGTTGTATTCTTTGGTTTTGAAGGTGCTGAGATTGCTCCCTGTGTTCAACCTCGGAGACTCTAGTTTTTTGAGTAACAAAATTCTCTATATTTGTTTGAACGTTTTGTTGGTTATACTACAAGGTGATATTCTCTTTAGAAACCCGCACAAAAGTGAATGAACATTTTGGCGCCATTGCCAGGGAGCAATGGGCACTTTTAAAGCTTTTGATTACAACTTTTCTATCCAATATTTGACCTAACTTCTCTCTTTTGTTGTGTTCAAGCAGGGAAAGCAAAACAAAAACTAAAGAACAATAACTGCACAATAGACTCTCCAAGGAATAGGTAATTTCCATACACCCTCCATCTTAATTCTCTCTCAAAATATGAAAAGGAAAAAAAGAAAAATCAACTTAGGGCTACCTGTTTCATACTTAGTAACTCATCAAGTTGCCTAATTTTCTTTTCAACACATTTTTGTCTGTTCATCCAACTAAGGCAACTAGAGCTAAAACTTTCTTGATTGAGCCCTAGGTGCTAATTTCTGAGACAACTAAATTGGACCCACTAGGGCCAAGTTAAGGATTACAAAGCTAGGGTTTTTAGAGACACATCTTCTCTTAAACAAAGAAATAAATTGTCCCAAAAGAGGTGTGCGTAAACCGTGTTTGAAAAGATCTATACAAGAGGAACCCTAAGCAAATCAGGCTGTTAATCCATTTGAACCTTAAAAGAAAAGGACCTAAAAACTCTCAAAGGAACAAAAGGTGAAGTTGATCCTTTGGGTCAACCAACCTTAAAATTAGGTCACTTTTTCACTAAAAATACCTAAAAGTTCAAGTGGAACATTAAGCACCTTGATCTTAAAGTAAAAAAGGTAGACTTAAGAGGTCAAGGTCCCCATTCTGGTCTACCTGGAACCGCAGTGACAAGATAGGTCGGGTGGGGGAAGCCCTATAACTCGTGGGGACGCTCTACCGTGTAGGGGTCCTTGCGGGACTCTCCCTCGCTGGCTGCCTAGGTATTTCTCAAGTGGACGATCTTTTGATTAAGGGGTCCATCCGCCCCGAACCTCTATAGTCACCCAACAATTTTTTGGGTGTCTTGATTGGGTCCAGCACCTTCTAAATCTCATCACATCTTTCGATGCATGTTCGGTAGGAGGTCCTTAAGGCCACCCTTAAGACCTCCTTTAAAAATTCATTCTCGTCGAGGCCAAGCCTCGACGCCCTTGTTTGTGGAGCAACCCCGTTATATAAATCTCTCACCTGATTCAGACCCTGGTTCTCCTTCTTCTTCCATCATGGCACAACCCATTGAAGTGGAGAACAACGTTGAACACCAACTTCAACGCCTTAATGATCTCTTTCAGAACTTTGTAAACCCTCTGCAGCGACCTATGATGCGAGATCACTATAATCCCACTGTGGTGGCAATCGAACCCCGAGTACGAATCCCAATTGGAGGACCTGATTCTGAACTGAAGCCCAATATGATTCATGCCATACCAAAGTGCTCCTACATAACCAAGAAGAAGGCTTAGCTGAAGGAATAAGTGCTCTGAGAAGAAAACATGAAATAAAGGTTAAAACTGCAATTTTACCGTTGCAGTACATAAACGGGATTTCTCAGAGACAAAACATTGGTCAAATGGTCTAAATGAGATAAAAAGTGGGTTGAGTCAATCAGAAATGGGTTTATGTGCAGGAATTAAATGACACTTGTTAACCCTAAAACAGACCCACTTAAATTAACAAGGTTTCGGTCAGGATAAAAATCAAGTAAACCCTCTAAAAATCATTGAAAAATATCCTTTAGGGCTTAGAACACTCAATTTGGCCTTTGGAACCCAGTTTGACCTAGATTAGGGTCCTAGCACATTATTGACCTAATTTGGGTTTTTACGCAAAATATCCATTCAAACGAGGTTAAACCTAAAATCCAACTTCACCATTGGATTCCTTAGGTCCAAATTAGGTTTATACCAAAATTTGGACCCATGGGGAGGTCATCTTGACCTACTTTGCAATTTAGCACACCAAAATCACAATTTGGTCCCTATCTTTTGAATATCTTTGCAGAGAGCCCCCTAAGTTACTCGCCACTTTTGCAATCAGGTCCTGCCGCCATTGTTAGGGCAGAACCGATCTCCGGCGAGGTTTAGAGAGGGATTCCCCTCCAATCCCTCAGAGATTTCCTCCCAGAAATGGAAGGGAGATTCTCTAAGGAATTCCCTTCCTTCTAAAGCCAATTATAATCTCTGGTGTGAACCCTATCCCTCGTGCGAACGCATAAGAGATTTGGGTATCTTAACCTCTTTCCATCTCCGATGACCGACCTCAGGCGATTGCGCACCGTCCACGCTCTGACAGCATGGCCCAGTGCCTTTAAAATAACCTTTAAGCCCGTCCGCAGATCTTCAACTTGATTTTGCTAAGTTTCCACCTCTAATTCATCTTCTCCTGTCCGGCCAAAGTTCCCAGCAAGCTCCGGCGAGCCCCCCTCCCCTCCCTCTTCGCTCTGCCACAAAACCAGTGGCAGAGTTATCTTCCTGACTCTCCTCCATGTCGCGCAGTACCCACACACGTCGCCTCAGCCCTGTCGTTGCCGCCGTTCTCCCCCACTGGGTTCTTCTTCCCTGACGATGGCAGTTACGCGCCATCCACTCCGCTGCCTCCCTTCTTTCTAGATCTCTCCAGATACCCTCTCCATCCTCTCCTCTCTCTTTTCCCCCTGCTACTTTATCTAATTACCCCCCGACAGTGCCTGAACACCTCCATCTTCCTCGCCTCTGACCGACCTCCGGCGAGCCGCTCCCACCGCTCCGCCCCTCCACACGGCTCGCCAACCCTCTCGTAAGCTCCGCCTCACCACCAGGAGCAACTTCCGTCCATCCATCATCCTTCTTCACCGCCACCATAGTCCCCCGAACAACCCCACACTTCTGGCCATAGGGTGACGAAGGCACGCACGCCTAGGCCATCCTGCTGCCTACAGCACCACGCATCGTCTTCGCCATGCCACGGCGAAGGTGCCCAGCTTGTCTGATTGGGCCAATAGGCCGTGCTTGTGTATGACAGGTTGCAACTCCTACCGCTATTGACGGCTGAAGCAGCAAGAAGCTTCGCAGCACCTCCAGGTGTTAGATCTCCCAAGTTCCAGGCGCAGCAGATTCACGCGAGTGTAGTGAAGCCCTCGGGGCCAGCAAGTCGTGCTTCGAAGCTCCCAGCATTGGCCATAGCATGAAGAGGGCTCTGCGGGCTCGCGTGGAATTGGGACAGATCATATAGTCCCACATCGTGGAATCACAAAACACAGGTATTGTATAAATTGTTTTTGTGTTTTATTCTCACTGCCTCCGAAAGCACAGGGGTGAGGTCCCTCACCTGACCCACGCCTGCCTCGTCCGTGGTTTCACCTCGCGGATCTGGCAGGATCTGACCCGACCCAAACCTACGCACTCCTCGCGCATCACCCACCTGCATGTGCGCCTGGTCCCGGGTGCGAATCCGACCCGATTACCCGTGTGGCTCTGGGAGAGCGTCCTTGAGCGATTTACAGAGAAAGAGAGAGACGTTTGGGTAGAGGGACGGGGGTAGGTTTTTCTTTGGCTGTGGTTTGCGTAGGAAAAGTAGAGGAAGAAGCGAACACTTAGCCACTGCAGCAAGGGAAGAGAAGAAGGACGAAGAGGCTGTGTAGTAGAGAAAGAAGGGGAAGCTTTCGTAGAGACACAAGGATAAGGAAGAAGACCAAGGAAGGAGAAAATTTCGAAGGAAAGCACAAGGAACTCTGAAGAAAAGAAGCTAAGTAAGGCAGAGATTAGAGAGAAGGAAGGACTGCAGAAAAGACAGAGAAAAAGAAGACAGCAGAGAATCAAAGGCAGGAAAAGAGAAGGACATGCGAGGAAGAAGATTTGTGAATCTGAAGGAAAGAAGAAGGCAGGGGAGAAAGAAGATTACATTTAAGACGTCTGATATAGAGATCAGACGTCCAATTCTATTTTCTTTTACAAATTCTTTTTATAGCTCTCTCTCGTTGAATCAATTATTTTCATTTACAAGTTGTATTCTTTGGTTTTGAAGGTGCTGAGATTGCTCCCTGTGTTCGACCTCGGAGACTCTAGTTTTTTGAGTAACAAAATTCTCTATATTTGTTTGAACGTTTTGTTGGTTATACTACAAGGTGATATTCTCTTTAAAAACCCGCACAAAAGTGAATGAACATTTTGGCGCCGTTGCCAGGGAGCAATGGGCACTTTTAAAGCTTTTGATTACAACTCTTCTATCCAATATTTGACCTAACTTCTCTCTTTTGTTGTGTTCAAGCAGGGAAAACAAAACAAAAAGGAAAGAACAATAACTGCACAATAGACTCTCCAAGGAATAGGTAATTTCCATACGCCCTCCATCTTAATTCTCTCTCAAAATATGAAAAGGAAAAAAAGAAAAATCAACTTAGGGCTACCTGTTTCATATTTAGTAACTCATCAAGTTGCCTAATTTTCTTTTCAACACATTTTTGTCTGTTCATCCAACTAAGGCAACTAGAGCTAAAACTTTCTTGATTGAGCCCTAGGTGCTAATTTCTGAGACAACTAAATTGGACCCACTAGGGCCAAGTTAAGGATTACAAAGCTAGGGTTTTTGGAGACACATCCTCTCTTAAACAAAGAAATAAATTGTCCCAAAAGAGGTGTGCCTAAACCGTGTTTGAAAAGATCTGTACAAGAGGAACCCTAAGCAAATCAGGCTGTTAATCCATTTGAACCTTAAAAGAAAAGGACCTAAAAACTCTCAAAGGAACAAAAGGTGAAGTTGATCCTTTGGGTCAACCAACCTTAAAATTAGGTCACTTTTTCACTAAAAATACCTAAAAGTTCAAGTGGAACATTAAGCACCTTGATCTTAAAGTAAAAAAGGTAGACTTAAGAGGTCAAGGTCCCCATTCTGGTCTACCTGGAACCGCAGTGACAAGACAGGTCGGGTGGGGGAAGCCCTATAACTCGTGGGGACGCTCTACCGTGTAGGGGTCCTTGCGGGACTCTCCCTCGCTGGCTGCCTAGGTATTTCTCAAGTGGACGATCTTTTGATTAAGGGGTCCATCCGCCCCGAACCTCTATAGTCACCCAACAATTTTTTGGGTGTCTTGATTGGGTCCAGCACCTTCTAAATCTCATCACATCTTTCGATGCATGTTCGGTAGGAGGTCCTTAAGGCCACCCTTAAGACCTCCTTTAAAAATTCATTCTCGTCGAGGCCAAGCCTCGACGCCCTTGTTTGTGGAGCAACCCCGTTATATAAATCTCTCACCTGATTCAGACCCTGGTTCTCCTTCTTCTTCCATCATGGCACAACCCATTGAAGTGGAGAACAACGTTGAACACCAACTTCAACGCCTTAATGATCTCTTTCAGAACTTTGTAAACCCTCTGCAGCGACCTATGATGCGAGATCACTATAATCCCACTGTGGTGGCAATCGAACCCCGAGTACGAATCCCAATTGGAGGACCTGATTCTGAACTGAAGCCCAATATGATTCATGCCATACCGAAGTGCTCCTACATAACCAAGAAGAAGGCTTAGCTGAAGGAATAAGTGCTCTGAGAAGAAAACATGAAATAAAGGTTAAAACTGCAATTTTACCATTGCAGTACATAAACGGGATTTCTCAGAGACAAAACATTGGTCAAATGGTCTAAATGAGATAAAAAGTGGGTTGAGTCAATCTGAAATGGGTTTATGTGCAGGAATTAAATGACACTTGTTAACCCTAAAATAGACCCACTTAAATTAACAAGGTTTCGGTCAGGATAAAAATCAAGTAAACCCTCTAAAAATCATTGAAAAATATCCTCTAGGGCTTAGAACACTCAATTTGGCCTTTGGAACCCAGTTTGACCTAGATTAGGGTCCTAGCACATTATTGACCTAATTTGGGTTTTTACACAAAATATCCATTCAAACGAGGTTAAACCTAAAATCCAACTTCACCATTGGATTCCTTAGGTCCAAATTAGGTTTATACCAAAATTTGGACCCAAGGGGAGGTCATCTTGACCTACTTTGCAATTTAGCACACCAAAATCACAATTTGGTCCCTATCTTTTGAATATCTTTGCAGAGAGCCCCCTAAGTTCCTCGCCACTTTTGCAATCAGGTCCTGCCGCCATTGTTAGGGCAGAACCGATCTCCGGCGAGGTTTAGAGAGGGATTCCTCTCCAATCCCTCAGAGATTTCCTCCCAGAAATGGAAGGGAGATTCTCTAAGGAATTCCCTTCCTTCTAAAGCCAATTATAATCTCTGGTGTGAACCCAATCTCTCGTGCTAACGCATAAGAGATTTGGGTATCTTAACCTATTTCCATCTCCGATGATCGACCTCAGGCGATTGCGCACCATCCACGCTCTGACAGCATGGCCCAGTGCCTTTAAAATAACCTTTAAGCCCGTCCGCAGATCTTCAGCTTGATTTTGCTAAGTTTCCACCTCTAATTCATCTTCTCCTGTCCGGCCAAAGTTCCCAGCAAGCTCCGGCGAGCCCCCCTCCCCTCCCTCTTCTCTCTGCCACAAAACCAGTGGCAGAGTTATCTTCCTGACTCTCCTCCATGTCGCGCAGTACCCACACACGTCGCCTCAGCCCTGTCGTTGCCGCCGTTCTCCCCCACTGGGTTCTTCTTCCCTGACGATGGCAGTTACGCGCCATCCACTCCGCTGCCTCCCTTCTTTCCAGATCTCTCCAGATACCCTCTCCATCCTCTCCTCTCTCTTTTCCCCCTGCTACTTTATCTAATTACCCCCCGACAGTGCCTGAACACCTCCATCTTCCTCGCCTCTGACCGACCTCCGGCGAGCCGCTCCCACCGCTCCGCCCCTCCACACGGCTCGCCAACCCTCTCGTAAGCTCTGCCTCACCACCAGGAGCAACTTCCGTCCATCCATCATCCTTCTTCACCGCCACCATAGTCCCCCGAACAACCCCACACTTCTGGCCATAGGGTGACGAAGGCACGCACGCCTAGGCCATCCTGCTGCCTACAGCACCACGCATCGTCTTCGCCATGCCACGGCGAAGGTGCCCAGCTTGTCTGATTGGGCCAATAGGCCGTGCTTGTGTATGACAGGTTGCAACTCCTACCGCTATTGACGGCTGAAGCAGCAAGAAGCTTCGCAGCACCTCCAGGTGTTAGATCTCCCAAGTTCCAGGCGCAGCAGATTCACGCGAGTGTAGTGAAGCCCTCGGGGCCAGCAAGTCGTGCTTCGAAGCTCCCAGCCTTGGCCATAGCATGAAGAGGGCTCTGCGGGCTCGCGTGGAATTGGGACAGATCAGATAGTCCCACATCGTGGAATCACAAAACACAGGTATTGTATAAATTGTTTTTGTGTTTTATTCTCACTGCCTCCGAAAGCACAGGGGTGAGGTCCCTCACCTGACCCACGCCTGCCTCGTCCGTGGTTTCACCTCGCAGATCTGGCAGGATCTGACCCGACCCAAACCTACGCACTCCTCGCGCATCACCCACCTGCATGTGCGCCTGGTCCCGGGTGCGAATCCGACTCGATTACCCGTGTGGCTCTGGGAGAGCGTCCTTGAGCGATTTACAGAGAAAGAGAGAGACGTTTGGGTAGAGGGACGGGGGTAGGTTTTTCTTTGGCTGTGGTTTGCGTAGGAAAAGTAGAGGAAGAAGCGAACACTTAGCCACTGCAGCAAGGGAAGAGAAGAAGGACGAAGAGGCTGTGTAGTAGAGAAAGAAGGGGAAGCTTTCGTAGAGACACAAGGATAAGGAAGAAGACCAAGGAAGGAGAAAATTTCGAAGGAAAGCACAAGGAACTCTGAAGAAAAGAAGCTAAGTAAGGCAGAGATTAGAGAGAAGGAAGGACTGCAGAAAAGACAGAGAAAAAGAAGACAGCAGAGAATCAAAGGCAGGAAAAGAGAAGGAAATGCGAGGAAGAAGATTTGTGAATCTGAAGGAAGGAAGAAGAAGGCAGGAGAGAAAGAAGATTACATTTAGGATGTCTGATATAGAGATCAGACGTCCAATTCTGTTTTCTTTTACAAATTCTTTTTATAACTCTCTCTCGTTGAATCAATTATTTTCATTTACAAGTTGTATTCTTTGGTTTTGAAAGTGCTGAGATTGCTCCCTGTGTTCGACCTCGGAGACTCTAGTTTTTTGAGTAACAAAATTCTCTATATTTGTTTGAACGTTTTGTTGGTTATACTACAAGGTGATATTCTCTTTAAAAACCCGCACAAAAGTGAATGAACATTTTGGCGCCGTTGCCAGGGAGCAATGGGCACTTTTAAAGCTTTTGATTACAACTTTTCTATCCAATATTTGACCTAACTTCTCTCTTTTGTTGTGTTCAAGCAGGGAAAGCCAAACAAAAACTAAAGAACAGTAACTGCACAATAGACTCTCCAAGGAATAGGTAATTTCCATACGCCCTCCATCTTAATTCTCTCTCAAAATATGAAAAGGAAAAAAAGAAAAATCAACTTAGGGCTACCTGTTTCATATTTAGTAACTCATCAAGTTGCCTAATTTTCTTTTCAACACATTTTTGTCTGTTCATCCAACTAAGGCAACTAGAGCTAAAACTTTCTTGATTGAGCCCTAGGTGCTAATTTCTGAGACAACTAAATTGGACCCACTAGGGCCAAGTTAAGGATTACAAAGCTAGGGTTTTTAGAGACACATCTTCTCTTAAACAAAGA
The DNA here is from genome assembly GCA_037157565.1 of Thalassia testudinum. NCBI lineage: Eukaryota > Viridiplantae > Streptophyta > Magnoliopsida > Alismatales > Hydrocharitaceae > Thalassia > Thalassia testudinum. The sequence continues at coordinate 16,720,709 of JAZHRO010000063.1, forward strand.
AATAAATTATCCCAAAAGAGGTGTGCCTAAACCGTGTTTGAAAAGATCTATACAAGAGGAACCCTAAGCAAATCAGGCTGTTAATCCATTTGAACCTTAAAAGAAAAGGACCTAAAAACTCTCAAAGGAACAAAAGGTGAAGTTGATCCTTTGGGTCAACCAACCTTAAAATTAGGTCACTTTTTCACTAAAAATACCTAAAAGTTCAAGTGGAACATTAAGCACCTTGATCTTAAAGTAAAAAAGGTAGACTTAAGAGGTCAAGGTCCCCATTCTGGTCTACCTGGAACCGCAGTGACAAGACAGGTCGGGTGGGGGAAGCCCTATAACTCGTGGGGACGCTCTACCGTGTAGGGGTCCTTGCGGGACTCTCCCTCGCTGGCTGCCTAGGTATTTCTCAAGTGGACGATCTTTTGATTAAGGGTTCCATCCGCCCCGAACCTCTATAGTCACCCAAAAATTTTTTGGGTGTCTTGATTGGGTCCAGCACCTTCTAAATCTCATCACATCTTTCGGTGCATGTTCGGTAGGAGGTCCTTAAGGCCACCCTTAAGACCTCCTTTAGAAATTCATTCTCGTCGAGGCCAAGCCTCGACGCCCTTGTTTGTGGAGCAACCCCATTATATAAATCTCTCATCTGATTCAGACCCTGGTTCTCCTTCTTCTTCCATCATGGCACAACCCATTGAAGAGGAGAACAACCTTGAACACCAACTTCAACGCCTTAATGATCTCTTTCAGAACTTTGTAAACCCTCTGCAGCGACCTATGATGCGAGATCACTATAATCCCACTGCGGTGGCATTCGAACCCCGAGTACGAATCCCAATTGGAGGACCTGATTCTGAACTGAAGCCCAATATGATTCATGCCATACCGAAGTGCTCCTACATAACCAAGAAGAAGGCTTAGCTGAAGGAATAAGTGCTCTGAGAAGAAAACATGAAATAAAGGTTAAAACTGCAATTTTACCATTGCAGTACATAAACGGGATTTCTCAGAGACAAAACATTTGTCAAATGGTCTAAATGAGATAAAAAGTGGGTTGAGTCAATCAGAAATGGGTTTATGTGCAGGAATTAAATGACACTTGTTAACCCTAAAACAGACCCACTTAAATTAACAAGGTTTCGGTCAGGATAAAAATCAAGTAAACCCTCTAAAAATCATCGAAAAATATCCTCTAGGGCTTAGAACACTCAATTTGGCCTTTGGAACCCAGTTTGACCAAGATTAGGGTCCTAGCACATTATTGACCTAATTTGGGTTTTTACGCAAAATATCCATTCAAACGAGGTTAAACCTAAAATCCAACTTCACCATTGGATTCCTTAGGTCCAAATTAGGTTTATACCAAAATTTGGACCCAAGGGGAGGTCATCTTGACCTACTTTGCAATTTAGCACACCAAAATCACAATTTGGTCCCTATCTTTTGAATATCTTTGCAGAGAGCCCCCTAAGTTCCTCGCCACTTTTGCAATCAGGTCCTGCCGCCATTGTTAGGGCAGAACCGATCTCCGGCGAGGTTTAGAGAGGGATTCCTCTCCAATCCCTCAGAGATTTCCTCCCAGAAATGGAAGGGAGATTCTCTAAGGAATTCCCTTCCTTCTAAAGCCAATTATAATCTCTGGTGTGAACCCAATCTCTCGTGCGAACGCATAAGAGATTTGGGTATCTTAACCTCTTTCCATCTCCGATGACCGACCTCAGGAGATTGCGCACCGTCCACGCTCTGACAGCATGGCCCAGTGCCTTTAAAATAACCTTTAAGCCCGTCCGCAGATCTTCAGCTTGATTTAGCTGAGTTTCCACCTCTAATTCATCTTCTCATGTCCGGCCAAAGTTCCCAGCAAGCTCCAGCGAGCCCCCCTCCCCTCCCTCTTCGCTCTGCCACAAAACCAGTGGCAGAGTTATCTTCCTGACTCTCCTCCACGTCGCGCAGTACCCACACACGCCGCCTCAGCCCTATCGTTGCCGCCGTTCTCCCCCACTGGGTTCTTCTTCCCTGACGATGGCAGTTACACGCCATCCACTCCGCTGCCTCCCTTCTTTCCAGATCTCTCTAGATACCCTCTCCATCCTCTCCTCTCTCTTTTCCCCCTGCTACTTTATCTAATTACCCCCCGACAGTGCCTGAACACCTCCATCTTCCTCGCCTCTGACCGACCTCCGGCGAGCCGCTCCCACCGCTCCACCCCTCCACACGGCTCGCCAACCCTCTCGTAAGCTCCGCCTCACCACCAGGAGCAACTTCCGTCCATCCATCATCCTTCTTCACCGCCACCATAGTCCCCCGAACAACCCCACACTTCTGGCCATAGGGTGACCAAGGCACGCACGCCTAGGCCATCCTGCTGCCTACAGCAACACGCATCGTCTTCGCCATGCCACGGCGAAGCTGCCCAGCTTGTCTGATTGGGCCAATAGGCCGTGCTTGTGTATGACAGGTTGCAACTCCTACCGCTATTGACGGCTGAAGCAGCAAGAAGCTTCGCAGCACCTCCAGGTGTTAGATCTCCCAAGTTCCAGGCGCAGCAGATTCACGCGAGTGTTGTGACGCCCTCGAGGCCAGCAAGTCGTGCTGCGAAGCTCCTAGCCTTGGCCATAGCATGAAGAGGATTCTGCGGGCGCGCGTGGAATTGGGACAGATCAGATAGTCCCACATCGTGGAATCACAAAACACAGGTTTAGTGTAAATTGTTTTTGTGTTTTATTCTCACTGCCTCCGAAAGCACAGGGGTGAGGTCCCTCACCTGACCCACGCCTGCCTCGTCCGCGGTTTCACCTCGCGGATCTGGCAGGATCTGACCCGACCCAAACCTACGCACTCCTCGCGCATCACCCACCTACATGTGCTCCTGGTCCCGGGTGCGAATCCGACCCGATTACCCGTGTGGCTCTGGGAGAGCGTCCTTGAGCGATTTACAGAGAAAGAGAGAGACGTTTGGGTAGAGGGACGGGGGTAGGTTTTTCTTTGGCTGTGGTTTGCGTAGGAAAAGTAGAGGAAGAAGCGAACACTTAGCCACTGCAGCAAGGGAAGAGAAGAAGGACGAAGAGGCTGTGTAGTAGAGAAAGAAGGGGAAGCTTTCGTAGAGACACAAGGATAAGGAAGAAGACCAAGGAAGGAGAAAATTTCGAAGGAAAGCACAAGGAACTCTGAAGAAAAGAAGCTAAGTAAGGCAGAGATTAAAGAGAAGGAAGGACTGCAGAAAAGACAGAGAAAAAGAAGACAGCAGAGAATCAAAGGCAGGAAAAGAGAAGGAAATGCGAGAAGTAGATTTGTGAATCTGAAGGAAAGAAGAAGAAGAAGACAGGAGAGAAAGAAGATTACATTTAAGACGTCTGATATAGAGATCAGACGTCCAATTCTGTTTTCTTTTACAAATTCTTTTTATAACTCTCCCTCGTTGAACCAATTATTTCCATTTACAAGTTGTATTCTTTGGTTTTGAAAGTGCTGAGATTGCTCCCTGTGTTCGACCTCGGAGACTCTAGTTTTTTGAGTAACAAAATTCTCTATATTTGTTTGAACGTTTTGTTGGTTATACTACAAGGTGATATTCTCTTTAAAAACCCGCACAAAAGTGAATGAACATTTTGGCGCCGTTGCCAGGGAGCAATGGGCACTTTTAAAGCTTTTGATTACAACTTTCCTATCCAATATTTGACCTAACTTCTCTCTTTTGTTGTGTTCAAGCAGGGAAAGCAAAACAAAAAGGAAAGAACAATAACTGTATAATAGACTCTCCAAGGAATAGGTAATTTCCATACGCCCTCCATCTTAATTCTCTCTCAAAATATGAAAAGGAAAAAAAGAAAAATCAACTTAGGGCTACCTGTTTCATATTTAGTAACTCATCAAGTTGCCTAATTTTCTTTTCAACACATTTTTGTCTGTTCATCCAACTAAGGCAACTAGAGCTAAAACCTTCTTGATTAAGCCCTAGGTGCTAATTTCTGAGACAACTAAATTGGACCCACTAGGGCCAAGTTAAGGATTACAAAGCTAGGGTTTTTGGAGACACATCCTCTCTTAAACAAAGAAATAAATTGTCCCAAAAGAGGTGTGCCTAAACCGTGTTTGAAAAGATCTGTACAAGAGGAACCCTAAGCAAATCAGGCTGTTAATCCATTTGAACCTTAAAAGAAAAGGACCTAAAAACTCTCAAAGGAACAAAAGGTGAAGTTGATCCTTTGGGTCAACCAACCTTAAAATTAGGTCACTTTTTCACTAAAAATACCTAAAAGTTCAAGTGGAACATTAAGCACCATGATCTTAAAGTAAAAAAGGTAGACTTAAGAGGTCAAGGTCCCCATTCTGGTCTACCTGGAACCGCAGTGACAAGACAGGTCGGTTGGGGGAAGCCCTATAACTCGTGGGGATGCTCTACCGTGTAGGGGTCCTTGCGGGACTCTCCTTCGCTGGCTGCCTAGGTATTTCTCAAGTGGACGATCTTTTGATTAAGGGGTCCATCCGCCCCGAACCTCTATAGTCTCCCAACAATTTTTTGGGTGTCTTGATTGGGTCCAGCACCTTCTAAATCTCATCACATCTTTCAGTGCATGTTCGGTAGCAGGTCCTTAAGGCCACCCTTAAGACCTCCTTTAGAAATTCATTCTCGTCGAGGCCAAGCCTAGACGCCCTTGTTTGTGGAGCAACCCCATTATATAAATCTCTCATCTGATTCAGACCCTGGTTCTCCTTCTTCTTCCATCGTGGCACAACCCATTGAAGAGGAGAACAACCTTGAACACCAACTTCAACGCCTTAATGATCTCTTTCAGAACTTTGTAAACCCTCTGCAGCAACCTATGATGCGAGATCACTATAATCCCACTGCGGTGGCAATCGAACCCCGAGTACGAATCCCAATAGGAGGACCTGATTCTAAACTGAAGCCCAATATGATTCATGCCATACCGAAGTGCTCCTACATAACGAAGAAGAAGGCTTAGCTGAAGGAATAAGTGCTCTGAGAAGAAAATATGAAATAAAGGTTAAAACTGCAATTTTACCATTGCAGTACATAAATGGGATTTCTCAGAGACAAAACATTGGTCAAATGGTCTAAATGAGATAAAAAGTGGGTTGAGTCAATCAGAAATGGGTTTATGTGCAGGAATTAAATGACACTTGATAACCCTAAAACAGAACCACTTAAATTAACAAGATTTCGGTCAGGATAAAAATCAAGTAAACCCTCTAAAAATCATTGAAAAATATCCTCTAGGGCTTAGAACACTCAATTTGACCTTTGGAACCCAGTTTGACCTAGATTAGGGTCCTAGCACATTATTGACCTAATTTGGGTGTTTACGCAAAATATCCATTCAAACGAGGTTAAACCAAAAATCCAACTTCACCATTGGATTCCTTAGGTCCAAATTAGGTTTATACCAAAATTTGGACCCAAGGGGTGGTCATCTTGACCTACTTTGCAATTTAGCACACCAAAATCACAATTTGGTCCCTATCTTTTGAATATCTTTGCAGAGAGCCCCCTAAGTTCCTCGCCACTTTTGCAATCAGGTCCTGCCGCCATTGTTAGGGCAGAACCGATCTCCGGCGAGGTTTAGAGAGGGATTCCTCTCCAATCCCTCAGAGATTTCCTCCCAGAAATGGAAGGGAGATTCTCTAAGGAAATCCCTTCCTTCTAAAGCCAATTATAATCTCTGGTGTGAACCCAATCTCTCGTGCTAACGCATAAGAGATTTGGGTATCTTAACCTCTTTCCATCTCCGATGACCGACCTCAGGCGATTGCGCACCATCCACGCTCTGACAGCATGGCCCAGTGCCTTTAAAATAACCTTTAAGGCCGTCCGCAGATCTTCAGCTTGATTTAGCTGAGTTTCCACCTCTAATTCATCTTCTCCTGTCCAGCCAAAGTTCCCAGCAAGCTCCGGTGAGCCCCCCTCCCCTCCCTCTTCGCTCTGCCACAAAACCAGTGGCAGAGTTATTTTCCTGACTCTCCTCCACGTCGCGCAGTACCCACACACGCCGCCTCAGCCCTGTCGTTGCCGCCGTTCTCCCCCACTGGGTTCTTCTTCCCTGACGATGGCAGTTACGCGCCATCCACTCCGCTGCCTCCCTTCTTTCTAGATCTCTCCGGATGCCCTCTCCATCCTCTCCTCTCTTTTCCCCCTGCTACTTTATCTAATTACCCCCCGACAGTGCCTGAACACCTCCATCTTCCTCGCCTCTGACCGACCTCCGGCGAGCCGCTCCCACCGCTCTGCCCCTCCACACGGCTCGCCAACCCTCTCGTAAGCTCCGCCTCACCACCAGGAGCAACTTCCGCCCATCCATCATCCTTCTACACCGCCACCATGGTACCCCGAACAACCCCACACTTCTGGCCATAGGGTGACGAAGGCACGCACGCCTAGGCCATCCTGCTGCCTACAGCACCACGCATCGTCTTCGCCATGCCACGGCGAAGGTGCCCAGCTTGTCTGATTGGGCCAATAGGCCGTGCTTGTGTATGACAGGTTGCAACTCCTACCGCTATTGACGGCTGAAGCAGCAAGAAGCTTCGCAGCACCTCCAGGTGTCAGATCTCCCAAGTTCCAGGCGCAGTAGATTCACGCGAGTGTAGTGAAGCCCTCGGGGCCAGCAAGTCGTGCTGCGAAGCTCCCAGCCTTGGCCATAGCACGAAGACAGCTCTGCGGGCGAGCGTGGAATTGGGATAGATCAGATAGTCCCACATTGTGGAATCGCAAAACACAGGTATAGTATAAATTATTTTTGTGTTTTATGCTCACTGCCTCCGAAAGCACAGGGGTGAGGTCCCTCACCTGACCCACACCTGCCTCGTCCGCGGTTTCACCTCATGGATCTGGAGGGATCCGACCCAACCCAAACCTATGCACTCCTCGCGCATCGCCCACCTGTAGGTGCGCCTGGTCCCGGGTGCGAATCCGACCCGATTACCCATGTGGCTCTGGGAGAGCGTCCTTGAGCGATTTGCAGAGAAAGAGAGAGACATTTGGGTAGAGGGATGGGGGTAGGTTTTGCTTTGGCTATGGTTTGCGCAGGAAAAGTAGAGTAAGAAGCGAACACTTAGCCGCTGCAGCAAGGGAAGAGAAGAAGGAAGAAGAGGCTGTGTAGCAGAGAAAGAAGGAGAAGCTTTCGTAGAGAAACAAGGATAAGGAAGAAGACCTAGGAAGGAGAAAATTTGGAAGGAAAGCACAAGGAACTCTGAAGAAAAGAAGCTAAGTAAGGCAGAGATTAGAGAGAAGGAAGGACTGCAGAAAAGACAAAGAGAAAAAGAAGACAAGAGAGAAACAAAGGCAGGAAAAGAGAAGGAAGTGCAAGGAAGAAGAAGATCTGTGAATCTGAAGGAAAGAAGAAGAAGAAGAAGGAGAGAAATAAGATTACATTTAAGACGTCTGATATAGAGATCAGACGTCCAATTCTGTTTTCTTTTACAAATTCTTTTTATAGCTCTCTCTCGTTGAATCAATTATTTTTGTTTATAAGTTGTATTCTTTGGTTTTGAAAGTACTGAGATTGCTCCCTGTGTTCGACCTAGGAGACTCTAGTTTTTCGAGTAATAAAATTCTCTATATTTGTTTGAACATTTTGTCGGTTATACTACAACGTGATATTTTCTTTAAAAACCTGTACAAAAGTGAACGAACACTAGGGCACTCCTTTCATGGATCCATCAATCCAAGATGGCCCTCTCCTTGGCCAACCTTAGGGCCAATTTCCTTTTCCCCTTATTCCTCCTGATCCTTTTGGGACTCTATCGTCCCAAGATTTGCCAAATCTTTCACCATCCACTCCTTAGCTTAAAGAACTGCCTGACACATTACAATATGTTTCCCTAGGACCAAATGAAATGCTTCCTATAATCATTAGTTTGCAATTTCCTAGGTAGCAAGAGTGCAAACTAATGAATGTCCCAATTGAACATAAGCCAGTCATTCGATGATCTCTGTCGGATTTGACTAGCATTAGCCCCTCCTACTACACTCACTATATATATATGGAGGAGGCTCAACCATCCTGCAAGTTGCAGAGACATCTCAAGCCTAATTTGTTGGAGTTCGTTAAGAATGAAATTATCAAGTGGCTTGATGTAGGCATCATTTACCCGATCAGCGACAACCACTAGGTGAGGCTGATTCATGTTGTGCCCAAAAAGGCAGGACTCACCATCCATGTCTATGACAGGGGAGAATCCATCCCTACACGCACTCCTACATCTTGGAGAGTGTGTGTAGATTATAGGAAACTCAATACTACTACCAAGAAAATCCATTTTCCTATACCTTTTATCTTAGAGCATTTAGCAGGAAATCAGTTCTTTCATTTCCTATATGGATTCTCAGGTTATAACCAGGTGGCTATTGACCCTTGAGACTAAGAGAAAACCACCTTCACTTGTCCCTTTGGCACCTTTGCTTTCAGAAGAATGCCATTTGGACTCCGTAACGTGCCAACTACTTTCTAAAGAATGCATGCTGGCAATATTCCATGATATGGTGGGTGATTTTCTCGAACCCTTTATGGATGACTTTTCCACCTTCGGACTGACTCTTTATGATTTCCTAGCCAACCTAACCCTCATCCTTCAAAGATGTATTGAAGTTAACCTTGTGCTTTTTTGGGAGAAAAGTCATTTCATGGTGCATGAAGGTATTGTTCTCGGACATATTATCTCTGAAAGGGGCATTGAGGTGGATAGAGCTAAACTTGATGTGATCACTAATTTACCTATTCCTAGTCCTATCCAGCAAATCCGCTCATTTTTGGGTCACGTCAATTTTTATAGGAGATTTGTCAAGGATTTCTCCATGATTTCTAGACGTTTGACGCATGTCCTATCAACCAATGTACCCTTCAACATGGGCCTCGATTATATTTGAGCATTCACGTAGTTGCGTGAGGCTGTTACCATGGCTCCTATTCTCCATCCACCTGATTAGTCCCTCGACTTTGAGCTGATATGTGATGCTTCTGACCTAGCTGTCGGAGCCATCTTAGGATAGAGATGCGATAAACACCCCTTCGTGGTGTATTATGCCAGTAAGACGCTAGATGAGACCCAGCATAATTACACGACCACTGAAAAAGAGCTACTAGCAGTCATCTTTGGGTTGGAAAAATTCCGTTCATATCTTCTAGGCTCTCATGTTACCATTTTCATAGACCACGTGGCCATGCATAGGAAGGATGCGAAGCCTTGATTGATTCATTGGATCCTTCTCCTTCAAGAATTTGATCTTGAGATACAAGATAAGGTCAGAGCCCAAAAAGTAATTGCAGACCACCTATCGAGACTAAACCCAGATCATATTTGACTTAAATTGCCTTTAAATGAATCTTTCCCTTATGAGCACCTTCTAGCAATAGATGTGGCAAGTGAACCTTGGTATGTCGATATCACTAATTACCTTGCTTTTGGATATCTTCCACGAGGTTGGCCAAAAAACCAACGTGAGCGTCTCATTGCAAAGGCAAAGTATTATTTCTGGGATAATCCACTACCTTTTAGAGTAGGAGCTAATTAGATAAATCGTCGTTGTGTTCCTAACAACGAATTCCCTTGTGCTATCCTTTTGTCACAATCAGGCCTGTGGAGGCCACTTTTCTGGGAGGAAAACTGCAGCCAAGGTGTTGCAATGCGGATTCCTTTTGGCCCTCCCTTCATCAGGATGCACACAATTATGCTACGCATTGCACTAACTGTCAGTTGCTAGTGTCAATGTCACGACGTGACATGATGCCCTTATAGCCCATCTTAGTTGCAAAGATTTTCGACATTTGGGGAATCGATTTTATTGGCCTCTTTCCTCCATACAACAGTTTCAAGTACATCCTTGTTGCCATTGATTATGCCTTGAAATGGATTCAGGCCATTCCCGCACGTCGTGCAGACCATGTCATTGAAACCAAGTTCTTCAAAGGTCACATCTTTACGTGCTTTGGGAACCCTCGAGCCATATTTCTGTTGAAGGAAGCCATTTCACTCGTCCATCATTTCAGGCACTTTTGAGGTAGTACGAAGTCCACCACCATATCGCTTCTCCATATCATCCTCAAACGAACGATCAAGCTGAAGTGTCGAACCAACAAATCAAGTAAATCCTCTAGAAAACAATTCGACCTGACCGTAAGGAGTGGTCCGACAAGATAATTGATTCTTTATCGGCATATCGGACCACCTTCAATGCTCTCCTTGGTATGTCTCCATAAAGGATTATTTTTGGGAGGCCATGTCACTTTCCCATGGAGTTGGAGCACTGCACTTATTGGGTGGTTTGCCAATGTAACCTTGACCTAGACCTATATTTTCGAGAAAGGAAACTCCAACTCCAGGAATTAGATGAGCTACATCATGATGCTTATGACTCTGGCTTGACCTTTAAGCAACATACAAAGGCCTTTCACGACAACCGCATTAGGTGGAATGAATTTGAGGCATCAAAGCAGGTTTGGCTTTACAATGCCCAGCTCAAATTCTTTCCTGGAAAACTGAAGTCCAAATGTACTGGCCCTTTTCTGGTCTCAAGACATTTTCTGAACAGAGCCATCGAGATTGAAGATCCCAACTCTGGGCATAAATTTACGATTAATGAGTAGTAGTTGAAACCATATCTTACTCATGAGGCTACCCCCGTTGATGAGACAGTTGCCCAGCTAGAGGGTAACTAACCTAAGCCTCACTTAGAGTATGGCTGGGGACGTTAAATCCAATGCTCGTTAGGAGGAACCCCAACACCCTTTCACTATTAACTCCACATCACATTTCACTCACTTCACTCACTTCACGTCAATTCGTTTCACTCCACTTTTAACCACCCACCATCCGCCCACCCATCCACGCTACTTTATACCCTGTACTCACCCTTGCACCTAAACCTTTACCCCTGTCTAACCCCTTTTGCATGCAAATGAGGACATAGCGTGATTTGGCAAGGGGGCGTGGATAGGCATCCAAAGGATTTGGGTATTATAGGGGTATTTTGTAGATTCCTGACCATTTTACATATCCATCTGTAGTATGTATTGAAAAATCCCTAAAAATTGAAAATCCCAAAAAAAGAAATTGAAAAAAATGGAAAATTAGAAATTTCAAAAATGTTTTCAAAAGTGTTTTGCTTTGATCTTAAAGTTGAAGCAAAAAAAAATAAAGTGCCTATGAACATTCAACCATTGCTTTGAAGACTTTCCTGGCCATAGAAGCTTGATTCAATCAAGCTTTGGCTTAATACACTTGAGCATTTAGAAGATAGGCTAGGATCTCTACTAATTTAGGATGTATTCTTGTACCTGTGTCACCAGTACAGGATTTGTTGGTTTGCTTTTGCTTGGGAGTCTAAGTGACCATGGTTCACACTACATAGAGTTTGGAAAGACCAGATGAATGTAAGATCCAACCCTAGTGTTCATTAGGAAGGGTGGAGTCCTTATCTATGCATGTAGGTAGACTCTTTATCCTAGTTTTTAGTCCTGTGTTTAGAAGAAACTCTTTTCATCTAAGTTCTCACCCACAAAATAAGTGTGCTCTACCAAATAAAATTGTTAGAGACATACTGTCATTTATTTGTATAAAAAAACAAAGAGAAGAAAGGAAGAAAAGAAAAAAAGAAGAAAAAGAGAAAAAGTCAAAGAGAATTTATATAAGTCAGTATGTTCTCCTGCATCCTATTAATTCCTCCACCAAAAGTTATTCAGGGTGCATTACAAATACCCTATTTTTACCAAATATTCTTTAAGCCACAATGCAATAAGAGCTGGGTTGAGTCTTTTCCCATTTTTTAGAGTTAATTTGAAGACATGAGTTGAAGATGGGACCAACTTGGACTTAAAAAGATGTGAAAACCTAGGATTGAATCTTAATGTTCATTTAGTTTGTCCTAATCAATCACTAAGCACAAACCATAACCTCTTATCTTTCAAGTTTTGCAAAATCCTCTAAGTCCTGCAAATCACACTTAAGGTTTAAATATCAAGAGTCCTTGTTAGTTGAGAGATAGTTTATGTTATACTTGAGTTTTGGTAGTCATCTTTGCAATTGGCTCTCACAATGTACAACTGATAAGCACATTAATGTTGCTTTAGAAAAATCTTCAGCTTAAGATCACTTCTAAACACTACTGTCTTGTTAAATAAGTATTTTGCTAGGGACGAGCAAAAGATAGGCATGGGGGTGTGATTGCGTAGTAATTCACATCTCTAATTTGGCCATCGTATGGTAGATTCTAACATTAGGCAATTAGTTTAGATAGGTTTACATGCATCTTGTAAATATTTGCATTTGTGCATTTTACGGAGAGGAAGATACGGAGAGAGATTGTGCCTCCATTTTTACCTCATTCCCATTTCATTTTCACCACATTTCTACCTAACACAACACCACATACTTCACCTACAATAATTTGATGACACTTCAATTGCATACATGCAAAAACCCCTCACACAAATCCCACAGCTCAATGACCTCCCTTTATCATCCTCTATCTCCCCACATCTATATAAACTCCACCTCACTCCACATAACTCGTCGGCCCATCCCCTCACCTTACCCTCAACCATTCCCTCTCATCCCACCATCAGTGCTCACACACCCTCACAACACATAGTTGGCCACACAACCTCCTTTCCCTGAGCTCTCCTCTCTCCCTCTCTTCCCCTCCTCGTCCTTAGTATCCTCTCACAAGTTTAGAGGAACACTGAGAGTAGAGAGCATCCCTCCTGTGGTTGCAACCTCCACGGTAGGGAGCTCATTGCAGGCAGGTAAATGTGGTGTTTCTTCTTAGTTTAGGTTTGCTTTTGTAGTCTTTAATTTGCTTTCTTTCTATTTTTGCTCCATCACCATTAGCGTATAGCAGCAAGCTCTGAAGCTTGCTTCTCTTACCACCACGTATGCTAGCCATCGTCGTGAGCACTCCTTCACGCCTCTACTAGCCCTTCCATGCCGTCCTAATGACTCTACAATTACAAGTGTTAATAACATCAATTAGAGTTAATTTCGAGGGTACTTGTGTGATAATGTCAAATTATAAGGGATTTGGGAGCATTGAATGCATATTGCATGATCTTTACATTTCAATCACTTAGAATCAATGTTTAATGACTTTGTGCACAAGTCAATTTTGAAACAGGTCTCAGATGAGCGATTATACTGTACTAATGGATCCGGATCAATGAACAGAGTTCAATGGACTCGAAATCACTTTTATTCGACCTCTGTAGCTCCCACAACAAGCTTGATGCGAAAAGTCATGTGATTTATAAAGGCGATTTTTTAATGTCGTAACATGCGAATTTGCATATGCTTTTAAATTTATATCCTAGATAAGGGAATATCTAGGGTCGTCCAAGGAGGCCAAATGTTTGCAAAATTAATTCTCTTGCTTACAAAATAGATCTAAACTTTCCTTTTGGAATTTTAAATATGTAATTTTTTTGGTTTGAAAAGACGAGGGCAAAATGCGAATTGTGGCGGAAAGTACTAACACCTATAATTACTTAACTAAAACTTAAGAGATAGATATATCCTCTTCCAATGCTCAATCTAGGCAAGTGGAGGCCTATAGTAATTAGGAAGAAGCGGTGAAACAAGTGCTAAAACAAAAACAATTGCAATAGAAACTAAAATGAAGGCAATTTGATTAACTAGAATTTATGTTCTTTTCCAAGACAAGTAGAGGAATGCTTATACAAGAAATGAAAAAATCTAAAAGCAATAAAAGAAACACAAATCCTCTTGCAAAATTTGGTGAAGAAGGGAGTCTTCTTGCTCCAATCCTAGCTACTCCTTGGCTTGAAAAGAGGGCCTCCTTCTTCTCCTTCCTTGAGAGCTCCTCCAAGGTGGATGCTACCACCTTCAATGCTCTCCTCCAAGGGATGGGTGTGCACCACCCTGAAATTCTCCTCCAAGATGGCGTGGAACACCTTCAAGATCTCCTCCAAAGATCCTCCTTGCCTGGCTCCTCTTTTGGCTAGCATGGGCTCAAGGGAGAAGGGAAGAGGGGAAGGCACCAAAGGGATAGAATATCCCCTTAATCTTCTTCCTCTCTCTTGGGCGTGGGCTCTAGGTAGAGTATGGGAGTGAATTTGCTAGCCAAGGATGGTTTGAATGGTGGTCGGTAGTGGTCTTCTTATAGGTTAGCATGGGGGCTAGGGTGACTCTTGAAATGGAGGGCTAAGATGGGAAGATGGGGTGGTTAGTTGATCCTAGGGTTATGGATGGTTGGTGCCACCAAAGGGGTTTAAGGGTGGTAGTTAGGGTGGGTCAAGGGGCACCAAAAAGTGGTGCCAACCATGGAGAGCTACCATGGGTTGGCGCCAACTATGAGGCTTCTAGAAGGTGGGATTATGTGGATGGTGGTGATGGGTTTAAGCGGAGAAGTATGGTGGAGATGAAGGGGGTTTTTGGAGGGAAAAATGGTGCCAACAAAGGGGTTGTTAGGGTGGTTTTGGCACCACTTTTAGGTGTCTTTTGGAGGTGGTGGGTAGGCTAGGTTGGCACCAAGTCGGGTTTGCTTATGTGGAGCTTAGGTGGAGCTAGTTGGTGGAGTTGTTAGGTAGGGTCTTTGGGTGGTACATGCCAAGGAAGCTGGAGCATAGCTAAGCTAAGCTAAGCTAAGCTAGCTTAGCTAATGGTGGAGTAGAGGAGGAGGTGTTGGAGCTAGGGTTTGGAGGGAGGAGTTGGTTCTGAAGAGTCCGGAGCTGAAGTGGAGCTAGCAGCTACTGAATAGGTCAACATGGGGCTACTCTAGCTGGCTTAGCTTGCTAGTTCTTTGCTAGCTACTAAGCCAAGCTAAATTGAGCTGGCTTCTGTTGAATGGGGCTGAGGTGAGGTGGGTCTGGTGCTCCAGGGGAGGATTGAGCTGGTTGAGACAGCTAAGGTAGCTTAGCTCAATTAGCTTGAGATAAGCTAGGTCCCCAGGAGCTGGACTTGAGCTTCCTAAGCTGGGATGAGTTCTTCTTCAGTTGGCTGGAGTTGAGTGGAGCTGGATGTAGCTAGATCAGAACTGGGGTGAACTCCAGTCAACTCAGCTGAGCTAGCTAGAGCTCCCTATGGACTTGTCGGAGCTGAGATGAGCTAGACTCAACTAGGTTGAGCTGGATCTTAGCAGACTTGAGCTAGGGTGAGCTAAGATGAGCTTTCTTTTGCTACCATTCAGCTAGGATTAGCTGAATGGAGCTAGGATGAGCTAACCCTAGTCCAAGTGAGCCAGGTTCCAGCTGTGGTGAGTTGGATCAAGCTGAGTTCCAGTTGGTCTGAGCTCCTCCTTCACCATTTGCCTTCTTGAGTGCTAGGGTTTTAGGGATCTGTATATCTGTTCATCCTTAACACTGAAAAAAACATATTAAAATGACAAATGAAAATGCAACGCATGCCTAACCTAGTTAATGCCTAAATGCTACACAAAAACCATTTGCCGAGCAAAACTCTAAGAGCTAGGTTTGTTTTAATGCATAAGAATGATGATAAACTATTGTTTATCACACCCCCATACTTATCTTTTGCTACTCTCTTAGCAAAATTTTAAATTTTGTGGAGAGCAGAATTTTTGGGAAGTCTAATTTTTTCAACTTTTGAGGAGAAGAAGATTAAGGGACCTTGGTTGATCTAAATACATGAGGCATGGGATTTGTTAAGGATAGACTTCGGGATTTATTTTTAGATCCAACCATTAGACAAAATGGGATCAACATATCCTCCAAAAAAATTCACAAATTAACCCCTTGTTAATTTAGATGACTTAAAACTTTTGTTTTTAGGATTTTTCTGGCCCATGAATCTGATTCGGAACTTGCATAGTCCTTAAAACCTTGTGTCCGTGCTTGTGAAAAGCCAACATTTATAAGGGCGTGTTAATTTATTTATTATTGTTAATTTTTTTTCTCTCCCCTATGCTTATTTTTAGCTTAGTCTTATAACAGATGTGTCAGGATCATCATTTCCATTACCAATCCTCGAGGGGGCTCTGGCACCAGTACATCGGGACAGCACTGTCCATGACTCCACCCAGGAGCTCACAACCCCAAAACACAATGCGGTGTAAAGGGGCGCTCCAAGCAAACTCAAGTTGTTGCTTTGACACTATAGGTAGAGCATTATCCAAGACACTTGAGTTGCTAAAATGCACTTTAATACTCCATCTAAAGATATGAAATATAGATATGGAGGGGTGTCGAGGCAGTAACATGTTGACATCACGTCCTTACAGGAGGCATTTTCCTCCTTCTCAGCGATGGGAACTCAAACCAGTCATCTGCTTCAGACTTTTACTAATTCCAAAGAAGGGAGTTTTTGAATTTTTTTAGTTGTTTTTAAGTGTTGGCTTGTGGTGAAAATTGACACAAGAAGTTCCTCAAGGCATGCAAGTTTTTGAATCAGAAAATAAGTTAAATACTTTCCACATTACAAAATAGGATCAAGTCACCTAAACTATCATGAGTTTAGGTGGAATTTTAGAGAAAGATATATGATCTAGTCTAAAATGGACCCTGAAATTCTAATGATCAGATCCACATCCTTATCCTTAGTTTGCTAAAGATAAAATCCCATTGTACCCAAAAGTGAATTTTTCAACCTTAGTCCTGATTTCAAAATTTTTTCTCAAAAGGTTTTTAGCATTTTTATTTTTTGGGTATGCAAACAGGAAATAAAATAAAGAAAAATGCATGTTTTTAGGTTTTGAAAATCCTAAATCGATCATTAAATTTTGAAAACACCACCCCATGCTTACGATATGCTATGTCCTCATGTATTAGGAGAGAAAAGGGATCACCTTAGTGAAGAACGGTCGGGTTTAGGATGATCAAAACCTGGAAAAAGAAGAAAGGAAAGCAGGAAAAAATGATGGGTTACCTCCCATCCAGTGCTATCTTTTACGCCATTCAGCTCAATGTGAAGGTATGCACGGAAGATGAAAAATCATGTAAATAGTTGGACACTTGGATGCCCGCAGCAAAGGTGTCTTCTTCTAGATCACTAGAAAATTGATTAGAAGCAATATTGGGATAAAAATTGGACGGAAAATGATAAGTGTAGCCCGAGACTGGCCATGGTTTTAAATCAGGTTGGATGCCAAACTCAGGCGGGGTTGGTGGCAGGTCCATAAGAAAGGAGTTGGGGAAGAGATGGTAAGGATTGGGTGAAGTTAGTGTGGAAAAATGAGGTGCGAGAATAGTGGGTGGGTTTGGGTGATCAGGGGGTGCATCAGGAATGGATTTGGGGTCAAGAAAAGTCCCCGGATCATAGATTTCACCGACCAATGATTCTGACTCAGAGTCCTTAAAAAAATTATGGTCGGTAAGGGTATCTATCAACATTGTCTCCACCATTTTGGAAATTTTTGTATCTGAGTCCTCAAAAAAGTTATCATCATAGAATCTCCTGGAGGATTTGAAAATATCTAAAGTGATAGTTTGGCCGATGCAAGTGATATCCATTTTGCCTGTGTGGCAATTGATATTTACCTTTGCAGTGGCCAAAAAAGGGCGTCCAAGTATTATTGGGGAGTCCAGTAATGATTCAGGTACCTCAATGTCAAGAACCAGAAAGTCTGCAGGGAAGACACAATTTTGGACCTTGGCCAAAACATCCTCGACAATCCCAGGAGGTTTGATTGCAGATCGGTCAGCTAATTGCAAGGTAACCTCGACGGGTTTTAATTCATCGATCTAAAATTCTTCAAATAAAATCGTGGGAATAATATTAACTGAGGCACCAAGATCATGGACGGCGCGATTAAAAGTAGTATCATCAATAATTATTGAAATTAAAGGCACCCCCAGATTTTTCATCTTCAGAGGTAGCTTGCTCCATATGACAGAGCTTACTATCTCCGAAAGATGCACCTGTCCTAGATTTTTGGCCTGCCGTTTAGGAGTACAGACCTCCTTCAAAAATTTGGCATAGGTAGGTATATATTTGATGGCATATAGGAGAGGAATATTGATTTGAACTTGCCCAAATAGATCCATGAGTTCTTCTGTGGTGGGCTCAGATTTCTTTTTTCTGTTGGTGGTGGGGTGGAGAGCTTGTGGGAAAGGGATAGGAATCCTGTCTTGAGATATTTGTATTTCTTTTTCTTCCTGATGGGGAGGTGGGGAGTCAATTTGCACATGGATTTACCAAGTTTGTGTGAAGGCCTGGGATCAGTGGTGATTTTCCCACTCCTCAAAGTAACTGCATGTGCAATTGGATTATTCTTTGGAGGAGGTGGGGGTGCCTATGATTGCGGAAACCTGGGAGCCTGCTAAGGTAGTGGATTAGGGTTAGGCATGGGTTTGGATGGAAGATGTCCTGCAGGTCTTTGCGTGGGAGTAACCCAATCTGGTTGTTCAGATTTATGATGGTGCGGGTTACTTTCGTCATTTTTGTTTACATTTCCTTCAGTATTCGCATCATCTTGGCATTGATGTCTCGTTGTGATGGCCCAGGATGAAAGGTTGGATTCGACCCATACCCCTTAAAATGATCTGGTTGGGAAGGAACCCGACTATTCCAGGAGTAGCTCGGGTAATTTTTCCAATTGGAAGAATTTTTAAAGGGCTCCTGGATGGCAGAAATATTGTGAGTGGGGTTAAGATCTGGATAGTTGTAATTCCCTAGTGAATCATGGGCAACATCAGAATATTGGTAATAATCAGCAGGAGTACTATTGAG
The DNA here is from genome assembly GCA_037157565.1 of Thalassia testudinum. Taxonomy (NCBI): domain Eukaryota; kingdom Viridiplantae; phylum Streptophyta; class Magnoliopsida; order Alismatales; family Hydrocharitaceae; genus Thalassia; species Thalassia testudinum. The sequence continues at coordinate 16,739,354 of JAZHRO010000063.1, forward strand.
ATTGTGCAAATTTTCTCTTCATGGAAAGTTAGGTTGGGTTAGATGTGGACTGTGTGGAGCTTGGGTTGATGTGGCCAGTCTTTCCTCAATTTCCTTTTGATTAATATGCATTTGGTCAAGTTTTTGAGTGATCATTTGAAGATCGTCTTAGGTGATAGGGATTGATTGGGTGCCTACTTCATGAACACCGAACTACGAGTTTTGAGTTGTACAAAATGTGTTCATGGAAGCTTGATTAAATGAGTTTTCACTTATTTCTTCAAAAAGGTTATAGGCACTTTCAACATCCTTATTTAAGAACTTGCTGCCACACGAGACATCGACGAAATGTCAGATTTTATCTTCTAATCCATGATAGAAGATTTGCATGAGCTTCCATAAAGGAATCTCATGGTGCGGGCAACTTCTTAAGAGATCTTGAAATCTTTCCCAAGAATCATGGAAAGTCTGAAGAGATTTTTGGTGAAAGGTCATAATAGATCTTTGCAGGGAATTAGTACGACCTATGGGAAAGAATTTCTTGAGGAAGGCACTCTTGAGCTAAGGCTAAGCTGTGATGGGTCGGCCAATGGTCCTGAACCAATAAGCGGCCTTATCTTTAAGAGATAATGGAAAATGCCGCATCAGCCATATGTCTTCTTGCGCATTTCGGGAATGGGTTGTTTGTGCAAGAAGAGTCAGCTCTTCAAGGTGGCTGAAAGGGTCTTCCCTAGGAAGGCCATGAAAGTGTTTAATTAGGTTCAGGACTGTAGGCTTGATCTCGAAGTCCCCCTTTGGTATGACCACCGCTGGTCGTTCCTCATAATAAGTCGGATCATAAAAATCCTTTAGAGGAAAAACAGGGTGCTAACGGGGTGGCGGGTTTGGCCTTTGATTGGCTAGGTTTTGGATGTTCCTAGTCAATGTCTGTTGATTGGAATTTCATTTATCAATCTGCTTAGACATCAATTTTAAAAGATCAGCCAGGGGATCTTGATGTTGTGTTTGGGGAAATTCAAGATTTGGGAGCTCCAAGTGTGGGAAGTTAAAGGTGGGTGGGTTTTAGGTGGAAGGGTTAGAATTAAGGTTAGTAGTGGGGTTAGAGGTAAGATTAGAGGTGGAAGTGGAAGGGTTAGTGGACCCATTTTGTTGATTTTCCATTTCTCTAGAAGAGGACAGACAAAGTGGTCTTTTTACGCGGGGGCGAAATCAAATGGTCCTTCCATGTGCGGATTTCGAGGCCATCGCCCATCCATAAAATGGAAGAATGGGAGGGGAGGAGAAGAGACAGAGATGAGAAAAAGTGTGCAAATCAAACAACCAAAGCTAAACCTCACTTAAGTGTGACTCCCTAAAAATAAACCTAAGAATTGGTCTACGTAGGAAATAAGTAATCAATAGTGAATACCCGTTCTATCAACAAATCTAGCCAAGTTGCCTAAGGGAATGTTTGGGCCCAAAAGTTTCCCAAGGAAAACCCTAGGTGCTTGTACAAACCTGCGCCTGGTCGTTTGACATGGCCCCTCAGCCTGAACACCAGATATAGATGATAGAATTGGTATTAACTAAAAAAGACTCAAGACCTATATAGCAAGCCTAAGTTGATGAAGCCTTAGGGGTCAAGTTGCTATGGATTTTAGTTAGGTCTAGGATATTATAGTGCACATGAAATGTGGAGGGCGTTAATTGGGTTGTTATCCTGTTATTTCAATTTTTTTAGTGTGTGTGTAGGAATTGGAAAGTGGCTCCAATGAAAAGCAAGTTGTCACACAATTATTGTATTTCTGTCTTTTACGATTGGATTTAGCTTTGTGTACTTTTAGGGTTTTCTTTTTAAGTTTTCAAATAAGTTTGAGATTCCAAAAATAAGAAGAAATCAAGTTGTATGGGTGAAGATATGTTTCATTTTATTGTTTGTTTGCAAAAATGAAAAAAAGAAACCCTAATCAAATTGGTCCTAGTATAGAAATTTACTACCAATTAGTTGCTTTTAGGCTTTCTGTATTAAGTAGTGGTCAAAACAATTCAAACAACACCACCACTTTGAAGAGAATCAAACAAGCATTGCAGAAAATATTTTTGTAAGATTTTAGAAATTTGTTTGGTAATTGTTTTGAATTTTTACTTGTACTAGTGTCAAAGCCTAGAAATGATACCCGTGGGTATTTTGGACTTTTTATTATTACCACTGACCTCAGAAAATTTTGGTGATTTTATATGATGTGTAAAATTTCACAAGGATTCCAGAAAGATAAATTTCACAAAAATTGGATGAGTATAAAAATTCTAAAAATTTGAGGACAGTAGCAAAATAGGAAGACTAGAGGGTGTGACCCTTCTATAGTTCATGAATTTTTAAAAATTAAATGCAAATCCAATTGATATAAAATTTGGAACAGGTGTTCCTAACTTGATTTGGAATCACTATGAAATTTTACGATTTTAACAGCTCTGTGGTGTTGGGGATTGATTTTTCAATTCCGAATAGAAATCTGGACCTGAAAAATAGAACACTAATACTTGGATTGGAGTGTTGTTTAGTGAAGCATACAAGCAAACAATGGATTTTTATGGGCACCACTCCACTTAATTAAAGTGTTTAGGGTCCTGAATGCCAAGTTTAATAAGTTTTTGGTAGTCTTTTAGCCTAAATGTGACAAGAAAGGGGGAACCAACCTGAGATCATGGGAGGAAAAGGAACTTTGAACTTTCGCTTCTCAATTCCCGCTTTCACGTTGTAGTTCCTGCACACACTAGAGAAAAGAAAGAGAAGGGGATGAGATCCATTTCAAGCAAGAGAAAGAAAGATTAAGCAAAGCCGTGCATCCCCAGCAATGGCACCAAAAAGTGATGTAAAAAGTCACGTGATTTAAAAAAGTGGGTTTTTAATGTGGTTGTAATATGCAAATTCGCATACGCTTTTAAATTTATATCCTAGATAGGGGAGTATCTAGAGTCGTCCAAGGAGGCCAAATGTTTACAAAATTAATTCTCTTGCTTACAAAATTAGTCTCAATTTTGCTTTTTGGTATTTTAAAGATGTAATTTTTTTGTTTTGAAAAGACGAGGGCAAAATGCGAATTGTGGCGAAAAGTACTAACACCTATAATTACTTAACTAAAACTTAAGAGATAGATATATTCTCTTCCTAAGCTCACTCTAGGCAAGTGGAGGCCTAGAGTAATTAGGAAGAAGAGGTGAAACAAGTGTTAGAACAAAAACAACAATTGCAATAGAAAGTAAAAAGAAGGCAATTTGATTAACAAGCATTTATGTTCTATTCCAGGACAAGTAGAGGAATGCTTCTACTAGAAATGAAAAAATCTAAAAGCAATAAAATAAACACAAATCCTCTTGCAAAATTTGGTGAAGAAGGGAGTCTTCTTGCTCCAAGCCAAGCTGCTCCTTGACTTGAAACGAGGGCCTCCTTCTTCTCCTGCTTTGAGAGCTCCACCAAGGTTGATGCTACCACCTTCAATGCTCCCCTCAAAGGGGTGGGTGTGCACCACCCTCAAATTCTCCTCCAAGATGGCATGGACCACCTTCAAGATCTCCTCCAAAGATCTTCCTTGCCTGGCTCCTCCTTTGGCTGGTGTGGGCTCAAGAGAGAAGGGAAGAGGGGAAGGCACCAAAGGGACAGAATATCCCCTTAATCTTCTTCCTCTTCTTCTCTCTTGGGTGTGGACTCTAGCTAGAGTATGAAAGTGAATTTCCTAGCCAAGGATGGTTTGAATGGTGGTGGGTTGTGGTCTTTTTATAGGGTAGGATGGTGGGTTAGGGTGACTCCTGAAAAGGAGGGCTAAGATGGGTAGATGGAGGTGGTTAGTTGATCCTAGGGTTATGGATGGTTGGCGCACCTAAGGGGTGTAATGGGGTTAGTTAGGGTTTGTCAAGGGGCACCTAAAAGTGGCACCAACCATGGAGAGGTGCCATGGGTTGGCACCAACTTTGAGGCATCCAAAAGGTGGGATTATGTGGATGATGGTGATGGGTTTAAGGGGAGATGTGTGGTGGAGATGATGGGGGATTTTGGAGGGAAAAGTGGCGCCAACAAGGGGGTATTTAGGGTGGTTTTGGTGCCACTTTTAGGTGTCTTTTGGAGGTGGTGGCTAGGCTAGGTTGGCGCCAAGTAGGGTTAGCTTATGCGGAGCTTAGGTGGAGCTAGTTGGTGGAGTTGTTAGGTAGAGTTTTTGGGTGGTACAAGCCACGGAAGCTGGGGCATAGCTAAGCTAAGCTACGCTAAGCTAGCTTAGCTAATGGTGGAGTAGAGGAGGAGGTGTTGGAGCTAGGATTTAGAGGGAGGAGCTTGTTCTGAAGAGTCCAGAGATCAAGTGGAGCTGGTAGCTGCGGAAGAGGTCAACATGGGGCTACTCCAGCTAGCTTAGCTTGCTAGTTCTTTGCTAGCTACTCAGACAAGCTAAACTGGGCTGGCTTCTATTGAATGGAGCTGAGGTGAGCTGGGTTTGGTGCTCCTGGGGAAAATTAAGCTGGTTGAGATAGCTAAGGTAGCTTAGCTCAATTAGCTTGAGCTAAGCTAGGTCCCCGGGAGCTGGACTTGAGCTTCCTGAGCTGGGTTGAGTTCCTCTTCAATTGGCTAGAGTTGAGTGGAGCTGGATGTAGATAGATCTGATCTAGGGTGAACTCTAGTCAACTCAGCTAAGCTAGCTAGAGCTCTTTGTGGACTTGTTGGTGATGAGATGAGCTAGACTCAACTAGGTTGAGCTGGATCTGAGCTGACTTGAGCTAGGGTGAGCTAAGATGAGCTTTCTTGAGCTGCCATTCAGTTGAGATTAGCTGAGTGGAGCTGGGATGAGCTAACCCTAGTCCAAGTTTGCCAGGTTCCAGCTGTGGTGAGCTGGATCAAGCAGAGTTCCAGTTGCTCTGAGCTCCACCTTCACCATTTGCCTTCTTGACTGCTAGGGTTTTAGGGATCTGTATATCTGTTCATTCCTAACACTCACAAAAACACATTAAAACAACAAAAGAAATTGAAATGCATGCCTAACCTAGTTAATGCATAAACGCAACCCAAAAACCCATTGCGGAGCAAAACTCTAAGAGCTAGGTTTGTTTTATTGCATAAGAATGATGATAAACTATCATTTATCAAAGCTCGAGAAAGATCAATGACCAGGGGGCAATGTCACTTCCTTACAGGCCTCAGCATAAAAATTCGACCGTATGGATGGATCCGGAGCGAGGATCGCAGTCTCCCAACGTGGGAATCACAGCAATCCAAACTCCGTGGCACCTCCTACAACGAAAAGATGGATGGCCCAGATGGTGCCACGTGGTGCCATCTAAGCCACCCAATGCCGACCATGAACACCCAGCACCGGCTTCTCTTCATCCTTAGCATCAAATCTCGTTCATTGGATTAAGATCCAACTGTCAAGAAGCCACCTCCACCTCGCCGCTGAAATTCAAGAACTCACACAAAGGCTATTATGGTGCATTGGTTGGGATTCCCACTCTCAAAGAGAGGGCATGGGTTCGAAACCTGCTCCCCCCTCAATCGGGATCTTAAGGCACTGCACATTGAGAGCAGTGGCAATGCAAGTAAGCACATGGGCACAGAGCAGCACGCATAGCGTGTAGTGACCAGTGCAGCGCTAGCACATGCACGTGGCATAGTGCTTGTGACACGGATGCGTGAGGCACATGCCAGCGAAGTGTGTGGGTGGGAGCTTCGGTGACTCCTACGGTAGGTCCTTAGCGACGTCTTGGAATGTTGTTGTTGACCCAAGAATGAATTTAAACCCTTTCCTCAACTATAAAAGGGACCTATTCCTCCCATTTGCATCCATGTTCTACCTAAGCAGCTCCACCACCCCTTCGAGCTCCAAGCGAGGTTGTGAGGACGCCGAGCCACCAACAGAAACCCCTCCACCACCGTGGTTGTCTCACATCTCCACTTAGCTTGTTTTTGGTTTATTATTTGCGTTACTTAAGCTTTCATTTGCCATTGTTGTTGTAGAACAGAATCATTTACGTAATATATTCTCTATTTTATTATCATATTTGTCTCTTCTGTAGTTAGATATTCTCGCATCATCACAATGGTTTTCTAACCCTATCTCCCTCTCTCTCCCTTTCTTTCTTGTTCTATATAGTTTGCAAGCGAAACAAACGATGAATTTTTGTGACACAAAGTGAGTATTTGATCTGATTTCACACCTCCCTATGTTCGACACTCAGATTCATGTCCATTTACTCTTTAGTTAAAATTGATGTTGTGCAATGCACTACAACAAACAAGTTTACACAAATGCATCCAGCGAACGTTAGTTTTTTGAGCCATTGCCGGGGAGGCAATGGATCTCTTATTTGCTTTCATTTTCTTGGTCATTATTCATATTTATGTTATCTAACTTGCTCTTCTCTCTCTTCTTGTGGTTGCAGGAACCTAATGCATTGGTAATGGGAGGAGAACAAGCAAGGTTGGATCAAAGGAAGTGCAAGAAGAAGACCGCCATCGACTCGAAGGTTTGATTTTGTCTTCCCATGATACAAAGGTAACTTCTCATGTTTGGACCAAGAAAAATGGTGGTGTGTTAAAAAAAAAACCCTCATTTGTTTGTCGAAGAAAAACACCACCATGAAGTCCGCAACCCAACAATTTCTTAATATGATTTTTTGGATTTGGGTTGAGGACACAATTTAAGGACCCTAAGCACCTCTAAATATTTTGACAAAAATCTCAGAGGTGTTCCTTCTATTACAAGAACTCCCTATCACAGTTTAGAGCCAAACTCTTCATGGTTTGGCCGTAGGAAATTCTCTACTAGAAGTACGCAAGGTTGTCCTATGTTCTGGAGATCTATAGATTGTTCTTACTGCTGCAAACCCCACACAGCTCAGATTTCTGAGAAATTTATAGTTTTGGAAATATCTCTATATTCTCCACACTTCTTATGGTAATAAATTTTTAATTTGAAATTGATTAGTGCTTGTTCTATTCAAAATACAAAATTTGTGCACTGATCTAGAAGTTCTGGACAGACTGACCCCCACATCAATAAACGTGAATTTGGGTAGTCTACTATCCTCAAAAAGTTCTGAAATTGATTTTGTTGAAAAGCTCATTTGACTTTGGTCAGGATAGGGTCATTGCTTGTTTTGATTGGACCCTTCTTGACAGAAACTGAAAAAGGATTCATTGAGTAGAAGCTGCACACCCTAGGATCTTCCACACTAGGGAGTTTTGATTTATATAGTCACACGAAAGGCCTTAAAGAAAATCAATTTTCACCAACTGTGTGCCTATACATTTGTACCGTGTTTGAAGGTGTAGACAACTGAGAACTTTAAAAGCCATTAAAGCAAGATTTAAATCCTAAAGATCACACATCTTAATCCTGCCTATGAGGGAACACTTGTTTTAGCATTGGGTCCTTGCACCCAATTGTGCACTATTATTTTGCTCATCCCTCTACTTCTTCCAACACATGGATTTTAATGCCTATCCATCCAACCCAAACTATCCTCAACATGATTTGTTTTCTAACCCAAGTAGATTGTATCAATGGTTTACTTGGGATAAACAACCACTTAGTTGGTGGCTTAATCCAAGACTTGAGTACCCAGAATACCCCTCTTGTCCCAACCATCCCAATTTTAACCAGACTGCACCAACCTCTAATTAGGATACTTACAACCCACCCACCAAGGGGTACAATCCAAACCTTGGGGATCCATATCTTGATTCTCCTTGTGATGACTTTTCTTTTAGGTCCCACCAACCCACTAACCAATTTAATGGGACCTACGCTTTAGGACAACACCAAGCCTCCCACCCTTCCCAGGACCCTAAACAGAATAGGTCATCCGAATTCAAGGATCTTTCCTACTTGACCTATGGATTAGAAGGGATTCTAGAAAAGTTGAAATCAAAGGATGATAATAACTTAGGCAAATCAAGAATGATCAAACTTTGGTTTGGACCCCTGATGAAGAATCCGATTGGGAGGAGGACAAAGAACCTCAATTATTCTGGAGTAGGAGAAAATAGAAAATGGTTCCTCTTGAAAAATTGGACCCTGAAAATGATAGAACAGAGGACCGACCCAAGAACTTAAACCCCAGTACGGACTCTAGCACACATCCTCAACCATACCCTCCCAACATTGATTTAAATACTAAGGAGCAAATCCAAGGGAAACCTAATGATACCCAAGCAATTCTTGATAGCCTTTAGTTGGAGTTATAAAGATAGAATCAAGAACTGATTAAATGGCAACAAGCCATGGTGGATATGTTCCAAAAACTAGAGGAAGATGGCCAAAGAAAATTGTTGAAAACAATCCCTCTTACTGAATCCATGAAGCAAGGCCCTGTAATGATCAATTGGACTACACCTAGTTGCCCAAATTTGGTTCAGTCCACCATTGATACACCTTCATTTTTGGACAACTCATTAAAAAATGTCATTAAGGATTCCTCAGAAAATGATTTGGGGAGAGTTGAGGACAAACATCTGGAGGAAACTGAGAATTTTGGGGACGATGTCTTTGAATCCAAATCTAATCTTTCCAAGGAAGTGATTTGGTGGAAGAGACATCCAAAATTGAAGATGGGGAGTGGGATTACAATTCTGAAATAACCGATTTCAAATCATTTGAAACCCCCAACGCAAGTTTAGAGGACCAGGGGAAAGAATCTGAGCTAGAGGATGAAATTAGCCCTACCTATAATGGAACCTCGAAAATTGAGTCTGATATGAGAGAGGTTGAAGGTAATATTCATGGGGCCACAGAATGGGAGGGAATAAGCAATGAAACTCTAGTTGAAGAAGGGATGGATTTTTATTTAGAGAGCAACCTCATGCTTAGGGCCTATTCTGAAACTCTTGATTTTGTTACATGCCCTATCAGAATTGAAATCCCACAACACGAATGCACTGGAATTAATATACCTTTGAGGGATTACAATTTTAAAGGGACACAAGCCGATTACAAAACCTACATCTTTAATGTCCGACATTTTAGATTCTGGTTGCACTCATCCAAATCAACTTCTCTACATGGCCGCACACTAAGAGAGGAACAAACACGGGCATGCATGTTACACTAGTTGTAGACTTCTTCTCCCTTAGGGATGGGGCTCGACCACAACGTAGTTCTTATTTGTGAACTTCAAACTCTAGGCTTCTAGACCCAGGCCATTCTTCTTTGTGCACTATGGCCAGCTGAAGACACTAAACTCAGAGCTTCCTAGCAGGCAACCCAGAGGATTCAAGCTAACCAGATAAACGATTACAACTCAGGTGATTTCTTTCCTTACTCCCTTGCATTCATTTATTTTTCTATTGAGGACATTGTCCAACTTAGGCATGGGAGGTGGTAATTCATAGGATCTGAGTACAAAATTGTCAGCTTGAGATAATTTTATATCATTTTATCAAAAAGGAAAAACTAAAATTAGGAAAAGAAAACCTAGGTATTAGAAGCTTGTTGACTTTAGGAAATGATACATTAGGGATCTAATCTCTTAGACTCTTCAGGTCTTTGGACATAATCTATTCGAGAATCCACTAAAATGTGGGCTTGGTCTCAAGTCCTCACCACCTTAATTTATTTTAATCTGGTCAATAAAGTAGGGAAATAAGCATACGACTTATCAACCTGCCCTCTGGTCGGGCGTGTTTCGCGTGCTAGAAATCGAGGTTACAAGTAACCTATCATTGTAGTTACAAAACACATCGATCAAATAAAATTTATACCGAAACTCCAAGGGAGTCCCGGGTAGAGCACAGGGCAGTGACATTTAATTTACTTGAAAATCGTGTTTCAATTCGTTTCTTTTTGCTATTTTAGGGTTTTGATATTTTTTTGTATTTTTGAAATAAAAGAAAACAAGTAAATGTATCACAAGATAGAGATGAAACAAAAATGATATATATGTCAATCCAATGTCGATTACAATGAACTATAAAAGCATAAAAGGAGATGGGGGTGAGAGGAAATCACCCGAATCGGCTATTTGGTGAGATGACGGTGCCTAGTGGAAGCTCGAACGAAGGAGATGAGGAGCGGGACGACGGAGGTGAGATGCTGGAGGACGTCGGGTTAAGGAAAGCTTCAGCATAGATCTGGAATGGAGGTGAGAAGACGGAGTTGATCTGCTACTGGAATGGAGGTGGGAGGATAGCTCCAAGGTGACCTATGAAGGGATATGGGAAGTCGGAGGAGTATTTGGTGGGGTAGAGGTTCACTACACTAATAGGCACCTTGGGAACTTGAGAACAAACTCTAATGGAGTGTTGGTAGGCTTGCTAGAGCTTCGGAGTAGGTGGGAGTAGAATAGGTAGAGATGGCTTTGAAGGGACGGGGTGTAGGTCCGTTTATAGTGGTGGAGAAGTGGCAAAAATCGGTATGGGACCATTAGTGACATCCAGGCCATCTCTAGAAATGTCGCTGTAGGTAGCTCATGCTCGCTGGTGCCCACAGCTAGTTTTGCTGGCATGCAATGAATTATCGACAGTTGTAAGCGTCGTTGTAAGTCCATCTCATGCGTCGCTGTAGTCCACCTCAAGCTATGTTGGCGCCGCTCCAGCATTGCCATGCGCGCGTGCGCGCCCACACACTGGCGCTGCATGCATGCATCCTCGCGTGCCCTCGCACGCACCCGTGCTACTGCACGCGTGCGGTGTTGCATGCGTGCGCTGGTGGCCTAGGCTGCGCCACGTAGCACAGTCTAGGCCGTCCTTATTGTAGGGGTTGCTACAGAGGTCGGATTGAGTCGATTTTTGGGTCGTTAGGCTGTGATCGTCAACTCAAATCCATCCACGCAGTCGGATTTATCATTTGAAGCTCTAAATTAAGTCTCCTAGTCCCTTGGCTGTTGATCTTCCTCGGACTGCATATGGTGCTACGGAACTTCGATTGAGGCGATTTCAGAGGCGTTGGACTCCGATCGTCATCTTGATTAGATCCGTACGGTCAGATCGTCAATCCATGGGTCTGAAATAAATATCCTTCTCTCCTGACCACAAAAATGATGTAATTAAACTAAATTATATACAAGTACTCTAAATGCGGAATGATGCATGCTATGCAATATTTATAACATGAAATGCAAATCTAAGCCTAGGAGCATGCATGAATAGGCATTTTACCCTCAATAAATGTGTTTACATCATACCCCATGCCTATCTTTTACTAGTTCCTAGCAAAATTAAACTATATGCTATGTATAAAAGCAGAATTAGTATTAGATCGCTTAAGCCTAAGTCGTTTATTAACAATAGAAAATTTCAGCTAAGGTCCTAAACTACGAAAACTCAACAGTACCCAAGTGTCTGCTAGAATGCAGACCACCCAAGTTCTCGCCTTATTTGAGAAGGGAAGAAATATATATTTTTTTAGTTTTCTTCTTTTCTAATTTTTTTGTACTTTTGGAGTTTTAGAGTTCCGGGATAACTTTTTACAGCTACCCGACCCGCCCAAGACTCGAAAAAAACTCTAAGTACTAAGCATCTTTGTTAACAAGTGATAGACTCACAAATGGCCGTTAAGACAGACTTCGGGTTTCTACGACCCTAGGTGACCTTGCCTAAAGGTTTATCTCTATGATCGGTAGCTTTCTCCCTACTTTTCTTTACGAGGTCAACACAAGCGTGAACCCAGTGTATATCTCCCTGATTTATTCTACTTCCCCGCTTCTTACCTAAGTGTTTTGGAAATTATTGTGCATTTATTTTTTTGTAAGCTGGGTTCTGGACAACCAACTAGTGAGTTGTTACCACCGACAACTTGCCAGCCATACTTGTGCGGTGAAGTGTGGTTTTATTTATTTTTTTATTTTCTCCTTTTACCTTTTTTTTTTTGAGTGTTTCTCTTTTTTTTTTTTTCTAAGTAGGTCGCTTCCCTGATCTTAGATTTACCTAAAGGCAATACAACAAAAATGGTCTTATGGCTGGGCTCTGGACAACTAGCCGATAAGTTGTTACCACTAACAACTTGCCAGCCATACCACCCAAGTCGGTCCACTAGCTACCCAATTTCCGTAAAAACTACTGGAAAGTGAGTTAGTGCAAAAAAATGTGTGTAGATGCTTAGGCTTAAAGTCCCCCTAAATCAGAGGGCGGGTTGATAAGTCACATACTTATCATCCCAAATTATTTACCAAATTAAAATAAATTTCAATTGGCGAGGACTCAAGACTAAATCCACATTCGAGTGGACACCCAAGCTAATTAAGCCCGAAGACTTGAAGAGTCTAAGTGTTTAGCTCTTCTCGTATCATTTCCTAAAGTTAATAACTTCCAAATGCCTAACTTCTCTTTTCCTAATTTCTTTCTTTTTTTATTTTTTTTAATTTTAAAAGAAACTAAAAGAAATTCTAAGAAGTTAACATAATGATTTCAAGAATTGATTATCCACCCCCCATGCCTAAATGATGTAATGTACTCATTGTAAAAATAAAGACAAGAAAATGGCAGAGTAAACAGAACATCACCTGAGTGTCGTGAAAATCCAGTCAGCTCTGCAGAGAGAAGAGTGTATACACACGTGCTAAGTTTAATGCCTTCTGCTAGGCATAACATAATACAAAGAAGAAATTGAGAATTCACAAGTGTGGGTCAAAATCAAAATAAAAATGTTGATCCTAAAACCCATCTGCAGAAGATGTCCACAGATGTGGACGAGATTATGGTGCAGACCCATGCCCCAGGGTCAAGTGGTTCTCAGGTTCTGGATGAAAATCACCCAGAACCGAGGGTTGTTGTGTTTGCGGGGCCGGGCTTGCAGTTTAGTGGTGTGCAACCCCATACCAAAGTGTCGGACAACGGATAAAGATGGTTTAATAGGTGTGGTTGTCCACTTAACATCTAGCTCAAAAAAATAATCAGTTATTTCGAGCTTGGGTTGCACGTGAAAGATATCGTAAGGGTCCTAGTAGAAAGTAAGTGGTTTTAGGTCAATAGGTACCCTTAGATCCAAAATCAAACTTCCCTCAAAATTAGCCTCCCAAATCTTTATTTCAACAATTCTATCCTCCAACATCAAGGGCTCAGGCTTTGGGACCTCTAGCATATTATTCACCCCATATGATTCTCCCAAGTCCAGAAATCGTGGTTGAATCAAGATTGACTTGGGCATAAAGATCTCAGAAGTCAGCTCTTCGAGGTGCAGATGAGGATTGGGTTCACTGATTAAATCATCAAGATTCAGATCCTCCAAGTTAACCCCAACCGAATCCAAATCTTCAATAATTGGGCTATCAACAAGTTTGTCAGATTCCTCAAGCGCATTTGTCTCACTAAAATCCTCTTCCTTAAATTCAAGTGAAACTTCACCAAAAGATTCTTTACCCTCAGAGTCAAAGAATCCATGACCCTCATTTATATATGTCTCAAAATCATATGTCATTTCATGGTCCATGGAGACTTATTTTTCCTCTCTCCCTAGCTCAGGGATCTCGGGTGAATCAATCGGTTCATCCTCAAATGCTTGCTCTAGCCCATCCTTGTCATCCCTAGTTTCAGAAAACATATCCCCCCCGACAGGTGCATCAGCGGGTTCAGACATTGGCTCTCCTAAAGGAGGTTCATCTTGAGAATCATCCCAAGATTTGACTAATGCAACCACAAATTTCATCCTCAACCTCGACAATTTCCAAAGAAGAAACTCACCTAAGTCCCTATCCCTAACACTTTGGAGCAAATCCAATAGAGAACTATTATGTTCATCAATCATTTTAATCATAGGCTCTAGTGCTTCAGTGCATGGTGTTGGCTATGCTTCTAAAGATTGTATAGTGTTCCTCAAATTAGCCAACACCCTCTCTTCGATCTGGTTCACCTGAACCGATTGGTTCGATTCAGGTTTGGGTGGGTTCAGGTTAAATCTATGGGAGTCAAGATGTCGAGGTTCTCGGGTCCCTCCCTGAAAGTAGGTCATTCTAGGCTGTTCAGAGGATGGTAGCGACCTATATTCAGTGGAATAATGGGGAGGGTAGGTGTTATAATCATGATATCCTTCCTGATTGTAGATTGGGTTGGTTTGGTGATCAAAGGATGGAGATCCATAATAATTATTGCTCTGGGAAGGATAACAATCATAGTCTTGCCGTCGAGGGTTAGGCCTTGGACCTTGAGGTCTAGATTCATATCCCCAATCAAAGTCATCCTGGTTAGAGGATGGGTAATTACAAGTCAAGTCGGGATAGTAATCATCTTGGGGATAAGTGGTGGTAGGATTATAGGATGTGAAATGTGTGTAGGATGTGGAAGGGTACATGGTGAAGTAAGGAGGGAAGTCAGAAGAGAAAGGAGCCCTGCAGTATAAAAGTACATGCCTGTCCTTAGTTTGGGTAGCCTAAAGGTCTACAGAATCCCAGAATCCGTCCTAAGATTATAGACGATTTATTCTACTTATGTCAAGGCAATCCAACCAGTTTGAAGGAGGGACTAAAGAGAAGGTTCTTTCATTGGCTTGCACCTCCAGTTCCTAATGTACTCCCCAGCCACGGTCATTTGACGCTACTCCCCTAGCTAGACATCAGATTGAGTAGTATAAGTAGGTTAATCGTGAACAATCACATCTGGATCCTGATGAGCGAACCAGTCCTTAGGGCCAACGACTAATCAATTTTAGTTAGGCTTGGGGCAATGGTGCTTCCGGAATGTGATGGGCCCTTTAGATGGGTTGTGCCCTTAATGATCAGTTAAAATGTGTGTGTGTGCACAACCAGGGTTTGCAAACAAGGTTATTTGATGATGTGTCTTTTAGAGTTCAACCTTATTTAGTAGCTTTTAGGGTTTAATCTTAGGTATATTCAATCAAGTTTAGGAAAACACTTGAAGTTTTGCAAGCACTGGTGATGATATACTCCTTTAGAAATCAAAGAAAAAAATGTGGAGTGCCTGGTTCAGCCCTAAGAATCAACCCTAAGTGGCAAGCTACTTGATGAATCGCTTTTATCTTAAGTGGTGTAGCCCAAATATTTCAATCAATTGACCTATTGCACCACTTAGTTAAGGCACGCAAAAATGTTTGACTTATTCAGATTTCTACTCACTTATTTGTGTGTTGAATTAAGTGTACCAGGTCCACAGGTCAGATCCCAGTTAAGTGGTAGAATCGATGTGATTGTGAGCCTTAGGGTGAGAAGTTGTGGGTGTTAAGTGCGTAGCTCACAGAAAATCCCACAATCAGACAACACTTTTTTTTATTTTTTATTTTTATTTATGTGGATGGCAAGGTGAGTGGAGGTTGTAAACAAACAACCAAATCTATCCTAGGGTTCATAAAAAGCACCTAAGTTGATTTGGGTTTGAGTTATTTGGTTATGGAATGAAAACTAAGGTGGGGGTGGTGTGGGGGACACTTACAAAACACTACTCACACTTTACTCTGGTCTACCGCACTTGGATCTCCATGCTAGGGTACCTGCAAGACAGTAGATCAATGACAAGTAGGGTTAATGCTATTGAAATGCAAAGAAACGCAATAAACAATAAAGTAAATTCCATTGCCTCCCCAGCAACGACGCCAAAATGGTCGGGTGTGTTTCGCATGTTAGAAATCGTGGTTACAAGTAACCAATCATTGTAGTTGCAAGATACATCGATCAAATAAAATTTATACCGAAACTCCAAGGAAGTCCCGGGTCGAACACAGGGAGGCGACGTTTACTTTACTTAAAAACCACATTTCGATTCGTTTCTTTTTGCTATTTTAGGGTTTTGTTAATTTTTTTTATTTTTGAAATAAAAGAAAGCAAGCAAATGTATCACAAGATAGACATGAAACAAATATGATATATACGTCAATCCAATGTCGATTACAATGAATAATAAAAGCATAAAAAGAGAGGGGGGTGAGAGGAAATCTCCCGAATCGACTGTTTGGCGAGACGACGGCGCCTGGCAGAATCTCGGACGAAGGAGGTGAGGAGAGGGACGACGGAGGTGAGATGTTGGAGGACGTTGGGTTGACGAAAGCTTTGGTGTAGCTCCGGAATGGAGGTGAGAAGACAGAGTTGATTTGCTACCTGAATGGAGGTGGGAGGATAGCTCCAAGGTGACCAATGAAGGGAGATGGGAAGTTGGTGGAGTATTTGGTGAGGCAGAGGTTCGCTACACTAATAGGCACCTTGGGAGCTTGAGAACAAGCTCTAATGGAGCGTTGGTAGACTTGCTAGTGATTGGGAGTAAGTGGGAGTAGAGTAGGTAGAGATCGCTTAGAAGGGAGGGGGTGTAGGTCCTTTTATAGAGGTGGAGAAGAGGAAAAATCGGTATGGTACCATTAGTGACATCCAGGCAGATGCTGGAAACGTCGCTGTAGGCAGCTCATGCCTACCAGCACCCACAATTGGCTTTGCTAGCATGCGATGAATTACAGACAGCTGTAAGCGTCGCTGTAAGTCCAGCTCATCCGTCGCTGTAGTCCACCTCACGCTACACTGGCACTACTCCTGCCTTGCCGCACGTGCACGCTCGCCCACGCACTAGCGCTGCGCGCATGCGTGCCTGTGCACCCGAGTGCTGCGCGCATGCCGTTAGGCTGCGATCGTTGACCTAAATCCATCCGCGCTGTCAGATTTTTCATTTGAAGCTCTAAATTATATCTCCTAGTCCCTTGGATGTAGATCTTCCTCGGACTGCATATGGTGCTACGGAACTCCGATTGAGGTGATTTCAGAGGCGTTGGACTCTGATCATCGTCTTGATCCGATCCGTACAGTCGGATTGTCAATCCATGGCTCCGAAATAAATATCATTCTCTCCTAACCACAAAAAGGACGTAATTAACCTAAATTATATACAACTACTCTAAATGCAAAATGATGCATGCTATGCAATATTTATAACATGAAATGCAAATCTAAGCCTAGGAACATGCATGAATAGGCATTTTACCCTCAATAAGTGTGTTTACATCACCCTCTGATTTGGGGGGATTTTTTATCTAAGCATCTATACATGTTTTGCACGGACTCACTCATCGGCGATTCTAATGGAAATTTGGTAGCTAATGAACTTTCTTGGGTGGTATGACTGGCAAGTTGTCATGGGTAAAAACCCATTGGCAGGTTGTGCAGAGCCTAGCCACAGGACCATTCTCTTTCACTACTGCCTTTAGGGTAGAGAAGACCAAGGTCTTTTGTGCTGTTTAGGTATCTAAATATTCTTTTTACTACATTAAAATAAGATTCCTTGGATTCGGATTGGAATCTCACACATAAACTTGTACCAAAAATAATATCAGGTCTAGAAGCTGTAAGATATAGTGGTGAACCTATCATGCCTTGGTATTTCTTTTAATCTGCTCTCTTGCCGGATAAATCTTCACCAAGCGAATCAGATAGAGCAATCAGAGTCTCTATGCCATCTACATTATGAAATTCAAATTTCTTAAGAATCTCAAGAACATATTTTGTTTGACTAATGTAAATTCCTGTGTCAAATTGTTGAATTTGGAGTCCTAAAAAGAATCTGAGTTCACCCATTATACTCATTTCAAACTCAGTCTTTATAGTCTCACAAAAATGTTGACACACGGACTCCTTAGTTTATCCAAATATAATATCGTCAACATATATTTGAATAAGTAGAAAGTCATCTCCTTCTTTGACAAAAAGAGTTGAATCAACAACTCCAATCTTTTATCTGTGCTGAAGAAGAAAGGTCCTAAGCCTATCATACCAGGCCCTGGGAGATTGTTTAAGTCCATGTAATGCCTTATTGAGATTGTATATGTGCTCTGGGTGTGTGAGGTCCGCGAACCCAGGAGGCTGATGAACATAAACTTTTTCCTTAATATAATCATTAAGAAAGGCGCTATTGACATCCATTTGATATATCTTGAAGTCCTTTGCACTTGCGAAAGCTAGTAGCATCCGTATGGACTCCAAGTGAGAAACATGAGCATATAACTCATCAAAGTCAATACCGTCCTGTTGGTTATAGCCTTGAGCTACAGGTCTGACTTTATTCTTGATTACTAAACCAGATTCATCCAATTTATTTCGGAAAACCCACTTGGTTGCAATGATGGAATTACCTTCAGCGGTTGGTACCAAGTTCCATACATCATTCCTAGTAAATTGGAGTGGCTCCTCCTGCATAGCTACAACCCATGATTCATCCTTTAATGCCTCACCAACTTTCTTGGGTTCAAGTCATGAAACAAAGGCATTAAGGATAAAATCAGCTCTAAAGTGAGATCGGGTTTTCACACCTTGTTCGATATCACCGATGATTAGTTCTTGAGGATGATCTCTATGCTGTACCCATTCTTTTGGAAGATCATCTACATTTCGTGTATCTTCCATTTTTGATACATCGATGAAGGGGGTATCTTCATCATCAAAATCTAAATGATTTCATTCAAGTTCACCTAAGTTTGTTTCATCAAATGAAACATGCAAGGATTCTTCTATAACAAAAGTTATTTTATTAAAGACTCGTTAAGCTTTGCTTCTTCTTGAATAGCTAGTAAAGATGCCATCATCACCTTTAGCATCAAACTTAACAACCTGATCATGGGTGTTTAATAAATAACATCGACTTCCAAACACCCTAAAATATGAAATCCTAAGTGACTTATAATAAAGCTCATATGGAGTTTTCTTTATAATAGGCCTTAAGAGAGTTCTATTTAGAACATAACATGCCATATTAATGGCTTCTACCTAGAAATATTTTTGAAGCCCAGAATCGAAGAGCAAAGTTCTGGTGCATTCTTGTAGAGTGAGATTCTTGCGCTTTACAACACCATTTTGAGATGGTGCCCGAGGAAATGGAAATTCATGGGTTATGCCAGAATTGACACAAAAACTTGAAAATTTTTTATTTTCAAATTCACCCCTATGATCAGTCCTATGTCTAAGAATAGAGGTTGATTTTTCCTTTTGAAGTCTTCGAGCAAGACTTAGGAAGGAATTAAATGAGTCATCCTCTTATTTCAAGAAAATCAACCAAGTGAATCTAGAGAAGTCATCAGCAATAACTAAGCAAAATCTTGATCCATTTCGACTCTTAAATCATGTTGGTCCAAATAAATCAAGATGTGACAATTCTAAAGGTCATGTTGTTGAAACTAAGTCTTTAGGTTTAAAAGAAGCTTTGTGCATTTTTCCGAGTTCACAAGATTTGCACAAAACATCCTTTTTATAAGCTAGTTTGGGTAGGCCGCTTACTAACTCATTTTTGGCTAAACTATTAAGATGTTTGTGATTAATGTGACCTAGCCAATGGTGCCAAAGATCTGCTTCAACATAGGAGGCAACCAGACATTTTAGAAATTTCTCTTGTGAAAAATGAAGGGCATAGATACTTTCATATATAAAGCCTTCAATTAAAACCGTATTTGTTCATTATTTTAATATTTTAAATCTAATTTTTGTAAGCAAAATATCACATCCTTTATCACATATTTGACTGACACTAAGTAGGTTATGTTTTAAAATTTCTATTAATAGAACATTACGTACCTGCTAAGAAGAATTGCCTATTGTACGTTCACCAATGATGCGACAACATTTGTTGTCGCCCAACTTGACGTGTCCTTCTTCGATTCTGGTCCACTTGATAAAGAGGTCAGAGTGTCTCATCATGTGCTTGGAACACCGACTGTCTAGGATCCATTTATCCATCTTGACCTGCAAAATAATTTATTAAATCTATTTTAGGTACCCATTTTCTTTTTGGTCCTTGATGGTTAGTACCCTTCAAATCCTTATGTTTATAGATAACTTTAGTGTTAGATCTATAATTCCTATGATTCTTGACCTTTTGACAAATCCATGCATGTCTAGGTGCTTGTGTTTTATTCTGTGTGCTATTTTTATTATTGAACTTGGCTTTTAAATTATTACAAAATTCTATGTTCTACCTAGTTCTTTTTAGATTATTCGAAGCATCCTCAAAATGTTCATAAATATTTTCTAATTCTACTATTTTAGCATGCAATTGATTCTTAGTTTCTTTTCACATTTCTAGCAATATTTCTAAACAAGATTTCTTTATTTCAAAGGTTTTATAACTGTCATGCAAGACCTTATTTTCCTTTTTATTTAACCTAGCTTTATGATACAAATCATCATATGCTTCTAATAACTCATTAAAAGTAACTTCAGATTCTACCCCATTTTATGAACTATTGTTGTTTGCCACTAAACAGAGATGTGCAACTTCTGTTTCTTCATATTCTTCAGAAGATGATTCCATGTCGGAATCACTATCATCCCAAGTCACCTTGTATGCCTTTCTTGAAATGTTCTTCTTCTTCTGATCGAGTTCTTTGTCTTTCTTCTTTTCTTCCTTCTTTTTGATCAATGGACAATCCTTTCATATGTGTCCTTTCTTCTTGCACTCAAAACAAATAATGTCATTTGTAAATTTATTCACTTTCTTACCTTGCTCTCGAATGAATCTTCTGAATCTTCTCATTAGAAGAGCAAGCTCCTCTTATTCATCGCAGTTGGAATCATCGAGGTCTGACTCCTCCTTTAAATCTTAAAATGCAAGCTCCTTTTTCTTGCTGATTGACTTTTCTTCAATCTTCTTCATATTTTCCAATTAGACTTCGTATGCCATGAGACTTCCAATCAAGTCATCTAAGGGGAGGATAGAAAGATCTTTCACCTCTTGGATGACTGTGGTCTTTGGAGACCAATCACTTGTAAGGGATCTTACGATCTTCCTTACAAGCTACTCCTCCTTCAGCTTGACTCCAAGATTCTTCAATGGATTTATGATCTCTCCAAATCTTATGTATATTCCTTTGATTGTTTCTACTTTCTGCATCCTGAAACACTCAGTTTTCTGTTAGAATAGAAATATGTGTTTCTTTTACCTTACTTGTACCTTCGTAGGTGCTTGCAATGTGTTCCATATCTCGTATGCGGACTTGCATGCAGAGATACGGTTAAACTCATCCCTTGATAATGCACAATAGAGTGCATTCGTCCCATTCACATTTCCTGTGATCCTTTTCTTTTATTCTGTAGTCCAAACAACACCTTCCTGTGGCTCCGGATCCATGTACTTCTCTTGGATAAGCATCTGTGAGTCCTCATCCATGGCCTTGAGGAAGATTTGCATCCTCCTCTTCTAGTATCCATAGTCCATCCCATCAAAGCAGGGAGGACGTGTGGATGACTGTCCTTCGATGCACTTTATTGGAGATGCCATTGCGAAAGAGAATTGTTACTTCTTTTGGCAACCAACTGTGATATTACCTGTAGGATTTGTAAATCACAAGCACACTAGAAGGGGAGATGAATAGTGTGGAATAAAAAATTTGCAAGACAAAGCAAACCACAAAATGCACAAGATGTATAGTGGTTCCCCTCACTTGGGTACTCCACTACCTACGTCTCCCGACTTAGGATTTTTACGTCGATTCCCTCAACTTGGAGGGAATCAATTCACTAAAACCTGAGGTAATTAACGGGTTACCTCAACCCAATTAGAAGATATAGAAAAAAAATAAAGTTACAGCTGTAAGCAAAATACAAATAAAAGCTTACAACTAATCCCTAAGTCACCATCAATTATATAGCTTAATTAGAGTATATAAATTGATCCAACGAGAAAATTGAAGCGTAAAACAAATGGATTTTTCAGAGAAGAACACAATCACCTTGAAGACTTGTTGCAAGTGGTGAATAGGTTTGAGATAATTGCAATAAGACAAGCTCTTTTGTAGCTACTAATATGAGAAATGTAGGTGTAGGCAAAGATAGAATTTTGGCTCCTTGGTTGTGTGCAAAAAACACTCAAGGAGTGCTTATATAACCCATTAAGCACCTTCCCTACGTTTACTAGCCGTTAGGCGTAATTTAGGAAGTTTAAGGATAGGTTTAATTCAAAATAGCCATTCAGGTTGGTCGCAACAGTTAGTTGGTACCAATACTAAACTTTTGGTACTGGTGCTGACTCCTTACAGTCAGCCCAACTAAGTCTCCAAGTACTAGTACACATGATGAATACCAATACTTGTGACTCAAAGATTTGGGTTTAGTGACCTACATGTACCGGTACTTGTAAGGTCCAAGCAAAAACCAAGTGCACAAACTATGACCACTTGGTACTGGTACTCATGATGAGTACTGGTACTTGTTCACAGTTTCGGACTTAGGCCCAAACCTGTGCATAGTATGTATCAGTACTTATGACCAATACTGGTACTTGCTACAAGTACCACATTTTGCAAGTTTTAAGTCAGTTTTTAGAGAAATCCAACTTACTCTAAATGACTTGATTCTCAAAAAATCAATTTTGAGTTTTGAAACAAGTGCTTCAATGAATATTTTGAACTTTAATTATCTCTACTTTGATTTTAACTTCTCGATTTTGTTTCACTTGTTAGGAGACGTATAAAGATTCTATAAAAATAATAAATACAACAAAAGCTAGTCTTTTAATCTTCTTCTTCCTTATGGAATCTTATTGCTTGCCTCCATAAGTTCTTTTGACCTGTAATACTTCATAAACACATTAGATTTAAACATGATTTTGGTAACACCAAAACACAGAAGACTAATGGAACTAGGTTCCAACAATCTCCCTATTTTTGGTGTCGACAAAACAAATAAGATAATGCTCATATTTAAGAATAAATAGAGACTTAATAAGAGAAGAATAAAAAACTCCACAAGGAGTGAAAAACCTCCCCCTCAAACTATGCTCTCCCTATTTTAAATATGAATTATGAATTATTTCTCCCCCTTTTTGTCAAACAAGCAAAAAATGTGCAAATAACAAGAATGAAACATAACATGATACATGAATAAGCAACAATTTTCAATAAACAAGCCAAGCATGAATCATAACAAGATAAGGTTCATAAAGATAAGTCTTGAAACAAACTTAACATATAATTGTCTGAAAAGTCATACAAATTTAAAAAAAATGAAAATTTTCTTTTTAAAAAAAAACTAATTTCTAGGATGTTTTCTAATTAGCTTTTGCACATATCCACCACCATCATCAACATCATCATAATCATTGTTGTCGTCATTGTCATTGTCTTCATCATCATCATTGTCGTCTTCATTTTCATCATCATCAATACTTTCTTCATAAGAAACTTCTTCTTCCATGTCTTCTTCTTCTTCTTCTTCATCATGAAGAATTGGTTCTTCTTCCGCCATTGATACGTGAGATGGATCTTGAAAATGCTTCTACCTTCTTTCACTGTACTCTTGAGGTGATTTTGGTTGAGTCCGCTTCCTTTGTTTAGGTTGTTGAGTGGAAGAAGTGACATGGGAGGACTCAATAGAAAGAAAAAGATCATGGAATTTTCGTTCCATGTGACGAAAGGCAAAATTTAGATTGGTTAAATTTTGACCAATGTAGTTGAAGGTATTTATCAAATTGGGATCAGTTCTAGACACATTAGATAGATTCACCCAAGGTGTTTTGCTTCTGGATATGGGTAGGTTATAAGAATGAAAGTGGAGGATAATTCAGGAGGTGGATGAGAAGAAGATTGAGCATTTGGATCAACTTCTTCTTCATCATCACTGGAGGATTCCTCTCTAGCAAGTTTCACTCCCATTTTTCGGAGAGTGGACCATTTAAAATTGACCACTTCTTTAAGAGGAGTAAAATTAGAAAGTTCAATTTTATTTTTATGAAGGATGTGTGACACCAAAATATCCAATGATAATGCTGATGCGCAGTAATGAGGTATATGAAAGTGAATTAAAACTATGCTCTAATTGACCAGAAAGCTCGTAATGATAGCATAAATCAAGGGTAAAATATCAACAGGTATTTTGTGAAATCCTAAATTTTTTGCCCTTAAATACCATGCTAAGATATGAAAAAGGACGTGAGCAAAAAGGGTCGAATTTGGGACAACCAATGCTTTAACCTTACAGTTAGGGAGGAAAAGAGTTTCATGAATTTTATGTGTAGGAAATTGCTCCTTATGTGTGTTAAATGCATAACCTTCATTAGGACATTTCGTAATGGTTGACAAGAATTTAGGTGTGATGGTGATTTTCTGACCGAAAAAATTTTTGTTAAGACAAGGTCACCTCGGTTTTCTTATTCTTGGAGGTTAGTAAAGAATAGACAATTAACATCACGGTATACTACAGGAACATTAGCAAAGAATGACTCATCAAAGGAATGCATAAGTTTGAGTTCTGAAAGGCGAGTGGTAAGACTAAAGAGTTGAAGAGAGAAATCTTTCTACTCAACTGGCCTACAATGATGGAGTTTTAATCCTTTATACCAATCAAATTTTGACATAGCACCCTCATTAATGTAGAACTTGTGGAAATCATCTTGAGGTGCTTTTCCCTTACCTTTTGATTTAGGTGCCATCTGTAAACATGCAAAAACAAGGAATAGGAAAGCAATTAGAAATATAGACAATTTCATTTCATGTGTTTGTATAAAGAAAAAACACATTTAAGCCTACATGTACCGGTACTGATGATTGGTACTGGTACTGGTTGGTTTCTATGCCAACCAGAAATTTGAGCTAGTGTCGATACTTCTCTTTAGTATCGGTACTTGCTCGTTGAAGCAAGCACTATTGCGCCAAGCTAGTATCGGTACCAGTGATGGGTTCTGGTACCACCTGGTACCCGACGAAAACAAAACAGCAGCGAGAAAGAATTGAAGAGAAAGAAAAATAAGATGCAAGATCACTCAAGGAAGCACGAAATGATAGGAAGATAAGAATGTACCTAGAGTTGATGCTTAGAGATGATTTATCTCTTCTTGGCTAGGGCTTGGGGAAGAGACTCTTGTGAAGAGGGCTAGGGTTTGCAAGTGACAAAATGAGGCAAGTGTTTACACTTGGCCTCTTTTATATGGGATGGGTCATGTGCTAGTCACAAGACCACTTAAGTGGTTGAAGGAAATGAAATTGACAACTTAGATGTTGAAAGAATTATGTAGTCAACAACCTAAGTTAAGCAAACATATTGCAAACAACACCCTGATATTTCCTGACATATGAAAATATTACAATTTACCCCCTTTTTTAAAAAAATGAGGGTAAATTGCCTTGAGACCCTCATAGATTTTCATAAATATAAACAAGTTCCATAATAATCAATTTATTAATTTTGAATTTCTTTTATTATACAAAGCCGTAATTTTCTTCTTATAATGCAGAATCTTTCTGCTGCAAGAGGTTTTGTGAAGATGTCCGCTAATTAGTTTTGTGTGTCAATGAATAGTAATTGAATTGATCCTTGAAGCACAATATCTCTAAGGAAATCATGTCTAATATCTTTGTGCTTGGTACATGAATGATGTACTAGATTTTTGGATAAGTTTATTGCACTTGTATTATCACATAAAAGTTTGGATTGCGCAAAAATCAATCCAAAGTCGGACAAAGTCGATCTCATCTAAATGACCTGCGAGCAAGCAAGTGAAGCAGCAATATATTATGCTTTAGTCGTAGAAAGTGAAACACAAGTCTGTTTCTTAGAGAACCATGAGAGTAGAGATTCTCTAATAAAATGACATGTGTTACTAGTGCTCTTTCAGTCTGTCCGCCTCCCTGCATAGTCAGTATCACTATAGGATAATAGATCTAAGGATTGTGCTTTAGGATAGAAATGACCAAGGTATTTTGGGTTATTTAGGTATCTAAATATTCCTTTTACTACATTAAAATGAGATTCCTTGGGTTCAGATTGGATTCTCGAACATAGCAAAAAGAATATCAGGTCTAGAAGCTAAAAGATATAGTAGTGAACCTATCATGCCTCCGAATTTCTTTTCTTCTACTCTCTTGCCAGATAAATATTCACCAAGAGAAGTAGATAAAGCAATAAGAATCTATTTGCCATTTACATTATCAAATTCAAATTTCTTGAGAATCTCAAGAACATATTTTGTTTGAGTAAATTACTATTTCTAATTGTTGAATTTTGAGTCCTAAAAAGAATCTGAGTTCAAACATCATACTCATTTCAAACTGAGTCTACATAGTCTCATAGAAATGTTGACATATGGACTCCTTAGTTGATTTGCATATAATATCGTCAACATATATTTGAACTAGTAGGATGACATCTCCTTCTTTTACAAAAAGAGTTGAATCAACAACTCCAATCCTATATCCGTGATGAAGAAGAAAGGTCCTAAGCCTATCAAACCAGGCCCTGGGTTCTTGTTTAAGTCCATATAATGCCTTATTGATCTTGTATACATGCTTTGGGTGTGCTTGGTCCTCAAACCTGGGAGGCAGATGAAAATAAACTTCTTCCTTAATATAACCATTAAGAGAGGCGCTCTTGACACCCATTTGATATAGCTTGAAGTCCTTTGCACTTGAAAAAGCAAGTAGCATCGGTATGGACTCCAAGCAAGCAACAGGAGCACATGTCTCATCAAAGTCAATACCCTCCTGTTGGCTATTGCGTTGAGTTACAAGTCTGGCTTTATTCCTGATTACTGGACTAGATTTATCCAATTTATTTCAGAATACCCACTTAGATCCAATGATGGAATTACCCTTAGGAGCAGGTACCAAGTTCCAAACATTATTCCTCGTAAATTGGAGTAGCTCCTCCTGCATAGCTACAACCCATGATTCATCTTTTAATGCCTCATCAACTTTCTTGGGTTCAAGTTGTAAAACAAAGGCATTAAGGATAAAATCAGCTCTAAGTGAGATCAGGTTTTTACACCATATTCAATATCACCTATGATTTATTCTTGATGATGATCTTTATGGTGTACCCATTCTTTTGGAAGATCATGTACATTTCATGTGTCTTCCATTTTTGATACATCGATGAAGGGGGTATCTTAATCATCAAAATCTAAATGTTTTGGTTCAGGTTCACCTAAGTTTGTTTCATCAAACGAAACATGCAGAGATTCTTCTATAATAAAAATTCTTTTATTAAAGACTCGATAAGCTTTGGTTCTTGTTGAATAGCCAATAAAGATGCCTTCATCACATTCAGCATCAAACTTATCAAGCCAATGACAGGTGTTTAATAAATAATATCGACTTTCAAACACCCTAAAATATGAAATCCTAGGAGACTTCTAATAATAAAGCTCATATGGTGTTTTCTCAATAAGAGGCCTTAAGAGTGTTCTATTTAGAACATAACATGCCATATTAATAACTTCTACCCAGAAATATTTTTGAAGCCCAGACTCCAAGAGCAAAGTTCGGGCTCATTCTTGTAGAGTGCGATTCTTGCACTTTACAACACCATTTTGAGATGGTGCCTGAGGAAATGAAAATTCATGTTTTATGCTAGAATTGCCACAAAAACTTGAAAATTTTCATTTTCAAATTCACCCCCGTGATCAGTCTTAAGTATAAGAATAGAGGATGATTTTTCCTTTTGAAGTCCTCGAGCAAGACTTAGGAAGGAATCAAATGAGTCTTGCATATGTTTCAAGAAGATGATCCAAGTGAACCTACAGAAGTCATCAACAATAACTAGGCAATGTCTTGATCCATTTAGACTCTCAAATCATGTTGGTTTAAATAAATCAAGATGTAACAATTCTGAAGGTTGTGTTGTTGAAACTAAGTCTTTAGGTTTAAAAGATGCTCTGTGCATTTTTCTGAGTTCACAAGATTTGCACAAAACATCCTTTTTATAAGTTAGTTTAGGTAGGCCCCTTACTAACTCCTTTTTGGCTAACTTGTTAAGATGTCTATGATTAATGTGACCTAGCCTACGGTACCTAAGATCTACTTCAACATGGGAGGCAAGCAGACATTTTACAAATTTCTGTTGTGAAAATTGAAGGGCATAGATATTTTCATATCTAAAGTGGCAAACGGTGGCGACAACTAGCTTTTGTTAAGTCGTTGTAGTACAGATAGTTATTGCCATCATTTACTGATATTTGTTAGTCGGAAAATAAAGTTCTCCCGAGGTCGAACTCAGGGAGCAAGTCATATTCTAGGGGTACAAATTCTTATTACAAAAATAAAGAGAGAGAGAGAGATGAAAGTTTGGCTTCTTCTTCTTCTCTTCTTTCTTCCTCTATGTCTTGTCTCCTCTTTGGCTTTTGTTCTTCCAGTTCTTCCTCTATTTCTCGGTTGGATGATCCTATCTTTTTCTTCTTTTTATTTTCTTTGTTTCTTCTTTTCTTGCTTCAGATCTTCCTCCCGTGCTCTTCTTCTTCTTTTCTTCTTGCTTCTTGCTTCTCTTCTTCTACTTTCTATTTCTTCACTTGGCTGCTCCTTCTCTCTTCTTTTCTTCTTCTTCTTTGTCTTCTGATCTCTTCAGAGTCTTCACTTGGCCTCTCTGTGTTCCTCTCTTTCCTCTGCCTCGCCTTCCTTCTTCTTCTTTGCCTTCAGGACGTCGTCTGATTGGAAAATCAGATGACTTAAATCGCTTGTTGCTACAGTGTCTCCCTTAGCTTCCTTCTTCTTCACCTATGCCTACACGCTCAAGAGTTCAGAGTCAGAGGGAAAAACCTACTCTACCCCCCCCCCGGCGCATCTCTTTCTCTCTCAGAATTCTCTCTTAGGACAGCTCTCCAAGAGCAACTGGGTAATCGGGTACGCGGGTCGCGCCCGGGTCCAGGCCCACCGGCGTGCGTGGTGGACGAGGAGTGCCGGTCAAGTCAGGTCGGGGCGGTCGGATCCGCGTGATGAGCTCACGGACGGGCGGGGTGAAGCGGTATGAGAGGGACCTCACCCCGTGTGCTGAGGCGATAAGCCTACAGCACGTTTTTAATTTATATCGGTGCACCGCTTCAGAGCCTTCCGAGGTGGGAGTAAATGCCCACCCCAATTTGGCTGCCTGCGTGGAGGAAGCAGCGAGCAGTCGAGGGCCAATGCGAGGGCTTCGCCAGAGGACTTCACCTCAGCTGCATCCTGGCACTTCGCGGAGACACCCCACGTAGCCTGGGAGTCAGACCTGGCCGAAGCGCACCTGGAGCTACTGGTTGAAGGTGCTTCTTCAGCGCAGCAATGGCGACGGCAGTCGAGATACCTGTCCACAGAGGAATGGCCTCTCGGCCTAATCAGATATGCGGAGAACCTTCGCCGTGGCACGACGAAGGTGGTGGGGGGTCTAGCAGGCGGCGGGGCGGAGCATGAGGGCCGCCCTAGGTCAAACTGCAGGCGGAGAAGTGGGTGTGTTCGGTGGATCTGCAGAGGTCGGGTGGCGGGAATTGGAAGGGCGGAAATGGGTCAGGGTGAGGAGGCGGAGGTTATACGCAGGTCGGCGAGCCGTGTGGGGTGCTGGAGTGATGGGAGTGGTTCGTCGGAGTTTGGCCGGAGGTGGAGAAGGTGAGGGTGATTGGTGGGAAATCGGGGCCGACAGTAAGGGTTTTCAGTATGGAAAAGAAAGAGGGGAGGAAGAGGAGAAGTTTTACCTACTAAGCTGGACGAAGAGGGGTTGGCGCAGGCGACAGTCGTATCGACTGTAGCCGGAGAAGAAATTGCCCAGAGGAAGGGGCGGCGGCGAGGAGAGGGCCGGAGAGGCGCTCGCTGGGTGTGGCGCGGCGCGGGAAGATCGAGGGAAGGTAACCCTACTGCTGGTAGTGCGGCAGGGCGACGAGGAGGAGGAGGAGAGGCCGCCGGAGCAAGGGGGCATCTGTCGGAGTGGGGAGGGAGGAATTGAGGGGGTGTCTCCGTCACATCCGAGCTGGGAAGAATGGCGGAGCGACGGGGGTATTTATAGGGGCAAAACCAGAGAGGAGGGCGGAGGGAGACGACGTGTCTCCCTCGCCGGAGGACGCCAGAGGAAGGATACCCATACCGTCCGTGCATTCGCATGGCCGGTATGGGTGGGTGTAGCGCTCAGGGGGGTGTCGCTGCGGTGGCTGACGACGCAGGGTACCCCCCATTGACTTGCCAGGGCCCCTCCCTCACCCTGAGTGGCGCCATGCTCTGCGCAAGGTCGCCGGAGCATGGCGCTGCTCAGGTTTTGCAGGAGTGACCTAAATGCAAAGAACGAAGGAGAGTTAGGGGCCAAATTGTGAGGGTTCAAAAGTTGAGGGCCAGAAAGTAAATATATGAGGACCAAAGTGTAAAGTTGGTCAAGAAGGTTTCTTCTTAGGCCCAAGTTTTTATAAATGACTAATTAGGACCTAAGGATTCTGATGGTGAATTTTATTTCTAGATTAAACCTTGTTTGACCTGTTAATTTACGCAAAAACCCAAATTAAGTTGTTAATTGGGCATGGTTCTCAATGTAGGTCAAAATGGGTTCCTAAGGCCAAATTGAAAGTCCTAAGCCCTAAAGATTATTTTTCTATGAATTTTATAGGGTTTAGTTGATTTTTACCTTGCCTCAAACCATGTGAATTGAAGTGGGTTTGCTTTTAGGGTTACAGGATGTCACTTAATTCCTTGGAGTTGCTGTAGCCCTTATTGAGTCATCTCATCCCACTTTTCTTCTTATTTGGTTGTTTTGACCTATGTTTGCACCCTGAGTTACCCTATTTTCAGATCGGATTGGTGAAATTACATTTTTACCCCTTAGTTTCTATTTTCTTTGCAAACTCAGAATCTCTCTGAGCCAAGCCTTTCTAGAGTTATGTAGGAGCTCTTTCTTGCATATCAGGGTTAAATGGTGCAAGTTTAGGGTTTGTGACGAGGTTCTCATCACACCCCCATGACTAGCTTTTGCTAGTCCCTTAGCAAAAACCTAAGGTTTTAACCTTTGTTCTAGACCATGATATTCTTAACAACTTCAGGTAAGTGCCTTTTCTTTTGAACCTAGATTAGGTTAGAATGCTGACCATAGACTTAAAAGGTACTCTACTACCAACCAAGATCCAGATCTGTCTAGCCTTAGCCTCAGTCTTTGGCAGAGGTTTTTAAGACCCACAAGAACTAACCTAAGGTTTATTGGACTTTGTGGTTAAAGCGTGCTTGAAACGATTTTTGCCCTGGTTCAATTCGCAGTGCGCTTTGTAAGAGAGAGAGGTAGAAAATTTTTCTGTTTTGGAGAGTTTTCTCTCTCTTTTTCTTTTTAATTCTAGCTTAGGATTGGCTTTTCAACACGATCTATATCAGATTCCTTGCCCCCATCATCAATCCTCAAGGGTTCCTGGCGATCGATGCATCGAGATAGCACCACCCATGGCAACCCCCGAAACCCTGGCTATTGAGATTTCGAGATAGTCCCATCCATGGTGTTCCGTGGCCGAGTCCAGACCCTGGCAATTGACACTTCGTGATAATGCCATCCATGGAATCTGAACCAGCAGAGTGCTTACATGCCCCCAGTAGGATATGTAAATATCCTAAGAGACAAGCACCGAGGAGATGATATTTTCTTACGCATCTTCGAGGGGATTTCCCGCCTCTCTGCGCTGGGAACTCGTCTAAATCAACTTGTGTTGATCGGCCGCTCCTACTCTAGGTGTACTTTTCAGAATTTTTTTCGACGCTTCTACGTGATTTTGATTTTTATGCTTGCTGAACCAGGCTGTGTGTGAGGTTAGGGTGCTTAGGTTACTGGGTCCCGTAAACCAGAAGTTAGTTAGCGAGGTCAAATACTCCCTAAGCCTTGGACCTAGTACTTAAGCTTTTCATTTTCCTCAACCTCTTGAGGATTGTCTAGATCTTAATGGGTAGTAAGAGTCTATCAAGAATGCCTAAGGTTTGCGTTCTTACTAATCTTACCAAGCACTTTTCATTTCTTTTCTTGAAAAAAATGGTCTAGACTAAGGTTAATTCCTTAGCTTCTTACTAATGACTATTACTATTTTCTTTCATCTTTTTGTGCTCCTTTTCATTTTGTTTCTTTTCCTTCTCCACAAAATTTCCTTTCTCCTCTTATTGTTTTTATTTTGAAAAATTTTTAATTTTTATGGTGTTTTTGGCATATGTGAATTTTTTGTTTAAAACCTTTTTTTTTTTTTACAAGTTTTGCACTTATACCCCCCCATGCCTAAGACTTGCAATGTCCTCATTGTGATTTAGGGGTTTTTATTTACTTAATTTATTCCTTAAGACAGATATTTTTGTGAGTGAATGGGTCGGGATGAATTCTGCGGACGATTTCTAATCTCAGATGCAAGCATCTGAGGTGGAGTCGGCTGTCTTAAAGGGTGAACCTTAAGTGCACAATGGTGTCAGAAAAAAGGTTTTAGATTTTCAAGAAATGATGGGCTGCCTCCCGTTAAGCATTGAGTTTTACGCCATCGGCCGGGCGCAGTAAGTTCAAGGGGAATGGAGGATGAGGGATGATTCAGCCGAATCAGTAGAAGTCACATCAATGAACGGTTTGAGTCTCTGGCCGTTCACGATGAAAGGTTCGGAATCATGGCTGAGTGGATTGATTTCAATTGCTCCATTTCTAAAAACCTGTCGGACTAAATACGGTCTGACCCACTTGGACCTCAATTTCCCCGGGAAAAGTTTGAGTCGGGCATCAAAGAGTAGGACCTTTTGACCAGGATGAAAGATCTTTCTCGAGATGTGCTTGTCGTGGAAGGCTTTAACCCGCTCCTTGTAGATTCGCGAGTTCTCGTATGCGTCTAGGCGTAATTCATCGATCTCACTGATTTGGAGTTTTCTGTGGGTTCTAGCCTTGGAAAGATCTAGATTACAGTTCCGTACTGCCCAATAGGCTTTATGCTCCAGTTCTACGGGAAGGTGACATGACTTTCCGTACACCAGTCTAAAGGGAGACATGCCCAATTGGGTCTTGTGGGCGGTCCTATAGGCCCACAATGCTTCCGGAAGTCGGGACGACCAGTCCTTCCTGTCAGGTCGAACAGTGACTTGCAGGATTTTCTTGATCTCCCGATTTGACAGCTCAGCTAGGCCATTTGTTTGGGGGTGGTAAGGAGTAGAGATTCGATGAGACACCCCAAATTTGGCCATCAGTGACCTAAACTGAGCATTTGTAAAATGGGTCCCCCCATTAGAGATAATAGCACGGGGAATCCCAAACCTCGAGAAAATGTTTTGATGTATGAACTTAAGAACAATCTTATGATTGCAGGTTCGGGTCGGTATGGCTTCGATCCATTTGGACACGTAGTCCACCGCAAAACAAATGTACTGGAAACCATCCGAAACAGGAAAGGGGCCCATAAAATCAATCTCCCATACATTGAAGATTTCAAATACGAGAATCGGCTGCAAAGGCATCATGTCGCGATGGTTCATGTTGCCCAAAGTCTGGCAATGACTACATGCCTTGCAGTGACTGTATGCGTCTTTGAAAAGTGTAGGCTAGTAGAAGCCACACTGGAGAACTTTGGATGCGGTTTTATGCCCTGAGAAATGGCCACCGCATGCCTGGTCATGGCAGAAAGATAGGATATTGCTGATTTCCTCTTCCGGGATGCATCTCCGAATAATTTGATCAGCACCTATGCGGAAAAGGTACGGGTCTTCCCAAATGTAATACTTGGAATCAGAACGCAATTTGTCTTTCTTGGCCTTCGGCCAATCAGACGGTGTCTGATGAGATGCCAAGTAGTTTACTATATCAGCAAACCATGGAAGTCTAGTACCAACAGAAAGCAGGTGCTCATCAAGAAAATGTTCCGTGATCGGTCCGGAAGGGTCGATGATCTCAGAAGGAAGACGGGACAGATGGTCGGCTACCACATTCTGCCTTCCCGCCTTGTCACGAATCTCAAGATCGAATTCTTGCGACAGCAAGATCCAACGGATTAGTCAGGGCTTCGCGTCCTTCTTGTCAAGGAGATGCCTTACAGCATGTGATCCGAGTAAATGATGACATGGGAACCCAGAAGATACGATCGAAATTTTTCAAGGGAAAATACTACGGCTAGCAGCTCTTTCTCCGTAACCGTATAGTTATGCTGAGCCTCGTCAAGTGTCTTGCTAGCGTAGTAGATGACCACAGGTTTCCCGTCAGCTTTCTGTCCCAGGATCGCTCCTACAGCGAAGTTAGACGCATCGCACATGATCTCAAAGGGTTGAGACCAGTCAGGGGATTGTAGGATAGGTGCCTGGGTGACTCGGTCACGCAGGTTTTCAAAGGCTAACGGGCATTCCTTTGAGATTTCAAAAGGTACACCTTAGAGAGAAGAGAAGTCAAGGGGCACGCGATTTTCGAGAAATCTGGAATGAAACGACGGTAAAAATCGACGTGCCCTAAAAAGGAACGGATGTCCCTGATCGAGCCAGGCATAGGAAGGTGAGAGATCAGATCCACCTTAGCTCAATCAACCTGGATGCCCTTTTCTGAAATTAGATGTCCCAGGACAATTCCCTCAGGCACCATGAAATGGCTCTTTTCCCAAGAAAGAACCAAGTTCACCTCAATGCATCGCCTGAGTATCTGGACCAAGTGTTGGAGGCAATCATCAAAAGATTCTCCAAAGACTAAAAAGTCATCCATGAAGACTTCCAAGAAATCACCTACCATATCTGAGAATATGGCAAGCATGCACCGCTGAAAGGTAGCGGGTGCATTACAAAGACCGAAAGGCATCCTTCAGAAAGCGTACGTCCCGAACGGGCAGGTGAATGTGGTCTTTTCTTGGTCCTCTAGATGGATTGCCACCTGGTTGTAACCGGAGTACCCGTCAAGAAAGCAGAAGAACCTATTTCCCGCTAGTTTTTCGAGAATTTGATCAATGAAGGGTAGTGGGAAATGGTCCTTCTTTGTGGAGGAATTGAGTCGGCGGTAATCTATACAAACTCTCCACGCATTGGCTAATCGGGTAGGAATGATTTCTCCGGTTTCAATCGTTATAGTGGTGAGTCCTGCCTTCTTATGCACAACCTGAATTGGGCTCACCCAACGACTATCGGAGATCGGGTAGATGATCCCGGCATCTAACCACTTAATGATCTCCTTTTTCACGACCTCCTACAGATTAGGGTTCAAACGTCTCTGCATTTCACGAGAAGGTCGTGCGCCCTCTTCTGAATAGATATGATGAGTACAATAAGAGGGACTTATTCCAGTCAAATCATCGAGAGTCCACCCGATGGCTCTGCGATGTTGCTGGAGAACAGTAATCAGACGGGATCCTATTTGGGATTGAGGCTGGAATTGATAATCACAGGAAGGGTCTGATTAGAGCCCAAAAAGATGTATTTCAAGTGAGCAGGAAGAGGCTTTAACTCGAGGATAGGGTTATCAGCAGCAGCGGGTGGTTCAGTGTAGATGTGAGGTTCAAGGGTAGGAGTTACTGGGTTGTGTATGTCTGGATTCGACTGCTCTGTTTGCGGGTCAAGATCCTTCTGTGGTTGATGAGGCATAATCGTGTCATTCTGGAGGTGTGACTCATCAACCAAAATCCTAACGTCACAAATCTGTTCGATGACACCGCAATTAATACCTTGTTCGGCCTTAAATATATCAATTTTTAAGGTTTGATCTCCAAATTTAAGCTCTATTTGGCCCTCCTCACAGCTGATGTTGGCTCTAGCAGTAGCCAAGAAAGGTCTCCCTAGAATGATTGGCGTATCCATAGGGTTTTTAGGCGCATCCATATCTAAGACTATAAAGTCCACTGGGAAATAGAAATCCCGCACTCTTACGATAACATCCTCGAGAACCCCTTTTGGTGACTTTATAGATCGATCTGCTAATTGTAATGTCACCTCGGTTGGTTTTAGCTCAGATTCTTCTAGATGGTCAAGTAAGGATGTGGGTATCAGGTTTATGGATGCACCCAAGTCTAGCAGAGCTCTATCAAATTGGGTATCACCGATCTTGCAGGAGATCAGGGGAGTACCAGGATCTTTTGCCTTGGGTGGGAGTTTACTGAGGAATACAGAGAAGGCTTGCTCTGACAGAACAATTCGGCTCCCACCCTTAGTTCGTGGCTTACGCTGGGGTGTACACACATTCTTTAAAAATCGTGCGTAAGCTGGTACATGGCAGATTGCATCCATCAAGGGGATGTTTATGTGGACCTGCTCAAAGAGCTTGACCAGGTCCTCCTCAGGTGCCACGGGCTTGGTGGTCCTCTTTCCCTTGGTCAAGGCCTCGGGAAATGGGATCTTGGGTGGTTCTTCTAGGATAGGTCCAGGTTGTGGATCTGGGATAGGGGTGGGGACGTCCTGGATTACTGTCCTGGGCTTGGGATCACTACCAGGCTTGGAGTGGTTTGGATGAGGTGGGTCTTGGGTTTCCTTACCACTACGGGTCGTTACGGAATTAAGTCCTGCCTGGTTTTGGGTAGGATTGGGTAAGATAGGTTGCTGCTGGTAACCTGCAAAAGAAGTGGAGGCCTCTATCCCGTCAGGTGAAGGAACAGAGGGGGCCTGATAAATCATATGGGCATGGCCCGGGTTTGGGTTCATAATGCGCCACTAGGTGGGCACGTTATTGGGATTAGGCAGAGGTTGGGAAAGAAGAGTACCTGGCTGGCGAGAGTTTCCCAACTGGGTCAATTGGTTTCGGACCTCTGTAAGTTTGTCCTTGTGTTGTTTCTGGATAGCCACATTCGTTCTTTGAATGTCGGCCAGGGTCTGAAGGATAAGGGACATTTGATCCTGATTTGGCCCAGATGGATAAGTAGGCTTGGGCCGAGGCTGAGGCGGCTGGTAAGGACGAGGAGGTTTTGGGCGGGGTTGGAAGGATGGTCTTTGCATTTGGGAATTTCCTGCCCACTGAAAGTTAGGATGGTTTCACCATCCAGGATTATAGGTGTTGGAGAACGGGTCGTTCTGGAGGGCGTTGAGGTCCTCGCAGGTCTGAGGAACCTCCAGAGGGTTAGAGAAAGAGGGAATGGAATTCCCCTGGTAGGTGTAGAAGGAATCGGAAGGACCTCCGGGCAAAGATTCGGATGATGGGTCCATCCTAAGAGAAGATCGATGGAGAATGTTTTGCATAGTTTCCCTTGTGGAAGGAGGCTGTGCGAAAGGGTTATGCGCAGAGGTGGCTCGCTGCAGATGCTGAGTCAGCTCATCCACCTTCTTTTCGATAATCGAGACCTTGTCCAATCGACTGGCCATTAACTCCAAGTCGACTGATGCGGACAGGCCCTGCATCTCATGTGCTCCCCTGAGATTCGTCGTTGCACGGGTATTCGTCCTGTCGAATAATCCCATGGAGTCATTGTTGATGGAGTTCTCGCACATGTTTTCGAGAATCTCCCACACGGTGTCTTCATGTTGACCCATGATATTTCCTCCGCAGGTTGCATTGATGAAAAGACGGATGTCCTCACGGAGTCCCTGGTAAAAAGATTGGACCTGTTCCCATTTAGGAACTCCGTGATGGGGGCACTTTCTCATGAGATTCTGAAAACGATCCCATGCCTCATGGAGAGGTTCCCCTGTTTGTTGGATGAAATGTGTAATCTGATGGCGCAAGGCGTTTGTCCATCCAACAGGGAAGAACTTTTTCAGGAACTCGGACTGAAGTTCTTCCCAATTGTTGATTGGCCAGGTCTGAGTTTGATACCAATGGGCGGCCTTGTCCATAAGAGAAAAGGAAAACATCTTCATGAGAAGAATATCCTGATTTTGTACATCTGACCCGAAAGTTTGGGCCAGATGCTTTAGCTGTTTGATGTGCTGGAAGGGATCTTCAGAATTAAGCCCATGGAATTTAGGTATAGCATGAATCATATTGGGCTTTAATTCAGAATCAGGTCCTCCAGTCGGGATTCTGACTCGAGGCTCGATGGCCATCGCAGCAGGATTATAATGGTCCCGCATCATGGGACGCTGCGGTGGGTGCACAAAGTTTTGGAAGAGGTCGTTGAGTCGCTGGAGCTGGTGCTCCATATTGTTTTCTTCCTCAACTGGCTGAGCCATGATAGAAGAAGAGTTTGATTAAAAATCTAAAGAGAGAATGATGGGGTTAGGTTGCTGTTCAAACACGGGAGTCGAGGCTGGGCCTTGACGAGAGTGAATTTCTAAAGGAGGTCTTAAGAGTGGTCTTAAGGACCTCCTACCGTACATGCTCTGTTGGAAGAGATGAGTTTAGCAAGTGCTGGACCCAATCAAGACACCCAAAAATGTGTTGGGTGTCTATAGAGGTGCGGGGCAGATGGACCCCTTAATCAGAAAGATAGACCACCTGAGAATTACCTGGGCAGCCAGAGAGGGTGAGTCCCGCAAAAACCCCTACACGGTAGAGCGTCCCCACGGGTTACAGGGTTTCCCCCACCCGACCTCTCTTGTCACTGCGGTTCCAGGTAGACCAGAATGGGGATCTTGACCTCTTAAGTCTACCACTTTTAATTCAAGATCAAGGTGCTTAAGGTTCCACTTGAACTTTAGTCTTTTAGGTGCAAAGAGTGACCTAATTTGAAGGTTAGTTGACCCAAATGGTCAACTTTACCTGCTAGTTTTGCTTATTAGGTCTTGTCTTTTAGGGTTCAAGTGTTTAAAGAGCCAATCTTATTTTAGGGTTTCTTTGGATAGGTATTTTCAGATAATGGCTTGGGCACACTTCTTTTAAGGTTTCTCAATTCTTGTTTAAGAAGTGTGTCTCTAAATCCCTAATGTTGAATCTTATGTTGGCTCTACTTGGTCCAGTTAGTTCTTTGGTGGGCAATTAGGGCTCAAGCAAGAATGTGTTAGCCCCTAAATACCCTTAATAGTGTACAGGAATAATGGGTTGAAAACATGCAACTTCTAATGGTTTACTAAGTATAGAAGACAGGTTAGCCCTATATTGCTTGTTCTTTTCTTTTCTTCCTCTTTAGAGTTTAGGGGTTAATAACGAGAGGAAAAAAAATTACCTATCCTCGGAGTGGCTGTCATGCGGTTGCTTGTCTTCTTGATTTCTGTAGGTGCACAAAAGAGAGGAGATTATTAGAACTAAAAAAAGAAACAGGAATGTTTACCTCTAGAATAGCCGTTGCTCCCCGGCAACGGCGCCAACTGGCAAACGGTGGCGACAACTAGCTTTTGTTAAGTCGTTGTAGTACAGATAGTTATTGCCATCATTTACTAATATTTGTTACTCGGAAAATAAAGTTCTCCCGAGGTCGAACTCAGGGAGCAAGTCGTATTCTAGGGGTACAAATTCTTACTACAAAAATAAGGAGAGAGAGAGAGAGATGAAAGTTTGGCTTCTTCTTCTTCTCTTCTTTCTTCCTCTTTGTCTTCTCTCCTCTTTGGCTTTTGTTCTTCCTGTTCTTCCTCTATTTCTTGGTTGGATGATCCTGTCTTTTTCTTCTTTTTATTTTCTTTGTTTCTTCTTTTCTTGCTTCAGATCTTCCTCCCATGCTCTTCTTCTTCTTTTCTTCTTGCTTCTTGCTTCTCTTCTTCTTCTGCTTTCTGTTTCTTCACTTGGCTGCTCCTTCTCTCTTCTTTTCTTCTTCTTCTTTGTCTTCTGATCTCTACAGAGTCTTCACTTGGCCTCTCTGTGTTCCTCTCTTTCCTCTGCCTCGCCTTCCTTCTTCTTCTTTGCCTTCAGGACGTCATCTGATTGGAAAATCAGACGACTTAAACCGCTTGTTGCTACAGTGTCTCCCTTAGCTTCCTTCTTCTTCACCTGTGCCTGCACGCTCAAGAGTTCAGAGTCAGAGGGCAAAACCTACTCTACCCCCCCCCCCCCCCCCCCCGTGCGTCTCTTTCTCTCTCAGAATTCTCTCTTAGGACAGCTCTCCCAGAGCAACCGGGTAATCGGGTATGCGAGTCGCTCCCGGGTCCAGGCCCACCGGCGTGCGTGGTGGGCGAGGAGTGCCGGTCAAGTTGGGTCGGGGCGGACGAATTCGCGTGATGAGCTCGCGGACGGGCAGGGTGAAGCGGTGTGAGAGGGACCTCACCCCATGTGCTGAGGCGATAAGCCTACAGCACGTTTTCAATTTATATCGGTGCGCCACTTCAGAGCCTTCCGAGGTGGGACTAAATGTCCCACCCCAATTTGGCTGCCTGCGTGGAGGAAGCAGCGAGCAGTCGAGGGCAAATGCGAGGGCTTCGCCCGAGGACTTCACCTCTGTTGTAGCCTGGCACTTCGCGGAGACACCCCACGCAGCCTGGGAGTCGGACCTGGGCGAAGCACAACTGGAGCTGCAGGTTGAAGGTGCTTCTTCAGCGCAGCAATGGCGACAGCAGTCGAGATACCTGTGCACAGAGGAATGGCCTCTTCGCCTAGTCAGATACGTGGAGAACCTTCGTCGTGGCACGACGAAGGTGGTGGGGGGTCTAGCAGGTGGCGGGGCGGAGCATGAGGGCCGCCCTAGGTCAAACTGCAGGCGGAGAAGTGGGTGTGTTCGGTGGATCTACAGAGGTCGGGTGGCGGGAATTGGAAGGGCAGAAATGGATCAGGGTGAGGAGGCGGAGGTTATATGCAGGTCGGAGAGCCGTGTGGGGTGTTGGAGTGATGGGAGTGGTTCGCCGGAGTTTGGCCGGAGGTGGAGAAGGTGAGGGTGATTGGTGGGAAATCGGGGCCGACAGTAAGGGTTTTCAGTATGGAAAAGAAAGAGGGGAGGAAGAGGAGAAGTTTTACCTACTAAGCTGGACGAAGAGGGGTTGGCGCAGGCGACAGTCGTATCGACTGTAGCCGGAGAAGAAATTGCCCCGAGGAAGGGGCGGCAGCGAGGAGAGGGTCGGAGAGGCGCCCTCGGGGTGCGGCGCGGCGCGGGAAGATCGATGGAAGGTAACCCTGCTGCTGGTAGTGCGGCAGGGCGACGAGGAGGAGGAGGAGAGGCTGCCGGAGCAAGGGGGTGTCTGTCGGAGTGGGAAGGGAGGAATTGAGGGGGTGTCTCCGTCAGATCCGAGCTGGGAAGAACGACGGAGCGACGGGGGTATTTATAGGGGCAAAACCAGAGAGGAGGGCGGAGGGAGACGACGTGTCTCCCTCGCCGGAGGATGCCAGAGGAAGGATACCCATACCGTCCGTGCATTCGCACGGCCGGTATGGGTGGGTGCAGCGCTCAGGGGGGTGTCCCTACGGTGGCTGACGACGTAGGGTACCCCCCATTGACTTGCCAGGGCCCCTCCCACACCCTGCGCGGCGCCATGCTCCGCGCAAGGTCGCCGGAGCATGGCGTTGCTCAGGTTTTGCAGGAGGGACCTAAATGCAAAGAACGAAGGAGAGTTAGGGGCCAAAATGTGAGGGTTCAAAACTTGCGGGCCAGAAAGTAAATATATGAGGACCAAAGTGTAAAGTTGGTCAAGAAGATTTCTTCTTAGGCCCAAGTTTTTATACATGACTAATTAGTACCTAAGGATTCTCATGGTGAATTTTATTTCTAGATTAAACCTTGTTTTACTGGTAAATTTACGCAAAAACCCAAATTAAGTTGTTAATTGGGCATGGTTCTCAATGTAGGTCAAAATGGGTTCCTAAGTCCAAATTGAAAGTCCTAAACCCTAGAGATTATTTTTCTATGAATTTTAGAGGGTTTAGTTGATTTTTACCTTACCTCAAACCACGTGAATTGAAGTGGGTTTGTTTTTAGGGTTACAGGATGTCATTTAATTCCTTGGAGTTGCTGTAGCCCTTATTGAGTGATCTCATCCCACTTTTCTTCTTATTACGTTGTTTTAACCTATGTTTGAACCCTGAGTTACCCTATTTTTAGATCGGATTGGTGAAATTGCATTTTTACCCCTTAGTTTCTATTTTCTTTGCAAACTCAGAATCTCTCTGAGCCAAGCCTTTCTAGAGTTATGTAGGAGCTTTTTCTTGCATATCAGGGTTAAATGGTGCTAGTTTAGGGTTTGTGATGAGGTTTTCATCATAAAGCCTTCAATTAAAACCATATTTGTTCCTTCTTTTAATATTTCAAATCCAATTTTAGTAAAC
The DNA here is from genome assembly GCA_037157565.1 of Thalassia testudinum. NCBI lineage: Eukaryota > Viridiplantae > Streptophyta > Magnoliopsida > Alismatales > Hydrocharitaceae > Thalassia > Thalassia testudinum. Next base: position 16,780,916 of record JAZHRO010000063.1, read on the forward strand.
AAAACATCACATCCATTATCACATATTTGACTAACACTAAGCAGGTTATGTTTTAAATTTTCTACTACTAGAACATTACATGCCTGCTTAGAAGAATTACCTATTGTACCTTCACTAATAATGCGACAACGTTTGTTGTCGCCCAACTTAATGTTTCCTCCATCTTCGATTCTAGCCCACTTGATAAAGAGGTTGGAATGTCCCGTCATGTGCTTGGAACACCCACTATGTAGGATCCATTTGTCCTTCTTGACATGCAAAATAATTTATTAAATCTATTTTTGGTACCCATTTTCTTTTGGATCCTTGACGGTTAGTACCCTTCAAATCCTTAGCTTTATAGATAACTTTAGTGTTAGATATATAATTCTTAGAATTCTAGACCTTTTGATAAATCCATGCATGTCTAGGTGCATGCGTTTTATTCTGTGTGTTCTTTTTATTATTGAACTTGGCTTTTAAATTATTACGAAATTCTGTATTCAGCCTAGTTGTCATTTTCAGGTTATTCAAAGTGTCCTCAAAATGTTCATAAATATCTTCTAATTCTATAATTTTAGCATGCAATTGATTATTAGTTTCGTTTATCATTTCTAGCGCTATTTCTAGACAAGATTTCTCTATTTCTAAGGTTTAATTATTGTTACGTAAGACCTTATTTTCCTTTTGAATTAACCTAGCTTTATGATACAAATTATCGTATGCTTTTAATAACTCATTAAAAGTAACTTTAGATTCTACCTCATTTTCTAAGCTATCGTTGTTTTCCATTAAATAGAGATGTGCAACTTTTGTTTCTTCATATTCTTTAGAAGATGATTTCGTGTTGGAATCACTATCATCCCAAGTTGCCTTGTATGCCTTTCTTGAAATCTTCTTCTTCTTCCGATCGAGTTCTTTGTCTTTCTTTTTTTCTTCCTTCTTCTTTTTGATCATTGGACAATCCTTTCTTATGTGTCCTTTCTTCTTGCACTCAAAATAAATAATGTCATTTGTGAATTTATTCACTTTCTTACCTTATTTTCAGATGAATCCTCTGAATCTTCTCGTTAGAAGAGCAAGCACCTCTTCTTCATCGGAGCTGGAATCATCGAGGTCCGACTCCTCCTTTCAAGCTTTAAATGCAAGCTCCTTTTTCTTGCTGGTGGTCTTTTCTTCAATCTTCATATTTTCCAATTGGACTTCATATGCCAAGAGACTTCTAATCAAGTCATCTAAGGAGAGAATAGAAAGATCTTTCGCCTCTTGGATGGCTGTCATCTTTGGAGACCAATCACTTGTAAGGGATCTTAAGATCTTTCGTACAAGCTGCTCCTTCAGCTTGACTCCAAGATTCTTCAATGGATTTATGTTCTCTCCAAATCTTGTGTATATTCCTTTGATTGTTTCACCTATCTTCACCATGAAACACTCATAGTTTTCGGGTAGAAAAGAAATATGTCTTCCTTTTACCTTACTCGTACCTTCGTAGGTGACTTGCAATGTGTTCCATAGCTCGTATGCGAACTCGCATGCAGAGATACGGTTAAACTCTTCCCTTGATAATGCACAATAGAGTGCATTCAACTCTTTCACATTTCCTGCGATCCTTTTCTTTTGTTTTGTAGTCCAAACAACACCTTCCTATGGCTCTGGATCCATGTACTTCTCTTGGATAAGCGTCCATGAGTCCTCATCCATGGCCTTGAGGAAGATTTGTATCCTCATCTTCCAGTATCCATAGTCCATCCCATGAAAGTAGGGAGGACGTGTGGATGACTGTCCTTCGGTGCACTTGACTGGAGATGCCAATGCAAAAGAGAATTGTTACTTCTTTTCGTAACCAGCTCTAATACCACCTGTAGGATCTGTAAATCATAAGCACACTAGAAGGGGGAGGATGAATAGAGTGAAATAAAAAATTTACAAGACAAAACAAACCACAAAATGCACAAGATATATAGTGGTTCCCCTCAATTGGGTACTCCACTACCTAAGTCTCCCGACTTAGGATCATTAACTCAATTCCCTCACCCAGAGGGAATGAATTTACTAAAACCTCAACAAATTAACGGGTTACCTCAACCCAATTAGAAGATATAGAAAAGAAATAAAGATACAAGTGCAAGCAAAATACAAATAAAAGCTTACAACTAATCCCTAAGTCTCTAACAATGATATAGCTTAATTAGAGTACATAAACTGATTTAATGAGAAAAATGAAGCATAAAACCAATGGATTTTCCAGAGAAGATCACAATCGCCTTGAAGGCTTGTTGCAAGTGGTGAATAGCCTTGAGATAATTGCAACAAGACAAGTTCTTTTGTAGCTCGCAATATGAGAAATGAAAGTGTAGGCAAAGATAGAATTTTGGCTTCTTGGTTGTGTGCAAAATACACTCAAGGAGTGCTTGTATAACCCACTAAGCACCTTCCCAACATTTACTAGCCATTAGGGGTAATTTGGGAAGTTTAAGGATAGGTTTAATTGCAAAATAGCTGTTGAGGTTGGTCACAATGGTTAGTTGGTACTGGTACTGACTACTTACAGTCAACCCAACTTAGTCACCAAGTATTGGTACTCATGATGAGTATCTATACTTGTGACTCACAGATTTGGGTCCAGTGACCTACATGTATCGGCACTACCGATTAGTACTGGTACTTGAAAGGTCTAGGCAAAAACCAATTGCACAAACTATGACCACTTAGTATCTGTACTCAAGATGAGTACCAGTACTTGTTGTTCATAGCTTAGGACTTAGGCCCAAAACTATGCCTAGCATGTACTGGTACGTATGTCCAATACTAGTACTTGCTACAAGTACCACATTTTGTAAGTCTTAAGTCAAATTTTAGAGAAATCCAACTTACTCTAAACAACTTGACTTTGAAAAAATCAATTTTGTGTTTTGAAACGAGTGAATGAAAGATTTTTTTGAACCCTAATTATCTCTACTTTGATTTTAACTTTTGGATTTTGTTTTACTTGTTAGGAGATGTACAAAGATTCTATAAAAATAATAAATACAACAAAAGCTAGTCTTCTAATCATCTTCTTCCATATGTAATCTTGTTGCATGCCTCCATATGTTCCTTTAACCTATAATACTTCATAAGCACATTAGATTTAAACATGGTTTTGTTAACACCAAAACATAGAAGAGAAATGGAACTAGGTTCCAATAGTAGATCACATAAAAGATAAATGCATTGTAGTATAGTACGAAATACATCCCGACAAATAAAGTAACGAAATTGGTGAGACCCAGTCGATCACAAGGAGGCAGAAAGCACTTTTTATTTCATGCACTTGTTCTAATTCTAATTACTAAGTAGCATAGACAATGAATGACAATATATATAAACCAAGTAGATAGTTTAAACATGAATTGCAACAATAACTAGACAGTTTATAAGCATTAACATAAACTATCTATGTACCAGAACAAGGGCACCACGGGTGGTACATGGTGGCCTTCTGGAGAGGTTGAGGTAAGCAGCAACGATTCATCATGGTGGCTCAATAGACTCTTCAGATGAGCATTCAGAGACGAAGGTAGAGAAAACGAGAAGAAGATGGTAGAGGAGTTGTAGGAGGAAGAAGAAGAAATTTCATTTTTTTTTTAATCCTTCAAAGGGGACCCTTAGGCCTCTTTTTATAGTTTTTGTGAAAGGTTTTAAGGGCATTGGAGACCTTAATTCCATGCAAAGGCCTTAGGTTGATCAGATCCGTTGATCGGGAGATCAACGGTCCTGATTAAGCCTTCCAAATCCTTCTCCATTCACAGTTTAATCTGGTGCTGACACGTGGTGCAACGTGTCCCATGGATCTCCATCACATGGTCTTCGCTCACCCACTCTCACTGCTGCCTTCCCTTGCCCACCGCATGGCCTTCAATCGTGCCGCAACTCCTATGCCATCTCAATCATTCGATCTATCGATCGGACGGCGTGTGCCATATCCTCTCGACTCCTAAGGTGTGCGTCATCACGTGCATCTTCATCTGACACCCCCATGCCCGCCATACGTTCGTGCCTCCACCACCCGATGAAGATCCTTTGGTCAATCGCGCCCACTTGTAATGCCCTCCCTGATTTCACATTAGGAGCTCCTCGAACCCGTGTCGGTTGCTTAGGTGCGATGGTGCTAACCAAAACATTGTGGATGCATTTGTATCAAGTTTCCAAATCTCAACACTGCCGTTCATAGCCATTGGATGGATACCCAACAATTGAGATCTCATCCTTGCTCGATGAAGTGATTGGACGCAGGTGTCATGGATGCATCGCGGCCGTTGGATGATGATCCAACGGCCCACGTCTTTCCTTCCGAGATTGGGGTGCGATGAGGGGTGGCTAGGTGGCGCCACGTGGCACCATCATGGCCACCCATCTTCTTATCTTTATTTCTGATGATGTAGGCCTCCGATTGAGTTGATTTTTGCGCTGTTGAATTGTGAACATCGATCTCGATCCATCCTTGTGGTTGGATTTGTCATCTGAGGTCCAGAGATTCTTTAATTTGCCCCTTAGCTCTTGCTTCTTCTGCAGACTCCCAAGGGTGCTACAGAAGTCTGATTGATGCGATTTTGGAAGCGTTGGACTCCCTTTGTTGTTCTAAATAGATCCATAAGGTTGGATAGGTCATGTGTAGCCCTAAATTACCTGCAATTATTAATTCCTCTCAAATAGCACATTGTTATGTATAAAACATATAAATCTTCTAGGATGCAAAGTGCGATGTGTAAGCATGCAGAATGCTCATGTTAAGCTAGGTTTTACCTTAATTCAGAGGAATTAGGGACTATGATTGCAGCGCAATCATGCCTCCATTCCTAAATCTTACTAGTCTATAGCAAGTGGAATACTAAATGCATTTTATCAAGAGTTTAACTAAAGGTTTATTTCCTTTTGTTTCATCCAAAAATTTAGAAACCAGGTAACCATGAACATGTAATGTTGTAGCTTCTGCAACGGATATAAGCGAAGAGTCGATATACATTTAATTCTTGTACTTGACCCCTAGTAAGATTCTATTGGGATAGTCAAACATTTTCTCTTGGGGTTATAACATATTCTTTGATTTCAGCCCCAGTGTTTGTCTTGGGTAGGTGATGTCTAAGTTAACTAGATTTGTATTTGGTGGCTCACTCTCTTCTAGTGCTAAATAGAGACTAGTATTTCAGAATCTAGATTTCTAGATTATTGAATAAATCAACTTAGAGAGAGGCTGGAAAATTATGCACTCTTTAATCTTTTGTACTTTTTTCCCTCACTCTCTCTCTCTTTCTTTTCTTTTCTTCTTTTTTTCTTCTTAAGTTCACGTCTCACCAGATTTGCAAATGTATTTGGTGGACTTGCATGGCATCACACTTTAATTAGGTTCTAATAACCCTACGACTATGTCAGATCCCTCAGCTCATATTTAGGTGGTCAAAAATACAAAAAAAATATGTTAAGGCTGTATTTGGTGGTTCGTGGGGGTGGTAGGTGATTTTGCCTCAAAACACTTGACTTACATAACTCAAAGTTCCTAACATAACATTTTTCTTTTTTAATATCTACTGGCACAATACCGTTACCAATATAACATAATGGCACAATGCAACATGATATACATACTTTTATTCACGAGGCATTATTTGGGATTTCTGGGGATGACCAAGAGGATCTTAGGTGACTTATTTGGTGGAAGTGCCTACTCTTAGCACGGGGTAGGGAACGGATAGGACGATATATTTTTGACCTTGACATTAGTACCCTCCTTCAGCTGAGGATTCCATAGAGGACAGTCATGACCATCTACCTCAATCCTACTTTTATCAAAACTCGTTCTCTATGCTTTTGCCTTATTTGGTGGCTCTCATATGGAATTTCTCATAGAATTACTATGCAAGAACTGAGAGTGAAAACTATGCCCAACTCTGAGTGTCATTATTCAATTATTCAAAATTAAATATTCCTTACACTAGCCTTAGAGCACCAGTAGACTCTCTACTCTCATCTCACATGTGTTTGGGTGGATCTACTAGGAAATGGTTCACCTGACTCCCTAGTTGTTTTCCAACGGTTCAGGAGAGGAAGCAATGCTTCTTCTCGACAAACTAGAGATGTCTATCAGTTTTCGCAGTGAATCCATTGCAAATTCTACATGCAGGTGTGAGGTTATACTAGATTCTAAGCTTAGGAATCTACTAAAGAATAAAACTTTAATAAAACCACTTAATAAAATGATTTAATCCTAGACTTGTTGGCAAAAAATTTTTAGTTTTATGGACTACCCCCCATGCCTAAGTGTTTGCATGTCCTCATGCATGAATAAAAGAAATTGGACAAAGGTAGGGTTTATGTGGATAGAAATCACCTGGAATTGCTTTTGAGTTGTCATTCAGCTCATGCCATCACTGTAATGCCATGCATAAAATGCAAAACAATATGCAAAAATGAAATATGTTATGTATATATGGTATGTATATATGTATACGTGCTGAGTTTAACACCTCCAGCTGGGCAACATGTTAGTCACCGATCCTCGAGAAGATGCATCGTTTCATTAATAGGAGGAGGTTCCTGGGTGAAAAATGGTTTGAGGTGCTAGCCATTAACCATAAAAGCATGCCCATATTTCGGGTCTCTAATTTGGACCACCCCATTAGGACACAAGTGGACCACCAGAAACGGCCCAATCCACTTGGACTTGACTTCTCCAGCAAAGAATTTGAGTCGGCTATCAAACAACCAGATTTGCTGCTTATGTGCAAACTCCTTCCTCAGAATGTGTCGATCATGGAAAGCCTTTGTCTTGCCTTTCTATGTTTTTGCATTCGCGTAAGCTTCCTGCCTAATCTCCTCTAACTCACCAAGCTGGAGCTTCTTTTCATAACTGGTATGTTTCCTACTCAACTCAGTTAATTAAGATAATTTTACTTAATTAAGAGTAGAGAAAAGTCACTTAGGTTAACTCGAAATTGTGTCGGTTGTGTAGTATAGGGTCGAATTAACCTAACATTTTAGAAATTTTTACTGGTTTAGTCCAGGTAGTTCTCTGGGAGGTATAATTCATTATAAATTCACTAGTTATCTTTTATTTTTCTTTATAAGTATAGGAGGTATATTTAAGTTAATTATCAAAGCATGAATTTTGCCAAATGATTTAAGCTTTAATGAATATACAAAATTCCAAATGGAAACACATTTACTCAAATGATCTACTTTATTAACAAGTAAACATGTTAATTTCTATTTTATTTCAAAAAAATTAAGGCAAGTAACAGTTTTTCTAATTACAACATGCCTTATTACAACAGTTGCAAGCAAAAAGAAATTTAACATACACCAAAAAAAATAAATTCTTTTCTTTTTATTCTTCAACCACTCTCTCTCTTATTCTTCTTCTTCATTTCCTTCTTTCTCTCTTCTCCTTTTATTTATTACACTCTTCGAACTCTTTTTTTCTTTCTTTCTCTTCTTCTGTTCCTGCCTTCTTCTTCCCTTGGTCATTTTCTTCTTAGTTCCCTTAGTGCTTGTTCTTCTCCTTTCTTTCCTTTATCTTTTCTCCTTGGTGATTTCAACACTTTAGCCCTTCTTCTTCTCTGCTTCTTAGCTTTCCCTTTAAACCTTCAGCTAAACCGGGTTATTTGCTCTTTAATCAAAAATTAGTTTTGGATTTGCGACGAGGTTCTTTCGAGGATACACAGCACCCTAAAATCAGGTTAGGACCAAACCCTACTCGGTCCTCGCCTGATTTCATTAGGGTTCAATTTTGGTATATTTCTCGAGCCAAACTGGCCCTCTTAAGTCGAACCGGCTCACGCCTCCCAGGCCTCTCCCTCCTAGGGCAACATTCGTACACGCCCACTTGGGCGCACACTCGCAGGCACATACATGCTCGCACACACACATATGCTCAGATTGATCAGGGTTCAGATTCATGCCAAGTGCTTAATGACTAAATCGCTTACTACACGAATTCCTTTTGTACTAAGGCAAGCGCTCGTACACTACCGATGTGGGACTATGTTTCCCCCTTCAGAGCGAACATTGATTGATGATTTCTCCTAGCTCAGAGCTTTATTCCAAGAGATTCAAAGCTTGTTGGAAAGCTCTTGAGTCACTCTACAGAATTGAAGTGTCAATTTTAAGTTAAGAGGATGTTTTCCTTTTCAATTTGAAAGGTGAAATTAGGGGGTTCCTACGGGTTTAACACTGCTTAAAAGGAGAGGTTATGTTTACAGTGTCTACAGGATGGCTTTTTTGGATTATTTAATGGTCGGCACTAACTCTGTAAGTAATTCTGCATCTGTAGGCAAATGTTCTGAAGCTCTTTTAGCTTCAGATAACACAGAGAAGCTTCAAGCTTCTCTGAAAGCTTCAGCGACAGAAATTTTCAACTCTGAAATGTGCAACAGGCACTTAAGAACAAATCTGATCGATTTCAACAAATTCTAAGGATTAAAATTGACTAATTTGGGCAGGATTCAAGGTAAAATTTCATCAAAACTCTACTGCCATCAGTTTGGGTTCGTAAACAACCCAAACTGGCAGGTTGTGAATTCTAACAAAATAACATGTTTGAGCTTACTTAAATCTCTCTCAGATCATTCAACAAAATCTCAGAAACAATTCTATCTCCTCAATTCCTCAAATTGAGCTCAGAAACAAAATATCAAACTTGGGTTTGACTATAAGGCCTCAGGTTTTGACTTTCTGATCAGTGCCTTCTCCCAAGGAATTAAAGCCTAAAATAGTATTCTTTCATCCTCAGGAACATGCTCAAACATCTAAACAGATGTTTTGACCTAAGATGCTAGGGTTCCAGGCTCATCGCCTGAGCTCCAAATGTGGTCTGTTCGTTGGAGCAATCAGGGGTTTGTTACATAGATTTAAAGGCATAATTAACTTCAGTGCATTGCACTGAAGCTTTAAGACCTCTTAATTGCAGCTGAAACCTAATTATCGGACTTCTCCAACTTTGTTAGAGTTGGAGAAGATGAAGACCTATCACAAGCTCCAGATACTTAAACCTCAAAGAAACAACCTAAACATAATCAGTGATGCTTAAACCATTGATCTGGAGCATGTCACTCTTTCTACAGGCTGAAGAACTTGTTTTGACTCGTCGGAGCTCGCCGGAGCTCTGGTGAGTCTAGAAAAAGGTGTAAAGTGTGTACAGAATAGTGAATCTTGCCATTAGTGACTTGAAAAGGTTCCTGAGGTTGCAAGGAACCTCAGGATTGTATTTAATTCCTCAGTAATTCATTAGATGAATGATTAATCATTAAAATCAGTTTGAATAGATTTTGAGTGGATTGAGGCACAGGACTTGGTCTCTCACTCAAATGAGTGATTGAGTCAAGTCAAAATAGTATTGTGAAGATAAATAAATATATAATTTATAATTTAAACTGTTCCTGAGTTACCATTGACAGCGAGCTCTGGAACTTAGATAAAATTAGGCTTTTAAGTTATATACAATAATTAATCAAATTAAGATGATATTTACGATCCTTTAGTGATGAGTAAGTGAAGGAGGATCCATTGGATGTGAATCAAAACCAGATACTGCCACCATGGACAGCAACAGTAGTCGGTGGAGGTGAAGGTGAATTAGGCAATTCAATGATCAAATTAGTGATTAAGTGTGATAGAAATGATCGTGGGTGTAAGAAGAATGTGATCAGCGAGTTTAAAAGGTGAAATTAAGGCTCTGGCGAGATCAAGGAGCTCACCGAAGTCGAAGAAGATGAACATGAAATTCTAAAATTATGACTAAGCCACCTAGCAACAACCTACCTAAACTACCCTACTACTGCTACTCCTAATCTACCATTACCTGGACGAAGGGGTCAATAGGGTTCTGCCGAAGGTTCATAGCAGACGAAGAAATCAAAGGATTTAAGAAGATCTCCGGCGGGCGAAAATGGATGGAGCAGAGGATCTCCTAGGTCATTGCCTGTGTCTAGAGACGCAGCTAAACTCGGTAGATCTCCTTAGCTAGTCAAGATGGATGGAGGAAGTCGAAGAGTGGTGTGGAAGGTTGCTGGAGTTGCACAGAGAATAGCCTATCGAAGTCGGCTGTAGTGAAGAAGAGGGAAGGGAGCCAACTTGAGAGAAATTGGAGGGGTGAGGGGGTATTTATAGTGGATGGTGACGAAGAAGGTGGTGGGGTCTAGACGAAGAAGAAGCTTGGGGAGCTTAACCTCCGGCATCGTCTCTGATGATGGTGAGGTTAACTCCCACCAGAAATTGGGATTTTCGAGTAATCCAGACCGATGGATGAAGATAGAGTGGTGAGCCTAAGCTCCAAGAGCTTAGAGAAAGAAGGATGATATCGGCAGGGCGGTGATCGCGCGGTGGGGTTACTTTCCGTCATCAGCCATCCACTCGGCTGGAGAAGAAGAAGAAGAAAGGGATAGGGACTAAAGTGCGATGAAACTTAAGGACCTTGATGAAAATTAAGGACCCAATTGCAATGAATTTTAAGGACCTAAATGTAAACCCAGATTTTGAAGGTTTATTTTAACTTAGATCTTTTTCAACTTTTTATATATGTTAGTAAATTAGGTAATTATTATGTTTTCACCTTGAATTTACATTTTTGACCTTTTTAGGTTAGCTTATTAGATTAAGTGAAATTACTTAAGTTATATATACTTATGTATATATTATGTTTAAATTACTTAACTTATTAATTAGGGAAATGATTAATAAGATTTCGAGTCCAATTTTTAATTTAATTGTTAATAATGTTAATTTAATGATAAAATATTATTTTTAACTTATTTTAAGGTCCTTTACTAAATATCCCTTATTCTATAATTAACACTTATATAATCATAACCTTAGTTAATTAACTAAGACGACTAGTTAATTAGGAGTAATTAGAGATCATGATGAGCCTCTCATCGTATCCCCAATCCAAAGTTTTGCTAATCCCTAGCAAAATTAACTAAGACTATGATGATTTAATGCACTTGGGTTTATATTATTATAAATAGTAACTATGTAGAGGAAAGCTTAGGTCAAAAGAATTTAAGTTTAGTATAAATGATTAATATATAGAGCACTTGTGAAAATTTTATTACTTAGACTTATACTTATAACATTTTCAAAACACACTTAAAATAATTTGTTAAGAAGAATTTTATTCAAAATTAGAATTCCTTAAAAATCTCTTAATCCTTGTAACTATTCTTTAACTCAAATTAAAATACAAAGTGTTTTAAGCAAACAAAACATAAGGATTGAGAATTAAATTTTAACTCAAAAACTCAATAGAATTAAGTTGATCCTTTTTTTATGATATTTGACTTTTATTAGTATAAGTTTAAGCAAATTAACCAGATACTCATTATTAATCAAACTTAGAGTAGTAAAACTCTAATTTACTAGCCTATAACACTAAACAATAACTTCTAGACCTAGGATTCTATCAATTCTTCTCCTTTAGGTCTCAATATAAAATCTTCAAAACCTAATTTCTTAGGCTTCACTCCCCAATACCAAGGTTCAATAGCTATGATTTTAAAACATCTGTGTTTAGTGAAGAGATTTATCGTAAGGGCATCTAAAGTTGCAAAAATCCAAATCTTATGACATCAATTTCTAATCCCAATTATTCCAATTCAAGCCTTTGGCTTGGCCTTACTCAAGTTTGGTTGCTTTCTCCTCACCATTTTTCTATCCCGAGGTCAACACCTTTTTGTGTATATCTTCCCAGTGGATCACTAGGTCTCTTATTCCTAATATTTTTATCGCCATATTTTTTTCACTTTTTCTATAGGTTAGAACACCCGTTTGTAGTGAGGTGTTCTTTTTATAAGATGGAAGGAAGGGTAGCATCCATTTGTATTTGGATGCTTTATTTATTATGGAAAAACTGCATAAGCACCCATTTGTAATAAGGCACTTAACTAAGGGTGTTTCATTTATTTCTTTCCATTTTCTTTTTCTTTTCCCCCTTCTCATTTTTCTTACAAACTTTATTCTCCAAATTCTTTTTCTAGGTGAGTCGCACAACCTTCACCCTTTTAAGAACTGTCCCACGGAAATCCTTGGACTAAAGAGGATTCAGAACTAATCTCTTAACCTCTGTGTTTCCGCGGTCTCAGATGCCTACAAGATAATTCTATGTGTGTGAATTTAGATGTTTAGTGACTTAACTCTCAAACCAGAGCTTGGACAACAAAGCCATTCACTCTTAGGTTCTTCAAATTCTTAGTTTCGTCTTATAGGATTCGTCAAGACAAAATTTACCAAGTCTAGTTATTTATCTTTAGCCTGTAAGACTTGTAAAACAAAATTCTACTAACTCTCTATCTAATTAACTCTGAATATCTAGCATTTTTAGTTAACTTTATGATAAAATCAACTTTCAAAAAGCAAAGTGATTACTTAATCTAATTGATTAGAAAGTTATAATTTAATTCCAAAACTTAAGTATAAATCTTAATAAACTTAGTTTCTTAATTCAAGGTAAGAATAGAAAAATAAAGTTTTAAAAGATTTAAAAGATTCCTCATTCAAATAAAATCTTATTTTTCTAAAAAATAAAAGAAATAAAAGTTTTTTTCTACAAAATTTTTAAATAAAAATCTAATTAAGAATTGAATGCTCTTAAATATTCTATATATATTCTATATACATTTTAATTTCTGACCTAAAAGAAAATTAAACTCTTAATTATAGTAAATATCTATATATTTTTTTTTCTTCTTCTCTTTTTTATTAAAATTGAATATACCCCTCTTATTATTTTTATGTATTTCCATTGTCAAAATTTTTGTATTTATATATTTTGTTTTTATATATATAAAATTTTTCAATTTATATAAATTTTTATAAAATTTTTATTTTTTTAAAATTTTATCACTTTTGGAATTTTTATTTTTTTAAATTTTGTGGATATTTAATTTTAATGTATTTTTATTTTTAAACCCACACTTAAAGTGAAAGTTTCACTTCAAAACCCCCAAAGCCAAAATTTTACAACGTTCTCATTGTAAGAAGGGTGAAAAGATATTACACTTTATTTAGTATAGGGTGATGGAAATAGTCGAATAGAGGAGATTAAAAATCTTTGTGTAGACTGATTGCACAAAAAAAATACACCAACAATTTTGTTGTCTTCTGCTATTTCCTAGCATTACCAATGCATATTTGGTATCCATAGTCGCATTTGTAAAAATACACGCATGCATGTATTTATTTAAGAGGGGTGGAGAGTGAAATAAATGGCCTTGTAATTTACATTTTCCTCAAGTGCTGCTTCGCAAAATTTCCATCTTTATTGTTTCATTTTTATTTGACTTTGAATTCTTCCTGCGGCTGCAAGACCTGGCCTCCTCTTCCTCACGCCATGCTCTGCACAGCAGCTTGCCCTGCAGAAAGCCACTCCCTACCAAGCCATGCACAAGCCATGCACAGCCAGGGCATGGCTGTGCATGCCTCTTTGCTCTTTAAAAAGAGCTCGGCTCTCTTCTTTCTGGGGAGCCTGGTCACCAAAAACACACAGCAGCTTCTCTTCTTCTCCAGGCCATCTCCTCCCCTCTCCCTCCATACGCAGCCTCTCCACCTCTGAGGAGCCACTCTACGGGTAGGAGCAAGTCACAGTGGTGCACAACCACCACTGTGTGTCTACCACCGCCTAGCACATTAAAGAGCCGGTGGGCGTGGTGGTATTATCTTTTAAGCCACTTCCGCCTTTGCTGTAGGCTTCAAGGTCTGAAGCTCCGCGGCAGGAGCAGTAAGGCCCTCCACCGGATGCCTACAAGCTACCCTCGCCCCCAGCCCGCACCTGCAGGCACTCTCGCCTCCCGCTTCTTCACGCCCACACTCACCTTTCCGCCCGCAACCAGCCGGCACACACCTTCCACGTGCGCGCCAGCTCCTGTAGTGGCTCCCGCACTCACAGCACCGAGCGCACCCGGTCGCGCAGCTCGGCCATGCACTGTACCTACTGTTCACGCTAATCAGCAGAACACTGCGGCTATAGTGCAGTGACCGGTAAGTTTCTCACTTAACCAGTCACCCGATGCGCCACAACCAGCCCCAGCCCATGCTCCCATCCAGCCCCGCACCTGCCCCAATGCCCGCCGGCACATCTACATGCGCCCGTGTCTACTAGAGCCCGCACCTGCCCACGTCTTCGCTCGCTTTAGCGTCTGCCTGCACCAGCTCCCTTCGCCCGCGTATGCTGGCCTGCTTCTTTGCACGCGCACTAGCTTCTTCATGCAGCACGGTGCACTGCGGTCCTCCCCCTGCGGCCACTCCCTCCAGCATGCACCTCTCCGCACGCCTATGCTCTTGCGCATGTGCGTGGATCACCAGACGTCTCCTGCTGCGTGCAGATGCCTTAACTGCACTACTTCGGCCTTCTTCACAGTTGGCGCTCTCTCTCTCTGTCTCTCTCTCGCTCTCACAGAACTCTCTTACACTCTCTGCACACACATACACACACACACTCACACTTATACATTAATATATATTTATATATATACGTACATATATATATTTATATACATATATATATATACATATATCTATACATATATTAGTGCTTATGTAACTATGTATTAATCTATATACATACATATATATATATACATCTATATACATATATATATATACAAACATATATATTTACATATATACAGATATATATCTATATATATAGATTATTACCTATATAACTAAGTATAAGTATAGATACATATATATATATATATACATATATATACATATATTTATACATATATATATATACAAATATACATACATATAAACATATATATCTATAACTATATATACATATATATATATATATATACATCTATATAGTTATATATACATACATATACATATATATATACATCTATACATATATCTATCTATACATATATTTACATATCTATATATATATACATATATAACTACATATATAACTATATATATATATGCATATAGATATTTTTACATATATATATATATATTTTTTATATTACTTACCATATGTTCTATCGCGGGAATATCTACACCAGTTGCTGATATTCCCCGATACACACGTACAGAAAGCATGTTCGCACCCATCTTCCACCCATCCACCTTACACTCATGCAGCACTTCATCTTGTTGGCTGCATCTTTCTAGACGACGACCGACTCGACACTGTGCTACACGCCATCTCCACCTCCACCCACACCCCTTTATACATATGTAATATCTACCTATATATATACTATATTTACTTTATTTCTACTTCTCTTTCCTACCGGTAGAAAGAAAAAAAATATATAAAAGGGAAAAGATAATCCTCGACTTGCAGGTACTCAGCCTTGCGAAGACTAGTTTTGAAACCCTAATTTGGCTCAAAGCCAAGAACTTGGTTTTGAGAGTGTGCCTCAAGGACAAGAATTATCAGAAAAAATCTAAATAGAAAAACACCAAAAACACAATAAACGAACGGAAGAAATTCGTTGTAGGAAAGGTGTAGAAACTTCACTTCTAATCCCACTTCCATGAGTTCAACCCTGGGCCTAAAAGTGACCAAGATAAAATCAGGTAGGCCAGGTAAAAAATTTTTGTAAAGAGATGGTTAGGCTCGATTTAGGTTACCCACTATACGCATTTCAACGATAAAATCACCATATTAACACAACCTATCCAGGCCCGAACACACTCCCTCTTTTCATGGCGCCATTGTTGGGGAAGTGCGTATCAAGTAAGTTTTTACTCCATTCCTTAAATTTTTCTCTTCTCATACCCTTCTCTTCATGGGGGTTTTTGCTTGTTGCTGTGTAAGTGAACCTATTGCAAGGAGAGGATAGGCAGACGAAGTCGGAGACATTGGTAGATCCAAGGTGGGAACGATAGCGTGAAGATGCCGACACCGCACTAGAGCTTCGCACACGTTGCTGAACAAGTAGGTCTTTCTTTCTTAGCAACTTAGGTCAAATTGTCACCTTAATAAAAGAAAAAAAAACTAAAAACTAGAAAAACTTCTTGGGATCTCTTGGAGCAAGTTGATTAAAAATCACTTGTTTGCTTGTTTGCCTTTACTCCCATCGCCCCGGGATTTCCCGCAAAACTTCGCATAGCGAAAATCCAAGAATCTTGATTCTTGAATTTTTCGCCGTGTGAAGTATTCTTTGAGGCAAATAAAAAGATTGATTGCCACCCCTCTTTGCCTCATTTACTTGCAATTCGGGATCAATTTTTTTGGTTGGGAGACTTGAATTGAGTTGATTCCAACCTCACCATGACCTTCACGTGCCTAAGATTCGATCCCGAATACTTCAACCCCAACAATTTGATTTTCTTTATTTTTTGGTTGAGCCTTGTGTGTGGAAATCATTTTGGTGCTTGGGAGCACTTGAATTGAAGTACTTTGGCTCCCTTTCACACTAATCTAAAACTGATTCATGCATCCACACATAGAAATCTCCATCTAGGGAATCCCATTGTATTTTAGCATTCATTAACCAACTGACATTAAGGAAGGGTTTGTTAGGCTTAGAAGAGAACTTGTATTCTCTCAAAACCACCACTGTGATTGGTTGAATTGGTAATCTAGAGAAATCCTAAAATCCATACTACCTAAGGCTGAATTCTAAAAACCATTCACCAATTAAAACTTTAATTCGGGGAGATTTCCCCGTTGCATGCTTGGTTTACACACTTTGTAAAATCAATCACATGGGCATTACCTGTAAACAACGCCCTTCATATTCCAAAAGCACTTGATCCTTACCCTCTAACTAAAATTGGTAGCAACTTGACCATTATTAAGGATTGGAGGTCTAACTACCTGCATGTAGCGCCTACGTGCTGGTGAGGGTTCTTGCATGCTATCGGGTGTCTAAGACTAGGGCAAACGGCCTTTCAATCTGGCTCGGTGGTTTCGCGGTGCTCGCATTCGATTCCATAGTTTGGGATAGTAGGTAACTTAGATCTTTAGGTTTAAGGGCACACTGTAGAGGTTAGGAATTTGATTATATTGATTTGTCATCAAGTGTACCTTTGCGGCGTCATTTCTCTCATCTCTGTTCCCTTCGTATCCCCCCAATTCTTCCTGCGGTAATGCATGTTTTGGAGGAGGTCACAAAACCCTGAATTGTGTGAATTGCCTGATATTTTTAGAAAAGAAGGTGAATCATCCTCCTCCACAAACATGGCTGCACGCCCACCCCCAAATCCCAAGGGAGGAAACCACCCTCAAAACCAACCAGGTGGTCGAGCCTTAGATCCCATAACCCGCCTCCAAGCCCAAATGGAAATGTATAATGAACAAATTGAAGCCATTAGGGAAACATTGGAGGAAATGTAGAACCCTCTAGAATGGGAGGAGCCTAAGTCTCTTAGCTCCTATCAGAATCCCACTGCTACAGAGACCATAGGATAAATTTGGGTTCCCATAGGTGGGGACGACTTTGAATTAAAACCTAACATAATTGGCCTGATAAATTTTCACTTCCATGGTCTTGCAAGTGAAGATCCTTTTCTCCACTAGGAGGACTTAACCTGATTGGCTGAAACAGTTAAACCAAGAAATATCGGGTTACTTATAGTCCTCATGAAAATGTTCCCATTTTCATTGCTGGATAAAGCATCGCAGTGGTTACGCACCAATTGGCACAGCAGAATGCTAAGATCAGTCAACTACGCATGGCGACTCGATTTCAGGGCACTCTTCCCGCCCAACCTGTTCCAAACCCATGAAATTTCATACCCCGTGGTCCTCAACCACAAGTACGACCTTCTCAGGGGCAGGTTCATCAGATTCTGCAGGCTCCGAGCATTCCATCAGGATTTCAGGCTAATCCCAATTCAGCACCTCACTCTTATGTCCCCATTGTGAAGCCTCCTCCACCGTATGATCCCACTGGACCTGCATCATCCAATGCTTTCACTACGAGGAGTAGTAAGCAGACTGTCTATCCGCCTCGACCTGATCCTGGCCTTTCTTCTTCATCACCTTCTCATTCGGGGTGTGCACCGCATTCGCGAGAGGATGATACACCCAAATTGGTGCCAGAATGAATTCCATTCCCTGAGGCTCTACTGAGGGAGCCAAAAGGCAAAAAGAAAGATACGTAGGCCTTTGATAACCTACGTAATTTTTTCAAGGATGTAGAAATCAAGGTACCCCTACTCGAGGCTATCGACCACAAACCTACTATCGCCCGATTTTTCAAAGACTACACAACACCCAGGCGACAGTCAAAGAAAACCAAGAATCCGGTGGTTCTCTCGCCTTATGCGAGTTAGGCTATACTGTCGAATCTACTATCGAAGCAGAAAGATCCAGGCACACTGCTTACTTCTTGTAGCATCAAAGGCTGCAATTTTAATCGTGCCTTGCTTGATCTAGGATCTTCCATCAATCTTATACCGACCATCATGCTCGAAAAATTTTCCTTGGGAAATTTGAAACCCACCCCTTCTACGTTACAGTTGGCAGATCGTTCTGTCAAAATTCCGAAGGGTGTGGTGGAAGACGTGGTGGTTAGGATCAACAATCTCTATTTTCATGTTGACTTTCTTATTTTAGATATGGAAGTTCGTAGCTCACTTTCTGATTGTCCAATCATCCTTGTCAACCTGTCTTGGCCATAACCCGAGCCCATATTGATTGTGAGTCGGGCTGTATTGAGATTGCCATTGGATCTGAAAAGCTCAAGCTTAACATCTTCAAGGAAGCCAAGAACTTTGATTGCGATTGCATCGAGGATGACACGTCTGACGAGGACAGGGCCGTCAGCACATGTATCGGACTAACTTGGACCTATTCTAACTACTGTAGATTACCTGTAAACATTGACGATTGCCTGACTGACACATATTGTGACGTTCTCCCATCCCTCTCTTGTCTCATATCTTCTCCTGGCCAAACTTCTAATGAGGTTTTCTCCGCTTCCCATACCTCGTGGTCTGAGTCATATCCCGGCTACTCATCGCCGGTCCACACTCTCGAAGATCAAATTGCCCTTTCTTTCCCGCCAAATTAGGCGAAGTTGTAAATCCACACTGGGACATTCAGCCTACATACTTCTCACTGGGGCTATTCCTTTTTGGATCCATCTATCCAAGAAGCCCCTCTTCTTGGCATATCTGAGGGCCAACTTCTTCCTCCTGACTTATTCTCCGATCCACCTGGGACACTCTCATCCCAAGAAATGCTAAACCTTTCACCATCCACTCCGAGCTGAAAGAGCTGCCTAATACACTTAAGTATGTTTTCTTGGGACCAAACGAAACGCTCCCCGTAATCATCAGTTCAAAATTGACTAGGGAGCAAGAGTGCAAACTAACGAATGTCCTCATAGAACACAAGGCAGCTATTGGATTGTCTTTATTAGACTTTTATGGCATTAGGCCCTCCTACTGCACTCACTATATATATACGGAGAAGGAGGCTTGACCTTCCCACGAGATGCAGCGACGTCTCAACCCTAACATGTGGGAGGTCGTTAAGAAGGAAATCATTAAGTGGCTGGATGCGAGTATAATCTACCCGATCAGCGATAGCCCCTGGGTGAGTCTGATTCACGATGTGCCTAAGAAGGCAGGACTCACCAACCATGTCAATGACAGGGGCGAATCCATCCCTACATGCACTCCTACATCTTGGAGACTGTGTAGATTATAGGAAACTCAATGCTGCAACCAAGAAAGATCACTTTCCGCTACCTTTCATTGATCAAAACCTAGAGCGGTTAGCGGGAAATAAATTTTTCTATTTCCTGGATGGATTCTCAGGATATAACCAGGTGGCAATGGACCCCTAGGACCAAGAGAAAGACACTTTTACCTGCCCCTTCGGTACCTTTACATTTAGAAAGATGCCGTTCAGACTTTGCAACGTGCCAGCAACTTTCCAGAGATGTATGCTGGCGATATTCCATGACATGGTGGGTGACTTTCTCGAGGTATTCATGGATGACTTTTCGGTCTTTGGACCATCTTTTGATGATTGTCTTGCCAACCTGACCCATATCCTTAGGAGATGTATTGATGTAAACCTTGTGCTTTCCTGGGAAAAAAGTCATTTTATGGTGCACGAGGGAATTATTCTCGGACATATCATCTTCGATAGGGGTATCGAGGTTGACAGAGCTAAGCTTGATGTAATTGCTGATTTACCGGTGCCTGGCTCTGTGAAACAAATCCGCTCCTTCCTGGGACACATCGGTTTCTATAGGAGATTCATCAAAGATTTCGCCAAGATTTCTCAACCCTTAACTCATCTCCTATCGACCGACGAACCCTCCGATATGGGTCCCGGCTTCATACGAGCATTCATACAGCTGCGTAATGCTGTCACCAAGGCCCCTGTTCTCCGGCCACCTTATTGGTCCCATGACTTTGAACTCATATGTGACGCTTCTGACCTTGCATTCGGAGCCATCCTTGGACAAAGATGCGATAGACACCCCTTCATGGTGTACTACGCCAGTAAGACGTTGGACGAGGCCCAGCGTAATTATACAACCACTGAAAAAGAACTACTGGCAGTCGTCATTGGGCTGGAGAAATTCCTCTCTTACCTTTTGGGCTCACATGTTATTGTTTTCATCGATCACGCAACCATTTGCCATCTCATGCATAAGAAGGATGCGAAGCCTAGACTGATTCGTTGGATCCTTCTACTCCAAGAATTTGACATTGAGATCCGTGATAAGGCCGGAGCCCAGAATGTTCTGGCTGATCATCTTTCCAGACTGGACCCTGACCATATTGGACTTACTCTGCCGATCAATGAAATTTTTTCTAATGAGAACCTGGCAATTAATGTGGCAAGTGGACCGTGGTATGCCGACATTGCCAATTACCTTGCTTCCGGATCCCTTCCACGTGGCTAGCCTAAAAACTAGCACGAGCATCTCATGGCAGTGTTCCTGACAATGAATTGTTCCTGACAACGGGTAGGTGTGCTAATCAAATCATCCGTTGTTGTGTTCCTGACAACGAATTCCCCAATGTGTTATCCTTCTGCCACGATCAGGCCTGCGGAGGCCATTTCTCTGGGAGGAAAACTGCAGCCAATGTGTTGCAGTGCAGTTTCTTTTGGCCCTCCCTTCACCAAGATGCACACAATTATGCCAAGCATCGCACTAGGTGCCAGTCATTAGGGTCAATGTCATGTCGTGACGATGCCCTTACAACCCATCCTAGCTATAGAAATCTTCGACATTTGAGGAATTGATTTCATGGGTCCCTTTCCTCCTTCCAACGACCTCGAATTCATCCTCGTGGCCATTAACTATGTTTCAAAATGGATCGAGGCTATTCCCACGCATCGTGCTGACCATGTTATATCCACTTGATTTGTCAAAGACCAAATCTTTGCGTGCTTTGGGATCCCTCAAGCCATTATTTCAGATGGGGGAAGCCACTTTACCCATGCTTCCTTTCAGGCACTTCTGAGGAATTACGGAGTCCACCATCATATCGCATCCCCGTATCATCCTCAGATGAACGACCAGGCAGAAGTGTCGAACCGGCAAATCAAGCAAATTCTCCAGAAAACGGTTCGGCCTGACCGTAAGGATTGGTCCAACAAGCTGATTAACGCACTTTGGGCGTATCGGACAGCCTTCAAGGCTCCCCTTGGTATGTCTCCTTATAGAATCGTTTACGGGAAGCCTTGTTATTTGCCCATGGAGTTGGAGCACCGTGCTTATTGGGCGGTTCGCCAATGTAACCTCGACCCAAACCTGCGTGGTCGAGAAAGGAAACTCCAACTCCAGGAGCTAGAAGAGCTCCATCATGAAGCCTATGATTCTACTTTAACTTTCAAACAACGCACTAAGGCTTTTCACGACAGCCATATTCGGCGGAAGGAATTTGAGGCATCTCAGCAAGTTTGGCTCTATAATGCCTGGCTTAAATTCTTTAGTGGGAAGTTAAAGTCCAAATGGACTGGTCCTTTCCTGGTCTCAAGACCATTTCCCAACGGGGCCTTCGAGATTGAAGATCCCAAATTTGGTCATAAATTTACGGTCATGAACCTGTTGCCCTGCTGGAGTGCAACTAATGTTGTGCCTCATCCAGAGTCCAGTTGGGGATGTCAAATTCAGTGCTCGTTGGGAGGCACCCCAACAACACTCACCATCCACCATCACTTTTCACGCCACTATCACGATCACTTCACTTTTCACTTCACCACCCACCATCTACCCACCCTACCACACTGCTTCATACCCTACACCTCAGCTCTCGTTACCCGATCTTTCGTCCTTTCTCTACCCTACCCTTCATGCATATGAGGACATATGATCGTTTGGCATGGGGGGGTGGATAGGAATCCATAGGATCTGGGTATTTTAGGGTATCATGCAGTTTCTGTATATAAAAGAAAAATGGTGTTTAGTAATGATCTGATGGCTGAAACAAAAATACAGTAAGTGTTTATGGATATTCAACCACTGTTTTGAAGACTTTCCAGGCCACAGAAGCTTGATTCGCTCAGGCTTGGCTTAATTCACTTGAGCATTGACAAGATAGATCGGAATCTATCCTAACTAAGGACGTATTCTTGTACCTGAGACACCAGTATAGGATCCGTTGGTTTGCTTCTACTCAAGAGCCTAAGTAATTTTGGTTCGCACTACACATATCAAGAAAGACAAGGTGAACATAAGATCCAACCCTAGTTTTCATTAGGGAAGGTGGAGTCCTTACCTGTGTGCACAGGTAGACTTTTCATCCCAGGCTTAAGTCTTGAGTTTAGGAGAGACTCTTTCCACCTAAAAGGAACTCTCCCACCAGAAAGAAAAGTGTGCTCCTCCAAATAATGTTGTAAGGGATATACTGACATGTGTTTCAAAAAAAAAAAAAAAAGAAGATGCAAATAAGTCAGTATATCTCGCAAATGTCTGTAAAGTCTCTGGCCTAAAAAAGTTCTTCAGGGCATGCAGCAAATACCCTATTTTCTTTGAGCCACAAATGTCAGAAAATGGGAGTTGAGTTTTCTGTCATCTTTTTAAGGGTCAATCTGAAGATAGGAGCTAAAATTGGGACCAACTTTTACTTAAAAATTATTGAAACCCTGGGCTCAAGTCTTAATGTTCATCTGGTCAGTCTTCATCCTTCACTATGCACAAGCCATAATCTCTTGATCTCTCGAGTACGGCAAAAACCTCCTGGGTCCTGGAAATCATACTTAATGTTTAAATATCAAGAGTCCAAGTTAGTTGAGAGATGATCTCGGTCATATGAGACTTAAAGTACTGGTAGTCTTCTCTACAATTGGTTCTCACAATATCCAACAATAAACACACCTATGTCACCTCAGAAGAAAATCTTCAGCTTAAGATCAGTTCTAAATACAATACAAAAAATGTTTTGCTAGGGACTAGCAAAAGATAGGCATGGGAGTATGATTGCACAACAAAAATACACCAACAATTGTTCCATCTTGTGTTATTTCCTAGGATTACCAGTGCATATTAGGTATCCATAGTCGCATTTGTAAAAATACATGCATGCATGTATTTATTTGAGAGGGGAGGAGAGTGAAATAAATGGCCATGTAATTTACATTTTCTTCAAGTGCTGCTTCGCAAAATTTCCATCTTTATTTTTTTTTTTTATTTGACTTTGAATTCTTCTTACGGTGGCAAGACCTGGCCTCTTCTTCCTCACGCCACGCTCTACACAGTAGCTTGCCCTGCAGCAAGCCACTCCCTGCCAAGCCATGCACAAGCCATGCACAGCCAGGGCATGGCTGTGCAGGCCTCTTTGCTCTTTAAAGAGAGCTCGGCTCTCTTCTTTCCAGGGAGCCTAGTCACCAAAAACACACAACAATTTCTGTTCTTGTCCAGGCTATCTCCTCCCCTCTCCCTCCATAAGCAACCTCTCTTCCATTGATGAGCCACTCTGCAGGAAGGAGCAACTCACAGTGGTGCACAACCACCACTGTGAGTCCACCACCGCCCAACTCATCAAAGAGCCGGTGGGCGTGGTGGTATTCTCTGTTAAGCCACTTCCTCCATTGCCGCAGGCTTCAAGATCTGAAGCTCCATGGCAGCAGCAGCAAGGCCCTCCAGCACATGCCTGCAGGCCACCCTAGCCTCCAACACGTGCCTACAGGCACCCTCGCCTCCCGCATCTTCATGCCTGCACTCACCTTTCCACCCACAACCAGCTGATGCACCCCTTCCACGCAAGCGCCAGCTCGCGTAGCGGGTCCCGCACTAATAGCACCGGGCGCACCCGATCATGTGGCTCAGCCACGCACAGTAGCCACTGCTCACGCTAGTCAGCGGAAGACTGTGGCTACAGTGCGGTGACCGGTAAGTTTCTCACTTAACCGGTGACCCGGTGCGCCACAACCGGCTTCAGCCAGCGCCCGTGTCCAGCCCAGCGCTCGCTCCAGGGCTTGCTCGCACGTCTGCGTGCGCCTGCGTCTTTGCTCACTTCAGCATCTGCCTGTGCCCGCTCCCTTCACCCGTGCACGCCCGCCTACTTCTTTGTGCCCATACTCGCCTCTTTATGCAGTGCGGTGCATTGCGGTCCCCCCTGCACCCACTCCCTCCAGCGTGCACCAATCCGCACGCCTATGCGCGAGCGTGGATCACCAAATGTCACCAGCTGCGTGCAGATGCCTTAACCGCAGTCCTCCAACCTTCTTCACTGCAGGTGCTCTCTCTCTATCTCTCTCTCTCTCTCTCTCACAACACACTCACACTCTCTGCACACATGTACACGCACAGACTCACACTCTCACACACACACACTCTCACTTATACATTAATATATACTTATATATATACGTACATATATATATTTATATATATATATTTATATACGTATATATATATACATATATCTATACATATATTAGTACTTATATAACTATGTATTAATCTATATACATACATATATATATATATATACATCTATATACATATATATATATGCACATATATATTTACATATATACATTTATTTATATACATATAAATAAATATATATACATATATTTATACATATATATATATACAAATATACAGACATATAAACAGATATATCTACAACTATATGTACATATATATATATATATATACATATCTATCTACATATATATATATACATCTATATAGTTATATATACATATATATACATATGCTTATATATACATCTATGCATATATCGATCTATACATATATTTACATATCTATATATACATACATATATAACTACATATATACCTATGTATTTGTAACCATACATATATATACAAATACATATATTTACATATATATATATGTATATATTTGCAAATTACTTACCATATATTGTATCGCGAGAATATCTGCACCAGTTGCTGATATTCCCCGATACACGAGTACAGAAAGAGTGTTCGCACCCATCTTCCACCCATCCACCTTACACTCATGCGGCACTTCATCTTATCGGTTGCGTCTTTCTAGATGACGACCGACTCGACACCGTGCTACATGCCATCTCCACCTCCACGCCCACCCCTTTATACATATATAACATATACCTATATATATACTATATTTACTTTATTTTTGCTTCTCTTTCCTGCCAGTAAAAAGATAAAAAAGTATATAAAAGAGAAAAGATAATCCTTGACTTGCAGGTGCTCAGTCTTGTAAAGACTAGTTTTGAAACCCTAATTTGGCTCAAAGCCAAGAACCTGATTTTGAGGGTGTGCCTCAAGGACAAGAATTATCAGAAAAAATGTAAATAGAAAAACACCAAAAACACAATAAACAAATGGGAGAAATTCGTTGTAGGAAAGGTGTAGAAACTTCACTTCTATTCGCACTTCCCTGAGTTCGACCATGGGCCAAAAAGTGACCAAGATAAAATCAAGTAGGCCAGGTAAAAAAATTTTGTAAAGAGATGGTTAGACTCGATTTAGGTTAACCACTATATGCATTTCAACAATAAAATCACCATATTAACACAACCTATCCGGGCTTGAATACACTCCCTCTTTTCACAGACGATTTTATGTCTAACCAAAGGTCAAAGTGGTCAACCTGACTAAATGAAGGTAATCAGTGAAGTATAAAGTGAAATTTCAGAGTAAGTGTAGAAGGAAAATCAAACAGGTAAAAATAGAAAACAGCTTTGTATAAATGCTAAGTTTTACGCCATCAGCTTGGCATAAACCCTAGTAAAGAACTAAGAAGAATAGGTATATGGTACAAACAAAGGAGTTATGAAAGAATTGGATGAAAAATAGAAAATAGATTAAACCACCCAGTTAGAACTCATCTAGAAATTGCCTAAAATAGATCTCGTAGAACCAAAAATCAGATTCTTATGAAAAATCAGAGTGAATCTTGTGAAGAGTAGACCTGATTTAGGTTGAGATGTAGAATATTAAAGATTAAGGCAATTCAAGAAATGATTCCAACCAAGTTCAAAAGATCAGTAGAGTCAGCTTTGATTCTCAATAATAGGTGGGTCATTTTGACACAAAATAGGTTGCTGTTGCAGGTTTGGTGGATTATTTTCAGGTAGTACAGAGGATGGGTTATGATTTAAATCAAAGGCCTAATTAAGAAAATGGACTTGGCCTTGATTTTTCTTAGGACTTGGGAGATTCCTAGGATTCCAAATTGGCTGAGATGGAAGGGTACCTAGCTAACGAGATTCAGCCAAAAGAGTGATCTGATTTCGTAAATCAGCCAATTCAAACTTACATTGCCTATGGATCTTAGCGAGAGCTTTAGCATTTTGTTGCTGACTCTCTGGCATAGCTCTTAAAATGTGGTCTAGCTGTGTATCTCTAATAGGCCTAGACTAATTCTACATAATCATAGGATTAGGCCTTAAATTTGACTGCTGAGGAGGCAATGAAGGTGGATTTAAATGGGGGATAATTTGGTCTTTGATTTTGATTTCGATCAGCCCAAGAGAAATTTGGGTGGCTTCTTCATCCTGGATTATAGGAATTTGAATAAGGGTTTGGTCTTGGAGTGTCTTCCTAGATGGCATGTAATCCGAAAAGATACGACGTGTTTTCTGCAATAAGAAAGGGTGGGGAAAATGGTGGGTAAGATTGTGGGACAAAGGTCCCTCCTTGGGTTGGTGAAGGAGTAGATAGAAAACCCAAGGCAAATGGATCTCTAGAATCCAGATTATTCACAAATTCCCTCCCTACAGGAATTTGCGAAATAGGTAATGCGCGGGATTCGTAGCAAGTAGAGGCGTAAGAGTTTTCATTGTGTTTCTGACCTCGTCGGGATGGCTTGCTACGATATCGACTTTGTCTAGTTTTTCTGCAATTATCTCTAAATCCTTTGAACTGGATGAGTTACTGATCTCGTGAATGCCCTTGTGTGGATTTTGATGATTCGTATTTGCACCCTGCGTAAATTGCGACATAGATGCATTGTTGATCGAGTTTTCTGCCATCCCTTCAAATAATTCTGAAGCAGATTCTGCATAGCAATTTAGAAAATTCCCTCCACAAGAGACATTGACTAGATTGTGATTGCCCTCTTGTAAACCATAATAAAAGATATGCATGAGTTGCCAACGAGGGATGTCATGATGTGGGCATTTCCTTTGCAATTCATGAAAACGTTCCCATGCTTCATGAATTGGTTCTCCTTGGTTTTGATTGAAAGTAGTAATAGCTCGCCTTAAAGCATTAGTTCAACCAATAGGAAAGAATTTCTTTAGAAAAGCGGATTCGAGTTCAGCCCAAGTTGAGATTGGTCTTGCTATAGTTCTATACCAATAAGCAGCTTTATCATTAAGGTTAAAAGAGAATATTTTCATTAGTAGGATTTCCCTATTTTGTTTTCGAGGACCAAGAGTTTGTGATAAATTCTTTAAATCTTCTATGTGTTGAAATGGATCCTCAGATGCAAATCCGTGAAGGTGGGGGATTAGACCTATAATATTCGGCTTTAATTCAGGATCATTCTCCCCGATATGTATCCTAACATTAGGCTCTACTTGTGCATTATATGGGTTATAATAATCTCTAAGTAGAGGCCTTGGACGATGGATAGGTAAATCAGGGATTTCAAAACACACCTCAGGTTGAGGTGGATGGGTTTGAAGAGTCTGCAAAATATTTACGGCTGCCGTTAATAGATTAATCTATCTAGCCTATTCAAGCATCCTAAGATTCTAGCTCAGGAGTGCCTCATGAATGTCAAAAGGCTGCATCTCCCCCTGACCAGAAGAAGAAGGGATCTTGGGATTTAGATTCTGCATTTGATCCATTGAAGTAGATGGATCAGACGGGAAAACCATTGGTTGCTTATCTGCAACTGGCCTAGAATCACCTGTCAATGATGGTGCAAGAGGCGAATGCAAGGATCACCTCCCGTCCATAAAATGGAAAATAATGTGCAAAGGCACACGCACACCACTGAAAAATAGTGGCACAAAAACCTGCAAAACAGCACAAAGATGCAGGTTTTCTCTTCTTTCAAAGGAAAGAAGAGATTCCTAGGGTACACAAAAGTAATTCGATGGAAACAAATAGAGTAACAATATCAAAATACACATCCTAATCTGTATCTACGTAGGTGCGTGCCTTAAAGCTCAAAGGTCTAAGGTCTAGGATGTAGACCGCTCACTACTGGCTCGCCAAGGCTCTAGTAGTGAGACAAACTTGTTTATCTTCGACCAAAGCCCTAAGAGGTGCAAAGAGGAGAGATAGAAAAATAGGCTCATGTGACTCTAGTGATCGCGCTGTGTGCACGATAGCATGCAACAAACGATAGCGATAAAACCTGCATGCATTCTGCAATCAAATTAAGTCAATTTTTAACTTCCTCCTTTTAGTTAATCTTTTACAAAAATATTTCAAGAGAATACAATGGTCGCTTTTTAAGTCTTTTCAAGAAAAAATTTGTGGTCTTTTCAAATCTCCAAGGACAGGGATCTACGTGGGTTTTCTCGTGTTTTCCCGCTGATGCGAGAAAAATAGTAAAAATTTTCGAGTCAAATTCGCACTAACTACTAGTAGGTAAAATGCACTCTTAAGAGTGTATGCCCATGATATGCTGCCGCTAGTCAGAAAAAGATGTATTTTTGTATTTTTTAATTTTTTTTAACAAATCAAACTACTCTAAAGACTTAGACTACAAATACTTACAACAAAAATAGAAACAGAATCCCACCTTCTTCGGAGATTACCCGCGAAGGTGAACCTAAAAGGAAGATAGAAAAAAAAAAACAAAACAGAACAAAACACAACTAATTAGAACAAAAACATTAAAAACAAAAATATAATTACAAATACCTCCTAATTAAATAATTAAACCAACTAAATTCTAGTGAATTAATGGATTGCCTCCCCGGCAACGGTGCCATTAAAATGGTATGTTTCTTACTAAACAGTTAATTAAGTTAATTTTACTTAGTTAAGAGTAGAGAAAAGTCACTTAGGTTAACTTGAAATTATGTCGGTTGTCTAGTATAGGGTCAAATTAACCTAACATTTTAGAAATTTTTACTGGTTTAGTCCAGGTCGTTCGCTGGGAGGTATAATTCATTCTAAATTCACTAGTTATCTCTTATTTTTCTTTATAAGTATAGGAGGTATATTTAAGTTAATTATGAAAGCATGAATTTTGCCAAATGATTTAAACTTTAAGTAATATACAAAATTCCAAATGGAAACACATTTACTCAAATGATCTACTTTATTAACAAGTAAACATGTTAATTTCTATTTTATTTCAAAAGAATTAAGGCAAATAAGAGTTTTTCTAATTACAACATGCCTTATTACAGCAATTGCAAGCGAAAAGAAATTTAACATACAGAGAAAAAAATTTTCTTTTCTTTTTATTCTTCAACCTCTCTCTCTCTTATTCTTCTTCTTCTTCATTTCTTTCTTTCTCTCTTTTCATTTTATTTATTACTCTCTTCGAACTCTTTTTTCTTTCTTTCTCTTCTTCTATTCCTACCTTCTTCTTTCCTCATCTTTTTCTTCTTGGCTCCCTTAGTACTTGTTCTTCTCCTTTCTTTCCTTTAGCTTTTCTCCTTGGTGATTTCAACACTTCAGCCCTTCTGCTTCTCTGCTTCTTAGCTTTCCCTTCAAACCTCCAGCTGAACCAGGTTATTTGCACTTTAACCAAAAATTAGTTTTGGATTTGCAGTGAGGTCCTTTCGAGGATACACAGCACCCTGAGATCAGGGTGGAACCAGATGCTACTCAGTCCTTGCATGATTTCATTAAGGTTCAATTTTGGTTTATTTCTCGAGCCAAACCGTTCCTCTCAAGCCGAACCGGCTCAAGCCTCCCAAGCCTCTCCCTCCCAAGGCCACATTCACACACGCCCACTCAGGTGCACACCCACAGGCACACAAATGCTCGCACACACACATATGCTCAGATTGATTAGGGTTCAGATTCTCATCGAGCACTTGACGACTGAATCACTTACTACACGAATTCTTTTGTACTAAGGTGAGAGCTCGTAGACTATCGATGTGGGACTATGTTTCCCCCCTTCAGAGCAAACTTTGATTGATGATTTCTCCTAGCTCAGAGCTTCGTTCAAAGTAATTTAAAGCTTATTGGAAAGCTCTTGAGTTGCTCTATAGAATTAAAGTGTCAATTTTAAGTTAAGAGGATATTCTCCTCTTCAATTTGAAAGGTAAAATTTGGGGGTTCCTACGGGTTTAACACTGCCTGGAAGTAGAGGTTATGTTTACAATGTCAACAGGATGGCTTTTCTGGCTTATTTAATGGTCTGCACTAACTCTGCAAGTAATTCCACATTTGTAGGTAAAGGTTCAGAAGCTCTTTTAGCTTTAGATAACACAGAGAAGCTTCAAGCTTCTCTAAAAGCTTCAAAGATAGAAAATTTCAACTCTTAAATGTGCAACAGACACTTAAGAACAGATCTAATCGATTTCAACAAATTCTAAGGTTTAAAACTTACTAATCTGGGCAGGATTCAAGGTCAAATTTCAACAAAAGTCTACTGCCATTAGTTTAGGTTCAGAAATAATGCAAACTGGTAGGTTGTGAATTCCAACAAAATAACAAGTCTGAGCATATTTAAATCTCTCCCAGATCATTCAACAAAATCTCAGAAATAATTCTATCTCCTCATTTCCTCAAATTGAGCTTAGAATCAAAATATCAAACTCGGGTTTGACTATAAGGTCTCAAGGTTTGACTTTCTGATCAATGCCTTCTCCCACGAAAGTAAAGCCTGAAATAATATCCTTTCATGCTCAGAAACATGCTTAAATATCTAAACAGATGTTTCGACCTAAGATGCTAGGGTTCCAGGCTCATCTCCTGAGCTCCAAATGTGGTCTGTTGATTGGAGCAATCAGGGGTTTGTTACACAAATTTGAAGGCATAATTAACTTCAGTGCATTGCACTGAAGCTTTTAGACCACTTAATTGCGACTGAAACGTAACTGTCAGACTTCTCCAACTCTGCTAGAGTTGGAGAAGATGAAGACCTATCACAAGCTCCCGACACTTAAACCTCAAGGAAACTACCTAAACATAATCAGTGATGCCCAAACCATTGATCTGGAGCTTGTCACTCTATTCTACGGGCTAAAGAACTTGTTTTGACTTGTCGGAGCTCCCCGGAGCTCCGGTGAGTCCAGAAAAAGGTGTAAAGTGCATACAAAATAGTGAATCTTGCCATTAGTGACTTGAAAAGGTTCCTAAGGTTGCAAGGAACCTTAGGATCGTATTTAATTCCTTAGTAATTTGTTAGATGAATGATTAATCATTAAAATCAGTTTGAATAGATTTTGAGTGGATTGAGGCGCAGGACTTCGTCTCTCACTAAAATGAGTTATTGGGACAAGTCAAAACAGTATTGCAAAGATAAATAAATACATAATTTATAATTTCAACTATTCCTAAGATGCCATTGACAGCGAGCTCAGGAACTTAGATAAAATTAGGATTTTAAGTTATATACAATAATTAATCAAATTAAGATGATATTTTGGATCCTTTAGTGATGAGTAAGTGATGGAGGATCCATTGAATGTGAATCTAAACCAGATACTGCTGCCATGGACAGCGACAGTAGTCGGTGGAGGTGAAGGTGAATTAGGCGATTCAATGATCAAATTAGTGATTAAGTGTGATAGAAATGATCGTGGATGAGAGAAGAAGGTGATCAACAAGTTTAAAAGACAAAATTAAAGCTCTGGTCAGCTCAAGCAGCTCATCAGAGTCGAAGAAGATGAACATGAAATTCTAAAATTACGACTAAGCTACCTAACTACCTACCTAAACTACCTTACTCCTACTCCTACTCCTAATCTACCATTACCTTGACGAGGGGGTCAATAGGGCTCCGCCGAAGTTTCATAGTGGACAACGAAATCAAAGGTTTAAGAAGAAGATCTTCGGCGAGTGAAAATGGATGGAGCAGAGGATCTCCTTGGTCATTGCCTATGTCCAAAGACGTGGATGACCTCAGCGGATCTCCTTGGCTAATCAAGATGGATGGAGGAAGTCAGAGAGTGGTGTGGAAGGTTGCTAGAGTTGTGGAGAGAATAGCCTATTGCAGTTGGCTATAGTGAAGAAGAGGGAAGGGAGCCAACTTGAGAGAAATCGGAGGGGTGAGGGGGTATTTATAGTGGATGGCGACGAAGAAGGTGGCGAGGTATGGACAAAGAAGAAGCTTGGGGAGCTTAACCTCCAGCATCGTCTCCGACGATGGTGAGGTTAACTCCCACCAGAAATTAGGATTTTCGAGTAATCCAAACCGAAGGATGAAGATGGAGTGGTGAGCCCAAGCTCCAAGAGCTTGGAGAAAGAAGGATGTCGGTAGGGCAGTGATCGTGTGGTGGAGTTACTCTCCGTCGTTAGCAATCCACTCAGCTGGAGAAGAAGAAGAGGAAAGGGACAGGGACCAAAGCGTGATGAAACTTAAGGACCTTTATGAAAATTAAGGACCCAACTGCAATGAATTTTAAGGACCTAAATGTAAACCTAGCTTTTAAAGTTTTATTTTAACTTAGATCCTTTTCAACTTTTTATATATGTTTGTAAACAAGGTAATTATTATGTTTTCACCTTTAATTTACATTTTTTCCCTTTTTAGGTTAATTTATTAGATTAAGTGAAATTACTTAATTTATTATATACTTATGTATATATTATGTTTAAATTACTTATTAATTTGGGAAATTATTAATAAGATTTCGAGTCAAATTATTAATTAAATTGTTAATAATGTTAATTGAATGATAAAATATCATTTTTAACTTATTTAAAGGTCCTTTACTAAATATCCCTTATTCTACAGTTATCCCTTATATATTCATAACATTAGCTAATTAACTAGGAAGACTAGTTAATTAGGGGTAATTAGAGATGATGATGAGACTCTCATCAATAACCTCCAGCCTTGTGGTTACAATTACACTTCTGCACTGCCCAAAAGGCACTGTGCTGTAGCTCCATAGGAAGGTGACAGGCCTTTCCATACACCATGCTATATGGCGACGTTCCGAGCAGGGCCTTGTACGCGATACGATATGCCCATAGTGCATCAATCAACCAATCGGAACAATCCTTCCTATCAGGTCTAACCATCTTTTGAAGGATAAGCTTGATTTGATGGTTCAGTACTTTAACCTACCCATTGGTCTGTGGGTGATACGGGGTAGCAATGTGGTGCTGTACCCCATATTTCTTCAATAATGACCTAAATGGGCATGGATGAAGTGACTACCCTCATCTCTTATCAGGGGATGGGGAACTCCGAGTCTCGCAAGAATGAATTCCAAATGAAGTATATAACAGTCTTGTGACTAGCTCGCCTTGCTGGGATAGCTTCTACCCACTTTGAGACATAGTCTATTACAAGGAGTATGTACTCAAAGCCATGCGAGTTCGGGAAGGAGCCCATAAAGTCGATGCCCCAGATGTCAGGCACTCCTACGATGGGAATAGATTGGAGAGGCATCATGTCTCTCCGGGTCATAGAATCGACTGACTGGCATCGCTTACAGGACTTCGCAAACTCATGTGTATCTCTGAAAATGGTTTCCCAGAAAAATCCCGACTACAAAATCTTTGCAGTGGTCTTTCAACCTGAGAAATGACCCCACAAGCATCATTGTGGTAGAAGGATAGCACACTAGAGATTTGCAAATCAGGGATGCATCTCCGGATCATCTGATCAGCCCCAATGCGAAAGAGCTGTGGGTCATGCAAAAACTAGAATTTAGCCTCTGATATAAATTTGAGTTTTTGATCCTTGGATAATCCCGCAAGTAGCCAACCTATGACGTGATAGTTCACTATATCAGCATACCAAGGTAACTCAATGGAGTTAATGGACAGTAGAGACATCCAAAAATCGATCTGATATTGGCAGGGAGTACGGAATATAATTATTGTCGACGGTTTTGTGCGGGTTTAAAGGATGTCACGTTGTAGTATAACCGCGTCTAAGCAAATACGAAGAATTTTTATTACTCGAAAACCGGAGTATCCGAGGTCGAACACAGGGAGCAAATGGAATTTACTACTAGTCAAAATGTAATTGAATACTCTAATTTACTCAGAATATCAATTCAAATGTGAATATGCAATTAAAAGTAATTAGGACAAAAATATGAAATTGGACGTCTGATCACAAGATCAGATGTCATAAAAGTATTTCTCCTTTTCTTCTTCTTCTGTAGTCTCTCATTTTCTTCTTCGTTTTGCTTCTCTCTACTTTCTTTCTTGTCTTGCGAAGCCTTCTTCTTCTTCTTTTGATCTTCTAATCTTTCTTTGCCTCTCTTCTTCTCTGTGTCTTGCTCTTTCTTCTTCTGCTTTCCTTCTTCTCCTGAGAAGGCTTCTTTCTTTCTTCTTCTTCTCTGTCTTGCTCCTTTCTTTTCTTCTCTGGCTTGCCTTTCCTTCTTCTTCTTCTGTAGCGGCCAAGTCCTTCTTCTCCTGCGTTCAGCCTGCCTGCACAGGAGCAAAACCTAACCCTTCCCCCTCTACCCGCGCGTCTCTGTCTTACGCAGTTCACTCATGGACGCTCTCCCAGAGCCCCAGCCATAATCGGGTCGGATCGTACCCGGGACCAGGCGCACCTGCAGGTGGTGTGATGCGCGAGGAGTGCGTTGGCTTAGGTCGGGTCGGATCCGCCAGATCTGCGTGGTCAAGCCGCGAACGAGGCACGTGTGGGATCAGTGAGGGACCTCACCCCTGTGCTTACGGAGGCAGTGAGAATGAAGCACAAATACAATTTGTAGCGTACCTGAGTGTTGCAATCCCACGTTGTGGGACTAAACATTCCGTCCTGATTTCACGCGCGCCCGCAGACTCTCGTATGCAATTGCCCAAGCGGATGGCTCCGCTGGTGGTCCGTGCTAGGCTCACTCACCTCGCGACACTCGCGTGAGTCTCCTGCATCTGCAGCCTAGGAAGCCTGATGCCTGGAGCTTCGTTGGAGCTTCATCAGAGGTCGTCCTTGGCGGCAGGAGCTCAAACACTGTCATGCACAAAACAAGCCTCTCAGCCCAATCAGATCAGCTAGAGACCCTCGCCGTGGCATGGTGAAGGCGGTGGACGATGCTGCAGGCCGCAGGTCGGCCTAGGCATGCGTGCCTAGGTCAACCTGTGGCCGGAGATGGTGGGTTGTTCGGGGGGAGATTATGGAGGTCTGGAGTGGCAGTTGTGGGGTGGAGCGAGTTCCTGGTGGTGAGGCGGAGCTCTCGAGGTGGTTGGCGAGCCGTGTGGGGGGCTGGAATGGTGGAAGCGGCTCACCGGAGGTCGGTCGGTGATGTGGAAGATTAGGGTGGTCAGCGTCGGTCAAGGGGTACTCAAATGAGATAACAGGGGGAAAAGAGAGAGGAGATGATGGAGAGGAGTTCTAACCTAATTGGAAGGATGAAAGGGGGCGGAAGGCGGACAGTAGTACCTACTGTCGCCGGAGAAGAAGCTACCCAGTGGGGGAGGACGGCGACGATGACGGGGCTGAGGCGGCGTGCGCTGGTACTGCGCGACGCGGAGGGAGGTCAGGAAGGTAACTCTGCCACTAGTTTTGTGGCAGAGCGAAGAGGGAGGGGAGGGGGGCTCACCGGAGCTAGCTGGGACATTTGGCCGGGCAGGAGGAGAGGAATTGAAGGGGGAAACTCGACCAAATCAAGCTCCCCTCCTGCGGCAGGGTCTGGGGGGTGTTTTATAGGTGTTGGTCGCTCCTGTCAGTGCGTGGAGAGCGCGCAATTAGGTCTGCCGGCTCGCCGGAGTTGGAAGGAAGGTGGGTACCCAAATCTCTCGTGCGTTCGCACGAGAGATTGGGTTCACACCAGCGATTGTAATTGACTTTATAAGGAAGGGAATTCCTCAGAGAATCCTCCTTGCATTTCTGGGAGGGAATCTCTGAGGGATTAGAGAGCAATCCCTCTCCGAACCTCGCTAGAGCTTGGTTCTGCCCTAGCAATGGCGGCAGGACCGATTTGCAAAGGAGGCGAAGAACCTAGGGGGCTCTCTGCAAAGGTATTCAAAAGATAGGGACCAATTTGTGATTTGGGTGTACTAAATTGCAAAGTAGGTCAAGATGACCTCTCCTTAGGTCCAAATTTTGGTATAAACCTAATTTGGACCTAAGGAATCCAATGGTGAAGTTGGATTTTAGTTTTGACCTCGTTTGACTAGACATTTTGTGTAAAAACCCAAATTAGGTTAATTGATGAACTAGGACCCTAATCTAGGTCAAACTGGGTTCCAAAGGCCAAATTAAGTGTTCTAAACCCTAGATAATATTTTTCCATGATTTTTAGAGGGTTTAATTGATTTTTATCCTGACCGGAACCTTGTTGAATTAAGCAGGTTTATTTTAGGGTTACCACATATCATTTACTTCCTCGATTGCACATGGACCCATTTCTGATTGACTCAACCCACTTTTTATCTCATTTAGACCTTTTGACCTGTGCTTTGCCTCTGAGAAATCCCGTTTATGTATTGCAATGGTAAAATTGCATTTTTAACCTTTAATTCATGTTTTCTTCTCAGAGCACTTATTCCTTCAATTAAGCCTTCTTCTAGGTTATGTAGGAGCTTTTATCTTCTTTATTGGGTCAAAATGAGCTAGTTATGGCTCATGATGAGGCTCTCATCATACCCCCATGCCTAGCTTTTGCTAGTCCCTTAGCAAAATTTCAAGGTTTTAACTTCCGTTCTAGACCCAGAGTGTCCTCCGTTATGATAAGTGCTTCTTTTGTGATTAGGTCAGAATTCCAATAATAGGCCTAGAGGTACTCAAGTACCAACCAAAATCCGGACCTGTTCCGCTTTGGCCTCAGTCCTCCGCAAAGGTTTCTCCGGCCCACAGAAACTAACCTAGGGTTTGTTGGACTCCGCGGTTAAAGCACCCTTGCTTGAGACATTTTTAGCCTAAGTTCAGTTTGCAGTGCGTATTTTGTAAGAGAGAGAGATAGGGGATATATTTGTTTGGAGAGCTTTTCTCTCTCTTTTCTTTTTATTTCTAGATTCGGATTAGCTTCTCAGCACGGTCTGTATCAGATTCCTCGTCCCCATCATCAATCCTCAAGGGTTCCTGGCTTTCGAGATTTCGAGATAATCCCGCCAATGGCAACCCCTAGAACCCTGGCTTTCGAGATTTCGAGATAATCCCGCCCATGGCATTCTGTGGCCAAATTCAGACCCTGGCGATCGACATTTCGTGATAATGCCGCCCATGGTATCTGAACCAGCAGAGTGCTTACGTGCCCTCAGTAGGATATTTAAATATCCTAAGAGACAAGCACCGAGGAGACGCTATATTGTTACGCATCTTCGAGGGGAATTTCCCGCCTCTCCACGCCGGGAACTCGTCCAAATCAATGTGTGTTGATTGGCCGCTCCTAATCTAGGTGACTTTTTCAGAGCATTAAATTCTTTTCGCGTGATTTGGATGTTTATGCGCACTGAACCAGACTGTGTGTGAATTTGGGTGCTTAGGTTACCGAATCCCACAAACCGGAGGTCAGTTAACGAGGCCGAATACTTCCTAAGCCTTAGACCTAATACTTAAGCTTCGCATTTTCCTCAACCTCTTAAGGATTATCCAGATTTTAACGGATACGTGAATTTTTAAGCTAAAGGTACTAGCCCAAAAGGCCTAAGACCAGCGTTCCCGCTAATCTCTTGTTATATCTCCGTAGCACTTTTCTTTTCTTTTTCTTGATTCGGTCTAGAACTTCAGTTAACCCCTTAATCTTTTACTAATGACTATTTCTTTTCATTTTCATTTTGTGCTCCTTTTTGTCATTTTTCTTCTTTTTATCCTCCTTATGCTTAAGTGGCTCACAAAATTTCCTCCCTCCCCCCATTTTTTTGTTCTTTTTCATAATTTTTCAATTTCTTTTGTGTTTTTGACCTATGTGAATTTTTTGTGTGAGAATCCTTCTGATTTTTTCTTGGTTTTGTATGTATGCACTTTACCACCCCCCCATGCCTAAGTTTTGCAATGTCCTCATTGTAAACGGAGGGTGTGAAATAGTGTTGAGGTCAGGGACTTAGAACAGGATACATCGGGTAGGTGAATGGGTCGGAGCTGACTGATGCGAATGATTTCAAGCTCTGATACATGTACCAGAGGTGGGATCAACTGTCTAAGGTTAAACTCAAGGTGCAGTAGACGTGGAGTACAGACGGATAATCAGACGGGTCTCTGTGTTTGGGATGACGGGTTGCCTCCCGTTAAGCGCTAAATTTAATGCCTTCAGCCGAGCAGAAAATGGGGTGGAGAGGGAGTGGTCAAATCAATGGAGTTTTGGAAAACAAGCACCTTGATTAAGAGCCTGGTTGGTCCAACCAGGTGCTTGTTGAGATCAGCGGGCTGATGATGCACCCCGAAGCCAATAAGTCTGGTGGGTTGATATATGTAGATCAGCAAATGCAGAACCCACCATATGCAGTGACGTTCTGATGGATATGGAAGTGAAAACTCGGGTTCAGGCTGAGTCGAATCAGCCTAGTCAAAGTAGGGTTCCGAAAAATTATCCATGTAAGGTGTGGAATCCCTACAGAGGTGATCAAAGGATGGAGGCTCCTGATTTGTGGTCTGATCAGTACCCGATACCTGGTCTAGATATGGAGCTGAATCATCTGCAAACGGCTCAGTGAGAGGTGAATCGGAATAGAAATTGAGTCCGATTGCAGGTCGGGGTGGGGAACGGGTTTTGATTGGTTCTATATATGTGGAGCAGGTGGTTTCAAAGAAGATTGACATGTTATAATCAGGAGGCAGATTTTCTCCGATGTTATGGTCAGATTCAAGATCGTCAGAGAGTTTGCGAAAATCAAAGTTTGAATGAGATTCTAGATCATGAGTTCCACGATAGAATAAATCATATGTTGTATATTCAGCAGCCTGACTGGGATCTAGCCTAAATGTTAATTCTGAGCTTAAAAGGGTATCCTTATCTGGTAGAGGCTCAGATTCTAAGCTAGTAGGGCAGACCCACCTGAAACCCTGCTCGTCCAACTCCTCGGATTCTGTGTCGTAGATTGGCATGACTTCCGCAAAATCGATTAGTTCCTCTGCGGAGGTTGACGAGGGATATTCATCAAATCGAGGCCCAAAATCATATTCTTCATTAAAAGGTTGATCTTCTTCATATGGGGCCTTGAAATCTTCAATATAGATTTCAGATCTAGGTTCTAGGCTTAGGATGTGGGTGGAATTACTAGAATCTAGGTCTGAATAACCTTCGAGGGTCACCTTATCAGAATAAGGGACGGAATTTATACCCTCGAGAGGTTCAGTTCTACTCTCATACTTGCAGGAGTTTTGGGATTCTAAAATGGGCTCAACATTGTATTTTCCTGCATTTGAAACTTCCCAACCTTCTTCAATATCAGGCACATTGTACTTTATCTGGGTTGGGAATCCACAACCATTTTGTGCCTCAAACCCGAGATCAGATTTATCGTCGATGTTGTCCCAAGATAGTTCATCCTCTGTTTGTGGTATATACGGGTATTTCTGATCAATAACTTGTTTTACTAATCTCATTATCTCTTCCCATTTTTCAAGACTATCTTGGTGTTGCTTCCAAAGTCGAGGATTTGTCATACATTGAAGGTATTCACTATTATGCAATTTTTCTATCTCAATGTATGCAGTAATGAGCAAGTCACTGGTTGATCCTTTGTTGGCTTCTGCTAATAGTACTTGGGCACAAGTTATTACAAAGGTTGTGGTTGTTGGGACATCAACCTGAACGTTTCCTACTGTTGTTGAGGTTTCTTCATTTTCATAGAATTTCATGGCATCCTCAATCATTTTATCTCTCATGGATCTCTGATATTCAGGTTTCTTGACTGGTAGTCCTAGGTGGTTTGGCTGCATGTTTGGATCAGGTGGTGGAGTCAAGATCTAGAATCAAGTTGGAATCAAGATGTGTTATGAAGCGATCAGATCTGAATAACGAGTCCCACTGAAAATGTGTGTGTGCCAAAGAGAAAAGATGAGGGACTGGAGATGTTTTTGACCCAATCAAGACACCCAAAGATGTTTGGATGACTATGGAGGTTCGGGGCAGATGGACCCCTGGATCAGAAAATCATCCACCTGAGAATTACCTGGGCAGCCCGAGAGGGAGAGTCCCGCAAAGACCCCTACACGGTAGAGCGTCCCTACGGGTTACAGGGTTTCCCCCACCCGACCTCTCTTGTCACTGAGATTCCAGGTAGACCAGAATGGGGACCTTGACCTCTTAAGTCTATCACTTTTTTTTTCAAAGGTGCTTTTAGGGTTCTCACTTGAACTTTAGATGTTTTTGGTATTGTGACCTAATTTAGAGGTTGGTTGACCCAAGGGGTCAACTTCACCTGACCTGTCCTATAGATGGCAGAATGATTCTAGGTTTGAAGCCTAGAGATTACCCTGATTTGACTCCCAGGTTATTAGGTCCAGAAATTTTAAGATTCAAGTGATTTTAGAGCTCAATTTTAGGGTTTGTCTTATTTAGCTTTCTTCAATCAAGGGCTTGGGTAGCACACTGATGCGGGGGGGTTTATTTCCTTTTATACAGGCATGTGTGACTAGCGCTTCAAGACCCTAATGTGGAAACCCTAATTTGGTTCTATTTCCAATCCTCTTTTTCTTTTTCAAAAGTTCTCTTTGGACTTATAAACAAGAAGTGTGTGGTCCGCCGAGATTAAGCGTTATTTCAATTAGGCACAAGAATTTGTGGGATGGAAAAAAAATCACTCCAACTTCAAGAATATTTGCAGAAATTTTCGCAAAATCAGGAAATGTTTTGCCTTAGAGATGGTGATTACTATATAAAAGGCAATTGATTCCTAATTTGATTTTCTTCCTTTTGTCTTTCAAAGATTAGGGGATGATTAAGGAAGAAAAGAAATTACCTGCCCTAGAGTGGTTGACTTGCGGGAGAGATTTTCTCATGAAGTACCTGCAAGATCACATCAAAGCAAAGTAGGGCAAGTTAGTGTTCAATATGATAAAAAGAATGTAGAGACTAGTGGTAAATTGCGCATTGCTCCCCGGCAATGGCACCAAAATATTGTCGACGGTTTTGTGCGGGTTTAAAGGATGTCACGTTGTAGTATAACTGACAAAACGTCCAAACAAATACAAAGAATTTTTATTACTCGAAAACTGGAGTATCTGAGGTCGAACATAGGGAGCAAATGGAATTTACTACTAGTCAAAATGTAATTGAACACTCTAATTTACTCAGAATATCAATTCAAATGTGAATATATGCAATTAAAAGTAATTAGGACAAAAATATGAAATTGGACGTCTGATCACAAGATCAGACGTCTTAAAAGTATTTCTCCTTTTCTTCTTCTTCTGCAGTCTCTCATTTTCTTCTTCGTTTTGCTTCTCTCTGCTTTCTTTATTGTCTTGCGAAGCCTTCTTCTTCTTCTTTTGATCTTCTAATCTTTCTTTGCCTCTCTTCTTCTCTGTGTCTTGCTCTTTCTTCTTCTGCTTTCCTTCTTCTCCTGCGAAGGCTTCTTTCTTTCTTCTTCTTCTCTGTCTTGCTCCTTTCTTTTCTTCTTTGGCTTGCCTTTCCTTCTTCTTCTTCTGTAGCGGCCAAGTCCTTCTTCTCCTGCGTTCAGCTTGCCTGCACAGGAGCAAAACCTAACCCTTCCCCCTCTACCCTCGCGTCTCTCTCGTACGCAGTTCAATCATGGACGCTCTCCCAGAGCCCCAGCCATAATCGGGTCGGATCGTACCCGGGACCAGGTGCACCTGCAGGTGGTGTGATGCCCGAGGAGTGCGTTGGCTTAGGTCGGGTCGGATCCGCCAGATCCGCGTGGTCAAGCCGCGGACGAGGCGCGTGTGGGGTCAGTGAGGGACCTCACCCCTGTGCTTACGGAGGCAGTGAGAATGAAGCACAAATACAATTTATAGCGTACCTGAGTGTTGCAATCCCACGATGTGGGACTAAACATTCCGTCCTGATTTCACGCGCGCCCGCAGACTCTCGTATGCAATTGCCCAAGCGGATGGCTCTGCTAGTGCTCCGTGCTGGGCTCACTCACCTCGCGACACCGCGTAAGTCTCCTGCATCTGCAGCCTGGGAAGCCTGATGCCTGGAGCATCATTGGAGCTTCATCAGTGGTCGTCCATGGCGGTAGGAGCTCAAACACTGTCATGCACAAAACAAGCCTCTCGGCACAATCAGATCAGCTAGAGACCTTCACCGTGGCACAGCGAAGGTGGTGGACGATGCTGCAGGCCGCAGGTCGGCCTAGGCGTGCATGCCTAGGTCAACCTGTGGCCGGAGATGGTGGGTTGTTCGGGGGGTGATTATGGAGGTCTGGAGTGGTAGTTG
The DNA here is from genome assembly GCA_037157565.1 of Thalassia testudinum. Lineage (NCBI taxonomy): Eukaryota > Viridiplantae > Streptophyta > Magnoliopsida > Alismatales > Hydrocharitaceae > Thalassia > Thalassia testudinum. The sequence goes on from JAZHRO010000063.1 coordinate 16,823,663, forward strand.
TGGGGTGGAGCGAGTTCCTGGTGGTGAGGCGGAGCTCTCGAGGTGGTTGGCGAGCCGTGTGGGGGGCTGGAATGGTGGAAGCGGCTCGCCGGAGGTCGGTCGGTGATGTGGAAGATGAGGGTGGTCAGCGTCGGTCGAGGGGTACTCAGATGAGATAACAGGGGGAAAAGAGAGAGGAGAGGATGGAGAGGAGTTCCAACCTAATTGGAAGGACAAAAGGGGACGGAAGGCGGACAGTAGTACCTGCTGTCGCCGGAGAAGAAGCTACCCAGTGGGGGGGAGGACGGCGGCGACGACGGGGCTGAGGTGGCGTGCGCTGGTACTACGCGACGCGGAGGGAGGTCAGGAAGCTAACTCTGCCACTGGTTTTGTGGCAGAGCGAAGAGGGAGGGGAGGGGGGCTCGTCGGAGCTAGCTGGGACATTTGGCCAGGCAGGAGGAGAGGAATTGAAGGGGGAAACTCGGCCAAATCAAGCTCCCCTCCTACGGCAGGGTCTGGGGGGTGTTTTATTGGTGCTGGCCGCTCCTGTCAGCGCGTGGAGAGCGCGCAATTAGGTCTGCCGGCTCGTCGGAGTTGGAAGGAAGGTGGATACCCAAATCTCTCGTGCGTTCGCACGAGAGATTGGGTTCACACCAGCGATTGTAATTGACTTTATAAGGAAGGGAATTCCTCAGAGAATCCTCCTTCCATTTCTGGGAGGGAATCTCGGAGGGATTAGAGAGCAATCCCTCTCCGAAACTCGCCGGAGCTCGGTTCTGCCCTAGCAATGGCGGCAGGACCGGTTTGCAAAGGAGGCAAAGAACCTAGGGGGCTCTCTGCAAAGGTATTCAAAAGATAGGGACCAATTTGTGATTTGGGAGTACTAAATTGCAAAGTTGGTCAAGATGACCTCTCCTTAGGTCCAAATTTTGGTATAAACCTAATTTGGACCTAAGGAATCCAATGGTGAAGTTGGATTTTAGTTTTGACCTCGTTTGACTGGACATTTTGCGTAGAAACCCAAATTAAGTTAATTGATGAACTAGGACCCTAATCTTGGTCAAACTGGGTTCCAAAGGCCAAATTAAGTGTTCTAAACCCTAGAAAATATTTTTCCATGATTTTTAGAGGGTTTAATTGATTTTTATCTTGACCGGAACCTTGTTGAATTAAGCGGGTCTATTTTAGGGTTACCACATATCATTTACTTCCTCGATTGCACATGAACCCATTTCTGATTGACTCAACCCACTTTTTATCTCATTTAGACCTTTTGACCTGTGTTTTGCCTCTGGGAAATCCTATTTATGTACTGCAATGGTAAAATTGCATTTTTAACCTTTAATTCATGTTTTCTTCTCAGAGCACTTATTCCTTCAATTAAGCCTCCTTCTAGGTTATGTAGGAGCTTTTATCTTCTTTATTGGGTCAAAATGAGCTAGTTATGGCTCATGATGAGGCTCTCATCAATAATCTAGGTCAAGCTGAGACAAGTGATCTGCCACAACATTATGGGCTTCGGCTTTGTCGTGGATCTCAACATCAAACTCCTGCAAAAGAAAGATCCATTTGATAAGGCTGGGTTTGGAGTCCTTCTTTGCCAACAAATGCTAGAGGGAAGAGTGGCCAGTGTAGATAATAACTCTGGATCCAAGTAAGTATGACCTAAATTTCTCCAACCTCAATACCACAACAAAAGGGCCCCCAAGTCAAGAAGGGCCCTATCAAAAGGGGAATCCTGCAAAAAGCAGAAAATCAGTGGTGTGCCTAGGTCCTTCTTTTTGGGTGGTAAGTCAGCTAAGATAACAGTGCTAGCTTCCTCAGATAATACCTCCTATCGTCTAATTTTTTGCTGTCGCTTCGGAGTACAGTAGCCCTTGAAGAACCTTGTAACAGCAGAGATGTGATCTATTGCTTTGAGGAAAGAGACCTAAATGAGAACTTCCTTGAACATAGATTTTAGGTCTTCAAAATTCTGTGTATCCTTTTTCCATGTTGAATCTCCCATTAGATCCATGGGAAACAGGATGTGAATCTCAAGCCCTATGGGCTTCTTTCCTTTATCTAATGAAGATGGCTTGTCAGAGTAAGAGGGTTGTAATCCTTCTTGTGGTAGAGTGCAGGAAAAATCATTACCTGATTGCCTAGGTAGCGAGTCCTGTGTCGTCTTTCCGCTCCATGAAGTGGCAGCTTTTGCATCGGTGTGCCATCCATGAAGGGGTATAGGACTAGGTTGGTCTGAATATAAGGGGTTTGGTAATAGAGGTGGCTAACCAAGCGCATAACTAAGTGGTGTGGGAGGTGCTTACAGAGAAGCATGTGCCTGCCCCTGTGGTGCTTGGAATCTAAGCGGGGCACCCTGATTCTACATATATCTTAGGTTTGGGAAAGGTTTGGAGGGCAAAGCTCCTTGTGACCTATGATCGTACATCATATGGTTTTGCGTGTTTTGTATGCTCTATATTTGGTCAGCCATTGCCTTCATTATTTGCAGGTTGTCATGAGTAGATTTTTGAATTGATGCCTATAACTCCTCCTTTAGAGAGTCCAAAGGGTCGGCCCGCCATGGAGGATAGTTGGTAGCTTGGTGCAGCGGCTGATAAATAGAATGGGTTTGTTGCTATTAGGATGGGAATGGCTACTATGTAGGATACGTGTTCTGCGTATTCCCGTATTGTCTGGTCCGGTAGTGTGGATCCTGACTCGGTCTCTGTGGGTTACCAGACCAGGAGAAATTTGGATGTTGGTGCCAACCAGGGTTATACATCTCAGAGTACGGGTTGTTACGCCCGTAACCCTGCATAGCATCGACATCTTCGTAGGCCGAAGACGTCTCAGATGTAAATTCATCAAAATAATACACACTTGTATCATCATGTGGTGCGTAACCCTGATTGTACGGTGCTAGATCCACATTGTTCATGGGTTCCTGGTATGTAAGATCCCACAGAGATGGAGAGAAAACATCTCGAGTGAGCGAAAATGTATGAGTAGAGGGGGCTCAGGATGCTTAAGAAGAGTAAGATGGAGCAGTGCTACCAAAAGTTCTAGATCTCGCTTGCATTAATTCATCGAGCTTCTTATCGAGCAGATCCACCTTACCCATATTTTTGATGATAATGTCCATGTTCGCTCAGGCAGACTCGGCTTGAGCTTCATGGACACTGACTCGTTGCTATCTAGGTCATTGGAGCTGGCTCATTGAGGCAGCATTCATCGAGTTCTCTACAAGGGACTCGAACAGTTCAATTGCATTGTTCTCATCCTTCACGAGGAAATTCCCACTACTAGATGCATCGGCCAGGTACCGATGTGTGTTATCCAACACATGGTAAAACATTTGAGCGAGTTGCCATTTGGGTACACCATGGTGTGGGCACTTCCTGAGAAGATCGTGGATCTATCCCAAGTGTCATGCAGCTTCTCTCCAGGGCATTGGGCAAAGCTCATGATCGCAAGCCTCATAGCATTTGTTCGACCAACCCAGAAGAACTTTCAGAGGAATTCGTGATGTAATTCCTCCCAGTCTCAATTGGCCTCCCGATAGTCTTGAACTAATAAGCAGCTTTATCCATGAGAGAAAAGGGAAAAAGCTTTATGAGAATAATTTCGATATCTACATTCCTAGGATGAACCAACTCTGCAATTCAACTCAGATCTTCATTGTGCTGGAAGGGGTCCTCATTCAAGTTTCCATGGAAATGAGTCAAAATTAGACTTATGATATTCGACTTCAACTCGAATGCATCTCCGCTTGTGCGAATCTAGACTTGAGGTGTTATAGTTATTGCTGCCAGATCGTAGAAGTCCCGCAGTTGTTCTCCTTGTGGTGGATGCTGCATCCTGTCAAGTGTTGCAAGAATCCTGTCGATGCTCTACTCATATTTCTATTCTGTTTCCTCGACCCTGGCTTCCAGATGAACCATTGGGTCCTGATTCTTAGGGTCCTAACCAGCTTGAGGACTAGGATTAGCCATCTTAGCTAATCAAGTGGAAGAGGGTTAACAAGAGAGGTCAGGCAAGAATCACCTTTGTTGACTTGGGTTCCTCTTCGAAGGTCCCACAAGTTTAGGTCATAACAACCTTCCTTACAAACACTAACTCAAAGGGTTGGTGTAGTCAAGCAGAACAAGGCTAAGGCCTTATTAATAAGAGTGGTCCTTTAGATCAGATGACTGAATTTTTCTTTTAAGTTCATGTTATTGAAAAATATTCAACGAGAGATCGACTACATGGAATTCCCACCTCTCAAGCTAACTCGGTCAGGTTGGTTACGAGGGGACTACGAGGAAGGTTCTTCCATTGGCTTTCACCTCTGGTTTCGTTGCCCTGCAGCCACGGCCATTTGACACTACCCCACAGGCTTAGAAACCAGGTTTTGCAGGAGAGGTTTGAACTACCAGTAGTTTTAAGCCAAATGCAGTTATTTGATATATTTTCATGCATTTTAACCTGTTTATTTAATTTAGTAAATGATGGGTAGTCCACAAGGTGACTTGCCTCACTGACTAACTCTTGGGCTCATCAGAGCCCAAGTAAGTTTGTGGTCCTATTGGCTCATGCACTTCTAAGTTTTTTCTTTTTTCAAATTGAAGGCCATAATTCAAATGTATTCTCTCAAGAAAGATGGAGTTCAAATGATTTGAAACATGGCAAGAAAATTCCCTTTTCAATAGGCTTTTCAAAGAGTATTTTTCCAAAATTTTTCTATTTCCAACAAGAAGTTTTGAATTTTTAACAAACTAGTGGTCAAATCTAGGATTTAGAACCCAAGTTAGTTTTTCCATTGGAAATAATATCAAATATACTTCAAAAATTTTGTAAAAATATGATAATGAAAGCTAATTTGATTATCTTTCAAACCCCACCAATCATGAGTAAATTTGATTTGTATGTTGTTCGGAATTGATTTCTATATTTCATAAAAGCTTTGTTTTCTAGAAATCTGACCAGTATGTACTCCGCAAATTTTTTAAAATTTCACAGATGGAATTTCCTTTTGAGAAAAGTGGCATTAGAAAGATAATTTGAAATTTTAGCTCCAGTCCAAATTTCAGAATTTGTGGAGTATCAGAAACACGACTATTGAATTTTAAAGATGGAAATAAATTTCTGGCCTAGTTTCTAACAAGAATGTGTACACCTGATTTTCATAGCGCCCACTTTGCCTCGTTTGCCAGTTCGTGTGGTTCAACCGGCAAACATAAATACTATGTTAGAGATGAAATCAAAAGCCACCACTCCTCCCTGGCAACGGTGCCAATTTTGTTCGGGCCGTGGATTGTGTAAAAGATAAATGCATTGTAGTATAGTGTGAAATACGTATTGACAAATAAAGTAATGGAATTGGTGAGTCCTAATCAATCATAGGGAGGCAGAAAGCACTTTTCATTCAATGTACTTATTCTAAATCGAATTACTAAATAGCATAGGCAATGAATCACAATATATATATCAAGCAGAGAGTTTGAACATGAATTACAACTATAACTAGACAATGGGTTGTCCGTGGTGGCCTTCTTGAGAGGTTGAGGCGAGTAACAATGATCCATCGAGGTGGCTCAACGGATGCTTCGAACGAGGATGCAGAGATGGAGGCAGAGAAGATGGGAAGAAGAAGGTAGAGGAGTTGTAGATGGAGGAAGAAGAAGAAATTTCCTTCTTTTTTTTAATCCTTCAAAGGGGACCCTTAGGCCTCCTTTTATAGTTTCTATGAAGCGTATTAAGGGCATCGGAGCCCTTAATTTTGTGCAAAGGCCTTAGGTTGATCAGATCTGTTGATCGGGAGATCAATGGTCATGATTAAGCCTTCTAAATCCTTCTCTATCCACGGTTTTAATCTAGTGCTGACATGGCACAACGTGCACCCTTGGATCTCCATCACACGGTCTCCACTCGCCTGTGCTCGCCTTTGCCTTCTCCCACCCACCGATGGCCTTCAATTGTGCCTCAACTCCTAAGCCATCTTAGCCATCCGATCTCTCGATCAGACGGCATGCGTCGTGCCCTCTCCACTCCTAAGTCACGCATCATCTCATGCATCTTCATTTGACGCTCCTACCCCACCATACGTTCGCACCTCCACCACCCAATGAAGATCCTGAGGTCAATCGTACCTGCACTCAATGCCCTCCCTAATTTCACACTGGGCACTCCTTGAACCCACGTCGGTTGCTTAGGCATGAAGGCACTAACCAACGCACTGTAGATGCATTTGTGTAGAGTTTCCAAATCTCCTTAAGGTCGTTCTCAGCTACTGGATGGATATCCAATGGTTGATATCTCATCCTCGCTTGATGGAGTGGCTGAAGGCAGGCGATGTGGATGCATAGCTGTCGTTGGATGACGATCCAATGGCCTACATCTTTCCTTTTGAGATTGGGACACAGTGAGGGGTGGCTGCGATGGCACCATGTGGCACAATTGTAGCCACCCATCTTCTCCTTATTTCTGATGATGAAGGCCTCCAATTGAGTTGACTTTTGCATTGTTGGATTGTGAACATTGATCCAAATCCATCCGTGTGGTTGGATTTGTCATCTGAGGTTTGGAGATTCTTCAATTTGCCCCTTGGCTCTTGCTTCTTCTATACACTCCCTAGGCTGCCATGGAAGTCTGATTGATGTGATCTTAGAAGCATTTGACTCCCTTCATCGTTCCAAATAGATCCATAAGGTTGGATCAGCCATCCGCAGTCCTTAATTTCTTACAATTATTAATACCTTCCAAGTAGTACATTATTATGTATAAAACATATAAATCATCTAGGATGCAAAGTACGATGTGTATGATTGCAGAATGCCCATAGGTCCTTGATAAACGCCAGTTTATCATCATTCTTATGCATTAAAACAAACCTAGCTCTTAGGATTTTACTCCGCAAACGGGTTTTTGGGCTGCATTTAGGCATTAAATAGGTTAGGCATGCATTGCATTTTTTATTATCTTTTTAATATGTTTTTGTGAGTGTTAGGGATGTATAGATATATAGATCCCTAAAACCCTAGCACTCAAGAAGGCAAATGGTGAAGGAGAAGCCCAGACTAGCTGGAACTCAGCCTAATCAAGCTCACCTCAGCTTGATCCAGCTCACCTCAGCTTGATCCAGCTCACCGCAGCTGGAACCTAGCTTACTTGAACTAGGGTTAGCTCATCCCAGCTCCATTCAGCTAATCTCAGCTGGATGGTAGCTCAAGAGAGTTCACCTTAGCTCACCCTAGCTCAAGTCAGCTCAGATCCAGCTCAACTTAGCTGAGTCTAGCTCATCTCAGCTCCCACTAGTCCACAGGGAGGTCTAGCTAGCTTAGCTAAGTTGACAAGAGTTCACCCCAGCTCAGATCCAGCTACATCCAGCTCCACTCAGCTCCAGCCAGCTGAAGAAGAGCTCATCCCAGCTTAGGAAGCTCAAGTCCAGCTCCTGGGGACTCAGCTTAGCTCAACTCAGTTGAGCTAAGCTACCTTAGCTGCCTTAACCAGCTTGATTCTCCCCGGGAGCACCAGACCTAGCTCACCTCAGCTCATTTTGGTAGAAGCTAGCTCACTTTAGCTTGGCTTAGCAACTAGCAAAGAACTAGCAAGCTAAGCTAGCTAGAGTAGCACCATGCCAGCCTCTTCAGCAGCAGCCAGCTCTAGCTCCAACTCCAGACTTCTTCTCCTCAGCTCCTTCCCCAAAACCCTAGCTCCAACACCGCCTCCTCTACTCCTCCATTAGCTAAGCTAGCTTAGATTAGCTTAGCTTAGCTTAGCTTAACTATGCTCCAACTTCCTTGGCTTGTACCACCCCAAAAACCCACCTACCAACTCCACCCAACTAGCTCCACCTAAGCTCCATATAAGCTAACCTACTTGGCACCAACCTAACCTACCCACCACCTCCAAAAGACACCTAAAAGTGATGCCAAAAACTACCCATAACCACCCCTTAATGGTGCCACTTTTCCCTCCAAAATCCCCCCCTCATCTCCACCACACAATCCCCCTTGAATCCATCTCCACCATCCACCTAACTCCCCTTCTCGAAGACCCCATGTTGGCGCCAACATGGGGGTGTCTCTCCACCACCAAAAGACACCAACACCACCATAACCACCCCCTTTAACACCCCTTGGGTTGGCGCCAACTCACCCAAGCCATAGGATCACCAACCACCCTCATCCTTCCATCCTAGCCCTCCATTTCAAGGGGCACCTTAACCCCCCATCGTATTCTATAAAAAGCCACCACCTACCACCATTTTGGGGAATCCTCCCTTAATGTATTTTCTACCTACATCCACCTATACCTACGCCCAAGGAGAAGGAGTAGAGAAGGAGATTAAAGGGCCACACCACCAGCCCTTTTAGTGCCTTCTTCTCCCCACTCTCTTCAACTTGGGCCACGCCAAGGAGGAGGACTCTTCCACTTCAAGGAGGATGGCCAGGCAAGGGAGAAGGACCTAGGGTGGACATCCACCCTTGGAGAGAAGCTTAGGGCACGCCCCCTTAGGGCTTGCCTTGGAGGACATCACCTTGGCGGAGCACTGCAAATAAGGAGTTGAAGGACTCTTTTCAAGATTAGGAGCCACCAACCTTGGAGCAAGAAGCCCTCTTCTTCACCATCTATCTAGAGGACTTGTGTTTTCCTTTCTTTATGTCAATTTTCTAGTAGTAGAATAATTCCTGTACTAGGCATTTTTGTTAAACACTTTTTTTTTATTATCTAGTTGCCTTCTTTGCAATTTCTTGTTTGCATTTCTATTTGCTTGTTTTTAGCATTCCTCACTCCCTCTCACTAATTATTCTAGGCCTCCACTTGCCTAGAGTGAGCTTAGGGAGAGGCTCTACTTGCCACTAGAAAGTAGTAGTTAAATTGAAGTATAAATTACCTTCCCGTCACCATTCCGCATGTTGTCTTAATTTAAAACAAAAAAATGATATATTGAAAAATACCAAAAAGAAAGTTGAGATTTATTCCGAGCAAGAGAATCAATTTTGCAACCATATTGCCTCCTTGGACGACCCTAGATACTCCCCTATCTAGGAATATAAATTTAAGAGCGAAAGCGGAATTACGCGTTACAACGACATATTTTAACAAACCGCGTGAAATCGCTATCAGTCCTATGATTGCTGTGCAATCACCCAGCTCATAAAATGCACAAAAATTTCAAAACACTTAAGGAAGAAGCAGGGAAGTAGCATAATCTAGGGAGATATACACTAGGTTTGCCCTTGTGTTGACCTAACAAAAATAAAAAGTAGGGAGAGAGCTACCGGTCAGATAGATACACCTTTAGGCAACATTTTTTTCTTTTGGGTCACCTAGGGGCGTAGAAACCCGAAGTCCATTTTAATTGCAGTTGAGTGAGCCTATCACTTTCACAAGATGATGCTTAGTACTAAGAATACTTTTTGAGTCTTGGGTGGATTGGGTAGCTATAAAAAGTTATATGGAAATCTACAACACCAAAAATCCAAAAAGAACTAGAAAAGATACAAAAGAAAAAAATATATATATACTTTGCTTGGATATAAAATAAGGCAAGGACTTGGGCGGTTAGCATTTTGTCAGGTGATGGATCGATTTTTGCTTTCAAATAAGATGATTAAGCTGATTTGTTGTTGTATTTTAAAGTGGTGGAAAATTGACTAATCAAAGTAATTAAAATAACTATTCAATTAGGAGGGGGTCGTGTCCACAGGGAGGCAATGGCCAATATAAACTCACAAGGGTCAAAAATCGATGTTCACTATTAATTTCGTCAAGAGATCGAATCAAAATTGCTTTCATATTAGGTAAACAATACGAGCTAATGCTGAAATAGCAAATTTGCACAGCTAAAAGATATAGTTTGCAATGCAGCACAATCAAATAGTAATAAAATTTCACAATGGCACCAAATGAAATAATTAATACCCACTTCACTGTAGCAATAGGGGAAATATTTCCCCTTGTCCATGCGCATGGAGGATACCAAGGTCGACGTCGAGGCTACAGCCAAAGGTCGAGTGGGCTGAGGGCTATTCGACGATGGTGGTCACATGGCCAATGGTGTTTGGAGGTGGTGGTGGCGAGGAGTGGAGCGGTGCGGACGGTGGTGGCTACAACTCTGTTGCTACTGCGGGCTAGCGCTTGTGAAGGCATGCATGTGAGGAGGCGAGGACAGGGGTCGGCGAGGATGTGCGCAGGCCGTGCGAGTGCATGCGAGTGAGCTGAGCTTGGTCGCAAGTGTTGCTACTGTGGGTTGGCGGAGGAAAGGCGCTCATGTAGAGGACCTACGCGGGTGGTGCGCACGTAGAGGCTGCAGAGCGCGTGGCTGCGAGGGTGGTGTGCATGGCGAATGTAGCTGCTGTTACTGCACACTGCAGGCCGCACAGATGAGAGGGGAAACTGCTATGTGCAGAGGGTGCAGTGCTACTCAAGGGATGCACGCAGGTGGGTGCTGCACGTAGAAGGGGGGGCCACAGACTACGTGGGCATGCAATGGGAGGGCTGGTTGCACTGTGGTCGCTGAGATGGTTGCATGCAGCAGCTGAGGGGGTTGCTGTTGGGTGTGCACATGCAAGCCGAAGACGCGGTGTGGCGAGAGGTGCAGTGGTGATGATGGGTTCCTTGAGCAACAGTAGAAGTAGATGAAGAAGAAGACATTGTTGAAAGATCAGACATCTGGGAACATTCCCAGACATCATAAATGAGCGTGGATAGTTCCTGACGGTGGTTACCGGCAGTGGTTGCTGGTAATAACTGCGTGGCCTTCAGCTACACGCTTGCAGTAAGCTGCACAAGCCACTGATGGCACAGTGGTCTGTCACCCTACCTGCCCGCGATGGTGTGGACTTGAGCACACAGTTGAGGCTGATAGTGTTGATGTGGAGGAGAATTTGATCTCCGTGGAGTGGTGGGTCAGGTATGGTGGCCTGCTGTGCTAAGGATGCAGGAACCCTTCTTTTATGTTTGCAGGAACGTGGAGAAGATGGAGAGACAACGACATGCAAGATCCACTTTCTTTGGCCATTAAGGCACTCCATTGTTTGGAGGTCGTTGCTGCAGAGAAGGGAATAAATAATAAAAATATTGGTTTATTTATGTATAAACCCTCAATAAAATGTTAATGCATTTAACATAACCTAAAGACTAATGCATGTTATTCTAATTCATGCTAAATAATTTAAATAAGGAATGCATACAAGCAAATATATATAAACTAAATTATTTATATTTTAATGCATGCTATGTATATGCTAATATTAATGTAATGCCTAGGCAGTTAAGTAATTAGCCCACAAATATGGGCTCATCCAATGCCCTCATGCCTAATTTTTGCTAGTCCCTAGCAAATTCAAGCAACAACCCAACTCTTCAAGTGGACTAGCCAACCCAATCGGTCTTCCCTTTGAAACAGTTTAAGTTTAGACTTTAGACCTATGGTCCCAACTTGTTGCTAAGTTATAGACTAGGTCGGCTAAAGACGAGTTGCAGGCACAGGTTTCCTTGATTTCTTACAACACCCTAGGGTTTATTGGTCCTAGAGCTTAAAGCATCCATGCATGTGCATTGGTCTGAGTTATTTGAGGTTGGTTTGATTGCCAACTAGGAAAGAGAGTAAGAAAGAGATTTTTTTTTTTTAACATATAATTTTTTTATTTGATTCCTTTAAGTCTAACCTTCGATAAGCTGTCAGCGTGGTCTATGTCAAATTCATTGTCTCCATCTCCGAACCTCAAAGGGTGCCTAGCTTTCTATGCTTTGAGATAGCATTGCCCATAGCGACCCCAAGAACTCCTGGCAATCAACACATCGGGATAGTTTCACCCATGGATTTCTAAAGCGAATTCAGGCCTGTGGCAATCGGCACTTCGAGATAGGGCCGCTCATGGTACCTGAAACGCACAATGCGCTTACATGCCCCTAGTAGGATGGATATCCTAAGAGACAAGCACCGAGGAGGTGACTTGTTATCATCACATCCTCAAGGTGAGCATATACTCCACCTCTCCTGTGGCAGGAACTCTTCCAATCAACCTATGTTTTCAAGCTTCTCCTAAGTCAGAACTAAGAGATGCAAAATTTTTTTCCAAGAAAGGAATTAAGGTTATCATTATTTACACAAGACAAAGTGTGTGTGAAATGTGGATGGTTGGGTTACGAGGACCCATTAACCAAAAGGTAGAAAAAGACATCAAGTACTACCCAGCTTTTAACTCAATCCCTAACTTTCCTTCCTCAACCTCTTGAGGAATGGTTTGCAACTTAACTCCTACTTGAGTTTTTTTCAAGTCCACAAAGAACCCTAAAGGTCTAAAGCTAGTAGCTCAACTTAGCCTCCAAGTCAAATCCTAGAGTCAACTTAGTCTATCCAAAAGTTCTAGTCTACTTAATAATGCAGGGCCAGCCAGTTAAGCTCAATAATGCAAAATGTTTTTCTTTTTCCTTTTTTTTAAAAAAAATAATGCAAAATGCAAATGCAATGCATAATGTTTTAACTAAATGCATGAATACACTGTGTATAAATGCTATGTACAGATGCCTCAGGTCCTATCCCCCCATGCCTAGTTCAAACAATGTCATTGAAAGTAAAATGGCCAAGGGAAGATGTTTGATTTGCCCCTATTTGTGGGCTATTTAAGTATTCAAGTGCTTAGACATTAAGTTAATTCTAACATTTAGATAGCATACATTAGGATGTAAATAAATTAATTCATATTTTTTTTATATTAAATGCATAATTCATCTGTGGCATCCATATCCAAATGCATTTAAAACTAACCTAGAATTGCATGCATTTGATTACTTAATTAATTAGGTGCTTGACATACATTGTTTCAATTAACAAAGAAGTTACGGAGTTATGTATAAATAATCCAAATTATTTTATTATTATTATTATTCTCCATTTGAACCTAACCACTTAGACTCCTCCTACTCCACCTGTGCATTCACTCATCTAGCATTCACTGGACAGTGGATCTCCTCCCACTTTGAATTTCAAATCTTTGTTGCCATAGCTACAAAGGCGGAGGAACGGCTGCCATTCAGTGGTGGCCTCCATCTCCACTCCTCACCATGTAGAGAACTTGTTCTCATCCACTCCATTACCATCGGCCAACTGCGGTAGAGCTTCGCCACCATCGGCGTGCAGGGTGATAGCCCACACTACCATCGCAAAGCTCCGTATTATAGATCACCTCCCCTGATGACCACCACTGCTCACGTTCTCTCTCACTTAGGACGTTTCTGCCTTTGTCCATGCATCATGCCACCACCAACATTCGCTCGTGTCCTCCTTCCTACACATGGCCAGCAGGCGTCCGAGTGTGCAGCAGTGTGCAACCAACTACATGTGCCTCTTTACTCCTCTAGCCCACGCGACCGCCCTCCAAATCCACCGCAGTAGTCATGCGCACGCCCTCACTGTGCTTCCTCCCCATTCATGCACGCACACAATGCTCGCAGCAGGTGCACTGTGCACGCCCTCCTTGTAGAAACTCCTCATAGCAACTTCACTAGCAGCAGCAGCACTATGCACACCCCCTTGCTGCACCTCCGCCCCACAAATGCAGCAGTGCACGTCCTTTAGTAGCTCTACCCATGCAAGTCCGCTCGCTGCACAACCGCTTGTGCTCACCTCTAACAGCTACGGCAGGTAGCGCATGCGTTCCCCCATGCCTCTTCACCTTCAGCCTGCACAACCCTCTCATTGCCTACGCACACCTCCATTAGCGCACGCCACCGTCTCTGTAGTTGTCACGTGCAACCATCTCTGTTCCTTCCTCCCCGCAGGCAGCAAATAGGGGTTGCACCAGCACCGACCATCCATTCCTCCACATCGCCGCCATCTCTGACGGCCATCTTTCAAACCACCACCACCATCGGAAGCGATTCGGAGGTCTTATCCTCCATCGTGAATCTCACCTCTAGCAGTGGCCTGCCAAGCACACACGCCAAGCATGAAGGGAATCCCTTGTTCCACTCTCAATTAATAATTACATTAGCTGCCATTGTGAGTTTTTTATTAGTATTGTATTGTGTCACATTGCAAAATATATCCCTTAGATGTGCGTAATTGCTATTTCGGCATTAGCTCGTGTTGTTTACTTAATCTGAAAGCGAATTTGGCCTGATTTCTTAACAAAATCAATAGTGAACATTCATTTTTGATATTAATGAGTTTAATTAGGCGATTGTCTCCCTATGGATACGACCTGCTCTTCTACGAGTGGTTTAATTTTTAATTGTTTTGATTAGTCGATTTTCCACCACTTAGAAATACAACAACAAATCTTCTTAATCATCATTTTCAAAAGAAAAAATCAACTCATCAAATGTCACCGTTGCCGAGGAGACAACAGGATTAATTAAATCGCATTCATTCATACGTTCATATTGATTTAAATTTTGAATCATATTTAACTCTAGATCTTTTTATTCTAGTGCTAGTGCAACGATCTGCGACACACATTCTACGACTCACCATCACACCAGCCATCGTGAGTGGCGACCCTTGATGTCGATAGAGGAGAAATTATGTGAGCCACCTTGCAAGGAACCAGATTTCCAGAGAAAGGACAAGGACGTGACGATCATCTCTGTACATTTAGTCGCTGATTTGATTAGAGTAGGATTAAGACTTTAGACTTAATTTTCCTTGCACATTTTGGTTTGAGACCCTTGTTCTGGGGTATAGTTGTGGGGTTTGTTCGCCAACTTTCTTTCAGGCCCGTGTTGGATAACTTTTTTGGAGCCTATTCCCTTTTCTTTAGATTTTTACTTTCTTTTGTGGATTGATTTTATTTTTCTTCCTTGTGCATAAGTAGCTAAGAAAAAACAAAAATAAAAAAAAGACACGAGCTGCCTGCTAGAAGCTTCCTGCCTTAGGATGACCATTATGGTGTGAATGAGCAACCTCTAGTTTTATTTTGCTTGAATATGCATGCATCTTGCATTACAGATTGCTGGAGGAAAGGTACGTCCTCTTTTTTTGAATTCTATATTGTTCACACATGTGCATTTGGATTTAACTACAAGCCACCTAATTGAATTGAAGAGATCTAACAAGTTGTGAAATATTTTATTGATAAAGGACTTTAAGTTAAGGAGGAACACTGAAAACCAAGGACTTAAATTGAGACATTGTGCTGCAGTTCAAAATTCAAAACTCAAAATTTTTACGGTGTATGCACACTTGTATCTCTTGCACCACGACATGCATTTAGACACTCCTAGGTCTTGCAACAACTAGGACAAGAGCCCTCTTACCGTTGGATTTTGAAGTGTTCGGAACTTGAGATAAAAGGTTTTGTAAATCCAAAGAAGGGGATACCCTGTCATGGATTTTTGGGGGTAGTTAAGAAGCACCGCAAAAGCACAACTTCAAGGGAAGGCTTAGGCCTACTTGCATCCCTCGATCTTCCGTCTTTGGAGTTGCTCTACCATTTGAGATTTAGGGAAGAACACCTAAGCTCCAGCTTGGTCTTTTTAGGCATTTTGAAGGTAGATAATAGGTGCATAATTGATTGGGCAACTTGCTTTGTCACCTACAATTTGAATTAAAGTCAAAAGTCTAAATTTGTAAAGACCTAACAAGCCCTTTTGGATTGCGTTTGTAGTGCATGTTTGGTAGGTGATCTCTAAGGAGACAACTTGTGTTTGATCTTGAACTTGAAAGAATCTTAAGAAGGAACCTCTGAAGAGAAGAAATGGTTGGTGAAAGAAGCCTTAGGAAATATTTCATTCTGACCAATCAAAATGGCCCTGGACTACGTAGACCTGGTTGGGACAATGCTTATGAGATCACAAGCAGTACCACATCCAAGCCTCCCTCCTTTTATGGTACTGCTTGGGAAGACCCTTATAAGCATATAGAGAAATTCATCGAGGTCTGTTCCATAGTGAAGCTGCAAGGCGTTACTAACGACGATCAAATGTGCACCCTCCTTCCTTTCTCCCTCAAGGACAAAGCCAAGTATTGGTAACATACCCTTGATGATATTAACACTTGGGATGCCCTGAAGGAGTTTTTGAAGAAGTACTTCCCCATGAGCAAAACAAATAACTTTACGAGGGAAATTATGAGTTTTGTTCAAAAGGATGGGGAAGCTTTCCATGATGCGTGGGAGTGCTTTAATGACCTGTTGAGACTTTGCCACATCACCGGGTGCTTAAGTGGCAACTGGCTGGAAGGTTCTACATTGAACTTAATGATTTGCATAGGCAGACTATGGATGGCACCTATGCAGGAACCTTTCTATCTAAGGCTGAGGATGAAGCTTGGAACCTTTTTGATACTTTGAGTGAGAAATCTATTCACTTGAATTCTGCCTGCATGGATAGAAATCCTAGTCTCATGCAAAGAAAGTTGGAGGAGAATGAGGTAAGGGACACCCAGAATTTAGCCTATCAGATTTAATTGTTGAATCAAAACATGGAAAGTCTTATGTCGAGCCTAGGCCAATTGGTATCTGGCAAATCCACATCGCAAGCTTCTGAATGCTCCATTTTCCAAGGGAATAAACATGCCACTGTGGATTGCCACTTGGCCTCCCAATTCCGTAAGCTTGTACAGGTGGATCTGAATGCTGCTCAAGGGTTTCGTCCTAGACCTCGTAATGACCCTTTCTCCAACACTTATAATAAGGGATGGAGGAATCACCCAAACTTTTCCTGGAGACAAGGGAATGTTTCAAATTTAGGGAATTATAAACCACAACCCTTTCAAGATCAACAAATGAACCAACCTCAAACCTTTGCCCAACCTAAGACCTCTGAGATGGATGAATTGAAGGCAATGTTGAGAACTATGCAAGAAAGTAAAAGTGCCATCATCCAATCTCTTGACAAGGCTATACATGAAATGAAATCGTAGATAGGATGCCTTGTTGAGGCCATTAGACAGAGGGAAACTGGGAGGCATCCCAGTGCTGCTGAGAAGAATCCTAAAGGAAATGGTATTGTCTTTAGGGAGCATGCCCTGGCAGTGACTATTCTAAGGAGTAGGAAAGAAATTTTCAAACTTGATGCTCCTATAGTCTCACCCTCTGAAAAACCATCCACCCCAACTTTCGCCACCACTAGAGAAGACTTGCCCAAATCTCCACTAGAAATCACCTCACCGGAAGAAGTTGCCCCCATTCCACCCCTTCCTCGACATGATAACCCTTCCACCAAGAGATCAAGAGTGCCCTTTCCAGAGCGCTTATCCACCTCTGGGCATACTTCTACTGGCTCTTTTGGAACAAAAGATAAGACAGATAAGATCATCGAAACTTTCAAACAAGTGCAAATTAAACCACCTTTGCTTGAGGCTATCAGTAAAATTCCATCTTATGCTCGCTTCTTAAAGGACTTCTGAAAGAAAAGGTGGCAATCTAGGAAACAGGTCCAATCAAAAGTTGTCCTACCTGATTTTGTTAGCTCAATTGTTTAACATGGCACACCCTCGAAACTTAATGACCCAGGACCTCATACATCTCGGTGGTTATTGGTGACTTACAGATTAATGAAGCTCTACTTGATCTGGGTGCGGGAGTGTATGATTGCACAGCAAGGATGGGTCCTAATCAACCTAAATAATGTTTGAACCTAGCTTAATTTGTGGATATTGCACTCATATCTTATATATCATGCATTGCATCAGTCTATTTAGAAAAAGATGAGATATCCTGCTATTTAATGGTTTTTATTACTATTTGCAGGTAATAAAGTGATCTAGGATGAAGGAGATAGTGGATAAAGCAATAAAGGAAGAATAAGACTAGCCCAGATAAGAGGGGTGAGGAGGATAGCATTATCCCTACCCTTAGAAACCCTAAGACAGCCCTCCCAAACCCAAAACAACCTCCATTAGGGCACCCTAGCCTCAAAACCTAAGCATGGATAGCACTATCTATGTCCTTATCCACCCTATCCCTCTCCCAAACACTTAGGAACTGAAGCCCACATTAGAAAACCTAAAACCCACTCTCCAACACCTTTTAGGACATCCAGAAATCTGGCTGGACATCTAATGTCTACAGAATAACAAACCAGGAAGGTAGACCTCATAGTGAAATAGAATTGGACATCCAATTTATTGTCCAGATGTCTAATTTTGTAGTATAAGACGTCTGACCACTATCCTGGAGGTCTGATACTGCTGTCTAGTTCCTGATTTTTATTCTAGAAGCTTGATTTTGCATATTTTGACCTAGGAAACCTAATTAGAGACCTCCTAAGCCTAGTGCACTATCCATAGCCTGACTTATCCTATTCCTAACCCTATTTAACAATCCCATGCCTAATTGGGTGCATCTACAGTTGATTGGATGCACCTGAGCCCAATTAGATCCACCCAAGATCTAATTGACTCATACCTATATGGTTACCCTAGCCTAATCACATGCACACATCCTATTAGACTTGACCAAGACATAATTAGGTTCACTCCTACCTGATTAAACTTTTTTAAGAGTAATTTGGTCCACACCCACTTAATGTAGGTTTACCCAACCAAGATTCACCAAGCCCACTACCCTATTCCACGAAATGACACCTACACATACATACACTTTCCTAAATCCCACTTGCCCATTCTAGCCCTCCTTAGTTGTTCAGTAACCTAGATCCCACATTGGTGGCACTTGCTATTTTGGGAGCCACCAAAAGTGGTGACACTTTTGAAATGGAGAGGCCTTCCCATAAAAGCCAAGGAGAGAAGAGAGCCACAAAATTTATTCACTCGCCCATCCATTCTCCTCCCACTTGCGACACCCTCCCACCCTCCAAAACCCTAAGGCCGTCCTCCTCTTCCAAAGCCCCCTCCAAGCATAACTAAAGAAGAAGCTCCTCCAAGGCATTTTCATGTGGGCGGCAAAAAGATGGAGAGCACTAGGGTGCAACATCCTCTTCTCCTCTCTTCAATTGGGTGTGTCCTTTCTTCTCCATAGAGAGGACACATCCTCCTTTTTCTTCCTTTCAGATGGCCATGAAGGCTCACGGATAGCCTCTTGTGGCCCGCCATCTCTTATTGGTAGGCATGTAGACGGGTTTGTATGCCCATGGTCCATCCTACACCCTCACACATAGTCGATGGTCTTAGTGGAACTTTCCAGCATGAGGGATTTCCTCTATTTATATGCTTTCTAATATAGATGTTAATTGACATTTGTTTCTATGCATAAATAATATTGTGTGATTATTGCTTCTGTGATTGCTTGTCTCCATGTTACTTAGGTTTGTCACACAATGCACGACCACCACGGTCCCACTTAGATCCACGCAATCACTTAGGTTTTCACTTGGACATCTAGATCTAAGTTTCATTTCGCTTTTAAAATAAAATCGAAAGCACTAAAAGAGAACAAAATACAAAAAGACCAAAAATATTAGGTTAGATTAGGTTTAGGTTAGAAAAGCAGATCCAATTCTCCACTCATTTTCACGCCTCCCAGAGACGAATGACTGGGACTCAAGTTCTAAAAAGAAAAGAAAACAATGCGAGTTTCATTATTATAAATACCTCTGTCAAGGGGATTTCGCAACTATACAACGATTTCCAACGGTTTCAAAACATGCGAAAATGCCTCTTGTCAAATGGTGTTGTTGCCAATGGGGCAACGTGCAAGTTTAGATTTGGATTTGTTTAACTTTTTATTATTTTGATTGTAGGGGTGTCAAGACGAGGATCTGCGCACAGATCGACCCGTGGTGAAGACAACAGGCATTTTCTTCATCCTCTATTTGTTGCTTTCTTAGGTTAAAAAAAATCAAAAAAAAATATATAAAAAATTTCAAATTCAAATTTTTGGATTTGAATTTACAAAAAGAAATTTTCTTTCTTTGGCGTGTGTTTTAACTTGGAAACTACTTAAATACACCAAAGTCAGATTTGGAAATCCAGCCAGAAATTGTTGATGATTTTAGAAACTTTACTACTGTCAAATTAGGCATCGAAAAATCTTGGGATCCATTATGATATTAGGTTTTCAAACCAGCTTTCGAGAGGCACCTTTTATTTGGAAAAATTTGCATTGTAAGAATTTTAAAAATTCACACAGTGGAAGGGGGTCAGAATAGTCTGCATTCTAATTTTATATAACTTTAAACGTTAGTTCTAACAACTACATAAATTAGATCTCTTTGAAATTTGTGGGGTTGGGAAGCCACTGAAAACTTGTTGTCTCTATAAATTTTCAAGAATTTTTCATTTTCCTTTTGTACTGTTTCAAATTGAATTACTCACAGGGGGCCTATCTGGCCTATTTGACCTCTTGACACAAAAAATTCTTGAAAAATAGTATGAAATAGTAAACATATTAAAGAAATATTCCTGGAAAAACTTATTGAAAAAAACATCTCTACCAAACTTCATCTTATTTTGATTTATTTAATGATTTGGGGAATGATTTCAAGTCAGGCTAAGGTCTGACTGTTGATTGTTAGTAGAAGCATAAACCCTTGGTGTTTCACATTAGGGTTTAAATTTAGAGACCGAAAACAAACTCATCTGAGCCTGATTTGTGTGTGATTGCATGAGAGGGGATCTGATTTGATTGGTCGTCCATCCCTTCACCCACTTGAACTGAAATAAATTTACATTTCAACCTAGGCAACCAATTAGATCTATTTCACTTAGTGGTGGTGCATTAGGACCATTGTTTTCCTTGATTGGGTTGCACCACTTCTACCTTATTGGAGTTAAAAGCATCATATAGACCTCTCTGATATTAGGGTTTCGACACTAAGGTAGAGCACATTTGCATTCCATTCTTAAAGGAAATTCATATAACAAATTGGGACTTGCAAAAACTATTGCGTGCTCCACCACAACCTTGTTTGAATTGACTTAAACAAGGAAACCCTATTAGAAAAAAAAATTGATACAAGTACTTGAACAATAAAATCCACTGCACCAACTAAAGCTTGTATTGAAAATCCTTTATCAGTGCACTTCACACTCCAAATCCAATTTTAAGGACAATCACATTCCAAGAGCACTCTAAGCCCAAGCTTAAAACTAACTAGACGTGCCCTAGGTAGGACAAATTTACTTGGTAACAAAAAATTAATTGGCTAAAATTCAAGGCCTTGTCTATTTGGACAAATTGGTGACAACAAAGATCAGTGCGGTAACCGCGTTAACCTCTAGTGGTGTCTTGCCATGAGAGGTGTCCTAGGGGGTCCCACCATCCTGGCCAGCCAAGTAATTCAAGGGTTAGTTTAACCCAATTCCATTTCAGGATGCCAGGTTTAGATCCAATTAGGGTATACAATTTAAGGCTAGCTTGTTTGCTTGAATTGGGGCTCTCTCATCTTTCTTCTTAGGCCTTTGCTTTAATTCCACCAGCCCCTTGTAGCTGGTTGTGTCTTCCTACGGAAGACTATCTCTTATCTCTATCTGCATCTTTTCTCAAATATCCATGAACCCATAACATTCTTTTGACGCTTAGGGTCCTCCATCTCCCAACCCAACCATGATTTCGACTCCTGCTGGTTGGGAGACTCATCGTAACCAGCTGGGATATGATCATCCTTATCCCCCAGCTTATCTAGAGCCTGAACCTCATGGATCCGACCCTTATCTAGATCAGAACCAATTGAAAGCCATTGTTGCTAAATTTCGAGAATATAACAAGGACTATACAGATCAATGTGCCAAGCTCCTGGAGCAAATTAGATGATCTCAAGTACAGGACCACATAACAGGTTTTCAATCAACTCCCTCTATAGTCAACCCCACTTAGGGTGATACACCTATTGATTCATATCCGAATTCTTATAACCCTGCGTGGAGAAAAAATCTTGATCTTTCATGGCCACCATAGAGACCAACTCAGACTGAACACCAATCTAGGCCAGCCTAGTATTCCACTCAATCCACTTTAGGGCAACCATCTTGTCCAACCCAACCCACAACCACCCTTGAAGATATCAAGAACATTTTGTTGGACTTTGACAAGAAAAATTAAGAAAGGTTGACTAAGCTGGAAAATCATGTCAAATCTCAAGGGGATCAAATCAAGAGACTTTAGGAATCACTTTATCCCCAGATGCAAATACTTTTTCACTTCTATTCTCCACCTATTCTTCCGACCCCTCCTCTAATCTATCATACATGCCATTGTACAGGGGCCAACTCTTTGGCCTCTAAAAGGAAGAGAAAAGTTAAGAGCCCACCCAAACAACCTAATTCATGCTCAGCCAAAAATAATAAGACCAAACCCACATCCAGCTCTCCTCATACTCTAGGGACAAAAAGAAGAAAGAGGCTTCTGAAGTTGATTTGACCTATTTACACTTTCCTGAGGCCTTAAAGAAAGAGACAAAAAAAAAAGACTTGCACACCTAAAGAGGTGGTTTTATCAGTTAACATAAGTGCATTTGTTTCTGGCACTCTACCACCCAAAAAGACTAACCCTGGAAAACCATTCATATCTTGTGCCATCAAGGGATTCACCTTTAATAGAGCCCTTGTAGATCTAGGGTCTTCCATTAGCTTGATTCCTACCACCCTTTTTGACTGCACTAGACTTGGACATTTGCACCACACACCTGCAACCTTTAGAATGGCAGATGGCTCCATCAAAACACCTAAGGGGGTAGTTTAGGATGTGATCATCAAAGTGCAAGGTCTTAATTTTCCAGTTGATTTTATTATTTTGGACATGGATATATTGGAAAAGCTAAGTAATTCACCCATCATTCTGGGTCGACCTTTCTTGGCTACAGCCAATGCATGGATTGACTGTCACTCAGGATCTATAGGGATGAGTAGCGGCAATGAGAAGATTCACTTTGATATTTACGCTGCCACTAAGAAAACAAAGTCAGGGTATTTTCTGGATGATACGGAAAGTGAGTCGGAGGGTAATTCGAAAGAAACAATGACAATTGACACTTGGGTAGAACCACATGACCCAAATCAACAATCCACTAGATCACATAAGTCACCCTCAGTACCAGACCAAATCATTGATAGTGTGGTTGACTATCTTGATCGACCTAGCCCAATTCAAACCCCTGCCCGTTGCAATGAATCCCAGATTACTCAATTGATCAAAATGATTCATGAAATAAAATAAGCTAGTGCAAGAGAATATGATGATATAAGGAAAGAGCATCATAGAATCCGGAACGAGCAACAAAAATCAGAAATGTTTGAATTTGGGTCAGGTGTATCGCACCTGATTTGTGATTCGGTGGTAGTCATGCAAGATTCTATTGATCAAATACTCGAGGTGGATGATATTGATAATCTTATTAAAGTCGGGAATGGAGATTTATTTGAGAATCTTGATCTTGATTTAGGGCCTAAGTACCAATCATTTCATTTTGAGGAACCAAGTAATAAGGGACCTGAATATGATTTTGTTATATTTGAGAATACCCATGGAGACATTGATCAATTAGTTCAAATGATCTCATAGACATAGCAACAAAATCAAAAAGACTGTAGCAACTTCTCAATCATTGATTCAGCCCATTCCACTTTCACAGAGGGACTCACTACTGAATCTAAAGGCCAATTTCATCTAAGTGAGAAGAAGGAAATATCTCCTTATGAAAAGGATATTCAAGAGATTGAAATACAGTTGGGGATAACATATGATGAGTTATCATAGGAAGCTAAAAATTTTGGGGAACCATGTGATAATTGGGAATTGGCATTGGAAAATTTGGAAGAGATAAAAGAAGAAGATGATACCCAAACATCTTTTGTAGAGACAGAGACTGATTAGTGGACCTTGATTTCTAGATCTGACCACATCACTTGGGTCATGCCTTCCATTCATCACCATTATCAGGACCCATATGATTTCACCCTACATGACTCCACCCATACCCCTACCACCCACATTCTCTCCATCACCTCTTCGAGATGCCTTCATATTCATTTCTTCCAGGCACCTGTATTTATCTGTCCTTCTTCTGTAGCATCTGGGTGCAGATAATCCCAAGCCCGATGTACATATTTTTTCGATTATTTGGACTTGGAATTCATGGATAGCTGGTCCGCATTTGCGGCTTGCTATTGGCGAACCAGATTAAAATTCTTATCATTTTACTTGCCATTCTCAATAGTGTATTGACATATCCTTTTTGAGTGTATACCCAACTGGAGGCGTTAATCTCAGCACCTATATATAGCATATTTTATTTGTCATATTTTTTGTGAATATTCAATTTTAGGTGTTGGAATAAGCAGAATGTCAAAATTTAGGGGCTATTCCAGGTGATTTCTAACCTTTTACCCCTGTCTTAAGTAATTTTTCATTATATTCATGCATAAGGACATGTAAGAAAGTAGGATTGGGGGGTTAGTAATTGTAAACTGAAAATTTTCCTGCCAAAAACTAGGAAAAATATTTTGTACATCATGCTAATTGCACTTTAGGGTCGTCAAATTAAGAACAACTGACTCCACCTCTAATGTTCGCATTGGAGCTAAAAGCCGTTCCCAATAGCCACTTTCGACTTATCCATTCGCCATTTTGCTCTAAATTTAGGGTCAACCAGTATATAACCCGAATTAGGGAAATTTTCGAAGTGCAACTTTGAAAGGTTACAAATAGTATTTATATACATTGCATTCAAGAATAGGATTTTTGTTAAGAGAATGTATTAAGGATTTCATCCTCTAGTTGATTCCTGTAATCTAGAATCCAATATAATTTTCACTCACATGTAGATTTTGCAATGGATTCATAGTGAAGATGATGAACGTCTTCAGTTTGTTGAGAAGCAGTGCTTCTTTTCCTGAACTTGTTGACTGCGGAAAACTACACATTTGCAATTGGATTTGAAAACCCGTTGTTGTAGTTCGAGTTGTGAAGAAATTCGTTCAACAAATAAGATTTATATCAAAAAATCTATACAGAAATTCCGGGTCGAATACAAGGAGGTTACATCGATCAAAATTCGTAGTTATATTTTTTTGTATTTTTATTTAAAGGGTGAAATAATCGTAATGGAAGCAATATAAACAATAAGAGAGAGAGAGAAGGAACAATCACTTGATATTGAATAATGATTTCACAACTAAGAAACTGAGAAAAGATTACACTAGAAAGCAGGAAATTGTTACAACTAGAAAGTAGAAAAATTCTACTCTAGAAAGCGAAAAAAGAAGGGAGAGAGAAGTTATCCTCCTCGACGATCGCTTGGAGGACGAGTCGGATGGGACAATGCACTAAAGACAAGGAACGGAGCGGGAAGAAGGAGGATGAGGTTGGAGGAACAAGAATGAAGCAACATGTCATCATCGTTGTGGGATCCGCTTTAGGAACAGGGGTGAAAACTTGATTTTAGCTCTTGAGGAGCATCACAGGTGTGGGACAAGCTTCTCTTAAGCTTTGGAGAGGGAGAGAGGAGAAGGAAGGGATGAAAAATTTGTAGGGTAGGGATCTCTTTTTATAGTTGCAAGGAGTGGGGGCATTTTGGACATTCCCACATCAAAATATTAATTTAGGACCTTTAGTGATGGATAAATCCATCACAAAAGGCCTGAACGTGGTCGATGTGTGCGTGTTGCACATGCATCCCCTCACCTTCGCACACTCAACGAATGCGCATGTTCACGCACGCTCAGTCGTTTGATCAAGGGATTGAACAGCTTAAACCGCTCCTCACTAATGTCGCACGCCTGCGTGCGATCGGGCATTCACGTTATGCATCTGATCGTTCGTGGGCACTGTCGGCTGATCCGCACCACTTGATGTCAATTGCACAGCTGTGATGGCGTGCCTGCACCCGCTGCCCCTCTGAATTTGAATCACAGCACGGCTCGAACGTGCGCCCTTCGCTCGTGAAGGGGTGCTCAACCGCTGTGTTGTGCTCTTTCTTGAGGAGAGCGCATGATTTGTCCGCGCGTGATCTACGGCTGTTGGATGGCGATCCAAAGGCCCAGATTCCTTGAGCGGGTGAAGAAGAGAAGTGGAGGTGGGACCTTGGGGCTGATTGGGTGGCTAGGATGGCATCACGTGGCACCATCTTGGTTGTCCATCTTCTGAGTGTTTTAGATGGTGCCACTGGTGTTGGATTGGATGGATTTTTGCACCATTAGGATGAGATCATTGGTCCGAACCCATCCATTCGGTCGGATTTGTCGTCTGAGGTGTAGATTAACACCATCCTCGCCCTTGATCTTTAGGGTTCCTCGGTCACTATCTGGTGCTACAGATGTCCGATCAGGGCGATCTTGGAGTTGTTGAACTCCAATCGTCGCCCTAATTAGATCTATATGGTTGGATCCTAGATCAGAGGCCCCGATTAACAAGTTTCCCTATTCCTGGCCATAAAAGGAGATAATTGACCCACATTTTATTCAGACTAACCTAAATGCAAGATGATGCATGTTATGCAATATTTATAGTATGTGATGGAATTCTATACTTAAGAACAAGCATAAATAGACAGTTTATGTGATATAAACATGTTTACATCAGAACCCCTTGAAAGTGTTTTGGGAGTCAGGCAGATTTCTTCCAAAAGTCCACCAAATAGTGTAAGGTGAAAGTAGAGTGTACTGGTGCTCTAAGATTAGTGTATGGAATCTAGAATCCTGGATAATTAGGAAATGATACTCAGAGATTAGGCATAGTTTTCTCCCTTGGATCTTGCGTATACATTTTTGCAGGAAATTTTGAGAGCCACCAAATAAGGCAAATATGTAGAGAGCGAGTTTTCATAAAACTAGGACTAAGGTGAATGGTTGTGACCATTCTTTATGGAATCCTCAACTGAAGGAGGGTATTGATGTGAAGGTCAAAAATACACCATCCTATCCACTTTTCTCGGTGTCATGAGTAGGCACTTCCACCAAATAAGCCACTCAATGTCTCTTGAGTACCACCAATCCCTAATAATGCCTCCTCAATAAAGTTCATGAATGTATGCTAGCATGTGTTGTGTTGAAAAAAAAAATTATACATAGAAAGAAAATGGGAAAAAAAATGAAAAAAAAGAAAAAAAGAAAATTTGAAAAAGAGAAAAAAATTAGAAAAAAAAGAAAAGCAGAAAAAGAGATTGAGTATTTAGTGTTTTCAATTGCATTGAGGTAAAACCAGAAAATAAAATTGCGATCCACCAAATAAGGCCTTAACCCACCTTTTCTGTGTTTCTGACCACCCGAATATTGGCCGACGAATTCTAACTTAGTGTTAGAGTTATGGGAACTCAATTAAAGTGTTAATGCCAGGTGAGACCATCAAATACGGGCCATAAGTGTGAATCTGGTGAGATTGTGAGCTCTAAGAAAAAGAAAGAAAAGAAAAAAAAAAGAAAAAAAGAAAAAGAGAATGAACACAAAGGAACCAAAAGAGAGCACAGTTTTTCTCGTCTTTCTTTGAGTTGAGTTACTTAATAATTTGAGAACCTAAATTCTATATTACTAATTTCTATGTAGCACCAAGTGAGAGTGAACCACCAAATAAACACATCCATTTCTCCCTGAGATTCTCTACCTGAGCTTAAAGTCGGGGTGGAACCCAAAAAAATATCTTGGATACCCCGAGGAAAGAAGTTCACCTATCCCGCTAAAATTTTATTAGGGTCAAGCACAAACATTAGAGGTGAATTAGGTCTTTCACTCGAATCCATCGCGAAAGCTACATAGCTACACTTTCATGTATCTCTATTTCAAGATTTCTAGATAAAACAAGAGGAGAGAAATCTTTAGTCAATCTCTTGGATAAAAAGAATAAGCGGTCCTTTAGGGATTGAATTGGTAAATAACTTAGCCACTCACTTAGTCTTGCATTTGCTAGGGACTAGCAAAGTTTAGGCATGGGTTTTGATTGCACAGCAATCATGGGTCCTAATCAACGTAAATAATGTCTGAACCTAACCTAATTTGTGGATATTGCACTCATATCTTGCATATCATGCATTGCATCAGTCTATTTAGATTAAGGTGAGATATCCTACTATTTAATGATTCTTATTACTATTTGCAGGCAATAAAGTGATCCAGGATGGAGATAGTGGAATAAAACAATAAAGGAAGAAGAAGACTAGCCCAGATAAGATGAGTGAGGATGATAGCCTTATCCGTACCCCTAGAAACCCTAGGACAACCTTCCCAAACCCAAAACAACCTCCATTAGGGCACCTTAGCCTCAAAACCCAAACATGGATAGCACTATCCATGTTATTATCCACCCTATCCCTCTCCCAAACACTTAGGAACAAAAACCCACCATAGAAAACCTAAAACCCACTCTTCAGCACCTTTTAGGACGTCCAGACATCTGGCTAGACATTTGATTTCTGCAGAATAACAAACCAGGAAGGAAGAACAAATACTGACATAGAATTGGACATCAAATTTAATGTCCAGACATCCAATTTTGTAGTATAAGACATCTGACCACTATCCTGGATGTTTGATGCTAATGTCTGGTTCCTGATTTTGGTGCTAGAAGCCTGATCTTTCCTATTTTGACCTAGGAACCCCACCGGACACCTTAGGAAACCTAATTAGAGACCTCCTAAGCCTAGTCCACTATCCATAGCCCTTCTTATCCTATCCTTAATGCAATTGAACCATCCCATACCAAGTTTGGTGCATCTACAGTTGATTGGGTGCACCTGAGCCCAATTAGATCCACCCAGGATCTAATTGACTCATACCTATTAGGGTTACCCTAGGCTAATCACATGCACACATCCAATTAGACTTGACCTAGACCTAATTAGGTTCACTCCTATCTGATTAAACTTTCTTAGGCCTAATTAGGTCCATACCCACTTAATGTAGGTTAACACTACCTAGATTCACCAAGCGCACTACCCTACTCCACGAAAATTTCACCTACACATACATACACTTTCCTAAATCCCACTTGCCCATTCTAGCCCTCATTAGTTGGTCACCAACCTAGATCCTACATTGGTGGCACTTTCTATTTTGGGAGCCACCAAAATGGTGACCCATTTGAAATGGAGAGGCCTTCCCATAAAAGACAAGGAGTGAAGAAAGCCATGAAATTCATTCACTCTCCCATCCATTCTCCTCCCACTTGTGACACCCTCCCACCCTCCAAAACCTTAAGGCCGGCCTCCTCCTCTAAGGCCCCCACCATGGAAGGCTAAAGAAGAAGCTCCTCCAAGGCATCTTCATGTTGGCGGCAAGAAGGAGAGCACTAGGGTGCAACACCCTCTTCTCCTCTCTTCACTTGGGCGTGTCCTTTCTTCTCCATAGAAAGGACACACCCTCTCTTTTTTCTTCTTTTTGGATGGCCATGAGGGCTCACCCATAACCTCTTGTGGCCGGCCATCTCTTGTTGGTAGGTATGTAGACTGGTTTGTATTCCCATGGTCTAGCCTACACCCTCACACATAGCCGAAGGCCTTAGTGGTACTTTTCGGTGTGAGGGATTTCCTCTATTTATATGCTTTATAGCATAGATGCTAATTGACATTTATTTCTAAGCTTCAATAATATTGCATCATTATAGCTTTTGTGATTGCTTGTCTTCAAGTTACTTAGTTTGTCAAACCATGCATGACCACCATGGCCCCACTTAGATCCACGCAATCACTTAGGTTTTCGCTAGCACATCTAGATCTAGGTTTCATTTCACTTTCAAAATAAAAATCAAAAACACAAAAAGAGTGCGAAATACAAAAAGACCAAAAATATTAGGTTAGATTAGATTTAGGTTAGAAAAGCAAATCCAATTCTTGACTTGTCTTCATGCCTCCTAGAGACGAACGACTGGGACTCAAGTTCTAAATAGAAAAGAAATCTATGCGAGTTTCATTATTATAAATATTTTTATCAAGGGGATTTCGTGACTATAGTACAATTTTTGATGATTTTAGAACACGTGAAAACACTTTTTGTTAGTGAACATCCTTCTGAGCTACGTGTATGAACAGCTTGGGGGAGGCAATCTAAAGGCTAGCCCGGTAATCCTCCAAGTTGCTGATCGATCACTCAAGACACCGTAGGGAATTCTTGAAGATGTCCTTGTGAGAGTGGAGGATTTCTTCTTCCCCGTTGACTTCTTAGTTTTGGACACTGACCCTACCAACAGGCCAACCAAGGCCTCCATCATTTTGGGCCGCCCCTTCCTTGCAACTTCGCATGCTTCAATCAATTGCAATACTGGAGCATTGAAAATGGGCTTTGGGAACAGGAAAATCCAACTTAATTTGTTTGATGTTTATGAACAAGCCAGGCTTGAGGATTGTTCTCAAGTTGAGGTGCTAGATGACCATATTGAAGAGACAACCCCTACAATGTTATGTGATGACCCCCTTCAGCATGTCATGCTAAATGAGCATTGCCATCTCTTGGAGGAATGTGAAGGGAATATACTAGAACTTGAGGAGTTGCTGGGTGTTTCTGTTGAGTCTCTTTCCCCATGATCTCTGCCCAAGGTATATCTGCTACCTAAGATGGGGACATCTATTATGAAACCCTCAACCATACATGCCCTTGACCTTGAGTTGAAACCCCTACTAGACACTCTCAAGTACATCTTCTTGGATGCCAATGATACGCTCCCCGTTATCATTTCGACTGTGCTATCTGAGGCGCAAGAGGGAGCCCTGATTGAATGTTTGTCTAGGCTCAAGGAAGCTATTGCTTGGAGCATTGCTGACATTAAGGTTATAGACTCTACACTCTGTATGAACCACATTTATATTGATGATTCCATCAAGCCATTTAGGGACATGCAGAGATGTCTTAACCCCAATATGGGTGAGCTGGTTAAAATGGAAATCCTAAAGTGGTTGGATGCTAGGATCATATATCCCATTGCAGATAGTAAATGGGTAAGTCATATTCATGTGGTGCCAAAGAAGGCATGCTTTACTGTGGAATTTAATGACCAAGGTGAACAAGTTGTGACTAGACCCTCAACTGAATGGAGGGTCTGTATTGATTACCACAAGCTGAACACTGCTACCTAGAAGGATCACTTTCCCTTACCTTTTATTGATCAAATTCTCGAGAAATTGGTGGGGAATAAGTATTATTGCTTTCTCGATGGATATTCTAAGTAAAACTAGGTTACAATCTTCCCTGATGACCAGGACAAGACAACGTTCAC
The DNA here is from genome assembly GCA_037157565.1 of Thalassia testudinum. Taxonomy (NCBI): domain Eukaryota; kingdom Viridiplantae; phylum Streptophyta; class Magnoliopsida; order Alismatales; family Hydrocharitaceae; genus Thalassia; species Thalassia testudinum. Next base: position 16,854,655 of record JAZHRO010000063.1, read on the forward strand.
GAGTCTTTACGGTACCTTTGCATTCAGGCATTTCTCATTTGGATTATGTAATGCCCCTACAACCTTCCAACGTGTATGATGTCCTTTTTATCGGACATGATTAACAAGTGTGTTGAAGTGTTTATGGTGACTTCTCCATTTACGGCTTGTCTTTCGACCAGCATCTCTTGCACATAGAGAATGTGCTGAAGCGATGTAAGGAGACTAGTTTAGTCCTTAGTTGGGAGAAAAGCCACTTCGTGGCATAGAAAGGAATTGTACTTGGGCATGTTATGTTTGAGTGAGGCTTGGAAGTAGATAAAGCCAAGATTGATTCTATTTCCAAACTTCCATTGCCTACGAATGTGAAAGAGTAGATCCTTTCTGGGCCATGCTGGCTTTTATAGGTGCATTATTCAAAATTTCAGTAAATTTTCTAGGCCAATTTGTGGCTTGTTGTTGAAGGAATCTTCCTTCAATTTTGATTCAAAGTATGCCGAGGCCTTACAAACTCTGAAGGAGGCCTTGATCTCTGCACCTATTCTTCGAGCTCCTAATTGGACACTCCCATTTGAGCTGATGTGTGATGCTTCGAATTATGCAGTGGGAGCAATCCTTGGACAAAGGGTTGAGGAAAGACCTCATGTGCTGTACTATGCCGCAAGACTTTAACTGAACCGCAACAAAACTACACTGTCACTGAAAGGGAATTACTTACTGTAGTTTTTTTCCCTGGAGAAGTTTAGGTCTTATCTTCTTGGGTCTAAGGTGGTTTTTTTCATTGATCATTCAGCAGTGGAGCATCTCATTGCTAAGAACGATTCTAAGCCACGTCTAATTAGGTGGATCCTACTCCTTCAAGAATTTAACTTGGAGATACGTGAAAGGAAAGGAGTAGAAAATGTTGTGGTTGACCTCCTGTGTCACCTTCCACATTTTGACTCTCCATCTAGAGACATCTGCGAGACATTTCCTGATGAAACGCTTATGGCGATAACACCAACTTCTCCTTGACATGCTGATATCGTCAATTACTTGGCCACTGGAGAAATGCCTGGCTCTCAGGATGAGCAGAAAAGAAAGAGATTCATTTCCCAAGCTAGATACTTTCAATCGGAAGAGCCTGAATTATTTAGAATTGGACAAGACTAAGTATTGAGACGATGCAAACCTAAAGAGGAGTAACAAAGTGTACTGAGTTTTTGCCATGACCTTTATTGTTGACACCTTGGTGCTAAGAAAATTGCTTTTAAGGTTCTCCAGTCCGATTTTTGGTGGTCTTCGTTATTTATGGATTCCCATAATTTTATTAAGGCATGTATTAGATGTCAACGGACTGGAATGATTAGGAAGAGGAATGAGATGCCTCAACACCCTATTCAATCTGTTGAAATTTTTGATGTGTGGGGAATTGACTTTATGGGCCCCTTCCCTTCATCCCATGGTTACGAATATATCTTGGTGGCAGTTGATATTGTCTCTAAATGGATAGAGGCCATTCCTTGGCACACAAATGACCACTCTGTGGTCGTGAAATTTGTGAAGGCTAATATCATATCTCATTTTGGCTGCCCCATGACCATTATAAGTTATGGGGGACCTCATTTCTGAAAGCACCACTTCAATCGGCTACTCAAGAGTTTGGGAGTAACTCACAAGGTTGCTACCCCTTAACATCCTCAGACAAGTGGCCAGGATGAAGTTTCGAATAGGGAGAAAAAGAACATTTTAGAAAAGACCATTAGACCTGATAGGAAGGACTGGTCCCAAAATCTCGATGATGCCTTGCAGCCATATCGAATGGCCTATAAGACCCCTTTGGGTACATCTCCCTTTCGAATTGTGTACGGGAAAGCATGCCATTTACCCATTGAGTTAGAACATAGGGCACTTTGGGCTATTCGAAGTGTTAACTGATGAGTCCATTTTAATGGACTATTATTACGTCTAAGTACTTCAATTCTAACATAGTATGTTTGTTAATAATCACATTAGGTCATTAAATAACTGCAAGCATCATTACTTGAGTTTTTATCTATTTTATCACATTTTATAACTTAGTATGTAATTATTTTATGTCTTGTTGTTGCAGGAATGATGTTGGAAAAGAACAAGGAGGGGGGGATAAATTTCCCTTAACAAATGCCTCAACATCTTCCTCATCCTATGGCCGTCCTCCCTCAACAAATGAAGCCACATTTAGAAAAGGATTTTGAGAGTCCCATGAAGGGTGGAAGAGAGGAGATATAGAGCGAGAGGCGGAGGGGCTTGGGGGATCCATCGAAGACTACATGCACTATGCAACCAACGTGGATCGTGCACCAATGCCCCCATAGCCTGCCTTGTGCGCCCCCTCCAGCTCCCTCACCAAGCACCTTCCACCGGTTGCCCTTGCACATCCTGTAGGTGCTGCATCCGTAGTTGCCCGCAGGAGCCGCACCCACCCCCGCTCTACTACCAAGCGCCCTTCCAGCCTACACCGTGCCACACCATCGCCCTCCATCGCTACTACCAGGCTCCTACAGGCACTGCACCCTCCAGCACTCCAGTGCGCCTAGCGCCACCACCAGCTCTCTTACGCAACCACCAGCACTCCTAGTAGCATCAGAGCCTTCCCTCACCACAAGCAGCAGCCGCCTGCAGGTGCTGTGCCCAAGATCCAGTGCCCTTATGCTCCCTTTCCTTCTTCCGCACCTGCATCAACGCCCCCTCCAACACTCCTGCCACCCCCTTAAGCACCCTTGTGCGCTAGCATTCAGCAGCACTAGCACGTGTGCCTGCACTACAGACCGCACCACGCCTCCATCTTCTCTACAGCAGCAGCACGAGTCTCTAGACTGCCCAACAATAGCCTTGCGTGGCATACCCCTAGTGCGACCAACAATCAGGAGGCCACCACGCGCGCATGCGACAACATCAGTGGTGACAGCTCCCTACAGTAAGCTCGGCCCGAGTCAAGCTCTCCGACTGACTGCCACCCGCCACCTCCAGCCGTGCTACCCCCGCCGTCGCGATCACCTCTCTCCCACGCACTACCGGCAGGCCTCGGTCGGCCAGCCACCAAGCCTTCACGCACGCAAAGAGGAGAGAGGAAAAATCCTCTGTTTTTGGTGACATTAGAATTTACAATCCTTGCCATTGCCAAAAACCCTATTGCATTATTTAGTGCATTAATATATTTGAGTGAAATTGCATGCATGCCTTTACATGTTATAGTAGTTCTCTCATGCACTTAACTCATAAATGGTGATGTTGATAAATGCACAAGATCTCATCCATACACTCACATGACCTAAAAGAGAAAGCCCCATGTCTTGAAATACGACTATATTACATGCCATTACAAGTTATTTCATGAAAGGAAAATTACATTTATACCCCTGCATTTCTAAATAATTACGTGTTCCTTCTTTTCGCCTTATTTCGCTCATATTTGAACATGGATTGCGCACGTGATTGAATAAGTACAAAGGAAAAAAAATATTTTGTGAACCTATTAATCTGTTCCTCCCTGTGAATACGACATCCTTTTCATGGTTTAAATTCATGTCAATGTTAATCTTTGATTGAGAGATTTCCACCATGACATATCCTTCTATTGCTATCATAAATAAGTGAAACTCTCTCCGTCAAATTGGTGTTGTTGCCGGGGAGGCAACAAACACATTAGATTCACGTTATTATTTTTTAATATTTTGAGTTGCGCAATTATTTGATCAATTTTTTTATTGTGTGAGTAATCTGACGAGGTGACGAGGCGCAACAGAGCCACGACAGCAACCACGAGCTAAGCCACACGAGGAAAAGACATAGGTGACCAAGATCCTGCTTTCACAAGGGATTCTTCGTCATCACAAAAATTATTTCTGTCTTTTTTCCCTTGAAGTAATTGGGGCTGAATTTTTGGGGGTCTGTCCCCACATTCTTTAGCTACTAGGGTTTACATTTTGCATGCGTGATTCCACTCTCTGCTTGCTTGCCTTTAAAACGAACAAAAGAAAATATCGAGTTGCCTATTTAGAAGTTGGATGCCCTTAGGAGTGTGCATTTTGGAGTGATTGAGCAACACATTAGATCTTATTATTGCATTGCAAGCATATTAGCACGAAGATTGCTGGAGACAGGTACACCTTTCTAAATTTTGCATCCAGCTCTTGTCCACACATTTGCATTCAAATTAAAATTGAAGGCCACCAAGTTGTTTGAATTTACTAATTCATTGGTCGCATAACTACAAGAGGGACTGATAATCAGATTCAACTCTAAAATCAATTCACATTTGATATGATTCTAAGGGACTTGTCTGTGTTTTCAAAAACAAAAAAAATTACAAAGATTTGCGATGTGTTGCACACTTCTGACACTAAGCACGCACATTAGGCACTACACTAAGGCTCGATCCCTTAAGGCTATAGGCACCGATCTCTTTATCGGTGCAAACCCTCCTATTGTGCTTTGTGGTGGTGGTGATACTATCCTTTGAATAAGTGTTTTGATACTTCACGGTGATACTTCACGGAGGGGGACACCCCTTAAATGAATAAAAGGGTAGTTAAGGGGCACCGCATACGCATCGCCTCAAAGGAAGGGTTCGCCCAAGTTGCATCCCTTTCTTCGTCCTTGGAGTAACTTCTCACTAGATCACCTGGGAGTATCACCCAAGCAAAGTATTGGTCCTAGGGCACTCGAAGGTTGAATTAAGGCATGTAATTGCAGTGAAAAACTTGTTTGGCCATTTACATCAACTAATTCAACCTCTGCAACAAAGAAGGTTAAGATTTCAAGTCAACACCCCTCTTATACCACTTACGTGGGAATGGAGGGATAAGCCTTGACCTTTTGACTTTTCTTTGGAGTGGAGGTTTTGCTTAATTAATAAGAACCTAAATTGTGTTCGATATTGTATGCTTGGTAGACGCTCTCTTGAGGGTAGTCTAGTGTTTCATCATGAGCCCGAGAGAATTCTTAGGAGAGCTCTCCTAGGAGAGAAAAGGGAAGGAATGGCTGATCAAGGAGCAAACTGACAAAGGACTTTAAGGGATTATTTTATTCCAACTAACAAACCCGCACAAGCACTAAGACAACTTACAGGGGATAATCTATATGAGATCAAGAGCAGTACCATATCTTTATTGCCCTCCTTTTATGGTACTACTACGAAGGACCCCTACCGGCATTTGGAGGAATTCACTGAGGTCTGTTCCACGGTGAAGCTCTATTGCTTTACTGATGAAGCCCTGATGAGGACTCTATTTCCTTTCTCCCTAAAGGATAAGGCCAAGCACTGGTATCATACCCTCGATGCAAGGGTAAATGATTGGGCCACCCTTAAGGGAGAATTTTTGAAAAGGTATTTTCGTATGAGTAAAACCAAACATTACAGAAGAGAGATTATGGGTTTTACTCAACCAGAAGGGGAGCAATTTCATCAGACTTGGGAGTGCTTTAATGACCTTATTAGGTTATGCCCCCACCATCAGGTGCCAAGATGGCAGTTGGTTGAAAGGTTCTATAACGGATTATCTGAAAGGCATAGGCAAACCATTGATGCAACCTATGCAGGAACCTTCATGACCATAACTGAGGATGAAGCTTGGGCATTATTTGAAACATTAAGCGACAACTCTATACATCTATCCTTTGCCTATCAAGAAAGAAAACCATCAATCTTGCAGAGGAAGATAGAGGCCCATGAAGTCGAGGATTCTCAGGATTTGGCTTATCATATTCAACTATTGAATAAAAACTTTGATAGGCTTTTAGTAAACCCCGGCATGAACCCGCAAGCAGCCTCTATCTTTCAGGCTTCAAGAGAATGCGCCATTTGCCAAAGCACAAGGCACGCCACTGCGGAGTGCCATCATGCAAATCAATTCCTTGAGTTGATTCAGGCTGACTTGAACATGGCCCAAGGTTTCTGCCCCCCTCGCAATAACTTGTATTCCAATACCAATAATCCATGGTGGTGGAACCATCCAAACTTCTCTTGGAAGCAAGGTGATGCTTTTAACTCAGGGAACACAAGACCCTTACCTTCCCAACCCATATACCAACCATCTTATGAAAACCCTCCTCAGAATAAGCCCTCTGAGATGGATGAACTGAAGGCCATGATGAAAGCAATGCAAGAGCATTAGAATATGGTCATCCAATCTCAGAATGAGATGATTACTGATATGCAATCCCAAATTGGTCATCTTACTGAGCTAGTTAGGCAACGTGTTCTGGGGAAGCTGCCTAGTTCTTCAGAGGAGAACCCTAAGGGCAAGGGGGTTGTATTCAGGGAGCACGCCCAAGCAGTGACCGTGTTGAGGAGTGGAAAAAAGATTCACAAGCCTAATAACACTCCTACGGTTATGTCTCAGAATTCCCCTTCCACACCTGACCTGACTTCCATCTCCACTGAGGAAGAGCCACATTGCTCTCCCTCGCACAAAATCACCCACAATGAGGTTGTCATCCTTCCACCACCCCTTTCCCACCATGACAACCCCTCTACCTAGAAGTCGAGGGTGCCCTATCCAGAGAGCCTATCTGCTCATGGGGAATCTTCTGCTCGTCTAGAGCTAAGGATCGGACAGAAGAGATTATGGATACTTTTAGGCAAGTCTAGATTAACTTGCCTCTATTGGAAGCTATTAAACAGATCCCGTCCTATGCCAAGTTTCTGAAGAACCTATGCACCTAGAAGCGCTGATCTAGGAAACAGGTCCAAACCAAGGTCATCTTGCCTGACCATGTTGGCTCGGTTCTCCAGCATGGTACACCCCACAAAATGAAAGACCCAGGGGCCCCATATATTTCAGTGGTTATAGGTAACCAACACATTGATGAGTCTCTGCTCGATCTAGGTGCAGGAGTGAACATTCTATCGAGCACTGTCTATGATCTTTTGGGAGGAGGCAAGCTAAAGCCTAGTCCAGTAATCCTCTAGGTTGTAGACAGATCACTTAAGACACCATGGGGATTGTTGGAAGATGTCCTCGTGAGATTGGAGGATTTCTTCTTCCCTGTTGACTTTCCGATGCTTGATGCTGACCCATCAAATAAGCCCACAAAGCCATCGATTATTTTGGGATGCCCCTTCATGGCCACAGCCAATGCCTTTATAAATTGTAGATCTGGGGCACTTAAAATGGGCTTTGGGAACAAGAAGATTCGGTTGAATGTTTTTGATACTTACAAGCAATCCATATTTGAAGATTATTCTCAGATTGAGGTCGTTGATGAAATAATTGAAGAGACTACTCCAGCACTCTTATGTAGAGATCCCCTTCAGAAGGTCATACCTAATGACCATCCCTCGATTATTAATGAAACTAAAAGGGAAATGCCCAAATTACAAGAGTTGCTGGGGATACACTCTGAGTCGCTTTCCCTACCCTTGACTGTAAAGGTAGATCTGCTACCTGAGGCAAGGACATCTCAACTAAAGCCCTCAATCCAAAAGGCTCCTGAGTTGGAGTTGAAACCCCTCTCGAGCACATTGCAATATGCTTTTTTTGGCCCTAATAACACGCTCCCCGTTATTATCTCATCTGCATTATCTTAATTGCAGGAGTGAGCTCTGTTTGAGTGTTTACAAAGGCGCAAGGAAGCAATTGCCTGGTCAATTGATGTTATTAAGGGTGTTGATCCCTCTCTTTGCATGCATCATATATACACGAACGAGTGCGTGAAGCCTTTCTGAGACGTGCAGAGAAGGCTCAATCCAAATATGCGGGAGGTTGTTAAAAAGTAGATTCTGAAATGGCTGGATGCGAGGATTATTTATCCCATTTCAGATAGTAAAAGGGTCAGTCCTATTCATGTAGTTCCCAAAAAGGCAGGAATCACTATGGAGGAGAATGACCATGGAGAGATGGTGACCACTAGACCCTCAATTGGTTGGAGGGTCTGCATTGATTACCGCCATTTGAACATGACTACCCAGAAAGACCATTTCCCCTTACTGTTTATCGATCAAATTTTGGAATGATTAGCATGGAACAAGTACTTCTGTTTTCTTGATGGGTACTCTGGGTATAATCAGATAGCCATTCTTCCTGATGATCAAGAGCGTACCACCTTCACAAGTTCGTATGGCACATTTGCATTCCGCCGAATGCCATTCAGGTTATGTAATGTTCCTACTACTTTCCAACGTTGTATGAAGGGTATCTTTTCTGATATGATCGATGAGTTTGTTGAAATTTTCATGGATGACTTCTCCATTTATGGCTCGTCCTTTGACCATGCCTTTTGCACCGTGATAAAGTCTTAACCCGTTGTGAAGAGGCAAAGCTGGTGCTTAGCTGGGAGAAAAGCCACTTTATGGTCTAGCAGGGCATTGTGTTAGGGCATATAGTTTCCAAGAGAGGATTAGAGGTGGACACCGTAAAAATCGATTCCATCTCTAGACTTCCATTTCCCGCCACGTTCGTCAGGTTAGATCTTTGCTTGGCCATGCTAGATTTTATAGGCACTTCATTAGAGATTTCAGTAAAATCTCTAAGCCACTCTGCAACCTGTTAGCAAAGGATGTCTCCTTTGATTTTGATGATAGAGGTGGCGAGGTTTTCCAAGTTTTGAAGAAAGCCCTTATTACTACGTCGATTCTCCAAGCACCAAATTGGACCCTCCCGTTTGAGCTTATGTGCGATGCTTCTGATTTTGCAATGGGAGCAGTCTTAGGTCAAAGGGTTGATGGCAAACCTCATGTGCTGCATTATGCGAGCAAGACCCTTATGGATCCTCAATAAAACTACACGGTCACTAAAAAGGAACTACTTGCTGTCGTATTTGCTTTGGAAAAGTTTTGGTCTTATCTTTTGGGATCCAAGGTTGTGTGTTCACTGATCATTCTGCCTTAAAGCATCTTTTTGCTAAAAAGGACACCAAACCTCACCTACTTCATTGGATTCTACTACTCCAAGAATTTTCCCTGGAAATTAAAGATAAGAAAGGAGTTGAGAATGTGGTAGTAGATCATTTGTCGAGGATCCTAATTGAGGCATCAAACCCTGCTGGCGGTATTGAAGAGACTTTCCTTGATGAGTCTTTGATGGCCATGGAAGCTAAAACTCTTTGGTTTGCTGACATAGTGAACTATCTAGTCATGGGCATTACCCCCAATACATGGGATAAGCAGAAGCGAGACAGGTTTCTTGCTAACGCTAAATTTTATCACAGCGAGGAACCTGAGCATTTTAGAGTAGGCCCTGACCAGCTTTTTCGCCATTGCATCCTTAATGAAGAACAGAGAAGTGTTCTGAGTTTCTGCCATGACCTCCATTGTGGGGGACATTTTAATGGCAAGAAGACTGCCCATAAGGTTCTTCAGTTTGGCTTTTGGTGGCCCACATTATTCCGAGATGCACATACGTATGTGGGCGCATGTCTACGTTGCCAACAGATGGGAACCATTGCAGAAAGGGATGAGATGCCCCAACAGCCTATCCACCCTGTTGAAATCATTGATATTTGTTGCATTGACTTCATGGGTCCCTTTCCTGTGTCCTTCGGATATGAATACATCCTGGTGGCTATAGACTATGTATCGAAATGGATAGAAGCCATACCCACACAAACCAATGACCATTCCATCGTCTTGGGCTTTGTTAAGGCTAATATCATTTCTCGGTACAGGTGCCCAAGGACGATCATAAGTGATGGGGGACCTCACTTCAAGAATGTACACTTCACAAGACTACTCCAAAATTTGGGAGTCAACCACATGATAGCCACACCTTGCCATCCCCAAACGAGTGGACAAGTTGAAGTGTCTAATATGGAGATTAAGCAAATTTAAAAAAAAACTGTCGAGCCAGATAGAAAGGATTGATCTAAAAAACTAAATGATGCTCTTTGGGCCTACAGAACTACGTATAAGACTCCCTTGGGCATGTCTCCTTTCCATCTTGTCTATGAAAAAGCATGCCACCTTCCCGTTGAAATCAACATAAAGCCTATTGGGCTATTAGAAACGTTAACTTGAATTTGGATAAAGCAGGAAAGGCACATATGTTAGAATTAAGTGAGCTTGAGGAGCCTCTTAATGAAGCCTATGAAACTTCTCAAGCTTACATGGAACGTACAAAAGTCTTCCATGATAAGCGCAGCAGTAGAAAGACTTTTGAGTCCAACCAATGGGTCTAGCTTTTCAATTCTAGACTTAAATTATTTCCTGGAAAGCTCAAGTCCCGCTGGGATGGGCCATACGTTGTTATCAATACTTTCCCTCATGGAGTTGTAGAAAATCGGAACCCTACTTCAGGTGCAAGCTTTAAGTTAAATTGCCAATGACTTAAACCTTATATTACTCTTTCAGATGGCCAGGTTTTGGACGCACTTTGGCTTGAGGAGCCTTAGCTCCTCCCACTCTCCTCCTCAGGTGATATCCTTCTATGTTCACATTTTTCCAATGAGGACATTGTCAGTTTTAGGCATGTGGGGTTATAACCTGAGAACGTTTATAGCATTTATAATTATTTGCAAACATATATATATGTATATATGTAAAAAAAAAACTCTTATTTTCTTGAGCTGAATGGGTTAGTCCCTAGCAAAATATCTCTCATTGGAGGTTTTTTTCTTGAATTATTTCTTAAGTTTAAAATCTAGTACATTTACTTCACATGCACGTAGACTAGGTAATGGATCCTTGAAGAAAACCAATAAGCATTTGTAGTCTACTGAACCCATCGACAGTTAATAGGGAGTCAGGCATGCTATCTTCTAGTAGATCCACCACATATTTGTGAGATGAAAGTAGAGAGAATACTGGTGCGCTAAGTCTAGTGCAAGGACTCGTAAGTTTTGAACAATTAGATGATGATACTTCAGAGTTAGGCATAGTTTTATCTCTCTGTTCCTGTGTGCGTACTTTGTGTGAATTCCTGAGGGTCACCAAGTAAGGCAGATAAACATAGATTGAGTCTTGATAAAGCTATGACTTTGGTGGATGGTTATGACTGTCCTTCATAGAGTCCTCGACTGAAGGAGGGTAATAGTGTCAAAGGTCAGAAATATGCCTGTCCCATCCATTCCTTCCTGGTGCCAAGAATAGGCACTTCCACCAAATGAGCCACACAATATCCTCTTGACCATCATCATCCCTAATAATACCTCAAATAAAAGTCTATGTCGTGTTATGTTAATTTTGAAAGAAAAAAAAGAAGCAGTTATATTACAAAAAAAAAAGGAGAAGAAGAAGAAAAGAGAAAGAGAAAAGAAAAAGAAAAGAGTCCAAGTTTATAATGTTATCTATGTAACATTGTTTCTGAGACAACAGAACACCTATTGTGATCCACCAAATATTACCGATACCTACCTTTGAGTATTTCTGATCACCTGAATACTGGCTAAGGACCCTAACTTAGTTGTAGAGTTATTATGACTTTAGTTGAAGTGTGAATGCCATGTGAGGCCACCAAACAGTGAGTACACTTACTAAATCCAGTGAGATTTGTGATCTCAGAAAGAAAAGAAAAAAAAGAGTGAGCACCAAGGAACATCAAGAGAGCACAGTTGTTTAGCCTCTCTCTGGGTTGATTCATTTGATAGTCTGGATATCTAGACTCTGTCGTACTAGACTACATGTAGCACAAGATAAGTGTATGCCACCAAATATAAATCCATTCAACTCAGTATCTCCTGCCTAAGCTAAAAAGCTGGGGTCAATTTACAGATTATTTTCTGCTTTATCCCCGAGGGAAGTAGTTGCCTAACCCAATAGAATTTACCAAGGGTGAAGTACGAACTCCCAATGCGAATTGGCTTTTCACGTGGATCTATTACATAGGCTACCGTCACTTCACATTTGTCTCGATCTCTAATGTTTTGAAATAATAAAAGAAGAAATCATATGATTGCTTCTATTATTTTTCAATTTTGCTAGGGACTAGCAAATCTTAGGCATGGCAGTATTTGATGAGTCCATTTTAATGGGCTATTGTTATGCCTTAGTACTTCAATTCTAACATAATATGTTTGTTAATAATCACATTTGGTCATTAAATAAGTGCATGCATCATTACTTGAGTTTCTATCTATTTCATCATATTTTATAACTTAGTATGTAATTATTTTATGTTTTGTTGTTGCAGGAATGATGTTGGAAAAGGATAAGGAGGGGGGGATAAATTTGCCCCAACAAACACTTCAACATCTCCCTCATCCTACGGCCATCCTCCCTCAACAAATGAAGCCATATTTAGAAAGGGATTTTGAAAATCCCTTCACAGGTGGAAGAGAGGAGATATAGGGCAAGAGGCAGAGGGGCTTGGGGGATCCATCGAAGACTACATGCACTGTGCAACCAGTGCGCACTGTGCACTGACGGCCCCACAGCCTGCCACGCGTGCCCCCTCTAACGCCCTCACCAAGCACCCTCCACCGCATGCCCTTGCGCATCCTGCAGGCGCTGCACCTGCAACCGCACCCACCCCCGCTCTACTACCAAGCACCCTTCCAGCCTGATCGTTTCACGCCATCGCCCTCCACTGCTACTACCTGGCGCTCGTAGGCAGTACACCCTCCAACGCTCTTGCGCACCCAGCACCACCACCAGTGCCCTTGCGCGCCCAGCACCCGTGCACAGCTACCAGCGTTCCTAGCAGCATCAGAGCCTTCACTCACCGCAGGTAGTAGCCGCCTGCAGGCGCTGCGTCCAACATCCAGTGCCCTTGCACGCACTTGCATGCATCCACGCCCGCAGAAGCACCCCCTCCAACACTCTCGCCGCCCCCTCCAGTGCCCTTGCACGCCAGCTTCAGCAGCACTAGCGCCCGCGCCCAGACTGCAAACCGTACCATGCCTCCATCTTCTCTGCAGCAGCAACGCGAGCCTCCAACCTGCCCAACAGCGGCCTTGCATGGCACACCCCTCACACGACCAATAGTCAGCAGGCCGCAGCATGGGCACGCGACAACAGCAGCGGTGACAGCCCTCTACAGCAAGCTCGACCGACGTCAAGCTCTCTGGCTGATTGCCACCCGCCACCTCCAGCCATGCTTACCTCGCCGTCACGATCACCTCCCTCCCATGCACCGCTGGCGGGCCTCGATTAGTTGGCCACCAAGCCTTCACACACGCAAAGATGAGAGAGGAAATTTCCTCTATTATTGGTGACATTAGAATTTACAATCCTTGCCATTGCTAAAACCCTATTGCATTATTTAGTGGATTAATATATTTGAGTGAAATTGCATGCATGCCCTTACATGTTATAGTATTTCTTTCATGCACTTAACTCTTAAATGGTAATGTTGGTAAATGCATAAGATCTCATCCACACACTCACATGACTTACAAGAGAAAGCCCTATGTCTTGAAATACAGCTATGTTACATGCCATTACATGTTCTTTCATGAAAGGAAAATTACATTCATACCCCTACATCTTTAAATATTTACGTGTTCCTTCTTTTCTCCTTGTTTCGCATCAGATTTGAACATGGATTTCGCACGTGATTGAATAAGTACAAAGGAAAAAGAATATTTTGTGAACTTAATAATCTATTCCTCCATGTGGATACGAATCTTTTTCATGGTTTAAATTTATATATATGTTAATCTTTGATTGAGAGATTTCCACCACGACATATCCTTCTATTGCTATCATAAATAGGAGAAACTCTCTCCGTCGTTAACATGGATTTAGAAAAGGTGGGTAAGGGATGACTTCTGGAATTAAGTGAGCTTGAGAAGTTGAGGAATGATGCTTATGACACCTCTTAAGCTTATAAGGAGAGAACTAAGGTCTTGCATGATTAGTATATCCTTAGAAAGACCTTTGAGCCCAACCAATAAGTCTAGCTTTTCAATTTCAGACTTAAGCTTTTTCCAAGGAAATTAAAATCTCATTGGGATGGGCCTTACATAATCACTAAAGTGTTTCCGCATGGACCTATGGAGACTTAGAGCCCATCCTCTTCAATAACTCCATTTATCGTCAACGACCAACGGTTAAACCAAACATTACATTGGATTGCCATCTGGTTGACGAGGTCACTCTTGAGGAGCCTTAGCTCCTATCATTCTTCCCCTCAGGTAATATCTTCCTTTAACTATTTTGTTTCCAATGAGGAAATTGTTTGAACTAGGCATGGGGGAGCATCTGTTCATAGCATGTCCAGATTTTGCACTCATTCATGCATATTGCATTCAAAAAAAAAAAAAAAAAGAAGACAAACATTTTATATTATTGAGCCTAATTGGTCGGGCCTGCACTCTTAAGCAGACTAGAACTTTAGATCAGACTAAGTTGATTCTAGGTGTCAAACTTTAGAAGCTAAGTGAGCTACTAGCTTTAGACTTTTAGGGCCCATTGTGTACTTCAAAACTTAAGTAGGAGTTAAGTTGCAGACCATTCCTCAAGAGGTTGAGGAAGGAAAGCTAGGGATTGAGTAAAGGTTGGGTAGTACCTAGAGTCTTTTACTACCTTTTGGTTTACGGGTCCTCGTAACATAAGCATCCACATTTCACACGCACTTGGTCTTGTGTAAATAGTGATCACCTAATTCATTTCTTAAAGAAAAGTTGGTTCTCTTAGTTTTGACTTAGGAGAAACTTGAAAAGACAATTTGATTGGAAGAGTTCCTACTGCAAGAGAGGTGGAGTATATACTCACCTTGAGGATGCGATGATAACATGTCACCTCCTTGGCACTTGTCTCTTAGGATATCCATCCTACTAGGGGCATTAAGCACATTGTGCGGTTCAGGTACCATGGGCGGCCCTATCTCGAAGTGCCGATTACTACAAGCCTGAATTCGCTTAAGAAATCCATGGGCGATACTATCTCTAAGTGTTGAATGTTAGGAGTTCTTGGGGTCGCTATAGGTAGTGTTATCTCGAAGCATCGAAAGCTAAGCTCCCTTCGAGGTTCAGTGGTGTTGACAATGAATTCGACCTAGACGATGTTGATAGCTGATCCAAGATTAAACTTAGAAGAATCAAACGAAAATATATATGTTACAAAAAAAAAATTGTTCTTACTCTCTTTCTAGGTTGGCAATCATACCAACCTCAAATGACTCAACCAATGCACATGCACGGATGCTTTAATCCCTGGGACCAATAAACCTAGAGTTAGAAATAAGGGAAACCTATGCCTGCAACTCGTTTGTAGCCATCCTAGTCTATAACTTAGCAACTACTTGGGAACCTTAGGTCTAAAATCTGAACTCAACATGTTTCTAAAGGAAGATCGATTGGGTTGGCTAGTATACTTGGAGTGCTAGGTTACTGCTTAGATTTACTAGGGACTAGCAAAAACTAGGCATGGGGGTATTTGATTAGCCCATATTTTTGGGCTATTTAAGTATTTAAGTGCCTAGACATTAAGTTAATTCTAACATTTAGATAGCATCCATTAGGATGTAAATAAACTAATTCTTTTTTTTTTTAGCTTAAGTGCATAATTCATGAGTGGCATCCATATCTAAATGCATTTAAAACTAATCTAGAATTGCAAGCATTTGATTAGTTAATTAATTAGGTGCATTACATACATTATTGTAATTAATGTAGAAGTTAAGGATTTGTGCATAAATAATCCTAATTATTTTCTTATTGTTCTTCTTCTCCATTTGAAGGTAACCGCTCCACCTCCCACTCCTCTTACGCATTCACTCTTCTAGCATTAAATCTATGGTGGATCTCCTCCCGCTTGTTTGAATTTCAAATCCTTGTAGCCATAGCTAAAAAGGTAGAGGAACGACTGCCATTTAGAGGTGGCCTCCATCCCCACTCCTCACCGTGTAGAGAACTTGTTCTCATCTGCTCCACTACCACCGACCAACCGCTGTTGAGCTTCGCCACCGTGGGCATGCGGGGTGACAACCTACACCGCCATCGCAAAGCTTCGTATTACAGATCACCTCCCCCGACAACCACCACTGCACACCTTCCCGCTCAGTTAAGACATCCCTGCCTTTGTCCACGCATCACGCCACCACCAGCATTTGCCTGCGTCCTCCTTCCTATGCATGGTCAGCAGGGCATCCACGCGTGCAGTAGCATGCAACCTCCTATGCGTGCCTCTAGCCTGCGTGACAACCCTCCAAATCCACCACAACAGGTGTGCCTACACCCTCACTTCGCTTCCTCACCATTCCCATGCACACACACCGCCCGCAGCAGTAGCACCGTGCGTGCCCACCTCGCAGCAACTCCTCCTCATAGCAACTCAGCCTACAATAGCAACACTGTGCACACCCCCTTGTTGCACCTCCGCCTCGCAGATGCAGCAGCACACATCCTCTAGCAACTTCGGTCGCGTGCATCTACTTGCTACACCACCGTCTGCACTCACCTCCAGTGTGCACAATAGGTAGCGCGTGCGTTCCCCTGTGACTCTTCGCCTCCAGCCTATGCGACTCTCTCGTTGCATGTGCACACCTCCATCAACGTGCGCCATCGTCTTTGCAGCTGTCATGTGCAACCACTTCCATTCCCTCCTCCCCACAGGCAGCAAACAGGGGTTGCAGCTGGCACCCACCATCCATTCCTCCACATTGCCACCATCTCTTATGGCCAATCTTCAAACCACCACTGCCATCGGAAGTAGCTCGGAGGTCTTATCCTCCACTATGAATCTCGCCTCCAGTCACAGATTGCCGTGAACGTACGCCAAGCACGAAGGGAATTCCCCGTTCCACTCTCAATTAATAATTACATTAGCTATCATTGTGAGATTTTTATTAATATTATGTTGTGTCACATTGCAAAATATATCCTTCAGATGTGCATAATTGCTATTTCAGCATTAGCTCATGTTGTTTACTTAATATGCTTAGTATTATATAGTGTCAAATTGCAAAATATATACTTCAGATTGCGCAATTGCTATTTCAGCATTAGCTCTATTGTTTACTTAATCTAAAGGCGGATTTGGCTCGATTTCTTGACAAAATAGATAGTGAACATTCATTTTTGATATTAACAAGTTTAATTAGGCGATTGTCTCCCAGTGGATACGACCCGCTCTTCTATGAGTGGTTTAATTTTTAATTATTTTGATTAGTCAATTCTCCACCACATTGAAATACAATGGCAAATCTTCTTAATCATCATTCTCAAAAGCAAAAATTGACTCGTCAAATGTTTCCTGAGGTGAGAAAGAATGGAGCTAACGCTACTCCCATTTCCTATTTAAACCCCAACTCCCCCCCCCATGCCACTCTCTCCATCTCCACCGGCCACCACCTTCATCCTTCCCTCCAGCCGGCTGCCACCTTCCTTTCAGCCACGACCGCAGCATGTGGCAAGGAAGAAGAGAGAGAGAGAGGGATGGGACGCGGAGGAGGAAGAGAGGGGAGCTCATAAGGAGGAGCTCGTGAGGGAGCATGAGAGACTGGGAGGAGCTCATGCGTGAGGAGGAGCTCGTGAGGGTAGGCTTCGCAGCCTCCTGAAGCTGCCGACATCATAGTTGTGGGCAACGCGGAGGGGTTCCACTTGGAGAAGAAGGCTTGTGGAGGTTCTGCGTATTGGATATTTTCCAGTATCAAATGTTTGGAGCACATCCCAGAATTTTGGAATAGCAGAAGGACGTTAGGAGATGAAGTCGGACGTCAGAAAGCACTCTAAGTGCTAAGGTACGTGCTTTTGTGTGACTTACGACCACACAGGTCTCTTCGCAGAGATTGTCCAACCATTTTAAGGTATGCATGGATGTAAACAAGGGGTAGGGTGTTGGAAAGGCGTGGGGTGCACCCTTTGAGGTGCTTTTGGACGTCTGGATACATTGCTAGACGTCTGACTATACCTCCTGACTGCTGGAAGGAGAGTTCGACCTCTATAACTCACCTCAGATGACCATGGAAGGGTCTAGACGTTTGAGGTAGCTGCATGAAACCCAAGGTAAGTATTGACATCTTTAAAGACTTCTGGGACTTGACCCAGACGTCTAATTTTTGACAGTGAGCGTTTTTGGCCCGTTTAGGGCCTAAATGGAATCGGATTTCCGCAAACGAACTACCATTTTTTTTTGCTTGAGTTTCTCTACAAGGTTGTGTCACCTATATATGGTTTTGGACTCATTTGGTGTAGTTGGTTAATTGTGTAAGTCTCCAACCGGTGGAGTACGTGAGAGCCACGGAGGTGACGGGATTTGCGATCCGAGCCCCCATTCCTCCCATGTTTGCCGGTAGAGTGGTTTACATTAATATTATGATTTAATAAATGAACTGAACATTTAGAATAACTTAAATGAACCTTAGGATGAGAATGAACCATAGGGAAAGATCAAATGAGTGTGGTTTGAGCTACACTACATACTTGAGATACCCATAGAATCCTACGATGAGAATGAACCCTAAGCCAGGAACAAATGAGTAGGGTTGAGCTATACGGTCTACTTGAGATGCATGTGAAACTTTAAATGCTAGCAAATGTATTGGTTATTTTAATGTGATGCCCTATCAGTTAGAAAATCACGAGCTGCCTATTTTAAGAATGGAACCGGAAATGTAAATAGAAAGATATGAAAGTTTTGAATATGAAATGAAGGGAATACCAAGATGAACTCTACGGGGAATTAGGAGGGAAACTCCTATAGATGGGAAGTGAGCTAGCCCTTGTGTACGCGGAACAAACGAGAGCCACTATCCCTTTAGTGTTGAGGGTACTAGCTGCCCATTGGGTTGAGCCCTAGGGTCAAGCCTAGACACTCTACATCGACTCTCTTTGGCCCTTGTGTACGTGTTACCGAGGTGAGCTACTTAGTGTAGGGAGGAAGCTAGCCACCCCAGGGGGCTTGGGGTTAGGACTAGCCACCCTACACCGACTTTTGTTAGGCCCACTAGGCAAACCGAGATAATCAGACGAGGGTATGCAGACTGTGGAAGGGCGAGACCCCTATTATGTTCCATACTGAGAGGGCATGGCCCTGTATTGTTCCGTGCTGTACCATTAGGCGTACCCGCTAGTGGAAATGACTGACCATGTGCCAGTGTGGGATAGCTACGCGCACGTTTATCACACGTGCCGTAGTCACCGCTACATCGAGATTGAGACCTCAGGGTGGTTGATTGGGTGTAGGATTACCATGGGGACTCTCTCGGCCAGGAGAGCACCACGTGTGCCTCCTACATCATGGAAAGGACTACAATCAATATCGTTCCCATGAGGAACAAGTTAGATCAAGAACTGATTTAAGTGAATAAAGGAACAACAAATTAGAAGTACTTGGTTGAACTAAATAAAAATGGATAGTTAATTGCATTAATTAATAGCTTGTCTTAATTACATGTAAATGGCTAGATTACGACTCTACTCAATGTTCGTAGACTCCTGGAATTTTATAACATTGTCCAAGTCAGGGAGCTGAGCAGCCAGCACCACCGGCTGCAGAGGGAGCTAGGCCCAGTTGAGCCTAGCCTTAGCTGCATTTGCTTTCTGTTTTCCTTAGCTTCTGTTGTAGTAGTGAGTATTTTGTTCTGTGTAATACTACTTCTGTTACTTTTCTAGTGTACTTTTCTCTGTCGAAGATGTGATGGCCTGTAATATTGATAGACTTTTCTCTCTATTTCTTTTACCATCTCTTGTTTTCTTTCTTAGTTACATTGCATGTGTGATGTGAATTATTTCCTGTTTTTGGTTATTTCTAGTTGGATGACTACGTCTGGGATTAGTCGTGGTGGGCCGGTCTCAGGTCTTGTAGGGATCTGGGATTGGGTTGTAACAACTAATGTTAACATCATCATAAGCCATAACTAGCTTTAATTAATCAGAATCAATTGATAAATGCTACTATATAATCATTGGAGAGCCATAACTCGCCTAATTTGGGTCCAATCCGAGATCATCTTAACCTAGTTTGCATTTTGGTCTAGTCAGACTATTTTTCTCTCATACATGCCCCTAGCTTTCAAAATCCTTTCAAAATACCCCGTAGGTTTGTTGTGCTCTTCGCACACAGGTCACTGCAACAATTGGAGGTCAACCGATTTCCAGGCAAACCTTTGACCTAAGCTAATCCTACTCAAATCTCCATCAATTTCACTAAAAATGGTGGAATTGATTTTCACACCATGACGAATCCATTGGGATTGTTCTTAACTCCTAAATCCCTCTGATTCATGCATGTGAATGCATGAAATCAGTGGGGTTCTTAAATCCTAAGGAGACAATCAGAGCTCCTTCCTATTCTATAGCTCTCCCCCACCTTCTTCCCCACATTCGGTGTATGTCTGACATGGTCTCCCCGATGTTACACACTACCAAGCACCATCGCCCCACCTTCAGAACCTTCACCTCATCTCACCTATCAAACCCCTCATTCAATCTCACCAAAAACCCACTCCAATGTTCCACCGAACACATCCATCGCCGATCACCTTTTCCCCCTCCGTCTAGCAAGCACACACTCCCCACTCATCGCATGCACACCACCATCGCACTACACGTCCTCCAGCGACACTTTGGAGATATCTAACTAGGGATTTTGAGCTTATATGCTTATTTCGGGTATCAGTTACCCTCCACCATCACCAAGGTCAAGCTCGCCATCATCTGCTCGCCTCAGGCCACTTAAGGCTCTGATAGCACTTCCTAAAGCTGTGGACTCACACCGTGCATCCATCTCTGCTTATGGCATACGCGAAGGAAGCCTACACTGATAGTGCCACTTCGTGGAGTGAAAGGTGGGAATGCACACTTAAGTTGATTTTGTGCTCTAGCTTTATTGCCCAAGCACTGGGGGATTGGATCCCTTGTACTCCTTCACATCCACTAACCCACCTACTTCACACCTTAGTCACCACCCATGGTAATGACCCTAGTCCATGCTCTCGACCCGAATACCCGTATATGGATCCGACTACACTGGGTTTGTGAGAGAGACAAGAAAGAGGAATTGTGAGAGAGCAAGGGAGGGTTTTTCTCTTGAAGGAATACCCCTGTGCGACACTTAGTCATTGAGGGGAGTTGATTCCCTTTTGCTATGAAGGGGAAGCATTGTGGGTGGAGAAGAAGAAGGCTTTGATAGAGAAAGGGAAGTCTCGTGAAGAAGGCTTTGTGAAGAAGGGAAGCTTTGAGAAAGAGAGGAGAGAACTTTCTGAGAGTCTTGTGCTTGTGCTGTTAAGTCATTCGAAAGAGCAAGCCAACGACTTATTTGGTTGTGAAGACTATGGAAGTATTTGAATATTACTGTTGAATAATTTAAGTACTACAATTAGTATTCAATCCTGATTGAGTATTGTTGAATAATTTGCATATGAGATGCATGCTTAATTAGAGAACCTAATTGGTGATCTAAATCGCCACTTTTTAGATTCTCTCTATTCTTTTTATCTCATCATTATTTGAATTGCAATCTGACAAATTGTATTCATTGCACATCTATTATAATGATCAATTAATTATGCTCATTGATTATGAATGAGATCAACATTGTCAATTCCTTATTTGCTCCCTGTGTTCGACCTTGGACTCCTTTAGAATCTGAGTTGTAAATTTATTTGTTTTCAAGTGATTATGGCTTTGCTACAATGAAACGAATTAAAGCTCCTCGATTATCACGTTTAGACATTTTGTTGCCATTGCCGAGGAGGAATGCGCATTTTACACATAATCTTATTTTTATATTTATCTGAGCACTAACTTGCCCTATTTGCTTTGATTGTGATTTTTACGAGGTACATCACGAAGAGATCTCCCATGCAAATCAACCACTCCTAGGGTAGGTAAACTTTCTCTTCTTCCTTAATCAACCTTCTAATCTTTTGGAAGAGAAAAAAGGAAACAAAATTAATTAGGATTCACTAGCCTTATTTTCTTAGTACTTATCATTTGAAGACATGTTTCCTAATTTGCGAATTCGAAATCAATATCTGATTGAAGATTGAGGTAATTCTATTTAGAGATCCCTACCCTAATTTCCTGTGCCTACTAGTGATTTACGCTTAAGTTCTAATCATCTTGGACTATGCACTTCTTGTTTGAATACCAAGTGTTATATGGCTAGATCAAGGTTATTTAAAAGATGCATTTGTTGTAGTAATAATTCTTCAAAAATAGCTCGAATAACAGGTAAAATTTATAACATGAATGAAGTCTGAGGTCGTTCACTAGGAGCAAATAGGAATTCACATGCTAATCTCGAGGTAAATGAGCATAATATATTACTCAAAATCTAATAGATAGTGTAGCACATGAGCATAAGATGAGTTAAAAAGAGATCTTGACAAAATAATGGTGATTTGGATCAAGAAATATTAGTCTAACATATATAGCAAATACTCAAAAAATATCACTATTCAAACCAAGTGCACAGTGCATTCCATCAGACGATAGATTCTTTCACCAGACAGCTTAAGTCAACCTTGCTACAGTGCCAAGAGGGCATTGTACTTCTTCTTCAGCCTTCGCTTTTTTCTCTGCTCTTCTTCATGTTCTGTCTTTCTCCTTCTTCTTCATTGGCCCTTCTGATGCATAGGGGGGAAAGGCTTCTTCTTCAAATTAAGGTACAAAGGCTTCTTCTTCAAATTCGGCTAAGTGTCCGAAACACTGAAGATCAAAATGCCCCTTAACCCTGTGTGCTCTCTCTTTTCCTTCTCCTCTTTCACGCCCTCTTAGAGATAATATCTTGGTTATAGAGCAAATGGGCACATGCGCACCCGGGACCAGGGTTGCCTACTATGGGGTAGCATTAGAGGTGTGCGTAGTTTAGGCAGGTAATCAATTCTGAGCCAGACCTATGTGAACAGTGTCATGGACAAGGTAGGAGTCAGGTGAGAGGGGTGGAGCGGGACCTCACCCCATGTTTGCAGGCAAAGAGCCCATGTGACTTTTGTAATTTATGTGGCATTGCAGCCTTACTTATTTCTGAGGTGGCATCTTCGCGCGATTGTCTGCTAGTGGGATTCCTTCTTATTGCAGCAGCTGCTGAGGGTATCTCCCCTAATTGGAGACCTGGGTGTGTGCCTTGAGCAAAGCTGCAGTTCCTGGAGGGCATGGCCTAGAACTTCATGGCTAGAACTTGAGGAATGAAGGCGGTGATGGGTGGAGGGCTACAGAGACATGGAGAACACCTGAAAGGAGAAGTACAGCCTTTCGGCCTTGTTAAAATACTTCAGGAGCTTCACCAGAGGATGGCAAATGTCGTGGTTTGTGTGATGAGGCGAGTGTGTGCATGTAGGTGGCTGACAAAGTTGATCTTGGGCGGAGAATAATTGGTTGTTCGCTAGATGGTTTAGGTGAGTGGAAAGGCAAGTAAAGAGAGGGCTTTGGTTGGTGGAGTCGAGGCAAAAGTGTAGGAAGTGTCAGTGAGGCGTGTGGAGCAGTGTAGCGATGGGAATGCCTCACCGGAGGAGCAGTCTAAGATGGGGAAGAGGGAGGTGAATGGCATCTTAAAGGGATCTTTTTGGGTTTTTAATAAGGGAAATTAATCTAAAGGAGTAGAGAAACGTAACCACCTGCTCAAAGGGTTGAAAAGGATAAGGAGGATGTCGGGTATGGTAAGGCTAGCGTAGATGTAAACATGTTTATATTACATAAAATGTCAATCTATGCATGTTCTTAAGCATAGAATTGCATTACATACTATAGATATTCCACAGCATGCATCATCTTGCATTAAGATTAGTCTAAATAAAATGGGGGTTAATTGTCACCGTTTAAGTTCAGGGATTGGGTAACTTTTTATCGGGGCCTCAAATCGAAGATCCAGCCGTACGGATCTGATCATGGTGACGATTGGAGTTCAATAACTCCAAGATCGCTCTAATCGGATATTTGTAGCATCAGATAGAGTCTGAGGAACCCTACAAGATCAATGGCCAGGATGGTGTTAATCCACACCTCAGATGACAAATCTAACTACACGGATGGATTCGGATCGACGATTGCAGCCTAATGGCTTGAAAATCGACTCAATCCGATATTTGTGGCACCATCTACATCATCTAGAATATGGACTGCCAAGATGGTGCCACGTGGCACCATCTCGGCCACCCAATCGACCGTATACAGCACCAACGCCTCTCTGCCATTGGATCAAGATCCAATGGCTGAGAGTGGATCTCAGACTAGCGCCTTCATCTTCTGAAGCCAAAGGAGGATGTAGCCTCGACTATTGGATATTAATCCAACGGTCCAGATCAAGCACCACTAAAACATATCGCCCTCCCATCCACGTGCATAGCGTAGTGGATAAGGCGCTCGGTCACCTTAAGGCATGGGTTCAAGCTGCGAGAAGTGCTTCGATTGGGCGCGGATGAAGGACACTATCGACCACATGATGGGGATCGGTTGGCCGTGCGCGCCCAATCATATCTATGCCCCATTTGACGTGGCAACTGTTGAAGCGACGGGGATGCATTCTTAGCCGTTCGATCTCACGATTGAATGGTCGAGATTGAGATATCATGGATAGGCATTGAGCACGGGGAGCTCAGCGGGTGCGTGAGCGCCGCCCATGAAGGCCACGTTCAGGCCTTTAGTAATAGATTTATTCGTCACTAAAGGTCATGAATTAATGATTTTCAACATAAAATGACCAAATTGTTCTTACTCCTTGTAACTATAAAAGGAGATCCCCTTCATACGAAATTCTCATCCCTTCTTTCTCTTCTTTCCCACTTGAAAGCCCAAGGGAAGCTTGTCCCACACCTAGGATTCTTCTAAAGAGATAAAGTCAAATTTTCACCCCCTTTTCAAAAATGGATCCTATGATGATGATGATGTGCTACCCCGTTCTCGTTCTTCCTGCCTTGACCTCCTTCTTCCTACTTCATCCTTCATCTTCCAGGTGTCATTCTGTCCAGCTCGTCCT
Source organism: Thalassia testudinum (assembly GCA_037157565.1). Lineage (NCBI taxonomy): Eukaryota > Viridiplantae > Streptophyta > Magnoliopsida > Alismatales > Hydrocharitaceae > Thalassia > Thalassia testudinum. Next base: position 16,879,391 of record JAZHRO010000063.1, read on the forward strand.
CCAAGCAATCGTCGAGGAGGATAACTTCTCTCTCCCATTCCTTTTTTCCTACTTTCTGGAGTAGAATTTTCCTACCTCCCAGTGTAATAGTTTTTCTTGCTTTCTAGTGTAATTTCTCATTTAATTGTGTAAACATTTTGAAGTATTAAGTGAATGTTCTCTCTCTCTCTCTTATTCTGATTGTTTATAGTGCTTCATTGTAATTACTCCACTTTTCAACAAAAACATGAAAAAAATATAATTGCAAATCTAGATCGACGTAGCCTCATTGACTTCGACCTGAGATTCCTATTCCAGTATAAATTCTATTTGTTGAACACAAGTTCTTTGCTTTCAAACTACAACGATAGGTTTTAAAAATGAAATACGATAGCATAGTAACCTGTCACTTCAACATTTTAGCATTGTTTCCTGGGAGGTAACGATTTTAGATGTTCTTTTCACATTTCATACACTTTATTGTCTTCTAACTTGCTTTCTCTTGTGTCTATTGTTTTGCAGAGACCTCCATCAGGGAATCATGAAGCGGTAGATCAGAGTAAAGTGCAGTTGAAGACGATTGTAAGTGCTGCCATTCTTCCCCCTCCATAGATTTCATTTGTCACATTAAATTCAAATTCCAATTAACCTAGGTGTTTGCATAAATCCTAGGATTAGTTTGGTTGTTTGGATTCTCACTCACACTCATTCCACCCTATGTTATAAAAATAAAAAAAGTAAAAAGATAATTTTGAGGGGTAATTTTCAACAGACACACAACATACACCCACATTCAAGGCACTTAACCTACTTGATTTGCCTCTACTCAACAGGGTTCTGATCTGTGGAACTGATGCACACAAAGGAACACATAAAAGAGTACAAATCATTCTAGGTTAACCAACTTTGTGTGCCTAACCTAGTGGTGTAGTTGTGGCCAATTGTTTGAGTTGTTTGTGCTGCACCACTCAATCTCTAATCAACTCATCAAGTATCTTCTCCTTAGGGTTCTCAATCTAGGTTTCTTCCAAGCACTCCAATTTATTTATGGTTTAAAAGGAAAGCAATCTTCACCCGTGCTTGAAAATCTGGTTTGCCTCAAACTTGATTGAAATCAACCTAATTTTAATTCCTAAAAGCTACTTAAGCAAGATTTGAACATTAAAATCTACACATCACAAATAAGCTTGCTTGAAAACCCTGGTTGTGCATGCACTTACACAATACTCAATCAATCATTAAGGGCACAACCCATTTTAAGGGCCCATCACATTCCATAAGTACTACAATCCCATGCCACAATAAAATCGAGTAGATGTTGGCCTTAAGGACTGATTCGCTCTTCAGGGCCTAGTCTAAGAAAGTTCATGATTAACCTACTTGTACTGATTGATCTAATGTCTAGCTAGGGGAGTAGCATCAAACGACTGCGGCTAGGGGGTACACTAGGAACTGGAGGTGCAAGCCGAAGGAAGAACCTTCTCCCTAGTCCGTCCTAACTGGTTGGATTGAACTGACACAAGTAGAGTAAATCATTTATAATCTTAAGGTGGGTTTTGGGAGTCTATAGATCCTTAGGCTACCCCACTTAAGTACATGCTTGTTTTGTTGTGCTATAGGGTCCTTATGCCTAGTCCTTCCGACCTTTTCCTAGTTTATGCTGGGAAGGTGGTCATTGAATCCCGGATTGGAAGGGCCATTAGAGTATTCTTGGAGGCGTAAATTGGATTTTGGTCAAATTGATCCCATGGCCAATCAATAGCCTCCTCTACCTCGGGATCCACAGGTGGAATTCCAAAGGCAGCTGGAACAAATGCAGAGGATGCAGGAATGGTTCCAGAGAATGTAGGGCAGTTAGCCCTTGGAGGATTTTTATGATCATTCAAATTATGGGGAATGTCCCGGCGTCCAAATTTTGGTTGGAGACATAGAAATCAAGACCCTGCTGTTAAGCCTAATCAAACATTACCATAGGCTTGGCTCTGAAAACCCATTTCAGCACTTGGAGGACTTGACCACTTTGGTCCAGACCACCAAGGCATGAAACGTGAATGAGGAGCAAATGATCATGAGGCTCTCCCCCCACTCTCTAAGGGATAAAGCTGCTCATTAGTATTGGACTATAGGATGACCAATTGCAACTTGGAATGAGTTGAAATCGGCCTTTCTGAAGAAATTCTTCCCTGTTGGACATACCAATGCTTTGAGACGGGCAATCACTACCTTTACCCAGTAGTCGAGGGAGCAATTTCATGTGACCTGGGAGCAATTCCAGGACCTATTGCGGAGGTGTCCACACCACGAGGTACCGAAATGGCAACTCGTGCAAATCTTCTACCACGGGTTGACTGAGCAACTTAGGAATCACGTGGACGCTTCTTGCGGAGGCAATTTTCTCAACAAAGATGCAGATAGTGCACATAATTTGTTTGAGGAAATGAGAAAGAATTCAATCAATCATGCCTCCATGGATACTTTTAACGAGTCCCAGCAGCCTAGATCAAATGTTAATGAAGTTCATGACTCTCATTCATTTGATATGGAATTGATTTATAACAAACTTGATAAGGTGGACTTGGTTGCTAAGAGAATGAAAGAGTGGATGTTGGAAATTCTATCTACAACTCTCGATTCACTCAATCCGAAAATTCAGGATTCCATTCTTCGCAAGCTCCTTCTGGACGGGAGTTCGTGAATCAACTTGATGAGGCTCAACCTGTGAGCCAGCATTATCCGGAACCTCACAGGTTCCAAACTGGGGCCTTTTATCCCAATTTTCTGATCCTTCCCTTTCTTTCTGTCCATCCTCACCCTATAAGGATGTCTATGCTGTACAAGAGAACGTTAGATCCAACCCCTACTCTAATGCTTATAATCCAGGTTAGAGAAACCACCCAAACTTCTCTTGCAAAAGCCCTGGGCAACAGACCCAATTTTGACCCAGCAACTATGCTCCGCAATGACCAATGGGTCAGGGTCATGTGTATACTCAGTTGCCCCCAAATCAGGTCAATCAACCAGCTTGGAATGCCCATCAACCCGTAGGGCAGGCTGATTTGAACTGACAAATGGTAGAGATGCGAGTATCCATTTGCCATCTCATGCAACAAATGAAAACCTCATTGGACAACTTGCAGAATGGGCTCATAGCTAACTCTCATCAACCAGGATCTCTACCATCCCAACCCGTACCCAACCTGCAAAATATTCTGAATCCGGGCAACCAATCCCATGGGTACAAAAATCAGAGGGACCCACACGCACATGATCAGGTGGTTGGGCAAGGTCCTTCCTCTTCCTCTTCTTCTTCATATTAGCAATTCTTGGCTAATCAAGCCCCTCCAATCTTCCCTAACCCTCCCCAATACCCAAACTCTTATGCATCTGCAAATTCTGTTACCTTGACGAATGGTAAGCAAACTCAAGATCCACAACCACACCATTTTAATTTACCAAATCCTGAAGAACCTGAGGGGAGAGAGGAGAATTTTGGAGAAGAAATCAAGGCTTAGGAACCTGATTCCAAAGAACTGACTCATGTTCCTTTTCCTGAAGCTTTAATCAAATCAAAGAGGAAGAAGTCTGTTGATAGCACTGAGGAGCTTCCGAATATTTTTAAGAATGTTGAGATCAATATCCTACTCCTAGATGCTATCAAACATATATCGGCTTATGCAAGAATTTTAAAGGATTTATGTACACAAAAGCGTAAGTTGAGAGAATCTGTTTCGAGGAAGGTGTACTCTCCGAGCAGGCTAGTTCTGTTATCCTGCACCACCTCCCTCAGAAAAGGAGAGATCCAGGTCCGCCATTCATTTCTTGTGTCATCGGAGATTACACTTTTGATAGAGCACTTCTGGATCTACGTGCATCCATCAACCTAATTCCGATTTCTCTTTACGAGAAGTTTGGATTAGGTGAACTTCGGCCGACTACAGTAACGCTGCTGTTAGCGGACCGTTCAATCACAAATCTGTAAGGAGTTATTGAAGATGTTATAGTTAAGGTCAAGGATTCCTATTTTCCTGTAGGATTCCTTGTCCTTGACATGGATGTACAGGAAAATCTGAGGAACACACCCATCATTCTGGGGCATCCGTTCCTAGCTACTGCTAAGGCCAACATTAACTGTGAAAGCGGTAGCATGGAAATCGCCTTTGGAGATCAACGAATGAAATTGGATATTTTTAAGGCGATTAATAAATTTGAGGATTGTGGATTTATTGAGGAACTTGTGGAGGATAATGTGAACATTGAAATTTGTTTGATTGTTTCTTCAATTGAAAGTTCCTCCTTTGATGATGAATTGGACCTGCAACCCTCTATGGTTGACCTGCCATCTTTTGAAGAGGTTATTGATTTTGTTCACTATCAACCTCTTCCTCTTGATGAGTCTTCAGCATCTTCCTTACCTTCAATCATCACCCTGCCCCAGCTTGAACAGAAACCATTGCCTGAGAATTTCAAATATCAATCTTTAGGACCACAGAAGATGCTCCCTGTAATTATCAGTGCTAAATTAACTAAAGAGCAAGAGATTAAATTGATCAATGTCCTGAAGGAACACAAGAAGGAAATTGGTTGGACCATTCATGACTTGAGGGGGATCGAGCCATCTTACTGCAATCATAGAATATTCTTGGAAGATGGATCCCACTCTTCTCTCCAGATGCAGAGGAGATTAAATCCAAATATGCGAGAAGTGGACAAAAGGGAAATCATTAAGTGGCTCGATGTAGGAATTATTTATCCAATCTCTGATAGTCCTAGGGTAAGTCCTACATAGATTGTTTCCTAGAAAGCTGGGATTACCGTTGTGACTAACGAGAGAGGAGAATCTATCAGTACCCGTTCAGGTTCCTCTTGGAGGGTTTGTATCGATTACAGCAAGCTGAACATGGCCACGAAAAAGGATCATTTCCCTCTGCCTTTCATTGATCAAATCTTGGAAAGACTAGCTGGGCAGAAGTACTTCTATTTTCTTGATGGCTACATGGGATACAACCAAGTTCCTATCCATCCCATGGATTAGGAAAAAACTACTTTCACCTATCCTAACGGAACCTTTGCTTTCCATAGGATGCCTTTCGGTTTATGCAATGCACCTGCGACTTTTCAAAGGTGTATGTTAGCTATATTCTCTGACATGGTGGGAGAGTTTATGGAAGTCTTCATGGATGATTTCTCTATTTTTGGAGAATCGTTTGACACTTCTTTGGCTAATCTGAAAATGATTCTTAAGCGATGCATCAAAACATGATTGGTCCTTAGCTGGGAAAAGAGTCATTTCATGACACAAGAAGGGATCATCTTGGGTCATGTAATCTCTGAATGGGGAATTGAAGTGGATAAAGCTAAGGTTGATGCTATCGCTAAACTTCCTCCTCCCACATCTGTTAAACAATTCGATCATTTCTTGGTCATGTGGGATTCCATAAAAGATTCATCAAGGATTTTTCGAAGGTTGCTCATCCTCTCAGCAATCTTCTCGCTAAAGAAACGCCGTTTGTTTTCGATGAATCATGTCATAAGGCATTTGATTTCTTGAAAATGGAAGTCACTTGTTCTTCGATGCTGTAACCAACGATTTGGATAGCCCCTTTTGAGATCATGACCAACTCTTCTGATTACGCGGTCGGGGTTGTTTTGGGTCAGAAAGTGGACAAGAAGCCCTTTATCATCTACTACACTAGTAAAACTCTGGATGAAGCTTAGAGGAATTACATTGTTACTGAAAAGGAATTACTAGCCATAATATTTGCTTTGGAAAAATTCAGGGCTTATCTCCTAGGGTCTCATGTCATCATTTATACTGACAACTCGGCCTTGAGACATCTCTTGGCCGAAAAGGATGCTAAACCTTGGCTTGTTCATTGGATTCTTCTGCTTCAAGAATTTAATCTTGAAATCAAGGATAAAACTAGGGTACAAATTGTGGTGGCAGATCATTTGTCGAGAATTCTAAGTGGTTCTTCTCGTCTTGATGTCCCGATTGCTGATACTTTTCCAGACGAAACCATCCTTACAATTTCAGGTGTCCAAACCCCGTGGTTTGCTGATAATGTTAATGATTTCGCCGTTGGTCAAATCCCCCAAGATTGGACCAAGAAACAATGGGATAGACTTAAACCTAAGGCCAAATACTACTTCTGGGAGGACCTTGAACTATACCACATTGCTTTGATTAGATTATTCGCTGATGTGTTGCAGAGAATGAATTCAACAGTATACTCGAGTTCTGCAATGCATCTGCGTGTGGTGGACATTTCTCTGGGAAAAAGACAGCTGCAAAATTTTTTCAATCTGGCTTCTATTGGCCGTCTTTATTTAAGGATGCCCAGGATTTCTCAAGGTTGTGTTGTCGGTGTCAGGCACTCAGTAGCATAACTAAGAGAGATATGATGCCCCTAAAGCCAATTCTTCTTGTCAAAATCTTCAATGTTTGGGGCATCGATTTCATGGGACCCTTTCTCCCTTCATTTGGATATTAGCACATTCTTGTTGCTATTGATTATGTATCCAAATGGATTAAGGCCATTCCCACCCGAACCAATGACCACAAGGTGGTCATCGATTTTGTCAAGAAGCACATCTTCAGCAAGTTTAGGATTCCGAGGGCCATCATCAGTGATGGTGGCACTCATTTTACTAATGCCTAATTCCATAATTTGTTGGCCAAATATGGGGTTAATCATCGAATCTCCACACCTTACCATCCCCAAATGATTGGACAGGCCAAGATATCCAATCGGGAGTTCAAGAATATTCTGCAGAAAATGGTTAGGACTGATAGTAAGGACTGGACTCAAAAGCTTGAGGATGCTCCTTGGGCCTACCGTACGGTGTATAAAATGCCCATCTGCATGTCTTTGTTTTGTTTGGTGTATGGAAAGGCAAGTATCTACCAGTAGAGATTGAACATAGGCATTCTGGGAGATCAAGCAATGCAGTTTAGATCTGAATTTAGCCGGGAAGACCAGGAAACTCCAACTATTTGAGTTGGAAGAGCTTGGAAATGATGCATATGAGAATGCCAAGATCTACAAGGCTCGGACCAAAGCTCTACATGATCAATTGATTTCCCGCAAAAACTTTGAGCTGAATCAGAAGGTCTGGTTATTCAATTCTTGACTTAAGCTCTTTCACAGCAAACATATGACTCAAAGTTAACCCAAGCTTCATATTCAGGTGATATCTTTCGTGCTCTACCCTTTCTTTCATGTCTCGTTTTCTAAATGTGGACATTGCATCAGCTAGGTATGGGGGGTTGGATTCATTTTTGAATCATTTTGTTAGCTTTGTGAAATTCTTATATTTCTCTTATTATATATACATAAAAAAATAAAAAAAAATTTTAATTAGGAAGGAATACTTGGACATTAGGACTTTTCAATCTTAGGAAATATTACATTAAGATCTGAACACAAAGACCCTTCAGGTCTTTGGACTTAATCGACCCGTGTATCCACTAAAATGGGGATTTGTTTTTCGAGTCCTCGCCAACCTGAATTCTATTGTAATTTGAGTAAATAAGTTTGAGTGATAAGTACATGACTTATCAACCAACCCTCTGATTTGAGGGAACTTTGAGTGCAAGGCATCTACACACTTTCTTTTCACAGACTTGTTGATCGATGGTTTTAACGGAAATTGGGTAGCTAATGAACCTTGTAGGGTGATATGGCTGGCAAGTTATCGTGGGTAACAGCCCATAGGTAGGTTGTCCAGATCCCAGTCACTTGACCATTCTCTTCTTAATGCCTTTAGGTAAATCTTAGACCAAGGAAGCCACCTACTTAAAAAAAAAAAGTCAAAAAGAAAAGAAAAAGAAAAGAAGGAAAGAAAAAGAAAACAAAAGAAATAAGCCACACTTCGCTGCATGAGTATGGCTGGCAAGTTGTCGGTGGCAACAGCTCATCGACCGGTTGTCCAAAGCCTAAGTCATAAAATGCACTGAAAATTCCCAAAACACTTAGGAAGAAGCGGAGAAGTAGAATAAACTGGGGAGATACATGTTGGATTCACCCATATGTTGACCCCATAAAAATAAAAGTAGGGAGAAAGCTACCGGTCGTAAAGATACACCTTTAGACAGAACTCCCTTTTTAAGGTCACCTAGAGGCATAGAAACCCGAAGTCCATCCTAATTGCCGATCAACGAGTCCATCACATTCACAATAAGATGCCTAGAACTTAGGGTTCTCATCAAATCTTGGGCGAGTTAAATGGCCATAGAAAGCCACTCTTTAACCCTAAACTTAAAAATCCAAAAAAAGCAGAAAAGAAAAAACAAAAGAGAAAAAGAAAATTTTCTTTGAATAAGGCAAGGGCTTGAGGCGGTCTACATTTTGGTAGATACCCAGGCGCTATTGTGTCTTTGAAAGTTCAGATCCTAAGTAGACATTTTCTTAATGTTGAAAATAACTTATACCCAAATAATCCAACCAATTTTTTTTATAAATAGCGTATAGTTTTCGCTAGGGACTAGTAAAAGATAGGCATGGGGGTGTGATGTAAACATGTTTATATTACATAAAATGTCTATCTATGCATGTTCTTAAGCACAGAATTGCATTACATACTATATATATTATATAGCATGCATCATCTTGCATTTAGATTAGTCTAAATAAAAAGGAGGTTAATTGTCTCCTTTTATGTTCAGGGATAGGGCAACCTTTTATCGAGGCCTCAGAATAGAGATCCAACCATATGGATCTGATCAGGGTGATGATTGGAGTTCAACAACTCCAAGATTGCCCTAATCAGATATCCGTAGCATTAGATAGAGACTGAGGAACCCTAGAAGATCAAGGGCCAAGATGGTGCTAATCTACACTTCAGACGACAAATCCAACTGCACAGATGGATTCGGATCAATGATCGTAGCCTAACGGCACAAAAATCTACTCAATCCGATACCCGTGGCACCATCTACATCATCTAGAAGATGGACGGCCAAGATGGTGCCACGCGGTGCCATCTTGGCCACCCAACCGGCCGCACACAACTGCTGAAGCCTCTAGTGCCAATGCCTCTCCACCGTTGGATCATGATCTAATGGCTGAGAGTGTATCTCAGATCGGCGCCTTCATCATATGAAGCCAAAGGAGGATGCAGCCTCAATCATTGGATCACAATCCAACTGTCCAGATTGTGCACCACTAAAACATACCGCCAACCCATCCATGTGCACAGCGTAGTGGATAAGGTGCTTGGTCTCCTTAAGGTGCGGGTTCGAGCTGTGAGAAGCACTTCGATTGGGCATGGATGAAGGGTGCCATCGACCGCACGATGGAGATCGAGCAGTAGTGTGCGCCCAATCAAATGTATGCCCCATCTAACGTGGTAAGGAAATGCCTCAACGCACGTGGTTCGAGCAATAGGGATGCATTATCAGTCATTCGATCTCACGATCAAATGGTTGGGATTGAGAGATCGTAGATAGGCGTTGAGAGCGAGGAGGTGAGTGGGCGCATGCGTGCTGCCCACGAAGGCCACGTTCAAGCCTTTAGTGACGGATTTATTTGTCACTAAAAGTCCTGAATTAATGATTTTCAACATAAAATGACCAAATTGCCCTCACTCCTTGCAACTATAAAAGGAGACCCCCTCCATAAGAAATTCTCATTCCTTCCTTCTCTTCCCTCCCTCTCCAAAGCTCAAGAGAAGCTTGTCCCACACTTGGGATGCTTCTCAAGAGGTAAAGTCAATTTTTCACCCCCATTTTGGATGCGGATCCCATAACGATCATGACATGCTGCCCCGTTCTCTTTCTTCCTGCCTTGACCTCCTTCCTGCTTCATCCTTCGTCTTCCAGGCGTCATCCTATCCGGTTCGTCCTCGAAGCGATCGTCGAGGAAAATAACTTCTCTCTCCCATTCCTTTTTTCCTGCTTTCTAGAGTAGAATTTTACTACTTGCTGGTAATAGTTTTTCTTGTTTTCTAGTGTAATTTCTCGCTTGTTTAATTGTGTAAACATTTTGAAGTATTAAGTGAATGTTTTCTCTCTCTCTCTCTTATTATGTTTGTTTATAGTGCTTCATTGTAATTACTTCGCCTTTCAACAAAAACACGAAAAAAATATAATTGCGAATCTAGATCGACGTAGCCTCCTTGAGTTCAACCCGGGATTCCTATTCCGGTATAAATTTTATTTGTTGAATATGAGCTCTTCGCTTTCAAACTACAACGACAGGTTTTGAAAACCAAATACGATAGCGTAGTAACCCGTCACTTCAATAGGCACCGTGGAAGAGAACTGCTCCGGTGAGGGTAGGATAGTGAGGACGATGGTGATAGAAGCACCGTCTGGTACTGCTCGACATGGAAGAAGATGAGGAAGGAGTATCTATCGTTGGTATTACAGTTAGATGACAAGGAGAGGTAGGGAGAGTCACCGGAGCTTGAGGAGGCTTTCGATCGAATTAGGAGGGAAAAAATTAGGGTAGATCCGGTCAAAATCGAGCTTGGGATGGACAGTATGCATTAGGGCTTCTTTTATAAGCCTTTGGAGGACTATTTGAGCTTGGGAAGCAAGCTTCCCAAGCTTCGAAGGTCACTAGAGATGGAAGCTTGAAAGATACTCGAATCTCTCATGTGTACACATGAGAGACTGGGAAGGTCGGACTCATGATCGGATTCATTGGAGAAAGAACTTCTCAAGGAATCTTCCTTCCAATTTTGGAAGAGATTCACTGATTAGAGAACGAGTTCTCTTCAATCAAGGGTCATCGGAGTTGGATTCCTCCGTGATAATGGTGGAGGGACCTAAATGCAAATAGTGATGAGAAAGATAGGGGCCTTTTGTAAGAAATTCTAAAGATGAGGGGCTATTGGGGATAAAGAAAGTTAGACTTGGACCAAATTGCAAACTTGGCCAAGATGATCTCAGATTGGGACCAAATTTTGGTATAATCCTAATTTTGACCAAAGGAATCTGATGGTGAAGTTGGATTTTGGTTTTGACCTTGTTTGACAGGGTAATTTATTCAAAAGCTCAAATTAGGGCAAAAGTCTATCCGCGGCTCTATTTTGGGTCAAAATAGTTTCTGATGCTCAAATCAAGGATGCCAAACCCTAGAGAATATTTTTCTGTGGATTTTAAATGTTTTAGGTGAATTTTATACTGACCAGAACCTCAGTTAATCAAGAAAGTCTAATTTTATAGTTTTAGATGTCATGTAATTCTCGGAACACGTCAAAACCCTTTTTTGTGTGCACAGATCCTCTTGTTAGACGTTTAAGATCATTTAACCTTTATTTAACCCCTTGGAAATCCTGCAATTGTACTACAATTGAGATATGCTGTTAAAATTATAATTTTACCCCTATTTTCTTGTTATTCTCTCAGAATGGATTTTCAATGAATTATGGTCCTTTGATGGTTATGTAGGAGAATTTAATGATGGAATATGAATAAATAAAGCTAGATATGGCTAATGATGATGTTATCATCATACCCCCATGCCTAACTTTTGCTAGTCCCTTAGCAAAATCTCATGGAATTAACTCAAATTCTAGACCATGCTTTGACAAAAACCCATTTTCGCGCATTTGAAAGACGTCGGAAATCGTAGTATAGTCGCACAAAAATGTTCATCAAAAATTGATTTCTAAAGATAACGAGACTTGAATCCCAGTCGTTCTACTCTAGGAGGCATTGCTTTTACTTTTAAAATCGATCTTTTTGCCACTCTACTTTGTTTAGAATCACATGCCAGTTCGTGACTATTATGTATTTAGGTTTGACATGCTTAGTTGCAAGAATATTAGGAATCGGAAACAGGCAACTTGAATCACACAAAAAGAATGACAACTATTAAGCTCATGGTGATTTCAAACATATAGAGACAAATATATATATATATGCATTTTTCATTCATTTAGCGGGAGAGTCGTTTGCAACATAAAACGTAGAGGGAAGCTTGTACATAAATGCTTGAAAATTAAATCTAGCTACCAGAAAATGATCGCATACAAGAATCGATGGAGGGATTTCGCATGCATCATTGGGGGAGAAATAAGACTACACTACTAAGCAGTAAATAAAAGCAGTAAATATACGAAGAGCATAATCTAAATCTAGCAGAATGGAAGGGCATTCAGGGGTGGTCCCCGATGGCCTTTGAGTGGTTGAGAGAAGGAGGGGCGGCCAATGGAACTTAGGCCGGCCCTTGGAGAGAGGTTCAGGAGCTGATCCAGCTTCCTGGCATGGAGATGGTGGCCTCCATGGTGGTGCTCAACTTGTGGAGGTGGAGTGGAGATGGAAGTGGCTATTCTAAGTGGAATGGATGCCAAGGAAGTGAATGGGTGCAAATGGCCACCCAAGAGGTCTTTTTATAGACCTAAGGGAAGCTCTCTAGAGAATTATGGAAATCTCTAGAGAGGCCTATGGTGGGAGCTCGTGGGAGAGTGAGAGAGAGAGGGTGGATGGTTGTTTTTAGATCCACCAAATGTGGATCTAAAAATTGAATGACTCTTGGTTGCTATTTTTGGTAACCAAGGCAACCACACATGGTAGAGAGTTATAGAGAACTCTAGGCTGGACATTTTCGTGTGGATGGTGTGTGTGGGTGTGTGTGGGTCGAAACTTTGGTGGCTAGGGTGATTAGGTTGGGTTCTAGTGGGTTTAGGTCAAGGTAGGTCTGAAATTAGGATTATAAACCCTAATTCACTAGGGTAAAGTGCAATTGAACTTAATACAAGTTTAATTGGGTGTGTGGAAACTAAATTGAGAGTAAAACAACTCAATTAAGTCAAGTCTAGGTCAATTGGCCTCTCACTAAGTCCAATTGGACAGTGTGTGCTGAGATCAGGGCTCAATTGGACTCAACGAGTCCAATTGAATAGGCTGATGGAATTGACTAAGATCCAAGTCAATTCCATCAGTGAGGACCTAATTATGTCCTTAGGGAGGTCTAGTGGTGGTGTACTAGGGTTATGCCACCTTAATTTAGGTTCCTATGGGGTTGGAATTGGGTTTAGGGACCTAGAGATCCAAGATCAAGGCTTAAATCTCAAAACAGGAATTGGAGAGCAGTATCAGATGTCTAATAATAGAATCAAACATCTTCTACTCAAAAATCAGAAGTCCAGACTTATTGTCTGGATGTCCAATCAGAGTCAAGAAGGATTTCGGGTTCTGTTTTGGGTATTCTGCAGAAATTGGACGTCTGACAAAGTGTCTGGATGTCCACTAACACTGCAGAAGTGGGTTTGAAGTGTGCGGGAGTTGGCTAAGGGTCCTAGATGTCCTATAACTTATCTGGACGTCCAGATTAGGGTTGGAACTAGGGTTTTAGGGCTTCCTATGGTGTTGTGACCTAATCTAAGGGTGGCTATGGCTTGGGGAAGTCTCTAGGCTATCCTAGGGCTAGGATGGACCTAAGCTCTTCACATTTTACTGCATTATTTCTACTTAATAGAATAGAAAACTTTTAACCCCATTACATTATTATTCCTACATCTAAACTAGACCTTCTGCTCCAGCTTTGCTACAACTCCTGTTATTCCTGATCTAGCTTCAGATCTAGCTCCTGATCAGCTTATTGCCTGCAATTGACATAATGCACTTAACCAGCACATTATAACATTATTTCATGCATAGCTAAAGGAAAGCAGTAAAGATGCAGACAATGCATATGTATGCGTGAATAACCCTAACTTATGCTATGTCCTAATTTAATCTAGGCCAATTAAGACCTTTGATTGCTGTGCAATCATGCATTCAGATCTTTGATGTGTGCTTTCTTTTGTTAGATTAGGTCAAAATGCTAACAATAGACCTAGAGGTACTCATGTACCAACCATGATCCGAACCTAACTAGCTTTAGCCTCAGTCTGCCACGGAGGTTTCTAAGGCCTTCAGGAACTAACATAAGGTTCGTTGAACTCCGCGATTAAAGCACCTGTGCTTAAAACATTTTTAGTGTAGGTTCAGTTTACAGTGCATTTTTGTAAGAAATACATAGAAGACTTTTTGCATTTTTGGAGGGCTTTCACTCGCTTTTTCTTCTTTATTTCTAGCTTTGGATTAGCTTTACAACACAGTCTATATCGGATTCCTTACTCCTACCATCAATCCTCGTAGGGTCCCTGGCATTTGATGCTTCAAGATAGCCCCGCCCATGGCAACCCCCAGAACCTTGGCTTTCAACACTTTGAGATAGTGACACGCATGGCACTATAGCCAAATTTAGGACTTAGCAATTGACATTTTGGGATAATCCCGCCGGTGGGACCTGAATCAGCACAAGGTGCTTACGTGCCCCTGGTAGGATATTTAGATATCCTAGGAGATAAGCACCAAGGAGATGGTATGTTATTGTGCATCTTTGAGGGGAATTTCCTACCTCTCTGCGCTGGGAACTCATCCAAATAAACTTGTGTTGATTAATCGATCCTAATCTAGGTGGCATTTCCGAACAGAATTAACGCTTTTGCTTGATTTTGAAAATTAAGCACACTGAACTAGACTTGTGTGTTGATTAGGGTGCTTTGGTTACCGAGTCCCGCAAACCAAAGGTCAGTTAATGAGGCCGAATAATCTGTATGCCCTAAACCTAATACATAAGCTTCGCATTGTCCACAACCTGTTGAGGATTATCTTGATCTTAGCGAATGCAAGAATTTTTAAGCCAAAAACAAGCCCAAGAGGCCTAAGATAAGCATTCATACTAATCTTTGTATATCTTAGCACTTTTGTCTTTTATTTCTTTCTTTTGATTTGGTCTAGAACTAAATAGATTCCTTAATCTTTTACTAATGATTATCTCTTTTCTTTCAACTTGTGATCCCTTTTGACATTTAACTCACCTCCTTTATTTTTCCTTCTCAAAAATGATTTGCAATTAATTCTCAAATTGCCTCCCTTCTCCCATTTTCTTGTTCTTTTTCATTTCTTTATTGTTTAATTTCTTGGAATATGTATTTCTTTGTGAGAACCTACAGAACTGTGAATTTTTATGTGTTTGCACTTTAAAACCCCTATGCCTAAGTTTTGTAATGTTCACATTGTAAATGGAGGGTAGGAAATAGTTAGGGTTTAGGAATTAGAACAGGATAAATGGGTGGGTGAATGGGTCGAGATGACTGTTGCGAACGATTTCAAGCTCTGATACTAGTACCAGAGGTGGAGTCAACTGTTCTAAAACTAAACTCAAAGTGTAATGGATGTGAAATACAAAATGATAATCCGAATGATTTCACATTTTTGGAAAGACAGGTTGCCTCCCGTTAAGTGCTAAATTCAATGCCTTCTGCCGAGTAGAAATGGTATGAAGAGCGACTGGTCAAAACAGACAATTCTTGTAGAATAAGCACCTTGATCAATAGCCTGGTTGGTACAACAAGGTGCTTGTTCAGATCTGTAGGCTCATGATGCAGACCAAACCCAATCAATCTAGCAGGTTGATGAATGTGGATCAAGAGATGCGGTACCAACTAGATATTGTGAAGCTCGGAATGATGTGGAAATGTAAACTTAGGGTTTGGCTGATTCGAATCAGCCTGGTCAGAGTAGGGATCCTCAAAAGAGAATGAATCAGTGGAGTATGTAGGAACCCTATGGGAGTGATCTGGGAAGGATGGGGTGTGATTTGTTGAATGACCAAAATCGAAAACCCAATTGAAATGTGGAGGAGAATCATGCGCAACTGGCTCATCGAGAGGAGAATCAAAGTAGAAATTGAGTCCAGTTGCAGGTTGGGGTTGGGTTTGGATATGAGCGAGTTCTGTATGTGTTGTAGAAGAGGTGGCATTAAGAATAACTGTATGTGTGGGTTCCTCTAGAAAATGTTGAAAGGTAGGTGTATCTAGAGAGTCCTTAGAAACCATAAAAATCAAATATAAGTGCCTGGAAAGTGATTATAGTATCAAGGAAATCTGAGTCAATGAGAGATTCAAACTCTGGATTGTAGACACTCTCGATAGCTACTGCTTTTGATTCCTGAGGTTCAAGAAGAAATGATTCCATCTCCATGGAACCTGATTTTGAATCGATGATCTCAGGATTAGGGACCTCAGAGTCGGATTCGAAGAATGGGTCATGGATACTGAGGTCGTAGACTGGCTCAGAATTGTCAGGAAACAACAGTTCTCTAAAATCAGGGTAAGATTCGAAATTGTTAGAGAACTTGCAAGAATCATGTTCTGAATATGATTTGGGATCAGAGGTTCCACCAAGATGTGGACAAGCAACAACCTAACTTGGGTCTAGCCTGTTCTCAGATTTTGAGCTCAAAAAGGTGTCCCTATTAGGCATGAGCTTGGTTTCTTGGTTTGTAGGGGAGACCTAATCGAATTCCAGCTCTTCAAGTTCCTTGATTTCTGTATCGTAGATTGGCATGACATCAAAAAAATCAATATGTGTCTCTAAGGAGTCTGAAGGGGTGTATTTATCAAATATGAGCCTTGAATCGTATTTTGGATTCAAAATTTGGCTCGTATCACAAGGGGCCTCATAATTATACCAGTAATGCTCAGATCTAGATTCTATGTGAAGGGTGTGGGTTGGATCACTAGAATCTAGGTTGGGCTCTACAGGGATGTTAGAATTTCTCTCGAGAGTCACCTTATTAGAATAAGGGATTGAATTTACACCCCTGAGATGTTCTGATCAATCTCATTATCACAGGTGTCTCGGAAATCTAAGCATAGTGAACCAGTCTTTTGATTTTCTAAGGCTATCTCAAAATCGTGATCACCTGCAATAGGATCTTCCCAACCCATCTCAAGATTAGGAGTATTAATTTGTACATATGTTGGACTATGTTCCATCTGGGTTGGGAGTCCATAACAACCTTGATCGACGCACCCAGGATTCAGGAAATTAAATGGATTACTGCAATTACTCCAAGATGTCATCTTAACTTCTGACGAGCATTTTTGATAGATGGTTCTATATAACGCATTCAATAAATTTGCCTGTTCTTTCAAAAAATTCTAGAGTTCTTAGAGAACTAAATGATTTACAAATATTGCAGACAATAATTGTTGTGTAATTGCACCAATTCCATGTGTTGTGCTAAGAGATCATCACAGGTTGAATCGTGATTTAGTTTTATCCATACCATCTCCATACGGTTCAAAATGTGGTTCATTGATTTCTTTATTCTATCCTGAATGTCCCTTTTACAATATTCGTCAGGGTGTCTATAGGTATTCTCAATTATCTTTTCTTTCTTAGTCATTTGGCACTCAGGTTTCCAAATCACTTTTCTTAACATATCAGGCTGCATTTTTGAATCAAGTGGTGGAATCACGATGCAAAATAAAACTCAAAATTAGATTGGAAGCTAGTTAGATCTGAAAAAAATCCCTAAAATGATCTGTGTATGTGCTCTAAATAGAAGGGATGAGGGATTGGATGTGAAATTGACTCAACCAAGGCACCCAATGATTTTTGGATGGCTAAGGCAGTTTCGAGGTGGATGATACCTCTGAATAAAAAATTCATACAACCAAGAAGTACCAGGGTAGCCAGGAAGGGAGAGCCCCACAAAGACCCCTACACGATAGAGCGTCCCCATGGGTGACAGGGTTTCCCCCACCTAACCTTCCTTGTCACTGAGGGTCCAGGTAGGCTGGAATGTATGAACTTAAGACCTTAAGCCTACTAGGTTTATGTCCTGATTTGTGCCTTTGATTTCACTTGATTAGTAATTAATTCAACTTGTGACCTAATTTGGAGGTTGGTTGGCCTACAATGTAGACCAACTTCACTTGACCTACCCTAAAGATGGCGGAATGTGATATAGGTCAAGACCTAGAAATCACCCTGAATTTACTACCAGGTTATTAGGTCCAAGATTTTAAGATTCAAGTGAAATTAGAGCCTGATTTTAGGATTTTTCTAATTAAATATTTTCAATCAAGGGCTTGGGTAGCACACAAATGCGGGAGGCTAACTTTCGTTTTAACTCAGGCAAAAATGTGTACTAGCACTCCAAACCCCAATGTCTAACCCTAATTGGCTCTATTCTAACCAATTAATCTTAACTTGTTCTCCTTGGGCTTCAAGCAAGAAAGACGTTAGCCAAAAGTGATTTATAATTTAAGCGTAGCCCCTAATAATTTCAGGAAAATAAGGTAAAAAATTCCTAAGTAGAATTGCTTCAAACTCCAATCAAAAATGAAAATTTGTTTGCAAATCAGGAAACTTGCATTTTAAATAATGATTACTATAAAAATAAGGTAGGTGATTCCTAATTGATTGTTTCCCTTTTTGTCTTCGAAAGTTTAAGAGCTTGTTTAGGGAAGACTAGAAAAGTTACCTGCCCTAGAGTAGTTGATTTATGTGGAAGATCTCCTCGTGAAGTACCTCGCAAAATCACAAGAAATCAAATAGGACAAGTTAGTGCTCAAGTATAATTGAAATATAGCAGAGAATAGCAGTGAATTATGCATTTCTCCCCGACAACGGTACCAAAATGTTAACAGGGCTGAATCGAGTGGTTTAAAAGATGCATTCGTTGTAGTAATAATTCTTCAAAAATAGCTCGAACAACAGATAAAATTTATAACTCAAATGAAGTCCGAGTTTGTTTGCTGGGAGCAAATAGGAATTCACACGCTAATCTCAAGGTAAATGAGCACAATATATTTCTCAAAATCTAATAGATAATGTAGCACATGAGCATAAGATGAGTTAAAAAGAAATCTAGACAAAATAATGGTGATTTGAATCACCAATTATTAGTTTAAGATATATAGCAAATACTCAAATAATATCACTATTCAAACCAAGGGCACAGTGCACTCCATCAAATGACAGGTTCTTTCACCAGACAGCTTAAGTCAGCATTGCTACAGTGCCAAGAGGGCACTGTACTTCCTCTTTATCCTCCTCTTATTTATCTACTCTTCTTCACGTTCTGTCTTTCTCCTTCTTCGTTGGCTGTTGATAGTGGAAAACTATGAGATCGGAGTTGGATTTGAAAAACTCACATTATAGTTTGATTTTTGAAGCAATTCGTCAATAGATAAAATTTAACCAAAAATTCGTAAAGAAATTTTAGGTCAAACATAGGGAGGCTACGTTGATCTAAAATCCGTGATTATATTTTTTTTGGAATTTTTGTTTGAAAGTGAGATAATTACAATGGAATTGATATTAACACTAAGAGAGAGAGAGAAAAAAATCACTTGATATAAGAATACTATTTTTACAACTAGAAAGTAGGAAATTATTACAGCTATAAAGCGAGAAATTCTATTCTAGAAAGCAATAAAAAGAAGGGAGAGATAAGTTACCCTCCTCGATGATTGCTTGGAGGATGAGTTGGATGGAGCGACGCCTGGAAGATGGAGGATTGAGTGGCAAGAAGTAGGACGAAGCTGGAGGAAGCGGGAACAAGATAGCATGTCGTCGTGGTTGCGGGATCCACTTCCGAAATGAGGGCGAGTAAACTTTGGATTTAGGTCTAAAGGAGCATCCTAGGTGTGGGACAAGCTTCTCTAGAGCTTTGGAGAGGGAGAGAGGTGAAGGAAGGGATGAGAATTTCATAGGGTAGGGGTCTCCATTGATAGTTGCATGGATTGGGGGAAATTTAGCCATTACATATTGAAAACATTAAATGAGGGGATCCTTAGTAACAGAATTAAGCATCACTAAAGTCTCCACGTCGTTGCAGCTTCATGCTCACTTGCTGCCTCATCATCTCCTGTGTGCCTAAAGCATACCCACGTTCTCGCAAGATCGGAGATCCGACGGCCAAAAATTGTTCCTCGCCCACTTCATCTTCTTCAGCTGTAGCACCCCCGAGCCTATTCTCAGCCATCCGATCTCTCATCCAATTACTCAGAATGCATCGTGCCCCCTCGCATCTGATCGGACCTTTGCATCAAAGTAGGATTATGCGTGCATGAATCGCATGAATCCGTTACACCACATCGCCCACTTCTCACCTGCACGATCTGCATCGGATGGCCCAAATCAACGCACCCCACTCCCTGGCTGAATTGAGGAGCTCGAAGAAGGTCGAACCCACGACCTCTGTCCTGCCTGTAGCTGCATGACCATTACTCTGTCGTGGTGGATTATCACATTTCTCACCAACACGTGCACGCTCACGGCCGCTGGATCATGATCCAACAGCCCAGATCCAATCGTGTGTGCGAGGAGAGAAAGAGAGGGTGCAGCAGGATAGAGAGGGCAGTGGGCGTTGATCTCAGCCAATAGATTAGGATACTACGGCTGAGATTGATTGATTCATCGAGGAGAGAAAGGGCAGCGGAGAATCCTTGGGCTGATTGGGTGACCGGGTAGGCACCACATGCTACCATCTTGCCGGTCCATCTTTTGTGACTTCCAGAAGGTGCCATGGATGTCGGATTGGATCGTTTTTCTTGCCATTAGGTTGCAATCGTTGATCTAAACCCATCTATGTTGGCGGATTTGTCATTTGAAGCATGGATTGACATCATCTTGGCCCTTGATTTCTGAGCTTCCTCAGACTATATTTGGTGCTACGGATGTTCGATCGGGGCGATGTTGGAGTCGTTGAACTCTAGTGGTCCCCTTGATCATATCCGTCTGGTTGGATCCTTGGTCCAAGGCCCTGATTAAGAGTTGCCATATCCCTGGTGGTGGTTAACTTTCTCAACACAATTATTTAAGTTAATTATGCTTAATTATGTGTAAAAGAAAGTAAGTTAGGTCAACATAAATTTATGTCGATTAAGTAGTATATGATCAAGTTAACCTAACATTTTAGATTTTATTTCTTTTTAACTAGTTGAGTCCAGATCGTTCGCAAGGAGGCATAACTTAATTAAAATTCAGTACTAATCCTAACCTACTTATGGGAATTATAATTAAATTTAGTTTAAGAATGTGAATTTTGCTTAAGGACTTGTAATTAGAAGAATATGCAAAATTCCATAAGGAAACAAATTTACACATATGATTTACATTTAGAAACAAGTAAACATGTTTATTTCTTTTAATTTCTTTTATTTAAAAGAGATTAAGGCAAGAAAAAGTAATTCCAATGAATATATGCCTTATTATAACATTAAGCTCAAAAAGGAAATTAGTAGAATGCAAGAAATTAAACCACAATTATTCTTGTTTGTCTTCAGCTTCTTTCTTTCTTCTCTTTTTCTTGTACCTATCTCTCTCACTCACTTTTCTCTTTTTACTTTTCTCTTATTTCTTCTCCTTAATCTTTATCAAGCTCTTCTCTTATACATGCCTTCTCCATCATTTCTTTCTTCTTATTATTTGTTCTATCTGTTACCTTTCTTTAGCTCTTTTGCCTGTCTACCTTATTCAATCTTTACGAGCTCTCCCCTTCCTCTCCTTCTCTTCCTTTGCAACCCTTCTTCTTTTGCAACTCTTCTGAACCTTTGTAGCTCTTCTGAACCGAACTGGTTTGAATCCTTTGAACCAAAAATTAGATTTTAAGATTAGCGACTTGGGCTGGTCAGGGATACACAACACCCCTCTCAGGGTGGGACCAGACCATACTAGGTCTAAGCCTGATATTTATTTCGATTGGTTTAATTGCATTTCAGCACAGTCTCGAGCCCATCCGGCCCACGACCTCCCAGGCCCACATGGACATGCCCTCATGGGCCCACACTCGCATGCCCACAAGTGCACACACACCCAGGCATGCACACCGCACGCACCCACACACACACCTATATACTCATTCATGCACCCTGCGCTGACGACTGAATGGCCCTATTCACTTTTTGCTTTTATACTAATGCGGCCGCTTCAGTTCTACCAATGTGGGACTATGTATTCCCCTCCCAGTCTAGACTTCACTTGATGATTCCAGCCAACACAGAGTTCCAATCCGAGCAAATGAAGGCTTGCTGAAAAGCTCTAAGGTTGATCTACATGATTGTAGTATCAATTTGACACTCAGGGAAGGTTTAACTCTTCAGTTTGAAGGGTGAAAGGGTCTGGGTCACCATGGCCATACTGCCTGCAGAATGGTGTTTCAGCTCTATGGTCCTGTAGAATGGCTTGCTGACCATAGACAAGATGCTGAAGAGATTCAGAAGGTGTTTCCGCTACTGTAGGTAAAGGAGAACTCTAAGAAGCATCAGGAAGATGAAGCTGGAAAGCTTCACTAAGGAGCTTCAAAACTTCATTTCAAGTTCTGTTAGGTCCAACAGACAGCTAGAGACCTAATTAATCAAATCAAACAACCTCTAGAGGTTGTTAATGATCTGTCTGGGCAGATTTCTCACTTAAATTTCACCAAAAACTTACTTTCATCAGTTTTGATTAAAAAATAACCCAAACTTAACAGAAATAAAGTCCTCCACAAAATCGATCAAGGTTCATCCAAATTGCATTTGAATCATTTAAAAACATCTCAGAAACAAATTGTACTCTTCAATTCTTTTGATTGAATCCCAAATCCATGAATCAGACTTAAGGTTGACCACAAGCCTTAGAATTTGACTTTCTAAATTAGATCATTTCATAATAAATTAATGCCTTAGTTAACTTCTCTTTTACCTCAGGAATAGATTCAGGACCTCAAAAGGATATTTCAGCTAGGATTCCTAGGGTCCTAGGCCTGTCGCCTGAGATCCTAGATGAGTTTGTTTGACAGTACAAACCAAAGTTAATCTTGGAGATTGACTTATTGGAATGGTCTCAGGACATCCTTCTGATGCTTCTAGACCTTTCAAATGAAGCTTAGCCCTACCTAACAATCATCTCCAACTCTGCTGGAGTTGGAGAAGACAAAGGTCTAACAGGAGCTCCAGGTCTTAAAACCTTAAATAAATATCCTTAGAATAATTAGTGATCTGGAGCTTCACACGAAGTTCTATGTGCTGAAGAGTTCGTTTGACTTGTCGGAGCTTGCCGGAGCTCCGGTGAGTCCAGAAAAATGCTAAAATGTACAAATGTCATTAAAATGTGCCATTGATGATCTGAAAAGCTTCCTGAGGTCACAAGGAACCTCAGGAACACATTAATTCCTTCAATTATCTATTAAATTGAAAGTTATGCTTTGAATTCACAGTGAACAAATTTTAGGTCTGATTAGGCTCAGGACCTGTTTTCTCACTCAATTGAGCAGAGAAAACAAGTTAAAAGGAAGTTGCGATGGATTATAAATGGTTAATTAGTGATCTGAACTTCTCCTGGGCCGCCATTGACAGCGAGCTCAGGTGATTAAATGAAATTAGTTATTTAAGTTATAGATGATAATTATTTAAATTAAAGTGAGGATAGAGGCCCTTAAGTGATGGTTAAGTGATTGAGGGCCCCAGTGGAGGTGGATTAAGCTCAACTACTTTCGCCATGGACAGTGGAAGCAGTGGTGAAGGTGGAGGTGGTTTAGGCAAATAGGTGATCAAACTAGTGAATTAAAATGATAGAAATGTTCATGGAAGATTAAAGGAGGAGATCGATGATTTAAAAAGACAAAAGATTGCTCCAGAGAAGCTTAATGAACTCGTCGGTGCTGAAGAAGATGAATGGAATTCTAATATTACACCTATCTAATCTACCTAACTAACTACTCTATCTAATCTACTTACCTAGCCTACTGTTACCTAGACGAAGGAGGTAGAAGATCTCCGTCAATGGTCCTTAACGGAGGAGGAAATTAGAGGGATAAGGAAGAAGTCCGGTGGGCATAGGTGGAGTGAAACAGAGGAAATCCTAGTGTCAATGCTGTGTCAGTAGACTCGGCTGACGTCGGAGGAGATCCAGAGCAAGCAAAAGTGGATGGAGGATGATGGAGGAAGCGGAAGAATGTCACTGGATTTTAGAGGGAATTGCCTATTGGTTATCTCAGTGAAGAAAAGGGAGCTAACTTCGTGAAATCGATGGTGTGGAGGGGTATTTATAGGTTACGACAGTTGAGAAGGAGGGTGTATCTGGATGGAGAAGAGTTTAAGAGTGGAGTAACCACTGGTGTCTTCTCCAACGTCGGTGTGGTTATCTTCAACCCTAAAATTGGATTGTAGCTTCATCCAGACTGGTGGATGAGAAGGAGATGGTGAGCACAAGCTCCAAGAGCTTAGAGAGGATGGAACGACGTCGGATATGCGGTGATCAGTGGGTGAAAGCACCTCCTATCGTCAGTCGTCGAGGACGTTGAAGAAGGAATGAAGAAGTTTTTAGGGACTTACTTGTAACGAAAATTGAGGACCTAAGTAAAGAATAAGGACTCTATTGAAATAAAACATAATGACCAAAATGTAAACTAAGGTTTTCAAGGTTTATTTTAATTTAAATCTTTTTCAACATTTTATATATGATTATAAATAAGAAAATTATTACATTTAGTCCTTGAATTTATATTTTTGACCTTTTTAGCTTAATTTATTTAATTAAGTAATGTTACATAAGTTATTACATACTTAGTTATAAATTATACTTAAGTTAGTTAACACATTAATTAGATAAATTACTGATAATATTTTGAGTCCAATTATTAAATAAATTATTAAAAATATTAATTGATAATAATATAGCATTTTTAAATTATTTTAGGGTCCTTTACTATTTGTCCCTTATTTAATAATTAACCCATATATTTACATATTCCTAGCTAATTAACTGGGAAGACAATTAATTAGGGGTAATTAGAGACCATGATGAGCTTCTCATCACCTAGCCATAAAAGGAGATAATTACTACACAATTTATACAATTTGACCTAAATGCATCAATATGCGTGTTATGCAGTATCTACAATGCATGATAGTAATATGGTACTAAGAACATGCATTAATAGATACCTTTTGCTATTTAGATGTAGGCACATCACACCCCCATGCTTATCTTTTATGGTATTTAAGAGAGAATTAGGATTGTATTACTTGGGCAAAATTCATTTTCAACATTAAGAAATTTTTACTTAGGACTTGAACTTTAAAGACACAATAGTGCCCAAGTATCTGTCAAAATGCAGACCGCCTCAAGCCTCGCCTTATTCATAGAAGAATCTCTTTTTCTCTTTTTCTTCTTTTCTAATTTTTTTGAATTTTTTAGTTTAGGGTTTCAAAGTGGCTTTCTACGGCCACTCAACCCACCCAAGACTTGATGAGAACCCTATGTTTTAAGCATCTTTTTGTTAATGTGATAGACTCGTTGATCAACAATCAGAACGGACTTTGAGTTTCTACGCCCTTAGGTGACCTTAAAAAGAATTCTGCCTAAAGATGTATCTATATGATTGGAAGCTTTCTCCCTACTTTTATTTTTTTGGCGTCAACACAAGGGTGAATCCAGTGTATATCTCCCCAGCTTATTCTACTTCTCCGCTTCTTCCTAAGTGTTTTAGGAATTAAACGTGCATTTCTTGAGCTGGGATCTAGACAACCTACCAATGGGATATTACACACGATAACCTGCTAGCCATACTCGTGCGGTGAAGTGTGGCTTATTTCTTTTATTTTCTTTTTCTCTTTTCTCCTTTTCTTTTTTTTTCTTTTCTTTTTGGACTTCTTTTTTTCTTTTCTTTTAGCAGGTGGCTTCCCTAGTCTAACATTTACCAAAAGGCAGCAGGAAAAGAATGGTCTAGTGGCTGGGCTGTAGACAACCTACTTATGGGCTACTACCCATGATAACTTGCCAACCATAACACCCTAGAAGGTTCATTAGCTACCCAATTTCTGTTAAAACCACCGAACCATGAGTCAGTGCGAATAGCTTGTAGATGCTTAGACTTAAAGTTTCCTCAAATTCGAGGGTGGGTTGATAAGTCATGTACTTATACCCCAACTTATTTAACCAAATTGAAATAAAATTCAGGATAGCAAGGACTTGATAAACAAATCCACATTTTAGTGGATACTCAGGCTGATTAAGCCAAAGACATGATAGGTCTTAGTGTTCAGATCCTACTGTATTATTTCCTAAGATTGAAAGTCCTAATGCCCAAGTATTCTCTCCTAATTCAAAGATTTTTTTTAGAAAAAAAAGTAAGTAAATTTACAAGAATTCCACAGAACTAACAAAATAATTTAGAAATGAATCCACCCCCCCATGCCTAGTGATGCAATGTCCACATTGAGAATAAAAGACAGAAAGGAAGGGTAGAATGTAGAAGATATCACCTGAATATGATGCTCGGGTTAGCTATGACTCAGACTGTACATCCACTGGGTTTAATGCCATTAGCTAGGCGAAGTCCAGCCAAATAAATCATAATGTGATTAGAGCAACCGTGTCTGAGACGGGCTCTAGAATAATACAGTCAATAAAAGGCTTCAGACATTAACTAATGACTTTAAAGGAATTACCCGTCTTTAGGTCAGAAATCTGAATGGCCCCATTTGGAAATATCCGATAGATGATGAACGGGCCATTCCATTTTGACCTAAGTTTGCTGGAAAAGAGCTTAAGTCTAGAATCAAAGAGCCAAACCTTCTGGTTCAGCTCACATCTCTTGCGGGATATAAATTGGTCATGAAGAGCGTTGGTCCAAGTCTTATAGATCTCGGTTCAGCTCAAATCTCTTGCGGGATATAAATTGGTCATGAAGAGCATTGGTCCAAGTCATATAGATCTTGGTATTCTCATATGCATTGTTTCTATGCTCCTCCAACTTAGATAGTTGGAGTTTTCTGGTCTTTTCGGCTAAACTCAAATCCATATTACACTGCTTGCTTGCCTAGAATGCCCTATGTTCAATTTTAATGGGTAAATGGCATGCCTTTCCATACACCAAATAAAATGGTGACATGCCAATAGGCATTTTGTATGTCATACAATAAGCCCAAAGAGCATCCTCAAGCTTTTGAGTCTAGTCTTTACGATCAGACCTAACCATTTTCTGAAGAATATTCTTGATCTCTTGATTGGAGATCTCAGCCTATCCATTCGTCTCGGGGTGGTAAGGTGTTGAGATTTCGTGTTTTACCCTGTATTTTGTGAGTAAATTATGAAATTGGGCATTAATGAAGTGAGTACCACCATCGTTGATGATGGCCCTCAGAATCCCGAACTGACTAAAGATGTTCTTCTTGATGAAATCGATGACCACCTTGTCGTCATTAGTTTGAGTGGGAATAGCCTCGATCCACTTGGACACATAACCAACAGTGACGAGAATGTACTGGTGTCCAAATGAATGGAGGAAGGGTCCCATGAAATTGATGCCCTAAATGTCGAAGATTTCGATAGCAAGAATCAGGTTTAGAGGCATCATGTCTCTCTTGGTTATGCTCCCAAGTGCCTAGCATCGGGAACATGACATTGAGAATTCTTGGGCATCCTTCAATAAAGGTGGCCAATAGAATCTAGATTGCAAAATCTTTGCTGCTGTCTTTTTCTCGCAGAAATGTCCACTACACGTAGATGCATCACAAAACTCAAGTATACTTTTGAATTCATTCTCCAGAACACATCGGCATATAATCTGATCAAAGCAAATTTGATACAGTTCAGGGTCCTCCCAGAAGTAATATTTGGCCTCAGATTTGATTCTATCTCGTTGTTGCTTTGTGCAATCTTGGGGGATTTGACCAACGGCCAAATAATTTACAATGTTAGCAAACAACGGGGTTTGGACACCTGAAACTGCAAGGATAGTCTCATCCAGAAAAGTATCATTAATCGAAATATTCGGATGAGAAGAATCACTCAGAAGTCTCAAATGATGATATGCAACCACATTCAATGCCTCAGATTTATCTTTAATTTCAAGATCAAATTCTTGAAGGAGAAGAATCCATCTAATAAGCTGAGGTTAGGAATCCTTTTTGTCCAAGTGATGTCTTAAGGCCTAGTGGTTGGTATAAACTATGACATGAGACTCTAAGAGATAAGCCCTAAATTTCTCTAAAGCAAATACTACAGCTAGCAATTCCTTCTCACTAATAGTGCAATTCCTCTAGGCCTCGTCCAGACTTTTGCTAGCATAGTAGATGACAGAGGGCTTCCTGTTGATCTTCTAACCGAAAACGGCCCCGACTGCGTAATCAGAAGTGTCGGTTATGATCTCGAATGGGGCTGTACAAATCAGTTATTGCAACACTGGAGCACAAGTGACTGCCATTTTAAGAAAATCAAATGCCTTATGGCATGATTCATTTAAATCAAACGATGCAACTTTGGCGAGAAGGTTGCTCAGAGGTCGAGCAACCTTAGAGAAGTCGTTGAAGAACCTCCTATAGAATCCCACATGACCAAGAAATGATTGAATTTGTTTGGCAGATGTGGGAGGAGGATGTTTAGAGATAGCTTCAACCCTAGCTTTGTCAACTTCGATTCCCCATTCAAAGATTACTTGACCTAAGACGATGCCTTCTTATGTCATGAAATGACTCTTTTCCCAGCTAAGGACCAATCTTATTTTGATGCATCTTTTAAGGATCATTTCAAGATTACCCAGGCAAGAATCAAATGATTCTCCAAAAATAGAGAAATCATCCATGAAGACTTCCATAAACTCTGCCACCATGTCAAAGAATATTACTAGCATACACCTTTGAAAAGTTGTAGGTGCAATGCATAAGCCGAATGGCAACCTACGAAAAGAAAAGGTTCCATAGGGATAGATGAAAGTTTTCTTTTCCTGATTCTCAAGATGGATAGGGACTTGATTTTATCTTGAGTAACTGTCAAGGAAACAGAAGCACTTCTGCCTTGCTAGTCTTTCCAGGATTTGATCGATAAAGGGCAAAGGGATATCATACTTTTTTGTGGCTGTGTTCAGCTTTCTGTAATCGATACAAACCCTCCAAGAGGAAGCTGAATGAGTTGTGACAGGTTCTCCTTTCCTGTTAGTCACAACGGCAATCCCAGCTTTCTTGGGAACAGTTTGTACGTGACTTACCTAAGCACTATCAAAGATTGGATAAATGATTTCTGCGTCGAGCCACTTGATAATTTCCTTCTTGAGCACTTCTTGCATATTAAGGTTTAATCTTCTCTCCATTTGGCGAGAAGGGCAGGTTTCATCTTCCAAGAATATTCTATGATTGCATTAAGATGGCTCAATCCCCCTATGGTCATTAATGGCCCAACCAATTGCCTCCTCGTGTTTCTTTAGGACCTTGATCAGTTTAATCTCCTACTCCTTAGTTAATCTGGCACTGATAATCACAGGGAGCATCTTTTAAGGTCCAAAAAATTGATATTTCAAACTCTCAAACAATGGTTTCAGTCCGAGCCGGGGTGTGTTTGCACCTCAAAACACGCCTATAAGAACGCCTTCTTATGCTATTTTCTAGCATTAACTATGTATATTATAATCCTGTAGTTGCATTTGTAAAAACGCCTGCATGCATGCATTTAATTGAGAGGAGAAGAGAATGGAATAAATGGCTTGCATTTTTACATTTTTCTTCAAGTGTCTCTTTGCAAAAGTCCCCTCTCCATATTTTATTTTCATCTTTCTTTCTTCTTCCCACGGCTTTTCTCCCCTTCCCGCGGCTGCGTCCTTCCCACGGCTGCACTCTTCCCGCAGCTGCATGCAGCAGCCACGCAGCACCTCTTCCCGTCACGTCTCCCTGCCAACGCCGCTCCCTACAGCTGCAACTCGCACGCCCTCTCCCTGCTGCAGCCAACACGCCCCTCTCCCCTCCTCTATAAGTAGCTGCAGCTTCATCCTCGCGACGTAGCGGTTGCAGCTGCTGAAAAAAAACCCGCAGCCACCTTCCTCGCCCGTTCTCCCCTCCCATACGCCGGCCCTCCGTCGAGGAGGCACCCGACGAGCAGGAGAACCCACTGTGGTGCTCACCACCACAGTGGGAACACCACCGCCCAGCTCTTCAACGAGCAGGTGGGCGTGGTGTTTTCTTTTCTCTTCGTTTTCATCTCCACGCCATTGCTGCCGCTTCAAGCTCCGAAGCTTGAAGCAGCAGCAGCAGCAGCTAAACCGCGGCGATAGCAGCAGCAGCAGCACCCCCCGCCTCCTCCGCGACCTTCCCCGCAGCCGCGCAACCCTCTACGCGCGTCTGCAGGCCCGTTCTCCGCCTCCGTCTCCGTTCTGTCCGCCTCGCAGTTGCACCCGTAGCCCGCTGCCGCGCGCACTGCAGCGGCCGGCTACGGCCTCACGCCGACCCCTGCCCCCCTCCGCGACCCTCCGCGACCACCTGCAGACCTCCTCCACGCTCGCTCCTCCGCGCCATCGCCCGCTCGTCGACTTCGCGCAGGCCTGCAGAACCCTGCGCGAAGGCGCGCCCGCACCCGCCGTCTTCAGACGTCTGCCTCCGCCTTCAGACGACGCGGCGTCAGACGTCCGCCGCCGCGAGCAGACGTCTTAACTCGCTGCCATCGTCCGCGCTCGCGATCTCTCCCGCCCGCTCTTTCTCTCTCTGGCGCTCTCTATCTCTCTCCCGCTCTCTCTCTCTCTGCTGATCTCTCTCTCCTGCTCTCTCTCTCTCACGTATTCTCTTTTTTCACTCACTCACAGACACACGCTACACCAACACACACACATCTTCACCGACACACACACACACCCACACACACACTTACACTATACGTATAGTTATATATAGTAACATATATATACTTATATACATCTATATATAATATATACATACATATATATATATATATATACACTTATATACATAGTAATATCTATAGTTATGTATACATACATATATATATAATATATATACATATATATATAATATATATACATATATATATAATATATATATATATATATATATCTACTTATATATATCTATATACTTATACATATACTTATATATATATATATATATATACTTATATACATAGTATATCTATATATTTATGTATACACACACATATATATAATATATCTATATATATATAAATATACACGTATATATATATATCTATATACTTATACATATACTTATATATATATACATATATACTCATATACATATATATATATACATATCTATATACTTATATATATACACACACATATATATATATATCTAGATACATATATACTTATATACATATATATATATATACATCTATATAGTATTATATATATATACTTATATACATATATACATAGCTATATACATATATACATACATATATATATATATACATATACACCTATATATATATATATATATAATACATATATATCTATATATATCTATACATATATACTTATACATTTATATACATATAGATATATTTACTCATATACATACATATGTACATATATTTTCACGTTATTTACTATACGCTGTATCACTGGGATATCTGCACCAGTTGCTGATATTCCCTGATACACGCGTACAAAAAAAAAGCGTGGTCCCATACATCATCCATCCTCCATCCACACTCCACGCGGCACATAGTCGTGTTGGTTGCGTCTCTCTAGACGTCAACTGACTCGACATAGTGCTACACTCCATCGTCACCTCCACCCCCACCCCTTTATATATATACTACATATAAATATATATCTATAGCTACTATATTTACTTTCTATCTGTTAGCTTCCTTCTTAGTAAAAAGAAAAAAAAAAAAGGTATAAAAGTGAAAAGATAATCTTTGATTTGCAGGTACCCCGTCTTGCGAGTAGCAAGGCGCGTTTTGGAACTCTGTTTTGGCTAAAAGCCAAGGACATAATTTTGAGGGTGTGCCTCAAGAACAAGGATTACCAGAAAAAAAACCTAAATAAGAAAAATACCAAAAACAGAATAAACGAACGGAAGAGACGCGTTTTAAGGAAAACGTAGAAACTCGACTTGAACCCCACTTCCCTGAGTTCGACCCTGGGCTTAAAAGTGACAAGATAAAATCAATTAGGCCAGGTTAAAAATTTTGTAAAGAGATGGTTAGGTCTGAATTAGGTCAACCACTATACACATTTCAACGATAAAAATATCATATTAACAACCTATCCAGGCTGACCCATCAGGGTGGGTTTAGGATTGAAGGTAAGGATGATGTTGATGAAGATTCATCAAGAGGAAGAGGTTGAAAGTGATCAAAATCAATAACCTCTTCAGAATGTGGCAGGTTTGCCACAGAGGGTTGCGGTTTTGATTCATCAAAATAGGAGGAACTTTCAAATACAGAAACCGCCATACATGTTTCAATATTCAAGTTGTCATCCTCAAGTTCCTCTATAAATCCACAATCCACGAATTTGTTAATCGCCTTAGAAATATCTAATTTCAATTTCTGATCTCTAAAGGCAATTTCCATGCTATCGCTCTCACAGTTGATATTGAACTTAGCGGTAGCCAGGAACGGACACCCCAGAATGATGGCTGTGTTCCTTAAATTCTCTGGTGCATCCATGTGAATGCCAAGGAAATTTATAGGAAAATAAAATCCTTAACCTTGATAATAGCATCTTCCATAACGCCTCGCAAATTTCTGACCGAACGATTTGCTAACTGTTGCATTACTGATGTCGGCCAAAGTTCACCTAATCCAAACTTCTCGTAAAGAGAAGTCAGAATTAGGTTAATAGATGCACCTAGATCTAGAAGTCAGAATATGGTCAATATCTTTGGTGAGCTCTCTGGCCTGAGGCTGAATAGGGATAAATCTAGTTTGGTCTACTTTGGCTTACCTGAGGAGGAGCAAGGTGCTTTAGCTACTATTTTGGGGACCCCCCGCATCAGTCTTCCTATTAAATACTTGGGGCTACGTTTGAGATGCTCTAGAATAAAAAAGAGAGATTGGAACTGCCTCTTTGACAAAATTTCTATGAAATTGGATGGCTGGCATAGAAATTTCCTCTCCAAAGGTGGAAGACTTATCTTGCTCAACTCTGTGATCACCTCGATCCCTCTTTTCTACTTTTCCATATTTAAAGCACCTAATTCCATTTGGAAAAGGTTTGATGTATTGAGAAAAAGGTTCTTTTATAAGGGTGCAAAACATGAGGGCAAATTCTTGCAGCCACTCAAATAGGAGCAGATCTGCAAAACTCAAGATAGGGGTGGGCTTCGGATTAAGTCTCTGAAACACTTCAATGATGCTTTGCTACTTAAGTGGGCAGTTAAACTGTTGTAAGGAGACCTGAAGCCATGGACTGCCCTGATCAGAGATAGCTATGGTGCTTCCAATAGTGTATTATCCAGGCTACAGTCCAGCAGACCATTTCCTTTCTGGAAATCAGTGACGAAAGCTTTGGCTGATCACTTCCACCTGCTGTAGGCAGCTCTTGGGGAAGGCAGGACCTTCAGCTTTTGGAAGGAGGGTTGGTCAGTGCTGGGTGTCCTAAAGGAACACGGTCCAAGGGACTTTGTTGTAGCATCTGATAACGAAGCTACTGTCAGCAGGTTATGGTCTTGCATCAGTTGCAGCTGGAATCTAAATGAGGAGGATTCCAATAGGAGGGGCACTTGGCTATGGGAAGAAAGGAGGAAGCTGCTATCAGACCTTCAAAGCTTTAGGCCAAGGACTAGAGTGGAGGATAAGTACCTTTGGGAGGAGGTTTATAATGTGCAAAGTGGCTACAACAGAATCTTAAACTATGGAAGTGGGTGGAGCTATAATTTCATTGACAAGAAGATTTGGCTTCTGAAAATTCCATTTAAGGTACAAATATTTCTTTGGCTATGTAGGAGACATGGATTGATCACAGGTGATCTACGACATAGAAGGTGGGAACTGATCATCATGTTTGTTGCTTTTGTGGGATGCACACTGACAATGCAAATCATATCTTTTCTTCTTGCTTAATCACTGATGCTATTTGGAGGAGGACATGTCAGGAGCCGCTACCAGATTGGGATTCCATCTGACATGGGTTTGGTTTGTGTGAGAGGCCACATGTGCACATGGTTGTCACTCTCTGGTGTGTGTGGAAGGCGAGAAATGAGGCACTTTTTCAGGAGAGACTGGTGTGCTGTGAAAGAATTGTAAGAGAGTGCTGGTCCCTCATACAGATGTGGGGATCTCTTTTGTAATTCCTCTTACTTGTTTATATAATATACCGCTCTGGATTGCTATCATAAGACGATAGCTATCCTTTCTGTTTCAAAAAAAGTGTAATCTCCAATGACACAAGAAATCAAAGGAGCACCTGGATCTCTCTTTCTCTGGGGAAGGTGATGTAGGATAATAGAATTAGCCTACTCGGAGAGTACCACCATCCTTGAAACAGATTCCCTCGATTTACTCTTCTGTGTGCAAAAATCCTTTAAAAATTTAGCATAAGCCAATATGTGTTTGATAGTGTCGAGGAGTAGGATATTGATCTTGACATTCTTAAATATATTCAAGAGCTCCTCATTACTATCAATAGGCTTCTTCTTCGTAGGCTTAATCAAGGCCTCAGGAAAATAAACATGAGTCAGATCTTCGGAATTAGGTTTCTGAGCCTTGATTTCTTCTTCAGAGTTCTCCTTTTTCTCCTCAAGCTCTCCAGGATTTGGCAGATTTGAACAGTGTGGTTGTGGATCTTGAGTTTGTTTTCCACTCCTCGAGGTAAAAGAATTAGCAGATGCATACGGGTTTGGGTCTTAGGGAGGGTTAGGAAAGATTGGAGGGGCTTCATTAGCTAGAAACATTTGATTTGAAGAAGAAGAAGAGGAAGCACCTTGCTCAACCACCTAAGCATGTGCATGCGGGTCCCTCTGATTCCTATACCCTTAGGTTTGATTGCCTAGATTCTAGATATTATGCGGGTTGGGTACGGGTTGAGATGGTAGAGATCTAGCTTGACAGGAATTAGCAATGAACCCAGTTTGCAAGTTGTCCAATGAGGTTTTCATTTGTTGCATGAGCTGGAGCACAGATCCTTGCATCTCTATCATCTAATAGTTCAAATCAGCCTACCCTACAGGTTGATGGGCATTCCAAGCTGGCTGATTGACTTGATTTTGGGGCAACTGAGTGTAAACATGACCTTGAGCTATTGGTCTCTGCAAAGCATAGTTGCAGGGTCGGAATTGGGTTTGTTGCTACTAGTTTTTCCAGGAGAAGTTAGGGTAGTTCCTCCATCCTGAATTATAAGCATTGGAGTAAGGGTTGGACCTAACGTTCTCCTGTACAACATAGACATGCACATAGGGTAAGGATGGAGAGAAAGAATGGGAGGGATCAGATAAACTGGGATCAAAGGTCCCAATTTGGAACCCGTGGGGTTCTGAATAATGCTGGCTCACAAGTTGTCACATCTAGTTGATTCAAGAACTTCCCCCAGAAGGATCTCACGACGAATGGAATCCCGAATTCTGGGATTGATTGGATCAAGTATTGTTCATCGAGTTTCCAGTCATCCACTCCTCGATCCTTTTAGTAACCAAGTCCACCTTATTTAGTTTCTTGCAAATCAATTCCATAGCAAATGAATGAGTGTCGTGGACTTCATTAACATACAATCTGGGTTGTTGGGACCGGTTAAAAGTATCCATGGAGGCGTGATTGATTGAATTTTCACTCATCTCGTCAGAAAAATCGTGCGTGCTATTTGCACCTTTGTTGAGGAAATTGCCTCTGCGAAAAGCATCCACATGACTTCTGAGTTGCTCAGTCAACCTGTGGTAGAAGATCTACACGAGCTGCCATTTCGGCACATCGTGGTGTGGAAACTTCCGCAAAAGGTCTTGGCATCACTCCCAAGCAACATGAAACTACTCCCCTGGCTACTGGGTGAAGGTAGTAATCACCCGTCTCAGAGCATTAGTACATCCGACAGGGAAGAATTTCTTCAGGAAAGCCAATTTCAGATCGGTCCATGTTACGATCGGCCTTCCTATGGTCTATACTAATGAGTGTCTTTATCCCTAAGAGATTGGGGAAAGAGCCTCATGATCATCTGCCCTTCATTCACGTTTCGCACCTTGGTGGTCTAGACCAAAGTGGTCAAGTCATCCAAATGATGAACGGGTCTTCAAAGCCAAGCCCATGGAAATGTTTGATTAGGCTTAACCCCTGAGGCTTGATTTCTACATCTCTAGCAAGAATCTGGACACTAGGACATTTCTCGTAATTTGAAGGATCATAAAAATCCTTCATGGGCTAAGCACCCTTCATTATCTGGAACCATTCTTGCATTCTCTACATTTATTCTAGTTGCCTTTGAAGCATCTCTCGTGGATTGAGGCAGAGGAGGTTGTTGATCGGCCATGGGATCAATTTGGCCAAAATCCAATCTATGCCTCCTAGAATACTCTAATGGTCCATCCAATCAAGGATTCAATGACCTCCATCCCAGCATAAACTAGGAAGAGGTTGGAAGGACTGGGGATAAGAACCCTATAGCACAACAAAACAATCCTGTCCTTAAGTGGGGTAGCCTAAGGATCTATAGACTCTTAGAATCTGTCTTAAGATTATAGACGATTTGCTCTACTTGTGTCCAATCAATCTAGCCAGTTAGAAGGAGAGGTGATGGTTATCTTTCTCAACATAATTAATTAAGTTAAATGCGCTTAATTATTTGCAGAAGAAAGTAACTTAGGTCAACTTGAATTTGTGTCGATTGAGTAGTATAAGGTCAAGTTAACCTAACATTTTAGATTTTATCTCTTTTAACTGGTTGAGTACAGGCCATTCGCTGGGAGGTATAACTTAATTAGAATTCACCATTAAGTCTAGGAAAGTATAATTAAATTTATTTTAAGAACATGAATTTTGCTTAATGATTTCAAATTAAAAGAATAAGAAAAATTCCATAAGAAAACACATTTACACAAATGATGTTCTTTAACAAGTAAACATGTTTATTTCTTTTTATTTCAAGTGATTAAGGCAAGAGAAAGTAATTCTAATGGAATATTTGCCTTATTACAACTTTAAACTCAAAAGGAATTAAAAATGAGAGAAATTGAACCATGAATTTCTCTTCTTTGTCTTCAGCCTCTCTTCTTCTTTTACCTTTTTCTCTTTCTTTCTCTTTTTACTTTTTGCTTATTTCTTAATCCTCTTCTTAATCTTTTCCATAATCTTTCTTGAGCTCTTTCTTTTACAAGTCTTCTTTTCTTTCTTTCTTCTCTTCCTTACTCTGCCTTTCCTCTTTAGCCCTTGCCTATTGAAACTTCCTTTCTCTCTATGAGCTCTCTCTATCTTCTCCTTCTCTTCCTTTCCTTTGCTTCTTCTCCTTTTCTTCTGAACCTTAGCATCCTTCCCTTAGCAGACCTTCTTTCTAAACCAAATCGATCTAACTAATTAAACGAAAAATTAGGTTTTTAATGGGCGGCTTGGCCCAATCGGGGATACACAGCACCCTTCTCAGGGTGGGACCTGACCCTACTAGGTCCAAGACTGGTTTATTTAGTTTCAATTTATTTTCGATTGGCATAGTCTCGAGCCCATCTAGCTCATAGCCTCCCAGGCCCATGCATGTGCCCTCACGAGCCCACACTCAGACACCCATAGGGGCACAAACACTAGGGAATGTGCACTGCACGTGCCCACACACACACCCAATAAGCTCAGTTTCCTTGCATCGCGCGCTATTGACTGAGAAGCCCATATCACAAATAACTTTTATACTCATGCGGCCGCTCCAGTCCTATCGAGCTGGGACTAAGTTTCCCCCTCCCAGTCGAAACTTCAAATGTCTATTCCCTCCAGCTCAGAGCTTCGTTCCAAGCAAATAAAAGCTTGTTGGAAAGCTCTTGAGTTGTTCTACACAATTGAAGTGTCAATTTGATACTCAGGGGAAGGTAAGCTCTTCGATTTGAGGGGCGAAGGTCCTGGGTTTACTATGTTCATTTTGGCTTGCAGAGTGAATTTATGGCTCTAAGGTCCATAGACTGGACTTTGACTTCCAAATGAGTTATTGAAGAGATTTAGGGAATGATTCCGCAATTGTTGATGAAGGAACTGAGCTTTAAGGAGCTTCAGGGAAAGTGCAAAAGCTAAAAGCTTCTCAGGGAGCTTGAGAACTGTGATTCAAACTCTGAAAGATCCTAACAGACAGCTACAGACCTAATTAATCAATTAAAACAACCTCTAGAGGTTGTTTTAATTGATTAATTAGAGGTTGTTATGAATCTGTCTAGTCAAATTATTCATTCAAATCTCATCACAATGCTACTGTCGCCAGTTTGGGTTTAAAAAAGACCCAAACTGACAGAAATCAAATAGTACCATATAGTTGGTCGGAGTTCATCCAAATCTTATCTAAATCATTCACAAACATCTCGGCAATAACTTGAACTCCTCAATTTGTCTGATTGAATCAAAAATCCATGGATTAGACTTTAGTTTGACCAATTAGCCTCAAATTTTGACTTTCTGAGTTTAGCCGTTTCAAAGGGAATTAAAGCCTTAAACATCTTCTCTTCAACTTCAGGAACAGATTTAGACCCTTAGAAAGGTGATACAACTAAGGTTCCTAGGTTTCCAGTTTTGTCTCCTGAGTTTGAAAAGGAGTTTGTTCGTCAGGAGAAACCAAGGTTTGCTATAGTGGTTGAATCATGGAAATGAACTCAGGGCACAACATTGGTGCTTTCAGACCTTTTAAACAAGACTTAAACCTATCTGTCAAACATCTCCAACTCTACTGGAGTTGGAGAAGATGAGGACCTAACATAAGCTCCAAGCATTAAAACCTCAGTTAAAATGTCTCAGCATGATTAGTAAACCTCAAATCAGAGTTCTGGAACGTCACATTAAGTTCTACAGGCTGAAGAGCCTGTTTTGACTCCTTAGTGCTAATCGGAGCTTCAATGAGTCCAGAAAAAGGTGAAAATGTCCAATAATTGTGAAATTGCACCATTAATGATTCAAAAAGCTTCCTAAGGTCATAAGGAACCTTAGGAACAAATTAATTTCATCATTTATCCATTAAAGTGAAGATTACATAGTGAATTCATTTTAGACAAGTTCTAAGTTGGATTAGGCTCAGGACTTGTTTTCCCACTCAATTGAGTGAAGGAAACAAGTCAATAGATATTTGCGATGTTATATATGTAGTTAATTAATGATTTCAACTACTCCTGAGCCACCATTGACAGCGAGCTCAGGAGCTTAATTAAAATTGTCCGTTTAAGTTATAGGGGGTAATTACTTAAATTAAAGTGAGGATTAGGGCCCTTAGGTGATGAATAATGGTGGAGGACCTCAGTAGAGGTGGAAATAACTCAACTACT
Organism: Thalassia testudinum; assembly: GCA_037157565.1. Classification (NCBI taxonomy): domain Eukaryota; kingdom Viridiplantae; phylum Streptophyta; class Magnoliopsida; order Alismatales; family Hydrocharitaceae; genus Thalassia; species Thalassia testudinum. The sequence goes on from JAZHRO010000063.1 coordinate 16,918,337, forward strand.
GCTACCATGGACAGTAGGAGTAGTTGGTGGAGGTGAAGGTGGTTTAGTCGATTAGATGATCAATTGAGTAATTAAGGATGATAGAAATGTTCATGGAAAGTGTGAGAAGGTGAATGGTGACTTAAATAGACAAAGGAATTGCTCCTAACAAGCTCAAGGAGCTCGCTGGAGTTGAGGAAGATGAGTGAAAAACCCAGCATTACACTACCTAATCTACCTAACTAACTATCCTAACTAATCTACCTACCTAATCTACTGTTACTTGGATGAAGGGGATAGGAGATCTCTCTCGATGGCTCATAACGGAGGAGGAAATCAGAGGGTTGGCGAAAGAGTCCGGCATGCGATTGTGAGGTGAAGTAGAGGAGCTACTAGTCAGCACTTAAGTTACAAGACTGGGCTAACTTCGGCGGAGGTCAGGAGCTACCGAAGATGGATGCAGGAAGATGGATGAGGCGGAGGAAGGTCGTTGAATTTTTAGAGAGAATAGCCTATCAGGTTAGCTCAGTGAAAAAGAGGGAAGCGTGCTAACTTAGTGGAAATCGATGGTGTGGAGGGGTATTTATAGGTGGCGATGTTTGAGATGGAGGTGGAATCTGGACGAAGAAGCAGCTAGGAGTGGAGTAACTACTGTTATCTTCTCCGACATCGGTGTGGTTATCTCCAACCCTAAAATTGGATTTTAGCATCATCCAAACCTGTGGATGAAAAGGAGATGATGAGCACAAGCTCGAGGAGCTTAGAGAAGGAATGACGTCGGATGAGCGATGATCAGACGGTAGATGCACCTCCCGTTGTCAGCCATCCAGACGGTTGAAGAAGGAAAGAAGAAGAAGTTTCAAGGACTTGTTCGTAGTGAAAGCTAAGGACCTAAATGAAGAATAAGGACCCGATTGACATACAATTTATGGACTAAAATGTAAACTCAGGTTTTCAAGGTTTATTTTAATTTATATCTTTTTCAACTTTTTTTATATGATTATAAATAAGACAATTATTATATTTATACCTTGAATTTACATTTTTTATCTTTTTAGTTTAATTTATTTAATTAAGTAATGTTACTTAAGTTATTACATACTTAGGTATATATTATACTTAAGCTAGTTAACACATTAATTAGATGAATTATTAATAATATTTCGAGTCCAATTGTTAATTAAATTATTAATAATACTAATCGGATGATAATAAAGCATTTTTAACTTATTTTAAGGTCCTTTACTATTTATCCCTTATTTAATAATTAACCCATATTTTTACATATTTCTAGCTAATTAACTAGGAAGACTAGTTAATTTGTGGCAATTAGAGAGCATGATGAGCTTCTAATCAAGGGATTAGGGAGAAGATTCTTCCGTTGGCTTGCGCCTTTGGTTGCTAATGTACCCACCAGCCACAGTCGTTTGACGCTACTCCCCTAGTTAGACATCAAATTGATTGGTACAATCAGGTTAATCGTAAACAATCTCAGACTGGGCCTCGAAGGCCAAATCAGTCCTTTTGGCAATGTCTACTTGATTTTATTTAGGCCTGGGATTGTAGTGCTTATGGAATGTGGTGGGCCCTTAAGTTGGGCTGTGCCCTTAATGATCAATTGAGTATGTGTGAGTGCGTGCACAACTTGGGTTTTCAAGTAAGATTATTTTGTATGAGTGGATTTCAAGGTTCAAATCTTACTTAAGTAGATTATAAGGTTCGAAATTAGGTTAATTCAATCAAGTTTGGAGGTAATCCAGATTTTCAAGCACGGGTGAAGATCTTTTCCTTTTGAAATCAAAAAGTAAAGTGGAGTGCCTAGTATTGACCTAAATTGAAAACCCTACAGGGAAGCTGCTTGGTGAGTTGATTTTAGGTTAGGTGGTGCAGCCCAAACAACTCAAATAATTGGCCAAAATTGCACCACTAAGTTAGGCACACAAAATGATTGACCAAGATTGATTTCTACTCTTTTATAAGTTGATTTGCATGTGCTAGTTCCATAGAACAAAATCCTAGTTGACTAGATAAAAATCAATTAGGTTTTGTGCCTTGAATGTGTGTGTATGTACTGTGTATGTTGATTTATCCGACATGACATATCTTTTTGTTATTTATTTTTTTACGTGGGTGAGATGAATATGGGTGGAAATCCAAGCAACCAAACTAACCCTAGGATTTATGCAAACACCTAGGTTAATTGGGGTTTGAATTAGTGCTGTGAAATGAAATCTATGGAGGGGGAAGAATGGGGAGCACTTACAGTTGTTTTGAACTACACTTTACTCCCATCTACCACTTGCAGATTCCCTATTGAGGCACCTGCAAAACAATAGACAAGAAATAAAGCAAGTTAGAAAATAATAAATTGTCCGGAATGCGGAAAGAAAATTGAGAATCATTGCCTCCCTGGCAACAGTGCCAAAATGTTGATAGCGGAAAACTACGTAATCAAAGTTGGAATTGAAAAACTTGTCATTGTAGTTCGATTTGAGAAGCAATCTGAAAATAGATAAAATTTAACCGAAAATTCATAAAGAAATTTTGGGTCGAACACAGAGAGGCTACGTCGATCTAAAATCTGCGATTATATTTATTTTGGAATTTTTTTTTGAAAGCCAGATAATTACAATGGAATTGATATTAACACTAACAAAAAGAGAGAACATTCACTTGATATAAGAATACTATTTTTACAACTAGAAAGTAGGAAATTCTATTCAAGAAGGCAAAAAAAAGAAGGGAGAGAGATGTTATCCTCCTCGTTGATTTCTTGGACGATGAGCCAAACGGAGCGACGCCTGGAAGACAAAGGATGGAGTGGGAAGAAGTAGGATGAAGCAGGAGGAAGCAAGAATGAGGTAGCATGTCGTCGTCATTGCGGGATCCACCTCCGGAATGGGGTCATTAAAACTTTAGATTTGGTACTAAAGGAGAATTCCAGTTGTGGGACAAGCTTCTCCAGAGCTTTACAGAGGGAGAGTGGTGAAGGAAGGGATGAGAATTTCGAAGGGTAGGGGTCTCCTTTTATAGTTGCACGAATTGGGGGCAATTTGGTCATTACATATTCAAAACATTAAATGAGGGGGTCTTTAGTGACGGAATTAAGCATCACTAATGACCCACGTTGCAGCAACTTCACGTGCGACTGCTGCCTCCTCCTCTTCCATGCACCTAACGCATTCCTACGTTCTCGCAAGATCAGTCGTCCGATCTCAAGATCAGACAACCTAAAAACATTCCTTGCCCGCTCCATCTTCCTCAGCTGTAGTGCCCCCACGCCTCTTCTCAGCCGTCCGATCTTGCATCCAACGGCTTAGAATGCATCGTGCCCCCCTCGCGTCTAATCGGGCTTTTGCATCTACGTAGGATTACATACGTGTGAACTGCGTGCATCTGTTGTGCCACGTCACCCGCTCCTCGCCTGCATGATCTACATCTAATGGCCCAAATCAACGTGCCCCACTCCTTGGTTGAATTAAGGAGCTCGAAGAGGCTCGAACCCCCGACCTCTATATCACCCATAGCTACATGACCATTCCACTGTCGTGGTGGATTGTAACGTTTCTCACCAAGGCATGCATGCTCATGGCTATTAGATCAAGATCCAATGGCCCAGATTCGATCATGCGTGCGAGGAGAGAAAGAGAGGGCATGCGAGGATAGAGAGAGAAGAGGGCATTGATCTCAGTCATTGGATCAAGATCCAATGACTGAGATTGATCGATTCGTTGAGGTGAGACAAGGTAGTGGTAGGTCCTTGGGTAGATTGGGCAGCTAGGATGGTGCCACGCAGTGCCATCTTGGCCGTCCAACTTCTATGACTTCTAGAAGGTGCCACCGATGTCGGATTGGACCAATTTCACGCTGTTCGGCTATGATCGTCGATCCGAACCAATCTGTGCAGTCAGATTTGTGTTCTGAAGTGCAGATTGACATCATCTTGGCCCTTGATTTCTGAGCTTCCTCAAACTATATCTGGTGCTATGGATGTTCGTTCGGGGCGATCTTGGAGGCATTGAACTCCAACCGTCGCCCTGATCATATTCATATGGTAGGATCCTCGATCCGAGGCCCTGATTAAAAGCCACCTTGTCCCTGGCCATAGGAGACAATTACTATACAATTTGTACAATTTCACCAAAATGCATGATTGTGCATGTTATGCAATACTTACAATGCGTGATGCTAATATGGTACTAGGAACATGCATTAATAGTCATTTTTGGCTATTTAGAAGTATGCACATCATTGGCCCTTCTGATGCACAGGGAGGAAAGGCTTCTTCTTCAAATTCAGCTAAGTGTTGAGAACATTGAAGTGCAAAACCCACTTAACTTCATGCGCTCTCTCTCTCTTCCCTCTCCTCCTCCTCTCTCATGGTTCTCCTCTTTCACACCCCCCTAGGGCCAAAGTTCACGTTATCAAGTAAATGGGCATATGCACATTCGAAACCAGGGCTGCCTATTGTGGGTTAGCAGCCGAGGTGTATGCAGTTTACGTAGGTAATCAGTTCTGAGCCAGACCTGTGTGGAGAGTGTCATGGGCAAGGTAGGTGTCAGGTGAGAGGGGTGGAGTGGGACCCCACCACTTGTTTGGCGGTGAAGAGCCCATGTCACTTTTGTAATTTATGTGGCAATGCAGCCTCACAAATTTCCGAGGTGGGACTAAATGTCCCACCGTCTTCGTGCGAGCATCTACAAGTGGGATTCCTTCTTATTACAGTAGCTACTGAGGGTATCTCCCTTAAATGCAGACCTAGGTGCATGCCTTGAGCAAAGCCGCAGCGTCGGTGGGTGTGGCCTGGAGCTTCATGGGTAGAACTCGAAGAACGAAGGCGGTGGGAAACGGAGGGCGGCAGAGACATGGTGAACACTTGAAAGGAGAAGCATGGCATTTCAGCCTTTTTAAAATACTTCAGGAGCTTCACCGGAGGATGAGGAACATAGTGGTGTGTGTGATGAGGCGAGTGCATGCGTGTAGGTGGCTGACGGAGTCGGTCTTGGGCGGAGAATAATGGGTTGTTCAGGAGAAGGTTTGGGTGAGTGGAGCGGCAAATAGAGAGAGGGCTTTGGTTGGTGGAGTTGAGGAGAAAGTGTAGGAAGAGTCAGCGTGGCATATGAAGTGGTGTAGCGATTGGAATGCCTTACTGGAGGAGCTGTCGGAGACGAGGAAGACGGAGGTGAATGGTGGAGTCAAGGGTCTTTTTTGGGTTTTTAATAAGGGAAATTAATCTAAAGAACTAGAGAAACCTAACTACCTACTCTATGGGTTGAAAAGGATAAGGAGGATGCCAAGTAAAGTATGGTCAGTGCCGTGGAAGAGAACTCCTCCGGTGAGGGTAGAATGCAGAGGACGACGAAGATAGAGGAGCCGGCTAGTACTGCTCAATGCAGAAGACGACAAGGAAGGAGTATCTACCATTGGTATTGTGATCAGATGTTGAGGAGAGGCAGAGAGAGTCATCGAAGCTCGTGGAGCCTTTCGACCGGATTAGGAGGAAGAAGTTGGGGTAGATCCAACCGAAATTGACCTTGGGATGGATGGTATGCATTAGGGCTTCTTTTATAATCCTCTGGAGGATGATTTGAGCTTGGGAAGCAAGCTTCCCAAGCATGGAAGGTCACCGGAGATGGACGCCTGAAAGATACCCAAATCTCTCATGCGTTTACATGAGAGATTGGGAAGGTCGTTGGACAATGACCAGATTCATTTGAGAGAGAACTTCTCAAGGAATCTCCCATCCAATTTTGGAAGAGATTCATTGATTAGAGAATGAGTTCTCTTCAATCAAAGGTTGCCAGAGTTGGATTCCTCCGCGATAATGCTGGAGGGACCAAAATTGAAAGAGTGTTGATAAAGATTGGGGCCAATTTGTAAGGAATTCAAGAGACGAGGGGCTATTGGAGATAAAGAAAGACTTGGACCAAATTGCCAACTCGGTCAAGATGATCTCAGAGTGGGCCCAAATTTTCGTACAAAGCTAATTTGAACCCAAGGAATCTGATGGTGAAGTTAGATTTTGGTTTTGACCTCGCTTGACAATGTAATTTATGCAAAAATCCAAATTAGCAAAAAGTTTGTCTATGGCTCTATTTTGGGTGAAAATGAGTTCTGATGGTCAAATAAAAAATGCCAAAGCCTAGAGAATATTTTTTTATGGATTTTAGAGGGTTTAGGTGAATTTTATCTTGACCAGAACCTCAGTTAATCAACCAGGTCTATTTCTAGGGTTTTAGAAGTTATTTAATTCTTGAAATACGAAAAAATCAATTTCAGTCTATATGGATCCTCTTGTTAGACATTTAAGACCATTTCACCTTTGTTTAACCGATTGGAAATGTCGTGATTGTACTGCAATTGAGATATGCTATTAAAACTGTAGTTCTACCACTATTTTTTTATTATTCTCTCAGAATGGATTTGCAATGAATTACGGTCCTCTGGCAGTTATGTAGGAGATTTAATGATGGAATGTGACTAAATAAACTTAGATATGGCTGTTGATGACGTTATTATCACCATGGTGTACATTATTAGATTAAATTGGACTTTGAATGGAACCAATTAGGGTTTGTACATTAGGGCTTTAGAGTGCTAGTTTCACACTTGCCTGCATTAAAGGGAATTGACCCTCTCGCATTTGTGAGAGAGACAAGAAAGAGGAATTTTGAGAGAGTAAGGGACGGTTATTGTAACGAGCGCATGCCCCAGACGTCTTTTAAGACGTCTGGGAGGTGGCCCAGACGTCTGTAAAGACGTCTGGGATCACATCCAGACGTCTGACCAGACGTCCGGGATAGTTTACAGACGTCTGGCGAACAGTTATGCTCGCACGGGATATTCGTCTGCGCGCCTGTGCGCGCAGACCTGCGATCCTGCCTCCTTCTCTGCGGCGGCAGGCGACTGCGACCGCCTCTCTCTCCTCTCCGCGCGGCGTTAAAAAGGGGGGGCGCGCCTCCCCTCCCGTCTCCACCATCTTCCTCTTTCTTCTCCTGCCTGTGCGCGCGAGAGCAAGCGGACGCGAGGGCGCAGCGGCAGCGGCAGCCGCAGTAGGCGCGGAGGAGCTGCGGTGTGCGAGGGCGGGGCTCTGCCGTGAGGGCGAGCTCGCCGGGAGCGGCTTGGCCGGCCGGCGGAGGGCGCAGGGGGCGCAGAGCGTCGCGGAGAGGGACCTGCTGCGGGCGGAGCAGCAGACGCGCGAGGTGCGACGTGGGCGGTGTCGCGAGCGGAGGCCTAGCAAGGTTCTGATTCTGGAAAAATTTCCAGAATCAGACGTCTGGATTGATATCCAGACGGCAAGGTCGACGTCTGTGAGATCATACAGATGTCTGAAAGGTGAGTTTCCATTTTCTTCTTCTTTTGTCGACTGACCGTACTGAGGGAGGGGGGTTGGCTGTGCGCAGGTGCTCTGATTCGTCATCCTTTGCGAATCAGACGTCTGGAAGTTGTACCAGACGGCGGGAGTGACCTCCAGACGTCCGGAGTGACCATCGGACGTCTGGGATCTAGGAGAGACGTCCCCACAGACTTCTGGACGTCCGGGGAACCAAGCCGAACAGGTAATTCTCTGATCCACCGCTTAAGACGTCTGGAAGGAGTTCCAGACGTCTGATTTTGCATAGTATTGTCTTTCTCGACCCATTTAGGGCCCGTTTGGGCTCCGTTTTCCGCGATTCGAGTTGCGTTCGTTTCAGAATTTATTCCTCTACCCGCCTACAGTAGCTACACACTGTTTTGAGACACTCCTTGTGTTTGATCCTTGTGACAGGATCCCGTTCAGTTGCAGTCTTGAGAGTCGCGGAGGCGCGCGGGATTCCCGATCACGCCCCCATTACTCCCGTTGTACCTGGTAGAGTGGTTTTAGGTATTAATAAAATCTATTAAAGTATGGAACCATAACTAGAACCTAGGGCATTGCATGAATCCTAGGAATGAGAAATATATGGAATGATAGCTCCTAGGTGTTGCATGAATCCTAGGGCTGGAAAACTAGATTGTATGATAGATCCTAGGATATGGCATGAATCCTAGGATGGAAAAACTAGTGGAATGTATATTACTGCAGTCTTGGAAAAATGGAAAGGAATATATAAGCTGCCTGTGAAATTAATTAACAGCTGCCTGTTATGAACAAAGAAACATGTTTGAGATCATGGAAATTGAGAACGTGAATCTGGAAAGTGAAACATATGATGTTCTGAGATAAAGGGCTGGAACCCTACGGGGAATTAGGAGTGGAACTCCTAGAAAGAAAAGGAATGGAACTGAGATGTAGTTTGTACTGTCTCTTGGGTACGCAGTACCAAGGGAAGTACCTGTACCTGTTTTAGTGCAGAGTGGGGCCAGTCGCCCCAAGGACCCGGGGTTAGGCTTGGCCGCTCTGTACCGACTTGTTGGCCCTCGTGTACGTAGTACCGAGGAGAGCTAGTAGTGTTAGGAGAGTACTAGCTACCCCACGGGCCCCGGGGTTCTGCTAGCCTCCTTCACCGACTTGTTAGGCCCACTAGGGCAAACCAGGGTAGTCAGGCGAGGGTGCGCGGACTGTGGAGGGGCAAGGCCCCGGTTTGGTTACTGTGGAGGGGTTGGACCCCTGTTACTGAGAGGGCTCTGCCCTGGTTCCGTGCTGTGCTTTGGGAGCACCCGTTAACGGAAACGACTGACCGCGTGCCAGTGCGGGCTAGCTACCTGTGCGTTTATCGTGCGTGCCGTAGTCACCGTTACGTCTGTCAGTGACCTTGGGGTGGTTGACTGAGGGTAGGATCACCACGGGGGACTCTCCCGGCCAGGAGAGCACCACGTGCTACTTCTACTTTTGGAAAAGACTGCAATCAAGATCGTCCCACGAGGACATCCGAGATCAAGTAAAGGATCCGAGAAGTAAATGAAATAGTGAGAAAAATTGAAAGATGTAAATAAAGGAAGTAATAGAACATAACAGCTACTGTACACTCTACTGTTGCCTTTAGTTAGTTTGCCACTCTACTCAGCGTTTTGCTGACGTGTTACACTCGTTACCTTTTTCAGGACCAGGTGTTGAGCAGCCAGGGTCGGCGGCTGCAGAGGACGCTGGGCCGAGTAGGGTCCAGTAGAGTTACCACAGCTTTGTACCTTCTTTTTGTTTCTGTTCTAGTGAGTAGTTTTGTTTCCGCTGTACCTTCTTTACCTGCAATTTTTGTTATATGATAAATGTTGTTTTACTGTTGTGGTGGTGCCTACTGTAGTAGTTTCTTCCCTTACTGCTGTACTTCCTTACTGTTAGTTATATTCATGCTGAATGTGGTTTATTTTACTGTCTTTTGGTTACTTCCTCGTTGGACGACTGGGTCTTGGGATTAGTCGAGTCAGTCCGGTTCTCGTGTCTCGTATGGACTCGGGAACCGGGTCGTTACAGTTATGCTCTTAAAGACATACCCCTATGCGACACTTAGTTGCTAAGGGGAGTTGATTCCCTTGTGCCATGAAGGAGAAGCCTCGTAGGTGGAGAAGAAGAAGGCTTTGACAGAGAAAGGGAAGTCCCATGATGAAGGCTTTGTGAAGAAGGGAACCTTTGAGAAATAGAAGAGAGAAGGAGAATTTTCTGAGAGCCTTGTGCTTGTGCTGTTAAGTCATCTAAAAGAGAAAGCCAATGTCTTATTTAGTTGTGAACACTGTGGCATTATTTGAATATTATTGTTAAATAATTAAAGTACTATAGTTAATATTGAATTCTGATTGAGTATTGTTGAATAATTTGGATATGAGATGCATGTTGATCTAAATAACCACTTTTTATATTCTCTCTATTCTTTTTATCTCATCATTATTTGAATTACAATCTGACAAATTGTATTCATTGCACATCTTTTTAATAATCAATTAATTATGCTCATTGATTCTGAATGAGATTAAAGTTGTGAATTCCATATTTTCTCCCTGTGTTCGACTTACACTACTTTAGAATCTGAGTTATAAATTTATTTCTTTTCGAGCTATTGAGGCTTTGCTACAACAAAATGACTTAAAACTCCTCGATTAGCATGTTTAAACAACCATCTTGTTCCTCCTCTTCCCTAGCCTTCCCATCTAGTTGTGGATCTCCTCCTTGGCATGGCATAAGGGAGAAGGAGAGGAAGACGGCACCAAGGGGGTAGGTGGTTGCCCCCTTGATCTTCTTCTCCTCTTCTTCTCCTTGGCAGTGGGTTTAGGTAGTGTAGGGTGGAACTAAACTAATGGAAGAGTTGAGATTATTGTGGTGCTTAAGGGGGGTAGATATAGGAATGGAGGAGGAGGTTGGAGTGACCTACAGATGTAGGGTTAGGATTGCATGGTGGAGGTGGTTAGGTGATCCTCTGGCCAGCAAGAGTTGATGCCATGTTAATGGATGTGGGAGGTGGTGGTTTTGGGTGGAATCCACCCTTTGGTGTACGTTCATGGGAGTAAGGGTGCTTCCTTTTCGGTGCCATTGGATGGAGCAGAATGGGTTTAAGGGTATGTGTATTGTTGAGATAGAGGGGTTTTTGGAGGGAAATTGTGGGGTGGTTTTACATGATCTTTGGCACCAAAAAATGGTGTCTTTTGGTGGTGGTTGAGGGGCCATGGGCCTTCTATTGTTGGTGCCAAAAATAGGTTACGAGTAGGGAAGCTTAGGTGGACTAGTTGGTGGACCATAGAGGGGTTGTGAGGTGGAGTTAAGTTGGGTGAGTTAGGGTTAGGTTTTTGGTACCATGGAGGTGGTTTGGAGGTAAAGGGAGCTAGGATTTTGTGGGAGAAGAGCTAGAGGAAGTAATCTTGAGCTGCACTAGAGCTGGTGGCTGCTGAAGAGAACTACAGGGAGCTACCTTAGCTTATTTAGCTTACTAGTTCTTTTCTAGCTGCTAAGATGAGCTGGCTTGCTGAAATGATTTGAGGTGAGCTAGGTTTGATCTTCCCAGAGTATACCTAGCTAGTTGGAGTAGCTAGCTTAGGCCAAGTAGCTCAACTCAACTAAGTTAAGTTGAGTGAAGCCTCCGGGAGCTGGACTTGAGCTGGCCTGAGCTGGTTGATGACTTCTTCAGTTCACTGGGTCTAGGTAGTTGATGGTAGTAGCTATTCCTAGTCAGGTTGACCACCCAGTGAACTCTTTTGAGATGTAGGAGTTGGAATGGAGCTGGGATCAACTGACTTGAGCTAGTTTGAGGTGCTATCCAACTAAGGTGAGCTGAGTGGAGCTATGGTGAACTAGCTAAAGCTACCATTTAGTTGAGATGAGCTAGATGGAGCTAGGGATGAGTTGATCCAGCAAGAATGAGCTAGGAACCAGCTGAGATGAGTTGGATCTAGCTGGGATCCAGCTGATATGAGCCTCTTCTTCATCTTCTGCATTCGTGAGTGCTAAGGTACGCGGTGTTTGACTTTCTATCTATCCTAGACACTCAAATAAACACATCAAAAAAATACAACTAAAATGCAATGCATGCCTATCTTTTGTAAATGTCTAAATGTAGCCCAAAATCCCATTTGCGGAGTTAAAACCCTAAGAGCTAGATCTATTTTAGGGCATAAGAATGATGATAAACTGGCATTTATCAGTGATCTTTTACCTGAATGGGGGTGAGGGGATGGCGCTATGGTCTCCTAAGAAGGGGGTAAGGGTAAGGTGGAATATTTGGTGCAGTAGAGGAGTATTACACTAATAAGGGGCCATAGAGGTTGAGAATGAGCTCTTGGGGGCTTGGGAGGCTTCTTTGAGCTCTAAGGTAGGTGAGGAATGGGTAGGTAGAGCTAATGGAAAAAAAGGGTGTGTGTGGAGCTTTATATAGGCATGGGAGAGGGTTTTGGTGGGGCAGAAAGGTTTAGTTCATGTGCTAAACTACGCTGGACTAAGCTGCGCTTCGCTGGACCCTTGGATTGTGCACACTAATTATGCTACGCCTCGCTAGCCATTGATCTCACTCCTTAATCGCGTGCTCGCTGGCATACACAACGCATGCTGCAGCTGGCGCTCAATGGTCCTCGCTGGAGTAGGTAAGGCATACATACTGCAGTTGGATTGAAGACAAACGATTCTAAACTTGCCTGCATCTGCCATTGTGTGCTTGATCACGCAAGAACTAAGCTCAAGCATTGGATTGAAGATGAGAGGCTTTGATTGCGTAGGAGAGAACACTCTGGGTCATGCCTGCACTACGCGTACGATCACTCATCTGCCCTCACATCGGATCTCGCCTATGTGAATTGCACGCATCGAATGGCACCACGATCGAATGGCACCACGTTGTGCCTTCCTTCACCGATCAATCACTCATCGACTGATGAATTTCACCCATGCACACTTCAGCAGATCAATTCCACGTGCAAGGCTTTCATCTTGTGTCTATGTGTTGTGAGTGAAGGCGCTAACCAATGCGCTAACGGCGAGCTTCTGTCTCTTTTTAGAATTAAGGTTCATGTGTTCTTGACCATTGGAGCTTCATCGAATGGTAGAGGTCACGTGAAGCTCATCATTGCTTGGCCTGAGGAGGGGTGACGTGGCCTCTTGGTGACTGTTGGTTTTAAATCCAACTGTCGAAATCTCACGAGCATGGCTTGGGAGGGCGACTGCAGTTGGGCTAGAGGGCTACGATGGCACCAAATGGCACCATCATGGCCATCTTCAGAACTTCAATCGAAGTGGTTTTCACACTGATGGAGTGCAATCGTTGTTTTGGATCCAACCGTAAGGTTGAATTTTTCATCTGAAGCCCGTAAAGTTGTCGCAGTGTCCCTTGGCCACACAAATGTAAAGATTAATATTCAAATTACATAAATCATCCTAAATGCAATATGATGAATGTTATATATTATTTACAATGCTAAATGTTATGTTAAGCTTAGGGACTGACATAAGTAGGCATTTGATCATGAATAAATGCGTATTTATCATAACCCCATGTCTATCTTTTGCTAGTCCATAGCAAAATTAACCTAAATGCTATTTATAAGCAAGAATCAAGATCTAATCACTTAGGCAAGAGTTGTTGATTAACACTATAAAAATTCAACTGAGGACCTAATTACAAATACTCAATAGTGCCTGGGTACCTCCCAAAATGTAGATCTCCTAAGTTCTCACCTTATTTTGAAAAGGGAAGATACATTTTTTCTACTTTTTTATTTTTTCCTAATTTTATGGATTTTTGAGTTTGGAGTTTCGGGGTAGCTTTCTACAACTACCCAACCCACCCAAGACTCAAAAGGAACTTTAAATTCTAAGCATCTGATGAAAAAGTGATAGTCTCACTAAACAGCAGTTAAAATGGACTTCAAGTTTCTACACCCCCAGGTGACCTTAAGAAGAATTTCTAGTTAAGGGTTTATCTTTTCGATCGGTAGCTTTCTCCCTATTTTATTTTTTATGGGGTCAACACAAGGATGAACTCAGTGTATATCTCCTCGGTTTATTCTACTTCCCCACTTCTTCCCTTAGTGTTTTGGGAATTATTTATGCATTTTATAAGCTGGGCTCTGGACAACTAGCCAATGGGGCATCAAACCAACGACAACTTACCAACCATACTCTTGTGGTTAAGTGTGGCTTATTTATTTATTTTTTATGTTCTTTTTCTTTTCTTTTTCCTTTTGAATTTTTTTTTAAGTAGGTGGCTTCCCTGATCTAAGATTTACCTGGCAGTAGAAAGAGAATGGCCATGCAGCTGGGCTCTAAACAACCGACCAATGAGCTATTACCCATGACAACTTGCCAACCAGACTACCCTAGAAAGTTCATTAGCTACTTAATTTCCATAAAAATCTTTGAGAAGTGAGTCAGTGGAAATAGTGTGTAGATGCTTTGGACTTAAAGTTTCCTTAAATCATAGGGTGGTTTGATATGTCGTGTGGTTATCACCCCAATTTATTAGTCAAATTAAGATAAAATTAACGTGGTGAGTACTCAAGAAGCAGGTCCACATTTTAGTGGACACCCAGGCTAGTTAAGCCTGAAGACTTGAAGAGTCTTTGTATTCGGGTCCTATTGTATCATTTTCTAAAGTTAACAACTCCTATTGCCTAAGCTCTCTTATTCTTTTTTTTTTTACTAAGAAAAATAACAAGGAGATACTGTTACCGAGTTGACAAAATAATCATAAAGTATCCACTCCCCATTCCTATCAAATGTAATGTCCTCATTGTAAAACAAAGGCATGAAAAAAAGTAGAATAGAAAAATATCACCTGCATTCCATGAAAATCTGGTTGGCTCCAAAACAAACTGTACAAATGCTGAGTTTATTGCCATCAGCTAGGTAATGTCTACCGGTAGAAGTCAAGGCAAGGTTAAAGCAGCATTATATAAAATGAGTTCAAGAAAATCATGGTCAACATAAGGTTTTAGATGCAATCTGTTAACCTTAAAAGAGTTTCCTGTCTTTGGGTCAGAACTCTCAACAGCTCCATTTCGGAAAATTCAACGAATAATGAACAGGTCATTCCACTTAGACCTAAGCTTTTCGAGAAAGAGCCTAAGTCGATAATCAAAGAACTAGACCTTCTGGTTTGGCTCAAAGCTCTTATGGGAAATCATTTGGTCATGGAGAGCTTTGGTCCTTGCTTTATAGATTATGGCATTCTTGTAGGCATCATTTCTAAGTTCCTCCAACTTAGATAGTTGCTATTTTCTGGTTTTCCCAGCTAATTCTAGGTCAAAATTGCATTTCTTGTTGGCCCAAAACGCCCGATGTTCGATTTCTATGGGTAGGTGACATGCCATACTAAACACTTGATGGAACAGAGACATACCAATAGCCACTTTGTACGCTGTCCAGTAAGCTCAAAAAGCATCATCAAGCATTTGGGTCCAATCTTTCCTAGTAGGCCTAAACATTTTCTACAAGATATTCTCGATCGCTCGTTTGGAGACCTCGACTTGTCCATTCGTCTAGGGGTGGTAAGGTGTGGAGATCCTGTGATTCACCCCATATTTTTCTAGTAAATTCCTAAGCTGGGCATTAGTAAAATGTGTGCCACCATCACTAATGAGGGCCCTAGGAATCCTGAGTCGACTACAGATACATTTCTTCACAAAATCGATGACCACCTTATGGTCATTCATTCGGGTGGGAATGGCCTCAATCCACTTGGACACGTAGTCAATGACAACCAGAATATACTGGTGTCCAAATGAAGGAAGGGTCCTATGAAGTTGATGCTCCAAACGTAGAGGATTTCAATGGAGAGGATCAGGTTTAGGGGCATCATGTCTCTCCTAGCTATGCTCCCAAGTGCCTAGCATCAGGAGCACGACATAAATAATTCTTAGGCATCCTTAAATAAAAATGGCCAATAGAACCTAGATTGCAGAATTTTTGCTATTGTCTTTTTCCCCGAAAAATTCCACCACATGCAAATGTATGGCAGAATACAAGTATGCTTTGGAACTTACTTTCTGGAATGCATGAGCGAACAATCTAGTCAGCGCTAATGTGGTACAGCTTGAGATCATCCCAAAAATAATATTTGTCCTCAGATATAAGTTTATCCTACTATTGCTTGTTCCAATCTTGGGGGATTTGACTAACGGCCAAATAATTAACGATATTCACAAACTAAGGGGCTTGAATGCCCAAGATTGCAAGGATAGTCTCATTTGGAAAAGTGTCAGGAATTGGAATATCCAGATGAGGCGAGTCAATTAGGATTTTCAATAGGTGATCCACCACTACATTTTGTGCTGTAGATTAATTTCAAGATCAAATTCTTGAAGTAAAAGAATCCAGCAAATGAGTTGGGGCTTGGCATCCTTTTTGGACATGAGATGTTTCAAGGCCAAGTGGTTAGTATAGATAATGACACGAGAACCTATGAAATAACCCTTAAATTTTTCTAAAGTGAAAACTACAACTAGCAATTCTGTTTCAGTAACGGTGTAGTTCCATTGGCCTCCTCTAGAGTCATGCTAGTGTAGTATATAACAGAGGGCTTTTTTTCTATCTTCTTACCCAAGATAGCCCCAACTGCATAATCAGGAGCGTTAGCCAAAATCTCAAATGGGGCAATCCAAACCAGTGGTTGTAGCAGTAAGGTGTAGGTGACTACCATTTTCAGTAAATCAAATACATTGCAATATGATTCATCAAACTTGAATGGCATGTCTTTGGCCAGAAGGTTACTCGAAGGTAGAGCAACCTTCTAGAAGACCTTCATGAACCTCAGGTAGAAACCCACCTGACAAAGGAATGATGAAATTTTTCTCATTAATATGGGCAGAGGAAGTTTGGAGATAGCATCTACCTTAGCCTTATCAACTACAATGCCCTGGTTAAAGACCACATGACCCAAGACGATGCCTTCTTGTGTCATGAAGTGACTCTTTTCCCAATTTAGGGCCAATCATGTTTTGATGCATCTATTGTGGATCAATTCCAAGTTAGCCACACAAAACTCTAAAGAATCTCCAAAAATGGAGAAATTATCCATGAATACCTGAAGACAATCTCCCACCATGTCAGAAAAGATGGCTAGCAAGGACCTGAAAAGTCACAGGTGCATTGCAAAGCCTAAATGGCATCCTATGGAATGCAAAGGTTCTATAGGAACAGGTAAAAGTTGTCTTTTCATAGTCTTTGGGATGGATAGGGACATGGTTATATCTCGAATACGATCCAGGAAGTAGAAATACTTTCGCTCGACTAACCTTTCAAGGATTTAACCAATGAATGGTAAAGGAAAATGGCCCATTTTGGTGGCTATGTTCAACTTCCTATAATCGAAACAAACTCTTCAATTGGAAGCTAAACGAGTGGTGAAAGATTCCTGATGTAGATACATCTATGTGACATAAACTATCCATTTATATGTATTCTTAGGCATATAATTGCATTGAACATTATAAACATTGCATAGCATGCATCATTCTAATTTAGATTAGTTTTTACAAAATATAGGTTAATTTTCCTTTTTGTGGCTAGGGAATAGAACATATCATTTATGGGCCTCAGATTCAATATCCAACCCTACGAATTTGATCAGGGCAATGATCGGAGTCCAAGACCTCCGAGATCACCCCGATTGGACCTCCGTAGTATAAGATGTAGTCCGAGAAAGATCAGAGGTAAGGGTCAAGGTGGTGCAAATTTGCACTTCAGATGAAAAATCCAACCATATAGATGGATTCAGATCGACAATCGTAGCCCAATAGCGTGAGAATCAATTCAATTCGACAACTGTGGCATCATGTACAAGCATTGGAAAGCAGACGGCCTAGATGGCACCACATGGCACCATCCAGGTCACCCATGGCCATTGGTCTCCTCCTTCTTATCAAAAGTCACATGATCTTGATCGTTGGATCGAGATCCAATGGCTGAGAGCATGCAACCTTTAAATAAAAAATGCAACAAAGAAGGCGGCAAAGTGCATTGGTCAAATCCTTTATGCGAACCGCATGGTGCATGATCGAATCGCAGCGGGCAGATTTAATCCATGAGAGGAGGCATGGATGAACATGGGTCATCAAATGCACGATGGTCGGTTAATGGAGCAGTGACGTGGTGCTACATGGAGCGCTGAATGAACATGTGCATGATGATGCGGCATCATTCGTGGACATGTGCAATGCATGAAGATGAAGCAGATCATGCAACATTTAAGCCATCCAAACAAGCGATCCGACGACCAGGATTGCTCGGGGTGAGATTGAGCGCGCAACGACTGAATGCGGGATAGTGTCGACGTGGCTCAACGAGAGCACTCCAATCTCCATCGCACGATGGAGATTGAGCACACGTCTTCAGCGACATGGGGCTTTAGCGACATGCACATCCATCACGAAAGGCCCTGCATTCATGATTAAGCAGGTAAAAGGACCTCTTTGTCCTCAAAGCTCACCTATATAAAGGCCCTACACCCTCCACTTCTTCTTCATCTGTTCTCTTCTTCTCTCACCCCCTCTAAAGCTCTATGATCTGGTCCCATACCCGGGGTGCTCCATTAGAGTTGGAGTAAAATAATCTTCCATCTTCTCACCCCATAGTGGAGCATCTTGTGGTTGTCTTCACACCACCATTTGGGAAGTGGATCTTGCTGCGATGTCACCCTACTTCGTTCTCTGCCTTCCTCTAGCTTTGTTCTCCCTCATCCAACATCTCATCCCCATCGTTCAGTAGCTTCATCAATGAGGCTCATCCTCTAAGCAACCGTCAAGGAGGATTTTCTCATCCTTTTTGTTTTATCGCTTTCTAGTATAGAATTCTAGCTTTCTAGTTGTAACAAGTAATTGTAATGAATAGATGATTATTAAATATTGGTTCTCTCTTTCCTTTTCTTTGTATTATTCTCTCTCCCTTTTCTATTATTTATTCTTTTACTGGAATAGCTAGCGTAGATTTAATTTGACCAACTAATCTACCTAGTGACAATAATTCCAAACGTGATTTTTAATCAAATGTTTGCCTCCTCGTGTTCGATGTAAGACTCACCAGAGTTTCAGTTATAAATTTTATTTGATAAGGGATTTTTACGCAATTGCAACGATGGGTTTTTAACTTAATCTTTTAGCATATGATTTTAGCTTATCAATTCCCCATTCTCATTGATCATGATGGTTATCCCTATCATCTTGTGAACAATTTGGACAGAGCTAACCTAGGAACTATCTAAAATTGGGTAAATAATGCCAGCATCGAGCCACTTGATTATTTCCTTCTTGAGCACTTCTCGCATTTTAGGGTTTGGTCTCCTTTGCATTTTACGAGAAGGGTGTGATCCATCCTCCATGAAAATACGATGATTACAGTAAGATGGCTTAATCCCCCTAAGGTTGTGGATGGTCCAACCAATTGCCTCTTTATTATTCTTAAGGGCGTTAATCAATCTCAATTCTTTCTCCTTAATCAAATTAGCACTAGTAATCACTAGGAGCATATTCTTAGATCTTAAGAACTTGTATTTTAAATTCTTAGGCAATGGTTTTAGTTTAAGATGGGGTAGGCTCAGTATAGAGGGTAAGGAAGACATCGATGAAGATTCATCAGGACGATCTGGAGAAAGAGGTTAGGAATGAATGAAATCAGCAACGTCTTGAGGGTGTGACGGATCTGCCACAAAGGGTTGTGGGTTTGGATTGTCGGTGCTAGTGAAATCCTTGAGAACATTAATCGCTAAATGGGTTTCAATGTTATAATCTGAATCCTCGAGTTCGTTAATAAATCAACAATCCTCGAATTTGTTTATCTCCATAAAAATATCGAGTGTTAGTTTCCTATCCCTAAAGGGGATTTCCATACTACCACTTTAACAATTTATGTTGACCTTGGCTGTAGCTAGGAATGGGTGCCCGAGAATAATGGGCATCTTCCTCAAATCTTCAGGTACATTCATGCCAAGGACTTAGAAATCTATAGGAAAATAGAAATCCTTCACCTTGACGATAATGTCCCCAATAACACCTTTTGAAGTGGTGATTGAACGATCCGCTAACTGCAACGTTATTGAGGTAAGCCTGAGTTCACCTAACCAAAATCGCTAACTGCAACGTTATTGAGGTAGGCCTGAGTTCACGTAACCTAAACATCCCATAGAGAGAAGTCATGGTCAGGTTAATACATGCACCTTAATTCAATGGTGCCATGTTAAAAGTATATTCCCCAATAACACATGAAATCAAAGGGGCACCTGGATCTCTTTTCTTTTCAAGGAGGTGATGCAACAGAATAGAACTAGCCTGCTTGGAAAGTATCACCTTCCTCAGTGTTGGTTCCTTTGGCTTACGCTTTTGAGTACATAAATCCTTCAAAAATTTAGCATAAGCTGGGATATGCTTAATAGCATCGAGGAGTGGTATATTGATCTCCACACTTTCACATATATTCTGTAGCTCCTCATTGCCACCTATAGGTTTCTTCTTCCTAGACATTAACAAGGATTCACGAAATGGGCCATTATTTGCAAGGCGAGATTGATATTTAAAAGTGTTGCGTTGCAATATAGTCGAAATCACTTTGAAAACAAATACAATTTTTATTACTCGAAAAGATTCTGAGGTCGAACAAAGGGAGAAAATGAAATTCACACACTAATCTCAACAATTAATGTAATTTGAACACAAAATATTACTCAAAAACCAATTTGAAATGTAGAGCAAATGAGTACATGAAGAGTAAAAAGTGTTTGAGATAAAATAGTGGTGATGTGAATCACCAATTATAGGTCTAATACATAGAATAGTTACTCAAATGTACTAAAGGAGGGAATATGAAATCAGATGTTTGATTTTGCAATCAGATGTCCTAAATGACTTTTGCTACAGACCTCTTTTTCTTTTGACTACGTGCTTCTTCTTTTCTTCTTTTTCTCTGATTCTTCCTTTCTTCTTCTTCTTCTCTATCTCTGCTTTGCTCCTCCTTCTTCTATTCTTCTCAGGCCTTCAGCTCAGTAATCCCTCTTCCTCTTCTTCCGCTTCTTCCTTAGGCCTTCATCTCATCATTGGCCCTTTAGCTTATGCCCTCACTTCTTCTCCTCTTCTCTATCTCTTCTTCCTTCAAGCCTATGACTCTCTTCTAAATCTGGCTAAGTGTCAGAGCCAATCTTCTCAGAGAAAAACCCCCCTTCACCTGCATAACTCTCCTCTCCCTTTCTCCCTTTCTATTTTAGTCACGCTCTCCTAGAGCCATAGTCGGTCGGGTAATTGGACCTAGCGCATACCCAGGTCCAGGCTCACTGGCGTGTAGTGGTGAGCGAGGAATGCTGGTTGGGTCAGGTCAAGCTAGGTCCGCGGGGGCAATGTCGCAAACGGGACTGGGTGAGCAGGTGATAAGGACCTCACCCCGTGGTTGGAGGCAAACAGTTGCTGTCACTTATTCAATTTATGTAGGTGTAGTCGCCTCTTCATATCCTAGGTGGGACTAAATGTCCCACCTTCCTTTCGTACAGTGCAGTAGCAGGGTGCTTGGCCAATTTGGCGAGGCTACAATTGCTGAACCCCTGCTTGAGGACTTTGACACCTGCACGCCTCAAGTCTACATAGCCTGGAGGTATCCCCTGGAGGGTAGCAAGACCAAGAGCAGCTTGAAGCTTGCTTGAAGCTCGACAACAATGGTTTTCATTGGCCTGCTACCTGAAATCAAGAGAAAGGGCCTTATGGCCTCATCAGACTGCTCAGTAGGATCGTTGTGGCACGATGAATGTGACGATGGCAGTGGCGTTGAGCATGAGTGGTTGTGGTGGTTGGACAGTGATGGGAACAGTCGGTGAGAGTGGGTTGGCCAGGGAGGTGTTTGGGTGGATGATGGAGCGAATGGAGTGAGGGGAAATGAGTAGGGATGTGCGGTGGTGGTTGTAGGGTGGTCGACGAGGTGGATGGAGGTGCTTAGCGATGGAAGCACCTCACCAAAGGAGTCGCCAAAGATGGAGGAGATGAGGGTGTTTTAGTAATGTAGGTGGTCGATTTTTGGAAATAGAAAGAAGGGGAGAAAGTAGGAGAGGGAACTTAAAAGTATACTTTAAGGACGAAAAGGGAAAGGAATCCCACGTCGATGTGCTTGCCAGACATTGGGAAGACAAACCTCTGTAGGAGAGGCGACGGCGAAGATAGGGAAGGGACGACGACGGCTGGGATTACTCAAAGTGAAGGATGGTAAGGATGGTGAATCTGCCACCAGTGTTGTGGTCAGACGACGAGAAAGTTAGGGAGAGACCACTGGAGCTTGCAGAGTGTCGCGGTCAGAGGGGAGAGAGGAATAGGGGGGATTCTGGCCCAAATTCAAGCTGAGGAGAATGGTTCGACCCTGGGGAGTCGTTTATAGGTCTTTAGAGAGGGTTTTGTGCTTGAAAGCCAAGCCTTCAAGATAGGAAAGCTTACTAGATTTGGGAGCTACAAGATACCTAAATCTCTCATGCTTTCACATGAGAGATTGAGAAATAATCAAGGCATCTAACCAGGTTCACATTGTAGAGGAATACTTGATGAATCTCCCTTCCAATTTTGGAAGGGATTCATTAATCAATCAGGGAGAAAATCCAAGTTGAAGGTCATCGGAGTAGGTTTCCTCCACGATAATGGCGGAGGGACCTAATTGTGAAGACTATGAAGAAGTTAGGGGGCTGAATGTAATGGTTTTTGAAAGTTAGGGTTATAAATGTAATCAGACAAGACCTTTTTGCAAACTAGGTAAAGACAAGTTCTCCTTAAGTCCAAATTTTGGTGCAAACCTAATTTGGACCAAAGGAATCCAATGATGAAGTTGGATTTTGATTTTTACCACATTTGATGGGGTAATTTATGCAAAAATCTAAATTAGCGCAAATATTTATTTCAGACCATTTTTGGTCAAGATGGGTTCTGATGGCCAATTTGAAGGTACTAAACCCTGGGGAATATTTTTCTATGATTTTTAGAGTATCTAAGTGAATTTATCCTAACTAAAACCTTGGTTAATTAAGTAGGTCTATTTTTAGTTTTTCAAAAGTCATTTAATTCTTAGAACACACGCAAACCCATTTCTGTTTGATTTAACCCACTTATTATCTTATTAAGACCATTTGACCTTTATTCAGCCCTTAAGAAAACCCATGGTTGTATTGCATTGGTAAAATTGTAGTTTTAGCCCTAGTTTCTTTCTTTTTCCCTCAGAATGGTCATGCAATGAATTATGACCTTCAGTTGGTTATGTAGGAGCATTTATTGACTCAATTGGGTGAAAATGAGCTAGTTAGGGCTCATGATGGTGTTCCGATCAGCTATGGGTAGGGTCATTAGATTCGGGGTCCTAGGCATTAATTTCTTCTTTGATTTTCTTCATTTCTTCCTCAGGATCACCAAGAGTTGATCTACTTTCCACTCCTCAAGGTAACGAAGTTTGAACAGGCATACAGGTTCAAGTCTTGGGGAGGGTTAGGAAAGATTGGAGGGTCTTGATTAGCTAGATATCCAGGAGCAAAAGAAGTGGAAGGACACTACTCAATCACCTGAGCATGTGTGTGTGGGTCCCTCTGATTCCCGTACCCATGGGCTCTATTGCCTTGATATTGTACATTGTGGGGTTGGGTATGCGATGAGATGGTAAAGATCTGGGCTATTTGGTATTGGCAATAAAGTCGAATTGCAAGTTGTCCAGTGATGTTTTCATTTGCTGCATAAGCTGGTGCATGGAACCTTGTATTTCCACCATCTTCTAGTTCAAATCAGCCTGCCCTATAGGTTGTTAGGCATTCCAGGATGGCTAATTGACCTATCTCAAGGTAAGTTAGGTGTATACTTGACCCTAACCCATAGATCTTTGTGGTGCTTAGTTGCTGTGTCATATCTAGGTCTATTGCACCTTATTTTTTAGGAGAAGTTAAGGTGGTTCCCCCAACCCAGGTTATAAGTTTTGGAATATGGGTTGGACCTAGCATTCTCCTATACGGCATACAAATCCTCTGAGGGTGAGGATGGCAGAAAAGAAGAAGAGTCAGGAAAACTAGGATCAAAGGCCCTAATTTTGAACCCATAAAGTTTCGAGAATTGTCGGCTCATCAGTTGAGCCAACTCAAGATGGTTCATGAACTCCCACCTTATGGTAGCTCATGAAGAATGGAATGCCAAATTATGGGATTGAGTGGGTGCAGAAGTGCTTCCTGAATTTCTGAACATCCACTCTTCCGTCCTTCTCGCAAACAGGCCCACCTTATCAAGTTTATTGCAATCAATTCCATGTCAAATGAATGAGAGTTCTGGATCTCATTAGCATTTGACCTAGGTTGTTGGGACCATTTGAAAGTCTCCATGGATGTGTGATTTATCGAAAATTACCTCTGCAGGAAGTGTCCACGTGATTGTGGAGTTGATTCGTCAACCTGTGGTAGAATATCTACACAAGTTGCCATTTCAACATCTCGTGGTGTGGACACTTCCGTAATAGATCCTGGAATCGCTCCTAGGCACCATGAAACAGTTCCCAAGGCTACTGGGCGAAAGTAGTAACCTCCTGTCGTAAAGCATTAGTCCATCCAATTGGGAAGAATTTCTTCAAAAAAGTCGATTTAAGATCAGTCCAAGTCTCTATTAGCCTTCCAATGGTTCGGTACTAATGTGCGACCTTGTCCCTAAGAGAGTGGGGGAAAAGACTCATGATCATTTTCTCTTCCTCAACATGCCTAGCTTTTGTGGTCTGAACAAAATTTGTCAGATCTTCCAAGTGTTGGAATGGGTCCTCAGAGCTAAGCCCATGGAAATGTTTCATCAGGCTTAAAACTTGGAACTTGATTTCTACGTCTCCACCAGGAATCATGACACCGAGATGTTCCCCATAGTTTAAAGGATCATAGAAATCCTTCAATGGCCGAGCATCATTACATTTCATCCGTTGGAACTATTGCTGCATCTGTTGTAGCTAGTTCATCTACCTCTAAATTAGCTCCTACTGGTTCAGCGGTGGGGGCCACAATTGTTGGTTAGCCATGGGAACAATTTGGCTCAAGTTCTACCTCCGAGAATGCTCTAAAGGTCCTAAGTGAGGTTTCAATGTCCTCCTTCCAAGCATACACTAGAAGGAAGTCGAAAGGATGAGGGAAGAAATATGGAGCCCTGCAGCACAAAAATACAAGCCTATCCTTAAGTTTGGTAGCTTAAGGTCGTATGCTTCAGAAATAAACTCTGACCACTTGATGAATTTGAAGTTGACCTTACTGCCAAAGGTGGTAAAGTTGGGCTGACGAACTACGGGGAGCATGTCCTAAGGGTCGCTAATTGTGCCAAACTCCTGGTTACTTAAGTCGTTTTACAGTTAGGGCTCCCAACATAGCACCTTTTCAAGCAAGCAGATGTCGCTAATTCAAAATGCATTGAAGAGAACACCCTAAAACGGACTCAATGAATATTAGGGCCAATGTCTACCCAATTATAATTAATGCTCGGGATAATAGTGCTTTTGGAATGTGATGGGCCATTAATTGTGTTATGCCCTTAATTATCAATTAGTGAGTCTGTATGTGCACAACCAATGGTTTTTCAAGCACGATTAATTTTTTGGTGAGGTGAATTTTAGGGTTTGAATCTTACTTAGTAGCTTTTAGGATTCTAATATTAGGTGCATTCAACCAAGTTTGAAAGTACAAGTTCAAGTATTTTCATTTAATAATCAAAAGAATTTGGAGTGCTTGGTTTGACCCGAATATTCAAATCCTATGGGGTAGCTACAAGATGAATTAGTTTTTAAGTTAGGTGGTGTAGCCCAAGCAACTCAAATAATTGGCCCTAATGAACCACCGATTAAGGTACATAGAGATGATTAACCTAATTTGATTTCTACTCTTTTTTGTGTATTGGTGCATGTATCGGTTCCACAAGTTGGAATCCCGGTTGAGTAGATAAAATCAAAATAGGTTATCTTCCTCAAATGTGGGTGTGTGCAGTATGTATATTAATTTTGCCCTACAATCAAAAGAGATTTTTTTTTATTTTTTGTTTTTTCTGATGTGGGGGTGAGATGAGTGGAGGTGACAAGCAAGATAAACAATCTCTATCCTAGGGTTTATGCAAACACCTAAGTAGATTAGGTCTTGGTTTTTATGTGGTGAAAAGTGAAAATAGTGGGGGGGAGATGTGGGGGCACTTACAAACTACTTTACCCACACTTTACTTCAGTCTACTACACTTGAATCTCCCTGCTAGGATACCTACAAGACAACAAATCAGAGAAAATAGCAGTTAGACAATAAGTAAATGTAGAAAAACACGGAAGAAGAAATCAAATTCCATTGCCTCCTTAGCAACGACGTTAAAATGGTAAGCGTAAAATTTGCAAGAAAATTAGGGTTTTGCAGAACCCATCATCATAGTCACAAAATATCGCTACCAAATAAAATTTTACTGAAACTAAAAGTGAGTTTCAGGTTGAACACAAGGAGGCGACATTTGATTCTTTGAAATCCTTTTTTCGCCTTGTTTCTTTTTGGTATTTTTAGGGTTTTGTTATTTTTTGGGTATTTTATAGGTAATAACAGAATATAAAAATAATGAACTAACTAAGATAATTTACTTACAAAAATAAATAGAGTGAGAGTAGAGAAATGAAGGAAATCTGATATATTAAGATGAAATGATAGCTATTACAATTACAGTAAGCAAGAATATGCTACGAAAAATGAAAGAAATGGAGGCAAAAGGAATCTCCCAAAGCGTATGTTTGGCGAGAAAACGATGCTTGGTGGTGCTTTATACGAAGGAGGGTAGGTGCCAGATGTCGAGATGAGGTGCAGGAAGAATCTGAGTAGAGGGCTGCTTAACTAGGCTATAGGAATGGGGATGAGGAGGTAGAAGTGATCTTCTACCTGATTAGGGGTGAGGGGATGGTTCTATGGTCTCCTATGAAGGGGATGAGGGTAAGGCTGAATATTTGGTGGAGTAGGGGAGTATTACACTAATCGGAGGCCTTAGAGCATGGGAATGAGCTCTAGGGAGATTGGGAGGCTTCTTGGAGCTCTTGGGTTGGTAAGGAATAACTAGGTAGACATAATGGCAAAGGGGGTGTGTGTGGACCTCTATATAGGCATGGGAGAGGGTTTTAGCCTGGCAAAAAGGTCTGGTTCATATGTTCAACCATGCTGGATCGAGCTGTGCTTTGCCAGACCCTTGGATCGCGCACACTGATCGCACCATGCGTCACTAGCCATTGATCTCGCACCTTGATCATGTTCTCGTCTGTGCACGGAACACATACAGTAGCTGGAACTCAATGGCCCTTGCTTGAGTACACAGGCATACACGCAGTAGTTGGATTGATGGAAGCCAATTTTGATTGTGCCTACAGCTACCATCGTGTGCTCGATCACACAGGAACGAAGCTTGAGCATTAGATTGAAGATGAAAGGCTTTGATTACATGGGAGAGAATGCTCCAAATCGCACCCGCACTGTGCATATAATCAGGCATCTAGCATAGCATAGGATCTCGCGTGTGTGAATCATGCATGTCGGATGGCGCCACCTAGTCGCTTCCTTCGCCACTCGTTCTCTCCTCGACGAATGAATTTCACCCACGTGTGCTTCAGCGAATCAATTCTATGCACCGAGCTTCAATCGCGTGTCCATGTGTTGCAGGTGAAGGCATTAACAAATGCGTTGAGGGAGAGCTTGCATCTCTTTTTGGAATTAAGGTTTATGTGCCTATGACCATTGGATTTTCATCTAACAGTCGAGGTTGCGTAAAGCTCTTCTCTGCATGGCTTTATGAGGGACAAAGTGGCCTCTCGACGCTATTAGATTTGAATCCAACAGCTGAGATCTAATGAGAGTGGCAGCTGTAGTCAACCTGGAAGGCTGCGATGGTGCTACATGGCGCCATCATGGACATCCAACTTCTTCTTGTAGAGGGTACTATGGAGCTCCAATCTAAGTGGTTTTCACATTGACAGATTGCGATCATCACTCCAAATCCATCCGTACGGTCTGACTTTTCATCGAAAGCCCGTAAAGATGTTATAGTGTCCCCTAGTGACATAAAATATGAAGATTAATATACAAATTACACCAATCATCCTAAATGCAATATGATGAATGTTATGCATTATTCAGAATGCTAAATGCTATGCTATGCTTAGGAACTGATATAAGTAGGCATTTATCATGAATAAATGTGTATTTATCACGAGACAAGATATCCATTGAGTAGTGAACTTTATTGCTAGTCAAGAATAGACTTGCACATGAATTCTAGAAGAAAGCTTACAAATAGCATAAAAATAGAGTAATGAAATAACAAGAGAGAGAGAGAAAGAGAGAGATTGAGGAGCTGCTTGAGGGGTGCTCGTATGAAACTAAGCAGAGCATCAGATTAGATGTGCCAGCAAGAAGACCAGAGAGAGAGCTTAAAGAGAGAGGGCGTGGGCTAAGGTGGCTTTTCTTCTATCTCTAGGTCTCTTATTTAGGTTACAAAGAGTAGAGGCTAGGTCCTTTTATAAAAAAGTAGGTGGCTTCCTATTGGTATCTAGAGTACCTAGGATAACTAATTTGGATGGTTTAGATTTACATAAAAGTGATGACTAGGAGTAGTTGAATAGGGACCATAGGATCTAAGTTGTAGGGCAAGGATAGGATGAGGGTTTAATAAAAATAGGCAACCTAGGTGTGTGGCTACCAAGGGATAAAATCTTGCCAAGAGATAAAATCTTATCGCTTAGTCAGCCACTAAGGAATAAAATCATCTTAGGTTGGCACCAACTGATGAGGATTAGGCTAGGATTTTCGTGGGTCTTATGTGGGTAGGGTTAGGGCTAGGTTTTGTAGACATAGGTTGTGAGAATAGGTTCCCAATTAGGCTAGGTTGACTCTAAGTCTAGTGGGTTGGATCCAAATAGGTAGGTCCTAGTCTAATTGTGTGTGTAAATATGTAATTGGGTTAAGAAAAATTCTAACTAAGTTGGGGCAAACCTATTTGGGTTCTATACTAATTTAATTAGGTTGTGGGTAGTTCAATTGGGTTCCATGGACCCAATTGACTTATGGATAGCCCAATTGACATATAGTAAGTCAATTAGGTGAGCTCATGGATTTGAATAGGTTCTTCTATTAGGGATTGGGTCTAGGATAGGCTGGCTAGGTTCTTGGATAGTAGGACAAACTTATGGATAATGGATTAGTATCATCGATGGTGTTTTTTATGATTTTTTCTTTTAAGCTCACTTATCCAATTTGAGCTACCCTAAGGGTAGTTGGGATAAGGGTATCCTAGGGTTCTAAGAGTAGGGTTAGGTTATCTTAGTCCCTCTTTCTTTTCTTTATTTAAGTCCTCATTTCTTCTTCAATCATGCCTTGCTCTTCAACGAGCTCTTGGATTTGTAGATTTATTTTCCATCCCTCTCATGATTTCATGTTATTCTCTACATCTTGTACCTACATTATTGACAAAAGTATAAAATTAGGTAATTAGACATAAAATAAACACTAAACCTAAATATGCATACATGCTCTAAATGTAGTACTTATAAACCTAATGCATGATCTCACTAAGGAGTTAATGACAGATTTAACCAATTAGGGTAATGAATTAGGTTGTTATCACACCTATTGGTCTATCATTATGTTTAGGCCCTATTGGTGTTGGAACCTAGTTCCACCTCTCTTTTATGCTTTGGTGTTAACGAAACTATTTTAAATCTAATCAGTTTGTGAAGTGATATTTATAGGGAAAATCACAAGATTATAGGAAGTGTGGATGATGACATGGAAGATTATTAAATTGGATGAAGATTATGTTGGTGTTTGCTTATTGTAATTTAGAAGTTTGTATGTCTCCTAATTAACAAAAAATTGACTTAGGAAGTAAAATCAAAATAGAGATAATTAGGTATCAAACTCACATATATTCATTCATTTGAAAACTTAGAATTGTTTCTTAGTTATATTAAAAGTTTAATTGAGCTTGAAAAATACTAAAATTGATTAAAAGTGTTAATTCTAGGCACTTTTAGCAACTACCGGTACTGTTCATAACTATCGGAACCTGTAGGGCACAGGTTTCAGCCATAGCCTCAAAATGTGAATAACAAGTACGAATACTCATCATGAGTATCAGTATCAGGTGCTCACAGTTTGTGAAGACTGCTTGTGCCTAGACCTTACAAGGACCAATACCCATGACGAGTACCAGTACATGTAGGTCATAGTGCTTGGTTCATCTCAACCTGCGAGTCACAATTACCGATACCTAGTGACTTAATTGGTACTCAACTGGGAGCACTGAGTACCTGTACCTATGATGAGTACAGGTACCCAGGCTCTATTGCACAGGCTACTGAGTAACTGTGAGCAACTAGTACTAGTACCACCACTTTAGTACCAATACCAACTAACCATTATGCTAAATCCAAATTGTTATTTTGTGGTTAAACTTAATTTTAACACCCTAATTACACCCCCGACGGATAGCGAGCATAGGAGGGTTTCTTAGTGGTCTATAAAAGACCCTTCTGAGCCATTTTAAATGACTTAAGAATCATATTTCACCTTAGCTTCCAGAAATCATATTTTCACTATTTTTGTTGCAAGGTGTTAGTACTTGTTGCCTACTGCTCTCAAAGGTTTTCTCTAATATTGCAACAAGTTTGTTGGCATATTTTTTAGCTCACTACAAATAATTTTTGTGCACTTTTTGTTCACGGTAGATCTTATTATAAAAATTGTTAATTATATTTTTGCTAGAGACATAGGCTTTTAGTTGTAAGCTTTCTAATTTTCATTCTTACACCTGCATTTTTTGATTCTCATTTCTATCTTGCAATTCAGTTGAGGTAACCTGTTAATTACCTCGTATTTATTAAATTGATTTCTTCAGTTAATGTAATCGGGTTTAAAATCCTAAGTCGGGAGACTTAGGTAGTGGAGTAGCCAAGTGAAGAGAACCACTATATATTTAGTATTTAATTTTTATGGCATATATTATTTGCATAATTTGCTTTTTCTACACTATTCATCCCCCCTTCTAGTGTGCTTATGTTCTTAAGATCCTACAATTGGTTCCTCAAATCTCTGATGGACTGGTCAATTATTGCATAGCTTGCAACAACGAAGTGTTCATCTCCATCAGTTGCTAGTTCTGATTCAAAAAAGCCAACTCAGTTTTACTATGCTGGTTAGGGGGCAAGGGTTGGTTGGTCCAACCTAGTTTGCAAGTATTAGGCAAACTAGGGTTCATTTGGTAGGGTCTAAGTTGTAAGATCAGTTGGTTCCCTTGCCTCTACCTTTTCCAAGAGAATTTAAGTGGTTTCTCCAACCGAGATTATAAGCGTTGGAGAAAGGGTTGTTTTTACTATTTCCTTGGATAGCCAAAACAACCTCATATCCAGATGATGATGTGGATAAGTGTGTTGAATTAGGATAATAGGGATCAAAGGTCCTTACTTGAGCCTCATCAACTGGCTCACATCTTGAGCCATGTGTAGTTTGTTCACAAACTCCCTCCCTAAGGGAGCTTGGATAACAGGTAATGGGAGGATTTCTCCCTTCCTACTTTTGTTCATCAGTTCATCCAGTTTCTTAGATATTGATAGGAACACCATCATGAGTCATAACTTTCCCAATTTGGTCTAAAAAAGTTATAAATGCTCCTACATATCCATCAGAAGGTCCTAAGGGCACAAAATCTAATTTTGAAAAGAAAAGAAGAATATAAGGTTATTTCTGTAAAATTAACTGCATTCCACAAATACAGAATAACCATGGGGCATTTCAGGGGTTTATTGAAGGTCATGTGGTCATTAATGTCTGATAAGTGGGTCCATGCAGAACGAAATGGGTTTTCACGCATTTCAATAATTAATGGACATCTGAAACCCTAAAAATTGACCCGCTTAATTAACTGAGGTTCTAGTCACGATAAAATTCACCTAAACCCTCTAAAATTCGTAGAGAAATATTCTATAGGGGTTGGTATCTTTGATTTGACCATCAAAACCTATTTAGGCCTAAAATAGAATCATAAATAGAATGTTGCCCAAATTTGGGCTTCTGCTTAATTTACCTATTCAAACTTGATTAAACCTAAATCCGACTTCACCATTAGATTCCTTGGGTTCAAATTAAGTTTGTGCCAAATTTAAACCCAATCTAAGATCATTTCATCCTAGTTTGCATTTTGGTCTAAAGTCTAACACTTTTTCTCGTAAATAGCCCCTCAGCTTTTGAAATCTTTAAAAAATGCCCCCTAAGTTCTTCATCTTCCTTGTGAAGAATTCCTTGCCGCCATTGGCGGTCAACCAACCTCCAGGCAAGCTTTGACCGAGCAGAATCCTACTCAAACTTCAATCAAATCTCACTAAATTTGGTGGGATTGATGTTCACACCTAGGGAAACCTATTGGGATCAATTTCGATGCCTAACTCCCTCTGATTCATGTGTGCTAATCCATGAAATTAGTGGGTGATGTAAACACATTTATTGAGGGTAAAATTCCTATTCATGCATGTTCTTAGGCCTAGATTTGCATTTCATGATATAAATATTGCATAGCATGAATCATTATGCATTTAGAGTAGTTGTATATAATTTAGCTTAATTGCATCATTTCTATGGTCAAGAGAGAAGGGTAATTATTTTGGAGCCTTAGAATGATGACCCGACCATACGAATCTGATCAGGATGACAATTGGAGTCCAACGCCTTCGAAATCGCCTTGATCAGAGTCCTGTAGCACCATATGCAATTCGAGGAAGATCAACGGCCAAGGGACTAGGAAACAAAATTTTGAGCTTCAAATGACAAATCTGACCAAGTAGATGGATTCGGGTCGACGATCGCAATATAACAGCGTGAAAATCAACTCAATCCGACCTTTGTAGCAGTCCCTACAATGAAAAGAAGATCGACGACCCAGATTGCACCACCTGACGCAACCTAGGCTGCTAATGCGCATGCACTCGCCACTGCACGCATGCAGCAGCATGTGTGCGTGTGCACGCGTGGAGGCACGCATGCACACAGCACAGTGCCAGTGCATGAGCATGCGTGCGCGTGGCAAAGGCAGGGACAGTGTAGCACCAGTGACACATAAGCTGGACCGTCAGCAACTCTTATAGCCATCGCTAATTCTTCGCACACCAGCAAAGCCAGCTGTGGGCGTGAGGGGGCATGAGCTACCTACAGCGACGCTTCCAACGATAACCTGGCTGTCACTAATGGTCCCATACCTATTTTTTCCTCTTCTCCACTATAAAAGGAACTATACCCCCTCCCTTCCAAGCCATCTCTACCTACTCTACTCTAATAGCGAAATACGCGGTTTGTTAAAATACGTCGTTGTAACGCGTAAATCCGCTTTCGCTCTTAATTTTATATTCCTAGATAGGGGAGTATCTTGGGTCATCCAAGGAGGCAATATGGTTGCAAAATTGATTCTCTTGCTCGGAATAAATCTCAACTTTCTTTTTGGTATCTTTCAATATATCATTTTTTTGTTTTAAATTAAGACAACATGTGGAATGGTGACGAGAAGGTAATTTACACTTCAATTTAACTACTACTTTCTAGTGGCAAGTAGAGGCTCTCCCTAAGCTCACTCTAGGCAAGTGGATGCCTAGAATAATTAGGGAGAGGGAGTGAGGAATGCTAAAAACAAGCAAATAAAAATGCAAACAAGAAATTGCAAAGACGGCAACTAGATAATAAAAAAAAAGTGTTTAACAAAAATGCCTAGTAGAGGAATGCTTATACTACTAGAAAATTGACATAAAGAAAGGAAAACACAAATCCTCTAGATAGATGGTGAAGAAGAGGGCTTCTTGCTCCAAGGTTGGTGGCTCCCAATCTTGAAAAGAGTCCTTCAACTCCTTCCTTGCAGTGCTCCGCCAAGGTGATGTCCTCCAAGGCAAGCCCTAAGGGGGTGTGCCCTAAGCTTCTCTCCAAGGGTGGACATCCACCCTAGGTCCTTCTCCCTTACCTGGCCATCCTCCTTGAAGTGGAAGAGTCCTCTTCCTTGGCGTGGCCCAAGTTGAAGAGAGTGGGGAGAAGAAGGCACCAAAAGGGCTGGTGGTGTGCCCCTTTAATCTCCTTCTCTACTCCTTCTCCTTGGGCGTAGGTATAGGTGGATGTAGGTAGAAAATACACTAAGGGAGGATGCCCGAAAATGGTGGTAGGTGGTGGCTTTTTATAGAATAGGATGGGGGGTTAAGGTGCCCCTTGAAATGGAGGGCTAGGATGGAAGGATGAGGGTGGTTGGTGATCCTATGGCTAGGGTGAGTTGGCGCCAACCCAAGGGGTGTTAAAGGGGGTGGTTATGGTGGTGTTGGTGTCTTTTGGTGGTGGAGAGACACCCCCATGTTGGCGCCAACATGGGGTCTTCTAGAAGGGGAGTTAGGTGGATGGTGGAGATGGGTTCAAGGGGGATTGTGTGGTGGAGATGACGGGGGGGATTTTGGAGGGAAAAGTGGCACCATTAGGGGGTGGTTATGGGTAGTTTTTTGGCGCCACTTTTAGGTGTCTTTTGGAGGTGGTGGGTAGGTTAGGTTGGTGCCAAGTAGGTTAGCTTATGTGCAGCTTAGGTGGAGCTAGTTGGGTGGAGTTGGTAGGTGGGTTTTTCAGGTGGTACAAGCCAAGGAAGTTGGAGCATACTTAAGCTAAGCTAAGCTAAGCTAAGCTAGCTTAGCTAATGGAGGAGTAGAGGAGAAGGTGTTGGAGCTAGGGTTTGGAGGAAGGAGCTGAGGAGAAGAAGTCTGGAGTTGGAGCTGGAGCTGGCTGCTGCTGAAGAGGCTGGCATGGGGCTACTCTAGCTGGCTTAGCTTGCTAGTTCTTTGCTAGTTGCTAAGCCAAGCTAAAGTGAGCTAGCTTCTACCAAAATGAGCTGAGGTGAGCTAGGTCTGGTGCTCCCGGGGAGAATCAAGCTGGTTGAGGCAGCTAAGGTAGCTTAGCTCAACTGAGTTGAGCTAAGCTGAGTCCCCGGGAGCTGGACTTGAGCTTCCTGAGCTGGGATGAGTTCTTCTTCAGCTGGCTAGAGCTGAGTGGAGCTGGATGTAGCTGGATCTGAGCTGGGGTGAACTCCTGTCAACTTAGCTGAGCTAGCTAGAGCTCCCTATGGACTAGTGGGAGCTGAGATGAGCTAGACTCAGCTAAGTTGAGCTAGATCTGAGCTGACTTGAGCTAGGGTGAGCTAAGGTGAACTCTCTTGAGCTGCCATCCAGCTGAGATTAGCTTAATGGAGCTGGGATGAGCTAACCCTAGTTCAAGTAAGCTAGGTTCCAGCTGCGGTGAGCTGGATCAAGCTGAGGTGAGCTGGATCAAGCTGAGGTGAGCTGGATTAGGCTGAGTTCCAACTAGTCTGGGCTTCTCCTTCACCATTTGCCTTCTTGAGTGTTAGGGTTTTAGGGATCTATATATCTGTACATCCCTAACCCCCACATAAACATATTAAAAAGACAATAAAAAATGCAATGCATGCCTAACCTATTTAATGCCTAAATGCAGCCCAAAAACCCATTTGCGGAGTAAAATCCTAAGAGCTAGTTTTGTTTTAATGCATAAGAATGATGATAAACTGGCGTTTATCATACTCCACCTACTCCCATGCTCTAGCAAGCCTACCAATGCACCATTAGAGCTTGTTGTCAAGCTCCCAAGGCTCCTATTAGTGTAGCAAGCCTCTGCCTCACCAAATATTCGTCCATCTTCCCATCCCCATTCACAGGTCGCCTTGGAGTTATCCTCCCACCTCCATTCCGATAGCATATCATCTCCGTCTTCTCACCTCCATTTTGCAGCCACGCCAAAGCTTTCCTCAACCCGACATCTTCCTGCATCTCACCTTCGTCATCCCACTCCTCACCTCCACCGTCCAAGCTTCCGCCAGGCACCGTCGTCTTGCCGAACAGCCAATTCGAGAGATTTCCTCTCAGCACCCTCTCTTTTTATGCTTTCATAGTTGATTGTAATAGACATTGAAGTGATATCTATACCATTTTTGTCCCATCTCTATCTTGTGATTTGTTTGCTTTTTTTCTTACAAAAATACAAAAAAAAAAGCCAAAACCCTAAAATACCAAAAAGAAACAAATTGAAGCGCGATTTTCAGTTAAAGTAAATGTCACCTCCCTATGTTCGACCTGGGACTCCCATGGAGTTTCGATATAAATTTTATCTTATCGACGTGTTTTGCAACTAGGACGATGGGTTACTTGTAACCCCGATTTCTAACATGTGAAACATGTGCGACCATTTTGGCGCCGCTGCAAGGGAGGCAACGGAATTTACTTTATTGTTTTCTACACTTCGTTGCATTTACATCACACTAACCTCGCTTGTCTCTAATCTATGGCCTTGAAGGTACCCTAGCATGGAGATCCAAGTGTGGTACACCAGAGTAGAGTGCGGGTAGAGTGTTTTGTAAGTGTCCCCCACACCACCCCCATCTTAGTTTTCATTCCATAACCTAATAACTCAAACCCAAATCAACTTAGTTGCTTTCTACAAACCCTAGGATAAATTTGGTTGTTTGTTTGCCACCTCCACTCACCTTGCCATCAACATAAATAAAAAATAAAAATAAAAAAGTGTTATATGATTGTGGGATTTTCTGAAAGAGACACAACTTCTCACCCTAAGGTGCACAATCACATCCAATCTACCTCTTAACCAAGATTTGACCTGTGGACCCAGTAAACTTAATTCAACACACAAATAAGTTAGTAGAAATCTATATAGGTCAAACATTTTTGTGTGCCTTAACTAACTGGTACAATAGGCCAATTGATTGAACTGTTTGGGCTACGCAACTTAAGAAAAAAGCGATTCATCAAGTAGCTTGCCACTTAGTGTTGATTTTTAGGATCGAACCAAGAACTTTACATTTTACTTTTGATTTTTAAAGGAATATATCTACACCAGTGCTTTCAAAACTTGGAGTGTTCTATTGAACCTTGATTGAATATTCCAAAAGATTAAACCCTAAAACCTACTAAACAAGGTTGAACCCTAAAAGACACATCATCAAATAACCTTGTTTGCAAACCCTGGTTATGCACACACACACATTTTAATTGATCATTAAGGCCACAACCCATCTAAAGGGCCCATCACATTCCTAAAGCACCATTGTCCCAAGCCTAACTAAAATTGACTAGATGTTGGCCCTAAGGATAGGTTAGCTGGTCGGGATCCAGATTGATATTGTTCACGATTAACCTGCTTATACTAGTCAATCTAATGTCTAGCTAGGTAGTAGTGTCAAACAATCGTGGCTAGGGGGTACACTAGGAACCGGAGGCATAAGCCAAAGGAAGAACGTTCTCCCTAGTCCCTCCTAACTGGCTTGATTGACCAGATAAAAGTAGACCAAATCATTTATAATCTCAAGACGGGTCTTGGGAGTCTGTAGGTCTTTAGGCTACCCAAATAAGGATAGGTTTGGTTGATTGTATTATAGGGCACCTTTTCTCTTCTCTATTTTCCCTCCTTTTCTACCATATGCCCTTCCACATCCTACACACATTTCACATCCTATCCTCCTACCACTACTTATCCCCAAGATGATTACTATTCCAACTTGACTTGTAATTACCCATCCACTTGCTAGGATGACTTTGATTGGGGATACGAATCCAGAAATCAGTGTCTAGGGTCTAACCTTGGACAATAAGACTATGATTACTATCCTTGCCAGAGCTACAATGATTTTGGATCTCCACCCTTTGATGATCACCCTAACCAGATCTACAACCATGGAGGATATGCTGATTATAACACTTACCCTCCCCAGAATTATGCTGAATATAGGTCACCACCATTCTTTGAACAACCAGAGATGACCTACTATCAGTGAGGAACCCGAGAACCTCAATATCTTCACTCCCCTAGAATGAACCAAAACCCACCCATCCCTAAACCAAACCAGTCAATTTAGCTGAACTAGATCTAGGATAGAGTGTTGGCTAATTTAAGGAACACTATACAATCTTTAGAAGCACAGCCAACACCATGCACTGAAGCATTGGAGCTTATGATCAAAATGATTGATGAACTTAATAGTTCTCTATTGGAATTACTCAAAAATGTTAAGGATAGGGACCGGGGTGAGTTTCTACTTGGGAAATTATTAAGGTTGAGGATGAAATTTATGGTTGCCCTAGTCAAATCTTGGGATGATTCTCAAGATGAACCCCCTTCAAGATAGCCAATGTTAGAACCCGCTCAGGCACCTATCGGGGGGGATACATTTTCTGAAATTGGGTGTTTATCGAATCAAAGTCGGGTTTTAAAATAAATGCGTCATAGTATAGGCAAAATTGCTTTGAAAACAAATGAATTTTATTACTGGAAAATGTAAATCTGAGGTCAAACATAGGGAGCAAATTGGTGTTCAAAAATAAAGAACACAACTTTAAAATTTGATGTAATATGCAATG
This sequence comes from Thalassia testudinum, assembly GCA_037157565.1. Taxonomy (NCBI): domain Eukaryota; kingdom Viridiplantae; phylum Streptophyta; class Magnoliopsida; order Alismatales; family Hydrocharitaceae; genus Thalassia; species Thalassia testudinum. The sequence continues at coordinate 16,956,108 of JAZHRO010000063.1, forward strand.
AAGAATCAAAGTCATAAAGCAAGAAATATAATCTTAATGTATATAGAATCACAAAATAAAATATGGACGTCCGATGTGAAAATTGGACATCTTAAATGTCAAGTGCTACAGTGCTCTTCTGTGCTTTCTGTCTCTGATTTCCTTCTTTCTTTTCTTTCTTCTGTTGGCGGCCTTATTTCTTCTTGGCACTTTCCTCTTTCTCCATCTGTAGCTTCTTCTTTGATTTCTCTGGCCTTTGTCTTCTCCCATCTTCTCTGATTACTTCTTTCTGATTTCTTTCTTTGCCTTGGCTCTTAGCTCTTCTTCTTTCTTCTTTCTCCTTCTGTCTCTGACTTCAACTCCTCTTCAGCCTTGCTCTTCTTCAGCCGTGCCTTCACCTTCCTTAGATGCTCAGGCTTCTGCCCTTCCTTCCTTGGCTCCCTCTTCTTCTTCTTTGGCTTCCTCTTTTTCTCCTGAGAGCAAACCCTACCCCTACCCTCCCTGCGATCTCTCTTATTCCTTCTCTCTTAAGCTCACTCCGCTAGAGCCTTCTCGGGTTAACGGGTCGGGTATGCACGCCCGGGACCAAGCCCACGAGCATGTGCGGTGGGTGAGGAGTGCATGGGTTAGCCGGGTATCCCGGTCAGAGCCAGGTCCGCGGGCAGTGGGTCGCATATGAGGTGGTTGATGAGTGGGACCTCACATCATGGCCAGGAGGCGATAAGCCTATGTGACTTTTTCACTTTATACAACAGCACCTGCTCCTGATCTTCCGAGGTGGGCACCCGCATAGCAGATGTTCTCACGAATTGTTGCTGTTGTGTGGGGCTTTGACTAAAATTGCTGAGCAGAGAGTGTGAGTGAAGGAAACCCACACGACTTGGGACCTGAAGCTTGGAGCCTATAGTCCTGGAGCAAGCTTCGTCCTCCGTCAACAACGGCGAGGACTTGAACCCTATCAATGCGAAAATAGCCTTGTAGCCTCATCAAAACACTCAGGGAGCTTCGCCTGAGCACAGCGAAGGTGGTACGGTGGTCAACGTGGCACGGGGTTGCCTGAGCATGCGTGCCTAGGTCACCCTGTGCGTGCAGATGTGGGTGTGTTCGGGGGACGTGTTGGGGGTGTGTTGCGATGAATGGAAAGAGGGGTTATGATCAGTAAGGTGTGGAAGAGCTCCTGAGGTAGTTGGCGAGGTGGATGGATGCGTGGAGCGGCGGGAGCACCTTGCCGGTGGTCCGACCGGAGGTGGAGAAGATGGTGGTGGTTTGCAAACGTGGAGGCATAATAGCAGAAATAAGTGAGACAAAAATGATGAGCAGAGAGAGAGTACTTATCTAAGTGTGGTTAGATGAAGGGGGATGCAGAGGAGGTGGCTGGCTCGTATGTGCCATCACCAGAGATGAAAGTCCCAGTGAGAGGAAGACACCGAAGACGAGAGGGTGGCAGGAGAGTCGGCTGGTGAGGTGCGATGCAGACGAAGAGGATAGAGGTATCTCTGTCACTGGTATTATGGTAGAGTGATGAGAGAGGAAGAAAAGAGTCACCGGAGCTTGCTAGGAGGTTGACTGGAGAGGAAGAGAGGAAATTGGGGGGTATCTCAGGCCAATTCAAGCTTGGGAGGAGCAGAATGATCTGGGGACCATTTTATAGCCCCTGTCAGAGGGCCTTATGCCTGGAAGCCAAGCTTCCAAGCATGGCAACCTCACCAGATATGGAAGGTCAAAAAGACCCAAATCTCTCATGTGTTTGCAAGAGAGATTGGGTGGAAATTAAGGTGCAAAAATGGGTTCACATGAAACGTGATTTCTCAGAGAATCTCCCTTTCAAATTTGAAAGGGATTCTTTGAGAAATCAGGGAGTTCCTTCCCTCGAATCCTCACTGGAGTAGAATTTCCTCTACTGTAATGGTGGAGGGACCTAATTGCAAAATACGATGAGGAGGCTACGGGGTATCTGCAAAAGTTTTCAAAGGTTAAGGTTAGAAATGTAATTAGGATGGACCTATTTGCAAAGTAGGTCAAGGTGAATTCCCCTTAGATGCAAATTTTGGTACAAACCTAATTTGGCCCTAAGAAATCCAATGGTGAAGTTGGATTCCAGGTTTGACCATGTTTGGCTGGGAAATTTACACAAAAACCTAATTTGGTGCAAATAATTGATTGAGACCCTAGTTTCATTCAAAATAGGTTCTAAGGGCCAAATTGAAGGTTCTAAAACCTCGAGGATATTTTTTCATGAATTTTAGAGAGTTTAGGTGAATTTTATCCTACCCAGAACCTTGTTAAATTAAGTGGGTCTGTTTTAGTGTTACAAAAATCATTTAATTTCCAGAATTCACATGAAACCTTTTCTTTTTGAACCAACCCACTTTTTATCTTGTTAAGACTATTTGACCTGTGTTTAGCCCATGGGAAATCCCATTGTTGTAATGTAATGGTAAAATTACTATTTTACCCCTTATTTCTTGCTTGTCTTTCAGAAGGGTTATTCTTTCAATTAAGACCGCCATTTGGTTATGTAGGAGCTTTTGTTCTCTTTTCTGGGTCAAAATGAGCTAGTTAGGACCCATGATGGTGTTCCCATCATACCCCCATGCTTAGCTTTTGCTAGTCCCATAGCAAAAGTTTAAGGTTTTAACTTCTATTCTAGACCATGAATTCCTTCGATGCTCAGAGATTATGATGAGTGCTTTTTCTTTTCATTTTGATTAGGTTGGAATGTCAACAATAGGCTAGAGGTACTCAAGTACCAACCAAGATCTAGACCTGACCAACTCTAGCCTCGATCCTCTACAAAGGTTTTTAAGGCTCGTAGGAACTATCCTAAGGTTCATTGGACTCCGCGGTTAAAGCACCTGTGGTTGCAACATATTTTAACCATGGTTCAATTAGCAGTGCATTTTTTGTAAGAGAGAGATAGAGGATTTATTTGTTTGGAGAGTTTTCTTTCTCTTTTCTTTTTATTTCTAGCTTCAGATTGTCTTCTCAACACTGTCTGTATCGGATTCCTTGTCCCCATCATCAATCCTCAAAATGTCCCTGGCAATCGATGCTTCATGATAGCACCGCCCATGGCGACCCCCAGAATCTTGGATTTTAATATTTTGAGATAATCTCGGCCATGGCGTTCTGTAGATAAATCTAGACCCTGGCAATCGAAATTTCGTGATAATGTCGGCCATGGCATCTAAACCAGTACAGGGTGCCTACGTGACCTCGATAGGATATGTAAATATCCTAGGAGACAAGCACTGAGGAGACGATATGTTATTACACATCTTCAAGGGGAATTTCCTGCCTCTCCATGCCGGGAACTCATCTAAATTAACTTGTGTTGATTGGCCGCTCCTAATCCAGGTGACTTTTTCAAAACATTTAAACGCTTTTGCGTGACTTTGATAATTATGCGCACTGAACCAAACTATGTGTGGATTGGGGTGCTTAGGTTTCCGAGCCCTGCAAAGCAAAGGTCAGTTAACGAGGCCAAATGCTCCTTAGGCCTTAGACCTAATACTTAAGCATCACATTTTCCCCAACCTCTTATGACTATCCAGATCTTAGCAGATAATTGAATTTTTAACCCTAAGAGTCTAGCCCAAGAGGCCTAAGATCAACGTTCCTACTAATCACTTTTGTGACTCATTAGCACTTTTTCCTTCATTTTTCTTTTTTTGATATGGTCTAGAACTTCAGTTAATCCCTTAATTTCGTACTAATAACTATTTCTTTGTTTTTCTTTTCATTTTCATTTTGTGCTCCTTTTTTGACATTTTGCTCTTTTCCTCATCATTTTCTCCTCATGATTTTTATGGCCTCAAAATTTTCTCTCCACTCAGTATTTCTTTGTTCTTTTTCAAGATTTTTTCATTTTTTTGGTGTGTTTTTGTGATATGTGATTTTTTTTTTGTTGAAACATTTTCTTGTGAGATGAGTTTCTATCATGTTTTGCACTTTCATACCCCCCATGCCTACAATTTGCAATGTCCCCATTGTAAATTTGGTGGGTTCAAATTCAGCTTAGATCATTCATTAGAACAAGTTTTGGATGGGCAAATGGATTGAGGTGACTCTTGCGAATGATTTCTAGACTCGGGTATGCGTACTTGAGGTGGGATTGGCTATTCTTAATGGATGAACCCTAAAGTGCAATATGAATGCAGCATAGGAATGTCAAGAAAGGTTTTGGGCTTTTCAAGAATACGAGTTGCCTCCCATTAAGCATTGAGTTTTACGCCATCGGCTGGGTGCAATGAGCTTCGGGAGAATGGAGGGTAAAGGATATCTCAGCCAAAATTGTGTCGTTCAAGTCAATGAAGGGTTTGAGTCTCTGACCGTTTACGACAAAAGGTTCTGAATCATGGTTGAGTGGGCTGATCTCAATGGCTCCATTCCCAAAGATTCATTGGACTACGTAGGGTCCGATCCATTTTGATCGTAGTTTTCCAGGGAATAGTTTAAGTTTGGCATCAAAGAGTAGGACTTTCTGACTAGGATGGAAGATTTTTCTTGATATGTGCTTGTCGTGAAAGGCCTTAACCCACTCTTTGTAAATTCGTGAGTTCTCATATGCGTCGTGGCATAATTCATCGATCTCACTCATTCGAAGCTTTTTATGAATTCTTGCCTTAGAAAGATCTAGGTTGCAGTTCCGTACAGCCCAATAGGCTTTGTGCTCCAACTTGACGGGGAGGTGACTTGCCTTCCTGTACACCAATCTGAATTGGGTTTTTTTGGCGATCCTTTAAGTGCACAAAGCTCTCGAAAGCTGGGATGACCCGTCCTTCCTGTCCGGTCAAATAATAACATGGAGGATTTTCTTGATCTCCTAATTTGATAGCTCAGCTAGACCATTAGTTTGGGGTGGTATGGAGTAGGGATTCGGTGTGACACCCTGTATTTGGTCATCAACGACCTGAACTGAGCGTTAGTGAAATGGGTCCCTGCGTCAAAAATTATAGCACGTGGAATACTGAACCGTGAAAAGATGTTTGGATGAATGAACTTGATAACAACTTTATGATCATTGGTTCGGGTCAAAATGGCTTCGATCCATTTGGACACGTAGTCAACAGTGAGTAAAATGTACTCGAAGCCGTCCGAAATAGGGAAGGGTCCCATGAAATCAATCCCCTATATGTCGAAGATTTCGCATACTAGAATCAACTGTAAAGGCATCATATCACAATGGCTCATGTTGCCTAAGGTCTGGCAATGAGTACATGCCTTACAGTGATTGTACGCATCTTTGAAAATTGTAGGCCAATAGAAGGAACACTGGAGGACTTTTGCTGTGATTTTATGACCTGAAAAATGTCCACTGCATGCCTGGTCATGGCAGAAAGACAATGTCTTGAATTTCCGTTTCCGCGACACATCGTCGAATAATCTAGTCAGCACCGATGCGAAAATGATATGGGTCTTCCAAGAAGTAATACTCAGCATCGGAAAGTAATTTGTCCTTCTTGGCCTTAGGCCAATCGAACAGGATCTAATGTAATGCCAAGTAGTTTACTATGTCAGCAACCCATGGAAGCCTTGTATTGATAGTTAGAAGGTGCTTAGTAGGAAAATGTTTCGTGATGGGTCCGAATGGGTTGATGATATCAGAAGGAAGGCGGGACAAGTGATCAGCTACCACATTCTATTTTCCTGCTTTGTGATGAATCTCGAGGTCAAATTATTGCAACAGTAAGATCCAGTGGATTAATCGAGGTTTCACATCCTTCTTCGGAAGGAGATGCCTCATGGTGGTCGGGCCCGGATAGGTGTGTTAATATGGTGATTTTATCATTGAAGTGTGCATAGTGGTTAACCTAAATCGGACCTAACCATCTCTTTACAAAATTTTTAACCTGGCCTACTTGATTTTATCTTGGTCACTTTTAGGCCCAGGGTCGAACTCAGGGAAGTGGGGTTAGAAGTCAAGTTTCTACGCCTTTCCTACAATGAATATCTTCCATTCGTTTATTATGTTTTTGGCATTTTTCTATTTAGATTTTTTTCTGATAATTCTTGTCCTTGAGGCACACCCTCAAAATTAGGTTCTTGGCATTGAGCCAAATCAGGGTTCCAAAATGGGTCTTGCTATTTGTAAGGAGTACCTGTAAGTCAAAGATTATCTTTTCTCTTTTATATATTTTTTTCATCTTTTTATGGGCATTCAAGAGAAATAGAAATAAAGTAAATATAGCATAGATATATATGTATATGCTATATATGTATAAAGGGGTGGGGGGTGGAGGCAGAGATGGAGTGTAGCATGGTGTCTAGTCGGTCGTCATCTAGAAAGACACAACCAATAGGATGAGGTGTTGCGTGGAGTGTAAGATGGATTGATGGAAGATGATTGTAGCCACGCTTTCTGTACGTGTGTATCAGGGAATATCAGCAACTGGTGCAGATATTCCCGTGATACCTCGTATGGTAAGTAATGTGAAAATATATACATATATATGTATATATCTAAATATATCTATATGTATATATATATATGGCTATAAATATATAGGTATATATATATGTACTTATATATGTACATATATACGTATCTATATATGTATATATATATATAAGTATATTTATAGATAGATATATGTATAGATATATATATTTATATATATATGTATAAGTATGTATATATAACTAAATAGATGTAAATATATATATATATATAAGTATATAGATGTATATATATATGTATGCATATAGGCTAATATATAGTTATATAAGTACTAATATATGTATAGGTATATGTATATATATATATGTATGTAACTATATGTATATATGTAAATATATATGTATATATATAAGTATATAGATATATATATATATATATGTATGTATGTATACTAATACTTAAGTATATAGGTACTACTATATGTATAAATATAAGTATATATATATATATATAAATATTTATATATGTATATAAATATATGTATATATATCAATATATATTTGTATGTGTATATATATATAAGTATATAAAAATATATAAGTGAGAGTGTGTGTGTGCGAGAGTGTGAGTGTGTGTGTATGAGTGTGTGTAGAGAGAGAGTGAGAGAGTACTGTGAGCAAGAGAGGGAGAGAGAGAGAGACTGCTGGAGTGAAGGTTGGAGGGTTTAAGGCGTCTGCAGCACGTAGGGTGTCGTCTGATGGCTTCACGCGCGCACGCAGGCGTGTATGCACGCGGGGACATGCACATTGGGAGGGAGTGAGCGCGGAGGGGAGAACGCAGAGCACCGTGCTACACGAAGGGCTGGAGCTGACGCTGGCAGGCACGTGCGGACGATGATGCAGAAGCGGGCAGGCATTGGCAGAGGACCGCACGCAGACATGTGGGTCGGTGCTGGAGTGGACTCGGGGCGAGCCGCGCACGCGGGTGAACAGCGGTAGCAGTGCATCGGGTGACCGGTTAAGTGAGAAACTTTTCGGTCACCGCACTGTAGCCATAGTGTTCCGCAGACTGGCGTGAACAGTGGCTACAGTGCATGGCTGAGCCGTGCGTACACCTGGTGCTATGAGTGCAGGCGACTTGCGGCTAGTACGCACGTGGAAGAAGAATGAGCCTGTTGGTTGCGGGCAGAAGAGACAGCGCGACAGGGCACGCAGAGAGGGAGGCAAGGGTGCCTGCAGGTGCATGCGGTGGCCTGCGTGCACTGCTGCCGCCTAGCTGCTGTTGCTGTGGAGCTCGGCCGGCTGCTGCTAGGCCGCGCGGTGGTCGGTTGAGCTTCAAAGCTGAAGCTTTGCGGTAATGGTTGAAGGTGCTTTGAACGGCAAAACAAGGAAAGAGCCACCACGCCCACCGGCTCTTTGATGAGCTGGACGGTGGTGGACTCACGGTGGTGGTTGTGCACCACTGTAAGGTGCTCCTGTCCGTAGGGTGTCTCCTCAGAGGAGGGGGGCCTGCGTATGGAGGGAGAGGGGATGGGACGGTGGCCTGGAAGGAGAAGAAGCTGCAATGTGTTGGGATTTTGGCGTGGAGGACCAGGCTCCCATCAAAGGAAGAAGCCGCCCTGTTTTTATAGAAGAAGAAAGCATGCACAGCCATGCCCTGGCTGTGCGTGGCTTGTGCATGGCGAGGCTGCATGCGGCTGGCAGGGAGGGGTGTGAGCAGGGAATGGTGCGAAGAAGAGGTTGCCATGCAGCTGCGGGAAGAGTTTCAAAGTCATGTAGTAATGAAAATAAAAAGATGGTGAATTTTGCAAAGATGCACTTGAGGAAAAAATGTTAATTGCAAGGCCATTTATTTCACTCTCCTCCCCTCTCAACTAAATGCATTCATGCATGTATTTTCACAAATGCGACTATGGAAACCTAATATGCACTGGTAATGCTAGGAAATAGCACAAGATGGCACAATTACCGGTGTATTTTTGCAGTGTAATCATACCCCCATGCCTATCTTTTGCTAGTCCCTAGCAAAACATTTTTTTGTGTTGTATTTATAAATGATCTTTAGCTGAAGATTTTCTTCTGAGGCAACATAGGCATGTTTATTGTTGGATATTGTGAGAACCAATTGTAGAGAAGACTACCAGTACTTTGTCTCACATGACAAAGATCATTTCTCGACTAACCAGGACTCTTGATATTTAAACCTTAAGTATGATTTCCAGGACCCAGGAGGTTTTTGCAGTACTCGAGAGCTCAAGAGATTATGGCTTGTGCTTAGTGAAGGATCAAGACTGACTAGATGAACATTAAGACTCAAGCCCAAGGTTTCAAGAAGCTTTAAGTATAGCTTGGCCCCAATTTCAGCTCGTGTTTCCAGATTGACCCTTAAGAAGATGACGGAAAACTCAACTCCCATTTTCTGACATTTGTGGCTCACAGGAAAATAGGGTATTTGCGACTTGCCCTAAAGAACTTGTAGGGCGAAGACTTTATAGACAATTGTGAGATATACTGACTTATTTGCATCTTCTCTTTTTTTTTTTTTTTTGAAACACGTGTTAGTATATCTCTTACAACATTATTTGGAGGAGCACACTTTTCTTTTTGGTGGGAGAGTTCTTTCTTGGTGGAAAGAGTCGCTCCTAAATGCAAGACTAAAGCCTGGGATAAAAAGTCTACCTGCACACATAGGTAAGGACTCCACCTTCCATAATGAACACTAGGGTTGGATGTTATGTTCACCTGGTCTTTCTTGATATGTGTAGTGTAAACCAAGTTTACTTAAGCTCTCGAGTAGGAGTAAACCAATGAATCCTGTACTGGTGTCTCAGATACAAGAATGCGTCCTTAGTTAGGAGAGATTCTGATCTATCTTGTCAATGCTCAACTGAATTAAGCCCAGCTTGAGCGAATCAAGCTTCTGTGGCCTGGAAAGTCTTCAAAACAGAGGTTGAATATCCATAAACACTTATTGTATTTTTGTTTTAGCCTTCAGATCATTACTAAACACCCTTTTTTTTTCGATTGAAACTGCATGATACCATAAAATACCCAGATCCTAAGGATGCTTATCCACCCCCCCATGCCAAACGATGCTATGTCCTCATATGCATGCAGGGAAAGGTAGAGAAGGGACGAAAGATTGGGTAATGAGAGCTGAGGTGCAGGGTATACAGCAGGGTGGTAGGGTGGGTGGATGGTGGGTGGTGAAGTGAAAAGTGAAGTGATCGTGACAGTGAAGTGAAAGTGATGGTGGATGGGGAGTGTTGTTGGGGTGCCTCCCAACGAGCGCTGAATTTAACGTCCCTAGTTGGACTCAGAATGAGGCAAAGAATTAGTTACCCTCCCGCAGGGCAACGGTTTCTCCAACGGGGGTAGGTTCATGAGTCAGATAGGGTTTCAAACGCTGCCCGTTGACCGTAAATTTATGCCCAGATTTGGGATCTTCGATCTTGACGGCCTCGTTGGAGAATGGTCTTGAGACTAGGAAAGGACCAGTCCATTTGGACTTCAATTTCCCAGGAAAGAATTTGAGTTGGGCATTATAGAGCCAAATTTGTGGAGATGGCTCAAATTCCTGCCGCCGAATACGGCTATTGTGAAAAGCCTTAGAGCGTTGTTTGAAAGTTAAAGCAGAATCATAGGCTTCACGACGGAGCTCTTTTAGCTCCTGGAGTTGGAGTTTCCTTTCTCCACCACACAGGTCTTGGTCGAGGTTACATTAGCGAACTGCCCAATAAGCGCGGTGCTACAACTCCACGGCAAATGACAAGGCTTCCCATAAACGATTCTATACGGAGACATACCAAGGGGAGCCTTGAAGGCGGTCCGATACGTCCAAAGTGCGTCAATCAGCTTGTCGGACCAATCCTTACGGTCAGGCCGAACCATTTTCTGGAGAATTTGTTTGATTTGCCCGTTCGACACCTCTGGCAGGCCGTTTGTATGAGGATGATACGGGGATGCGATACAATGGTGGACTCCGTATTTCCTCAGAAGTGCCCAAAAAGAAGCACAGGTAAAGTGGCTTCCCCCATCCAAGATAGTGCTCGAGGGATCCCAAAGCGTGCAAAGATGTGGTCTTTGACAAATCAGGTGGATATAACATGGTCAGCACGGTGCGTGGGAATAGCCTCAATCCATTTCGAGGCATAGTCAATGGCGATGGGGATGAATTCGAAGCCATTGAAAGGAGGAAAGGGACCCATGAAATCAATTCCCCAAATGTCGAAGATTTTCGCAGCTAGGATGGGTTGCAAGAGCATCGTGTCACGACGTGGCATTGACCCTAATGACTAGCACCTATTGCAATGCTTGGCATAATTGTGTGCATCCTACTGAAGAGAGGGCCAAGAGAAGCCACACTGCAACACCTTGGCTACAGTTTTCCTCCCAGCGAAATGGCCTCTGCAGGCCTGATCGTGGCAGAAGGATAGCACACTGGGAACTCGCTGTCAGAAATACAGCGACGGATGATTTGATCAGCACCAATCTGAAAAAGAAGTGGATTATCCCAGAAATAATACTTTGCTTCTGCCATGAGACGATCGCGCTAGTTTTTAGGCCAGCCATGTGGAAGTGATCCAGAAGTAAGGTAATTGGCAATGTCGACATACCACGATCCACTTGCCACATTTATTGCCAATAGGTGCTCATCAAGAAAATTTTCATTTATTGGTAGAGTAAGTCCAATATGGTCAGGGTCCAGTCTGGAAAGGTGGTCAGCCACAACATTCTGGGCTCCGGCCTTATCACGAATCTCAATGTCAAATTCCTGGAGCAGAAGGATCCAACAAATCAGTCATGGCCTGGCATCCTTCTTGTGCATGAGATGGCGAATGGCCACGTGATCAGTGAAAACAATAACGTGAGAGCCCAGATGGTAAGAGCAGAATTTCTCTAGCCCAAAGACAACCGCCAGTAGTTCTTTTTCAGTGGTAGTATAATTACGCTGGGCCTCATCCAACATTTTATTGGCGTAGTACACCACGAAGGGGTGTCTATCGCATCTTTGTCCCAGGATGGCTCCGACTGCAAGGTCGGAAGCGTCACACATGAGTTCAAAGTCAAGGGACCAATCAGGTGGGTGGAGAACAGGGGCCATGGTGATAGCATTACGCAGTTGCGTCAATGCTCGTATGTAGTCGGGGCCAACATCGAAGGGTACGTCGGTCGATAGGAGATGAGTTAGAGGTCGAGAAATCTTGGAGAAATCTTTGATGAATCTCCTATAGAAATCGACGTGTCCCAAGAAGGAGCGAATTTGTTTGATAGAGCCAGGCACAGGTAAATCAGCAATTATGTCAAGATTAGCTCTGTCAACCTCGATACCCCTATTGGAAATGATATGTTTGAGAACAATTCCCTCGTGCACCATAAAATGACTTTCTTCCCAAGAAAGCACAAGGTTTATGACAAACGATGGCTTCGAGAGATAACCGGGTTTGATTGTTATGTCGATGTAATATAGCCAGTTATTGCCATCATTTCAAATATATAAATTTTTTTTTACTCGGAAAATAAAAGAGTTCCCGAGGTCGAACTCAGGGAGCAAGTTGTATTCTAGAGATATACATGTTTCTTTTACAAAAAATAAACAAAGAGAGAGAAAGAATTTGGTGTTTTTTTTTTTTCTTTGTTTCTCCTCGTCTCAGATCTTCTTCTTCTTGTCTACAGAGGTGATGTTCTTCTTCTTGTTCCAGCAGTTCTTCCTTTTTCTTCTGTCTTTCTTCTTTGTTTTTCTTCTTTCAGTTCTTCCCTTGTTCTTTTGTGTTCTTCTCAGCCTCGCCTTCTTCTGTTGCTCTTCAGATCTTCTTCTTTCTTCTTTTCTTTTTCCAGTCCGGACGTCGCCCCTCCTTCTTTCTTCTTTTCCCTTCAGGACGTCGTCTGATTTCCAAATCAGACGACTTAAACTGCCTGTTGCTACAGTGTCTCCCTCAGCTTCCTTCTTCTTCCGCGGTCCTTCTTCTTCACCTGTGCCTGCACACTTCAGAGTTTTTACGTCAGAGGCAAAACCTACTCTACCCTCTCCCCCCGCGTCTCTCTCTCTCTGAAACCACTCTTGGGAAAGCTCTCCCAGAGCTGCCGGGTAATCGGGTACGGGTCGTGCCCGGGTCCAGGCCCACCGGCGTGCGTGGTGGGCGAGGAGTGCAGGTCAGTCTAAGTCGGGTCGGGTCGGGTCAGGTCCGCGGGGCGTGAGCGCGGACGAGACCGGGTAACCGGGCGGGTGAAGGGGACCTCACCCCGTGTGCTGAGGCAGTAAGCCTCCAGCACTTTTGCGTCTTATATCGCTGCGCCTCTTCGGACTTTTCCGAGGTGGGACTAAATGTCCCACCTCAATTGCGCGCCCGCAGCGGGGAAAGCAGCGGGAGATCGCGGCGTCACGCGAAGCCTTCTGCCTTAGCTGCGAGCCTGGTGTTTTGTCGAAACGCCTCGCAAGGCCTGGGAGTCGGATCTGGGCGTGGCGCTAGGCGTGGCGTGCCTGTAGCTGCGGGTGGAAGCAGCTCCTTCTGCACGGCAATGGCGGCGGAGGTCGGGTGGCCTGTTCACAGAAAAACAGCCTCTCGACCTAATCAGAAAGTGCCAGGAGCTTCGCCAGGGTGCGGCGAAGCTCGTGTGGGTGGTGGCGAGGCGCGGGGCGGCATGCGAGGGCTGCCCTAGGTCGGACTGTGGGTCGGAGGATGGGTTTGTTCGGGGAAGCGTTACGGAGGTGTGGAGTGGCAGTGAAGGGGTGGGGGGAGCTCAGTGTGATGAGGCGGAGGTGCGGTGAGGGTCGGCGAGGTGTGTGAGGCTGTGGAGCGATGGGACCATCTCGCCTGAGGGTGGCCGGAGACGAAGGGGGTGACGATGGTCAGGGTCGGTCGAGGGCTTAATTGAATAAATTGAAAGCGGGGAAAGAAAGAGGAGAAGAAGGGGAGTAGTTCTAGCTTACTTGCAAGGACGAAGGGGGAGGAACAGGGCGACAGTCATATCGACTGTCGCCGGAGAAGACGATGCTCAGGGAAAGGGGCGGCGGCGAGCAGAGAGCCGGAGAGGCGCCAGCTGGGTGCGGCGTGGCGCGGGAAGAGCAGGGGAGGAAGTCTCTGCTGCTGGTATTGCGGCAGAGCGAAGAGGAGAAGGGGGAGGAACCGCCGGAGCTGGTGAGCGTCTGCCGGAGAGAGAAGAGAGGAAAGTTGGGGGTTTTCTCCGTCAGACCCGAGCTGCCCCGGTCGGTGGAGCAACGGGGGGTATTTATAGGGATCAAACAGGGAGGAAGGCGGAGGGAGACGACGTGTCTCCCTCGCCGGAGGATGGCCGGAAACAAGAACCCATACCGTCCGTGCGTTCGCACGGCCGGTATGGTGGGTTACAACGACCAGGGGGGTGTCCCTGCGACGGCTGACGATGCAGGGCACCCTCGGTTTACTTGCCAGGTCCCCCACCTCACCCTGTGCGGCGCCATGCTCCGCGCAAGGTCGCCGGAGCATGGTGCTGGCAGGTTTTGCAGGGGGGACCTGATCGCAAAGAACGAAGGAGAGTTAGGGGCCAAAATGCGAGGGTTCAAAAGTTGAGGGCCAAAGAGTAAATATATGAGGACCAAAGTGTAAAGTCGGTCAAGGAGGTTTCTTCTTAGGCTCAAGTTTTTATACATGACTAATTAGGACCTAAGGAATCTGATGGTGAATTTCATTTCTATATTAAACCTTGTTTGACTGGTCAATTTACGCAAAAACCCAAATTAAGTTGTTAATTGGGCATGGTTCTCAATGTAGGTCAAAATGGGTTCTGAAGGCCAAATTGAAGGTTCTAAACCCTAGAGATTATTTTTCTATGAATTTTAGAGGGTTTATTCTATTTTTACTTTACCTCGAACCTTGTGAATTGAAGTGGGTTGTTTTAGGGTTACAGATTATCATTTAGTTTCTTGGAATTGCTGTAGCCCTTGCTAGATCATTTCATCCCACTTTTATTCTTATTAAGTTGCTTTGACCTGTGTTTGGGGCATGAATTACCCTGTATGTAGATTATACTGGTAAAATTGCATTTTTACCCCTTATGACTTGTTTTCTCCTTAAACTCAGAATTCTCTGAGTTAAGCCTTTCCTTGAGTTATGTAGGAGCTTTTATCCTTTGTATTGGGTCAAAATGAGCTAGTTATGGCTCATGATGAGGTTCTCATCATACCCCCATGCCTAGCTTTTGCTAGTCCCTTAGCAAAAACTTAAGGTTTCAACCCTTGTTCTAGACCATGAAGTTTTTAATAGTTTTAGATAAGTGCCTTTTTTATTTGAGCATAGATTAGGTTAGAATGCTGACCATAGGCCTAAAAGGTACTCTAGTACCAATCAAGATCCAAATCTGTCTAGCCTTAGCCTCAGTCTTTAGCAAAGGTTTTTAAGGTCCACAAGAACTAACCTAAGGTTTATTGGACTTTGTGGTTAAAGCACCCGTGCTTGAAATGATTTTAGCCCTGGCTCAGTTCGCAGTGCGTTTTGTAAGAGAGAGATAGAAGGTTTTTCTTGTTGGAGAGTTTTCTCTCTCTTTTTCTTTTTAGTTCTAGCCTAGGATTGGCTTTTCAACACGGTCTGTATCAGATTCCTTGCTCCCATCATCAATCCTCAAGGGTTCCTGGCGATCGATGCTTCGAGATAGCACCGCCCATGGCAACCCCCGGAACCCTGGCTATTGAGATTTCGAGATAATCCCATCCATGGTGTTCCGTGGCCGAATCCAGACCCTGGCAATTGACACTTCGAGATAATGCCATCCAAGGAATCTGAACCAGCAGAGTGCTTACATGCCCCCAGTAGGATATGTAAATATCCTAGGAGACAAGCACCGAGGAGATGATATTTTGTTACGCATCTTCGAGGGGATTTCCCACCTCTCCGCACTGGGAACTCGTCCAAATCAACTTGTGTTGATCGACCGCTCCTATTCTAGGTGTTCTTTTCAGAATTTTACGACGCTTCTGCGTGATTCTGATTTTTACGCTTACTGAACCAGGCTGTGTGTGAGGTTAGGGTACTTAGGTTACCGAGTCCCGTAAACCAAAAATTAGTTAACGAGGCCGAATACTCCCTAAGCCTTAGACCTAATACTTCAGCTTTTCATTTTCCTCAACCTCTTGAGGAGTGTCCAGATCTTAATGGGTACTAAGAGTCTATTCAAGAATGCCTAAGGTTTGCATTCTTTACTAATCTCTTTGTGCACTTTTCTTGAATGAGGTCTAGAACTTAGGTTAATTCCTTAGTTCCTTACTAATGACTATCACTTTTTCTCATAATTTCGTGCTCCTTTTTCATTTTGTTTCTCTTCTCCTTCACAAAATTTCCTTCTCCTCTTTTCCTCTTATTCTTTTTCGAAAATTTTTTTTTAATTTTTATGGTGTTTCTGGCATATGTGAATTTTTTTGTTTGAAACCTTTTCTTACAAGTTTTGCACTTTCATACCCCCCCATGCCTAAGATTTGCAATGTCCTCATTGTAACCTAGGGGGTCTTAGTTCATTCCTTAAGACAGAAATTTGGATGAGTGGATGGGTCGGGTTGAATTTTTGCGGACGATTTCAAATCCCAGATGCAAGCATTTGAGTTGGGGTCAGCTGTCTACAAGGGTGAACTTCGAGTGCTAAAAGGTGTCAGAACAAGTTTCAGGTTTTCAAAGAGAATGACGGGCTGCCTCCCGTTAAGCGCTGAGTTTTACGCCATCGGCTGGGTGCAATAAGCTCAAGGGGAAAGGAGGATATAAGATGCCTCAGCCAAATCAGTGGAAGTTACATCGATGAACGGCTTGAGTCTCTGACCGTTCACGATGAAAGGTTCAGAATCGTGGCTGAGTGGACTGATTTCGATTGCTCCATTTCCAAAAACCTGTCGGACCAAATATGGTCCGACCCACTTAGATCTCAGTTTTCCTGGGAAGAGTTTGAGTCGGGTATCAAAGAGTAGGACCTTTTGACCAGGATGAAAGATCTTTCTCGAGATGTGTTTGTCGTGGAAGGCTTTAACCCGCTCCTTGTAGATTTGCGAGTTCTCGTACGCGTCTATGCGTAATTCATCGATCTCGCTGATTTGGAGTTTTCTGTGGGTCCCAGCCTTGGAAAGATCTAGATTACAGTTCCGTACTGCCCAATAGGCTTTATGCTCCAGTTTGACGGGAAGGTGGCATGCCTTTCCATACACCAGCCTAAAGGGAGACATGCCTAATTGGGTTTTGTGGGCGGTCCTATAGGCCCACAGTGCTTCCGGAAGTCGGGACGACCAGTCCTTCCTGTCAGGTCGAACAGTGACTTGCAGGATTTTCTTGATCTCCCGATTGGACAGCTCAGCTAGACCATTAGTTTGGGGGTGGTAAGGAGTAGAGATTCGGTGAGACACCCCGTATTTGGTCATCAGTGACCTAAACTGAGCATTTGTGAAATGGGTCCCCCCATCAGAGATTATTGCACGAGGAATCCCGAACCTTGAGAAAATGTGTTGATGAATGAATTTGAGAACGATTTTGTGATCACAGGTTCGGGTTGGTATGGCTTCGATCCATTTGGACACGTAGTCCACAGCCAACAGAATGTATTCGAAACCATCCGAAATAGGAAAGGGGCCCATAAAATCAATCCCCCAAACATCAAAGATTTCGCATACTAGAATCGGTTGCATAGGCATCATGTCGCGATGGCTCATGTTGCCCAAAGTCTGGCAACGACTGCATGCCTTGCAGTGATTGTATGCGTCTTTGAACAGTGTGGGCCAGTAAAAGCCGCACTGGAGGACTTTTGATGCGGTTTTATGCCTGGCAAAATGGCCACCGCATGCCTGGTCATGGCAGAAAGAGAGGATATTGTTGACTTCCCCTTCCGGGACACATCTTCGGATGATCTGATCGGCACCTATGCGGAAGAGGTACGGGTCTTCCCAAATGTAATACTTGGCATCGGAGCGTAATTTATCTTTCTTGGCCTTCGGCCAATCGGACGGGATCTGATGAGATGCCAAGTAATTTACTATATTAGCAAACCATGGAAGGCTAGTACCAATAGTCAGTAGGTGCTCATCGGGAAAATGCTCAGTGATGGGTCTGGAAGGGTCAATTATTTCAGAAGGAAGACGGGACAAGTGATCAGCTACCACGTTTTGCTTTCCCGCTTTGTCGCGAATCTCAAGGTCAAATTCTTGCAACAGCAAGATCCATCGGATTAATCGAGGTTTCGCGTCCTTCTTTGCAAGGAGATGCCTCACAGCTGTGTGATCCGAGTATATGATGACACGGGAACCCAGAAGGTATGATCTGAACTTTTCTAGGGCAAATACTACAGCTAGCAGCTCTTTCTCAGTAACCGTATAGTTACGCTGAGCCTCATCGAGTGTTTTGCTGGCGTAGTAAATGACCACAGGTTTCCTGTCAATTTTCTGTCCCAAAACAGCTCCTACAGCGAAGTCGGATGCATCACACATGATCTCAAAGGGTTGAGACCAATCAGGGGACTGTAGGATCGGGGCTTGGGTGACTCGGTCACGCAGGATTTCAAATGCTTGAGTGCATTCCTTGGAGATTTCGAAGGGAACATCCTTGGAGAGAAGTGTGGTCAGGGGGCGTGCGATTTTTGAAAAATCAGGGATAAATCGTCGATAAAAACCGACATGCCCTAAAAAGGATCGGATGTCCCTGATCGAGCTAGGCATAGGAAGGTGAGAAATCAGATTAACCTTAGCTCGATCCACTTGGATACCTTTCTCCGAAATTGAGTGTCCCAGGACAATTCCCTCAGGCATCATGAAATGGCTCTTTTCCCAGGAAAGAACCAAATTCACATCGATGCACCGCCTGAGTATTTGGACCAAGTGTTGGAGGCAATCGTCGAATGATGCTCCGAAAACTGAAAAGTCATCCATGAAGACTTCCAGATAATCACCTACCATATCTGAGAATATGGCAAGCATGCATCGCTGAAAAGTAGCGGGTGCATTGCAAAGACCGAAAGGCATCCTTCGGAAAGCGTATGTTCCGAAGGGGCAGGTGAACGTGGTCTTTTCTTGGTCCTCAGGATGGATTGCCACCTGGTTATAACCGGAGTACCCGTCAAGAAAGCAGAAGAACCTATTTTTTGCTAGTTTTTCGAGAATTTGATCAATGAAGGGTAGTGGGAAATGATCCTTCTTCATGGAGGAATTGAGTCGACGGTAATCTATATAGACTCTCCACGAGTTGGCTAATCGGGTTGGAATGATTTCTCCGGTCTCAGTCGTTATAGTGGTGAGTCCTGCCTTCTTGGGCACGACCTGAATTGGGCTCACCCAACGACTATCGGAGATCGGGTAGATGATTCCGGCATCTAACCATTTGATGATCTCCTTTTTCACGACCTCCTGCAGATTGGGGTTTAAGCATCTCTGCATTTCACGAGAAGGTCGTGTGCCCTCTTCTGAATAGATATGATGAGTGCAATAAGAGGGACTTATTCCAGTCAGATCATCGAGAGTCCATCCGATGGCTCTGCGATGTTGCTGGAGGACAACAATCAGACGGGATTCCTGTTCAGGACTGAGGTTGGAATTGATAATCACAGGAAAGGTCTGATTAGAACCCAAAAATACGTATTTCAAGTGAGCGGGAAGGGGTTTCAGTTCGAGGATGGGGTTTTCAGCAGCAGCGGGTGGTTCAGTATAGATGTGAGGTTCAAGGGTGGGAGTTACTGGGTTGTTCATATCTGGATTCAACTCCTCTGTTTGCGGGTCAAGATCCTTCTGTGGTTGATGAGGCATAATCGAGTCATTCTGGAGGTGTGATTCATCAACCAAAGTCTTGATGTCACAAATTTGTTCGATGACGCCGCAATTAATTCCTTGTTGGACCTTAAATATATCAATTTTCAATGTTTGATCTCCAAACTTAAGCTCTATTTGGCCCTTCTCACAGCTGATGTTGGCTCTAGCAGTAGCCAAGAAAGGTCTCCCTAGAATGATTGGTGTATCCTTAGGGTTCTCAGGTGCATCCATATCTAAGACTATAAAGTCCACTGGAAAATAGAAATCCCGTACTCTCACGATAACATCTTCGAGAATCCCTTTTGGTGACTTTATAGATCGATCTGCTAATTGTAATGTCACCTCGGTTGGTTTCAGCTCAGATTCTTCTAGATGGTCAAGTAAGGATGTGGGTATCAGGTTTATGGATGCACCCAAGTCTAACAATGCTCTATCAAATTGGGTACCACCTATCTTACAGGAAATCAGGGGAGTTCCAGGATCTTTTTCCTTGGGTGGGAGTCTACTAAGGATTACAGAGCTGGCTTGCTCTGACAGAACAATTGGGCTCCCTCCCTTGGTTCGCGGCTTACGCTGGGGTGTACATATATTCTTTAGAAATCGTGCGTAAGCTGGTACGTGGC
Source organism: Thalassia testudinum (assembly GCA_037157565.1). NCBI lineage: Eukaryota > Viridiplantae > Streptophyta > Magnoliopsida > Alismatales > Hydrocharitaceae > Thalassia > Thalassia testudinum. The sequence continues at coordinate 16,975,851 of JAZHRO010000063.1, forward strand.
GGATTGCATCCATCAGGGGGATGTTTATGTGGACCTGCTCAAAGAGCTTGACCAGGTCCTCCTCAGGGGCCACGGGTTTGATGGTCTTCTTTCCCTTGGTCAGGGCCTCGGGAAACCGGATCTTGGTTGGTTCTTCTAGGATAGGTCCAGGTTGTGGATCTGGAACAGCGGTGCCTTGGATAACTATCCTAGGGTCACGGTTATCAGGCTGGGAGTGGTTTGGATAATGCGGGTCTTGAGTTGTCTTACCACTACGTGTTGTTACAGAATTTAATCCGACCTGATTTTGGTTTGGGTTTGGTAGGAGGGGTGGCTGCTACTGAAATCCTGCATAAGAAGTTGAGGCTTCCATCTCGTCTGGAGATGGAGCAGTAGGAGCCTGATAAATCCATTGGACGTGGCCTAAATTTGGATTCATAACGCGCTTCTGGGTTGGCACGTTATTTGGGTTAGGAAGAGGTTGGGAAGGGAGTGTGCCTGGTTGGCGAGAATTTGCCAACTGGGCCAGTTGAGTTTTAACTTCTGTAAGCTCGTCCTTGTGCTGTTTCTGAATAGCCGCATTCATTTTTTGAATGTCAGCCAGAGTGTGAAGGATTAAGGACATTTGATCTTGATTTGGCCCTGATGGATAAGTAGGGTTGGGCCGAGGCTGAGGCGGCTGGTAGTGACGAGAGGGCTGTGGGCGGGACTGAAAAGGTGGTCTTTGGGTTTGGGAATTTCCCGCCCACTAAAAATTGGGATGGTTTCGCCATCCAGGGTTGTAAGTGTTGGAGAATGGGTCGTTCTGGATGGCGTTGAGGTCCTCGCAGGTCTGAAGAACCTCCTGAGAATCAGGGAAAGGAGGAATGGAGTTCCCCCGGCTGGTGTAGAAAGGATCGGATGATCTTCCAGTCCAAGAATCAGATGGGGATGGATATGGATCCATCCCAGGGGAAGATCGGTGGAGGATGTTTTGCACAGTCTCCTGTGTGGAAGGAGGTTGTGCAAAGGAGTTACGCGCGGAGGTGGCTCGCTGTAAGTGCTGAGTCAGCTCATCCACCTTCTTTTCAATAATTGAGACCTTGTCCAATCGACTGGCCATTAATTCCAGGTCGACTGATGCGGACAGGCCCTGCGTCTCATGTGCTCCCTTAAGATTCGTTGCTGCACGGGTATTCGTCCTGTCGAATAATCCCATGGAGTCATTGTTGATGGAGTTCTCGCACATGTTTTCGAGAATCTCCCATACGGTGTCTTCATGTTGACCCATGATGTTTCCTCCACAAGTTGCATTGACGAAAAGGCGGATGTCCTCACGGAGTCCCTGGTAAAAAGATTGGACTTGTTCCCATTTAGGAACTCCGTGATGGGGGTACTTCCTCATGAGATCCTGAAAACGATCCCATGCCTCATGAAGAGGTTCTCCAGATTGTTGAGTGAAGTGTGTAATCAGATGGCGCAAGGCGTTGGTCCGACCAACGGGAAAGAACTTTTTTAAAAACTCGGATTGAAGTTCTTCCCAAGTGTTGATCGGCCGGGTCTGAGTTTGATACCAATGGGCGGCCTTGTCCATAAGAGAAAAGGAGAACATCTTCATGAGAAGAATATCCCGATTTTGCGCATCTGATCCAAAAGTGTGGGCCAGATGCTTTAGCTGTTTGATGTGCTGGAAGGGATCTTCAGAATTAAGCCCATGGAATTTAGGTATAGCATGAATCATGTTGGGCTTTAGTTCGGAATCAGGTCCTCCAGTCGGGATTTTGACTCGAGGCTCAATGGCCACCGCAGCAGGATTGTAGTGGTCCCGCATCATAGGACGCTGTGGTGGGTGCATGAAGTTTTGGAAGAGGTCATTGAGTCGTTGGAGCTGGTGTTCCAGATTATTTTCTTCCTCAACTGGCTGAGCCATGATGGGGGAAGAAGAAGAACTTGGTTCTGAATCAGAAGAGAGAATAATGTGAGGGTGTTTCTGCACAAACACGGGCGTCGAGGCTTGGCCTTGACGAGAGCGAATTTCTAAAGGAGGTCTTAAGGGTGGTCTTAGAGACCTCCTTCCGTACATGCACAGTTGGAAGAGGTAAGTTTAGAAGGTGCTGGACCCAATCAAGGCACCCAAAAATGTGTTGGGTGACTATAGAGGTGCGGGGCAGATGGACCCCTTGATCAGAAAGATCGTCCACCTGAGAATTACCTGGGCAGCCAGAGAGGGAGAGTCCCGCGAAGACCCCTACACGGTAGAGCGTCCCCACGGGTTACAGGGTTTCCCCCACCTGACCTCTCTTGTCACTGCGGGTCCAGGTAGACCAGAATGGGGATCTTGACCTCTTAAGTCTACCAATTTTAGCTTAAGATCAGGGTGCTTAAAGTTACACTTGAACTCTTAGGTATTTTGAGTGAGAAAGTGACCTAATTTTAAGGTTGGTTGACCCAAGGAGTCAACTTTACCTCTTGTTCCTTTGAGAGCTTTTTGGGTCCTTTCTTTTAGGATTCAAGTGTTTAGAGAGCCAATTGTTTTAGGTTTCCTTTGAATAGGTATTTTCAGACAAGGGCTTGGGCACACTTCATTCAGTTTTCTCAATTCTTGCTTAAGGAGTGTGTCTCTAAATCCCTAGTGTTGGATCCTAGGTTGGCTCTACTTGGTCTAGTTAATTCTTTGTTGGGTAATTAGGGCTCAAGCAAGATTGTGTTAGCCCTTAAATACCCTTAATAGTGTGCAGGAATAATGAGTTCAAAACATGCAACTTTTATGGTTACTAAGTATGGAAGACAGGTTAGCCCCATATTGCTTGTTCTTTTCTTTCTTTTGAGTTTTAGGGGTTAATAGCGAGAGGAAAAAAATTTACCTGTCCTCGGAGTGGTTGTTGTGCGGTTGCTTGTCTTCTTGATTTCCTGTAGTTTTCTGCACAAAAGAGAGGAGATTATCAGAAATTAAAAAGAAACAGGAATGTTTACCTCTAGAATAGCCGTTGCTCCCCGGCAGCGGTGCCAAATTGATAACGATGGCTTCGAGAGATAACCGGGTTTGATTGTTATGTCGATGTAATATAGCCAGTTATTGCCATCATTTCAAATATATAAATTTTTTTTTACTCGGAAAATAAAAGAGTTCCCGAGGTCGAACTCAGGGAGCAAGTTGTATTCTAGAGATATACATGTTTCTTTTACAAAAAATAAACAAAGAGAGAGAAAGAATTTGGTGTTTTTTTTTTTTCTTTGTTTCTCCTCGTCTCAGATCTTCTTCTTCTTGTCTACAGAGGTGATGTTCTTCTTCTTGTTCCAGCAGTTCTTCCTTTTTCTTCTGTCTTTCTTCTTTGTTTTTCTTCTTTCAGTTCTTCCCTTGTTCTTTTGTGTTCTTCTCTGCCTCGCCTTCTTCTGTTGCTCTTCAGATCTTCTTCTTTCTTCTTTTCTTTTTCCAGTCCGGACGTCGCCCCTCCTTCTTTCTTCTTTTCCCTTCAGGACGTCGTCTGATTTCCAAATCAGACGACTTAAACTGCCTGTTGCTACAGTGTCTCCCTCAGCTTCCTTCTTCTTCCGCGGTCCTTCTTCTTCACCTGTGCCTGCACACTTCAGAGTTTTTACGTCAGAGGCAAAACCTACTCTACCCTCTCCCCCCGCGTCTCCCTCTCTCTGAAACCACTCTTGGGAAAGCTCTCCCAGAGCTGCCGGGTAATCGGGTACGGGTCGTGCCCGGGTCCAGGCCCACCAGCGTGCGTGGTGGGCGAGGAGTGTAGGTCAGTCTAAGTCGGGTCGGGTCGGGTCAGGTCCGCGGGGCGTGAGCGCGGACGAGACCGGGTAACCGGGCGGGTGAAGGGGACCTCACCCCGTGTGCTGAGGCAGTAAGCCTCCAGCACTTTTGCGTCTTATATCGCTGCGCCTCTTCGGACTTTTCCGAGGTGGGACTAAATGTCCCACCTCAATTGCGCGCCCGCAGCGGGGAAAGCAGCGGGAGATCGCGGCGTCACGCGAAGCCTTCTGCCTTAGCTGCGAGCCTGGTGTTTTGTCGAAACGCCTCGCAAGGCCTGGGAGTCGGATCTGGGCGTGGCGCTGAGCGTGGCGTGCCTGTAGCTGCGGGTGGAAGCAGCTCCTTCTGCACGGCAATGGCGGCGGAGGTCGGGTGGCCTGTTCACAGAAAAACGGCCTCTCAGCCTAATCAGAAAGTGCCAGGAGCTTCGCCAGGGTGCGGTGAAGCTCGTGTGGGTGGTGGCGAGGCGCGGGGCGGCGTGCAAGGGCTACCCTAGGTCGGACTGTGGGTCGGAGGATGGGTTTGTTGGGGGAAGCGTTACAGAGCTGTGGAGTGGCAGTGAAGGGGTGGGGGGAGCTCAGTGTGATGAGGCGGAGGTGCGGTGAGGGTCGGCGAGGTGTGTGAGGCTGTGGAGCGATGGGAGCATCTCGCCGGAGGGTGGCCGGAGACGAAGGGGGTGACGATGGTCAGGGTCGGTCGAGGGCTTAATTGAATAAATTGAAAGCGGGGAAAGAAAGAGGAGAAGAAGGGGAGTAGTTCTAGCTTACTTGCAGGGACGAAGGGGGAGGAACAGGGCGACAGTCGTATCGACTGTCGCCGGAGAAGACGATGCTCAGGGAAAGGGGCGGCGGCGAGCAGAGAGCCGGAGAGGCGCCAGCTGGGTGCGGCGTGGCGCGGGAAGAGCAGGGGAGGAAGTCTCTGCTGCTGGTATTGCGGCAGAGCGAAGAGGAGAAGGGGGAGGAACCGCCGGAGCTGGTGAGCGTCTGCCGGAGAGAGAAGAGAGGAAAGTTGGGGGTTTTCTCCGTCAGACCCGAGCTGCCCCGGTCGGTGGAGCAACGGGGGGTATTTATAGGGATCAAACAGGGAGGAAGGCGGAGGGAGACGACGTGTCTCCCTCGCCGGAGGATGGCCGGAAACAAGAACCCATACCGTCCGTGCGTTCGCACGGCCGGTATGGTGGGTTACAACGACCAGGGGGGTGTCCCTGCGACGGCTGACGACGCAGGGCACCCCCGGTTTACTTGCCAGGTCCCCCTCCTCACCCTGCGCGGCGCCATGCTCCGCGCAAGGTCGCCGGAGCATGGTGCTGGCAGGTTTTACAGGGGGGACCTGATCGCAAAGAACGAAGGAGAGTTAGGGGCCAAAATGCGAGGGTTCAAAAGTTGAGGGCCAAAGAGTAAATATATGAGGACCAAAGTGTAAAGTCGGTCAAGGAGGTTTCTTCTTAGGCTCAAATTTTTATATATGACTAATTAGGACCTAAGGAATCTGATGGTGAATTTCATTTCTATATTAAACCTTGTTTGACCGGTCAATTTACGCAAAAACCCAAATTAAGTTATTAATTGGGCATGGTTCTCAATGTAGGTCAAAATGGGTTCTGAAGGCCAAATTGAAGGTTCTAAACCCTAGAGATTATTTTTCTATGAATTTTAGAGGGTTTATTCTATTTTTACTTTGCCTCGAACCTTGTGAATTATAGTGGGTTGTTTTAGGGTTACAGATTATCATTTAGTTTCTTGGAATTGCTGTAGCCCTTGCTAGATCATTTCATCCCACTTTTATTCTTATTAAGTTGCTTTGACCTGTGTTTGGGCCATGAATTACCCTGTATGTAGATTATACTGGTAAAATTGCATTTTTACCCCTTATGACTTGTTTTCTCCTTAAACTCAGAATTCTCTGAGTTAAGCCTTTCCTTGAGTTATGTAGGAGCTTTTATCCTTTGTATTGGGTCAAAATGAGCTAGTTATGGCTCATGATGAGGTTCTCATCAGTTTACATCAGTACATCTCCTAAGGATACGAGTCAGGTTGGCAAGATAGTCATCGAAAGATGGTCCAAAGACGAGAAGTCATCCATGAAGACCTCGAGAAAGTCACCCACCATGTCATGAAATATCGCCAGCATATATCTTTGGAATGTTGCTGGTGCATTACAAAGTCCAAACAACATCCTTCTAAATGCAAAGGTGCCGAAGGTGCAGGTAAAAGTGGTTTTCTCTTGGTCCCGGGGGTCAATTGCCACCTGGTTAAATCCTGAGAATCCATCCAGGAAATAGAAAAATTTATTTCTCGCTAACTGCTCTAGGATTTGGTCAATGAATGGTAGCGGAAAATGATCTTTCTTAGTTGCAGCATTGAGTTTCCTATAATCCACACACACTCTCCAAGATGTAGGAGTGCATGTAGGGATGGAGTCGCCCCTGTCATTGACACGGATGGTGAGTCCTACCTTTTTGGGCACCACGTGAATTGGACTCACCTAGGGGCTATCGCTGATCGGGTAGATTATACCTGCATCCAGCCACTTAATATTTCCATCTAAACAACTTCCTGCATGTTAGGGTTGAGACGTCGTTGCATCTCGTGGGAAGGTCGAGCCTCCTCCTCTATATATATACGGTGAGTGCAGTAGGAGGGGCTAATGCCAGATAAGTCTGATAAGGACCATCCAATAGCTGCCTTGTGCTCTATGAGGACCTCAATTAGTTTGCACTCTTGCTCCCTTGTCAATTTTGAACTGATGATTACAGGGAGTGTTTTATTTGGTCCCAAGAAAACATACTTAAGTTTATTAGGCAGCTCTTTCAACTCGGGAGTGGATGGTGAAAGGTCTGGCATTTCTTGGGACGAGAGTATCCCAGGCCGATTAGAAAACAAGTCAAGGAGAAGAAGTTGGCCCTCAGATTGGCCAAGAAGAGGGGCTTCTTGGATAGATGGATCCAAAAAGGAATAACCCCAGTGAGAAGTATATGGGCTCAAGGTCCTAGTGTTGATTTGCAAATCTGCCTGATTTGGTAGGAAAGAAAGGGCAATCCGATCTTCAAGAGTGTAGACTGGCGGTGAGTAGCCCGGATATGACTTAGACAACGAGGTATGGGAAGCGAAGAAAACCTCGTCAGAAGTCTGGCCAAGAGAAGGTACGGGACAAGGGAGGGATGGGGGAACGTCACAATATGCGTAAGTCAGGGAATCGTCAGTGTTTATAGGTAATCTGCAGCAGCCACAATAGGTCCCAATTAGTCCAATACATGCGCTGACGGCCGTGTCGTCATTAGATGTGTCATCCTCGATGCAATCGCAATCAAAGTTCTTGGTTTCCTTGAAGATGTTAAGCTTGAGCTTTTCAGATCCAACGGCAATCTCAATACAGCCCGACTCGCAGTCGATATGGGCATGGGCTGTGGCCAAGAAGGGTCGACCGAGGATGATCGGAAAATCAGAAAGTGAGCTAGGAACTTCCATATCTAAAATAAGAAAGTCAACAGGAAAATAGAGACTGCTGACCCTAACCACCACGTCTTCCACCACACCCTTTGGGATTTTGACAGAACGATCTGTCAACTGTAACATGACAGGGGTGGGTTTCATATTTCCCAAGGGAAATTTTTTGAGCATGATGGTTGGTATGAGATTAATGGAAGATCCTAGATCAAGCAGGGCACGGTTAAAATTGCAGCCTTGGATGCTACAGGAAATGAGTGGTGTGCCCGGGTCTTTCTGCTTCGTGGTAGGTTTGACAGTATAGCACAACTCGCATGAGGTGAGAGAACGACCGAATTTTTAGTTTTCTTTGACTGTCACTTGGGTGTTGTGTAGTCTTTGGAAAATCGGGCGACAGTAGGTATATGGTCGATAGCCTCTAGTAGGGGTACCTTGATTTCTACATCCCTGAACAAATTATGCAGGTTATCAAAGGCCTGCGTATCTTTCCTTTTGCCTTTTGGCTCCCTCAATAGAGCCTCAGGGAATGGAACTGATTCTAGCACCAATTTGGGTGTATCGTCCTCTCGCGAATGTAGTGCACATCCCGAATGAGAGGGCGATGAAGAAGACGGGCCAGGATCAGGCCAAGGCTGATCGACAGTTTGCTTACCCCTCCTCGTAGTGATAGCATTGGTCGATGCAGGTCCAGTGGGATCATACGGCAGAGGAGGGTTCGCAATAGGGACATAAGAGTGCGGTGTTGCAGTGGGATTAGCCTGAAATCCTGGTGGAATGCTCGGAGCCTGCAAAATCTGATTAACCTGCTCCTGAGAAGGTCGTACCTGTGGTTGAGGACCACGGGGTACGAAATTTCACTGGTTTGGAATAGGTTGGGTGGGAAGAGTGCCCTGAGATCGAGTCGCCATGCGTAGTTGACTGATCTCAGCATTCTGCTGTGCCAATTGGTGCTAAAGAGAGGTCATGTTCTCTTCATGGCACTTTGACATTTCTGCCATCATTCGCATCAATTTGTCAAGAGGACTTGATGCATGTTCTGCTTGCGGTACGCAAGGGCCAGATGGCGGATTCGCCACAGGATTAGACTGGGCCCTTGGGATGACGAGTTTGGACGGTCGCATTGGTCCACCCACGGGGTTTTGGCGCTGCAGGTTGTTGGACCATGCAAAATTTGGATGAGTTCACCACCCTGGGTTATAAGTGGTAGAGAACGGGTTATACCCAGTGCGCAAGCGTCTTCTATGCCAGAAGATGTGTCCGCATGTAAATATGCATTAGAGCACACGAAGGCTTTGTCCTCCATGTCAAAGTACTGGCTCGTAGAAGCCAGGTCCACATAACTTGTCGAGTCGCTCGGCGCGACACTTGTTAAGGCAGGTCTTAAGGGGTTTCTCGGGATAAGCCTGGTGTTGGAAGAATTGGGAATGTGACGAAGTGGTGAGGTGGGGGTGTTTGCAATAGAACGGGCGGGGTTGGCGAGAAGCTCGTCCAGCTTCCTGTGCACGACGGAGAATTCATCCAATTTTTGTACGATAAGTTTGAGATTAGTGGATGAATGGGAGGGTCCCATGTCAACTTCGTGGACATTTCGGGGCTGGCTGGTACGATTAAAGGCGACAATGGAGGCATTGTTCATTGAGTTTTCACTCATATTTTCAAATAATTCGAATGCTCCATTCTATTCTTTATTCATAAAATTCCCTCTGTAGGAAGCGTTTGCAATCTGCTTTAAAGTCTCATTTAGCCAATAGTAGAAAATCTGGGCTATATGCCACTTAGGCAGACCATGGTACAGACACTTCCTGAGGAGGTCATTATACCTTTCCCATGCCTCATGAAATTGTTCACCATTTTGTTGCGTAAATGAGGTGATAGCACGACGAAGTGCATTGGTTCGCCCGATTGGGAAGAACTTCTTGAGAAACGCTGTTCGCAACTCTTCCCAAGAGTGGATGGTTCTCCCAACGGTGCATAACCATTGCCATGCTTTATCCCGCAATGAAAACGGGAACATTTTCATGAGGACTATAGGCAACCCGATATTTCTTGGTTTAACAGTTTCAACTAATCGGGTTAGGTCTTCCAAGTGGAGAAAAGGATCTTCACTTGCATAACCACGGAAGTGAAAATTTATCAGGCCAATTATGTTTGGTATCAATTCAAAGTCATCCCTACCCATAGGGACTCGAATTTCTCCTATGGTCTCTGTAGCAGCGGGATTCTGATAGGAGCTAAGATACCTAGGCTCCTCCCGTTCGGGAGGGTTCTGCATTTCCTCTAATGTTTCCCTAATGGCTTCAATTTGCTCATTATACATTTCCATTTGGGCTTGGAGGTGGGTTATGGGATCTAAGGCTCCACCACTCAGTGGGTTCTGAGGGCGGTTTCCTCCCTCGGGATTTGGGGGTGGGCGTGCGGCCATGTTTGTGGAGGAGGAGGACGATTCAGCTTCTTTTCTAAATTTATCAGGCAATTCTCACAGTTCAGGGTTTTGTGACCTCCTCCCGAACATGCACTACCGCAGGAAGAATTGGGGAGATAAGAAGGGAAAAGAGATGAGAGAAATGACACCGTAAAGGTACACTTGATAACAAATCAGTACAATCAAATTCCTAACCTCTATGGTGTGCCCTTAGACATAAAGATCTAAGTTACCTACTATCACGAACCATAGAACCGAATGCGAGCACCGCAGAACCACCAGGATAGATTGAAAGGTCGTTTGCCCCAGTCTTAGACACCCGATAGCACGCGGGAACCCTCACCAGCACGTAGGCGCTACACGTAGGTAGTTAGACCTCCAATCCTTAATAAGGGTCAAGTTGCTAATAGTTTTAGTTAGAGGCTTAGGATCAAGTGCTTTTGGAATGTGAAGGGAGTTGTTTACGGGTAATGGCCAAGTGATTGATTTTTCAAGTGTGTAAAACAAGTATGCAATGGGGAAATTTCCCCGAATTGAAGATTTTAATTTGTGAATTGTTTTTCGAGTTTAGCCATAAGTAGTATGGATTTTAGGATTTCGCTAAAATACCAATTCAACCAATCTCCAGGTTTTGCAAAAATACAAGTTTTCTTCTAAGCCCAAGAAACCCTTCTTCAATGTCAATTGGTTAATGCATGCTAAAATGCAATGGGCTTCCCTAAATGGAGATTTCTTTGTGTGGATGCATAAATCAATTTTAGATTAGTGTGAAAGGGAGCCAAAGCACTTTAATTCAAGTGCACCCAATCACCAAAATGATTTCCACACACAAGGCTCAACCAAAAGATAAGGAAAATCAAATAGTTGGGGTTGAAGTATTCGGGATCGAATCTTAGGCAAGTTGAAAAGTCATGGTAGGGTTGGAATCAACTCAATTTCAAGTCTCCACACCAAAAATGTGATCCCGAATTTGCAGATAAGTGAGGCAAAGAGGGATGTAATCAATCTTTTTATGTTTGCCTCACAAAATGCTTCACACGGCGAAAACCTCAAGAATCAAGATTCTTGGATTTTCGCTATGTGAAGTAAGGCAGGAAATCCCGGGTCGGTGGAAGTAAGGGAAAACAAGCAAACAAGTGAATTCTAATCCACTTGCCCCAAGAGATCCTAAGAAGTTTTTCTAGTTTTTTGGTTTTCTTTTTTAAGGTTACAAATTAACCTAGTTTGCTAAGAAAGAAAGACCTACTTGTGTAGCAACGTGGGCGGAGGTCCAGTGCGGTGTCGGCGTCTTCACGCTCTCTTTCTCACCTTGGATCTGCCCACGTCTCCAACTTCGTCTGCCTGTCTTCTCCTTGCAACAGGTTTACCTGCACACCAAAAACAGAGACACCCATGAAGAGAAGGGTGTGAGAAGAGAAAAATTAGAAGAATGGAGTAAAAACTTACTTGAAGGCACACATCCCGAGCAACGGTGCTAGAAAAAGATGGTGGTCGGCCCCAGATAGGTGTGTTAATATGGTAATTTTATTGTTGAAGTGTGTATAGTGGTTAACCTAAATTGGACCTAACCATCTCTTTACAAAATTTTTAACCTGGCCTACTTGATTTTATCTTGGTTAGTTTTAGGCCCAGGGTCGAACTCAGGGAAGTTGGGTTAGAAGTCAAGTTTCTACGCCTTTCCTACAATGAATCTCTTCCGTTCATTTATTATGATTTTGGTGTTTTTCCATTTAGATTTTTTTACGATAATTCTTATCCTTGACGCACACCCTCAAAATTACGTTCTTGTCCATGAGCCAAGTCAGGGTTCCAAAATAGGTCTTGCTATTTGCAAGATGGAGTTCCTACAAGTCAAAGATTATCTTTTCTCTTTTATATATTTTTTTATCTTTATATGGACATGGAAGAGAAATAGAAATAAAGTAAATATAGTATAGATATATATGTATATACTATATATGTATAAAGGGGTGGGGGGTGGAGTCAGAGATGGAGAGTAGCACGGTGTCTAGTTGGTCGAAGTCTAGAAAGACGCAACCAATAGGACAAGGTGCTGCATGGAGTGTAAGATGGATTGATGGAAGATGAGTGTAACCATGCTTTTTATACGTGTGTATTAGGGAGTGTCAGCAATTGGTGTAGATATTCCCACGATACCACGTATGGTAAGTAATGTGAAAATATATATGCATGTATATATGTAAATATATCTATATGTATATATATATATGGTTATAAATATATAGGTATTTATATAGGTAGTTATATATGTATATATATATATATAGACATATGTATAGATATATATATTTATATATATATGTATATGTATATATAACTATATAGATGTAAATATATATATATATAGTAATAAATGTAGATAGATATGTACATATATATATATATGTATATATAGTTATATAGATACATATGTATATATGTAGCCATATTTATATATATATATATATATATATATGTACATATAAGTATATGTGTATATGTATGTATATATATATAAGTATATAGATGTATGTATATATATACAAGTATATATATGCATATAAGTATATGTATATATGTAAATATATATGTATATGTATAAGTATATAGATATATATATATATGTATGTATGTATACTAATACTTAAGTATATAGGGACTACTGTATGTATAAATATAAGTATATATATATATAGGTATATATATATATGTATATAAATATATGCATATATATCTATATATATATGTATGTGTATATGTATATAAGTATATAATAATTTATAAGTGAGAGTGTGTGTGTACGAGTGTGTGCAGAGAGAGAGTGAGAGAGTATTGTGAGCGAGAGAGAGAGAGAGACAGACTGTTGGAGTGAAGGCCGGAGGGTTTAAGGCGTCTGTAGCACTCAGGGCGTCGTCTGATGGCTTCACTCGTGTGCGGGCGGGCGCTGGAGAGGAATCGTGGCGAGATGCGCGTGCGAGCGAACAGCGGTAGCGACGCGTCGGGTGACCAGTTAATTGAGAAACTTACCGGTCACCACACTGTAGCCACAATGTTCCGCAGACTGGAGTGAACAATGCCTGCAATGCATGGCCGAGCCATGCGTTCGGGTATGCCTGGTGCTATGAGTGCGGGCGGCTTATGGCTGGCGCACATGTGGAAGAAGAATGCGCCGGTTGGTTGCAGGCATAAGAGAGAGCACGACAAGGTGTGTGGAGAGGGAGGCAAGGGCACCTACAGGTGCATGCTGCGGCCTGCATGCGCTGCTGTTGCCTAACTGCTGCTGCTATGGAGCTCGGCTGGCTGCTGCTGGGCCGTGCGGTGGCCGATTGAGCTTCGAAGCGGAAGCTTTGCGGTAATGGCTAAAGGTGCTTCAAACGGCGAAACAAGGAAAGAGCTACCATGCCCACCGGCTCTTTGATGAGCTGGGCGGTGGTGGACTCACTGTGGTGGTTGTGCACCAACGTGAGGTGCTCCTGTCCACAGGGTGTCTCCTCAGAGGGGGAGGGCCTACGTATGGAGGGAGAGGGGAGGGGACGGTGGCCTAGAAGGAGAAGAAGCTGCTGTGTGTTGGGGTTTTGGCGTGCAGGACCAGGCTCCCTTCAAAGGAAGAAGCCGCCTTATTTTTATAGAAGAAGGAAGCATGCACAGCCATGCCCTGGCTGTGCATGGCTTGTGCATGGAGAGGCTGCATACGGCTGGTTGGGACGGGTGTGAGCAGGGAATGGCGTGAAGAAGACGTTGCCTTGCAGCTACGGGAAGAGTTTCAAAGTCAAGTAGTAATGAAAATAAAAAGATGGTGAATTTTGCAAAGATGCACTTGACGAAAAAATGTTAATTGCAAGGCCATTTATTTCACTCTCCTACCCTCTCAATTAAATGCATGCATGCATGTATTTTCACAAATGCGACTATGGAAACCTAATATGCAATGGTAATGCTAGAAAATAGCACAAGACGGCACAATTGCAGGTGTATTTTTGCAGTGCAATCACGTCACAGCTGTGTGATCCGAATAAGTGATAACACGGGAACCTAGGAGATAAGATCTAAATTTTTCCAGGGCAAATACTTTGGCTAGTAGCTCTTTCTCAGTAACTGTGTAGTTAAGCTGAGTCTCGTCAAGTGTCTTGCTAGCGTAGTAGATGACCATGGTTTTCCTAGAAATTTTCTGCCCGAGTACCACTCCTACAGTGAAATCAGATGCATCGCACATGATCTCGAAGGATTGAGGCCAATCAGGGGGAATAGGATCGGGGCCTGGGCAACTCAGTCACAGAGGATTTCAAATGCTTGAGTGCATTCCTTGGAGATTTCGAAAAGTACATCCTAAGAGAATAGAGAGGTCAGGGGGCACACGATTTTCAAGAAATCAAGAATAAATTGATGGTAAAAATCAATGTGCCCCAGAAAAGATCGGATGTCCTTTATTGAGCTAGGCATAAGGAGTTTGGAAATCAAGTTCACCTTGGCTCGATTGACTTGGATGCCTTTTCTTGAAATAAGGCATCCCAGGACAATTTCTTTAGGCACCATGAAATGGCTTTTTTCTTGGGAAAGAACTAGATTCACGTCAATGCACCGCCTGAGGATTTGGACTAAGAGCAGGAGACAATCGTCCAATGATTCTCCAAATACTAAAAAGTCATCCAGATAATCACTTGCCATATCTAAGAATATGGCAAGCATGCACAGCTAAAAAGTGGTGGGTGCATTGCAGAGACCGAACGGCATCCTTCGGAATGCATACTGATGAGACACTCATCATGATCTCTAATTATCCCTAATTAACTAGTCTTCCTAGTTAATCAACTAAGGTTATGAACATATAAGGGCTAATTATAGAATAAGGGATATTTAGTAAAGGACCTTAAAATAAGTTTAAAATGACATTTTATCATTCAAATAACATTATTAATAATTTAGATAATAATTGGACTCAAAATCGTATTAATCATTCCCTTAATTAATAAGGTAAGTAACTTAAACTTAATGTAAACGTAAGTATATAATAACTTAAGTAATTTTACTTAATCTAATAAATTAATCTAAAAAGGTAAAAAATGTAAATTCAAGGTGTAAATATAATATTTACATTATTTACTAACATATATAAAATGTTGAAAAAGATCTAAATTAAAATAAACCTTCAAAACCTGAGTTTACATTTTGGTCCTTAAAATTTATTACAATCGGGTCCTTATTTCTCACATAGGTCCTTAAGATTCACTAGTTTTAAGTCCCTTTTCATCTTCTTCAGCCGAATGAATGGCTGGCGGCAGAGAGTCACGCCACCGCATGATCACCTCCCCGCCGACATCAACCTTCTTTGTCCAAGCTCTTGCAGCTTGTGCTCACCACCTCCTCTTCATCCACCGGTCTGGATTAACCGGAAGTCCTATTTTTCAGTGGGAGATAACCTCATCATCGTCGGAGACAACGACGGAGGTTAAACTCCTCAAGCTCCTTCTTCGGCCAGACCCCACCATTCTCTTCGCCACCAACTACTATAAATACCCCCTCACCCCTCGGATTTTACTCAAGTTGGCTCCCTTCCCTCTTCTAACACTGCAGCCGACCCAATAGTATATTCGTCCAAAACTCCAGCGACTTTCTATTTCATTTTCTGACTTCCTCCATTCATTCTGATCAGATGAGGAGATCCACCATGGTCTTCCGCGTCTCTGACATAGGCGTCGACCAAAGGAATCCTCTACTCCACCTCATTTCCGCCCGTCGGAGATCTTTCTTCCACCCTTTGATTCCATCGTCCGCTATGCACCTTCAGCGGAACCCTATTGACCCCTTCGTCCAGGTAATAGTAGATTAGGAGTAGGAGTAAGAGTAGGTTAGCTTAGTTTGGTAGGTAGGTAGTTAGATTAGATGTAATTTTAAAATTTCAGTGTTCATCCTCTCCAACTCTGGCGAACTCCTTGAGTTCGCCAGAGCTTTAATCTTATCTTTTTAACTCACTATCCACCTTCCATTAACCCTCACAATCACTTCTAGCACATTTAATTGATCATCTAATCGCCTAATTCACATTTCACCTCCACCGACTACTATCACTATCCATGGAGACAGTAGTGGGCTTAATTCCACCTTCATAGGGTCTTTCATCATCTATCCATCATTTATGGACCCTAATCGACACTATAATACATAGAAATATCACATATAAATTAAACACCCAATCTTAATTAAGTTCTTGAGCTCGCCGTCAATGGCAGCTCAAGAGCAGTTCAAACTATTAATTAACTATATAATTATGGCTGCTATTATCTGTTGACTTGTTTTAACTGCTCAATTGAGTGGTTAAACAAGTCCTGAGCTTATTTCAAATCATATTTTTAAAGAAATCAATTCACTATCAAATCTTACATATAAAGAGACAAATGAAGAATTAAATGTGATACTGAGGTTCCTTGCAACCTCAAGATCCTTTTTATATTAAAAATGGTAAGTTTTCATAATCTATACACAGATTACATATTTTCTGGACTCACCGGAGCTCCGACGAGCTCCGGCGAGCCAAATTTGTGCTTCAACCTCTAAAATTTGTTGGGAAGCTCCAGAATGGTCTAATGTGGATGACTGATTGCTCTGAGGATGATTCTTTGAGGATTAAGTGTGTGGAGCTGTAGAATGAAGTTCATCTTCTCCAACTCCGGCGGAGTTGGAGAAGTCTGATAAAGAGATATAAGAAGAATTTAAGGAACTCAGAAGCTGTTTAAACTCTTAGAATACTGTAACAACTTCTGAGTCTTTCTGACGAACAAACACATTTTGAACCTCAGGCGGCAAGCCTGAAACCCTAGGAATATTAGTTAGAACACTTATATGAAGATCGAAATAAGTTTCTGAGGTTGAAAAGACTCTAATTGAGGCTTTAATTTCTGGGGAGAAGGCTTTGAACAGAGAGTCAAACTTGAGGCCTTATAGTCAAACATGAGTTTGATATTCTGAATCTGAGCTCAATCTGAGGAATTGATGAGTTTAAATGGATTCTAAGATCTTCTCGAATGATCTGAGAGAGAATAAAGTGAGCTCAGATGATTTATTGTGTGTGAATTTGAACTCTGACAATTTGGGTTACTTTTGAACCCAAACGTACAACAGTGCCATTTTGTTGAAATATGAACTTGAATCCTGCCTAGTTAAGTCTATTATAACCCTTAGAATTAGTTTAAATCAATTAGAAACATTCCTAAGTGTCTATGTACCTATTTCAGTCTGAAAATTTCAAACTCTGAATCTTTCAGAGAAGTGTAGAACTTCTCTACTAGTCCTGAAGGCCTTCTGAACTTCAATACTACTTTAACAGATGTAGAATAATATTTAGAACCTATACAGACCTTTAAATGATAGAGAAAAGTCCATCTGAGGACTCTGTGAAGTTAAAAACCATTTCCAGGCGTAAATAACTCGTAGGAACCCCTGATTTATCTTTTAAATTAGAGAGGAAAACATCCTCTAATCCTTAAATTGACCCTGCAATTGTGTAGATCTATTTTAGAGCTTTCTAACAAACATTAAATCACTTGAAACGGAGCTCTGAGCTGGGAGATATCATTGATTGAAGTTTGGTCTGGAAGGGGTTATGATAGTCCCACATCGTTAGTTTCTGAGCATGCACATGGAGATAAAATGATTTTGTTACATGGGCTTACCAGTCGTCAGTGCTCAGTGCACCGGTTACCAATCTGATTATCTGAGCATTTTGAACATTCTGAGCATGTGCATGTGTGTGTGCGGGCTTGTGTGCCTGCGGGTGTGCGGCCGAGTAGGCGTGAGCGAGTGTTCTCTGGGAGGGTGAGGCTTGGGAGGCTGGGTTGAGCCGAATTGGCTCGAGACTATGAATCGAAATGAAATAAACCAAAATCAAACCTAATTGAGATTATGCGAGGATCGAGTAGGGTCTAGTCCCACCCTGGTCTCAGGGTGCTGTGTATCCTTGAAAGGACCTCGCCGCAAATAATATAATTTTTGGTTAAAAAGAAAAGAAAACCAGTTCAACTGATGGTTCAAAAGAAAGCTTAAGGAAAAGAGGAGCCGCTGAAGGTTATGGTTAAGTGTTAGCTGAAGGTGCTAAGGAAGCAAAGGAAAGAAAGAAAGAACAGGCACTAAGGAAGGACAAGACCAAGGAACAAAAGGAAAAGACTAAGGGAAGAAAAGGAGAAGGTAGAAACAGAACAGAAGAAGAAAGGTACGAAAGAGAGCTCGAGATAGAGAATAAAAGGAAAAAAAGAGAAAGAAAGAGAGAAGAAGAGAGAGGCTGAAGACTTAAAAGGAATTGTTTTACTTGCATTAATTTTTGTTCTTAATAATTGTAATAAAGCATGTTTTAATTGAACAACTTTTAATTTCCTTAATTTCTTTTCAAATAAAATTGGAAAACTAACATGTTTATTTGTTAATAAAGTACATCATTTAAGTAAATATGTTTTTCATATGGAATTTTGTAAATTCTTTATAGTTTAAACATTTTGGCAAAATTCAAGTTTTAAAATCAAACTAGTTATACCTCCTAAACTTATAAAGGAAAATAAAAGAAAATTGGTGAATTAGAGAAAAATTATACCTCCCAGTGAACGACCTGGACTCAACCATTAAAAATTTCTAAAATGTTAGGTTAATTCGACACTATACTACACAATCAACACAACCTCGAGTTAACCTAAGTGACTTTTTCTACTCTTAATTAAGTAAAATTAACTTAATTACTGAGTTGAGTGTAAAAGTACGCATCATTTTAATGATGCCATTGCCGGGGAGGTAATAATTTGCCTCAGTCACTCATCAAAATATTCCCTGGCATTGCTTCGTCTAACGATCACATACATCCCGAAGTGGTAAGTGAAAGTGGTTTTCTTGGTCCTCTGGATGGATTGTCACCTGGTTATAACCAGAGTATCCAACAAAAAAGCAGAAGAACCTATTTCCCACTAGTTTCACGAGGATCTGATCAATAAACTGGAGTGGGAAATGATCTTTCTTCGTGGAGGAATTGATTCTTTTGTAATCAATGCAGACTCTCCACGAGTTCGCTACATGGGTCGGCATGATTTCTCCGATTTTAGTCGTGATAATGGTGAGTTCGGCCTTCTTAGGCACAACCTGGATTGGACTCACCCACCAACTATTGAAGATCGCGTAGATGATCCCTACATCTAACCACTTAATGATCTCCTTTTTCACGACCTCCTATAGATTAGGATTTAAATGCCTCTGCATTTCACGGGAAGGTCGTGTGCCCTCTTCGATGTAGATACGGTGTGTGTAGTAAGAGGGGTTGATACCAATCAAATCATCGAGAGTCCATCAATGGCTCTACGAGGTTGCTGGAGAACAGTAATCAGATGGGATTCCTGGTCAGGTGTTAGTCTGGAGTTGATAATCACAGGAAACATCTGATTGGAACCCAAAAAGATGTACCTCAGATGGTCGAGAAGAGCCTTGAGTTCTAGAACGGGGTTATCAGCAGCAGCAGGCAGTTCAGGGTGTGTGTCAGGAGCAAGGGAAGGAGTTATGGTGTATCTAGATCAGGGTTAGACTCCTCTGATTGCGGGTTTTGATCTTCTTTTGATTGATCGGGAGTAATCAGGTTGTCCTCGATATACGGTTCATCAACCACAGCCTTGATACCACATATTTGTTCTATAACACCGCAATTGATCCCTTGTTGGGCCTTAAAGATGTCAATTTTCAATGTTTTGTTACTGAATTTTAGTTCAATTTGGCCCTCCTCACAGTTTATATTGGCCATAATTGTGGCCAGAAAGGGTCTCCCTAGTATAATTGTTCTATTCCTTGGGTTTTCAGGTGAATCCATGTCCAAGACTATAAAATCCACCAGGAAATAGAAATCCCGTATCCTAATGATGACATCCTCAAGTACAACTTTACGTGACTTAATAGATCGATCAGCTAACTGCAATGTCACCTCTATCTATTTAAGCTCAGATTCTTCAAGATGGTCAAGGAGAGATGTAGGTATCAGGTTTATGTAGGCACCTAAATATAATAAGGCTCTGTCGTATTTGGTGTCACCAATGGTACATGAAATCATGGAAGTACTTGGGTCTTTAGCCTTAGGTGGCAGTTTGCTCAAAATTACAGAGCTGGCTTGCTCTGACAGTACTATCGGACTCCCACTTTTGGTTCGCGGCTTACGCTTTGGTTTACGCACATCCTTCAGAAATCATGCATAAGTCGGTACGTGGTGGATTGCATCTATCAAGGGGATGTTTATACAGGCCTATTCAAAGAGTTTGAGCAGATCCTCCTTAGGAGCCACGGGTATAGTTATCCTCTATCCCTTGGTCAAGGCCTTGGGAAATGAAACCTTGGTTGGTTCCACTAGAATAGGTCCAGGTTCTTAATCTAGGACAGGAGTGTCCTGGATAACTATCCTAGGGCTTGGGTTACTACCAGGCTTAGAATGGCTTGGATAAGGTGGGTCTTGAGTTGCTTTACCACTATGGGTTGTTACAGAGTTTAGTCCTGCCTGGTTTTGGTTTGGGGTTGGTAAAATAGGTGGCTGCTACTGAAATCCCACATAAGATGTCGAAGCTTCCATCCCGTCGGGTGATGGAACAGAAGAGGCCAGATAAATCATGTGAGCTTGGCTTGGATTTGGGTTCATAAGGCACCTCTGGTTTGGCACGTTATTAGGATCGGTGGAGGTTACGAACGGAGTGTGCCAGGTTGGCGGGAATTTTCCATCTGGGCAAGTTGATTGCAAACCTCTGTGATCTCATCCTTGTGCTATTTTTGTATAGCCGCATTCGTCTTCTGAATGTCAGCCAGAGTTTGAAGGATAAGAGTCATTTGATCAACTTGGTTTGGCCCAGATTGATAGGTGGGGTTGGACAGAGGCTGAGGTGGCTGGTATGGAAGAGGATCGTGTGGACGGGGTTGATAAGGTGGTCTTTCATTCTGAGTATTTACCACCCACAGGAAGTTGGGATGATTCTGCCATCCAGGGTTATAGGTATTGAAGAATGGGCCATTCTAGACGGTGTTGAGGTCCTCACAGGTCTGAGGAACCTCAGGAAAATCAGAGTATGAGGGCCCCCAACTAGAGTAGGTTGGATCGGTGTTTCCTCTGGTCCTAGAGTTAGATGGAGGTGGATACGAGTCCATCCCCTGAGAAAATCGATGATAGATGTTTTGCATAGTTTCCCTCCCAAGAGGTGGCTGTGCAAACGGGTTTTGCGCAGAGGTGGCTCGGTGTAGATGTTGAGTCAGTTCGTCCACCATCTTCTATATGATGAAGACCTTGTCCAATCGACCAACCATCAGTTCCATGTCGATGGATTCAAACAGGTCCTGCGTCTCATGTGCTACCCTCGGATTTGTCGATGTGCAGGCATTCATCTAGTCGAATAAGCCCATGGAGTCATTATTGATGGAGTTCTCGCACATATTCTCGAGAATCTTTAACACAGTGTCTTCGTGTTGACTAATTGCACAGCAAAAATACACCTGCAATTATGCCGTCTTGTGCTATTTCCTAGCAACACCAGTGCATATTAGGTATCCATAGTCGCATTTGTAAAAATACACGCATGCATGAATTAATTGAGTGGGGAAGAGAGTGAAATAAATGGCCTTGCAATTAACATTTTCTCCTCAAGTGCTACTTTGCAAAATTCACCATTTTTTATTTTTTATTTTATTTGACTTTGAAATTCTTCTTCCCGCTACTGCAAGACATGGCCTCTTCTTCCTCACGCCATGCTCTGCACAGCAGCCTGCCAAGCCATGCAAGCCACTCCCTGCAGCCGCATGCACAGCCAGGGCAAGGCTGTGCATGCTTTCTTCTTCTATAAAAAGAGCTTGGCTCCTTCTTGCAAAGGAGAGCCTGGTCCTCACAAAAAAAAAGCACACAGTAGCTTCTCTTCTCCTTCCAGGCCGTCCCCTCGCCTCTCCCTCCATATGCAGGCCCTCCTCCTCTAAGGAGACACTCTGCGGGCAGGAGCACCTCACAGTGGTGCACAACCACCAATGTGAGTCCACCACCGCCTAGCTCATCAGAGAGCCGGTGAGCGTGGTCGTATTCCCTGTTTCAACTTTCCATGCCATTTCCGCCATTACCACAAAGCTTCAAGCTTTGAAGCTCAATCGGCCACCGCACGCCCCTACAGCAGCCGGCCAAGCCCCCAGCAGCAGCAGCAAGGCGGCAGCAGCGCACGCAGGCCTCCAGCACGTGCATGCAGGCACCCTCACCTTCCGCTTCTTCACGTACGCCCACCTCTCCACGTCCGCAACCAGCCGGCGCAACCCTTCCACGCGCACGCCAGCCGCAGGCCACCCGCACTCACAACACCATCCGCACCTGGTTGCGCGGCTCGCCCGGGCACTATAGCCACTATTCACGCGTTTCAACAGAACACTGTGGCTACAGTGGGGTGACCGGTAAGTTTCTGTAACGAACGCGTGCCCCAGACGTCTTTTAAGACGTTTGGGAGGTGGCCCAGACGTCGTACCAAACGTCTGGGATCACATCCAGACGTCTGACTAGACGTCTGGGATCGTTTCCAGGGAAATTAAGGGATTTCCAGGCGTCTGGAAATCCCTTAATTTCGACACGCACGGGTCGTCTGCGCGCCTGAGCGCGTAGACCGGATATTTGCTTATTTCCTCTTTCTCTGCGGCTGCAGACACTTGCTGCGTCCTCTCTCTCCTCCTCACGTGGCCTTAAAAGGCCATGCACTCCCTCCCGTCGTCTCCACCATCTCCTCCCTCTTCTCCTTCAGCCAGTGAGCGTGAGCACGAGCACGAGGGCGGCAGCGGCGGCCGCAGTGAGCACGGAGGAGGTGCGGCGTGAGAGAGCGGAGCTCTGCCGTGAGGGTGAGCTCACCGGGGCTGCTAGGGCTGGTCGGCGGAGGGCGCGGGGGGCACGGAATGACGTAAGAGGGACTGTTGCAGTCTGAGCAGTAGGTCCGCGAGGTGCGAAGCGGGCGGCGTCGCGAGCGGAGGCCAGGTGGCGCCTTGATTCTGGAAAAATTTCCAGAATCAAACGTCTGGGTTGATAGCTAGACGGCGAGGGCGACGTCTGGAAGACCTTCCAGACGTCTGAAAGGTGAGTTTTCCGTCTTCTTCTTCCTTCCTGTCGACTGACCGTACTGAGGGAGGGAGATGGGTGTGCACAGGCTCGGTGATTCGCCATCCAACGGGAAGCAGACATCTGGCTGTTGTACCAGACGGCGGGAGCGACCTCCAGACGTCCGGGGTGACCATCGGACGTCTGGGAGCTAGGCCAGACGTCCCCGCAGACTTCTGGACGTCTGGGAAACCACGCTGAACAGGTAATTCTCTGATCCGCTTTTTAAGACGTCTGGAAGAAGTTCCAGACGTCTGATTTTGCACAGTGTCGTCGTTTTCGACCCGTTTTGGGCCCGTTCGGGTTCCGTTTTCCGCGATTCGAGTTACGTTCTTTTCAGAATTAATTCCTCTACCCGTCTACAGTAGCTATACACTATTTTGAGACACTCCTTGTGTTTGATCCTTGTGCTAGGACCTCGTTCAGTAGCAGTCTTGGGAGTCGCGGAGGCATGCGGGATTCCCGATCACGCCCCCATTACTCCCATTGTACCTGGTAGAGTGGTTTTAAGTTATTAATAAAATCTGTTGAAGTATGGAACCATGACTAGAACCTAGGACATTGCATGAATCCTAGGAATGAGAAATATATTGAATGATAGCTCCTAGGTGTTGCATGAATCCTAGGGCTGGAAAACTAGATTGTATGATAGATCCTAGGATATGATATGAATCCTAGGATGGAAAAACTAGTGGAATGTATAATACTGCAGTCTTGGAAAATGGAAAGGAATATAAAGCTGCCTGTAAATTGAATTAACAGCTGCCTGTTATGAATAAAGAAACATGATTGAGATCATGGTTTGTAAGAACGTGAAACTGGAAAGTGAAACATAAGATGTTCTGAGATTAAAGAGCTGGAACCCTACGGGGAATTAGGAGTGGAACTCCTGGCAAGAGAAAGGAATGGAACTGAGATGTAGTTTTGTATTGTCTCTTGGGTACGTAGTACCAAGGGAAGTACCTGTACCTGTTTAGTGCAGAGTGGGGCCAGCCACCCTAGGGACCCGGGGTTAGGACCAGCCTCTCTGTACCAACGTGCTGGCCCTCGTGTATGTAGTACCGAGGAGAGCTACTAGTGTTAGGAGAGCACTAGCTACCCCACGGGCCTCGGGGTTCTGCTAGCCTCCTTCACCGACTTGTTAGGTCCACTGGGGCAAACCAGGGTAGTCAGGCGAGGGTGCGCGGACTGTGGAGGGGCAAGGCCCCAATTTGGTTACTGTGGAGGGGTTGGACCCCTGTTACTGAGAGGGCTCTGCCCTGGACTGGTTCCGTGCTGTGCTTTGGGCGCACCCATTAACGGAAACGACTGACCGCGTGCCAGTACAGGTAAGCTACCTGTGCGTTTATCGCGCGTGCCATAGCCACCGTTATGTCTATCAGTGACCTTGGGGTGGTTGACTGTGGGTAAGATCACCACGGGGGACTCTCCCGGCCAGGAGAGCACCGCGAGCTACTTCTACTTTTTGGAAAAGACTGCAATCAAGATCGTTCCCACGAGGAACATTCGAGATCAAGTAAAAGATATGAGGAATAAATGAAATAGTGAGACAATTGAAAGATGTGAATAAAGAAAGTAATAGAACATAATAGCTACTGTACACTCTACTGTTGTCTTTAGTTTTAGTTGCCACTCTACTCAACGTTTTGCTGACGTGTTACACTCGTTACCATTTTCAGGACCAAGTGTTGAGCAGCCAGGGTCAGCGGCTGCAGAGGACGCTGGGCCGAGTAGGGTCCAGTAGAGTTATCACTGTCTTTTGTACCTCTTTGTTTCCGTTATAGTGAGTAGTTCTTGTTTCCGCTGTACTTTTCTTTACCTGCAGTTCCTGTTATATGATAAATGTTGTTCTACTGTTGTGGTGGTATATACTGTAGTAGTTTCTTTCCTTACTGCTGTACTTTCTTACTGTTAGTTATATTCATGCTGAATGTGGTTTATTTTACTGCACTTTTGGTTACTTCCTCGTTGGACGACTAGGTCTTGGGATTAGTCGAGTCGGTCCGGTGCTCGTGTCTCGTAGGGACTCGGGAACCGGGTCGTTGTAAGATGGTATCAGAGCAAGGTCGTCCCGAGAAGTGAATCAACTGACTGGAAAATAACCAATTCACATGTTTATAGCTAGAGTAGCCACCACAACATATTTCTTGACATGAGCTCTTAGAAGTTTCGTTAGGTACCGTTTGTTTTGACGTTTTCGTTTTGTTTCGCGTCTCCTTGCAGGAGATGCCTCATCGCGGGACTGGCGAGACTGGCCGCGGGCACGGCCGAGGGCGAGGTTGGCGAGGTGGACGTGCTGTTGTTAACGTCTCGGTGGACCAGCCACCACTCCCGGGCATCCAGGCCCAGGACCTCGCCAGACTGATGCGAGATATTATACGAGAGGAGCTCCACCCACAGCCCCGAGCACCTCCTCCTGGGGCTGCAGAGGGGCAGTCCTCTGTGGGACCACGTGACGGACACGATGCTGGACACGAGGGAGGGGATGGGCCGCTGCCGCCCCCACCTTCCTATGACACTTCTGTACACGAGGCACCTTCGCCTGGACGTGCACCAGCACCTCCCCTACAGCGCCACTTCGAGCTTTTCGGACAGTTCCGGAAGCTGAAGCCCCCCTCCTTCAAGGGGGATGGGGACCCGACCGAGGCAGAGGACTGGCTTGAGCAGCTAGAGAAGATCTACGACACCCTTCGCCCCCCAGTGGAGTGCCGCATGGCCTTTGCCACGTACCAACTGGAGAGTGCGGCACACCGGTGTTGGAGGGTAGTCCGGGGACAGGAGAGGGACGAGCCGACGTGGGACCAGTTCGTCACCCTCTTTTGCGAGCAGTACTTTCCCCAGACGTAGCAGGACCAGAGGAGGCGGGAGTTCCACACTCTCCGCCAAGGGACAATGACTGTGAGCGCGTACCGCACGCGTTTCTTGGAGCTTTCCCGCTTTGCAGCGACAGCGGTAGCCACTGAGGAGGAGCGCCTTTGGAGGTTCACCGAGGGGCTCCGGCCTGCGATCCGGGGGTATGTCAAACCCCTGAAGCTGCCTACGTTTTCGAGGGTGGTAGAGGCAGCTATGACTTACGAGGAGACCAACCCGTCCGCGCGAGACACCGACGGCGGGCGGAAGAGGCCCTTTCAGCCAGACTTCTCACAGGGCCAGCGAGAACGGAGACACGTGGCGTCCGCAAGAGAGCCATCACATTGTGCAGGGCCATCAGTGGCCTTTGGGGGCCCTCGACAGGGGCCAGTCGCCAGCACTGGACCCCCGCCTAGTCGACAGCAGGGACCCACTGAGGGCGGGAGTCGGGTTCCCCTCTGCTAACAGTGTGGCCAGCCGGGCCACATCAGGAGGGACTGCCCATCTAGGGCAGGAGGTCAGCAGATACTCCCCGCGCAGAGCACTGGAGGGCACGCAGGAGGCCGTGGTTCCCAAGCGCGAGGAGGACAGCAGTCGCGGGGAGGGTACCGGCCAGCACCTACCCGTCCGACGCAGAGTGTGGCTGCTTCGTCCGCACCTAGAGCTGAGGGGCGTATCAACGCCCTAACACACAGGGACGCTAGAGCTTCGGGATCGATGGTAGCAGGTATGGTTTCAGTTTCCAGCAGACTCGTTTACACGCTTTTCGATTCCGACGCTACGCACTCGTTTGTCGCAGCCAGTTTCGCAGTTAGTTTGGACCAGGATTATACACTGTTAGAGAATCTGTTCGTAATCAGAGGTCCGAGTGGTCAGCTGTTTGTAGCTGAGGAGGTGTACACGGATTGCGAGGTCAGCATCGGGGGACATAGCCTACCAGCTGACCTGATTGTGATACAGATGGAGGACTTTGGAGTGATTCTGGGGATGGATTAGCTGTCCACTTACCACGCCTTGGTGGACTGTTTTGAGAGGAAGATCGTCTTCTCCATTCCGGAGTTGCCTTCTTTCGAGTTTCATGGACAGCCAGTGGACGGAGGTTTCAGGTGCATTTCGACACTTCGGGCGGCGAGACTTTTGAGCCAGGGGTGTGAGGGCTTCCTAGCTTGTGTGGTGGCAGAGCCCAGCCCCGTGGCAGACTTCCAGAGCATCCCGGTGGTCAGAGAGTACCCTGACGTGTTTCCAGACGAGTTACAAGGACTACCGCCCGACCGTGAGATTGAGTTTGAGATCTCACTTGTACCAGGGACCAGCCCCATCTCCACCGCGCCATACAGGATGGCACCGCTTGAGGTGCGACAGCTCAAGTCTTTGTTGCAGGACCTTCTGGAGAAAGGTTTCGTGAGGCCAAGTGTGTCTCCCTGGGGAGCCCCGGTACTGTTTGTGAAGAAGAAGGATGAGACCCTACGTCTTTGTGTGGACTACCGACAGCTGAACAGGGTCACCATCAAGAACAGATATCCGCTGCCGAGGATCGACGATTTATTTGACCAGTTGCAGGGTGCCACGGTGTTTTCAAAGATAGACTTGAGGTCTGGATACCACCAGTTGAGGATCAGGGAGACCGACGTCTCCAAGACAGCTTTCCGCACCCGGTACAGACACTACGAGTTTTTGGTCATGCCGTTTAGGCTGACCAATGCCCCCGCTGCTTTCATGGACCTGATGAACCAGGTGTTTAGACCGTACTTGGACCAGTTCGTGGTGGTTTTCATAGATGATGTACTCATCTATTCTAGAGATCGGAAGCAGCACGGACAGCACTTACGGATGGTTTTGGACACTCTGAGGCGACGCAGGCTGTACGCCAAATACAGCAAGTGCGAGTTCTGGTTGAGGGAGGTGACCTTCTTGGGTCATGTGATCTCTGGAGACAGCCTGGCGGTGGACCCAGCCACGGTCGAGGCAGTGCTCAGGTGGGAGAGACCGCGTTTAGTCACTGAGATCCGCAGTTTCCTGGGACTAGCTGGCTACTGCAGACGGTTCATCAGAGGATTTTCGCAGATTGCGCGTCCTATGACACAGTTGACCCAGAAGGACGTGCCTTTCACTTGGACAGATGCCTGTGAGGCGTGTTTTCTGGAGCTGAAGGAGAGGTTGACCTCGGCTCCCGTGCTCACCATTCCTGACAGTAGTGGCGGGTTCGTTGTGTACACGGACGCTTCCTTGCAGGGGTTAGGAGGTGTGCTCATGCAGAGGGGTCACGTTGTCGCTTACGCTTCGCAGCAACTGAAGCCCCATGAGCATACCTACCCTACCCACGACCTAGAGTTGGCAGCTGTTGTCTTCGCGCTGAAGACCTGGAGGCACTATTTGTACGGTGAGACCTTCGATATTTTTACAGATCACAAGAGCCTCAGGTATATTTTTGACCAGAAGGAGCTCAACATGAGACAGAGACATTGGTTGGAGCTCCTGAAGGACTACGACTACAGCATCTCCTACCACTCGAGAAGGGCCAACGTGGTGGCTGACACCTTGAGCCGTAAGGCGCCCGCACACTTAGCCAGTCTACAGTTACAGAGTTGGAGCCTTTTGGAGGAGGTGGGCAGTTGGCGACCTCTAGAGTTACGAGGGTACTATGGGGCAGTGACGGTGACACGGCAGACTAGGCCAGAGCTGATGGACCGCATCATCACAGGATAGATGGCCGATCCGTACTTGCAGTCTCTGCGCGACAGAGTACTGTCAGGAGATCCAGGGGACTTCTCTTTCACAGACTAGGTGCTACGCTTGAGGGGACGGTTGTGCGTTCCCAGAGACGAGGAGCTGTTGAGAGAGCTCCTGACTGAGGCACACGGTTCCAAATTCACCATACATCCCGGAAACACGAAAATGTACCACGACTTGAGACGCGAGTTTTGGTGGAGAGGGATGAAGCGGGATGTGGGTGAGTTCGTGCAACGGCGCTTAGTGTGCCAACAAGTGAAAGCCGAGCATCAGAGCCCTGCAGGGCTGCTTCAGCCGCTTCTAGTGCCAGAGTGGAAGTGGGAGAGCATCACCATGGACTTGGTGGTGGGCTTACCTGTTGCCCAGCGGGGACACGACGCAGTCTGGGTAATAGTGGATAGACTGACGAAGACAGCGCGATTCTTACCGATCCGAGTCACTTTGGGACCAGCACAGTTGGCATAGAGGTATATCCGTGATGTGGTACGACTACATGGAGTTCCGCGGGAGATCGTATCCGACCGGGATACCCGCTTTACATCCCAGTTTTGGGCTGAGTTTCAGCAGGCCTTGGGGACGAGGTTGAGGTTTAGCACGGCTTAGCAACCCCAGACGGACGGACAGTCTGAGCGCACGATACAGACACTTGAGGACCTTTTGTGTGCCTGTGTACTGGACTGGAGGGGCTCTTAGGAGGAGCACCTGCCCCTGGTAGAGTTTGCATACAACAACAGTTATCACTCGAGCATTGGCATGGCTCCCTACGAGGCTCTGTACGGACGGAAGTGTACGGCACCCTTGAGTTGGGTTGAGGTGGGGACCAAGTGGTAGGTTGGCCCCAGGTTGATCCGGCAGAGTCAGGAGGTAGTTGAGCAGATCCACAGATGACTCCACACTGTCAGGAGCAGACAGAAGAGCTATGCGGATCGGAGACGCAGAGAGGTGCAGTTTGAGGTTGGGGACCATGTCTTCCTTCGTGTTTCGTCCATGAAGGGCTTACAGCGGTTTGGGGTGAGAGGGAAGCTCGCGCCGAGGTTCGTGGGGCCCTTTGAGGTCCTGGACCGGGTTGGACCCGTTGCTTACAGACTTGCCCTTCCCCCGCAGCTTTCTGGTGTGCATGACGTATTCCACGTGTCCAACCTCAGGAAGTACGTAGCCGATTCCAATCACGTACTGAGTCATGAGAGCGTCGAGGTGAGCGACGACCTGACCTACCCCGAGCGGCCAGTGCAGATTCTAGACCGAGCCGTCCGCTGTTTGAGACGAAAGCAAGTACCCCTGGTAAAGGTTTTGTGGAGGAGCCAGCGGTACGAGGAGGCTACCTGGGAGCCTGAGGCGGCAATGCGGGAGCGGTACCAAGAGCTTTTCGCGGGTACATCTTTTCAGACCGGCTTCGATCCTCTTTGAGTTTGTTATGGTTATTTGGACATCTTTTCCCACACCCTAGTTGGCGCAAGTTTCGGGGATGAAACTTCCTTTGAGTTTGTTATATTGCAACGAACGCGTGCCCCAGACGTCTTTTAAGATGACTGGGAGGTGGCCCAGACGTCGTACCAGACGTCTGGGATCGTTTCCAGATGTCTGGAAATCTGTTAATTTCGACACGCGTGAGCCGTCTGCGCGCCTGAGCGCGCAGACCGGATATTCGCTTATTCCCTCTTTCTCTGCGACTGCAGACACCTGCCGCATCCTCTCTCTCCTCCCCGCGCAGCCTCAAAAGGCCACGCGCTCCCTCCCGTCGTCTCCACCGTCTCCTCCCTCTTCTCCTTCAGCCAGTGAGCGTGAGCGCGAGGGCGGCAGCGGCGGCCGCAGTGAGCGCGGACGAGGTGCAGCGTGCGAGAGTGGAGCTCTGCCGTGAGGGCGAGCTCGCCGAGGTTGCTAGGGCGCGGAACGGCGCAGGAGGGACTGCTGCGGTCTGAGCAGCAGGCACGCGAGGTGCGCCGTGGGCGGCGTCGCGAGCGGAGGCCGGGTGGCGCCCTGATTCAGGAAAAATTTCCAGAATCAGACGTCTGGGTTGATAGCCAGACGGCGAGGGCGACGTCTGGAAGACCTTCCAGTCGTCTGAAAGTTCAGTTTTCCATCTTCTTCTTCCTTCCTGTCGTCTGACCGTACTGAGGGAGGGAGATGGGTGTGCGCAGGCTCGGTGATTCGCCATCCAACACGAATCAGACGTCTGGCTGTTGTACCAGACGGCGGGAGCGACCTCCAGACGTCCGGGGTGACCATCGGACGTCTGGGAGCTAGGCCAAACGTCCCCGCAGACTTCTGGACGTTTGGGAACCACGCTGAACAGGTAATTCTTTGATCCACTTTTTAAGACGTCTAGAAGTTCCAGACGTCTGATTTTGCACAGTGTCGCCGTTTTCGACCCGTTTAGGGCCCATTTGGGTTTCGTTTTCCGTGATTCGAGTTGCATTCTTTTCAGAATTAATTCCTCTACCCGTCTACAGTAGCTATACACTGTTTTGCGACACTCCTTGTGTTTGATCCTTGTGATAGGACCTCGTTCAGTAGCAGTCTTGGGAGTCGCGGAGGCACGCGAGATTCCCGATCACGCCCCCATTACTCCTGTTGTACCTGGTAGAGTGGTTTTAAGTTATTAATAAAATCTGTTGAAGTATGGAACCATAACTATAACCTAGGACATTGCATGAATCCTCGGATTGAGAAATATATTGAATGATATCTCCTAGGTGTTGCATGAATCCTAGGGCTGGAAAACTAGATTGTATGACAGATCCAAGGATATGACATGAATCCTAGGATGGAAAAACTAGTGGAATGTATAATACTGTAGTCTTGGAAAATGGAAAGGAATATAAAGCTGCCTGTAAATTGAATTAACAGCTGCCTGTTATGATTAAAGAAACATGATTGAGATCATGGTTTGTAAGAACGTGAAACTGGAAAGTGAAACATAAGATGTTCTAAGATTAAAGAGCTGGAACCCTACGGGGAATTAGGAGTGGAACTCGTGGAAGGAGAAAGGAATGGAACTGAGATGTAGTTTTGTACTGTCTCTTAGGTACGTAGTACCAAGGGAAGTACCTATACTTGTTTAGTGCAGAGTGTGGCCAGCCACCCCAGGGACCCGGGGTTAGGACCGGCCGCTCTGTACCGACTTGCTGGCCCTCGTGTACGTAGTACCGAGGAGAGCTACTAGTGTTAGCAGAGCACTAGCTACCCCACGGGCCCCAGGGTTCTGCTAGCCTCCTTCACCGACTTGTTAGACCCACTGGGGCAAACTAGGGTAGTCAGGCGAGGGTGCGCGGACTGTGGAGGGGCAAGGCCCCGGTTTGGTTACTGCGGAGGGGTTGGACCCCTGTTACTGATTGGGCTCTGCCCTGGACTGGTTCCGTGCTGTGCTTTGGGCGCACCCGTTAACGGAAATTACTGACCACGTGCCAGTACGGGTTAGCTACCTGTGCGTTTATCGCGCGTGCCGTAGTCACCGTTACGTCTGTCAGTGACCTTAGGGTGGTTGACTGAGGGTAGGATCACCACGGGGGACTCTCCTGGCCAGGAGAGCACCACATGCTACTTCTACTTTTTGGAAAAGACTGCAATCAAGATTGTTCCCACGAGGAACATTCGAGATCAAGTAAAAGATCTGAGGAATAAATGAAATAGTGAAACAATTGAAAGATGTGAATAAGGAAAGTAATAGAACATAATAGCCACTGTACACTCTACTATTGTCTTTAGTTTTAGTTGCCACTCTACTCAGCGTTTTGCTGATGTGTTACACTCGTTACCTTTTCCAGGACCAGGTGTTGAGCAGCCAGGGTCAGCGGTTGCAGAGGACGCTGGGCCGAGTAGGGTCCAGTAGAGTTACCACTGTCTTTTGTACCTCTTTGTTTCCGTTATAGTGAGTAGTTCTTGTTTCCGCTATACTTTTCTTTAGCTGAAGTTCATGTTATATGATAAATGTTGTTATACTGTTGTGGTGGTATATACTATAGTAGTTTCTTTCCTTACTGTTGTACTTTCTTACTGTTAGTTATGTTCATGCTGAATGTGATTTATTTTACTGCTCTTTTGGTTACTTTCTCGTTGGATGACTAGGTCTTAGGATTAGTCGAGTCGGTCCGGTTCTCGTGGCTCGTAGGGACTCGGGAACCGGGTCGTTACAGTTTCTCACTTATTCGGTCACCAGGCGCGCCGCAACCGGCCTTCGCATGCACCCGCGTCCCGCCCCGCATCCCGCTCCAGTGCCTGCAAGCGCGTCTGCGTGCGATCCTCTGCCTACGCCCGTTCCCGCCCGTGCCTTCGCCCGTGTGCGATAGTCTGCCCGCTCCAACCGCTTCGCGCAAAGTGGTGCGCTGCGTACCTTCCTCCGTGCCCACTTCCCTGCATGCGCGTGCCTCTCGATGTGCCTACGCACCTGCACGCGCATGTGGATCACCAGATGATGCTCCTCTGCTGCAGATTACATAACGCCTGTTCCTTCACTCCAACGGGAAGCTCTCCCTCTCTCTCTCTCTCTCTCGCAACACTCTCTCACTCTCTCTCTGCCGACACTTACACACACACACTCACACTCTCATACACACACACACACACACCTATACTCTACTTTATACATATATATATATACGTACATATATATATTTAGATATATATATATACACTTATATACATATATATATATACATATATCTATACATATATTAGTACTTATATTACTATGTACTAGTCTATAAACATACATACATATATATGTATATATCTATATACTTATATGTATATATACACATATATACTTACATATATACATATATTTATATACATAAATATATATATACATATATCTATATATATATTATTACGTATATAACTAAGTATAAGTATAGATACATATATATATATATACATATATACAAACCTACTTTTACATATATATGTATCTATACAAATATACATACATATATACATATATATCTATTTAACCATATATACATATATATATATACATATCCATCTACATATGTCTATATATACATATATTGCTATATACATATACATATATATATATATCTATACATATATCTATCTATACATATATTTACATACCTATATATATATACATATATATATACATATATACATATATAAGTACACATATACCTATATAGTTATAACCATATATATACATATAGATATATATAGTTACATATATACATAAATATTTTCATATGACTTACCATACGTGGTATCGCGGGAAAATCTACACCAGTTGCTGATATTCCCTAATACACTCGTACAGAAAGCGTGTTCGCATTCATCCTCCACCAATCCAACTTACATGCGGCACTTCGTCCTGTTGGTTGCGTCTTTTTAGACGATGACCAACTCAACACCGTGCTACACTCCATCTCTGCCTCCACCCCCCCCCTTTATACATATATAATATATACATATATATTTATATACTCTATTTACTTTATTTTTGCTTCTCTTTCCTACCAGTAAAAAGATAAAAAGATATATAAAAGAGAAAAGATAATTCTTGACTTGCAGGTACTCAGTCTTGCGAATAGCGAGACCAATTTTGGAACGCTGATTTGGCTCAAAGCCAAGAACCTGATTTTGACGGTGTGCCTCAAGGACAAGGATTATCAGAAAAAAATCTAAATAGAAAAAACACCAAAAACACAATAAATGAACGGAAGAGATTCGTTGTAGGAAAGGTGTAGAAACTTCACTTCTAATCTCACTTCCCTGTGTTCGACCCTGGGCCTAAAAGTGACCAAGATAAAATCAAGTAGGCTAGGTAAAAAAAATTTGTAAAGAGATGGTTAGGCTCGATTTAGGTTAACTACTCTACACACTTCAAGGATAAAATCACCATATTAACACAACCTAACCGGGTCCCGACCACATCCATTTCAATGGCGTCGTTGCCGGGGAAGTGCGCCTTCAAGTATGTTTTTACTCCATTCTTGTAATTTTTCTCTTCTCACACCCTTCTCTTCATGAGTGTCTCTATTTTTGGTGTGCAGGTAAACCTGTTGCAAGGAGAAGACAGGCAGACAAAGTCGGAGACGTGGACTTATCCAAGCTGGGAACGAGAACGTGAAGACACCGACATCGCACTAGAGCTCCACACACGTTGCTGCACAAGTAGGTCTTTCTTTCTTAGCAACCTTGGTTAACTTGTAACCTTAATAGAAAAGCTAAAAACTAAAAAACTAGAAAAACTTCTTCTATCGCTTGGGACAAGTGGATTAAAATTCACTTGTTTGATTGATTGCCTTTACTCCCACTGCTCCGGGATTTCTCGCCTTACTTCGCGTAGCGAAAATCCAAGAATCATGATTCTTGAATTTTTCGCCGTGTGAAGTATTCTTTGAGGCAAACAAAAAAAGATTGATTGCACCCCTCTTTGCCTCATTTATCTGCAATTCGGGATCACCTTTTTGGTGCGGAGACTTGGAATTGAGTTGATTCCAACCCCACCACAACTTTTCAACTTGCCTAAGATTCGATCCCGAACATTTCAACCCCAACAATATGATTTTCTTTTTCTTTTTGTTGAGCCTTGTGTGTGGAAATCATTCTAGTGATTAGGAGCACTTGAATTGAAGTGCTTTGGCTCCCTTTCACACTAATCTAAAATTGATTCGTGCATCCACACATAGAAATCTCCATTTTGGGAAGCCCATTGCATTGTAGCATGCATTAACCATTAGACATTGAAGAAGGGTTTGTTGGGCTTAGAAGAAAACTTGTATTCTCTCAAGAACCCGAAGATTGGTTGAATTGGTAATTCAGAGAAATCCTAAAATCCATACTACTTAAGGCTGAATTCTAAAAACCATTCACCAATTAAAACTTCAATTTGGGGAGATTTTCCCATTGCATGCTTGTTTTACACACTCTAAAAATCAATCACTTGGGCATTACCAGTAAATAATGCCCTTCACATTCCCGAAGCACTTGATCCTAAGCCTCTAACTAAAATTGGCAGTAACTTGACCCTTATTAAGGATTGGAGGTCTAGCTACCTGCGTGCAGTGCCTACGTGCTGGTGAGGGTTCCCGCATGCTATCGGGTGTCTAAGACTAGGGCAAACAGCCTTTCAATCTGGCCCGATGGTTCTGCGGTACTCGCATTCGGTTCCGTAGTTCGTGATAGTAGGTAACTTAGATCTTTAGGTCTAAGGGCACACTGTAGTGGTTAGGAATTTGATTGAATTGATTTGTCATCAAGTGTACCTTTGCGGTGTCATTTCTCTCATCTCTTTTCCCTTCTTATCTCCCCAATTCTTCCTACAGTAGTGCATGTTTGGGAGGAGGTCACAAAACCCTGAACTGTTTGAATTGCCTGATAAATTTAGAAAAGAAGCTGAATCGCCCTCCTCCTCCACAAACATGGCTGCACACCCACCCCCAAATCTCGAAGGAGGAAACCGCCCTCAAAATCCACCAGGTGGTGGAGCCTTAGATCCCATAACCCGCCTCCAAGCCCAAATGGAAATGTATAATGAACAAATTGAAGCCATTCGGGAAACATTGGAGGAAATGTAGAACCCTCACGAACGGGAGGAGACTAGGCCTCTTAGCTCCTATCAAAATCCCGCTGCTATAGAGACCATAGGACAAATTCAGGTCCCCATGGACAGGGATGAGTTTGAACTGAAACCTAATATAATTGGCCTAATAAATTTTCACTTCCATGGTCTTGCAAGTGAATATCCTTTTCTCCACTTGGAAGACTTAACCGAATTAGCTGAAACTGTTAAATCAAGAAATATCGGGTTACCTATAGTCCTCATGAAAATGTTCCCATTTTCATTGCGAGATAAAGCATCGCAGTGGTTATGCACCATTAGGAGAACCATCCACTCTTGGGAAGAGATGCGAACAGCGTTTCTCAAGAAGTTCTTCCCAATCGGGCGAACCAATGCGCTTCGTCATGCTATCACCTCCTTTACGCAACAAAACGGTGAACAATTTCATGAGGCAAGGGAGAGGTATAATGAACTCCTTAGGAAGTGTCCGCACCACGGTCTGCCTAAGTGGCATATAGCCTAGATTTTCTACTATGGGCTAAATGAGACTTTGAAGTACATTGCAGATGCTTCCTGCAGAGGGAATTTTATGAATAAAGACTAAAATGGAGCATTTGAATTGTTTGAAAATATGAGTGAAAACTCAATGAACAATGCTTCCATGTCGCCTTTAATCATACCATCTTGCCCCAAAATGTCCATGAAGTAGGCACGAGACCCTCCCATTCATCCACAGATCTTAGCCTTATCGCACAAAAATTGGATGAAGTCTCCATCGTGCAGAAGAAGTTGGACGAGCTTTTAGCCAACCTTGCCCTTTCTATGGCAAACACCCCCACTTCACCACTTCGTCACAATCCAAATTCTTCTAACACAAGCTTATCCAGAGAAACCCCGTAAGACCTTCCTTACCGAGTGTCGCACTGAGCAATTCGGTAAGTCATGTGGATCTGGCTTCTGTGAGCCAATATTTTGACACGGAGGACCAAGCCTCTGTGTGCTCGGATGCATATTTACATGCAGACACGTCTTCTGGCATAGAAGAAGCTTGCGCCCTAGGGAACAACTCGTTCTCTACAACATATAATTCAGGGTGGCAAAATCATCCAAACTTTGCATGGTCCAACAACTTGCAGCGCCAAAACCCCGCGGGTGGACTAATGCGACTGTTCGCACCCGTCATCCGAAGGGTCCAGTCAAATCCTATGGCGAATCCGACATCAGGCCCTTGCGTACCGCAAACCGAACCCGCATCAAGTCCTCTTGATAAATTGATGCGAATGATGACAGAAAAGTTAAAGCGCCATGAAGAGAACATGACCTCTCCTCAACGCCAATTGGCGCAGCAGAATGCTGAGATCAGTCAACTACACTTGGAGACTCGATCTCAGGGCACTCTTCCCACCCAACCTGTTCCAAACCTGCAAAATTTTATACCCCGTGGTCCTTAACCACAGGTACGACCTTCTCAGGGGTAGGTTAATCAGATTCTGCAAGCTCTGAGCATTCCACCGGGATTTCAGGCTAATCCCGCTGCAGCACTGCACTGTTATGTCCCTATTGCAAACCCTCCTCTGCCGTATGATCCCACTGGACCCGCATCGTCCAATGCTATCACTACGGGGAGCGGTAAGAAGACCATCGATCTACCTAGACCTGATCCTGGCCCTTCTTCTTCATCGCACTCTCATTCGGGATGCGCACCGCATTCACGCGAAGACCATACACCCAAATTGGTGCCAGAATCAGTTCCATTCCCTGAGGCTCTACTGAGGGAGCCAAAAGGCAAAAAGAAAGGTACACAGGCCTTTGATAACCTGCATAATTTGTTCAGGGATGTAGAAATCAAGGTACCCTGCTCGAGGCTATCGACCACATATCTACTGTCACCCAATTTTTCAAGGACTACACAACACCCAAGCGACAATCAAAGAAAACTAAGAATCCAGTGGTTCTCTCACCTCAAGCGAGTTGTGCTATTCTGTCAAATCTACCACCGAAGCAGAAAGATCTGGCCACACAGCTTATTTCCTGTAGCATCCAAGGCTGCAATTTTAATCGTGCCCTACTTGATCTAGGATCTTCCATAAATCTCATACCAACCATCATGCTCAAAAAATTTTCCTTGGGAAATCTGAAACACACCCTTGTCACGTTATAATTGGCAGATCGTTCTGTCAAAATTCCGAAGGGTGTGGTGGAAGACATGGTGGTTAGGGTCAACAGTCTCTGTTTTCGAGTTGACTTTCTTATTTTAGATATGAAAGTTCCTATTTCACTTTCTGATTGTCCGAACATCCTTGGTCGACCTTTCTTGGCCACAGCCCGCGCCCATATCGACTGCAAGTCGGGCTATATTAAGATTGCTGTTGGATTCTGAAAAGCTCAAGCTTAACATCTTCAAGGCAGCCAAGAACTTTGATTGCGATTGTATCGAGGATGACACGTCTGACGAGGACATGGCCGTCAATGTGTGTATCGGACTAATTGGGACTTATTCTGACTACTGTGGATTACCGTAAACATTGACGACTGCCTGACCGACACATATTGCGACATTCCCCCATTCCTCCCTTGTCCCGTACCTTCTCCTGGCCAGACTTCTGACGAGGTTTTCTCCACTTCCCATACCTCGTGGTCTGAGTCATATCCAGGCAACTCACCACCGGTCCATGATTGCACCGCAAAAATACACCTACAATTGTGTCGTCTTGTGCTATTTCCTAGCATTACCAGTGCATATTAGGTAGACATAGTCTCATTTGTGAATATAGTCGCATGCATGCATTTAATCGAGAGGGGAGGAGAGTAAATAAATGGCCTCACAATTTACATTTTTTCTCAAGTGCATCTTTGCAAAATTCACCATCTTTTTATTTTACTTGATTTTGAAATCTCTTCCTGCTGCTGCAAGGGACAACACCTTTCTCCTCGCCCCATTCCCTGCTCAGGCCCTTCCCTGCGGCTTCCTCTCCCTGCCAAGCCATGCGCAAGCATGCACAGCCAGGGCATGGCTGTGCATGCTCCCCCCCTCCTCTATAAAACAGCCACGGCTCCTCCTTTGCAAGAGATAGCCTGGTCCTCCACACAAAAAACCCAGCAGCTTCTTCTTCTCCAGGCCACCGCCCTCTCCTCCCTCTCCCTCCACACGCTGGCCCTCCTCCTCCGAGGAGACACCCGGCGGGCAGGAGCATCTCACGGTGGTGCACAACCACCACCATGAGACCACCACTACCTAGCTCATCAAAGAGTCGGTGGGCATGCTGGCCTTCTTCCCTATTGCACCTTCCATGCCATTTCCGCCATTACCGCAATCTTCAAAGCTGTGAAGCTCCACCGGCCACCGCACGCTCTGCAGCAGCCGGCCGAGCCCCACAGCAGCAGCAACAAGGCGGCAGCAGCACACGTAGGCCTTCCACGTGCGCCTGCAGGTGCCCTTGCCTCCTCCTTCTCACTGCCCTCGCCTCTAGCTTCTTCACGCAAGCGCCCTATCACGCTCTCTCTTCTGCAACCGGCCACCGCGTGCCACTATAGCGGCCGGCCAAGCTTCCCGCGCACCGCAACCAACACTCATAGGCCACCACGTGCTCTATCGCACCCCTTTGCTCGCGACCCAGCCCTCCCCAAGTGCTCTGCCGTGAGGTTTCGCTCGCAAGCCACCAGCCGAAGCCACTCACCCGGCTGTCGCAATCGGCCTTCTCCCGCATGCGTGTATCGCCTCACGTTCTGCCAGTGCCCACCCGTGCGTCTGCGTGCGTCCGCATTGCCTGCACCCGCCCACTCCTTCTCCTGCTCCGTTCGCCCGCGTGTGCCTGCGAGCGCCCACTCCAGCCCTTCCGCGTAGCGTTGTGCGCAGCG
The DNA here is from genome assembly GCA_037157565.1 of Thalassia testudinum. NCBI lineage: Eukaryota > Viridiplantae > Streptophyta > Magnoliopsida > Alismatales > Hydrocharitaceae > Thalassia > Thalassia testudinum. Next base: position 17,015,496 of record JAZHRO010000063.1, read on the forward strand.
GTCCTCTCCAAGCCAACTCCCGTCTGTGTGCTGCGGCCTCTTCTCTCCGAGCGCATACGTGCCTGTGCGCACGCGTGGAAACCTTCAGACGACGCTCCACAGCCTCAGACGGCTTAACCATCCTCTTCTTCTCAGCAGCTCCCTCTCTCTCTCGCTCTCTCTTTCTCTCTCTCACAGCACTCTCTTTACCGACACTTACACACACAAACACTCACACTTCCACACACACACCTATACACTATTATATAAATATATATATATACATATACATATATATATTGATATATATACATATATTTATATACATATATATATATACATCGTATATATTTACATATATACATATACTTATATACATATATATATATATATACATATATCTCTACGTATATTATTACTTATATAACTATGTATTAGTCTATATACATATATCTATATACTTATATATATATATATACATATATACTTACCTATATACATATATGTATATACATATATATATATATATATATATATACATATATACACACCTACTTATACATATATATATATATAAATATACATACATATATACATATATATATATATCTAGCTACATATATCTATATATACAAATATTACTATATACATACACACATATATATATACATCTATATAGTATCATATACATACATATACATATAAATATATACATATATATATATATAGATCTATACATATGTCTATCTATACATATATTTATATATATATTTACATACCTATATATATATACATATACATCTATACATATATAACTACATATATATATGTACCTATATATCTATAACCATATATATATATACATATGGATATATTTACATATATACATATATATATATAGTTTCACAATATTTACCATATGTGGTATCGTGGGAATATCTGCACCAGTTGCTGATATTCGCCGATACACGCGTACAAAAGCATGGTCACATACATCTTCTGCCATCCATCCTACACTCCACGCGGCACCTCGTCCTATCAGTTGCATCTTTCTAGACGACGACCGACTCGACACTATGCTACACTCCATCTCCGCCTCCACCCCCACCCCTTTATACATATATAATATATACCTATATATATATACTATATTTACTTTATTCTCCTTCATGCCAATAAAAAGATAAAAAAAAACATTTATAAAAGAGAAAAGATAATCCTTGACTTGCAAGTACTCCATCTTGCAAATAGCAATACCCGTTTTGGAACCTTGTTTTGGCTCAAAGCCAAGAACCCAATTTTGAGGGTGTGCCTCAAGGACAAAGATTACTAGAAAAAAATCTAAATAGAAAAACACCAAAAACACAATAAACGAACGGAAGAGACTCATTGTAGGAAAGGCGTAGAAACTTGACTGGTAACCCCACTTCCTTGAGTTCGACCCTGGGCCTAAAAGTGACCAAGATAAAATCTAGGCCAGGTTAAAAAATTTTTTTGTAAAGAGATGGTTAGGTCCGATTTAGGTTAACCACTATACACACTTCATTGATAAAATCACCATATTAACAACCTAATCGGGTCCGACACCACACCTTTTCTGGCACCATTGCCAGGGAAGTGCACCTGCAAGTAAGTTTCTATTCCATTCCTTTCATTTTTCTCTTCTCTCTTCACGGGTGTCTCTATTTTTGGTGAGCAGGTAAACTTGTTGCAAGGAAAAGCTAGCCAGACGAAGTCGGAGACATGGGCAGGTCCAAGGTGGGAACAAGAGCGTGAAGACACCGACACCACACTGGAACTCCGCACACGTTGCTGCACAAGTATGTTCTTTTCTTAGCAATTTAGGTTAACTTGTCACCCTAGTAAAAGAAAAAAAAACTAAAAACTAAAAACTAGAAAAACTTCTTTGGATCTCTTTGGGAAAGTGGATTAAAATTCACTTGTTTGATTGATTGTCTTCACTCCCACCACCCTAGGATTTCCCACCTTACTTCGCATAGCGAAAATCCAAGAATCTTGATTCTTGAATTTTTCGCCATGTAAAGTATTCTTTAAGGCGAACATAAAAAGATTGATTGCACCCCTCTTTTGCCTTACTTATATACAATTCGGGATCAACTTTTTGGTAGGGAGACTTGGAATTGAGTTGATTCCAACCCCACCACAACTTTTCAACTTGCCTAAGATTTGATCCTAAATACTTCAACCCCAACAATTTGATTTTCTTCATCTTTTGGTGGAGCCTTGTGTGGACATCTTTTTGGTGATTGGAAGCACTTGAATTAAAGTGCTTTGGTTCCCTTTCACATAAATATAAAACTGATTTGTGCATCCACACATAGAAATCTCCATTTAGGGTAGCCCATTGCATTTTAGCAAGCATTAACCAACTGATATTGAAGAAGGGTTTGTTGGGCTTAGAAGAAAACTTGTATTCTTGCAAAACTTGGAGATTGGTTGAATTGGTACATCAGGGAAATCCTAAAATTCATACTACTTACGACTAAACTCTAAAAACCATTCTCCAATTAAAAACTTTAATTCGGGGAGATTTCCCCATTGCATGCTTGTTTTACACTTGAAAAATCAATCACTTGGGCATTACTCATAAAAAATGCCCTTCACATTCCAAAAGCACTTGACCCTAAGCCTCTAACTAAAATTGGTAGTAACTTGACCCTTCCTAAGGATTGGAGGTCTAACCACCTGCGTGTAGTGTCTACGTGCTGGTGAGGGTTCCCGCGTGCTATCGGGTGTCTAAGACTGGGGCAAACGGCCTTTCAATCTAGCCCAGTGGTTCCGTAGTTCGTGATAGTAGGTAACTTAGATCTTTAGGTCTAAGGACACACTGTAGAGGTTAGGAATTTGACTATATTGATTTGTAATTAAGTGTACCATTGCGGCGTCATTTCTCTCATCACTTTTCCCTTCTCATCTCCCCAATTCTTCCTACGGTAGTGCATGTTTAGGAGGTGGTCACAAAAGCCTGAACTGTGTGAATTGTTTGATAATTTTAGAAAAGGAGCCGAATCATCCTCCTCCTCCACAAACATGGCTGCATGCCCACCCCCAAATCCCGAGGGAGGAAACCACCCTCAGAACCCGCCAGGTGGTGGAGCCTTAGATCCCATAACCCGCCTCCAAGCCCAAATGGAAATATATAATGAGCAAATGGAAGCCATTCGGGAAACATTGGAGGAAATGTAGAACCCTCCCGAATTGGAGGAGCCTAGGTCTCTTAGCTCTTATCAGAATCCCACTGCTACAGAGATGATAGGACAAATTCGGGTCCCCATGGGCGGGGACGACTTTGAACTGAAACCTAATATAATTGGCCAAATAAATTTTCACTTCCATGGTCTTGCAAGTGAAGATCCTTTTCTCCACATGGAAGAGCTAACCCGACTGGCTGAAACGGTTAAACCAAGAAATGTTGGGTTACCTATAATCCTCATGAAAATGTTCCCGTTTTCATTGCAGGATAAAGCATCGCAGTGGTTACGCACCCTTGGGAGAACCATCCACTCTTGGGAAGAGATGCGAATACCGTTTCTCAAGAAGTTCTTCCTAACCAGGCAAACCAATGCGCTTCACCGTGCTATCACTTCATTTACGCAACAAAATGGCGAACAATTTCATGAGGCATGGGAGAGGTATAATGACCTCCTCAGGAAGTGTCCGCACCACGGTCTGCCTAAGTCGCATATAGCCCAAATTTTCTACTACGAGCTAAATGAGACTTTGAAGCAGATTGCAGACACTTCCTGTAGAGGGAACTTTATGAATAAAGATGAGAATGGAGCATTTGAATTGTTTGAAAATATGAGTGAAAACTCGATGAACAATGCTTCCATTGTCGCCTTTAATCGTACCAGCCAGCCCCGAAATGTCCACGAAGTTGACACGGGACCCTTCCATTCATCCACTGATCTAAGTCTTATTGCACAAAAATTGGGTGAAGTCCCCATCATGCACAAGAAGCTGGACGAGCTTCTGGCCAACCCCGTCCGATCTCTGGCAAACACCCCCTCTTGACCACTTCATCACAATCCTAATTCTTCCAACACCAGGCTTATCTTGAGAAACCCCATAAGATCTTCCTTATTGAGTGTCGCACCGAGTGACTCAATAAGTCATGTGGATCTGGCTTCTGTGAGCCAATAATTCGACATGGAGGGCCAAGCCTCTGTGTGCTCGGATGCATACTTATATGCGGACGCATCTTCTGCCATAGAAGATGCTTGCGCCTTGGGGAACAACCGGTTGTCTGCCACTTATAACCCAGGGTGGCATAATCATCAGAATTTCGCCTGGTCCAAAAACCTGTAGCACCAAAACCTCGCTGGTGGACCAATGTGACCGTCCGCACCCGTCATCCCAAGGGCCCAGTCTAATCCTGTGGCGAATTCGCCATCAGGGCCATGCATACCGCAAACCAAACACGCATCAAGTCCTCTTGACAAATTGATGCGAATGATGACGGATATGTCAAAGCACCATGAAGAGAACTTGACCTCTCTTCAGCACCAATTGGCGCAGTAGAATGCTGAGATCAGCCAACTACGCATGGCGACTCGATCTCAGGGCACTCTTCCCGCCCAACCTATTCCCAACTAGCGAAATTTCGTACCCCATGGTCCTCAACCACAGGTGCAACCTTCTTAGGGACAGGTTCATCCTATTCTGCAGGCTTCGAGCATTCCACCAGGATTTCAGGCTAATCCTGTTGCAGCACCGCACTCTTATGTCCCCATTGTGAACCCTCCTCTGCCGTATGATCCCACTGGACCCGCATCATCCAATGTTATCACTACGAGCAGTGGTAAGCAGACCGTCGATTCGCCTTGACATGATCCTGGCCCATCTTCTTCTTCATCACCTTGCTTGATCCAGGATCTTCCATAAATCTTATATCGACCATCATGCTCGAAAAATTTTCCTTGGGAAATCTGAAACCCACCTCTGTCACGTTACAGTTGGCAGATCGTTCTGTCAAAATCTCGAAGGGTGTGGTGGAAGACATGGTGGTTAGAGTCAACAGTCTCTGTTTTCCTATCGACTTTCTTATTTTAGATATGGAAGTTCCTAGCTCACTTTCTGATTGTCCGATCATCCTTGCTCGACCTTTCTTGGACACAGCCCATGCCCTTATTGACTGCGAGTTGGGCTGTATTGAGATTGCCGTTGGATCTGAAAAGCTCAAGCTTAACATCTTCAAGGCAGCCAAGAACTTTGATTGCGATTGTATCGAGGATGACATGTCTGATGAGGACATGGCCGTCAGCGCGTGTATCGGACCAATTAGGACCTATTCTGACTGCTACGGATTACCTATAAAAACTGACGACTGCCTGATCAGCACATACGGTGACATTCCCCCATCCCACCTGTGCCCCGTACCTTCTCCTGACCAGACTTCTGACGAGGTCTTCTCCGCTTCCCATACCTCGTGGTCTGAGTCATATCTGGGCTACTCACCGTCGATCCACACTCCTGAAGACCGGATTGCCCTTTCTTTCCTGCCAAATCAAGCGAATTTGCAATTCCACACTGGGACCTTGAGCCCACATCTTACTCACTAGGGCTATTCCTTTTTGGATCCATCTATCCAAGAAGCCCCTCTTCTTGGCCAATCTGAGGGCCAACTTCTTCTTCCTGACTTGTTCTTCGATCCGACTGGGACACTCTCGTCCCATGAAATGCCAGACCTTTCACCATCCTCCATCACTTTTCATGCCACTATCACGATTTCTTCACTTTTCACTTCACCACCCACCATCCACCCACCCTACCACCCTATTGTATACCCTACACCTCAAGTCTCGTTACCCGATCTTTCATCCTTTCTCTACCTTTACCTGCATGCATATGAGGACATAGCATTGTTTGGCATGGGGGGGTGGATAGGCATCCATAGGATCTGGGTATTTTATGGCATGATGTAGTTCTCACCTATTTATAAATATGCAAGTAAAAGAAAAATATAAAAATATATATATATATATGTATAATATATATAATAATAATAAATGGTGTTTAGTAATGATCTAAAGGCTAAACAAAAATATAGTAAGTGTTTATGGATATTCAACCTCTGTTTTGAAGACTTTCCAGGCCATAAAAGCTTGATTCGCTCAGGCTCGGCTTAATTCACTTAAGCATTGACAAGATAGATCGGAATCTCTCCTTACTAATGACGTATTCTTGTACCTGAGACACCAGTACAGGATTCGTTGATTTACTCGATAGCTTAAGTAAACTTGGTTCACACTACACATATCAGGAAAGAACATGTGAACATATGATCCAACCCTAGTATTCATTAGGGAAGGTGGAGTCCTTACCTGTGCACGAAGGTAGACTTTTTATCCCAGGTTTTAGTCTTGTATTTGGGAGAAACTCTTTCCACCAAAAAGAAACTCTCCCACCAAAAAGAAAAGTGTGTTCCTCCAAATAATGTTGTAAGAGATGTACTGACAAGTGTTTCAAAAAAAAAAAAAAGAAAGATGCAAATAAGTCAGTATATCTCACAAATGTCTCTAAAGTCGCGCCCTACAAGACGTTCTTCAGGGCAGGTTACAAATACCTTGTTTTCTTTGAGACACAAATTTCAGAAAATGGGAGTTGAGTTTTCCGTCATCTTTTTAAGAGTCAATTCGAAGACACGAGCTGAAACTGGGACCAACCTTTACTTAAAAATTCGTGAAACCCTGGGATTGAGTCTTAATGCTCATCTAGTCTGTCTTGATCCTTCACTATGCACAAACCGTAATCTCTTGAGCTCTCGAGTACGGCAAAAACCTCCTGGGTCCTGGAAATTGTACTTAAGGTTTAAATATCAAGAGTCCTGGTTAGTCGAGAGATGATCTATGTCATGTGAGACTTAAAGTACTGGTAGTCTTCTCTGCAACTGGTTCTCACAATATCCAACAAGAAACACACCTATGTCCCCTCAGAAGGCAATCTTCAATCTACACATCATTTCTAAATACAACAAAAAAAATGTTTTGCTAGGGACTAGTAAAAGATAGGCATGGAGGTATGATTGCACCACAAAAAAAACATGCAATTGTGCCATCTTGTGCTATTTTCTAGCATTACCAGTGCGTATTAGGTATCCATAGTCGCATTTGTAAAAATACACGCATGCATGCATTTAATTGAGAGGGGAGGAGAGTGAAATAAATGGCCTTGCAATTAACATTTTTTCCTCAACTGCTGCTTTGCAAAATTCACCATCTTTTTATTTTTTATTTTATTTGACTTTGAAATTCTTCTTCCCGCGGCTGCAAGACATGGCCTCTTCTTCCTCACGCCATGCTCTGCACAGTAGCCTGCCAAGCCATGCAAACCACTCCCTACAACTGCATGCACAGCCAGGGCATGGCTGTGCATGCTTTCTTCTTCTATAAAAAGAGCTCGGCTCCTTCTTGCAAAGGAGAGCCTGGTCCTCACAAAAAGAAAGCACATGGCAGATTCTCTTCTACTTCTAGGCTGTCCCCTCCCCTCTCCCCCCATACGCAGGCCCTCCTCCTCTGAGGAGACACTTTGCGGGCAGGAGCACCTCACAGTGGTGCACAACCACCACCCAACTCATCAAAGAGCTAGTGGGCGTGGTGGTATTCAGTGTTTCAACTTTCCACGCCATTTCCGCCATTACCACAAAGCTTCAAGCTTTGTAGCTCAACTGGCCACCGCACTCACTTGCAGCAGCCGACCAAGCCCCATAGTAGCAACAACAATGCGGTAGCAGCGCACACAGGCCTCCAGTACATGCCTGCAGGCACCCTTACCTTTCTCTTCTTCGCGTACGCCTGCCTCTCCGCACCCGCAACGAGTCGGCGCATCCCTTCCACGTGTGCGCCAGCTCGCGCGTGCCAGCCGCAAGCCACCCGCACTCACAGCACCGTTCGCACCCAGTTGTGCGGCTCGCCCGGGCACTATAGCCAAGGTTAACGCATTTCAGCGGAACATTGTGGCTATAGTGGGGTGACCGGTAAGTTTCCCACTTATCCGGTCACCCGACGCGCTGCAACCGGCCTTCGCTAGCGTGCACGTCTCGCCCCGTGTCCAGCTCCAACACCCGCCCGCACGTCTGCATGCGGTCCTCTGCCAGCACCTGCTCCTGGCCGCGTCTTCGCCCGCGTGCACCTGCATCTACCTACTCCAGCCCCTTCACATAGTGCGGTGCGCTGCGTTCCTTCATCCGCGCCCACTGCCCTGCGTTCGTGCGCCTCTCCGTGCGCCTACGTGCCTGCACGTGCATGTGGATCACCAGACGACGCTCCACTGCTGCAGATGACTTAACGCCCACTCCTTCACTCCAGCAGGAAGCTCTCCCTCTCTCTCTCTCTCATAGCACACTCTCACTCTCTCTCTGCCGACACTTACACACACACTCACACTTTCATACACACACACACACCTATATTCTACTTTATGCATATATATATACGTAAATATATATATTTATATATATATGCTTATATACATATATATATATATACATATATCTATACATATATTAGTACTTATTAACTATGTACTAGTCTATATACATACATACATATATATATATATATCAATATACTTATATATATATATACACATATATACTTACATATATACATATATTTATATACATATATATATGTTTATACATATATCTATATATATTTTTTATTACCTATATAACTATGTATAAGTATAGATACATATATATATATATATACATATATACACACCTACTTATACATATATATATGTATACAAATATACAAACATATATACATATATATCTATATAACTATACATACATATATATATATATATATACATATCTATCGACATATATCTATATATACATATATTACTATATACATATACATACATATATATACATCTATCTAGTTATATATACATACATATACATATATATATATCTATACATATATCTATCTATACATATATTTACATACCTATATATATTCATATATATATGTATATACATATATACATATATAAGTACACATATACCTATATAGTTATAACCATATACATACATATATATATATATATATTTACATATATATATATTTACATATATACATATATATTTTCATATCAGTTACCATACGTGGTATCGCGGGAATATCTGCACCAGTTGCTGATATTCCCTGATACACGCATACAGAAAGCATGTTCGCATTCATCCTCCACCAATCAACCTTACACGTGGCACTTCATCCTGTTGGTTGTGTCTTTCTAGATGACGACAGACTCAACACCATGCTACACTCCATCTCCGCCTCTACCCCCACCCCTTTATGCATATATTTATATATATTATATTTACTTTATTTCTGCTTCTCTTTCCTGCCAGTAAAAAGATAAAAAAATATATAATAGAGAAAAGATAATTCTTGACTTGCAGGTACTCAGTCTTGCAAATGGCAAGACCAATTTTGGAACCCTGATTTGGCTCAAAGCAATAAAAACAATTTTGTGGGTATGCCTCAAGGACAAGGATTATCGGAAAAAAATCTAAATAGAAAAAACACCAAAAACACAACGGAAGAGATTCATTGTAGGAAAGGTGTAGAAACTTCACTTCTAATCCCACTTCCCTGTGCCTAAAAGTGACCAAGATAAAATCAAGTGGGCCAAGTAAAAAATTTTTGTAAAGAGATGGTTAGGCTCGATTTAGGTTAACCACTATACACACTTCAATGATAAAATAAGCATATTAACACAACCTAACGGGGTCCCGACCACACCCATTTCATTGACCCTTGATATTTCCTCTGTAGGTTACATTGACGAATAGGCGAATGTCTTGAAGGAGTCCCTAGTAAAAAGACTAGACTTGTTCTCATTTACGAACTCCATGATGGGGGCACTTTCGCATGCGATCCAGGAATCGGTCCCATGCCTCATGAAGAGGTTCTCCACATTGCTGAGTTAAGTGTGTGATCTGGTGGCACAAGGCATTCGTCTGACCAATGGGGAAGAACTTTTTCAAAATTTCAGACTGGAGTTCAACCCACGTGTTGATTGGATGCGGCTAAGTCTGATACCAATGAGCTGCCTTGCCCATAAGACAGAAGGAAAATATCTTCATGAGGAGAATATCCCAGTTTTGTACATCTGACTCGAAGGTCTGGGCCAGATGTTTGAGTTGCTTGATGTGCTGGAAGGGATCCTCAGAGTTGAGCCCATGAAACTTTGGGATAGCATGAATCATGTTGGGCTTGAGTTCAGAATCAGGACCCCCAGCCAGGATTTGGACTCGAGGTTCGATTGCCACCGCAGCGGGATTATAGTGATCTTGCATCATAGGATGCTACGGTAGGTTTACAAAGTTCTAAAATAGATCATTCAGGCACTGGAGTTGGTGTTCATGATTGTTCCCTTCTTTAATTGGTTGTGCCATGATGATGGGAGAAGGAGAATTTGGTACTGATGAATAAGAGGAGAGGTCTATGTGGTGGGGTTGCTACACCAACACGGACGTCGAGGCTTGGCCTCGGCGGGAGTGGATTTCTAAAGGAGGTCTTAAGGATGGTCTCAAGGGCCACCTACCAAACATGCACTAATGGTTTAAACAAGTTTAGAATGTGCTAGACCCAATCAAGACACCCAAAAAATTTGGATGACTGTAGACGTTCGGGGTGGATGATAACCCTTAGTCAGAAAAGTCATCCACCTGAGAAATACTTGGGCAGCCAGAGAGGGAGAGTCACGCAAAGACCCCTACACGATAGTGCATCCCCACGAGTTACAGGGTTTCCCCAACCCAACCTCTCTTGTCACTGAGATTCCAAGTAGACCAGATTGGGGACCTTGACCTCTTATGTCTACCACTTTTAATTAAGATCAAAGGTGCTTAGGTTTCCACTTGAACTTTAGATGTTTTGAGTGCAAAAGTGACCTAATTTCAAGCTTGGTTGACCCAACAAGAGGTTAACTTCACCTATTTGTCCTTTGAGAACTTTAGGTCCTTTCTTTTAGGGTTCAAGTGAAATTAAGAGCTTGAATTTTTTGGGTTTCTCTTGAATAAGTCTTTTCAATCAAGCCTTAGGCACACCACTTTTTGGAAAATTGATTCTTGCTTAGAAAAGATGTGTCTCTAAAACCCTAGATTGGAATCCTAAATTTGGCTCTAATTGGTCCAATTTAGTTGCCACAAAGATGGTATCTAGGGCTCAATCAAGAAGGTGGTATCCGTAGTTACCATAAATGGATGCAAAATTCAAAATTTGTTGAAATCAAAATCAAGCAGCTTTGGTGAATTAGCTAGATATGGAAAGCAGGTAGCCCTAAATTGATTTTTTCTTTGTTTTTCCTTTTCAGAATGAGGGTTAAGAGAAAGGGTCAATCAGAGATTACCTACCCCAAGTGTGGTTGTTGTGCGGCAGTCTTCTTTCGAATCTTCTCCTCTGAAACAGTCACAGCAAAAGAGATAGATCAAGTTAGTATTGAATCAGAAGTTGCGATCAAGATTTCTAAATCGCCTGTTGCTCCCTAGCAACGGCGCCAAAATGTTTATCGAAGAGAAATCAGGTTTTAAAAAAAATGCATCGTAGTATGGCCAAAATCACTTTGAAAATAAATGAATTTTATTACTCGAAAATGTAAATCCAAGGTCGAACACAGGGAGCAAATTGGGGTTCAAAAACAAAAAACACAACTTTCAAATTTGATATAATATGCAATGAGGAAGCAAAGTTATAATGCAAGAAATATAATCCCAATGTATATAGAAGCACAAAATAAAATGTGGACATCTGATTTGAAAATCAGACGTCTTAAATGTCAAGTGCTACAGTGCTCTTCTGTGCTTTCTGTCTCTGATTTCCTTCTTTTCTTCCTTCTGTTGACGGCCTTCTTTCTTCTTGGCTCTTTCTTCTTTCTCCTTCTGTAGCTTCTTCTTTGATTTCTCTGTTCTTTGTCTTCTTCTCCCTTCTCTGATTACTTCTTTCTGATTTCCTTCCTTGCTCTGGCTCTTAGCTCTTCTTCTTTCTTCTTTCTCCTATCTCTGACTTTAGCTCCTCTTCAACCTTGCTCTTCTTCAGCCATCCCTTCACCTTCCTTAGCTGCTCAGGCTTCTGCCCTTCCTTGCCTCCATCTTCTTCTTCTTTGGCTTCCTCTTTTTCTCTTGAGATCAAAACCTACCCCTACCCTCCTCGCAATCTCTCTTCTTCCTTCTCTCTTAGGCTCGCTCTCCCAAAGCCTTTTCAAGTTAACGGGTTGGGTATGTGCGCCCAGGACCAGGCCCACCGGCGTGCGTGGTGGGCGAGGAGTGCACGGGTTAGTCAAGTATCCAGGTTAGAGCCAGGTCCGCAAGTAGTGGGTCACGGACGAGGTGGTGGGTGAGTGGAACCTTACCCTGTGGTCAAGAGGTGCTAAGCCTATACGACTTTTTCACTTTATACCACAGCACTCACTCCTGATCTTCAGAGGTGGGACTAAATGCCCCACCTTCTTCGTAGGTGCCCACACAGCAGATGTTCTCATGAATTGCAGCAGCTGCGTGGGGCTTTGACTATAATTGCTGGGTTGAGAGTGTGCACGAAGGAAACCTGGATGGCCTGGGACCTGAAGCCTAGAGCCTGGAGTCCTGAAGAAAGCTTGCGAGCAAGCTTCATCCTCCGTCAATGGCGGTGAGGTCCTAAACCCTATCAACAAGAAAACAGCCTTGTGGCCTCGTTAAAACACTCAAGGAGCTTCACCTGGGCACGGTGAAGGTGGTATGGTGATCGACGTGGCGCAGGGTGGCCGGAGCATGCGTGCCTAGGTTACCCTATGCGTGCGGATGTGGGTGTGTTTAGGGGATGTGTTGGGGGCGTGTCACGATGAATGGAAAGAGGGGTTATGGTCAGTGAGGCTTGGCGGAGCTCGTGAGGTAGTTGGTGAGGTGGATGGATGCGTGGAGAGGTGGGAGCACCTCACCGGTGGCCTGACCGGCGGTGGAGAAGATGGTGGTGGTTTGCAAACGTCGAGGCATAATAGCAGAAATAAGTGAGAGAAAAATGATGAGCAAAGAGAGAGGACTTATCTAAGGGTGGTTAGACGAAGGGGGATGTGGAGGAGGCAGCTGGCTCATATGTGCCATTGTCGGAGACGAAAGTCCCAATGAGAGGAGGATGGTGACGACGAGAGGGTGGCAGGAGGGTCGGCTGGTGCGATGCGACATAGACGAAGGGGATACAGGTAACTCTACCACTAGTATTGTGGCAGAGTGACGAGAGAGGGAGAAAAGAGTTGCTGGAGCTTGCTGGGTGGTTGGCTGGAGTGGAAGAGAGGAAATTGGGGGGTATCTTAAGCCAATTCAAGCTTAGGAGGAGTGGAATGATCTGGGGACCCTTTTATAGCCCCTGGCAGAGGGCCTTGTGCTTGGAAGACAAGCTTCCAAGCACGCTAACCTCGTCGGAGATGGAAGGTCAAAAAGAGCCAAATCTCTCATGTGTTTGCATGAGAGATTAGGTGGAAATTATGGCACAAAAAAGGGTTCACATGAGATGGAATTTCTTAGAGAATCTCACTTTGAAATTTGAAAGGGATTCTCCGAGGAATCAAGGAGTTCTTTCCCTCAAATCCTCGTCGGAGTAGGATTTCCTTTGATGGATGGCAGAGGGACCTAATTGCAAAGAATGACGACGAAGCTAAGGGGGTATCTACAAATGTTTTCAAAAGTTATGGTTAGAAATGTAATTGGTTGGACCTCTTTCCAGTGAATTCCCCTTAGGTCCAAATTTTGGTAAAAACCTAATTTGGACCTAAGGAATCCAATGGTGAAGTTGGATTCTAGGTTTGACCACGATTGACTTAGCAATTTACACAAAAACCCTATTTAGGGTAAATAATTGACTGAGACCCCAATTTAGGTCAAACTAGGTTCTAAGGACCAAAATGAAGGTTCTAAACCCTAGAAGATACTTTTCCATAAATTTTAGAGGGTTTAAGTGAATTTCATCCTACCTAGAACCTTGTTAAATTAACTGGCTCTATTTTAGGGTTGCAAAAAGTTATTTAATTTCCTAGAATTCACATGAACCCTTTTCTGTTTGAACCAATGCACTTTTTATCTTGTTAAGACTATTTGACTTATGTTTAGCCCATGAGAAATCCCGTTGTTGTACTGTAATGGTAAAATTACAGTTTTACCCCTTATTTGTTGCTTTTCTTTCAGAAGGGCTATTCTTTGAGTTAGGACCTCCATTTAGTTATGTATGAGCTTTTGTTCTCTTTTCTAGGTCAAAATGTGCTAGTTAGGGCCGGTGATGGTGTTCCCATCACCAGGGATGACTAGGTTGGTCTAGAGTAACCCATTGAGAATGAATGAATTGATTCACCCGAGATCCCCAAGCTAGGGAGTGAGGAAAAATATGTCTCCTTGAACCAGGAAATGACAATCGATTTTGAGACATATATAAATGATGATCATGAATTCTTTTATTCTGAGGGTGAAGAACCTTTTGGTGAAGTCTCATTTCAACTCAAGGAAGAGGATTCTAGTGAGACAATCAAGCTCGAGGAGTATGACAAACCATGTGATAGCCCAGTCGTTGAAGATTTTGATTTGGTTGGAGCTAACTCAAAGGATTCGAATCCTTATTTACTTGATTATTCAATCAGTGATCCCATTCCTCGTCTGCACCCCAAAGAGCTGACTTTTGAGATCATTATGCCCAAGTCAATCTTGATTCCACCACGATTATTGGACTTAGGAGAATCTTGTGTGGTGAATGGTATGCTAAGGTCCCAGAACCTGAGCACTTGATGTTGGAGGATAGGAATGTTGAAATGAAAATTTGGGAGGTTAATTTTGAGGGAAAAACAAGTTGTGATCCAAGGGTTCCAATTGGCCTGCAAGCACCAACTTTTTACCAGGACCCTTACGATGTCTTTCTCGTGCAACCCAAGCTCGAAATAACTGATTATTTTTCTGTGCTGGACTATACATGGACACCCAATTTTAATGAATCAGAGAAACCTATTGTCTGACACTTTGGTCTTGGGTTGCAGACCACTAAGCCACAGGCCCAGCCCTACAAACACAACAACCTTCAATTCTGGGTGATTTTCATCTAGAACCTGAGAACCACTCGACCCTGGGGTATTGGTCTACACCATAATGTGGTCCATGTCTATGGACATCTTCTGCTGGTGGGTTTTAGGATCAATATTTTTATTTTGATTCTAACCCGCACTTGTGAATTCTCAATTTCTTCCTTGTATGTATTTTATGCCTAGTTGAAGGCATTAAATTTACTACGTGTTTATATTTCACATTCTCTGTGGGGCTGACCGGATTTTCACGACACTCAGGTGATATTTTGTTTACTTCGCCCTTTTCATGTCATTATTTTTACAATGAGGACATTGCATCATTTAGGCATGGGAGGTGGATACTTAATCCTGAAATCATTTTGTTAACTCCATAGAATTTCTTTTAGTTTCTTAAAAAAATTTGAAAATTCAAAAAAATAGAAAAAGTTAATTAAAAGAAGAATTACGAGAAGAGAACCTAGGCATTTGGAAGTTATTAACTTTAGGAAGTGAAACGGTAGGACCTGAATACTTAGACTCTTCAAGTCTTCTGGCTTAATTAGCCTGGGTGTCCACTCAAATGTGGACTTAGTCTCGAGCCCTCGCCAAGTCAGTTTTATTTTAATTTGGTAAATAAATTGGGGTGATAAGTATGTGACTTATCAACCCGTCCTCTAATTTAGGGGTACTTTAAGCCTAGGCATCTACACACTTATTTTCACAAACTCACTTTTCAGCGATTTCTTCGGAAATTGGGTAACTAATGAACTATCTAGGGTGGTATGGCTGGCAAGCTGTTAGTGGTAACAGCACATCGACTGGTTATCTAGAGCCTAGTCATAGGACCATTTCCATTGTATTGCATTTAGGTAAATCTTAGAACAGGGAAGCCCCCTACTTAAAAAAAAGAAAAAGAGAAAGAGAAAGAGAAAAAGAAAAAATAAATATATACAAAAAGGAGAAAAGAAAAAAATAAAACCACACTTCATCGCACGAGTATGGCTAGCAAGTTGTCGTGGGTAACAGCCCATTGGCCAATTGTCCAGAACCCAGCTCACAAAAAAGAAAAAAATGCACAATAATTCCATCAACACTTAGGGAAGAAGCGGGGAAGTGGAATAAATCGGGGAGATATACACTAGGTTAGCCCTTGTGTTGACCCCATAAATAAAAGTACGGAGAATGCTATAAATCGAAAAGATAAACCTTTAGGCAAGGTCACCTAGGGTCGTAGAAACCTGAAGTCCGTTTCAACTACCGCCTAGTGAGTCTTTCACTATTTTCACAAGATGCTTAGCACTTAGAGTCCTTTTCGAGTCTTGTGTGGGTCGGGTAGCCGTAAAAGGTTATCCTGGAACTCTCAAACTCCAAAAGTACAAATGTATCTTCATTTTCAAATAAGGTGAGGACTTCGGTGGTCTTCACTCTGGAAGACACCCGGGTACTGTTGAGTCTTCATAGTTTAGGACCTTAGCTGAAATTTTCTATTGTTAATAAATGACTTAGGCCTAAGTGATCTAATCCTAATTCTACTTTTATACATAGCATATAGTTTAATTTTGCTAGGGTCTAGCAAAAGATAGGCATTGGGGTATGATGTAAACACATTTATTAAGCGTAAAATGCCTATTCATGCATGGTCCTAGGGTTAGATTTGCATTTCATTTTATAAATATTGCATAGCATGCAACATTCTATATTTAGAGTAGTATATAACTTAGGTTAATTACATGCCTTTTATGGTCAGGAGAGAAGAGTATTTATTTTGATGCCTCAGATTGACGATCTGACTGCACGGATCTGATTAAGACGACGATCGAAGTTCAACACCTCCGAAATCACCTCGATCGGAGTCTCATAGCACCATATGTAGTTCGAGGAAGATCAATAGCTAAGGGACTAGGAGACATAATTCAGAGCTTCAAATGACAAATCAAACTATGTGGATGGATTTGGTTCGATGATCACAACCTAACGGTGCAAAAATCGACTCAATCTGACCTCTATAGCAGCCCCTACAATGAAAAGATGGATGAGCCAGATTGGACCACATGGCGCAACCCAGGACACCCATGTGCACGCATGCGCCACTGCAGGTGCACAGCTGCGTGCGTGCACGTGTGCACGTCGAGGCATGCATACGCACAGCGCATGAGCGGGCACACATGCGGCAAAGGTGAGGACAACGTAGTGCCAGCGATGCATGAGCTAGACTTACAGCGACGCATTAACTACACATACAGCGACCCTTACAGCCGTCGCTAATACTTTACGCTCCAGCAAAGCCAGCTATGGCCATGAGCTGGCGTAAGCAGGCATAAGGTACCTATAGCGACGCCTCCAGCGACAGTCTAAATGTCACTAATGGTCCCATACCTATTTTTGCCTCTTCTCCTCCACTATAAAAGGACCTACACCCCCTCCTTTCCAAGCCATCCCTACCTACTCTACTCCCACCTACTCCCAAGCTCTAGCAAGCCTACAAATGCTCCATTAGAGTTTGTTCTCAAGCTACCAAGGCACCTATTAGTGTAGCAAACCTCTACCTCACCAAATATTCGTCCATCTTCCTATCCCCATTCATAGGTCACCTTGGAGCAGTCCTCCCACCTCCATCTAGTAGTAGATCATCTCCGTCTTCTCACCTCCATTCTAGAGCCACGCTAAAGCTTTCCTCAACCCGACGTCCTCCTGAATCTCACCTCCATCAACCCTCTCCTCACCTCCTTTGTCCGAGCTTCGACCAGGCACCGTCGTCTCGCCAAACAGCCAATTTGGGAGATTTTCTCTCACCCCTCTCTTTTTAATATTTCATAATTGATTGTAATAGACATTGAAGTGATATCTATACCACTTTTGTTCCATTCCTATCTTGTGATTCATTTGCTTGCTTTCTTCTTACGAAAATAAAAAAATAGCAAAACCCTAAAATACCAAAAAGAAAGAAAATCAAAGCGAGGTTTCTAGTTAAAGTAAACGTCGCCTCCCTGTGTTTGACCTGGGACTCCCTTGGAGTTTCGGTATAAATTTTAGCTAATTCACGTGGTTTGTAACTACGATGATAAGTTACTTATAACCCCGATTGTTTATCACGCTGAATCCGATTTTAAGAATATCGTGCTAGAATATAGTTGGGAAAGCATTCAAAGCAAATATAATTTTGTTACTCGAATTTTGAAGTCTGAGCTCGAGCACAACGAGCAAATTAGTGTTTTCGAAATCAAGATCACAATTAAAGGAATATACAAGAATATCAGTATCACAGAGAAAAAATAAAGGAGTAATTGTCAATGTAAATCGTGGAATACTCAAGAACACAATGTATATGAATATGAATAACAAAATTGGATGCCTATGCTATTTCTTCACTCTCTGATTCTCTTCTCTTCTTCTGATTTTACCTTGGCGAGCGGTCTTTCTTTCACTATCTTTTCCTCCCTTTTTCTTCTTCCTTTGCCTTCTCTCTTCTTCAGCTTTCCTGCCTTAGCACTACCCTTAGCTTTCTCTACCTGCTTCGTCTTCTTTGGCTATCTTCTCTCTCTCCCTCTACCGGCTACCTTCTCTCTTCCTTTGACTTGCTACCTTTTTTCTCTGTTCTTTCTCTGTCTTAGCTTCTTTGCATCCTTGACTTCTCGTTCTTCTTCTTCAACTTCCCTTCTACTCCTCTTCAACTTGTAGAGCAAAACCTACCCCCTACCTGTGCGCACTCTCCTCTCTTCTCTCTCCTAGGTTTTGCTCTCCTAGAGCCACACGTTTCTCGGGTAATCGGGATGGGTATGTAGCTAGGACCAAGCCCATCATTGTGTGTGGTGGTGGGCGAGGAGTGCAAGTCAGGTTGGGTCAACCAAGTCCGCGGGGCATCGCGGACGAGGCTGGTTCCATTCAGGAGAGAGGGACCTCACCCCATGATTCAGAGGCACCAAGGCTATGGCAAGAATTCAATTTATGCGGGTGCAGCGCCTCAGAGCTTTCTAAAGCAGGACTATCTATCCACCTTTCTTCGCGTTTGCCCGTCGCAGAGGTGTTCCTTCGATTGCAACAGCTGCGACTGTCCTTGACTTCAATTGATAGCCTGGAGTCATGTGCGAGGGTGCTTCGCGCAACCTGGGATAGAGACCTGGGGCTGGCACAGCCTAGAGCTCGCTTCAAGCATGCTTCACAATTTGCACTAATGGCGGAGGAATGCCTATACCTGATATCACCAAGATGGCCTCGCGGTCACGTCAGAATGTTCAGGAAGCTTCGTCGAGGCACGGCGAGTGTGCAGCGGTGGTCGACATGTCGTGGGGATGCCTGTGTGAGTGTGCCTAGGGAACACTGTATGCGTATGTGTGGGTGTGTTCGGGGGTGTGTTTGGGTGAGTGGCGAAGTGAATAGTGTGACGGGTTGTGATCAGGGGGTCGAGGTAGAGGTCGTAGAGTGGTTGGCGAGGTCGATGGAGGTGCGGAGTGATGGGAGCACCTCGCCAGAGGTATTGCCGGAGGTGGAGAAGGTGATGGTGGTGGAGTGCGACAGTAGTCGATTTAGGGAAATAAAGTGGGGGAAAGGAAATAGAGGGTGAAGAGAACTTATCTAGGGTGATAGTGGACGAAGGGAAGGCGAGGATGACGTCAGGCTCATACAGCTAATGCCGGAGACGAAGATGCTCAGAGAGGGACGGTTGGCAAGGATGAAGGGGAGTTAGGGGTGTCGATGGGTGCTGCGTGACGCAGACGAACGCGAGGAAGAAGAACCTGCCACTAGTATTGTGGTCAGTAGGTGAGGGAGATCAAGGAAGGTCACCGGGGCTTGATGAGCGAATCGGCCGGAGGAGAGAAGAATTAGAGGGGATTTTCGATCGATTTCAAGCTTGGGAGACTCAGTTGAATCTGGGGCTCCTTAAATAGACCTCTGGAGGGGGATTTGTGCTTGGAAGCCAAGCTTCCAAGCAAGGTAAGGTCGTCGAAGATGGCAACTCCAAAAGAGAACCAAATCTTTCATGTGTTTGCGTGAGAGATTGGGTAACAAGTAGGGCATCAAATGGGGTTCACATTGAAGGGATTTTCTCAGAGAATCTCCCTTCCAATTTTCAAGGGAATTCTCTGAGAAATCTGGGAGAAATCACCTTCTAAAGCTCGCCGGAAGATGATTCCTCCACTATAATGGTTTAGGGACATAATTGCGAGAATGATGAAGCTAGAGGGGCTTTTACTAAGGTTTTTGAAATATACGGGTACAAATGTAATTAGGCTGGACCTATTTCTATAGTGGGTCAAGATGAAGTCCCCTTAGGTCCTAATTTTGGGAAAAACCTAATTTAGACCTAAGGAATCTAATGGTGAAGTTAGATTTTGGGTTTGACCACATTTGACTAGGCAATTTATGCAAAAATCCAGTTTAGGGCAAATATCTATCTATGACCCCATTCTAGGTCAAAATGGGTTCCAATGGCCAAATTGAAGGGTCTAAACCATAGAGAATTTTTTCTATGATTTTATAGGGTTTAAGTGAATTTTATCCTGATCGAAACGTTGGTTAATCTTGTGGGTTTGTTTTAGGGTTTCAAGAAATCATTTAATTTGCAGAACTCACATGAATGCTTTTCTGTCTGATCCAACCTGCAATTTATCTTATTAAGACCTTTTGACCTATTTTTAGCCCATGAGAAAACCCGTTGTTGTACTGCAATGGTAAAATTACATTTTTATCCCTTATTTCTTCCTTTTCTCTCAGAAAGGTTATTCAGTGAATTATGACCTCCAGTTGGGTATGTAGGAGCTTTTATTCTCTTCATTGGGTCAAAATGAGCTGGTTAGGGCTCATGATGGTGTTTCCATCATACCCCCATGCCTAACTTTTTGTAGTCCCTTAGCAAAATTTTAAGGTTTTGACTTTGATTCTATACCATGAGTTCCTTGATGTTCAAAATTGTGCTGTGTGCTTTCTTTTGTAGATTAGGTTAGAATGTCGATATTAGGCATAGAGGTACTCAAGCTCCAACCACGATCCAGACCTAACCAGCTCTAGCCTCAGTCTGTCGCAAATGTTTTTAAGGCCTGTAGGAACTATCCTAAGGTTTTTTGAACTCTGCAGTTAAAGCACCCATGCTTGTAACATATTTTAGCCCTACTTCAGTTGCAGTGCATTTTTGTAACAGAGAGACAGTGGAATTTTCCTTGTTTAGAGTGTTTTCTCACTCTTTTCTTTTTATTTCTAGCTTCAGATTGGCTTCTCAACATGGTCTGTATCGGATTCCTAGCCCCCGTCATCAATCCTCAAAGGGTCCCTCGCAATCGATGCTTCGTGATAGCACCACCCACGGCAACCCTCAGAACCTTGGATTTCGAGATTTTGAGATAATCCCACCCATTACATTCTGTAGCTAAATCCAGACCCTAGCAATCGACACTTCGTGATAATGCTATTGATGTAAACACATTTACAATACTTAAGATGTCTATTTATGCTTGTTCTTAAGCATAGGATTGAATTGCATGCTATAAATATTGCATAACATGCATCATCTTACATTTAGAGTAGTTTGAATAACGTGGAGGTTAATTGTCTCCTTTTTTGTGCTTGGACAAGGCAAACTTTTTATCGGGACCTCGGATCGAAGATCCAACCGTACAGAGGTGATTAGGGCTACGATTGGAGTTCAACGACTCCAAGATCACCCTAATCAGGCATCTGTAGCATCTGATAGTGACTGGGGAACCTTAGAAGATCAAAGGCCAAGATGGTGTAAATCCGCACCTCAAACGACAAATCCGACCACACGGATGGATTCAGATTGACGATCACAGCCTAAAGACATAAAAATAGAGTCAATCCGACAGCCGTGGCACCATCTACAACATCCAGAAGATGGACGGCCAAGGTGGCGCCATGTGGCACCATAATGTTGGATGTACGAATTGCTACGCTAACGTGTTTGATTTTAAAACCTTGTCATTGTAGCTTGAAAGCAAAGAATTCATGTTCAACAAATAAAATTTATACCAAAATTGAAATTTCGAGTCGAACACAGGGAGGCTATGTCAATCTGTATTCGCAATTATATTTTTTTTAGAATTTTTCTTGAAAAGCGAGGTGATGTAGTTACAATGAAGCTATCAGACTAAAAGGAAGAGAGAGAGAGAACATGCATTCAATATTTCAAAATGTTTATACAATAAAACCAAACAAGAATTACACAAGAAAGTGGGAAATCAGCTACACTAGAAAGTAGGAAAATTCTACACTATAAAGCTGTAAGGAAGAATGGGAGAGAGAAGTTATCCTCCTCGACGATCGCTTGGAAGACAAGCTAGATGGGACGACACCTAGATGAAGGAGGATGGAGTAGGATGAAGGAGGACGAAGTACAAGAACGGGAATGGGGCAGCACGTTGTCGTCCTCGTGGGATCCACTTCCGAACGAGGATGAAAATATGGACTTTATCTCACGAGGAGAATCCCGAGGGTGGGACAAGCTTCTCTTGAGCTTTGGAGAGGTAGAGAAGAGAAGGAAGGGATGAGAATTTCGTGTGGAGGGGGTCTCCTTTTTTAGTTGCAAGGAGTGGGGGCAAATTGGTCATTACATCTTTAAAACATTAAATAAAGGGTCTTTAGTGACGGATAAAATCGTCACTAATGCCCCATGGTGGGTGTAGTGGGTGCTACCCGCACGATTGCTGGATTCCACGCTCGCTTAACGCTTACCACACATTCGCTGAATCTCGCAATCGGACGGCTTAAGATGCACCTTCCCCACTCCTCAGCGCACGCCCGCCTACATGCGATTCCGCGTGAGGCGTGGGCATGCGATAGCTCGTCAGTGCTATTGAGCGCGGGTGGCCATTGGATCGCGATCTGACGGTCGATTGAAGCCATGTCCACGCACCAAATCACACTCGCCACGACTCGAACTCGCGCCCGCACCTCACGATAAGGTGTTGGACCGCCGTGCTGCCTTAGCCAAATGGTCGTACGGACGAATTCAAGGCGCCGTGTCCACAGCCATTGGATCAAGATCCAACGGCTGTGGATGCGGCACCTTGAATTCGTCCGCACGACCATTTGTCTGAGGTAGCACAATGGTCCAGTGCCTTATCGCGAGGCGTGGGCGCGAGTTCGAGTCGCGGCGAGCGTGATTTAGAGCGATGGCTCACCTTCAATTGACTGTCAGATCGCGATCCAATGGCCACCTGTGCTCAATAGCACTGACGCGCTATCGCACGCCCATGCCTCACGCAGCATCGCACGTGGGCGAGCATGACAGAAAGCCATTTTCGTGCATTTGAAAGTCGTCGAAAATCGTAGTATAGTCGCAACAAAACATTCGTCAAAGATTTGATTTTTAAATATAACGAGACTTGAGTCCCGGTCATTCATCTCCGGGAGGCGTTCTTTTTATTTTTTAAATCGATCTTAAAGCCGCTCTACTTTATTTAAACGACATGCTTGTGCGTAATATATAGGCGGTTAAAGAGCAGGCACTTAAATCACTCAAATATGATAATCATTCAGCTCAAGTTGATTTCAAACACATAAGATATATATATATAATGAAATTTCATTCATCATGGGAGAGTTGTTGCACAAGGAAATCTAGAGGAAAGCTTATACATGAATGCTTAAAATTAAATCTAACTACCAGAAAATGATTGCATACAAGAATCAACGGGGGGATTTCGCATGCATAATTGGGGGAGAAGTAAGACTGCTCTACTAAGTAGTAAATGAAAGCAATAAAAATTATGAAGAGCATGATCTAGAGCTAAAAGAATAGAGGGCATTCAGGGGTGGTCCCCGATGGCCTTGGAGTGGTCGAGAGGAGAATAAGGGGCGGCCAATGCAGCTTAGGCCGACCCTTGGAGAGAGGCAGGGTTGATCCAGTATCCCGGCATGGTGTCCTCCATGGTGGTGGTAGTGAGCTCGTGGAGGTGGAGTGAGTGGCTAAGTGGAGGTGGTGTGAATGGCACCAATGGAGAGCAATTGCCAAGGGAGTGAATGGGTGCCAATGGCCACCCATTGGGTCTTTTTATAGACCCAATGGAAGCTCTCTAGAGAATTATGGAATTCTCTAGAGAGGCATATGGTGGGAGCTCATGGGAAAGTGAGAGAGAGAGGGTGGATGTTGGTTTTTAGATCCACGAAATGTGGATCTAAAAATTGAATGGCTCTTGGTTGCTATTTTTGGCAACCAAGGCAACCACACATGGTAGAGAGTTCTAGAGAACTCTAGGCTAGATATTTTCGTGTGGATGGTGTGTGTGGGTGTGTGTGGGTCGAAACTTAGGTGGCTAGGATGATTAGGTTGGGTTCTAGTGGGTTTAGGTCAAGGTAGGTCTCAAATTAGGGTTATAAACCCTAACTCACTAAGGTAAAGTGCAATTAAACTTAATACAAGTATAATTGGGTGTGTGGAAACTTAATTGAGAGTAAAACAACTCAATTAAGTCAGGTCTAGGTCAATTGGACTCTCACTGAGTCCAATTGGACAGTGTGTGCTGAGATCAGGGCTCAATTGGACTCAATGAGTCCAATTGATTAGGCTAATGGATTTGACTAAGATCCAAGTCAATTAGGTTTAGTGAGGACCTCATTAGGTCCTTATGGAGGTATAGAGGTGATGTACTAGGGTTAGGGCACCTTAATTTAGGTTCCTATGGGGTTGGAATTGGGTTTAGGGACCTAGAGATCCAGGATCAAGGCTTAAATCTCAAAACAGGAATTGGAGAGCAGTATCAGACGTCTAATTATATAATAAGACGTCTTATACTCAAAAATCAGAAGTCCAGACTTGTTGTATGGACGTCCAATCAGAGTCAGGAAGGATTTCGGGTTCTATTTTGGGTATTCTGCAGAAAGTAGACGTCTGACAAAGTGTCTGGACGTCCAATAACACTGCAGAAGTGGGTTGAAGTGTGCAGGAGTTGGCTAAGGGTTTTGGACGTCTTAAAACTTATCTGGATGTCCAGAGAAGGGTTGGAACTAGGGTTTTAGGGCTTCCTAGGATGTTGTAACCTAATCTAAGGGTGGCTAAGGCTTGGGGAAGTCTGTAGGCTATCCTAGGGTTAGGATGGACCTAAGCTCTTCACATTTTACTGCTTTATTCCTACTTAATATAATAACAAACTTTTAAACCCCTTACATTATTATTCCTACATCTAAACTAAGCCTTCTGCTCCAGCTCTGCTACAACTCCTGTTATTCCTGATCCAGCTTCATATCCAGCTCCTGATCAGCTTATTCCCTGCAAATCGACATAATGCACTTAATCAGCACATTATAACATTATTTTATGCATAGCTAAAGGAAAGCAGTAAAGATGCAGATAATGTGTATGTATGCATGAATAACCCAAACTTATGCTAGGTCCTAGCCTAATTTAGGTCAATTAAGACCTATGATTGCTGAGCAATCAGGGCGCGTGTTTAGGAGTGGGGAAGGCGCATCTTAAGTCGTCTGATCTCGTGATCAGACGGCCGAGATTCAGCAAACGTGTGGTAAGCGTTAAGCACGCGTGGAAGCTAGCAGCCGCACAGGTAGCAGCCACTTTTCCCATGATGGGGCTTTAGCAACTGTTTTATCCATCACTAAAGACCCCTTATTTAATGTTTTAAAGATGTAATGACCAATTTGCCCCCACTCCTTGCAACTATAAAAGGAGACCCCCTCCACACGAAATTCTCATCCCTTCCTTCTCTTCTCTACCTCTCCAAATCTCAAGAGAAGCTTCTCCCACATTCGGGATGCTCCTCGTGAGATAAAGTCCATATTTTCATCCTCTTTCCGAAGTGGATCCCACGACGACGACGACGTGCTACCCCATTCCCGTTCTTCTACTTCGTCCTCCTTCGTCCTACTCCGTCCTCCTTCATCCAGGCGTCATCCCGTCCAGCTCGTCTTCCAAGCAATCGTCGAGGAGGATAACTTCTCTCTCCCATTCTTCTTTACAGCTTTCTAGTGTAGAATTTTCCTGCTTTCTAGCATAGCTGATTTCCCGCTTTCTTGTGTAATTCTTGTTTGGTTTTATTGTATAAATATTTTGAAATATTGAATGCATGTTCTCTCTCTCTCGCTCTTCCTTTTAGTCTGATAGCTTCATTGTAATTACCTCGCCTCGCTTTTTAAGAAAAATTCTAGAAAAAATATAATTACTAATATAGATCGATGTAACCTCCTTGTGTTCGACCCGGAATTTCAATTTCGGTGTAAATTTTATTTGTTGAACACGAATTCTTCGCTTTCAAGCTACAACGACAAGGTTTTAAAACCAAACACGTTAGCGTAGCAATTCGTACATCCAACATTTTGGTGTCGTTGCTGGGGATCGAACCCGGGTCACCTACGTGACGGGCAGGAATACTCACCACTATATTGCAACGATAAGGTTTTAAAACCAAGCATGTTAGCGTAGCAATTCGTACGTCCAACATTTTGGCGCCCTTGTCGGGGATCGAACCCGTGTCGCCCGCATGACAGGCGGGAATAGTCACCACTATACTACAACGATAAGGTTTTAAAATCAAACACGTTAGCAAAGCAATTCGTACGTCTAACATTTTGGCGCCGTTGCCGGGGAGACAACGATTTCCGATCTTGTTTTCGCATTTCATGCACTTTGTTATTTTCTAACTTGCTTTCTCTTGTGTCACTGTTTTGCAGATACCTCCATCAAGGAATCATCAAGCGGTAGACTGGAGTAAAGTGCAGTTGAATGCAACTGTAAGTGCTCCCCATTCTTCCCCCCTCCATAGATTTCATTCGCCACATTAAATCCAAATTCCAATTGACCTAGGTGTTTGCATAAATCCTAGGAATAGTTTGGTTGTTTGGATTCTCACTCACATTCATTCCACCCTCATTAATAAAAAAAAAAATATAACAAAAAGATAATCTTCTGGGGTAATTTTCAACAAACACACACAACATACACCCACATTCAAGGCACTTGATCAAATTGATTTGTTTTTACTCAACCAAGTTCTGATTTGTGGAACTAGTACACGCAAAGCAAAACATAAAAGAGTAGAAATCAATCTAGGTTAATCATCTTTGAGTGCCTAACTTAGTGGTGCATTTGTAGCCAATTGTTTGAGTTATTTGGGCCGCACCACTCTATTTAAAACCAACTCATCAAGTAGCTCCTCCTTAGGGTTGTCAATCTTGGTCTATTCCAGGCACTCCACTTTCTTTCTGGTTTTAAAGGAAAACAATCTTCACCCGTGTTTGACAACTTGGTTTGCCTAGAAACTTGATTGCAATCCACCTAATTTGAAACCCTAAAAGCTACTTAAGCAAGATTTGAACATTAAAATTCACACATCATAAATAATCTTGCTTGAAAACCCTGGTTGTGCACACAATTACACAAATCTCAATCAATCATTAAGGGCACAACCCATTTTAAGGGCTTATCACATTCCATAAGCACCACAATCCTAGGCCTTAATAAAATTAAGTAGACGTTGGCCTTAAGGTTTGATTCACTCTTCAGGGCCTAGTCTGAGATTGTTTTTATTAACCTACTTGTATTGATTAATCTGATGTCTAGCTAGGGGAGTAGCGTTAAACGACCACGGCTGCGGGGTACACTAGGAATCGGAGGCGAAAGCCGAAGGAAGAACCTTCTCCCTAGTCCCTCCTTCTAACTGGTTGGATTAAATAGACACAAGTAGAGTAAATCATTTACAGTCTTAAGGCAGGTTTTCGGAGTAAGTAGATCATTAGGCTACCCCACTTAAGGACAGCCTTGTTTTGTTGTGCTGTAGGGTCCCTATCCCCAGTCCATCCGACCTTCTCCTAGTTTATGCCGGGAAGACGATCATTGAATCCCTGATTGTAAGGACCATTAGAACATTCTAGGAGGAGCAAGTTGAATTTTGGTCAAATTGATCCCATGGCCGACCAACAGCATCTTCTACTTGGAAATCCACAGGAAGAATTTCGAAGGCAGCTAGAACAAATGCAGAGAATGCAGGAATGGTTCTAGAGAATGAGGGGTGCTCAACCCTTGAAGGATTTTTATGATCCTTCAAATTACGGGGAACGCACTCGGCATCCAGATTCTAGACGGTGACATAGAAATCAAGCCCCAGGTGTTAAGCCTAATTAAACATTATCATGGGCTTGGCTCCAAAGATCCATTTCAGCACTTGGAGGACTTGACCACTTTGGTCCAGACCACCAAGGCTCGAAACGTAAACGAGGAGCAAACGATCATGAGGCTCTTTCCCCACTCTCTTAGGGATAAGGGCGTGCATCGGTATAGGACAATAGGAAGACCAATTACAACTTGGAATGAGTTGAAATCGACCTTTCTAAAGAAATTCTTCATAGTCAGACGTACTAATGCTTTTAGACGGGCAACCACTACCTTTACCCAGCAGCCGGGGGAATAGTTTCTTATGGCCTGGGAGCAATTCCAGGACTTATTGCGGAGGTGTCCACACCACGAGGTGTCGAAATGGCAACTCGTGCAGATCTTCTATCATGGGTTGACTAAGCAACTAAGAAATCATGTCGATGCTTCTTGCGGAGGCAATTTCCTCAATAAAGATGCAGATAGTGCACATGATTTATTTGAGGAAATGAGTGAGAATTCAATTAATCATGCCTCCAGGGTTACTTTTAACCGGTCCCAGCAACCCAAATCAAATGTCTATGATGTCCATGACCCTCATTCATTTGATATGGAATTGATTTGTAACAAACTTGATAAGGTGAACTTGGTTGCTAGGAGAATGAAAGAGTGGATGGTTGGCAATTCTATGAACAACTCTCGATCCATTCAATCCCAAAATTAGGGATTCCATTCCTCACAAGCTCCTTCTGGATGGGAGTTCGCTAATCAACTCGATGCAACTCAACCTGTGAGTCAGCATTTTTCGGACCCCCACGGGTTCCAAATTGGGGCCTTTGATCCTAGTTTTTCTAATCCTACCCTTTCTTTCTCTCCATCCTCACCCTATGAGTATGTCTGTGTTGTACAAGAGAATGTTAGATCCAACCCCTACTCGAATGCCTATAATCCAGGTTGGAGAAACCACCCAAACTTCTCATGGAAAAATCTGGGGCAATAGACCCAATTCCTACCCGGCAACTATGCTCCGCAACGACTAATGGGTCAGGGTCAAGTATATACTCAATTGCCTTCGAATCAGATCAATTAGCCAGCTTGGAATGCCCGTCAACCTGCAGGGCAGGCTAATTTGAACCGTCAAATGGTAGAGATGCAAGGATCCATGCTCCAGCTCATGCAGCAAATGAAAAACTCACTAGACAACTTACAATCGGGGCTCATTGCTAACTCACATCAACCCGAATCTCTACCATCCCAACCCGTACCCAACCCGCGAAATATTATGAATTTGGGCAATCAAGCCCATGGGTACGAAAATCAGAGGGACCCACACACACATGCTCAGGTTGTTAGGCAGGGTTCCTCGTCTTCTTCTTCTTCTGCAAATCAGCAATTCATGGTTAATCAAGCCCCTCCAATCTTTCCTAACCCTCCCCAAGACCCAATTCTTGTGCATCTGCAAATTCTGTCACTTTGAGGAGTGGTAAGAAGACTCAGGATCCACAACCACACTATTCTGATCTTTCGAATCTTGAAGAACCTGAGGAGAGAGAGGAGAATCCTAAAGGAGAAATTAAGGCTCAGGAACCTGATTCAAAAGATCTGACTCATGTTCCTTTTCCTGAAGCCTTAACCAAATCAAAGAAGAAGTCTATTGATAGCAATGAGGAGCTTCTGAATCTATTTAAGAATGTTGAGATCAATATCCCACTCCTTGATGTTATCAAGCACATACCAGCTTACGCAAGATTTTTAAAGGAATTATGTACACAAAAGTGTAAGTCAAGAGAATCTGTTCCGAGGAAGGTGGTACTCTTCGAGCAGGTTAGTTATGTTATCCTGCACTACCTCCCTCAGAAAAAGAGAGATCCTGGTGCTCCATTGATTTCTTGCGTTATCGGAGATTACACATTTGATAGAGCACTTTTGGATTAGGGTGCATCCATCAACCTAATTCCGACTTCTCTTTACGAGAAGTTTGGGTTAGGTGAACTTCGGCCAACTTCAATAACGCTACAGTTAGTGGACTGCTCGGTCACAAACCTGCAAGGCGTTATTGAAGATGTTATAGTTAAGGTCAAGGATTTCTATTTTCCTGTAGATTTCCTTGTCCTTGACATGGATCTACCTGATAATCTGAGGAACACGCCTATCATTCTGGGGTGTCCGTTCCTAGCTACCGCTAAGGCAAACATTAATTGTGAAAGCGGTAGCATGGAAATCGCCTTTGGGGACCAACAAATGAAATTGGATATTTTTAAGGTGATCAACAAATTTCAAGATTATGGATTTATTAAGGAACTTGATGAGGATAATGATAACATTGAAACTTGTTTGATGGTTTCTTCAATCAAAAGTTCCTCTTTGGATGATGAATTTGACCCGCAACCCTCTATGGCTGACCTGACATCTTCGGAAGAGGTTATTGATTTTGTTCACTCACAACCTCTTCCTCTTGTTGAATCTTCAGCATCTACCCTACCATCAATCATCAAATCGCCCCAACTTGAATTGAAACCATTGCCCGAGAGTTTGAAATATCAATTTTTAGGACCTCAGAAGATGCTCCCTGTGATTATCAGTGCTAAATTGACAAAGGTGCAAGAGAATAAATTGATGAAGGTCCTGAAGGAACATAAGGAGGCAATTAGTTGGACCATTCATGACCTCAGGGGGATCAAGCCATCTTACTGTAATCATAGAATATTTTTGGAAGATGGATCCCCCCTTCTCGCCAGATGCAGAGGAGATTGAATCCAATTATGCGAGAAGTGGTCAAAAATAAAATCATCAAGTGGCTTGATGCAGGAATTCTTTATCCAATCTCTGATAGTCCCTGGGTAAGTCCCATTCAGATTATTCCAAACAAAGCTGGGATTACCGTTGTGACTAACGAGCAAGGAGAATCTGTCAGAACTCATTCAGCTTCCTCTTGGAGGGTTTGTATTTATTACAGGAAGCTGAACACAGCCACTAAAAGGGATCATTTTCCCCTGCCCTTCATCTATCAAATCTTGGAAAAATTAGCCGGGCAGAAGTACTGTTTTCTTGATGGCTACTCGGGATACAACCAAGTTCTTATTCATCCCGAGGATCAGGAAAAACTACTTTCACCTATCCCTACGGAACCTTTGCTTTTCATAGGATGTTTTTCAGGTTATGCAATGCACCTGCGACTTTTCAAAGGTGTATGCTAGCCATATTTTCTGACATGGTGGGAGAGTTTATGGAAGTCTTCATGGATGATTTCTCTATTTTCGGAGAATCATTTGACTCTTGTTTGGCTAATATGGAAATGATTCTTAAGCATTTATCAAAACACGATTGGTCCTTAGCTACGAAAAGAGTCATTTCATGACCCAAGAAGGCATTGTTTTGGGTCATGTAATCTCCGAACGGGGAATTGAAGTGGATAAAGCTAAGGTTGATGCTATCGCTAAACTTCCTCCTCCCATATCTGTTAAACAAATCCGATCATTTCCTGGGCATGTGGGATTTTATCAAAGATTCATCAAGGATTTCTCGAATGTTGCTCGTCCTTTGAGCAATCTTCTTGCCAAAGAAACGTCGTTTGTTTTTGACGAATCATGCCAAATGGCATTTGATTTCCTGAAAACGACAGTCACCTGTGCTTCAGTTTTGCAACCACCAATTTGGACAGCCCCTTTTGAGATCATGACCGATGCTTCTGATTAAGCGGTCGGGGCTATCTTGGGTCAGAAAATTGATCGAAAGCTCTCTGTCATCTACTACACTAGTAAAACTCTGGATGAAGCCCTGAGGAATTACACTGTTACTAAAAAGGAATTACTAGCTGTAGTGTTTGCTTTGGAAAAATTCAGGGCTTATCTCTTAGGGTCTCATGTTATCATCTATACTAACCACTCGGTCTTGAGACATCTCTTGGCCAAAAAGGATGCTAAACCCCGGCTTATTCGTTAGATTCTTCCTTTTCATGAATTTGATCTTGAAATCAAGGATAAAATCGAGGTATGAAATGTGGTAGCGGATCATTTGTCGAGACTCCTAGGTGATTCTTCTTGTCCGGACATTCCGATTGCTGACACTTTTTCGAATGAAACTATTCTTACAATTTTAGGTGTCCACACCCCATGGTTTGCTGACATTGTTAACTATTTCATCGTTGGTCAAATCCCCCAGGATTGGACCAAGCAACAACGGGATAGACTCAAATATGAGGCCAAATACTACTTCTGGGAGGACCCTGAGCTATACTGCATCGGCTCTGATCAGATTATTCGCCGATGTATACCAGAGAATGAATTCAACAGTATACTCGAGTTCTACCATGCATCTGGGTGTGGTGGACATTTCTCCGAGAAAAGGACGGCTGCAAAAATCTTGCAATCTGGCTTCTATTGGCCGTCTTTATTCAAGGATGCCCAGGATTTCTCAAGGTCATGTTCTTGATGTTAGGCACTTGGGAGTATAACTAAGAGAGATATGATGCCCCTAAATCCTATTCTTCCCATCAAAATTTTCCATGTTTGGGGCATCGATTTCATGGGATCCTTTATCCCTTCATTTGGACATCAGTACATTCTTGATGCTGTTGATTATGTGTCCAAATGGATTGAGGTGATTCTCACCTAAACCAATGACCACAAGGTGGTCATCGATTTTGTCAAGAAAAATATCTTCAGTAGGTTCGAGATTCCAAGAGCTATCATCAGTGGTGGTGGAACTCACTTTACTAATGCCCAATTCCATAATTTATTGGCCAAATAAGGGGTTAATCACCAAATTTCCACACCTTACCATCCCCAGACGAATGGACAAGCCGAGATCTCCAATCGAGAGATCAAGAACATTCTGTAGAAAATGGTTAGGACTGGTCGCAAGGGTTGGACTCAAAAGCTTGAGGATGCTCTTTGGGCCTACCATACGACGTATAAAATGCCCATCAGCATGTCTCCATTCTGTTTGGTGTATGGAAAGGCATGCCATCTACCCATAGAGATTGAACACAAGGCATTCTGGTTGATCAAATAATGCAATTTAGATCTGAATTTAGCTGGGAAGACATGGAAACTCCAACTATTTGAGTTTGAGGAGCTTAGAAATGATGCTTATGAGAATGCCAAGATCTACAAGGCTCGGACCAAAGCTCTACATGATCAATTGATTTCCCGCAAGAGCTTTGAGCTGAACAAGAAGGTCTGGTTATTCGATTCAAAACTTAAGCTCTTTCCTGGCAAACTTAGATCTAAATGGAATGGCCCATTCATAATTGACCAGATTTTTCCAAATGGAGCTGTGCAGATTTCTGACCCAAAGACGGGTAACACATTTCAAGTCAACGGTCAACGTCTGAAGCCTGTTATTGATCGTATTCTTCCAGAACCCGTCTCAGACATAGTTGCTCTAGCCATTCTGTGATTTCTTTGGCTAGACTTCACCTAGCTGACGGCATTAAACACAACAGTTGTACATATGACACAAGGCTGATATGAGCTTCATATTCAGGTGACATCTTTCATATTCTACCCTTTCTTTCATGTCTCCTTTTCAATGAGGACATTACATCAGCTAGGGATGGGGGGGTGGATTCAATTTTGAATCATTTGGTCAGCTTTGTGAAATTCATGTAAATTATTTTTCTCTTCTTATTTATACATTAAAAAAAAATGAAAATTAGGAAGGATTAGTTGGACATTAGGACTTTTCAATGCTAAGAAATTTTACATTAGGATCTGAACACAAAGACCCTTCAGGTCTTTGGACTTAATTAGCCCATGTATCCA
Source organism: Thalassia testudinum (assembly GCA_037157565.1). NCBI lineage: Eukaryota > Viridiplantae > Streptophyta > Magnoliopsida > Alismatales > Hydrocharitaceae > Thalassia > Thalassia testudinum. Next base: position 17,049,342 of record JAZHRO010000063.1, read on the forward strand.
TTAAAATGTGGATTTGTCTTTCGAGTCCTCACCATCTTAATTCTATCGTAATTGGAATAAATAAGTTTGGGTGATAAGTACATGACTTATCAACCCACCATCTTATTTGAGGGAATTTTTTGAGTTTTAAGCATCTACACAATTTCTTTGCACTAACTCGTTGTTCGACGATTCTAACAAAAATTAGGTAGCTAATGAACCTTCTAGGGTGATATGGCTGGCAGGTTATCATGGGTAACAACCCATAGGTAGGTTGTCCAGAGCCCAGTAACTGGACATTTCTCTTTTTACTTCCTTTAGGTAAATCTTAGACCAGGGAAGCCACCTACTTAAAGAAAAAAAAGAGGAAAAAAAAATCAAAAAGAAAAGGAGAAAAGAATAAAAGAATAAAGCACACTTCTCGCACGAGTATGGCTAGTAAGTTGTCGGTGGTAACAGCTCATCGACTGGTTGTCCAGAACCCAACTTAATCAATGCACTGAAAATTCCCAAAACACTTAGGAAGAAGCAGAGAAGTAGAATAAATCAGGGAAATATACACTGGATTCACCCTTTTGTTGACCCCGTAAAAGAATAAATAAAAGTAGGGAGAAAGCTACCAGTTGCAAAGATGCACCTTTAGGCAAAATTCTTTTTGAGGTCACCTACAGGCGTAGAAACTCGAAGTCTGTTTTAACTGCCGGTCAATGAGTCTATCACATTCACAATAAGATGCTTAAAACTTAGGGTTCTCATCAAATCTTAGGTGAGTTGAATGGCCATAGAAAGCCACTCTTAAACCCTAAAACTTGAAAATCCAAAAAAATTAGAAAAGAGGAAAAAGAGAAAATGAAAATTTTCTTTGAATAAGGCGAGGGCTTGAGGCGGTCTGCATTTTGGCAGATACTCGGGCACTGTTGTGTCTTTGAAATTTCATGTAGACAATTTCTTAATGACTGAAAATAACTCATGCCCAATAATCCAACATAATTCTTTAATAAATAGCACATAGTTTTTGCTAGGGACTAGCAAAAGATAGGCATGGAGATAAGATGTAAACACATTTACAATACTTAAGATGTCTATTTATTCATGTTCTTAAGCATAGGATTGCATTGCTTGCTTTAAATATTACATAACATGCATCATCTTGCATTTAGAGTAGTTTGAATAAAATAGAGGTTAATTATCTCCTTTTATGTGCTTGGATAGGGCAAACTTTTTATTGGGGCCTCAGATCGAAGATCCAACCATACAGATGTGATCAGGGTGACGATTGGAGTTCAACGACTCGAAGATCGCCCTTATCAGGCATCTGTAGCATCTGATAGCGACCGGGGAACCCTAGAAGATCAAGGGCCAAGATAGTGTAAATTAGCACCTCATATGACAAATCTGACCACACGAATGGATTCGGATCGACGATCGCAGCCTAACGGCGCAAAAATCGAGTCAATCCGACACCCGTGGCACCATCTACAACATCCAGAAGATGGACGGCCAAGATGGCGCCACGTGCCACCATCTCAGGCATCCAACAAACCCCCAGCACCGCCGCACCTTCTCTTCTTCAATCAAAGCACCGCTTCTCTGCCATTGGATGAAGATCAAACAGCTGTGGATGCGGCGCCTTCAATTCGTCTGCGCGACCATTTGGCTGAGGCAGCACAGCGGTTTAGTGCCTTATCGCGAGGCGAGGTCACGAGTTCGAGTCGCGGCGAGCGTGATTTGGAGCGGGGGCGCACCTTCAATCGACCATCAGATCTCGATCCAATGGCCGCCCATGCTCAATAGCTCTGACGCGCTATCGCATGCCCGTTCCTCACGCAGCATTGCACGCGGGCGGGCACGCGGTGAGGAGCGGGGAAGGCGCATCTTAAGCCATCCGATCTCGCGATCAGACGACTGAGATTCAGTGAACGTGCGGCAAGTGTTAAGTGCTCGTGGAAGCCAGCAGCCGTGCGGGCAGTGCCCACTACGCCCACGATGGGGCTTTAGTGACGGTTTTATCCGTCACTAAAGACCCCTTATTTAATGTTTTGAAGATGTAATGACCAATTTGCCCCCACTCCTTGCAACTATAAAAGGAGACCCCCTCCACACGAAATTCTCATCCATTCCTTCTCTTCTCTACCTCTCCAAAGCTCAAGAGAAGCTTGTCCCACACCTGGGATTCTCCTTGCAAGATAAAGTCTAAATTTTCATCCCCGTTCGGAAGTGGGTCCTGCGATGACGATGGCGTGCTGCCCCATTCCCGTTCTTTTGCTTCGTCCTCCTTCGTCCTACTCCATCCTCCTTCATCCAGGCATCGTCCCGTCCGGCTCGTCCTCCAAGTGATCATCGAGGAGGATAACTTCTCTCTCCCATTCTTCTTTACAGCTTTCTATTGTAGAATTTTCCTGCTTTCTACTGTAGTTGATTTCCCACTTTCTAGTGTAATTCTCATTTGGTTTTATTGTACAAACATTTTGAAATATTGAATGCATCTTTTCTCTCTCTCTCTCTCTTCCTTTTAGTTTGATAGCTTCATTGTAATTACATTGCCTCACTTTTTAAGAAAAATTCTAAAAAAAATATAATTACGAATATAGATCGACGTAGCCTCCCTGTGTTTGACCCGGAATTTCAATTTTGGTATAAATTTTATTTGTTGAATATGAATTCTTCGCTTTCAAGCTACAATGACAAGGTTTTAAAACCAAACACATTAGCGTAGCAATTCGTATGTCCAACAGCTACCCATAGCATCTGAACCAGCGTAGGGTGCTTACATGGCCCCAGTAGGATATGTAAATATCCAAGGAGACAAGCACCAAGGAGACGATATGTTACTGCGCATCTTCGAGGGGAATTTCTCGCCTCTCCACAATGGGAACTCATCCAAATCAACTTGTGTTAATCGGCTGCTCCTAATATAGGTGACTCTTTCAGAACACTTTAAATGCATTTGCATGATTTTGATACTTATGTGCACTGAACCAGACTATGTTTGGATTGGGGTGCATAGGTTACCGAATACCACAAACCAATGGTCAGTTAAGCAGGCCGAATATTCCCTAAGCCTTAGATCTAATACTTAACCTTCACATTTTCCCCATCCTCTTGAGGACTATCCAGATCTTAGTGGATACTTGAATTTTTAAGCCTAGGAGCATAGCCCAAGAGACCTAAGAACAGCATTTCTACTAATCTCTTCTCTATTTTATTAGCACTTTTTTCCTTTCATGTTCTTTTTCTTGATATGGTCTAGAACTCAGTTAATCCCTTAATTTCTTAGTAATGACTATCTCTTTTCTTTTTCAATTTGTGCTCCTTTTTTGGCATTTTCACTTTTCCCCTTTTTCTCCTCAAGATTTGTATGGCCTCAAAATTTTTCTCTCCCCTTAGAATTTTTTTTGTTATTTTCAAGAATTTTTTCATTTTTTTGGTATTTTTGGGAGATGTGATTTTTTTGATGAAGACTTTTCTTGTGAGATGATTTTCACGATGTTTTGCACTTTCATACACCCCCATGCCTACGATTTGCAACGTCCCAATTGTAAATTAGGTGGGTTTGAGTTCAGCTTAGATCATTCATTAGAACAGCTTCTAGGTGGGTGAACAGGTCGAGGTGATTGTTGCGGACGATTTCAAGACTCGGGTACGGGTACCTAAGGTGGGGTCGGACGTTCTAATGGATGAACCCTAAAGTGCAATATGAATTCAGCATAGGAATGTCAAGAAAGGTTTCAGGTTTTTCAAAAATGATGGGTTGCCTCCTGTTAAGCACTGAGTTTTACACCATCGGCTGGGCAAAATGGGCTCAGGGAGAATGGAGGGTAAAGGATATCTCAGCCAAATTTGTATCAGAAAGGTCAATGAAAGGTTTAAGTCACTGATCGTTCACGACGAAAGGTTCTGAATTGTGGTTGAGTGGACTGATCTCGATGGCTCCATTTCCAAAGATTCATCAGACAAGGTAAGGTCCGATCCATTTTGATCTGAGTTTTCTTGGGAATAACTTGACTTATGCTGAGTTTTCCTGGGAATAGCTTGAGTTTGGTATCAAAGAGTAGGACTTTTTGACCAAGGTATAAGATCTTTCTAGATATGTGCTTGTCATGAAAGGCCTTAACCCTCTCTTTGTAAATTCGCGAGTTCTCATGAGCGTCGTGGCATAATTCATCGATCTCACTCATTTGAAGCTTTCTGTGGGTTCCTGCCTTAGAAGGATCTAGGTTGAAGGTCCGTACTTCCCAATAGGCTTTGTGCTCCAATTCGATGGGGAGGTGACATGCCTTCCCAAACACTAATCTGATGGGAGACATACCTAATTGGGTTTCGTGAGCAGTCCTATAAGCCCACAAAGCTTCAAGAAGTTGGGATGACCAGTCTTTCCTTTCAGGTCGAACAGTAACCTGGATAATTTTGTTGATCTCCCGATTTGATATCTCAGCTAGACCACTAGTTTGGGGTTGGTAAGGAGTATAGATTCAGTGTGACACCCCGTATTTGGTCATCAGTGACCTAAACTGAGCATTAGGTAAATGGGTCCCTCCATCAGAGATTATAGCACGTGGAATCCCGAACCGTGAAAAGATTTTCTAATGAATGAATTTGATAACCACCTTATGATCATTGGTTCAGGTCAGAATGGCTTCAATCCATTTGGACACGTAGTCAACAGTGAATAGAATGTACTCAAAGTCCTCCGAAATAGGAAAGGGTCCCATAAAATCAATCCCACATACGTTGAAGATTTCATATACGAGAATCGGCTATGAGGGCATCATATCATGATGACTCATGTTGCCAAAGGTCTGGCAACGAGTGCATGAGCTACAGTGATTTTATGCATCTTGAAAAATCGTGTGCCAATAGAAGCTGCAGTGGAGGACTTTTGCTGCGGTTTTATGACTTGTGAAGTGTCCACTGCATGGCTAGTCATGGTAGAAGGACAATATGTCCTGAATTTTCGCTCCCAGGACACATTGTCAAATGATTTGATCAGCACCGATGCGAAAAAGATATGGGTCTTCCCAGAAGTAATACTTAGCATCGGAAAGCAATTTGTCCTTCTTGGCTTTCGGCCAATCGGATGGGATCTGATATGATGCCATGTAGTTTACTAGATCAACAAACCATAGAAGCCCTGTACTAATAGTCAGGACATGCTCATTAGGAAAATGTTTCGTAATGGGTCCAGAAGGGCTGATAATATCAGAAGGAAGGCAGGACAGGTGATCAGCTACCACATTCTATTTTCCTACTTTGTCATGAATCACGAGGTCAAACTCTTGCAACAACAAGATCTAGCAGATTAATTGAAGTTTCACATCCTTCTTCGCCAGGAGATGCCTCACAGCTATGTGATCAGAGTATATGATAACACGGGAACCTAGAAGATATGATTTGAACTTTTCCAGGGCATATACTATGGCTAGGAGCTCTTTCTCAGAAACTATGTAGTTACACTGAGCCTTGTAAAGTGTCTTGCTAACGTAGTTGGTGACCACAGGTTTCCCGTCAATTTGCTACCCAAGTACTGCCCCTACAGTGAAGTCAAATGCATCGCACATGATCTCAAAGGGTTGAGACCAATCAGGGGACTGTAGGATTGGAGCTTGGGTAACTCAATCACGTAGGATTTAAAATGCTTGAGTGCATTCATTGGAGATTTCGAAAGGAACATCCTTAGATAGTAGAGTGGTCAAGGGGTGCGCGATCTTTGAGAAATCAGGAATGAATCAATGGTAAAAATTGATGTGCCACAGAAAAGATTAGATGTCTTTGATCGAGCTAGGCATAGGAAGTTTAGAAATCATATTCACCTTGGCTCGATCGACCTAGATGCCTTTTTCTGATATGAGATGTCCCAAGAAAATTACTTTAGGCACAATGAAATGGCTCTTTTCCCAGGAAAGAACCAGATTCACGTCAATGCACCGCCTGAGGATCTGGACCAAGTGTAGGAGGCAATTGCCAAATGATTCTCCAAATACTAAAACGTCACCCATGAAGACTTTCAGATAATCACCTACCATATCTGAAAATATGGCAAGCATGCACTGCTGAAAGTAGCGGGTGCATTGCAGAGACCGAACGACATCATTCGGAACGCGTGCGTTCCGTAGGGGTAGGTGAAAGTGGTCTTTTCTTGGTCCTCGGGATGGATTGCAACTTGGTTATAACTAGAGTACCCATCCACAAACCAGAAGAACTTATTTCTCACCAGTTTCTCAAGGATATGATCAATGAACGGTAGTGGGAAATGATCCTTCCTTGTGGAGGTATTGAGTCTTCTATAATCAATGTAGACTCTCCATGAATTTTCCACACGGGTCAGTATGATTTCTCCGATTTCAGTCGTGATTATGGTGAGTCCTACCTTCTTAGGCACAACCTGGATTGGACTCACCCACTGACTATCGGAGATCGGGTAGATGATCCCAGCATCTAACCACTTGATGATCTCGTTTTTCATGACCTCCTGTAGCTTAGGATTCAAACGTCTCTGCATTTCATGGGAAGGTCGTGTGCCCTCTTCAGTGTAGATACGGTGTGTGCAGTAAGAGGGACTAATACCAGTCAAATCATTGAGAGTCCATCCAATGGCTCTACGATGTTGCTGGAGAATAGTAATCAGACGAGATTCCTGATCAGGTGAGTCTGGAGTTGATAATCACAGGAAACGTCTGATTGGAACCCAAAAAGACGTAATTAAGATGGTCGGGAAGAGGCTTGAGTTCCAAAACACTATTATCAGCAGCAGTAGGCAGTTTAGGGTGTGTGTTAGTAGCAAGGAAAGGTGTTATGGATGTGTCTAGGTCACATTCAAACTCCTCTGATTACAGGTTTTGATCCTCTTGTGGTTGAGCAGAAGTAGTCAAATTTTCCTCAATATACAGATCATCAACCACAACCTTGATGTCACATCTGTTCTATAACTCCGCAATTAATTCCCTGTTGGGCCTTAAAGATGTCAATCTTTAATGTTTGGTTCCCGAATTTCAGTTCAATTTGTCCCTCCTCACAATTTATGTTGGCCCTAGTAGTGGCCAGAAAGGGTCTCCCTAGTATAATTGGTGTATCCCTTGGGTTTTCTGGAGCATCCATATCCATGGCTACGAAGTCCACCGGGAAATAGAAATCTCGAACCTTAACAATGACATCCTTCAGAACTCCTTTAGGTGACTTAATAGATCGATCAGCCAACTGTAATGTCACCTCTGTCGATTTAAGCTCAGATTCCTCAAGATGGTCAAGTAGGGATGTAGGTATTAGGTTTATGGAGGCTCCTAGATCTAATAAAGCTCTATCAAATTCGGCATCACCAATGGTACAAGAAATCAGGGGAGTACCTGGGTCCTTTGCCTTAGGTGGGACTTTGCTCAAAATTACAGAGCTGGCTTGCTCTAACAATATGATTGGGCTCCCACTTTTGGTTTGCAGCTGATAGCGATTTCACGCGGTTTGTTAAAATACGTCGTTGTAACGTGTAAAACCGATCAACTCTTAAATTTATATTCCTAGATAGGGGAGTATCTAGGGTCGTCCATGGAGGCCAAATGTTTGCAATAGTGATTCTCTTGTTTGGAATACAATCTCAACTTTCTTTTTGGTATTTTTCAATATATCATTTTTTTGTTTTAAATTAAGACAACATGCGGAATGGTGACGGGAAGGAGATTTACACTTCAATTTAAAATACTACTTCTAAGTGGCAAGTAGAGCCTCTACCTAAGCTCACTCTAGGCAAGTGGAGGCCTAGAATAATTAGGGAGAGGGAGTGAGGAATGCTAAAAACAAGCAAATAGAAATGCAAACAAGAAATTGCAAAGAAGGCAACTAGATAATTAAAAAAAAAGTGTTCAACAAAAATGCCTAGTAGAGGAATGCTTCTACTACTAGAAAATTGACATAAAGAAAGGAAAACACAAATCCTCTAGATAGATGGTGAAGAAGAGAGCTTCTTGCTCCAAGGTTGGTGGCTCCCAATCTTGAAAAGAGTCCTTCAACTCCTTCCTTGCAGTGCTCCGCCAAGGTGATGTCCTTCAAGGCAAGCCCTAGGGGGGTGTGCCCTAAGTTCTCTCCAAGGGTGGACGTCCACCCTAAGTCCTCCTTTGCCTGGCCGTCCTCCTTGAAGTGGAAGCGTCCTCCTCCTTGGCGTGGCTCAAGTTGAAGAGAGTGGGGAGAAGAAGGCACCAAAGGGGCTGGTGATGTGCCCCTTTAATCTCCTTCTCTACTCCTTCTTCTTAGCCGTAGGTATAGGTGGTTTAGGTAGAAAAATATACTAAGGGAGGATGGGAATTATGTGGTGGTAGGGTAGGGTATTTATAGGATGGGAAGGGGGGTGGTTATGGTGTTTTTTTGGAGGGAAATGAAGGGGTGCTTGGTTATTTTTGGAGGGAAAAATTGGAGGGAAATGAAGAGGTGCCTTGGTTTTCCCTCCAAAAATACCTTCTAGAAGGAAATTTTGGAGGGAAAAAAATGGAGGGTGGAGATGGGTTTTGATGGTGGATGTAGGGTGGTGATGGAAGGGATAGTTGGCACCAAAATAAAGTAGGAGTAGGTGGTCTTTTTGCTGGAGCAAAGGTAGTAGGGTAGTAGGGTAGTAGGTTTTGGTGCCATGGAGGTGGACTAGCTAAGTTAAACAGCTTAGCTAGCTTAGCTAGTAGGGAGTAGAGTTGGAGGCATTTGGAGCTAAGGTTTTCAGGGAGAAGAGTTGGAGGTATTTATCTTGAGCTGCACTAGAGCTGGTGGCTGTTGAAGAGAGCTGGAAGGAGCTACCTTAGCTAGCTTAGCTTTCTAGTTCTTTGCTAGCTACTAAGCCAAGCTAAAGCAAGCTGGCTTCTGCTAAAAGGAGCTGAGGTGAGCGGGTCTAATGCTCCCGGGGAGGATCAAGCTGGGTGAGACTGCTAAGGTATCTTAGCTCAACTGAGTTGAGCTAAGCTGAGTCCCCGGGAGCTGGACTTGAGCTTCCTAAGCTGGAATGAAGTCATCTTTAGCTGGCCGGAGTTGAGTAGAGCTGGATGTAGCTAGACCTGAGCTGGGGTAACTCCAGTCAACTCAGCTGAGCTAGCTAGAGCTCCCGGTGGACTAATGGGAGCTGAGATGAGCTAGACTCAGCTAAGTTGAGCTGGATCTGAGCTGACCTGAGCTAGGGTGAGCTAAGATGAGCTCTCTTGAGCTACCATTCAGCTGAGATGAGCTAAATGGAGCTAAGATGAGCTAACCCTAGTTCAAGTGAGCTGGAATCCAGCTATGGTGAGCTAGATCAAGCTGAGTTCCAGTTAGTTTGAGCTTCTTCATCACCAGTTGCCTTCCTGAGTGCCAGGTTTTGGAGTTCTAACAATCTGCATATCCCAAACACTCACAAAAACACATTAAAAAGATAATAAAAAGTGCAATGCATGCCTAACCTAATTGATGCCTAAATGTAGCCCAAAAACCCGTTTGCGGAGCAAAATCCTAAGAGCTAAGTTTGTTTTAATGCATAAAAATGATGATAAACTGGCGTTTATCACACCCCCATGCTTATCTTTTGCTAGTCTCTTAGCAAAAGTTAATTTTTTTTTAAAAATGGAATTTTTGGGAAATCTAATTTTTTTCTACTTTTGAGGAGAAATAGATTAAGGGACCTTGGTTGATCTAAACACAAGAGGTACAGGATTTGTTAAAGATAAACATCGAGATTTGTTTTGGATCCAACCATTAGATGAAACGAGATCAATATATCCTCCAGCAACTTCGCAAATTAACTCCTTGTTAATTCAGATGACTTGAAATTTTTGTTTTTAGGATTTTTCTAGCTCATGAATCTGATTCGCAACTTGCAAAAATCCTTGTGATTGCGAAAAGCCAACATTTATAGGAGCATGTTAATTTATTTATTTATTCTTTTTTTTTCTCTCCCCCATGCTTATTATCAACTTAGTCTTACAACATATGTGTCGGGATTATCATTCCCGTTACCAATCCTCGAGGGGGCTCTGGCGCCAATACTTCAGGATAGCAGTATCCATGACACCACCCAGGAGCTCACAACCCCAAAACACAATGCGGTGTAAAGGGGCGCTCCAAGCAAACTCAAGCTCTTGCTCCGACACTATAGGTAGAGCACCGTCCAAGATACTTGAGCAACTAAAATGTGCTTTAATGCTCCGTCTAAAGATATGAAATGTAGATATGAAATATAGATATGGAGCAGCACCGAGGTGGTAACATGTTGACATCGCGTCCTCAAAGGAGGTATTTTCCTTCTTCTCGACGGTGGGAACTCAAACCAATGATCTGCTTCAGACTTTTACTAAGTCCAAACAAGGGAGTTTTTCAAATTTTTAATTGTTTCTAAGTGTTGGCTTGACACAAAAAGTTTCTCAAGACACGCAAGTTTTTGAATCAGAAGCTAAGTCAAATACTTTTCATATTACAAAATAGGATCAAGTCACCTGAACTATCATGAGTTCAGGTGGAGTTTTAGAGAAGGATATCTGATCTAATCTAAAATAGACCCTGGAATTCTAATGATCAGATCCATGTCCTCATCCTTAGTTTATTAAAGATTAAATCCCATTGTACCAAAAGTGAATTTTTTGACCTTAGTCCCTATTTCAAAATTCTTCCTCAAAAAGTTTTTAACATTTTTATTTTTTTGCGTATGCAAGCAGGAAATAAATTAAAGAAAATTGCTTTTTTTTTTAGGTATGTAATTAGGAAATAAATTAAACAAAAATGCATGTTTTTAGGTTTTGAACATCCTAAATCGATCGTCAAATTTAAAAACACCCCCCCATGCTTAAGATATGCCATGTCCTCATGCATTAGGAGGGAAAAGGGATCACCTTAGTGAAGAACGGTCAGGTTTAGGAGGAACAAAACCTGGAAAAAAAAAAAAAAAGGAAAGCAAGAAAAATTGATGGGTTACCTCCCATCCAGTGCTATCTTTTACGCCATTCAGCCGGGCGTGAAGGTATGCACGGAAGACGGAAAATCATGTAAATAATTGGACACTTCAATGTCTTTAATAAAAGTGTCTTCCTCAAGATCCCTAAAAAGATGAGTGGTAAAGATAAAGGGATCAAAATAAAATAGAGAAATGGAAAAAGGACCCCGATCTGGCCATGGTTTGAATTGATGATGAAGGCCAAACTCAGGTGGATCAGGTGGTAGGTCCAATAGAAAAGGGAGGGGAAAGGAGTTAGTGATATGCAAGATGGGTGAAGTTAGTGTGGATATTTTTGGTGAAAAATCAGGAAGATGAAAAGGGGGAAAGTCAAAACCTAGTTGATCTGGAAAGTCTTGGACCACATAATTATCCTTAGAATAAGAATCAATAAAATCTAGATCAATAGTGGTCAAAGCTGAATGAGATTGGATCAACATATACTTTTCAAATACTGCTTCCATTTTATTATCAGTATCCTGAAAAATTTTATGATCACTGGACCTCTTGGAAGCTAGAAATAAATCTAATGAGAAGGTCTGGTTACTACAACTTATATTCATTTTCCCAGAATGAGAGTGGATATTAGATGTTGCGGTAATCAAAAGGGGTCTTCCAAGAATGGTATTAATGAGAGCCTTAGGTACCTCTATGTCAAGGACCAAAAAATTTACCGGAAATAAACAATTTGGGACCTTGATAATACTATCCTCAACAACTCCCCGCGGTTGAATGGTAGATCGATCTTCCGATTGAAAGTGAACCTTAGGAGGTTTTAAATCACTGAATCGAAATTCCTCAAATAAGACTAGGGGGATGAGATTACTAGAGGTACCTAAGTTGAGAGGGGCGCGAGAAAAAATGGTGTCAGTTATGACAACTGAGATGAGCGATGTGCCCTGGTCCTTTTTTGTGAAAGGCAGCATGCTCTGAAAAACTGAGCTGGCTGTCTTAGAAAGGACCAACCTTTCTAGATTCTGATCATGACTTTTTGAAGTAAATTTTTTAGAGGCATGGGGAGAATCTAGGAGGGGAATATTCCTCTTGACTTGCTCAAATAAGTCCAAAGGATTGTGGTCAGAGGGCTCTGATTTTGGATTGTTGGATTGCAGTTTTTGAGAGTGGGAAATAGGGTTTGAATCAGGTGTTTTTGGGATTTCTTTTCCTTCTTCCTTATTGAGGTTAGGGGAGTCAATCTGCATTGGTTGAGAATCAGTTTCATCATTTGAATGTGAAGGCCTTAAATCCATGTTGGTTTCCTCACTCCTCAAAGTCTCTGCATACGCAGCTTGATGGTCACTGGGAGGAGATGGGGGGGGCTGATTTTGATAGAAACTAGATTGGTGCCGTGATATTGGGTTAATAGGAGGCTGAAACTTGTGGTTCTGATGTTGGTATCCACCTGGGTGTTGGTTCCTGGGATTAATAAAGTTTGGTGTGGGTTGGGATGGTGAGTGTCCTGCAGGTCTTTGAGTCGGAATATCCCCAATTTGATCATTGAGATTGCTAATAAGATGGGTTGTTTCCTTTGTTTTTCTTTGTAACTCCTGCAGGGTTTTCATCATCAGGGCATTAATGTCTTCTTGAGATTGCCCAGATTGATAAGTCTGATTAGAATCATACCCTCCAAACGGGTTTTGTTGTTGGTGTGGAACCGGATTGGTCCAAGAGTAAGCCGGATAATTTCCCCTATTAGAGAAATTTTTCAATTTCTCCTGGAAAGTAGGGACATTTTGGGTGGGGTGATGATTGGGATAAACATAATTCCCTGTTGAACCATAGAAAGCCTCAGAATAATAATTATACTCAGCACGAGATTTATGCAGATTTTCTCTCTTACGGGTGTTTAAAGGGGTGAGATGTGGAATGTGTGGAGCTTGGATAGGTGTGGCATGTTTGCACCTCAAAACACGCCTATAAGAACGCCTTCTTATGCTATTTTCTAGCATTAACTATGTATATTATAATCCTGTAGTTGCATTTGTAAAAACGCTTGCATGCATGCATTTAATTGAGAGGAGAAGAGAATGGAATAAATGGCTTGCATTTTTACATTTTTCTTCAAGTGTCTCTTTGCAAAAGTCCCCTCTCCATATTTTATTTTCATCTTTCCTTCTTCTTCCCACGGTTTTTCTTCTTCCCGCGGCTGAATTTCCTCCCGCAGCCGCATGCAGCACTCCCGCCTCTCCCTGCTGTCCTTCCCGAGCCTCTCCCTGCAGCAGCCACTCTCCAACGCCTCTCCCTGCTGCTGCCACGCCTCCCCGCCATGCTCTCCTCCTCTATAAAGCCGCAGCTCTTCCTCGCGACGAAGGGAGGGGACGTTGCTGCAATACGCAGCTGCGGCAGCTGCTGAAAAATCGCCACGCTGCAGTCCACCACCTTCCTCGCCCGTTCTCCCCTCCCATACGCCGGTCCTCCGTCGAGGAGGCACCCGACGAGCAGGAGAACCCACTGTGGTGCACACCACCACAGTGGGAGCACCACCGCCCAGCTCTTCAACGAGCCGGTCGGCGTGGTGTGTTCTTTTCTCTTCGTTTGCATCTCCACGCCATTGCTGCCGCTTCAAGGTCCGCAGCTTGAAGCAGCAGCAGCAGCAGCAGCCCAGCGTCGACAGCAGCAGCAGCAGCACCCCCGCCTCCTCCGCGACCTTCCCCGCAGGCGCGCAACCCTCCGCGCGCGCCTGCAGGCCCGTTCCCCGCCTCCGTCTCCGTTCTGTCCACGCCGCAGTTGCAGCCGCAGCAGGCCGCTGCACGCACTGCAGCGGCCGGCTACGGCCTCGCGCCGACCCCCGCGACCACTGCAGAACCTCCCCTCGCACCTCCGCGACCTGCCCCGCAGGCGCTCAGCTCTCCGCGCGCGCCTGCAGGGCACTTCCCCATCTCCGCCTCTGCTCTGTCGCCTCTGCAATTCCACCCGCGACAGGCCGCTGCGCGCACTGCAGCGGCCGGCTATAGCCTCGCGCCGACCCCCGCGAACCTCTGCAACCCTCCGCGACCGACTGCAGACTCCCCGCCGCCCTCTCCGAGCACGCCATCGCCCGCTCTCCTTCCTCGCACCCGGCCTGCAGACGCGTCACCTTCTCCGCGCGAAGACGCGCCTGCATCCGCGATCTTCAGACGTCCGCCGCCGCGAGCAGACGCCTTACCTCGCTGCCATCATCCGCGCTCGCGATCTCTCCCGCCCGCTCTTTCTCTCTCTGGCGCTCTCTCTCTCTCCGCGATCTCTCCCGCCGCTCCCTCTCTGTCTTCCGCTCTCTCTCTCTCACGTATTCTCTATCTCTCCCTCTCTCTCTCTCTCTCTTTTTTTTTTTTCACTTACAGCAACACACACACCCATTCACCGACACACACACTCACACACTAATAGTAACTTATATACATACATATATATATATATATATATATATATACATATACATATATTTATATATATATACTTATATATACATAGTATATCTATATAGTTATGTATACATACATATAATATAATATATATATACATATACATATATAATATATATATATATATATATACACATACTCATATACATATATATATATATACATATCTATATACTTATACATATACACATATATATATACATATATATCTAGATACATATATACTTATATACATATATATATATATATCTATATAGTATTATATATATATACTTATATACATATATACATAGCTATATACATATATACATACATATATATATATATATATATATATATGTATACACCTATATATATATACATATATATCTATATATATCTATACATATATACTTATACATTTATATACATACATATGTACATATACTTTCATGTTATTTATTATACGCTGTATCGCGGGGATATCTGCACCAGTTGCTGATATTCCCTGATACACGCGTACAAAAAAAGCGTGGTCCCATACATCATCCATCCTCCATCCACACTCCACGCAGCACCTAGTCGTGTTGGTTGCGTCTCTCTAGACGTCGGCTGACTCGACATAGTGCTACACTCCATCGTCACCTCCACCCCCACCCCTTTATATATATACTACATATAAATATATATCTATAGCTACTATATTTACTTTCTATCTGATAGCTTCCTTCTTAGTAAAAAGATAAAAAAAGGTATAAAAGTGAAAAGATAATCTTTGATTTGCAGGTACCCCATCTTGCAAGTAGCAAGACGTGTTTTGAAACTCTGTTTTGGCTAAAAGCCAAGGACACAATTTTGAGGGTGTGCCTCAAGAACAAGGATTACCAGAAAAAAACCTAAATAAGAAAAATACCAAAAACAGAA
This sequence comes from Thalassia testudinum, assembly GCA_037157565.1. Classification (NCBI taxonomy): domain Eukaryota; kingdom Viridiplantae; phylum Streptophyta; class Magnoliopsida; order Alismatales; family Hydrocharitaceae; genus Thalassia; species Thalassia testudinum. Next base: position 17,064,549 of record JAZHRO010000063.1, read on the forward strand.
TAAACGAACGGAAGAGACGCGTTTTAAGGAAAACGTAGAAACTCGACTTGAACCCCACTTCCCTGAGTTCGACCCTGGGCTTAAAAGTGACAAGATAAAATCAATTAGGCCAGGTTAAAAATTTTGTAAAGAGATGGTTAGGTCTGAATTAGGTTAACCACTATACACATTTCAACGATAAAAATATCATATTAACAACCTATCCAGGCCGACCATCGTAACTTTTCTGGTGCCGCTGCCGGGGAGGTGCGCTTTCGAGTAAGTTTCTATCCAATTCCTTTAAATTTGTCTCTTCTCTCTTCACGGGTATTATTGTTTTTGGTGTGCAGGTGAACCTGGTGGAAGGAGAAGAAGGCTAACGAAGTCGAGGACGTGAGCAGATCCAAGGCGGGAACGAGAGCGTGAAGACGCCGACATCGCATTGGAACTTCGCACACGTTGCCGAACAAGTAGGTTTTCTTTTCTCATCAAATTAGGGTTAACTTGCCACCACACAAAAAAAAAAAAAAAATTTTAAAACTAAAAATTAGAAAAACTTCTTGGGATTTCTTGAGGGCAAGTGGATTAAAATTCACTTGATTGATTGGTTGTCTTCACTCCCAATGCCCCGGGATTTCCCGCCTTACTTCGCATAGCGAAAATTCTACAATCTTGATTCTTAGATTTTTCGCCATGGGAAGTATTCTTTGAGGCAAAGAAAAAGATTGCTTGTATCCCTCTTTTGCCTCAATTATCTTTAATTCAGGATCACATTTTTGGTGGGGAGATTTGGAATTGAGTTGATTCCAACCCCACCACGACTTTTCAAACTTGCCTGTGATTCGATCCTGAATACTTCAACCCCAACGGTTTTAGTTTCTTTATCTGTTGGTTGAAGCCTTGTGTGTGGATATCTTTCTGGTGATTGGGAGCACTTGAATTGAAGTGCTTTGGCTCCCTTTCACATTGGTATAAAATTGATTCACGCATCCACACATAGAAATCTCCATTTAGGGTAGCCCATTGCATTTTAGCATGCATTAACTAATTGATAATTGAAGAAGGGTTTCTTGGGCTTTAGAAAGAAAACCTGTATTCTTGCAAAACCCGGAGATTGGTTGAATTGGTAATTCAGCAAAATCCTAAAATTCATACTACTTAAGGTTGAACTCTAAAAATCATTCACCAATTAAAACTTCAATTCGGGGAGATTTCCCCGTTGCATGCTTGTTCTTACACACTCTTAAAATCAATCACTTGGGCATTACCCGTAAACAACGCCCTTCATATTCCAAAAGCACTTGACCCTAAGCCTCTAATTAAAACTGGTAGTAACTTGACCCTTACTAAGGATTGGAGGTCTAACTACCTGTGTGTAGCGACTACGTGCTGGTGAGAGTTCCCGCGTGCTATCGGGTGTCTAAGACTGGGGCAAACGGCCTTTCAATCTGGCCCGGTGGTTCCACGGTGCTCGCATTCGGTTCCGTAGTTCGTGATAGTAGGTAACTTAGATCTTTAGGTCTAAGGGCACACTGTAGAGGTTAGGAACTTGACTGTATTGATTTGTAATCAAGTGTACCTTTGCGGCGTCATTTCTCTCATCCCTTTTCCCTTCTCATCTCCCCAATTCTTCCTGCGGTAGTGCATGTTTGGGAGGAGGTCACAAAACCTTGAATTGCTTGTATTGACTGATAAATCTAGAAAAAGAGCCGAATCATCCTCCTCCTCCACAAACATGGCACACATCCCCGCCTCACCACTTCGTCACAATTTCAATTCTTTCAACACCAGGCTTATCCCGAGAAACCCTGCAAGACCTTCCTTATCGAGTGTCGCGCCAAGCGACTCGGTAAGTCATGTGGAACTGGCTTCTGTGAGCCAGTATTTCAACACGGAGGACCAAGCCTCCGTGTACTCGGACACATATGCGGACACGTCTTCTGGCATAGAAGATGCCTGCACCCTGGGGAATAACCCATTTTCTGCCACGTATAACCCAGGGTGGCACAATCATCCCAATTTTGCATGGTCCAACAACCCGCAGCGTCGAAACCCCGCTGGTGGACCAATGCGATCGTCCGCACCCGTCATCCCAAGGGCCCAGTCTAATTCTATGGCAAATCTGCCATCAGGCCCTTGTGTACAGAAAACCAAACACGCATCAAAACCTCTTGATAAATTGATGCGAATGATGACGGAAATGTCAAAGCGCCATAAAGAAAACATGACCTCTCTTCAGCATTTGGCGCAGCAGAATGCTGAGATCAGTCAACTAAGCATGGTGACTCGATCTCAGGGCACTTTTCCCGCCCAACCTGTTCCAAACCCGCAAAACTTTGTACCCTGTGGTCCGCAACCACAGGTACAACCTTCTCAGGAACAGGTTCATCAAATTCTGCAAGCTCCGAGTATTCCTTCGAGATTTCAGGTTAATCCCGCTGCAGCACCGCATTCTTATGATGATAGTGATCACATCAAGGATGACACGTCTGACGAGGACGTGACTGTCAGTACGTGTATCGAACTAATTGGAGCCGATTCAGACTGCTGCAAATTACCTGACGACTGCCTGACCAACACAAACTGTGACGTTCCCCAATCCCTCCCTATTCCTGTACCTTCTCCTGGCCAGACTTCTGACGAGGTTTTCTCCACTTCCCATACCTCTTGGTCTGAGTCATTGCCGGGCTGCTCACCGCCGGTCCACACTATGGAAGACCGGATTGCCCTTTCTTTCCCGCTAAATCAGGCGGATTTGCAAATCCACACTGGGACCTTGAGCCCACATCTTACTCACCGGGGCTATTCCCTTTTGGATCCATCTATCCAAAAAGCCCCCCATCTTGGCCAATCTAAGGGCCAACTTCCTCTTCCTGATCTGTTTTCTGATCCGCCTGGGACACTCTCGTCCCAGAAAACGCCAAATCTCTCACCATCCACCATTACTTTTCACGCCTCTATCGTGATTACTTCGCTTTTCTCTTCACCACCCACCATCCACCCACCCTTCCACCCTGATTTATACCCTGAACCTCAGCTCCTGTTACCCGATCTGTCGTCCGTTCTCTGCCTTTCCCTGCATGCATATGAGGACATAGCATTGTTTGGCATGGGGGGGTGGATAGGCATCCATAGGATCCGGGTATTTTATGGTATCAGACAATTACCACCTATTTATAAATATGCAAGAAAAAGAAAAAAGAAAAGAAAAAAAAAATAAATAAATAAATATATATATATTAGTAATAAATGGTGTTTAGTAATGATCTAAAAGCTGAAACAAAAATACAATAAGTGTTTATGGATATTCAACCTCTGTTTTGAAGAATTTCCAGGCCACAGAAGCTTGATTCGCTCAGGCTCGGCTTAATTCACTTAAAGCATTGACGAAATAGATCAAAATCTCTCCTAACTAAGAACGTTTCTTGTACCTGAGACACCAGTACAGGATTCGTTGGTTTGCTTTTTCTTGAGAGTTTAAGTAAACTTGGTTCACACTACACATATCAGGAAAGAACAGGTGAACATAAGATCCAACCCTAGTGTTCATTAGGGAAGGTGGAGTCCTTACCTGTGCGCGAAGGTAGACTTTTTATCCCAGGCTTTAGTCTTGTGTTTAGGAGCGACTCTTTTCACCAAAAAGAAACTCTCCCACCAAAAAGAAAAAAAAAAAAAAAAAAAAAAAAAGAGTTGAAAAAAAAAAAAGGAAAAAAGAAAAAAAGAAGAAAAAAAGAAGAAAAAAAAAGAAAAGAAAAGAAAAAAATATAAAAGAGTCAGTATATCTCATAAATGTCTGTATACTTTATTTTTCGGTGAGCCACAAAAAAAAAGAGAAAAAAAAAAAAAAAATCAAAAATGGGAGTTGAGTTTTCCGTATTCATCTTAAGGGTCAATCCGAAAACACGAGCTGAAACTGGGACCAACCTGTACTTAAAAATTCGTGAAACCCTGGAATTGAGTCTTAATGTTCATCTGGTTAGTCTTGATCCATCACTATGCACAAACCATAACCTCTTGAGCTCTCGAGTACGGCAAAACCTCCTGGGTCCTGGAAATCGTACTTAAGGTTTAAATATCAAGAGTCCTGGTTAGTTGAGAGATAATCTTTGTCATGTAAGACTTAAAGTACTGGTAATCTTCTCTACAATTGGTTCTCACAATATCCGATAATAAACACACCGATATCATCTCAGAAGAAAATCGTCAGCTTAAGATTATTTCTAAATACTATTTTGCTAGGGACTAGCAAAATAGTATTTAGAAATAATCAAAAGATAGGCATGGGGGTATATGTTTGCACCTCAAAACACGCCTATAAGAACTCCTTCGTATGCTATTTTCTAGCATTAACTATGTATATTATAATCCTGTAGTTGCATTTGTAAAAACGCTTGCATGCATGCATTTAATTGAGAGGAGAAGAGAATGGAATAAATGGCTTGCATTTTTACATTTTTCTTCAAGTGTCTCTTTGCAAAAGTCCCCTCTCCATATTTTATTTTCATCTTTCTTTCTTCTTCCCACGGTTTTTCTTCTTCCCGCGGCTGAATTTCCTCCCGCAGCCGCATGCAGCACTCCCGCCTCTCCCTGCTGTCCTTCCCGCGCCTCTCCCTGCAGCAGCCACTCTCCAACGCCTCTCCCTGCTGCTGCCATGCCTCCCCGCCATGCTCTCCTCCTCCATAAAGCCGCAGCTCTTCCTCGCGACGAAGGGAGGGGACGTTGCTGCAATACGCAGCTGCGGCAGCTGCTGAAAAATCGCCACGCTGCAGTCCACCACCTTCCTCGCCCGTTCTCCCCTCCCATACGCCGGTCCTCCGTCGAGGAGGCACCCGACGAGCAGGAGAACCCACTGTGGTGCACACCACCACAGTGGGAGCACCACCGCCCAGCTCTTCAACGAGCCGGTGGGCGTGGTGTGTTCTTTTCTCTTCGTTTGCATCTCCACGCCATTGCTGCCGCTTCAAGGTCCGCAGCTTGAAGCAGCAGCAGCAGCAGCAGCCCAGCGTCGACAGCAGCAGCAGCAGCACCCCCGCCTCCTCCGCGACCTTCCCCGCAGGCGCGCAACCCTCCGCGCGCGCCTGCAGGCCCGTTCCCCGCCTCCGTCTCCGTTCTGTCCACGCCGCAGTTGCAGCCGCAGCAGGCCGCTGCACGCACTGCAGCGGCCGGCTACGGCCTCGCGCCGACCCCCGCGACCACTGCAGAACCTCCCCTCGCACCTCCGCGACCTGCCCCGCAGGCGCTCAGCTCTCCGCGCGCGCCTGCAGGGCACTTCCCCGTCTCCGCCTCTGCTCTGTCGCCTCTGCAATTCCACCCGCGACAGGCCGCTGCGTGCACTGCAGCGGCCGGCTACAGCCTCGCGCCGACCCCCGCGAACCTCTGCAACCCTCCGCGACCGACTGCAGACTCCCCGCCGCCCTCTCCGAGCACGCCATCGCCCGCTCTCCTTCCTCGCACCCGGCCTGCAGACGCGTCACCTTCTCCGCGCGAAGACGCGCCTGCATCCGCGATCTTCAGACGTCCGCCGCCGCGAGCAGACGCCTTACCTCGCTGCCATCGTCCGCGCTCGCGATCTCTCCCGCCCGCTCTTTCTCTCTCTGGCGCTCTCTCTCTCTCCGCGATCTCTCCCGCCGCTCCCTCTCTGTCTTCCGCTCTCTCTCTCTCACGTATTCTCTATCTCTCCCTCTCTCTCTCTCTCTCTTTTTTTTTTTTCACTTACAGCAACACACACACACCCATTCACCGACACACACACTCACACACTAATAGTAACTTATATACATACATATATATATATATATATATATACATATACATATATCTATATATATATACTTATATATACATAGTATATCTATATAGTTATGTATACATACATATAATATAATATATATATACATATACATATATAATATATAGATATATATATATACACATACTCATATACATATATATATATATACATATCTATATACTTATACATATACACATATATATATACATATATATCTAGATACATATATACTTATATACATATATATATATATATCTATATAGTATTATATATATATACTTATATACATATATACATAGCTATATACATATATACATACATATATATATATATATATATATATATGTATACACCTATATATATATATATATATATATCTATATATATCTATACATATATACTTGTACATTTATATACATACATATGTACATATACTTTCATGTTATTTATTATACGCTGTATCGCGGGGATATCTGCACCAGTTGCTGATATTCCCTGATACACGCGTACAAAAAAAGCGTGGTCCCATACATCATCCATCCTCCATCCACACTCCACGCAGCACCTAGTCGTGTTGGTTGCGTCTCTCTAGACGTCGGCTGACTCGACATAGTGCTACACTCCATCGTCACCTCCACCCCCACCCCTTTATATATATACTACATATAAATATATATCTATAGCTACTATATTTACTTTCTATCTGATAGCTTCCTTCTTAGTAAAAAGATAAAAAAAGGTATAAAAGTGAAAAGATAATCTTTGATTTGCAGGTACCCCCGTCTTGCAAGTAGCAAGACGTGTTTTGAAACTCTGTTTTGGCTAAAAGCCAAGGACACAATTTTGAGGGTGTGCCTCAAGAACAAGGATTACCAGAAAAAAACCTAAATAAGAAAAATACCAAAAACAGAATAAACGAACGGAAGAGACGCGTTTTAAGGAAAACGTAGAAACTCGACTTGAACCCCACTTCCCTGAGTTCGACCCTGGGCTTAAAAGTGACAAGATAAAATCAATTAGGCCAGGTTAAAAATTTTGTAAAGAGATGGTTAGGTCTGAATTAGGTTAACCACTATACACATTTCAACGATAAAAATATCATATTAACAACCTATCCAGGCCGACCATCGTAACTTTTCTGGTGCCGCTGCCGGGGAGGTGCGCTTTCGAGTAAGTTTCTATCCAATTCCTTTAAATTTGTCTCTTCTCTCTTCACGGGTATTATTGTTTTTGGTGTGCAGGTGAACCTGGTGGAAGGAGAAGAAGGCTAACGAAGTCGAGGACGTGAGCAGATCCAAGGCGGGAACGAGAGCGTGAAGACGCCGACATCGCATTGGAACTTCGCACACGTTGCCGAACAAGTAGGTTTTCTTTTCTCATCAAATTAGGGTTAACTTGCCACCACACAAAAAAAAAAAAAAAATTTTAAAACTAAAAATTAGAAAAACTTCTTGGGATTTCTTGAGGGCAAGTGGATTAAAATTCACTTGATTGATTGGTTGTCTTCACTCCCAATGCCCCGGGATTTCCCGCCTTACTTCGCATAGCGAAAATTCTACAATCTTGATTCTTAGATTTTTCGCCATGGGAAGTATTCTTTGAGGCAAAGAAAAAGATTGCTTGTATCCCTCTTTTGCCTCAATTATCTTTAATTCAGGATCACATTTTTGGTGGGGAGATTTGGAATTGAGTTGATTCCAACCCCACCACGACTTTTCAAACTTGCCTGTGATTCGATCCTGAATACTTCAACCCCAACGGTTTTAGTTTCTTTATCTGTTGGTTGAAGCCTTGTGTGTGGATATCTTTCTGGTGATTGGGAGCACTTGAATTGAAGTGCTTTGGCTCCCTTTCACATTGGTATAAAATTGATTCGCGCATCCACACATAGAAATCTCCATTTAGGGTAGCCCATTGCATTTTAGCATGCATTAACTAATTGATAATTGAAGAAGGGTTTCTTGGGCTTTAGAAAGAAAACCTGTATTCTTGCAAAACCCGGAGATTGGTTGAATTGGTAATTCAGCAAAATCCTAAAATTCATACTACTTAAGGTTGAACTCTAAAAATCATTCACCAATTAAAACTTCAATTCGGGGAGATTTCCCCGTTGCATGCTTGTTCTTACACACTCTTAAAATCAATCACTTGGGCATTACCCGTAAACAACGCCCTTCATATTCCAAAAGCACTTGACCCTAAGCCTCTAATTAAAACTGGTAGTAACTTGACCCTTACTAAGGATTGGAGGTCTAACTACCTGTGTGTAGCGACTACGTGCTGGTGAGAGTTCCCGCGTGCTATCGGGTGTCTAAGACTGGGGCAAACGGCCTTTCAATCTGGCCCGGTGGTTCCACGGTGCTCGCATTCGGTTCCGTAGTTCGTGATAGTAGGTAACTTAGATCTTTAGGTCTAAGGGCACACTGTAGAGGTTAGGAACTTGACTGTATTGATTTGTAATCAAGTGTACCTTTGCGGCGTCATTTCTCTCATCCCTTTTCCCTTCTCATCTCCCCAATTCTTCCTGCGGTAGTGCATGTTTGGGAGGAGGTCACAAAACCTTGAATTGCTTGTATTGACTGATAAATCTAGAAAAAGAGCCGAATCATCCTCCTCCTCCACAAACATGGCACACATCCCCGCCTCACCACTTCGTCACAATTTCAATTCTTTCAACACCAGGCTTATCCCGAGAAACCCTGCAAGACCTTCCTTATCGAGTGTCGCGCCAAGCGACTCGGTAAGTCATGTGGAACTGGCTTCTGTGAGCCAGTATTTCAACACGGAGGACCAAGCCTCCGTGTACTCGGACACATATGCGGACACGTCTTCTGGCATAGAAGATGCCTGCACCCTGGGGAATAACCCATTTTCTGCCACGTATAACCCAGGGTGGCACAATCATCCCAATTTTGCATGGTCCAACAACCCGCAGCGTCGAAACCCCGCTGGTGGACCAATGCGATCGTCCGCACCCGTCATCCCAAGGGCCCAGTCTAATTCTATGGCAAATCTGCCATCAGGCCCTTGTGTACAGAAAACCAAACACGCATCAAAACCTCTTGATAAATTGATGCGAATGATGACGGAAATGTCAAAGCGCCATAAAGAAAACATGACCTCTCTTCAGCATTTGGCGCAGCAGAATGCTGAGATCAGTCAACTAAGCATGGTGACTCGATCTCAGGGCACTTTTCCCGCCCAACCTGTTCCAAACCCGCAAAACTTTGTACCCTGTGGTCCGCAACCACAGGTACAACCTTCTCAGGAACAGGTTCATCAAATTCTGCAAGCTCCGAGTATTCCTTCGAGATTTCAGGTTAATCCCGCTGCAGCACCGCATTCTTATGATGATAGTGATCACATCAAGGATGACACGTCTGACGAGGACGTGACTGTCAGTACGTGTATCGAACTAATTGGAGCCGATTCAGACTGCTGCAAATTACCTGACGACTGCCTGACCAACACAAACTGTGACGTTCCCCAATCCCTCCCTATTCCTGTACCTTCTCCTGGCCAGACTTCTGACGAGGTTTTCTCCACTTCCCATACCTCTTGGTCTGAGTCATTGCCGGGCTGCTCACCGCCGGTCCACACTATGGAAGACCGGATTGCCCTTTCTTTCCCGCTAAATCAGGCGGATTTGCAAATCCACACTGGGACCTTGAGCCCACATCTTACTCACCGGGGCTATTCCCTTTTGGATCCATCTATCCAAAAAGCCCCCCATCTTGGCCAATCTAAGGGCCAACTTCCTCTTCCTGATCTGTTTTCTGATCCGCCTGGGACACTCTCGTCCCAGAAAATGCCAAATCTCTCACCATCCACCATTACTTTTCACGCCTCTATCGCGATTACTTCGCTTTTCTCTTCACCACCCACCATCCACCCACCCTTCCACCCTGATTTATACCCTGAACCTCAGCTCCTGTTACCCGATCTGTCGTCCGTTCTCTGCCTTTCCCTGCATGCATATGAGGACATAGCATTGTTTGGCATGGGGGGGTGGATAGGCATCCATAGGATCCGGGTATTTTATGGTATCAGACAATTACCACCTATTTATAAATATGCAAGAAAAAGAAAAAAGAAAAGAAAAAAAAAATAAATAAATAAATATATATATATTAGTAATAAATGGTGTTTAGTAATGATCTAAAAGCTGAAACAAAAATACAATAAGTGTTTATGGATATTCAACCTCTGTTTTGAAGAATTTCCAGGCCACAGAAGCTTGATTCGCTCAGGCTCGGCTTAATTCACTTAAAGCATTGACGAAATAGATCAAAATCTCTCCTAACTAAGAACGTTTCTTGTACCTGAGACACCAGTACAGGATTCGTTGGTTTGCTTTTTCTTGAGAGTTTAAGTAAACTTGGTTCACACTACACATATCAGGAAAGAACAGGTGAACATAAGATCCAACCCTAGTGTTCATTAGGGAAGGTGGAGTCCTTACCTGTGCGCGAAGGTAGACTTTTTATCCCAGGCTTTAGTCTTGTGTTTAGGAGCGACTCTTTTCACCAAAAAGAAACTCTCCCACCAAAAAGAAAAAAAAAAAAAAAAAAAAAAAAGAGTTGAAAAAAAAAAAAGGAAAAAAGAAAAAAAGAAGAAAAAAAGAAGAAAAAAAAAGAAAAGAAAAGAAAAAAATATAAAAGAGTCAGTATATCTCATAAATGTCTGTATACTTTATTTTTCGGTGAGCCACAAAAAAAAAGAGAAAAAAAAAAAAAAAAATCAAAAATGGGAGTTGAGTTTTCCGTATTCATCTTAAGGGTCAATCCGAAAACACGAGCTGAAACTGGGACCAACCTGTACTTAAAAATTCGTGAAACCCTGGAATTGAGTCTTAATGTTCATCTGGTTAGTCTTGATCCATCACTATGCACAAACCATAACCTCTTGAGCTCTCGAGTACGGCAAAACCTCCTGGGTCCTGGAAATCGTACTTAAGGTTTAAATATCAAGAGTCCTGGTTAGTTGAGAGATAATCTTTGTCATGTAAGACTTAAAGTACTGGTAATCTTCTCTACAATTGGTTCTCACAATATCCGATAATAAACACACCGATATCATCTCAGAAGAAAATCGTCAGCTTAAGATTATTTCTAAATACTATTTTGCTAGGGACTAGCAAAATAGTATTTAGAAATAATCAAAAGATAGGCATGGGGGTATATGTTTGCACCTCAAAACACGCCTATAAGAACTCCTTCGTATGCTATTTTCTAGCATTAACTATGTATATTATAATCCTGTAGTTGCATTTGTAAAAACGCTTGCATGCATGCATTTAATTGAGAGGAGAAGAGAATGGAATAAATGGCTTGCATTTTTACATTTTTCTTCAAGTGTCTCTTTGCAAAAGTCCCCTCTCCATATTTTATTTTCATCTTTCTTTCTTCTTCCCACGGTTTTTCTTCTTCCCGCGGCTGAATTTCCTCCCGCAGCCGCATGCAGCACTCCCGCCTCTCCCTGCTGTCCTTCCCGCGCCTCTCCCTGCAGCAGCCACTCTCCAACGCCTCTCCCTGCTGCTGCCATGCCTCCCCGCCATGCTCTCCTCCTCCATAAAGCCGCAGCTCTTCCTCGCGACGAAGGGAGGGGACGTTGCTGCAATACGCAGCTGCGGCAGCTGCTGAAAAATCGCCACGCTGCAGTCCACCACCTTCCTCGCCCGTTCTCCCCTCCCATACGCCGGTCCTCCGTCGAGGAGGCACCCGACGAGCAGGAGAACCCACTGTGGTGCACACCACCACAGTGGGAGCACCACCGCCCAGCTCTTCAACGAGCCGGTGGGCGTGGTGTGTTCTTTTCTCTTCGTTTGCATCTCCACGCCATTGCTGCCGCTTCAAGGTCCGAAGCTTGAAGCAGCAGCAGCAGCAGCAGCCCAGCGTCGACAGCAGCAGCAGCAGCACCCCCGCCTCCTCCGCGACCTTCCCCGCAGGCGCGCAACCCTCCGCGCGCGCCTGCAGGCCCGTTCCCCGCCTCCGTCACCGTTCTGTCCACGCCGCAGTTGCAGCCGCAGCAGGCCGCTGCGCGCACTGCAGCGGCCGGCTACGGCCTCGCGCCGACCCCCGCGACCCTCCGCGACCACTGCAGAACCTCCCCTCGCACCTCCGCGACCTGCCCCGCAGGCGCTCAGCTCTCCGCGCGCGCCTGCAGGGCACTTCCCCGTCTCCGCCTCTGCTCTGTCGCCTCTGCAATTCCACCCGCGACAGGCCGCTGCGCGCACTGCAGCGGCCGGCTACAGCCTCGCGCCGACCCCCGCGAACCTCTGCAACCCTCCGCGACCGACTGCAGACTCCCCGCCGCCCTCTCCGAGCACGCCATCGCCCGCTCTCCTTCCTCGCACCCGGCCCGCAGACGCGTCACCTTCTCCGCGCGAAGACGCGCCTGCATCCGCGATCTTCAGACGTCTGCCGCCGCGAGCAGACGCCTTACCTCGCTGCCATCGTCCGCGCTCGCGATCTCTCCCGCCCGCTCTTTCTCTCTCTGGCGCTCTCTCTCTCTCCGCGATCTCTCCTGCCGCTCCCTCTCTGTCTTCCGCTCTCTCTCTCTCACGTATTCTCTATCTCTCCGTCTCTCTCTCTCTCTCTTTTTTTTTTTTTACTTACAGCAACACACACACACCCATTCACCGACACACACACTCACACACTAATAGTAACTTATATACATACATATATATATATATATATATATATATACATATACATATATCTATATATATATACTTATATATACATAGTATATCTATATAGTTATGTATACATACATATAATATAATATATATATACATATACATATATAATATATATATATATATATATACACATACTCATATACATATATATATATATACATATCTATATACTTATACATATACACATATATATATATACATATATATCTAGATACATATATACTTATATACATATATATATATATATCTATATAGTATTATATATATATACTTATATACATATATACATAGCTATATACATATATACATACATATATATATATATATATATGTATATATATATATACACCTATATATATATATATATATATATCTATACATATATACTTATACATTTATATACATACATATGTACATATACTTTCATGTTATTTATTATACGCTGTATCGCGGGGATATCTGCACCAGTTGCTGATATTCCCTGATACACGCGTACAAAAAAAGCGTGGTCCCATACATCATCCATCCTCCATCCACACTCCACGCAGCACCTAGTCGTGTTGGTTGCGTCTCTTTAGATGTCGGCTGACTCGACATAGTGCTACACTCCATCGTCACCTCCACCCCCACCCCTTTATATATATACTACATATAAATATATATCTATAGCTACTATATTTACTTTCTATCTGATAGCTTCCTTCTTAGTAAAAAGATAAAAAAAGGTATAAAAGTGAAAAGATAATCTTTGATTTGCAGGTACCCCCGTCTTGCAAGTAGCAAGACGTGTTTTGAAACTCTGTTTTGGCTAAAAGCCAAGGACACAATTTTGAGGGTGTGCCTCAAGAACAAGGATTACCAGAAAAAAACCTAAATAAGAAAAATACCAAAAACAGAATAAACGAACGGAAGAGACGCGTTTTAAGGAAAACGTAGAAACTCGACTTGAACCCCACTTCCCTGAGTTCGACCCTGGGCTTAAAAGTGACAAGATAAAATCAATTAGGCCAGGTTAAAAATTTTGTAAAGAGATGGTTAGGTCTGAATTAGGTTAACCACTATACACATTTCAACGATAAAAATATCATATTAGCAACCTATCCAGGCCGACCATCATGGCAGCACTCCCTTGGTTGGCTAGGTTTGTTAAATCCATATGCAACTGTTGTTGCTTAACATGTAGCTGAGCCATGATAGAGTGGAGATTAGGTGGAGGGACCTGATTAAGTAGCTCCTGGGTGGAAAAATAAGGGAAAGAAAAATTAGTATGCAGGTTAGAGGACCAATTTTGATTTTCCATTTTTAGAGAAGAGGAAGAATGCAGGAAAAGTCTTTTTTGGGGAGGCAAAATCAAGTGGTCCCTCCAAGTGTGGAGTTTTGGACTGCCGCCCGTGCAAAATGGAAGAAATGGCAGGGGAGGAGAAGAGATGGGGATGAGAGAAGTGTGCACACAAGCAATCAAATTCTAGACCTAACTTAATTGTGACTCCCTAGAATTTAACCTAAGACTTGGTCTACCTAGGAAACAAGTAATCAATAGTGAATACCCGTTCTGTCAACAAATCTAGCCAAGTTGCTTAAGGGGAGGTTTGGGCCCAAGCATTTCCCAGGAAAATCCTCAGGTGCTTGTACAAACCCACGCCTGGTCATTTGACACGGCCCCTCAGCCTGCACACCAGATATAGATGGCATAATTAGTATTAACTAGAGAAAACTTAAATCCTATATAGCAAGCCTAAATTGATGAAACCTTAGGGGTCAAATTGCTACAAATTTTAGTTAGGCATAGGATACTATAGTGCACACGGAATGTGGAGGGTGTTATTGGGATGTTGCCCTGTTATTTAGATTTTTGTGTGTGTGTGCAGGAATTGGAGAGTGGCTCCAATGAAAATCAAGTTGTCACACAATTTTTTTTGTATTTTTGTCTTTTAGGATTTAATTTAATTAAATGTGTTTTAGGGTTTTTCTCTTTAAATTTTCAAACAAGTTTGAAATCTCACAATCAAAGGGAAGACAAGTTATATTAGTGATTGTATATTTCCTTTTAATTGAGTCTCTAAAGAGAAAGAAAGAAACCCTAAGCCAATTATCCCTAAGACAGAAAATTACTACTAGTGAATTGATTTTTGGCTTTCTGAATTAAGTAGTGGTCCAAAAAAGTCAAACAACACCACTACCTTGAATAAAATCAAAAATGGATTCCAAAAAAGATTTTTGTAAGATTTTAAGAATTTGTTTGATAATTGTTTTGAATTTTTAATTGTACTGGTGTCAACGTCCAGAAATGATACCCATGGGTATTGTGGACTTTTCAGTATTACCACTGACCTCAAAAAATTCTTGTGATTTTATGTGATGTGTAGAATTTCACAAGGATCCTAGCAAGATAAATTTCAAAAAAATTGGATGAGCATAAAAATTCTAAAAATTCACAGACAGTAACAAAATAGGAAGATTAGAGGGTGTGACCCCTCTTCAGTCCATGAATTTTTAAAAATTAAACACAAATCCAATTTTTCTAAAATTTGGGACAGATGTTCCTAACTTAATTGTGAATACCTCTATGAAATTTTATGATTTTAGGAGGCCTGTGGTGTTAGGAATAGATTTTTCAAGTCCGGATAGAAATCTGGACCCGAAAAATAGAACCCCAATACTTGCAATGGAGTGGTGCTAAAGAAGCATACAAGCAAACAATGGATTTTATAATGCACCACTCTGCTTAATTAAAGTGTTTAGGGTCCTGCAAGCCAATTTTAGTGCATTTTGGTAGTTTTTTAGCCTAAATGTGACAAGAAAGGGGAACCAACCTGAATTTCATGGGAAGAAAAGGATCTTTGAGCTCTCGCTTCTAAATTCCCGCCTTCTCGCTGTAGTTCCTGCACACACAAAAGAAATAAAGAGAAGGGGATGAGATCCACTTCAAGAAAGAGAAAATTAATTAATGCAAAGCCGTGCCTCCCCGGCAACGGCGCCAAAAAGTGGTAGCGATTTCACGCGGTTTGTTAAAATACGTCGTTGTAACGCGTAAAACCGATCAACTCTTAAATTTATATTCCTAGATAGGGGAGTATCTAGGGTCGTCCATGGAGGCCAAATGTTTGCAATAGTGATTCTCTTGCTTGGAATACAATCTCAACTTTCTTTTTGGTATTTTTCAATATATCATTTTTTTGTTTTAAATTAAGACAACATGCGGAATGGTGACGGGAAGGTGATTTACACTTCAATTTAAAATACTACTTCTAAGTCGCAAGTAGAGCCTCTCCCTAAGCTCACTCTAGGCAAGTGGAGGCCTAGAATAATTAGTGAGAGGGAGTGAGGAATGCTAAAAACAAGCAAATAGAAATGCAAACAAGAAATTGCAAAGAAGGCAACTAGATAATTAAACAAAAAGTGTTTAACAAAAATGCCTAGTAGAGGAATGCTTCTACTACTAGAAAATTGATATAAAGAAAGGAAAACACAAATCCTCTAGATAGATGGTGAAGAAGAGGGCTTCTTGCTCCAAGGTTGGTGGCTCCCAATCTTGAAAAGTCCTTCAACTCCTTCCTTGCAGTGCTCCGCCAAGGTGATGTCCTTCAAGGCAAGCCCTAGGGGGGTGTGCCCTAAGTTCTCTCCAAGGGTGGACGTCCACCCTAAGTCCTTCTCCTTTGCCTAGCTGTCCTCCTTGAAGTGGAAGAGTCCTCCTCCTTGGCGTGGCTCAAGTTGAAGAGAGTGGGGAGAAGAAGGCACCAAAGGGGCTGGTGATGTGCCCCTTTAATCTCCTTCTCTACTCCTTCTTCTTAGCCGTAGGTATAGGTGGTTTAGGTAGAAAAATATACTAAGGGAGGATGGGAATTATGTGGTGGTAGGGTAGGGTATTTATAGGATGGGAAGGGGGTGGTTATGGTGTTTTTTTGGAGGGAAATGAAGGGGTGCTTGGTTATTTTTGGAGGGAAAAATGGGAGGGAAATGAAGAGGTGCCTTGGTTTTCCCTCCAAAAATACCTTCTAGAAGGCAATTTTGGAGGGAAAAAAATGGAGGGTGGAGATGGGTTTTGATGGTGGACGAAGGGTGGTGATGGAAGGGATAGTTGGCACCAAAATAAAGTAGGAGTAGGTGGTCGTTTTGCTAGAGCTTAGGTAGTAGGGTAGTAGGGTAGTAGGTTTTGGTGCCATGGAGGTGGACTAGCTAAGTTAAACAGCTTAGCTAGCTTAGCTAGTAGGGAGTAGAGTTGGAGGCATTTGGAGCTAAGGTTTTCAGGGAGAAGAGTTGGAGGTATTTATCTTGAGCTGCACTAGAGCTGGTGGCTGTTGAAGAGAGCTGGAAGGAGCTACCTTAGCTAGCTTAGCTTGCTAGTTCTTTGCTAGCTACTAAGCCAAGCTAAAGCAAGCTGGCTTCTGCTAAAAGGAGCTGAGGTGAGCTAGGTCTAATATTCCCGGGGAGGATCAAGCTGGGTGAGGCCGCTAAGGTATCTTAGCTCAACTGAGTTGAGCTAAGCTGAGTCCCCGGGAGCTGGACTTGAGCTTCCTAAGCTGGAATGAAGTCATCTTTAGCTGGCTGGAGTTGAGTAGAGCTGGATGTAGCTAGACCTGAGCTGGGGTGAACTCCAGTCAACTCAGCTGAGCTAGCTAGAGCTCCCTGTGGACTAATGGGAGCTGAGATGAGCTAGACTCAGCTAAGTTGAGCTGGATCTGAGCTGACCTGAGCTAGGGTGAGCTAAGATGAGCTCTCTTGAGCTGCCATTCAGCTGAGATGAGCTGAATGGAGCTAAGATGAGCTAACCCTAGTTCAAGTGAGCTGGAATCTAGCTATGGTGAGCTGGATAAAGCTGAGTTCCAGTTAGTTTGAGCTTCTTCATCACCAGTTGCCTTCCTGAGTGCTAGGTTTTGGAGTTCTGACAATCTGCATATCCCAAACACTCACAAAAACACATTAAAAAGATAATAAAAAGTGCAATGCATGCCTAACCTAATTGATGCCTAAATGCAGCCCAAAAACCCATTTGCGGAGCAAAATCCTAAGAGCTAAGTTTGTTTTAATGCATAAAAATGATGATAAACTGGCGTTTATCACACCCCCATGCTTATCTTTTGCTAGTCTCTTAGCAAAAGTTAATTTTTTTTTTTAAAATGGAATTTTTGGGAAATCTAATTTTTTTCTACTTTTGAGGAGAAATAGATTAAGGGACCTTGGTTGATCTAAACACAAGAGGTACAGGATTTGTTAAAGATAAACATCGAGATTTGTTTTGGATCCAACCATTAGATGAAACGAGATCAATATATCCTCCAGAAACTTCGCAAATTAACTCCTTGTTAATTCAGATGACATGAAATTTTTGTTTTTAGGATTTTTCTGGCTCATGAATCTGATTCGCAACTTGCAAAAATCCTTGTGATTGCGAAAAGCCAACATTTATAGGAGCATGTTAATTTATTTATTTATTCTTTTTTTTTCTCTCCCCCATGCTTATTATCAGCTTAGTCTTACAACAGATGTGTCGGGATTATCATTCCCGTTACCAATCCTCGAGGGGGCTCTGGCACCAATACTTCAGGATAGCACTGTCCATGACACCACCCAGGAGCTCACAACCCCAAAACACAATGCGGTGTAAAGGGGCGCTCCAAGCAAACTCAAGCTCTTGCTCCAACACTATAGGTAGAGCACCGTCCAAGATACTTGAGCTACTAAAATGTGCTTTAATGCTCCGTCTAAAGATATGAAATGTAGATGTGAAATATAGATATGGAGCAGCACCGAGGTGGTAACATGTTGACATCGCGTCCTCAAAGGAGGTATTTTCCTTCTTCTCGACGGTGGGAACTCAAACCAATGATCTGCTTCAGACTTTTACTAAGTCCAAACAAGGGAGTTTTTCAAATTTTTAATTGTTTCTAAGTGTTGGCTTGACACAAAAAGTTTCTCAAGACACGCAAGTTTTTGAATCATAAGCTAAGTCAAATACTTTCCATATTACAAAATAGGATCAAGTCACCTGAACTATCTTGAGTTCAGGTGGAGTTTTAGAGAAGGATATCTGATCTAATCTAAAATAGACCCTCGAATTCTAATGATCAGATCCATGTCCTCATCCTTAGTTTATTAAAGATTAAATGCCATTGTACCAAAAGTGAATTTTTTGACCTTAGTCCCTATTTCAAAATTCTTCCTCAAAAAGTTTTCAACATTTTTATTTTCTTGGGTATGCAAGCAGGAAATAAATTAAAGAAAATTGCTTTTTTTTTTTAGGTATGTAATTAGGAAATAAATTAAACAAAAATGCATGTTTTTAGGTTTTGAACATCCTAAATCGATCGTCAAATTTAAAAACACCCCCCCATGCTTAAGATATGCCATGTCCTCATGCATTAGGAGGGAAAAGGGATCACCTTAGTGAAGAACGGTCGGGTTTAGGAGTAACAAAACCTGGAAAAAAAAAAAAAAGGAAAGCAAGAAAAATTGATGGGTTACCTCCCATCCAGTGCTATCTTTTACGCCATTCAGCCGGGCGTGAAGGTATGCACGGAAGATGGAAAATCTTGTAAATAATTGGACACTTGAATGTCTTTAATAAAAGTGTCTTCCTCAAGATCCCTAAAAAGATGAGTGGTAAAGATAAAGGGATCAAAATAAAATAGAGAAATGGAAAAAGGACCCCTATCTGGCCATGGTTTGAATTGATGATGAAGGCCAAACTCAGGTGGATCAGGTGGTAGGTCCAATAGAAAAGGGAGGGGAAAGGAGTTAGTGATATGCAAGATGGGTGAAGTTAGTGTGGATATTTTTGGTGAAAAATCAGGAAGATGAAAAGGGGGAAAGTCAAAACCTAGTTGATCTGGAAAGTCTTGGACCACATAATTATCCTTAGAATAAGAATCAATAAAATCTAGATCAATAGTGGTCAAAGCTGAATGAGATTGGATCAACATATACTTTTCAAATACTGCTTCCATTTTATTATCAGTATCCTCAAAAATTTTATGATCACTGGACCTCTTGGAAGCTAGAAATAAATCTAATGAGAAGGTCTGGTTACTACAACTTATATTCATTTTCCCAGAATGAGAGTGGATATTAGATGTTGCGGTAATCAAAAGGGGTCTTCCGAGAATGGTATTAATGAGAGCCTTAGGTACCTCTATGTCAAGGACCAGAAAATTTACCGGAAATAAACAATTTGGGGCCTTGATAATACTATCCTCAACAACTCCCCGCAGTTGAATGGTAGATCGATCTTCCGATTGAAATTGAACCTTAGGAGGTTTTAAATCACTGAATCGAAATTCCTCAAATAAGACTGGGGGGATGAGATTACTAGAGGTACCTAAGTTGAGAGGGGCGCGAGAAAAAATGGTGTCAGTTATGACAACTGAGATGAGCGATGTGCCCTGGTCCTTTTTTGTGAAAGGCAGCATGCTCTGAAAAACTGAGCTGGCTGTCTTAGAAAGGACCAACCTTTCTAGATTCTGATCATGACTTTTTGAAGTAAATTTTTTAGAGGCATGGGGAGAATCTAGGAGGGGAATATGCCTCTTGACTTGCTCAAATAAGTCCAAAGTATTGTGGTCAGAGGGCTCTGATTTTGGATTGTTGGATTGCAGTTTTTGAGAGTGGGAAATAGGGTTTGAATCAGGTGTTTTTGGGATTTCTTTTCCTTCTTCCTTATTGAGGTTAGGGGAGTCAATCTGCATTGGTTGAGAATCAGTTTCATCATTTGAATGTGAAGGCCTTAAATCCATGTTGGTTTCCTCACTCCTCAAAGTCTCTGCATACGCAGCTTGATGGTCACTGGGAGGAGATGGGGGGGGCTGATTTTGATAGAAACTAGGTTGGTGCTGTGATATTGGGTTAATAGGAGGCTGAAACTTGTGGTTCTGATGTTGGTATCCACCTGGGTGTTGGTTCCTGGGATTAATAAAGTTTGGTGTGGGTTGGGATGGTGAGTGTCCTGCAGGTCTTTGAGTCGGAATATCCCCAATTTGATCATTGAGATTGTTAATAAGATGGGTTGTTTCCTTTGTTTTTCTTTGTAACTCCTGCAGGGTTTTCATCATCTGGGCATTAACGTCTTCTTGAGATTGCCCAGATTGATAAGTCTGATTAGAATCATACCCTCCAAACGGGTTTTGTTGTTGGTGTGGAATTGGATTGGTCCAAGAGTAAGCCGGATAATTTCCCCTATTAGAGAAATTTTTCAATTTCTCCTGGAAAGTAGGGACATTTTGGGTGGGGTGATGATTGGGATAAACATAATTCCCTGTTGAACCATAGAAAGCCTCAGAATAATAATTATACTCAGCACGAGATTTGTGCAGATTTTCTCTCTTACGGGTGTTTAAAGGGGTGAGATGTGGAATGTGTGGAGCTTGGGTAGGTGTGGCAGCACTCCCATGGTTGGCTAGGTTTGTTAAATCCATATGCAACTGTTGTTGCTTAACATGTAGCTGAGCCACGATAGAGTGGAGATTAGGTGGAGGGGCCTGATTAAGTAGCTCCTGGGTGGAAAAATAGGGGAAAGAAAAATTAGCATACGGGTTAGAGGACCAATTTTGATTTTCCATTTTTAGAGAAGAGGAAGAATGCAGGAAAAGTCTTTTTTGGGGAGGCAAAATCAAGTGGTCCCTCCAAGTGTGGAGTTTTGGACTGCCGCCCGTGCAAAATGGAAGAAATGGCAGGGGAGGAGATGAGATGGGGATGAGAGAAGTGTGCACACAAGCAATCAAATTCTAGACCTAACTTAATTGTGACTCCCTAGAATTTAACCTAAGACTTGGTCTACCTAGGAAACAAGTAATCAATAGTGAATACCCGTTCTGTCAACAAATCTAGCCAAGTTGCTTAAGGGGAGGTTTGGGCCCAAGCATTTCCCAGGAAAATCCTCAGGTGCTTGTACAAACCCACGCCTGGTCATTTGACACGGCCCCTCAGCCTGAACACCAGATATAGATGACAGAATTGGTATTAACTAGAGAAAACTTAAATCCTATATAGCAAGCCTAAATTGATGAAACCTTAGGGGTCAAGTTGCTACAAATTTTAGTTAGGTATAGGATACTACAGTGCACACGGAATGTGGAGGGTGTTATTGGGATGTTGCCCTGTTATTTAGATTTTTGTATGTGTGTGCAGGAATTGGAGAGTGGCTCCAATGAAAATCAAGTTCTCACACAATTTTTTTTGTATTTTTGTCTTTTAGGATTTAATTTAATTAAATGTGTTTTAGGGTTTTTCTCTTTAAATTTTCAAACAAGTTTGAAATCTCACAATCAAAGGGAAGACAAGTTATATTAGTGATTGTCTATTTCCTTTTAATTGAGTCTCTAAAGAGAAAGAAAGAAACCCTAAGCCAATTATCCCTAAGACAGAAAATTACAACTAGTGAATTGATTTTTGGCTTTCTGAATTAAGTAGTGGTCCAAAAAAGTCAAACAACACCACTACCTTGAATAAAATCAAACAAGGATTCCAAAAAATATTTTTTTAAGATTTTAAGAATTTGTTTGATAATTGTTTTGAATTTTTAATTGTACTGGTGTCAACGTCCAGAAATGATACCAATGGGTATTGTGGAGTTTTCAGTATTACCACTGACCTCAAAAAATTCTTGTGATTTTATGTGATGTGTAAAATTTCACAAGGATTCTAGCAAGATAAATTTCAAAAAAATTGGATGAGCATAAAAATTCTAAAAATTTACAGACAGTAACAAAATAGGAAGATTAGAGGGTGTGACCCCTCTGCAGTCCATGAATTTTTAAAAATTAAACACAAATCCAATTGTTCTGAAATTTGGGACAGATGTTCCTAACTTAAATGTGAATACCTCTATGAAATTTTATGATTTTACGAGGCCTGTGGTGTTAGGAATCGATTTTTCAAGTCTGGATAGAAATCTGGACCCGAAAAATAGAACCCCAATACTTGCAATGGAGTGGTGCTAAAGAAGCATACAAGCAAACAATGGATTTTATAATGCACCACTCCGCTTAATTAAAGTGTTTAGGGTCCTGAAAGCCAATTTTAGTGTATTTTGATAGTTTTTTAGCCTAAATGTGACAAGAAAGGGGAACCAACCTGAATTTCACGGGAAGAAAAGGATCTTTGAGCTCTCGCTTCTAAATTCCCGCCTTCTCGCTGTAGTTCCTGCACACACAAAAGAAAGAAAGAGAAGGGGATGAGATCCACTTCAAGAAAGAGAAAATTAATTAATGCAAAGCCGTGCCTCCCCGGCAACGGCGCCAAAAAGTGGTAGCGATTTCACGCGGTTTGTTAAAATACGTCGTTGTAACGCGTAAAACCGATCAACTCTTAAATTTATATTCCTAGATAGGGGAGTATCTAGGGTCGTCCATGGGGGCCAAATGTTTGCAATAGTGATTCTCTTGCTTGGAATACAATCTCAACTTTCTTTTTGGTATTTTTCAATATATCATTTTTTTGTTTTAAATTAAGACAACATGCGGAATGGTGACGGGAAGGTGATTTACACTTCAATTTAAAATACTACTTCTAAGTCGCAAGTAGAGCCTCTCCCTAAGCTCACTCTAGGCAAGTGGAGGCCTAGAATAATTAGTGAGAGGGAGTGAGGAATGCTAAAAACAAGCAAATAGAAATGCAAACAAGAAATTGCAAAGAAGGCAACTAGATAATTAAACAAAAAGTGTTTAACAAAAATGCCTAGTAGAGGAATGCTTCTACTACTAGAAAATTGACATAAAGAAAGGAAAACACAAATCCTCTAGATAGATGGTGAAGAAGAGGGCTTCTTGCTCCAAGGTTGGTGACTCCCAATCTTGAAAAGTCCTTCAACTCCTTCCTTGCAGTGCTCCGCCAAGGTGATGTCCTTCAAGGCAAGCCCTAGGGGTGTGTGCCCTAAGTTCTCTCCAAGGGTGGACGTCCACCCTAAGTCCTTCTCCTTTGCCTAGCTGTCCTCCTTGAAGTGGAAGAGTCCTCCTCCTTGGCGTGGCTCAAGTTGAAGAGCGTGGGGAGAAGAAGGCACCAAAGGGGCTGGTGATGTGCCCCTTTAATCTCCTTCTCTACTCCTTCTTCTTAGCCGTAGGTATAGGTGGTTTAGGTAGAAAAATATACTAAGGGAGGATGGGAATTATGTGGTGGTAGGGTAGGGTATTTATAGGATGGGAAGGGGGGTGGTTATGGTGTTTTTTTGGAGGGAAATGAAGGGGTGCTTGGTTATTTTTGGAGGGAAAAATGGGAGGGAAATGAAGAGGTGCCTTGGTTTTCCCTCCAAAAATACCTTCTAGAAGGCAATTTTGGAGGGAAAAAAATGGAGGGTGGAGATGGGTTTTGATGGTGGATGTAGGGTGGTGATGGAAGGGATAGTTGGCACCAAAATAAAGTAGGAGTAGGTGGTCTTTTTGCTAGAGCTTAGGTAGTAGGGAAGTAGGGTAGTAGGTTTTGGTGCCATGGAGGTGGACTAGCTAAGTTAAACAACTTAGCTAGCTTAGCTAGTAGGGAGTAGAGTTGGAGGCATTTGGAGCTAAGGTTTTCAGGGAGAAGAGTTGGAGGTATTTATCTTGAGCTGCACTAGAGCTGGTGGCTGCTGAAGAGAGCTGGAAGGAGCTACCTTAGCTAGCTTAGCTTGCTAGTTCTTTGCTAGCTGCTAAGCCAAGCTAAAGCAAGCTGGCTTCTGCTAAAAGGAGCTGAGGTGAGCTGGGTCTAATGCTCCCGGGGAGGATCAAGCTGGGTGAGGCAGCTAAGGTATCTTAGCTCAACTGAGTTGAGCTAAGCTGAGTCCCCGGGAGCTGGACTTGAGCTTCCTAAGCTGGAATGAAGTCATCTTTAGCTGGCCGGAGTTGAGTAGAGCTGGATGTAGCTAGACCTGAGCTGGGGTGAACTCCAGTCAACTCAGCTGAGCTAGCTAGAGCTCCCTGTGGACTAATGGGAGCTGAGATGAGCTAGACTCAGCTAAGTTGAGCTGGATCTGAGCTGACCTGAGCTAGGGTGAGCTAAGATGAGCTCTCTTGAGCTGCCATTCAGTTGAGATGAGCTGAATGGAGCTAAGATGAGCTAACCCTAGTTCAAGTGAGCTGGAATCCAGCTATGGCGAGCTGGATCAAGCTGAGTTCCAGTTAGTTTGAGCTTCTTCATCACCAGTTGCCTTCCTGAGTGCTAGGTTTTGGAGTTCTGACAATCTGCATATCCCTAACACTCACAAAAACACATTAAAAAGATAATAAAAAGTGCAATGCATGCCTAACCTAATTGATGCCTAAATGCAGCCCAAAAACCCGTTTACGGAGCAAAATCCTAAGAGCTAAGTTTGTTTTAATGCATAAAAATGATGACAAACTGGCGTTTATCAGCAGCTTACGTTTAGGTTTTGACATGTCTTTCAGAAATCATGCGTAAGCCGGTACGTGGTTGATCGCATCCATTAAGGGGATGTTTATCTAGTCCTGTTCAAAGAGCTTGACCTGGTCCTCCTCAGGTGCCACAGGTTTGTTTGTTCTCTTTCCCTTGGTCAAGGCCTTAGGAAATGGAACCTTGGATGGTTCCTCTAGAATAGGTCTAGGTTCTTGATTTGGGATAGGGGTATCCTGGATACCTATCCTATGGTTTGGGTTACTACCAGACTAAAAGTGGCTTGGGTAAGGTGGGTCTTGTGTTGTTTTGCCACTACGGGTTGTTACTGAATTTAGTTTTGCCTAGTTTTGCTTCAAAGTCAATAAAATAGGTGGCTACTACTGAAATCCCGAATATGATGTCGATGCTTCCATCCCGTCGAGTGATGAAACAAAAGGGGCCCGATAAATCATGTGGGCTTAGCCCGGATTTGGGTTCACAACGTGTCTCTTGTTTTGCACATTATTCGGATTCGGTAGAGGTTGTGAAGGGAGCGTGCCAGGTTGACAAGAATTCACCATCTGGGTGAGTTGATTGCGATCCTCTGTGATCTCGTCTTTATGCTATTTTTCCATAGCTGCATTCATCTATTGCATGTTAGCCAAAGTCTGAAGGATGAGAGTCATCTGATCTGTCTGAGTTAGCCCAGATTGATATGTGGGGTTGGGTCGAGGCTAAGGCGACTGATATGGACGAGGAGCTTGTGGATAGGGCTGATATGGTGGTCTTTGATTTTGATTATTTCCTACCAACAGGAAATTGGGATGATTCCGCCATCATGGGTTATAGGTATTAGAGAATGGGTCATTCTGGAAGGTGTTGAGGTCCTCGCAAGTCTGAGGAACCTCAGAGAAGTCCAAGTATGAGGGTTTAGAGTTCCCTCAACTAGAGTAAGCAGGATCGGAGTTTCCTCCAATCCTAGAGTCTGACGGGGGTGGATAGGGGTCCATCCCCTGAGAAGATCGATGATAGATGTTATGCACAGCTTCCCTCCCATAGGGCAGCTGTTAGAATGGGTTTTGCACAGAGGTGGCTCGCTGCAGATGTTGAGTTAGCTCATCCACCTTCTTCACAATGATAAAGATCTTGCCCAACTGACTGGCCATCAATTCCAAGTCGACGGATGCAAACAGGCCCCTTGTCTCATGTGCTCCCCTTGGATTCGTCAATGCGCGGGCATTTGTCCAGTCAAATAAGCCCATGGAGTCATTATTGATGGAGTTCTCTCACATATTCTTGAAAATCTCCCACATAGTGTCTTAGTGTTGACCCATGATATTTCCTCCACAAGTTGCATTAACGAATACGCAGATATCTTCATGGAGTCCCTGGTAAAATGACCGGACTTGTTCCCATTTAGGAACTCCGTTATTGGGGCACTTTTGCATGAGATCCAGGAAACGGTGCCACGCTTCATGAAGTGGTTCTCCAGGCAGCTGGGTGAAGTGTGTGATCTGGTGTCGTAAGGCATTCGTCCGACTAACTGGGAAGAACTTTTTCAGAAACTCGGATTGTAGTTCAACCCATGTGTTCATTGGACGCATTTTAGTCTGACACTAGTGAGCTACTTTATCCATTAGAGAGAAGGAGAACATCTTCATGAGAAGAATATCTCGATTTTAGACATCTGGCCCTAAGTTCTGGGCCAAATGCTTAAGTTGTTTGATGTGCTGGAAGGGATCCTCAAAATTAAGCCCATGAAACTTTCGAATAGCATGAATCATGTTGCACTTGAGTTTAGAATTAGGACCTCCAATCGGGATTTGGACTCGAGGTTCGATCGCCACCGCAGCGAGATTGTAGTGATCTCGCATCATAGGATGCTGCGGTGGTCTAAAAGGCTTAGAATAAATCATTAAGGCATTGAAGTTGATCCACAAGGTAATTCTCATCTACGGGTTGTGCCAAGATGATGGAAGAAGGAGAATTGGGTTCAGATGAATCAGAGGAGATGTCTATGTGGTGGGGTTGCTGCACAAACACAGAAGTCTAGGCCTAGCCTCGATGGGAGTGAATCACTAAAGGAGGCCTTAAGGATGGTCTTAAGGGCCTCCTACCAAACATGCACCGATGGTCTGGATGAGAGTAGAATGTGATGGACCCAATCAAGACACCCAAAAATTTGGACAAATATAGTGGTTTGGGGCGAATGATACCACCTAGTCAGAAAGCCGTCGACCTGAGAAATACTTGGGCAGTAAAAGAGGGAGAGTCCCGCAAAGACTCCTACACGGTAGAGTGCCCCCACGAGTTACAGGGTTTCCCCCACCCGACCTCTCTTGTCACTGATGTTCCAGGTAGACCAGAATAGGGACTTGACCTCTTAAGTCTACCGGTTTTATTAAAGAGCAAGGGTGGTTAAGATTTCCACTTGAACTTTAGATGTATTGAGTGCGAAAAGTGACCTAATTTCAAGGTTGGTTGACCCAACATGGTAGGTCAACTTCACCTATTTGTCCTTTGGGAAGTTTTAGGTCCCTTCTTTTAGGATTCAAGTGAGATTTAAGAACCTGAATTTTAGGATTTTCTTGAATAAATCTCTTCAACCAAGTCTTAGGCACTGCTCTTTTTGGAAAGTTAATTCTTGCTTGTGAAGGTGTGTCTCTAAAATCCTAAACTGAAATCCTTAATTTGGCTCTAATCTTGGTCCAATTTAATTTGTCAAATGTGGTGTCTATGGCTAAATCAAGAATGGGGTAGCCCTAGTTACCTTAAATGGGTGCACAAATCAGTTTTGTTGTTGAAATCAAATTAGGCAACTTGATGAATTAGCTAAGAATGTAAAGCAAGTAGCCCTAATTGATTTTATCTTTTCTTATTTTCAGAATGAGGGGCTTAAGTGAAAGTAATCAGAAATTACCTGCCCCTGGCGTGTTTGATGTGCGGTTGTCTTTCTTTGAATCTTCTCCCATGAAACAACTACAAAAAAAGAGATATAGCAAGTTAGTACCAAATCAGCAATTATAATCAAGAATTCTAAATCGCCCGTTGCTCCTCGGAAATAGCACAAAAATGTTTATCACGCTAAATCGTGTTTTAAGAATATCGCGTTGTAATATAGCCAAAAAAGCATTCAAAACAAATATAATTTTATTACTTGAATTTTGAAGTCCATGGTTGAACATAGGGAGCAAATTGGTGTTTTAGAAATCAAGATCACAATTAAAGGAATATACAATAATATGAATATCACAGTGAAAAATAAAGGAGTAATTGGCAATGTAAGTCATGGAATACTCAAGAACTCAAAGTATATGAATATGAATAAAAAAATTGGATGTCTATGCCATTTCTTCTCTCTCTGATTCTCTTCTCTAGTTCTGCTTTTGCCTTTGCAAGCTGTCTTTCATTCTCTATCTTTTCCTCCCTTCTTCTTCTTCTTTCTTTGGCTTCTGTCTTCTTCAGCTTTCCTGCCTTAGCCCTTCCCTTAGCTTTCTCTGCCTGCTTCTTCTTCTTTCACTTTCTTCTTTCTCTCTCTACCGGCTGCCTTCTCTCTTCCTTTGCCTTGCTGCCTTTTATTCTCTATTTTTTCTCTGCCATAGCTTCTCTGCGTCCTTGACTTCTCCTTCATCTTCTTCAGCTTTGCTTCTCCTCCTCTTCATCCTGCAAAGCAAAACCTACCCCATACCTGCGTGCACTCTCCTCTCTTTTCTCTCTTAGGTTCTACTCTCCTAGAGCCACACATTTCTTGGGTAATCGGGTCAGGTATGTACTCGAGAATAGGCCCACCGGTGTATGCTGGTGGGTGAGGAGTGCAAGTGTGGTCAGGTCAACTAGGTCCGTGGAGCGTGGTCACGGATGAGGCTGGTTCAGTTTGGGAGTGAGGGAGCTCACCCCGTGATTCGAAGGCGACAAGGCTTTGGCAAGAATTCAATTTATGCGGGTGCTGCGCCTTAGAACTTTCCGAGGTTGGACTATCTTTCCACCTTTTTTCGTGCACACTCGCAGCAGAGTTGTTCCTTCGATTGCACCAGCTACGACTATCCTTGACTTCAATTGATAGCTTGGAGTCATGTCCGAGGGTGCTCCGTGAAACCTAGGATAGAGACCTGGGGCTGGCACGGCCTGGAGCTCGCTTCAAGCTTGCTTCAAGCTTTGTGCTAATGGCAGAGGAATGCCTATACCTGAAATCACCAAGATGGCCTTGCGGCCACGTTAGAGCATTCAGGAAGCTTCATCAAGGCACGACGAGTGTGCAGCAGTGGTCGGCATGTCGTGGGGATGCCTGTGTGAGCGTGCCTAGGGCACAATATACGTGTATGTGTGGGTGTGTTCGAGGGTGTGTTTAGGTGAGTGGCGGAGTGAATGGAATGAGGGGTTGTGATCAGGGAGTCGAGGCAGAGGTCGTAGGGAGGTTGACGAGGTGGATGGAGGTGCGGAGCGACGGGAGCACCTCGCCGAAGGTATTGCCGAAGGTGGAGAAGGTGATGGTGTTGGAGTACAGTAGTAGTCGATTTAAGGAAATAAAAAGGGGGAAAGGAAATAGAAGGTGAAGAGAACTTATCTGGGGTGATAGTGCATGACGAGAAGGAGAGGATGATGTTGGGCGTGCACTGTCGACGTTGGAGATGAAGGTGCTCAAAGAGGGATGGTCGGTGAGGATGAAGGGGAGACAGGGGCATCAGCGGGTGCTGCGTGACGTGGACGAATTTGAGGAAGAACCAGCCACTGGTATGATGGTCAGGCAACGAGGGAGATCAGGGAAGGTCACCAGAGCTTGATGAGCAAATTAACCGGAGGAGGATAGAAGAGTTAGAGGGAATTTCCGGTCAATTTCAAGCTTGGGAGACTCGGTTGAATCTGGGGCTCCTTAAATAGACCTCTAGAGGGGGATTTGTGCTTGGAAGCCAAGCTTCCAAGCAAGGTAAGGTCGCTAAAGATGGCAACTCCAAAAGAGACCAAAATCTCTCATCCGTTTGCATAAGAGATTGGGTAAGAAGTAGGGCATCAAATGGGGTTTACATTGGAGGGATTTTCTGATAGAATCTCCCTTCCAATTTTGAAGCGGATTCTTTGAGACATCAGGGAGAAATAACCTTCCAAAGCTCACCGAAGTAGGATTCCTCAGCTATAATGGTGGAGGGACCTAATTGCTAGAATGATGAATAAGCTAGGGGGCTTTTGCAAAGATTTTTGAAAGATAGGGGTACAAATGTAATCAGGTTGGACCTATTTTCAAAATGGGTTTAGATGAATTCCCCTGTTCTCACATTTTTGTGCGGGTTTAAAGTGTATCACGTTGTACCATAATCGACAAACGTTTAAACAAATATAAAGAATTTTATTACTCAAAAAACTAGAGTATCCGAGGTCGAACACGGGGAGCAATCTCAGTACTTTTTAAAACCAAAGAATACAACTGTTAAGTGAAAATGAGTGATTCAAAGAGAGAATTTTAAAAAGGATTTGTAAAAGAAAATAGAATTGGACGTCTGATATCTGTATCAGACGTCTTAAATGTAATCCCCTTTCTTTCTTCTTCTCCTTTCTACTTCTTTCTCTTTCTGCCTTTGCTTCTTGTTTCTTATTTCTTCTCCTACCTTGCCTTCCTTCTTTCTTCTCCTTCTGATCTTTGCAAAGTCTTCACTTGGCCTCTCTTCGTTCTTCTCTTTCTTTTTCCTTGCCTTCCTTCTTCTCTCTTTTCTACTAAGGCTTCTTCTTCCTTGGTCTCTTCTCTTCTTCCTTTTCTGTAGCTACTAAGTGTTCGCTTCTTCCTTTGCTTCTTCTTTCCTCCGCACACCACAGCCAAGGCAAAACCTACCCTCGTCCCTCTACCCAAACGTCTCTCTCTTTCTCTGCAATTCGCTCAAGGATGCTCTCCCCAGAGCTACACGGGTAATCGGGTTGGCTTCCCACCCGAGACCAGGCGCACTGGCAGGTGGTGATGCGCGAGGAGTGCTCAAGGATTGGGTCGGGTCGGATCCTGCCAGATCCGCGAGATCAAGCCGCGGATGAGGTGGGTGTGAGGACAGGTGAGGGACCTCACCCCTGTGCTTACGGAGGCAATGAGCTTAAAACACAAAAATAATTTATATTATACCCGTGTTTCGCAATTCCACGATGTGGGACTATCTGATCAGTCCCGATTTCACGCACGCCCGCAGAGATTCCGTCGTGCAATTGCCCTAGCTGCTGGCCTCGCAGTGGGACTTGCTGGCCTCACTCGCTTCGCGACACTCGCGTGAGTCCGCTGCACCTGCAGCCTGGGCGCCCTGGTGCCTGAAGCTGCTACAAGCTCCTCGCCGCTTCGACCTTCAATGGCGGCAAGAGCTACGACCTGTCATACACAAGAACGGCCTA
Source organism: Thalassia testudinum (assembly GCA_037157565.1). Lineage (NCBI taxonomy): Eukaryota > Viridiplantae > Streptophyta > Magnoliopsida > Alismatales > Hydrocharitaceae > Thalassia > Thalassia testudinum. The sequence goes on from JAZHRO010000063.1 coordinate 17,095,679, forward strand.
TTGGCCCAATCAGATTAGCTAGAAACCTTCGCCGTAGCATGGCGAAGATGATGCGCAGTGCTGCAGGTCGCAAGTTGGCCTAGGCGTGTGTGCCTAGGTCAACCTATGGTCCGAGATGTGGGGTTGATCGGGGGGTGATTGTGGCGGTCTGGAGTGGCAGTGGAGGGGTGGACTGAGTTCCTGGTGGTGAAGCGGAGCTCACGAGAGGGTTGGCGGGCCGTGTGGAGGGGCGGAGTGGTGTGGGCAGCTCGCCGGAGGGCGGTCGGAGGCGAGGACGATGGAGGTGGTTAGGCACTGTCGGGGGGTAATTCGATAAAATAGCAGGGGGAAAAGAGAGAGGAGAGGATGGCGAGGGTATCTGGGGTGATCTGGAAGGAATGGAGGCAGCGGAGTGGACGACGCGTAACTGCTGTCGTCGGGGAAGAAGGACCCTGAGGGAGGAAGCGGCGACGAGGATGAGGGTAGGGGCAAGTGTGCTTGGTACGACGTGACGCGGGAGGAAGCGGCGGAGTTGACTCTACTGCTGGTGTGGCAGCAGAGCGATGAGAAGGAGGGGAGGAGGTCGTCGGAGCTTGCGGGTCTTTTGGCCGGAGTGGGAGAGAGGAAATTGGAGGGGATCTCCGTCCAATTCAAGCTTGGCCTCTGCGGCAGGGTCTGGGGAGTCTTTTATAGGTGCTGGCCGCCCCTTCTAGCACGTGGATACCGTGCAATTAACTCTACTGGCTCGCCGGAGATGGAAGGAGGGTGGATACCCAAATCTCTCGTGCATTCGCACGAGAGATTGGGTTCACACCAGGGATCGCGATCTGCTTTAGATGGAAGGGAATTCCTCAGAGAATCCCCCTTCCATTTCTGGGAGGGAATCTCTGAGGGATTAGAGAGTAATCCCTCTCTAAACCTCGCCGGAGCATGGTTCTGCCCTAACAATGGCGGCAGGACCGGATTGCAAAGGGGGCGAACAACTTAGGGGGCTCTCTGCGAAGATATTCAAAAGATAGGGACCAAATTATGATTTAGGTGTACTAAATTGCAAAGTAGGTCAAGATGACCTCCCCTTAGGTCCAAATTTTGGTATAAACCTAATTTTGACCTAGGGAATCCAATGGTGAGGTTGTATTTTAGGTTTGACCACGTTTGACTGGACATTTTGCGTAAAAACCCAAATTAGGTTAATTGAAGAGTTGGGACCCTAATCTTGGTCAAACTGGGTTCCAAAGGCCAAATTAAGTGTTCTAAACCCTAGAGGATGTTTTTCCATGATTTTTAGAGGGTTTACTTGATTTTTATTCTGACCTGAACCTTGTTAATTTAAGCAGGTCTTTTTTAGGGTTACCAAGTGTCATTTAATTCTTAGATTGTACGTAAACCCATTTCTGATTGACTCAACCCACTTTTTATCCCATTTAGACCATTTGACCTATGTTTTGCTTCTGAGAAATCCCGTTTATGTACTGCAATGGCAAATTTGCAGTTTTAACCTTTATTTCATATTTTCTTCGCAGAGCACTTGTTCCTTCAGTTAAGCCTTCTTCTAGGTTATGTAGGAGCTTTTATCTTCTTTATTGGGTCAAAATGAGTAAGTTATGGCTCATGATGAAGCTCTCATCATCCCCTTTGGTCAAAATTTTGGTACGAACCTAATTTAGACCTAGGAAATCTAATGGTGAGGTTGGATTTTGGGTTTGACCATGTTTGACTAGGCAATTTATGCAAATACCTAGTTTAGGGTAAATTCTATTTGAGACCCCATTCAAGATCAAAATGGGTTACAATGGCCAAATTGAAAGTTTTAAACCCTAGAGAATATTTTTCTATGATTTTTAGAGGGTTTAAGTGAATTTTATCTTGACCGAAATCTTGGTTAATGAAGTGGGTTTATTTTAGGGTTTTAAGAAGTCATTTAATTCCTAGAACTCACATGAACCCTTTTCTATCTAATCCAACCCACTTTTTATCTTATTAAGACCTTTTGACCTGTGTTTAGCCCTTGAGAAAATCAGTTGTTTTTCTGCAACGGTAAAATTGTAATTTTACCCCTTATTTCTTGCTTTTCTCTCAGAAAAGTTATTCAGTGAATTATGACATCTAGTTGTGTATGTAGGAGCTTTTATTCTCTTCCTTGGGTCAAAATGAGCTAGTTAGGGCTCATGATGGTGTTTCCATCACCGATTTCTAACATGCAGAACATGTTCGACCAATGGGGTTCTTCTTGAATCCCAAGAAAGGTAAGAAGCCTGTTTTCTATTCTCTAACCTCTCCTAAGCCATATAAAAGAACCCCCATGACATTCCTCACCTCCTTAGCGAGAAATAAAGCCAAAAATCCCTCTTCTTCGTCCAACCTCTAGCTCGCACCACCTCACTCTGGTGACCACCCTCCTCCAGCTTCTTCACTAGCCACCACGCACGATAGGTAGCTAGTTCCTACTCCCCATTCTCTTCCATACCTCACAATACCAGTGAGGTGTTCTCTAATCCTCCATTGTCACCGCTCTACCCCACCGGAGCTACTTCCTTCTCCAGTGCCTACCATACCATAACGATGCCATCTCCATTCCCCTCCGTCTGCTACTTAGCCTCGATGACTCTCTATCATCTGCTCATCACAATTGTGCAGCCACAACTCCGTTTCAACCACTACCACACCTGCTCCAACTTCGTCTTCCACCTCTCTAGAATATCTCTGATGAGGTATTCCCACCACCTCATGCCACCAAATCGCCCACCGTCAACTCTCACACCTTCGCCGAGTCCACATGAGTAAAACCCCTCAAGAAATTGAGGGGATTGCTCGCCTGATCCCTCCACCGAACACAACCACACTCACACTCCTTCTCCACCTTCTCCACACTCACACACGCATGTTCATAGAAAGCCATCGCCACCACCACCTTCGCCGCATTCGTGTGCTTCTCCTGAACATTTCTAGTAACATCGCACGAATGTGTTCTCTATTTCAGGTACACCATAGGTCTCCTCCATTGATAGAGCTCCTTCATGCGAGCTTAAAGCTGTGTTCTTGCTACATCAGGTCCAGGTCTTACCCCTAGATGATGCGGAATCAACCTAGGAGCACATCTAGGCTTTCAATTGGGATCTTCAAGCGCTCCATTCACCATCAATCGAACAAATTAGGCACCTGTTGTTCGCACGAAGGAAGGAAGACTAGATAGTCCCACATCGAAAGTGGGAGAGCTTGTAAGGGCATATAAGTTGTTTTCTTGTTCATACCCCTCTGCTTAAGAGCACGAAGGTCAGGTCCCCATATCACCACTACGCACCCTCACCCGCTACACCACGCCAGCAGGTCTGGACCTTTGACCATATACCTAGTTACCAATATTGTTTACCCAGGTTTGAGATGAGAGAAAGAGAGAGAAGGGGGGTTTCTACCCTTAGCTGTGGCCTCTCTACACGTAGTCCTTAAAAGGCCCTTCGTGCCTTTGTGTTGTGCCTCTCCATAAGGCTTGAAGAGAAGAAGAGAGGATCTTGAGCCTCTGCTAGTTAAGGCATTTAAGTGCCTTATCTATCGCTAATTTTGCTGGTTCTATGTTCTTGTGGGTATATTGGTTACTTACTGACATGGAATAAGTGGTTGATCATTATTGTTAAGTTATTTGAGAATTATTGTAAGCATAATTAAAGGGGTAATTGGTGATTTAAATAACCATTTTACCCCTTTTTTTTTTGCACCTTGACATTGATTTCATATATAAGTCATTCTTACTTGCTCATATTTGTGGTGATATTATGATCTTTGAGATTAATTGCAACACTTGCTCCCTGCATTCGACGTTGGATTTTTTGAGTTATAAATATTATTTATTTTCTAGTGATTTCAACCTATATTGCAACACATCTTTTAAAACATCATCTTCGTGTGATTAACTGATATAATCTCAACTTTTTCCAATTTCTCACAAATTAAGTTTATATCCACATTATTCAAATTTTCCTGGACCTCATAAATTCCACTTCTAGATTGCAAGGATCTCCCATAACTTTCCATGGAGGTATTATTCAGAGAATTTTCACTCATGTCCTCGAATAACTCAAAAGCATTATTTTCATCTTTACTTATAATGTTGCCATCACAGGCAGCATCCACTAGGCTCCTCATTTGATCATTTAGCCCATGATAAAATCTATGCACTAGTTGCCATTTAGGAATCTCATGATGTGGGCATTTTTTGATTAAATCAATGATTCTCTCCCAGGCTTCATGTAATGGTTCTCTTGAGTCTTGGGAGAAAGTGGTAGTAGCTCTTCTAAGTGCATTGGTTTTCCCAATTGGGAAAAACTTCTTTAGGTAGGAGCTTCTTATCTCCCCCTTGTAGTGATAGGCCTTCCTATTGTTCTAAATCAATGACTAGCTTTCCCTTTTAAGGCAAATGGGAAGAGTTTCATTTTTAGTACATCATCGTCTAAGTTAGGGATTCTAATTATCTCACTAATGGCTGTAAACTCTTCTAGAAATTGAAAGGGATCCTATTCACTATTGTCCTTAAACTGATGTAGGAGATGTATGTAGTGTGCTTGATCTCAAAGTGTGCACCAATAGGTAGGACCTTAACATAAGGTTCATTCCTATACTAGGCAGGGTTGTAAAATTCCATCATGGGTCGAGCCTATAGATTTTGGATCTGTAGAATCTCAATTAGCTCCTACATCTAAGTTTGTTGATTCTACTAAAATTGATTAAGTTGCAGTTGAAAATTTGGATTTAAGCTTGAAGATCCATCTGATTCAGTTGTTGATTCGAGTAGGTTCGGTTAGCCATCAAGTCACGATCAGATTCTGAGTCAAATGTAGAATTGGATTCACTAATAATCAGTCTCGTCCTTAGTTCTCTTTGATGAGGTGGTAACAAGTGTGGATTTTGTGATCTAGTTTTTTGCATACGACATTAATTTGCGCATAATCAAGCAATAAAATCTAGCCCAGGAATGTTGCACCTATTGGACCTAGTCCAAATTTTAGTTACCCCAGTTAACTTATCTAAACCATGAATTACTTGGCTAGCTAGAAAGGTAGGACCCCCTAAGACACCCTACGTGACGAGACATCACTAGGGGTTAACGTGATTACCGCATCAACCTTTCTTGTCACTAGTTAGTCGAAATAGACAAGGTCTCAAATTCAATCAACTAAGTCTACCTCAACTTTGGAAATAAAATCCAACCTAGTTGGTGCATCTATCAGTTTAATTATGGCTTGGGATCTAGAGTGCATAGGATTGGATGATGGTTGTGAAGGGGGTGGGTACCTAATTAAATTAGTTCAGATGTGTGCAGGTGCCAATGTAAGGGTCCATTAACGATATTTATTAGTGATGTAGCTTTTAAGGTTCAAGTAAATAGATCACCAATTTTAGGGTTACACTTTCAAAGTCTTTTCAAATAAGTTTGAGTGGACAGATAGTAGTTTGCAAGCATGGGACCTTGATCTTTTTCTTTAGAAAAAGTGGATTTGGCAATCCTAATATGGCACCATAATCAGGCAACTTATAGATGAATCAATTTTAATTTAAGTGGTGCAGCACAAATAACACAACTTTGGCTTCACAAATAATGCTTGATAAGGCACACACAATATCCTTTTTTCATTACTTTTAGGGGGAAAAAAGTATTTTTTCAAGAATTTTCAAATCAGGATAGCAATTCAGCCAAAATAGACCCCTATCTAGTATTCATCAAAAACAGTATTGGTGCAACTTTGAAAAAATTGTGCCAATTTTTTCAAGAAACTACTTTGATCAGCAAACCAATACATCGAATATCATCCAATTTGAGGTTGTATAAAATTTAGGAAAAATCTGGGAACCCAGATCTTTTAGCAATCAAATTTCTAGAAAACCTACCGACAATAAATGATTTTTCCAGAATAGCAAATAACGAATTTTTATGTGAAAATGGGAGGGTGGGTTGCTAATTTCTAGTGGATCACAAAATAAACATTTCAAAATTTTTTGTCCCACCAATTTCAAAATAAAATTTTAAAATCCATTATGAACTTTGCTTTGAAGGGATATGATCCTTGGAGCACAAGTCAAATAGGATAAGAGAATCTTTCCTTATGCAAATAATCTAATTGTAATTAATCCTAAGATTCAAGAATCTACTGTTGACGGGCGAAAATCATCGTTTAAAGTATAGCATCATAGTACAGTGATGAAAATCACTACACCATTTACATTTATAGGATCTCGAAAACAAAAGTGAGTCTGAGGTCACTTGTAGGGAGCAAATGTTGAAATTCACACACTAATCACAATTAATAATAATGTGCTTAAAATGGTGTTCAATGAATAAGAGAAGTTTACTCCAAATGATATTCAATAATATCAAATATATCTCAAGAAATAGTAGGAGAAAAAGGATAAGAAAGAACTCTAAAAATGGTGATTTAGATCACCAATTAATCTATCACATTAAGCACATATCCCAATGTATCAATTCAATTTCTCAGCATTTATCCTTGAACCATTTATACAAATAACCACTTCAGATAATAACTCAAATATTTCAATAGTACCAAATTAGATGTCAGCCACAAAGACCAGATGCCTTAAGTGTCACCAAGTAGTAGAAGGAACAAGAGCACCAGTGCAAAGTCAACATCTCCAAATCTAGCCAAGTGCTGAGCATTTAGGTATGAATACCGAGGTGCAAAACCTACCCCTACCCTCCCCAGAAATTCCTCTTCTCTTTTCCAGAATCGGGTAAATGGGTTATCGGATCATGAATAGGGACCAGACCTGCGTGGTGTAAATCACGAGCGAGGTTTGGGGCAAGAGGTGAGTGGGGACCTCGCCCCTAGTGTTTGAGGCAACAAGCCTTCAACACAAAATCACTTTATATAGCGTACTCATTCCTTCAACTCTCGAGGTGGGAATAAGTCCCACAATTCTCTCACGAGTCGAAGCTAAAGCTTGAGGATGAAATTGCTGCTTCTGCTGGGCTTCTTTCTTTGATTCAAGGTCTTGAGAATGTTGCGAGGTTGAGTCACGTCTATTGGAGGTGGTAGTGGTGGTGATGGTAGTCGGCGAATGGTGGACGATAATGAAGATGATAATGGCGGTTGGCGGAGGCTTGTGATAGGAATACGACCTTTGAGGCCTAGTTAGATAGCTGGGAAGTTCCACCGTGGTGAGGTAGAGCTAATAGTGGTGGTGATTGGGTGAGAGGTGGTTTGTGGTGGCCAGAGGGTGAAGGGGTGAATGGTGAGTTGGTAGGTTCTCCCGTTGATGATTTGGGTGAGTGAAGCCCTTAATTTCTTAAGGGATTTTGCTCCTCTGAATGTGGGCAAGCTTATGGACCAGATGGAGTAAGGTTTTGTGGTGTAGATCACCAGCGTGAGCTCACTGGAGCTCTCGCCATACTTGGGGAAGATGGTAAGGAAGGGAGGTGAACATCGATCAAAACTAGAGATAAAGGGAATCAGAAGGATCGAGAGAGGGAGAGGAAGAAGAAGAACCTAAGTTAAGGATGAAAGGAGGGAGGATTGCACCGACTTTGATTGGTCGACGTCGGGGATGGTGTAGTTCTTCAGTGATGAGAATAAGGAGGATGAAGGGGTCAAGGCAGCCCTTGCTTTAACCAGCGAGGAGTGCAAGACAATGGGGACGAAGTTCCCTCTGCCTATCGTACATGGTAGAGGGTGATGATGGAGAGTTGAGGAGGTCACCAGAGTCACAGTAGAGCCTGTCGGAGGGAGAGAAGGACGAAGAATTTTGTGGCCAAATTGGACTAGTTTTGGTCGCTAAGTAATGGGGAACTTAAATGATCTTCAATGTGCTCTCAATTCGTAAATTTAGCGAGATATTATCTAGGAATTAGAGGAATTTCCTCTTTCTGAATTGAGAGCTTGTGGGGCTTTACAGGCTCCAATCTAGGTAGCCATGAGGTGCAATCCACAAGGAATCCCTTAACGACCAATCCCTCCAAATTTGGAGGGATTTGGTGATTAAATGAGAGAGGTTTCCCTACTTGAAGTCGGTAGGAATTTGGGCTTAGGATTTATAGTTGAAATGAGGCAATAGGGGGCATTTTGTGATGAAGACGATAAAGTTGGGGGGCTTCCTGTAAGTAACTCGAAAGTTAGTGGTTTGGTTGTAAGAAATAGAGATTTTAGCGACTGAAATACAAACTTGGTCAAAATAGACTCTGATTGGGCCCAAATTTTGGTGTTAACCTAATTTGCACCTAAGGAATCTAATGGTGAGGTTGGATTCGAGTTTTTACCATGTTTGACTAGGAAATTTGCATAGAAGCCCAAATTAAGGAAGAATCCTGTATGAAACTCTATTCTAGGTCAAAATAGGTCCAGATGGTCAAACCAAGGTACCAAACCTCTGAGAATATTTCTCTATGAATTTTATAAGGTTTAGAAGAATTTCATCCTAACCAGAACCTATTCAATTCAAGTGGGGTTGAAATTAGGATTTTATGTACTGAGTTGGTTCTCGAAATGCGTGAAACCTTGTTTCTATCAATGTAGACCCACCTTTTTGTCTTTTATGCTCATTTGACCTCTAATCAACCCCTAAGTGACCTTATGGTTGCTCAGCATTCATGATGTGATGTTACAACTACAAAATTAACCCTAATTTGTTATTCTCTCCTCAAAATGGATTTAAGTGAAATTACTGTCCTCTAGAGATTATTCTGGAGCATATATCTCATAAGTTTAACTAATTCAAGCGAGTTATGACAGATGATGGTGCTACCATCTTACCCCTATGCCTAACTTTTGTTAGTCCCTAACAAAATCCTAGGGAAAGAACTAGACTTCTAGACCATGCTTTTAATGTTTAGATGCCTGTTTTGTACCATTATCTAGAAATTAGATTAGAATGCGAACAATAGGCCTAGAGGTACTCAAGTACCAACAAAGATCCAGACTTGACCAAGTTCAGCCTAGGTCTGCCGCAAATATTTCTAAGGTTCACAAAGACTGCCTAGAGGTTCGTTGACCCCAGCGGTTGAAGCACCCATGTGTAGAATGTATCAAGCCCATGTTTAGTTTGCTAGTGCATTTTGATAAGAGAGAGATAGATAAGGATTCTTTTTATTTTGAGAGTTTTCTCTCTTTCCTTTCCATATTTAACTAAATCCAACCTCGGATTGACCCTAAACCCAGCCTGTCTCGGACTCCTTGTTCCCTTCATCAATCCTCGAAGGGTCCCTGGCTTTCGATGCTACAGGATAGCACTGCCCATGACAACCCCCAAAACTTTAGCTTTTGACACTTCGAGATAGTGTCACCCATGGTATTCTGTAGCAAAATTCAAGCCCTAGCAATCGACATCTTCAAGATAATCCTATACATGGCACCTAAATCAGCACAAGGTGCTTACATGCCCCTAGTAGGATATTTAGATATCCCAGGAGACAAGAACCGAGGAGACAATATGTTAGTATGCATCTTCAAGGGAAGTATTTTTCATTCCACCTCCCCATGTCGGGAACTCATCCAATCAACTTGTGTCTTTGAGCCACGCCTAAGCTAGATCTTTGAGATGACTTTTCAGAATAGAACACTTCTGGAATTATTCTTCGTTAAGCACACTAAGCCTAACTAGTGTGTAGATTTTGGTTCCTTAGGTTACCATGTCTCTCAAACCAATGGGCATGCAACAGGGTTGAATAATCCCTATGCCTTATACTTAATACATCAGCCTCGCAATTTCCTCAACCTCTAGAGGACTAATCCAGATCTTAACAACTAAATGAGTGTCTAAGCCCTAAAATAAGTCCAAGATGCCTAAGATCAGCACTCTTTACTAATCTCCTTGCCTCTAGCATTTTAGGACTTAATCCTTATTTTGATTTTGTCTAGAACTTATGTCGATCCATAATCAATTCCTAAGACTATCAATTTTGTTTCTAATTTTTGCTCCTTTTGACATTTTGCATTTCCTCCTCTTTTACTCCTCAAGAAAGATTTTCAATCAATTCACAAAATTTTCCTCCCCTTTTTCCAATTATTTTTTAATATGTATTTTTTTCATGAAAATCCCTCTGAAAATTTAATTTCCATTTGTTTACACTTTAACACCCTCCAATGCCTAAGTTTTGCAATGTCCTCATTGTAAACCAGAGGGTACAAAGTCAGTTTGGTTCATGGTTTAGAATAGGGTTAATGGGTGGATGAATGGGTTGAGAAGACTGTTGTGGATGATTTGAAGCTTTGATACATGTATCTAAGGTGGATTCGGTTGTTCTAAAGTGGAACGCAAAAGTGCAATAGGAGTATAACCCAAAAGGATGACCAGAAGGGTCTCGGATTTTCAGAATGATGGGTTGCCTCCTGTTAAGTGCAAAATTCAATGCCTTTAGCCTAGCAAAAGGTGGTCAAGGAGAAGGGTGGTCAGATCGGAGGAATTTTGTAAAATAAGTGCCTTGATGAGTAGCCTGGTTGGTCCAAGTGTGTACTTGTTCAGATCATCAAGTTAATTATGCAGACCAAACCCAATCAGTCTGGTAGGTTGATGGATGTGAATCAATAGGTATGGAGCCCACCAGATACTTTGTGGCTAACAATGATATGGAAATGCAAATCTTGGAATTAGTTAAATCAGCTTAGTCTGATCAAAGTAGGGGTCATCAAAGGATAATGGATCCGTGAAAAATGTAGGAAACCTACTGATGGGATTAGAGAAGGGTAAGAAGTGATTCTTCGTCTGATCAATGTCTGATTTCCTGTCAAAAGATAGAGGTGAATCATATGCAAGCGGATCAGAAAGAGGTGAGTTAGCATAAAAGCTAATTCTGGTAGTGGGTCGGAGTTGGATTGGGTTTTGAAAGGCTCTATATGAGGTGTGGCTGCTTCGAGTTCCAAATCAAGAGCCTTAGAATCAAAATTAATGAATGGGTCATGGATACTGAGGTTGTAAACTAGCTTGTAATCATTTGGAAACAAAGGTTCTTCGAAATCAAAGTATGATTCGAAATCATTGAAGAATCTGCAACAATCATGTTCTAAACCTAATTCAAGATCGAGATTTCTACCACTGAATAAGTCATGATGTGTGGAGTCAACAACCTGACTATGGTCTAACCTGGTACTGAATTCCAAGTTCAAAGGGCTGTCCTTATTGGGCATATGCTCGGGTTCCGGGCACCTAGAGTAGATCCATTCAAATCCCAACTCTTTTGTTTCTATGTAGTAAATCAATTTGACTTCCGAAAAATCAGTTCATTCTTTTGAGGAGTCTGGAGAGGTATAATCATCAAATATTGGGTCGTAATCACAATTCAAATCTAAAATTTGATTCTCATCATATTGGACCTCATGATCATCCCAAATAGGCTCAGATCTTGATTCTAGGTCAGGGGTAGGAATTGGGTCACTAGAATCCAGACATGGTTTTATAAGGTTGTCAGAATCACTTTTGAGGATTACCTTAACAGGATAAGGTGCAAGAATTACATCCTTGAGAGGTTCCAGCTCAAACTCATCACAAGTGTCTGGTAAATCAAGGCTTGATGCAGTAGCTTCATGGCCCTCTATGGTTGGTTCATAATCGGGAACACCTGCAACTAGATCCACCCAACCCACATTTTAATCAGGTATGTTATTTTGCACAAAGTTCAAATCTAATTGCATTTGGGTTAGGGGTCCACAACAACCTCTACTTTCGAACCTAGGCTCTGGGAAATCATATTGATCCTCAACATTGCTCTAAGATGTCTCATCAATTTTTGTATGATTATATGGGTATTTCTGATCAATGGCTTATTATAATAGATTTGACATATTTCCTCATTTCTCAATGTCATCTTGGTGCATCTCCCAGGTTAGTGGATTTGTAAAACAATGTAGACCCTCTATGCTATGCAATTCCCATAATTCGCTAAATTCTGATATGTGGGCATCCCAAGTTGAACCATTTATCCTTTAGGACAACATTAGATGGGCACGGTTCACAGTGAGAGTTGTTGTCTCCAACACATTAACCTGAATGTTCCTAGATAGTTCTGAGGTTTTGTAATACTCATCATAATGTCTAAGCATAGCCTTGATCATTTTTTCCTTGATGCTCTTATGGGATTTAGGTTTTCCAAATAGTCTTCCTATTGTAACCAAATGAGGAGATTTATGAAATGGTCATTGTGGTACACTTCTCAAATTGCACAACAAACACTTAAATTTATAAAGCTCATAATTAAATTGGAGTCCGAGGTCATTCGCAGGGAGCAAATATGGAATTCACACACTAATCACTTGCAGAATTAATGAGCACAATAAATCAAGCACTAGATAAAAGATATTCAATGAATAAACTGGTCAGGATAAAATATAATCCATTGTATCTCAAGAAATATATGGACAAAAAGAATAGAAGAAACCTAAAAGGTGGTGATTTAGATCCCTCTAATTAACCATACATCCCAAATTTAATTTAACTAAATAATCCAACAGTAACTTAACCATTAATCTCGAAAAGGCACAGCATGATAGCAACTCAAATAATGCTACTGTGTTCACAACCAATGTTCTCAATCAGATGGAGCATATGTTCCAAAAATAGCTTATGTGTTAAACTCAGAACCTTAGCAAGGCTCACAAGGACACTAAACCTCATAAGGCTAATGCCTCTTCAGATTTCTCACTAAGTGTCAAAGATTTCTTCAGCATGGGCCCTGAGGAGGATCAATCTGAAGCAAAACCTTCTCCCTTCCTCCTCACAAATTCTACTCTCAGAACCAATCCAAATCAAGTAACCAGTTAATTGGGCTAATAATCGAGACATGAAAATAGGTCCAAGCTCATCGGGGGTGTAGGTGAGTGAGGGCATGTGGCTATGCATGGGGGACCCGACAGATGAGGTGTGTCTCATCATAGCTAAAATGGCAAAGTTAAGCTAGAAACTAGGTTAAACACTATCAAATTAACACAAAGAAATGGTTAAGTGTGAGAATTAATAGAAAAGATGTGAAACACCAAATCTGTGTTAAAAATGCATAATTAGGTCATTTATCGAGATATTATGTTAATAAATACAAAATGATGATCCAATTGTAAATTGAACATGCAAATTAGCTCAAAACTTTAAATAAAAAGTGAAATTAACTTCTAATATGTTCAATTAAGTTTCAATAAAATATTGGAAGCATTTAGACTTCAATAGGACCTTGCATTTAGAGATTCACATTTTGGTCCTTCATTCATAGCATTTCAATCATTAGAAAACTTGCCAGGGACCTATTTGTAGGACATAGAACCTAATTGTAAGATTCCAAGCATAGTTTTGCACTCATTCTATACAACTTATGGGTTCTTCTACAACATTGCTTTTGATTCACTTGAAGATTGTCTCTGTAAATTGCCCAAAACACCTACTAAGAACGGTGCACCTCTTGGTGCACTGTTCATTTAAGAATAATGCACATCCATGATGTTCATGCCTCAATCCACTTGATCTGCAGCTCAAACTAATTTGAAGCTTGGCACGATTTGTCGTGTGGCCTCACCACCAACCCCAGATCCCATCTTTGATTTGGTTGCTCCCACCCTCCTCTCCTTTCATCGTGACCATCCTTGACCTGAACACCTAATCTCACCAATGCGGTGTGTAATCACTCTCAACTCCACATAATCACTCCCTCAGCTCGCACGCACACCTGGATCACCCCCTCCCCTGAGTGGTCCCATTCTTCCACACCCTCAGCTTCCCTCACCTCAATTTCAGTAGTCTGCGGTGACAGCACAGGCTTTCCTCCCCCTTTCTATCGCCTCCAGCAGTCGAGCATTGTCTCTTGGACATCACCATCGTCAGCTATGCTGGAACCTAGTTCCATTTCTCTTTTATGTTTTGGTGTTAACAAAATCGCTTTAAATCTAATGAGTTTATGAAGTGTTATTTTCAAGAAATAACAGGACCTAAGGATAGATGAAAGAAGTAATGATGGCATGAAGATTGAAGACTATAGTTTTGTTCAGTTTGTTGTATCTTAGAACTTTTTATGTCTCCTAACAAGAAAAAGATATCTTAGGAGTTAAAATCAAAGTAGAGATAATTAAGGATCAAAATGACATTCAATCATTCGTTTTAAAACTAAAGTTGACTCTTTGAAAATATTATCGTAAAGCTAAGATAGGATTTCCATAAAACTTGGTTTAAACTTGTAAAACAAGGTACTTGTAGCAAGTACCAGCACTAGTCTTAAGTACTGGTACATGCTAGGCACAGGTTTGGGCCTAAGTCCTAAACTGTGAACAAGTACCTATACTCATCATGAATATCAGTCTTAAGTATTCATAGTTGGTGGACTTTGGTGTGCCTGGACCTTACAAGTATTGGTACTAATCTCCAGTACTGGTACATGCAAGTCACAGCCTCATTGCCCATGAGTCACAAGTACCGGTACCAAGTGACTTTCTCTGCAGTCAACAGAATGCATTGAGTACCGGTAGTAATGATCAGTACCGGTACCCCTGGCTTTATTGGGCTGACTGTGAGGACTCAGTACTGGTACCATAACTTCAATACCTGTACCAAACTGTTGTGCCTAATCATAACGGTTATTTTACAATTAATCCTATCTCTAGTCTTCCCAAATTGCCCACAACGGCTAGTAATCACTGGGAAGGTCTTTAGTGGCCTATATAAACACTCCTTGAGTGTCTTTTGAATAATTACATCAAGCCAAAAATACTCTTCTTGCCTACACCTCCATTTCTCAATTTTCTAGTTGCAAAGGAGCTTGATTTGTTGCATTCTTTTCAAGGCCACTCTTCGTTTGCAATAAATCTTCAAAGGCAATTGTGTAGTTCATTGTTAAATTGTTCACTTTCAATTAAGTATTTTCATTAGATTAATTCATACACTCTTTAAGAAATATACTTGTTGGAGACTTAAGAAATTTAGTTGTAAGCTTTATTATATCTTGCTTACACCTATACTTTTGTTCATTCCTTTATCATGTAATTGGGTTAAGGTAACCCATTAATTGCCTCAGGTTATTAGTACATTAAATTTCTCCAGGTTTGGCGAATCAGGCTAAAAATTTTAAGTCGAGAGACTTAGATAGTGGAGTACCTGGGTGAGGGGAATCACTATACATCTTGTGTACTTTTTGTGGTTTGCTTATTCTTGTAATTTTTATTTATATACCACACTATTCATCCCCGTTTCTAGTGTGCTTGTGCCGTATAGATCATACAGGTGGTATCAGAGCAGGTTGCGAAATGAAGAAGTAAACACCTCTCTTGCAATGGCATCTTCAGCCAAGCGCACTGAAGGATAGTCATCCACACACCCTCCCTACTTTGATGGGACGGACTTTGGATATTGGAAGCGGAGGATGCAAATCTTCCTCAAGGCCATGGATGAAGACTTGTGGATTCTCATTCAAGAGAAGTACACGGATTTGGAGCTGCAAGATGGCATTGTTTGGATGGCAGATCAAAAGAAGATTGCTCGAAAAGCAAAGGCAATGAATGCACTCTATTGTGCATTTTCAAGGGAGGAGTTCAACCATATCTCCACGTGCAAGTCTGCATACAAGATATGAAATACACTTCAAGTCACATATGAAGGTACAAATAAGGCAAAAGAAATACGAACCTCAATTCTAATAGAGAATTATGAGTGTTTTAGGATGGAAAAGGAGAAACAATCAAAGCAATGTACACAAGATTTGGGGATATCATCAACTCGAAGAATTTGGGAGTGAAGTTTACGAAAGAACAACTTGTAACAAAGATCTTGTGATCCCTTAAAAGTGATTGGTCCCCAAAGTCCATAGCAATCCAAAAGGCTAAGGATTTATCCATTCTCCCCTTGGATGACTTGATTGGAAGCCTCATGGCGTATGAGGTCCAATTGGAGAATATGAAAAAGAACGAGGAGAGATATGTAAGCAAGAAGAAGGAGCTTGCTTTCAAAGCCACGAAGGAGGATTCAGACTTCGACGATTCTAACTCCAACAAAGAAGAGGAGCTTGCTCTTCTAACAGGAAGATTCCAAAGATTCATCCAAAAACAATGTAAGAGAGTCAATAAATTTTCAAATGATATTATTTATTTTTAGTGCAAGAAGAAGGGGTACATACAAAAAGATTGGCCAATGATCAAAAAGAAGAACGAAGAAAAGAATAAGGACAAAAAACTCGATTGGAAGAAAAAGAAGATATCAAGAAAGGCATACAAAGCAACTTGAAATGTGTAACGAACACGTGCCCCAGACGTCTTTTAAGACGTCTGGGAGGTGGCCCAGACGTCTGGGATCACATCCAGACGTCTGACCAGACGTCTAGGATCGTTTCCAGACGCCTGGAAATCCGTTAATTTCAACACGCGTAGGTCGTCTGCGCGCCTGAGCGCGCAGATCGGATATTCGCTTATTCCCTCTTTCCCTGCGGCTGCAGACGCCTGCCGCGTCCTCTCTCTCCTCCTCGCGCAGCCTTAAAAGGCCACGTGCTCCCTCCCGTCGTCTCCACCGTCTCCTCCCTCTTCTCCTTCAGCCAGTGAGCGTGAGCGCGAGCGCGAGGGCGGCTGCGGCGACTGCATTGAGCGCGGAGGAGGTGCGGCGTGCGAGAGCGGAGCTCTGCCGTGAGGGCAAGCTCGTCGGGGCTGCTAGGGCCAGCCGGCGGAGGGCGCGGGGGGCGCGGAGTGACGCGGAGGGGGGACTGCTGTGGTCTGAGCAGCAGGCATGCGAGGTGCGACGCGGGCGACGTCGCGAGCGGAGGCCGAGTGGCGCCCTGATTCTGGAAGAATTTCCAGAATCAGATGTCTGGGTTGATAGCCAAATGGCGAGGGCGACGTCTGGAAGACCTTCCAGACATCTGAAAGGTGAGTTTTCCGTCTTCTTCTCCTTCCTGTCGACTGACTGTACTGAGGGAGGGAGATGGGTGTGCGTAGGCTCGGTGATTCGCCATCCAACGCGAATCAGACGTCTGGTTGTTGTACCAGACGACGAGAGCGACCTCCAGACGTCTGGGGTGACCATCGGATGTCTGGGAGCTAGGCTAGATGTCCCCTCAGACTTCTGGAAGTCTGGGAAACCACGCTGAACAGGTAATTCTCTGATCCACCTTTTAGGACGTCTGGAAGAAGTTCCAGACGTCTGATTTTGCACAGTGTCGTCATTTTCGACCTGTTTAGGGCCCGTTCGGGTTCCGTTTTCTGCGATTCGAGTTGCGTTCTTTTCAGAATTAATTCCTCTACCCATCTACAGTAGCTATACACTATTTTGAGACACTCCTTGTGTTTGATCCTTGTGATAGGACCTCCTTCAGTTGCAGTCTTCGGAGTCGCGGAGGCACACGGGATTCCCGATCACGCCTCCATTACTCCCGTTGTACCTGGTAGAGTGGTTTTAAGTTATTAATAAAATCTGTTAAAGTATGGAACCATAACTAGAACCTAGGAC
The DNA here is from genome assembly GCA_037157565.1 of Thalassia testudinum. Taxonomy (NCBI): domain Eukaryota; kingdom Viridiplantae; phylum Streptophyta; class Magnoliopsida; order Alismatales; family Hydrocharitaceae; genus Thalassia; species Thalassia testudinum. The sequence continues at coordinate 17,113,058 of JAZHRO010000063.1, forward strand.
GTTGCATGAATCCTAGGAATGAGAAATATATGATAGCTCCTAGGTGTTGCATGAATCATAGGGTTGGAAAACTAGATTGTATGACAGATCTTAGGATATGGCATGAATCCTAGGATGGGAAAAACTAGTGGAATGTATAATACTGCAGTCTTGGAAAATGGAAAGAGATATAAAGCTGCCTGTAATTTGAATTAACAGCTGCCTGTTGTGAATAAATAACGTGGTTGAGAACATGGATTGTATGAATGTCAAACTGGAAAGTGAAACCTGGATGTTTGAGTAAAAAGGATGGAACCCTACAGGAAAGTAGGAGTAGAACTCCTGGAAAGTGAATGGAATAGTATTGGGGAAGTGAGCTGGCCCTTCAGTACAGAGTACCAAGGAGAGCGACTGTCCCCCTGTTTAGTGCAGAGCGGAGCCAGCCGCCCCAGGGACCAGGGGTTAGGACTGGCCACTCTGTACCGACTTGCTGGCCCTCGCGTACGTAGTACCGAGGAGAGCTACTAGTGTAGGGAGGTACTAGCTACCCCACGGGCCCCGGGGTTCTGCTAGCCTCCCACACCGACTTGTTAGGCCCGCTGGGGTAAACCATGGTAGTCAGGCGAGGGTGCGCGGACTGTGGAGGGGCAAGGCCCCGGTTTGGTTACTGTGGAGGGGTTGGACCCCTGTTACTGAGAGGGCTCTGCCCTGGACTGGTTCCGTGCTGTGCTTTGGGCGCACCCGTTAACGGAAACGACTGTCCGCGTGCCAGTACGGGTTAGCTACCAGTGCATTTATCGCACGTGCCGTAGTCACCGTTACATCTGTCAGTGACCTTGGGGTGGTTGACTGAGGGTAGGATCACCACGGGGGACTCTCCCGGCCAGGAGAGCACCACGTGCTACTTCTGCTTTTTGGAAAAGACTGCAATCAATATCGTTCCCACGTGGAACATTCGTGATCAAGAAAAAGATCTGGGGAATAAATGAAATAGTGAGACAATTGAAAGATGTGAATAAAGAAAGTAATTGAACATAACAGCTACTGTACACTCTACTGTTGTCTTTAGTTTTAGTTGCCACTCTACTCAGCATTTTGCTGACGTGTTACACTCGTTACCTTTTTCAGGACTAGGTGTTGAGCAGCCAGGGTCAGCGGCTGTAGAGGACGCTGGGCTGAGTAGGGTCCAGTAGACTTACCACTATCTTTTGTACCTCTTTGTTTCCGTTATAGTGAGTAGTTGTTGTTTCCGCTGTACTTTTCTTTACCTGCAGTTCAAGTTATATGATAAATGTTGTTCTACTGTTGTGGTGGTATATACTGTAGTAGTTTCTTTCCTTACTACTGTACTTTCTTACTGTTAGTTATATTCATGCTGAATGTGGTTTATTTTTACTGCTCTTTTGGTTACTTCCTCGTTGGATGACTAGGTCTTGGGATTAGTCGAGTCGGTCCGGTTCTCGTGTCTCGTAGGGACTCAGAACTGGGTCGTTACAAGATGGTATCAGAGCAAGGTCGTCCCGAGAAGTGAATCAACTGACTGGAAAATAACCAACTCACATGTTTATAGCTAGAGTAGCCACCACAACATATCTCTTGACATGAGTTCTTAGAAGTTTCGTTAGGTACCGTCTGTTTTGATGCTTCCGTTTTGTTTTGCGTCTCCTTGCAGGAGATGCCTCATCGCGGGACTAGCGAGACTGGCCGCGGGCGCGGCCGAGGGTGAGGTCGGCGAGGTGGACGTGCCGTTTTTGACGTCTCGGTGGACTAGCCACCACTCCCGGGCATCCAGGCCCAGGACCTCGCCAGACTGATACGAGATATTATACGAGAGGAGCTCCACCCACCGCCCCGAGCACCTCCTCTTGGGGCTGCAGAGGGGGAGTCCTCTGTGGGACCACGCGACGGACACGGCGCTGGACACGAGGGAGGGGATGGGCCGTTGCCGCCCCCACCTTCCTCCGACACTTCTGTACACGAGGCACCTTCGCCTGGAGGTGCACCAGCACCTTCCCTACAACGCCACTTCGAGCTTTTCGAACAGTTCTGGAGGCTGAAGCCCCCTTCCTTCAAGGGGGATGAGGACCCGACCGAGGCAGAGGACTAGCTTGAGTAGCTAGTGAAGATCTTCGACACCCTTCGCCCCCCCGATGGAGTGCCGCGTGGCCTTTGCCACGCACCAGCTGGAGAGTGTGGCACACCGGTGGTGGAGGGCGGTCCGGGGACAGGAGAGGGACGAGCCGACGTGGGACCAGTACGTCACCCTCTTCTGCGAGCAGTACTTTCCCCAGACGTGGCTGGACCAGAGGAGGCGGGAGTTCCACACTCTCCGCCAAGGGACGATGACTATGAGCACGTACCGCACGCGTTTCTTGGAGATGTCCCGCTTTGCAGCGACAGCGGTAGCCACTGAGGAGGAGCGCCCTTGGAGGTTCACCGAGGGGCTCCGGCCTGCGATCCGGGGGTATGTCAAACCCCTGAAGCTGCCTACATTTTCGAGGGTGGTAGAGGCAGCTATGAGTTACGAGGAGACCAACCCGTCCGCGTGAGACACCGATGGCGAGCGGAAGAGGCCCTTTCAGCCAGACTTCTCATAGGGCCGGCGAGAACGGAGACACATGGCGTCCGCAGGAGAGCCGTCACGTTGTGCAGGGCCATCAGTGGCCTTTGGGGGCCCTCGACAGGGGCCAGTCGCCAGCACCGGACCCCCGCCTAGTCGACAGCAGGGACCCACTGATAGCGGGAGTCGGGTTCCCCTCTGCTACCAGTGTGGCCAGCCGGGCCATGTCAGGAGGGACTGCCCATCTAGGGCAGGAGGTCAGCAGATACTCCCCGCGCAGAGCACTGGAGGGCGCGCAGGAGGCCGCGGTTCCCAGGCGCGAGGAGGGTACAGGCCAACACCTACCCGTCCATCGCAGAGTGTGGCTGCTTCGTCTGCACCTAGAGCTGAGGGGCATGTCAACGCCCTAACACACAGGGATGCCAGAGCTTCGGGATCGGTGGTAGCAGGTATGGTTTCAGTTTCTGGCAGACTTGTTTACACGCTTTTCGATTCCGGCACTACGCACTCGTTTGTCGCAGCCAGTTTCACAGTTAGTTTGGACCAGGATTATACACTGTTAGAGAATCCGTTCGTAATCAGAGGTCCGAGTGGTCAGCTGTTTGTAGCTGAGGAGGTGAACACGGATTGCGAGGTCAGCGTCGGAGGACATAGCCTGCCAGCTGACCTGATTATGATCCAGATGGAGGACTTTGGAGTGATTCTGGGGATGGATTGGTTGTCTGCTTACCACGCCTTGGTGGACTATTTTGAGAGGAAGATTGTCTTCTCCATTCCGGAGTTGCCTTCTTTCGAGTTTCACGGACAGCCAGTGGACGGAGGTTTCAGGTGCATTTTGGCACTTCGGGCGGCGAGACTTTTGAGCCAGGGGTGTGAGGGCTTCCTAGCTTGTGTGGTGGCAGAGCCCAGCCCTGTGGCAGACTTCCAGAGCATCCCGGTGGTCAGAGAGTACCCTGACGTGTTTCCCGACGAGTTACCAGGACTACCGCCCGAGCGTGAGATTGAGTTTAAGATCTCACTAGTACCAGGGACCAGCCCCATGTCCACCGCGCCATACAGGATGGCACCGCTTGAGCTGCGAGAGCTCAAGTCACAGTTGCAGGACCTTATGGAGAAAGGTTTTGTGAGGCCCAGTGCGTCTCCCTGGGGAGCCCGGGTACTGTTTGTGAAGAAGAATGATGGGACTCTACGTCTTTGTGTGGACTACCGACAGCTGAACAGATATCCGCTGCCGAGGATCGACAATTTGTTTGACCAGTTGCGGGGTGCCACGGTGTTTTCCAAGATAGACTTGAGGTCTGGATACCACCAGTTGAGGATCAGGGAGACCGACGTCTCCAAGACAGCTTGTCGCACCCGATACGGGCACTACGAGTTTTTGGTCATGCCGTTTGGGCTAGCCAATGCCCCCGCTGCTTTCATGGACCTGATGAACCGGGTGTTTAGACCGTACTTGGACCAGTTCGTGGTGGTTTTCATAGATGATGTACTCATCTATTCTAGAGATCGGACGCAGCACGGATAGCACTTACGGATGGTTTTGGACACTCTGAGGCGACGCAGGCTGTACGCCAAATGCAGCAAGTGCGAGTTCTGGTTGAGGGAGGTGACCTTCCTAGGTCATGTGATCTCTGGAGACGGCCTGGCGGTGGACCCAGGCAAGGTCGAGGCAGTGCTCAGGTGGGAGAGACCGCGTTCAGTCACTGAGATCCGCAGTTTCCTGGGACTAGCTGGCTACTACAGATGGTTCATCAGAGGATTTTTGCAGATTGCGCATCCTATGACACAGTTGACCCGGAAGGATGTGCCTTTCGCTTGGACAGAGGCCTGTGAGGCGTGTTTTCTGGAGCTGAAGGAGAGGTTGACCTTGGCTCCCGTGCTCACCATCCCTAACAGTAGTGGCGGGTTCGTTGTGTACACGGATGCCTCCTTGCAGGGGTTCGGAGGTGTGCTCATGCAGAGGGGTCACGTTGTCGCTTACGCTTCGCGGCAACTGAAGCCCCATGAGCATACCTACCGTACCCACGACATAGAGTTGGCAGCTGTTGTCTTCGCGCTGAAGAACTGGAGGCACTACTTGTATGGTGAGACCTTCGAGATTTTTACAGATCACAAGTGCCTCAGATACATTTTTGATCAGAAGGAGCTCAACATGAGACAGAGACTTTGGTTGGAGCTCCTGAAGGACTACGACTGCAGCATCTCCTACCACCTGGGAAAGGCCAATGTGGTGGCTGACGCCTTGAGCCGTCAGGTGCCCACACGCTTGGCCAGTCTACAGTTACAGAGTTGGAGCCTTTTGGAGGAGGTGGGCAGTTGGCGACCTCTAGAGTTACGAGGGTACTGTGGGGCAGTGACGGTGACACGGCAGACTAGGCCAGAGCTGATGGACCGCATCATCACAGGACAGATGGTCGATCCGTACTTGCAGTCTTTGCACGACAGAGTACTGTCAGGAGATCTAGGTGACTTCCCTTTCACAGACCAGGTGCTATGTTTGAGGGGACGGTTGTGCGTTCCCAGAGACGAGGAGCTGTTGAGAGAGCTCCTGACTGAGGCACACGGTTCCAGATTCACCATACATCCCGGGAACACGAAAATGTACCACGACTTGAGATGCGAGTTTTGGTGGAGAGGGATGAAGTGGGATGTGGGTGAGTTCGTGCAACAGTGCTTAGTGTGCCAGCAGGTGAAAGCCGAGCATCAGAGGCCTGCAAGGCCGCTTCAGCCGCTTCCAGTGCCAGAGTGGAAGTGGGAGAGCATCACCATGGACTTGGTGGTGGGCTTACCTATTACCCAGCGGGGACACGACGCAGTCTGGGTAATAGTGGATAGACTGACGAAGACGGCGCGATTCTTGCCGATCCGAGTCACTTTGGGACCAGCACAGTTGGCAGAGAGGTATATCCGTGATGTGGTACGACTACACAGAGTTTCGTGGGAGATCGTATCCGACCGGGATACCCACTTTACGTCCCAGTTTTGGGCTGAGTTTCAGCAGGCCTTGGGGACGAGGTTGAGGTTTAGCACGGCTTACCACCCCCAAACGGACGGACAGTCTGAGCTCACGATACAGACACTTGAGGACCTTTTGCGTGCCTGTGTACTGGATTGGAGGGGCTCTTGGGAAGAGCACCTGCCCCTAGCAGAGTTTGCATACAACAACAGTTATCACTTGAGCATCGGCAAGGCTCCCTACGAGGCTCTGTACGGACGGAAGTGTACGGCACCCTTGAGTTGGGTTGAGGTGGGGACCAAGTGGGAGGTTGGCCCCAGGTTGATCCGCCAGAGTCAGGAGGTAGTTGAGCAGATCCACAGACAACTCCGCACTGTCAGGAGCAGACAGAAGAGCTACGCCGATCAGAGACGCAGAGAGGTGCAGTTTGAGGTTGGGGACCACATCTTCCATCGTGTTTCGCCCATGAAGGGCTTACAGCGGTTTGGGGTGAAAGGGAAGCTCGCGCCGAGGTTCATGGGGGCCCTTTGAGGTCTTGGAGTGGGTTGGACCCGTTGCTTACAGACTTGCCCTTCCCCCGTAGCTTTCTGGTGTGCACGACGTATTCCACAGGTCCAACCTCAGGAAGTATGTAGCCGATTCCAGTCACGTACTGAGTCACGAGAGAGTCGAGGTGAGCGACGACCTGACCTACCCCGAGAGGCCAGTGCAGATTCTAGACCGAGCAGTCCGCAGTTTGAGATGAAAGCAAGTACCTGATAAACGCCAGTTTATCGTCATCTTTATGCTTTAAAACTAACCTAGCTCTTAGGATTTTACTCCGTAAATGGGTTTTTGGGTTGCATTTAGGCATAAATTAGGATAGGCATGCAATGCATTTTTTATTGTCGTTTTAATGTGTTTTTGTGAGTGTTAGGGATATACAGATGCACAGATCCCTAAAACCCTAGCACTTAAGAAGTCAAATGGTGAAGGAGAAGCCCAGACTAGTTGGAACCCAGCTTGATCTAGCTCACCATAGCTGGAACCTAGCTTACTTGAACTAGGGTTAGCTCATCCCAGCTCCATTCAGCTAATCTCAGCTGGATGGCAGTTCAAGAGAGTTCACCTTAGCTCACCCTAGCTCAAGTTAGCTTAGATCCAGCTCAACTTAGCTGAGTCTAGCTCATCTCAGCTCCCACTAGTTCACAGGGAGCTCTAGCTAGCTCAGCTAAGTTGACAGGAGTTCACCCCAGCTCAAATCCAGCTACATCCAGCTCCACTCAACTCCAGCCAGCTGAAGAAGAATTCATCTCAGCTCAGGAAGCTCAAGTCTAGCTCCCGGGGATTCAGCTTAGCTCATCTCAGTTGAGCTAAGCTACCTTAGCTGCGTCAACCAGCTTGATTCTCGCCGGGAGCACCAGACCTAGCTCACCTTAGCTTATCTTGGTAGAAGCTAGCTCACTTTATCTTGGCTTAGCAACTAGCAAAGAACTAGCAAGCTAAGCCAGCTAGAGTAGCCCCATGCCAGCCTCTTCAGCAGCAGCCAGCTCCAGCTCCAGCTCCAGACTTCTCCTCAGCTCCCTCCTCCAAGCCCTAGGTCCAACACCTTCTCCTCTACTCCTCCATTAGATAAGCTAGCCTAGCTCAGCTTAGCTTAGCTTAGCTTAGCTATGCTCCAACTTCCTTGGCTTGTACCACCCCAAAAACCCACCTACCAACTCCACCCAACTAGCTCCACCTAAGCTCCACATAAGCTAACCTACTTGGCACCAACCTAACCTACCCACCACCTCCAAAAGACACCTAAAAGTGGCGCCAAAAAATACCCATAACCACCCCTTAATGGTGCCACTTTTCCCTCCAAAATCCCCCCTCATCTCCACCACACAATCCTCCTTGAATCCATCTCCACCATCCACCTAACCCCCCTTCTAGAAAACCCCATGTTGGCGCCAACATGGGGGTGTCTCTCCACCACCAAAAGACACCAACACCACCATAACCACCCCCTTTAACACCCCTTGGGGTGGCGCCAACTCACCCTAGCCAAAGGATCACCAACCACCCTCATCCTTCCATCCTAGCCCTCCAATTCAAGGGGCACCTTAACCCCCCATCCTACCCTATAAAAAGACCACTACCCACCACCATTCAAGCCATCCTTGGCTAGCCATTTCACTCTCATATTCCACCAAGAATCCCATGTCCAAGAGAGAAGAAGAAGAAGATTAAGGGGATATTCTGTCCCCTTGGTGCCTTCCCCTCTTCCCTTCTCTCTTTTGTCACGCCAACCAAAGGAGAAGCTAGGCAAGGAAGATCTTGGAGGAGATCTTGAAGGTGGTCACGCCACCTTGAAGGAGTTTTTGAGGGTGGTGCACGCCCACCCCCTGGAGAGAGCATTAAAGGTGGTAGCTTCCACCTTGGAGGAGCTCTCAAGGAAGGAGAAGAAGGAGGCCCTCTTTTCAAGCCAAGGAGCAGCTAGGCTTGGAGCAAGACGACAACCTTCTTCACCATTGCTACAAGAGGATTTGTGTTTCTTTTCTTGCTTTTAGATTGTTTAATTCTAGTAGAAGCATTCCTCTACTTGTCCTTGAAAAGAACACTCACTCTACTCAATCAAAATTGCCTTCTTTTAGTTTTTCTTATTGCAGTTGTTTGTTTTGGTTCTAGCACTTGTTTCACCTCTTCTTCCTAACTACTCTAGGCCTCCACTTGCCTAGAGTGAGCTTAGGAAGAAGATATTTCTATCTTTTAGATTTTAGTTAATCATTTGTAGGTGTTAGTTCTCTTCGCTACAATCTGCAGTTTGCTCTCGTCTTTTCAAAATACAAAAAAAAATTTACATATTGAAAAATATTAAAAAGAAAGTTGAGATTATATTCCAAGCAAGAGAATCATTATTGCAATTTTTGCCTCCTTGGACGACCCTAGATACTCCCCTATCTAGGATATAAATTTTAAAAGCGTAAGCGGATTCGCGTGTTACAACGATGTATTTTAACAAACCGCGTGAAATCGCTATCACTTTTTGGCGCCGTTGTCGGGGAGGCACGGCTTTGCATTAATTAATTTGCTCTTGCTTGAAGTGGATCTCATCCCCTTCTCTTTCTTTCTTTTGTGTGTACAAGAATTACAGCGGGAAGGCGGGAATCTGGAAGCGAGAACTAAAAGATCCTTTTCTTCCCATGAAATTCAGGTTGGTTCCCCTTTCTTGTCACATTTAGGTTAAAAAAAAAAAAAAAACTACCAAAATACACAAAACTTGGCTTTCAGGACCCTAAACACTTTAATTAAGTGGAGTGGTGCATTATAAAATCCATTGTTTGCTTGTATGCTTCTTTAGCACCATTCCATTGCAAGTATTGGTGTTCTATTTTTTGGGTCCAGATTTCTGTCCGGACTTGAAAAATCAATTCCTAACACCACAGGCCTATTAAAATCATAAAATTTCATAGAGGTATTCACAATTAAGTTAGGAACATCTGTTCCAAATTTCAGAACAATTGGATTTGCGTTTAATTTTTAAAAATTCATGGACTGCAGAAGGGTCACACCCTCTAATCTTTCTATTTTGTTACAGTCCATGAATTTTTAGAATTTTTATACTCATCCAATTTTTTTGAAATTTATCTTGCTAGAATCCTTGTGAAATTTTACACATCACATAAAATCACAAGAATTTTCTGAGGTCGGTGGTAATACTAAAAAGTCCATAATACCCACAGGTATTATTTCTGGACTTTGACACCAGTACAATTAAAAATTCAAAACAATTATCAAACGAATTCCTAAAATCTTACAAAAATCTATTCTGGAATCCTTGTTTGATTTTACTCAAAGTAGTGGTGTTGTATGACTTGTTTGGACCACTACTTAATTCTGAAAGCATAAAAAATAACTCATTGGTAGTTAAATTTCAGTCTTAGGGATAATTGGCTTAGGGTTTCTTTCTTTCTCTTTTGAGACTTAATTCAAAGGAAATATACAATCACCCATACAACTTGTTTTCTTTTGATTGTGGATTTTCAAACTTATTTGAAAATTTAATTAAAGAAACCCTAAAATACATTCAATTAAATCAAATCCTAAAAGACAAAAATACAAAAAAAAATTGTGTGACAACTTGATTTTCATTGGAGCCACTCTCCAATTCCTGCACACACATAAAAAAAATCAAATAACAGGGCAACAACCCAATAAACGCCCTCCACATTCCGTGTGCACTATAGCATCCTAGACCTAATTAAAATTTGTAGCAACTTGACCCCTAAGGCTTTATCAACTCAGGCTTGCTATTTAGGTCTTAAGTTTTCTTTAGTTGATACCAATTCTATCATCTGTATCTGGTGTTTAGGCTGAGGGTCCGTGTCAAACGACCAGGCGTGGGTTTGTACAAGCACCTGGGGTTTTCCCTGGGAAACGTTTGGGCCTAAACCTCCCCTTAAGCAACTTGGCTAGATTTGTTGATAGAACGGGTATTCACTATTGACTACTTATTTCCTATATAGACCAAGTCTTAGGTTATTATTAGGGAGTCACATTTAAGTTAGGTCTAGTTTGTTTGTTTGATTTTCACACTTTCTCTCATCTCCATCTCTTCTCCTCCCCTCCATTTCTTCCAAGTAGTGCATGCACGGGCGACGGTCCCAAAAGCCACACCTCGAGGGATCATCTGATTTCACCCCCCGTAGCAAGAAATCATTGTTTTCTTCCCCCTCGTCTTCTAAAAAAATGGAAAACCCAGGAAGCCATCAAAAAAATTCTGCTTCCACTTCTAACCCGTCAGCCGACCCACAAGCTGACTCCACCCTCCCTCACCTTCCTAACTTGGAGCAACTAGAAATACCAGCAGGGCCAGGTGGCCCTCCAATTATAACGCATAATACAAATCCCTTTGCATTAATGGTCGACCATTTTGCTCGACTACAACAAAATCAAGAAGATCTAGCTAGGACTATCACGAACCTAGGTAATCAAGGACAAAATCCACCACCTCGCCAACAGCCTGTCGTTCCTCTTATGGATTTCTATGATCCTTCCAATTATGAGGAAAGACTAGGGGTGGTCATACCACAAGGGGATTTCGAAATCAAACCCGCTATTCTAAACCTTATCAAGCATTTTCATGGTCTTCCAAGAGAGGACCCTTTTTGTCATCTCGAGGAATTAACTGTCCTCGCTCAAACCACTCGTTCCTGCAATGTGCAGGAAGACATGTGGTTAATGAGACTCTTTCCTCTCTCTCTCAAAGACAAAGTATCACATTGGTTTAGAACAGTTGGGCGTCCTATTACCACCTGGCCCCAATTAAAAAGTGCTTTTCTTAAAGAAATTTTTCCGATCGGTCGAACAAATGCATTAAGAAGATCTATAACGACCTTTCAACAAAAAATTGGTGAACCCCTCCATGAAGCCTGGGAAAGATTTCAGGAACTTCTAAGAAGTTGTCCCCACCATGAAATTCCACAATGGCAGCTAGTGCAGATCTTCTATCACGGATTAGAAGATCAATTAAAACGATTTGTGGATGCCTCATGTGGGGCAATTTTCTTAACAAAGATGCCGAAAGTGCCTATCTTATCTTTGAATAAATGAGTGAAAACTCATTTAACATGACTTCAATGGACACTTTTGGTAGATCACAAAACCCCAGACACGGAGTCCATGAAATTGACTCCAAAACCACCTATGTTCCAATCACACAAGATGATTTATATATGTTAGCTCAACGACTGGACCAGATGCAAATTCACCAAAAGAAAATAGAAGAAAAGCTCACAAACAAACAAGCTCCACATGTTCACTCTCCACACACTAATCCCCCACACATTCTCCGAAGAGAGAATCTACACAATATCGATGCCACATCTGTTGACCAGCAATTTCCGGCTGATTTCCTGCAAGATTTAACCGGGAATTTTGACCAAAATATTTTTGATTCCACCACGGAAAATATTTATGCTCTCCAGGAGCAATTTAGTAACCCCTCCAACATTTCCAATCAAAATTGGAGGACTAACCCGAATCACTCCTGGAAAAACCCGAATCCGATTCCTTTTCCCAAACAAAACTATTTTGGGAATTATGGGCAACCTTTGTATCAACCTGGACCATCCCAGGATGATATTAATAATCTGGTCATGAAAACTCTGCAAGGAATGCAGACTCAAATGGCAGAAGTAACCCGCATGGTTACCAATTTACAACAACAAGTTAAGGTTACTCCTGATCATCGACCTATTGGGAATTTACCATCCCAACCCATGCCCAACCCAAACAATCAAAGGAATCAATTCCAAGGTGGATATCACAGTCAACCTATTCAGCCAGCACCTCAGCATCCGCCGGGTTTCAATAACATCCAGGCCCCCCGTCCTCATCCTAGAAACAACCAGACTACAAATGCAGTTACCTTGAGGAATGGAAAAACCACTCAAAATACCCTGCCTGTTAAAGAAACCCACTCTAATGACACACAGATTAACTCTTCCCCTCCTATTGTTGAGGAACCAATTCACGCAAAACAGGGTAACCCTGCCCCATTTCCACAAGCCCTCCACTCTTCAAAAAAGAAAAAAATAAAATCTAAGCCCACTGAGAATGAATTAATGGATTTATTTGGGCAAGTAGAAATTAATATCCCTATCCTAGATGCCATTAAGTATATCCCTGCCTATGCAAAATTCTTAAAATATTTATGTACTCCAAAAAGGCAGCCTAAGAATTTAGGAAAGGTGATTCTCCCAGAGACAGTCAGCTCAGTTGTGCAGAGCCGACTGCCTCTTAAGAGAAAAGATCCCGGTGCCCCCCTAATCCAAGTTATCATTAATGATACCTCATTTGATCGCGCTCTGTTGGATCTTGGTGCCTCAATTAATCTTATCCCCACAGTTATTTTTGAGGTATTTAAGATCGGTGAATTGAAACCTGTTGAGGTTACTCTCCAATTAGCCGACCGATCTACGATTAAACCAAGGGGAATTGTTGAAGATGTTCTTGTCCGGGTCAAAGATTGTCTATTCATAGTAGACTTTTTAGTCCTGGACATAGAGGTACCTGAAGCACTTAAGTTTGCCCCCATTATTCTTGGAAGACCATTCTTAGCCACTGCCCGCACCAATATTGATTGTGATTCTGGAAAGATGAAGATCATGTGTGGCGGTGAATCTGTAACCCTAGACATTTTTCAAGCCTCTAGGAGATTCCAGGAACCAGATTTCTTTGATGATTCGGATTCAGAAATAGAAAACATTGTGGAGGAAACATTGCAGATTTCCCAATTAGGTTCCTGTTTTGCTGTAAATACGGTTCCTGAACAATCTATTTTTTCTCACCCTTCCACCTCAACCACACGACCAGCTAACATTCCAGCTGACCCTTTCACTCTCACCTCACCTCTAACCCACAAAGCAGAAACTCTTTCGGAACCGGGCCTACAATTGGACTTAAAACCTTTGCCCGATTCACTTAAATATGTTTTCCTGGGTCCAAATCAGACCCTGCCCCTGATTATAAATTCTGGACTCACTGGGGCACAAGAGCACAAACTTCTCCAGGTTTTGAGTAAATATCGAAAAGCTATTGGCTGGACCCTTTCTGACCTTAAAGGCATTCATCCGTCCTATTATACGCATCGTATATATTTAGAGGACGATTCTCGCCCCTCCCGCCAACCACAAAGGCGCTTGAATCCTAGTATGCAGGAGGTGGTAAAAAAGGAGATTATTAAGTGGATGGATGCTGATATCATCTACCCCATTTCTGACATCTCCTGGGTTAGTCCAACTCAAGTTCTCCCCAAAAAGGCTGGACTAACTGTTGTCACCAATGAAAATGGGGAAAATATAGCCACTCGAACCGCTTCTTCTTGGCGCGTGTGTATAGATTACCGAAAATTAAACACTGCCACCAAGAAGGATCATTTCCCGCTCCCTTTTATTGATCAAATCTTGGAGCGGTTAGCCGGACGGGAATTTTACTATTTTTTGGATGGTTATTCCGGCTATAATCAAGTAGCGGTTCATCCTGAGGACCAGGACAAAACAACTTTCACCTGCCCCTTCGGAACCTTTGCTTTCCAAAGAATGCCCTTCGGTCTTTGCAACGCACCTGCGACTTCTCAAAGGTGCATGCTTGCAATTTTTTCAGACCTGGTAGGTGAATGTTTAGAAGTTTTTATGGATGACTTCTCTATTTTTAGAGATTCTTTTGACCATTGCCTCAAAAATCTTGAAAGAACCCTCCAAAAGTGCATAGAAGTTAATCTGGTCCTCAGCTGGGAAAAAAGTCATTTCATGGTACAAGAAGGTATTGTCTTGGGCCATGTTATTTCTAAACAAGGAATTACGGTAGATAGCAAAAATAGATGCTATATCTAAGCTCCCACCGCCCACTACTGCCAAACAAATCAGATCCTTTTTGGGTCATGTGGGTTTCTATCGTCGATTCATACAAAACTTTTCCCAAATCTCCAAGCCTTTAAGTCAGCTTCTTACTAAAGACCAGCCATTTGATTTTAATAATAAGTGCTTGGAGAGTTTTTTGAGGTTGAAGAAAGAAGTTACTGAGGCGCCAATATTGCAGGGACCTGACTGGAATAGTCCCTTTGAATTAATGACAGATGACTCAGATTTTGCTATAGGGGCCATTCTACGGCAAAGAATTGGCAAGAAGCCCGTTGTGATCTATTATGCTAGCAAAACCCTTGATGAAGCACAACGGAATTACACGGTTACTGAAAAGGAACTTCTTGCCATTGTATTTGCCTTGGAAAAATTTAGATCTTATCTGTTGGGGTCACGTGTCACTGTTTATACAGACCACTCAGCAATTAAATATTTGCTGACAAAGAAAGATGCGAAACCCCACCTTATCCGTTGGATTCTGCTGCTCCAGGAATTTGACCTGGAAATCAAGGATAAGGCGGGATTGCATAATGTAGTGGCCGACCATCTCTCTCGTTTTATGTCGAATGACAAAATGACCCCGTCAGATCAGTTCCCTGATGAAAGTATTTTAGCTGCTACAACCCTCCCTTGGTTTACACCCATCGCAAACTACTTAGCAACAGAACAAATCCCCACTGATTGGCCAAAAACAAAACGGGATAAGTTCTTTGCTGATATTAAATATTATTTTTGGGAGGAGCCCGACCTTTTCCGCATTTGTGCCGATCAGGTCATTCGACGATGTGTCCCCGTTTCTGAAATCCATGATATCTTAACACATTGTCACTCAATGGCCTGTGACGGACATTTTTTGGGCAAGAAAACTGCAGCTAAAATCCTTAATGCAGGATTTTATTGGCCCAGCTTGCACAAAGATGCTCATGACTTCGTTCGGTCCTGTGTGCGTTGCCAGAGCATCGGCAACATGACTCGAAAGGATATGATGCCCCTTAATCCTATTTTAGAGGTTGAAATTTTCGATGTTTGGGGCATCGACTTCATAGGACCGTTCATCAACTCTGGTGGGTATTTGTATATATTAGTCGCAGTAGACTATGTTTCTATATGGATAGAAGCAATACCCACCCGCAAAAGTGATCACCGTGTGGTTGTCGAATTTCTTAAGAAAAATATTTTCTCAAGATTCGGCATACCAAAAGCCATTATCAGTGACGGAGGCTCGCATTTCACCCACTCACAATTCCATCACCTCCTTTCTAAATACGGGGTTAATCATAAAATTTCCACACCATATCACCCCCAAACAAATGGCCAGGATGAAGTTTCTAACCGGGAAATTAAAAATATTCTACAAAAGACGGTTAGGCCCGACCGTAAAGATTGGTCCACCAAATTGGACGATGCTTTATGAGCCTACCGTACCGCTTTTAAAACTCCGCTTGGCATGTCTCCCTTCCGTCTGATTTTCGGGAAGGCATGCCATCTCCCGGTAGAATTAGAACATAGGGCTTTTTGGGCAATAAAACAACTTAATATGGATTTATCTGACGCCGATAACCATAGAAAATTACAATTAACTGAATTGGAAGAATTACGTAATTTTTCCTATGAAAATGCGAGGATTTATAAAGACCGAACAAAGAAATTTCACGATAAATATATTGTTCGGAAACACTTTGACGTTAATCAACGTGTTTGGCTTTTTGATGCTAGATTACGTCTTTTTCCT
This sequence comes from Thalassia testudinum, assembly GCA_037157565.1. Taxonomy (NCBI): domain Eukaryota; kingdom Viridiplantae; phylum Streptophyta; class Magnoliopsida; order Alismatales; family Hydrocharitaceae; genus Thalassia; species Thalassia testudinum. The sequence goes on from JAZHRO010000063.1 coordinate 17,128,672, forward strand.
GGCAAATTAAAATCTAAATGAACCGGCCCCTTTATTGTCCATAAAACATATCCATACGGCGCTGTTGACCTTTTTGATCCAAAAACTAATTTGATATTTCAAGTCAATGGCCAGCGTTTAAAGCCCTATTTTGACCATACGCCTAAAATTCCATCCGAATCTTTCAATTTTACTGAGCCAGCCACCCTTGATCACTAGTGCACATCACGCCCGGCTGAATGGCGTAAAAGATAGCACTGGATGGGAGGTAACCCATCATTTTCTTGCTTTCCTTTTTTCTTCTTTTTCCAGGTTTTGTTCATCCTAAACCTGACCGTCATCACTAAGGTGATTCCTTTTCCCTCCTAATGCATGAGGACATGGCATATCTTAAGCATGGGGGTGTTTTTAAAATTTTTACGATCGATTTAGGATGTTCAAAACCTAAAAACATGCAATTTTCTTTAATTTATTTCCTGCTTGCATACCAAAAAAAAAAAAAAGCTTTTTTGAGGAAAAATTTTGAAATCAGGACTAAGGTCAAAAAATTCACTTCTGGTACAATGGGATTTAATCTTTAACAAACTAAGGATGAGGATATGGATCTGATCATTAGAATTCCAGGGTCTATTTTAGACTAGATCAGATATCCTTCTCTAAAATTCCACCTGAACTCATGATAGTTCAGGTGACTTGATCATATTTTGTAATATGAAAAGTATTTGACTCAAAAACTTATGGTTCCCGAGAAACTTATTGCGTCAATTTTCACACACAAGCCAACAATTAAAAGCAACTAAAAATTTGAAAAACTCCCTTGTTTGGATTTAGTAAAAGTCTGAAGCAAGTCATTGGTTTGAGTTCCCACCGCCGAGAAGAAGGAAAATACCTTCTTTGAGGATGCGATGTCAACATGTTACCGCCTCGGTGCTGCTCTATATCTATATTTCATATCTTTAGACGGAGCATTAAAGCACATTTTAGTAGCTCAAGTATCTTGGACGGTGCTCTACCTATAGTGTCGGAGCAAGAGCTTGAGTTTGCTTGGTGTGCCCCTTTTCACCGCATCGTGTTTTGGGGTTGTGAGCTCCTGGGTGGTGTCATGGACAGTGCTATCCCGAAGTACTGGTGCCAGAGCCCCCTCGAGGAATGGTAACGGGAATGATGATCCCAACACATCTGTTGTAAGACTAAGCTAAAAATAAGCATGGGGGAGAAAAATAATAATAATAATAATAATAATAATAACACATCCTTACAAATGTTGGCTTTTCACAAGCACAGACACAAGGTTTTAAAGGATTTTGCAAGTTTCGAATCAGATTCATGAGCCAGAAAAATCCTGAAAACAAACATTTCAAGTCATCTGAATTAACGAGGGGTTAATTTGTGAATTTTCTGGAGGATATATTGATCCCATTCTGTCTAATGGTTGGATCCAAAAATAAATCCTGATGTTTATCTTCAACAAATCCCGTACATCCTGTGTTTTAATCTACCAAGGCCCCTTAATGTCTTTTTTCTCCTCAAAAGTCAAAAAAATTAGATTTCCCAAAAATTCAGTTTTCCAAAAAAATTAATGTTTTGCTAAGAGACAAGCAAAAGATAAGCATGGGGGTGTGATAAACACCAGTTTATCGTCATCTTTATGCTTTAAAACTAACCTAGCTCTTAGGATTTTACTCCGTAAATGGATTTTTGGGTTGCATTTAGGCAAAAATTAGGATAGGCATGCATTGCATTTTTTTATTGTCGTTTTAATGTGTTTTTGTGAGTGTTAGGGATATACAGATGCACAGATCCCTAAAACCCTAGCACTCAAGAAGGCAAATGGTGAAAGAGAAGCCCAGACTAGTTGGAACCCAGCTTGATCTAGCTCACCATAGCTGGAACCTAGCTTACTTGAACTAGGGTTAGCTCATCCCAGCTCCATTCAGCTAATCTTAGCTGGATGGCAGTTCAAGCGAGTTCACCTTAGCTCACCCTAGCTCAAGTCAGCTCATATCCAGCTCAACTTAGCTGAGTCTAGCTCATCTCAGCTCCCACTAGTTCACAGGGAGCTCTAGCTAGCTCAGCTGAGTTGACAGGAGTTCACCCCAGCTCAAATGCAGCTACATCCAGCTCCACTCAACTCCAGCCAGCTGAAGAAGAATTCATCTCAGCTCAGGAAGCTCAAGTCTAGCTCCCGGGGATTCAGCTTAGCTCATCTCAGTTGAGCTAAGCTACCTTAGCTGCCTCAACCAGCTTGATTCTCTCCGGGAGCACCAGACCTAGCTCACCTTAGCTTATCTTGGTAGAAGCTAGCTCACTTTAGCTTGGCTTAGCAACTAGCAAAGAACTAGCAAGCTAAGCCAGCTAGAGTAGCCCCATGCCAGCCTCTTCAGCAGCAGCCAGCTCCAGCTCCAGCTCCAGACTTCTTCTCCTCAACTCCCTCCTCCAAACCCTAGCTCCAACACCTTCTCCTCTACTCCTCCATTAGCTAAGCTAGCTTAGCTCAGCTCAGCTTAGCTTAGCTTAGCTATGCTCCAACTTCCTTGGCTTGTACCACCCCAAAAACCCACCTACCAACTCCACCCAACTAGCTCCACCTAAGCTCCACATAAGCTAACCTACTTGGTACCAACCTAACCTACCCACCACCTCCAAAAGACACCTAAAAGTGGCGCCAAAAACTACCCATAACCACCCCTTAATGGCATCACTTTTCCCTCCAAAATCCCCCCTCATCTCCACCACACAATCCTCCTTGAATCCATCTCCACCATCCACCTAACCCCCCTTCTAGAAAACCCCATGTTGGCACCAACATGGGGGTGTCTCTCCACCACCAAAAGACACCAACACCACCATAACCACCCCCTTTAACACCCCTTGCGGTGGCGCCAACTCACCCTAGCCGTAGGATCACCAACCACCCTCATCCTTCCATCCTGGCCCTCCATTTCAAGGGGCACCTTAACCCCACATCCTACCCTATAAAAAGACCACTAACCACCACCATTCAAGCCATCCTTGGCTAGCCATTTCACTCTCATATTCCACCAAGAATCCCACGTCCAAGAGAGAAGAAGAAGAAGAAGATTAAGGGGATATTCTGTCCCCTTGGTGCCTTCCCCTCTTCCCTTCTCTCTTGGGTCACGCCAGCCAAAGGAGAAGCCAGGCAAGGAAGATCTTGGAGGAGATCTTGAAGGTGGTCACGCCACCTTGAAGGAGTTTTTGAGGGTGGTGCATGCCCACCCCTTGGAGAGAGCATTAAAGGTGGTAGCTTCCACCTTGGAGGAGCTCTCAAGGAAGGAGAAGAAAGAGGCCCTCTTTTCAAGCCAAGGAGCAGCTAGGCTTGGAGCAACACGACAACCTTCTTCACCATTGTTACAAGAGGATTTGTGTTTCTTTTCTTGCTTTTAGATTGTTTAATTCTAGTAGAAGCATTCCTCTACTTGTCCTTGAAAAGAACACTCATTCTACTCAATCAAAATTGCCTTCTTTTAGTTTTCTTGTTGCAGTTGTTTGTTTTGGTTCTAGCACTTGTTTCACCTCTTCTTCCTAATTACTCTAGGACTCCACTTGCCTAGAGTGAGCTTAGGAAGAAGATATTTCTATCTTTCAGATTTTAGTTAATCATTTGTAGGTGTTAGTTCTCTTCGCTACAATCTGCAATTTGCCCTCGTCTTTTCAAAATACAACAAAAATTTTACATATTGAAAAATATTAAAAAGAAAGTTCAGATTATATTCCAAGCAAGAGAATCATTATTGCAATTTTTGCCTCCTTGGACGACCCTAGATACTGCCCTATCTAGGATATAAATTTTAAAAGCGTAAGCAGATTCGCGCGTTACAACGACGTATTTTAACAAACCGCGTGAAATCGCTATCAGTACCCCTGGTAAAGGTTTTGTGGAGGAGCCAGCGGTACGAGGAGGCTACCTGGGAGCCTGAGGTGGCAATGAGGGAGCGGTACCCAGAGCTTTTCGCGGGTACGTCCTTTCGGACCGGCTTCGGTCCTCTTTGAGTTTGTTATGGTAATTTAGACGTCTTTTCCCGCACCCTAGTTGGCGCAAGTTTTGGGGATGAAACTTCCTTTGAGTTTGTTATATTGTAACGAACGCGTGCCCCGAACATCTTTTAAGACGTCTGGGATCACATCCAGACGTCTAGGATCGTTTCCAGACGTCTGGAAATCCGCTAATTTCGACACGCGGGTCATCTGCGCGCTTGAGCGCACGGATCGGATATTCGCTTATTCCCTCTTTCCCTGCAGCTGCAGACTCCTGCCGCGTCCTCTCTCTCCTCCTCGCACAGCCTTAAAAGGCCACATGCTCCCTCCCGTCGTCTCCACCGTCTCCTCCCTCTTCTCCTTCAGCCAGTGAGCGTGAGCGCGAGTGCGAGGGCTGCAGCGGCGGCCGCAGTGAGCGTGGAGGAGGTGTGGCATGCGAGAGCGGAGCTCTGCCGTGAGGGCGAGCTCGCCAGGGCTGCTAGGGTCGGCCGGCAGAGGGCGCGGGGGGCGCGGAGTGACGCGAAGGGGGGACTGCAGCGGTCTTAGCAGCAAGCGCATGAGGTGAGACACGGGCGGCGTCTTGAGCGGAGGCCGAGTGGTGCCCTGATTCTGGAAGAATTTCCAGAATCAGACGTCTGGGTTGATAGCCAGACGGCGAGGGCAACGTCTGGAAGACCTTCCAGACGTCTGAAAGGTGAGTTTTCCGTCTTCTTCTTCCTTCCTGTCGACTGACCATACTGAGGGAGGGAGATGGGTGTGCGCAGGCTCGGTGATTCGCCATCCAACGCGAATCAGACGTCTGGCTATTATAACAGACGGGGGGAGCGACCTCCAGACATCCGGGGTGACCATCGGACGTCTGGGAGCTCGGCCAGACGTCCCCTCAGACTTATGGATGTTTGGGAAACCACGCTGAACAGGTAATTCTCTGATCCACTTTTTAAGACGTCTGGAAGAAGTTCCAGACGTCTGATTTTGCACAGTGTCGTCGTTTTCGACCCGTTTAGGGCCCGTTCGTGTTCCGTTTTCCGCGATTCAAGTTGCGTTCTTTTCAGAATTAATTCCTCTACACATCTACAGTAGCTATACACTATTTGGAGACACTCCTTGTGTTTGATCCTTGTGATAGGACCTCCTTCAGTTGCAGTCTTGGGAGTCGCGGAGGCACGCGAGATTCCCGATCACGCCCCCATTACTCCCGTTGTACCTGGTAGAGTGGTTTTAAGTTATTAATAAAATCTGTTAAAGTATGGAACCATAACTAGAACCTAGGATGTTGCATGAATCCTAGGAATGAGAAATATATGATAGCTCCAAGGTGTTGCATGAATCCTAGGGCTGGAAAACTAGATTGTATGACAGATCCTAGGATATGGCATGAATCCTAGGATGGGAAAAACTAGTGAAATGTATAATACTGCACTCTTGGAAAATAGAAAGAGATATAAAGCTGCCTGTAATTTGAATTAACAGCTGCCGGTTGTGAATAAATAACGTGGTTGAGAACATGGATTGTAAGAATGTGAAACTGGAAAGTGAAACCTGGATGTTTGAGTAAAAAGGATGGAACCCTACGGGGAAGTAGGAGTAGAACTCCTGGAAAGTGAATGGAATAGTATTGGGGAAGTGAGCTGGCCCTTGAGTACGGAGTACCAAGGAGAGCGACTGTCCCCCTGTTTAGTGCAGAGCGGAGCCAGCCGCCCCAGGGACCCGGGGTTAGGACTGGCCACTCTGTACCGACTTGCTGGCCCTCGCGTACGTAGTACCGAGGAGAGCTACTAGTGTAGGGAGGTACTAGCTACCCCACGGGCCCCGGGGTTCTGCTAGCCTCCCACACCGACTTGTTAGGCCCGCTGGGGCAAACCAGGGTAGTTAGGCGAGGGTGCGCAGACTGTGGAGGGGCAAGGCCCCGGTTTGGTTACTGTGGAGGGGTTGGACCCCTGTTACTGAGAGGGCTCTGCCCTGGACTGGTTCCATGCTGTGCTTTGGGTGCACCCGTTAATGGAAATCGCTGACCGCGTGCCAGTAAGGGTTAGCTACCTGTGCATTTATCGCGCGTGCCATAGTCACCGTTACGTCTGTCAATGACCTTGGGGTGGTTGACTGAGGGTAGGATCGCCACGGGGGACTCTCCTGGCCAGGAGAGCACCACGTGCTACTTCTACTTTTTGGAAAAGACTGCAATCAAGATCGTTCCCATGAGGAACATTCGAGATCAAGAAAAAGATCTGGGGAATAAATGAAATAGTGAGACAATTGAAAGATGTGAATAAAGAAAGTAATATAACATAATAGCTACTGTACACTCTACTGTTGTCTTTAGTTTTAGTTGCCACTCTACTCAGCGTTTTGCTGACGTGATACACTCGTTACCTTTTTGAGGACCAGGTGTTGAGCAGCCAGGGTCAGTGGCTGCAGAGGGCACTGGGCCGAGTACGGTCCAGTAGAGTTACCATTGTCTTTTGTACCTCTTTATTTCCGTTATAGTGAGTAGTTCTTGTTTCCGCTGTACTTTTCTTTACCTGCAGTTCATGTTATATGATAAATGTTGTTCTACTCTTGTGGTGGTATATACTGTAGTAGTTTCTTTCCTTACTACTGTACTTTCTTACTGTTAGTTATATTCATGCTGAATGTGGTTTATTTTTACTGCTCTTTTGGTTACTTCCACATTGGATGACTAGGTCTTGGGATTAGTCGAGTCGGTCCGGTTCTCATGTCTCGTAGGGACTCGGAACCGAGTCGTTACAAAATGATAGTAATTCTGGCACAAAATCATCTTCCGAAGAATCTGAAGAAACGGAGATTACACATCTCTGTTTTATGGCCAACAACGACGAATTTGAAAATGAGATAGATTCTGAAATTACCTTTGATGAATTATTACAATCTTATGAAGAGTTATATCATAAAGCTAGGAGGATTAAAAAGGAAAATAAGGTCTTGCATGATAATTATATGACTCTAGAAGTAGAAAAATCTTGTTTAGAAATAGAGTTAAACATAGCAAAATATACTAACTCACAATTACATGCAAAAATAGTAGAACTAGAGGACATTTATGAATATTTTCAGCAAACATTGAGTAATTTAAAAACAATTACGTTGAAAACAGAATTTTGTAGTAATTTAAAACCCAAATTTAATAAAAAAAATGCACAAAATAAGTCACTTGCACCTAGACATGCATGGATTTATCAAAAGGTCAAAAGTCATAAGAATTATAGATCCAACACAAAGGTAATCTATAAATCTAAGGATTTGAAGGGTACTAACCATCAAGGACTTAAAAGAAAATGGGTCCCTAAATCAGATTTGATAAACTATTTTGCAGGTCAAGAAGTACAAATGGATCCTAGACAGTAGGTGTTCCAAGCATATGACAGGACACTCTAACATCTTTATCAAGTGGACAAGAATCCAAGATGGTGGACACGTCAAATTGGGCAACAACAAACGTTGTTGCATTATTAGTGAAGATACAATAGGTAATTCCTCTAAGCAGGTACGTAGTGTTCTTTTAGTAGAAAATTTAGAACATAACCTACTCAGTGTTAGTCAAATATGTGATAATGGATGTGATGTATTATTTACTAAAGTTGATTTTAAAATATTAAAAGGGGGAATAAACACGATTTTAATTGAAGGTCTTAGATATGAAAAAATCTATGATCTTCATTTTCAACAAGAGAAATTTGTAAAATGTCTGCTTGCATCCTATGTTGAAGTAGATCTGTGGCACCGTAGGCTTAGTCACATTAATCATAAACATCTAAATATGTTAGCCAAAAATGAGTTAGTAAGGGGCCTACACAAACTAACTTATAAAAAGGATGCATTGTGCAAATCTTGTGAACTTGGAAAAATGCACAAGGCTTCTTTCAAATCAAAAGACTTAGTTTCAGCCACACAACCTTTAGAGTTATTACACTTTGATTTATTTGGGCCAACACGATTGGGAGCCTAAATGGATCAAAATTTTGCCCAGCTATTGTTGATGACTTCTTGAGGTTCAGTTGGGTCATCTTCCTGAAACATAAAGATGAATCATTTGATTCCTTCCTAAGTCTTGCTCGAAAACTTCAAAAGGAAATATTCTAAATTTCTAATTGTGTTTTCTACTCTATTTTGCTGCATGATTTCAGATGGCACCTAAATCTAAAGGTAAGGGAAAGGCACCTCAAGATGCATTTCACAAATTTTACATCAATGAGGATGCCAAATCTAAGTTTGTCTAGTACAAAGGCCTTAAGCTTCACCATTGTAGGACAGTTGAGTGGAAAGACTTCTCTTTACAACTCTTTAACTTCACCACTCATTTTTTTTAACAAAACCTCTTTCATTTCTTTCATGAGTCATTTTTTGTTGATGTTCCTGATGTCTATCCTAATGTTAATTGTCTATTTTTTGCAAATCTCTAAGAACAAGTCAATCGATGTCATTTTGTCTTAACATCAAACATTTTTGGACAAAAGATAACTGTTACACCTAAATTTCTATCCACTATAACCCAATGTCCTAATGAAGGTGATGCTTTTGATACTCTTAAAGAAAAATTCCCCACTTCAAAAATTCATGAAACAGTATTGCTTCCTAACTGTTAGGGAAAAGCCTTGGTTGCCCCAAACATGACATTATTTGCTAGAGTTCTATTCAGAATTTTAGCATGGAACCTAAGGGCCAAATACTCGGGATTCCACAAAATCCATGTAGACATTTTATCTATGCTATTATAACAAGTTTTCCTGTAAATTTTGCAACACGATATTTATTCACTTCTTAAGACCTCATTACTATGCTTCAGTTTTTCCTCTTGATATCTTGTATCTCACATTCTTATCAAGAGTAAAATTGATCTCTCTAAATTTACTCTACTTAAAAAATTGGTCTATTTCAAATGATTCACTTTCTGGAAAATGGGAGTAAAACCTACTAGAGAGTAAACCTCTAGTGATGAAGAAGTTTATCCAAATGCTCGATCTTCTCATCCACCTCCTGAATCATCCTTAACTTTTGTTCCTATAACCTATCCATAGCCAAAAGCTGAAACATCTTGGGTAAATCTGTCTAATGTGTCTGGAACCAATCCCAATATGATTAATACTTTCAATGATATTGGTCAAAATTTAAACAATCTCAATTTTGCCTTGCGTCACATGGAATTCAAGTTTCATGACCTTTCTCTTTCCATTGAGTTTTCCCATGTTGCGTCTTCTACTCAACAACCTAAACAAAGGAAGAGGACTTAAACTAAAGCGCCTCAAGAATACAGTGAGAGATGCCAAAAGCATTTTGGCGACCCATCTCATGTTTCATCTCCGGTGGCAGAAGAACCTATTCTTCATGATGATGAAGAGGAAAAAGACAATGAAGATGAAGAAGAGGTTTCTTATGGTGATAGTGACGATGAAGATGATGATGATGAAGATGACAAAACTGATGATGATTATGGTGATAAGGGTAGCAAACATACTCAAAAGTCTTTCAGAAAATGTCCTCGCAATTAGTTTTTAGTCTATATTTTCATGTATTGAACATTTCAACAAGTTTTTGCTTGGTTATTATATCTTTTAATGATATATGACTTCTATTATGATTGTTATGACTTTTAATATGCTTGTTTTCTTCTTATGGTTATTTCTCTACAATATTGCTTCGTGCCTAATCATTGTCTATGCATATTGATATATTATTTTTGTTTGAATGACGAAAAGGGGGAGAAATGGTAAATACACAGTCTTTAAAATAATGAAGCTTAGTTTAAGGGGGAGGTTTCACTCCTAGCAGAGTTTTTTGTATTCCTTCTCTTATGAGGTCTCTATTATTTTAAATACAGATATTTCTATTATTTTGTCAACACCAAAAAGGGAGAGATTGTTGGAGCCTAGTTCCACATCTCTTTTATGTTTTGGTGTTAACAAAAGCATTTTAAATCTAATGAGTTTATGAAGTGTGATTTTCAGGAAATAACGGGATCTAAGGATGTATGAAAGAGGTAATGATGACACGAAGATTGAAGACTATTGTTTAGTTTAGTTTGTTCTATCTTAGAACTTTTGTATGTCTCCTAATAAGAAAAAGATATCTTAGGTGTTAAAATCAAAGTAGAGATAATTACAGATCAAAATCCCATTCAATCATTCATTTTAAACTAAAGATTGACTTTTTGAAAATATTATCATACAGCTATGATTGGATTTCCATAAAACTTGGTTTAAATTTCTAAAACAAGGTACTTGTAGCATGTACCGGTATTAGTCATAAGTGCCAGTACTTGCCAGGCACAGGTTTAGGCCTAAGTCCCAAACTACGAACAACAAGTACTGTCACTCATCATGAGTACTAGTATTAAGTGTTCACAGTTGGTGGACTTTTGGTATGCCTAGACCTTATAAGTACCGATACTAATCCCCAGTACCGGTACATGTTGGTCACAGCCCCGTTGCCTGTGATTCACAAGTACCGATACCAAGTGACTTTGTTGGTACTCAACAAAATACACTGAGTACTAGTACCACAGGCATATTTGGGCTGATTGTGAGCACTCAGTACCGATACCACAACTTCCGTACCGGTACCAACTAGCCATTGTGCCTAAACAGAACGGTTATTTTATAATTAATCCTATCTCTAATCTTCCCAAATTGCCCCTAACAGCTAGTAGTCATAGGGAAGGTGTTTAGTGGCCTATATAAACACTCCTTGAGTGTCTTCTGAATAATTACATCAAACCAAAAATACTTTCCTTGCCTGCACCTCCATTTCTCAATTTTCTAGCTGCAAAGGACCTTGATTTGTTGCATTCTTCTTAAGGCCACTCTTTGTTTGCAACAAATCTTCAAAGGTAATTGTGTAGTTCATTGTTAAATCGTTCACTTTTAATTTAGTATTTCTGTTACATTAATTCATATACTCTTTAAGCAATATACTTGTTGGAGACTTAGGAAATTTAGTTGTAAGCTTGATTATATCTTGCTTACACCTATACTTTTGCTCATTCCTTTATATTGTAATTGGGTTGAGGTAACTTGTTAATTACCTCAAGTTATTAGTAAATTAATTCGCTCTAGGTTGAGGGAATTGGGTTGAAAATTTTAAGTTGGGAGACTTAAGTAGTGGAGTACCTGAGTGAGGGGAACCACTATACATCTTATGTGCTTTTAGTGGTTTCCTTATTCTTGTAATTTTTATTTATATACCACACTATCCATCCCCCATTCTCGAGTGCTTGTGCCCTACAAATCCTACAAGTTGATGGGTCTCCTCCCCTTTCATCGTCATCAACCGACGGTGGGTGACCTTGGACACCTCCTACTTCCCATTAGATAGAATTACATGCTTTCTAGTTGTAGAATTAGTATAGTTTTATTGCTTTCAAGATAATTGATTATTAGATTAGCTTCGGGGTAGAGTAACTTAGCTATGATCCACTTCTCTTTAATCAATTCAAATCAGAGAGACCTCCATGCACGTCATCATCACCATTAATCTCCCCTTACATTCCATTTTATCGCTTTCTTCTTCCCTCGATTTTGATTTCGCAAATCACCCATACATTATGGTCTAATTTCAAACCTAAAAACCTTGGTTCTCAGATTTGAAATTAGCACCAAAAATCATTTGGGGGGTCTCTCATCCATTTCGCAATTCCACAAAGAGTCCCCAATCATGTTCTATGAACTCAAATTGCTTGATCTTCTTGAAAATTGTTTTTAATGTTCAAATCAGCAGTTTGGAATGCATTTGTATTTTATCAGACTTAATTGAGCTTTTTGAGATTGGTTGGGCTTGACTAGGTGTATGCGAGGAATCCAAGGTTTGTGGATTTGGTTTTGATTATATGGATGAGCATACATCTAATTTAAGCCCTATTTTGGAGAGTTCTATCAAAGAAAATCAATTAACTCTAATTTGAGATAGAACAAGGACCCAACGAATCTTGATCATATCACAAAATCACCTTGATCACCTATCAATGGTGTTCAAGAAGATTAAGTGATTAGATTAGTAAAAGATCCAAAGTAAAAGCCCAATTTGATGACATTTAACTCTCCCTATATCCACTTTTATGATTTTCTTTTGGAGGTTGTGATTGGGATTTTAAAGGATTTTTGGAAGAAGATTTGAAATGGTTTCAAAGGGTTTGAAATCTTATTTTTATGAACATTGATTTCAAATCTTCTTCTCTGATTTCAAAGAGATTTTTAGATAAGAAATACTCCATGATCTAGGATTATCATACACCTGAAATCCAAGTCAAGCTATTGGAATTGAGATTTAGCAGCACAGTAGCCCTTTGAATTGGACTTGAAGATGACTGGAGTAGCTCAATAGCTATTGATCCATTTGATGCTGCCTCTGAAGGAGTTGTAGCAGCTATAGCTGTAGTTGTTCTTGTGCTACTGCTGTTGTAGCAATTCTGATTAGACTAAAATGAGTGGGCAGTAGCTGAGCTTTGATGTTTTAAATGGTTGACATGTGTTTAATTGTTGAATCTACCATGTACAAGCATTCATCTGTGGTTATTTGTCTTAGATCTTATTAAATTGGCTTGTAATATGATTTTTAACCCCTTTTGTCAGCTTATTTATGTGTTCTAATTGCCCAACATTGAAAATTTGATAAATTGAGTTGAAACTCATTTTTCTTTGATTGAACAACTTCCACATCAAGTGTTGAACATTTCTGAATGTCTGAACTACCTATCCAACCCTCAAAGCACATTCTAGTGCCTTAGGTTCCTTAGTCTAAATCTCATTAAGGCCTAGAATGAGCTTCCTTTGTAAATAAATAGAAACCTTAAAAAAATTTCCAAAAACATAAAATTAATGTGTAGTGAGTAAGAATAATTGTATTTTTAAGTATATGCAAGGTTTGAAGGTCATCTGAACATCCGGCTTGGTAGAACATACTAGCTGACAATTCAATATACCTTAAGACTCAAAAAAAAGTACTCAAACTTAAAAAATCCAAAAATACTCCATTCTTCTCATCTCTCTCTCTTTCTCTCTCATCCCATATCTCTATTATACATATGAAACCCATAAAGATCAGAAAAACTCTCAAAATACCTGAAAACATGATCTATACTATGTAAATACATGTATATATAAGCTATATACTAAGCTAAATATATGTACATAGTGCAGAATGTATATAAACTATATATATAACTTATATATATATTATATATTATAAATTAAGTATTTAGAGTAAATTATTATATATATAACTTTAATACATAAGTAGATATTAATTTAACTAACTTGTATGTAATATAAATTATAGAAATTTATAAACCCCAATAAATAAACTTACTTATTAGTAATACTGGACATACATATTTATATGCTTATTATATACACTACAATACCTGCAAATTAATTTAATTATTTATGTATAGTAAATAAATAATTTATTACGTTAGTAAGTGATTAACTAAATTAAATAAAAATAAATTAGTAAACTAAATTATTATTGAATTAGTTTATATTTTATAGATGTATTATATTATTTTCTGTAATTTAAACGAATTTAACTATGTTTATACTATATTATAGTATTTATACATAATTTATATATAAAATAGCCTAAAAACTGATATTTAAATGTATTAAATTACAATAAAGAGTGTAAAATACCATAAAAATATGTATTAAATAACTTAATATGTATATTAACATTGTACAGGGTCAATTAGACCATTAATTAAGTAATTTAAATGATAATTGTGAAATTAGCCAATAAATTAGTATGTTTAAATTGTAAAGTTTAGCTAATTAATTTATATAGTAAAATTAATTATTTTTGTAAAGAAAATATATAACTATATAGCCATTTATAAGGGCTCTACAAATATATAATTTATTTTGAAATCAGATAACATTTGGGCCCTCAAATCGAGGGCAAAATCATGCGAAATCACATAGCTGCACTAGATTGGCAACGTTGAGGGGCACCTAAATGGTGCCAAATCGGAAGCTGATGACCACCCGCACTACCATAAATTGAATTTTTGATGAGGGCTATCCAGTCATCATGGGTTCCCAGCGCCCGAACGAAGTACATATCCATTATATTGAGCATAAGATCTGATTTGAGCTTTGGTCTGAAATGTGTGCACGGTGCATAGCTAGGAGCTGTGCATAGTGCGTGGGTCTAATTAGGCCCAGTAAAAAACTATGAACTGGTTAAAATGCACCTAATTAAGGATTAGGGTGGCCCTAATAGAGGTCTAGGCCCTCCCTTACGGGTGCTATGTATCCCTCGAAAAGGCTACCCGCAAATTGAAGCAAATTTTGGTCAAAAAACATTCTATATTGGTTGTGAATCGGTCTAAAAAGAAGAAGAAAGAAATGTGTAAGTGAACTATGGGTAAGTGTATAAGGGGAAAGGGCATCTGAAATTGGTTAAGTGACTAAGACATAGAGAGATAAAAGAAGAAGATAGAGAAGAAAAAGAGTAGCCAAAATTTAGCTAAGTACCCGTAAGCCCTTATGTATAGAGTGCATGTGTGTGTGCATTTGTATATAGGTATATATAAAGTATATAATAAGTATAAGTAAGTAATATACGTAGAGTTTCTATACAAGTATATAGTAGTAGTATTTCAGCTAGCATGTATATAAATATGATATAGCTTTAGTGACAGATATAGATGTTACTGTAAACGTTAGTATAGACTCCATTTGTAACTTAGCTTATGTATCTAGTTTTCCTAAGGTTATAGCGATACTTTTATATGTTACTGTGCATACATTATATGCTACTATAAGTGTTAATATATTAATTTAAATTCGTATAGTATATATTATTACTTATTGTATATATATAAGTATTAGTGTTATAAGTTGTAAATAAAAAATATAAAGTATTTAATTATATTTCTTGATGCTTGTTTATAGATAAATGTTTGCAAGCATTGTAATTCATTTTTTTGTATGGAATTGTTTCATTATTTCATTAGTTGATTCATTTATTCATTGTTGTACATAAAATCAATCTTTTGGAATTAAAGAATATTATTGTTCTTAGAGAGTGATGTATACAATAATTGCCTCCCTATGAACGACTTGGAATAAATCAGTAACAGTTAAGTATATAAATAAAATTGATGCAACAATGATTTTTATTTGTGACATATAGTACAATAACGATATTTTAAAATCCATTTTAGTATGAACCGGTAGTCATCACATCATATTTTTTGCGTCGTTGCCATGGAGGCAACTCTCTATACTCCAAAATTATTCTTTAATTCCTTATTTGTAAATGTTTTTTTTTGTTTTTGTATATAAACATTCATTCATTCATATTCTACATTGTATATAATCATTCTTTTATTCATATTGGTGTATATACATTTTTTATTTGTTGTATTCTTTGATTCCTTTTGTATATAGTGATTTGGCTAATCAATTTTCTTTTGCCATATTTTTATGGTAACTGAGGAGGAGTTGGAGGAGAATGGCTACTTCCTGGTAGACCTACTTCCGATTTTTCTTCGACTTTAGGACTTCTTCGACAAGAGCATGTTCAAATTAGTTTGACATTAGGATTTAGGTTTAGATTTTATTTTTATTTTTAGGATTCTTTGTAAATTCATAAGCTGTGAAAGCATGTTCTCACACATTTGATGCAATAATGTGGACTCTGGACACTCACTTATTCTTTTATTCTTTATTTTTTTAGGTTTTTCGATTTTATTTTTTGATTTGATTTGATTTCTTACATTAAAAATTAAAAAAAACCTCCAAATTCAAAAATATCAAAAATACCTCATCCCTTATCTAATAGCAGCATGACATAGGCATGCCAACCTAGGTTTGCATCAATTCTTGTTAGATTTACTTTATGTCAATGTGCATTAAATGTTGAGAGCTGGAGTCAGGTATGATTCTAAATTTCTTAAAGCTCCTACCATCTTTGCATTGGACATAATTAAGCAAGACCACCACTTATTCGCAAAAGATTAAAAAGTGAGACCAGTTGCATGAAATTCACTTTTAAAAAGAAGAACCTAATTCAAAGTGTGAATTAAATTCTCTGAAAACTTGTGTGGTTTTTTATCAAGATTCTGTTGACTTATTCTATCGTGTACACACTACACAATCACATAAGATACACAAAAACATGCTTTACTATCTCATCTCCTCATGCACCCATAGGAGCTTGGATTCGCATGGCAGTCTTATCCAACTTCTAGGTGGGTTTAGAGGTCAGCACATCGATAGGTTTCTCTTAGGATGCATACAATTACATTGATAATATCTATTTGTGCACTATATTTTTGGTAGCAGACCAATGGGAAAAATCCACGACTATTGTCTCACTTGAATGCTATGGTCTTGATTCTGATATCGAGATGTTGTTTGGTTGGATTGATTTTGCCATGAGCTTGTGACTGCTTCACGAAATGTTTCCAAAATCGAACTCATGGACGGTAGATGTTCTTGACACCAACCACTAGTACTTCTTTCGTACTGATGCCCAAGTCACCTACACTTCTTTCTCCTCATAGTTTCCTTTAGGGAAGGAACTGTGAACGATCCATTTGTGGCACTACTGACTTGGAGTAACCTTTGTTCCTCAATATTCTGATCCTTCCGTACCTTTCTCAGATCAGCAACCACCTCTTCTTCCTAACTTGAATTCATCTTCTTCATCTTGACTCTGCATTCATTGATTGAGGAGGTGGAAGTTGTACATTTATTTTTGGATATACTCTGTCTGTTTACTTGGACCTTGAGCCAAGTAAGTTTGAGATGATTTGATTCTGTCTACTTGGACCATGAGCCAAGTATCCTTGATTTGATGCCTACTTTTTACTTGGGCCTTGTACCAAATATTTGATTCTGTAGATTATGGAGCTATCTTTTACCTTTGAGATTGACAAAACTTCCATTTTATTCATCATGATCTGTATTCCTTAATTGAACTTCATTGACTTGTCAATTCTCACCCATCCTTTTTGGCTACTAGATTCTTCACACTTTACTGCGTTTATGCCTAGCTGAGGGTGTTAAACTTAGCAAACCTATCCTTTACATATAACTATTTTCATTTTTTTATTAATTTCACCTTTCTTGCATTAGGTGTCGACCTATGTCTTTTTAGCATACATTCATTGTCACATATGTCATGCATTTCACTTCTTAGCTCGACTTTCCACTCTGATCTTGTATCAGACTTGAAATCACCTGCATAGAGATTTTTATCTCCTCATTCCGACTTCCTTCCATTACCTAGCCTAAGATAGTGAAATGCAAAGCATGCATTTGCATCCACCTTATTCATACAATGACATTGCATCATTTAAGTATGGGGAGTGTAAATGGTGAATCATTTACCAAAATGCAATTGTAGACACACCTATAGTGTATATAGTATTTCAAAGAAAAAAGAAAAATTTGAAAAAGTTGAAAAAATTATAGAGTCAAAAATATAAAAAAAATCTTCAAATACAAAAATTCCAAAAATACAATACGGGACCTGAACTTTATTGTTGAGGGAGAATTCCAAGAAAAGAAAACTTTTGAGGAGAGAAACAACATTAAAAGAATTTAAGTGTTTAATTATGATTTTATAGCTGAAAGCAAAAATAGAATAAGTGTTTATGGACATTAAACCTTTGGTCGTTAGACTTTCTGGGCCACTATAGTTTGATTCACTTAGGCTTTGGCCTAAAACACTTTAAGCTTTGACAAGAGATCATGACCTGTCCTAACTTAGGACATATTCTTATACCTAAGTCACCAGTACAGCATTCATTGGTTTGCTTTGGCTTAGGAGTCTAAGTAACCTTGGTTTTCACTACACAGTGTCAGGAAAGACTTTGTGAATTTGTAATTCAACCCTAGTGTTCATTAGGGAAGGTGGAGTACTTACCTGTGCATGTAGGTAGATTCTTTGTCCTAGTCTTTAGTCTTGTGTCTAGGAGAAGCTCTTTCCACCGAAGAACTCACCTACAAAAAAAGCGTGCTCTATCAAATAAAGTTGTCAAAGACATACTGACAGTTAATTGTGAAAAAGAAAGTTTCAAGGAAAAAAGAAGAAATTATGTGGAATAAGTCAAGTATGTTCTCCAAAGTCCTGTAAATATAGCTTTCCCACAAAAAAAGAAAAGAAATGTTTTCATGGTGCGATACAAATACCTTGTTCCACCAAATATTCTTTCAGCCACAAATGTAATAAGAGTTGGGCTTCAGTTTTCCTCATTTTGGAGAGCCAATAAGAAAACATGTGCTAAAGTTAGGACCAGCTTGGACTTAAAAAGAAGTGAAACCCCGGGATTGTGTTTTGAAATTCACCTGGTTAGTCCTGGCCCATCACTAAACACTGCCACAACCTCTTAGCTTCTAAGTCTTGTAAGTCCCTCTGAGTCCTGGAAATCACACTTAAGGTTTAAATAGAGTTTGTGTTGGTTGAGAGATGGTCTGTGTCATATCAGTCTTAAGTTCTGGTTAGGCTTCCTTAGCAACAGGTTCTCACAATGTCCAGATATAAACACAATTGGTTTATCACAAAATCTTTCAACTTAAAGATCATCTCTAAACACTTAACTCTTAACATTTTTAAATGAAAAGAAAAGAGAAATAGATATTTCATCACACCTACCTTATTGATACTTAAATTGCTTTACACTTTAATGAGTTATTTTCTAAGGGACTAGCAAAACCTAAGCATGGGGGTATGATGAGGCATGGCTCATCATAGCTAAAATGCCAAAGTTAAGCTATGAACTAGGTTAAACACTATCAAATTAACACAAAGAAAGGGTTAAGTGTGAGAATTAACAGAAAAAACCTAAAACACAAAATCTGTGTTAAAAATCCATATTTAGGTCATTTATTGAGATATTCTACTAATAAATATAAAATGATGATCAATTGTAAATTGAATATACAAATGAGCTCAAAACTTCAAATAAAAAGTGAAATTAACTTCTAATAAGTTCAATTAAGCTTCAATAAAATCTTGGTAGCATTTGGACATCAATAAGACCATGCATTTAGAGATTCACATTTAGGCCCTTCATGCATAACATTTCATTAGTTAGAAAACTTGCCAGGGAGCTATTTGTAGGCTACAAAGACCAAATTGCAAGATTCCAGGGATAGTTCTGCATTAGTTCTATACCACTGGTGGGTTCTTCTACAAAATTTCTACCGATTCACATGAGGATTGTCTCTATAAAATGCCCAAAACACCTACTGAGAATGGTGCACTATTCATTGAAGAAAAATTCACATCAAGGCCATTCACGCCTCGATCCACTTGATCTACGGCACAAACTAATTCGAAGCTTCACACGATTTGTCACGTTGCCTCACTACCATCCCCAGTCCCATCTTCGATTTGGTTGCTCCCACCCTCCTTTCCTTTCATCATGCCCGTCTTTGACTTGAGCACCTAATCTCACCAATGCTGTGTGTAATCACTCTCAACTCCAGTTATGCACTCCCTCAGCTTTTGCACACACCTAGATTGCCCCCTCCCCCTAAGTGGTACCATTCTTCCACGCCCTCAGCTCCCCTCACTTCAATTTCATTGGTCTACGGTGACAGCACAAGCTTTCCTCCCACCTTCAATCACCTCCAGCCACCGGCCATTGGCTCTTGGACATCACCTTCGTCAGCTGATAGGTTTGCTCCCCTTTCGTCGTCATCAGCCAACGGCGGGTGACCTTGGACACCTCCAGCTTCCCATTAGATAGAATTAGCATAGTTTTACTATTTTCTAGATAATTGATTGTTAGATTAGCTTAGGAGTACGTAAATTAGCTACGATCTGCTTCTCTCTTATCAATTCAAATCAGAGACCTCCATGCACATCATCATCACCATTAATCTCCCCTTACGTTCCATTTTATCGCTTTCTTCTTCGCTTGATTTTGATTTCACAAATCACCCAAACATTAAGGTCTAATTTTATACCTGAGAACCTTGGTTCTTAGATATGAAATTAGTGCCAAAAGTCATTTGGGGGGTCTTTCATCCATTTCGCAATTCCACAATGAGCCCCCGATCTTGTTCTCTCAATTCAAATTGCTTGATCTTGTTGAAAATGATTTTTAATGTTCAAATAAGTGATTTGGAATTCATTTAGATTTCATCAGATTTAATCGAGCTTTTTGAGGTTGGATGGGCTTGATTAGATGTATGCGAGGAATCCATGGTTTGTGATTTGGTTTTGATTATATGGATGAGCATACATCTAATTTAAGCCCTATATTGGAGAGTTCTATCAAGGAAAATAAGCTCTAATTTGAGAGAGAACAAGGACCCAACGGATCTTGATCATACCATAAAATAACCTTGATAACCCATCAATGGTGTTCAAGAAAATTGAGTGATTAGACCAGTAAATGATCTAAAGTAAAAGGCCAATTGGGGTGACATTTCACCCTCCCTATATCAACTTTTATGATTTTATTTTGGAGGTTGTGATTGGGATTTTAAAGGATTTTTAGAAGAAGATTTGAAATGCTTTCAAAGGGTTTGCAATCTTATTTTTATGAGCATTGATATCATATCTTCTCTGATTCAAAGAGATTTTAAGATACGAAATACTCCCTGATCTCGGATTGTCATACATCTGAAATCCAAGTTAGGCTATTGGAATTGAGATTTGGCTACACAGTAGCCCTTTGAACTAGACTTTAAGACCTTTGGAGCAGCTCAGTAGCTACTGATCCAGTTGATGCAGCCTCAGAAGTAGCTATGCTGCTGTTGTTCTTGTGTTACTACTATTGCAGCAGTTTTGATTGGGCTGAAATGAGTGGCCAGCAGCTGAGCTTTGATGTTTTAAATTGTTGACATGTGTTTTAATTGTTGTATATACCATGTACAAGCTTTCATGTAAGGTTAATTGTCATAGATCTTATTAAATTGGCTTGTAATTTGATTTTTAACCACTTTTGTCAGCTTATTTATGTGTTCTAATTACCCAACAATGAAAATTTGATAAAATTGAGTTGAAACTCAGTTTACTTTGATTGAACATTGTTGAATGTCTGAACTACCTATCCAACCCTCAAACCACATTCTAGTGCCTTAGGTTCCTAAGTCTAAACATCATTAGGGCCTAGAATTAGCTTCCTTTGTAAATAAATAAAAACCATTAAAAAAAATTCCAAAAACATAAAATAAATGCGTAATGAGTAAGAATAAGTATATTTTTAAGTATATGCAAAGTTTAAAGGTCATCTGAACCTCCAGCTTGATAGAACATGCTGGCTGACAGTTCAATATACTTAAAAACTCACAAAAAACAACTAAAACTTAAAAAATCCAAAAACACTCCATTCTTCTCATATCTCCCTTTCTCTCTCATCCCATATATCTATTATACATATAAAACCCATAAAAATTATAAAAACTCAAAAAACTACCCAAAAACACTATGTATACTATGTAAATACATGTACATGTAAGCTATATACTAAGCTAAATATATGTACATAGTGTAGAATGTATATAAACTATATATATAACTTTTATATGTATTATATATTGTTAATTAATTACTTTGAGTAAATTATTATATATATAACTTTATTAGATAGGTAGATATTAATTTAATTAACTTATCTGTACTATAAATTATAGAAATTTATAAACCCCAATAAATAAACTTATTTATCAATAATGTTGTACATACATATTTATATACTTATTATGTAAACTAGAATACCTGTAAATTAATTTAATTATATATGTACAATTAATAATTAATTTGTTAAATTAGTAGGTGATTTACTAATTTAAAATAAAATAAATTAGCAAATTAAGTTATTATTGAACTAATTTATGCTGTATAGTTGTAATATATTATTTTAAGTAACTTAAACTAATTTAACTGTATTTATACTGTATTATACTATTTACACAAAATTTATATGTAAAATAGCCTGAGAACTGATATTTAAATGATATAAATTAAAATAAAGCATGTAAAATATTATTAAATTATGTATTAAATAATTTAATATGTATATTAACACTATACAATGTTAATTTAACCGTTAACAAAGTAATTTAAATGGTAACCAAGAAATAAGCCTATAAATTAATATGTATAAATTGTAAAGTTTAGCTAATTTATTTATATATTAAAATTAAGGCAACAAGAAAAAAGGATGGAGAGGAGAGAAGAGAGGAGAGGAGTAGCTAGGGTTTGGGATGTAGACAACGACTGTAGGGTTTTGAGGTCTAGGAGAAGTCGTTAGAGGGAGAGGATGGAGGAGGCATTGGCACCTCCACGGGTGTCTCAAAGGGCTGGTGAGATGTGGAGGCGATGGCGAGGAGAGAATGTGGATGTCCTGTGTTATCACTGCAGAAGAAGAGGACATATGGCAGTCGTGTGCAGGTCGTCGACATTTTGCCTAGCGAATGGGGGGTGGGGACACAAAAGCAATGAATGTAGAGAAAAGGGGAGGGAGATGCAGAATACCGGTGGGCGAGATAGAGTTCAGGGTGTTAGTGAGAGGTCACCATCGCCTCCGCCACCACTGCCGGTGGGGTTGGGGCAGGTTTATTATGTAGAAGTGCCTCAATCGGAGGAGTCCAGGGCAACGGAGATGGCGATCAAGTGGGCACTCATCGGTGAAGTTATGATGGGCACCTATGCTCATGAGATGATCCAAAAGCTGGTAAGGTCTCTTTCACTCTCTTCTCAGTGGTGGAAGGTGGCACATTTGTGGGGGGCAAGGTTCGTGCTTTTCGATCTGGGCATGGTGGATGTGGAAGGGCTACATTTCCATACATCGAGCTTCGATGTGGTGACGGTGCTATGGAGACTAGTGTCTTCTCTTGATGGAGCTCTTCATGACCATCCTCCTTAGGGGACCAAGGTCAGAATGGGGACCATGGAGATCTGCCAACTGCCGTTGCATTTACGGACAAAGGGTTGGTGGCTGGTGTGATTGCCAACTTCACAATCATGGAGGAGAATGCCGTGGTTGGTCTATGTGAGGGAGATGGGAGATCAATTAAGGTCAACATGAAGCTGACAACGGGGGTCCAGTCCTAGACAAATTTATCCTCATGTGCAGGGGAAGTTCTTGGCTTCTCTGGATGAAATTGTGTTTATGTCATGTGGTTCGTATGCAAGAGGAGGTCTCCAATGTGCAGGTTGAGGAGATGGACACCTAGAATGACCTGCAAGGGGATAGTGGCAGGTGTTCTGGCAAACAAGAGACGAATAAAAGGAAGGAGCTTCATTGGTCGGAGGTGCCAGATGCTAAAATGAAGGAGATGAGGGGGTTGTACCAACCACCACTAGAGGCTACACTGGTGCAAGATGAAGATGGAGGAAGGGAGCTTGTCATTGTGAATTCTCATGTTTTGAGGCAACATGTGACCCATGAGGCTACTCCATAGAATCTTGATAGCATCTCTTTTTTGGCTCCAGGGGAGCTGAACTGTGAGGTAGGTTCTTCATTAATGGGGGTGTATGTGCGCTCGCCTTATAAATTGAGGGGAAGGAGTGCTGGTGGAGGTCAAAGACAAAGTGAAGGGAAGGTAGCAAACATCCTGAAGGTGAAGAAGACGACTGGTGGGCAACAAGGGGCCTCAAAGTTTAGGGGATGAAGATGTTCACATGGAATGTGAGTGGGTTGCACGATAGATTGCAAAGGGCATCACTGGCTAGATATCTTTGTGAGTGGGAGGTGGAATGTAACTTGTTACAGGAGACTCATATAGAAGAGGAGGGGGACTCTCTATGGCAGTCACTGCTATAGGGGGGTAGGCGAATTTTAAAGTGTGAATGCGATTGGTAGGGTAGGAGGGATGGTTGTGTGGTGGAAGAAGTCTTGTCTGAATTTGATAGAGGTTTGGAGGGGAAAATTTGTGCTTTCTTGTAGATTTCAGGTAGTTGGGGATGCACAAGAGCTGATTCTGTTGTGTGTGTATGAATCGTGTGCAGACAATTTAAGAAACGAATTATGGCAGGAGCTGCACGGGATGGTGGGTAATACAAATGGGATCCCCTGGCTTGTTGGTGGAGATTTCAATAGCTTTTTATCTATGATTGATCGACAGAATGGAAGGGGGGACAGGTCCGCTCTTGGCTTTTAGTTAGTAGTGTCAGATATGGGCTTAGTGAATATCCATCAGCAAGGGCTGAATTCACCTGGCATGGGGGAAATGGGCTGGTTTCCAAGCTGTTTGGATTTTTTGGGAGTGTAGAGTTGTTAGAGCGATTTTAGCTCTCATCGGTCATGGGGTTGGCTCACTCATTCTCAGACCACACTCCTCTACTTTGGGATAGTGGGGTGGAATTGCATGTGGGCACCTACTTCAAATTTAAGAAGTCATGGATGAGAGAGGAAGACTTCAAAGAGATGGTTGGTAGCTGGTGGGTGCATAAGAAGGTTGAAGGATTTTCCACTTATCGCTTGGCCATGAAATTGAAGGATCTAAGAAGGATGCTGAGGGAATATAGGCGAACTGTAGAGATTGTCAGAGATCAATGGAGGTCTAAAGGTATGTCTATGATGCGATTTTTGGATGAAAAGGACAACAGGGAGCAATTCAAAGCGAATGTGGAGGAGCAGAAGAAGTGTTGGCAGGGGGTGATTCAAGCTAAGGATCAGATTAAGGAGGTGGACCAATGTGAAAAGTTAAGACAATTATGGTTGAAGGAAGGAGATGCTAACACGAAGCTTTTCCATATGGCTGCGAGTGTTAGAAGGAGAGTGAATTTTATCTCCTCTCTGAAGAAAGGGGACTCGATGCTTACATCCTCTGATGATATTAGAAGGGAGACAACTAGATTTTTCAAGGAAGTATCGAGATCAAGAGGGAGAGGGGGCTAGAGAATGGCTGCTTCAGTTTTCCCCCGGGTGGGAAGCATGGTAGTAGCAAGGCTAATTGAGGATATTTCAAAGTAGGAGGTGGTGGGGGCTATGGCTGGGCTAAATTCAGAGGGTTCTATGGGTCCAGATGGCTTCCAGGTTTTTCTCTACAACGAACTGTGTCCTGTGGTCAAATGGGATGTGATGAACATTATTAAAGAATTCCAAAGGGGCAACTCAGGCATTGAAGGAATCAACAAATCATATTTGTTTCTTTTACCAAACTGTCGTGGGGCAGAAACACTGGAAGACTTTAGACCAATTGTGTTATTGAACTCAATCTATCTCATCATTGGTAAAGTACTGGTGAATAGGTTGAAGCATGTCCTGGCTGATTTGATTAGTCCGGTGCAAGCTGCCTTTCTCCCTAACAGATCTTTACAAGAGTATTTCATCATGGCGCAAGAGATGATCTCAGGTTGGAAGAGGAGAAAGTGCAGGGCATTCATGTGGAAGGCTGATTTCAGTCGTGCATACAATTTGGTAGAATGGCCATACCTGTGGGAGATTTTCAAGAGGAGAGGATTCCCTCCCCAGTGGATTCAATGGGTGAAGAGGTGTATTGTCACATCTTCTTTCTCTCCTCTTGTCAACGGGAGACCTTGAGGAGTGTAGATCTAGCCGCAATGTGGGGTATGGCAGGGCTGTCCTATGTTCCCGCTTATCTTCAATTTGGTAGTTGACGCCATCACACATTTTAGTTTCAGGATGGCAGAGGCGGGCTTGGTCAGGGGATATTCACTTTCAAATTCTAGAGCCCTTGCATCTGTATTATAGTATGCCGATGACATGGTGTTTTCTTGTGGAAGGTGTGCTTTGTGAGGTGGAGTCTATAGCTACTATGATTAAAATATTTGGAGAGATTTCGACCTTGCAGCTGAATGGAGCAAAATATTTTTTGATCTGGTTTGGTATGGCTGATAGGGAATGTGAAGCGCTGTAAGCCACCTTGCATACACCACCGGCCATGCTTCTGGTAAGATACTTGGGCTTACCATTGAAAGATAAGAAGATGAAGAAGAGTGATTGGGCAGCTCTTTTTTAGAAGGTAACTGCCAAATTGGAATCATGGATTAGTATATTTTTGTCGAAGGGTGGATGGCTGATCTTGCTAAATTCAGTCATCACATCAATTCCGATCTTTTTTTTCTCGGTATTCAGACCACCAAAATCTATTTACAAGAGGCTTGGCATGATGAGGAAGCCTTTCTTCTGGAAGGGGGCAAAGTCAATAGGAAGGTTCCTACATCTGATGAAATGGCATCACCTATGTAGACCTCGGTCTATGGGAGGTACAGGTAACAGATCATTGAAAGAGTTCAACAACTCTTTGCTACTGAAGTGGCCGATTAAGCTAATAGTGGATGCTGACAAGATGTGGTCCCAATAAATCAAAGATTCATATGGTCCCTCGCAGGTGCAGGTGTGGAATAGGGCCCCTAGCCGACCCTCTCCATTTTGGTAGCTAGTCAGGAGGGCGATCCAGGACCATTGGTCAGAGTTTGCGCCTGAACTGGGTGATGGCAGAAGTTTACTATTCTGGGATGATGAATGGTCTAATCTGGGCAAGCTGTGGGAGGCATACCCAAGGGTCTTTGTGGCAGTAGGAGAAGGTAGGGTGCTGGTCAGAGATCTATGGGATGAGGAGAATGGCAGGTGGTTTTCTGCTGCCGCTGGTTCACCCGATGGTGGAAGCATGCAGACTGAACAGACATGGATGCTAGATGATCTGATGGCTTTCCAGCCTGCAGAAGGGGAGGATGGCTACCGATGGGAACATGGTTTATTTAATTCTACCAAGGCTCTACCAATGCCTATTGGAGGCTAATGGAGGTCTCGGTAGATACTCCCACTCTTGCAGACATCGATTGTGCTAAGATTTGGAAAATGAAAATCCCGCTTAAGCTTAAAATCTTCTGATGTCTTTGTAGAAGGGATGGGCTTATAACTAGCAATTTAAGGAGCAAAAGGCTGGGTGTCCCATAGTAGAATTGTCCACTGTGTGGATTTGACGTGGACAACAGGACGCACCTTTTCTCTTCTTGCTTGGTGACAGATTAGATTTGAGAGCAATATGTGGGGAGCCTTTGCCCACATGGGACGACCTCTAGAGGAAACTTGTGATGCCAAGGAAAAATCAACCGAAGATGGTGGCTGTTACGTGCTGTATATGGCGTGCTCGTAATGAGGGCGTTTTAAAGGGCGGTTCTATTTATGTGAGCGCTATTGTAAGGGAGTGTCGGGGGCATGTGAATGAGTGGTGTGACTCTATGTAATGGCATATGAAAGAGTGGTGTGGCTCTATGTAAATAAAATATATAATTATATAGCCATATATATGATCTTTACGAATATATAATTTATTTTGAAATAAGATAACATTTGGGTGCTCAAATCGAGGGCCAAATCATGCAAAATCACGTAGTTGCACTAGTTTAACAGCGTTGAGGGGCATTTAAATGGTGCCACATTAGAAGTTGATTGCCACCCACTCCACCATAAATTGAATTTGTTATGAGGGCTATCCAGCCGTTAAGAGCTCCCATCTTCCGAATGAAGTACACATCCTTTATATTGAGCATATGATCTGATTTAAGCATTGGTATGAAATGTATGTGCAATGCATGGCTGGGAGCAGTGCACTACGCGTGTGTTTGATTAGGCCCAGTAACAAACTATTAACTGGTTAAAATGCACCTAATTAAGCATTAGGGCGGCCCTAGTAGAGGTCTGGTCCCACCCTTACGGGTGTTGTGCATCCTTAGAAAAAGCTACCTGCAAATTAAACAAATTTTTAGTTAAAAGCTGATTTGAATCGTTTGTGAACCGATCTAAAGAGAAGAAAGAAATGAGTAAGTGAACTATGACTAAGTGTATAGGAGGAAAGGGCATCTGAAATTTGCTAGGTGCCTAAGAAATAGTGAGATAGAAGACATAGAAGAAAAAGAGAAGCCAAAATTTTTCTAAGTACCTATGAGCCCTAGTGTACAGAGTGTGTGTGTGTGGGTTTGTATATAGGTATGTATAAAGTATGTAATAAGTATAAGTAATAAACGTAGAGTATGTATACGAGTACATAGTAGTATTGTTTGAGCTAGTATGTATATAAATAAGATATAGTTTTAGTGACAGATATAGATGTTACTGTAAACATTAGTAGAGACCCCATTTTTACCTTACCTTATGTGTATAGTGCTTCTACGGTTATAGCGACACTTTTATACGTTACTATACATACATTATATGTTACTGTAGGTGTTAGTATATTAATTTAACTTAGCATAGTATATATTATTACTTATTATTGTATATATATCTATGTATTAGTATTATAAGTTGTAAATAAATAAAATAAAGTATTTCGTTATAGTTCTTGATGCTTGTTTGTGGATAAATGCTTGCAAGCATTGTAATTCATTCTTTTGTATATAATTGTTTCATTCTTTCATTAGTTGATTCATTTATTCATTGCTGTATATAAAATCAACCTTTTTGGAATTGAAGAATATTATTAGACTTAGAGAGTGATATATATCAATAACTATCTCTTAGTGAATGACCTCGAATAAACTAGTAAAAATTAAGTATATAAATAAAATTGACGTGACAACAGTTTGTATTTTTGACATATAATACAACATTGTTGTTTGAAAACCCCTTTTAGTACGAACTGGTAGTCAGTGACCACTGACCCTCCATGTTCTTTAGAGAGAAGCTAAGTGCACGAAAATGTGATATACACTATCAGCATCTCATGGCTATACAATGTGGGACTAAAGTCCCTATCTTCCTCACACGAATGCAGCTAGAGGTGAACTCCTTGAATCGGTGTGGTGGTTGCTGCTGCTTCTTTGAATCAAGAGCCTAGACCTCTTTGTGGATGCACTCTACAGCTCTTAGAGGTAGAAATGAAGTCAAAGATGGTCGAAAGTGGTTGGAATGCTATGGTTGAAGGCTACAGTGATAGGTGGAGACAACGAACACCTAGAAACATGAATATGGCCTTCTGGTCAAATTAGACTAGCTCATAGGTTTCATCGGCATTCGTGGAATGCGGTGGTGGCAGTATTTTGATGTGTGCAGGCATGAAAAGGGTTGATGGAGTTAGAGATGGTGTGCAGTGGAGGAGGTGCTCGACGGAGGTATATGGTGGATGAAATGCGGAATAAATAGAGGGGTTTGATGGCAAAGACAAGGCGAAGGTTGTGGAGGTGATGCGAGGCTATTTGGTGGTTTGTAGCTCTAGGGCAACCACGCTGAAGGTACGTTGGACATGGGGAAGATGATAGGAGAGAGAGGTGGTCGTTGGTTGAAATAGGATAGTAAGGAGCTGAGCCTAATCTAGAAAGGGAGAGGAAGAGTTTGGGAACCTAACTAGCAGATGAAATGGGAGAGATGGCACCGGCTTTGATTGGTTGGCATCAGAGATGGTGATGTCCTCTAGTGATGGAGCAACGACGAAGAAGGGGGCTTAGGAGCTCCTGATTTGTCCGTCAAGGAGAACAAGAGAGAGATGAAGATGATCCCACTGCTTATGGTATGTGGTAGTGGGCAAGGAAGACGGAGAAGGAGGTGCCGCCGAAGTTGCGGTGGAGGCGGCTGGAGAGAGGAATTTTGAAGAGTTTAAGGCCTTGACCAAGCTAAGGAGATCGGCATGAAGTTCAAAAGCTTTTATAGGAATGTTAGGTGAGCTCTAGATGAGGAAAGAGCTCTGATTGACTTGGGAATTAGGATACGAGGTACTCACAGATTTCATGGATTCGCTTGGTCAAATCAACACAATTTAGGAGTCAGAATCTATCACAAACGTTTCTTTGTCGTGTGAACACTAATCTCACTAATTTTAGTAAGATTTGGTGTTGACATGATCAGGTTTTGAAGTTGTCAAAGTCGGCCAGAAGGTCGGTTGACCTCTAATGGTAGCAGGGATGTTGTTGAAACGAAGATGATGAGGTTAGGTACCCATTTGAAAATATTTTTGAAAGTTAGGGGCTTTTTTGAAATAAATAGAGACTTAATGGAGCAAATTGCAAACTTGGTCAAGATGGACTCTAATTGGGCCAAAATTTTGGTACAAACCAAAATTTGGCCCAAGGAATCTAATGGTGAAGTCAGATTTTAGTTTTGATCACATTTTCTAGGCAATTTGTATGGAAACCCAAAGTAGGGCATAGTTCTATCTAATACTCTATTTAAGGTCAAAATAGGTTTAGATGATCAAACAAAGGATACCAAACCTCTTAGAATATTTTTCTATGAATTTTAAAAGGTTTATAAGAATTTTATCATGACCATAATCTCTTCAATTAAAGTGGGTTTGTAATTATGATTTTTTTTGCTGATGCAGTTCTCGTTTCTGTCTCTTTGGACCCAATTATTAGAATTTAATGCTCATTTGACCTTCAATTTACCCCTGACAAACCCCACGGTTAATCTAAATTCATGATGTGATGTTAAAACTATAGAATTAACCCTAATTTAATTTTTCCTCCTTAGAATGGATTTGGGTGGAATTATGTCTCTCAAGCGATTATGTACGAGCATTTACTAATTAATCCTGACTAAATAAAGCTAGTTATGGCTCATGATGTGTTACCATCATATCCCCATGCCTACCTTTTGCTAGTTCGTAGCAAAATCCTATGTAAGGAGTTGGATCTCAAGACCATGCTTTGATGTTCAGATGCCTGATTTGTGCCTCTCTAGAAATTAGATCAGAATGCTAACAATAGTCCTAGTGGTACTCAAGTATCAATCAAGATCCAAACCTAACCAGCTTTAGCCTAGGTCTACTGCAAAGGTTTCTAAGGCTCACAAAAACTTCCTAGAGGATCTTTGACCCCGGTGGTTAAAGCACCTGTGCATAGACCTATCATGTCCTGGTTCAGTTGGCTAGTGCATTTTCAGTAAGAGAGAGAGATTGAAGGATTTTTCATTTGGAGAGCTTTCCCTCTTTCCCTTTTATTTTTCCCTAAATCTAGCCTTAGATTGGCCCCCAACATGGTCTGTATCGGATTCCTTGTTCCTACCATCAATCCTCGAAGGGTCCCTGGCATTCGATGCTTTGGGATAGCACCGCCCATGGCAACGCCAAGAACCCTGGCTTCCGATACTTCGGGATAGTATCACCCTTAGCATTCTGTAGCTAAATTTAGCCTTTAGTAATCGACATTTCGGAATAATCCCACATGTGGCACTTGAACCAACATATGGTGCTTACATGCCCTCGGTAGGATATTTAGATATCCTAGGAGACGAGCATCGACGAAATGATAACTTATTTTGCATCTTTGAGAGGAATTTCCCACCTCACCGCATCGGG
Organism: Thalassia testudinum; assembly: GCA_037157565.1. Taxonomy (NCBI): domain Eukaryota; kingdom Viridiplantae; phylum Streptophyta; class Magnoliopsida; order Alismatales; family Hydrocharitaceae; genus Thalassia; species Thalassia testudinum. The sequence goes on from JAZHRO010000063.1 coordinate 17,159,829, forward strand.
AACTCGTCCAATCAATTTTGTGTTGTCGAGCTACTCCTGAGCAAGATCTTTGAGATGGCTTTTTAGAATAGAACCCTTTTGGAATTATTTCTTCATTAAGCGCACTAATCCTGACTAGTGTGTGCATTTTGGGTGCTTTGGTTACCAAATCCAACAAACCAAAGGGCAGGCGACATGGTCGAATAATCCCTAAGCCTTAAACCTACTACATTGGCTTCGCACTTTCCTCAACCTCTTGAGGACTAATCCAAATCTTAATGAATATGTGACTGTTTAAACCCTAAATCAAGCCCAAGAGGCCTAAGAACAACACTTTTACTAATCTCCTTTTCTCTAGAATTTCAAAGCTTAATCTTTCTTTTGATTAGGTCAAGAACTTAAGTAAATTCCATAATTAATTGCTATGACTATTAATTTTGTTTTTATTTTTGCTCCTTTTTTACATTTTATGTTTCCACCTCTTTTCCTCCTCAAGAAAGATTTGCAATCAATTTAGAAAATTTCCTCCCCTTTCTCCGTTCTTCTTTTTTCTTTCATCTTTTTTTTATTTTTTATTATTTTTGAATATGCATTTTTTTGTGAGAACCCATTAAAGAATTGAATTTCCATATGTTTGCACTTTAAGACCTCCCATGCCTATGTTTTGAAATGTCCTCATTGTAAACCAGGAGGGTACAAAGTTAGCTTTGTTCAAGGATTAGAATAGATCAAAGGGTAGGTGAACAGGTCAGGATGACTGTTGCAAATGATTTTAGGCTTTGGTACAAGTACTAAAGGTGGAGTCGGACGTTCTAAAGCTGAAATCAAAAGTGTAGTAGGACTGTAGCTAAGAAAGGATGATCAGAAGTGTCTTAGGTTTTTGGAATGACAGGTTGTCTGCTGTTAAGTGCTAAATTTAATGCCTTCAGCCGAGCAGAAGGTGGTCAAGGAGAAGGGGTTGTTAAATCAAAGGAATTTTGTAGAATAAGCACCTTGATAAGTAGCCTAGTTGGTCCAACCAGGTGCATGTTAAGGTCAACAGGTTGATGATGCAGACCAAACCCAATCAGTATGGTGGGTTGATGGATGTGAATTAGTAGATGTGGAGCTCACCAGATACTTTGTGGCTCGAAAAGATGTTGAAATGAAAATCCAGTTTTTGGCTGAATCGACTTTGCCTGATTAGAGTAGGGTCCTCAAAAGAAAATGGATCAGTGGAGAATGTAGGAACCCTATTGTTGAGATCAGAGAAGGATAAGCAGTGATTCTAGGTTAGATCAATGTCAGATTTTTTATTAAAAGATGGAGATGAATCATATGCAATTGGAAAAGAGAGAGGTGAATCAGAGTAGAAGTTGATTTCGGTGGTGAGTCAGGGTTGGGATCAGATTTTGGAAAGCTCTGGCTCTGTGATGGAAGATGTGGCTTTTTCAAAATCTAGGTGTGGAGAGGGCACTTCTAGAAATGATTCAAAGAAAGGTTCCTCTAGACAGTCCTCTTGATGCTCATTCAAATCAAATGTAAATGCCTAGAGAATGCTTATAGGATCATGGAACTTTGACTCAGTGAAAGATTCAAACTCTGGATTGTGGACACTCTTGGTACTCACTATTTCTAATTCCTACAAATCATAACATAATAATTCCAACTCAATTGAACGTGATTTCGAATCAATGATCTCAGGATAGGGACCATAGAATCAGAATCAAAGAAGGGGTCATGCATGCTGTGGTTCTAGACTGGCTCATACTTGTTAAGAAATAAAGGTTCTCCGAAATAGGAGCATGATTCGAAATTATCAGAAAATTTACAAAAACCAATTTCTGAACCTGATTCCATATTAGGATTTCCACCATAGGATAATCCATGATTAATTGAATCAACAACCTGACTTGGATCTAACCTAACCTCAAATTTCAAGATCAAAGAGGTGTCCTTTTTAGGCATAGGCTCGGCTTCTTAGCTGCTAGGGTAGACCCAATCAATTTCGAGCTCTTCCAACCCCACTATTTTTGTGTCATAAATCGATGTGACTTACAAAAAATAAATTTGTATGTCTGAGGAGTTTGGAGAGGTGTAATCATCAAATATTGGCCTAGAATCATGATCCAAATCTAAAATCTGATACTCTTCACATTGGGCCTCATGATCATCCCTAATAGAATTAGATCTAGATTCTAGGCTAGGGTTAGGAATTGGGTCACTAGAATCTGGACTTTGTTCTATTGGTATGTTAGAATCACTTTCGAGGATTACCCTTATAGGATAAGGTGCAGGAATTACATCCTCGAGAGGTTCTGACTCTAGCTCATTACAGGTGCTTGAGATTTCAAGGCATGATAGACTAGCTTATTAGCTCTCAAAGGTTAGTTCAGAATCAAGAGCACTTGCAATTGGATCCACCCAACCAACATCAAGATCAAGTATGTCAATCTCTGCAAAATTTGAATACGATTCCATTTGGGCTGGTGGTCCACAACAACCTCGATTTTCTAACCTGAGCTCTAGGAAATCATATTGATCCTCAATGTTGTTCAAAGATGTCTCATCAACTTCTGAGTATTGATAAGGGTATTTTTTTATCAATGGCTTATTGTAATGTGTTTAGCATATACCCACGTTTCCCAATGAGACCCTAGTGTATCTCTCAAAGTAGTGGATTTGACGAACATTGTATGTACTCAGTATTGTGTAGTCTCCACAATTCATTGTATTATGATAAAAGATCATCCCAAGTTGAACCCTGTATCATTTGTGTAAATATCATTCCAACATGGTTCGTAATGTGGGTTGTTGTTTCTGGTACATTAGTCTGAATGTGCCTAGATGGATCTGATGTTTGGTAATACTCATCATGATGTCTAAGAGCAGCCTCGATCATCTTTTCTTTCATGCTCATTTGGGATTCAGGTTTTCTAAATAGTCTTCCAAAATTGTCAGGTTGCATTTTCAAACCAAGTGGTGGATCAAGATGTGGAATCAATTTAGGTTCAGATTGATTTGATTAGATCATATCAGAAATCCCACAGAAGATCAACTCTAATGGAGGCCTCTAGGTCAAAAACCTAGGGACCGTTCCTGTGTATGTGCTCTATAGAAATAGATGAGGGTCTAGATGTGAATTGGATCTAATCATGGCACCCAAAGATTTTTGTATGACTAAGGCTACTTTGTGGCAGTCACACACCCGAGAATTACTTGGGCAGCCAGGAAGGGAGAGCCCCACAAAGACCCCTACATGTAGAGCGTCCCACTGGTTACAGGGTTTCCCCCACCCGACCTTCCTTGTCATTGCGGTTCTACGTAGATCAGAATGTATGAATTGAGACCTTGAGTCTACCAATTTTAGTCCTAATTTGTTCCTTGACTTTCCCTTGATTTTGAAGTTGATTCGATTTGTGACTTAATTTGGAGATTGATTGGCCCACAAAGTTGACCAAATTCTCCTAACCTGCCCTAAAGATGGAGGATGAAATTTGGGTCAAGACCCAAAAATTCACCTTGAATTGACTCAGGTTATTAGGTCCAAAATTTTAGGGTTCAAGTGAATTTAGAGCCTAATTTAAGGGTTTCCTTGGATAGATCTTTTCGAACAAGGGCATGGCTAGCACACAAATGCTGGAAGATTAGTTTCTTTTAATGCATGCAAGTGTGAACTAACACCTAAAAACACTAAAGTGGAAACCTTAATTGGCTTTATTTTAAGTCTAATTTGATTTGAAATGTAACACCTTAGACTCAAACAAGAAAGTGACTAGTCTAAGATGTTTAAAATTTAATAATAAATACTTAGTAGGTATAGGAAATCAGGATGGGGAATCTCTAATCAAATCAAGTCAATCTTCAGTTAGATATCAAGCAAGTTTGTAAATCAAGAAAATATTTCCTTTGAATGATAATTACTAGAAAAGTAAGGCAAGTGAATCCAAATTCAATTGTTTCCTTCTTCTTTTCCCAAGATAAAGAGATTGATTAGGGAAGAAGAGAAATTTTAGCTACCCTTGGAGTGGTTGATTGTGTGGAACATCTTCTGATGTACCATGCAAGATCACAGTAAAATAGATAAAGGCAAGTTAGTGCTCAAATGAATCAAGAAAGATAAAACTAGTGGTGAATTGCACGTTGCTTGTTGAATGGGCTATTCAGGAGATTAAAGTGTTTCTTTGTAGTAAAGTCTCCTAAATCACTCAATCAACAAATACAATTTATAACTCGAATACATGTCCGACGTCGAACACAGGGAGCAAAATGTTGCATTCACACACTAATCTTAATCATAAAATAAACGAGCACAATAATTAAGCCAATAATGATATTCAAGGAAGAATAATTACTCAAGAATTGATCATCCATGTATAACATGAGTTTAATATAGCAAAAAGAACAGAAATAATACCAAAAATTGGTGATTTAAGTCACCTTTTAGATCCACATTTAAGCATGTATCTTAACCATAGTACTTAAATTATTGAATAGTAATTCAAATAATGCCACAATGTTCTCGACTTAATAGATCTGTCCTTCCTTTTCTTCAAATGCAAAGCCTCTCTCTCTCTCTTTCTTCTTCTTCTATCTTCAGCATGAGGGGCTCTTCTTTTCTTCTCAAGCCTTTTCTTCTCTTCACACACAAGGGCTACGCAACCTTTGAAATTTGGCTAAGTGTCACACAGGGACACTTCCTCAGAGAGCAAAACCCCCCTTCCTGTGCTCTCTATCCTTTTCTCTCTTCTCCTCTCTCTCTCTTAGATGGTCGGGTAATCGAATCATGCACACCTAGGTCCAAGGCTACTGGCGTGGGTAGTAGCCATGGAGTGTATAGGTTAGGTCGGGTCGGGTCAGGTCGAGTGAGCGTGAGCGAGTGAGTGGGGACCTTACTCCCCGTGTGTTGAGGCGAACAACTCTATTCAAAAATTCAATTTATGTGTAGCTATTGGTCTTTCTCCCACCTATGTGGGAATAAACTAGCCCTCCTCGTCCCGTGTGGCTGCAGATGGTTGAAGCTCCAAATGCACATACTCTCGTGGCTAGAACTTTAAATTGAGGATCAAAATGACTTCCTGGGGCTATTCCGCTCTGCCTAAAGCTAAGACCTGAAGCTTTCGATGCTTGGAGCTCAAAGAATGAAGGCTGTGATGGTGGAGGTGGTGGAGCTCTGGCATAGAACCTGAGAACATGAAATAAGGCCTTGTGGCCGCATTAGAACATCGCAGAAGCTTCACCTGGTCTTGGCGAAGGTGACGGTGGTGGTAGCATGTCGTGAAAAGGTGTGAAGTGGCCGGATGGAGGTGGAGATGGTTGCGTGAAGATGGGTTGTTTGGTGAGGGGATTTGATGGATGGATCAGCGAAATAAGAGAAGGCTTTTGATTGAGGTAGTACGACTGAGCTTTTGGGAGTTGTTGAGGGGTGGGTGGCAGTCTGTGGCGGTGGCACGAGCTCACCGGAGCTCAGCCGGTTATGGAGAAGACAAAAGGGGAGACAGTTGAATAGTGGTCGAATTGAATTAGGAAGGGTTGGAATGAAGTCTAGAGTGGAAGGGGAGGCTAAGGACATAACTAAGGGACGAGGAGGAAGGATATCCACGATGACTTTGATTGGCCGATGCCAGAGGGGAGGAACTCTCCTTTTAGGTGAACGGTGGCGAGGAGAGGGGAAGATGGCACCCGCTATGACTGGCGAGGCACGGTGGAAGATCCAGAAGGTCACTATGCTTCTAATTTGGCCATTGGAGGAATGGAGGAGGGAGTTGAAGAAGGTCCATTGGAGCACAGGTCGGAGGAGGCTGGAGATAGGGATTTGAAGAGGTTTCTGGCCCAAAACGTAGCTATGGAGGTGTGGTTTTCATCATAGTTCCATTTATAGGCCTTGGGGAGGAGTTTCAAACTTCAAAACCAAGCTTGTAACCCCATGCTTTTCATGCAAATAGGACATGTGAAGCTTCGAAAGGTTCGCATGAGGATTTGGGGCCAAGTTAGGATTCATGGAAGGTCTCGTTTGGAAGGGAATTCCTCAAGGAATCTCCCTTTCAATTTTAGGAGTGATCGATTGAGAATCGAGCAAGAAATCCTCGCTTGAAACTCAACAGTGAAGGTTTGACCTTCCAAAAATGGTGTGAGGACCTTTCTACAAGGTATGACGGTAAAGTTAGGGACCTAATTATAATTATTTTGAAAGTTAGGGGCATATATGTGACAGAAAAGAGTTAGACGTGATTGATTGGGCCTAAATTTTGGTACAAACCTAATTTGGACCCAAGGAATCTGATGGTGAAGTAGGATTTAGGTGTTGACTAAGTTTGATTGGGTAAATTGTATAGAAACCCAAATTAGTGTAATTATTTATCTGAGACTCTATTTTAGGTCAAATTAGGTTTCAATGGTCAAATCAATGATGCCAAATCATAGAGAATATTTTCTTAGTTTTTTAGAGGGTTTGGGTCAATTTTATCCTGACTAGAACCTCAGTGAATTAAGTGGGTCTGTTTTTGGTTTTCAGATGTCATTTAATTCTTGTAATGCATGAAAACCCGTTTCTATCTGCACGGACCCTCTTGTTAGACTTTAATGCATATTTGCCCTTTAATAAATCCTTGAGGAAACTTGTGGTAGTTCTGCATTCGTGGTATGATGGTAAAATTGTAGTTTTAGCCCTGGTTTCATGTTAAACTCTCAGAAAGGATGTACAGTGAATTACGATCCTTTAGCTGTTATGTAGGGGCATTTGTTAATGGAATATGACTAATTAAAGCTAGATATGGTTGATGTTGATGTTATCATCATACCCCCATGCCTAACTTTTTCTAGTCCCTTAGTAACATCTTATGAAATGAACTTGATTTCTAGACCATGCTTTGAAGCTTAAAAGTCCTAATTGTTTCTTCCTTTTAGAAATTAGGTCAAGATGCTAAAAGTAGGCCTAGAGGTACTTAAGTACCAATAAGGATCCAGAGCTGACCAGCTTTAGCCTTAGTCTGCCACGAAGGTTTCTAAGGCCAACAGAAACTAACCTAAGGTTCATTGGACCCAGTGGTTAAAGCACTTGTGCTTGTAACATGGTTAGTCTAGGTTCATTTTGGAGAGAGGGATAGAAGAATATTTTTCATTTTTGAAGATCTCTGTCTCTTGTTCTTGATTATTACTAGCTTTGAATTGGCTCGAAAACATGGTTTATATCGGACTCCTTGTTTCCACCATTAATCCTCACAGGGTCCTTGGCAATCGATGCTTTGGGATAGCACTACCCATGGCAATCCCCAGAACCCTAGATTTTGACACTTCGAGATAGTGCCTCCCATGGCATTCTATAGCTAAATTCAGACTTTGGCAATCGAGATTTCAAAGTAATCCTAGCCATGGAACCTGAATCAGCACAAGGTGCATACGTTCCCCTAGTAAGATATTTAGATATCCTAGGAGACAAGCATCGAGGAGATGGTATGTTATTGAACATCTTCGAGGGGAATTTCCCACCTCTCCTCATCGGGAACTCTTCCAAATCAACTTGTGTTGATAAGCTGCTCCTAATCTAGGTAGCTTTTTAAGAACAGAGCTTTTGCGTGATTTTGATTATTAAGCACACTGAACCAGACTTCTGTGCAGATTAGGGTGCTTACGTTATCAACTCCTGCAAACCAGAGGTCAGTTAACGAAGCCGAATAATCCCTAAGACTTAGACCTAATACATAAGCTTTGCATTTTCCTCAACCTCTTAAGGACTATCCAGATCTTAACCGAAACGTGAATTTTTAAGCCCTAAAACAAGCCCAAGAGGCCTAAGATCAATACTCATACTAATCTCTTTGTGTTTCTATTCTTCTAGGACTTAATTTTCTTTTCTTTTGATTTGGTTCTGAACTTTAGTAGATTCCATAATCTTTTACTAATGACTTATCCTTTTTTGTTACAAATTGTTGCTCCTTTTAGCATTTGAATCACTTCCTCATTTCCTCAAAAATGATATATAATTAATTTTCTAAAAATTTCCTCCCCTTTCTCCATTCTTTTGATTCTTTTTCATTTTTTTTTTGTGAGAACCCTATAGAAACTTAAATTTTTATATGTTTAGACTTTAACACCCCACCATGCCTAAGTTTTGTAATGTCCTCAAAGTAAATTGGAGTGTATGAAATCATTTTAGGTTCAAGGATTAGAATAGGGTTAAAACGGTGGGTAGATGGGTCAGGATGACTATTGCGGACGATTTCAAGCTCTAGAACATGTATGAGAGGTGGAGTCAACTGCTCTAAAACATAACTCAGAGTGCAGTAGACGTGAATCTCAAAAGGATACTAAAAATGGTCTCGGGTTTTTGAAATGACGGGTTGCCTCCCGTTAAGTACTAAATTCAATGCCTTCAGCCGAGCAGAAAGTGGTCATGGTGGAGTGGTCAAATTAGATGAATTTTGTTGAACAAGCACCTTGATCAAAAGCCTGGTTAGCCTAACCAGGTGCTTGTTCAGATCTACAGGCTGATGATGCAGTCCAAACCCAATCAGTCTGGTGGGTTAATGAGTATGGATCAGGAGATATGGTGCCCACCAGATACTTTGTGACTCAGAAGGATGTGGAAATGAAAATCTAGGGTTTGGCTAATTCGATTTAGCCTGGTCAGAGTAGGGATCCTTAAATGGAAAAGAGTCAGTGGAGGATGTAGGAACCCTACAAGAGTGGTCAGAGAAGGATGGGATGTGATTAGTAGTCTGATCGAAGTCCAAAACCCAATTATCAGATGGAGGAGAATCGTATGGGACCGGATCAATGAGAGGAGAATTAGAATAGAATTGATTCCAGTTGTGGGCCGAGGCTGTGATCGGATTTGGGAGGGTTCTGTATGTGCTGCAGAAGAGGTGGCTTCAAAGAGAATTGTGTGCGAGGTCTCCTCTAGAAAAGGTTGAAAGGTAGATATATTGAGAGGCTCCTCATAGAGCCCGTCAAATCAACTGTAAAGGCCTGAAGAGTGTTTATAGGATCATGAAAATCGGAGTCAAGAAAAGATTCAAACTTTAGATTGTAGGCATTCTCGGTACTCGTTGTTTCTGAATCCTGTAGATCATTATGGAATGATTCCAATTCAATGGAACCCTATTTTGAATCGATGATCTCGGGATTAGGGACCATAGAGTCAGAGTCAAAGATTGGGTTGTGGATGCTGAGGTTGTAATTAGCTCATAGTAGTCAGGAAACAAAGATTCTCCAAAATCAGAGTAAGATTCGAAATCGTCGGAGAACTTACGACGATTATGTTCTGGACCTGATTCCAGAATGGACATTCCACCATAGAATGAATCGAGATATGGAGAAGCAACAACCTAACTTAGATCTAACCTGAACTCAGGGTCCGAACTCAAAAAAGTGTCACTATTAGGCATGGGCTTGGGTTCTTGGCTCCTAGGAGAGACCCAATCGTACACCAACTCTTCCAGCTCCTCGATTTTTGTGTCATAAATTGGCATGATTTTCGACAAATTGATCCGTATCTCAGACGAGTTTGGAGAGGTGTAGTCATCAAACATAGGCCCAGAATCGTAGTTCAACTCGAAAATCTGAGTCTCATCACATGGGGCCTCATAATTATCCCAAATAGGCTCGAATCTAGATTCTAGGTTTAAGGTAGGGTTTGGAACACTAAAATCTAGGCTGGGCTCTATCGGGATGTCAGAATCATCCTCAAGAATTACCTTAACAAGATAAGACTCGGGATACATTCACGAGGAGTTTTGTTTTAAGCATCACTATTGGTGTCTGGGAATTCAAAGCTAGGCAAACTAGGTTCTCGTATCTCTAAGGCTAGCTCTGAATCGGGAACACCTGCAATTGGATATTCCCACCCCAACTCAAGATTAGGTGTATTAGTCTGCACATAAGTTCAGTCATATTCCATCTGGATTGGGGATCCACAACAACCTTGATTCTCGAACTCGGGATATGGGAAATCAGACTGATCCTCGGTCTTATTCCAAGATGTTTTGCTACATGCTTGGGGAATGTATGGGTATTTTTTATCGATAATCTATTTCAACAATTTTATCATCTCTTCCCATTTCTCAACGTCATCTTGGTGTCTTTCCTAAAGTACAAGATTTGTCAGACATTAGAGATATTCAAAGTTATGTAATTTCTCTAATTCAATATATCCTGTCATGAGAATATCTCTGGTTGATCCATTTGTTATTTGTGTCAATATTAATTGAGCACAATTTGTAATAAAGGCTATTATTTCTGTGATATTAACCTGAATCATGCTGGCTAGATTCGAGACTTTGTCATCAACTCCATAATATTTCAAAGCAACCTCAATCATTCTATCTCTCAAGAACATTAGGGGTTGAGATTTCTTAAATGGTCTTCCCAAATTGCCAAGCTACATCTTCAAATGAAGGATGTAGAACCGAACTATGGATTCCAATTGAAATTGATCAAATTTGAAAAGAAATTCCCAAGAAGATTTAATATGGTCTCTTAGGTTAAAAACCTAAAGACCTTCCTATTTGTGCTCTAGTGAAAAGATGAGGGAGTGGATATGAATTGGACCCAATCAAGATATCCAAAGATTTTTGGATGACTATAGAGGTTTGGGGCGGATGATACCCCTAGATCAGAAAAGTTGTCCACCTGAGAATTACGTAGGCAACCAGGAAGCGAGAAGAGTCCCTCAAAGTCCCCTACATGGTAGAGCGTGCCCACAGGTTACAAGGTTTCCCCCACCCGACCTTCCTTGTCACCGCGGATCCAGGTAGACTAGAATGGATAACTTGACCTCTTAAGTCTACCAGTTCTTAGTCCTAATTTGTGCCTTTAATTCCACTTGATTATAAGTTAATTTGACTCATGACCTAATTTAGACGTTGGTTGGCCCACAAAGTCGACCAACTTCACTTGACCTACCCTAAAGATGACAGAATGCAATCTTGGTCACGGCATAGAAATCACCCTGGATGACTCTCAGTTTATTAGGTCCACGATTTTAGGGTTCAAGTGATTTTAGAGCTTGATTTTTTTTTATGGTTTTCCTGATTAGGTCTTTTCAAACAAGGGCTTAGGTAGCACACAACTACTGGAGGGTTTATTTCCTTTTATGCCGGAACATGTGAACTAGCACTTCAAACCCTAGTGTTGAAACCCTAATTAGTTCTATTTCAAGTCCAATTTAATTTCAAAATGTACACCTAGGACTTCAAATATTATAGTGAGTAGTCCAAGGTGATTTTAGAAATTAAGCGTAGTCCCTAATAGTTACAAGCAATTTGGGTAGGGAATTCTAAACAGAATTGCTTCAAGCCTCAAGCACATGAAAATTTTTCGTAAATCAGGAAATTACCTTCTTTAAATGATGATTTACTATGAAATAAAGAAAATTAATCCAAATTGATTGTTTCCTTATTATCTTCCATAGATTAGGAGGCTAATTAGGGAAGAATCAGAAATTACCTACCGCAAGAGTGGCTGATTTGTGTGGAAGATCTCCTCATGAAGCACCTCACAAAATCACAAGAAAATAGATAGGGCAAGTTAGTTCTCAAATATAAGCAGATAAAGTAAAGAAAAGCAGTGAATTATGCATTGCTCCCCAGCAATGGTGCCAAAATGTTGAACGGGCTGTTCAGGAGATTAAAGTGTCTCGTTGTAGTAAAGTCTCCTAAATTGCCCAATCAACAAATATAATTTATAACTCGAATATAAGTCTGAGGTTGAATACAGGGAGCAAAATGTTGCATTCACGCACCAATCTCAATCATAATTTAAATGAGCATAATAATTATGTGAATAATGATATTCAAGGAAGAATAATTATTCAAGGATTGGTCATCAATGTATAACATGAGTTTGACATAGCAAAAAGAATAGAAATAATCCTAAAAAGTGGTGATTTAAATGACCTTTTAGATCCACATTTAAGCATGTATCTTAACCATAGTACTTAAATTATTGAATAGTAATTCAAATAATGCCATAGTGTTCTCGACTTAATAAATCCTTCCTTCTTTTTCTTCAAATGCAGAGCCTCTCTCTATCTCTCTCTCTTTCATCATTTTCTTCCTTCTTCAACAATGAGGGGCTCTTTTTTTCTTCTCAAGCCTTCTCTTCTCTTCATACACAAGGGCTATGCACCCTTTGAATTTTGGCTAAGTGTCGCACAGGGACACTTCCTCAGAGTCCAAAACTCCCCACCCCCGTGCCCTCTCACTTTTTCTCTCTTCTCCTGCCTCTCTCTTAGATGGTCATGTAATCGGATCACGTGCACTTGGGCCCAGGGCTACCAGCGTGGGCAGTAGCCAAGGAGTGTATAGGTTAGGTTGGGTTGGGTTGGGTCGAGTGAGCAAGAGCGGGTGAGCGGGGACCTCACCCCCAGTGTCCTGAGGCGAACAACTCTATTCAGAAAATCAATTTATGTGTAGCTGTTGGTCTTTCTCCCACAAATGTGGGACTAAACCAGCCCTCCTCATCGCATGCAGCTGTAGATGGCTGAAGCTCCAATTAAACAAGCTCTTGCGACTGGAACCTTCAATTGAGGACTGGGAGGACTTCCTGGGGCTATTTTTCTCTACCTGAAGCTTTCGATGCCTAGAGCTCGATGAACGAAGGCGTTGATGGTGGAGGTGGCAGAGCTCTGGTGTAGAACCTGAGAACATGAACTAAGGCATTGCGGCCACATTAAAACATCTTAGAAGCTTCACCTGGTCTTGATGCGGGTGACGGTGGTGATAGCATGTCGTGAAAGGGCGTGAAGTGGCTGGACAAAGGCGGAGATGGTTGCATGAACGTGGGCTGTTTAGTGAGGGGATTGGGTGGATGGATTGGTGAAATAAGACAGGGCTTTTGATGGAGGAAGTACAGTGGAGCTTTTGGGAGTTGTGGCGAGGCAGATGGTGGTTTTTGGTGGTGGCGTGAGCTCACCGGAGCTTGATCAGTTGTGGGGAAGACGGTAGGGGAGACGGTGTAATAGTGGTTGAATTGAATTAGGAAGGGTTGGAATGAAGTCTAGAGAGGAATGAGAGGCTAAAGACCTAGCTAAGGGATGAAGAGGAAGGAGATCCGTACCAGCTTTCATTGGCCAGTATTGGAGGGGTGATTACATAGCAAAAATACACCAGTAATTATGCCATCTTGTGTTATTTCCTAGCACTGCCATTGTATCTTATGTAAGTATAGTTGCATTTGTAAATTAAAACATGCATCCGTTTATTAAGAGGGGAGGAGTATGCAAATAATTGGCCATTTAATTAACATCTTCATCAAGGGTTGCATTACAATTTCACCATCTTCATTTTTTTTATTTTGACTTTGAAATTCTTCTTCCTCGCATGGTTTAGGGCATGGGGCATTCACCTCTTCGCGCCACTCCTCTACCAGCAGCATGGCTGGACATGCAACACTTGTAGCATGTTTGTGGCAAGCTCCTTCTTTAAAAAGCCTTGCCCTCTCCCTTGCGCAATGGGGGCCTCAACACACACCACCTTCAGACACTGTCCTCCACTGTCAGGCCAACCTCCTCCCCTCTCCCTCTCCCTACGTAGTATCTCTTCTCCCTGAAGAGACACACTGCAGGCAGGAGAAAGCTCACAGTGGTCCCACAACCACCACTGTGAGTTCCACCACCGCCCAGCATGGTGGTTTCACCTTCTGTTTTCATCACTGGAAGCTCTCACCACCATTGCGAAAGCTTCAAGGTCGGAAGCTCCAGCAGCAGCAACAACCCCTAGAAGCAGTGCAGGCCATCGCGTGCATGCCAGCAGACCTCTGCAAGCTCTCCACGTGCTCACGCAGGTGCTTCCCAGCGCGCCTACGCATGCAGAACCGACGCTACCGGTCGCCCGCTCCTGCACGGCACTGTAGCAACTGTTCCCGCCTCTCAGCGGGACACTGTAGCCACCAGCTTGTTTCTCACTTAGCCGGTGGCACAACGCTCCCTCTCCTCGCCCTCAACCCGATCCAGCCAATCGCCTGCATTTGCGCCCGTGCCTGCACCAGAATGCAGTGTTGTGCGCTGCTCTACGCAGTGTACTGCGTTGCACTCCTGGATCCGCCAGCACGCGAAGACAGCAAGCGTGTTCCCTCCAGCGCTCGCGTGAAGCGCTTGTGTGCCTGCACGTGCTCCTGCGAGACTACACGGTGGACGCTTCTGCCAGTTGACTTAAACTGCTCCCACTCTCTCACAGTCACCCACCAGTACGCGCACACACACACTTACTTGTACACACTCACGTGTACTCTCTCACACACACTTGTACACACACACACCCTTATAAACTCACATCTACGCACATATGTATGTATATATATATCCACTCACATATATACATAAATATATATATACATATATATATGTATATATATCTATATATATCTATATACATGATACTTATACAAAGATATCTATATACATACATACATATACATATCTTTATACATATATTACTATATATATATATTTATTTATAAATATATATATATATATACATATAGATATATATTTACATATCTATTTACATACATAACTACATATATACCTATATAGTTTTAACCTTATCTGTATATCTACATACATATATATATATCTTTACATACACATCACCTACCTACATCCATATGCCCTTGCACTAGTCACTCCACCACACATTATATCATGGGAATATCTGTACCAGTTGCTGATATTCCCCGATACCCGCATAAAGCAAGCGCCTCCACACACACTCCTACACATCCGTCCCACACTCTACGCAGCACTTTGTCTTGTTGGTTGCGTCTTACTAGACGTGGACCAACTCGATACTGTGCTACATGCCATTTCCACTTCCACCTCCACCCCTATATATATACTATATACATATATACATATATAGAGACTGTATTTATTATCGAAAGCTATGTATTCCTTTCTCTACAAGCAACCTATCTAGTTTTTTTATTTCTCTTTCATTTCCTTCTATTTAAAAAGATAAAAAAAATTGTAAAAGAGAAAAGATAATCCTTGTCTTATAGGTACTTGATCTTGCGAATAGCAAGACTAGTTTTTTGGAAAACCCCAAGTTGGCTCAAAGCCAAGAACAATTTGATTTTGAGGGTGTGCCTCAAGGATAATATTATCAACAAAAAATCATTAATAGAAAAAAAAATAACAAAAACATAATAAATGCATGGAATTGATACATTCTAGGAAAGGCATAGAAACTTATTCACCTTTAATTCCTGCCTCCCTGAGATCAACCCTGGGCCTAAAAGTGACCAAGATAAAATTAAGTAGGCCAAGTTAAAAAACTTTTGTGAAAGATGGTTAGACTCAATTTAGGTTAACCCACTATACTAATTTCAATGATAATTTCACCATATTAACATAACCTATTCGAGATCTACCACGCTTTTTCTGGCGCCGTTGCCAGGGAGGTGCGCATTGAGGTAAGTTTCTACTCCATTCCTTTGATTTTCTCTTCTCACATCCTTTTCTTCACAGGTGTTTTTGTTTGCTGGTGTATAGGTAAACCAGTTTCAAGGAGGAGGCAAGCAGAGGAAGTCGAAGACTTGGGTAGATCCAAGGGGTAACGAGAGCATGAAGTCACCGGCGCTGCACTGGAGCTTCGCCCATGTTGCTGAAAAGGTAGGTCTCTCCCTCTATTAGCAACGTAGGTTAACTTGTCACCAAGATAAAAAAAAAACTTAAAAACACTTGGGATTTCTTGGGGCAAGTGGATTAAGAAAAGAACACTTGCTTGATTGTCTGGTATCACCCCCACCACCTTGGGATTTCCTACCAAACATCGCATAACGAAGATCCAAGAATCTTGATTCTTGATTCCTTCATCGTGTGAAGTGTTCTTTGAGGCAAGATTAAATAGATTGATTGCCATCCCTCCTTGCCTCATTTTATCCGCAATTCGGGATCACATTTTTGGTGGGGAGACTTGGAATTGAGTTGATTCCAACCCCACCATGACCTCTCACGTGCCTTAGATTTGATCTCCAATATTTCAACCCCAACATTTTGATTTTCTCTACAATATTTAGTGGTTGAGCCTTGTGTGTGGAATGTCATTTTTGGTGATTGGGAGCACTTGAATTGAAGTGCTTTGGCTTCCTTTCACACTAACTTAAAATTGACTCGTGCATCTACACATAGAAATTTCCACCTAGGGAAGCCCATTGCATTTTTAGCATGCATTAACCAACTCACATTGAAGAAGGGCTTGTTGGGCATAGAAGAACTTGTATTTTCCCAAAACCCGGAGATTGGTTGAATTGGTAACTCAGCAAAATCTTAAAATCCATACTACCTAAGGCTGAACTTCTAAAAATCATTCACCAACTAAAACTTCAATTCGGGGAGATTTCCTCATTGCATGCTTGGTTTACACACTTTCTAAAATCAACGCACTTGGGCATTACCCGTAGACAACGCCCTTCACATTTTTGAAGCACTTGATCCTAAGCCTCTAATTAAAACTGGTGGCAACTTAACCCTTATTAAGGATTGGAGGTATAACTACCTGCGTGTAGCGCCTACGTGCTGGTGCGGGTTCCCGCGTGCTATCGGGTGTCTAAGACTGGGGCAAACGGCCTTTCAATCTGGCTCGGTGGTTCTGCAGTGCTCGCATTTGGTTCCGTAGGTTGTGATCGTAGGTAACTTAGATCTTTAGGTCTAAGGGCACATTGTAGAGGTTAGGACTTTGATTGCCTTGATTTGTCATCAAGTTTACCTTTGCAGCATCATTTCTCTCATCCCCTTTTCCCTTCTTATCTTCCCAATTCTTCCAGCGGTAGTGCATGTTTGGGAGGAGGTCACAAAACCCTGAATTGTTTGAATTGCTTGATAATTATAGAAGGAAAGAAATCGAATCATCATCATCCTCTGCAAACATGGCTGCACGCCCACCCCCAAATCTCGAGGGAGGAAACCACCCCCAAGCCCAAATGGAAATGTATAATGAACAGATTGAAGCCATTAGGGAAACCTTGGAGGAAATACAGAACCCTCCTGAATAGGAGGACCCTAGGTCTCTTAGCTCTTATCAAAATCCCACTGCTACAGAGACCATAGGACAAATTCGGGTCCCCATGGGCGGGGACGATTTTGAACTGAAACCCAACGTAATTGGCCAAATAAACTTTCACTTCCATTGTCTTGCAAGTCAAGATCCTTTTCTCCATTTGGAAGACCTAACCTGATTGGCTGAAATGGTTAAACCAAGAAACATCAGGTTATCAATTTTCCTCATGAAAATGTTCCCATTTTCATTGCAGGATAATGCGTCGCGATGGTTATGCACACTTGGAAGAACCATCCATTTTTGGGAAGAGATGCGAACAACATTTCTCAAGAAATTCTTCCCAATCGGGCGGACCAATGCACTTCGCCGTGCTATAACTTCCTTTACGCAACAAAACGGCGAACAGTTTCATGAGGCTTGGGAGAGGTATAATGACCTCCTCTGGAAGTGTCCACACCATGGTCTGCCTAAGTGGCATATAGCCCAGATTTTCTATTATGGGCTAAATAAGACTTTGAAGCAGATTCCTGATGCTTCCTGCGGAGGGAATTTCATGAATAAAGACGAGAACGGTGCATTCAAATTATTTGAAAACATGAGTGAAAAATCAATGAACAATGCTCCATTATCGTTTTTAATCATAACAGGCTGCCCCGTAATGTTCACGAAGTTGACATAGGACCCTCCCATTCATCCACTGATCTTAGCCTTATTGCACAAAAATTGGATGAAGTCTCCGTCTTGCATAAGAAGTTGGACGAGCTTCTGGCCAATCTCGCCCGTTCTATGGCAAACACCCCCACCTCACCACTTCGTCACAATCCCAATCCTTCCAATTCTAGGCTTATCCCCAAAAGCCCAGTGAGATCTTCCTTACCAAGCGTCACGCCGAGCGATTCGGTAAGTCATGTGGATCTGGCTTCTGCAAGCCAGTATTTTGACACGGAGGACCAAGCCACCGTGTGCTCGGATTCATATTTACATGCGGACATGTCTTCTGGCTTAGAAGATGCTTGCGCCCTGCGGAACAACCCGTTCTCTGCTACTTATAACCTAGGGTGGCGAAATTATCCTAATTTCATATGGTCCAATAACCAGCAGCGCTAAAACCCCATGAGTGGGCCAATGCGACCATCCGCACTCGTCATCCCAAGGGCCCAGTCTAATCGTGTGGCGAATCCACCATCGGGTCCTTGCATACCGCAAATAGAGCAAGCATCAAGTCCTCTTAACAAACTGATGCGAATGATGATGGAAATGTCTAAACGCCATGAAGAGAACATGACCTCTCTTTAGCACCAATTGGCACAGTAGAATGCTGAGATCAGTCAACTATGCATGGCAACTAGATCTCAGGGCACTCTACAAGCCTAACCAGTTCCCAACCAGCGAAATTTTGTACCCCGTGGTCCGCAACCATAGGTACAACCTTCTCAGGAGCAGGTTCATCAGATTCTGCAGGCTCCGAGCATTCCATCGAGATTACAGGCTAATCCCACAGCAGTACCACACCCTTATGTCCCTATTGTGAACCTGCCTCCGCCTTATGATCCCACTGGACCCGCGACGTCCAATGCGATTACTACGAGGAGTGGTAAGAAAACTTTCGATCCGCCTCGACCTGATCCTAGCCCATTGACTGTTCGATCTTTCGCTTTTAAGTCGTTTGTAGTTTAATGTGGTGGAAAAATCGATTAATCAATTTTTAACAAGAAATAACCACTCGGAGAGGAGTGGGTCGTATCCACAAGGAGGCAATAACGTATTAAAATTTACGCCACTTAAAAATGTTTGTTCGTAGTCAATTTGGACAAGAACCAAGCCAAGATTGCCTTTAGATTAAGGTTTAAGCAAGAAACAATGCTGAAATGGCAATTATGAGAAATTACAGGATATTTTCCGCAATGCAGAGTCAATAGAATATGATTAAAATGTGGCAATGGCAGAAAATGTAAATTTTAATTAACGTTTTACTGTAGCAAAACAGGGAAATTTTTCCCCGTTGTCATGCGCGACGAGGAGCCGATGGCTGGGCGCGGGAAGCTCGGAGGAGGTCCCATGGATCAAGGGCTTCGAATCGGTGGTGGCGGCGAGTTGCGCGGCGGTTGGAGGTGGCCGGATGAGCTCCGGCGGAGGTGCTGCAGCCGGCAGCTTGCGCAGCCTGTTGGCGTGAAGTCCGCCGCCTGCTGCTGCTGCGGGGGTGGCTGCTGCCGCTGCCGTGGGCACTGCTGCGGCTGGCGTGGCAGGCGTTCATCTGCAGGCGCGGGGAAGAGGGCACTGCAGGCGGTTCTGCAAGAGCGGCGGAGGGTGCTGCAGCGCGGTTGGAGGATGGCGTGCGCTGCGGAGGGTCTGCGGAGGGCGCTGGTGCGATTGGCGTGGGCGGTGGTCTGCAGGCGCGTGGAGATGGCTGCAGTGGTCTGCAGGCGTGGTTGATGGTGGCACGGGTGTGCTGCAGGCTGACGGGCGCAGGGAAGGTGGCGTGGGCTGATCTGCAGACGTGTGCAGGTCTGCAGCTGGTGAGCGGTGGAGGGTGCAGGCGTGGGTGCGCTGAAGGTTCTGCAGGCTGTTGAGCGGAGGTGTGGCTGTTGGAGAGTTGAGGCGCATTTGAGCTGAAGGTTGACGGACGTGGGTGCGCTGGAGGTTCTGCAGGTGCGGGAAGGGGTCTGCAGGCGACTTCAGGCGTGTGGGGTGAAGTGAGCGGGTAACTTCAGACGTCTGGGAAATTCCCCAGACGTCTAAAGTTACTGAGAGGGTGGCTGAATCAGTAGGTCGGTGATGGTGGTCGGCGATGACGGCAAGGGAGTTGCACGCTAAGGTGCTCACGGTAATGCGGGCGAGCTCCGGATGGCGGTGTGGCCTGTCACACCACACGCCCACGGTGGTGGAGACTCGCCGCCACGGTAGAGGCCGGCAGTGTGGAGTGGAAGAGAGAGGTTCTCTCTGCACAGTGGTGGGTCGGTGGCGGAGGCCTCCCGAGCTCGGCCGCCTCCCTCCTCCATTTGTAGTGGCCTGCACAAGTTTGAAATCAGCAGCCTGACCAGATCCACCACATCCGCTCCCCCTTGAATGGCTTCTTCACTGCATCAGCTGGGCGTTGGAGCGGCAGCCAGCCGTTCTGAAAGAAGAAGAATAAAGAAAATATTGTTAAAATATTAGGGTTATTTATGTATAGAGCCTCAACTTCTATGTTAATAAAAACAATGTACCTAATTGGTTATCTAATTAGATGAATGCTATTCTAAGCTAATTCTAAATGCACTTAAGGTATTAATGCAATGTATGGATTATGTAATTAGATTAAAACTATGAATTGATCTATTTACATCCTGATTTATACTAAATAAATGTTAGAATTAATCTAATGTATAGGCACTTAAATACTTAAATAGCCCACAACTATGGGCTAATCAAATACCCCCATGCCTAGTTTTTGCTAGTCCCTAGCAAAATTAAGCGAAACCTAGCACTCCAAGTAGACTAGTCAACTCACTTAGTCTTCCTTCAGAAGCATGTTAAGTTCAGGCTCTAGATCCAAGGTTCCTAAGTAGTTGCTAAGTTACAGACTAGGTCGGCTAAAGACGAGTTGAAGGCACAAGTTTCCCTGATTTCTGACTCTACCCTAATGTTTATTAATCCCTGAGATTAAAGCATCCGTGCGTGTGCATTGGTCCGAGTTATTTGAGTTAAAGGAATTTTTTTTTTTAATATAAATACTTTTTTTTTTGTTTGATTCTTCTAAGTCTAACCTCAGATCAGCTATCAACACGGTCTGTGTCGGATTCATTGTCCCCATTACCATACCTCGAAGGGTGCCTGGCTTTCGATGCTTCGAGATAGCACCGCCCATAACGACCCCAAGAACTCCTGGAAATCGAGACTTCGAGATAGTATCGCCCATGGATTTCTTAAGCGAATTCAGGCCTATGGCAATCGGCACTTCTAGATAGGGCCGCCCATGGTACCTGAACTGCGCAATGCGCTTACATGCCCCCAGTAGGATGGATTTCCTAAGAGACAAGCGCCGAGGAGGTAATATGTTACCATCGCATCCTCAAGGTGAGTATATACTCCACCTCTCCTGCGGCGGGAACTCTTCCAATCAAAATGTGTTTTCAAGCCTTTCTTAAGTCAAAACTAAGAGAACCAAATCTCTTTTCGGAAATTAAGTTAATTACCAGACCAAGTGTGAAAAATTTGGATGCTTGGGTTACAAGGACCTGTAAACCAAAAGGTAGAATAAGACTCCAGGTACTACCCCACCTTTTAACTCAAACCCTAGCTTCCCTTCCTCAACCTCTTGAAGAATGGTCTGCAACTTAACTCCTACTTAAGTTTTTAAGTCCACAAAGGACCCTAAAGGTCTAAAGCTAGTAGCTTATTTAGCTTCTAAAGTTTGACCCTAGAATTAATTTAGTCTACACTATAGTTCTGATTTGCTTAAGAATGCAGGACTTAGCCAGTTAAGCTCAAAACATTTTTTTTTTTTATATGTAAAAATGTATGCAATTATGCTATGTATATCCCCAAGTACACCCCCCCATGCCTAAAATCTGCAATGTCCTCATTGCATAGAAGGATATTACCTGGGTCAAAGCTAGGCTGAATAGCCGAAGAACCTGCAAATCAGGTTCAAGAATTGCAGAAATAGGCCCTAACAATGAGCAAAGCAAAGTTGGCCTAGAAAATAGGTAACCTAGGATGTTGGCGAGCTGATGATGAATCCCGATAGCAAATGCTCGCCCAACTAAAATGGGAATGAAATCTTCCCAAGTCACCAGAAGAGGTTCTAAAGGATAAACAGTTAAAATAACCTCCAAAGGGGTAGGGGTAGGATGACAAGGATCCTCCAAAAAGAATGGGGAAGGAATGGTATAGAGATAAACCCCCAGGGTAATGGATTGACTAAAGAAATCATCAATCCATACCCGATACTCCATTACAGAAAATATTAGTCTGTTAAGCCCCCTAGTCAGAACAAAAATGAGCAATTCTCTAAGGCAAGGAACGTCTAAGGTGTCCAAGTTACGAGGTTGTGGGATGGCCATAAGATCTAGGTTGGGTTTAATCAGCTTAGTGTCCATCCCAAACACTCTTTCTAAATCCTCAATTTCATCCCTAGCATTCCTTGCACCATCACGTGGATCTTCCTGCTCTTCATCAGGAGTCACAATTTTGCTTTCAGATATAAGCGAATCAGAGGGTGACTTTGAAGTGAATGAAGGCAGGTTGGAAGCAACAGATTTAGGGATTATCCTATCAATGTCATCCCTGGGTTTTTGTTCTTTACTCAAATCTTCCCCGGAGTCTATATGTGAATCCACATAAATCTTAGAAATTGCTTCCAAATTTTCCATCATTTTATCATGAGGAGAAATATCATCAATGGGTGTGCCAAGGAAACCTAATTTGGTCAAATTTGTGACATCCTCAGGGGCTAACTCTTCAAATAAGACATAATCACCCTTAGTGTCACTCTAAATCTTGAATGTAGGTTCCTCATATAATTCGTCTTCCTCCTCATCACACAATTTATCATGTACCTGAGGTCTAGAATCACTTAATATCTCAGCAGATCCCCTAGGGTGCTCTATCTGAGGTAAATTATTTACATTGGTTACATCAGACTCCTCTGATAGGTCAATTTCTTTAGGGTTAGGTTCCCAAAGGGTGGGTTTGAGTTCCATATCATGATCAGAAGGGAGGGTAGGATTAACAACTTGACTTTGACCCAGTTCATCAAATGTCACGAAAATACTATCATCTGGGTCGAGGTCTTCCAATGGTACCATCATTCCCTTCTTTTGACTCCAATATAATTCAGGTGGATACTCAACCTTATCATCATCTTCCTCGGGTTGCCACCTTTCTTCATCCATTGCATAGCTACTTTCATGTGTATTTTCCTCCCACCTAAAGTGTAGATCTCTCAAGGAAGTGTCATCTAATGGGGAGGTTTCAAAATCGATCCTCGAAAAGTAGCTATTCTCCCCAGAATTTCCCTTCAACTCAAAGTGTAGCTTTCCCACGGGAGATGCATCTATTGTAGAGGGGTGTACGTCATCGTCAATGGGGCAGATTGGGTGGCTAATTTCATCTCTTTCTTGTTGGCCTGCTCTCAAAGATTCTCATAACAATTCACTCGTTTCATTTTGCATTTTCTGTATTTCCATCTTCAAAGAGGAGAGGTCATTTCTATCATAAGAGAAGTCAAGCTCAGGCTTATAGTACCCAGGAGTGTTTGTCCAACCATTATAAGTTTTCAGGGAGGGTGGGTTGGGTATTTCTTTGGTATGTGGGATATTGGGCAAAGCAAATCCCGCTCCTGAGTTCTGCTCACTAATTTGGGGCTTAACTAGGCCAATACTCCTATAATAGGAGTAAAACGGATCCCAATGATTGTCATTATGTCCATCAAGGAATGGACCATCTCGGCGTCTGGGATCGAAGGATGCAGAGTGGGGGTGAGGGTGTGGGCAAGATGTGAAAGGATGAAAATCAATGTGGTCCATTCTAACTCACACTTCAATCAGAATTCCCCAAGCAAGACACAATTCAAAAAGGACCTTTTAGGTCTTTCCCAATTTAGGCTTTTGATTTTAAGTCAGATTGCAGGTGACAATACAATTTGTTCAATCAATTTACGCGCCTACTGTCGACCTACGGCTCGCCTAAAAAGACCTAGTTGGAGCTTAGGTGTTCTTCCCTAAATCTCAAATGGTCAAGTAAATCCAAAGACAGAAGATCGAGGGATGCAAGTAGGCCTAAGCCTTCCTTTGAAGCTGTGCTTTCGCGGTGCTCCTCAACTACCCCCAAAAATCCGTGACAGGGTATCCCCCTCTTTGGATTTACAAAACCTTTGATCTCAAGTTCCGAACACTTCAAAATCCAATGAAAGGAGGGCTCTTGTCCTAGTATTTCCAAACCTAAGGAGCGTCTAGAAGCGTGCCGTGGTGCAAGTGAAATAAGTGTGCATACACCGTAAAAGATTTTGAACTTTGAATCGTACGCCAAGTTTGAAAATGAAATCCTTGGTTTTTAAAATGTCCTTCCTTTAATTAGTCCTTTTTCTAAAAAAAATGTGACCACTTGTTAGATTTATTCAGTACAGATTAGGTGATCTTCGCATTAAATCCCAAATGCAATGCGTGATCAAAAATAGGATGCAAAGTAAGAGAATGCGTACCTTGCCTCCAGCGATCTTCGATGCAAAAATGCACGCAATGCAGAAAAGCAAATCTAGAGGCTGCTCATACAGACCTAAATGGTTCGTCCTAGGGCAGGCAGCTCATTTTTTTCTTTTTCTATTTTTTTTTAGAACTACTTATGCACAAGAAAATAAAAGAAATAATAAAAAAAAAATAAACCTAAATCTAAAGAAAAGGGAACAGGCTCCCAAAAATTACCCAACACGGGTCGAAAACAAAATCGGGGAACAAACCCCTCAAAATTTGCCCCAGAACAAGGGTTTCAAACTAACTATAATGAAAAATTAAGTCTACAATCTTAATTCTATTCTAATTAAACTAATGACTAAATGGTGTCCGTCGCGTCCTCGTCCTTCTCCTCTGTTTAAAAATGGCTCGCCCAATTCTAGTCTGGCGACGTCATGGGTCGCCTCTCACATTGGCTGATTCTTGCACAAATTTTCTCGCACAGAAAAGAAAATAATGAATGGTCAAATCTCTATGCAATTGACAAATAATCAAAATAAAATTAGGCGAAATTATTGCGCCGTTGCCTCCCCGGCAACGGCGCCATTTGACTGTTCGATCTTTCGCTTTTAAGTCGTTTGTAGTTTAATGTGGTGGAAAAATTGACTAATCAATTTTTAACAAGAAATAACCACTCGCAGAGGAGCGGGTCGTATCCACAGGGAGGCAATAACGTATTAAAATTCGTGCCACTTAGAAATGTTTGTTCGTAGTCAATTTGGATAAGACCCAAGCCAAGATTGCCTTTAGATTAAGGTTTAAGCAAGAAACAATGCTGAAATGGCAATTATGAGAAACTACAGGATATTTTCCGCAATGCAGAGTCAATAGAATATGATTAAAATGTGGCAATGGCAGAAAATGTAAATTTTAATTAACGTTTTACTCTAGCAAAACAGGAGAATTTTTCCCCGTTGTCTTGCGCGACGAGGAGCCGATGGCCGGGCGCGGGAAGCTCGGAGGAGGTCCCTTGGATCAAGGGCTTCGAATCGGAGGTGGCGGCGAGTCGCGCGGCGGTCGGAGGTGGCCGGACGAGCTCCGGTGGAGGTGCTGCAGCTGGCAGCTTGCGCAGCCTGTTGGCGTGAAGTCCGCTGCCTGCTGCTGCTGCA
This sequence comes from Thalassia testudinum, assembly GCA_037157565.1. NCBI lineage: Eukaryota > Viridiplantae > Streptophyta > Magnoliopsida > Alismatales > Hydrocharitaceae > Thalassia > Thalassia testudinum. The sequence goes on from JAZHRO010000063.1 coordinate 17,185,104, forward strand.
GGGGTGGCTGTTGCCGCTGCCGTGGGAACTGCTGCGGCTGGCGTCGCAGTCATTCGTCTGCAGGCGCAGGGAAGAGGGCGCTGCAGGCAGTTCTGCAAGCGCGGCGGAGGGTGCTGCAGCACGGTTGGAGGATGGCGTGCGCTGTGGAGGGTCTGCGGAGGGCGCTGGCGCGATTGGCGTGGGCGGTGGTCTGCAGGCGCGTGGAGATGGCTGCGGTGGTCTGCAGGCGCGGTTGATGGTGGGCACGGGTGTGCTGCAGGCTGATGGGCGCGGGGAAGGTGGCGTGGGCTGATCTGCAGGCGTGCGCAGGTCTGCAGCCGGTGAGCGGTGGAGGGTGCAGGCGTGGGTGTGCTGAAGGTTCTGCAGGCTGTTGAGCGAAGGCGTGGCTGTTCGAGAGTTGAGGCGCATTTGAGCTGAAGGTTGATGGACGTGGGTGCGCTGAAGGTTCTGCAGGTGCGGGAAGGGGTCTGCAGGCGACTTCAGGCGTGCGCGGTGAAGTGAGCGGGTAACTTCAGACGTCTAGGAAATTCCCCAGACGTCTTAAGTTACTGAGAGGGTGGCTGAATCAGTAGGTCGGTGATGGTGGTCGGCGATGACGGCGAGGGAGTTGCACGCTAAGGTGCTCATGGTAATGCGGGCGAGCTCCGGATGGCGGTGTGGCCTGTCACACCACACGCCCACGGTGGTGGAGACTCGCCGCAACGGTAGAGGCCGGCAGTGTGGAGTGGAAGAGAGAGGTTCTCTCTGCACAGTGGTGGGTCGGCTGCCTCCCTCCTCCTTTTGTAGTGGCCTGCACAAGTTTCAAATCAGCAGCCCGACCAGATCCACCACATCCGCTCCCCCTTGAATGGCTTCTTCACTGCATCAGCCGGGCATTGGAGCGGCAGCTAGCCATTCTGAAAGAAGAAGAATAAAGAAAATATTGTTAAAATATTAGGGTTATTTATGTACAGACCCTCAACTTCTATGTTAATAAAAACAATGTACCTAATTGGTTATCTAATTAGATGAATGCTATTCTAAGCTAATTCTAAATGCACTTAAGATATGAATGCAATGTATGGATTATGTAATTAGATTAAAACTATGAATTGATCTATTTACATCCTAATTTATACTAAATAAATGTTAGAATTAATCTAATGTATAGGCACTTAAATACTTAAATAGCCTACAACAATGGGCTAATCACCCATCTCTTTCATCGCCCTCTCATTCGGGATATGCACCGCATTCCCGAGAGGAAGATACACCCAAACTAGTGCGCGAATCTGTCCCATTCCCTGAGGCTCTACTGAGGGAGGCAAAAGGCAATAAAAAGGATATGTAGGCCTTTGATAACCTGCGTAATTTATTCAGGGATGTTGAAATCAAGGTACCCCTGTTAGAGGCTATCGACCACATACCTACTATCACCCGATTTCTCAAAGACTACACTACACCCAGGCGATAGTCAAAGAAAATAAAGAATCCGGTGGTCCTCTCACCTCATGCGAGTTGTGTTATACTGTCAAATCTACCACTGAAGCAAAAAGATCTGGGCACACCGCTTATTTCTTGTAGCATCCAAGGATGCACTTTTAACCATGCTCTGCTTGGTCTAAGATCTTCCATCAGTCTTATACCAACCATCATGCTCAAGAAATTTGCCTTAGGGAATCTGAAACCCACCCCTGTCACATTACAGTTGGTAGATCATTCTGTCAAAATACCAAAGGGTATGGTGGAAGATGTGGTGGTTAGGGTCAACAATCTCTGCTTTCCTGTTGACTTTCTTGTTTTGGATATGGAAGTTCCTAGCTCACTTTCTAATTGTTCGATCATCCTTGGTTGACCTTTCTTGGCCACAGCCCACATCGATATCGACTGCGAGTTGGGCTGTATTGAGATTGCTGTTGGATCTGAGAAGCTCAAGCTTAACATCATCAAGGTAGCCAAGAACTTTGATGGCTATTACATCGAGGATGAAATGTCTGACGAGGACATGGCCGTCAGCGCGTGTATCGGACTAATAGGGACCTATTCTGACTGCTGTGGATTGCCTTTCAGCACAGCTGATTGCCTGACTGACACATATTGTGACATTCCCCCATCCCTCCCTTTTCCCATACCTTCTCCTGACTAGACTTTTGACGAGGTTTCCTCCGCTTCCCATACCTTGTGGCCTGAGTCATATTCGGGCTACTCACCGCCGATCCACGTTCTTGAAGACTGGTTTGCCCTTTCTTTCCCACCAAATATGGCGGGATTGCAACTCCACACTGGGACCTTGAGCCCACATATTGCTCACTGGGCCTATCCCTTTTTGGATCCATCAATCCAAGATGCCCTTCTTCTTGGCCAATCTGAGAGTCAACTTCTTCCTCTTGCCTTATTTTCTTCTGATCCGCTTGGGACACTCTCATCCCAAGAAATGCCACTTTCACCATCCTCTCCGAGGCGAAAAGAGTTGCCTAATACGCTTGAGTATGTTTTCTTGGGACCAAATGAAATACTCCCCATAATCATTAGTTCAAAATTAACCAGGGAGCAAGAGTGCAAACTAACAAAGGTCCTTATGGAACACAAAGCAGCCATTGGATGGTCCTTATCAGACTTAACTGGCATTAGTCCCTCCTACTACACTCGCCGTATATATACGGAGGAGGAGGCTCGACCTTCCCAAGAGATGCAGCGACGTCTCAACCCTAACATGCGTGAGGTCATTAAAAAGAAAATTATTAAGTGGCTGCATGCGGGTATAATCTACCCGATCAGCGACAGCCCCTCGGTGATTCTGATTCACGTCGTGCCCAAAAAGGTGACACTCACCATCCATGTCAATGACAGGGGAGAATCCATCCCTACACACATTCCTACATCTTGGAGAGTGTGTGTAGATTATAGGAAACTTAATGCTGCAACTAAGAAAGATCACTTTTCGCTACCTTTTATTGACCAAATCCTGGAACGATTAGTGGGAAATAAAATTTTCTTTTTCCTGGATGGATTCTCTGGATATAACCAGGTTGCAATTGACCCCAGGGACCAAGAGGAAACCACCTTTACTTGCCCCTTCGGCACCTTTGCATTTAGAAGGATGCAATTCGAACTTTGTAACATGCTAGCAACTTTCCAGAGATGTATGCTGGCGATATTCCATGAAATGTAGGTGACTTTCTTGAGGTTTTCATGGATGACATTTTGGTCTTTGGACCCTCTTTTGATGATTGTCTTGCCAACCTGACCCTTATCCTTCGGAGATGTATTGATGTGAACCTCGTGCTTTCCTGGGAAAAAAGTCATTTTATGGTACACGAGGGAATTATTCTCAGGCATATCATCTCAGATAGGGGTATCGAGGTTGACAGAGCTAAGCATGATGTAATTGCTGATTTACCTATGCCTGGCTCTGTCAAACAAATCCGTTCCTTCTTGGGACACATCGGTTACTATAGGAGATTCATCAAAGGCTTCTCCAAGATTTCTAGACCTTTAACTCATCTCCTATAGACCGACGTACCCTTTGTTATGGGCCCTGACTACATATGTGCATTCACGCAGCTGCATGATGCTATCACCAAGGCCCCTGTTCTCCAGCCACCTGATTGGTCCCTTGACTTTGACGTCATGTGTGACGCTTCCAACCTTGCAGTTGGAGCCATCCTGGGATAAAGATGTGATAGACACCCCTTCATGGGGTACTACTCCAGTAAGACGTTGTACGAGGCCTAGCGTAATTATACTACCACTGAAAAAGAACTATTGGCGGTCGTCTTTGGGCTGGAGAAATTCCGCTCTTAGCTTCTATGCTCGCATGTTATTATATTCACTTACCACACGGCCATTTGCCATCTCATGCACAAGAACGATGCCAAGCCTGGACTGATTCGTTGGATCCTTCTACTCCAAGAATTTGACATTGACATCAGTGATAAGGTCGGAGCCCAGAATGTTGTTGCTGATCATCTCTCGAGATTGGACCCTGACCACATTGGACTTACGCTGCTGATTAGCGAGGTTTTTCCCGATGAGCACCTATTGGCAATTAATGTGGCAAGTGGACCTTGGTATTGCGACATTGCCAATTACCTTGCTTCTGGATCCCTTCCACGTGGCTGGCCAAAAAAGCAGCGTGACCGTCTCATTGCAGAAGTAAGGTATTATTTCTAGGATAATCCACTATTTTTTCGAATAGGTGCTAACCAGATCATCCGTTGCTGTATTCCTGACAGCAAATTCCCCAGTGTGCTATCCTTCTACCACGATCAGGCCTACGGAGGCCATTTCTCTGGGCAGAAAACTGCAGCCAAGGTGTTGTAGTGTGGTTTCTTTTGGCCCTCCCTTCACCAGGATGCACACAGTTATGCCAAACATTGCACTAGGTGCTAGTCGTTAGGGACAATGTCACGTCGTGACATGATGGCCTTGCAACCCATCCTAGCTGCTGAAATTTTCGACATTTGTGGAATCGATTTCATGGGTCCCTTTCCTCCTTCCAACAGCTTCGAATACATCCTTATTGTTGTTGATTATGTTTCAAAATGGATAGAGGCTATTCCCACACGTCATGCTGACCATGTCATATCCACTCGATTTGTCAAAGAGCACATTTTTGCATGCTTTGGGATCCCTTGAGCCATTATCTCAGATGGAGGAAGCCATTTTACCAATGCTTCTTTTCGGGCACTTCTGAGGAAATATGCAGTCCACCATCTTATCGCATCTCCGTATCATCCTCAAGCGAACGACCAGGCTGAGGTGTCGAACCAGCAAATCAAGCAAATTCTCCAGAAAATGGTTTGGCCTGTCTGCGAGGATTGGTTTGACAAGCTGATTGATGCACTTTGGGCGTACCGGACAGCCTTCAAGGCTCCCCTAGGTATGTGTCCTTATAGAATCATTTACGGGAAGCCTTATCATTTGCCTGTGGAGCTAGAGCACCGCACTTATTGGGCGGTTCGCCAATGTAACCTCGACCTAAACCTTTGTAGTGGAGAAAGGAAACTCCAACTCCAAGAGCTGGAAGAGCTCCGTCGTGAAGCCTATGTTTTTGCTTTAACTATCAAGCAGCACACTAAGGCTCTTCATGACAGCCGAATTTTGCGGAAAGAATTTGAGCCATCTCAGCAAGTTTAGCTTTACAATGCCTGGCTTAAATTCTTTCTTGGGAAATTGAAGTCCAAATGGACTGGTCCATTCTTGGTCTCCAAATGGACTGGTCCATTCTTGGTCTCGAGGCCATTTCCCAATAGGGCCGTTGTAATTGAAGATCCCAAATCTGGACATAAATTTACGGTCAATGGGCAGCATTTAAAACCTTATCTTACTCATGAACCTACCCCAGTTGGAGAAACTGTTACCCTGTTGGAGGGTAACTAATTTCGTGCCTCATTCTGAATCCAGCTGGGGACGTTAAATTCAGTGCTCATTGGGAGGCACCCCAGCAACACTCCACTCTCACATACACTTCACTTCTCACCTTTTCACTTCACCACCCACCATCCACCCACCCAACCACCCTACCATATACCTTCCAGCTCAGCTCTCGTTCCCTGATCTTTGGTCCTTCCTCTACCCTGCATGCATATGAGGACATAGCATCGTTTGGCATGGGGGTGTGGATAGGCATCGATAGGATCTAGGTATTATATGGTTTTATGCAGCTTCCATCCATCCATAAATATGTAAATAGAAAAAAAGAAAAAAGGGTGTTTAGTAATGATCTGAAGGCTAAAACAAAAATACAATAAGTGTTTATGGATATGCAAGCACTATTTTGAAGACTTTCTAGGCTACAGAAGCTTGATTCTCTCAGGCTTGACTTAATTCACTTGAGCATTGACAAGATAGATCGGAATCTCTCCTAACTAAGGACGTATTCTTGTACCTAAGACATAAGTACAGGATCCGTTGGTTTGCTTCTACTCGAGAGCCTATGTAATCTTGGTTCACACTACACATATCAAGAAAGACCAGGTGAATATAAGATCCGACCCTAGTGTTCATTAGGGAAGGTGGAGTCCTTACCTGTGTGCACAGGTAGACTTTTTATCCCAGGTTTTAGTCATGTTTCTAGGAGAAACTCTTTCCACCAAAAAAAAAGAAAAAGTGTGCTCCTCCAAGTAAAGTTGTAAGAGATATAGTGACACTTGTTTCAAGAAAAAAAAAAAACTATGCAAATAAGTCAGTATATCTTGCAAATGTCTGTAAATTCTTCTCCTAAAAAGTTTTTCATGACAAGTTACAAATACCCTATTTCTACCATAGATTCTTTGAGCCACAAATGTAATAAAATGGGAGTTGAGTATTCCATCATCTTCTTAAGGGTCAATCCGAAGACACGAGCTGAAATTGGGACCAACCTGCAATTAAAGATTCGTGAAACCCTGGCCTTGAGTCTTAATGTTCGTCTGGTCAATCTTGATCCTTCACTATGCACAAACCATAATCTCTTGATCTCTCAAGTATGGCAAAAACCTTCTGAGTCCTGGAAATCGTACTTGACATTTAAATATCAAAAGTCCAGGTTAGTCGAGAGATGGTATATGTCATGTAAGACAAAAAAGTACTGGTAGTCTTCTCTACAATTGGTTCTCACAATATCCAAGAAATAAACACACCCATGCTGCCTCAGAAGTAAATCTTCAGCTTAACATCATTTCTCAATACAATACAAAATGTTTTGCTAGGGACTAGCAAAAGATAGGCACAGGGGTATGATTGCACAGCAAAAATATACTAGTAATTATGCCATCTTGTGTTATTTCCTAGCAATACCATTGTATCTTATGTAACTATAGTTGCATTTGTAAATTAGCACATGTATGCATTTATTGAGAAGGGAGGAGAATGTGAATAATTGGCCATCCAATTATCATCTTCATCAAGGGTTGCATTACAATTTCACCATCTTCATTTTTTATTTTGACCTTGAAATTCTTCTCCCTTGCGTTGCTCAAGGCATGGGGCATGCACCTCTTCGTGCCACTCCTTTGCCAGCAGCATGGCTGGACATGCAACACTTGCAGCATGGCTGTGGCAGGCTCCTTCTTCTTTAAAAAGCCTTGCATAGGGGGGGCCTCAACACACACCACTTTCAGACACTGTCCTCCACCGTCAGGCCAACCTCCTCCCCTCTCCTTCTCCATACGCAGTATCGCTTCTAACTGAAGAGGCACACTGCGGGCAGGAGAAAGCTCACAGTGGTCCCACGACCACCACTGTAAGTTCCACCACCACCCAGCTCCTTCGGAAGTAGGTGGGTGTGGTGGTTTCACCTTCTATTTTCATCACTAGATGCTCACACCACCATTGCTAGAGCTTCAATGTCAGAAGCTCCAGCAGCAGCAACGGCTGCCTAAAGTAATGCAGGCCACCGCACGCATGCCAGCAGACCTCCGCAAGCTCTCCACGCGGGAGCAGGTGCTTCCCAGCGTGCCCACACACACAGAACCAGCTCTACCGGTCCCCCGCTCCCTTGCAGCACTGTACCTACTGTTCACATCTCTCAGCGTGACACTATGGCCACTGGGTTGTTTCTCACATAGCTGGTGGCACAAAACTCTCTCTCCTCACCCGAAACCCAATCCAACCGGTCGCCCAAGTCTGCGCTCGTGCCCGCTCCCGCCCTTAGCGCTGTGCACTGTGCTACGCAATGTGCTATGCTGCACTCCCGCAGCCCCCTGCACGTGAAGACAGCGTGCACGTTTCCCTCGAGTGCCCGCGTGAAGCACTTGTGTGCCTGCACACGCTCCTATGAGATCAGACAGCAAACGCATCCGCCAGTAGACTTAAAATCCTCCCTCTCTCTCACAGTCACCTGCCAGTATGCGCATACGCACACTCACTTGTACACACTCTTGTGTACTCTCTCACACACACCCTTATAAACTCACATCTACACACATATGTATATATATATATCCACTCACATATATACATAAATACATATATACATATATAGAAACTGTATTTATTATCTCGAGCTAAGTATTCCTTTCTCTACAAGCAACCTATCTAGTTTTTTTATTTCTCTTTTGTTTCCTGCTATTTAAAAAGATAAAAAAAGAGTAAAAGAGAAAAGATAATCCTTGTGTTGCAAGTACTCGATCTTGCGAATAGCAAGATCAATTTTTTGGGAAACCCTAAGTTGGCTCAAAGCCAGGAACAATTTGGCTCAAAGCCAAGAACTTGATTTTGAGGGTGTGCCTCAAGGACAATATTATCGACAAAAAATATTAAATAGGAAAAAAGAAAAGAAACATAATAAATGCATGGAAGAGATATGTTCTAGGAATGGCATGGAAACTTAGTCACCTTTAATTCCCGCCTCCCTAAGATCAACCTTGGGCCTAAAAGTGACCAAGATAAAATTAAGTAGGCCAGGTTCAAAAAATTTTGTGAAAGATGGTTAGACTCGATTTAGGTTTACCCACTATACTAACTTCAAGGATAATTTCACCATATTAACACAACCTATTCGAGATCTACCAAAGGGACAAACTCTCCTGTGAGGTGAATGGCGACGAGGAGGGGAAGATGGTGCCTGCTGTGACTGGCGAAGCGTGGAGGAAGATGGGGAAGGTCACTCTACTTCCAATTTGGCCTATGGAGGCATGGAGGGAGGTCGAGAAGGTCTACCAGAGTGTTGGTCAAAGGAGGCCAGAGATAGGGATTTGAAGAGGTTTTTGGCCAAAACCCAGCTAAGGAGGTGAGGTTAGCATCATAGGTCCGTTTATAGGCCATGGGGAGGAATTTCAAGCTTCGAAACCAAGCTTGCAACCCCACATTTTTCATGCAAATAGGACATGTGAACCTTCAAAAGGTTTGCATGAGGATTTGGGGTGAAGTTAGGATTCATGGAAGGTCTCATTTTGAAGGGAATTCCTTAAGGAATCTCCCGTTCAATTTTAGGAGCGTTTGATTGAGAATTGGGTGAGAAATCATTACTCGAAACTCGACGGTCAAGGTCTGCCCTTCCAAAATTGGTGCGAGGACATTTTTCCAAAGAATGATGATAAATTTAGGGACATAATTGCAATTATTTTAAAAGTTAGGGGCATATGTGTTAGATAAAAGAGTCAGAGAAAACTGAAATGTAAACTAGGTCAAGGAGATCACTAATTGGGCCCAAATTTTGGTACAAACCTAATTTAGATCAAAGGAATTTGATGGTGAAGTTAGATTTAGGTTTTGACCAAGTTTAATAGGGCAACTTGCATGGAAACCCAAATTAGGCCAACTGTCTGTATAAGACTCTATTTTAGGTCAAATTGGATTCCAATGGTTAAATCAAGGATGCAAAACCCTAGACAATATTTTTATATGATTTTTAGAGGGTTTAGGTGAATTCTATCCTAACTAGAACCTTAGTAAATTAAGCGGGCCTATTTTTAGGTTTTGAGATGTCATTTAATTCTTGCAATGCATGAGAACCCATTTCTGTCTACACGGACCCTCTTGTTAGACTTTAATGCATAGTTGGCCTTTAATAAATCCCTAAGAAAACCCATGGTTGTTCTACATTCAAGACATAATGGTAAAATTGCAGTTTTAGCCCTGGCTTCTTGTTAAACTCTCAGAAAGGATGTGTAGTGAATTACACCACCCTTCCCAGCAAGGTATATGGTTGGTGATGATGTTATCATCATTGCTTCCCAGAAACAACACCAAAATGTTGTAGCATAATGAAATGGGCATCATAGTACATTCCTTAAATCACACAACAAACACTTAAGTTTATAAAGCTCAGAATCAAATTGGAGTCCAAGGTCATTCACACGGAGCAAATATGTAATTCACTCACTAATAATTTTCTGAATTAGTGAGCATAATAAATCAAGCACCAGATAAAAGATATTCAATGAATAAACTAGGTAGGATAAAATATAATCCAATGTATCTCAAGAAATATAGGGACAAGAAGAATAGAAGAAACCTAAAATTTGTTGATTGAGATCACCGTTTAGATCCCTCTAATTAAGCATACATCCTACATTTAATTCAATTAAGTAATCCAATAGTAACTTGACCATTTATCTCAAATAGCCACAGTAGGATAGCAACATAAATAATATCACAGTGTTCATAACTAATGCTCTCAATCAGTCTTCGCAAATGTTCGATAGGCAGCTTAAGTGTTAAACTCAGAACCTCAGCAAGGTGCATAAAGGTGCCAAAGCTCATAAGGTCAATGCCTCTTCAGAGATCTCACTAAGTGCCAAAGCTTTCTTCAGCATGCACCCTGAGGAGGATCAATATGAAGCAAAACCCTCCCCCTTCCTCCTCATAAATTCTCCTTTAGAACCAAGCCAGATCAAGTAATCGGGTAATTAGGCTAATAATCAGGTCATGAAAATAGGTCCAGGAAAATCGAGGGTGCATAGCTGTGCGTGGGAGACCCAACCCCCTATGTTCTTGGGTGAGAAGCTAAGTGCACGAGAACGTGATATACACTATCAGCAGCTCATGGCTTTATGATGTGGGACTAATGTCCCTATCTTCCTTGCGTGAATGCAGCTGAAGGTGAATTCCTAGAATTGTTGTGGTGGTTGCTGCTGCTTCTTTGAATCAAGAGCCTGGAGCTCTTTGTGGATGCACTCCATAGCTACTAGAGGTAGAAGCGAAGTCGAAGATGGTTGGAAGTAGCTGGAATGCTATGGTCAAAGGTGGTGGTGGCAGGAGGAGATGGCGAGCACCTAAAAACATGAATACAGCCTTCTGTCCCAATTAGACTAGCTAATAAGTTTGGCCGACATTCATGGAATGCAGTGGTGGCGGTATTTTGGTGTGTGCAGGCGTGAAGAGGGTTGATGGAGTAAGAGATGGTGTGCGGTGGTGGAGGTGTTCGATGGAGGTATATGGTGGATGAAACACGAAATAAACGGAGGGGTTTTAATGGAGAAGGTGAGGCGAGGATTGTGGAGGTGATGCGAGTGTGTTTGGTGGTCTGTAGCATTAGGGTGACCACACCAGAGGTACGTTGGATGTGGGGAAGATGATGGGAAAGCGAGGTGGTCATTGGTTGAAATAGGATAATAAGGAGCTAAGCCTAATCTAGATAGGTAAAGGAGAAGTTTGGGAACCTAACTAGCGGATGAAATGGGAGAGATGGCGATGACCTCGATTGGCCAATGCTGGAGATGGTGAAGTCTTCTGGTGATGGAGAGGCGAGGAAGAAGGGGGCTTGGGAGCTTCTGATTTGTCCATCAAGGAGCAGAAGAAGGAGATGAAGGTGATCCCACTGGTTATGGTATGTGGCAGCGAACGAGGAAGCCAGACAAGGAGGTGTCACCAGAGCTGCAGCGGAGGTGGCTAGAGAAAGGAATTTTGAAGAGTTTAAGGCCTTAACCAAGCCAAGGAGATCGACATGAAGTTCAGGAGCATTTATAGTTCCTAGTCAAGCTCTAGATGAGGAAAGAGGTCCGATTGACTTGGGAATTAGGGCACAATACCCATAGATTTCATGGATTCGCTAGGGCAAATCCATACGATTTAGGAGTTAAGATCTGTCTCGAACGATTCTCTGTAGTGTGAACACCATCTCACTAATTTCGGTGAGATTTAGTGGTGATTTGATCAGGTTTTGATGTGGTCAAAGTTGACCTCCAATGGAGGCAGGGACATTTCTACAAGGAAGATGATGAATTTAGGGCCCATTTTCAAATATTTTTGAAAGTTAGGGGTTTTTCTGAAAGAAATAGTGACTTAATGTACCAAATTGCAAACTATTTCAAGATGGACTTTGATTGGACCCAAATTTTGGTACAAACCTAATTTTGACCTAAGAAATCTAATGGTGAAGTTGGATTTTAATTTCAACTACATTTATCTAGGCAATTTGCATAGAAACCCAAATTAGGGCATAATTCAATCTGAGAATTTGTTCAAGGTCAAAATAGGTTCAGATGGTCAAAACACGGATACTAAACCACTTAGAATAATTTTATTTGAGTTTTAGGATGTTTAGAAGAATTTTATGCTAACTAGAGCCTCTTCAATTTAAGCTGGTTTGAAATTAGGGTATTACGAGTGGATGCAGTTCCCATTTCTGTTTGTATGGACCCACTTATTAGACTTTAATGCTCATTTTACCTTCAATTTACCCCTAACAAATTATACGGTTACTCTGCATTCATGATGTAATGTTAAAACAACAGAATTAACCCTGATTTAGTGTTTTCTCTTCAGAATGGATTTGCGTGGATTTGTCTCTCAGGTGATTATGTAGGAGCATTTGTCAATTATTCTTGACTAAATAAAGCTACTTATGTCCCATGATGGCATTACCATCACTTCCTTTATTGGTAGGTTATATTTTCAAATCAAGTGGCAGATCATGATGTAGAATTAAATTCCGGTCTAGATTGAATTGATCAGATCAGATCATATTTCCCCAAAAGAAGATCAACTCTAACAAAGTCCTTTAGGTCAAACCTAGGGACCTTTCCTGTGTATGTACACTAGAGAATAAATGAGGGACTCAATGTGTATTGGACTCAATCAAGGCACCCAAAAATTTTAAATGACTAAGGTTGTTTTGAGGTAGATGATACCACTAAATTAGAAATCCACACACCCGAGAATTACTTAAGCAGCCAGCAAGGGAGAGTCTCGCAAAGACCCCTACATGGTAGAGCATCCTCATAGGGTACAAGGTTTCCCCCACCCAACCTTCCTTGTCACTGTGGTTCCAAGTAGGCTAGAATATATGAATTGAAACCTAAGTCTATCAATTTTAGCCCTAATTTATGCCTTGAATTTCACTTGATTTAGAAGTTGATTTAATTGTGACCTAATTTGTAGGTTGGTTGATCCACAGGGTGAACCAACTTCACCTGACCTACCCTAATATTGAGGATGAAATTTTGGTCAAGACCCAAATAAACCTGAATTGACTCTCAGGTTATGAGGTCCAACTTTTAGAGTTCAAGTGAATTTAGAGTCTGATTTTAGGGTTTACTTGAATTGATTAGATCAGACAAGGGATTGGGTGGCACACAAATGCATGATAGTCAAGTTTCTTTATTTCAGGAAAATGTGTAGTAACACTTCAAAACCCTGATATGGAAACCCTAACTGACTCTACTTCAAGTCTACTTTGATCTCAAATATGGCACCTTGGACTCAAACAAGAAATGAATAGTCCAAGATGCCTAGAAATTTTTGTGCAAATCCCTAATAGGTACAGAAAATGAGGATGGGAATTTTCTAATTAAATCATCTCAACTTCAATCAGATATCAAATCAATTTTTCAACTATGGAAACTCTTTGCCTTAAATGATCTTACTAGAAAAATATGGCAAGTGAATCCTAAGTTATTTTGTTTCCTTTTTCTCTTCCCCAAGATTAGGGGGTAATTAGGGAAGAAGAGAAATTTTACCAGCCCTTGGGGTGGTTGATTGTGTGGAAGATCTTCTGATGATGTACCTCGGAAAATCAAAGCGAAGCATATAGGGCAAGTTAGAAATCAAATTAGTCAAGAAAGATAAGATTAGAGGTGAATTGCATGCTGCTCCCTGGTAACAGTGCGAAAATGTTGATGGGTGAGAATCATCGTTTAAAGTATAGCATCATAGTGTGGTAACAAAAATCACTACAACATTTACATTTATAAGATCTCGAAAACAAAAGTGAGTCAAAGCTTGAAAACCAATACAGCACCCAAAGCCCTAATTTCAGACTCGCTCGAATTGAAGAGGTTATGGTTAGGACAAAATTCATATAAACCTCCAAAAATTCATATAAAAATATTATAAGAGGTTCGGTATCCTGGGTTTGACCAACTGAACATATTTTGACCTTGAATAGTATCTTAGACGGATTTCTGCCCTAATTTGGGTTTCTACGCAAATTTCTAGTCAAACCTGGTCAAACCTCAAATCCAACTTTACCACTAGATTCCTTGGGTCTATGTTAGGTTTGTGCCAAAATTTGGGCTCAATAAGAGTCTCTCTTTACATAGTTTGCATTTCACTCCATTTAAGCTCGATTCCTCTCAAACAAGCCCCTAACTTTCAAAATATTTGCAGAAAGATCCTTAACTTCATCATCTTCTTTGCAGAATAGTTTCTGTCGCCATTGGAGGTCAACTGACCTTCAGGCTGACTTTGACCACATCAAATCAAATCACCACCAAATCTCACCAAAATTGGTGAGATTGGTATTCGCGCCATAGAGAGTCGTTTGAGATAGATCTTGAACCCTGATTTGTAGCATGGACATTGTGCTAATGCATGAAATCCAAGGGTACCTCATGCCTTAACTCCCAAGCCATTAGAGCTTCTTTCCTCATCCAGAGCTCGGCTTGGAGCTCTATAAAAGCTCCTGAACTTCTTGTCGAACTCCTTAGCTCGGTTTGGCCTTAAATCTTCACCTTATCTGTCTGGCCGCCTCCGACCATAGCTCCAGTGAGCTTCTCCAACCTCCGTCATTTCCCTTTGCCACATACCATAGGTAGAGGAAAACATATTCCCTTCATTGTCTGCTTCTCGCAATACTAGCAGGAGCCTTCCTATTCTGTCTTCCTGCTGTACTCCCTTATCGGAGACTTCATCCCCAATGGCTCCAACAATCACACAAGCATGCTAAATCCTTCCCCCTTCATCCCTAATTTAGGTCCAACCTACTCCTCTTCCTCTCTAGATCTTTCATAACTATTTCCTCTTTAATTTCAATCGACAATCACCTTGCTTCGCCACCGTATTCTCCATGGCTGGTGAAGCTCCGGTGAGCTCGTCTGGCCATCACAGACCACAAAGCACACTTCCACCACCGCCACTACCTTTGCCATGGTCCCTAATACAAAAACCCTAACATTATTAGTCCTATCGACCATCCTACCATCTCCCCGGTCAACCCACCACAACAACTTCATCTTCGGCACTGATACACCTCCACAGAACCCTAAACGTCATGAAAACACCGCCACCACCTTCGCCATTGTCCGGCAAAATTGATGAACACTTTACTCTAGGCCTAGAGCCTGTACTTTATGTTTCAGGTCAAGACTGGAGCTTCGCCATCGCCGTCAAATCTCTTCCTTCATCTGCCATCATTCACCCATAACATGACCTATGCTCACTTCCTATCAAAGTGGCTTAACTCCACAAGGAAGCATGCATCTTCTATTGAGGAAAGAAAGAAGCACAGCAGCCCCAATTCAATGCTCCAACTCATGGTTGCTCGCAAAGGAGAAGGGATTTCATAGTCCCACATCGTCCGCGACAAACAATTGATGATGCATAAGAGGAAACCTGCACAATGCCTTATTGCCAACGTACACGAGGGCCAGGTACACATATGCTTACCCACACACCCTCCCCTGTGCACACTTGCACATGGGACTGGACCTAACCCATATACCTGATTAACCCTAAACTTGGTTATGAGAGAAAGAGGAGAGTTTGAGAGGTGGAAAGAGGAGGGTTTTGCCGTGGCGTGGTCTATGTTGAGGTACATGCTGAAGACTAACACTTAGCCTCTAAGGAAGTGTGTTAGCCCTTGTATTGTGCTTGAAAATGCCTTGAGTGAAAGAAGAGGCCTCGTGCATCTATTGAGGCTCTGTGCCTTGGTGACTTTAAGTCATTTGAAATGCCTTCCAGATGTCTGGTGCTTGGCTTTGGCTTGGAACTCTGACACTGTGGACTTAGTTGACATGGATTAATGGTTGAAACTGCTATTGGATTATTTGAATGATTTGATACTTGGGATACATGCTTAATTAAGAGAATAATTGGTGATTTAAATCACCATTGTTTTGTTCTCTTTTTCTTTTTATCCCATGAATTCTTTAGATATTATTAACTATTATTGAATATTATTATTGTCCAATATATTCATTGAACATCTTTATTGTGCTTAATTAATTGTGCTCATCATTCTTTAATTGAGATTAGTGTGTGTGTTCCATTTGCTCCCTACAAATAGCCTCGGACTCCAACTAGATCCTGAGCTTTATAAATTTAAGTGTTTTACGTGATGTTGTCAACTATACTACATCGCATTTTCTAAACATTGACAATTTCACCATAAATGTTTGGGTGCCATTACTGGGGAGCAACCTGCAATTCACCACTGGTCTTATCATATTTGATTGAGCTTATTACTAACTTTCCCTATCTATTTTGCTTGTGATCATGCGAGGTAAATCACAAGAGGATCTTCCATGCAATCTACCACTCTAAGGGCAGGTAAAATTTCTCTTCTTTCTTAATCGACCTCCTAATCTTAGGAAGGAGAAAAAGGAAACAAATGAATTAGGATTCACTTACCTTATTTTTCTAGTAATTATCATTCAAAGGCAAAAGTTTCCTCATTTGCGAACTTGTTTGATATCTAATTGAAGATTGAGATGATTTGATTAGAATTCCCAATCATTATTTCTTGTACCTATTAGGGATTTACGGTTAACTTTCTAAACATCTTGGACCACTCACTTTCTCGTTTGAGTCCAAAGTGTTACATTTGGGATTAAATTAGACTTGAAATGAAACCAATTTGGGTTTCCACTCTAGGGTTTTGAAGTGCTAGTAAACACTTGCCTACATTATTGCATTTCTATGCGACTCATGCCCTTATTTGAAAAGATCTATTCAAGGAAAAGCCTAAAAATCAGGCTCTAAACTCATTTGAACCCTAAAATTGTGGACCTAAGTGCCTGAGAGTCAATTTAGGGATATTTTTAGGTTTTGTCCCAAATTTCATCCTCCATCTTTTGGGCAGGTTAGGTGAAGTTGGTCTACATTGTGGGCCAACCAACCTCCAAATTAGATCATAAATTGAAGCAACTTCTAATCAAGTGAAATTCAAGGCACAAATTAGGAATAAAATTGGTAGACTTAAGGTCTCAATTGGCACATTCCAGTCTAATTGGAATCGCAGTGACAAGGATGGTTGTGTAGGGGAAACCCTGAACCTGTTGGATCACTCTATTGTGCAAGGGTCTTTACAGGGCTCTCCCTTCCTCGCTACCCATGTAATTCTCGGGTGTGTGAATTTTTGATTCAATGGTATCATACGCCTCGAAACAACCTTAGTCATCCAAAAATCTTTGGGTACCTTGATTGGGTCCAATTCATATCTAGTCCCTCATCTATTCTTTAGAGCACATACGTAGGAAAGGCCACTAGGTTTGACCTAGAGGCTCATTAGAGTTTATCTTCTTGAGGATTTCTGATCTGATCTAATCAATTCAATTTGAACTTGAATTTGATTCTACACCCTGATCTACCACCTGATTTGAAAATGCAACCTGACAATTTAGGAAGAATATTTTGGAAACCTGAATCCCAAATGAGTATGAAAGAAAAGATGATTGAGGATGCTTTTAGACATCATAATGAATATTACAAAACCTGTGATCCATCTAGGCACAATCAAGTTAATGTTTTGAAAACAACAACCCACATTATGAACCATGTTGCAATGATATTGGCACAAATGATACAAGGTTCAACACGAGATGATCTCTTTTTAGAATATGTTGAATTGGGGAAATTACATGGCAACGAGTATCTACAATGTAGGTCAAATCCCCCACTTTTGGTAAAACACCAAGGTCTCATGGAGAACCATGGAAAATTACTTAATATGGTGTATGAAGCCATCAAACAAAAATCCACATATATCCCCTTAGAAACTGATGAGACATCTTGGAGCATTATTGAAGATCAATATGATTTCCCAAAGTCCAGGTTCGAAAATAGAAGTTGTTGTGAATCCCCAACCCAAATGGAATAAGATTCAAATTTTATGCAGATTGACATACCTGATCTTGATATTGTTTGGGTGGATCCAATTGTAGCTGTTCTTGATTTTGAACCAGCCTTAGTGATCCATGAAGCTGGTCCATCATGCCTTGATTTCCCAAACACTTGTAGCAAGCTTGAATCAGAACCTCTCGAGGATGTAATTCCCAAACCATACCCTATTAAGGTAATCATCGAGGGTGATTCTGACATCCCAATAGAACCATGTCCAGATTCTAATAACCCAATCCCTATGCTTGTCCTGGAATCTAGATTCGAGCCTATTTGTGATGATCAAGAGGCCCAATGTGATGAGAATCAGATTTTAGTTCTTGATCATGATTTTGGGCTCATATCTGATGATTACACCTGTCCAAACTCCTCAAAGATACAAATTGATGTTTTGGAAGTCACACCGATTTGCAATATAGAAATAGAGGAGTTGGAAGAGTTGGGATTTAACTGGGTCTATTGTAGGAGACAAGAACCCAAGCCTATGCCTAATAAGAACACCTCTTTGAGCTCAAAATTTGAGATTAGGTTACATCTAAGTCAGGTTGTTGACTCCACTTATCATGATTCATTCTGTAGTGGAAATCCCGATCTGGAATCAGGTTCAGAAACTGATTTTCTCAGATTCTCTGTTGATTTCGAATCCTACTCTGATTTCGAAGAACCGTTGTTTCCTGATGATTATGAGCTAGTTTACGACCTTAGCATCAATGACCTGTTTTTAATTAAGATGCTAAGGCCAATTATTTAGACCTCAAAGAAGCCACACCGTCTAATCCACATAGAAAGCCTTCTAAAATTCGATCCCAACCTCGACTCGCCACTGTAATCAACTTCTACTCTGACTTACCTCGCTCTGATCCGGTTGCATATGATTCATCTCCATCTTTTGATCAAGTATCGGACATTGATCAAATCGAGAATCACTTCTTATCCTTCTCTGACCTCACCCATAGGGTTCATACATCTTTTGCAGATGCATTTTCTTTTGAGGACTTGTACTCTAATCAATCTGAATCTTTTCAACCAAACCCATGATTCGCATTTCCACATCTTTTTGAGCCACAAAGTATCTGGTGGGCTCCACATCTATTGGTTTACATCCATCAACCCACTAGATTGATTGTGTCCAGACTGCATGATCAGTTTGTTGATCTGAACAAGCACCTAATTGGACCAACCAGGCTACTTATCAAGGTGCTTGTTCTATAAAATTCCTCTAATTTGACCACCCCTTCTCCTTGATCACCGTCTACTCGACTGAAGTCACTTAATTAATGCTTAATGGGAGGCAACCAGTCACTCCAAAAACCTGAGACCCTTTTGAAAATCCTTTTGAGCTACACTCCTAATGCACTATTGGGTTCAACTTTAGAATAGTCGACTCCACCTTTGGTACTTGTATCAAATCTTGAAATCACCCACAAACAATCATCCTGACCCATTCACGCACCCTTTCACCCTATCTAAACTTTGAACCAAGCTAAATTTGTACCCTCCCAATTTACAATGAGAACATTTCGAAACTAACGCGTGGTGGGTGTTAAAGTGCAAACATACGGAAATTCAATTCTTTGAGAGTTCTCACAAAAAAATACATATTCAAAAATAATAAATAAATATATATATATATAAATTAAAAATAAAAAGAATAAAATGGAGAATGAGGAGGAAATTTTGTGAATTGATTGCAAATCTTTCTTAAGGAGGAAAAGAAGAGGAAATTCAAATGTCAAAAAGGAGCAAAATCAAGAAAAAAAATGATAGTCATTGCAATTGATCATGGGATTTACTTAAGTTCTAGACCTAATCAAAACAAAGATTAAGTCCTAAATTGCAAGAGGCAAGGAGACTAGTAATGAGTGTCAATCTTAGACCTCTTGGGCTTGTTTTAGGGCTTAAACACTCATGTATTTGTTAAGAATTGGATTAATCATCAAGAGGTTGAGGAAAGTACAAGGCTGATGTAGTAGGTCCAAAGCTTAGGGATTATTCAGCCCCATTGCCTGCCCTTTCATTTGTCAGACTTGGTAATCTAAGTGATAAGTCAGTTTTCACTTTCGAATTATGTTTTTAAGATGATTTGTCATTGTAGAATCAAAGTGGTGGAAAATCGCTAAACAAAATAATTAAAATTAAAATTAAGATTAAACCACTCACAGGAGAGCGAGTCATGTCCACAGGGTGCATGAATATTTTTCTCGTATTCATTCAATCAAGTGCAAAATCCATAGTCAAATCTGACATGAAATGCTACGAAAAGAAGATACACAATAACTCGAAAATGTAAGGTTATATGTGCAATTTTTTCTCACATAAATATTCAATAAATATGTGATGAATCTATGTAATTTCCAATTGACATGCATTAGAGAGAATTTGTGCACATTTTAATCCAAAGCCAATGTCAAAAGATGTGAATAACAAAAGCCATGCAATTATAAGAAAGCATGAGCTTGAATTCACAATTTCACTCAATATATCACATATTAAAATAAAAAATGAGACTTTGGCAATGGCATTGAAATGTAATAATTAATTGCAAGTTTCCTATAGCAAAATAGGGAGAAACCCCCCTTGGCTTATGCAAGAAGAGGAAGGATTGGATGGAGCTGTGGTCGCACAAGAAGGTCGTCAGTGGTGAGGGCTATGCGTGGAGGTTGTGGCGTGGTCGTTGGTGGTCGGTGCCAGCCGGTTGGAGGAGATGAAGCGGCGGCGGTGGAGGTTGCTACTACTGACCGTGCGTACTGCAGGCACAAGGAGGTGCGGCGCGTGGGCACTGGGGGTGTTGCAGGCGTGCGCGGGTAGTGGGTGCATGGAGGGGCGGTGCTCTGTGGGGCACATAGGCACACACGAAAGGGTGTGCAGGTGCTGGCATGTGTGCTGACTCAGGTGAGGGCATGCGGTGGCTGGGGCACTTGGTAGGGTGCACTAGAGATTAAGTGAGGGCGCATGGTGGTGCAGGTGTTGGCACGTGGATTGGAGCTATTGGTGAAGGCGTGCGGTGGGTAGATGGCGAGCGGTGGCAGGCACGCTTGGTAGGAGATGTTGCAGAGACTCTTGGCAGTGTGGGCTGTCACCCCACACGCCCACAGTGGTGGAGTCACACTACCGCGGTGGGAGGCCGGTGGTATGGAATGGATGAGAAGCAAAGTTCTCAATGCATAATGAGGAACAAAGGGGTGGAGGCCTCCCCATCAACGACAGCTCTTCCTTCTCTTTTGTCGCCATGTCTACAAAGATTTGAAATTCAAAACACTGTAGAATCAATGTGATGCGTAGGTGGAGGAGGCAGAGATGGAGGAGTTACCTGCAAAGGAGAAGAAGAATAAAAGAACAAAAAAATTAGGGTTATCTATACATAACTCCTTAACTTCTATGTTATTTATAATAGTGCACCTTATTAATTAACTAATTAAATGTATGCAACCCCAGGTTACTTCTAAATGCATGAATTATACACTTAAGCTAAAAATATGAATTAATTTATTTACATCCTAATGTATGCTATCTAAATGTTAAAATTAACTTAATGTCTAGACATTTAGATACTTAAATAACCCACAAATATGGGCTAATCAAATGCCCCCATGCTTAGTTTTTGCTAGTTCCTAGCAAATCCAAGCAGAACCTAGCACTCCATCTGGACTAGCCAACCCAATCTGTCTTCCTTTAGAAACATATTAAGTTTAGACTTTAGACCTAAGGTTCCTAAGTAGTTACTAAGTTACAGACTAGGTCGGCTAAGGATGAGTTGTAGGCACAGTTTCCCTGATTTCTGACTCTACCCTAAGGTTTATTGATTCTTGAGATTAAAGCATCTGTGCATGTGCATTGGTCTAAGTTATTTGCGATTGGTATGACTGCCAACCTAGAAAGGAAAAAGGATTATATATATATATCTATATATATCTTTTCTTTCTTTCGTTTGATTCCTCTAAGTCTAACCTCGGATCAGCTATCAACACGTTCTATGTCAGATTCATTGTCCCCATCACCGTACCTCGAAGGGTGCTTGGCTTTCGATGCTTCGAGATAGCACTACCCATAGTGACTCGAAGAACTCCTGGAAATCGACACTTTGAGATAGTATCACCCATGGATTTCTTGAGCGAATTCAAGCCTATGGCAATCAGTACTTCGAGATAGGGCCTCCCATGGTACCTGAACCGCACAATGAGCTTACATGCCCGGAGTAGGATGGATATCCTAAGAGACAAGCACCGAGGAGGTAATATGTTATCATCGCATCCTCAAGGTGAGTATATACTCCACCTTTCTTATGGTAGGAACTCTTCCAATCAAATTATGTTTTCAAGCCTCTCCTAAGTCAAAACTACGAGAACCAAATTTCTTTTAAGAAAGGAATTACGGTGATCACTTACTTACATAAGACCAAGTGTGTGAAATTTGGATGGTTGGGTTACAAGGACCCGTAAACCAATAAGTAGAACAAGACTCTAAGTACTACCCCTCCTTTTAACTCAATCCCTAGCTCTCCTTTCTCAATCTCTTGAGGAATGGCCCGTAACTTAACTCCAACTTAAGTTTTTAAGTCCACAAAGGACCCTAAAGGTCTAAAGCTAGTAGCTCACTTAGCTTCTAAAGTTCGACCCTAGAATCAACTTAGTCTAACCTAGAGTTCTGATTTGCTTAAGAATGTAGGGCCTAGCCAGTTAAGCACAAAACTCTTTTTCTTTTTATATTTATATTTATATTTATTTTTAATTTTTAACTATTTTATTTTATTTTTTTTTTAATACAATATGCATGAATGAATGCAAAATGTTGACATGCTATAAACAAATGCCTCAAGTCCTCTCCCCCATGCCTGGTTCAAACAATGTCCTCATTGGAAACAAAAATAGTTAAAGGAAGATATTACCTGAGGTGGAGAACGGTAGGAGCTAAGGCTCCTCAAGAGTGACCTCGTCAACCAGATGGCCATCCAAAGTAATGTGTCATTTTAATCGTGAACCGTTGACGATAATGGGAGTTGTGAAGAGGAAGGGCTTTTAATCTCCATAGCTCCATGCGGAAACACTTTAGTGATTATGTAAGGCCCATCCCAACGAGATTTTAACTTCCTATGAAAAAGCTTAAGTCTACAATTGAAAAGGCAAACTTGTTGGTTGGGCTCATAGGTCTTTCGATGTATATACTTATCATGCAAGACCTTAGTTTTTCTTTATAAGTTTGAGAGGTTTCATAATCATCATTCCTCAGCTCCTCAAGCTCACTTAATTCTAGAAGTCGTGCCTTATCTGCCTTCTCTAAATCCATGTTAACACTTTGAATAGTCCAAAGTGCCCTATGTTCCAAGTCAACGGGTAAATGGCATGATTTCCCATACATAATCAGAAAGGGAGAAGTACCCAAAGGGGTCATATAGGCCATTCAATATGCCCATAAAGCAACATCGAGCTTTTGGGACCAGTCTTTCCTACCAGGTATAACCGTCTTTTCTAAAATATTTTTTATCTCCCTATTCGACACTACAACCTAGCCACTCATCTGAGGATGGTAAGGGGTAGCGACCTTGTGAGTCACTCCAAGACTCTTGATTAGCCGATTGAAGTGGTGGTTTCAGAAATGAGGTCCCCCATCACTTATAATGGTCTTGGGGTAGCCGAAACGAGATATAATATTGGCCTTCACAAATTTCAAAACCACAGAGTGGTCATTTCTACACGTAGGAATGACCTTTATCCATTTAGAGACATAATCAACTGCCACCAAGATATATTGATAACCATGGGACGAATGGAAGGGGCGCATAAAGTCAATTCCCCACACAACAAAAATTTCAACAGATTGAATAGGGTGTTGAGGTATTTCATTCCTCTTCCCAATCGTTCCAGTTCGTTGATAACTAATACAGGCCTTAATAAAATTATGAGAATCCTTAAATAATGAAGGCCACCAAAAATCAGACTGGAGAACCTTAAAAGTAGTTTTCCTAGCACCAAAAAGTCCTCCACAATGAAGTTCATGGCAAAAACTCAGCACACTTTGTTGTTCCTCTTCAGGTACACAACGTCTTAAAACTTGGTCTTGTCCAATTCTAAATAATTCAGGCTCTTCCCAGTGAAAATATCTTACTTCGATAATGAATCTCTTTCTTTTCTGCTCATCCCAAGAGCTAGGAGTTTTTCCAGTGACCAAGTAATTTACGGTATCAGCATACCAAGGTAAAGTTGGTCTTACCGCCATCAAAGTTTCATCGGGAAATGTCTTGCGAATGTCTTCGGAAAGAGTCATTAAGTGGAAGGCGAGATAGGTGGTCAGCCATGGCATTTTCTACTCCTTTCTTTCCACGTTCTCCAAGTCAAATTCATGAAGGAGTAGGATCCACCTAATCAGACATGGCTTAGTATCTTTCTTAGAAATGAGATGTTTCATTGCCGCATGATTAGTGAAAATAATCACCTTAGATCTAAGAAGATAAGACCTAAACTTCTTGACAGAAACCGTTCTCGTGCATTTGAAAGTTGTCAGAATCGTAGTATAGTCGCACAAAAATGTTCGTCAATAATTATGTTTGTAAAGATTATGAGACTTGAGTCCCAGTTGTTCGTCTCTGGTAGGCATTGCTTTTACTTTTGAAATAGATCATACTCTACTTTGTTTAGAATCGCATGCCGGTTCGTGATTATTACATATTTAGGTATGACATGCTTAGTTGCAAGAATATTAGGAATTGGAAATAGGAAATTTGAATCACACAAAAAGAATGACAATTATTAAGATCATGGTGATTTCAAACATATAGAGACAAATATATATATATAAGAATTTTTCATTCATTCAGTGGGAGAGCTATTTGCAACATAAAACGTAGAGGAAAGCCAGTACATAAATGCTTGAAAATTAAACCTAGCTACCAGAAAATGATCGCATACAAGAATCGATGGGGGGATTTCGCCTGCATCATTGGGGGAGAAGTAAGACTACACTACTAAGCAGCAAATAAAAGCAATAAAATTATGAAGAGCTTGAATTAAATATAGAAGAATAAAAGGGCATTCAAGTGTGGTCCTCGATGGCCTTGGAGTGGTCGAGAGGAGAATGAGGGGGGGCCAATGTAGCTTACGCTGAACCTTGGAGAGAGGTAGGGTTGATCCAGCATCCCAGCATGGTGTCCTCCATGATGGTGGTGAGCTCGTCAAGGTGGAGTGGCTAACCTAAGTGATGGTGGGCATGTATGGAGCTAATGAGGTGAATTTGCCAAGGAAGTGAATGGGTGCCAATGGTCACCCCTTAGGTCTTTTTATACACCTAAGGGAAGCTCTATAGAGAATTATGGAATTCTCTAGAGAGGCCTATGGTGGGAGCTTGTGGGAGAGTGAGAGAGAGGATGGATGGTGGTTTTTAGATCCACCAAATGTGGATCTAAAAATTGAATGGCTCTTGGTTGCTAATTTTGGCAACCAAGGCAACCACACATGGTAGAGAGTTCTAGAGAACTCTAGGCTAGGTATTTTCGTGTGGATGGTGTGTGTGGGTGTGTGTGGGTCGAAACTTAGGTGGATAGGTTGATTAGGTTAGGTTCTAGTGGGTTTAGGTCAAGGTATGTCCAAAATTAGGGTTATAAACCCTAATTCGCTAAGGTAAAGTGCAATTAAACTTAATACAAGTTTAATTGGGTGTGTGCAAACTTAATTGAGAGTGAAACAACTCAATTAATTTCGGTCCAGGTCAATTGGACTCTCACTGAGTCTAATTGGACAGTGTGTGCAGAGATCAGGGCTCAATTGAACCCAATGAGTCAAATTGAATAGGCTGATGGAATTGACTAATATCTAAGTCAATTAGGTTTAGTGAGGACCTAATTAGGTCCTTGGAATGGTCTAGAGGTGATGTACTAGGGTTAGGGGACCTTAATTTAGGTTCTTATGGGGTTGGAATTGGGTTTAGGGACCTAGAGGTCCAAGATCAAGGCTTAAATCTCAAAACAGGAACTGGAGAGCAGTATCAGATGTCCAATAATAGTGTTAGACGTCTTATACTCAAAAATCAAAAGTGTAGACTTGTTGTCAGGACGTCCAATCAGAGTCAGGAGGATTTTGGGTTTTGTTTGAGTATTCTTCAGAAATTGGACTTTTGACAAAGTATTTGGACGTCCAATAACACTGCAGAAGTGGGTTTGAGGTGTGCGGGAGATGGCTAAGGGTCCTGGATGTTCTATAACTTATCTGGATGTCCAGATAAGGGTTGGAACTAGGGTTTTAGGGCTTCCTAGTGTGTTGTGACCTAATCTAAGGGTGGCTAAGGCATAGGGAAGTCTCTTGGTTATCCTAGGGCTAGGATAGACCTAAGCTCTTCACATTTTACTGCTTTATTTCTACTTAATAGAATAAAAAACCTTTAACCCCCTTACATTATTATTCCTAGATCTAAACTATGCCTTCTGCTCCAGCTCTGCTGCAACTCCTGCTATTCCTAATCCAGCTTCAGATCCAGCTCCAGATCCAACTCTAGATCTTCTTATTGCCTGCAGTCGACATAATACACTTAATCGGCACATTATAACATTATTTTATGCATAGCTGACGTAAAGCAGTAAAGATGCAAATAATGCTATGCGTGCATGAATAATCCTAACTTATGCTAAGTGCTAGCTTAACCTAGGTCAATTAAGACCTATGATTGCTACGCAATCGTACCCCGATGCCTAAATCTTGCTAGTCCCTAGCAAATGTAAGGCTAAATTATTTATGGAAAGGGTCCTTAAGTGACTGATTATTTTATCAAGTGTATGCATAGAGATTTTTCTCCTTTTTGTTTTCGTCCTATGCTATAGAAATCCAGACAATCGTGAAAGTGCGGCTAATGGATTCAAGTGAAAGCTAATATACCTCTAAAGCCTGTACTTGACCCCTAGTAAAAATTCTAGTGGGATAAGCGGACTTCTTCCCTCGGGGTATTCAAGATATTCTATGAATTCTACCCCGGCTTTAGGCTTAGGTAGAGAATCTTTGAGGGATAAGATTATATATTTGGTGGCTCACTCTCACTTGGTGCTACATAGAGGCTAGTATTACAGAATCTAGATTCTAGCATTACTAAGTAACTCAATGTAGAGAGAGACAAGAAAAACTATGCTCTCTTTTGATTCCTTTGTATTCATTCTCTCTCTCTTTTTCTTTGAGTTCACAATCTCACTAGATTCACATTTATAATTTGTATTTGGTGGTCTCACTAGGCATTAACACTTTAATTGAGTTCTCATAACCCTAACAGTAAGTAGAAATTCCTCAGCTAGTATTCGGGCGGTCAGAAACATAAGAAAAATAGGTTAGGGCCATATTTGGTGGATCTCAAATTTATTTAGTGGTACTACCTCAATGTTACTGAGCTAAACATTCATTCCTTTTGCTTTTTCTTCTTTTTCTAATTTTTTTTCAATTTTTCCTTCTTTTCATCATTTTCATTTTTTCTCTCTTTTATATATATATATATACTTTTTCTAACTCAACACAATCTAGCAACACATTCATGAATTTTATTAAAGAGGCATTATTAGGGATTGGTGGTACTCAAGAGACATTGGGTGGCTTATTTGGTGGAAGTGCCTACTCACGGCATCGGTAGAGATGGATAGGACGGTGTATTTTCAACCTTGACATCAATACCCTCCTTCACCTGAGGATTCTGTAAAGAATGATTGTAACCATCCATCTTAGCCCTAGTTTTATGAAAACTCACTCTCCGCGTATTTGCCTTATTTGGTGGCTCTCAAAATTCACTCAAAATGTATACGCAAGAACTAAGAGCGGAAACTATGCCTAATCTCTGAGTATCATCACCTAATTATCTAGGATTCCAGATTCCTTGCATTAATCTTAGAGTACCAGTACACTCTACTCTTATCTCACACTATTCGGTGAGTTTTTGGAAGAAAATCTGCTTGACTCCTAAAACACTGTCCAGGGGTTCAGGAAAAGAAGCATTACTTCTTCTCGACAGACTGAAGACATTTATCAGCCTTCACCATGAATCCATTGCAAATTCTACGTGTGTGTGAAAAGTTATACTAGATTCCATATTACAGGAATCAACTAGAGGATAAAATCCCTAATGTATTTTCTTAATAAAATAATTTTATCCATGAATGCAATATGTATATATGCTATAAATACGTAACCTCATAATTTGTACTTTGTGAATTTTCCGTATCGGGTTACAATAAGCTTGACCCTAAATTTAGAACAAAAG
Source organism: Thalassia testudinum (assembly GCA_037157565.1). Lineage (NCBI taxonomy): Eukaryota > Viridiplantae > Streptophyta > Magnoliopsida > Alismatales > Hydrocharitaceae > Thalassia > Thalassia testudinum. Next base: position 17,213,064 of record JAZHRO010000063.1, read on the forward strand.
GTGAGCGGGTGAGTCGGAAGTGGCTGTTGCGAACGATTTCTAGCTCCAATGCAAGCATTGGAGGTGGAGTCGGTTGTTCTTTTATTTAGGGTCCTAACGTATGTTTTACATGCAGCTCCAAGGTTTTCCTAAGTGTTGGCATAAAATTTTTTTTTCTTTTTGCTGTATCTACCCCCCCATGCCTAATATCTTGCTTGTCCTCATGCATGAATGTAAAAGAAAATAAATACTGTAGGGAGAAAATGTGTAGAAATCACCTGTAATTGCTCCTAAAATTATATTCGACACCGGCCAGCCTATTAGCATGCAATATACAAAAGGGACATATGCTAAAACAAAAATATGCTTTGTACAAAAATGGTTATATATAATTGATGGTGAAATGTGGAGTGAATGGTTTTTATACGTGCTGAGTTTAACGCCTCCAGCTGGGCAAAAACTCAATCAAATGTGTCATTTCTAGCATAGGTGCTGACTAAGATTAAGAGAAAGATATGCTCGTATGCTCCCAGAATCAGTGGTCCAGAGATGTGAACCAGTTGATTGTGCACCCCTACTCCAAAGAGTCTAGCTGTAAGAAAGTGTGGAGTGGTGGTGGAAAATAAAGGTTAATCAGAGGGGGGATCATGATGTTGATTCGGCTGATTTATCATGTCCTACAATTCAGTAGGAAGTTGCTAAGGGAGTAGATCAAAATGTATCTCAGAATAAGAATCTGAGTCATAGGGATCCTCATAATGATAATTGACATCAAAGATCATGCCCTCTCTAGGCTCTGGGTCATACGGGGGTATTCGTGAAAGTAGAAAATCTATGGGGAGATCAATGAAATCCTCGTTAGAAATTACTTCATCCTTATCAGTATTCATCTCTGATTTATCGGCGGGTGACTCTTGAATCTCGGGGTCAAGCCATTGACTAGGATGGTAGGTGTGTTCCCAGCTCATTCTGCTTAAAGCTTCACCCTCACATGCATTGGGCCCCTCAGTAATTCCTGCCTCGGGTAGCATATTTATATTTTCATTCAAGTTATCCATAGCTACTTCTGGCTTTCAGATGTCAGGATCAGGATAGGAAGTGTCGTCTCAGAATCTCTAGCATCCGAATTAGGGATGTAGGTGAAAGAAGAAGAGTGCAAATCAGAAGGTTTGGCTCTAGCACAGGTTCACCTATAATGGGAAGTGGCCTAGATTGATCAGTAGTGTGGCATGTAATGTCTGCCTTAGGATCCATATCCTCAATTGGATCTACTTCCATTATCTCGATTGGGTTATCTAACACATGAGGTGTCTCCCAGGATTCAGGATGATCTGATTGCAGCTCAGTCCTAGAGATATCTGTCCTTTCCTCAATTTCAGATGAACCCATTCAGCATACTTCCTGCTCCTGTCTCATATCCATGCTAGATTTTTTTTCCCCTGAGTGAGCTTCCAGTATCTACTCCCGAGAATTTTCTGTGTCCTTTAGGCATAATAGTTTTGGATTCCTCGAGTTCTTCAAGGCTATTTTCCACTTGATATCTTAAAAGTAGTATTTCTTGAGTTTCCCAATTTTGTGTCATTAGCCTTGTTATCTGTGTTGTTTCCCTAAGGAGCTCCATCACAACTTGTTGATGCGGAATCCAGCTTTATCTTTGGTTCAGCTCAATGATAGCCTGGATTTCCGGTAATTAGGATGTGACCTTTTCCTTAGCACTCGCTATAGCTCTCTGTATTTTGTAATGTGGCTGCATATGCACCGGTAGCTCTTCAGGGGTTCCAGGGGGTGAATCAGGTCTACCCATATTCCATGGGTGAGAAGCAAGAGTATGAAATCCATATCCTGGGTTATAAGATGCGGTCCTTTGAGGAACCCACTGGTATGGGTTATAATATCCAGGGTTAGGATATGGGTTAACCATTTCGGTAATCCGAGGAGAAGGAACAGGCGAAGCGAAAGGTCATCTCTGCCACCTTGGGTTCTGATCCCAAGGTTGAGCTGATTCTGTGACTCGAGCTCTCAGATAAGCTTGTGGGTCCAGCTCTCCTGGATCCTGATTAGGTCCAGATCCAGGGTTAGCCATCACAGCTAAGCAGAAATAAGAAGTCACTCGCCTCCTTGGGAGTGGTTCCCAAGGTCCAATTAGTTGAGGTCTGAGTGACCTCCTTCCTTGCATGCACCACCCAACCCCTGGGTTGGTGTAGCCAAGCAAGACAAGGCTACGACCCTATCAATCAAATGGTCCTTTTGGATCAGCTGACCAAATTTTTCGTTAGAAGTTTGAATTCCTAAAGATAAGTTCGTTGTCCAACCGACTGAAGGTGATTCCCGCCTCTCATGCTAACCCAGCCAATCTGGTTACGGGGGGACTAAGGGAAAGGTTCTTCCTTTGGCTTACGCCTCCAGTTCCGTTGACCCCCGAGCCACGGTCGTTTGACACTACCCCACAGACTTAGTCACCTGGTTTAGTAAGAGAGATTAAAAACACCTAGTAGTACGACAACAAACTCGGGTTGATTTCGTGTTTTAAAATTAGTTTTAACTCATTTTCCTCAGTGGGGTTTGTGGTGAGTGGCCCAAAAGGTGACCAAGCTCACCAACTAACTACACTTAATTAAGTCTAGGTTAGCCCAAAGTGTGGTCTCTAGTTGTAACCGTACAGATTCAACCTAGTTCCATGCACTTCTACGATTTTTCTTTTTCTATTTCAGTAGACCACAAAAGTTAAGTTGGTTCTCTGATGATAATTGGAATCCAATTAATTTAAAATTTTTTGAGTAGATTCCTTTTTCAACTAGTTTTTTAGAGATTATTTTTTTTTAATTTTTACTGTTTCAACCGAATTTTTAGTGAATTTTGAATATCAGGGGGTCAGGTTTGGAATTTTGACCCCTAGTCTATTTTTCACTTTGAAACAGTATCAAATGACCTTCAACAATTTGGGAAAAATATGGAAAATAAATCCAATTAAGTCAGCTTTCAAACCCCACTTTTAGTCAAGAAAGATTTGCAAATTGCTCGAAATCGCTTTTTGAAATTTGAAAAATTTTGAATCTAGGTCAGTCTGACCTGCATGAACTTCGTGAATTTTTAAAAATCGTACACTTGGAATTTTCTTAAAATAATAGTGGCATTTGAAAGATGGTTTAAAAATAAAAGTTTTGCCTAAATTTCAGAATTTTTCACTTATTAGTTTTCGGCAATCGAATTTTTAAAACGAGCTTGAAATCTGGTCGAAAATTAAGAGATGGTGGAAAAACTTTTTAAGGAGGTTTGAATTTGAAATCTAAACTTTCCAACAAAAATGGTTTGTTTTTCTTCAAAACTTTTGCAAGTTCTTTTTTACTTTCAAAAAGAAATCTTCAAAGCATTCAATGAAAATATCTTCTTTTTTTCAAAGTAACCTATATTCAAAAGGAAACCTAATCTAAATTTTTTTTTGAATTTTTTTTTATTTTTGATTTTTTTTTGCTACAATGAGTAAAAAAAAATTTCAAAATAAATTGCAGAAAGTAAAACCTACTCTAAAAATATGATGATGTGCACCTAGATTTGTTTTCTGCGCTCGTTGTGTGTGCAAATCCTGTTCTTTTCCATTTTTCCTGCACAACAAAAACAAAGTAGAGAGCAAAATCGTTAGTGACGCTTCAAAAGATCGAACTCAAAGAAAATGACGTTGCCTCCCTGGCAACGGTGCCATTTGACAGAAATCGTTCTCGCGTGTTTGAAAGCTATCGGAATCATAGTATGGTTGTGCAAAAATGTTCGTCAAAAATTTAGTTTGTAAGGATTATGAGACTTGAGTCCTAGTCGTTCATCTCTAGGAGGTGTTGCTTTTACTTTTGAAATCGATCCTACTCTACTTTGTTTAGAATCGCATGCCAGTTTGTGATTATTACGTATTTAGGTATGACAAGCTTAGTTGCAAGAATATTAGGAATTGGAAACAAGCAACTTGAATCACACAAAAAGAATCACAATTATTAAGCTCATGGTGATTTCAAACATATAGAGACAAATATATATATAAAAGCATTTTTCATTCATTCAGTAGGAGAGTTGTTTGCAACATAAAACATAGAGGAAAACTTGTACATAAATGCTTAAAAATTAAACCTTGCTACCAGAAAATGATCGCATACAAGAATCGATGGGGGGATTTCGCATGCATCGTTGGGGGAGAAGTAAGACTACAGTACTAAGTAGTAAATAAAAGTAATAAAATTATGAAGAGCATGAATTAAATCTAGAAGAATAAAAGGGCTTTCAGGGGTGGACCCCAAGGGCCTTGGAGTGGTCGAGAGGAGAATGAGGGGTGACCAATGTAGCTTAGGCCGAACCTTGGAGAGAGGTAGGGTTGATCAAGCATCCTGGAATGGTGTCCTCAATGATGGTGGTGAGCTCGTGGAGGTGGAGTAGCTAACCTAGGTGAAGGTGGGTGTGTACGGAGCTAATGAGGTGACTTTGCCAAGGAAGTGAAAGGGTGCCAATGGCCACCCCTTAGGTCTTTTTATAGACCTAAGGGAAGCTCTCTAGGTAATTATGGAATTCTCTAGCGAGGCCTATGGTGGGAGCTCGTGGGAGAGTGGGAGAGAGAGGATTGATGGTTGTTTTTAGATCCACCAAATGTGGATCTAAAAATGGAATGGCTCTTGGTTGCTAATTTTGGCAACCAAGGAAACCCCACATGGTAAAGAGTTCTAGAGAACTCTAGGCTAGGTACTTTTGTGTGGATGTGTGTGTGGGTCGAAACTTAGGTGGCTAGGTTGATTAGGTTAGGTTCTAGTGGGTTTAGGTCAAGGTATGTCTCAGTTTAGGGTTATAAACCCTAATTTGCTAAGGTAAAGTGTAATTAAACTTAATACAAGTTTAATTGGGTGTGTGGAAACTTAATTGAGAGTGAAACAACTCAATTTATTTAGGTCTAGGTCAATTGGACTCTCATTGAGTCCAATTGGACATTGTGTGTAGAGATCAGGGCTCAATTGGACCCAATGAGTCCAATTGAATAGGCTGATGGAATTGACTAAGATCCAAATCAATTAGGTTTAGTGAGGACCTAATTAGGTCCTTAGAAATGTCTATAGGTGATGAACTAGGGTTAGGGCACCTTAATTTAGGTTCATATGGGGTTGGAATTGGGTTTAGGGACCTAGAGATCCAAGATCAAGGCTTAAATCTCAAAACAGGAACTGGAGAGCAGTATCAGACGTCTAATAATAGTGTCAGACACCTTATACTAAAAAATCAGAACTCTAGACTTGTTGTCTGGACGTCCAATAAGAGTCAGGAGGGATTTTGGGTTCTGTTTTGAGCATTCTGCAAAAATTGGACGTCTGACAAAGTGTCTGGACGTCCAATAACACTGCAGAAGTGGGTTTGAGGTTTGCAGGAGATGGCTAAGGGTCCTGGACATCCTATAACTTCTCTGGACATCCAGATAAGGGTTGGAACTAGGGTTTTAGGGCTTCCTAGGGTGTCGTGACCTAATCTAAGGGTGTCTAAGGCTTGGGGAAGTCTCTAGGCTATCCTAGGGCTAGGATGGGCATAAGCTCTTCACATTTTACTGCTTTTTTTCTACTTAATAGAATGGAAAACCTTTAACCCCCTTACATTATTATTCCTACATGTAAACTAGGTGTTCTACTCCAGCTCTGCTACAACTCCCATTATTTCTGATCCAGCTTTAGATTTAGCTCCAGATCCAACTCAAGATTTGCTTGTTGCCTGCAATCGACATAATGCACTTAATTAGCACATTATAACATTATTTTATGCATAGCTAACGTAAAGTAGAAAAGATGCAAATAATGCTTATGCGTGCATGAATAATCCTAACTTATGCTAAGTTCTAGCTTAACCTAGGTCAATTAAGAGCTATGATTGCTATGCAATCACTTCTCCAAAGAAAAAACTACAGCAAGTTATTCTTTTTTAGTGACTATGTAGTTTTGCCGAGGTTCAGTCAAAGTCTTGCTGTCATAATGCAGCACATGAGGTCTTCCCTCAACCCTTTCTCAAAGGACTGCTCCCACTGCATAATCTGAAGCATCACACATCAACTGAAATGGGAGTGTCCAATCAGGAGCTCAGAGAATAGGTGTAGAGATCAAGGCCTCCTTTAGAGTTTGAAAGGTCTCGGCACACTTAGAATCAAAATTGAAGGAAGATTCCTTTCTAACAAGTCACAAACTGGCCTAGAAATTTTAGCAAAATTTTTAATAAAGCACCTATAAAAGCTGGCATGGCCCAGAAAGGATCTAATCTGTTTGACATTCGTGGGTAATGGGAGTTTGAAAATAGAATCAATCTTGGCTTTATCTACTTCCAAACCTCGCTCAGATACAACATGCCCAAGTACAATTCCTTTCTATATCATGAAATGACTTTTTTCCCAGCTGAGGACTAAACCAGTCTCCTTACATCACTTCAACAAATTGTCCAGGTGTAGGAGACACTGGTCGAAAGATGAGCCATAAATGGAGAATTCATCCATAAACACTTCAACACACTCATCAATCATGTTGGAAAAATAGACATCATACACCGTTGGAAGGTTGCAGGGGAATTACATAATCCAAATGGCATACGCCTGAATGCAAAAGTACCGTAAGGACTCATGAATGTCGTCTTCTCCTGGTCATCAGGGATGACTGCAACCTGGTTGTACCCAGAATATCCATCGAGAGAGCAATAGTAGTTATTCCTTGCAAATTTCTTGAGAATTTGATCAATGAAAGGCAAGGGAAAGTGATCCTTCTAGGTAGCAGTGTTTAGCCTGTGATAATCATTACAGACCCTCCATCTAGTTGAGGGTCTAGTGACAAGTTGTTCACCTTGGTTGTTGAATTCCACAGTAAAGCCTGCCTTCTCTAGCACCACATGAAAAGGACTTACCCATTTACTATCTGCAATGGGATATATGATCCTACCATCCAACCACTTCAGGATTTCCTTTTTAACCACCTCCCTCATATTAGGGTTCAGACGTCTCTACTTGTCCCTAAATGGCTTGATGGAATCATCAGTATAAATGTGGTGCATGCAGAGTGTAGAGTCTATACCCTTAATGTCAGTAATGCTCCAAGCAATAGCTTCCTTATACCTAGACAAGCATTCAATTAGGGCTCCATCTTGTGCCTTAGATATCACAGCCAAAATGATAATGGGGAGCGTATCATTGGCACCTAGTAAGATGTACTTGAGAGTGTCAGGGAGGGGTTCCAACTCAATGTCGGGGGCTTGTGTGGTTGAGGCTTTCATAATAGATGTACCCATCTCAGGTAGCAGATCTACCTTAGGGAGAGATGATGGGGGAAGAGACTCAACAGAAACACCGAGAAACTCCTCAAGTTCTAGTATATCCCATCACATTCCTCCAAGAGAAGGGAATGCTCATTTAGCATGACATGCTGAAGGGGGTCATCACATAACATTGCAGGGGTTGCCTCTTCAATCAGGTCATCTATCACCTCAACTTGAGAACAATCATCAAGCCCGGCTTGTTTGTAAGCATCAAGCACATTAAGCCAGATTTTCCTGTTCCCAAAGCCCATTTTCAATGCCCCAGTATTGCAATTTATTGAAGCATGTGAAGTTGCAGGGAAGGGATGACCCAAAATGATGGAGGGTTTGGTTGGCTTGTTGGTAGGGTCAGTGTCCAAAACTAAGAAGTCAATGGGAAAGAAGAAATCCTCCACTCTTACGAGGACATCTTCCAAAATTCCCCACGATGTCTTAAGTGATCGATTTGCAACTTGAAGTATTACAAGGCTAGGCTTCAGATTGCCTCCCCCAAGTTGTTCATACACGTAGCTCGAAAGGATGTTCACCCCCGCACCCAGATCAAGTAGAGCCTCATCAATCTGTAAGTCACCAATAACTACAGAGATGTACGGAGCTCCTGGGTCCTTATGTTTTGGGGTTGTGCCATGTTGAACAATTGAGCTAACAGAATCAGGCATGACAACTTTTGATTGGACTTATTTCCAAGATTGCTGCTTTTTCATGCACAGGTCCTTTAAGAAGCGAGCATAAGACGGAATCTGCCTAATAGCTTCAAGCAAAGGCTGGTTAATCTGCACTTGCTTGAAAGTTTCCATGATGTCATCCGTCTTATCTTTGGCTCCAGATGAGCCAGCAGAAGTCTGCCCAGAGGTAGATAAGCACTTTAGAAAGGGCACTCTTGATCTCTGGGTGGAAGGGTTGTCATGTCGAGTAAGGGGTGGAACGGGGGCAACTTCTTCTGATGAGGTGATTTCAAGCAGAGAAGATTTCAAGTTGTGACTATAGGAGCATTGAGTTTGGAAATTTCTTTCCCACTCCTCAGAATAGTCACGCCTGAGCATGCTCCCTAAAGACAATCCCATTTCCTTTAGGATTCTCCTCAGTAGCACCGGGGAGCTTCCCAGTTTCCCTCTGTCTAACGGCCTCAACAAGGTGTCCTATTTGTGATTTCATCTCATGTATAGCCTTGTGATGAGATTGGATGATGGCACTTTGACTTTCTTGCATAGTTCTCAACATTGCCTTCAAATCATCCATCTTAGAGATCTTAGGTTGGGCAAAGGTCTGAGGTTGGTCCATTTGATGGTTTTGAAAGGATTGTGGTTTATAATTCCTTGAATTTGAGACATTTCCTTGCCTCCATGAAAAGTTTGGGTGGTTCCTCCATCCCTCATTATAAGTGTTGGAAAAAGGGCCATTACGAGATCTAGGACAAAACCCTTGAGCGGCATTCAGATTCGCTTGTACAAGCTCAGGGAATTGGGTGGCCAAGTGGCAATCCACAGTGGCGTGTGTATTGCCTTGGCAAATGGAGCATTCAGAAGCTTGGGATGTGGAGGTGTTAGATACGAATTGACTCAGGTTTGAGATAAGCCTTTCATGTCTTGATTCAATAATTGAATTTGTTTGGCTAAATTCTGGGTGTCCCTTGCCTCATTCGCCTCCAACTTTCTTTGCATGAGAGTGGATTTTCAATCCATGTAGGCAGAATTGAAGTGAATAGAATTCTCACTCAAAGTATCAAAAAGTTTCCAAGCTTCATCCTCAGTCTTAGATAGAAATGTTCCTACATAGGCACCATCCACAGTTTGCCTATGCGAATCATTAAGTCTAGTGTAGAACCTTTCAACCAGTTGCCACTTAGGCACCTGGTGATGTGGGTAAAGTCTCAGAAAGTCATTAAAGTGCTCCAATGCATCATGGAAAGCTTCCCCATACTTTTGAACAAAACTCATAATTTCCCTCCTAAAGTGATTTGTTTTGCTCATGGGGAAGTACTTCTTCAAAAACTCCTTCTTCAGGGCATCCCAAGTCTTAATATCATCAAGGGTGTGATACCAATACTTGTCTTTGTCCTTAATGGAGAAGGGAAAGAGGGTCCGCATTTGAGCATCATTAGTAACACCCTACAGCTTCACCGTGGAACAGACCTCGGTGAATTCCTCCATATGCCTGTAAGGGTCTTCCCTAGTAGTACAATAAATGAAGGGCAGCAAGGATGTGGTACTGCTTTTGGTCTCATCAGGATTGTCCCCTCTAGGTGTACATAGTGTAGGGCCAGCTTGATTGGTTGGAATGAAATATTCCTTAAGGCTCCTTTGATCGGCCATTTCTACCCTTGGAAGGTTTCTTCTTACGATTCTTTCAGGTTCAGGATCAAACACTAGTTGTCTCTGAAGAGAATGCCTACCAAGCATGCACTACAAATAGAATTCCAAGAGGACTTGTTTGGTCTTTACAAATTTAGGCTTTTGACTTTAGTTCAAATTGTAGGTGACAAAGCAAGTTGTCCAATCAATTACGCGCCTATTGTCAACCTTCAAAATGGCTAGAAAGACCTGGTTGGAGCTTAGGTGTTCTTCCCTAAATCTCAAATGGTAGAGCAAATCCAAAGACGGAAGATTGAGAGATGCAAGTTGGCCTAAGCCTTCCTTTGAAACTGTGCTTTCGCGATGCTTCTCAACTACACCGAAAAATCCGTGATAGGGTATCCCCCTCTTTGGACTTACAAACCCTTGATCTTAAGTTCCGAACACTTCAAAATCCAATGGTAGGAGGGCTCTTGTCCTAGTAGTTCCAAGACTTAGGAGTGTCTAAATGCATACTGTGGTGCAAAAGATATAAGTGTGGATACACCGCAAAAGATTTTGAATTTTGAATTGCACGCTAAGTTTGAAAATCAAGTCCTTGGTTTTTAAATGTCCCTCCTTTAATTAGTCCTTTTTCCAGAAAATATGTGACCACTTGTTAGATCTATTCAATATAGATTAGGTGGTCTTGAAATTAATCCAAATGCATTTGCATGATAGGTAGAAATGCAAAGTTAGAAGTGCATACCTGATTCCAGCAATCTTCATGCAATATGCAAGACAGGAAATTAGATCTAGATGCTGCTCATTCAATCCTAAATGATACGACCTAGGGGCAGGCAACTTCTAGCAAGTAGCTCGTGTTTTTTTTTTTTATAGTTTTTTTAGCTACTTATGCACAAGCAAATTAAGGGTAAACAATCCACAAAATAAATTAAAAACCTAAATCTAAAGAAAAGGGAACAGGCTCCCAAAAATCAACCCCAATTACTACAAGGGCGAGAAAACAGAAATAAAACTTATGAAATGGAGAATCTCCTATAGAGGTGGGATCCAGGTCTCCTTCATATTCCCCAAGTGTAGGCGTCGCTCAAGGTCGACGTCTTCTCCCAGATGTGCCTGTCACTTCTCTTAATTTCCTCGCTCAAATTCTTCTCTCAAATTCCTCGCATAGAAAAGATAATAAATGGTCAGATCACTGTGCAATGGAAAATAATCAGAAATAAAATTAGGTGAAATTATTGCGTCTATTGCCTCCACGGCAATGGTGCCATTTGATAAGTCAGTTTTTGCTTTCGAATTATGTTATTAAGATGATTTGTCGTTGTAGGATCAAAGTGGTGGAAAATCGCTTAACAAAATAATTAAAATTAAACCACTCACAGGAGAGTAGGTCGTGTCCATGGAGAGGCAATGTTGCAATAAAATCACGAATATTTTTATCGTATTTGTTCAATCAAGTGTGAAATCCATAGCCAAATCTGGCATTAAATGCTTCGAAAAGAAGATACACAATAACTAGAAAATGTAAGGTTATATGTGCAATTTTTCCTCACTGAAATATTCAATAAATATGTGATGAATCTATGTAATTTCCAATTGACATGCATTAGAGAAAATTTGTGCACATCTTAATCCAAAAACAATGTCAAAAGATGTGAATAACAAAAGCCACGTAATTATAAGAAAGCATGAGTATGAACTCACAATTTCACTAAATATATCACATATTAAAATAAAAAATGAGACTTCGGCAAAGGCATTGAAACATAATAACTAATTGCAAGTTTCCTGTATCAAAATAGGGGAAAACTCCCATTGGCATGCTCGAGAAGAGGAAGGATCAGTTGGAGGCATGGTCGCGCAAGGTCATCAGTGGTGAGGGTTGTGTGCGGAGGTCGTGGCGTGGTTGTTGGTGGTAGGTGGTGACCAGCTGGAGGAGATGAAGCGACGGCAGTGGAGGTTGCTGCTGCTTGCTGCGAAGTGTTGCAGGCGCAAGAAGGCACGGCGTGTGAACGCTGGGGGTGCTGCACGTGCATGCGGGGCGTGGGTACGTGGAGGGGCAGCACTCTGCAGGGTGCATAGGCACGCACGAAAGGGTGTGCAGGTGCTGGCATGTGCACTGGTTGAGGTAAGGGCGTGCAGTGGCAGGGGTGCTTGGCAGGGTGCATTGGAGATGAAGTGAGGGCGTGCGGTGGTGCAAGTGCTAGTGCGTGGGTTGGAGTTGCTGGTGAAGGCGCTGGTGGGCAAATGGCACGTGGTGGCAGGCACGCTTGGCAGGAGATGTTGTAGAGACACTTGGCGGTGTGGCTTGTCACCCCACATGCCCACGGTGGTGGAGTCGCACAGCCGCGGTAGGAGGCCGATGGTATGGAATGGATGAGAAGCAAAGTTCTCAATGCATAGTTTGGAATAAAGGGGTGGAGGCCTCCCCCTCAACGACAACTCTTCCTTCTCTTTTGTAGCCACAGTTGCAAAGATTTGAAATTCAAAACACCATAGAATCAATGTGATGCGTAGGAGGAGGAGGTGGAGAGGGAGGAGTTACCTGCAAAGGAGAAGAAGAATAAAAGAATAAAATAATTAGGGATATTTATACATAACTCCTTAACTTCTATGTTAATTAAAATAGTGCACCTAATTAATTAACTAATTAAATGTATGCAACCCTAGGTTAATTCTAAATGCATGAAGCTAAAAATATGAATTAATTTATTTACATCCTAATGTATGCTATCTAAATGTTAAAATTAACTTAATGTCTAGTCATTTAGAAACTTAAATAGTCCACAAATATGGGCTAATCACTAAGCACCCAAAATGATACAGTAAGTCTGGCTCAATGCGCTTAATAAAGATAATCATGCCAAATGTATTCAATTCTGAAAAGTCATCTCGAAGATCTAGCTTAGGAGCGGCTCGACAACATAAGTTGGTTGGACGAGTTCCCAGCACAGAGAGGTGGGAAATTCCACTCGAAGATGCGTAATAACATATCGTCTCCTAGGTGCTTGTCTCTTAGGATATCTAAACATCCTACTAGGGGCATGTAAGCACCTTGTGTTGGTTCAGGTGCCATGGGTAGCATTATCTTGAAATGTCGATTGCTAGGACCTGAAGTTAGCTATAGAACGTCATGGGTGGCACTATCCCAAAGTGTCGAATGCCAAGCTTATGGCGGTTTCCATAGGCGACGCTATCCTAAAGCATCGAAAGCCAGGGACCCTTTGAGGATTGATGGTAGGGACATGGAATACGATACAGACCGTGTTTACAGCCAATCCAATGTCGGATCTAGGAAAATATAAAAGGGAAAAAAGAGAGAAAACTCTAAAATGAAAAATCCTTCTCTATCTCTCTCTTACAAAAATGTACTGGCAGACTGAACCTAGATATGTTACATCTATGCAAGGGTGATTTAACCGCTGAGGTCAACAAACCTCTAGGCAGGTTTTACAAGCATTAGAATCTTTCGCTGCACAGCAAGGTTGAAGTTGGTCAAGTTTGGATCTTGATTGATACTTGAGTACCTCTAGGCCTATTGTTGGCATTTTGATCTAAATTTTAGAGAGTGGCACAAATGAGGAATCTGAATATCAAAGCATGGTCTATAGATCTAGTTCTTTCCATAAGATTTTGCTAGGGACTAACAAATTTTTGGCATAGGGGTATGATGGTAACACCATCATGAGCCATAACAAGCTTTAATTAGTCATAATCAAGTGACAAAAGCTCTCACATAATCGCCTGAGAAGTCATAATTCCATTCAGATCCATTCTGAGAGAACATTAAATCAAGGTTAATTCTACAGTTTTAGCATCACATCATGAAAGAAGAGTAACCATGGGGTTTGCTAGGGGTTAATCTAAGTAAAAATGAGCATCAAAGTCTAATAAGCATGTCCACACAAATAGAAACAGGGTTTCACGCATTCGAAGAACCAATATAGTACCCAATACCCTAATTTCAGAGTTGCTTGAATTGAAGAGGTTATGGTTAGGATAAAATTCATAGGAAAATATTCTGAGAGGTTTAATATCCTTAGCTTGACCAACTAAACCTATTTTTGCCTTGAATGGAGTCTTAGGTGGATTTCTACATTAATTTTGGTTTTCACGCAAATTGCCTAGCCAAACTTGGTCAAAGCTCAAATTTGACTTCATCACTAGATTCCTTTGGCCCAAATAGGTTATACCAAAATTCGTGCTCAATCAGAGTCCATCTTGACCTCATTTGTATTTCAGTCCATTTAAACCTATTCCTCTCAAACAACCCCCTAACTTTTAAAATATTTGTAGAAAGGTCCCTAACTTCATCAACTTCTTTGCAAAATAGTCCCTACTGCCACTGGAGGTCAACCGACCTCCAAGCTGACTTTGACCATATCAAAACCTAATCAAATCACCACTAAATCTCACCAAAATTGGTGACATTGGTGTTCACAATACAGAGGTCATTTTAGACAGATCTTGGACCCTGATTTGAAGCATGGAGGTTGTGCGAACACACGAATCAATGTGTACCTCTTGCCCTAACTCTCAAGCCATTAGAGCTTCTTTCCTCATCTAGAGCTCGGTTAGGAGCTCTATAAAAGCTCTTGAAGTTCTTGTCTATCTCCTTAGCTTGGTTTTTCCTTAATTCTTTACCTTCTTCTCTCTCCAATCGCCTCCAACTGTAGGCCAGATGAGCTTCTTCAACCTCCGTCTCCACCCTCTTCCACATACCATAAGTAGAGGGAAATGACTTCCCTTCATCGTCTGCTTCTCTCAATACAAGTAGGAGCCTTCCTATCCCATCTTCCTCACCATAATCCCTCATCAAAGACTTCATCCCCTCCAACTTAGGCAATCACATCGGCATGCCAAATCATTTCCCCTTCATCGCGAATTTATGTCCAACTGATGTAAACACATTTACACTACTTAAGATGTCTATTTATGAATGTTCTTAAGCATAGGATTGCATTGCATGCTATAAATATGGCATAACATGCATCATCTTGCATTTAGAGTAGTTTGAATAAAATGGATGTTAATTGTCTCCTTTTATTTGCTTGGACAAGGAAAACTTTTTATCGGGGCCTCGGATCGAAGATCAAACCATACGGATGTGATCAGGGTGATGATTGGAGTTCAATGACTCCAAGACTGCCTTAATCAGGCATCTATAGCATCTGATAGTGATCGGGGAACTCTAGAAGATTAAGGATCAAGATGGGGTAAATCTGCACTTCAAACGACAAATCCGATCTCACGGATGGATTCAGATCGACGATCGCAGCCTAACGATGCAAAAATCGAGTCAATCCGACACCCGTGGCACCATCTACAACATCTAGAAGATGGACGGCGAAGATGGCACCACGTGGCGCCATCTCGGCCGCTAAAACACCCGCACACAATCGCTGAAGCTCCTGCATCTACCCCTCCTCGCCATTGGATCAAGATCCAACGGCTGTGGATGCGGCACCTTGAAATCGATTGCACGAACATTTGGTCGAGGCAGCGCAGTGGTCCAGCGCCTTAACGTGAAGCACGGATGCAAGTTCGAGTCGCAGCAAGCAAGCGAAGGGCACGGGTGAGTGGGCACGGGCGAGTGTCGAATCTTGATCAGGCGACCGTCCGCGCTCAATAGCGTCGACGTGCTATCGCACGGCCACGCCTTACGCGGCATCGCACGCGGGTGGGCGCACGTTGAGGAGCGGGGGAGGTGCATCTTAAGCCATCTGATTTCACGATTGGACGGCTGAGATTCGTTGAACGTGCGGCGAGTGTTAGGCATAAGTAAACGAGCGAGCATGCGCGAGCAGCACCCACTACGCCCACATTTGGGCTTTAGCGACGATTTTATCTGTCACTAAAGAGCCCTTATTTAATGCTTTAAAGATGTAATGTCCAATTTGCCCCCACTCCATGCAACTATAAAAAGAGACCCCTTCGACACGAAATTCTAATCCGTTCCTTCTCTCCTCTACCTCTCCAAAACTTAAGAGAAGCTTGTCCCACACCCAGGATACTTCTCGTGAGATAAAGTCCAAATTTCATCCCCTTCAGAAGTGGATCCCACAACGACGACGACGTGCTGCCCCATTCCCGTTCTTCTGCTTCGTCCAGGTGTCGTCCTGTCCGACTCGTCCTCCAAGCAACCATCTAGGAGGATATCTCTCTCCTTATTCTTTTTACAGCTTTCTAGTATAGATTTACTGCTTTCTAGAGCAGTTCTGCTCGTACTCCAAGCGACCGTCGAGGAGGATATTTCTCCCTCCATTCTTTTAATGCTTTCTAGAGTAAATTTATTGCTTTCTAGTGTAATTATTTTTTGCTTTCTAGTTGTAATAGTGAAACAAACAATCTCCTTAATGATGAATTCCCTATTTATTTTACATCTCATTTTGATTTCTGTTTGTAATATTCTCTCTCTCTCTCTTACTCTCTCTTTCTCTTCTAATTATTGTAAATAGTTGGATAGTTTTAAATGGAATTACTTCATGACAAATAAAAACAAACGTGTAGTTTTTAAATCAAGCGTCCACCTCCCTGTGTTCGACCTGGAATTTCAATTTTGGTATAAATTTTATTTGTTGAACACGAGTTTTTCACTTTCAAACTACAACGACAGGTTTTTCAAAACTGAACATGTTAGTATAGCAATTCGTACATTCAACATTTTGGCGTCATTGCCCGGGAGGCGATGCTCTTTGATTTCTATTCACATTTTTTTTTAACTTACAAATCATTTACCTTACTTCTCTCCTTTCTTATTGTGATTGCAGGTACTCTTTCGACACAGACAAAAGCGGTAGATTGGAGTAAAGTGTTGTGGAAGGTTTTGTAAGTTATCCCCCACATCCTACCCATTAGATTTCATTCCACAACATAATAACACAAACATCAATAAACCTTGGTGTTCATATAAACTCTAGGGTTAGATTGTTTGTTGTTTGACACCCACACCCGCCCCAACCCCCACATTAAAAAAAAAGAAAAATTTAAAAAGAAAAAATCTCACAGAGGTACACAACCTCATTTGATTTTCGAACTCAACTGGTAAAACGATCTTTGGACCCGGTACACACATTGAAAAACATAATTGAGTAGAAATCAGATTAGGTAATCACTTGTGTGCCTAATTAAGTGGTGTAACAGGCCAATTGTTTGAGTTGATTGGGTCGCACCACTTCAAATAAAATCAACTCATCAAGTAGCTGCCACTTTGGTTCAACTATTAGGGATTTACCAGGCACTCCACATTCTTTTTAAGCTTTAAAGGAAAACATCTTCACCTGTGCTTGCAAAACCTGGTGTGCCAACGAAGCTTGTTTGAAAACACCTAAAGTTGAATCCTAAAAGCTACTAAGCAAGATTTGAACTCTAAAATTCACCGCATCAATAATAATCCTGCTTGAAAACCACTTGTTGTGCACGCACACACAAATCAATCAATCATTAAGGGCACAACCTATTTAAAGGGCCCATCACATTCCAAAGCACATTCAAACCTAGCCCTAAATAAAGCAGAGTACATGTTGGCCTTAAGGATTCGACTCGCTCTTTAGAACCTAGAACGAGATTATTTTTGATTAGTCTGTTTCTACTGTTCAATCTGATGTCGAGCTAAGGGAGCAGAATCAAACGATCGCAGTTAGGGGGTACACTAGGAACTGGAGGTGCAAGCCGAGGGAAGAACCTTCTCCCCAATCCCTCCTTCTAACTGGTTGGATTGAACAGACTAAAGTAGATCAAATCATTCCTTTATCTCAAGATGTTTTTTTGGAGTCTGTATGTCTGTAGGCTAACCCACTTAAGGATAGGTTTGATTGTTTGTATTGCAGGGTGCCTTTCTTCCTCCCTTGTCTCATGAATCCTTCCACATATTACACGCATTCCCGCTCTTTCCCTCCTGTTGTGAATTATCCTCAACATGATGAATATCCTAACTCGTACTATAATTAACCATCAGTTAGTTGGGATAATTCAGATTGGGTATATAGTTCTGGACCTCCGTGTTTCGGGTCTAAGCCTGAACACTTTGATTGTGATTTCTATCCTTCTCAGAGCCACATCGATTATAGATCGTCAACCTTTCATGAACAACCTAATACGATCTACAATCAAGAAGGATACGCTGATTCTTACCCATCCTCTGATTACACTGCCTTTAGGTCATCACCGCCTTTTGAACAATCTGAAATGACCTATTATCAGGAAGGGTATAACGAATCTCAATTCGTTAATTCCCCTACATTAACCCCAAACCTGCCCAACCCTGAACCAACTCATTTAGTTCAGGTTAACCAGGTTCAAGATAAGGTTCTGGCTAACTTGAGGAATATCATTCAATCTTTAGAAGTTCAGCCGATACCTTGCATTGAGAGATTGGAGCCCTCGATTGAAATGATTGATGATTTAAACACGTCATTGTTGGATTGACTCCAGGATGTTAAGGATAACAACCCGGGTGATTTAAACTTGGGAAATTAGCGAAATTGAGGATGAGATTCGTGGTCGCTTTGATTCAATCATGGGATGATTCCTAGGATGAACTCCCTTCAAGAAAACCAATGACAGAACTCACTCAGGCACCTGTTTGGAGGGACACATGTTACGAGGCTAACCAGATTGAATTAAAGCAACAAATTAATGAAGATCTGATTTCTTCACCTGAGATCCCTGAGCTAGGTTACGGGGAAATTTATGTCTCCATGGAATAGAAAGTGACAGATGATTTTAGGACATAGATTGATACGGATCCTGATTTCTTTGATGGTAAAGATTCAAGTTGCAAAGTCTCACATGAGTTTTCATAACATGATTTTTGTGAGACGATTGGGCCTGAGGAATCTAATAGATCATTTGATAGCCCAATAATTGAGGAAACTGATCTTAGGGCACACATTGCGGATCCAGAATCACATTTTCTGGAGGATTCAATTTAATGCCCTGATTATCAGTTACACCCCGTTGAGCTTATTGATGATTCTATTTCTGAGATAATTAGACCGAAGTCAATTTTGATTCTGCCACATCATTTAGACTTGGAGATTTCAGATGAGGTGATTAATATACAAAAGGTCCTAGAATTTGACATGCTGAATGAGGAGGATAGGAGCTGGGAAGTTTTGATTTGGGAAGTTAACTTTGGAGGAAATAGAAGATTGAGTCGAAGGGTGCATATTAAGCTGAAACCATCAAATCAGAACCCTTACGACTTCTGTTCTGAGGATGTTCAACCTAAGCACACATTCAACGATTATCCTTTTCAGCTTGAATTCTCTATAACCTGACTTTTTGGTCTTGGGTTACATCCTCATAAATTGCAGGCTTGACCCCGCTTGCATACTGATTTTAGGTTTTGGGTAATTTTTATCTAGAACCTAAGATATTCTCGATTATGGGGTATGGGTCTACACCACAATCTGGTCCACATCTGTGGACCTCTGCTGATAGGTTGGAGGTTTCTTTTGTTTATTCTGATTCTGACCTGCACCTGTGAATTCTTCATTTCTCTTCTTTGTATAGTGTGCCTAGCTGAAGGCACTAAATTCGGCACATATACAGTCCTTAGTTGTTTTCATCTCGGAGCAGACCTGACATTCACGCAATTCAGCTGCTTTCTACGCTTTTCCACTCTATTTTATGTCTTTTTAATATAATGAGGACATTGCATTAGATAGGCATGGGGGGGTGGATATTCATCTTTGAATTCATTTGTCAGCTCCGTAGATTTGTTTTATTTTCTTCTATTAAAAAAAAATAAAAAAAAATTTTGGAATTAGAAAAGAGAACTTGGGTTTAAGAAAATTTTCAATCTTAGGAAATACTATAATATGATTTGAACACAAAGACCCTTCAGGTCTTTGGACTTGATCAGCCCGTGTATCCACTAAAATGTGGAATTGTCTTTCGAGTCCTCGTCATCTTAATTCTATCATAATTGGAGTAAATAAGTTTGGGTGATAAGTACACAACTTATCAACCCGCCCTCTGATTTGAGGAAATTTTGAGTCTTAAGCATCTACACACTCTTGTCACTAACTCGTTGTTCGGCGATTTTAACGAAAATTGGGTAGCTAATGAACCTTCTAGGGTGATATGGTTAGCATGTTATTGTGGGTAACAGCCCATAGGTAGGTTGTCTAGAACCTAGTCACTGGACCTTTCCTTTTTGTTGCCTTTAGGTAAATCTTAGACCAGGGAAGACACCTACTTAAAAAAAAAAAATCAAAAAGAAAAAGAGAAAAGAAAAAAAGAAATAAGACACAGTTCGCCGCACGAGTTTGGTTGGCAAGTTGTCAATGGTAACAGCTCATCGACCAGTTGTCCAGAACCTAACTTAATAAATGCACTAAAAATTCCCAAAACATTTAGGAAGAAACAGAGAAGTTGAATAAACCGGGGAGATATACACTGGATTCACCCTTGTGTTGACCTTGTAAAAAGAATTAAATTAGGGAGAAAGCTACCGGTTGTAAAGATACACCTTTAGGCAGAATTCTCTTTTTTTAGGTCACCTAGAGGCATAGAAATCTGAAGTCCGTCTTAACTGCCTGGTGACGACCTTCCTCTATAGTTCTATTATTTCGTCGTAGTATAGTATAGAGAAGTGATTACCAGTTTAGTACAATTTGTTACTCGGAAATAAAGGAGTTCCCGAGGTCGAACTCAGGGAGCAAACTGTATTCTAGAGATACAAATTCTTATTACAAAAATATTACAAAAATAAAGAGAGAGAGAGAGAGAGAGATGAAAATTTGGTTTCTTCTTTCTTCCGCTTTGTTTTCTCTTCTCTTTGGCTTTTGGTTTTTCTTCTTTGTTTATCTCCTGGTGGTCTTCTTCTTCTGCCTTCTATTCTCTTCTTATTTCTTCTCTTCTTCAGAGCTCCTCATCTTCTTTTCTTTCAGTTCTGCCTTTCTTCAGCTTCTCCTTTCTTCTTTCTGCCTCAGCTGTAATTCTTGCGATCCCTTGCTCAGTGGCACGGCATCTTCGTTCTCCTTCTTTCTCTGCAGTCCTTTTACTGTAGGGCGTCGTCTGATTTTCCAATCAGATGACTTAAATCACCGCTACTACAGTGCTCCACCTTCTTTCAGTCTTTGTCGGCCTTCTTCTTCTCTTCTTCCACGGTTCTTCTTCTTTGTTTACCTGTGCCTGCACACTTCAAAGTTTACGTCAGTGGGCAAAACCTACTCTACCCCCTCCCCCGGCGTCACTCTCTCTCAGAATTCGCTCTTAGGAAAGCTCTCCCAGAGCAACCGGGTAAATCGGGTACGCGGGTCGCGCTCGGGTCCAGGCCCACCGGCGTGCGGTGGTGGGCGAGGAGTGCAGGTCGGGCTAATCGGTTGGAGCCAGGTCCGTGGGGCTTGAGTGCGGACGAGGCTGGGTAATCGGGCGGGTGAAGGGGACCTCACACCGTGTGCTGAGGCGATAAGGCTTATTCACAAAAATAATTTAAATGGTGAAAGAGTTGCGAGGCTTACCGATGTGGGACTAAACTGTGGCCTCTCCTCGTGTGCGCCTGCTGGAAGACCGCGGCCTTGCTTCTGCAGCTGCAGCTTCGATTTTCGTCAGTTGCTGGCTGGCTGCAGCTTCGATTTTCGCAGGAGTCTCCGTAATCCGTAGCAGCTGGAAACCTAGAGTCCTCAAGCCTGGAGCGCGGGAGAAGCTGCTTCAATGTGGCGTTAATGGCGATCGAGCCTCAGAACCTGTCGGACACGAATATGGCCTCTCGGCCTAATCAAACTACTGGGGAACCTTCGCCGTGGCACGGCGAAGTTGTTGAGCTGTGCGGCAAGCCGCAAGGCGGTGTCTGGCGGCAGCCCTAGTTCGGACTGCAACTGGAGAAATGGGTTTGTTTGGGGGAGCGTTACGGAGGTGTGGAGTGGCAGTGGAGGGGTGGGGGGTGCTCAGTGTGATGAGGCGGAGGTTCGGTGAGGGTCGGCGAGGCGTGTGAGGTTGTGGAGCGATGGGGGCGTCTCGCCGGAGGGTGGCCGGAGACGAAGGGGGTGACGATGGTCAGGGTCGGTCGAGGGCTTAATTGAACAAATTGAAACCGGGGAAAGAAAGAGGAGAGGAAGGGAAGTAGTTCTAACTTACGTGCAGGGACGAAGGGGGAGCAGTAGGGCGACAGTCGTATCGACTGTCTCCGGAGAAGAAGATGCCCAGGGGAAGGGGCGGCGGCGAGGAGAGGGCCGGAGAGGCACGTGCTGGGTGCGGCACGGCGCGGGAAGAGCGAGGGAGGACAACCCTGCAGCTGGTAGTGCGGCAGAGCGATGAGGAAGAAGAGGAGAGGCCACCGGAGATGGAGGGCTCCCTGTCGGAGTGGGAAGAGAGGAAGTGGGGGTCTTTCTCCGTCAGGACCGAGCTCCCTTGAACGGTGGAGCGACGGGGGGTACTTATAGGGTAGAATCAGAGAGGAGGGCGGAGGGAGACGACGTGTCTCCCTCGCCGGAGGACGCCGGAGATGGAGACCCATACCGTCCATGCGTTCGCACGGCCGGTATGGTGGGTTGCAGCGACCAGGGGGTGTTCCTGCGACGGCTGACGACGCAGGGCACCCCCGGTTTACTTGCCAGACCCTCCCCCTTACCCTGCGCGGCGCCATGCTCCGCGCAAGGTCGCCGGAGCATGGTGCTGGTCAGGTTTTGGCAGGAGGGACCTGAATGCAAAGGACGAAGGAGAGTTAGGGGTAGAAATGTGAGGGTTCAAAAGTTGAGGGCCAAAACATAAATAAATGAGGACCAAAGTGTAAAGTTGGTCAAGAAGGTTTCCTCTTAGGCTCAAGTTTTTATACATGACTAATTGCGGCCTAAGGATTATGATGGTGAATTTTATTTCCAGATTAAACCTTGTTTGATCAGTCAATTTACGCAAAAACCCAAATTAAGTTGTTAATTGGGCATGGTTCTCAATGTAGGTCAAAATAGGTTCCTAAGGCCAAATTGAAGGTTCTAAACCCTAGGGATTATTTTTCTATGAATTTTAAAGGGTTTAGTTGATTTTTTTCTCTGCCTCGAACCTCATGTTTTTAAGTAGGTTTGTTTTTAGGGTTATAGGATGTCATTTAATTCCTTGGAGTTGCTGTAGCCCTTATTGAATCATCTCATCCCACTTTTCCTCTTATTAGGTTTCTTTGACCTATGTTTGGACCCTGAGTTACCCTATTTTCAGATTGGATTGGTGAAATTGCATTTTTACCCCTTAGTTTCTATTTTCTTTGCGAACTCAGAATCTCTCTGAGTTAAGCCTTTCCTTGAGTTATGTAGGAGCTTTTATCCTTTGTATTAGGTCAAAATGAGCTAGTTATGGCTCATGATGAGGTTCTCATCACCGGTCAATGAGTCTGTCACATTCACAATAAGATGCTTAGAACTTAGAGTTCTCATCAAATCTTGGGTGAGTTGAATGGCTGTAGAAAGCCACTCTTAAACCCTAAAACTTGAAAATCCAAAAAAATTAGAAAAGCGGAAAAAGAGAAAAAGAAATTCTTCTTTGGATAAGGCAAGGGCTTGAGGCAGTCTGCATTTTGGTAGATACTCGGGCACTATTGTGTCTTTGAAAGTTCAGATCCTAAGTAGACAATTTCTTTATGATTGAAAATAACTCATGCCCAAATAATCCAACCTAATTCTTTTGTAAATAGCATATAGTTTTTGCTAGGGACTAGCAAAAGATAAGCATGGGGGTATGATGTAAACACATTTACACTACTTAAGATGTCTATTTATGCATGTTCTTAAGCATAGAATTGCACTGCATGCTATAAATATTGCATAACATGCATCATCTTGCATTTGGAGTAGTTTGAATAAAATGGAGGTTAATTATCTCCTTTTATGTGCTTTGACAGGGCAAACTTTTTATCAGGGTCTTAGATCGAAGATCCAACTATACGGATGTGATCAGGGCGACGATTGGAGTTCAACGACTCCAAGATCGCCTAATCAGGCATCTGTAGCATCTGATATTGATCGGGGAACCATAGAAGATCAAGGGCCAAGATGGTGTAAATCCGCGCTTCAAACAACAAATCCGACCACACGAATGGATTCAGATTGACGATAGCAGCCTAACGATGCAAAAATTGAGTCAATCCAACACCCATGGCACCATCTACAACATCTAGAAGAAGGACGGGCAAGATGGCACCACGTGGCACCATCTCGGCATCCCAAACGCCTGCACACAACCGCTGAAGCTCCCACATCTACCACTCCCCATCGTTGGATCAAGATCCAACGGCTGTGGATGCGACACGTTGAAATCGGCCGCACGACCATTGGGGCGAGGCAGCACAGTGGCTTAGCGCCTTAACGCGAAGCACAGATGGGAGTTTGAGCCGCAGTAAGTAGGCGAAGGGCACGAGCGAGCGGGCACGAGCGAGTGTCGGATCTTGATCGGGTGGCTGTCCGCGCCCAATAGTGTCGATGCGCTATCGCAGGCCCGTGCCTCACGCAGCATCGCACGCGGGCGGGTGCGCGTTGAGGAGTGGGGGAGGAGCATCTTAAGCTATTCGATCTCGCGATCGGACGACTAAGATTCGTTGAACATGCGGTGAGAGTTAGGCGCGAGTAGATGAGTAGGCGCATGCGGGCAGCGCCCACTACGCCCACGTTCGTGCTTTAGCGACAATTTTATCCGTCACTAAAGACCCCTTATTTAATGTTTTAAAGATGTATTATCTAATTTGCCCCCACTCCTTGCAACTATAAAAGGAGATCCCCTCCACAAAAAATTCTCATCCCTTCCTTCTCTCCTCTACCTCTCCAAAGCTCAAGAGAATCTTGTCCACAAAAAATTCTCATCCCTGGAGGAAGTGGATCCCACGACGATGACGTGCTGCCCCATTCCCGTTCCTCTGCTTTGTCCTCCTTTGTCCTGCTTCGTCCTCCTTCATCCAGGCGTCGTCCCATCCGACTCGTCCTCCAAGTGATCGTCGAGGAGGATATCTCTCTCCCTATTCTTTTTACTGCTTTCTAGTGTAGATTTACTGCCTTCTAGAGTAGTTCTGCTCATCCTCCAAGCGACTGTCGAGGAGGATATTTCTCCCTCCATTCTTCGAATGCTTTCTAGAGCAAATTTATTGCTTTCTAGTGTAATTGTTTTCTACTTTCTAGTTGTAATAGTGAAACAAACAATCTCCTTAATGATGAATTCCCTATTTATTCTACATCTTGTTTTGATTTCTATTTGTAATATTCTCTCTCTCTCTTACTCTCTCTTTCTCTTCTATTTATTGTAAATAGTTAGATAGTTTTAAATTGAATTACTTCGTGACAAATAAAAACAAACCCGTAGTTTTTAAATCAAATGTCTGCCTCCCTATGTTCGACCCAAAATTTCATTTTCGGTATAAATTTTATTTGTTGAACACGAATTCTTCACTTTCAAACTACAACAATAGGTTTTTCAAAACCAAATACGTTAGCGTAGCAATTCGTACGTTCAACACCAACCTAGTCCTCTTCCTCTCTAGATCTTTCCTTACCCTTTCCCCTCTTATTTCAACCGATGCTCACCTTTCTCCCCCACTGTCTTCTCTACGGCTGGCGAAGCCCTGGTGACCTTGTCCGACCAATGCAAACAACGAAACACACTTCCACCACCACCACTACCTTCATTGTGACCCTTAGAACAAAAACCCTAACATTATTGGGCCTATCGACCATCCTTCCATTGCCCCGATCAACCCACAATAGCAACTTCATCTTCGGCACCGATACACCTCCACATGGCCCCAAATGCCACAAAAAGACTGCCACCACCTTTGCCATGATATGGTGATATTGATGAATTCTTTAATCTGGGCCTAGAGCCTGTACTTTATGTTTCAGGTCACGACCGAAGCTCCACCGACATCGTCAAATCTCTGCCTTCGTCTGCCATCATTCTCCCAACACATGACTTATGCTCACTTCCAATCAAAGCGGCTTAACTCCACGAGGAAGTCTGCATCTTCTATTGGGCAAGGAAAGAAGCACAGTATCCTTAATTCAATGCTCCATCTTATGGTTGTTTGCGAAGGAGAATGGATTTCATAGTCCAACATGGTTCATGACAAATTAGTGAAGACACATAAGAGGAAATCCACATTATGTCTTATCGCCCATGTACATGGGGGTCGGGTCCCCTCACACTTACCTGTGCACCCTTACTCGTGCACACCTGCACAAGGGCCTGGACCTGACCCATATTCCCGATTAGCCATAAACCTAGTTATGAGAGAAAGAGGAGAATTTGTGAAGAGGAAAGGGAAGGGTTTTATTGTGGCTTCATCTACCTCAAGGTACATGTTGAAGGCTAACACTTAGCCTCTGAGGAAGGGTGTTCACCCTTGTGTTGTGCTTGAAAAGACCTTGAGAGAAAGAGGAGGCCTTGTGCGTCTATTGGGGCTCTGTGCCTTGGTGACTTTAAGTCATCTGAAATGCCTTCCTGATGTTTGGTGCTTGTCTTTGGTTTGGAACTCTGATATTATGGACCTAGTTGATGTGCATTAATGGTTGAAACTACTGTTGGATTATTTGAATGATTTGATACTTGGGATACATGCATAATTGGTGATTTAAATCACCATTGTTTTTCTTCTCTCTTTCTTGCTATCCCATGAATTCTTGAGATATTATTGACAATTATTGAATATTACTCTTGACCAGTTTATACATTGAACATCTTTATCATGCTTAATTAATGGTGCCCATCATTCCTGAAATGAGTTTTGTGTGTGGATTACATTCGCTCCCTATGAATGACCTCGAACTCCAACTAGATTCAAAGCTTTATAAATTCAAATATTTTGTGCGATGTTGTCAACTATAATTCGACACATTTTATAAACAACAATGATTTTTCCATAAACACAAAGTCCCACGCTTCTCTCACAAGTAGCAGTTGAAGCTTGAGGATGAAATTTGTGCAGTTGCTGGGCTTCTTTCTTTTAGTCAAGGTCTAGAGAATGTCGCGAGGTTGAGTAGCGTCGATTGGAGGTGGTAGTGGTAGTGATGGTGGTCAACATATGGCGAACGGTAACAGAGAAGACAACGGTAGTTGGTGGACACCTGTGACAGGAATACATCCTTTGAGGCCTAGTTAGATAGCTGGGAAGCTTCACCGTGGTGAGGCAGAGCTAACAGTGGTGGTGATTGAGCGAATAGTGTTCTATCGTGGCTGGAGGGTGAGGGGTGAATGGTGAGTTGGTGGGTTCTCTGGCCGATGATTTGGGTCAGCGAGGACCTCAATTTTTTGAGGGCTTTTGCTCCACTAAATGTGGGCAAGCTTATGGACCAGATGGAGCAAGGTTTCATGGTGTTGATTGCTGGTAGAAGCTTACTAGGGCTCTCATTTGACTTTGGGAAGATGGTGTGGAAGGGAGGTGAACGTCAGTCAAAACTAGAGATAAAGGGAATGAAAAGGATTGAGAAAGGGGGAGGAAGAAGAAGAACCTAAATTAAGGACGAAATGAGGGATGATCACGCTGGCTTTGATTGGTCGGTGTCAAGGAAGGTGAAGTCCTTCGGTGATGAGAACGGCGACGAGGAAGGGGTTGAGCCAGTTCTTGCTTTGACCAGCAAGTGGAGGAAAACATTGGGGAAGAAGTTCCCTCTACCTATCGTACATGGCAGAGGGCGACGAAGGAGAGTTGAGGAGGTTGATGGAGTCACGACGGAGTCTGTCGGAGAGACTGAAGGAAGAAGAATTTTGTGGCCAAACTAGACTAGTTTTGGATGCTTAACAATGGGGAACATAAATAGAACTTCAATGTGCTCTCACTTCCTAAATTTAGCGATATTTTCTCTAAGAATTAGAGGAGTTTCCTCTTTCTAAGTTGAGAGCTCGGTGGGGCTTTAGAAGCTCCAATCCTGGTAGCCATGAGGTTTCAGTGTTGAATGTGAAAGGTTTCCTTACTTGAAGTCAGTGGGCATTTGGGTTTAGGATTCAGAGTTGAAATCAGGTGGTAGGGGATATTATGTTAAGAAGACGATAAATCTGGGGGGCTTTCTATAAATAACTTGAAAGTTAGGGGTTTGGATGCAAGAAATAGAGATTTTAGGGAAAAAAGTGCAAACTAGGTCAAGATGGACTTTGATTGGTCCCAAATTTTGGTGTTAACCTAATTTGCACTGAAGGAATTTAATGGTTAAGTTAGATTTTAGTTTTGACCATGTTTGACTAGCTAATTTGCACAGAAGCCCAAATTAGGGTAGAATCTTGTCTGAAACTCTATTCTAGGTCAAAATAGGTTCAGATGGTCAAACCAAGGGTACCAAACCTCTTAGAATATTTTTTATGAATTTCAGAAGGTTTAGATGAATTTTATCCTAACCATAACCTTTTCAATTCAAGTAGGACTGAAATTAGGGTTTTATGTACTGAGTTGGTTCTTGAAATGCATGAAACCCTATTTTTGTCAGTGTGGATGAACTTTTTAATTATTTATGCTCATTTTACCTCTAACTAACCCCTAGGTGACCTTGTGGTTACTCTGCTTTCATGATGTGGTGTTAAAACTGCAGAATTAACCCAAATTTGTTATTCTCTCCATAAAATGGATTTGAGTGGAATTACTATTCTCAAGCGATTATTCAGGAGCTTTTATCTCTTGATAGTCACTAATACAAGCTAGTTATGGTGGATGATGGTTTTAGAATCATCTACCTAGGTCTAAGATGCAGATAACCAACCTAGAGATCTTCACCTACACTTTTCTCCCTACTACTTCGTGATCTGTTCCCATGCAAATGCATGATTCCTACACACAAAGAGACAAGAAAATAGAAGCAAATTAAATCTCAGGAAAACAAATCAAAAAGCGACTAATGAAAGTGAAGTAACCATCGTGCCTCCCTGGTAATGGTGCGAAAAGTGTTCTAAGTGCAGAACAGATATGCAAAAAGTGTGCTTGTTGTAGTGTTTGCACTAGAAACTCTACATTTATAAGAAAACTCGAACTCAAGAAATATGGAATTAAGTTTTCAAAATAGAGTTTGAGTCATTGTCAACGAGGTGTTGAGACTAATTCACTTTTCTTTGTTCTAAGAAGTAGATAAAAATGTCCAGATGCAAAATTGCTCCTACCTATAATAACTATAATTAAAGTAGAAATTAATTGGAACTAGTAGCAAGTACTATGACTAGCAACTAGAATAAGTATTAGAAATAAATAAATAACTTGAAGGCAAGTGTTGAAAAAATAACCAGAACTTTATTGAATTTCAAATGTTAGCACAAGTAGAAAGAAGACTTCAACTATAAGAATGAAAATAATTCAGATTACAACAAAAGTAGGAAATAAAATGTTTAAGCGAATTCATCGTTGTTTAATAAAATGTGTCATAGTATAGGACAAAGCTGCTCAAATCATTTAAATTTTTTATGCTCAAAATCAAAAGGGTTCGAGGATGAACACAAGGAATAAGTAATAGCAATTTTATCTCACCAATCATAAGAAATAGAAGCAATTATAATCAAAACTTTATTTAGAACAACTCCAAATGATATATAGATGGAATCAAGTATCACAGTGCAAAAGGAATGGGCTAAAATGGTGATTTGAATCACCAATTAACCCTTTGAAATTAAGCTTTAGTGTATTAAATATTTGAATAGTAATTGTCAACCAATATTCCATGTCAACCAACTCAAATGAATCAACAGTAGCCTTCAAAACTAGCAAAGATCAGACGAAGGCACAAGCTTCAAATGCCTTAGGTGCTAAAGGTTCAGTGTCGACAAAATAGAGGCAAAGGCCTCTTTTCTTCTTCCTTCATGCCTTAAGGGAGAGGCAACCATAGCACCAAAGCACAGAGGCAAAGGACTCTCAAATTAGCTAAGTGTAGACAGTAGTGAATGGAAAAAGCCCTACCTATCTCTCTTTCCTCCTCAATCTTTTCTCAAAAACCCAGGTTTAGCTAAGTAATCAGGTGTGTAACTAGGCGTGGACAAGGTCCAGACCTGCGGGCATGGTCGTAGGCGAGAAGTGCTTAGTTGAGTAAGCAGGTGTGAGGGTGAAGGGGACCCAACACCCGTGTTCTCGGGCAAAGAACGGGGGTCACGAATCCCATATATCCTGCCCAAACAACTCCTATGTCCTCGATGTGGGACTATTTGATCACTCCTTCGTCCTGCGTAGCAGCAGTTCAAGGTGCTTCCAATTGAGGTAGAAGATGAGTTCGTGGAGTGCAATTGAGCGCTGGGTTCACTTCCAGAGGGTTAACCGTAGAGTTTGGAGTCAAGCCCATAGCAGATGTGGCCAGAGAATTGAAGATGTCTTTGGTGAAATTACGGGTGACAATGGAGGTTTGATCAGCACCCAGAAAGCAAGCTATGGCTTCTCAGCCATGTCAAATAAGCTAAGGAGCTTCGCCATGGAGTGGGAACTGCTGTGGTGGGTGTGGTGTGGCGTGCATGTGCGTGAGGATTGATGACCTTGAGACGATAATGCAAAAGGTCGTGAGTTAGGTGGAGTGAATGAGCAGCCAATCTATTGACAGGGCTTTTCAGGAGATTAAAGTGTCTCTTTGTAGTAAGGTCTCCTAAATCGCTCAATCAACAACTACAATTTTTAACTTTAATATAAGTCTGAGGTCGAACATAGGGAGCAAGTAGGAATTTACTCACTAATCTTTAATTAGAGTCAATGAGCACAATTAATTGAGCATTAAAAAGAGATATTCAAAGAATAATAACCTGTCATATTATTTATTCAATGTATCTAGAAATTGCATGGAATAAAAAGAGAAGAATAAAAAATAATGGTGTTTTAGATCACCACTAATCCTTTTAATTAAGCATGTATGCAGTTATTCAATCATAATTCAATTGTAAACTATAGTAGTTAAATTATTCAACAATAATTCAAATAATGCCACAGTGTTCTCGACTTAATAGAGCCTCAAAGCTCTCTTCCTCTTTCGCTTTCAGCATGTGCAGCCCTACCCCATCTTCCTTCTTTCAGCATGCACAGCCTCTCTTGCTCTTTAGCTTGCCATCACAGCACAGGGGAAGCAATTCCCTTCAGAAACTAATTATCGAACAAGGACACTTCCTTCAGAGAGCAAAAACACCCCTACCTCGCACTCTCTCTCTTTCCTTCTTCTCTTCTTTCTCTCTCAGATGGCTAGGTAATTGCACTGCGCACACCCAGGTCCAGGCTCACTAACAGTGGTGATGACCAATGAGTGAATAGGTTAGGTGATGACGTTTGTTTTACCGGGTTTGTTATAACGTTGTAGTAAAGCCAGTTGTTACTAACGTTTCATATAAAATTTTTTACTCGGAAAAATGAAAGAGTTCCCGAGGTCGAACTCAGGGAGCAAGTTGTATTCTAGAGATATACAAGTTCTATTACAAAAATAAAGAGAGAGAGAGAGAGAGAGAGAGAGAGATGAAAATTTGGCTTCTTCTTCTTCTCTTCTTTCTTCCTCTTTGGCTTTTGTTCTTCCTGTTCTTCTTCTTCTTCTTCTTCTTCTTCTTCTTCTGCTTTCTTCAGATCTTCTTCTCGTGCTCTTCTCCTTCTGTCTTCTGTTCTTCCTTGTTTCCTTTCTTTCTTTTTCTTCAGATCTTCTTCTCCTTTTCTTGCTTCTTGCTTCTCTTCATTTCTTCTTCTTCTTTGTCTTTACCTGTCTTCAGTACGTCGTCTGATTTTCCAATCAGACGACTTAACCCACGGATGCTACAGTGCCGCTTCAGTTCTTCTTCCGCAGTCCTTCACCTGTGCCTGCACGCTCAAGAGTCCAGCATCAGAGGGCAAAAACCTACTCTACCCCCCTCCCCCGCGTTTCTCTTTCTCTCTGAAATCACTCTTCGGAAGCTCTCCCAGAGCGCTACCGGGTAATCGGGTTCAGGTCAGGCCCGGGTCCAGGCCCACCGGCGTGCGTGGTGGGCGAGGAGTGCAGGTCAGTCTAATCGGGTCGGGCCAGGTCCGCGGAGCGTGGTCACGGACGAGGCCGGGTCGGGTCGGGTGAGAGGGACCTCACCCCGTGGTCAGGAGGCAAACAGCATAAGGCAGTTTTTGCCTTTATGCATCCGCGCGCCTTCGAGAGGTTCCGAGGTGGGACTAAATGTCCCACCCGAATTGAGCGCGCGTCGCGGATGGAGCAGTGGGCGATCGTGGCTTCCCGCGCGGCCTTCGCTCCGTCTGTGAACCAGGGACGTTTCGCGGAGAGTCCTTGCGCAACCTAGGAGTCAACCCTGGGCGAAGGCGTGCCTGCACCTGCAGGTGAAGCAGCTCTGCCTGCGCGGTAATGGCGACGGCGGGCGAGTCACCTGGTCACAGAAGAACGGCCTTTCGGCCAAATCAGACAGGCGGGGGACCTTCGCCGTGGCACGGCGAAGGTGGTCAGGGTGTCTGCAGGGGGCGAGATGGAGCTAACAGGTCGTCCTAGGTCAAACTGTGAGCGAGGAAGTGGGTGTGTTCGGTGGATCTGCAGAGGGTGTTTGGTGGGAAGTGGAGGGGCGGAAGAGGATCAGGGTGAGGAGGCGGAAGTTCTGCGGTGGTCGGCGAGCCGTGTGGGTCGCTGAGGTGAGGGGAGCGGCTCGCCGGAGGGTGGTCGGAGGCGGAGAGGATGAGGGTGAACAGGGTCGGTAGAGGGCTTAATTGACTAAATCGAAAGCGGGGAAAGAAAGAGGAGGAGAAGGGGAGTAGGTCTAACTTACTTGCAGGGACGAAGGGGGAGGAACAGGGCGACAGTCGTATCGACTGTCGCCGGAGAAGACGATGCTCAGGGAGAGGGGCGGCGGCGAGCAGAGGGCTGGAGAGGCGCCAGCTGGGTGCGGCGTGGCGCGGGAAGAGCAGGGGAGGAAGTCTCTGCTGCTGGTATTGCGGCAGAGCGAAGAGGTGGAGGGGGAGGAAGTCGTCGGAGCTGGTGAGCGTCTGCCGAAGGAAGAAGAGAAGAAAGCTGGGGGTTTTCTCCGTCAGATCCAGGCTGCCCTCGTCGGTGGAGCGGCGGGGGGTATTTATAGGGATGAAGCAGGGAGGAAGGCGGAGGGAGACGACGTGTCTCCCTCGCCGGAGAATGGTCGGAACATGAACCCATACCGTCTGTGCGTTCGCACGGCCGGTATGGGGGGCTACAATGACCATGGGGGTGCTCCTGCGACGGCTGACGACGCAGGGCACCCCCGGTATACTTGCCAGGTCCCCCACCTCACCCTGCGCGGCGCCATGCTCCGCGCAAGGTCGCCGGAGCATGGTGCTGGCAGGGTTTTGCAGGAGGGACCTGATTGCAAAGAACGAAGGAGAGTTAGGGGCCAAAATGCGAGGGTTCAAAAGTTGAGGGCCAAAGAGTAAATATATGAGGGCCAAAGTGTAAAGTCGGTCAAGGAGGTTTCTTCTTAGGCTCAAGTTTTTATACATGACTAATTAGAACCTAAGGAATCTGATGGTAAATTTCATTTTCATATTAAACCTTGTTTGACCGGTCAATTTGCGTAAAGACCCAAATTAAGTTATTAATTGGGCATGGTTCTCAATGTAGGTCAAAATGGGTTCTAAAGGCCAAATTGAAGGTTCTAAACCCTAGAGATTATTTTTCTATGAATTTTAAAGGGTTTATTCTATTTTTACTTTGCCCCGAACCTTGTGAATTGAAGCGGGTTGTTTTAGGGTTACAGGTTATCATTTGGTTCCTTGGAAGTGCTGTAGCCCTTGCTAGATCATCTCATCCCACTTTTATTCTTATTAAGCTGTTTTGACCTGTGTTTGGGCCCTGAATTACCCTGTATGCAGATTGTACTGGTAAAATTGCACTTTTACCCCTTATGACTGGTTTTCTTCTCAAACTCAGAATTCTCTGAGTTAAGCCTTTCCTTGAGATATGTAGGAGCTTTTATCCTTTGTATTGGGTCAAAATGAGCTAGTTATGGCTCATGATGAGGTTCTCATCATACCCCCATGCCTAGCTTTTGCTAGTCCCTTAGCAAAACTTAAGGTTTCAACCCTTGTTCTAGACCATGAAGTTTTCAATAGTTTTAGATAAGTGCCTTCATAGATTAGGTCAGAATGCTGATCATAGGCCTAAAAGGTACTCTAGTACCAATCAAGATCCAAATCTGTCTAGCCTTAGCCTTAGTCTTTTAGCAAAGGTTTTTAAGGCCCACAAGAACTAACCTAAGGTTTATTGGACTTCGTGGTTAAAGCACCCTGTGCTTAAAATGATTTTAGCCCTGGCTCGATTCGCAGTGCGTTTTGTAAGAGAGAGATAGAAAGTTTTTTCTGTTTGGAGAGTTTTCTCTCTCTTTTTCTTTTTAGTTCTAGCCTAGGATTGGCTTTTCAACACGGTCTGTATCAGATTCCTTGCTCCCATCATCAATCCTCAAGGGTTCCTGGCGATCGATGCTTCGAGATAGCACCACCCATGGCAACCCCCGGAACCCTGGCTATTGAGATTTCGAGATAATCCCATCCATGGTATTCCGTGGCCGAATCCAGACCCTGGCAATTGACACTTCGAGATAATGCCATCCATGGAATCTGAACCAGCAGAGTGCTTACATGCCCCCCGTAGGATATGTAAATATCCTAAGAGACAAGCACCGAGGAGATGATATTTTGTTATGCATCTTCGAGGGGATTTCCCGCCTCTCCACGCTGGGAACTTGTCCAAATCAGCTTGTGTTGATCGGCCATTCCTATTCTAGGTGTTCTTTTCAGATTTTTGCGACGCTTCTGCGTGATTCTGATTTTTACGCTTACTGAACCAGGCTGTGTGTGAGATTAGGGTGCTTAGGTTACTGAGTCCCGTAAACCAAAAATTAGTTAACGAGACCGAATACTTCCTAAGCCTTAGACCTAATACTTCAGCTTTTCATTTTCCTCAACCTCTTGAGGAGTGTCCAGATCTTAATGAGTACTAAGAGTCTATTCAAGAATGCCTAAGGTTTGCATTCTTACTAATCTTATTGTGCACTTTTCAGTTATTTTCTTGAATGAGGTCTAGAACTTAGGTTAATTCCTTAGTTCCTTACTAATGACTATCACTCTTTTTTCTCATAATTTTGTGCTCCTTTTTCATTTTGTTTCTTTTCTCCTTCACAAAATTTTCCTTCTCCTCTTCTCCTCTTATTCTTTTGCGATTTTTTTTTTTTTTTTTTTTTTTTGTTTGAAACCTTTTCTTACACGTTTTTGCACTTTCCTACCCCCCCATGCCTAAGATTTGCAATGTCATCATTGTAACCTAGGGGGTCTTAGTTCATTCCTTAAGACAGAAATTTGGATGAGTGAATGGGTCGGGTTGAATTTTTGCGGACGATTTCAAATCTCAGATGCAAACATCTGAGTTGGGGTCGGCTGTCTACAAGGGTGAACTTCGAGTGCTGAAAGGTGTCAGAACAAGTTTCAGGTTTTCAAAGAGAATGACGGGCTGCCTCCCGTTAAGCGCTGAGTTTTACGCCATCGGCTGGGCGCAATAAGCTCAAGGGGAAAGGAGGATATAAGATGCCTCAGCCAAATCAGTAGAAGTTACATCAATGAACGGCTTGAGTCTTTGACCATTCACGATGAAAGGTTCAGAATCGTGGCTGAGTGGACTGATTTCGATTGCTCCATTTCCAAAAACCTGTCGGACCAAATATGGTCCGACCCACTTAGATCTCAGCTTTCCTGGGAAGAGTTTGAGTCGGGCATAAAGAGTAGGACCTTTTGACCAGGATGAAAGATCTTTCTTGAGATGTGTTTGTCGTGGAAGGCTTTAACCCGCTCCTTGTAGATTTACGAGTTCTCGTACGCGTCTATGCGCAATTCATCGATCTCGCTGATTTGGAGTTTTCTGTGGGTCCCAGCCTTAGAAAGATCCAGATTACAGTTCCGTACTGCCCAATAGGCTTTATGCTCCAGTTCGACGGGAAGGTGGCATGCCTTTCCGTACACCAATCTAAAGGGAGACATGCCCAATTGGGTCTTGTGGGCGGTCCTATAGGCCCACAATGCTTCCGGAAGTCGGGACGACCAGTCCTTCCTGTCAGGTCGAACAGTGACCTGTAGGATTTTCTTGATCTCCCGATTCGACAGCTCAGCTAGACCATTAGTTTGGGGGTGGTAAGGAGTAGAGATTCGGTGAGACACCCCGTATTTGGTCATCAGTGACCTAAACTGAGCATTTGTGAAATGGGTCCCCCCATCAGAGATTATTGCACGAGGAATCCCGAACCTTGAGAAAATGTGTCGATGAATGAATTTGAGAACGATTTTGTGATCACAGGTTCGGGTCGGTATGGCTTCGATCCATTTGGACACGTAGTCCATAGCCAACAGAATGTATTCGAAACCATCCGAAACAGGAAAGGGGCCCATAAAATCAATCCCCCAAACATCAAAGATTTCGCATACTAGAATCGGTTGCATAGGCATCATGTCGCGATGGCTCATGTTGCCCAAAGTCTGGCAACGACTGCATGCCTTGCAATGACTGTATGCGTCTTTGAACAGTGTGGGCCAGTAAAAGCCGCACTGGAGGACTTTTGATGCGGTTTTATGCCCGGCAAAATGGCCACCGCATGCCTGGTCATGGCAGAAAGAGAGGATATTGTTGACTTCCCCTTCCGGGACACATCTCCGGATGATCTGATCGGCACCTATGCGGAAGAGGTACGGGTCCTCCCAAATGTAATACTTGGCATCGGAGCGTAATTTGTCTTTCTTGGCCTTCGGCCAATCGGACGGGGTCTGATGAGATGCCAAGTAATTTACAATATTAGCAAACCATGGAAGGCTAGTACCAATAGTCAGCAGGTGCTCATCGGGAAAATGCTCAGTGATGGGTCCGGAAGGGTCTATCATTTCAGAAGGAAGACGGGACAAGTGATCAGCTACCACGTTTTGTTTTCCCGCTTTATCGCGAATCTCGAGGTCAAATTCTTGCAACAGCAAGATCCATCGGATCAATCGAGGTTTCGCGTCCTTCTTTGCAAGGAGATGCCTCACAGCCGTGTGATCTGAGTATATGATGACATGGGAACCCAGAAGGTACGATCTGAACTTCTCTAGGGCAAATACTACAGCTAGCAGCTCTTTCTCAGTAACTGTATAGTTACGCTGAGCCTCATCGAGTGTTTTGCTGGCGTAGTAAATGACCACAGGTTTCTTGTCATTCTTCTGCCCCAAAACCGCTCCTACAGCGAAGTCGGATGCATCACACATGATCTCAAAGGGTTGAGACCAATCAGGGGACTGTAGGATCGGGGCTTGGGTGACTCGGTCACGCAGGATTTCAAATGCTTGAGTGCATTCCTTGGAGATTTTGAAGGGAACATTCTTGGAGAGAAGAGTGGTCAGGGGGCGTGCGATTTTTGAAAAATCAGGGATAAATCGTCGATAAAAACCGACATGCCCTAAAAAGGATCGGATGTCCCTGATCGAGCTAGGCATAGGAAGGTGAGAAATCAGATTAACCTTAGCTCGATCCACTTGGATACCTTTCTCCGAAATTGAGTGTCCCAGGACAATTCCCTCAGGCACCATGAAATGGCTCTTCTCCCAAGAAAGAACCAAATTCACGTCGATGCACCGCCTGAGTATCTGGACCAAGTGTTGGAGGCAATCGTCGAATGATGCTCCGAAAACTGAAAAGTCATCCATGAAGACTTCCAGATAATCACCTACCATATCTGAGAATATGGCAAGCATGCATCGCTGAAAAGTAGCGGGTGCATTGCAAAGACCGAAAGGCATCCTTCGGAAAGCGTATGTTCCGAAGGGGCAGGTGAATGTGGTCTTTTCTTGGTCCTCAGGATGGATTGCCACCTGGTTATAACCGGAGTACCCGTCAAGAAAGCAGAAGAACCTATTTCCCGCTAGTTTTTCGAGAATTTGATCAATGAAGGGTAGTGGGAAATGATCCTTCTTCGTGGAGGAATTGAGTCGACGGTAATCTATACAGACTCTCCACGAGTTGGCTAATCGGGTAGGAATGATTTCTCCGGTCTCAGTCGTTATAGTGGTGAGTCCTGCCTTCTTAGGCACGACCTGAATTGGGCTCACCCAACGACTATCGGAGATCGGGTAGATGATCCCGGCATCTAACCACTTGATGATCTCCTTTTTCACGACCTCCTGCAGATTGGGGTTTAAGCGTCTCTGCATTTCACGAGAAGGTCGTGTGCCCTCTTCTGAATAGATATGATGAGTACAATAAGAGGGACTTATTCCAGTCAAATCATCGAGGGTCCATCCGATGGCTCTGCGATGTTGCTGGAGGACAACAATCAGACGGGATTCCTGTTCAGGACTGAGGTTGGAATTGATGATCACAGGAAGGGTCTGATTAGAACCCAAAAAGATGTATTTCAAATGAGCAGGAAGGGGTTTCAGTTCGAGGATGGGGTTTTCAGCAGCAGCGGGTGGTTCAGTATAGATGTGAGGTTCAAGGGTGGGAGTTACTGGGTTGTTCACATCTGGATTGGACTCCTCTGTTTGCGGGTCAAGATCCTTCTGTGGTTGATGAGGCATACTCAAGTCATTCTGGAGGTGTGATTCATCAACCAAAGTCTTGATGTCACAAATTTGCTCGATGACGCCGCAATTAATTCCTTGTTGGGCCTTAAATATATCAATTTTCAGTGTTTGATCTCCAAACGTAAGCTCTATTTGGCCCTCCTCACAGCTGATGTTGGCTCTAGCAGTAGCCAAGAAAGGTCTCCCTAGAATGATTGGTGTATCCCTAGGGTTCTCAGGTGCATCCATGTCTAAGACTATAAAGTCCACTGGAAAATAGAAATCCCGCACTCTCACGATAACATCCTCGAGAATCCCTTTTGGTGACTTTATAGATCGATCTGCTAATTGTAATGTCACCTCGGTTGGTTTCAGCTCAGATTCTTCCAGATGGTCAAGTAAGGATGTGGGTATCAGATTTATAGATGCACCTAAGTCTAACAATGCTCTATCAAATTGGGTACCACCTATCTTACAGGAGATCAGGGGAGTTCCAGGATCTTTTGCCTTGGGTGGGAGTCTACTAAGGATTACAGAGCTGGCTTGCTCTGACAGAACAATTGGGCTCCCTCCCTTGGTTCGCGGCTTACGCTGGGGTGTACATATATTCTTTAGAAATCGTGCGTAAGCTGGTACGTGGCGGATTGCATCCATTAAGGGGATGTTTATGTGGACCTGCTCAAAGAGCTTGACCAGGTCCTCCTCAGGGGCCACGGGTTTGGTGGTCTTCTTTCCCTTGGTCAGGGCCTCGGGAAACGGGATCTTGGTTGGTTCCTCTAGGATAGGTCCAGGTTGTGGGTCTGGAACAATGGTACCTTGGATAACTATCCTAGGGTCATGATTATCAGGCTGGGAGTGGTTTGGATAATGCGGGTCCTGAGTTGTCTTACCACTACATGTTGTTACAGAATTTAATCCGGCCTGATTTTGGTTTGGGTTTGGTAGGAGGGGTGGCTGCTGCTGAAATCCCGCACGCGAAGTTGAGGCATCCATCTCGTCTGGAGATGGAGCAGTGGGGGCCTGATAAATCCATTGAGCGTGGCCTAAATTTGGATTCATAACGCGCTTCTGGGTTGGCACGTTATTTGGGTTAGGAAGGGGTTGGGAAGGGAGTGTGCCTGGCTGGCGAGAATTTGCCAACTGGGCCAGTTGAGTTTTAACTTCAGTAAGCTCGTCCTTGTGCTGTTTTTGAATGGCCGCATTCGATTTTTGAATGTCAGCCAGAGTCTGAAGGATTAAGGACATTTGATCTTGATTTGGCCCTGATGGATAAGTAGGGTTGGGCCGAGGCTGAGGCGGCTGGTAGTGATGAGAGGGCTGTGGGCGGGACTGAAAAGGTGGTCTTTGGGTTTGGGGATTTCCCGCCCACTGAAAATTGGGATGGTTTCGCCATCCAGGGTTGTAAGTGTTGGAGAATGGGTCGTTCTGGATGGCGTTGAGGTCCTCGCAGGTCTGAGGAACCTCCTGAGAATCAGGGAAAGGAGGAATGGAGTTCCCCCGGCTGGTGAAGAAAGGATCGGATGATCTTCCAGTCCAAGAATCAGATGGGGATGGATATGGATCCATCCCAGGGGAGGATCGGTGGAGGATGTTTTGCACAGTCTCCTGTGTGGAAGGAGGTTGTGCAAAGGAGTTACGCGCAGAGGTGGCTCGCTGCAAGTGCTGAGTCAGCTCATCCACCTTCTTTTCAATAATTGAGACCTTGTCCAATCGACTGGCCATTAACTCCAGGTCGACTGATGCGGACAGGTCCTGCGTCTCATGTGCTCCCTTAAGATTCGTCGCTGCGCGGGTATTCGTCCTGTCGAATAATCCCATGGAGTCATTGTTGATGGAGTTCTCGCACATGTTTTCGAGAATCTCCCATACGGTGTCTTCATGTTGACCCATGATGTTTCCTCCGCAGGTTGCATTGACGAAAAGGCGGATGTCCTCACGGAGTCCCTGGTAAAAAGATTGGACTTGTTCCCATTTAGGAACTCCGTGATGGGGGCACTTTCTCATGAGATCCTGAAAACGATCCCATGCCTCATGGAGAGGTTCTCCTGATTGTTGAGTGAAGTGTGTAATCTGATGGCGCAAGGCGTTGGTCCGACCAACGGGAAAGAACTTTTTCCAAAACTCGGATTGAAGTTCTTCCCAAGTGTTGATCGGCCGGGTCTGAGTTTGATACCAATGGGCGGCCTTGTCCATAAGAGAAAAGGAGAACATCTTCATGAGAAGAATATCCCGATTTTGCGCATCTGATCCAAAAGTGTGGGCCAGATGCTTTAGCTGTTTGATGTGCTGGAAGGGATCTTCAGAATTAAGCCCATGGAATTTAGGTATAGCGTGAATCATGTTGGGCTTTAGTTCGGAATCAGGTCCTCCAATCGGGATTCTAACTCGAGGCTCAATGGCCACCGCAGCAGGATTGTAGTGGTCCCGCATCATAGGACGCTGTGGTGGGTGCACGAAGTTTTGGAAGAGGTCATTGAGTCGCTGGAGCTGGTGTTCCAGATTATTTTCTTCCTCAACTGGCTGAGCCATGATGGGGGAAGAAGAAGAACTTGGTTCTGAATCAGAAGAGAGAATAATGTGAGGGTGTTGCTGCACAAATACGGGCGTCGAGGCTTGGCCTTGACGAGAGTGAATTTCTAATGGAGGTCTTAAGGGTGGTCTTAGAGACCTCCTTCCGTACATGCACAGTTGGGAGAGGTAAGTTTAGAAGGTGCTGGACCCAATCAAGACACCCAAAAATGTGTTGGGTGACTATAGAGGTGCGGGGCAGATGGACCCCTTGATCAGAAAGATCGTCCACCTGAGAATTACCTGGGCAGCCAGAGAGGGAGAGTCCCGCGAAGACCCCTACACGGTAGAGCGTCCCCACGGGTTACAGGGTTTCCCCCACCCGACCTCTCTTGTCACTGCGGTTCCAGGTAGACCAGAATGGGGATCTTGACCTCTTAAGTCTACCAATTTTAAGATCAGGGTGCTTAAGGTTTCACTTGAACTTTAGTCTTTTTAAGTGCAAAGAGTGACCTAATTTAAGGTTGGTTAACCCAAAGGGGTCAACTTTACCTCTTGTTTTCTTTGAGAGCTTTTTAGGTCCTGTCTTTTAGGGTTCAAGTGTTTAGAGAGAGCCAATTGTTTAGGATTTTTCTTGTTAATTATTTTCAATCAATGGTTTGGGCACACCTCTTTTGGATTTTCTCCATTCTTGAGTTAAGTAGTGTGTCTCTAAAACCCTAATGTTGAATCCTAGGTTGGCTCTACTTGGTCCAGTTAACTCTTTGTTGGGCAATTAGGGCTCAAGCAAGAATGTGTTAGCCCTTAAATACCCTTAATAGTGTGCAGGAATGATGAGTTGAAAACATGCAACTTTTTATGGTTACTAAGTATGGAAGACAGGTTAGCCCTATATTGCTTGTTCTTTTCTTTTCTTCCTCTTTAGAGTGTAGGGGTTAATAGTGAGAGAAAAGATTTTACCTGTCTTCGGAGTGGTTGTGTGGTTGCTTGTCTTCTTGAGTTCCTGTAGCTGCACAAAAGAGAGGAGATTATCAGAACTTAAAAGAAACAGGAATGTTTACCTCTAGAATAGCCGTTGCTCCCCGGCAACGGCGCCAAAATGATGACGTTTGTTTTACCGGGTTTGTTATAACGTTGTAGTAAAGCCGGTTGTTACTAACGTTTCATATAAAATTTTTTACTCGGAAAAATGAAAGAGTTCCCGAGGTCGAACTCAGGGAGCAAGTTGTATTCTAGAGATATACAAGTTCTATTACAAAAATAAAGAGAGAGAGAGAGAGAGAGAGAGAGAGAGATGAAAATTTGGCTTCTTCTTCTTCTCTTCTTTCTTCCTCTTTAGCTTTTGTTCTTCCTGTTCTTCTTCTTCTTCTTCTTCTTCTTCTGCTTTCTTCAGATCTTCTTCTCGTGCTCTTCTCCTTCTGTCTTCTGTTCTTCCTTGTTTCCTTTCTTTCTTTTTCTTCAGATCTTCTTCTCCTTTTCTTGCTTCTTGCTTCTCTTCATTTCTTCTTCTTCTTTGTCTTTACCTGTCTTCAGTACGTCGTCTGATTTTCCAATCAGACGACTTAACCCACGGATGCTACAGTGCCGCTTCAGTTCTTCTTCCGCAGTCCTTCACCTGTGCCTGCACGCTCAAGAGTCTAGCATCAGAGGGCAAAAACCTACTCTACCCCCCTCCCCCGCGTTTCTCTTTCTCTCTGAAATCACTCTTCGGAAGCTCTCCCAGAGCGCTACCGGGTAATCGGGTTCGGGTCAGGCCCGGGTCCAGGCCCACCGGCGTGCGTGGTGGGCGAGGAGTGCAGGTCAGTCTAATCGGGTCGGGCCAGGTCCGCGGAGCGTGGTCACGGACGAGGCCGGGTCGGGTCGGGTGAGAGGGACCTCACCCCGTGGTCAGGAGGCAAACAGCATAAGGCAGTTTTTGCCTTTATGCATCCGCGCGCCTTCGAGAGGTTCCGAGGTGGGACTAAATGTCCCACCCGAATTGAGCGCGCGTCGCGGATGGAGCAGTGGGCGATCGTGGCTTCCCGCGCGGCCTTCGCTCCGTCTGTGAACCAGGGACGTTTCGCGGAGAGTCCTTGCGCAACCTGGGAGTCAACCCTGGGCGAAGGCGTGCCTGCACCTGCAGGTGAAGCAGCTCTGCCTGCGCGGTAATGGCGACGGCGGGCGAGTCACCTGGTCACAGAAGAACGGCCTTTCGGCCAAATCAGACAGGCGGGGGACCTTCGCCGTGGCACGGCGAAGGTGGTCAGGGTGTCTGCAGGGGGCGAGATGGAGCTAACAGGTCGTCCTAGGTCAAACTGTGAGCGAGGAAGTGGGTGTGTTCGGTGGATCTGCAGAGGGTGTTTGGTGGGAAGTGGAGGGGTGGAAGAGGATCAGGGTGAGGAGGCGGAAGTTCTGCGGTGGTCGGCGAGCCGTGTGGGTCGCTGAGGTGAGGGGAGCGGCTCGCCGGAGGGTGGTCGGAGGCGGAGAGGATGAGGGTGAACAGGGTCGGTAGAGGGCTTAATTGACTAAATCGAAAGCGGGGAAAGAAAGAGGAGGAGAAGGGGAGTAGGTCTAACTTACTTGCAGGGACGAAGGGGGAGGAACAGGGCGACAGTCGTATCGACTGTCGCCGGAGAAGACGATGCTCAGGGAGACGGGCGGCGGCGAGCAGAGGGCTGGAGAGGCGCCAGCTGGGTGCGGCGTGGAGCGGGAAGAGCAGGGGAGGAAGTCTCTGCTGCTGGTATTGCGGCAGAGCGAAGAGGTGGAGGGGGAGGAAGTCGCCGGAGCTGGTGAGCGTCTGCCGGAGGAAGAAGAGAAGAAAGCTGGGGGTTTTCTCCGTCAGATCCAGGCTGCCCTCGTCGGTGGAGCGGCGGGGGGTATTTATAGGGATGAAGCAGGGAGGAAGGCGGAGGGAGACGACGTGTCTCCCTCGCCGGAGAATGGTCGGAACATGAACCCATACCGTCCGTGCGTTCGCACGGCCGGTATGGGGGGCTACAATGACCATGGGGGTGCTCCTGCGACGGCTGACGACGCAGGGCACCCCCGGTATACTTGCCAGGTCCCCCACCTCACCCTGCGCGGCGCCATGCTCCGCGCAAGGTCGCCGGAGCATGGTGCTGGCAGGGTTTTGCAGGAGGGACCTGATTGCAAAGAACGAAGGAGAGTTAGGGGCCAAAATGCGAGGGTTCAAAAGTTGAGGGCCAAAGAGTAAATATATGAGGACCAAAGTGTAAAGTCGGTCAAGGAGGTTTCTTCTTAGGCTCAAGTTTTTATACATGACTAATTAGAACCTAAGGAATCTGATGGTAAATTTCATTTTCATATTAAACCTTGTTTGACCGGTCAATTTGCGTAAAGACCCAAATTAAGTTATTAATTGGGCATGGTTCTCAATGTAGGTCAAAATGGGTTCTAAAGGCCAAA
Organism: Thalassia testudinum; assembly: GCA_037157565.1. NCBI lineage: Eukaryota > Viridiplantae > Streptophyta > Magnoliopsida > Alismatales > Hydrocharitaceae > Thalassia > Thalassia testudinum. Next base: position 17,256,969 of record JAZHRO010000063.1, read on the forward strand.
TTGAAGGTTCTAAACCCTAGAGATTATTTTTCTATGAATTTTAAAGGGTTTATTCTATTTTTACTTTGCCCCGAACCTTGTGAATTGAAGCGGGTTGTTTTAGGGTTACAGGTTATCATTTGGTTCCTTGGAAGTGCTGTAGCCCTTGCTAGATCATCTCATCCCACTTTTATTCTTATTAAGCTGTTTTGACCTGTGTTTGGGCCCTGAATTACCCTGTATGCAGATTGTTCTGGTAAAATTGCACTTTTACCCCTTATGACTGGTTTTCTTCTCAAACTCAGAATTCTCTGAGTTAAGCCTTTCCTTGAGATATGTAGGAGCTTTTATCCTTTGTATTGGGTCAAAATGAGCTAGTTATGGCTCATGATGAGGTTCTCATCATTAGGTCGGGTCAGGTCAGGTGAGGGCGTGAGCGTGGACCTCACCCCCATTGTCTCGAGGAGAACAGCGTATGGGATGAAAATAATTTATGGGCTGCCGCGCGACTCTCCACACCCTATGTGGGAGTAAATCCCACATAACTTCTCTTCACATAGCTGCTATGAAGATTCCTTCGATTGGAGTAGCAGTGGTTGGCGTGGTGCCTAATTGACTACCTGGGCATGATCCTGGAGCGATTCCGTATGTCTTAGAGGGTGCACTTCAGGCGTTCGTCGCCTGGAGCTTAAAGAATGAAGGTGGCGATGGCAATGGTGGCGGAGCTCCAGTGATAACCTGTGATCACAAATACGATCTTGAAAGCCCTGGTCGATGGCTTAGGGGCTTTGTCCAAGCACGACGAAGATGGTGGTGGCGATTTTGTAGCGTAAAGGTGCGTATGGTGGTGTGTTGGAGTTAGAGGATGATGTGAATGTGGGTGACTTCGGTAGGATGGTAGATAGATAGGTTGGCCCAAAAATTTTAGGGATTTTGTTCTAGGGGCCATGGTGGAGGTTTTGTTGGTGGTGGTGTGTGGTGGTGGCATGCGCTCACCATAGCCATTGTCGGACTTAGAGAAGACGAAGGGTGAGAGTTTGAACGGAGGTCAAATTTGGAGGATAAGGGGCCAGTAGATTAAGGAGGAGGAGAGGAAGCTATAGGATCTAACTATGGAAGAAGGGGATGAAGGTTTGGTGCTGGCTTTGGTTGGTAGGCACCGGAGAAGGAGAACACTCCGTGAGGGTGACGGTGAGGAGGAAGGGGTCTAAGGGCCTTTGCTTTGGCTGGCGAGAGGCGGTGGAGGATGAGGAGTAAGAATAATGGGCCAATTTGGCCATTGGCCATCCATAGGATGATGGAGATTGAGGTCGCCGGAGCTTCGGTTGGAGAGAGTTAGAGAAGGGAAAGGAAGACTTGTGGCTCAAAACCTAGCTAAGGAGATCAGTGAAGCTTCATAGGATCTTAAATAGGGCTTAAAAGGTCCTTCCAAGCTTGGAAACCAAGCGTGGAGGCACATGGTTCTTGTACGACAAGGAGACCCAAACCATTGAATGCTTCACATTAGGTTTTGAGTAGGATTCAGAGCTCAATGGATGGCTCAAATGGAAGAGGATTTCATCAAGGATCTCGCTTTCTATTTTGGGAGAGATTCGTCAAGAAACTAGAGAGGAATATCTGATTGAAGGTCACTGGAGTAGGAGTTCCTCCGTGATAATGTCAAAGGGATAAATTTGTAAAGAATGAAGACAAAGCTAGGGGGTATTTTGTAATTATTTCAAAAGTTAGGGGCATAGGTGTGAGAGAAAAGAGTCAGACATGACCGAAATGTAAGCTAGGTCAAGGTGATCTCTGATTGGGCCCAAATTTTGATACAGGCCTAACTTAGACCCAATGAATATAATGGTGAAGTCAAATTTATGTTTGACCAAGTTTGACTGGGAAAATTGTGTAAAAACCTAAATTAGGGCTACTGTCTGTCTAAGACTACTTTAGGACAAAATGGGTTCCAATGGTCAAATCAAGGATGCCAAATCCTAGAGAATATTTTTATATGACTTTTAGAGGGTTTATATGAATTTTATCCTGATAAAAACCTTAGTAAATTAAGCAGGTCTATTTTTAGGATTTCAGATGTCATTTAATTCTTGTAACGCGTGAAAACCCATTTCGTTTTTCATGAACCCATTTATTAGATTTTAATGCATATTTTACCTTTAATAAACCCTTGAGAAAATGTACGATTGGTCTGCATTCTTGGTATGATGGTAAAATTATAGTTTTAACCTTGGTTTTATGTTAAAATCTCAGAAAGGATGTATAGTGAATTATGGTCCTTTGGCGGTTATGTAGGGGCATTTATTAATGGAATATGACTAATTAATGCTAGATATGACTGATGATGACATTATCGTCACAATCCCCTCAAATACTTAAGGGGTTTTGGTCACCGAAGTGTGACAGACGTTTCAGGATCGGTGGGAGGTGTTTTAATGGAGTGTAGCAGGTTTTCAAGGTTGCTGAAGGTACAATGGAGATAGGGAAGATGACGTTGGCATGGGAGAGGGAGCATTCTCAAGTGGGTAGCGTGGGTGTGAAACTGATCAGTGGTAGTCGTGGAGTTGGGTAAGGATGGTTTCGGATGATGAAGATGTGGAGATGGCACTGGCTATGATTGGCTGATGTCGGAGACGAAGGTGGTCCTGGAGGTAGAACGGTGACTCTCTAAAGGGGTAGAGAGCACCTTGCAAGTATGGCGAGGTGTAAGGGAACTTGAGGAGAATGAAGTTGCTGCCTGTAGTATGTGGCAGCAGGTGAGGAGACCAAAGGAAGGGAGTCACTAGAGCGGAGTTGGAGCTGGCTGGTGGTAGGGGAGTAGAGGGTTTTATGGGCCAAAAACTTGCTAAGGAGTTCAGCCTGATGAGGGCGGCCCTTTTATAGAGCTTTAGGCGAGCTTCCATGCATGGAAACAAGCTTGTGAAGCTCTAATTTTTAGAGGGAAGATCCTTGGAATCTAAGGGTTCGCATGGGCAATATCGAGAGAGTTGGAGTTGAAATTTAGGTTTAGTCAATCAGGGATCTCCTCTGGATCATCCCTTCCAATTTTGGAAGGGATTGACCAAGCAATCAGGGAGGAATCCTTGATTGAGAGGTTGGGTGTGTGGGTTCACACCTACCATGGTGTTAGGGACCCAACTGTGAAGAAGATGACAAAGTTGGGGGTTGTTCGCAAGGTTTTTTGAAAGTAGGGGTGTTTGTGAGAAAGGAGTCTTAATGGAGCAAAATGCAAACTAGGTCAAAATGATCTTTAATTGGGCCCAAATTTTGGTACAAACCTAATTTGAACATAAGGAATATAGTGATGAAGTTGGATTTCAGTTTTGACCAAGTTTGGCTAGGCAATTTTGGTAGAAAGCCAAATTAAGGCAACTTTTTATTTAAGACTTTATTTAAGGTCAAAATGGGTTCCAGTAGTCAAACCAAGGTTACCAAACCTTATGGAATATTTTTCTATGAATTTTAGAAGATTTAGATGAATTTTATCCTGACTAGAACCTCTATTATTTAAGCGGATCTGAAATTAGTGTTTTGGGTTATGAATCAGTTCTTGAAGTGCATGAAAGCCCATTTCTGTCCACATAACCCCACTTATTAAACTTCAATGCTCTTTTGACCTTTAATTCACTCCTAACAAATCCCTTGGTTATTCTGTGTCCATGAGTTGTTGTTAAAATTACATAATTAACCCTTGTTCTCTATTTTCTTCTCAAAATTGCCTGAAGTGGTGTTCCTACCCTCAGATGAATATGTAGGAGCTTTTATCTTTTATTCCAGATTAAAAGTCGCAAGTTAGGGCCTATGATGGTGTTCCCATCATACCCCTATGCCTAGCTTTGCTTGTCCCTTAGCAAACATCCTGTGGATCTAAGCAGGTCTCCAGGCCAGATGTAACCATCAAGGTGCCTTACCAAGCTGCATATCTAGAAATTGGATCAGAATACTAATAACTGGCCTAGAGGTACTCATGTATCAGCCAAGATCCATACCTGACCAGCTTCATCCTAAGTCTGCTACGAAGGTTTCTAAGGCCTACAAAAATGGCCCAAAGGTTCATTGACCCCAGCGGTTAAAGCACCTGTGCATAAACGTAGCATGACTAGGTTCAGTTTGCCAGTGCATTTTTGTAGGAAATGGATAGAAGGATTTTCATTTGGAGACTTTTCTCTCTTTTCTTTTTACTTTTCCTTAAATCCAGCCTCGAATTAGCCCTAAACATGGTCTATATCGGATTCCTTGTCCCCACCATCAATCCTCGAAGAGTCCTTGGCTTTTGATGGCTCATGATAGCACCACCCATGGAAACCCCAGAACCCTGGCTTTCGACACTTTGGGATTGTCCCACCCATGGTGTTCTATAGCTAAATTCAGGCTCTAGCAATCGACATTTCGGGATAATCCTGTCCATGGCACTTGAACCAACACAAGGTGCTTACATTCCCCCGATAGGATATTTAGATATCCTAGGAGACAAGCATCGAGGAGACGATATGTTATTATGCATCTTCGAGGGGAATTTCCTACCTCTCCACGTCAAGAACTCGTCCAATGAACTTGTGTTGTCGAGCTACTCCAAAACTAGCTCTTTAAGATGGCTTTTCTGAACTGAACACTTTTGGCATGATTATTCTTTATTAAGCACACCGAATCAGACTAAGTGTTTGACTTTGGGTGCTTAGGTTACCAAGTCCAGCAAACTAAAGGGCAAGCAATGGGGCCGAATTATCCTTAAGCCGTAGACCTACTACATCAGCCTCGCACCTTCCTCAACCTCTTGGGGATTAATTCGGATCTTAAAAAGTTGTTGAGAGTTTAAACCCTAGAATAGATCCAAGAGGCCTAAGGTGGTTATCCACCACTAATTCCTTAAGTTTTAGCCTTTCAGGTCTTAATTCAACATCTGATCCAACCAAGAAGTTAGGTAGGTTCCATATTCAGTTTCAAGGGGCTCTCTTTATTTTCTTTTTGTTTGCTCCTTTTTTTCTTTTCTTTTCATTCAGTTCAAATTGACCTCTCCTTTCCTCTTTTTTCACTTTTCTTTTCTTTTCTTTTCTTTTTTATGAAAACGCTTCCATGCATTGATTTCTTAGCATTTTGCACTTTAATACCACCCCATGCCTACAATTTGCAATGCCCTCATTCTAAATTAGGTGGGTTTGAGTTCAATCCAGATCATACAATAGAATAGGTGGGTGGTGAACGGGTCGGAATGACTGTTGTGAATGATTTCAAGCTTTGATGCATGTACCAGAAGTGGAGTTGACTATTCTAGTGGACGAACCCTAAAGTGCAATATGAATTCAGCAAAAGGATATGTTAAGAAGGTTTAGGGTTTTCAAAAGATGACTGGTTGCCCCCCGTTAAGCGCTAAGTTTAACACCATTAGCTGGATGCAATGAAGTTCAGGGAGAATGGAGATCAAAAGATATTGCAGCCAAGTTTGAGTCAGCAAGTTCGACAAACGGTTTGAGTCTCTAACTGTTCACGACAAAAGTTTCAGAGTCAAGGCTGAGTTTACTGATTTTGACAGCACCCTTTCCGAATACTTGTCTTACCAGAAATGGTCCAATCCATTTAGAGATGAGTTTTCCTAGGAAGAGCTTGAGTTTGGCATCAAAGAGTAGTACTTTCTGACTAGGATGGAATGATTTTCGTGATATGTGCTTTTCATGAAAGGCTTTCATCCTCTCTTCGTAGGTTCATGAGTTCTCATAGAAGTCATTGCATAGTTCCTCGATCTCGCTTAGTTGCAACTAGCAGTGGATTCCAGCCTTGAAAAGATCTAGATTGCACTTCCATACCACCCAGTAGGCTTTATGCTCCATTTCTATGGGGAGGTCACATGCCTTCCCATACACGAGTCTTAAGGGAGACATGCCTAACTTGGTCTTATGGGTGGTCCTATCGACCCAAAATGCTTCCAGAAGGCAGGCACACAAGTGCTTCCTATTAAGCCGAACGGTGACCGGAAGGATCTTCTTGATCTCTCAATTCGACAATTCTTCTAATCCATTAGTCTAGGGGTGATAAGGGGTCGAGGTACGATGTGACACCTCATACTTTTTCATCAGAGATTGGAAGTGCACATTCGCGAAGTGGGTCCCTCCATCAGAGATGATGTCATGCGGAATACCGAACCGAGAGAAGATGTGCTGATGAATGAATTTAATCAAAACCGTATGATCGTTGGTTCAGGTTGGGATTGATTCGATCCATTTAGACATGTAGTCCACAGCTAAGGGAATGTATTTGAAACCATCAGATTTTTGAAAGGGTTCCATAAAGTCAATCCTCCAGATGTCGAAGATTTCATACACGATAATCGACTATAAAGGCATCATGTCACTTCGGCTCATATTGCCTATGGTCTGGCAACGAGTGCATGCCTTACAGTAGTTGTGTGCATCTTTAAAATTCGTGGGCCAATAGAATCCACATTGGAGAACTTTTTCTGTGGTCTTGTGTCCCGAAAAGAGACCACTGCAGACCTAGTCGTGACAGAAGGATATAATTCCATGGAACTTAGATTCCGAAACACATCTTCTAATGATTTGAGCAGCATCGATGTGGAATAGATACAAATCTTCCTAGACAAAGTATTTGCCATCTGAAAGTAATTTGTCTTTCTTGGCTTTTGACCAATCAGATGGAATCTGATGCAATGCCAAATAATTTACCATATAAGCATACCATGGAAGTCCTATTTCGATTGTCAGGAGGTGCTCATATGGAAATTGCTCTATGATAGGTCTAGAAGGGTCAATGAGTGAAGAAGATAGGACAATTGGTCAGCTACCACATTTTGCTTTCCCAACTTGTCATGAATTTCAAGATTGAATTCTTGCAACAGCAAGATCCAACAGATTAATCTAGGCATCGCATCCTTCTTCATGAGTAAGTGACTCACTATGATGTGATCTGAGTAAATGATGATGTGGGATCCCAAGAGGTAAGACCTGAATTTCTCCAGGCCAAATACTACTGCCAACAACTCTTTCTCTGTAGCAATGTAATTATGCTAAGCCTTGTCTAATGTCTTGTTGGCGTAATATATTACCACTAGTTTCCCATCAATTTTCTACCCTAACACTTCTCCCACTGCATAATCAGATGCATCACACATGATCTCAAAGTGTTGAGACCAATTATGGGACTGCAAAATTGTTGCTTGGGTGACTCGATCACGTAGGTTCTCAAATGCATGAATGCACTCACTCGACACCTCAAAAGGTGTGTGCTTTAAGAGGATGTTCGTCGAGGGCATCGATCTTAGAGAAATCAGGTATGAATCGATGATAAAATAAAATGTGCCATAGGAATGATTGGATGTCTTTGACCAAGTTAGGTATGGGTAGCTTGGAAATCAAATTCATCTCAACCTGGTCAACCAGGATACCTCTCTCAGAACCAAGATGTCCCAGAACGATGCCTTCAGGAACCATGAAGTGGCTCTTTTCCCAGGAGACAACTAGGTTCACATTTACACATCTCTTGAGGATTTGGACCAGATGTAGGAGGCACTCATCAAAAGATTCACCAGATACCAAGAAGTCATCCATGAATACTTCAAGGTATTTACCCACCATGTCAGAAAATATGGCTAGCATGCACCGCTGAAAGGTGGTGGGTGCATTGCATAGCCCAAAAGGCATCCTACGGAACATGTACATACCATAGGGGTAGGTAAAGGTGGTCCTTTCCTGATCCTCTAGATGAATTGCCACCTGATTATATCTGGAGTAACCATCCAGAAAATAGAAGAATCAATTTCCTGCCAATTTCTCGAGAATCTGATCAATAAATGGCAGTGGGAAATGATCTTTCTTCGTGGAGGCATTCAGTATTCGGTAATCAATGCAGACTCTCCCTAAATTTGCAATGCAGGTTGGGATAGTTTCTTCATGTTTAGTCATGATAATGGTGAGCCATACATTCTTAGGCACAACCTGGATCGGGCTAACCCAATGGCTATCGGAGATCGGGTTGATGATACCAGTGTTTAACCATTTGATGATCTCTTTCTTTACGACCACTTGAAGATTAGGATTAAGTCTTCTCTGCATCTCTTGGGATGGTCATGAGCCCACTTCAGTGTAGATACGGTGTGTGCAATAAGAGGGATTGATACGAATCAGATCATCGAGAGTCCATCCAATGGCTCTTCGATGCTACTGGAGAATAGAAATCAAATTTTGTTTCCTTATTAGATGTGAGTTGGGAATTGATAATCACAGGAAACATTTGATTAAAACCAAAGAATACATACTTCAGATTATCTGGGAGGGGTTTCAACTCTATAATCGAGTTATCAGCAACAGGTGGGGGTTCGGGATGGGCCTCAGAAGATAAAGTGGGAGCTAAAGGTGAATCTAGATATGTTCTGGGCTCCTTAAGCAGTGGGTTAGAATTTTCTTGTGGTTGTGGATCAGAAATAATCGGGTCTTCTTTTGCAAGTGGGTCCTCAACCTAAGAACTAATGCCACATACTTCCTCAATTACTCCACAGTTTATTCCTTTTTGGTCCTTGAAAATATCAACCTTTAATGTCTAGTTCCCGAATTTTAACCTGATCTGGCCCTCTTCATAATTGATATTAGCCCTAGCTATGGCTAGGAATGGTTTCCGTAAGATTATTGGTGTGTTCCTTAGATTTTCAGGAGTCTCAATGTCTAATACGATAAAGTCCACATGGAAATAAAAATCATGAATCCAAACCAGAACATCCTTGAGAATTCCTCTAGGTGACTTGATTGATCATCAGCTAACTACAAAGTCACCTCTGTTGGTTTGAGCTTAGTATCCTTGAGATGGTCTAGTAGGGATGTAGGTAACAAGTTTATGGAGGCTCCTAAATCCAACAATGCTCGATCAAAGTCTAGATCACCAATTTTGCAAGGGATCACAGTGGTGCCAGGATCTTTTGCTTTTTGCAGGAGCTTGCTCAAAATGATCGAGCTGACTTGCTCAGACAATACGATCGGACTCCCATCTTTGGTTCATGGCTTAGCTTAGGTGTACATCAATTCTTCAGAAATCTTGTGTATGCTGGTAGGTGGTGGATCACATCCATGAAGGGGATGTTTAGCTAGACCTGCTTAAAGAGCTTGACCAGATCTTCCTTAAGTGACACAGGTTTGGGTTTCCCCTTTCCTTTGCTCAAGGCTTCAGTAAATGGAACCTCTATGATGAGGGTACGCTTCACAAATTAAAATCGAGGTTCGGAGGACCCGTTGCCGTAGCTTGCAAAATGCATCTATCAGATAAAATTTATAATCGAAACTTGAAAAGTGAGTCTCGGGTCGAACATGGGGAGGTGAATGTCTGGTTTTATAAAAACCTGTGCTTCGCTTTTATTTGTTTTCTGGCATTTTTTTCTTTTTTAATTTTTTTTGGTATTTTTAACAAGGCAAGAGATAAGGTCGACGAAATCTAGCCAATCTACTTGCAAAATAAAAAGAAAAGAGAGAGATAGAGAGGAACAATCACATATATTTCTGAATCCATTGTTTTCTACAACTAAGAAAGTGTGAAAAACTACACTAGAAAGTAGTAAAGATATATGGAGATGAGAAAATGCCCCTCAATGGTTGCTCAGAGGACAACTCCCTCAGATCTTGCTTGGAGGAAGGTTGTGAGAAGCGGGATGAAGGAGGATGGAGTCGGACGACGGAGGGCAGGGTAGGACAGCGTCGCAACGAGGATCTTCTTCCCAAAGGACGATGAGAGGATGACCACGGGATCCTCCATGAATGGCGATGAGATGTAAGAAAATATTCGATTTTCTACTCTAGAGGAGTATTCCGGGCTTGGGACAAGCTCTCTCTAGAGCCCTAGATGTGGTGAGAGGAAGAAAGGACGAGATGAAGAAAAATGGGATGGGTAGGGGTCCTTTTATAGTGGAGGAAAGAATCAAATTCGTATATAGGACATTTAGTGTTGGTCATAAACATCACTGAAGACAGCCCACTCGCCTATACTTCTGCTGCGCTGCTGCATGTTCCGCGGGCCGTGTCATAAGCCTCCACGTGCTTCGCATCTGTGTGCACTCCACTGCTGCTTGCGCCTCCTCACGCTACCCACCAGTGTGTGCTGTCGCTACCTACGCGTGCATGCCTACCCTACTATGTGCGTGCGATGGCACCTGTGTGCGCATGGGTAGCCTTGGTTGTGCCACATGGCGCGATCCGAGCCGTCCATCTTCTTGTTATTGTAGGGGCTACTACGAAGGTCAGATTGAGTTAATTTTCACACCGTTGGCTACGATTGTCGACCTGAATCCATCCACATGGTTGGATTTGTCATTTGAAGCTCTGAATTACATCACCTAGTCCCTTGGCCATTGATCTTCCTTAGACTACATATGGTGCTACGAGACTTCGATCAAGGTGATTTCGGAGGTGTTGGAGTCTGATCGTCGTCCTTATCAGATCCATATGGTCAGATCGTCAATCCGAGGCTCTAAAATAAATATCCTTCTTCCTGACCACAAAAAAGACAAAATTAACCTAATTTATATACTACTTTAAATGCAAAATGATGCATGCTATGCAATATTTATAACATGAAATGCAAATCTAAGCCTAGTAACATGCATGATTAGGCATTTTGGCCTAAATAGATGTGTCTTTATCATACCCCCATGCCTATCTTTTGCTAGTCCCTAGCAAAATTAAAATGCATGCTATGTATAGAAATAGAATTAGGACTCGATCACTTAGGCCCAGGTTGTTTATTGTTTACGCTGCTAGATCGTGTTTTAACAGATATCTCGTTGTAGTATAAATGAACTCTCCATGAAAAGAAATAAGAATTTATACCTTGAAAATCAAAGTATCCGAGGTTGAATACAGGGAGCAATTTGGGTATTCCAAAACTTGACAACACAACTTTTAATAAGAAGCAATAACTAGTTCAATAAAAATAGCATAATAATGTTATGGAGAAAGTGCTAAAAAAGAATTAGACATCTGATATTGTATCAGACGTCTTAAAAATCCAGACTACAGTGATTTTAAATTTGTTGGCCTTCTCTTTTCTTTTTTCTTTGCCTAGTGGCTATGGCTTCTTCTTCTCCTTTTCTTTTTCTTACTTAGCCGCTTCTGCTTCTCCTCTTTTTCCTTCCTTTGCTTTCTCCCTTGTTGATTCTCTTCCTGCAGCTAAGTCCTGGCCTTTTCTTCTTGCCATCCTTATTTTCCTTCTTTTTCTTCCCTTGGTCTGCCGCTCCTCTGCTACAATGCGTCTCTCTTCTTCTCCTTCTCTTGCTGCGGTTACTTCCTTTTCTTGATAAGTCCTTCCTTTCCTTCTCTTGCTGTGCCTCTTCCTCCATTATCTTCTTCTTCCTGCATAATCACCACCCAGTAAAACCTATTCCCCTACCCTCACCGTGACTTTCTCTCTGTAGTCCTTTCTTCACCTCGCTCTCCCAGAGTTGGGTAGTCGAGTCGGGTGCACACTCGGGTCAAGGAGCACCGACGTGGGTGTGGTGTGGAAGGAGTGCACGGATAGGTTAGTCAGATCCAGGTGCTAGCTTCGTGGGGGAAGTGTCGCGGACGAGGCTTGGCAAGTGAAGGCGAGGGACCTCACCCTAGTGTGACTTGAGGCAAATACCACAATTCACAAAATCAAGTTAAACTACATAGGAATATCAAAACATACCAAGGTGGGACTAAAAGTCCCACCCACTTCTGTTGGCACCTGTAGGAGAGTGTCTTCACGTAATTGATGCAGATGCAGGTCTCGCAGCAACCGCTATCAGACTGGATTCACTCTCGCCCTCAATCCACATAGCCTGGGGTCCTGAAACCTAACGCTTGCAGCCTGAAGCTTGGAAGCAAGTAGCTTGTGAGCTTGTTAATGGCGGACGGGAGCTCCACCCTGCATGACACAAAAGTAGCCTTGCAACTCTATCAGACAACAAGAGAACCTTCTCCGTGTCACGCAAAGGTGTGGCAAGTGTTGGCGTGGATCAGACCATCCTTGGCATTGGTCGGGCCCGTATAGGTTGTATTAATATGGTGATTTAATCGTTGAAGTGAGTATAGTGGTTAACATAAATCAAGCCTAACCATCTCTTTACAAAATTTTTTTTTACCTGGCCTATTTGGCTTTATCTTGGTCACTTTTAGGCCTAGGGTCGAACTCAGGGAAGTGGGATTAGAGGTGAAGAAGTTTCTACGCCTTTCCTACACCAAATCTCTTTTGTTTGTTTGTCATGTTTTTGGTGTTTTTCTATTTAAGATTTTTTTCTGATAATTTTTGTCCTTGAGGTACACCCTCAAAATTAGGCTCTTGGCTTTGAGCCAAATTAGGGTTCCAAAACTAGTCTTGCTATTTGCAAGACTGCGTACCTGCAAGTCAAATATTATGTTTTCTCTTTTGTATATTTTTTGTATCTTTTTACTGGTAGGAAAGAGAAATAGAAATAAAGTAAATATAGTATATATATGTATATATTATATATGTATATAGGGGTGGGGGTGGAGGTGGAGATGGCGTGTAGCATGGTGTTGAGTCGGTCATCATCTAGGAAGACGTAACCAATGGGATGAAGTGCCGTGTGGAGTGTAGGATGGATGGGTGAAAGATGTGTATGAAAATGCTTTTTGTACACGTGTATCGGGAAATATCAGCAACTGGTGCAGATATTCCCACGATACAACGTATGGTAGGTGATATGAAAATATATATATATGTATGTATATATGTAAATATATATCTATATGTATACGGTTATAATTATATAGTTGTATATGTAGTTATATATGTATGTATATATATATATATATATATAGATATGTAAATATATGTATAGATAGATGTATGTATATGTATATATATATATATTTATAATTAGATATATATGTATGTATATATAACTATATATATAGATATAGATATATATATATGTATATATATAGTAATATATGTATATAGTTATATATATATGTATAAATATCTATGTATATAGATATACGTAGATAGATATATATATACATATATATTTGTAATTATAGATATATGTATATATGTATGTATATTTGTATATATGTATTTATGTATAAATATATGTATATATATATATGTATGCATACTAATACTTAGTTATATAAGTACTAATATATATATAGATATATGTACATATATATATGTATAAAAAAAAAAATATATATGTAAATATATATATGTATATATATATAAGTATATAGTAGTGTATAAATGAGTGGGTGTGCATACGAGAGTGTGTGTGTGTGTGCATGTGTCTGCAGGAGGGAGTGACAGAGAGAGAGAGCGAGTCTGCTGGCGTGAAGAAGCGGCGAGTTAAGCCATCTGGATGCTTTAGCCATCGTCTGATGGCCACACACAGGCGCAGGGGCATAGGCGTGCGAAGATGCACGTGCACGTAGGAGGGAGTGAGCGCAAGCGAGAGACCGCAGCGCGCTGTGCTGTGCACTGAGGGTGATGCGGGCGAAGAAGCAGGGGTATGTGGGAGAGGGTGCTGGCGTACACGAGAGCGGGCGCGTGGACGGTTGAGCGACGGTTGTAATGAGGAGAGAGAGTGCTTGGTGATTGGATAAGTGAGAAACTTACCGGTCACCACACTGTAGCAGCATGAGATTGCAGCTACAGTGTAAGGGCAAAAAGTTGACCGGCTGGCGTGCGCGAAACCGGTTGGGCTACGGCCGGAACTTCGTGACAGGGGGGTCTTCTTACGTGCGTAGAGCCCGCGGAATAGGCGCCTAAGGTGCGTGGTGGCCTGCACTGCTGCTGCCGCCTTGTTGCTACTGCTACGGAGCTTCAGACCTTGACTCCTGCGGCAATGGCGGAAATGGCTGAACAATGAATTCAGAGAAGAGAACCACCACGCCCACTGGCTCTTTGATGAGCTGGGTGGTGGTGGGACTCATAGTGGTGGTTGTGTACCACTGTGAGTTGCTCCTGTCCGCAGCGTGGCTCTTCAAGAGGAAGAGAGGCTATGTATGGAGGGGAGAGGGGAGAAGACGGCCTGGAAGGGAAGCTGCTGTGTTGGGTTTTTTTTGTGTGGACCAGGCTCTCTTGCAAAGAAGATAGCCGTGCCTTTTTAAAGAAGAAAGAGGCATGCACAGCCATGCCTTGGCTGTGATGGCTCTGCATGGCTGGCAGGGAGTGCTTCCTGCAGAGAATGGCGCAAGGAGGAAGCTACCATGCTTTGCAGCCACGTGGAGAAATTCAAAGCAAAATAGAAATAAAAAATAAAGATGGAGATTTTGCGAGGCAGCACTTGAGGAAAACGTTAATTTCGAGGACATTTTATTCACTCTCCTCCCCTCTCAAATAAATGCATGCATGCATTTATTTTTATAAGTACGACTTTGGCTATCTAATCTACACTGGAAATTCTTGGAAATAGCACAAGATGGCACAATTGTCAGTGTATTTTTGCTGTGCAATCATACCCCCATGCCTATCTTTTGCTAGTCCCTAGCAAAAACATTTTTTATTGTATTTAGAAATGATCTTAAGCTGAAGATTTTCCTCTGAGGTGACATTGGTGTGTTTATTGTTGGATATTGTGAGAACCAATTGCAGAGAAGACTACAAGTACTTTAAGTCTTATGTGACATAGATCATCTCTCGACTAACCAGGACTCTTGATATTTAAACCTTAAGCACTATTTCCAGGGCCCAAGAGGTTTTTGCTGTACTCGAGAGCTTAAGAGATTATGGCTTGTGCATAGTGATGGATCAAGACTGACCAGATGAACATTAAGACTCAAGCCCAGGGTTTCACGTATTTTTAAGTGCAGGTTGGTCCTAGTTTCAGCTCATGTCTTCGGATTGACCCTTGAAAAGATGACGGAAAACTCAACTCTGATTTTCTGACATTTGTGGCTCAAAGAAAACAAGGCATTTGTAACTTGCCCTGAAGAATTTTTGTAGGGGGAAGACTTTACAGATATTTGTGAGATATACTGACTTATTTGCATCTTTTTTTTTTTTTGAAACATGTGTCAGTATATCTCTTACAACATTATTTGGAGGTGCACATTTTTCTTTTTGGTGGGAGAGTTCCTTTTTGGTGGAAAGAGTCTCTCCTAAACACAAGACTAAAGCCTGGGATAAAAAGTCTACCTGCGCGCACAGGTAATGACTCCACGTTCCCTAATGAACACTAGGGTTGGATCTTATGTTCACCTGGTCTTTCTTGATATGTGTAGTGTGAACCAAGATTACTTAGGCTCTTGAGTAGAAGTAAACCAATGAATCCTGTACTGGTGTCTTAGGTACAAGAACACGTCCTAAGTTAGGAGTGATTCCGATCTATTTTGTCAATGCTGAAGTAAATTAAGCCGAGCCTGTGGGAATCAAGCTTCTATGGCCTGGAAAGTCTTCAAAACAGTGGTTGAATATCCATAAACACTTATTGTACTTTTGTTTCAGCTTTTAGTTCATTACTAAGCACCATCTTTTTTTTTTACATATTTATAGATAGATGAAAACTGCCTGATACCATAAAATACCCAGATCCTATGGATGCCTATTGACCCCCCCATGCCAAATAATGCTACGTCCTCATATGAATGTAGGGTAAGGAAGAGGAAGGACGAAAGATCGGGTAATGAGAGCTGAGGTGTAGGGATACAGCAGGGTGGTAGGGTGGGTGTTGATGTGAAAAGTGAAGTAAGCGTGACAGTGGCGGAGTGTTGTTGGGGTGCCTCCCAACGAGCACTGAATTTAACGTCCGCAATTGGACTCAGAATGAGGCACAACATTAGTTACCCTCCAGCAGGGCAATAGTTTCTCCAACGGGGGTAGGTTCATGAGTAAGATAGGGTTTCAAACGTTGCCCATTGACCGTAAATTTATGCCCAGATTTGGGATCTTCAATCTCAACGGCCCCGTTGGGAAATGGTCTTGAGACCAGGAAAGGACTAGTCCATTTGGACTTCAATTTTCCAGGAAAGAATTTGAGCCGGGTATTGTAAAGCCAAACTTGCTGAGATGGCTCAAATTCCTTCCACCAAATAGGGCTGTCGTGAAAAGCCTTAGTGCGTTGCTTGAAAGTTGAGGCAGAATCATAGGCTTCACGATGGAGCTCTTCCAGCTCCTGGAGTTGGAGTTTCCTTTCTCGACCACATAGGTCTAGGTCGAGGTTACATTGGCGAACCACCCAATAAGTACGGTGCTCTAACTCCATAGGCAAATGACAAGGCTTCCCGTAAATGATTCTATAAAGAGACATACCAAGGGGAGCCTTAAAGGCGGTCCGATACGCCCAAAGTGCGTCAATCAGCTTGTCGGACCAATCCTTACGGTCAGGCCGAACCGTTTTCTGGAGAATTTGCTTGATTTGCCAGTTTGACACCTCTGCCTAGCCATTCGTCTGAGGATGATATGGGGATGCAATACGATGGACTCCGTATTTCCTCAGAAGTGCCCGAAAAGATGCTTGGGTAAAGTGGCTTCCTCCATCCAAGATAATGGCTCGAGGGATCCCAAAGCGTGCGAAAATGTGGTCTTTGACAAATCGAGTGGATATAACATGGTCAGCACGTCACGTGGGAATAGCCTCGATCCATTTCGAAACATAATCAACAGCCACGAGGATGAATTCGAAGCTGTTGGAAGGAGGGAAGGGACCCATGAAATCATTTCCCCAAATGTCGAAGATTTCCGCAGCTAGGATGGGCTACAAGGGCATCATGTCACGTCGTGACATTGACCCTAACAACTGGCACCTAGTGCAATGCTTGGCATAATTGTTTGCATCCTGGTCAAGGGAGGGCCAAAATAAACCGCACTGTAGCACCTTGGCTGTAGTTTTCCTCCTAGAGAAATGGCCTCCACAGGCCTGATCGTGGCAGAAGGATAGCACACTAGGGAATTCACTGTCAGGAACACAGCGACGGATGATTTGATCAACACCTTTCTGAAAAAGAAGTGGATTATCCCAGAAATAATACTTTTCTTCTGCCATGAGACACTCGCACTGGTTTTTAGGCCAACCACGTGGAAGGGATCCAGAAGCAAGGTAATTGGCAATGTCGGCATACCAAGATCCACTTGCCACATTAATTGCCAATAGGTGCTCACTAGAAAAAATCTCATTAATCGACAAAGTGAGTCCAATATGGTCAGGGTCCAGTCTAGAAAGATGATCAGCCACAACATTCTGGGCTCCGGCCTTATCGTGGATCTCAATGTCAAATTCTTGGAGCAGAAGGATCCAACGAATCAGTTTAGGCTTGGCATCCATCTTATGCATGAGATGGCGAATGGTCGCATGATCAATGAAAACAATAATGTGTGAGCCAAGATGGTAAGAGCGAAATTTCTCTAGCCCAAAGACGACTGCCAGTAGTTCTTTTTCAGTGGTAGTATAATTACGCTGGGCCTCATCCAACGTCTTACTGGCGTAGTACACCATGAAGGGGTGTCTATCGCGCCTTTGTCCCAGGATGGCTCCGAGTGCAAGGTTGGAAGCATCACACATGAGTTCAAAGTCGATGGACCAATCAGGAGGTTGGAGAATAGGGGCCATGGTGACAGCATTACGCAGCTGCGTGAATGCTCATATGCAGTCGGGGCCCATATCAAAGGGTACGTCGATCAATAAGAGATGAGTTAGAGGTCGAGAAATCTTGGTGAAATCTTTGATGAATCTCCTATAGAAAATGACGTGTCCCAGGAAGGAGTGGATTTGTTTGATAGAGCAAGGCACAGGAAATCAGCAATTACATCAAGCTTAGCTCTGTCAACCTCAATACCCCTATCGGAGATGACATGCCCGAGAACAATTCCCTCATGTACCATAAAATGACTTTTTTTCCAAGAAAGCATGAGGTTTACATCAATACAACTCCTAAGGATACGGGTCAGGTTGGCAAGACAGTCATCGAAAGATGGTCCAAAGTCCAAGAAATCATCCATGAAGACGTCGAGAAAGTCACCCACCATGTCATGAAATATCGCCAACATACTTCTCTGGAAAGTTGCTGGCGCATTACAAAGTCCGAACGGCATTCTTCTAAATGCAAAGGTGCCAAAGGGGCAGGTAAAAGTGGTTTTCTCTTTGTCTCGGGGGTCAATTGCCACCTAGTTATATCCTGAGAATCCATCAGGAAACAGAAAAATTTATTTCCCGCTAACCGCTCCAGGATTTGGTCAATGAAAGGTAGCAAAAAGTGATCTTTCATAGTTGCAGCATTGAGTTCCCTATAATCTACACACACTCTCCAAGATGTAGGAGTGCGTGTAGGGATGGATTCTCCCCTGTCATTGACACGGATGGTGAGTCCTGCCTTTTTGGGCACGATGTGAATCGGACTCACCTATGGGCTATCGCTGATCGGGTAGATTATACCCGCATCCAGCCACTTAATAATTTCCTTCTTAAAGACCTCCCGCATGTTAGGGTTGAGATGTCGCTGCATCTCGCGAGAAGGTCGAGCCTCCTCCTCCGTATATATATGGTAAGTGCAGTAGGATGCGCTAATGCCAGATAAGTTTGATAAAGACCATCCAATGGCTGCCTTGTGTTCCATATGGACCTCAGTTAGTTTGCACTCTTGCTCCCTGGTCAATTTTGAACTAATGATTATGGGGAGCACTTCATTTCGTCCCAGGAAAACATACTTAAGTGTACTAGGCAGCTCTTTTAGCTCGAGAGTGGATGGTGATAGATCTGCATTTCTTGGGATGAGAGTGTCCCAGGCTGATCAGAAAACAAGTCAGGAAGAAGAAGTTGGCCCTCAGATTGGCGAAGAATAGGTGCTTCTTGGATAGATGGATCCAAAAAGTAATAGCCCCAGTGTGAAGTATATGGGCTCAAGGTCCTAGTGTGGAGTTGTAAATCCGCCTGATTTGGCGGGAAAGAAAGGGCAATCCGGTCTTCAAGAGTGTGGACTGGCGGTGAGTAGCCCGGATATGACTCAGACCATGAGGTATGGGAAGCAGAGAAAACCTCGTCAGAAGTCTGGTTAGGAGAAGGTACGGGAATAGGGAGGGATGGGGGAATGTCACAATATGTGTTCGTCAGGCAATTGTCAGTGTTTAAAGGCAGTCCGCAGCAGTCAGAATAGGTCGCAATTAGTCCGATACATGCGCTGACGGCCATGTCCTTGTCAGATGTGTCATCCTCGATGTAATTGCAATCAAAGTTCTTGGCTGCCTTGAAGATGTTAAGCTTGAGCTTCTCAGATCCAATGACAATCTCAATACAGCCAGACTCGCAGTCGATATGGGCACGAGCTGTGGCCAAGAAAGGTCAACCAAGGATGATTGGACAATTAGAAAGTGAGCTAGGAACTTCCATATCTAAAATAAGAAAGTCAACTGGAAAACAGAGACTGTTGACCCTAACCACCACGTCTTCCGCCACACCCTTTGGAATTTTGACAGAACGATCTACCAATTGTAACGTGACAGGGGTGGGTTTCAGATTTCCCAAGGAAAATTTTTCAAGCATGATGGTTGGTATATGATTGATGGAAGATCCTAGATCAAGCAGGGCACGGTTAAAATTGCAGCCTTGGATGCTACAGGAAATGAGCGGTTTGTTCGGATCTTTCTGCTTCGATGGTAGGTTTGATAGTATAGCACAACTCGTATGAGGCGAGAGAACCACTGGATTCTTAGTTTTCTTTGACTGTCACGTGTAGTCTTCGAAAAATTGGGCGACAGTAGGTATGTGGTCGATAGCCTCAAGCAGGGGTACCCTGATTTCAACATCCCTGAATAAATTACGCAGGTTATCAAAGGCCTGCGTATCATTCTTCTTGCCTTTTGGCTCCCTTAGCAGAGCCTCAGGGAATGGGACTGATTCTGGCACCAATTTGGGTGTATCATCCTCTCGCGAATGCGGTGCGCATCCCGAATGAGAGGCCGATGAAGAATACGGGCCAGGATCAGGTCGAGGTGGATCGACAGTCTGCTTACCACTCCTCGTAGTGATTGCATTGAACAATGTAGGTCCAGCGGGATCATAAGGCTGAGGAGGGCTCGCAATAGGGACATAAGAGTGAGGTGCTGTAGTAGGATTAGCTTGAAATCCCAGTGGAATGCTTGGAGCTTGCAGAATCTGATGAACCTACCCCTGAGAAGTTCGTACCTATGGTTGAGGACCACGAAGTATGAAATTTCGTGGGTTGGGAATAGGTTGGGCAGGAAGAGTGCCCTAAGATCGAGTCACCATGCGTAGTTGACTGATCTCAGCATTCTACTGCGCCAATTGGTGCTGAAGAGAGGTCATGTTCTCTCCATGGTGCTTAGACATTTCCATCATCATTCACATCCATTTATCAATAGGACTTGATGCATGTTCTTTTTGCGGTATGCAAGGACCCGATGGCGGATTCGCCATAGGATTAGACTGGGCCCTTGGGATGACAGGTGTGGATGGTCACATTGGTCCACCCGCGGGGTTTTAGCGCTGTAGGTTGTTGGACCATGCGAAGTTCGGATGATTTCGCCACCCTAGGTTATAAGTGGCAGAGAACAGGTTCTTCCCTAGGGCGCAAGCGTCTTCTATGCCAGAAGACGCATTCGCATGTAAATACGCATCCGAGCACACGGAAGCTTGGTCCTCCGTGTCAAAGTACTGGCTTGCAAAAGCCAGATCCACATGACTTACCAAATCGCTCTATGTGACACTCGGTAAGGATGGTCTTACGGGGTTTCTCGGGATAAGCCTGGTGTTGGAAGAATTGGAAGTGTGACGAAGTGGTGTGGTGGGGGTATTTGCCATAGAATGGGTGGTGTTGGCCAGAAGCTCGTCCAGCTTCTTGTGCATGATGGAGACTTCATCTAATTTTTGTGCGATAAGGCTGAGATCTGTGGATGAATGGGAGGGTCCTGTGTCAACTTCGTGGACATTACGGGGTAGGCTAGTACGATGAAAGGCGACAATGGAAGCATTGTTCATTGAATTTTCGCTCATATTTTCAAATAATTCGAATGCTCCATTCTCGTCTTTATTCATGAAATTCCCTCCATAGGAAGCGTTTGCAATCTGCTTCAAAGTCTCATTTAGCCCATAGTAGAAAATCTGGGCTATATGCCACTTAGGCATACTATGGTGCGAACACTTCCTGATGAGGTCATTGTATCTCTCCCATGCCGCATGAAACTGTTCGCCGTTTTTGTTGCGTAAATGAAGTGATAGCATGGCGTAGCGCATTGGTTCTCCCGATTGGGAAGAACTTCTTGAGAATTGCTGTTCGCATCTCTTCCCAAGAGTGGATGGTTCTCCCAAGGGTGCGTAACCACTGCGATGCTTTATCCCGCAATGAAAACGAGGACATTTTCATGAGGACTATAGGTAACCCAATAATTCTAGGTTTAACTATTTCAGGCAATCGAGTTAGGTCTTCCAAGTGGAGAAAAGGACTTCACTTGCAACACCATGGAAGTGAAAATTTATCAGGCCAATTTTGTTAGGTTTCAATTCAAAGTCGTCCCCACCCATGGGGACTCGAATTTGTCCTATGGTCTCTGTAGCAGCGGGATTCTGATAGGAGCTAAGAGACCTAGGCTTCTCCTATTCGAGGGGGTTTTGCATTTCCTCCAATGTTTCCTTAATGGTCTCAATTTGTTCGTTATACATTTTCATTTGGGGTTGGAGGCAGGTTATGGGATCTAAGTCTCCACCACCAGGTGGGTTTTGAGGGTGGTTTACTCCCTCGGGATTTGGGGGTGGGCGTGCAGCCATGTTTGTGGAGGAGGACGATGCGGCTTCTTTTCTAAAATTATCAGGCAATTCACATAGTTTAGGGTTTTGTGACCTCCTCCCAAACATGCATTACTGCAGGAAGAATTAGGGGGATAAGAAGGGAAAAGAGATGAGAGAAATGATGCCGCAAAGGTACACTTGATGGCAGATCAATACATTCAAATTCCTAACCTCTACAGTGTGCCCGTAGACCTAAAGATCTAAGTTACCTACTATCACAACCTACAGAACCGTATGCGAGCACCGCGGAACCATCGGGCTAGATTGAAAGGCCGTTTGCCCCAGTCTTAGACACCTGATAGCACACGGGAAGCTCACAAGCACGTAGGTGCCACACGCAGGTAGTTAGACCTCCAATCCTTAATAAGGGTCAAGTTGCTACCAATTATAGTTAGAGGCTTAGGATCAAGTGCTTCTGGAATGTGAAGGGCATTATTTATGAATAATGCCCAAGTGATTGATTTTATAGACTGTGTAAACCAAGCATGCAACGGGGAAATCTCCTTGAATTGAAGTTTTAATTGGTGAATTATTTTTAGAATTCAACCTTAAGTAGTGTGGATTTTAGGATTTCGTTGAATTACCAATTCAACCAATCTCCGGGTTTTGAGAGAATACAAGTTTTCTTCTAAGCCCAACAAACCCTTCTTCAATGTCAGTTGGTTAATGCATGCTAAAATGCAATGGGCTTCCCTAGATGGAGATTTCTATGTGTGGATGCACGAATCAATTTTAGATTAGTGTGAAAGGGAGCCAAGGCACTTCAATTCAAGTTTTCCCAATCACCAAAATGATTTCCATACACAAGGCTCAACCATAAGATAAAGAAAATCAAATTGTTGGGGTTGAAGTATTCGGGATCGAATCTTAGGCACATGAAAGGTCGTGGTGGGGTTGGAATCAACTCAATTCCAAGTCTCCCCACCAAAAAGGTGATCCCGAATTGTAGATAAATGAGGCACATAGGGATGGCAATCAATCTTTTTATTTTTTCCTCAAAGAATACTTCACACGATGAAAGATTCAAGAATCAAGATTCTAGGATATTCACTATGCGAAGTTTGGTGGGAAATCCTGGGGCGGTGGGAGTAATGACAAGCAATGAAACAAGTGATTTTTAATCCACTTGTCCCAAGAGATCCTAAGAAGTTTTTTTTTTTTTTAATTATTTTCTTATTAAGCTGACAAGTTGACCAAAGTTGCTAAGAAAGAAAGACCTACTTGTTCAGCAACATGTGCGAAGTTCCAGTGCGGTGCCGACATCTTCACGCTCTCATTCCCGCCTTGGATCTACCTACGTCTCCGACTTCATCTGTCTGTCTTCTCCTTGCAACAGGTTCACCTACACAGCAACAAATAAAAACACCTGTGAAGTGAAGGGTGTGAGAAAAGAAAAATTAAAGGAATGGAGTCGAAACTTACTTGAATACGCACTTCCTCGACAATGGCACCAGAAAGAGGTTATGGTCAGGCCCGGATAGGTTGTGTTAATATGGTGATTTAATCATTGAAATGAGTATAGTGGTTAACCTAAATCGAGCATACCCATCTCTTTACAAAATTTTTTTTTACCTGGCCTACTTGGTTTTATCTTGGTCACTTTTAGGCCTAGGGTTGAACTCAGGGAAGTGGGATTAGAGGTGAAGAAGTTTCTACGCCTTTGCAACAACAAATCTCTTCCGTTCATTTATTATGTTTATGGTGTTTTTCTATTTAAGATTTTTTTCTGATAATTTTTGTCCTTGAGGTACACCCTCAAAATCAGGTTCTTGGCTTTGAGCCAAATTAGGGTTTTAAAACTGGTCTTGCTATTCGCAAGACTGGGTACCTGCAAGTCAAGGATTATCTTTTCTCTTCTGTATATTCTTTTTATCTTTTTATAGGAAGGAGAAACAGAAATAAAGTAAATATAGTATATATATATGTATATATTATATATGTATATAGGGGAGGGGGTGGTGGTAGAGATGGCGTGTAGCACGGTGTCGAGTCGGTCGTCATCTAGGAAGACGCAACCAATAGGATGAAGTGCCACGTGGAGTGTAGGATGGACGGGTGAAAGATGTGTGCGAAAACACTTTCTGTACGCGTGTATCGGGGAATATCAGCAACTAGTGCAGATATTCCTGTGATACAATGTATGGTAGGTGATATGAAAAAATATATATATGTATGTATATATGTAAATATATATCTATATGTATACGGTTATAATTATATAGGTGTATATGTAGTTATATATGTATATATATATATATAGATATGTAAATATATGTATAGATAGATGTATGTATATTTATATATATATATATTTATAATTAGATATATATGTATGTATATATAACTATATATATAGATATATATATATATTTGTATATGTATATATATATATATATATGTATAAGTATCTATGTATGTAGATATACGTAGATAGATATATCTATCTATATTTATAATTATGGATATATGTATATATGCATGTATACTAATACTTAGTTATATATGTATATATATATATAAGTATATAGTAGTGTATAAGTGAGTCGGTGTGTGTACGAGAGTGTGTGTGTGTGTATGTGTCTGCAGGAGGGAGTGAGAGAGTGCTGTGAGAGAGAGAGAGAGAGAGAGCGAGAGTATGCTGGCGTGAAGAAGAGGCGAGTTAAGCCGTCTGGATGCATCAGCCGTCGTCTGATGGCCACGCGCAGGCGTAGGCGCGTAGGGACGCGAAGACATGCACGCACAGAGGAGGGAGTGAGCGAGAGGGAGCGACTGCAACGCGCTGTGCTGCGTGCTGAGGGTGATGTAGGCGAAGAAGGTGGTGTTGGAAGAAATGGGCATATGCAAGAGCGGGCACGCAGACGAGCGAGCGACGGTTGCAGCGAGGAGAGAGAGTGCCTGGTGACTGGATAAGTGAGAAACTTACCGGTCACTGCACTGTAGCAGCGAGAGATCATGGCTACAGTGCAGGGGCAAAAAGTTGTCCGGCTGTCACGAGTGAAACCGGCTGGGTTGCGGGCGAACTTCTTGACAGGGCGCGAGGAGAGGGGCGAGGGTAGCCTGCTTGCACGCGCAGGGCCCGCGGAACAGGTGCCTGAGGCGTGTGGTGGCCTTCGCTGCTGCTGCCGCCTTGCTGCTACGCTGCTAATCTTCAGACCTTAAGTCCTGCAGCAATGGTGAAAATGGCTGAATGACGAATTCAGAGAAGAGAACCACCATGCCCATCGGCTCTTTGATGTGTTGGGCGGTGGTAGGACTCACAGTGGTGGTTGTGTACCACTATGAATTGCTCCTGCCCGCAGCGTGGGTCTTCAAGAGGAAGAGAGGCTATGTAAGGAGGGGAGAGGGGAGGAGACGACCTGTAAGGGAAGCTGCTGTGTTGGGTTTTTTTTGTGTGGACCAGGCTCTCTTGCAAAAAAGATATCCATGCCTTTTTAAAGAAGAAAGAGGCATGCACAGCTACGCCCTGGCTGTGCATGGCTCTGCATGGCTGGCGAGGAGTGCTTGCTGCAGAGAATGGCGCGAGGAGGAAGATGCCATGCCTTGTAGCCGCACAAAGAAATTCAAAGCAAAATAGAAATAAAAAATAAAGATGGAGATTTTGTGAGGAAGCACTTGAGGAAAACATTAATTTCGAGGCCATTTTATTCACTTTCCTCCCCTCTCAAATAAATGTGTGCTTACATTTATTTTTACAAATGTGACTATGGCTATCTAATCTACACTGGCAATGTTTGGAAATAGCACAGGATGGCACAATTGTCGGTGTATTTTTGCTATGCAATCAGGTGTGCGTGCCTATGTCAAACTGTGACCATGTGAGTGGGTTCATTCGGTGCAAGCATGAAGCTCGTGTGGCAGTCTGTGAGTGGGTGGAAAGTGTTCAGTGGTCAATGCCAGAGGTGAAGAGGTTGGTGGCAAGACATGTGGAGGTGTGGAGTGATGGATGCATCTCGCTGGAGGTCGGCTGGAGATGGGGAAGATGAGGGTGGACAGTGGGAATTGAGAGGTGTTTTGTGAAATAGGAGGGAAAAGAGATAGTAGAAGACAAGGAACGTATCTAGGGTTCTTGGAGAGAAGGGATGGTAGAGGAGACGAACAGGGCATTTGTGCCATTGTCAGAGAAGACGGCACCGAGGGGGAGAAAACGGGGATGAGGAGGAGATCAGGAAGGCATGCACTGGTGTGGCAGAACACGGAAGAATGAGACGAAGTGAACCCTGCCGCTGGTATGGCCGTAGAGCGATGAGAGGGGGGAGGAAGTGTCGCCGAAGCTTGTGGGCTACTTGGTCGGAGAGGGGAGAGAGGAATTCTGGGGGATTCTTTGGCCAAATCAAGCTTGAGGGATTCGCAGAGGACCGGGGATCCTTCTATTGTTACTGGCCGAGCTTCTGGTGCTTGGAGGGTAGGCCTTCTATCACCAACTCCTCGTCAGAGAAGGAAGGTAGTTGAAGATCCAAATCTCTCGTGCGTTTGCACGAGAGATTGGATGCAAATCAAAGATTGTAATTGAGCTCGGATGGAAGGGAATTACTCAGAGAATCCCCCTTCCAAATCTAGGAGGAGATCTTTGAGGAAACAGGGAGTACTCCCCCTCCATTCCTCGCCGGAGAAGGATTTCTCCCCATTAATTTTGGGGGGACCTGTTTGTAAGAGTGTCGAAAAAGTTAGGGGGTTTGTGTAATGGTTTTCAAAAGATGGGGGCCAAAATGTAATTGGGTGTACTATTTTGCAATGTAGGTCAAGATGACCTCCCCTTAAGTCCAAATTTTGGTACAAACCTGATTTGAACCTAAGGAATCCAATGGTGAAGGTGGATTTAAGGTTTGACCACATTTGATTAGACTTGTTGCACAAAAACCCAAATTAGGTCAATTAATGAGAAAGGACCCTAATCTAGGTCAAAATAGGTTGCAAAGGTCAAATTGAAGGTTCTAAACCCTATGGGATACTTTTCCATGAATATTAGAGGGTTTAGTTGATTTTTAACCTGACCATAACCTTGTTGAATTAAGCGGGTCAGTTTTAAGGTTACAGAATGTCATTTAATTCCTAGACTGCACATTATCCCATTTCTGATTGTACCAAACCACTTATTATCTTATTCAGATCATTTGACCTATGTTTTGGCTTTGAGAACTCCCATTTACGTACTGCAATGGTAAACTTACAGTTTTAACCTTTTTCTCATATTTTCTTCTCAGAACACTTATTCCTTGAATTAAGCCCTTCTCTAGGTTATGTAGGAGATCGTATTCTCTTTCTTAGGTCAAAATGAGCTAGCTAGGGCTCATGATGAGGCTCTCATCATACCCCCATGCCTAGCTTTTGCTAGTCCCTTAGCAAAATTTCAAGATTTTAACTTCTGTTCTAGACCCTGATTGTCTGTCACCAATTATGATAAGTGCTTTTTTCTTGTGATTTGGTCAGAATGCCGACAATAGGCCTAGAGGTACTCAAGTATCAACCAAAATTTGGACCAGACCCGTTTTAGCCTCAGTCTTCTGCAAAGGTTTTTATTGCCTGCAGAAACTAACCTAGGGCATGTTGGATTCCATGGTTAAAGCACCCATGCTTGAGTCATTTTTAGCCTAGGTTCAGTTTGCAGTGCATTTTTGTAAGAGAGAGATAGTGGATTTATTTGTTTGGAGAGCTTGCTCTCTCTTTTCTTTTTATTTCTAGCTTCGGATTGGCTTCTCAACACGATCTATATCGGATTCCTCGTCCCCATCATCAATCCTCTGGGATCCCTGGCAATCGATGCTTCATGATAGCACCGCCCATGGCAACCCCTAGAACCCTAGCTTTCAAAATTTCGAGGTAGTCCTACCCATGGCATTCCGTGGCCGAATTCAGGCCCTGGCAATCGTCATTTCATGATAATGCCTCCCATGGTATCTGAACAAGTAGAGTGTTTACATGCCCCCGGTAGGATATTTAAATATCCTAAGAGACAAGCACCGAGGAGGTGATATATTGTTACGTGTCTTCCAGGGGAATTTCCCACCTCTCTGCGTCGGGGACTCATCCAAATCAACTTGTGTTGGTCGGCTGCTCCTAATCTAGGTGACTTTCTTTAGAACATTGAAATGCTTTTTGCGTGATTTTGATATTTATGGGCACTGAACTAGACTGTGTGTGAATTGGGGTGCTTAGGTTACCGAATCCCACAAATTGAAGGTCAGCTAACGAGGCCAAATACTCCTTAAGCCTTAGACCTAATACTTAAGCTTCTCATTTTCCCCAACCTCTTGAGTATCCAGATTTTAGCGGGTACTTGAATTTTTAAGCCTAAGAGTCTAGCCCAAAAGGCCTAAGATCAGCGTTCCTGCTAATCTCCTTTTGTCTCCTAAGTACTTTTCTTTCATTTTTCTCTTTTCTTGATCTATCTGGAACTTCAGTTAATCCCTTAATCTTTTACTAATGACCACTTTTTTATTTTTCATTTTGTGCTCCTTTTTTTGGCGTTTTGCTCTTTTCCTCCTCTCATTTTTTATAGCCCACAAATATTCTCTCCCCCATCAATTTTCTTTTTTTGGGTTGAAACCTTTTCTTGATATGAGTTTTGTTGACATTTTGCACTTTCGTACCCCCCCATGCCTACGATTTGCAATGTCTGCATTGTAAATCAGGTGGGTTCGATTTCAGCTAAGTTCATGCATTAGGATAGGTGTTGGGTGGGCAAACAGGTTGAAGTGACTATTGCGAACGATTTCTAATCTCAAGTAGGGGTACTTGAGGTGGAGTCAACTGTTCCAATGGATGAACCCCAAAGTGCAATTTGAATTCATCTTGGAAATGTCAGAAAAGGTTTCAAGTTTTTCAAAGATTGACAGGTTGCCTCCCATTAAGCGATGAGTTTTACGCCACCGACTGGGAGCAATGAGCTCAAGGGGAATGGAGGGTAAAGGATGACTCAGCCAAATTTTTATTGGTTATGTCAATGAACGATTTGAGTCTCTGGCCATTCACAATAAAGGGTTCAGAATCATGGCTGAGTGGGCTGATCTCAATGGCTCCATTTCCAAAGATTTGTCAGACTAGGTAGGGTCCGACCCACTTAGATCATAGCTTTCCTGAGAATAATTTGAGTCGGGCATCAAAGAGTAGAACCTTTTGACCAGGATGAAGGATCTTTCTAGAAATGTGTTTGTCATGAAAAGCTTTAACCCATTCTTTGTAAATTCGTGAGTTCTTGCTTATTTGAAGCCTTCTATGGCTTCCAGCCTAAGAAAGATCTAAGGTGCAATTTCATACCGCCCAATAAGCTTTATGCTCTAATTCGATGGGGAGGTGACATGCCTTCCCGTACACCAGTCTGAAGGGAGACATACCTAATTGGGTCTTGTGGCCTGTCCTATTGGCCAAGAATGCTTTCGGAAGAAAAGAAGACCAATCCTTCCTGTCAGGTCGAATAGTAACTTGGAGGATTTTCTTGATCTCTCGGTTTGATAGCATAGCTAGACCATTAGTTTGGGGGTGGTCAAGTGTAGAGATTCGATGCGACACCCTATATTTGTTCATCAGTGACCAGAACAGAGCGTTTGTGAAATGGGTCCCTCCGTCAAAAATTATTGCTTGTGGAATCCCAAACCTTGAGAAGATGTTTTGATGAATGAATCTGATAACAACCTTATGATTAATGGTTCGGGTCGGAATGGCTTCTATCCACTTGGGCACATAGGCAACGGCGAGTAAGATGTATTCGAAGCCATCCGAGATAGGGAAGGGTCCAATAAAATCGATCCCCCAAATGTCAAAAATTTCGCATACCAGGATCGGCTGTAGAGGCATCATGTCTCGATGGCTCATGTTGCCGAAGGTCTGGCAAAGGGTACATGCTTTACAATGATTGTATGCATCCTTGAAAATTGTGGACCAGTAAAAGCCACACTGGAGGACTTTTGATGTGGTTTTGTGTCTTGAGAAATGTCCACTGCATGCTTGGTGATGGCAAAAGGAGAGTTTGTCTTTGATTTCTACTTCCATGACACACCATTGAATTATTAGATCAGCACCAATGCGTAATAGATATGGGTCTTCCCACAAGTAATACTTGGCATTGGAACACAATTTGTCCTTCTTGGTCTTCAGCCAATCGGATGGTATCTAATGTGATGCCAGGTAGTTCACTATATCTGCGAACCATGGAAGCCCTATATTTATAGTTAGGAGGTGCTCATCAGGAAAGTGTTCTGTGATGGGTCCGGAAGGGTCAATTATTTCAAAAGGAAGGTGAGACAAGTGATCAGCTACCACATTTTGCTTTCCTACTTTGTCACGAATCTCGATGTCAAATTCTTGCAACTGCAAGATCCATCGAATTAATCGAGGTTTCACATCCTTCTTTGCAAGGAGATGCCTCATAGCTGTGTGATCCGAGTATATGATAACACAAGAGCCCAGGAGGTATGATCTGAATTTTTCTACAGCAAATACTACAGCTAGTAGCTCTTTCTCAGTAACCATGTAGTTATGCTGAGCCTTATCTAGTGTTTTGCTAGCGTAGTAAATGACCACAGGTTTCCCATCAATTTTCTGCCCCAAAACCACACCTACAGCAAAGTCAGATGCATCGCACATGATCTCAAAGGGTTGAGACCAATTAGGGGACTGTAGGATCGGGGCTTGGGTGACTCGGTCACGAAGGATCTAAAATGCTTGAGTGCATTCCTTGGAAATTTTGAAAGGCACATCCTTGGAGAGAAGAGTAGTCAAGGGGTGCGCGATTTTTGAAAAATTAGGGATAAATCGACGGTAAAAACTGATGTGTCCCAAAAAAGATCGCATGTCCTTAATCAAACTAGGCATAGGGAGCTTGGAAATCAGGTTAACCTCGGCTCGATCGACTTGGATGCCTTTCTCCGAGATTAGATGCCACAAGACGATTCCCTCAGGCACCATGAAATGACTCTTTTCCCAGGAAAGAACCAAATTCACATAGATGCACCGCTTGAGTATTTGGACCAAGTGCTAGAGGCAATCGTAAAATGTTGATCCAAAAGCTGAAAAGTCATCCATGAAGACTTCCAGATAATCACCTACCATATCTAAGAATATGGCAAACAAGCACCGCTGAAAGGTCGCGGGTGCATTGCAGAGATTGGAAGGCATCCTTCGAAATGCGTACATCCTGAAGGGGCAGGTGAACGTGGTCTTTTCTTGGTCTTCTGGATGGATTGCCACCTGGTTGTAATCGGAGTACCTGTCAAGAAAGTAGAACCTATTTCCCGCTAGTTTCTCGAGGATCTGATCAATAAACTGTAGTGGGAAATGGTCCTTCTTCGTGGAGGAATTGAGTCTTCTGTAATTGATGCAAACTCTCCACGAGTTAGCTATTTGGGTGGAATGACCTCTCTAGTTTCAGTTGTGATGATGGTGAGTTCGGTCTTCTTAGGCAGAACCTAGATTGGACTCACCCAGCGACTGTCAAAGATCGGGTAGATGACCCATACATCTAACCACTTGATGATCTCCTTTTTCATGACCTCCTGTAGGTTAGGGTTTAAACATCTCTGCATCTCTCATGAAGGTCGTGCACCCTCATCTTTGTAGATTCGATGTCTGCAGTATGAGGGGCTTGTGCTAGTCAAGTCATCGAGAGTCCATCCAATGGCTCAACGATGTTGCTGGTGAACAATAATCAGATGGGATTCCTGGTTAGGTGTGAGTCGGGAGTTGATAATCACAGGAAACGTCTAATTAGATCCCAAAAATACGTACTTCAGATGCTCGGGAAGGGGCTTGAGTTCCATGATAGGATTATCAGCAGCAGTGGGTGGTTCGGGTTTTGTATCAGGAACAAGGGTCGTGGTTATGGGTGTGTCTAGATCAGGTTCATATTCCTCTGTTTGCGGGATTTGATTTTCTAGTGGTTGATCAGGGATAATCAGGTTGTCCTCAATATGCTATTCATCAACCACAGCACCGATATCACATATTTGCTCTATAACCCCGTAATTAATCCCTTGTTGGGCCATAAAGATGTCAATCTTCAGAGTTTGATTCCCAAATTTTAATTCTATTTGGTCCTCTTCACAGTTTATGTTGGCCCTAGCAGTGGCCAAAAAAGGTCTCCCTAATATGATTGGTTTGTCCCTTGGGTTCTCAGGTGCATCCATATTGACTGCTCGATCTTTCGCTTTAAAGTCGTTTGTAGTTTAATGTGGTGGAAAAATCGACTAATCAATTTTTAACAAGAAATAACCACTCGCAGAGGAGCAGGTCGTATCCACAGGGAGGCAATAACGTATTAAAATTCGTGCCACTTAAAAATGTTTGTTCGTAGTCAATTTCGACAAGAACCAAGCCAAGATTGCCTTTAGATTAAGGTTTAAGCAAGAAACAATACTGAAATGGAATTTATGAGAAATTATAGGATATTTTCCGCAATGCAGAGTCAATAAAATATGATTAAAATGTGGCAATGGAAGAAAATGTAAATTTTAATTGACGGTTTACTGTAGCAAAAGAGGGGAATTTTTCCCCGTTGTCTTGCGCGACGAGGAGCCGATGGCTGGGCATGGGAAGCTCGGAGGAGGTCCCTTGGACCAAGAGCTTCGAATCGGTGGTGGCGGCGAGTCACGCGGCGGCCGGAGGTGGCCGGACGAGCTCTGACGGAAGTGCTGCTAGTGGAAGCTGCAGGCGGTTGATCGGGTGCGGCTGCAGCTGATGAGGGCGCGCAGGCTGTTGTGCGTGGGTGGAGGGCACTGCGGGCGGCTGGCGTGTGCGCGCAAGCTGCGGGCGCTTCTGCAAGCGCAGACAGAGCATGCTGCAGGCGCGGGGAAGAGCGGTTGGCGTTCTGCAGCTGTGTGCTGATTTGCAGGTGCGGGAGTGGGAGCGGGTGAAGTTCTGCAGGCGCGGTTGGACGAGTCTGCAGGTGCGGGAGAATGGTTGCGCGGGTTTGCATGTGAGTGGAGAGCGCTGCAGCCGGTGAGCGCGTGGAGATGGGCGCGGGTGAAGTTTTGCAGGCGCGGTTGGACGAGTCTGCAGGCGCGGGAGAATGGTTGCGCTACTCTGCAGGCGAGTGGAGAGCGCTGCAGCCGGTGAGCGCGTGGAGATGGGCGCGGTTGAGGAGGGCGTGCGTGGTTGGAGGGTGCAGGCGCGGTTGAGCTGAAGGCTGATGGGCGCGGGTGCACTGAAGGTTCTGCAGGTGCTGGAAGGGGTCTGCAGGAGACTTCAGGCGTGTGCGGTGGAAGTGAGCGAGTAACTTCAGACGTCTGGGAAATTCCCCAGACGTCTTAAGTTACTGAGAGGGTGGCTGAATCAGTAGCTCGGTGATGGTGGTCGGCGATGACGGCGAGGGGGATGCACGCTAAGGTGCTCACGGTGATGCGGCGAGCTCCGGATGGCGGTGTGGCCTGTCACGCCACACGCCCACGGTGATGGAGGCTCGTCGCCACAGTAGAGGCCGGCAGTGTGGAGTGGAAGAGAGAGGTTCTCTCTGCACAGTGGTGGGTCGGTGGCGGAGGCCTCTTGAGCTCGGCTGCCTCCCTCCTCCTTTTGTAGTGGCCTGCACAAGTTTGAAATCAGCCGCTCGACCAGATCCACCACATCCGCTCCCCCTTGAATGGCTTCTTCACTGCAGCAGCTGGGCGTTGGAGCGGCAGCCAGCCATTCTGAAAGAAGAAGAATAAAGAAAATAATGTTAAAATATTAGGGTTATTTATGTACAGACCCTCAACTTCTATGTTAATGAAAATAATGTACCTAATTGGTTATCTAATTAGATGAATGCTATTCGAAGCTAATTCTAAATGCACTTAAGATATGAATGCAATGTATGGATTATGTAATTAGATTAAAACTCTGAATTAATCTATTTACATCCTAATTTATACTAAATAAATGTTAGAATTAACCTAATGTGTAGGCACTTAAATACTTAAATAGCCCACAACTATGGGCTAATCAAATACCCCCATGCCTAGTTTTTACTAGTCCCTAGCAAAATTAAGCAAAACCTAGCACTCTAAGTGGACTAGTTAACTCACTTAGTCTTCCTTCAGAAGCATATTAAGTTCAGGATCTAGACCAAAGGTTCCTAAGTAGTTGCTAAGTTACAGACTAGGCTGGCTAAAGACAAGTTGCAGGCACAAGTTTCCCTGATTTCTGACACTACCCTAAAGTTTATTGATCGCTAAGATTAAAGCATCCGCGCCTGTGTATTGGTCTGAGTTATTTGAGTTAAAGGTTTTTTTATATATATATATACTTTTTTTTTTTTTGTTTGATTCTTCTAAGTCTAACCTCAGATCAGCTATCAACATGGTCTGTGTTGAATTCATTGTCCCCATTACCGTACCTAGAAGGGTGCCTGGCTTTCGATGCTTCGAGATAGCACCGCCCATAACGACCCCAAGAACTCCTGGCAATCGACACTTCGAGATAGTATCGCCCATGGATTTCTTAAGCGAATTCAGGCCTATGGCAATCGGCACTTCAAGATCGGGCCGCCCATGGTACCTGAACCGCGCAATGCACTTACATGCCCCCAGTAGGATGGATATCCTAAGAGACAAGTGCCGAGGAGGTAATATGTTATCATCGTATCCTCAAGGTGAGTATATACTCCACCTGTCCAACGACGGGAACTCTTCCAATCAAAATGTGTTTTCAAGCCTCTCTTAAGTCAAAACTAAGAGAACCAAATCTCTTTCCAGAAAGACACAAATTAAGTTGATTACCAGACCAAGTGTGTGAAATTTGGATGCCTGGGTTACAAGGACCCGTAAACCAAAAGGTAGAATAAGACTCCAGGTACTACCCCACCTTCTAACTCAAACCCTAGCTTCCCTTCCTCAACCTCTTGAGGAATGGTCCGCAACTTAACTCCTACATAAGTTTTTAAGTCCATAAAGGACCCTAAAGGTCTAACACTAGTAGCTCATTTAGCTTGTAAAGTTTGACCCTAGAATTAACTTAGTCTACCCTAGAGTTCTGATTTGCTTAAGACTGCAAGATCTAGACAGTTAAGCTCAAAACCCTTTTTTTTTTTCTCTTTTTCTTATATATGTACAAATGTATGCAATTATGCTATGTATATCCCCAAGTACACCCCCCCATGCCTAAAATTTGCAATGTCCTCATTGCATAGAAGGATATTACCTGGGTTAGAGCTGGGCTGAATAGCCAAAGAACCTGCAAATCAGGTTCAAGAATTACAGAAATAGGCCCTAAAAATGAGCAAAGCAATGTTGGCCTAGAAAATAGGTAACCTAGGATGTTGGCGAGCTGATGATGAATCCCGATAGCAAATGCTCGCCCAACTAAAATGGGAATGAAATCTTCCCAGGTCACCAGAAGAGGTTCTAATGGATAAACAAGTAAAACAACCTCCAAAGGGGTAGGGGGAGGATGACAAGGATCCTCCAAAAAGAATGGGGAAGGAATGGTACAGAGATAAATCCCCAGGGTAATGGACTGACTAAATAAATCATCAATCCATACCCAATACTCCATTACAGGAAATATTGGTCTGTTATGCCCCCTGGTCAGAACAAAAGTGAGCAATTCTCTAAGGCAAGGATCGTCTAGGGTGTCCAAGTTACGATGTTGTGGGATGGCCATAAGATCTAGGTTGGGTTTAATCAGCTTGGTGTCCATCCCAAACACTCTTTCTAAATCCCCAATTTCATCCCTAACATTCCTTGCACTATCACATGGATCTTCCTGCTCTTCATGAGGAGTCACAATTTCGTTTTCAGATATAAGCGAATCAGAGGGTGACTTCGAAGTGAATGAGGGCAGGTTGGAAGCAACAGATCTAGGGATTATCCTATCAATGTCATCCCCAGGTTTTTGTTCTTTCTCTAATCTTCCCCGAAGTCTATATGTGAATCCACATAAATCTTAGAAATTGCTTCCAAATTTTCCATCATTTTATCATGAGGAGAAATATCATCAATGGGTGTGCTAAGGAAACCTAATTTTGTCAAATTTGTGACATCCTCAGGGGCTAACTCTTCAAATAAGACATAATCACCCTTAGTGTCACTCCAAATGTTGAATGTAGGTTCCTCATATAATTCGTCCTCCTCCTCATCACACAATTCATCCTGTACCCGAGGTCTAGAATCATTTAATATCTCAGCAAATCCCCTAGGGTGCTCTATCTGAGGTAAATGGTTTACACTGGTAACATCAGACTCCTCAGATATGTCAATTTCTTTAGGGTTAGGTTCCCTAAGGGTGGGTTTGAGTTCCATATCGTGATCAGAAGGGAGGGTAGGATTAACAACTTGACTTTGACCCACTTCATCAAATGTCACGAAAATACTATCATCTGGGTCGAGGTCTTCCAATGGTACCATCATTCCCTTCTTTTGACTCCAATATAATTCAGGTGGATACTCATCCTTATCATCATCTTCCTCGGGTTGCCACCTTTCTTCATCCAATGCATAGCTACTGTCATGTGTATTTTCCTCCCACCTAAAGTGTAGATCGCTCAAGGAATTGTTATCTAATGGGGAGGTTTCAAAATCGATCCTCGAAAAGTAGCTATTCTCCCTAGAATTTCCCTCCAACTTAAAGTGTAGCTCTCCCATGGGAGATGCATCTATTGTAGAGGGGTGTACGTCATCCTCAATGGGGTAGATTGGGTGGCTAATTTCATCTCTTTCTTTTTGGCCTGCTCTCAAAGATTCTCCTAACAACTCACTCATTTCATTTTGCATTTTCTGTATTTCCATCTTCAAAGAGGAGAGGTCATTTCTATCATATGAGAAGTCAGACTCAGGCTTATAGTACCCAGGAGTGTTTGTCCAACCATTAAAAGTTTTTAGGGAGGGTGGGTTGGATATTTCTTTGGTATGTGGGATATTGGGCAAAGCAAATCCCGCTCCTGAGTTCTGCTCACTAATTTGGGGCTTAACTAGGCCAATACTCCTATAATAGGAGTAAAACGAATCCCAATGATTGTCATTATTTCCATCAAGGAATGGACCATCTCAGCGTCTGGGATCGAAGGATGCAAAGTGGGGGTGAGGGTGTGGGCAAGATGTGAAAGGATGAAAATCAATGTGGTCCATTCTAACTCACACTTCAATTAGAATTCCCCAAGCAAGACACAATTCAAAAAGGACCTTTTAGGTCTTTCCCAATTTAGGCTTTCGATTTTAAGTCAGATTGCAAGTGACAATACAATTTGTCAGTCAATTTATGCGCCTATTGCCAACCTACGCTCCGCCTAAGAAGACCTAGTTGGAGCTTAGGTGTTCTTCCCTAAATTTCAAATGGTCAAGTAAATCCAAAGAAGGAAGATCGAGGGATGCAAGTAGGCCTAAGCCTTTCTTTGAAGCTGTGCTTTCGCGGTGCTCCTCAACTACCCCCAAAAATCCGTGACAGGGTATCCCCCTCTTTGGACTTGCAAAACCTTTGATCTGAAGTTCCGAACACTTCAGAATCCAACGAAATGAGGGCTCTTGTCCAAGTATTTCCGTTCCTAAGGAGTGTCTAGAAGCGTGTCGTGGTGCAAGTGAAATAAGTGTGCATACACCGTAAAAGATTTTGAACTTTGAATCGCATGCCAAGTTTGAAAATCAAATCCTTGATTTTTAAAATGTCCTTCCTTTAATTAGCCCTTTTTCTAAAAAAAAATGTGACCACTTGTTAGATTTATTCAGTACAGATTAGGTGGTCTTCGCATTAAATCCCAAATGCAATGCGTGATCAAAAATAGGATGCAAAGGAAGAGAATGCGTACCTTGCCTCCAGCGATCTTCAATGCAAAAATGCACGCAATGCAGAAAAGTAAATCTAGAGGCTGCTCATATAGACCTAAATGGTTCATCCTAGGGCAGGCAGCTTCTAGCAGGCCACTCATTTTTTTCTTTTTCTATTTTTTTTAGAACTACTTATGCACAAGCAAATAAAAGTAATAATAATAAAAAAAAAACCTAAATCTAAAGAAAAGGGAACAGACTTCCAAAAATTACCCAACATAGGACCAAAACAAAATCGGGGAACAAACCCCTCAAAATACGCCCCAGAACAAGGGTTTCAAACTATCTACAATGAAAAAGTAAGTCTACAGTCTTAATTCTATTCTAATTAAATTAGCGATTAAATACAATGGTGTCTGTCGCATCCTCGTCCTTCTCCTCCTTTCAAAATTGCTCGTCCACTTCTCGTCTGGCAATATCAAGGGTCACCTCTCACACCGACTGATTCTTGCATAATTTTTCTCGCACAGAAAAGAAAATAATAAATGGTCAAATCTCTGTGCAATTGACAGATAATTCAAATAAAATTAGGCGAAATTATTGCGTCTGTTGCCTCCCCGGCAACGGCGCCATTTGACTGCTCGATCTTCCACTTTAAAGTCGTTTGTAGTTTAATGTGGTGGAAAAATCGACTAATCAATTTTTAACAAGAAATAACCACTCGCAGAGGAGTGGGTCGTATCCACAGGGAGGCAATAATGTATTAAACTTCGCGCCACTTAAAAATGTTTGTTCGTAGTCAATTTGGACAAGAACCAAGCCAAGATTGCCTTTAGATTAAGGTTTAAGCAAGAAACAGTGCTGAAATGGCAATCATGAGAAACTATAGGATATTTTCCGCAATGCAGAGTCAATAAAATATGATTAAAATGTGGCAATGGCAGAAAATGTAAATTTTAATTGACGGTTTACTGTAGCAAAATAGGGGAATTTTTCCCCGTTGTCTTACGCGACGAGGAGCCGATGGCTGGGCGCGGGAAGCTCGGAGGAGGTCCCTTGGACCAAGAGCTTCGAATCGGTGGTGGTGGTGAGTCGCGCGGCGGCCGGAGCTGGCCGGACAAGCTCCGGCGGAGGTGCTGCTGGTGGCGGCTGCAGGCGGTTGAGCGGGTGCGGCTGCAGCTGATGAGGGCGCGCAGGCTGTTGTGCGTGGGCGGAGGGCGCTACGGGCGGCTGGCGTGTGTGCGCAAGCTGCAGGCGCTTCTGCAAGCGTGGGCGGAGGGTGCTACAAGCGCGGGGAAGAGCGGTTGGTGTGCTGCAGCTGTGTGCTGATCTGCAGGCACGGGAGTGGGAGCGGGTGACGTTCTGCAGGTGCGGTTGGATGAGTCTGCAGGCGTGGGAGAATGGTTGCGTGGGTCTGCAGGCGAGTGGAGAGCGCTGCAGCCGGTGAGCGCGTGGAGATGGGCGCGGGTGAAGTTCTGCAAGCGCGGTTGGATGAGTCTGCAGGCGCGGGAGAATGGTTGCGCGGGTCTGCAGGCGAGTGGAGAGCACTGTAGCCGGTGAGCGTGTGGAGATGGGCACGGTTGGGGAGGGTGTGCGTGGCTGGAGGGTGCAGGCGCGGTTGAGCTGAAGGTTGATGGGCGCGGGTGCGTTGAAGGTTCTGCAGGTGCGGGAAGGGTTCTGCAGGCGACTTCAGGTGTGTGCGGTGGAATTGAGCAGGTAACTTCAGACGTCTGGGAAATTTCCCAGACGTCTTAAGTTACTAAGAGGGTGGCTGAATCAGTAGCTCGGTGATGGTGGTCGGCGATGACGGCGAGGGGGATGCACGCTAAGGTGCTCACGGTGATGCGGCGAGCTCCGGATGGCGGTGTGGCCTGTCACACCACACGCCCACGGTGATGGAGGCTCGTCGCCACAGTAGAGGCTGGCAGTTTGGAGTGGAAGAGAGAGGTTCTCTCTGCACAGTAGTGGGTTGGTGGCGGAGGCCTCTTGAGCTCGGCTGCCTCCCTCCTCCTTTTGTAGTGGCCTGCACAAGTTTGAAATCAGCCGCCCGACCAGATCCACCACATCCGCTCCCCATTGAATGGCTTCTTCACTGCAGTAGCCGGGCGTTGGAGCGGCAGCTAGCCATTCTAAAAGAAGAAGAATAAAGAAAATAATTTTAAAATATTAGGGTTATTTATGTACAGACCCTCAACTTCTATGTTAATGAAAATAATGTACCTAATTGGTTATCTAATTAGATGAATGCTATTCTAAGCTAATTCTAAATGAACTTAAGATATGAATGAAATGTATGGATTATGTAATTAGATTAAAACTATGAATTAATCTATTTACATCCTAATTTATACTAAATAAATGTTAGAATTAACCTAATGTGTAGGCACTTAAATACTTAAATAGCCCACAACTATGGGCTAATCACATATCCAGAACTATGAAATCCACAGGGAAGTAGAAATCCCGTACCCTAACAATGACATCCTCGAATATTCCTTTAGGTGACTTGATGGATCGATCGGCTAACTGTATTATCACCTCAGTCAGTCTAAGTTTGGACTCTTCATGGTGGTTAAGGAGGAATGTAGGTATTAGATTTATGGAGGCACCTAGGTCTAGTAGGGCTCTATCAAATTGGGCTTCACCAATTTTAGAAGAAATTATGGGAGTTCCTGGGTCTTTAGCCTTGGGTGGGAGTTTACTCAAGATTACAGAGCTGGCTTGCTCTGACAATATGATCGGATTCCTACTTTCGGTTCGCAGCTTACGTTTAGGTGTACATACGTCTTTTAGGAATCTTGCGTAAGCCGGTACGTGCCGGATTGCATCCATCAAGGCGATGTTTATCTGGACATGTTCAAAGAGCTTGACCAGATCCTCCTCGGGAGCCACGAGTTTGGTTATCCTTTTTCCTTTGGTCAAGGCCTCAGGAAATGGAATCCTATTTGGTTCCTCTAGAATAGGTTCGGGTTCTTGATCTGGGAAAGGGGTATCCTGGATAACTATCCTAGGGTTTTGGCTACAACCAGGATTGGAGTGGTTTGGATAATGTGGGTCTTGGGTTGCTTTACCACTACGGGTTGTTACCGACTTTAAACTTGCCTGGTTTTGGTTTGGGTTTGGTAAGAGCGGTGGCTGCTGCCGAAATCCCACATAAGATTTCGAAGCTTCCATCTTATCTGGTGATGGGGTAGTAGGGGACTGATAAATCAAATGTGCGCGGCTTGAATTTGGGTTCATAACGTGCCTCTAGGTCGACAAGTTATTCGGGTTTGGTAGAGGTTGCAAAGGAAGGGTTCCAGGTTGGCAGGAATTTGACATCTGGGCTTGTTGATTGCGAACCTTTGTGATCTCG
Source organism: Thalassia testudinum (assembly GCA_037157565.1). Taxonomy (NCBI): domain Eukaryota; kingdom Viridiplantae; phylum Streptophyta; class Magnoliopsida; order Alismatales; family Hydrocharitaceae; genus Thalassia; species Thalassia testudinum. The sequence goes on from JAZHRO010000063.1 coordinate 17,297,668, forward strand.
TACTTGTGCTATTTTCGCATTGCCGTATTCGTCTTTTGAATGTCAGCCAGTGCTTGAAGGTTAAGAATCATTTGATCCTGGTTTGGTCCTAATTGATAGGTGGGATTGGGCTGAGGCAAAGGCAGCTGATATGGACGAGGAGCTTGTGGACGAGCCTGATAAGGTGGTCTTTGAGTCTGAGAATTTCCCATCCACTGAAAGTTGGGATGATTTTGCCATCTAGGGTTGTAGGTATTGGAGAATGGGTCATTCTGGATGGCATTGAGGTTCTCGTAGGTCTGAGGAACCACAGGAAAGTCAGAATACTAGAGTTCAGAGTTCCCCCAACTCAAATAGAGTGGATCGGAGGTCACTCCGATCCTAGAGTCAGATGGGGGTGGATACGGTCCATCCCCTGAGGAGATTGGTGATAGATGTTCTGCACAGTTTCCCTTACCAGAGGTGGCCAAGCAAAAGAATTCTACATAGAGGTGCCTGATTGCATCGAAAAAATACCCCTGCAATTGTGCCATCTTGTGCTATTTCTTAGCTTTACCAGTGCATATTAGGGTTCCATAGTCGCATTTGTAAAAATACATGCATGCTTGCATTTAATTGAGAGGGGAGGAGAATGAATAAAATGGCTTCGGAATTTACATTTTCTTCAACTGCTGCTTCGCAATATTTCCATATCCATTTTTATTTCTTGTTTATTTTGAAATCCTTCTTCCCGCGGCTACTATGCAAGGGCTCACCTTCTCCTTGCACCATGCTCTGCAGCAAGCCCTTCCCTGCGGCAACCTCTCCCTGCCATGAGCCGTGCATGAGCCATGCACAGATAGGGCATGGCTATGCATGGCTTTCTTCTATAAATAGAGGGCGGCTTCTTCTTCATCAGCAGCATTGTCCTTCCATGCAAAAAACCCAGCAGCTTCTTCTTCTCCAGGCCACCATCCTCTCCTCCCTCTCCCTCCACACGCCGGCCCTCCTCCTCCGAGGAGACACCTGGCGGATAGGAGGATCTCACTATGGTGCACAACCACCACCGTGAGACCACCACCGTCCAACTCATCAAAGCGTCGGTGGGCGTGGTGGCCTTCTTCCCTATTCCACCTTCCACGCCATTTCAGCCATTACCGCAAGCTTCAAAGGTGGGAAACTGCACCAGCCATCGCACACCCTATAGTAGTCGGCTGAGCCCCACAGCAGCAGCAGCAAGGCGGCAGTAGCGCACATCGGCCTTCTGCGAGCACCTGCAAGCTCCCTTGCCTCCTTCTCCTTCTCACTGCCCTTGCCTCTAGCTTCTTCGCGCAAGCACCCTGTCGTGCTCTCTCTTCTGCAACTGGCCACCACGCGCCACAGCAGCTGATGTAAACACATTTACCCTACTTAAAATGTCTATTTATGCATGTTATTAAACATAGGATTGCATTTCATGATATAAATATTGCATAACATGCATCATCTTGCATTTAGAGTAGTTTGAATAAAATGGAGGTTAATTGTCTTCTTTTATGTGCTTGGATAGGGCAAACATTTTGTCGAGGCCTCGGATCAAAGATCCAACAGTATGGATGTGATCAGGGTGACGATTGGAGTTCAACGACTCCAAGATCGCCCTAATCAGACATCCGTAGCATCAGAGAGTGACCGAGGAACCCTAGAAGATCAAGGGCCAGGATGGTGAAAATTCGCACTTCAGAAGACAAATCCGACTGCACGGATGAATTCGAATCGACGATCGCAGCTCAACGACACAAAAATCGAGTCAATCTGACATCCGTGGCACCATCTACAACTTCTAGAAGATGGACGGCCAAGATGGCACCACGTGGCACCATCTCAGCCGCCCAAATGGACACCTACATTCCATGAAGACCGCGCACCCGCCCCCTCTTCGCCATTGGATCTCGATCCAATGGCTGTGGATGCGGCACTTTAAAATCATCCTCGTGACCTTCTCGATGGCGTAGCGCAGCGGAGATGAAGCGGCGGGCGAAGCAGAGGTTGCGGGATCGAGTCCCGCGAGCCTCAAATCAGGCGCAAGCGATTCGGCGCGGGCAGGCATTCGATCACGATCGGACGACCGCGTGCGCCCAATAGCGTTCACTTGCGATTGAACGCTCGGCATCACATGCGATCGCATGCGCCAGGCGGGCGCAGCAGCTGGCAGAGGTTCGTCTTAAGCCATCCGACCGGTCTTAAGCTGTCCAATCTCCCGATCGGACGGCTGAGAATCGACGAACGTGGGAAGCCGTTGCGCGTGCGAGAAGCTGAGTGGGCGCGCGTGGGCGCAGAAGCTACGTCCACGTTGGGGCTTTAGTGATGGATTTATCCGTCACAAAAGACCCCTCATTTATTGTTTTGAAGTTGTAATGTCCATTTTGACCCCACTCCTTGCAACTATAAAAGGAGACCCCCTCCATATGAAATTTTCATCCCTTCTTTCTCCTCTCTACCCCTCCAAAGCTCAAGAGAAGCTTGTCCCACTCCCAGGATGCTTCTCGAGAGATAAAGACCAATTTTCGTTCCCCTTCGGAAGTGGATCCCGCGACGACGACGGCGTGTTGTTTCGTTCCCATTCTTCTGCTTCGTCCTCCTTCCTCATGCTTCATTCCCCTTCATCCAGGCGTCGTCCCATCCGGCTTGTCCTCCAAGCAACCGTCGTGGAGGATTTCTCTCTCCCTATTCTTTTTACTGCTTTCTAGTATAGATTTACTGCTTTCTAGTGTAGTTTTGTTCATCCTCCAAGCAATCGTTGAGGAGGACATTTCTCCCTCCATTCTTTTAATGCTTTTTAGAGTAAATTTATTGCTTTCTAGAGTAATTATTTTATACTTTCTAGTTGTAATGAACAATCTCCTCAATGAAATATTCCTTGTTTATTCTACATCTCATTTTGATTTCTCTCTTACTCTCTCTCTCTTCTATTTATTGTAAATAATTAGATTATTTTAAATTGAATTATTCTGTGACAAATAAAAAGAAAGGTGTAGTTTTTAAATCAAACGTCCGCCTCCCTATGTTCGATCCAGAATTTTAATTTCGGTATAAATTTTTTTGTTAAGCATGAATTCTTCGCTTTCGAACTACAACGATAGGTTTTCCAAAACCGAACACGTTAGCGTAGCGTTCGTATACATTCAACATTTTGGCGCCGTTGCCGGGGAGGCGATGCTCTTTGGTTTCTCTTCACGTTTTCTAACTTACAAATCATTTACCTCACTTTTCTTCTTTCTTATTGTGATTGCAGGTTCTCTTTCGAGATAGGCAAATGTGGTAGATCGGAGTAAAATGCTGTAGAAGGTTTTGTGAGTTATCCCCCACCCCCCACCCATTACATTTCATTCCACAACATAATAATTCAAACATCAATCAACCTAGGTGTTTTTATAAACTCTAAGGTTAGATTGTTTGTTGTTTGACACCCATACTCACCCCAACCCCCATATTAAAAAGAAGAAAAAAATTTAAAAAGATCTCAAAGAGGTACACAACCTCATCTGATTTTCAAACTCAATCGGTAAACCGACCTCAGGAACCGGTACACACATTCAAACACATAATTGAGTAGAAATCAGATTAGGTAATCATTTGTGTGCCTAATTAAGTGGTGCATCAGGCCAATTGTTTGAGTTGATTGGGTTGCACCACTTCAAATAAAATAAACTCATCAAGTACCTGCCAATTAGGTTCAACTCTTAGGGATTTACCAGGCACTCCACATTCTTTTTAAACTTTAAAGGAAAACATTTTCACCTATGCTTGCAAAACCTGGTGTGCCAACGAAACCTGTTTGAAAACACCTAAAGTTGAATCCTAAAAGCTACTAAGCATGATTTGAACCTTGCTTGAAAACCACTGGTTGTGCACGCACACATAAATCAATCAATTATTAAGGGCACAACCCATTTAAAGGGCCCATCACATTCCAAAGCACATTCAAACCTAACCCTAAATAAAACAGAGTAGACGTTGGCCTTAAGGATTGAACTCTCTCCTCAGAACTCAAAATGAGATTATTTTCGATTAGTCTGTTTCGACTATTCAATCTAATGTCTAGCTAGGCGAGCAGAGTCAAACGATCGCGGTTGGGGGATACACTAGGAATCGGAGGCGCAAGCTGAAGGAAGAACGTTCTCCCCAGTCCCTCCTTCTAACTGGTTAGATTGAACAGACAGAAGTAGATCAAATCGTTCCTTTATCTCAAGACGGGTTTTGGGAGTCTGTAGGTCTGTAATCTAACCCATTTAAGGACAGGTTTGATTATTTGTATTGCAGGGTACCTTTCTTCCTCTCGTGTCTCATGAATCCTTCCACATATTTCACGCATTCCCGCTCTTTCCCTCCTGTTGTGAATTATCCTCAACATGACGATTATCCCAACTCATATTGTAATCAACCATCAGTCAGTTGGGATAATTCGGATTGGGGATACAATTCCGGATCCCCGTGTTTAGGGTCTAACCCTGAACACTTTGATTCTGATTTCTATCCTTCTCCGAGCTACATCGATTATAGATCATCTTCCTTTCATGCACAACCTAATACGATCTACAATGAAGAAGGATACACCGATCCTTACCCATCCTCTGATTTCACTGCCTTTAGGTCATCACCATCTTTTCAACGGTCTGAAATGACCTATTATCAGAAGGGTATAACGAATCTAAATTCGTTAATTCCCCTGCATTAAACCCAAACCCGCCCAACCCTGAACCAACTCATTTGGTTCAGGTTAACCAGGTTCAAGATAAGGTTCTGGCTAACTTGAGGAATATCATTCAATCTTTAGAAGTTCAGCCAATACCTTGCATTGAGAGATTGGAGCCCCTGATTGCAATGATTAATGATTTAAACAAGTCTTTGTTGGATTGGCTCTAGGATGTTAAGGATAAGAACCCGGGTGAGTTTCTGCTTGGGAAATTAGTGAAAATGAGGATGAGATTCGTTGTTTCTTTGATTCAATCGTGGAATAATTCCTAGGATGAACCCTCCTCAGGAAAGCCGATGACAGAACCAGCTCAGGCACCTGCTGGGGAGGACACGTGTTACGAGGCTGACCAGATTGAATTAAAACAACCAATTAAGGATGATCTGCTTTCTTCACCTAAGATCCCAAAGCCGGGTTACAAGGAAATGTATGTCTCCTTGGAATAGAAAGTGACAAATGATTTTGGGACATACATTGATACGGATCCTAATGGTGAAGATTCATGTTGCAAAGTCTCATGCGAGTTTTCTGAACACGATTTCTGTGAGATGATTGGGCTTGAGGAATCTGATAGATCATTTGATAGCCCAATAACTGAGGACACTGATCTTATTAGGGCACACATTATGGATCCAGAATTGCATTTTCTGGAGGAATCAATTCAATGCCCCGATTATCAGTTACACCCTGTTGAGCTTAATGATGATTCTAATTTTGAGATAATTAGACCCAAGTCAATTTTGATTCTGGCACATCATTTAGACTTGGAGATTTTAGACGGGGTGATGAATATACAAGATGTCCTGGAATTTGATATTCTGAATAAGGAGGATAGGAGCTGGGAAGTTCTGATTTGGGAAGTTAATTTTGGAGGAAATAGAAGATTGAGTCGAAGGGTTCCTTTTAAGCTGAAACCATCAAATCAGAACCCTTACGACATTTGTTTCGAGGATGTCAAAATCAAGCACACATTCAATGATTATCCTTTTGAGCTTCAATTCTCTTTAACCCGACCTTTTGGTCTTAGGTTGCATCCTCATAAATCGCAGGCCCGACCCTGCTTACATTCTGATTTTAGGTTTTGGGTAATTTTTATCCAGAACCTAATATATTCTCGATTATGGGGTGTGGGTCTGCACCACAATCTGGTCCACATCTGTGGACCTCTGTTGATAGGTCGGAGGATTCTTCTATTTATTCTAATTCTAACCTGCGCTTGTGAATTCTTCATTTCTTTTCTTTGTATAGTGTGCCTAGCTGAAGGCACTAAACTCAGCACATATACAGTTCTTTTTAAATTTTCATCTCGGAGTGGACCTGACATTCACGCAATTCAGGTGCTTTCCTTGCTTTTCCACTCTGTTTTATGTCGTTTTAATACAATGTGGACATTGCATTAGATAGGCATGGGGGGGTGGATATTTATCTCTGAATTCATTCGTCAGCTTTGTAGATTTGTTTTATTTTGATTTAAAAAAAAAAATCGAAATTAGGAAAGAGAATTTGGGTTTAAGAAAATTTTCAATCTTAGGAAAAACTACATTAAGATCTGATCTGTGGACCTCTGTTGATAGGTCGGAGGATTCTTCTATTTATTCTAATTCTAACCTGCACTTGTGAATTCTTCATTTCTTTTCTTTGTATTGTGTGCCTAGCTGAAGGCACTAAACTCAGCACATATACAGTTCTTTTTAATTTTTCATCTCGGAGTGGACGTGACATTCACGCAATTCAGGTGCTTTCTTTGCTTTTCCACTCTGTTTTATGTCATTTTAATACAATGAGGACATTGCATTAGATAGGCATGGGGGGGTGGATATTTATCTCTGAATTCATTCGTCAGCTTCGTAGATTTGTTTTATTTTGATTTAAAAAAAAAATCGAAATTAGGAAAGAGAATTTGGGTTTAAGAAAATTTTCAATCTTAGGAAAAACTACATTAAGATCTGAACACAAAGACCCTTCAGGTCTTTGAACTTAATCAGGCTGTGCATCCACTAAAATGTGGATTTGTTTTTCGAGTTCTCGCCAACTTGAATTTTATCTTAATTAGAGTAAATAAAGTTTGGGTGATAAGTACACGACTTATCAACCCACCCTCTGATTTGAGGGAATTTTGAGTCTTAAGCATCTACACACTTTCTTTGCACTGACTCGTTGTTCGACGATTTTAATGGAGATTGGGTAGCTAATGAACCTTCTAGGGTGATATGGCTAGCAAGTTATCGTGGGTAACAGCCCATAGGTAGGTTGTCCAGAGCCCAGTCATTGGACCTTTCTCTTTTTCCTGCCCTTAGGTAAATCTTAGACCAGGGAAGCCACCTATTTTAAAAAAAAAAAAAATCAAAAAGAGGAGGAGAAAAGAACAAAAAGAAATAAGCCACTCTTCGCCGCACGAGTATGGCTGGCAAGTTGTCGGTGGTAACAGCTCATCGACTGGTTGTCCAGAACCCAGCTCAGTAAATGCACTAAAAATTCCCAAAACACTTAGGAAGAAGCCGAGAAGTAGAATAAACTGGGGAGATATACACTGGATTCACCCTTGTGTTGACCCCGTAAAAAAAAAAAAAAAAGTAGGGAGAAAGCTACCGGTTGTAAAGATACACCTTTAGGCAGAATTCTTGTTAGGTCATCGAGAGGTGTAGAAATCCGAAGTCCGTTCTAACTGGCGGTCAACGAGTCTATCACAATCACAAAAAGATGCTTAGAGCTTAGGGTTCTCATCAAATTTTGGGTGAGTTGAATGGTCGTAGAAAGCCACTCTTAAACCCGAAAATTTGAAAATACAAAAAATTAGAAAAGAGAAAAAGAGAAAAAGAAATTTTTCTTTTAATAAGGTGAGGGCTTGAGGCAGTCTGCATTTTGGCTGATACCTGGGCACTGTTGTGTCTTTGAAAGTTCAGTTCCTAAGTAGACAATTTCTTAATGATTGAAAATAACTAAAGTCCAAATAATCCAACCTAATTCTTTTATAAATAGCATATAGTTTTTGCTAGGGACTAGCAAAAGATAGGCATGGGGGTATGATGTAAACACATTTACACCACTTAAAATGTCTATTTATGCATGTTCATAAGCATAGGATTGCATTTCATGATATAAATATTGCATAACATCCATCATCTTGCATTTAGAGTAGTTTGAATAAAATGTAGGTCAATTGTCTCCTTTTATGTGCTTGATAGGGAAAACATTTTGTCGGGGCATCGGATCAAAGATCCAACTATATGGATGTGATCAGGGCGACGATTGGAGTTCAACGACTCCAAGATCGCCCTAATCAGACATCCGTAGCATCAGATAGTTACCGAGGAACCCTAGAAGATCGAGGGCCAGGATGGTGAAAATCCACACTTCAGATGACAAATCCGACCGCACGGATGAATTCGGATCGACGATCGCAGCTCAACAACACAAAAATTGAGTCAATCCGACATGTGTGGCACCATCTGCAACTTCCAGAAGATCGACGGCCAAGATGGCACCACGTACATTCCATTAAGACTACGCACCCACCCCCTCTCCGCCGTTGGATCTCGATCCAACGGCTGTGGACGTAGCGCTTTAAAATCATCCTCGCGACCTTCTCAACGGCATAGTGCAGCGGAGATGAAGTAGCGAGCGAAGCAGAGATCGCGGGATCGAGTCCCGCGAGCCTCAAATCAGGCCCAAGAGATTGGGTGCGGGCAGGCGTTGGATTGCGATCAGACGGCTGCGCATGCCCAATAGCGTTCACGTGCAATTGAACGTGCGACGTCACGTGCGATCGCACGCGCCAGGTGGGCGCAGCAGCGGGCGGAGATGCGTCTTAAGCCGTCCAATCTTGCGATCGGACGACTGACAATTGACGAATGTGGGAAGCCATTGCGCGTGCGAGAAGCTGAGTGGGCGCGCGTGGGCGCGGAAGCTACGGCCACGTTGGGGCTTTAGTGACAGATTTATCCGTCACTAAAGACCCCTCATTTATTGTTTTGAAGTTGTAATGTCCATTTTGCCCCCACTCCTTGCAACTATAAAAGGAGACTCCCTCCATACGAAATTTTCATCCCCTCTTTCTCCTCTCTACCCCTCCAAAGCTCAAGAGAAGCTTGTCCCACACCCGGGATGCTTCTCGCGAGAAAAAGTCCAATTTTCGTTCCCCTTCGGAAGTGGATCCCGCGACGACGACGGCGTGCTGCTTCGTTCCCGTTCTTCGGCTTCATCCTCCTTCATCCTGCTTCGTTCTCCTTCGTCCAGGCATCGTCCCGTCCGGCTCGTCCTCCAAGCAACCGTCGAGGAGGATTTCTCTCTCCTTATTCTTTTTACTGCTTTCTAGTATAGATTTACTACTTTCTAGTGTGGTTTTGTTCGTCCTCCAAGCAATCGTCGAGGAGGACATTTCTCTCTCCATTCTTTTAATGCTTTCTAGAGTAAATTTATCACTTTCTAGAGTAATTGTTTTATGCTTTCTAGTTGTAATGAACAATCTCCTCAATGAAAAATTCCTTGTTTATTTTACATCTCATTTTGATTTCTCTATGTAATATTCTCTTTCTCTCTTACTCTCTCTCTTCTATTTGTTGTAAATAATTAGATTCATTTAAATTGAATTATTCTGCGACAAATAAAAAGAAACGCGTAGTTTTTAAATCAAACGTCCGCCTCCCTGTGTTCTACCTAGAATTTTAATTTCGGTATAAATTTTATTTGTTAAATACAAATTCTTCACTTTCAAACTACAACGACAGGTTTTCCAAAACCGAACACGTTAGCGTAGCGTTCGTATACGTTCAACAGCAGCGGACGGCCAAGCTTCCTACGCACCCCAGCAAACACCTGCAGGCCACTGCACACTCTGTCGCGCCCCTTCGCTCGCGACCCAGCCCTCTCCGCACGCTCTGTCGTGACATCGTGCCCGCAAGCCACCAGCTGGAGTGTTTGTCGCGCTCGATCGGGTTTTAAAGAATGCCACGTTGTAGTATAGCTGAAAAAGCGTTCAAACCAAATAAAGAATTTTATTAGTCGAAAACCAAAGTATCCGAGGTCGAACACAGGGAGCAATCGGAATTTACTACTAATCTCAAATGTGATTGAACACTCTAATTTACTCAAAACTTGAATTCAAATATGAATGTATGTGGTTAAAAAGTAATTGTGACAAAAGAGTAAAATTGGACAGATCAGACGTCTTAAAAGTGTTTTCCCTTTTTCTTTCTTTCTTCTACAGTCATCACTTTGCCTTTCTTCTTCTTTCTCTCTTCTGCGAAGACTTCTTCTTCTTCCTTGCCTTTGCTTCTTCTCTCTTCTGTCTTCTTCTTCTTTCTCTTCTCTTTCTGCGAAGGCTTCTTCTTCCTTGGTCTCTTCTCTTCTTCCTACCTTTCTTCCTTCTCTTCTCTTCTGTCTTCTTCTTCTTTTTGTCTGCAGTCCTTCTTTTCTTCCTTGGCTAAGTTTCTTCTCTTCTTCTCTCAGCTTGCCTGCACAGAGAGCAAAACCTACCCTTTTCCCTCTACACGCACGTCTCTCTCTCTGCAATTTACTCAAAGGGCGCTCTCCCAGAGCCACAGGTAATCGGGTTGGATTTTGTACCCGAGACCAGGCGCACCGGCAGGAGGGTGATGCACGAGGTGAAACCGCGGACGAGGCGAGCATGGGATAAGGTGAGGGACCTGACCCCTGTGCGTTCGTAGGCAACGAGGTAGTATCACAAAAATAAATTAAAGTATACCTTTGCTTCGCGTTTCACCGATGTGTGACTATTAGTTTTGCCCCGCTCCCACGCCCACCTGCAGAGCCTTCGTGCAATCGCCACAGTTGTGGACGTTGCTGCGCTCCTTGCTGGACTTAGATGCTTCGCACTGACTGCCCGAGTCCACTGCACCTGAAGATTAGAGAACCTGATGCCTAGAGCTGCTGAAGCTTGGAGCTGCTCCAACCGTCAATGGCGGCAGGGGCTGGAATCCTGTCAAACACAAATACGACCTATTGGCCTAATCAAACCAGCTGGGCACCTTCGCCGTGGCACGGTGAAGGTGGTGAGCCATGCGGCAGGACGTGGGATGGCCTAGGCATGCGTGCCTAGGTTAACCTGTTGCCGGGGGTGCGGGTGTGTTCAGGGGACTGTGGTGGAGGCGTAGAGGGATGGCGGATGGGCGGAGGTTGTTCCTTGTGGTGAGGCGGAGCTTATGAGATGGTTGGCGAGCCGTGTGGAGGGGTGGAATGGTGGGGGCTGCTCGCCGGAGGTCGGTTGGAGGCGAGGAAGATGGAGGTGGTCGGCGAAGGCCGAGGGGCAATTAAATGAAATAAAAGGGGGAAAAGAGAGAGGGGAAGATGGAGAATGTATTAAGGCTAACTACATGGATGAAGGGGGACAGAGAGGCGGACAGCTGTACTTGTTGTCGTCGGAGAAGAAGCTGCCCAGTGGGGGAGGACGGCAACGATGACGGGGCTAAGGCGGCATGCGCGGGTATTACGCGACACGGAGGAGAATCAGGAAGATGCCTCTGCCGCTGGTTTTGTGGCAGAGTGAAGTGGGAGGGGAGGGGGGCTCGCTGGACCCTTGGCCAGAGAAGAAAGAGAAGAATTTGAGGTGGAAGTCCGGCCAAGTCAAGCTGAAATTGGGCGACTAGGTTTGGAGGTTCTTTTATAGGCACTGGGTCGTGCTTTCAGAGCATGGAGGGCATGCCACTACCTCCGTCGGCTCACTGGAGAAGGAAAGAGGGTGGATACCCAAATCCCTCGTGCATTCGCATGAGAGATTGGGTTCACACCAGGGATCAAGATTGGCCCTAGATGGAAGGGAATTCCTCAGAGAATCTCCCTTCCATTTCTGGGAGGGGATCTCTGAGGAATCAGAGAGTATTCCCTCTCTAATCCTCACCGGAGAAGGATTCTACCGCAATAATCACGGAAGGACCTGATTGTAAGGTTGGTGAGGAAGTTAGGGGGCTCTCTGCGATGATTTTAAAAGATAGGGACCAAATTGTCATTTGGGTTTACTAAATTGCAAAGTAGGTCAAGATGACCTCCCCTTAGGTCCAAATTTTGGTATAAACCTAATTTTGACCTAAGGAATCCAATGGTGAAGTTGGATTTTGGGTTTGACCTCGTTTGACTGGACATTTTGCATAAAAACCTAAATTAGCTCAATTAATGAGCTAGGACCCTATTCTAGATCAAACTGGGTTCCATAGGCCAAATTAAGTACTCTAAACCCTAGAGGATATGTTTCCATGATTTTTAGAGGTTTTACTTGATTTTTATCCTGACCGAAACCTTGTTGCATTAAGCGGGCTTGTTTTAGGGTTACCAAATGTCATTTAATTCCTAGATTGCACATAAACCCATTTCTGATTGACTCAACCCACTTTTTATCTCATTTAGACCATTTGACCTATGCTTTGCCTCTGAGAAATCTCATTTATGTACTGCAATGGTAAAATTGCAGTTTTAACCTTTATTTCATGTTTTCTTCTTAGAGCACTTATTCCTTCATTTAGGCCTTCTTCTAGGTTATGTAGGAGCTTTTATCTTCTTTATTGGGTCAAAATGAGCTAGTTATGGCTCATGATGAGTCTCTCATCACGGAGCCACTCCATCGTGCGTGTCGAGCCGTCCGCACTCACAGCACCGCCCGCTCCAGGTTGCGCGGCGCGGCCTTACACTGTAGCCACTGTTCACGCCAATCTGCGGAACACTGTGGCTACAGTGGGGAGACCGGAAAGCTTCTCACTTATCCAGTCACCCGACATGCCACAACCAGGCGCACGCATCTCGCCTCGTGTTCTGCCAGCGCCCTCCTACGCATCTGTGTGCGTCCACATCGCCTGTACCCACCCGCTCTTTCGCCCACTCCCTTCGCTCGCGTGTGCCTGCGAGCGCTCGCTCCAGCCCTTCTACGCAGTGCTTTGTGCTGCAGTCCTCTCCGCGCCAACTCCCGCCTACGTGCTGCAGCCTCTTCTCTCCAAGCACATACGCACCTGCGCACATGATTGGAAACCTTCATACAACGCTCCACGGCCTCAGATGGCTTAACCAGCCTCTTCCTCACAGCAGCGCCCTCTCTCTCTCGCTCTCTCTCTCTCTCACAACACTCTCTTTACCGACGCTTGCACACACATACACTCACACTTCCATACACACGCACACACCTATACACTATTACATAAATATATATATATACATATACATATATATATTGATATATATACATATATTTATATACATATATATATCTATATATATATATACATCATATATATTTACATATGTACATATCTTGCTACATATATCTATATATACATATATTACTACATGGATACAAATATATATATATATCTAAATAGTATCATATACAGCATATACATATAAATACATACATACATATATATATATATATATAGATCTATACATATATCTATCTATACATATACTTATATATATATTTACATACCTATATATATACTTATACATCTATACATATATAACTACATATATATATATATACCTATATATCTATAACCATATATATATATATGTATATATATACAAAGATATATTTACATATATACATATATATATAGTTTCACGTTATTTACCATACGTGGTATCATGGGAATATCTGCACCAGTTGCTGATATTCCCTGATACACGTGTACAAAAGGCGTAGTCACATACATCTTCCACCATCCATCCTACACTGCACGTAGCACCTCGTCCTATTGGTTGCGTCTTTCTAGACGACGATTGACTCGACACCATGTTACACTCCATCTCCACCTCCACCCCTACTCCTTTATACATATGTAATATATACATATATATATATCTATACTATATTTACTTTATTTCTATTTCTCTTGCATGCCCATAAAAGATAAAATATATATAAAAGAGAAAAGATAATCCTTGACTTGCAGGTAATCCGTCGTGCGAGTAGCAAGACCCATTTTGGAACCCTGATTTGGCTCAAAGCCAAGAACCCAATTTTGAGGGTGTACCTCAAGGGCAAGAATTTCCAGAAAAAAAATCTAAATCGAAAAAGACCAAAAACGCAATAAACAAATAGAGGAGACTCGTTGTAGGAAAGTTGTAGAAACTGGACTTGTAACCCCACTTCCCTGAGTTCAACCCTAGGCCTAAAAGTGACCAATATAAAATCAAGTAGGCCAGGTGAAAAATTTTTTGTAAAGAGATGGTTAGGTCCGATTTAGGTTAACCATTATAAACACTTCAACAATAAAATCAACATATTAACAACCTAATCGGGTCCGACACCATACCTTTTCTGGCACCGTTGCTGGGGAAGTGCGCCTGCAAGTAAGTTTCTATTCCATTCCTTTCATTTTTCTCTTCTCTCTTCATGGGTGCTTTTGTTTGTTGGTGTGCAGGTAAACCTGTTGCAAGGAGAAGACAGGTAGACGAAGTCGAAGACATGGGCAGATCCAAGGCAGGAGCAGGAGTGTGAAGACGCTGACACCGCACTGGAGCGCTGCACATGTTGCTGCACAAGTAAGTCTCTTTTTCTTAGCAAATTAGGTTAACTTGTTACCATAATAAAAGAAAATTCCTTAAAACTAAAAAAAAATAGAAAAACTTCTTGGGATCTCTTGGGGCAAGTGGACTAAAATTCACTTGTTTGATTGATTGCCTTTACTCCCACCGCCTCGGGATTTCCCAGCCTACTTTGCATAGCGGAAATCCGAGAATCTTGATTCTTGAATTTTTCATCGTGTGAAGTATTCTTTGAGGCAAATAAAAAGATTGATTGCACCCCTCTTTGCCTCATTTACATGTAAATTCGGGATCACATTTTCGGTGGGGAGTCTTGGAATTGAGTTGATTCCAACCCCACCATGAGTTTTCAACTTGCCTAAGATTCGATCCCGAATATTTCAACCCCAACAAATTGATTTTCTTTATCTTTTGGTTCAGCCTTGTGTGGAAATCCTTTTGGTGATTGGGAGCATTTGAATTGAAATGCTTTGGCTCCCTTTCACATTAATAAAAAACTGATTCATGCATCCACACATAGAAATCTCCAATTAGCGAAGCCCATTGCATTTTAGCATGCATTTACCAACTGATATTGAAGAAGGGTTTGTTGGGCTTAGAAGAAAACTTGTATTCTCTCAAAAACCCTGAGATTGGTTGAATTGGTAATTCAGAGAAATCCTAAAATTCGTACTACATAAAGCTGAAACTCTAAAAGCCATTCACTAATTAAAACTTCAATTCGGGTAGATTTCCCCATTGCATGCTTGTTTTACACACTTGAAAAATCAATCACTTGGGCATTACCCATAAACAATGCCCTTCACATTCCAAAAGCACTTGATCCTAAGCCTCTAACTAAAATTGCTAGTAACTTGACCCTTATTAAAGATTGGAGGTCTAACTACCTGCGTGTAGCACCTACGCACTGGTGAGGGTTCCCACGTGCTATCGGGTGTCTAAGACTGGGGCAAACGGCCTTTCAATCTGGCCCGACGGTTCCGCAGTGCTCGCATCTGGTTCCATAGTTCGTGATAGTAGGTAACTTATATCTTTAGGTCTAAGGGCACACTATGGAGGTTAGGAATTTGACTGTATTGATTTATAATCAAGTGTACCTTTGCGGAGTCGTTTCTCTCATCTCTTTTCCCTTCTCATCTCCGCAATTCTTCCTGCAGTAGTGCATGTTTGGGAGGAGGTCACAAAACCCTGAACTGATTGAATTGCCTGATAAATCTAGAAAAGAAGCCTAATCATCCTCCTCCTCCACAAACATGGCTGCACGCCCACTCGCAAATCCCGGGGGAGGAAACCGCCCTCAGAATCCACCTGGTGGTGGAGCCTTAGATCCCATAACCTGCCTCCAAGACCAAATGGAAATGTATAATGAGCAAATCGAAGCCATTCAGGAAGCATTGGAGGAAATGTATAACCCTCCCGAATGGGAGGAACCTAGGTCTCTTAGCTCTTATCAGAATCCCACTGCTGCATAGACCATAGGACAAATTCGGGTCCCCATGGGCGGGGACGATTTTGAACTAAAACCTAACATTATTGGCCTAATAAATTTTCACTTCCATGGTCTTGCAAGTGAAGATCCATTTCTCCACTTGGAAGACCTAACGCGACTGGCTGAAATGGTTAAACCAAGAAATGTCAGGTTACCTATAGTCCTCAAGAAAATGTTCCTATTTTCATTGTGGGATAAAGTGTCGCAGTGGTTACACACCCTTGGGAGAACCATCCATTATTGGGAAGAGATGTGAACAGCGTTTCTCAAGAAGTTCTTCCCAATCGAACGAACCAATGTGCTTCACCATGCTATCACTTCATTTACGCAACAAAACGGTGAACAATTTCATGAGTCATGGGAGAGGTATAATGACCTCCTCAGGAAGTGTCCGCACCATGGTCTGCCTAAGTGGCATATAGCCCAGATTTTTTACAATGGGCTAAATGAGACTTTGAAGCAAATAGCAGATGCTTCCTACGGAGGGAACTTTATGAATAAAGATGAGAATGGAGCATTTGAATTTTTTGATAATATGAGCGAAAACTCAATGAACAATGCCTCCATTGTATTCTTTAATCATACCAGCTAGCCCCGAAATGTCCATGAAGTTGACACGGGACCCTCCCATTCATCCACTGATCTCAGCCTTATTGCACAAAAACTGGATGAGGTCTCCGTCGTGCACAAGAAGCTGGACGAGCTTCTGGCCAACCCTGCCTGTTCTATGGCAAACACCCTCATCTCACCACTTCGTCATAATTCCAATTCTTCCAACACCAGGCTTATCCCGAGAAACCCTGCAAGACCTTCCTTACAGAGTGTCGCGCCAAGCGACTCAGCAAGTCATGTGGAACTAGCTTCTGCGAGTCAGTATTTCGACACAGAGGACCAAGCCTCCGTGTGCTCGGATGCGTATTTACATGTGGACACGTCTTCTGGCATAGAAGATGCTTGCGCCCTGGGGAACAACCCGTTCTCTACCACTTATAACCCAAGGTGGCGAAATCATCCGAATTACGCATGGTCCAACAACCCGCAGTGCCAAAAACCCGTGGGTGGACCAATGCGACCGTCTGCACCTGTCATCCCAAGGGCCCAGTCTAATCCTATGGCGAATTTGCAATCAGGCCCTTGCATACCACAAACTGAACATGCATCAAGTCCTCTTGATAAATTGATGCGAATGATGACGGATATGTCAAAGTGCCATGAAGAGAACATGACCTCTCTTCAACACCAATTGGCACAGCAGAATGCTGAGATCAGTCAACTACGCATGGTGACTCGATCTCAGGGCACTCTTCCCGCCCAACCTATTCCAAACTTGTGAAATTTCATACCCTGTGGTCCTCAACCACAGGTATGACCTTCTTAGGGGCAGGTTCATGAAATTTTGCAAGCTCCAAGCATTCCACCGGTATTTCAGGCTAATCCCACTGCAACATCACAATCTTATGTCCCTATTGCGAACCCTCCTTCGCCGTATGATCCCACTAGACCTGCATCGGCCAATGCTATCACTACGAGGAGCGGCAAGCAGACTGTCGATTTGCCTCGACCTAATCCTGGCCCGTCTTCTTCATCGCCCTATCATTCGGGATGCGCACCGCATTCGCGAGACGACGATACACCCAAATTGGTGCCGGAATCAGTCCCATTCCCTGAGGCTCTACTGACGGAGCCAAAAGGAAAGAAGAAAGACACGCAAGCCTTTGATAACCTACGTAATTTGTTCAGGGATGTAGAAATCAAGGTACCCCTGCTCAAGACTATCGACCACATACCTACTGTCACCCAATTTTTCAAAGACTACAAAACACTCAGGTGACAGTCAAAGAAAACCAAGAATCTGGTGGTTCTCTCGCCTCATGCAAGTTGTGCTATACTATCAAATCTACCACTAAAGCAGAAAGATCTGGGCACACCACTTATTTCTGGTAGCATCCATGGCTGCAGTTTTAACCGTGCCCTACTTGATCTAGGATCTTCCATAAATCTTATGCCAACCATCATGCTCAAAAAATTTTCTTTGGGAAATCTGAAACCCACCCCTATCACGTTACAGTTGGTAGATCATTCTGTCAAAATCCCGAAGGGTGTGGTAGAAGACGTGGTGGTTAGGGTCAACAGTCTCTGTTTTCTTGTTGACTTTCTTGCTTTAGATATGGAAGTTCCTAGCTCACTTTCTGATTGTCTGATCATCATTGGTTGACCTTTCTTGGCCACAGCCCATGCCCTTATCGACTGCGAGTCGAGCTGTATTGAGATTGCCGTTGGACCTGAAAACCTCATGCTTAACATCTTCAAGGCAGCCAAGAACTTTGATTGCGATTATTTCGAGGATGACATGTATGACGAGGACATGGCCGTCAGCGCGGGTATCGGACTAATTGGGACCTATTCAGATTGCTGCGGATTACCTGACGACTGCCTGATCTGCACATACTGTGACGTTCCCCCATCCCTCCCTTCCCCGTACCTTCTCTTGGCCAGACTTCTGGCGAGGTTTCTCCGCTTCCCATACCTCGTGGTCTGAGTCATATCCAGGCTACTCACTGCCGGTACACACTTTTGAAGATCGGATTGCCCTTTCTTTCCCGCCAAATCAGGCGGATTCGTAACTCCACACTGGTACCTTGAGCCCACTTCCTTCTCACTGGGGTAATTCCTTTTTGGGTCCATCTATCCAGGAACCCCCTCTTCTTGGCCAATTTGAGGGCCAACTTCTTCCTAACTTGTTCTCCGATCCACCTGGGACACTCTCGTCCCAAGAAATGCCAGACCTTTCACCATCCACCATCACTTTTCACGCCACTATCACGATCAGTTCACTTTCCACTTCACCACCCACCCTACCACCCTGCTGTATACCTTGCACCTCAGCTCTCGTTACCCGATCTTTCTCCCTTTCTCTACCTTTCCCTGCATGCATATGAGGGCATAGCAATGTTTGGCATGGGGGGGTGGATAGGCATCCATAGGATCTGGGTATTTTATGGTATCATGCAGTTTCCACCTATTTATAAATATGCAAGAAAAAGGAAAAATATATTTATATATAATAATAATAATAAAAAATGGTGTTTAGTAATGATCTCAAAGCTGAAACAACAATGCAATAAATGTTTATGGATATTCAACCTTTGTTTTGAAGACTTTCCAGGCCATAGAAGCCTGATTCTGTTAAGCTCGACTTAATTCACTTGAGCATTGAGAAGATAGATCGGAATCTCTCCTAACTAAGGACGTATTCTTGTACCTAAGACACTAGTACAGAATCTGTTGGTTTGCTTTTACTTGAGAACTTTAGTAAACTTGGTTCACACTACACATATCAACAAAGACCAGGTGAACATAAGATCCAACCCTAATGTTCATTAGGGAAGGTGGAGTCCTTACCTGTGCGCGCAGGTAGACTTTTTATCCCAGGTTTTAGTCTTGTGTTTAGGTGAAACTCTTTCGACCAAAAAGAAACTCTTTCCACCAAAAAGAAAAGTGTGCTCCTCCAAATAATGATGTAAGAGATATACTGACATGTGTTTCAATGAAAAAAAAAAAGCAAATAAGTCAGTATATCTCACAAATGTCTGTAAGGTCTCTACCCTAAAAAAGTTCTTCAGGGAAAGTTGCAGATACCCTGTTTTCCTTTAAGCCACAAATATCAGTAAATGGGAGTTGATTTTTCCATCATCTTCTTAAGGGTCAATCCGAAAAAACGAGCTGAAACTGGGACCAACATGTACTTAAAAATTCGTGAAACCCTAGGCTTGAGTCTTAATGTTCATCTGGTTAGTCTTGATCCTTCAATAAGCACAAGCCATAATCTCTTGAGCTCTCGAGTACAGCAAAAATCTCCTGGGTCCTGGAAATCGTACTTAATGTTTAAATATCAAGAGTCCTGGTTAGTCGTGAGATGATCTTTGTCATGAGAGACTTAAAGTACTGGTAGTCTTCTCTACAATTGGTTCTCATAATATCTAACAATAAACACACCTATGTTGCCTTAGAAGAAAATCTTCAGCTTAAAGATCATTTCTAAATACATTACAAAAAAGTTTTGCTAGGGACTAGCAAAAGATAGGCATGGGGTTATGATTGTACCGCAAAAATACACCTGCAATTGTGCCATCTTGTGCTATTTCCTAGCTCTACTAGTGCATATTAGGGTTCCATAGCCCCATTTGTAAAAATACATGCATGCATGCATTTAATTGAGAGGGGAGGAGAATGAGTAAAATAGCCTCGCAATTCACATTTTCTTCAAGTGCTACTTCGCAATATTTCCATCTCCATTTTTTTTTCATTTTGATTTTGAAATCTTTCTTCCTGCGGCTGCTATGCATGGCCTCACCTTCTCCTCGCGCCATGCTCTACAGCAAGCCCTTGCCTGCGATAGCCTCTCCCTGCCATGAGCAGTGCATGAGCCATGCATAGCTAGGGCATGGCTGTGCATGGCTTTCTTCTTCTATAAATAGAGGGCGGCTTCTTCTTCATGAGCATCCTAGTCCTTCCACACAAAAAACCCAGCAGCTTCTTCTCCAAGGCACCGTCCTCTCCTCCCTCTCCCTCCACACATCGGCCCTCCTCCTCCTAGGAGACACTCGGCAGACAAGAGCATCTCACGGTGGTGCACAACCACCACCGTGAGACCACCACCGCCCATCTCATCAAAGAGCCGGTTGGCGTGGTAGCCTTCTTCCCTATTCCACGTCCCATGCCAATTCAGCCATTACCGCAAGCTTCAAAGCTGTGAAGCTCCACCGGGCATCGCATGCCCTATAGCAACCGGCCGAGCCCCACAACAGCAGCAGCAAGGTGGCAGCAGCACACGCAAGCCTTCCATGCTCACCTATAGGCGCCCTTGCCTCCTTCTCCTTTGCACTGCCCTCGCCTGCAGCTTCTTCGCGTAAGCGCCCTATCGCGCACTCTCTTCCCCAACTGGCCACCACGCGCCACTGCGGCGGCCGGCCAAGCTTCCCACGCACCCCATCAAACACCCGCAGGCCACCGCTTGCTCTGTCGTGCCCCTTCGCTCATGACCTAGCCCTCTCCACGCGCTCTGTCGCGACATCCCGCCTGCAAGCCACCAGCTAGAGCCACTCCACTGCGCACACCGAGCAGTCCACACTCACAGCACCGCCCACTCCCAATTGCACAGTGTGGCCTTACACTGTAGCAACTGTTCATGCCAGTCTGCAGAACACTGTGGCTACAGTGGGGTGACCGGAAAGCTTCTCACTTATCTGGTGCGCAACCGGCCTTCGCCTGCACACGCGTCTCACCTCGCGTTCTGCCAGCGCCTGCCAACGTGTCTACGTGTGTCCGCATTGCCCACACTGCCCATTCCTTCTTCCGCTCCCTTCGCCTGCGTGTGCCTGCGAGTGCCCGCTCCAGCCCTTCCGCGTAGCGCTGTGCGCTGCGGTTCTCTCCACGCCAACTCTCGTCGGCATGCTGCGGCCTCTTCTCTCCGCGCACATATGCACCTGTGCATGCATGTGGAAACCTTCAGACGACGCTCCACGGCCTCAGATGGCTTAACCAGCCTCTTCTTCTCAGCAGCACCCTTTCTCTCTCGCTCTCTCTCTCTCTCTCTCTCACAGCACTCTCTTTACCGACGCTTACACACACATACACTCACACTTCCATACACACACACACCTATACACTATTATATACATATATATACGTATACATAAATATATTGATATATATACAAATATTTATATACATATCTATATATATCTATATATATATATACATCATATATATTTAAATATATACATATACTTATATACATATATATATATATATATATAAATATACATACATATTTACATATATATCTATACAACTATATATATATATACATATAAATACATATCTAGGAACATATATCTATATATACATATATTACTATATACATACAAATATATGTATATATCTATATAGTATCATATACAGCATATACATATAAATATATACATATATATATATATTGATCTACACATATATCTATTTATACATATACTTATATATATATTTACATACCTATATATATATACATATACATCTATACATATGTAACTACATATATATATATACATATATATCTATAACCATATATATATATACATAAAGATATATTTACATATATACATATATATATATAGTTTCACATTATTTACCAGACGTGGTATCGCGGGAATATCTGCACCAGTTGCTAATATTCCCCGATACACAAGTACAAAAAGCATGGTCACAAACATCTTCCACCATCCATCCTACACTGCACACGGCACCTCGTCCTGTCAGTTGCCTCTTTCTAGATGACGATCGACTCGACACTATGCTACACTCCATCTCCACCTCCACCCCCACCCCTTTATAAATATATAATATATACATATATATATATCTATACTATATTTACTTTATTTCTATTTCTCTTGCATGCCCATAAAAAGATAAAAAAATATATAAAAGAGAAAAGATAATCCTTGACTTGCAGGTAATCTATCTTGCAAGTAGCAAGACCCGTTTTGGAACCCTGATTTGGCTCAAAGCCAAGAACCCAATTTTGAGGGTGTACCTCAAGGACAAGAATTTCCAGAAAAAAAATCTAAATAGAAAAAGACCAAAAACACAATAAACGAATGGAGGAGACTCGTTGTAGGAAAGTTGTAGAAACTTGACTTGTAACCCCACTTCTCTGAGTTCGACCCTGGGCCTAAAAGTGACCAAGATAAAATCAAGTTGGCCAGGTAAAAAAATTTTGCAAAGATATGGTTAGGTCTGATTTAGGTTAACCACCATACACACTTCAACGATACAATCATCATATTAACAACCTAACCGGGTCCGACACTTGTGGCTCACTGCAGATGCTGAGTTAGCTCGTCCAGCTTTTTCAACTGACTGGCCGTTAGTTCCAAGTTGATTAATGTGGATAGGTCCTGCGTCTCATGTGCTCCCCTAGGATTCGTCGATGCATGGGCATTCATCCTGTCAAATAAGCCCATGGAGTCATTATCGATAGAGTTCTCGCACATATTTTTGAGAGTCTCCCATACTGTGTCCTCATGTTGACCCATGATGTTTCCTCGGCAAGTTGCATTGACGAATAATCAAATGTCTTCACGGAGTCCCTGGTAAAAAGACTAGACTTGTTCCCATTTAGGAACTCCGTGATGGGGGCACTTTTGCATGAGATCTAAGAATTGGTCCCATGCTTCATGAAGAGGTTCTCCCATTTGTTGTGTGAAATGGGTGACCTGGTGGCACAAGGCATTTGTCCGGCCAATCAGAAAGAACTTTTTCAAAAATTCGAACTAAAGTTCATCCCATGTGTTGATCGGACGAGTCTGAGTTTGATACCAATGAGAAGCCTTGTCTAGGAGGGAGAAAGAAAACATTTTCATGGGCTGAATATCTCAGTTTTGTGGATCTGACTCGAAGGTCTGGGCTAGATGCTTGAGTTGTTTAATGTGCTGGAATGGATCCTCGGAGTTAAGCCCAGGAAGCTTTGGTGTGGCATGAATCATATTGGGCTTGAGTTCTTAATCATGACCTCCAACAGGGATTCAGACTCGAGGCTCAATTGCCACCGTAGTGGGATTACAGTGATCTCGCACCATTGGTCGCTGTGGTGGGTTTACAAAGTTTTAGAAGAGATCAGTCAGGTGCTGAAGCTGGTGCTCAAGGTTTTCTCTTCTTCAATGGGTTGTGCCATGATGGAAGAAGAAGGAGAACTTGGTTCTGAATCAGAGGAAAGGTCTATGTGGTGAGGTTGCTGCACAAACAAGGGTGTCGAGGCTTAGCCTCGACGATAATGAATTTCTAAAGGAGGTCTTAAGGACCTCCTATCGAAAATGCACCGAAGGATGTGATGAGATTAAAAGGTGCTGGACCCAATCGAGACACCCAAAAATTGTTTGGTGACTATAGTGGATCGGGGCGGATGATACCCCTTAGTCAGAAAGGTCATCCACTTGAGAAGTACCTGGGCAGCCAGAGAAGGAGAGTCCTACAAAGACCCCTACATGGTAGATCGTCCCCACGGGTTACAGGGTTTCCCCCACCCGACCTCTCTTGTCACTGAGATTCCAGGTAGACTAGAATGGGGACCTTGACCTCTTAAGTCAACATTTTATTTAATTAAGATCAAGGTGCTTAGGGTTTCACTTGAACTTTTAGGACTTTTGAGTGAAAAATAAAGTGACCTAATTTTAAGGTTGGTTGACCCAAAGCATCAACTTCACCTCTTGTTCCTTTGAGAGCTTTTAGGTCCTTTCTTTTAGGGTTCAAATGGATTAAGAGCCTGATTTGCTTAAGGTTTCTCATGTATAGATCTTTTCAAGTAAGGCTTAGGCATACCTCTTTTTGAAATTTTTTGCTTCTTTGTTTAAGAGAAGAAGCGTCTCTAAAAACCCTAGCTTTGCAATCCTTTGGTTGGCTCTAGTTGATCCAAATTAGTTGCCTCAAAAATTGGTCTCTAGAGCACAATCAAGAAAGTTTTAGCCCTAGTTACCTTAGTTGGATGTGCAGTTGAAGATGTGTTGAAATGAAAATTAGGCAACTTTGATGCATTACTAAGCATGGAATCAGGTAGCCCTAGGATGATTTTTCTTTGTTTTTTTCTTTTTCAGACTTTAAGGGGATTAAGAGAGAGGGCTAATGAAAGTTACCTGTTCCTTGGTGTGGTTGTTGTGCAGCTGCTCTTCTTTTCTCTGCTTTCCCTGAGACAAGCACAACAAAGGAGAAAAATTAAGTTAGTATCAAATCAGAAGTTGTTATCAAAAGTTTCAGAAGTTCTCGTTGCTCCCTGGCAATGACGGCAAAATGGTTGCGTGGCTAGATCATATTTTAATAGATATCTCATTGTAATATAGATGACCTCTTGTCGAAAACAAATAGGAATTTATAACTCGAAAATCAAAGTATTCGAGGTCGAACATAGGGAGCAATTTGGGTATTCCAAAACTTGAAAACACAACTTTCAATAAGAAGTAATAACTATTTCAACAAAAATAGCAGAATAATGTTATGAAGAAAGTGCTCAAAAAGAATTTGACATCTGATATTGTATCAGTCGTCTTAAAAATTCAGACT
The DNA here is from genome assembly GCA_037157565.1 of Thalassia testudinum. Classification (NCBI taxonomy): domain Eukaryota; kingdom Viridiplantae; phylum Streptophyta; class Magnoliopsida; order Alismatales; family Hydrocharitaceae; genus Thalassia; species Thalassia testudinum. The sequence goes on from JAZHRO010000063.1 coordinate 17,322,450, forward strand.
ATAGGGCTTTTAAATTTGTTGGCCTTCTCTTTTCTTTTTACTTTGCCCAGCGGCTGTGGATTCTTCTTCTCCTTTTCTTTTTCTTCTTTAGCTGCTTCTACATCTCCCATTTTTCCTTCCTTTGCTTTCTCTCTTCTTGATTCTCTTCCTGCAGCTAAGTCTTGGCCTTTTCGTCTTGTCTTCCTTAGTTTCCTTCTTCTTGTTCTTCCCTTGGTCTGCCACTCCTCTGGTACAGTGTGTCTCTCTTCTTCTTCTCCCTCTCTTGCTGCGGCTACTTCCTTTTCTTGCTAAATCCTTCCTTTCCTTCTCTTGCTACGCCTCTTCATCCCTTAGCTTCTTCTTCTAGCACAATCACCACATAGCAAAACCTATTCCCCTACCCTCCCCGCATCTCTCTCTATAGTCCTTTCTTCACCTCACTCTCCCAGAGCTGGGTAGTCGGGTCAGGTGCACGCCCAGGTCTAGGTGCACCGACGTGGGTGTGGTGTGCGAGGAGTGTAGGGATAGGTTAGTTGGATCTAGGTGCCAGTTTCGCAGGGGAAGTGTCGCGGACGAGGCTTGGTGAGTGAGGGCGAGTGACCTCACCCCTGTGTGACTTGACGCAAATAGCGCAATTCAAAAAATCAACTTAAACTGCACAGGAAGCTCAAAACTTACCGAAGTGGGACTAAAAGTCCCACCCGCTTCTGTTGGCACCTACAGGAGAGTGTCTTCACGCAATTGATGCAGTTACAAGTCTCGCAGCAATCGCTATCAGACTGGATTCACTCTCGCCCTCAATCTGCGCACCATGGGGTCCTGATACCTGACACTTGCAGCTTGAAGCTCGGAAGCAAGCAGTTTGTGTGCTTGTTAATGGCGGACGGGAGCTTTACCCTTTATGACACAAAAGTAGCCTTGTGGCTCTATCAGACAACCGGAGAACCTTTGCCGTGTCATGACGAAGGTGAGGCAGGTGTTGATGTGGCACAGATCGGCCTAGGCATGCGTGCCTAGGTCAGACTGTGACCGTGTGAGTGTGTTCGTTCGATGGAAGCGTGGAGCACGTGTGGCAGTCTGTGAGTGGGTCGAAAGTGTTCAGTGGTAAATGGCGGAGGTGAAGAGGTTGGTGGCGAGACGTGTGGAGGTGTGGAGTGATGGATTTGTCTCGTTGGAGGTCGGTCGAAGATAGGGAAGATGAGGGTGGACAGTGGCAATCGAGAGGTGTTTTGTAAAATAGAAGGAGGAAAAAGAGAGAGTAGAAGACGGGGAACTTATCTGGGGTACTTGGAGCAAAAAGGAGGTAGAGGAGGCGAATGACGCGTTTGTGCCATTGTCGGAGAAGACGACCGTGAGGGGAATATAACGGCGACGAGGAGGAGATCAGGAAGGCGTGCGCTGGTGTGGCACAACACGGAAGAACGAGGCGAATTGAACCCTGCCATTGGTATGGCCGCAGAGTGACGAGAGGGGGGAGGAAGACTCGCCGGAGCTTGTGGGCTACATGGCCAGAGAGGGGAGAGAGGAATTATGGGGGATTCTTCGGCCAAGTTAAGCTTAAGGGATTCGAAGAGGACTGGGGATCCTTTTATAGTTGCTGGCCGAGCTTCTGGTGCTTTGAGGGCAACCCTTCTATCACTGACTCCTCGTCGGAGAAGGAAGCTAGTTCACGATCCAAATCTCTCCTGCATTCACACGAGAGATTAGATGCAAATCAGAGATTGCAATTGAGCTCAGATGAAAGGGAATTCCTCAGAGAATCTCCCTTCCAAATCTGAGAGGAGATCTCTGAGGAATCAGGGAGTACTCCCCCTCCATTCCTCATCGGAGAAGGATTTCTCCCCATTAATGGTTCGTGGACCTGTTTGTAATGGAGCCAAAGAAGTTAGGGGGGTTTTGTAATGGCTTTCAAAAGATAGGGGCCAAAATATAATTGGGTGTACTATTTTGCAAAGTAGGTCAAGATGACCTCCCCTTAAGTCAAAATTTTGGTACAAACCTAATTTGGACCGAAGAAATCGAATGGTGAAGTTGGATTTTAGGTTTGACCATGTTTGACTCGGCTGTTTGCAAAAAAACCCAAATTTGGTCAATTAATGAGAAAAGACCCTAATCTAGGTCAAAATAGGTTCCAAAGGTTAAATTGAAGGTTCTAAACCCTATGGGATATTTTTATATGAATTAGAGGGTTTATTTGATTTTTTCCTAACCAGAACCTTATTGAATTAAGTGGGTTTGGTTTAGGGTTACAGAATGTCATTTAATTCCTAAACTGCATATTAACCCATTTCTGATTGAACCAACCCACTTGTCATCTTATTCAGATCATTTGACCTATGTTTTGCCTCTGAGAACTCCCATTTATGTACTATAATGGGAAAATTTCAATTTTAACCTTTATTTCATGTTTTCTTCTCAGAACACTTATTCATTGAATTAAGCCCTTCTCTAGGTTATGTAGGAGCTCTTACTCTCATTCTTAGGTCAAAATGAGCTAGTTAGGGCTCATGATGAGGCTCTCATCATTTATCAACAATAGAAAATTTCAACTATGGTCCTAAACTATGCAGACTCAACAATACCCAAGTGTCTACCAGAATGGAAACCGCCCAAGTCCTCGCTTTATTTGAAAAGGGTAGATACATTATTTTGCTTTTTTCTTCTTTTATAATTTTTTTTTAGACTTTTGGAGTTTGGGAGTTTCGGGATAACCTTTTACAGCTTCTCGACCTACCTAAGACTCGAAAAGGACTCTAAGTGCTAAGTATCTAATGAAAAGAGTGGAAGACTTACTAAGCGGCAGTTAAGATGGACTTCGAGTTTCTATGACTCTAGGTGACGTTGCCTAAAGGTCTATCTTTTCGATTGGTAGCTTTCTCCCTACTTCCATTATTTATGGGGTCAACACAAGGGTGAGCCCAATTATATCTCCTCGGCTTATTCTACTCCTCACTTCTTCCCTAAGCCTTTCGGGAATTATTATGCATTTTTGTGAGCTAGGTTCTGGACAACAGGCAAATGGGCTGTTACCCCCGGCAACTTGCCAGCCATACTCATGCGGTGAAGTGTGGTTTTGTTTATTTTCTTTTATTTTCTTCTTTTTCTTTTTTAATTAGGTGGCTTCCCAGATCTAAGATTTACCTAAAGGCAGAACAATGAAAGTGATCTTGTGACTGAGCTCTGGATAACCGACCAATGAGCTATTACCACTGACAACTTGCCAACCATACCACCCTAGATAGTTCATTAGCTACCCAATTTCCAAAGAAACTGCAAAAAGGTGAGTCAGTGCAAAAAATGTGTTTAGATGCTAAGGCTTAAAGTCCGTCCAAATCAGAGGGCGGGTTGAGAAGTTGCATACTTATCATCCCAAATTATTTATCGAATTAAATTGAGATTAACATGGTAAGGACTCATGACTAAGTCCACATTCGAGTTGACACCCGAGCTAATTATGCCTGAAGACTTGAAGAGTCCAAGCGTTTTGGTCCTCTCGTATCATTTCCTAAAGTTAATAACTCCCAAATTCCTATGTTCTCTTCTCCTAATTCTTATTTTTTTTTAATCTGTTTGAATTTTCAAATTTTTTTTAAAGAGGCTAAAAGAAATTCTACAGAGTTAACAAAATGATTTCAGGATAAAGTTTCCACCCCCCCTTGCCTAAATGATGCAATTCCCTCATTGTAAAAATAAAGACATGAAAAGGGTGGAGTAAATAGAATATCACTTGAATTTCATGACAAATCCTGTCAGCTCCATAAAGAACGTGGAATATAAACACGTGCTAAATTTATTGCCTTCAGCTATGCATAAAATACACACAAGAAAGAAATTGAGAATTCACAAGTGCAGGTTAGAATCAAAATAACATATTGATCCTCAAACCCACTAATAGAAGATGTCCGCAGACATAGACCAAGTTATGGTGCATACCCATGCCCCAGGGTCAAGTGGTTCTGAGGTTCTGGATGAAAATCACCCAGAACCTAAGATACTTGTGTTTACGAGGCCGGGCCTGTGGTTTGGTGGTGTGCAACCAATGACCAAAGTGTCGGACAATGGGTGAAGATGGTTCAATAGGTTTAAATATCCACTTAATATTCAGCTTAGAAAAATATCCAAATCAGTTATTTCATGCTTGGGTTGCACGTGAAAGATATCGTAAGGGTCCTAGTAAAAAGTTTGCGACTTTAGGTTAATAGGAACCCATATATCGAAACTTGTTTTTCCCTCAGAATTAACCTCCCAAATTTTTATTTCAACATTTCTATCCTCCAACATCAAGTGCTCATGCTTCGGGACCTCTAGCTTACCGTTCACCCCATAAGCTTTACCCAAGTCAAGAAATCATGGCTGACTCAAAATTGACTTGGGTATAATGATTTCCAAATCAAAATCAATCCCTTTACGGTGTGGTTGAGGAATGGGGCTATTGATTGAATCTTGTAGTAATTGAGGATCTGAATCCTCCAAGTTAGCCCCAACCGAATCTAAATCTTCAATATCTGGGCTACCAAATGCTTCATCAGATTCCTCAAGCCCATTTGTCTCACTAAAATCATCTTCCTTATGATCAAGTGAGACTTCACTAAGAGATTCTTCATCGTCAGAGACAAAGAATTATTGATCCTCTTTCTTATATGTCTGAAAACCGATTGTCATTTCTTGGTTCAAAGAGACATATTTTTCCTCACTCCCTGGCTTGGGGATCTCAGGTGAATCAATCGGTTCAACCTCAATGGGTTGCTGTAGCCCAACCTAGTCATCCCCAGCCTTAGAAAAGGTATCCCCCCCTGACAGGCACCTGAGTGGGTTCAAACATTAGCTCTACTGAAGGGGGTTCATCTTGAGAATCATCCCAAGATTTCACTAGGGCAACCACAAATTTCATCCTAAACCTTAACAACTTCCCAAGTAGAAACTCACCTAGGTCCCTATCCGTAACATTTTGGAGCAAATCCAATAGAGAACTATTAAGTTCATCAATCATTTTGATCATAGGCTCCAATGCTTCAGTGCATGGTGTTGGATGAGCTTCTAAAGATTGCATAGTGTTCCTTAAATTATCCAACACCCTATTCTGGATCTGGTTCACCTGAACTGAATGGTTTGGTTCAGGTTTGTGTGGGTTTGAGTTAGATCAACGGGAGTGAAGATGTCAAGGTTCTTGGGTCCCTCCCAGATAGTAGGTCATTTCAAGTTGTTGAAAGAATGGAGGTGACCTATGTTCAGCATAATTCTAGGGAGGGTAGGTGTTATAATCAACATATCGTTCCTGATTGTAGATCAAGTTCATTTGGTCAACAAAGGATGAAGATCTATAATCATTGTAGCTCTAGAAAGGATAGTAATCATAGTCTTGTTGTCTAGGGTTAGGCCCTGGACACTGATGTCCGTATTCATATCCCTAATCAAAGTCTTCTCGGATAGTGGATGGGTAATTAGAAATCAAGTCAGAATAGTAATCATCTTGGGGATAAGTGGTGGTAGGAGGATAGGGTTGGAAATGTGTGAAAGATGTGGAAGGATACATTATGGAGTAAGGAGGGAAATCAGAAGAGAAAGAAGGAGCCCTATAATACAAAAATACAAGCCTATCCTTAGGTTGGGTATCCTAAACGCCTACAGACTCTCAAAATCCATCGGAAGATTATGGACGATTTACGCTACTTATGCCTAGGCAATCCAACCAGTTGGTAGGAGGGACTGGGGAGAAGGTTCTTCCTTTGGCTTGGGCCTCCGATTCCTAGTGTACCCCCAAGCCGTGGTCATTTGACGCTACTCCCCTAGCTAGGCATCGGACTTACTAATATAAGTAGGTTAATCATGAACAATCTCAATCTGGATCCCGACGAGTGAACCAGTCCTTAGGGCCAACTTCTAATCAATTTTAGTTAGGCATGGAACAATGGTGCCTCAGGAATGTGATGGGCCCTTAATGGGTTGTATCCTTAATGATTTGTTTGATAATGTGTGAATGTGCACAACAAAGAAGTTTTCAAGCAAGATTATTAATGATGTGGTGAGTTTTAGGGTTCGAATCTTACTTAGTAGCTTTTAGGATTCAAATGTTAGGTGTATTCAACAAAGTTTTGTGAGACAAACCAAGTTTTGAAAGCACGTGTTTAAGTATTTCCTTTATAAATTGGGAAAATGTGGAGTGTCTGACTTGACCTAAATATTGAATCCTATTGGGTAGCTACAAATGAGTTTCTTTTCAATTAGGTGGTACGACCCAAACAATTCAATCAATCAGCTCAAATGCACCATTGAATATGGCACACAAAAAAGTGATTAACCTAATATAATTCTACTCTTTTTTGTGTTAAATTAGTGTAGTAAGTGTACAGGTCGAAATCCTGGTTGAGTAGATGAAAATCAAGTTAGGTTATGTGCCTTAAATGTGGGTTTATAAAGTGTGTATATTGATTCGTCTCATAGAAAGTATCTTTTTATTTTTTATTTTTATAAAATGTGGGGTCAAAATGAGTGGAGGTGGCAAACAAGACAAATAATTCTATCCTAGGGTTATGCAAGCACCTAAGTACATCTAGTCTTGGTTATGAGTGGCGAAATGAAACTAGTGGGGGGCGAAATATGGGGATAAACTTACAAAACCTTCATCCACACTGTTCTCTGATCTAATCGCCTTGGCCTGCCTCAGAAGAGTACCTGCAATCACAGTAAGATCAGAGAAATAGTGAGATAAAAGTTAGGTAAGGTGGAAAAAATTAGAGAAAAACCAAAGAGCGTTGCCTCCTCAGCAACAATGCCAAAATGATGAGGGCATGCTTCACGAATTAAAATCAGGGTTCAAAGGACCCATTGTCGTACCTTGCAAAACACGTTTATCAGATAAACTTTTGTAACTGAAACTTGAAAAGTTAGTCCTAGGTCGAACAAGGGGAGGCGACTATTTGGTTTTATAAAAATCCGCACTTCACTTTTATTTGTTTTTGGTCGTTTTTGTATTTTTTTATCTTTTTGCTATTTTTAATATGGCAAGAGTTCAGGTCCATGAAATCTAGCTAATCTACTTGCAAAATAAAGAGAAAAGAGAGGGAGAGCGACAATCACATATATTTCTGAATCCAATGTTTTTTGCAACTAAGAAAGCTGGAAAAACTACACTAGAAAGAAGTGAAGATAGATGGAGATGAGAATATCCCCCTCGACGGCTGCTTGGAGGATGACTCGCTCTGACATCGCTTGGAGGAAGGTGGTGAGGAGCGGGATGACGGAGGATGGAGCCAGAGGATGGAGGGTGAGGCAGGATGGCGTTGCGACGAGGATCTTCCCGAAGGGTGGTGAGAGGACAGCCATGGGATGCTGCATGAATGGGGATGAGAGGCTGGAATATATTTGGTTTCCTACTCTAGAGGGGCATCCCAGGCTTGGGACAAGCTTTTTCTAGAGCCTTAGAGGTGGTGAGAGGAAGAAAGGAAGAGATGAAGAAAAATGGTAGGGGTAGGGGTCATTTTATAGTGGTGGAAAGAATTAAATTCATATGTAGGACATTTAGTGACGGTCAAAAACATTGCTGAAGATCTACTGCAAACGTCGCTGAAGATAGCCAACGTGCCCACGTTGCTGCTGCTCTGGCGCTTGCTTTGCATGTTGTGTTGTGTGCCTCCGTGCACTACGTGCCTATGTGTGCTGCTGCTGTGCACGCGAACGTGCTTACGTTGCTGTGGACGTGCGGTGGCGCGTACATGCGCAAGGCAGGCCTTGGTTGTGCCACGTGGCACGATCTGGGTCGTCCATCTGCTTCTTGTTGTAGGGGCTGCTACAGAGGTCGGATTGAGTCGATTTTTGCACCATTGTGCTGTGATTGTCGATTCGAATCCATCCTTGCAGTTGGATTTGTCATTTGAAGCTTCGAATTATGTCACCTAGTCCCTTGGTCGTTGATCTTCCTCAGACTGGATATGGTGTTGTGGGGCTCCGATCAAGGCGATTTCAAAGGCAATGGACTCTGATCGTCGCCCTGATAAGATTTGCATAGTTGGATCGTCAATCCGCATCTTCAAAATAGATATCCTTCTCTCCTAACCACAAAAAGGATGCAATTAACCTAAATTATATACAACTAATCTAAATGCATAATGATGCATGCTATGCAATATTTATAACATGAAATGCAAATCTAATCCTAGGAACATGCATGATTAGGCACTTTGACCTAAATAGATGCGTCTATATCACTTTGTAGGTTCCACTAAGATTGATTCATGTTCTGGATCTGGGACAGGGGTGTTCTAGATAGCTAATTTATGGTTAGGCTCTAAACTACCAAGCTGGGAGTGGATAGGATAAGATTGATCCTAGGTCATCTTTAAATTACATGTGGTAACAGAATTAAGCCCTGCTTAGCTCTGGTTTGGATTTGGTAAAAGTGGTGATTGCTGCTGAATCTTGAGTATGATGTCGTAGCTTCCATCCTGTCAGGTGATGGAGCAAAAAGGGCCTGATAGACAAAGTGAGCTTGTCTCTTATTCAGGTTTATAATGCACCTCTTGTTCGGTACGTTATTCAAATTTGGCAGAGGTTGAGATGGAAGTGCACCAGGCTGGTGAGAATTCACCATCTGTGCAGGTTGATTTTGGACCTCTGTGATCTCATCTTTATGCTAGTTCTGCATAGCCGCATTTTATTTCTGAATATCAACTAGGGTTTATAGGCTGAAAGACATTTAATCTTCCCTTGATGGCTTCAAATGATAGTTTAGATTGAGCCTAGGTTGAGTTGGCTGATAAGGGCTTGAAGCTTGTGGTCAAGGCTGGAATTGAGATCTCGGATTTGGATTATTCCCTAACCACACAAAATTAGGATGATTACGCCACCTAGGGTTATAACTGTTAGAGAATCGATCATTATGGATGGAGTTGAGGTCCTCATAGGTCTGAGGAACCCCAAAGAAATCAGAATTTGATGGTTCAGAGTTCCCCCAACTAGACTAGATTAGTTCAGAGTTTCCTCTAAGACTAGGATTAGATGGGGGTGGATATGTGTCCATCCCTTGATGAGATTGGTGATAAATGTTATGCACAACCTCGCTACCAGCAGGCGGTTGCACATGCATGCTCTGCTATGTTGAGGTGGTTCCCTGCAAATGTCGAGCCAATTCATCCACCTTCTTCTCAATAATAAAGACCTTGTCCAGACGGCTAACCATCAGTTCCGGATCGACTGATGCAGACAAGCCCTGAGTCTCGTGTACCCCCAGCATGTTTGTCAATGCTCGGGTAGTTGTCAAGACGAACATACCCATAGTTTCAATGTTTTTGGATTTCTCACACATATTCTCAAGAATCTCTCAAGTGGTATCTTCATGTTGACCCATGATGCTTCCACCACAGGTTGCATTGACAAATAGCTTGGTTTTGTCATGGAGCCCATGGTAAAAAGACTAGACTTGTTCCCATCTTGAAACTCTGTGATGGGGGCATCTCCACATGAGATCCAAAAAATGATCCCATGCCTGATGAAGTGGTTCTCTAGGATTTTGTGTGAAGTGTGTGACTTGGTTCCTTCGAGCGTTCATCCGACCAACGAGGAAAATTTTCTGTAAGAATTCATTTTGTAGTTCCCCCCAGGTGTTGATTAGACGATTCAGAGTCTGGAACGAATTGGCAGCTTTACCAAGGAGTAAGATGGAGAACATCTTCATGAGAAGGATGTCTTGATTTTGTATGCCAGGCTTGAAGGTTTGGGCCAGATGTTTTAGCTGCTTGATGTGTTGGAAGTGATCTTTAGAATTGAGCCATGGAATTTAGGAATAACATGAAACATATTTGGCTTGAGTTCAACATCAGGCCCTCCAGTAGGGATTTGTATTCTAGGTTCAATCTCCACCACGGCGGGATTGTAATGATCTCGCATCTGAGGCCACGGTGGTGGATTGATGTACGCATGGAATAGATCATTGAGTTGCCGTAGTTGATCCTGGAAATTATGTTCTTCTGCAAGGTGTTCCATGGCTATGGATGAAGGAGATCTAGGCTCAGATGAATCAGAAGAGATATTGATTTGGTCAGAAGGTAGCACAAACAAGTGAGCTGAGGATTGGCCTCGACGAGAATGAATAGCTAAAGGAGGTCTTAAGTGTGGTCTTAAAGACCTCCTTCCGAACATGCATTAGGAAATTAGATGAGGGACAGAATCTGTGATGGACCCAATCGATGCACACAAAGACTTTTGGATGACTAAGGAGGTTTGAGGCCAATGATACCTCTTGATCAGAAAATTACTCTCCCAAGAAATACTTGGGCAGCTAGGAAGGGAGAGTCCTGCAAAGACCCGTACAAGGTAGAGCATCCACATGAGTTACAGGGTTTCCTTACCCAACCATCCATGTCACCGCGAATCCAAGTAGACCAGAATGGATAACTTTACCTCCTAAGTCTGCCAAATTTTAATCCTAAATTATGGTGCTTTTGATTTCACTTGAACTTTAGAGTTGATTGTGATTTGTGAGCTAATTTGAAGGTTGGTTGACCCATAAGGTAGATCAACTTCACCTAACCATCCCTAAGGTTTAGGATGAGTTGGGTAATGCGCCCAAAATCACCCTGAGTGGTTTGAAAGTAGGTTATTAAGTCCAAATTTTAAGGATTCATGTGAATGATAGAGCCTTCTTTTAGGGTTTTCTTTATTAGGTTAATTCCTGCAAGGGTTTGGGTAACACACAATGCGAGAAAATTAGTTCTTGTTATTTCCAGCAGGTGTGTTTTCTCAACCCTATGATGGAAACCCTAATTTGGCTCTTTTTGGTCCAATAAGTTCTTTCCAAGTGTGGCACCTAGGACTCAATCAAGAAGGTGAACAACCCTAGGCACCTTAGATCCTTAGTAGGTGCAGAACTCTGGAAGGGGATCTCTAGAAAATCAAATCAAGCAACTTGGGTGAATAATTCTACGAAAATAATGTGAGTTTGAACCTAACTGATTTCCTTTTCAATTATTCCCAGAAAGAGAGGGCTTAAGAAGATGAAAATGAGATTACTTACCCTTGGAGTAGCTGTTGTGCGGCTGATCTTCTTCGTGTACCTCATATAAACACAACAGAATAGATAAGACAAGTTAGTATCAGATCAGAAATTGTAATTAGTGAAATCAAACGGCGAGTTGCTCCCCGGAAATGATGCCAAAATGTTTAAGCAAATTCGTCGTTGTTTAAGAAAATACTTCGTAGTATAGGACAAAGTCGCTCAAATCATTTAAATCTATAATGTCAGAATCGAAAGAGTCCAAGGTCAAACACAGGGAGCAAATAATAGCAATTTAATCTCACCAATCACAATAAATAGAAGCAATTATAATCAAAACATTATTCAGAACAAGTCCAAATGATATATAGATGAAATCAGGTATTGACGAATCAACTTTCCGCTTTGCGTTGAAGTATTTAAGTGGTGGAAAAATCGACTAATAAAGAAAATGAAAATAGCCACTCACAGAAGAGCGGGTTGTGTCCACAGGGAGGCAATTACGTAATAAACTTTTAATTATTTTATATTATTTCGGATAAGTGCGAAATCCCTATTCAAATCTGACATTAAATGCGAAGGAAAGCAGATTTGCAATAACTTAAAAAGATAAGGGTATATGTGCAGTTTTCCCTCACTGAAATCTTCAATAAGTGTATGATGGTTTTGTGTAATTTTCACATGTCATATATTAGAGAGAATCGATGCATGTGTTGATCCCAAAATCAATCTTAAAGCAAGTGAATATCAATAAACATGCAATTATAAGGAAATATGAGTGTGCATGTGCAATTTTGCCACAATAAAATAATAATAAATAAAAAATCAAATTCTACGGGAATGGCAGTGAATGTAAATTTTAATTGACTTCAAAACAGAGTATTTGGTCTCCTCCCCGCGAGAGAGCACCGGTGGGCGTTGGAGAGGCTAGGGAGGTCGGCGAGGATGAGGGCAATCCGATGGAGGCTGCGGAATCGACAGAGGTGGCCGACTGGCGGAGGAGAAGTGGTCGGAGGAGGCTGCCAGCAGTAGCCACGCACCTGCAGGGAGGCACTGGAGAAGGGCGCCTGCAGGTGGCTGCTGGCGGGCGTGAAGGCATGCAGTGCCTTTAGGAGCTGCTGGAGGTGTGCACTGTAGGGAGCCTACGGTGCTGTGCTAGGGCCCGGCTGTAGGCGCTTGCAGGGTTGGGTGTTGCCTACGGGCGCTTGAAGGTGGGTGCAGGTGTGCGCTGTAGGGAGGCACGAGTTGCATGGTGCTGGCGCCTATAGTAGTGCGGGCGGATGCACCTGAGGTGGCTGCAGGCTTAGTGCGATGTAGGAGCACACAAGGTGAGGCGATGCAGCACCTGCGAGCATTCGGGCGAGAGGGTGCGTGCCTGCCGATGCTGCGGGAGGGAAAGAGGAGGCGTTGGAAGGGAGGTCCACGTGCACCTGCGGGCAGTGTTGGCGTAAGCGTTGGACGCCTACGGGAGAGAGGCTGCTCTACAGGGAGGAGGGGGCATGCTTGCAGATGGCGCGGGCATCTGGTGGTGTGGGCGGTGTGTGGTTGCAGGCGTAGGTGGCTAGGCGATTTGCAGAGGGCGCTAGGGTGTGGTTGCAGGAGCTTGCAGGGGCACGCACTAGAGAAGGGTGCCTGCAGGGCGTTTGGTGCGGTAGCAAGTTGTAGATCCATAGTGCACGCTGGAGAAGATGGTGAAAGTTCTCTCCCTAGATGATCTTGTCTCCACTTTCTCCGCCACTTCTTTAACTCCTCCTGGTTTGCACCTGCAAGAGTTAAGGGATTTTGAAATCCCTTAACTATTTCTGGCCAGCGACTGTTGAGGGTACTCGGAGGATGGGGAAAAGAACAGCCACCGATTATTTGAAAGGGTAATTTACCCTTTTCTCCTCCTTTCACCAATTATTTTTCCTGCACATAAAAAGAACATATTAAGTTATATAATAGATGTAATCCTAAATCATGATGGATGCAAACATTCTATCACTTAATATAGTTATTAACAAACCTAAAAGATACAGTTAAAGTTACTTAGATGTAATATTAGTCCATTAAAATGGACTCATCAAATACCCTAATGGCTAGGATTTACTAGTCCCTAGCAAAAATGAAAAATAATAGAAGTAATCAAAAGATTTCTTCTTTTCTTACTTCAAAACTTTAGAGATCCAGACAAATGTGCAGTGCTGATAGCCTAGGTAACAGATCCAAGTGAAAGAACCAATTTGCATTGGAAGTTCGTACTTCACCCTTGGTAAATATTGCGTCAGGATGGGTAACTACTTCCCTCAGGGATATGGCAGAGGATAATCTATAATTTGACCCTGGCATTTGGCTAAGGTACGAGATATTGAGTTGAATAGATTTGTACTTGGTGGCACACACTCTTCTGGTGCTACATATAGTTTAGTACTACAGACTCTAGATCTCTAGACTATTAGACAAGTCAACTCTGAGAGAGGCTACACAATTGTGCTCTCTTGATGTTCCTAGGCACTCCCTCTTTTCTTTCTTTCTGAGATCATGAATCTTGCCAGATTTAGAAATTGTATTCACTATTTGGTGGCCTCACATGGCATCCACACTACAGTTAAAGTCCTAATAACTCTACAACTAAGTTAGAGTCCTCAACCAGTATTTAGGCAATCAGAAATACTAAAAGATAGGTATGGGACATATTTGGTGGAACGTGATAGGTGTTCTGTTGCCTCAGAAACAATGTTACATCATAAACTTAGACTTTTTTTTTTTAATATAACTATTTCCTCATTTTGTTCTTTCTGTTTCTTCTTTTCTCTCTTCCCCCTTTTTTTTTAATTTCTTCTTGTTGTTATTTCTTTTCCAATCAACACAACACGATACGGACTTTTATTTACGAGACATTATTAGGGATGATGATGGTCAAGAGGAAGTTGTGTGCCTTATTTGGTGGAACTACCTATTCTCGGCACCGGGAAGGAATGGATAGGACAGGCGTATTTCTAACCTTTGACACTATTATCCACCTTCAGCCAAGGACTCTATGAAGGATGGCCATAACCATCCACCATGGTTATAACTTTATTAGCACTCAATCTTTGTGTATCTGCCTTATTTGTTGACTCTCAGGAATTCACACAAAATACGCACATAGGAACAGAGAGTGAAAACTACTCCTAACTCTGAAGTATCATCATCAAATTGTCCAAAACTTAAGAGTCCTTGCACTGGACTTAGCACACTAGTAATCTCTCTACTTTCTTCTCACAAATATGAGGTGGATCTACTAGAAGATAGTATGCTTGACTCCCTATGAACTGTCCAAGGGTTCAATGGACAACAAATGCTTATTGGTTTTCCTCAAGGATTCATTACCAAGCCTACATGCACGTGAGATAAATGTACTGGATTCTAAGCTTAAGAAATAATTCCAGAAGAAAAACTTCCAACAACAAAGGTATTTTGCTAGGGACTAACCCAATCAGCTCAATAAAAGAATTTTTTTTTTAATAAATATGTAAATATGTATGCAAATATTTATAAATGCTATAAACATTCTCAGGTTATACCCCCCATGCCTAAGACTGACAATGTCCTCATTGGAAAAATACAGACATAGAAGAATATCACCTGAGGAGGAGAGTGGGAGGAGCTAAGGCTCCTAAAGCTGAAGTGCATCCAAAACCTGGCCATCTGAAAGAGTAATATACAGTTTAAGTCGTTGGCCGTTTACTTTAAAGCTCGCACCTAAAATAGGGTTCCTAATCTCTATAGGTCCACGAAGGAAAGTATTGATAACAACATATGGCCCATCCCAACGGGACTTGAGCTTTCCAGGAAATAATTTAAGTCTAGAATTGAAAAGCCAGACCCACTGGTTGGGCTCAAAAGTCTTTCTAATGATGTGCTTGTCATGGAAGACTGTTGTACGTTGCTTGTAAGCTTGAGAAGTTTCATAAGCTTCATTACGAAGCTCCTCAAGCTCACTTAATTCTAACATACGTGCTTTTCCCGCTTTATCCAGATTTAAGTTAACGTGTTTAATAGCACAATAAGCTTTACGTTGGATTTCAACGGGAAGGTGGCACGCTTTTCAGTAGACAAGATGGAAAGGAGACATGCCGAAGGGAGTCTTATACGCAGTTCTGTAGGCCCAAAGAGCATCATTTAGTTTTGTAGACCAATCCATCCGATCAGGCCTGACAGTTTTTTCTAAAATTTGCTTAATCTCCCTATTAGACACTTCAACATGTCCACTCATTTGGGGATGATAAGGTGTGGCTATCATGTGGTTGACTCCCAAATTTGGGAGTAGTCTTGTGAAGTGTACATTCTTAAAGTGAGGTCCTCCATCACTTATGATCATCCTTGGGCACCCATACCGAGAAATGATATTAGCCTTAACAAAGCCTAAGACCACGGAATGGTCATTGGTTTGCGTGTGTATGGCTTCTATCCATTTTGATACCTAGTCAACAGCCACAAGGATGTATTCATATCCGAAAGACACAGGAAAGGGACCCATGAAGTCAATGCCCCAAATATCAAAGATTTCAACAGGGAGGACAGGTTGTTGGGGCATCTCATCCCTTTTTCCAATGGTTCCGATCTGCTGACAATGTAGACATGTGTCAACATACGTATGTGCATCTCGGAATAATGTGGGCCACCAAAAAAGAGACTGAACAACCTTATGGGCAGTATTCTTCCCAATAAAATGTCCCTCACAGTGGAGTTCATGGCAGAAACTCAGAACACTTCTTTGTTCTTCATCAGGGATGCAACGGCGAAACAGCTGGTCAGGGCCTATTCTAAAAAGCTCGGGTTCCTCCCAGTGATAAAATTCAGTGTTGGCGAGAAACCTACCTCGCTTCTGCTTGTCCCAAATGCTGGGGGTTGTGTCGGTGACCAGATAGTTCACTATGTCAGTGAACCAAGGAGTTTTGGCTTCCACAGCCATTAGAGACACATCAGGGAAAGTCTCTTGAATACTGCCGGTAGGGTTTGATGCCTCAATAGGGATCCTAGACAAATGGTCTGCTACCACATTCTCCACTCCTTTCTTGTCTTTAATTTCCAGGTCAAATTCTTGGAGTTGCAGAATCTAACGAATTAAGAGAGATTTGGTGTCCTTTTTAGCCAGAAGATGCTTAAGGGCTGAATGATCAGTGAACACCAAAACCGAAACCTTTCCAAAGCAAATACTATAACAAGTAATTCCTTTTCAGTGATTGTGTAGTTTTGTTGAGGATCCATAAGGGTCTTGCTGGCATAATGCAGCACATGAGGTTTGCCATCAACCCTTTGACCTAAGACCGCTCCCACTGCAAAATCATAAGCATCGCACATAAGTTCAAATGGGTGGGTCCAATCTGGTGCTTGGAGAATCGGCGCGATAATGAGGGCTTTCTTCAAAACTTGGAAAGCCTCGCCACATCTATCATCAAAATCGAAGGAGACATCCTTCGCTAACAGTTCACAGAGTGGCTTAGAGATTTTACTGAAATCTCCAATGAAGCACCTATAAAATCCAACATGGCCAAGAGAAGATCTAACCTGACGAACATTGGCGGGTAATGGAAGCTTAGAGATGTAATTGATTTTTGCGATGTCCACCTCTAATCCACTCTCGGAAACTATATGCCCTAACACATGCCCTGCTGGACCATAAATTGGCTTTTCTCCTAGCTAAGCACCAACTTTGCCTCTTCGCAACGAGTTAAGACTCTATCAAGGTGCGAAAGGCATACGTCAAACGATGATCCATAAATGGAGAAGTCATCCATGAAAATTTCAACAAACTTGTCAATCATATCAGAAAAGATAGCGACCATACAACATTGGAAAGTGGCAGGAGAATTACAGAACCCGAATGGCATTCGGCGGAATGCAAAAGTGCCATAAGGACTCGTTAAGGTGGTACGCTCCTGATCATCAGTAAAAATGGCTATCTGATTGTACCTAGAGTACCTGTCAAGAAAATAAAAGAACTTGTTCCCCGCTAATTATTCCAGAATTTGATCGAAAAATGGAAAGGGGAAATGGTCTTTCTGGGTAGCCATGTTTAAACGGCGGTAATCAATGCAGACCCTCCAACCAATTGAGGGTTTAGTGGTCACCAGTTCTCCTTGGTCATTCTCCTCCACAATGATTCCTGACTTTTTCGGAACTATGAGAATAGGACTGACCCATTTTCTATCTGAAATGGGATAGATAATCCCTGCATCCAGCCATTTCAGAATCTCCTTTTTAACAACATCGTGCATATTTGGATTGAGCCTTCTCTGCATATCTCAGAAGGGCTTCACGGACTCGTCCATGTATATATGATGCATGCAAAGAGAGGGATCAACACCCTTAATATCAGTAATTGTCCAGGAAATTGCTTTCTTATGATTTTGTAAACACTCAAGCAAAGCTCCCTCCTGCAATTCTGATAATGCAGATGAGATAATAATGGGGAGGATGTTATTAGGGCTAAGGAAAGCATATTTCAATGTGCTTGGGAGGGTTTTTAACTCTAATTCAGGAGCCTTTTGGATTGAGGGTTTTAGTTGAGATGTCCCCGCCTCAGGCAGCGGATCTACCTTCACAATCTAGGGTGCGGACAGAGACTCAGTGTGTATCCCCAGCAACTCTTCTAGTTCGGGCATTTTCCTTTTAGTTTCTTTAATAGTCGAGGGATGGTCCTGAGATATGACCTTTCGAAGGGGATCTCTACATAAGAGTGCTAGAGTAGTCTCTTCAATTATTTCATCAACGACCTCAATCTGAGAATAATCTTCAAATCCTGGTTGCTTGTAAGTCTCAAAAACATTCAACCGGATCTTCATATTCCTAAATCCCATTTTAAGTGCCCCAGATCTATAATTTATAGAGGCATTAGCTGTGGCCAAGAAGGGGCATCGCAGAATAATGGACGGCTTTGTGGGCTTATTAGATGGGTCAGTATCAAGTACCAGAAAGTCAACGGGGAAGAAGAAATCCTCCACTCTCGCAAGGACATCTTCCAGCAATCCCCGCGGTGTCTTAAGTGATCTGTCTACAACTAGAGGATTATTGGACTAGGCTTCAGCCTTCCTCCTCCCAAAAGGTCATAGATAGAGCTTGGTAGAATGTTTATGCCTGCACCCAGATCGAGCAGAGCCTCGTCAATGTGTTGGTTACCTATAACCACTGAAATATACGAGGCCCCTGGGTCTTTCATTTTGGGGGGTGTTCCATTCCGGACCACCAAGCTAACATGGTCAGGCAGGACGACCTTGGTTTGGACCTATTTCCTAGATTGGTGCTTCTGGGTGCACAGGTCCTTTAGAAACTTGGCATAGGATGGAATCTATTTAATCGCTTCCAACAAAGGCAAGTTAATCTGGAATTGCCTAAAAGTATCCATAATCTCTTCCGTCCTATCCTTTTCTCCAGACGAGCCAACAGAAGCTTCCCCTGGAGTAGATAGGCACTCTAGATAGGGCACCCTCAGCTTCTGGGTAGAGGGGTCGTCATGGAGGGAAAGGGGTGGTGGAAGGACGACATCCTCATTGTGGGTGATTTTGTGTGAGAGAGAGTGGTGTGGCTCTTCCTCGGGTGAGATGGAAGTCAGGTCAGGTGTGGAAAGGGAATTCTGAGATGTAACCATAAGAGTGTTATTAGGCTTATCAATCTTTTTTTCACTCCTCAACACGGTCACTGCTTGGGCATGCTCCCTGAATACAACCCCCTTGCCCTTAGGGTTCTCTTCAGAAGAGCTAGGCAGCTTCCCCGGACTACATTGCCTAACTGCCTCAGTAAGATGACCAATTTGGGATTGCATATCAATAATCATCTTATTCTGAGACTTGATAACCATATTTTGATGCTCTTGCATTACTTTCATAATGGCTTTCAGTTCATCCATCTCAGAGGGCTTATTCGAAGGAGGATTTTCATACGAAGGTTGGTATGTGGGTTGGGGAGGTAAGGGTCTAGTATTCCCTGAGTTAGAAGCATCACCTTGCTTCCAAGAGAAGTTTGGATGGTTCCACCACCCTGGATTACAAGTGTTGGAGTAAGGGTTATTACAAGTGGGTGGAAACCTTGGGCCACATTCAAGTCAGCCTGGATCAACTAAGGGAATTGGTTTTCCTGATGGCACTCCACAGTGGCGTGCATTGTGCTTTGGCAAACGCAGCATTCTCTTGAAGCCTGAAAAATAGAGGCTGCTTGCGGGTTCATGTCGGGGTTTTCTAAAAGCCTATGAAAGTTTTTATTCAATAGTTGAATCTGATAAGCCAAATTTTAAGAAGCCACATATTCAGGGGCCTCTATCTTGCTCTGCAAGATTGATGGTTTTCTTTCCTGATAGGCAGAGGACAGATGTATGGAGTTGTGGCTTAATGTTTCAAGTAATGCCCAGGCTTCATCCTTAGTTCTACTCATGAAGGTTTCTGCACATCCTACATCAATGGTTTGCCTATGCCTTTCAGATAATCCGTTATAGAACCTTTCGACCAACTGCCATCTTGGCACTTGATGGTGGGGGCATAACCTAAGAAGGTCATTAAAGCACTCCCAAGTCTCATGAAATTGCTCCCCTTCCTGTTGAGTAAAACCCACAATCTCTCTTCTATAATGGTTGGTTTTACTCATAGGAAAATATTTTTTAAAAATTCTCCCTTAACGGTGGCCCAATCATTTACCCTTGCATCGAGGGTATGATACTAGTGCTTGGTCTTATCCTTTAGGGAGAAAGGAAATAGAGTCCTCATCAGGGCTTCATCAGTAAAGCCCTGGAGCTTCACCGTGGAGCAGACCTCGGTGAATTCCTCCAAATGCCGATTGGGGTCCTCCCTAGTGGTACCATAAAAGGAGGCAATAAAGATATGGTACTGCTCTTGCTCTCATACAGATTATCCCCTGCCGGTCATCTTAGTGCTTGTGCAGGCTGGTTAGTTGGAATAAAATAGTCCATTAAGGTTCTTTGTTGATTTGCACCTTGCTCAGCCATTCTTTCCTCTCCAAGGTGAGCTCTCCTAAGAATTCTCTCAGGCTCAGGATCAAACACTAGACTAACCTCAAGAGAGTGTCAACCAAGCATATAAAACACAATTCAAGATTTTTTTTTTTTATTATGTTAAACCTCCACTCCAAAGATAAGTCAAAAGATCAAGACTTATCCCTTCGTTCCCACATAAGTGGTATAAGAGGGGTGTGGACTTGAAATCTTAACCTTCTTTATTGTGGATGTCAAATTAGTTAATATAAATGGCCAAACAAGTTTTTCATTGCAATTACATGCCTTAATTTAACCTTCGAGTGCCCTAGGACCTATGCTTTTCTTGGATGATCCTCCCAGGTGATCAAGTGAGAAGTTACTCCAAGGACGAATAGAGGGATGCAAGTAGGGCGAACCCTTCCATTGAGGCAATGCGTATGCGGTGCCCCTTCACTACCCTTTTGTTCCTTTAAGGGGTGTTCCTCTCCATGGAGTATCAAAACACTTGGTCAAAAGATAGTATCACCACCACCACAAAGCACAATAAGATTGTCTGCAGCGATAAAGAGATCGGTGCCTGTAGCCTTAAGGGATCGAGCCTTAGTGAGGTGCCTAATGTGCATGCTCAGTGTCAGAAGTGTGCAATACAACGCAAATCTTTGTAATTTCTTTTGAAATCGCAGACAAGTCCCTTAGAATCAGATCAAATGTGAATTGCTTTTAGGGTTGAATCCGATTATTAGTTCCACTTTTAGTTATGTGACCATTTAATTAGTAAATTCAAACAACTTGGTGGTCTTGAATTTAAATTTGAATGCAAATGCATGAATAGGAGCTTGATGTAAAAGTTAGAAAGATGTACCTATCTCCAGCGATCTTCATGCTAATATGCTTGCAATGCAATAATAAGATCTAATGTGCTACTTAATCACCCCTATATGCGCGCACCTAAGGGCATGCAACTTCTAAATAGGCAGCACGATATTTTCTTTGTTGATTTTAAAAGTAGGCTAGCAGAAAATAGAGTCACGCACACACCAAAAATATTGTAAGCCTTAATAGCTAAAAAAATGCAGGGACAAACACCCAAAAATTCAGCCCCAATTACTACAAGGGTGAAAAGACAAATATAAATCTTTGACAATGGAGAATCCTCAGTGAAAATAGGATCTTGGTCTCCTTCATCTTTTCCTTGTGTGGCTTAACTCGTGATTGCTGTCGCTGGTCTGTTGAGCCTTGTCGCCTTTTCAGATTCCTCGCACAGTAAAAAAAATTGGTCAGATAATTTTGCAACTCAGAAGATTTAAAAATAATGAAGTAAATCTATTGCGTCTGTTGCCTCCCCAGCAACGGCATCAATTTGACGAATCAACTTTCCGCCATGCATTGAAGTATTTAAGTGGTGGAAAAATTGACTAATAAAAAAAAATGAAAATAACCACTCACAGAAGAGCGGGTCGTGTCCATCGGGAGGCAATTATGCAATAAACTCTTAATTATTTTATATTCTTTCAGATAAGTGCGAAATCCCTATTCAAATGTGACATAAAATGCGAAGGAAAGTAGATTTGCAATAACTTAAAAAGATATGAGTTTATGTGCAATTTTCCCTCACAGAAATCTTCAATAAATATATGATGATTTTGTGTAATTTCATGTGTCATATACTAGAGAGAATCGGTGCATGTGTTGATCCCAAAATCAATCTTAAAACAAGTGAATATCAATAACATGCAATTATAAGGAAATATGAGTGTGCATGCGCAATTCTGCCATAATAAAATAATAAAAAAAAATCAAATTCTGTCGCAATGGCAGTGAATGTAAATTTTAATTGACTTCAAAATAGTGCATTTGCTCTCTCTCCTCCTCGCGAGAGAGAGAGCACCGGTGGGCGTTGGAGAGGCTAGGGAGGTTGGCGAGGATGAGGGTTATCCGATGGAGGCTGCGGCACCGACGGAGGTGGCCGGAGGTGGTCGGCTGGTAGAGGAGAAGTGGCCGGAGGAGGCTTCCTGCTGTAGTCGCACGCCTGCGCGGTGGCGCTGGAGAAGGGTGCCTATAGGTGGCTACTGGCGGTACTGAAGGTGCGCAGTGCCTTTAGGCACGGCTGGAGGCGTGTGCTGTAGGGAACCTGCGGTGCTGCACTAGGGGACGGCTGCAGGCACCTGCAGGGTTGGGCATTGCCTGCAGGCGCTTGAAGGCATGTGCAGGCATGCACTGCAAGGAGGTGCGAGTGGCGTGGTGCTAGCGGCTGCAGGCTTGGTGCGGTGCAGGAGCGCGCAAGGTGAGCCAATGCAGTGCCAGTAGGTGTGTGGGCGAGAGGGCATGCGCTTGTAGGAGGTGCGGGCGGGAAAGAGGAGGCGCTGGAAGGGAGGTGCGCACACACCTGCAAGCAATGTTGGAGCAAGCGTTGGACGACTGTGGGAGAGAGGGTGCTCTGCAGGGAGGAGGGGGTGCGCCTATAGATGGCGCGGGTGTCTGGTGGTGTGGGCGGTGCGTGCTTGCGAGTGCAGGTTGCTAGGCGGTCTGTAGAGGGTGCTAGGGCGTGGCCGCAGGCGCTTGCAGAGGCGCGTGCCAGTGGGGAGGCACTGTAGAAGGGCACCTGTAGGGCGCTTGTGCGGTAGGAAGTTGTAGATCCACAGGGCACACTGGTGATGATGTTGAAAGTTCTTCTCTCCCTAGATGATCTTCTCTCCTCTTTCTCCGCCTCTTCTTTTAACTCCTCCTGGTTTGCACTTGCGAGAGTTAAGGGATTTTCAAATCCCTTAACTATTTCTGGCCGGCGGCTATTGAGGGTACCCGGATGATGGGGAAAAGAACAGCCGCCGGTTATTTGAAAGGGTAATTTACCCTTTTCTCCTCCTTTTGCAAATTATTTTTCCTGCGCATAAAAAGGACATATTAAGTTATATAATAGATGTAAACCTATCATGATGCATGCAAACATTCTATAAGTTAATATAGTTATTAACAAACCTAAAAGATACAATTAAAGTTACTTAGGCGTAATATTAGTCCATTAAAATGGACTCATCAGGTATCACAGTGCAAAAAGAATGGGTTAAAATGGTGCTTTGAATCACCAATTAACCCTTTTAAATTATGCTTAAGTATCTCAAATATTTGAATAGTAATTGTCAACCAACTCAAATGAATCAACAGCAACATTCAGAACCAATAGAGATCAGATGAAGGCACAAGGCTTCAGATGCCTTAAGTGCTCAAGGCTTAGTGTCGACAGAACAAAGGCAAAGGCCCCTTTTATTCTTCCTTCATGCCTGATTACGTAGCAATCATACACACTAACTCGCCTAAATTAAGCTAGAACTTAGCTTAACAAGAACACTCTACATGCATACGCATCGTATTCTGCATCATAGTTGATAGATGTGTTTTATGTATTAAACTATGTTATTTCAGAGGTATTAATGATGGTAGGTAATCCAGGGCTGCAGATGACCGATCCAACCTTATGGATTTCTTTAGAATAACAACGGGAGTCCAACGTATCCAAGATCACATCAATCAGACTCCCGTAAGACCCTAGGGAGTCCATAGAAGAGTAAGAGCCAAGGGGCGAATTGGGGATGATCCAGACATGAGATGACAAATCCAACAGCATGGATGGATCTTGATCGACGTTCGTAGTCCAACAATACAAAAATCAAGTTAATCAGAGGCCTACATCATCAGATATTAAGAGGAGAAGAAATGGCCACGACGACACCACATGGCACCATCACAGCTACCCCTCACCATGCCCTGAACCCCTGAGGGCACCTCACCTCGCAGCATGGGCCTTTGGATCTTCATCCAACAGCCTCTAACGTGGTAAATCGCCACCCAGAATAGATTAATTTAAATATAATTAAGTAAGCATATATGATAAAGGCTTTGCGTAGTGCGTTGGCTCGTGCGCGTGCCTGCGCATTCGAGGGGCACGGGTTCGAGCCCGACGCCGTGCAAAAATTGGTGCGAGTCGTGAGCAGGCACGTGCAGGCGGGCATTCGCGATTGGAGGTCCCAGAGCCTTCCACGTGGTGCGATTTCATGAGTTGTTGAGAGACTTGGATGGTGCATGAAGCACGTGTACGATTTGAAATCGGTTGACTAAGATGATGAGGTGGGAATTGAAGACGAAAACGTGAAGACGCGAGGTAGGCATGCGGGAGCCGTGTGATCTTCATCCAAGGGCACACAACGTGCCACATGGCAGTGTCAGAAGGAATCGGGGAGGAAGAAGGATTTGCACAAGCTAAAAAAGGACCTAAGGCCCCCCCTTCAAAAATAAACAACTCTCTCAATTCTCTCATTCTCTTCTTCTCCCTCTTCCCGTCGTTTTTGCATTTCCGTCCAAAAAATCCGTTGTGCCACCTTGTCGGAATGCCGCTGCTCCTCTCACCTCTTCAAAAGGCCACCACGGACCACCCGTGGTGCCCTTGTTCAGTTATAGGAGTAGTTATTTACTTTATGTTTTACTCAAATACATGTATGATATGCAATTAATGTTTAGACTTTCTGCATGATATATATATTGCAATTCATTGTCTCTACTACTTAGTAATTAGATTTAGAATAGGTGCATGAAATCAAAAGTATTTTTCTGCCTCCATGTGATCGATCGGGACTCCCAGTTTCGTTAATTTTATTTCTCGAGACATATTTCGCACTATACTATGACATACTTATTTTTTACGTGATCTACACCCCGAATAAATTGGCACCTTTGCTGGGGAGGCAAGGTAACTTTTTGATTTCATCTATAGCATACTATTTTTGTGTGTAGATTAAAATAGAGAAGCAGTGAATGAATTGAAGCGGGTGTTGCGGAAATCAGGTGCAACAGTACTATTTTGAAATTCGGCCATAAAGTAAGTATCATCTTTAAAATTCAATAGCCATGTTTCCAATGCTCCAAAAATTTTGAAATTTGAGCTGGAACTAGATTTTCAAGTTATCTTACCAATGCCACCATTCCCAAGAAGAAATTCCTTTTGTGGAATTTTTAAAAATTTGTGTAGTCCATATGTGTTAGATTGCTTAAAAACAAAACTTTTATGAAGCTTGAAAATAAATTCTGATAAACATACAAATCAGATTAACTCAAAACTTTTGAGATGTAAAAGATAATCAAATTAGCTTTCAATATCATATTTTTACAAAATTTTTGAAGCATATTTGATATCGTTTCCAATAGGAAAACCAAAATGGGGTCGAAATCCCAGATTTGACCCCTTGCTAGTTAAAAATTCATAACTATTTGCTGGAATAGAAAAAGTTCTGAAAGAATACTCTCTCAAACACTTATTGCAAGTGGAATTTTCTTGCTAAGTTTCAAATCATTTGAATTCCATCTTTAACTGAGAGTTTACATTTGATTTGGGATCTTTAATTTGAAACATCTTAGAAGCACACTAGCCAATAGGACCACATTGGACTAACATGGACTCCGACCAACCAAAAGTTAGTCAGTGAGGGGAGTCACCTTGTGGACCACCCACCATCTACTACATTGAAGAGATAGGTTATGAATTCACGAAAACACATCAAATAACCTTCATTTGGCTTGAAACTACAGAGGAGTTTCAACTTCACTTGCAAAACCTGGTGTCTAAGGTTGCGGGGTAGCGTCAAACTACCGTAGCTACA
Source organism: Thalassia testudinum (assembly GCA_037157565.1). Lineage (NCBI taxonomy): Eukaryota > Viridiplantae > Streptophyta > Magnoliopsida > Alismatales > Hydrocharitaceae > Thalassia > Thalassia testudinum. Next base: position 17,348,011 of record JAZHRO010000063.1, read on the forward strand.
GGGTAATGGAATCTGAGGCAAAAGTCGAAGGAAGAACCTTCCTCGTAGTCCCTCGTAACCGGCCTAGCCAGGTTAGCCAGAGAGGTAGGAATTCCTTGCAGTCGGTCACTCATCGAATTTTCTTCTGCTTGAACTTGAATGAAAAATCTGGTCAACCAATTTTAAGGACCACTCTGACTAACAAGGCCTTAGCCTTATTCTGCTTGACTACACTAACCCTTTGAGTTGGTGTATGCAAGGAAGAAGGTTGATGTGCATACATCTGATTAACCTAAAATATCTATTAATGCATGCTCTTAGTGTCACATTAGCATTATACATTGTAAATAGTGCATAACATGCATAATTGTGCATTTAAATTAGGTTGTATAAATTGTACAGTAATTAACTCCATTTTATGGTCAGGGATAGGGCAACTTTTTATCAAGGCCACGAATAGAAGATTCAACCGTATGGATCTGATCAGGGCAACGATTAGAGTTCAACGACTCCAAGATCATCCTAATCGGATATCCGTAGAACCAGATAGAGACCAAGGAACCCTAAAAATCATGGGCCAAGATGGTGTAAATCCACACCTCAGACGACAATTCCAACTGCACCGATGGATTGGATCGACGAACGCAACCTAACAGCGTGAAAATCTATACAATCCGATACCCGTGGCACCATCTACATAAATCAGAAGATGGACGGCCAAGATGGTGCCACGTGGTGCCATCTCAGCCACCCAAACTGGCCCAGCCAATCTAGGAGACTGCCGCGCCCTCTCTCTGCTCACCACGTGATGGATCTTGGTCATTGGATCACCATCCAATAGCCACAAATGCTCACACCTGAAAGCATCCACATGACAAACCCACTGCTGTAGAGCAGCAGTCAAGGGCTCAGACGCGAAGAAGGGGCACGGGTTCGAGCCCCCACAAGCCTCAATCTATCGCAGATGCAAGGAATGGCTCAAATTGGGCCGTCGGTTCAAGGATGAGCGGTGGTGAGAGCAGAGACGTGCCGTGCTCAAAGGTCGTGATGTGCGAACGTGCAATTGGACGCGCCAGGCGCATGTTCGTAAGCGATGAAGAACTGGCAGTTAGTGACTTTTAAGCTGTCCGATCTTATGATAGAATGGTCGAAGATTGACAAATGTGGGCAACTAAGTGGGGCACGAGAGAGGAGCGGACGACAGGCGCAGGTGCACGTCGCCCACGATTTGGGCTTTGGTGATGCTTAATTCCATCACTAAAGGCCCCTCATTTAATATTTTAAATTTGTAATGACCAAAATGCCCCACTCCTTGCAACCATAAAAAGTGACCTCCTCCATAAGAATTTCTAATCCCTTCCTTCTCTTCTCTCCCTCTCAAAAGCTCAAGAGAAGCTTGTCCCACACCCGGGATGCTCCTCAAGAGATAAATTCAATTTTTCGCCCCCATTCCAGAAGCGGATCCCATGACGGTGACAATGTGCTACCTCGTTCCCGTTCCTCCTGCCTCAACCTCCTTCTTCCCATTCTGTTCCTCATCTTCCAAATGTCATCTCATCTGGCTCGTTCTCCAAGAGATCATCAAAGAGGATAACTTCTCTGTCCCATTCCTTTCTCTTGCTTTCTAGAGTAGAATTTTTCTACTTTCTAGTTGTAATAGTTTTCCTTCTTCCTAGTGTATTTTCTCACTTTCTTAGTTGTACAAACATTTTGCAATATCAAGTGGATGTTTTCTCTCTCTCTCTCTCTCTTTCTCTTATTGCCAATAGGATTTCATTTCATTGTAATTACTGTGCTTTTTAAAAAAAAAACAAAAAGAATATGATTGCGAATTTTGATCGACGTAGCCTCCCTAAGTTCGACCTGGGATTTCTATTCTAGTATAAATTTTATTTGTTGAACCTGAGTTCTTCGCTATTCAAACTACAACGTTAGGTTTTCAAAACCAAATCCGATAGCGTAGTCCTCCGGCATTTCAACATTTTGATGCCGTTGCTGGGGACGCAACAACTTTCCGATCTTCTCTTCGCATTTCATGCACTTTTCTCTCTTCTAACTTGCTTTCTCTTGTGTCTATTGTTTTGCAGAGACCTCCATCAAGGAATCATCAAGCGGTAGAATAAAGTGCAGTTGAAGATGATTGTAAGTGCTCCCCATTCTTCCCCCTCCATAGATTTCATTTGTCACATTAAATTCAAATTCTAATTAAACTAGGTATTTGCATAAATCATAGGATTAGCTTAGTTGTTTGGATTTCCACTCACACTCTTTTCACCCTCGCTTATAAAAAAATAATAATAAAAAATTTATTTGTCGGGTAATTTTCAATATACACACAACATATAGCACATTCAAGGCACTTAACCTACTTGTTTTTCTTTTGCTCAACCGGAATCTGATCTGTGGAATTGGTACACACAAATCAACACATAAAAGAGTAGAAATCATTCTAGGTTAACCATTTCTATGTGCCTAACCTAGTGGTGCAGTTGTGGCCAATTGTTTGAGTTGTTTGGGCCACACCACTCAACTTAAAATCAACTCACCAAGTAGCTTCCTCCTAGGGTTTTCAATCTTGGTTCATTCCAGGCACTCCACCTTATTTTTGGTTTAAAAGGAAAGCAATCTTCACCCGTGCTTGAAAACCTAGTTTGCCTCAAACTTTATTGAAATCAACCTAATTCTAAATCCTAAAAGCTACTTAAGCAAGATTTGAACATTAAAATCTACGCATCACAAATAATCTTGCTTGAAAGCCCTGGTTGTGCATGCACTTACATATACTCAATCAATCATTAAGGGCAAAACCCATTTTAAGGGCCCATCACATTCAGTAAGCACTACAATCCCGAGCCTCAATAAAATCAAGTAGACGTTGCCCTTAAGGACTGATTCTTTCTTCGCGGCCTAGTATGAGATTATTTCCAATTAACCTACTTGTACTGATTAATCTGATGACTTGCTAGGGGAGTAGCATCAAACAACTGCGGCTGTAGGGTACACTAGGAACTAGAGGCGCAAGCTGAAGGAAGAACCTTCTCCTCAGTCCCTCCTTCTAACTGGTTCGATTGAGCAGACACAAGTAGAGTAAATCATTTATAATCTTAAGACGTGTTCTGGGAGTCTATAGATCCTTTGGCTACCCCACTTAAGGACAGGCTTGTTTTGTTGTGCTACAGGTTCCTTATCCCCAGTCCTTCCAATATTTTCCTAGTTTATGCTAGGAAGAAGGTCATTGAATCCCAAATTGGAAGGACCATTAGAGTATTCTAGGAGGCGTAGATTGGATTTTGGCCAAATCGATCCCATGGCCGATGAACAACCTCCTCTGCCTTTGGATCCATTGGTGGAATTTCGAAGGTAGTTGGAACAAATGTAGAGAATGCAGGAATGATTCTAGAGAATGCAGGTCACTCAACCCTTGAAGGATTTTTATGATCCTTCAAATTACGGGAATGTCCTGGCATCCAGATTCCTACCAGAGATGTAGAAATCAAGCCCCAGGTGTTAAGCCTGACCAAACATTACTAGGGGCTTGGCTCTGAAGCCCGTCTCAGCACTTGGACGACTTGACCACTTTGGTCCAGACCACCAAGTTGCGAAACATGAATGAAGAGCAAATGATCATGAGGCTCTTCCCCCACTCTCTTACGGATAAAGCCGCTCATTGGTACATGACTATTAGAAGATCAATTACAACTTGGAATGACTTGAAATTGGCCTTTATGAAGAAATTCTTCCCTGTCGGACGTACCAATACTTTGAGATGGGCAATCACTACCTTTACCCAACGGCTGGGGGAGCAGTTTCATGTGGCATAGGAGCGATTCCAGGACCGATTGCGGAGGTGTCCACACCATGAGGTGTTCAAATGGCAACTCATGTAGATCTTCTACCACGGGTCGACTGAGCAACTCAGAAATCTCGTGAGCGCTTCTTGCAGAGGCAATTCCCTTAACAAAGATGCAGATAGCGTGCATGATTTGTTTGAGGAAGTGAGCAAGAATTGAATTAATCATGCCTCTATGGATACTTTTAACTGATCCCAACAGCCCAGATCGAATGTTAATGAAGTCCACGACTCTCATTCATTCGATATGGAATTGATTTGTAATAAACTTGATAAGGTCGACTTGGTTGCTAAGAGAATGGAAGAGTGGATGGCTGGAAATTCAATGAAGAACTCTTGTTCTACTCAACCCCAGAATTTGGGATTCCATTTATCACGAGCTCCTTCTGGATGGGAGTTCGTGAATCAACTTGATGTGACTTAACCTGCGGGCTAGCATTATTTCGAACCCCATGGGTTCCAAACTGGGGCCTTTGATCCCAGTTTCTCTGATCCTTCCCTTTCTTTCTCTCCATCCTCACCCTATGAGGATGTTTGTGTTGTACAGGAGAATGTTAGATCCAACCCATACTCCAATGCTTATAATCTGGGTTGAAGAAACCATCCTAACTTCTCCTGGAGAAACCCAAGGCAGCAGACCCAATTCTGACCGAGCAACTATGCTCCGCAACAACCAATGGGTCAGGGTCATGTTTATACTCAGTTGCCCCCGAATTAGGTCAATCAGCCATCTTGGAATGCCCATCAACCCGCAGGGTAGGTGGATTTGAATCGACAATTGGTAGAGATGCAAGGATCCATGCTCCTGCTCATGCAGCAAATGAAAACCTCGTTGGACAACTTGCAAACTGAGCGCATAGCTAACTCTCGTCAACCTGGATCTCTACCATCCCAACCTGTACCCAACTCATGAAATATCCTGAATCTAGCAATCAAGCCCATGGGTATGGAAATCAGAGGGACCTGCACGCACATTCTCAGGTTGTTGTGCAGGGTCCTTCCTCCTCTTTTTCTTATGCAAATCAACAATTCCTGGATAATCAAGCCCCTCCAATCTTCCCTAACCCTCCCCAAGACCCAAACTCGTATGCATCTGCAAATTCTATTACTTTGAGGAATGGTAAACAAACTCAGGATGCACAACCACACTATTCTGATTCGTCGAATCCTGAAGAACCTGAGGAGAGAAAGGAGAATTCTGGTGAAGAAATCAAGGCTCAGGAATCTGATTCCAAAGATTTGACCCATGTTCCTTTTCTTGAAGCTTTGATCAGATCAAGGAAGAAGTCTGCTGATAGTAATGAGGAGCTTTTGAATATTTTCAAGAATGTCAAGATCAATATCCCACTCCTCGACGCTATCAGGCATATACCAGCTTACGTGAGAATTTTAAAGGGTTTAAGTACACAAAAGCATAAGTCGAGAGAATCTGTTCTGAGAAAGGTGTTACTCTCCGAGCATGCTAGTTCTGTTATCCTGCACCACCTCACTGAGAAAAAGAGAGATCCAGGTGCTCCGTTGATTTCTTGTGTCATCGGAGATTACACTTTTGATAGAGAACTTCTTGATCTGGGTGCATCCATCAACCTAATTCCAACTTCTCTTTACGAGAAGTTTGGATTAGGTGAACTTCGACCGACTTCAATAATGCTCCAATTAGCGGACCGTTCGATCACAAATCCGTGAGGCGTTATTGAAGATGTTATTATTATGGTTAAGGATTTCTATTTTCCTGCAAATTTCCTTTTCCATGACATGGATGTACCCAAAAATCTAAGGAACACGACCATCATTCTGGGGCATCTGTTCCTGGCTACCGCTAAGGCCAACATTAACTATGAAAGCTGTAGCTTGGAAATCGCCTTTGGGGATCAACGAATGATATTGGATATTTTTAAGGCGATTAATATATTTGAGGATTGTGGATTTATCGATGAACTTGAGAACGATAATGTGAATATTGAAACTTGTATGATGGTTTCTGCAATTGAAAGTTTCTCCTTTATTGATGAATTGGACACGCAACCCCCTATGGCAGACCCACCATCTTCTGAAGAGGTTATTGATTTTGTTCACTCTCAACCTCTTCCTCTTGATGAGTCATCTGCATCTTCCTTACCTTGCATCATCAACCAACCCCAACCTGAGAATCTTAAATATCAATTTTTAGGACCACACAACACACTCCCTGTGATTATCAGTGCTTAATTAACAAAGGAGAAGGAGGTTAAATTGATTAAGTTCCTGAAGGAACACAAGGAGGCAATTGGTTGAACCATTCATGACCTTAGGGGGATCGAGCCATCTTACTGCAATCATAGAATATTTTTGGAAGGTGGATCCCACCCTTGTCGCCAGATGCAGAGGAGATTAAATCCAAATTTATGAGAAGTGGTCAAGAAGGAGATTATTAAGTGGCTCGATGCAGGAATCATTTATCTGATCTCTGATACTCCCTGGGTAAGTCCCATGCAGATAGTTCCCAAGAAAGCTGAGATTACCATTGTGACTAATGAGAAAGGAGAACCTATCACAACTCGTTCAGCTTCCTCTGGGAGGGTTTGTATCAATTACAGGAAGCTGAACATGGCCAGGAAAAAGGATCATTTCCCTCTGCCTTTCATTGATCAAATCTTTGAAAGATTAGCCGGGTAGAAGTACTTCTGTTTTCTTGATGGCTACTCGGGATACAACCAAGTTCCTATCCATCCCGAGGATCGGAAAAAGCTACTTTCACCTATCCCTACAGAACATTTGCTTTCCATAGGATGCCATTCGGTTTATGCAATGCACCTGTGACTTTTCAAAGGTATATGTTAGTCATATTCTTTGACATGGTGGGAGAGTTTATGGAAGTCTTCATGGATGATTTCTCTATTTTTGGAGAATCGTTTGACTCTTGTCTAGCTAATCTAGAAATGATTCTTAAATGATGCTTCAAAACAAGATTGGTCCTTAGCTGAGAAAAGAGTCATTTCATGACACAAGAAGGCATCGTCTTGGGTCACATAATATCTGAATGGGGAATTGAAGTGGATAAAGCTAAGGTTGATGCTATCGCTAAACTTCCTCCTCCCACATTTCTTAAACAAATTCAATCATTTCTTGGACACTTGGGATTCTACAGAAGATTCATCAAGGACTTTTCGAAGGTTGCTCGTCCTCTGAGCAATCTTTTCACCAAAGAAATGCCATTTGCTTTCGAAGAATGATGTCGTAAGGCATTTGATTTTCTTAAAATAGCAGTCACTTATGCTCTGATGTTGCAACCACCAGTTTGGACAGCCCCTTTTGAGATCATGATCGATGCTTCTGATTACGCGGTTGGGGTTAGTTTGGGTCAGAAAGTTGACAGGAAGCCCTCTGTCATCTACTACGCTAGTAAAACTCTTGACGAAGCCCAGAGGAATTACACTATTACTGAGAAGGAATTACTAGTCGTAGTATTTGCTTTGGTAAAAATTCAATGTTATCTCTTAGGGTCTCATGTCATTATTTATACCCGACCACTCGCCCTTGAGACATCTCTTGGCCAAAGGGATGCCAAACCCCAAGTTATTCGTTGGATTCTTCTGCTTCAAGAATTTGATCTTGAAATCAAGGATAAATCCAGGGTACAAAATGTGGTGGCGGATCATTTTTCGAGACTTCCAAGTGATTCTTCTCATCCAAACTTCCCGATTGCTGATACTTTTTCAGACGAAACCATCCTTACAGTTTTAGATGTCCAAACCCCGTGATTTGCTGACATTGTTAACTCTTTGGCCGTTGGTCAAATCCCCCAGGATTGGGCCAAGCAACAATGGGATAGACTCAAATCTGAGGCCAAATACTACTTTTGGGAGGACCCTGAACTATACCACATCAGCTCTGATTAGATTATTCACCGATGTGTTCTGGAGAAAGAATTCAATAATATACTCGAGCTTTGCCATGCATCTATGTGTGGTGGACATTTCTCTTGGAAAAGGATGGCTACAAAAATGTTGCAATCTAGATTCTATTGGCCATCTTTATTCATGGATGCCCAGGATTTCTCAAGGTCGTGTTCCCGATGTCAGCCACTCGAGAGCATAATTAAGAGAGATATGATGCCCCTAAACCCAATTTATCCTGCTGAAATCTTCGACATTTGGGGCATCGATTTCATGGGACCCTTTCTTCCTTCATTTGGACATCAGTACATTCTCGTCACTGTTGATTACGTGTCCAAATGGATTAAGGAGATTCCCACCTGAACCAACGACCACAAGGTGGTCATCGATTTTGTCAAGAAGAATATCTTCAACGGGTTCGGGATTCTGAGGGCCATCATCAGTGATGGTGGCGCTCATTTCACTAATGCCCAATTTCATAATTTACTGTCTAAATGCTAAGTTAATCATAGAATTTACACACCTTACCATCCTTAGACGAATTGATAGGGTAAGATCTCCAATTGGGAAATGAAGAATATTCTGCAGAAAATAGTTAGGCCTGATCGCAAGGACTGGATTCAAAAGCTTGAGGACACTCTTTGGGCTTACCGTACGGTGTATAAAACACCCATCGGTATGTCTCTGCTTCATCTAGTGTATGGAAAGGCATGCCATTTAGCCGTAGAGATTGAACATAGGGCATTCTGGGCAATCAAGTAGTGCAATCTAGATCGGAGTTTAGTCTAGAAGACTAGGAAACTCCACCTATCTGAGTTGGAGGAGCTTAGAAATGATGCATATGAGAATGCCAAGATCTACAAGGCTCGGACCAAAGCTCTACATGACCAATTGATTTCCCACAAGAGCTTTGGGCAAACCTAAAGGTCTGGTTATTCAATTCTCGACTTAAGCTCTTTCCCGACAAACTTAGGTCTAAATGGAACGACCTGTTCATTATCGACCAGATTTTTCCAAACGGAGCCATTCAGATCTCCGACCCAAAGGCAGGTAATTCATTTAAAGTCAATGGTCAACGTCTAAAGCCTGTTATTGACTGTATCATTCCAGAACTCGTCTCAGATGCTCTAGCCATGTTATGACTTCTTTGGCTGGACTTCACCTAACTGACGGCATTAAACTCAACAGTTGTACATATGACTCAGAGCTGACCCGAGCTTCTTATTCAGGTGATATCTTCTATACTCTACCCTTCCTTTCATGACTCTTTTTCTTAATGTGGACATTGCATCAGCTAAGCATGGGGGGGTGGATTCATTTTTGAATCATTTTTTTAGCTCTGTGAAGTTCTCGTAAATTCTATTTCTCTTCTTATTTATAGGTAAAAAAGAAAAAGTTGATTTAGGAAGGAATATTTGGACATTAGGACTTTTCAATCTTAGGAAATATTACATTAGGATCAGAACACAAAGACCCTTCAAGTCTTTGGGCATAATCTTCCCATGTATCCACTAAAATGTGGATTTATTTTTCGAGTCCTCGCCATCTTAATTCTATTCGATTAAATAGGCTTGGGTGATAAGTACATGACTTATCAACCGACCCTCTGATTTGAGGGAACTTTAAGTCTAAAGCATCTACACACTATCTTTTCACTGACTTGTTGATCGACAGTTTTAATGGAAATTGGGTAGCAAATGAACCTTCTAGGGTAATATGGCTGGCAAGTTATTGTGGGTAACAACCCATAGGTAGGTTTTGTAGAGCCCAGTCATTGGACTATTCTCTTCTTGCTGCCTTTACGTAAATCTTAGACCTGGGAAGCCACCTACTAAAAAAAAAAAGAAAGTGAAAAAGAAAAAGAAAAGGAGAAAAAAAAAGAAAACAAAAGAAATAAACCACACTTCATCGCATGAGTATGGCTAGCAAGTTTTCGGTAGTAACAGTTCATCGACCGGTTGTCTTGAACCTATCTCAAGAAATGCACTGAAAATTCCAAAAACACATTGGAAGAAGCGGAGAAGTAGAATAAACCGGGGAGATATACATTGGATTCACCCTTGTGTTGACCCCATAGAAATAAAAGTAGGGATAAAGCTACCAATCATAAAGATACACCTTTAGGCAGAACTCACTTTTTAAGGTCACCTAGAGGCGTAGAAACCCGAAGTCCATTCTAATTGCCGATTAACGAGTCTATCACATTCACAATAAGATGCTTAGAACTTAGTGTTCTCATCAAATTTTGGGTGGGTTGAATGGCCGTAGAAAGGCACTTTTTAACCCTAAACTCAAACATCCAAAAAAATTAGAAAATAAGAAAAAGAGAAAAAGAAAATTTTCTTTGAATAAGGTGAGGTCTTGAGGTGGTTTGCATTTTGGCAGATACACGGGTGTTGTTGTGTCTTTGAAAGTTTAGATCCTAAGTAAAATATTTTCTTAATGTTGAAAATAACTTATGCCCAAGTAATCCAACTTAATTATTTTATAAATAGCATGTAGTTTTATCTAGGGACTAGCAAAAGACAGGTATGGGGGTGTGATGTGCATACATCTGATTAACCTAAAATGTCTGTTAATGCATCTTCTTAGTGTCACATTAGCATCATACATTGTAAATAGTGCATAACATGCATAATCACAAATTTAAATTAAGTTGTATAAATTATACTATAACTGTCTCCTTTTTATGGTCAGGGACAGGGTGACCTTTTATCGGGGCCTCGGATCAAGGATTCAACTATACGGATCTGATCAGGGCGACGATTGGAGTACAACGACTCAAAGATTACCTTAATCGGATATCCACTGCACTAGATAGAGACCAAGGAACCCTAAAGATCATGGGCCAAGATGGTGTAAATACGCACCTCAGATGACAAATCTAACCTCACAGATGGATTCAGATCGACGATCGTAGCCTAACGACGCAAAAATCGGTCCAATCCGATACCTGCGGCACTATCTACATCACTTCGAAGATGGACGGTCAAGATGGCACCATGTAGCGCCATCTCAACCGCCTGAACTGGCCCAGCCAATCTAGGAGACAACCGCGCGCTCTCTCTCTCCTCACCGCGCGATGGATATTGGTAGTTGGATCACCATCGAACAGCCACGGACGCTCACACCTTAAAGCATCCATGTGACAAACTTTCCGTTGTAGCGCAGCAGTCGAGGGCTCAAATGCGAAGAAGAGGCTTGGGTTCGAGACCGCACAAGCCTCAATCTAGCACAGATGCAAGGAATGGCTCAAATTATGCCATCGGATCAAGGATTAGCGGCGGCGAGAGCAGAGACATTGCGCAATCAGAGACTGTGATGTGCGAGAGCACAATTGGATGCATTAGTCATGTGTTCACAAGCGATGAAGTGCTAGCGGTTAGCGACTTTTAAGCCATCCAATCTTATGATCGGACGATCGAAGATTGACAAACGCGGGTGGCTAATCACGATGCGGGAGAGGAGCAGACGGCAAGCACAGGTGCACGTCACCCATGATCTAGGCTTTAGTGACGCTTAATTTTGTCACTAAAGGCCCCTCATTTAATATTTTGAATTTATAATGACCAAAATGCCCCCACTCCTTGCAACTATAAATGGAGACCTCCCCCATATTAATTTCTGATCCCTTCCTTCTCTTGTCTCCCTCTCCAAAACTCAAGGGAAGCTTGTCCCACACTTGGGATGCTCCTCAAGAGATAAAATTAATTTTTCACCCCCATTCCGGAAGCAGATCACGCGACTATGACGACGTGCTGCCTCATTCCAGTTCCTCCTGCCTCGACCTCCTTTTTCATGCTCCGTTCCTCATCTTCTAGGAGTCGTTTCATCTGACTCATTCTCCAAGTGATCGTCGAGGAGGATAACTTCTCTCTCCCATTCCTTTTTCGTGCATTCTAGAGTAGAATTTTCATGCTTTCAAGTTGTAATAGTTTTCCTGTTTCCAAGTGTAATTTCTCGCTTTCTTAGTTGTAAAAATATTTTGCAATATCAAGTGGATGTTTTCTCTCTCTCTCTTTCTCTTATTTCTATAGTATTTAATTTCTTTGTAATTTCTACGCTTTTTAGCAAAAACACAAAAAGAATATAATTGCTAATTTTGATCGACGTAGCTCTCTGAGTTCAACCTGGGATTTCTATTCCAGTATAAATTTTATTTGTCAAACCCGAGTTTTTCGCTATTCAAACTATAATGATAGGTTTTCAAAACCAAATCCGATAGCGTAGTCCTCCAGCGTTTCAACAAAGGTCATTAAGACCTTACCTCGTAGGACATTGGGAACCAAAACAAAGGTGTTAGAGGCAATCTTCGCGTAACCTCTTGTCTCAACCTTCTTCCACCCGATTAGCTGAGATGGCTAATCCCGATCCTTGAATTTGTCAGGACCCTGAAAATCAGGACCTAATGGCTCGTTTGGAAGCTAGGATTGAGGAAACGAAATAGAAATATGAGCAGAGCTTCGATCGGGTTCTCACGACACTCGATAGGATGCAGCACCCACCATGTGGAGAACAACTGCGAGACTTCTATGATCTGACGGCAACAATCATAGCACCTCAGGTCTGGATTCCCGCAGGCGGAGATGCATTTGAGTTAAAATCGAATATCATAAGTGTAATTCAGACTCATTTCCATGGAAACTCGAATGAGGATCCCTTCCAACACCTCAAAAGCCTGAGTTGGATTGTAGAGTCAATTCGACCCAGGAATATTGATATTGGAATTGTTCTCATGAAGCTTTTTCCTTTTTCTCTCAAGGATAAAGCTGCTTATTGGTTCAAGACCATCGGGAGGCCAATTGGAACCTGGGAGGAATTACGTCGTGAATTCCTCCAAAAGTTCTTCCCGATCGGTCGAATAAATGCCATGAGGTGTGCAATCATGACTTTTGCTCAAGGCCCTGGAGGGAAGCTACATGATGCCTAGGATAGATTTCATGATCTTCTCAGGAAGTGCCCACATTATGGTATACCCAAATGGCACCTTGCGCAAATATTTTAACATGGGCTAGATGACACACATCGGAACCTGGCCAATGCTTAAAGCGGTGGGAATTTTCTCGGGAAGGACAAGAATGACACATTTGAACTGTTCGAGTGCTTAGCTAAGAACTCGATGAACGCCACCTCAATGAAATAGTTCTAGAGACCTGGACAGCAACAAGTTAATGTCCATGAAGCTCAAGCCGAATTTGCCCGAGCCGACATGGACATTATCACCAAAAAGCTAAATAAGGTGGATCTACTCGATAAGGAGCTCGATGAATTGATGAGAGCGAGATCTGGATCTTCTGGCAACACTGCTCCATCTTACTCCTCTCAAACATCCTGAGCCACCTCTACTCGTACATATCCGATTACTTAGGATGTTTTCCCTCCATCTTCGCGGGATCCTGCATACCAAGAACACGTGAACAATATTGATTTGGCATCGTACAATTAGGGTTTTGCACCACATGATGATGCAAGTGCGTATTCTTTTGATGAATTCACCTCTGAGACATCTTCAGCTTACGAAGATGTCAATGCCATTCAGGGATACGGGCGTAACAACTTGTATTCTAAAACATATAACCTTGGATGGCACCAGCATCCCAGTTTCGCCTAGTCTGGTAATGCACAGAGACCGAGTCAAGTTCCACACTGCCAGACCAGACAATACGGGAATGTGCAGGACACGTATCCTAGGCAACAGCCATTCCCATCTCAGCAGCAACAGACACACTTTATCTATCAGTCGCAGCACCAAGCTACCAACTACCCTCCAAAGCGGACTGACCCTTTGGAGTTGCTGAAGGAGGAACTATAGGAATCTATTCAGAAATCTACTCATGACAACCTCCAAATAATGAAGGCAATGGCCAACCAAATGTAGGATCATAGATCATAGGGAGCTTTACCCTCCCAACCTATCCCAAACTAAGATATGTCCAGAATCAGGGTGCCCCACCTAGATTCCAAGCACCACAAGGGTTGGCACAAGCGATCATCCAAGTGCCTCCCACAGCTCCTGGTTATGGGCTCAGTCAGCCACCTCTGTTGCCAAAACCTTTGTATCCAAACCATCCCTCTCCTCTGCCCCTACATGGACAGCACGCCGACGCAAAAGCTGTTACCTTTAGGAGCAGAAAGACTACATAGGACCCTCTACATAGGCAAGAGGGTAACAATTTTTCCTACTCCATGCCACAAGATGGCTCACAACCCTCTTGCTCTCACTAGCCATCTTCATTAGATAAAGGAAAGATGACTTTATACCATGAAATTCCCATCCCTTTTCCCGTGACCTAACATGAGATTCGGCATGGAAAAGGCACCTAAAATCTAATTTCAAGGAAGTTCACATTTAGGTCCCTCTCCTCGAAGTGATAGATCACATCCCATCTGTCGCTAGGTTCTTTAAGGACTACTGTACTCTGAAGTGGAAGTAGAGGATCGGACGACAAGCGGTATTATCTGAGGAAGCTGGTGCAGTTATTTTAGCTAACTTACTGCCCAAGAAGAAGGACTCGGGCACACCATTGATTTCCTGCTTGTTGTAGGATTCTCCTTTTGATAGGGCCCTTCTTGACTTGGGGTTGTCCATCAACCTAACAGCCACCATAGTATCTGATCGATTTCGATTTGGGGAGCTGAAGCCCATCTCGGTTACCATATAGTTGGCTGAACAATCTATAAAAACACCGGGGGGGGTGGTTGAAAATGTGGTCGTAGAAGTCCAAGGATTCTATTTTCTAGCGGACTTTTTTGTTCTTGATATGGAGGTTCCTCCTAATCTCCGTGATGCACTTATTATCCTAGGTCGCCCGTTTCTGGCAACCACCCATGCAAACATTGACTGTGATCAAGGTGCATGGAGATTGCCCTCGGAAACGAAAATCTTAGACTAGACATTTTCAGGGCATCAAAGAACTTTTATTGTGACTTGATCGAGGAGGATAGTGACGATGAAGATTCAGCTTTCTGTAGGAACATTGGCCTCCTCTACAGCGACCTAATGGCACGTTCATCCTCATTATCAAGGGTCTTTGATCACGATCAACACGGGACTGAGACTAATGATATACACATTTCATCCCATGGATCTGGTTGTCAAGGGTGTTCATCTGCTCCCAACACCCCTGATCTTGACTATCCTATCCTATCCAACACTAATATCTTAAGACAGGATTACATGACCACTGCAGGCGAATTCTTCATAAATCAGGGTCAGCAAATTTCCGCTATTGTTTCCTCTCCTCCCCTGCATAACCCTCCTCCCCACCCTCTGCTACTAGAGCTACAACCTGTACCTGATTTGCTCAAATACGTGTTTCTGGGAGAAAGTCAGACATATCCAGTGATTATCAATGCTCAGTTGACTCCAGATCAGGAACACCAGTTGATCTCCACTTTGCGAGCACAAAGGGTTGCTATCTGGTGGGCCATTGGTGATCTCCATGGAATTTTCCCCTCATATTGCACTCACCATATCTACACTGATGAAGGAGTGAGGCCATCGAGACAACCTCAGAGATGCTTAAATTCAAATATGTTGGAGGTTGTCAAGAAGGAGATCATTAAATGGCTGGACGCAGACATTATCTATCGAATTTCCGGCAACTAGTGGGTGAGTCCCATTCAAATAGTGCCCAAAAAGGTGGGACTCACCGTAATCAGAAATGAATTGGGTGAATCCATCCCGACCCACACCATGACATCTTGGTGGGTTTGCATTGACTACAGGAAGCTAAACTCGGTTACTAAAAAGGATCATTTTCCTTTTCCCTTTATTGATCAGATTCTAGAACGGATAGCCGGGCATAGTTTCTTCTTCTTTTTGGATGGATACTCCGGGTACAATCAAGTCTCATTCAACCCAGAAGACCAAGCCAAGATGACTTTTACGTGTCCCTTTGGAACATTTGCTTTTAAGCATATGCCTTTCGGCCTCTGCAACGTACCAGTTATTTTTCAACGATGCATGATGGCCATCCTTTCAGACATGATCGGTGATCGCATAGAAGTGTTCATGGATGACTTCTCCGTGTTTGGAGATGATTTCTCATCTCGTCTCGATAACCTCACAAAGATTTTGAGATGTATAGAAGATAACCTAGTACTTTCATGGGAAAGAAGCCATTTTGTTGTAAGGGATGGCATCGTACTAGGTCACAGGATCTCCTTTAATGGACTCGAGGTGGACCGAACTAAGTCCGAAATCATTTCGTGATTACCTCCACTTACCTCTATCAGGAAAATCAGATCATTCTTAGGGCATGTCAGATTTTATCGAAGATTCATTCGAGATTTCTCGAAAATTGCTCATCCATTAATGAATATTATGGTAACTGGCATGCCTTTTGAATTCGACTCCTCGTGTCTCAGTGCTTTCCAGGCCTTGTGAAATGCTGTCTCCAGTGCACCTATTCTCCAACCCCCCGACTGGTCACTCGACTTCGAGATGATGTGTGACACCTCTGACTTCATTGTCGGAGCTGTTCTTTCCCAGTGTCGGGAGTGCCATCCATTTGTAATATAATACGCCAGCAAAACACTTACCAAGGCTCAACGTAACTATACAGTCACCGAGAAAGAATTGCTGGCCATAGTATTCGGGTTGGAGAAATTTAGGTCATACTTACTTGGGTCCAAAGATGTCATCTACACTAACTATTTTTCCCTCTGGCATTTTTTGGCAAAGAAGGATGCCAAGCCTCGCGTTATCTAATGGATCCTTCTTTTACAAGAGTTTGATGTCGAGATCCATGACAAAGCCGGAGCACGTAATGTTGTGGTAGACCACTTGTCTCAGCTAGACCTAGACTACCTTCCATACTCCCAACCGATATCAGATCTATTTCTAGATGAGTCTCTGCTACCTATTAACTCTGTTGAGTCTCCTTGGTATGTTGATATAGCAAACTATCTTGTCATAGGCAGGCTACCTGCAGGATTATCCAAGGATCAAAAGCTCAAATTTATATCTGAGGCTAAGTACTATTTTTGGAATGACCCATTGCTCTTTCGCATTAGGGATGGTCAAATCATCTGTAGATGCATCCTTGATTTGAAAATCTCTAGTGTGCTATCCTTCTGCCACAGTGACGCTTGTGGGGGTCATTTCTTGGGTCGAGAAACTACTTCAAAGATTTTGGAGTTGGGATTTTTCTGGCTGACTATTTTTAGAGAAACATAAGAGTTTGCCAAGTGCAGTAAGCGATGTCAAGCAGTCGGTTCTATGACCCGAAGAGACATGATTCCACTCCAATCTGTTCTGGTCATAAAAGTGTTTGATGTCTGGGGCATCGACTTTATGGGCCCCTTCCCGAACTCACATGGTTTTGAGTACATACTCCTTGCAGTAGACTATGTCTCAAAGTGGGTAGAAGTAATCCCAGCAAGATGAGCTAATCATAAAACTGTTATATCCTTTGTCCGAGAATTTATTTTTGCGAGATTCGGAGTTCCCTATGCCCTGATAAGTGATGGGGAATGCCACCTCATCCATGCCCATTTTAGATCATTATTGAAGGAATACGGGTTGCAGCACCACATTGTTACCCCATATCACCCACAGACCAATGGGCAGGCTGAAGTATCAAACTGTCAAATCAAGCTTATCCTTCAAAATATGGTTATACCTGATAGGAAGGATTGGTCTGATTGGTTGATCGATGCACTATGGGAATATCAGACCGCGTACAAGGCCCCGCTCGAAATGTCACCATACTGCATGGTGTATGGAAAGGCCTGTCACCTTCCTGTGGAGTTGGAGCACCGTGCCTTTTGGGCGGTGTGGAAGAGTAATTTTAACCTCGAGATTGGAGGTTAGGAAAGGAAGCTCCAGCTTAGTGAGTTAGAGGAGATTAGGCGGGAAGCATATGAGAATGCAAAAATATACAAGCTCAAGACAAAAGCTTTCCATGATCAACACATCCAGAGGAAGGAGTTCGCACCTAACCAGTAAGTTTTTTTGTTTGACTCCCGACTTAAATTCTTTGCAGGAAAGATCAAGTCCAAGTGGACTGGGCTGTTTCTAGTGGTCAACTTGTATCTTAAAGTGGCGATCCAAATTAGGGACCCAAAATCTGGGCACATTTTTATGGTTAATGGCCAGCGCCTCAAATAATTCTTCAGGAACCTCCCCCTGCCGACGAAACGATACATCTTTCTGAAGACTTATAACTAATGAGTTGCCCAGCTGGAGGTGTAAAACACAGCATGTATACATATATGCATACCATATATACATAGCATATTTCATTTTCGGATAATGTTTTGCATATTGTTCTGCATATTGTGCATGACACTGCAGCAATGGCGTGAGCTAAATGATAACTCAGAAGCAGTTCCAGGTGATTTCTATCCACATACACCCAACCTTATTTCTTTTATTCATGCATGAGGACATGCAAACACTTAGGCATGGGGGGGTATTCCATAAAAATTGAAAATTTTCTACCAACAATTAGGGGGATTAGATCATTTTATCGAGAGGTCTTATTACTGATTTATTCTTTAGTAGATTCCTAGACTTAGAATCCAGTATAATTTCATACTTGCAAGTATATTTTGCAATGGATCTTCTATGAAAACGGATAGACATCTCTAGTTTGTCAAGAAGAAGCATCGCTTCTTCTCCTGAATCCTTGGACAACAAATAGGGAGTCAGGTGAATTATCTTATAGTAGCTCCACCAAAAAATATGTGAGGTGAGCATAGAGAGTTTACTGGCGCTCTAAGGCTAGTATATGGAATCTTTAATAATTGAATAACGACACTTGGAGTTGGGCATAGTTTTCGCTCTCAGTTCTTGTGTACTAAATCTGTGAGAAATTCCATACGAGAGACACTAAATAAGGTGGAAATATAGAGAGTGGGTTCTGATAAAACTAGGGCTATGGTGGATAGTCACAACCATCCTCTACGGAATCCTCGGCTGAAGGAGGGTACTGAGGTCAAGGTTAGAAATATGTCATCCTATCTTTTCCCTACCTGGTGCTGAGAATAGGTACTTCCACCAAATAAGCCACCCAAGATCCTTTTGTTCATCCCAAAAATCCCCAAGAATGCCTCAAGTATAAAAGTACGTATGTCATGTTGTGCTGATAAATACAGAAGTATGTCATGTTATGGCATTGTGTCAATAGATTTGCATACAAAAGAGTTATTTGCCAGAAAAAAAAAATAAGAAGAAAAAGGAAAAAAAGGAAAAAAAATAATAATAAAAGAAAAAATAAAAGGAAAAAAAGGTGTTATGTGAAACAGTTGTGTGATATGAGTTAAGTTAAATTTTTTGAGGCAAAAACACCTACCACCCTCACGAACCACTAAATACAACCTTAACCTATTTCTTATGTATTTCTGACTACCTGAACATGGGCTAAGGGCTTCTAACTTAGTCATAGGGTTATCATAACCTAATTAAAGTGTCATGCAATGTGAGACCGCCAAATACATTTGCAAATCTAGTGAGATGTGAGCTCAGGAAGAAAAAGAAAAAAAAAAGAGAGAAGAGTACAAAAGATTAAAGAGAGCACAGTTTCTCCAACCCCTCTTGATGTTGATTTATACAATAATCTGGAAATCTAAATTCTAAAATACTAGTCTCTAGGAAGCACCGAAAGGGAGTGAGCCACCAAGTACAATCCAGTTAACTCAGACATCTCCTACCCAAACCAAACACCGGGGCCAAAATTAGAAAATATTTTATAACCTTTAGAGAAGAGGTTCACCTATCCCGACAGAATTTTATTAGGGGTCAAGTACAATCTTTAAATGTATACTGACTCTTCGTTTGGATCCATTGCAGAAGCTTCAACATTATATATTAATAGTTATCTGGATTCTGAATTTTTGGATGCAGCAAAAGGAAATAAACCTTTAGTTTAACCCTTGGTAAAATGTATTTAATCTTGCACTTTCTTGGGACTAGCAAGATTTAGGCATGGGGGCATGATTGCGCAGCAATCATCAGCCCTAACTCGCCTGAATTAAGCTAGAACTTAGCTTAACATGAACATTCTGCATGCATACGCATTGTATTCAACATTGTTGTCGATAAATGTGTCTTATGTATTAAACTATGTTATTTGAGAGGTATTAATGATGACAGGTAATCCAGGGCTGCAGATGATCGATCCAACCTTACGGATTTGCTTGGAATAACGACGGGAGTCCAATGCATCCAAGCTCGCATCAGTCAAACTCCCATAGCACCCCAGGGAGTCCACAAAAGAGTAAGAGCCAAGGGGAAAATTGAAGATGATTCGAACCTCAGATGACAAATATAACCGCATCGATGGATCTTGATCGACATTCGCAGTTCAACAGTGCAAAAATCTTGTTAATCGGAGGCCTAAATCAATAGATATAAAGAGAAGAAGAATGGACAACCACGATGGTGCCATGTGGCAGTAACACAGCCACCCCTCGCCGTGCCCCCAACAACTGAAGGTGCCTCGCCTTGTGCCATGGGTCGTTGGATCTTCATCCAACGGACACCAACGTGCCACATCGCCACCCAGAACAGATTAATATAAATATAATTAGGTAAGCATATATGATAAAGGCTTTGCGTAACACGCTGGCTCACGCGTGCACTTGTGTATGTGCAGGACACGGGTTCGAGCCCGGTGCCGCACAAAAATTACTGCAGGTCGTGGGCGGGCATGCGCAGATGAGCATGTGCGATTGGAGGGCCCAAAGGCATCCATGTGGCGCGATCGTGTGGGTTGTTGAGAGATCTGGAAGGTGCGTGAAGCGTGCATAGGATTTGAAATCAGACGGCTGAGATGATGAGGCAGGATTTGAAGATGAAAATGAGAAGAACCGGTGCGGGCGTGCGAGAGCCGGGTGATCTTAATCCAAGGGCGCATAATGCACCACGTGGAAGCATCAGAAAGAACCGAGGATGAAGAAGGATTTGCACAAGCTATAAACGGACCTAAGGCCTCCCCATCGAAAAAAAATAACTCTCTCTCAACTATCTAATTCCCTTCTTCTCCATTGCTCTTCTCCTTCTTCCCGTTGTTTCTGCATTTCCGTCAACAAAATCCATTGTGCCACCCTATCGGATTGTCACTGCACCTCTCACCTCTTCAAAAGGCCACCACAGACCACCCGTGGTGCCCTTGTTCTGTTACAGTAGTAGTTTTCTACTTTATGTTTTATTCAAATACATGCATGATATGCAATTAATGTCCAAACTTTTTGCATGAAATATATATTGCAATTCATTGTTTCTACTACTTAGTAATTAGATTTAGAATAAGTGCATGAAATGAAAAGCATTTTTCTGCCTCCCTATGATCGACCGAAACTCCAAGTTTCGATAATTTTATTTGTTGAGACGTATTTCGCACTATACTATGACGTACCTATCTTTTACGTGATCTACACCTTGAATAGTGCCTCAAGGGAGAGGCGACCATAGCACCACAGCACAATGGCAAAGGCCTCTTAGATTCACTGAGTGTAGAGAGTAGTGAAGGGCAGACCCCCCCTCTCTCTCTTTCCTCCTCTTTCTTTTCTCAGAAACCCAGGTTTTGCTGGGTAATCGGGTGGGTAACTGAGCGTGAATAGGGTCCAGACTTGCGGGCATGGTCGCAGGCGAGGAGTGCTTGGCCAGGTAAGCAGGTGTGAGGGTCAAGGGGACCCAACCCCCCTATGTTCTTGGGCGAAGAACTGGGGTCACAAATTCCTTATATTCTGCTCAAACAGCTCCTACGTCCCCGATGTGGGACTATCTGATCTCTCATTTGTCACGCATAGTAGCAATCGACGGTGCTTCCAATTGATGATGAAGATGACTTTGTGGAGTGCAATTGCGCGTGGGGTTCACTTCCTGGGGGTTAACTGCAGAGCCTGGGAGTGGTTGTGGCTGGCGAACTGAAGATGTGGTTCGTGAAATTGTAGGCAGCGGCGGAGGTCCAGTCAGCACCTGAAAAGCAAAGTACAGCTTGGCGGCCATGTTAGATAAGCTTAGGAGTTTCGCTGTGGAGTAGCGAGTGCTATAGTGGGTGCAGAGTGGCATGCGTGTGCGTGAGGAGGTCTGGTGACCTCGAGATGATAGTGCGAAAGGTTGTGAGTCAGGTGGAGCAAATGAGTGACCAATCCCGTGAAATACTTGAGGGGCTTTCGTCAGTGACATGGAGCGGATGTTTTAGGACTGGTGGGAGGTGTTTTGGTGGAGTGTAGTGGGTTCCCAAGGTTGCTGGAGGTATCCCAGAGATGGGGGAGATGACATTGGCGTGAGTGCAGGAGCATTCTGAAGTGAGTAGCGAGGGTGTGAGAGTGATCAGTGGTAGTTGGAAAGTTAGGTGAGGATGGTTGCGGACAATGGAGATGCGAAGTTGGCACTAGCTATGATTTGCTGGTGCCGGAGACAAAGGTGCTCCTAGAGGCAGAATGGAAACGCTCTAAAGGGGTAGAGAGCCCCTCACAGGTATGGCGTGGTGCGGAGGAACTTGGGGAGGATGAAATTGCTGCCTATAGTATGTGGGCAGCAGGCAAGGAGAACGAAGGAAGGGAGTCACTGGAGTAGAGTTTGAGCTAGCCGGAGGTAGGGGATTAGAGGGTTTTGTTGGCAAAAAACTTGTTAAAATGTTTGGCATGATGAGGGGGACCCTATTATAGAGATTCAGGTGAGCTTCCAAGCTTGGAAATAAGATTGCAAAGGTTTGATTTCTAGGACAAAGATCCTTGCATTCAAGGGTTTGCATTGGCAATATGGAGAGATTTGGAGTTGGAATTTAGGTTTAGTTTATTAGGGATCTCCTCAAGATCATGCCTTCCAATTTTGGCAGGGATTAACCAAGGAATCACGGAGGAATCCCTGATTGAGAGCTCGGGTGCATGGGTTCACACCTACCATGGTGACAGGGACCCAACTGCAAAGAAGATGATAAAGTTGGGGGGTTGTTCGGAAGGATTTTAGAAAGTTAGGGGTGAATGTGAGAGAGAAAGAGTTTGAATGGACCAAAATGCAAACTAGGTCAAAATGATCTCTG
Source organism: Thalassia testudinum (assembly GCA_037157565.1). Taxonomy (NCBI): domain Eukaryota; kingdom Viridiplantae; phylum Streptophyta; class Magnoliopsida; order Alismatales; family Hydrocharitaceae; genus Thalassia; species Thalassia testudinum. Next base: position 17,370,711 of record JAZHRO010000063.1, read on the forward strand.
ATTGAGCCCAATTTTTGGTACAAATCTAAATTGGACCCATGGAATCTAGTTGTGAAGTTGGATTTCAGTTTTGAGAAAGTTTGGCTAGGCAATTTGTGCAGAAACCCAAAATAGGGCAACTTTATGTTTGAGACTCTGTTTAAGGTCAAAATGGGTTTCATTGGTCAAACCAAGGTTACCAAACCTTATGGAATATCTGTCTATGAATTTTATCCTTACCAGAACCTCCATTATTTAAGTAGGTTTGAAATTAGGGTTTTGGGTTAAGAAACAGTTCTCCAAGTGTGAGAAAACCCATTTCTGTTTGCATGACCCCACTTATTAAACTTTAATGGTATTTTGACCTTTAATTCACCCCTAGCAAACCCCTTGGTTATTTTGTGTTCATAACTTGATAAAATTATCGAATTAACCCTAGTTCTCTATTATTTTCCCAAAATAGCCTGAAGTGGTGTTATGACCCTTAGATCGATACGTAGGAGCTTTTATCATTTATTCCAAAGTAAAATGGCTAGTTAGGGCCTATAATGGTGTTACCATCATAAAATTTAAAATCTAAGGGCTTTGAAGGGGAAGTTTGGAGCGACAGCGTAGTAGAAAATGAGAAGGCACATCTAAGAACTCCAAGGGAGGAGTGTAAGTAGAAGCAGAAAGGCTAGTTCTAGTTGGTGGCACTACGTGGAGGTATGGAAAAATTGAAGACCAAGGGGGGCATGCATAGGGTTATTTGTAGTGGGTTTGGATGCTTTCTATTGGAGGAATTCTACAACATTGGATTGGTGAGGTGTAGGGCTAGGATTAAATCAGGGGGTGATGAGGCCTTATTTCGCAAATTAAAATAAGGGTATGGAGGACCTATCATCGTAGCTCGCAAAACTCATCTATAAGATAAAATTTATAACCAAAACCTGAAAAGTAAGTCCCAGGTTGAACATTAGGAGATGAACGTTTGGTTTTATAACAATCTGCGCTTTTCTTTTATTTATTTTCGGTCATTTTTATCTTTTCTAGTTTTTTTCGTATTTTTAGCAAGAAAGAGATCAGGTCAATGAATTCTAGCTAATCTACTTGCATAAATTTAAGAGAGAGAGGGAGAACGGGATACAGAGAAACAATCATCTATTTATAAAGAATTGTTCATTACAACTATGAAAGTGGAAAATCTGCACTTTGAAAGTGAAAGAAAAGTAGAAATAGGTGATAGAAATACCCCTCGACGGTAACTTGGAGGATGACTCGCTTTGACGTCGCCTGGAGGAAGGTGGTGAGGAGTAGGACCAACGGGAACGGAGTTGAAGGATGGAGGATGGGGTAGGACGGCATCGCAGTGAGGATCTTCTTCCCGAAGGGTGGTGAGAGGACGGCCATAGGATGCTCCATGAATGGGGATGAGGGGAGGGAAAACTATTTGGTTTTCTACTTTAGAGGAGCATCCTAGGCTTGGGGCAAGCTCTCTCTTGAGCCTTGGAGGTGGTGAGAGGAAGAAAGGAAGAGATGGCCTGGAATGGTGGTGGGTAAGTTCAATTATTATGGAGGAAGAACAAATTCTTATCTGGGTGATTACTGACATCTGTAAACATCGCTAAAGATCCCTACAGCTATCGTTGAAGATCCATCGTTCAATTCATTTGCTGCAGTGCACGGGCCATTAGTGATAAATGCAAGCGTCACTAAAGACCAACCCTAAATGTCGCTAGAAAAATTGTGTACACCCTTGCTAGCGCTGTGCGCTCTTACGCCAGCTGTGCTACGCTGCTGCATGATTAGCACGTGAATGTGCTCACGCTATGCGACCATTGCCTTTGCTGCACTAGCGTGTGCATGTAGATTTGATTGAAAATTGGGGGGGCTGCAGGGATTCGAACCAACACCCCTTCTTTGGGTGCGGCACTTGTGACCAATGAGCTATGGAGGTCTTTGTGTCAAGAAGACCTCACGACCGATTAACAGATGTGGCACACCTATGGCCGTTGAATGAAGATCCAATGGCTCAGATCTGATGGTGCAGATGGGAGTGGCTTGGGTGGTTGCTGCTGGCCGGTGTTTGGTGGCATAGATGGCACCACATGGTGCCATCTGGGCCATCCATTTTCCTTCTATTGCAGAGGGTGCCATGGTGCTTTGATCGAGTTGATTTCCGTGATGCTAAACTGCGATCATCACTCCGAATCCATCCGTTGGATCATATTTTTCATCCGAAGCTTATAAGGATGTCACATTGCCCACCTAGCCATTGATCTTCCTCGGACTTCATATGATGCTACGGGATTCCAATCTAGATAATTTTGGAGGCGTTCGACTTTGATCGTCGTTCTGATCAAATCCATACCATCAGATTGTCCATCCGAGGCCCTAAAATAAATCTTCTTCCCTCCTGACCATAAAAAGGACATAATTAACCTAAAATATACACAACTACTCTAAATGTAGGATGATGCATGCTATGCAATATTTATAACATGACGTGTAAATCTATCCTAGGAACATGCCTGAATAGGCATTTTAACCTAAATAGATGTGTCTACATCATACACCCATTCCTATCTTTTACCAGTCGCTAGCAAAATTAAACTACATGCTATGTATAAAAATAGAATTAGGATTCGATCGCTTAGGGCTATGTTGTTTATTAACAATTGAAATTATCATCTAAGGTCCTAAATTACGAAGACTCGATAGTACCCAGGTGTCTACCAGAATGCAAACCACCCAAGTCCTCGCCTTATGTGAAAAGGGAAGATGCATTTTTTTGTTTTCCTTCTTTTCTTATTTTTTTGAACTTTTGGAGTTTGAGAGTGTTGGGATAACCTTTTTTGGCTACCCAACCCACCCAATACTCGAAAAGGACTCTAAGTGCTAAGCATTAAGTGAGAAGAGTGAAAGACTCACTAGGTAGCCGTTAAAACATACTTCGGGTTTCTACGACCCTAGGGGACCTTGCCTAAAGGTTTATCTTTTCAAACGGTGGCTTTTTCCTTCTTTTATTTATGGGGTCAACATAAAGGTGAATCCAGTGTATATCTTCCTGGTTTATTCTACTTCCATGCTTCTTCCTTAACTGTTTTAGGAATTATTGTGCATTTTTGTGAGCTAGGCTCTAGACCACCGACCAATGGGTTGTTACCCAACCACTTGTCAGCCATACTCGTGTGGTGTGGTGTGGCTTTATTATTTTATTTTTTTTTATTTTCTCCTTTTTCTATTTCTTTTACTTTAGGGTGTTTCTTTTTCTCTTTTTTTTCTAAGTATGTGGCCTCCCTGATCTAAGATTTACCTAAAGGTAGTCCAAAGAAAATGGTCCTGTGGCTAGTCTCTAGACAACCTGCCAATGGGCTATTACCCACGACAACTTGCTAGCCATACCACCCTAGTCATTCCTTAGCTACCCAATTTATGTAAAACCCACTGGAAAGTGAGTCAGTGCGAATAGTGTGTAGATGCTTAGTCTTAAAATCCCCTCAAATCAGAGGGTGGGTTGATAAGTCGCATACCCATCATCCCAAATTATTTACTGAATTAAAATAAGATTGACTTGGCGAGGACTCGAGACTAAGTCCACATTCAAGTGGATACCCCGGCTAATTAAGCCCTAAGACTTGAAGAGTAAATATTCAGGTCCTATCGTATCATTTCCTAAAGTTAATAACTTCCAATTGCCTAAGTTCTCCTCTCCTAATTGTTTTCTTTTTTGTCATTTTAAATTTTCAAATTTTTTTTTTAAGCAAATAAAATAAATTCTTCAGAGCTAATGAAATAATTTTAGGATTAAGTATCCACTTGCCAGGCCTAAATGATGCAATGTCCTTGTTGTAAAAATAAAGACATGAAAAGGCAGAGTAAGCAGAATATCACCTGAATATTGTGAGAAATCTGGTTAGCTCCATAGAGAACATGAAATATAAACACGTGCTAAATTTAATGCCTTTAGCTAGGCATAATATACATATAAGGAAATTGAGAATTCACTGGTGCAGGTTAGAATCAAAATCAAAAGGTTGATCCTGAAACCCGTCAGCAGAAGATGTCCACAGATGTGGACAATATTATGATGCTAACCCATGCCCTAGGGGTGAGTGATTCTCATGTTCTAGATGAAAATCATCCAGAATTGAAGATTGTTGAGCATGCAGGGCCGAGCCTACGGTTTGGTGTTGTGCAACCCAAGACCGAAGTGTCGGACAACAGGTAAAGATGGTTCAATAGGTTCAGATGTCCACTTAACATTCAACTTAAAAAAATAATCAGTTATTTTGAGCTTGGGTTGCATGTCAAAGATATCGTAAGGGTTCTGGTAAAAAGTTGGTGGTTTCAGGTCAATAGGAACCCTTACATCCAAACTTATTTTTCCCTCAAAGTTAAACCTCCCAAATTTTTATTTCAACATATCCAACCTTTAACATCAAGTGCTCAGGCTCCAAGACCTCTAGCATACTGTTTACCCCATAAGATTTACCCAAGTATAGATATCGTGGCTGACTCAGAATTGACTTGGGTACAATGATTTCCAAATCAAAATCAATCCTTTTGGGGTGTGGTTGAGGAATGGGGCTAATGATTGAATCTTCTAGTAAAGGAGGATTTGAATCCTCCTAGTTAGCCCCAACTGAATCCAAATCTTCATTGAACGGGCTAACAAATGGCTCATCAGATTCCTCAGGCCCATTTTTCTCACTAAAATTATCTTCCTTACACTCAAGTGAGACTTCACTAAGAGATTCTTTATCCTCAGAGTTAAAGAATTCATGATCCTCATTTATATATGTCTCAAAATCGATTGTCATTTTTTGGTTCAAAGAGACATATTTTCCTCGCTCCCTAGCTCGGGGATCTTAGGTGAATCAATTAGTTCATCCTCAATGGGTTGCTCTTGCCCAACCTGTTCATCCCTGGTCTTAGAAAATGTATCCCTCTTGATAGACACCTGAGCAAGTTTAGACATGGGCTCTCCTGAAGGGGGTTCATCTTGAGAATCATCCCAAGATTTGACTTGGGCAACAAAAAATTTCATCCTCAACCTTTACAATTTCCCAAGTGGAAACTCACCCAGGCCCCTATCCCTATAATTTGGAGCAAATCCAATAAAGAGCTATTTAGCACTTCAATCATTTTAATCGTAGGCTCTAATGCTTCAATGCATGGTGTTGGCTGAGCCTCTAAAGATTGGATGGTGTTCCTCAAATTACCCAACACCCTATCTTGGATCTGGTTCACCTGAACTGACTAGTTCAGTTCAGGGTTGGGTGGGTTCACGTTAAATCTAGGGGAGTCAAGATATCAGGGTTCTCGGGTGCCTTGCAGATAGTTGGTCATTTCAGGTTGTTTAATGGATGGTGGCAACCTATATTCAGTGGAATTCTAGGGAGGGTAGGTGTTATTGTCAACATATCCTTCTTTATTGTAGATCGGGTTAGGTTGATCATCAAAGGGTGGAGATCTATAATCATTGTAGCTCTGGGAAGGATAGTAATCAAAGTCTTGTTGTCCAGGGTTAGGCCCTGGACACTGAGGTTCAGATTCATATCCCCAATCAAAGTTATCCTAGCTAGTAGATGGGTAATCATAAGTCGTGTCGAGATAGTAATCATCCTGATGATAGGTGGTGGTAGGAGGGTAGGATGTGGAAGGATACATGGTAGAATAGGAGGGAAAATAGAAGAGAGAAAGGAGCCTTGCAATACAAGCAATCAACCCTATCCTTAGGTGGGTTAGCCTAAAGACCTACAGACTCCCAAGACCCATCTTGAGATTATAAATGATTTGGTCTACTTCTATCCAGTCAATCCAACCAGTTAGAGGGAGGGATTGGGTAGAAGGTTCTTCCTTTGGCTTGTGCCTCCAGTTCCTAGTGTACCCCCAAGCCATGGTCGTTTGATGCTACTCCACTTGGTAGACATTAGATGGACCAGTAGAAGTAGATTAACCAAAAAAAATCTCAGTCTGAGCCCCGAAGAGCGAATCAATCCATAAGGCCAACATATACTCAGTTTTAGTTAGGCTTGGGATGATCGTGCTCTTGGAATGTGATGGGCCCTTAATGGGTTGTGCCCTTAATGATCAGTTAAAATGTGTGTGAGTGCACAACAAGGGTTTGCAAACAAGGTTATTTGATGATGTCTTTTAGTGTTCAACCATGTTTAGTAGCTTTTAGGGTTTAATCTTTAGGTATATTCAATTAAGGTTCAGTAGAACACTCCCAGTTTTGAAAGCACTAGTGATGATATATTCCTTTAGAAATAAGAAAAAATGTGGAGTGCTTGGTTCAGCCCTAAAAATGAACCCTAAGAGGTAAGCTACTTGATCGATCAGTTTTAAATTAAGTGGTGCGACCCAAACAGCTAAATCAATTGGCCTATTGCACCACTTAGTTAAGGCACACAAGAATGTTTAACCTGTTCAGATTTCTATTCACTTTATGTGTATTTAGTTCAAGTATACTGGGTCTACAAGTCAGATCCCAGTTAAGTGGAAGAATCAAAGTGTGCGCCTTAGGATAAGAAGTTGTGGGTATTAGGTGTGTAGCTTTCAGTTAAATCCCATAAGTGAAGAATATATATATATATTTTTATATATGCGGGTGGGTGAGGTGAGTGCAGTGACAATCAAACAACCAAAATATATCATAGGGTTTATGCAAGCACCTAAGTTGATTTGGGTTTGAGTTATTAGTTAATGGAATGAAAACCAGGGTGTGGGTGGTGGGGGTACACTTACAAAACCTTCATCTGCACTTTTCTTCTATCTAACTGCTCTAGTGCGCCTTAGATGAGTACCTGCAATCACAGTTAGATCAAAGAAAAACTGAGATAAAGTTAGGTAAGGCGGAAAAACATTGAAAAAAAAAACAGAGAGCGTTGCCTCCCCGGCAACGGCAACAGATTGATTGGGGCGCATTTCGCATGATTAAAATTAGGGTTTGGAGGACCTGTTGTTGTAGCTCGCAAAACTCGTCTATCAAATAAAATTCATAACTGAAACTCGAAAAGTGAGTCCTGGGTTGAACACGGTGAGGCGAACGTTTGGTTTTAAAAAAATCCGCACTTTGCTTTTTTTTGTTTTTGGTCATTCTTATCTTTTCTAATTTTTTTGGTATTTTTAGTAAGCAAGAGGTTAGGTCAATGAATTCTAGTTAATCTACTTGCAAAAATTTAATAGAGAGAAGGAAAAAGAGCGAGAGAGAGAAACAATCATCTATTTATAAAGAATTGTTTGTTACAACTACGAAAGCGAAAAATCTGCACTTTGAAAGTGAAAGAAAAGTAGAAATAGGTGAGAGAAATGCCCCTAGACGGTCGCTTGGAGGACAACTCACTTTGACGCTGCCTGGAGGAAGGTGGTGAGGAGCAGGACCCATAGGGACAAAGCTAAAGGTTGGAGGATGGGGCAAGACAACGTCGCGGTGCGGATCTTCTTCCCGAGGGCAGTGAGAGGACAGCCACAGGATGCTCCACGAATGGGGATGAGGGGAGGGAAAACTATTTGGTTTTCTACTCTAAAGGAGCATCCCGGGCTTGGGACAAGGTCTCTCTAGGGCCTTGGAGGTGGTGAAAGGAAGAAAAGAAGAGATGGTTTGGAATGGTGGTGGGTAGGTCCTTTTATAGTTGAGGAAGAACAAATTCGCATCTGGGCTTTTACTGATGTTTGTAAGCTTCGTGCGGCCACTGCCTTTGCTGCTGTGTTGACGTGTGCACATAGATTTGATTGAGAATTGGGAAGGCTATATGGATTCAATCCCGCGCCCCTTCTTTGGGTGCAGCACTTGAGACCAATGAGCTATGGAGGTCTTTGAGTCAAGAAGACCTCATAAGCGTTTAAGAGACGTGGCACGCCTATGGCCATTGGATGAAGATCCAATGGCCCAGATCTAATGATGCAGATGGGAGAGGCATGGGCGGTTGCTGCTGGCTGGTGTTGGGCAGCCTAGATGGCGCCATGTGGCGCTATCTAGGCTGTCCATCTTCTTTCTATTGCAGAGGGTGCCATGGTGCTTGGTTCGAGTTGATTTCCATGCTGCCGAACTGCGATCGTCGCTTCGGATCCATTGGTACGGTCGAATTTTCATCTGAAGCCCGTAAGGATGTCGCATTGCCCCCTATCCATTGATCTTCCTCAAACTTCATATGATGCTACAGGATTCCAATTTAGACAATTTTGGAGGCGTTAGACTTCGATTGTCATCCTGATCAAATCCATACGGCCTGATTGTCCATCCGAGGCCCTGAAATAAATCTTCTTCCCATTTGGCCTTAAAAAGGATGTAATTAACCTGAAATATACACTACTCTAAATGCAGGATGATGCATGCTATGCAATCTTTATAACATGAAATGCAAATCTGAGCCTACGAACATGCATGAATAGGCATTGTAATCTAAATAGATGTGTCTACATTAGGGGGTGGCAAAGCTAGGTGTAAGGAGGGCCATTGGATTTGGAATGAAGGGTGGATATAATGGCAACTATAGTTAGGATTTACTAGGCTATTATGGCTAGCGAAAGTAGGTTGTTCCAAGGGATAAGGCTAACGTTTCTAAATGGCTTGGTGGCCGTGGGATAGGAGTTGAAGGGTTGGGATTTGGGTTGGTTTCGGGTGGCTAAGGGTAATTGTTGGAGGGATAACATGTTAAGGTTTTCTAAGTTTTTCTAAGGATGAAGGGATAGGGTTTTTTTATGAATTTGGTGGCTGACCCTTAGAGGATTTAGGAATATGTTTGGCCGGCCAACTAAGGAGTTTTAGGGTTGCCTATAGTTGGCCCTAAGGTGGTTCCTTGGTGGCTAAGTAAGATGATGGTTATTTAGGTGAAGTGGTTAAGTAATGCAATAGTTGATTTAGTAGTAGGTTGCCTAGCCAATAGTGTAAAAGATCAAGGCTCATGGCTGGCCCCTAGGGTATGGAAATGAGGTCAATAGGTTAGGCTCTAAGCTAGGATAATTGGGCTCCTATATAGGGTAGAGTTTAAGGTTAAATTGGGTTTCCAAATAGGTACACTAACTTGACTTAGCCTTCTTCTATATGTGCTTAATTCCAGATCTCCCTCCATCCAAGGCCTAATCCATTTAAAACCTAGCACCTACACACATGTGAACAAGCACATCAACGTGCCAGATATAGCTAAGTGAAATATTTCATAGAAGTCCAAAGTTTTGCATTATTTACAAAATGCACTAAATCACTAATCCAACCTACGTACATGCATTTTAACCCAAATTACCCTCAGACTAACATTAGTTATGCATTAATTAATGTAAATAAATATGAAATTGTCACACAACCTCAAGGTAATGTGATTAACCCTGCTCCCCCAACTCCTCCTGGATTCACTTAAATCCCGCTCTTGTTAGCCAAGCTCTGCCTATTTTCCAAAATTCACCTTAATGATTAGCCCCAAATTATAATGCCTCTGCTAGTGCCATTACCTTGAGAAGTGGAACTAGAACTTAGGATCCAATCTGGCCCTCACCTAATGATCAAAAGGATCTTGGTGAAGCCAACTTGGTTGACCATTCTTGAGATGATTGTGGCAAGTCTTAGGAACCCATTACTCTTGATTATGATTATGTCCGTTATCATGAGGCCTTAGAGAAATCCAAGAAGAAGAAGCCACTGTCTAGCAATGAAGACTTGTTGGATATCATTAAAACAAGTTGAGATTTTTCGTTTTGGATAGGTGAGGAGTGCTATCATTAACGATAGCAGACCGGGAGCATTTTATTCATAAGTCATAATTGAGAAAAACATTTACAAAGAGTCTCTCCATACTCCCACTAGTTCATTGCAAGTTCTAACACTATTCCACACATTTATTGGTGTCCCTGTAAATAATTTATTGTTACGAGTACACCAGATACACCATAGAACTCCTGCCATCAATGTATGCGATTTGGATGAATTTCTAAAGTACGTCCATAGTTCATCCCATGATGGGAGGCCTTCCCTGAATATGATTCTCCAAGCTTGATCTGTCACCAGGCAAGTAGAAGGAATATGTATGCTACTATCAATTGGGAAGTCACAAAGCGGGCAATTCTGGGCTGGGGCACCCATTCTTGTGTGCCTCATGTCACCGGTAATGAAAGCATCTCTTCTACATAGCCAAAGGAAAATTTTTATCTTTAGGGGAATTTTCAAATTTCAAATACCAGCACAATCCTTGTCACTAGCAAAGGAGTATCATCGCCTCCAGCAATTAGATATTTATAGGCCTTGGCTGGGGAGAATGGCCCAAGATTCCAGACAAACCGATCATGTCCACCCAAAGGTTGGAAACATTCTAGTTCCCTCCCCAACTGTGTGCATTCTTCCTGCAAGGGTCGTCCCACTCAAGCCGCATGGTCCACAAGCCTCCAATTGCTATTCAGGGGGTCCCAGTTATCATTTACCAAGATGGATTTGTCAACTACAGCATTGAATGCACATGGGAATCTATTTTTCAGTAGGCCTAAACTAAACTAATGATCCTGCCAGAAGGAGAACTGCTGGTTGTCTCCAAGTTTTGGTGCAAAGCTTGACCAGTTGTCATGGATTGTTGCCCAAATAGTCCACTAGAATGGAGAAGGTCAGTGAGGGGCAGAGGTGTATCTATTTACATGAGAGATGCCATGGGCATCTTTGATGATCGCCAACCATCTTCGGCCATCGTCTTCAAGGAGTTTAACCACCCATTTGATCAGTAGGGGGATTATTAAACTCCTTTAGTTAGTGGATACCCGGACCACCTTGTTGTTTAGTAGTGCATAATTTCTCCCATTTAATGGGGTGTAGGAATCTACCCTCAAATTTTGCCCCTTTCCAAAAGAATCGCTTTCGCAGCAAGTCAAGTCTTTGCAAAATTGATCATGGCACCCTGAAAATGGAGAAGACTGGGATAGAAGTGATGATTGAGTTTAAGAGGATCAACCTGCCACCCTTCAACAAGTATCAGATGCTCCAACTCTCTAGCTTGGCTGTAACTTTCACAAATAAGGGGTTCCAGTGCTCTTTCTTAATTTGGTGTCTCACAAGGGAGTCCCAGATATTTCATTGGCAGGTTTCCAATAGGAGTATGAAGGCTAGAGGATAGCCTCTCAGTTTCATGACCAACCAATCCAAAGCAAATGAGTCAAAAATTTCACCAAACATGGTCACCATAGTCTGAAGGATCTTAGCTTCATTTAGACCCCCTTCCAGGAAGAAAATAGTGTCGTCTGCATATTACAATATTGGTGCCATAGCTCTAGAATTAGTCAAGGAATAACCTCTTACCGAACTTGCCTCTGAGAGTTTGCAAGTAAAGTAAGCTACGGTGTCCACCATAAGATTAGAGAAAAGTGGAGCTAGGGGGCAACCCTTTCTAACCCCACGTTGGGGTTGAATCCAAGTTTCACAGGGTTTTCCATTTATATAGGAGAAAAAGATGTTGTTGCAATACATATTTTCATCCAAATAATCCACTTTGGTTGGAACCCCCTCCTCCTCATAATTTCCCATAGATAGTGCTAGGAGACTGAGTCAAAGGCCCTACTGATGTCCACCTTCCACATGAAGGCTTTACATTTTCGTCTACGCCATCCAGTGACCATCTCCTGAGATATGATAAAAGACTCCTATAGCAATCTGTTGGGAAGGAAAGCTAACTGTACTGGATTAAGCATATATTGTAGAACTCCCCTCAATCTGTTTGGTAAGACCTTGCTAATAATCAAGTAAATAGAGTTTGTCAAAGCAATAGGTTTGACCTCTTGTAGGCTCTCTGCTCCTTGCTTCTTAGGCAAGAATAGGTATGATTTATTGTTTCTTTCGAATCCCGAGTTGCCCTCTTGGAATTCTTTAATTACATCCATCACATCATGTTTCACCACCAGCCAAAATTTCCTAAAAAAAGGACTTGAAATACGTCGGGGCCCGGGGAGCCTGGTATGGAGTTTACGTGGTTTGTAAAATATGTCATTGTAACACGTAAAATCGATAAACTCTTAAAATTGTAAACCCAGATAGGGGTTATCTAGGGTCGTCCAAGGAGGCAATATGTTGCAAAATCGAATCTCATGCTTCAAAATGGAAATAAACTTTCTTTTTGGTGTTTTTAAATGTTAATTTTATATAGTTTGAAATAACGAAGGCAAAATGTGAATTGTTGATGAAAAAGCAACTAGCACCTACAATCACTAAGCTAAAACCTAAGTGACAATTAATTCCTCTCCCTAAGCTCACCGTAGGCATGTGGAGGCCTAGAGTAATTAGGGAGAGGGAGTGAAGAGTGCTAGAGGCAAACAAAAATTCAAAAGAAGGCAACTTGATTAACTTAAAAGTGTTTTAAACATAGCCCTAGTAGTGGAATGCTTCTACTACTAGCAACAAAAATACAAATAAATAAAACACTAATCCAAATGATGTTGGTGAAGAAGAGTGGCTTCTTGCTCCAAGCCTAGTAGCTCCTTGGCTTGAAAAGAAACTCCTTCTCCCTTGAAAGGCTCCTCCAAGGTGTGGTCTTCTGGCAAGCCCACAAAGGGGCCGTGCAGTTGCTCTCCAAGGGTAGGCATGCACCACCTTTCCTCCTCCAATGCTTGGTCATCGTCCAAGATAAGAATTTGCTACTCCTCTTGGCGTTGCACAAGGAGAAGAGAGAAGGGCAAGAAGGCAACAAGGGGGCGGGTAGGATACCCCCATAATCTTCATCTCTCCTCCTTCTTCTTGGCCGTGTGTTAGGGTGGATATAGCGTGGAATTAAATTAATAGAGGATGATGAAAATGTTGGTGGTTAAGGGTCCTTTTATAGAGTAGGATGGGGGGTATAGGTTGCTCTTGGAATGGATGACTAAGATGATATGATGGAGGTGGTTGGTGATCCTCGGGCTAAGGATAATTGGTGCCAACCCAAGGGTCACATAGGTGGTAGTTATGGGTGGTTGCTACCCTTGGTGACCTTTGGTTTTGGCGCCAAAATGGGCCTTCTAGAAGGGATCCTAGGTGGCACAAAGATTGGATGGTTGGTATAGGTTTAGGTGTTGGATGGAGGGTTGAGATGCAAGGGGATTTTGGCACCAAAATGGAGAGGGTAGTTAGGTCTTTTTGGTGCCAAAATCAAGGTGTCTCTTGGTGGTGATGGTGGGTTGAAAGGTAGTTGATGGTGGTGGCGCCAACTTGGAGTGGAGGTGGAGCTAGCTTAGGTGGTCATAGGTGGGCTTAGTTGGTGGAGCTAGTTAGGTAGGGTTTTAGGGTGGTGGATGCCGAAGGGAGCTGGAGCTTAGCTAAGCTAAGCTAGCTAGGCTAGCTTAGCTAGTAGCAGAGTAGAGGAGGAGGCAATTGGAGCTAGGGTTTGAGGGGAGGAGCTGGATAGAAGAAGTCTTAAGTTGAACTGGAGCTGGCAATTGCTGAAGAGGGTGGCATGGAGCTACCTTAGCTAGCTTAGCTTCCTAGTTCTTTGCTAGCTGCTAAGCCATGTAAGGCAAGCTGGCTTCTACTGAAAGGAGCTGAGGTGAGCTTGGTCTTGTGCTCCCGAGGAGGACATAGTTAGTTAAGGTAGCTAAGGTAGCTTAGCTCAAATAAGTTGAGCTAAGCTGAGTCCCCGGGAGCTAGACTTGAGCTTCCTACGCTAAGATAAAGTCATCTTCAGCTCGCTGGAGTTGAGTGGAGGTGGATGTAGCTAGCCCTGAGCTGAGGTGAACTCCAATCAACTCAGCTAAGCTAGCTAGAGCTCCCAATGATTTGATGGGAGCTAAGATGAGCTAAACTCAGCTAAATTGAGCTAAATCTGAGCTAACTTTAGCTAAAGTGAGCTATGATGAGATCTCTTGAGTTGCCATTTAGCTGAGATGAGCTGAATGGAGTGAGGATGAGCTAACCCTAGTTCAAGTGAGTTGGATTCCAGCTATGGTGAGCTGGATCAAGCTGAGTTCCTACTGGTTTGAGCTTCTCCTTCACCAGTTGTCTTACTGACTACTAGGGTTCTAGGGATCTGACAATCTATTTATCCCTAACAGTCAAAAAACCACATCAAAAACACAATAAAAAATGCAATGCAACTCTAACCTCATTGATGCCTAAATGCAACCTAAAAACCCATTTGCAGAGCAAAATCCTAAGAGCTAGGTTTGTTTTAATGCATAAGAATGATGATAAGCTGGCATTTATCAGAGCCCTCAGAGTTTAACCTAGCCATCGCCTCTTCAACCTCCTAAACTGTGATAGGCACAATAAGATGTTCAGCTTCTGATTGGTCTACCCAAGAGAAGTTTGAAGTTGTTAGTCTCCAACTTCCTGTTTCTACAGCTTTGGTAGCTTGTTCGAAGAACCTAATTACTTCTTTTTGATAGCTGTAGGGGAGGACAACACCTGATCATCAGAACGTAAAGAAGAGATATAATTGATTCTCCTTCTACAGCTAGCTACTGTGTGAAAGAATTTGGTATTTGCGTCTCCTTCCTTCAGCCATAGTTGTCTAAACTTTTTTCTCCAATCAATTACCCTCTTTATATCTTCCTCCAAAATAGTGTCTTGACAAATTTTACGTTGTAGTCACTCATCTTCTGTTAGCTGCCCCTTATCGTCATTTTCATCCAGCAGTTGCACCTTCTTTAAGGCTTTCATCGTTCTACTGTCTCGCAAGATCTCTATTACATTTTTGTATTCCTTCTTGACAAGTTTAAGTTCTTTGAGTTTGGTAGCAAGCCTGAAGGTGGCTGTGCCCTCCACCTACTTGGATACCCACCAGTTGGCAATCATATCCTTACATCCTTCTTCCCTCAGCCATGACTTTCTAAATTTAAAGTATGTGCAGTTAGGGAGCCTTCACCACAATCCTAGAGTAGCAGTGTATGTTCTAAGAATGGGTGGTCCAGCCACCTTACCGTGGATAGTTGGAAGCCTTCCAGTAGCTCTGCATTGCCAAAGAATCAATCTAGCTTCGACTTTTTCCCATTTCCATTTCTCCATGTGAATTCATCCCCTAAGGAACGATAGAGAGCTAGGCCTAAAGCTGAGCTCGCCATCCGAAAGCCAAGCAAACCACCATATCAATGCCTATACCAAGTTCCTAAAGCGTCAACGGGATTGTGAAGGCTTAAAACAGGTTGAGATTAATATCCCACTCCATGAAGCTATCAAGCATATTAATGCCTATACCAAGTTCCTTGAAGATCTTTGCACTCTGATGCATAGGCCTAAATCTTGAGCACCTAGGAAGGTTGTCCTATGTTAGCAGCCTAGTTGTGTTATCCTAGAAGGCCTTCCTTCAAAAACAAGTGACCCTGGAGCATCGTTGATTTCTTGTGCAATTAGAGATTTTACCTCTGATTAGGTGCTGCTTGACTTAGGTGTTCAATCAACTTGATCTGAACCAGCCTTTATTAAAAATTTGTATTAAGTGAACTTAAACCCACCTTTGTGACTCTTCAACTTGTTAATAGATCTATCACCAAACCTAAGGGAGTCTTAGAGGATGTTATTGTCTAGGTTAATAGATTTTTATTTTTTCGGTGGATTTTCGGGTCCTTGACATGAACATTCCTAAGGAACTTAAAAACACCCCAATTATTCTTGGGAGACCCTTTCTTGTTAGTGGCAAGGTGCATATTCATTGTGAGAACGGATGTATGGAGATATTTTTTTGGTGATGGAAAATTACAATTGGATATCTTTAAGGCCAGCAAGCAATTTGAACATTATGGGTGTATTGATGATTATGATGGCAAAAAACCTAATTGAAAACCCTTTATAATCTAATCTGAGTAGAGCAGCTCAAGAGGGTGATTGATGTTAACACATTTATATAAAGAAAAATGCCTATTTTTTCATGTTCCTAGGTTAGTTAGTTGTACAGAACATTATAAATATTGCATAATAGCATCATCTTGCATTTAGAATAGACTATATAATTTGTATATTAATCTCCTTATTTTTTTGTTGGATGGATTCGGGTCGACGATCACAACCCAAAAACATGGAAATCGACCCAATCTAACATCTGTAGTGCCACCTATAAAGAAAAGGAGGACAATCAACATGGTGCCATTTAGACTGCCCAAATCACCCATGACCACCCATCCCCCTTCTCTACAAAGCTCTTAATGTGCATGATGGGCTATTAAATCTTGATCCAATGGCCCTAGGCTTGCCACGCCTCCTTGCCACACCATCAAGTCCGGACCGTTGGATCAAGATCCAACAACCACGAATGCATGCACCACAACACTTCTCCATTTGAAGAGTTTACCAACATTGGATCTCAACCATTGGGTCTCCATCCAATGGTCCAAATGTTGCACCACTATACTCAACTCAACCATCTAAAGGTGTAATACATTGGTGGCCCACGATTCTCTCAAGAAAGAGGCATGAGTCCAAGACTTGTGAATAGCACCAATTCATAGTGCATGCAGTCCATGCCAACTTAAGCAACATGTTCGACCTTTCATGGCACAGATTTGATAAGGTGGATGCACGGATGGAATGCAGACCTCATGTGCATGATAGCATGAAATTACACACGCCTTCGTGCAATCTAAAGCACCGATGAGGCACGATCGAGGTGCTTCAGTTGAGATCGTACGGTCCTTAGCATGAGAAGGCATGATTCCTCTATGCATAGAGTGTGCGATGTAGACCAAATCTCAGTCGTGTAATTGAAGATGGATTCCCCTCGTTGCACCATCCATCGCAAGTGCATTGAAGGCATGCAGGAAGTGCGATGAAGGCCAGATCTGAGCTGCTTGATCGTGATTGGATGGCTCCCACGCATCTATATTATGTCGTATAGTTGGAGGGACTTAAATTCCAATTTTTTTGCCCCCATGTTTGCGCTATAAAAAAGCCATAGACCCTCCCATTAATATCCATCGCTTCTTATTCTTCTCTTCCCCTCTCTAGAGCTCAAGAATCTTCTTGAGTGAGTCCCAAGACCGGGATGCTCCACTAGAGTTCTAAAAATAAAATTTTCCTCTTTCTCATCCCTGTTTGTGGAGCTCTTATTAGTTTTCCTCTCATCCGCATTCTAGGAAGAGGATCAGGGCAAGGCGATGCCCTGCCTCCATCTTCAAGGCATTGTCTACACAACTCATCCTCCAAGCAGCTGTCGAGGAGAATAACTTCTCTTTCTTCTCTCTAGTTTAGATTTTAATTTCCCGCAGTAGTTCTGTAGGGAATAGTTTGTAATAGACATTTGATTAGATTTATAGGAGTAATTTCTCTCTCTCTCTTTTTTTTCTGCAAAATAGAATAGTTTTCTTGCGTAGTAGATTAGCCAACTTAGTTAATATTCTTTCTCTTTCCCACTTTGATTTTCTACGAGTAGGTTAGTTAGTCTAGAACTATTCATCTACTATTCTACCATAGAAAAAATACTAAAACAATGATTTAGCAAAAAAAATCCAAAAAGAAATAAAACCAATGAGAATTTACCTTCTAATCAAATGTCCCCTCCCTCTATTCGACCCGGACTCACCTATGTTTCCGTGAAATTATTTGGTCTCAGTTTCATTCTTCTACTACAACAACTTGGATTTCTATTGACGAAAACCCTAACTAAATTCACATGAATTTTCTGATGATTAGTGATGATTTGCTCTCTACACCTGCCTATTTACAAACTCCTAAGATAGATCGTGTGATTGATCCTGCTCCACCTACTAATCCTGACTTAACCCAACTTGATTTGAAGCCCTTGCCTTTTATTTGAAGTAAATTTTCTAATTCCAAATCAAACTCTACCTATTATTACTAGTGCCTATTTGACTCAAGAACTAGAAGTTAAATTGATTTTGGTCCTCAAAGAGAATAAGGACACAATTGGTTGGACTACAAGTATTTAAAAGGAATTAATCCTACTTATTGCACTCATAGAATATTTTTGGAAGAGGGATCTAGGACTTCTCCTGAGATTTAAAGAAGGTTGAATCTGAATATGCGAGTACTAAAAAAGGAAATAATCAAATGCCCAGATGTTGGAATAATTTATACATTTTATAATAAACATTGGGTTAGTCCAGTAGAGATCGTTCCAAAGAAGGCACGATTGACCGTAATGGGTAATGAACAGCGAGAATTAGTGCCTACAATGATAGATTCCTCATGGAGAGTGAGTATTGATTATAGGAAGCTTAATACATCCACTAAGAGAAATCATTTTCCTCTCCCTTTTATTGATCAGATCATAGAGAGATTAGTAGGACAATCTTACTATTGCATTTTGGATAAATACTATTCTTATAATCATGTAGCAATCCACCCTGAGGATTAGGAGGAGACCACTTTCACCAACACCTACAAAACCCTTGCATTATGTAGGATGACCTTTGGTTTATGTAATTTACTAGCTACATTTAAGTGATCGACGTTGGTTATATTCTCTGAGATGGTAGGAGATTTTATGGAGATATTTATGGATGACATTTCGATCTTCAGGGAATTGTTCGTACGCTTTTGTGGGGTTTTAAAAGATAACACATTGTAATATAGCCAACAAAACGTTCAAACAAATATAGAGAATTTTATTACTCGAAAAACTAGAGTATCCGAGGTCGAACACAGGGAGCAATCTCAGTACTTTTAAAACCAAAGAATACAACTTTTAAATGAAAACAATTGATTCAAAGAGAGAGACTTATAAAAAAGATTTCTAAAAGAAAATAGAATTGGACGTCTGATTTCTTTACCAGACATCTTAAAAGTAAGTCTTCTTTCTCTCTTCTACCTTCTTCTTCTTCTTCATTGGCTCTTCTTCTTTTCTTCGGATCTACAGGTCTTCTTCTTGCCTTGATCTTTTTCCTGCCTTTGCTTCTCTCCTCTGCCTTGCCTTCTTTCTTCTTGGCTTCTGTGAAGGCTTCTTCTGCCTTGGTTTCTTCTTTCTTCTCCTTCTTTGGTTCTGCAATCCTTTCTTTCTTCGTTCTCTTTTCTCTTCTTCTTCTCAGCCTTGCTCAACCTCTTCTTCTACTTCTTCTCCCTCACGGCTAAGTCTTTCTTCCTCAATGTTCAGCCTGCCTACACAGAGAGCAAAACCTACCCTTTTCCGTCTACCCGAACGTCTCTCTCTCTCAACAATTCACTCAAGGACACTCTCCCAGAGCCACACGGGTAATCGGGTCAGATTTCGCACCCAGGACTAGGTGCACCGGCAGGTGGGGTGATGCGCGAGGTGTGCTCAGGATGGGTTGGGTCTGATCCTGTCAGATCCATGAGGTGAAACCGCAGACGAGGCGAGTGGGTCAGGTGAGGGACCTCACCCCTGTGCGTTCGGAGGCAACTAAGCAATATCACAAATTCAACTTATAGCATCCCCGCACTTTGTGTTTCAACAATGTGGGACTAAAGCCTCTGCCCCAATATCACGTGCGCCCGCAGATCCTTCATGCAATTGCCACAGTTGCAGACTTCGCAGCGCTCCTTGCTGAGCCAGACCTCTTCGCACCGCTCACGTGAGTCTGCTACGCCTGAAGCCTGGAAAACCTGATGCTTGGAGCTGCTGCGAAGCTACTTCAACCTTCGTCAATGGCGGCAGGAGCTTTGATACTGTCAAACACAAAACGAGCCTCTCGGCTCAATCATACTGCTAGGGACCTTCTCCATGGCACGGCGAAGGTGGTGAGCCATGCGGCAGGCCGTGCGATGGCCTAGGCATGCGTGCCTAGGTCAACCTGTGGCTGGAAGTGTGGGGTTGTTCGGGGGGACTGTGGTGGAGGTGTAGAGGGATGGCTGATGGGCAGAAGTTGTTCCTTGTGGTGAGGCGGAGCTTATGACTCGGTTGGCGAGTCGTGTGGAGGGGCGGAATGGTGGGAGCGGCTTGCCGAAGGTCGATCGGAGGCGAGGAAGATGGAGGTGGTCGATGTCGGTCGAGGGTCGATTAAATTAAATAATAGGGGGAAAAGAGAGAGGGGAATACGGGGAGTAGTCCTAACCTAATTGTAGGGGCGAAGGGGGACGGAGGGTGGACAGCTGTACCTACTGTCGCCGGAGAAGACGTTGCCCAGTGGAGGAGGATGGCGTCGACGACGGGGCTGAGGCGACGTGCGCGGGTGCTGCGCTACGCGGAGGGGAGTCAGGAAGATAACTCTGCCACTGGTTTTGTGGCAGAGCGAAGAGGATGGGAGAGGGAGCTCGCCGAAGCTTGCTGGACACTTGGCCAGAGAAGAAAGAGACGAATTGGGGGTGGAAGTCCAGCCAAGTCAAGCTAAAGATGAGCGGCCGGAGGTGTGGGTTCTTTTAAAGGCACTGGGCCTTGCTTTCAGAGCGTGGAGGGCACGCCGATTGCCTCTGATGGATCGTCGGAGTAGGAAAGAGGTTAAGATACCCAAATCCCTCATGTGTTCGCACGAGAGATTGGGTTCACACCAGAGATTGTGATTGGCCGTAGATGGAAGGGAATTCCTCAGAGAATCTCCCTTCCATTTCTGGGAGGGGATCTTTGAGGAATTAGAGAGTAATCCCTCTCTAAACCTCGTCGGAGGTTGCTTCTACCCTAACAATGGCGGCAGGACCTGATTGCAAAGGTGGCGAGGAAATTAGGGGGCTCTGTGCAAGGATTTTCAAAAGATAGGGACCAAGTTATGATTTGGGTGTACTAAATTGCAACGTAGGTCAAGATGACCTCCCCTTAGGTCCAAATTTTGGTACAAACCTAATTTGGACCTAAGGAATCTAATGGTGATGTTGGATTTTAGGTTTGACCTCGTTTGATGGGAAATTTTGTGTAGAAACCCAAATTAGGTTACTTAAAGAGCTAGGACCCTAATCTAGGTCAAACTGCGTTCCAAAGGCCAAATTAAGTGTTCTAAACCCTAGAGGATATTTTTTCATGATTTTTAGAGGGTTTACTTGATTTTATCCTGATCAGAACCTTGTTAATTTGAGCGGGTCTGTTTTAGGTTTAGCAAATGTCATTTAATTCCTGGATTGCACTTAAACCCATTTCTGATTGACTCAACCCATTTTTTATCTTATTTAGACCGTTTGACCTATGTTTTTCCTCTGAGGAATCCCGTTTATGTACTGCAATGGTAAAATTACAGTTTTAACCTTTAATTCATGTTTTCTTCTCGGAGCACTTATTCCTTCATTTAGGCCTTTTTCTAGGTTATGTAGGAGCTTTTATCTTCTTTATTGGGTCAAAAGGAGCTAGTTGTGGCTCATGGTGAGGCTCTCATCATACCCCCATGCCTACCTTTTGCTAGTCCCTTAGCAAAATTCCAAGGTTTTAACTTCCATTCTAGACCTTGAGTGTAAGTCAGTAATCATGATAAATGCTTCTCCTTTTCTTTTGTGATTAGGTCGGAATGCCGACAATAGGCCTAGGGATACTCAAGTACCAATCAAAATCCAGACTTGTTCTGCTTTAGCCTCAGTCCTCCGCAAAGGTTTCTAGGGCCCACAGAAACTAACCTTGGGTTTGTTGGATTCCGCGGTTAAAACACCTGTGCTTGAGACAATTTTGGCCTAAGTTTAGTTTGCAGTGCGTTTTTGTAAGAGAGAGATAGAAGATTTATTTGTTTGGAGAGCTTTCTCTCTCTTTTCCTTTTATTTCTAGCTTCGGATTAGCTTCTCAACATGGTCTGTATCGGATTCCTCGTCCCCATCATCAATCCTCAAGGGTTCCTGGCTTTCAAGATTTCGAGATAATCCCACCTATGGCAACCCCCAGAACCCTGGCTTTCGAGATTTCGAGATAATCCTGCCCATGGCATTCCGTGGCCGAATTCAGACCCTAGCGATCAACATTTCGGGATAATGCCGCCCATGATTTCTGAACCAGCAGAGTGCTTACATGCCCCTAGTAGGATATTTAAATATGCTAAGAGACAAGCACCGAGGAGACGATATGTTGTTACGCATCTTCGAGGGGAATTTCCTGCCTCTTCGCATCGGGAACTCGTCCAAATCAACTTGTGTTGATTGGCCGCTCCTAATCTAGGTGACTTTTCCAGAACATTAAATGCTTTTGCGTGATTTGGATATTTATGCTCACTGAACCATACTGTGTGTGAATTTGGGGTGCTTAGGCTATCGAATCCCGCAAACCGGAGATCAGTTAATGAGGCCGAATACTTCCTAAGCTTTAGACCTAATACTTAAGCTTTGCATTTTCCTCAACCTCTTAAGGATTATCCAGATTTTAGCGGATACGTGAATTTCTAAGCTAAAGAGTCTAGCCCAAGAGGCCTAAGACCAGCGTTCCCGCTAGTCTCTTGTTATGTCTTCTTAGCACTTTTTCTTTATTTCTTTTCTTGATCTAGTCTAGAACTTCAGTTAATTCCTGAATCTTTTACTAATGACTACTTCTTTTTCTTTTCTCATTTTGTGCTGCTTTTTATCATTTTACTCTTTTTCTCCTCCTTATGAATATGTGGCTCACAAAATTTCCTCCCTCCCCCATTTTTTTGTTCCTTTTCATAATTTTTCAATTTTTTGTGTTTTTGACATATGTGAATTTTTTTGTGTGAGAATCCTTCTGATTTTTTCTTGGTTCGTATGTATGCACTTTATCACCCCCCCATGCCTAAGTTTTGCAATGTCCTCATTGTAAACAAAGGGTGTGAAATAGTGTTGAGGTCAGCGACTTAGAACAGGATACATCGGGTGGGTGAATGGGTCAAAAATGACTGATGCGGATGATTTTAAGCTCTAATACGTGTACCAGAGGTGGGATCAACTGTCTAAGGCTGAACTCAAGGTACAATAGACGTGGAGTATAGACAGATAATTAGACGGGTCCCTATTTTTGAGATGATGGGTTGCCTCCCGTTAAGCACTAAATTTAGTACCTTCAGCCAAGCAGAAAATGGGGTGGAGAGGGAGTGGTCAAATCAGCGGAATTTTGTAAAATAAGCACCTTAATTAAGAGCATGGTTGGTGCAACCAGGTGCTTGTTAAGATCAGTGGGCTGATGATGCATCCCAAACGCAATAAGTCTGGTGGGTTGATAAATGTAGATCAGTAGATGCGGCACCCACCATATGTAGTGAAGTTCTGATGGATATGGAAGTGAAAACTCGGGTTTAGGCTGAGTCGACTCAGCCCGGTCAGAGTAGGGTTCCGCAAAATAATCAATGTAAGGTGTGGAATCCCTACAGGGGTGATCAAAGAATGATGGCTCCTGATTTTTGGTCTGATGAATGCCCGATACCCGGTATAGATATGGAGTTGAATCATCTGCAAACCGCTCAATGAGAGGTGAATTGGGATAGAAATTGAGTCCGGTTGCGGGTCGGGGTATGGAACGGGTTTTGATAGGTTCAGTATTTGTGGAGCAGGTGGCTTCAAAGAAGATTGGCTTGTTATAATCAGGAAGCAAATTTTCTCCAATGTTATGGTCAGATTCGAAATCGTTGGAGAGTTTGCGAAAATCAAAATTTGAATGAGATTCCAGATCATGAGTTCCACCGCAGAATAAATCATATGTTGTATACTAAGTAGCCTGACTGGGGTCTAGCCTAAATGCTAATTCTGAGCTTAAAAGGGTGTCCCTATTTGGTAGAGGCTCAGGTTCAAAGCTAGTAGGGTAGACCAAATTGAAACCCTGCTCGTCCAACTCCTCGATTTCTGTGTCATAGATTGGCACGACTTCCAAAAAATCAATTTGTTCCTCTGAGGAGGTTGGCGAGGGATACTCATCAAATCGAGGCCCAAAATCATATTCTTCATTAAAAGATTGATCTTCTTCATCTAGGGCCTTGAAATCTTCAAAATATGTTTCAAATCTTGATTCTAGGCTTCGGATGTGGGTTGAATTACTAGAATCTACGTCTGAATAACCTTCGAGGGTCACCTTATCAGAATAAGGGACGGAATTTACACCCTCGAGAGGTTCAGTTCTACTCTCATTCTTATAAGAGTTTTGGGATTCTACAATGGGCTCAACATGGTCTTTTCCTGCATTTGGAGCTTCCCAACCTTCTTCAATATCAGGCACATTGTACTCTATCTGGGTTGGGAATTCACAACCATTTTGTGCCTCAAACCCGAGATCAGATTGATCCTCGATGTTGTCCCAAGATAGTTCCTCCTCTGTTTGTGGTATATACGGGTATTTCTGGTCAATAACTTATTTTACTAATCTCATTATCTCTTCCCGTTTCTCAAGACTATCTTGGTGTTGCTTCCAAAGTCGAGGATTTGTCATACATTGAAGGTATTCAATATTGTGCAGTTTTTCTATCTCAATGTATGCAGTAATGAGCAAGTCACGGGTTGATCCTTTGTTGGCTTTTACTAATAGTACTTGGGCACACGTTATGACAAAGGTTGTGGTTGTTGGGACATCAACCTGAATGTTTCCTACTGTTGTTGAGGTTTCTTCATTTTCATAAAAATTCATGGCATCCTCAATCATTTTACCTCTCATGGATCTCTGACATTCAGGTTTCTCGAATTGTAGTCCTAAGTGGTTTGGCTGCATATTTGGATCAGGTGGTGGAGTCAAGATGTAGAATCAGAATTTGAATCAAGATGTGTTATGAAGCGATCAGATCTGAATAACGAGTCCCACTGAAAATGTGTATGCGTGCTCTAAAGAGAAAAGATGAGGGACTGGGGATGTTTTTGACCCAATCAAGACACCCAAAGATGTTTGGATGACTATGGAGGTTCGGGGCAGATGGACCCTTGGATCAGAAGATCGTCCACCTGAGAACTACCTGGGCAGCCAGAGAGGGAGAGTCCCGCAAAGACCCCTACATGGTAGAGCGTCCCCACGGGTTACAGGGTTTCCCCCACCTGACCTCTCTTGTCATTGAGATTCCAGGTTGACCAGAATGGGGACCTTGACCTCTTAAGTCTACCACTTTTATTTCAAAGGTGCTTTAGGGTTCTCACTTGAACTTTAGATAGTTTTGATATTGTGACCTAATTTAGATGTTGGTTGACCAAGGGGTCAACTTCACCTGACCTGTCCTATAGATGGCAGAATGATTCTAGGTTTGGAGCCTAGAGATCACCCTGATTTGACTCCCAGGTTATTAGGTCCAAAAATTTTAAGATTCAAGTGATTTTAGAACTCAATTTTTCTTAGGGTTTGTCTTGTTAATACTTCTTCAATCAAGGGGTTGGGTGACACACTGATGCGGGAAGGTTTATTTCCTTTTATGCAGGCATGTGTGACTAACACTCCAAGATCCTACTATAGAAACCCTAATTTGGTTCAATTTCCAATCCTCTTTTCTTTTTCACAAAAATTCTCTTTGGACTTGAAAGCAAGAAATGTGTTGTCCGCAGAGATTAAACGTTATTTCTATTAGGGACATGAATTTGTGGGATGGAATCTAAAAAAATCGCCCCAACTTCAAGGACATTTGAAAAAATTTTCGCAAATTTAGGAAACGTTTGCCTTAAAGATGGTGATTACTATATAAAGATGGCAATTGATTCCTAAATTGATTTTCTTCCTTTTGTCTTTTCAGGAATAGGGATAGTTTAAGGAAGAAAAGAAATTACGTGCCCTGGAGTGGTTTACTTACGGGAGGGATTTTCTTGTGAAATACCTGCAAGATCACATCAAAGCATAGTAGGGCAAGTTAGTGTTCAATATGAAGAAAAGAATGTAGAGACTAGTGGTAAATTGCGCGTTGCTCCCCGGCAACGGCGCCAAAATGTTCGTATGCTTTTGTGGGGTTTTAAAAGATAACACATTGTAATATAGCCGATAAAATGTTCAAACAAATATAGGGAATTTTATTACTCAAAAAACTAGAGTATCCAAGGTCAAACACAGGGAGCAATCTCAGTACTTTTAAAACCAAAGAATACAACTTTTAAATGAAAACAATTGATTCAAAGAGAGAGAGCTATAAAAAGAATTTCTAAAAGAAAACAGAATTGGACATCTGATTTCTTTATCAGACATCTTAAAATTAAGTCTTCTTTCTCCCTTCTGCCTTCTTCTTCTTCGTTGGCTCTTCTTCTTTTCTTCTGATCTACCGGTCTTCTTCTTGCCTTGATCTTCTTCCTGCCTTTGCTTCTCTCCTCTTCCTTGCCTTCTTTCTTCTTGGCTTCTGCAAAGGCTTCTTCTGCCTTGGTTTCTTCTTTCTTCTCCTTCTTTGGTTCTACAGTCCTTTCTTTCTTCCTTCTCTTTTCTCTTCTTCTCAGCCTTGCTCAGCCTCTTCTTCTACTTCTCCCTCGCCGCTAAGTCTTTCTTCCTCAATGTTCAGCCTGCCTACACAGAGAGCAAAACCTACCCTTTTCGCTCTACCCAAACGTCTCTCTCTCTCAGCAATTCACTCAAGGACGCTCTCGTAGAGCCACATGGGTAATCGAGTCGGATTTCGCACCCGAGACCAGGCTCACGAGCTGGTGGGGTGATGCGTGAGGTGTGCTCAAGATGGGTCGGGTCGGATCCCGCCAGATCCGCAAGGTGAAACCACAGACGAGGCGAGTGGGTCAGATAAGGGACCTCACCCCTGTGCATTCGGAGGCAACTAAGCAAAATCACAAATTCAACTTATAGCATACCCGAGCTTCGCCTTTCAACGATGTGGGACTAAAGTCTCTGCCCCAATCTCGCGTGGGCCCGCAAATCCTTCGTGCGATTGCCACAGCTACAGATTTCGTAGCGCTCCTTGCTGAGCCAGACCTCTTCGCACCGCTCATGTGAGTCTGCTGCGCCTGAAGCCTGGAAGACCTGACACCTTGAGCTGCTGCGAAGCTGCTTCAACCTTCTTCAATGGTGGCAGGAGCTTTGATACTATCAAACACAAAACGAGCCTCTTGGCTCAATCAGACCAGCTGAGGACCTTCGCCGTGGCACGGAGAAGGTGGTGAGCCATGCGACAGGCCGTGGGATGGCCTAGGCGTGCGTACCTAGGTCAACCTGTGGCCGAAAGTGTGGGGTTGTTCGGGGGGACTGTGGTGGAGGTGTAGAGGGATGGCTGATGGGCGGAAGTTATTCCTTGTGGTGAGGCGGAGCTTATGAGTTAGTTGGTGAGCCGTGTGGAGGGGCAGAATGGTGTGAGAGACTTGCCGGAGGCCGGTCGGAGGAGAGGAAGATGGAGGTGGTCAGCATCGGTTGAGGGTCGATTAAATGAAATAACAGGGGGAAAAGAGAGAGGGTAATACGGGGAGTAGTTCTAACCTAATTGTAGGGACGAAGGGGGATGGAGGGCAGACAGCTGTACCTGCTGTCGCCGGAGAAGACGTTGCCCAGTGGAGGAGGACGGTGGCGACGATGGGGCTGAGGCAGCGTGTGCGGGTGCTACGCGACGTGGATGGCAGTCAGGAAGATAACTCTACCACTGGTTTTGTGGCAGAGCGAAGAGGATGGGAGAGGGAGCTCGCCGGAGCTTGCTGGACACTTGGCCGGAGAAGAAAGAGATGAATTGGGGGTGGAAGTCCGGCCAAGTCGAGCTGAACATGAGCGGCTGGAGGTGTGGGTTCTTTTATTGGCACTGGGCCGTGCTTTCAGAGCGTGGAGGGCACGCCTTTTTCCTCTGATGGATCGTCGGAGTAGGAAAGAGGTTAAGATACCCACGAGAGATTGGGTTCACACCAGAGATTGTGATTGGCCGTAGATGGAAGGGAATTCCTCAGAGAATCTCCCTTCCATTTCTGGGAGGGGATCTCTGAGGAATCAGAGAGTAATCCCTCTCTAAACCTCGTCGGAGGTTGCTTCTGCCCTAACAATGGCGGTAGGACCTGATTGCAAAGGTGGCGAGGAAATTAGGGGGCTCTCTGCAAGGATTTTTAAAAGATAGGGACCAATTTGTGATTTGGGTGTACTAAATTGCAAAGTAGGTCAAGATGACCTCCCCTTAGGTCCAAATTTTGGTACAAACCTAATTTGGACCTAAGGAATCTAATGGTGATGTTAGATTTTAGGTTTGACCTCGTTTGGTGGGATATTTTGTGTAAAAACCCAAATTAGGTTACTTGAAGAACTAGGACCCTATTCTTGGTCAAACTGGGTTCCAAAGGCCAAATTAAGTGTTCTAAATCCTAGAGGATATTTTTCCATGATTTTTAGAGGGTTTACTTGATTTTTATCCTGACTAGAACTATGTTAATTTGGGCAGGTCTGTTTTAGGGTTACCAAATGTCATTTAATTCCTGGACTGCACCTAAACCCATTTCTGATTGACTCAAACCACTTTTTATCTTATTTAGACCATTTGACCTATGTTTTTCCTCTGAGGAATCCCGTTTATGTACTGCAATGGTAAAATTGCAGTTTTAACCTTTAATTCATGTTTTCTTCTCAGAGCACCTATTCCTTCATTTAGGCCTTCTTCTAGGTTATGTAGGAGCTTTTATCTTCTTTATTGGGTCAAAAAGAGCTAGTTATGGCTCATAATGAGGCTCTCATCAGGAATCTTTTGATTCCTACAAATCTAATCTAGATACGATCCATAAAAGATGTAGAGAAGTTAAGTTGGTCCTTAGCTAGGAGAAGAGACACTTTATGGTCTCTAAAGGGATTGTACTTGGCCATGTGGTCACCTAAGGAAGATTTGAAGTGGATAAAGTTAAGGTGGATACTATCTCTAGATTACCTCCAACATCTTCCAAACAAGTGAGATCCTTTTTTGGTCATGTTGGATTCTATAGAAGGTTTATTAAGAACTCCCAAATCAGTAGGCCTCTGAGCAACCTCCTATCTAAGGAGAAAGGTTTCGATTTCAATGATCCATGTCTCAAGGCCTTTGATCTGCTTAAGGCTACAATCAGCTATGCGCCAATCATGCAACCACCTAATTGGGACTCCTAACGAGTCCAATTTATTGGACTACTAATTACTCTTAAAAACAGTCAAGTTGGGAATTGAACTACATTTCGAGCGCGCATTATACTAGGATTTAATTAAACTCAAATTTTGACATTCCTATATCTTCAACCCAATGCATATGTGCCATTGATAATTTACTGACATATTACTTATATATATTGTTTTATGTGTAGGTATCTTTAAATTTGACAAAGGAAAAACAAAGTTGAAATGCTCGATTGAAACAAGCTCCTTCCCTTTTCTCCCAACTGTAGGATTTTTTTTAAGAAAAGAATGGCCACGCCCAGGCCTTGGGGGGAGGGAATCATCTCTTGCTTTTCCCCATTCAGGAGACATCTCCTCCACCATGAAAGAGATCCAACACCGTGGCCAGAGCTTTCAACATGATCTTTTAGCGCACTGCCTCCCTCCTCCGCACCACCACAAGCTCTTGTGGTGACAACACGAGCGCCACCATCCTTACCACGATCATCACCACCCTCATCTTCTCAAATAGTGCACTCTCCCTCTCTACCTTCCAACACCTCGACCACCACCCCCTGCACACACCCAGTTTCCTCTCCTTCTTTGTTTTCCCTCTTCTTTTTTCTCCCCTATTTCACCCCTCAAGGTGAATCCATCAGCGCTACCATCCCCACCACCACTTCCATCATCTCCGACTGCCCACTCTCGACGTGGCTACCATCAACATCCTCCCCATAATGCTGCTGAGGGATACACTATTTCGTTCACCATTGACCACCCTCCACAGCAACCAACCGCTCCAACTAACGATGGGTAGTTGGCTTCTCGTCAGCTCACCATTGGCTAGCTCTGACCGCCTTGACGAATGCTGCAGCCACCAGCATGATGCTTACAACTTGACTCTCCTCCACCGTACATTAGCCAACTGTCGGTGCCCTCCCTCGCACGTGCACACCATCCCCTCTCCCATCCCCTATTTTTGCACAGTACATGCCCTTTTAATTGAAATGAGAGGGGGGGAGGAGGAGATAGAAGAAGTGGAATTTTATTTACGCATTTAGATATTGTGGGGAATTTACTTTCTCCCTCTTGCTCTTTCTCTAATTCTCTCACATGTACTATTGCTCTTTCCTTTATTTGTTGAGTGATATAGTTTTCTAGCTATGAAACATGAAAGGTTATGGACTATTTATTAGGTGAAGGTTTTGAAATATTTGCTAGGTTACTTTGCTAGGTGTCAATTGCATGCAATATCCTTCACTTTTCTCTTCTATTAGATAATGAAGGAGGAATTGAATTGAACAAGAGACTAATTTTCCATTATTCTTCTTGATACAAGATTTAGCAAGGAAACATTTATGAGTATACTGGCTTAAACCTCCCTGCAGATATGACACTCGAAATCAACGTGATTTATTACATTAATTATTAATTTTGATTGAGAGATTTTCGTCACATAGAATACTATAATAAATCATTTTATTGATATTATCTTCTTAATCAAGTGAAATTCTCTCCATGAAATGGCATCGTTGCTGGGAGGCGACAGGCCTAGTAAACTCGCACGTATTTCCTGTTCGTTGTGATTTATAATTGGGACTACATTTTCATTGATCTATTTCTTCTTCCTGTGCAAGGTACATCTATTTGGAGGAAATGAATGCGATAGGCGTGCATGAAAGAGGGGATATTGTTGGTGGACCTTGATGCCACCTAGAGGGAAGCAATAAGAGCACGTAGGCCTTGATCCCACATGCGTGGAAGAAGGATGGGTGACCAGTGACATTTGTTTGCTTCTTTTAGATTTAGATTAGTTTAGATAGACATTAGAACGTAATTTCTATCTTTTGGACCCTTGTTGGCCATTTTTGGGAGCATGTTCTTAGTGTTTTTTATTTTGTATCGCTCTTGCATGAGAGAGCGTATTTTTGGGAGCATGTTCCCATTTTATTTAGATTATTGTATTATTCAAATTGTTTGAATTGCATGTTGGTTAGTTAGTTAGTTAGCTAGATTAGGTTTGTTTTCTTATTATTATTATAATATATATATATTCGAACTACCTACTAGAAGCTGCATATCTATAAGGTGACCATCAAGGATTGAGTGAGCAGCATCTAGCTTTTCTCTTTGCATTGCAAACATCCTGCATTGAAGAAAGCTGGAGTAAGGTACGTCTTTTCTTGTGCATTAGTTATCTGCACACGCATTGCATTTGGACATAATTGAAAAAGACCATTTAAGCCGATTTGAAAATATTAATCAAGTGATCCCATTACTTCTTGAAAAGAAAGAAAAATATACAGAAAATGCTTGAATAACGTGACTATGAGTTTCAAAAGAAAAATCACTTTTCGTGGTGTGATGCAAACTTCCAGCACTGAGCCTGCACTATAGGCACTAGACTAGGACTTGGATCCTTAAGGCTATAGGCATCGATCTCTTTATCGGTGCAAACCCTCCTATATCGCTTTGTGATGGTAGCATTAACTTTTGACTGAGTGACTTGAAACTCTAACGAGGGGGACACCCCTTAAAGGAATTCAATGGTTGTTAAAAGGCACCGCTAATGCAACGGCTCAAAGTAAGGGTTCACCCTACTTGCATCCCTTGGTTCCATCCTTGGAATATCTTTTTACTTAA
The DNA here is from genome assembly GCA_037157565.1 of Thalassia testudinum. NCBI lineage: Eukaryota > Viridiplantae > Streptophyta > Magnoliopsida > Alismatales > Hydrocharitaceae > Thalassia > Thalassia testudinum. The sequence goes on from JAZHRO010000063.1 coordinate 17,401,988, forward strand.
GCATTGGAGAATATCATTGCAATAAAGTGTACATCTTTTGGGCACTCGAAAGTCAATTTATGGTGCGTAATTGCTTGACAACTTGATTGATCACCCAAAAAGAACTAAAAGAAACCTCAACCTTATTAACAGTCATTGACTAAAAATTTCAACTGCCTCATTTCTCTTATAAAACTTATGTGGGAATAGAGAGACACTGCCTTCACTATATTTGGCCAAGCTGAAGAGTTGGAAGAGGACTTAAAGAACTTTAAATCAATAAAAGACCTATTGCCTTGTGTTTGTTTGGTGCGTGCATGATAGAGCTCTCTAGGAAGTTTCTATTTTTAATCTATCTAAGTCCTAAGGGAGTTAAACCATTTAATTAAAAGAAAATGACTATCCTTACTCGTATCATTTTAACCAAGATCCCATGCCCCAAGCATATCCATCCTTTGATGAGTACATTGACAATTCATGGGATCATTCATATTCCTACACTTGGAGTACTCGTCCGATAACTCCCACTTTTGAGAAGAGCCCAGGAGCGAGATTTTTCGCCCCTGGAATCCCCACTACTATACAAACACCCAACCCTCCCACCCTTCATGATTTTCCTTATCGAGGTTGGATCAATACCCTTGGCAACTAGAGCCAAAGATTGACTGTCCTCCCTAATCTGATAGTAATAGTCTCTCCTCTTTTATGATAGAAATGCTAAAACAACAAAAAGGAATGATGGAGTCTATGGGAGAGATGTTGAGGAATAGCCAACAATTGAATAAGGAAATTAGACTGCTTAGCTACGCTCTTACTAATGATTCTGATCCCTACTCGTACAATCATGATCATCAAAATAATTCTAAGGAAACCAATGACAATAGGGATCCCATTTTGAGTAGCTACCACTTAGACTCCCCCCATGAGACATGGCCACTAGAGCAAAACAACCCTAGTGATTATCCACCCGAGCAATATTGGAGTCAAAAGAAATGGAAGATGGTACCTCTTGAGGACCTGGATGACAGTATTTTCCTTACCCCTGATAACCCTGTCAAGGTTGTACTGTTCACATCACCTCCACTATTAATCGCTTCGTGGAACCCCACTCTACCCTTAGCGAGCTCGACCTTAGGGGTACAAGAGTCTATTTTAGAGGAGGATGATAGCTTGATGGAGCAACCCGACCTCAGAATCTGGAGTGAATCGCAAGGGGATTATGTGTTATTCAAGGACTTACCTACTGAGATATAAATAATCTCGTGAAATCCGGATTCCACCCTACTTTTGATTTTGAGGGTCATACTCCATAAAACGAGGAGTTGTTATTAGAGGAGGACGAACACAATAGTGAGAAGCCTAGGAGAGACTCTCGAGGACAATACATTGCAATTTAGGATTTATACCTCGAGAAGAACAAAGAATTGAGTGATATAGGCTTTCTCCAAAACATTAAGACTAATCCTCCTTCAGAAATAATTGAGGATACTGATCCAACTCCTCTCTTTACAGATGAATCACATATACACCCCGACAAAGACTAAAGCGAACCAAAAGAATTCGGGGATGAATTTAATGAAATGATTCTGTTGCTTCAACCTTGCCATCAAAGGAATTTAATTTGGAGTCCACCATTGATTAACATGTACTGGAAGGTGAAAATATGACTCCAATCATTAATGATAGGCAGGGTGACATGAATTTTTCTGCAATGATTGCTAGGGCGAATACAAAATCTAAATCATTGTTGGAATTGGACTCGACACCAACTAAGCCTACATTGGACTTAATCATTACCTCCCAACAACAAAAACAACCCTTACACTCCCTAACCGATCGTTGGCTCAAGTTTTTGATCACATACATTCTTTCAGGGAAGCATATCAGGCAAGTACATCCTTGGGTAGAATGGTGAGTGTTGATTGATGCATATCCTTTTAGTCTCGCCATTCAAGGGTTTGAAATAATTATGTTTATATCTTTTAAAACCCTTCCGAATTTGGAGGACCCTTGTTATCCTCCACTTATTCTATTTCGGGAGGTCCCTTCTCTTGTTCCTTTTGTTATTCTTAGGCCTCCCCAAGTAGCCTACGAGGTTCTCTGCTTTCATGTCTTTTGGCAAGCATGTGGGATAATGTTGCATCATCAGCTCGCCAACATCCGTGGCTACCTATTTTCTAGGCCTGTGCTGTTATGCATATTCTTAGGGCCTAGCTCTTTATGTCTGGAACCAAACTTACAGGTTCCATATAAGCCTGGCTACTGACAGAAAATGCCGTGCTTGTTTGGAGGCAACCTAGTGTTCAGAATAACACCATCTTCAGGTTATTTCATTCCTTTCTCCCCCAGTTTTAATTTTACAATGTGAACATTGTGGGATTTAGGCATGGGGAGTGCATTTTGCATTTTAGGTAGTATTCATGCATTTAGGTTAGGTGCATTAGCATAAGAAAGAAAGAAAAAGAAAACTCTCTTTTATTTTCTTGTGTTGAATTGGTTAGCCGTAGCAAAACAACTTTTCCAAGGAGGTGTCATTGAAAATTTTCTTCTTAAATTGTTTCTAAAATTTAGAATCTAGTAGAGTTACTTTACTTACATGCAAACTGGGTAATGGGTCTTTGTAGAAAGCCAGTAAGCATTCTTAGCCTACTGAACCGTTGGATAGTTAATAAAGAGTCAGGCATACTATCTTCTATTAGATCCACCTCATGTTTGTGAGAGGAAATTAGAGAGACTACTGTGTGGTAAGTTTAGTGCAAGGACTCTTAAGTTTTGGATAATTAGATGAGGAAACCTCTGAGTTAGGCATAGTTTTCGCTCTCTATTACTATGTGTGTATATTGTGTGAATTCTAGAGAGTCACCAAATAAGGCAAATACACAAAGATTGAGTCCTAATGAAACTATCATTATGGTGGATGGTTACGACCATCCTTCATAGAGTCCTCAGCTGAACGAGGGTAGAAATGTCAAAGGTCAGAGATATGACTGTCCTATCCATTCCTTCTCGGTGCTGAGAGTAGGCACTTCCACTAAATAAGCCACAGTATATCCTCTTGATCATCACCGTCATTCCTAATAATGCCACATAAATAAAAGTATGTGTTGTTTTGTGTTAATAGTTGAAAAAAAAGGAAGAAAAAGAGAGAGCGAAAGAAAAAACTGAGGGGGAAATATTTAAAAAAGAAAAATGAAAAAGAAGAGTCCAAGTTTGTAATTTCATGTTCTTGTCATTTTTTTCATTATATATCGATGTTTTTGAGGTAACAACAAAGACACCCATTGCGATCCATCAAATATGATCCATACCTACGTTTCAGTATTTCTGATCACCTGAATACTGGCTGAGGTCCTCTAATTTAGTTGTAGGGTTATTATGACTTTAATAGAATGTGAATGCCATGTAAGGCCACGAAATAGCAAGTAGATTTGCAAAATCTGGTGAGATTTGTGATCTCAGAAAGAAAAGAAGGAAAAGAGTGACCACAAAGGAACATCAAGGGAGCGTAGTTTTTAGCCTCTCTCCGGGTTGACTTGTTTTATAGTCTAGAGATTTAGAATCTTCAGTACTAGACTACATGTAACACCAGATGAGTATGTGCCACAAAATATGAATCCATTCAACTCAGTATCTCCTACCTAAGCTAAATAGCTAGGGTCAAACTACAGATTATTTTTTACTTTATCCCCGAGGGTAGAAGTTTCCTATCCCAATAAAATGTTTACCAAGGGATAAGTACGAGCTATAAATGTAAGTTGGCTTTTCACTTGAATCCATTAGCTAGGCTATTATCATTTCACAATTGTCTAGATCTCTAAGTTTTTGGAATAAGGGAAGAAGAAATTTTTATGGTTACTTCCAACATTTTTCACTTTTGCTTGGGACGAGCAAAACTTTGGCATGGGGTTATTTGATGAATCCAATTTATTGGACTACTAATTATACTTAAGAACACACAAGTTGGGAATTTGACTACATTTCTAGCTGCATTATACTAGGATAATAATTAAACTCAAATTTTGACAATCCTATATTTTCAACCCAATGCATAAGCTCCATTGATCATTTATTGACATAATACTTATATATATATTATTATGTGTAGGTATCTTCAAATTTGACAAAGGAAAAGTCAAAGTTGAAATGCTCGGTTGAAACAACCTCCTCCCCTTTTCTCTCAACTAGAGGACTTTTTTTAAAAAAATAACGGCCATGCCCGGGCCTTAGGGGGATCATCTCTTTATTTTCCCCTTTCAGAGGCCATGTCCTCCACTGTGAAAGAGAGCCAACACCGCTGCCGGTGCTTGCACCATGAACTTTTAGCACACTGCCTCCCTCATTCTCACCACCGCAAGAACTCGTGGTGACAGCACGAGCGCCACCATCCATAACGTGATCATCACCACCCTCATCTGCTCAAAGAGTGCACACTCCCTCTTTGCCTTCCATCACCTCCACCACCACCCCCTGCACACACCCAGTTTCCTCTCCTTCATTTTCCCTCTTCTTCTTTCTCCCCTGTTTCACCCCTTAAGGTGAACCCATCAACGCCACCCATCACCGCCACCACTTCCATCACCTCCGACTGCCTGATCTCGAAGTGGCTGCCATCAACGTCCTCCCCACAGTGCCACCAACGCCGAAACTATTTCCATCACTTCCGATCACCCTCCATTGCCACCAGTTGTTCCCAGAAACGACGGGCAATTGGCTTCTCGTCGGTACACCGCCGGCCACCTCTGACCAGCTCGACGAATGCTGTAGCCACTAGCACTACGCTCGCAACTTGATGCTCGTTCGCCGCACATCAGCCAGCTGTCAACGCCCTCCCTCACGTGTGCACACCTTCCTCTCTCCCATCCTCTGTTTTTGCATAGTACGTGCCCTATTAATTGAAATGAGAGGGGGGAGGAGGAGATTGAAGAAGCAGAATTTTTTTTACGCATTTAAATATTGTGGGGAATTTACTTTCTCCCACTCTCTCATTTTCTGATTCTCTCACGTGTCCTATTTCTCTTCCTATTATTTGTTGAATGATATAGTTTTCCAGCTATGAAATGTGAAATGTTATGGACTATTTATTAGGTGAAGGTTTTGAGATATTTCCTAGGTTACTTTGTTAGGTGTCAATTGCATGCAATATCCTTCACTTTTCTCTTTTGTCATATAATGGAGGAATTGAATTGAACAAGTGACTAATTTTCCATTATTCTTCTTGATACAAGATTTAGCATGGAAGCATTTGCGAGTATACTGGCTTAAACCTCCTTGCAGATACGACACTCGAAATCAACGGTGTTTATGACATTAATTATTATTTTTTATTGAGAGATTTCCACCACATAGAATGCTATAACAAATTATTTTGTTGCTATTATCTTCTTAATCAAGCGAAATTCTCTCCATGAAATGGCGTCATTTCCAGGAGGCGACAGGCCTAGTAAACTAGCATGTATTTCTTGTTCATTGTAATTTCTAATTGGGACTATATATTCACTGATCTATTTCTTCTTCCTGTGTGAGGTACATCTATTTGGAGGAAACAAATGCGACAGGCATGCATGACGGAGGGGATATTCTTGGAGGACCTAGATGCCACCTAGAGGGTAGCAACAGGAGACATTGGCCTTGATCCCACACGCGTGGAGGAAGGATCGGTGACTAGAGATGTTTGTTTGCTTCTTTTAGATTTAGATTGGTTTAGATAGACATTAGAACTTAATTTCTATCTTTTGGACCCTTGTTGGGCATTTTTGGTAACATGTTCTTAGAGTTTTTTTCTTCATATCGCTCTTGTATGCGCGAGCGTATTTTGGGAGCATGTTCCCATTTTATTTAGATTATAGCATTATTTGAATTGTTTGAACAGCATGTTGTCCAGTTAGTTAGTTAGATTTGTTTTGTTTGCTTATTATTATTATTATATATATATATTCGAATTGCTTGCTAGAAGCTGCATATCTATAAGGCGATCACCTATGATTGAATGAGCAGCATCTTGCTTTTCTTTTTGCATTGCAAGCATCCTACAATGATGAGAGCTGGAGTAAGGTACGTCTTTTCATGTGCATCTGTTATCCGCACACACATTGCATTTGGAAATAATTGAAAAAGACCATTTAAGCTAATTTGAAAATATTAATCAAGTGATCACATTACTTCATCAAAAGAAAGAAAAATATACAAAAAATGTTTGAATAAAGTGACTATGATTTTCAAAAGAAAAATCACTTTTCGTTGTGTGATGCACACATCCTACACTGAGCACGGGCTATAGGCATTGGACTAAGACTTGGACCCTTAAGGCTATAGGCATCGATCTCTTTATTGGTGCAAACCCTCATATCTCACTTTGTGTTGGTAGTATTAACTTTTGCCTGAGTGACTTGATACTCTAAGGAGGGGGAGACCCCTTAAATGAATTCAAGGGTAATTAACAGGCACCACTAACGCAATGCCCAAAGGAAGGGTTCGCCCTACTGATGCACCATTGGTTGCATCCTTGGAATACCTTTTTACTTGAGCATTAGAGAATGTCATCGCAACAAAGTGTACGTCTTTAGGGCACTCGAAGATCAATTTAGGATGAGTAATTGCTTGACAACTTGATTGATCATCCAAGAAGAAGTAAAAGTAAACTCAGCTAGTCATTGACCAGAAATTTCAAGTGCCTCATTTCTCTTATACAACCTATATGGGAATGGAAAGACACTGCCTTGACTATATCTGGCCAAGCTGAAGAGTTGGAAGTGGACTTAAAGAACGTTAAATCAACGAAAGACCTCTTGCCTTATGTTTGCTTAGTGTGTGCGTGATAGAGCTCTCTAGGAAGCTTTTGATTTTAATTTATCTAAGTCCTATTTGAGTTAAAGCATTTAATTGAAAGAAATGGACTATCCTTACTCCTATCCTTTTAACCAGGATCCCATGCCCCGAGCGTATCCATCCTTTGATGAGTACATTGACAATTCTTGGGATCATTCACATTCCTATCCTGGGAGTACTGGCCTGATAACTCCCACTCTTGAGTCGAGCCTAGGAGCGAGATTTTCGACCCTTGGAATCCCCACTACTATACAAACAGCCAACCCTCCCACCCTTCATGATTTTCCTTATCGAGTATGGATTGATACCCTTGGCAACTAGAGCCTGTGATTGGCTGTCCTCCCCAATCTGATAGTAAGTCTCTCCTCCATTATGATAGAAATGTAAAAACAACAAAAACGAATGATGGAGTCTATGGGAGAGATGTTCAGAAATAGTCAACAATTGAATAAGGAAATTAGACTGCTTAGCTATGCTCTTACTAACGATTCTGATCCCTACTCGTAAAACCGCGATCATCAAAACAATTCTGAGGAAACCAATGACAATAGGGATCTCGTTTTGAGTAGCTATCAATTAGACTCTCCCCATGAGAGATGGCCACTAGAGGAAAACAACCCTAGCGGTCATCCACCAGAGCTATATTGGAGTCAGAAGAAAGGGAAGATGGTACCTCTTGAGGACCTTGACCCTGATGACAGTATTTTCCTTACCCCTGATAACCCGGTCAAGGTCGTACTGTTCACATCAGCTCCCCTATTAATCATTTGGTGAAACCCCATTCTACCCTAAGTGAGCCTAATCCTGACCCTTAGGTAATCAACACCTACCATCCAACATTCTGAGGATTTAAATGTGCCTAATGAAGGCGTCCCTATGGGAATGGAGGATCAATTGGATCAATTTTGGTCTCAGGGGCATAGAGAGTCTATTTTAGAAGAGGATGATAACCTGATGGAGGAACCTGATTGCACAGCAAAAATACACCAGCAATTGTGCCGTCTTGTGGTATTTCCTAGCATTACCAGTGCATATTAGGGCTCCATAGTCGCATTTGTGAAAATACATGCATGCATGCATTTAATTGAGAGGGGAGGAGAGTAAATAAATGGCCTTGCATTTAACATTTTTTCCTCAAGTGCATCTTTGCCAATTCACCATCTTTTTATTTTTTATTTCACTTGATTTTGAAATCTTCCCTGTGGTTGCATGGGACAACACCTTTCTCCTCACGCCATTCCCTGCTCAAGCCCATCCCTACGGCTGCCTCTCCCTTCCAAGACATGCGCAAGCATGCACAGCCAGGGCATGGCTGTGCATGCTCTCCTCTTCTTTAAAAAGAGGGCACGGCATTTTCTTCCAGGCAGCCTGGTCCTCCAGAAAAAAAAAGCCAACGCAGCAACTTCTCCTTCCAGGCCACCGTCCCCTCCCCTCTCCCTCCATATGTAGGACCTCCTCCTTAGAGGAGACACCATACGGATAGGACTCCTTCACTGTGGTGAACACCCACCGTAGTGAGACCACCACCGCCCAGCTCTTCAAAGAGTCAGTGGGCGTGGTGGCCTTCTTTCCCTATTTGAACGTCAAGCCATTTCAGCCATTGGAGCAAAGCTTCAAGCTGTGAAGCTGAACCAGCCACCTCGTGCCACTACAGCAGCAGGCCAAGCCTCACTGCTCACCCCATCAGCACCCGTAAGCCTCCGCGCATGCAGTAGGACACCCTCGCCCTCCACTGCGCCTGCCTGCAGCCCTCTCCACGTGCTCTGTCGCGATGTCCCACCTGGAAACTAGTAGCTGGAGCCACTCCATAGCGCGCGTCGAGCCATCTGCACTCATAGCACCCAGCATACCCGGTCACGCGGCGCGGCCTAACACTGTAGCCACTATTCACGCTAGTCTGCAGAACACTATGGCTACAGTGGGGTGACCGAAAAGCTTCTCACTTATCTAGTCACCTGGCACACCGCAACTGACCAACGCCCGTGCACTCGTTCATCCCCATGTCCACTCTAGCGACCGCCCGCACGTCTACGTGCGTCCGCATCGCCCACACCCGCCCACTCCTTCGCCCGCATGTGCTTGGGAGCGCCAACTCTAGCCTCTCCTCACCCTGTACTCTCTCTCTTCCAGCGCGACCCTCTCCACACACATACGCACTTGCGAGCGCGCATGGAGCTCCAGTCAGCACGTGGACTTCCAGACGATGCCCTGAGAGTACAGATGTCTTAACCACCCGTCTTCACTCCAGCAAGAAGCGTGCTGCTTCACTCTCTCTCACTCTCTGTCTCACTCTCTCTCACAACACTCTCTCACTCTCTTTACCGATGCTTACACACACATACACTCACACGTCCAAACACACACACACCCATGCACTATTATATACATATATATATATTGATATATATATATACGTATATTTATATACATATATATGTATACTTATATTTATACATATAGTAGTACATATAAGCTTATGTATTAGTATACATACATACATATATATATATCTATATACTTATATATATACATATATATATATACTTACATATATATATACACTTATATACATATACATATATATATATACATATATCTATATACTTATATATATATATATATACATATATACTTACCTATATACATATATTTATATACATATATATATATATATAAAAATAAATATACGTACATATATAAATATATATCTATGTAACTATATATACATATCTAGCTACATATATCTATATATAAATATATTACTATTTATATATATACACATATATATAGTATTATATACATACATGCATATACTTATATATATATATACATCTCTATCTATCTATACACATAGCTACATACATATATACATATATACGTATATATATATATATACATATATAACTACATATATATACCTATATATTTATAACCATATATATATATATATATATACATATAGATATATTTACATATCTACACATATATATAGTTTCACATTATTTACCATACGTGGTATCACGGGAATATCTGCACCAACTGTTAATATTCCCCGATACACGCATACAAAAAGTGTGTTCGCATTCATCTTCCACCATCCATCCTACACCTTACATGTGGCACTTCGTCTTGTTGGTGGCATCTTTCTAGACGACGACCGACTCGACACCATGGTACACTCCATCTCCGTCTTCACCCCCACCCCTTTATACTTATATAATATATGCGTATATATATATACTATATTTACTTTATTTCTGCTTCTCTTTCATGACAATAAAAAGATAAAAAAAATATATAAAAGGGAAAAGATAATCCTTGACTTGCAGGTACCCCGTCTTGCGAAGAGCAAGACCCATTTTGGAACCCTGTTTTGGCTCAAAGCTATGAACACAATTTTGAGGGTGTGCCTCAAGGACAAAGAATACCAGGAAAAAATCTAAATGGGAAAACACCAAAAACACAATAAACAAACGGAAGAGATTCGTTGTAGGAAGGGGGTAGAAACTTGACTTATATCCCCACTTCTCTGAGTTCGACCCTGGGCCTAAAAGTGACCAGGTATGCCTGGTTAAAAATTTTGTAAAGAGATGGTTATGTTCGATTTAGGTTAACCACTATACACACTTCAATGATAAAATCACCATATTAACAACCTAATCGAGTCTGACACCATACCTTTTCTGGCGCCGTTGCCAGGGATGTGCGCCTTCAAGTAAGTTTCTATTCCATTCCTTTCATTTTTCTCTTCTCTCTTCACAGGTGTTTTCGTTTCTTGCTATGCAGGTGAACCTGTTGCAAGGAGAAGGCAGGCAGACGAAGTCAAAGACGCAAGCAGATCCAAGGTGGGAACGAGTGCGTAAAGTCGTTGACACCGCATTGGAGTTTCGCACACGTTGCCGAACAAGTAGGCCTTCTTTTCTTAGCAACTTAGGTTAACTTGTCACAATAATAAAACTAAGAAAAAAAACTAAACACTAAAAAACTAGAAAAACTTCTTGGGATCTATTGGGGCAAGTGGATTAAAATTCACTTATTTGATTGATTGCCCTTACTCCCATTGCCCCGGGATTTCCCGCCCTACTTCGCATAGCGAAAATCAAAGAATCTTGATTCTTGAATTTTTCGCCATGTGAAGTATTCTTTGAGGCAAACATAAAAAGATTGATTGCACCCCTCTTTTGCCTCACTTATCTGCAAATTCGGGATCACCCTTTTGGTGGGGAGACTTGGAATTGAGTTGATTCCAACCCCACCACAACTTTTCAACTTGCCTAAGATTCGATCCCGAATAATTCAACCCCAGCAAATTGATTTTCTTTATCTGTTGATTGAGCCTTGTGTGTGGAAATCATTTCTGGTGATTGGGAGCACTTGAATTGAAGTGCTTTGGCTCCCTTTCACATTAATCTGAAACTGATTCGTGCATCCACACATAGAAATCTCCATTTAGGGTAGCCCATTGCATTTTAGCATGCATTAACCAACTAATATTGAAGAAGGGTTTGTTGGGTTTAGAAGAAAACTTGTATTCTTGCCAAACTCGAAGATTGGTTGAATTGGTATGTCAGCGAAATCCTAAAATCCATACTACTTAAGGCTGAATTCTAAAAATAATTCACCAATTAAAACTTCAATTCAGGGAGATTTCCCCGTTGCATGCGTGTTTTACACACTTGAAAATCAATCACTTGGGCATTACCTATAAACAACACCCTTCACATTCCAAAAGCACTTGACCCTAAGCCTCTAACAAAAATTGGTAGTAACTTGACCCTTATTAAGGATTGGAGGTCTAACTACCTGCGTGTAGCACCTACAAGTTGGTGAGGGTTCCCGCGTGCTATCAGGTGTCTAAGACTGGGGTAAACGGCCTTTCAATCTGTCTTGGTGGTTCCGCGGTGCTCGCATTCGATTCCGTAGTTCGTGATAGTAGATAAATTAGATCTTTAGGTCTAAGGGCACACTGTAGAGGTTACGAATTTGATTGAATTTATTTGTCATCAAGTGTACCTTGCGGCATCATTTCTGTCATCTCTTTTCCCTTCTCATCTCCCTAATTCTTCCTACGGTAGTGCATGTTTGGGAGGAGGTCACAAAACCCTGAACTGTTTGAATTGCCTGACAACTTTAGAAAAGGAGCCGAATCATCCTCCTCCTCCACAAACATGGCAGCACGCCCACCCCCAAATCCCGAGGGAGGAAACCACCCTCAGAACCCATAGGTGGTGGAGCCTTAGATCACATAACTCCCCGCCAAGCCCAAATGGAGATGTATAATGAGCAAATTGAAGCCATTCAGGAAACATTGGAGGAAATGCAGAAGCCTCCCGAACGGGAGGAACCTAGGTCTCTTAGCTCTTATCAAAATCCCACTGTTACAGAGACCATAGGACAAATTCAGGTCCCCATGGGCGGGGACAACTTTGAACTGAAACCTAACAATATTGTCCTAATAAATTTTCACTTCCATGGTCTTGCAACTGAAGATCCTTTTCTCCACTTGGAAGACTTAACTCGATTAGCTGAAACTGTTAAACCTAGAAATACCGGGTTATCTATAGTCCTCATGAAAATGTTCCCACTTTCATTACAGGATAAAGCGTCACAACGGTTACGCACCCTAGGGAGAACCATCCACTCTTGGTAAGAGATGCGAACATCGTTTCTCAAGAAGTTCTTCCCAATTGAGCGAACCAATGTACTTCACCGTGCTATCACCTCTTTTACGCAACAAAATGGCAAACAATTTCAGGAGGCATGGCGGAGGTATAATGACCTCCTCAGGAAGTCTCCGCACCATGGTCTGCCTAAGTGGCATATAGCGTAGATTTTCTACTATGGGCTAAATGAGACTTTAAAGCAGATTACAGATGCTTCCTGCAGAGGGAACTTTATGAATAAAGACAAGAATGGAGCATTTGAATTGTTTGAAAATATGAGTGAAAACTCAATGAATAATGCTTCCATTGTTGCCTTTAATTGTACCAGCCAGCCCCGAAATGTCCACGAAGTTGACACGGGACCCTCCCATTCATCCACAGATCTAAGCCTTATCGCACAAAAACTGGATGAAGTCACTGTCGTGCACAAGAAGCTGGATGAGCTTCTGGCCAACCTTGCCCGTTCTATGGCAAGCACCCCCACTTCACCACTTCATCACAATCCCAATTCTTCCAAGACAAGGCTTATCCCGAGAAACCCCGTAAGACATTCCTTACCGAGTGTTGCGCCGAGTGACTCGGTAAGTCATGTGGAATTAGCTTCTGCGAGCCAGTATTTCGACACTGAGGACGAAGCCTCCGTGTGCTTGGATGCATATTTACATGCAGACGTGTCTTCTGGCGTAGAAGACTCTTGCGCCCTGGGGAATAACCCATTCCCTACCATGTATAACCCAAGGTGGCACAATCATCCGAACTTAGCATGGTCCAACAACCCGCAGCGCCAAAACCTCGCGGGTGACCAATGCGACCATCCGCAGCCGTCATACCAAGGGCCCAGTCTAATCCTATGGCGAATCCGCCATCAGGCCCTTGAGTACCGCAAACTGAACACGCATCAAGTCCTCTTGATAAATTGATGCGAATGATGACAGATATGTCAAAGTGCCATAAAGAGAACATGACCTCTCTTCAGCACCAATTGGTGCAACAGAATGCTGAGATCAGTTAACTACGCATGAAGACTCGATCTCAGGGCACTCCTTTCGCCCAACCTGTTCCAAACCCACATAACTTCGTACCCCGTGGTCTGCAACCACAGGTACAACCTTCTCAGGGACTGGTTCATCAAATTCTGCAAGCTCCGAGCATTCCATCGGGATTTCAGGCTAATCCCGTTGCAGCACCGCACTCTTATGTCCCTATTGCAAACCCTCCTCCGCCGTATGATCCCACTGGACCTACATCATCCAATGCTATCACTACGAGGAGTGGTAAGCAGACCATCGATCCACCTCGACCTGATCCTGGCCTGTCTTCTTCATCTCCCTATCATTCGGGATGCGCACCTCATTCGCTAGAGGACGATATACCCAAATTCGTGCCAGAATCATTCCCACTCCCTGAGGCTCTACTGAGGGAGCCAAAAGGAAAAAAGAAAGATACGCAGGCCTTTGATAACTTGTGTAATTTGTTCTTGGATGTAGAAATCAAGGTACCCCTGCTCGAGGCTATCGACCACATACCTATTGTCGCCCAATTTTTCAAAGACTACATAACACCCAAGCGACAGTCAAAGAAAACTAAGAACCCGGTGGTTCTCTCGCCTCATGCAAGTTATGCTATACTGTCAAATCTACCACCGAAGTAGAAAGATCCGGGCACACCACTTATTTCCTATAGCATCCAAGGCTGCAATTTTAACCGTGCCCTGCTTGATCTAGGATCTTCCATAAATCTCATACCAACAATCTTGCTCAAAAAATTTTCCTTGGGAAATCTGAAACCCACCCCTGTCACGTTACAGTTGGCAGATCGTTCTATCAAAATCCCGAAGGGTGTGGTGGTTAGGGTCAACAGTCTCTGTTTTCCGTTTGACTTTCTTGTTTTAAATATGGAAGTTCCTAGCTCACTTTCTGATTGTCCAATCATCCTTGGTTGACCTTTCTTGGCCACAGCTCGCGCCCTTATCGACTGCGAGTCGGGCTATATTTAGATTACAGTTGGATCTGAGAAGCTCAGGCTTAACATCTTCATGGCAGCCAAGAACTTTGATTGCGATTGCATCGAGGATGACACATCTGACGAGGACATGGCCGCCAGTGCTTGTATCGAACTAATTGGGACCTATTTTGATTGCTGCAGATTACCTGACGACTGCCTGATCTACACATACTGTGACGTTCCCCCATCACACCTTATCCCCGTACCTTCTCTTGACAAAACTTCTGACGAGGTTTTCTCTGCTTCCCATACCTCGTGGTCTGAGTCATATTCGGGCTACTCACCGCCGATCCACACTCCTGAAGATCGGATTGCCCTTCCTTCCCGCCAAATTGGGTGGATTTGCAATTCCACACTAGAACCTTGAGCCCACATCTTACTCACTAGGGCTGTTCCTTTTTGGATCCATTTATCCAAGAAGCCCCTCTTCTTGGCCAATCTGAGGGCCAACTTCTTCTTCCTGACTTGTTCTCCGATTCGCCTGGGACACTCTCATCCCATGAAATGCAAGACCTTTCACCATCCACCATCACTTTTCACGCCGCTATCACAATCACTTCACTTTTCACTTCACCACCCACCATCAACCTACCCTACCACCCTGCTGTGTACCCTACACCTCAACTCTCGTTACCCGATCTTTCGTCCTTTCTCTACCTTTCCCTGCATGCATATGAGGACATAGCATTGTTTAGCATGGGGGGGTGGATAGCCATCCATAGGAGCTGGGTATTTTATGGTATCATGCAGTTCCCACCTATTTATAAATATGCAAGAAAAAGAAAAAAAAATATAATAATAATAATAATAAATGGTGTTTAGTAATGATCTGAAAGTAGAAACAATAGTAAAATAAGTGTTTATGGATATTCAAACTCTGTTTTGAAGACATTCCAGGCCACAGAAGCTTGATTCGCTCTGGCTCAGGCTTAATTCACTTGAGCATTGACAAAATAGATCAGAATTTATCCTAATTAAGGACATATTCTTATACCTGAGACACCAGTACAGGATCCATTAGTTTGCTTCTACTTGAGAGCTTAAGTAAACTTGGTTCACACTACACATATCAGGAAAGACCAGGTGAAAATACAATCCAACCCTAGTGTTCATTAGGGAAGGTGGAGTCCTTACCTGTGCACGTAGGTAGACTTTTTATCCCAGGCTTTAGTCTTGTGTTTAGGAATGACTCTGTCCACCAAGAAAGAACTCTCCCACCAAAAAGAAAAGTGTACTCCTCCAAATAATCCTATAAGAGATATACTGACATGTGTTTCAAAAAAAAAAAAAAAAGAACTCAATATATCTCACAAATGTCTGTAGAGTCGTCGCCCTTCAAGAAGTTCTTCAGGGCATGTTACAAATACCCTGTGAGCCACAAATGTCAGAAAATGGGAGTTGAATTTTCCATCTTCTTAAGGGTCAATCCGAAGACATGAGCTGAAACTAGGACCAACCTTTACTTAAAAAATCATGAAACCCTGGGCTTTGGTCTTAATGTTCATCTGGCCAGTCTTGATCCTTCACTAAGCACAAGCCATAACCTCTTGTGCTCTCGAGTATGACAAAAACCTCCTGGGTCCTAGAAATCTCACTTAAGGTTTAAATATCAAGAGTCCTGGTTAGTTGAGAGATGATCTTTGTCACGTGAGACATAAAGTACTGGTAGTCCTCTCTACAATTGGTTCTGACAATATCCAACAATAAACACACCTTTGTTGCCTCAGAAGAAAATCTTCAGCTGAAAGATCATTTCTAAATACATTACAGAAATGTTTTGCTAGGGACTGGAAAAAGATAGGCATGGGAGTATGATTGCACTGCAAAAATACACCTGCAATTGTGCCGTCTTGTGCTATTTCCTAGCATTACCAGTGCATATTAGGGTTCCATAGTCACATTTGTGAAAACCTATGCATGCATGCATTTAATTGAGAGGGGAGGAGAGTAAATAAATGGCCTTGCATTTAACATTTTTTCCTTAAGTGCATCTTTGCAAATTCACCATCTCTTTATTTTTTCTTTCACTTGATTTTGAAATCTTCCCCGCAGCTACATGGGACAACACCTTTCTCCTCACGCCATTCCCTACTTAAGCCCTTCCCTACGGCTGCCTCTCCCTACCAAGCCATGCGCAAGCATGCACAGCAGGGAATGGCTGTGCTTGCTCTCCTCTTCTTTAAAAAGAGGGCATGGCTTCTTCTTGCAGGCAGCCTAGTCCTCCACAAAAAAGAAAAGCCAACGCAACAACTTCTCCTTCCAGGCAACCGTCCCCTCCCCTCTCCCTCCATACGCTGGGCCTCCTCCTCAGAGGAGACACCCTACGAGCTGGAGTCCTTCATTATGGTGAACACCCACCATAGTGAGACCACCACCGCCCAGCTCCTCAAAGAACCGGTGGGCGTGGTGGCCTTCTTTCCCTGTTTGAACGTCAAGCCACTTCAGCCATTGGAGCAAAGCTTCAAGCTGTGAAGCTAAACCAGCCATCGCATGCCACTATAGTGGTCAGCCAAGCCTCACCGCGCACCCCAGCAGCACCCGCAAGCCTCCGCGCAAGCAGCAGGTCTCGCTCGCCCTCCACCGTGCGGCCCAACAGCCCTCTCCGCGAGCTTTGTCGCGATGTCTCGCCCGCAAGCCAGCAGCCGGAGCCACTCCACTGCGCGAACAGAGCCGTCCTCACTCACAGCACTGGGCGTACCCAGACGTGCGTTGTGGCCTTACACTGTAGCCACTGTTCATACTAGTCTGTGGAACACTGTGGCTACCGTGGGGTGACCGAAAAGCCTTTCACTTATCCAGTCACCTAGTACACCGCAATCGGCTAGCGCCCGCGCATGCGTTCAGCCTCGCGCCTACTCCAGCGCCCACCCGCGCATCTGCGCATGTCCGCATCGCCCACACCCGCCCACTCCATCGCCTGCTCCCTTTGCCCGCATGTCCCTGCGAGTGCCCGCTCCAGCCTCTCCTGTCCCCGTGCTCTCTCTTCCAGCGCCACCCTCTCCGCGCGTGCGCGTGAAGCTCCAGTCGGTGGGTGGACTTCCAGACGACGCCGTGAGGGCACAGACGTCTTAACTGTGCGTCTTCACTCCAGCAGGAAGCACGTGGCTGCCCTCTCTCTCTCGCTCTGTCTCTCATTCTCTCTCACAATACTCTCTCACTTTCTTTACCGA
This sequence comes from Thalassia testudinum, assembly GCA_037157565.1. Classification (NCBI taxonomy): domain Eukaryota; kingdom Viridiplantae; phylum Streptophyta; class Magnoliopsida; order Alismatales; family Hydrocharitaceae; genus Thalassia; species Thalassia testudinum. The sequence goes on from JAZHRO010000063.1 coordinate 17,419,629, forward strand.
CACTTACACACACATACACTCACACTTCCATACACACACCTATACACTATTATATACATATATATATATACGTAAAGATATATATATATTTCTATATATATATATATACATATATTTATATACATATATATATACATATATATATATATTTATATACTTATATTTATACATATAGTAGTACCTATATACTTATGTATTAGTTTACATACATGCATATATATATATACATCTATATACTTTTATATATACATATATATATATACTTACATATATACATATACTTATATACATATACATACATACATATATATACATATATATATATATATACATATATATATACATATCTATACATATATTAATACTTATATAACTTTGTATTAGTCTATATAATATATATATATATACATATATTTATATACATATATACATATATATATATATACACATATATACACAAATACTTATACATATATATATAAAAATATACATACATATATACATATAAATCTATAAAACTACATATACATATATACATATATATACATATCTTGCTACCTATACCTATATATACATATATTACTATATATATATATATATATATATATATATATATATATATATATATATATATATATATATACATCTATATAGTATTATATACATACTTACATATGTATATATATATATATATATATATATACATCCATATCTATCTATACACATAGCTACATACATATATACATATATACTTATATATATATATACATATACAACTACATATATATACCTATATATTTATAACCATATATATATATACACATATAGATATATTTCCATATATACATATATATATAGTTTCACATTATTTACCATACGTGGTATTGCGGGAATATCTGCACCAGTTGCTGATATTCCCCGATACGCACGTACAAAAAGCATGTTCACATTCATCTTCCACCATCCATCCTACACCTTACACGCGGCACTTCGTCCTGTTGGTTGCATCTTTCTAGACGACGACCGACTCGACACCGTGCTACACTCCATCTCCACCTCCACCCCCACCCCTTTATGCATATATAATACATACCAATATATATATACTATATTTACTTTATTTCTGCTTCTCTTTCATGCCAATAAAAAGATAAAAAAAATATATAAAAGAGAAAAGATAATCCTTGACTTGCAGGTACCCCATCTTGTGAACAGCAAGACCCATTTTGGAACCCTATTCTGGCTCAAAGCCAAGAACCAAATTTTGGGGGTGTGCCTCAAGGACAAAGATTACCAGAAAAAAGTTTAAATAGAAAAACACCAAAAGCACAATAAACAAACGGAAGAGATTCGTTGTAGGAAAGGCGTAGAAACTTGATCTGTAACCCCACTACACTGAGTTCGACCTTGGGCCTAAAAGTGGCCAAGATAAAATCAAGTAGGCTAGATTAAAAATTTTGTAAAGAGATGGTTAGGTTCGATTTATGTTAACCACTATACACACTTCAACGATAAAATCACCATATTAACAACCTAATTGAGTCCGACACCAGAACCCAGCCTTAGAATCAGGGGTGAATCATAGGGGGATTATGTGTTATTCGAGGACTTACCTCCAGAGGATATAAATAATCTGGTGAAATACAGATTCCTCCCTACTTTTGAGTTTGAGTCATCCTTTGCAAAACCAGGAGTTGATAATGGAGGAGGACAAACACAACAGTGTGAAGACTAGGAGAGACTCTCGAGGACAATACATAACAAGTGAGGATTTATGCCTCAAGAAGAATAAAGAATTGAGTGGTATAGGCTTTCCCCAAAATAGTAAGACTGATCCTCCTTCGGAAATAATTGAGGATATTGATCCAACTCCACTCTTTACTGGTGAATCACATATACACCCTGGCAAAAACTCAAGTGAAATTAATGATAATGATTCTGTTGCTTCCACCCTGCCAACAGAGGAATTTAATTTGGAGTCCGCCATTGATTCACATATACTAGAAGGTGAAAATACGTCTCCAATCATTAATGATATGCAGGGTGATGCGAATTTTTCTGCTATAATTGCTAGGGAGAATACACAATCAAATCGTTGTTAGAATTGGACTCGACACCAAGTAAGCCCTCATTGGACTTAATCATTATCTCCTAACACCCCAAACAACCCTTATACTCCTTAACCGATCCTTGGATCAGGTCTCAGATCACATACATTCTTTCTAGGGAGCATATCAGGCAAGTACATCCGTAGGTACAAAGGCGAGGGTTGATTGATGCTTGTACTTTTAGTCTCGCCATTCAAGGGTTTCAAATTATTGTGTATATATGTTTTAAAACCCTTCCTACTTTGGAAGACCCTTGCTATCCTCCACATATTCTGTTTTGCGAGGTCCATTCTCTTGTTGCTTTTGTTATTCTTTGACCTCCCTTGGTAGCCTATGATGTTCGCTACTTTAATGTCTTCTCGCGAGCATGTGGCATAACGTTGCATCATCAGCTCGTCAACATCCATGGCTACCTATTTTCTATGCCCACGCTGTTATGTGTATTCCTAGGGACTAGCTCTTTCTGTTTAGAACCAGACTTACAGGTTCCCTATATGTCTGGCTTCTGCCAGAAAATGAAGCGCTTGTTGGGAGGCAACCCATTGTTTAGAATAACACCATCATCAGGTGATTTCCTTCCTTTCTCCCCTAGTTTTAATTTTACAATGTAGACATTGTACGATTTAGGCATGGGGTGTGCATTTTGCTTTTTAGGCAGTATTCATGCATTTAGGTTAGGTGCATTAGCAGAAAAAAGAAAGAAAGGAAAATCTCTCTTTTATTTTCTTGTGCTGAATTGGTTAGCCATAGCAAAACATCTTTTTTAAGGAGGTGTCATTGTAGATTTTCTTCTTAAATTGTTTCTTAATTTTGGAATCTAGTAGAGTTACTTCGCTTGCATGTCGATTGGGTAATGGATCTTTGTCGGAAGCCAATAAGAATTTTTAGTCTACTGAACCCTTGGATAGTTAATAGGGAGTCAGGCATACTATATTCTATTAGATCTACCTCATATTTGCGGCAAGAAAGTAGAGACTACTAGTGTGCTAAGTCTAGTGTAAGCACTCTTATGTTCTGGATAATTAGAAGAGGAAACCTCAGAATTAGGCATAGTTTTCGCTCTCTATTCTTATGTGTATACATTGTGTGAATTCTAGAGAGTCACCAAATAAGGCAGATGCACAGAGATTGAGTCATAATGAAACTACTACTATGGTGGATGGTTACGACCATCCTTCATAGAGTCCTCCACTGAAGGAGGTAGTAATGTCAAAGGTCAGAAATACGACTGTCCTATCCATTTCTTCTCAGTGTTGAGAGTAGGCACTTCCACTAAATAAGCCACACAATATCCTCTTAATCATCGTCATCATTCCTAATAATGCCTCACAAATAAAAGTATGCATCATTTTCTTTTAATAGTTGAAAAAAAAATAGAGGAAAAAGGGAGAGAAAGAAAAAACAGAGTGAAATATTTATATTTAAAAAGAAAAAGTGAAAAAGAAAAGAGTCCAAGTTTGGAATTTCATCTTCTTGTCATTTTTTTCATTATGTATTGATGTTTTTAAGGTAACAACAAAAACACCCATTGCAATCCAACAAATTTGACACATGCCTACTTTTCAGTATTTCTGATCCCTCGAATATCGGCTGAGGTCCTCTACTTAGTTGTAGGGTTATTATGACTTTAGTTGAAGTGTGAATGCCATGTAAGCCCACCAAACAATAAGTACGTTTGTAAAATCTTGTGAGATTTATGAGCCCAGAAAGGAAAGAAGGAAAAGAGTGAGCACAATGGAACATCAAGGGAGGATAGCTTTTAGCATCTCTCTAGGTTGACTTATTTGATAGTCTAGAGATTTAGAGTTTGCAGTACTAGACTACATGTAACACCAGATGAGTATGTGCCACCAAATATGAATCAATTCATCTTAGTATCTTCTACCTAAGCTAAAAAGTTGGGGTCAAACTACATATTATTTTTTGCTTTATCCCCAAGGGAAGAAGTTTCCTATCCTGATAAAATGTTTACAAAGGGATAAGTATGAGATATAAATGTAAGTTGGCTTTTTACTTGAATCCGTTACCTAGGGTATTATCACTTCACAATTGTCTAGATCTCTAAGTTTTTGGAACAAGGGAAGAAGAAATTTTTTTGGTTACTTCCATCATTTTTTACTTTCGCTAGGGACTAGCAAAACTTACGCATGGGGTTATTTGGTGAGTCCAATTTATTTGACTGCTAATTACGCTTAAGAACACACAAGTTGGGAATTCAACAACATTTCCAGTGCGCATTATACTTGGATATTAATTAAACTCGAATTTTGACATTCCTGGATTTTAAACCCAATGCATATTTTCCATTCATCATTTATTGACATATTACATATATATATATATTTTTATGTGCAGGTATCTTCAATTTTGACAAAGGAAAAATCAAAGTTGAAATGCTCAGTTGAAACAACCTCCTTCCCTTTTCTCTCAACTGTATGATTTTCTTCAAAAAAGGAATGGCCATGCCCGAGCCTTGGGGGCGGGATCATCTCTTTCTTTTACCCTTTCAGAGGCCATCTCCTCCACCATGAAAGAGAGCCAACACCGTTGTCGGAGCTTGCACCATTATCTTTTAGCACACTGCCTCCCTCCTCCACTCCACTACAAGCTCTCATGGTGACAGCACGAGCACCACCATCCTCTCCGCGACCATCACCACCCTCATCTTCTCAAACCGTGTACACTCCCTCTCTACCTTCCATCACCTCCACCACCACCCGTTGCGAACACCTAGTTTCCTCTCCTTCATTTTCCCTCTTCTTGTTTCTCCCCAGTTTCACCCCTCAAGGAAAACCCATCACCGCCACCCATCGCTGCCACCACTTCCATCACCTCCGGCCGCCCGCTTTCGAAGCGGCTGCCATCAATGTCCTCCCCATAGTGCCACCGACGTCTACACCATTTCCATCACTATCGGCCACCCTCCACTGCTACTAGTCGCTCAAGCAAATGATGGGCATTTGGCTTCTCGTCGGTTCACCATCGGCCACTTCTGACCGTCTTGATGAATGCTGCAGCCACCAGCACGATGCTCGCAACCTGATGCTCCTCCATCGCACATCAGCCAGCCGTCAGCGCCCTCCCTCGTGCGTGCACACCTTCCCCTCTCCCATCCCCTGTTTTTGCATAGTATGTGCCCTATTAATTGAAATGAGATGGGGGAGGAGGAAATTGAAGTGGAATTTTTTTTATGCATTTAGATATTATGGGGAATTTACTTTCTTCCTCTCTCTTTTTTTGATTCTCTCGCAAGTCTTATTTCTCTTCCTATTATTTGTTGAATAATATAGTTTTCTAGCTACGAAACTTGAAAGGTGATGGACTATTTACTAGGTGAAGGTTTTGAGATATTTGCTAGGTTACTTTGTTAGGTGTCAATTGCATGCAATATCCTTCAATTTTCTCTTCTATTTTATAATGAAGGAGGAATTGAATTGAACAAGAGACTAATTTTCCATTATTCTTCTTGATACAACATTTAGCATGGAAACATTTCCGAGTATACTGGCTTAAACCTCCTTGCGGATACGACCTCGAAATCAATGTTATTTATTACATTAATTATTATTTTTGATTGAGAGATTTCCACCACATAGAAAACTATAACAAATCATTTTATTGCTATTATCTTCTTAATCAAGGGAAATTCTCCCCTTGAAATGGCGTCGTTGCCGGAAGGCAACAGGCCTAGTAAACTTGCATGTATTTCCTGTTCGTTGTGATTTCTAATTGGGACTATTTATTCATTGATCTATTTCTTCTTCCTTTGTGAGGTACATCTGTTTGGTGGAAACGAATGTGACAGGCGTGCACAACGGAGGGGATTTTCTTGGTGGACCTTGACACCACCTATAAGGTAGCAACAGCAGCACATAGGCCTTGATCCCACATGCGTGGAGGAAGGATCAGCGACCAGAGACATTTGTTTGCTTCTTCTGGATTTAGATTAGTTTAGATAGACTTTAGAACTTAATTTCTATCTTTTAGACCCTTGTTGGGCATTTTTGGGAGCGTGTACTTAGTGTTTTTTTATTTCATATCGCTCTTGCATGCACGAGTGTATTTTTGGGAATGTGTTGCCATTTTATTTAGATTATAGGATTATTTGAATTGTTTGAACTGCATGTTGGTTTGTTAGTTATTTAGATTAGGTTTGTTTGCTTATTATTGTTATTAAAAATATATATATATATGTTTGAACTGCCTACTGGAAGTTGCATATCCATAAGGGGACCATCTAGGATTGATTGAGTAGCATCTAGCTTTTCTTTTTGCATTGCAAGCATCCTGCATTGAAGAAGGCTGGAGTAAGGTACGTCATTTCTTATGCATTAGTTACTGCACATGCATTACATTTGGACATAATTAAGAAAGACCATTTAAGCAGATTTGAAATTATTAATCAACTGGTCACATTACTTCTTGAAGAGAAAAAAAAATATACAGAAAATGTTTGAATAATGTTACTACGATTTTGAAAAGAAAAATCACTTTTCATGGTGTGATGCACACTTCCTACACTAAGCACGCACTATAGGCACTGGACTAGGACTTGGACACTTAAGGCTATAGGCATCGATCGCTTTATCGGTGAAAACACTCCTATCTCGCTTTGTGACAGTAGTGCTAACTTTTGCCCGAGTGACTTGATACTATAAGGAGGGGGACACCCCTTAAAGGAATTCAAGGGAAGTTAAAAGGCACCGCTAACGCAACACCTCAAACGAAGGGTTGGCCCGACCTGTATCCCTTGGTTCCATCCTTGGAATACCCTTTTACTTGAGCATTAGAGAATATCATCGCAACAAAGTGTACGTCTTTAGGGCACCCAAAGGTCAATTTAGGGTGCGTAATTGCTTGACAACTTGATTGATCACCCAAAAACAACTAAAAGTAACCACAACCTTGTTAATCGTCATTGACCAAAAATTTCAAGTGCCACATTTCTCTTATACAACTTACGTGGGAATGAAGAGACACTACGTTGACTATATTTGGCCAAGCTGAAGAGTTGGAAAAGGACTTAAAGAACTTTAAATCAACAATTGACCTCTTGCCTTGTGTTTGCTTGGTGTGTGTGTGATAGAGCTCCCTAGGAAGTTTCTATTTTTTAATCTAAGTCCTAGGGGAGTTAAAACATTTAATTGAAAGAAATGGACAATCCTTACTCCTATCATTTTAACCAGGATCCCATGCCCCGAGCATATCCATGCTTTGATGAGTACATTGAAAATTCATGGGATCATTCAAATTCCTATCTTGGGAGTACTAGCCCAGTAACACCCACTTTTGAACACAACCTAGGAACGAGATTTTCCACCCTTGGAATCCCCACTTCTATACAAAAACCCAACCTCCTACCCTTCATGATTTTCCTTATCGAGGTTGGATCCATACCCTTGGCAACTAGAGCCTGAGATTGACTATCCTCCCCAATCTGATAGTAATAGTTTCTCCTCTTTTATGATAGAAATGTAAAAACAACAAAAAGAAATGATGGAGTCTATGGGAGAGATGTTGAGGAATAGTCAACAATTGAATAAGGAAATTAGACTGCTCAGCTATGCTCTTACTAATGATTCTGATCCCTGCCCGTACAACCGTGATCATCGAAATAATTCTGAGGAAACCAATGACAATGGGGATCCCATTTTGAGTAGCTATCGCTTAGACTCTCCCCATGAGACATGGCCACTAGAGGAAAACAACCCTAGCAATTATCCACCCGCGCTATATTGGAGTCAAAAGAAAGGGAAGATGGTACCTCTTGAGGACCTCGACACTGACAACAGTATTTTCCTTTCGCTGATAACCTTGTCAAGGTCATACTGTTCACATCAGCTCCCCTATTAATCAATTGGTGGAACCATTCTACCCTTAGTGAGCCTAATCCTGACCCTCCACTTAGGTAATCAGCACCTACCATCCAACATTCTGAGGATTTAAATGAGCCTAATGAAGGTGTCCCTATGGGAATGGAGGATGAATTGGATCAATTTTGGTCTCAGGGGTACACAGAGTCTATTTTAGTGGCGGATGATAACATGATGGAGGAACCTGACCTTAGAATCTGGAGTGAATCATAGAGGGATTATGCATTGTTCGAGGACTTACCCCATGAGGATATAAATAATCTAGTGAAATCTGGATTCCTCTGTACTTTTGATTTTGAGGGTCATCCTATGAAAAACCAATAGTTGATATTGGAGGAGGACAAACATAACAGTTGGAAGTCTAGGAGAGACTCTCAGGCACAATTCATAACAATTGAGGATTTATGCCCTTAGAAGAACAAATAATGGAGTGATATAGGCTTTCTCCAAAACATTAAGACTGATCCTCCTTCAGAAATAATTGAGGATACTGATCCAACTCCTCTCTTTACTGGTGAATCACATATGCACCCCAACAAAAACTCAAGTTAACCAAAAGAATTCAGGGATGAAATTAATGATATTAATTTTGTAGCTTCGAAACTGCCATCAAAGGAATTTAATTTGGAGTCCACCATTGATTCACATATACTGGAAGGTGAAAATATGACACCAAACATTAATGATAGGCAGGGTGACGTGATTTTTTCTGCAATAATTGCTAGGGTGAATACACAGTCTAAATAATTGTTGGAGTTGGACTCGACACCAACTAAGCCCTCATTGGACTTAATCATTATCTCCCAACACCAAAAACAACCCTTACACTCCCTAACCGATCCTTGGCTCAGGTCTTTGATCACATACATTCTTTCTGGGGAGCATATCAGGCAAGTACATCCTTGGGTAACAAAGCGAGTGTTGATTGATGCTTGTACTTTTAGTCTTGCCATTCAAGGGTTTGAAATAATTATGTTTATACTTTTAAAACCCTTCGTGCTTTGGAGGACCCTTGTTATCCTCCACTTATTCTATTTCAGGAGGTCCCTACTCTTGTTCCTTTTGTTATTCTTAGACCTCTCCAACTAGCCTACAATATTCTTTGCTCTCATGTCTTCTAGCGAGCATGTGGGATAACGTTGCATCATCAGCTCGCCAACATCCGTGGCTACCTATTTTCTAGGCCTGTGCTGTTATGCATATTCTTAGGGCATAGCTCTTTCTGTCTGGAACTAGACTTATAGGTTCCCTATAAGTCTGGCTGCTAACAGAAAATGCAACACTTGTTAGGAGGCAACCCAATGTTCAGAATAACACCATCATCCGGTGATTTCATTCCCTTCTCCCCCAGTTTTAAATTTACAATGTGGACATTGTTGGATTTAGGCATGTGGAGGTGCATTTTGCATTTTAGGCAATATTCATGCATTTAGGTTAGGTGCATTAGAATAAAAAAGGAAGAAATAAAAATCTCTCTTTTATTTTCTTGAGTTGAATTGGTTAGCCCTAGCAAAACATCTTTTTCTAGGTGATGTCGCTGAAAATTTTCTTCTTAAATTGTTTATTCAATTTAGAATATAGTAGAGTTACTTCACTTGCACGCAGACTTGGTAATGGATCTTTTTCGAAATCCAATAAGCATTTTTAGTCTACTAAACACTTGGATAGTTAATACGGTTTCAGGCATACCATCTTCTTTTAGATCCACTTCATACTTGTGAGAAGAAAGTAGAGAGACTACTGGTGTGATAAATCTAGTGTAAGGACTCCTAAGTTCTAGATAATTAGATGAGGAAACCTCTGAGTTAAGCATAGTTTTCGCTCTCTATTCCTGTGTGTGTACATTATACGAGTTCTAGAGAGTCACCAAATAAGGCAGATACACAGAGATTGAGTCCTCATGAAACTATGACTATGGTGGGTAGTTACGACCATCCCACATAGAGTCCTCGACTGAAGGAGGGCAGTAGTGTCAATGGTCAGAAATATGATTGTCCTATCCATTCCTTCTCGGTGCTGAGAGTAGGCACTTCCACCAAATAAGCCACACAATATCCTCTTGATCATCATCATCAGTCCCAATAATTCATCATAAATAAAAGTATGCATCATTTTGTGTTAATAGTTGAAAAAAGAAAAGAAGAAGAAAGAGAGAGAGAAAGAAAAAATATAGAGGGAAATATTTATATTTATAAACAAAAGTGAAAAGGAAATGAGTCCGATTTTGGAATTTTATCTTCTTGTCATTTTTTTCATTATATTTGATGTTTATGAGGTAACAACAAAAACACCAATTGCGATCCGCCAAATATGACCCATACCTACTTTTTAGTATTTCTGATCGCCCGAATACTGGTTGAGGTCCTCGAACTTAGTTGTAGGGTTATTATGACTTTAATTGAAGTGTGAATGCCATGTAAGGCCACCAAACAATAACTACATTTGCAAAATCTGGTGAGATTTGTGATCTCAGAAAGAAAAGAAGGAAAAGATTGAGTACAAAAGAACATCAAGGGAGCATAGTTTTTAGCCTCTCTCTATGTCGACTTGTTTGATAGTCTAGAGATTTAGAGTCTGCAGTACTACACTACTTGTAACACCAGATGAGTATGTGCCGCCAATATGAATCCATTCAACTTAGTATCTCCTACCTAAGCTAAAAAGCTGGGGTCAGACTACAGATTATTTTTTGCTTTATCCCCAAGGGAAGAAATTTCCTTTCCCGATAAAATGTTTACCAAGGGATAAGTATGAGCTATAAATGTAAGTTGGCTCCTCATTTGAATCCGTTACCTAGGCTATTATCACTTCACAATTGTCTGGATCACTAAGTTCTTGGAATAAGCAAAGAATAAATTTTTTTGGTCACTTCCATCAATTTTCACTTTTGCTAGGGACAAGCAAAACTTAGGCATGGGGTTAATTGATGAGTCCAATTTATTGGACTACTAATTATGTTTAACAACACACAAGTCGGGAATTTAACTACATTTCCAGCACGCATTATACTAGGATATTAATTAAACTCAAATTTTGACATTCCTATATTTTCAACCCAATGCATATGCTCCATTGATCATTTATTGGCATATTACATATATATATATTTTTTGTGTAGGAATCTTCAAATTTGACAAAGGAAAATTAAAAGTTGAAATGCTCGGTTGAAACAAGCTCCTCCCCTTTTCTCTCAACTGCAGGATTTTTTTTAAAAAAGAACGGCCATGCCCAGGACTTGGGGGGGATCATCTCTTTCTTTTCCCCTTTTAGGGGCCATCTCCTCCATTGTGAAAGCGAGCCAACACCGTCGCTGGAGCTTCCACCATGATCTTTTAGCGCACTGCCTCCATCCTCCGCACCATCGCAAGCACTTGTGGAGATAGCACAAGCACTACCATCCTTACCACGATCATCACCACCCTCATCTTCTTAAACCGTGCAAACTCCCTCTCTGCCTTTGATCACCTCCACCACCACCCCCTACGCACACCCAGTTTCCTCTCCTTCATTTTCCCTCTTCTTCTTTCTCCCCTATTTCACCAGTCAAGGTGAACCCATCAGCACCACCCGTCGCCGCCACCACTTCCATCACCTCCGGCCACCTGCTTGTGATGTGGCTACCATCAATTTCCTCCCCGCAATGCCACCGATGCCTACACTATTTCCATCACCGTCGGCCACCCTCCACTACCACCAGCCACTCCCACAAACAGCAGGTAGTTGGCTTCTTGTCGGTTCACCACCAGCCACCTCTGACTGTCTTGACGAATGCTGCAGCCACCAGCATGATGCTCGCAGCCTGACGCTCCTCCACCACACATCAGCCAGCCATCAGCTCCCTCCCTCGCGCGTGCACACCTTCCCCTCGCCCATCCCCTATTTCTGCATAGTACATGCCTTATTAATTGGAATGAGAGGGGGGAGGAGGAGATTGAAGAAGTGGAATTTTATTTACGCATTTAGATATTATGTTCAATTTACTTTCTCCCTCTTGCTCTTTCTTTGATTCTCTCGCGTGTCCTATTTCTCTTCCAATTATTTGTTGAATGATATAGTTTTCTAGCTATGAAACATGAAAGGTTATGGACTATTTATTAGGTGAAGGTTTTGAGATATTTGCTAGGTTACTTTGTTAGGTGTCAAGTGCATGCACTATTCTTCACTTTTCTCTTCTATTATATAACGAAGAAGGAATTAAATTGAACAAGAGACTAATTTTCCATTATTCTTCTTGATAAAAGATTTAGCATGGAAACATTTGCGAGTATACTGGCTTAAACCTCCTTGCTGATACGGCACTCAAATTCAATGTGGTTTATTACATTAATTATTATTATTGATTGAGAGATTTCTTCCACATAGAATACTATAACAAATCATTTTATTGCTATTATCTTAATGAAGCGAAATTCTCTCCATCAACTCCCCTTTTGAGATAATTGTGTGATGCTTCTAATTTCGCCTTTGGAGCCATCCTGGGTCAGAAATTAGGCAAAAAGCCAATAGTCATTTATTATTCCAGTAAAACACTTAGTGAGGCATAGAGAAATTATACTACTACTGAGAAAGAATTTCTGGCTCTGGTTTTTGCATTAGTGAAATTTCGAGCTTATTTACTAGGATCACATGTTACTATCTACTCAAACCACAGTAAGCTTAGGCACCTTTTAGCTAAGCAGGATTCTAAATCCTAGCTTATCTAGTGGATATTATTATTACAAGAACTAGATTTGGAGATCAAAGATAAAGTCGGTTCTCAGAGTATTCTAGTTGATCAATTGTCTAGAATCTTTGTCAAAGATGAAATTGCACCAGAGGGGGGGTTAATAGTACTTGATAAAATATTATGTGGAAATAAAATCAATAGACAATCATTCACCACAACACACAAGGATATTTAGGTGGAAACTCAACCCAGGTAAAAACAACCACTTAAGCCTCTCGACTTAGGATTTCTCGATCGACCAAGTCGACTAAATCCACTAACTGAAGTACTTAAATGTGGGTAGTTCAACCTTAATACAGCATACTACTTTAATATAAGGGTAGCATACCTCAAACCCTCCTCTTCACGAGGAGTGTTTTGTCTTGTGAAGGAGATAGGAATTCGCCATGCGAATACCCAACCAAACAACAAAATGAAATTACAAAGAAACCTATAGAGCCACAAACTGAATTTAAACTATGTTACTATAGGCAAGGTGACCTCCTTAAGATGGAAATGAGTAGTTATGATTACGCAGCGATTCCTTGCTCTCGATTGTGAAGTATAGAGCTTGTAGAGCAATTTATAGAATTTTCTCTACTTGATCTTTCACAAAATGTGTATAATGGTGGAAAGAATTTTCTCAAGGAGCATCTTCACAAAGAAGAGGCTCCTATCTATTTATAGATGTGTTAGGAACCTTCAAGAAGTCTTGGGAATGGCCTATAGCCATTGAGGATGTTTTCAAGAGAAATCAGCTCATAAATGAGTCTAACAGCATTATCGGAGGGTTAATTTTTGGGTTAGATGTGCAGTCGAACGTCTGATGAAAGGTCTAATTGTCTAATTCTGAAGGGAGTATTTCCTAGAATTGATCGGAGCTAAACAAGGTTCTAGTCAGACATTTGGAAAGCTATATTAAGACATATGGGTAGAAATTTGGACGTCTAATTCTAAGTGGGTTTGTTCCTGAAAATGTCCAGATCCAAATAGGGTTCTAGTGTAGTAAGGTCAAATGACGGGCTAAATGTCAGGACTAACTATTAGACATCTAAAATTTGTGGGAATTGATTTTCAAGATGCAATGGTCAGATTTGGTCTGACAACATTGGATTATCGTTTAATGTCTCTTTACCAGACATCTGGGTGGCTTTAAGGACATCTAGAAATAAATGGTGGGCTACGCTAGCTTGGCTTGCTAAGAAAAGCCAATGGTCTGCTTTCAGGATCGTTGTCAATTCTATAAGATGTCTTATTGGACATTTGGACTATGGTCAAGATGTTTAACTAGAAAGGCACTGATTATGGTTTTCTAGCTTAGGTATTTGGATGCCAGGGAATAACATCAAATGACTTAAAAGTCATTATTAGACGACTTACATCATACGTCAGATTATCATGTTAGACATCTAAAAGTCTATCTAATTCCTATTTTGGCTTTCTAATTCTATTCTAAGGTTTGCCTAACTGTCCTAAGGATATGTAAGTGTTCTTTGTACTAGAGGTGATATACTTTAGGTTTTTTAACAAAGAATTTAAGGAAAATGAAGAGCAAAATAAAAGAAAGATTATAATAAAGCAATCTAAGTCCTATTCCTCTTCTCTTCAAACTCTCTCCATGAAAAACTCCATCTCCTCGGTGAAGCTCCTCCTTTAGTTTCCTCCATACTCCTTAATGATTTTGCCCATGTACAAGTTCCTCATGCTTACTTCCACTTACATTAATCCTGAGACTTGTACGCTTAAATGCAAATATTAAAATACACATGATTTGTTATCATTAAAATTAACAATCGTGGTGCCCATGCAACAACAATGACCTCCATTTTGATGATGACAAAATCACAAATAATAATCCAAAAATTTCTGCCCTTTTTTGACATTATCAAAATGGTTTAATCAATTTTAGTCATCTTATCCTATGCTCCCCCTTAAAACATGCTTTTCTAATTTGGGTTAACTCCTCCTTTTTGACATAATAAAACAAGAATTACATTCTCCCCCTTTTTAACATAACATGATAACTATTCTTTTTATCCATTAACTCCCCCTTTCTAATGGAAATAAAGCTCAATTTATTAAAAAAACTCCCCTTAAAAACATGCATTTCTATGTCAAGTCAATCTATTGTTAAGGGTAATCTTCCATTTTAGTGAACTTAAACCATAAACCAACTTTAAATTACTCCCCATATCTTGATGCTAATATGAAATAGATCATTGAAACAAAAAACTTTTACGTTACCAAGGCCAATAATATGACCCATAAGGAGGTTGCCACATGTAATTACCTTCCCATCCATAGCTTTCGAATATGGGAAATGGTGCTTGATTCCACTTGTATTCCATTGGCCTCCTTGTTGGGGGTTTCTTTGTTGTTTTCTTGCTGGTCTTCTCGTCCCCATGAAGGACATCCTTCTTGAGTGACCTAGCGAGCTCTTTGGTCTTTCTAATTTGATTTGACCTTCCTTCAATTTGTAGATCCAATTCTTCACGTTGTACAGTCCTTTGAAACCTACAAAACAAAGTTTGAGTTGCTTGTTCGGTATCCAAATCAGTTTGCATCTGGATTTGTTAGTTGGTCTTCTTAGAGGAGATTCTTCCTCAATCTTTTGGCTTGAGCTAGCTTCGTAATAGCCAAGTCCAAATTTACTAGAGGTTGGCTTTTGATGGGCAATTAATTTGTCTAAATTTGCCTTCCATTTAGTGAATTTGGCTAAATCATCAAGGAGTTGATTTGGCTTCTCCTTGAGATGGGCCATTTCAAGTTCCAAAGTTTCAATCCTATCTTTGAATTCTTTAATATCTTCTTTCAACATATGATTTTCAAAACTAACCAAAGATGCATTTGCTTCAACTTCCTTAATTTTCTCTAAATGGATTTTATTTTCAGATTCTAGTTCCTCAAACCTATCAAAGAAAGATTTATTTTCAGATTTAAGCTTCTTGCATTCATTTTTAACAATCTTATACTCAAAAAGTAAGGATTCAAAAGCATGTTGAAGTTCTTCTATAGGGTTTACCACATCTCCTTCTTCGTTATCATCCGCGATTGTCATGAAGCCCAGTACTTATTATTCATAGTTAGAGATATAGGCTCAAACCTGTGCCTTGAATGTATTGGTACTAATGAGCAATGCCAGTACTTGCTTTCAAGTACCTTTATTTAAGTGTAGTACTAATAAGTTCATTAGTCTGCTTTAACCACCAAAATAATATGTTTTAAACAATACATATTTTGAATGATCATAATGTTAATCCTAATTTATCGCTAATTAATTTTACGATCAAATACTTGATTCTTTGTTAAGAAGCATACATTCTGTAAAATAAAAATCTAATCTAAAAGACAAAATCTCCAGATGATCTTCTATCATCAGCTTCTCCTTGTCATCTTTACTCCTTATCATCATACCTCCTTGCCATCATATGCCTTCTTGACATATCTGTTTGCCTTGATCTTCAGCTAAATCTGAAATATCACTCAATTGTAAATATTAATCTAAAATAATTTTGTTACCACCAAAATAAGATGTAGAACAAGGCTCCACCAATCTGCCCCTTTTTGGTGTTCACAAAACTATCTTGCAAATAGATAATTATAGGACAAAAACTATTTTTAGCAATTTTATATGAAGGAAATTTAAGCTAGTTAATCCTCCCCCTCAATATATACTCCACCTAAAATTATTACTATTTTTTCTTTATTTTTCTCCACCATTTTGTCAATCATCAAAAAATGAGGAGGTAAAAAGAATATCATGCCAAAAAAAATTACTAATAGTAGAATGATGAAGGTGCATACCAAGCTCCACTTGCCCATTTTTCCTGGTCTTCATGCAATCTATAGAATAGTTGGAGTGTTCCGTTGAGTGCCTTGAACACCCACTGATCACTTTGATCTACTCTTGCAAAACAATGTAAAATGTCATTTCTAGGTACCCATTTTCTTGTGGGTCCTTTTGGGTTAGTACCTTTCAAATCCTTAGATTTATGGACCTTTTTAGTATTAGATAGATAATTGTTAGGATTTTCGACCTTTTGGCATATCGATGCATGCCTAGGTGCATATGCTTTATTTTGTGTATTCCTTTTACTTCCAAATTTGATTTTTAAAGAATCACAAAATTAGATATTTAACCTAGTAGTTATTTTAGGATTGGTTAAGGTTCCCTCAAAATGCTCATAAATATCCTCTTACTCTATTATTTTTGCATGCAATTGTGAATTAGTACCTTTTGCCATATCTAATTCTATTTCTAAACATGATTTTTCTATTTCCAAGGTCTTATAGTTATTATGCAAAACATTATTTTCCTTTTTAGATAACCTATCTGTTTGATATAGATCTTTATATGCTTACAATAATTCATTAAACTAATTTCAGATTCTACCTCATTTTTTGGTTGATGTCATTTGCCATCAAACACCGATGGGTAACTTTATTTTCCTTGGATTCCTCGGAGAAGGATTCCGTGTTGGAATCACTATCATCCCAAGTCACTTTATACGCCTTTCTTGAGATCCTCTTCTTCTTTCAATCAACTTCTTTGTCTTTCTTCCTTTCTTCCTTTTTCTTGTTGATAAACGGCAATCTTTTTGTACATGTCCCTTGCTGGTCCCTTCATAGGTGACCTCAAGAGTATTCCAAATTTCTTATGCGGATTCGTATGCCAAAATTCAGTTGAACTCTTCTTTCAATAATGCAAAATACAGTGCATTCATTGCCTTCTCATTGCTCACAATCTTCCTCTTTTGATCCATCGTCCATGCTACTCCTTGTGGCACCAGATACGAATACTTTTATTGAATGAGCGTTCATGACATTTCATCCATCACCTTGACGAAGACTTGCATCCTCCTCTTCCAATATCCATAGTTTGTCCCATCAAAATAGGAAGGATGGGTTGATGATTGTCCTTCGGTGTGCCATCTTGAAGATGATGCCATCGCGAAGAGGTTTGTTACGTCTTGTTCACAACTCACTCTGACACCATATGTTGGAAATCTTGGATCTACTAAGGATATAGTATAGACTATGCGATATGATGTCTATGCACACAAACAAACTCAATGCAATATTAGTAATAATAAGAAATATTTGCATAAATATTTAAACCACAAATGACAGAAAATATATAGTGGTTCACCACTCACTTAGGTACTACACTACTTAAGCTTCCTAGCATAGGATTCTTTACCTGATTCCCTCAACCCCAAGGAAATCAATTTACTAAATTAGGTAATTAATGGGCTACCTCAACCCAAGTACAAGAAACGGGTTTCTTACAACCCAAACAAAGAGCAAAAGCTCAATACAAAATAATAGCACTAGTGTAAGAAAGATAAAATCTTACAATAAAGATTCATAATCCTCTCAAGAATAATTAGAATAATATTACTTAATAGGGAGACTAGAAAAGATGTGAATCACCTTGAAAAAGCACAAGAAAATACGTCAACGAGTTTGCAAAAGCGTAGAGAAATTTGAGAACTGTAAACTATTTCTTCTCTTGAGAAAGTGGTGGAAAATATGAAAATTAACCTCTAGGAATTTCTCTTCTATTTCTTGTGTGCAAACTAAGAGTCCTAGGGTCTTTTTATAGAGTTAGGAAGTTAGTGGTACAACTACAAGATGTTGGGGTTTAAATCCCAATGTTCATCTCCTCAAAATTAGTTTACAGCTGTTTAGTTTTGAGCCAACAACTAATTGGTATCGGTATTGAAGTACAGGTACCGGTACTAGCTGCTCAGTTTTTTTGTAGCTAGAACACAAGAGTCCTGGTACCGATACTCATCATGGGTTATGGTACTTGTAAGGTCTAGACCTGAACTGAGTCTTTAAACTGTGACCATTAGGTGCTAGTATTCTTGATTAGTATTGGTACTTGTTGTTCACAATTTGAGACATAGGCTCAAACCTGTGCCTTACATGTACCGGTATTGTTCATCAATGTCGGTACTTACATTCAAGTACCTTTATTTAAGGAATTTACAAAGATTAACTGTTGAGTAGATTCTTGAAAAATGATTGCAGTATTAATCCTAATTTATGTCTAGTTAATTTTACAATTTAAGTTATATTTCTTTGTTAAGAGAGATACATTATAAGAAATAAAAACCTAATCTAAAAAACTAAAGGTTGAAGATGTTCTTCTCCTCCTTGACATTTTTCCTCCTTATCATCATTCCTCCTTGACATAATTCTCTATTTGCCTTGATCTTCACCTAAATCTAAAATATCACTCAATTGCAAACATTAACATACAACAATTTTGCTAACACCAAAACAAGATGTGGAACAAGGTTCCAATAGCTACATGCAAGAAGTAACCCTAAGTTGTGATCAAATCTTCAAGGACACCCCTTTGTTCAGAACTTCTTTGGACGAAGGATAATGACAATTATGACATGTTATAAGGAAAAGCATCGTGCATGTAAGTGAGGTATACACACACTCTGCATTGTTTATAAAACATGATCATAAATCTTGACGGGCTGGTATTTTGACACAACTATTTGCCTCCCACAACTTGTTACCTAGGGATTAGAATCCCTATTGTTTGTCATTAGGTGCATCTAAATTTGTGCAAGTGTGTGTATCTATAAAGTTGTAATAAAAATTTCATAATCAAATAGAAATATCAAATAATGCAAACAATTTGGGAACACGATTCAAACATGCAGTCATGAAATTATCAAATGAAAGCTCTATAATAATCATTTTCATCATCAAATTTCTAAAAGCATGCAAGAATAAACAATTGACAAACAAAATCAGGAAGTGCATTTCAACATAAAAACAATAAGAAACTCCTAGAAACCAACTAAGATTAACTTGAGGCAATAGGGACTTAAGGATGTTAATTGAATGATAATTGAGGCATTAAAGATGTTAACCATGCTAATTGACATTAAGGATGTTGAAGTTGATATTAGACATCACAAACTAGTCTTACTTTCTTTATTCAGAGAATTGAACTAGTCTTAATCAAATGTAGCAAAGAGCTAGACATAAGTGGTGGATTCTTAAATGGAAACATGCACAGTGTATGCCTAAAATTTATTGGGCTTTCCTACATTCAACATAAATGGGAATAAAAAGAAAGATAGATAGTGCAAAAAGGTACCTTTTCCCCACAACAACATATGTCACTTTCTGCTTCCACAATCTAAAGACAGTCAAGAGATTTCCATCGACCAGATAAGGTAGGACATTTTTTCTTCTAAACCAGCATCACCACACACCATAAGAATTGATGAAAGATCATGCATAAGCCAACAACTTGTAGAAGGTCCACTCTCCCACAAGTGTCCCAACCAAAAGTGCAACCAAAATCAACATTCCTTTTAAACCAAACCAGCACTTAAGTCCAAAGGAAAAAAGAAAAATCCATAATTCGTCACACAATTGATCACCCCCATCTTCCCATTCCACTCATTTCCTTACAGATTCCTGCTTCATCAGACTCAGATCCACCAAAAGAAGAGGAACCCAACAAAAAGGAACCCCTTGTACAAGCACCAACAACCTCATCAACCCAATCGCTCAAGAAACCATGATAATTACGAATGTTCAATTCTCTGAAGTGCACAAGTTGCTTTTCTAGAGGCATCCAATAAGATTCGAATGATATAGTGACGATCGGCATGGCTCGTACGCAAGCATGTTACACACAAATCAAGATCATTGCAATGCAGGGAACAAAGTTAGGCCTCAGATCAGGCTTTAATCCAACATGCAAATCATCGTAAAGTTAGGGCTCAGATCCAACATGCAAATCACCAAGTGTGTGGGGGTGGCAGCAGGAGTTGGTGGTGTAAGTGGCTGTGGTGGAGGCAAGGAGTGGTGGTGTTGGTGGTGGGGGTGGCGATAGGGGGTGGTGCTGGTGGTGCTGGTGGTGACAATGGTGGTTGCAAGGGGTGGTGGTGGTAGTGGCAAGGGTGGCGGGTGGGGGTGGTGGTGTTGGTGGTAGGGGTGGCAGTAGGGTAAGTGGTGGTGGTGCTTGGGGTAGGGGGTGGTGGGTGGTGGCGGTGCTGGTGGTGGCAGTAGGAGGTGGTGGTAGTGGTGTTGGTGGTGGCAGGGACCGGCGATGAAGGGGAGGGGAAAGGGAATGCTAGCGATGAGGGGCAGGGTCTGGTGGTGTGGATGGAGGAGGCAATTAGAGGAGGAGCCAAGGGTGGAGGAGGGATACCGAAGGAGTAGGTGAATGTCAACGAAGAGGAGGGGCCAAGGGTATTAGAGCTGGTGCTCGAGTTGTAGCGAGGGTTGCGGAAGAGGTCATAGAGGAGGGTCACAAAGTACAATCGTAGCAAGGAAGAAAATGATTTGGGGGAAAGAGGGAGGGAGTTGGGGTGGTGCAAGGGATTTTAGTCGACATTTCTCGACCGTTATGGAGAAACGGTCGTCGGTAGCATTTGAAAATTTACTTTTCGAGTTGGCAGTTTATGAAAAGCTTATCATCGACCATTTCTCCGTAATGATTGAAAAAAAAAAACTTATTTTTGATTGTTAATAATGGTGGAGAGTAATAGTTTTATTGATTTTTAAAGGGAAATGGTCGACGATTGTCCTCAAAATTAACATTTCAAGTTGGCATCTGATCACGAAAATGCATGATTTGTAAAAATCAAGAATTAAGTCATTGCAACACGAAATTTAGGTCACTTTTTAATTTATAAAAGATCGAGTACTCGATGAGTATTCAGGTCATCCGAAGGGAGGTAGGAATGCTATTTGAAATCACTTGCTTGGAATTTGGAAGTCAACTTTCCTTTTGCATTTTGAAATATATTTTTTTTTGGGTGTTTGAATATGGGCAAAATAAATGTGGAGAGAAAGTGAATTACAACTATGAAAAATCAAAGAAACAAGAGCCTTGATTCTCCAACTCACTCCAAGCAAGGGATGCTTGTAATAATGGGGAAGCAAGTCACAATAAAGAAATCGTAAGCTAACTAAGAAAATTGTAGAGGAAAGCTTTTCTTGATAAAGAAATGTTTTACAAAAAAGGATGGAGAACTCACAAGTGAGAGGGGTTCTCATTTGTAATGCCCAAAAGTTAACACTACAATGCAATTAAAAAAGTGATAAATGAAGAAGAAGACGATGGTGTTCCAGAGGTTCCATTCCAACTTAGGTTGCCCCTAGGTTGAAGGAAGTTTGCTCTTGATTCCTGGCTCTCCTTCCTTTTGGCAAGCCCTAGATGGGGCATGACTGGGTCCTTCTCGAGTGGAAGAATTCTACTCCAAATCTTCTCCTTAGGGTGGTGTCGACCACCCTTCAATTCTCCTCCTCTGGACATCCTCCTTGCCTGGCCTCCCTCCTTTTTCTGATGATGACAGAAGGTAGAAGATGAAGAAGTTGAAGCCACCAAGGATATAGAGTGTCTCCTCGATCTTCTTCTTCCTCTCCTCTCTTCTTTGGTCATTGGCAATGGTGGATCTAGGTGGAGACTAATATGCAACCAAGGATGGAGGTAAATGGGTGGTTAGAGGTCTTTTTAAAGAGTGGAAGGGGGGTTAGCATGAGATTCGATGGATGGCTATGATGGGTTCTTGGAGGATGGTTATAGATCCTATGGCTAGGGTTCTTTGCACCAAGTGAGGAGGTATGTAGGTGGTGGTTATGGTGGTGGAGAGGCACCAAAAATGGTGCCAACTATAGGAGGGTTAAGAGGGTTGGTGGTTAGTGTGGAGCATGGAGGGCTAGGATAAGCTTAGGAGGTGGTCGCTAATGGATGGAGGGTGGATATTGAATGGTGCCAAAGGAAAAGGTGTTTGAAGTTGGAGTTAATGAAGGGTTAGCATCAATTTTAGGTGTGGTTAACGGTTAGTTTTGGCATGGAATGGGTGGAGGGTGGAGATGATTATGGAGCATGGAGGGCTAGCATAGGTTTAGGAGGTGGTGGCTAATGGATGGATGGTGCCAAAAGGAAAGATGTTTGAAGGTGGAGTTAAGGAAGGGTTGGAATCAATTATAGGTGTGGTTAATGGTTAGTTTTGGCATGTAATGGATGGTGGGTGGAGATGATTTGGATGGGGAGTGTTTAGTGGTGTGTAGGGTGGAGATCTAAAGTAGGGTTGGCATCAATTTGAATGGGTGTGGGTAGGTTATTTTTGGCACCAACTAAGGGTTTCTAGAAGGAGGGTAGGTGTAGGGTTAGGAAAGATTATGGGCTTAGGTGTATGGTGGTGATGAAGGGGGTTTTTGGAGGGAAAATTGTGGCACCAATTATCGGTAGTGATGGGGTGGTTGGTGCCACTTTAGGTGGATTCTTTTGGTGGTTTGTGGGCTGAAGGGATGTGGCAAGTGGTTAGCGCCAACGTGGATTTGGAGTAGGTAAGCTAGATGAACTAAGTTTAGGTCTTTTGGTGGAGTTAGCTAGGTTGTTTGGAAGGCCATGTACTTGGAGCTAGGTAGAGACTAGCTTAACTAGTAGGGTAGTGGTGGATGAGCTAGGGTTTAGATGAGAGAAGGTGGCAAGGAGTTTCTTGAACTAGATCTACAGCTAAAAGAATTCTCTCAGAGCTAATTATAGTTGAAGAGGTCTTCTTAAGAGCTCAACTACTTAGCTTAGTTAGCTTGTTGTTATACTAGTAGCTAGGTTTCAGTAGTTGAGCTAATTTAAGCCAATTTCAACCTGACTAAAGCTAGGTTTAGTTGGAACTGCCACTGATGAGAACTCCTGAGCTAGCTTAGCTAGAAAGTAGACAAACAGTAGCTAAGCTGGAGGGAGTTCAGTTGTCGTAAGCTTAGTGGAGTTGGGTAGAGTGGGACCTAAGCTGAGGTGAACTTCTGTCAACAAAGTTGAGCTAGCTAGAGCTCCCAGTGAGTTGATTGGAGCAAAGATGAGCTAGACTCATCTAAATTTAGGTCGATTTGACCTGAGTTGTGGTGGTTTTGGCTAAGTTGGGCTACCTTGAGCTGACATCAAGCTAAGATGAGCTGAATGGAGCATGAGGGAGGTAAACCTAACTCATGTGGGCTGATAACCAGCTGGGATGAGCTGGATTTAACCAGGGTTCAATTGAAATGATTTTCCTTTTCACTTTCTAACTTCTTGAGTGCTAGAATTTTAAAGGTTTGATCACCTTCTTATCCTTAACACTCAAGTAAATATGTCAAAAATGCAAAAAGAATGCAATGCATGCTTAACCTAGATTGTGCCTAAATGCAACTCGAAACCCCATTTGCTGAGTTAAAAACCCAAGAGGTAGATTTATTTTAAGGCATAAGAGTAATGATAAGCTGGCGTTTATCAGTGTCTTATCTTTGATCGTTTTATCATTAAAGGTTGAAAAACCACTTATTTAAGATCGTTAGTAACAATCGCGAATGACCTCAACCAAAACCTATTCCCAGTGGGTGGGAAACATAATGATGGGTATTTTGCCAGCTATTTTCCTTATAACGGTCAAGAAAGGTTAATATTAGCAGCTATTGTGGAAGGATCGAAAATTTAATGATGCTAACAGTGCCTTTTCTACTAGTGGTACCACAAGCCCTCCCCTCCTTGAGGAGTATTTTGTCTCTCTAAGGAGACGGGAATTCGCCAAGTAAATACCAAACAAAAAACAAAATCAAGTTACAAAGAAACCTACACAGCCACAAAGTCAATTTAAACTATGCTACTATTGGCAAAGTGACTTCCATAAGATGGAAATGAGTAGGCATGATTGCGTAGCAATTCAGTGCTTGATGTAAACATATTTACACTACTTAAGATGTCTATTTATGCATGTTCTTAAGCATAGGATTGCATTTCATGATATAAATATTGCATTACATGCATCATCTTGCATTTAGAATACTTTGAATAAAATGGAGGTTAATTGTCTCCTTTTATGTGCTTCGATAGGGCAAATATTTTATCAGGGCCTCGGATCAAAGATCCAACCGTAAGGATGTGATCAGGGTGACGGTTGGAGTTCAACAACTCAAGATCGCCCTAATCAGGCATCCGTAGCATCAGATAGTGACCTGGGAACCCTAGAAGATCAAGGGCCAGGATGGTGTAAATCCACAATTCAAATGATAAATCCGACCGCATGGATGAATTTGGATCGACGATTGCAGCCCAACCACACAAAAATCGAGTCAATCCGACATCCGTGGCACCATCTACAACTTCCAGAAGATGGACGGCCAAGATAGCGCCACGTGGTGCCATCTCAGCCGCCCAAATGGCCGCTTGTGTCTTGTGAAAGCCCCGCGCCCGATCGCTCTCCACCGTTGGATCTTAATCCAACGGCTGTGGGGGCTCGCAATTAAAAGTGCCCGCTCAACCATCCGCACACCATAGCGCAGCGGTCGAGCGCGCTATAGCTAGCGTGGGGCGTGGGTTCGATCCGCTGCAAGGTGCTGGAGTGCACGATCAATTGAGGCGCATGGAGCGTCAGATGAAGATCGGATGGCCACGCGCGCCCGATAGCATTGACGCACGATTGGACGCACAATCGAACGCGCAATCAGACGCGCGGGGGGCGCGCTACGCAGCGGGAGCAGACGCGATTTAAGCCGTCTGATCTCGCGATTGGACGGCTGAAAAGCGGCGAACGTGCATGGCCGTTGAGCGTGCGAGCAGGCGAGGAGGTGCACTCGAGCTGGCCACTACGCCCACATTGGGGCTTTAGTGACGAATTTATCCGTCACTACAGACCCCTTATTTATTGTTTTGAAGTTGTGATGTCCATTTTGCCCCCACTCCTTACAACTATAAAAGGAGACCCCTTCCATACGAAATTCTCATCCCTTCTTTCTCCTCTCTACCCCTCCAAAGCTCAAAAGAAGCTTGTCCCACACCCGGGATGCTTCTTGCGAGATAAAGTCCAATTTTCGTTCCCCTTCGGAAGTGGATCCCGCGACGACGATGGCGTGCTACTCCATTCCCGTTCTTCTGCTTCGTCCTCCTTCATCCTGCTTCGTTCTCCTTTGTCCAGGCGTCATCCCGTCCGACTCGTCCTCCAAGCAATCGTCGAGGAGAACAACTTCTCTCTCCCATTCTTATTTACATCTTTTCTAGTGTAGAATTTTCTTGCTTTACAGTGTAATTGATTTTCTGCTTTCTAGTGTAACTTTTATAAACAAGTGAAATATTGAATGCATGTTCTCTTTCCCTCTCTCTCTCTCTCTTTCTCTCTCTTAGTTTGATAGCGCTATTGTAATTATATCGCCTTATAAAAAAATCCTAAAAAAATATATAATTGCGAATATAGATCAACATAGCCTCCCTGTGTTCGACCTGGAATTATTTTCGGTATAAATTTTATTTGTTGAACACGAATTCTTCGCTTTTTGAACTATAACGACAGGTTTTCCAAAACTAATCTCGTAAGCGTAGCGATTCGCAAAAAATACCGTACAACATTTTGGCGCCGTTGCTGGGGAGGCAACGATTTCCGATCTTTTCTTCGCATTTCTTGCACTTTATTTGTTTTCTAATTAGCTTTCTCTTGTGTCTATTGTTTTGCAGAGACCTCCATCAAGGAATCAACAAGCGGTAGACTGGAGTAAAGTGCAGTTGAAGACAACTGTAAGTGCTCCCCCATTCTTTCCCCCTCCATAGATTTCATTCGCCACATTAAATCCAAATCCCAATTAACCTAGGTGTTTTGCATAAATCCTAGGAATAGTTTGGTTGTTTGGATTTCCACTCACATTCATTCCACCCTCATTCATAAAAAAAAAAATAACAAAAAGATAATCTTGTGGGGTAATTTTCAACAAACATACAACACACACCCACATTCAAGGCACTTGATCAACTTGATTTGTTTTCTACTCAACCGGGTTCTGATCCGTGAAACCAGTACACACAAACATATAACAGAGTAGAAATTATTCTAGGTTAACCATTTTTGAGTGCCTAACTTAGTGGTGCATTTCAGGCCAATTGTTTGAGTTGATTGGACCGCACCACTTCAAATAAATAAACTCATCAAGTAGCTGCCAATTAGGTTCAACTCTTAGGGACTTACCAGGCACTCCACATTATTTTTAAACTTTAAAGGAAAACATCTTCACCTGTGCTTACAAAACCTAGTGTGCCAATGAAACCTATTTGAAAATACCTAAAGTTGAATCTTAAAAACTATTAAGCAAGATTTGAACCTTAAAATTCACCACATCAAAAATAATCTTGCTTGAAAACCATTGGTTGTGCACGCACACACAAATCAATCAATCATTATGGGCACAACCCATTTAAAGGGCCCATCACATTCCAAAGCACATTCAAACCTAGCCCTGAATAAAATAGAGTAGACGTTGGCCTTAAGTATTGAACTCTCTCTTCAGAACTCAGAACGAGATTATTTTCGATTAGTCTGTTTCTACTGTTCAATCTGATGTCTAGCCAGGGGAGCAGAGTCAAACGATCGTGGCTGGGGGGTACACTAGGAACTGGAGGCGCAAGCTGATGGAAGAACCTTCTCCCTAGTCCCTCCTTCTAACTGGTTGGATTGAACAGACAGAAGTAGATTAAATCGTTCCTTTATCTCAAGATGGGTTTTGAGAGTCTGTAGGTCTGTAGGCTAACCCATTTATGGACATGTTTGATTATTTGTATTGCAGGGCACCTTTCTTCCTCCCGACTCTCATGAATCCTTCCACATATTTCACACATTCCCGCTCTTTCCCTCCTACTATGAATTATCCTCAACATGACGATTATCCCAACTCGTATTGTAATCAACCATCAGTTAGTTGGGATAATTCGGATTGGGGATACAATTCCGGACCCCCGTGTTTAGGGTCTAACCCTGAACACTTTGATTCTGATTTCTATCCTTCTCAGAGCTACATCGATTATAG
Organism: Thalassia testudinum; assembly: GCA_037157565.1. NCBI lineage: Eukaryota > Viridiplantae > Streptophyta > Magnoliopsida > Alismatales > Hydrocharitaceae > Thalassia > Thalassia testudinum. The sequence goes on from JAZHRO010000063.1 coordinate 17,447,129, forward strand.
ATCATCTTCCTTTCATGCACAACCTAATACGATCTACAATCAAGAGGGATACACTGATCCTTGCCCATCCTCTGATTTCACTGCCTTTAGGTCATCACCATCTTTTCAACAATCTGAAATGACCTATTATCAGGAAGGGTATAACGAATCTCAATTCGTTAATTCCTCTGCATCGATGTCTAACCCACCCAACCCTGAACCAACTCATTTGGTTTAGGTTAATCAGGTTCAAGATAAGGTTCTGGCTAACTTGAGGAATATCATTCAATCTTTAGAAGTTCAGCCAACACCTTGCATTGAGAGATTGGAGCCCCTGATTGAAATGATTGATGATTTAAACAAGTCTTTGTTGGATTGGCTCCAAGATGTTAAGGATAAGAACCAGGGCGAGTTTCTACTTGGGAAATTAGCGAAATTGAGGATGAGATTTGTGGTTGCTTTGATTCAATCTTGGAATAATTCCCAGGATGAACCCTCTTCAGGAAAGCCAATGACAGAACCTACTCAGGAAACTGTTTGGGGGGACACGTGTTACGAAGTTGACTAGATTGAATTAAAACAACCAATTAAGGTTGATCTAATTTCTTCACCTGAGATCCCTAAGTCGGGTTACGAGGAAACGTATGTCTCCTTAGAGTAGAAAGTGACAAATGATTTTGGGACATACATTGATACGGATCCTGATGGTGAAGATTCAAGTTGCGAAGTCTCACGTGAGTTTTCTGAAAATGATTTCCGTGACACGATTGGGCCTGAGGAATCTGATAGATCAATTGATAGCCCAATAACTGAGGACACTGATCCTATTAGGGCACACATTACGGATCCAAAATCGCATTTTCTGGAGGAATTAGTTCAATGCCCTGATTATCTGTTACACCCTATTGATCTTATTGATGATTCTAATTCTAAGATAATTAGACCCAAGTCAATTTTGATTCTGCCACATCATTTAGACTTGGAGATTCAGATGGGATGATGAATATACAAGAGGTCCTGGAATTTGATAAGCTGAATGAGGAGAATAGGAGCTAGGAAGTTTTCATTTGGGAAGTCAATTTTGGAGGAAGTAGAAGATTGAGTCGAAAGGTTCCTTTTAAGCTGAAACCATCAAATCAGAACCCTTACGACATTTGTTTCGAGGATGTCAAACCCAAGCACACATTCAATGATTATCCTTTTGAGCTTCAATTCTCTGTAACCCGACTTTTTGGTCTTGGGTTTCATCCTCATAAATCGCAGCCCCGACCCCGCTTGCATTCTGATTTTAGGTTTTGGGTAATTTTTATCCAGAACCTAAGATATTCTCGATTATGGGGTGTGGGTCTGCACCATAATCTGGTCCACATCTGTGGACCTCTGTTGACAGGTCGGTGGATTATTCTATTTATTCTAATTCTGACCTGCACTTGTGAATTCTTCATTTCTTTTCCTTGTATAGTGTGCCTAGCTGAAGGCACTAAACTCAGCACATATACAGTTTTTCTTAGTTTTCATCTCGGAGCGGACCTGACATTCACGTAATTCAGGTGCTTTCTTTACTTTTCCACTCTGTTTTATGTCTTCTTAATACAATGAGGACATTGCATTAGATAGGCATGGGGGGGTGGATATTTATCCCTGAATTCATTCGTCATCTCCGTAGATTTGTTTTATTTTGATTAAAAAAAGAAAATCGAAATTAGGAAAGAGAATTTGGGTTTAAGAAAATTTTCAATCTTAAGAAAATTTTCTACATTAAGATCTGAACACAAAGACCCTTCAGGTCTTTGGACTTAATTAGCCTGTGTATCTACTAAAATGTTGATTTTTTTTTGAGTCCTTGCCATCTTAATTCTTTCATAATTGGAGTAAATAAGTTTGTGTGATAAGTACACAACTTACCAACCCGCCCTCTGATTTGAGGGAATTTTGAGTTTCAAGTATCTACACACTTTCTTTGCACTGACTCGTTGTTCGGCGATTCTAACGAAAATTGGGTAGCTAATGAACCTTCTAGGGTGATATGGCTAGCAAGTTATCGTGGGTAATAGCCCATAGGTAGGTTGTCCAGAGCCTAGTCACTGGACCTTTCTTAGTTTGCTGCCTTTAGGTAAATCTTAGACTAGGGAAGCCACCTACTTAAAAAAAAAGAAAAGAAAAGGAGAAAAGAACAAAAAGAAATAAGCCACACTTCGTCGCAGGAGTATGGCTGGCAAGTTGTCAGTGGTAACAGCTCATCGACCGGTTGTCCAGAACCCAGCTCAGAAAATGCACTAAAAATTCCCAAAACACTTAGGAAGAAACGGAGAAGTAGAATAAACTGGGGAGATATACACTGGATTCACCCATGTGTTGACCCTGTAAAAAAAATAATAATAATAAATAAAAAAATAAAAGTAGGGAGAAAGCTACCGGTTGTAAAGATACACTTTTAGGTAGAATTCTGGTTAGGTCACCTAGAGGCATAAAAACCTGAAGTCCGTTCTAACTGGCAGTCAACGAGTCTATCACAATCACAATAAGATGCTTAAAGCTTAGGGTTCTCATCAAATTTTGGGTGAGTTGAATGGCCGTAGAAAGCCACTCTTATACCCGAAAATTTGAAAATCCAAAAAAATTAGAAGAGAGAAAAAGAGAAAAAGAATTTTTTTTTTCTTTTAATAAGGCAAGGGCTTGAAGCGATCCGCATTTTGGCTGATACCCGGGCACTGTTGTGTCTATGAAAGTTCAGTTCCTAAGTAGACAATTTCTTAATGATTGAAAAATAACTCAAGTCCAAATAATCTAAACTAATTCTTTTATAAATAGCATATAGTTTTTGCTAGGGACTAGCAAAAGATAGGCATGGGGGTATGATGTAAACACATTTACACTACTTAAGATGTCTATTTATGCATGTTCTTAAGCATAGGATTGCATTTCTTGATATAAATATTGCATTACATGCATCATCTTACATTTAGAATACTTTGAATAAAATGGAGGTTAATTGTCTCCTTTTATGTGCTTGGATAGGGCAAATATTTTATCAGGGCCTCGAATCAAAGATCCAACCAAATGGATGTGATCAGGGCGACGATTGGAGTTCAACGACTCCAAGATCGCCCTAATCAGGCATCCGTAGCATCAAATAGTGACCTGGGAACCCTAGAAGATCAAGGGCCAGGATGGTGTAAATCCGCACTTCAGATGATAAATCCAACTGCACGAATGAATTCGGATCGACGATCGCAACCCAACGACACAAAAATCTAGTCAATCCGACATCCGTGGCACCATCAACAACTTCCAGAAGATGGACGGCCAAGATAGAGCCACGTGGTGCCATCTCAGCCGCCAAAATGGCCGCTTGTGTCTTGTGAAAGCCCTGCACCCGATCGCTCTCCGCCGTTGGATCTTAATCGAACGGCTGTGGGCGCTCACAATTAAAAGCACCCCCTCAACCATCCGCGCCCCAAAGCGCAGCAGTCGAGCGTGCTATCGCGAGCGCGGGGCGCGGGTTCGATCCGCGGCGAGGCGCTGGAGTGCGCGATCAATTGAGGCGCGTGGAGCGTCAGATGAAGATCGGATGGCCACGCGTGCCCGATAGCATCGACGAGCAATTGGACGCGCAATCGAACGTGCAATCTGACGCGTGGGGGGCGCGCTACGCAGCGGGCGCGGACGCGATTTAAGACGTCCGATCGGCGAACGTGCATGGCCGTTGAGTGCGCAAGCATGTGAGGAGGCGCACGCGAGCCGGCCACTACGCCCACGTTGGGGCTTTAGTGACGGATTTATCCATCACTAAAGACCCCTTATTTATTGTTTTGAAGTTATAATGTCCATTTTGCCCCCACTCCTTGCAACTATAAAAGGAGACCCCCTCCATACGAAATTCTCATCCCTTCTTTCTCCTCTCTACCCCTCCAAAGCTCAAAAGAAGCTTGTCCCACACCCGGGATGCTTCTTGCGAGATAAAGTCCAATTTTCGTTCCCCTTCGGAAGTGGATCCCGTGACGACGATGGCATGCTTCTCTGTTCCCATTCTTCTGCTTCATCCTCCTTCGTCCTACTTCATTCTCCTTCGTCCAGGCGTCGTCCCATCCGGCTCGTCCTCCAAGCAATCGTCGATGAGGATAACTTCTCCCTCCCATTCTTATTTACAGCTTTTCTAGTGTAGAATTTTCTTGCTTTATAGTGTAATTGATTTTCCGCTTTCTAGTGGAACTTTTATAAACAAGTGAAATATTGAATGCATGTTCTCTTTCCCTCTCTCTCTCTCTCTTTCTCTCTCTCTCTCTCTTAGTTTGATAGCACCATTGTAATTATATCGCCTTACTTATAAAAAACTCCTAAAAAAATATATAATTGCAAATATAGATCAACGTAGCCTCCCTATGCTCGACCCGAAATTATTTTCGGTATAAATTTTATTTGTTGAACACGAATTCTTCGCTTTTTGAACTACAATGATAGGTTTTCCGAAACAAATCTCGTAAGCATAGCGATTCGCGAAAAATACCATTCAACAGTGCTCTCAGATGTGAAGTCTAGAGCTTGGAGAGTAATTGATAGAATTTTCTACTCTTGATCTTTCACAATACAAGTACAATGGTGGAAAGAATTTTCTCAAGGTGTATCTTGATTGGACAACAATCATAGGACTTAAATGACTTAAATTAAGTTAGAACTTAGCATAATTGTAGTGTAATGCATGCATAAACAATATACATTGCATCTTTCTTGTTTTTTTTATATATGCATAAGATAATGTTATAATGTACTGATTAGTGCATTATTTGTATTATAGGTAATAAGAAGTTCAGGAAATGGCCTAAAGTTTGATCTGAAGAAAAGGAAGAAGCTGGATCTACAGTAGAGTAGGAGCAGAAGCCCTGAAATAAAGATAGAGGAAATAAAATAGAGATGAGGTATACTATTTGATGGGAATACCATCATGAGCCCTAACTAGCTCATTTTGACCTAAAGAAGAGAACAAAAGCTCCTATATAACCAACTGGAGGTCCTAATTCAATGAATAACTATTCTGAGAGAAAAGTAAGAAACAAGGGGTAAAACAACAATTTTACCATTGCAGTACAACAAAGAGTTTTCTCTTGAGCTAAACATAGGTCAAATGGTCCTAACAAGATAAAAAGTGGGTTGGTTCAAATAGAAAAGTGTTCATGGGAATTTTGAGAATTAAATGACTTCTTGTAATCCTAAAACAGACCGACTTGATTTAACAAGGTTCTAGTCAAAATAAAATTCACCTAAACCCTCTAAAAATCATAGAAAAATATTCTCTAGGGTTTAGAACCTCCAATTTGGCCCTTGAAACCTATTTTGAACTAAATAGGAGTCCAGGACAAATATTTGCCAAAATTAAGCTTCTATGTAAATTGCCCAGTCAAACGCGGCCAAACCCAAAATCCAATTTCATCATTGATTCCTTAGGTCCAAATTACATTTGTAGCAAAATTTGGACTTAAGAGGAATTCATCTTGACCCACTTTGCAAATAGGTTCAGCCCAATTACATTTCTACCCCTATCTTTCAAAAACCTCTACAGAAACCTCCTTGCTTCTTCTTCGTTCTTTGCAATTAGGTCCCTCCACCATTATAGCTGAGGAAATCCTACTCTGACGGGATTGCAAGGGCATGTTCTCCCTGATCTCTCAGAGAATCCCCTTCAAAATTGAAAGGGAGATTCTCTGAGAAATCTCCTCCAGTTTGAACCTAATTTGAGGCTCTGTTTGGTACCCAATCTCTCATGCGAACACATGAGAGATTTAGGTCTCTTTTGAGTTGCCATCTCCGACAAACTTTTCGTGCTTGGAAGCTTGGCTTCTAAGCACAAAACCATCCTCAGAGGCCTATTTAAGCAAACCCAAATCACCCTGCATCTCCCAAGCTTGGAATTGACCAAAGAAACCCCTCAAATTTGTCTCTCCCCCTCTGTCCAGTTGGCTCATCAAGCTCCGACGACTTCTCCCACTCTCCCTCGCCACCTAGCCACAATACTGGGGCAGGTTCCTTTTCCTCCCATTCGTCCGCGTCGCCCATACCCACCGATGCCTCTACATCCCCTTCTTCCTCATTGATCTCCCCCACTGAGTGCCTTCATCTCCAATGTCAGCAATATGCACAGATGCCATCCCAACACCTCCTTCGTCCCTTGAACTCCCAGCTAAGTTCCCACTCAACTCTACTTTCTTTCCACATTCATTCCACTTCAAATCAACCATTGACACCCGTCGCACTTTCATCTCCTTCATCACTGACCACCAACTCCAGCAAGGCCATCCCACCTCCACAGGCCACCAAAACCCTCGCCAACAAGCCCACAACCTCTACCTCACCTCACTGATTATTTCCCCTCACTTCACTCACCACGCCACGCACCCAAGCCACCCTTCTAACACATCCACACACACGGCCATAGGTTGCCCTAGGAACACGAACTCAGGCAGTCCCATGCCAAGCTGACCCCCGTTGTATACTCGCCGTGCTTCGGCGAAGTCTCCTAAGCATTCTGACATGGCTGTGAGGCTATTTGTGTGATTGCAGGTCTAGAGGGTCGCCGCCATTAACTAACGGGAAGGAGCTTGCTTGCAGTCTCTCTTTAGGTCTGCCTGCTCCAAGTTCATAGTCCCAGGTTGTGCGGGATACACTCGCGCACAACTCCAGGCAGCTAATTGGCATCAAAGGCTGAAGCCGCAGCTGCAATCAAATGAAGTTCCCTGCTGCAAACGGGCATGACAAAGGGTCGGAAGTTAGTCCCACAAGCTTTTGGTCACTCGCTCCTACATATGAGGAAAAGTTGCATAGGCCTTATCACCTCAGTTACCATGGGGAGAGGTCCCACTCACCATTCACTGGCCTTGTCCATGACCTTGCCTCCTCGGACCTGGCTTGTTCTGACCTAACCTAGCACACCTAGCCCACAATCTCACGCTGGTAGGCCTGGTCCCGGGTGCGTACCCTACCCGATTACCCGAGAAGGTGGCTATAGGGGAGGGAACCTAAGAGAGAAAGAGGAGAAGAGAGCACGCGTGGGTAGGGGTTGGTTTCTCTTTGCTAGGGAAGAAGGAGGAGGCCAAAGGGGAAGCTATGGAAGGAGAAAGGCTAAGGCAGAAGAAGGAGCTTAAGGCTAAGGCAAGGAAGGTAGAGAAAGAAAATAGAAAGAAGAAGCTAGGGAAGGAGAAGACAAGGCTGAAGAGGATGGAGTTGAAGAGCTGAAGAAGACAAAGGAGGGACTGAAGGCAGAAGAAGCTGAATGAAGAAGAAGGCCAAAGCTTAAGACAGAGAAAAATGAAACAAAGAAAAAGGCTAAGGCGAGAAATAAGAAGAAGAGAAAGAAAGAAGAAGAAAGAAAGTAGCCGGCAGAGACAGAGAAGAGAAGAGAAAGAGAAAAAAGAAGATCAAGCACGTAGCATCCATATTTTAGGGCATCTGATCCACAAATTAGACATCCAATTTTGTACTTATTCACATTTATTGATTTCTTTAATATCCTGTTCTTACATTTATCTTTTTTGCATTATAACAATGATTTTTATTGCATATTATATTCAAATTCTCAAGTTGTTACCTTAATTTCTAAACCCTAATTTACTCCCTATGTTTGATCTTGGACTTAAACTTTGAGTAATAAAATCTATTTGTTTTCAAAGCAATTTCGACTATATTACAACGCTTTATTTTAAAACTCGATTTTGCCTTGTTAACATTTTGGCACCGTAGTCAGGGAGCAATGGGGGATTTAGAAATCTGGATTACAATTGCTGATTTGGTACTAACTTGATATATCTCTTTTGTTGTCATTGTTTCAGGGGAAAAGATTCAAGGGAAGACGACCGCATAGCAAACATGCCCGGGGCAAGTAATTTCTAATTAGTCCCTTTCTCTTAAGCCCCTCAGTCTGAAAAAGAAAAAACAAGATAAAATCAATTAGGGCTACATGCTTTCCATCTCTAGCTAATTCGCCAAAGTTTCCTGATTTGATTTCAACAACAAATACTGATTTGTGCACCCGTTTAAGGTAACTAGGGCTACCACCTTCTTGATTGAGCCCTAGATACCATATTTTGAGAACTAAATTGGACCAAAATTAGAGCCAAATTAAGGATTTCAATTTATGGTTTTAGAGACACACCTTCATAAGTAAGAATCAACTCTCCAAAAGGAGGTGTGCCTAAGCCTTGGTTGAAAAGAATTATTCAATAAAATCCTAAAAATTCAGGCTCTTAATCTCACTTGAATTTTAAAAAAAAGGACATAAAACTTCTCAAAGGACAAATAGGTGTAGTTGACTCCCTTGTTGGGTCAACCAACCTTGAAATTAGGTCACTTTTACACTCAATACATTTAAAGTTCAAGTGGAATCTTAAGCACCTTTGCTCTTAATTAAAACTGGTGGACTTAAGAGGTCAAAGTCCCCATTCTGGTCTACTTGGAACATCAGTGGCAAGAGAGGTCGGGTGGGGAAAACCTATAACTCGTGGGGACGCTCTACCATGTAGGGGCCTTTGTGGGACTCTACCTCTTCGGCTGCCCATGTATTTCTCAGGTGGACGGCTTTCTGACTAAGGGGTATCATCTGCCCCGAACCTCTATTGTCATCCAAATTTTTCGGTGTCTTGATTTGATCCAGCACATTCTACTCTCATCGAAACCATCGGTGCAAGTTCGTTAGGAGGTTCTTAAGACCATCCATGAGACCTCCTTTAGTGATTCACTCCCACCAAAGCCAGGCCTTGACTTCGTGTTTGTGTAGCAACCTCACCACATAGACATCTCCTCTGATTCATCTGAACCAAATTCTCCTTCTTCCATCATCAAGGCACAACCAGAAGAGGAGAATAACCTTGAGAACCAACTTCAGCGCCTTAAAACCTGCTGCAGTGTCCTATGATGCGAGATCACTACAATCTCGCTGCGGTGGCGATCGAACCTCGAGTCCAAATCCCAGCTGGAGGTCCTAATGCTGAACTCAAGCCTAACATGATTCATGCCATTCCAAAGTTTCATGGGCTTAATTCCGAAGATCCCTTCGAGCACATCAAACAACTCAAACATCTGGCCCAAACCTTCATGTTAGATGTCCAAGATCGGGATATTCTTCTTTTGTGGATATTCTTCCCTCTCATGGACAAAGCAGCTCATTGGTATTAGACTCAAACGCGTCCAATCAACACATGGGTTGACCTACAATTTGAATTCTTGGAAAAGTTCTTCCAAGTTGGTCGGACGAACGCCTTACGACACCAGATCAAACACTTCACCAAGCAAACTAGAGAACCTCTTCATGAAGCATGGGACCATTTCCTGGACCTCATGTGGAAGTGCCCCCATCACAGAGTTCCTAATGGGAACAAGTCCAGTCTTTTTACCATGGACTCTATGAAGACATCCGCTTACTCATCAGTGCAACCTACGGAGGAAATATCATGGGTCAACATGAAGACACTGTATGGTAGATTCTTGAGAATATGTGTGAGAACTCCATCAATAATGACTCCATGGGCTTATTCGATCGGACGAATGCCCGCACATCGATGAATCAAGGGAGCACACGAGGTGCAGGGCCTGTTTGCATTCGTCGACTTGGAATTGATGGCCAGTCGTTGGACAAGGTCTTTATCATTGAGAAGAAGGTGGACGAGTTGACTCGACATCTGCAGCGAGTCACCTCTATGCAAAACCCGTTTGCGCAGTTGCCTTTTTAGAGGAAAGCTATGCATAACATCTATCACCGATCTTCTCAGGGGATGGACCCGTATCCACCCCCATCTGACTCTAGGACTGGAGGAAACTCTGATCTGACCGACTCCAATTAGGGAAACTCTGAACCCTCATACTCTAACTTTCCTAAGGTTCCTTAGACCTGCGCGGACCTCAACGCAATCTAGAATGACCCATTTTCTAATACCTATTACCCTGGATGGCGGAATCATCCCAATTTCCTGTGGGTGGGAAATAAATAGAATCAAAGACCACCATATCAACCCCGTCCACAATCTCTTCGTCCATATCAGCTGCCTTAGCCTTGGCCAAGCCCTACCTATCAATCTGGGCCAACATAAACAGATCAAATGACTCTTATCCTTCAAACTTTGGTTGACATTCAGAAGATGAATGCGGCTATGCAGAAACAGCACAAGGATGATATCACAGAGGTTCAAAATCAACTTGCTCAGATGGAAAATTCCCGCCAATCTGGTACACTCCCTTCGCAACGTCTACCGAATCCGAATAATGTGTCGAACAAGAGGCACGTTATGAACCCAAATTCGGACTAAGCCCACATGATTTATCTGGACCCTTCTGTTCCATCACCCGACAAGATGGAAGCTTTGACATCGTATGCTGGATTTCAGTAGCAGCCATCTATTTTACCAACTCCAAAGCAAAACAAGGTAGGACTAAATTCTGTTACAACCCGTAGTGGAAAAGCAACACAAGACCCACCTTATCCAAGCCACTTTCACCCTAGTAGCAACCCAAACCCTAGGATAGTTATCCAAGACAACCCTGTCTCAGATCAAGAACCTGGACCTATTCTAGAGGAACCATCCAAGGTTCCATTTCTCGATGCCTTGACCAAGGGATAGAAGACAAACAAACTCGTGGCTCCTGAGGAGGATCAGGTCAAGCTCTTTGAAGAAGTCCATATAAACATCCCCTTGATGGATGCAATCCGCCAAGTAGCAGCTTATGCATGATTCCTAAAAGACATGTGTACACCTATGCGTAAGCCGCGAACTAAAAGTGGGACTCCAATCGCACTATCAGAGCAAGCCAACTTTGTAATTTTGAGTAAACTCCCACCTAAGGCAAAAGACCCAGGCACTCCCCTGATTTCCTATACCATTGGTGATACCCAATTTGGCAGAGCTTTATTGGATCTAGGAGCCTCCATAAACCTAATACCTACTTCCCTACTTGACCATCTCATGGAATCTGAGCTCAAACCAACAAAGGTGACATTATAGTTGGCTGACCAATCTATTAAGTCACCTAAAGGAGTTCTAGACGATGTCATTGTTAGGGTGCGGGATTTCTATTTCCCGATGGACTTTGTAGTCTTGGATATGGATGCTTCAGAAAACCCTAGGGATACACCAATTATACTTGGGAGACCCTTTTTGGCCACTGCTAGGGACAATATAAATTGTGAGGAGGGCCAAATTAAACTAAAATTCTGGAACCAAACACTAAAGATTGACATCTTTAAGGCCCAACAAGGGATTAATTGTGGTGTTATACAACAGATATGTGATTTCAAGGCTGTGATTAAGGATCCATATATTAAGGAAAACCTGACAACTTCTAATCAACCACAAGAAGATCAAAACCAACGATCTGAGGAGTCTGAACCTGACCTAGATACACCCATAACTCCTTCCCTTGCTCCTAATGCACACCTCAAACAGCCCACTGCTACTAATAACCCTATTCTGGAACTCAAGCCTCTTCCCGACCATCTAAAGTACATCCTTTTGGGTTCCAATCAGATGTTTCCTCTGATTATCAACTCCAGACTCACACCAGACCAGGAATCCCATCTGATTACTGTTCTCCAGTAACATTGTAGAGCCATTGGATGGACTCTCGATGATTTGACTGGTATCAGCCGCTCTTACTGCACACACCATATCTACACCGAAGAGGTCACATGACCTTAACGTGAATTGCAGAGATGTTTGAATCCTAATCTGTAGGAGGTCCTGAAAAAGGAGATCATCATGTGTTTAGATGTATGGATCATCTACCCGATTTCCTGTAGACGGTGGGTGAGTCCAATCCAGGTTGTGCCTAAAAGAGCAGGACTCACCCTGATCACGACTGAAATTTGAGAAATCATACCGACCTGTGTGGGGAATTCATAGAGAGTCTGCATTGATTATAGAAGACTCAACTCCTCCACCAAGAAGGATCATTTCCCACTACTGTTTATTGTTTAGATCCTTGAGAAACTAGCGGCAAATAGGTTCTTCTGCTTTCTGGATGGTTACTCCGGTTATAACCAGTTGACAATCCATCCTGAGGACCAAGAAAAGACCACTTTCACCTGCCCCTTCTAGACATACGCATTCCGAAGGATGCTATTCAGTCTCTGCAATGCACCCGCTACTTTTCAACGGTGCATGCTTGCCATATTCTCAGGTATGGTAGGTGATTATCTGGAAGTCTTCATTAATGACTTTTTAGTATTTGGAGAATCATTTGATGATTGCCTCCTGCACATGGTCCAAATCCTCAGGTGGTGCATTGACGTTAATCTGGTTCTTTCCTGGGGAAAGAGCCATTTCATGGTGCCTGAAGGAATTGTCCTGGGACATCTCATATCAGAAAAAGGCATCCAGGTCGATCGAGCTAAGGTGACTTGATTTCCAAACTCCCTGTGCCTAGCTTGACTAAGGACATCTGATCTTTTCTGGGGCACATCTGTTTTTACCGTTGATTCATTCCAGATTTCTCAAAGATTGCATGCCCCCTGACCACTCTGCTTTCCAAGGATGTACCTTTCAAAATTTTCAAGGATTACAGTCAAGCATTTGAAATCCTCTGTGATCGAGTTACCCGAGCTCCGATCCTACAGTCCCCTAATTGGTCTCAACCCTTTGAGATCATGTGTGATGCATCTGATTTCACTGTAGGAGCGGTACTTGGGTAGAAAATTGATGGGAAACCCGTGGTCATCTACTATGCTAGCAGAACACTTGACGAGGCTCAACATAACTACACGGTTTTGGAGAAAGAGATGCTAGCCATAGTATTTGCCTTGGAAAAATTCAGATCTTATATCCTGGACTCCCATGTTATCATTTACTCAAATCACACTACTATGACGCATCTCCTTGTGAAGAAGGATGCAAAACCTCTATTAATCCACTGGATCTTGCTATTGCAAGAGTTTGACCTCGTGATTTGCAACAAAGCGAGAAAATAGAACGCGGTAGTTGATCACTTGTCCCACCATCCTTCTAAGATCATCGACCCTTCCAAATCCATCAAGAAACATTTTCCTGATGAGCACCTCCTAACTATCAATACAAGGCTTCCATGGTTTGTTGATATAGTAAACTATCTGGCATCACATCAGATCCCGTTCGATTGGCCGAAGGCCAAGAAGGACAAATTGCTTTCCGATGCCAAGTATTACTTCTGGGAAGACCCATATCTTTTCCGCATCGGTGCTGATCAAATCATTCGACGATGTATCGCGGAAGCTGAAATTCAGGACATATTCTCCTTCTGCCATGACCAGGCATGTAGTGGACATTTCTCAGGTCATAAAACCACAACAAAAATCCTCCAGTGTGGCTTCTATCGGCCCATGATCTTCAAAGACGCGAACAATCACTACATGGCATGCACTCATTTCCAGGCCTTAGGCAACATGAGCCATCGTGATATGATGCCCGTACAGCCGATTCTCGTATGAGAAATCTTCGATGTGTGGGGGATTGATTTTATGGGACCTTTCCTATTTCAGACAGCTTCGAGTACATTCTACTCGCTGTTAACTACATGTCCAAGTGGATCGAAGCCATTCAAACTCGAACCAATGGTCATAAGGTGGTTATCAAATTCATTCATCAGAACATCTTTTCGCGGTTTGGGATTCCACGTGCTATAGTCTCTGATGGAGGGACCCATTTCACTAATGCTCGGTTCAGGTCACTGATGGCCGAATACAGGGTGTCGTACCAAATGTCTACTCCTTACCACCCCCAAACTAATGATCTAGCTGAGCTATCAAATCGGGAGATCAGGAAAATCCTCCAGGTTACTGCTCTACCTGATAGGAAAGATTGTTCATCCCGACTTCCGGAAGCTTTGTGGGCTTATAGGACCACCCACAAAGCACAATTAGGTATGTCACCCTTCAGATTGGTGTATGGGAAGGCATGTCACCTCCCCATTGAATTGGAGCATAAAGCCTATTGGGCAGTACGGAATAGAAACCTAGATCTTTCTAAGGTAGGAACCCACAGAAAGCTTCAAATGAGCGAGATCGATGAATTACGCCACACGTGTATGAGAACTTGCGAATTTACAAAGAGTAGGTTAAGGCCTTTCACAACAGGCACATATCCAAAAACATCTTCCACCCTGGTCAAAAAGCCCTACTCTTTAATGCCAAGCTTAAACTGTTCCCAGGAAAACTACAATCAATATGGATCGAACCTTACCTTGTCCGACGAATCTTCGAAATTGGAGCCATCGAGATCAGTCCACTCAGCCACGATTCAGAACCTTTCATCGTGAATGGTTAGCGACTCAAACTGTTCATTGACTTGACCAATACAAATTTGGTTGAGGTATCCTTTACCCTCCATTCTCCCTGAGCTCATTGCGCCCAGCCGATAGGGTGAAACTCAGCACTTAACAGGAGGCAACCCATCATTTTTGAAAAAAACCTGAAACCTTTCTTGACACTCCTACACTGAATTCATATTGCACTTTAGGGTTCATCCACTAGAACAACCAACCCCACCTCAGGTACCCGTAGCTGAGTTTTGAAATCGTTCGTAACAGTCAGGTCGACCCGTTCACCCACCCAAAAGTTGTTCTAATAAGTGATCTAAACCGAACTTCAACCCACCTAATTTACAATAAGGACATTGCAAATCGTATGCATGGGGGGGTATGAAAGTGCAAAATACAGTGAGAAATCATCTCACAGGAAAAGGTTTCAGCAAAAAAATCACATATCACAGAAACACCAAAATAGATGAAAGAATTCTTGAAAAATAACAAAAAAATTCTGAGTGAAGAGAAAATTTTGAGTCCATACAAATCATGGGGAGAAAAAGGAGAAAAGTGAAAAATGTCAAAAAGGAGCACAAAATGAAAAGAAAAAGAAGAGATAGTCATTAGTAAGAAATTAAGGGATTAACTAAGTTCTAGACCATATCAAGATAAAGAAAATGAAAGGAAAAAAAGTGCTAGTGAGACACAAAAGAGATTAGTAGGAATGCTGATCTTAGGCCTCTTGGGCTAGACTCCTAGGCTTAAAAATTCAAGTATCCACTAAGATCTGAATAATTCAAGAGGTTGGGGAAAATGTGAAGCCTAAGTATTGGATCTATGGCTTAGGGAGTATTCGGCCTCGTTAACTAACCTCTGGTTTGCCGGACTCGGCAACCTTAGCACCCCAATCCACACACAGTCTGGCTTAGTGCGCATAAGTATCAAAATCACACAAAAGCGATTAATTGCTCTGAAAAAGTTGCCTAAATTAGGAGCGGTCGGTCAACATAAGTTGATTTGGACGAGTTCCTAGCACAGAGAGGCAGGAAATTCCCCTTGAAGTTATGTAATAACATATCATCTCCTCGGTGCTTCTCTCATAGGATATTTACATATCATACTAGGCGCATGTAAGCACCCTTTGTTAGTCCAGATGCCATGGGCGAGATTATCAAGAAATGTCGATTGCTAGGGTCTGGATTTAGCTACAGAACACCATGGGTGGGATTACCTCAAAATCTCAAAAGCCAGGGTTCTAGGGGTTTCCATGGGCAGTGCTATCACGAAGCATCGATTGCCAGAGAACCCACGAGGATTTATGATGGGGACTAGGAATCTGATACAAATCATGTTGAGAAGCCAATCCAAAGCTAGAAACTCTCCAAATAAAGAAAATCGTCAGTCTCTCTCTTACAAAAAAATGCATTTCAAACTAAATCGAGGCTAAAATATGTATAAGCACGGGTGCTTTAACCGCGAAGTCCAACGAACCTTAGGTTAGTTCCTATGGGCCCTCTAGACCTTCGCAGCGGACTGAGGCTAGAGCTAGTCAGGTCCGGATCTTCGTTGGTACTTGAGTACCTCTAGGCCTACTATCAGCATTCTAACCTAATCAAAAATAAAAAGGTACTCATCATAATTTCTGAACATCAAGGAACTCATGGTCAAGAATCGAAGCTAAAACCTTAAAATTTTACTAAGGGACTAGAAAAAGCTAGGCATGGGGGTATGATGGGAACACCATCATGATCCCTAACTATCTCATTTTGACCCAAAGAAGAGAAGAAAAGCTCCTACATAACAAACTCGAGGTCCTAATTCAATGAATAACCGTTCTGAGAGAAAAGAGGAAATAAGGGGTAAAATTGCAATTTTACCATTGCAGTACAACAATGGGATTTCTCATGAGCTAAACACAAGTCAAATGGTCTTAACAAGATAAAAACTGGGTTTGTTGAAACATAAAAGGGTTCATGTGAATTTTGAGAAGTAAATTACTTCTTGTAACCCAAAAATAGACCCACTTGATTTAACAAGGTTCTGGTTAGGATAAAATTCACTTAAACCATCTCAAAATTATATAAAATTATTCTCTACGGTTTAGAACCTTCAATTTGGCCCTTGAAACCTATTTTGACCTAAATAGGGGTCTCAAATAAATATTTACCCTAAATTGGGCTTTTTCATAAATTGCCTAGTCAAACGTGGTCAAACCCAAAATCCAACCTCACCATTGGATTACTTAGGTCCAAATTAGTCTTGTACAAAAATTTGGATCTAAGAGGAATTCATCTTGACCCACGTTGCAAATAGATCTAGCCCAATTACATTTCTAACCCTATCTTTCGAAAACCTCTGCAGAAAACCTCTAGCTTCTTCGTACTTTGCAATCACGTCCCTCCGCCATTATAGCGGAGGGAATCCTACTCCGGTGAGATTGCAAGGGCACGTTCTCCCTAATCTCTCCGAGAATCCCCTCCAAAATTAAAAGGGAGATTCTTTGAGAAATCTCCTCCAGTGTGAACCTAATTTGAGGCTCTATTTAGTACCCAATCTCTCATGCGAACACATGAGAGATTCGGGTCACTTTCGAGTTGTCATCTCTGGTGAACTTGCCATGCTAGGAAGCTTGGCTTCCAAGCACAAAACAATCCTCAGAGGCCTATTTAATCAAACCCAAATCACCCCGCATCTCCCAAGCTTGAAATCGACCGAAAAAACCCCTAAAATTCGTCTCTCCCCCTCCAGCTAGTTTTCTCATCAAGCTCAGGTGACTTCCCCCACTCTCCCTCGTCGCCAAGCCATAATACTGGTGGCAATTTCCTCTTCCAGCTGATGCCTCTACATCCCCTTCTTCCTCGCCGATCTACCCCATTGAGCACCTTCGTCTCCGGCATCGGCAATATGCACAGATGCCATCCCAATGCCCCCTTCGTCCCTTGAACTCCCAGCTTAGTTCCCACTCACCTCTACTTTCTTTCTGCATTCATTCCACTTCAGATAGACCACTGACGCCTATCGCACCTTCATCTCCTTTATCACAGACCACCAACTCCGCCGAGGCCATCCCACCTCCGTAGGCCACCAAAGTCCTCGCCAACAAGCCCACAACCTCTGCCTCACCTCACTTAGCATTTCCCCTCACTTCACTCATCGTGCCACACACCCAAACCACCCCCTGAACACACCCACACACACGGCCACAGGTTGCCCTAGGCTCCTGCACTAAGGCAATCCCATGCAAAGCCAACCCCTGTAGTATACTGGTCAAGCCTCGGCAAAGCCTCCTGAGCATTCCAACATGGCCACGAGGCCGTTTGCATGATTGTAGGTTCCGAGGGTCACCGCCATTGATGAACAGCAAGGAGCTTGATTTCAAGCTCTCTTCAAGTCTGCCGACTCCAGGTTCATAGTCCCAGGTTGTGCGGGATACGCTCGCACACAACTCCAGGTAGCTAATTATCATCAAAGGCTGAAGCCGAAGCTGCAATCGAATGAAGTTCCCTGCTGCAGATGCACGTGACAGAGGGTGGGAGGTTAGTCCCACATCGGAAGCTTTTGGTCACCCGCACTTGCATAAGAGGAAAAGTTGCATAGGCTTTAACACCTCAGTTACCATGGGGTGAGGTCCCACTCACCCTTCACCGGCCTCATCCATGACCTTGCCTTAGCAGACCTGGCTTGATCCACCCCGACCCAGCACACTTCGCCCACCACTGCACGTTGGTGGGCTTGGTCTGGGGCGCGTATTCGATACAATTACGAGAGAAGGTGGCCGTGGGAGAGTGAACCTAAGAGTGAAAGAGGAGAAGAGAGCACACGTGGGTACGGGTAGGTTTTGCCCTACCAGGGAAGAAGAAGGAGGAGACTAAAGAGGAAGCAAAGCAAGGAGAAAGGCAAAGGCAGAAGAGGAAGGAGCTGAAGGCTTAGGCAAGGAAGGCTAAGAAAGAAAAGAGAAAGAAGAAGCTAAGAAGGAGAAGACATGGCTGAAGAGGAAGGAGCTAAAGAGCTGAAGAAGATAGAGAAGGAAGGACTGAAGGCGGAAGAAGAAGAAGCTAAAATAAGAAGAAGGCAAAAGCTCGAGACAGAGAAAAAGGAAAGGAAGAAAAAGGCTAAGGAAAGAAATTAGAAGAAGAGAAAGAAAGAAGAAGAATGGAAGCAGTCACCAGGGACAGAGAAGAGAAGAGAAAGAGAAAAAAGAAGATCAAACACAGTAGCATCCATATTTATGGCGTCTGATTCACAAATCAGATGTCCAATTTTGTGCTTATTCGCATTTATTGATTTCTTTAATATCCTGTGCTTACATTTATCTTTTTGCACTATAACATTTATTTTTATTGCATATTATATTCAAATTCTGAAGTTGTGATCATGATTTCTAAACCCTAATTTGCTCCCTATGTTCGACCTCAGACTTAAACTTCGAGTAATAAAATTTATTTATTTTCAAAGAGATTTCAACTATATTGCAATGCTTTATTTTAAAACTCGATTTCACCTTGTTAACACTATTGTACTAAGTGGAATTTTAATTGTACACTTAAATTATGAAGAACATAAGACCTTTCCTAGCCTTAGAATAGACCTAGAGACCCTCCTAAACCCTAGCTACCCCTAGATTAGACCACCTTTTACAAGGATACCTAAAAATCCTCATTCCAGCCCTTATCTGGGCGTCTAGGTAGGTTGCTGGATGTCCTGAGCCCTTAGACACAACCCACAAACCTAGAACCTAATTCTGCTAGAAAATTGGACATCTAGACAAGGTGTCAGATGTCCAATTTCTATAGAATGCCAAGACAGAACCTAAACTCCTCCCTGAGTCAACTTTGGATGCCCAATCCAGAGTTTTGGACTTTTGATTTTGATGTATAAGTCGTCTGATTGATAAATCAGACATCTGGAACCCTTCTCGAATCGATGATTTTCAAATCAAGCTTGGATCTTGATTTCCTAAGCCCCTAAACCTAATTCTACACCGTATAGAACCTAAATTAAGTTGCCCTAGGCCTATTACACTACCCGAAGACCCTCCTAAGAACCTAATTAGGTTATCACTAAGCCTAATTGACTTGAATCTAAGTCAATCACACTCACCTAGTCAATTGGACTCGTAGAGTGCAATTGAGCTCAGATCTCAACTAACACAAGTCTAATTGGACTCAACGAAATCACAAATGGCTCAAGCCTTGCCAAATTGGATATTTTCTCTCCCAATTAGACATACATTCACTCAATTAAACTTATGATAAGTTTAATTGCACATTTACTTTAGTATTAGGGTTTATAACCTTAATTCTAGGGTCATACCTAAACCTAATCACCTAGACCTGTATGACTCGACTTAGACCACTCACACACACCTCCATAGTCACGCAGACACACACACATAGCCACCCACTCTAGAGTTTTCTTGAGCCTTCCCTAACTGGCATCACATTGAGTTGCCAAAAATAGCAACCAAAGTGGTCCACTCTTAGATCCACAATTTGTGGATCTATGAAGGCCCTCTCAAGACCATGTGGACGACCACCTAATGGTCTTTCTAGAGTCGTCTATAGTTTTCTAGAGAGACCATGTGATGGATACACAAGAGTCTATTTAAAGACCCTCTTGGACGGCCATGCACCAAATCTACCCTTTAGTCTCCATTCCATGTGCACACCTCCATCCACGAGCTCCATCATCTCCACCACTTCTACCTCATGTCCAAGGCAAGAGCAACTCTCCTCCACCTCTCAAGAAGCTGCCCTACGCACCATTGGCTGTCCCTCTCTTCCCTCATACCACCTCAAGCCACACAAGCCATTGGGGACCACCTCCAATCCCTTAATTTCTAGTAGCTAGTTAGATGTTCTTCCTAATTTAGTTTTTGTGTCATTTTACTGCTTAGAAGTGTAGCGATCCTATACTTGAATGATGCATGCATAATCTTCCATAGTTCCACGCATGCATCCATTTTCTACTAGCTAGAATTCATTCTTTAATCATTCATGTACAAGCTTTCCTCTATCTATGATTGTAATGGTGACATACTTTCAGCAATGAAAGTATCATTTTGTCTATCTCTATCATCAGTTGCCTAATTTAATTTCCTATCATATTGCAACTAAAATGTCTATCCCCGAAGACTTTAATGAATTAGCGATCGATACGTTTTCCACTAGTCATCATCGCATTATCAAGGTCGTGCGCACACCAACCCAAATTTTCACATTCGTGATATATTTAACGCATGCACATGTTTTTCACGTAACTTAATTTTAATGCACGGTACAATCCATGCATTCAAAGAAATGTGAAAATATGGGTTCGTGATCGAAAAATATGCAGGCACATTCTTAGAAATCGTAGTATAGTTTGAAGCAAGTAGTGAAGAAAAGAATAAAAAATCAATGTCATTTTTCTAAACGACTCCCTGAGATCAACTGGGACTCACCGTCTCATTAACTTAATTTTTGTTGAGTAGTATTTCACAACTATACTACGATGTTTTTCTATCAAATATGCAACTTATGATCACAACAATGGTGGTGTTGCTGGGGAGGCAACGTGATTTTGATTTTTTATTTCTGTGAGCTTAACATTGACAAATTTGCTTATGCTTGCATTTTGATGTGTAGGAACATGAAGAGTGGAATGTATGCATGCATCAGATGTAGGTAAAGAAAAAAATTAGATACACTTCCCTATCTTAGCTTAGGTTTCCCTTTCTAATCTTTAGGTAGAATTTGATTGTTAAAAAAAATCTGCATATTTTAAAAAAAAATTAGGTTTTTGATTTAGGGTTCTTTAAAATCTTCGGTTAAAGTTTTTTTATAAAAAAAAAGTGGTGAAAAAACATTTGAAGAAGTTTGAAAAAGGTTTTGAAAAAAAATTTCAAAGAAAAAAATTTGCTTTGGTAAAAAGGATTCAATTTTGAATTTCAAACCTTCCATAAGCCCTTTCACCATCCCTTAAAATTCAATGAGTCTGCATTTCTAATTTAAAAAATCGATTAGTGAATATTTATTAGCCTAAAAATTCTAAAATTTTGGTACAACCTTTATTTTGAAACCAGCTTTCAAACAACATTGTTCATTTGAAAAAAATTGAATTGTGGAATTTCAAAAAATTTACAAATTTCAAGGGGTCATACTAACTTAGATTTGAAAATTTTGAATTTCAAAAAGTGATTCTGAATAGTACTTGAATCAGATTTGATCAAAAATGGTGGAGTTTGAGAGGCTACCAAACTAACTTTCATTTCCATATTTTCCCTAAATTTTTGGAGTTCATTTAATACTATCTCAAATTGAAGAACTAACAAAGGGTCAAAATTCCATTGTTGACCCCATGATAATAAAAAATTCACATTTATTTGGTTCAAATGGTAAAAATTGTAAGAAAATACTCTTTGGAAAGCTAACTGAAAAAGGAAACAACCTCTCAAATTTCAAATCAATTGGATTCAAATTATGATATAGAGAATAATTTTAATCTGAATATTGGTCTGCTGAACAATCAGAATTACATGAACCCTAGGACTTAACTTTTAGCATTACATTCTAGAGACAACATTGGGCCAACCTAGACTTAATAAATTTTACCTGCTAGCTGGTGAGCTTGTTCACCTTGTGGACCACTTACCAAAAACCCCATTTGAAGAAAAAGGTTAAGGGAAAATTGCACAAAACACATTAATTAACCTGAATTCATTGTCATACTATTGGGTCATCACAACAACCTTAGTCAAACCTTAGCTAAATCTGTAGGGCAGTATCAAGTGATCGCGGCTCAAGGATATAAAGGAACCAGAGGCGAAAGCCAAATGAAGAAGTTTCCCCATAGTCCCCTCGTCGAGATTGGTTGGGTTAGCTTGGGGGGTTAGGATTACTTGTACATGGTTGTACGATGAATTTTTCTTCATCAATTAGAATCTTAATGAAAAATTCGGTCACCTGACCTTAAGGACCAGTTGATTGACAAGGACATAGCCTTGTCTGGCTTGGCTACACCAACATAGGGGTTGGTTGTTGTATTCAAGGAAGGAGGTTACTTAGACCTCAACTGGTTGGATCTTGGGAACCAATCCCAAGGAGGTAAAGGCGATTTGTCACATCACCTAGACCATCTTCTCACCCTTATTCTTCTACTCTTTTAGTCGAGATGGATAAGCATTGACCAGGACCTGGTTAGGATCCAGCAAATTTGGACCCGATGACTCATCTAAAAGGCTGGGTCATTGAATTAGAACAACATTGGGAACCAAACCCAAGGTGGCGAAGATGACTTTTCACTTTGCTCGATCTTTCCTCTCGAGTTGCTGAAATGGTTAACCCATATCCTGCCCCTGGTCAGTATGACCAATACCAATTGGCCCCGCAAAGGATCCCATCTTATGTCCCGAGGTATGAATTTCATACTTTTGCATCTCACCAATGGAACATTGGTAGACCTAACTCACCTCCTGGAACCCCAAATGAATTGCCACTACTTATGCGACCACATTTTAGATTGCAACGAATGATAGATAGGACTAAGAAAAGGTCACAATTTATCTGCACGAAATCAAGACTACCACTGATCTGGAACATAGACGAAATTGGATTCCAGCCCAAGAATCTTTAATGACAGCCCTTCAGGAATTAGAATCCATGACAAGGGTAACTAGATAGAATCGGACACTTCAAGAAATACTGCTTTTCCAGTATCAAGTGGAGAATAGCCATGAGGACCTCGAAGAACCTGAAGTGACTGCACTTGAAAGTGGTACAAGGGATTCGTTGGGCCAGACACTCAGATTGAATTCATGGGGAGAAACATCTAGTGTAGATATGGGACATGAGCAGGGAAAATCCCAAATGGACTCATCTAAGAACCCCATTTGTGAAAGTGATGGGGAAAGGATTAGTATCTCCAAAATTGACTCTCAATCTGAATACCTTGAATCATGGGAGATACCTCATGGGTTGGACAACCTAGCTAAGAGGAAGGAAGTAGATCCACTCAATGATATGGATCTTGAAGGAAGCCCTAAGGAGTAAGCATTCCATTTGGAAGAATCAATCATTTCAGATGATCATACGTGCTGGATTGAATTAAGTGCAACATCTGAATTTGACACTACTAATCAGTATGAGTCACTTCCCGTGGGAAGTGAATCTATTCTCAATCCGTCATCATCTGATTTGCATCTTTCTCTTTCCACCAACCAGGATGGTGATGGAAGCTCTAAGATTGCACTCTCTACTCCTTGTGATGATATCCAAATATCAAGAATGCTTGGGATGATTTCCCAAGGGAAATGGAAATGCTATTTGATATGGAACCAACTATTTATGAGGGTGAAATACTAAGCAGAATGGATTATGGACCTACAATCCTAGTCAATCTAATGGATGGCTTGATTCAGATACTAAGATAGCTTTCGATGAATTTGAGATCAATACCGATGAGGATGATATAATTTATGACGAGGATTTTAGTGACCTAAAAGCAGAACCCCAGTGGCACTACCCTCATAGAACATGGGTTAAGGGAGATCCTGATTTTTGATGTCAATCACCATTATGATGACCCCTATGATCTAGACTCTGATATTGACATGCATTTTGATCATCATATCAATCCACCTCCTCAGCAATATCCCATTGAATTCTGGTACATGATTGGTCAGTAGAGTTGGCATCATGATCGTCACTCTAGTTATCCTCCACTTCTTATCCCTATTCCACATTCTTCTATAGACACATCCTTTAGAGTTGGGATGCTTCATCAATTGGTTTTCATTTATGGACCACTGATTCTAGGAGCACATGAGCACATCTTCCTGTTGATCTTGACTTGTTCATATGCAATCATGATCTATCTGGTTGAGTTTTTGCCCATCTGGAGGCATTAAACTCAGCATCTATAAATACATATATACATACCTTTCTATACATAGCATATTTTTTTTAGTATATTTCTCTACATATTGCATAGCATCAGGTTGGCCTGTGCTGAATGAAAATTCAGGAGCAATTCTAGGTGACCTCTACCCACTTACTCCCTATCGTAATTTATTTCTTTTATATTCATGCATCAGGACATGCAAGAACTTAGGCATGAGCGGTGTCGATACATCAAAATTGAAATATTTTTATGCCAACATTTAGAAAAGCCTCAGAGCAGCTTGTTAAACATACTTTAGGGTCCTTAATTTAAGAATAACCGACTCCACCTCCAATGCTTGCATTAGAGTAAGAAATCATTGGCAACAGCTACTTTCGACTCGTTTGCTCATTCTTTTATTCTGAATTAAGGACTAAACTGAATGTAACCTGATAAGGGAACAACATTAAACTACAAATCAAAAGAGGTTATTTGTATAAAGCATATATACATATTGCATTCATGAATTAGATATTTATCGAGAGGATGCATTAGGGATTTTTATCCGCTTGTTGGTTCCTGTAATCTAGAATCTAGTATAAAATTTCACACTCACACGTAGATTTCGCATGGATTCACTATGAAGATTGATAAGCATCCTTAGTCTGTCGAAAAGAAGCAGTGCTTCTTTTACTGAACCCCTAGATAGTGGTTAGGGAGTCAGGCAAACATTCTTCTAAAAATCCACCAAATAGTATTTGACGAAAGTAGAGTGTTACTGGTGCTCTAAGATTAGTGCAAGGAATCTAGAATTATGGATAATTAGGTGATGATACTCAGAGATAGGCATAGTTTTTGCTCTAGGTTCCCTCGTATAATTGATTGTGTGAACTTTTGAGAGCCACCAACTAAGGCAAATATGCGAAGACTGAGTTCTAATAATACTAGGACTAAGGTGGATAGTAACGACAGTCCTTTACGGAATCCTTGGCTGAAAGAGGGTATTGATATCAAGGTCAGGAATACACTGACCTATTCGTCTTTTTCCCAATGCCGAGAGTAGGCACTTACACCAAATAAGCTACCTGATGTCTCTTGAACACCACCAATCCCTAATAATGCCTCAAGAAAACTTGTGTATGTAGTGTGCTATATTGCATTGTGTTGAAAAAAAAGAAAAAAAATAGAAAAAGAAAAAAAAATGATGATGACTTTATGATTCTAGTGTTTATTTCAATTACATTGAGGAAATATCACCCACCACAATTGTGATTCACCAAATATGGCCTTAACCCATTTTCCTATATTTCTGACTACCTGAATACTGGCTTAGGAATTCTAACTTAGTGTTAGGGTTATTGGAACTCAGGTAAAGTGTTAATGCCATGTGAAACCACCAAATATGGGTTATGTGTGTAAATCTGGTGAGATCGTGAGCTCAAAAGAGAAAAAGAAAAGAAAAGAAAAAGAGAGAATAAATACAATGGAACCAAAGACAACATAGTTTCCTTGCTTTTCTCTGAGTTGATTTACTGAGTAATCTATGAATATAGATTCTGCAGTACTAATCTCTATGTAGCACCGAATGAGACTGAGCCACCAAATACACACATATTTGCATCAGACATTCTCTACCTAAGCTAAAAGTCAAGGTGAAAATCATAGAATATCTTGGATACCCCGAGGGAAGAAGTTCGCATATCCTGCTAGAACTGTACTAGGGATCAAGTATAGGCTTTAAAGGTGAATCGACTTTTCATTCGAATCCATTGCATAAGCTAGATGGCTGCACTTTCAAAATTGTTTAAATTTCTAGCTTATAGGATGAAAATGAAAAGGAAAAGAATCTCCAGTCTTATGCTTGATAAAAATAATCAGTCTGTTAGGGACCCAGTCGTAGATAAGTTAGTTTCGCATTTGCTAAGGACTAGCAAGATTTAGGCATGGGGTTATGATTGTGCAGTAATCATAAGACTTAAATGACCAGAGTTAACTTAGGACTTAGGATAATTATAGTGTAATGCATGCATAAACAACATACATTACACCTTTCCTTTTTATTTAGATATGCATAAAATAATCTTACATGAAATGATTAGTGTATTATTTGGATTGTAGGCAATAAGAAGCTCAGAAGATGGCATGAGCTAGATTTGACGGAAAGGAAGAAGCTGGAGCTATCGCAAAGCTGGAGAAAAAGCCCTAAAATAAAGATAGTGGAAATAAAATAGGGATGAGGTATACTATTATACCAAGTGAAATTTTAATGTAGAGTTAAATTATGAAGAACATAAGACCTTTCCTAGCCATAGGATAGCCCTAGAGAACCTCCTAAACACTTGCCACCCTTAGATTAGATCACCTTTGCCTAGGATACCTCAAAACCCTCATTCTAGCCCATATCTGGACGTCCAGATAGGTTGTTGGATGCCTAAAGCCCTTAGACACAACCCACAGACCTAGAAATGAATTCTGCTAGAAAATTAAATGTCCAAATAAGGTGTCAGGCATCCAATTTTTGTAGAATGCCAACACAGAACCTAAACTCCTTCCTGACTCAACTTTGGACATCCAAACCAGAGTTTTGGACTTCTTGTTTTGAGGTATAAGTCGTCTGACTGATAAATCAGACGTCTGGAACCCTTCTCCAATCCATGTTTTTGAAATCAAACTTGGATCTTGATTTCCTAAGCCCCTAAACCCAATTCTACACCTTAGGTAACCTAAATTTAGGTGCCCTAAGCCTAGTGTAATACCCCAAGACCCTCCTAAGAACCTAATTAGGTTCTCATTAAGCCCAATTGACTTCAATATAAGTTAATCACACTGACCTAGTCAATTGTACTCGTAGAGTCCAATTAAGCTCAAATCTCAACCAATACAAGTCTAATTGGACTCAGTGAAAGTCCAATTGACTCAAGCCTAACCTAATTGGGTATTTTCTCTCCCAATTAGACATACATTCACTCAATTAAACTTGTGATAAGTCTAATTGCACATTCACTTTATTAATTGGGTTTATAACCCTAATTCTAGGAGCTTACTCAAACCTAATCACCTAGACCTATAGCACTCGACCTAAACCAATCACACACACCTACATATTCATGCACACACACACACCCACACACACATCACCACCCACTCTAGAGTTTTGTAGAGCCTTTCCTAAGTGGTGCTACTTTAAGTTGCCAAAAATAGCAATCAAAGTGGTCCATTCTTTGATCAACAATTTGTGGATCTAAGGAGACCACTCAAAACCAACAGGATGTCCACCTAAGGGTCTCTCCAGAGTCTTCTATAGTTCTCTAGAGAGACCACGTTAAGGATCCCAAGAGTCTATTTAAACACCCTCTTCGATGGCCATGCACCGAATCTTGCCTTTAGTCTCCATTCCATGTGCACACCACCATCCACGAGCTCCATCATCTCCACCACTTCCAACTCATTTTGAATGTTTGAGCAACTCTCCACCTCTCAAGAGGTTGGCCTACCTGATAAGCTGATTTTCGCTTTCGAATAATGTTATTAAGATGATGTGTCATTTTAGTAACAAAGTGGTGGAAAATCTCTTAACAAAACAATTACAATAAAAATTAAACCACTCACAGAAGAGTGGGTCATGTCCACAGGGAGGCAATGATGCAATAAAATCACGAATATTTTTCTCATATTCATTCAATCAAGTGCGAAATCCTAAGTCAAATTTGACATGAAATGCAGTGAAAAGAAGATACAGAGTAACTAAAAACTGTAAGGGTATATGTGCAATTTTTCCTTACTGAAATATTCAAATAAATATGTGATGAATCTATGTTATTTCCAATTGACCTGCATTAGAGAAAATTTATGCTCACCTTAATCCTAATCCAATGTTAAAACATGTGAATAACAAAAGCCACGTAATTATAACAAAACATGAGTATGAAGTCAAAATTTCACCATAATAAAATAATTATAAATCAAAATTCATTTTCATGGAAATGGCATTCAAATGTAAATATAATCAACCCAAAAATAGAGGATTTTGTTCCTTTGTGCATGTGCGAAGAAGAGGCAATGGCAGCTTGCGGGAAGCTCGGAGAAGGATAAGCACGACGAGAGCTTTCCGATGGTGGTGGTGGCACTCTGAACAGTTATCGGTGGTCGCTGGTCAGAGTGGAAGAAGCCTCCAGCGTTGAGGCACTTTGGCCAGCCGTCGAGTGGTCGTTTGGTGCGGTCGGAAGCATGGTTGTGCTCGGGGAGTGGGGATGAGTCCGATGGAGTTCCCAACGCAAAGTTTCGAGGCCGGATTTGATGGCTGCATTTGTGGGTGCTTTGGGTACCTTCGTCAATAGAGAAGAAGAAGAAGAAGAAGGAGAAGGAGGAGCGAGCTGGAGTGAAGCACGCTATGCGTGTGCTGCTGGTGGCGAGGCTAGGTGCTGCTGGTGAAGGCTCGTGCGGGCAGATGGCGTGCGATGTTGGGCTGCAGGGCATGCACGACAGTTGCTATGGGCGGTTTGTGCACACAGCAGCATTAGGTGTGGGAGGTGCTAGAGGGCATGCTGAATGTTGGAATGCAGGCTGTGCGCGAGCGGAGGTGGTGAGGAGTACATACTGTGCGCGGGTGCCTGGTGAGGGCACTGGTGGTATGGTGAGGGCGTGCAAGGGCAGATTGGAGATGAAGGCATGTAGGGGTAGGTGCATGCGCTAGAGGTCAGTTGTGCTGGAGGTCAGTTGTGCTGGAGGTGGTATGCTGGAGGTGGGATGTGAATACGCTGGCGTGAGTTGCTGGCTAAGGTGAGGAGTTGTAAAGACTCTTTGGCAGTGTGGGCTGTCACCCCACACACCCACGGTAGTGAGTCGTTCTGCCACGGTGAGGCCAGTGGTATGGAATGGAAGAGGACCAAGGTCCTCTAAGCACAGTGAGGAACAAAGGGTGGTGGCCTCCCTCTCAACGGCAGCTCTTCCTTCTTTTGTAGCCACGACCACACTGATTTGAAATTCAAAACACCGTAGCATGAATGTGATGTGCTAGAGGAGGAGGCGGAGCTGGAGGAGTTACCTGTGCAAAGGTGAAAAATAATAAAAGAATAAAATAATTAGGGTTATTTATGCATAACTCCTTAACTTCTATTTTAACTAAAATAGTGCACCTAATTAATTAACTAATTAAATGTATGCAACCCTAGGTCAATTCTAAATGCATGAATTATGTACTTATGCTAAAAATATGAATTAATTTATTTACATCCTAATGTATGCTATCTAAATGTTAAAATTAATTTATTGTCTAGACATTTCGATACTTAATTAGCCCACGAATATGGGCTAATCAAATAGCCCCATGCCTAATTTTTGCTAGTCCCTAGAAAAATCAAGCAAAACCTAGCACTCCAAGTAGACAAGACAACCCAATCGGTCCTCCTTTAGAAACATATTAATTTCATAGTTTATACCTAAGGTTCCCAAGTAGCTGCTAACTTAGAGACTAGGTCGACTAAAGATGAGTTGCAGGCACAAGTTCCTTGATTTCTGACTCTAACCTAAGGTTTATTAATCCCTGAGATTAAAGCATCCGTGGATGTGGGTTGGTCTGAGTTATTTGAGTTAAAGGAAAAAGGATTTTCTTTTTGAATAATACATTTTTTCTTTTTTGATTCCTCTAAGTCTAACCTCGGATCTGCTATCAACACAGTCTGTGTCAAATTCATTGTCCACATCACCGTACCTCGAAGGGTGCCTAGCTTTCAATGCTTCGAGATAGCACCGCCCATAGAAACCCCAAGAACTCCTGGCAATCGACACTTCAAGATAGTATCGCCCATTGATTTCTTAAGCGAATTTAAGCTTGTGACAATTGGCACTTCGAGATAGGGCCGCCCATGGTACCTGAACCGCACAATGCGCTTACATGCCCCCAGTAGGATGGATATCCTAAGAGACAAGAGCCGAGGAGGTAATAAATTATCATCTCATCATCAAGGTGAGTATATACTCCACCTCTCCTTCAACAGGAACTCTTCCAATCAAATTGTGTTTTCAAGCCTCTCCTAAGTCAAAACTAAGAGAACCAAATTTATTTTAAGAAATGAATTAAGGTGATTACTTACACAAGACCAAGTGCGTGAAATTTGGATGCTTGGGTTGCAAGGACCTGTAAACCAAAAGGTAGAACAAGACTCCAGTTACTACCCCACGTTCTAACTCAATCCCTAGCTTTCCTTCCTCAACCTCTTGAGGAATGGTCTGCAACTTAACTCCTACTTAAGTTTTTAAGTCCACAAAGGACCCTAAAGGTCTAAAGCTAGTAGCTCACTTTCCTTCTAAAGTTCTACCCTAGAATCAACTTAGTCTAACCAAGAGTTCTGATTTGCTTAAGAATGTAGGACGTAGCCAGTTAAGCTCAATAATTACAAAATATTTTTCTCCCTATTTTTTTTTTAAATGCAAATGTATGCAATGCGGAATGCTTTAACTAAATGCATGGATGTACTATGTATAAATGCTATGTATTTCCCTAAGTACACCCCCCCATGCCTAAAATTTGCAATGTCCCCATTGCATGGAAAGATATTACCTGGGTCAGAGATGGACTGCCATTCTTTTGTTAGTAGCCGAGTAGCCAAAGAACCTTCAAATCAGGTTCAAGGATCACAGAAATAGGCCCTAAAAATGAGCAAAGTAATGCCGACCTAGAAAATAGGTAACCTAGGATGTTGGCGAGCTGATGATGAATCCCGATAGCAAATGCTCGCTCCACCAAGATGGGAATGAAATCTTCCCAGGTCACCAAAGAAGGTTCTAAAGGATAAACTGGCATAACAACCTCCAAAAAGGTAGGGGGAGGATGATAAGGATCCTTCGAAAGGAATGGGAAAGGAATGGTGAAGGGATAAACCCCTAGGGCAATGGACTGACTAAAGAAATCATCAATCCATACTCGATACTCCATTACAAGAAATATTGGTTTGTAAGCCCCCTTGTCAGAACAAAACTGAGCATATCTCTAAGCCAAGGATCGTCTAGGGTGTCCTAGTTTCGAGGTTGCGGGATGTTCATATGATTTAGGTTGGGTTTAATCAGCTCAGTGTCCATCTCTAACACTCTTCCTAATTCCTCAATCACATTCGTAGCATCCATTGTACTATCACAAGTATCTTCCCACACTTCATCAGGAGTCAAAATTTTGCCTTCAGACATAAGCGACTCAGAGGGTGACTTTCAAACAAATGAAGGCAGGTTGGAAGCAATAGATCTAGGGATTATCCTATCAATGTCATCTCTAGGTTCTTGTTCTTTACTCAAATCCTCCCGGGAGTATATATGTGAATCCACTTAAATCTTAGAAGTTGCTTCCAAATTTTTCATCATTCCATTATGAGGAGAAATATCATCGATGGATGTGCTAAGGAAACCTAATTTGGTCAAATTTGTGACATCCTCAAGGGCTAACTCTTCAAATAAGACTTAATCACCCTTAGTGTCACTCCAAATCTTGTATGTAGGTTCCTCATATAATTCATCTTTCTCCTCATCATACGATTCATCATATACCTGAGGTCTAGAATCATTTAATATCTCAACAGATCCCCTAGGGCACTCCATCTAGGGTAAATGGTTTACACTGGTAACATCAGACTCCTTATATAGGTTAATTTCTTCAAGGTTACGTTCCCTAAGGGTGGGTTTGAATTCCATCTCGTGATCAGAAGGGAGGGTAGGATTAACAGCTTGACTTCGTCCCACTTCATCAAATGTCATGATAATTCTACCATCTGGGTCGAGGTCTTCCAATGGTACCATCATCCCCTTCTTTTGACTCCAATATAATTCAGGTGGATACTCAACCTTATCATCATCTTCCTTAGGTTGCCACCTTTCTTCATCCAATGCATAGCTACTTTCATATGTATCTTCCACCAACTTAATGCGTGGACCTCTCAAGGAAGTTTCATCTAACGGGGAGGTTTCAAAATCGATCCTCGAAAGGTAGCTATTCGCCTTTACATAATCCCCAAAATTTCCCTCCAACTTAAAGTGTAGCTCTCCCATGGGAGATGCATAATTGTAGAGGGCTGTACGTCATCTTCAATGGGGTAGATTGGGTGGCTAATTTCATCTCCTTCTGGTTGGCCTGCTCTCCAAGATTCTCCTAACAATTCAATCATTTCATCTTGCATTTTCCGTATTTCCATCTTCAAGGAGGAGAGGTCATCATTTCTATCAGGAGAGAAGCCAGGCTCAGGCTTATAGTACCCAGGAGTGTTGTCCAACCATTATAATTATTCAGGGAGGGTGGGTTGGGTATTTCTTTGGTGTGTGGGATATTAGGCAAAGCAAATCCCGCTCCTAGGTTCTGCTCATTGATTTGAGGCTTAACTAGGCCAATACTCCTATAATAGGAGTAAAATGGGTCTCAATGATTGTCATTATGTCCATCAAAGGATAGACCATCACGGCGTATGGGATCGAAGAGTGTAGAGTGGGCTGAGGGTGTGAGCAAGCTGTGCAAGGATGAAAATCAATACGGTCCATTCTAACTCACATCTCAATCAGAATTCCCCAAGCAAAACACAATTCAAAAAGGACATGTTAGGTCTTTCCCAATTTAAGTCAAATTGTGGGTGACAATATAATTTGTTCAATCAATTTACGCACTTATTATCGACCTACAGATCGCCTAAGAAGACCTAGTTGGAGTTTAGGTGTTCTTCCCTAAATCTCAAATGGTAGAGCAACTCCAAAGACTGAAGATCGAGGGATGCAAGTAGGCCTAAGCATTCCTTTGAAGCTGTGCTTTTGCGGTGCTTCTCAACTACCCCCAAAAATCCGTGATAGAGTATCCCCCTCTTTGGAGTTGCAAAACCTTTGATCTCAAGTTCTAAACACTTCAGAATCCAACAATAAAAGGGCCCTTGTCCTAGTATTTCCAAACCTAAGGAGTGTCTAAAAGCGTGCCGTGGTGCAAGAGATATAACTGTGTGTACACCACAAAAGATTTTGAATTTTGAATTGCACGCCAAGTTTGAAAATTAAATCCTTGGATTTTAAAATGTCCCTCCTTTAAATAGTCTTTTTTCCAGAAAATATGTGACCACTTGTTAGATCTATTCAATACAAATTAGGTGGTCTTGAAATTAATCCAAATGCATTTGCATGACAGGTAGAAATGCAAAGTTAGAAGTGCATACCTGATTCCAGCATTCTTCATGTAATATGAGAGACAAGAATTAGATCTAGATGATGCTCATTCAATCCAAAATGATTCGACCTGAGGGCAAGTAGCTTCTAGCAGGTAGCTCGTGTTTTTTTTTGTTTTAGTTTTTTCTTTTTTTAACTACTTATGCATAAACAAATTAGAGGTAAACAATCTACAAAATAAATTAAAAACCTAAATCTAAAGAAAAGGGAACAGGCTCCCAAAAATTACCCAACATGAGCCTAAAACAAAATCAGGGAACAAACCCCTCAACTATACCCTAGAACAAGGGTTTCAAACCAAATGTGCAATGACAAATTAAGTCTAAAGTCTTAATCCTACTCTAATCAAATCAACAACTAAATGAGCAGAGATGATCGTCGCATCCTCATCCTTCCCCTCTTACTGATCTAGTTCCTTGCAAGGTAGCTCGATCCAGTTCCTTGCTGGTGTGATTGCGAGTCATAGAATGTGTGTCGTAGATTGTTGCACTCGCATCAGAAAAAAAATCCATAGTCAAATATGATTCAAAATTTAAATCAATGTGAACGAATGAATTAATGAATGTGATTTAATTAAGCCTATTGCCTCCCTAGCAATGGCGCCATTTGATAACATGATTTTCACTTTCGAAAAATGTGATTAAGATGATTTGTCATTTTAGTAACAAAGTGGCGGAAAATCGCTTGACAAAATAATTAAAATAAAAATTAAACCACTCACAGAAGAGCGGGTCGTGTCCACAGGGAGGCAATGATGCAATAAAATCATGAATATTTTTCTCGTATTCGTTCAATTAAGAGCGAAATCTTAAGTCAAATTTGACATGAAATGCAATGAAAAGAAGATACATAATAACTCAAAAATGTAAGGGTATATGTGTAATTTTTCTTTACTGAAATATTCAATAAATATGTGATGAATCTATGTAATTTCCAATTGACATGCATTAAAGAAAATTTATGCTAATTTTAATCCTAAACCAATGTTGAAACATATGAATAACAAAAGCCACACAATTATAAGAAAGCATGAGTATGAAGTCACAATTTTATTATAATAAAATAATCATAAATCAAAATTCATTTTCATGGAAATGGCATTCAAATGTAAACATTAATCAACCCAAAACAGAGGATTTTGTTCCCTTCTGCGTGTGTGAAGAAGAGGCGACGGTGGCTCGCAGGAAGCTTGGAGAAGGATAAGGATGACGAGAGCTTACCGATGGTGGTGGTGGCACTCCGAATGGATGTTCGTGGCTGCCAGCTGGAGTGGAAGAAGCCCCCAGTAGTGAGGCTCTCCGGTCGACCATCGGGTGGTCAATTGGTGCGGCTGCAGGCATGGTTGTGCTCGGGGAGTAGGGAGGAGTCTGATGGAGTTTCTGACATAATGTTTTGAGGTTAGATGTGATGGTAGCGTTTGTGGGTGCTTTGGCTACCTTCATCAATAGAGAAGAAGAAGAAGGAGGAGGAGGAGTGTTCGTCACGCTTTTGTGCGGTTTGTTAAAAGATAATATCGTGTTGTAGTATAGCCGCGAAAGCGTTCAAAACAAATAAAGATTTTTATTACTCGAAAACCAGAGTATCCGAGGTCGAACACAGGGAGCAATCTCAGTACTTTGGAAAACCCAAGAATACAACTGTTACATGCAAATATAATTGATTCAAAGAGTTTTTAGAAAAAGTAGAATTAGACGTCTGATTTATGTATCAGACGTCTTAAATGTGATCTTTCTTCCTTTCTTCCTTCTTCTCCTTTCTGCTTCTGTATCTTTCCTTCTGCTTTGCCGTTCCGATCTCTTTGCAATCTTCCCTTGTCCTTCTTCTTCTTCTCTGCGAAGACTTCTAATCTTTCTGTTTTCCTTCTCCTGCGAAGGCTTCTTTCTTCTTCTTCTGTCTTCTTCTTTGGCTTGCTTTTCCTTCTTCTGCAGCGGCCAAGTCCTTCTCCTGCGAACAGGAGCAAAACCTAACCCTTCTCCCGCTACCCGCACGTCTCTCTCTCAAGCAATTCACTCAGAGCCGCTCTCCCAGAGCCACAAGCATTAATCGGGTCGGATCGTACCCGGGACCAGGCGCACCTGAAGGTGGTGTGATGCGCGAGGAGTGCGTAGGTCTAGGTCGGGTCAGATCCGCCAAGTCTGCGTGGTCAGGCCGCAGACGAGGCGGGTGGGGTCAGTGAGGGACCTCACCCCTGTGCTTTCGAGGCAGTAAAGCTATATCACAAAAACTCTTTATACCATACCTGTGCCTTGAGATTCCACGATGTGGGACTAAACATTCCGCCATTCCTTTGCGCGTGCCTGCAGACTCTCGTGTGCAATTGCCCACGCTGAAGGCCCTGCTGGTGCTCCCTGCTGAACTCAGTCACTTCGCGACACTTGCGAGAGCCAGCTGCACCTGCCGCCTGGGAAGCCTGACGCCTGCTGCTACTCCAAGTTTCCTGCTGCTTCGGCTGTTAATGGCGGCCGGGGCATTCACCTGAGATTCCACAGAACGGCCTATTGGCCCAATCAGAATAGCTGGAAACCTTTGCCGCAGCACGGCGAAGGCGGTGGGTGATGCTGTAGGTTGTCGGTCGGCCTAGGCGTGCGCGCCTAGGTCAACCTGTGGCCGGAGATGGTGGGTTGTTCGGGGAGTAGTTATGGAGGTCTAGAGTGGCAGTTGTGGGGTGGAGCAAGTTCCTGGTGGTGAGGCGGAGCTAACGAGGTGATTGGCGAGCCGTGTGGAGTGGCGGAGTGGTGTGGGCGGCTAGCCGGAGTGCGGTCGGAGGCGAGGAAGATGAAGGCGGTTAGGTACTATCGAGGGGTAATCAAGTAAAATAGTTGGGGGAAAAGAGAGAGGAGAGGATGGAGAACGTATCTGGGGTTGTCTGGAGGGAAGGGAGGCGGCGGAGAAGACGGTTCGTAACTGCCATCGTCGGGGAAGAAAGACCCTGAGGGAGGAAGCGGCGACGAAGACGAGGTCAGAAGTGCGTGCGCGGGGTACAGCGCGACGCGGGAGATAGCGGCGGAGAGGACTCTCCTGCTGGTATGGTAGCAGAGCGTCGAGAAGGAGGGAAGGAGGTCGCCGGAGCTTGTGGGTCATTTGGCCGGAGATGGGAGAGGGAGGAATTTGGAAGGGATCTCCGTCAAAATCAAGCTTAGCCTATTCGGCCGGAGTTGTGGGTTCTTATATAGGCGCTGGACTGGGTGTGCAGGGCGTGAAGGGCACGTAATTGCCTGAAGTTGGTCGCCGGAGATGGAAAGGAGTTAGGATACCCAAATCTCCCGTGCGTTCGCATGAGAGATTGGGTTCACACCAGCAATTGTAATTGACTTTATAAGGAAGGGAATTCCTCAGAGAATCCTCCTTCCATTTCTAGGAGGGAATCTCTAAGGGATTAGAGAGCAATCCCTCTCCGAACCTCGTCGGAGCTCGGTTCTGCCCTAGCAATGGCGGCAGGACCGGTTTGCAAAGGAGGCGAAGAACCTAGGGGATTCTCTGCAACATATTCAAAAGATAGGGACTAATTTGTGATTTGGGTGTACTAAATTGCAAAGTAGGTCAAGATGACCCCTCCTTAGGTCCAAATTTTGGTACAAACCTAATTTGGACCTAAGGAATCCAATGGCGAAGTTAGATTTCATGTTTGACCTCGTTTGACTGGACATTTTGCGTAAAAACCCAAATTAGGTTAATTGAAGAGCTAGGACCCTAATCTAGGTCAAACTAGGTTCCAAAGGCCAAATTAAGTGTTATAAACCCTAGAGTATGTTTTTCCATGATTTATAGAGGGTTTACTTGCTTTTTGTTCTGACCTAAACCTTGTTAATTTAAGAGGATCTGTTTTAGGGTTACCAAGTGTCATTTAGTTCTTAGATTGCACATGAACCCATTTCTGATTGACTCAACCCACTTTTTATCTCATTTATACCATTTGACCTATGTTTTGCCTCTGAGAAATCCTGTTTACGTACTGCAATGGTAAAATTGCAGTTTTAACCTTTATTTCATGTTTTCTTCTCAGGGCACTTGTTCCTTCAGTTAGGCCTTCTTCTAGGTTATGTAGGAGCTTTTATCTTCTTTATTGGCTCAAAATGAGCTAGTTATGGCTCATGATGAGGCTCTCATCAAGGAGCCCACTGGAGTGAAGCACGCTATCCGTGCACTGCTGGTGGCGTGGCTGGGTGCTGCTGTTGAAGGCACGCGCGGGCAGATGGCACGTGGTGTTAGGCTACGGGCTGTGCACGATAGTTGCTGCTGGTGGTGTGCGCACACAGTTGCAGTAGGTGCGGGAGGTGCTAGAAGGCGGCTGCATGTGGCGGGGGCGTTGAGGAATGTGAGCTGTGCATGAGCGGAGGTGGTGAGGAGTGCACGCTGTGCACAAGTGGCTGGTAAGGGTGCTGGTGGCAAGGTGAGGGCGTGCGTGGGTGGATTGGAGATGAAGGCGCGTGGGGGTAGGCACATGCGCTAGAGGTGGGTTGTGCTAGAGGTGGTATGCTGGAGGTGGGATGCGCAGAAGCTGGCGTGAGTTGCTGGCTGAGGTGAGGAGTTGCAAAGACTCTTTGGTGGTGTGGGCTATCACCCCAC
Organism: Thalassia testudinum; assembly: GCA_037157565.1. Taxonomy (NCBI): domain Eukaryota; kingdom Viridiplantae; phylum Streptophyta; class Magnoliopsida; order Alismatales; family Hydrocharitaceae; genus Thalassia; species Thalassia testudinum. Next base: position 17,484,965 of record JAZHRO010000063.1, read on the forward strand.
ACGACCATGGTGGCGAGTCGTTCTACCGCGGTGTGGCTGGTGGTATGGAATGGAAGAGGAGCAAGGTCCTCTAAGCACAGTGAGGAACAAAGGGTGGTGGCCTCCCTCCCAATGGCAGCTCTTCCTTCTCCTTTTGTAGCCATGCCACACTAATTTGAAATTCAAAACGCTGTAGCATGAATGTAATGCACACGAGGAGGAGGTAGAGCTGGAGGAGTTACCTCTGTGCAAAGGAGAAAAAGAATAAAAGAATAAAATAATTAGGGTTATTTATACATAACTCCTTAACTCCTATGTTAATTAAACTTATGCACCTAATTAATTAGCTAATTAAATGTATGCAACCCTAGGTTAGTTTTAAATGCATGAATTATGTACTTAGCTAAAAATTTGATTTAATTAATTTACATCATAATGTATGCTATCTAAATGTTAAAATTAATTTAATGTCTAGACATTTACATACTTAAATAGCCCATGAATATGGGCTAATCAATACCCAACATTGCCCATCCCTTTGCCACATAGGCCATTGGAGACACCTCCAATGCCATAATCTCAAGTAGCTAGTTAGACATTCTTCCTAAATTAATTTTTGCAATATTTTGCTGCTTAGTAGTGTAGCGATCCTCTGCCTGAATGATGCATGCATAATCTTCCATAGATCCACGCATGCAACCATTTTCTGCTAGCTAGAATGTATGTTTTAATAATTTATGTACAAGCTTTCCTCTATCTATGATTGTAATGGTGACATACATTGAGCAATGAAATTATCATTTTGTCTATCTCTATCATGAGCTGCTTGATTTAATTTCTTCTCATATTGCAACTAAAATGTATGTCCTAGACGATATCAATGAATTAGAGATCGATATGTTTTCCCTTAGTCGTCATTGCGTTATCAAGATCGTGCACACACCAACTAACATTTTCACAGTTGTGATATATTTAACACACGCAAATGTTTTCTACGTAAATAAAGTGACTGCGCATTAATTACCATGTTTTCGCGAGGAAAAGTTAGGGTTTCGGGAGAACACGTTGTCGTAGTTGGAAAAATAGCTACCAGATAAAATTTATATCGAAACATGAAAGGGAGTCCCAGGTCAAACACAAGGAGGTGACATTTGTTTCTTGAAATCCGCATTACAATTTGTTTCTTTATCATGATTTTAGGTTTTGTTGTTTTCTTGGTATTTTAGGAGAATGGTAAAATCACTTGCAATAAAAAGAATAGAGAGATGAACCACAATTTGATTGCCTAAAGTGAAAAAATGTTTATTACGGTAATAATAAACTACAAAACTAAAAGAGATCTGGGTGAGGGGAAATCTCCCAAAGTAGATTTTTGGCGAGACGTCGACACTTGGTGGCAGTTTAGATAGTGGAGAGATGCTGGACTTCGAGGATGAGGCATAGGACAAACCCAGGCACAGGAAAGCTTCACCAAGCTAAGAATGGGGATGAGGAGGTGGAGGTGATCGTCTACCTGAATGGAGGTGAGGGGACAGTTCTAGGGTTTCCTATGAAGGTGGTGAGAGGATGGTTGAATATTTGGTGGAGGGATAGGACTCTACTCTAATTGGAAGCCTTCGAAGGTTAGGAATAGAGCTCTTGGGAGCTTGGTAGGCTTCTTGGAGCTTTGGACTAGGTAGGAGTAGCATAGGTACAGATGAGGGCAAATGGGGAGGTGTAGGTGGGTTTATATAGTGGTGCAGGAAAAGTTTCCAGTGCATGGGCAATTGGTGACGTCACTAATTGTCACTAAAATCCCACTGAGGATGTCACTGGAGATCACGTGTGGCGCTGCTTGTGTGTGCTATGCGCTGTCGTGTCTCGTGCATGCACTGGCTCTACGTGCATCGCTGTGTTGGTGTCGCTCCTTTCCTGCTACGCTTACTATTGCGCTGTGCACTACACGTGTGCAAGTTTCGCACGTTCTTATTACATGCATGTGCTAGCACGGTGCATTGGCGCTAGCGCTGCCTCGCGGCCTATTGAAGGACTGTGGGGTTTGTGGGTCTCAAACCCACACCCCTCCTTTGGGAGTGGATGCCTTAACCAAATTGCCATGCCCATGAGAGTGTTAAGAAGATGGGCTACTAAAGAGCAGCGGAGGCAACTTGTCAGCCATTGGATGAAACATTGGAGGCATTTTAAAGGTCGGCTAAGCAATGTTAGGTGATCTAGATGGTGCCACGTGGCACCATCTGGACCATCCAGTGATGATAACAACATCATGAGCCATAACTAGCTTTATTTAAATATAATCAATTAAGAAATGCTCCTACATAATCGCCTGAGAGTCGTAATTCCCTACACATCCATTCTGAGAGTAAAACATTAAATTAGGGTTAATTCTACAGTTTTAACATCATATCATGAAAGTAGAATAATCACGGTATTTCCCAAGGGCTATTCTGAGGACTAATGAGCATTAAAGTCTAATAAGAGGGTCCACATAGATAGAAATAGGGTTTCACGCATTTCGAGAGCTGATACACCTCCTAAAACCGTAATTCCAAACCTACTTAAATTACAAAGGTTTTTGTCAGGATAAAATTCATATAAACCATCTAAAATTTATAGAAAAATATTCCATTTGATTTGGTATCCTTGATTTGTCCTTTGGAAACCATTCTGACATCAAATAGAGTCACAAACACAATTCTACACTAATTTTGGTTTTTGCGTACCTTGCCCAGCAAACCTTGGTCAAAACTGAAATCCAACTTCACCACTAGATTCCTTGGGACCAATTAGGTTTGTACCAAAATGTGGGCCCAATCAGAGTCCATCTTGACCTAGTTTATATTTGGGTCTAGTCTAACTCTTTCCCTCTCATTCATGCCCCTAGCTTTTAAAATATTTGTAATCAGGTCCCTAACTTTCTTGTCATTTTCCGAAAATGGGTCCCTATTGCCATTAATGTAAACAGAAGCTTCAGCATTGGGATTCGAGTGAGGATTTCTCACTCGATTCCCAATCAAACACTTCCAAAATTGAAAGGGAGATTCTTTGAGGAATTCCCTTCCAATTGGACCTAATCTTGGATCCTGATTCGCTCAAAATCTCTCATGCAAACACTTTGAAATTGTGGGTATCCAATTTGCACGAAGATTTCGAGCTCGCGAGCTTGTTCCCAAGGTTGGAGCTTCTCTTTTAGGCCTATAAAAGGACCTAGGACGAGAATCTTTGTTCCTTAGATCAGTTTTGGCTGCAAATCTTCACCAAATGTCCCTCTTTGGCCACCTCCACCATAGCTCCCCGACCCCTCTCCAACCTCCTCGTTTGCCTAATGCCATATACTATAGACTGTGGGAACATCTTCATCTCCTTTGCTTCTCACGACACCGGCAGAAGCCTTGCAGATCCCCTAGTCATCCCTGCTCCTTCCACCGGGGGACTTCTCCTTCCCCAGCACGAGCCAATCACAGTTAGCACCATCTCTTCCCCCTTCATCCTATAGTTAGGTCTAACATCTTCCCCTTCTTGTCTTGAATCTCCCCATCCCTTTCTTTTCCTAATTCGACCAACAACCAACGCTCAATCCCTTCGTCTTCTTCCACTCTGGCAGAGATCTGACGATGCCTCCCCGATGCCACACACCACCACATGCCCCGCTACCACCTTCAGAAGCTCTAGCATACCTCCCCAAACAAAACCCCTCTACCTATTCTGGGTTTTCTCTACCAAAAACACCCACCGAACTCAAGCTTCATCGAATACTTCCTTGACCTCTCCCGACCACTCAATGCCACCACACGCCACACAAACATGACCACCACCTTCGCCATCACTTAGGGATTCTCTTGAGCTATTCTAACATGGTCGTAAGGCCTTATTTATTGTTTAAGGTGATCATCACCCTCCACCGTCGCCTTCGACATCTCCGATGTCGTCTGCCCTCCTCCAACCACATTCTTCAGCATTAACAACCCCAAGAGCTGCAGTTTAGCTTCAGGACCTTTCCTAGGTCCTTAATTGGAGATCACATTCGTGCCTTCACCTTCAACTGGAGGCATTTCCTCCTACAACTACTACGTAATGAATAGTGGGAAAGATAGTCCCACATTGGGGATCTTAAAGCACCAAGCAGCATATAAGTTGGATTCATGTTCTCAGTTGTTTGCCAAAGCACACGTGGGGTCAGGTCCTCCACGCACTCACTTGCGAACCCAATTACCTACCTATGCTCACACCTCGCCTACGATGCATGTCCGCACTCTTGGTCCATGCTCTCGACCCGATAATCCGATTGATTACCTGACTAATCCTTGGTCCTTGAGAGAAGTGGAGGGATTTGTGAGAGAGAGGGGTGGTGTAACGACCCGATTCCCGAGTCCCTATGAGACACGAGAACCGGACCGACTCGACTAATCCCAAGACCCAGTCGTCCAACGAGGAAGTAACCAAAAGACAGTAAAATAAACCACATTCAGCATGAATATAACTAACAGTAAGAAAGTACAGCAGTAAGGAAAGAAACTACTACAGTAGGCACCACCACAACAGTAAAACAACAGTTATCATATAACAAAAACTGCAGGTAAAGAAGGTACAGTGGAAACAAAAACTACTCACTAGAACAGAAACAAAAAGGGGTACAAAGCTGGGGTAACTCTACTGGACCCTACTCGGCCCAGCGTCCTCTGCAGCCGCCGACCCTGGCTGCTCAACACCTGGTCCTGAAAAAGGTAACGAGTGTAACACGTCAGCAAAACGCTGAGTAGAGTGGCAAACTAACTAAAGGCAACAGTAGAGTGTACAGTAGCTGTTATGTTCTATTACTTCCTTTATTTACATCTTTCAATTTTTCTCACTATTTCATTTACTTCTCAGATCCTTTACTTGATCTCGGATGTCCTCGTGGGACGATCTTGATTGCAGTCTTTTCCAAAAGTAGAAGTAGCACGTGGTGCTCTCCTGGCCGGGAGAGTCCCCCGTGGTGATCCTACCCTCAGTCAACCACCCCAAGGTCACTGACAGACGTAACGGTGACTACGGCACGCGCGATAAACGCACAGGTAGCTAGCCCGTACTGGCACGCGGTCAGTCGTTTCCGTTAACGGGTGCGCCCAAAGCACAGCACGGAACCAGGGCAGAGCCCTCTCAGTAACAGGGGTCCAACCCCTCCACAGTAACCAAACCGGGGCCTTGCCCCTCCACAGTCCGCGCACCCTCGCCTGACTACCCTGGTTTGCCCTAGTGGGCCTAACAAGTCGGTGAAGGAGGCTAGCAGAATCCCGGGGCCCGTGGGGTAGCTAGTACTCTCCTAACACTACTAGCTCTCCTCGGTACTACGTACACGAGGGCCAACAAGTCGGTACAGAGCGGCCAAGCCTAACCCCGGGTCCCTGGGGTGGCTGGCCCCACTCTGCACTAAAACAGGTACAGGTACTTCCCTTGGTACTGCGTACCCAAGAGACAGTACAAACTACATCTCAGTTCCATTCCTTTTTCTTTCCAGGAGTTTCACTCCTAATTTCCCGTAGGGTTCCAGCTCTTTATTTCAGAACATCATATGTTTCACTTTCCAGATTTACGTTCTCAATTTCCATGATCTCAACATGTTTCTTTGTTCATAATAGGCAGCTGTTAATTAATTTCACAGGCAGCTTATATATTCCTTTCCATTTTTCCAAGACTGCAGTAATATACATTCCACTAGTTTTTCCATCCTAGGATTCATGCCATATCCTAGGATCTATCATACAATCTAGTTTTCCGGCCCTAGGATTCATGCAACACCTAGGAGCTATCATTCCATATATTTCTCATTCCTAGGATTCATGCAATGCCCTAGGTTCTAGTTATGGTTCCATACTTTAACAGATTTTATTAATACTTAAAACCACTCTACCAGGTACAATGGGAGTAATGGGGGCGTGATCGGGAATCCCGCGCGCCTCCGCGACTCTCAAGACTGCAACCGAACGAGGTCCTATCACAAGGATCAAACACAAGGAGTGTCTCAAAACAGTGTATAGCTACTGTAGGCGGGTAGAGGAATAAATTCTGAAACGAACGCAACTCGAATCGCGGAAAACGGAGCCCAAACGGGCCCTAAACGGGTCGAGAAAGACGATACTGTGCAACATCAGACGTCTGGAACTCCCTCCAGACGTCTTAAACGGTGGATCAGAGAATTACCTGCTCAGCGTGGTTTCCCAGACGTCCAGAAGTCTGCAGGGACGTCTTTCCTAGATCCCAGACGTCCGATGGTCACTCCGGACGTCTGGAGGTCACTCCCGCCATCTGGTACAACTTCCAGACGTCTGATTCGCAAAGGATGACGAATCAGACAACCTGCGCACAGCCAACCCCCCTCCCTCAGTACGGTCAGTCGACAAAAAGGAAGAAGAAAGCGGAAACTCACCTTTCAGACGTCTGTATGATCTCACAGACATCGACCTTGCCTTCTGTATATCAATCCAGACGTCTGATTCTGGAAATTTTTCCAGAATCAGAGCCCTGCTCGGCCTCCGCTCGCGACGCCGCCCGCGTCGCACCTCGCGCGTCCGCTGCTCCGCCCGCAGCAGGTCCCTCTCCGCGACGCTCTACGCCCCCTACGCCCTCCGCCGGCCGGCCAAGCCGCTCCCGGCAAGCTCGCCCTCACGGCAGAGCCCCGCCCTCGCACGCCGCAGCTCCTCCGCGCCTACTGCGACTGCCGCTGCCGCTGCGCCCTCGCATCCGCTCACTCTCGCGCACAGGCAGGAGAGAAGGAGGAAGATGGTGGAGACGGGAGGGGAGGCGCGCCCCCCCCCTTTTAACGCCGCGCGGAGAGGAGAGAGAGACGGTCGCAGCCGCCTGCAGCCGCAGAGAAAGAGGGTAGAACGTAGGTCTGCGTGCACAGGCGCGCAGACGAATATCCCGTGCGAGCATAACTGTTCGCCAGACGTCTGTAAACTATCCCGGATGTCTGGTCAGACGTCTGGATGTGATCCCAGACGTCTTTACAGACGTCTGGGCCACCTCCCAGACGTCTTAAAAGACGTCTGGGGCACGCGCTCGTTACAATATAACAAACTCAAAGGAAGTTTCGTCCCCGAAACTTGCGCCAACTAGGGTGCGGGAAGAAGGTGTCCAAATAACCATAACAAACTCAAAGAGGACCGAAGCCGGTCCGAAAAGACGTACCCGCGAAAAGCTCTGGGTACCGCTCCCGCATTGCCGCCTCAGGCTCCCAGGTAGCCTCCTCGTACCGCTGGCTCCTCCACAAAACCTTTACCAGGGGTACTTGCTTTCGTCTCAACCTGTGGATGGCTCGGTCTAGGATCTGCACTGGCCGCTCGGGGTAGGTCAGGTCGTCGCTCACCTCGACGCTCTCGTGACTCAGTACGTGGCTGGGATCGGCTACGTACTTCCTGAGGTTGGACACGTGGAACACGTCGTGCACACCAGAAAGCTGCGGGGGAAGGGCAAGTCTGTAAGCAACGGGTCCAACCCGCTCCAGGACCTCGAAGGGCCCCACGAACCTCGGCGCGAGCTTCCCTCTCACCCCAAACCGCTGTAAGCCCTTCATGGGCGAAACACGAAGAAAGACGTGGTCCCCGACCTCGAACTGCACCTCTCTGCGTCTGCGATCTGCGTAGCTCTTCTGTCTGCTCTTGACAGTGCGGAGTCGTCTGTGGATCTGCTCAACTACCTCCTGACTCTGCCGGATCAACCTGGGGCCAACCTCCCACTTGGTCCCCACCTCAACCCAACTCAAGGGTGCCGTGCATTTCCGTCCGTACAGAGCCTCGTAGGGAGCCATGCCGATGCTCGAGTGATAACTGTTGTTGTATGCAAACTCTGCCAGGGGCAGGTGCTCCTCCCAAGAGCCCCTCCAGTCTAGTACACAGGCACGCAAAAGATCCTCAAGTGTCTGTATCGTGCGTTCCGACTGTCCGTCCGTCTGGGGGAGGTAAGCCGTGCTAAACCTCAACCTCGTCCCCAAAGCCTGCTGAAACTCAGCCCAAAACTGGGACGTAAAGCGGGTATCCCGGTCGGATACGATCTCCCGCAGAACTCCGTGTAGTCGCACCACATCACGGATATACCTCTCTGCCAACTGTGCTGGTCCCAAAGTGACTCGGATCGGCAAGAATCGTGCCGTCTTCGTCAATCTATCCACTATTACCCAGACCGCGTCGTGTCCTCGCTGGGTAACAGGTAAGCCCACCACCAAGTCCATGGTGATGCTCTCCCACTTCCACTCTGGCACTGGAAGCGGCTGAAGCGGCCCTGCAGGCCTCTGATGCTCGGCTTTCACCTGCTGGCACACTAAGCACTGCTGCACGAACTCACCCACATCCCGCTTCATCCCTCTCCACCAGAACTCGCGTCTCAAGTCATGGTACATTTTCGTGTTTCCGGGATGTATGGTGAATTTGGAACCGTGTGCCTCAGTCAGGAGCTCTCTCAACAGCTCCTCGTCTCTGGGGATGCACAGCCGTCCCCTCAAGCGCAACACCTGGTCTGTGAAAGAGAAGTCCCCTGGGTCCCCTGACAGTACTCTGTCGCGCAAAGACTGCAAGTACGGATCGGCCATTTGTCCCGTGATGATGCGGTCTATCAACTCTGGTCTGGTCTGCCGTGTCACTGTCACTGCCCCATAGTACCCTCGTAACTCTAGAGGTCGCCAACTGCCCACCTCCTCCAAAAGGCTCCAACTCTGTAACTGTAGACTGGCCAAGCGTGCGGGCGCCTTACGGCTCAAGGCGTCAGCCACCACATTGGCCTTTCCCGGGTGGTAGGAGATGCTGCAGTCGTAGTCCTTCAGGAGCTCCAACCAACGTCTCTGTCTCATGTTGAGCTCCTTCTGGTCAAAAAGATATCTGAGGCTCTTGTGATCTGTAAAAATCTCGAAGGTCTCACCGTACAAGTAGTGCCTCCATGTCTTCAGCGCGAAGACAACAGCTGCCAACTCTAGATCGTGGGTAGGGTAGGTATGCTCATGGGGCTTCAGTTGCCGCGAAGCATAAGCGACCACGGGACCCCTCTGCATGAGCACACCTCCTAACCCCTGCAAGGAAGCGTCCGTGTACACAACGAACCCGCCACTACTGTCAGGGATGGTGAGCACGGGAGCCGAGGTCAACCTCTCCTTCAGCTCCAGAAAACACGCCTCACAGGCGTCTGTCCAAGCGAAAGGCACATCCTTCCGAGTCAACTGTGTCATAGGACGTGCAATCTGCGAAAACCCTCTGATGAACCGTCTGTAGTAACCTGCCAGTCCCAGGAAACTGCGAATCTCAGTGACCGAACACGGTCTCTCCCACCTGAGCACTGCCTCGACCTTGGCGGGATCCACCGCCAGGCCGTCTCCAGAGATCACATGACCCAAAAAGGTCACCTCCCTCAACCAGAACTCGCACTTGCTGTATTTGGCGTACAGCCTACGTCGTCTCAGAGTGTCCAGAACCATCCGCAAGTGCTGTCCGTGCTGCGTCCGATCTCTAGAATAGATGAGTACATCATCTATGAAAACCACCACAAACTGGTCCAAGTACGGTCTGAACACCCGGTTCATCAGGTCCATGAAAGCAGCGGGGGCGTTGGTCAGCCCAAACGGCATGACCAAAAACTCGTAGTGTCCGTACCGGGTGCGGAAAGCTGTCTTGGAGACGTCGGTCTCCCTGATCCTCAACTGGTGGTATCCAGACCTCAAGTCGATCTTGGAAAACACCGTGGCACCCCGCAACTGGTCAAACAAATCGTCAATCCTCGGCAGCGGATATCTGTTCTTGATGGTGACCCTATTCAGCTGTCGGTAATCCAGACAAAGGCGTAGGGTCCCATCCTTCTTCTTCACAAACAGTACCGGGGCTCCCCAGGGAGATGCACTGGGCCTCACGAAACCCTTCTCCAAAAGGTCCTGCAACTGAGACTTGAGCTCTCGCAGCTCAAGCGGTGCCATCCTGTATGGCGCAGTGGAGATGGGGCTGGTCCCTGGTACTAGTGAGATCTCAAACTCGATCTCACGCTCGGGCGGTAGTCCTGGTAACTCGTCTGGAAACACGTCGGGGTACTCTCTGACCACCGGGATGCTCTGGAAGTCTGCCACGGGGCTGTGCTCTGCCACCACACAAGCTAAGAAGCCCTCACACCCCTGGCTCAAAAGTCTCGCCGCCCGAAGTGCCGAAATGCACCTGAAACCTCCGTCCACTGGCTGCCCGTGAAACTCGAAGGAAGGCAACTCCGGAATGGAGAAGACAATCTTCCTCTCAAAGCAGTCTACCAAGGCCTGGTAAGCGGACAGCCAATCCATCCCCAGGATCACCCCAAAGTCCTCCATCTGTATCATAACCAGGTCAGCTGGCAGGCTGTGTCCCCCGATGCTGACCCCGCAACCCGTGTACACCTCCTCAGCTACAAACAGCTGACCACTCGGACCTCTGATTACGAACGGGTTCTCCAACAATGTATAATCCTGGTCCAAACTAACTGCGAAACTGTCTGCGACAAACGAGTGCGTAGCGCCGGAATCGAAAAGCGTGTAAACGAGTCTGCCAGAAACTGAAACCATACCTGCTACCACGGATCCCGAAGCTCTGTCGTCCCTGTGTGTTAGGGCGTTGATACGCCCCTCAGCTCTAGGTGCGGACGAAGCAGCCACACTCTGCGTCGGACGGGTAGGTGCTGGCCGGTACCCTCCTCGCGACTGCAGTCCTCCTCCTCGCGTCTGGAAACCGCAGCCTCCTACGCGCCCTCCAGTGCTCTGCGTGGGAAGTATCTGCTAACCTCCTGCCCTAGATGGGCAGTCCCTCCTGACGTGGCCCGGCTGGCCACACTGGTAGCAGAGGGGAACCCGACTCCCGCCCTCAGTGAGTCCCTGCTGTCGGCTAGGCGGGGGTCCGGTGCTGGCGACTGGCCCCTGTCGAGGGCCCCCAAAGGCCACTGATGGCCCTGCACAACGTGATGGCTCTCCTGCGGACGCCACGTGTCTCCGCTCTCGCCGGCCCTGTGAGAAGTCTGGCTGAAAGGGCCTCTTCCGCCCGCCGTCGGTCTCTCGCGCGGACGGGTTGGTCTCCTCGTAAGTCATGGCTGCCTCTACCACCCTCGAAAACGTTGGCAGCTTCAGGGGTTTGACATACCCCCGGATCGCAGGCCGGAGCCCCTCGGTGAACCTCCAAAGGCCCTCCTCCTCAGTGGCTACCGCTGTCGCTGCAAAGCGGGACAGCTCCAAGAAACGCGTGCGATACGCGCTCACGGTCATCGTCCCTTGGCGGAGAGTGTGGAACTCCTACCTCCTCTGGTCCTGCCACGTCTGGGGGAAGTACTGCTCGCAGAAGAGGGTGACGAACTGGTCCCACGTCGGCTCGTCCCTCTCCTGTCCCCGGACCGCCCTCCACCACCGGTGTGCCGCACTCTCCAGCTGGTACGTGGCAAAGGCCACGCGGCACTCCACCGGGGGGCGAAGGGTGTCGAAGATCTTCTCCAGCTGCTCAAGCCAGTCCTCTGCCTCGGTCGGGTCCTCATCCCCCTTGAAGGAGGGGGGCTTCAGCTTCCGGAACTGTCCGAAAAGCTCGAAGTGGTGCTGTAGGGGAGGTGCTGGTGCACCTCCAGGCGAAGGTGCCTCGTGTATAGAAGTGTCGGAGGAAGGTGGGGGCGGCAGGGGCCCATCCCCTCCCTCGTGTCCGGCGCCGCGTCCGTCGCGTGGTCCCACAGAGGACTCCCCCTCTGCAACCCCAGGAGGAGGTGCTCGGGGCAGTGGGTGGAGCTCCTCTCGTACAATATCCCGTATCAGTCTGGCGAGGTCCTGGGCCTGGATGCCAGGGAGTGGTGGCTGGTCCACCGAGACGTCAACGACAGCACGTCCACCTCGCCGACCTCGCCCTCGGCCGCGCGCGCGGCCAGTCTCGCCAGTCCCACGACGAGGCATCTCCTACAAGGAGACGCGAAACAAAACGGAAACGTCAAAACAGACGGTACCTAACAACACTTCTAAGAGCTCATGTCAAGAGATATGTTGTGGTGGCTACTCTAGCTATAAACATGTGAATTGGTTATTTTCCAGTCAGTTGATTCACTTCTCGGGACGACCTTGCTCTGATACCATCTTGTAACGACCCGATTCCCGAGTCCCTACGAGACACGAGAACCGGACCGACTCGACTAATCCCAAGACCCAGTCGTCCAACGAGGAAGTAACCAAAAGACAGTAAAATAAACCACATTCAGCATGAATATAACTAACAGTAAGAAAGTACAGCAGTAAGGAAAGAAACTACTACAGTAGGCACCACCACAACAGTAAAACAACAGTTATCATATAACAAAAACTGCAGGTAAAGAAGGTACAGCGGAAACAAAAACTACTCACTAGAACAGAAACAAAAAGGGGTACAAAGCTGGGGCAACTCTACTGGACCCTACTCGGCCCAGCGTCCTCTGCAGCCGCCGACCCTGGCTGCTCAACACCTGGTCCTGAAAAGGGTAACGAGTGTAACACGTCAGCAAAACGCCGAGTAGAGTGGCAAACTAACTAAAGGCAACAGTAGAGTGTACAGTAGCTGTTATGTTCTATTACTTCCTTTATTTACATCTTTCAATTTTTCTCACTATTTCATTTACTTCTCAGATCCTTTACTTGATCTCGGATGTCCTCGTGGGACGATCTTGATTGCAGTCTTTTCCAAAAGTAGAAGTAGCACGTGGTGCTCTCCTGGCCGGGAGAGTCCCCCATGGTGATCCTACCCTCAGTCAACCACCCCAAGGTCACTGACAGACGTAACGGTGACTACGGCACGCGCGATAAACGCACAGGTAGCTAGCCCGTACTGGCACGCGGTCAGTCGTTTCCGTTAACGGGTGCGCCCAAAGCACAGCACGGAACCAGGGCAGAGCCCTCTCGGTAACAGGGGTCCAACCCCTCCACAGTAACCAAACCAGGGCCTTGCCCCTCCACAGTCCGCGCACCCTCGCCTGACTACCCTGGTTTGCCCTAGTGGGCCTAACAAGTCGGTGAAGGAGGCTAGCAGAACCCCGGGGCCCGCGGGGTAGCTAGTACTCTCCTAACACTACTAGCTCTCCTCGGTACTACATAAACAAGGGCCAACAAGTCGGTACAGAGCGGCCAAGCCTAACCCCGGGTCCCTGGGGCGGCTGGCCCCACTCTACACTAAAACAGGTACAGGTACTTCCCTTGGTACTGCGTACCCAAGAGACAGTACAAACTACATCTCAGTTCCATTCCTTTTTCTTTCCAGGAGTTTCACTCCTAATTTCCCGTAGGGTTCCAGCTCTTTATTTCAGAACATCATATGTTTCACTTTCCAGATTCATGTTCTCAATTTCCATGATCTCAACATGTTTCTTTGTTCATAACAGGCAGCTGTTAATTAATTTCACAGGCAGTTATATATTCCTTTCCATTTTTCCAAGACTGCAGTAATATACATTCCACTAGTTTTTCCATCCTAGGATTCATGCCATATCCTAGGATCTATCATACAATCTAGTTTTCCGGCCCTAGGATTGATGCAACACCTAGGAGCTATCATTCCATATATTTCTCATTCCTAGGATTCATGCAATGCCCTAGGTTCTAGTTATGGTTCCATACTTTAACATATTTTATTAATACTTAAAACCACTCTACCAGGTACAACGGGAGTAATGGGGGCGTGATCGGGAATCCCGCGCGCCTCCGCGACTCTTAAGACTGCAACCGAACGAGGTCCTATCACAAGGATCAAACACAAGGAGTGTCTCAAAACAGTGTATGGCTACTGTAGCCGGGTAGAGGAATAAATTCTGAAACGAACGCAACTCGAATCGCGGAAAACGGAGCCCAAACGGGTCCTAAACGGGTCGAGAAAGACGATACTGTGCAAAATCAGACGTCTGGAACTCCCTCCAGACGTCTTAAACGGTGGATCAGAGAATTACCTGCTCAGCGTGGTTTCCCAGACGTCCAGAAGTCTGCAGGGACGTCTTTCCTAGATCCCAGACGTCCGATGGTCACTCCGGACGTCTGGAGGTCACTCCCGCCGTCTGGTACAACTTCCAGACGTCTGATTCGCAAAGGATGACGAATCAGACAACCTGCGCACAGCCAACCCCCCTCCCTCAGTACGGTCAGTCGACAAAAAGGAAGAAGAAAGCGGAAACTCACCTTTCAGACGTCTGTATGATCTCACAGACGTCGACCTTGCCGTCTGTATATCAATCCAGACGTCTGATTCTGGAAATTTTTCCAGAATCAGAGCCCTGCTCGGCCTCCGCTCGCGACGCCGCTCGCGTCGCACCTCGCGCGTCCGCTGCTCCACCCGCAGCAGGTCCCTCTCCGCGACGCTCTGCGCCCCCTACGCCCTCCGCCGGCCGGCCAAGCCGCTCTCGGCGAGCTCGCCCTCGCGTCCGCTCGCTCTCGCGCACAGGCAGGAGAGAAGGAGGAAGATGGTGGAGACGGGAGGGGAGGCGCGCCCCCCCTTTTAACGCCGCGCGGAGAGGAGAGAGAGACAGTCGCAGCCGCCTGCAGCCGCAGAGAAAGAGGGCAGAACGCAGGTCTGCGCGCACAGGCGCGCAGACGAATATCCCGTGCGAGCATAACTGTTCGCCAGACGTCTGTAAACTATCCCGGACGTCTGGTCAGACGTCTGGATGTGATCCCAGACGTCTTTACAGACGTCTGGGCCACCTCCCAGACGTCTTAAAAGACGTCTGGGGCACGCGCTCGTTACAGGTGGTTTTCTCTCTAAAGGATTAGCCCTGTGTTAAAGGAAGAGAAAGGCAATACTTAGCCTCTAATGAAGAAGGGTCATGCCTGTGCTTGGGAAGGAAGGAAAGGTTCTAAAGAAGAAGAAAAGAAGAGAAGCCTCTCTCTCTGAAGAGACTTGTGCTTGTCACACTTAAGTCGTCTGATCTAATTACTCTGAGCACTATTCAATGGTTTAAGTACTATAGTTTACATTGAATTCTGATTGAGGATTACTGTTGAATAATTTGAATATGAGATGCATGCTAAATTAGAGGACCTAATTGGTGATCTAAATCACCACTTTTTAGCTTCTGTTTATTCTTTTTATCTCATAATCTTTTGAATTACAATATGACAAGTCATATTCGTTGAAAATCTATTTTAATGCTCAACGTATTTTGCTTATTGATTTTGAATCAAGATTAGTGTTGTGATTTCCATATTTCTTCGTTGCGAACGACCTTGGACTCCTTTTAGATTCTTAGTTTGTAAATTTAATTATTTTCATGTGATTGGGGCTTTGCTACGATGATTACTCCTTAAAACACCTAGATAGCCTGTTAACATTTTGGTGCCATTGCCTGGGAGCAACGCGTAATTCACCATTAATCTTATCTTTCTTATTTTTTATCTGAGCGCTAACTTGCCCTATTAGTTTTTTTTGTTAGTTTATGAGGTACACCATGAAGAGATCTCTCACGCAGATCAACCACTCCTGGGGCTGGTAAATTTCTCTTCCTCCCTAATCATCCTCCTAATCGTTCAAAGAGTGAAAAGGAAACAAATAATTAGGATTCCTTTTTTGCTAGTAGAGGATGCCACGATGCTCAGATCGAGATGATTTCTATATTGTCGGATTGCGATCGTCGCTCTAGATTCATCTGTATGGTTGGATTTCGCATTTGAAGCTTCAAAATGTCGGGCCCTACTTCCTGACCACAATAATGCATGAATTACTATACAATTTATACAAATCACACTAAATGCAATATGATGAATGCCATGCAGTATTTATATTATGGAATGCAATGCTAAGCTCAGGAACTGTCGTAGGTAGGCATTCTATCATGAGTACATGCATGTTTATCATACCCCCATGCCTATCGTTCAGTAGTCCCTAGCAAAATTAACATAAATGCAATGTATAAAAGTAGAATCAAGATTTGATCACTTAGGCAAGATTTATTGATCACATTAGAAAATTTCACTAAGGATCTAATTAGAAAAACTCAACAGTGCTCAGGTATCTGCTAAAATGTAGGCCGCCTAAGTCCTCGCCTTATTTTTAGAAGGGAAGATTTTTTCTCTCTTTTGAAATTTTTGGAGTTAAGAGTTTCGGGATAACTTTTTACTACTACCCGACCTGCCAAAGACTCAAAAAGGAGTGTTCAACATCTTATCATGAAAGTGATAAACTCACTCAATGGCAATTAGATCAGACTTCAGATTTCTATGCCCCTAGGTGACCTTAAAAGAAATTTTGCGTAAAGGTGTATCTATCTAACCAGTAGCTTTCTCCCTACTTTTTATTTCTTTGGAGTCAACACAAGGGCGAACCCATTGTATATCTCCCTACCTTATTCTACTTCTCTACTTCTTCCAAAGCATTTATGAATTATACTTGCATTTCGTGAGCTGGGTTCTAGAAAATCAACCAATGAGTTGTTACCACCGACCTCTTGCTAGCCATACTCATATGATAAGGTGTGGCATATTTTATTTATTTTATTCTTTTTCTCCTTTTTCTACTTTTTTTTCTGGGTAGTTTTTTCCTTTTTTTTCTCTTTTTCTAAGTACATGGCCTCCTTGATCTAAAATTTTCTTGAAGGCAGCAGAAAGAGAATGGTTGTGTGGCTAGGCTCTAGACAACCAACCAATGAGCTGTTACCACCAACAACTTGCCAGCCATACCACCCTAGAACGTTCATTAGCTATCCAATTTTCGAAAAAAATCATCGAAAAGCGAGTTAGTGCAAAATGTGTGCAGATGCTTATACTAAAAGTCCCCTCAAGTAGAGAGCGGTTTGATAAGTTGTGTACTTATCACCCCAATTTATTTGCAAAGTTAAAATAAAATTACCTTGCAAGGACTCGAGAACAAGTCCACATTCGAGTAGACACCCGAGCTGATTAAGCTTGAAGACCTGAAGAGTCTTCATGTTTAGGTCCTAAAGTATCATTTCTTAAAGTTCACAACTCCCACTGCCTAAGTTTTCTTCTCTTAATTTTTTTTTTGACTTAAATATTAGGAAATTACTACTACAAATTAACAAAATGATCCCATCATAAAGTATCCACCCTCCCATGCCTAGATAATGCAATGTCCTCATTGTAAAATAAAAGCATAAAGGAGAGTAGAATAGGAAGAATATCACTTGTATTTCATGAAACTTCGATCAGCTCCAAAATAGACTATACACGTGCTGAGTTTAGTGCTTTCAGCTAGGCATAGTCCTCAAACAAAAATTATAAATATTGAGGCTGCAAGAATAAAGTTTCTAGGCCCTCAGATATGAGTCCTGGAGAGTGAAAGTGGGATTGCCAAAGAGATGATCAATGAAAGTAGCAAGTTGGTGATGTAGGGAGAGCCTAAATGGTCTCCAATAGGAGTTTCGTTGACTCAATATAGAGGAGGTTTGGGTGGGTTTAGGATTTGTGCAATGATTGGGCAAAAAAGGATGATGAGGTTTTTGTGATGTGTTGGGGGTTTGTAATGTTTGTGGGTACTCTAGAATACCAAGCATTTCAAGAGTTTCTCCCTAAAGTTCAATTTCATCCTCACAATCTAGGTGCTAAATCCAACCATTCTAATCTTCGTGATTTCCACCCATTATTTGAACCTTAAACTCTAAGAATTCAGGTGTTGTTGGGTTTTTACTTGATCAAGTCATCTTCCAACAAGTTCCTAATTTCATGAATATTTCCATCATCCTGGTTTATTGATTGCATGTCTGTATTCTCCTCAATTATCCCTACAACCTTGTGATTTTCTTCTTGAGTTTGGTTTGGGTTCGCCATTAAGGGGTTATCTAATGTCTATATGGCCATTACCTCCTCTATTCTGCCAAGCTCCTCCATTAAGCCACACTTAATTTTATCCTTCTTTGAAACCTCAAAAATATTAAATCGATTTGTTTTATTCCCTGAGGTGATTTCTATATTTCCTGATTCACAATCAATCCTTGCCTTGGTGGTGGCCAAGAAAGGTCTTCCTAAAATAATCAGAGTGTGGTTGAGTTGTTTTGGTGCTTCCATGTCAAGGGCATGAAATCAACAAGGTAATGCAAATCATTAACCTTGACTAAAACATCCTCCAAGAGAACCCTTGGTTTTGTAATGGATCTATCGGCCGACTATAAGGTTATTTTAGTGTGTTTCCAGTGGCCTAGACTCAGTTCCATATGTAGTGAGGCAAGGATCACATTAATGGAAGCACCCAAGTCGAGGAGAGCCCTGTCAGAAGTAATGTTTCCTATTGTATAGGAAATCAATGGGGCTCTTGGGTCCTACTTCTTAAGGGGTAGCTTGTTTAAGATTAGTGTGCTTGTGTTATCAAACAAGACTACTCTCCTAGTGTTTTTGGATACCGCTCTATGCTTCTCTTTATATGAATTTAGTAAAACTTTGGCATAGGCGAGGATTGATACAATAGTCGCGAGGAGTAAAATGATTGTCAATTTGAAAGCCTGAAGTAAGGACATCCTTTCCTCCAATTTCTCCTCTGACTTTTTCCACTTTCCCATACAACAACATGCTCCTGAATCAAACTTTGGCATTTTATTGATTACATTCTTAGTTGGGAGTCCAAAATTTTGTTTATGGGTCCTAATGGTATTAACGTGGCATTGGGTAGGACCCTTGTGTCTACTCCCACTCCTCAAGGTGATGGTATTTGCAGTGGCAAAGTGTTGTTAGTTAGTGCCTTGGGGAGGGGTGGGCAAAACAAGAGGCTCCTAGTTAATTATGGTGGGAACTTGGTTAGCTTCGGGAGGGGCTGAGGTAGCCTGATAGATAGCATGAGCTTAAGCATGCGGCTCCCCATCACTACCAAACCCTTGAGGCCCAGTTCCTCGGTTCTATACATTCCTTAGGATTGGTATAGGTTGTGATGGTAGAGATCTGGCTGTCGGTTTGTTTGCACTGAGTCCAGATTGCGAGATGTCCAGCAAAGTTTTCATTTGTTGCGTGAGCTGGAGCATTGATCCTTGCATTTCTACCATCCTCAGTTTCAAATTAGCCTATCCGGTGGGTTGTTAGGCATTCCACGTGGGTTCATTTACCTGATTTGGGGGCAGTTATACATGACCCTGATCCATTGGTTTTTGCAATACAAAGTTGTTTGGATGATATTGGGTCTGCTGCCCCTGATCTTTCAAAGAAAAGTTAGGGTGATTTTACCAACAACGATTATAGGAATTCGATTAAGGGTTGGACCTAACATTCTCTTGTACAGCATGAACATGCTCGTACGATGAGGATGAAGAGTAAAAAGGATCAGAAAGACTGGGGTCAAAGGCTCCATTTTGGACCCCATATGGTTCTGAGGAAAGCTGGCTCGAAGGTCAAGTTGACTCAAGTTGGTTCACAAACTCTCGTCTTGAAGGAACTTGTGAAGAATGCAATCCCGAGCTCTAGGATTTAGTGCATCTAGAGATATTTGAGTTTCCGAAGATCCACTCTTCCATTTGTTAAGCAACCAAATCCACCTTATCTTATTTATTGCAAATCAACTCCATATCAAATGTATGAGAATCTTGGACCTCATTGGCATTTGATCTAGTTTGTTAGGATCGGTTGAAGGTTTCCATGGAAGTGTGGTTTATAGAGTTTTTGCTCAAATCCCCCAAGAAATCGTACATGCTATCTATGTCTTTGTTGAGGAAATTGCCTTCACAAGAAGCACCCATATGATTACGGAATTGATAATTCAACCCACAATAAAATAATTGTACAAGTTGCCATTTAGGCACCTCATGGTGTGGGCATGTTCGTAATAGATCCTGGAATCACTCCCAGGCCCTATGAAATGGTTCCCCTAGGAGAAAGTGGTAATTGCATGTTGCAAAGCATTGGTTCACCCAATTGGGAAGAATTTCTTTAGGAAGGTCGATTTCAAAGCTGTCCAGGTAGCAATCAATCTTCCAATGGTACGATACCAATGTGTGGCCTTATCCCTGAGTGAATGGGGGAAAAGTCTCATGAGCATCTATTCCTCATCCACATTCCACAATTTTGTGGTATGAACCAGGGTGATCAGATCCTCCAAAGGTTGGAATGGGTCTTCTGAGCTAATTATGTGAAAGTGTTTAATCAAACTCAAAACCTAGGGCTTGATCTCAACATCACCAGCAGGGATCACAATGTTGGGATGATCCTCGTAATTTGAACGATCATAAAAATCCTTCAAGGGTCGAGTATGTTGACCATTCATCCATTGGAACCATTGTTGCATCTACTGCAACTGGTCCAACTGCCTCTAAATTGCTCCTGCCAGTTCAGGGTTGGGGGAGGTGGTTGTTGAATAGCCATGGGATCTGTTTGGCTATAACTCAACCTCCGCCTCTAGGAATGGTCTAATGGTCCTTCCAAGTGATATTCAATAGCCACCTTCCAAGCATGCACTAGGAGGTCGAAAGGATAAGGAACCCTACAGCACAAAAAATACAAGCCTGTCCTTAAATTGGGTAGCTTAAGGACCTATGCATCAGAAATAAACTCTAACCAGAAAACAAATTTGGTGTTGTTCTTACTCTCGATGGTGGTAAAGTTGGGCTGGCGAAGTAGGGGGAGTGTGTCCCGAGGGCTGCTAATTATGCCAAACCCCTGCTTACATAAGTTGTTTGACAATCGGATCGCCCACCATCGCACCTTTTGATGCAAGCAAACGTCACTAATTCGAAATGTGTTCAAGAAAATACCTTGAAATGGTCTCAATGAATCCTAGGGCAACATCTACTCAATTTTATTTAAGGTCTGGGATAATAGTGCTTTTGGAATGTGATGGGCCCTTAATTGGGTTATGCCCTTAGTGATAGATTCGTGAGTGTTTATATGCACAACCCATGATTTTTCAAGCAATATTAAATTTTTGTGAGGTGAATTTTAACGCTTGAATCTTGCTTAGTAGCTTTTAGGGTTTAGATATTAGGTGTATTCAGCAACATTTTGTGAGGCAAACCAAGTTTGAAAGCATGAGTTCAAGTATTTTCCTTTGTAAATCAAGAAAATATGGAGTGCCTGCTTGACCTAATTATTCAATCCTATGAGGTAGCTACAAGATGAATCAGTTCTAACTTAGGTGGTGCGGTCCAAATAGCTCAAACAAGTGACCCAGATGCACTACTAATTAAAGTACACAGAAATGATTAACCTAATCTCATTTCTACTCTTTTATGTGTGTTGATGCATGTACCGGTTCCATAGGTCGGAATCTCGGTTGAGTAGATAAAATGAAACCAGGTTATGTGACTCAAATGTGGGTGTGTGTAGTATATGTATTAATTTTGTCCCACAATCAGAAAATACCTTTTTTTCTAATATATATGTGGGGGTGAGTTGAGTGGAGATGGAAAACAAGACAAACAATTTCTATCATAGGGTTTATGCAAAGGCCTAAGTAGAATAAGTCTTGGTTATTTCTATGGTGGAAGTGAAACTAGTTGGGGGAAATGTGGGGGCACTTACAAATTGCTTCACCCGCACTATACTCCGGTCTACTGCACTTCGATCTCCTTGCTAGGATACTTGTAAGACAACAAATCAGAGGTAAGAGGGGTTAGTCAATAAGTAAATGCAAAGAAACACTAAAAAAGAAGGCAAATTTTGTTGCCTCCCATGCAATGGTGCCAAAATTATTAGCGTGATTTTGCGAGGAAAAGTTATGGTTTTGGGAGAACTTGTCATTGTACTTGCAAAAATTGCTACTAGATAAAATTTATATGGAAACTCGATAGGAAGTCTCGAGTCGAACTCGTGTTTCTTGAAATCCATATTTCAATTTGTTTCCTTTGAGTGTTTTTAGGTTTTGTTGTTTTTTTGAAATTTTAGGATAATGGTAAAATCACTTACAATAAAAAGAATAGAGAGATGAACCACAATTTGATTGCTTGAAGTGAAATAATGTTAATTATAATAACAATAAACTAAACAAACTAAAAGAGATGAGGGTGACAGGAAATCTCCCAAAGTGGATGTTTAGCGAGACGTCGGCGATTGGCAGCAACTTGGACAGAGGAGTAGAGATGCTGGACGTCGAGGTTGAGTGAAGGACGAACCTAGGTAGAGGAAAGCTTCACCAAGCTAAAAATGGGGATGAGGAGGTAGAGTTGGTCGTCTACCTGAATGGAGGTAAGGGGATGGCTCTAGGGTTCCCCATTAAGGTGGTGAGAGGATGGTTGAATATTTGGTGGAGGGATAGGACTCTACACTGATCGGAACCTTTGGAGCTTCGGAATAGAGCTCTTGGGAGCTTGGTAGGCTTCTAGGAGCCTTGGAGTAGGTAGGAGTAGCATAGGTAGAGATTAGGGAAAATGGGGAGGTGTAGGCGGGTTTATATAGTGGTGGAGGAAAATTTCCCCCACAAGGGCAATTAGTAGCATCCATAAACATCGCTAGAAGCCTACCGCAGACGTCACAGGAGATCGCGTGTAGCGCTGCTGGTGCATGCTATGCGTTGCCATTTCTCGTGCATGTGTTGGCTCTACGTGCATCACTGTGCTAGTGCCGTGCTCCTCGCGCTACGTGCGTTGCAGTGCTGACACGTACTTCGCACAGCATTGTTGCGTGCATGCATTGGCATAGTGCGTTGTCGCTGCCGTTGCCTTGCGACCAATTGTAGGATTGGGGGGGATCTACTAGTCTCCATCCTGCACCCCTCCTTTCATAGTGGATGCCTTGACCAATGCACCACGCCCACAAGAGTGTTGAGATGAGGGGCTACTAAAATGCAGTGGAGGTGGCTTATAAGCCATTGGATTTTCATCCAATGTTTGAGATCATACATTGGAGGCCTTCTGAAGGACAACTGGGCAACATTGGGAGATCAAGATGATGCCACATGGCACTATCTAGATTGTCCACCATTCTTTGCTTGCAGAGATGCCACAGTGCTTGAATCGAGACGATTTTCGTGTTGTCGGACTGTGATCGTCGCTTTGGATTCATCCGTATGGTTGGATTTTCCATTTGAAGATTCAAAATGCCGCACCCTACTTCCTGGCCACAATAATGCATGAATTACTATACAATTTATACAAATCACACTAAATTCAATATGATGAAAGTTACGCAATATTTATATTATGGAATGCAATGCTAAGCATAGGAACTATCATAAGTAGGCTTTCAATCAAGAATACATGCATCTTTATCATGCATCTTTAACTCACACCTTAGAAACCGGGGTACAGTTTTAAGCAAGTAGTGAAGAAAAGAATCAATAATCAATCACAATTTTCTAAATGTCACCCTAAGATTGATCGGGACTCACCATCTCTTTAACTTAATTTTTGTTGAGTCATATTTTGCAACTATACTATAACATTTTTCTATCAAATATGCGACTTACGATCGCAACATATCATCACAAATGAAAGGCTCCTATCTATTTGTAGATGTGCTACGAACCTTCAAGAAAGCTTGGGAATGGCCTTATAGCCGTTAGGGATGCTTCCAAGAGAAATCAACTCATAAATGAGTCTGACAGCAACATCAGATGACTGATTTTAGGGTCAGACAACTGGTCAAACATCTGATAAAAGTTTTGGTCAGCTAATTCTACAGGGAGTAATTCTTGGAATTGATCGGATCTAAATAAAGGTCTAGTCAGACATTTGGAAGGCTATTTTAAGACATCTGGGAGAAATTTGGACATATAATTCTAAGTAAGTTTGTTCCTGGAAATGTCCAGATCCAAATAGGTTTCTAGTGTAATAAGGTCAGACGATGGACTGGACATTAGGGCTAACTATTGGATGTTTCAAAGCTGCGAGAATTGATTTTTGAGATGGAATGGCTAGATTTTGTTTAATGACATTAGATTATGGCCTAATGTCTCTTTATCAATCATCTGGGTGGCTTTAAGGACATCTAGAAGTAAATGCTGGGCTGCACTATCTTGGCTTGCTAGGAAAAGCCAATGGTCCTCTTTTATGACACCTATCAATTCTCTCAAACATCTTATTGGATGTTTGGACATTGGTCAGGACATCTAACTGGAAAGGCATGGACTATGGTTTTCTAGCCTAGGTATTTGGACATTTAGGAATAACATCAGATGACTTAAAATTAATCATCAGATGTCTAATTATCATGTTAGAAGTCCGATAAGTCTGTCTGATTCCTATTTTGGCTTTCTAATTATATTCTAAGATTTGCCTAATTGTCCTATGGATACGTAATTATTCCTAAGACTAATGGTGATATACTTTAGGCTCTTTAACAAAGAATCTAAGGAAAATAAGGAGCAAAATAAAAGAAAGATTACAATAGAGCATTCTAAGTTCTATTCTTCTTCTCTTCAAACTTTCACTCCATGTGAAGCTCCATCTCCTCCATGAAGCTCCTCCTTTAGTTTCCTCCATGCTCCTTGATGCTTTTGCCCATGTACAAGTTCCTTACGCTTGCTTCGCCTTGCATTAATCCTAAAAATTATATGCTCAAAATCAAATATGAAAATACGCATGTTTTGTTATCATCAAAACTAATGATTGTGGTGCCCTTGCACCAACAAAAGACCCTCATTTAAGGTTGCCTACTTTTTATTTCTTTCTTGATGACTCAATCATAAACATCTCAAGAGTTAAATTCCCTTGTTATGTACATATTGTGAATTATTTGGCCTCAAGGAGGGTACCTAAAGATTGGTCTAAACAACAAAGAGAGAAATTTTATGCTGAGACCAAATATTACTTTTGGGCTGATCTTGAGCACTTTAGGATTTGTTTTAACTATAACATAAATGTGTTCCTGAAAGTGAGCATCATAACATCTTAACCTTTTGCCACACTTCTGCTTATGGTGGTCACCTTTAGGAAAAGAAAATGACTGCAAAACATTTGTAACCTGGATGTTATTGGTCATCCATTTTCAAAGTTGCCTACCATTTCTCTCAGGCATGTACATGTTGTCAATCAATTAGAAACATGACCAACAGAGTATGATGCCCCTAAACTCATTCTTTGTGGTTGAAATCTATGATGTTTGGGGGATTGATTTAATGGGAACTTTTATACCTTCATTTGGATGCCAATACATCCTTGTAGCTGTTGATTATGTATCCAAATGGATAGAGGCAATCCCAACCTAGACTAATGATCATAAAGTTTTGATTGATTTCATTAAAAAGAACATCTTTAGTACGTTTAGTACGCCTAGAGCCATTATTAGTGAAGGAGGTTCCCACCTTACTCATGCCAATTTTAGGAACTTACTAGCTAAATATGGGGTCACACACCAAATTTTCACACCTTACCATCCACAAACCAATGGTCAGGTTGAAGAATCCAATAGAGGGATTATGACTATCCTATTGATTGCACAGTAATCGTGGGACTTCAATTAACCTAAATGATGTTAGATCCTATTTTATTTCTGCATTTAGCTTGCATAACATTCATACAGTGCATCATTCTACTATGTGTAGCTGCTCGTTAAATAATACACAATTATCCTATTATTTAATGTTTTTGTTTCTGTTTGTAGCTAATAAACCAGGGTGAAGATGTCAAAAAAGTGGAATAATGCAGGAATAAACCAGAAGAACAAGAAGAGGAAAAAGGACTTATCTACAAAGGAAGAAAGGAGGATAGCTTTATCCTAGTCCCAAAAACCCTACGATAGCCTTCATAACCCTGAGATTACCTTAAACACTTGTCAACCCTATCCATTAACCCAAACATGGATAACACTATCCACAACACTATCCCAAGTATCTACCATCCCAGCTAGCTTATCCTTATCCCAATTCTACCTTTCCTATCTTAATTGACCTTCTAGACTCCTATGTAAGCTAG
The DNA here is from genome assembly GCA_037157565.1 of Thalassia testudinum. Lineage (NCBI taxonomy): Eukaryota > Viridiplantae > Streptophyta > Magnoliopsida > Alismatales > Hydrocharitaceae > Thalassia > Thalassia testudinum. Next base: position 17,510,666 of record JAZHRO010000063.1, read on the forward strand.
GTGTTACTCAATTAGAGTCTTCTTGAGTCAATTGGGTTTACTTGTAGTCAATTGGGTTCACTTCTATTTAATTAGATTCATTACCACCTAATTAGACTCACCTAGAACCCAATTTGACCAACCAAGATCAATTAGACCCACCTAGATCAATTAGACCCACCTATTCCTAACCTAAGTTGACCCCAACATAAACCAACTCACACACACACAAACACACAATTCTGACACCTACAAACCCATCACAAGAAACCTAAAAAACCCTACCATATAAAACCTAGAAATGAACTAGCGATCCATTATTCCTCTCCCTTCCCCTCCAAGCTGTCACCTTCCTCCTCTCCTCTCCTCTACCATCGTCTCCTCCTCCTTCAAGCTCCTCGTTGGATGATTAAGAAGGAAGAGGATACAAGGGTACCACCCCTCTCCTCCTTGCAAGGAGGACAACCACCTCTTCTCTTCCTCGTTCTTGCGAGTGTTCTTCTTCCTTAGAAGTAGAGGACTCACCTCGCTCTCTCCTTTTCTTGGGTGGCCAAGGAGACTCTTCCATAGTCTCTCTTGGTCGGCATCCGCTTTGGAAGGTGTGTAGACAGGTGGTTGCACCCAACGTCTAGCCTCCACCCTCACACAAAGCCGACAACCTTCAATGACACTCCCAGTGTGAGGAGATTTTATATTTATTTGCTTTTTAATTGCAGTATCATGACATGTTATTTGTAATGTATTCAATGCTTTTGATAATTTTTATGTTGATGTTTATGTTGATCTTGAATGTTTGAATGTTTAGATCAAGGACTTGTGATTATGTTATCACATTTTTCTTCTTTTCCTTCCCTGCATATGTCCACCCCACCCCTCCCTTAGCTTCCTTAGGACCATCCCCCAAAGGTGTACACATCATGTGCATGGCTACCATGGCCACACACTAGATGCACCCTCCTCCTCCTTGCTTCCCTTAATTCACATGAAAAAAAGAAAACAGAAAAAAAATTACAAAATATAAAAAGAAGAAAAAGTATTAGGTTAGACCTAGGTTATTTGACCGAATTTTAAATTTAACTACTCTCGTGCTTTGATACCATGCTCCCAGAGACGAATGATTGAGACTCAATGTTAAAACATAAAATTTGATTACACAAGTTTCATAAAAAAAAATAAAAAATTGTTATTTTGATTTAGTGTGAAACTATATTACGACGAGATTTTCCTAAATTATTTCAAGACAAATTGCCAATCAAATGGTGTCATTATTAGGGAGGCACGACGAGGGTTTCTAGATTAGCATTTCGTATTTGTTTAACTTTGCTCTTTGATTTCCTTATTTTGATGAGGTTAGATGAGAAGCAGTGCAGGCATGAACCTGTGGTGAAGACCACAGGTATATTTTCTCTACTCCTCTCTTTCTTTTTTTCTCTTAGGTTTAGTTTAAAAAAAACTCAAAATTTTGATTAAAAGAGATGTAGGGGTGATTGCATGCTCATATAACATCTAAAAGCACCAAAATAGTGATTCTGATTTTCAAACAAATTGGAAACCAAATTTTTAAAAATCTATATAGCACTATTTAGACCTTCTAAATTCATGAAATTGCAACCGTAGAAAGCATTTTTAATTATCTTTCATTTGGTACCTCTCCCAAGTCCTATGTTGCAATATACTATTCTAATTAAGTCATATTGTAAGGGTGGGTCAGAACTATCCAGATTGACTAATCAGTCAACTTTGGAGAAATCTTTCTGTATCTACAGAAGTCCGATTTATCTAAAATTTGTGGCATTATCTTATTAAATTTACTATCTCCAGTAAAATTACCAAAATTGTTGAACATTGTTTGAATGATTGTCCGTCTGATTGTTTGCTCTGGTGTCAATCTATCTCAACTGGTACCCAGTTACTGTTAAATTTAGAAAAATCAGGAAAATCATAAAAAAACCAGGAAAAAATAGTTTTGTGAACCTGACTTGGTGTGCGAACAATACCAGAAATTTCAGATCATTTTGATACTATTTGTAGCCCCTTTTGAACTGAACCTTATTGCTGTTGGGTGTGTTTTCAGAACCTGAAGTTGCATAAAACCTAGAGTCCAACATTTGGGGTTCACTTTTCTTGACACCCAATTGACCTTCGGTTGGTTGAGGCTTGGTTGTATTGCTTCTATTTGGGTTAAGAGCATTAATTGATTGTTTGGTCACCCCCACTATCAATTAAAATTAATCTACATCCCTTAGCAACAACCACTAGGAACACCTAGAGTTGTTTCTAGGGAGCTAAAGAAAAATTATCAACACCCTTGTTTGTATTTTGAATTCACTAGACCCAATTGAATAATAAAGTTGAACTCTTTAAAAGAAAAAAAAATTAACCAAGGAGGAACCATAAAAAAAATATCTTGAATATTAACCTTGATTAGTCTCTATCTCAAGGCATCTAGCCTTGCATCTACGTTACTCCTAAAGTTAGCAGTTTCTTACTTGTCTCATGAATCCGCTCTCATTCTTCTTACCACCTGTAGGATTTTTCTTCTCCCAACCCAACCATGATTTTGATTTCTTTTGTGTGGGAAACTACTACTCAACATCCAAGAGATGATTATTTTATCAATACTCCTTATTCCTTGATTTTCTTGAAACCTGACCCCTAAGGATCCAACCCATATTTGAACCAGAATCTATCTATAGGTCCTGACACCACAAATTAATCAAATGCCTTAACTAAATTAGAAAAACATCTTCAGGAGACTGAAAGGAAATGGGAAGATCTAGCCACCAAGATCTTGAAGCAACAAAGACAAAGCTGGGTGGAAATACAATTGTATCAATAAACTCACTTCCCACAAATACAAGAGCCCTGAACTTCCCAGCCTAATGGATCCAATGACTGATCTTTAGGACCCATTGACCAATCGGGACCCACTAGCAATTCCATAGACTCTTGCTACCATGGGGAGGTATCCTTGACTCAGCCAGCCCAGAAGTCACCATTGGACTTATATTTTGACTTGGACAAATCATTTAGGGAATGTACCATTTCTGACACTCCTATACCTCATGATATTTCATTAGAGGATTGGACAATGGATCATAGGTACAAAACCACACATCGGATTCTCAATCAACTCACTATATAGTCAACCCCACTTAAGGTAATATGCAATTTGATTCATATATGAAATCATACAATCTTGAGTGGAGAAACAATCCTGACCTTTCATGGCCAACATAGAGACAAAATCAAACCAGAGACCAATCTAGGCTTGCCTTGAATTCCACTCAATCCAACTTAGGGTAATCGTCAGGTCTAGCCCAATGATGAGGAACTCATCATGGCTCCTAACTTACCCTAATTAGCTAGTTTGTAGGTTCTAATGGAGGGGGGTGAGATTTATGTGATGCCAAAATATAATGCAGAATAAAATAAATAATCACACGAATATTCAATTGCACAAATGACATAATGATTTTAGGTGGAGACTCAAACCTAGGTAAAAACCACCACCTAAACCTCTCTGTTTAGGATTTCCCGATCAACCTAGTCGATCAAATCCACTAATTGAACTACTTAAACAAGGGTAGCTCAATCTCTTACAACCACACTACTTTACAGTCAAGGGTAGTGTACCTCAAACCCTCCTCTCCATTAGAAGTATTTTATCTCGCAAAGGAGATGGGAATTTGCAAAGCAAATACCCAACCAATAATAAAAAACCAAATTACGACGACCCTATAGAGCTCAAATAAGTATACATGAAATCTAGCTTCTATAGGCAAAAGCTACTTCCCTGAGATGGAAGTCTGTGTCGGTGAACCACGTGAGGTACGAAGTTGCTCTCGAACATGTGAAGGTAGGAGAGTGGGTGTGCAGCTAAGACGGTTCTCTTAGATGTGTAGTATGGAGCATGGAGAGAACTATCACTTTTCTATTTTCTTTGACACAAATGTAAGTGGAAGTAGTTTCTTTGGGTGTATTTAGCTTAGGAAGTGTCCTCTCCGATTTATAGAGGTCCTAAGAAGTGTTTGGAAGGCTTAAGATGCCTCTTATAGCCATTGGGAACAAGCCTCAAGATATTAGTCCAAAATCCCATTGAAATTAGGGTTAATAATGAGTCAAACAAGATTTTCAGAGGTCTGGATTTATGGTCAGATGTCTAGGGCATCATCTATCTAAAGGTCTGATGTCTGATCTTGAAGGGTTGGTGATCTGGATTGGATTGGAACTACATGAACATCTAACAAAACATTTTAAGACATCTGGGAAGGTTATCAGACGATTGATTCTAGATGGGTTAGGTTCCTAGAATTGGACCAGATCGAAACAAGGTTCTAGTGTTTGTTGGTCAGATGATAGGTCAAATGTCTGACATAATGTCTGGTCATCTAGTATGAGATTCTCTATGGGAATTGATTTCCTATTATTCTAGTGGTCATAAACATCTAAGAGATCAAGATTCGAGTCAGATTAAGTCTAACATCTCTTTATCAGGTGTTTGGAAGGCTCTACAGATGTCTGGAAAGAAGTATTATTGAAATGAAAGGTGATCCTCAAAGATAATGTCCTGATAGACCAATAGTCCTATTCCTGAATGTCTGTCAAGGTCATCAGAAGTCTTATAGGAAATCTAGACTATGGGATGGTCGGCAGAAAGTAATGATCAAAGAACAGTAAATCCAACCTAAGTGTTTGGACATTTGTACAAACTATCAGACATCTTAGAAGTCATTATTAGATGTCTGATGTCTAGATTGGATGTCTAATTAGGATGTCTTAAGCTATTTTGGTTTTCTAAGTTTTCTATGAAATGCCTAAGTGTTTGTCTAAGAGTCCTAGTGATGTATAAGTGTTCCTAGGACTAAGGTATGGATCTTTGGGCTCTTTACACTAATCTAAAGAAATAAAACAATGTAAGTAACTCTAAGCCCTATTCTTCTAGTCTTAAGGCTCTCGCTCCGCACGAAGCTTCGTCTCTACATCTTCCTCCATCAAGCCCCTCCAATCCGCCTTGGATGCGAGCTTGAGATTCTTCACACTTGAATCACATTGCATTATTCCTGAAATTTAAACTCAATGCAATTGTTAATTACCAAGTATTTTGCTATAATTAAAATCAATGATCATGGTGCTCTTGCACCAACATAGTTTCCTTAGCGAATTAATATATGAATAACATTAAAACAAGGTTAATTATATAATAAAGATAAAATAGTAAGGACCTTACAAATAAGTTAGAATAACCTAATTAAGGATTAATTAGTGTGAACTTAAGTTTAAATAGTTAGTAGGACTCAAATCAATACCAATTAGCTATATATAAAGCCTTATATAAATAACTTATAACTAAGTTGTTAATTAACTTAACTAAATTAACCATTTTAATAAATATAGCTAAAATGGGCAAAAATATAATTTCATGGCATAACCATTTTTTTACACTATTTGTGATAATATATAAAAAGTTGAAAAAAATTAACTAAAATAAGCCATTAAATCCATTATTTACATTTATGCCCTTATCTTTCTTATCATTCGAGTCCTTTTTATATCAATCAAGTTCTTGATTATTTACACAAAGGTCCCCATGTATACTCTCTTTCTCTCTTCTTCATCTTCATGGATGGTTCTTAAACTCCAGTGACTACACCTTTTGATTCACCACCTATCCGGAGATGTGCGACCATACACGTTGATGGAGAGAATTTCACTTGATTAAGAATATAATAGAATGATATGTCGTTGTAATTTATGTGCTGAAAATCTCTCAATCAAAGACTGAAATAGATATCAATTTAAACCACAAAAAGATGTCATATCCACTGGAGGAATAGATCCAATAAATTCATGAGTAGAGAGTTATAACATTCGCAGACACCTTCGCGAAATCAATTCAATGAATATGCTACTCTAAATGGAACTTGCATTTTTATGAGAAGTTATGGACTATTTATGTAAATTTTACATCAAAAATCAAGCTCCCAAAATATTCATATGATGCATGTGTAGTGGCATATCATGTAAGTTTCAATTGCTTGCAAATCTGAATTAAATTTCAATGTGAAATGATGCACATAACATAAGTTAAGCAAATTCATGAAATTGTAACTGCACCCATGTAATTTCACCAGAATAAAATAATCCAAATATTAAAGTGACAATGATAGGAAATGTAAATTTTAATTCCTTCAAAAATGGAGGAAACTTCCCCTTTCTTCACCGCACATTGGAGGAGGCGTTGCCAGCAGCTCGCTCGGGAGGAGGAGTTCCACCAGAGGAGAGAATCTCGTAGACGATGACGGTGAGGCAGGAGATGGCCAGTGGTGGTCGGATAGCAAGTGGCATCGAAGAGGAGAAGTAGGGACACAGCCACCTTGGGTGGTTGCCGCACGGAGGTGCTGTGCGTGCACAACGGCACGATTGCACGTGAGCACTACTGCGTGCAGGTGCAGCTGTACGTGGGCACGATTGTGCACGAGCGTGGCCAGCGAGGGTTGGCTGTGCATGGAGGTGCTGTGGTTGGGTTCTTTTGGTTGTTTAAAGGCAAGTTGAAGGAAGTAGAGGAAGAAGAAGACGAAGAGGCCGTCGCACGCGGGTGTCTGCATGCTGGTGTCTTGCATGCCTAGCGTGGCTGGCGAGGGTTGTGCGGGAGCTGGAGATGCGCGGAGACGAGATTGCGCTACTACGAGCACGTGAGGGGGTGCATGGCATGAGCGCTGCTGGCAGGGAAGGAGGAGCCAACACTAGGCTGCTCTATTGCTGCAACACTTGGAGTGGTCTGCTAACCTTGAAGGAGAGTGCACACAAGTTGTGGTGAGGATAACAGATATCACCTGAGATCTGTACTTCAATATGATGGAACTCATCTTTTTCTTAAAGAGCCAATCAAGAATTATTATGAGACACAAGGAATATGTAATTCCAAATTCAAGATGGATCAGTCTAGAAGAAAGGGATGGTGGAAAAGCTGGTTGCCATTCAAACATAAATTCAAACATAAGCAAATAGATAAGTCTAGAATATGGAAAAGCTGGTTAAAGAGCCATGCACATGCACGCTGGGAGGGTGCATGCGGTGGTGTTGCTGTGCGAGGATCGGCTACCTTGGGAGCGGTCTGTGTTAAGAACGCGTAGCTTCAGACGTTTTTAAGACGTCTGGGAGGTATCCCAGATGTTTGACCAGACATCTGGAACCCCTTCCAGACGTCTGGGATTCGGTTATTTTCAGCACGCGTGTTTCATCTGCGTGCCTGAGCACGCAGACCAGTGAGCGTCTCTCTCTCTCTCTTTTTCCCTCTCCCTCCTGTTTCCTCTGTTCTGCTCTCTCTCTCCTCCTCGCGCGGCCTTAAAAGGCCACGCCCTCCCCCTCACTCCCGTCACCTCCGCCCTTCCTCTTCTCCTTCCAGCCGGTGCGCGAGAGCGAGTGCGAGTGAGCAGCGGTAGCGACAGCCGCGGCGAGCGTGGGAGGAGGTGCTGTGCGTGGGAAGAGGGGCTCGGCCGTGAGGGCGAGCTCGCCGGGCTGCTAGGGCCGGCCGGTGGGGGAAGCAGCGGACGCGGGGTGACGGGGGAGGCCTGCTGTGACTCGAGCAGCAGGCGGATGAGTCGCGGCACGGTCGGGAATCCCACGTACACGGGCGAGCGTCGCGAGCGGAGGGCAAGTCGCGCCCTGATTCTGGAATTTTCTCCAAAATCAGACATCTGGGCTAACAACCAAACGGCTGGGAGGACGTCTGGAGGACTGTCCAGATGTCTGAAAGGTGAGTTATTCCATCTTTCTTGCTCTTCTTTGACTGACCGTACTAAGAGAGAGAGGAAATGGGTACGCGCAGTTTCTAAGATTCGCATCCAACGCGAATCAAACGTCTGGCTGCAGTGCCAGATGACGGGAATGACTTCCAGACGTCCGGGGTGACCATCGGACGTCTGGGAACTAGGCCAGATGCCCCCGCAGGTTTTTGGACATCTGAGAGACCACGCAGAGCAAAGGTAACCTCTGATCCACTTTTTAAGACGTCTGGAAGAGGTTCCAGACGTCTGATTTGCACTGTTTCGTCGTTTTCGACCCGTTTAGGGCCCGTTTAGAGTCCGTTTTCCGCATTTCGAGTTGCGTGCTTTTTGGAATTACATCCTCTACCCATCTACAATAGTTGTATACTATTTTGAGAAACTCCTTGTGTTTGATCCTTGTGATAGGACCCCGTTCCGTTGCAGTCTCGAGGGTTGCGGAGGCACGTGGGATTCCCGACCACGCCCTTAGTACTCCTGTTGTAATCGGTAGAGTGGCTTTTAAGTTTACTAGTATAATCTGTTAAATTATGGAACCATAAATAGAACCTAGGACATTGCATGAATCCTAGGAATGAGAAATAGATTGAATGGTAGATCTTAGGGTGTTGCATGAATCCTAGGGCTGGAAAACTAGATTGTACGATAGATCCTAGGATATGGCATGAATCGTAGGACGGAAGAACTAATGGAATATATGAATACTGCAGTCTTGGAAAATGTGGAAAGGAAATAATAGCTACCTGTAAATTGGTTTAACAGTTGCCTGTTATGAATAAATGAGCATGTCTGGGAATATGGGACGTATGAATGTGAAACTGGGAAGGTGAAATCGGAATGTGCTGAGTTAAAAGAACTGGAGCCCTACGGGGAATTAGGAGTGGAACTCCTGGAAAGAGAAAGGAATGGAATTGAGAAAGAAAGACGTGGTAGTGTGTTGCCTCTTGGGTACGTAGTACCAAGGGAAGTACCTGTACCTATTTAGCGCAGAGCGGAGCCAGCTGCCCCAGGGACCCGGGGTTAGGACTGGCCACTTTGTACCGACTTGCTGGCCCTCGTGTACGTAGTACCAAGGAGAGCTACTAGTGTAGGGAGGTAATAGCTACCCCACGAGCCCCGGGGTTCTACTAGCCTCCTACACCGACTTGTTAGGCCCACTGGGCAAACCAGGGTAGTCAGGCGAGGGTGCGCGGACTGTGGAGGGGCAAGGCCCCTGTTTGGTTACTGTGGAGGGGTTGGACCCCTGTTACTGAGAGGGCTCTACCCTGTACTGGTTCCGTGCTGTGCTTTGGGTGTACCCGTTAACGAAAATGACTGACCGCGTGCCAGTGCGGGTTAGCTACCTGTGCGTTTATCGCGCGTGCCATAGTCACCGTTATGCCTGTCCGTGACCTTAGGGTGGTTGACTGAGAGTAGGATCACCACGGGGGACTCTCTCGGCCAGGAGAGCACCACGTGCTACTTCTACTATTCGGAACAGACTGCAATCAATATCGTTCCCACGAGAAACATTCGAGATCGAGTAAAGGATCTGAGAAGTAGATAAATTTTAAGACAATTGAAAGATGTAAATAAAGGAAGAAAGAAAATTAAAATAGCTACTGTACACTTTACTATTCTTTAGTTTAGCTGCCACTCTACTCAGCATTTCGCTGACGTGTTACACTCGTTACTTTTCAGGACCAGGTGTTGAGCAGCCAGGGTCAGCGGTTGCAGAGGACGCTGGGTCGAGTAGGGTCCAGTAGTGTTACCACTGTTCTCTTGTACCACTTTTTGGGTCCACTGTAGTGAGTAGTTCTTGTTACCGCTGTACTTTTCTTTACCTGCAGTTTCATATTATGTTATGAATGTTGTTCTACTGTTGTGGTGGTATATACTATAGTGGTTTCTTTCCTTACTGCTGTATTTTCTTACTGTTAGTTATATTCATGCTGAATGTGGTTTATTTTACTGCTCTTTTGGTTATTTCCTCATTGGAGGACCAGGTCTTGGGATTAGCCGAGTCGGTCCGGTTCTCGTGTCTCGTAGGGACTCGAGAATCGGGTCATTACAGTCTAGCTGCGATGAGAGTAGTGAGAGGGCCATAGTGCTAGCTCTCCTTCGCGGTGTGCGTAGGGTCCACAGTGGTGCAGTTCCAAATCCCCCCGTCTAAGGAAGTCCCGTAGCTCTTATCCCTCTCCAGATCCACAACCTCTGCCTTACCCTTCGCATGCACAACGGTTGGATTTGAATGCCGACGGAGGGACAATAGTGGGAGGTGGACAATTATGGCCATGTCCTTCTTCAAATACTGATTATGTCTAGCCACCTATTACACTTTTATTTTCTGCTTGCACATAACAAATAAGAATGTATGTATTAGAATACAAAGCAGATACGAAAATATGCATAAGCTAAGGTTAATTACTTCTTAACTTAGGTCATTAAACTATAAGAAAATGTATTTCATATGTACTTAAGCTAAATAGATGTCCGATAAATTGGACTTATCAAATGTCCACTAGCCTAAGTTTTGCTAGTACTGAGCAAAAGTGAAATTAATGGAAGTAATCAAGAGAATTCTTCTTTCTTTATTCCACAAATTTAAAGATCCAAACAAATGTGAATTGATAATAATAATAGCCTAGGTAACAGATTCAAGTGAAAAGCCAACCTACATTTGAAGTTCGCACTTAACCCTCTATAAAATTCTATCAGGATAGGCAACTACTTCCCTCGGGGATAAAGCAGAAGATAATCTATAGTTTGACCCCCAGCTTTTTTCTTTTTGGCTTTGGTAGGACAGATAGAGTCAAATGGATTTCTACTTGGTGGCTCAGACTGACTTGGTGCTACCTGTTGTCTAGTACTGCAGACTCCAACTCTCCAAACTATCAAATGACTTAACCCAAAGAGAAGCTAAACAACTATGCTCTCTTGATGTTCCGTTGTGCTCACTCTTTTCTTTGTTTTCTTTCCGAGATCACGAATCTTACCAAATTTGGTAAATGTTCTCACTGTTTGGTGGCCGCACATGGCATTCACACTTCAACTAAAGTCCTAGCAACTCTACAACTAGGTTAAAGTCCTCAGCCAATATTCGGGCAATCAGAAATACTGAAAGGTAGATATGGGTCATATTTGGTAGATCGCGATGGGTGTTTTTATTGCCTCAGAAACATCGTCATGAAGATAAAACTATAAACTTGGACACTTTTCTTTTTCTTTTCTCTTTCTCTTTTCTTTTTTTGTTTCTTTTTTTTTCTTTTCTCTTCTTTTTTTAAATATAACTGTTTCTTTTGTCTTTTCTTACTTTTTTTTCTCTTTATAAATCAACATAACATGACACAGACTTTTATTTATGAGCATTATTAGGGATGATGATGGCAAGAGGATATTGTGTGGCTTATTTGGTGGAAGTGCCTACTCTCGGCACCTTGAAGGAATCGATAGGAAAAGCGTCTTTCTGACCTTTGATACTATTACCCTCATTCAGGTGAGGACTCTATGAAGGACGGTCGCAACCATCCACCATAGTCATAGCTTTATTAAGACTCAATCTCTATGTATCTACCTTATTTGGTGACTCTCAGGAATTCACACAATGCACATCGGAATAGAGAGCGAAAACTATGCCTAACTTTGAGGTCACACCATCTAATTATCTAAAACTTAAAAGTTGTTGCACTAGACTTAGCGCACCAGTAATCTCTCTACTTCTCGCAAATATGTGGTGGATTTACTAGAAGATAGTATGCCTGACTACCAATTAAGTATCCAAGGGTTCAGTAGACTAAAAATGCTTATTACTTTTCTTCAAAGATCCATTACCCAGTCTACGTGCAAGTGAAGTAAATGTTCTGGATTCTAAACTTAGGAAATAATTAAAGAAGGAAAATCTTCAATAACACCTCCATGACAAAGATGTTTTGCTAAGGACTAACCAATCCAACTCAAGAAAATAAAAGTTTTTTTCTAAAATTATCCTAAATGTATGAAAATATTTATAAATGCTATAAACATTCTTAGGTATGCAAAATGCTATAAACATTCTCAGGTTATACCCCCCCATGCCTAAGATTGATAATGTCCTCATTGGAAAAATTGAGACAAAGAAGAATATCACCTGAGGAGGAGAGTGGGAGGAGCTAAGGCTCCTCAAGCCAAAGTTCATCCAAAACCTGGTCATCTGAAAGAGTAATATAAGGCTTAGGTCACTGGCCATTTACCTTAAAGCTTGCATCAGAAGTAAGGTTACAAATTTCTACGGCTCCATGAGGGAAAGTATTGATAACAATGTATGGCCCATCCCAGCGAGACTTGAGCTTTCTTGGAAATAACTTAAGTCTGGAATTGAAAAGCCAGAGCCACTAGTTGGGCTCAAAAGTCTTTCTAATGATGTTCTTATCATTGAAGACCTTTGTACGTTGCTTGTAAGCTTGAGAAGTCTCATAGGCTTCATTACGAAGCTCCTTAAGCTCACTTAACTCTAACATACGTGCCTTTCTTGCATTATCTAGATTTAAGTTAACATTTTTAATTGTCCAATAGGCTTTATGTTAGATTTCAATGGGAAGATGACATGCCTTTTCGTTGACAAGACGGAAAGGAAACATGCCCAAGGGAGTCTTATACGCGGTTCTATAGGCCCAAAGAGCATCGTTTAGTTTTTTAGACCAATCCTTATGATCGAGCCTGACAGTTTTTTCGAAAATTCACTTAATCTTACAATTAGAGACTTCATCTTGTCAACTCTTTTGGGGATGGTAAGGTGTGGCTATCATGCGTTTGACTCCAAAATTTTGGAGTAGTCTTGTGAAGTGTACGTTCTTGAAGTGAGGTCCACGATCACTTATGATTGTCCCTGGGCACCCATACCGAGAAATGATATTAGCTTTAATAAAGCCCAAGACCACAGAATGGTCATTGGTTTGTGTGGGTATGGCTTCTATCCAATTTGATACATAGTCCACAGCCACAAGGATGTACTCATATCCGCAGGACACGGATGATCGCATTTTTGCATGATTTGTTAAATTGGGGTTTTAAGTCGTTGCAACGCACAAAAATGGATTCGCTTTTAAAATTTATATGACTTAGATAGTGGGGTATCTAGTGTCGTCCAAGGAGGCAAGTTTGCAAATCAAAATCCCTTGCTTAGAAATGGAAATCAACTTTCTTTTTAGTGTTTTAAAATATTTAATTTTTGTTTTGAAATAGCTAAAGCAACATAAAAGTGATGGTTGGAAGATGGCAACGCCTAAATTTACTAAACTAGAACCTAAGTGACAAGTAATTCCTCTCTCTAATCTCACCTAGGTAGTTGAGAACCTAGAGTAATTAGAAAGAGGGTGTGATTACACTAAGCTAAAAGTAAAAGAAAATAATTAAGAAAAGGGAACTTTACTCAAAGAGAGAAAATGTTTTACAAACCCTAGTAGAGGAATGCTTCTACTACTAGATAATTGCAACAAATAAAATAAAACACAAATCCTCCTAAATTGTTGGTGAAGAGGAGAAACTCCTTACTCCAAGCTTAGTGGCTCCTAGGCTTGAAAAGGGCTCCTCCTTCTCCTTCCTTGCTATGCTCCTCCAAGGTGGTAGCTACCACCTTCAATTCTCCTCCTCCAAGGGTGGAAATCCACCCTAGGTCCTTCTCATTTGCCTGTCCATCTTCCTTGAAATAGAATAGCCCTCCTCCTTGGCGTGGCACAAGTTGAAGAGAGTAGGGAGAAGAAGGCAACAAAGGGGCAGGTGATATGCCCCCTTAATATTCTTCTCTACTCCTTCCTGGCCGTAGGTGTAGGTGGGTGTAGGTAGAATAATACATTAATGGAGGATGATAAAAATGGTGGTAGGTGATGGGTTTTTATAGGGTTTCGGAGGGGAGGGGTTGGCGTGGACACATGTAGGCTAGTATGGACTTATAGGGTGGTTATGGGTGGTTATCATGATCCAAGGGAGGCGGCTATTTTGCACCAACTTAAAGGGTGTTGAGGGGGTGGTTATGGTGGCCAAAGGGCACCTAGAGTTGGCACCACTTTTAGCTTCTAGAAGGGAGGGTTAGGTGGGTGGCCAGATGTGGTTGTAGGGTTAGGTGTATGGTGGATATGGGGGTGGATGTTGGCACCAAAAAGGGGGGTACTTAGGATTAGGTTTTGGCGCCAAAATTGGTGCCTTCTGGTGGTGATGATGGGATAAAGAGGTGGATAGGTGGTGGCGCCAACTTGGAGTAGGATAGCTAGCTTAGGTGAGCTTAGATAGGGCTTAAGTTTGTGGAACTAGCTAAGGTTGAGTTGAAGGTGGTGGATGGCCAAGGAGCTGGTTGCTATCTAAGATAAGATAAGCTAAGCTAGCTTAGCTTGCTATGAAGTAGAGGAGGAGGTATTAGATCTAGGGTTTGAACAGAGGAGCTGAGGAGGGGAAGTCTAGAGCTTGAACTAGAGTTGGCAGCTGCTGAAGAGGGAGGCATGGTGCTACTCTAGCTTGCTTAGCTTGCTTGTTCTTTTCTAGCTGTTAAGCCAAGGTAAAGTGAGCTGGCTTCTACCATAATGATTTGAGGTGAGATGGGTCTGGAGCTCCCGGGGAGGATCAAGCTGGTTGAGGCAGCTAAGGTAGCTTAGCTCAACTAAGTCAAGCAAAGTTTGGTCCCTAGGAGCTGGACTTAAGCTTCTTGAGTTGGAATGAAGTCATCTTCATCTAGCCAGAGTTGAGTGGAGCTAGATGTAGCTGGACCTGAGCTGGGGAGAACTCCAGTCAACTCAGTTGAGCTAGCTAGAGCTTCCAGTGGACTAATGGGAGCTGAGATGAGCTAGACTCAGCTAAGTTGAGTTGGATCTGAGCTAACCTGAGCTAGGGTTAGCTAAGACGAGCTCTCTTGAGCTGCCATTCAGCTGAGATGACTTGAATGGAGCTAGAATGAGCTATCCTTAGTTCAGGTGAGCTGAATTCCAGCTAGGGTGAGCTGGATCAAGCTAAGTTCTAGCTAGTGGGAGCTTCTCCTTCACTAGTTGCCTTCCTGAGTACTAGGGTTCTAGGGATTTGCCAATCTGTTTATCCCTAACACTCACAAAAACACGTTAAAAACACAATAAAAAATGCAATGCATGCCTAACCTAATTTATGCCTAAATGCAACCCAAAAAACCTTTTGTAGAGCATAATCCTAAGAGCTAGGTTTGTTTCAATGTATAAGATTAATGATAAACTGGTGTTTAACAACAGGAAAGGGACCCATGAAGTCGATGCCCGAAATATCAAAGATCTCAACAAGGAGGATCGGTTGCTGGGGCATCTCATCCATTTTTCCAATGGTTCCCATCTGCTAGCAACGTAGACATGCACCCACATATGTATGTGCATCTCGAGAATAATGTGGGCCACCAAAAGATAGACTGAAGAACCTTATGGGCAGTCTTTTTCCCACGAAAATGTCCCCTACAATGGAGGTCATGGCAGAAACTCAGAACACTTCTTTGTTCTTCATTAGGGACGCAACGGCAAAGAAGCTAGTCAAGGCCTACTCTAAAAAGCTCGGGATCCACCCAGTGATAAAATTTAGCGTTAGCAAAAAAGCTGTCTCACTTCTGCTTGTCCCAACTATTGGGGGTAATGCCTATGACCGGATAGTTCAATATGTCAGAGAACCAAGGAGTTTGGCCTCCATGGCCATCAGAGACTCATCATGGAAAGTCTCTTGAATACCACCAGCAAGGTTTGATGGCTCAATAGGGATCCTAGATATATGATCTGCTACCACATTCTCAACTCCTTTCTATCTTTAATTTCTAGGTCAAACTCCTGGAGTAGTAAAATCCAACGAATTAGGCAAGGTTTGGAGTCCTTTTTAGTAAGAAGATGCTTTAAGGTAGAATTATCAGCGAATACCACAACCTTGGATCCCAAAAGATCATACTGAAGCTTTTCCAAAGCAAATACTATAGCAAGATGTTCATTTTCAGAGATCGTGTTGTTTTGCTGAGGATCCGTAAGGGTCTTGCTGGCACAATGCAGTACATGAGGTTTGCCATCAACCCTTTGACCTAAGACCACTCCCACTGCAAAATTAGAAGCATCGCATATGAGCTCAAATGGGAGGGTCCAATCTGGTGCTTGAAGAATCGGCAAGGCAATAAGGGCTTTCTTTAAGACTTGGAAAGCCTTGTCACATCTATCATCAAAATCGAAGGAGACATCCTTCGCTAATAGGTCGCAGAGTGGCTTAGAGATTTTACTAAAATCTCTAATGAAGCACCTATAAAATCCAGCCTAGCTAAGGAAAGATCTAGCTTGTCAAACATTGGCGGGTAATGGAAGCTTAGAGATGGAATCAATTTCTATGGTGTCCACCTTTAATCCTCTATCAGAAACTATATGCCCTAACACAATGCCCTGCTGGACCATAAAGTGACTTTTCTCCTAGCTAAGCACTAGCTTTGCCTCTTTGCATTGGGTCAAGACTATATCAAGGTGCAAAAGTTATAAGTCAAACGATGAGCAGTAAATGGAGAAGTCATCCATGAAAATTTCAACAAACTCATCGATCATATTAGAAAAGATAGCCATCATACAATATTGAAAAGTGGCAGGAGCATTACATAACCCAAATGGCATTCGGTGGAACGTAAATGTCCTATACTATCTCGTGAAGGTGGTACACTCCTGATCGTCAAGAAAAATGGCTATCTGATTATACTCAGAGTACCCGTGAAGAAAATAGAAGTACTTGTTCCCTGCCAGTCGTTCCAAAATCTGATCAATAAACGGTAAGGGGAAATGGTCTTTCTAGGTAGCCGTGTTCAAACGACGGTAAGTAATGCAGACCCTCCAACCAGTTGAGGATCTAGTGGTCACCAACTCTCCTTGGTCATTCTCTTCCACAGTGATTCCTACCCTTTTGGGTACTACATGAATAGGACTAACCCATTTATTATTTGAAATGGGATAGATAATCCCTACATCTAGCTATTTCAGAATCTCCTTTTTAACAATCTCCCTTATATTGGGATTGAGACTTCTCAACATGTCTGGGAAAGGTTTCCTGGGCTCGTCCATGTATATATGATGCATGCAAATGGAGGGATCAACACCCTTAATATCAGCAATTGACCAGGCAATTGCTTCCTTGTGCCTTTGTAAGCACTCAAGCACAGCTCCCTCCTCCGATTCAGATAATGCAGACGAGATAATAATGGGGAGCGTGTCATTAGGGCCAAGGAAAGCATATTTCAATGTGCTCGGGAGGGGTTTCAACTCCAACTCAAGATCCTTTTGGATTGAGGGCTTAAGTTGAGATGTCCCTACCTCAGGTAGTGGATCTACCTTCACGGTCCATGGTGGGGATAGAGACACTATGTGTATCCCCAGCAACTCTTCTAATTCAAGTATTTCCTTTTAGTTTCTTTAATAATCGGAGGATGGTCCTTAGAAATGACCTTTTGAAGGGGATATCTACATAGGAGTGCTAGAGTAGCCTCTTCAATTATTTCATCAATGACCTCAATCTGAGAACAATCTTCAAATTCAGATTGCTTGTAAGTATCAAAAAATTCAATCGGATCTTCTTGTTCCTAAAGCCCATTTTAACTGCCCATGATCTACAATTGATATGGGTGTTGGCTGTGGCCAAGAAGGGGAGTCCCAGAATAATGGATGGCTTAATGGGCTTATTAGATCGGTCAGTATCTAGCACCAGAAAGTCAACAAGGAAGAAGAAGTCCTCCACTCTCACAAGGACATCTTCCAGCAATCCCCGTGGTGTCTTAAGTGATTTGTCTGCGACCTGGAGGATGACTAGACTAGGCTTTAACTTGCCTCCTCCCAAAAGGTCGTAGATAGAGCTCGGTAAAATGTTCACCAACGCACCCAGTTCAAGCAGAGCCTCATTAATGTGTTGGTTACCTATGACCACTGAAATATATGTGGTCCCTAGGTCTTTCATTTTGGGGTGTGTTCCATGTTCAAGAACGGAGCTAACATAGTCAGGCAGGATGACCTTGGTTTGGACCTATTTCCTAGATTGATGCTTTTAGGTGCATAGGTCCTTCAAAACCTAGATCTATTTGATAGCATCCAACAGAGGCAAGTTTATCTGGACTTGCCTAAAAGTGTCCATAATCTCCTCCATCCTATCCTTGGCTCCAGGCGAGCTGTAGAAGATTCCCCAGGAGCAGATAGGTGCTTTGGATAGGGCACCCTCGGCTTCTAGGTAGAGGGGTTATCATGGCGGGAGAGGGTTGGTGGAAGAATGACATCCTCATTGTCGATGATTTCAAGCGAGGGAGAGCAGTGTGGCTCTTCCTCAATGGAGATGGAAGTCAGGTCGCTGTTGGTGAAACCTGATTAGGTGTGTTAATAGGTGATTTTATCGTTGAAATGACTATAATGGTTAACCTAAATTGAGCCTAACCATCTCTTTACAAAAAATTTTTCCTGGCCTAATTGATTTTATCTTGGTCACCTTTAGGCCCAGGGTCGAACTAAGGGAAGTGGGGGTACAAGTCAAGTTTCTACGCCTTTCCTACAATGAATCTCTTCCATTCGTTTATTGTGTTTTTGGTGTTTTTCTATTTAGTTTTTTTTTCTGAAAATTCTTGTCTTTGAGGCACACCCTCAAAATTAGGTTCTTAGCCTTGAGCAAAATCAAGGTTCCAAAATGGGTCCTGCTATTCGCAAGACAAAGTACCTGCAAGTCAAGGATTATCTTTTCTCTTTTATATATATTTTTTTATCTTTTACTGGCAGGAAAGTAAAGTAACTATAGTATATTTATATATATATATTTATGTATATACCATATATGTATAAACGGGTGGGGCTGGAGGCGGAGATGGAGTGCAGCATGGTGTCGAGTCGGTCGTTGTTTAGAAAGACGCAACCAACAGGATGAGGTGCTGCGTCGAGTGTAAGGTGGATTGATGGAAGATGAGTGTGACCACGCTTTTTGTACATGTGTATCGGGGAATATCAGCAACTGGTGCAGATATTCGCACGATACCATATATGGTAAGTAATGTGAGTATATATATATATATATGTATATATATATATGGTTATAGATATATAGGTATATATATGTAGTTATTTACGTATATATATATATGTGTATATATATATATATAAGTATATGTATAGATAGATATATGTATATATATATATATATATATATGTATAAGTATGTATATATAACTTTATAGATGCAAATATATATATATATATAAAGTAATATATGTATATAGATATATGTAGATAGATATGTGTATATATATATGTATATGTATATATAGTTATATAGATATATATGTATATTTGAATGTATATTTGTTTATATATATATATATATGTATAAGTAGGTGTGTATATATGTATATATATAAATATATGTATCTATACTTATACTTAGTTATATAGGTAATAATATATATATAGATATATGTATATATATATATGTATATAAATATATTTATATATGTAAGTATATATGTGTATATTTATATATATATAAGTATATAGATATATATATATAGACTAATACATAGTTATATAAGCACTAATATATGTATAGATATATGTATATAAGTATATGTATATATGTTAATATATATATACATATATATATATAAGTATATAGATATATGTATATATATTTGTATGTATACTAATACTTCATTATATAAATACTACTATATATATACATATAAGTATGTATATAAATATATATATGTATATAAATATATATAGATATAAATATATATATGGATATATATAAATAAGTATATAATAGTGTATAGGTGTGTCTGTGTATCTATGAAAGTGTGAGTGTAAGTGTGTCAGTGTCAGTAAAGAGAGTGAGAGAGTGCTGTGAGAGAGAGAGAGAGAGAGAGAGAGCTGGAGTTGGCGTGGTTAAGGCGTCTGAAGCTTCCAAGTGCCGTCTGGAGTCCACGCGCTCACGTGCAAGCGCGTATGCACGCAGAGAGGAGCGCGCTGGAGGGAGTGGGCGCGGAGGGAGGACCGCAGTGCACAATACTGCACGGAGAGCTGGAGCAGGCGCACGTAGACGTACATGAGTGAAGGGAGCAGGCGATGCGGGCGGGTGCGGGTGACGTGGGCGCTAGAGCGGGCGCGGGGCTGGACGCAGGTGCGGGTAGTGGCCGATAGCGGTGCGTCGTTTGACAGGATAAGTGAGAAACTTACTAGTCACCCCACTGTAGCCACAGTGTTTCGCAGAAACACATGAACAGTGGCTACAGTGGCCGGGCGAGCCACACAACCGCTTATGCTCGGTGCTATGAGTGCGGGTGGCTTACGGCTGGCTCGGCGCATGCGCGGAAGAGGTATGCACCGGCTAGGCTGTGTTGTCAGACCCGAATAGGCTATTAATATGGTGATTTTATCGTTGAAATGTGTATAGTGGTTAACCTAAATCGGACCTAACCATCTTTTTACAAAATTTTTAACCTGGCCAACTTGATTTTATCTTGTCACTTTTAGGCCCAGGGTCGAACTCAGGGAAGTGGGGTACAAGTCAAGTTTCTACGCCTTTCCTACAACGAGTCTCTTCCATTCGTTTATTGTGTTTTTGTTGTTTTTTTTCTTTTTTAGATTTTTTTCTGGTAATCTTTGTCCTTGAGGCACACCCTCAAAATTGGGTTCTTGGCTTTGAGCCAAAATAGAGTTCCAAGACGGGTCTTACTATTCGCAAGATGGAGTACTTGTAAGTCAAAGATTATCTTTTCTCTTTTATATATATATTTTTTGTCTTGTTATTATCAGGAAAGCGAAATAGAAATAAGGTAAATATAGTATATATATATAGGTATATAATATGTATATAAAGGGGTGGGGGTGGAGGCAGAGATGGAGTGTAGCACAGTGTCGAGTCGGTCGTCGTCTAGAAAGATGCAACCAACAGGACGGGGTGCCCCGTGTAACGTGTAGGATGGATGGTGGAAGATAAATGCAAACACGCTTTTTTTATGCGTGTATTGCGGAATATCAGCAACTGGTGCAGATATTCCCACGATACCACATATGGTAAATAATGTGAAAATATATCTATATATGTATATACATAAATATATCTATATGTATATATGGTTATAAATAGGTATATATATGTATATATATATGTGTATATATACATGTATATATGTAGCTATATGTATAGATAGATATATGTATTGATGTATATATATGTATGTATGTATATAATACTAGATAGATGTCTATATATGTATGTATATATATATATATAACAATATATGTATATATAAGTATATGTAGCTAGATATGTATGTATAAGTATATAGTAATATATGTATATATAGATATATGTAGCTAAATATATATATATATATGTATATATGTATGTATATATAAGTAGGTGTGTATGTATGTATATATATATATATGTATGTATGTATCTATATTTAGTTATATAGGTAATAGTATATATATAGATATATTTATATAAATGTATGTATATATATCAGTATATATATGTGTGTATATATATATATATAAGTATACAGATATATATATATATGTATATGTATGTATATAGACTCGTACATAGCTATATAAGTACTAATATATGTATAGATATATGTATAATTATATATATACATCTATATATGTATATAAGTATATAGATATATGTATATAAATATATGTATACTAATACATAAGTATATAGGTACTACTATATGTATAAATATAAGTATATATCTATATATATATATGTATATATGTATATATATACATATGTATATAAATATATGTGTATATATATCAATATATATAAGTATAAGTATATATATATATGTTTATAATAGAGTATAGGTGTGTGTGTGTGTGGAAGTGTGAGTGAATGTGTGTGTTACGTCGGTGAAGAGAGTGAGAGACTATTGTGAGAGAGAGTGAGAGAGAGAGAGGGAGAGAGCGGGAGAGAGAGAGAGGAGTCGCACTGCTGGAGGGTTAAGTTAGGTCGTCTGCAGCTAGCGGGCATCGTATGGAGGTCCAAGCCCATGCACAGGTGCGCACTCACGCAGAGAAGTGCCCGCTGGGGGGCGAAGGGTGCAGAGAGGAGACGTAGCACACCGTGATATGCGAAGGCTGGAGCAGGCGCTAGCGCTGACAGGTGCACGTGGGCGAAGAGAGCGGGCGATGCAGGCGCTGGGAGAGGGCTGGCAGACGCGCGGGCGGGTGCGTGCATGGGCGAGGGCCAATTGCGGTGCGCTGGGTGACCGGGAAAGTGAGAAGCTTTCCGGTCACCCCACTGTAGCCACAGTGTTGCGCAAACTCGCATGAACAGTGGCTGTAGTGGTTGTCCGCGTTGCGCAATCGGGAGCTGCAGGTGGTGTGAGTGTGGCCAGCTTGCGGCTGGCGTGCGAGGGAGATGGCCTGTGCCGATCGGTTGCGAGCACGGAGAGCTCGCGACAGAGTGCACGGAGAGGGAGGCAAGGGCGCCCGCAGCTTGTGCAGAAGCTTGCAGATGCTGACAGGGGTACGAGGAAGCACTTGGCCGGCCACTGCAGTGACGTGCGGTGGCCGGTTGCAGGTGGGAGAGAGCGCGATAGGGCGAAGAAAGTGGAAGGCGGAGAGGGCCTGCAGGCACGCGCGGAGGGCGAGGGTGCCTGCAGGCATGCGTGGAAGGGGCTGCTGCTGCTGCTTTGCCGTTGCTGCTGGCCGTGCGAAGCTTTTGAGCTTCAAACCTTGAAGCTGCTCTAATGGCAAAAGGTGCTAGAACGGAAAAAAAAGCTAGAAAAGAGCCACCATGCCCACCGACTCTTTGAAGAGCTGAGCAGTGGTGGTCTTACTGTGGTGGTGTGCATCACAGTGAGGGCTCCTGCCCGCCGAGTGTCTCCTCGGGGGAGGAGGGCCGTCGTATGGAGGGAGAGGGAGGAGTGGACGACCTGGAAGGAGAAGTTCTGCAGGTGGTTTTTTCTCTATTGGACCAGGCTTGTTTTGAAGAGAAGAAGACGTGGCCTTTGATACAGGAAGGAGGCATGGCTGGGAATGGTTGCATGCGGCTGTAGAGAGAGGTTGGAATGGCTTGGCAGGGAGAGGCAGCCGCTGGGAAGGGCAGCTACAGGGAATGGCATGCGAGGAGGAAGTTGCTCCATGCAGCTGCAGTGAGAAAGATTTAAAAATCAAATGGAAATAAAAATAGAGATGGGAATTTTGCAAAGATGCACTTGAGGAAAAATGTAAAATGCAAGGCCACTTATTTCATTCTCCTCTCCTCTCAATTACATGCATGCATGCATGTATTTTTACAATGCAACTATGGAGACTTAATATGCATTGGTAATGCTAGGAAATAGCACAAGATGGCACAATTGCAGGTGTATTTTTGCGGTGCAATTAGGCTGTGGGCGAAAATCACGATAGGGCAAGCGGAGAGGGCTGCTGGCGTGCGCTGTGGAGGGCAAGGGCGACCTGCTGCTTGCGCGGTGGTTTGCGGGTGTTGGCTGGGGTGCGCGGTGAAGCTTGGCCAGCCGCTGTAGGGGCGTGCAGTGACCGATTGTGGGTGGAAGAATGAGTGCAGCGCAAAGAAGCGGGATGCAAGGCCACCTGCAGGCGTGCGCTGGAGGCGAGGACGGCCTGCAGGAATGCGCTAGAGGTGCTTTGCGTCGGCTACTGCCTTGTTGCTGTTGTTGCATGCAGAGCTTTGAGCTTCAAAGCTTGAAGCTCCTGCTCCAATCGCTGAAGTGGCTTGGACTTTGAAACGGGGAAGAGAAGACCACCACGCCCACCGGCTCCATGATGAGCTGGGTCGTGGTGGTTTCACGGTGGTGGGTGTGCACCACAGTGATGGTCTCCTACTCGCAGAGTGGCTCCTCAGAGGAGGAGGTCCTGTGTATGGAGGGAGAGGGGGAGGGGATGGTGGACTGAAAGGAGAAGCTGCTGTTGGATTTTTTGTGTCGGGGACCAGGCCCTCTAGCAAAGAAGGCAGTTGTGCCTTTATAAAGAAGAAAGAGGCATGGACAACCATGCCATTGCTGTGCATGGTTCAACATGGCAGGCAGGGAGATTTTTGCATGTGGCTGCAGGGCTGGCAGGGAGACTTTTGAGTAGGACATGGCGCGAGGAGGAAGTTGCCAAGCTTTGCAGCCGCGGGTAAGATTCAAAATCAAATAGAAATAAAAATAAAGATGGAAATTTTGTGAAGCAGCACTTGAAGAAAATGTAAATTGTGAGGCCATTTTATTTATTCTCCTCCCCTCTCAAATAAATGCATGCATGCATGTATTTTTACAAATGCGACTAAGGGTACCTAGTATGCACTGCTAATGCTAGGAAATAGCACAAGACGGCGCAATTGCAGGTGTATTTTTGTGGTGCAATCATACCCCCATGCCTATCTTTTGCTAGTCCCTAGCAAAACATTTTTTGTGTTGTATTTAGTAATGATCTTTAAGCTGAAGATTTTCTTCTGAGGCAACATTAGTGCTTTTATTGTTGGATATTGTGAGAACCAATTATAGAGAAGACTACCAGTACATAAAGTCTCATATGACTTAGATCATCTCTCAACTAACGTGGACTCTTGATATTTAAACCTTAAGTATGATTTTCAGGATCCAGGAGCTTTTTGCCGTACTTGAGAGCTCAAGAGATTATGGCTTGTGCATAGTGAAGATCAAAACTGACCAGATGAACAGTAAGACTCAAGCCCAGGGTTTCAAGAATTTTTAAGTAAAGGTTGGTCCCAATTTCAGCTCATGTCTTCGGATTGACCCTTAAAAAGATGATGGAAACTCAACTCCTATTTTCTGACATTTATGGCTCAAAGGAAACAAGGTATTTGTAACCTGCCCTGAAGAACTTCTTGTAGGGCAAAGACTTTATAGACATTTGTGGGATATATTGACTTATTTGCATCTTTCTCTATGTTTTCTTTTTTTTTGAAACACGTGTCAGTATATCTCTTACAACATAATTTGGAGGAGCACACTTTTCTTTTTGGTGGGAGAGTTTCTTTTTGGTGGAAAGAGTTTCTCCTAAACACAAGACTAAAACCAAGGATAAGAAGTCTACCTGCGCACAAAGGTAAGGACTCCACCTTCCCTAATGAACACTAGGGTTGGATCTTACATTCACCTGGTCTTTCCTGATATGCGTAGTGTGAACAAAGATTACTTAGGCTCTCAAGTAGAAGCAAACCAACGGATCCTGTACTGGTGTCTCAGGTACAAGAATACATCCTTAGTTAGGAGAGATTCCGATCTATTTTGTCAATGATCAAGTGCATTAAGCCTGAGCCTGAGCGAATCAAGCTTCTGTGGCCTGGAAAGTCTTCAAAACAGAGGTTAGATATCCATAAACACTTATTGTATTTTTGTTTCAGCCTTCAGATAATTAGTAAACACTATATATATACATATATTTTTTTCTTCTTTTTCTTTTTCTTACATATTAATAAATAGGTGAAAACTACATGATACCATAAAATACCCAGATCCTATGGATGCCTATCCACCCCCCCATGCCAGACGATGCTATGTCCTCATGTGCATGCATGGAAAGGTAGGGAAAGGACAAGTAACGAGAGCTGAGGTCCAGGGTGGTAGGGTGGGTTGATGGTGGGTGGTGAAGTGAAAAGTGAAGTGATCGTGATGGTGGCGTGAAAAGTGATGGTGGATGGTGAAAGGTCTGCCATTTCTTTGGATGAGAGTGTCCCAGCTGGATTGGAGCACAAGTCAGGAGGAAGAAATTGGCCCTCAGAGTGGCCAAGAAGAGGGGCTTCTTGGATGGATGGCTCCAAAAAGGAATAGCCCCAGTGAGAAGTATATGGGCTCAAGGTCCCAGTGTGGATTTGCAAATTCGCCTGATTTGGCAGGAAAGAAAGGGCAATCCAGTCTTTAAGAGTGTGGATCGACAGTGAGTAGCCTGGATATGACTCAGACCACGAGGTATGGGAAGCAGAGAAAACCTCGTCAGAAGTCTGGCCAGGAGAAGGTATGGGAATAGGGAGGGATGGGGCAATGTCACAATATGTGTTGGTCAGGCAGTCGACAGTGTTTATAGGTAATCTGCAGTAGTCAGAATAGGTCCCAATTAGTCTGATACACGTGCTGACGGCCATGTCCTCGTCAGACGTGTCATCCTCGATGCAATCGCAATTAAAGTTCTTGGCTGCCTTGAAGATGTTAAGCTTGAGCTTTTCAGATCCAACGGCAATCTCAATATAGCCTGACTTGCAGTGGATATGGGTGAGGGCTGTGGCCAAGAAAGGTCGACCAAGGATAATCAGACAATCCGAAAGTGAACTAGGAACTTCCATATCTAAAACAAGAAAGTCAACGGGAAAACAGAGAATGTTGACCCTAACCACTACGTCTTCCACCACACCCTTTGGGATTTTGACAGAACGATCTACCAATTGTAACATGACAGGGGTGGGTTTCATATTTCCCAAAGAAAATTTTTTGAGCATGATGGTTGGTATAATATTTATGGAAGACCCTAGATCAAGCAGGGCACGGATAAAATTGCAGCCTTGGATGCTATAGGAAATAAGCTGTGTGCCCAGATCTTTCTGCTTCGGTGGTAGATTTGACAGAATAGCACAACTTCCATGAGGCGAGAGAACCATCGGATTCTTAGTTTTCTTTGACTGTACTCTTTGAAAAATAGGGCGACAGTAGGCATGTGGTCGATAGCCTTGAGCAGGGGTACCTTGATTTCTACATCCCTGAATAAATTACACAGGTTATCAAAGGCCTACATATCTTTCTCTTTGCCTTTTCGCTCCCTTAGTAGAGCCTCAGGGAATGGAACTGATTCTGGCACTAATTTGGGTGTATCGTCCTATCGCAAATGCTGTGTGCATCGCAAATGAGAGGGCGATGAAGAAGATGGGCCAGGATTAGGTCGAGGTAGATCGATAGTCTACCACTCCTCGTAGTGATAGCATTGGATGATGCAGGTCCAGTGGGATCATACGGCGGAGGAGGGTTTGCAATTGGGTCATAAGAGTGTGGTGCTGCAGCGGGATTAGCCTGAAATCCCGGTGGAATGCTCAGAGCCTGCAGAATTTGATTAACCTACCCCTGAGAAGGTCGTACCTGTGGTTGAGGACCACAGGGTACGAAGTTTCGCGGGTTTGGAACAGGTTGGGCAGGAAGAGTGCCCTGAGATCGAGTCACCATGCATAGTTGACTAATCTCATCATTCTGCTGCACCAATTGGTGCTGAAGAGAGGTCAAGTTCTCTTCATGCCGCTTTGACATTTCCGTCATCATTCACATCAATTTGTCAAGAGGACTTGATGCGTGTTCTGTTTGCGGTATGCAAGGGCCTGATGACGGATTCGCCATAGGATTAGACTGGGCCCTTGGGACAACGGGTGCAGACGGTAGCATTGGTCCACCTGTGGGGTTTTCACACTGCGAGTTGTTGGACCATGCGAAGTTTGGATGATTTCGCCACCCTAGGTTATAAGTGGCAAAGAACGGGTTGTTCCCCAGGGCACAAGAGTCTTTTCTGCCAGAAGATGTGTCAGCTTGTAAACATGCTCTCGTGCACACGGATGCTTGGCCCTCCGTGTCGAAATACTGGCTCGCAGAAGCCAAATCCACATGACTTACTAAGTCGCTCGGTGTAACACTCGGTAAGGAAGGTCTTACGGGGTTTCTTAGGATAAGCCTGGTGTTGGAAGAATTGGGATTGTGACGAAGTGGTGAAGTGGGGTTGTTTGACATAGAATGGGCAGGGTTGGCCAGAAGCTCGTCTAGCTTCTTGTGCACAATGGAGACTTCATCCAATTTTTGTGCGATAAGGCTGAATCAGTGGATGAAAGGGAGGGTCCTATGTCAACTTCGTGGACATTTCGGGGTAGGCTGGTACGATTAAAGGCGACAATGGAGGCATTGTTCATTGAGTTTTCACTCATATTTTCAAACAATTCGAATGCTCCATTCTCATCTTTATTCATTAAATTCCCTCTACAGGAAACGTCTGCAATCTACTTCAAAGTCTCATTTAGCCCGTAGTGGAAAATCTGGGTTATATGCCACTTAGGCAGACCGTGGTGCGAACTCTTCCTGAGGAGGTCGTTATACCTCTCCCATGCCTCATGAAATTGTTCGCTATTTTGTTGCGTAAATGAAGTGATAGCATGGTGAAGTGCATTGGTTTGCCCGATTGGGAAGAACTTCTTAAGAAACGCTGTTCGCATCTCTTCCCAAGAGTGGATGGTTCACCCAAGGGTGCGTAACCACTGCGATGCTTTATCCTGCAATGAAAATGGGAACATTTTCATGAGGACTATAGCTAACCCGATTTTTCTTGGTTTAACAATTTCAGCCAATTGGGTTAGGTCTTCCAAGTGGAGAAAAGGATCTTCACTTGCAAGACCATGGAAGTGAAAATTTATTAGGCCAATTATGTTAGGCTTCAGTTCAAAGTCGTCCCCGTCCATGGGGACCCAAATTTGTCCTATGGTCTCTGTAGCAACAGGATTCTGATAAGAGCTAAGAGACCTAGGCTCCTCCCATTCGAGAGGGTTCTGCATTTCCTCCAATGTTTCCCGAATGGCATCAATTTGCTCATTATACATTTCCATTTGGGCTTGGAGACAGGTTATGGGATCTAAGGCTCCACCACCTAGTGGGTTCTGAGGGCGGTTTCCTCCCTCAGGACTTGCGGGTCGGCGTGCAGCCATGTTTGTGGAGGAGGACGATTCGACTCCTTTTCTAAAATTATCAGGCAATTCATACAGTTAAGGGTTTTGTGACCTCCTCCCAAACATGCACTACTGCAGGAAGAATTGGGGAGATGAGAAGGGAAAAGAGATGAGAGAAATGACGCCGCAAAGGTACGCTTGATGACAAATCAATACAATCAAATTCCTAACCTCTACAGTGTGCCCTTAGACCTAAAGATCTAAGTTACCTACTGTCACGAACTACGGAACCGAATGAGAGCACTGCAGAACCAGCGGGCCAGATTGAAAGGCCGTTTGCCCCAGTCTTAGACACCCGATAGCACGCGGGAATACTCACCAGCACATAGGCGTACACGCAGGTAGTTAGACCTCCAATCCTTAAGAAGGGTCAAGTTGCTACCAGTTTTAGTTAGAGGCTTTGGATCAAGTGCTTTTGGAATGTGAAGGGCGTTATTTACGGGTAATGCCCAAGTGATTGATTTTCAAAGTGTGTAAAACAAGCATGCAACGGGGAAATCTCCCCGAATTGAAGTTTTTAATTGGTGAATGGTTTTTAGAGTTCATCCGTAAGTAGTATGGATTTTAGGATTTCACTGAAATATCAATTCAACCAATCTCCCGGTTTTGAAAGAATACAGGTTTTCTTCTAAACCCAACATACCCTTCTTCAATATCAATTGGTTAATGCATGCTAAAACGCAATGGGCTTCCCTAAATGGAGATTTCTATTTGTGGATGCACGAATCAGTTTTAGATTTTTGTGAAAGGGAGCCAAAGCACTTCAATTCAAGTGCTCCCAATCACCAAAAAGATGTCCACACACAAGGCTTAACCAAAAGATAAAGAAAATCAGTTGTTGGGGTTGAAGTATTTGGGATCGAATCTTAGGCAAGTTGAAAAGTCGTGGTTGGGTTGGAATCAACTCAATTCCAAGTCTCCCCACCAAAAAGGTGATCCCGAATTGTAGGTAAATGAGGCAAAGAGGGGTGGCAATCAATCTTTTTGTTTGCCTCAAAGAATACTTCACACGGCAAGAAATTCAAGAATCAACATTCTTGGATTTTCTCTATGCGAAGTTTTGCGGGAAATCCTAGGGTGGTAGGAGTAAGGGCAAACAATCAAACAAGTGAATTTTAATCTACTTGCCCCAAGAGATCTAAGAAGTTTTTCTAGTTTTTTACTTTTTAGCTTTTTTTTTTTATTAAGGTTACAAGTTAACCTTGGTTGCTAAGAAAGAAAGACTTACTTGTGCAGCAACGTATGCGGAGCTCCAATGTAGTGTCGATGTCTTCACGCTCTCGTTCCCACCTTGGATCTACCCACGTCTCCAACTTCATTTGCCTGTCTTCTCCTTGCAACAGGTTTACCTGTACACCAAAAACAAAAACACCCGTGAAGAGAGAAGAGAAAAATGAAAGGAAAGGAGTAAAAGCTTACTTGAAGGCGCACTTCCCCGGCAACGGCGCCAGAAAGGATGTTGGTCGGACCCGGTTAGGTGTGTTAATA
Organism: Thalassia testudinum; assembly: GCA_037157565.1. Taxonomy (NCBI): domain Eukaryota; kingdom Viridiplantae; phylum Streptophyta; class Magnoliopsida; order Alismatales; family Hydrocharitaceae; genus Thalassia; species Thalassia testudinum. Next base: position 17,540,587 of record JAZHRO010000063.1, read on the forward strand.
TGGTGATTTTATCGTTGAAATGTGTATAGTGGTTAACCTAAATCAAGCCTAACCATCTCTTTATAGAATTTTTTTCCTGGCTTACTTGATTTTATCTTGGTCACTTTTAGGCCAGGGGTCGAACTCAGGGAAGTGGGGTTACAAGTCAAGTTTCTACGCCTTTCCTACAACAAATCTCTTCCGTTTGTTTATTGTGTTTCTGGTTTTTTTTATTTAGTTTTTTTTCTGAAAATTCTTGTCCTTGAGGTAGACCCTCAAAATTAGGTTCTTGGCCTTGAGCCAAATCAGGGTTCCAAAATAGGTCTTGCTATTCGCAAGATGTAGTACCTGCAAGTCAAGGATTGTCTTTTCTCTTTTATATATAATTTTTTACCTTTTTATTGGCAGGAAACTAAAGTAACTATAATATATATATATAAGTATATACTATATATCTATAAATGGCTGAGGGTGGAGGGAGAGATGGAGTGTAGCATGGTGTCAAGTCAGTCGTCGTCTAGAAAGACACAACCAACAAGATGAGGTGCTGCATGGAGTGTAAGGTGGATTGATGGAAGATGAGTGTGACCACGCCTTTTGTACGGGTGTATCGGGGAATATCAGCAACTGGTGCAGATGTTCCCGCGATACCACGTATGTTAAGTAATGTGAAAAAAAAAAAATATATATATATATGTAACTATATCTATATGTATATATATATATGTGGCTACAAATATATAGGTATATATATGTAGTTATATATGTTAATATATATGTGTATATATATATAATTATATGTATAGATAGATATATGTATAGATATATATATATACGTATATGTATATATAACTATATAGATGTCAATATATATATATATAGTAATATATGTATATAGATATATGGAGGTAGATATGTGTATATATATATATATCTATATGTCTATATAGTTATATAGATATATATGTACATATGTATGTATATTTGTATATATATATATATATGTATAAGTAGGTGTGTATATATGTATATACATATATATATGTATCTATAATTATACTTAGCTATATAGGTAATAATATATATATAGATATATGTATATATATATATGTATATAAATATATGTACATATGTAAGTATATATGTGTATATATATATATATAAGTATATAGATATATATATATAGACTAATACACAGTTATATAAGTACTAATATATGTATATATGTATATAAGTATTTGTAAATATGTAAATATATATGTATATATATATGTCTGTATACTAATACTTAGTTATATAAATACTACTATATATATCGATATAAGTATATATATAGATATAAATATATATATATATTTATGTGTATATATATATAAGAATATAATAGTCTATAGGTGTGTGTGTGTGTATGAAAGTGCGAGTGTAAGTGTGTAAGTGTCGGTAAAGAGAGTGAGAGAGTGCTGTAAGAGAGAGAGAGAGAGAGCAGGAGTTGGAGTGGTTAAGGCAACTGAAGCTTCCAAGTGCCGTCTAGAGTCCACGCACGTACGCGCAGGCGCATATGTGTGCAGAGAGGAGCGCGGTGGAGGTAGTGGGAGCGGAGAGAGGACCGTAGCTCACAGCGCTGCGCGGAGAGCTGTAGCGGGTGCACGTAGACGTACGCATGTGAAGGGTGCCGGCGACGTGGGTGGGTGCGGGCGACGCGGGCGCACGCAGACACGCAGGTGGGCGCTAGAGTGGGTGCGGGGTTGGACGCAGGTGCGGGTAGTGGCCGATAGAGGGCGCAGAAACACATGAACAGTGGCTACAGTGGCCGGGCGAGCCACGCAACCGCTTGCTCCCAGTGCTGTGAGTGCGGGTGGCTTGCGGCTGGCTCAGCACATGCGTGGAAGAGGTATGCACCTGCTGGGCTGCGGGCGAAAATCACGACAGGGTGCACGGAGAAGGCTGCTGGCGTGCGTGGTGGAAGGAGAGGGTGACCTGCTGCTTGCGTGGTGGCTTGCGGGTGTTGGCTGGGGTCCGCTGTTAAGCTTGGCCGACCACTGCAGGGGCACGCAGTGGCTGGTTGCGGGCGGAAAGATGAGTGCAGCGTGAAGAAGCGAGAGGCGAGGCCACCTGCAGGTGCGCACTGGAGGCGAGGGTGGCCTACAGGCATGCGCTGGATGTGCTTTGCGGCTGCTACTGCGTGCGGAGCTTTGAGCTTCAAAGCTTGAAGCTCCTACTCCAATGGCTGAAGTGGCTTTGACTTTGAAACAGGGAAGAGAAGACCACCGTGCCCACCGGCTCCTTGATGAGCTGGGCGGTGGTGGGTGTGCACCACGGTGATGGTCTCCTGCCCTTAGAGTCGCTCCTCAGAGGAGGAGGTCCTACATATGGAGGGAGAGGGGGAGGGGATGGTGGCTTGGAAGGAGAAGCTGCTATTGGATATTTTGCGTGGAGGACCAGGCCCTCTTGCAAAGAAGGCAGCCGTGCCCTTATAAAGAAGAAAGAGGCATGCACAGCCATGCCTTGGCTGTGCATGGCTCAGCATGGCTGGCAGGGAGAGGTTTGAGCAGGATGGCGCGAGGAGGAAGTTGCCAAGCTTTGCAGCCGCGGGGGAAGATTTCAAAATCAAATAGAAATAAACATAAAGATGGAAATTTTGCGAAGTAGCACTTTAAGGAAATGTAAATTGCGACGCCATTTTATTCACTTTCCTCCCCTCTTAAATAAATGCAAGCATGCATGTATTTTTACAAATGCGACTAGGGATACCTAATACGCACTGGTAATGCTAGGAAATAGCACAAGACGACACAATTGCAGGTGTATTTTTGCAGTGGAATCATTTGCTTGTAGAAGGGGAATGCTGAGACGTAACCATAGGAGTGTTATCAGGCTTGTCAATCTTCTTTCCACTCCTTAACACGGTCACAACTTGGTCGTGCTCCCTGAATATGACCCCCTTGCCCTTAGGGTTCTCCTCAAAAAAGCTAGGCAACTTCCCCGGATCACATTGCCTAACTACCTCAGTAAGATGACCAATTAGTGATTGCATATTAGTAATCATCTTATTCTGAGATTGGATGACCATATTCTGATGCTCTTGCATCGCTTTCATCATGGATTTAAGTTCATCCATCCCAAAGGGCTTATTCTGAGGAGGGTTTTCATAAGATGGTTGGTATATGGGTTGTGGAGGTAAGGGTCTTGTATTCCCTGAGTTATAAGCATCACCTTGCTTCTAAGAGAAGTATGGATGGTTCCACCACCCCGAATTATAGGTTTTGGAATAAGGGTTATTGCGAGGAGGTGGCAGAAACCTTGGGCTGTGTTCAAGTCATCCTGAATCAACTCAGGGAATTGATTTTCCTGGTGGCACTCCGCAATGGTGTGCGTTGTGCTTTAGCAAATGGAGCATTCACTTGAAACCTGAAAGATAGAGGCTGCTTGCAGGTTCATGCTGGGGTCTTCTAAAAGCCTATCAAAGCTTTTATTCAATAATTGAATTTAATAAGCCAAATCCTGAGAAGCCCTGGCTTCATGGGCCTCTATCTTCCTAAGCAAGATTGATGGTTTTCTTTCTTGATAGGCAAAGGACAAATGTATGGAGTTGTCGCTTAATGTTTCAAATAATGCCTAGGCTTCATCCTCAGTTCTGGTCATGAAGGTTCCTGCATAGCCTGCATCGATGGTTTGCCTATGCTTTTCAGTAATCTGTTATAGAACCTTTCAACCAACTGCCATCTTGGCACCTGATGGTGGGGGCGTAACCTAAGAAGGTCATTAAAGTGCTCCAAAGTCTCATGAAATTGCTCCCCTTCCTATTGAGTAAAACCCATAATCTCTCTTCTGTAATGGTTGGTCTTACTCATAGGAAAACACTTTTTCAAAAATTCTCCCTTAACGGTGTCCCAATCATTTTCCCTTGCATCGAGGGTATGATACTAGTGCTTGGCCTTATCGTTTAGGGAGAATGGAAATAGAGTCCTTATCAGGGCTTCATCAGTAAAGCCCTGGAGCTTCAACGTGGAACAGACCTCGGTTAATTCCTCCAACTGCTGGTAGGGGTCTCCCTAGTAGTACCATAAAAGGCAGGCAGCAAAGATATGGTACTGCTCTTAATCTCATATGGATTATCCCTTGTCGGTCATCTTAGTGCTTGTGTTGGTTGGTGGTTGGAATAAAATAGTCCCTCAGGGTCCTTTGTTGATTTGCTCCTTGATCAGCAATGACTTCTCTTTTCTCTCCTAGGTGTGCTCCCCTAAGAATTTTCTCAAGCTTAGGATCAAACACTAGACTGCCCTCAAGAGAGCATCTACCTAGCATATAATATCAATCACAATTCAAGTTCTTACTGATTGAGTAAGTGAAGCCTCCACTACAAAGATAGGTCAAAAGGTCAAGGCTTATCCCTCCATTCCCACGTAAGTGGTATAAGAGGGGTGATGACTTGAGATCTTAACCTTCTTTGTTGTGGAGGTAGAATTGGTTGATATAGATGGCCAAACAAGTTATTCACTGCAATTACATGACCTAATTCAACATTCGAGTGCCCTAGGACCTATACTTTGCTTAGATGATACTCCCAGGTGATCAAGTGAGAGGTTACTCCAAGGACGAACAAAGGGATGCAAGTAGGGCGAACCATTCGATTGAGGCGATGCATATGCCATGCCTCTTAACTACCTTTTTGTTCCTTTAAGGGGTGTCCCCCTCTGTGAAGTATCAAAACAACTGGTCAAAAGATAGTACCGCCACCACAAAGCATGATAGGAGGGTCTACATCGATAAAGAGATTGGTGCCTATAGCCTTAAGGGATAGAGCCTTAGTGTGGTGCCTAATGTGCGTGCTTGGTGTTAGAAGTGTGCATCACATCACAAATCTTTTTTTTTATTGTTATTTTTGAAAATGCAGACAAGTTCCTTTGAATCAGATCAAGTGTGATTTGATTTTAAGGTCGAATCTAATTATCAGTCCCACTTTCAGTTAGGGGACCACTGAATTAGTAAATTCAATCAACTTGGTGGTCTTTGAATTTTAATCCGAATGCAAATGTGTGAACAGGAGCTGGATGCAAAAGTTAGAAAGGTGTACTTGTCTCCAGCAATCTTCATGATAATATGCTCGCAATGCAACAATGAGATCTAATGTGCTGCACAATCACCCCTAAATGCACACACCTAAGGGCATGCAACTCCTAAACAAGTAGCTAGATATTTTCTTTCGTTTGTTTTAAAGGCAAGCAAGCAGAAAAATGAATCACGCATGCAGAAAAATGTAAACCCTAGTAGCTATAGAATGTGGGGATAGACCCCCAAAAATTCAGCCCAAATTACTACAAGGGCGAGAAGATAAAAATAAAATTTGTGCCGAAGGAGAATCTCCTATGAAAGTAGGATCCAGGTCTCCTACGTCTTCTCCTCTTGTGGGCGTCGCTCGAGGTTGATGTTGCCGCCTTGCTGCGCTATTCGCCACATTAGATTCCTTGCACAAAAAGCTAAAGAATGATCAGATAATTGTGCAACTCAGAATGCTTAGAAATAATCAAGTGAATCTATTGCATTTCTTGCCTCCCCGGCAACGGCACCATTCGATGGAGAGAATCTTGCTTGATTATGAAGATAATAGAATGATATGTCATTGTAATTTATGTGGTGGAAATCTCTCAATCAAAGATTAAAATAGATATCAATTTAAACCAAAAAAAAGATTCCATATCCACAGGGAGGAAAAGATCCAATAAATTCACGAGTAGAGAGTTATAACGTTCGCCGACACCTTCGTGAAATCAATTCAATGAATATGCTACTCTAAATGGAACTTGCAATTTCATGAGAAGTAATGGACTATTTATGTAAATTTTATGTCAGAAATCAAGCTCCCAAAAGTATGTATATGATGCATGTGTAGTGGCATATAACGTAAGTTTCAATTGCATGCAAATCTGAATTAAATTTCAATGTTAAATGACGCATGTAACATAAGTTAAGCAAATTCATGAAATTGTAAGTGCACTGATGCAATTTCACCTGAATAAAATAATCCAAATATTAAAGTGACAATGGCAAGAAATGTAAATTTCAATTCCTTCAAAAATAGAGGAAACTTCCTCTCACTTCACCACACGTTGGAGGAGGCGTCACTGACGGTTTGCTGAGGAGGAGGAGTTCCACCAGAGGAGAGGATCTCGTAGACGATGATGGTGAGGCGGGAGATGGTCGGTGGTGGCCAGTCGAATAGTAGGTAGCGGTCGAGAGGAGCGACGGGACTACAGCCGCCTCGGGTTGTTACTACACGGAGGTGCTGCATGCGTGCAACGACGCAGTTGCGTGCGAGTGCTGCTCTGTGCGGGTACGGCTACGAGCATGCTCGGTTGCCCACGAGTGTAGTCGTCGAGAGTTGGCTATGTGTGGAGGTGCTGTGGTGGGTTCTTTTTGTTGTTTGCAGGCGGGTTGAAGCAAGCAGAGGAAGAAGAAGATGGAGAGGCCGTGGCAAGTGGGCATTTGCATGCTAGTGTCATGTGCGCCTGGTGTGGCTAGCAAGGGTTGCGTGGGGGCTAGAGATGCACAAAGAGGAGATTGTGCTATTGCGAGAGTGTGAGGGGGTGCGCAGTGTGAGTGCTACTAGCGGGGAAGGAGCCGGCACTAGGCCACTCCCTTGTTGCAGCACTTGGAGAGGTGCGCTAACCTTGAGGGAGTGCACGCATAGGTTGCGGTGAGAGGATCCATGCACACGCTAAAGGGGTGCACGTGGTGGTGTTGCTGTGCGAGGAGCAGCTACCTTGTGCGAGGTCTGGCTACGACGAGAGGGGTGAGAGGGCCACAGTGTATGCTCTCCTTTACAGTGTGCGTAGGGTGCACAGTGGTGCGGTTCCAGATTCCCCCATCCAAGCAAGTCCCATAGCTCTTATCCCTCTCCAAATCCACAACCTCCACCTTGCGCTTCGCATGCGCAATGGCTGGATTTGAATGCTGGCGAAGGGAATAGTGGTGGGAGGTGGATGATAGCGAATTCACACAGTTTGTTAAAATACGTCCTTGTAACTCGTAAATCCGCTTTCGCTCTTAAATTTATATTCCTAAATAGGGGAATATCTAGGGTCGTCCAAGGAGGCAATATGGTTGCAAAATTGATTCTCTTGCTCGGAATAAATCTCAACTTGCTTTTTGGTATTCTTTTCAATATATCATTTTTTTTGTTTTTAAGCTAAGGCAACATGCGAACTGATGCGGAAAAAGTGATTTACACTTCAATTTAAATAATACTTCTATGTGGCAAGTAGAGCCTCTCCCTAAGCTCACTCTAGGCAAGTGAAGGCCAAGAATAATTAGGGAGAGGGAGTGAAGAATGCTGAAAATAAGCTAATAGAAATGCAAACAAGAAATGCAAAGAAGGCAACAAGATAATTGATAAAGTGTTTTACAAAAGGCCTAGTAGAGGAAAGCTTGTACCACTAGAAAAATGAAAATAAGAAAAGAGAACACAAATCTTCTAGACAGATGGTGAAGAAGAGGGCTTCTTGCTCCAAGGTTGGTGGCTCCCAATCTTGAAAAGAGTCCTTCAACTCCTTCCTTGCAGTGCTCCGCCAAGGTGATGTCCTCCAAGGCAAGTCCTAGGGGGGCGTGCCCTAAGTTTCTCTCCAAGGGTGGACATCCACCCTAAGTCCTTCTTCTTTGCCTGGCCATCCTCCTTGAAGTGGAAGAGTCCTCCTCCTTGGTGTGGCTCAAGTTGAAGAGAGTGGGGACAAGAAGGCACCAAAGGGGCTGGTAATGTGCCCCTTTAATCTCCTTCCCTACTCCTTCTTCTTGGCCGTAGGTATAGGTGGTTTAGGTAGAAAAATATACTAAGGGAGGATGCCCCAAAATTGTGGTAGGTGGTGGCTTTTTATAGAATAGGAAGGGGGCTATGGTGACCTTTGAATTCGGTGGGCAAGATGAGTTGATGGAGGTGGTTGGAGATCCCATGGCCAAGGAGAGTTGGCGCCACCTTAAGGGACACCAAGGGGGTAGTTATGGGTTTTGACACCCCTTAGTGTTGGTGCCAAAATGGGCTTTCTAGAAGGCTATTAGGTGGCGCCACCTTAAGGTTCTAGAAGGGGGGTATGTGGATGGCTAGGATGTGTTATATGGGTAGGTGTAGGGTGGATGAAGAGGCTGAAAGTTGGCGCCAAAATGGGGGTGGTTAGGGGTGGTTTTTGGTGCCAACTTGAAGTGTCTTTTGGTGGGGATAATGGGGTGAAGGGGTGGCTAGGTGGTGGCGCCAACTTAAGTAGGGTAGCTAGCTTTGGTAGCTTGAGTTGGTGGAGCTAGCTAGGGTTGATTTTTAAGGTAATGGATGGCCAAGGAGCTGGTTGTTAGCTAAGCTAAGATAAGCAAAGCTAGCTTAGCTAAAGGTGGAGTAGAGGAGAAGGTAATGGAGCTAGGGTTTGGAGGAAGGAGCTGAGGAGGAGAAGTCTGGAGCTGGAGCTAGAGCTGGTTACTGCTGAAGAGGCTGGCATGGGGCTACTCAAGCTGGCTTAGATTGCTAGTTCCTTGCTAGTTGCTAAGCCAAGCTAAAGTTAGCTAGCTTCCATCAAAATGGGCTGAGGTGAGCTAGGTCTGGTGCTCCCGGGGAGAATCAAGCTGGTTCATGCAGCTAAGGTAGCTTAGCTCAACTGAGTTGAGCTAAGCTAAGTCCCCAGGAGCTGGACTTGAGCTTCCTAAGCTGGGATGAGTTCTTCTTCAGTTGGCTGGAGCTGAGTGGAGCTGGATGTAGCTGGATCTGAGCTGGGGTGAACTCCTGTCAACTTAGCTAATCTAGCTAGAGCTCCCTATGGACTAGTGGGAGTTGTGATGAGCTAGACTCAGCTAAGTTGAGCTGGATCTGAGCTGACTTGAGCTAGGGTGAGTTAAGGTGAACTCTCTTGAGCTTCCATCCAGCTGAGATTAGTTGAATGGAGCTGGGATGAGCTAACCCTAGTTCAAGTAAGCTAGGTTCCAGCTGCGGTGAGCTGGATCAAGCTGAAGTGATCTGGATCAAGCTGAGGTGAGCTGGATCAGGCTGAGTTCCAGCTAGTCTGGGCTTCTCCTTCTCCATTTACCTTCTTGAGTGCTAGGGTTTGAGGGATCTATATATCTGTTCATCCCTAACGCTCACAAAAACATATTAAAAAAATAATAAAAAATGCAATGCATGCCTAACCTATTTTATGCCTAAATGCAGCACAAAAACCCGTTTGCGGAGTAAAAATCCTAAGAGCTAGGTTTGTTTTAATGCGTAAGAATGATGATAAACTGGCGTTTATCACACCCCCATGCTTATCTTTTGCTAGTCTCTTAGCAAAACTTAAAACGAAATTTTTGGGAAATCTAATTTTTTTGACTTTTGAGGAGAAAAAGAGATTAATGGACCTTGGTAGATTAAAACACTGGAGGTACGGGATTTGTTAAGGATAAACATCGGGATTTGTTTTTGGATTCAACCATTAGACAGAACGGGATCAATATATCCTCCAGAAAATTCTCAAATTAACTCCTTGTTAATTTAGATGACTTGAAATGTTTGTTTTTAGGATTTTTTTGGCTCATGAATCTGATTCACAACTTGCAAAATCCTTTAAAACCTTGTGTCTGTGCTTGTAAAAAGCCAACATTTGTAAGGGCGTGTTAATTTATTTATTATTACTCGTTTCTTTTCTTTTTTTCTCCACCATGCTTATTTTTAGCTTAGTCTTACAACAGATGTGTTGGGATCATCATTCCTGTTACCATTCCTCGAGGGGGCTCTGGCGCCAATACTTTAGGATAGCATTGTCCATGACACCACGCAGGAGCTCACAACCCCAAAACACGATGCGGTGAAAAGGGGCGCTCCAAGCAAACTCAAGCTCTTACTCCGACACTATAGGTAGAGCACCGTCCAAGACACTTGAGCTGCTAAAATGTGCTTTAATGCTCCGTCTAAAGATATGAAATATAGATATGGAGCAACGCCGAGGGGGTAACATGTTGACATCGCATCCTCAAAGGAGGCATTTTCCTTCTTCTCGACGGTGGGAACTCAAACCAATGATCTGTTTCAGACTTTTACTAAGTCCAAACAAGGGAGTTTTTCAAACTTTTAGTTATTTTTAAGTGTTGGCTTGTGTGTGAAGAGTGACACAAGAAGTTTCTCAAAACATGCAAGTTTTTGAATCAGAGGCTAAGTCAAGTAATTTCCATATTACAAAATAGGATCAAGTCACCTGAACTATCATGAGTTCAGGTGAAATTTTATTGAAGGATATCTGATCTAGTCTAAAATAGACCCTGGAATTCTAATGATCAGATCCATATCCTCATCCTTAGTTTGTTAAAGATTAAATCCCATTGTACCAATTGTGAATTTTTCGACCTTAGTCCCGATTTCAAAATTTGTCCTCAAAAAGTTTTGAACATTTTTATTTTTATTTTTATTTTTTTATTTTATTTATTTATTTATTTATTTATTTTTCGGTATGCAAGCAGGAAATAAATTAAGCAAAAATGCATGTTTTTAGGTTTTGAAAATCCTAAACCGATCGTAAAATTTAAAAACACCCCCCCATGCTTAAGATATGCCATGTCCTTATGCATTAGGAGGGAAAAGGGATCACCTTAGTGAAGAATGGTCAGGTTTAGGAGGAACAAAACCTGGAAAAAGAAGAAAAAAGGGAAAGCAAGAAAAAATGATGGGTTACCTCCCATCCAGTGCTATCTTTTACGCCATTCAGCCGGGTGTGAAGGTATGCACGGAAGACGTAAAATCATGTAGATAATTGGACACTTGGATGCCCGCAAAAAAGGTGTCTTCTTCTAGATCCCTAGAAAATTGATTAGAAATAACATTGGGATCAAAGTTGGATGGAAAATGATAAGTGTAGCCCGAGTCTGGCCATGGTTTTAAATCAGGTTGGATGCCAAACTCAGGCGGGGTTGGTGGCAGGTCCGGAAGAAAGGAGTCGGGGAAGGAATGGTGGGGATTGGGGGAAGTAAGTGTGGAAGAATTAGGTGCAGGAATAGTGGGTAGGTTAGGGGGTATCAGGAATAAATTTGGGGTCAAGACAAGTTTCCAGATCACAGATTTCGCCGACCACTGATTCTGAATCAGAGTCCTCAAAGAAATTGTGGTCAGTACGGGTATCTATTAACATTGTCTCCTCCACCATATTGGAAATTTCAGTATCTGAGTCCTCAAAGAAGTTATCATCATGGAATCTCCTGGAGGATTTAAAAATATCTAAAGTGATAGTTTAGCCTGCACAGTTAATATCCATTTTGCCTGTGTGGCAATTGATATTTGCCTTTGCGGTGTCCAAAAAGGGGCGTCCAAGGATTATTGGGGAGTCCAATAATGATTCAGGTGCCTCAATGTCAAGAACCAGAAAGTCTGCAGGGAAGACACAATTCTGGACCTTGACTAAAACATCCTCGCAATCCCACGAGGTTTGATTGTAGATCGATCGGCTAATTGCAGGGTAACCTCGATGGGTTTTAATTCACCGATCTGAAATTCTTCCAATAAACTTGTGGGAATAATATTAACTGAGGCACCAAGATCAAGGAGGGCACGATTAAATGTAGTGTCATCAATAATTACAGAAATTAAAGGTGCCCCCAGATCTTTCATCTTAGGAGGCAGCTTACTCTGTATGACAGAGCTTACTATCTCCGAAAGATGCACCTGTCCTAGATTTTTAGCCTGCCTTTTAGGAGTACAAGTCTCCTTCAAAAATTTACCATAGGCAGGTATATATTTGATGGCATCTAGGAGAGGAATATTGATATGAACTTGCCCAAATAGCTCCATGAGTTCTTCTGTAGTGGGTTCAGATTTCTTTTTTTTGTTGGTGGTGGGGTAGAGAGCTTATGGGAAAGGGACAGGAATCTTGTCTTGAGATTTTTGTATTTCTTTTTCTTCCTGATGGGGAGGTGGGGATTCAATTTGCACAGGTATTTCACCAGGTTGGTGTGAAGGCCCGGGGTCAGTGGTGGTTTTCCCACTCCTCAAAGTTACTGCATGTGCAGTCGGATTATTAATTGGAGGAGGTGGGGGGGCCTGTGATTGCTGAAACCTGGGAGGCCGCTGAGGTGGTGGATTAGGTGGAGGCTGATTCGGATAGTGTGGAGTTCTTCCTGTATAATGGTTTCCTTGGTGATTAGGGATGGGCATGGGTTGGGACGGAAGATGTCTTGCAGGTCTTTGCATGGGAGTAACCCCAAACTGATTGTTCAGATTTGTGATGGTGCGGGTTACTTCCATCATTTTTGCTTGCATATCCTGCAGGGTTTGCATCATCTAGGCATTGATGTCTTGTTGGGATGGCCCAGGATGGAAGTTTGGATTCGACCCATACACGTTAAAATGATATGGTTGGGAGGAAACTTGATTATTCCAGGAGTAGTTCGGGTAATTTTTCCAATTGGAAGAATTTTTAAAGAGCTCCTGGATGGCAGAAATATTTTGAGTGGGGTTAAGATCTGGATAGTTGTAATTCCCCAATGAATCATAGGCAACCTCAGAGTAATCAGCAGGAGTAGTGTTGAGATTGTGCAAATTTTCTCTTCGTGGAAAGTTAGGTTGGGTTATATGTGGGTGTGGAGCTTGAGTTGATCTAGCCAGTCTTTCCTCAATTTTCTTTTCATTAATATGCATCTGGTCGAGTTTTTGAGCGATCAATTGAAGATCGTCTTGGGTGACAGGGATAGATTGAGTGCCTATTTCATGAACACCGAACCGCGGGTTTTGGGTTCTGCAAAATGTGTTCATGGAAGCTTGATTAAATGAGTTTTCACTCATTTCTTCGAACAGGTCACAAGCACTTTCTGCATCTTTATTTAAGAAGTTGCCGCCACACGAGGCATCGACAAAATGTCGGATTTGATCTTCTAATCCATGATAGAAGATTTGCACGAGCTGCCATAAAGGAATCTCGTGGTGCGGGCAACTTCTTAAAAGGTCTTGAAATCTTTCCCAAGAATCATGGAAAGTTTCACCATATTTTTGGTGAAAGGTCGTAATAGATCTTCGTAAGGAATTGGTACGACCTATGGGAAAGAATTTCTTGAGGAAGGCACTCTTGAGTTGAGGCCATGTTGTGATGGGTCGGCCAATGGTCCTGAACCAGTAAGCAGCCTTATCTTTAAGAGATAATGGAAAAAGCCGCATCAGCCATATGTTTTCTTGCACATTTCGGGAACGGGTTGTCTGTGCAAGAAGAGTTAGCTCTTCCAGGTGGCTGAAAGGGTCGTCCCTAGGAAGTCCATGAAAGTGTTTAATTAGGTTCAGGACCACATGCTTGATCTCAAAGTCCCCCTCTGGAATGACCACCCCTGGTCGTTCCTCATAATAAGACGGATCATAGAAATCTTTTAGAGGAACAACAGGCTGCTGACGAGGTGGTGGGTTTGGCCTTGGATTGGCTAGGTTTTGGATGTTCGTAGTCAATGTTTGTTGATTGGAATTTAATTTATTAATCTGATCGGCCATCAATTTTAAAAGATCAGGTCGGGGGTCTTGATTTTGTGTGTGGGGCAACTCAAGGTTAGGGAGCTCCAAGTGTGGGAAGTTACTGGTGGTTGGGTTTTGGGTGGAAGGGTTAGAATTAGGGTTAGTGGTGGGGTTAGAGGTGGATGTGGAAGGGTCAGTGGATCTATTTTGTTGTGTTTCCATTTTTTCAGGAGAGGAAGACAGGAAAAGTGGTCTTTTTGCGTGGGGGGCGAAATCAAATTGTCCTTCCAAGTGCGGATTTTGAGACAGTCGCCCATGCATAAAATGGAAGAACGGGAGGGGAGGAGAAGACAAAGAGATGAGTGAAAGTGTGCAAATCCAACAAACAAAACTAGACCTAACTTAAATGTGACTCCCTAATAATAACCTAAGACTTGGTCTATATAGGAAATAAGTAGTCAATAGTGATTACCCGTTCTATCAACAAATCTAGCCAAGTTGCTTAAGGGGAGGTTTGGGCCCAAACGTTTCCCAGGGAAAACCCCAGGTGCTTGTACAACCTGCGCCTGGTCGTTTGACACGGCCCCTCAGCCTGAACACCAGATATAGATGACAGAATTGGTACTCACTAAGGAAAACTTAAGACCTAAATAGCAAGCCTAAGTTGATAAAGCCTTAGGGGTCAAGTTGCTACAAGTTTTAATTAGGTCTAGGATGCTATAGTGCACACGGAATGTGGAGGGCGTTTATTGGGTTGTTGCCCTATTATTTGATTTTTTTGTGTGTGTGCAGGAATTGGAGAGTGGCTCCAATGAAAATCAAGTTGTCACACAATTTTTTTTTTTTGTATTTTTGTCTTTTAGGATTTGATTTAATTAAATGAGTTTTAGGGTTTTTTTCTTTAAGTTTTCAAGCAAGTTTGAAAGTTCACAATCAAAGGAAAGACAAGTTGTATGTGTGATTGTATATTTCCTTTTAATTGAGTCTCTAAAGAGAAAGAAAGAAACCCTAAGCCAATTATCCCTAAGACAGAAATTTTACTACCAGTGAACTATTTTTAGTCTTTCAGAATTAAGTAGTGGTTCAAACAAGTCAAACAACACCACTACTTTGAAGAAAATCAAACAAGGATTCCAAAAAATATTTTTTTAAGATTTTAAGAATTTTTTTGATAATTATTTTAAATTTTTAATTGTACTAGTGTCAAAGTCCAGAAATGATACCTGTGGGTATTGTGGACTTTTCAGTATTACCACCGACCTCAGAAAATTTTTGTGATTTTATATGATGTGTAAAATTTCGCAAGAATTCCAGAAAACTAAAATTCACAAAAATTGGATGGGTATAAAAATTCTAAAAATTCACGGACAGTAGCAAAATAGGAAGATTAAAGGGTGTGACCCCTCTGCAATCCACGAATTGTTGAAAATTAAATACAAATCCAATTGATCTGAAATTTGGAACAGATGTTCCAAACTTAATTGGGAATCACTCTATGAAATGTTATGATTTCAGGAGGCCTGTGATGTTAGGAATCGATTTTTCAAATCCGGACAGAAATCTGGACCCGAAAAATAGAACACCAATACTTGCAATGGAGTGGTGTTAAAGAAGCATACAAGCAAACAATGGATTTTATAATGCACCACACCACTTAATTAAGTTGTTTGGGATCCTCAAAGCCAAGTTTAATATATTTTTGGTAGTTTTAATTAATTATGTGACCAGAAAGAGGAACCAACCTGAATTTCGCAGGAAGGAAATGAACTTTGAGCTCTCGCTTCCAGATTCCCGCCTTCCCGCTGCAGTTCCTGCACACACAAAAGAAAGAAAGAGAAGTGGATGAGATCCACTTTAAGCAAGAGAAAATTAATTAAAGCAAAGCCGTGCCTCCCCGGCAACGACGCCAAAAAGTGATAGCGAATTCACACGGTTTGTTAAAATACGTCGTTGTAACGCGTAAATCCGCTTTCGCTCTTAAATTTATATTCCTAGATAGGGGAGTATCAGGGGTCATCCAAGGAGGCAATATGGTTGCAAAATTGATTCTCTTGCTCGAAATAAATCTCAACTTTCTTTTTGGCATTTTTTTCAATATATCATTTTTTTTGTTTTTAAGCTAAGGCAACATGCGAACTGATGGCGGAAAAAGTGATTTACACTTCAATTTAAGTACTACTTCTATGTGGCAAGTAGAGCCTCTGCCTAAGCTCACTCTAGGCAAGTGGAGGCCTAGAATAATTAAGGAGAGGGAGTGAAAAATGCTGAAAATAAGCTAATAGAAATGCAAACAAGAAATGCAAAGAAGGCAACAAGATAATTGATAAAGTGTTTTACAAAAGGGCTAGTAGAGGAAAGCTTGTACTACTAGAAAAATGCAAATAAGAAAAGAAAACACAAATCCTCTATATATATGGTGAAGAAGAGGGCTTCTTGCTCCAAGGTTGGTGGCTCCCAATCTTGAAAAGAGTCCTTCAACTCCTTCCTTGCAGTGCTCCGCCAAGGTGATGTCCTCCAAGGCAAGCCCTAGGGGGGCGTGCCCTAAGTTTCTCTCCAAGGGTGGACGTCCACCATAAGTCCTTCTCCTTTTCCTGGCTATCCTCCTTGAAGTGGAAGAGTCCTCCTCCTTGGCGTGGCTCAAGTTGGAGTGGGGAGAAGAAGGCACCAAAGGGGCTGGTAATGTGCCCCTTTAATCTCCTTCTCTACTCCTTCTTCTTGGCCTTAGGTATAGGTGGTTTAGGTAGAAAAATATACTAAGGGAGGATGCCCCAAAATGGTGGTAGGTGGTGGCTTTTTATAGAATAGGAAGGGGGCTATGGTGACCTTTGAATTGGGTGGCCAAGATGAGTTGATGGAGTTGGTTGGAGATCCAATGGCCAAGGAGAGTTGGCGCCACCTTAAGGGACACCAAGGGGGTAGTTATTGGTGTTGACACCCCTTAGTGTTGGCGCCAAAATGGGCTTTCTAGAAGGCTATTAGGTGGAGCCACCTTAAGGTTCTAGAAGGGGGGTATGTGGATGGTTAGGATGTGTTATATGGGTAGGTGTAGGGTGGATGAAGAGGCTGAAAGTTGGCGCCAAAATGGGGGTGGTTAGGGGTGGTTTTTGGCACCAACTTGAAGTGTCTTTTGGTGGAGATAATGGGGTGAAGGGGTGGCTAGGTGGTGGCGCCAACTGAAGTAGGGTAGCTAGCTTAGGTAGGCTTGAGTTGGTGGAGCTAGCTAGGGTTGATTTTTAAGGTAACGGATGGCCAAGGAGCTGGTTGTTAGCTAAGATAAGCTAAGCTAGCTTAGCTAAGGGTGGAGTAGAGGAGAAGGTAATGGAGCTAGGGTTTGGAGGAAGGAGCTGAGGTGGAGAAGTCTGGAGCTGGAGCTGGCTGCTGCTGAAGAGGCTGGCATGGGGCTACTCTAGCTGGCTTAGCTTGCTAGTTCTTTGCTAGTTGCTAAGCCACGCTAAAGTGAGCTAGCTTCTACCAAAATGAGCTGAGGTGAGCTAGGTCTGGTGCACCCAGGGAGAATCAAGCTGGTTGAGGCAGCTAAGGTAGCTTAGCTCAACTGAGTTGAGCTAAGCTGAGTCCTTGGGAGCTGGACTTGAGCTTCCTGAGCTGGGATGAGTTCTTCTTCAGCTGGCTGGAGCTGAGTGGAGCTAGATATAGCTGGATCTGAGCTGGGGTGAACTCCTATCAACTTAGCTGTGCTAGCTAGAGCTCCCTGTGGACTAGTGGGAGCTGAGATGAGCTAGACTCAGCTAAGTTGAGCTGGATCTGAGCTGACTTGAGCTAGGGTGAGCTAAGGTGAACTCTCTTGAGCTGCCATCCAGCTGAGATTAGCTGAATGGAGCTGGGATGAGCTAACCCTAGTTCAAGTAAGCTAGGTTCCAGCTGCGGTGAGCTGGATCAAGCTGAAGTGAGCTGGATCAGGCTGAGGTGAGCTGGATCAGGCTGAGTTCCAGCTAGTCTGGGCTTCTCCTTCACCATTTGCCTTCTTGAGTGCTAGGGTTTTAGGGATCTGTATATCTGTTCATCCCTAACACTCACAAAAATATATTAAAAAGACAATAAAAAATGCAATGCATGCCTAACCTATTTTATGCCTAAATGCAGCCCAAAAACCCGTTTGCGGAGTAAAAATCCTAAGAGCTAGGTTTGTTTTAATGCATAAGAATGATGATAAACTGGCATTTATCAGTGGGAAAATATGGCCATGTCCTTCTTCAAATACTAATTATGTCCAGCCACTTATTACACTTTTATTTTCTGCATGCACATAACAAATAAGAATGTATGTATTAGAATACAAAGTAGATACAAAAATATTCATAAGCTAAGGTTAATTACTTCTTAGCTTAGGTCATTACACTATAAGGAAATGTAATCCATATGTACTTAAGACAAATAAATGTCCAAAATTGGACTTATCACACATCGCTACTAGAGCTTTACTCACTGCCTCCACTTCCAATGGACCAGATCCTTCTAATCTCAACAAACTTTGATGCGGTGAGTCCACCGTCGGCAGAGACGAAGACCTATATTCCAGTGTATCTGGACGTGTTTACATCCAAATCCCTAGCTCCTAACCTCTCTCTCTCTAGATAAATGTCCCCTGCCCCTACAATGATGAAGGTTGACTCCCTATCCACTTGCCCCAACTAAGTTAGTGATAGGCTATTCCTCGCCAATTTTGCTGACCTCTCACCTCTCCTTCGAAGCTTCTCGAGTGGTGGAGCTCACTTCCCTCACCTCCACTTCCTCTTCAGATGTCGTGACAACACTTAGGAGAACCATCTCCTCCATCTCATTGTTTTCTTTTCTCACTGAGGTTCCCTTCGATTAATCTCGGACTTCTTCCCACTCTTGCCCTATCAACGGCAAGATCTCTTACACCCTTCGTTAGGTAACTAGTCTAGAATCTTTAGATGATAGCTTAGATTAGTTTAGAGTAGTTAGATAGGTAATTAAAGTAGCTTTTAATGAATGTTGCTCATTGTCTTCTTCAACTTCGGTAAGCCAATTTCATCTTGCAGGACTTCCATTTGCCTACCTAATCATCTAATCGCCTTCCTAAACTATCCATGATCACATTCCATGTTCTGATTCACCTAATAAGTCACTTTATTGCCTAATTCTTGTTTAACCTATAAGCTTTCGCTATCTATGGGAGAGTTGTAAATCATTTTTCGCCTCCAAGCTGACCCTCCACCTCCACAACACCTTAAGGGCCATTCCAACCAACTTAATTACTCTTATTAGTCAACATATAATAAACACCCAATTCACCTCATCTCTTGATTTCTTTTGTCTACGGTAGAGGTCAGAAGTACTTATATCACCTAATTAGTCCATCAAACACCTTTAACTCATCATAAAGATCAATTCACCTCAACTAATTTTAGGATTCACTATCTCTTGAGTTCTGGCAAACTCAAGATATCTTTTGAATTGATTTAAGATTAAAGGTGTGATTCAAGCTTCCTTTTATGAAATTGATGCGATCCTATGGTTCCTTATGAGCTTATAAATCCTTTCAATCTATTCTTGAGTAGTTTAATGGAGGTTTGATCTCGAATGTTCATTCCGAACCTTCACCAGAGCTTCAGTGAGCTCCGGCGAGCTCAAATGTGAGCTATAGCACTTGGAACAGTCTGCAAAGTTCAAGATCACTGTTTTCTTATCTAAGGATCTCATACCAGTAGATAGACTTGAGTTTCATTGATTTTATTCCATTATTGAACTTCGCCTTCCTCAACTATGGCAGAGTTGAGGACTCTCCAGGTTGTTTCCAACCATAGCAATAGGTTGTTAACCTTTAGCAAAACTGGAGGAATCTTGATTTGCCTTTGGATATGTCTACGATTTTTTGATTTAGTCTGTTGAAAACATCATGTTTTGACCTTAGGTGGAAGAGCCTGAGATCTTATATAGAGTAATCAAAACATGATTTTGAGGTGTGAACTGAATTACTTTGGTTGAATTAAGCCAAAGATGATAGTTTCTTCGATATTAGATCCCTTAATTGACAAAGTCAGCTTTCATGTTAATTTGGTCAACCTAGTCTTGTTGTTCAATTTTTTGACCTCAAGACTTGGATTTTATGGTTGATTTGAGTTATTGTGATTATTGTGAACATATTGGAACTAATTTGGTTGTGTTTTGTTGAGGTTGTCAATGTTTATAATTTCATTCACAGTTTGGGTTCAAACCTCAGTGAAGTTCATAGCTATTCTGATGAGATTTCAAGTTAAATCCAACCCTTATTAGACCTTTATGATCCTCTGAACTAGTTTAGAACAATTCTAGAGGTTAAATTCTATCTGTAAGGTCTTATAGACTTGGATTTAGTAGTTCACAGCCTGAGTTCAAGAACTCCAAAGCTTTGAAGCTTCCCAGATCTTCAAAACCTAATCACTCACTACGGAATAGTTTGTAGTACTGAGTGGAGGCCTCAACTGAGAGCTTTGAAGGAGTATGATAGGTTTATCGAAGCATTCCTCCTCTACTGGCCAGTAGTAAAGAGATCATGTTTCTAGGTCAATTTTAGCAACTGAATAAAATGATCAAATCCGATCCTTTGATCCAATTGAGACCTTCAATCAATACTAAGCACTTAGAGCTTTCAACCAAGCCCTTGTTTGCTTGATTTGGTCGACGAAGCTGTTATCAATTGGTGATTGAAGCTGAGTTGGAGTTGAAGCTGAGCGCAGAAGAGAAGGGGACTTGTTAGTCTCACCTCGTGAATGGAAGAAGCACTACATGCATATAAAATGAAAAGCACTCTTGGATTGCCTAGTCTTCAGCATGGGGTGCACAATTGACCATATCTCTTACGCATGTGTGTGTGTGCCCTAGTGTGGGCGTGTGGGCGAATAGGTCGTAAGACTATTATGGGCCTAAATGGGCCCAAAACTATGCACAATAATAAACCTAATAAATACTATGGCCCATGCTCTAGTAGTGGTCAATCCAGCCCAATGGCCTGTAGATTCCACGAAAAGGTTGGGTTTGGTACAGGTTGTGATGGTGGAGATCCGAGCTGTCGGTTGTTTGCACAAAGTATCGATTGCAAGGTATCTAGCAAAGTTTTCAATTGTTGCATGAGTTGGAGCATTGACCCTTGCATTTGTACCATTTTTAGGTTTAAATTAGCCTGCTCAACGGGTTGTTGAGCATTCCACATGGACTGATCAGCTTGATTTGAGGGCAACTGAGTATATACATAGCCCTAGCCCATTGGTTTTTGCAGTACATAGCTATTGTGTCGATATTGGGTTTGCTACCCTTGATCTTTGCAAGAGAGGTCAGGGTGATTTTTCCAATCAGAATTGTAGAAATTCAAGTAAGGGTTGAACCTAACATTCTCCTACACAACCTGAACATCCTCATAAGATGAGGATGAAGAAGGATCAGAAAAAATGGGATCAAAGGCCCCAGTTTGGAACCCATAGGTTTCCGAGAAGAGTTGGGCTGAAGGTCAAGCTGACTCTAGCTAGTTCACAAACTCCCGTCCTGTAGGAGATTGCGAAGAATGGAATCCCTATTGACGTGTGCTTGTGCGTGTGTGTTAAGAAGTGTCGTTATAGTTGCACTTGCAATGCCGATTTTAAAGTAAATAAACAGAGGTAAGTCCGTGTGTCGGTCTTAGGGAGGCATGAAAATCAGATTTTGCTTCACTTGTTGTCACGGAAAGCACGGAGTTTTGCTTGCGAAAGGTGTGGTTTGAAAAGCGAGAGAGAGATAGAGAGTGAGAGAGAGATTAGGGTTAGAGTTGCTTCATGCTTGATCATGCAACTTAAATTGAAATTAAAGTAAACAACTGAATAGAAAGTAACTTCATTAATCATGCACTTTTAGTTCATAGCTTACAACATTAAATACATGCTCAAACAAAAGTAATGGAAAGGTTAAAAGAGAGGAAGAGAGAGAGGGAGGAGGGAGAGCGACGAGGCAGCCACGGTAGTGAGGAGGCTCCATCGACGGCTCGTCATCTCCGATGATTACAAGAGGGCCTAAAGCTAGCTAAGAGAGGGGAGAGTAGTTGCAAGGGAAGTGAATGCCTTGAATGAGTGGTTGGAGCGGGTTTAAATAGGGTTAAGGGCTTTCTAAAAGAAGAAGGGGCTTTAGCGAGGTCCAGGACATAGCTAAAAGCATTCCAAAAGCGTCGTTGAAGCCCTCCAGCCCACTGGTCAACCGCCCGTGCCCTTCTTCTTCACGCTCGATCCACGACTGCTGCGTGAGAGCCGTCCGATCAAAGATCGTATGGCTGAGATCTCCCCTTGGATGCGCTCGGATCGCGCTTTGGGTGCGCGTGTGTGCTGGCGTTGTCGCCCGACGTGTGTGAGTGCCTGAGCGCTCATGATCTGTGGTGTGCTGCTTGGCACTATCTCGGCCGCCCGCTGCTGATCGGGCGGCCCATTTTCGCTTCGTGGTTCCTTCGTCTTGAATTTCACGCACCGCGTGGCTCGAACATGCATCGTGTTCATGTGGTCCTGCGTGCTAACCGTTGCACCATGCCCGTGCTTTGTCGCATTGGCTACGCCGCACCCTTAGGCAACGGGAAAAGGAAATATATTTCCCTAAAGGTGTATTTGTTCGATTGGTAGCTTTCTCCCTACGTTTGTTTTAATTTGGGTGAACACAAGGATTTTTCCAGTGTATATCTCCTCGGCTTGTACTACTTCCCCACTTCTTCCTTAAGTGTTTTGGTTCTTTTTGTGCAATTATTGAGCTGGGCTTTGGACAACTGACCAATGGGCTATTACCCATGATCACTTGCCAGCCATACTTGTGCGGTAAAGTGTGGTTTATTTTCTTTTCTTCTCCCTTTTTTTTTCATAGGTGGCTTCCCTGATCTGAAATGTACCTAGAGGCAATGAAGAGGAAATGGTCTGTGGCTAGGTTCTGGACAACCTGCCGATTGGCTATTACCCACGACAACTTGCCAGCCATACCACCCTAGACAGTTTATTAGCTACCCAATTTTTGTCAAAATCTCCGAGGAGTGAGTCTGCGCAAAAATGTGTGCAGATGCCTAGACTCAAAGTTATTCTGAGTTAGAGGGTGAGTTGATAAGTCATATACTTATCACCTTATTTAGTTGGTGGATTAGCATAGCTTAAGGTTGCAATGATTCGAAGCTAAATTCACATTTTAACGGACAGCAGGGCTGATTAAGCCTAAAGGCCTGAAAAGTCTAAGTGTTTAAGTACTTTTTGTATTATTTCCTACTATTGACAAGTTTCTAATGCCTAAGTTTTTCTTCCTAAATTCAATTTATTTATTTATTCATACTGATTAAATGAGCTCAGGATTATGCAATTTACCATCCCCCCATGCTTATGTTGGACAATGTCCTCATTGGCAAGTACATGGATGCATAAGGGTTCAAAAAGATAGTACCTGAGTGACGTAAAATACCGGATCAGTCTGAATCCTCTGGGTTTCCTCCCAGGAAGTGCTGAGTTTAACGCCTCCAGCTGGGCGGTGCTCTGTGTCATCCCTCAATGAGGGTGACACCCTCCTTTAGGGGAACCTGGGCCAGGAAGTGCTTCAATATTTGACCATTAACTATAAAAGTGTGCCCAATGTTAGGATCAGCGATTTCGACCGCCCCATTAGAGTAGGGCTTAACCACCCAAAATGGCCCTGTCCATTTGGACCTAAGTTTCCCCGGGAAGAGTTTTAGGCGAGCGTCAAATAGCCAGACTTGCTGATTAGGCTCAAAGGTTTTTCTATGAATGAGTCGGTCGTGGGTGACTTTCATTTTCTTCTTATATAGTCAACTATTGTCAAAGGCGTCCCAACGAATTTCTTCGAGCTCAGATAATTGGAGCATCCTCTATGCACTGACTAACTGGGAATCCATGTTACATTACTTGACAGCCCAATAAGCCCGGTGTTCCAATTCAACAGGAAGATGGCAGGCTTTGCCAAAGACCAAGTGATAAGGCGACATGCCTATTGGGGTCTTGAAAGCGGTCCTGTATGCCCACAGGGCATCATCAAGTCGTGTGGACCAGTCTTTCCTGTCAGGTCTCACAGTCTTCTGTAAAATGTTATTGATTTTTCTACTTGAGACCTCGGTCTGCCCGTTTGCTTGCGGATGATACGGGGTAGCAATGCGGTGGTTTACCTCGTATTTTCTAAGTAGGGCAGGAAATTGGGAATGGATAAAATGCCTTCCACCATCACTGATCATGGCCTTGGGTATTCCAAACCAGGAAAAGATGTTCTTCTTAACAAAGTCCATGACAGTCCTGTGATCGCAACAGTGGGTGGCGATGGCTTCAATCCATTTGGAAACATAGTCTACCGAGACCAAGATGTACTCGAAGCCATTGGATGGTGGAAAGGGGCCAATAAAATCGTTACCCCAAATGTCAAAGATTTCGAAAATCAAAATGGGCTGGAGGGGCATCATATCTTTCTTGGTCATGGTCCCCAGTGCTTGGCAGCACGAGCAAGTCTTGGCAAAGTTGTGTGCATCCTTAAAAAGGGACGGCCAGTAAGATCCAGATTGTAGAATCATTGCAGCTGTTTTCTTTCCAGAGAAGTGGCCACCACAAGCCTGGTCATGATAGAAGGAATGCACACTCTGAACTTCATCTTCGGGGATACACCTCCTGATAATCTGGTCAGCACAAAGGCGAAATAGCATGGGATCATCCCAGAAATAGTGCTTGGCCTCAGCCAAGAACCTATCCCATTGCTGTCTGGACCAGCTGTGAGGGGTTTGTCCTACAACCAGATAGTTGACGTAGTCAACATAACATGGCATTTTCTTGTCTTGCATAGCCAGGATGTGTTCATCAGGGAAGGTGTCAGATAGAGGTAGGGAGGGTCCAATGTGGTCTGGATTAAGTCTAGACAAGGGGTCAGCCACCACATTCTTTGATCCGGCCTTGTCTCGGATTTCCAGGTCAAATTCATGCAAAAGCAGGATCCATCTGATGAGCCTAGGCTTTGCGTCCTTCTTGGCCAACAGGTGCTAGAAGGTTGAATGGTCAGTGTAAATAGTCACGTGGGATCCCAGCAAGTATGACCAGAACTTTTCAAGTCCAAAGACTACAGCGAGCAGCTCTTTCTCTGTGACCGTGTAATTTCGTTGCGCCTCGTCCAACGTTTTGCTCGCGCATTAGATCACCAAGGGCTTTTTTTCTTGCCTTTGTCCCAGGACAGCACCTATGGCAAAATCCGATGCATCACACATAATCTCAAAGTCCTGGGACCAGTTTGGGGGTTGAAGTACAGGTGAGGTGGAGACTAAGTCCCGGAGGGTGTGATAAGCCTGGATGCAATCAGAAGACATGTAGAATAAGGCGTCGTTGGCTAGAAAGTCGGTCAAGGGTTTGGAAAGCTTGGAAAAGTCTTTAATGAACCTTCGGTAGAAGCCAATATGTCCGAGGAATGAGCGAATCTGTTGGGCCGAGCTAGGTGGAGGAAGTTTGGAAATTAAATGAACCTTAGCCCGATCTACCTCGATGCCCCTATGCGATACGATGTGACCGAGGACAATTCCTTCTTGAACCATAAAATGGCTCTTTTCCCAACTTAACACCAGATTAACCTCGATACATCATTTCAGGATTTTCTCCAAGTTGCTCAGACAATGGTCGAATGAATTCCCAAATATAGAGAAATCATCCACAAAGACCTCTAAGTATTCACCCACCGTTTCCGAAAAAATGGCTAGCATGCAATGATGGAAGGTCGCAGGTGCGTTGCATAACCTAAACGGCATTCAACGGAATGCAAACGTGGCATACGGGCAAGTGAATGTGGCCTTTTCTTGATCTTCTGGAGCAATTGCGACTTGGTTATATCCTGAATATCCATCCAGGAAGCAAAAATACTTCTGCCCTACCAATCTTTCAAGGATTTGGTCAATGAATGGCAAGGGGAAATGATCCTTCTTAGTGGCTTCATTCAGCTTCCTATAATCAATACACACCCACCATGCGGTGGTGGTGTGGGTGGGGATGGATTCGCCACGATCATTGGTGACAACGGAGAGCCCAGCTTTCTTGAGAACCACTTGAGTGGGGCTCTCCCAGGGGCTATCGGAGATAGGATAGATGATGTCGGCATCAAGCCACTTGATAATTTCCTTAATAATGACCTCCCACATGTTCGGGTTTAAACGTCTCTGCATCTGGCGGGAGGGTCGTGCCCCGTCTTCCATGTAAATCTTATGGGTGCAATAGGTGGGGCTAATTCCTCTTAGGTTAGAAATGGTCCAACCAATGGTGGCCCGATGTTCTGAAAGGGTCGCGGTCAACCTGAGTTCCTGATCCTTGGTTAGATGAGAATTAATAATCACTAGGAAGGTCTGGTCATGTCCCAAGAAGACACTTGAGATTCTAGGGCAATGGTTTATTTTCAGGTGCTGGTGGAACCACAGTTGATGGAAAGGGAAAGGGCAGGAGTTGATCAACATCGATCTCCTCAAATGGTGTTGTGTGATGGTACCCAGCCTTACAGAGGTCCACAGGTAGTGATGGTGACAGGTCAGAACCGTCATTACGGGTTTGGTGGTCTGATATAGAACTGAGGTTGAGGCATTCCTCTATCAGAGTTTCCACAGGACCATGTTCCTCAACGTAATCGCAATCAAAAGACTTTGTCACCCGGAAGATATCCAATTGCATGTTCCTGTCCCCGAAGGCGATTTCCATACATCCCGTGTCACAATCAATGTTTGCCTTAGCCGTAGCTAAGAAAGGTCTACCTGAGATTATCTGTGCGTTCTGTAATTTTTCAGGGACTTCCATGTTGAGCACCAAAAAGTCGACTGGGAAATAAAAGTCCTTGACCCATACAATCACATCCTCAACAACCCCCTTCAGGGTTTTCATTGATCTACCAGCCAACTGGATGGTGACAGGGGTTGGTGTCAACTCTCCAAAACCAAATTGGTGGTATAGGGTTGTTGGAATCAGATTGATAGAAGCACCTAAGTCCAGGAGTGCTCTATCAAATGTCATGTCCCCGATATTGCAAGAAATTAGGGGCACTCTTGGGTCAGTTAGCTTGAGTGGAAGGTTGCTTGATATTACAGAATTTGCTTATTCAAAGAGCACAACCTTCCTAGGTGCTTGAGGTCTCGGCTTACGCTTAGGTGTACAGGAATCCTTTAAAAGCATGGCATAAGTAGGGATGTGTTTGACGGCTTCAAGGAGCGGAATATTAATCTGTACATGCTTAAAGATTTCCAACAACTCCTCAGTTTCCACAACATTCTTCTTTTTCTTGATTGTTTCCAAGGCCTCAGGGTAGGGTGTTTGAATGTGGATTGGTTCTATTTCTGGGTCCTTGGTTGGTACCTCTTTCGAGTCAGGTATTTCAGCGAGTGAAGTTTCGAGGAGAGTCAGCCATTTGGGATGCTGGGTTTTGGTGTCACTTCTCAAGTTCACCACATTTGCAGAGGCATTGGGGCCATGGGTTGATCCTTGAGAAGACAAGGACGAAGAAGCACCAAACCCAGGGGGTATTTACGAGGCTAGCTGGACCATGTGAGCTTGCCCGGGTTTGCATTGGAACCCTTGCAAATTAGGGCCTCTGTTAATTATGTTTTGCAGGTTCAGTTGTGGCTGGGATGGTATGGATCCTTGTTGTTTACAGTCCAAGAGTTGGCTTAACTGTCCCTTTACCAAGGCCATTTCCTCCTAATGTTTCTGGTTCATGTCAACTGATGAGAACCTCATCATGAGCCATAACTAGCTCATTTTGACCCAATACAAAGGATAAAAGCTCCTACATATCTCAAGGAAAGGCTTAACTCAGAGAATTCTGAGTTTGAGAAGAAAACCAGTCATAAGGGGTAAAAGTGCAATTTTACCAGTATAATCTGCATACAGGGTAATTCAGGGCCCAAACACAGGTCAGAACAGCTTAATAAGAATAAAAGTGGGACGAGATGATCTAGCAAGGGCTACAGCACTTTCAAGGAACCAAATGATAATCTGTAACCCTAAAACAACCCACTTCAATTCACAAGGTTCGAGGCAAAGTAAAAATAGAATAAACCCTCTAAAATTCATATAAAAATAATCTCTAGGGTTTAGAACCTTCAATTTGGCCTTTAGAACCCATTTTGACCTACATTGAGAACCATGCCCAATTAACAACTTAATTTGGGTTTTTGCGCAAATTGACCGGTCAAAAAAGGTTTAATATGAAAATAAATTTCACCATCAGATTCCTTAGGTCCTAATTAGTCATGTATAAAAACTTGAGCCTAAGAAGAAACCTCCTTGACCGACTTTACACTTTGGTCCTCATATATTTACTCTTTGGCCCTCAACTTTTGAACCCTCGCATTTAGGCCCCTAACTCTCCTTCGTTCTTTGCAAACAGGTCCCTCCTGCAAAACCCTGCCAGCACCATGCTCCGGCGACCTTGCGCGGAGCATGGCGCCGCGCAGGGTAAGGTGGAGGACCTGGCATGTGTACCGGAGGGTGCCCTGCGTCGTCAGCCGTCGCAGGAGCACCCCCATGGTCCTTGCAGCCCCCCCTACCGGCCGTGCGAACGCACGGACGGTATGGGTTCGAATTCCGACCATGCTCCGGCGAGGGAGACACGTCGTCTCCCTCCGCCTTCCTCCCTGCTTCAACCCTATAAATACCCCCCGCCGCTCCACCGACCAAGGCAGCCTGGATCTGACGGAGAAAACCCCCAGCTTTCGTCTCTTCTTTCTCCGGCAGACGCTCACCAGCTCCGGCGACATCCTCTCCCTCCACCTCTTCGCTCTGCCGCACTACCAGCAGCAGAGACCTCCTCCCCTGCTCTTCCCGCGCCACGCCGCACCCAGCTGGCGCCTCTCCAGCCTTCCGCTCGCCGCCGCCCCTCTCCCTGAGCATCATCTTCTCCGGCGACAGTCGATACGACTGTCGCCCTGTTCCTCCCCCTTCGTCCCTGCAGTTAAGTTGGACTTACTCCTCTTCTCCTCCTCTTTCTTTCCCCGCTTTCGATTTAGTCAATTAAGCCCTCTACCGACCCTGTTCACCCTCATCCTCTCCGCCTCCGACCACCCTCCGGCGAGCCGCTCCCATCACCTCAGCGACCCACACGGCTCGCCGACCACCGCAGAACTTCCGCCTCCTCACCCTGATCCTCTTCCGCCCCTCCACTTCCCACCAAACACCCTCTGCAGACCCACCGAACACACCCACTCCCTCGCTCACAGTCTGACCTAGGACGACCTAACAGCTCCATCTCGCCCCCTGCAGACCACCTGACCACCTTCGCCGTGCCACGGCGAAGGTCCTCCGCCTGTCTGATTTGGCCGAGAGGCCGTGCCATTGGTTTCAGGTTCCAGACCTTGGCCGCCATTGGCGAGGAAGCTCGAAGCCTGCTCGAGGTCGCTCCAAGCCGAGATATCCCAGATGGAATAGCCACGGCCAGCGCGGAAGAGACTCACGCACACACCCTGGCCCTCGATTGGAGCTGTACGCCTCAACAGCCGACGCAATTGGGAGGAGCATCCCTGCTGCAGGCGTAGGAGAATTGAGGTGGGACATTTAGTCCCACCTCGGAATCTCTCAGCGGCGCGCGGACACATAAGTTGGAAAACTGCCGTATGCTGTTTGCCTCAGTTACCACGGGGTGAGGTCCCTCTCACCCGACCCGACCCGACTCGGCCTCGTCCGTGACCACGCTCCGCGGACCTGGCCCGACCCGATTAGACTGACCTGCACTCCTCGCCCACCACGCACGCCGGTGGGCCTGGACCCGGGCCTGATCCGAACCCGATTACCCGGTAGCGCTCTGGGAGAGCTTCCGATGAGTGATTTCAGAGAGAGAGATACGCGGGGGAGGGGGGTAGAGTAGGTTTTTGCCTTCTGATGAACTCTTGAGCGTGCAGGCACAGGTGAAGGACTGCGGAAGAAGAAGCAGCTGCACTGTAGCAACTGCTCAGTTAAGTCGTCGAAGCACCGGGCCAGACGACGGACAGCCAGCAGCCAGAGCAACACAGAAGGCAGGCTGAAGAAGAAGGAAGGGAGACTTAGTAGCCGAAGGCAGAAACACCACGATTGCAGAAGAAGAAATGAAAAGAAGCAAGAAGCAAGAAAAGAAGAAGACGATCTGACAAGGAAGAAAGCAGAAGAAAAATCTGAAGAAAGTAGAAGGAAGAACAGAAGAAGAAGAGCACGAGGGGAAGATCTGAAGATTGCAGAAGAAGAAGAAGAACAAAGAACAGGAAAAACCAAAGACAAAGAGGAAGAAAGAAGAAAAGAAGAAGAAGCCAAATTTTCATCTCTCTCTCTCTCTCTTTATTTTTGTAATAGAACTTGTATATCTCTAGAATATAACTTGCTCCCTGAGTTCGACCTCGGGAACTCTTTCAGTTTTCCGAGTAATAAAAATTTTATATGAAACGTTGGTGACAACCGGCTTTACTACAACGATATAACACGACGACTGTCCTGACGCACCAACATTTTGGCGCCGTTGCCGGGGAGCAACGGCTATTCTAGAGGTAAACATTCCTGTATCTTTTAAGTTCTAATAATCTCCTCTCTTTTGTGCAGCTATAGGAACTCAAGAAGACAAGCAACCACACAACTACTCCGAAGACAGGTAAAATCTTTTCTCACTATTAACCCCTACACTCTAAAGAGGAAGAAAAGAAAAGAACAAGCAATATAGGGCTAACCTGTCTTCCATATTTAGTAACCATAAAAGTTGCATGTTTTCAACTCATTATTTCTGCACACTATTAAGGGTATTTAAGGGCTAACACATTCTTGCTTGAGCCCTAATTACCCAACAAAGAATTAACTGGACCAAGTAGAGCCAACCTAGGATCCAACACTAGGGATTTAGAGACACACTCCTTAAGCAAGAATTAAGAAAACCAAATGAAGTGTGCCCAAGCCCTTGTCTGAAAATACCTATTCAAAGAAAATCTAAAACAATTGGCTCTCTAAACACTTGAACCCTAAAAGACAGGACCTAAAAGCTCTTAAAGAAAACAATAGGTAAAGTTGACCCCTTGGGTTAACCAACCTTAAATTAGGTCACTCTTTGCACTTAAAAAGACTAAAGTTCAAGTGAAACCTTAAGCACCCTGATCTTAAAATTGGTAGACTTAAGAGGTCAAGATCCCCATTCTGGTCTACCTGGAACCGCAGTGACAAGAGAGGTCGGGTGGGGGAAACCCTGTAACCCGTGGGGACGCTCTACCGTGTAGGGGTCTTCGCGGGACTCTCCCTCTCTGGCTGCCCAGGTAATTCTCAGGTGGACGATCTTTCTGATCAAGGGGTCCATCTGCCCCGCACCTCTATAGTCACCCAACACATTTTTGGGTGACTTGATTGGGTCCATCACCTTCTAAACTTACCTCTCCCAACTGTGCATGTACGGAAGGAGGTCTCTAAGACCACCCTTAAGACCTCCTTTAGAAATTCACTCTCGTCAAGGCCAAGCCTCGACGCCCGTGTTTGTGCAGCAACACCCTCACATTATTCTCTCTTCTGATTCAGAACCAAGTTCTTCTTCTTCCCCCATCATGGCTCAGCCAGTTGAGGAAGAAAATAATCTGGAACACCAGCTCCAGCGACTCAATGACCTCTTCCAAAACTTCGTGCACCCACCGCAGCGTCCTATGATGCGGGACCACTACAATCCTGCTGCGGTGGCCATTGAGCCTCGAGTTAGAATCCCGATTGGAGGACCTGATTCCGAACTAAAGCCCAACATGATTCACGCTATACCTAAATTCCATGGGCTTAATTCTGAAGATCCCTTCCAGCACATCAAACAGCTTAAACATCTGGCCCACACTTTTGGGTCAGATGCGCAAAATCGGGACATTCTTCTCATGAAGATGTTCTCCTTTTCTCTTATGGACAAGGCCGCCCATTGGTATCAAACTCAGACCCGGCCGATCAACACTTGGGAAGAACTTCAATCCGAGTTTTTGAAAAAGTTCTTTCCCGTTGGTCGGACCAACGCCTTGCGCCATCAGATTACACACTTCACTCAACAATCAGGAGAACCTCTCCATGAGGCATGGGATCGTTTTCAGGATCTCATGAGGAAGTGCCCCCATCACGGAGTTCCTAAATGGGAACAAGTCCAATCTTTTTACCAGGGACTCCGTGAGGACATCCGCCTTTTCGTCAATGCAACCTGCGGAGGAAACATCATGGGTCAACATGAAGACACCGTATGGGAGATTCTCGAAAACATGTGCGAGAACTCCATCAACAATGACTCCATGGGATTATTCGACAGGACGAATACCCGCGCAGCGACGAATCTTAAGGGAGCACATGAGACGCAGGGCCTGTCCGCATCAGTCGACCTGGAATTGATGGCCAGTCGATTGGACAAGGTCTCAATTATTGAAAAGAAGGTGGATGAGCTGACTCAGCACTTGCAGCGAGCCACCTCTGCGCGTAACTCCTTTGCACAACCTCCTTCCACACAGGAGACTGTGCAAAACATCCTCCACCGATCCTCCCCTGGGATGGATCCATATCCATCCCCATCTGATTCTTGGACTGGAAGATCATCCGATCCTTTCTTCACCAGTCGGGGGAACTCCATTCCCCCTTTCCCTGATTCTCAGGAGGTTCCTCAGACCTGCGAGGACCTCAACGCCATCCAGAACGACCCATTCTCCAACACTTACAACCCTGGATGGCGAAACCATCCAAATTTTCAGTGGGCGGGAAATTCTCAAACCCAAAGACCACCTTTTCAGTCCCGCCCACAGCCCTCTCATCACTACCAGCCGCCTCAGCCTCGGCCCAACCCTACTTATCCATCAGGGCCAAATCAAGATCAAATGTCCTTAATCCTTCAGACTCTGGCTGACATTCAAAAATCGAATGCGGCCATTCAAAAACAGCACCAGGACGAGCTTACTGAAGTTAAAACTCAGCTGGCCCAGTTGGCAAATTCTCGCCAGCCAGGCACACTCCCCTCCCAACCCCTTCCTAACCCAAATAACGTGCCATCCCAGAAGCGCGTTATGAATCCAAATTTAGGCCACGCTCAATGGATTTATCAGGCCCCTACTGCCCCATCTCCAGACGAGATGGAAGCCTCTACTTCTCGTACGGGATTTCAGCAGCAGCCACCCCTCCTACCAAATCCAAACCAAAATCAGGCCGGATTAAATGCTGTAACAACACGTAGTGGTAAGACAACTCAGGACCCGCGTTATCCAAACCACTCCCAGCCTGATAATCATGACCCTAGGATAGTTATCCAAGGTACCGTTGTTCCAGACCCACAACCAGGACCTATCCTAGAGGAACCAACCAAGATCCCGTTTCCCGAGGCCCTGACCAAGGGAAAGAAGACCACCAAACCCGTGGCCCCTGAGGAGGACCTGGTCAAGCTCTTTGAGCAGGTCCACATAAACATCCCCTTGATGGATGCAATCCACCACGTACCAGCTTACGCACGATTTCTAAAGAATATATGTACACCCCAGCGTAAGCCGCGAACCAAGGGAGGGAGCCCAATTGTTCTGTCAGAGCAAGCCAGCTCTGTAATCCTTAGTAGACTCCCACCCAAGGCAAAAGATCCTGGAACTCCCCTGATCTCCTGTAAGATAGGTGGTACCCAATTTGACAGAGCATTGTTAGACTTAGGTGCATCTATAAATCTGATACCCACATCCTTACTTGACCATCTGGAAGAATCTGAGCTGAAACCAACTGAGGTGACATTACAATTAGCAGATCGATCTATAAAGTCACCAAAAGGGATTCTCGAGGATGTTATCGTAAGAGTGCGGGATTTCTATTTTCCAGTGGACTTTATAGTCTTAGACATGGATGCACCTGAGAACCCTAGGGATACACCAATCATTCTAGGGAGACCTTTCTTGGCTACTGCTAGAGCTAACATCAGCTGTGAGGAGGGCCAAATAGAGCTTAAGTTTGGAGATCAAACACTGAAAATTGATATATTTAAGGCCCAACAAGGAATTAATTGCGGCGTCATCGAGCAAATTTGTGACATCAAGACTTTGGTTGATGAATCACACCTCCAGAATGACTTGAGTATTCCTCATCAACCACAGAAGGATCTCGACCCGCAAATAGAGGAGTCAAATCCAGATGTGAACAACCCAATAACTCCCACCCTTGAACCTCACATCTATACTGAACCACCCGCTGCTGCTGAAAACCCCATCCTTGAACTGAAACCCCTTCCTGCTCATTTGAAATACATCTTTTTGGGTTCTAATCAGACCCTTCCTGTGATCATCAATTCCAACCTCAATCCTGAACAGGAATCCCGTCTGACTGTTGTCCTCCAGCAACATCGCAGAGCCATCGGATGGACCCTCGATGATTTGACTGGAATAAGTCCCTCTTATTGTACTCATCATATCTATTCAGAAGAGGGCACACGACCTTCTCGTGAAATGCAGAGACGCTTAAACCCCAATCTGCAGGAGGTCGTGAAAAAGGAGATCATCAAGTGGTTAGATGCCGGGATCATCTACCCGATCTCCGATAGTCGTTGGGTGAGCCCAATTCAGGTCGTGCCTAAGAAGGCAGGACTCACCACTATAACGACTGAGACCGGAGAAATCATTCCTACCCGATTAGCCAACTCGTGGAGAGTCTGTATAGATTACCGTCGACTCAATTCCTCCACGAAGAAGGATCATTTCCCACTACCCTTCATTGATCAAATTCTCGAAAAACTAGCGGGAAATAGGTTCTTCTGCTTTCTTGACGGGTACTCCGGTTATAACCAGGTGGCAATCCATCCTGAGGACCAAGAAAAGACCACATTCACCTGCCCCTTCGGAACATACGCTTTCCGAAGGATGCCTTTCGGTCTTTGCAATGCACCCGCTACTTTTCAGCGATGCATGCTTGCCATATTCTCAGATATGGTAGGTGATTTTCTGGAAGTCTTCATGGATGACTTTTCAGTTTTCGGAGCATCATTCGACGATTGCCTCCAGCACTTGGTCCAGATACTCAGGCGGTGCATAGACGTGAATTTGGTTCTTTCCTGGGAAAAGAGCCATTTCATGGTGCCTGAGGGAATTGTCCTGGGACACTCAATTTCGGAGAAAGGTATCCAAGTGGATCGAGCTAAGGTTAATCTGATTTCTCGCCTTCCCATGCCTAGCTCGATCAGGGACATCCGATCCTTTTTAGGGCATGTCGGTTTTTATCGACGATTTATCCCTGATTTCTCAAAAATCGCACGCCCCCTGACCACTCTTCTCTCCAAGGATGTTCCCTTCGAAATCTCCAAGGAATGCACTCAAGCATTTGAAATCCTGCGTAACCGAGTCACCCAAGCCCCGATCCTACAGTCCCCTGATTGGTCTCAACCCTTTGAGATCATGTGTGATGCATCCGACTTCGCTGTAGGAGCGGTTTTGGGGCAGAAGAATGACAAGAAACCTGTGGTCATTTACTACGCCAGCAAAACACTCGATGAGGCTCAGCGTAACTATACAGTTACTGAGAAAGAGCTGCTAGCTGTAGTATTTGCCCTAGAGAAATTCAGATCATACCTTCTGGGTTCCCATGTCATCATATACTCGGATCACACAGCTGTGAGGCATCTCCTTGCAAAGAAGGACGCGAAGCCTCGATTGATCCGATGGATCTTGCTGTTGCAAGAATTTGACCTCGAGATTCGCGATAAAGCGGGAAAACAAAACGTGGTAGCTGATCACTTGTCCCGTCTTCCTTCTGAAATGATAGACCCTTCCGGACCCATCACTGAGCATTTTCCCGATGAGCACCTGCTGACTATTGGTACTAACCTTCCATGGTTTGCTAATATTGTAAATTACTTGGCATCTCATCAGACCCCGTCCGATTGGCCGAAGGCCAAGAAAGACAAATTACGCTCCGATGCCAAGTATTACATTTGGGAAGACCCGTACCTCTTCCGCATAGGTGCCGATCAGATCATCCGGAGATGTATCCCGGAAGGGGAAGTCAACAATATCCTCTCTTTCTGCCATGACCAGGCATGCGGTGGCCATTTTGCCGGGCATAAAACCGCATCAAAAGTCCTCCAGTGCGGCTTTTACTGGCCCACACTGTTCAAAGACGCATACAGTCATTGCAAGGCATGCAGTCGTTGCCAGACTTTGGGCAACATGAGCCATCGCAACATGATGCCTATGCAACCGATTCTAGTATGCGAAATCTTTGATGTTTGGGGGATTGATTTTATGGGCCCCTTTCCTGTTTCGGATGGTTTCGAATACATTCTGTTGGCCGTGGACTACGTGTCCAAATGGATCGAAGCCATACCGACCCGAACCTGTGATCACAAAATCGTTCTCAAATTCATTCATCAACACATTTTCTCAAGGTTCGGGATTCCTCGTGCAATAATCTCTGATGGGGGGACCCATTTCACAAATGCTCAGTTTAGGTCACTGATGACCAAATACGGGGTGTCTCATCGAATCTCTACTCCTTACCACCCCCAAACTAATGGTCTAGCTGAGCTGTCGAATCGGGAGATCAAGAAAATCCTACAGGTCACTGTTCGACCTGACAGGAAGGACTGGTCATCCCGGCTTCCGGAAGCATTGTGGGCCTATAGGACCGCCCACAAGACCCAATTGGGCATGTCTCCCTTTAGATTGGTGTACGGAAAGGCATGCCACCTTCCCGTCGAACTGGAGCATAAAGCCTATTGGGCAGTACGGAACTGTAATCTAGATCTTTCCAAGGCTGGGACCCACAGAAAACTCCAAATCAGCGAGATCGATGAATTACGCACAGACGCGTACGAGAACTCGCAAATCTACAAGGAGCGGGTTAAAGCCTTCCACGACAAACACATCTCAAGAAAGATCTTCCATCCTGGTCAAAAGGTCCTACTCTTTGATGCCCGACTCAAACTCTTCCCAGGAAAACTGAGATCTAAGTGGGTCGGACCATATTTGGTCCGACAGGTTTTTGGAAATGGAGCAATCGAAATCAGTCCACTCAGCCACGATTCTGAACCTTTCATCGTGAATGGTCAAAGACTCAAGCCGTTCATTGATGTAACTTCTACTGATTTGGCTGAGGCATCTCATATCCTCCTTTCCCCTTGAGCTTATTGCGCCCAGCCGATGGCGTAAAACTCAGCGCTTAACGGGAGGCAGCCCGTCATTCTCTTTGAAAACCTGAAACTTGTTCTGACACCTTTCAGCACTCGAAGTTCACCCTTATAGACAGCCGACCCCAACTCAGATGTTCGCATCTGAAATTTGAAATCGTCCGCAAAAATTCAACCCGACCCATCCACTCACCCAAATTTCTGTCTTAAGGAATGAACTAAGACCCCCTAGGTTACAATGAGGACATTGCAAATCTTAGGCATGGGGGGGTATGAAAGTGCAAAAACTCGTAAGAAAAGGTTTCAAACAAAAAAATTCACATATGCCAAAAATACCATAAAAATTAAAAAAAAAATTTTTCGAAAAAGAATAAGAGGAAAAGAGGAGAAGGAAAATTTTGTGAAGGAGAGAAGAAACAAAATGAAAAAGGAGCACAAAATTATAAGAAAAGTTGATAGTCATTAGTAAGGAACTAAGGAATTAACCTAAGTTCTAGACCTCATTCAAGAAAATAACTGAAAAGTGCACAATGAGATTAGTAAGAATGCAAACCTTAGGCATTCTTGAATAGACTCTTAGTACTCATTAAGATCTGGACACTCCTCAAGAGGTTGAGGAAAATGAAAAGCTGAAGTATTAGGTCTAAGGCTTAGGAAGTATTCGACCTCGTTAACTAATTTTTGGTTTACGGGACTCAGTAACCTAAGCACCCTAATCTCACACACAGCCTGGTTCAGTAAGCGTAAAAATCAGAATCACGCAGAAGCGTCGCAAAAATCTGAAAAGAACACTAGAATAGGAATGGCCGATCAACACAAGTTGATTTGGACGAGTTCCCAGCGCGGAGAGGCGGGAAATCCCCTCGAAGATGCGTAACAAAATATCATCTCCTCGGTGCTTGTCTCTTAGGATATTTACATATCCTACGGGGGGCATGTAAGCACTCTGCTGGTTCAGATTCCATGGATGGCATTATCTCGAAGTGTCAATTGCCAGGGTCTGGATTCGGCCACGGAACACCATGGATGGGATTATCTCGAAATCTCAATAGCCAGGGTTCCGGGGGTTGCCATGGGCGGTGCTATCTCGAAGCATCGATCGCCAGGAACCCTTGAGGATTGATGATGGGAGCAAGGAATCTGATACAGACCGTGTCGAAAAGCCAACCCTAGACTAGAACTAAAAAGAAAAAGAGAGAGAAAACTCTCCAAACAGAAAAAAAACTTTCTATCTCTCTCTTACAAAACGCACTGCGAACTGGGCCAGGGCTAAAATCATTTCAAGCACGGGTGCTTTAACCACGAAGTCCAATAAACCTTAGGTTAGTTCTTGCGGGCCTTAAAAACCTTTGCTAAAAGACTGAGGCTAAGGCTAGACAGATTTGGATCTTGATTGGTACTAGAGTATCTTTTAGGCCTATGGTCAGCATTCTAACCTAATCTATGCTCAAATAAAAAGGCACTTATCTAAAACCATTGAAAACTTCATGGTCTAGAACAAGGGTTGAAACCTTAAGTTTTTTTTTTTTTTTGCTAAGGGACTAGCAAAAGCTAGGCATGGGGGTATGATGAGAACCTCATCATGAGCCATAACTAGCTCATTTTGACCCAATACAAAGGATAAAAGCTCCTACATATCTCAAGGAAAGGCTTAACTCAGAGAATTCTGAGTTTGAGAAGAAAACCAGTCATAAGGGGTAAAAGTGCAATTTTACCAGTATAATCTGCATACAGGGTAATTCAGGGCCCAAACACAGGTCAGAACAGCTTAATAAGAATAAAAGTGGGACGAGATGATCTAGCAAGGGCTACAGCACTTTCAAGGAACCAAATGATAATCTGTAACCCTAAAACAACCCACTTCAATTCACAAGGTTCGAGGCAAAGTAAAAATAGAATAAACCCTCTAAAATTCATATAAAAATAATCTCTAGGGTTTAGAACCTTCAATTTGGCCTTTAGAACCCATTTTGACCTACATTGAGAACCATGCCCAATTAACAACTTAATTTGGGTTTTTGCGCAAATTGACCGGTCAAAAAAGGTTTAATATGAAAATAAATTTCACCATCAGATTCCTTAGGTCCTAATTAGTCATGTATAAAAACTTGAGCCTAAGAAGAAACCTCCTTGACCGACTTTACACTTTGGTCCTCATATATTTACTCTTTGGCCCTCAACTTTTGAACCCTCGCATTTAGGCCCCTAACTCTCCTTCGTTCTTTGCAAACAGGTCCCTCCTGCAAAACCCTGCCAGCACCATGCTCCGGCGACCTTGCGCGGAGCATGGCGCCGCGCAGGGTAAGGTGGAGGACCTGGCATGTGTACCGGAGGGTGCCCTGCGTCGTCAGCCGTCGCAGGAGCACCCCCATGGTCCTTGCAGCCCCCCCTACCGGCCGTGCGAACGCACGGACGGTATGGGTTCGAATTCCGACCATGCTCCGGCGAGGGAGACACGTCGTCTCCCTCCGCCTTCCTCCCTGCTTCAACCCTATAAATACCCCCCGCCGCTCCACCGACCAAGGCAGCCTGGATCTGACGGAGAAAACCCCCAGCTTTCGTCTCTTCTTTCTCCGGCAGACGCTCACCAGCTCCGGCGACATCCTCTCCCTCCACCTCTTCGCTCTGCCGCACTACCAGCAGCAGAGACCTCCTCCCCTGCTCTTCCCGCGCCACGCCGCACCCAGCTGGCGCCTCTCCAGCCTTCCGCTCGCCGCCGCCCCTCTCCCTGAGCATCATCTTCTCCGGCGACAGTCGATACGACTGTCGCCCTGTTCCTCCCCCTTCGTCCCTGCAGTTAAGTTGGACTTACTCCTCTTCTCCTCCTCTTTCTTTCCCCGCTTTCGATTTAGTCAATTAAGCCCTCTACCGACCCTGTTCACCCTCATCCTCTCCGCCTCCGACCACCCTCCGGCGAGCCGCTCCCATCACCTCAGCGACCCACACGGCTCGCCGACCACCGCAGAACTTCCGCCTCCTCACCCTGATCCTCTTCCGCCCCTCCACTTCCCACCAAACACCCTCTGCAGACCCACCGAACACACCCACTCCCTCGCTCACAGTCTGACCTAGGACGACCTAACAGCTCCATCTCGCCCCCTGCAGACCACCTGACCACCTTCGCCGTGCCACGGCGAAGGTCCTCCGCCTGTCTGATTTGGCCGAGAGGCCGTGCCATTGGTTTCAGGTTCCAGACCTTGGCCGCCATTGGCGAGGAAGCTCGAAGCCTGCTCGAGGTCGCTCCAAGCCGAGATATCCCAGATGGAATAGCCACGGCCAGCGCGGAAGAGACTCACGCACACACCCTGGCCCTCGATTGGAGCTGTACGCCTCAACAGCCGACGCAATTGGGAGGAGCATCCCTGCTGCAGGCGTAGGAGAATTGAGGTGGGACATTTAGTCCCACCTCGGAATCTCTCAGCGGCGCGCGGACACATAAGTTGGAAAACTGCCGTATGCTGTTTGCCTCAGTTACCACGGGGTGAGGTCCCTCTCACCCGACCCGACCCGACTCGGCCTCGTCCGTGACCACGCTCCGCGGACCTGGCCCGACCCGATTAGACTGACCTGCACTCCTCGCCCACCACGCACGCCGGTGGGCCTGGACCCGGGCCTGATCCGAACCCGATTACCCGGTAGCGCTCTGGGAGAGCTTCCGATGAGTGATTTCAGAGAGAGAGATACGCGGGGGAGGGGGGTAGAGTAGGTTTTTGCCTTCTGATGAACTCTTGAGCGTGCAGGCACAGGTGAAGGACTGCGGAAGAAGAAGCAGCTGCACTGTAGCAACTGCTCAGTTAAGTCGTCGAAGCACCGGGCCAGACGACGGACAGCCAGCAGCCAGAGCAACACAGAAGGCAGGCTGAAGAAGAAGGAAGGGAGACTTAGTAGCCGAAGGCAGAAACACCACGATTGCAGAAGAAGAAATGAAAAGAAGCAAGAAGCAAGAAAAGAAGAAGACGATCTGACAAGGAAGAAAGCAGAAGAAAAATCTGAAGAAAGTAGAAGGAAGAACAGAAGAAGAAGAGCACGAGGGGAAGATCTGAAGATTGCAGAAGAAGAAGAAGAACAAAGAACAGGAAAAACCAAAGACAAAGAGGAAGAAAGAAGAAAAGAAGAAGAAGCCAAATTTTCATCTCTCTCTCTCTCTCTTTATTTTTGTAATAGAACTTGTATATCTCTAGAATATAACTTGCTCCCTGAGTTCGACCTCGGGAACTCTTTCAGTTTTCCGAGTAATAAAAATTTTATATGAAACGTTGGTGACAACCGGCTTTACTACAACGATATAACACGAAACCGACTGTCGAACCAACATCAACCATCATCTTTATTAGGGTGTCCATTTCATTTTGTGGGGGAGGAGCTGCCCTATTCTGATTGTATTGGGGTTTAACTGGTGGTCCTTGCTGATAGGGGGCAAGTGTGGCTACTGGTTTGGCCTGGGCTAGTTTTGGTATTGCGGTGGTTTCTGGTTTGTCCAACCAAAGTTGGGGTGGTTATGCCAGCCAGTGTCATAAGTGTTGGAGAAAGGGTCAGGTTTCGCATAACCCTGGATAGCTTGCACATCTTCTAGAGTAGCCGATGTTGACGAAGAGGGAAGGGAGTAATCAAGGGTTGAGGGAGCAAAGGTCCTTCCCTGGAAAGTGTTTAGGGGTTGTTCCAGGTTCAGTTGGGTAAAGGGATGGACCATGTCAACATTATGCGCTCCTTTTGCTAGGGAGAAAGTCTGTAAGGGGTTCCTGGTCTGGTTCAGTAGCTCATCAATCTTTTTGTCCACCAATTCCACTCGATCCAGTTTCTTGGCAATGATGTCCATGTCACCCATTCCAGAATTTGCTTGTACCTCATAAATGACACAACAGAGTTGACTAGACCAGTTGAACTGGGTCATGGAGGCATTTTTGAGTGAATTCTTGCTCATAGACTCAAAGAGTTCAAACGTGCTCTCCTTATCTTTGTTCAGGAAGTTCCCCACGCATGAGGCATCGACGAAGTTTCGTAGGTTGCTGTCCAGACCATAGTAGAAAATCTGGGCCAATTTCCACCTTGGTACTTCGTGGTGTGGGCATTTTCTCAAAAGTTCATTAAATCTTTCCCACACCTCATGAAATTGTTCCC
Organism: Thalassia testudinum; assembly: GCA_037157565.1. NCBI lineage: Eukaryota > Viridiplantae > Streptophyta > Magnoliopsida > Alismatales > Hydrocharitaceae > Thalassia > Thalassia testudinum. The sequence continues at coordinate 17,582,165 of JAZHRO010000063.1, forward strand.
CACCCTGGAGCTCTTCTGAGGGCATTAGTCTTTCCTATGGGGAAGAATTTCTTTAAAAATGCATGCCTCAGTTCTTCCACGGTGGTGATGGGTCTACCTAGGGTTATAAGCCAATGAGAAGCCTTGTCTCCTAATGAGTAGGGAAACATCTTGATGAGAACAATGTCATGGCTAATGTTCCTAGGTTTCACAGTTCACGCTATACGGTCGAGATCCTCTAGATGCTGGAAGGGGCCCTTATTTGAGCTTCCATGAAAGTGGCTCTAGATCAAACTTAAGACATTCGGTTTCAGCTCAAAATCATCTCCCTCTTTAAGGATCCTAAGGTGTGGCTTGACTCTAATAGTGGAGGGATTATAGAAATCACGGAGGGGCCTTGGCTGATCCTGAAATGGTGGTATATCAAGTGGTGGTTGCCCTTGTTCTCATTGGAAAGGTGGTGGTGGTTGTTCTTGTGGGTTCTATAACTGTTGTATACCTTACATGATGGTGTGGATTTGTTATTGCTGAAGCCGATGGTTTGCATTAATTTGGGCTTGGATGATGGCCATTGTGTCTGGTGGGGGTTGATCCTCAGCCTCATCTACCCTAGGTCCAGCCATGTTTCTAATAGAATTTTGTCGCCTAGATTCTTGCCCCAAAATGCACAACTCGGGATGCAGTGAGCATCACTCGTGCATACACTAGAGAAGAATAGGAAGGGATGCAGAGGGTGACAGATGCGAGAAATGTGTTTCAATCAAGCACACAAGCTTAGTCCTTATGGTGTTTTCCTTAGGAGACCTAGAAATCTCATAAAGGGTGATTAAGTCCATAAACACTGGACTCCCCATCCCAAGGCTAATCTGGCCAGGTTGATTACGAGGGGATTGCAGGGAAGGTTCTTCCTTTGGCTTAAGCCTCCGATTCCATAGACTCCACAACAGCGGTCGTTTGACACTGCCCCGCAGCCTAGTCACCAGATTCAACCAAGGGAATGAAAGCCAAGTGCTTAGTGAACAAAACCTCACCTTTCGAGACATAACCCAATCCTGCCTGGGGCACGTCTACTCAGTTTTGAAGGGCTAGGATAGTGCTTGTGTTAGGGTTATGTGATGAGGCGTTAATTGGGGTGGTGCCTCTTAATTTTCCACTTTCAAGGTGTGTGCTTCTATCAAAATATGGTTTTCAAGCAAGGATTTTGAAGATGTGGTATCTTTTAGTGTTTCATCCTTACTTTAGTGCTTTTTAGGGTTGACGTGTCATAATATTTTCAAACAAGTTTCAGTGGGCACGTCAAGTTCTGCACACAATTCGGTGAAAGTAGATTTTCTTTTATTCTGTAGAGGCTCTAAAACCCTAATGTACTCATCCTAATGATCATGCAGCTTCTATTAGATGAGTCAGTTTTAGGGTTGAGTGGTGCGGCCCAGGTCAACTCATGGTGGTTTCACAAACACCACTCAAAAAAAAGAAAAGAACACTCCAAGAATTTATTCAAAATATTAGAGTGTACATTTTTTTGTGAGGTGATGTATTAAGGATGTGGGTCAAGCAATCATACACCACGCCAATTTCTTTCAATTTTTACACTTTTTTTTTAGTTTTTCACGCAAGCAAACAATCATAAGTGAAGAATTACTCACCATTAGTCCTCGTTGTGCCTACTCCCTTATTACCGTCGTGAGATGTGTCGCTTCATCTTCCAAGCGCCGAATTCCTGCAACCATCAAGTAAAAAGGAAATAAGGCATTAGACGATGTGAGAATGGATGTGGGATGAAGATGACAAAATAAATCCACTGCCTCCCTGGTAACAGTGCTAAAAACTGACGTGCACTTGTGCATGTGTGTTAAGAAGTGTCATTATAGTCGCACTTGCAACACCGGCTTTAAAGTAAATAAAGGGAGGTGAGTCCGAGTGTCGGTCTCACGAAGGCCTGAAAATCGGATTTTGCTTATCACTTGTTGTCACGGAAAACGTGGAGTTTTGCTTACGAAAGGTGCGGTTTGGAAAGCGAGAGAGAGATAGAGAGAGAGATTAAGGTTAGAGTTGTTTCATGCTTGATTATGCAACTTAAACAGAAATTAAAGTAAACAACTGAACAGAAATTAACTTCATTGATTATGCACTTTTAGTTCATAGCTTACAACATTAAATACATGCTCAAACAAAAGTAATGGAAAGCTTAAAAGAGAGGAAGAGAGAGAGAGAGGAGGGAGACCGACGAGGTAGCCACGGCAATGGAGGAGGCTCCGTCGGTGACTCGTCGTCTCTGGTGATTACAAGAGGGCCTAAAGCTAGCTAAGAAAGGGGGAGAGTAGTTGCAAGGGAAGTGAATTGCTTGAATGAGTGGTTGGAGGGGGTTTAAATAGGATTAAGGGCTTTCTAAAAGAAGAAGGGGCTTTAGAGACATCCAGGACGTCGCTAAAACCATTCCAAAAGTGTCGGTGAAGTCCTCTAGCCCACCGATCAACCGCTTGCGCCATTCTTCTTCACGCTCGATCCGTGGCTACTGCATGAGAGCCATCCGATCAAAGATCGGATGGCTGAGATCTCCACTTGGATGCGCTCGGATAGTGCCTTCAGTGCGCATGTGCATGGGCGTCATCAATCGACGTACGCACGCACGTGAGCTCTTGCGATCTGTGGGCACATCGCATGGTGCGATCTCGGCCACCCGCTACTGATCGGGCGGCCCAATTTCGCCACGCACTTCCTTCGTCTTCAATTTCACGCACCAAGCGGCTCAAACCCGCGTCACTTGCATGCGGGCGTGCCCGCTAACCGTTGCGCCACCCCCACGCTTTGTCGCATCGGCTGCACGGTTCTCGGCCATCCGATCGAAGATCGACGATCGAGATTTGATCTCAGCTGATGGATGAGGAGGCGTGCGGTGGAGCAGGGGTGACATGGCGCAATGTGGGACGTTGATCACCAGATCAACGGTCAGAACTTCTTGGGCCCATTGTAGGAGCACCAGATGTCGGATTTGGCCGATTTTGAGTCCATTGGACTCCGTTTGTCATTCTGAATCCATCAGCATGGTCTGATTGCTCATCTGAGGCCTACTTTGACAAGTATTTACACAAATGGCCATTAATATAGTTTTATAAGCAATCTTTGTACATGATGCATGCAATGCTCCCATTCTACTTATGTTGTGCCTTTTATTCTTAAGATGGGCCCTATTTAACAGAATTATCACCCTCTTGTGCAGTGTTATCACCTATCCCTGGGATTGAGTGGATCTAGAAAAATTAGAGCTTTTGGACATCACTCTTCCATTTGTTCAGCAACCAGATCCATCTTATCTAATCTATTACAGATCAATTCCATATCAGAAGAATGAGAATCTCAGACCTCATTGGCTTTTGATCTAGTTTGTTGGGATTGGTTGAAGGATTCCATGGAGGCATGGTTTAAAGAATTTTCACTCATTTCCTCAAACAAATCATACGCGCTCTCTGCATCTTTGATGAGAAAATTGCCTCCGCAAGAAGCATCCACATGATTATGGAGTTGATCATTCAACTCATGATAAAAAATCTGCACAAGTTGCCATTTAGGCACCTCATGGTGTGGACACTTCTGCAACAGATCCTGGAATCTCTCCCAGGCCCTATGAAATGGTTCCCCCTACCGTTGGGCAAAAGTGGTAATTGCCCATAGCAATGCATTGGTTTGCCCAATTGGGAAGAATTTCTTTAGGAAGGCTAATTTCAAAGCTGTTCAGGTAGCAATCGGTCTTCCAATGGTACGATACCAATGTGCGACTTTATCCCCAAGTAAATGGGACCAAAGACACATGAGCATATGTTCTTCATCCATATTCCTCAATTTGGTGGTCTGAACCAGAGTGATTAGGTCCTCCAAATGTTGGAATGGGCCCTTTGAGCCAAGCCAGTGAAAGTGTTTAATTAGACTCAAAACCTAGGGCTTGATCTCAACAATACTGGTGGGGATCGTAACGCTGAGACAATCCCCATAATTTGAAGGATCAAAAAAATCCTTCAAGGGCCAAGCGCCCTAACTATTCAATCGTTGGAACCATTCTGCATCTCCTGCAATTCTTCCAACTGCCTCTGAATTAGCTCCTAGTTGTTCGGGGGTGCGGGAGGTGGTTGTTGATTAGCCATGGGATCTACTTGGCTATAACTCAACCTCCACCTCCGGGAATGGTCAATAGGTCCTTCCAATCGAGGGTTCAATGACCTCCTTCCAAGCATACACTGGAAGGAGGTCGGAAGGACGGGGAAGAGAAGGGACCCTACAGCGCAAAAATACAAGCTTGTCCTTAGGTTGGGTAGCCTAAAGGTCTACGACTCTCAGAATCTGTCCTAAGATTATGGACGATTTACTCTACTTATATCTAGGCAATGGAATGAGTTAGGACGAACTGGAGAGAAGGTTCTTCCTTTGGCTTGCGCCTTCGGTTCCTAGTGTACACCCCAGCTGTGGTCATTTGATGCTACTCCCTTAGCTAGACATCAGATTGACTACTATAAGCAAGTTAATCTTGAACAATCTCAATCTGGGCCCCGAAGAGCGAATTACTCTTTATGGCCAACGTCTAATCAATTTTAGTTAGGCTTGGGATATTTAGTGCTTTCGGAATATGATGGGCCCTTAATGGGTTGTGCCCTTAATGATTTTCTTGAGAATGTATGTATGTGTACAACCAAAATGTTTTCAAGCAAGATTATTGAGGCTGAGGTTAATTTTAGAGTTTGAATAATGCGTCGTAGCTTTTAGGATTCAAATATTAGGTATATTTGACAAGGTTTTCAGGAGGCAAACCAAATGTGAAATCATGAGTTCAAGTGTTTTTCCTTTTTAAATCAAGAAGAAATATGGAGTACTTGGCTTGACCTAAATATTGAATCCTATGGGGCAGCTACAAAATGAATCAGTTTTAAATTAGGTGGTGTGGTCCAAAGAATTCAATCAAGTGACCAAGATGCACCACCAATTAAGCACGTAGAAATGATTAACCTAGACTAATTTCACTCTTTTATGTGTTTATTTGTGTGTACCAGTTCCACAGGTCAGAATCCCGGTTGAGTAGATGAAAATCAAGTAATGTTATGTGTCACAAGTATGGGTGTATGTAGTGTTTGTGTTGATTTGTCCCACAAAAAAGTATCTTTTTATTTTTATTCTTTTTTGTTTATATGCGAAGGTGAAATGAGTGGCAGTGACAAACAAGACAAATGAATTCTATCCTATGGTTTATGCAAATACCTAAGTAGATTAAGTTTATCCTTGGGATCTCATCTTGCGACGGGCTTGGGGACACCTTGGCTCAGGTGTGGTGGCTTGGATGGTGCCACGTGGTGCAATCTGAGTCATCTGTCTTCTTCTTCTTTTAGAGGGTGCTACAGAGCTCTGATCTAGGTGATTCTACCTTTGACGGACTATAATCAATCCTCTGAATCCATCCGTACGTTCGGCCCTAACATTTTGGAGCAAATCGAATAGAGAGCTATTCAGCTCATCAATCGATTTTATCATGGGCTCCAATGCTTCAGTGCATGGTGTTGGCTTAGCCTCTAAGGATTGGATGGTGTTCCTTAAGTTAGCCAACACCCTGTCTTGGGCCTGGTTCACCTGAATCGAATGGTTTGGTTCAAGGTTGGGTGGGTTTGGATTCATTCTAGGGGAGTCAAGATATTGAGGTTCTCGGGTTCCTCCCTAATAGTAGGCCGTCTCAGATTGTTCAAAGAATGGTGGTGACCTATATTCAATGGAATACTGGGGAGGGTAGGTATTATAATCATCATATCCTTCCCAGTTGTAGATTGGGTTGGTTTGGTCATCAAAGGATGGAGATCTATAATCATTGTAGCTCTGGGAAGGATAGTAATCATAGTCTAGTTGTCCAGGGTTAGACCCTAGACATTGAGGTCCAACTTCATACCCCCAATCAAAGTTATTCCGGCTATTGGATGGGTAATTACAAGTCAAGTTGGGATAGTAATCATCTTGGGGATAAGTGGTGGTAGGAGGATAGGATGTGAAATGTGTGTAGAATATGGAAGGATACACTATGGAGCAAGAGGGAAATTAGAAGAGAGAAAGGAGCCCTGCAATACAAGCAATCAACCCTGTCCTTAGGTGCGTTAGCCTAAAGACCTATAGACTCCCAGGACCCATCTTGAGATTATAAATGATTTGGTCTACTTTTATCTGGTCAATCCAACCAGTTAGAAAGAAGGACTGGAGAGAAGGCTCTTCCTTTCGCTTACACCTTCGATTCCTAGTGTACCCCCCAGCCACGGTCATTTGATGCTACTCCCCTAGTTAGACATCATAAGGACCAGTAGAAGCAGATTAATAAAAAAGAATCTTAGTCTGATCCCTGACGAGTGAATCAATCCTTAAGGCAAATGTCTACTTAGTTTTAATTAGGCTTGGGATGATTGTGCTCTAGGAATGTGATAGGCCCTTTAAATAGATTATGCCCTTAATGATTGATTCAAATGTGTGCGTGCACAACCAAAGTTTACAAACAAGGTTATTTGATGATGTGTCTTTTAGGGTTCAACCTTGTTTAGTAGCTTTCAGGTTTTAATCTTTAGCTATATTCAATGAAGGTTTAGTAGAACACTCAAAGTTTTGAAAGCACTGGTGATTATGGATTCCTTTAAAAATCAAAAATAAAATGTGGAGTGACTTGCTCAGCCTTAAAGATCAACCGTTAGTGGCAAGCTATTGATGGATTGCTTTTAATTTTAGTAGTGCAGCTCAAATAGCTCAATCAGTCAGCCTATTGAACCACTTGATTATGGCACACAAGATGTTCAACCTATTCAAATTATCGACTCATTTATGCGTTATATTAAGTGTACCGGCCCCACAGGTTAGATCCCGATTAAGTGGTAGAATCAGAGTGGAGTAGTGTGCCTTAAGTCGATAGTTGTTGGTGTTAATGTGTGTCTCTTTTAGAAAATCCTACAAGAGAAGAGTTTTTTCTTTTATTTTTTTGTATATGCGGGGGTAGGATGAGTGGAGATGGCAAACAAACAACCAAATCTATCCTAGGGTTTATAAAAAGCACCTAAGTTGATTTGGGTTTGAGTTGATAGGTTATGAAATGAAAACTAGCATGGGGGTGGTGGGGAAATACTTACAAAACCTTCATCCACACTTTTCTCTGATATAATCGCTTTGGCCCACCTCGGATGAGTACTTGCAATCACAATAAGAATAGAGAAAAAATGAGAAAAAACTAGGTAATGCGGAAAAACATGGAAAAAAAACTAAAGAGCATTGCCTCCACAGCAACGATGCCAAAATAATGGAGCATGTTTCGCGTGGTAGAAGTTGAGGATTGGAGGACCCGTCAACATAGCTTGCAAAATACGTCTATCCGATAAAATTTATAATCAAAACTCGGAAAGTGAGTCCCAGGTCGAGCACGGGGAGGGGAACGTTTGATTTTGAAAAATCTGCATTTCTCTTTTATTTATTTTTGCCGTTTTTATCTTTTCTAATTTTTTTGGTATTTTTGGCAAGTAAGAGATCTGGTCGATAAATTCTAGCTAATCTACTTGCAAAAATATAAGAGAGAGAGAGAAAGAGAGAGCGATAATCGTCCATTTATGAACAACTGGTTGTTACAACTACAACAGCGGAAAGATTACACTATGAAAGCGAAAAAGATAGAAAGAGGTGAGAGAATCCCTCTCGATGGTCATTTGGGGGACAACTCACTCTTGTGTCGCCTGGAGGAAGGTGGTGAGGAGCAGGAAGAAGGAGGGCATAGCTGGAAGGCAGAGGATAGGGCTAGATGGCATCACGGCGAGGATCTTCTTCCTGAAGCGTGGTGAGAGGACGGCCACGGGATGCTCCACGAATGGGGATGAGGGGTGGGAAAACTATTTTCTTTTCTACTCAAAAGGAGCATCCCAAGCTTGGGATAAGCTCTCTCGAGAGCCTTAGAGGTGGTGAGAGGAAGAAAGGAAGTGATGGTTTGGAATGGTGGAGGGTAGGTCCTTTAATAGTGGTGGAGGAAGAACAAATTTGCATCTGGGTCATTACTGACATCCGTAAACATCGCTAAAGATCCACCTGTATGATCTAAAGATGGGATGGCTACGTGCATAAACACTCAAACAAAGTAATAGTAATAATAAGAAAGATGTGCGCAAATAATAATCACAGAAATGGGCATAAGATATATAGTGGTTCCCTACTCACTTGGGTACTCCACTACCTAAGCCTCCCAGCTTAGCATTTTTTTCCCGATTCCCTCAACCTCGAGAAAATCAATTTACTAAACGAGGTAATTAATGGGTTACCTCAACCCATGTACAAGAGACGAGTTTGTTACAACCCAATGAGCAAATGCTCAAGAACAAATATTGCATTGGTGTAAGACAAATAAAATCTTATAATAAAATAGCTAAGCCTCCCAAAAATAATATAAAATTAATACCAATTTGAGATCCTAGAATGAACGTGAATGCCTTGACAATGCATGAAGAAATCATATCGATGTGCTTGCAAACCAGTAGAGAGATTGAGAGTAGCAAACTATTCCTTCTTTTGAAATATGTCGGAAAATATGAAATATAGAGCTCTAGAATTTCCTTTTATCTTTCTTATATCTCTTATGTGCGAACAAAGAGTTTTAGGGTCATTTCAGAGAGTTTAGCACCTCAGGGATTCCTCTACTAGACGTTGTGGTTTAATTCCAAACATTCAGAAAGCCTAAATAAATTTTCTAGCCATTCAGAATTGAACTAACGGCTAACTGGCACTAATACTAAAGTATGGGTGCCGGTACTCGTTGCTTCCAGATTTGGGTTTCAAACTCTTAACACAAATCTATAATCCACTTGTACCTATACTAATCATTAGTACCGGTACTCGTTACCTCCAATACTGGCACCAATAATCAGCATCTGTACTCGTGGGGTACAAGTTTGTTTCTTTTAGAAAACCCAAACCTATAACTCACATGTACCGATACTAAACTTTAGTACCAGTACTTGTGGGTTAACAAGTACCTTTTTTAAGTGATTTAATCAATTTCGTTCTTCAAAAATGATCGTAATATTAATCCTAATTTATCTCTAATTATTTTTACGATCTAAGTTATATTCCTTTGTTGAGAGGCATACATTCTATAAATAAAAAAATCTAAACTAAAAATGAAATGGTTGAAGATGATCTTCTTCTCTTCGATTCTTCCTTATCATCTTGCCTCCTCCATATCATGATTTTCTTCTTCCCATCATCATGCCACCATTATTTCCTATTTGCCATGCTTCTTCACCTAAATATGAAAAACACTGAATGGCAAACATTAATCCGTAATAATTTTGTTAACACCAAAGCAAGATGTGGAATAAGGTTCCAACAATCTCCCCCTTTTTGGTGTTGACAAAACTATCTTGTAAATAGATAAAATTAATTTTTAGCTATGTTATATGAAGGAAAAATAAACTATTTAATCTTTCCCCTTAATGTATGCTCCCCTAAAATTATTACTATTTGCCATTTATTTTTCTCCCCCTTTTTGTCAACCATCAGAAAATGAAAGGGTGAAGAATATCATACCATACAATTTACTAATAGTAAAATGATCGATGTGGGTACCAAGCCCCATTAGGCCATCGTTCTTAGTCTTCATTCAGCCTAAAGAGAGGTTGAAATGTTCCGTTGTGTGCCTTGAACACCCACTGATGTCCTTGATCTATTCCTGCAAAACAATGTAAAATATCTTTACTAGGCAGCCATTTTCCTGTGGGTCCTTTCAAGTTAGTACCTTTCAAACCATAGGATTTTTGTCCTTTAGGTACATCCATGCATGCCTATGTGCATGTGGTTTAGTATGTGCATTCTTTTTATTATAAAATATTGATTTTATAGCTTAACAAAATTCAATATTTAACCTAGTGGTTGTTTTGAGATTATTTAAATATCTTCTAATTCTACTATCTCTTCACGCAGCTGATTGTTAGTCTCTTTTGACATTTCTAATTCCATTTCTAAACATGACTTATTTATTTCTAATATTTGATAATTATTTTTTAAAACTTTATTTTCCTTTTTAAATGGCCTAGCTTTATAATGTAGTTCTTCACAGGCTTCTAATAATTCTTCAAAAGAAAAATCAGGGTTTACCACTTCTTTTGTGTCCTTTGAAGTTGCAACAAGACAAATGTGTGCGACCTCATCTTCATCTGATTCACTGGAGTCAGTGTCCATGTTAGAGTCGCTATCATCCCTTTTCGCTTTAAATCCTTTCTTCTTCTTTTTCTTCTTCTTGAGCTCCTTGTTTCTTTCCTATTTTCCTCTTTCTTGTTTAAGGGCAATCCTATAGCAAATGGGCCTTCTTTTTGCACTCATAACAAATAATATTAGAAGAAATTTTATTTACTTGTTTACCTTGTTTCTTGAGGAATTTATGGAATTTGCTAGTAAGCAATTCCATCTCCTCATCTTCGAATTTTGATGTTGCTGAGTCTGAGTACTCGTTGATTGCTCTAAAAGCAATATTCTTCCTTTTGCCAGACCTCTTCTCCTCCTCGTCCTTCTTCATCTTTTCTAGTTGGACTTCGTAAGCAATAAGGCTACCAACTAGATCATCCAAGGGGAGAGTGGATAGATCATTTGCCTCTTGGATCACTGCGGTCTTTGGAGACCAATCGCTTGTAAGGGATCTCAAGATCTTCCTTACAAGCTGCTCGTCCTTCAGCATGACTCCTAGATTCTTCATGGGGTTCACAATAGCTCCAAACCTCGTGTACATATCTTTGATTAACTCTCCTTTCGTCATCCTCAAACACTCATATTCTTCGGTTAGAATGGAAATACTGGTTTCTTTTACCATGTGAGTGCCTTCATAGGTGACTTCGAGAGAGTTCCAAATTTCATATGCAGACTCTCTTACCGAAATTCGATTGAACTCCTCCATTAATAATGCACAATACAGTGAATTCATTAGCTTTGCGTTACCCACTATCATCTTTTGATCTGCCATCCAAGCTATGCCTTCCTGTGGCTCTAGATCCATGTACTTCTCTTGAATGAGAATCCAAGAGTCCTCATCCATTGCGTCAAGGAAGACTTGCATCATCCTCTTCGAATACTCGTAGTCTGTCCCATCAAAATAGGGAGCACGGATGGATGACTGTCCTTCAGTGTGCCTTGATGTCGATGCCATTGCGAGCTGATTTGCTATGTCTTCTCACAACTTGGCTGTGATACCACCTGCTGGATCTAAAGATAGGATGGCTACGTGTACAAACACTCCAACAAAGTATTAGTAATAACAAAAAAGATTTGCACAAAAAATAATCACAGAAATGGTCATAATATGTATAGTGGTTATGCATTCACTTGGGTACTCCACTACTTAAGCCTCCCAGCTTAGGGTTTTTAGCCCGATTCCCTCAACCCCGAGGAAATCAATTTACTAAACGAGGTAATTAATGAGTTACCTCAACCCAAGTACAAGAGACAAGTTTGTTACAACCCAGCAAGCAAATGCTCAAGAACAAATATCGCACTGGTGTAAGACAAATAAAATCTTACAACAAAATACCTAAGCCTCTCAGCAATAATGTAAAATTAAGACCAATTTGACAGACTAGAACGAACGTGCATGCCTTGACAATGCATGAAGAAATCACATCAATGTGGCTGCAAATCCGTAGAGAGATTGAGAGCAGCAAACTATTCCTTCACTTGAAATATGGTGGAAAATATGAAATATAGAGCTCTAGAATTTTATCTTATCTTTCTTGTATCTCTTGTGTGCAAACAAAGAGTCCTAGGGTCATTTTATAGAGTTTAGGATCTCATGGATTTGTCTACTAGACATTGGGACTTAATTCCCAACGTTCACATAGCCTAAATAAAATTTCTAGCCATTCACAATAGAGCCCACGGCTAACTGGTACAGGGACTAAAGTTTGTGTGCTGGTACTCGTTGCTTCCAGATTTTGGTTTCAAACTCTTAACACAAATCTGTAACCCACTTGTACCAGTACTGATCATTTGTACCGGTACTCATTAGCTTCTGTTTCTGTACTGATCATGAGTACTAGTACTCGTGGGTACAGGTTTGCTTCTTTGAAAAAACCCAAACCTGCAACACAAATGTACCGATACTAAACTTTAGTACCGGTACTTGTGAGTTAACAAGTACCTTTTTTAAGTGATTTAATCAATTACGTTCTTCAAAAATGACTGCAATATTAGTCCTAATTTATCTCTAATTATTTTTACGATCTAAGCTATATTCCTTTGTTAAGAGGCATACATTCTATAAATAAAAAATCTAAAATAAAAATCAAAGGGTCAAAGATGTTCTCTTTGATTCTTATCATCTTGCCTCCTCCATGCATTGATCTTCTTCTTCTCATCATCATGCCTCCATTATTTTCTTGTTTGCCTTGTTTCTTCATGTAAATATGAAAAACACTTAATGGCAAACATTAATCCATAATAATTTTGTTAACACCAAAACAAGATGTGGAACAAGGTTCCAACAATCTCCCCTTTTTTGGTGTTGACAAAACTATCTTGAAAATAGATAAAATTAATTTTTGGCTATGTTATATAAATGAAAATTAAACTGTTTAATCATCCCCCTAAATGCACGTTCCTAATAAAAATATTACATTTTGCCATTTATTTTTCTCCCCTTTTCTGTCAACTATCAAAAAATGAAACGGTAAAGAATATCATAGCATATAAGTTACCAATAGTAAAATGATGAATGTGGGTACCAAGCTCCTTTAGGCCATTATTCTTGGTCTTCATTCAACCTATAGAAAGGTTGAAATGTTCCGTTGTGTGCATTGAACACCCATTGATCTCCTTGATCAATTCTTGCAAAATTATGTAAAATATCATTCCTAGGTACCCATTTATTGCACAGCAATCATTGGTCCTAATCAACCTAAATAATGTCTGAACCAAGCTTAAATTGTGGATATTGCACTCATATCTTGCATATCATGCATTACATCCATCTATTTAGAATAAGATGAGATATCCTGCTAGTTAATGGTTTTTTATTGCTATTTGCAGATAATAAAGTGATCCAGGATGGAGATAGTGGAATAAATCAATAAAGGAAGAACTAGACTGATTCAGATAAGAGGAGTGAGGAGGATAGCCTTATCCCTATCCTTAGAAACCCTAAGACATCCTTCCCAAACCCAAAACAACCTCCATTAGGGCACCTTAGCCTCAAAACCCAAACATGGATAGCACTATCCATATTCTCATCCACCTTATCCCTCTCCCAAACACTTCGGAACCAAAACCAACCTTAGAAAACCTAAAACCCACTCTCCAGCAAATTTTAGGACGTCTAGACATCTGGCTGGACATTTGATTTCTATAGGAAAATAATCCAGGAAGCCAAAACTCATGCTGACATAGAATTGGACGTCTAATTTATTGTCCAAATGTCCAATTTTGTAGTATAAGACGTCTGACCACTATCTTGGACGTCTGATACTGTTGTCTGGTTCTTGATTTTGGTGCTGGAAGCCCTAGCTTTCCAATTTTGACCTAGGAACCCCATCGACACCCTAGGAAACCTATGTAGAGACCTCCTAAGACTAATCCACAATCCATAGCCCTACTTGTCCTATCCCTAACCCAATTGAACAATCCAATACCTAATTGGGTGCATCTACAGTTGATTGGGTGCACTCGAGTCCAATTAGATCCACCCAGGATCTAATTGACTCATACCTATTAGGGTTACCCTAGCCTAATCACATGCACACATCTAATTAGCCTTGACCTAGACCTAATTAGGTTCACTCCTACCCAATTGGACTTTCCTAAGCCTAATTGGTTCATACCCACTTAATCTAGATCGACCCAACCTATTTAGCACCTAATCCTACCAAAACCCACAACCTAGCACTACGAAAAATACACACGCAAACACACACGCACAACTTCCCATTTTACTCCCACCACACCCATGCACACTCTTTTGGAAACCCTAAAAACTTATGTCAAACCTAGATCCAAAAAATGTGGCATTGGCTATTTTTGGGGCTACCAAAAGTGGCAACGAAATGGAGCCTTTCATAAGGGCAAAGAGAGAGCCATGAAATTGGATTATCTCAATACACTCTCCCATCTATACTCTCCACTCTAAACATGCTTCCACCCTCTAAAACCTTAAGGCCATCCTCCTCATCCTCCTCCAAGGCTCCATAGATTGCTAGCTAGAGAAGCTTCTCTCCAAAGCTTCAAGGACGGCCATCAGTAGAGAAAGGGTGCAACACCCTCCTCTCTCCACTTTGGTGCACTCACCCCCATCTTCTTCTCTTCTTGGGCTACCATGAAGGCACACTCGTAGCCTTTTGTGGCCAGCCATCTCTTTTGGCAGACGTGTAGACGAGTTTCCATACCCAAGGTCAAGCCTACACCCTCACACAAGTTCGATGGCCCTAGTGGAAACTTTCTAGTGTGAGGGATTTCTTCTATTTATTTGCTTTCTAGTGTACATGATATGTGATAATCTTTTATGCATAAATAATTTCATGATGTTTCTACGATTGATATTGTCCTCATGTTTGCTTGCCTAAATGATACTTAGATTTGATCACACCATGCACGGCCACCATGGCCTCATTTAGATGCACATAGTCACTTAGGTTTTTGCTAGTTTATCTAGATCTAGGTTTCATTTTGCTTTTCAAAATAAAGATCAAAATCACAAAAGCAAAAGCACAAAAGACAAAAAGACAAAAATATTTGGTTAGATTTAGGTTATAAAAGCCGATTGAAGTCTCGATTCATTTTCACGCCTCCCAGAGACGAACGACCGGGACTCAAGTTCTAAAAAGAATAAAATGTATGCGAGTTTCCTTATCACAAATACCTTTGACGTGTGGTTTTTGCGACTATACTACGATTTGCAACAATTTCAAAATATGCGATTTCGACGCTTGTCAAATGGCACCATTGCCGGGGAGGCAATGCTCGTGTTCAGATTTGGATTTGCTTAACTTTTGTTTGTTTTGATTGTAGGGTGTCAAGATGAGGATCCGCACACACATCGACCCGTGGTGAAGACCGCAGGTATTTTCTTCGTCCTCTAGTTTGTTGCTTCCTTAGATTAAAAAAAATAAAAAAAATAAAATATATATATATAAATTTAAATTCAATTTTTCAGATTTCAATTAAAAAAGAAAATTCTTTCTTTGGTGTGTGTTTTAACTTGGAAACTATTTAAACACACCAAAATCTAATTTGGAAATTCGGCCAGCAAATATTGATGATTTTCAAAAATTTATTGTTGTGAAATTAGGAGTCCAAAAATCTTGGGATTCGATTTGTTATTAGGTTTTCAAACCAGCTTTCCAGTGCCACCTTTTATTTGGAAAAATTCACACTATACGAATTTTGAAAATTCATACAGTGAAAGAGGGTCAAAATAGTCTGTACTCTGATTTTTTATAACTTTAAATGTTAATTTTGACCTCTACATAAATTAAATCTCTTTAAATTTGCGGGGATGGAAAGCCACTGAAACCTAGTCTTTTATACAAATTTTTAAGAATTTTTGGATTTTCTTTTATACTGTTACAAACTGCACATCTCACAGGGGGTCCATCTGGTCTATTTTACCCCCTAAAACATAAAAATTGGTGAAAAATTGCATGAAATAGTAAACATCTTAAAAAAATATTCTTTGAAAAATTTATTGAGAAAGGAAGATCTCTACTAAATTTCATATTATTTTTCTGCAGTTACTGGTTTGGGGAGTGATTTCAAGTCAGACTAAGGTCTGACTGTAGATTTTAGAAGAAGCACAAATCCTAGGTAATTCACATTAGGGTTTAAATTTAGAGACCCAAAGCAAACCTGTTTGAGCTTGATTTGGGTGTGATTGCATGAGAAGGGATTTGCTGTGATTGGTTGTCTTCCCCTCACCCACTTGAATTGAAATTGATCTACATTTCAACTTAGGCAAGCAATTAGGTCTATTTCACTTAGTAGTGGTGCATTAAGACCATTGTTTTCCTTGATTGGGTCGCACCACTTCTACCGTATTAGACTTAAAAGCATCATATAGACCTATCTGATATTAGGGTTTTCACACTAGGGTAGAGCACATTTGCATGCCATACTTAAAGGAAATTCATATAACAATTGGGACTTGCAAAACCTGTTGTGTGCTTCACTACAACCTTGTTTGAATTGACCTAAACAAGGAAACCTTAAAAGGAAAAAATTAATACAAGCACTTGAACCATAAAAGCCACTACATCAATTAAAGCTTGTACTGCAAACCCTTTGTCTGCGGACTTCGCACTCTAAATCCAATTTTAAGGGCAACACCCCCAATCTCCCAATCACATTCCAAGAGCACTCTAAGCCCAAGCCTAAAACTAAGTAGACGTGCCCTAGGTAGGACTAAATTACTTGGTAACTGAAATTTAATTGGGGAAAAATCTTGGCCTTGTCTATTTGGACCAACTGGTGACAAGAAAGGTCGGTGCGGTAATCGCGTTAACCATTAGTGGTGTCCTGCCGTGTGGGGTGTCCTAGGGGGTCCCACAAATCTGGCCAGCCAAAGAATTCAAGGGTTGGTTTAACCCAATTCCATCTTAGGATGCCGGGTTTAGATCCAATTAAGGTATACAATTTAAGCCTAGCTTGTTTGCTTGATTTGGGGCTCTCTCATCTTTTTCCTAGGCCTTTACCTTAATTCCACCAGCCCCTTGTAGCTGGTTGTGTCTTCATAAGGAAGACTATCTCTTATCTCTATTCGCATATTCTCTCAAATATCCATGAACCCATATCATTTTTTTGACCATCAGGGTCCTCCATCTCCCAAACCAACCATGATTTCGACTCCTAGTTGGGAGACTCATCGTAACTAGCTCGGATATGATCATCCTTATCCCCCAGCTTATTTAGAACTTGAACCTCATGGATCTGACCCTTATCTAGATAAGAGGCAATTGAAAGCCATAGTTGCTGAATTTTAGGAATATAAAAAGTACTATACAGATCAATGTGCAAAACTTACGGAGCAAATTAGATGTTCTCAGACACAATCTCAATCTTATCACTCCTCCCAGGAATAAGAGACTTGGAAAAACAAGCCTAGTCGGTCTAGTGACTAATATTTTGGATCCACTAGCTACTCTATTAATTCTTACTACCATGGGGAGGCATCCTAGACTCAGCCAACCCAAAAGGCACCTTTGGACCTAATCCTTGATTTGGGTAGATCAATTAAGGAATGCACTATTTATGATACACTTGTACCTGATGAGATATCCGTAAGGAATTGGAGTAATGGATCAGAAGTACAGGACCACATAACAGGTTCTCAATCAACTCCCTTTATAATCAGCCCCACTTAGGGCGATACACCCATTGATTCATATCTAGATTCGTATAACCCAAAGTGGAGAAATAGTCTTGATCTTTCATGGCCACCACAGAGACTGACTCAGACTGAACATCAATCTAGGCCAGCCCAATATTCCACTCAAACCACTTTAGGGCAACTATCTAGTCCAACCCAACCCACAACCACCCTTGAAGATATCATGAACATTTTGTTGGACTTTGACAAGAAATATGAAGAAAGGCTGACTAAGTTGGAAAATCAAGTGAAATCTCAAGGGGATCAAATCAAGAGACTTCAAGAATCACTTTATCCTCGGATGCAAATGCCTTTTCACTCCTATTCCCCACCTATTCTTCCGACCCCTCCTCCAATCTATCATACATGCCATTGTGAGGGGGCCAAATCTGTGGTCTCTAAAAGGAAGAGAAAGGCTAAGAGCCCACCCAAACAACCTGATTCAGGCTAAACCAAAAGTCATAAGACCAAACCCACAACCAGCTCCGACTCAGACTCAAGGGACAAAAAGAAGAAAAAGGCTTCTGAAGTTGATTTGACCTATTTACCCTTTCTTGAGGGCTTAAAGAAAGAGTCACAAAAGAAGAAAAAGACTTGCACACCTAAAGAGGTGGTTTTATCAGCTAACATAAGTGCATTTGTTTCTAGCACTCTACCACCCAAAATGACTGACCCTGGAAAACCCTACATATCTTGTGCCATAAAGGGATTCACCATCAACAAAGCCCTTGTGGATCTGGGGTCTTCCATTAGCTTGATTCCTACCACCCTTTTTGACCGCACCAGACTTGGTGATCTGTACCACACACCTGTCACCATTAGAATGGTATATGGCACCATCAAACTACCTAAGGGGGTAGTTCAAGATGTGATTATTAAAGTGAAAGGTCTTATCTTTCCGGTTGATTTTATTATTTTGGACATAGATAGACTGGAAAAGCTAAGTAATTCACCCATCATTCTGGGTCGACCTTTCTTGGCTACTGCCAATGCACAGATTGACTGCTACTCAGGATGTATGGAGATGAGTAGTGGTAATGAGAAGATTCACTTTATATTTATGCAGCTGCTAAGAAAACAAAGTCAGGGTATTTTCTAGATGACATGGAGAGGAGTCGGAGGGTAATTCGGAGGAAACTATGGCAATTGACACTTGGGTAGAACCACTTGACCCGAATCGACAATCCATTAGATCACATAAATCACCCTCAATACCAGATCAAATCATTGATAGCATGGTTGACTATCTTGATTGACCTAGCCAAATTCAAACCCCTGCCCCTTGCAATGAATCCTAAATTACTCAATTGATCAAAATGATTCATGAAATAGAAGAAGTAGTGCAAGAGAATATGATGATATAAATAAAGAGATTCATAAAGTCCAAGATGAGCAACAAAAATAAAAATTGTTTGAATTTGGGTCAGGTGCGTCACAACTGATTTGTGATTCGGTGGTGGTCATGCAGGATTCTGTTGATCAAACACCCGAGGTGGATGATATTGACAATCTTATTAAAGTCAAGAATGGAGATTTATTCGAGAATCTTGATCTTGATTTAGGGCCTGAGTACCAATCGTTTCATTTTGAGGAACCAAGAATTAAGGGCCCTGAATATGATTTTGTTGTATTTGAGAATACCCATGGAGACATTGATGAATTAATTCAAATGATCTCAAACATAGAGCAAAAAAATCAAAAGGACTGTAACAACTCCTCAATCAATGATTCAGCACATTCCACTTTCACGGAGGGACTCACTACTAAATCTAATGACCAATTTCATCTATGTGAGAAGGAAATATCCCCTTATGAAAAAGATATTCAAGAGATTGAAATACTGTTGGTGATAACATATGATGAGTTATCAGAGGAAGCTAAAAATTTTGGGGAATCATGTGATAATTGGGAATTGGCATTGGAAAAGTCGGAAGAGATAAACGAAGAAGATGAGACCCAAACAACTTTGGAAGAGACAGAGACTGATCACTAGACCTTGATTTTCATATTTGACCACACTACTTAAGTCATGCCTTCCATTCATCACCATTATCAGGACCCACATGCTTTCACCCCACACAACTCCACCTATACCCCTACCACCCACATTCTCCATCACCTCTTCGGGATGCCTTCATATTCATTTCTTCCAGGCACCCATATTTATTTGTCTCTCTTATGTAGCATCTAGCTGTAGATAATCCCAAGCCCCATCTACATATTTTTCCGATTATTTGGACTTGGAATTCGTGGACAGCTGGTTCGCATTTGCGGTCTATTGTTGGTGAATGAGACTAAAATTCTTATCATTTTACTTGCCATTCTCAATACTGTATTGGTATATCCTTTTTGGGTGTATGCCCAGCTGGAGGCGTTAATCTCAGCACTTATACATAGCATATTTTATTTGTCATATTTTTCCTGCATATTCAATTTCAAGTGTTGGAATAAGTGGAACGTAAAAATTTAGGAGCCATTCCAGGTGAATTCTACCCATTTACTCCCTATCTTAATTTATTTTTTGTTATATTCATGCATGAGGACTTGCAAGAAAGTAGGCATGGGGGTAGTAATTGTAAACTAAAAATTTTTCTACCAACACCTAGGAAAAACCTTTTGTACATCATGCTAATTGCACTTTAGGGTCCTTAAATTAAGAACAACTGAATCCACCTCCAATTCTCGCATTGGAGCTAAAAATCATCTGCAATAGCCACTTTCAACTCATCCACTCACCTTTTTGTTCTAAATTTAGGGTCAACTTGAATATAACCTGAATTAGGGAAATTTTCAAAGTGCAACTTTTGAAAGGTTATACATAACATGTATATATATTGCATTCATGAATAAGATTTTTACCAAGAGACTGTATTTAGGATTTCATCCTCTAGTTGATACCTGTAATCTGGAATCCAGTACAATTTTCACACACACGTAGAATTTGCAATGGATTCACGGTGAAGGCTAATAAACGTCTTTAGTTTGTCAAGAAGAAGTAGTGCTTCTTTTCCTAAACCCTTGGACAGTGTTTTGGGAGTCAAGCAGATTTTCTTCCAAAAATCGACCAAATAATGTGAGATGAGAGTAGAGTGTACTGGTGCTCTAAGATTAGTGCAAGGAATCTAGAATCCAAGATAATTAGGTAATGATACTCAGAGATTAGGCATAGTTATCGCTCTCGGATCCTGCATATACATTTTTGTGTCAAATATTGAGAGCCACCAAATAAGGCAATTACATGGAGAGCAAGTTTTCATAAAACTAGGTCTAAGGTGACTGGTTACGACTATTCTTTACAGAATCCTCGGCTGAAGGAGGGTATTGATGTCAAGGTTGGAAATACACCATCCTATTCGTCTCTCCCGAAGCCGTGAGTAGGTACTTCCACCAAATAAGCCACCCAATGTCTCTTAAGTATCACCAATCCCTAATAATACCTCAATAAAGTTCGTGAATGTATGCTAGCCTGTGTTATATTGGAAAAAAAAATTATTATACATGGAAAAAAAAGGGAAGAAGACAAATGAATAAAAAAAAGAGAAAAATTGAAAACAAAATAGAAAAAGAAGAGAAAGCAAAGAAAAAGAGTGTGTGAATATTTAGTGTTTATTTCAATTGCATTGAGGCAATACTACCAAATAAATTTGAGATCCACCAAATAAGGCCTTAACCTATTTTTCTGTGTTTCTGATCGCCTGAATATTGGCTGAGGAATTCCGACTTAGTGTTAAGGTTATGAGAACTCAATTAAAATGTTAATGCCAAGTGAGACCACCAAATATAGGTCAAATGTGTGAATCTGGTGAGATTGTGAGCTCTAAAAGGAAAAAAAAGAGAAAAAGAGAGAATGAATACAAAGGAACCAAAAGAGAGCATAGCTTTTCTCATCTTTCTCTGAGTTGAGTTAATAAATTGGGAATCTAGATTCTATAGTACCAATTTCTATGTAGCACCATGTGAGAGTGAGCCACCAATAAACAACCATCTCCCTCTAAAAATTCTCTACCTAAGCTTAAAGCCATGGCGGAATTCATAGAATATCTTGAATACCCCGAGGGAAGAAGTCCGCCTATCCCACTAGAATTTTACTAGGGGTCAAGTACAGGCTTTAGAGGTGAATCAGGTTTTTCACTCAAATCCATTGCGAAAGCTACGTAGCTGCACTTTCACATTTGTCTGGATTTCTAGAATGTAGGATGAAAGCAAAAAGGAGAAAAATCTCTAAGATTACACTTGATAAAATAATCAACTTAGGTACCCTTATGTGAATAATTTAGTCTTGCATTTGCTAGAGACTAGCAAAGTTTAGGCATGAGGCTATGATTGCACAGCAATCATGGGTCCTAATCAACCTAAATAATGCCTAAACCTAGCTTAAATTGTGGATATTGCACTCATATCTTGCATATCATGCATTACATCCATCTATTTAGAATAAGATGAGATATCCTGCTAGTTAATGGTTTTTTATTGCTATTTGCAGATAATAAAGTGATCCAGGATGGAGATAGTGGAATAAATCAATAAAGGAAGAACTAGACTGATTCAGATAAGAGGAGTGAGGAGGATAGCCTTATCCCTATCCTTAGAAACCCTAGGACATCCTTCCCAAACCCAAAACAACCTCCATTAGGGCACCTTAGCCTCAAAACCCAAACATGGATAGCACTATCCATGTTCTTATCCACCTTATCCCTCTCTGAAGCACTTAGGAACCAAAACCAACCATAGAAAAACTAAACCCCACTCTCCAACACACTTTAGGATGTCCAGACATCTGCCTAGACGTCTGATTTCTACTGTATAACAATCCAGAAAGCCAAAACTCATACTGACACAGAAGTGGACATCTAATTTAATGTCCTAACGTCCAATTTTGTAGCATAACACATCTGACTACCATCCTGGACGTCTGATACTACTGTCTGGTTCCTGATTTTGGTGTTGGAAGCCCTAGCTTGCCTATTTTGATCTAGGAACCCCACCGGACACCCTAGGAAACCTAAGTGGAGACCTCCTAAGCCTAATACACTATCCATGGCCCTACTTGTCCTATGCCTAACCCAATTGAACCATCCCATACCTAATTGGGTGCATCTAAAGTTGATTCGGTGCACCCGAGCCCAATTAGATCCACACAGGATCTAATTGACTCATACCTATTAGGGTTACCCTAGCCTAATCACATGCACACATCTAATTAGACTTGACCTAGACCTAATTAGGTTCACTCCTACCTAATTGGACTTTCCTAAGCCTAATTAGGTTCATACCCACTTATTCTAGATTGACCCAACCTATTTAGCACCTAATCCTACCAACACCCACAACCTAGCCCTACAAAAAATACACACCCAAACACACACGCAGACCTTCCCATTTTACTCCCAACACACCCATGCACACTCTTTTAGAAACCCTAAAAACTTGTGTCAAACCTAGATCCAGAAAATGTGGCATTGGCTATTTTTGGAGCCGCCAAAAGTGGCAACCAAATGGAGCCTTCCATAAGGGCAAAGAGAGAGCCACGAAATTGGATTATCTCCATACACTCTCCCATCCATAGTCTCTACTCTAAACTTTCTTCCACCCTCCAAAACCCTAAGGCCATCCTCCTCATCCTCCTCCAAGGCTCCATGGATGGCTAGCTAAAGAAGCTTCTCTCCAAAGCTTAAAGGACGGCCATTGGTTGAGAAAGGATGCAACACCCTCCTCCACTTGGGTGCACTCACGCCCTTCTTATTCTCTTCTTGGACGACCATGAAGGCTTACCCATAGCCTCTTTTTGCTAGCTATCTCTTTTGGTAGGCGTGTAGACGAGTTTGCATACCCAAGGTCTAGCCTACACCCTCACACAAGGCCGATGGCCCTAGTGGCAACTTTCCGGTGTGAGGGATTTCTTCTATTTATTTGCTTTCCAGTGTAGATGATATGTTATAATCTTTTATGCATAAATAATTTCATGATGTTTCTATGATTGATATTGTCCTCATGTTTGTTTGCCTATATGATACTTAGGCTTGATCGCACCATGCATGGCCACCATGGCCTCATTTAGATGCACATAGTCACTTAGGTTTTTGCTAGTATATTTAAATCTAGGTTTCATTTTGCTTTTCAAAATAAACATCAAAAACACAAAAGAAAAGTGCAAAGGAAAAAAAGACAAAAAATCTTAGGTTAGAATTAGGTTATAAAAGCTAATTCCAATCTCGATGCATTTCCACGCCTCCCAGAGATGAATGACAGGGCCTCAAGTTATAAAAAGAATAAAATCTACGTGAGTTTCATTATCACAAATACCTTTGACAAGTGGGTTTTGCGACTATACTACGATTCCCAACGATTTCAAAATACATGATTTCCACGCTTGTCAGATGGCACCATTACCGGGGAAAAAGAGTGAATATTTAGTGTTTATTTCAATTGCATTGAGGCAATACTATCAAATAAATTTGAGATCCACCAAATAAGGCCTTAACCTATTTTTCTGTGTTTCTGATCGCCCGAATATTTGCTGAGGAATTCCAACTAATGTTAAGGTTATGAGAACTCAATTAAAGTGGTAATGCCAAGTGAGACCACCAAATATAGGTCATATGTGTGAATCTGGTGAGATTGTGAGCTCTAAAATAAAGGAAAAGAAAAAGAAAAAGAGAAAGAGAATGAATACAAAGGATTCAGAAGAGAGCATAGTTTTCCTCGTCTTTCTCATAGTTGAGTTACTTGGTAATCTGGGAATCTAGGTTTTGTAGTACTAAGCTCTATGTAGCAACATGTGAAAGTGAGCCACCAAGTATATATTCTTTCCCATTAGGGATTCTCTACCAAAGCCTAAAGCCGGGGTAGAATTCATCGAATATTTTGAATACCCCGTGGGAAGAAGTCAACCTATCCTACTAGAATTTTTACTAGAGGTCAAGACAGTCTTTAGAGGTGAATCAGTTTTTCACACGAATCCATTGCAAAAGCTACATAGTCGTACCTTCACGATTGTCTAGATTTCTAGAGCATAGGATGAAAACAAAAAGGAGAAATATCTCTATGCATACACTTGATGAAATCTGTCCCTTAGGGACCCTTGTTGTAAATAATTTAGTCTTGCATTTGTTAGGGACTAGAAAGATTTAGGCATGGGGGTATGATTGCGCAGTAATCATAGGTCTTAATTGACCTACATTAGGCTAGAACTTAGCATAAGTTAGGGTAATTCATGCATGCAAAAGCATTATCTGCATCTTTACCGCTTTACTTTAGCTATGCATAAAATAATGTTATAATGTGCTGATTAAGTGCATTATGTTGCTTGCAGGAAATAAGCTGATTAGGAGAAGGATCTGGAGCAGGATCTAAAGCTGGATCAGGAATAACGGCAGTTGCAGCAGAGTTGGAGCAAAAGGCTTAGATTAGATGTAGGAAAAATGATGTAAGGGAGTTAAAGGTTTGTTATTCTATTAAGTAGGAATAAAGCAGTAAAATGTGAAGAGCTTAGGTCCATCCTAGCCCTATGATAGCCTAGAGACTTCCCCTAGCCATAGCCACCCTTAGATTAGGTCACAGCACCCTAGGAAGTCCATAAACCCTAGTTCCAACCCTTATCTAGATGTCTAGAAAAGTTTTAGGACATCTACGACCCTTAGCTAACTCCCACACACCTCAAACCCACTTGTGTAGTGTTATTGGACGTCCAGACACTTTGTCAGATGTCTATTTTCTGTAGAATACCGAAAATAGTACCTTGATTTCCCCTTGACTCAGATTGGACGTCCAGAACTGAAGTCTGGACTTCTGATTTTTGAGTATGAGTAATCTGATTACATTTTTGGACGTCTCGTACTGGTCTCCAGTCCCTATTCTGAGATTCAAGCCTTGATCTTGGATCTCTACCTTCCTAGACCTAATCCCAACCTCATAGGAACCTAAATTAAGGTGTCCTAACCCTAGTACATCACCCCTATACCTACCTAAGGACCTAATTAGGTCCTCACCAAACCCAATTGACTTAGATCAAAGTCAATTACCTTCACCTAAGTCAATTGGACTCATTGAGTCCAATTCATTTTAGATCTCAACCCACACAAGTTCAATTGGACCTAGTGAGAGTATAATTGACCTAAACCCAACCAAATTGAGTTATTTCACTCTCAATTAGGTTCACACTCATCCAATTAAACTTAGGTTAAGTTTAATTGCATTTTCCCTTAGCAATTAGGGTTTGTAACCCTAATTTAAGGCATACACCTACCTAAACCCCTTAGGACCTAACCTAAACCACCTAGCCACATAGAGCACTACCACACACACACACACACACGCACACCCTTTCATGCACACACACTTCTCTAGAGTTCTCCAGAACTCTCTTAAAGTGGCGCCAACTCTTAGTTGCCAAATTTAGCAACCAAGAGGCATTCAAAATGAGATCCACATTTTTTGGATCTCATAATTATATGGCCGACCACTCTTGGACTCTCTCTGGAGAGTTCCACACCTCTCTAGGGAGAGGCCCTTGTGTCTATAAAAAGACCCAATGGGTGGCCATTTGTACCCATTCACATTATTGGCACCCATTGACTTCATTGGCTCCATTCACATCCATCTCCACTTAGGCTAGCCACTCCATCTCCATGAAGGACACCATGCGCGGATGCTGGATCCCTCCTCCCTCTCTCCAAGGGCCGGCCTAAGCTCTGTTGGCTGCCCCTCATTCTCCTCCCGACCACTCCAAGGCCATCGGGGACCACCCCTGAATGCCCTTTTGTTCTGCTAGATCTAGATTAGTAGTTTAATCTCTTCATAGTTTTACTACTTTTTATTACTGCTTAGTAGTGTAGTCCTTATTCTCCTCGAATGATGCATGCAAAACCCCCTGTAGATTCTTGTATGCGATCATTTTCTGATAGCTTGCTTTACCTTTTTAAGCATGTATGTACAAGCTTTCCTCTACAGTTCTTGTTGCAAAAACTCTCCAATGGAATGAAGGAAAAATGCTTTTATATATATATATATATATCCTTGTTTTGAAATCACCATGAGCTTATTGATTTCTATCCTATTTACATGATTCAAGTTGCCTGTTTTCAATTGTTTATCTATTCCGCAATAAGAATGTCATTTCCTGAAAATATAGAGAATCTAACGATAGATGCATTTTCTGTAAATAATCACCACCTCACTAGGATCGTGCGCACAGAAACTCACACGTTCACCTTTGTGATTTATCTAACACATGCACACGTAATCAGAGTTCAGAATAGAAGTGGTGAAATCTTAATCAGGAGATTGGAAACTGGCATGCATTTTTAAACAAAGTAGAGTGGTATAAGATCGAATTCTAAAGTAGAACAAACCCCTCCCAGAGATGAACGACCGGAACTCAAGTCTCGTAATTTTTACAAACTTATTTTTGACGAATGTTTTTGTGCAACTATACTATGATTCCGATGACTTTCAAATGTGCGAAAATGGATTTCATCACCCATTTTCTTATGGGTGCTTTCATGTTAGTACCTTCCAAACCCTGAGATTTATGGATCTCTTTTGTGTTTGATCTATAACTCCTAGGATTTTTGGCCTTTTGATACATTCATGCATGCCAATTTGCATGTGATTTAGTATGTGTATTCTTTTTATTCTAAAATTTTGATTTTATAGCTTGAGAAAATTCGGTATTTAACCTAGCTAATGTTTTGTGATTATTTTAAGTACCTTCAAAGTGCTCGTAAATATCTTCTAATTCTACTATCTTTACATGCAACTGATTGTTACTCTCTTTTGGTGCATCTAATTTCATTTCTAAACATGATTTATCTATTTCTAATGTTTGATAATTATTTTTTAAAACCATATTTTCCTTTTTAAATGACCTAGCTTTATGATATAGTTCATCATAGGCTTCTAATAATTCTTTGAAAGAAAAATCAGGGTTTACCGCTTCTTTTATGTCTTCTAAAGTTGCTACAAGACAAAGGTGTGCGATCTCATCTTCATCTGATTCGCTGGAGTCAGTGTCCATGTTAGAGTCGCTATCATCCCTTGTCGCTTTAAATGCTTTCTCCTTCTTCTTCTTCTTGAGTTCCTTTGTTTCTTTCCTATTATCCTCATTTAAGGGGCAATCCTTTCGTAGGTGGGCCTTCTTCTTGCACTCATAACAAATAATATTAGAAGAAATTTTATATACTTGTTTACGTTGTTTCTTGAGAATTTATGGAATTTCCTAGTAAGCATTTCCATCTCCTCGTCTTTGGATTCTATTGTTGTTGAGTCCAAGTCCTCCTTGATTGCTCTAAAGGTAATATTCTTCCTTTTGCTTGACATCTTCTCCTCGTTCTTCTTCATCCTTTCTAGTTGGACTTTGTAAGCCATAAGGCTACCAACTAGATCATCCAAGGGGAGAGTAGATGGATCATTTGCCTCTTGGATCGCTATGGTCTTTGCTGACTAATCGCTTGTAAGAGATCTCAAGATCTTCCTTACAAGCTGCTCCTCCTTCAGCGTGACTCCTAGATTCTTCATGGGGTTTACAATAGCTCCAAGCCTCGTGCACATATCTTTGATTGACTCTCCTTTCGTCAGCCTAAAAGACTCATATTCTTTAGTTAGAATAGAAATACAGGTTTCTTTTACCTTGTGAGTGCCTTCATAGGTGACTTCAAGAGACTTTGAAATTTCATATGCAGACTCGCTTGTCGAAATTCAATTGAACTCCTCCCTTAATATTGCATAATAAACTGCATTCATTGCCTTTGCATTACCCACGATCATCTTTTGATCTACCGTCCAAGCTACGCCTTCCAGTGGCTTCTGATCTGTGTACTTTTCTTGAATGAGAATCCAAGACTCCTCATCCATTGCGTTGAGGAAGACATGCATCCTCCTCTTCGAATACCCGTAGTCTATCGCATCAAAATGTAGAGGATGGGTGGATGACTGTCCTTTGGTGTGCCTTGATGTAGATGCCATTGTAAGTTGATTTGCTATGACTTCTCACAACTTGGCTCTGATACCACCTGTAGGATCTAAAGATAGGATGGCTATGGGTACAAATACTCCAACAAAGTATTAGTAACAACAAAAAAGATTTACACAAATAATAATCGCAGAAATGGTCATAATATGTATAGTGGTTCCCCACCCACTTGGGTACTCTACTACCTAAGACTTCCAGCTTAGGGTTTTCAACCTGAATCCCTCAACCTCGAGGAAATCAATTTACTAAACGAGGTAATTAACGGGCTACCTCAACCCAAGTACAAGAGACGGGTTTGTTACAACCCAATGAGCAAATGCTCAAGAACAAATATTGCACTGGTGTAAGACAAATAAAATCTTACAACAAAATACCTAAGCCTCTCAACAATAATGTAAAATTAATACCAATTTGAGAGCCTAGAATGAACGTGCATGCCTTGACAATGCATGAAAAGGTCACATCGATGTGCCTGCAAATTCGTAGAGAGATTAGGAGTAGCAAACTATTCCTTCTCTTGAAATATGGTGGAAAATATGAAATATAGAGCTCTAGAATTTTATCTTATCTTTCTTGTATATCTTGTGTGCAAACAAGGAGTCCTAGGACATTTTATAGAGTTTAAGATCTCAGGGATTCGACTACTACACATTGGGATTTAATTCGCAACATTCACATAGCCTAAATAAATTTTCTAGCCATTCAAAATTGAGCCAACGGCTAACTGGCACCGGTACTAAAGTTTGGATACCGATACCCGATGCTTCCAGATTTTCATTTCAAACTCTTAGCACAAATCTATTGCCCCCTTGTACCAGTACTGATCAATTATACTGGTACACATTACCTCCAGTACCGGTACTGATCATGAGTACTGGTACTCGCGAGTATAGGTTTATTTCTTTGAAGAAACCCAAACTTGTAACTGACATGTACTGGTACTAAACTTTAGTACCGGTACTTGTGGGTTAACAAGTACCTATTTTAAGTGATTTAATCAATTACGTTCTTCAAAAATAATCGCAATATTAGTCCTAATTTATCTCTAATTTTTTTTATGATCTAAGTAATATTCCTTTGCTAAGATGCACACATTATATAAATAAAAAATCTAAAATAAAAATCAAAGGGTCAAAGATGATCTTCTCCTCTTCGATTCTTCCTTGTCATCTTGCCTCCTCAATATCATGATCTTCTTCTCATCAATGTGACTCCATTATTTCCTGTTTGCCTTGCTTCTTCATCTAAATCTGAAAAACACTTAATGGCAAACATTAATTCCTAATAATTTTTTTAACACCAAAACAAGATGTGGAATAAGGTTCCAACAATCCGCCCCTTTTTGGTGTTGACAAAACTATCCTGAAAATAGATAAAATTAATTTTTAGCTATGTTATATAAAGGAAAAATAGACTATTTAATCATCGCCCTTAATGTATGCTCCTCCTAAAAATATTACTTTTTCCCTTTATTTTTCTCCCCGTTTTTGTTGACCATCAAAATAAGAAAGGGTAAAGAATATCATACCGTATAATTTATCAATAATAAAATGATGAATGTCGGTACCATGATCCATTAGGCCATCATTCTTGTTCTTCATTCAGCCTATAGAAAGGTTGAAATGTTCCGTTGTGTGCCTTGAACACCCACTGATCTCTTTGATCTATTCTTGCAAAATAATGTAAAATATCATTCCTAGGTACCCATTTTCTTTTGGGTCCATTCAAGTTAGTACCTTTCAAACCTTGAGATTTGTAGATCTCTTTTGTATTAGAACTATAACTCTTAGGATTTTTGGCCTTTTGGTACATCCATGCATGCCTATGTGCATGTGATTTAGTATGTGAATTCTTTTTATTATGAATTTTTGATTTTATAGCTTCGCAAAATTCAGTATTTAATCTAGTTTCTATTTTGAGATTATTTAAACTACCTTCAAAGTGCTCACAAATATCTTCTAATTTTACTATCTTTGCATGCAACTGATTATTTGTCTCTTTTGACATTTGTAATTCTACTTTTATACATGATTTATCTATTTCTAATGTTTGATAATTATTTTTTAAAACTTTATTTTCCTTTTTAAATGACCTAGCTTTATGATGTAGTTCTTAATAAGCTTCTAATAATTCTTCAAAAGAAAAATCAGGGTTTACATCTTCTTCTGTGTCTTCAGAAGTTGCAACAAGACAAAGGTATGCGGCCTCATCTTCATCTAATTCACTAGAGTTAGTGTCCATGTAGGAGTTGCTATCATCCCATGTCGCTTTAAATGCTTTCTTCTTCTTCTTCTTCTTGAGCTCCTTTATTTCTTTCCTATTGTCCTCCTTGTTTAAGGGGCAATCCTTTCACAAGTGGCCCATCTCCTTGCACTCATAGCAAATAATATTAGAAGAAATTTTGTTTGCTTATTTACCTTGTTTCTTGAGGAATTTATGGAATTTCCTAGTAGGTATTTCCATCTCCTCATCTTTAGATTCCAATGTTGTTGAGTCCGAGTCCTCCTTGGTTACTCTAAAAGCAATATTCTTCTGTTTGCAAGACATCTTCTCCTACTCGTTCTTCTTCATCTTTTCTAATTGGACTTTGTACGCCATAAGGCTACCAACAAGATCATCAAAGGGGAGAGTGGATAGATCCTTTCCCTCTTGGATCGCTGTGGTCTTTGGAGACCAATCACTTGTAAGGGATCTCAAGATCATCCTTACAAGTTACTCCTCCTTCAGCTTGACTCCTAGATTCTTCATGGGGTTCACAATTGCTCCAAACCTTGTGTACATATCTTTGATTGACTCTTCTTTCGTCATCCAGAAACACTCATATTCTTCAGTTAGAATAGAAATACGGGTTCCTTTTACCTTGTGAGTGCCTTTGTAGGCGACTTCGAGAGAGTTCCAAATTTCATATGCGAACTCGCATGCTGAAATTTGGTTGAACTCCTCTCTTGATAATGCACAATAAGGTGCATTCATTGCCTTTGCATTACCCACGATCAGCTTCTTTTGATCAGCCATCCAAGCTATGCCTTCCTACGGCTCTGGATTCGTGTACTTGTCTTGAATGAGAATCCAAGGCTCCTCATCCATTTCTTTGAGGAAGACTTACATACTCCTCTTCGAATACCCATAGTCCGTCACATCAAAATAGGGAGGGCAGGTGGATGATTGTCCTTTGGTGTGCCTTGATGTAGATGCCATTGCGAGTTGATTTGTTGCATCTTTGATAGAAACAGTTCTTACGCATTTTGAAAGTCGTTGGAAATCATAGTATAGTCGCACAAAAACTTTCGTCAAAAATTAACTTTGCAAAAATTACAAGACTTGAGTCCCAGTCGTTCATCTCTGGGAGGCATTTGTTTACTTTTGAAATCGATCTTCTATTTCTCCACTTTGTTTAGAAATGCATGCCAGTTTATGATTATTATGTATTTAGGTATGACATGCTTAGTTGCGAGAATATTAGGAGTTAGAAACAGGCAACATGAATCACGTAAATATAATAGCAATCAATAAGCTCATGGTGATTTCACAATATGGAGATATATATATATATAAAAGCATTTTTCATTCATTCAATGAGTGAGTTGTTTGCAACAAGAACTTTAGAGGAAAGCTTGTACATAAATGCTTGAAATTTAAACCTAGCTACCAGAAAATGATTGCATACAAGAATCAATGGGGGGATTTCACATGCATGATTGGGGGAGAAGTGAAGACTACGCTACTAAGCTATAATAAAAGCAGTAAAAATTATGGAGAGCATAAACTAAATCTAGTAGAATAAAGGGCATTCAGGGGTGGTCCCTGATGGCCTCGGAGTGGTCGGGAGAAGAATGAGGGGCGGCCAATGTAGCTTATGCCGACCATTGGAGAGAGGTAGGGTTGATCCAGCATCCCAGCTTGATGTCCTCCATGATGGTGGTAGTGAGCTCGTGTGGGTGGAGTGGCTAGCTAAGTGGAAGTGGGTGTGAATGGCACCATTGGAGTGAATTTGCCAAGGAAGTGAATGGGTGCAAATGGCCACCCCTTTGGTCTTTTTATAGACCTAAGGGAAGCTCTCTAGAGAATTATGGAATTCTCTAGAGCGGCCTATGGTGGGAGCTTGTGGGAGAGTGAGAGAGAGAGGATGGATGGTGGGTTTTAGATCCGCCAAATGTTGATCTGAAAATTGAATGGCTCTTGGTTGCTAATTTTGGCAACCAAGGCAACCACACATGGTAGAGATTTTTAGAGAACTCTAGGCTAGGTATTTTCATGTGGATGGTGTGTGTGGGTGTGTGTGGGTTGAAACTTAGGTGGCTAGGTTGATTAGGTTAGGTTCTAGTGGGTTTAGGTCAAGGTATGTCTCAAATTAGGGTTATAAACCCTAATTCACTAAGGTAAGGTGCAATTAAAATTAATACAAGTTTAATTGGATGTGTGGAAACTTAATTGAGATTAAAACAACTCAATTAATTTAGGTCTAGGTCAATTGGACTCTCACTGAGTCCAATTAGGCAGTGTGTGCTGAGATTAGGGCTCAATTGGACTCAATGAGTCTAATTGAATAGGCTAATGGAATTGACTAAGATCCAAGTCAATTAGGTTTAGTGAGGACCTAATTAGGTCCTTAGGGAGGTCTAGAGGTGATGCACAAGGATTAAGGCAACTTAATTTAGGTTTCTATGGGGTAGGAATTGGGTTGAGGGACCTACAGATCCAAGATCAAGGCTTAAATCTCCAAACAGGAACTAGAGAGTAGTATCAGACGTCTAATAATAGTGTCAAATGTCTTATACTCAAAAATCAGAAGTCTAGACTTGTTTTATGGATGTCCAATCAGAGTCAGGAGAGATTTTGGGTTCTACTTTGGGCATTCTACAGAAATTGGACGTTTGACAAAGTGTCTCAACATCCAATAACACTGTAGGAGTGGGTTTGAAGTGTGCGGGAGATGGCTAAGGCTCTTGGACATCCTATAAGTTATCTGGATGTCCAGATAAGGGTTGGAACTAGGGTTTTAGGGCTTCCTAGGGTGTTGTGACCTAATCTATCGGTGGCTAAGGCTTGGGGAAGTCTCTAACCTATCCTAGGGCTAGGATGGACCTATGCTCTTCACATTTTACTACTTTATTTCTACTTAATAGAATAGAAAACCTTTAACCCCCTTACATTATTATTCCTATATCTAAACTAAGCCTTCTACTCTAGCTCTACTGCAACTCCCGTTATTCCTGATCCAACTCCAGATGAAGCTCCTAATCAGCTTATTCCGTGTAATTGACAAAATATACTTAACCAGTACATTCTAACATAATTTTATGCATAGCTAAAGTAAAGCAGTAAAGATGCAGATAATGCTTATGCGTGCATGAATTTTCCTAACTTATGCTAAGTTGTAGCTTAATCTAGGTTAGTTATGACCTATGATTGTTGTGCAATCAATCTTCTTGCAACTGTAGGATCTAAAGATAGGATATATGGCTATGCGCACAAAATCTCAAACACAAAATCAGTAATAACAGGACAATTTGCACAATCAAACAAACCACAAAAGGACACAAAATGTATAGTGGTTCCCCTCCCTTGGGTAAGCCACTACCTAAGCCTCTCAACTTAGGGTTTTTAACTTGATTCCCTCAACCTCGAGGAAATCAATTTACTAAATCGAGGTAATTAACGGGTTACCTCAACCCAAGTCCAAAAATGAGTTTGTTACAACCTAATGAGCAAATGCTCAAGAACAAATGGAATACAGGTGTAAGAAAGAAAGATCTTACAACTAAGTTCCTAAGCCTCTCAACAAATGTAAATATAATGTTACCGATTTGAGAGCCTAGAATGAGCGTGAATGCCTTGACAATGCGTGACGAAATCACGTCAAAGTATTTGCAAAAGCGTAGAGAAATTGACAGCAGCAAACTATTCCTTCTTCTTCAAAATATTGTGAGAATATGAAATATAGCTCTAGAATTTTTCTTCTCTTTTTCTCATATGCAAACTAAGGGTCCAAGGGTTTATTTATAGAGTTTAGGACCTCAAGGATTCATCTACTAGACATTGGGGTTTAAATCCCAACGTTCATATAGCCAAAATTAATTTTCTAGCCATTCAGTTTTGAGCCAACAGCTACCTAGTATCGGTACTAAAGTGTGGGTACCGATACTCGTTGCTTCAAGATTTAGGTTTCAAACTCTTAACACAAATCTGTAACCCACTTGTACCGGTACTCCTGGTTAGTACCGGTACTCATTACCTCAAGTACCGGTACTGATCATGAGTACCGGTACTTGCAGGGTACATGTTTGTTTCTTGACAAAACCCAAAGCTGTAACTCACATGTACTGGCATTAAACTTTAGTACCGGTACTTGTGGGTTAACAAGTACCTTTTTTAAGTGATTTAATCAATTACGTTCTTTGAAAATGATCGCAATATTAATCCTAATTTATCTCTAATTAATTTTACGATCTAAGTTATATTCCTTTGTTAAGAGGCATATACAATCTATAAATAAAAAATCTAAACTAGAAACACGATCTAGGTTATATTCCTTTGTTAAGAGGCAAATACAATCTATAAATAAAAAATCTAAACTAGAAAAACTAAAGGTCGAAGATGATCTTCTCCTCCTCAATTCTTCCTTGTCATCTTGCCGCTGTCTAATCATGATCTTCTTCTTTTCATTAAGCCTCCATCATTTGCTGTTTGCCTTGATCTTCACCTAAATCTGAAAGAACTCAATTGCAAACATTAATCCATAATAATTTTGTCAACACCAAAACAAGATGTGGAACAAGGTTGCAACAATCTCCCCCTTTTCGGTGTTGACAAAACTATCCTACAAATAGATAATTATAAGAATAAAAATAATTTTTAACAATGTTATATGAAGGAAAAAAATTTTTAATTAAATCCTCCCCTCAATATATGCTCCCACTAAAAATATTACTATTTGCCCTCTATCTTTCTCCCCCTTTTTTTCAATCATAAGAAAATGAAGAAATATCAAACCATAAACATTACCAATAGTAAAATGGAGCTTGTGGATACCAAGCATCTCTCATCCAACATTCTTGGTCTTCATTCAACCTATAGAAAGGTTGAAGTGTTCCGCTATGTGCCTTGAACACCCATTGATTACTTTGATCTACTCCTGCAAAACAAATATCTTTTCTAGGTACCCATTTTCTTGTGGGTCCTTTAGAGTTAGTACCTTTCAAATCTTAAGATTTATAGAACTTTTTATGTTATATTTATAATTCTTGGGATTTTTAGCCTTTTGATACATCCATGCATGCCTAGGTGCATGTGATTTATTTCTTATATTCTTTTTACTTTGAAATTTTGATTTTATAGCTTCACAAAATTCAGTATTTAACCTAGTTGTTGTTTTGAGATTATTTAAAGTACCTTCAAAGTGCTCATAAATATCTTCTAATTCTACTATTTTTGCATGAAACTGATTGTTAGTCTCTTTTGACATTTCTAATTCTATTTCTAAACATGATTTATCTATTTCTAATGCTTCATAATTATTTTTTGAAACCGTATTTTCCTTTTTAAATAACCTAGCTTTATGATATAGTTCTTCATAAGCTTCTAATAATTCTTCAAAGTAAAAACTAGGGTTTACCTCTTCTTCTGTGTCTTCTGAAGTTGTAACAAGAGAAAGCTGTGCGACCTCATCTTCATCCGATTCACTAAAGTCAGTGTCCATGTTAGAGTCGCTATCATCTCATGTCGCTTTAAATGCTTCCTTCTTTTTCTTCTTCTTGAGCTCCTTTGTTTCTTTCCTATTGTCCTCCTTGTTTAAAGGGCAATCCTTTTGCATTCATAACAAATAATATTAGAAGAAATTTTATTTACTTGCTTACCTTGTTTCTTGAGGAATTTCTAGAATTTCCCAATGAGCATTTCCATCTCCTCGTCTTCGAATTATGATGTTGTTGAGTCTAAGTCCTCCATGATTGCTCTAAAAACAATGCTTTTCTTCTTGCTTGTCACCTTCTCTTCGTTCTTCTTGATATTCTCCAATTGGACATCATATGCCATGTGGCTTCCAATCAGATCATCGAAGGGGAGAGTGGATAGATCTTCACCTCTTGGATTGCTTTGGTCTTTGGAGACCAATAACTTGTAGGAGATCTCAAGACCTTTCTTACAAGCTGCTCCTCTTTCAGCTTGACTCCTAGATTTTTCATTGGATTCATGATCACTCCAAACATTCTGTACATGTCCTTGATTGTTTTTCCTTTTTCCATCCTGAAACACTCATAATTTTCGGTTAAAATAGAAATACGTGTTCTTTTACCTTGCTTGTACCTTCGTAGGTGATTTGCAAAGTATTCCAAATCTCGTAGGTGGACTCGCATGCGGAGATCCGATTGAACTCTTCCCTTGATAACGCACAATAGAGTGCGTTCATGGCCTTCACGTTTCCCGCAATCTTTTTCTTTTGCTCAGCTGTCCATTCAACTCCTTCCAGCGGTTCCGGATCCATGTACCTCTCTTGAATGAGAGTCCACGAATCTTCATCCATGGCTTTGAGAAAGACTTACATCCTCCTCTTCAAATACCCATAGTCCATCCCATCAAAATAGGGAGGATGAGTAGAAGACTGTCCTTCAGTGCACCTTGATGTTGATGCCATTGCGAGTTGATTTCTTACATCTTCTCGCAACTTGGCTCTGATACCACTTATAGATCTAAAGATGGGATATATGGCTTTGTGCACAAAAACTCAAACACAAAATCAGTAATAACAACACAATTTGCACAATCAAACAAACCACAAAAGGACACAAAATGTACAGAGATTCCCCTCCCTTGGGTACTCCACTACCTAAGCCTCCCAGCTTAGGGCTTTTAACCCGATTCCCTCACCCCTGAGGAAATCAATTTACTAAATCGAGGTAATTAACGGGTTACCTCAACTCAAGTACAAAAATAGGTTTGTTACAACCCAACGAGCAAATGCTCAACAACAAATGAAATACAGGTGTAAGAAAGAAAGATCTTACAACTAACTTCCTAAGCCTCTCAACAAATGTAAATATAATGTTACCGATTTGAGAGCCTAGAATGAACGTGAATGCCTTGACAATACATGAAGAAATCACGTCAAAGTGCTTGCAAAAGCGTAGAGAAATTCATAGCAACAAACTATTCCTTCTTCAAAATATTGTGAGAATATGAAATATACCCGTAGATTTTTTCTTCTCTATTTCTCATATGCAAACTAAGGGTCCAAGGTTTTATTTATAGAGTTTAGGACCTCAAGGATTTGTCTACTAGACGTTGGTGTTTAAATCCCAACGTTCATATAGCCAAAAT
The DNA here is from genome assembly GCA_037157565.1 of Thalassia testudinum. NCBI lineage: Eukaryota > Viridiplantae > Streptophyta > Magnoliopsida > Alismatales > Hydrocharitaceae > Thalassia > Thalassia testudinum. The sequence goes on from JAZHRO010000063.1 coordinate 17,619,802, forward strand.
TAATTTTCTAGCCATTTAGTTTTGAGCCAACGGCTACATGGTCCGGTACTAAAGTGTGGGTACTGGTACTCGTTGCTTTCTGATTTGGGTTTCAAACTCTTAACACAAATCTGTAACCCACTTGTACTGGTACTCTTGGTTAGTACTGATTAGCCCATAGTTGTTGGCTATTTAACTATTTAAATGCCTAGACATTAGGTTAATTCTAACATTTATTTAGCATAAATTAGGATATAAATAGATTAATTCATATTTTTAATTTAATTACATAATCCATGCATTGCATTCATATTTTAACTGCATTTAGAATTAGCTTAGAATGGCATTCATCTAATTAGTTAACCAATTAGGTACATTGTTTTAGTTAACAAAAAAGTTGAGGGTTTTATATAAATAACCATAATATTTTAGTAATATCCTTTATTCTTCTTCTTCTCAGCAACAGCTCAGCTGCCGCTGTAATGCCTCTGACCTCACTAAAAGCACATTCATGGATCAGCGGAGAAGGTGGATTGCTCCTGCCTCTCCATTCAAATTTGTGCAGGCCGCTACAAAAGGAGAGAGGATGCTGAGCAGGGGAGGCCTCCACCACCGACCCACCACTGTGCAGAGAGATCTTCTCTCTTCCATTCCACACCACCAACCTCAACCATGGCGATGAGTCTCCACCACCGTGGGCATGTGCTATGACAGGCCACACCGCCAACCGGAGTTCGTCCACATTACCGTAAGCACCTCACCGTGCATCTTCCTCGCCGTCGTCATCAACAACCACTGTCGCTGCAATCATCTTCTCAGTCAGTTAAGACATCCGGGAAATTTCCCGGACATCTGAAGCCACCCCCACCACTCAAGCTGCAACCACTGTCCTCCCACTTCACCTCCAGCATCTGAACTGCAACGCCTCACCACTCATGCCCGCTCACTCCACATCCACCCGCATGCCCTCCAGCCTTTGCGACCACTCGCCTGCGCACACCCGCACCTGCAACCTCACCCGCGCTCACCACCAACAGGCCGCACGCGCTCCCGCGCCCTCCAGCCAACGCGCAGTGATCGAGTCGATCTTTCGCTTTTAAGTCGTTTGTAGTTTAATGTGGTGGAAAAATCGACTAATCAATTTTTAATAAGAAATAACCACTCGCAGAGGAGCGGGTCGTTTCCACAGGGAGGCAATAACGTATTAAAATTCGCGCCACTTAAAAATGTTTGTTCGGAGTCAATTTGGACAAGAACCAAGCCAAGATTGCCTTTAGATTAAGGTTTAAGCAAGAAATAATGCTGAAATGGCAATTATGATAAACTACAGGATATTTTCCGCAATGCAGACTGAATAGAATATGAATAAAATCTGGCAATGGCAGAAAATGTAAATTTTAATCAATGCTTTACTGTAGCAAAACAGGGGAATTTTTCCCGTTGTCTTGCGCGACGAGGAGCCGATGGCTGGGCGCGGGAAGCTCGGCGGAGGTCCCTTGGATCAAGGGCTTCGAATCGGTGGTGACGGCGAGTCGCGCGGCGGCCGGAGGTGGCCGGACGAGCTCCGGCGGAGGTGCTGCAGGCGGTTGTGCGTGGGCGCGCGGAAGGTCTGCGGAAGGCGCTGGCGCGCGGAGGCGTGGCTGCGGTGGTCTGCAGGCGGGCGCTGGCGCGCGGAGGCGTGGCTGCGGTGGTAGCTGCAGAGGTCGGTTGCTGGCGGTTCTGCAGGTGGCTGTGCGTGGGCGCGCGGAAGGTCTGCGGAGGGCGCTGGCGCGCGGTGGTCTGCAGGCGGGCGTCTGCAGGCGGGCGCTGGCGTGTGCGGTGGAAGCTGCAGAGGGGGCGCTTGCGCGGTGGAAGCTGCAGGCGGGGCGCTTGCGCGGTGGAAGCTGCAGGCGGCTGTTGGAGGATGCTGCAGGCTGGTCTGCAGGCGTTGGAGGAGAGCGCGGGTTGATCTGCAGGCGTGCGCAGGTCAGCAGCCGGTGAGCGGTGGAGGGCGCAGAGGTCGGTTGCTGGCGGTTCTGCAGACACAGTGGTGAACGGCGTGGACTGCAGGCGGTTGTGCGTGTTTGAGCTGAAGGTTGACGGACGTGGGTGCGCTGAAGATTCTGCAGGTGCGGGAAGGGGTCTGCAGGCGACTTCAGGCGTGTGCGGTGAAGTGAGCGGGTAACTTCAGACGTCTGGGAAATTTCCCAGACGTCTTAAGTTACTGAGAGGGTGGCTGATCAGTAGGTTGGTGACGGTGGTCGGCGACGACGGCGAGGGAGTTGCACGCTAAGGTGCTCACGGTAATGCGGGCGAGCTCCGGATGGCGGTGTGGCCTGTCACACCACACGCCCACGGTGGTGGAGACTCGCCGCCACGGTAGAGGCCGGCAGTGTGGAGTGGAAGAGAGAGGATCTCTCTGCACAGTGGTGAGTCGGTGGCGGAGGCCTGCTCCAGCCGGAAGCTTCCGTGCTCCTTTTATAGTGTCTTGAACAATTTTGAAATCAGTCGCCGACCAGATCCACCACATCCGCTCCCCCTTGAATGGCTTCATCACTGCAGCAGCCGGGCGTTGGAGCGGCAGCCAGCCGTTCTGAAAGAAGACGAATAAAGCAAATATTATTAAAATATTAGGGTTATTTATGTATAGACCCTCAACTTCTATGTTAATAAAAACAATATACCTAATTGGTTATCTAATTAAATGAATGTTATTCTAAGCTAATTCTAAATGCACTTAAGATATGAATGCAATGTATGGATTATGTAATTAGATTAAAACTATGAATTAATCTATTTACATCCTAATTTATACTAAATAAATGTTAGAATTAACCTAATGTGTAGGCACTTAAATACTTAAATAACCCACAACTATGGGCTAATCAAATACCCCCATGCCTAGTTTTTGCTAGTCCCTAGCAAAATTAAGCGAAACCTAGCACTCTAAGTAGACTAGTCAACTCACTTAGTCTTCCTTCAGAAGCATATTAAGTTCAGGTTCTAAACCCAAGGTTCCTAAGTAGTTGCTAAGTTACAGACTAGGTCGGCTAAAGACGAGTTGCCAGCACAAGTTTCCCTGATTTCTGACTCTACCCTAAAGTTTATTGATCCCTGAGATTAAAGCATCCGTGCTTGTGCATTGGTCCGAGTTATTTGAGTTAAAGGAAATTTTTTTTTTTTTTTTTTTTTTTTTTAATATATATACTTTTTTTTTTTTGTTTGATTCTTCTAAGTCTAACCTCAGATCAGCTATCAACATAGTCTGTGTCGGATTCATTGTCCCCATTACCATACCTCGAAGGGTGCCTGGCTTTCGATGCTTCGAGATAGCACCGCCCATAACGACCCCAAGAACTCCTGGCAATCGACACTTCGAGATAGTATCGCCCATGGATTTCTTAAGCGAATTCAGGCCTATGGCAATCGGCACTTCGAGATAGGGCCGCCCATGGTACCTGAACCGCGCAATGCGCTTACATGCCCCCAGTAGGATGGATATCCTAAGAGACAAGCGCCAAGGAGGTAATATGTTACCATCGCATCCTCAAGGTGAGTATATACTCGACCTCTCCTGCGGCGGGAACTCTTCCAATCAAAATATGTTTTCAAGCCTTTCTTAAGTCAAAACTAAGAGAACCAAATCTCTTTTCAGAAATTAAGTTAATTACCAGACCAAGTGTGAACAATTTGGATGCTTGGGTTACAAGGACCCGTAAACCAAAAAGGTAGAATAAGACTCCAGGTACTACCCCACCTTTTAACTCAAACCCTAGCTTCCCTTCCTCAACCTCTTGAAGAATGGTCCGCAACTTAACTCCTACTTAAGTTTTTAAGTCCACAAAGGACCCTAAAGGTCTAAAGCTAATAGCTTATTTAGCTTCTAAAGTTTGACCCTAGAATTAACTTAGTCTACCCTAGAGTTCTGATTTGCTTAAGACGGCAAGATCTAGCCAGTTAAGCTCAAAACCTCTTTTTTTTTTTTTTTTTTTTTTTTTTTTTTTTTATGTACAAATGTATGCAATTATGCTATGTATATCCCCAAGTACACCCCCCCATGCCTAAAATCTGCAATGTCCTCATTGCATAGAAGGATATTACCTGGGTCAAAGCTGGGCTGAATAGCCGAAGAACCTACAAATCAGGTTCAAGAATTGCAGAAATAGGCCCTAAAAATGAGGAAAGCAAAGTTGGCCTAGAAAATAGGTAACCTAGGATGTTGGCGAGCTGATGATGAATCCCGATAGCAAATGCTCGCCCAACTAAAATGGGAATGAAATCTTCCCAGGTCACTAGAAGAGGTTCTAAAGGATAAACAGTTAAAATAACCTCCAAAGGGGTAGGGGTAGGATGACAAGGATCCTCCAAAAAGAATGGGGAAGGAATGGTATAGAGATAAACCCCCAGGGTAATGGACTGACTAAAGAAATCATCAATCCATACCCGATACTCCATTACAGAAAATATTGGTCTGTTAAGCCCCCTAGTCAGAACAAAAATGAGCAATTCTCTAAGGCAAGGATCGTCTAGGGTGTCCAAGTTACGAGGTTGTGGGATGGCCATAAGATCTAGGTTGGGTTTAATCAGCTTGGTGTCCATCCCAAACACTCTTTCTAAATCCTCAATTTCATCCCTAACATTCCTTGCACCATCACGTGGATCTTCCTGCTCTTCATTAGGAGTCACAATTTCGCTTTCAGATATAAGAGAATCAGAGGGTGACTTCGAAGTGAATGAAGGCAGGTTGGAAGCAACAGATCTAGGGATTATCCTATTAATGTCATCCCCGAGTTTTTGTTCTTTACTCACATCTTCCCCGGAGTCTATATGTGAATCCACATAAATCTTAGAAATTGCTTCCAAATTTTCCATCATTTTATCATGAGGAGAAATATCATCAATGGGTGTGCCAAGGAAACCTAATTTGGTCAAATTTGTGACATCCTCAGGGGCTAACTCTTCAAATAAGACATAATCACCCTTAGTGTCACTCCAAATCTTGAATGTAGGTTCCTCATATAATTCGTCTTCCTCCTCATCACACAATTCATCATGTACCCGAGGTCTAGAATCATTTAATATCTCAGCAGATCCCCTAGGGTGCTCTATCTGAGGTAAATTATTTACATTGGTTACATCAGACTCCTCAGATAGGTCAATTTCTTTAGGGTTAGGTTCCCTAAGGGTGGGTTTGAGTTCCATATCATGATCAGAAGGGAGGGTAGGATTAACAACTTGACTTTGACCCACTTCATCAAATGTCACGAAAATACTATCATCTGGGTCGAGGTCTTCTAATGGCACCATCATTCCCTTCTTTTGACTCCAATATAATTCAGGTGGATACTCAACCTTATCATCATCTTCCTCGGGTTGCCACCTTTCTTCATCCAATGCATAGCTACTTTCATGTGTATTTTCCTCCCACCTAAAGTGTAGATCTCTCAAGGAAGTGTCATCTAATGGGGAGGTTTCAAAATCGATCCTCGAAAAGTAGCTATTCTCCCCAGAATTTCCCTTCAACTTAAAGGGTAGCTTTCCCACGGGAGATGCATCTATTGTAGAGGGGTGTACGTCATCATCAATGGGGCAGATTGGGTGGCTAATTTCATCTCTTTCTTGTTGGCCTGCTCTCAAAGATTCTCCTAACAATTCACTCATTTCATTTTGCATTTTCTGTATTTCCATCTTCAAAGAGGAGAGGTCATTTTTATCATAAGAGAAGTCAGGCTCAGGCTTGTAGTACCCAGGAGTGTTTGTCCAACCATTATAAGTTTTCAGGGAGGGTGGGTTGGGTATTTCTTTGGTATGTGGGATATTGGGCAAAGCAAATCCCGCTCCTGAGTTCTGCTCACTAATTTGGGGCTTAACTAGGCCAATACTCCTATAATAGGAGTAAAACGGATCCCAATGATTGTCATTATGTCCATCAAGGAATGGACCATCTTGGCGTCTGGGATCGAAGGATGCAAAGTGGGGGTGAGGGTGTGGGCGAGATGTGAAAGGATGAAAATCAATGTGGTCCATTCTAACTCACACTTCAATCAGAATTCCCCAAGCAAGACACAATTCAAAAAGGACCTTTTAGGTCTTTCCCAATTTAGGCTTTTGATTTTAAGTCAGATTGCAGGTGACAATACAATTTGTTCAATCAATTTACGCGCCTATTGTCGACCTACGGCTCGCCTAAAAAGACCTAGTTGGAGCTTAGGTGTTCTTCCCTAAATCTCAAATGGTCAAGTAAATCCAAAGACGGAAGATCGAGGGATGCAAGTAGGCCTAAGCCTTCCTTTGAAGCTGTGCTTTCGCGGTGCTCCTCAACTACCCCCAAAAATCCGTGACAGGGTATCCCCCTCTTTGGATTTACAAAACCTTTGATCTCAAGTTCCAAACACTTCAAAATCCAACGAAAGGAGGGCTCTTGTCCTAGTATTTCCAAACCTAAGGAGTGTCTAGAAACGTGCCGTGGTGCAAGTGAAATAAGTGTGCATACACCGTCAAAGATTTTGAACTTTGAATCGCACGCCAAGTTTGAAAATCAAATCCTTGGTTTTTAAAATGTCCTTCCTTTAATTAGTCCTTTTTCTAAAGAAAATATGTGACCACTTGTTAGATTTATTCAGTACAGATTAGGTGGTCTTCGCATTAAATCCCAAATGCAATGCGTGATCAAAAATAGGATGCAAAGTAAGAGAATGCGTACCTTGCCTCCAGCGATCTTCGATACAAAAATGCACGCAATGCAGAAAAGCAAATCTAGAGGCTGCTCATACAGACCTAAATGGTTCGTCCTAGGGCAGGCAGCTTCTAGCAGGCAGCTCGTTTTTTTTTTTTTTTTCTTTTTTTTTTTCTTTTTCTATTTTTTTAGAGCTACTTATGCACAAGCAAATAAAAGAAATAATAATAAAAAAAAAAAAAATAAACCTAAATCTAAAGAAAAGGGAACAGGCTCCCAAAAATTACCCAACACGGGTCTAAAACAAAATCAGGGAACAAATCCCTCAAAATTTGCCCCAGAACAAGGGTTTCAAACTAACTGTAATGAAAAATTAAGTCTTCAGTCTTAATTCTATTCTAATTAAATTAGCGATTAAATACAGTGGTGTCCGTCGCGTCCTCGTCCTTCTCCTCCTTTCAAAATTGCTTGTCCACTTCTCGTCTGGCGACGTCAAGGGTCACCTCTCACAGTGGCTGATTCTTGCACAAAATTTCTCGCACAGAAAAGAAAATAATAGATGGTCAAATCTCTGTGCAATTGACAAATAATGAAGATAAAATTAGGCGAAATTATTGCGTCTGTTGCCTCCCCGGCAACGGCGCCATTTGATCGAGTCGATCTTTCGCTTTTAAGTCGTTTGTAGTTTAATGTGGTGGAAAAATCGACTAATCAATTTTTAATAAGAAATAACCACTCGCAGAGGAGCGGGTCGTTTCCACAGGGAGGCAATAACGTATTAAAATTCGCACCACTTAAAAAATGTTTGTTCGGAGTCAATTTGGACAAGAACCAAGCCAAGATTGCCTTTAGATTAAGGTTTAAGCAAGAAATAATGCTGAAATGGCAATTATGATAAACTACAGGATATTTTCCGCAATGCAGACTGAATAGAATATGAATAAAATCTGGCAATGGCAGAAAATGTAAATTTTAATCAATGCTTTACTGTAGCAAAACAGGGGAATTTTTCCCCGTTGTCTTGCGCGACGAGGAGCCGATGGCTGGGCGCGGGAAGCTCGGCGGAGGTCCCTTGGATCAAGGGCTTCGAATCGGTGGTGACGGCGAGTCGCGCGGCAGCCGGAGGTGGCCGGACGAGCTCCGGCGGAGGTGCTGCAGGCGGTTGTGCGTGGGCGTGCGGAAGGTCTGCGGAAGGCGCTGGCGCGCGGAGGCGTGGCTGCGGTGGTCTGCAGGCGGGCGCTGGCGCGCGGAGGCGTGGCTGCGGTGGTAGCTGCAGAGGTCGGTTGCTGGCGGTTCTGCAGGTGGCTGTGCGTGGGCGCGCGGAAGGTCTGCGGAGGGCGCTGGCGCGCGGTGGTCTGCAGGCGGGCGTCTGCAGGCGGGCGCTGGCGTGTGCGGTGGAAGCTGCAGAGGGGGCGCTTGCGCGGTGGAAGCTGCAGGCGGGGCGCTTGCGCGGTGGAAGCTGCAGGCGGCTGTTGGAGGATGCTGCAGGCTGGTCTGCAGGCGTTGGAGGAGAGCGCGGGTTGATCTGCAGGCGTGCGCAGGTCAGCAGCCGGTGAGCGGTGGAGGGCGCAGAGGTCGGTTGCTGGCGGTTCTGCAGACACAGTGGTGAACGGCGTGGACTGCAGGCGGTTGTGCGTGTTTGAGCTGAAGGTTGACGGACGTGGGTGCGCTGAAGGTTCTGCAGGTGCGGGAAGGGGTCTGCAGGCGACTTCAGGCGTGTGCGGTGAAGTGAGCGGGTAACTTCAGACGTCTGGGAAATTTCCCAGACGTCTTAAGTTACTGAGAGGGTGGCTGATCAGTAGGTTGGTGACGGTGGTCGGCGACGACGGCGAGGGAGTTGCACGCTAAGGTGCTCACGGTAATGCGGGCGAGCTCCGGATGGCGGTGTGGCCTGTCACACCACACGCCCACGGTGGTGGAGACTCGCCGCCACGGTAGAGGCCGGCAGTGTGGAGTGGAAGAGAGAGGATCTCTCTGCACAGTGGTGAGTCGGTGGCGGAGGCCTGCTCCAGCCGGAAGCTTCCGTGCTCCTTTTATAGTGTCTTGAACAATTTTGAAATCAGTCGCCGACCAGATCCACCACATCCGCTCCCCCTTGAATGGCTTCATCACTGCAGCAGCCGGGCGTTGGAGCGGCAGCCAGCCGTTCTGAAAGAAGACGAATAAAGCAAATATTATTAAAATATTAGGGTTATTTATGTATAGACCCTCAACTTCTATGTTAATAAAAACAATATACCTAATTGGTTATCTAATTAAATGAATGTTATTCTAAGCTAATTCTAAATGCACTTAAGATATGAATGCAATGTATGGATTATGTAATTAGATTAAAACTATGAATTAATCTATTTACATCCTAATTTATACTAAATAAATGTTAGAATTAACCTAATGTGTAGGCACTTAAATACTTAAATAACCCACAACTATGGGCTAATCACGCAGCAGTCCTCACTGCCAACAGCAGCTACAGCATCAGCTGCAGCCATCTCCGCCGGAGCTCGTCCGACTGGCTCCGGCCACCGCATGACACACCACCACCACTACTTCTAAGCCCTCGATCCAAGGAACTCCCTCCAAGCTTCCCGCTTCCGGCGGTCCACTCCTTGTTGCGCACGGCAAAGGGGAAAAAATCCCCTATTTTGCTACAGTAACATGGCCATTAATAATTACATTTTCTACAATTGCTAATTTTTAATGATATTTTATTAATTCTGCATTGCGACAAATATCCTCTAGTTATTCAAAATTGCTATTTCAGCTTGATTTCTTGATTCAACCTTAATCTGAAGGTAATTTTGGCTTAATTCTTGTCCAAACTAACTACGAACAAATGTTTTTAACTGGTGCGAATTTAAATATGTCATTGCCTCCCTGTGGATACGACCTACTCTTCTGCAAGTGGTTATTTCTTTTTAAATATTGATTAGTCGATTTTTCCACCACATAAAACTGCAAACAACTTTAAAGTGAACAATCGACTCGTCAAATGGTACCGTTGCCGGGGAGGCAACAGACACAATAATTTCACCTGATTTTATTTTTATTATTTGTCAATTGCACAGTGATTTGACCATTTATTATTTTCTCTTCTATGCGAGAAATTTATGCAAGAATCAGCCAGTGTGAGAGGCGACCCTTGACTTCGCCAGAGGAGAATTGGACGAGCTCTTTTGGAAAGGAGAAGGATGAGGATGCGACAGACATCATTGTATATTTTGTTGCCAGTTTGATTAGAATAGAATTAAGACTTTAGATTTAATTTTTCATTGCATTTTGTTTGAAACTCTTGTTTTGGGGTATATTTTGAGGGGTTTGTTCCCCGATTTTATTTTGGGCCCATGTTGGGTAATTTTTAGGAGCCTGTTCCCTTTTCTTTAGATTTAGGTTTTTTTAGTTTATTGATTACTGTTATTTGCTTGTGCATAAGTAGTTTAAAAATAAAATAAAATAAAACAAACGAGCTACCTGCTAGAAGTTGCCTGCCCGTAGGACGAACCATTTAGGTCTGTATTAGGAGCCTTTAGATTTATTTCTCTGCATTGCGTGCATTCTCGCATCGTTGATTACTGGAAGCAAGGTATGCATTCTCTTACTTTGCATCCTATTCTTGATCACACATTGCATTTGGATTTAATTCAAAGACCACACAATTTGTCTTGAAGCGATCTAACAAGTGGTCACATATATTCGAAAAAAAGGACTAATTAAAGGAGGGATATCTAAAAATCAAGGACTTCATTATAAAACGTGGTGTGCGATTCAAAATTCAAAATCCTTTTGCAGTGAATGCAGACTTATATCGGTTGCACCACAGCACTCATTTGGACACTCCTATGTCTTGAAACGACTAGGACAAGAGCCCTCCTACTGTTGGATTATGAAGTGTTCGAAAATCGAGATCAAAGGTTTTGTAAATCCAAAAAGGGGGATACCCTGTCACGGACTTTTGGGGGTAGTTGAGAAGCACTGCGAAAGCACAGCTTCAAAGGAAGGCTTAGGCCTACTTGCATCCCTCGATCTTCCGTCTTTGGATTTACTTAACCATTTGAGATTTAGGGAAGAGCACCTAAGCTCCAACTAGGTCTTCTTAGGTGAGCCGTAGGTTGACAATAGGTGCGTAAATTGATTGAATAAATTGTATTGTCACCTGCAATCTGACTTAAAATCAAAATCCTAAATTGGGAAAGACCTAAAATGTCCTTTTTGAATTGTGTTTTGCTTGGGGAATTCTGATTGAGGTGTGAGTTGGAATGGACCACATTGATTTTCATCCTTTCACATCTTGCCCACACCCTCACCGCCACTCTGCATCCTTCGACCCCAGACGACGAGATGGTCCATCCCTTGATGGACATAATGACAATCATTGGGACCCGTTTTACTCCTATTATAGGAGTATTGGCCTGGTTAAGCCCCAAATCAGTGAGCAGAACCTAGGAGCGGGATTTGCTTTGCCCAATATCCCACATACCATAGAAATACCCAACCCACCCTCCCTGAAAGTTATAATGGTTGGACAAACACTCCTGGGTACTATAAGCCTGAGCCTGACTTCTCTCATGATAGAAATGACCTCTCCTCTTTGTAGATGGAAATATAGAAAATGCAAAACGAAATGATTGAATTGTTAGGAGAATCTTCGAGAGCAGGCCAACAAGAAATAGATGAAATTAGCCACCCAACCTACCCCATTGAGGATGGCGTACACCCCTCTACAATAGATGCATCTCCCATGGGAGAGCTACACCTTAAGTTGGAGGGAAATTCTGGGGAGAGTAGTTACTTTTCGAGGATCAATTTTGAAACCTCCCCATTAGATGACACTTCCTTGAGAGATCCACACCTTAGGTGGGAGGAAGATACACATGAAAGTAGCTATGATGGGATGAAGAAAGGTGGCAACTCGAGGAAGATGATGATAAGGTTGAGTATCCACCTGAATTATATTGGAGTCAAAAAAAGGGAATGATGGTACCATTGGAAAACCTCGACCCAGATGATAGTATTTTCGTGACATTTGATAAAGTGGGTCAAAGTCAAACTGTTAATCCTACCCTCCCTTCCGATCACGATATGGAACTCAAGCCCACCATTTGGGAACCTAACCCTAAAGAAATTGACCTATCTGTGGAGTCTGATGCTACCAGTGTAAACCATTTACCTCAGATAGATCACCCTAGGGGATCTATTGAGATATTAAATGATTCTAGACCTCGGGTACTTGAAAAATTGTGTGATGAGGAGAAAGACAAATTATATGAGGAACCTACATTCTTGATTTGGAGTGACACTAAGGGTGATTATGTCTTATTTGAAGAGTTAGCCCCTGAGGATGTCACAAATTTGACCAAATTAGGTTTCCTTAGCACACCCATTGATGATATTTCTCCTCATGATCAAATGATGGAAAATTTGGAAGGAATTTCTAAGATTTATGTGGATTCACATATAGACTCCGAGGAAGATTTGAGTAAAGAACAAAAACCCGGGGATGACATTGATAGGATAATCCCTAGATCTGTTGCTTCCAACCTGCCTTCAATCATTTCGAAGTCACCCTCTGATTCGCTTATATCTGAAAGAGAAATTGTGACTCCTGATGAAGAGCAGGAAGATACATCTGATGGTGCAAGGAATGCTAGGTATGAAATTGAGGATTTAGAAAGAGTGCTGCGGATGGACACCGAGCTGATTAAACCCAACCTAGATCTTATGGCCATCCTGCAACCTCGTAACTTGGACACCCTAGACAATCCTTGCCTTAGAGAATTGCTCACTTTTGTTCTGACCAGTGGGCTTATTAGACCAGTATTTCCTGTAATGGAGTATCGGGTATGGATTGATGATTTCTTTAGTCAATCCATTACCCTGGGGGTTTATCTTTGCACCATTCCTTCCCCATATCATTTGGAGGATCCTTGTCATCCTCCCCCTACCCCTTTCGAGGTTGTTATACCTGTTTATACTTTAGAACCTCTTCTGGTGACCTGGGAAGATTTCATTCCCATTTTAGTTGGGTGAGCATTTGCTATCGAGATTCATCATCAGCTTGCCAACATCCTAGGTTACCTATTTTCTAGGCCAACATTGCTTTGCTCATTTTTAGGGCCTATTTCTGCAATTCTTGAACCTGATTTGTAGGTTCTTTAGCTATTCAGCCCAGCTCTAACCTAGGTAATATCCTTCTATGCAATGAGGACATTGCAGATTTTAGGCATGGGGGGGTGTACTTGGGGATATACATAGCATAATGCATTCATTGCATACATTTGCATATAAAAAAAAAAAAGTGTTTGAGCTTAACTGGCTCGATCTTGCAGTCTTAAGCAATCAGAACTCTAGGGTAGACTAAATTAATCCTAGGGTCAAACTTTAGAAGCTAAATGAGCTACTAGCTTTAGACCTTTAGGGTCCTTTGTGGACTTAAAAACTTAAGTAGGAGTTAAGTTGCGGACCATTCCTCAAGAGGTTGAGGAAGGGAAGCTAGGGTTTGAGTAAAAAGGTGGGGTAGTACCTGGAGTCTTATTCTACCTTTTGGTTTACGGGTCCTTGTAACCCAAGCATCCAAATTTCACACACTTGGTCTGGTAATTAACTTAATTTCTTTCTTTCTGAAAAGAGATTTGGTTCTCTTAGTTTTGACTTAGGAGAGGCTTGAAAAAACATTTTGATTGGAAGAGTTCCCGCCGTAGGAGAGGTGGAGTATATACTCACTTAAAGGATGCGATGATAACATATTACCTCCTCGGCACTTCTCTCTTAGGATATCCATCCTACTAGGGGCATGTAAGTGCAGTGTGCGGTTCAGGTACCATGGGCGGCCCTATCTCGAAGTGCCGATTTCCATAGGCCTGAATTCGCTTAAGAAATCCATGGGCGATACTATCTTGAAGCGTTGATTGCCAGGAGTTCTTGGGGTCATTATGGGTGATGCTATCTCGAAGCATTGAAAGCCAGGCACCCTTCGAGGTATGGTATGGGGACAATGAATCCGACACAGACCGTGTGATAGCTGATCTGAGGCTAGACTTAGAAGAATCAAACAAAAAAAATATATATATATATAAATTTCCTTTAACTCAAACAACTCAGACCAATGCACAGGCACGGATGCTTTAATCTCAGGGATCATGAAACTTTAGGGTAGAGTCAGAAATCAGGGAAACTTATGCCTGCAACTCGTCTTTAGCCGACCTAGTCTGTAACTTAGTAACTACCTAGGAACCTTGGGTCTAGAGTCTGAACTTAATATGCTTCTGAAGGAAGACTAAGTGAGTTCACTATTCTACTTGGAGTGCTAGGTTTCGCTTAAATTTACTAGGGACTAGCAAAAACTAGGCATGGGGGTATTTGATTAGCCCATAGTTGTGGGCTATTTAAGTATTTAAGTGCCTAGACATTAGGTTAATTCTAACATTTATTTAGCATAAATTAGGATGTAAATAGATTAATTCATATTTTTAATTTAATTACATAATCCCTGCATTGCATTCATATTTTAAGTGCATTTAGAATTAGCTTAGAATGGCATTCATCTAATTTGTTAACCATTTAGGTACATTGTTTTAATTAACATAAAAGTTGAGGGTTTGTATATAAAAAACCATAATATTTTAATAATATCCTTTATCCTTCTTCTTCTCAGCAACAGCTCGGCTGCCACTGCAACACCTTCGACCTCACTAAAAGCACATTCATGGATCAACGTAGAAGGTGGATCTGCTCCCGCCTCTCCATTCAAATTTGTGCAGGCTGCTACAAAAGGAGGAGAGAGGATGCTGAGCGGGGGAGGCCTCCACCACCGACCCACCACTGTGTAGAGAGATCTTCTCTCTTCCATTCCACACCGTCGGCCTCAACCGTCACGATGAGTCTCCACCACCGTGGGCGTGTGGTGTGACAGGCCACACCGCCATCCGGAGCTCGTCCGCATTACCGTGAGCACCTCGCTGTGCATCTTCCTCGCCTTCGTCATCAATAACCACCGTCGCTGCAATCATCTTCTCCATCAGTTAAGACGTCCGGGAAATTTCCCGGATGTCTGAAGCCACCCCCACCACTCCAGCAGCAACAACCGTCCGCCCACTTCACCTCCAGCACCTGAACTAGAGTGCCTCACCTCTCATGCCCACTCACTCCACGTCTGTCCCCACGCCCTCCTATAGCACGCAAGGCATGCACAGCCTCCAGCCCTCACCCTCTCACCTTCCACCTGCAACCTCACAGCTCACGCTCGCAGCACCACCCCCACACCTACAGCCTTCGCTCGCACGCCCTCCAGCCGCATGCAAGGTGGGCACAGCCTGCAGCACCTCACTGCTCACGCCCGCTCAGCTTCCACCTGCAGCCGCACCTTCACTCCTGCTATACTTCACTTGCGCCCTCCAGCCTTTGCGACCACTTGCCTGTGCACACCCACACCTGCAACCTCACCCGTGCTCACTGCCAACAGGGCATGCATGCTCTCGCACCCTCCAGCCAGCGCGCAGCAGTCCTCACCGCCAACAGCCGCACACGCTCCCGCGCCCTCCAGCCAGCGCACAGCAGTCCTCACCGCCAATGGCAGCTGCAGCACCGACTACAGCCACCTCCGCCGGAGCTCGTCCAATCGGCTCCGGCCGCCGCGCGACGCACCACCACCACTGCTTCGAAGCCCTCGATCCAAGGAACTTCCTCCAAGCTCCCCACGTCCGGCCGTCCACTCCTCGTAGTGCACGGCAAAGGGGAAAAAATCCCCTATTTTGCTACAGTAACATGGCAATTAATAATTACATTTTTTTCCATTGTTAATTTTTAATGATATTTCATTGATCATGCATTGCGACAAATATCCTCTAGTTATTCGGAATTGCTATTTCAGCATGATTTCTTGATTCAATCTTAATCTGAAGGCAATTTTGGCTTGATTCTTGTCCAAACTAACTACGAACAAATGTTTCTAATTGGTGTGAATTTAAATACGTCATTGCCCATCTGTGGATACGACCTACTCGTCTGCGAGTGGTTATTTCTTTTTAAATATTGATTAGTCGATTTTTCCACCACATAAAACTGCAAACAACTTTAAAGTGATCAATCGACTCGTCAAGTACTAGTACTCGTTACCTCCAGTATCGGTACTGATCATGAGTATCGATACTTGCATGGTACAGGTTTGTTTCTTGACAAAACCCAAACCTGCAACTCACATGTACCAGTACTAAACTTTAGTACCGGTACTTGTGGGTTAACAAGTGCCATTCTTAACTGATTTAATCAATTATGTTCTTTAAAAATGATAACAATATTAATCCTAATTTATCTCTAATTATTTTTATGATCTATGTTATATTCCTTTGTTAAGAGGCATATACAATCTATAAATAAAAAATCTAAACTAGGAACACTAAAGGTCGAAGTTGATCTTCTCCTCCTCAATTCTTCCTTATCATCTTGTCTCCTTCCAATCATGATCTTCTCCTTTGGATCACGCCTCCATCATTTCCTGTTTGCCTTGATCTTCACCTAAATCTAAAGGAACTCAATTACAAATATTAATCCGTAATAATTTTGTTAACACCAAAAGAAGATGTGGAATAACATTCCAACAGCAACTTTGCACTTATACCACCTATAGGATCTAAAGATAGGATGGCTACATCCATAAACACTCAAACAAAGTATTAGTAACAACAAGAAAGATTTGCACAAATAATAGTCATAGAAATGGTCATAATATGTATAGTGGTTCCCCACTCCCTTTGGACCCCACTACCTAAGCTCCCAGCTCAGTGTTTTTAACTCGATTCCTTCAACCTCGAGGAAATCAATTTAATAATGAGGTAATTAATGGGTTACCTCAACCCAAGTACAAGAGATGGGTTTGTTACAACCCAACGAGCAAATGCTCAAGAATAAATATTGCACTACTGTAAGACAAATAACATCCTACAACAAAATACCTAAGCCTCTCAATAATAATATAAAATTAATACCAATTTGAGAGCCTAGAATGAATGTGAATGCTGTGAGAATGCGTGAACAAATATCATTGATGTGCTTGCAAATCCGTATAGAGATTGAGAGCAGCAAACTATTCCTTCTCTTGAAATATGGTGGAAAATATGAAATACAGAGCTCTAGAATTTTCTCTTATCTTTCTTGTATCTCTTGTGTACAAACAAAGAATCCTAGGGTCATTTTATAGAGTTTAGGAGCTCAAGGATTCCTCTAATAGACGATGGGATTTAATTCCCAACATTCACATAGCCTAAATAAATTTTCTAGCCATTCAAAATTGAGCCAACAGCTAATTGGTACCGGTAGTAAAGTATGGGTACCAGTACTCGTTGCATCCGGACTTGGATTTCAAACTCTTAATATAAATTTGTAATCCACTTCTACCGGTACTGATGATTAGTACCGGTACTCATTACCTCCAGTACCAATACTAATCATGAGTATCGGTACTTGTAGGATACTGGTTTGTTTCTTTGAAGAAACCCAAACATGTTACTCACATGTACCAGGTCTAAACTTTAGTAGCTGTACTTGTGGGTCAATAAGTACCTTTTTTAATTGATTTAATCAATTACGTTCTTCGAAAATGATCGCAATATTAATCCTAATTTATCCCTAATTATTTTTATGATCTAAGTTATATTCCTTTTTTAAGCGGCTTACATTCTAAAAATAAAAAAATCTAAACTAAAAATCAAAGGGTCGAAGATGATCTTCTTCACTTCGATTCTTCCTTGTCATCTTGCCTCCTCCATATCATGATCTTCTTCTTCGCATCATCTAGCCTCCATTATTTCTTGTTTGCCTTGCTTCTTCACCAAAATCTGCAAAACACTTAATGGCAAACATTAATCCTTAATAATTTTGTTAACACCAAAAGAAGATGTGGAACAAGATTCCAACACCGACCATCTATCGCTGAAGATCTACGCCTTGAATTCCTTTGATGGTGCATGATAAACGACAGTTTATCATCATTCTTATGCATTAAAATAAACTCAGCTAGTAGGATTTTACTCCGTAAATAGGTTTTTGGGTTGCATTTAGGCATTAATTATGTTAGGCATGCATTACATTTTTTATTGTCTTTCTGATGTGTTTTTGTGAGTGTTAGGGATGAACAGATATACAGATCCCTAAAACCCTAGCACTCAAGAAGGCAACTGGTGAAGGAGAAGCTCTCACCGGCTGGAACTCAGCTTGATCCAACTCACCAAAACTGGAATTCATCTCACCTGAATTAGGGGTAGCTTATCCTAGCTCCATTCAGCTCATCTCAGCTGAATGGCAGATCAAGAGAGCTCATCTTAACTCACCCTAGCTAAGGTCAGCTCAAATCCAGCTCAACTTAGCTAAGTCTAGCTCATCCCAGCTCCCATTAGTCCACAGGGAGCTCTAGCTAGCTCAACTGAGTTGATTGGAGTTCACCCTAGCTCAAACCCAGCTACATCCAGCTCCACTCAACTCCAGCCAGCTGAAGTAAAGTTCATTCCAGCTCAGGAAGCTCAAGTCCAGCTCCCGGGGACTCAACTTAGCTCAACTCAATTAAGCTAAGCTACCTTAGGTGCCTCAACCAGCTTGATCCTCCCTGGGAGCACCAGACCCAGCTCAATTCAACTCATTATGGTAGAAGCCAACTCACCTTAGGTTGCCTTAGCAACTAGCAAAGAACTAGCAAGCTAAGCCAGCTAGGGCAGCTCCATGCTAGCCTCTTCAGTAGTTGCCAGCTCTAATTCCAGCTCCTGACATCTCCTCCTCAGCTCCTCTCTTCAAACCCTAGCTCCAATACCTCCTCCTCTACTCCATAGCTAGCTAAGATTGCTTAGCTTAGCTAGCACCTAGCTCCTTTTCCATCCTCCACCTTGATCTCAACCCTAGCTAGCTCCACCAGCTTAAGCCCTACCTAAGCTAGATATCCTACTCCAAGTTGGCGCCACCACTTAGCCACCTCTCCACCCCATCATCACCACCAAAAGGCACCAATTTTGGTGCCAAAACCTAACCCTAATGTTGAACGTACGAATTGCTACGATGACATGTTTGGCTTCAAAACCTTGTCGTTGTAGCTTGAAAGTGAAGAACTCGTGTTCAACAAATAAAATTTATACCAAAATTGAAATTCCAGGTCAAACACAGGGAGGCTGACATTTGATTTAAAAACTACGCATTTGTTTTTATTTGTCACAAAATAATATAATTTAAGACTATGTAGTTATTTACAATAAATAGAAGAGAGAGAGTAAGAGAGAGAGAATATTACAAACAGAAATCAAAATGAGATGTAGAATAAACAGGGAATTCATCATTAAGGAGATTGTTTGTTTCACTATTACAACTAAAAAGCAGAAAACAATTACACTAGAAAGTGATAAATTTACTCTAGAAAGCATTAAAGGAATGGAGGGAGAAATGTCCTCCTCGACGATCGCTTGGAGGATGAGCAAAACTACTCTAGAAAGCAGTAAATCTATTCTAGAAAGCAGTAAAAAGAATAGGGAGAGATATCCTCCTCGACAGTCTCTTGGAAAATGAGCGTGATGGGACGACGCCTGGACGAAGAAGGATGAAGCAGGATGAAGCAGAAGAACGGGAACGGGGTAGCACGTCCTCGTCGTCATGGGATCCACTTCTGAAGGGGGATTTAAATTTGGACTTTATCACGCAACAAGCATCCCGGGTGTGGGACAAGTTCTCTTGAGCTTTGGAGAGGTAGAGAAGAGAAGGAAGGGATGACAATTTCGTGTGGAGGGGGTCTCCTTTTATAGTTGCGAGGAGTGCGGGCAAATTAGTCATTACATCTTTAAAACATTAAATAAGGGGTCTTTAGTGACTAATAAAATCGTTGCGCTCCCCACGCGTGCGTCCTCAGCTGCTCTCTCTCTCAATGCATCCCCACGTTCAACAAATCTCAGTTGTCCGATCGCGTGATCAGACGGCTTAAGATGCGCTGACCCGCTCGCTGTGCACTTGCCCCAGCACGTACGATGCCACGTGAGGTGAGGGTGTGCAATAGCGCGTCATCGCTATTGAGCGCAAACACCCATCCGATCAAGATTCGACGCATGCCCGCGCCCTTCGCTTCCTCACTGTGGCTCGAACCCACGTCCGATTCTCACGATAGTGCCCTCGCCCACTGCGCTGCGGAGCGCGGATTGTCGAGCAGGCGATTTAAGGTGTAGCCGTTCACAGCCATTGGATCGAGATCCAATGGCAGAGAGGGAGTGGATGCGGAGGCTTCAGTGGTTGCATGTAGGCGTTTGGGTGGACAAGATGGTGCCATCTTGGCCATCCATCTTCTGGATCTTGTAGATAGTGCCACAGGTGTCAGATTGACTCTATTTTTGCGTTGTTAGGCTGCGATTGTCGATCCGAATTCATCCGTGCGGTCGGATTTGTCATTTGAAGTGTGAATTTACACCATCTTGGTCCTTGATCTTCTAGGGTTCCCTGGTCACTATCTAATGCTACAGATGCCTGATTTGGACGATCTTGGAGTCGTTGAACTCCAATCGTCACCCTGATCACATCTGTACGGTTGGATCTTCGATCCGAGGACCTGATAAAAAGTTTGCCCTATCCAAGCACATAAAAGAAGACAATTAACCTCCATTTTATTCAAACTACTCTAAATGCAAGATGATGCATGTTATGTAATATTTATATCAAGCAATGCAATCCTATGCTTAAGAACATGCATAAATAGACATCTTAAGTAGTGTAAATGTGTTTACATCATACCGCCGTGCCAATCATTTTCTAGTCCCTAGAAAAACTATATGCTATTTATAACAGAATTAGGTTGGATTATTTGGGCATGAGTTATTTTCAATCATTAAGAAATTGTCTACTTAGGATCTGAACTTTCAAAGACAAAACAGTGCCCAAGTATCTGCCAAAATGCAGACCGCCTCAAACCCTCTCCTTATTCAAAGAAAAATTTCTTTTTCACTTTTTCCTCTTTTCTAATTTTTTTTTTTGGATTTTCAAATTTTAAGGTTTAAGAGTGGCTTTCTACGGCCATTCAACTCACCCAAAATTCGATGAGAACCCTAAGTTTTAAGCATCTTATTGTGAATGTGATAGACTCGTTGATCGGCAATTAAAACAGACTTTGGATTTCTACGCCTCTAGGTGACCTAAAAAGAATTCTGCCTAAAGGTGTATCTTTAGAACCGGTAGCTTTCTCCCTACTTTTATTTTTTTACAGGGTCAGCACAAGGGTGAATCCAATGTATATCTCCCTGATTTATTCTAGTTCTCCTCTTCTTCCTAAGTGTTTTGGGAATTTTTAGTGTATTTAATTGAGCTGGGTTCTGGACAACCGGTCGATGAGCTGTTACCACCGACAACTTGCCAGCCATACTCGTGCAGGAAGTGTGGTTTATTTTTTTTCTTTTTTTCTTTTCTCCTTTTCTTTTTGATATATATATATTTTTAAGTAGGTGGTTTCCTTGGTCTAAGATTTACCTAAAGGTTGAAAAAAGAGAAAGGTCCAGTGACTGGGCTCTGGACAACCTACCTATGGGCTGTTACCCACGATAACTTGCCAGCCATATCACCCTAGAAGGTTCATTAGCTACCTAATTTCCGTTAAAATCGTCGAACAACGAGTTAGTGACAAGATAGTGTGTAGATGCTAGAAACTCAAAATTCCCTCAAATCAGAGGGCGGGTTGATAAGTCATGTACTTATCACCCAAACTTATTTACTTCAATTAAAATAAAATTTAGGTTGGCGAGAACTCGAAAAATAAATCCACATTTTAGTGGATACACAGGCTGATTAAGTCCAAAGACCTAAAGGGTCTTTGTGTTCAAATTATAATGTAGTATTTCTTAAGACTGAAAATTTTCTTCAACCCAAGTTCTCTTTCCTAATTCGAAATATTTTTGTAATAAAAGAAAATAAAACAAATCTACGGAGCTGACGAATGAATTCAGAGATGAATATCCACCCCCCCATGCCTATCTAATGCAATGTCCTCATTGTATTAAAAAGACATAAAACAGAGTGGAATAGCGTAGAAAGCACCTAAATTGCGTGAGTGTCAGGTCCGCTCCGAGATGAAAACTAAAAAGAACTGTTTAAGTGCTGAATTTAGTGCCTTCAGCTAGGCACACTATAAAAGAAAATAAAAGAAATGATGAATTTACAAGTGCAGGTCAGAATCAGAATAAACAGAAGAATTTTCTGACCTGTCAGCAGAGGTCCACAGAAGTGGACCAGATTGTGGCGCAGACCCATACCCCATTAGGTTCTGGATAAAAATTATCCAAAACCTAAAATCAGAATACAAGTGTGGTCGGGCCTGCAATTTATGAGGATGCAACCCAACACCAAAAAGTCAAGTTACAAAAAATTCAAGCTCAAAAAGATAATCATTGACTGTGTGCTTGGGTTGAACATCCTCAGAACAGATGTCGTAAGGGTTCTGACTTGATGGTTTTAGCTTAATATGCACCCTTCAACTCAATCTTCTATTTCCTCCAAAGTTAACTTCCCAAATCAGAACTTCCCAACTCCTATCCTCCTCATTCAGCATGTCAAATTCCTGGACCTCTTGTATATTAATCACCCCATCTGAAATCTCCAAGTCTAAATGATGTGGCAGAACCAAAATTGACTTGGGTCTAATTATCTCAGAAATAGAATCATCAATAAGCTTAACGGGGTGTAACTGACAATCAGGGCATTGAATTGAATCCTCCCGAAAATGCCATTCTGGATCCGTAATGGGTGCCCTAAGATCAGTTTCCTCAATTATTAGGCTATCAAATGATCTATTAGATTCCTCAGGCCCAATCGTCTCACAAAAATCACGTTCAAAAAACTTGCGTGAGAGTTCGCAAGTTGAATTTTCACCATCAAAGAAATCAGGATCCATATCAATGTATGTCCCAAAATCATTTGTCACTTTCTATTCCAAGGAGACATACGTTTCCTCATGCCCTGGCTCAGGGATCTTAGGTGAAGAAATCAAATCATCTTTAATTGGTTGCTTTAATTCAATCTGGTCAACCTCGTAACACGTGTCCCCCACAACAGGTGCCTGAGCGGGTTCTATCATTGGCTTTCCTGAAAGGAGTTTATCCTCGGAATCATCCCATGATTGAATCAAAGCAACCACGAATCTCATCCTCAATTTTACTAATTTCCCAAGTAGAAACTCACCCGGGTTCTTATCCTTAACATCCTGGAGCCAATCCAATAAAGGCTTGTTCAAATCATCAATCATTTCAATCAGAGGCTCCAATCTCTCAATGCAAGGTATTGGCTAAACTTCTAAAGATTGAATGATGTTCCTCAAGTTAGCCAAAACCTTATCTTGAACCTGATTACTCTGAACCAAATGAGTTGGTTCAGGGTTAGGCGAGTTTGGGGTCAATGAAAGGGAATCAACAAATGGAGATTCGTTATACCCTTCCTGAAAATAGGTCATTTCAGATTGTTCAAAAGGTGGTGATGTCCTATAGGCAGTGTAATCAGATGATGGGTAAGGATTAGTGTATCCTTCTTGATTGTAGATCGTATTAGGTTGTGCATAATAGGGTGATGATCTATAATCTATGTGGCTCTGAGAACGATAAAAATCACAAGCAGAGTGTTCAAGGTTAGACCCTAAAAATTGGAGGTTCGGAATTGTATCCCCAATCCGAGTTATCCCAACTAACTGATGGTTGATTACAGTACGAGTCAGAATAACCATCATGTTGAGGATAATTCAAAACTGGAGGGAAGAGCGGGAATGCGTGTAATATGTGGAAGGATTCATGAGAACTGGGAGGAAGAAAGGTGCCCTTCAATACAAATAATCAAACCTGTCCTTAAGCAGGTTAGCCTATAGACCTACAGACTCCCAAAACCCGTCTTAAGATAGAGAAACGATTTGATCTACTTCTATCTGTTCAATCCAACCAGTTAGAAGGAGGGACTGTGGAGAAGGTTCTTCCTTCGGCTTGCGCCTCCAGTTCCTAGTGTACCCCCCAGCCACGATCGTTTGATTCTACTACCGTAGCTAGACATCAAATTGAATAATAGAAACAGACTAATCGAAAATAATCTCATTCTGGGCTCTGAAGAGCAAGTCCAATCCTTAAGGCCAACGTCTACTCTGTTTTATTTAGGGCTAGGTTTGAATGTGCTTCGGAATGTGATGGGCCCTTTAAATGTGTTGTGCCCTTAATGATTGATTGATTTGTGTGTGCATGCACAACCAATGGTTTTCAAGCAAGATTATTTTTGATGTGGTGAATTTTAAGGTTCAAATCTTACTTAGTAGCTTTTAGGATTCAACTTTAGGTGTTTTCAAATAAGTTTCGTTGGCACACCAGCTTTTGAAAGCACTGGTGAAAATATTTTTCCTTTAAAATTTAAAAGAATGTGGAGTGCCTGGTAAATCCCTAAGAGTTGAACCTAAGTGGCAGCTAAGTGATGAATTGATTTTATTTGAAGTGGTGCGAGCCAATCAACTCAAATAATTGGCCTATTGCACCACTTAATTAGCCACACAAATGATTACCTAATCTGATTTCTACTCAATTTTGTGTTTGAAAGTGTGTATCGGCTCCAAAGATTGGTTTACCGGTTGAGTTTGAAAATCAAATGAGGTTGTGCACCTCTGTGAGAATTTTTTAAATTTTTTTCTTTTAATGTAGGTGTTGGGGTGAGTATGGATGTCAAACAACAAACAATCTAACCTTAGAGTTTATAAGAACACCTAGGTTGATTGATGTTTGAATTATTATGTTGTGGAATGAAACCTAATGGGTGGGAGGTGGGGGATAATTCACAGAACCTTCCACAGCACTTTTCTCTGATCTACCACTTTTGCCAGTCTAGAAAGAGTACCTACAATTACAATAAGAAAGGAGAAAAGTGACGTAAATGATTTGTAAGTTACAAAATGTGAAGAGAAATCAAAGATCGTCGCATCCCCGGCAACGGTGCCAAAATGTTGAATGTACAAATTGCTACGCTAACATGTTTGGTTTCAAAACCATGTCCTTGTAGCTTGAAAGCGAAGAACCCATGTTTAACAAATAAAATTTATACCGAAATTGAAATTCCGGGTTGAACACAGGGAGGCAGACATTTGATTTAAAAACTATGCATTTGTTTTTATTTGTCACAAAGTAATTCAATTTAAAACTATCTATTTATTTACAATAAATTGAAGAGAGAGAGAGAGTAAGAGAGAGAGAGAATATTACAAATAAAAATCAGAACGAGATGTAGAATAAACAGGGAATTCATCATTAAGGAGATTGTTTGTTTCACTATTACAACTAGAAAGGAGAAAATAATTCCACTAGAAAGTGATAAATTTACTCTAGAAAGCATTAAAAGAATGGAGGGAGAAATGTCCTCCTTGACGATCGCTTGGAGGACGAGCAAAACTTTTCTAGAAAGCAGTAAATCTATACTAGAAAGTTGTAAAAAGAATAGGGAGAGAGATATCCTCCTCGACGATCGCTTGGAGGATGAGATGGATGGGGCGACACTTGGACAAAGGAGGATGAAGCAGGACGAAGGAGGACAAAGCGGAAGAACAGGAATGGGGCAGCACGTCGTCATCGTTGTGGGATCCATTTCCGAAGGGAGACGAAAATTTGGACTTTATCTCGCGAGAAGCATCCTGAGTGTGGGATAAGCTTCTCTTGAGCTTTGGAGAGGTAGAGAATAGAAGGAAGGGATGAGAATTTCGTGTGGAGGGGGTCTCCTTTTGTAGTTGCAAGGAGTGGGGGCAAATTAGTCATACATCTTTAAAACATTAAACAAGGGGTCTTTAGTGACGGATAAATCCGTCGCAAAAGCCCCAACGTGGGTGTAGTGGGCGCTCCCCACACGTGCCTCCTCAGCTGCTCTCTCTCTCAATGCATCCGCACGTTCAACAAATCTCAGCCATCCGATCGCTAGATCGGACGTCTTAAGATGCGACTGACCCGCTCGCTGCGCACCAACCCCAGCGTTACGATGCCGCGTGAGGCGCAGGCGTGCAATAGCGCATCATCGCTATTAAGAGCAGATGCCTGTTTGATCAAGATCCGATGCACGCTCGCACCCGCTGCGCCCTTCGCCTCCTCGCTGGGCTCGAACCCGCAACCGCTACTAGCGATAGCGCCCTCGCCCACTGTGTTGCGGAGTGAGGATTTTCGAGCAGGCGATTTAAGGTGTAGCCATTCACAGCCCTTGGATCGAGATCCAACGGCAGAGAGGGGGCAGATGCAGAGGCTTCAGTGGGTGCATGCGGGCGTTTGGCCGGTCGAGATGGCGCCACTTGGTGCCATCTTGGCCATTCATTTTCTGGATGTTGTAGATGGTGCCACGGGTGTCAGATTGACTCGATTTTTGCGTCGTTAGGCCACGATCGTCGATCTGAATTCATCCGTGCGGTCGGACTTGTCAATTGAAGTGCGGATTTACACCATCCTAGCCCTTGATCTTCTAGGGTTCCCTAATCACTAGCTGATGCTACAGATGCCTGATTAGGGCGATCTTGGAGTCGTTGTACTCTAATCGTCGCCCTGATCACATCTGTATGGTTGGATCTTCGATCCGAGGCCCTGATAAAAAGTTTGCCCTGTCCAAGCACATAAAAGGAGACAATTAACCTCCATTTTTTTCAAACTGCTCTAAATGCAAGATGATGCATGTTATGCAATATTTATATCATGCAATGCAATCCTATGCTTAAGAACATGCATAAATAGACATCTTAAGTAGTGTAAATGTGTTTACATCACCTAAATACCCCCTTTTTGGCGCAAACATCCACCCGCACATCCACCATACACCTAACCCTACAACTCATCCTATCCACCCACCTACCCCTCCTTCTAGAACCCTACTTGGCACCACGTAAGCCCTCCTTCTAGAAGCCATTTTGGTGCCAACTTCAAGGGGTGCCACCACCCATAACCACCCCCTAGGTGTCCCTTGGGTTGGCGCCAATTGCCTTTGGCCATAGGATCCCCAACCACCTCCATCTTCCCACCTTAGCCCTCCATTTCAAGAGTCACCTTAGCCCCCTTCCTACTCTATATAAACCCACCACCTACCACCATTGTAGGGCATCCTCCATTAGTGTATTTTTCTACCTATACCCACCTACACCTAAAATTAAGGAGTAGAGAAGACGATTAAGGGGGCACATCACCAGCCCCTTTGGTGCCTTCTTCTCCCCACTTTCTTCAACTTGTGCCACGCCAAGGAGGAGGAGCTTTCCACTTCAAGGAGGACGGCCAGGCAAAGGAGAAGAACCTAGGGTGGATGTCCACCTTTGGTGGAAGAGAATTAAAAGTGGTAGCTACCACCTTGGAGGACATCATCTTTGGAGCATAACAAAGAAGAAGTTGGAGGATTCTTTTCAAGCTCGGGAGCTACCAAGCTTGGAGCAAGAATCCCTATTCTTCACCATCAATCTAGAGGATTTGTGTTTTATTTTTCTTGTATTTTCTAGTAGAGTAGAAGCATTCCTCTAAAGGTTTTGTGTGCACAATTTTGATTTAATTCTAATTTCCTTCTTTCAATTTCAATTGCATAGCATATTACAAATTTTGCCTAGCAACTTTTTCACTCCCTCTCCCTAATTATTGTAGGCCTCCATGTGCCTAGGGTGAGCTTAGGGAGACGCTATACTTGTCACCTTAGGGTAGGTTTCTTGAATGAGGTATTATTTGTTTTATAGCTTTCAACAAAAACTTGCATGTTTTCTTTATTTAAAAAATCATAAAAACTATATATTCAAAAAGACCAAAAAGAAAGTTGAGATTTTTGTTCAAAGAAAGGGGTTTAATTTTTGCAAACTTGCCTCCTTGGACGACCCTAGATACCCCACTATCTAGGTCTTACAAATTTAAAAGAGAAAGTGGATTTGCACATTGCAACTACACTAAATTGCCTAATTAACAAACCGTGTATTTTCGCAATCACTTTTTGGCGCCATTGCCGGGGAGGCATGGCTTTGTTTAATTTTATTTTCTCTTGGTTGAAGTTGATCTCATCTCCTTTTCTTTCTTTTCTCTAGTGTGTGCAGGAACTACGCAAGAAAGTGGGAATTGAGAAGCAAAAGCTCAAAGTTCCTTTTCTTCCCACGATTTCAGGTTAGCTCCCCATTTCTTGTCACATTTAGGCTAAAAGACTACCAAAAAAATGTTAAACTTGGCTTCGAAGACCCTAAACACTTTAATTAATTGGAGTGGTGCCCATAAAAATCCATTGTTTGCTTGTATGCCTCACTAAACACCACTCCAATCCTAGTATTGGTGTTCTATTTTTCTGGTCCAGATTTCTATCCAGGCTTGAAAAATCAATCCCCAACACCACAGGCCTCTTAAAATCATAAAATTTCATATAGTGATCCCAAATTAAGTTGGGAACATTTGTTCTAAATTTCAGATCAATTGCACTTATAATTAATTTTTAAAAATTCTTGGACTTCAGAGGGGTCACACCCTCTAAGCTTCCTGTTTTGCTACTATCTGCGAATTTTTAGAATTTTGATACTCATCCAATTTTTGTGAAATTTAGCTTTCTGGAATCCTTGTGAAATCATCGTATAAAATCACTAAAATTTTCTGAGGTCAGTGGTAATATTGAAAAATCAAAAATACCCACGAGTATCATTTCCGGACTTTGACACCAGTACACATAAAAACTTAAAACAATTATCAAAAAAATTCCTAAAATCTTGCAAAAATCTTTTCTGGAATCCTAATTTGATTTTACATAAGGAAGTGGTGTCGGTAGCATTGTTTGGACCACTACATATTCGGAAAGCCTAAAAAGAATTCATTGGTAGTAACTTTTTGTATTAGGGTTTAAATCCAATTAGGGTTTCCTTTTTACTTTTTAGTCCCAATATATAAAGGAAATATACCATCACCCATAGAACTTGCTTTTCCTTTGATTGTGGAGTTTCAAACTTGTTTAAAAAAGAATAACCCTAAAACACATTTAATTAAATTGAATCCTAAAAAAACATAAATACAAAAAAATTGTGTGACAACTTACTTTTCATTGGAACCACTCTCCAAATCCTGCACACACACAAAAAAAATTGAAATAACAGGGCAACAACCCAATTAATGCCTTCCACATTCCGTGTGCACTACAGTATCCTAGACCTAACTACAATCCGTAGCAACTTGACCCCTAAGGCTTCGTCAACATAGGCTTGCTATATCTGGTTTTCAGGCTGAGGGGCTATGTCAAACGACCAGGTGCGGGTCTGTACAAGCACCTGGGGTTTTCCCGGGGAAATGCTTGGGCCCAAACCTCCCCTTAAGAAACTTGGTTAGATTTGTTGATAGAACGGGTATTCACTATTGATTACTTATTTCCTATGTAGACCAAGTCTTAGGTTTATTTTTACGGAGTCACACTTAAGTTAGGTCTAGCTTTGGTTGTTTGATTTGCACACTTTCTCTCATCTCTTTCTCTTCTTCTCCCCTCCCATTCTTCTATTCTATGCACGGGTGATGATCTCAAAATCCGCACCTGGAAGGACCATTTGATTTCGCCCCCACGTAAAAAGACCACTTTTTCTATCTTCTCCTTCTAAAAAAATGGGAAATCAATAAAATGGGTCCACTAACCCTTCCACTTCCACCTCTATTCTTACCTCTAACCACACTACTAACCCTAATTCTAACCCTTCCAACCAAAACCCACCCACCTTTAACTTCCCACACTTGGAGCTCCCTAATCTTTAATTGCCCCAAACATAACATCAAGACCCCCTGCCTGATCTTTTAAAATTGATGGCTGAGAAGATTGATAAATTAAATTCCAATCAACAAACATTAACTAGGAACATCCAAAACCTAGCCAATCAAAGGCCAAACCCACCACCTCGTCAGCAACCTATTATTCCTCAAAAATTTTTATGATCCGTCATATTATGAGGAACGACCAGGGGTGGTCATACCAAAGGGGGACTTCGAGATCAAGCTTGCAGTCCTGAACCTAATTAAACACTTTATTGGCCTTCCTAGGGAAGACCCTTTTAGCCACCTTGAAGAGCTAACTCTTCTTGCACAAACAACCCGTTCTCGAAATGTGCAAGAAGACTTATGGCTGATGTGGCTTTTTATATTATCTCTTAAAGATATGGCCGCTTATTGGTTCAGGACCATTGGCCTACCCATCACAACTTGGCCTCAGCTCAAGAGTGCCTTCCTCAAGAAATTCTTTCCCATAGGTCGTACTAATTCCCTAAGAAGATCTATTACGACCTTTCACCAAAAATCTGATGAGACTTTCCATGATTCTTGGGAAAGATTTCAAGATCTCTTAAGAAGTTGCCTGCACCACGAGATTCCTTTATGGCTGCTCGTGCAAATCTTCTATCATGGATTAGAAGATCAAATTTGACATTTCGTCGATGCCTCGTGTGGCGGCAACTTCTTAAATAAGGATGCTGAAGGTGCCTATGACCTTTTTGAAGAAATGAGTGAAAACTCATTTAATCAAGCTTCCATGAACACATTTTGCAGAACTCAAAACCCGTAGTTCGGTGTTCATGAAGTAGGCACTCAATCTATCCCTGTCACCCAAGAAGATCTTCAAATGATCGCTCAAAAACTTGACCAGATGCATATTAATCGAAAGAAAATTGAGGAAAAACTGGCCACATCAACCCAAGCTCCACACAGTCCACATCTAACCCAACCTAACTTTCCTTGAAGAGAAAATTTGCACAATCTCAACACTACTGCTGATTATTACCAGTATTCTGAGGTTGCCCATGATTCACCGGGGACTTACAACTATCCAGATCTTAACCCCACTCAAAATATTTCCGCCATCCAGGAGCCATTTAAAAATTCTTCCAATTGGAAAAATTACCTAAACTACTCCTGGAATAATCAGGTTCCTTCCCAACCAAATCATTTTAATGGGTATGGGTCGAATCCAACCTTCCATCTTGGGCCATCCCAACAAGACATCAATGCCTAGATGATGCGAACCCTGCAGGAAATGCAAACAAAAATGACAGAAGTAACCCGCACCATCATAAATCTGAACAATCAGATTGGGGTTACTCCTACGCAAAGACCTGCAGGGCATATTCCATCCCAACCCATGCCCAACCCTAATCACCAAAAGAACCAATATCCGGACAGAAATTCGCACTACTCGAATCAGCCTCCTACTAATCCACCACCTCAGTAGCCTCCCAGATTTCCGCAACCACAAGCCCCCCAACCTCCAAATAATAATCCGACTGCACATTCAGTTACTTTGAGGAGTGGGAAAACCACCACTGATCTCGGGCCTTCACACAAACCTGGTGAAATCCCTGTGCAAATTGACTCCCCACCTCTCCATCAGGAAGAAAAGGAAATACAAAAATCTCAAGACAGGATTCCTATCCCTTTCCCACAAGCTCTCTACCCCACCACCAATAGAAAGAAGAAATCTGAGCCCACCACAGAAGAACTCATGGATCTATTTGTGCATGTTTGAATCAATATTCCTCTCCTAGATGCCATCAAATATATACCTGCCTATGCCAAATTTTTGAAGGAGATCTGTACTCCTAAAAGACAGGCCAAAAATCTGGGACAGGTGCATCTCTCGGAGACAGTAAGCTCTGTCATACAGAGCAAGCTGCCTCCTAAGATGAAAGATCCGGGGGCACCTTTAATTTAAGTAATTATTGATGTTACTACTTTTAATTGCACACTCCTTGATCTTGGTGCCTCAGTTAATATTATTCCCACAATTTTATTTGTAAAATTTCGGATAGGTGAATTAAAACCCGTCGAGGTTACCTTGCAATTAGCCGACCGATCTATAATCAAACCTCGTGGGATTGTCGAGAATGTTTTGGTCAAGGTCTAGAATTATGTCTTCCCTATAGACTTTCGGGTTCTTGACATTGAGGTACCTGAATCATTACTGCACTCCCCAATAATCCTTGGACACCCCTTTTTGGCCACTACAAAGGCACATATCAATTACCACACAAGCAAAATGGATATCACTTGCACCGGCAAAACTATCACTTTAGATATTTTCAAATCCTCCAGGAGATTCCATGATGATAACTTTTTTGAGGACTCAGATACGAAAATTTCAAATATGGTGGAGACAATGTTGATAGATACCCTTACCGATCATAACTTTTTTGAGGACTCTGATTCAGAATCAATGGTTGGCGAAATCTGTGATCTGGAGACTTGTCTTGACCCCAAATCTATTCCTGATGCACCCCTTGATCACCCTAACCCACCCACTATTCCCGCACCTCATTTTTCCACACTAACTTCACCCAATCCTCACCATCCTTTCCCCGACTCCTTTCTTATGGAACTGCTACCAACCCAACCTGAGTTTGGCATCCAACCTGATTTAAAACCCTGGCCAGACTCGAGCTACACTTATCATTTTCCATCCAACTTTGATCCCAATATTGCTTCTAATCAATTTTCTAGGGATCTAGAAGAATACACCTTTTTTGTAGGCATCCAAGTGTCCAACCATTTACATGATTTTTCATGTTTCGTGCATACCTTCACACTCGGCTGAATGGCGTAAAAGATAACACTGGATGGGAGGTAACCCATCATTTTTTTCCTGCTTTCCTTTTTTTCTTCTTTTTCTGGTTTTGATCATCCTAAACCCAACTGTTCTTCACTAAGGTGATCCCTTTTCTCTCCTAATGCATGAGGACATAGCATATCTTAAGCATGGAGGGTTGTTTTTAAAATTTGACGATCAATTTAGGATTTTCAAAACCTAAAAACATGTATTCTTCTTTAGTTTATTTCCTGCTTGCATGCCCAAAAAAATAAAAATGTTAAAAACTTTTTGAGGAAAAATTTTGAAATCGGGACTAAGATTGAAAAATTCACTTTTTGGTAAAATGAGATTTAATCTTTAACAAACTATGCATGAGGATGTGGATCTGATCATTAGAATTTCAGGGTCTATTTTAGACTAGATTAGATATCCTTCTCTAAAAATTCCACCTTAACTCATGATTGCTCAGGTGACTTGATCTTATTTTGTAATATGGAAAGTATTTCGCTTAGTTTTTGATTCAAAAACTTGAATGTCTTGAGGAACTTCTTGTGGCAACTTTAACACACAAGCCTACACTTAATAAACAACTAAAAATTTGAAAAACTCCCTTGTTTGGACTTACTAAAAGTCTGAAGCTGATCATTGGTTTGAGTTCCCATCGTCGAGGAGGAAAATGCCTCCGTTGAGGATGCGATGTCAACATGTTACCACCTCGGTGCTACTCCATATCTATATTTCATATCTTTAGATGGAGCATTAAAGCGCATTTTAGCAGCTCAAGTGTCTTGGACGATGCTCTACCTATAGTGTCGGAGCAAGAGCTTGAGTTTGCTTGGAGCGCCCCTTTACATCGCATTGTGTTTTGGGGTTGTGAGCTCCTGGGTGGTGTCATGGATAGTGCTATCCTAAAGTACTGGCACTAGAGCCCCCTCGAGGATTGATAAGGGGAATGATGATCCCGACACACCTATTGTAAGACTAAGCTAAAAGTAAGCATGGGGGAGGAACAAAAAATGATAATAGTAACAAATAAATTAACATGCCCTTATAAATGTTGGCTTTTCACAAGTACAAACACAAGGTTTTAAGGATTTTGCAAGTTATGAATCAAATTTGTGAGCCAGAAAAATCCTAAAAACAAAAATTTCAAGTCATCTGAATTAACAAGGGGTTAATTTATGAATTTTCTGGAGGATATATTGATCCCGTTTTGTTTAATGGCTGGATCCAAAACAAATCCCAATGTTTATCTTTAACAAATCCCATACCTCCTTTGTTTAGATCAACCAAGGTCCGTTAATCTTTTTCTCCATAAAAGTAGAAAAAAAATAGATTTCCCAAAAATTCCGTTTTCCAAACAAATTGAAGTTTTAATAACAGACTAGCAAAAGATAAGCATGGGGGTGTGATAAACGCCAGTTTATCATCATTCTTATGCATTAAAATAAACCTAGCTCTTAGGATTATACTCTGCAAATGGGTTTTTGGGCTGCATTTAGGCATTAATTAGGTTAGGCATGCATTGCATTTTTTATTATCTTTTTGATGTGTTTTTGTTAGTGTTGGAGATGAACAGATATACAGATCCCTAAAACCCTAGCACTCAAGAAGGCAACTGGTGAAGGAGAAGCTCTCACCAGCTGGAACTCAGCTTGATCCAGCTCACCATAACTAGAATTCAGCACACCTGAATTAGGGTTGGCTCATCCTAGCTCCATTCATCTCATCTCAGCTGAATGGCAGTGCAGGAGAGCTCATCTTAGCTCACCCTAGCTCAGGTCAGCTCAAATCCAGCTCAACTTAGCTAAGTCTAGCTCATCTCAACTCCCATTAGTCCACAGGGAGCTCTAGCTAGCTCAGCTAAGTTGATTGGAGTTCACCCCAGCTAAATTCCAGCTACATCTGGCTCCACTCAACTCCAGCCAACAGAAGATAACTTCATTCCAGCTTAGGAAGCTCAAGTCCAGCTCCCGGGGACTCAGCTTAGCTCAACTCAGTTGAGCTAAGCTCCCTTAGTTGCCTCAACTAGCTTGATCCTCACCAAGAGCACCAGACCCAGCTCACCTCAGCTCATTATGGTAGAAGCCAGCTCACTTTAGCTTTGCTTAGCAGCTAGCAAAGAACTAGCAAGCTAAGCCAGCTAGAGTAGCTCCATGCCAGCCTCTTCAGTGGCTGCCAGCTCCAATTCTAGCTCTAGACTTCTCCTCAGCTCCTCTCTTCAAACCCTAGCTCCAATACCTTCTCATCTACTCCATATCTAGCTAAGCTAGCTTAGCCTAGCTAGCACCCAGCTCCTTGGCCATCCACCACCTTCATCTCAACCCTAGCTAGCTCCACCAACTTAAGTCCTACCTAAGCTAGCTATCCTACTACTAGTTGGCACCACCACTTAGCCACCTCTCCACCCCATCATCACCATCAAAAGGCACCAATTTTACGCCAAAACCTAACCCTAACTAACCCCATTTTTGGCGCCAACATCGTCCCCCACATCCACCATACACCTAACCTTACAACCTATCCTAGCCACCCACCGACCCCTCCTTCTAGAACCCTACTTGGTGCCACCTAAGCCCTCCTTCTAGAAGCCATTTTGGCACCAACTTCAAGGGGTGCCACCACCCATAACCACCCCCTATGTGTCCCTTGGGTTCGCACCAATTGCCTTTAGCTATAGGATCCCCAACCACCTCCATCTTCCCATCTTTGCCCTCCATTTCAAGAGTCACCTTAGCCCCCTTCCTAATCTATATAAACCCACCACCTACCACCATTTTAGGGCATCCACCATTAGTGTATTATTCTACCTATACCCACCTACAGCTACGGCCCAGAAGAATGAGTAGAGAAGAAGATTATGGGGGCACATCACCAGCCCCTTTGGTGCCTTCTTCTCCCCACTTTCTTCAACTTGTTCCATGCCAATGAGGAAAAGCTTTCCACTTCAAGGAGGACGGCCAGGCAAAGGAGAAGAACCTAGGGTGGCCATCAACCCTTGGAGGAAGAGAATTAAAGTGGTAGCTACCACCTTGGAGGACATCATCTTAGGAGCAGCAAAGGAGTTGGAGGACTCTTTTCAAGCTCGGGAGCTACCAAGCTTGGAGCAAGAAGCCCTCTTCTTCACAATCTATCTAGAGGATTTGTGTTTTATTTTTCTTGTATTTTCAAGTAGCGTAGAAGCATTCCTCTATATGTTTTGTGTGCACAATTTTGATTTAATTCTAATTGCCTTCTTTCAATTTCTATTGCATAGCTTATTACAAATTTTTCCTAGCAATTTTTTCACTCCCTCTCCCTAATTATTGTAGGCCTCCACATGCCTAGGATGAGCTTAGGGAGAGGCTCTACCTATCACCTTAGGGTAGGTTTCTTGAATTAGGTATTATTTGTTTTATAACTTTGAACAAAAAATTGCATGTTGCCTTTATTTCAAAAATCATAAAAACTATATATGCAAGAAGATGAAAAAGAAAGTTGAGATTTATTTTCAAAGAAAGAGATTTAATTTTTGCAAACTTGTCTCCCTGGACGACCCTAGATACCCCACTACCTTGGTCATACAAATTTAAAAGAAAAAGAGTATTTACATGTCGCAACGACACTAAATTGCATAACTAACAAATCGCGTATTTTCACGATCAGTGCGCATAGGCCATTAGTGATAGCTGTAGGTGTCACTAAAGGCCCACTCAACTGTTGTTGAAGACCTACGCATTCCCCTGCTGGCATACGCTCCGCTGACGCTGCATGAATCACGCGCCCGTGCTCCTCACGCCATGTCGCACGTGCGCACTGGCTTGCACTGCGCTGCTGCTACACGCGGCTGCGGCTGTGCGTGCATGTCACACACATGCGCTAGTGCTCATTTTCTTTGTGCGCCTAATTTAAGAATTAAGGCATTGGAGGACTCGACCCTGCGTCATGGGTTTCAAAGGTGTGTGTCATGACCAATGAGCCAAAGGGGAGGAAGTGCTACATTGAATGGCTATCAACATTAACTAATCATGTGGTCGTAGCTATTGGATTTTCATCCAACAGTCACGATATAATCTTGAGAGCTCCACTTGTGAAGGCAAGGTAAGATCTGTTTCCAGCCATTGGATTGAGATCCAACAGTTGGGATTGCATGATGAAGTTGAGCAGAGGGACATGTCCAGCTTTGGGCAGTTCAGATGGTGCCACGTGGCACCATCTAGGCCACCCATCATCTTTCTATTGCAAAGGGCACCACGGTGCTTGGATCGAGGTGATTTCTATGCTGCTGGACTGTGATCGTCACTTCGGATCCATCTATATTGTCAGACCTTTCATCCGAAGCTCGTATGGATGTCGTTTTGTGCCCTTGGCCATTGATTTTCCTTGAACTTCTTATGATGCTACAAGACTCTGATCTAGATGATTTCGAAGTTATTAGACTCCAATCGTCGTTCTAATCAAATCCGTACGGTCCGATCGTCCATCTGAGGCCTTGAAATAAATCTTCTCTCCTAACCATAAAAAGGACCTAATTAACCTAAAATATATACAACTACTCTAATTGCATAATGATGCATGCTATGCAATATTTATAACATGAAATTGCAAAGCTAAGCCTAGGAGCATAAATGATTAGGCATTTTAACCTAAATAGATGTGTCCATAGAAGCTCGCTAATTCCAAACTTTTTGTATTGTTGGGCCTAAGTGTTGATGTTATGCCCATGAAATTGGCTAAGTGTTAGCTTGAGATGTGAAGGCTATGAAGAGAGGAATTTGAGTTTAATGTTAATTTAGTATATGCCTAATTTTTTTATAAATTTGAGCTTAATTGTAGTTATTCTAAAACAACTCTTTTGTTGTAATTTCTTTTGCTTTTAAAAGTCAAATCATTTCTTTTCGTCTACTCTTGTATATGGAATGATTGCCATGGCTTTAGGGTTCAATTTTTATGCAATTATTCATGCTAATAACATATTATAGTAATTAATGGGTAATTAAGTCTCTAATTATGTAGTTAGTCTAGTTAAGTAGTTATTAGCAAAGTAATCTATACAATAGAGTAATAAATAATTTATTAGCTAAGTAGTAGTATTATTAGTATAATATGAGCAGTAATTAGCTTAAGTAGTTAAGAATAAAGATTAATATAGAATAAATGGTGATCGATTAAGCTAATTAAGCCTCCTTGAGGACAACTTGGACTTAACCAATTAAAAGTAATTTTCTAAATGTTGGGTTATCTTGCACCCAATAGTATAATTAACAATGACAAATTAATTAAGCAAAGTAGCCTAAGCATCACTTTTAGCACAATTAATTAAGATTAATAACCTTAAATAATTGTGTTGAGAATTTGCATATCACCCAACCCATAATTACACACAAGACTATCATGAATTTATTGTTGGATTGGAACAAGAAACATGAAAAAAGGTTAACTTATTTGACTAAAGAGCTTCAATCTCATGGAGAAAAAATCAAGAGACTTCAAGGATCTTCTTATCCGCTTTTGCAAATGCCTCACACATATCCTCCACCCCTACTTTTGACCCCTTCTCCAATCTATCATGTTTGCCACTATGTAGGTGCTAATTCCTTGACCCATAGAAATAAGAGAAAAGTAGGAGCCCATCTAAATGATCTAATCTGGGCCCATCTAGAAATCCTAAGGTCAAACTTGCATTAGACTCTGACTCGAACTCTCAGGAGAAAAAGAAAAGGAAGGCCCCTGAATCTAACTTCATCTCCTTACCTTTTCCTGAGGTCTTAAATAGAGAAGCAAAAAAAGGGAAAGAAAAAGTCCAGCACATCGAAAGTGGTAGTGTTGTCTGCAATGATGTTTGCCTTTATTTTGGGCACTCTACCACTTAAAAAGACCAACCCAGGAAACCTCTCGTATCCTATGCCATCAAGGGATTCACTTTCAATAGAGCCATTATGGACTTGTGGTCTTCAATTAGTGTGATTCCTACTACCCTAATTGAGTTTGTCAAGCTTGGAGATATCCACCATACACCAGTGACCATTAAATTGGTAGGTGTCTTTGCCAACTTACCTGGGGTGGTAGTTCATGATGTAATTATCAAAATGCAAGGTCTTAACTTTGGTCTTAGCTTCCTGGTTGATTTTATTATATTAGACATGGACATACCAAAGAAGTTAAGTGATTCATCCATCATTCTAGGTCATCCTTTCTTGGATACAACCAATGCCCAGATAGATTGCATCTTAGAATACATGGAAATGGGTAGCGCCAAAAGGAAGGCTGTTCGACATGAATTTGCGAGAAGAGATTTTTACGTTATTGTTGTAGTTTCAAAACACATCGAATAAATTAATTTATAAATCCAAAACTGGTAAGTCCTAAGTCATTCGTAGGGAGGCAAATCAGGATTCTGAAAAGCCTTTCACACTAATTAATCTATTCTAGTGAAAGAACATAAAGAGAGACAAGATATCCATTGAATTGTGAACTTTGTTGCTAATCTTGAATAGTCTTACACATGAATTCTAGAAGAAAGCTTACAAATATCATAAAAGTAAAGTAATGTAATAGAGAGAGAGAAAGAGAGAGAGACTGCAAAGCCACTTGAAGGATGCTTGTATAAAACTCCATAGAGCTTCAGATCCAAGGTGTCAAGAAGAAGACCAGAGAGAGAACTTGGAGAGCGAGGACATGGGCTTTGGTGGCTATTCTTCTATCTCTAGGAATCTACATTCTATTGCAAAGGGTAGAGGCTAGGTCCTTTTATAGAAGAGTAGGAAGAATTAGGGGTCATAGGATTAAATCTAAGGGCTATAAATAGGACACCTAATCTAAGGGTAAGATAGCCCTTGGATTTTCATCCAAGAATGGCTAAATGGGACGTTTATAGCCGACCATGGGGTTTTGTTTGGGAGGTTATATGGCCAGCCGGAATGGTGGCCATTAGATGGGTGATCTAAGGTTGGGTTTTGGTCTTGGATTTGACGGGGTTTAGCAGAGGATAGAATCATCTCGAATGGGTGGCCAAGTGGAGGTTTTAGGAGTTCCATTTGATGTAGGATCAAGGGTGGATGATGAGGCATAGCTGGTGGCTAACTTT
Organism: Thalassia testudinum; assembly: GCA_037157565.1. Taxonomy (NCBI): domain Eukaryota; kingdom Viridiplantae; phylum Streptophyta; class Magnoliopsida; order Alismatales; family Hydrocharitaceae; genus Thalassia; species Thalassia testudinum. The sequence goes on from JAZHRO010000063.1 coordinate 17,659,035, forward strand.
CTTGGGGCCTAAGCAAGCTTAGCCGCCCAAAGGAGGTGTTCTAGATGGTCCTAGGGTTGGATTGGTTTTAGTTAGGTCTAGGTCCTAATTAGGTTCCATGAACCCAATTGACTTAAGGTTAGCCCAATTGACTTATATTAAATCAATTAAGTAAGCTCATGTACCTAAATAGGTTCTTGGGTTAGGGATTGGACCAAGCATAGATTGGCTAGGTTCATGGATAGTAGCACAACTTTGTGGATAGGGGATTACGATCATGGATAGTGTTATCCATGATTTTGGCTTTTGAGCCCACTTATTCAGTTTGAGCTACCCTAAGGGTAGGACTTGGGATAAGGGTATCCTAGGGTTCTAAGGGTAGGGTTAGGTTGTATTAGTCCCTCTCGCTCTTCAAAATTAAGTCTTTATTCCTTCTTCAATCATGTCTTGCTCTTCAAGCAGCTCCTAGCTCTATAGCTTTATCTTCCATCGCACTCATGATTCCATCTTATTGTTTACATCTTGTACCAACATTATTCACAAAATTCTAAAATTAGATAATTAGTCAAAAATAAACACAAAGCCTAAATATGCATGCATGCTCTAAATTTAGTATTTGTATAACTAATGCATGATTTTACTAAGGAGTTGGCCTTAGCATAGCCAATTAGGGTAATAAATTAGGCTGTTATCAAATATTCACATAGATACTTTTGTAACCGCTAACAAATTAAAGTGAAAGGATGATTTAGAAAGTGATTCGAAGGAAAACTCGGAAGATACCATGGCTATTGATACATGGTTAAAACCACACAACAATTTGATAATCTCCAATTTATCATCATTCTTATGCCCTAAAATAAACCTAGCTCTTTGGATTTTGACTTTGCAAGCAAGTTCTTGGGTTGCAATTAGGCATTAATTAGGTCAGGCATGCATTGCATATATTGTTGTATTTTTAATATGTTTGTTTGAGTGTTAGGGACAAATAGATAAACAGATCCCTAAAACCCTAGCACTCATGATGGCAACTGGTGAAGGGGAAGCTCATTCCACCTGAGAATCAACCAAATCCAGCTCATCATAGCTAGATACTAGCTTACTTGAGTTAGGATTAGCAGCATTAAGCTCCATTCAGCTCATGTTGGCTAAATGGTAGCTCTGGATAGCTCATCTTAGCACACCTTAGCTCAAGTTAGCTCAAATCCTACTCAACTTAGTTGAGTCTAGCTCACCTTAGCTCCAATCAGTTCACTGGGAGCTCTAGCTAGCTCAGCTAACTTGACTGGAGTCCACCTCAGGTCAGGTCCAGCAACTTCTCACTCCACTCAACTCAAGTCAGCTAAAGATGACTTCATACAACTCAGACCAGCTCAAGTCCAGCTCCCGAGGTCTCAACTTAGCTCAACCTAGTTGAGCTATGCTACCTTTGCTACTCTAGCTAGTTAGGTCCTCCCTAAGAAGATCAAACCCAACTCACCTCAGCATATTTCAGTAGAAGTTAGCTCACTTTATCTTGGCTTAGCAGCTAGCAAAGAACTAGCAAGCTAAGCCAGCTAAGGTAGCTCCCTCCAACTCCCTTCAATAGCTACCAACTCTACTTCAGCTCCAGATGTTCCTTCCTCAGCTCCTCTTCCCTAAACCCTCGCCCCATCCCACTTCCTTCTCCACTTAACTACTAGCTTAGCTAGCTTAGCTTACCTACATCTCAACTCCCACTAGCCATCCACCACCAATAATCTAACTCCACCTCATCACCTAACTAGTCCACTAGTTAAGTCCACCTTGGTCCACCTACTCGTACCAATGTTGGCACCAACCAACATGCATCTCTTAGCACCACCACCACCTCCAAAAGCCACCAAAAACGTGGCACCAAAGCCCCCATAAGCACCCTTGTTTTGGCACCACAAATTCCCTCCCTAAATCCCTTCATCTCACCCCTACACCTATCCCATAAATGCATCTAACCCTACACCTAACCCCCTTCCAGAAACCTATACTTAGGACCACCAAAAATCACGCTAACCACCTCCTAATCACCCTATAAATGGCACCAAAACACCACCCACACCCTTTCAACTTGGAACCATTTATATCTACCCTTGATCCAGCAACCGCCACCACATGGAACCATCCTAACCATCCACAAATCCCATGCCACTTAACCCACCTAAACCCATCTAAAATTGGCACCAAATCCATTAACCAAACCTCCACACATCCCTTAGTTTGGTGCCAACTTACCTGGTCAGGCATGTTTCACAAGTTATAAATCGAGGTTATAAGTAAGCCATCGTCATAGTTGTAAAACATGTCGATCAAATAAAATTTATACCAAAACTCCAATGGAGTCCCGGGTCGAACACAAGGAGGTGATGTTTACTTTAATTAAAAATCGCACTTCATTTCTTTTTGGTATTTAGGGTTTTGTTATTTTTTTTTATTTTTGTAAGAAGAAAACAAGGAAACAAATCACAAGATAGAGATGGAATGCAAATGGTATAGATATCACTTCAATGTCTATTACAATCTACTATGAAAGCATAAAAAGAGAGGGGGGTGAGAGGAAATCTCCCGAATCGATTGTTCGACAAGACGATAGTGCCTGGCAAAAACACGGATGAAGGAGGTGAGGAGTGGGATAATGGAGGTAAGATGCAGGAGGACGTCAGGTTGAGGAAAGCTTCTGTGTGGCTCCGGAATGGAGGTTAGAAGACAGAGATGATCTGCTACCGAAATGGAGGTGAGAGGATGGCTCCAAGGCGACCTATGAATGGGGATGGGAAGTTGGAGGAATATTTTGTGGGGTAGAGGTTCACTACACTAATAGGTGCCTTCGGAGCTTGAGAATAAGCTCTAATGGAGCATTGGTAGGCTTACTAGTGCTTGGGAGTAGGTGGGAGTAGAGTAGGTAGAGATAGTTTAGAAGGGAAGGGGTGTAGGTTCTTTTATAGTGTAGAAGAGGCAGAAAAAAGGCATGAGACCATTAGTGACATCCAGGCAATCGCTGGAAATGTCACTGTAGGCAGCTCATGCCCGCTGCTAGCCACAGCTGGCTTTGCTGGCATGCGATGATTTAGCAACGGCTGTAAGCGTCACTGTAAGTCCAGCTCCTGCATCGCTGGAGGTCCAGCCCATGCATAGTTGGCATTGCACTCCCCCGTCTTTGCCGCATGCGTGCACCCATGCTGCTGTGCATGTGCGTGCGCTGGGCGGCTTGGGCTGTGACACGTGGTATAGTCTAGGCCATCCATCTTCTTCTTATTGTAGGGGTTGCTATAAAGGTCAAATTAAGTCGATTTTTGCACCGTTAAGCTACGATCGTCGATCTGAATCCATCCGTGCGGTTGGATTTATCGTTTAAAGCTCCAAATTATGTCTCCTAGTCCCTTGGCCATTGATGTTCCTCGAACTGCATATGGTGCTATGAGACTCTGATCAAGGCAATTTTAGAGGCATTGGACTCCGATCGTCGTCTTGATTAGATTTGTACAGTTTGATCATCAATTCAAGGCTCTAAAATAGATATCCTTCCCTCCTAACCACAAAAAGGATGCAATTAACCTAAATTGTATGCAACTACTCTAAATGCAGAATGATGCATGCTGTGCAATATTTATAATGTGAAATGCAAATCTAAGCCTAGGAACATGCATGAATAGGCATTTTACCGTCAATAAAGGTGTTTACATCATACCCCCATGCCTATCTTTTGCTAGTCCCTAGCAAAATTAAACTATATGCTATGTATAAAAGAGGAACTAGGATTAGATCGCTTAGGCCTAAGTTGTTTATTAACAATAGAAAATTTCAACTGAGGTCCTAAACTATGAAAACTCAACAGTACCCAGGTGCCTGCGAGAATGTAGGCCCCTAAGTCCTCACCTTATTTGAAAAGGGAAGATACATTTTTTTTATTATTTTTCTTCTTTTTCTATTTTTTTTTTGTACTTTTTGAGTTTGACAGTTCCGGGATAACTTTTTACAGCCACCCAACCTGCCCAAGACTCGAAAGGACTCTAAGTACTAAGCCTCTTTGTAAAAAAGTGATAGACTCACAAAATGGCAGTTAAGATGGACTTCGGGTTTCTACAACCCTAGGTGACCTTGCGTAAAGGTTTATCTTTACGAACAGTAGCTTTCTCCCTACTTTTATTTATGGGGTCAACACAAGAGCGAACTGAGTGTATCTCTCCCTGATTTATTCTATTCCCCCACTTCTTCCCTAAGTGTTTTGGAAATTATTCTGCATTTTTTTTTTGTGAGCTGGGTTCTGGACAATCGGTTGATGAGCTATTACCACCGACAACTTGTCAGCCATACTCGTGCGGTGAAGTGTGATTTTATTTTATTTTTATTTTCTCCCTTTTCTATTTTTTTTCTTTTCTTTTTGAGTGTTTCTTTTTTTCTTTTTTTTCTATGTAGGTCGCTTCCCTGATCTAAGATTTACATAAAGGTAGTACAATGAAAGTGGCCTTGTAGCTGGGCTCTGTTCAACCGGCCGATGAGCTGTTACCACTGACAACTTGCCAGCCATATCACCCAAGTCGGTCCATTAGCTACCCAATTTCTGTAAAATCCACTGGAAAGTGAGTCAATGCAAATAGTGTGTAGATGCTTAGGCTTAAACTCCCCCCAAAATTAGAGGGTGAGTTGATAGTCGCATACTTATTATTCCAATTTATTAGCCAAATTAACATGAATTTTAATTGGCGAGGACTCGAGACTAAGTCCACATTCGAGTGGTCACCTGAGCTAATTAGGCCCAAAGACTTGAAGAGCCTAAGTATTTAGGTCCTCTCGTATCATTTCCTAAATTTAATAACTTCCAAATGGCAAAGTTCTCTTTTCCTAATTTCTTTCCTTTTTTATGTTTTTTCAAATTTTCAATTTTTTTTTAATTTTATGAGAAACTAAAAGAAATTCTATGGAGTTAACATAATGATTTCAGGAATTGATTATCCACCCCCCCATGCCTAAATGATGCAATTTCCTCATTGTAAAAATAAAGACATGAAAAGGGCGGAGTAAACAGAATATCACCTGAGTGTCATGAAAATCCAGTCAGCTCCGCAGAGAGGAGTGTATACACACATGCTAAGTTTAATGCCTTAGCTAGGCATGACATACATACAAAGAAGAAATTGAGAATTCACAAGTGCAGGTTAGAATCAAAATAAAAATATTGATCCTCAAACCCGCCAACAAAATATGTCCACAGACGTGGACTAGATTATGGTGCAGACCCATGACCCAGGGTCGAGTGGTTCTCTGGTTCTAGATGAAAAGCACCCAGAACCAAGGGTTGTTAAGCTTGCGAGGCTGGGCTTGTAGTTTAGTGGTGAGCAACCCACGACCAAAGTGTCGGACAACGGGTAAAGATGGTTCAATAGGTGCGGTTGTCAACTTAACATCTAGTTTAGAAAAATAATCAGCTATTCCAAGCTTGGGTAGCACATGAAAGATATCATAAGGGTCCATATAGAAGATAGGTGGTTTCAGTTCAATAGGTACCCTTAGATCCAAAATCAAAGTTCTCTCAAAATTAGCCTCCCAAATTTTTATTTCAACAAATCTATCCTACAACATCAAGTGCTCAAGCTCCAGGACATCCAAATCGCTATATACACCATCTAAAGTGCCCAAGTTCAAAAATTGCTGCTGAATCAGAATTGACTTGGGCATAATGATCTCATAAGTAAGCTCTTCGGGGTGCAGATGAGGACGGGGGTCACTGATTGAATCATCAAGATTCGGATCCTCCAAGTTAACCCCAACCGAATCTAAATTTTCAACGAATGGGCTATCAAATGGTTCATCAGATTCCTCAAGCCCATTTGTCTCACTAAAATCATTTTCCTTATGTTCAAGTGAGACTTCACCTAAAGATTCTTCACCCTCAGAGTTAAAGAATTGATGATCCTCATTTATATATGTCTCAAAATCATAATCATTTCATGATCCAAGGAGACATCATTTTCTTCGTTTCCTGACTTGGGGATCTCTGGTGAATCAATCGGTTCATCCTCAAATGGTTACTCTAGCCCAACCTGGTCATCCCCGATCTCAAAAAATGTATCCCCCCGATAGGCACCTGAGCGGGTTCAGACATTGGCTCTCCTGAAAGGGGTTCATCTTGAGAATCATCCCAATATTTGACTAGTGCAACCACAAATTTCATCCTCAACAACGATAATTTCCCAGGAAGAAACTCACCCAGGTCCCTATCCTTAACACTTTGGAGCAAATCCAATAGAGAACTATTAAGTTCATTAATCATTTTGATCATAGGCTCTAGTGTTTCAGTGCATGGTGTGGTTGAGCTTCTAAAGATTGGATGGTGTTCCTCAAGTTAGCCAACACCCTATGCTGGATCTGGTTCACCTGAACCAACTGGTTAGATTCAGGGTTGGGTGGGTTTGGGTTAAATCTAGGGGAGTCAAGATGTCGAGGTTCTTGGGTTCCTCCCTGACAGTAGGTCATCTCAGGTTGTTCAAAGAATGGTGGTGACCTATATTCAGTGGAGTACTGCGGAGGGTAGGTGTTATAATCATCATATCTTCCCTGATTGTTGATCAGGTTGGTTTAATCAACAAAGGATTGAGATCTATAGTCATTGTATCTTTGGGAAGGATAGAAATCATAGTCTTGTTGTCTAGGGTTAGGCCCTAGACACTAATGTCCGGATTCATATCCCCAATCAAAGTCATCCTGGCTAGTGGATGGGTAATTACAAGTTAAGTCGGGATAGTAATCATCCTAGGTGTAAGTGGTGGTAGGAGGATAGGATGTGAAATGTGTTAGGATGTGGAAGGGTACATGGTGAAGTAAGGAGGGAAATCAGAAGAGAAATGAGCCCTGCAATACAAAAATACAAGCCTGTCCTTAGGTTGGGTAGCCTAAAGTTCTACAGACTCTCACAATACATCCTAAGATTATGGACGATGTACTCTACTTATGTCCAGGCAATCCAACTAGTTGGAAGGAGGGACTGGGGAGAAGGTCCTTCCTTTGGCTTACGTCTCTAGTTCCTAGTGTACCCCCCAGCTGCGGTCGTTTGATGCTACTCCATTAGATAGACATCAAATTGTCTAGTATAAGCAGGTTAATCATGAGCAATCTCAATATGGATCCCGACGAGTGAACCAGTTCTTAGGGCCAACGTCTAATCAATTTTAGTTCGGCTTGGGACAATGGTGCTTTAGGAATGTGATGGGTCCTTTAGATGGGTTGTGCCCTTAATGATCCGTTAAAATGTGTGTGTGTGCACAACCAGGGTTCTCAAACAAGGTTATTTGATGATGTCTCTTTAAGGATTTAACCTTGTTTAGTAGCTTTTAGGGTTTTATTCTTAAGTTGGTTCAATCAAGGTTTAGTAGAACACTCCAAGTTTTGAAAGAACTAGTGTAAATATATTCCTTTAAAAATCAGAAATAAAGTGTGGAGTGCCTAGTTCAGTCCTAAAAGTCAACCATAAGTGGCAAGCTACTTGATGGATCAGTTTTAGATTGAGTGGTGTAGCCCAAACAGCTCAATCAATTAGCCTGTTGCACCACTTAGTTAAGGCACACAACAATGTTTAACCTATTTAGATTTCTACTCACTTATGTGTATTGAGTTGAAGTGTACCGGGCCCACAGGTCAGATCCTGGTTAAGTGGTAGAATCAAAGTGATTGTGCGCCTTATGACAAGAAGTTGTGGGTGTTAAGTGTATAGCTTGCAGTTAAATCCCACAAGAGAAGAATATTTTTTTTTATTTTTTATTTTTATATATGCAGGTGGGTGAGGAGAGTGGAGTGACAATCAAACAACCAAAATCTACCTTAGGGTTTATGCAAAGCACCTAAGTTGATTTGGGTTTGATTTATTAGGTTTCAAAATGAAAACTAAGGGTGGTGTAGGGGACACTTACAAAACACTCTACCCGCACTTTACTTCGGTCTACCTCACATGGAACTCCATGTTAGGATACCTGCAAGACAATAGATCTGAGATAAGCGGGGTTACTGTTATGTAAATGCAAAGAAGCCCAGAAAATAATAAAGTAAATTCCGTTGCCTCCCCGACCAAGACTTGAAAAGGACTCTAAGTACTAAGCATCTTGTGAAAATAGTGAAAGACTCACTTGGTGGCCATTAAAATGGACATCGGGTTTCTACGACCCTAGGTGGCCTTGCCTAAAAGTTTATCTCTTCGACTGGTAGATTTCTCCTTACTTCTTTCATTTATTGGGTCAACACAAGGGCGAACCTAATGTGTATCTCCCTTGTTTATTCTACTTGCCCGCTTCTTCCCTAAGTGTTTTGGAAATTATTATGCATTTTTTATGAGTGCTAGGTTCTAGACAACCAGTCAATGGGCAGTTATCCACGGCAACTTGCCAGCCATACTCGTGCGGTGAAGTGTGGTTTTGTATTTTTTTATTTTTTTCTCCTTTTTCTTTTTTTTACTTTTTCTTTTTGTTTGTTTTTTTTCTTTCTTTAAGCAGGTGGCTTTCCTGATCTAAGATTTACTTAAAGGTAGTACAATGAAAATGGTCCTGTGACTAAGCTCTGGACAACTAACCGATGATCTGTTACCACCGACAACTTGCCAACCATACCACCCTAGATAATTCATTCGCTACCCAATTTCCAGAGGAACCGCCGAAAAGTGAGACAGTGCAAAAGAAAAGTGTGTAGATGCTTAAGCATAAAGTCCCCATAAATCAGAGGGTGGGATGATAAGTCTCACACTTATCATCCCAATTTATTTACCAACTTAAAATAAATTTTAAATGGCAAGGAATCGAGAGTAAGTCTAGATTTTAGTGGACACCTGGGCTAATTAAGCCCGAAGACATGAAGAGTTTAAGTATTCAGATCCTATCGTATCATTTTCTAAAGTTAATCACTTCCAAATGCCTAAGTTTTCTTCACCTAATTCCTCCTATTTCTTTTTATCTTTTTGAATTTTCCAATTTTTTTTAAAGAAACTAAAGAAATTCTATGGAGTTAACAAAATGATTTCAAGATTAGGTATCCACCCCTCCATGCCTAAATGATGCAATGGCGTCATTGTAAAAATAAAGACATGAAAATGGTGGAGTAAACAAAATATCACCTGAGTGTTGTGAAAATCCGGTCAGCTCCGTAGAAAGAAGAGTGTATACACACGTGCTAAATTTAATGCCTTCAGCTAGGCATAAAATACATACAAGGAAGAAATTGAAAATTCATAAGTACGGGTCAGAATCAAAATAAAAATATTGATCCTAAAACTCGCTAGCAAAAGATGTCCACAGACATGGACCAAATTATGGTGCAGACCCATGCCCTTGGGTCAAGTGGTTCTCATGTTCTGGATGAAAATCACCCAAAACAAAAGGTTGTTGTGTTTGCAGGGCTGGGACTGCGGTTTAATGGTGTGCAACCTAAGATCAAAGTGTCAGAAAATGGGTTGATCTGATTTATTAAAATTAGGTGTCGACTTATACTGCAGCTTAGAAAAATAATCAGTAATTTTGAGCTTGGGTTGCACGTGAAAGATATCGTAAGGGTTCTAGTAAAACGTTGGTGGTTTTAGGTCAATAGGAACCCTTAGATCCAAACTTGTTTTTCACTGAAAATTAACCTCCTAAATTTTTATTTCAACAATTTTAGCTTCCAAAATCAAGGGCTCAGGCTCTGGGACCTCTAGCATACCGGTCATCCCATAAGATTTACCCAAGTCTAGAAATCGTGGCTGACTCAGAATTGATTTGGGTACAATGATTTCCAAATCAAAATCAATCCCCTTGGGGTCTGGTTAAGGAATGGGTATATTGATTGAATCTTCTAGTAAATGAGCATTCGAATCCTCCAAGTTAGCCCCAATCGAATCCAAATCTTCAATAATTGGGCTATCAAACGGTTAATCACTATTAATGGGTTGCTCTAGCCCAACCTGGTCATCCCCGGTCTCAGAAAATGTATCCCTCCAGATAGGTGCCTGAGTGGGTTCTGACATTAGCTCTCCTGAAGGGGGTTCAACTTGAGAATCATCCCAAGATTTGACTAGGGCAGCCACAAATTTCAACCTCATCGTCGACAATTTCCCAAGAAGAAACTCACCCAGGTCCCTATCCTTAACATTTTAGAGCAAATCCAATAGAGAACTATTAAGTTCATCAATCATTTTGATCATAGGCTCCAATGCTTTTGTGCATGGTGTTGGCTAGGCTTCCATAGATTGTGTAGTGTTCCACAAATTAGCCAACACCCTTTCCTGGATCTGGTTCACCTGAACCGGCTGGTTCGGTTCAGGGTTGGGTGGGTTTGGGTTAAATCTAAGGGAGACAAGATATCGAGGTTCTCAGGTCCCTCCTTGATAGTAGGTTGTTTTAGGTTGTTTAAAGGGTGGTGGTGACCTATATTTAGTGGAATACTGGGGGGTAGCTGTTATAATCATTATATCCTTCTTGATTGTAGATCAGGTTGGTTTGGTGATCAAAGGATGAAGATCTATAATCATTGTTGCTCTGGGAAGGATAATAATCATAGTCTTGTTGTCCAAGGTTAAGCCCTAGACACTGAGGTCTGTATTCATATCACCAATCAAAGTCATCTCGGCTAGTGGATGGGTAACTACAAGTCAAGTCAGAATAGTAATCATCTTGGAGATAAGTGCTGGTAGGAGGATAGGATTGGAAATGTGTGAAAGATGTGGAAGGATACATGTGGAGTAAGAGGGAAAATAGAATAGAGAAAGGTGCCCTACAATACAATCAACCAAACCTATCCTTATGTGGGTAGCCTAAAGATTTACAGACTCCCAGGACCCATCTTCAGATTGTAATTGATTTAGTCTACTTTTATCCTATCAATCCAACCAGTTAAAAGGAGAGACTGGGGAGAAGGTTCTTCCTTTGGCTTGCACCTCCAGTTCCTAGTGTACCCGCTAGCTGCGGTCATTTGATGCTACTTCCCTACATGCACATCAGATGGACCAGCAAAAGCAGATTAATCGAAAAAAAAACTCAGTCTGAGCCCCGAAGAGTGAATCAATCCTTAAGGCCAATGTCCACTCAGTTTTAATTAGGTTTGGGATGATTGTGCTCTTGGAATGTGATGGGCCCTTTAGATGGGTTGTGCCCTTAATGATCAGTTAAAATGTGTGTGCATGCACAACCAAGGTTTCCAAAGTTGGTTATTTGATAATGTGTCTTTATGGGTTTAACCTTGTTTAGTAGCTTTTAGGGTTTAATCTTAGGTATATTCAATCAAGTTTAGGAGAACACTCAAAGTTTTGCAAGCACTAGTGATGATATATTCCTTTAAAAATTAGAGAAAAAATATGGACTGCCTGGTTCAGACCTAAGAATCAACCCTAAGTGGCAAGCTACTTGATGAATTCCTTTTAATTTGAGTGGTGCGGCCCAAACAAATCAATCAATTAGCCTATTTGCACCACAATTATGGTACACAATGTCTTAGGCTAATCAGATTTCTTCTCACTTATTTTTTTAAGTTGAAGTGTACTGGGTCCACATGTTAGATGTCGATTAAGTGGTAGAATCAAAGTAGAGTGGTGAACCTTATGTCTAGAGTTGTGGGTATTAAGGTGTGTCTCTTTCAGAAAATCACACACTCACATAACACTGTTTTTATTTTTATTTTATTTATGTGGACGGTGAGGTGAGTGGAGGTGGCAAACAAATAACCAAATCTATCCTAGGGTTTATAAAAAGCACCTAAGTTGATTTGGGTTTGAATTATTAGGTTATGGAATGATAACTAAGGTGGGGGTGATGTGGGAGACACTTACAAAACCTTCATCCGCACTTTTCTCCGATCTAACCGCTTTGGCCCGCCTCAGAAGAGTACCTACAATCATAGTAAGATCAGAGAAAGAATGATATAAAAGTTTGGTAAGGTGGAAAAACACGGAAAAAAAAAAGCAAAAGAGTGTTGCCTCCCCAGCAACAACACCAAAATGATCGGACGTGTTTCTTGAGTTTGAAATCAGGGTTACAAGTAACCCGTCGTCGTAGTTGCAAAACACGAGGTCAAATAAAATTTATATAGACTCTAAAAGTGAGTCCCACATCGAACTTGAGGAGGAGAATGTTTGGTTTTATAAAAATCCACGCTTCGCTTTTATTTATTTTTGGTTTCTTTTATCTTTTACAATTTTTGGGTATTTTTAGCAAGCAAGAGATTCGGTCGACGAAAACTTTATCTACTTGCAAAAATAAGAGAGAGGGAGAAAGAGACCGAGAGAGAAACAATCATCTATTCATGAAGAATTGTTTGTTACACTATGAAAGCAGAAAATCTACACTGCGAAAGCGTAAAAAGATAGAATAAGGTGAGAGAATTCCCCCTCGATGGTTGCTTGGAGGATGACTCACTCTGATGTCACCTAGAGGAAGGTGGTGAGGAGTGGGTCGAAGGAGGATGGAGTCGAAGGATGGAGGATGGGGTAAGACGGCATCACGACGAGGATCTTCTTCCCGAAGTGTGGTGAGACGACGACCACAGGATGCTCCACGAATGGGGATGAGGGGAGGGAAAACTATTTCCTTTTCTACTCTAGAGGAGCATCCAGGCTTGGGACAAGCTTTCTCTAGAGCCTTGGAGGTGGTGAGAGGAAGAAAGGAAGAGATGGTTTGGAATGGTGGTGGGTAGGTCCTTTTATAGCGGAGGAGGAAGAACAAATATGCATCTGGGTCATTACTGATGTCCATAAACATCGCTGTAGTTGTTACTGAAGATCTGCCCTTCAAATCCTCTTGCTGGTGCATGCAGACCATTAGTGGCAGCTGTAGGCATCACTAAAGGTGCGCGTCGCTGAAGATCCACGCCCGCCACGCTGGCACCCACCCCATGGCATGAGCATCATGTGTTGTGCACTGGCATGCGCTAGGCTGCTACTGCACGTGGCTACGACTATGCGCGGTGCTCTACACGTGGCTGCGGCTGTGGGAGTCTGTTGTTGCTGGCCGACGTTGGGTGGCCAGGATGGCGCCACGTGGTGCCATCCGGGCTGTCCATTCTTGTTTCTTTTGTAGAGGGTGCCACGGTGCTCAGATCGAGATGATTCCTGTGCTACTGGATTGTGATCGTCGCTCTAGATCCATCCATACAGTCAGATTTTTCATCCAAAACCCATATGGGTGTCACATTGCCCCCTAGCCATTGATCTTCCTTCGACTTTGTACGATACTATGGTTCTTTGATCTAGACGATTTCAGAGGCGTTAGACTCTGATCGTCGTCTTAATCAAATCCGTACGGTCCAATCATCCATCCAAGGCCCTGAAATAAGTCTTCTTCTCTCCTAACCATAAAAAGGACCTAATTAAATGAAAATATATACAACTTCTCTAAATGCAAAATGATGCATGTTATGCAATATATAAAACATGAAAGGAAAATGTAAGCCTGGGAACATGCATGAATAGGCATTTTAACCTAAATAGGTGTGTCTATATCAATGCGATTATTGAAACACGTGAAATTCTATTTCTGTCTATATGGACGTTCTTATTGGACTTCAATGCTTATTTGGCCTTAAATTAATCCCTGAAAAACCCCGTGGTTACTATGCATTCATGGTATGATGTTCAAATGGTAGAATTAACCTTGTTTTAATGTTCTTCTCTCAAAACTGATATGCGTGGAATTACAGCTCTCAGGTGATTATGTAGGAGCATTTGTCAATTAATCTAACCAAACAAAACCATAAGGGGCCTTTTTTTACACTAATTAACATTCCAAAAAGCGCCTTGGATGTCTACCATGCACCTTCCAAAGATCATATTCCTACTTTTCATATTCTAGAATCTTAATTCCAAAATTTGTGATAGCCTAACCCACCTTTAGTATTTTGGCCATAAGTTTTCCATTTTAAATCTAAATTGAGTGATCCAAGTTGTATTTGAAATCTAATTTCAAGGGCTACAACTTTTCCTTTACGTACAAATTGAAATTTGGTATATAAAGTGGCCGAAAATTCCAAGCAATTTAGGAAAACACTAGAAGGCTGTTGCAACACTATATATATATCATCTCCCTTGCCTCCATAGCTACAACTTCCACCTTCTTCCAAAACCTTAACTAACTGCACAACAATCATAGGACTTAATTGACATAAATTGAGTTAGATCTTGGCATAACTTATGATTAATTGTTACATTAGTTGCATATTTTACACCTTTACTGCTTTACTTAGATATTAACAAAATAATGCCATATTTCTGTACTGATTAGTGAATAATTTGGTTTATAGGTAATAAGAAGCTCGGGAGATGGCCTTGAAGCTTGATAGAGGTTGGAGCTGGAGCAGAAGCATGGAATAAAGTCGTAAATAAGCTGAAAATAGAGATTATGAACAGGTATACTATACTACTTGTAAGAATTTAGTGTAAGAATTAAAATATGGGGAACTTAGAACATGCCTAGACCTATCCTTAGTCCTTACGATAACCCTATGCACCTTCCTAAACCTAAGCCATCCTCCTATTAGGTCATTTTAGACTAAAACAACCAAACAACCAACTTTCCAACCAACCTTTGCACGTCCAGATAATGTGTTGGATGTTTAATTTCTACGGAAACCCCAACCAAAACCCTAACTCCAATAATGTTTCCGTATTGGATGTCCAACTTTGAAGTATATGTCATCTGACATACTTCTTGGATGTCTAAAGGTCATCTCCAGCTCCTATTTTGGAATTAGAAGCTATATCTTACTTCTTTTGTCCTAGGAACCCTACCATACACCTTAGGAAACCTATGCAGAGGCACCCTAAGCCTAGTACACTGTCACTAGCCCTTCCTAAGAATCTAAATAGGTTCTCAATAAGTCTAATTGACACTGTAGAATTCAATTGAACTATGCATGTCAAATTGGTTCAGTGTGACCCAATTAAACCCTAATTTGAACTCAAGCAAGTCTAATTGAGCTCAATCAGCGTCCAATTGACTCACACACAACCTAATTGGGAATTCTTTCTCCTAATTTCACACACATTGACCCAATTAAACTTGTCATAAGTTTAATTGGATCTAACACCTTAGTAATTGGTTGTATGAACCAATTTTTAGGACCTTTACCCAAACCCAATATGTAGACCTAGTTGACTCGACCTAGGACTACCTTAGCCATCAACCTTCTCGCCACCCAACCCACCAAAGTTGGCGTCCACACACCCTGGTGCCACTGCAAGACCTAAAACCTATGTCCAACTTACTCCACATAACCACCCAACTCCCTCCACAAAAGGTGGATCTAAGATGACCTAATCTTCTCTCCACTTGATGCCACCTAAGAGACACTCCAAAGTCTTCTTCCAACAACAGCTAAAAGGCCTCCACTTCTATAAAAAGGCATCTCAAGTGGCCGCCCATCAATCTTGATATCTTGGACACCTCTACCTCCATCACTCCATCCTTAACACACCATCATCACCACCTCCATGAGCACCCTCCTCCATGTCCAAGAGTTCCTCCACCATCTCATCAAGAGGTTGGCCACCACACCTTAGCCGCCCTCCTTCCCTTCCTCCACCTCTAGCCACGTAGCCACTAAAGCCTCCCTCTGGTGCTTCGCTTTGCCATGGATTAATTGTTCTTCATGCTTTTAATTTCTTGCATCTTTTCCTGCTTAGTAGTGTAGTAATACTACCTTCCAGAGTGCAGACATATGCTCTCCATGGGTTCCATGCATGCATCCCTCTAAGTGGTGTAGACGAGCCATCATACCCAAGGTCTTACCACTCATCCTACAGTGCCGATGGCTCTGCAAGCATTCTTGGCAGGATGACCTTCTGTTTGAGTGGATCTAGTAGTTTTTATTTCCTTGTACAAGCATTCCTTTGGAGTTGGTTGTAAATGACATGATTCAGTGAAATGGAATTCTTATTATCTTTAATTGGATCATAGTATTTTTTTATGCAAATAAAAATGTTGATTTCTGAAGATATTAGTGACCTAGTGATAGATTCATTTTTTGTTGGTACGGAAGTCATGCAGGTGGAAACCCATACGTTCACATTTGTGATATTCTTGACTCACATAGGTTTTACGCATTAATAACGCAACCAGCAAATCTTATATTCACACTTTAAATGCCGAACTGCCACTTTAAGTGAGTAGAAATAGAAAAATCAAAATCTATTCGCAAAACATACCTCCATGAGATCAACTTGGACTCATCGAGTCTTGTTAGAAATATTGTTGTTTAAATCATATTTTGTGTTTGTGCTACAACTTAATTAATCAAAAGATAGATTTTATGATTCAATAAATGGTGCAATTACCGAGGAGGCAACGTGAACCTGATTCTTGAATCGTAATTTGATTTTTGACATATTTTGCTCTACTTGCTTTTTGGTGCGTAGGGAAAAGAACGTGGATTCTGTGCACACATCAAGTGCAGTTGAAGACCTTCAGGTACACACCAAAATCTTAGATTTGGGTTTTGATTCTAAATCTTAGGTTAGAAAGTTTGCTTTTGAAAAAGAACACAAAAATATCCTACGAGAAAAATTTTTATATTTCAAAAAAATAAATCTTTTGAGTTAAAGGCTTATTCTCTTTCAAAAACCTTTTGAAAAGCTTCTTTACTATTTTTGGAAACTTGACTATAAGTTTTTTTATCCATTAAAAATTATTTTACCAAATATTTACTGATCCAAAAATCTTGAAATTCAAGCTTAACGTAGATTTTCAAACTAGCTTTTCAATGCCACCTATCATTTTGAAAACATGCACTATGGAATTTTTGAAAATTTGCAAAGTACAAGGGTGTCAAACAGACTGAAATATAAACTATTTTGATTTTCAAAAATTGATTCTGAATGATAAAAAGATTTGATTGACCAAAAATCAGTAGGGTTTGAAAGCTGATAAAGTATTCTTTAATTTGCATATTTTTCCCAAATTTTTAGATCTGGTTTGATACTATTTCAAGGAGAAAAACGAGCATATGAGGTCTATCTACCTTATCCAATCCCCTATTAGTTAAAAATTGATATTAAATTACCTAAAATAGTAAAAATATCAAAAAATAATCTCTGGAAAGCTTATTTGAAAAGTAAACTACCTACCAAATTTCAAATCATTTGGCATCCATTTGTAGTTTGGAGAATGTTTTTAATCTAAATATTTGGTCTGCTACCTAAATGGCATAGAATTTGCATGAACCATCGATCCAACATTTAGAATTTTTATTCGTAGAGACTAAATTGACTAGCTTAGACTCAATTGAATCCATTGAGTAGTCAGCGAGTCGAGTCAGTTGGTTGACCACTCACCCAACCCCAACAACTTCAAGAAAGGTTAAAATTAGTAAAGCAAAATCTTAATTAACATACATTTGTTGTCTAACTACTGCTTCATCACAATTTCTTTAGGCAAACTTGGTGCTAAGTCTGCGGGGTCGTACCAAACAATCGTGTCTAAGGGGTATCAAGGACCTGAAAGTGTAAGCCAAAGGAAGAACCTTCCTCTTAGTCCCCTCATATTCACACTAGCTAGGTTAGCTTAGGAAATTGTGATTATTTTCAATCGATTTTACAACAAATTTTCTTCAGGAGTTAAAACTTTAGCGAAAAGTCTAGTCACTTAATTCTAAGGACCACATATTTTACAATGCCATTGCCTTGTTCTATCACCAGCCCCTTGTAGCTGGTAAGAGGTCACTATAACCACCCATGTGTCTTCTTTAAGAAGATCTTTCTGCTTACCTGATTTACATGGATCCATATTTTTTTTACCAACCTCAAGGGTGAACTTACTCCTCTCCTAAGCCTAATTTGATTCCCACTCCTACAGGGTAGGACACCCCTCCTCATTACCTGAGGTATGATTTCCATACTTGTATTTCTCACCCTCGAGATACACTTAGGCTGACTTCACCTCCTTGGAGCCCTACACAAATCATCACTGATGAGCTGCTAATGGACTCGCAACCACTTCTCAGATTGCAGTAAATGGTACCAAAGTTCCAGGATAAGGTTGAAATTTATCTACATGAAGTGCAAACCACTACTAATCTGGGGCAGTGAGAAGATTTGATCACAGCCCAAGAATCTCTAATGTTTGCCCTTTAAGAACAAAAATCCCTGACTAGGCTAACAAGACAAAATCCCACACTTCAAGATATTCTACTTTTACAGTATCAAGTGGAGAATTGTCCTGAGCACTTTAAGGAACTTGAAGTGGTTGTGCCTGAAATCTCTATGAAAGATTCCCTGGGTCAGATACTCGAAGTGGACAATGCCGATGACTTAAAAGGTGATTTTGAAATAGAAGCTGATTCAAGGGAAGAGACATCTGATAGGGTCATGGGACATGATTTTAGCATATCTGGAATGAAATCATTTGATAGCCACAGCTTGGAAAGTGATGAGGAAAGGGCTGGTACTCCCAAGACTGACTCTCATTATAAATACTATTACAGGTGCCTGGCAAGTGGGTGGGATTTTAATTGTGTACTAACAGGGAGTGTTAGGCCAAATCGTGCAGTGGATAGTGCTTCAATTGGTTTCCAACTGGCGATTCAAGCTCTTGGTTTAAACGAATATCGATCCTCAGGAGTTCAGTTTGCTTGGAGAAATGGCAGCACCCTTATGTCATAGATTGATAGATTTTTTGGGAATGCCACTCTTCTAGACACGTTCCAGTTGTCTACTATCTCTGGGTTGGACCGCCCCTTCTCAGACCATAGCCCCTTGGTCTGGGATAGTGGGGAACGGACACACAGGATCTTATTTCAAATTTAGATGGTCATGTTTGAGAGAACCTGGGTTCCGTGAGATGATTGAGATCTGGTGGAGGGCCAAACAGGTGGAGGGTTCAACCACTGTCAAGCTTGCCTCTAACTTGACTACTCTACGCATAATGCTGAAGGAGTATGGTGCTGTGGTGTCTCCTTTAAGGCAGCAAAGACTTCTTGAAGCTCTGAATGAAATGCAAGTATTGGATAGAAAGGAGGCAGCAGGTCCCTTATCTGATGCTGAGAGCGATGCTAGAAAATTATGACAGGATGTGGTGGCGAAGGAGGACTTGAAACAGGAGATGGATTGGAGGGAATGATCAAGACAACTTTGACTAAAGGAGGGGGATGCCAACACAAAATTTTTCCATCTCGCTGCTAGCTCTCGCAGATGGATAAACATAATTTCTTCCATACCCAAGGATGGTCAAAGATTATCTTCTATGCAGGAGATTAGATCGAAGGCTATTAAATATTATAGGGACTCTTCAGGGGCAGTTGAAAGAGGTATATGAAGGATAGCAGCGTGTGATGCTCCTAAGTCTCTGTTGAACAGGCCTCTAATCTGACGACTGCCATCTCTGAGAAAGAAACTGTGGATGTCATAAAAGACTTAAACAATGAAGGCTCTCCTGGACCTAGTGGCTTTCAGGCTTTCTTTTATAAGGAAATGTGGAGTGTGCTCGGCAATGAGGTGATGATGTTATCAAATAGTTTGAGAGAGGTAACTCTAGCTTTGATAAGATGAACAGATCCTTTCTCTTCTGCTGCCAAAGGTACAAGGTGTAGGAAAATTCTCTGATTTCAGACCAATTGCTCTTTCAAACTCCATCTACTTGGTGGTGAGCAAGATTTTGGCAAATAGATTGAGGCTTGTATTGTAGAACCTGATCCACCCTATTCAATCAGCATTTTTACCTAATAGATCTCATCAGGAATCATTTATTATGGCTGAGGAGATGGTGAGTGGGTGCATAGAAGGATATGTAAAGCCTTTATGTGGAAAGTTGATTTCCGAAAGGCTTATGACTCTATCTCTTGGCGCTATCTCTGGGAGGTGTTTAAAAGAAGAGGTTTCCCTCCTCTCTGGATTCCTTGGATGAAGTGCTGCATTACAACCACCTCCTTCTCTCGATTGATCAATGGGAAACCCTGTGGGGCTTGGATTCAACCACAGTTCGGTGTTAGGCAAGGCTGGCCATTAGTCCCATTGGTATTTAATCTTGTAGTGGACAGTTTTTCGAGAAATGCCTGCAACCTTTCTGAGGCTGGTGTTTTACGAGGATATTCATTATCCAATAGGAGAGCTATGGCACCTATATTACAAAATGCAAATGATATATTTTTTTTTGTAGAGGGGACAACCACTGAAGCTTGAGCACTGGGACACATGGTCAAGATATTTGGAGATATGTCTGGTATGATATTAAACAAGGAGAAGTCCACCTTGATATGTTTTGTCCTTAATGAGTAGGAGCAAGAAGCACTCTCTACGACATTGGGAACCCCCCGATCCAATCTGCCAATTAGGTAACTGGGGCTGCCATTGAGAAGCTTGAAACTGAGAAAGAGCGATTGGAATCTACTCTTTGACAAGATGTCCATTAAGCTGGAAGGATGGAGTAGTAAATTCTTATCAAAGGGAGGCAGGCTGATCTTATTGAACTCGATTATTACCTCTATCCTGATCTTCTTTTTTTCCCTCTTCAGAGCTCCAAAGTCTATTTGGAAATGCATGGATCTGCTGTGAAAGAAATCCTTCTGGAATGTGGCACAACATTAGGGGAGATTCATGCAACCTTTAAAATGGGAGCAACTGTGTCACCCCAAGGAAGAAGGTGGTTTGGGGATTAAAGTGCCTAAGGAATTTAATGAGGCCCTTTTGATTAAATGGGCGATTAAAATTTTTAGTGGTGAGGATAAGTTATTGACTGATTTTGTGAAGGATGGATATGGAGAGCCTAATAGTACAATAAAGAGTTTATCCCTTGTCAGACCTGCTCCTTTCTTGAGACAAGTTATTCAGGCCATTTAGAAGAACTACCACTTGATGCAGCTGGTACTTGGAGACGGTAGGAATTTTAATTTCTGGAAGGAACAGTGGTCACCGTTAGGCATCCTGAAAGAGTCCTATCCAAGAGTAAATGTAGCTATAGCTAATAGTGACAGTTCAGTAAGCAACTTCTGGTCTGAGATGTGCGGCAGTTGGAATTTGGCTGAACCTAAAACAAGTAGGGAGGGCAGTCGACTGTGGGAGGAAAGACAATTTCTAATTTTAGACCTACAGAGTTTCAGACCAAGGCCTAGTATGGAGGACACATATGCTTGGGACGACATATACGCAACCCACTGTGCATATAATAAAATTCTAATTTCTGGCAGGGATTTGGGGAGAGCTCATATTAAAAAGAAGCTTTGGTTATTGAAGATCCCTCTCAAGGTACAAATCTTTCTATGGTTGTGCAGAAAAGAATGTTTGATTACAGGGGACCAAAGACACAAGTAGATGGGGACAGCATTGCACAAATGTCACCTTTGTGGATTGCGCTTTGATAGTCTAACTCACATTTTCTCTTCATGCTTGGTCACAGGTACAATTTGGAGAAAAATCTGCCAGGAGCAACTCCCATCATGGGAAGCATTATGGTAGAATTTTCTGACGCTGGGGAAGCCACATATGCGAATGGTCGCGTCCCTTTGGTGTGCTTGGAGGGTGAGAAATGAAGGATTATTTTAGGAGAGACCAGTTTGCTGTGAGAAAATTGTAAATGAGTACTCGTCCCTCATACATAGATGGGGATGTAATTTGTAGTTCTCCTTGTTTCTTACTTCATTATTCTGAACAAAAATCCCTCTAAATTGCTATCGTAAAAGGATAGCTTTCATTTTAGTTTCAAAAAAAAAGAATGGAAGGAACAATCCTCAAGAATCCTCTTTTGATTGAACCAAGTCATGGACCTCGATTTGCACCAAAAGGCTCATGCCAACTCCGCGAATTCAGGGATTCTCTTCCATGAGATTTCAAGCTTTTCGAGCTTCCTTTCTCGCTTAGAGCATGTCCTGTGGCCTTTCAAAGGATCCCTCTCACGAGGCCTAGATCCTTAGCTCGGTTTGGCTGCATTTCTTCACAAAATCCCACTCTCTAGCCTCCTTTGCCACAGCTCCGGCAACATCCATCCCTCTAGCTTGCTCACCTTTTGCCACATAACATAGGCAGTGGGATCATCTTCATCTATTTCTTCCGCTCCTCGACGAACAAATCAGGAGCTCCCTGAACCCCTTCTTCCTTTGTACTCTATCACCGGAAGAATTCTCTACTCCGAAATCAGCTAATCAAAGTTGGCACCATCTCTTGTCTTTCCTCCATTAGTTTAGGTCCCTTACCTTCCTCCCTCTCTCTACTTCATTTCCCTCTCTTTAGAAATTAGATTCGACTACCAGTTTGCCCTCAAATCCATTGTCTTCCTCCACTCAGGCCAAGCCTCCAACAAGGTCGTCCACACTCCATAGTCCGCCAAACTCCATGAGACCACCCCCAAAACCTTCGTCATGCTTCCACCAACAAAACCCTCTATTTATTCCACATTTCACCCACTCAAACACCTTTGCCCAACTCACCCTCCACCACACACCATCTCCAACCATGGCCACCCACTACATGCTTCATTTCAATGCATAAGACCCATCATTACATGCACCATGCACCGTCGATGCTTACAAATGTTTTAACTTGGGCATTTAGCCCATATTTCACCTCACAGGTTCTCTCCGTAGCCCCACTATCGTCGCCATCATCTCCGGTGCCGACATGCGTCGTTCGACCATCTCCGGCTTCGCCTCGATCTCCATAAGGTGTGGGTTAATACCATGAAGTTGTCTGGGCCTTCAATTGGCCAAGATAGTAGCGACAAGATCTTTCCTTCAGTCTTATCCGCAGCTGCTTCACGAGGGAAGGGACGTGGGAAAGTCCCACATCAGTAGTTGATGAAGCATTTACAGTGTATATCAGTAATTCATGACATAGCTTTCATGCCCAAGTCACAAGAGGTTTAGTCCCTTACTCACATGCTGTTGTGAAGAGTGCATGATTTGTTAAAACTAGGGTATAAGTCATTGCAACATGCATTTTCAAAATCGCTTTTAAAATTTGTAAAACCTAGATAGTGTGGTATCTAGGGTCGTCCAGGGAGGTAGAAATACAATTTTATTGATCTTGCTTAACAAAGTGGAAATAAACTTTCTTTTTTGGAATTTTCAATATAAGATTCTTTTCCTATTTTGAAGTAACAGGCAAATACGCTATTGAAAGTGGGAAAACGAATACACCTAAATTGCTAATCGTAATACTAAAGTGACAAGCTAGTAGTCTCTCTAAACTCACCCTAGACACATGGAGGCCTAGGGTAATTAGAGAGAGAGTGAAAAGTGCTAGAAACCACAAGGAAAGATGCAACACAATTGAAGAAAGTCAACTTTAATTAAGGAGAAATTATTTTGCAAAGTAAAAGTAGGGGAATGCTTCTACTCTAACAAATGAAAATAAAAGAAAATAAAAATCCTCCAGTGATGATGTTGGTGAGGAAAGAGAGAGAGGCTTCTTCCTCCAAGCTCAACTGCTCCTGGGCTTGAAAAGAAGTTCTCCTTCTTGTCCTTCCTTGAATAGCTCCTCCAAAATGGTGTCCTCCTTGGCAAGCCCTAGGGCGGCATGCCTATGCTCCTCCAAAGGTGGATGATCTCCACCAACAAATCTCCTAGGGTGGCATGTAACACCCTCAAGACCTCCTCCTAAGGTCTTACTTGCCTGGCTGCTCCTCTAGCTGGTGATGGCACAATAGAGAAGGGAAGAGGGGAAGGCACCAAGGGGATAGAGTGTCCCCTTACTCTTCTTCTTCTTCTTCTTCTCTTGGTCGTGAGTATGGTGGAATTACAGTAGAGAATATCAAGCCAAAAGAGTAAATTATGGTAGTGGTTAAGAGTTGTACATATCGGACTTATGAAGGGAGAGGTTGGCATGGACACAAGTAGGGCCAGGATGGGTTAAAAGGGTAGTTATGGATGGTTAAAGGGATCCAATGGAGGGGGTCAATTGGAGCTACCTAAGGGGATTCTATGGGGATGGTTGGAGTGGCTAAGGTGTGTTTCGAGTTGGTGCCAACCATGGAAGGGTGTCATGGTTTGGCACCAACTAAAGGGGGTTTTAGAACGGGGGTAGGTGGATGGTAGTGATGGCTTGTAGGGGTAGATGTGTGGTGGTGATGGAGGGAAAAGTTGCACCACTTTTATCATGCCCTTTGGTGGTGATAGTTGGTTGAAAGGTGGTGAGTTGGTTGGCGCTAAAAAGGTGTTTTTGCCGTAGGTGCTAGGTGGACTAGGTTTTGGTCTCCTTTTAGTGAAGCTAGCTAGGTAGGTTAGGTGGCCATGTAGTTGGAGCTCGCTTTGACCTTAGCTAAGCTAGATTAACTAGTATGTCAGTAGAGGAGGTATGCTGAAGGTAGGGTTTAGGGAAGAGGAGCTGAGGACGGAATGTCTAGAGCTGAACTAGAACTAGTAGTTGCTGAAGGGAGTTGTAGGGAGCTAATTTCGCTATCCTAGCTTGCTAGTTCTTTGCTAGCTGCTAAGCCAAACTAAAGTGAGCTAGCTTCTGCTAAAATATGCTAAGGTGAGCCGGTTCTGATCTTCCCGGGAAGGACTTAGCAAGCTGGAATAGCTAAGGTAGCTTTGCTCAACTAGGTTGAGTTAGGTGTAGTCCCCAAGAGTTGGACTTGAGTTGGCCTGAGCTATATGAAGTCATTTTCAGCTGACTTGAGTTGCATGGAGCTAGAAGTAGTTGGACCTAAGCTATGGTGCACTCCAGTCAACTTAGTTGAACCCGATAGAGCTCTCAATGAACTTAATGGAGCTAAGGTGAGCTAGACTCAACTAAGTTTAGCAAGGTCTGAGCTAACTTACTCTAGGGTGAGCTAATATGAGCTGCCTTGGGCTACCATTCTGCTAAGATGAGTTGAATGGAGCTTAATGGAGCTAACCCTAACTCAAGTGAGCTAGTATCCAGCAATGATGAGCTGGATTTGTCTGTGTCTCTGCTGGAATGTGCTTCCCCTTCACGAGTTTCCTTCATGAGTGCTAGGGTATTATGGATCTTTCTATCTGTTTGTCCCTAACACTCAAACAAATGTATTAAAATTGCAACAAAATATGCAATGCATGCCTAACCTAACTAATGCCTAAATTTAGCCCAAAAATTCATTTGCGAAGTTAAAATCCTAAGATCTAGGTTTATTTTAGGGCATAAGAATGATGATAAACTGACATTTATCACAGCTCCATGCTTATATTTTGTTTATCTCTTAACAAAACAAATTTTTACAAAATGGAACTTTTAGGAAAACTAAATTTTTCAACTTTTTTGAGGAGAAATAGATCACGGGACCTTGATTGGTTAAAGCACAGGTGGTATGGGATTTGTTAAAGATAAACATCGGGATTTATTTTCGAATCCAAAAAATTAGATGAATCGAAATCAATATATCCTACAAAAATTCACAACCCTTTGTTAATTCAAATGAATTGAAATTTTTCTAGTTAGGATTTTTCCTGCTTTTGAATCTGATTTGCAACTTGCAATAACCTTTGAACCTTGTGTCTATGCTTGTGAAAGCCAACATTTATATGGTCGTGTTTTTGGCTTAAAACTTTTTTTGTTGTCTCCCCCATGTTTATTTTTAGCTTAGTCGTACAACAGATATATCGTAATCATCATTCCTGTTACCAATCCTCGAGGGGGCTCTGGTGCCAGTACTTTGGGATAGTAATATCCATGACACCACCCAGGAGCTCATAACCCTAAAACACAATGCGGTGTAAAGGGGTGCTCTAAGAAAACTCAAGCTCTTACCCCAACACAATGAGTAGAGCACCATCCAAAGACAGTTGAGTTGCAAAAATGCACCTTAGTGTTCCATCTAAAGATACGAAATATAGATAAAGAGCAGCGTCGAGGTGGCAACATGTTGACATCACATCCTCAAAGGAGTCATTTTCCTCCTTCACGGCGGTGGGAACTCAAACCAATGATCTGCTTCGGACTTTCACTATGGCTAAACAAAGGGTTTTTCTAATTTCTAATTATTTTTAGGTGTTGGCTTGTGTGTGAATTTTGACACAAGAAATTTTAAACAAGACACAAATTTTTGGATTAGAAACTAAGCTGGACACTTTTCATGTTACAAAGGAGTGTCTAGTCACTTGAACTATCATGAGTTCAAGTGAAATTTTAGAGAAGCATATTTGATCTAGTCTTTAAGTAGACCCTGAAATTCTAATAATCCGATCTGTATCCTTATCCCTAGTTTGTTAAAGATTCAATCCCATTTTACCAAAAGTGAATGTTCAACCTTAGTTCAGATTTCAAAATTTCTTCAATATGTTTTCAACATTTTTATTTTTTTAGATATGCAAGTAGACAATAAATCAACAAAATTGCATGTTTTTGGATTTTGAAAATCATGATTTGATTGTCAAAATTTAAAAACAACCCCCCATGCTTAAGATGTGGCAAGTCATCATGCAATTAGAAGGGAAAGGGGATTACCTTGGTGATGGTGGTCAAAATAAGGGTAATCAAAACCTTTGAAGAAACGAAAAAGAGAGAGAAGCAGGAAAAAAATGATGGGTTAGCTCCCATCAAGTGTTATCTTTTACACTATTCAGCTGAGCGTGAAGTGCATCAGCGATCATTAGTCAGTAAGTCAATTAAATCATGTGTGTCAAGAGGAAGATTTGAAGAATTATTGAGATATGGCTTTAATCGTTGACCATTGACTTGAAAAGTATTGTTTGTTTTAGGATCAAGAAGATAAACAATGCCATAGGGATATGTTTTGAGGACAATAAAAGGGTCGATCCAATTGGATTTTAATTTTCTAGGAAAAATACGTATTCGTGCATCAAAAAGCCAAACGCATTGATTGACGAAAATATGTTTCTGAATGTTATATTTATCATGTAACTTCTTTGTTTGATCTTTATAAATCTGTGCATTTTCATAAGAGAAATTATGTAATTCTTCCAATTCAGTTAATTGCATTTTTTTGTGGGTGCCAACTTCAAAAAAATCAATATTTAATTATTTTATTGCACAGAAAGTCCGATGTTCAAGTTCTACTGGAAGATGGGATGCCTTTCCACAAATTAGACAAAAAGGAGACATGCCTAACAAAGATTTGAAAGTGGTACGGTAGTCCCATTAAGCATCATCCAATTTATTGGACCAATCTTTGCAATCATGCCTGACCGTGTTTTGTAAAATATTTTTTATCTCCTTATTAGAAACTTTTGCTTGGCCATTTGTTTGGGGGTGGTAATGAGTGCAAATTTTATGATTAACCCCATACTTAAAAAAAAGGTGACAGAATTGAAGTGAGTGAAATGCGATCCTCTGTCACTGATGATGGCCTTAGTAATTCGAATCTTGAAAAAATGTTTTTCTTGATAAATTTGACAACCACTCTGTGATCATTAGTGTGAGTGGGTATTGCTTCTATCCACTTTGATACATTGTTGACTGCGACTAGTATATACAAATGCCCACAAGAGTTGGTGAACAGTCCCATGAAGTCGATGCCTCATACATCAAAAATTTCAACCTCTAGGATTGGACTACGGGCATCATATCCTTCTGAGTCATGTTGCTGATGCTTTGTCAACACACACAAGACTGAACAAAGTTATCAGCATCTTTGTACAAGCTGGGCCAAAAGAATCAAGATTTGAGGATCTTCGCTGCAGTTTTCTTGCCCGAGAAATGTCTGCCATAATCCATGGAATGACAATGTGTTAGCATGTCATGAATTTCTAAATCGGGGACACATCGTCAAATGACTTGATTTGAACAAATGCAGAAAAGGTCATGCTCCTCCCAAAAATAATATTTAATTCCAGCAAAGAACTTATCCCTTTTGGTTTTTGGCCAATCAAAGGATATTTGTTCCATTGCTAAGTAGTTTGCAATAGGTGCAAACAAAGGGAGGGTATTGGCAGCTAAGATAGTCTCATTAGGGAAATTATCAACGGGGGTCAACATATCATTCATCATAAGATGAGGGAGATGATTGACCACTACATTTTGCGATCCCACCTTATCCTTGATTTTTAGGTCAAATTTGTGGAGCAATAAAATCCAATGGATAAGCTGGGGTTTCTCATCCCTCTTGTTCAGTAGATATTTAAGTGCTGAGTGGTCGGTATATAATATGACATGTGACCCCATCATTAATTCAAAGGGACAATTAGAATTAGGTCCCTGCAAAATGGGTGCCTCTGTGATAGTTTTTTTCAGTTGATTAAAACTCTCCAAGCATTGGGCATTGAAGTGAAAAGGTTGGTCTTTAGTAAGTAAATGACTTAAGTGCTTGGAGATTTGGGAAAATTTCTTAATGAAACAGCATTAGAAGCCCACATGCCCCAAAAAAGATCTTATCTGTTGTACAAAAGTTGGTGGTGGGAGCTTAGAGATAGCATCGATTTTTGCTCGATCTACCGCAATTCTTCTTTCGGAAATGACATGACCTAAGACATTGCCTTCCTGGACCATGAAATGACCTTTTTCCCAAGTAAGGACATGGTTAACTTCCATGCATTTTTGGAGAGTTCTTTCAAGATTTCCAAGACAAAGATCAAAAGAATCTCCAAATACAGAGTAGTCATCCATAAAGACTTCAGACATTCACCTACCAGGTCTGAAAAAATTACAAGCATACACCTTTGAAAAGTCGCAGGTGCATTGCAAAGACGGAAAGGCATTCTTCGGAAAGCAAAGGTTCTGAAGGGGCAAGTGAATGTGGTTTTGTCTTGATACTCAGGATGGACCGCAACTTGATTATAGCTAGAATAACCGTCAAGAAAATAGTAGTAATCACGTCTAACTAACCACTCCAAGATTTGATCAATGGAAGGGAGTGGGAAATGGTCCTTCTTGGTGGCGGTGTTTAATTCCCTGTAATCAATGCACACAGACCAAGAAGAAGTGGTCCAAGTGGCTATATTTTCCCCATGTTCATTACTGAGAACTGTTAGTCTAGCTTTCGTAGGAACTACTTGTGTTGGACTAACCTAGGAGCTGTTAGAAATGGGGTAGATGGCATCAGCATCAAGACACTTTATTATCTCCTTTTTTACCACCTCCTACATATTAGGGTTCAAGTGCCTTTGTGGTTGGCAGGAGGGGTGAGAATCATCCTCAAGATAAATTCGGTGGGTGTAATTGGACGGATTAATACACTAAAAATTAGAAAGGGTCCAGCCAATAGCTTTTCTATTTTTCCTTAAGACCTGGAGAAGTTTTTCCGCTTGTGCTGAAGAAAGTTCAGAATTGATAATTAGGGGCATGGTCCAGTTTGGACCAAGGGAAACATATTTAAGGTAGTCGAGCAAGGGTTTCAATTCCTGTTGAGGGCTCGGCTCTAAAATGATTTCTGCTTGTGGAGTAAGGGGTGAAGTGAGGGAGAGAGTTAAATGAAGAGTCAGAGGAAGAAGATGTGGTTAGGGTAGGAGGGTGAGGTAAATCAGATTGTTTAGGAACCATGTGAATTTCATAACAGGAACCCAGGTGTGAAACCTGCATTGTTAACTCCACTAAATTTTCAATTTCTGAATCTAAGTCATCAAAGAAATCTA
Organism: Thalassia testudinum; assembly: GCA_037157565.1. Taxonomy (NCBI): domain Eukaryota; kingdom Viridiplantae; phylum Streptophyta; class Magnoliopsida; order Alismatales; family Hydrocharitaceae; genus Thalassia; species Thalassia testudinum. Next base: position 17,688,432 of record JAZHRO010000063.1, read on the forward strand.
GTTCTTGGAAATGCCTAGAAGCTTGAAAAATATGTAGGGTATTAGATTCACCACTACACAAGATCTTCATCATTCTAGAATCATAATGAATATTGGCTTTGGCGGTGGCTAAAAATGGTCTTCCAAGAAATATAGGGGCATTCTTCAAAGCATCCAGTACCTCTATGTCCAAGGCAAAAAGGTCTACTGCAAATAGATAATTTTTGACCAAGACAATTACATCCTCAACAATCCCCTTGAGTTTAATTATAGCTAGGTTTGCTAGTTGAAGTGTTACCTCGATAAGCTTTAATTCACCAATCTTGAATTCCTCAAAAACAATAGTGGGGATAAGATTAATTGAGGCACTGAGATCAAATAGGGCATGATCAAATGAAGTGTCATTAATGACAACTTGAATTAGGGGGCCGGCTGGATCTTCTCCTTTTAGAGGCAGTTTGCTCTGCACAACTAAGCTTACAATCTCTGGAAGGATCACCTTTCCTAGGTTTCTAGGCTGCTTTTTGGGGTACACAAATCTTTTACAATTTTGGCATAGGCAGGAATGTATTTTATGGCATCTAGGACAAGGATATTTATTTCTACTTGCCCAAAAAGATCCCTCAATTCCTTATTAGCGGGCCTGGATTTCCATTTTCTATTTTGTGAAGAGTGAAGGGCTTGTGGAAAAGGTGCTAGATGTACCTATTGTGCATTTTTGGGTTCCTGAATGGGATTAGAAGAAGAGGGAGAAGAGCTAATCTGCTTTTCATTGATGTGGGTTTCTTGAGCAGGAAAGGGATCATGAGTGGTTTTCCCATTCCTCAGAGTTATTGCATTTGTAGTATGGTTGTTTTTGGGAGGACCGGGGGCCCGATTTTGACTAAAACCTGGCAGGTGCTGTGGTGCTGGGTAGATAGGTTGACTGATATATCCAACTTGATACTGATTCCATTGATTGTTAGGATTGGGCATGAGTTGGGATGGCAGATTGCCAATAGATCTATGATCAGGAGTAACCTTAACTTGATGTTGGAAGTTAGTTATCATGCAGGTTACTTTCGTCATTTGATTCTGCATACCTTGCAGAGTCTTCATGACCTAGGTGTTGATATCATCCTGGGATGGCCCAGGTTGATATGAGTTTTGCTCATAATTCCCAAATTGAGTTTGTTTAGGAAATGGAACCTGATTTGGGGCTTTTGAAGAGGAATTTGAGTTGGTGCTCCAGTTTTGATTGTAAGTATTGGAGCGATTTCTACATTGCTTCTGGAGAGTAGAAATGTTTTCAGTGGTGGGGTCAGGAAGATTTTGATTCATATGATCAAAAGTCCCAATCAACAGATCTTGTGAGTAATTAGAAAATTGCTGCCTAGTAGGGGTAGCATTGATATTGTGTAGATTTTCTCTTTTGAGAAGGTGAGGGGAGTTAGGATAAGGAGTTGGTTTTTAGGTGAGCTTTTCTTCCATTTTTTTTTGGTTGATTTGCATCTAATCCATTTGTGGAGCTATCATGTCTAGATAATCTTGAGTGACTATAACAGATGCAGATTTGGAGTCAATTTTATTGACTCCATGTCTGGGGTTGTTGGTTCTATCAAAAGTGTCCACTGAAATGAGTTTTCACTCAATTCTTCAAAAAGGAGGTAGGCACTTTCAACATCTTTTTTAAGGAAATTACCCCGACATGAAGCATCCACGAATCCTTTTAATTAATCTTCTAATCCTTGATAGAAGATCTACACTAGCTGCCATCGCGGAATTTCACGGCGGGGGCAACTTCTAAGAAGTTCTTGAAATCTCCTCCAAGACTCATGTAGAGGTTCACCAGATTTTTATTAAAAGGTCCTTATTGATCGGCGTAAAGAATTTATACAACCTATCGGAAAGTACTTTTTAATAAAAGTACTTTTTAATTGCGGCAAGGTGGTGATAGGACGCCTGATCATTCTAAACCAAGAGAGAGGAAAAAGTCTCATGAGCCATACCCCTTCCGACACATTGCGGGAACGGGTTGTTTAAGCGAGGATAGTTAGCTCCTCGAGATGGCAAAAGGGGTCCTCTCTTGGAAGACCATGGAAATGTTTACTTTGGTTTAGGATGGCAGGTTTACTCTCAAAATCCCCTTGGGGTATAACCACTCTAGGTCTCTTTTCATAGTTAGAAGGATCATAAAATCCTTAAGCAGCACTAGAGGTTCCCCGAGTGGCTGACTTGGTCTCTGATTGGCTAGGTTCGTGATAGTCTTAGCCAATTGTTGTTGGATTTTTTGGTGTTGTACCAATTGGTCGACCATAGGAGAAAAGGGGTTTGAATTTGGATTGAAAGAGCCACCTAGCCATTCAAGTTTTTGTGGTAGCTCCAATGAGGGAGGTTAGGGATGGTGAAGTCAGCTTGTGGGTCTGGTGACGGGTTAGTGGCGGGTTGGGATGTGGAAGCAGAATTTGTTGAATTGCTCTCCATATTAAAAATAGAGGAAGAAGAAGAAAACAATGATCTTTTGGTGTGGGGGCAAAATCAAATGGTCCCTCAAGATGTGGGTTCTGGGACCTTCACCTGTGCATTCACTTAATGGAAGAATAGGAGGGGAAGAGGAGGGAGAGAGATGAGAGAAAGTGTGCAAGTCAAGTAATCAGGCCTAATCTATCCTAAGGTTGACTCCTTAATGCAACATATAACTTGGGAACACAATTGGGAAGAAATTAATAAGAGAACCTAGTTCCTTAAGAGTACTTGGCTAGACTAAAAGAGGTGGATTGGGCCCAAGCATTTCCTGGGAAAATCACAAGGGGCTTATGTAAACCCACACCTATTGTTTGACTTCCCTCTAAGTTTGTTGCCACGTATTTCAAAAGGAATTATGAGTGCTTAATAACTCTTAGATATTGGATATCAAGCCTAAGTTTTTGTGAAGTCCTTAAGTGGTCAAATGACTACTTGTTTTAATTTAGGCTTGGGCGTTTAATTATGCATGGGAATGTGGACGGCCTTGATTGGGGTAATGCCCAATTATTTCAATTTTTTTGTAGTGTGTGCAAAGATTGGAAAGAGTGATTCCAATATAAATCAAATTATCACACAAAAATTTTTTCTTTCTATTTTTAGGATTTGATTTAGCATTGTGTCTTTTAGCATTTTCTTTTTATGTTACCAAACAAGTTTAAAATCAACAAACAAAAATGAAATCAAGTTGTATTGGTGAATGTAGATTTCCTTTTGAAATGTGCATCTCTAAAGTTGGAAAGAAACCCTAATTGAATTGATCCCTAGGCAGAAATGTTACTACCAATGAATTGACTCAGGCTTTTCTTTTTAAGTAGTGGTCCAAGCAATGCAAGAAACACCACTACTGGAAGGAAAATCAAACAAGGATTCCAGAAAATAATTTCTTGTGATTTTAGGAATTTCTTTGATACTTTTTAAAGATTTTTCTTTGTGTTGGTGTCAAAGTCCAGAAATGATACCATGGGTATTTTGGACTTTTTAGTACCACTATCGGCCACCAAAAATTTTTGTGATTTTATATGATGTGTAGAATTCCATAAGGATTCTAGAAAGCTAAATTTAAAGAAATTGGATAAGTAGAAAAAATCCTAAAATTTGTGGATAGTAGCAAAATACTGAAATTAGAGGAGATGACCCGCACGTTGTCCACGAATGTTTAAAAATTTTATGCAACTCCAATTCCTCTGAAATTTAGAATGGATGTTTCTAACTTGATTTGGAATCTTTAGGTGAAACTTCAAGATTTTAGGAGGTTTTTGTAGAGTGGTGTTAAATTATGCAAACAAGCAACCAATGAAGTTTTAAGGACACCACACTGCTTAATTTAATTGTTTAAGATCGTGAAAGGTTGGTTTAGTATTTTTTGGTAGTTTTTAAATATTAGTGTGACAAGGAAAGAAGGACCAACCTGAAATCCGTTGAAAAAAAGGAACATCAAGCTCTCTCTTTCAGAATCCCACTTTCTTCATGCAATACCTACACATGCGAGAGAGAAGAGAGAGAAGGGGATGTGATCCTCATATCAAGGAAGAAAATTTCTAAATGCAAAGCCATGCCTCCATGGCAACGACACCAAAAAGTGATGCAAAGAATGCCTGATTTGTTAAAACTAGCATTTAAGTCGTTGCAAAATGCAATTTCGCAATCGCTTACAAAGTTTGTAAAACCTAGATAGTGGGGTACCTAGGGTCATCCAAGGAGGTGAAAATGCCATTTTAATAATCTTGCTTAACAAATAGGAAATCAACTTTTTTTAGGAATTTTGAATATAAGATTTTTTTTGTATTTTGAAGTAAAGGGCAAATATGCATGTAGTTGAAAGTGGGAAAACGAATACACCTAAATTGCTAGTCCTAATACTAAGTTGACAAGCTAGTACTCGCTCTAAACTCACCAGAGACACGTGGAGGCCTAAGGTAATTAGGGGGAGAGTGAAAATTGCTAGAAACCACAAGGAAAGATGCAACACAATTGGAGAAAGGCAACTTTAATTAAGGAGAAAATTTATTTTCCAAAGTAAAAGAAGAGGAATGCTTCTACTCTAAGAAATGAAAATAAAAGAAAACATAAATCCTCCTATGATGATGTTGGTGAAGAAGATGGAGAGGCTTCCTGCTCCAAGCTCAATTGCTCCTAGGATTAAAAACAAGTTCTCCTTCTTCTCGATCCTTGAATAGCTCCTCCAAAATGGTGTCCTCTTTGGCAAGCCCTAGGGGCGTGTGCCGTTGCTCCTCCAAAGGCGGGTGATCTCCACCAACAAATCTCCTCCTAGGGTGGCATGTACCACCATCAAAACCTCCTCCTAAGGTCTTCCTTGCTTGGTTGCTCCGCCGACTGGTGGTGGCATAGGAGAGAAGGGAAGAGGGGAAGGCACTAAGGGGGCAGAGTGTCCCCTTAATCCTCTTCTTCTTACCTTGTCCATTAGTATGGTGAAATGAAGGTAGAGAATATCAGGGCAAAGGATGAAATTATGGTGGTGGTTAAGGGGGTATATATAGGACTTATGAACGGAGAGGTTGGAATGGAGACATGTAAGGCTAGTATGGGTTGAAAGGGTAGTTGTGGTGGTTAAAGGGATCCAATGGAAGAGGTTAGTTGGCACCACCTAAGGGGATGCTTATGAGAGCCACATCATGAGCCATAACTAGCTCATTTTGACATAATAAAGAGAATAGAAACTCCTACATAACCTGGAAGAGGGCTTAATTGAAGGAAAAAGTGTTCTGAGAAGAAAACATGAAATAAAGGTTAAAACTACAATTTAACCATTGTAGTACATAAACAGGATTTCTCAAAGGCAAAACATAGGTCAAATGGTCTGAATAAGATAAAAGGTGTGTTGATTCAATCAAAAATGTGTTTATGTGCAAACCAGGAATTAAATGACATCTGGTAACCCTAAAATAGACCTGCTTAATTCAACAAGGTTCCGATCAGGATAAAAACCAATTAAACCATCTAAAAATCCTGTAAAAATATCCCCTAGGGTTTAGAACATTCAATTTAGCCTTTGGAACCTAGTTTGACCTAGATTATGGTCCTAGCTCATCAATTGACCTAATTTGGGTTTTTACGCAAAATGTTCAGTCAAACGTGGTCAAACATAAAATCCAACTTCACCATTGCATTCCTTAGGTCCAAATTAGGTTTGTACCAAAATTTAGACCTAAGGGGAGGTCATCTTGACCTACTTTGCAATTTAGTACACCTAATCACATTTTGGTCCCTATCTTTTGAAAGACATTGCATACACCCCCCTAACTTACTCGCCACTCTTACAAGCAGGTCCATCCGTCATTATTGGGGAGAGATCCTACTCCAGCGAGGAATAGAGAGGGAATACACTCTGATTCCTCAGAGATCTCCAAGATTTGGAAGGGAGATTCTGTAAGGAATTCCCTTCCATCTGAAATCAATCCTGATCCTTGATTTGCCCCCAATCTCATGTGCGAACACACGAAAGATTTGGGTATCTAACTACCTTCCATCTCTGGTGAGATGTCGGTGGAAGAAGGCTTGCCCTCCACACACCAGAAGCTCGGCCAGCACCAACAAATTAACCCCCAACTCCGACCGCACCTCCTCATCTTGACTTAGCCGGGATTCCACCTCAAATTCCTCTTCTTCTTCTCCGGTCAAGGGGTCCAACGAGCTCCGACGAGCCCCCCTCCTCTTCCTCGTCGCTCTACCACAAAACCAATGGCAGGGCCATCCTCATCCTCCTCCGCGTCATGCAACACCCGCACAAGCTACCCTAGCCCCGTCGTTGCCACCGTCTTCCTCCACTGGACGCTTTCTTCTCCAGTGACAGCAGGTACTGCCGGCCGCCTTCTTGTCCCCTTCCTCCCTTTAGTTAGGTTAAAACTATTCTTCTCTATCCCCTCTTTCATTTCCTGTATTTTATTTCACCAAACGCCCCTCGACCGCCGCTCTTCACCACCATCTTCTTCATCTTCGGCCACCCTCCAGCGAGATGCTCCCATCACTCCACAGCCCCACACGTCTCGCCGACCATCGTATAACCTCCGCCTCACCTCACTGAACATCATCCACCCATCCATAGACCCTCTACGCCTCCACAACTACCCCACGATCAAACCCATCCGTCCGGCCACAGGGCGACCAAATCACGCACGCCTAGGCCGCCTCGTGGCATGCCACCTAGCTCCTCACCTTCATCGTGACACGGCGAAGGTGCTCCTGTGGTCTGATTAAGCCTCAATTCTCTTTTTGTGTCAGGCAGGTATCACGATCCAGCCGCCATTAGCTGTAACTCGAGGAAGCTGCTTGCTTGCTCTAGGCTTTAATTCTTCAGGGCTCCAGATCCAGCTAACTCGGGGAGGCATCGTGAAGACATCTGTCCCAGCAAGTGACGCCGCAAAGTCTGCAGTTGTGGCAATTGGACGACAGACTCCTGCAGGCACGCATGAAATAGAGGTGGAACAATAGTCCCACCTCGGTAAGCTGTGAAGTACTGGAGTGATTTATATTGATTTTGTGTTATTGGTTTGTTGCCTTCGAAAGCACATGGGGTGAGGTTGCTCACCTATACTCACCACCTCGTCCGTGATCTCACCACATAGATCTGGCGACTCGACCCGACACCATCCTGAGCACTCCTCGTGCACCACATCACATCGGTGCACCTGGACCAAGGCACGCGACCCGACCCGTTTACCCGGCTCTGGGAGAGTGTGCTGTAGAGTGATATACAGAGAGAGAGAGAGAGTCACGGGTATGGGTAGAGGGATAGGTTTTGCTCCTCTTTGGTTTGTGCAGGGAAAGAAGAAGGGAGAAGAGAAGCTAACACTTAGCCGCTATAAGAGAAGGAGAAGAAGCAAATGGAAGGAAGCCTTCATAGAGGAAAAAGAGAAGGAAAAGGAGAAGAGGAACTGAAGAAGAAAGAAGAAATAAAGAAAGGTAAAGACAAGTAGAAGAAGAAGAGAAGCTGAAGACAAGGGAAACAGAACCAAGAAAGGAAGAAGAATAGAAAGCAGAGCCAAAGAGAAGAAGACCCATAGAAGATAAAGAAGGAGAAAGAAGCAAGGCAACTGCAGAAAAGAAAGAAGAAGCACAAAGAAGAGAGGAAAAATCAGAAGTAAGAAGAAGAAGAACAAGAGAGGAGAAAGCATATTTTTTAAACGTCTGATCCCATGATCAAACATCCAAATTCTTTCTTTTTATCTCAATTAATTTTCAAACTGATGCATTTATATATTTTGAATTAAGTTTTGAGTAATTAAGTGTTCAATTACATTCTTGAGATTAGTAATAAATTCCAATTGCTCCCTGTGTTCGACCTCGGATACTTAGGTTTTCGAGTAATAAACTTTTACTTGTTGACAACACTTGATAACCTATACTCCGACATAACTAACTGTTAAAGCACGATCGAGACGCCGCCAACAGATGCTATGGGGGTGGTTATGCTGGCTAAGGGGTGTTTAGAGTTCGTGCCAACCATGGAAGGGTGTTACGATTCGATGCCAACTAAAGGTGCTTCTAGAATAGGGGTAGATGGTTGGAGGTGATGTCTTGTAGGGGTAGGTGTATCGTGGTGATGGAGGAGGTTTTTTGAGGGAGAAGTGGCGCCACTTTTGCGGGGCCCTTTCATGGTGGTAGTGGGTTGAAAGGGGGTGAGTAGGCTGGCGCCAAAAAGAGGTTTTAGGAGTAGGAGCTAGGTGGACTAGGTTTTGGTCTCTTTTCGGTGAAGTTACGAGGTAGGTTGGGTGGCCATGAAGGTGGAGCTTGCTTTGACCTTAGCTAAGCTGGCTAAGCTAGCTTAAGTAGTATGTAAGTAGAGGAGGAGGTATGCTGGATGTTGGGCTTAGGGAAGAGGAGTTGTGAGAGGAATGTTTAGAGCTGATGGAGCTGGTAGCTGCTGAAGGGAGTTGTAGGGACTACTTTAGCTGGCTTAGCTTGCTAATTCTTTGCTAGCTACTAAGCCAAGCTAAAGTGATCTAGCTTCTGCTAAAATATGTTGAGGTGAATTGGTTCTGATCTTCCCGGGGAGGACCAAGCTGGCTAGAGTTGCTAAGGTAGCTTAGCTCAACTAGGTCAGTCTAAGTGGAGTCACTAGGAGTTAGACTTGAGCTGGCCTGAGTTGTGTGAAGTCATCTCTAGCTGACTTGAGTTGAGTGGAGTTAGAAGTAGCTGGACCTGAGCTGAGGTGGACTCAAGTCAACTTAGTTGAGCTAGCTAGATCACCCAATGAACTGAATGGAGCTAAGGTGAACTGGACTCAACTAAGTTGAGTAGTGTCTGAGCTAAATTGAGCTAGGGTGAGCTAATATGAGCTACTTTGTGGTACCATTCAGCTAAGATGAGCTTAATGGAGCTTAGTAGAGCTAACCCTAACTTAAGTGAGCTGGTATTCAGCTCTGATGAGGTTAATTTGGCTATGTCCCATTTCAAATGAGCTTCCTCTTCACCAGTTGCCTTCGTGAGTGCTAGGGTATTAGGCATATGTCTATGTATTTGTCCCTAACACTCAAACAAACATATTAAAATTACAACAAAATATGCACTGCATGCCTAACCTAATTGATGCCTAAATGTAGCCTAAAAACCCATTTGCGAAGTTAAAATCCTAAGTGTTAGGTTTCTTTTAGAGCATAAGAATGATGATAAACTGCCGTTTATCACATTCCCAAGCACTCTCCTTCACCATACACGCTGATGGACCTAGACCTATACCCATGACCTGATTACCTAATTCTTGACCTGGTCAAGCTCGATTGAGAGGAAAAAGAAGTGGATTTGTGAGAGGAAGGGGAGGGTTTTGCTCTAAGATGTGTGCTGATGGGAACACCATAATGAGTCCTAAGTAGCTCATTTTGACTCAAAAAAGAGAACAAAAGCTCCTACATAACCAAATGGAGGTCCTAACTCAAAGAATAACCCTTCCGAAAGAAAAGTAAGAAACAAGGGGTAAAATAGCAATTTTGCTATTATAGTACAACAACAGGATTTATCATGGGCTAAAGCAGGTCAAATGGTCTTAACAAGACAAAAAGTGGGTTGGTTCAAACAGAAAAGGGTTCATTGAATTCTGGGAATTAAATAACTTCTTATAATCCTAAAATAGACCCCTTAATTTAACAAGGTTTTGGTTAGCAAAGATTTCTCTTAAACCCTAAAAAATTGATGGAAAAATATCCTCTAGGGTTTAAAACCTTCAATTTGGCCCTTAGAACCTATTTTGACCTAAATTGGTGTCCCAATCAAATGTTTGCCCTAAATTGGGTTTTCATGTAAATTGCCCAATCAAACGTGGTTAAACCTAAAATCTAATTTCACCATTGGACTCCTTATGTCTGAATTAGGTTTGTACCAAGAATTGGACCTAAGGAGAATTCACCTTGACCTACTTTGGAAATAGGTTCAGCCTAATTACATTTCTAACCCTACTTTTGAAAACTTCTGCAAAAACCCACCTAACTTCGTCATCATTATTTGCAATTAGGTCACTCCACATTACAGCAGAGGGAATCCTACTCTAGCGAGGTATCAAGGGAAAGAACACCCTGACTCCTCAGAGAATCCCCTTTAAATACGAAAGGGAGATTCCCTGAGAAATCTCCTCCAGTTTGAACACAGTCAGAGGCTTGATTTGGCACCCAATCTCTCATGCGAATGCATGAGAAATTTGGGTCACCTTCGGCCTTCCAACTCTGGCAAGGTTACCATGCTTGGAGGCTTGGCTTCCAAGAAAAAGACCTTCTGCCATGGCCTATAAAGGCTGCCAAGATCGACCCGCAAGCTCTAAGCTTGAAATTGGCCTGAGACGCTAATTCTTCTCTTCCCCCTCCGGTCAACAACCCAGCAAGCTCCGACGACCCTTCTCTCTTTCCCTTGTTGCTCTGCCACAATACCAGTGGTAGAGTTCCCTTTATCCTCTTCGTCCACGTCGCACCACACCAGCCGACATCCCTGCAACCCCCTCGTTGTCGCCATCCTCCTCCCGCTTGGTACTTCGTCTCCGGCGATGACACTGCATCCCCCTTCTTCTACCAACACTCAGTTAAGTCCTCTCTTTCTTCTCACCATTTCCCTGTCTTCTATTCTTGCAAATACGCCACGACGCTCGCAAACCACCACCACCTTCTCCACCTCCGACCAGACCTCCGGCAAGGTGTTCCCGCTGCTCCACGCCTCCATCTGCCTCACCAACTACCTCACGAGCACTGCCACACCTCAGTGATCTTAAACCCTCACTCCACTCACCGTGCCAAACCTCCAGAACTTCCTCGAATACACCCAATTTCGCGTGCATAGGGTGACCTAGGCACGCATGCTCCTACCACCCCAAGCCACGACGACAACCGCACCACCTTCACCATGCTCAGACGAAGCTCCCTATGTTTTCTGAAGAGGTTGCAATGCCGTTTTCTTGCTGATAGTGTTTGAGGTCATCGCCGCCATTGACGAAGCAAGAAGCTTGCTTGGGAGCTTCATCCAGGGCTCCTCGCTGCAGGCAATATGACCCAGGTCGCACGGATTCCTTTTGCGCACATCTTCAGCTCTGTAAGTGGCATTGACACCCACGTAGCTGCTGCAAATAGAGGAGAACATCTGCTGTGGATGATCATGATGAAGGTGGGACAACATAGTCCGACCTTTGAGGTGGAGGAGTGGATGCAGCGACATAAAGTGCAAATGTGACAGGGGCTGATCTCCTCCTGACCACGATTTGAGGTCCCACTCGCCCTCACTGCCCGTGGACCTTGCCATGACCTATATACTCGACTAGCCTACACTCCTCGCCGACCATGCACGCCGGTGGGCCTAGTCCTGGGCATGCATACCCGACCCGATAACCCAAGAAGGCTCTGGGTGAGCGAGCCTAATAAAGAAGGAAGTAGAGAGATCGTGGGGGAGGGTAGGGGTAGGTTTTGCTCTCGTAGGCAGGAGAAGAGGAAGAAGCCAAGGAAGGAGAGGGCGGTAGCTAGAGAAGCTAAGGAAGGAGAAGGCAAAGTTGAAGAGGATCCAAAGGCAGAAGAGAAGGAAAGAAGAAATTAGAGAAGAAAGAAGAAGACAAGGGCGAGAGCAGCTAAAGAGGGAAGAAGAAGAAGAAGCTAGGAAGAAAGAAGGCCATTAGAGATAGAGAATAGAAGAAAGGAAAGAAACAAGAAGAAGGAGATCTGAGACAGAGATCAGACTAAAGTCAAAGAAGAAAAATTGAAGCACTGTAGCATCTATACATTTAAGATGTCTGATTCAGAAAATCAGATGTCCATTTTCTTTTCTCTTTATTTACATTTATATTTTGCTGCTCTATTTACATTTCTTGCATTATAACTCTGATTTTTCATTGCATATTATATCCAATTTGAAAGTTGTGCACTTGATTTTTAGACCCCAATTTGCTCCCATTGTTCGACCTCCGATTTACAATTTCGAGTAATAAAATTCATTTGTTTTTGAGTGATTTCAGCTATACTATGACACATTGATTTTAACATTGATCTCACCTCGCTAAAACATTTTCGCGCCATTGCCGGGGAGCAACGGGCGATTTAGAAATCTTGATCACAATTTCAAATTCAGTACTAACTTGGTACATCTCTTTTGTTCTGATTGTTTCAGACGAGAAGATTCAAAAGAAGACAGCCGCACAACAACCACACCAGGGGCAGGTAATCTCTGATTAGCCCTTTCTATTAATCCCCTCATTCTAAAAAGGAAAAACAAGGTAAAAGTCAATTTAGGGCTATCTGCTTTCCATATTCAGTTGATTCACCCAAGTTGCCTAATTTTGATTTTAGCAAATATTGAATTGTGCATCCATTTAAGGTAACTAGGGCTATCACCTTCTTGATTGATCCATAGATACCATATCTGTGGCAACTAAATTGGACCATAATTAAAGCCAAATTAAGGATTCCAATTTAGGGTTGTAGAGACACATCTTTCTAAGCAAGAATCAACTTTTCCAAAAAGATGTGTGCCTAAACCTTGATTGAAAAGACTTACTCTTGAGAAACCCTAAAAAAAAACCAAGCTCTTAATTTCACTTGAACCCTAAAAGAAAAAACCTAAAGCTCTCAAAGGACAAATAGGTGAAGTTGATCACTTGTTGGGTCAACCAACCACGAAATTAGGTCACTTTTGCACTCAAAACATCTAAAGTTCAAGCGGAATCCTAAGCACCTTTGATCTTAAATAAAAGTGGTAGACTTAAGATGTCAAGGTCCCTATTCTAGTTTACCTGGAATCTCAATGACAAGAGAGGTCAGGTTGGGGAAACCTTGTAGCTCGTGGGGATGCTTGTTTGCACCTCAAAACACGCCTTTAATAATGCCTTCTTATGCTATTTCCTAGCATTAACTATGTATATTATAATCCTATAGTCGCATTTGTAAAAAACGCTTGCATGCATGCATTTAATCATGAGAGGAGGAGAAATGAATAAATGGCTTCGTAATTCACATTTTATCTCAAGTGCCTCCCTGCAAATTCCACCTTTTTATTTTTCCTCTTAATTTCTTCTTTTTTTCTCATTCCCGCAGCTGCCTTCTTCCTGCGCCCACATCCACGCCATGCTGCATGCAACGCCTCTCCCTGCTGTCCTTCCGGCACCTCTCCCTGCAGCTGCCATTCTCCCCCATTCCTCGCATGCTCCACACCATGCTCTCCTCCTCTATAAAGCCGCAGCTCTTCCTCGCGACGAAGAAGGGACGCAGCTGCTAAAAAACGCCACCCTGCAGTCCACCACCTTCCTCGCCCGTTCTCCCCTCCCATACGCCGGCCCTCCGTCGAGGAGGCACCCGACGAGCAGGAGAACCCACTGTGGTGCACACCACCACAGTGGGAGCACCACCGCCCAGCTCTTCAACGAGCCGGTGGGCATGGTGTTTTCTTTTCTTTTTGGTTTCATCTCCACGCCATTGCTGCCGCTTCAAGGTCCGAAGCTTGAAGCAGCAGCAGCAGCAGCTAAGCCGCGGCAACAGCAGCAGCAGCAGCACCCCCCGCCTCCTCCGCGACCTTCCCCACAGGCGCGCAACCCTCCGCGCACGCCTGCAGGCCCGTTCTCCGCCTCCGTCTCTGTTCTATCCACGCCGCAGTTGCACCCGCAGCCGGCCGCCTCGCGCACTGCAGCGGCCGGCTACGGCCTCGCATCACCCCCTGCCCTCCTCCGCGACCCTACGCGACCACTGTAGAACCTCCCCTCGCTCCTCCGCGACCTTCCCCGCAGGCGCTCAGCTCTCCGCGTGCGCCTGTAGGGCACTTCTCCGCTCAGTCCTCTGCTCTGTCGCCTCTGCCATTGCACCCGCGACCGGCCGCCGCGCGCACTGCAGCGGCCGGTTACGGCCTCGCGCCGACCCCCGCGACCCTCCGCGACCCTCTGCGACCACCGCAGAACCTCCTCCACGCTCGCTCCTCCGCGCCATCGCCCGCTCGTCGTCTTCGCGCATGCCTGCAGAACCCTACGCGAAGGCGCGCCCGCACCCACCGTCTTCAGACGTCTGCCTTCGCCTTCAGACGACGCGGCGTCAGACGTTCGCCGCCGCGAGCAGACGCCTTAACTCGCTGCCATCGTCCGCGCTCGCGATCTCTCCAACCCGCTCATTCTCTCTGGCGCGCGATCTCTCCCGCCCGCTCTTTCGCTCTCTGGCGCTCTCTATCTCTCTCTCTCTCTCCCGCTCTCTCTCTGTTTTTCACTCACTCACAGACACACACTACACCAACACACACACATCTTCACCGACACACACACACACCCACACACACACTTACACTATACGTATAGTTATATATAGTAACATATATATACATACATATATATATATATACATACATATATCTATTATATATATATACTTATATACATAGTATATCTATATAGTTATGTATACATACATATATATATAATATATCTCTATATATATATATACACGTATATATATATCTATATACTTATGCATATACTTATATATATATACATATATACTTATATACATATATATATACATATCTATATACTTATATATATACACACATATATATATATATATCTAGATACATATATACTTATATACATATATATATATATACATATATATAGTAATATATATATATATACTTATATACATATATATATCTATATATATATATATCTATACATATATAACTATACATTTATATCTATATATAGATATATTTACTTATATACATACATATGTACAAATACTTTCATGTTATTTATTATACGCTGTATCGCGGGGATATCTGCACCAGTTGCTGATATTCCCTGATACACGCGTACAAAAAAAGCGTGGTCCCATACATCATCCATCCTCCATCCACACTCCACGCGGCACCTAGTCGTGTTGGTTGCGTCTCTCTAGACGTCGACTGACTCGACATAGTGCTACACTCCATCGTCACCTCCACCCCCACCCCTTTATATATATACTACATATAAATATATATCTATAGCTACTATATTTACTTTCTATCTGTTAGCTTCCTTCTTAGTAAAAAGATAAAAAAAAGGTATAAAAGTGAAAAGATAATCTTTGATTTGCAGGTACCCCCGTCTTGCAAGTAGCAAGACGTGTTTTGAAACTCTGTTTTGGCTAAAAGCCAAGGACACAATTTTGAGGGTATGCCTCAAGAACAAGGATTATCAGAAAAAAACCTAAATAAGCAAAATACCAAAAACAGAATAAACGAACGGAAGAGACGCGTTTTAAGGAAAACGTAGAAATTCGACTTGAACCCCACTTCCCTGAGTTCGACCCTGGGCCTAAAAGTGACAAGATAAAATCAATTAGGCCAGGTTAAAAATTTTGTAAAGAGATGGTTAGGTCTGAATTAGGTTAACCACTATACACATTTCAATGATAAAAATATCATATTCACAACCTATTTGGGCCGACCCATCATAACTTTTCTGGCGCCGTTGCCGGGGAAGTGCGCTTTCGAGTAAGTTTCTATCCAATTCCTTTAAATTTGTCTCTTCTCTCTTCACGGGTATTGTTATTTTTGGTGTGCAGGTGAACCTGGTGGAAGGAGAAGAAGGCTGACGAAGTCGAGGACGTGAGCAGATCCAAGGCGGGAATGAGAGCGTGAAGACACCGACATCGCATTGGAGCTTCGCACACGTTGCCGAACAAGTAGGTTTTCTTTTCTCATCAAATTAGGGTTAACTTGCCACCACAATAAAAAAAAAAAAAAAAAATTTAAAACTAAAAACTAGAAAAACTTTTTGGGATTTCTTGAGGGCAAGTGGATTAAAATTCACTTGATTGATTGGTTGTCTTCACTCCCACTGCCCCGGGATTTCCTGCCTTACTTCGCATAGCAAAAATCCTAGAATCTTGATTCTTAGATTTTTTGCCGTGGGAAGTATTCTTTGAGGCAAAGAAAAAGATTGCTTGTATCCCTCTTTTGCCTCACTTATCTTTAATTCAGGATCACATTTTTGGTGGGGAGATTTGGAATTGAGTTGATTCCAACCCCACCACGACTTTTCAAACTTGCCTGTGATTCGATCCTGAATACTTCAACCCCAACAATTTTTCTTTCTTTATCTGTTGTTGAAGCCTTGTGTGTGGATATCTTTCTGGTGATTGGGAGCACTTGAATTGAAGTGTTTTGGCTCCCTTTCACATTAGTATAAAATTGATTCGCGCATCCACACATAGAAATCTCCATTTAGGGTAGCCCATTGCATTTTAGCATGCATTAACTAACTGATAATTGAAGAAGGGTTTCTTGGGCTTTAGAAAGAAAACCTGTATTCTTGCAAAACCCGGAGATTGGTTGAATTGGTAATTCAGCAAAATCCTAAAATTCATACTACTTAAGGTTGAACTTTAAAAACCATTCACCATCTAAAACTTTAATTCGGGGAGATTTCCCCGTTGCATGCTTGTTCTTACACACTCTTAAAATCAATCACTTGGGCATTACCCGTAAACAACGCCCTTCACATTCCAAAAGCACTTGACCCTAAGCCTCTAATTAAAATTGGTAGTAACTTGACCCTTTTTAAGGATTGGAGGTCTAACTACCTACGTGTAGCGGCTACGTGCTGGTGAGAGTTCCCGCGTGCTATCGGGTGTCTAAGACTGGGGCAAACGGCCTTTCAATCTGGCCCGGTGGTTCCGCAGTGCTCACATTCGGTTCCGTAGTTCGTGATAGTAGGTAACATAGATCTTTAGGTCTAAGGGCACACTGTAGAGGTTAGGAACTTGACTGTATTGATTTGTAATCAAGTGTACCTTTGCGGCGTCATTTCTCTCATCCCTTTTCCCTTCTCATCTCCCCAATTCTTCCTGCGGTAGTGCATGTTTGGGAGGAGGTCACAAAACCCTGAATTGCTTGTATTGACTGATAAATCTAGAAAAAGAGCCGAATCATCCTCCTCCTCCACAAACATGGCACACACCCTTGCCTCACCACTTCATCACAATTCCAATTCTTTCAACACCAGGCTTATCCCGAGAAACCCTGCAAGACCTTCCTTATCGAGTGTCGCGCCAAGCGACTCGGTAAGTCATGTGGAACTAGCTTCTGCGAGCCAGTATTTCAACACGAAGGACCAAGCCTCCGTGTACTCGGACACATATGCGGACACGTCTTCTGGCATAGAAGATGCCTGCACCCTGGGGAACAACCCATTTTCTGCCACGTATAACCCAGGGTGGTACAATCATCCCAATTTTGCATGGCCCAACAACCCGCAGCGTCGAAACCCCACTGGTGGACCAATGCGATCGTCCGCACCCGTCATCCCAAGGGCCCAGTCTAATCCTATGGCAAATCTGCCATCAGGCCCTTGTGTACAGAAAACCAAACACGCATCAAAACCTCTTAATAAATTGATGCAAATGATGACGGAAATGTTAAAGCGCCATAAAGAAAACATGACCTCTCTTCAGCATTTGGCGCAGCAGAATGCTGAGATCAATCAACTAAGCATGGCGACTCGATCTCAGGGCACTTTTCCCGCCCAACCTGTTCCAAACCCGCAAAACTTTGTACCCTGTGGTCCGCAACCACAGGTACAACCTTCTCAGGAACAGGTTCATCAAATTCTGCAAGCTCCGAGTATTCCTTCGGGATTTCAGGTTAATCCCGCTGCAGCACCGCACTCTTATGCTGATAGTGATCACATCAAGGTTGACACGTCTGACGAGGACGTGACTGTCAGTACGTGTATCGAACTAATTGGAGCCGATTCTGACTGCTGCGAATTACCTGACGACTGCCTGACCAACACAAACTGTGATGTTCCCCAATCCCTCCCTATTCCTGTACCTTCTCTTGACCAGACTTCTGACGAGGTTTTCTCCGCTTCCCATACCTCGTCGTCTGAGTCATTGCCGGGCTGCTCACCGCCGGTCCACACTATGGAAGACCGGATTGCCCTTTCTTTCCCACTAAATCAGGCAGATTTGCAAATCCACACTTGGACCTTGAGCCCACATCTTACTCACCGGGGCTATTCCCTTTTGGATCCATCTATCCAAAAAGCCCCCCTTCTTGGCCAATCTAAGGGCCAACTTCCTCTTCCTGATCTGTTTTCTGATCCGCCTGGGACACTCTCGTCCCAGAAAACGCCAAATCTCTCACCATCCACCATTACTTTTCACGCCTCTATCGCGATTACTTCACTTTTCTCTTCACCACCCACCATCCACCCACCCTTCCACCCTGATTTATACCCTGAACCTCAGCTCCTGTTACCCGATCTGTCGTCCGTTCTCTGCCTTTCCCTGCATGCATATGAGGACATAGCATTATTTGGCATGGGGGGGTGGATAGGCATCCATAGGATCCGGGTATTTTATGGTATCAGACAATTACCACCTATTTATAAATATGCAAGAAAAAGAAAAAAGAAAAGAAAAAAAAAATATATATATATATATTAGTAATAAATGGTGTTTAGTAATGATCTAAAAGCTGAAACAAAAAATACAATAAGTGTTTATGGATATTCAACCTCTGTTTTGAAGAATTTCCAGGCCACAGAAGCTTGATTCGCTCAGGCTCGGCTTAATTCACTTAAAGCATTGACGAGATAGATCAAAATCTCTCCTAACTAAGAACGTTTCTTGTACCTGAGACACCATTCGTTGGTTTGCTTTTTCTTGAGAGCTTAAGTAAACTTGGTTCACACTACAGATATCAGGAAAGATCAGGTGAACATAAGATCCAACCCTAGTGTTCATTAGGAAAGGTGGAGTCCTTACCTGTGCGTGCAGGTAGACTTTTTATCCCAAGCTTTAGTCTTGTGTTTAGGAGTGGCTCTTTCCACCAAAAAGAAACTCTCGCACAAAAAAAAAAAAAAAAAAGATGTTGTAAAAGAGTCAGTATATCTCATAAATGTCTGTATAATTTGTTTTTCGAAAATGGGAGTTGAGTTTTCCGTAATCATCTTAAGGGTCAATCCGAAAACACGAGCTGAAATTGGGACCAACCTATACTTAAAAATTCGTGAAACCCTGGGAGTGAGTCTTAAGGTTCATCTGGTCAGTCTTGATCCTTCACTATGCACAAACCATAATCTCTTGAGCTCTCGAGTACGGCAAAAACCTCCTGGGTCCTGGAAATCGTACTTAAGGTTTAAATATCAAGAGTCCTGGTTAGTTGAGAGATGATCTATGTCATGTGAGACTTAAAGTACTGGTAGTCTTCGTTACAATTGGTTCCCACAATATTCGATAATAAACACACCTATATCACCTCAGAAGAAAATCTTCAGCTTAAGATTATTTCTAAATACAGTTTTGCTAGGGACTAGCAAAAGATAGGCATGGGGGTATATGTTTGCACCTCAAAACACGCCTTTAATAATGCCTTCTTATGCTATTTCCAAGCATTAACTATGTATATTATAATCCTATAGTCGCATTTGTAAAAAGCGCTTGCATGCATGTATTTAATCATGAGAGGAGGAGAAACGAATAAATGGCTTCGTAATTCACATTTTATCTCAAGTGCCTCCCTGCAAATTCCACCTTTTTATTTTTCCTCTTAATTTCTTCTTTTTTTCTCATTCCCGCGGCTGCCTTCTTCCCGCGCCCACATCCACGCCATGCTGCATGCAACGCCTCTCCCTGCTGTCCTTCCCGCACCTCTCCCTGTAGCTGCCATTCTCCCCCATTCCCCGCATGCTCCACGCCATGCTCTCCTCCTCTATAAAGCCGCAGCTCTTCCTCGCGACGAAGAAGGGACGCAGCTGCTGAAAAACGCCACCCTGCAGTCCACCACCTTCCTCACCCGTTCTCCCCTCCCATACGCAGGCCCTCCGTCGAGGAGGCACCCGACGAGCAGGAGAACCCACTGTGGTGCACACCACCATAGTGGGAGCACCACCGCCCAGCTCTTCAACGAGCCGGTGGGCGTGGTGTTTTCTTTTCTTTTCGGTTTCATCTCCACGCCATTGCTGCCGCTTCAAGGTCTGAAGCTTGAAGCAGCAGCAGCAGCAGCTAAACCGCGGCAACAGCAGCAACAGCAGCACGCCCCGCCTCCTCCGCGACCTTCCCTGCAGGCGCGCAACCCTCCGCGCGCGCCTGCAGGCCCGTTCTCCGCCTCCGTCTCCGTTCTGTCCGCGCCGCAGTTGCACCCGCAGCCGGCCGCCTCGCGCACTGCAGCGGCCGGCTACGGCCTCGCATCGCCCCCTGCCCTCCTCCGCGACCCTACGCGACCACTGCAGAACCTCCCCTCGCTCCTCCGCAACCTTCCCCGCAGGCGCTCAGCTCTCCGCGCGCGCCTGCAGGGCACTTCTCCGCTCAGTCCTCTGCTCTGTCGCCTCTGCCATTGCACCAGTGACCGGCCGCCGCGCGCACTGCAGCGGCCGGTTACGGCCTCACGCCGACCCCCGCGACCCTCCGCGACCACCGCAGAACCTCCTCCACGCTCGCTCCTCCGCGCCATCGCCCGCTCGTCGTCTTCGCGCAGGCCTGCAGAACCCTACGCGAAGGCGCGCCCGCACCCGCCGTCTTCAGACGTCCGCCTCCGCCTTCAGACGACGCGGCGTCAGACGTCCGCCACGAGCAGACGCCTTAACTCGCTGCCATCGTCCGCGCTCGCGATCTCTCCAACCCGCTCATTCTCTCTGGCGCGCGATCTCTCCCGCCCGCTCTTTCGCTCTCTGGCGCTCTCTATCTCTCTCTCTCTCTCCCGCTCTCTCTCTGTTTTTCACTCACTCACAGACACACACTACACCAACACACACATCTTCACCGACACACACACACTTACACTATACGTATAGTTATATATAGTAACATATATATACATACATATATATATATACATACATATATCTATTATATATATATACTTATATACATAGTATATCTATATAGTTATGTATACATACATATATATATAATATATCTCTATATATATATATATATACACGTATATATATATCTATATACTTATACATATACTTATATATATATACATATATACTTATATACATGTATATATATACATATCTATATACTTATATATATACACACATATATATATATATCTAGATACATATATACTTATATACATATATATATATATATACATATATATAGTAATATATATATATACTTATATACATATATATACACATATATATCTATATATATATATATATCTATACATATATAACTATACATTTATATCTATATATAGATATATTTACTTATATACATACATATGTACATATACTTTCATGTTATTTATTATACGCTGTATCGTGGGGATATCTGCACCAGTTGCTGATATTCCCTGATACACGCGTACAAAAAAAGCGTGGTCCCATACATCATCCATCCTCCATCCACACTTCACGTGGCACCTAGTCGTGTTGGTTGCGTCTCTCTAGACGTCGACTGACTCGACATAGTGCTACACTCCATCGTCACCTCCACCCCCACCCCTTTATATATATACTACATATAAATATATATCTATAGCTACTATATTTACTTTCTATCTGTTAGCTTCCTTCTTAGTAAAAAGATAAAAAAAAGGTATAAAAGTGAAAAGATAATCTTTGATTTGCAGGTACCCCATCTTGCAGGTAGCAAGACGTGTTTTGAAACTCTGTTTTGGCTAAAAGCCAAGGACACAATTTTGAGGGTATGCCTCAAGAACAAGGATTATCAGAAAAAAACCTAAATAAGAAAAATACCAAAAACAGAATAAACGAACGGAAGAGACGCGTTTTAAGGAAAACGTAGAAATTCGACTTGAACCCCACTTCCCTGGGTTCGACCCTGGGCCTAAAAGTGACAAGATAAAATCAATTAGGCCAGGTTAAAAATTTTGTAAAGAGATGGTTAGGTCTGAATTAGGTTAACCACTATACACATTTCAACGATAAAAATATCATATTAACAACCTATTTGGGCCGACCCATCAATGCTCTACTGTGTCGGTGTCTTTACGGGACTCTCCCTCTTTAGCTACCCACGTATTTCTCAGGTGGATGGCTTTTCTAACTAAGGGGTATCATCCACCCCGAACCTCTATATTCATCAAAATTTTTTGGGTGCCTTTATTGGTTCAAAAACATTCTACTCTTGTCTAAACCATCAGTGCATGTTTGGTAGGAGGTCCTTGAGACCATCCTTAAGACCTCCTTTAATGATTCACTCCCACCGAGGCCAAGCCTCGACGTCCGTGTTTGTGTAGCAACCCCACCACTTAGACATCTCCTCTGATTCATCAGAACCCAATTCTCCTTCTTCCATCATCATGGCACAACCAGTTGAAGAGAACAATCTTGAACACCAACTCCAGTGCTTGAATGATCTATTTCAGAACTTTGTAAACCCACCATAGCATCCTATGATGAGAGATCACTATAATCCCGCTGCGGTGGCGATCGAACCTCGAGTCCAAATCCTAGTTGGAGGTTCTGATTTTGAACTTAAACCCAACATGATTCATGCTATTCCAAAGTTTCATGGGTTTAACTCCGAGGATCCCTTCCAACACATCAAACAGCTCAAACATCTAGCCCAGACCTTCGAGTCAGATGTACAAAATCAGGATATTCTTCTTATGAAGATGTTTTCCTTCTCTCTCATGGACAAGGCATCTCATTGGTATCAGACTCAGACGCGTCTAATCAACACGTGGGTTGAACTGCAATCCAAATTTTTTAAAAAGTTCTTCGCAGTTGGTCGGACGAATGCCTTGCACCACCAGATCACACACTTCACTCAGTAATCTGGACGCATGGGACCATTTCTTAGATCTCATGCAAAAGTGCCCCCATCACGGAGTTCCTAAATGGGAACAAGTCTAGTCCTTTTACCAGGGACTCCATGAAGACATTCGCATATTCGTTAGTGCAACCTGCGGAGGAAATATCATGGGTCAACATGAAGACACTGTGTGGGAGATTCTTGAGAATATGTGTGAGAACTCCACCAATAATGACTCCATGGGCTTATTCGACCGGATGAATGCCCGCACAACGATGAATCTGAGGGGAGCACATGAGACATAGGGCCTGTTCGCATCCATTGACTTGGAATTGATGACCAACCGGTTGGACAAGGTCTCGATCATAAAGAAGAAGGTGGATGAGCTGACTCGACATCTACAGTGAGCCACCTCTACGCAAAACCCATTTGCACAGCCACCTCTTTGGAGGGAAACTGTGCATAACATCTATCACCGATCTTTTCAGGGGATGGACCTGTATCCACCCCCGTCTGACTCCAGGACCGGAGGAAACTCCGATCTGACCTACTCTTGTTGGGGGAACTCTGAACCCTTGTACTCTGATTTTCCTGAGGTTCCTCAGACCTGCCAGGTCCTCAATGCCATCCAGAATGACCCATTCTCTAATACCTATAACCTAGATGGTGGAATCACCCCAACTTCTTGTGGGTAGGAAATACTTAGAATCAAAAATGACCATATCAACCCTTTCCACAAGCTCCTCCTCCATATCATTCACCTCAGCCTCAGCCCAACCTTTAGACTCTAGCTGACATTCAGAAGACGAATGCGGCTATGCAAAAATAGCACAAGGACAAATTGTAGAGGTTCCCAATCAACTCGCCCAGATGGCAAATTCTTGCCAACCTGGAACACTCCCTTCGCAAACTCTGCCAAATCCAAATAATGTGCTGAACCAGAGGTGCATTATGAACCCAAATCTGGGCCAAGCCCACATGATTTATCAGGCCCCTTCTGTTCCATCACCCAACAGGATGGAAGCTTCGACATCTTGTACGAGATTTCAACAACAGCCACCTATTTTACCAACCCCAAACCAAAACCAGGAAGGACTAAACTCTGTAACAACCTATAGTGGTAAAGCAACTCAAGACCCACCTTATCCAAGCCACTCTAAGCCTAGTACTAACCCAAGCCCTAGGATAGTTATCCAGGACACTCCTATCCCAGATCAATAACCTAGACCTATTCTAGAGGAACCAACCAAGGTTCCATTTCTCGAGGACTTGACCAAGGGAAAGAGGACAAACAAACCCATGGCTCCTGAGGAGGATCTAGTCAAGCTCTTTGAATAGGTCCATATAAACATCCCCTTGATGGATGCACTCTGCCACGTACTGGCTTATGTACGATTTTTGAAGTACGTATGTACACCCAAGCATAATCCGCGAACCAAAAGTGGGAGTCCAATCCTACTGTTAGAGCAAGCCAGCTATGTAATTTTGAGCAAACTCCCACCTAAGGAAAAAGACCCTGGTACTCCCCTGATTTCATGTACCATTGGTGATACCCAATTTGACAGAGCCTTATTAGATTTAGGTGCCTCCATAAACCTAATACATACATTCCTCCTTGACCACCTTGAAGAATCTAAGACTAAACCGCCAGAGGTGACATTACAGTTACCTAATTGATCTATTAAGTCCCCTAAAGGAGTACTCGAGGATGTCATTGTTAGGCTAAGGGATTTCTATTTCCCAGTCGATTTTGTAGTCTTAAATATGGATGCACGCAAAAACCCAAGGAATAAAGTAATTATATTAGGGAGACCCTTTCTGACCACTGCTAGGGCCAATATAAATTATGAGGAGGGCTAAATTGAATTGAAATTCGGGAACCAAACACTGAAAATTGACATCTTTAAGTCCCAACAAGGGATTAATTGCAGAGCCATAGAACAAATATGTGATATCAAGGTCGTGGTTGATGAACCGTATATCGAGGACAACCTGATTACTCCTAACCGACCACAAGAAGATCAAAACCCACAATCAGAGGAGTCTGACCCTGATCTAGATACACCCATAACTCCTTCCCTTACTCCTAACACGCACCATGAATCGCCTGCTGCTGCTGCTGGTAACCCCGTTCTGGAACTCAAGCCTCTTCCCGACCATCTGATGTACGTCTTTTTGGGTTCCAATCAGACGTTTCCTGTGATTATCAACTCTAGACTCACACTTGGCTAGGAATCCCATCTGATTACTATTATCTAGCAACATCATAGAGCCATTGGATGGACTCTTGAGGATTTGACTAGTATCAACCCTTCTTACCACACACACCATATCTACATCGAAGAGGGCACCCGACCTTCTCATGAAATGTAGAGACATTTAAATCCTAATCTACAAGACGTCGTGAAAAAGGAGATCATTAAGTGGTTAGATGGAGGGATATCTACCCAATCTCGAACAGTCTGTGGGAGAGTCCAATCTAGGTTGTGCCTAAGAAGGTAGGACTCACCGTTATCACGACTGAAACCAGAGAAGTCATACCGACCCATGTGGTGAACTATGGAGAGTCTACGTTGATTACAGAAGACTCAATTCCTCTATGAAGAAGGATCATTTCCCACTCCCGTTTATTGATCGAATCCTCGAGAAACTAGCGGGAAATTGGTTCTTCTTCTCCTTGGATGGGTACTTTGGTAATAACCAGGTGGCAATCCATCCTGAGGACCAAGAGAAGACCACTTTCACCTACCCCTTCAGGACTTACGTGTTTCGAAGGATGCTATTCGGTCTCTGTAATGCACCTGCTACTTTTCAGCGGTGCATGCTTGCCATATTCTTAGATATGGTAGGTGACTATCTGGAAGTCTTCATGGATGACTTTTCAGTATTCAGAGAATCATTTGGCGATTGTCTCCTACACTTGGTCCAAATCCTCAGGCGATGCATTGACGTGAATCTGGTTCTTTCCTGGGAAAGGAGCCATTTCATGGTGCCTGAAGGAATTGTCCTGGGACATCTTATTACAGAAAAAGGCATCCAAGTCGATCGAGCTAAGGTAAACTTGATTTCCAAACTCCCTATCCCTAGCTCGATCAAGGACATCTGATCTTTTCTGGGGCACGTCGATTTTTACCATTGATTTATTCCTTATTTCTCGAAAATCGCATGCCTCCTGACCTCTCTACTCTCTAAGGATGTACCTTTAGAAATCTCGAAGGAATGCGCTTAAGCATTTGAAATCCTCCGTGACCGAGTTACCCAAGCCCCGATCATACAGTCCCTTGATTGGTCTCAACCTTTGAGATCATGTGCAATTCATCTAATTTCACTGTAGGAGTGGTACTTGGGTAGAAAATTGACGGAAAACCCGTGGTCATCTACTACGCTAGCAAGACACTTGACGAGGCTCTGTGTAACTACACAGTTACTGAGAAAGAGCTGCTAACCAAAGTATTTGCCCTGGAAAAGTTCAGATCTTATCTCCTAGGTTCCCGTGTTATCATTTACTTGGATCAACAGCTGTGAGGCATCTCCTTATGAAGAAGGATGCGAAACCTTAATTAATCCGCTAGATCTTGCTGTTGCAAGAGTTTGACCTCGAGATTTATGACAAAGCAGGAAAACAGAACGTGGTAACTGATCACTTGTCCCACCTTCCTTCTGGAATCATCGACCCTTCCGGACCCATCACGGAACATTTTCCTGATGAGCACCTTCTGACTATCAGTATAGGGCTTCCATGGTTTACTGATATAATAAACTACCTGGCATCACATCAGATCCCGTCCGATTGGCCGAAGGCCAAGAAGGAGAAATTGCTTTCTGATGCCAAGTACTACTTCTCGGAAGACCCGTATCTTTTCCACATCAGTGTTGATAAGATCATTTGACGATGTGTCACGGAAGTGAAAATTCAAGACATATTGTCTTTCTTCCATGGCCAGGCATGCGGTAGACATTTTTTAGGTCATAAAACCGCAGTGAAAGTCCTTTAATGCAGCTTCTATTGGCCCACAATTTTGAAAGACTCGTACAATCACTGCAAGGCATGCACTCATTTCCAGACCTTAGGCAACAAGAGCCATCTTGAAATGATGCCTTTACAACCGATTCTGGTATGCAAAATCTTCGACCTATGGGGGATTGATTTCATGGGACCCTTCCCTGTTTCGGGCAGCTTTGAGTACATTTTACTCGCTACTGACTACGTGTCCAAATGGATCGAAGCCATTCCGACCTGAACTAATGATCATAAAGTAGTTATCAAATTCATTCATTAGGACATCTTTTCACCGTTCGGGATTCCACATAGCAAAATCTTCGACCTATGGGGGATTGATTTCATGGGACCCTTCCCTGTTTCGGGTAGCTTTGAGTACATTTTACTCGCTACTGACTATGTGTCCAAATGGATCGAAGCCATTCCGACCTGAACTAATGATCATAAAGTAGTTATCAAATTCATTCATTAGGACATCTTTTCACCGTTCGGGATTCCACATGTTATAATTTCCAACGAATGGACCCATTTCATTAATGCTCAGTTCAGGTCACTGATGACCAAATATCGGGTGTCACACCGAATCTCTACTCCTTACCACCTTGAAACTAATGGTTCAGCTGAGCTATTAAATCGGGAGATCAAGAAAGTCCTCTAGGTTATTGTTCGACCTGATAAAAAGGACTGGTCATCCCGACTTCCGGAAGCTTTGAGGGCTTATAGGACCACCCACAAAATTGAATTAGCTACGTCTCCCATTATATTGGTGTACAGGAAAGCATGTCACCTCCCCGTCGAGTTGAAGCACAAAGCCTATTGGGCAGTATGAAACTGCAACCTAAATCTTTCTAAGGTAGGAGCTCATAGAAAGCTTCAAATGAGCGAGATCGATGAATTACGCCATGATACATATGAGAACTTGGGAATTTACAAAGAGTGAGTTAAGCCCTTTCACGATAAGCACATATCTAGACAGATCTTCCATCCTGGTCAAAAGGTCCTACTCTTCAAAGCCAAGCATAAACTGTTCCTAGGAAAACTACGATAAAAAAGGATTGGACCCAACATCGTCCGACGAATCTTTGGAAATGGATCCATTGAGATCAGTCCACCCAATTGATTAGGAGTAGCCATTGAGGGTCAAAAGGTCACCCATTTAAACGCTCAATGGCTTATAGTACGAAAATGCGTAAATGTTCTGAAAAAGTTGCCTGTGAGATCAGTCCTTTATGTAGCTATGTCTCCGACAGTTTGAGTCTATTTCAGTGTGCATAACTATCAAAATCACGCAAAAGTGTTTAAATGTTCTGAAAAAGTTGCCTAGATTAGGAGCGGCCGATCAACACAAGTTGATTTCGATGAGTTCCCGACGTAGAGAGGTGGGAAATTTTCCTCAAAGATGCGTAATAACATATCATCTCCTCGGTGCTTGCCTCGTAAGATATTTACATATCCTACTAGGGTCACGTAAGCATCCTATGTTGGTTCAGATGCCATGGGCGGCATTATCATGAAGCATCGATTGCCAGGGACCTTTCGAGGATTGATGATGGGGACAAGGAATCCAATACAGACCGTGTTGAGAAGCCAATCCGAAGATAGAAACAAAAACAAAAGAGAGAGAAAACTCTCCAAACAAAAAAAAATCCTTTGTCTCTTTCTTACAAAAAAATGCACTACAAATTGAACCGAGGCTAAAATTCATTGCAAGCGCAGGTGCTTTAACCATAGAGTCCAATGAACCTTAGGATAGTTCCTGTGGGCCTTAAAAACCTTCGCAAAGAACCGAGGTTAGAGCTAGTATAGTCTAGATCATGGTTGGTACTTGAGCACCTCTAGGCCTATTGTCGACATTCTAGCCTAATCAAAAAGAAAAGAAAAAGCACTCATCATAATTTGTGATCATCAAAAGAATTCATGGTCTAGAACAAAAGTTAAAACCTTAAAATTTTGCTAAGGGACTAGCAAAAGCTAGGCATGGGGGTATGATGGGAACACCATCATGAGCCTTAACTAGCTCATTTTGACCCAGAAAAGAGAATAAAAGCTCCTACATAAGCAACTGGAGGTCCTAACTCAAGGAATAACTCTTCAGAAAGAAAAGCAAGAAACAAGGGGCAAAATAGCAATTTTATAATTGCAGTGCAACAATGGGATTTCTCATGGGTTAAACATAGGTCAAATGGTATTAACAAGATAAAAAGTGGGTTGGCTCAAACAGAAAAGTGTTCATGTGAATTCTGGGAATTAAATGACTTCTTATAACACTAAAATAGACCCACTTAATTTAACAAGGTTTCGGTTAGGATAAAATTCACCTAAACCCTCTAAAATTCATGGAAAAATATACTCTAGGGTTTAGACCTTCAATATGGCCCTTAGAACCTATTTTAACCTAAATTATTGTCGTAGTCAAATGTTTGCCCCAAATTGTGATTTTATGTAAATTGCCCAATCAAACGTTGTCAAACCTAAAATACAACTTCACCATTGGATTCCATAGGTCCAAATTAGGTTTGTACAAAAATTGGGCCTAAGGGGAATTCAGCCTGACCTACTTTGCAAACAAGTCCGCCCAATTACATTTCTAACCCTAACTTTTGAAAACTTTTGCAGAAACCCCCTAACTTCCCAGTGGTTCTTTGAAATTAGATCCCTCTACCACTTTCGTCGAGGGAATCCTACTCCACCGAGTTATCATGGGAAAGAACTCCCTGATTCCTCAGAAAGTCCCCTTCAAACTTGAAAGGGAGATTCCCTAAGAAATCTCCTCCAATTTGAACACAATCAGAGGCTTGATTTGGCACCCAATCTCCCATGCAAATGCATGAGAGATTTGGGTCACCTTCGACCTTTCAACTCCAGTGAGGTTGCTTTGCTCGGAAGCTTGGCTTCCAAGCACAAGACCTTCTACTAGGGCCTATAAAAGCCTACCAAGATCAACCCGCAACCTCTAAGCTTGAAATTGGCTTGAGATACCCCCTAATTCTTCTCTTCCCCCTCCAATCAACAACCCAGCAAGCTCTAGTGACCCTTCTCTCTCTCTCACATCATCTGCCACAATACCAGTGGTAGGGTTCCCTTTATCCTCTTCGTCCGCATCGCACTGCACCAGCCAATGTCCTTGCAACCCCTTCGTCGTCGCCGTCCTCCTCCCACTAGGTACTTCGTCTTCGGAGATGGTAGTACGAACCGGCCACCTCCTCAGCATCCCCCTTCATCTACCCACACTCGGTTCAGTCCTCTCTTTCTTCTCATCATTTCCCTATCTTTTATTCTTGGAAATACGCCATGATGCTCACAAACCACCGCCACATTCTCCACCACCGGCCAGACCTTCGGAGAGGTGTTCCCAACGCTCCACGCCTCCATCTACCTTGCCAACTACCTCACGAGCACCGCCACACCTCACTGACCCTAAACCCTCACCCCACTCACCACGCCAAGCCCCCAAAACTTCCCCCGAACACACCCACTTTTGCACCCACAGGGTAACCCAAGCACGTGCACTCCGGCCACCCCACGCCATGACGACCACCGTACCACCTTCGCCATGCTTAGGCGAAGCTCCCTGCTTTTTCTGATGAGGCTGCAAGGCCATTTTCTTGCTGACAGACTTTGAGGTCTTCGACCCCATTGACGAAGCAAGAAGCTTTCTCGGGAGCTTCATCCAAGACTCCTCACCCCAGGCAATAAGGCCCTGGTTGCACGAATTCCTTTCGCTCACATCTTCAACCCAGCAATTGGCATTGACGTCGACGCAACTGCTGTAATTAGAGGAGAACATCTACTGTGGGTGCTAGCAATGAAGGTGGGACAACATAGTCCCACCTTAGAAGCGGAGGAGTGGACACAGTGACATAAAGTGCAAAAGTGATAGGGGCTTAACGCCTCCTGACCACGGGGTGAGGTCCTACTCGCCCTCACTGCCTCGTCCATGACCACACTGCCCATGAACTTGGCCTTGATCGGTATACCCAACTAGGCTGCACTCCTCGCCCACCATGCACACCGGTGGGCCTGGTCCCAGGCGCACATACTTGACCTGATAACTCGAGAAGGCTCTGGGAGAGCAAGCCTTTGAGAGAAAGAAGAAGAGAGATCATGGGGGAGGGTAGGAGTAGGTTTTGCTCTCGCAGGCAGGAGAAAGGGAAGAAGCCAAGGAAGGAGAGGGCGATAGCCAGAGAAGCTAAGGAGAAGGAAAAGATGAAGAGGAGCTGAAGGAAAAATAGAAGGAAAGAAGAAATTAGAGAAGAAAGAAGAAGTAGACAAGGGCCAGAGTAGCTAAAGAAGGAAGAAGAAGCCAAGAAAGAAGGCCGTCAAAGATAGAGAATAGAAGAAAGAAAAGAAAGGAGGAGATCTGAGACAAAGATCAAACAGAAGACAAAGAAGAGCAATTGAAGAACCCTAGCATCTATATATTTAAGACGTCTGATTCACAAAATCAGACATCCATTTTTTTTGCACTTTATTTACATTGTTATTTCTTGGCTCTATTTACATTTCTTGCATTATAACTCTAATTTTTCATTGCATATTATATCGAATTTGAAAGTTATGCTTTTGATTTTTAGACCCCAATTTGCTCCCTGTGTTCGACCTCAAATTTACAATTTCGAGTAATAAAATTTATTTGTTTTCGAGCGATTTCAACTGTACTACAATGCATTGATTTTAGCATTGATCTCACCTCACTAAAGCATGTGCACACATGCCTCGAGATGTGTGCTGAAGAATAGGCAAACACTTAGCCACCAAGGACGAAAAGAAGCCTTCTACTGTGCTTGAAAAGGCTTGAGAGAAGAAAAAGGCATCCTTGTGTGCCTTCTGTGGGGTAATGCTATGATGAGTTAAGCCATCTGAGAAAGGTGGCTGACGTCTGGTGATGCTTTATGCTTGGTATTTAAGTGCTTAAGTTGACGTGGACTATCTGATTGAGGCATTATTGATCTATTTGATTGAATTGAATAGTTGGATGCATGCTTAATTATGAGGATTTAATTGATGATTTAAATCACCATTTTTTTTCCTCTCTTTTTCTTTTTTCTCATGAATTCTTGAGATATGATTAACTATTATTGAATATTATTTTTGACCAGTTGATTCATTGAACATCTTTATTGTGCTTAATTAATTGTGCTCGTCATTCCTGAATTAAGGTTAGTGTGTGGATTCCATTTGCTCCCAGCGAACGACCTCGGACTCCATGTTGGTGTTGTTGCTGGGGAGTAACGTGCAATTCACCATTGGTCTTATCCTATTTGGTTGTGCTGATTACTAATTTGCCCTATCTATTTTGCGTGTGATTTTGCGAGGTACAACACGAAGAGATCTTCCACACAGTCAACCACTACAGGGGTAGGTAAAATTTCTCTTCTTCCCTAATCAACCTCCTAATATTGGGAAAGAGAAAAAAGAAAGAAATGAATTAGGATCCACTTGCCTTACTATTCTAGTAATTATCATTTAGAGGAAAAATTTCCTGATTTGCGAACTTGCTTGATATCTAATTGAAGATTGAGACGATTTGATTAGAATTCCCAGTCTTGATTTCCGGTACATTTTAGGGATTTACACTTAATTTTCTAAACATCTTGGACTACTCACTTTCTTATTTAAGTCCAAGGTGTTACATTTCAGATCAAATTGGACTGGAAATAGAACCAATTATGGTTTCTACTTTATGGTTTTGAAGTGTTAGTACACACTTGCATACACTAAAGGAAATTGATCTTCCCACATTTGTGTGCTACCCAAGCCCTTGTTTGAAAAGATCTAAACCCTAAAATCAGGCTCTAAATTCACTTGAATCCTAAAACTTTGGACCTAATAACCTAAGAGTCAATTTAGGGTGATTTTTGGTCTACCTAAATTTCATCCACCATCTTTTGGGTAGGTCAGGTGAAATTGGTCTAATTTGTTGGCCAATAAACCTCCAAATTAGGTCACAAATTGAATTAACTTCTAATCAAGTG
Organism: Thalassia testudinum; assembly: GCA_037157565.1. Classification (NCBI taxonomy): domain Eukaryota; kingdom Viridiplantae; phylum Streptophyta; class Magnoliopsida; order Alismatales; family Hydrocharitaceae; genus Thalassia; species Thalassia testudinum. The sequence continues at coordinate 17,721,068 of JAZHRO010000063.1, forward strand.
AAATTCAAGGCACAAATTAGGACGAAAATTGGTAGACTTATGGTCTCAATTTGTACATTCTGGTCTACTTGGAATCGTAGTGACAAAGAAGGTTGGGTGGGGGAAACCCTATAACTCGTGGGGATGCTCTACCATGTAGGGGTCTTTGCGGAGCTCTCCCTTCCTGGCCACCCAAATATTTCTCGAGTGTGTGGATTTTTTATTCCATGGTATCATCTACCTCGAAACAGTTTTAGTCATCTAAAAATCTTTAGGTGACTTGGTTAGGTCCATTAAACATCTAGTCCCTCATCTATTATTTAGAGCACATACACAGGAAAGGTCCCTGGGTTTTTGACCTAGAGGCCTCCATTACAGCTGATCTTCTTGAGGATTTTTGATCTGATCTGATTGATTCAATTGGAATCTGAACTTGATTCTACATCTTGATCCACCGCTTGACTTGAAAATCCAACCTAACAATTTAGGAAGATTATTTAGGAAACTTGAATCCTAAATGAGCATGAAAGAGAAGATGATTGAGGCTGCTCTTAGACATCATGATGAGTATTACAAAACCTCAGATCCATCTAGGCACATTCAGGTTAATATGCCAGAAACAACAACGCACATTATGAACTGTGCTGGAATGATAGTTACACAAATGATACATGATTCAACCTGGGATGAGCTTTTATCAGAATACACTGAATTGCGAAGACTACATAGTACTGAGTATATACAATGTTTGTCAAATCTACAACTTTGGGAGATACACGAGGGTCTCATGAAGAAATGTGGGTATATGCTAAATACATTACAACAAGCCATTGATCAAAAATACCCATATCAACATTTAGAAGTTAAGGAGACATCATGGAATAACATTGATGATCACTATGATTTCCCATAGCCCAGGTTCGAAAATCAAGGTTGTTGTGGACCCCCAACCCAAATGCAATCAGATTAAAAGTTTATGCAGGTTGACATACCTGATCCTAATGTGGATCCAATTGCAAGTGTTCTTGATTTTGAACTAGCCTTAGATATCCATGAAGCTGGTCCATCATGCCTTGATTTCCCAAACACCTATAGTAAACTTGAATTAGAACCTCTCAAGGATGTAATTCCTGAACCTTATCCTATTAAGGTAATCCTCGAGAGTAATTCTAACATTCTAATAGAATCATGTCCAAATTCTGGTGGCCTAATTCCTACCTTTAACCTGGAATCTAGATCTGAACCTATTTGGGATGATCAAGAGGAAAAATTTAATGAGAATCAGATTTTAGATCTAGACTATGATTCTGGGCCTATATTTGATGATTACACTCTCTAAACTCCTCAGAATTACAAATTCATTTTTTAGAAGTTACACTGATTTATGATACAGAAACAAAGGAGTTGGAAGAATTGGGATTTGCTTGGGTCTATCCTAAGGGCCTTGAACCCGAGCATATGCCTAATATGGATAACCTTTTGAGCTTGAAATTTGAGACTAGGTTAGATCCAAGTTAGGTGGTTGATTCTATGCATCATGATTTATTCTGTGGTGGAAATCCCAATCTGGAATCAGGTTCAGAAATAGATTTTCACAGATTCTTCAATGATTATGAACTGTACTTTGACTTCGAAGAACCTTTATTTCCTAACGATTAGGAGTCAGTTTACGACCTCAGCATCCATGATCCGTTCTTTAACTCTGATGTTGAGGCTAATGATTTGGACCTCAAGGAAGCTACTCCTTCTGATCCACAAAAAGAGCCTTCCAAAATTCGATCCCAACCCCAACCTGCCACCAGAATCAGCTTCTATTCTGATTCACCTCTCTCTGATCCAGCTACATATGATTCACCACTATTTTTTGATCGGGAATTGGACATTGATCAGATCGAGAATCACTTCTTATCCTTCTCTGATATCACCTGTAGGGTTCCTACATCCTCTATAAATCCATTTTCTTTTGAGGACTCCTACTCTGACCAGGCTGAATCGATTCAGCTAAACTGACGATTGGCATTTCCACATTTTTTTGAGCCACATTGTATCTGGTGAGCTCTACATCTACTGATTCGTATCCATCAACCCACCAGCTGATTGGGTTTGGTCTACATCAATAGCTTGTTGAACTGAAGAAGCACTTGGTTGGACCAACTAGGCTACTTATCAAGATGTTTTTTGTACAAAATTCCTTTGATTTGACCACCTTCTACTCGGCTGAAGCAATGAATTTAGCACTTAACGAGACTCAACCAGATGTGCATACATCTGATTAACCTAGAATGTCTATTAATGCATATTCTTAGTATCACATTGGCATTGTACAATGTAAATAGTTCATAACATGCATAATCATGCATTTAGGTCAAGTTGCATAAAGTGTATAGTAATTGTCTCCTTTTAAGGTCAAGGACGAGGCGACTTTTTAATTGGGGCCTCAGATCGAAGATCCAATCGTATGAATCTGATTAAGGCAACAATTGGAGTTCAATGACTCCAAGATCGCCCTGATCGGACATCCGTAGCATCAGATAGAGAACGAGGAACCCTAAAGATCAAGGGCTAAGATGTTGTTAATCTGCACCTTAGACAACAAATCTGAGCACATGAATGGGTTCAGATTGAAGATCGTAGCCTAACGATGTGAAAATCGATCCAATCCAACACTAATGACACCATCTACAAAACTTAGAAGATGGATGGCCAAGATGGTGCCACATGTCGGCATCCCAGCCACCCAACCAGCCCTCAGGACTGATGCTGCCTCTCCAAAGAGTCTCCAACCCATGATCTGGACCATTGGCTCTTGATCCAACAGCCGTAAGCATGCCCGCAACACAAGCCCACACATAGTGTAGTGGTCAAGAACACTGTGCGAACGCATGACACGCATTCGATCCTGCAACTGTTGTGTGCGGATGCGCAATTGGAGCCACGAGATTCGTATCGAGTAGCATAGATCGACCGATAGCACCCATGCGCGATCAGACGGACAACGCAAATGGCCGATTGCATGCGGGTGCACGACGTGGGCGTGGGCAGTTTAAGCCATTCGATCTCTTGATCGGACAGCTGAGGGCCCGAGGTCATGCGAAGGCATTGAGAGCGCAAAGGCGAAGGGCTCGCATGCGACGCGTGCACGTCGACCACGTTCAAGCCTTGAATGACTTATAAATCCGGCATTAAATGTCCTGAATTAATGTTTTTAATGTTGTAATGTCCAACATGCCCCTAGTCCTTGCAACTATAAAAGGAGACCTCTACCATATGGATTTCTCATCCCTTCCTTCTCCTCTCTCCCTCTCCAAAGCTTAAGAGAAGCTTGTCCCACACCTGGGATGCTCCTCAAGAGCTAAAACTAAGTTTTCGCCCTCGTTCCGAAAGTAGGTCCTGCGACGATGACGATGTGCTGCCTCGTTCCTGTTCCTCCTGCTTCGTCCTCCTTCTTCCTGCTCTGTTCCTTATCTTCCAGGCATTGTTCCGTCTAGCTCGTCCTCCAAGCGATCGTCAAGGCGGATAACTTCTCTCTCCCTTTCTTTTTACTGCTTTCTAGAGTAGAGTTTTCTTGCTTTCTAGTTGTAATAACTTATAGATTTCTAGTGTAATCATTTCTCGCTTTCTTAGTTGTAAAAACATTATATGATATCAAGTGATTGTTCCTCCTCTTTCTCTCTCTCTCTTATTGCCTATATTGCTTCTATTGTGATTATTTCGCCCTTTAAATAGAAACACAAAAATATAATTGCGAATTTTTTTCAATGTAGCCTTCTTGTGCTCGACCTTGAATTTGTTTACAGATTTTTTGGTATAAATTTTATTTGTTGAACAGATTTCTTCACGACTCGAGCTACAACGATGGGTTTTCAAATCCAATTACGAACGTGTAGTCATCCACCATTCAACATTTTGGCACCGTTGCTGGGGAGGCAACGATTTTCCAATCTTCTTTTCGCATTTCACGCACTTTATTATTTTCTGACTTGTTGTATCTCGTGTCTATTGTTTTGCAGATACCTCTATTAGGGAATCGTGAAGCAGGAGACCGGAGTAAAGTATAGTTGAAGATGACTGTAAGTGCTCCCCATTCTTCCCCCTCCATAGATTTCATTTCATCACATTAATTCAAACTCGAATTAACCTAGGTCTTTGCATAAATCTTAGGATTAGTTTGGTTGTTTGGATTTCCACCCACATTCATTTCACCCTCGCATATAGAAGAAAAAAACAAAAAGATAATTTCTTGTGGGGTAATTCAACCTACACACAACATACACTCACATTCAAGGCACTTAACCTAATCCAATTAACCTAGGTGTTTGCATAAATCCTAGGATTAGTTTGGTTGTTTGGATTTCCACCCACATTCATTTCACCCTCGCATATATAAGAAAAAAACAAAAAGATAATTTCTTGTGGGGTAATTCAACCTACACACAACATACACTCACATTCAAGGAACTTAACCTAATTGATTTTCTTTTACTCAACCGAAATATGATCTGTGGAACAGGTACACATAAATCAACACATAAAAGAGTAGAAATCATTCTAGGTCAATCATTTTGTGTGCCAAACTCAGTGGTGCAATTGTGGGCAATTGTTTGAGTTGTTTAGGTCACACCACTCAACCTAAAATCAACTCACCAAGTAGCTTCCTCTTAGGGTTTTCAGTCTTGGTTCATACCAGGCACCTCACTTTATTTCTGATTTCGAAAGGAAAGTGAGCTTCACCCATGCTTGACAACCTGGTTTGCCTCAAACTTGGTTGAATTAAACCTAATTCGAAACCCTAAAAGCTACTTAAGCAAGATCTAAACTCTAAAATCTACTCATCACAAATAATCTTGCTTGAAAACCCTGGTTGTGCATGCACTCACACATACTCAATTGATCATTAAGGGCACAACCCATTTTAAGGGTCCACCACATTCCATAAGCACTACAATCCCAAGCCTCAATAAAATCGAGTAGACGTTGGCCTTAAGGACTGATTTGCTCTTTGGGGCCTAGTCTGAGATTGTTTACGATTAACCTACTTGTACTAATCAATCTGATGTCTAGCATGGGAAGTAGCATCAAACGACTGTAGCTGGGGGTACACTAGGAACCAGAGGCGTAAGCAGAAGGAAGAACTTTTCCCTAGTCCCTCCTAACTAGTTGGATTGAGCAGACTCAAGTAGAGTAAATCATTTATAATCTTAAGGCGAGTTATGAGAGTCAGTAGATCCTTAGGCTACCCCACTTAAGGACAAGCTTATTTTGTTGTGCTGCAGTGTTTTTATCCCCAGTCCTTCCGACGTTTTCCTAGTTTATGCTAGGAAGAAGGTCATTGAATCTAGGATTGGAAGGACCACTAGAGTACTCTAGGAGGCGTAGATTGGATTTTGGCTAAATTGATCCCATAGTCTATCAACAGCCTCCTCTGCCTTAGGATCCACAGGAGGTATTTCGAAGGCAGCTGGAACAAATGTAGAGAATGCAAGAATGGTTCTAGAGAATGTAGGGTGCTTAACCCTTGAAGGATTTTTATGATCCTTCAAATTACAGGGAACGTCTCGGCATCCAGATTCCTGGCAGAGACGTAGAAATCAAGCCCCAGGTGTTAAGCCTGATCAAACATTTCCATGGGCTTGGCTCTGAAGACCTGTTTCAACACTTGGAGGACTTGACCACTTTGGTCTAGACTACCAAGGCACGAAACGTGAATGAGGAGCAAATGATCATGAAGCTCTTCCCTCACTCTCTTAGAGATGAACCGCTCATTGGTACAGGACTATAGGAAGACCAATTGCAACTTGGAATGAGTTCAAATCGGACTTTCTGAAGAAATTCTTCCCTGTCGGATGTACCAATTCTTTGAGACGGGCAACTACTACATTTGCCCAGTAGCTGGGGGAGAAGTTTCATGTTGCTTGGGAGCAATTCCAGGACCTATTCCAGAGGTGTCCACACTATGTGGTGCCGAAATGGCAACTCATGCAGATTTTCTACCACGGGTTGACTGAGCAACTCAGAAATCACATGGACGCTTCTTGCAGAGGCAATTTCCTCAACAAAGGCGCAAATAGCATGCACGATTTGTTTGGGCTGATGAGCGAGAATTCGATCAATCATGCCTCCATGGATACTTTTAACTAGTTTCAGTAGCCTAGATCGAATGTTAATGAGGTCCATGACTCTCATTCATTCGATATGGAATTGATTTGTAATAAACTTGATAAGGTGGACTTGGTTGCTAAGAGAATGGAGGAGTGGATGGCTGGAAACTCAATGAACAACTCTCGATCCACTCAATCCCAGAAATTGGGATTCCATTCGTCGTGAGCTCCTTTTGGACGGGAGTTCGTGAATCAACTTGATGCGGCTCAACCTACGAGCCGACATTATTTGGAACCCCATAGGTTCCAAACTGGGGCCTTTGATCCAAGTTTCTCTGATCCTTCCCTTCCTTTCTCTCCATCCTCACCCAATGAGGCTGTTTGTGCTATACAGGAGAATGTTATATCCAATCCTTACTCCAATGCTTATAATTCGGGTTGGAGAAACCACCCTAACTTCTCCTGGAAAAACTTGGGGCCATAGACCCAATTCCGACCCAGCAACTATGCTTTGCAATGCCCAATGGGTCAGGGTCATGTTTATACGTAGTTGCCCCTGAATCAGGTAAATTATCCAGCTTGGAATGCCCGTCAACCTGTATGGAAGGCTAATTTTAACCAACAAATGGTAGAGATGCAAGGATCTATGCTCCAACTCATGCAGCAAATGAAAACCTTGCTGCACAACATGCAATCCGTGCTCATAGCTAATTCTCATCAACCTGGATCTCTACCATCTCAACCTGTACCTAACCCACGTAATATCTAGAATCCATGCAATCAAGCCCATGGGTATGGGAATCGTAGGGCCCCACATGCACATGCTCAAGTAGTTGAGCAGGGTCCTTCCTCTTCTTCTTCTTCTGCAAATCAACAGTTCTTAGCTAATGAATCCCCTCCAATCTTTCCTAACCCTCCTCAAGACCCAAAGTTGTATGCATCTACTAATTTTGTTACCTTGAGGAGTGGTAAACAAACTCAGGATCTACAACCACACTGTTCTGATTTTACGAATCCCAAAGAACCTGAGGAGAGAAAGGAGAACTCTGGAGAAGAAATCAAGGCTCAGGAACCTGATTCCAAAGATCCGACTCAAGTTCCTTTTCCTGAGGCCTTGAATAGATCAAGGAAGAAGAAGTCTATTGATAGTAATGAGGAGCTTCTGAATATTTTGAAGAATGTCAAGATCAATATCCCACTCCTCGACGCTATCAAACATATATAGCCTTATGCAAAATTTTTAAAGGATTTATGTATACAAAAGCACAAGTCGAGAGAATCTATTCTGAGGGAGGTGGTACTCTCTGAGCAGGCTAATTCTATTATCCTGCACCACCTCCCTCAGAAAAAGAGAGATCGAGGTGCTCCTTTGATTTCTCGTGTCTTCGGAGATTGCACTTTTGATAGAGCACTGCTGCATCTAGGTGCATCCATTAACCTAAGTCTGACTTCTCTTTACGAGAAGTTTGGATTAGGTGAACTTCTGCCGACTTCAATAACACTGTAGTTAAGGGACCATTCGGTCATAAATCCGCGAGGTGTTATTGAAGATGTTATTATTAAGGTTAAGGATTTCTATTTTCCTGTAGATTTTCATGTCCTTGACATGGATTACCTAAAAATCTGTGAAACACGTCCATCATTCTTGGGTGTCCGTTCCTGGCTACCGCCAAGGCCAACATTAACTGTGAAAGCAGTAGCACGAAAATCACCTTTAGGGATCAAAGAATGAAATTGGATATTTTTAAGGTGATTAATAAATTTGAGGATTGTGGATTTATTGAGGAACTTGACGATGATAATGTGAATATTGAGACTTGTATGATGGTTTCTGCATTTGAAAGTTCCTTCTTTGATGATGAATTGGACCTGCAACCCTCTATGGCAGACCTGCCATGTTCTGAAGGGGTTATTGATTTTGTTCACTCTTAACCTCTTCCTTTTGATGAGTCTTCATCAGCATCTTCCTTACCTTCATTCATCAACTCGCCCCAACTTGCACTAAAACCATTGCCTGGGAATCTGAAATATCAGTTTTAGGACCACAAAAGACACTCCCTGTGATTATCAGTGCGAAATTAACAAAGGAGTAGGAGATTAAACTAATTAAGGACCTAAAGGAACACAAGGAGGCAATTGGTTGGACCATTCTTGACCTTAGGGGGATCGATACATCTTATTGCAATCATAAAATATTTTTGGAAGATAGATCCCGCCCTTCTCGCTAGATGTAGAGGAGATTAAACCCAAATATGCGAGATGTTGCCACGAAGGAGATTATTAAGTGGCTTGATGCAAGAATCATTTATTCGATCTCTGATAGTCCATCGGTAAGTCCCGTGCAGATTGTTCCCAAGAGAGTTGGGTTTATCATTGTGACTAACGAGAAAGGAGAATCTGTCACAACTCGTTCAGCTTCCTCTTGGAAGGTCTGTATCGATTATAGGAAGCTGAACACAGCCACGAAAAAGGATCATTTTCCTTTGCCCTTCATTGCTCAAATCTTGGAAAGATTAGCTAGCCAGAAGTACTTTTGTTTTCTTCATGGTTACTTGAGATACAACCAAATTCCTATCCACCCCGAGGATCAGGAAAAGATGACTTTCACCTATCCCTATGGAACAATTGCTTTCTGTAGGATGTCATTCAGCTTATGCAATGCACTTGCGACTTTTCAAAGGTGTATGCTGGCCATATTCACTGACATGGTGGGAGAGTTCATGGAAGTCTTCATGGATGATTTCTCTATTTTGGAGAATCATTTAACTCTTGTTTAGCTAATCTTGAAATGATTCTTAAATGATGCATCAAAAGAAGATCGGCACTTACCTAGGAAAAGAGTCATTTCATAACACAAGAAGGCATCGTCTTGGGTCATGTAATCTTTGAACGGGGAATCGAAGTGGATAAAGCTAAGGTTGATGTTATCACTAAACTTCCTCCTCCCACATCTGTCAAACAAATTCGATCATTTCTTGGTCATGTGGGATTCTATAGGTGATTCATCAAGGACTTTTCAAAGGTTGCTCATCCTTTGAGAAATCTTCTCGCCAAAGAAATTCCATTTGATTTCGAAGAATCATGCTGTAAGGCATTTGATTTTCTTAAAATGGTAGTCACTTATGCACCGATGTTGCAACCACCGGTTTGGACAGCCCCTTTTAAGATCATGACTGATGCATCTGATTACGTGGTCGGAGTTGTTTTGGGTCAGAAAGTTGACAGGAAGCACTCTGTCATTTACTATGCTAGTAAAATTTTGGACGAGGCCCAGAGGAATTACACTGTTACTGAGAAGGAATTACTAGCTATAGTGTATGCTTTAGAGAAATTTAGGGCTTATCTCTTAGCATCTCATGTTATCATATATGCCGACCACTCGGCCCTGAGACATCTCTTGGCCAAAAAGGATGCCAAACCCTAGCTTATTCGTTGGATTCTTCTGCTTCAAGAATTTGATCTTGAAATCAAGAATGAATCAAGGGTACAGAATGTGGTGGTGGATCATCTATCGAGACTTCTAAGTGATTCTTCTCGTTTGGACATTCCAATTGCTGATACTTCTCTGGACAAAACCATCCTTACAGTTTCAGGTGTCCAAACCTCATGGCTTGCTGACATTGTTAATTATTTGGCCGTTGGTCAAGTCTCCCAAGATTGGACCAAGCAACAGTGGGATAGACTCAAGTCTAAGGCCAAATATTACTTCTAGGAGGACCCTGAACTATACTACATTGGTTCTGATCGGATTATTCACCGATGTGTTTTGGAGAACGAATTCAAGAGTATACTTGAGTTCTGCCATGCATCTACGTGTGGTCGACACTTCTCCGGCAAAAGGACGGCTGCAAAAATTTTGCAATCTGGATTCTATTGGCCATCTTTATTCAAGGATGCCCAGCAATTCTCAAGGTCGTGTTCCCGATGACAGGCACTTGGGAGCATGACTAAGAGAGATATGATGCCCCTAAACCCGATTCTTCCCGTCGTAATCTTTGACATTTGGGGCATCGATTTCAAGGGACCCTTCCAACCTAAATTTGGACATCAGTACATTTTCGTCGCTATTGATTACGTGTCCAAATGGATTGAGGTGATTCCCACCCGAACCAAGGACCACAAGGTGGTCATCAATTTTATCAAGAAGAACATCTTCAGCAAGTTTGGGATTTCAAGGGCCATCATCAGCTACGGTGGCACTCATTTCACTAATGCCCAGTTTCGTAATTTACTGGCAAAATATGGGGTTAATCACAGAATCTCCACACCTTACCATCCCCAGACGAATGGACAGGCTGAGATCTCCAATCAGGAGATCAAGAATATTATGAAGAAAATGATTAGGCCTGATCGCAAAGACTGGACTCAAAAGCTTGAGCATGCTCTTTGGGCCTACTGTATGGCATATAAAATGACCAACGACATGTCTCCATTTCATCTGGTATATGGAAAGGTGTGTCATTCATCGGTAGAAATTGAACATAGGGCATTCAGGGCAATCAAGCAGTGCAATCTAGATTTGAGTTTAGCTGGGAAGACTAGGAAACTCCAACTATCTAAGTTGGAGGAGATTAGAAATGATGCATAAGAGAATGCCAAGATCTACAAGGCTCGGACCAAAGATCTTCATGACCAATTTATTTTCCGAAAGAGCTTTGATCCGAACCAGAAGGTCTGGCTATTTGATTCTCAACTTAAGCTCTTTCCCGGCAAGCTTAGGTCAAAATGGAATGGCCCATTCATTATCGATCAGATATTTCCAAATGGAGCTGTTCAGATCTCTGACCTGAAGATGGGTAATTCATACAAAGTCAACGATCAATCCCTGAAACCTGTTACTGACCGTAGGATTTTTCTTATGCATTAAAACAAACCTAGCTCATAGGATTTTTCTCCGTAAATGGGTTTTTGGGCTGCATTTAGTCATTAACAAGGATAGGCATCCATTGAATTTTTTTGTTGTCATTTTAATGTGTTTTTATGAGTGATAGGGATGAATAGATATATAGATCCCTAAAACCCTAACACTCAAGAAGGAAAATTTTGAAGGAGCATCTCAGACTAGCTGGAATTCAGCTTCATCCAGCTCACCACAACTAGAATCTAGCTCACTTGGACTAGGGTTTGCTCATCCTAACTCCATTCAGCTAATCTTAGGTGAATGGAAGCTCAAGGGAGATCATCTTAGCTCACCCTAGCTCAGGTCAGCTCAGATCCAGCTCAACTTAGTTGAGTCTAGCTCATCTCAATTCCCACTAGTCCACAGGGAGCTCTAGCTTGCTCATCTATGTTGATTGGAGTTCACCCCAACTCAGGTCTAGCTACATCTAACTGCACTCAACTCTAGCCAACTAAAGAATAATTCATCCCAGCTCAGGAAGCTCAAGTCCAACTCCCGGGGCCCAGCTTAGCTCAAGCTAACTGAGCTAAGCAACCTTAGCTGTCTCAACTAGCTCAATTCTCCTCGGGAGCACTAGACCCAGCTAACCTTAGCTCCATTCAACAGAAGCAAGCTCACTTTAGCCTGGCTTAGTTGCTAGCAAAGAACTAGCAAGCTAAGCCAACTAGAGTAGCCCCATGTTGGCCACTTCAGTAACTGCCAGCTCCAATTCAGCTCCAGACTTTGCATATCCAGCTCCTCTCCTCAAACTTTAAGCTCCACAGGAATATTCCTCTACTCTATATTAAGCTAAGAGAGCTTAGCTTAGCTTATCTTAGCTAGCATCCACCACCCTGGCACCAAAAACCTAACACTAACTCCACCTACATAACCTACCACACCAAGTCCACCTAAGCCTACTTAAGCTAGCTCCACCTCTACACAAAGTTGGTGCCACCGCTTCACCACCTTTCAACCACCAACTAACCGCCAAAATACACCTAAAGTTGGTGCCAAAACCAACCCTAACTACCTCCCTTTTGGCGCCAACCTCATCCCCCATATACACCCTACATGTAACCCCTCCAAGCCATCTTCACCATCCACCTCAACCCCCTTCTAGAAGCCAAGAAGTTGGTGCCAATCCATGGCACCTCTCCATGGTTGGTGCAACTTTTATGTGTCCCTTGGCCACCCATAACTACCCCCCTTACACCCCTTATGCGGCACCAACTATCCTTAGCCTTAGGATCACCTAACCACCTCCATCTTCCCATCTTAGCCCTCCATTTGAAGAGTCACCTTAACCCCTCATCCTACCGTATAAAAAGACCACCACCCACCACCATTCAAACCGTCCTTGGCTAGCAAAATTTCCTCTCATACTCTATCTAGAGTCCATGGCGAAGGGAGAGGAAGAAGAAGATTAAGGGGATATTCTATCCCTTTGGTGCCTTTCCCTCTTCCTTTCTCTCCTGTGCCCACGCTAGCCAAAGGAGGTGCCAGGAAAAAAAGACCTTTGGAGGAGGTCGTGAAGGTGGTCCACGCCATCTTGGAGAACTTGAGGGTGGTGCATGCCCAGCATAGGAGGAAAGGCTTGAGGTGGAGAGCATCCACCTTGGAGGAGCTTTCAAGGAAGGAGAAGGAGACCCTCTTTTCAAGCCAAGGAGTAGCTAGGGTTAGAGCAAGAAGACTCCCTTCTTCACCAGATTCCACAAGAGGATTTGTGTTTCTTCTATTGCTTTTATATTTTACATTTCTAGTAGAAGCATTCCTCCACTTGTCTTTGTAAAAGAACACAGATTCTGCTAAATTAAATTGCCTTCTTTTTAATTTCTTACTGCAATTGTTACCTTTGTTCTAGCACTTGTTTCATTTCCAGTCCCTAATTACTCTAGGCCTCCACTTGCCTAGAGTGAGCTTAGGTAGTGGACATTTTCATCTCTTAGGTTTTAGCTTAGCAATTTTAGGTGTTAGCACTTTTCCATGACAATTCACATTTTGCCCTCATTATTTCAAAACTAAAAATATATATATATATTTAAAATACCGAAAAGAAAGTTGAGATTTATTTTCTAATCAAGAGAATTAAATTGCAAATTTTCCATCTTCGATGACCCTAGATACTCCCCTATTGTGGAATATAAATTTAAAAGTGTATGCGATTTGGCTTGTTACAACGACTTAAAAACCCGCTTTTACAAATCATGCCAAACTTGGCATCACTTTTTGGTGCCGTTGCCAGGGTGGAACGACTTTGCTTAATCATTTTTTCTCCTTCTTGAAGTGGATCTCATCTCCTTCTCTTTCTTTTCTCTAGTGTGTGCAGGAACTACAGTGGGAATGTGGGAATTTGGAAGCGAAAGCTCAAAGGTCCTTTTCTTCCCATGGATTTTAGGTTGGTTCCCTTTCCTGGTCACATAGTCAATTAAAACTACCAAAAAAAGATTAAACTTGGCTTTCAGGATCCCAAACATCTTAATTAAGTGGAGTGATCTCCATTAAAATACATTATTTGCTTAAATATTTCATTAACACCACTCCATTTTAAGTATTGGTATTCTATTTTTCGAGTTTAGATTTCTATCTGGATTTGAAAAATCTATTTCCAACACCACAATCCTCCTAAAATCATAAATTTTCATACATTGATTTCAAACTAAGTTGCAAACATCTGTGCCGAATTTTAAATCAATTAGCTTTGTATTTAATTTTTAAAAATTCTTGGACTGCAGAGGGGTCATACCCTCTAATCTTCCTATTTTGCTACTGTTCGTAAATTTTTAGAATTTTTATACTCATCCAATTTTTGTCAAATTTATATTTTTGGAATCCTTGTGAAATTATTCACATCATATAAAATCAACAAAATTTTTTGAGCTCAGTGCTAATATTGAAAAGTCCAAAATACCTACAAGCATCATTTTTGGACTTTTACATCTGTACAAATAAAAATTCAAAACAATTAACAAACAAATTCCTAAAATCATACAAAAATCTTTTCTAGAATTCTTGTTTTATTTTACATAAGGTAGTGGTGTTGATTGCATTGTTTGGACCACTATATATTCAGAAAGTTTAAAAAGAATTCATTGGTAGTAATTTTCTGCATTAGGGTTCAAATCCAATTAGGGTTTCTTTCTTACTTTCCAGTCTCACAACATAAAGGAAACACATCATCACCAATACAGCTTGTTTTTCTTTTGATTGTGGAGTTTCAAACTTGTTTGAACATTTAAAAAGAAAAACCCTGAAACACATTTAATTAAATTGAATCCTAAAAGATAAAAATAAAAAATTGTGTGCCAACTTGATTTGCATTGGAACCACTTTCCAATTCCTACACACACACAAAAAAATTGTAATAACAAGGTAATAACCCAAATTAATGCCCTCCACATTCCATGTACACTATAGTATCCTAGACCTAACTAAAATCCGTAGCAACTTGACCCCTGAGGCTTCATCAAATTAGGATTGCTATATAGGTCTTAAGTTTTATCTAGTTAATATCAATTTTGTTATCTATATCTGGTGTTTAGGCTGACGGGTCGTGTCAAACGACCAGACGAGGGTTTGTACAAGCACCTGGGGTTTTCCCTGGGAACCATTTGGGCCCAAACCTCTCCTTAAGCAACTTGGCCAGATTTGTTGACGGAACGGGTATTCACTATTGATTACTTATTTCCTACGTAGACCAAGTCTTAGGTTTATTTTTAGGGAGTGACACGTAAGTTAGGTATAGCTTTGGTTGTTTGATTTGCACACTTTCTCTCATATCTTTCTCTTCTCCTCCCCTCCAATTCTTCCAAAACAATGCATGCACGAGCGACGGTCCCAAAAACCACACCTTGAGGGACCATCTGATTTTGCCCCGTATAGCAGAAAATCATTATTTTCTTCTCCCTCGTCTTCTAAAAACATGGAAAACCCAGGAAGCTGACAAAAAAATTCTGCTTCCAGTTCTAGCCCGTCAGCTGACCCACAAGCTGACTTCACCCTCCCTCACCTCCTTAATTTGGAGCAACCGAAAATTCTAGTAGGGCCAGGTGGCCCTCCAATTCCAACTCAAAATCCAAACCCCTTTGCCTTGATGCTCAACCATTTGGTTCGACTACAACATAATCAAGAAGATTTGGCTAGGACTGTCACGAAGCTAGCTAACCAAGGGCAAAATCCACCACCCCGCCAATAGCCTATTGTTTTTCTTAAGGATTTCTATGATCCTTTCAATTACGAGGAAAGACCTGGGGTGGTCATACCACAAGGGGATTTTGAGATCAAACCATCCATTTTTAACCTTATCAAACATTTTCATGGTCTTCTAAGAGAGGACCCATTTTGTTATCTCGAGGAATTAACTGTCCTCGCTTAAACAACTCGTTCCCGCAATGTGCAGGATGATATGTGGTTAATGTGACTTTTTCCTCTCTCTCTTAAAGACAAAGCTTCTCATTGGTTTAGAATGGTTGGGCACCCAATTACCACCTGGCCCCAATTAAAAAGCGCTTTTCTCAAAAAAAAAATTTCCGATAGATCAAACGAATGCATTAAGAAGATCCATAATGACCTTTCAACAGAAAATTGGTGAGCCCCTCCACGAAGCCTGGGAAAGATTTCAAGAACTTCTAAGAAGTCCCCATCATAAAATTCCACAATGGCAGTTAGTGTAGATCTTCTTTCATCGATTAGAGGATCAATTGAAGTGATTTGTGTATGCCTCATGTGAGGGCAATTTCCTTAGCAAAGACACCGAAAGTGCCTATCTCCTCTTTGAAGAAATATGTGAAAACTCATTTAACATGACTTCAATGGATACTTTTGGCTGAACACAAAACCCCAGACATGGAGTCCATGAAATTGACTCCAAATCCTCATTTAGCACAATGACTGGACCAAATGCAAATTCAGCAAAAGAAAATGGAAGAAAACTAACAAATAAACAAGGTCCACGTGTTCACTCTCCATACACTAACCCTCCACACCTTCTCCGAAGAGAAAATCTACACAACATTGATGCCGCACTTGCTGGTTAGCAATTGTCAACTGATTTCCCATAGGAATCGACTGGGAATTTTTATCAAAATATTTTTGATTCCATCATGGAAAATATTTATGCTCTCCAGGATCAATTTAGAAACCCCTCCAATACTTTCAATCAAAACTAGAGGACTAACCTGAATCCCTCTTGGAAGAACCAGAACCTGATTCCTTTTCCCAAACAAAACTATTTTGGAAACTATGGGCAACCTGTGTATCAACCTGGACCATCTCAGGAAGTTATTAACACTCAGGTCATGAAAAATCTACAAGGAATACAGAATCAGATGACGGAAGTAACCCGCATGATTACCAACTTGCAACACCAAGTTAAGGTTACTTCTGATCATCGACCTATTGGGAATTTAACTTCCCAACCCATGCCCAACCCGAATAATCAAAGGAATCAGTTCCAAGGTGGATATCACAGTCAACCCATTCAACCAGCATCTCACCATCCTCTAG
Organism: Thalassia testudinum; assembly: GCA_037157565.1. Lineage (NCBI taxonomy): Eukaryota > Viridiplantae > Streptophyta > Magnoliopsida > Alismatales > Hydrocharitaceae > Thalassia > Thalassia testudinum. The sequence goes on from JAZHRO010000063.1 coordinate 17,737,529, forward strand.
GTTTCAACAACAGTCAGGCTTCCCATCCTCATCCTCGAAACAACCAGACTACAAATGCAATTACCTTGAGGAATGGGAAACCACTCACAATCCCCTGCCTATTAAAGAAACCCATTTTAATGGAAAAAATATCAACTCTTCCCCATCTCCCTCACATATTGTTCAGGAACTAATTAATGCAAAACAGGGAAACCCTGCTCCATTTCTGCAAGCCCTTCACTCTTCAACAGATAAGAAAAAGAAGAAATTCGAGCCCACTGAAAAGGAATTAATGGATTTACTTAGGCAAGTTGAAATTAATATCCCTCTCCTAGATGCCATTAAATACATCCCAGCCTATGCAAAATTCCTAAAAGATTTGTGTACCCTGAGAAGGGAGGCCCAAAATTTAGTAAAGGTGATCCTTCCTGAGACAGTCCGCTCAGTTGTGCTGAGTCGACTGCCTCTTAAGAGAAAATATCCCAATGTCCCCTGATTCAAGTTATCATTAATGATACTTCTTTTGATCAGACTTTATTGGATCTCGGTGCCTCAATTAATATTGTCCCCACAATTATTTTTGTGGAATTTAATATCGGTGAATTAAAGCCTATTGAGGTTACTCTTCAATTAGCTGACCGATCTACAATTAAACCATGGGGAATTGTTAAGGATGTCCTTGTTCGGGTCAAAAATTATCTATTTGCAGTAAACTTTTTAGTCCTAGACATAGAGGTACCGAAAGCACTAAAGTTTCCCCCCAATTTTCTTGGAAGACCATTCTTAGTCACTGCCCACGCGAATATTGATTGTGATTCTAGAAAGATGAAGATCATGTGTGGCGGTGAATCTGTAACCCTAGACATTTTCCAAGCTTTTAGGTGGTTCGAAGAACTAGATTTCTTTGATGATTCAGATTCAGAAATAGAAAATATTGTGGCGAAAACTTTGCAAATTTCCCATTTAGGTTCCTGTTTTGCCATCAATATGGTTCTTGAACAATCCACTCACACATTCAGCTAACCCTCCAGCTGATCCTTTCACTGTCACCTCCCCACTAACCCATAAAGCAGGAATTCTTTCGGAGCTTGGTCCACAATTGGAATTAAAACCTTTGCCAGACTCCCTTAAATATGTCTTCCTGGGTCCTAATCAGACCCTGCCCCAGATTATAAATTCTGGACTTATTGGGGCACAAGAGCACAAACTTCTCCAGGTTTTGAGTAAATATCGAAAAGCTATTGGCTGGAGCCTTTCTGATCTTATGGGTATTCATTCGTCATATTGTAGACATCATATATATTTAGAGGACGATTCTCGCCCCTCCTGCCAACTACAAAGGACTTGAATCCTATTATGCAGGAGGTGGTAAAAAAGGAGATTATTAAGTGGGTTGAAGTTTATGTCATCTACCCCATTTCTGACAGCTCCTGGGTTAGTCCAACACAAGTTATGCCAAAAAGGGCTGGACTAACAGTTGTCACTAATGATAATGGGTAGAATGTAGCCACTCAAACCACCTCTTCTTGGCGTGTGTGTATCAATTACAGAAAATTAAACACCGCCACCAAGAAGGACCATTTCTTGCTCCCCTTTATTTATCAAATCTTGGAGCATTTAGCCGGACGAGATTTCTACTATTTTCTGGATGGTTATTCCGACTATAGTCAGGTAGTGGTTCATCCTAAGGACCAGGACAAGACAACTTTCACCTGCCCCTTCAAAACCTTTGCTTTTAGAAGGATGCCCTTCTGGCTTTGCAACACACCTACTACTTTACAAAGGTGTATGCTTGAAATATTTTTAGACTTGGTAGGTGAATGTATAGAAGTCTTTGTGGATGACTTCTCTATTTTTGGAGATTCTTTTGACCAATGTCACAAGAACCTTGAAAGAACTCTCCAAAAATGCATAGAAGTCAATCTGGTCCTCAGCTGGAAAAAAAGTCTTTTCTTGCTCCAGGAAAGTATTGTCATAGGCCATGTTATTTCAAAAAAAGGAATTGCAGTACATAAATCAAAAATTGATGCTATATCTAAGCTCCCACTGCCCACTACTGTCAAACATATCAAATCCTTTTTGGGTCATGTGAGTTTCTACCATCTATTTATACAAAAATTTTCCCAAATCTCCAAGCCCTTAAGTCAGCTACTCACTAAAGACCAGCCATTTGATTTTAATGATAAGTGACTAGAGAGTTTTCTAAGGTTGAAGAAGGAGGTTACTGAGGCACCAATTTTATAGGGACCTGATTGGAATAGTCCCTTTGAATTCATGACAAATGCCTTAGATTTTCCTGTAGGGGCCGTTCTAGGGCAAAGAATTGGCAAGAAGCCTGTTGTGATATATTATGCCAGCAAAACTCTTGATGATGCACAACGGAATTACATGATTACTGAAAAGGAACTTCTTGCCATTGTATTTGCCTTAGAAAAATTTAGATCTTATCTTTTGGCTTCACATGTCACTGTATATATCAACCATTCAACAATTAAATATTTGCTCACAAAGAAAGATTTGAAACCCCACCTTATCCGTTGGATTTTGCTGCTCTAAGAATTTGACCTGGAAATCAAGGATAAGGTGGGATTGCATAATGTAGTGGCCGAACATCTCTCTCAACTTATGACGAATGACATAATTACCCCACCTGATCAGTTCCCTGATGAAAGCATTTTGGCTGCTACGACCCTCCCTTGGTTTGCACCCATCGCAAACTATTTAGCAACAGAACGAATCCCCGCTAATTGGCCAAAAACAAAACGAGATAAGTTCTTTGCTAATATTAAATACTATTTTTTTGGAGGAGCCCGACCTTTTCCGCATTTGTGTCGATCAGGTCATTCGACGATGTGTACCCGATTCAGAAATCCATGATATTTGGCACATTGTCACTCAATGGCCTGTGGCGAACATTTTTCGAGCAAGAAAACTGCAGCTAAAATCCTTAATGTGGGATTTTAATGGCCCAGCTTGTACAAGGATGCTCATGACTTTGTTCGATCTTGTATGCGTTGCCAGAGCATCGGGAACATGACTCGGAAGGATATGATGCCCTTTAATCCTATTTTAGAGCTTGAAATTTTTGATGTTTGGGGCATCGACTTCATGGGACCATTCATCAACTTTGGTGGGTATTATATATACTAGTCGTAGTCGACTATGTTTCAAAATGGATAGAAGCAATACCCACCCGCACTAGTGATCACCGTACGATTGTCGAATTTCCTAAGAAAAATATTTTCTCAAGATTCGGCATTCCAAAAGCCATTATCAGTGACAGAGGCTCACATTTCACTCACTCACATTTCTGTCACCTTCATTCTAAATATGGGGTTAATCATAAAATTTCCACACCTTATCACCCCCAAACTAATGGCTAGGATGAAGTTTCTAGTTGGGAAATTAAAAATATTTTACAAAAGACAGTTAGGCACGACTGTAAAGATTGGTCCACAAAATTGGACGACGCTTCATGGGCCTACCGTATCGCTTTTAAAACATTGCTCGACATGTCTCCCTTCTGTCTAATTTTTGGGAAGGCATGCCATCTCCCGATAGAACTAGAACATAGGGCTTTTTGGGCAATAAAATGACTCAACATGGATTTATCTGATGCCAGTATCTATAGAAAATTACAATTAACTGAATTGGAAGAATTATGTAATTTTTCATATGAAAAAGAGAGGATTTATAATGGTCAAACGAAGAAATTTCATGATAATACATTATTCGGAAACACTTTGACTTTAATCAATGCGTTTGGCTTTTCGTTGCAAGATTACGTCTTTCTCCTGGCAAATTAAAATCTAAATGGACCGGCCCCTTTATTGTCCATAAAACTTATCCGTACGACACTGTTGATCTTTTTGATCCAAAAACTAGTTCGACATTTCAAGTCAACGGCTAACGTTTAAAGCCCTATTTCGATCAAACGCCAAATCTTCCATCTTAATCTTTCAATTTCACTGAGCCAGCCACCTTTGATCACTAGTGCACACTACTCCCAGCTAAATGGCCTAAAAGATAACACTAGATGGGAGCTTAGCCATCATTTTTCCTGCTTTCCTTTTTCCTTTCTTTTTCCAGGTTTTGACCAACCTAAACCTGACCACTCTTCATTACGGTGATCCCTTCTCCCACCTAATTCTTGAGGACATTGCATATCATACACATGGGGGGGTTGTTTTTAAAATTTGACGATCGATTTTGGATTTTCAAAACCTAAAAACTTGCATTTCTCTTTAGTTATTTTATTTTCCTGCTTGCATACCCAAAAAAATAAACATGTTGAAAACTTTTTTAGGAAAAATTTTGAAATCGGGACTAAGGTTCAAAAACTAACTTTTGGTATAAGGGGATTTAATCTTTAACAAACTAGGGATGAGGATGTGGATCTGATCATTAGAATCTCAGGGTCAATTTTTAGACTAGATCAGATATCCTACTCTAAAATTCCACCTGAACACATGATAGTTCCGGTGACTTGATCCTCTTTTGTAATATGGAAAGTATTTAGCTTAGTTTCTGATTCAAAAACATGCATTTCTTGCAGAACTTCCTGTGTCAAATTTCACACACAAGCCAACAAATAAAATCCACTAAAAATTAGAAAAACTCCCTTGTTTGAACTTAGTAAAAGTCTGTAGCAGATCATTGGTTTGAGTTCCCACCACCGAGAAGGAGGAAAATACCTCCTTTGACGATGCGATGTCAACATGTTACCGCCTCGATGCTGCTCCATATCTATATTTCATATCTTTAGATGGAGCATTAAAGTGCATTTTAGCAGCTCAAGTGTCTTGGATGGTGCTCTACCAATAGTGTCGGAGCAAGAGCTTGAGTTTGCTTGGAGTGCCCCTTTACACCACATTATATTTTTGGGTTGTGAGCTCCTGGGTGGTGTCATGGACAGTGATATCTCGAAGTACTACCGTCAGAGCCCCTCGAGGATTGGTAATTGAAATGATGAATTCGACACATCTGTTGTAAGAGTAAGCTATAAATAAGCATGTGGGAGAGAAAAAAAAAATTTAATTTCAACCAAAAGTGTGCCCCTACAATTGTTGGCTTTTCACAAGCACAGAAACAAGGTTTTAAAGGATTTTGCAAGTTACGAATCAGATTCATGAGCCAGAAAAATCCTAAAAACAAAAATTTCAAGTCATCTGAATTAACAAGGGGTTAATTTGTGAATTTTCTAGAGGATATATTGATCCCATTTCGTCTAATTGCTGGATCCAAAAACAAATCCTGTGCCTCTTGTGCTTATATCAACCAAGGTCCCTTAATATTTTCTCCTCAAAAGTTGAAAAAATTAGATTTCTGAAAATTTTCATTTTCCAAAAAATTAAAGTTTTGCTAAGAGATTAGTAAAAGATAGGCATGGGAGTGCAATAAACACCAGTTTATCATCATTCTTATGCATTAAAACAAACCTAGCTAGTAGGATTTTTCTCCGCAAATGGATTTTTGGGCTGCATTTAGGCATTGACTAGGATAAGCATGCATTGCATTTTTTTCTTGTCATTTTAATGTGGTTTTGTGAGTGATAGGGATGAGAAGATATACAGATCCCTAAAACCCTAGCACTCAAGAAGGCAAATGGTGAAGGAGCAGCTCAGACTAGTTGGAACTTAGCTTGATCCAGCTCACCACAGTTGGAATCTAGCTCACTTGGACTAGGGTTAGTTCATCTTAACTCCATTTAGCTAATCTTAGCTGAATGGTAGTTGAAGAGAGCTCGTCTTAGCTCACCTTAGCTCAGGTCAGCTCAGATCCAGCTCAACTTAGTTGAGTATAGCTCATCTCAGCTCCCACTAGTCCATAGGAAGCTCTAGCAAGCTCAGCTAAGTTGACTGGAGTTCACCCCAGCTCAGATCCAGCTACATCCAACTCCACTCAACTCCAGCTAGCTGAAGAAGAATTCATCCCAACTCAGGAAGCTCAAGTCTAGCTCCCGGGGACCCAGCTTAGCTCAAGCTAATTGAGCTAAGCTACCTTAGCTACCTCAACAAGCTCAATTCTCCACGGGAGCACCAGACCTAGCTCACCTTAGCTCCATTCAATAGAAGCGAGCTTACTTTAGCCTGGCTTAGCAGATAGCAAAGAACTAGTAAGCTAAACTAGCTAGAGTGGCCCCATGTTGACCTCTTCAATAGCTGCCAGCTCCAATTCAGCTCCAGACTCTGCGTATCCATCTCCTCTCCTCAAACCCTAAGCTCCACAGGCATATTCCTCTACTCTATAGCTAGCTTAGCTAGCATCAACCTCCCTGGCACCAAAACCCTAACACTAACTCCACCTACATAACCTACCACTCCAAGTTCACCTAAGCCTACTTAAGCTAGCTCCACCTCTACTCAAAGTTGGCACCACCCCTTCACCTCCTTTCATCCCTCAACTAACGACCAAAAGACACCTAAAGTTGGTGCCAAAACCAACCCTAACTACCACCCTTTTGGTGCCAACCTCAACTCCCATATCCACCCTACACAGAAACCCTCCAAGCCATATCCACCATCCACCTCATCCCACATCAAGAAACCAAGAAGTTGGTGCCAACCCATGGCAACTCTCAATGGTTGGTGCCACTTTTTGGTGTCCCTTGGCCACCCATAACTATCCCCTTACACCCCTTACGTGGCGCCAACTATCCTTAGCCCTAGGATCACCTGACCACCTCCATGTTCCCATCTTAGCCCTCCATTTCAAGAGTCACCTTAACCCCTCATCCTACCCTAGAAAAAGACCACCACCCACCACCATTCAAACCATCCTTGTCTAGCAAAATTTCCTTTCATACTCTACCAAGAGCAAACGCCCAAGAGAGAAGAAGAAGAAGATTAAAGGGATATTCTGTCTCTTTGGTGCCTTCCACTCTTCCCTTCTCTCTTATGCCCACGCCAGCCAAAGGAGGAGCCAGGCAAGAAAGTCCTTTGGAGGAGGTCTTGAAGGTGGTCCACGCCACCTTGGAGGAGAACTTGATGGTGGTGCACACCTACCCTAGGAGGAAAGACTTGAGGTGGAGAGCATCCACTTTGGAGGAGCTTTCATGGAAGGAGAAGAAGGAGACCCTCTTTTCAAGCCAAGGAGCAACTAGGTTTGGAGCAAGAAGACTCCCTTCTTCACCAGATTCTATAAGAGGATTTGTGTTTCTTCTATTCCTTTTCTATTTTACATTTCTAGTAGAACCATTCCTCTACTTGTCTTTGTAAAAGAACATAAATTTTGCTAAATTAAATTGCTTTCTTTTTAATTTCTTATCGTAATTGTTACCTTTGTTCTAGCACATGTTTCACTTCCACTCCCTAATTACTCTAGGCCTCCACTTGCCTAGAGTGATCTTAGGTAGTGGAAATTTTCATGTCTTAAGTTTTAGCTTAGCAATTTTAGGTGTTAGCACTTTTCCAACAAAATTTGCATTTTGCCCTCATTATTTCAAAACTAAAGAAATATATATATTTAAAAAACAAAAAAGAAAGTGGAGATTTATTTTCTAGGCAAGAGAATCAAATTACAAATTTGTCGCCTTAGACGACCGTAGATACTCCCCTATCTTGGAATATAAATTTAAAAGCGTATGCGATTTGGCTTATTGCAACGACTTAAAAACCCGCTTTCACAAATCACTCCAAACTTCGCATCACTTATCAACTCGCCCTCTGATTTGAGGGAACTTTAAGTTGAAGCATCTGCACACTATTTGTCACTGACTCATTGTTCGACAATTTTAATGGAAATTAGGTAGCTAATGACCTTTAGGGTGATATGGCTGGCAAGTTATAGTGGGTAACAGCCCATAGGTAGGTTGTCCAGTGCCCTGTCATTGGACCACTCTCTCCTTGCTGCCTTTAGGATCTTGGACCAGGGAAGCCACCTACTTAAAAAGAAAAAGAAAGTGAAAAAGAAAATAAAAAGAACAAGAAAAAGGACGAAAGAAAGAAAAAGAAACAAAAGAAATAAGCCACACTTCGCAGCACGAGTTTGTGATTGCGTAGCAATCATAGGTCCTAATTGACCTAAATTAGGCTAGGACTTAGCATAAGTTAAAGTAATTCATGCATACATAAGCATTACTGGCACCTTTGCTGCTTTCTTTTAGCCATGCATAAAATGATGCTATAATGTATTGATTAAGTTGCATTATGTCATTTGCAAGTAATAAGCTGATCAAAAGCTAGATATGAAGCTGAAGCTAAAGCTGGATCTGAAGAATAAAGAATAACTGGTGCAGCAGCAGAGCAGCAGTGGAAGGCCTAGATTAGATATAGTAGATAATAATGTAAGGGAGTTAAGCTATGCCATTCTATTAAGTAGGAATAAGGCAATAAATTGTGAAGAACTTAGGACCATCCAAGTCCTAAGATAGCCTAGAAGCCTCCCAAAGCCTTAGCCACCATTAGATTAGGTCACCACACCCTAGGAAGCCTTAAAACCCTAATCCCAACCTCTATCTTGATGTCTAGATGAGTTATAGGACATCCAGAACCCTTAGCCAACACCCGCACACCTTAAACCCACTTCTGTAGTGTTATTGGACATCTAGACACTTTGTAAAACGTCTAATTTCTGCAGAATACCCAAGATAGAACCTAGAATCTTCCTGACTCTGATTAGATGTCCAAATTTGAAGTATGGACTTATGATTTTTGAGTATAATTCGTCCGATAATATTATTGGATGTCTGATACTCTTCTCCAGTTCCTATTTTGAGATTCAAGTCTTGATCTTGGATCTATAGCTCCATAAACCCAATTCTAACCCCCTAAGAACCTAAATTAAGGTGCCTTAACCTTAGTACATCACCTCTAGACCTCCCTAAGGAACTAATTAGGTCCTCACTAAACCAAATTGACATAGATCATAGTCAATTACCATTGCCTAGTCAATTGGACTCATAGAGTCCTATTGAGCTAAGATCTCAACCCATACAAGTCAAATTGGACTTAGTGAGAGTCAAATTGACCTAAGCCCAACCTAATTGAGTTATTTTACTCTCAATTAGGTTCACACTCATTCAATTAAGCTTGTGTTAAGATTAATTGCAATTCCCCCTTAGCAATTAGGGTTTAAAACCCCAATTTAAGACTTGCACCAACCCAAACCCCCTTAGGATGTAACCTAGATCACTTAGCCACATAGAGCATGGCCACAAACACACACACACACCCATCTAGAGTTCTATAGAACCCTCTTCAATATTGTACCACTCTTGGTTGCTAAAATTAGCAACCAACAACCATTCAATTCTTAGATCCACTTTTGGTGGATCTAAAAACTACCTTGGCCGGCCACTCTTGGAGCTCTCTCTCGAGAGTTCCACAGTTCTCTAGAGAGTCTCCCTTAGGTCTATTAAAGACCTAAGGGGTAGACATTTGCACCTATTCACTCTTGGCTCCATCCACCCTTGGTTACATTTAGCTTAGTTTCATTCCACATCCACTCCACCTCCATGCCGATGAGTTGCTTCACCATGGCCACCACAACCTCTATGCCAAGATGCTAGATCACCTCTCCAACCTCTCTCCAAGAGCCAACCTAAGCACCATTGGCCACCTTTCTTTCTTGTCTCAACCAAATCAAAGGCCATTGGAGCAACCTTCGAATGCCTTATTTCTACTAGATAAGATTATATTCCTTCTTAGATTTACATGCTTTATTTACGACTTAATAGTGTAGTTCCTTACTTCTCCCCCAATGATGGATGTAAAATCCCCCCATAGATTCATGTATGCAGTCGTTTTCTGGTAGCGAGTAGTTTTATTTCCCTATACAAGCATTCCTCTACCTGTACTCTACAACTCTGATATCATCATCATCTTTTATATATATAAGTATATATGTTGAAAATTACCATGTGCCTAGTTAACATCTTTTAGTGTGATTGAAGTTTCACGTTTTAATTACTATCCTTTGGCAACAAGCATGTCGTACATCAATACATAAATCACCATAAACTCGCATGAGGTTTTAAGTAAGTAGAGCGAAAGAGATTGATTTCAAATCTGCATTTCTATAAATGCCTGCCAGAGACGAACGACCGGAACTCCAAGTCTCGTTATCTTTATAAATATTTTTGTTGATCGTATTGCACACTATACTATGACTCTTTTTCTTATAAAAAATGCATTGTACGATCCCCAATAAATGGCATCATTACCGAGGAGGCAATGTCATTTTCTATTTCAATCTCTAGAATTATCACTGACAAATATTCCTCCACTTGTTTGTTGGATGTGCAAGAAGGCAGGAAAAATGGGATTTACGCGCACAACGAGTACGGAAAAGAAATATCAGCTGCACATCTCCTCTAAGATTAGGATTTCCCTTTTTTAAACCCTAGGTTAGATTTCCTTGCAGCAATTTCATTTCAAAAAAAAAATGCTTATTTATTTTAATGAAAAAGAAAAAATAATAATAATAAAAAAAGTCTAGGTAGTTAGATTAGGCTTCCATTTGAATCTTAGGTTAGTTTGCATGAAAAAAAAAAAGACAGAAGAATTTTTTGAAAAAAAAGCTTTTCCCTTCATAAAAAAAAATGCAAAAGTTTTGATAAGAAAAAAAAAAATTGTTTTGGTGGGAACTGATGTGCATACATCTGATTAACCTAAAATGTCTATTAATGCATGTTCTTAGTGTCACATTAGCATCATACATTGTAAATAGTGCATAGCATGTATAATCATGCATTTAGATTAAGTTGTATAAATTGTACAGTAATTGTCTCCTTTTTATGGTCAAGGATAGGTGACTTTCAGGGCCTTCGATCGAAGATCCAACCGTGCAGATCTGATCCGGGCAAGAATTAGAGTTCAATGAATCAAAGATTGCCCTGATCGGTCATCCGTAGCAACAGATAGAGATCGAGGAACCTTAGAAGATCAAGGACCAAAATGGTGTTAATCCGCACCTCAGATGACCAATCCAACCGCATGGATGGGTTCGGATCGACGATCACAGAGTAACGGCATGAAAATCAATCCAATCCGACACCCGTGGCACCGTTTACAACACTCAGAAGATGGACGACCAAGATGGTGCCACATGGTACCATCTCAGCCACCCAACCGATCGCAAGCACCCGCCGCAGCCTTTCCTCTTCATATAACCAATGCTTCTCCGCCATTGGATGCTCATCCAATGGGTGTGGGGTGCGCGCGCACGAAACGAACACTCGACACAAAAGCACCTGCAGCATGTTGGTCAAGCACTCTATCGAGAAGAAGAGATGTCCATTCAAGCCACGGGTGCCTCAATTTGGAGCAAGGGCAAGCGGGCGCACGAGGAAGTGGAACCGTGCGATCATGCTCCAACGGCACTATGCAGTCGATAGTTCCCACGCGCGATCGGACGCATGGTGAGAACGCGAGATCGCATGTGTAGGCACACGCAGTTGAGGCGAGGCGAGGAGTGATCTAAGTCGTTCGATCTCACGATCGGACGGCTAAGATTTGAAGAATGTGAGCATGCATTTTAGGAGCGGAAGAGGAGCGGGCACGTGAGCAACACCCATGAAGGCCACGTTTAGGCCTTTAGTGACAAATTTATCCATCACTAAAGGTCCTTAATTAATGTTTTTCAAATTGTAACTACCAAAATGGCCCCACTCCTTGCAATTATAAATGGAGACCCCCTCCATACGAATTTCACATCCCTTCCTTCTCCTCTCCCTCTCCAAGCTCAAGAGAAGCTTGTCCAACACCCGGGATGCTCCTCAAGAGATAAAATCAAATTTTCGCGCCTATTCTGGAAGTGGATCCCACAATGACGATGACATGTTGCCTCGTTCCCATTCTTCCTACCTCGACCTCCTTCCTACTCTATTCCTCATCTTCCAGGCGTCGTCCTGTCCAGCTCGTCCTCCAAGCGATCGTCGAGGAGGATAACTTCTCTTTCCCATTCCTTTTTCCTGCTTTCTAGAGTAGACTTTTCCTACTTTCTAGTTGTAATAGTTTTCCTACTTTTTAGTGTAATTTCTCACCTTCTTAGTTGTACAAACCTTTTGCAATATCAAGTTGATGTTTTTTCCTCTCCCTCTTTCTCTTATTATTTATAGTGCTTCATTTCAGTATAATTACTCCACTTTTTAGCAAAAACACAAAAAGAATATAATTGCGAATTTTGATCGATGTAGTCTTCCTGAGTTCGACCTGGGATTTCTATTCCATATAAATTTCATTTGTTGAACCCAAGTTCTTCACTTTTCAAACAACAACTACAGGTTTTAAAAATGAAATCCGATAGAGTAGTCCTTCGACGTTTTATCATTTTGGCACTGTTGTAGGAGAGGCAACGATTTTCTGATCTTCTTTTCCCATTTCACGCACTTTACTGTCCTCTAACTTGCTTTCCCTTGTGTCTATTGTTTTGTAGAGACCTCCATCAAGGAATCATCAAGCAGTAGATCGGAGTAAAGTGCAGTTGAAGACAACTATAAGTGCTCCCCATTCTTCCCCCTCCATAGATTTAATTTGTCACATTAAATTCAAATTCCAATTAACCTAGGTGTTTCCATAAATCCTAGGATTAGTTTGATTGTTTGGATTTTCACTCACTCTCATTTCACCCTCACTTATATAAGAAATAAACAAAAAGATAATTTTGTGGGTAATTTTCAACATACACACAACATACACCCACATTTAAGGCACTTAACCTACTTGATTTTCTTCTACTCAACCGGATTTTGATCTATGGAACCGGTACACACAAATCCACACATAAAAGAGTAGTATAAATCATTCTAGGTTAACAATTTCTGTGTGCCTAACCTAGTGGCGTAGTTGTGGCCAATTGTTTGAGTTGTTTCAGCCGTAACACACAACCTAAAATCAACTCATCAAGTAGCTTCATAGGGTTTTCAATATAGGTTCATACCAGGCACTCCACTTTATTTCTGGTTTTAAAGGAAAGCAATCTTCACTCGTGCTTGAAAACCTGGTTTGCCTCAAACTTGATTGAAATCAACCTAATTCTAAACCTTAAAAGCTACCTAAGCAAGATTTGAACATTCAAATCTACACATCACAAATAATCTTGCTTGAAAACCCTACTTGTGCATGCACTTACACATAATCAATCATTAAGGGCACAACCCATTTTTTGGGCCCATCACATTCCATAAGGACTACAATCCCAAGCCTTAATAAAATTGAGTAGATGTTGGCCTTAAGGACTGATTTGCTCTTCAGGGCCTAGTCTGAGATTATTTACAATTAACCTACTTGTACTGATTAATCCGATGTCTAGCTAGGGGAGTAGCGTCAAGCAACTATAGCTGGGGTGTACACTAGGAACTAGAGGTGCAAGCCGAAGGAAGAACCTTCTCCCTAGTCTGTCCTTCTAACTGGTTGGATTGAGCAGACAAGTACAGTAAATTGTTTATATTCTTAAGGCAGGTTTTGGGAGTCTGTAGATCCTTAAGCTACCCCACTTAACGATAGGCTTTTTTTGTTGTGCTGCAGGGTCCTTATCCGCAGTCTTTCTGACATTTCCCTAGTTTATGCTGGGAAGACGATCATTGAATCCCCGATTGGAAGGACCACTAGAGTATTCTAGGAGGAGTAGATTGGATTTTGGTAAAATCGATCCCATGGTCGATAAACAGCCTCCTCTGCACAAGGATCCACAAGAGGAATTCTGATGGTAGCTGGAACAGATGCAAAGAATGCAGGAATGGTTCTAGAGAATGTAGGGCACTTAGCCCTTGAAGGATTTTTATGATCCTTTAAATTATGGGGAACATCCTGACGTCCTGATTCTGGCTGGAGAAGTAGAAATCAAGCCCCAGGTGTTTAGCCTAATCAAACATTACCATGGGCTTGGCTCTGAATACCCATTTTAGCACTTCGAGGACTTGACAACTTTGGTTCAAACCACCAAAGCACGAAACGTAAATGATGACCAAATGATCTTGAGGCTCTTCCCCCACTCTCTTAGGGATAAAGCCACTCATTGGTATAAGACTATAGGAAGACCAATTCCAACTTGGAATGAGTTGAAATCGACCTTTCTAAAGAAATTCTTCCCTGTCGGGCGTACCAATGCTTTGAGACGAGTAATCACTACCTTTACCCAGTGGCTGGGGGAGCAGTTTCATGTGGTCTGGGAGTGATTCCAGGACCTACCGTGGAGGTGTCACAACACAAGGTGCTGAAATGGCAACTCATGCAGATCTTCTACCATAGGTTGACTAAGCAACTTAGAAATCACATGGATGCTTCTTGCAGAGGCTATTTCCATGACAAAGACGCAGATAGCGTGCACGATTTGTTTGAGGAAATGAGCTAGAATTCAATCAATCATGCCTCCATGGATACTTTTAACTGATCCCAATAGCCCAGATCGAATGTTAATGAAGTCCATGACTTTCATTCGATCGATATGGAATTCATTTGTAACAAACTTGATATGGTGGACATGGTTGCTAAGAGAATGGAAGAGTGGATGGCTGGAAATTCAATGAACAACTCTCGATCCACTGAATCCCAGAATTTAGGATTCCTTTCATCGTGAGCTCCTTCTGGACGGGAGTTCATGAATCAACTTGATGCGGCTCAACCTGTGAACCAGCATTATTCAAAACCCAACGAGTTCCAAACTGGGGCCTTTGATCCTAGTTTTTCTGATCCTTCCCTTTCTTTCCCTCAATTCTCACCCTATGAGTATGCTTGTGCTATACAAGAGAATGCTAGATCCAACCCCTACTCCAATGCTTATAATCTGGGCTAGAAAACCACCCTAACTTCTCTTGGAAAAACCCGGGTGTGACATACCAAATTCCGACCCAGCAACTATGCTCCACAATGATCAATGGGTCAGGGTCATTTTTATACTCAGTTGCCCCCAAATCAGGTCAATCAGCCAGCTTGGAATGCCTGTCAACCTGTAGGGCAGGCTGATTTGAACATGCAAATGATAGAGATGCAAGGATTCAAGCTCCAGCTCATGCAGCAAATGAAAACCTTGCTGGACAACTTGCAAACTAGGCTCATAGCTAACTCTCGTCAACCTGGATCTCTACCATCCCAATCCGTACCCAACCTGCAAAATATCCTGAATCCGGGCAATCAAGCCCATGGGTACAGAAATTAGAGGGACCAACATGCACTTGCTAAGGTGGTTGAGTAGGGTCCTTCCTCTTCTTCTTCTTCTTCTGCACATCAACAATTCTTGGCTAATCAAGCCCCTCCAATCTTTCCTAACCCTCCCCAAGACCCAAACTCATATGCATCCACAAATTTTGTTACCTTGTGGAGTGGCAAACACACTCAGGATCCACAACCACACTATTTTGATTTACTGCATCTTGAAGAACCTGAGGAGAGAAAGGAGAATTCTGGAGTAGAAATCAAGGCTCAGGAACTTGATTCCAAAGATTTCACTCATGTTCTTTTCCCTGAAGCCTTGATCAGATCAAGGAAGAAGAAGTCTGTTGATAGTAATGAGGAGCTTCTGAATATTTTCAAGAATGTGGAGATCAATATCCCTCTCCTCGATGCTATCAAGCATATACTGGCCTATGTGAGATTTTCAAAGGATTTATGTACAAAAAAGCTTAAGTTGAGAGAATCTGATCCAAGGAAGGTGGTACTCTTCGAGTAGGCTAGTTTTATTATCCTGTACCACCTCCATTAGAAAAAGAGAGATCCAGGTGCTCCATTGATTTCTTGCATCATCGGAGATTACACTTTTGATAGAGCACTTCTGGATCTGGGTGCATCCATCAACCTAATTTCGACTTCTCTTTACAAGAAGTCTGGATTAGGTGAACTTCGACCAACTTCAGTAACGCTGCAGTTAGTAGACCGTTCAGTCACAAATCCATGAGGTATTATTGAAGATGTTATTGTTTAGGTTAAGGATTTATATTTTCCTGTAGATTTCCTTGTCCTTGACATGGATGTACCCAAAAATCTAAGGAACACGCCCATCATTCTGGGGCATCCGTTCCTGGCTACCGCTAACGCCAACATTAACTGCGAAAGCGGTAGCATGGAAATCACCTTTGGGGATCAACGAATGAAATTGGATATTTTTAAGGCGATTAATAAATTTGAGGATTGCGGATTTATTGAGGAACTTGAGGATGATAATGTAAACATTGAAACTTGTATGATGGTTTCTGCAATTGAAAGTTCCTCCTTTGATGATGAATTGGACCCACAACCCTCTATGGCAGACCCGTCATCTTCTGAAGCGGTTATTGATTTTGTTCACTCTCAACCTCTTCCTCTTGATGAGTCATAAACATCTTCCTTACCTTCAATCATCAACCCACCCCGGCTCGAATAGAAACCATTGCCTAAGAATTTGAAATATCAATTTTTAGGACCACACAAGATGCTCCTTGTGATTATAAGTGCTAAATTAATAAAGGAGCAGGAGATTAAATTGATTAAGGTAATGAAGAAACACAATGAGGTAATTGGTTGGACCATTCAAGACCTTAAGGGGATTGAGTCATCTTACTACAATCATAGAATATTTTTGGAAGATGGATCCCACCCTTCTCACCTGATGCAAAGGAGATTAAATCCAAATATGCGAGAAGTGGTCAAAAAGTGATCATTAAGTGGCTCGATGTAGGAATCATTTATCCAATCTCTGATTGTCCCTGGGTAAGTCCCGTAGAGATTGTTCCTAAGAAAGCTGGGATTACCGTCGTGACTAATAGGAGAGGAGAATCCGTCACAACCCATTTGGCTTCATCTTGGGGAGGCATAGAAACCCGAAGTCCGATTTAATTTCCGATCAACAAGTCTATCACATTCACAATAAGATGCTTAGAACTTAGGGTTCTCATCAAATCTTGGGTGGGTTGAATGGCCATAGAAAGCGACTCTTTAACCCTAAACTAAAAAATCCAAAAAAAAAAAATTAGAAAAGAAGAGAGAGAGAAAAAGAAATTTTTTTCTAATAAGGTGAGGGCTTGAGGCGGTCTACATTTTGGCAGATACCCGGGCGCTGTTGTGTCTTTGAAAGTTCAGATCCAAAGTAAAAAACTTTCTTAATGCCAAAATAGCCTATGCCCAAGTAATCCAACCTAAATCATTTATAAATAGCATGTTGATATTGCTAGGGACTAGCAAAAGATAGGCATAGGGGTGTGATGTGCATACATCTGATTAACCTAAAATGTCCATTAATGCATGTTCTTAGTGTCACATTAGCATCATACATTGTAAATAATGCATAATCTGCATAATAATGCATTTAGATTAAGTTGTATAAATTGTATAATAATTGTCTCCTTTTTATGGTCAGGGATAGGGAAACTTTTTATCAGGGTCTCGGATCGAAGATCTAACCGTATGGATCTGATCAAGGCGACAATTAGAGTTCAACAACTCCAAGATCGCCTTGATCGGACATAAGTAGCATTAGATAGAGATCGAGGAACCCATGAAGATCAATGGCCAAGATGGTGTTAATCCATACCTCAGATGACAAATTCGACTGCATGGATGGGTTCAGATCGACGATTACAGCAAACGGTGCAAAAATCGGTCCAATCTGACACCTGTGGCACCATTTACAAGACTCAGAAGATCGACGACCAAGATGGCGCCACATAGCGCCATCTTAACCGCCCAACAGCCTGCAAGCACTCGCCGCAGCCTTTCCTCTTCAACTGACCGACGCTTCCCCACCATTGGATACTCATCTAACGGCTACGGGGCACTTGCGGATGAAACGAGCGCTCGACACAAACGCACCCGCAACGCATTGGTCGAGTGTGCTATCGAGAAGAAGAGATGCTCGTTCTAGCCGTGGGTGCCTCAATTTGGAGTGCGGGACAGCGAAGCGTGGGGGAGCAAATCCGTAAGATCGTGATCCAACAGCGTTGTACAGCTGATATCGCCCACGCATGATCGGACGTGTGGCGAGAATGCGAGATCACACGGTTAGGCGCACGTAGTTGAGTTGCGGCGAGGAGCGATCTAAGCCGTCCAATCTCACGATCGGATAGCTAAGATTTGAGGAACATGATCATGCATTTTAGTTGCAAAAGAGGAGCAAGCGTGCGAGCAGCACCCACGAAGGCCACATTTAGGCCTTTAGTGAAGGATTTATCCATCACTAAAGGTCTTGAATTAATGTTTTCCAAATTGTAATAACCAAAATGCCCCCACTCCTTGCAACTATAAAAGGAGACCCCCTCCAAACGAATTTCTCATCCCTTCCTTCTGTTCTCTCCCCCTCCAAAGCTCAAGAGAAGGTTGTCCTAAATTTGAGATGCTCCTCAAGAGATAAAATCAATTTTTTGCCCCCATTCCGGAAGCGGATCCTGCAATGATGATGACATGCTGCCTCGTTCCCATTCTTCCAGCCTTGACCTCCTTCTTCCTACTCAGTTCCTTATTTTCGAGGCCTCATCTTGTTTGGCTCGTCCTCCAAGCGATCATCTAGGAGGATAACTTCTCTCTCCCATTCCTTTTTCCTACTTTCTAGAGTAGAATTTTCCTGCTCTCTAGTTGTAATAGCTTTCCTACTTTCTAGTGTAATTTCTCACTTTCTTAGTTGTACAAACCTTTTCCAATATCAGGCGAATGTTTTCTCCCTCTCTCTCTTTCTCTTATTGTTTATAGTACTTCATTTCATTGTAATTACTCTGCTTTTTTACAAAAACATAAAATGAATATAATTTGAAATTTTGATCGACGTAGCCTCCCTAAGTTTGACCTGGGATTTCTATTCCAATATAAATTTTATTTGAAGCTAAGTGCTTCACTATTCAAACCACAACGACAGGTTTTTAAAATCAAATCCGATAGCATAGTCCTTCAATGTTTCAATAGGAAGTTTGAATTTCAAATTCAAACATCTTTTTTAAAAGCCTTCCCACCATTCTCTGATTTTCAGCCAAATTTCAAATTTCAATTTAAAAATTCAATTGTCGAAAACTTATTGAGGAAAAAATTCTAAAATTCGGGCTAGACGCTCATTTTTAAACCACCTTTCAAACGACACATTCATTTAAAATAATTCCAAGTACAAAAGTTTAAAAAATTCATGAAGTGCAAGGGGGTCAGACTGACCGAGATTTGAGATTTTTCAAAATTTGAAAAGCAATTTCATGCAATCTACGATTTTGTTTTGCCTAAAAATCGTATGGTTTGAAAGCCGCTCTCATTGGCTTTAATTTCCATATTTTTCCCAAATTTTTGTAGATCATTTGATACTATTTCAGGCAAAAAATCGACGAGGGGTCAAAATTCCAAATCTAACCCCTTCACATTTTAAAATCCCTATAAATTCGATTGAAATAGTAAAAATTATAAAAAAATATTATCTAAAAAGATAATTGAAAAAGGAATCTAATTGCCAATTTCAACTTATTCTGATTCCAAATTTAATCATAGAATTGGTGTTAATTTTGTGGTCTGCTGAAGAAGAAACAAAAAAAACCCTAGAATTGCATGAACCCTAGGTTACATCTTTAGGGTTACACTCTAGAGACCATACATTTGGGCTAGACTAGACTTAATCAAGTCTAAGGTTTAGCCGGTGAGAAAGGTCACCTTGTGGGCCACTCACATAAACCTCAATTGAAGAAAAAAGGGCCAAAATTAATTTTAAAACCCAAAATTAACCCAAATTCATTGTCATACTACTGGGTGTTTTCAATCTCTCTTGCCAAACCTAGTGACTAAGTTTGCGTGGTAGTGTCAAACGACCGTGACTAAGGGGTAATAGAACCGGAGGCGTAAGCCAAGGGAAGAACCATCCTGTTGAAGCTATGGGTTACTACGCTATCGTATTTGGTTTTGAAAACCTGCCATTGTAGTTTGAAAGCGAAGAACTCGTGTTCAACAAATAAAATTTATATCGGAACAGAAATCCCAGGTGGAACTCAGGGAGGCTACGTTGATCTAAATTCACAATTATATTTTTTTGTGTTTTTGTTGAAAAGCAGAGTAATTACAATGAAGTACTATAAACAATCAGAATAAGAGAGAGAGAAAACATTCATTTAATACTTCAAAATGTTTACACAATTAGGCAAGCGAGAAATTACACTAGAAAGTAGGAAAACTAGGAGGCAGGAAAATTCTACTCTAGAAAGCAAGAAAAAGGGAATGGGAGAGAGAAGTTATCCTCCTCGATGATCGCTTGGAGGATGAGCCAAACGGGACGATGCTTGGAAGATGAAGGACAGAGCGGGAAGAAGGAGGGCGAGGTAGGAAGAACGAGAATGGGGCAGCATGTCATCGTCGTTGCGTGATCCGCTTCCACAATGAGGGTGAAAATTTGACTTTATCTCTTGAGAAGCATCCTAGGTGTGGAACAAGCTTCTCTTAAGCTTTGGAGAGGGAGAGAAGAGAAGGAAGGGATGAAAATTTTGTGTGGAGGTGGTCTCCTTTTGTAGTTGCAAGGAGTGAGGGCATTATGGACATTACAATTTCAAAATATTAAATAAGGGCCTTTAGTGATGGAATTAGGCATCACTAAAGCCCAGGTAGTGGGCGACATGCACCGCACCTACCGTCGGCTCATCTGCTGCGACACCCACGTTCATCA
Source organism: Thalassia testudinum (assembly GCA_037157565.1). Taxonomy (NCBI): domain Eukaryota; kingdom Viridiplantae; phylum Streptophyta; class Magnoliopsida; order Alismatales; family Hydrocharitaceae; genus Thalassia; species Thalassia testudinum. Next base: position 17,758,034 of record JAZHRO010000063.1, read on the forward strand.
ATCTTCGGTCGTCCGATTGTAAGATCGGATGGCTTAAGATTGATAATCGCAGTGCCTCAATGCGTGCAAAGCATGTGTGATCCTACGTCACATGGGGGCATGCGATGGCACGTGGACTTGATTTAGCGCGCGTAGCTGACTGATCCCCATCGCGCAGTCGAATTCGCCGCTTGCCTACGCCTGACCACATGCTCCTTGCGGGTTGAACCCGCACCTAATTGCAGCCGAACACCTTATCCACTGTGCTGTGCGCGTGGATGGGCAGGTGGTGTGCGTTAGGTGTGTGCGATTTGGATCATTGGATTGAGATTCAACAGTCAAGGCTGCATCTTCAAATGGCCTTTAGAGATTAAGTGCGCTGGTTGGGATCCACTCTCAGCCATTGGGTCGTTATCCAACGGCGGAGAGGCATGGGTGCTAGAAGCTTCAGAGGTTGAGAGTGGTCGATTGGGTGGCCGAGATGGTGCCACGTGGTGCCATCTTGGTCATCCATATTCTGGATGATGTGGATGGTGCCACGGGTATTGGATTAAGTCGGTTTTCATGCTGTTAGGCTACGATCATCAATCCAAATCCATCCGTGCGGTTGGATTTGTCGTCTGAAGTGCAGATTCACACCATCTTGGCCCTTGATCTTCTAGGGTTCCTCGGTCTCTATCTGATGCTATGGATATCCAATTAGGGGGATCTTGGAATCGTTGAACTCTAATCGTCGCCTTGATCAGATCCATACGGTTGTATCTTCGATCCGAGGCCCTAATAAAAATTTTCCCTATCCCTGAACATAAAAGGAGACAATTAACCTCTATTTTATTCAAACTAATCTAAATGCAAGATGATGCATGCTATGCAGTATTTATAGTATGTAATGCAATTCTATGCTTAAGAACATGCATAAATAGACATTTTATGTAATATAAACATGTTTACATCACTTCCCCTTTGTCCCCTCATAACCAGACCGGCTGGGATAGCTTGAGCGGTGGAAATCACTTTCAGTCAGTTGTATGATGAATTTTTCTTCAAGGATTCGAACTTAAAATGAAAACTCTAGTCATCTAATCAAAAGGACCATTTGATTGATAGGGCCTTACCCTTGTCTGACTTGGCTTCACCAACCCAGGCGTTGGGTGGTGTATGCAAGGAAGGAGGTCACTTAGACCTCGACTAGTTGGACCTTGGGAGCTGCTCCCAAGGAGGCGAGTTACCTCGCCAGGACCATCTTCTCCCCCCACTTCTTCTACTCCTTAGCCATAATGGCTAATCCTGGACCTGGACCAAGACCGAGTCAGGATGCTGGTAATTTGGACCCAATGGCTTGTCTGGAGGCCTATGTGGCTAAATCAGAGGAGCGGAATTAGTAGAGCATGGACCGTATCTTAACGACACTTGATTGAATGCAGCATCCACCGCGAGGAGAACAACTTTGAGATTTCTATCATCCAGCTGCACCAATCGTCGCACCCTTAGTCAGGATTCCCGTAGGCAGAGATGCGTTTGAGCTCAAGCCCAATGTGATCGGTTTGATCAGTAGTCATTTTTTTGGAAACTCAAGCGAACATCTGTTCCAGCACTTAGAGGACCTGAGTCGACTTGCAGAAATGATTCGACCTAGGAATGTTGATCTTTGGATTATTTTGATGAAGCTTTTCCCATTTTCTCTGAGGGACAAAGCTTCGTACTAGTTCAAGACCATTGGGTAGCCAATAGGAATCTAGCCAGAATTACGACGTGAATTCCTGCAAAAGTTCTTCCCGATCGATTGAACAAATGCAATGAGGCATGCGATCATGACTTTTTCCCAAGGAGCTAGCGAGAAGTTGCATGATGCCTCGGACCGATTTCACGACCTTCTCCGGAAATGCCTGCTCCATAGTATACCTAGATTGCACCTAGCTCAAATCTTTTACCATGGACTGGATGACACACCACGGTGTCTGGCCGATGCATCTAGTGGCGAGAATTTCCTTGCGAAAGACGAGAACAGTGCAATTGAGTTGTTCGAATCTTTGGTGGAGAACTTGGTCAATGCTGCATCCATGAACCAGTTCCAGCAGCCTGGTCAGCAGCAGGTTGGTGTCCAAGAGGCTCACACCGAGTCTATTCAAGCTGACATGGATATCATCATCAAGCAGCTGGATAGAATAAACCTGATCGAAAAAAAGATTGACCAAATTAGTCAGAGTCAATCAGACCTGAACTCTGCTACTCCAAGACCCTCCTATGCACCCCGAGCCCCTCCCGCTCGAGTTAATCTACTTACTCAGAATGCATCTTCTCCTTATTTATGAGATCCTGCATATCAGGATCCCGTAAACAATCCCGATCTGGCACCATATGACTAGGGTTACGCACCACCCGCTGACTATAATACATATCCCCTTAATGTATATACATCTTAGACATCTTCGGCCTACGAGGACGTCAGTGCTATTCAAGGATATGAGCATAATAACTTGTATTCAGAGATGTATAACCCTAGTTGGTGCCAGCATCCAAACTTCTCCTGGTCTAGTAACTCACAGAGACAACATCAAGATCCACACTACCTGACCAGCAATATGAGAATGCGCAAAACACATACCCTAGGAAGTAGCCTTTCCCATCTCAATAGCAACAACCCTGTTCTATATACCAACCGCTGCACCAAGTTGCCAGTTACCCTTCAAAGAGGGCTGACCCCCTGGAGGCACTGAAAGAGGAGCTGTAAGAATCGATGAGGAAATCTATGCAGGATAGCTTACAGATAATGAAGGCGATGGCTAACCAGATATAGACTATACAAAACACGCAATACCAACTATTACAGGAGCATAGGACTCAGGGAGCCTTGCCCTCCCAACCTATCCCGAACCGTCGATATGTGCAGAACCAAGGCACCTCGACTAGGTGTCAGGAACCATAGGGACAGGCACACGCCATATTACAGGTGCCTCCTGCACCACCTGGTTATTCTCAAGGCCAACTCCCTTTGATCAAGAACCCCGCATACCCTGCCCCTTCCGCTCCCCCACCAGGAGTCAATGTTGTCTCATTGAGGAGTGGAAGGAAGACATTCAACCCAACACATAGGCACGTGGGTCCTAATTTTTCTCACCCTTCGCCGTAGGTGGGTTCGACTCCATCTCAAGAGGCACCTATGGTAGATAAGGGTAACAGACCACTTGACCCTAAGATTCCCGTCCCTTTTCCTGAGGCTTTGACGCGAAATGTAGTATACAAGGACACGTGGAATTTTGAGGACCTGAAGTCAATGTTCAAGGAAGTACATATTCAGGTCCTTCTCCTCGAGGCAATTGACCACATCCCCATTGTTGCTCGATTCTTCAAGAACTATTGTACCTCAAAGCGACAACCTAGAATTGGATGACAGGCGGTACTGTCAAAAGAAGCTAGCGCCGTGATTCTAGCCAAGTTGCCACTAAAGAAGAAAGACCCTGGTACCCGACTCATGTCCTGCTTCTTGCATAATTCTCCATTTGATCAGGCCCTTCTAGATCTAGGTTCATCCATCAACCTAACTTCCACTGCTGTATTTGATCAATTTTGATTTGTGGAGTTAAAGCCTAACTCGGTCACGATTCAACTGGGTAATAGATCAGTAAAAACACTAAGGGGTGGTTGAGAATGCGATAGTAAAAGTCTACGGATTCTACTTTACCACAGACTTTTTCTTTCTCGATATGGAGGTTCGTCCTAATCTTCGAGATGCACCAATCATTTTGGGTTGGTCATTTTTAGTGACAGCCCAAGCAAACATTGATTGTGCATCCAGGTGTATGGAGATAGCCCTAGGTAATGAGCAACTTCGACTTGACATATTCAGGGCATCAAGGAATTTTGACTGTGATCCCATAGAGGTGGATGGTGAAGATGAAGATTCGGCATACTGTGGTAACATTGGGCTCCTTTGCGACGACCCAATGTCTCATTCGTCTACACTATCAGGGTTCTTGGACCTCGATCCACATGGGACTGAGACCATTGCACTGCACATATCTTCCTGAGGATCCAATTGTTTAGGGTGTGTTTCTGACCACAGCACCCCTGAATCTAGCTATCCTGATCCACACACTGTTGAATTTCCCCTGTTGTTACAAGAAGACATGACCACAGCTAACGAGTTTCCTGTTAACATAGTCACAACCGATTATCTCACAGGTAGCGAATCAGCAGGAATTCAGTCACATCTAGATCATCAGATTTCCACCTTCGATCTGCTCCTCCTATTCCCATCTCTAACTCTGACCCACCCGTGATTGAATTGAAGCCCTTACTTGACTCACTTAAGTATGTGTTCTTGGGCGAAAGTGGGACATACCTGGTGATTATTAATGCCCACATAACCCAAAAATAGGAGCATCAATTGATTTCTATGCTACAAGACCATAGGGCTGCTATAGGGTAGAGAATTGCTGATCTCCACAGTATTCGCCCCTCGTATTGCACTCATCACATTTACACTGATGAGGAGGTGAAACCTTTGAGACAACCTCAAAGATGGCTAAACCTGAATATGCTAGAGGATGTTAAGAAGGAGATAATCAAATGGCTGGATGCAGGTATTGTATACACAATCTCTGACATCCAATGGGTGAGTCCTATCCAGATAGTGCCCAAGAAAGCAGGACTCACCATAGTGAAAAATGATAAAGGTGAATCCATCCTGACCCGCATTGCGACATCTTGGCGAGTCTACATTGACTATAGGAAATTGAACATGGCTACCCTGAAGGATCACTTTCCTTTGGCTTTCATTGATTAGATCTTGGAACGGTTAGTCGGATGCAGTTTCTTTTGCTTTATGGATGGATACTCTGGGTATAATCAAGTAGCGATTAGCCCGGAAGATCAAGACAAGACCACATTCACATGCCCCTTTGGAACATTCACTTTCAAGCGGATGCCCTTTTGCCTCTGCAACGCACTAGCAACATTTCAGCGTTGTATGATGGCCATCTTTTCTGACAAGATTGGGGACTATGTGGAGGAGTTCTTGGATGACTTCTCCATTTTCGGAGATGATTCGCATCTTGTCTTGATAACCTCACCAAAATCCTGAAACTGTGTATTGAGGTAAACCTAGTACTATCCTGGGAGAAAAGCCATTTCATGGTGATGGATGGCATAGTACTAGGGCACAGGATCTCAAAAAATGGACTCGAGGTCAATCGAGCTAAATCTGAGATTATTTCCTACTTATCCTCACCTAGCTCGGTGAAGCAGATCAGATCATTCTTCAGTCACGTCGACTTCTATAGGAGATTTATATGTAATTTCTCAAAAATTACAAGACCTTTGACAAATCTCCTTGTTGCCCAAGCCCTATTCAAATTCGACACCTCATGTCTTAGTGCCTTCGAGACTTTACAAAGCACTGTCATTAATTCCCTGATTCTCCAACCACCTGGTTGGTCACTTGACTTTGATATGATGTGCGACGCTTCTAATTTCGCTGTTCGTGCTGTTTTAGGCCAGCGTCGGGAGAAACAACCTTTTGTCATATACTATGCTAAGAAGATGCTAAACGAGGCTCAGCAAATTATACTGTCACCGAAAAAGAGCTGCTAGCAATTGTATTCGGGTTGGAGAAATTCAGATCTTATTTATTAAGGTCAAAAGTTATCATCTTCACTGACCACTCTGCCCTCCAGCATTTGTTGGGAAAGAAGGATGCCAAACCCTGACTTATCAGATGGATCCTTCTATTGTAAGAATTTGATATCGAAATCTGTGACAAAGATGGAAAGCAAAATGTTGTGGTGGATCACCTATCCAGACTGGACCTAGCCCACATTCCTTATTCCTTGCCTATCCACAACCAATTTCTGGATGAATCCCTTTTGGCAGTTCACTCTGTTGAGTTCCCTTGGTATGCGGATATAGCAAACTATCTTGCTGTAGGCAAGATTCCTGCGAACCTATCCAAGGACCAGAATCTCAAATTTACTGCGAAAGCCAAATTCTACCTCTGGGAAGATCCACTGCTCTGCCGCATTGGAGCAGTTCAGATTATTCGAAGATGCATCCCAGATTATGATATCCCCAGTGTGTTATCTTTTTGCCACAATGATGCTTGTGGTGGTCATTTCTCAGGTTGGAAAACCACTGCAAAAATTTTGTAGTTGGGATTTTTCTAGCCAACTATCTTCAGAGATACACACGAATATGCCCAGCACGGCAAACAATGCCAATCGGTCGATTCTATGACCAATAGAGACATGATGCCACTCCAGCCCATCATGGCTGTAGAACTGTTCGATATCTGGGGCATCGATTTTATGGGCCCTTTTTTGAACTCCCATGGCTTCGAGTACATATTACTAGTCTTGGACTATGTCTCGAAGTGGGTCGAGGCGATCCCAGTGAAATGGGTTCATCATAAGACTGTCATTTCTTTCGTACAAGAATACATCTTCGCGAGATTCGGAATAACCTGCACTCTGATTAGCGATGGGGGAAGCCGCTTCATCCACGCCCGCTTCAGGTCATTATTAAAGAAATACGAGGTACATCACCACTTTGCCACCCCGTATCATCCGCAGACCATTGGGTAGGCTGAAGTGTCCAACCGTCAGATCAAACTGATTCTCCAGTTGATGGTTAGACTTGACTGGAAGGACTGGTTCGATAAATTAGTTGATGCACTCTAGGCATATTGGATAGCATACAAGGTCCCACTAGAAATGTCACCATATCGTATGGTATATGGCAAGGCATGTCACCTTCCTGTAGAGTTGGAACACCGCTCCTTTTGGGCGGTGCGAAAATGTAACCTTGACCTCAATGCAGGAGGTCAAGAACGGAAACTCTAGCTCAATGAGTTAGAATAGATCTGGTGAGAGGCCTATGAGAACGCATTGATATACAAGGACAAGACCAAGGCCTTTCATCACAACCACATCTGGAGGAAAGCATTCATGCCCAACCAGCAAGTCTAGTTGTTTGATTCATGACTAAAACTTTTTTTTGGCAAGCTCAAGTCCAAGTGGGCTAGCCCATATGTTGTGATTCACCCATATCGTAATGGGGTGGTCCAAAATAGGGAATGAAAATCTGGGCACGTATCTACGGTAAATGGCCAGTGCCTCAAGCCATTAACGGCCTAGGAACCTCCTCTAGATGACGAACTCATTCATATTATTTAGGATATCTAGGAAAGTTCTCGCCCAACTGGAAGCATTAAACTCAACATGTATAAATAGCATATCTCACATTCTACCATCATCAATAGATAACCATTTTTATACATAGCATATTTTTCTTTAGGCATATTTCTCTCGCATGTTGAATACTATCAGGTTGGCTATTGCTGAATGTTAAAATTTCAGGATGAATTCCAGGTGATTTCTACCCATTTACTCCCTACTATATTTATTTTCTTTTATATTCCTACATGAGGACATGCAAGAACTTAGGCATGGGGGGTAGATACGACAAAATTGAAAATTTTTATGCCAACATTTAGGAAAACCCCAGAGCTACATGTCAAACATACTTTAGGACACTAAATAAAAGAACAACCTACTCGACCTCCAATGTTCGCATTGAAGCTAAAAATAGTCCACAACAGCCACTTCTCACTCGCTTGCTCACCTTTTGTTCTAAATTTAGGGTCAAGCTGAACATAACCCGAAAGGGAAATTTCATGAAGTACGAATATAAGAGGTTAATTGTTTATAGCATATATACATAGTGCATCCATGAATAAGAATATTTTATTAAGTGAATGCATTAGGGATTTTATCCTCTAGTTGATTTCTGTATTCTAGAATCCAGTACAACTTTTCACACACAGGTAGAATTTGCAATGGAGTCATGGTGAAGGCTGATAAATGTCTTTAGTCTATCGAGAAGAAGCAGTGCTTCTTCTCCTAAACCCCTGGACAGTGCTTTGGGAGTCAGGCAGATTTTCTTCCAAAAATCCACCAAATAATGTGAGATGAGAGTAGAGTGTACTAGTGCTCTAAGATTATCGCAAGGAATCTAGAATCCTAGATAATTAGGTGATACTTAGAGATAAGCTATAGTTTTTGCTCTCGGTTCCTACGTATACATTTTCTATGAATTTAGAGAGCTACCAAATAAGGCAAATATACAGAGTGAGTTTTCATAAAACTAGGGCAAAGGTGAATGATTACAACCATTCTTTACAGAATCCTCGGCTGAAGGAGGCTATTGATGTCAAGGTCAGAAATACACCATCCTATCCATCTCTCCCAGTGTCGTGAGTTGGCACTTCCACCAAATAAGCCACCCAATGTCGCTTGAGTACCACCAATCCCTAATAATGCCTCCTCAATAAAGTTCATGGATGTGTGCTAGTTGTGTTGTGTTGAAAAAAAAAAAAGAGAAAAAAAAAGTTTTTAACATAGAAAAAAAATGTTGAAAAGAAAGAAAAATTGAAAAAAATGAGAAAAAATTAGAAAAAGAAGAAAAAGCAAAGAAAAAAGAGCGAATATTTAGTGTTTATTTCATTTGCATTGAGGCAATACCACCAAATAACTTTAAGACCCACCAAATATGGCCTTAACCTATCTTTTTGTGTTTCTGATCACCTGAATACTAGCTGAGGAATTTCGACTTAGTGTTAAGGTTATGAGAACTCAATTAAAGTGTTAATGCCAAGTGAGACCACCAAATACAGGTGATATGTATGAATCTAGTGAGATTGTGAGCTCTAAGAAAATGAAAGAAAGGAAAAGAAAAAGAAAAAGAAAAAGAGAGAATGAGTACAAAGGAACCATAAGAGAACATAGTTTTTCTTGTCTTCCTCTAAGTTGAGTTATGTAATAATTTTGGAATCTAGATTCTATAGTACTAATCTTTATGTAGCACCAGTTGAGAGTAATCCACCAAATATATAATCTTTTCTCTCTAAGATTCTCTACATAAGCTTAAACTGGGTGGAATTCATAGAATATCTTGAATACCCTGTGGGAAGAAAATTGGCCTATCCCGCTAGACTTTTTACAAGGGGTCAAGTACAGGCTTTAGAGGTGAATTAGTTTTTCACTCGAATCCATTGCAAAAGATACATAGCTACATTTTCACGATTGTTTGGATTTCTAGAGAATGGGATGAAAATAGAAAGGAGAAAAATCTCTAGGCATAAACTTGATAAAATAATCAATCCCTTATGGACCCTTCTATGAATAATTTAGTCTCGCATTTACTAGGGACTAGCAAGATTTAGGCATGGGGTTATGATTGCATAGGAATCATAGGTCTTAATTGACCTAAATTAGGCTCTGACTTAGCATATGTTACGGTAATTCATGCATACATAAGCATTACTAGCACCTTTACTACTTTCTTTTAGCTTTGCATAAAATAATGCCATAATGTACTGATTAAACGTATTATGTCAATTGTAGGTAATAAGCTGATCAGAAGCTAGATCTGAAGATGGAACTAAAGCTAGATCTGAAGAATAAAGAACAACTGGTGTTACAGTAGAGCTGGAGTGGAACACCTTGATTAGATGTAGTAGATAATAATGTAAGGGAGTTAAGGCATGCTATTCTATTAAGTTGGAATAAAGTAATAAATTGTGAAGAACTTAGGACCATCCTAGCCCTATGATATCCTAGAAGCTTCCCCAAGCCTTAACCACCATTAGATTTGGTCGCCACACCCTAGGAAACCTCAAAACCCTAATTCCAACCTCTATTTAGACGTCCAGATGAGTTATAAGATGTCCAGAACCCTTAGCCAACTCCCACACACCTTAAACCCACTTCTGCAGTGTTATCAAACGTCCAAACACTTTGTTAGACTTCTAATTTCTGTAGAATACCCAAGATAGAACCTAGAATCCATCCTAACTCTGATTAGACGTCCAGAATTGAAATATGGACTTCTGATTTTTTAGTATAAGTCATCTGATAATATTATTGGATGTCTGATACTGTTCTCCAATTCCTGTTTTGAGATTTAAGCCTTGATATTGGATCTCTAGCTCCCTAAACCAAATTCTAACCCACTAGGAACCCAAATTAAGGTGCTCTAACCCTAGTACATCACCTTTAGACCTCCCTAAGGACCTAATTAAGTCCTCACTAAACCTAACTAACTTAGATCATAGTCAATTGGATTCATAGCGTCCAATTGAGCTCAGATCTCAACCCATACAAGTACAATTGGACTCAGTGAGAGTCCAATTGACCTAAGCCCAACCCAATTGAGTTATTTCACTCTCAATTTGGTTCACACATTCAATTAAACTTGTGTTAAGATTAATTGCAATTCCCCCTTAGCAATTAGTCATTGCAACCCTAATTTAAGACCTGCACCAACCCAAACCCTCGTAGGACCTAACCTAGATCACTTAGCCACATAGGGCACGGCCACACACACACACACACCCTTCTGGACTTCTCTAGAACCCTCTTCAAGATGCGCTACTCTTGTTTGCTAAAATTAGCGACCATGAGCCATTCAATTCTTAGATCCACTTTCGGTGGATCAAAAAACTACCTTGGCCAGCCACTCTTGGAGCTCTCTCTAGAGAGTTCCACACTTCTCTAGAGAGTCTCCCATAGATCTATAAAAGGACCTAAGGGGTGGCCATTTGCAACTGTTCACTCTTGGCTCCATCCACTCTTGGTTCCATTTAGCTTAGTTTCATTTCACATCCACTCCACCTTCATGCCCACGAGTAGCTTCACCATGGCCACCACCACCTCCACACCAAGATGTTGGATCACCTCTCCAACCTCTCACCAAGGGCCAGCCTAAGCACCATTGGCTGGCCCTCTTTCTCCTCTAAACCAAATCAAAGGCCATTGGAGCCACCTCCAAATGCCCTTATTTCTTCTAGATTTGATTATAGTTCTTCTTAGATTTACATGCTTTATTTACTGCTTAATAGTGTAGTTCCTTACTTCTCCCCCAATGATGCATGCAAAATGCCCCCATAGATTCATGTATGTAGTCATTTTCTGGTAGGGAGTAGTTTTATTTCCCTATACAAGCATTCCTCTACCTGTGCTCTGCAACTTTGATATCATCATCATCTTTTATATATATAAATATATATGTTGCACATCACCATGTGCCTAGTTATCATCTTTTAGTGTGATTGAAGTTGCATGTTTTAATTACTATCTTTTGGCAACTAGCATGTCACACATCAATATGTAAATCACCATAAACTAGCATGAGATTTTAAGCAAGTAGAGCAAAAGAGATTGATTTGAAATCTGCATTTCCATAAATGCCTCTCAGAGATGAATGACCGAGACTCCAAGTCTCGTTATCTTTATAAATATTTTTGTTGATCGTATTGCGCACTATACTACAACACTTTTTCTTATCAGAAATGTGCTCTACGATCCACAACAGTATGGCTGGCAAGTTGTTGGTGGTAACAACTCATCAACCGGTTGTCGAGAACCCAGCTCAAGACATGCACATAAAAATTCCTAAAACACTTAGGAAGAAATGGAGTACAATAAGCCGACGAGATATACATTGGACTCACCCTTGTGTTGACCCAATAAAAGAATAAAAGTAGGGAGAAAGCTACCAATCATAAAGATACACCTTTAGGCAGAACTCTCTTTTTAAGGTCACCTAGGGGCATAGAAACTCAAAGTCCATTCCGATTGCCGATCAACGAGTCTATCACATTCACAAAAAGATGCTTACAACTTAGGGTTCTCATCAAATCTTGGGTGGGTTGAGTGGCCATAGAAAGCCACTCTATAACCCTAAACTCAAAAATCCAAAAGAATAAGAAAAGAAAAGAAAGAGAAAAGGAGATTTTCTTTGAATAAGGCGAGGGTTTGAGGCGATCTGCATATTGGCAGATGCCCGGGTGCTATTGTGTCTTTGAAAGTTCAGGTCCTAAGTAAAAATTTCTTGATGTTGAAAATGATTTTTGCCTGAGTAATCCAACCTAATTCTTTTATAAATATCAAGTAGTTTTTGCTAAGGACTAGCAAATGATAGGCTTGGGGGTGTGATGTGCATACATCAGATTAACCTAAAATGTCTATTAATGCTTGTTCTTAGTGTCTAATTAGCATTATATGTTGTAAATAGTGCATAACATGCATAATCATGCCTTTAGGTGAAGTTGTATAAATTGTATAGTAATTGTCTCCTTTTATGGTCAGGGATAGGGTGACTTTTTAATCAGGTCATTAGATCAAAGATCCAATCGTACGAATCTAATTAGGGCGACGATTGGAGTTCAATGACTCCAAGATCACCCAGATCAGACATCCGTAGCACCAGATAGAGATTGAGGAACCATAAAGATCAAGGGCCAAGATGGTATTAATCCACACCTCAAGTGACAAATCCGACCACATGGATGGGTTCATATCAACGATCGCAACCTAACGATGCAAAAATCAGTCCAATCCAAGACCCGTGGAACCATCTACAACACTTAGAAGATGGACGGTTAAGATGATGCCACATGGTGTAATCCCAACCACCTAACTTGCCCTCAGGACCGCCGTTGCCTCTCCAAAGAGTCTCCAACATGCGATCTAGTCCGTTGGCTCTTTGTCTAATAGCTGCAAGCACGCACGCACAAAAGCATCCGCACGACACAAGCCCACACATAGCGCAGTGGTCAAGCACGTTGCACGAGAGAGCAAAGCACGTTCGATCCTGCAGCTGCTGCCTGCAGGTTTGCTGTAGCTGCTGCCCATGGGAATGCAATTGGAGCTGTGCAAATCGCATCAAGTGACATAGATCGACCGATAGCACCCACACGTGATCAGACATGCAGTGCAAACTCCCAATCACACATGGGCACACAGTGTAGGTGAGGGCAGTTTAAGCCGTTCGATCTGTTGATCTGATGACTGAGCATGCACGGTCGTGCGACGTTGAGAGCACGGTGGAGAAGGGGCGTGCATGAGGCATGCATACGTCGGCCACGTTTAGGCCATTAGTGACTAATAAATCCATCGCTAAAGGTCCTCAATTAATGTTTTTAGTGTTGTAATGTCCAAAATGCCCCCACTCCTTGCAACTATAAAAGGAGACCTCTACCATATGGATTTTTCATCCCTTCCTTCTCTCTTCCTCTCCAAAGCTTAAGAGAAGCTTATCTCACACCTGGGATGCTCCTCAAGAGCTAAAACCAAGTTTTCGCCCTTGTTCCGGATGTAGATTCCGCGACGACGATGACGTGCTGCCTCGTTCCCGTTCCTCCTGCTTCATCCTCCTCCTTCTCTCTCCATTCCTCATCTTCCTGGTGTTGTCCCATCTGACTCGTCCTCCAAGCAATCATCGAGGAGGATAACTTCTCTCTCCCATTCTTTTTACTCCTTTCTAGAGTAGAGTTTTCCTACTTTCTAGTTGTAATTATTTCTCGCTTTCTAGTGTAGTCATTTCTTGGTTTCTTAGTTTTAAAAACATTATACGATATCAAGTGATCATTCTTTCTCGTTCTCTCTCTCTCTTATTGTCTATATTTCTTCCATTGTGATTATTTCGCCCTTTAAACAAAAACACAAAAATATAATTGCGAATTTTGATCGACGTAGCCTCCCTGTGTTCGACGCGAAATTTCTTTAAAGATTTTTTTGTATAAATTTTATTTGCTGAATGGATTTCTTCGCAACTCGAGCTACAACAACAGGTTTTCAAATCCAATTGTGAATGCATAGTCATCCGCCATTCAACACAGCAAATCATTCCAAAAATCTGAGACACTTCTAATCATCCTTTTGAGCTACACTTATACTACACGTTAGAGTTCAACTTTAGAAATGCCTACTCCACCTTTGGTACTTGTATCAAAGCGTGAAATCGTCCACAATAGTCATCTCGACCCGTTCACCCACCCTTTGACCATATTCCAAACTTTAAACCATGCTGAATTTGTACCATCCTAGTTTACAATGAGGACATTGCAAAATGTAGGTATGGGGGTTGTTAAAGTGCAAACATATGGAAATTAAATTCTCTGAGGGGTAGTCACAAAAAAATACATATCCAAAAATAACAATAATAAAAAAATTGAGAAAGGGGAGGAAAGTTTGTGAATTGATTGTGAATCTTTCTTGAGGAGGAAAGGAGGAAATTCAGATTGTTATAAAGGAGCAAAAAATCAAGAAGAAAATGATAGTCATAGCAATTGATTATGGGATTTACTTAAGTTCTAGACCTAATCAAAACAAAGATTAAGTCCTGAAATGCTAGAGACATGGATATTAGTAATGAGTGCTAATCTTAGGCCTCTTGGGCTTGGTTTTAGCGCTTAAGCATTCATGTAATTGTTAAGATCTAGGTTAGTCCTTAGGAGGTTGAGGAAAGTGCAAAGCTGATGTAGTAGGTCTATGGTTTAAGGATTATTCGGCCTCATTGCCTACCCTCTGGTTTGTGAGACTTCATAACTTAAGTACTGAAATTCATACACCAATCTGGTTCAGTGCGCTTAAGAAAAAAAATCATGCCAAAAGTATTCTATTCTAAAAAGACATCTCAAAGATCTAGCCTAGGAGCGGCTCAACAACACAAGTTGATTGGATGAGTTCTTGATGCGGAGGGGTGGGAAATTTCCATAGAAGATGTGTAATAACATATCGTCTCCTTGGTGCTTGTCTCCTATGATATCTAAATATCTTATGGGTTATGGGGGCATGTAAGCATCTTATGCTGGTTCAGGTACCATGGGTGGGATTATCTTGAAATGTCGATTGCCAGGGTTAGAATTTAGCTAGAAAACACCATGGGCAACACTATTCAAAAGTGTCCAAAGCTAGGGTTCTAGGGGTTTCCATGGGCGATGCTATCTCGAAGCATCGAAAGCTAGGGGCCCTTTGAGGATTAATGGTGGAGACAAGGAATTTGATACAAATCGTGTTTAGAGACAATCCAAGGCTAAATCTAGGGAAATACAAATCAAAAAGAGACAAAACTCTCAAAATGAAAAATCTTTCTCTATCTCTCTTATAAATGCATTCGCAAACTAAACCTGTACTCAATACGTCTTACGCACGAGCGCTTTAACCGCTAGGTTCAACGAACCTCTTGGTAGATTTTACAGGCCTTAGAAACATTTGCTGTAGACTCAGGCTAAAGCTGGTCAGGTCTAGATCTTGATTGATACTTGAGTACCTCTAAGCCTATTGTTGCCATTCTGAGCTAATTTCTCGAGAGGAACAAATCAGGCATTTGATCTTCAAAGCATGGTCTTGAGATCTAGTTCTTTCCATAAGATTTTACTAGGGACTAGCGAAAGTTAGGCTTGGGGGTATGATGGTAACACCATAATGGGAAGTAACTAGCTTTAATTAGTCATAATCAGGTGACAAATACTCCTACATAATCACCTTAGAGACAATTCCACGCAAATCTATTTTGAGAAGAAAACATTAAATTAGGGTTAATTCTGTAGCTTCAAAATCTTATCATGAATGCAAAGTAACCACGAGATTTCCCTGGGGTTAATTGAAGGTCAAATGAACTTTAAAGTCAAATAACCGGGTCCATACAGATAGAAACATGGTTTCATGCATTTTGAGAATCGCATCAGCACCTAAAACCCTTATTTTAGACCAACTTGAGTTATAGAGGTTTCGATCAGGATAAAATTCATCTAAACCTCCTAAAATTCATATAAAAATATTTTGAGAGGTTTGATACCCTTGGTTTGACCATTTATACCTATTTTGACCTTTAACAGAGTTGCAGATGGAATTCTGCCATAATTTGAATCTCTATGCAATTTGCCTAGTCAAACTTGGTCAAAATTGAAATCCGACTTCATCATTAGATATCTTGGGTCCAAAAAAGTTTGTTATCAAAATTTGGGCCCAACCAAAGTCCATCTTAACCTAGTTTTCTTTTCAGTCCATTTAATCTCTATTTCTTACAATCTGCCCTTCAATTTTTGAAATATTTGTGTTCAGTCCCCTAACCTTGTCATTACTTTTGCAAAAAGATTCTTGCTACCATTAGTGTGGACAGAGCTCCTTTACCAAGATTCAAACGAGGTTTTCTCTCTTGATACTCAGCTAAATCCTCCCAAAATTGGAAGGAATAATCCTTAGGAGATCCTCTTTGCATTGAACCAAGTCTTGGGCCTCGATTTATACTAGAAAGCTCATGTGAACTCCACGAATTCAAGGATTCTCTTCCCTGAGATTTTGAGCTTCTCGAGCTTCCTTCCTTGCATAGAGCATGCCTTGTTGCCTTTAAAAGGATCCCTCGTGTGAGGCCTAGCTCCTTAGCTTGGTTTGGCTACATTTCTTCACAAAATCCCTCTCTCTGGCCACCTCTGCCGCAGCTCCGACAACGTCCTCTCTGGCTTCCTCGCAGGCTGCCACATACCATAGGTAGCAGGATCATCTTCATCTCCTTCTTCTGCTCCTCGATGGACAAATCAAGAGCTCCCATGTCCCCTTCTTCCTCGTTGCTCTATCATCGGAGGAATTCTCTTCTCTAGTGCTGGCCAATCAATGCTGGTGCCATCTCTTCCCTTTACTCCATTAGTTTAGGTCCCTTAGCTTCCTTCCTCTCTCTACTTCATTTCCCTCTCTTTAGGTATTAGATTAGATCGCTAGTTCATCCTCAACTCCATCGTCTTCCTCTACTCTGGCAAAGCCTCCGACGAGGTCTTCCACACTCGACAATCCACCAAACTCCACGTGACCATCCCCAAAACCTTCATTGTGCTTCCACTAACAAAACCCCTCTATTTACTTCGCATTTCACCCACTCAAAACCTCCGCTAAACTCGCCTTGCACTGCACACCATCTCTGATCTCTATCGCCCACTACACACTTCCTTTCAACGCATAAGACCCATCATTACATCCACCGTGCTCCGACGACGCTTGTGGATGTTTTAACTGGGGCATTTAGCCCATATTTCTCCTTTCAAGTTCTCATCGCAGCCCTGCTATCGCCGCCACCATCTTCGGTAACAATACGTGTCATCCAACCATCTCCGGCTTCGCGTCGACCTCCACCAGTTGTAGGTTAACACCACGAAGGTGTCTGGGCCTTCAATTGGCCAAGACAGCAGTGGCAGCATCTTTAATTCCATAAGCCTTGTCTACAGCTGCTTCACGAGGGAAGGGACATGAGACAGTCCCACATCGACAGTTGATGAATTTTTTATAACGTATATAACTTATTCGTGACATAGCTTTCTCGCCCAAGTCACGAGGGGTCAGGTCCCTCACTCACATGCTTGAGCACCCTTGTTCGCCATACACACCAGCGAACTTGGACCTATACCCATGACCCGATTACCCGATTCATAACTTGGTTAGGCTCAGTTGAGTGGAAAAGGAAGTGGATTTGGGAGAGGAAGGGGCGATTTTGCTCTGAGATGTGTGCATGGATGCCTCGAGATGCTTTATGAAGAATAGGTGAACACCTAGCCTCTGAGGACAAAAAGAAGCCTTATGCTATGCTTGAAAAGGCTTGAGAGATGGAAGAGGCATCCCCTTGTGCATTCTGTGGGGCCGTGTTATGATGAGTTAAGTTGTCTAAGAAAGGAGGCCAACATCAGGTGAAACTTTGTGCTTGACATTTAAATGTTTAAGTTGATGTGGATTATCTAACTAAATGAATTGAATAGTTGGGATGCATGCCTAATTAAAAGGATTTAATTGATGATTTAAATAACCATTGTTTTGCTTCTCTCTCTCTCTTTATCCCATGAAATCTTGAGATATGATTGACTATTATTGAATATTATTTCTTACCAGTTGATTCATTGAACATCTTTATTGTGCTTAATTAATTGTGCTCATCATTCCTGAATTGAGATTAGTGTGTGGATTGCATTTTCTCCCAACGAACGACCTTAGACTCCACGTAGATTTCTAGTTTATAAATTTAAGTGTTTGTTGTGTGATTTGGGGAGTGTACTACAAAGACCATTTCATAAATCTCCTCATTCGAGATCCAAATAGCTGGTTGTGGGTGTGGGTGCATGTGGCGGTGTGTTGGAGTTGGAGAGGTCATGCAAAGGGTTCAACGTTCAACAGAAAGATGAAGAGCAAAAAGGCCCAAATTTCTTTGGATCTTTTGCTTCTTGAGGTGTGGTGAAGGTGTAGGAGGTGGTAGTGGTGAGTTTAGTGTGGTGTAGTGGCATGGCGACCATGCCAGTGTCGTGGCTGGAGTCGGGGAAGTAGGAGGGCAAGAGCATGATATGGTGGTCGAAACTAGGTCCTAGGAGCTAATTCCTAATCTAGGGAGAGAGAGGGAGAAGGATACATAGTTAATTGGTTGAAAGGAGGAGGATTTCACGTTAGCATGTCTTGCCAGTCGTGAGGAAGACGGAAGGTCTGACGAGTTAGATGGAGAGGAGGAAAGGAGGAAGGAGCCTTGCTTTGGCTGGCAAGGGTGAGGAAGATGTTGGGCCGGTCAATTTAACTGTCGAGTGGCCGGAGGAAGGAGATTGAAGGAGCTCACCGAAGTTGTGGTCGAAGGAAGCTAGAGAAGAGGAGGAATGGTTGTTTAAGGGCCTAACCGGACTAAATTCGATCGTAGAAGGACTAGGGGTTTAAATGGATGAGGATCGAAACCACAAACGTGTAAATTTGTACGTTTTCTTGCGAGTTTGGAAACCTAAACCCTTGAATTTTCTCATGCTTTGCTGGAGCTTTAGGATCAATCATAGGATTCAAGATCGAGCTCAATCACTAGGGAATCTCCTAATGATCAATCCCTTCAATTTTGTAGGGATTTGATAGACAAATAAAGGAGAACTCCTTGATTGTTTGTCGGTAGGTTGGGTTTGAAGGTTGTTCACACTATTCATGGTGGTAGAGGCATTTTGAGAAGGCGACAACAAAGCTAGGGGGTAATTGTAAGAAACTCGAAACATAGGGGAGAAAATATGAGAAATGGAGTTTTTAGGGGCTAAAATGCAAACTAGGTTAAGATGGACTCTGATTGAGCAAAACTTTGGTGTTAACCTAATTTAGACCATAGGAATCTAATGGTGAACTTGGATTTGAGTTTTGACCATGTTTGGTTGGTTAAATTGCTCAGAAGCCCAAATTAGGGTAAACTCCTGTCTGAACTCTATTCTAGGTCAAAATGTGTTCAGATGGTCAAAACAAAGGTACAAAACCTCTTAGAATATTTTTTAATGATTTTTAGGTGATTTAGACTGATTTTATAATGACTAGAATATTTAGATTGCTTCTAAGTCTCGCAAAAACTGCTTAGAGATTCGTTGACCACAGCGATTAAAGTACCTGTGCATAAATGTAGTAAGTCCAGGTTCAGTCTACCAGCGCTTTTATTTTTTTGAAATGGTGAGGAGTGCTATTGTTAATGATAGCAGATTGGGAGAATTTTATTCAAAAAATAAATCAAGGAATAATGTTTAAAAAGAGGCTCTCCACGCTCCCACTCACTTCCAACACACCCTAACAATATTCACCACATTTATTAGCATCCCTGTAAATAATTTCTTGTTACGAGCACACTAGATACACCAAAAGCCTCTATCCATCAATGTATGCGGTTTGGTTGAAGTTCTAAAGGACGTCCATAATTCATCCCAAGTGATCAACGCTGCTCTGAAAATATTTCTCTAGATTTTGTTCGTTACCAGGCACGTGAAGAAAATGTGCATCCTGTTGTCTGTGGGGAAATCACAAAGACGGTAATTTTGAGCTGGGACACCCAATCTTGAGTGCCTTATATCACCTATAATGGCACCATTTCTTCTACTCAACCAAAGAAAGATCTTTATTTTCAGAGATATTTTTAAATACCAAATAACAACACAATCCTTGTCTACTTGTGTTGGGCTATTGTTACCTCCACCAAACAGCCATTTGTAAGCATTTGCAAGAGTGAATTGCCCATGACTCCATACAAACTTATCAGATCCACCTAGCAGCTTAAAGGTTTCTAGCTCCCTCCTCAGCTGATCACATTCTTCCTGCAAACAGCTTCTTTCTCTTGCTGCATGGCCCACCAAATTCCATCTGCTATTCAAGGGATCCCAGCTTTCTTTCACCGAGACAAACTTATCCACTACAGCATTGAACACACACGGAAAGTAATTTTTCAGAGGTCCCATGGTACACCAATGATCCTGCCGAAAAGAGAACTATTAACTGTCTCCAATCACCAGCTTAAAGTTCTACCAAATGTCACGCATTCCTGACCAAATGGATTTCCATAATGGGGATGGTCTGTGAGGGGCTACTATGCGTGTGGTTACATGAGAGTTTCCTTGTGCATCATTGATGATTGTAGACTAGCTCCTTTCATCAACTACGAAGAGCTTTATAGCCCATTTCAGCAGTAAGGAATCATTGAACTTTTTCAATGAGCTTTTGCCTAGACAACCATGTTGTTTAGGAGAGCATAGTTGCTGCCATTTAAGGGAATGCAGGAATCTTCCCTCATATTTAACCCCTTTCTAGAAGAAACTTTTCTGCAACATGTCATGTCTTTTCCAAATTGATTTTGGCACTTTGAAAGTAGAGAAATAAAAAATTGGAAAGGAGGTAATGACTGAGTTTAGGAGGATTGGCCTTCCTCCTTTAGATAAGTAGCGACTGCTCCAACTTTCTAACTTAGTAGCTACTTTCTCAAACAAGGGGTTCCAATCACTCTTCTTCAATTTGGTGTCATGCAGAGCTAGTCTTAGGTACCTCACTAGCAGATTCACAATAGGCATATGCAGATTGCTTGATAAAATCTCACTTTCCTGGCCATTCAATCCAAAACAAATGAGACAGGACTTTTCACCATTTAGCTTTAACCCGGAGATGTCACCAAACATGGAAGCCATAGTGTAGAGGACCTTAGCTTCATTTCTTCCCCCTTCAATAGAAAGGACGGTATCATCTGCATATTGCAAGATTGGCTCTAGTGCTCTAGAGTTGGACAACGAATAACCCCCCACCAAACCTGTCGTTGAGAGTTTGCAAGTAAAACATGCAAGGGTGTCTACTGCTAGATTGAAAATAAGTGGATGTTGCGGGCAGTGCAGCCTAACCACACTATGGGGTTGAATCCAAGCTTCACATGGCTTACCATTAATTAGAGGGGAGAATGATGAACTTGTAATGCATCTCTTCATCCATTGAATCAACTTTGATGGGAATCCCCACCTCTTCATAATCTCCCAGAGATATGGCCAGGAAATCGAGTCAAAAGCCCTATAGAAGCCCACCTTCCACATGGAGTCTTTACATTTTCGCCTACGCCATCCACTGACCATCTTTTGCACTACAATAAATAACTCTTGCAGTGAATGGTTGGGAAGGAAGGTGGAGTACAGTGCATTTATTAGATGTGATAGGACTCCACTTAATCTGTTTGCCAAGAATTTGCCAATAAGGAAATAATTAGAGTTCGTCAAAGCAATTGGCCTAAACTCCTACAAACTCCCTGCTCCTTGCTTCTTTGGCAGCAAGAAAAGGTAAGATTTATTAATCCTTTCGAAGCCAGAGTTACCATCTTGAAACTCCTTAATGACCTCGATCACATCTCCTTTCACCATTGGCCAAAACTCCTTATAGAAGACTTGGAAACCATCTGACCTGGGGTGCCTTCAAAGTTTAGACTAGCCATCAAATTCTCAACCTCATAGATCATAATAGGCTCAACTAGATGCTCAGCTTTAGATTCATCTACCTGAGTGAAATCAGAATTGGTTAATCTCTAATTCCCTCTTTCTGTGGCTTTAGAGGCTTCTTTATAAAATCTAATTGCTTCTCTTTTAATTTCCCCTAAAGAAGTTAGCACCTAATCTTATGGAAGAAATGTAGTTGACCTTTTCTCTAGACCTAGCTACCATGTGGAAGAATTTGGTATTTGCATATCCTTCTCATAGCCATTATTGTCTGGATTTTTCTCTTCAATAAATTTCCCTTTTTAGGTCTTCCTCCAGAACAATCTCCTGCCAATTTTTGCATTGGGAGCACTCTTCCTCTGTTAGCTACTCTCTATTCTATTTTTCATTAAGAAACTGCATATTCTTTAAGGCCTCCATTCTCCTTTGATCTCTCATGACCACTATGATTCTTCTGTACTCTTTCATAACATATTTTAGTTCTTTGAGTTCAGTTGCAAGTCTGAAGGTAGCTGAGCCATCCACCTGTTTAGTTGTCTACTAGTTGCTAATCATCTCCTTACATCCCTCTTCCATGAGCCATGATTTTTTTAATTTGAAGTATGTGCCTACTAAAGAGACTTCCCTGCTCTCCCATAGTAGTGGAGTATGATCTGAAAATGGGCCATCTAGCCTACTTACTGAGGATAATTGATAGCCCTCCAACAACTTTGCATTGCCGAAGAGGAGATCTAGTTTCGATTTCTGCCCAGTTCCATTTCTCCGTGTGTATTTAGCCCTCAAAGAAGGGTAAACAGATAGGCCCAATGCTAAGGCAGTCATCTAGAATCCTAAGGAGCCACCACACAGTCGTCCACTTCCTTTGCCATCTTCAGTTAATGTGCAGTTGAAGTCACCCCCCACTAGCCATGGTCACCCTTCAACCACATCTGTAGCTCGAGATAGCTCTTGCCAAACGGTATTTCTCGCACTGTCAGCACATGGACCATAAATGCAAGATAAAATTAGTTGTTGATCTACTCTTGGTTGCTTGAATTTGCAAGTGATTATGTATTTCTCCCCCCACACTTCTATCAAATGCATTTTCGAGCATTTCCACCATATTGCTTTGTCTCCAGATCTCCCCTATGCATCTATGGCCCTAATATCTACCTCGCCACCTTCCATTAGGGAGTACCGTAAGTGCTTGCATTCCTCTTCAATATGCATCTCTTGGAGTAGTGCACAATCTACCTCCCAGTCACGAAGATGCTGGGCAAGCGAAGCTCTCCGAACTCCATTGTGCAACCCGCACACATTCCAACTGATGACTTTCATCTATTTGTCTGATTAGCCCCCTTTTGCCCCATCAGCCTTCTCTCTAGGTTAAGAACTACTACTACAACTTTTTCACTGATCCTCTGACCCCCACCTACAACTCTTTCTCTGAGCATATAAGGAGAGTGACCATCCTTGACTATTTTCGAAGCTCCGACCCCATATTTCTTTCCTTCAGGAACCTCGATGGTAAAATTGACACTCTTACATTTGTCAGTCATTTGCTCATCCACTTGTCCTTACGCAGATGCACCTGCTAGCATAATTTCCCTCCCCACAGGAAATTCAAGCATATCCTCACCTCCTTGACGATTTTTAGAAATCCCATCCATCAGGTCATCTTGCGAAACCAAGCCATGAATCCCTTCAGGTCATTTTGAGAAGTCTCATCCTCCTTCCTCTTCTTCGATTCAGGAAATTCATCTTGGTTTAACCGACTTTCAGAGCTACTCCCTTGCACCCCAACCACTTCTACATATGATCTCTCTCCCCCTTGCTCCTGTTTCTCATCCCGATGATGGAAAAATCTCACATAAAGAAGCCAAGAACTTCCTCCATATCTAAGAATTATTTTGCTAGGGACTTGCCGACCCCAGGTCAGCTTTACATCTATTGATATGAATCTCCCATCTCCCCCCTGTAGTCCCACGCTTTCTCCTTCTACTATGTCTTTAAAGATAGATATTGCATTTGACACCATGCTATTGACTATCAGGTGCAAAGGGAGTCCCCTACTTTCCCCTTCGCACCTATGCTCTTTGAAGAGGGCACTCCTGTATTGCCCCATCAAATGGTGAGACAAGCCTCGACATTACATTCAGCCCTTCAGAAATGCCCACGCGAAAATGGAGGCTTTCTACATCTATCATGCCCAAACCAAATAGTAAGAAACCCAATCCACCAAACATCGCTATTTTCCACCACTTAGAGGATATGGATAAGGAACTCACCAATTTTTGGGCTTGTGTAAGTGATATCATCCCCTCATGACCTGACCAATCAGTGCTCCTCACAAGATCACCTCTGAGTCATTGACATCTTTGCATAGAGGAATCTCCACATCGATAACATGATTAAATCCTCCAGGTAGAGGGGGAGGGAGAGCTTTCTTCTTATTTAATTCCGTTTGTGATGCTGCTCTGCCAGGATTGGTGGACCCTTTTCTCTTGCAGGCATCCTTTTTGTTGCCCAATCCTCTGCATGGCAAACAAAGGATTAGGGAATTGCAAGTTAGGGTCATGTGGCCTCTCCTTCTACACCTGTAGCATAATATCTCTACGTTTCCTCTTCTTCCATACCACCTCCTATCTCTACTCTCATGTCCTCGATGAGAAGCAAATGAGGACTGACCTTCTCAATCTCTCTGGCACTAGCCCTTGGATCTCCAAACCCTCCAACCCTCTTCCTCCTCCCCTATGCCTTCGTCGCCATGCCGCTTCATCCTAGGGTTCCCAAATTTTCAAAAATAAATCCTTCCACTATCGCTAGTGCATCTCTGACAGGAGAGATAAAGAGGGATATTTATTTTGAGAGTTTTCTCTCTTTCTTTTTACATTCCCTTAAATACAACATTGGATTAGCAATAAACATGGTCTGTATCAGATTCCTTGTCCCTTCCATCAATCCTTGAAGGGTCCCTGGCTTTCGATGCTTCAAGATAGCACCACCTATGGCAACCCCCAAAGCCTTGGCTTCGACACTTTGAGATGGTGCCACCCATGGCATTCTGTAGCTAAATTTAGACCCTAGAAATCAACATTTCAAGATAATCCTACCCATAGCACTTGAACCAGCACAAGGTGCTTACATGCCCTTGGTAGGATTTTTAGATATCCTAGGAGATAAGAATCGAGGAGACAATATATTATTATGCAGCTTCGACGGGAGTATTTTTCCATTCCACCTCTCCATGCCGAGAACTCATCCAATCAACTTGTGTCTTCGAGCAACTCTTAAGCTAAATCTTTGGGAAAACCTTTTCAGAGGAAACACTTTTAGCATTATATTTCATTAAGCGCACTGAACCAGACTAGTGTGTGATTTTTGGGTTCTTAGGTTACCATGTCCCGCAAACCAAAGGGCAGGCAATGGGGATAAATAATCCCTAAGCCTTATACTTAATACATCAGCTGTGCACTTTCCTTAATCGCTTGAGGATTAATCTGCATCTTAAAAAATACATAAGTGTTTAATCCCTAGAATAAGCCTAAAAGGCTTAAGGTCGATACTCATCACTAATCTCCTAAGTTCTACTCGTTTAGGTCTTAATTCATCATCCAATCCAATTTAGGTAAGCTCCATACTCAATTACTGGGACTATCACATTTTTTCTTTTGTTTTCTCCTTTTCCTCTTTTCTTTCTCCTTCCTCCTCAATTTTTCAATTAAGCTCTCAAAATTGTCCTCCTCTCTTCTCCATTTTATTTTCATGAAACCCCTTCATGAATCAAATTTCACATTGTTTTGCACTTTAATACCCCCATGCCTAAGATTTGCAATGTCCTCAATGCAAATTAGGCGGGTATGAATTTAGCAAAGATCGTACATTAGAATAGGCTTGGGAGGTGGTGAACGGGTTAGATGACTATTGCGAATGCTTTGAAGCTCTGATACAGGTATCAAAGGTTGCAATTCTATACTGCACAATATGCTTTGTGCCCCATCTCTACAAGGAGGTGACATGCCTTTTCGTATAAGAGCTTGAATGGAGACATTCCTAGCTAGGTCACATGGGCGGTCCAATAGGCCAAAAGGTTTTCCGAAAGTCGGGTGGACAAATCTTTCTTATTAGGCCAAATAATGACCTGAAGGATTTTCTTGATCTTCCGATTGGATAGCTCATCCAATCCATTGGTTTGGAGGTTGTAAGGGGTCAAGATACGATACGACACCCCGTACTTTTTCATCAGGGACTGGAAGTGCATATTCGCAAAATGAGACCCATCATCACAGATGATGGCCTTCGAAACCCAAAATCTACAGAAGATCTTCTCCTGCATAAATCAGAGAATAACTTTATGATCATTTGTTCCGTTGGGTACTACTTTGATCCATTTTGAGATGTAGTTGACAGCAAGTAAGATTTATTCGAAGCTGCTCAATATTTGAAAGGGTCCCATAAAATCAATTCCCCATATGTCAAAGATCTCACACACAATAATCAGATTCAAAGGCATCATATCGCATGAGCCCATGTTGTCGAGGGTCTAGCAAAGGACACATGCCCTACAGTAGGATTGTGCGTCATTGAACATTGTGGACCAGAAGAGCCCACTCTGAAGGATTTTCGCTGTAGTTTTATGCCGAAAGTAATGGCCACCACAAGCTTGGCCATGGAAAAATGAGATGACATCATTGACCTCATCATTGGGAATGCATCTTCGGATCACTTGGTCATTACCAATGTGAAATAGATAGGGATCTTCCCAGACAATGTGCTTGGCAATAGGAATTAGCTTGTCTCACTAGGAGGTCACCCAATTCGGTGAAACCTTCCACGTAACCAAGTAATTCATAATATCAGCGTACCAGGGAAGTCCACTAATAGCCAACAGATGTTCATCGGGAAAATGCTTGATGATAGGTCCAGATAGGTCAATGATTGAATAACGAAAGTGGGACAAATGGTCAGCTGCTATGTTCTACTTTCCCACATTGTCGTTAATTTAGAGATCAAATTCTTGCAATAGCAAGATCCAGTGGATTAATTTAGGTTTTGCATCCTTCTTCATATGCAAGTGCCTCACCACAGTGTGATCTGAGTAAATGATGACATAGTATCCCAAGAGGTATGATCTAAATTTCTCCAGACCAATACTACAACCAGCAGCTCCTTCTTTGTAGTCGTGTAATTACGCTAAGCCTCATCTAGTGTCATGCCGGTGTAATACATAACCACCGGTTTCCTGTTGACTTCTGCCCCGACACAACTCTTATTACGTAGTCAAATGCATCACATATAATCTCGAAGGGTTGAGACCAGTCAAGGGATTACAGTATTGGAGCTTGGAAAACTCGATCATCCAGGATTTTGAATGCGTGAATGCACTCACCTATCATCTTGAAAGGCGTGTCCTTTGAGAGACGATTCATTAAGGGGCATGTGATGTTGTAAAAATTAGATATTAATCGACGATAAAATCCGACGTGCCCTAGAAATGATTTGATGTCTTTGATAGAGGCAGGCATAGGTAATTAGGAAATCAGATTCACCTTAGCTTGGTTAACTTGGATGCATCTCTCAAAGACAAGCTGTCCAAGCATGATGCACTCTAGAACCATAAAGCTGCTTTTTTCCCAAGAGAGAACCAAGTTCACTTCAATGCACCTTCGGAGGATCTAGACAAAGTACAGGGGGCAATCATCAAAAGATTCACCTAAAATTGAGAAGTCATCCATGAAGGCTTCAGGGTATTTACCTACCATATCGAAAAATATGGCTAGCATGCACCACTAAAAGGTGGCAATTGCATTGCAAAGCCTAAATGGCATCGTATGGAACACGTATGTACCATAGAGGCAGGTGGTATTTTCCTAGTAATCGGAATGGATTGCCACCAGATTGTATCTGGAATATCCATCAAGGAAATAGAAGAATCGATTTCCCACCAATTTGTCGAGAATCTGATCAATGAACAGGAGCGGGAAATGATCTTTCCTCCTGGAGGCATTCAATTTCTGATATTCTATGAAGACTCTCCATGAGTTTGCAATTCAAGTTGGGATATTTTCTCCAGATTAGGTTGTAATCATAGCAATTCCTACCTTCTTTGGCAGAAGTTGGATGGGGCTCACCCAGCGACCATTAGAGATCAGGTATATGATTCCACCTTCGAGCCACTTGATCTCATTTTTCATGACTTGCTGTAGATTCAGACTTAGTCGTATCTACATTTCTTGAGATGG
The DNA here is from genome assembly GCA_037157565.1 of Thalassia testudinum. NCBI lineage: Eukaryota > Viridiplantae > Streptophyta > Magnoliopsida > Alismatales > Hydrocharitaceae > Thalassia > Thalassia testudinum. The sequence continues at coordinate 17,785,787 of JAZHRO010000063.1, forward strand.
TTGTGAGCCCTCTTCAACATAGATACGATGCGTGCAATACAAGGGACTTATTCCAGTCAGGTCAACTAGAGTCCATTCAATGGCTCGTCGATGCTGCTGGAGGATAGAAATCAGCTTTTTTTCCTGATAAGGAGAGAGTCAAGAGTTGATAATCATAGGAAATGTTTGATTTGAACCCAAAAATATGTTTTCAGATGAACCGAGCGGGGCTTCAATTCAAGTAATGGGTTATTAGCATCAGGCGGGGCTTCGGGATGGGCCTCAAAAGATAAGGTGGATGCTAAGGATAGATCTGGATCAACTTCGAGCTTCTTGATCTATCGGCCAAGATCTTCTTAAGGTTAAGGTTCTGGGAGAATCGAGTTTTCCTTTGTAATCGAGTCCTCAACCGAGGAACTGATGTTGCAAACTTCTTCGATTGCCTCATAGTTTATTCCTTTTAGGCCTTAAAGATATTGATCCTCAATGTTTTATTATTGAATTTCAACTCGATCTGGCCCTCTTTGCAATTGATGTTTGCCCTAGTTGTGGCTTGGAATAGTCTACCTAAAAAGATCTATGTTTCTCTTAGACTTTTAAGAGTATCCATGCCTAATATAATGTAAGTCCACCAGGAAGTCGAAATCTCGTATCCTAACTAGAACATCTTCTAGAACTCCTCTTGGTGACTTAATTGATCTATCAGCGAGCTATAGGGTCACCTTAGTCAGTTTGAGCTCGATTTCCTCAGAATGGTCTAGTAGGGATGTGGGGATCAAATTTATTGAGGTTCCTAAATCTAATAAAGCTCGATCAAACTCTTGGAAGCCTATCTTATAGGTGATTAGAGGGGTGTGAAGATCTTTCACTTTTTGCAGGAGTTTTCTAAAGATTATAGAGCTGGGTTGCTCAAACAACAAAATTGGACTCCCATCTCTGTTTCCAAACTTACACTTTTGTGTACATAAGTCCTTTAGAAATCATGCGTAAGCTGGCACATGGCATATTGCATCCATCAAGGAGATATTTATTTGGACTTGTTCGAAGAGCTTGACTAAGTCTTCCATAAGTGCCATGGGTTTGGGTCAGGCTTTGGATTAGTCAAGGCCTCAGGAAACGGAACCTCTATTGGTTCCCCTACGATTGGTTTAGGCTTTGGATCTGGGATAGGTCTGTCCTGGACGACCATCCTAGGGGTAGGCTTTGAACTACTTGGGCTAGAGTGGATATGATACGGTGGATCCTGTGTTGTTTTGCCACTACGTGCAGTAACAGCATTTATACTAGTCTTGTTTGGGTTCAGAGTCGGCAAGAGTGGTGGTTGCAGCTGATATCCTACATACAATGTGGAAGCTTCCATCCCGTCAGGTGATGGAACAGAAGGGGCCTGATAAACATAGTGAGCATAGCCCTAATTTGGATTCATAACACTCAGGTTTGGCACGTTATTTGGATTCGATAGAGGTTGGGCAAGTAGTGCACTAGGTTGGCGAGTCCCAACCATTTGTGCAAGTTGATTTCGACCCTCTATAATCTCTTCCTTGTGCTATTCTGGATAGCCACATTAGCTTTTGGATGTCAGGCAGGGCTTGTAAAATCAAGTTCATCTGATCTTCCCTGGTAGGCTCGGATTGGTAGTTCAAGTTGGGCCTAGGTTGAGCGGGCTGATATGTCACAAAGCTTGCGCTTGCGATTCAAATTGAGGTCTTGAGTTCAAATTATTTCCTGGGCACAAGAAATTTGGATGATTACATCATCCAGGGTTATATGTATTAGAGAGTGGATCATTCTGGATGTCATAGAGGTCCTCACAGGCTTGAGGAACTCCAGAGTAATCAGAATATATGGGTTCAGAGTTCTCCCAAATAGACTAGGATGGTCCAGAGTTTCCTCCAAAATAAGGATTAGATGAGTTTGGATATGTGTCCATACCCTGATATGAGTGGTGGTGAATGTTATGCATGGCCTCCTGACTTGAGAATGGATGTGCACGTGTTTTGCTGTGCAGAGGTGGCTCTCTACAAATGTTGAGTTAATTCATCTAACTTCTTCTCAATGATTGAGACCTTATCCAAGCGACTGGCCACCAACTCCAAGTCGAGGGATGTGGATAGGTTGTGTGTCGTATGTGCCACTCATGTGTTTGCCAATGCATGAGTGCTCAATTGGTCGAACACACCCATGGACTCATTGTTTATGGAATTTTCACATATGTTCTCGAGAATCTCTCAAACGGTGTCCTCTTGTTGACCCTTGATGTTGCCACCACAAGTTTCATTGAGAAATAACCTGATATCCTCACTGAGACCCTGGTAAAAAGACTGGACTTATTCCAATTTAGGAACTTCGTGATGGAGGAATTTTCGCATGAGATTCAAAAAGTAGTGCCATGCCTCATGAAGTGGTTCACCAGCATTCTGTGTGAAATGCATGATTTAGTGCCTCAAGGCATTGGTGCAACCAACTGGGAAAATTTTCTTCAGGAATTTAGATTGGAGTTCCTTCAATGTGTTGATTAGTTGAGTCAGAGTTTGATACCAATGGGAAGTCTTATCCATAAGAGAGAATGATAGCATCTTCATGAGCATGATGTCTTGATTCTAGAAAGGTGGTCCAAAGGTCTAGGCTAGATGTTTCAGCTGTTTGATGCGTTGCAAGGGATCTTCGGAGTTCAAGCCGTGGAATTTGGGGATTGTATTAATCAGATTCGGCTTTAATTCAGTGTCAGGTCCTCTAGTTGGGATTTGCAGCCTGGGTTCGATTACTACTGCTGAGAGTTGTAGCGATCTCATTTTTGTGAATGCTGCAGGGGATTCATGAATGCATACAAAAGATCAATGAGGGGCAACAATTGATTTTGAGCATTGGGCTCTTCTTCTTCATTCAACTTGGATGTAGATGATGGAGAGTCGGGCTCTGATGTGGTAGTACCTGAAGAGATCTCGATCTCATCTGATGGGAACACAAACAATTGGATTGGGGCTCAACCTCGACGAGAGTGAATTGCTAATGGAGTGGTGGTAGCGAAAAAAGTAGTTTAAATCACGTTGTAGAATAGTAACAAAAATTGTAACAACACTTAAATTTATAATATCAAAAACAAAAGTGAGTCCGAGGTCATGTTTTCTTTACCTCAATCGTTTATTTTGATGATAACAAAACACGTGTTATTTAATATTTTCTTTTGAAGTCTTAGATTTTAGGATATTTACAAAATGGAGATGTGTTTAGATGGAGTTCGAGCTCGCTTCCATGGCAGATTGGAAGAGCTTGACAGAGGATTTTCACGAGGAGTGAAAGCTTGAAGAAGGAAGGAGATGAAGAATAGGATAGATTTCCCTTCTTGTTCATTGTAATTTGTCATTATTTCTTTTGTTGTGCTTTATCTTTCTTAGATTACTTGTTAAAGAGCCTCAAAGAACCCTTAAAGTAGTCCTAGGAACACTTGCACAACCCTAGGATACTTAGGTTTCCTGTAGGGAACTTAGAAAACAAAAATAGAGTTCTGACAACCTAATCTGACGTTTAATCTGGAAATCAGATATCTGATAGTAACTTTTAAGACGTCTAACTGTTGACTGAGACATCCAATAACTTAGGATAGACTTAGTAGGTTCTATCTATTGAAATTAGACATCCAAACCCTTGTCTAGATGTCTTTGAAGACATCAGATGGATGTGCTAGATGTCCAATTAATGGAACATTGGCTAACAAAATAGACGTTGAGGAAAATAACCGTTAGGCTTCTATCAGACATCCGTAGAAGAGCCCAGACGTCCAGTATGTGACCATTGTGCCTCGTCATGAGCCAAAATCACCTTTGTGAGATTATTCTCGCCGTTAACCTTTCTTGGGAATCCATTCCGGTAGTACAATAGGTTTCGAAACATTCAGACCTAGAGCTAAATGTCTTGTACGTCGCCTGATAGTTATACACTAGAACCCTATTTAGGTTTGACCAAAGACAAGAAGGAAACCCGCCTAGAATCAGATGTCTAACTTAGTGATGAGAACCTCATCATGAGCCATAACTAGCTCATTTTGACCCAATACAAAGGATAAAAGCTCCTACATATCTCAAGGAAAGGCTTAACTCAGAGAATTCTGAGTTTGAGAAGAAAACCAGTCATAAGGGGTAAAAGTGCAATTTTACCAGTATAATCTGCATACAGGGTAATTCTGGGCCCAGACACAGGTCAAAACAGCTTAATAAGAATAAAAGTGGGATGAGATGATCTAGCAAGGGCTACAGCACTTCCAAGGAACCAAATGACAATCTGTAACCCTAAAACGACCCACTTCAATTCACAAGGTTTGGGGCAAAGTAAAAATAGAATAAACCCTCTAAAATTCATAGAAAAATAATCTCTAGGGTTTAGAACCTTCAATTTGGCCTTTAGAACCCATTTTGACCTACATTGAGAACCATGCCCAATTAATAACTTAATTTGGGTCTTTACGCAAATTGACCGATCAAACAAGGTTTAATATGAAAATGAAATTCACCATCAGATTCCTTAGGTCCTAATTAGTCATGTATAAAAACTTGAGCCTAAGAAGAAACCTCCTTGACCGACTTTACACTTTGGTCCTCATATATTTACTCTTTGGCCCTCAACTTTTGAACCCTCGAATTTTAGCCCCTAACTCTCCTTCGTTCTTTGCAATCAGGTCCCTCCTGCAAAACCCTGCCAGCACCATGCTCCGGCGACCTTGCGCGGAGCATGGCGCCGCGCAGGGTGAGGTAGGGGACCTGGCAAGTAAACCGGGGGTGCCCTGCGTCGTCAGCCGTCGCAGGAGCACCCCCATGGTCATTGTAGCCCCCCATACCGGCCGTGCGAACGCACGGACGGTATGGGTTCGTGTTCCGACCATTCTCCGGCGAGGGAGACACGTCGTCTCCCTCCGCCTTCCTCCCTGTTTCATCCCTATAAATACCCCCCGCTGCTCCACCGACCAGGGCAGCCTGGATCTGACGGAGAAAACCCCCAGCTTTCTTCTCTTCTTCCTCCGGCAGACGCTCACCAGCTCCGGCGGCTTCCTCCCCCTCCACCTCTTCGCTCTGCCGCAATACCAGCAGCAGAGACTTCCTCCCCTGTTCTTCCCGCGCCACGCCGCACCCAGCTGGCGCCTCTCCAGCCCTCTGCTCGCCGCCGCCCCTCTCCCTGAGCATCGTCTTCTCCGGCGACAGTCGACACGACTGTCGCCCTGTTCCTCCCCCTTCGTCCCTGCAAGTGAGTTAGACCTACTCCCCTTCTTCTCCTCTTTCTTTCCCCGCTTTCAATTTAGTCAATTAAACCCTCGATCGCTCCTGTTCACCCTCACCCTCTCCGCCTCCGACCACCCTCCGGCGAGCCGCGCCCATCACCTCAGCGACCCACACGGCTCGCCGACCACCGCAGAACATCCGCTTCCTCACCCTGATCCTCTTCCGCCCCTCCACTTCCCACCAAACACCCTCTGCAGATCCACCGAGCACACCCACTTCTCCGCTCACAGTTTGACCTAGGACGACCTGTTGGCTCCATCACGCCCCCTGCAGACCCCCTGACCACCTTCGCCGTGCCACGGCGAAGGTCCCCCGCCTGTCTGATTTGGCCGAGAGGCCGTTCTTCTGTGACCAGGTGACTCGCCCGCCGTCGCCATTACTGAGCAGGCAGAGCTCCTTCACCTGCAGGTGCAGGCACGCCTTCGCCCAGGTTCAACTCCCAGGTTGCGCAGGGAGCCTCCGCGAAACGTCCCAGGCTCGCAGACGGGGCGAGGGCCGCGCGTGAAGACACGATCGCCCACTGCTCCCTCTGCGACGGGCGCTCAATTGGGGTGGGACATTTAGTCCCACCTCGGAACCTCTCGGAGGCGCGCGGACGCATAAAGGCAAAAAGTGCCTTATGCTGTCTGCCTCCTGACCACGGGGTGAGGTCCCTTTCACCCGACCCGGCCTCGTCCGTGACCACGCTCCGCGGACCTGGCCCGACCCGATTAGACTGACCTGCACTCCTCGCCCACCACGCACGCCGGTGGGCCTGGACTCGAGCCTGACCCGAACCCGATTACCCGGTAGCGCTCTGGGAGAGCTTCCGAAGAGTGATTTCAGAGAGAAAGAGAAACGCGGGGGAGGGGGGTAGAGTAGGTTTTGCCTCTTGACAAAAAAAAAAAAAACTCTGAAGTGTGCAGGCAAAAGAAGAAGTGCAGGCGAAGAAGAAGCAGCTGCACTGTAGCAACCGCTCAGTTAAGTCGTCGAAGCACCGGGTCAGACGACGGAAAGTCAGCAGCCAGAGCAACACAGAAGGCAGGCTGAAGAAGAAGGAAGAGCAACGGCCGAAGCAGAAGAAGAAGAAGAAGAGCATCACCACGATTGCAGAAGAAGAAGAAGAGAGGTCAAGGCAGAAAACCAAAGAAGAAGAAGAACAAGGAGCTCTGAAGAAAGAAACACATCACCAACACAGGAACAGCAGGAAGAAGAAGAAGAGCATCACCATTGCAGAAGAAGATTATCACTGTATCAGAAACCAAGGAAGAAGAAGGAGATCTGAAGAAAGAGAAAGAAGAACATCACAACAAATTCTTTCCCTCTCTCTCTTTATTTTGTAAAAGAAACATGTATATCTCTAGAATACGACTTGCTCCCTGAGTTCGACCTCGGGAACTCTTTCATTTTCCGAGTAAAAAATTTATATTTGAAATGTTGGTAATAACCGGCTTTACTACAACGTTATAACAAATACAAAACCGACGTTTCATTTTGGCGCCATTGCCGGGGAGCAACGGCTATTCTAGAGGTAAACATTCCTGTTTCTTTTAAGTTTTGATAATCTCCTCTCTTTTGTGCAGCTACAGGAACTCAAGAAGACAAGCAACCACACAACCACTCCGAAGACAGGTAAATCTTTTCTCTCACTATTAACCCCTACACTCTAAAGAGGAAGAAAAGAAAAGAACATGCAATATAGGGCTAACCTGTCTTCCACACTTAGTAACCATAAAAAGTTGCATGTTTTCAACTCATCACTCCTGCACACTATTAAGGGTATTTAAGGGCTAACACATTCTTGCTTGAGCCCTAATTGCCCAACAAAGAGTTAAATGGACCAAGTAGAGCCAACATAAGGTCAAACATTAGGATTTCAGTAGAGACACACCCCTTAATCAAGAATTGAGGAAATCCAAAAGAGGTGTGCCCAAGCCATTGATTGAAAATAATTAACAAGAAAAATCCTAAACAATTGGCTCTCTCTAAACACTTGAACCCTAAAAGACAGGACCCAAAAAGCTCTCAAAGAAAACAAGAGGTAAAGTTGACCCCTTTGGGTTAACCAACCTTAAATTAGGTCACTCTTTGCACTTAAAAAGACTAAAGTTCAAGTGAAACCTTAAGCACCCTGATCTTAAAATTGGTAGACTTAAGAGGTCAAGATCCCCATTCTGGTCTACCTGGAACCGCAGTGACAAGAGAGGTCGGGTGGGGGAAACCCTGTAACCCGTGGGGACGCTCTACCGTGTAGGGGTCTTCGCGGGACTCTCCCTCTCTGGCTGCCCAGGTAATTCTCAGGTGGACGATCTTTCTGATCAAGGGGTCCATCTGCCCCGCACCTCTATAGTCACCCAACACATTTTTGGGTGTCTTGATTGGGTCCAGCACCTTCTAAACTTACCTCTCCCAACTGTGCATGTACGGAAGGAGGTCTCTAAGACCACCCTTAAGACCTCCATTAGAAATTCGCTCTCGTCAAGGCCAAGCCTCGACGCCCGTATTTGTGCAGCAACACCCTCACATTATTCTCTCTTCTGATTCAGAACCAAGTTCTTCTTCTTCCCCCATCATGGCTCAGCCAGTTGAGGAAGAAAATAATCTGGAACACCAGCTCCAGCGACTCAATGACCTCTTCCAAAACTTCGTGCACCCACCACAGCGTCCTATGATGCGGGACCACTACAATCCTGCTGCGGTGGCCATTGAGCCTCGAGTTAGAATCCCGATTGGAGGACCTGATTCCGAACTAAAGCCCAACATGATTCACGCTATACCTAAATTCCATGGGCTTAATTCTGAAGATCCCTTCCAGCACATCAAACAGCTAAAGCATCTGGCCCACACTTTTGGATCAGATGCGCAAAATCGGGATATTCTTCTCATGAAGATGTTCTCCTTTTCTCTTATGGACAAGGCCGCCCATTGGTATCAAACTCAGACCCGGCCGATCAACACTTGGGAAGAACTTCAATCCGAGTTTTTGAAAAAGTTCTTTCCCGTTGGTCGGACCAACGCCTTGCGCCATCAGATTACACACTTCACTCAACAATCAGGAGAACCTCTCCATGAGGCATGGGATCGTTTTCAGGATCTCATGAGAAAGTGCCCCCATCACGGAGTTCCTAAATGGGAACAAGTCCAATCTTTTTACCAGGGACTCCGTGAGGACATCCGCCTTTTCGTCAATGCAACCTGCGGAGGAAACATCATGGGTCAACATGAAGACACCGTATGGGAGATTCTCGAAAACATGTGCGAGAACTCCATCAACAATGACTCCATGGGATTATTCGACAGGACGAATACCCGCGCAGCGACGAATCTTAAGGGAGCACATGAGACGCAGGACCTGTCCGCATCAGTCGACCTGGAGTTAATGGCCAGTCGATTGGACAAGGTCTCAATTATTGAAAAGAAGGTGGATGAGCTGACTCAGCACTTGCAGCGAGCCACCTCTGCGCGTAACTCCTTTGCACAACCTCCTTCCACACAGGAGACTGTGCAAAACATCCTCCACCGATCCTCCCCTGGGATGGATCCATATCCATCCCCATCTGATTCTTGGACTGGAAGATCATCCGATCCTTTCTTCACCAGCCGGGGGAACTCCATTCCTCCTTTCCCTGATTCTCAGGAGGTTCCTCAAACCTGCGAGGACCTCAACGCCATCCAGAACGACCCATTCTCCAACACTTACAACCCTGGATGGCGAAACCATCCCAATTTTCAGTGGGCGGGAAATCCCCAAACCCAAAGACCACCTTTTCAGTCCCGCCCACAGCCCTCTCATCACTACCAGCCGCCTCAGCCTCGGCCCAACCCTACTTATCCATCAGGGCCAAATCAAGATCAAATGTCCTTAATCCTTCAGACTCTGGCTGACATTCAAAAATCGAATGCGGCCATTCAAAAACAGCACAAGGACGAGCTTACTGAAGTTAAAACTCAACTGGCCCAGTTGGCAAATTCTCGCCAGCCAGGCACACTCCCTTCCCAACCCCTTCCTAACCCAAATAACGTGCCAACCCAGAAGCGCGTTATGAATCCAAATTTAGGCCACGCTTAATGGATTTATCAGGCCCCCACTGCTCCATCTCCAGACGAAATGGATGCCTCAACTTCGCGTGCGGGATTTCAGCAGCAGCCACCCCTCCTACCAAACCCAAACCAAAATCAGGCCGGATTAAATTCTGTAACAACACGTAGTGGTAAGACAACTCAGGACCCGCATTATCCAAACCACTCCCAGCCTGATAATCATGACCCTAGGATAGTTATCCAAGGTACCATTGTTCCAGACCCACAACCTGGACCTATCCTAGAGGAACCAACCAAGATCCCGTTTCCCGAGGCCCTGACCAAGGGAAAGAAGACCACCAAACCCGTGGCCCCTGAGGAGGACCTGGTCAAGCTCTTTGAGCAGGTCCACATAAACATCCCCTTAATGGATGCAATCCGCCACGTACCAGCTTACGCACGATTTCTAAAGAATATATGTACACCCCAGCGTAAGCCGCGAACCAAGGGAGGGAGCCCAATTGTTCTGTCAGAGCAAGCCAGCTCTGTAATCCTTAGTAGACTCCCACCCAAGGCAAAAGATCCTGGAACTCCCCTGATCTCCTGTAAGATAGGTGGTACCCAATTTGATAGAGCATTGTTAGACTTAGGTGCATCTATAAATCTGATACCCACATCCTTACTTGACCATCTGGAAGAATCTGAGCTGAAACCAACCGAGGTGACATTACAATTAGCAGATCGATCTATAAAGTCACCAAAAGGGATTCTCGAGGATGTTATCGTGAGAGTGCGGGATTTCTATTTTCCAGTGGACTTTATAGTCTTAGACATGGATGCACCTGAGAACCCTAGGGATACACCAATCATTCTAGGGAGACCTTTCTTGGCTACTGCTAGAGCCAACATCAGCTGTGAGGAGGGCCAAATAGAGCTTACGTTTGGAGATCAAACACTGAAAATTGATATATTTAAGGCCCAACAAGGAATTAATTGCGGCGTCATCGAGCAAATTTGTGACATCAAGACTTTGGTTGATGAATCACACCTCCAGAATGACTTGAGTATGCCTCATCAACCACAGAAGGATCTTGACCCGCAAACAGAGGAGTCCAATCCAGATGTGAACAACCCAGTAACTCCCACCCTTGAACCTCACATCTATACTGAACCACCCGCTGCTGCTGAAAACCCCATCCTCGAACTGAAACCCCTTCCTGCTCATTTGAAATACATCTTTTTGGGTTCTAATCAGACCCTTCCTGTGATCATCAATTCCAACCTCAGTCCTGAACAGGAATCCCGTCTGATTGTTGTCCTCCAGCAACATCGCAGAGCCATCGGATGGACCCTCGATGATTTGACTGGAATAAGTCCCTCTTATTGTACTCATCATATCTATTCAGAAGAGGGCACACGACCTTCTCGTGAAATGCAGAGACGCTTAAACCCCAATCTGCAGGAGGTCGTGAAAAAGGAGATCATCAAGTGGTTAGATGCCGGGATCATCTACCCGATCTCCGATAGTCGTTGGGTGAGCCCAATTCAGGTCGTGCCTAAGAAGGCAGGACTCACCACTATAACGACTGAGACCGGAGAAATCATTCCTACCCGATTAGCCAACTCGTGGAGAGTCTGTATAGATTACCGTCGACTCAATTCCTCCACGAAGAAGGATCATTTCCCACTACCCTTCATTGATCAAATTCTCGAAAAACTAGCGGGAAATAGGTTCTTCTGCTTTCTTGACGGGTACTCCGGTTATAACCAGGTGGCAATCCATCCTGAGGACCAAGAAAAGACCACATTCACCTGCCCCTTCGGAACATACGCTTTCCGAAGGATGCCTTTCGGTCTTTGCAATGCACCCGCTACTTTCCAGCGATGCATGCTTGCCATATTTTCAGATATGGTAGGTGATTATCTGGAAGTCTTCATGGATGACTTTTCAGTTTTCGGAGCATCATTCGACGATTGCCTCCAACACTTGGTCCAGATACTCAGGCGGTGCATCGACGTGAATTTGGTTCTTTCTTGGGAGAAGAGCCATTTCATGGTGCCTGAGGGAATTGTCCTGGGACACTCAATTTCGGAGAAAGGTATCCAAGTGGATCGAGCTAAGGTTAATCTGATTTCTCACCTTCCTATGCCTAGCTCGATCAGGGACATCCGATCCTTTTTAGGGCATGTCGGTTTTTATCGACGATTTATCCCTGATTTTTCAAAAATCGCACGCCCCCAGACCACTCTTCTCTCCAAGAATGTTCCCTTCAAAATCTCCAAGGAATGCACTCAAGCATTTGAAATCCTGCGTGACCGAGTCACCCAAGCCCCGATCCTACAGTCCCCTGATTGGTCTCAACCCTTTGGGATCATGTGTGATGCATCCGACTTCGCTGTAGGAGCGGTTTTGGGGCAGAAGAATGACAAGAAACCTGTGGTCATTTACTACGCCAGCAAAACACTCGATGAGGCTCAGCGTAACTATACAGTTACTGAGAAAGAGCTGCTAGCTGTAGTATTTGCCCTAGAGAAGTTCAGATCGTACCTTCTGGGTTCCCATGTCATCATATACTCAGATCACACGGCTGTGAGGCATCTCCTTGCAAAGAAGGACGCGAAACCTCGATTGATCCGATGGATCTTGCTGTTGCAAGAATTTGACCTCGAGATTCGCGATAAAGCGGGAAAACAAAACGTGGTAGCTGATCACTTGTCCCGTCTTCCTTCTGAAATAATAGACCCTTCCGGACCCATCACTAAGCATTTTCCCGATGAGCACCTGCTGACTATTGGTACTAGCCTTCCATGGTTTGCTAATATTGTAAATTACTTGGCATCTCATCAGACCCCGTCCGATTGGCCGAAGGCCAAGAAAGACAAATTACGCTCCGATGCCAAGTATTACATTTGGGAAGACCCGTACCTCTTCCGCATAGGTGCCGATCAGATCATCCGGAGATGTGTCCCGGAAGGGGAAGTCAACAATATCCTCTCTTTCTGCCATGACCAGGCATGCGGTGGCCATTTTGCCGGGCATAAAACCGCATCAAAAGTCCTCCAGTGCGGCTTTTACTGGCCCACACTATTCAAAGACGCATACAGTCATTGCAAGGCATGCAGTCGTTGCCAGACTTTGGGCAACATGAGCCATCGCGACATGATGCCTATGCAACCGATTCTAGTATGCGAAATCTTTGATGTTTGGGGGATTGATTTTATGGGCCCCTTTCCTGTTTCGGATGGTTTCGAATACATTCTGTTGGCTGTGGACTACGTGTCCAAATGGATCGAAGCCATACCGACCCGAACCTGTGATCACAAAATCGTTCTCAAATTCATTCATCAACACATTTTCTCAAGGTTCGGGATTCCTCGTGCAATAATCTCTGATGGGGGGACCCATTTCACAAATGCTCAGTTTAGGTCACTGATGACCAAATACGGGGTGTCTCACCGAATCTCTACTCCTTACCACCCCCAAACTAATGGTCTAGCTGAGCTGTCGAATCGGGAGATCAAGAAAATCCTGCAGGTCACTGTTCGACCTGACAGGAAGAACTGGTCGTCCCGACTTCCGGAAGCATTGTGGGCCTATAGGACCGCCCACAAGACCCAATTGGGCATGTCTCCCTTTAGATTGGTGTACGAAAAGGCATGCCACCTTCCCGTCGAACTGGAGCATAAAGCCTATTGGGCAGTACGGAACTGTAATCTGGATCTTTCTAAGGCTGGGACCCACAGAAAACTCCAAATCAGCGAGATCGATGAATTGCGCATAGACGCGTACGAGAACTCGCAAATCTACAAGAAGCGGGTTAAAGCTTTCCACGACAAACACATCTCAAGAAAGATCTTTCATCCTGGTCAAAAGGTCCTACTCTTTGATGCCCGACTCAAACTCTTCCCAGGAAAACTGAGATCTAAGTGGGTCGGACCATATTTGGTCCGACAGGTTTTTGGAAATGGAGCAATCGAAATCAGTCCACTCAGCCACGATTCTGAACCTTTCATCGTGAATGGTCAAAGACTCAAGCCGTTCATTGATGTAACTTCTACTGATTTGGCTGAGGCATCTTATATCCTCCTTTCCCCTTGAGCTTATTGCGCCCAGCCGATGGCGTAAAACTCAGCGCTTAACGGGAGGCAGCCCGTCATTCTCTTTGAAAACCTGAAACTTGTTCTGACACCTTTCAGCACTCGAAGTTCACCCTTGTAGACAGCCGACCCCAACTCAGATGTTTGCATCTGGGATTTGAAATCGTCCGCAAAAATTCAACCCGACCCATTCACTCATCCAAATTTCTGTCTTAAGGAATGAACTAAGACCCCCTAGGTTACAATGAGGACATTGCAAATCTTAGGCATGGGGGGGTAGGAAAGTGCAAAAACGTGTAAGAAAAGGTTTCAAACAAAAAATTCACATATGCCAAAAAAAAAAAAAAAAAAAAAGAAAAAATTCTTCGAAAAAGAATAAGAGGAGAAGAGGAGAAGGAAAATTTTGTGAAGGAGAAAAGAAACAAAATGAAAAAGGAGCACAAAATTATGAGAAAAAAAAGTGATAGTCATTAGTAAGGAACTAAGGAATTAACCTAAGTTCTAGACCTCATTCAAGAAAATAACTGAAAAGTGCACAATAAGATTAGTAAGAATGCAAACCTTAGGCATTCTTGAATAGACTCTTAGTACTCATTAAGATCTGGACACTCCTCAAGAGGTTGAGGAAAATGAAAAGCTGAAGTATTAGGTCTAAGGCTTAGGAAGTATTCGGCCTCGTTAACTAATTTTTGGTTTACGGGACTCAGTAACCTAAGCACCCTAATCTCACACACAGCCTGGTTCAGTAAGCGTAAAAATCAGAATCACGCAGAAGCGTCGCAAAAATCTGAAAAGAACACCTAGAATAGGAATGGCCGATCAACACAAGTTGATTTGGACGAGTTCCCAGCGCGGAGAGGCGGGAAATCCCCTCGAAGATGCGTAACAAAATATCATCTCCTCGGTGCTTGTCTCTTAGGATATTTACATATCCTACGGGGGGCATGTAAGCACTCTGCTGGTTCAGATTCCATGGATGGCATTATCTCGAAGTGTCAATTGCCAGGGTCTGGATTCAGCCACGGAATACCATGGATGGGATTATCTCGAAATCTCAATAGCCAGGGTTCCGGGGGTTGCCATGGGCGGTGCTATCTCGAAGCATCGATCGCCAGGAACCCTTGAGGATTGATGATGGGAGCAAGGAATCTGATACAGACCGTGTTGAAAAGCCAATCCTAGGCTAGAACTAAAAAGAAAAAGAGAGAGAAAACTCTCCAAACAGAAAAAACTTTCTATCTCTCTCTTACAAAACGCACTGCGAACTGGGCCAGGGCTAAAATCATTTCAAGCACGGGTGCTTTAACCACGAAGTCCAATAAACCTTAGGTTAGTTCTTGCGGGCCTTAAAAACCTTTGCTAAAAGACTGAGGCTAAGGCTAGACAGATTTGGATCTTGATTGGTACTAAAGTACCTTTTAGGCCTATGGTCAGCATTCTAACCTAATCTATGCTCAAATAAAAAAGGCACTTATCTCAAACCATTAAAAACTTCATGGTCTAGAACAAGGGTTGAAACCTTAAGTTTTTGCTAAGGGACTAGCAAAAGCTAGGCATGGGGGTATGATGAGAACCTCATCATGAGCCATAACTAGCTCATTTTGACCCAATACAAAGGATAAAAGCTCCTACATATCTCAAGGAAAGGCTTAACTCAGAGAATTCTGAGTTTGAGAAGAAAACCAGTCATAAGGGGTAAAAGTGTAATTTTACCAGTATAATCTGCATACAGGGTAATTCTGGGCCCAGACACAGGTCAAAACAGCTTAATAAGAATAAAAGTGGGATGAGATGATCTAGCAAGGGCTACAGCACTTCCAAGGAACCAAATGACAATCTGTAACCCTAAAACGACCCACTTCAATTCACAAGGTTCGGGGCAAAGTAAAAATAGAATAAACCCTCTAAAATTCATAGAAAAATAATCTCTAGGGTTTAGAACCTTCAATTTGGCCTTTAGAACCCATTTTGACCTACATTGAGAACCATGCCCAATTAATAACTTAATTTGGGTCTTTACGCAAATTGACCGGCCAAACAAGGTTTAATATGAAAATGAAATTCACCATCAGATTCCTTAGGTCCTAATTAGTCATGTATAAAAACTTGAGCCTAAGAAGAAACCTCCTTGACCGACTTTACACTTTGGTCCTCATATATTTACTCTTTGGCCCTCAACTTTTGAACCCTCGCATTTTAGCCCCTAACTCTCCTTCGTTCTTTGCAATCAGGTCCCTCCTGCAAAACCCTGCCAGCACCATGCTCCGGCGACCTTGCGCGGAGCATGGCGCCGCGCAGGGTGAGGTAGGGGACCTGGCAAGTAAACCGGGGGTGCCCTGCGTCGTCAGCCGTCGCAGGAGCACCCCCATGGTCATTGTAGCCCCCCATACCGGCCGTGCGAACGCACGGACGGTATGGGTTCGTGTTCCGACCATTCTCCGGCGAGGGAGACACGTCGTCTCCCTCCGCCTTCCTCCCTGTTTCATCCCTATAAATACCCCCCGCTGCTCCACCGACCAGGGCAGCCTGGATCTGACGGAGAAAACCCCCAGCTTTCTTCTCTTCTTCCTCCGGCAGACGCTCACCAGCTCCGGCGGCTTCCTCCCCCTCCACCTCTTCGCTCTGCCGCAATACCAGCAGCAGAGACTTCCTCCCCTGTTCTTCCCGCGCCACGCCGCACCCAGCTGGCGCCTCTCCAGCCCTCTGCTCGCCGCCGCCCCTCTCCCTGAGCATCGTCTTCTCCGGCGACTGTCGACACGACTGTCGCCCTGTTCCTCCCCCTTCGTCCCTGCAAGTGAGTTAGACCTACTCCCCTTCTTCTCCTCTTTCTTTCCCCGCTTTCAATTTAGTCAATTAAACCCTCGATCGCTCCTGTTCACCCTCACCCTCTCCGCCTCCGACCACCCTCCGGCGAGCCGCGCCCATCACCTCAGGGACCCACACGGCTCGCCGACCACCGCAGAACATCCGCTTCCTCACCCTGATCCTCTTCCGCCCCTCCACTTCCCACCAAACACCCTCTGCAGATCCACCGAACACACCCACTTCTCCGCTCACAATTTGACCTAGGACGACCTGTTGGCTCCATCACGCCCCCTGCAGACCCCCTGACCACCTTCGCCGTGCCACGGCGAAGGTCCCCCGCCTGTTTGATTTGGCCGAGAGGCCGTTCTTCTGTGACCAGGTGACTCGCCCGCCGTCGCCATTACTGAGCAGGCAGAGCTCCTTCACCTGCAGGTGCAGGCACGCCTTCGCCCAGGTTCAACTCCCAGGTTGCGCAGGCAGTCTCCGCGAAACGTCCCAGGCTCGCAGACGGGGCGAGGGCCGCGCGTGAAGACACGATCGCCCACTGCTCCCTCTGCGACGGGCGCTCAATTGGGGTGGGACATTTAGTCCCACCTCGGAACCTCTCGGAGGCGCGCGGACGCATAAAGGCAAAAAGTGCCTTATGCTGTCTGCCTCCTGACCACGGGGTGAGGTCCCTTTCACCCGACCCAGCCTCGTCCGTGACCACGCTCCGCGGACCTGGCCCGACCCGATTAGACTGACCTGCACTCCTCGCCCACCACGCACGCCGGTGGGCCTGGACCCGGGCCTGACCCGAACCCGATTACCCGGTAGCGCTCTGGGAGAGCTTCCGAAGAGTGATTTCAGAGAGAAAGAGAAACGCGGGGGAGGGGGGTAGAGTAGGTTTTGCCTCTTGACAAAAAAAAAAAAAACTCTGAAGTGTGCAGGCAAAAGAAGAAGTGCAGGCGAAGAAGAAGCAGCTGCACTGTAGCAACCGCTCAGTTAAGTCGTCGAAGCACCGGGTCAGACGACGGAAAGTCAGCAGCCAGAGCAACACAGAAGGCAGGCTGAAGAAGAAGGAAGAGCAACGGCCGAAGCAGAAGAAGAAGAGCATCACCACGATTGCAGAAGAAGAAGAAGAGAGGTCAAGGCAGAAAACCAAAGAAGAAGAAGAACAAGGAGCTCTGAAGAAAGAAACACATCACCAACACAGGAACAGCAGGAAGAAGAAGAAGAGCATCACCATTGCAGAAGAAGATTATCACCGTATCAGAAACCAAGGAAGAAGAAGGAGATCTGAAGAAAGAGAAAGAAGAACATCACAACAAATTCTTTCCCTCTCTCTCTTTATTTTGTAAAAGAAACATGTATATCTCTAGAATACGACTTGCTCCCTGAGTTCGACCTCGGGAACTCTTTCATTTTCCGAGTAAAAAATTTATATTTGAAATGTTGGTAATAACCGGCTTTACTACAACGTTATAACAAATACAAAACCGACGTTTCACTTAGTTTCCATATGTCTTAAACAAGTTTTCCTGACATCTGATACCTGAACCAGACATCTGATGACCCTGTCAAAATGATAAATGATTCTTATTATAGCCTGTTTTGCCTTAGGTTCAACCCTAATGACTATGGAAGCCTTCTAAGGCCTTCCAAAGCCTTTTTAGGCCCTCTATAAATAGAGGAGGATCCTTGCCTTGTGAAGACACACCTAAGAAACACATTTCCACATCTCTTGTGTCAAAAGAAGGAGATCATCTAGAAGTGCTACTCTCCAAACCCTTGCATACTCTCTTGAGAGCTTCAGCTTCGCTGCACTCTCGCTCTCCCTCCACGATTATGGGAGCGACAAGGTGCCATCACATTGTTCATGAGCCTGCGTCATTACGCCGATGCACTTCCACCAAAGGGAAGTTTCCTAACACCTATAGAAGCTAGGTTTTAATAGTTGCGGCTCTATAAGATTATTGTGGTTTATTTTCTTTGGTTGGGTATTTGCATTGCAAATCCCCTTCCCTGTCGAGGGATAAAATACTCCTCATGAAGTGGACTGGTTTTGAGGCACACTACCCTCGTTCAAAGTAGTGTTGTGTGTTGTTGTATTGAGGTTCAGTCACCCTCATTTAAGTGACTTGGTTAGTGGATTTGATCGACTAAGTCGATCGGGAAATCCTAAATCGAGAGACTTAGGTGATGGTTTTCACCCGATTTAGGTTTCCACCAAAAAATACTTGTTCCTATTGTGTGACTGTCTTCTTTGTGGGATTGTTATAATTTTAATTCCGCACTTTATTACGTCACGCATATCTCACCCCCTCCTATAGGAAATTACAATTGGTATCAGAGCAGGTTCTTACGTTTTTCGTGTAACAGCTAGCAAGAGATCTATGGAGGGGAACAGTTTCACGGTCAATATTTCTGAGGGTAGTCCATGACCCGTCTGCCTTTCTTCGATGGGAGCAACTACCCCTACTGGAAGCTGTGGATGAAGGCTAGCTAGAAGCCAACGACTTCACCATCTGGGCATGATGTGAGACACCATTCGACATCCCAGAGAGACCTGCTATGGGATTCTCGTAGCAACAGATTCAGAAGCAGTCTCTGAACACGAAGACCATGAATGCCCTCAACTGCATGCTCAACCCAGAGGAGTTCAACAGAATCTTGCAATGCGCCACCACATATGAGATCTAGCACACACTCGAGGTAACTCACATGGGTACCTCTAAGGTAAAGTCTTCTAAAATTAATTTGCTTTCACAGGAATTTGAATCATTTTCTATGAAGACCAACGAAACCTTATTTGAGATGAACACTAGGTTCACTCTCATAGTAAATAATTTGAGAGCTTTAGGAAAGACCTTCGTCAAGGGGGAGCTTCTAGGGAAGTTTCTTTCTTCCCTTGGACCAGAATGGGAGCAGAAGGTTAGCACCATCGAAGAGGCAAATGAGGTGGACGAGCTCAACGTGGAGGATCTTCTAGGCAATCTAATGGCCTACGAGACAAAGCTGAAGTAGAAGAAGAAGGATACACTAGAGCCAAAATTGAAGAAGACCCTCACATTCAGAGCCGCGTCGGATAGTGAGGAAAGTTCTGATGACAAAGATTTTAAATTTTTACTTAAAAGTTTTCCAAGTTTTGTAGGTAATCAAGGAAAGAGAAGAAGGAAAAAGAAAGCCCAAGACATTGCTATCGCTACAACAAAAAGGGGCATTTACGACCAGAGTGCCCTCTTCTCAAGGAGGAGAAGGAGAAGGAGAAGGAGAAGAAGTATAAGAAGAACGCATTCCAAGCAACTTGGGATGACACGAGCTCGGAGGAAGAAGAAGAAGAATTTCCCGAGAAGAAGAATGAAACCACTTGCATGGGTTTCATGGCAATAGTAGAAATCGACAGTGACAACAATGGCAATGAGGTAAATTCTGAACTCCAAGATGCCTTTGTTGAACTCCTTGAAATTAGTAAGCCATTAAAGGTAGAAAACAAAAACATGAAAACGAATCTTGGTTTCCTTAAATCAGAAAATGACAGATTAGGAGAACAACTTAAGGATCTAGAAACTAGTTCTAGTCCGAAGGGTAATAACTTGTTGTTAGAAAATAGAGACCTAATCAATGAGAATAGTAAGTTGATTGACGAAAATACTAATTTAAAAAATTGAAATATCTAGCTTAAAAATAAAAATGCATGTTTTAGAAGGTGAACTTGCATGTCTTAAGGAGAAATCAAACAATTTGATTAATAAGATAGAAAATTTGCCTAGCCCTAAGGTTGAGAATGGATCTTCTTCAAGGAGACCAACCGACAATTTTGTATCCAAGCTTACTTGGATACCGAAGAAAGATTTCGAGCTTTGTTTTGTAGGTTACAAAGATTATAACATCCAAGATTGGACTTACAAGACGAAGAACAGTCAACCAGAGTTGGGAGGACCAAGGAGGAGACCAAGGAGGACAAGAAGACCAACGAGATGGCGAACAAATGATTGAATCGCCGCACGTCGACTACCCTCTAGGAGAATGGCACTAATACTCGGACCTCCAAGCTATGGATGGGAGCCCCATCCGATTTGGCATCAACCACCTTCTAGACCATTCCATTGACCATGGTAGGTGAGTTAAATTCTTTACCCTATCTTTCAATTTGTAGCATCTAGATAGGGGGAGTCAAAAATTGTTGAAACTAATTGTCAAACTCTAAGGGGAAGTTTTAGAAAAATAGCATAGCTATATTGCCTTTAGAAAGGGGGAGGTAATAATATAGCTATCTTGTTTTTATGAAAAGATGAAATTAGAAGAGCATGTTTGAAGGTAGAGTTTAGGATAATTAAAAATTATGACACCTTTCTGATAATGTCAAAAAGGGGAAGAACTTTATGCAGTATTTATGATTTTGTCACCATCAAAAAAAGGGAGATTGTTGGTGCTAGAGCACCATGATTATTTATTTTGATGATAACAAACATTTGTTATTTAACATTTGCATTTGAAGTCCAAGATTTTAGGATATTTACAAATGGAGAGGTGTTTAGATGAAGTTAGAGCTTGCTTCCATGGTGGATTGGAAGAGCTTGACAGAGGAGAAGGAGCTTCACGAGGAGCAAAAGCTTAAAGAAGGAAGGACATGAAGAATAGAATAAATTTCCCTTCTTGTTCATTGTAATTTCTCTTTATTTCTTTTATTTCACTTTATCTTAGATTACTTGTTGAAGAGCCTCAAAGAACCCCTAAAGTAGTCATAGGAATACTTGAACAACCCTAGGATATTTAGGTTTTCTATAGAAAACTTAGAAAATGAAAATAAGGTTCTGATAGCCTAATCGGACGTCTATTCTAGAAATCACACATCTGATAGTAACTTTTAGGATGTCTGACTGTTGACTCATACGTCTAATAACTTTGGATGGACTTAGTTGGTTTTGTCTGTTGAAATCAGACATCCAGACCCAAGTCCAAACATCTTTGAAGACATCTGATTGATGTTCCAAACATTCAATTAGTGGAACATTGGCTAACAAAATAGACATTGAGGAAAATAGTCGTCAGGCTTCTATCAGACCTTCGTAGAAGACCCTAGACGTCTGATATGTGACTGTTGTGCCTTGTCACGATCCAAAATCACCTTTGTCAGATTATTCTATCCGTTAACCTATCTTGGGAATCCATCCCCACAGTACAATAGGTTTCCAGACATCCAAACCTTGTGGCAGACATCCTGTATGTCATCCGATAGTTATACACTAGAACCCTGTTTAGGTCTGATCAAGGACAGGATGGAAACCCGACTAGAATCAGACGTCTGACTTAGTTCCTAGATGTCTTAAACAAGTTTTCTAGACATTTGATACTTGGACCAGACATTGGATAAACTTGTCAGAATCATAAATGATTCTGACTATGGCTAGTTTTGCCTTGGGTTCAACCCCAACATCTGTGGAAGTCTTCTAAGGCCTTCTAAAGCCTTCCTAAGCCCTTTATAAATAGAGGAGGACCCTTGCCTTGTGAAGACACACACAAGCAACACATTTCCACATCACCTTTGTCAAAAGAGGAAGATCATCTAGAAGTGCAACTCTCCAAACCCTAGCCAACACTCTTGAGAGCTTCAGCTTTGCTGCACTCCCACTCTCACTCCGCGATTACGAGAGTGACAAGGTGCCATCACGTGGTTTATGCACCTACGCCATCACGCCAACGCACTTCAACCAAAGGGAAGTTTTTGAACTCCTGTAGAAGCTAGGTTTTAAAATTTGTTGCTTTATAGGATTATTGTGTTTTATTTTCTTTGGTTGGGCATTAGCATTTCGAATTCCCATCTCCATCAAGAGACAAAATAGTCCTCGTGAAGAGGAGTGGTTTTGGGGCACACTACCCTCATTCAAAGCAGTGTTGTTGTATTAAGGTTCAGTCACTCTCATTTAAGTGATTGGGTTAGTTGATTTGATAAACTAGGTCGATTGGGAAATCCCATGTCGAGAGACTTAGGTGGTGGTTTTCACTTGATTTGGGTTTCCACGTAAAAATACTTGTGCCCATTGTGTGATTGTCTTCTTTGTGAGATTGTTATAATTTTAATTCCGCACTTTATTACGTCATGCATATCTCACCCCGTCCCGTAGGGAATTGCTGGTCGTTCATAGGGAGCAATTATAGCAGATCAATCACTAATCACAATATTAAAAATAATATTTAAGTTGAATCAAAATGATGCTTAATATATATCAGAAAAATTTCTTAGAAAGTCAGGTATCGAAGTGCAAAAAATTAGGTTAACATGGTGTTTTGAACCACCAAATTTAACCCTACAATTAAGCTCGAATCACTATATCAAATAAGTCAATAGTAACTTACAGCCACTAATGTTAATTTTCACATCAGCGTGGATTTCCACAGTAACTAACATGACAAAGCCTAGGCCTTAGACGACAAGTACAAAGCTCAGATGCCTTAACCCAAAGGCCTTAGAAGTCCTAGTAGAACCAAAAGCAAGCACAACACATACGCACATGGGCCTTCAGATAGCCAAGTATTGATCAAGGGGGGGCATGAATACAAATGCACTACAATGGAAAACCCCCTTCCTCCTCCTCAGATCTCTCTCTCTCAAACCAAACCTGGATGAAGAGTACTAGGTATATAGATCCTAAGCCCAGACCTACGGAGCTTGAGTACCGGCAAGGGCACATGCACAGAGCATGTGAGTAGGACCTCACCCCGATGCTCTTGGAGGCAAACAGCTGCTAACACACTTTCCTTTTATGCTCTACATAAGTTTTGTCCCATACGATGTAGGAATATTAGGCAATCTCCTTCCTTTGCGTAGCTACTGGAGATGTGCACGTTCAATTGAGCTTCTTACGTTGATGTTGGGCTTGACTGGAGATGTAGGCATGTTTGTGAGATGAAGCCTCATTGAGAGGATGCGGTATCAGGACTGATGGCAACCGGAGAAAGGCATTGATGTAGAGGAAGATAGTGGCGATGATGAGCTCCAACGAAGATATCTGAAACAATAATATGGGCCATAAGCCCATGTTAAATGCTCAAGATGATCATCGGAGCACAGAGTGTGTAGTGATGGTCATGGTGTGCTATGAGGGTGTGTGTGGCAGTGTGGCGAAGTCGGAGAGGGTGAACCTTTGGTGGGTTGTTTGGTGGAGGTGTGACATGCTTGTTTCATGAAATTGGTAGAGAAGCTTCAATGGAGGAGTTGTGGTAGAGCTTTTGGCCTTGGGGGCAGGTCGTTTGGTGGAGAGGGGTAGTGGCAAAAACATGCCATAGTAGCTATCGGAGTTGGGGAAGACGATGGGGGAGTGTGTGGTTGTGCGGTCAAAAGTTGGTGCAAAGGGTTTGGTCATGATTTAAAGAAGAAGAAGATGAGGGAGAAGAGGCTTAGGGAGAGAGATCAGAGCTGAGTAGTCCAACAATGGTTAGCTAGAGTCGGAGAAGACGAATGCCTTCAGTGATGTGAGGCGGCGACGATGACTAGGGGAGTAACTCCTACTGTGGCTATCAAGGGGTACAAGATAGAAAGGGAGATAGTGAGCATCTCAATTTGGTCGTTGGGAGGTTAGAGGAGGGGGTCGAGGAGAGTCATTGAAGGCAAGGTTGAGGCAGCCGAAGGAGAGAAGGATGAGGTGCCACTTGGCTTAAACCTGGCTGAGAAGGACGGTCGAGGGTTGAGGGCTTTTATAAAGCTCTAGAATGAGCTCAAAATCAGGGAAAGGGTCGGACTTGGCCACGATTTTTGGGAAGAAGATCCCTTGATTTCCTCGATCTCGTCCAAGCTCTAGGGACCGACTTGGAATCCCTAAGGTGACTCAAGGGATTGAGAATCTCATCTAGATTCATCCCTCAAAATTTGAAGGGGAATAGCTTTTATTTAAGGGAGGTATCCTCCCTCGAATCCTGTTGAAGGTGCATTCCCATCGCCAATGGTTGTAGGGACCTAAGTGATGAAAATAGTGAGAAGTTAGGGACCCAAACACAATAAACTTAAAACCAGAGGGGTTAAATGTAAGAAATAGAGTTTTAAAGGGCTAAAATGCAAACTAGTTCAAGATGCACTCTGATTGGCCCCAAATTTTTGTCCTAACCTAATTTGTACCCAAGGAATCTAATGGTGAGCTTGGATTTATGTTTTTACCACATTTGACGGTGAAATTTGCACAGAGGCCCAAATCAAGGCAAAATCCAACTTGAAAATCTGTTATAGGTCAAAATAGGTTTAGATGGTCAAGCCAAGGGAACCAAACCTCTTAGAATATTCTTATATGAATTTTAGGTGGTTTATATTAATTTTATCCTTACCAAAACCTCCTTAATTTAAGTGGGTTGATAGTTAGTGTTTTGGTGTAAATAGCACGTGAAACCTACTTAAGTTTGCATGAAACCCCATTTCTGTCAATGTTGACCCACCTTTTAGATTTTTGTGCTCATTAGACCTTAGTTAACCGTTGAGTGACCTCGTGGTTAATCTTTGTTTGTGATGTGTTTTCAAAATTACATAACTAGCCCTAATTCCCTATTCTCTTCTGAAATTAGAATGATACGGAGTTGTGACCCTCAGATGATTAGGTAGGAGCTTTTAACATTCAAACCAAACTAAAAGTGGCTAGTTAGGGCCCATGATGGTATTACCATCATGAAGGCCTCAAGATTGGTCTTAAGGACTGTTGGAATCGTAGAGTGTGTTTTGATATGAGAATGTCATAGTATAGTACGCAATACAATCAAACAAAGATATTTAATAAAAGATAATGAGACTTTAGTCCTGGTCATTCGTCTTTGGGAGGCATTTGTTTCACTTTTGAATTCGATCTTTTACCACTCTACTTTGTTTAAAATTGCACATCGGTTTCCAGTCTTCTGATTAAGATTTCACCACTTCTATTATGAACCCTAATTACATGTGCATGTGTTAAATATATCACAAAGGTGAAAGTGTGAGTTTTTGTGCACATGATTCTAGTGAGGTGGTGACTATTTATAGAAAATGCGTCCACTGGTAGATTTTCTATATTTTTCGAAAATGACTTGCTTGTTGCAAAATAAATAAATAAGTGAAAATAGGCAACTGAAATCACGCAGAAAAGATGGCAATCAATAAGCTCATGGTGATTTCAAACCATAGAGATATATATATATAAATGTATTTTTCATTCATTCAATTGTAGGAGTGTTTGCAACAAGAACTGTATAGGAATGCTTAGAAATGTAAATCTAGTTACTTGAAAAGGATCACATACATGAATCTATGGGGTGATTTTGCATGCATCATTGAGGGAGAATAAGGACTACACTACTAAGCAGTAAATGTAAAGTGCTAGCTACTAATCTATCATAAGTGAGGGCATTCGGAGGTGGTCTCCGATGGCCTTGGAGTGGTAGAGAGGAGAATGAGGGGTGGCCAATGGAGCTTAGGCTGACCCTTGGAGAGAGGTTGGAGGAGTGATCTAACATCCTAGCATGGTGTCCTTCATGGTGGTGCTCAGCTCGTGGAGATGGAGTGGAGATGGTGGTGGCGAGCCTAAGTGGATGGAGCCAAGCATATATGGCCAAAATTGGATGTAGCTAACCTAAATGGAAACCAAGTGTGAATGAATGCCAAGAATGGGATGGGTGCAAATGGCCACCCCTTAGGTAATTTCTATAGACCTAAGGGAAGCTCTCTAGAGAATTATGGAATTCTCTAGAGAGGCCTATGGTGGAAGCTCGTGGGAGAGAGAGAGAGAGGATGGATGGTGGTTTTTAGATCCACCAAATGTGGATCTAAAAATTGAGTGGCTCTTGATTGCTAATTTTTGCAACCAAGGAAACAACACAAGGTAGAGAGTCCTAGAGAATGCTAGGCTAGTTATTTTCGTGTGGATGGTGTGTGTGGGTGTGTGTGGGTCGAAACTTAGGTGGCTAGGTTGATTAGGTTAGGTTATAGGGGGTTTAGGTCAAGGTAGGTCTCAAATTAGGGTTGTAAACCCTAATTCACTAAGGTAAAGTGCAATTAAACTTAATACAAGTTTAATTAGGTGTGTAAAAACTTAATTAAGAGTAAATAACTCAATTAAGTCAGGTCTAGGTCAATTGGACTCTCTCTGAGTCCAATTGGACAATGCATGCTGAGATCAGGGCTCAATTAGACTCAATGCATCCAATTGGATAGGCTGATGTAATTGACTAAGATCCAAGTCAATTAGGTTTAGTGAGGACCTAATTAGATCCTTAGGGAGGTCTAGAGGTGATGTACTAGGGTTAGGGCACCTTAATCTAGGTTACTATGGGATTAGAATTGGGTCTGGGGGGCCAGAGATCCAAGGCTTGAATTCCAAAATAAGAACTAGAGGACAGTATCCGATGTCTAATAAAGTTGCTAGATGTCTTATAGTGAAAATTTAGAAGTCCAGACTTGTTGTCTGGACGTCAAATCAGAGTCAGGAGTGTTTCTAGGTTCTGTCTTGTGCATTACGGAGAAATTGGACATCTGACCAAGTGTATGGGCATCCAATAACACTGCAGAAGTGGGTTTAAGGTGTGCGGGAGTTGGCTAAGCGTTCTGGGCGTCCAGTAACTCATCTGGACCTCCAGATAGAGGCTAGAATTAGGGTTTTAGGGTTTCATAGGGTGCGGTGACCTAATTTAATGGTGGCTAAGGCTTGGGGAGGCTTCTAGGCAGTCCTATGGCTAGGATGGACCTATGTTTTTCACAATTTATTACTTTATTCCTACTTAATAGAATAGCATACCTTTACTCCCTTACATTATTATCTACTACATCTAATCTAGGTCTTCCACTCCAGCTCTGCTACAACACCAGTTATTCTTTATTCTTCAGATCCAGCTTTAGATCCAGCTTCAGATCTAGCTTCTTATCAACTTATTACTTGCAATTGGCATAGTGCGCTTAATCAGTACATTATAGCATTATTTTATGCATAGCTAAAAGAAAGCAGTGAAGATGCAAGTAATGCTTATGCATGCATGTATTACCCTAACTTATGCTAAGTCCTAGCCTAATTTAGGTCAATTAAGACCTATGATTGCTGCACAATCATACCCCAATGCCTAAATCTTGCTAGTCCCTAGCAAATGCAAGACTAAGTTATTTATAGCAATGGTCCCTAAGGGACTAATTATTATCAAGGGTATGACTAAAGATTTTTTTCTTTTTGTTTTCATCCTATGCTCTAGAAATCCAGACAATCGTGAAAGTGCAACTATGTAGCTTTTGCAATGGATTCGAGTGAAAAACTGATTAACCTCTAATGCCTGTACTTGACCCCAAGTAAAAATTCTAGTGGGACAGGCAGACTTCTTCCCTCAGGGTATTCAAGATATTCTATGAATTCCACCCGGCTTTAAGCTTAGGTAGAGAATATTAGAGTGAAAAGATTACATATTTGGTGGCTCACTCTCGACTGGTGCTACATAGAGATTAATACTAGAGATTCTAGATTCCCAAATTATTACGTAACTCAACTCAGAGAAAGCCAAGAAAAACTATGCTCTCTTTTGGTTCCCTTATATTCATTCTCTCTTTCTCTCTTTTCTTTTCTTTTTTTTTTCTCTTTTTCGTAGAGCTCATAATGTCACCCGATTCTCATGCATGATCCATATTTGGTGGTCTCACTTGGCATTAACACTTTAATTGAGTTTCCATAACCCTAACACTAAGTCAGAATTCCTCAGCCAGAATTTGGGTGGTCTGAAATGCAAGACAGGTGGGTTAAGGCCATATTTGTGGATCTCAAGTTTATTCGGTGGTATTGCGTCAATGCAACTGAAATAAACACTAAATATTCACAAACTCTTTTTTTGTTCCTTTCTTCTTTATTTTCTCTTTCCTTTTTCTCATTTTCTCACTTTTTAGTTCTCTTTTTTTCTCATGTATAATTTTTCTAAATCAACACAATCTAGCAACACATTCATGAATTTTATTGAAGAGGCATTATTAAGGATTGATGGTACTCAAGAGACATTGGGTGGCTTATTTGGTGAAAGTGCCTACTTACTGCACCGGGAAAGATGGATCGGACGATGTATTTCTGACCTTGACATCAATACCCTTCTTCAGCCGAGGATTCTGTAAGAATGGTTGTAAGCATTCACCTTAGCCCTAGTTTTATGAAAACTTGCTCTCTACGTATTTGCCTTATTTTATGGCTATCAAAATTTCACACAAAAATGTATACACAGGAACTAAGAGAGAAAACTACGCCTAATCTCTAAGTATCATGACCTAATTATCTATAATTCTAGATTCCTTGCACTAATCTTAGAGCACCAGTACTCTCTATTCTAATCTCACACTATTTGGTAGATTTTTGGAAGAAAATATGCCTAACTCCCAAAACATTATCCAAGCGTTTAGGAGAAGAAGCACTGCTTCTTCTCGACAAACTAAAGACATTTATCATCCTTCACCGTGAATGAATTGCAAATTCTACGTGTGTGTGAAAAATTATACTAGATTCCAGTTTACAGGAATCAACTAGAGGATAAAATCCCTAATGCAATCTCTTAATAAAATAATCTTATTCATGGATGCACTATGTATATGTGCTATAAACAAGTAACCTTGTATAATTTGTACTTCGTAAAATTCCTGTATCGGGTTACATTCAGATTGATCCGAAATTTCAGAACAGGAAGGGTGAGCAGGTGAGTCAGAAATGGCTGTTGTGGACGATTTCTAGATCCAATGTGAGCATTAGAGGTGGAGTTGGTTGTTCTTTTATTTAGGATCCTAAAGTACATTTGACATGCAGCTTTGAGGTTTTCCTACGGGTTGGCATAAAAATTTTTTAGTTTTACTATATCTACCGCCTATGCCTAAGTTCTTGCATGTCCTCATGCATGAAAATAAAAGAAAATAAAATTGACGGACGATGAGTGGGTAGAAGTCACCTAGAATTGCTCTTGAAAATATAGATTCAGCACCGGCCAGCCTGATAGTATGCAATATGCAGAAAGAAAATATGCTAAATAAAAAATATGCTATGTATAAAGTGAGTATGTATAGAGTGATGGTAGAATGTGGGGTAGATGCCGAGTTTAACACCTCTAACTGGGCGAAAACTCAATCAGATGTATCAGTTCTAGCATAGGAGCCGGTTAAGATTAAGAAAAAGATGTGCTCATATGCTTCTAGAATCAGTGGTCCAGAGATGCGAACCAGCTGATTGTGCGCCCCTACTCCAAAAATTCCAGCTATAAGAAGGTGTGCAGTAGTGGTGGAAAATAGAGGATAATCAGAGAGGGGATCATGATGTTGATTCAACTGATTTATCATGTCCCATAATTCAGCAGGAAGTCACTGAGGGGGTAGGTCAAAATGTATCTCAAAACCAGAGTTTGAGTAACAAGGATCCTCATAACAATAATTGACATCAAAGATCATGCCCTCTCTAGGCTTTGGATCATATGGGGGTATCCATGAAAGTAGAAGATTAGTGTGGTCACTGAAATCCTCGTCAGAAATTACTTCGTCCTCATCAGTACTCATATCTGATTCATCAGAAGCGGAGTCTTCAAGCTCTGAGTACAGCCAACCATTAGATTGACTAGGATGATAGATGTGTCCCCAACTCATTCTGCTCAAAACTTCACCCTCATATGTATTGGGTTCCTCAGTAATTCCTGCCTCAGGTAGCATATTTATTTCTTCGGTCAAATCATCCATAGCTATTTCTGTTCTTCGGATGCCAGGATTAGGGATAGAAAGTGTCATCTCAAAATATTTAACATCCAAATTAGGGATGTAGGTGAAAGAAGAGTGCAGATCAGAAGCTGTTGGCTCTAGCACAGGTTCACCTACAATGGGAAGTGGCCTAGATTGATCAGTAGTGTCGCATGTATGTTTGCCTCAAGATCCATATCCTCAACTGGATCTACTTCCCATATCTTAGTTGGGTTTTCTAACCCATGAGGTATCTCCTAGGATTTAGGATAATCGAATTGTGGCCTAGTCCTGGGGATATCAGTCCTTTCCTCCTCAATTTCCTGAATGGAGTTCTCAAATGAACCCATTCAGTCTACTTCCTGCTCCTGTCTCATATCCAAGTTAGATTCTTCTTTCCCTGAATGATCTTCCAGCATCTGCTCCTTAGAATCTTCTATGTGTCCTTTCGGTGTAGTCGTTTCAGATTCTTTGAGGTCTTCAAGGCTATTTTGCACTTGATATCTCAAATGCAATAGTTCTTGAGTTTCCCGATTTTGTCCAATTAGCCATGTTATCCCTGTTGTTCCCTGAAGGAACTCCATTACAGATTGTTGATACAGAATCCAACTTTGTCTTTGGTTCGGGTTTGTGACAGCTTGGATTTTGTGTAGATAAAATGCAACCTTTTCCTTAGCACTACCTATAGCTCTCTATATTCTATAATGTGGTCGCATATGTACTCGAAGTTCTTCAGGGGTTCCAGGGGGTGAATCATGTCTACGCATATTCCATGGGTAAGAAGTGGGAGTATGAAATCCATATCCTTAGTTATAAGATACGATCCTTTGTGGGACCGACCAGTATGGGTCATAACATCCAGGGTTAGGATATGGGTTAACCATTTTGGTAACCTGAGGAGAAGGATTAGGCGAAGCGAAAAGTCATCTTCGTCACCTTGGGTTTTGATCCCATGGTTGAGCTGATTTAGTGACCTGGGCTCTCAGATAAGCTCGTGGGTCCAGCTCTTCTAGATCTTGATTAGTTCCAGATCGAGGGTTAGCCATTACAGCTAAGCAAGTGGAAGAAAAAGGTGGGGGACAAGATGGTCCAGGAGAGGTGACTCACCTCCTTTGGAGTGGCTCCAAAGGTCCAACCAGTTGAGGTCTAAGTGACCTCCTTCCATGCATACACCACCCAACCCCTGGGTTGTGTAGCCAAGCCAGACAAGGCTAAGGCCCTGTCAATCAGATGGTCCTTATGTTCAAGTGACCAGATTTTTCGTTCTAGGCTCGAATTCCTAAAGAAAAATTCGTTGTACAACTGACTAAAAGTGATTCTCGCCTCTCAAGCTAACCCAAGCAAGCGGTTGAAAGCACCCAGTAGTAAGACAACGAATTCGGGTTGATTTTGTGTTTTAGAATTGATTTTACCTTATTTTTCTTCAATTGGAGTTTGTGGTGAGTGGCCCACAAGGTGACCAAGCTCACCAGCTAGACACTATACTTGAGTATGTCTAGGTTAGCCCAAATGTGGTCTCTAGATTGTAACCCTAAAGATGTAACCTAGGGTTCATGCAATTCTAGGGTTTTTTTGTTCTTTTGTTTCGCTCCTCTTCAGTAGACCACAAAAATAAAAATAGTTCTCTGAACAAAATTGGAATCCAATTAAATTGAAATTTGGAGAGTAGATTCCTTTTTCAATTATCTTTTCATGGAATATTTTTTTGCAATTGTTACTATTTCAATCGAATTTATAGAGATTTTTAAATGTCAAAGGGTTAGATTTAGAATTTTGATACCTGGTCGATTTTTTAAATTGAAATAGTACCAAATGACTTTCAAAAATTTGAAAAAAATATGAAAATTAAAGCCAATAAGATCAACTTTCAAACTCCACCATTTTTAGTCAAAACAGATTCGTAGATTACTGAAAATGGTATTTTGAATTTTAAAAAATCTTAAATCTGGATCAATCTGACCCCCTTGCACTTCGCGAATTTTTAAAAATTTTCTACTTAAAATTTTCACAAATGAATGGTGCCTTTTGGAAGATGGTTTGAAAATGAAGTTCTAGACCAAATTTTAGAATTTTTCATTTGCTAATTTTTCAACAATTGAATTTGTAAATCAGAATTTAAAGTCTGGCCGAAAATTGGACGGTGGTGGAGAAGCTTTTAGAAAGTGTTTGAGTTTAAAACTGAAACTTTCCACCAAATTTTATTTTTCAAAAAAAATTTTGAAATTTTTTTTTTGAAGAATGATTTATTTTTTCAAATGATTTTCATATATATATATATATTTTTTCTTTTTCAAAACTAACTTAGGATTCAAAAAGAAACCTAATCTAACTAGGATTTTTTTTTTCTTCTTTTCATGAAAATAAATAGGATTTTTTTTTCTTTTCTTTTTTTTCAAATGAAATTGCTAGAAGGAAATCTAACCAAGGGTTCAAAAAAACCTAGACTAAGGAAGATATAATGTGCACCTGAAATTTTTTTCCGCACTTGTCGTATGTGTCGATCCGATTTCTTTCCTATTTTCCTACACATGAAAAGACAAGTAGAGGAAGTTGTATCAGTGACAATTCAAGAGATTGAAATAAAAAATGACATTGCCTCCCCGGCAACAATGCCATTTGTTGGAATCGTAGAGCACATTTTGATATGAAAACATCGTAGTATTGTGCGTAATACGATCAAACAAAGATATTGAATAAAAGATAATGAGACTTCAGTCCCAGTCGTTCGTCTCTGGGAGGCGCTTGTTTTACTTTTGAATTCAATTTTTTACCGCTCTACTTTGTTTAAAATCACACGCCGATTTTCAGTCTTCTGATTAATATTTCACCACTTCTATTATGAACCCTAATTACGTGCGCATGTGTTAAATAGATCACAAAGGTGAAAGTGTGAGTTTCTAAGCACACGATTGTAGTGAGGTGGTGACTGTTTACAGAAAATGCATCTATTGTAAGATTTTTTATATTTTCTGGAAAAGACATGCTTGTTGCGAAATAGATAAATAAGTGAAAACAGGCAACTGGAATCATGCAGAAAAGATGGAAATTATAAGCTCATGGTGATTTCAAAACATAAAGATATATATATAAAAATGTATTTTTCATTCATTCAATTGGAGAAGTGTTTGCAAGAAGAACTGTAGAGGAAAGCATGTACAGGAACGCTTAGAAATGTAAATCTAGCTACCAGAAAATGATCGCATACAAGAATCTATGCGGGGATTTTGCATGCATCATTGGGGGAGAATAAGACTACACTACTAAGCAGTAAATAAAAGTAGTAAATGTAAAGGGCTAGCTGCTAATCTATCAGAAGTGGGGTCATTCAGAGGTGGTCTCCGATGGCCTTGGAGTGGAAGAGAGGAGAATGAGAGGTGGCCAATGGAGCTTAGGCCAGCCCTTGGAGAGAGGTTGGAGGAGTTATCCAGCATCCTGGCATGGTGTCCATCATGGTGGTGCTCAGCTCGTGGAGATGGAGTGGAGATGGTGGTGGCTAGCCTAAGTGGAGGTGGATGGAGCCAAGCATATATGGCCAAAAGTGGATGTAGCTAACATAAATGGAAACCAAGTGTGAATGAATGGCAAGAATGGGATGGGTGCAAATGGCCACCCCTAAGGTCCTTTTATAGACCTAAGGGAATCTCTCAAGAGATTTATGGAATTCTCTAGAGAGGCCTATGGTGGGAGCTCATGGAAGAGTGAGAGAGGAAGGATGGATGGTGATTTTTAGATCCTCCAAATGTGGATCTAAAGATTGAATGGCTCTTGGTTGCTAATTTCAGCAACCAAGGCAACAACACATGGTAGAGAGTTCTAGAAAACTCTAGGTTATGTATTTTCATGTGGATGGTGTGTGTGGGTGTGTGTGGGTTGAAACTTAGGTGGCTAGGTTGATTAGGTTAGGTTCTAGTGGGTTTAGGTCAAGGTAGGTCTCAAATTAGGGTTGTAAACCCTAATTCACTAAAGTAAAGTGTAATTAAACTTAATACAAGTTTAATTGGGTGAGTGAAAACTTAATTGAGAGTAAAATAATGCAATTAAGTCAGATCTAGGTCAATTGGACCCTCACTGAGTCCAATTGCACAGTGCATGCTGAGATAAGGGCTCAATTGGACTCAATGAGTCCAATTGAATAGGCTGATGGAATTGACTAAGATCCAAGTCAATTAGGTTTAGTGAGGACCTAATTAGGTCCTTAAGGAGGTCTAGAGGTGATGTACTGTGGTTATGGCACCTTAATATAGGTTCGTATGAGGTTAGAATTGGGTTTAAGGGGCTAGACATCGAAGATCAAGGCTTGAATACCAAAACAGGAACTGGAGGTTAGTATCAGACGTCTAATAAAGTTGTCAGACATCTTATAGTGAAAAATCAGAAGTCCAGACTTGTTGTCTGGACATCCAATCAAAGTCAGGATGGTTTCTATGTTTTGTCTTGGGTATTATGCAAAAATTGGATGTCTGACCA
Source organism: Thalassia testudinum (assembly GCA_037157565.1). Classification (NCBI taxonomy): domain Eukaryota; kingdom Viridiplantae; phylum Streptophyta; class Magnoliopsida; order Alismatales; family Hydrocharitaceae; genus Thalassia; species Thalassia testudinum. Next base: position 17,820,065 of record JAZHRO010000063.1, read on the forward strand.
AGTGGATGGACATCCAATAACACTGCAGAAGTCGGGTTAAGGTGTGTAGGAGTTGGTAAGGGTTCTGGACATCCTATAACTCATCTGGACGTCCAAATAGAGGCTAGAATTAGGGTTTTAGGGTTTCGTGGTGTGCGGTGACCTAATCTAAGGGTGGCTAAGGCTTGGGGAGGATTCTAGGTTGTTCTACGACTAGGATGGACCTAAGTTATTCACAATTTATTGCTTTATTCCTACTTAATGGAATAGTATGCCTTAACTCCCTTACATTATTATCTACTGCATCTAATCTAGGCTTTCCACTGCAGCTCTGCTGCAACACTAGTTATTCCTTATTCTTCAGATCCAGCTTTAGCTCCTACTTCAGATCTACCTTCTGATCAGCTTATTACCAACAATTGACATAATGCACTTAATCAGTACATTATAGCACTATTTTTTTCATAGGTAAAAGGAAGCAGTAAAGGTGCAACTAATGCTTATGCATGCATGAATTACCGTAACTTATGCTAAGTCCTAGCCTAATTTAGGTCAATTAAGACCTATGATTGCTGCACAATCAAGGACCTCCTCCCATACACGCACTATGGAATCAGATGAGGGATAGAAAGTGTATTGGACCCAATTAATGCACCCAGGAAATTTTGGATGACTAAGGAGGTTTAAGGCAGATGTTACCACTGGATTTGAAACTGATTACACAGCAATCATGTAACCTAAATCACCTGAATTAAGTTAGATTCTAGCATCACTCAAGATTAATGCATTCATAGTCATCGTAATTTGTACAGTAGCCAGTTTATTAGTAATATAGGTAATATCATCATTTTATGCATTAATGGGAGATGATTTTTATTCATAGATGATTTGAAGCTACGAATGTCCGATCAGACTAGACAGATCTGATCATAATGACGACTGGAGTTCAACGCTTCCGAAATCGTCTCGTTCAGACAACCAGAGCATCGTGTGTAGTCCATAAAAGAATGGAGATCATGGAACCAATGGATAAAGATCTGAGCCTCATATGAAAAATCTAACTGCACGGATGGATCTGGATCAACAATCGTAGTCCAACGACCCAAAAATCAACTCAATCGGAAGTCTATAGCACTAGATACAAGGAAAAGAAGATGGACGGTCATGATGGTGCGATGTGGCGTCATCATAATCGCCCTCTCATCACCGCCCCATCTAGGAAGGCCACCATTGCACGTTGTGGGCCATTGGATCTTCATTTAACATTCACGAGCGCATCACATTACGCCATCACAACCACCCCCTCATCGTCGCCCCATCTAGGAAGGTCACCCTTGCATGTTTTGGCCTATTGGATCTTCATCGAACGGCCACGAGCACACCACGTCGCCCATCCAGCTGTGCCTCATCAAAGGAAAGAAAATCTGGATAGTTGGATCTTCATCCAACGGATGAGAATAAGTTTCCTTAAAATGAAAGCATAACAATGTGAACACGTGACGCAACAGTGAGTGCACTCAACTGCAAGCGCAAGACGTGCATTAAAGTGGAGCTGTGCGAAATTGAAGGAGCATTGGCGCGAGTGCAACTGCGCTGTCAAATGGCGATCAAAGGCTAGAGGCACAACCACGTGGCGTGATCAAAGTACGGTGTGGTTGAACGCGTGATCCCATGCGATTTTTGAAATGTGAATGAGAGATGCATGCTTGCATCAGCTGTCCGATCGTGAGATCAGACTGCTGAGGATGAGGCGCTCAGATTGAGCAAGTAGTGAGCGGGAAAAGGAAGAGAACCCACGTGGAGGAGTGGGAGCTGTCCATTCCTGATTGGATGCATGAGAACACACCATGTGTCGAGACCAGGTTGAATCTATGCATAGAGGTCACGTTGGAGGCTATTTTGAGGCCAAATTAGACCCATTGATGTCCTAATCGATGGATCTGATTCACCTAAGGTTGTTGCATAAATTTAAGGGCTCAAATGCCTTATTTTTCCCTCAACACAACTATAAAAGAAGGCCTGGGGCCCCCTCGTTGAAGCATTTCTCTCTTCCATCAACTGCAGATATCTTCCACCTTCTTTGCAACTCTCCATCCCTCTATAACTCTGCTCCGAACATCATCCCAACTCTCTGGATCTGAGATGCTGCCACACCTTGCACAAGCCTCCTACAAGCGGTGTTGTCTCTCTGCCACTTTCTATCTCTCTCTCTCTATCTATCTCTTTGTCTATCTATCTATGTGTTTCTAGTAGCATTCTCTATTGTGAAAACTGTATTTTAACTGTAATAAAATTTTGATTTTCTGAATGCATATATCTAATTCCTATACATATATACATATATAAATATCTATTTAGAACAAGTTCTATTGAAACACTTCTGCATAAATGGCGATTGCCTCCCTGTGAATGACCTGATACTCACCAGTTTTATAAATTTTTTTGTCGACATGTTTTCGTGCTATATTACAACTGAATTAACATTGAAAATGTGAATTATGCATCGAACAGAAACTCACCCACTTGGGAATTACTTGCCCAGCTAGGAAGGGAAAGTCCAATAATGACCCCTACATCGTAGAGCATCTGCACTGGTTATAGGGTTTCCCCCACCCGACCTTCCTTGTCACTAGGATTCTAAGTAAACCAGAAAGTGTGAGCATGACTCCTAAGTTTACCAATTTTAATTTTGCTTGCGCCTTCAATTTCACTTGAACTTTGAAGTTGATTTGTTATGTGGGCAAATTTGGAGGTTGGTTGATCCACAAAGTGAAACAACTTTACCTGACCTACCCTAAAGTTGAGGATGAATTTGTGTCAAGAACCCAAATCACTCTGAATTTGTTTGCAAATAGGTTTTCGAGTCCAAAATTTTAATGATTCAAGTGATTGTTAGAATCTTGATTTTAGGGTCCACTTAATTAGATCAATTCAACCAAGGCTTGGATAACACATGATGTGGGAAATATATTTTCTTTTAAATCAAGAAAGTGTGTACTTCTGGAAACATAATGTGGAACCCCGGGATTGGCTCTATTTCCAAGTCTAATTCTTTCCAAAAGATGGTACCTTGGGCTCAATCAAGAAGGTTAATAGCCTAAGGCACTTTATGTCCCTAGTAGGTGCAAGTATCAGAATGGGGATCTCGAATTAAATCGAATCAACTCAAGAAACTTGATTGATGATTACAATGCAATTAAAGCAACTTGATCCTACTTGATTTCCTTTCCAATTCTTCCAAGAGTTGAGGGGAATAAGGAAGAAGGAAATGAGATCATTTGCCCCGAGTGTGGTTACTTGTGAGGTCGATCTTCAGATTCACCTACAAAAGCATAGCAAATAAGATATAGCAAGTTAGAATTAGATCAAAAAGTGTGATTAGTGAATGAAGTGTGCGTTGCTCCTCAGCAACAGTACCAAAATGTTGCAGTCGAAAATCATCGTAGTTAGGAAAATAATGCGTTGTAGTACAGCGACGAAAATTGAAATGACATTTGAATTTATAAAGTTTAAAAAATCATGAATTTTGTGATCGTTTGCAAGGAGCAGGTGTAACAAATCGATCTACTAATCACAATAATCACAAATAATAATGCATGTGAATCAGATAATTAAAATGGTATTCAATTAGAAGTAATGATGTATCTCAAGAAATCAAGACAAAAAATATAAATAAAAGCCTAAAAATGGTGGTTGAAACCACCAATTAAGCCCTACAATTAAGCATAATTCCCAAGGATCAATATTTGAACAGTAATCTCAACCACTTAGCCATGTCAAATTAGAATTCAATAAGTCCACAGTAGCCAAGGTCAACGTCAGACATAAACCCCAGACTCCTTAAGTTCGAGCCTCATCTCAAGGCCTCAGAATTTCTCTAAGTGTTGGGCATGCATCCCAAGGAGCAAAACCTCCCCCTCTCTCCCTTGAAACCTTCTTCTCTCTCTCTCTCTAATCGAGTAGTAAGTGGGTAATCGGATCCTAGCAGAGGGACTACACCCACCAGCGTGGGGTGGCAGGTGAGGTGAGTAGTGTAATTACCTCTATTTTAATGCACCAAAATTATGATATCTACAAAACTAATCTTTTAGGACTCTCTCATGGATTAAAGATAGAAGAATTCTGACTTTGTGTCAGTGTCTTTTAATCTTTATTTAGTTTAGATTTTCAAAGAGCTTTCTATGCGTCCCTCTAAGTGCTTCTATGCTTTTATTTTCATGACTTTCAAAGCACGATGATTCAAACCTCTACTGAAATCTAGTTTGACTTTCCTTGCGGTTCGATAGGTTTATACTATTTCTACATTACTTATTGCTTTTGATTACGGATCCCAAGCTGTTGGGAGAAATCCATTGTGTTGTTGTGCTTCTCTTCAAGTTGTTAAGGGAAGGGATCATTGTAAACGGTTGTGCCACCCTTATTTCAAGTGGTTCATTAGTGAATTGACTAGCCTCTACTAGTCAGGAAAATCCTAATCTAAGAGGCTTAGGTAGTGGTTTTCACCTGCGAAGGATTTACACTATAAATCCTGGTATCTTCTATGCATGAATCTTTGTCATTTGATTTGTCTTTGCTACTGTGTTATTTAAGTTTGTAAAAGATGATACTATTCACCCCTCCTCTCTAATATCCATTAAGATCCGTAGGAACCCTCATTTGGTATCAGAGCTAGAGCATCCAAAAGATGTCAAAGTCAGTTGTCGGCACATACGCTAACGGGCGATCAGTAGTTTGGCCTCCACTCTTTGATGGAACGAACTATGGCTACTGGAAGACATGGATGCAGATATTCTTTGAATCTATGGACTATGAAGTATGGGACTTCATTGCGTCCAAATACACATGACCGTAAATCAAGGAAGGAGTAGCAGCAACCCCGGATCAAAAGAAACTAGCAACGTGCAATGCGAAATCCATGAAAACAATCTTCTATGGACTCTCCAAGGAAGAGTTCAACCACGCATCTACATGCAAGACGACTCATTGGATCTGGAGCATCCTAGAAGTCACCCATTAGGGAACGTCAAAGGTAAAAGAAACTCGTATAAATTTACTAACTTAGAAATACATGCTTTTCAAGATGAAGAACCGTGAATCAATAAAGGAGATGTTACAAGATTGTGGATATTGTAAACTCTCTATGAAATCTTGATCAAGACATAAAGAATGAAAATTTGGTAAAGAAGATCCTCCAGTCACTCACCAGCAACTGGGAGACGAAGACCACAGCCATACAAGAATCAAAGGATCTATCTAGTTTGAAACAAGACGATCTTGTTGGAAGTCTGATGGCTTACGAGGTCTAGCTTGAACACATGAAAGAGCATGAGGATGAAGAAGTGAAGAAGAAGACTGTGGCACATGACACTAATGATTAGTTTGAGGATTCGTCAAGCTCAGATGAAGACGAAGACATAGCTTTTCGCTCAAGGAAGTTTAAGAAGTTCCTCAAGAAAAATTGGAGTTGGTGAAAGAAGAAGGAAGAATCTAAGGCAGATGCCATCAACTGCTACAAGTACAAATGAAAGGGACACATCAAAAAAGATTGTCCACTGCTTAGGAAGGAATCAAAGAACAAAAGAAATTGCCAAGAAGGGATGGGAAGAAGAAGGCTCTTCAAGCCACCTGGGATGTGTCAGACTCAAGCTCAGAGGGAAGAAACCTCCAGTGAAGAAGCTCTTCTAGGACTCATGGCCATAGAAGATGAGGTAACATGTTTCTCACAAGATGAATTATTAGAAGCTTTCTTTGAAATGCATGACATAGAAAAATCACTAAAATTAGAAAATAGAAGCTTAACAAAAACCTTAAGAGAAGAGAAAGGTGAAAAAGATACACTTGCTTTAGAAAATAAAGAGTTATTTGTTTAAATTACTTCAATAAAATCATAGATAGACAAACTAAAAGAGAATTCTGCTCTTCTTTTAAATGATCTAACTAAAATCAATAAAGGAAGTCAAAATCTGCATAAACTCTTAGGAACACAAACCTAGAGCACTACAAAATTTGGGTTAGGATATATACCTAAAAATGATAGCTTGCCTAAATAGGAAACACCAGTTAACCACCGTGGACCGAAGAAAAAATGGGTACCAAAAGATCTCTTGAAATCCTATTTTGTAGGACAAGTAGATTATAAGAGGTGGACATATTGAGAAACAAATGGAAACCTGAAGACAATTTATAGATCCAACAATCCAAGACCTCACAAATGCAAACAAATGATAGGATCAAAAGAAAGAAGGTGTACCATGGACAACGGGTGTTCAAAGCGTATGATAGGAGAGGAAGGTCTGTTCTTGCAACTCCATCACCAGGAAGGTGGTACAATCACGTTTGGGAACAATCACAAGGGTCATATTATTAGTACTGGCCAACTTCGTAACTCCTCTACTTTTTTTGATAATGTGCATCTAGTTAGTGGATTAAAAGATAATCTTCTTAGTGTAAGTCAAATCTGTGATAAATGATACAAAATTACTTTCACTGCTAATGATTTTAAAATAAGAGATAAAGAAACCAAACAAATTCTTCTAAAAGGAAATAGACATAAAGATATTTTTATTCTCAACTTTGACAAATGTGACAAGCTTGAATGTCATGTTGCATTTGGTGAAGAGGAAATACTTTGTCATAAACGACTACGTCCTGTTCACATGAAGAACATCAATAGACTTGTGAAACATGAGCTTGTCAAAGGCCTGCCAAAGATCAACTTCAAGAAGAGCAAAGTATGCATTTCTTGTTAAGTTTGTAACAAACCAAAAATCCCTTTAAACCAAAAGGGATGGTTAGCACCTTTCGACCCCTAGAGTTACTTCACCTAGACTTGTTCGGACCAACCAAATCCGAAAGCTTAAGCGGGTGCAAATGTTGTTTAGTCATAATCGACGATTTCTGAAGATTTTCCTACGTATCCTTCTTGAAAAGTAAATATCTGACTATAGATTTTTCAGTAAACTAGTAAGAAGACTGCAAAATGAGAAAGGATCTGAAGTCATTAGGATTAGAAGTGATCATGGTAGAGAATTTGAAAATCAATCATTTTCTGATTTTTGTGATCAATATGGGATAAAACATGAATTTTCTTTTCCTAGAGCCGCATCCCAAAATAGAGTAGTTGAAAGGAAAAATAGGACCTTGCAAGAGTGTGCCCGCACGATGTTGTCAGAGTCAAAGCTACCTCGATAGTTTTAGGCTGAGGTTGTAAACACTACTTGCTATATCCAAAATAGATCCTTATTACGACCTGGTTCCCAGATCCCTGCAGGACCCGAGACTGGCTCACCTTTACTAATCACAAGACCTAGTCGTCGAACAAGAAATAACCAAAAGCAGGAAATAAACCACATTCACACATGCAATATAACTAAGCTGAAGGAAAAGCGAAATAGTAAAGGAACGTAGAGTAAACTCTGCTAGCGGTAAATGCTCCTCCCAAGAGCCTCTCCAGTCTAGTACATAGGCATGTAGGAGGTCATCAAGTGTCTGTATCGTGTACTTTGACAGCCCGTCGGTCTGGGGGTGATTGCACGTCAAAAATACACCTGCAATTGTGCTGTCTTATGCTATTTCCTAGCGTTACCAATGCATATTAGGTCTCCATAGTTGCATTGTAAAAATACACGCATGCATGCATTTAATTGAGAGGGGAGGAGAATGAATAAAATGGCCATGCAATTCACATTTTCTTCAGGTGCTGCATCACAATATTTCCATCTCCATTTTTTTATTTCTTTTTGATTTTGAAATCTTTCCTCCCGCGGCTGCTATGCATGGCCTCACCTTCTCCTCGCGCCAAGCTCTGCAGCAAGCCCTTTCCTACGGTAGCCTCTCCCTGCCATGAGCCATGCATGAGCGTTGCATATCCAAGGCATGGCTGTGCATCGCTTTCTTCTTCTATAAATAGAGGGCGGCTTCTTCTTCATGAGCAGCCTAGTCCTCCACTTCAAAAACCCAACGCAGCTCACTTCCAGGCCACCGTCCTCTACTCCCTCTCCCTCCACATGCCGACCCTCCTCAGAGGAGACACCCAGCAGACAGGAGCACCTCACGGTGGTGCACAACCACCACCATGAGACCACCACCGCCCAGCTCATCAAAGAGTCGGTGGGCATGGTGGCCTTCTTCCCTGTTTTCACCTTCCACACCATTTCAGCCATTACCACAAGCTTCAGCTGTGAAGCTCAACTGGCCACCGCACACCCTGCAACAACTGGCCAAGCCCCACACCAGCATCAACAAGGCAGCAGCAGGCCGCCCTCGCTTTAGCGCACGCTTGCAGGCTGCCCTAGCCTCCAGCGCATGCCTGCAGGCACCATCGCCTCCCGCTTCTCCACCCTGTTGCGCTCTCTCTTCCGCCCGCAACCAGCCACTGTGCACCTCTGCAGCGGTCAGCCAAGCTTCCCGTGCACCCCAACCAACACGGACAGGCCACCACGCGCCCTATCACTCCCCTTCGCTTGTGACCCAGCCCTCCCCGCACGCTCTGTCGTGAGGTCTCGACAGCAAGCCAGCAGCCGGAGCCACTCCACTGCGTGCACCTAGCCGTCCGCACTCAGCACCGCCCATACCCGGTCATGCGGCGTGGCCTTACATTGTAGCCACTGTTCACGCTAATCTGCGGAACACTGTGGCTACAGTGGGGTGACCGGTGAGCTTCTCACTTAACTGGTCACCTGGCGTGCCGCGACCGGCCACTGCCTGCATATGCATTCAGCCCTGCACCCGCTCCAGTGCCTATCCACACGTCTGCGTGCCCTACGTCTCCCGCATTCGCCTGCTCCCTTCCGCATGTTCACCTGCGTTCGCCTGCCAGTGCCCGCTCCTACCCTTCACGTGGCATGGTGCGCTACATTTCCTCTTCTCGTCCATCGCCCTCCAACGTGCACGTCCTTGTGCGCATGCGTGCCTGCACGCGAGCTTGAATCATCAGACGATGCATTGGGCTCAAGGACGACTTAACCTGCCTCTTCTTCACAGCAACGCACTTTCTCTCTCTCTCTCTCACACAACACTCTCTCACTCTCTTCACCGACACTTAAACACCTACACTCACACTTTCATACACACACACCTATACACTATTATATACATATATATATACATATACATATATATATTGATATATATATACATATATTTATATACATATATATATATATAGATATATATATACTTATATCTATATCTATAGTAGTATGTATATAACTAAGTATTAGTATACATAAATATATAAATATACATATATCTATATACTTATATATATATATATACATATATATTTACACATATACATATACTTATTTACATACATATATATATATATATACATATATTAGTACTTATATAAATATGTATTAGTCTATATACATATATCTATATACTTATATATATATATAAATATATACACACCTACTTATACATATATATATATATTTATCTATAAATATACTAACATATATACATATATATACATATCTAGCTACATATATCTATATATACATATATTACTATATATATATATACATATATATATATACATCTACATAGTATTATATACATACATACATATATATATATATATCTATACATATATCTATCTATACATATAGCTACATACATATATACATATATACTTATATATATGTATATTTATACATATATATGCATATATAACTAGATATATATGCCTATTTATTTATAACTATATATAGATATACATATATATATATTTTTTCACATTACTTACCATACATTGTATCGCGGGAATATCTGCACCAGATGCTGGTATTCCCCGATACCTGCATACAAAAAGCGTGTCCGCATTCATCGTCCACCATCCATCCTACACCTTACACATGGAACTTCGTTCTGTTTGTTGCATCATTCTAAATGACGACCGACTCGACACCGTGCTACACTCCATCTCTGCCTCGACCCCCACCCCTTTATACATATATTGTATATACATAAATATCTATACTCTATTTACTTTATTTCTATTTCTCTTGTAGGCCCATAAAAAGATAAGAAAATATATAAAAGAGCAAAGATAATCTTTGACTTGCTGGTACTCCATCTTCTGAAAAGCAAGACTCGTTTTGGAACCCTGATTTGGCTCAAAGCCAAGAACTTAATTTCGAGGGTGTGCCTCAAGGACAAAGCTTACCAGAAAAGAATCTAAATAGAAAAACACCAAAAACACAATAAACGAATGGAAAAGACCCATTGTAGGAAAGGCGTAGAAACTTGACTTGTAACCCCACTTCCCTGAGATCGACCCTAGGCCTAAAAGTGACCAAGATAAAATGAAGTAGGGCAGGTTAAAAAAAAAATTTTGTAAAGAGATGGTTAGGTCCAATTTAGGTTAACTACTATACACACTTCAACGATAAAATCACCATATTAGCAACCAATTCGGTTCCGACACCATACCTTTTCTGGCGCCGTTGCCGGGGACATGCACCTTCAAGTAAGTTTTTACTCCATTCCTATAATTTTTTCTCTTCTTACACCCTTCTCTTCACGGGTGTTTTTGTTTTTAGTGTGCAGGTAAACCTGTTGCAAGGAGAAGATAGGTAGACAAAGTCGGAGAACGTGGGCAGATCCAAGGTGGGAACGAGAGTGTGAAGATGCCAACACCGCATTGGAGATTCGCACATGTTATCGAACAAGTAGGTCTTCTTTTCTCAACAACTAGAGTTAACTTGTCACCTTAATAAAAATAATAATAAAAATGAAAAAGAAAACTAGAAAAACTTCCTAGGATCTCTTGGGGCAGGTGGATTAAAATTCACTTATTTGATTGATTGCCCTTACTCTCACCGCCTCGGGATTTTCGGCCTTACTTCGCATAGGGAAAATCCAAGAATCTTGACTCTTGAATTTTTTTCCATGTGAAGTATTCTTTGAGGCACACAAAAAGATTGATTGCACCCCTCTTTTGCCTCACTTATCTACAATTCGGGATCACCTTTTTGGTGGGGAGACTTGTAATTGAGTCAATTCCAACTCCACCACGACTTTTCAACTTGCTTAAGATTCGATCCTGAATACTTCAACCCCAACAATTTGATTTTCTTTATCTTTTGGTTGAAGCTTTGTGTGTGGAAATCATTTCTGGTGACTGGGAGCACTTGAATTGAAGTGCTCTGGGTCCCTTTCACATAAACTCTAAGACTGATTCGTGCATCCACACATAGAAATCTCCATTTAGGGTATCCCGTTGCATTTTAGCATGCATTAACCAATTGATATTGAAGAAGGGTTTGTTGCGCTTAGAAGAAAAGAAAAAAACTTGCATTCTCTCAAAACCTGGAGATTGGTTGAATTGATATTTTAGCAAAATCCTAAAATTCATACTACTTAAGGCTGAACTCCAAAAATCATTCACCAATTATAAACTTCAATTCGAGGAGATTTCCCCATTGCATGCTTATTTTACACACTCTGAAAATCAATCACTTGGGCATTACATGTAAACAACGCCCTTCACATTCTAAAAGCACTTGATCCTAAGCCTCTAACTAAAACTGGTAGTAACTTGACCCTTCTAAAGGATTGGAGGTCTAACTACCTGCGTGTAGCATCTACGTGCTGGTGAGGGTTCCCGCATGCTATCGGGTGTCTAAGATTGTGGCAAACGGCCTTTCAATCTGGCTAGGTGGTTCTGCGGTGCTCGCATTCGATTCCGTAGTTCGTGATAGTAGGTAACTTAGATCTTTAGGTCTAAGGGCACACTGTAGAGGTTAGGAATTTGGTTGAATTGATTTGTCATCAAGTATACCTTTGCAACGTCGTTTCTCTCATCTCTTTTCCCTTCACATCTCCCCAATTCTTCCTGCGGTATTGCATGTTTGGGAGGAGGTCACAAAACCCTAAACTGTGTGAATTGTCTAATAATTTTAGAAAAGGAGCTGAATCGTCCTCCTCCTCCACAAACATGGCTGCACGCCCACCCACAAATCCCGAGGGAGGAAACCACCCTCAGAATCCACCAGGTGGTGGAGCCTTAGGTCCCATAACCCACCTCCATGCCCAAATGGAAATGTATAATGAGCAAATGGAAGCCATTCAGGAAACATTGGAGGAAATGTAGAACCCTCCCGAACGGGAGGAGCCTAGGTCTCTTAGCTCTCATCAGAATCCCACTGCTACAGAGATAATAGGACAAATTTGGGTCCCCATGGGCGTGGACGACTTTGAACTGAAACCTAACATTATTGGCCTAATAAACTTTCACTTCCATGGTCTTGAAAGTGAAGATCCTTTTCTCCACTTGGAAAACCTAACCCGACTGGCTGAAACGGTTAAACCAAGAAATGTCAGGTTACCTATAGTCCTCTTGAAAATGTTCTCATTTTCATTCCGGGATAAAGCATCGCAGTGGCTGCGCACCCTTGGGAGAACCATCCACTCTTGGGAGGAGATGCGAACAGCATTTCTCAAGAAGTTCTTCCCAATCGGGCGAACCAATGCGCTTCGCCGTGCTATCACTTCATTTACGCAACAAAATGGTGAACAATTTCATGAGGCATGGGAGAGGTATAATGACCACCTCAGGAAGTGTCCACACCACGGTCTGCCTAAGTGGCATATAGCCCAGATTTTCTACTATGGGCTAAATGAGACTTTGAAGCAAATTGCAAACGCTTCCTGTGGAGGGAACTTTATGAATAAAGACGAGAATGGAGCATTTGAATTGTTTGAAAATATGAGTGAAAACTCAACGAACAATGCTTCCATTGCCGCCATTAATCATACCAGCTAGCCCCGAAATGTCCACGAAGTTGACACGAGACCCTCCCATCCATCAACTGATCTCAGCCTTATAGCACAAAACTTGGATGAAGTCTCCGTCGTGCACAATAAGCTAGACGAGCTTCTGTCCAACCCCACACATTCTTTGGCAAACACCCCCACTTCACCACTTCGTCACATTCCCAATTCTTCCAACACAAGGCTTATCCCGAGAAACCACGTAAGACCTTCTGTATCGAGTGTCGGGCCAAGCAACATGGTAAGTCATGTGGAACTGGCTTTTGCGAGCCAATATTTCGACACGGAGGACCAAGTCTCCGTGTGCTCGGATGCATATTTAATGCAGACACGTCTTCTGGCATAGAAGATGCTTGCGGCCTGGGGAACAACCCGTTCTCTCCCACATATAACCCACGGTGGCGCAATCATCTGAACTTCGCATGGTCCAACAACCCGCAGCGCCAAAACCCTGCGGGTGGACCAATGCGATCATCTGCACCCGTCATCCTAAGGGCCCAGTCTAATCCTATGGCAAATTTGCCATCAGGCCCTTGCATACCGCAAACCGAACACACATCAAGTCCTCTTGACAAATTGATGCGAATGATGACAGATATGTCAAAGCGCCATGAAAAGAACATGACTTCTCTTCAGCACCAATTACCACAGCAGAATGCTGAGATCAGTCAACTACGCATGGTGACTCGATCTCAGGGCACTATTCTCGCCCAACCTGGTCCAAACCTGTGAAACTTCGTACCCGGTGGTCCCCAACCACAGGTATGACCTTCTCAGGGGCAGGTTAATCAAATTCTGCAAGCTCCGAGCATTCCACCGGGATTTCAGGCTAATCCCACTATAGCACCGCACTCTTGTGTCCCTATTGCAAACCCTCCTTCGCCATATGATTCCACTGGACCCGCATCGTCTAATGCTATCACTACGAGGAGCGGTAAGCAGACCGTCGATCTGCCTCAACCTGATCCTGGCCCGTCTTCTTCATCGCCCTCTCATTCAGGATGCGCACTGCATTCGTGAGAGGACGATACACCCAAATTGGTGCCAGAATCAGTTCCATTCCCTAAGGCTCTACTGAGGGAGCCAAAAGGCAAAAAGAAAGATACGTAGGCCTTTGATATCCTGCGTAATTTGTTCAGGTACGTAGAAATCAAGGTACCCCTGCTCGAGGCTATCGACCACATACCTACTGTCGCCTGATTCTTCAAAGACTACACAACACCCAGGTGATAGTCAAAGAAAACCAAGAATCGGGTGGTTCTCTCGCCTCATGTGAGTTGTGCTATACTGTCAAATCTACCACTAAAGCAGAAAGATCCGGGCACACTGCTCATTTCCTATAGCATCCAAGGTTGCAAGTTTAACAGTGCCCTGCTTGATCTAGGATCTTCCATCAATCTCAATCCAACCATCACGCTCAAAAAATTTTCCTTGGGAAATCTGAAACCCACCCCTGTCACGTAACAATTGGCAGATCGTTCTGTCAAAATCCCAAAGGGTGTGGTGGAAGACGTAGTGGTTAGTGTCAACAATCTTTGTTTTCCTGTTGACTTTCTTATTTTAGATATGGAAGTTCCTAGCTCAATTTCTGATTGTCCGATCATCCTTGTTCGACCTTTCTTGGCCATAGCCTGTGCCCATAACGACTACGAGTCGGGGTGTATTGAGATTGCCGTTGGATCTGAAAAGCTCAAGCTTAACATCTTCAAGGCAGCCAAGAACTTTGATTGCGATTGCATCGAGGATGACACGTCTGATGAGGACATGGCAGTCAGCACGTGTATCGGACTAATTGGGACCTATTCGGACTACTGCAGATTACCTATAAACACTGATGACTGCCTGACCAACACATATTGTGATGTTCCCCCTTCCCTCCCTTGTCCCGTACCTTCTCATGACCAGACTTCTGACGAGGTTTTCTCCGCTTCCCAAACCTCGTGGTCTGAGTCGTATCCGGGCTATTCACCACCGGTCCACACTCTTGAAGATCGGATTGCCCTTTCTTCCTCACCAAATCAGGCGGATTTTCAAATCCACACTGGGACCTTGAGCCCATATACGTCTCACTGGGGCTATTCCTTTTTCGATCCATCTATCCAAGAAGCCCCTCTTCTTGGCCAATCTGAAGGCCAATTTCTTCCTCCTGACTTGTTCTCCAACCCGCTTGGGACAATCTCGTCCCAAGAAATGCCAGATCTTTCACCATCCACTCTCGAGCTGACAGAGCTGCCTAGTACACTTAAGTATGTTTTCCTAGGGCCAAATGAAACGCTCCCAGTAATCATCAGTTCGAAATTGACCAGGGAGCAAGAGTGCAAACTAACTAAGGTCCTCATAGAACACAAGGTAGCTATTGGATGGTCTTTATCGGACTTATCTGGCATTAGCCCCTCCTACTGCACTCACCATATATATAGGGTGGAGGAGGCTCAACCTTCCAGCGAGATGCAGCGACGTCTCAAACCTTACATGTGGGAGGTCGTTAAGAAAGAAATCATTAAGTGGCTCGATGCGGGTATAATCTGCCCGATCAGCGATAGCCCCTAGGTGAGTCCGATTCACGTTGTGCCCAAAAAGGCAGAACTCACCATCCATGTCAATGACAGGGGCGAATCCATCCCTACATGCACTCCTACATCTTGGAGAGTGCGTGTGGATTATAGAAAACTCAATGCTGCAACCAAGAAAGATCACTTTCCGCTACCATTCATTGACCAAATCCTGGAGCAGTTAGCAGGAAATAAATTTTTTTGTTTCCTGGATGGTTTCTCAGGATATAACCAGGTGGAAATTGACCCCCGAGACCAGGAGAAAACCACCTTTACCTGCCCTTTCGGCACCTTTGCATTTAGAAGGATGCTGTTCGGACCTTGCAACGTGCCAGCAACTTTCCGCAGATATATGCTGGAGATATTCCATGACAAGGTGGGTGACTTTCTCAAGGTCTTCATGGATGACTTTTAGGTCATTGGACCATCTTTCGACGAATGTCTTGCCAACCTGACTCGTATCCATAGGAGATGTATTGATGTAAACCTCGTGCTTTCTTGGGAAAAAAGTCATTTTATGGTGCACGAGGGAATTGTTCTCAGACATATCATCTCCGATAGGGGCATCGAGGTTGACAGAGCTAAGCTCGATGTCATTGCTGATTTACTTGTCCCTGGCTCTGTCAAACAAATCCGCCCCTTCCTGGGACATGTCGATTTCTATAGGAGATTCATCAAAGACTTCTCTAAGATTTCTCGACCCTTAACTCACCTCCTATCGACCGACGTACCCTTCGATATGGGCCATGATTGCATACGAGCATTCATGCAGCTGCTTAATGCTGTCACCAAGGCCCCTATTCTCCAACCGCCTGATTGGTCCCTCGACTTTGAACTCATGTGTGACGCTTCCAACCTTGCAGTCGGAGCTATCCTGTGACAAAGATGCGATAGACACCCCTTCAAGGTGTACTACGCCAGTAAGACGTTGGACGAGGCCTAGCGTAATTATACTACCACTACAAAAGAACTACTGCCGATCGTCTTTGGGCTAGAGAAATTCCGCTCTTACCTTCTGCGCTCTCACGTTATTATTCTCACTGATCATGCGGCCATTCGCCATCTCATGCACAAGAAGGATGCCAATCCTAGATTGATTCATTGGATCCTTCTGCTCCAGGAATTTGACATTGAGATCCGTGTTAAGGTTGGAGCCCAGAATGTTGTAGCTAATCACCTTCCCAGACTGGACCCTGATCATATTGGACTTATTCTACCGATCAATGAAATTTTTCCTGGTGAGCACCGATTGGCAATAAATGTGGCAAGTGGACCATGCTATGCTGACATTTACAATTACCTTGCTTCTGGATCCCTTCCATGTGGCTAGCCTAAAAACTAGCACGAGCGTCTCATGGCAGAAGCAAAGTATTATTTCTGGGATAAACCACTTCTTTTTCTGATAGGTGCTCATCAAATCATCCATCGCTATATTCCTGACAGCGAGTTCCCCAGTGTGCTATCCTTCTGCCACGATCAGGCTTGCGGAGGCCATTTCTCTAGGAGGAAAACTGCAGCCAAGGTGTTGCAGTGCGGTTTCTTTTGGCCCTCCCTTCACCTGGATGCACACACTTATGCCAAGCATTGCACTAGGTGCCAGTCGTTAGGGTCAATGTCACATCATGACATGATGCCCTTGCAACCCATCCTAGTTGCAAAAATCTTCACCATTTGGGGAATTGATTTCATGGGTCCCTTTCCTCCTTCCAACGGCTTTGAATTCATCCTCGTAGCCATTGACTATGTTTTGAAATGGATCGAGGTTATTCCCCCGTGCCGTGATGACCAAGTTATTTCCACCCGATTTGTCAAAGACCACATCTTTGCTTGCTTTGGGATCCCTCGAGCCATTATCTCGAAAGGAGGAAGCCACTTCACCCATGCTTCTTTTCGGGCACTTCTGAGGAAATACGAAGTCCACCATCATATCGCATACCCGTATCATCCTTAGATAAATGGCCAGGCAGAGGTGTCGAACTGGTAAATCAAGCAAATTCTCCAGAAAACGATTCGGCCTAATCGTAAGGATTGGTCCGACAAGCTGATTGACGTACTTTGGGCGTATCGGACCGCCTTCAAGGCTCTCCTTGGTATGTCTCCTTATAGAATCATTTATAGGAAGCCTTGTCATTTCCCGTGGAGTTAGAGCACAACGCTTATTGGGTGGTTTTCCAATGTAACCTTGACCCAAACATGTGTGGTCGAGAAAGGAAACTCCAACACCAGGAGCTGGAAGAGCTCCGTCGTGAAGCCTATGATTCTGCTTTAACTTTCAGACAATGCACAAAGGCTTTTCACGAAAGCAATATTCGGCGGAAAGAATTTGAGCCATCTCATCAAGTTTGGCTCTATAATGCCTGACTCAAATTCTTTCCTGGGAAATTGAAGTCCAAATGGACTGGTCCTTTCCTGGTCTCAATACCATTCCCCAACGGGTCCGTCGAGATCGAAGATCCCAAATCTAGGCATAAATTTACGGTCAACGAGCAGTGTTTGGAACCCTATCAGACTCATGAACCTGCCCCCGTTGGAGAAACTGTTGCCATGCTGGAGGGTAACTAATTCTTTGCCTCATTCTGAGTCCAGCTGGGGACGTTAAATTCAGTGCTTGTTGGGTGGCACCCCAACAACACTCACCATCCACCATCACTTTTCACTTCGCTATCACGATCACTTCACTTTTCACTTCACCACCCACCATCCACCCACCCTACCACCCTACTGTATACCCTGCACTTCAGCTCTCGTTACCCGATCTTTTGTCCTTTCTCTACCCTTCCCTACATGCATATGAGGACATAGCATCGTTTGGCATGGGGGGGTGGATAGGCATCCTTAGGATCTGGGTATTTTAGGGTATCATGCAGTTTCTATATGTATAAAAAAAAAATGAAAATGGTGCTTAGTAATGATCTAAAGGCTGAAAGAAAAATATAATAAGTGTTTGTGGATATTCAACCTCTATTTTGAAGACTTTCCAGGCCACAGAAGCTTGATACGCTTAGGCTCGGGCTTAATTCACTTGAGCATTGACAAAATAGATCATAATTTCTCCTAACTAAGGACGTATTCTTGTACTTGAGACACTAGTATAGGATCCATTGGTTTGCTTTTACTTGATAGCTTAAGTAAACTTGGTTCACACTACACATATCAGGAAAGACCAGGTGAACATAAAATCCAACCCTAGTGTTCATTAGGGAAGGTGGAGTCCTTACCTGTGTGCTCAAGTAGACTTTTTATCCCAGGCTTTAGTCTTATGTTTAGGAGTGACTCTTTCCACCATGAAAGAACTCTCCCACCAAAAAAAAAAGTGTGCTCCTCCAAATAATGTTTTAAGAGATATACTAACATGTGTTTCAAAAAAAAAAATGCAAATAAGTCAGTATATCTCGCAAATGGTTGTAAAGTCTCTACCTAAAAAAATTTCTTCAGGGCAAGTTGGAAATACCCTATTTTTCCTGTGAGCCACAAATATCAGAAAATGGGAGTTGAGTTTTCCGTCATCTTCTTGAGGGTAAATCAGAAAACACGAGCTGAAAGTGTTACCAACCTGTACATAAAAATTCATGAAACCCAGGGCTTGAGTCTTAATGTTCATCTGGTCAGTCTTGATCTTTCACTAAGCACAAGCCATAATCTATTGACATCTCAAGTACGACAAAAACCTCCTTGGTCCTGGAAATCATTCTTAAGGTTTAAATATCAAGAGTCCTTGTTAGTCGAGAGATGATCTTTGTCATGTGAGACTTAAAGTACTGGTAGTCATCTCTACAATTGGTTCTCACAATATCCAACAATAAACACACCAATGTTGCCTCAGAAGAAAATCTTCAGCTTAAAGATCACTTCTAAATACATTAAAAAAATGTTTTGCTAGGGACTAGCAAAAGATAGGCATCGGGGAATGACTGCAGCGCAAAAATACACCTGCAATTGTGCCGTCTTGTGCTATTTCCAAGCATTACCAATGCATATTATGTTTCCATAGTTGCATTGTAAAAATACATGCATGCATGCATTTAATTGAGGGGAGGAGAATGAATAAAATGGCCATGCAATTCACATTTTCTTCAGGTGCTGCTTTGCAATATTTCCATCTCCATTTTTTTATTTCTTTTTTATTTTGAAATCTTTCCTCCTGTGGCTGCTATGCATGGCCTCACCTTCTCCGCATGCCATGCTCTGCAGGAAGCCCTTCCCTACTGCAACCTCTCCCTACCATGAGCCGTGCATGAGCCATGCATAGCCAGGGACTGGCTGTACATGGTTTTCTTCTATAAATAGAGGGCGACTTCTTCTTCATGAGCAGCCTAGTCCTCCACTTCAAAAACCCAATGTAGCTCACTTCCAGGACACCATCCTCTCCTCCCTCTCCATCCACAAGCCGGCCCTCCTCCTCAGAGGAGACACCCGACGGACAAGAGCACCTAACGGTGGTGCACAACCACCACCGTGAGACCACCACCGCCCAGCTCATCAAAGAGCCGGTGGGCATGGTGGCCTTCATCCCTGTTTTCACCTTCCACGCCATTTCAGCCATTACTGCAAGCTTCAACTGTGAAGCTCAACTGGCCACCGCACGCCCTGCAGCAGCCGGCCAAGCCCCACAGCAGCAGCAGCAAGGCAGCAGCAGGTCGCCCTTGCTTCAGCGCATGCCTGCAGGCTACCCACGCCTCCAGCGTGCGCCTGCAGGCACCATCGCCTCCTACTTCTTCGCCCTGTCGTACTCTCTCTTCTGCCCTCAACCGGCCACTGTGCGCCTCTGCAACGGCCAGCCAAGCTTCCCGCGTACCCTAGCCAACACGGCTAGGCCACCATGAGCCCTATCGCGCCCCTTCGCTCGCTACCCAGCCCTCCCCGCGCGCTCTGTCGTGAGGTCCCGACCGCAAGCCAACAGCCGGAGCCACTCCACCGCGTGCGCCGAGCCGTCTGCACTCACAGCAGCCTTACACTATAGCCACTGTTCACGCCAGTCTGCGGAACAATGTGGCTACAGTGGGATGATGGTGAGCTTCTCACATAACTGGTCACCTAGCACGCCGCGACCAGCCACTACCTTCTCACGTGTTCAGACCCACGGCCGCTCCAATGCCCGTCCGCGTGTCTGCGTGCGCCTGCGTTGCCCGCACCCGCCCGCTCCCTTCCGCGTGTTTGCCATGTGCACCTGCCAATGCCTGCTCCTGTAATTGGCGCAGCACGGTGCGCTGCGTTTCCTCTCCACACCCATCACCCTCAAGTGCACCCGTCCTTGCGTGCATGCGCGCCTACGCACGAGCTTGAATCATTAGACGACACACTGGGCTCGCAGAGGACTTAACCTGCCACTTCTTCACAGCAGCGCCCTCTCTCTCTCTCTCTCTCTCTCTCTCACAACACTCTCTCACTCTCTTCATCGACACTTACACACCTACACTCACACTTTCATACACACACACACACCTATACACTACTATATACATATATATATATGTATACATATATATATTGATATATATATATACATATATATATAGATATATATATACTTATATCTATATCTATAGTAGTATTTATACAACTACGTATTAGTATACATATATATATATATACATATATCTATATACTTATGTATATATAGATATATATAGACATATATATTTACATATATACAAATACTTATATACATATATATATATATAAATACATATATCTATTCGTATATTAGTACTTATATAACTGTGTATTAGTCTATATACATATATCTATATACTTATACATATACATACATATATACACACCTACTTATACATATATATATATAAATATACATACATATATACATATATATACATACAACTGTATATACATATATACATATATATACATATCTAGCTACATATATCTATATATACATATATTACTATATATATATATACATATATATATACATCTATATGGTATTATATACATACATACATACATACATAGATATACATATATATATATATATATATACACATATATCTTTCTATAGATATAGCTACATACATATATACATATATACTTATGCATATATATATATATTTATAAATATATATATACATATATTACTACCTATATATACCTATATATTTATAACTATATATATATATATATATACATATAGATATTTTTACATATATACATATATATATATATATTTTCACATTACTTACCACACGTGGTATCGTGGGAATATCTGCACCAGTTGCTGATATTCCCCGTTGCCCGCGTACAAAAAGCGTGTCTGCATTCAACTTCCACCACCCATCCTACACCTTACACGCGGCACTTCATCCTGTTGGTTGCGTCTTTCTAGAAGATGACCGACTCGACACCGTGCTACACTCCATCTCCTTCTCCACCCCCACCCCTTTATACATATATAGTAGATACATATATATCTATACTATATTTACTTTATTTCTATTTCACTTGCATGCACATAAAAAGGTAAAAAAATATATAAAAGAGTAAATATAGTCTTCGACTTGCACGTACTCCGTCTTGCGAATAGCAAGACCCATTTTGGAACCCTGGTTTGGCTCAATGGCAAGAACTTAATTTTGAGGGTATGCCTCAAGGACAAAGATTACCAGAAAAAATCTAAATAGAAAAACACCAAAAACACAATAAACCAATGGATAAAACCCATTGTAGGGAAGGCGTAGAAACTTGACTTGTAACCCCACTTCCCTGAGTTCAACCCTAGGCACAAAAGTGACCATGATAAAATCAAGTAGGCTAGGTTAAAAAAAAAAAATTTGTAAAGAGATGGTTAAGTTCGATTTAGGTTAACCACTATACACACTTCAACGATAAAATCACCATATTAACAACCTATTCGCATCCGACACCAAGGGGTGGTAGGCTATACCAAACCTCAGACGCATCCCCATGGCCTGCTAGAACTCTGCCTAGAACTGAGAAGTAAAATGTGTATCTCTATCGGATACGATCTCATGAAGAACTCCGTGTAGGCATGCCACATCTCTAATGTATCGCTCTGCTAGTTGTGCCAGCCCAAAGGTGACTCGGATTGGCAGAAATCGTGCCATCTTCGTCAACCGATCTACAATCACCCAAACTGCGTCGTGTCCCCGCTGGGTAACTGGTAGACCCACCACCAAGTCCATGGTGATGCTCTCCCACTTCCACTCTGGCACAGGAAGTGGCTGCAATGGCCTTGCAGGCCTCTGGTGCTCGACCTTTACCTACTGGCATACCAAACACTGGTTGAGGAACTCACCAACAACTAGCTTCATACCCCTCCTCCTGAAGTCATGTCACAAATCGTGGTACATCTTTGTGTTCCCAGGATGTGTGGTGAACCTACACCCGTGTGCCTCGGTCAGGAGCTCTCTCAACAACTCCTCGTCTCTACGAACGCATAGGCATCCCCTCATGTGCAGTATCTCGTCTAAAAAGGAAAAGTCTCATGGGTCCCCCGTCAGCACCTTGTCTCGTAGTGTCTGTAAGTACTGGTCAGCCATCTGCCCTGCTATGATGCGGTATATTAGCTTTAGTCGTGCTTGCCGCGTCACTATCACTGCCCCACAGTAACCCCGTGACTCCCGGGGTCACCAACTACCCACCTCGTCCATGAGTCTCCAACTCTGTGCATGTAAGGTGGCCAAGTAGGTGGGTACCTTCTGGCTCAAGGCGTCGGCCACCACATTCGCCTTCCCTAGGTGGTAGGAGATGGTACAGTTGTAGACCTTTAGGAACTCTAACCAACATCTCCGTCTCATGTTAAACTCCTTCTGGTCAAACAAGTACCTAAGGCTCTTATGATCTGCGAAGATCTCAAATGTCTCATCGTAAAGGTAGTGGCTCCATGTCTTCAGCGTGAAGACAACTGCTGCCAGCTCTAAGTCATGCGTAGGGTAGCTATGCTCATGGGACTTCAGTTGCCACGAAGCATAAGAAACAACGTGACGCCGCTGCAAGAGCACACCCCTTAACCCCTGCAACAAACCGTCGGTAAAAGCCACGAAACCACCACTGTTCTCTAGGATGGCAAGTATAGGAGCTGAAGTCAGTCTCTCCTTCAACTCCTCAAAACGTGCCTCACACTCGTCGATCCAGGCGAAGGGTTCATCTTTCTAGGTCAGTTGAGTCATAGGATGCGCAATCTGAGAGAATCTTCTGATAAATTGCCGGTAATAACTTGCCAATCCCAAAAAGTTGCGTATCTCTATCACTGTGCATGGCCTCTCCAACCTGAGTATGGCCTCAACCTTAGCTGGATCCACAGCCAATCCATCTCCTAGAATCATGTCGCCCAAGAAAGTCACCAGTCTCAACCAAAACTCACACTTGTTGAACTTGGCATACAGCCTGCATCGCCTCAAGTTATCTAGGACCATGCATAAATGCTATCCATGCTGTGACTGATCTCGCGAGTAAATGAGTACATCGTCGATGAACACCACCACAAACTGATCTAAGTACGGCCTAAAAACACGGTTCATCATATCCATAAAGGCAGCAGGGGCATTGGCTAGCCCAAATGGCATGACCAAGAACTTGTAGTGCCGTATCGGGTACTGAAAGCTGTCTTGGAGACGTCGGTCTCCCTGTCCCACCGAGGACTCCCCCTCCACATCCTCAGGAAGAGGTGCTCGAGGAGGCTACTGGAGCTCCCCAAGGGGATGCACTGGGCCTCACAAATCCCTTCTCCTACACATCCTATAGCTATGACTTGAGCTCTCGCAGCTCAAGCGGTGTCATCCTATACGGTGCAGTCGAAGTGAGGCTGGTCCCTGGTACTAGTGAGATCTCTAACTCGATCTCAAGCTCTGGCGATAGTCCTGGCAGCTCTCACTTCCTGGTAGATGTCAGATCTTACCTCTCACTTTAAGGGAGTAAAAGAGGGGAGATCGAGTTCGAGATCACATCTGGTGGACGTCAGATCATACCTCTCACTTCCTACAGCCCTTCCAGATGACTGGAGGGAAGGTGAGATGTCTAGAACTCTCCTCAGATGGTTGCACAGGAGTATGGACATCTGAGATAGCCGCAAGAAGTGAGAGGTAATATCTGACATCTTTTAAGACTCCTGATTTTTGACAGTAACCGTGTTTTTGGCCTGTTCAGGGCCCAAATAGAATTAGAATTCAGCAAACGAAGTATCGTTGTTTTCCACTCGAGTTCCTCTATGTGTTCATGTTGAGTACCTACTATTTTGAGCTCGTCTGATGTAAATTAGTCGCTGGTATAGGTTACCAGTCGATGGCATGTTCGGGCTCGCAGAGATGACGAGATCTGCAGTGTAGGCCGCCATTCCTCCCGTGATACTCGGTAGAGTTGTTTAATTCATTTGTTAAGGTGTAAATAAAGAATATGCTTGTTTAGATTAAATTGATTAGAACTCTAGGATGTGGAATGAACACTAGGGTATAAATGTATGAGCCTGATGTTGAGTTATACTGTTCACTTGAGATGCATGTTTAACTAAATTGCTAGAAATATGTATTAGCTGATTTATGAGTTGCCTTGCCAGATATGGAAACACGAGCTACCGGCTATGTAATGGAAAAATTGAGAGTTGAATAATACGATCGGGATATTGATAATGAGATGAATATTAGCATAAACCCTATGGGGAAATAGAAGTAGAGCACCTGTTTATGAAAGGAATCTACTATGTAGACGGGAAGTGAGCTGAAGCTTGTGTATACGGTACTAAGGAGAGCAACTGTCCCTTTTAGTCTAAAGGGGGAGCCAGCCAACCCTTGGGTTGAGACCCAAGGCAGGACTGGTCACTCTACATCGACTCCTGTTTAGCCCTCATGTATGTAGTACCGAGGTGTGCTACTAGTGTAGGGAGGGAGCTAACAGCCCTACGGGGCCCGGGTTAGGACTAGCCAACCTACACCGACTTTTAGGTCCTCTGGGCAAACCGGGGTACTCAGACGAGGGTACGTGGACTGTGGAGAGGCAAGAGCACATTTGGTTCTGAGGGGCGAGACCCCTGTTCTGAGAGGGCAAGGCCCCATACTATACTTTAGGCATACCCGCTGGTGGAAATGACTGACCGCGTGCTAGTGTGGGGTAGCTACCCTTGTGCTTATCACGCGTGCCGTAGTCACTGCTATGTCGCGACAGTGACCTTGGGGTGGTTGACTGGGTGTAGGACTACCACGGGGGACTCTCCCCACCAGAAGAGCACCACGTGTACCTTCTACTCCATGGAAAAGACTGCAATCAAGATCGTTCCCACGGGGAACAAGCAAGATCAAGAAATACTTGGATCCTTTGTGAAATAAGTGAACTAGAAATACATAGATGAGAAAAATAGAAATGAGAATAAAATCTGGTTGTTTGTTTTACTTTACTTGCACATAAATAATGCAAATACCACTCTACTCAGCATTCATTGACTCTATCTTTTCATAACCCTGTTCAGGACCAGGAGTTGAGCAGTCCGAGTTTTCAGCTGCAGAGGGTGTTGGGCATAGCCGAGCCTAGCCGTAGTCATCTTTCCTACCCTTTTTCTTTTTTCCTATAGTTGTGAGTACTGGACTTTTAAGTTTCTGTTCCTGTTATTTTCTATTTTCCCTCCGCTGTTGTTGTTGTGGTGGCATGTACTATTTTGAGACAGTTTGCTCTACTTTGCTTTACTATTTCGCTTTTCCTTCTGTTTAGTTATATTGCATGTGTGAATGTGGTTTATTTCTTGCTTTTGGTTATTTCTCGTTGGACTACTAGGACTTGGGATTAGTCGAGGCGAGTTGCTCTCGATTCTTGTAGGGATCTAGGAACTAGGTTGTAACAATCCTTGGTTAGACCAATCCTAAACAAAATAGCTTTTGAACTCTAACGTGGAAGAACACCTAGAATTTCCTATTTCAAGATATTTGGTTGTAGATGCTTTATACTTGACACCAATGATAATCTTGAAAAATTTGATGCTAAGGGCTTAGAAGGAATCTTCTTAGGTTATTCAACCAGAAGTAAAGCCTATAGAGTATACAATAAGAAGAACTCTGTCGTTGAGGAAACTATGCATGTATCATTTGATGAAACCCTAGCTTAATAACAATCTTCTTTAAGTGATGGTGATGACCAAATAGGAGATACCTCAAACATACAAGAGGAAAACATTACGGATGAATTATCAAAAGATATATCTTATATGAAGGATCATCCAAAAGAATTAATGATAGGAGAACTATCCAATGGAGTTCAGCTGAGATCTTCCATCAACACCTTAGCTTTCACAGCTTTTGTTTCTCTTTTAGAACCTAAAAATGTTAAGGATACCCTTTTTGATAATTGCTGGATTATTGTAATGGAAGATGAATTGAACCAATTTAAAAGGAATCAAGTATTGGAACTTGTTCCAAATCCTAACTCTCATACCATCATAGCAACCAAATGGGTCTTTAGGTATAAACTAAAAGAATTTGGAGAAGTAGCTTGCAGTAAGGCTAGATATGTGGTGCAAGGGTATAATCATGAAGAAGGAATAGATTTTGATGAAACATATGCTCCTATAGGTCGCTTAGAATTCATTAGAATGTTGTTAGTCTTTGCCACCAACATGGAGTTTACAGTCTTCTAGATGGACAGCAAAAGCACTTTTCTAAATGGATTTATCAAGGAGGAAGTCTACGTTAAACAACTTCCAGGTTTTGAAGATGCAAATCATCCAGAATAAGTATATAAACTAAATAAAGCATTATATGGTCTAAAACTAGCTCTACGAGCTTGGTATGATAGATTAAAAAATTACCTAACAGAAAATGATTTTAAAATTGGCAAAATTGATCCAACTCTATTTACACAAAGAAAAGAAAATGATATCTTAATAATATAAATTTATGTAGATGACATCATTTCCAATGCTACTATTGATCTTTTATGCCAAGAATTCACATAGGTAATGTAGGATCAGTTTAAGATGAGTACGATAGGAGAAGAATAGTTCTTTCTCAGACTTCAAATGGACCAGCTATCATTTGAAATATTCATATCTCAAACCAAGCACACCACAGTGATTTTGAAGAAATTTTCATTGGAAAAAGTAAAAGGAAAAGAAATTCCTGTGGTAGCTTCTACATAGCATAAACTGATGGGACAGGTAAGTTAGTAAATCAGAAGTTGTATAGAAGCATGATAGGTTCTTTATTAAATTTAACTGCTAGTAGACCTAATATTCTCTTTAGCACCTACTTGTGTGCTCCTTTTCAAGTTGACCCTAAAGAATTACACCTAAATGCAGTTAAAAGAATACTTAAATACCTAAATCACACACTAGATATAGGACTTTTCTATCCAAAGTCAACCACATTGTATCTTTATTCCTTTTGTGATGTTGATTATGCGGGTAGCTTTACTAACTGAAAGAGTACTAGTGGAACGTGTCAATTTCTTACAAATTCCTTAGTCCCTTGGTTCTCTAGAGAACAACACACTATTTCATTATCAACAATAGAAGCCGAATATGTAGCTACATCTTTAGTTTATTCAAAACTCTTATGGATGAAATAGATACTAGAATATTTTGGCCTATCTTATAGAAACAACAAAATACTTTGTGACAACACTAGTGCCATCAATCAATCTAAAACTCCTATTCAGCATTCCTTGATTGACCAACCAAAATCTTCGGCAAGAATTTTCCCACAAAAGTTTTAAGTTTGATCGACCAACTTTGCTATTTGATCGACAAATCCACTTGGGAAGGAATTTTCCCTCCAAACCATTTGATCCCTAATCGACCAATGAGCTTAATTGATCGATCAACTTCTATTTTGATCAACCAAAATTGGGACGATTTGCTTTTCGTGTTTGCGATTCTAATGGCCACTAATCATCCAACCGAACCTAATCTACTTGCTTACATACCCTAAATGTTTTTACTTTTTTATCAAACCAACTTTATATAAAACACCATCGATTTTACCACTTAACCTTTTTTTTTACTCAACACCTAAACCCCACTTTTGTCCCCATATACCTCTCCACCACTGACCAAGCATCCCTGACCCCACAAATCTCCTCCTTCGACCTACGTGATCAATCAACGACCTCCTGTGCCACTGACAACCACCACTTGTTGCAAGACCAAGCAATGCCTCACTCATTGATGGTGCCCTCGTCAATGCCACGCTTGACCTTGCCATCGACGTCGCTGACCAATGACTTCAAACACTATCCTAACGGCCGTGAATCCTCCTCGCCATGTGTCCTCGCCGCACCCCGTGCGTCCTCCCTTGTCGGCTGTACTCGTCCTCGCTGACGACCACATGGACTCCCTTTTGATCAACTTTTTTTATCGATCATGGTAACAAGCAAAACTTACTTTAAATCCTTTTGTGTGTGGATTTTTCATAAGTTTCAATGTTTCATGTATTGATCTTGTTGATCTTGTGATTTCTTGATCTATTTTGTAGTATTTGTGATCAAATCAATCCATGGATCTCATTTTCTTCGAGTCTGAATGGTTTTGGTCAAATAATTAACCTCATTGATCGACCAAAAGTCATTTTTCCAGAACCAAAACAAACCCATTTTTGATCAACCAAAAACCCCTGTTTGATCAACAAATGTGATTTTTCAAAATTGACATGGCTCTGAAATGTGCATATGCCTCCTCCCGGGTTCTCGTGATGACACTTTCAATCACTTTTTCGTTACCAAGGTCGCCTGTGAGCATTTCTCCATACTCACCAAACTTTCACCCCCCATCGGTCATCTTGTCGATTTCCCTTATTTTGAGACTATCTTTCATGGAATTTGGGAGAAATTTGCATATCACCAGATTCTATGTATTTTTCAAAGGAATTTTTTTGCAGGTTCCAAGAACAGTTGCATACCCATTGTTGACCCCAAGTCTTATCACCTATTTTTTGCCAATTTCAAGAATATAGGTAAGAAATTCAACATTAAGCTTACCTTGAATTTCTATGCATTTAGGCTTGGCTAATACGAATGTCATCTTTGAGATTTTTGGTTGTCCGTCTGTTGGACCTACTTTTCTTGAGCTTCAGTAGCAAACACAGATGGAGTCTATTCAGGAGACCCTGCTCACTGGTGGTCGGGCCCGGATAGGTGTGTTGATATGGTGATTTTATCGTTGAAGTGTGTATAGTGGTTAACCTAAATCGAACCTAACCAAATCTTTACAAAACTTTTAACCAGGCCTACTTGATTTTATCTTAGTCACTTTTAGGCCCAGGGTCGAACTCAGGGAAGTGGGGTTACAAGTCAAGTTTCTACACCTTTCATACAATGAATCTCTTCCATTTGTTTATTGTGCTTTCGGTGTTTTTCTATTTAAGATTTTCTTTTCTGATAATCTTAGTCCTTGAGGCACACCCTCAAAATTAGGTTCTTGGCTTTGAGGCAAATCAGGGCTCCAAAATGGGTCCTGCTATTCGCAAGACGGAGTACCTGCAAGTCAAGGATTATCTTTCCACTTTTATATATTCTTTTATCTTTTTACTGGCATGCGAGAGAAATAGAAATAAGGTAAATATAGTCTAGACATATATGTATATACTATATATGTATAAAGGGGTGCGGGTGGAGGCGAAGATGGAGCGTAGCACGGTGTCGAGTCGGTCGTCGTCGAGAAAGACGCAGCCAACAAGACGAGGCACCGCGTGGAGTCTAGGATGGATGGTGTAAGATGTGTGTGACCACGGTATTTGTATGCGTGTATCGAGGAATATCAGCAACTGGTGCAGATATTCCCGCGATACCACGTATGATAAGTAATGTGAAAATATATATTTATATATGTACATATGTAAATATATCTATATGTATATATATATATGGCTATAAATATATCGGTATATATAAATGTAATTATATATGTATATATTTATATGTATATATATATATATATATATATGTATATATGCATATATATAAGTATATGTATAGATAGATATATGTATAGATATATATAACTATATTGATGTAAATATATATATATATATAGTAATATATGTATATATATATTTGTTGATAGATATGTATATATATATATATAAGTATATAGATGTATATATATATATGTATGTATTTATATAGACTAATACATAGTTATATAAGTACTAATATATGTATAGGTATATGTATATATATATATCTATATATATGTAAATATATATGTATATATATAAGTATATAGATATATATATATGTATGTATGTATACTAATACTTAATTATATAGGTACTACTATATCGATAAATATAAGTATATATATATGTATATATATCAATATATATATGTATGTGTACATATATAAGTATATAATAATATATAAGTGAGAGTGTGTGTGTGCGAGAGTGTGAGTGTGTGTATGAGTGTGTGCAAAGAGAGAGTGAGGGAGTACTGTGAGCGAGAGAGAGAGAGAGAGAGAGCCTGCTGTGTGAAGAGGCGCTTTTTAAGTCGTCTACAGCAGCAAGGCGACGTCTGAAAGTGCACGCGCATGCGCGGGCTTGCAGGCATGTAAACTGACACGCACTGAAGGGAGTGGGTGCTGGGAGGGGAACCGCAGTGCACCACGCTACGCGAAGGGGCTGGAGCGGGAAGACGTAGGCATACGTGGTGAAGGGAGCAGGCGAAGGCAGGAGCTGGGAGAGGCGGGCACACGCAGATGCGTGGGTGGGCATTGGAGCGGGTGTGGGGCTCGACGCAGGTGCGAGCAAATAGTGGTAGCGGTGCACCGGGTGACCGAATAAGTGAGAAGCTTACCGGTCACCCCACTATAGCCACAGTGTTCCGTAGACTGGCGTGAACAGTGGCTATAGTGTATTGCCGAGCCGTGCAACTGCTTGCTGCAGGTGTTGTGAGTGCGGGCGGCTTCCGGCTGGTACGCGTGGGCTAGCGCGTGCGTGGAATAGGAATGTGCTGGTTGGTTGCGGGTGGAAGAGAGAGTGCGGCAGGGCGCACGGAGAGGGAGGCAAGGGCACCAGCAGCCGAGCGCAATGGCTTGCGTGAGCTGCTGCCGCCTTGCTGCTGCTATTGTGGAGCTCGGCCGGCAACTGCAAGGGCGTGCGGTGGCCGATTGAGCTTCAAAGCTGAAGCTATGCGGTAATGGCTGAAGGTGCTTCAAACGACGAAACAAGGAAAGAGCCACCACACCCATCGACTCTTTGATGAGATGGCCGGTGGTGGACTCACGGTGGTGGTTGTGTGTCACTGTGAGGTGCTCCTATCCGCAGGGTGTCTCCTCAGAGGAGGAGGGCCTGCGTATGGAAGGAGAGGGGGAGGGGATGGTCGCCTGGAAGGAGAAGCGGAGCTGCTATGCTTTTCACATTTTTTTGTGTGGAAGGACCAGGCGCCCCTTGCAAGAAGGCAGCTGAGCTATTTTAAAGAAGAAGCAGGCATGCACAGCCATGCCTTGGCTTTGCAAGGTAGGTTGTTGCAGGGAAGGGACTGAGTAGGGAATGGCGTGAAGGAAAAGAGGTTACCATGCATGCCTTGCAGCCGTGGGAAGAAAATAAGAAAGAAATAAAAAATGAAGATGGAAATTTTGAAAGGCAACACATAAGGAAAATGTGAATTGCGAGGTCATTTCATTCACTCTCCTCCCCTCTCAATTAAATGCATTCATGCATGTATTTTCAAAAATGCAGCTATGGAAACCTAATATGGACTGGTAATGCAAGGAAATAGCACAAGACGGCACAATTGCAGGTGTATTTTTGCAGTGCAATCATACCCCCATGCCTCTCTTTTGCTAGTCCCTAGCAAAACATTTTTTTTGTTGTATTTAGAAATTGTCTTAAGCTGAAGATTTTCTTCTTG
This sequence comes from Thalassia testudinum, assembly GCA_037157565.1. Classification (NCBI taxonomy): domain Eukaryota; kingdom Viridiplantae; phylum Streptophyta; class Magnoliopsida; order Alismatales; family Hydrocharitaceae; genus Thalassia; species Thalassia testudinum. The sequence goes on from JAZHRO010000063.1 coordinate 17,852,173, forward strand.
AGGCGGCATAGGTGTGTTTATTTTTGGATATTGTGAGAACCAATTGTAGAGAAGACTACCAGTACTTTAAGTCTCACATAACATTGATCATCTTTCGACTAACCAGGACTCTTGATATTTAAACCTTAAGTACGATTTCCAGGATCCAGGAGGTTTTCGCTGTACTCGAGAGCTCAAGAGATTATGGCTTGTGCTTAGTGAAGGATCAAGACTGACCAGATGAACATTAAGACTCAAGCCCAGGGTTTCATGAATTTTTAAGTACAGGTTGGTCCTAGTTTCCGCTCATGTCTTCAGATTGACCCTTAAAAAGATGATGGAAACTCAACTTCCATTTTCTAACATTTGTGGTTCATAGGAAAATAGGGTATTTGCCCTGAAGAACTTTTGTAGGAAGATTTTATAGATGTTTGTGAGATATACTGACTTATTTGCATCTTTATATATATATATATATAGAAACTGCATGATACCCTAAAATACCCAGATCCTAAGGATGCCTATCCACCCCCCCATGCCAAACGATGCTATGTCCTCATATGCATGTAGGGAAAGGTAGAGAAAGGACGAAAGATCGAGTAACGAGAGCTGAAGTGCAGGGTATACAGCAGGGTGGTAGGGTGGGTGGATGGTGGGTGGTGAAGTGAAAAGTGAAGTGATCGTGACAGGGAATTGAAAAGTAATGGTTGATGGTGAGTGTTGTTGGGGTGCCTCCCAACGAGCGCTAAATTTAACGTCCCCAGCTAGACTCAGAATGAGGCAAAGAATTAGTTACCTCTAGCAGGGCAATGATTTCTCCAACGGGGGCAGGTTCATGAGTCAGATAGGGTTTCAAATGCTGCCCGTTGACTGTAAATTTATGCCTAGATTTGGGATCTTCGATCTCAATGGCCCCGTTGGCAAATGGTCTCAAGACTAGGAAATGACCAGTCCATTTGGACCTCAATTTCCCAGGAAAGAATTTGAGTCGAGCATTATAGAGCCAAACTTGCTGAGATGGCTCAAATTCTTTCCGCCAAATATAGCTGTCGTGAAAGGCCTTAGTGCATTGTTTGAAAGTTAAAGCAGAATCGTAGGCTTCACGATAGAGCTCTTCCAGCTCCTGGAGTTGAAGTTTCCTTTCTCGACCACATAGGTCTGGGTCGAGGTTACATTGGCAAACCGCCCAATAAGCGTGGTGCTCCAACTCCATGGGCAAATGACAAGGCTTCCCGTAAATGATTCTATATGGAGACATACCAAGGGGAGCCTTGAAGGCAATCCGATATGCCCAAAGTGCATCAATCAGCTTGTCCGACCAATCCTTATTGTCAGGTCGAACCGTTTTCTGGAGAATTTGCTTGATTTACCAGTTCGACACCTCCGTCTAGACGTTCGTCTGAGGATGATATGGGGATGCGATATGATGGTGGACTCCGTATTTCCTCAGAAGTGCCTGAAAAGATGCATGGGTAAAGTGCTTCCTCCATCTGAGATAATGGCTCAAGCGATCCCAATGCGTGCAAAGATGTGGTCTTTGACAAATCAGTTGGATATAATATGGTCAGCATGGCTCCCAGGAAGAACCTCGATCCATTTCGAAACATAGTCAATCGCCACGAGGATGAATTCGAAGCCATTGGAAGGAGGAAAGGGACCCATGAAATCAATTCCCCAAATGTCGAAGATTTCTGCAGTTAGGATGGGTTGCAAGGGCATCATGTCACGGCATCACATTGACCCTAACGACTGGCACTAGTGCAATGCTTGGCATAATTGTGTGCATCCTGGTAAAGGGAGGGCCAAAAGAAATCGCACTGCAACACCTTGGCTACAGATTTCCACCAAGAGAAATGGCCTCCGCAGGCCTGATCATGGCAGAAGGATAGCACACTGGGGAATTCGCTGTCAGGAACACAGCAACAGATGATTTGATCAGCACCTATACGAAAAAGAAGTGGATTATCCTAGAAATAATACTTTGCTTCTGCCATGAGACACTCGCGCTGGATTTTAGGCCAGCCATGTGGAAGGGATCTGGAAGCAAGGTAATTGGCAATGTCGGCTTACCACGGTCCACTTGCCACATTAATTGACAATAGGTGCTCATCAGGAAAAATTTCATTAATCGGCAGAGTAAGTCCAATATGGTCAAGGTCCAGTCCGGAAAGGCGATCAGCCACAACATTCTGGGCTCCGGCTTTATCGCGAATCTCAATATCAAATTCCTAGAGCAGAAGGATCCAACGAATCAGCCTATGCTTGGCATCCTTCTTGTGCATGAGATAGCGAATGGCCGCGTGATCAGTGAAAACAATAACGTGAGAGCCTAGAAGGTAAGAGCGAAATTTCTCCATCCCAAATATGACTGCCAGTAGTTTTTTCTCAGTGGTAGTATAATTACGCTGGGCCTCGTCCAACGTCTTACTGGCGTAGTACACCACGAAGGGGTGTCTATCACGTCTTTGTCCCAGGATGGCTCCAACTGCAAGGTCGAAAGCGTCACACATGAGTTCAAAGTCGAGGGACCAATCAGGCAGCTGGAGAACAGGGGCCTTGGTGACAGCATTACCCAGCTATGTGAATGCTCGTATGTAGTTGGGGCCCATATCGAAGGGTACGTCGGTCGATAGGAGATGAGTTAAGGGTCAAGAAATCTTGTAGAAGACTTCGATAAATCTCCTATAGAAACTGACGTGTCCCAGGAAGGAGCGGATTTGTTTGACAGAGCTAGGCACAGGTAAATCGGCAATTACATCAAGCTTAGCTCTGTCAACCTAGATACCCCTATCGGAGATGATATGTCAGAGAACAATTCCCTCGTGCACCATAAAATGACTTTTCTTCCCAAGAAAGCACAAGGTTTACATCAATACATCTCCTATGGATACCAGTCAGGTTGACAAGACAGTCATTGAAAGATGGTCCAAAGATCGAGAAGTCATCCATGAAGACCTCGAGAAAGTCACCCACCATGTCGTGGAATATCACCAGCATGCATCTCTGGAAAGTTACTGACGAGTTGCAAAGTTCGAACGGCATCCTTCTAACTGCAAAGGTGCCGAAGGGGCAGGTAAAAGTGGTTTCCTCTTGGTCCCGGGGGTCAATTGCCACCTGGTTATATCCTGAGAATCCATCCAGGAAACAGAAAAATTTATTTCCCACTAATCGCTCCAAGATTTGGTCAATGAAAGGTAGCGGAAAGTGATCTTTCTTAGTTGCAGCATTGAGTTTCCTATAATCTACACACACCCTCCAAGATGTAGGAGTGCGTGTAGGGATGGATTCGCCCCTGTCATTGACACAGATGGTGAGTCCTACCTTTTTGGGCACCACATGAATCACACTCACCCAGGGGCTGCCGCTGATCGGGTAGATTGTACCCACATCCAGCCACTTAATGATTTCATTCTTAACGACCTCCCACATGTTAGGGTTGAGACATTGTTGCATCTCACAGGAAGGTCGAGCCTCCTCCACCCTATATATATAGTGAGTGCAGTAGGAGGGGCTAACGCCAGATAAGTCTGATAAAGACCATCCAATGGCTACCTTGTGTTCTATGAGGACCTTTGTTAGTTTGCACTCTTAATCCCTAGTCAATTTTGAATCGATGATTACAGGGAGCATTTCATTTGGTCCTAAGAAAACGTATTTAAGTGTACTAGGCAGCTCTTTCTGCTCGGGAGTGGATGGTGAAAGATCTGGCATTTCTGGGGATGAGAGTGTCCCAGGCAGGTTGGAGAATAGGTTAGGAGGAAGAAATTGGCCTTCAGATTGGCCAAGAAGAGGGGCTTCTTGGATAGATGGATCCAAAAGGGAGTAGCCCCAGTGAGAAGTATATGGGCTAAAGGTCCCAGTGTGGATTTGCAAATCCGCTTGATTTGGCGAGGAAGAAAGGGCAATCTGGTCTTCGAGAGTGTGGACCGGCGGTGAGTAGCTCGGAGATGACTCAGATGACAAGGTATGGGAAGTGGAGGAAACCTCATCGGAAGTATGGTCAGGAGAAGGTACGGGAATAGGGAGGGATGGGGGAACGTCACAATATGTGTCGGACAAGCAATTGTCAATGTTTATAGGTAATCCGCAACAGTCCGAATAGGTCCCAATAGTCCGATACACGTGCTGACGGCCATGTCATCGTCAGATGTGTCATCCTTGATACAATTGTAATCAAAGTTCTTGGGTGCCTTGAAGATGTTAAGCTTGAGCTTTTCAGATCCAACGGCAATCTCAATACATCCCGACTCGCAGTTGATATGGGCGCGGGCTGTGGCCAAGAAAGGTCGACTAAGGACGATCGGACAATCAGAAAGTGAACTAGGAACTTCCATATCTAAAATAAGAAAGTCAACAGGAAAACAGAGACTGTTGACCCTAACCACCACGTCTTCCACCATACCCTTCGGGATTTTGACAAAACGATCTGCTAACTGTAACTTGACAGGGGTGGGTTTCAGATTTCCCAAGGAAAATTTCTCGAGCATGATGGTTGGTATAATATTTATGGAAGATCCTAGATCAAGCAGGGCACGGTTAAAATTGCAGCCTTGCATGCTGCAGGAAATAAGCTGTGTGCCTGGATCTTTCTACTTCGGTGGTAGATTTGACAGTATACCACAACTCGCATGAGGCGAGAAAACCACCGGATTCTTAGTTTTCTTTGACTGTCGCCTGGGTGTTGTGTAGTCTTTGAAAAATCGGGCGACAGTACGTATGTGATCGATAGCCTCGAGTAGGGGTACCTTGATTTCAACATCCCTGAATAAATTACATAGGTTATCAAAGGCCTGTGTATCTTTCCTTTTGCCTTTTGGCTCCCTCAGTAGAGCCTTAGGGAATGGAACGGATTCTGGCACCAATTTGTGTGTATCGTCCTCAGGAATGCGGTGCGCATCCCGATTAAGAGGGCGATGAAGAAGATGGGCCAGGATCAGGTCGAGGCGGATCAATGGTTTGCTTACCGCTCCTCGTAGTGATAGCATTGGACGATGCGGGTCCAGTGGGATCATACGGCGCAGGAGGGTTTACAATAGGGACATAAGAGTGCGGTGCTACAGCAGGATTAGCCTGAAATCTCGATGGAATGCTCAGAGCCTGCAGAATCTGATTAACCTGCCCTTGAGAATGTCGTACTTGTGGTTGAGGACCACGGGGTAAGAAATTTCGTGGGTTTGGAACAGGTTTGGTGGCAATAGTGCCCTGAGATCGAGTTGCGATACGTAGTTGACTGATCTCAGCATCCTGCTGCGCCAATTGGTGCTAAAGAGAGGTCATGTTCTCTTCATGGCGCTTTGACATTTCCATCATCATTCACATCAATTTATCAAGAGGACTTGATGCATGTTCTGCTTGCGGTACGCAACGGCCTGATGGTGGATTCACCATAGGATTAGACTGGGCCCTTGGGATGACGGGTGCGGATGGTAGCATTGGTCCACCTGCGTGGTTTTGGTGCTGCGAGTTGTTGGACCATGCGAAATTTGGATGATTTGCCACCTTGGGTTATAAGTGGCAGAGAGTGGGTTATTCCCTAGGGTGCAAGCGTCTTCTATGCCAAAAGACGTGTCCGCATGTAAGTATGCATCCGAGCACACGGAGGTTTGGTCCTCTGTGTTGAAATATTGGCTCGCAGAAGCCAGATCCACATGGCTTACCGAGTCGCTCGGCGTGACACTTGGTAAGGAAGGTCTTGCAGGGTTTCTCAGGATAACCCTGGTGTTGGAAGAATTGTAATTGTGGCGAGGTGGTGAAGAGGTGGTGTTTGCCACAGAACGGGAGGGGTTGGCTAGAAACTCATCCAGCTTCTTGCACATGACAGAGACTTCATCCAATTTTTGTGCAATAAGGTTGAGATCAGTGGATGAATGGGAAGGTCTCGTGTCAACTTCGTGGACATTTCGGGGCTGGCTGGTACGATTAAAGGTGACAATGGAGGCATTGTTCATTGAGTTTTCACTCATATTTTCAAACAATTCCAATGCTCCATTCTCGTCTTTATGCATAAAATTCCCTCCACAGGAAGCTTCTGATATCTGCTTCAAAGTCTCATTTAGCCCATAGTGGAAAATCTGAGCTATATGCCACTTAGGCAGACCGTGGTGTGGGCACTTCCTGAGGAGGTCATTATACCTCTCCCAAGACTCATGAAATTGTTCGTCGTTTTGTTGCATAAATGAAGTGATAGCATGGCGAAGCGCATTGGTTCGCCCGATTGGGAAGAACTTCTTGAGAAACGCTATTCGCATCTCTTCCGAAGAGTCGATGGTTCTCCCAAGGGTGCGTAACCACTGCAACACTTTATCTCGCAATGAAAACAGGAACATTTTCATGAGGACTATAGATAACCTGATATTTCTCGGTTTAACCATTTCAGCCAATCGGGTTAGGTCTTCCAAGTGGAGAAAAGGATCTTCACTTGCAAGACCATGGAAGTGAAAATTAATTAGGCCAATTATGTTAGGTTTCAATTCAAAGTCGTCCCCGCCCATGGGGAACTGAATTTGTCCTATGGTCTTTGTAGCAGCTGGATTCTGATAGGAGCTAAGAGACCTAGGCTCCTCCCATTCGGCAGGATTCTGCATTTCCTCCAATGTTTCCCGAATGGCTTCCATTTGCTCATTATACATTTCCATTTGGGCTTGGAGGTGGGTTATGGGATCTAAGGCTCCACCACCTGGTGGGTTCTGAGGGCGATTTCCTCCCTCGGGATTTGGTGGTGGGCATGTAGCCATGTTTGTAGAGGAGGAGGACAATTTGGCTTCTTTTCTAAATTTATCAAGCAATTCAAATAGTCCAGGGTTTTGTGACCTCCTCCCAAACATTCACTACTACAGGAAGAATTGAGGAGATAAGAAGGGAAAAGAGATGAGTGAAATGACACAGCAAAGGTACACTTGATGACAAATCGATTCAATCAAATTCCTAACCTCTACAGTGTGCCCTTAGACCTAAAGATCTAAGTTACCCGCTATCATGAACTACCGAACCGAATGCGAGCATCACGGAACCACCAGGCCAGATTGAAAGGCCTATTGCCCCAGTCTTAGACACCCCGATAGCATGCGGGAACCCTCACCAGCACGTAGGCAGTTTGACCTCCAATCCTTAATAAGGGTCAAGTTACTTCCAAAATTATTTAGAGGCATAGGATCAAGTGCTTCTGGAATATGAAGGGCATTATTTACGGGTAATGCCCAAGTGATTGATTTTTTCAAGTCTGTAAAACAAGCATGCAACGGGGAAATCTCCCTGAATTAAAGTTTTAATTGGTGAATGATTTTTAGAATTCAGTCTTAAGTAGTTTGGATTTTAGAATTTTGGTGAAATACCAATTCAACCAATCTCCGAGTTTTGCAAGAATACAAGTTTTCTTCTAAGCCCAACAAACCCTTCTTCAATGTCAATTGGTTAATGCATGCTAAAATGCAATGGGCTTCCCTAAATGGAGATTTCTATGTGTGGATGCACGAATCAGTTTTAAATTAGTGTGAAAGGGAGCCAAAGCACTTCAATTCAAGTGCTCCCAATCACCAAAAAGATTTCCACACAAGGCTCAACCAAAAGATACGGAAAATCATATTGTTGGGGTTGAAGTATTCGAGATCGAATCTTAGTCAAGTTGAAAAGTCATGGTGGGGTTGGAATCAACTCAATTCCAAGTCTCCCCACAAAAAAATGTGATCCCAAATTTGCAGATAAGTGAGGCAAAGAGGGGTGCAACAAATCCTTTTATGTTTGCCTCAAAGAATACTTCACACGGCGAAAAATTCAAGAATCAAGATTCTTGGATTTTCGCTACGCGAAGTAAGGAGGGAAATCCTGAGGCAGTCGGAGTAAAGGCAATGAATCAAACAAGTGAATTTTAATCCACTTGCCACAAGAGATCCCAAGAAGTTTTTCTATTTTTTAGTTTTTTTAGTTTTTTTTTATTGAGGTGACAAGTTAACCTAAGTTACTAAGAAAAGAAGACCTACTTGTTCAGCAACCTGTGCGAAGCTCCAATGCGGTGTCGGTGTCTTCATGCTCTCATTCCCGCCATGGATTTGCTCACGTCTTTGACTTTATTTGCCGGCCTTCTCCTTGCAACAGGTTTACCAACACAGTAATAAACAAAAACACCCGTGAAGAGAGAAGAGAAAAATGAAAGGAATGGAATAGAAACTTACTTGCAGGCGCACCTCCCCGGCAACGGTGCCAGAAAAGATGGTGGTCGGGCCTGGAGAGGTGTGTTAATATGGTGATTTTATCGTTGAAGTGTGTAAAGTGGTTAACCTAAATCAGACCTAACCATCTCTTTACAAAATTTTTAACCAGGCCTACTTGGTTTTATCTTGGCCACTTTTAGGCCCAGGGTCGAACTCAGGGAAGTGGGGTTACAAGTCAAGTTTCTACGCCTTTCCTACAACAAATCTCTTCCGTTCATTTATTGTGTTTTTGGTGTTTTTCTATTTAAGATTTTTTTTTTCTGATAATCTTGATCCTTGAGGCACACCATCAAAATTAGGTTCTTGGCTTTGATCCAAATAAGGCTTCCAAAATGGGTCCTGCTATTCGCAAGACAGAGTACCTGCAAGTCAAGGATTATCATTTCTCTTTTATATATTTTTTTATCTTTTTACTGGCATGCAAGAGAAATAGAAATAAAGTAAATATAGTCTAGATATATATGTATATACTATATATGCATAAAGGGGTGGGAGTGGTGTCGGAGATGGAGTGTAGCACGGTGTCGAGTCAGTCATCGTCTAGAAAGACGCAACCAACAGGACGAGGTGCCACGTGGAGTATAGGATGGATGGTGGAAGATGTGTGTGACCACACTTTTTGTATGCGTGTATCGGGGAATATCAGCAACTAGTGCAGATATTCTCTCGATACCACGTATGGTATGGAATGTGAAAATATTTATATTTGTATATATGTAAATATATCTATATGTATATATTTATGGTTATAAATATATAGGTATATATACATGTAGTTATATATGTATATATTTATCTATATATATATATATGTATATGTATGTATATATAAATATATAGATGTAAATATACATATATAGTAATATATGTATGTACATATATGCAGATAGATATGTATATATATATATATATGAATATATATATATAAGTATATATAGTTATATAGATAGATATGTGTATATGTAGGTATATTTATATATATATATATATGTATGTATGTATAAGTATATGTGTATATATATGTATATATATATATAAGTATATAGATGTATATATATGTATATGTGTATGTATATAGACTAATACAAAGTTATATAAGTACTAATATATGTATATGTGTATGTATATATATATATATGTATGTATATAAGTATGTGTATATATGTAAATATATATGTATATATATAAGTATATAGATATATATATATGTATGTCTGTATACTAATACTTAAGTATATAGTTACTACTATATGTATAAATATAAGTATATATATATGTATATATATATATATGTATATAAATATATGTATATATATTGATATATATATGTATGTGTATGTGTATATAAATATATAATAATATATAAGTGAGAGTGTGTGTGTGTGCGAGAGTGTGAGTGTGTGTGTATGAGTGTGCCAGAGAGAGAGTGAGAGAGTACTATGAGTGAGAGAGAGAGAGCCTGCTGTGTGAAGAGGTGCTTTTTAAGTCGTCTGCAGCAGCAGGGCGACATCCGAAAGTGCACACACACGCGCAGGTGCGCAGCCACGCAAAGAGACACGCACTGGAACCAGTGGGCATGGGGAGAGGAACCGCAACGGACTGCGCTGCACAAAGGGGCTGAAGCAAGCAAAGGTAGGTGTACGTGGTGAAGGGAGCGGGCGAAGGCAGGCGCTGGGAGAGGTGGGCACATGCAGACGCGCAGGCAGGCGCTGGAGTGGGTGCGGGCAAACAACGGTAGCGGCGCGTCGGGTGACCGGATAAGTGAGAAGCTTACCGGTGATGCATGCTTTTCACTCAACTCAGTAATTAGGTTAGTTTCACTTAATTAAGAGTAGAAGAAATCACTTAGGTTAACTCGAAGTTGTGTCAATTGTGTAGTATAGAGTCGAATTAACCTAACAATTTAGAAATTTTTACTGGTTGAGTCCAGGTCATTCATTGGGAGGCATAATACTTTTTCTCCAAATTCACCAATTTCCTTTTATCTCCTTTAGGTGGTAAAACTAGTTTTATTTTTCAAAACCTGAATTTTGTCAAATATTTAAACTATGAAGAACATACAAAATTCCATATGCAAACATATTTACTCAAAATGTTGTACTTTATTAACAAGTAAACATGCTAATTTTTCTAATTTTATTTCATTCTAAGAAATTAAGGCAAAAAGTTATCTAATTAAAGCATGCCTTTTACAATCAAGAAGTAATTATGCAAGAGAAAATTCATTTATCTCTTCATCTCTCTATAGCCTCTAATCTTCTTTCTTTTCTTGTTTCTTCTTTCTCTCTTTTATTTTCTTCTCTGTCGAGCTCACTTTCTTCTATTTACTTCCTTGTGTTATTTCTGCATTCACCTGCCTTTAGTTCTTCTTTTTCCCTTTATTCTTCTCCTGCCTTCTCTTCTTCCCTTAGTTTTTTTTCTCCTTTGTTCCTTAGTTTTCTTTTCCTAACACTTCTTAACGTCTGCACTCATTTCTTCCCTAGCCTTTGCATCCTTCAGCACTTAGCTTTCTTCAGCGGCTTCTCTTTCCTTAGGCATTCAGTTGAACCAGGTTTTTTTTTTACATTTTAAATCAAAAGTTTTTGTATTTGCGGCAAGGTCCTTTCGAGGATACACAGCACCTTGGGACCAAGGTGGGACCAGACCCTACTCGGTCCTCGCTTAATCTCGGTTAGGTTTGTTTCAGTTTATTTCTTAATCGATTCACAGTCTCGAGCCGCATCGGCTCTACCTGGCCTCCCAGGCCAAACTCTCACCCTCCCAGGGCACATGCACATCCTCATGCCGCCAAGGGCGCACACACTTGTAGGCTAATGGCCACACACTCAGAACAAAGCTCAGATCAGATCAGAATCGGAACCGGTGTGCCGAGCCCTGACAACTGCATAGCCATATGAACAAAAAAGTTTTATACCCAGGCACGTGCTCGTGGATATATGAGGTGGGATAAACATTCCCCTTCCAGACCCGAATTCAATCTATCATAACTTCCTGCCTAGAGCTCCAAATTGGACGATTTTAAGTTTGTTGGAAAGCTCTAAAGGTAATCTACACAATTTTAAGGTCAATTTAATGTTTTATTGATGTTTGGCTTTTCAATTTAAGGGATGAAATCAGGGGTTTCTATGGGTTTTATAACAAGCCTGGAAAGTGTTTTAACTCAGGGAAGTCTTCAGATGGACTTCTCTCATCTATTTAAAGGTCTATACATATTATATAAACAATTCCGCTTCTATTAGGATGGATTTTAAGTTCTTGAGACCTACAGAACCTGCAGAGAAGCTTTTCTGTTCTCTGAAAACCTCAGAGATTAATTTTCAGTTTTCAATAAGTGCAACAAACACTTTAAAGTGTTCCTAATCTATTTAGATTAATTCTAAGGGTTTTAACTAATCAATCTGGGCAAGGTTTTAACTAATCAATCGGAATAGTGCTTCTGTTATTTTGGGTTCAAGAGTAACCCAAATTGACAGGAACAAAATCATCACACATTACATCATCTAAGCTTACTTAAATTGATTTCAGATCATCAAATAAGATTCCAGAAACAACTTGCACATCTCAATTCCTCAATTGAAGCTGAGAACACCATAATCAGACTCAGGTTTGACTATAGAAGCTCGAAAATTGACCTTTTGTTTAAAGCTTCTCCCTAAGAAATTAATACATCAATCAGAGTCTCTTCATCATCTGGATCTCACTCAGATCTTCAGATTTGAGTTCTGTCCTTAATTCCTAGGGTTTCGGGCTCGCCTCCTGAACTAAAATAAGTGTTTGTTCGACAGTGTTATTCAGTGGTAGTTAAAATGTTTTAAAGACTTAAATAGCTTCGGTGCATCACACTGAATCTTCTAAGCTCCTTAAGTGTTTCTCAAATCCCATATAACAGACTTCTCCAACTCGCTGGAGTTGGGGAAGATGAAGTTAAATCTAAAGCTATAGTGATTAAAACATCAAGCAAATTTCCTAAAAATGATCAGTAATCCTTATTTTATTATTCTGGAGCTTCACAGCAAGTTTAAGAGGCTGCAACACATCTTTGGCTCGTCGGAGTTCCGGTGAGTCCAAAAAATATAAAATCCATGTACAGATTAACAAAGTTAACTATTTTTAATCCAAAAAAGATCCTGAGGTTACAAGGAACCTCTGTTTCACATTAAATTCCACATTTGTTCATTAAAATAAAAGGTTTGATAGTAAGTTTGTTTCTTAAAAATTTGATTGGTTTAAGCTCAGGACTTGATTTAACTACTCGATTGAGAAGTTAAATCAAGTCAACAGATGTTATTAATCATAAATATATATTTAATTTATAGTTTGAAATGTTCCTAAGCCGCCATGGACAGCAAACTCAGAAAATTAAATTAAATTTAGGTGTTTAATTATAGATGATATTAGTAGGTAATATAAAGTTGATTAGGGTTCATAAGTGATGAAAGGTGATGAAAGAACCCAATGAAGATGGAATTAGGTCGACTACTGTCACCATGGACAGTGAAGTAGTCGATGAAGGTGAGATATGAATTAGGCATTTAGGTGATTCAATTAAACTATTTAATGATTTAGAAGTGAACATGGAAGTTAAAAGAAGGTGAACAATGAGTTAAAAGACAAAATTAGGATCTCTGGCGAGCTCAAGGAACTCGCCGGAGTTGGAAGAGATGAAGCTAAATTCTACAATTACTCTAACCTAACTAACTAAACTAACTAACTAAGCTAGCCTACTCCTACTCCTACTCCTAGTCTACTGTTACCTGGATGAAGGGGTTAATAGGGTTCCACCAAAGTCTCATGGCGGACGACGAAATCAGAGGGTTGAAGAAAGAGCTCCGGCAGGTGTATTTGAGGTGGAGCGGAGGAATCCTAGGGTCGGTGCCTTTGTTAGAGGTGCGGAAGACCATGGCGAATTTCCTCGGCTACTTAAGATGGACAGAGGAAGTTGGAAGATGAAATGGGGAATCGCCGGAGGTTTGGAAGAATAGCCTATCGAAGTCGGCTACAGTGTTAGAAGTGGGAAGGGAGCCAACTTGCTAAAATCAGAGGTGTGAGGGGGTATCTATAGCATTTTGCGGCGAAGAGAGGGGCAAAGTCTGTCCGAAGAAGAAGCTCGAGGAGCTTAACCTTCGTCGTCATCTCCGACGACAATCAGGTTAACTCCCACTGAAAAATAGGATTTTCGATTAATCCAGACCGATGGATCAAGTGGAGGTGGTGAGCGCAAGCTGCAAGAGCTTGGGCAAAGAGGAATGATGTCGGCAGGGCGGTGATTGCATGGTGCGATGACTCTCTGCCACCAGCCCTTCGTTTGGCTGGAGAAGAAGAAGACGAAGAGGGACTTAGAAGTAATAAAACCTAAGGACCTATGTGAGAAATAAGGATCCAACTATAATGAAAATTAGGGACTAAAATGTAAACCCAGGTTTTGAAGGTTTATTTTAATTTAGATCTTTTTCAACTTTTTATATATGTTAGTAAATAAGGTAAATATTATGTTTACACCTTGAATTTACATTTTTGACCTTTTTAAATTAATTTATTAGATTAAATAAAATCACTTAAGTTATTACATATTTAGGTATACATTATATTTAAGTTACTTATCTTATTAATTAAGGAAATGATTAGTATGATTTCGAGTTTAATTAATATCTAAATTACTAATAATGTAAATTGAATGATAAAATGGCAATTTTAACTTATTTAAAGGTCCTTAACTAAATATCCCTTATTATATAATTAGCCCTTATATATTCATAACCCTAGCTAATTAACTAAGAAGACTAGTTAATTAGGGGTAATTAGAGATCATGATGAGTGTCTCATCAACCGGTCACCCCACTGTAGCCACAGTGTTCTGCAGACTGGCGTGAACAGTGGCTATAGTGTATGGCCGAGCCGCGCGGCCGCTTGCTGCAGGTGCTGTGAGTGTGGGTGGCTTGCGACTAACGCACGCGGGCTGCCGCGCGCGTGGAAGAGGAATGCGCCAGTTGGTTGCGAGTGGAAGAGAGAGTGCGACAGGGCACATGGAGAGGGAGGCAAGGGCACTTACAGGCGCGCGTGGTGGCCTACGTGCGCTACTGCCACCTTGTTGCTGCTGCTGTGGAGCTCAGCCGGCTGCTGCAGGGGCGTGTGGTGGCCGATTGAGCTTCAAAGCTGAAGCTATGTGGTAATGGCTGAAGGTGCTTCAAACGATGAAACAAGGAAAGAGCCACCACGCCCACCGACTCTTTGATGAGCTGGGCAGTGGTGGACTCATGGTGGTGGTTGTGCACCACCGTGAGGTGCTCCTATCCGCAGGGTGTCTCCTCAGAGGAGGTGGGCCTGCGTATGGAGGGAGAGGGGGAGGGGATGGTGGCCTAGAAGGAGAAGTGGAGATGCAGTGTTTTTGGCATTTTTTTGTGTGGAAGGACCAGGCGCCCCTTGCAAGAAGGCAGTCGAGCTCTTTTAAAGAAGAAGAAGGCATGCACAGCCATGCCCTGGCTGTGCATGCCTCAGCATGGCTGTGTAGGGTAGGCTGCCGCAAGGGCCTGAGCAGGGAATGGTGCGAAGAAGAAGAGGTTGCCATGCATGCCTTGCAGCCGCGGGAGGAAAATTGAAAAGAAATAAAAAATGAAGATGGAAATTTTGAAAGGCAGCACTTATGGAAAATGTGAATTGCGAGGCCATTTTATTCACTCTCCTCCCCTCTCAATTAAATGCATTCATGCATGTACTTTTGTAAATGCGGCTATGGAAACCTAATATGCACTGGTAATGCTAGGAAATAGCACAAGATGACACAATTGTAGGTGTATTTTTGCGGTGCAATCAATCACTCCCACACATTATGACTTGGGCCATGTTCACGGGCTAAATCGGTGTTTTAAAATTATTGCATTGTAGTATAGCCAAGATAGCGCTCAAACAGATAAATTTATTACTCGAAAAAGTTCCGAGGTCGAACACAGGGAGTAATATGGAATTCAGTTCTCAAGAATTGCAATTTAAGACAAGAAAGCTATGAAATTGTGAAGAAAAACTGTTTCAGAATAAAGCAGCACTAGGATCAAGTATCAGACTACAAAAATAATGGAGTAAAATGGTGATTTAAATCACCAAATTCTCCATAAAATAGTAGCTAATGAACTCAATGTATGTATGAAATGAAGTGCAAACAAACTAATCGTCTGATTTACTAATCAGACAGCTTAAACTGCTCAAGCCTCTCTGTTCTTCTTCTTCTTTTCTCTTTTTCTTCTTCTACTCTTGTTCTTCTCTTCTTTCCTTCTCTGTCTTTCTTGCCTCTACAACTCTTCTTCTTCCTTCAACCCTTCTTTCTTTCCTTCTCTATCTTTGCAACTCTACCTCTTCTTTCCTCTTCTTTTGCTGGCTTTCTTCAAACAATAACAGGGAAGGGGCTTCTTGAATTTTGCTAAGTGTTAGTCGGGTCTCACCAAGAGCAAAACCCTCCCCCTACCCGTGCAAGCTCTCCTTCTCTCTTTCTCTCCTTAGGATCTGATCCTACAGAGCCATAGGGGTAGTCAAGTTATCGGACCTAGCATACTTGGGTCCAGGCTCACCAACACTGGGTGATGAGCGAGGAGTGAGGATTAGGGAGGTTAACAGGTCAAGCCAGGTCTACGAGCAAAGGTCACGGACGAGGTGGTGTGTTGGTGAGAGGGACCTCATCCCATGTTTGGGGACAGTAAGCCCACTTGACAAATTCAACTTATGCGTATGCTCTACTTCAGTGGCTTCCAATGTGGGACTATCTATGCCCCTCTCCTTCGTGCGTCTGCAACAACACTTCTTCCTTCAATTAGCGTGGCTAGAATGGTCAATGCATCCAAGTGCCCACCTAGACGTATTCGTGAGTTGTCTCCACACAACCTGGGGTTAGAGCCTAGAGCTCACATTGTATGAACATGGCTACAAGCTTTATTAGAGTGACTTCGTTAATAGCAGCGAAGGGTAGAACCTGAAATCCAAGAATAAGGACCTCGCAGCTGCGTCAGAAGGCTCAGTAGATTCGCCATGGAGTGGCGAGTGTGGTGGTAGTTGTGTGGCGTGCCGCAAGTGAGTGTGGAGGTCGGACGGTGACGGGATGGGAAATGAGTGGAGAGATGTGGCAGAGGTTTTGAGGTAGTTGGCGAGGAGTTTGGTGGCATGTGGTGTGAGATGTTCCTCGCCAGAGGTGTGGCTGGAGCGGTGGAAGATGTGGTCATGGAGTAGTGGTCGAGGCCAAACTGGCGTGTCAAAAGTGTTGGTGTGATGAGGAAGAGGTTAGGGAATAGTTGAATGTACGAACGGATGAAGTGGGAAGGAGAAGGCACTAATTGTGGTGTTGCCGACACTGGAGAGGAAAATAGCTCCGGAGAGACAGAGACGGCGAAGAAGGAGATTAGGGCATCGGCTGGTACGGCTTGACTTGGGAAGACATGACGAAGATAACTCCATTGCTGGTATTGTGAATGGAGGATGATGATAGACAGAGGGGCTTGTCGGATGTCGAGGAGCTTTCGACCGAGAGAGAGAGAGGAATTAGGGGGAATCTTGGCTGATTTCGAGCGTAAGGCGAACGATCTGAGCAGGAGGTTCTTTTATAGACCTCAGGGGGAAGTTTTGAGCTTGGGAAGAAAGCTTCCAAAGCTTGGAAGGCTTGCTGGAGTTGGGAAATTCCTTGATACCCAAATCTCTCATGCGTTCGCATGAGAGATTGGGGAGGTTTTGGGGTGTGGGATTTGGTTTAAAAGGAAGGGAATTTCTTGACGAACTTCCCTTTCAAACTTGAAAGGGATTCATCAAGAAATCAAGGACTTCTTTCCAAATCAATGTCGTTGGAGCAAGTAGGAATAGGTTTAATGGTGGCAGGGACCTTTTTATGAGAACAATGATAAAGTTAGGGATCTGTTTGAAAATATTTTGAAAGTTAAGGGCATAAAAGTAATAAGATAGGACCAAGTTGCAAGCTAGGTCAAGAGAAACTCATCTTGAGTCCAAATTTTGGTACAAAGCAATCTGGATTTAAGGAATCCAATGGTAAAGTTAGATTTTGGTTTTGACCATGTTTGACTGCATAATTTTTTCAAAAACCTAAATTAGGGCAAATGTCTGTCTGAGACTCAATTCTAGGTCAAAACAGGTTCTGATGGTCAAATTGAAGGTTCTAAACCTTAGAGAATATTTTTATATGAATTTTAGAAGGTTTAGGTGAATTTTATGTTGACCAAAACCTCAGTTAATTAAGAAGGTCTATTTTTAAGGTTTCAAAAGTTAATTAATTCTCAACACACGTGTAAACCCTTTTTTGATTGCTCTAACCCACCTGTTAGCCTTTTGGGATCATTTGACCCTTAATTAACCCCTAGGAAAACTCGTGGTTGTACTACATTCATGATATGATAGTAAAATTATAGTTTTAACCCTAGTTTCTTATTTCTGCCCTAGAATGATTATGCAGTGAAATATGACTCTCTGCAGTTATGTAGGAGCATTTACTGACTTAATTGGATCAAAATGAGCTAATTATGGCTCATGATGGTGTTCCTATCAGGCCGTCTTGCCAAGTCACCATATTTTCATTGTCTTCCACGTTTTCTTAGTGGAGGCTTTCTGTGGAATTTTATGTCTAAGTCTACCTCCTTCGAGAACTACCCTGGTATCATGGTCATCACCCTCTGCACATTTCTTAAGAACAAGAGGTTCAAATAGAACCACTTAATTCTTTATTTGATGAGCAAGCAACCCACCAACTCCTTCCTGTTTGGGACACTCCTCTCCCACATTTTCCTACATTTTAATGTCCCAATGGATATTAAGCATAAATAGTTCATTAGGAGAGTCTCCATTTTTTATTATCTCACTTATACCAAGATGGAGCAAGCTTAGGGAGCCCATGGTGCGGATGTAGACCAACAGCAATAGCAGCCTCAAAGGCTAGATAGAACCTCCTCTATTGTACCACCTCCTTTCCCACCTTATAAGCATTTTTTACTGACTTATCCTTTTCTAGTGCGACTTGCTTCATCATTCTATGACCAGGAGTGGGGCCTTCTCGACAGACTACTTACAGATAGAGACTATGTCAGTATTTAGGATGTTACTAATGGTATTTCTTTGATGATGCATTGACAGGGAGAGACAGATTTGGTGATGATGAGACATGGGCATAAGTATCTGAATGCCTGAATGCTTAAGGCCAATTTTTGGATAGACTTAGAGAGTCTATCCATGGGATTTAGCAGTAGCTTCATAAGCCTCCTCATCCTCGCCGATCTATAATAGTACCTCCCTCAACAGTAGTACATCCTCCTATTACAGCAGCAACAGACCAGCAGGTGACACCTCCTTGCCAGACATCTAGGCAATCGACGCCCAGATCATCAACTTAGAGGCACTTTTTTCTTGGTCACTTTGCTTCATAAGAGAGATCTGCCTTGATGGACCTCGAGTTAGATACAGACCTCTAGAGCACGATGGATGCCTTTATGGATTCTTTGGAGTAGTTTTACTTAGTTCATTTTTGTTTTGGATAGTACCTTTATAGTTCTTTGGTCTGTTGTACTCTTTATATCATGTGGACTGTTTTATATTGCTTTTCAAGTTTATATATCTATCTAATGCATGTTTATCTTTTCTTATATCAGGATGCAGGGTTATCTCTTCTTATATAAACTGCATGGTTATTTTCATGTAACCATGTAAAAAATAACCTGCATCAATTATTTATTTAAGGGGGAAATAATTAAAGTTGATAGCTACATGTTTCACTTTTTGCTAAAACAAAAAGGGGGTGATATTATGCATAATTTTTTCTATTTCTACCCCTCTACATAATTATAATTTTGTTGCCATCAAAAAGGGGGGGAATGTAAGTACCTCTGTTTTGATGCACCAAAATTATGCTATCTGTGACACTTACCTCTAGGACTCTCTCATGGATTAAAGCTAAAAGAATACTGACTTTGTCTCAAAGTCTTTTTACCTTTATTAAGTCTAGATTATTTTGTAAGGAACCTTAAAATATGTTTCAAATAGATTTTCACACTTCTAATAAGAAACAAATTTTTAGGGTTCTTAATCGACCAAATGTATTGACCAACCAACCTAATTAACTAATCAATCAAATTAGCCCATTTTTGGAAGTTGATAAATACACTTTTGATCGACCAATCATTGATCGATCAAATAACTAGTTTGATCGACCAAAACTCGTTGATCGACCAGGCTACCTTAATTGATTGACCAATTTGATTTCCTTTTCTGGCCTATTTGCTAGTATAAATAGAGGTCATACACAACCTTTTTCAAATACACTCTTAAGAAGAAATCCATCTTAAAGAAAGAGCTTTTTGTGCTTCCCTCTAAGTGCTTCTGTGCTTCTATTTTCATGACTTGCAAAGCACGACGATTCAAACCTCTACTGAAATCTGGTTGGGCTTTCGTTGAGGTTCCATAGGTTTAAACTACTTTAACATTACTTGTTGCTTTTGATTACTGATCCCAAGCTGTTGGGAGAAATCCATTATTGTTGTTGTTGTGCTTCTCTTCAAGTTGTTAAGGGAAGGGATCATTCTTAGAGGTTGTACCACCCTTGATTCAAGTGGTGCATTAGTGGATTGACTAGCCTTGATTAGTCCAAAAAATCCTAAGCTAAGAGTCTTAGGTAGTGGTTTTCACCCGAGAAGGGTTTCAACTATAAATCCAGGTGTCTTCTGTGCACGAATCTTTCTGATTTGATTTGCCTTTACTACTATGATATTTAAAACTATAAAAGATGATACTATTCACCCCTCCCCTCTAGTATCCATTAAGATCCACAAGAACCCTCAAGCGGGCACCTCAACTCCGCTGTCGAGGCCATAAGCCCTCTTACCAAATGCATTATATAGATAATTTCAATTTATTCTCCTACGATGTGGGACTATGTCAAGAGGTCTGTAGTGAGAGCAACTAGTGGTGAAACTCACTC
The DNA here is from genome assembly GCA_037157565.1 of Thalassia testudinum. Classification (NCBI taxonomy): domain Eukaryota; kingdom Viridiplantae; phylum Streptophyta; class Magnoliopsida; order Alismatales; family Hydrocharitaceae; genus Thalassia; species Thalassia testudinum. Next base: position 17,872,309 of record JAZHRO010000063.1, read on the forward strand.
TAATTTTTGTTGTTGCTTCGTTGCTTTTGTTCGATTGGTGGCGCAGATGCCCTCAAGAGATGGGGCAAAAACTATTGGACGTGGAACTATGATCGAAGGTGAATGGAGCACGGTGGTCGGAGGTGAGGATGATGACGGTTATGGCAGATCTTTGGTGGTCCCTAAAACTTAAGCAAACGGCCTATGGGAACCAAGGAAATAGCTTGGAAGCTCTGCTGTGAAGTGGCGGAGCGTGTGGTGGTGTTGGTTGTGGGTGTGGGTGAGTGTGGCAGTGTGTCAGAGTCATTGAGTTTGTGCAGATGGTTTGACATTCGACTGGGAGATGAAGAAGCTAAAGCCCCAAATTTCTTTAAGGCTTTTGCTTCTTGAGGTGTGGAAAAGTTGAAGGAAGTGGTGGAGGCAAGTTTGGTGCAATGTGGTGGCATGGAGACCACGCTGAAGGCGTGGCCAGAGTTTGGGAAGATGGAGGGGGAGAGTGTGATACAGTGGTCGAAACTAGGTCTTAGGGGTTAATTCCTAATCTAAGGAGAGAGAGGGAGAAGGATACCTAATTAATTGGTCGAAAGGAGGAGGACTTCATGTTAACATGTCTTGCTGGTTGTAAGGAAGATGGAAGGCCCAACAAGGATGACGGTAAGGAGGAAAGGAGGAAGGGGCCTCAACTTTAGCTAGCGAGAGGTGGACGAGGGTGTGGAATATGTTGGGCCACTCGATTTTACTATTAAGTTGCTGGAGGAAGGAGATTGAAGGAGCCCAATAGAGTCACGGTTGGAGGTGGCTAGAGAAGAGGAGGAAGGGCTATTTTGGGGCCTAACAAGGCTGAATTCAATCGTAGAACCACTATGGTTTTAAATAGATGAGGACTAGGACCTCAAACATGTTAAATTTGCACATTTGATTGCAAGTTTGAAAACCTAAATCCCTAAATTTTCTTGCACTTTGCTGGAGCTCTAGGATTAATCATTGTATTCGAGACCGAGCTCAATCACTAAGGAATCTCCTAAAGATGAATCCCTTCAATTTTGGAGGGATTTGATTGACAAATTGACAACTCGAATGTCAACGGGTTGGGTTTGAAGGCCATTCACACTGTTCATGGAAGCAGGGGCATTTTTGAGAAGATGACGACAAAGTTAAGGGGGTAATTGTAAGAAACTTGAAACATAGGGGTGTAAATATGAGAAGCATTATTTTTAAGGGATAAAATTTAAACTAGGTCAAGATGGACTATGATTTTGCCCAAATTTTGGTGTTAACCTAATTTTGATCGAATGAATCTAGTGATGAACTTGGATTTGAGTTTTGACCATGTTTGACTACGTAAATTACATAGAAGCTAAAATCAAGGCAAATTCCCGTATGAAACTCTATTCTAGGTCAAAATGGGTTCAGATTGTCAAACCAAATGTACCAAACCTCTTAAAATATTTTTCAATGATTTTTTGGAGGTTTGGAGTGATTTTATCCTAACTAGAACATTTTTAGTTAAGGTAAGGCTAATAATTTGAGTTTTCAATAGTATTTTTGCCCTTAAAATGTTTGAAACCCTAATTCAGTCAGTGTGAATCGAATTTTTAGTATTTTATGTCCATTTATCCTTCAATTAACCCCTAAGTGGCCTGTGGTTAATCTGTATTTGTAATGTATTGTTAAAACAGTAGAATTAACCATGTTTTCTTGTCTTCTTAAATTAGATTATTGTAGAATTGTGATCCTCAGATGATCAAGTAGGAGCATTCACCAATTGAATCTAACTAATTGTGGGTAGTTAGGACCCATGATGGAGTTACCATCAAATACCCTGAATCTTAGGAGACACCTTATGTTCATGGACTTAAATGCATACTTTCTGATGACCCTGGTGAAATTATGGAAGAAGATTCAACTAAGGATCTGGATCTCGATGAAGGCGATAAAATGTAAGCATTTCATTTTGAGGAACCAATCAACTATGGGCCTGAATATGATTCCTTTATGTTTGAGGATTCACAAGGTAATCAAGAATTGGATATCTTGAGTAATTTAGGGGAATTTGAGTAAAGAAAGGCTACACCTAGGATGTTTGGAGAAGATCTTGACTATGGATTCTTTTTTTTTCTAAACTGAAAGGAAAGATATCATACTATGATAGCAATCCGGCAGGGCATTTATTTATCATATAAAAAAAAGGGAATCATTACAATACAGATCCCCACCTATGTATGAGGGACTAGCACTCATTTACAATTTGCTCAACACAGACTGGTCTCTCCTGAAATAAACTTTCATTCCTCACCCTCCACACACACCATAAAATCGCAACCATGTGCACGTGTGGCTTATCTCATAGTAAAATATTTTGCCACAAAGAATCCCGCAAAAGAAGTGGTTCTCAACATATTCTTCTCCAAACTGCATCTGTTATCTAGAATGATGAAAATATGTGACCTAGGTTGTCGGTGTGTAACCGACATAGGGAGCAAACATGCAGAGCAATACCCATCATCCTAGGCCTCAAGTCCCATGTAATCAAGCCCTCCCTCCTACACAACCAACGAAAAATTTAAACTTTGAGTGGAATTTTCAATAGCAATAACTTCTTGCCAATTAGATCAATCTCCATTCCTTTGGATATGCCCATTATCTTCTCATAGGAATGGGCTATAGTGTAAATACCATCCCACATGTAGCTGTCTTCCAATCCAGCCCTTGGTCTAAAATTCTACAAATCTGACATCAGCTACATCTTCTCCTCCCACAGTCTAGTGCCTTCCCTGCTCATTTCAACACCACTGAACTTCCAGCAGTACTCCTGTTCAGACTAATAGCTGCAGGCTGGCTTATCCTTACTTGCAGCAGCCACATAAACTCTCGGGTAAGCTTCCTTCAGAACACCCAGTGAAGACCACTCCTCCTGCTAGAAGCTAAAGGAGCTGCCATCCCCTAGAACTGGTTGCAGTACCTGCCAATTTGGTTTTAAGGCTTACATCACAGAGAGCCAAAAAGGATATGGCTTGGATGGGCACAGTCTATTCAGAGCTCTATTGGATCTACCATAGCTGCCCTTAATGAGATCAATCCATAACATTTCTTTACCATTAAGGAGCTTGATTGCCGACTTGACTAATAAAGCCTCATTGAACTCCTTAAGGGATTTAATACCGAATCCACCATGTTCCTTGGGCAGACATAGCTACTCCCACTTCAACGGTTGCACAAATCTTCCCTCATGATGCTCACCCTTCGAGAAAAACCACTTTCTCATCACATCAATGCGCTTCTAGATTGTAACGACCCGGTTCCCGAGTCCCTACGAGACACGAGAACCGGACCGACTCGACTAATCCCAAGACCTAGTCGTCCAACGAGGAAGTAACCAAAAGACAGTAAAATAAACCACATTCAGCATGAATATAACTAACAGTAAGAAAGTACAGCAGTAAGGAAAGAAACTACTACAGTAGGCACCACCACAACAGTAAAACAACATTTATCACATAACAAAAATTGCAGGTAAAGAAGGTACAGCGGAAACAAAACTACTCACTAGAACAGAAACAAAAGAAGGTACAAAGCTGTGGCAACTCTACTGGACCCTACTCGGCCCAGCGTCCTCTGCAGCCGCCGACCCTGGCTGCTCAACACCTGGTCCTGAAAAAGGTAACGAGTGTAACACGTCAGCAAAACGCTGAGTAGAGTGGCAAACTAACTAAAGGCAACAGTAGAGTGTACAGTAGCTGTTATGTTCTATTACTTCCTTTATTTACATCTTTCAATTTTTCTCACAAGTTCATTTACTTCTCAGATCCTTTACTTGATCTCGAATGTCCTCGTGGGACGATCTTGATTGCAGTCTTTCCCAACAGTAGAAGTAGCACGTGGTGCTCTCCTGGCCGGGAGAGTCCCCCGTGGTGATCCTACCCTCAGTCAACCACCCCAAGGTCACTGACAGACGTAACGGTGACTACGGCACGCGCGATAAACGCACAGGTAGCTAGCCCGTACTGGCACGCGGTCAGTCGTTTCCGTTAACGGGTGCGCCCAAAGCACAGCACGGAACCAGGGCAGAGCCCTCTCAGTAATAGGGGTCCAACCCCTCCACAGTAACCAAACCGGGGCCTTGCCCCTCCACAGTCCGCGCACCCTCGCCTGACTACCCTGGTTTGCCCTAGTGGGCCTAACAAGTCGGTGAAGGAGGCTAGCAGAACCCCGGGGCCCGTGGGGTAGCTAGTACTCTCCTAACACTACTAGCTCTCCTCGGTACTACGTACACGAGGGCCAACAAGTCGGTACAGAGCGGCCAATCCTAACCCCGGGTCCCTGGGGCGGCTGGCCCCACTCTGCACTAAAACAGGTACAGGTACTTCCCTTGGTACTGCGTACCCAAGAGACAGTACAAACTACATCTCAGTTCCATTCCTTTTCTTTCCAGGAGTTCCACTCCTATTTCCCCGTAGGGTTCCAGCTCTTTATCTCAGAACATCATATGTTTCACTTTCCAGATTCTCGTTCTCACATTCCATGATCTCAACATGATTCTTTATGCATAACATGCAGCTGTTAATTAAATTTACAGGCAGCTTTATATATTCCTTTCCATTTTTTTCCAAGACTGCAGTAATGTACATTCCACTAGTTTTTCCATCCTAGGATTCATGCCATATCCTAGGATCTATCATACAATCTAGTTTTCCGACCCTAGGATTCATGCAACACCTAGGAGCTATCATTCCATATATTTCTCATTCCTAGGATTCATGCAATGCCCTAGGTTCTAGTTATGGTTCCATACTTTAACAGATTTTATTAATACTTAAAACCACTCTACCAGGTACAACGGGAGTAATGGGGGCGTGGTCGGGAATCCCGCGCGCCTCCGCGACTCTCAAGACGGCAACCGAACGAGGTCCTATCACAAGGATCAAACACAAGGAGTGTCTCAAAACAGTGTATAGCTACTGTAGGCGGGTAGAGGAATAAATTCTGAAACGAACGCAACTCGAATCGCGGAAAACGGAGCCCAAACGGGTTGAGAAAGACAATACTGTGCAAAATCAGACGTCTGGAACTCCTTCCAGACGTCTTAAACGGTGGATCAGAGAATTACCTGTTCGGCTTGGTTCCCCGGACGTCCAGAAGTCTGTGGGGACGTCTCTCCTAGATCCCAGACGTCCGATGGTCTCTCCGGACGTCTGGAGGTCACTCCAGCCGTCTGGTACAACTTCCAGACGTCGGATTCGCAAAGGATGACGAATCCGAACACCTGCGCACAGCCAACCCTCCTCCCTCAGTACGGTCAGTCGACAAAAAGAAGGAGAAAGCGGAACTCACCTTTCAGACGTCTGTATCATCTCACAGACGTCGACCTTGCCGTCTGGATATCAGTCCAGACGTCTGATTCTGGAGATTTTTCCAGAATCAGAACCTTGCTCAGCCTCCGCTCGCGACGCCGCCCGCGTCGCACCTCGCGCGTCCGCTGCTCCGCCCGCAGCAGGTCCCTCTCCGCGACGCTCTGCGCCCCCTGCGCCCTCCGCCGGCCGGCCAAGCCGCTCCCGGCGAGCTCGCCCTCACGGCAGAGCCCCGCCCTCGCACGCCGCAGCTCCTCCGCGCCTACTGCGGCCGCCGCTGCCGCTGCGCCCTCGCGTCCGCTCGCTCTCGCGCACAGGCAGGAGAGAAGGAGGAAGATGGTGGAGACGGGAGGGGAGGCGCGCCCCCTCCCCCTTTTAACGCCGCGCGGAGAGGAGGGAGAGACGGTCGCAGTCGCCTGCAGCCGCAGAGAAGATGCGGGATCGCAGGTCTGCGCGCACAGGCACGCAGACGAATATCCCGTGCGAGCATAACTGTTCGCCAGACGTCTGTAAACTATCCCGGACGTCTGGTCAGACGTCCGGATGTGATCCCAGACGTCTTTACAGACGTCTGGGCCACCTCCCAGACGTCTTAAAAGACGTCTGGGGCACGCGCTCGTTACAATATAACAAACTCAAAGGAAGTTTCGTCCCCGAAACTTGCGCCAACTAGGGTGCGGAAAAAGGATGTCCAAATAACCATAACAAACTCAAAGAGGACCGAAGCCGGTCCGAAAAGACGTACCCGCGAAAAGCTCTGGGTACCGCTCCCGCATTGCCGCCTCAGGCTCCCAGGTAGCCTCCACGTACCGCTGGCTCCTCCACAAAACCTTTACCAGGGGTACTTGCTTTCGTCTCAACCTGCGGACGGCTCGGTCTAGGATCTGCACTGGCCGCTCGGGGTAGGTCAGGTCGTCGCTCACCTCGACGCTCTCGTGACTCAGTACGTGGCTGGGATCGGCTACGTACTTCCTGAGGTTGGACACGTGGAACACGTCGTGCACACCAGAAAGCTGCGGGGGAAGGGCAAGTCTGTAAGCAACGGGTCCAACCTGCTCCAGGACCTCGAAGGGCCCCACGAACCTCGACGCGAGCTTCCCTCTCACCCCAAACCGCTGTAAGCCCTTCATGGGCGAAACACGAAGAAAGACGTGGTCCCCGACCTCGAACTGCACCTCTCTGCGTCTGCGATCTGCGTAGCTCTTCTGTCTGCTCCTGACAGTGCAGAGTCGTCTGTGGATCTGCTCAACTACCTCCTGACTCTGCCGGATCAACCTGGGGCCAACCTCCCACTTGGTCCCCACCTCAACCCAACTCAAGGGTGCCGTGCATTTCCGTCCGTACAGAGCCTCGTAGGGAGCCATGCCGATGCTCGAGTTATAACTGTTGTTGTATGCAAACTCTGCTAGGGGCAGGTGCTCTTCCCAAGAGCCCCTCCAGTCTAGTACACAGGCACGCAAAAGATCCTCAAGTGTCTGTATCGTGCGTTCCGACTGTCCGTCCGTCTGGGGGTGGTAAGCCGTGCTAAACCTCAACCTCGTCCCCAAAGCCTGCTGAAACTCAGCCCAAAACTGGGACGTAAAGCGGGTATCCCGATCGGATACGATCTCCCGCGGAACTCCGTGTAGTCGCACCACATCACGGATATACCTCTCTGCCAACTGTGCTGGTCCCAAAGTGACTCGGATCGGCAAGAATCGTGCCGTCTTCATCAACCTATCCACTATTACCCAGACCGCGTCGTGTCCTCGCTGGGTAACAGGTAAACCCACCACCAAGTCCATGGTGATGCTCTTCCACTTCCACTCTGGTACTGGAAGCGGCTGAAGCGGCCCTGCAGGCCTCTGATGCTCGGCTTTCACCTGCTGGCACACTAAGCACTGCTGCACGAACTCACCCAAATCCCGCTTCATCCCTCTCCACCAGAACTCGCGTCTCAAGTCATGGTACATTTTCGTGTTTCCGAGATGTATGGTGAATCTGGAACCGTGTGCCTCCGTCAGGAGCTCTCTCAACAGCTCCTCGTCTCTGGGGACGCACAGCCGTCCCCCCAAGCGTAACACCTGGTCTGTGAAAGAGAAGTCCCCTGGGTCCCCTGACAGTACTCTGTCGCGCAAAGACTGCAAGTACGGATCGGCCATCTGTCCCGTGATGATGCGGTCTATCAACTCTGGTCTGGTCTGCCGTGTCACCGTCACTGCCCCACAGTACCCTCGTAACTCTAGAGGTCGCCAACTGCCCACCTCCTCCAAAAGGCTCCAACTCTGTAACTGTAGACTGGCCAAGCGTGCGGGCGCCTTACGGCTCAAGGCGTCAGCCACCACATTGGCCTTTCCCGGGTGGTAGGAGATGCTGCAGTCGTAGTCCTTCAGGAGCTCCAACCAACGTCTCTGTCTCATGTTGAGCTCCTTCTGGTCAAAAAGATACCTGAGGCTCTTGTGATCTGTAAAAAAATCTCGAAGGTCTCACCGTACAAGTAATGCCTCCATGTCTTCAGCGCGAAGACAACAGCTGCCAACTCTAGGTCGTGGGTAGGGTAGGTATGCTCATGGGGCTTCAGTTGCCGCGAAGCGTAAGCGACCACGTGACCCCTCTGCATGAGCACACCTCCTAACCCCTGCAAGGAAGCGTCCGTGTACACAACGAACCCGCCACTACTGTCAGGAATGGTGAGCACGGGAGCCGAGGTCAACCTCTCCTTCAGCTCCAGAAGACACGCCTCATAGGCGTCTGTCCAAGTGAAAGGCACATCCTTCCGAGTCAACGGTGTCATAGGACGTGCAATCTGCGAAAACCCTCTGATGAACCGTCTGTAGTAACCTGCCAGTCCCAGGAAACTGCGAATCTCAGTGACTGAGCACGGTCTCTCCCACCTGAGCACTGCCTCGACCTTGGCGGGATCCACCGCCAGGCCGTCTCCAGAGATCACATGACCCAAAAAGGTCACCTCCCTCAACCAGAACTCGCACTTGCTGTATTTGGCGTACAGCCTGCGTCGTCTCAGAGTGTCCAGAACCATCCGCAAGTGCTGTCCGTGCTGCGTCCGATCTCTAGAATAGATGAGTACATCATCTATGAAAACCACCACAAACTGGTCCAAGTACGGTCTGAACACCCGGTTCATCAGGTCCATGAAAGCAGCGGGGGCATTGGTCAGCCCAAACGGCATGACCAAAAACTCGTAGTGTCCGTACCGGGTGCGGAAAGCTGTCTTGGAGACGTCGGTCTCCCTGATCCTCAACTGGTGGTATCCAGACCTCAAGTCGATCTTGGAAAACACCGTGGCACCCCGCAACTGGTCAAACAAATCATCAATCCTCGGCAGCGGATATCTGTTCTTGATGGTGACCCTATTCAGCTGTCGGTAGTCCACACAAAGGCGTAGGGTCCCATCCTTCTTCTTTACAAATAGTACCGGGGCTCCCCAGGGAGACGCACTGGGCCTCACGAAACCCTTCTCCAAAAGGTCCTGCAACTGAGACTTGAGCTCTCGCAGCTCAAGCGGTGCCATCCTGTATGGTGCGGTGGAGATGGGGCTGGTCCCTGGTACTAGTGAGATCTCAAACTCGATCCCACGCTCGGGCGGTAGTCCTGGTAACTCGTCTGGAAACACGTAGGGGTACTCTCTGACCACCGGGATGCTCTGGAAGTCTGCCACGGGGCTGTGCTCTGCCACCACACAAGCTAAGAAGCCCTCACACCCCTGGCTCAAAAGTCTCGCCGCCCGAAGTGCCGAAATGCACCTGAAACCTCCGTCCACTGGCTGCCCGTGAAACTCGAAGGAAGGCAACTCCGGAATGGAGAAGACAATCTTCCTCTCAAAGCAGTCTACCAATGCGTGGTAAGCGGACAGCCAATCCATCCCCAGGATCACCCCAAAGTCCTCCATCTGTATCATAATCAGGTCAGCTGGCAGGCTGTGTCCCCCGATGCTGACCCCGCAACCCGTGTACACCTCCTCAGCTACAAACAGCTGACCACTCGGACCTCTGATTACGAACGGGTTCTCTAACAATGTATAATCCTGGTCCAAACTAACTGCGAAACTGTCTGCGACAAACGAGTGCGTAGCGCCGGGATCGAAAAGCGTGTAAACGAGTCTGCCAGAAACTGAAACCATACCTGCTACCACGGATCCCGAAGCTCTGGCGTCCCTGTGTGTTAGGGCGTTGATACGCCCCTCAGCTCTAGGTGCGGACGAAGCAGCCACACTCTGCGTCGGACGGGTAGGTGCCGGCCGGTACCCTCCTCGCGACTGCGGTCCTCCTCCTCGCGCCTGGAAACCGCGGCCTCCTGCGCGCCCTCCAGTGCTCTGCGCGGGAAGTATCTGCTGACCTCCTGCCCTAGATGGGCAGTCCCTCCTGACGTGGCCCGGCTGGCCACACTGGTAGCAGAGGGGAACCCGACTCCCGCCCTCAGTGAGTTCCTGCTGTCGGCTAGGCGGGGGTCCGGTGCTGGCGACTGGCCCCTGTCGAGGGCCCCCAAAGGCCACTGATGGCCCTGCACAACGTGACGGCTCTCCTGCGGACGCCACGTGTCTCCGTTCTCGCCGGCCCTGTGAGAAGTCTGGCTGAAAGGGCCTCTTCCGCCCGCCGTCGGTCTCTCGCGCGGACGGGTTGGTCTCCTCGTAAGTCATGGCTGCCTCCACCACTCTCGAAAACGTCGGCAGCTTCAGGGGTTTGACATACCCCCGGATCGCAGGCCGGAGCCCCTCGGTGAACCTCCAAAGGCGCTCCTCCTCAGTGGCTACCGCTGTCGCTGCAAAGCGGGACAGCTCCAGGAAACGCGTGCGGTACTCGCTCACGGTCATCGTCCCTTGGCGGAGAGTGTGGAACTCCCGCCTCCTCTGGTCCTGCCACGTCTGGGGAAAGTAGTGCTCGCAGAAGAGGGTGACGAACTGGTCCCACGTCGGCTCGTCCCTCTCCTGTCCCCGGACCGCCCTCCACCACCGGTGTGCCGCACTCTCCAGCTGGTACGTGGCAAAGGCCACGCGGCACTCCACCGGGGGGCGAAGGGTGTCGAAGATCTTCTCCAGCTGCTCAAGCCAGTCCTCTGCCTCGGTCGGGTCCTCATCCCCCTTGAAGGAGGGGGGCTTCAGCTTCCGGAACTGTCCGAAAAGCTCGAAGTGGTGCTGTAGGGGAGGTGCTGGTGCACCTCCAGGCGAAGGTGTCTCGTGTACAGAAGTGTCGGAGGAAGGTGGGGGCGGCAGGGGCCCATCCCCTCCCTCGTGTCCAGCGCCGCGTCCGTCGCGTGGCCACACAGAGGACTCCCCCTCTGCAACCCCAGGAGGAGGTGCTCGGGGCGGTGGGTGGAGCTCCTCTCGTACAATATCCCGTATCAGTCTGGCGAGGTCCTGGGCCTGGATGCCAGGGAGTGGTGGCTGGTCCACCGAGACATCAACGACAGCACGTCCACCTCGCCGACCTCGCCCTCGGCCGCGCCCGCGGCCAGTCTCGCCAGTCCCACGACGAGGCATCTCCTGCAAGGAGACGCGAAACAAAACGGAAACGTCAAAACAGACGGTACCTAACAACACTTCTAAGAGCTCAAGTCAAGAGATATGTTGTGGTGGCAACTCTAGCTATAAACATGTGAATTGGTTATTTTCCAGTCAGTTGATTCACTTCTCGGGACGACCTTGCTCTGATACCATCTTGTAACGACCCGGTTCCCGAGTCCCTACGAGACACGAGAACCGGACCGACTCGACTAATCCCAAGACCCAGTCGTCCAACGAGGAAGTAACCAAAAGACAGTAAAATAAACCACATTCAGCATGAATATAACTAACAGTAAGAAAGTACAGCAGTAAGGAAAGAAACTACTACAGTAGGCACCACCACAACAGTAAAACAACATTTATCACATAACAAAAACTGCAGGTAAAGAAGGTACAGCGGAAACAAAACTACTCACTAGAACAGAAACAAAAGAAGGTACAAAGCTGTGGCAACTCTACTGGACCCTACTCGGCCCAGCGTCCTCTGCAGCCGCCGACCCTGGCTGCTTAACACCTGGTCCTGAAAAAGGTAACGAGTGTAACACGTCAGCAAAACGCTGAGTAGAGTGGCAAACTAACTAAAGGCAACAGTAGAGTGTACAGTAGCTGTTATGTTCTATTACTTCCTTTATTTACATCTTTCAATTTTTCTCACTATTTCATTTACTTCTCAGATCCTTTACTTGATCTCGAATGTCCTCGTGGGACGATCTTGATTGCAGTCTTTTCCAACAGTAGAGGTAGCACGTGGTGCTCTCCTGGCCGGGAGAGTCCCCCGTGGTGATCCTACCCTCAGTCAACCACCCCAAGGTCACTGACAGACGTAACGGTGACTACGGCACGCGCGATAAACGCACAGGTAGCTAGCCCGTACTGGCACGCGGTCAGTCGTTTCCGTTAACGGGTGCGCCCAAAGCACAGCACGGAACCAGGGCAGATCCCTCTCAGTAACAGGGGTCCAACCCCTCCACAGTAACCAAACCGGGGCCTTGCCCCTCCACAGTCCGCGCACCCTCGCCTGACTACCCTGGTTTGCCCTAGTGGGCCTAACAAGTCGGTGAAGGAGGCTAGCAGAACCCCGGGGCCCGTGGGGTAGCTAGTACTCTCCTAACACTACTAGCTCTCCTCGGTACTACGTACACGAGGGCCAACAAGTCGGTACAGAGCGGCCAATCCTAACCCCGGGTCCCTGGGGCGGCTGGCCCCACTCTGCACTAAAACAGGTACAGGTACTTCCCTTGGTACTGCGTACCCAAGAGACAGTACAAACTACATCTCAGTTCCATTCCTTTTCTTTCTAGGAGTTCCACTCCTATTTCCCCGTAGGGTTCCAGCTCTTTATCTCAGAACATCATATGTTTCACTTTCCAGATTCTCGTTCTCACATTCCATGATCTCAACATGATTCTTTATGCATAACATGCAGCTGTTAATTAAATCTACAGGCAGCTTTATATATTCCTTTCCATTTTTTTCCAAGACTGCAGTAATGTACATTCCACTAGTTTTTCCATCCTAGGATTCATGCCATATCCTAGGATCTATCATACAATCTAGTTTTCCGGCCCTAGGATTCATGCAACACCTAGGAGCTATCATTCCATATATTTCTCATTCCTAGGATTCATGCAATGCCCTAGGTTCTAGTTATGGTTCCATACTTTAACAGATTTTATTAATACTTAAAACCACTCTACCAGGTACAACGGGAGTAATGGGGGCGTGGTCGGGAATCCCGCGCGCCTCCGCGACTCTCAAGACGGCAACCGAACGAGGTCCTATCACAAGGATCAAACACAAGGAGTGTCTCAAAACAGTGTATAGCTACTGTAGACGGGTAGAGGAATAAATTCTGAAACGAACGCAACTCGAATCGCGGAAAACGGAGCCCAAACGGGTTGAGAAAGACAATACTGTGCAAAATCAGACGTCTGGAACTCCTTCCAGACGTCTTAAACGGTGGATCAGAGAATTACCTGTTCGGCTTGGTTCCCCGGACGTCCAGAAGTCTGTGGGGACGTCTCTCCTAGATCCCAGACGTCCGATGGTCTCTCCGGACGTCTGGAGGTCACTCCAGCCGTCTGGTACAACTTCCAGACGTCGGATTCGCAAAGGATGATGAATCCGAACACCTGCGCACAGCCAACCCTCCTCCCTCAGTACGGTCAGTCGACAAAAAGAAGGAGAAAGCGGAACTCACCTTTCAGACGTCTGTATGATCTCACAGACGTCGACCTTGCCGTCTGGATATCAGTCCAGACGTCTGATTCTGGAGATTTTTCCAGAATCAGAACCTTGCTCAGCCTCCGCTCGCGACGCCGCCCGCGTCGCACCTCGCGCGTCCGCTGCTCCGCCCGCAGCAGGTCCCTCTCCGCGACGCTCTGCACCCCCTGCGCCCTCCGCCGGCCGGCCAAGCCGCTCCCGGCGAGCTCGCCCTCACGGCAGAGCCCCGCCCTCGCACGCCGCAGCTCCTCCGCGCCTACTGCGGCCGCCGCTGCCGCTGTGCCCTCGCGTCCGCTCGCTCTCGCGCACAGGCAGGAGAGAAGGAGGAAGATGGTGGAGACGGGAGGGGAGGCGCGCCCCCTCCCCTTTTAACGCCGCGCGGAGAGGAGGGAGAGACGGTCGCAGTCGCCTGCAGCCGCAGAGAAGATGCGGGATCGCAGGTCTGCGTGCACAGGCGCGTAGACAAATATCCCGTGCGAGCATAACTGTTCGCCAGACGTCTGTAAACTATCCCGGACGTCTGGTCAGACGTCCGGATGTGATCCCAGACGTCTTTACAGACGTCTGGGCCACCTCCCAGACGTCTTAAAAGACGTCTGGGGCACGCGCTCATTACATAGATGGACTTGGAGCTTTGAAAATGGAGAAGTAGAAGACCAGGATGGAGGTAATAACAGAATTCAATAAATGAGCCTTCCTCCCTTGGACAGAAACCAATTGTTCCAACTTTCTAACTTAATAAAATTTTATCAAATAAAACATTCCAATCACTCTTCTTCAACTTAGAGCATCTCATAGGCAGCCCCAAGTATTTAATTGGAAGTGTAGTTCTTGGAATGCCCAAGATAGAAGATAATGTTGCTTGCTCCTGATCACTAAGTCCAAAACAGACCAAGGAATAGTTTTCCCGTTCAATTTCATACTTGAAATGTCTCTGAAGACCTTAACCATATTCCATAAAGCTTGAGCTTCAAGTTCTCCCCCTTCTACAAAGAAAATAGTATCATTGGCATATTAAAGTACTTGAGCCATGGCCCTCCTATTGGAGATGGAATAGCCTCTAATTATACCAACCTCTGATAACCTACAAGCATATCTAGCTAGAGTGTCAACCGCAAGGTTAAACAACAATGGAGCAAGTAGGCACCCTTGTCTAACATCGCATTGTGGTTGTATCCATGCCCCGCAGGGCTTACCATTAATCAAGAGAGTAAAGGAAGTAGTGGTGATGCAAAACTTCATCCACAGAATCCATATAGGTGGGAAGCCTCTTATGAATACCTCCCGCAAGTAAGGCCATGAAATAAAATCATAAGCCTTTCACAATTTCACTTTCCACATAAAGGCCTTGCATTTCCTCTTGTGCCATCCACTCACCATCTCCTGAGCCATGATGATATATTCTTGTAGAGATCTATTAGGAGGAAATGCTGATTGAACAGGAAGAATTTGATCTTGTAAGACACCTCGCAGCGTGTTCGCTAAGACTTTGCTCACCACCAAATAGATGGAATTCAAGAGTGCAATAGGTCTTAACTCAAAAAATCTATCCGCATCTTGTTTCTTTGGTAGAAGGAAAAGATATGATTGGTTTATCTTATCAAAAGCATAGTTGCCTCTCTCAAATTCCCTAATGACCTCCATCACCTCCCTACCAAGCAAATTCCACAGTTCTTTGTAGAAAAAGACTTGGACACCATCAAGACATGGTGATCCTTCATTATTCAATTCATTAATAGCGTCCATAACTTCTTTTTTAGATATGGCTGTGGTCAATTCGTTGGCTTGCTCTTCGAAAATTTGAGAAACACTTGCTGCCATTCTCCAGTGTCCCTTGTCTGCTACCCGTGAAGAATTCTTGAAGTGTTTGATGGCTTTAGACCTAATCTCCTGCAAGGAAGTAATTCTCTGATCACCCTTGACAATAGAGGATATCAAGTTCAGTCTTCTGCATGAGCTAGCTACAAGGTGGATATATTTTTCGTTGGTATCCCCCTCTTTAAGCCAGAGTTGCCTTGAACGTTCTTGCCAATCCATTTCATACTTCAAATCCTCCTCCGTAACCACCTCTTGCCAACCTCTCCTCATTTCCAGTTCTTGGTCAGATAAAGGAGATATAGACACCTTTGCATTTAAACTTTGAATTTCCAATAACTCTTCATGGCACCTTTGCTCTCGCAATGCAGATACAACTGCCTCATATTCCTTAAGCATGGTGCACATAGAAGACAACTTTGACGCCAGCCAGATTGTAGCGGACCCTTCTACCGGTTTAGCCCTCCACCATGCTTCAAACATTTCACGAAAACCTTGTTCTCTCAGCCATGATCTTCTATACTTGAAGTATGAGCCAGTATGTTTATGCTCACCACTATCCCAGACCAAGGGCATATGATTCGATAGGCAGCACTCTAAACTATATACAGATGATAGTTGAAATTTGTCCAAGAGACCAACATTCCCAAAGAATCTATCTAGCATAGACATCAGGCCATTTCCATTTGTCCATATGTAGTCTACTCTTGAGGAGGGCAACTCATTCAGGCCCAAGTATTGTACTTGATAAGTCGATTTTCGCTTTTGAATTATGCTATTAAGATGATTTGTCATTGTAGGATCAAAGTGGTGGAAAACCACTTAACAAAATAATTAAAATTAAAATTAAACCACTCACAGGAGAGTTGTTCGTGTACACAAGGAGGCAATGACTTAGTTAAACTCGCAATTAGGTCACAATCAAGTTCGCTAAACTATTCGCTAGATCAAATAATGCCTGTGCAGCTCTAAAAGTAAACCTTAAATTTATGGAGAAGTCAAGGGGTGTTAATGTAATTTTTACACCAGAAAATTATCCATGTGCAAGAGTACGCCATGTACTATTCACTTGCATGCATACGAAAATGTCATTCAAAATTAAATTCAATGCACACAGAGACGAATAACATGGTTTAACAATTCTCTAGAAGCACGAGCATGAAGGCATAAATTCACCATAATAAAATAATGATAAATCAAAATCCATTTTCGTGGCAATGACATGAAATGTAATTATTAATAGAGGATGAAACAGGGTATTAGCTTCGGGTGGAGCTTGTGCACGGATGAAGGAGAGATGGACGGCGAGTTGGCAACCAGTGGTAGCCCTCCTCAATCCGCACCTGACAGTGGTGGCAGCTCGATGGATGGTGGTCTGAGCCGGCTTGCCAGAGGAAAGAAGTGGTGGCTGTGGAGGTTGCTGCTGCTGGCTGTGTGTGCTGTAGGCACGAGGAGGGGTAGTGCGCAGGCACTGCAGGCACTGTAGGCGTGCACAGGGTGTGGGCGCATCGAGGGGCAGTGCTCTGCGGGCCGCACAGGCACGCGTGAGGGGGTCTGTTGGTGCCGGCTACAGGTGCTGCAGGGCGGCGCTGGAGAGAGGGTGCTGGGGCGTGGTGAAGGCAAGGAGGCGTGGGTGTGCTGGTTGAGCTGAGGGCGCACGGTGGGTGGGTACGCTTGGCACGGTTGAGGTGCGGGCAAGAGAAGTTGCAGGGACTCTTGGCGGTGTGGGCTGTCACCCCACACACCCATGGTGGTGGAGTCGCACTGCCGCGGTGGGTGGCCAGTGGTATGGAATGGATGAGAAGAAAGGTTCTCTACACACAGTGAGGAACAAAGCGGTGGTGGCCTCCCTTTGAACGACAGCCCTTCCTTCTCTTTTGTAGCCACAGCTACAAAGATTTGAAATTCAAAAGCCACCGTAGAATCAATGCTGATGTGTAGGAGGAGGAGGTTGAAAAAGAGGAGTTACCTAGAAAGTAGAAAAAGAAGAAAAAGAATAAAATAGTTATTGTTATTTATACATAACTCCTTAACTTCGATGTTAATTAAAATAGTGCACAAAATTATTTAACTAATTAAATGTATGCAACCCTAAGTTAATTCTAAATGCATGAATTATGCATTTAAGCTAAAAGTATGGATTAATTTATTTGCATCCTAATGTAGGCTATCCAAATGTTAAAATTAACTTAATGTCTAGACACTTAAATACTTAAATAGCCCACAAATATGGGCTAATCAGTACCGTCAATTGAAAACCAAGAGATGCACTGTCCGCCATGCCACTTGGTCTGTCCATCTCTTTCAAAACACAGTTGAAATCACCACCCACTAGCCATGGAGTCCCATGTGTGTGGACTGCTATTTCAGAAAGATCCTCCCACAACTCATGCTTAACAGAAGCAACACAAGGACCATAGACTCCAATACTAAAGCATTCTACCTCCTCTGAACCCTCTTGCACTTACATGTTATCATATGCTTAGATTTATGGATCTCTTGTAGACATGCTTTTCTCCACTAGAAAGCAATACGCCCAAATCTCCCCTGTGAATTAAGCACCAAACATTCTGCATTTTCTAACAACATCAACTCATTCCATATCTTATTATCCTCCCTCTCAATATGAGTTTCTTGAATAACTGCACAATCAATCTCCCACTCCCTCAAATATCTCAATAATGAGGCCCTCCGAACTTTATCACATAGACCATGCACATTACAAGAGAGAGTTCTCATCTCCCTTCTTGAGCTCCCCCATTTTTAGAGTTATGAATTTTTCCATCTTTAAGAATAGTTGCAATAGCATTTTCGTCCACCTTCACAGAGTTTACAAGCCTCCTCTGCCTAAGTTTTTTTAGGGATCTCCCTATCCCAGATTTGGATGATGAGCCTACTCCAAATTTCAGCCCTTCCACAACCTAAAAATTATATTGAAGCTTCATGGAATTTGTAGGAATTTCCTAAAGCACCCTCAGAGCTAATTCCTCCACAACCACAGGTTGATCATTTTGTAAATCCTCCATCACAAAATGATTTAGGTGCCTCAACTAGAGGATAACGGCCCAGCTGCTGCAAATCTGCATCTTCACCCACAACTTCAGCATAGGTTTTCCTATCTTAGTGATCCTGCACAACTGTATCTCTACACGCAAAATTCAGTTGCAGAAGCCACTAACTACCTCTACACCGGAGGATAGTTCTCTCAGGATACATCCCCCCTTAAATACATCCACCATCACATCTAGAACATGACCATCCCCTTCCCTCAAGCCAACCTCCACATCTTCATCCAACATTGCAAAGCCTACTATCATGGAAGCAACCACCTCCATTGATGTCAGATGGAGTGGTTGACCATTAATTCCCAGCTTCCTTGACCAAGAACCTACCCTCTAAAGCAGCCGTTCTGGCAAGGACCCATCAAAGGGCGATACCACTCTCCATAACACCGTCAAACTCTAAAAGCCGCTCGATTGAAAATGCAGGCATTCAACATCGATCATTCCCAAACCAAAAACCCAGAAATGTGTAAGGGACAAAGTAGCAATCTTCCAACCTTCTGTCGATGGAGATAGAGAGCTTACCAATCGATGAAGCTTTTCCATGGAGGGACTGTCGGTCATCCCCTCTCCAATCAAGGCTCCTCTTAACACCAGTTTAGCAACCCTAATATCCTTGGTCATAGGAACTTCTACATCAACCGTATGACCTACATAAGTGGGTGGTGGCGACGGTGGTCATGATGGACCTTCATTGTTCATCCTTCTGGTGTGCATGAATTCCCTACCTCCTGATTGCCCTCTACTCATCATGTACAAATCTTGTTTATGACCATGTCTTCCATAGGCCAGGCAAACAAGAGGAGATCAACATACCGCCACCATATGCCCTCTCCTTCAACAACAAAGGCATAAGATCTCCCTGTTATCCCTAGGCCAATCCTCCTTCGCACGACCCCTCTAGTATCAAAGACCCCCTTCTGCTCTTTTCTTCTCTAAGCCCTAGATCTCCACGTAGTCCAACCCTCATCGCCAGAGGTCCTCCCTCCCGTCGCCATCTTTTTTTAGAATAGGTTTTAGAAGAGCAATATCAAGACTATGGATTCGGATGATCACTTGTGCCTAGATGAATTGATTGCAATATCTAGATTTCACACTACTGATCATTTGGAGACACACCCTATCGGAAGCAAAACTATTTTCACTTTTGTATC
Source organism: Thalassia testudinum (assembly GCA_037157565.1). Classification (NCBI taxonomy): domain Eukaryota; kingdom Viridiplantae; phylum Streptophyta; class Magnoliopsida; order Alismatales; family Hydrocharitaceae; genus Thalassia; species Thalassia testudinum. The sequence continues at coordinate 17,891,390 of JAZHRO010000063.1, forward strand.
ATCTGATTCACACCTTTCTCTTCCCACTTATCAGGTGATGAGGAGAACCCTACACTCTCTACTCCTGACTCAAATTTGCAATTATTGGGGGAAATTTCTGATGATTCACCTAAGTGGAAATGGCATCTGAATCGGGGAATTATGAGGAATTTGATGTGAATGATGGGGAGAAAGGGATTGAAGTGCTAAGCAAAGTAAATTTGGGTGTAACTTATAATCACTACAAAAAATTTGAGATTAGTGGCAAAAAAAACTTGTCACTAAAGTCTTCTTATTTATCGCTAATTGTATCTAGCAGCTTTGAAAAAGTGCACTTATTTTCTGCCTTCTTTGGCATTACTAAAAGGTTAGTGACAATTATATAATTGTCGCTAAATGATGATTTTAGTGGCAGTTTAATGGCCACTATAATTGCCACTAATGAGTTGCTTTAGTGGCATTACATTTTGCCATCAAATTATCACTATAGAGGTTTATTAGTGCCAAGTACATATGCCACTTTTGTTCCACTACAAGCTTGATACAGTGATGCTTATCATTACCTTTTACTAATCATTGCAACTTAGTATTAGCATCAAATCTATTGGTTGGTTTTCTATATCAGCACCAATTATCCATTGTTATTTACAATTATTCTTAAAATAGCAAGGGCCACAACAAATATATCTTTATTGCATGAAATAACTTTACACATAGTTCCCTTCAGACGGGGTACACAAAGAATATTCAAATAAAATAAAATCAATAAAACTACATATACACTTTAATATCAGTGTATATACACATGGACTAGTATGCACATGACGAGCATCTTCTATTCCTTGCTTCAAGATATGGATAGCTTTTGCTTCCTTCCATTAATCTTTGAAACCCCATCTCCAACAACTAGTGCTAAGCCACCTATCCTTGCCATACAAAACTGCTTCTACCAAGCACCTTTAGTAGCTAGTCCCCCGATTCCTTTTCCTTTGGCTCCCTAACTGAATGTTATCATAATACCTATTCATCAAAACACTCAAGGTAAGATTAATTTAAGGCTATTGATCTAAGCTAAGGACTAAGCTATTATGAATATGAATTAAACTACTATAAAGTGACTCAACTATCTATCAAATCGTTCACAATTGGAGAAGTCCAACTAGGTTTGAATAGATAAGACTATCTCAAATAGATATCACTATCTCATTAGAACCATACTAGCACCTCTAATCAAGTCATAGAACTAAGAACACACCTTGACAAAAGGCAACAAGCATTCAAACCACAATAAGATGTGATTAAGATCAATATCATTGCTTTCAAAATTGTTTAAATCTAAACACTTTCCTCGTGGTTTCATCTTTATGCATCAATTCTTGTTTCCTAGTTGAGAGTATGCCTATCCAACAGTAGCCTTCTCAATTTCCACCTAGGAAAATTTCGTAATAGCTTCATTTCCATGAAAGCTCCTTCCATTGTGATGGGGCCATAATAGCTTCATTTCCATAGAATCGTTGCCTATATTGCAGATAATTATGAAAAAGTTTTCATTAGGGAAAATTATGAGGTGGGGATGCAACTTGAGACCAATAGCTATAATGTTCTACACATATAATCAAGCTCAAATTTAGACTACGTAGGTTAAGCATAATATACTAAAGAACCGAAAATATTATTAGCAAGAAAATTTTTATTACAAATTCAAATTACAAATGTATAGTTGGTGCATGTGGAGGTGTCACACGCATCTGATGGTAGGTAGGTGAGGAGGTAAGGGCTGAATTTTTTCCTAAATAGCATGCGTAATAATATGATGAATATCAGATAAGTGTAAAGTACAATCTTCTTACAAGGATGTATTCATGACATGGTACCTATAGGATTATCTATGTTGGAACCATGAAACATACCTATGTAAATAAAATCTTTGACACATCAAAAAGACCTTTCTGAGGAAAGACAACCCCACACCTTTGGAAGCATACAAGCTTCTCGATCTCGTAATTAGATCCACATCACAAAATTTTCTTGCCACATGAAATCCGTAGCCCTAGTCTTATGTAAAACTAAAATATCATTATCATAAAAAGCTTATAAATAAAAAACTCCTAGAAACTAAAACAAGTAGCAAACTCCTAACAAGTTTCAAAAGTTCCTAAAAAAGCATATATTTTTTAAGGTTGGAGATGAACGGGATTACGAATCAGTAGCACAATTATAATTGATGGTTACTATATGCACATCCATTTTATTATTTGAATATAGATTTAACACTTGTAGGTACAAAAGTTATGTTATTAGATACTTAAAGAAGGATATGGGATGCATATGAATATCTATGCAAATTTTCAAAGATAATTATAGCAATACATGTTAAACAAGTTATAAATTAGATAATTAAAATTCACTTTGATGCATAGAACCTATATAAAAAATGTCTATTTAAACATGAAATGCTGCTACATATGAGATGTAAAGATATCTACACTATAGTACTTTTGTGCATCCAATCCGTTTCTGTAAACCAATGCATTTAACCATCTGCAATTTAATATTCAAATGCATAACATAGCAGTTGGATATGGAATACACCCCTAATTGTGATGCTCTAAGTGCCAAGTGCACCAAACAGAGAAAAAAGATATGTTCATGACCATGTCAAGATTTAACATAACTAGATTACACTAGCAAGGAAGCCACAATTACTGGGATGGAGTGATTGAGAAAGAAGAATAGAACGATTAGTGAATAAAATTGTAAGTGAGGACAAAAAACACTATTAACATATTTCATTAAGTTAGTCGATTGTTTTAACGTGAAGAGAAGTTCACAAAGGCAATCTATAATTCCAAATATTTAAATGCTGCATGCATGAAATAATCACAAAAGAGAAAGGTTGTAATTATCAAATCTAGAGAGATAACAAGTCACAAATGTTCCTACTTATGAGATTCAAACTTACTTTACTATAAGTTTCACTTTTTCGAGGTATGTTGCCTTCACTTTTGTACCTCTTGTCACTGTTACACATAACTATAAAGAAGTTGAAATTTAACAGGATCTAATTACCTTTCATACATCTATTTTACAATGTGATGAAGGTGTTGACTTGCTACTTCAAGACGACACAAGAAGATCAATTAAATAAACAAACTCAAACCTTGCATGACTCTAAGGGGTCACTTGGATCTAGGAATAAAATAAATTTAGCCCTTGTTTGGCAAGACTTATCTTGGTACAGTTAAACCTAAAATAAGGTCCATTACTCTAGGTTAACATTATTTCACCTATAGGCTGGAATAAAGCTAACCCTCATGTTTGTTCCTTGATATGACGTTCACCATATTTCTTTTACTTTCTGATTGTACATAAATTACAATCAACCATACCATAATATCTTTTCTTTAGACACAATGCCGACTAAAATATATTCCGTGAATTAACACCTACTTCAACCTAAATGGAGTAAGCTATTTACCCCTCGGTTATTCCCCATAACTCAGTTATCCCACATTTTTCTATTCCTCTAACCAATGGCCCCTAAGGATAATAAGTTCAGGTTAACTATTTCAAATGAAGGATGTATTGTATTATTTGATGGAGCTCCCTTCCTATTGATTGCATCATTTTTTACTTATATTTAAATTAAAAGATTAAATGGATCCGTGAAAAGTTGTGAGTTCAAAATGGTTATTTACCATAGGACATGCATATTAGCTAGCTCTTCCATACTAATTCATTTTTCTCTATCTAGTCCATCAAAGGGAATTCATCCTCCCACATTCTAGATCCCAACACTGATTATGCACAAATAGCAAACAACAAATAGTTTCAAAATAGATATCTAGTTGATTTGCTCATTAGAAATTTCACTCCCTAAAGCATCCCATATGAATAAAAATAATAACCATAAGCAGTAAATATGGAAATACAAGAAAGGACACATACCCAAGAAATTTCCTAATTGTTCCCACATTGTCGATCCCAACACTAATTATGCAAAAATAACAAATAGTAGTTAGTTCCTAAACTGATATCTAGTTGATTTACTTAATAAGAATCACTCCATAAAGCATCCCATATGAATAAAAACAATAACCATAAGCAGCAAATGTGGAAATACAAGAAAGGGCACATACCAAAGAAATTTCATATTTGTCTATTGTGCAAAAAGTGTTTCTAGCTTTTGGCTCCTGAATTGGATGTCAACATTCTTTGAGGTACTGACTGCAAGTTATTAAAGGCAAACGAAGATGAATAAACTATAGACAAGTTTCAAATTGACCTTGAGTTTTCATACAATAAATAAAAAATAAATACCATGTTTGTCTTTTAGGCTTTGTCAAATGTCATAAACAAAAGCTACTACATAAAGTAGTAGTAAGGCTCTTATGGTGTTCCCTTAAGAAAAATAAAGATAAAGAAAGGAGATATGCACACTGCATTAGCATCCAAACCTATGAGGATGGCAGCTAGTGTCAACTAATCATTTTTAGAATAAAAAAAATAATCAATATGGTTCAATTACTAACATGATTGGTACATACATGTGCCTATGCACATAAATGTACACAAAACAATGATTGGGAACATAGAGTAACCATGAAAGCATTTAATTACATGTATTTCAAGAGTACGAAAGAGCTCTGAAACTTCTAATCTCTACAATCACTTAGTGAATTAATGGTTAGATTCCTCACCAACTTTCCAACTTTGATAGGAACTTAATAACAAAGTCTTTGCTTTACTGCAATGATTGCTTTCCATTGTTCAGCTTCTTTCTCTGACAACTTCCCACATCTCAGCATGTTGCATCCCCTCGACATCAAACAATAAATAATGATCAATTCAATGTCATGCTTACTCCACCAAAATGCTAGACTCTCCACCAACACTTGTTGTGATTTAGATACTTTTTTATAATGCATTTTCTCTAGAAAATTATGCTTCTTTTGTTTCAATTACTCAGCAACTATCATGTTTAAATAAAGGTAGAAATAGATCCAAGATCCAATCTATACACCTTCATACTTATCCTCATCCCCAAACTTGTCCTCCTTGTCTGGGTTGAACTCCTTCTAGTCCTCCCCATAGGCCATATCCACCTGACAAACTCTCCCTGCATAATTCTCTTAAAATTATGTCATCAAACACATTCCTCGTACACTCTCTAGCGAGAGACACAGAGATATAGATCAGAGGCAGGAAAAACAACACTTGCAACTTTCAAGATGTAAAATCTAGAGGCAAGGGTTGGGATTGACTTGGATCCAACTAAAACCATGGATGTCGACCAACTAAAGGCAATGGGTGCTCAGATGCAAAGAGCAATTGGCCCCAAAAAGTCAAACCAACAACTCTCGAGTCTCTCGAGTTTGGCAAAGGCCATAAACAAGCCATTGCAACTAGGTAGGACCTATTCCGAAGGTTGCTATAGGCCTTGAGCACCTGCAGTCAAAGGCGGAGGAAAGGTAAGTGGACTTGATTTGGAGGGAGAGGATGGATCTAGTATTGGGGGCAAGGTTTTTGAGGTCGAGAACCTTACGGGTAAGGTCAAGGTAGTGGGAGAGATCAAATGTGGCGTCGAGGAGAGTATCGTAGGCACAACACTTGGTGAGGTCGAGGAGGCAGACCTTGAAGCAGACACGGTTGTTGAGGGAGTAGGTAGAGAAGATGGAGGAGTGGAGATGTTGGCATCAAAGAAGGTTGGAAAGGGATAAGGGTGGTCTAAGGTTAGTTGTGGCGATAAAAGAATAGGGTGAGGGGAGATTGACAAGCAGTATTCATGCATGTGGAATGTACAAGGGTGGGTGAATGCTCGCATCAGCGGATGTAATAATCTGACCAAGGAGAAATTAGCTTAGAGTAATGTGAACATAGCAATGTTTTCATTTGCTGGGGTTAAATGTATTTAAGGATTTTTTTTTAAAGAGGTAGAACTTTTCAAAGATGTGTTAATGTCATATGTAAATTATAAAGATCCTGTAATGATTACTATAAGGGATAGTTACTCTAAATATCTTAGATAAGTATGTTATTAAAAAAATGTTGAAAATGAAATAGTTGTCTCATTTAATTTACACCAATTTGTCTTTCGAAAAAATATGATAGTGGCATAAGTAGAAATTGCAAATAAATCAAAGACTATAGTAGAAAATATATTTGCCAATAATGCTAATTGTCACTTGAAAGAAATATTATAGTGACATAAATAACAATTGCCACTAAATCAAAATCAATAGCAGCAAATATAATTTGCCACAATTGATAATTGTCGCTTGACAAAATATTATAGTGGCAAATACAAAAAATTTGCCACTAAATCTAATGAATTGGTGGCAAATACATTATGTGCCACTATCTAATTCGCCACAAAAGGTCACTTTTTTTGTAGTGAATCCAAGTCAATCTAATGGATGTCGACTCAGAAACTGAGACAAGTTCTAATGAGTATGAAGCCATGTTTGACGATGAAGAGATAATCTCCGATGAGGATTTCAATGACTTTTACACAGAACTTTGAATCTCACAAACTTCACATTTATCCTCATATGACTTGGGGCCCAGAGGAAGTAAGATTTTTGATGTCAATCATCATTTTGAAGACCCTTATGATCCAGACTCTAAAGCTGACTTCCACCTCATTCATAATATCAATCCTTTTCCTCAGTAACTACTCATTGGAGTATGGAATTAGATTAATGAGAAGGGTTTGCATCACGAACCTCATTATCCCATACTATTCGCCCTTATTCCACATTCTACACTAGAAAAGCTTTTTGGAGTAGGGATGCACCATCAGTTGGTTCGCATTTATGGACCACTAATTCTTGTAGCATATGAGCACATCTTCATACTGATCTTGACCCTCTCTTCAACAATCACTGATCCATCTGATTGTGTTTTCACCTAGCTAGAGGTGTTAAACTCAACATTTATAAATTGCATTTTCTTTCCATTTAGATATAACATTTTTATTACCGCATCAATGGTGTGGCATCAAACAGAACAGAAAAGATTCAGAAGCTATTCCAGGTAATTTCTATCCTTATTACTCCCTATCTTAAATTTATTTTTGTTATATTTAAGCATGAGGACATGCAAGAAAGTAGGCATGGGGGGGAGGTAGTATAGGTACAATGAGAATAAAATTTCTGCCAACACCTAAAAAGAACTTTAAACATCATGTTAATTGCACTTTAAGGTCCGTAATTTAAGAACTACTGACTCCACCCCCAATGTTCTCATTGGAGCTAGAAATTGTCTGCAATAGCTACTTCCGACTCATCCACTCATCTTTCTATTCGTAACTCTTTGACCAAGCTAAATATTGAAGTGCAAATATGAAAGGTTATTTATACATAGCATTTATACATATTGCATTCATGCATTCATTTTTATCAAGGAGGTTTTATTGAGGATTTTTCTTCTTGAATTAATCCTTAAATTAGAATCCAGTACAACTATTACACTTGCACGTAGATTTTGCAATGGATCCATTGTGAAGACCAATAGACATCTTTACTCTGTCGAGGAGAAGCAATGCTTCTTATCCTGAGCCCTTGGATAGTTATTAGGGAGTCAAAGAAGTTTTATTCCATTAAGATCCACCAAACATTTATGATGTTAGAGTAGAGTGTCTACTGGTGCTCTAAGTCTAGTCCAAGGACTCTTGAGTTCTAGATAATTGGATAGTGATACTCAGAGTTAGGCATATCTTTTGCTCTAAATTCTTTCATACAAATACCGTGAATTCTTGAGAGCCACAAAATAAGCCAAATACGCAGAGATCGGGTTCTTATAAAACTATGACTATGGTGGATGGTTAAGACCATCCTTTATGCAATCTTTGGTTGAAGTGGTATTAGTATCAAAGGTCAGAAAGTACATCATCCTATGCATCCTTTTGAATTGCCAAGAGTAGGCATTGCCACCAAATAAGCCACACATTACCCTCTTGAACATCGGTATTCCCCAATAATGCCTCTTCAATAAAACTTTTATGTTGTGTGTGTTGTGCTAATAGACATGAGAAAAAAATGAAAAATATATATATAAAGAGAAAAATAGAAAAAGAAAAAAGGAAAAAAAATAGAGAAAAAAAGTGTTTGAGTTCATAGTTGTGTGTTTATATGTTGATTTCATTTTTGAGTCAATTACATTGTGGTAAGAAAACACCCCTTTGCGATCAACCAAATATGACTCATACCTACCTTTCCAGTATTTTTGACCACCCGAATACTGGTTGAGGAATTCTGACTTAGTTATAAGGTTAGCAGAACTTTAATTAAAGTGTTAATGCCATAAGGCTGCCAAATATTAAGTGCATTTATAAAAGTTGGTGAGATTGTGGGTTCAAAAAGAGAAAGAAAAAGAAAAGAAAAAAAGAGAAAGAAAAAGAGAGTGTGAGTACAAAGGAACACTAAGAGAGCATAGTTTTTAGCCTCTCTTTCGGTTGATTTGTTTGATAGTCTAGAAATCTGGAGTTTGTGTACTAGGCTACATGTAGCACCAAATGTGTACGAGCCACCTAATACAAAACCACTTAACTCAAACATCTTCTACCTAAGCCAAAAGCCAAGGTCAAATCACAAAGTATTTATGTTATCCTCGAGGGAAGAAGTTTGCCTATCCTAATAGAACTTTTACTGAGGGTCAAGTATGTGCTTTAGATATGGATTGGCTTTTCACTTTGATCCATTTCTAGAGATAATGTCACTACACTTTCACGTTATATGGATCTTTAGATTTTTGGATGAAAACAAGAAGAAAATCCTTAGTCAAACCCCTGATAAAAAAATAAGTAGCCTTTCAAGGACCAATTTGTAAATAACATACTTCATACATGTTGCATCCATTCTTTCATTTGCTAAGGACTAGAAAAATTTAGACATGGGAATATGATTGCATAGCAATCATAGAATTTACTTGACCTAAATTGAGTTAGATCTTAGCATAACTTAGGATTAATTCATACATTAGTTGAATATTCTGCATCTTTACTGCTCTTTTTAGATATTCATGAAATAATGCCATATTTATGTACTGATTAGTGAATAATTTGGTTTACAGGAAATAAAAAGCTTAGGAGATGGCCCAGAAGTTGGATAGAGGCCAAAGCTGCAACAAAACTGGAGTGGAAGCCCAGAATAATAAGCTGAAGAGGAGAGAGTGTAGAAGAGGTATACTATACTACCTATAAGGACTTAGTGTAAGAATTAAAGTATGAAGAACTTGCGACAACCCTGCACCTATCCCTAGTCCTTAGGATAACCCTATCCACCTTCCCATACCTAATCCATTCTCCTATTAGGTCATTTAGTCCTAGAACAACCAAAAAAACCACTTTCCAGCCCACCTTTGGACTTCCAGACAGTGTGCTAAATGTCCAATTTCTGCAGAAACCCCAACCAAAACCCTAACTCCAATATTGTCTTAGTATTGGACGTCCAACCTATCACTCAGACGTCAAACTTTGAAGTATAGGTCGTCTGACCTACTTCTTGGATGTCTGGAGGTCATCTCCAGTACCTATTTTGCAATTAGAACCTATATCTTACTTCTTTAGGCCTAGGAACCCTACCATACACCTTAGGAAACCTATGTAGAGTCACCCTAAGCCTAGTACACTATCACTAGCCCTTCCTAAGAACCTAATTAGGTTCTCACTAACCCTAATTGACTTAGTAGAAGTCAATTGAACTCAACATGTCCAATTGGATCAATGGGACCCAATTAAACCCTATTTCCACCCATGCAAGTCTAATTGGGCTCAATTAGAGTCTAATTGACTCATACACAACCTAATTGGGAATTCTTTCTCCCATTTGCAAACACGTTGACCCAATCAAACTGATGATAAGTTTAATTGGATCTACCACCTTGGTAATAGGTTGTATGAACCTACTTTTAGGACCTTTACCCAAACCCAATACCTAGACCTAGTTGACTCGACCTAGGACTACCTTAGCCACCAACCTACTTGCTAGCTATCTCACCAAAGTTGGCATCCACACAACCTTTGGTGGTGCCACTTCAAGACCTAAAACCAAAGTCCAACTTAGTCCACAAGACCACCCAACTCCCTCCATAAAAAGTGGATCTAAGATGACCCAATCTTCTCTCCACCTGATGCCACCTTAGAGACGCTCTAAAGCCTTCCTCCAATGCCAACTTGAAAGGACTCAACTTCTATAAAAAGGCATCTCAAGTGGCTGCCCATCCATCTTGATATCTTGGATGCCTCTACCTCCATCACTCCATCCTCAACACACCATCATCACCACCTCCACGAGCACCGTCCTCCACGTCTAGGAGCTCATCCACCACCTCATTAAGATGTTGGCCACCACACCTTGGTTGTCCTCCTTCCCTCTTGCCACCTCTAGCCATGCGGCCAGGAGAGCACACCTCTGGTGCCCCATTTTCCTGTAGATTAATTATTCTTCATGCTTTTAATTTCTTGTATTTTGTTCCTGCTTAGTAGTATAGTAATACAACCTTTTTGAGTGCAGGCATATGCTCTTCTTGGGTTCCATGTGTGCATTTCTCTAAGAGGTGTGGATCGGCCATCATACCCAAGGTCTATCATTCTCATCCTACAATGCTAATGGCTCTTCAAGCATTCCCGATGGGATGAGCTTCTATTATAGTAGATGTAGTAGTTTTTAATTCCTTGTACAAGCAATCTTCTAGAGTTAATTGTAAATGACATGATTCAATGAAATGGAATTCTTATTATCCTTAATTGGATCATCGTCACATTTTTTGCGAATAAAAATGTCATTTCCGGAAGATATTAATGACCTAGCAATAGATTTATTTTCCATTTGTTGCCATCGCTTAGTAGAAGTCATGCAGACTGAATCCAATTTGTTCACATTTGTGATATTCTTGACTCACGCACATGTTTAATGCACTAATAATGCAACCGGTGAATCTTATATTTGTACTTTAAATGCCAGAGTACAGTTTTAAATGAGTAAAAAATAGAAAATTCAGGATCTATTCACAAAACATGCCTCCTTGAGATTGACCAGGATTTACCAAGTCTCATTACAAATATTGTTTTTTGAATCGGATTTCACATCGTTGCTACAACTTAATTAACCAAATGCACGATTTTATGATTCAACACTACCCACTACCTTCATACACCATATTAGACATCCATAAGCCTTCCGTTAAGGTTAGGCACTGATGAGGTATGGCTCATCAAAGCTAAAATGGCCAAGTTAAGCTAGAAACTAGGTTAAGCACTACATAGTTAACACATAAAATGGGCTAAGTGTGGGAATTAATAGAAATGACCTAAACCATCCAATTTTTGTCAAAAATGCAAAATTAGGTAATAAAATGAAGTATTCTATTCATTAGTACAAATTGATGATCCATTTACAAATTGAACACATATTTAAGTTCAACAGTTCAAATAAAAAGTGAAATCAACTTCTTAAATGTTCAATCGGGCTTTAGTAAAAACTTCGTGGCATTTGGACATCATTAGGGCCTTGCATTCATGATATTACATCTAGGTCCTTAGTTCATGTAGAATTATTCACATTTAAGCCTTCAAGGACCATTTTGTAAATCATTGGGGACCTTTTTGCAACACATCAGGGACTACATCGCACTAATTCTCCCCACTTATGGGCCTCTTTACAATTTCTCTATCGCTTCTCACATAAGGTCCTTCATGCAAATTTCCTAACATAGTTGAAGCAGCGAGCGCACTGTAGCCACAAGAATAGGCACCATCTTGACCATGTCTCTCGTGTACCAATCATTCTACGACTAATCAAAATCAAAGCTTCGAGCGCCTTTGCTTGTGTTAGCACCATTCACTTGAGATCCCATCTAATGGTTGGATTTCCTCCAAACCATTCCTACCTTCATCTCGAGACCAATACATTGTTGAAGCCCTAGGCATTTAATCTCACCCTCGCAGTGTCTAGATTCACTCCCTCAGCTACTTAAGTAGCTCCAAACCTCCTCGTGAGTGCCATCAGCTCCCTACCTACACCTCCCGAGCTTAGCATTCTTCCACTCTGGTTCTCCTCCTCATAGTGTCTATTTCACTACCTTGGTGGTGGAACATCACATTCCTCTCCTACTGTCCACGCTACTAAGGACATCGTAGCACCTGACGACGACCTAGAATCCCTCTAGTGGATTTTCACTTCATAGAAGCTCCTCCCTCTCTTCTTCCTCTTCATCGACTGGTGGAGTTACAAAGGTCCCATTCTTCTATTAGATTAGGACTTTAATCACTTTGTAGATTAGTTTTAGTATAGTTACTGTAATTTAGATCAGTAGGAGTAGATTAAAAATCAAATTCAGTGATGATTTAGTGTATGGTAGGAGTAGAATAACCTAGATCCGGTCTCACCCTCTCTGTTCAATTCACATCAGGGAGGTGTTCTTCCATGACCATTTTGATCCAATAATCTCCCTAATCATCTCGTCACTCGCATTTTTTGATTTCATCAACAATTTAATTTGCAATCATCCCATGCACTAAGGACGAATTCAGATTTGAAGTCTTGGCTTCTAGATCTTAATTTGCACCTAAAATCCACCTGGGGTGTCTCCCATTCACTCCATCAACTCACAAAGACCCCCCGATTTGATTTTATTATCTCGATTCGCTTGATACTTTCAGATTTGGTTTTCATGCACGATCTTGTGATTTGGAGTGAAATTGGTTTTAAATGAATTTAATCGAGTGATTTGAGTTCAGAGTTCTTTTTGCTCAATTGGGTATATTGTAATGAATTTGAATATGTTTTGATAGAGATTTTTTCTCAAAGGAGCATATGCCCAATGAGAGCATTGCTTTGGGTAGCCATGGCCAAGGAATCTTAGATTCATTGAGATGAGGCCTTAACAATAACCCATTTGGTTATCTAGATTTGCCTTGAGGTACTAAACACTGAATCTTAGCTTTTAGAAACTATACGTGTCAGATCACCCAGGTGGATCCAATGTGAAAGCCCAATCTGGGTGACATTGTTTCTTATTGTAAAAATGATTCCAATTTGATAATGGAGTGTGACTAAGATTTAAAAGATCCTAATGAAGATTTGGAATTGGTTTCACAGGGATTTGAAGTCCTGATTTAATTTTCATGTTCACACTGTCTATAGTGTGAAGTGAGAATCAAATCAAGGTTCTAGAGTTTGTAATTTTCAATTGGGCATAAATTGATTTTTAGATCTTCATATATGGCATTAAAAGGATTTTTGGATGAAAATAACTTGCTAAAGCATTGATTTGGACATTCTTGGGCCATGATCAGACTTTCTCACGTCTAATCTTGGCCAATTTTAATATGATTAGTAGCTGGGATATCCTGCTGCTGAAATAGCAGCATTTTGGCCTGAAGTGAGCAGCACAACAACTACCGAGGTTTTGATTACAAGTTAAGTTGTCTGAGTAGCTGAGGCTACATTTGATCCTTAAAGGCATCATCTGAGCTGCTGTCTTGAGTTGCTGAACCAGCTACTAAAAGTGAGTCGTAACTAAACTGAAATAGCGGCTATAGCACTATCTTGGCAATTTTGAGGATGGCCTAAGATGGAGATTTGAATGATTGTTGAAGATTGAATTGAGCTGACCTGTGTTGTAATGCTAGAGCCTTATTTCTAAGCAGTCATGTACACTTTGTTACTTTAAATTTGATTGGAAATGCTTCCATCTGTTGTGAGATTTACTATTAGCTATTGTCAAATCTGTCCACATTATAGATTTTAATGAAATCAAAGTAAAGATCATGTTGAAGAGTTCAAACATGTTCCATACTATGTGTTGAATGTTTCTGAGTGTTTCCACCCTATGATCAGCACATAGAACTCCTTTTAGGCCTTAGATTCTTTAGTGATACACAGATTTAGGCCTAGGTTGTTCTTCATTTGTTTTTAAATAAAATTCATAAACAAATTTGAAAAAAATAAAATAAAGGTGTCTTCAGTAGGATTATATATATTTTTTAACAGAGTCAAAGTATAAGGTAATTTGAACCCGCAGCTTGGTAGAACATACTAGCCAACAGTTCACCATATCGTGGAAGTTAATAAAGAACCAAAAACCAAGAACACCAAAAACAACCCTATCTCTCTCATCTTATGCTTTCTCTCTCTTCCCCTAACTCCCTTAAACCTATAAAAACCTACAAATAAGAAAAAAATGCTAGAAACAGCCAAAAATACCCTATATACTATGTATATACTTGTCTATATAAATTAAATTTATGTTATATGTATATAATGTATAATATGTACAAGATATGTAAAAATAACTTATATATGTGTTCTATATATTAAATTAAGTATTTGGAATAACTTATTGTATATATAACTTTATTGCATAATTATCTATGAATTTATATAGCTTAAATGCATAATAATCTAAGTAATTCTATAAATCTATCTACATGTACATAATTATATGTAATACTGCACATACATATTAATCTATGTATTATATACTGTATACTACCTATAATTTAATTTAATTATATATTTACGAAAAATAATTAAGTTATTAAGTTAACTAAGTAAATTATTAACTTAAAATAAAATAAATTAGTAATTTAATGTAATACTGATGTAAGTTATATTTTATACTTGTATAATGATATATTAAATTTTTTCAATTTATTTATATTGTATTATAGCCTTCATAGATTATTTATATGTAAAACTAACTTAAACCAATATTTAATTGTATATAAATTAAAATAAAGTTTACAAAATATAACGAAAATGTGTAATAAATAATTTCTTATGCACATTAACTCTGTATAAAGTCATTTTGATAACTAAGTTGTTAATTTGTACTTTACTTAACAATTAAACCCTTAATTTTATATGTACAAATAACCACTTTTAACTAATTTTATTATATATGTAAATAACTTATTTATGTAAACTAATTACATAACTATGTAGCCCTATATAAGGGCTTTATAGTGGTATACTTTAATTTTAAATTAGATTAAATTATGGCCCTCAAATCGAGGGCCAAAGATGTGAATTCAGAATGTAGCAATACACTGGCAAGTGCTTAAGTAGCACAACAATAGTCCCACATCTTGGGTTGTGTGCGTGATGTGAAATAGGAGCAAATTGTTATGTAACCTCTTCAATCGTCAGGTGCAAGGTGCCAAACATGAACATTGGATATAGGTTCTGAGGATGCGTGCCATGTGTGCCTACTGGTATGTGCATGAGTGCGCAGGTGTGTGTGGGCATGTGGGCCTGTTGTTGGGCCTAAAATCTAATATAAAATACCTAATTCAATAATAGGGTGGCCCTAGTAGAGGTCTGGTCCCACCCCAACCGGGGTGCTGTGTAACCCTCAAACAGGCTGCTTGCCCATTAAAAACCTAATTTTTAGGTTGATGAATAGTGTGTGTGAGAGAAGATTCTAAAAGAAAAAATGGCAAGTGTTGAGAAGGAGCGAGGTGGTTAGGCCACTAGGGGGCTAAGTGTTGTGTGTTTGCATGTGTGTGTTGTACTGTGTGAGTGTGTATATATACACATAAAGAATAAGTATATAATGTAGATATATATAACTAATATAAATAAATAAATGTAAATATGTCAATAAATAAGTATATGAATACATATGTATATATATCATGTATATGTGTTGTTTAAGCTATTATATATGTATATAAATAGCTAGAGCTTTAGTGACGGTTAAATCCGCCACTATATATATGTCAGTATAGATAGTTACGTTGCCTTAAGTTATGTGTATAATGTTACTAAGGTTTTAGCGACGCTTATTTATGTTACTATAAATATTAGTATATTAATATGATTTAGTATAGTAGATATTACTAGATATTTTTGTACCTATAATTAGTTATTGCCTATATTAGTTATAGATAATTAACATGGAGTAATTATATATAATTATTGATGCTTGTTTCTATATATATGATTTCAGGCATTGTAACACTTATTAACTATTCGTTTGTAAATAATTAACCCATTCATTCATGATTTGATTCATTCATTTATTTTGTAAATAAAATAAATATTTTTTAGAATAAAAGGACATCTTTGGATTTAGAGAGTGTTGTATATCAATAACTACTTCCCAGTGAACTACCTGTAAACAAACTAATAGAAATAAAATAAATAAAAGAGATGATGAGCATTATTATTACATCTATGTGCGGCTTGAGTAATTCAATGATTATGCATGTTTCTTTTGGACTTACATACAACTTTGATTTTAACAAAATCTATGATTATCCCTTCTCTTACTGAGTCTAGTATTAGAGATAAATTCAGCACATTTTTCTTGGGTTCTTAGATTTAGTAATTGGTTTGATTAGTTAGAGGGGGTTAGAATAATCCCTCTAACACACTTGACATAGAAACATAGAAAAATCAGAAAATATTCCTAAAAATCCCAAAAGAACTCTTGAATTACTTTAACTTATCATAAAATTCATTCCTATAATCTTTCTGAGGATTTGACCTGACTTGCACTTTACACAACACAATTAATTCAATTTAAGTTTTGATGTGCAATTTTTACGACTTGCACACGACACACCAACATACGCCAACTGCAATACCAAGTTCAAACTAGCCTTGATGACCTTAAGAAACCCACTATGGCTGCATCCTAGCCGATCAAAACACCTAAGGAAACATCATAGATTCCATATTCTGATGTTGTTATTGAAGATTCCCTGCATCAACCAGCCAAGGTGGATGATATTGTTGTCTCAAGGATTGATTTTGAAATGAGAAATAATTCTATGAAAGTGACATTAGATGGGGTAATTAAACTCTAGTTTGTGACAATTATATTTGAATTATCTGAAAACCCCATCTTGGAAAATGACAAAGAAAGGATTGACACTCCCAAGGCAGAATTAAAATGACAATCTGATGACCTCGACTTTTGGGAAATACCCTATGCTCATGGCATTAGATTTAAATTGTCTAACAACCTTTTTGAAGTTGATGAGGAAATTCTGATCGAGGAGCTAAATCTTGATATAGGCCCCAAATATCAATCATTTTATTTTGATGAACTAAGCATTGTTGGGCCCGAATATGATTTCGTTGTATTTGAGGATACCTATGCAGACATAAATGTCCTAGTTCAAATGATCTCAGACACTAAATAGAAATTTCAAGAAGTTTGTAATGTAGAACCAAAACTATAGGAATTCCTTGACTTTAAAGATCTTGACGACTCCTCAACCAATGATCCAACCCAATCTTCTCCCATGGAGGAACCAATTCTTGAAAATTTTGTGCCCAAGGATGGTCCTGAGTCGAATACTTCAAGAAATTTATGGGAACTTAAACAAAGAAAGGATGATAATGAGGATAGTCATGACCAAAAAGAAGAAAACTTCCAAAGAGATAGAGAAACTGATGACATGATTGACACTCCCATCTAGGCACATTTGGATAATACTGATATAATTTTGTTGGAGAATTTTGCTGATCATATGTGCCTGGATAACTTATTTTCTACACCCGAGTTTGACTCCATTGATCATTCAGAGACATTTTCCACAAGAGCTGAATTTGCAATTGATGATACCACTTTGTTCATGCCTACCATTCCTAATCATTTTCAAGATCGATATGATTTTGATACCCAACATCACCCCACTCACACCCCAAACACTCGTATTTTCCATACCTTTTTAGGTTGCTGTTAGGGTTTAAATTCATGCGAAATTGTGTTTTAATTGGTTTTTACATTGTAGTATAGCAAACAAACTAACCTAAACAAAAATAGATGTAACAAAACTCAAAGGTGAGTCCTGATTGAACTCTGGGTGGCAAACAAGTGTTCAAATTTATTTTCAACATGAAATAAAGTGCATCTTGTGATTAACTAACCTAAACTATCCTAAATCCTAGCCTAAACCTAAACCTGACTGCGAAATCCCATCTCCAACTCTCACATGCAAAGTTTGCCAGTGGTTTTATTCTCACAAATAACAAAAGCATTCATTAGGGAAATATAGAAAGTGAATACGTGTGTTTCTATTTGCATGACATCAATTACGTTCACACTATTTAGAGAGTTTGAAAAGACATGAGAATCATTGACGTAAATCGGTGTGGCCATACTTTTTTTGTAATTTTTTTTGCCATTTTCAATATTCAAATCTCAACTAATTAACCTATGTGAAAGAAAATCCAACAACCACAATTTAGAAAGTGATTTAGTGGTTGGGTTGAATCAGGAAATAGGAGACAAGTGGAAATGGATTCGGGGTCAATTGGGTTGTGAATATTATTGGCATTCTTATAAAAATGAGAACTAAGATTCTTTTTGTCTTTTCTTCCTTTGTGATTTTTTTGAAATGTGAAGTGGCTAAACCATAATATAAAAGGGCAGTGGTGGGCATGAATGTGGTCGTGGTGATTCTTAGGTGGATGGCCAACCTACATTGAGGGAAGGGTTGCAGTGGAGTGTAGTGGTAGTGGTGTTGAAGATTGCACAATCGAAACACGAAAGTCAGAATTTTTAAAACACACACATAATCAAATAGAATATCTTCTTCTTGCATCACAAAATAAAGACATGGATGTTCAAATAATCAAGCATAGAGGAAAGCTTAACATATATAAAATTGAATCTAACTATGAGAAAATCAACCCGCTAGGATTTGCTCACGAGAGCCTTTAGCAATGGAGGATGGTGGTGGCTAGGACTGGTTGTGGTCATCACCTACATGCCACTAGATTAGATGAGCACGCCCAAGACTATGGAGGAGTCTAGGCATTCTCATGAAAGAAGACTAAAACCACTTGAACAAAAATGTAAATGTGAAAAACAAAGAAGAAGGAAAATCCTAGAGGACATCGAGGAGGAGGACACTAATGGTTATTCTCTAAGGAGGTTGTTCGTGGCCTTGGATGGAGGAATGGAGGAGGGAAGTTCCGGCCACCTAAGGGGTGGTGGACTGTCTTGAGGGTGGTAGGAGGAGAGGCATGGTGGTGGAGCTTTGGAGGTGGAAGGAGGTGTAGGAAGAAGAATGGGTGGCCAGCCAAGAGGAAGGGTCTTTATGGTGGGAGGGGAGGGCTAGGTGAAGCATAAGGGAAGGGATATGTTGGTTGGGTGTCTCCACTTTAGGTCGAGGGTACTTGGGGTTACATGGCCTAGGTTTAGGGAAGGTGTTGTGTTTGAGTTTTGCTGGTTTAGGTTGTAGGTTTTAGGTGTTAATTGTGTTATGTTAGCCTAAATGGTTTGGGTTGAGTCTAATTGTGTAGGTTAAGTCTAATTAGGTGTGTGTGTGTGTGTTTATTTGGATGTGGTGAACCTAATTAGTATGTGGGCGAACTTACATAGGTTAGGGTTGAGTCTAATTAGACTTAATGAGTCTAATTGAGACATGGGTAGGGTTGAGTGGATCCAATTGGGTTCTATGTGAACCTACTTGGAATTTGTTGCACCAAATCAAGTGGTTATCGACCTAATTAAGTGTAGGTTGGGTCTAATTACACTCAGGTAATTGTAATCATTTTTTGGTTAGCTCAATCAAGTCCATGTGGACCCAATTGATTCGTGGCTGACCTAATTGACTCAAGCTGAGTAAATTGAGGTTCTTATGAGACTACAAAGGTTTCTAGAATGAGGATTTGGTTAGGGATAGGTGGGTTGTAGTTGTGGATAGTACGATAGGAATAGGAATAGGTGGGATAGTTACATGGATAGTGTTGCCCATGTTTCAGTTTCTAGGGCTTAGTTACCTTAATATGGAGGTGCTTTAGGATTAGGTGTTGGGATATGGTCTTGCTAGTGCTATAAGGATATGGATATCTAGGGTTCTTCATCTCTTCTACAATTATCCCATGCAATCTATCTTATTTCTTTCTTTCTCTCTATCTCCCTTCAATCCTCCTTTATTTGGTCTTTATTCCCATGCTTTAGGTCTAGCTCAACCTTATTCAGCTCAAGACATCTTCAGAGAACCTTATTGCCTGCAAATAAGCATAATCATCAACTAACACATTAAAATGGCATTATTTTATGTATGGTTGAATAAAATGCTACAATGCACAGTATGCAGCTTATAAATGCATTATTTACAAGTTAAGCTAGGTTGTAACATAATTTAGGTTAATTAAGTCCTATGCTTGTTGTGCAATCAGTTGCCTCCAACTTCATTCCGTTTAAGCACCCATATTTATCTATCTTTCTTCTACAGCATTTGGCCATAGATCACTCCATGACCCTTTTTATTATTTTTCCAACTCTTTAGACTTGGAATTCATGAGTAGCCTGTTTGCATTTGTGGCCAATGGTTGGTGATTGAATTTAATCTCCTTATCATCTTAATTGTCATTATAAACGTTGTTTTGATTAATCCATTTTGACTTTTCACCTAGTTGGATGCATTAAACTCAGCACTTATATATATTTTCTGAAGGAAAAAATTCTTCATACAAAGCATGTTTTCGTTATATGTTCTGCATTTATAGGTATTAAATATACTGGATGCCAGAAACTTAGATTCTATTCCAGGTGATTTCTATTTTATTTTTTTTATGCTTATTTTCATACATGACGACATGTAAGAACTTAGGCATAGGGAGGGAGGGGTAGCGTTTAAGTCGAGTTACTTTCTATCAATACCAAAAAATTTTTGTAGTTTTATTTTATTTCCGAGAAAAAGGAAGAAAAAGTTCGAAAATGAAAAAAAAAAACTTTTATTTCTATGCATAGCATGTTTTGCATGCTTCCAACTATGTTGAGTAGAGAGACTAGGTACTTAGAGTTAATCAGACTAAGTGGTTAGTAGGGAACCTTAGATCATAAAGCCTTTCAGGCTATAGTTATCTCAATTAGTCAAGGATGGTCTGCTAGATTTAGGTTTGGTTTGATTCTTGATGAATCTTGCTAGCCAAAACAAATGTTCTAAAATAAAAAAGTATAAGGCACTACTATCCACTCATTGATTTGAGAGCTAAGTAACATAAGTTGTCAAAACCTCATACACATTAGAATTGACTTTCTGGCATCTAAAATCATGAAAACATAGATATCGCTAGGATCAGATTTATTTCTTTTTCACCCCAAGGATCTCCACGAGGTAGTTCTTGAAAGGATAAAGGATGAGCCACTCACCTAGAAAAAAGAATTGGAGAAAAAGATAAAAAAAAGAAAAGAAGAAAAAAAGTTGGGAAGTTTTAAACGTGTTTGCACCTCATTACAAATGGGTGCAAAAGTTCTCAAATAAATAAGACACCTCGCTACATGTAGGTGTCCCATCCTTTCAAAAATAAGAATTAGGAAAAAGTAAAAATTACTACGAAAAGAGACCTAGGGTCTAGCTGCAAAGATATATACCTAGAGTGTTGACCTTGAGATAGAAACAGGTGAGAGGAAAGCTACCAATTCAGAGAGAAGCCAAACCAAAAGTGAAAATTGGTTTGACTAGGATTGAATTTCGTTGTCGTGAGACTTGGAATTTTACAACCATATATGCTTGTAGGTCGAATCTATTACATTACAAGAATGCTTTGAACTGATAGCTATCAAACCTTGAGTAGGCAATTGATAATAGTATATATATTTACATTAATTATTCCTAACTAATGCTAATCAAAGGGTTGAATAGGGTAGAGTGCTTTTAGTTAGGTCAGTTTACTCATATAGGTGCATTTTGTAAATATTACATAAGTTTGGGTTTTTCTATAATTTTACACAAACTTATATCTTGTACCTTGATGTCTTTTGTGTGATACATGCAGGTATCAGGTTTGGAACAATTTAGAGCCCTATAGATAGGAGATTCAAGATTATGATCACTTGGAAGAGGGTTGAATCAATAAGGCTTGAAACCAATTAACCCTAGGTCAAGCTTAATTTAGGAACCTAATTAACCTTACCCTAGAGCCTAATTACCTAACCTAATTAACCAACCTACAGGCCGGCCATGAACCTTACTTTTAGATCCAATATGGCTAGTCGAAAATAGGTTTTATCCTTTAGAAAAACAAAACCTAAACCAAATCCTATTCCTAATCTTGAAATTCGTAACAGCCTAACAAATGTTTAGTATTTTGGCCATAACTTTTGTATTTTAACTCTAAATTTAGTGATCCAAGTTGTATTGGAAACTTGATTTCAAGTGACACATCTTTGCTTTTATGTACAATATGAAATTCGGAACAAAACAAGGGAGAAAATTCAAGAGAAGTGAAGGTAATCCGATGAGGCTGTTGCAACAACCTCCATCCAATCCCAACAAAAACCAAACCTTATCTCCTCCATCCATTTTAGATCCAAAGGTCCTTATCCTACCTATCCTACGTATCCCCTAAGATATAATCTATACCATCCAAATCCTAGATCCTAAACAACCTAAATCAACCAATAGGAAGCCTCTACCTTTCCTATAAAAACATTAGTCATGCCCCCCCCCACTTGGATCCATCTCTTCTTTAGAAAAAAAGTCCTCCACCTTCTTCCACCATCTTCTAAGTAGAACAACTATAACTCCACCATGGAAATCCACCCTTAGGATCACCCTCTTCCATCAGGCATTCCTCTATTGGACATCCTCTTCTGCATCCTCTCACTCTCATTCTATTTGTTCTAGTAGAATAGAATCTAGTTTATGTCTCAAAAACTCTAGTAGTAATCATTTTCTAGTATCAATAAAAGAATTTTTTTATGATCTCTATCCCTTACTCTCTCTATCTCTATTATCTTAGTTAGTTTTCGTTTGCATATGGGATTTTTGATTCTTGTCTCTTTGTGCACTCCCAGTCTAGTTACTTTATTAAAATTAATAGCTAATCTACATGCTACAATGAGTGTTAATTACTTATCTCATAGTAACGCCATCAGTTTTGGGCACCGTTATTGGGGAGGCAGTAGATTTCGCTTGCATATTTTCTTCCATATTTTGCATTCATGTCTCTAACTTAATTTTCTCTGTTTCTCTGATTTTGTACAGGATTTTGTAGTGACACAAGATCTCATAGACAAATGGTAGAAACATAGCAAAGTGCGAGTAGAGACATCGAGGTAGGTTTCACATCTTAGTTTAGGATCATTCGTGAAACCTAGCTTGGACTTGCATTCAAAAAAAACAAATCCCCATTTGTCCATCTGTATTAGTTGTCTATCTCAATCCTTAGGATAGTTATTTCCTTGAGTTGTTTGAATAAAAAGATTTTAAAAAAAGTCTCTTTTTGTGCACATTATCCCTTGATATGCTCAAAACCACCTTCCTAAAATTTTGGTTGCTAATTAATTCAAGTTTCAAAAATCATTTCCTAAATCTATATTTGTCTAAAAATTAGAAAATTATTCCATCAAATAGGCATCGAAGTCAGGAAGATTGTGTTCAAATTGTACACATCCGAACTATGTTTAGTTTTAAAAAATTTGTGGACTACACTTAATGTGTCCTAATTTTTCTTCCTAATTTATGACGTTCTGAAAATCATAGGAATGCTTATAAAACTCTGATTAACTTGAAATTTACCACGTTAGATTTTTGTGCTAATTGAGATCCATAAAAAAATTGAAAAAAATATTTTGAGGCACAACACTATCTTATTCACATGAAACACTAACTGGGGTCTCTTTTGGCATTTGGACCCTAGTACCAAAAAAAATCTGAAAAAATTATTTCTATGGATAAAAAGTTCTTCAAAAAATATTTTTTGAATCTCCTCTTTAATGGTGTTTGACAACCCATAGTTGCTTTGTATTGGGCCATGCCACTTTAACTAATTAAAAGTAATTAATCTTCTAAAAGCTACCTACCTAGGTTAAAATTCTTAGGGTTTTCAATTAGGCACTCATATTTTTCTAAACTCTATGGAAATATATTATCATCTATGCTTGTAAAACATTTTGTGTACCTTCAGATGAATCTTTCTTGAATCTATTACCTCATTGAAACCCTAAAATCCCTCTCTAAACATGATCAATCCTAAAAGGCATTTCATCATAAAAATCTTATTTGAAAATCTTTGATTGTGCAGTTCACTGGTGAAATCAATTTTAAGGGCAACACACCCCTAACGTCCATCACATTCCAAATGCACTTAAAGCCTAAGCCTAAAATTGACTAGATGTGCCCTAGGTAGGACTAAAATACTTGGTAATTTGAAGTTAGATTGGGCTAAGATCAAGGCCTTATCTACTTGGGCCAACCTGGTGATAAGAAAGGTTAGTATGGTAACTACATTAACCTCTAGTGGTGTCCCACCGTGTGGGGTGTCCAAGGGGGTCCCACACTTTTGGGCAGTTAAGTAATTCAAGGGTTTGGCTAACCTAGTCATATTTTAGGGAGCCAAGATTAGGTCTAATTAGGGTTTACACTATAAGGACTAGCTTGATTGCTTGTATTGTGAGGGTGGGTATTCTCTTATCTATTTCCCCTCGCATCTCCTGTACTTCTTCTGTTTATGCTTGGTAGTAGATCACTTAATCTTGAGTTGGTTGAACCTCTTAGGAGGAAGCCTAAAAGGAGATCTGATTGTTTTGATTCTAGGATGGCTAAATTTAGTAAGGGTAAGATGCCTAAGATTTATGATATGTCCAAGATTCCCATGATGCTTGAGATTCCTAAACAACTCGATATCCATGAAAGTTTTGAGAATTGTAATCTTGACCCTCTTGCTCTAATGCAAGCCCAAATCAATGCGAATAAAAAACATCAATAGAATCAAGTCCAATTGATTTTGTAGACTTTGAAGCAAATCCAAGAACAACACCTCAACCATCACTGCCACCACCACCAAAGTCCTTTAGAGACTTTTATGGCCCATCTACAACTCATATAGAGCATTTTATTAGGGTCCTTGAAGGGGAAAATGATATTGAATTAAAACCTAATGTGATTAGCCTGATCCAAAATCTTTTCCCTGGGAACTCTAATGAAGATGCCTTCCAACACCTTGAAGATCTAGGCAAACTTGCTGAAACCATCAAACCAAGAAATGTTAGACTAGATATTGTCTTAATGAAGATGTTCCCTTCTCCTTAAGGGATAAGGCATAACACTACATCAAAACTATTGGCAAACCCATTATTACTTGGGAAGAGTTGAGGAGCTCTTTCCATAAGAAATTCTTCCCTATTAGTAGGACAAATGCCATTAGGAGAGCCATAACCACCTTTTCACAACAACCAGGGGAACAACTCCATGAAGCTTGAGAGTAGTTTAACGAATTATTAAAGAAGTGTCAACACATGAGGTTCTTAGGTGGCACCTAGCCAAAATTTTCTACCATGGTTTGAATGATAATCATAAAAATTTTGTGGACACTTCCTATTAAAAAAAAAAATTGAATAAGGATGAAGAGAGTGCTTTTAAATTATTTGAATCTATGAGTGGGAACTCTTTGAGTCATGCCTCCATGAACACTTTTAACTGGTCTAGTCAACCCCGTGGTGGAATATATGAGGTCCAAGGTAATTCGAGCTTGGTTGACATGGACATAATAGCTAAGAAATTAGACAACACGGAAGCAGTGGATAAGAAATTGGATTTGCTCATTAGCAATTCGGAGAAACCTCTAGGTATATCCCCACAAGCCAATTCTAAGGATAGGGGAACACTGACAACACTTCACTACCCTAGACTCCCTTGGGAAAGGAGTTTGTGAACAGTCATGACTTGGGTCAACCTATGAACCAATTAATCCTAGAACAGATGACGACTGCATTCCAGGGAGGGGCCTTCGTCCCCTCTTATCTGTTGGTGCAAGGGCACCACAATCATTAATTTTGATGGTAATAAAACACTTGTTATTTAACATTTGCAATTTGAGTTTATGAGTTACAAGAAAATTGCAAATGGATACAAGTGTGAAGGAGCTCAAGCTCGCATCCATGGTGGATTAGAGGAGCTTCTTGGAAAAGAAGGAGCTCTGCGTGAATTGAGAGCTTGAAAAGGATGAAGAATAGGACAGAAATTCTTTCTATTTCTCCTATGAACTTCATTTTTGTTCTCTATTTTTCATTTTTTTGGATCTTTTGTAAAAGTGCGTCAAAGTAACAAAATAGTAGTCCTAGGAAAACTTACTCAACCCTAGGATACCTAGACATCTCATAGAGAACTTAGAAAACTAAAATAGGCTTCAGACAGCCTAATCAGATGTCTAATCTAGACATTAGATGCCTGACTATTTGATCAGACCTCCAAACACTTTGGCAGGACTTAGTGCTTTTTGTCTATTGATTTAAAATGACCAACCCTTAGTCCAGATGTCTTAAAAGACATCTGATTACCTTGCTAGATGTCCAACTAGAGGACCGTTAGCTTGAGAAATCTAATCCTTCAGGATTAACTCTTAAGATGATTCACACTAACTTTGAGATGTCTGTAGTGTATCCCAGACGTTTGATAAGTAGATGTTACGCTAAGATCCAACCTATTAGACCGTGAGATGCGTTAAAAGTTAGTTTTTCATTGTAGTGTGAATCACGATGAAACAAATAATATTTATAAAGTTTTGGTCAGTACCAAGTCATTCGCAGGGAGGCAAAACATGATTTTTATGCGAAACCTTTTCAGAAATTCATTCTAAACAAATATTTATATATTTATATATGTATATGCAGACATTAGATATCCAGAAAATCAGAATTTTATTACTATTTGGAAATAATTTTTAAACTAGAAATCACTATGCTAAATAGTAGATAAAGAAATAGAGTGAGAGATAGAGAGATAGCATATGACGATGATGTTGCTTGTGGGATTCTTGTCTGAAGTGCTGCTGCACTTCAGATCCAAAGTGTTGGGACAAATGCCAGAGAATAGCTGTAAAGAGCGAGAGAGGCTGCAGTTGTATCTAGGGGGAGTTGCCTCTAAACTGGGGGGCCCTAGGGCTCTTTTTATAAATTTAATAAGGGCCAAAGTGGGCATTTTAGCCCCTAAAACCATGCAACAACTCCAGTTTGATCAGATCCTTTGATCGAGAGATCAACGGCTCTGATTGCACCTCAATCCAACCCTAACATGCCTTATACACCCAGATGCATTCTAGTGCTGAAATGTGGCGGCTCTATCGCTCTCAGATCACCATCGTACGGTCCTCGCTCCAGCACACACTCTGCCAGTTAAAACAGCACCAGCCTCTTGTGCACGTGTGATTCAAATTGGTCTCCTTTGATTTTAGTTGTCCAATCTCATGATCAGATGGCTTGAAGTCATTGCACCACCGCTTTTATGATAACAACTAAATCGGGGCATTAGTGCACATGCCAAATCGGGTGTGTACATAGGATGGTCACCATCATGCCACACGCCCTCATCCATGCTCTATGATCATCATCTAATGGTCCAATTGACCCTGAAGCCACTGCCTTCTTGATTTGGTGCGCAGAGCAGCTTGATCCCATACCCTTCACTTGCATACAGGTGCACTAACCACTATGCTAAGTCCCCTCTTGTGTCGCGTTTATTATTTTAGGCAAGTCCGCTCTCAGCTGTTGGATTGCGATCGTTGATTCGGATCCAACTGTGCGGTTGGATTTTACATCTAAGGATTAGATCTCTATCATCTTGTTCCTTAGCCTCTGTTACTCTATGGATTGTTCAAGATGCTATGGATGTCAAATCAAGACAATTCCGAAAGCGTTGGATTCCCACTATCATCTTGATAAGATCCATACGGTCTGATCTATCATTTGCAACCTTGGATCATCTGCAATCAATTTCGTCTCTCTTTTAGGGCATAAAATGATAATATTATCTCTAAGGCTACTAAACAAACTATTATGCAAATTATGATGGTTATGTATTCAATGTTCATAAGTTATTCTAGAATCTAACTTAACTCAGGTAGATTAGGTCATATGATTGCTATGCAATCATGACCCTAATTACTTCTTTAGACCATATAGTTGTTTGTGCCTCAGGAAATCCATTCTTGTAGTGATTTGTGTTTCCAGATGTCCAGACCTAGTACTAGACATCACATCTGTCATCTGTGCAACTTAACCTAGAACCCTATTTTGATCTTGACAAAATAGGAAGGAAACCTATTTAGAATTAGACATCTGATTAGTTTCCCAGACATCTTGAAACACTTCTTAAGATGTCTATCTTGATCTAACCCAGTGCAGATCTTCTACCCTTTCAGATCAGATGACCAATCCCTAGATAAGAGATGGCCTTGATGTCTGATAAAAGATTTAGATGTTTGATAACCCTGTTAGAATCATTAATGACCCTAATTTCAGCCTAATTTGCCTTGGGATAATTCCCAATGGCTATAGAAGCCTTCCAAAGGACAAAAGGAGCTTCTAAACCCTTCTTAGGGCCTCTATAAATAGAGGATGACCCTTCCTTTGCAATACACACCAAGCAATATTACTTTCTACCACTTTTGTGTCCAATAGATCTTGAGAAGTGATCTTTCTCTCCAAGCCTTTGTCCATACTCTTGAGAGGATTTTCCCAGTTGTGCACCCGCTCTCCCGTCCTCACATATGAGAGTGTCGTCCTTGCCCTCACGTTGTTCACACTCCATGTCAAAAGCCGGCAAATTTCCATGAAAGGGAAGTTTTGATTGCCTATAGTAGCTAGTTTTAAATACTTACTTTGTGGCTCTATAGGATTTGTTATTATTGTTTTTGGTTGTGTATTCACCTCGTTGATGAGGTAAATCGCATGATTTGTTAATTAAGGCTTTTAGAGTTGTTGTAACATGCAAAATCACATACGCTTTTAAAATTTATAACCTAGATAGGGGAGTATCTAGGGTTGTCCAAGGAGGCCAAATGTTTACAAAATTATGTCTCTTGCTTGGAAATCGAACTCAACTCCCTTTTTTATGTTGTACATATATATGATTTTTATAGGCTTTGAAATAACTGGAACATGTGAGTTTTGCAGATAGTGGGAAAACAACTAATACCTATTTTAATAAAGATACCCTTAAGGTGATAGGTACAGCCTCTCCCCAAGCTCACCCTAAGCTTGTGAAGGCCTAGAGTAATTAGGGAGAGGGAGTGAAACAAATACTAGGCAAAACTTGTAAAAAACTATGCAACAAAAAATAAGAGAAGGCAACTTGATTTAATGAAAATTGCCTACACAACCTATAGAGGAATGCTTCTACTCTACATGAAAATATAAGAAAAATAAAACAAAAATCCTCTAGATAAAATGGTGAACAAGAGGGCTTCTTGCTCCAAGCCAAGTAGCTCATTGACTTGAAAAGACAACTCCTCCTTCCTTAAGACGCTCCTCCAAATGATGTCCTCCAAGGTGCAAGCTACCACCTTCAATGATCTCCTTCAAGGGTGGGTGTGCACCACCATTTCTCCTCCTTGCCTGGCCGTCCTCCTCGTGGGTGATTGCTCGTCCTCCTTGGCGTGGCACAAGGGAGAAGAGAAAGGGGAAGAAGGCACCAAGAGGGCAGGTAGGATGCCCCCTTAATATTCTTCTCTTCTTCTTCTTCCTTGGCCGTGGGTATGGTGGTTGTAGGCTGGAATTATACTAATGGGAGGATGGGAAAATGTGGGCAGTTAGGTGGGTATATATTGTGGTGGAGAAGGGGTAGTTGGTTTGGAGGTAATCGGTGGCTAGGATGGAGTTTGGGATGGTGGTTAGGAATCCTAAGGTGGAGATCACTTGGCGCCACCTTAAAGGGTGCAAGTGGGGGTAGTTATAGGTTGAATCCTCCAATTGGTGGACATCCATGGTGGAGGGGGTGCCCCCATTTTTGTGCCAAAATGGTGTTCTAGAAGGGGGCAATTTTGGAGGGAAAATGGAAGGTGGGGATGGGCTTTAAGCTTAGGTGCAAGGTGGAGATTAGCGCATTTTTGGTGGGAAAAGTTGGCACCAAAAAGGGGGTTAGTTAGGGTGGTTTTGGTGCGAACTTCTTGGTGCCATTTGCTGGTGGTTGATGGGTGAAAGGGGGTGATCATGGTGGTGCCAACTTGGAGTAGATGGAGCTAGCTTAGGTGAGCTTAGGTAGGGCTTAGTTGGTGCAGCTAGTTGGGTAGAGTTTTAGGGTGGTAAATGCCAAGGGAGCTGGAACGTAGCTATGTTAGCTTAGCTAGTAATGGAGTAGAGGAGGAGGCAATGGGAGCTAGGGTTTATGAAGAGGAGTTGGACAGAAGAAGTCTGGAGCTGAACTGGAGCTGGCAGCTGCTAAAGAGGATGGCATGGAGCTACTTTAGCTGGCTTACCTTGCTAGTTCTTTGCTAGCTACTAAGCCAAGCTAAAGTAAGCTGGCTTCTGCCACAAAGAGCTGAGGTGAGCTAGGTCAGGTTCTCCCAAGGAGGATTATGCTGGTTGAGGCAACTAAGGTACCTTAGCTCAACTCAGTTGAGCTAAGCTGAGCCCCTTGGAGCTGGACTTGAGCTTGTTGAGCTGAAATAAAGTCATCTTCAACTAGCTGAAGTTTAGTGGTGTTGGATGTAGCTGGACCTAAGTTGGGGTGAACTCTAGTCAGCTCAACTGAGCACGTTAGAGCTCCCTATGGACTAATAGGAGCTGAGATGAGCTTGACTCAGCTAAGTTGAGCTAGATCTGAGCTAACTTGAGCTAGGGTGAGCTAAGATGAGCTCTCTTGAGCTACCATTCAGTTGAGATGAGATAAATGGAGCCAGGATGAGCAAACCTGAGCTCAGGTGAGGTGAATTCCAAGTATAGTGAGCTGGATCAAGCTGAGTTCCAGCTGGTGAGAGCTTCTCCTTCACCAATTTCCTTCATGAGTGCTAGGGTTCTAGGGATTTGGCAATCTGTATATCCCTAACACTCACAAAAACACATTAAAAAGGCAACAAAAAGTGAAATGCATGCCTAACCTAGTTAATGCCTAAATGCAGCCTAAAAAATCAGTTTAGAGAGCAAAATCATAAGAGATCGGTTTGTTTTAATGCATAAGAATGATGATAAACTGGCGTTTATCACACCCCCATACTTATCTTTTGCTAGTCTCTTAGCAAAACTTAAATTTTTACAAAACAAAATAATTGGAAAATCTAACTTTTTTTACTTTTGAGGAGAAAAAGATTAAGGGACCTTGGTTGGTTTAAACACAGGAGGTACGGGATTCATTAAATATAAACATCAGGATTTGTTTTTGGACCAAAAAATTAGACAAAAGGGGATCAATATATCCTCCAAAAAATTCCTAGATTAACCCGATGTTAATTTAGATGACTTGAATTTTCTATTTTTAAGATTTTTTCTGCCTCTTGAATCTGATTCGCAACTTGCAATAACCTTTAAAACCTTGTGTTTATGCTTGTGAAAGGCCAACAATTATAAGGGTGTGTTTTTGGTTTAAAAGTTTTTTTCTTTTGTCCCCAATGCTTATTTCTAGCTTAGTCTTACAAAAGATGTGTCGGGATCATCCTTCCTCAAGCGGGCTCTGATGCTAGTACTTCAAGATAGCACTGTCAATGACACCACCAGGAGCTCACAACCCTAAAACACAATGCAGTGTAAAGGGTGCTCCAAGCAAATTCAAGCTCTTGCTCCGACACTATAGGTAGAGCACTGTCCAAGAAACTTGAGCTGCTAAAATACGCTTTAATGCTCCGTCTAAAGATATAAAAGATAGATATGGGGCATGTTGAACCTCGAGAGACTATGCTATCAGAGTTGGTTTTGAAAACTTGTCATTGTAGTTCGAATAGCGAAGAACTCGGGATCATCAAATAAAATTTATATCGGAAACAAAATCCCAGGTCAAACTCAGGGAGGCTACGGCGATCAAAATTCGCAATTATATATTTTTAATTTTTGTATAAAGAGTAGAATAATCAGAATGAAATGCAATAAATGTAGACAATAAGAGAGAGAAAGAGAGAACATTCACTTGATGTTGGAAAATGTTTGTACAACTAAGAAAGTGAGAAGATTATACTAGAAGGCGAGAAATTATTACACTAGAAAGCAGGAAAAAGGAATGGGAGAGAGAAGTTATCCTCCTCGACGATCGCTTAGAGGATGAGTCGGATGAGACAACTCTTGGAAGACGAGGAGCGGAGCAGGAAGAAGGAGGTCGAAGTAGGAGGAACGGGAATGAGGCAGCATGTTGTCATCGTCGCGGGATCCACTTCTGAAATGTGGGCAAGAAATTGATTTTATCTCTTGAGGAGCATCCTGGGTGTTGGACAAGCTTCTCTTGAGCTTTGGCAAGAGAGAGAAGAGAAGGAAGGGATGAGAAATTTGTATGGAGGGGGTCGCTTTTTAAAGTTGCAAGGAGTGGGTCATTTTGGACATTTTAATTTCAAAAACATTAATATGGTACCTTTAGTGACAGACTTAAACGTCACTAAAGGTTCGTCGTAAGCATCGTGTGAGCATGCTGTGCGCACCCATTCTTCTTCTTCGCCCAAAATGCATGCGTACGTACGCACTCTCACAGCTATTCAATCAATAGATCGGTCAGCTGAGAGCAGCCATGATTGTGCCGCGCGCCTGCGTGCGATCACTCGTAAGCTTCCAGCATCTGATTGCACATGTGTGCTATCGCTCTCTCCTCGCCATCTGATCTTCATCGCACGACCCCGCTCACTCACCTGCTCTTCAATTTGAGGCATAGCAAGGCTCGAACACGTGCCTTTCGCTCGCGAAGGGGTGCTCGACTACTGCGTTACGCCTTTCTTTAGCCAAGCGAGTGCTTTTGTGCGCGCAACTTCGTGGCTATTGGACGAGCATCCAACGATCGAGATTGATTGAGTGGGTGAGGAAGGAAGGCTACAGCTGATGCTAGGTGGCTATGATGGCACCACATGGTGCCATCTAGGCCGTTCATCTTCTGAGTGATGTAGATGGTGCCACGGGTGTTAGATTGGACCGATTTTTGCGTCGTTAGGCTACAATCGTCGATCTGAACCCACTTGTGTCTTCGGATTTCTTGTCTAAGGTGCAGATTAACACTATCTTGGCCCTTTCTCTTTAAGGTTCCTCGATCTCTGTCTGGTGCTACGGTTGTCTAATTAGGGCAATCTAGGAGTCATTGAACTCCAATCATCGCCCTGATTAGATCCATACGGTTGGATCTTCGATCTGAGGTCCTGATAAAAAGTAGCCCTATCCCTGACCATAAGGAGACAATTATTATACAATTTATACAACTTGATCTAAATGCATGATTATGCATGTTATGCACTATTTACAATGTATGATGCTAATGTGACACTAAGAACTTGCATTAATAGACATTTTAGGTTAATTAGATGTATGCACACCACAACCCCATGCGTATCTTTTGCTAGTCCCTAGCAATGACTACATGTTATTTATAAAAGAATTAGGTTGGATTGCTTGGGCATATGTTATTTTCAACATTAAGAAATTTTTACTTAGGATCTGAAATTTTAAAGACACAATAGCGCCCAGGTATCTGCCAAAATGTAGACTACCTCAAGCCCTCGCCTTATCCAAAGAAAAATTCCTTTTTCACTTTTTCTTCTTTTCTAATTTTTTTGGATTTTTTGAGTTTAGGATTAAAGAGTGGCTTTCTACGGCCACTCAACCCACCCAAGATTTGATGAGAACCTTAAGTTCTAAGCATCTTATTATGCATGTGATAGACTTGTTGATCAGCAATTAGAATGGACTTCGGGTTTCTACACCACTAGGTGACATTAAAAAGAGAGTTCTACCTAAAGGTGTGTCTTTATGACTGGTAGCTTTCTCCCTACTTTTATTTTTATGGGGTCAACACAAGGATGAGTCCAGTGTATATATTCCCAGATTATTCTACTTCACTTCTTCCTAAGTGTTTTGGGAATTTTTAGAGCATTTCTTGAGTTGGGTTCTGGACAACTAGTCATTGAGCTGTTACCACCGACAACTTGCCAGTCATACTTGTGCGATGAAGTGTGGCTTATTTCTTTTATTTTTTATTTTTTTATTTCTTTATTTTTTCTTTCTTTTCTCCTTTTCTTTTTCTTTTTCTTTTCTTTTTGACTTTTTTTTCTTTTTAAATAGGTGACTTCCCTAGTCTAAGATTTACCTAAAGGCAGTAAGAAAAGAATGGTCTAGTGACTGGGCTCTGGACAACCTACCTATGGGATGTTACCCACGATAACTTGCCAACCATATCATACTAGAAGGTTCATTAGCTACACAATTTCCATTAAAACCACTGAACAACGAGTCAGTGACAAGATAGTGTGTAGATGCTTAGACTTTGTGTTCCTTCAAATCAGAGGGCAGGTTTATAATTCGTGTACTTATCAGCTAAACTTATTTAATCAAATTACAATAGAATTCAATATGGCGAGGACTCGGAAAATAAATTAACATTTTAGTGGATACTTGGGCAGATTAAGCCCAAAGACCGAGTGGGTCTTAGTGTTCAGAGCCTATTGTAATATTTCCTAAGATTAAAAAGTCCTAATGTCCAAGTATTCGTTCCTAATTCAATTTCTTTTACGTATATATAAGAAGAGAAATAGAATTTATAAGAATTTCACAAAGCTGACAAAATGATTCAGAAATGAATCCACCCCCCATGCCTAGCTGAAGCAATGTCCACATTGAGAAAAAGAGACATGAAAGGAAAGGTAGAGTATGGAAGATATAACCTGAATATGAAGCTCAAGTCAGCTCTGAGTTAGACTGTACAACTGTTGAGTTTAATGCCATCAACTAGGCGAAGTCCAGCCAAAGAAGTCACAACATGGCTAGAGCAACCGTGTTTGGGACGGGTTTTGGAAGAGTGCGATCAATAATAGGCTTTAGACGTTGACCATTAACTTTGAATGAATTACCCGTCTTTTGGTCAGAGATCAGAACAGTTCCGTTTGGAAAAATCTGGTCCATAGTGAATGGGCCGTTCCATTTTGACCTAAGTTTTCCAGGAAAGAGCTTAAGTCAAGAATCGAATAGGTAGACCTTCTAGTTCAGCTCAAAGCTCTTGTGGAACATCAATTAGTCATGTAGAGCTTTGGTCTGAGCCTTGTAGATCTTCGCATTCTCATATGCATCATTTTTGAGCTCCTCCAACTCAAATAGTTCGAGTTTCCTGGTCCTCTCGGCTAAGCTCAGATTTAGATTGCACTGCTTGATTGCCCAGAATGCCTTATGTTCAATCTCTACAGGTAAATGGCATGCCTTTCCATACACCAGACGAAACGGAGACATGCCGATGGGTGTTTTATATGCCGTACGATAGGCCCAAAGAGTGTCCTTAAGCTTTTGAGTCCAGTCTTTGCGATCAGGCCTAACCATTTTCTGTAGAATATTCTTGATCTCCCAATTGGAGATCTTGACCTATCCATTCATTTGGGGATGATAAGGTCTGGAGAATCAATAATTAATCCCGTATTTAGCCAGCAAATTACGGAACTGGGCATTAGTGAAATGAGTGCCACCATCACTAATGATGGTCCTCAGAATCCCGAACTTGCTGAAGATGTTCCTCTTGATAATATCAATGACCACCTTGTGGTCATTGGTTCGAGTGGGGATCGCCTCAATCCATTTGAACACGTAATCAACAGC
Organism: Thalassia testudinum; assembly: GCA_037157565.1. Taxonomy (NCBI): domain Eukaryota; kingdom Viridiplantae; phylum Streptophyta; class Magnoliopsida; order Alismatales; family Hydrocharitaceae; genus Thalassia; species Thalassia testudinum. The sequence goes on from JAZHRO010000063.1 coordinate 17,926,817, forward strand.
GACGAGAATGTACTGATGTCCAAATGAAGGGAGGAAGGGTCCCATGAAATCGAATCCCTGAACGTCGAAGATTTTGACAGGAAGAATTGGGTTTAGGGGCATCATATCTCTCTTAGTTATACTCCCGAGTTCCTCATCAGGAACACAACCTTGAGAAATCCTTGGCATCCTTGAATAAAGACTGCCAATAGAATCCAGATTGCAAAATTTTTGCAGCCATCTTTTTCCCAGAGAAGTGTCCACTACACACAGATGCATTGCAGAACTCGAGTGTACTGTTGAATTCATTCTCCAAAACACATCGACGAATAATCTGATCAGAGCCAATGCGCTACAGTTCAAGGTCCTCCCAGAAGTAATATTTGGCCTCAGATTTGAGTCTATCCCATTGTTGCTTTGTTCAATCCTAGGGGATTTGACCAGTGGCGAAATAATTAACAATGTCAGCAAACCATGGGATTTGGACGCCTAAACCTACAAGGACGGTTTCATCTGGAAAAGTATCAGCAATCGGGCTAAACCTACAAGGATGGTTTCATCCGGAAAAGTATCAGCAATCGGGATGTTTGGACAAGAAGAATCACTTAAAATTCTCGACAGATGATCCGCCAGCACATTCTATACCCCGAATTTATCCTTGACTTCAAGATCAAATTCTTGAAGCAGAAGAATCCAACAGATAAGCGGGGGATTGGCATCCTTTTTGTCCAAGAGATGTCTCAAGGCCAAGTGGTTAGTATATATAATGACGTGAGAACCTAAGAGATAAGCCCTGAATTTCTCCAAAGCAAATACTTTGGCTAGTAATTCCTCTGGGCCTCGTCCAGAGTTTTACTAGCGTAGTAGATGGCAGAGGGCTTCCTATCAACTTTCTGACCCAAAATAGCCTCGACCGTGTAATCAGAAGCGTCGGTCATGATCTTAAAAGGGGTTGTCCAAACTGATGGTTGTAGCACCGAAGCACAAGTGACTGCCATTTTAAGAAAATCAAATGACTTATGGCATGATTTGTCAAAATCAAACGGTGTTTCTTTGGCAAGAAGATTGCTTAGAGGACGAGCAACTTTCGAAAAGTCCTTGATGAATCTCCTGTAGAATCCCAAATGACCAAGAAATGATCGAATTTGTTTAATAGATGTGAGATGAGGAGGTTTAGCGATAGCATCAACCTTAGCTTTATCCACTTCAATTCCCCGTTCAGAGGTTACATGACCTAAGACGATGCTTCTTGTGTCATGAAATGACTCTTTTCCTAGCTAAGGACCAATTCTATTTTGATGCATCATTTAAGAATGATTTCAAGATTAGCTAAACAAGAGTCAAATGATTCTCCAAAAATAGAGAAATCGACCATGAAGACTTCTATAAACTCTCCCACCATGCCAGAGAATATAGCCAGCATACACCTTTGAAAAGTCGTAGGTGCATTGCATAAGCCGAATGGCATTCTACGGAAAGCAAAGGTTCCATAGGGACAGGTGAAAGTAGTTTTCTCCTGATCCTAGAGATGGATAGGAACTTCCGAATAGCCATCAAGAAAATAGAAGTACTTCTGCTCGGCTAATCTTTCCAAGATTTGATCAATGAAAGGCTGAGGGAAATGATCCTTTTTCGTGGCTGTGTTCAGCTTCCTGTAATCGATACAAACCCTCCAAGAGGAAGCTGAACGAGTTGTGACAGATTCTCCTTTCTCATTAGTCAAAATGGTAATCCTGGCTTTCTTGGGAACAATCTGCACGGGAGTTATCCAAGGACTATCAAAGATTGGATAAATGATTCCTACATCGAGCCACTTAATAATCTCCTTCTTGACCACTTCTCGCATAATTGGATTTAATCTCTGCATCTGGCGAGAAGGGTGGGATCCATCTTCCAAAAATATTCCATGATTGAAATAAGATGTCTCGATTACCCTGTGGTCATGAATGGTCCAACCAATTACCTCCTTATGTTACCTCAGGACCTCAATCAGTTTAATCTCCTACTCTTTTGTTAATTTAGCGCTGATAATCATAGGGAGTGCCTTATGTGGTCCTAAAAACTAATATTTTAGATTCTCAGGCAATGGTTTCAGTTCAAGTTGGGGCGAGTTGATGATTGAAGGTAAGGAAGATGATGATGAAGACTCATCATGAGGAAGAGGTTGAGAGTGAACAAATCAATAACCTCTTCAAAAGATGGCAGGTCTGCCAAAGAGGGTTGCAGGTCAAATTCAACTTTAGAAGAGGAACTTTCAAATGTAGAAACCATCATACAAGTTTCAATATTCACATTATCGTCCTCAAGTTCCTCAATAAATCCACAATCCTTGAATTTATTAATCTCCTTAAAAATATTCAATTTCATTCTTTGATCCCTAAAGGAAATTTCCATGCTATTGCTTTCACAGTTAATGTTGGCCTTAGCGGTAGCCAATAATGGATGCCCCAGAATGATGGGCGTGTTCCTCAAATTTTAAGGTACATCCATGTCAAAGACAAGGAAATCTATATGAAAATAGAAATCCTTAACCATTACAAGAACATCTTCAGTAACGCTTTGCGGATTTGTGACCGAACGGTCAGCTAACTGGAGCGTTACTGAAGCTGATTGAAGTTTACCTTATCTAAACTTCTCGTAAGGAGAAGTCAGAATTAGGTTGATGGATGCACCTAGATCCAATAGTGCTCTATCATAAGTGTAATCTCTGATGACACAAGAAATCAAAGGAGCACCTGGATCTCTCTTTTTCTGAGAGAGGTGGTGCAGGATAACAGAACTAGCCTACTCACAGAGTACCACTTCTTTGGAATAGATTCTCTCAACTTACACTTCTGTGTACATAAATCCTTTAAAAATCTCACGTAGGTCGGTATATGCTTGGTAGTGTCGAGGAGTGGGATATTGATCTCGACATTCTTGAAAATATTCAGAAGCACCTTATTACTATCAACAAACTTCTTCCTTGATCTGATCAAGGCTTCAAGAAAAGGAACATGAGTTGGATCTTTGGAATCAGGTTCCTGAGCCTTGTTTTCTTCTCCATAGTTATCCTTGCTCACCTCAGGTTCTTCAGGATTCAGTAAATTAAAATAGTGCGGTTGTGGATCCTGAGTTTGTTTAGCACTCCTCAAGATAACAGAATTTGCGGATGCATACGAGTTTGGGTCTTGGGGAGGGTTAGGAAAGATTGGAGGGGCTTCATTAGCCAGGAATCATTGATTTACAGAAGAAGAAGAAGAAGAGGAAGGACCCTACTCAACCTCCTATGCACGTGCGTGTGGGTCCCTCTGATTTCCATACCCATGGGCTTGATTACCCCGATTTAGGATATTTTGTGGGTTGGGTACGGGTTGAGATGGTAGAGATCTGGGTTGACGGGAATTAGCTATGAGCCCGATTTGAAAGTTGTCCAGCAAGGTTTTCATTTGCCGCATGAGTTGAAGCATGGATCCTTGCATCTCTACCATTTGTCGGTTCAAATCAGCCTGCCCAATGGGTTGACGGGCATTCCAAGCTGGCTGATTGACTTTATTTGGGGGCAACTGAGTATAAACATGACCATGACCCATTGGTTGTTGTGGAGCATAGTTGCTGGGTCGGAATTAGGTCTGCTACCTCGAGTTTTTCCAGGAGAAGTTATCGTGGTTTCTCCAACTCGAATTATAAGCATTGGAGTAGGGGTTGGATCTAACATTCTCCTGTATAGCACAAACATCCTCATAGGGTGAGGATGGAGGGAAAGAATGGGAAAGATCAGAGAAATTGGGATCAAAGGCCCCACTTTGGATCCCGCGGGGTTCCAAATAATGCTGGCTTGCAGGTTGAGCCGCATCAAGTTGAGTCACGAACTCCCGTCCAGAAGGAGCTCACGACGAATGGAATCCTGAATGCTGGGATTGTGTGGATCGAGAGTTATTCATTGAATTTCCAGCCATCCACTCCTCCATTCTCTTAGCAACCAAGTTCACCTTATCAAGTTTATTACAAATCAATTCCATATTTAATGAATGAGAGTAGTGGACTTTATTAACATTCGATTTGGGCTACTGGGACCGGTTAAAAGTATCCATGGAGGCATGATTGATCAAATTCTTGCTCATCTCCTCAAACAAATTGTGCAAGCTATTTGCATCTTTATTGAGAAAATTGCTTCCACAAGAAGTGTCCACGCGATTTCTGAGTTGCTCAGTCAACCCGTGGTAGAAGATCTACACGAGTAGATATTTTGGCATCTCGTGGTGTGAAAATCTTCACAATAAGTCCTGAAATCACTCCCAGGTCACATGAAACTGCTCCCCTGTCCACTGGGTAAAGGTAGTGATTGCCCATCTCAAAGCATTGGTAAGCCTGGCAGGGCAGAATTTCTTTAAAAAGGCCAATTTCAACTCACTTCAAGTAGCAATTCGTCTTCCTATAGTCTTGTACCAATGAGCAACTTTATCCCTAAGAGAGTGGGGGAAGAGCCTCATGATCATTTGCTCCTCATTCACGTTTCGCACCTTGGTGGTCTGGACCAAAGTAGTCAAGTCCAAGTGCCGAAATGGGTCTTCAAAGCTAAGCCCAGGAAAATGTTTCATCAGGCTTAACACTTGGGGCTTGATTTCTACGTCTCCAATAGGAATCTGGACGTCGGGACGTTCCTCATAATTTGAAGGATCATAAAAATCCTTCAAGGGCTGAGTGCCTTACATTCTCTGCATTTGTTCTAGCTGCCTTCGAAATACCTCTTGTGGATCCTAAGGTAGAGGAGGCTGTTGATCGACCATGGGATTAATTTGGCCAAAATCCAATCTACGCTTCCTAGAATACTCTAGTGGTCCCTCCAATCGGGGATTCAATGACCTTCTTCCTTGCATAAACTAGGAAAAGGTCGGAAGGACTGGGGATAAGAATCCTGCAGCACAGCAAAACAAGCTTATCCTTAAGTGGGGTAGCCTAAGGATCTACAGAGTCCCAGAACCTGCCTTAAGATTATAAACGATTTACTCTACTTGTGTCTGCTAAATCCAACAAGTTAGAAGGAGGGACTGGGGAGAAGGTTCTTCCTTCGGCTTGTGCCTCCAATTCCTAGTGTATCCCCCATCTGTAGTCATTTGATGCTACTCCCCTAGGTAGACATCAGATTGATCAGTACAAGTAGGTTAATCGTAAACAATCTCACACTAGGCTCCGAAGAGCGAATCAGTCCGTAAGGCCAACGTCTACTAAATTTTATTGAGGCCTAGGATTGTAGTGCTAATGGAATGTGGTGGGCCATTAAAATGGGTTGTGCCCTTAATGATCAATTGAGTATGTGTAAGTGCATGCACAACCGGGGTTTTCAAGCAAGATTATTTTTGATGTGCAGATTTTAATGTTCAAAACTTGCTTAAGTAGCTTTTAGGGTTTAGAGTTAGGTTGAATTCAATCAAGTTTGAGGCAAAGTAGGTTTTCAAGCATGGGTGAAGATTGCTTTCCTTTTAAAATCAAAAATCAACTGGAGTGCTTGGTATGAATCGAGATTGAAAATCCTAAGAGGAAGCTACTTGGTGAGTTGGTTTTATATTGAGTGGTGTGGCCTAAACAACTCAAACAATTGGCCACAATTGCACCACTAGGTTAGGCACACAGAAATGATTAACCTAGAATGATTTGTACTCTTTTATGTGTTGATTTATGTACTGGTTCCACAGATCAGAATCTAGTTGAGAAGAAGAAAATCGAGTAGGTTAAACGCTTTGAATGTGGGTGTATGTTGTGAGTATGTTGAATTACCCCACAAAATTATCTTTTTGTTTTTTAATATGCGAGGGTGAAATGTGAGTGTGAGTGAAAATCCAAGCAACCAAGCTAATCCTAGGATTTATGCAAACACCTAGGTTAATTGGAATTTGAATTTAATGTGATGAAATGAAATCTTTGGAGGGGGGAGAATGGGGAGCACTTACTGTCATCTGCAACAGCACTTTACTCTGATCTACCGCTTAACGATTCCCTGATAGAGGTATCTGCAAAAAAATAGACACAAGAGAAAGCAAGTTAGAAGATAGTAAAGTGCGTGAAATACGAAAAGAAGATCGAAAATTCATTGCCTCTATGGCAACGGTGCCAAAAGGTTGAACGTTGGGAGACTACGCTATTGGAATTGGTTTTGAAAACTTGTCTTTGTAGTTCGAATAGTGAAGAACTCGGATTCAACAAATAAAATTTATACAAGAAAAGAAATCCCGAGTCAAACTCAGGGAGGCAACGTCGATCAAAATTCCCAAGTATACATTTTTTTTTTCTTTTTAAAGAGTGGAATAATCACAATGAAATGGAATAAATATAGACAATAAGAGAGAGAGAGAAAACATTCACTTGATGTTGCAAAATATTTGTACAACTAAGAAAGTGAGAAAAGATTACAATAGAAAGCGAGAAATTATTACACTAGAAAGTAGGAAAATGATACTCTAGAAAGTAGGAAAAAGGAACGGGGGAGGGAAGTTATCCTACTTGATGATCGCTTGGAGGATGAGCCGGATGAGACAACACCTGGAAGACAAGGAATGGAGTGGGAAGGAGGTCGAAGTAGGAGGAACGGGAACGAGGTAGCACGTCATCGCCGTCGCAGGATCCACTTCCGGAATGGGGGCAATAAATTATTTTAGTTCTTGAGGAGCATTTCAGGTGTGGGACAAGCTTCTCTTGAGCTTTGGAGAGGGAGAGAAGAGAAGGAAGGGACGAGAAATTCGTATGGAGGGGGTCTCCTTTTATACTTGCAAGGAGTGGGGGCATTTTAGACATTTTAATTTCAAAAATATTAATATGGGACCTTTAGTGACGGACTTAAACATCATTAAAGGTCCGTCATGGGCGACGTGTGCACGCGCCGCGCATGCTCGCTCTTCTTCTCCACCAAAAATGCAAGTGCACGTATGCACGCTCACAGCCGTTCGATCAAGAGATTGGACGGTTGAGAGTAGCTATGCCCACGCCGTGCTCCCGCGTGCGGTCATGCATAAGCACCGCGAGTCTGCTTGCACGTGGGTGCTATCGCTCGCTCCTCACCATCTGATCTTCATCGTGTGGCCCTGCTCACTTGCATGCTCCATGCCTACTCTTCAATTTAAGGCACAGTGTGGCTCGAACACGTGCCCTTCGCTCGCGAAGGAGCACTCGACTGCTGCACTATGCCTTCCCTTTAGGCAAGTGGGCGCCTTTATGCGCGTGGCTTCACGGTGGTTGGATGAGCATCCAATAGTCGAGATCGAGCAAGCGGGTGAAGAAGGAATGCTGCGATCGATGCTGGGCGGCGATGATGGTGCCACGTGGCACCATCTAGGCCGTCCATCTAATGAATGATGTAGATGGTGCCACAGGTGTCGGATTGAACCGATTTTCACATTGTTAGGCTGCGATCATCTATTCGAACCGATCCGTGTGGTCGAATTTGTCGCCTGAGGTGCTGATTAACACCATCTTGGCCCTTCCTCTTTAAGGTTCCTCGTTATCTATCTGGTGTTATGGATGTCCAATTAGGGCAATCTTAGAGTCGTTGAACTTCAATTCGTATGGTTAGATCTTTGATCTGAGGTCCTGATAAAAAGTTTCCCTGTCCCTAACCATAAAAAGGAGATAATTATTATACAATTTATACAACTTGATCTAAATGCGTGATTATTCTTGTTATGCACTATTTACAATGTATGATGCTAATGTGACACTAAGAACATGCATTAATAGAAATTTTTGGTTAATCAGATGTATGCACATCAGAGCAGCGTCGAGGCGATAACATGTTGACATCACATCCTCAAAGGAGACATTTTCCTCCTTCTCGGCGGTGGAACTCAAACCAATGATCTGCTTTAGACTTTTACTAAGGCCAAACAAGGGGATTTTTTTATTTTTAGTAGTTTTTTAAGCGTTGGCTTGTGTGTGAAATTTGACATAGGAAGTTCCACAAGAAAAGCAAGTTTTTAAATCCGAAAGTAAGCTAAATACTTTCCATATTACAAAGGAGGGTCAAGTCACCTGAACTGTCATGAGTTCAGGTGAAATTTTAGAGAAGGATATCTGATCTAGTCTAAAAATAGACCTTAAAATTCTAATGATCAGATTCGTATCCTCATCCCTTGTTTGTTAAAGATAAAATCCCATTGTACCAAAAGCGAGTTGTCAACCTTAGGCCTGATTTCAAAATTTTCCTAAAATTTTTTTTTTCAATATTTTATTTTTTTTAGGAATACATGCAAGAAAATAAAAATGACTAAAGAAAAATGCATATTTTTAGGTTCTGGAAATCCTAAATCGATCGTCAAAATTTTAAAAACACCCTCCGATGCTTATAATATGCAATGTCCTCATGCATTAGGAGAGAAAAGGGATACCTTATAGAAGGGTTGTTGGGTTTAGGATTGTCAAAACCTAGAAAAAGAAAGGAAAAAGGAAAGTAGAAAAAATGATGACTTACCTCCCATCCTGTGCTATCTTTTACGATATTCTGCCGGGCATGAAGGTATGCACGAAAGATGGAAAATCATGTAAATAATTAGACACTTGGATGCCCGTAAAAAATGTGTCTTCTTCTGGATCCCTTGCAAATGGATAAGGGGAAATATAGGGATCAAAGTTGGATGGAAAATGATAAGTGTAGCCCAATTCTAGCCACGGTTTTAAATCAGGTTGAATGCCAAACTCGGGTAAGTGGAAAGGTGGGGTGAGGGAGGAGTGGGTGGGTCAAGATGATGAGGGGATTCATCAGGGATGGATTTTTGGTCAAGATAAGTCTACAAATCACAAATTTTGCTGACCACTAATTCTAAATTTGATTCCTCAAAAGTATTGTGGTCAGTAAGGGTATCTATCAACATTGTCTCCTCCACCATATTTGTAATTTCAGTATCTGAGTCCTCAAAAAAGTTATCATCATGGAATCTCTTGGAGGATTTGAAAATATCTACAGTGATAGTTTGGCCTGCGTAGGTGATATCCATTTTGCCTGTGTGGCAATTGATATTTACTTTTGCAGTGGCCAAAAAGGGTCGTCTAAGGATTATTGGGGCATTCAATAAAGATTTGGGTATCTCAATGTCATGGACCAGAAAGTCTGTAGGGAAGACACAATTCTGGACCTTGACCAAGACATCCTCAACAATCCCACGAGGTTTAATTGTAGATCGGTCGGCTAATTGTAGGGTAACCTCGATGGGTTTTAATTCACCGATCTGAAACTCTTCAAATATAATTGTGCGAATAATATTAAATGAGGCACTAAAATCAAGGGGGGTGCAATCAAAGGTAGTATCATCAATAATCACTGAAATTAATGGCGCCCCCAGATCTTTCATCTTAGGAGGCAGCTTGCTCTATATGACAGAGCTTACTATCTTCGAAAGATGTACCTATCCTAGATTTTTGGCTTACCATTTTGGAGACAAATCTCCTTCAAAAATTTGGCATAGGAAGGTATATATTTGATGGTATCTAGGAGAGGAATATTGATTTGAACTTGGCCAAATACCACGAGTTCTTCTGTGGTGGGCTCAGATTTCTTTTTTCTATTATTGGTGGGGTGGAGAGGTTGTGGAAAAGGGATAGGAGTCATGTCTAGAGAATTTTGTGTTTCCTTTTCTCCCTGAAAGGGAGGTGGAGAGTCAATTTACATAGGGATGGGGATTTCAGCAGGTTTTTGTGAAGGCTGGGGATCAGTGGTAGTTTTCCTACTGCTCAACGTAACTGCATGTGTAGTCAGATAATTATTTGGAGCAGGTGGGGGGGCCTATGGTTGTGGAAACTTGGGAGGCTACTGAGATGGTGGATTAGTAGGAGGCTAATTCGGGTAGTGTGGATTTCTGCCTAGATATTGGCTCCATTGGTGATTAGGGTTGGGCATGTGTTGGGAGGGAAGATGTCCTGCAGAACTTTGAGTGGGAGTAACCCCGATCTGACTATTCAAATTTGTGATCGTGCAGGTTACTTTCGTCATCTTTGTCTGCATGTCCTGCAGGGTTCTCATCATCTGGGCATTGATGTCTTGTTTGGATGGCCCAGGATGAAAGGTTGGATTAGATCCATACCCATTAAATTGATTTGGTTGGGGAGGAACCTGATTATTCCTAGAGTAGTTCAAGTAGTTCTTCCAATTCGAAGAATTTTTAAATGGCTCCTGGATGGCACAAATATTTTGAGTGGGGTTAAGATCTTGATAGTTGTAGCTTCCCAGTGAATCATGGGCAACCTCAGAATAATCGTAACAATCAGTAGTAGTAGTGTTGAGATTGTGCAAATTTTCTCTTCGTGGAAAGTTAGGTTGGGTTAGATGTGGACTGTGTGGAGCTTGGGTTGATGTGAAAAGTCTTTCCTCAATCTTCTTTTGATTAATGTGCATCTGCTTGAGTTTTTGGGAGATCATTTGAAGATCATCTTGGGTGATGGGGATAGCTTGGGTGCCTACTTCATGAACATTGAACTGCAGGTTTGGAGTTCTACAAAGTGTGTACATGGAAGCTTGATTAAATGAGTTTTCACTCATTTCTTCAAAACAGTCATAGTCACTCTCAACATCCTTATTGAAGAAGTTGCCGCCACACGAGGCGTCGACGAAGCGTCGAAATTGATCTTCTAATCCATGATAGAAGATTTGCATGAGCTACCATAAAGGAATCTCGTGGTGCAGACAACTTTTTAGGAGAACTTGAAATCATTCCCCAGAATCATGAAAAGTTTCACTAGATTTTTGTTGAAAGTTCGTAATAGATCTTCGTAGGGAATTAGTACAACCTATGGGAAAGAATTTCTTGATGAAGGCGCTCTTGAGCTGAGACCAAGTTGTGATGGGTTAGCCAATGGTCCTGAACCAATAAGCGACCTTATCATTAAGAGATAATAGAAATAGCCGCATCAGGCGTAGGTCTTCTTGCACATTTCAGGAACGGGTTGTTTGTGCAAGAAGAGTTAACTCTTCAAGGTGGCTGAATGGGTCTTCCTTAGGAAGGCCACAGAAATGTTTAATCAGGTTCAAGACTTCTAGCTTGATCTCAAAGTCCGCTTATAGTATCACCACCCCTGGTCATTTCTCATAACAAGAAGGATCATAAAAATCTTTTAGAGGAATAACAGGCTACTGACAGGGTGGTGGGTTTGGCCTTTGGGTGGCTAGGTTTTGGATGTTCCTAGTTAATGTTTGTTGATTGGCATTCAATTTAGCAATCTTCTCAGCCATCATTGTCAAGAGATTAGGCGGGGGGGCTTGATGTTATGATTGACGCAAATCAACATTAGGGAGCTCCAAGTGCGGGAAGTCAAAGGTGGGGGGGTTGTGGGTGGAAGGGTCAGAATTAGGGTTAGTAGTGGGGTTAAAGGTGGGATTAGAGGTGGAAGTGGAAGGGCTAGTGGACCTAATTTGTTGATTTTCCATTTTGTGAGAAGAAAATAGAAAAAGCGATCTTTTTGCGCGTGGGGAAAAATCAAATGGTCCCTCCAAGTGCGGATGTTGAGACTATCGCCCATGCATAAAGTTGAAGAACAGGAGGGGAGGAGAAGAGATGGAGATGAAAGAAAGTGCGTACACAAGCAATCAAATTCTAGACCTAGCTTAATTGTGACTCCTTAGAAATTAACCTAAGACTTGGTCTACCTTGGAAATAAGTAATCAACAGTGAATACTCATTCTATCAACAAACCTAGCCAAAGAGGAGGCTTGGGCCCAAGCATATCCCAAGAAAATCCCCAGGTGCTTGTACAAACCCATGCCTGGTCATTTGACATGACCCCTTAGCCTGAACACCAGATATAGATTATAGAATTGGTATTAACTAGAGAAAACCTGAGACCTATATAGCAGGGCTAAGTTGATGAAACCATTGGGGTCAAGTTGTTACGAATTTTAGTTAGGTCTAGGATACTATAGTGCACATGGAATGTGGAGGGCGTTAATTGGGTTATTGCCCTATTAGTCCAATTTTCTTGTGTGTGTGTGTGGAGGAAATGGAAAGTGGCTCCAATTAAAAAGCAAGTTTTCATACAATTTCTTATTTTTTTGTCTTTTAGGATTTGATTTAATTCAATGTGTTTTAGGGTTTCTCTTTTTAAATTTTCAAACAAGTTTGAAAATACACAATCAAAGGGAAAACAAGTTGTATTGGTGATGGTTAATTTCCTTTAATGTGGGTGTCTAAAAAGAAAGAAAGAAACCCTAATCCAATTGTACCTAAGATAGAAAATTACTACCAATGATTATTTTTAGGTTTTCTATATTAAGTAGTGGTCCAAACAACTCAAACAACACCACTACTTTGAACAAAATCAAACAAGGATTCCCTAAAGGTTTTTTTAAGAACTTAGGAATTTGTTTGATATTTGTTTTGAATTTTTATTTATGTTGGTGTCAAGGTCCAGAAATGATACCTGTGGGTATTTTAAACTTTCTATACCACTACCGGGCTGAAAAAATTTTGGTGATTTTATATAATGTCCATAATTTCACAAGGATTCCAGAAAGTTATATTTCATAAATATTAGATGAGTATAAAAATTCTGAAAATTCTTGGATAGTAGCAAAATGGGAAGATTAAAGGGTGTGACCCCTTTATAGTCCATGAATTTTCAAAATTTAAATACAAACCCATTAGTCTCAAATTTGGAACAGATGTTCCCAACTTGATTTGGCATCTTTGGGTGAAAGTTCAATATTTTAGGAGGCCTGTGGTTTTCAAAATTGATTTTTCAAATTCGTACAAAAGTCTAGATGCAAGGAAATAGAACACCCACACTTAAGGTAGAGTGCTATTTAATGGGCAATCAATAAAACAATGGGTTTTAAAGGTACTACTCTACCAAAATTTGATGTTTAAGATCCTGAAAGCCAAGTTTAGTGCATTTTGGTAGTCTTTTAGGCTAAGTGTGACAAGAAAGAAGAAACCGACCTAGGATTGTGAGAAGTAAAGGAACTTTGAGCTCTTGCTTCCAAATTCTCGCTTTCTTCCTCTAGTTCCTGCACACACAAGAAAGAAGAGTGGCAAGGGGATAAGATCTACTTCAATCTAGAGAAAAATAATTTTCAAAGCCATGCCTCCGCAGCAACGGTGCAAAAAAGTGATGAGGTAAATCACATGATTTGTTAATTAAGGTTTTCGAAGTCATTGTAACACGGAAAAGTGCATATGATTTTAAAATTTATAACCTAGATAGGGGAGTATCTTGGGTCATCCACAGAGGCCAAATGTTTCCAAAATTATGACTCTTGCTTGGAAATCAAACTCAACTTTCTTTTTGATGTTTTATATATATATATGATTTTTATAGGTTTTGAAATAACGGGAACACATGAGTTTTGTTGATAGCGAGAAAATAACTAATATCTATTTTAATAAAGCTAACACTAAGGTGATAGGTTGAGCCTCTCCCCAAGCTCACCCTAGGCATGTGGAGGCCTAAAGTAGTTAGGGAGAGGGAGTGAAACAAATGCTAGGCAAAACATGTAAAAAACTATGCAACAAAAATTAAGAGAAGGCAACTTCATTTAGTGAAAATTGTCTATACAAAACCTATAGAGGAATGCTTCTACTCTACTTGAAAATACAAGAAAAATAAAACACAAATCCTCTAGATAAAATAGTGAAGAAGAGGGTTTCTTACTCCAAGCCAAGTAGCTTCTTGACCTGAAAAGACAACTCCTTCACCTTCCTTGAGATGCTCCTCCAAATGATGTCCTCCAAGGTGCAACCTACCACCTTCAATGATCTCCTTCAAGGGTGGGCATTCACCACCATTGCTCCTCCTTGCCTGGCCATCCTCCTAGTGGGGAGTTCTCCTCCTCCTTGGCGTGGCAATAGGGAGAAGAAAAAGGGGAAGAAGGAGCCAAGGGGGTGGGTAGGATGACCCCTTAATCTTCTTCTCTTCTTCTTCCTTGGCTGTGGGTATGGTGGTTGTAGGGTGGAATTATACTAAAGGGAGGATGGGAAAATGTGGGTAATTAGGTGGATATATATATTGGTGGAGAATGGGCTATTGGCCTGGAGGTAATCGATGGCTAGGATGGAGTTTGGGATGGTGGTTTGGAATCCTAAGGTGGAGATCACTTGGCACCACCTTAAAGGGTGCAAGTGGGGGTAGTTATAGGTTGAATCCTCCCCTTGGCAGACGTCCATGGTGGAGGGGGTGCCTCCATTTTGGCACCAAAGTGGTGTTCTAGAAGGGGGGCAATTTTGGAGGGAAAATGGAAGGTGGAGATGGGCTTTAAGCTTAGGTGTAGGGTGGAGACTGATAAACGCCAGTTTATCATCATTTTTATGCATTAAAACAAACTTAGCTCTTAGGATTTTGCTCCGCAAACGGGTTTTTGGGCTGCATTTAGGCATCAATTAGGTTAGGCATGCATTGCACTTTTTATTATCTTTTTAATGTGTTTTTGTGAGTGTCAGGGATATGCAGATTGTCAGAACTCCAAAACCCTAGCACTCAGGAAGGAAACTGGTGATGAAGAAGCTCAAACTAACTGGAACTCAGCTTGATCCAGCTCACCATAGCTAGATTCCAGCTCACTTGAACTAGGGTTAGCTCATCTTAGCTCATTCAGCTCAGCTCAGCTGAATGGCAGCTCAAGAGAGCTCATCTTAGCACACCCTAGCTCAGGTCAGCTCAGATCCAGCTCAACTTAGCTGAGTCTAGCTCATCTCAGCTCCCATTAGTCCACAAGGAGCTCTAGCTAGCTCAGCTGAGTTGACTGGAGTTCACCCCAGCTCAGGTCCAGCTACATCGAGCTCTACTCAACTCCGGCCAGCTAAAGATGACTTCATTCCAGCTTAGGAAGCTCAAGTCCAGCTCTCGGGGACTCAGCTTAGCTCAACTCAGTTGAGCTAAGATACCTTAGCTTCCTTACCCAGCTTGATCCTCCCCGGGAGCATTAGACCCAGCTCACCTCAGCTCCTTTTAGCAGAAGCCAGCTTACTTTAGCTTGGCTTAGTAGCTAGCAAAGAACTAGCAAGCTAAGGTAGCTAAGGTAGCTCCTTCCAGCTCTCTTTAGCAACCACCAGCTCTAGTGCAGCTCAAGATAAATACCTCCAACTCTTCTCCCTGAAAACCTTAGCTCCAAATGCCTCCAACTCTACTCCCTACTAGCTAAGCTAGCTAAGCTGTTTAACTTAGCTAGTCCACCTCCATGGCACCAAAACCTACTACCCTACTACCCTACTACCTAAGCTCCAGCAAAAAGACCACCTACTCCTACTTTATTTTGGTGGCAACTATCCCTTCCATCACCACCCTACATCCACCATCAAAACCCATCTCCACCCTCCATTTTTTTCCCTCCAAAATTGCCTTCTAGAAGGTATTTTTTGAGGGAAAACCAAGGCACCTCTTCATTTCCCTCCCATTTTTCCATCCAAAAATAACCAAGCACCCCTTCATTTCCCTCCAAGAAAACACCATAACCACCCTCCTTCCCATCCTATAAATACCCTACCCTACCACCACATAATTCCCATCCTCCCTTAGTATATTTTTCTACCTAAACCACCTATACCTACGGCTAAGAAGAAGGAGTAGAGAAGGAGATTAAAGGGGCACATCACCAGCCCCTTTGGTGCCTTCTTCTCCCCACTCTCTTCAACTTGAGCCATGCCAAGGAGGAGGACTGTTCCACTTCAAGGAGGATGGCCAGGCAAAGGAGTAGGACTTAGGGTGGACGTCCACCCTTGGAGAGAACTTAGGGCACGCCCCCCTAGGGCTTGCCTTGAAGGACATCACCTTGGCGGAGCACTGCAAGGAAGGAGTTGAAGGACTCTTTTCAAGATTGGGAGCCACCAACCTTGGAGCAAGAAGCCCTCTTCTTCACCATCTATCTAGAGGATTTGTGTTTTCCTTTCTTTATGTCAATTTTCTAGTAGTAGAAGCATTCCTCTACTAGGCATTTTTGTTAAACACTTTTTTTTAATTATCTAGTTGCCTTCTTTTGCAATTTCTTGTTTGCATTTCTATTTGCTTGTTTTTAGCATTCCTCACTCCCTCTCCCTAATTATTCTAGGCCTCCACTTGCCTAGAGTGAGCTTAGGGAGAGCCTCTCCCTAAGCTCACTCTAGGCAAGTGGAGGCCTAGAATAATTAGGGAGAGGGAGTACTTTCCACCTAGAAGTAGTATTTTAAATTGAAGTGTAAATCACCTTCCCGTCACCATTCCACATGTTGTCTTAATTTAAAACAAAAAAATGATATATTGAAAAATACCAAAAAGAAAGTTGAGATTGTATTCCAAGCAAGAGAATCACTATTGCAAGCATTTGGCCTCCTTGGACGACCCTAGATACTCCCCTATCTAGGAATATAAATTTAAGAGTTGATCGATTTTACATGTTACAACGACGTATTTTAACAAACCGCGTGAAATCGCTATCACTTTTTGGCGCCGTTGCCGGGGAGGCACGGCTTTGCATTAATTAATTTTCTCTTGCTTGAAGTGGATCTCATCCCCTTCTCTTTCTTTCTTTAGTGTGTGCAGGAACTACAACGGGAAGGCGGGAATCTGGAAGCGGGAGCTCAAAGATCATTTTCTTCCCGTGAAATTCAGGTTGGTTCCCCTTTCTTGTCACATTTAGGCTAAAAAATTACCAAAATACACTAAACTTGGCTTTCAGGACCCTAAACACTTTAATTAAGTGGAGTGGTGCCCATATAAAATCCATCGTTTGCTTGAATGCTTCTTTAACACCACTCCATTGCAAGTATTGATGTTCTACTTTTCAGGTCTAGATTTCTGTCCGGACTTGAAAAATCGATTCCTAATACCACAGGCCTCCTAAAATCATAAAATTTCATATAGTGACTCCTAATTAAGGTAGGAACATCTGTTCCAAATTTCAGAACAATTGGATTTGTATCTAATTTTCAAAAATTCGTGGACTGTAGAGGGGTCACACCCTCTAATCTTCCTATTTTGCTACTGTCCGCGTATTTTCAGAATTTTTATACTCATCAAATTTTTGTGGAATTGATCTTACTAGAATCCTTGTGAAATTTTACACATCATATAAAATCATAAAAATTTTCTGAGGTCGGTGGTAATACTAAAAAGTCCAAAATACCCACAGGTATCATTTCTGGACTTTGACACCAGTACAATTAAAAATTCAAAAAAATTACAAAAAAATTCTTAAAATCTTACAAAAATCTTTTCTGGAATCCTTGTTTGATTTTATTCAAATTAGTGGTGTTGTTTGACTTGTTTGGACCACTACTTAATTCAGAAAGCTAAAAATCAATTCATTGGTAGTAATTTTCTGTCTTAGGGATAATTGGCTTAGGGTTTCTTTCTTTCTTTTTAGAGACTTACATTAAAGGAAATTAACCATCACCAATACAACTTGTCTTTCCTTTGATTGTGAAGTTTCAAACTTGTTTGAAAATTTAAAGAGAAAAACCCTAAAACACATTTTATTAAATCAAATCCTAAAAGACAAAAATACAAGAAATTGTGTGACAACTTGCTTCTTGATTGGAGCCACTTTCCAATTATTGCACACACACTAACAAATTGAAATAACAGGGCAACAACCCAATTAACACCCTCCACATTCTGTGTGCACTATAATATCCTAGCCCTAACTAAAATTTGTAGCAATTTGACCCCTAAGGTTTCATTAATTTAGGCTTGCTATATAGGACTTAAGTTTTCTCTAGTTAGTACCAATTCTGTCATCTGTATCTGGTGTTCAGGCTGAGGGGCCGTGTCAAACGACCAGGCGCGGGTTTGTTCAAGCACCTGTGTTTTCCCTGGGAAACGTTTGGGCCCAAACCTCCCCTTAAGCAACTTGGCTAGATTTGTTGATAGAACAGGTATTCACTATTGACTACTTATTTCCTATATAGACCAAGTCTTAGGTTATTATTAGGGAGTCACATTTAAGTTAGGTCTAGTTTTGTTTGTTTGATTTGCACACTTTCTTTCATCTCCATCTCTTCTCCTCCCCTCCCGTTTCTTCCATTTTGCACGGGTGGCGATCCAAAACTCCACACTTGGAGGGATCACTTGATTTTGCCTCCCCAAAAAAAAGTCTTTCCTGCATTCTTCCTCTTCTTTTAAAATGGAAAATAAAAATTGGTCCTCTAACCCGCATGCTAATTTTTCTTTCCCCTATTTTTCCACCCAGGAGCTTCTTAATCAGGCCCCTCCACCTAATTTCTACTCTATCATGGCTCAGCTACAAGTTAAGCAACAACAGTTGCATAAGGATTTAACAAACCTAGCCAACCAAGGGAATACTGCCACACCTGCCCAAGCTCCACACATTCCACATCTCACCCATTTTAACACCCGCAAGAGAGAAAATCTTCATAAATCCCATGCTGAGTATAATTGTTATTCTGAGGCTTTCTATGGTTCAACAGGGAATTATGTTTATCCCAATCATCACCCCACCCAAAATGTCCCTACTTTCCAGGAGAAATTGAAAAATTCCTCTAATGGGGGGAATTATCCGGCTCACTTCTGGACTAATCCTGTTCCACAACAACAACAGAACCCGTTTGGAGGGTATGGTTCAAATCAGACTTATCAATCTGGGCAATCTCAAGAAGACATTAATGCCCAGATGATGAGAACCTTGCAGGAGTTACAAAGTAAAACAAAGGAAACAACCCGTCTTATTAACAATCTCAATGATCAAATTGGGGATATTCCAACTCAAAGACCTGCAGGACACTCACCTTCCCAACCCACACCAAACTTTATTAATCCTAGGAACCAACACCCGGGTGGATACCAACATCAGAACCACATGGTTCAGCTTCCTATTAACCCAATATCGCAGCACCAACCCAGTTTCTATCAAAATCAGGCCCCCCCACCTCCTCCCAGTGATCACCAACCTACGTATGCAGAGACTTTGAGGAGTGAGGAAACCACCATGGATTTAAGGCCTTCAAATTCAAATGATGAAACTGATTCTCAACCAATGCAGATTGACTCCCCTAACCTCAATAAGGAAGAAGAAAAAGAAATCCCAAAAACACCTAATTCAAACCCTATTTCCCACTCTCAAAAACTGCAATCCAACAATCCAAAGCCAGAGTCCTCTGACCACAATCCTTTGGACTTATTTGAGCAAGTCGAGAGGAATATTCCCTTCCTAGATTCTCCCCATGCCTCTAAAAAATTTACTTCAAAAGGGCATGATCAGAATCTAGAAAAGTTGGTCCTTTCAAAGACAGCCAGCTCAGTTTTTCATAGCATGCTACATTTCACAAAAAATGACCAGGGCACATCAGTCATCTCAGTTGTCATAACTGACACCATTTTTTTTCGCACCCCTCTCAACTTAGGTACCTCTAGTAATCTTATCCCCCCGGTCTTATTTGAGGAATTTCAATTCAGTGATTTAAAACCTACTAAGGTTCAATTTCAATTGGAAGACCGATCTACCATTCAACCGTGGGGAATTGTTGAGGATAGTATCATCAAGGTCTAGAATTGTCTATTTCCGGTAAATTTTCTGGTCCTTGACATAGAGGTACCTAAGGCTCTCGTTAATGCCATCATTGGAAGACCTTTTCTGACTATAGCAACAGCTAATATCAATTCTCATTCTGGGAAAATGAATATAAGTTGCAATAACCAGACTTCTCATTAGATTTATTTCAAGCTTCCAAGAGGTCCATTGATCACAAAATTTTTGAGGACACTGATGATAAAATGAAAGCAGTATTTGAGAAGTCTATGTTGATCAAATCTCATTCACCTTTGACCACTATTGGTCTAGATTTTATTGATTCTTATTCTAAGGACAATTATGTGGTCCAAGACTTTCCAGATCAACTAGGGTTTGACTTTTCCCCTTTTCATCTTCCTATTTTTTCACCAAAAATATCCACACTAACTTCACCCATCCTGCATCTCACTAACTCCTTTCCCCTCCCTTTTCTATTGGACCTACCACCTAATCCACTTGAGTTTGGCTTTCATCATCAATTCAAACCATGGCCAGACCTGGGTCCTTTTTCCATTTCTCTATTTTATTTTGATCCCTTTATCTTTACCACTCATCTTTTTAGGGATCTTGAGCAAGACACTTTTATTAAAGACATTCAAGTGTCTAACTATTTACATGATTTTCCGTCTTCTGTCCATACCTTCACGCCCGGCTGAATGGCGTAAAAGATAGCACTGAATGGGAGGTAACCCATCATTTTTTCTTGCTTTCCTTTTTTCTTCTTTTTTCCAGGTTTTGTTCATCCTAAACCCGACCGTTCTTCACTAAGGTGATCCCTTTTCCCTCCTAATGCATGAGGACATGGCATATCTTAAGCATGGGGGGGTGTTTTTAAATTTTTACGATCGATTTAGGATGTTCAAAACCTAAAAACATGTAATTTTCTTTAATTTATTTCCTGCCTGCATACTCGAAAAAATAAAAATGTTGAAAACTTTTTGAGGAAAAATTTGAAATCAGGACTAAGGTCGAAAAATTCACTTTTGGTACAATGGAATTTAATCTTTAACAAGCTAGGGATAAGGATATGGATCTGATCATTAGAATTCCAGGATCTATTTTAGACTAGATCAAATATCCTTTTCTAAAATTCCACCTGAACTCATGATAGTTCAGGTGACTTGATCCTATTTTGTAATATGGAAAGTATTTGACTTAGCTTCTGATTCAAAAACTTGCATGTCTTGAGAAACTTTTTGTGTCAAGCCAACACTTAAAAACAATTAAAAATTTGAAAAACTCCCTTGTTTGGACTTAGTAAAAGTCTGAAGCAGATCATTGGTTTGAGTTCCCACCGCCGAGAAGAAGGAAAATACCTCCTTTGAGGACACGATGTCAACATGTTACCACCTCGGTGCTGCTCTATATCTATATTTTATATCTTTAGATGGAGCATTAAAGCACATTTTAGTAGCTCAAGTGTCTTGGACGGTGCTCTACCTATAGTGTCGGAGCAAGAGCTTGAGTTTGCTTGGAGCGCCCCTTTACACTGCATTGTGTTTTGGGGTTGTGAGCTCCTGGGTGGTGTCATGGATAGTGCTATCCCGAAGTACTGGTGCCAGAGCCCCCTCGAGGATTGGTAATGGGAATGATGATCCCGACACATCTGTTGTAAGACTAAGCTGATAATAAGCATGGGGGCGAGAAAAAAAAAAGAATAAATAAATAAATTAACATGCTCCTATAAATGTTGGCTTTTCGCAATCACAAGGATTTTTGCAAGTTGCGAATCAGATTCATGAGCCAGAAAATCCTAAAAACAAAAATTTCAAGTCATCTGAATTAACAAGGAGTTAATTTGCGAAGTTTCTGGAGGATATATTGATCATGTTTCATCTAATGGTTGGATCCAAAACAAATCTCGATGTTTATATTTAACAAATCCTGTACCTCTTGTGTTTAGATCAACCAAGGTCCCTTAATCTATTTCTCCTCAAAAGTAGAAAAAAATTAGATTTCCCAAAAATTCCATTTTTTAAAAAAAATTTAAGTTTTGCTAAGAGACTAGCAAAAGATAAGCATGGGGGTGTGATAAACGCCAGTTTATCATCATTTTTATGCATTAAAACAAACTTAGCTCTTAGGATTTTGCTCCGCAAACGAGTTTTTGGGCTACATTTTGGCATCAATTAGGTTACGCATGCATTGCACTTTTTATTATCTTTTTAATGTGTTTTTGTGAGTGTTAGGGATATGTAGATTGTCAGAACTCCAAAACCCTAGCACTCAGGAAGGCAACTGGTGATGAAGAAGCTCAAACTAACTGGAACTCAGCTTGATCCAGCTCACCATAGCTGGATTCCAGCTCACTTGAACTAGGGTTAGCTCATCTTAGCTCCATTCAGCTCAGCTCAGCTGAATGGCAGCTCAAGAGAGCTCATCTTAGCTCACCCTTGCTCAGGTCAGCTCAGATCCAGCTCAACTTAGCTGAGTCTAGCTCATCTCAGCTCCCATTAGTCCACAGGGAGCTCTAGTTAGCTCAGCTGAGTTGACTGGAGTTCACCCCAGCTCAGGTCCAGCTACATCCAGCTCTACTCAACTCCGACCAGCTAAAGATGACTTCATTCCAGCTTAGGAAGCTCAAGTCCAGCTCCAGGGGACTCAGCTTAGCTCAACTCAGTTGAGCTAAGATACCTTAGCTGCCTTACCCAGCTTGATCCTGCCCGGGAGCATTAGACCCGGCTCACCTCAGCTCCTTTTAGCAGAAGCCAGCTTGCTTTAGCTTGGCTTAGTAGCTAGCAAAGAACTAGCAAGCTAAGCTTGCTAAGGCAGCTCCTTCCAGCTCTCTTCAACAGCCACCAGCTCTAGTGCAGCTCAAGATAAATACCTCCAACTCTTCTCCCTGAAAACCTTAGCTCCAAATGCCTCCAACTCTACTCCCTACTAGCTAAGCTAGCTAAGCTGTTTAACTTAGCTAGTCCACCTCCATGGCACCAAAACCTACTACACTACTACCTAAGCTCCAGCAAAAAGACCACCTACTCCAACTTTATTTTGGTGCCAACTTTCCCTGCCATCACCACCCTACATCCACCATCAAAGCCCATCTCCACCCTCCATTTTTTTCCCTCCAAAATTGCCATCAAGAAGGTATTTTTGGAGGGAAAACCAAGGCACCTCTTCATTTCCCTCCCATTTTTCCCTCCAAAAATAACCAAGCACCCCTTCATTTCCCTCCAAAAAAACACCATAACCACCCCCCATCCCATCCTATAAATACCCTACCCTACCACCACATAATTCCCATCCTCCCTTAGTATATTTTTCTACCTAAACCACCTATACCTACGGCTAAGAAGAAGGAGTAGAGAAGGAGATTAAAGGGGCACATCACCAGCCCCTTTGGTGCCTTCTTCTCCCCACTCTCTTCAACTTGAGCCATGCCAAGGAGGACTCTTCCACTTCAAGGAGGACGGCCAGGCAAAGGAGAAGGACTTAGGGTGGACGTCCACCCTTGGAGAGAACTTAGGGCACGCCCCCCTATGGCTTTCTTTGAAGGAAATCACCTTGGCGGAGCACTGTAAGGAAGGAGTTGAAGGACTCTTTTCAAGATTGGGAGCCACCAACCTTGGAGCAAGAAGCCCTCTTCTTCACCATCTATCTAGAGGATTTGTGTTTTCCTTAAATTATGTCAATTTTCTAGTAGTAGAAGCATTCCTCTACTAGGCATTTTTGTTAAACACTTTTTTTTAATTATCTTGTTGCCTTCTTTGCAATTTCTTGTTTGCATTTCTATTTGCTTATTTTTAGCATTCCTCACTCCCTCTCCCTAATTATTCTAGGCCTCCACTTGCCTAGAGTGAGCTTAGGGAGAGGCTCTACTTGCCACTTAGAAGTAGTATTTTAAATTGAAGTGTAAATCACCTTCCCTTCACCATTCTGCATGTTGTCTTAATTTAAAACAAAAAAAATGATATATTGAAAAATACCAAAAAGAAAGTTGAGATTGTATTCCAAGCAAGAGAATCACTATTGCAAACATTTGGCCTCCTTGGACGACCCTAGATACTCCCCTATCTAGGAATATAAATTTAAGAGTTGATCGATTTTACACGTTACAACGACGTATTTTAACAACTCGCGTGAAATCGCTATCAGAGACTAGGGCACTTTTTGAGGGAAATGTTGGCGCCAAAAAGGGGGTTAGTTAGGGCGATTTTGGTTGTTGTTGAGGGGTGAATGGTGGTGATGGTGGTGGCACCAACTTGGTAGTGGATGGAGCTAGCTTAGGTGAGCTTAGGTAGGGCTTAGTTGGTGGAGTTAGTTATGTAGGACTTAGAGTTAGTTAGGTAGAGTTAGTTAGGTAAATGCCAAGGGAGCTGGAACCTGGCTAAGCAAAGCTAGGCTAACTTAGCTAGTAATGGAGTAGACTAGGAGGCTATGGGAGCTAGGGTTTGTGAGGAGGAGCTGGTCAGAGGAAGTCTGGAGCTAAACTGGAGCTGGCAGCTACTGAAGAGGATGGCATCGAGCTACTTTAGCTGGCCTAGCTTGCTAGTTCTTTGCTAGCTGCTAAGCCAAGCAAAAGTAAGCTGGCTTCTACAACAAAGAGTTGAGCTGAGCTGGTTTTGATGCTCTCGGAGAGGATCAAGCTGGTTGAGGCAGCTAAGGTAGCTTAGCTCAACTGAGTTGAGCTAAGCTGAGTCCCTAGGAGTTGGACTTAAGCTTCCTAAGCTGAAATGAAGTCATCTTTAGCTGGCCAGAGTTGAGTGGAGTTGGGTGTAGCTAGGCCTGAGCTGGGGTGAACTCTAGTCAACTCAGCTGAGCTAGCTAGAGCTCCTTGTGGACTAATGGGAGCTAAGATAAGCTACACTCAACTAAGTTGAGCTGGATCTGAGCTGACCTAAGCTATGGTGAGCTAAGATGAGCTCTCTTGAGCTACCATTCAACTGAGATGAGCTGAATGGAGCTAGGATGAGCTAACCATAGTTCAGGTGAGGTGAATTCCAACTATGGTGAGTTGGATCAGGCTAAGTTCCAATTGGTGAGAGTTTCTCCTTCACCAGTTGCCTTCTTGAGTGATAGAGTTCTAGGGATCTGGCAATCTATATATCCTTAACACTCACATAAACACATTAAAAGGACAACAAAAAGTGCAATGCATGCCTAACATAATTAATGCCTAAATACAGTCCAAAAAACCTATTTGCGAAGTAAAATCCTAAGAGCTAGGTTTGTTTTAATGCATAAGAATGATGATAAACTAGCGTTTATCACTTGCGAATTCTCGTCTCCCTCGCAAGACAAAATACTCCTCCTGAAGAGGAGGGTTTAAGATACGCTACCCTTATTTAAGTAGCATGGTTGTAAGATGTTGTGTCACCCTCATTTTGAGTGAGTTGGTTAGTGGATTTGATCGACTAGGTCAATTGGAAAATCCTAAACCGAGAGGTTTAGGTGGTGGTTTTTGCCCAGGTTTGGGTTTCCACCAAAAAATCCTTTGTGTTCTTGTGATTTCCATTTTTGTGAGATTATTTAATATAATTTCGCATTTTATATTTTATCATATAAATCTCATCCCCTTCGTGAGAACCAACTTTATCCAGATTACTCTACACCAACTCTTGGTACACTTTCTAGTTATGAGGACATACAAGCTATCCTGGGTTAACCCAAAATAGACCCTTATTCTAATTGCTATAACCCTGGATGGTGAAATCATCCTAATTTCTCCTAGTCTGGATAAAATCAAAACCTAAATTCGAATCAAAGCAGACCACCAACTAACTCCTCCTACAATCATGGTCACAACAGTAGGTCAACCTACAATCAACCCAACCTTGGACATAATCAACCTACTCAATCTAATCAGATCCCTCTCTTTTTATGCTTTGGTAGATTATTGTAGTAGGCATTCATTCAATATATCATATTTGATTCGATCTCTTCCTTGTGATTGCTTGTCTTTTTATTTCAAAAACAAAAAAAAAAACAAAACCCTAAAAAACCAAAAAGAAATAAATCGAATTGCGATTTTCATACAAAGTAAACATTGCCTCCTTGTGTTCGACCTAGGACTCGCTTGGAGTTTCGGTATAAATTGTATTTGATTAAAAGTTTTGTAGCTATGATGAGGGTTACTCTTAACCACGATTTCAAACATGCAAAAGCCGTGACATCATGCACTTGCTGTACTTGGCATACTGCCTGTGTCATCTCACAGTATCCAAGACCATATGTAGATGCTACCCATGCTATGCCTGATCTTGAGAGTAGATTAGCACGTCATCGATGAACACCACCGTAGACTGGACTAAGTACGACCTGAACACGCAATTCATCAGGTTCATAAAAGAAGCAGAGGCATTGGTTAGCCCAAACGGCATGACCAAGAACTCATAGTGACCATACCGCGTATGGAAAACTGTCTTGGAGACATTGGACTCCCTGATCCTTAGCTGATGGTAACCTGACCTCAGGTCTATCTTGGAGAACATCGTCCCATCTCTCAGCTAGTTCAAGAGGTTATCAATACGAGGTAGCTGATAGTTGTTCTTGACGATGACTCGGTTTAGCTTTCTGTAGTTAACACAAAGACGAAGGGTACCACTCTTTGCGAACAGAATAGGGGTTCGCCATGGGGATGTACTAGGCCTCACAAAGCCCTTCAACAAATCCTGTAACTATAACTTGAGCTTTCACAGCTCAAGTGGGGACATCCTATACCCTGTAGTAGAGATAGGGTTGGTTCCCAGAACCAGTGAGATCTCAAACTCGTTCTCACACTCAGGCAGTAATCCTGGCAGCTCCTCAGGAAAGATGTCAGGGTACTCGCAGACCACTAGGATATTCCATAAGTCAGCCATGGGGCTAGGCTCTGCTACAACACAAGCTAGGAAGCCCTCACACCCCTGGCCCAGCAGCTTCGCTGCCTGAAGCACGACAATGCACTTGAAACCTCCATCCACTAGCTGGCTGTGGAACTCAAAGGGAGGCGACTCTGGTATGGAGAAGATGATCGTCCTCCCAAAATAGTCCACCAAGGCATAATAGGCAGACAACCAGTTCATCCCTAGGATTACACCAAAATCCTCCGTTGGGATCACAATCAGGTCGGCGGGAATATTGTGTCCCCTATAGCAACCTCACAGTCTATGAAGACCTCCTCTACAATAAAGAATTATCCACCAGAGCCCCTAATTAGGAATGGATCCTCTAACAGTATACTGCTCGACCCCAAACTGACAGTAAATCTCGTGGAGACAAAAGAATGCATGGCACCAGAATCGAAAAGTACATAGACTAATCTACCAGAAACTCTAACCATACCTACCACCATAGAACCCAAAGCTCTGGCATCTCTGTGAGTTAGGGCATTGACACACCACTCAGCCTTAGGTGTAGAAGAAGTAGCCACGCTCTAGGTCGGGACAACAGTAGCTGGCTAGTACCCTCCTCGTGACTACTATCCTCCTCCTCCTGCCAGCTAACCGCGTTGCTAAATTGGCCTCAAATACTCGGTGTTGGGAGCATCTGCTGTGCTCCAACCATAGATGGGTAGTCCCTCCTCATGTGGCCCAGCTGGCCACACTAGTAGGGTGATGGGGGGTGCTTCGCGAATTTAAATTAGGGTTTGAAGGACCCATCATCATAGCTCACAAAATGCATCTATCAAATAAAATTTATAACCGAAACTAGAAAAGTGAGTCCTGGGTCGAACATAGGGTGGCAAACATTTGGTTTTATAAAAATCTGCACTTGGCTTATATTTATTTTCAGTCATTTTTATCTTTTCTAATTTCTTTTGTATTTTTATCAAGCAAGAGATCAAGTCGATAAATTCTAGCTAATCTACAAGCAAAAAATATAAGAGAAAGAGGGATAAAGAAAGAGAGAGAGAAACAATCATCTATTCATAAGCAAGTGTTTGTTACAACTACGAAAGTGAAAAAATCTATACTACAAAAGCAAAAAAGATAGAAAAAGGTGAGAGAAATCCCCCTTGATGGTCGCTCAAAGGGCAACTCACTCTGACATTTTCTGGTGGAAGGTGGTGAGGAGTGGGACGAATAGGGACAAAATCGAAGGAAAGATGATAGGGCAGGACGGTGTCATGGCGAGGTTCTTCTTCTCGAAGGAAGGTGAGGAGACGACCACGGGATGCTCCGTGAATGGGGATGAGAGGTGGGAAAGTATTTTCTTTTCTACTTTAAAGGAGCATCCTGGGCTTGGGACAAGCTCTCTCTAGAGCCTTAGAGGTGGTGAGAGGAAGAATGGAAGAGATGAAGAAAAATGGCAGGGGTAGGGGTCCTTTTATAGTGGTGGAAAGAATCAAATTCATATACAGGACATTTAGTGATGGTCATAAACATCGCTGAAGATCCACCGGAAACGTTGCTGAAGATCCCACTAAAGCACCCCTGCTGCCGCACCGCTGGTGCGTGCTATACGTGCCCTTGTCGCACGTGCACACGTGATACGCACCATTTCCATTGCTGCCTCCAAGCGGGAGCTGCGCTACTACGCATGACATGCGCTTGCACATGCATGCCTTCGTGCACATATGTGCACCCAGGCTGCTATGCTCGTGCGGTGGCACGTGCTTGTGCATGCGTGGCCTGGGTTGCACCACGTGGCGTAATCTGGGCTGTTCATCTACTTTTTATTGTAGGTCCTGCTACAGAGGTTTGATTGAGTCAATTTTCATGCCATTGGGCTACGATCGATGACTCGAATCCATCTGTGCAATTGGATTTGTCGTTTGGAGCTCTGAATTATGTCACCTAGTCCCTTGGCCATTGATCTTCCTCGAACTGCATATGGTGCTATAGGACTCCGATCATGGCGATTTTGGATGCATTGGACTTTGATTGTCATCTTGATCAGATTACTACTGTCAGATCATCATTTCGAGGCTCCAAAATAAATCTCCTTCTCACCTGGCCACAAAAAGGACCTAAATAACCTAAAATATATACAACCACTCTAAATGTAGAATGATGCATGCTATGCAATATTTATAACATGAAATGCAAATCTATGCCTAGGAACATGCATGATTAGGCATTTTGATAACTCTACATCTAATGATGATAATTCCATCAACTGGGGTCAGTTTTGTGGATATATGTGCGTTAATGATATACCATAATGGGCTTGGGAGTATTACAGGCATGACAAATTAAAATTGCTTACAATTAATATTTGATGGCCATGTGTACAAGTGTATATTGAAATAGGCCTCAAATGAGCAATTGGACCATACAGATGGATCCAGATCGACGAACGGATTCCAACGGACTCAAAATCGCCTCAATCCAACCTTTAGAGCTCCCTCAACAAGCCCGAGTAGTTGTGACTGTTGATCAAGCTATCAGTAGTTACAAAGCCGCCATGTGTTGCACGATTGCTCGCTGCAAGCCACTGCCACTTCTCTTCATCACGTGCAAAAGCCACTTTAGGCTGTCTGATCTGAGGATCCGCAAGCCTTGACCACACCCCGTCTTCGGTGCTCCCAAAGGACTTCAAGATTTGATTGTTGGATCTCCATCCAATGGTCGGCATCGCATGCGCTCAACTCACCTACCACACATCTCGAGGAGGCAGTGCAGCGGTCGAACACTCTCACTCACAAGCAGCAGCAAGCGTTTGACTCCTGCTGCACCTCAAATCATGCCCAGCAACCATTGCAGGGAAATCAGATCGTTCGATTGTCACCGAGAGATGCGAATGGAGGCCACGTGGTGCAGCAAA
The DNA here is from genome assembly GCA_037157565.1 of Thalassia testudinum. Taxonomy (NCBI): domain Eukaryota; kingdom Viridiplantae; phylum Streptophyta; class Magnoliopsida; order Alismatales; family Hydrocharitaceae; genus Thalassia; species Thalassia testudinum. Next base: position 17,955,936 of record JAZHRO010000063.1, read on the forward strand.
TGCACGTGGATGATCACGCCTGTGAGCACATGGATTGCGCAGGCTAAGGAATGCATGTGGACTTTGACCGGCGGGCAAAGGGTTTCAGCGACATTTTTGGAAGTTGTTTACCAACATCCTGGACATTGCTAAACCCCCTTACCTCAATTAGAAGCCCTTTTGTCCTATTTAAACACCTTTCAATCACCCCATTAAAGGAATTGAATGCACTCACACCTTCCACCCTACTCCTAGCTCCTTCCTAGCTTCACCAAGCATACCTCACACTCACAGGACTTGTCAAGCCACCAACGGAGCCCTCCTCCACCACCATGACCACCTTGCCTCCTCCTCTATCTCTCTTTAACCTAGTTTTATGTTGCTTTTGTTTAAGCTTTTAGCTATTGTTGTATTTGCAAACAAACTCAAGTTGCATGATAAATGTTAATGTTGATGGTTTTTCCTATATATCTCCCATGTTGTTTGAATGAATGTCATAATTTAAAGACAAACTCTAACCCTGCTCTCTCTCCCTCTCCCTCTCTTTCTCGTTTCCTCACAAGCAAACCAAACTTCCTGTGACAACTAAAAGCAACAAAGTAATCCGATTTCACGCATCCTCATGTTCGACACTTGGACTCACCAAATCTAATCTTTAATTAAAACCAACATCATGAATGCATGCTTAACGACATAATTAAACAACTGCATCCTGCGCACATCAGTTTTTGGCACCGTTGCCTGGGAGGCAACGGATTTCTTTTGTTCCTTTCTTCCCGATTGTGTATTCACATTGTCCAACTCATTTTTCTCCCTCTTGTTGATTGATTGCAGGAACTCAATGCATGGGTGGCGAAGGATCATAATTCACGACTGTCGAGATGGAGTAAAGTGCAGCGAAGGCCAATTGTGAGTATCATTCCACCCTTTGGTTGTTTGTGTGCTTTAAAATAAAGGAAAATACAAACAAATATAAATAAAAAATTGGCGTGGTGAATGAAAACTAGACCCACATCGCATATTCATCACCCAACAAAAAAAAATACCCTAACATTCTTAAGGAGATAATCTTTTTGAGTGTTCTTTTTCCTTTTGAGTGGTGTTTGCGAAGCCGACATGATTTGACTTAGGCCGCAACACTCACCATAACTAAAATCAACTCACCTGGTAGAACTGCATGAACACTAGGGTGAACTCATTAGGGTTGCTTTTCTAGGGCCACATCACTCTAAAGGAAATCGACTTTCGCCCGTTGTGTGCAAAACTTTGTGTGCTTGATGTCGACAGATCTACTTGGGTTAAAATGCCTATTAATGCATGTTCCTAGGCTTAGATTTGCATTTAATGTTATAAATATTGCATAGCATGCATCATTCTGCATTTAGAGTAATTGTATATATTTTAGGTTAATTAGGTCCTTTTTATGGTTAGGAGAGAAGAAGACTTACTTCAGGGCCTCGGATGGATGATCGGACCATACGGATCTGATTAGGACGATGATCAGAGTCTAATGCCTCTGAAATCGTCTAGATCAAAGAATCGTAGCATCATACAAGGTTAGAGGAAGGACAATGGCCAGGGGGCAATGCAACATCCATACGAGTTTCAAATGGAAAATCCGACCATATGGATGGATCTGAAGTGACGATCGTAGTCCAGCAGCATGGGAATCATCTCGATCTGATGACTGTGGCACTCTCTGCAAAAGAAAGAATTGATAGTCCAAATGGCACCACATGGTACCATCTAGGCCGCCCAACGTCAGCTAGTAGAGCGCAACGCATGCAGCAGCAACGCAGTGCATGCCAACGCTCACGCGCACACAACGCATGGAGCACGGGCACGTGAAGCATGCAATGTGCAATGCGTGCACTAGCGGAGCAGGGCGGACACCAACGAAATAAGGGGTGGGTGTCAGCGAAGCAAGGGGACGATGCATTCTCGGTTGACGCCAGCCTACATCGACGCATGAGCTAGACCTACAGCGATGCTTATAGCTGTCGGTAATTCTTCACACGCCAACAAAGCCAACTATGGGCGTGGGTAGGCATGAGCTTCCTACAGCGACACTTCCAGTGATGGCCTAAAGGTCACTAATGAAGCCATACCTATTTTTGCCTCTTCTCCTCCACTATGAAAGGGCCTACACCCCCTCTCTTCCAAGCCATCTGCACCTACTCTATTGCCCCCTACTCCCAGGCTCTAGGAAGCCTACCAACACTTCGTTGAAGCTTGCTCTCATGCTCCCAAGGCTCCTATTAGTGTAGCAAAGCTCTTCCTCACCAAGTATTCATCCCTCGTCCCATCCCCATTCATAGGTCACCTTGGAGCCATCCTCCCGCTTCCATTCTGATAGCATATCATCTCCTCCTTTTAACCTCCATTTTAGAGCCACACCAAATCTTTCCTCTACCTAACATCCTCCTGCATCTCTCTTCCATCATCCTGCTCCTCACCTCCTTTGTCTGAGCTTTCGCCAGGCGCCGTCATCTTACCGAATAGCCGATTCGGGAGATTTCTTCTCACCTCCCTCTCTTTTTATACTTTCATAGTTTATTGTAATTGATGTTGGAGTGATATATATATCATATTTGTTCCATCTCTATTTTGTGATTCATTATGCTTCTCTTCTTTCAAAATTACAAAATAATAAGAAAACCCTAAAATACCAAAAAGAAACAAATCGAAGCTCGATTTTCAATTAAAGTAAACGTCGCCTCCTTGTGTTCGACCAAGGACTCCCTTGGAGTTTCAGTATAAATTTTATCTAACCAGAGGTTTTGCAACTACGACGATGGGTTACTTGTAATCCTGATTTCAAACTCACGAAACTTGTGTGATAATTTTGGCATCGTTGTCGGGGAGGCAATGGAATTTACTTTATTGTTTCTTATGCTTCTTTGCATTAACATAACACTAACCCTGCTTATCTCTGATCTATTGCCTTGCATGTTCACTAGCATGGAGATCAAAGTGCGGTAGACTGGAGTAAAGTGCGAGTAGAGTATTTTGTAAGTATCCCCTACACCACCCGCACCTTAGTTTTCATTTCATAACCTAATAACTCAAACGAAAATAAACTTAGGTGCTTTTTATAAGCCCTAGGATAGATTTGGTTGTTTGTTTGCCACCTCCACTCACCTCACAATCCACATAAAAAAAAAAAATTAAAAAAAAGTGTTGTCTAATTGTGGGATTTTCTAAAAGAGACACACCTTAACACCCACAAGTCCCGACATAAGGTGCACCACTCCACTTTGATTCTACCACTTAGCTAGGATCTAACCTGTGGACCTGGTACACTTCAACTCAAAACACATAACTGAGTAGAAATCTGATTAGGCTAAGACATTGTGTGCCTTAATCTATGGTATGAATAGGCCAATTGATTGATTTGTTTGGGTTGTACCACTCAAATTAAAAGAAATTCATCAGTAGCTTGCCACTTATGGTTGATTCCTAGGGCTGAACCAGGCACTTTACATTATTTTTGATTTTTAAAGGAACATATCATCACCCATGTTTTGAAAACTTGGAGTGCTCTACTAAACCTTGATTGAACCAGCCTAAGAATTAAACCCTAAAAGCTACTAAAAAAGGTTAAACCCTAAAAGACACATCATCAAGAAACCTTATTTGCAAACCCTGGTTGTGCACGCACACACATTTCAACTTATCATTAAGGGCACAACCCATCCTAAGGGCCCATCACATTCCAAGAGCACGATCATCCCAAGACTAACTAAAGTTGAGTAGACATTGGCCTTAAGTATTGATTCGCTCTTCGGGGCTCAGACTGAGATTTTTTCTTTGATTAGACTGCTTTTGCTTGTCCATCTAATGTCTAGCTAGGGGAGTGGCATCAAATGATCGCGGCTGGGGGGTACACTAGGAATCGGAGGCGTAAGCCAAAGGAAGAACCTTCTCCCCAGTCCCTCCTTCTAACTGGTTGGATTGACTAGATAAAAGTATGCCAAATCATTTATAATCTCAAGACGGGTCCTGGGAGTTTGTAGGTCTTTAGGCTACCGACATAGGGACAGGTTTGGTTGATTGTATTGCAGGGTATATTTTCTCTTCTCCATTTTCCCTTCTTTTCTACCATGTACCCTTCCACATCCTACAAGCATTTCCCATCCTATCCTTCTACCACCACTTATCCCCAAGGTGATTACTATCCCAACTTGACTTTTAGTTACCTATCCACTAGCTAAGATAACTTTGATTGGGGATACGAATCCTGACGTCAATATCCAAGGCCTAACCCTGGACAACAAGACTATGATTACTAACCTTCCTAGAGATACAATGATTATAGATCTCAATCCTTTTATGATCAAACCAACCCGATCTACAATCTTGAAGGATATGATTATTATAACACCTACCCTCCCTAGTATTCCATTGAATATAGGTCACCACAATTCTTTGAACAACCTGAGATGACCGACTATCAGGGAGGAAGCCCAGAACCTTGACATCTTGACTCCCCTAAATTTAACCCAAACTCGCCCAATCTTGAATCGAACCAATCAGTTCAGGTGGACCTGATCCAGGATAGGGTGTTGGCTAATTTGAGGAACACTATACAATTGTTAGAAGCTCAGCCAACACCATGCACTAAAGCACTGGGGCGTATGATCAAAATGATTGATGAACTTAATAGTTATTTATTGGATTTGCTCCAAAGTGTTAGGGATAGGGAGCTGGGTGAGTTTCTTCTTTGGAAATTGTTAAGGTTGAGGATGAAATTTGTGGTTGCACTAATCAAATCTTGGAATGATTCTCAAGATGAACCCTCTTTGGGAGAGCCAATGTCTAAACCCGCTCAGGCACCTGTCGAGGGGGATACATATTCGGAGATTGGTGATGACCAGATTGATCTAGAGCAACCCTTTAAGGATGAACCAATTGATTCACATGAGATCCCCAAGCCAGGAAAAGAAGAAAAATATGTCTCCTTGGATCATGAAATGATATATGATTTTGAGACATATATAATTGAGGATCATGGATTCTTTGATTCTGAGAGCGAGGAATCTCTTACTGAAGTCTCACTTGAGCTTAAGGAAAATGATTTTAGTGTGACAAACAGGCTTGAGGAATCTAATAAATCGTATGATAGCCTGACTATTGAAGATTATGATTTGGTTGGGGTTAACTTGGAGGATCCAAATCTTGATGACTCAATCAGTGACCCCATTCCTCATCAGCATCGGAAAGAGTTGACTTCTAAGATCATTGTGCCCAAGTCAATGTTGACTCAGCCACGATTTCTGGACTTAGGTAAATCATATGGGGTGAATGATATGCTAGAGGTCCCAAAACCTGAGCTCTTGATGTTGGATAGAATTGTTGAAATGAAAATTTTGGAGGCTAAGTTTGGGGGAACTTTGATTTTGGATCTAAGGGTACCTATTGACCTAAAGCCACCTACTTTCTACCAGGACCCTTATGATATATTTTACGTGCAACCCAAGCTTGAAATAACTGATTATTTTTCAGAGCTGAATGTGAAGAGGATTTCTGAATGTATTGAACCATCTTTACTCGTTGTCCAACATTGTGGCCTTAGGTTGCACGCCACAAAATCGTAGTCCTGGCCCTGCAAGCTTAACAACCTTCAGTTTTGGGTGATTTCATCCAGAACCTGAGAACAACTTGACCCTGGGACATGGGTCTGCACCAAAATCTGGTCCACGTCTGTTGACATCTTCTATTGGAGGATCTAGGAATCAATATTTTTATTTTGATTCTGATCCACACTTATGAATTCTCAATTTCTTCCTTGTATGTATTTTATGCCTAGCTAAAGGCATTAAATTTAGCATGTGTTTATATTTCACGTTCTCTGTGGAGCTCACCGGATTCTTCACAATGTTCAGGTGATATTCCATTTACTTCGCCCTTTCATGTCGTTGTTTCTACAATGAGGACATTTCACCATTTAGGCATGGGGGAGTGGATAATCAATTCCTGAGATCATTTTGTTAACTCTGTAGAATTTCTTTCAGTTTCTTATAACAAAAAAATTTGAAAATTTGAAAAAGAAAAAAAAAGAAGAATTAGAAGAGAACTTAGGCATTTGGAAGTTATTAACTTTATGAAATGATACGAGAGGACCTAAACACTTAGACTCTTTAGGTATTCGAACTTAATTAGCCCGAGTGTTTACTTTAATGTGGACTTAGTCTTAAGTCCTCACCAATTCAAATTTATCTTTAATCTAGTAAATAAATTCGGATGATAAGTACACAACTTATCAACTCGCCCTCTGATTTGGGCAAACTTTAAGCCTAAGCATCTACACACTTTTCTTTGCACTGACTCACTTTTTGACTGGTTCTTCAGAAATTGGGTAGCTAATGAACTATCTAGGGTGGTATGGTTGGCAAGTTGTCGGTGGTAACAGCTTATTGGTCGGTTGTCTAAACCCAGTCACAAGACCATTTTCATTGTACTACCACTAGGTAAACCTTAGATCAGGGAATCCACCAACATAAAAAAAATAAAGAATAAAACAAAAAGAAAAATAAAAAAAATATATATAGAAAAAGAAGAAAAAAACATATATAAAAAATAAACAAAACTACACTTCACTACAAGAGTATGGTTGGCAAGTTCCCGTGGGTAACAGCCCATTAGTCAATTATCCAGAGCCCAGCTTACAAAAAAATGCACAATAATTCCCAAAACACTTAGGAAGGAAGCAGAGAAGTAGAATAAATGGGGAGATATACATTGGGTTCACCCTTGTATTGACCACATAAATAAAAGTTGGGAGAAAGCAACCGATTGAAAAGATAAACCTCGAGGTAAGGTCACCTAGGGTCGTAGAAACTAGAAGCCCGCTTTAACGGCCGTCTAGTGAGTCTTTCACTATTTTCACAAGATGCTTAGCACTTAGCGTCATTTTCGAGTCTTGGGCAGGTCGGCTAGCCGTAAAAAGCTATCCTGGAACTCTTACACTCCAAAAGTATAAAAAAAATTAGAAAAGAAGAAAAATAAAAAAATGTATTTTCCCTTTTCAAATAAGGCGAGGACTTGGGCGATCTGCATCTTGGCAAACACCAGGGTACAGTTGAGTTTTCGTTGTCTAGGACCTTAGTTGAAAATTTCTATTGTTAACAAATGACTTAGGCCTAAACGATCTAATCCTAATTCTATTTTTATACATAGCATGTAGTATAATTTTGCTAGGGACTAGCAAAAGATAGGCATGGGTGTATAATGTAGACACATCTATTTAGGTTAAAATGCCTATTCATGCATGTTACTAGGCTTAGATTTGCATTTCATGTTATAAATATTGTATAGCATGCGTCATTCTACATTTAGAGTAGTTGTATATATTTTAGGTTAATTAGGTCCTTTTCAGGGTTAGGAGAGAAGAATACTTGTTTCAAGGCCTTGGATGGATGACAGAACAACACAGATCCGATTAGGATGACAATCGGGGTCTAATGCCTCTGAAATCGTCTAGATCGGAGAACCGTAGCATAATACGAAGTCCACGGAAAATCAATGGCTAGCAGACAATGAGACATCCATACGGGTTTTGAATGGAAAATCCATCCATACGGATGGATCCGGAGTGACGATCACAGTCCAGCAGCACAGGAATCAACTCGATCTGAGCACTGTGGCACCCTCTACAAAAGAAAGAAGAATGGACAGCCTAGATGGAACCACGTGGCACCATCCAGGCCGCCCAACACCGGCCAGCAGTAGCACACCGCGTACTACAGCAACCGCGCATGCTAGTGCGTGCGCGCATGGTGCGGGGAGCATGGGCACATGAAGCGTGCAGTGCACGATGCGTACGACAGCGAAGCGGGTGCCAGCGGAGCAAGGGGCAAGCGCATGCTTGGTTGGTGCCAGCCTACAGTGACGCATGAGCTGGACTTACAGCAACGCATGAGCTGGACTTACAGCGACGCTTACAGCTATCGCTAATTCTTCGCACGCTAGCAAAGACAACTATGGGCATGAGCGGGAGTGAGCAGGCATGAGTTGCCTACGACGACAATTCCAGTGATGGCCTGGAGGTCACTAATGTTCCCATACCTATTGTTGCCTCTTCTCCTCCACTATAAAAGGACTTACACCCCCTACCTTCCAAGCCATCTCTACCTACTCTACTCCCACCTATTCGCAAGCTCTAGCACGCCTACCAATGCTCTATTAGAGCTTGCTCTTATGCTCCTAAGGCTCTTATTAGTGTAGCAAACCTTTGCCTCACCAAATATTCATCCCTCTTCCCATCCCCATTCGTAGGTCACCTTGGAGCCATCCTCCCACCTCCTTTCCGGTAGCAGATCATCTCCACCTTCTCACCTCCATTCCAGAGCCACACTGAAGCTTTCCTCTACTCGACGTCATCCTGCATCTCGCCTCCATCTTCTCGCTCCTCACCTCCTTCGTCTGAGCTTCTGCCAGGCATCGTCGTCTAGCCGAATAACCAATTCAGGGGATTTCTTCTCACCTCTGTCTCTTTTTGTGCCTTCATAGTTTATTGTAATTGACATTGGAGTGATATATATATCATATTTGTTTCGACTCTATCTTGTGATTCATTCTGCTTGTCTTCTTTCTAAAATACAAAAAAATAACAAAACACTAAAATAACAAAAAGAAACAAATCAAAGCACAATTTTCAATCAAAGTAAACATCTTCTCCTTGTGTTCGACTTGGGACTACCTTGGAGTTTCAGTATAAATTTTATCAGACCATGTGTTTTGCAACTACGACGACAGGTTACTTGTAACCCTAATTTCAAACCGTGAAACATGTGCGATCATTGTCGACTTGAACCTTATCTGATAGCATTAAGGCACTTCAACCCTTAAAGGCACTAAAGTAAGCACAAACAATAAAAGAAACCACATCTTAAAATCCTTACTTGAGAACCATGTCTTGTTAAGTGCACACATGCTTAAATCGATTAACTATGAGGCACAACCCCAATCAATGCCTCATCACATATCCTGAGCATAAGCACTAGCTTAGGCCCACATTAAAATGCAGTAGATGTGCCCTAGGCAGGACTGTTTTATGTCTTGGAGGTGCGATTTGGTTTGCTGGGCATTTGGCCTTCATTCCCTTTGTAGAATCTGGTGTCTAGGCTGCGGGGAAGTATCAAACGATCACGGTTGTGGGGTCTACGAAACTGGCAGTGAAAGCCAAAGGAAGAACCTTCCCCTCAATCCCCTCATAATCAACCTGGCCAGATTAATATTGGGAAGGGCAGTTAAGTGCTTACAGGCTTGATCATTCCCTCTGAGGCTTCTAGGTCACCTAAGGTATACACTGTAAGGACTAGAGTTGTCTGCTTGTTTGTACTCACACTTCTCGCATCTGTTTCTCTCCGCATCCCTCTCCGTTCTTCCCTAGTGTATGCATGGGAGATGATCACTGCATCTCGAGTTGTTTGTTGTGGATAGGGAAATCAGGAGGAGACTTGATTTTACACGAAAAATGGCTGAACCAAGAATTGATGAGGTTGAGGACCAACCCCCACCAAATGCTATGGCCATCATTCAAGCCTAGATCTCTACAAAACACCAACTAAAACAACAACAAATCCAAACCATCATGCAAGCGATACAAAGATTGCAAAACCCTCAATGGCAACCCGCATTGAACCCACCTAACCTGCCACAACCTCTGGAGGGCCAACCTAGGCCCCTCCGTAACTTTTACGTTCTGTCTACTATTCAAATCGAACCCCATCTTAGGGTCCCAAAAGGGGGAGATGATTTTGGGCTGAAACCTAATATCCTAATCTTGATTCAGAGCCACTTTCGTAGGAGCTCAAATGAGGACCTGTTCCAACACCTAGAGGACCTTGATTGGATCGCCCGAACTGTGAAACCTAGGAACATCAACTTAGACATTATTTTGATTAAGATATTCCCTTTCTCCCTAAAAGACAAGGCATCTTGCTAGCTTAGAACTTAGGGAGACTCATCTCCACATGGGAGTAACTCAGTCATGCATTCTTAAGGAATTGTTTCCCCATAGGTAAGACAAATGCCCTCAGAAGAGCCATTACCACATTTACACTATAAGGTGGGGAACAATTCCTTGAGGCATGGGAATGATTTAATGAATTATTGAGGAAATGCCCACAAGATGAGGTTCCAAGGTGGCAATTGGCCTAGATCTTCTACCACAGTCTAGACAGCAACCTTAGGAACTTTATCGATGCCTTATGTGGAGGTAACTTTTTGGACAAAGATGAGGAGAGTGCATTCGAACTCCTTGAGTCCATGAGTGAGAATTCTCTCAACAATGCCTCCTTGACCCATTTTAATAGATCCAGTCAACCTTGTGGTGGAATCTATGAGCTGCAAGAAAATTCTAGAATGGTTGACATGGGCATTATAGCCAAAAAGTTAGATCGAGTTGAATTGGTGGACAAGAAGATTGATGAGCTGCTAAACCAGACCAGGAACCCACTACAAACCCTCTCCCTAGCAAAGGGAGCTCACAGTGTAGACTTAGTGCAGCCAATGCGCCAAATGCACCTGGAAAAACCCTGACCATGTTACAAGGATGGACCTTTGCTCCCTCAACCCTTGATTACTCACTTCCCTCCCCCTCGGCACCCTCTATATTTGAGGATGTCCAAGCTATCCAAGGTTACTCCAAAGTTGACCCCTTCTCCAACACCTACATTGCCGGATGGCATAATCACCCGAATTTCACCTGGAAAAACCAAAAATCAAACCAATTCCAGAACCAACCCAGGCCAAATCCCCCCTCCTATCTGTAAGGCCCACCGGTTAGACCACCCTATAATCAAAATATGGCAGCCCCTCCCCTTCAAAACCAAATGGACACGTTGATAAAAGTGATGGCTGACATGAATAAAGAACACCAGGAAGAAATGGCCTTAGTGAAGGGACAATTGAGCCAACTATTGGATTGTAAACAACAAGGGTCCCATCCTTCTCAGCCACAACCGAACCTTTGAAATGTGATTAACAGAAGACCCAATTCGCCAGGTTTCCAAGCCAATCTTGGACATGCCCACATGGTCCAGGAAGCCCCACAAACACCCCCTCGGTTTGGTGCTCCTTCTTCCACTTCTTCTCAAAGATCTACCCATGGTCCTAATGCCTCTGCCAACACGGTAACCTTGAGAAGTGGCACTAAAACCCATGACCCCAAATGGCCAACCCCTCCCATGTCCTCACCTCCTGAGATATGCAAGTCTGAGGGTGAGCAGGAGGAACCCAAGGACATGGAGATTGACCCGATTCAAACCCAAACACCATAGCCTGAGGCCTTGGAAAAAAGGAACAAAAAAAAAGTTGTAGTTGAGAATAAGGAGCTATTGGAGATTTTCAAACAAGTCCAAATTAAAATTTTGCTGCTCGAAGCAATTAAACATATCACAGCTTACGCTAAGTTCTTGAAGGATGTCTATACGTCTAAGAATAAGGCGAAAGCCCAAGCACCTAGGAAGGTATTGCTCTTAGAACAAGCTAGTTTAGTGATATTGAGCAGCCTGCCTCCCAAACAAACTAACCTAGGAGTGTCCCTGATACCTTGTAATATCGAGGACATGACATTTGGTAGAGCGCTCTTGGACTTAGGTGCTTTGATCAACCTCATCCCGACAACCTTGTATCACCAGTTTGGATTTGGAGAATTGAAACCCACAACTGTGACCATCCAATTGGCTGATAGATCTTTGGAAACCTCAAAGGGGGCAATCGAGGACATAATTATTCAGGTCAAAGACTTCTACTTCCCAATTAACTTTTTGGTTCCTGACATGGAAGTCCCCGAAAAATTACAAAACCCACCCATCATCTTAGGCAGACCCTTAGCTACAGCTAAAGCGAACATTGAATATGACATGGGATGTATGGAAGTCGCCGTTGGAAACAAGAAGATGCAATTGGATATCTTCAGGGCGGCCAAGTCTTTTGATTGTTACTAGATCGAGGAGCACAATCCCATGGAACCTCTAATTGAAGAATGCCTCACTCTCAGCCCTTCAATAGACCATCTGACTCAATCGGCCAATGACTATCCTAACCCATCCTAGCCTATGGACATTGACATTTGTAGAGCTGGTTACCTTCCCCAACAACCATTTGAGGAGATTGATGTTGATCAACTCCCACCTTTCCCGTACCCATCGAATGTTGTCCCACCTACACCCGAACTGAAGCCTTTGCCTGATAATCACAAGTATGTCTTCCTAGGACCTGACCAGACCTTCCCTGTGATTATCAATGCCCATTTAACTAGGGAACAAGAACTTAGGTTGACTGCAACCCTCTCTGAACATCGGGCCACCACTGGATGGACAATTTCTAACTTGAGGGGAATTAGCCCCACCTATTGCACTCACATGATTTATTTAGAAGATGGGGCTTGACCTTCTCGTCAAATACAAAAGATTGAACCCGAATATGTTAGAGGTCATTAAAAAAGAGATAATCAAGTGGCTTGAAAAAAATATCATTTACTCGATTTCCGATAGCCCCTGGGTGAGCCCCACTCAAGTGGTACCCAAGAAAGCCGAGCTCACCGTTGTCACCAATGATCAGGGCGAATCCATCCCCACCCGCACCACTACTGCATGGTGGGTGTGCATCGACTATAGGAAGCTTAATGAGGCCACCGAGAAAGATCATTTCCCTCTGCCATTCATTGACCAGATTCTAGAGCGATTGGCAGAGCATAAATATTTTTGCTTCCTGAATGGATATTCAGTATACGACCAAGTTGCTATTGCACCGGAAGATCAAGAGAAGACCACATTCACTTGTCTGTATGGCACATTCACATTCCATCATATGCCATTCAGATTATGCAACGCTCCCGCTACCTTTCAGTGTTGCATGCAAGCCATCTTTTCAATGATGGTGGGTGAATACCTGGAGGTCTTTATGGATGATTTCTCTATTTTCAGAAATTCATTTGACCATTGTCTTAGCAATTTGGAAAAGATCCTAAAGCAATGTATTGAGGTCAAACTGCTTTTAAGCTAAGAAAAGACCCATTTCATGGTTCAGGAAGGGATTGTCCTTGGTCACATCGTCACTCATAATGGCATCGAAGTGGATCGTGCTAAGGTTGATCTAATTTTTAAACTTCTTCCTCCTAGCTCGGTCTAGAAAATCCGATCTTTCCTAGGACATGTTGGCTTCTATAGAAGGTTCATTAAAGATTTCTCCAAACTCTCTAAACCCTTGACTAACCTTCTAGCTAGCGATGCCTTTTTCACATGACACCTAATTGCATCAAGGCTTATAACACTCTCAACGAAACAATCTCCACAGCTCCTGTATTACAACCCCTGGACTGGTCCTAGGACATTGAGATTAGGTGCGATGCATCAGATTTTGCCACCAGTGCAGTCATAGGACAAAGAAGAGAAAAGAAACCCATGGTGATCTACTATGCGAGCAATACGTTGGATGAGGCTCAACGGAATTATAATGTCACAAAAAAAGAACTGCTCACTATTGTCATTGGGTTAGAAAAGTTTTGATCATATCTTCTGGGATCTCACCTGACGATTTACATTGACTACTCAGCTATTCGACATTTGATGGCCGAAAAGGATGCTAAACCCAGGCTCATCAGATGGATCCTACTCTTGTAGGAGTTTTAGCTGGAAATACACGACAAAGCCTGGTCGAAAAATGTCATAGCCGATCACCTGTCTAGACTTCACCCAGACCACATCGAACCATCATTACCCTTGACCGACACCTTTCCTGATGAACAACTTCTAGCTATGTGAGGAAGAGGGCTACCTTGGTATGCAAACTTTGTCATCTTTTTGGTGGTAGGACAGACTTCGCACGACTGGTCCAGATAGCAACGGGATAAGTTCTTAACTGAAGCCAAGTGCTATTTCTGGGATGATAACATGTTGTTTAGACTCTGTGCTGACCAGATCACTAGGAGGTGTATTCCTGATGAAGTCCAAAGTGTGCTATCCTTTTGTCATGACGAAGCCGGTGGTGGCTACTTTTCGGGGAAGAAAATGGCTACAAAGGTTTTGTAGTCTGGATTTTACTAGCCCTCCCTATTCATGGACACACATAGCTTCGCTAAGACTTACTCTTGCTGCTAGACATTAAGGACCATGACCAGAAAGGACATGATTCCCCTCCAACCCATTTTGATTGTCGAAATCTTCGATGTTTGGGGCATCGATTTTACGGGTCCCTTCCCACCATCCAATGACTTTGAGTACATATAGGTCTCAGTAGACTATGTCTCTATATGGATCGAAGCCATCGTCACCAGAAGATGTGATCATAAGGCTATCATGGACTTTGTTAGGCAAAACGTCTTCTCTCAGTTTGGGATACCGAAGGCCATGATCAGTGATAGTGGGAGTCACTTTTTTCATTCCCAATTTCATGCCTTGCTTAGAAAATATGAAGTTACTCACCGTATTGCCACCCTGTATCACCTGCAAACAAATGGGCAAACTGAGGTCTCCAATAGGCAGATCAAGAATATTCTGCGAAAGACTGTGAGACCTGACTGGAAGGATTGGTCCACATGACTGGATGATGCCCTTTGGGCATATAAGATCACTTTTAAGACCCTGATAGGCATGTCACCTTATCACCTGGTCTTTGGCAAAGCTTGCCACCTTCCAGTCAAGTTGGAACACTGGGCTTACTGGGCTGTAAGTAGTGCAACATGGATTCTCAGTTAGCTGGAGCACAGAGGACAATCCAACTCTCCGGGCTTGAGGAAATTCGTTGGGACACATATGAGAACAGTTGACTTTACAAAGAAAAGATGAAAGTCGTCCAAGATTGACACATACATAGGAAAACCTTCGAGCCCAACCATTAAGTCTGGCTTTTTGATGCCCAACTCAAACTCTTCCCCGGGAAGCTGAGATCAAAGTGGATAGGACCATATCAGGTGGTCAAATCATATACCAATGGGGCAGTTGAAATTGTTGATCCTAACACTAGGCAAATGCTCACAGTAAACGGTTAGAGATTAAAACATTTTCTTACCCAGGTTCCCCTAAAGTAAGTTGTCACCCTCAATGGGGGTTGACACAGAGCCTCGCCTAGCTAGAGGCAATTATCTCAGCGTTTCCTGGGAGGCAACCCAGAAGATTCAGACTAATCAGGAACATGGCAACACTCAGGTAATTTCTTATTGTACCCCCTTTGCATCCATTTAGTTGGCAATGAGGACATTGTCCAACTTAATCATGGGGAGGTGGTAATTCACATTCTCTGAGTTTATATTATCAGCCTCAATTATATAATAAATAAATTTTAAAAAAAATTAGGAAGGAGAACTTAGGCGTTAAGAGCTTGTCAGTTGTGGGAAATAATATAAGAAGAAGCTGGACACTTAGACATTTCAGGCCTTTAGGCTTAATCATCCCAGGTGTCCACTAAAATATGGATTTAGCCTCAAATCCTCACAACCTTAATTTATTGTAATTTGCCAATAAAGTAAGGTGATAAGTATACGACTTATCAACCCACCCTCTGACTCGGAGGGACTTTTAGTTTAAGCATCTGCACACATTTTCGCACTGACTCACTGCTCGGAGATTCTAACAGAATTTGGGTAGCTAATGAACCTTCTACGTTGTTATTGCTGGCAGGTTATCATGGGTAACAGTTCATTTGCCAATTGTCTAAAGCCCAGCCACAGTACCACTTTCTTTTATCGTCTCTAGGTAAATATGAGATCAGGGAAGCGACCTACTAAACCACAAAAGAAAATGAAAAGAAAAAAGAAAAAGGGAGAAATAGAAAAATGGAAAAAGAAGAAAAAGAAAAAAAAAGCCACACTTCACTACATGAGTATGGCTGGCAAGTGGTCATGGGTAACAGCCCATTGGCAGGTTGTTTGGAACCTAGCTTACTAAATGCATAAAAAGTCCCAAAAAACTTAGGGAAGAAGCGGGGAAGTAGAGCAATCCGGGGAGAAATACACAGGAAACACCCTTGTGCTGACCCCATGCAAAATAAAAATAGGGAGAAAGCTACCAATCTGATAGATACACCTTCAGGCAAGCATTTCCTTTTCTAGTCACCTAGGGGTGTAGAAATCCGAAGTCTGTTTTAATTACCATTGAGTGAGTCTATCACAATATTCACACCAAAATGCCTAGCACTTAGAGTCTTTTTCGAGTTATGGGTGGGTTGGGTAGCCGTAAAAAGCTACTGACACACTCTCAACTCCATAAATTCAAGAAAAAAAAGAGAAAAGATGAAAAAAATATATATATATATGTATATATGCTTTAAAGTGAGGATTTGGGTGGTTCGCATTTTGGCTAGCACGCGAGCATTGTTTAGTCTTTGTAGATCAGGTGCTTAATATATTTCCTCCCATTGACAAGGAACAGATGTCTAAGTAATCAATTCCTAATCTCGAATGGAAAAAATGGCTAGGATAAACCTTTCTAGGGACTAGCAAGGGATGAGCATAGGAGTATGATAAGCCTACATCTAATGATGATAAATCTATCAACTGAGGTCAGTTTTGAGGATATATGTGCGTTAATGATATACCATAATGGGCTTGGGAGTATTGCAAGGATGACAAATTAAAATTGCTTATAATTAATATTTAATGGCCATGTGTACAAGTGTATATTGAAACAGGCCTCAAATGAGCAATCGGATCGTATGAATGGATCTAGATCGACGAACAGAGTCCAACAGACTCAAAGTCACCTCAATCTGACATCCGAAGCTCCCACAACAAGCCCGAGAAGTTGTGATAGTTGATTTAAGGATCAACAGCCGCAAACCTGCCACGTGTCGCATGATCTCTTGCCCAAGCCACTATCGCTTCTCTTTATCCCATGCAAAAGCCACTTTAGGTTGTCCGATCAAAGATTGGATGGCTGAGGATCCACCGCACCATGTCTTTGGTGCCCCCAAAAGACTTCAAGATCTGACTATTGGATCTCCATCCAACGATTGGCATCGCACGCACTCAACTCACCCACCGCACCATCTCGAGGAGGTAGCGCAGTAGTTGAATGCTTGCACTCACAAGAAGCAGCGAGCATTTGACCCCTGCTGCGCCTCAAATCACCCCCAACGTCCACCATAGGGAAATCAGACAGTCCGATTGTTGCCGAGCGGTGTGGATGGAGGCCATGCGACGTAGTGGATGTGCGCGATAACGTGCGAGGTGCGTGCTGCACAATCACAATCCACAGTGTGTGCCTACGCAAAATCTCAACCATCTGATCTTCGATCGGATGACCCATAGCCCAAGCATAGGAATCGTGTGGGTGAAGGAAGAATGCATGTGCGCTTGGACCTGCAGGTGAAGGGTTTCAGCGATGTTTTTTTGAAGGGGTTTAGAGACGTCCTTGACATTCCTAAAACCCTCTACCTCAATTAAAAGTCCTTTTCTCCTGTTTAAACCCCCTTCAGCCACCCCATTGAAGGCATTGAATACGCTCACACCATCCACCCTACACCTAGCTCCTTCCTAGCTTCACCAAGCATACATCATGTTGAAGCTACGGTTACTACGCTATCGTATTTGGTTTTGAAAACCAATCATTGTACTTTGAAAGCGAAGAACTCATATTCAACAAATAAAATTTATACCGAAATAGAAATCCCGGGTCAAACTCAGGGAGGCTACGTCGATAAAAATTGGTAATTATATTTTTTTCGTGTTTTTGTTGAAAAGCAGAGTAATTACAATGAAGCACTATAAACAATCAGATTGAGAGAGAGACAGAAAACATTCACTTAATACTTCAAAATGTTTACACAATTAGGTAGGCAAGAAATTACACTGGAAAGCAGGAAAACTATTACACTAGAAAGCAGGAAAATTCTACTCTAGAAAGCAGGAAAGAGGAATGGGAGAGAGAAGTTATCCTCCTCGATGACCGCCTGGAAGGCTAGCCGGATGGGACAATGCTTGAAGGCGAAGAACGAAGCGAGAAGAAGGAGGTCGAGGCAGAAAGAACAAGAACGGGGCAGCACGTCGTCGTCATCGTGGGATCTGCTTCTGAAATGAGGGTGAAAATTTGACTTTATCTCTTGAGAAGCATCCCAAGTGTGGGACAAGATTCTCTTGAGAGCTTTGGAGAGGGAGAGAAGGGAAGGAAGGGATGAGAATTTTGTATGGAGGGGGCCTCGATTAGCCCGTATTTGTAGGCTATTTAAGTATTTAAGTGTCTAGACATTAAGTTAATTTTAACATTTAGATAGCAAACATTAGGATGTAAAAAAATTAATTCATATTTTAGCTTAAGTGCATAATTCAAGCATTTAGAAGTAACCTAGGGTTGCATACATTAAATTAGTTAATTAATTAGGTGCACTACTTTAATTAACATAGAAGTTAACGAGTTATGTATAAATAACCCTAATTATTTTATTCTTTTCCTCTTCTTTTCCTTTGTAGGTAACTCCTTCTCCTCCTCCTCCTCCTGCGCATCACATTGATTCTACGGTAGTTTTTGAATTTCAAATCTTAGCCAATGCTACAAAAGAGGAGGGGCAGCTGTTCAAAGGGAGGTCTCCACCCCTTTGTTCCTCACTGTGCTCAGAGAACATTGCTTCTCATCCATCCATACCACCAGCCTCCCACTACGGCAGTGCGACTCCACCACCGTAGGCGTGTGGGGCGACAACCCACACCACCAAGAGTCCCTGCAAATTCCTCCTACCTCACGCCAACATCCATGCCCACACCTTCATTCTCAGCACCCATGCTTCAACACCCACCTCTAGTGCACATGCCAACGCCCGTGCCTTCATCTCCAGCACACCCACCTCCAGCACACCCAGCCACCGCACTCCTTCACCCTAGCCAGCATGCTTGTGCCTCCTCGCCTTCACCAAAACCTCCAGCACCATTGCCTAGCCACCTACCCACCACGCACTCTCGCCTCAGTGCCCTTGCCTCACGCCCTCAGACCATACTCGCGCCATCACCTCCAGTGCACCCATGCCCGTGCGCCAGCAGTCCACTGCTCCAGTACCTCCAAGTAGCACCTGCAATCGGCACCAACAGACCTTTCGTGCGTGCCTGTGCACCCCGCAGAGTGTCGCCCCTCCACGCGCCCACACCCCACGCGTGCCTACAGCATCCCCAGGGCCCGCGTGCTGCACCTCCTTGCACCTACAGCTCGCGCGGCCAGCAGCAGCAACCTCCATCGCAACCGCTTCTCTCCACGATCCGGACAACTCTTGCCATCTCGCAACTTGTTGCCGCCACCGTTGCGGAGCCCTCGCTCCGACCAATCTACACCTAGAAGAGTTCCTCGAGCAGTCCTCTCTCCCATGCGCGGGGAGGAGAGAGGTAGAAACCTCAGTTTATGGTGGAATTAATAATTACATTTCATGATATTACCACAAAATGAATTTTGTTTTATCAGTATTTTATTATGGGGAATTTATGCCTTCATGCTCATGCTTCTAAAGAATTGTTAAACCTTATTATTCTTCCCTATCTGCATTGAATTTAATTTGAATTATATTTTACTATGCATGCAAGTGAATAGTACATGGCATACCCTAGCACATGGATAAATTTATGATGTAAAAATTACATTAACACCCCTTGACTTCTCCATAAATTTATGGTTTACTTTCAAAGCTACACAGGCATTATTTAATCTGGCGAATAGTTTAGTGAACTTGATTTTGACCTAATTGCGAGTTTAAATAAGTCATTGCCTCCATGTGGACATGACCCGCTCTCCTATGAGTGGTTTAATTTTAATTTTAATTATTTTGTTAAGCTATTTTCCACCACTTTGATCGTACAACGACAAATCATATTAATACATTATTAGAAAGCAAAAACCAACTTATCAAATGGCACCGTTGCCGGGGAGGCAACAGGATTAATTAAATCTCATTCATTCTTTCATTTTTTCACAATTATTTAAATTTTGAATCGTATTTAACTCTGGATTTTTTTCTTTGATGCGAGTGCAACGATCTGCGACACACATTCTACGACTCGCAATCACACCAGCCATCATGGGAGGTGACCCTTGACATCACCAGAGGAGAAATTGTTTGAGCCATCTTGCAAGGAACCAAATCACTAGGAGGGGAAGGACAAGGACGCGATGATCATCTCTGCACATTTAGTCGCTGATTTGATTAGAGTAGGATTAAGACTTTAGACTTAATTTCTCATTGCACATTTAGTTTGAAAACCCTTATTATAGGGTATTGTTGAGCGGTTTGCTCCCCGATTTTGTTTCAGGCACTTGTTGGGTAATCTTTTGGAGCCTGTTCCCTTTTTCTTTGGATCTAGGTTTTCTTTAGTGAATTGATTTTATTTTTCTTGATTGTGCATAAAAAAAAGACACAAGCTATCTGCTAGAAGCTGCCTGCCCTAGGTCCTATCATTTAGGATTGAATGAGTAGCATCTAGATCTAATTTCCTATCTTGCATATTGCATGACGAATACTAGAATCAGGTATGCCCATCTAACTTTGCATTTCTACCTGTCATGCAAATGCATTTGGATTAATTTCAAGACCACCTAATTTGTATTGAATAGATCTAACAAGTGGTCACATATTTTCTGGAAAAAGGACTAATTAAGGAGGGACAATTTAAAGCCAAGGTTTTGATTTTCAAACTTGGAATGCGATTCAAAATTCAAAATCTTTTGTGGCGTATGCTGATTGCACCGCAAAAATACACCTGCAATTATGCCATCTTGTGCTATTTCCTAGCATTACCAATGCATATTCGGTATCCGTAGTCGCATTTGTAAAAATACAAGCATGCATGCATTTAATTGAGAGGGGAGGAGAATGAATAAAATGGCATTGCAATTTACATTTTCTTCAAGTGCTGCTTCACAAAATTTCCATCTTTATTTTTATTTCTATTTGATTTTTGAAATCTTCCCCACGGCTGCAAAGCTTGGCAGCTTCCTCCTCGCGCCATGTCCTGCTCAGCCTCTCCCTGCCAGCCCTGCAGCAGCATGCACAAGATCTCCCTACCGGCCATGCTGAGCCATGCACAGCTAGGGCATGGCTGTGCATGCCTCTTTCTTCCCTATAAGGGCACGGCTCCTTCTTTGCAAAGAGCCTGTGCCAGCCAAAAAAAACCCAACGCAGCTTCTCCTTCCAGGCAGCCTCCTCCCCTCTCCCTCCATACGTAGGCCCTCCTCCTCTGAGGTGCCACTTGATGGTCGGCCCGGATAGGTTGTTAATATGATGATTTTATCGTTGAAATATATATAGTGGTTAACCTAGTTTGAACCTAACCATCTCTTTACAAAAATTTTTAACCTGGCCTACTTGATTTTATCTTGTCGCTTTTAGGCCCAGGGTCGAACTCAGGGAAGTGGGGTTCAAGTCGAGTTCCTACGTTGTCCTTAAAACGCGTCTCTTCCGTTCGTTTATTGTGTTTTTGGTATTTTTCTTATTTAGGTTTTTTTCTGGTAATCCTTGTTCTTGAGGCACACCCTCAAAATTGTGTCCTTGGCTTTTAGCCAAAACAGAGTTCCAAAACACGCCTTGCTACTCGCAAGACGGGGTACCTGCAAATCAAAGATTATCTTTTCACTTTTATACCTTTTTTTATCTTTTTACTAAGAAGGAAGATAACAAATAGAAAGTAAATATAGTAGCTATAGATATATATTTATATGTAGTATATATATAAAGGGGTGGGGGTGGAGGTAGCGATGGAGTGTAGCACTATGTCGAGTCAGTCGACATCTAGAGAGACGCAACCAACACGACTATGTGCCGCGTGGAGTGTGGATGGAGGATGGATGATGTATGGGACCACGCTTTTTTTTTGTACGCGTGTATTAGGGAATATCAGCAACTGGTGCAGATATTCCCGCGATATAGCGTATAGTAAATAACGTGAAAATATATGTACATATGTATGTATATGAGTAAATATATCTATATGTATATAAATGTATAAGTATATATGTATAAATATATATAGATATATATGTATTATATATATATATATAGGTGTATATGTATATATATATATGTATGTATATATGTATATAGCTATGTATATATGTATATAAGTATATATATATAATACTATATAGATGTATATATATATATATGTATATAAGTATATATGTATCTAGATATATATATATATATGTGTGTATATATATAAGTATATAGATATGTATATATATATATGTATATAAGTATATATGTATATATATATAAGTATATGTGTAAGTATATAGATATATATATACGTGTATATATATATATATATAGATATATTATATATATGTGTGTGTATACATAAATATAGAGATATACTATGTATATAAGTATATATATATATATATATGTATGTATATATTATATATAGATGTATATAAGTATATATATGTTACTATAAGTGTGTGAGTGTGTGTGTATGTTTCTGTGAGTAAAAAAACAGAGAGAGAGAGAGCGGGAGAGAGAGAGAATACGTGAGAGAGAGAGAGCGGGAGAGAGAGATCAGCAGAGAGCGAGAGCGGGCTGGAGAGATCGAGAGCGCGAACGATGGCAGCGAGTTAAGACGTCTGCTCGCGGCGGCGGACGTCTGACGCCGTGTCGTCTGAAGGCGGAGGCGGACGTCTGAAGACGGCGGGTGCGGGCGCGCCTTCGCGTAGGGTTCTGCAGGCCTGCGCGAAGGCGACGGGCTGGCGAAGGCGTGGAGGAGCGAGCGTGGAGGAGGTCTGCAGGTGGTCGCGGAGGGTCGCGGAGGAGGATAGGGGGCGGCGCGAGGCCGTAGCCAGCCGCTGCAGTGCGCGCGGCGGACGGCTACAAGTGCAACTGCGAGGCGGACAGAACGGAGACGGAGGTGGGGAATGGGCCTGCAGGCGCGCGTAGAGGGTTGCGCGCCTGCGGGGAAGGTCGCGGAGGAGGCGGGGGGTGCTGCTGCTGCTGCTGTCGCCGCGGTTTAGCTGCTGCTGCTGCTTCTTCAAGCTTTGGAGCTTGAAGCGGCAGCAATGGCATGGAGACGAATACGAAGAGAAAAGAAAACACCACGCCCACCGGCTCGTTGAAGAGCTGGGCGGTGGTGCTCCCACTGTGGTGGTGTGCACCACAGTGGGTTCTCCTGCTCGCCGGTTGCCTCCTCGACGGAGGGCCGACGTATGGGAGGGGAAAGCGGTGGAGAAGATGGCTGCGGGTTTTTTTAGCAGCTGCAGCAGCTGCGTCGCGAGGATGAAGCTGCAGCTACTTATAGAGGAGGGGAGAGTGGCGTGCCGGCTGCAGCAGGGAGAGGGTGTGCGAGTTGCAGCTATAGGGAGCGATGTTGGCAGGGAGACGTGACGGGAAGAAATGATGCGTGGCTGCTGCATGCAGCTGCGGGAAGAGTGCAGCCGCGGGAAGGATGCAGCGGCGGGAAGGAGAGAAAAGAAGAAATCAAGAGGAAAAATAAAAAGAGGGTGATTTTGCAAGGAGGCACTTGAAGAAAAATGTAACTATGTAGGCGATTGTTTCACTCCTCTTCCTCTCTTGATTAAATGCATGCATGCAAGTGTTTTTTACAAATGCGATTACAGGATCCTATTATGCAATGTTAATGCTAGAAAATAGCACAAGAAGGCGTTATTACAGGCGTGTTTTGAGGTGCAAACATATACCCCCATGCCTATCTTTTGCTAGTCCCTAGCAAAATAGTATTTAGAAATGATCTTAAGCTGAAGATTTTCTTCTGATGTGATACAGGTGTGTTTACTATGGAATATTGTGAGAACCAATTGTAAAGAATACTACCAGTACTTTAAGTCTCACATGACATAGATCATCTCTCAACTAACCAGGACTCTTGATATTTAAACCTTAAGTACGATTTCCAGGACCCAGGAGGTTTTTGCCGTACTCGAGAGCTCAAGAGGTTATGGTTTGTGCATAGTGAAGGATCAAGACTGACCAGATGAACATTAAGACTCAATCCCAGGGTTTCACGAATTTTTAAGTACAGGTTGGTCCCAGTTTCAGCTCATGTCTTCGAATTGACCCTTAAGATGATGACGGAAAACTCAACTCCCATTTTCTGATTTTTTTTTTTTGTGACTCACCGAAAAACAAAGTATACAGACATTTATGAGATGTACTGACTCTTTTAAAACATCTCTTTTCTGAATTTTTTTTTTTTTTTTTGAAACACATGTCAGTATATCTCTTGCAACACATTTTGAAGTACACTTTTTTTTTTTTTTTTTTGGTGGGAGAGTTTCTTTTTGGTGGAAAGAGTCGCTCCTAAACACAAGAATAAAGCCTGGGATAAAAAGTCTACCTGCGCACACAGGTAAGGACTCCACCTTCCCTAATGAACACTAAGGTTGGATCTTATGTTCACCTGGTCTTTCCTGATATGTGTAGTGTGAACCAAGTTTACTTAAGCTCTCAAGAAAAAGCAAACCAACGGATCCTGTACTGGTGTCTCAGGTACAAGAATACATCCTTAGTTAGGAGAGATCTTGATCTATTTTGTCAATGCTTTAAGTGAATTAAGCCGAGCCTGAGCGAATCAAGCTTTTGTGGCCTGGAAAGTCTTCAAAACAGAGGTTGAATATCCATAAACACTTATTGCCTTTTTGTTTCAGCTTCAAGATCATTATTAAACACAATTTATTTTAATATATATATATTTTTTTTCTTTTTTTTTTTTTTTTTTGCGTATTTATAAATAGGTGGGAACTGTGTAATACCATAACATACCCGGATCCTATGGATGCCTATCCACCCCCCCATGCCAAACAATGCTATGTCCTCATATCCATGCAGGGAAAGGCAAAGGAAGGATGGAAGATCGGGTAACAAGAGCTGAGGTTCAGGGTATAGATCAGGGTGGAAGGGTGGGTGGATGGTGGGTGGTGAAGAGAAAAGTGAAGTGATTGCGATAAAGGTGTGAAAAGTGATGGTGGATGGTGAGTGCTGTTAGGGTGCCTCCCAACAAGCGCTGAATTTAATGTCCCCAGCTGGACTCAGAATGAGGAAAAGAATTAGTTACCCTCCAGCAGGGCAACGGTTTCTCCAACGGGGGCAGGTTCATGAGTCAGATAGGGTTTCAAACGCTGCCTGTTGACCGTAAATTTACGCCCAGATTTGGGATCTTTGATTTCGACGGCCCCATTGCGGAATGGTCTTGAGACCAGAAAAGGACCAGTCCATTTGGACTTTAATTTCCCAGGAAAGAATTTGAGTCGGGCATTATAGAGCCAAACTTGCTGAGATGGCTCAAATTCCTTCCGCCGAACATGGCTGTCGTGAAAAGCCTTAGTGCGCTATTTAAAGGTTAGAGCAGAATCATAGGCTTCACGACGGAGCTCTTCCAGCTCTTGGAGTTGGAGTTTCCCTTCTCGTTCACACAAGTCTGGGTCGAGGTTACATTGGCGAACCGCCCAATAAGCGCGGTGCTCCAACTCCATAGGAAAATGACAAGGCTTCCCGTAAACGATTCTATATGGAGACATACCAAGGGGTGCCTTGAAGGCAGTCCGATACGCCCAAAGTACGTCAGTCAGCTTGTCGGACCAATCCTTACGGTCAGGCCGAACCATTTTCTGGAGAATCAGCTTGATTTGCCGATTCGACACTTCCGCCTGGCCGTTCGTCTGAGGATGATACGGGGATGCGATACGATGGTGGACTCCGTACCTCCTCAGAAGTGCCCGAAAAGAAGCATGGGTAAAGTGGCTTCCTCCATCCGATATAATGGCCCGAGGGATCCCAAAATGCACAAAGATATGGTCTTTGACGAATCGGGTGGAGATAACATGGTCAGCACGGCGCGCGGGAATAGCCTCGATCCATTTTGAAACATAGTCGACGGCCACGAGGATGAATTCGAAGCCGTTGGATGGAGGAAAGGGACCCATGAAGTCAATTCCCCAGATGTCGAAGATTTCCGCAGCTAGGATGTGTTGCAAGGGCATCATGTCACGACGTGCCATTGACCCTACTGACTGGCACCTAGTGCAATGTTTGGCATAAGTGTGCACGTCCTGGTGAAGGGAGGGCCAAAAGAAACCGTACTGCAACACCATGGCTGCAGTTTTCCTCCCAGAGAAATGGCCTCCACAGGCCTGATCGTGGCAGAAGGATAGCACACTGGGGAACTCACTGTCAGGAATACAGCGACGGATGATTTGATCAGCACCTATCCGAAAAAGAAGTGGATTATCCCAGAAATAATACTTTGCTTCTGCCATGAGACGCTCGCGCTGGTTTTTAGGCCAGCCACGTGGAAGAGATCCAGAAGCAAGGTAATTGGCAATGTCGGCATACCACGGTCCACTTGCCACATTTATTGCCAATAGGTGCTCATCAGGAAAAACTTCATTAATTGGCAGAGTAAGTCCAATATGGTCAGGGTCCAGTCTGGAAAGGTGATCAGCCACAACATTCTGGGCTCCGACCTTATCACGAATCTCAATGTCAAATTCCTGGAGCAGAAGGATCCAACGAATCAGTCTAGGCTTGGCATCCTTCTTGTGCATGAGATGGCGAATGGCCGCGTGATCAGTGAAAACAATAACGTGAGAGCCTAGAAGGTAAGAACGGAATTTTTCCAGCCCAAAGACGACTGCCAGTAGTTCCTTTTCAGTGGTAGTATAATTACGCTGGGCCTCGTCCAACGTCTTACTGGCGTAGTATACCACGAAGGGGTGTCTATCGCGTCTTTGTCCCAGGGTGGCTCCGACTGCAAGGTCTGAAGCGTCACACATAAGTTCAAAGTCGAGGGACCAATCAGGCGGCTGGAGAACAGGGGCCATGGTGACAGCATTACGCAGCTGTGTGAATGCTTGTATACAGTCAGGGCCCATGTCGAAGGGCACGTCGGTTGATAGGAGATGAGTTAAGGGTCGAGAAATTTTGGAGAAGTCTTTGATGAATCTCCTATAGAAACCGACGTGTCCCAAGAAGGAGCGGATTTGTTTGACAGAACCAGGCACAGGTAAATCAGCAATGATATCGAGCTTAGCTCTGTCAACCTTGATACCCCTATCAGAGATGATATGTCCAAGAACAATTCCCTCGTGCACCATAAAATGACTTTTTTCCCAGGAAAGCACGAGGTTTACATCAATACATCTCCTAAGGATGCGAGTCAGGTTGGCAAGACATTCGTCGAAAGATGGTCCAAAGACTGAAAAGTCATCCATGAAGACCTCGAGAAAGTCACCCACCATGTCATGAAATATCGCCAGCATGCATCTCTGGAAAGTTGTTGGCACGTTACAAAGTCCGAACGGCATCCTTCTAAAGGTGAAGGTGCCGAAAGGGCAGGTAAAAGTGGTTTTCTCTTGGTCTCGGGGGTCTATTGCCACCTGGTTATATCCTGAGAATCCATCCAGGAAGCAGAAAAATTTATTTCCCGCTAACCGCTCCAGGATTTGGTCAATAAATGGTAGCGGGAAGTGATCTTTCTTGGTTGCAGCATTGAGTTTCCTATAATCTACACACACTCTCCAAGATGTAGGAGTGCGTGTAGGGATGGATTCGCCCCTGTCATTGACACGGATGGTGAGTCCTCCCTTTTTGGGCACAACGTGAATCGGACTCACCCAGGGGCTATCGCTGATCGGGTAGATTATACCCGCATCCAGCCACTTAATGATTTCATTCTTAACGACCTCCCGCATGTTAGGGTTGAGACGTCGCTGCATCTCGCGAGAAGGTCGAGCCTCCTCCTCCGTATATATACGATGAGTGCAGTAGGAGGGACTAATACCAGATAAGTCTGATAAAGACCATCCAATAGCTGCCTTGTGTTCTAGGAGGACCTTAGTTAGTTTGCACTCCTGCTCCATGGTTAATTTTGAACTGATGATTACAGGGAGCGTTTCATTTGGTCCCAGGAAAACATACTTGAGTTTATTTGGCAGCACTTTTAGCTCGGGAGTGGATGGGGAAGGATCTGGCATTTCTTGGGACGAGAGTGTCCCAGACGGGTAGGAGAACAAGTTAGGAGGAAGAAACTGGCCTTCAAATTGGCCAAGAAGAGGGGCTTCTTGGATAGATGGATCCAAAAATGAATAGCCCCAATGAGAAGTATATGGGCTCAAGGTCCCAGTGTGGATTTGTAAATCCGCCTGATTTGGCGGGGAAGAAAGGGCAATTCGGTCTTCATGAGTATGGACCGACAGTGAGTAGCCCGGATATGACTCAGACTACGAGGTATGGGAAGCGGAGAAAACCTCGTCAGAAGTCTGGCCAGGAGAAGGTACTGGACAAGGGAGGGATTGGGGAACGTCACAGTATGCGTTGGTCAGGCAGTTATCAGTGTTTATAGGTAATCCGCAGCAGTCCGAATAGGTCCCAATTAGTCCGATACACGCGTTGACAGCCATGTCCTCGTCAGACGTGTCATCCTCAATGCAATCGCAATCAAAGTTCTTGGCTGCCTTGAATATGTTAAGCTTGAGCTTCTCAGATCCAACGGCAATCTCAATACAGCCCGACTCGCAGTCGATGTGGGCGCGGGCTGTGGCCAAGAAAGGTCGACCGAGGATGATCGGACAATCAGAAAGTGAACTAGGAACTTCCATATCTAAAACAAGAAAGTCAACAGGAAAACAGAGACTGTTGACCCTAACCACCACGTCTTCCACCACACCCTTTGGGATTTTGACAGAACGATCTGCCAACTGTAACGTGACAGCGGTGGGTTTCAGATTTCCCAAGGAAAATTTTTTGAGCATGATGGTCGGTATGAGATTGATGGAAGATCCTAGATCAAGCAAGGCACGGTTAAAACTGCAGCCTTGGATGCTACAGGAAATCAGTGGTGTGCCCGGATCTTTCTGCTTCGGTGGTAAGTTTGACAGTATAGCACAACTCGCATGAGGCGAGAGAACCACCGGATTCTTAGTCTTCTTTGACTGTCGCCTGGGTGTTGTGTAGTCTTTGAAAAATCGAGCGACAGTAGGTATGTGGTCGATTGCCTCGAGCAGGGGTACCTTGATTTCTACATCCCTGAACAAATTACGTAGGTTCTCAAAGGCCTGCGTATTTTTCTTTTTGCCTTTTGGCTCCCTTAGTAGAGCCTCAGGGAATGGGACTGATTCTGGCACAAGTTTTAGTGCATCATCCTCTTGCGAATGCGGTATGCCTCCCGAATGAGAGGGCGAAGAAGAAGATGGGCCAGGATCAGGTCGAGGCGGATCGACGGTCTGCTTACCGCTCCTCGTAGTGATAGCATTGGACGATGCGGGTCCAGTGGGATCATACGGTGGAGGAGGGTTTGCAATGGGGATATAAGAGTGTGGTGCTGCAGCAGTATTAGCCTAAAATCCTGGTGGAATGCTCGGAGCTTGCAGAACTTGATTAACTTGTCCCTGAGAAGGTCGTACCTGTGGTTGAGAACCACGGGGCATGAAACTTCGCGGGTTTGGAACAGGTTGGGCGGGAAGAGTGCCCTGAGATCGAGTCGCCATGCGTAGTTGACTGATCTCGGCGTTCTGCTGCGCCAATTGGTGCTGAAGAGAGGTCATGTTCTCTTCATGGCGCTTTGACATTTCCGTCATCATTCGCATCAATTTGTCAAGAGGGCTTGATGCGTGTTCAGTTTGTGGTACGCAAGGGCCTGATGGCGGATTTGCCATAGGATTAAACTAGACACTTGGGATGACGGGTGCGGACGGTCGCATTGGTCCACCCGCGGGGTTTTGGCGCTGCAGGTTGTTGGACCATGCGAAGTTCGGATGATTACGCCACCCTAGGTTATAAGTGGCAGAGAACGGGTTGTTCCCCAGGCTTGGTCCTCCGTGTCTAAATACTGGCTCGCAGAAACAAGTTCCACATGACTTACCGAGTCGCTTGGCGCGACACTCGGTAAGGAAGGTCTAACGGGGTTTCTCGGGATAAGGCTGGTACTAGAAGAACTTGGATTGTGACGAAGTGGTGAAGAGGTGGTGTTTGCCATAGATCGGGCGGGATTGGCCAGAAGCTCGTCCAGCTTCTTGTGCACGACGGAGACTTCATCCAGTTTTTGTGCAATAAGGCTTAGATCAGTGGATGAATGGGAGGGTCCCGTGTCAACTTCGTGGACATTTCGGGGCTGGCTGGTACGATTAAAGGCGACAATGGAAGCATTGTTCATCGAGTTTTCACTCATATTTTCAAACAGCTCGAATGCTCCATTCTCGTCTTTATTCATAAAGTTCCCTCCGCAGGAAGCGTCTGCAATCTGCTTCAAAGTCTCATTTAGCCCATAGTAGAAAATCTGGGCTATATGCCACTTAGGCAGACCGTGGTGCGGACACTTCCTGAGGAGGTCGTTATACCTCTCCCATGCCTCATGAAATTGTTCGCCGTTTTGTTGCGTAAATGAAGTGATAGCACGGCGAAGCGCATTGGTCCGCCCGATTGGGAAGAACTTCTTGAGAAACGCTGTTCGCATCTCTTCGCAAGAGTGGATGGTTCTCCCAAGGGTGCGTAACCATTGCGACGCTTTATCCTGTAATGAAAACGGGAACATCTTCATGAGGACTATAGATAACCCGACATTTCTTGGTTTAACGGTTTCTGCAAGTCGGGTTAGGTCTTCCAGGTGGAGAAATGGGTCTTCACTTGCAAGACCATGAAAGTGAAAATTGATTAGGCCAATTATGTTTGGTTTTAATTCAAAGTCGTCCCCGCCCATGGGGACCCGAATTTGTGCTATGGTCTCTGTAGCAGCGGGATTCTGATAAGAGCTAAGAGACCTAGGCTCCTCCCGTTCGGGAGGGTTCTGCATTTCCTCCAATGTTTCCCGAATGGCTTCGATTTGCTCATTATACATTTCCATTTGGGCTTGGAGGCGGGTTATGGCATCTAAGGCTCCACCACCTGGTGGGTTATGAGGGCGGTTTCATCCCTCGGGATTTGGGGGTGGGCGTGCAGCCATGTTTGTGGAGGAGGAGGACGATTCGACTTGTTTTCTAGATTTATCAGTCAATTCAAATAGTTTAGGGTTTTGTGACCTCCTCCCAAACATGCACTACCGCAGGAAGAATTGGGGAGATGAGAGGGGAAAAGGGATGAGAGAAATGACGCCGCAAAGGTACACTTGATTACAAATCAATACAGTCAAGTTCCTAACCTCTACAGTGTGCCCTTAGACCTAAAGATCTAAGTTACCTACTATCACGAACTACGGAACCAAATGAGAGCACCGCGGAACCACCGGGCCAGATTGAAAGGCCGTTTGCCCCAGTCTTAGACACCCGATAGCACGCGGGAACTCTCACCAGCACGTAGTCGCTACACACAGGTAGTTAGACCTCCAATCCTTAGTAAGGGTCAAGTTACTACCAGTTTTAATTAGAGGCTTAGGGTCAAGTGCTTTTGGAATGTGAAGGGCGTTGTTTACGGGTAATGCCCAAGTGATTGATTTTATGAGTGTGTAAGAACAAGCATGCAACGGGGAAATCTCCCCGAATTGAAGTTTTTATTGGCGAATGGTTTTTAGTGTTCAGCCTTAAGTAGTATGAATTTTAGGGTTTTGCTGAGTTACCAATTCAACCAATCTCCGGGTTTTTGCAAAAATACAGGTTTTCCTTCTAAAACCCAAGAAACCCTTCTTCAATTATCAGTTAGTTAATGCATGCTTAAAATGAAATGGGCTACCCTAAATGGAGATTTCTAAGTGTGGATGCACGAATCAGTTTTATATCAATGTGACAGGGAGCCAAAGCACTTCAATTCAAGTGCTCCCAATCACCAGAAATGATTTCCACACACAAGGCTTCAACCAAAAGATAAAGAAAATAAAATTGTTGGGGTTGAAGTATTCAGGATCGAATCACAGGCAAGTTTGAAAAGTCATGGTGGGGTTGGAATCAACTCAATTCCAAGTCTCCCCACCAAAAATGTGATCCTGAATTAAAGATAAGTGAGGCAAAAGAGGGATACAAGCAATCTTTTTCTTTGCCTCAAAGAATACTTCCCACGGCGAAAAATCTAAGAATCAAGATTCTCGGATTTTCGCTATACGAAGTAAGGCGGGAAATCCCGGGGCAGTGGGAGTGAAGACAACCAATCAATCAAGTTAATTTTAATCCACTTGCCCTCAAGAAATCCCAAGAAGTTTTTCTAGTTTTTAGTTGAAATTTTTTTTTTTTTTTATTGTGGTGGCAAGTTAACCCTAATTTGATGAGAAAAGAAAACTTACTTGTTCGGCAACGTGTGCGAAGCTCCAATGCGATGTCGACGTCTTCACGCTCTCGTTCCCGCCTTGGATCTGCTCACGTCCTCGACTTCGTCAGCCTTCTTCTCCTTCCACCATGTTCACCTGCACACCAAAAAACAACAGTACCAATGAAGAGAGAAGAGACAAATTTAAAGGAATTGGATAGAAACTTACTCGAAAGCGCACCTCCCCGGCAACGACGCCAGAAAAGTCATGATGGTCGGCCCGGATAGGTTGTTAATATGATGATTTTATCGTTGAAATATATATAGTGGTTAACCTAGTTTGAACCTAACCATCTCTTTACAGAAAATTTAACCTGGCCTACTTGATTTTATCTTGTCGCTTTTAGGCCCAGGGTCGAACTCAGGGAAGTGGGGTTCAAGTCGAGTTCCTACGTTGTCCTTAAAACGCGTCTCTTCCGTTCGTTTATTGTGTTTTTGGTATTTTTCTTATTTAGGTTTTTTTCTGGTAATCCTTGTTCTTGAGGCACACCCTCAAAATTGTGTCCTTGGCTTTTAGCCAAAACAGAGTTCCAAAACACGCCTTGCTACTCGCAAGACGGGGTACCTGCAAATCAAAGATTATCTTTTCACTTTTATACCTTTTTTTATCTTTTTACTAAGAAGGAAGATAACAGATAGAAAGTAAATATAGTAGCTATAGATATATATTTATATGTAGTATATATATAAAGGGGTGGGGGTGGAGGTAGCGATGGAGTGTAGCACTATGTCGAGTCAGTCGACGTCTAGAGAGACGCAACCAACACGACTATATGCCACGTGGAGTGTGGATGGAGGATGGATGATGTATGGGACCACACTTTTTTTTTGTACGCGTGTATTAGGGAATATCAGCAACTGGTGCAGATATTCCCGCGATACAGCGTATAGTAAATAACGTGAAAATATATGTACATATGTATGTATATGAGTAAATATATCTATATGTGTATAAATGTATAAGTATATATGTATAGATATATATCGATATATATGTATTATATATATATATAGGTGTATATGTATATATATATATGTATGTATATATGTATATAGCTATGTATATATGTATATAAGTATATATATATAATACTATATAGATGTATATATATATATATGTATATAAGTATATATGTATCTAGATATATATATATATGTGTGTATATATATAAGTATATAGATATGTATATATATATATGTATATAAGTATATATGTATATATATATAAGTGTATGTATAAGTATATAGATATATATATACGTGTATATATATATATATAGATATATTATATATATGTGTGTGTATACATAAATATATAGATATACTATGTATATAAGTATATATATATATATATATGTATGTATATATTATATATAGATGTATATAAGTATATATATGTTACTATAAGTGTGTGAGTGTGTGTGTATGTTGCTGTGAGGAAAAAAACAGAGAGAGAGAGAGCGGGAGAGAGAGAGAATACGTGAGAGAGAGAGAGCGGGAGAGAGAGATCAGCAGAGAGAGAGAGAGCGAGCTGGAGAGATCGAGAGCGCGGACGATGGCAGCGAGTTAACACGTCTGCTCGCGGCGGCGGACGTCTGACGCCGCGTCGTCTGAAGGCGGAGGCGGACGTCTGAAGACGGCGGGTGCGGGCGCGCCTTCGCGTAGGGTTCTGCAGGCCTGCGCGAAGGCGACGGGCGGGCGAAGGCGTGGAGGAGCGAGCGTGGAGGAGGTCTGCAGGTGGTCGCGGAGGGTCGCGGAGGAGGACAGGGGGCGGCGCGAGGCCGTAGCCGGCTGCTGCAGTGCGCGCGGCGGACGGCTACAGCTGCAGCTGCGAGGTGGACAGAACGGAGACGGAGGCGGGGAACGGGCCTACAGGCGCGCGCGGAGGGTTGCGCGCCTACGGGGAAGGTCGCGGAGGAGGCGGGGGGTGCTGCTGCTGCTGCTGTCGCCGCGGTTTAGCTGCTGCTGCTGCTTCAAGCTTCGGAGCTTGAAGCGGCAGCAATGGCGTGGAGGCGAATACGAAGAGAAAAGAAAACACCACGCCCACCGGCTCGTTGAAGAGCTGGGCGGTGGTGCTCCCACTGTGGTGGTGTGCACCACAGTGGGTTCTCCTGCTCACCGGGTGCCTCCTCGACGGAGGGCCGACGTATGGGAGGGGAAAGCGGTGGAGAAGATGGCTGCGGGTTTTTTCAGCAGCTGCAGCAGCTGCGTCGCGAGGATGAAGCTGCAGCTACTTATAGAGGAGGGGAGAGTGGCGTGCCGGCTGCAGCAGGGAGAGGGTGTGCGAGTTGCAGCTATAGGGAGCGGCGTTGGCAGGGAGACGTGACGGGAAGAAGTGCTGCGTGGCTGCTGCATGCAGCTGCGGGAAGAGTGCAGCCGCGGGAAGGATGCAGTCGCGGGAAGGAGAGAAAAGAAGAAATCAAGAGGAAAAATAAAAAGAGGGTGATTTTGCAAGGAGGCACTTGAAGAAAAATGTAACTATGTAGGCGATTGTTTCACTCCTCTTCCTCTCTTGATTAAATGCATGCATGCAAGTGTTTTTTACAAATGCGATTACAGCATCCTATTATGCAATGTTAATGCTAGAAAATAGCACAAGAAGGCGTTATTACAGGCGTGTTTTGAGGTGCAAACACCACTCTGCAGGCAGGAGTCCATCACTATGGTGCACACCCACCACCGTGAGACCACCACCACCCAGCTCATCAAAGAGCCGGTGCTCATGGTAGTCTTCTTTTCGCTGTCTCACGTCTAAGCCACTTCAGCCATTGGAGCAGGAGCTTCAAGCTTTGAAGCTCAAAGCTCTGCACGCAACAGCAGCACCAAGGCGGCAGCAGTCGCCCCAGCCCTTTCCGCGCATGCCTGCAGGCTGCCCTCGCCTCCATCGCGCGCCTGCAAGCACCCTCACCTCCAGCTTTTTCGCAATGCACGCACCTTTCCACCAGCAACCGGCCACCGTACTCCCCTACAGTGGCCGGCCAAGATTCACCGCGCCCGCCATCCAACACCCACGGGCCACCGCATGCCCTGTCGCACTCCTTCGCCTGCAACGCAGCCCTCTCCGCACGCTCTGTCGCGATGTCCTGCCCACAAGCCAGCAGCCGGTGCATCCCTTCCACGCGTGCACCAGCCCACATATGCTAGCTACAAGCTGCCTGCACTCATAGCACCTACAACACCTGGTTGCGCGGCTCGCCTGGCCACTGTAGCCACTATTCATGTGTTTCTGTGGAACACTATAGCTACAGTGGGGTGACTGGTAAGTTTCTCACTTATCCGGGCACCCGGTGCACCTCTACCGGCCACTGCCTGCACCCGCGTCCAGCCCCGCACCTGCTCCAGCGCCCGCCTGCGCGTCTGCGTGCGCCCAAGTCGCCCGCACCTGCCTGCGTCGCCGGCTCCCTTCACCCACGTACGTTGCGTGCACCCGCTCCAACTCTCGGCGCAGCGCTGTGCGCTGCAGTCCTCTCCACGGTAACTCCCTCCCAGCATGTTCCTCTCTACGCGAATACGTGCCTATGCACGCGCTTGAAGCCTCAGATGATGTTCTGCTATTCGCGAATGGCTTAAACGCCCCCTTCACTCCAGCAGGAAGCCCTTTCTCTCTCGTGCTCTCTCTCTCTCTCTCTCACAGGACACTCTCCCTCTCTCTGCAAATACACATACACACACACACTCACACTCTCGCACACACACAGTCCCACCTATACACTATTATGTACTTATATATATATACATATATATATATATACTTATATAAATATATATCTACATATATATCTACATATCTACATATACTTATATACACATATATATGTATATACATATATCTGTATATATATATTATTACGTATATAACTTAGTATAAGTATAGATACATATATATATATATATATATATATATATAAATATACACACCTACGTATACATGTATATACATATATACAAATATACATACATATATACATATATATATATATATACATATCTATCTACATATATCTATATATACATATATTACTATATACATACACATATACATATACATCTATATAGTATTATATACATACATATACATACATATATATATATATCCATACATTTATCTATCTATACATATAGTTACATACATATATATATATACTTATATATATTTACATATATACATATATATATATATAACTACATATATACCTATATATTTATAACCATATATACATATAGATATATTTACATAGATACATATATATATATATTAACATTACTTACCATACATTGTATCACGGGAATATCTGCACCAGTTGCTGATATTCCCCGATACACGCTTATAAGAAAGCGTGTTCGCTTTCATCTTCGACCAATCCACCTTACATGCGACACTTCATCCTGTTGCTTACATCATTCTAGACAACGACTGACTCGACACCATGCTACACTCCATCTCTGCCTCCACCCCCACCCCTTTATACATATTAGTATATACATATATATCTATACTATATTTACTTTATTTCTATTTCTCTTGCATGCCAATAAGGAGATAAAAAAAATATATAAAAGAGAAAAGATAATCCATGACTTGTAGGTACTCCATCTTGCAAATAGCAAGACCCATTTTGGAACCCTGATTTGGCTCAATGCCAAGAACCTAATTTTGAGGGTGTGGCTCAAGAACAAGAATTATCAAAAAAAAAATCTAAATAGAAAAACACCAAAAATAGAATAAACGAACGGAAGAGATTCGTTGTAGGAAAGGCATAGAAACTTAACTTCTAATCCCACTTCCCTGAGTTGGACCCTGGGCCTAAAAGTGACCAACATAAAATCAAGTAGGCCGGGTAAAAAGAATTTTGTAAAGAGATGGTTAGGCTCGATTTAGGTTAACCACTATACACCTTCAATGATAAAATCACCATATTAACACACCTATCCGGGTCCGACCACAATCTTTCTGGTACCGTTGCTGGGGAAGTGCGCCTTCAAGTAAGTTTCTATTCCATTCCTTTCATTTTTTTCTCTTCTCTCTTCATGGGTGTTTTTGTTTTTTGTGTCCAGGTAAACCTGTTGCAAGGAGAAGATAGGAAAACAAAGTTGGAGACATGGGTAGATCCAAGGTAGGAACGAGAGCATGAAGACGCCGACACCGCACTGGAGCTCTGCACACATTGCTGCACAAGCAGGTTTTTCTTTCTTAGCAACCTAGGTTAACTTGTAACCTTAATAAAAAAGAAAACTAAAAACTAGAAAAACTTCTTGGGGTCTCTTGGGGCAAGTGGATTAAAATTCACTTGTTTGATTGTTTGCCCTTACTCCCACCGCCTCGGGATTACCCGCAAAACTTTGCATAGCTAAAAGCCAAGAATCTTGATTCTTGAATTTTTCGCCGTGTGAAGTATTCTTTGAGCCAAATAAAAAGATTGATTGCCACCCCTCTTTGCCTCATTTACCTGCAATTCGGGATCACATTTTTGGTGGGGAGACTTGAAATTGAGTTGATTCGACCCCACCACAACTTTTCAACTTGCCTAAGATTCGATCCCGAACACTTCAACCCCAACAAATTGATTTTCTTTATCTTTTGGTTGAGCCTTGTGTGGAAATCATTCTGGTGATTGGGAGCACCTGAATTACAGTGCTTTAGCTCCCTTTCACACTAATCTAAAATTGATTCGTGCATCCACACATAGAAATCTCCATTTAGGGAAGCCCATTACATTGTAGCATGCATTAACCAATTGACATTGAAGAAGGGTTTGTTGGGCTTAGAAGCAAACTTGTATTCTCTCAAAACCCGGAGATTGGTTGAATTGGTATTTCAGCGAAATCCTAAAATCCATACTACTTAAATGCTGAACTCTAAAAACCATTCACCAATTAAAAACTTCAATTCGGGGAGATTTCCCTGTTGCATGCTTGTTTTACACGCTTGAAAAATCAATCACTTGGGCATTACCCGTAAACAATGCCATTCACATTCCAAAAGCACTTGATCCTAAGCCTCTAACTAAAATTGGTAGTAACTTGACCCTTATTAAGGATTAGAGGTCTAACTACCTACATGTAGCGTCTACGTGCTGGTGAGGGTTCTCGCGTGATATCGGGTGTCTAAGACTGGGGCAAACGGCCTTTCAATCTGGCGCAATGGTTCCGTGGTGCTCACATTCGGTTCCATAGTTTGTGATAGTAGGTAACTTAGATATTTAGGTCTAAGGGTACACTATAGAGGTTAGGAATTTGATTGAATTGATTTGTCATCAAGTGTACCTTTGCAGCATCATTTCTCTCATCTCTTTTCCCTTCTTATCCCCCTAATTGTTCCTGCGGTAGTGCATGTTTGGGAGGAGGTCACAAAACCCTGAACTGTGTGAATTGCCTGATAAATCTAGAAAAGAAGCCGAATCGTCCTCCTCCTCCACAAACATGGCTGCACGCCTACCCCTAAATCCCGAGGGAGGAAACCGCCCTCAAAACCCACCAAGTGGTGGAGCCTTAGATCCCATAACCTACCTCCAAGCCAAAATGGAAATGTATTATGAACAAATTGAAGCCATTCGGGAAACATTGGAGGAAATGCAGAACGCTCCCGAATGGGAGGAGCCTAGGTCTCTTAGCTCCTATCAGAATCCTGCTGCTACAGAGACCATAGGACAAATTCAGGTCCCCATGGGTGGGGACGACTTTGAATTAAAACCTAACATAATTGGCCTGATAAATTTTCACTTCCATTGTCTTGCAAGTGAAGATCCTTTTCTCCACTTGGAAGACCTAACCCAAATAGCTGAAACTGTTAAACTAAAAATATCGGGTTACCTATAGTCCTCATGAAAATGTTCCCGTTTTCATTGTGGGATAAAGTGTCGCAGTGGTTACGCACCCTTGGCAGAACCATCCACTCTTGGGGAGAGATGCGAACAGCGTTTCTCAAGAAGTTCTTCCTAATCGGGCGAACAAATGCATTTCGCCGAGGTATCACCTCCTTTACGAAACAAAATGGTAAACAGTTTCACGAGGCATGGGAGAGGTATAATGACCTCCTCAAGAAATGTCCGCACCACCATCTGCCTAGGTGGCATATCGCCCAGATTTTCTACTACGGGATAAATGAGACTTTGAAGCAGATTTCAGACGCTTCCTGCTGAGGGAATTTTATGAATAAAGACGAGAATGGAGCATTCGAATTGTTTGAAAATATGAGTGAAAACTCAATGAACAATGCCTCCATTATCGTCTTTAATTATACCAGCCTGCCTCAAAATGTCCACGAAGTTGACATGGGACCCTCCCATTCATCCACTGATCTTAGCCTTATCGCACAAAAATTGGATGAAGTCTCCATCATGCACAAGAAGTTGGACGAGCTTCTGGCCAACCCCGCCCGGTCTATGGCAAACACCCCCACTTCATCACTTCGTCACAATCCTAATTCTTCCAAGACCAAGCTTATCCCGAGAAACCCCATAAGACCTTCCTTACCGAGTGTCACGTCGAGCGACTCGGTAAGTCATGTGGATCTGGCTTCTGCGAGCCAGTATTTCGAGACAGAGGACCAAGCCTTCGTGTGCTCGGAAGAGTATTTGCATGCAGACATGTCTTCTGCCATAGAGGACGCTTGTGCCCTGGGGAACAACCTGTTCTCTGCCACTTATAACCCAGAGTAGCGTAATCATCCAAACTTCGCATGGTCGAACAACTCGCAACACCAAAACCCTGCGAGTGGACCAATGAAACCTCCCACATTCGTCATCCCAAGGGCCCAGTCTAATCCTATGGCGAATCCGCCAACAGGCCCTTGCGTACCACAAGCAGAACACGCATCAAGTCTTCTTGACAAATTGATGCGAATGATGACGGAAATGTCCAAGCGCCATGAAGAGAGCATGACCTCTCTTCAGCACCAATTGGCACAGTACATGTTGAGATCAGTCAACTACGCATGGTGACTCGATCTCAGGGCACTCTTCCTGCCCAACCTGTTCCAAACTCCTGAAATTTCATACCCCGTGGTCCTCAACCATAGGTACGACCTTCTCAGGGCAGGTTAATCAGATTCTGTAGACTCCGAGCATTCCACAGGGATTTCAGGCTAATCCCGCTGCAGCACCGCACTCTTATGTCCCCATTGCAAACCCTCCTCTGCTGTATGATCCCACTCGACCCGCATCGTCTAATGTGATCACTACGAGGAGCGGTAAGCAGACCGTCGATCTACCTCGACCTGATCCTAGCCCATCTTCTTCATCAACCTCTCATTCGGGATGTGCATTGCATTCGCGAGAGGA
Source organism: Thalassia testudinum (assembly GCA_037157565.1). Lineage (NCBI taxonomy): Eukaryota > Viridiplantae > Streptophyta > Magnoliopsida > Alismatales > Hydrocharitaceae > Thalassia > Thalassia testudinum. Next base: position 17,996,342 of record JAZHRO010000063.1, read on the forward strand.
CGACAAACCCAAATTGGTGCCAGAATTAGTTCCATTCCCTGAGGCTCTACTGAGTGAGCCAAAAGGCAAGAAGAAAGATATGCAGGCCTTTGATAACCTACGTAATTTGTTAAGGGATGTACAAATCAAGGTAACCCTGCTTGAGGCTATCAATCACATGCCTACTGTCGCCTGATTTTTCAAAGACTACACAACACCCAGGCGACAGTCAAAGAAAACCAAGAATCTGGTGGTTCTCTTGCCTCATGCGAGTTGTGCTATACTATCAAACCTACCACCAAAGCAGAAAGATCCGGGCACACCATTGATTTCTTGTAGAATCCAAGGCTGCAATTTTAACCGTGCCCTACTTGATCTAGGATCTTCCATCAATCTTATACCGACCATCATGCTCGAAAAATTTTCCTTGGGAAATCTGAAACCCACCCCTATCACGTTACAGTTGGCAGATTGTTCTGCCAAAATCCCAAAGGGTGTGGTGGAAGACGTGGTGGTTAGGGTCAACAGTCTTTGTTTTGCTGTTGACTTTCTTGTTTTAGATATGGAAGTTCCTAGCTCACTTTCAGATTGTTCGATCATCCTCAGTCGACCTTTCCTGGCCACAGCCCGCACCCATATCGACTGCGACTCAAGCTGTATTGAGATTGCTATTGGATCTAAAAATCTCAAGCTTAACATCTTCAAGGCAGGCATGAACTTTAATTGTGATTGCATCGAGGATGACACGTCTGACGAGGGCATGGCCGTCAGCGCGTGTATCAGACTATTTGGGACCTATTCGGACTGCTGCGGATTACCTATAAACATTGACGATTGCTTGACTAACATAAATTGTGACATTCCCCCTATTCCCGTACCTTCTCCTGACCAGACTTCTGACGAGGTTTTCTCCACTTCCCATACCTCATGGTCTGGGTCATATCTGAGCTGCTCACCGTTGGTTCGCACTCTTGAAGACCGGATTGCCCTTTCTTTCCTGCCAAATCAGGAAGATTTGCAAATCCACACTGGGTCCTTGAGCCCACATGCTTCTCACTGGGGCTATTCCTTCTTGGAGCCATCCATCCAAGAAGCCCCTCTTCTTGGCCAATCTGAGGGCCAACTTCTTCCCCCTGATCTGTTCTCCGATCTGCCTGGGACACTCTCGTCCCATGAAATGCCAGACCTTTCACCATCCACCATAACTTTTCACCCCACTATCACGATCGCTTCACTTTTCACTTCACCACCCACCATCCACCCACCGTACCACCCTGCTGTATACCCTGCACCTTAGCTCTCGTTACCCAATCTTTCATCCTTTCTCTACCATTCCCTGCATGCATATGACGACATAGCATCGTTTGGCATGGGGGGATGGATAGGCATCCATAGGATCTGGGTATTTTATGGTATCATGCAGTTTCCACCTATTTAAAAATATGTAAGAAAAAGAAAAAAAAAGAATAAAAATGAAAATGGTGTTTAGTAACGATCTGAAGGCTGAAACAAAAATACAATAAGTGTTTATGGATATTCAACCTCTATTTTGAAGACTTTCCAGGCCACAGAAACTTGATTCGCTCAGGCTCGGCTTAATTCACTTGAGCATTGACAAAATAGATTGGAATCTCTCCTAACTAAGGACGTATTCTTGTACTTGAGACACCAGTACAAGATCTGTTGGTTTGCTTCTACTTGAGAACCGAAGTAATATTGGCTCACACTACATATATCAAGAAAGACTAGGGTGAAGATAAGATCCAACCCTAGTGTTCATTAGGGAAGGTGGAGTCCTTACCTATGCGTGCAGGTAGACTTTTTATCCCTGGTTTTAGTCTTGTGTTTAGGAGAAACTCTTTCCACCAAAAAGAAAACTCTCCCACCAAAAAGAAAAGTGTGTTCCTCCAAATAATGTTGTAAGAGATATACTGACAAGTGTTTAAAAAAAAATAAAAAAGATGCAAATAAGTCAGTATATCTCGCAAATATCTGTAAAGTCTTCTTCCAACAAAAAAGTTTGGGGCATGTCGCAAATACCCTTTGAGCCACAAATGTCAGAAAATGGGAGTTGAGTTTTCCATCATCTTTTTAATGGTCAATCCGAAGATACGAGCTGAAACTGGGACCAACCTTTACTTAAAAATTCGTGAAACCCTGGGCTTGAGTCTTAATGTTCATCTGGTTAGTCTTGATTCTTCACTATGCACAGGCCATAAGCTCTTGAGCTCTCGAGTGCGGCAAAAACCTCCTGGGTCCTGGAAATCATACTTAAGGTTTAAATATCAAGAGTCCTGGTTAGTCGAGAGATGATCTATGTCATGTGAGACATAAAGTACGGGTAGTCTTCTCTACAATTGGTTCTCACAATATCCAACAACAAACACACCTATGTTGCCTCAGGAGAAAATCTTCAGCTAAAGATCATTTCTAAATACAATACAAAAAAATGTTTTGCTAGGGACTACCAAAAGATAAGCATGGGGGTATGATTACACCACAAAAATACACCTATAATTCTGTTGTTTTGTGCTATTTCCTAGCATTACCAGTGCATATTCGGTATCCATAGTCGCATTTGTAAAAATACACGCATGCATGCATTTAATTGAGAGGGGAGGAGAGTGGAAAAAATAGCCTCGCAATTTACATTTTCTTCAAGTGCTGCTTCACAAAATTTCCATCTTCATTTTTATTTCCATTTGATTTTTGAAATCTTCCCTGCAGCTGCAAAGCTTGGCAGCTTCCTCCTCGTGCCATGTCCTTCTCAGCCTCTCCCTGCTAGCCTTGCAGCCGAATGCACAAGATCTCCCTGCCAGCCATGTTGAGCCATGCACAGCCACGGCATGGCTGTGTATGCCTCTTTCTTCTTTATAAGGGCACGGCTCCTTCTTTGCAAAGAGCCTGGCCCAGCCAAGAAAAACCCAACGTACCTTCTCCTTCCAGGGTGCCTCCTCCCCTCTCCCTCCATAAGCAGGCCTTACTCCTCTGAGGAGCCACTCTACGGGCAGGAGTCCATCATTGTGGGGCACACCCACCACAGTGAGACCACCACCGCCCAGCCCATCAAAGAGCTGGTGGGTGTGGTGGTCTTCTTTTCCCTGTCTCACGTCCAAGCCACTTCAGCCATTGGAGTAGGAGCTTCAATCTTTGAAGCTCAAAGCCCCGCACGCAGCAACAGCAGCCGGCCCTGCCCTTTCCACACACTCCTGCAGGTCGCCCTCGCCTCCAGTGCACGCCTGCAGGCACCGTCACCTCCCGCTTCTTCACACTGTACTCGCCTTTCCGCTCGCAATCGACCACCGCATGCCCCTGCAGCGGCCTGCCAAGCTTCATTGCGCCCGCCAGCCAACACTCGTAGGCCACCACATGCCCTGTCGCGCTCCTTCGGCCGCAACCCAGCCCTCTCCGGGCTCTCTGTCGCGACGTCCCACCCGCAAGCCAGCAGTCGGTGCATCCCTTCCATGCACGCGCTAGCTCACGCGCGCCAACTGCAAGCCGCTCGCACTCACAGCACCTACAACACCCGATTGCGTGGCTTGCCCGGCCACTGTAGCCACTGTTCACGTGTTTCTGCGGAAGACTGTGGCTACAGTGGGGTGACCGGTAAGTTTCTCACTTATCCGATCACCCAGCGCACCGCTACAGACCATTGACCGCACCAGCGTCCAGCCCCGCGCCTGCTACAGTGCCCGCCCGCGCATTTGCGTGGGCCCGAGTCACACGCACCCGCCCGCGTACGTCTGCGTGCGCCCGCTCCAACTCTCCACGAAGCACTATGCGGTGCGGTTTTCTCCGTGCTCACTCCCTCCGAGCGTGCGCCTCTCTGCACACATACGCGCCTGCACACGAGCTTGAAGCCTTAGATGATGTTCTGCTATTTTCGAACGGCTTAAATGGCCCCTTCACTCCAACAGGAAGCCCTTTCTCTCTGGTGCTCTCTCTCTCTCTCTCTCACAGCACACTCTCCCTCTCCCTCTACAAATACACATACACACACATAGTCACACTCTCTCACACACACACTCTCACGTATACACTAGTATATACTTATATATATATATACATATATATATTTATATCTATATATATTTATACATATATCTATATATATATGTATATATATATACTTATATAAATATATATCTACATATACTTATTTACACACACATATATACATACATATATCTATATATATATATATATAGTATTGCCTAAATAACTAAGTATAAGCATAGATACATATATATATATACAAATATACATACATATATGCATATATATCTATATAACTATATATACATATATATATATATACATATCTATCTACATATATCTATATATACATATATTACTATATACATACACAAATACATATACATCAATATAGTATTATATACATACATATACATACATATTTATATCTATATCTATACATATATCTATCTATACATATAGTTACATACATATATATATACTTATATATATTTACATATATACATATATATATATATAACTACATATATACCTATATAATTATAACCATATATACATATAGATATATTTACATAGATACATATATATATATATTAACATTACTTACCATATGTTGTACCGCGGGAATATCAGCACCAGTTGCTGATATTCCCCGATACACGCATACAAAAAGCGTGTTCGCATTCATCTTCCACCAATCCACCTTACACATGGCACTTCGTCCTATTGGTTATGTCTCTCTAGACGATGACCGACTCGACGCCATGCTACACTCCATCTCCGCCTCCACCCCTACCCCTTTATACATATATAGTATATACATATATATCTATACTATATGTACTTTATTTCTATTTCTCTTTCATGCCAATAAAGAGATAAAAAAAATATATAAGAGAGAAAAGATAATCCTTGACTTGCAGGTACTCCGTCTCTTAGACACTACTTAAGTTTGGAATCGCCAGGACTAGAGCCTCCTAGTACTGAGGTCTAAAGTGACCCAAACTTTAGTTCATAGGTGAAGTTGCCACCAAACCTTGCAGATTGAAGGTAGTTAAGAGGCACCGCAAAAGCAATGCTTTAAAGGCAGGGTTTAAACCTAGTTGCATCCTTCTTTACCATGTTTGGTTGTGACTAAACTTTTTGGGCTTTAGGGAGGATCACCTAAGTCCCAGTTAGGTCTTCTTAGGCAATCTATAGGTCGATAATAAGTGCATAAATTGACTAAACAAATTGTGTTCTCAGCTACAATCTAACTTAAAATCAAAAGCCTAAATTGGGAAGGACCTAAAAAGTCCTTTTTGAATTGTGTTTTGCTTGGGGAATTCTGATTGAGATGTGTGCTAGAATGGACCACATTGATTTTCATCCTTTCACATCTTGCCCACACCCTTACCGCCACTCTGCACTCTTCGATCCCATATGCCAAGATGGTCCATCCTTTAATGGACATAATGACAGTCATTGGGATCCATTTTACTGCTACTATAGGAGTATTGGCCTGGGTAAGCCCCAAATCAGTGAGTAGAACCTAGGAGCGGGATTTGCTTTGCCTAATATCCTACACACTAATGAAATACCCAACCCACCCTCCCTGAAAAATTATAATGGTTGGATAGACACTCCTAGGTACTATAAGCCTAAGCCTAACTTCTCTCTTGGTAGAAATGATGCATCTCCTCGCTGAAGATGGAAATACAAAAAATGCAAGATGAAATGATTGAATTGTTAGGAGAATCTTCGAGAGCAGGACAACAAGAAAGAGATGAAATTAGCCACCCAATCTACCCCATTGATGATGACGTACACCCTTCTACGCTAGATGAATCTCTCATGGGTGAGAAACACTTTAAGTTGGAGGGAAATTTTGAGGATTATGTAAGGGAGAATAGCTACTTTTCGAGGATCGATTTTGAAACCTCATGGTTTGATAACATTTCCTTGAGAGATCCATGCCTTAAGTGGGAGGAAGATACATATGAAAGTAGCTATGTATTGGATGAAGAAAGGTGGCAACCCGAGGAAGATGATGATAAGGTTGAGTATCCACCTGAATTATGTTGGAGTCAAAAGAAGGGAATGATGGTACCATTGGAAGACCTCAACCCAGATGATAGTATTTTCATGACATTTGATGAAGTGGGACGAAGTCAAGTTGTTAATCCTACCCTCCCTTCTGATCAGGAGATGGAACTCAAGCCCACCCTTATGGAACCTAAATCTAAAGAAATTGACCTATCTAAGGAGTCCGATGTTACCAGTGTAAACCATTTACCCCGAATAGAGTGCCCTAGGGGATCTGCTAAGATATTAAATGATTCTAGACCTCGAGTACATGATGAATCATATGCTAAGGAGAAAGACGAATTATATAAGGAACCTACATTCAAGATTTGGAGTGACACTAAGGGTGATTATGTTTTATTTCAAGAATTAGCCCCTGAGGATGTCACAAATTTGACCAAATTAGGTTTCCTTAGCACACCATCGATGATATTTCTCCTCATGATGAAATGATGGAAAATTTGGAAATAACTTCTAAAATTTATGTCAATTCACATATAGACTCTAGGGAAGATTTGAGTAAAGAACAAGAACTCGAGGATGACATTGATTGGATAATCCCTAGATCTGTTGCTTCCAACCTGCCTATATTTGATTTGAAGTCACCCTCTGATTTGCTTATGTCTGAAGGTGAAATTTTGACTTCTAATGAAGTGTAGGAAAATACTTGTGATAGTGCAAGGAATACTAGGGATGCAATTGAGGATTTGGAAAGATTGTTAGGGATGGACACCGAACTGATTAAACCCAACCTAGATCTTATGGCCATCCGGCAACCTCGAAACTTGGACACCCTAGATGATCCTTGGCTTCGAGATATGCTCACTTTTGTTCTGACCAGGGGGCATAACAGACCAATATTTCCTATAATCGAGTATTGGGTTTGGATTGATGATTTCTTTAGTTAATCCATTGCCCTGGGGGTTTATCTCTACACCAATCCTTCCCCATCTCTGTTGGAGGATCCTTCTCATCCTCCCCCTACCCCTTTGGAGGTTGTTAAGCTAGTTTATCCTTTAGAACCTCCTTTGGTGACCTGGGAAGATTTCATTACCATCTTAGTTGGGCGAGCATTTGCTATTGGGATTCATCATCAGCTTGCCAACATCCTAGGTTACCTGTTTTCTAGGCTAGCATGATGTTGCTCATCTGCAATCCTTGAACCTGATTTGTTGGTTCTTTGGCTACTCGGCTAGTAGCAAATTAACGGCAGCCAATCTCTGACCCAGGTAATATCCTTCTATGCATTTGGGACATTGTAGATTTTAGGCATGGGGCGGTGTACTTGGGGATATACATAGCATAGTGCAATCATGCATTTAGTTAAAGCATTCTGCATTGCATACATATTTCATTTAAAACAAACAAAAAGAGAATTTTGAGCTTAACTGGCTGGCCCTGCATTCTTAAGCAAATCAAAACTCTAGGTTAGACTAAGTTGATTTTAGGGTCGAACTTCTGAAGCTAAGTGATCTACTAGCTTTAGACCTCTAAGGTCCTTTGTGGACTTTAAAAATTAAGTAGGAGTTAAGTTGCGTACCATTCTTCAAGTGGTTGAGGAAGAAAAGCTAGGAATTGAGTTAAAAGGTGGGCTAGTACCTGGAGTCTTGTTCTACCATTTGGTTTACAGGTCCTTGCAACCCAAGCATCCAAATTTCACACACTTGGTCAGATGCAAGTAAGTGATCACCTTAATTCCTTTCTTAAAAGAAATTTGGTTCTCTTGGTTTTGACTCAGGAGAGGCTTGAAAACACAATTTGACTGGAAGAGTTCCTGCTATAGGAGAGATGTAGTATATACTCACCTTGAGGATGTGATGATATCATATTACCTCCTCGGCACTTGTCTCTTAGGATATCCATCCTACTGGGAGAATGTAAGTGCATTGTGCGATTCAGGTACCATGTGTGGCACTATCTCGAAGTGCCGATTGCCACAGGCCTAAATTCGCTTAAGAAATCCATGGGCGATACTATCTCGAAGTGTCGATTGCTAGTTCTTGGGGTCGCTATGGGCGGTGCTATCTCGAAGCATCGAAAGCCAGGCACCCTTCGAGGTATGGTGATGGGGACAGTGAATCTGACACAGACTGTCTTGATAGCTGATCTGAGTTAGACTTAGAGGAAGCAAACAAAAATATATATATATATAATCTTTTTTCCTTTCTAGGTTGGCAGTCATACCAACCTCAACTTAGACAAATGCACATACATGGATGCTTTAATCTCAGGGATTAATAAACCTTAGGGTAGAGTTAGAAATCAAGGAAACTTGTGCCTGCAACTCGTCTTTAGCCGACCTAGTCTGTAACTTAGCAACCACTTGGGAACCTCTTAGGTCTAAAGTCTGAACTTAACATGTTCCTAAAGGAAGACCGTTTGGGTTGGCTAGTCTACTTGGAGTGCTAGGTTTTGCTTGGATTTGCTAAGGACTAGCAAAAACTAAGCAAGGGGGTATTTGATTAGCCCATATTTGTGTCCTATTTAAGTATTTAAGTGTCTAGACATTAAGTTAATTTAGCATTTAGATAGCATACATTAGGATGTAAATAAATTAATTCATATTTTTAGCTTAAGTGCATAATTCATGCATTTAGAATTAACCTCGGGTTGCATACATTTAATTAGTTAATTAATTAGGTGCACTATTTTAATTAACATAGAAGTTAAGGAGTTATGTATAAATAAACCTAATTATTTTATGCTCTTCTTCTTCTTTTCCTTTGCAGGTAACTCCTCCATCTCCGCCTCCTCCTCCTACACATCACAATGATTCTACGGTAGTTTTTGAATTTTAAATCTTAGCTGTGGCTACAAAAGAGAAGGAGGGGATGCCGTTCAAATGAAGGTCTCCACCCTTTTGTTCCTCACTGTGCTCAGAGAACATTGCATCTCATCCATCCATACCACTGGCCTCCCACTGCGGCAATGCGACTCCACCACCGTGGGCGTGTGGGGTGACAGCCCACACCGCCAAGAATCCCTGCAAATTCCTCTTGCATCACGCCGTCATCCACACTCGCACCATCATTCTCAGCACCCACACTTCAACACCCACCTCCAACGCACATGTCAACACCCGCACCTTCATCTCCAACACACCCACCTCCAGTGCACCTTGCCAAGTGCCCTAGCGACCGTGTGTCTTCACCACAGCCAGCATGCCTACGCCTCCTCGCCTTCACCAGAACCTTCAGTGCCCTCCCCTAGCCACCTACCTACTGCACACTCTCACCCCAGCACCCTCACCTCAAGCCAGCAGACCACGCCCGTGCCATTACCTGCAGTGTACCAACACCTGTGCGCCAGCACTCCATCGCTCCAGCGCCTCCATGCAGCACCTGCAACCAGTGCCAGTAGACCTTTCACATGCACCTGTGCGCCCTGCAGAGTGTCGCCCCTCCATGCGCCCATGGCCCGCACGTGCCTGCAGCACCCCCAGTGCCTGTGCACAGCGCCACCTTCCGACTGCAGCACGCACGGCCAGTTGCAGTAACCTCCATCGCCGTCGCTTCTCTCCTCTATCCAACCGACTCCGACCATCTCGCAACTTGCCGCTGCCACCGTTGCGGAGCCCTCGCTCCGGCCAATCTACGCCCAGAAGGGTTCCTCGAACAATCCTCTCTCTCATGAGAGAGGTAGAATCCTCTGTTTATGGTGGAATTAATAATTACATTTCATGCCATTGCCACAAAATGAATTTTGATTAATCATTATTTTATTATGGTGAATTTACGCCTTCATGCTCATGCTTCAAAAGAATTGCTAAACCTTATTATTCATCCCTTTGTGCATTGAATTTAATTTTCAATTATATTTTAATATGCATGCAAGTGAATAGTACATGGCATACCCTTGCACATGGATAATTTTCTAACGTAAAAATTACATTAACACCCCTTGACTTCTACATAAATTTAAGGTTTACTTTCAGAGCTACGTAGGCATTGTTTAATCTGGCGAATAGTTGAGAAAACTTGATTTTGACCTAATTGTTTGTTTAAATAAGTCATTGCCTCCATTTGGACACAACCCGCTCTCCTGTGAGTGGTTTAATTTTAATTTTAATTATTTTGTTAATTGATTTTCCACCACTTTGATCCTACAATGACAAATCATCATAATACATTATTCGAAAGCAAAAATCAACTTATCAAGTCTCCTTTTATAGTTGCAAGGAGTGAGGGCAATTTGGTCATTTTATGTTGAAAATAATTAATTCAAGACCTTTAGTGATGGATAAATCCGTCACTAAAGGCTTGAATGTGGCTGTAGTGGGTGGTGCGCGTGCGCCCGCTCGCCTCCCGACGTTTAACTCATGTCCATGATCTCTCAATCTTAGTCATTTGACCGTGAGATTGAAAGACTGAGAATGCATCCTTGCCCACCTCAACCACGCACCTCATTGCATGCGATGGCACGTTTCCTTGCCGCGTCAGATGGAGCATGGATCTAATTATGCGTGGACGGCTGCCTGATCTCCATCATGCGGTCGATAGCACTCGCTCATCCGTGCGTAATCGAAGCGCCTCACAGATTCGATCCCACATCTTGAGGCGGCCGAGATCTTTATCCTTTACGCTACGTGCATGGATGGGCGAGCGGTGCATTTGCGTGGCGTGCGATTTCGACCGTCGGAATGAGATCCAACTATCTAGACTACATCCTCCTTTGGCTCTTGATGATGAAGGTGCCGATCTGAGATCCACTCTTAGCTGTTGGATCTTGATCCAATGGCGGAGAGGCATTGGCTCTAAAGGCTTTAGCGGTTGCATGCAGTCGGTTGGGCTTTGTGGTGCCATCTTGGCCATCCATCTTCTAAGTGATGTAGATGGTGCCATGAGTATCGAATTAAGTTGATTTTCATGCCGTTAGGCTACGATCGTCAATCTAAATCCATACGTGCGGTCTAATTTGTTTTCTGAAGTGTGGATTAACACCATCATGGCCCCTGATCCTCTAGGGTTCCTCAATCTCTATCTGATGAGATGGATATCTGATTAGGGCAATCTTGGAATTGTTGAACTCCAATCGTCACCCTGATCAGATCCGTATAGTTAGATCTTTGATCCGAGGGCCTGATATAAGTCACCCTGTCCTTGACAATAAAAGGAGAAAATTAACCTCCATTTTATTTAGACAAATCTAAATGCAAGATGATGCATGCTATGTAATATTTATAGTATGTAATGCAATCCTATGCTTAAGAACATGCATAAATAGATATTTTATATAATATAACATGTTTACATCACACCCCCATGCTATCTTTTTCTAGTCCTTAGTAAAAACTACTTACTATTTATAAAAGAATTAGGTTCGATTATTTAGGCATAAGTTATTTTCAATGTTAAGAAAATGTTTACTTAGGATCTAAACTTTGAAAGGAACAATAATGCCTGGGTATTTGCCAAAATGCATACCGCCTCAAGACCTTGCCTTATTCAAAGAAAATTTTCCTTTTCTCTTTTTCTTCTTTTATAATTTTTTTTATCTTTGAGCTTAAGGCTAAAGAGTGGTTTTGTACGGCCATTCAACTCACCCAAGATTTGATGAGAACCCTAAGTTCTAAGCATCTTACTCTGAATGTGATAGACTCGTTGATCAGCAATTAGAATGGACTTCGGGTTTCAACGCCTCTAGGTGACCTTAGAAAGAGAGTTCTACCTAAAGCTGTATCTTTACAATTGGTAGCTTTCTCCTTACTTTTATTGTTATGTGGTCAACACAAGGGTGAAACCAGTGTATATCTCCCTGGTTTATTCTACCTCTCTGCTTTCTTCCAAAGTGTTTTGGGAATTTTCATTGCATTTCTTGAGCTAAGTCTGGACAACCGGTCGATGAGTTGTTACCACCAACAACTTGCTAGCCATATCCATGTCGCGAAGTGGGGCTTTTGTTTTCTTTTTCTTTTCTCCTTTTCTTTTTGTTTTTCTTAAGTAGGTGGCTTCCTTGGTCTAAGATTTACCTAGAGGCAGCAAGAAGAGAATAGTCCAATGACTAGGCTCTGGACAACCTACCTATGGGTTGTTACCCACGATAACTTGCCAGCCATATCAGCCTAGAAGGTTCATTAGCTACCCAATTTCCGCTAAAACCGCTGATCAACAAGTCAGTGAAAAGAAAGTGTGTAGATTCTTAAGACTCAAAGTTCCCTCAAATTAGAGGGTGGGTTGAGAAGTCGTGTACTTATCACGTAAACTTATTTACTCAAATTACAATAGAATTAGGATGGCGAGGACTCGAAAAACAAATCAACATTTTAGTGGATACATGGGCCGATTAAGTCCAAAGACCTGAAGGGTCTTTATGTTCAGATCCAAATGTAATATTTCCTAAGATTGAAAAGTCCTAATGTCCAAGTATTCTTCCTAATTCAAGTTTTTTTTGTATGTTTATATAAGAAGAGAAATACAAGAATTTCCCAAAGCTGACAAAATGTTTCATAAATGAATCCACCCCCCCATGCCTAGCTAATGCAATGTCCACATTGGGAAAAAGAGACTTGAAAGAAAGGATAGAGTATGAAAGATATCACCTGAATATGAAGCTCGGGTCAGCTTTGTGTCATATGTACAATTGCTGAGTTTAATGCCATTAGCTAGGTGAAGTCCAGCCAAGGAAGTCACAATATGGCTAGAGCAACCATGTTTGAGACGGGTTCAGGAAGAGTATGGTCAATAACAGGCTTCAGACGTTGACCATTGACTTTAAATGTGTTACCTATCTTTGGGTTAGAGATCTGAATGACTCCATTTGGAAAAATCTGGTCGATAATGAACGGGCCATTCCATTTAGATCTAAGTTTACCGGGAAAGAGCTAAAGTCGAGAATTGAATAACCATACTGTCTTGTTCAGCTCAAAGCTCTTGCGGGAAATCAATTGATCATGTAGAGCTTTGGTCTGAGCCTTGTGGATCTTGGCATTCCCGTCTGCATCATTTCTAAGCTCTTCCAACTTAGATAGCTGGAGTTTCCTTATCTTCCCAACTAAATTCAGAGCTAAATTGCATTGCTTGATCGCCCAGAATGCCCTATGTTCAATCTCTATGGGTAAATGACATGCTTTTCTATACACCAAGCGAAATGGAGACATGCCGATGGGCATTTTATATGTTGTACGGTAGGCCCAAAGAGTGTCCTTAAGCTTTTGATTCCAGTCTTTGCAATCAGGCCTAACCATTTTCTATAGAATATTCTTGATCTCCCGATTGGAGATCATAGCCTGTCCATCCGTCTGAGGATGGTAAGGTGTGGAGATTCGATGATTAACCCTGTATTTGGCCAATAAATTACAGAATTGGGCATTAGTAAAATGAGTGCCGCCATCACTGATGATGGCCCTCGGAATCCCAAACCTGCTGAAGCTATTTTTCTTGAAAAAATAGATGACCACCTTATGGTCAATGGTTCTGGTGGGAATTGCCTCAATCCATTTAGACACATAATCAACAATGACGAGAATGTACTGATGTCCAAATGAAGGGAGAAAGGGTCCCATGAAATCGATGCCCCAAACATCAAAGATTACGATAGGAAGAATTGGGTTTCGGGGCATTGTATCTCTCTTAGTTATACTCCCAAGTGCCTGACATCGAGAACATGACCTTGAGAAATCCTGGGCATCCTTAAATAAAGATGGCCAATAGAAGCTAGATTGCAAAATTTTTGCAGCCATCTTTTTAACGGAGAAATGTCCACCACACGCAGATGCATGCCAGAACTCGAGTATACTGTTGAATTCATTTTGTAGGACACATTGACGAATAATCTGATCAGAGCCAATACGATACAGTTTAGGATCCTCCCAGAAGTAGTATTTGGCCTCAAATTTAAGTCTATCTCATTGCTACTTGGTCCAATCCTAGCGGATTTGACCAACGGCCAAATCATTAACAATGTCAGTAAACCACAGGGTTTGGACACCTGAAACTGCAAGGATAGCTTCATCCGAAAAAGTATCAACAATCAGGATGTCCGAATGAGAGGAATCACTTAGAAGTCTCGACAAATGATCCGTCACCACATTTTGTACCCCGATTTTATCCTTGATTTCAAGATCAAATTCTTGAAGGAGAAGAATCCAACGAATAAGATGGGGTTTAGCATCCTTTTTGGCCAAGAGATGTCTCAAGGTCGAGTGGTCAGTATAAATGATGACATGAGACCCTAAGAGATATTCCCTGAATTTTTCCAAAGCAAATACTACGGCTAGTAATTCCCTTTCAATAACAGTGTAATTGCTCTGTGCTTCATCTAGAGTTTTACTAGCGTAGTAGAGGACAGAGGGCTTCCTGTCTACTTTCTGACCCAAAACAGCCCCGACCACGTAATTAGAAGCATCAATCATGATCTCAAAAGGGGCTATCCAAATCGTTGGTTACGACACCGAAGCACAAGTGACTGCCTTTTCCAGGAAATCAAATGTCTTAGGACAAGATTTGTCGAAAATAAACAGCGTTTCTTTTGCGAGAAGATTGCTCAGAGGACTTGCAACCTTCTAGAAATCCTTGATGAATCTTCTGTAGAATCCCACATGACCAAGAAATGATCGAATTTATTTAATAGATGTGGGAGGAGGAAGTTTAGCAATAGAGTCAACCTTAGCTTTATCCACTTCAATTCCTTGTTTAGAGATTACATGACCCAAGACAATTCCTTCTTGTGTCATGAAATGACTCTTTTCCTAGCTAAGGACCAATCGTGTTTTGATGCATCGTTTAAGAATCATTTCTAGATCAGCCAGACAAGAGTCAAACGATTCTCCAAAAATGGAGAAATCGTCCATGAAGACTTCCATAAACTCTCCCACCATGTTAGAGAATATGGCTAAGATACACCTTTGAGAAGTTGCAGGTGCATTGCATAAATCGAAAGGCATCCTATGGAAAGCAAAGGTTCCATAGGGATAGGTAAAAGTAGTTTTTTCCAGATCCTCAGGATGGATAGGAACTTGGTTGTATCCTGAGTAGCTATCAAGAAAACAGAAGTACTTCTGCCCAGCTAGTCTTTCCAAGATTTGATCAATGAAAGGCAGTGGGAAATGATCCTTTTTTGTGGCTATGTTCAGCTTCCTGTAATCGATACAAGCCCTCCAAGAGGAAGCTGAACGAGTTGTGACAGATTCTCCTCTCTCGTTAGTCACAACGATAATCCCAGCTTTCTTGGGAATAATTTGCACGGGACTTACCAAGGGACTATCAGAGATTAGATAAATAATTCCTGCATCGAGCCACTTAATGATTTCCTTTTTGACCACTTCTAGCATATTTGGATTTAATCTCCTCTACATCTAACGAGAAGGGTGGGATCCATCTTCCAAGAATATTCTATGATTGTAGTAAGATGGCTCGATCCCCGTACGGTCTTGAATGATCCAACCAATTACCTCCTTGTGTTCCTTCAGGACCTTGATCAATTTAATCTCTTGCTCCTTTGTTAATTTAGCACTGATAATCATAGGGAGCATCTTCTATGGTCCGAAAAATTGATATTTCAGATTCTCAGGCAATGATTTCAGTTAAAGCTGGGGCAGACTAATGATTAAAGTTAAGGAAGATGTTGAAGACTCATCAAGAGGAAGAGGTTGAGAGTGAACAAAATCAATAACATCTTCAGAAGATGTCAGGTTTGCCATAGAGGGTTGTGGGTATAATTCATTATCAATGGAGGAAATTTCAATTGAAGAAACTATCAAACAAGTTTCAATGTTCACATTATCCTCCTTAAGTTCCTCAATAAATCCATAATCCTCAAATTTATTAATCACCTTAAAAATATCCAATTTCATTCGTTGATCCCCAAAGGCGACTTCCATGCTACTATTTTCACAGTTAATGTTGGCTTTAGCGGTAGCCAAGAATAGATGCCTCGGAATGATGGCCGTGTTCCTCATATTTTCCAGTACATCCATGTCAAGAACAAGGAAATCTACAGGAAAATAGAAATCTTTGACCTTAACTATAATATCTTCAATAACACCTCACGAATTTGTGATCGAACGGTCCACTAACTGCAGTGTTATTGAAGTCGACCGAAGTTCATCTAATCCAAACTTCTCGTAAAGAGTTGGAATTAGGTTAATGGACGCACCCAGATCTAGAAGTGCTCTATCAAAAGTGTAATCTTTGATGACACAACAAATCAACGGAGCACTTGGATCTCTCTTTTTTTGAGGGAGGTGGTGCAGGATAGCAGAACTAGCCTGCTCGGAGAGTACCACCTTCTTAGAAACAGATTCTCTCAACTTACTCTTTTGTGTACATAAATCCTTTAAAAATCTCACGTAAGCCGGTATATGCCTGATAGCATCGAGGAGCGGGATATTGATCTCAACATTCTTAAAAATATTCAGAAGCTCCTCATTGCTATCAGCAGACTTCTTCTTTGATTTTATCATGGGTTAAAGAAAAGGAACAAGAGTTAGATCTTTGGAATCAAGTTCCTGAGCCTTGATTTCTTCTATAGAATTCTCCTTTCTCTCCTGAGGTTCTTTAGGATTAGGTAAATCAGAACAGTGTGGTTGTGGATCCTAAGTTTGTTTGTCACTCCTCAAGGTAAAAGAATTTGCAGATGCATAAGAGTTTCGGTCTTGGGGAGGTTTAGGAAAGATTGGAGGGGCTTGATTAGCCAAGAATTGTTGATGTGCAGAAGAAGAAGAGGAAGGACCCTGCTCGACCACCTGAGTATGCCCATGTGGGTCCCTCTGATTTCCATACCCATGGGCTTGGTTACCTGCATTCAGAATATTTCGTGGGTTGGGTATAGGTTGGGATGGTAAAAATCTGGTTTGATGAGAGTTAGCTATGAGCTCAGTGTACAAGTTGTACAGTGAGGTTTTCATTTGCTGCATGAGCTGGAGCATGGATCCTTGCACCTGTACCATTTGCTGGTTCAAATCAGCCTACCCTACAGGTTGATGGTCATTCCAAGCTGGCTGATTGACCTGAATTGGGGGCAACTGAGTATACACATGGCCATGACCCATTGGTCGTTGAGGAGCATAGTTGCTGGGTCAAAATTGGGTCTGTTGCCCTAGGTTTTTCAAGGAGAAGTTAGGGTGCTTTCTCCAACTTGGATTATAAGAACTAGAGTAGGGGTTGGATCTAACATTCTCCTCTACAGCACAAACATCCTCATAGGGTGAGGATGGAGAGAAAGAAACGGAAGGATCAGAAAAACTAGGATCAAAGGCCCAGTTTCAAACCCGTGGGGTTTTGGATAATGTGACTCACAGGTTGAGCTACATCGAGTTGATTCACGAACTCCAGTCCAGAAGGAGCTCACGATGAATGGAATCCCGAATTCTAGGATTGAGTGGATCGAGAGTTGTTCATAGAATTTCTAGCCATCCACTCTTCCATTCTCTTAGCAACCATGTCCACCTTATCAAATTTGTTACAAATAAATTCCATATCAAATGAATGAGAGTCACGGACTTCATTACATTTGATCTGGGCTGCTGGGAACGGTTAAAAGTATCCATGGAGGCATGATTGATTGAATTCTCACTCATTTCCTCAAACAAATCGTGTGCGCTATCTGCGTCTTTGTTGAGGAAATTGCCTCCGCAAGAAGCGTCCACATGATTTCTGAGTTGCTCAGTCAACCCTTGGTAGAAGATCTGCACGAGTTGCAATTCTGGCACCTCATGGTGTGGACACCTTCACAATACGTCCTAGAATCTCTCCCAGGCAACATGAAATTGCTCCCCCAGCCGCTGGGTAAAGGTAGTGATTGCCCGTCTCAAGGTATTGGTATGTCCGACAGGGAAGAATTTCTTCAGAAAGGCCGATTTCAACTCATTCCAAGTTGCAATTGGTCTTCCTATAGTCCTGTACCAATGAGTGGCTTTATCCCTAAGAGAGTGGGGAAAAGGCCTCATGATCATTTGCTCCTCATTCACATTTCCTGCCTTGGTGGTCTCGACCAAAGTGGTTAAGTCTCCAAGTGCTGAAACAGGTCTTCGGAGCCAAGCCCATGGTAACGTTTGATCAGGCTTAACACCTGGGGCTTGATTTCAACGTCTCCAGCCGGAATTTGGATGTCGAGACGTTCCCCGTAATTTGAAGGATCATAAAAATCCTTCAAGGGCTGAGTGCCCTAGATTCTTTGGAACCATTCCTGCATTCTCTGCATTTGTTTTAGTTGCCTTCGGAATTACTCCTATGGATCCCGAGGTAGAGGAGGCTGTTGGTCAGCCATGGGATCAATTTGACAAAAATCCAATTTGTGCCTCCTAGAATACTTTAGTGGTCCTTCCAATAGAGGATTCACTGATCGTCTTCCCAGCATAAACTAGGAGAAGGTCGGACGGACTAGGGATAAGGACCTTGCAGCACAACAAAATGAGCCTATCTTTAAGTGGGGTAGCCTAAGGATCTATAGACTCCCAAAACCCACCTTAAGATTATAAATGATTTACTGTACTTGTGTTTGCTCAATCCAACCAATTAGAAGGAGGGACTAGGGAGAAGGTTCTTCCTTCGGCTTGCAACTCCATTTCCTAGTGTACCCACCAGCCGTGGCCTTTTGACGGTACTCCCGTAGCTAGACATCAGATTAATCTGTACAAGTAGGTTAATCATAAACAATCTCAGACTAGGCCCCGAAGAGCGAATCGGTCCTTAAGGCCAACATCTACTCGATTTTATTTAGGCCTGGGATTATAGTGCTTGTGGAATGTGATGGGCCCTCAAAATGGGTTGTGCCCTTAATGATTGATTGAGTATTGTGTAAGTGCACGTATAACCAGAGTTTTCAAGTAAGATTATTTGTGATGTGTAGATTTTATTGTTCAAATATTGCTTAAGTAGCTTTTAGTTTTTAAAATTAGGTTGATTTCAATCAAGTTTGAGGCAAGCCAGGCTTTCGAACATGGGTGAAGATTGCTTTCCTTTAAAACTAGAAGTAAAGTGGAGTACTTGGTATGAACCTAGATTGAAAACCCTAGGAAGAAACTACAGGATAAGTTTATTTTAGGTTAAGTGGTGCGACCCAAACAACTCAAACAACTGGCCACAACTGCACCACTAGGTTAGGCACACAGAAATGGTTAACCTAAAATGACTTTTACTCTTTTATGTGTTGCTTTGTGTGTATCGGTTCCATAGATCAGAACCCGGTTGAGTAGAAGCAAATGAAGTAGGTTAAATGCCTTGAATGTGAATGTATGTTGTGTGTGTGTTGAAAATTACCCCACAAAATTATCTTTTTGTTTTTTTTTATAAGCGATGGTGGAATGAGTGTGAGTGAAAATCCAAACAACCAAACTAATCCTAGGATTTATGCATACACCTAGTTTAATTGGAATTTGAATTTAATATGACAAATGAAATCTATGGTCGGGGAAGAATGGGGAGCACTTACAGTCGTCTTCAACTGCACTTTATTCCGGTTTACCGCTTAACGATTCCCTGATGGAGGTCTCTGCAAAACAATAGACACAAGAGAAAGCAAGTTAGAAGACAATAAAGTGCGTGAAATGTGAAAAGATCTGAAATCGTTGCCTCCCCGGCAACAGCGCCAAAATGGTGAAGCTATGGGTTACTACGCTATCGTATTTGGTTTTGAAAACCTGTCGTTGTAGTTTGAAAGCGAAGAACTCGTGTTCAACAAATAAAATTTATACCGGAATAGAAATCTCGGGTTGAACTCAAGGAGGGTACGTCGATCTAGATTTGCAATTATATTTTTTTCGTGTTTTTGTTGAAAAGCTAAGTAATTACAATGAAGGACTATAAATAATCAGAATAAGTGAAAGATAGAGAGAGAAAACATTCACTTAATACTTCAAAATGTTTACACATTTAGGCAAGTGAGAAATTACACTAGAAAGCAGGAAAACTATTACACTAGAAGGCAGGAAAATTCTACTCTAGAAAGCAAGAAAAAGGAATGGGAGAGAGAAGTTATCCTCCTCGATGATCACTTGGAGGATGAGCTGGACGGGATGACACCTGGAAGACAAAGAACGAAGCGGGAAGAAGGAGGTCGAGGTAGGAAGAACAAGAACGGGGCAACACGTCGTCATCATCGTGGGATCCGCTTTCGAAATAGGGGTAAAAATTTGACTTTATCTCCTGAGAAGCATCTCGGGTCTGGGACAAGCTTCTCTTGAGCTTTGGGGAGGGAGAGATGAGAAGGGATGAGAATTTCGTATGGAGGGGGTCTCCTTTTATAGTTGCAAGGAGTGGGGGCAATTTAGTCATTTTATGTTGAAAATCATTAATTCGGGACCTTTAGTGATAGATAAATCCATCACTAAAGTCCTGAATGTGTGCTCGCTCGCCTCCCCACATTTAACGCTCGTCCACAATCTCTCAATCTCAGTGATCGAACGGCTGAGAATGCATCCTCGCCCACCTCAACCGCACACCTCATCGCATGCGATGGCACATTTCACTACCGCGTCAGATGGAGCATGGATCTAATTTGGCATGCACGACTACTCGATCTCCATCGTGTGGTCAATAGCGTCCGCTCATCCGTGCCCAATCGAAGCGCCTCGCAGATTCGGTCCCGCATCTTGAGGCGGCCGAGCTCTTTATCCACTACGTTGTGCACGTGGATGGGCGAGCGGTGCGTTTGCGTGGCGTGCGATTTGGACCTTTGGATCGAGATCCAACAGTCTAGATCGCATCCTAGTTTGGCTTTTGATGATAAAGGCGCTAGTTTGAGATCCACTCTCAACCGTTGGATCTTGATCCAACAGCACCTCTAAAGGCTTCAACGGTTGTGTCCAGCCGGTTAGGCGGCCAAGATGGCACCACGTGGTGCCATCTTGGCCGTCCATCTTCTGGGTGATGTAGATGGTGCCACGGGTAGCGGATTGAGTCGATTTTCACGCTGTTAGGCTGCGATCGTCGATCCGAATCAATCCGTGCAGTCAGATTTGTCGTCTAAAGTGCAGATTGACACCATCTTGGCCCTTGATCTTCTAGGGTTCCTCAGTCTCTATCTGATGCTACGGATATCCGATTAGTGCGATCTTGGAGTCATTGAACTCCAATCGTCGCTCTGATCAGATTTGTATAATAGGATCTTCGATCCGAGGCCCCATAAAAGTCACCTTGTCACTGAGCATAAAAGGAGACAATTAACCTCCATTTTATTCAGACTAATCTAAATGCATGATGATGCATGCTATTTAATATTTATAGTATGTAATGCAATTCTATGGTTAAGAACATGCATAAGTAGATATTTTGTGTAATATAAACATGTTTACATCACCTCACACTCGTCGGAGTTGTTAATCCACCGAAGGAGACCTCCTCCACTACCGTGGCTGCCTTGCCTCCTCCTCTCTATCTCTTTCTTGTAGTTTTATATTGCTTTTGTTAAAGCTTTTAGCTATTGTCGTATTTGCAAACAAACTCAAGTTGCATGCTAAATATTAATGTTGATGTTGTTTCCTATATAGCTCCCACGTTGTTAGAATGAATGTCGTAATTTAAAGACAAACTCTAACCCTACTCTCTCTTCCTCTCCCTCTCTCTCTCTCTCTCTTTCTCATTTTTTTACAAGCAAACTAAACTTCCTATGACAACTAAAAGCAACAAAGTAATTCGATTTCATGACTCCTTGTGTTCGCTACTTGGACTCACCAAATCCAATCATTAATTAAAATCGATGTCGTGAATGCATGCTATAATGACACAATTAAATAATCGCATCCCGCACACGTCACATTTTAACCAAAATAAATGTGTCTATATCAAACCCCCATGCCTATCTTTTGCTAGTCCTTAGCAAAATTGAACTACATGCTATGTATAAAAACAAAATTTGGATTGGATCGCTTTGGCCTAAGTTGTTTATTAGTAATATAAAATTTCAACTAAGGTCATAAATAATGAAAACTCAACAGTTCCTAGGTATCTGCCAGAATGCAAACTACCCAAGTCCTCTCCTTATTTGAAAAGGGAAGATACATTTTTTTTTTTCTTCTTTTCTTATGTTATTGGACTTTTGGAGTTTGGGAGTGTCAGGATAACCTTTTACAACTACCCGACTCGCCCAAGACTCGAAAAGGACTTTAAGCGCTAAGCATCTAGTGAAAAGAGTGAAAGGCTCACTAGGCAGTCGTTAAAACAGACTTCAGGTTTCCACGACCCTAGGTGACCATGCCTAAAGGTTTATCTTTTCAAACATTAGCTTTCTCATTACTTCTTTTCTTTATGGGGTCACCACAAGGGCGAACCCAGTGTATATTGATTAGCCCATATTTGTGGCCTATTTAAGTATTTAAGTGCCTAGACATTAAGTTAATTCTAACACTTATTTAGCATGCATTCGGATGTAAATAGATTAATTTATATTTCTATTTTAATTACATAATTCATGCATTACATTCATAATCAAAGGCATCTTGACTTAGAATGCCATTAGATCCATTACATGCATTATTTAAATTAACATTGAACTTAATGATTTGTGTATAAATAATCTGAATATTTATTTCATTAAATATTATTCTTCTTCCCGTAGGCAACCGCTCCACTTCCTCCACCTACGCATTAAATCTTCGCCAACTGCCTGCACTCATGACCCCATTCATGGGGGAGCGGGAGAGATGGATCTGGTCGAGGGCAGTTGCGACTACAAGGGAGAGGAGGAGGCAGCTGTGCTGAGGACGCCACCACCCCTTTCCTCACTACGTAGGGAACTTCGTTTCTTATCCACTCACCACCGCCCTCAGCCGTAGTAATGTGACTCCACCACTGTGGGCATGTGGTGTGACAGCTCACAGCACAAAGAGTCCATCCATCACCATGATTCATCTTCCCTTCCATGCGTAGCTCCCAGCTACTGCAAGCACCTCGCCAGCTCCCCACCCACGCACCTCCTACAGTATGCACCTTGCATGCACCTACACTCGACCAGCTGCATGCGCTCCTACCGCACGTACCAGCTGCCCGCCCCTCTGCGTGCATACACACCCCACGCCTCAGCCCCCCTGCCACAGGCAGCACGCACAGTAGTGCGCCCTCTAGTACCATTCTCATGTCCGCTGCTACTGCATGCGCATGCTACCCGTAGCAACCGTCACGTGCTCTTCGCAGCCAAAGCCAAGCGCCCAGCAGCAGCAACCAACCTCGCCCACCAGCAGTGCATGCATAGCGTGCTTTGCTCTAGTTGGTGTGATCGCCTGTGCACACGCCCGACTCCTCCTCCTTCATCATCTTCTTCTTCTCTATTGACTGAAGGTACCTAAACCCACCACAAATGCATCCATCAAATCCGACCTCAAAACTTCACATCGAGAACTCCATCGGACTCGCCTTGACTCCCTGAGCACAACCACGCTTCCGGCTGCACCAATCGACCACCCGACGATTAGATGGAGATCCTCACCATTGGCAGCTTCTTCCACTCTGGCCAGTGACCACCGACGGCCGTTCGAAACGCCACCACCACCATCGGAAAGCTCTTGTCGCGCTTATCCTTCTCTGAGCTTCCCGCTGGCCACCATCGCCTCGTCATCGTGCATGCACAAAGGAACCAAATCTGCTACTTTTGCATTAATTAATATTTACATTTGAATGCAATTGCCAAATTTTCATTTCTATTTTAATACTTGATATATTGAGTGAAATTGCAACTTCTTGCTCATCCTTTCTCATAATTACTTAGCATTTGTTATTCGCATCTTTTGACATTGGTTTTGGATTAAGATGTACACAAATTCTCTTTAATGCATGTCAATTGGAAATTACAGAGATTCATCACATATTTATCGAATATTTTAGTGAGGAAAAATTGCAAATATAACCATACATTTTTGAGTCATTGTGTGTCTTCTTTTCGTCACATTTCATGTCAGATTTGACTGTGGATATCGCAATTGATTGAATGAGTACGAGAAAAATATTCGTGAATTTATTGCATCATTGTCTCCTTGTGGATACGACCCGCTCTTTTATGGGTGGTTTAATTTTTATTTTAATTATTTTGTTAAGTGGCTTTCCACCACTTTGTTAATAAAATGACAAATCATCCTATTCACATTATTCGAAAGCGAAAATCGTCTTATCAAATGGCACTATTGCCGGGGAGGCAACAAATGTAATAATTTCACCAGATTTTTATTTCTGATTATTTCTCGTTGCATAGTGATCTGACCATTTATTATCTTTTCTGTGCGAGGAATTTGTGGAGGTGACAGGCACATCTCGGAGATGACGTCGACCTTGAGCGATGCCTAATGCAGGGAAAACGCAGGAGACCTAGATCCTGCTTCCATAGGGGATTCTCCTTTATCACAAGTTTTGTTCCTATTTTCTCACCCTTGTAGTAATTGGGGTTGACTTTTGGGAGCCTATTCCCTTTTCTTTAGATCTAGCTTTTTGATTTATTTTGTGAGTTGTTTATCCTTACTTTGTTTGGGCATAAGTAGTAAAAAAAAAAGAAAAAAACAACATGAGCTACCTTCTAGAAGCTGGCTGCCCATAGGTCGAATCATTTAGGATTGAATGAACAACATCTAGATCTAAATTCTTATCTTGCATATTGCATGAAGAATGCTAGAATAAGGTATGCACTTCTAACTTTTCATTTCTACCTGTCATGCAAATGCATATGGATTAGTTTTTAGACCACATAATTTGTCTTGAAGCGATCTAATAAAGTGGTCACATTTAATTTTTGTAAAAGAACTAATTAAAGGAGGGACATTTAAAAATCAAGGACTTGATTTTCAAATGTGGCGTGCGATTCAAAATTCAAAATCTTTTGTGGTGTATGCACACTTATACCTCTTGCACCACGGCATGCATTTACACACTCCTAGGTCTTGGAACTACTAGGACAAGTGGCCTCCTACTATTGGATTCTGAAGTGTTCAAAACTTGAGATCAAAGGTTTTGTAAATCCAAAGAGGGGGATACCCTGTCACGAATTTTTGGGGGTACTTAAGAAGCACCATGAAAGCATAGCTTCACGGATTCTTTGTTGTGCATGCTTGGTAGGCGATCTCTTAGGAGACAACTTGTGTTTGATCCTGAACCTGAAAGAATCTTACGAAGAAACCTTCCAAGGGAAGAAATGGCTGGTCAATGGAGCCATAAGGAATATTTCATTCCTACCAATCAAGCTGGCCCTGCACTACGTAGACCTAGAGGGGACAATCCTTATGCGATGAAAAGCAATACCATATCTTTGCTGCCCCACTTTTATGGTACTATTAGGGAAGACCCTTATAGGCATATGGAGGAATTCACCGAGGTCTGTTCCACAGAGAAGCTGCAAGTCGTTACTGATGACGCTCAAATGTGGACCCTCTTTCCTTTCTCCCTAAAGGACAAAGCCAAGTATTGGTATCACACCCTTGATGATATTAACACTTGGGATGCCCTGAAGGAGTTTTTGAAGAAGCACTTCCCCATGAGCAAAACAAGTCACTTTAGGAGGGAAATTATGAGTTTTGTTCAAATGGATGGGGAAGCTTTCCATGATGCGTGGGAGTGCTTTAATGACCTGTTGAGACTTTTCCCACATCACCAGGTGCCTAAGTGGCAACAGGTTGAAAGGTTTTACGCTGGACTTAATGATTCGCATAGGCAGACAGTGGATGGTGCCTATGCAGGAACCTTTCTATCTAAGACTGACGATGAAGCTTTGTTTATCGCGCTTGATCGGGTTTTAAAGAATAACACGTTGTAATATAGCTGAAAAAGCATTCAAAACAAATAACGAATTTTTTACTCGAAAATCGGAGTATCCGAGGTCGAACATAGGGAGCAATCTCAATACTTTTAAAAAACTAGAGAATACAACTTTTAAATGAAAGATAATTTGATTCAAAGAGTGATCTATAAAAAGAATTGCTAAGAAAGAACAGGGTTGGATGACGTTTGATTTCTTTATCAGACGCCTTAAATGTAGCTATTCTTCTTCCTGTTTTGATTCTGTTTTGGCCTTCTCTGCAGTCTTCCTCCTTACTTGTCTCTTCTGCCTTCTTCTTCTACGTAGGCTCTTCTTTTCTTTCCTTTTGATCTACAGGTCTTCTTCTTCCTTGATCTTCTTCCTATTTTGCTTCTTTTCTCTTCTATCTTCTTCTTTTTCCCTGCAGTCCTTCTTTCTTCCTTCTCTTCTCTGCCTCACTCAGCCTCTTCTTCTGCTTCTTATCTTCAGTGCTCGGCCTACCTGCACACAACACAGCAAAACCTACCCCCTTCCCTCTACCCGCACGTCTCTCTCTCTCTGCAACTCACTCATAGGATGCTCTCCCAAAGCCGCGGGTAATCAGGTCGTGTTTCGTATCCGGGACCAGGCGCACCGGCGTGACGGTGATGCACGAGATGTGCTCTGATAGGGTCAGGTCAGATCCCACCAGATCTGCAAGGTGAAACTGCAGACGAGGTGAGTGTTAGGTGAGGGACCTCACCACTGTGCGTTTGGAGGTGATAAGAGAATAACACAAAATCAATTTAAACTGTACCTGTGCCTCGTAGATTACCTATATGGGACTATTAGTCCCACCCTCGTAGGATGATTCTTCACGCTCTGCTCAGTTGCAGCCTCAATTCTCTTCAATGCTAACTGGCTACCTGCACGCAACTTACTCCATTCTGCTGCAGCTGAAATCCTGAAGCCACGGAGCCTGGAGCGTGCTTGGAAGCTGCTTCCACCGTCGTCAATGGCAGGTAGGGCTTGAAAACTGTCAGACACAAAACAAGCCTCTCTGCTTAATCAGATCAGCAGGGGACCTTCTCCATGGCACGGTGAAGGTGGTGCAAGGTGCAGCAGGTTGTGGGACGGCCTAGGCGTGCCTGCCTAGGTCGTCCTGTGACCGGAGGTGTGGGTGCATTCAGGGGGGCATTGAGGGGGTGTAGAGCAGCAGTGGGTGGGCGGAGGATGTTCCTTGTGGTGAGGCGGAACCTCTGAGTTGGTCGGCGAGTCGTGCGGAAGTGTGGAGTGACGGGAGCAATTCGTCGGAGGTTGGCCGGAGGGATGGAAGATGGCGGTGGTCAGGCGCGGTCGAGGGGTAATTAAATGAAATGCGTGGGGGAAAAGAGAGAGGGGAAGATGGGGAATGTATTTGGACTATTCTGGAAGAGAAGGAGGCAGCGGAGTGGATGGCTCGTAGCTACCATCCTCGGAGAAGAAGCACCCTGAGGGAGGGAGCGGCGACAAGGAAGAGGTCGGGGGAACGCGCGCTTGGTACGGCCCGACGCGGGAGGAAGAGGCGAAGTGGACTCTGCCGCTAGTATGGCAGCAGAGCGATGAGAAGGAGGGGAGGAGGTCATCGGAGCTTGTGGGTTCCATGTCCAAAGATAGAAGAGAAGAAAATTTGGGAGAATCTCCGCCAAGACAAGTCTGAATATGAGCGACCGGACTTGGGGATTCTTTTATAGGTGCTGGCTGAACTTTCTAGTGCGTGGAGGGCGCGCAATCATCTCCAATGGCTCACCGGAGAAGGAAAGTGGGTGGATACCCAAATCTCTCGTGCATTCGCACGAGAGATTAGGATCAAATCAGAGATCATGGCAGGCCTCAGATGGGAGGGAATTCCTCAGAGAATCTCCCTTCCATTTCTAGGAGGGGATCTCTGAGGAGTCGGAGAGTATTCCCTCTCTAATCCTCACCGGAGAAGGATTCTGCCCCAATAATGGTGGGAGGACCTGATTGTAAGATTGGCGAGGAAGTTAGGGGGCTCTCAGAGATGATTTTCGAAAGATAAGGACCAAATTATGATTTGGGTGTACTAAATTGCAAAGTTGGTCAAGATGACCTCCCCTTAGGTCCAAATTTTGGTACAAATTTAATTTTGACCTAAGGAATCCAATGGTGAAGTTGGATTTTAGGTTTGACCATGTTTGACTGGACATTTTGTGAAAAAACCCAAATTAGTTCAAATGATGAGCTAGGACCCTATTCTAGGTCAAAGTAGTTTCCAAAGGCCAATTTGAATGTTCTAAACCCTAGGAGATATTTTTCCATGATTTTTAGAGGGTTTGATTGATTTTTACCCTAGCCAAAACCTTGTTGATTTAAGTAGGTCTGTTTTAGGATTACCGAATGTCATTTAATTCCTAAATTGCATATGAACCCATTTCTGATTTATTCAACCCACTTTTTATCTTATTTAGACCATTTGACCTATGTTTTGCCTCTGAAAAATCCCATTTATGTACTGCAATGGTAAAATTGCAGTTTTAACATTTATCTCATGTTTTCTTCCTAGAATACTTATTCCTTCATTTAGGCCTTCTACTAGGTTATGTAGGAGCTTTTATTCTCTTTGTTGGGTCAAAATGAGCTAGTTATGGCTCGTGATGAGGCTCTCATCGTACCCCCATGCCTAGCTTTTGCTAGTCTCTTAGCAAAATTTCAAGGTTTTAACTTCTGTTCTAGACCTTGAGTGTCTATCAATAGTTATGATAAGTGCTTTTCTTTTTATTTTGTGATTAGATTAGAATGCCGACAATAGGCCTAGAGGTATTCAAGTACCAACCAAACTCTAGACCTGGCCCGCTTTAGCCTCAGTCCTCCGCAAAGGTCTCTAAGGCCCACAGAAACTAACCTAGGGTTTGTTGGACTCCACGGCTAAAGCACCCGTGCCTGAGATATTTTCAGCTTAGGTTCAGTTTGCAGTGCATTTTTGTAAGAGAGAGATAGAAGATTTATTTGTTTGGATAGCTTTTCTCTCTCTTTTCTTTTTACTTCTAACTTCAGATTAGCTTCCAAACACGGTCTGTATCGGATTCCTCGTCCCCATCATCAACCCTCAAGGGTCCTTGGCTTTCAAGATTTCGAGATAATCCCGCCCATGGCAACCCCCAGAACCCTGGCTTTCGAGATTTTGGGATAATCCCACCCATGGCATTCCACGGCCGAATTCAGACCCTGGCGATCGACATTTCGTGATAGTGCCGCCCATGGTATCTGAACCAATAGAGTGCTTACATGCCCCCAGTAGGATATTTAAATATCCTAAGAGACAAGCACCGAGGAGATGCTATGTTGTTATGCATCTTCGAGGGGAATTTCCCGCCTCTCTGCACTGGGAACTTGTCCAAATCAACTTGTGTTGATTGGCCACTCCTAATCTAGGTGATTTTTGTAGAACATTAAACGCTTTTGCGTGATTTGGATGTTTATGAGCATGAACCAGACTATGTGTGAATTTGGGGTGCTTAGGTTACCGAATCCCGCAAACCGGAGGTCAGTTAACGAGGCCGAATACTTCCTAAGCCTTATACCTAATACTCAAGCTTCACATTTTCCCCAACCTCTTGAGGATTATCCAGATTTTAGCGGATACATGAATTTTTAAGCTAACGAATCTAGCCCAAGAGGCCTAAGACCAGCGTTCCCGCTAATCTCTTGTTATATATCCATAACACTTTTTTTTCTTTTTCTTGATTTGGTCTAGAACTTCAGTTAATTCCTTAATCTTTTACTAATCACTATTTCGTTTTATTTTCATTTTGTGCCACTTTTTTGGCATTTTACTCTTTTCCTCCTCTCATTTGTATGACCCTGAATTGTTCCTCTCCTCCTTCAAGTCTCTTTTTTTTTCTTTTTTTTTTAAATGAAACCCTTTCTTGATATGAATTTTCCTGACATTTTGCACTTTCATACCCCCCATGCCTAAGATTTGCAATGTCCCCATTGTAAATTAGGTGGGTTCGATTTCAGCTTAGTTCATGCATTAGGACAGGTGTGTGGTGAGTGAATGGGTAGAAGTGACTTATTGCGAACGATTTCTAATCTTGCGTAAGGATACCTAAGGTGAAGTCAGCTGTTCTAATGGATGAACCCTAAAGTGCAATATGAATTCCGCATAGAGATGTCAGAAAAGGTTTTGGGTTTTTCAAAGAATGACAGGTTGCCTCTCGTTAAGCGCTGAGTTTTATGCTATCAGCTGGGCGCAATGAGCTCAAGAGGAATGGCGGGTAAAGGATGACTCAGCCAAATCTATATTGGTCATGTTAATGAACGGTTTGAGTTTCTAATCGTTCACAACAAAGGGTTTGGAATCGTGGCTAAGTGGGCTGATTTCAATGGCTCCATTTCCAAAGATTTGCCAAACTAGGTGAGGTCTGACCCACTTAGATCGTAGCTTTCCTGGGAATAATTTGAGTCGGGCATCAAAGAGTAAAACCTTTTGACTAGGATGAAAGACCTTTCTAGAAATGTGTTTGTCGTGAAAAGCTTTAACCCATTCTTTGTAAATTCATGAGTTCTCATATGCGTCGTGGCGTAATTCATTGATCTCGCTTATTTGAAGTCTTCTGTGGGTTCCAGCCTTAGAAAGATCTAGATTACAATTCCGTATTGCCCAATAGGCTTTATGCTCCAATTTGACGGGGAGGTGACATGCCTTCCCGTACACTAGTCTGAAGGGAGACATTCTTAATTGGGTCTTGTGAGCGGTCCTATAGGCCCACAATGCTTCCAGAAGCCGAGAAGATCAATCTTTTTTATCAGGTCGAACAGTAACTTGAAGGATCTTCTTGATCTCTCGGTTAGATAGCTCAGCTAGACCATTAGTTTGGGGGTTGTAAGGAGTAGAGATTCGGTGTGACACCCCGTATTTGGTCATCAGTGACCTGAACTGAGCGTTTGTGAAATGGATCCCTCCGTCGGAAATTATAGTTCGTGGGATCCCAAACCTTGAGAAATGTTTTGATGAATGAATTTTATAACAACTTTATGATTGTTGGTTCGGGTCGGAATGGCTTCTATCCACTTGGAAACATAGTCAACTGCGAGTAAGATGTATTCGAAGCCATCCTAGATCAGGAAGGGTCCCATGAAATCAATCCCCCAGACAAAAAATTTCGCATACCAAGATCGGCTATCATGTTGCGATGGCTCATGTTGCCCAGAGTTTGGCAACAGGAACATGCCTTACAATGATCGTATGCATCCTCGAAAATTGTGGGCCAGTAAAAGCCACACTGGAGGACTTTCGATGTGGTTTTATGTCCTGAGAAATGTCCACCGCATGCCTGGTCATGGCAAAATGAGAGTATGTCTTTGATTTCCACTTCCGTGACGCATCGTCGAATTATCTGATCAGCAACAATGCGGAATAGATATGGGTCTTCCCAAAGGTAATACTTGGCATCGGAATGCAATTTGTCCTTCTTGGCCTTCGGCCAATCGGATGGAATCTGATGCGATGCCAG
The DNA here is from genome assembly GCA_037157565.1 of Thalassia testudinum. Taxonomy (NCBI): domain Eukaryota; kingdom Viridiplantae; phylum Streptophyta; class Magnoliopsida; order Alismatales; family Hydrocharitaceae; genus Thalassia; species Thalassia testudinum. The sequence goes on from JAZHRO010000063.1 coordinate 18,027,523, forward strand.
GTAATTTACTATATCTGCGAACCATGGAAGACTTGTACTGATAGTCAGGAGGTGCTCATTAGGAAAGTGTTCTGTGATAGGTCCGAAAGGGTCAATTATTTAAGAAGGAAGGTGGGACAAGTGATCAGCTACCACATTTTGCTTTCCTGCCTTGTCGCGAATCTTAAGGGAAAATTCCTGCAACAGCAAGATCCATCGGATTAATCGAGGTTTCGCATCCTTCTTTGCAAGGAGATGCCTCACAGCTGTGTGATCCGAGTATATGATGACACGGGAACCCAGAAGGTATGATCTAAAATTTTATAGGGAAAATACTATAGCAAGCAGCTCTTTCTCAGTAACCGTATAGTTATACTGAGCCTCATCCAGCGTTTTGCTGGCATAGTAAATGACCACAGGTTTCCCATCAATTTTCTGCCCCAAAACCGCTCCTACAGCGAAGTCAGATGCATAACACATGATCTCAAAGGGTTGAGACCAATCAGGGGACTGTAGGATCGGGGCTTGGGTGACTCGGTCACATAGGATCTCAAATTCTTGAGTGCATTCCTTGGAAATTTTGAAAGGCGCATCCTTGGAGAGAAGATTGGTCAGGGGGCGTGCGATTTTGGAGAAATCAGGGATAAATCGACGGTAAAAACAGACGTGCCCCAAAAAAGATCGGATGTCCTTAATCGAGCTAGGCATAGGGAGCTTGGAAATCAGGTTAACCTTAGCTTGATCCACTTGGATGCCTTTCTCCAAGATTAAATGTCCCAGGACAATTCCCTCAGGCACCATGAAATGGCTCTTTTCCCAGGAAAGAACCAAATTCACATCGATGCACCGCCTGAGTATTTGGACCAAGTGTTGGAGGCAATCGTCTAATGATTCTCCACAAACTGAAAAGTCATCCATGAAGACTTCCAGATAGTCACCTACCATATCTGAGAATATGGCAAGCATGCACCGCTGAAAGGTTGTGGTGCATTGCAGAGACTGAATGGCATCCTTCGAAATGCATACGTCCCGAAGGGGCAGGTGAATGTGGTCTTTTCTTGGTCCTCTGGATGGATTTCAACCTGTTGTAACCGGAGTACCCATCAAGAAAGCAGAAGAACCTATTTCTCGCTAGTTTCTCGAGGATCCGATCAATAAATAGTAGTGGGAAATAATCCTTCTTCGTGGAGGAATTTAGCCTTATATAATCAATGCAGACTCTCCACGAGTTAGCTATTCGGGTCGGAATGACTTCTCCGGCTTCAGTCGTGATAATGGTAAGTCCTGCCCTTTTAGGCACCACCTGTATTGGATTCACCCAACGACTGTCGGAGATCGGGTAGATGATCCCTGCATCTAACCACTTTATGATCTCCTTTTTCACGACCTCCTGTAGGTTGGGGTTTAGGCGTCTTTGCATTTCTCTTGAAGTTCGTGTGCCTTCTTCTGTGTAGATTCGATGTGTGCAGTATGAAGGGATTATACCAGTCAAATCATCGAGAGTCCATCCAATGGCTCTACGATGTTGCTGGAGAACAGAAATCAAATGGAGTTCCTGGTCAGGTGTGAGTCGAGAGTTGATAATCACAGGAAACGTCTGATTCGAATCCAAAAAGACATACTTCAGATGCTCGGGAAGGGGCTTGAGTTCCATGACAGGATTGTCAGTAGCAGCGGGCTGTTCGGGCTTGTATCAGGAACAAGGGTAGGAGTCATAGGTGTGTCTAGATCATGTTCGCACTCCTCTGTTAGCGGGTTTTGATTCTCTAGTGATTGATCAGGGATAATCAGGTTGTCCTATATATGCAATTCATCAACCACGGCTCTGATATCACATATTTCCTCTATAACCCTGCAATTAATCCCTTGTTGGGCCTTAAAAATGTCAATCTTCAAGTTTTGATTCCCAAATTTTAATTCTATCTGGCCCTCTTCGCAGTTTATACTGGCCCTAGCAGTGGCCAAAAAGGGTCTCCCTAATATGATTGGTGTGTCCCTTGGGTTCTTAGCTGCATCCATGTCCAGTACTATGAAGTCCACCGGGAAATAGAAATCTCGTTCCCTAACAATGACATCCTCAAGTATTCCTCTAGGTGACTTGATGGATTGATCGGCTAACTGCAATGTCACCTCAGTAGGTTTAAGTTCAGATTCTTCAAGGTGGTCAAGGAGGGATGTAGGTATTAAATTTATGGAGGCACCTAGGTCTAGCAAAGCTCTATTAAATTGGGTTTCACCAATTTTACAGGAAATCAAGGGAGTTCCTGGGTCTTTAGCCTTTGGTGGGAGTTTACTCAAGATGACAGAGCTGGCTTGCTCTGAAAGTACGATTGGATTCCCATCCTTGGTTCGCGGCTTACGTTTAGGGGTACATATGTCTTTCAAGAATCTTGCGTAAGCTGGTATGTGGCGAATTGCATCCATCAATGGGATGTTTATCTGGACCTGTTCAAAGAGCTTGACAAGATCCTCCTCGGGGGTCACGGGTTTGGTTATCCTTTTTCCTTTGGTCAAGGCCTCAGGAAATGGGATCCTAGTTGGTTCCTCCAGGATAGGTCCAGGTTCTTGATCTGGGATAGTGGTATCTTGGATAACTATCCTAGGGTCTTGGCTATTATCAGGCCTGGAGTGGTTCGGATAATGTGGGTCTTGGGTTGTTTTACCACTACGTGTTGTTACAGAGTTTAATCTGGCCTGATTTTGGTTTAGGTTTGGTAGGAGGGGTGGCTGCTCTGGAATCCCACATAAGATGTCGAAGCTTCCATCCCGTCTGGCGATGGAGCAGCAGGGGCCTGATAAATCAAATGTGCTTGGCCTGAATTTGGATTCATAACGCGCCTCTGGGTCGGCACGTTATTTGGGTTGGGCAGAGGTTGCGAGGGAAGGGTGCCAGGTTGGTGGGAATTTGCCATCTGGGCTAGTTGATTGCGAACCTCTGTGATCTCGTCCTTGTGCTATTTTTGCATTGCCGTATTCGTCTTTTGAATGTCAGCCAGTGCTTGAATGATAAGAGTCAGTTGATCCTGGTTTTGCCCAGATTGGTAGGTGGGATTGGGCCGAGGCTGAGGCAGCTGATATGGATAAGGGGCTTGTGGACGGGGTTGATATGGTGGTCATTGAGAATTTCCCGCCCACTGAAAGTTAGGGTGATTTCGCCATCCAAGGTTGTAGGTATTGGAGAATGGGTCATTCTGTATGGTGTTGAGGTCCTCGTAGTTCTGAGGAACCTCAGGAAAGTCAGAATACGAGGGTTCAGAGTTCCCCCAACTCGAGTAGAATGGATCGGAGGTCACTCCGGTTCGAGAGGCAGACGGGGGTGGATATGGGTCCATCCCCTTGGCAGATTGGTGATAGATGTTTTGCACAGTTTCCCTTGCCAGAGGTGGTCGTGCAAAAGAGTTTTGCGCAGATTTGGCTTGCTACAAATGCCGAGTTAGCTCATCCACCTTCTTTTCTATGATAGACACCTTGTCCAACCGACTGGCCATCAGTTCCAAGTCGACAGAAGTGGATAGGTCCTACATCTCATGTGTCCCTCTCAGATTCGTCGATGCGCAGGCATTCATCCTGTCGAATAAGCCCATGGAGTCATTATTTATGGAGTTCTCACACATGTTTTTGAGAATCTCCCACACCGTGTCCTCATGTTGACCCATGATGTTTCCTCCGCACGTTGCATTGACGAATAAACAAATGTCTTCACGGAGTCCTTGGTAAAAAGACTAGACTTGTTCCCACTTAGGAACTCCGTGATGGGGACACTTTCGCATGAGATCTAAGAATCGATCCCATGCTTCGTGAAGAGGTTCTCCCGGTTGTTGAGTGAAATGAGTGATCTGGTGGTTTAAGGCATTCGTCCGGCCAACGAGGAAGAATTTTTTAAAAAATTCGGACTGAAGTTCCTCCCATGTGTTGATCGGATGGGTCTGAGTTTGATACCAATGTGCGGCCTTGTCCAAGAGGGAGAACGAAAACATTTTCATGAGTAGGATATCCCAGTTTTGTACATCTGACCCGAAGGTCTGGGCCAGATGCTTGAGTTGCTTAATGTGTTGGAATGGATCCTCAGAGTTAAGCCCATGAAAATTCAGTATGGCATGAATCATATTGGGCTTCAGTTCATAATCAGGTCCTCCAATCGGGATTCGTACTCGAGGTTCGATCGCCACCGCAGTGGGATTATAGTGATCTCGCATCATAGGTCACTACGGTGGGTTTACAAAGTTCTGAAAGAGATCATTAAGTCATTGAAGTTGGTGTTCAAGGTTATTCTCCTCTTTAATGGGTTGTGCCATGATGGAAGAAGGAGAACCAGGGTTTGAATCAGATGAAAGATTTATGTGGTGGGGTTGCTAGACAAACAATGGCGTTGAGGCTTGGCCTCGACGAGAGTGAATTTCTCAAGGAGGTCTTAAGGGTGGTCTTAAGGACCTCCTACCGAACATTCACCGAAGGATGTGATGAGATTAGAAGGTGCTGGACCCAATCAAGACACCCAAAAATTGTTGGGTGACTATAAAGGTTCGGGGCGGATTGAACACTTAGTCAGAAAGGTCGTCCACTTGAAAAATACCTGGGCAGCCAGAGAGGGAGAATCCCGCAAAGACCCCTACATGGTAGAGCATCCCCACGAGTTACAAGGTTTCCCCCACCCGACCTCTCTTGTCACTACGGTTACAGGTACACCAGAATGGGGACCTTGACCTCTTAAGTCTACCTTTGTTTACTTTAAGATCAAGGTGTTTAATGTTCTGCTTGAACTTTTAGGTATTTTGAGTGAAAAAGTGGCGTAATTTTAAGGTTGGTTGTCCCAAGGGATCAACTTCTCCTCTTATTCCTTTGAGAGCTTTTAGGTCCTTTCTTTTAGGGTTCAAATGGATTAAAAGCCTGATTTGCTTAGGGTTCCTCTTGTATAGATCTTTTCAAACAAGGTTTAGGAACACCTCTTTTTGGAAAAATTTGTTTCTTTGCTTGAGATAAGATGTGTCTCTAAAAACCCTAGCTTTTTAATTCTTAACTTGGCTCTAGTGGGTCCAATTTAGTTGCCTCAGAATTTAGCACGTAGGGCTCAATCAAGAAAGTTTTAGCCCTAGTTACCTTAGTTTGATGAGCAGATAAAATTGTGTTGAAATGAAAATCAGGCAACTTGATGAGTTACTAAATATGAAATAGGTTGCCAAAAGTTGATTGTTCTCTCTTTTTTTTCTTTTCAGGTTTTGAGGGAGTTAAGAGAGTGGGCTTATGGAAATTACCTGTTCCTTGGAGTGTCTATTGTGCAGCTGCTATTCTTTCCTTTATGCTTTCCCTGTAATAAGCACAACAAAAGAGAGGAGTTAGGTCAAATATTGGATCGAAAAGTTGTAATCAAAAGCTTTAAAAGTGCCCATTGCTCCCCGGCAACGGCGCCAAAATGTTTATCGCGCTTGATCGGGTTTTAAAGAATAACAGGTTGTAATATAGCTGAAAAAGCGTTCAAAACAAATAAAGAATTTTTTACTCGAAAATCGGAGTATCCGAGGTCGAACAAAGGGAGCAATCTCAGTACTTTTAAAAAACTAGAGAGTACAACTTTTAAATGAAAGATAATTTGATTCAAAGAGTGATTTATAAAAAGAATTGCTAAGAAAGAACAGGGTTGGACGACGTCTAATTTCTTTATCAGACGCCTTAAATGTAGCTATTCTTCTTCCTGTTTTGATTCTGTTTTGGCCTTCTCTGCAGTCTTCCTCCTTACTTCTCTCTTCTGCCTTCTTCTTCTACGTAGGCTCTTCTTTTCTTTTCTTTTGATCTATAGGTCTTCTTCTTCCTTGATCTTCTTCCTATTTTGCTTCTTTTCTCTTCTATCTTCTTCTTTTTCCCTGCAGTCCTTCTTTCTTCCTTCTCTTCTCTGCCTCGCTCAGCCTCTTCTTCTGCTTCTTATCTTCAGTGCTCGACCTGCCTGCACACAACACAGCAAAACCTACCCCCTTCCCTCTACCCACACGTCTCTCTCTCTCTGCAACTCACTCATAGGACGCTCTCCCAAAGCCGCGGGTGATAACACCACGCAAGGGGGTAGTAATTAGGTTGAATATGGCCCATCTTTAGAATAAAAGGCACAACATAAAGTAGAATAGGAGCATTGCATGCATCAAGTACCAAGATTGCTTATAAACTGTATTAATGGCCATTTGTGTAAAGCATTTGTCAAAGCAGGCCTCAGATGAGCAATCGGACCGCACGGATGGATTCAGGACGACGAACGGAGTCTAACGGACTCAAAATCGGCCAAATCCGACATCCGGAGCTCCCACAATGGGCCCAAGAAATCCTGACCGTTGATCTGGAGATCAACGGCCTAGAACGCGCCACGTCGCCCCGCCCCCGCCGTCGCCACACCCCCAAGCCAGCCAAAGACGCATCTCGGCCGTTGATCTTCGATCGAACGGCCGAGATCCGCGCGCTCGCCCGCGGTCGCCGCGACAAAGCGCGGGCGTGGCGCAACGGTTAGCGCGCACGCCCGCGTTGCGGCGACGCGCGTTCGATTCGCGCGGAGCGAAAATCATCTGCAGGCGAAGGGCGCGGCAAAATTGAGCCGCGCGATCAGAAGCGAGCGGCTAGGATCGCGCCACGCGGCGCGACGACAGCGCCCCACCTCCCACGCGCGCGCGCACGCACGCCCGAAGCGCGATCCTAGCGCAAGCGCGGGAGGATCTCAGCCGTCCGATCATCAATCGGACGGCTCTCGTTCGACGTCCACGGATCGCGCCTGAAGAGAGAGAGGGGCGGGCGGCTGACCGGCGGCAGAAGACCTTCACCGACGTATATGGAAGTGGTTTTAGCGACGTTCTGGATGTTGCTAAAGCACATTCTTCTTTTAGGAAGCCCTTAACTCTATTTAAACCCCCTTCTACCACCATTCAAGGCATCCTCTCCCACTTGCAACTACTCCACTCCTCTCCTAGCTAGTCTTAGGCACTCTTGTAATCGCCGGAGACGACGAGCCGCCGACGGAGCCTCCTCCACCGCCGTGGCTGCCTCGTCGCTCTCCACTCTCTCTCTACCTCTCTCTCTCTTTTAAAGCTTTCATTTACTTTTGTTGAAGCATGTATTTAATATTGTAAACCATGAACTATGAATGCATGTTTAATGAAATTATTTTTCATTTAGTTGCCTTTTTAATTTCTGTTTAAAGTGCATGATCAAAACCAAAGAGCTTTCTAACCCTAAACTCTCTCTATCTCTCGCTTTTCAAAACCGTTTCTTTCGCAAGCAAAACTCCGCCTTTTTCGTGACAACAAGTGGTAAACAAAATCCGATTTCCACGCCTCCCTGAGATCGACACTCGGACTCACCTCCGTTTACTTCTTTTAAAACCGACGTATCAAGTGCAACTATAACGACACCTCTTAACACACACGCACGAAGGCACGTCAGTTTTTGGCGCCGCTGCCGGGGAGGCAACGGATTTGTTTTATCACCTCCATTCCACCTTCATTCTCATATCGTCTAATGCCCTATTTTCCTTTTTACTTGACGGATGCAGGAATTCGGCGCATGGACGGCGAAGCGACGCATTCCACTATGGTAGCAAGGAAGTAGACGCCTCGAGGGCCGATAGTGAGTACTCTCTCTCTCTCATTGTTTGCTTGCGTGAAAAAGCTAAAAAAGAAAATCATAAAAATTGAAAAAAATTGGCGTGGTGAATGATTGCTTGACCCACATTCTTAACACACCACCCTACAAAAAAAATGTACACTCTAATATACTGGACAAATTCTTGGAGTGTTCTTTGCTTTTTCTCTTGAGTGGTGTTTGCGAAGCCACCGTGAGTTGACCTGGGCCGCACCACTCAACCCTAAAAACTAACTCATCTAATAGAAGCTGCACGATCTTTAGGATGAGTACACTAGGGTTTTTAGAGCCTCTACAAGATAAAAAGGAAATCTACTTTCACCAAGTTGTGTGTAGAACTTGACGTGCCCATTGAAACTTGTCTGAAAGCATTAAGACACGTCAACCCTAAAAAAAAAACACTAAAGTAAGGATGAAACATTAAAAGACACCACACCCTAAAAATTCTTGCTTTAAAACCCTGTTTTGTAGAAGCACACACCTTGAAAAGTGGAAAATTAAGAGGCACCACCCCAATCAACGCCTCATCACATTACCCTAAGCACAAGCACTATCCTAACCCGTTAAAACTGAGTAGACGTGCCCTAGGCAGGACTGAGTTAAGTCTCAAAAGGTGAGGTTTTGTTCGCTAGGCACTTGGCTTTCATTCCCTTGGTAGAATCTGGTGACTAGGCTGCGGGGCAGTGTCAAACGACCGTGGTTGTGGGGTCTATGGAACCGGAGGCGTAAGCCAAAGGAAGAACCTTCCCTGCAATCCCCTCGTAATCAACCTGGCCAGATTAGCCTTGAGAAGGGAAGTCCAGTGCTTACGAACTTAATCAACCTTTGTGAGATTTCCAGGTCTCCTAAGGAGTACACCATAAGGACTAGGCTTGTTTGCTTGGTTGAGGACACAACTCTCTCGCATCTGTTCTTCCCGCATCCCTCCATTTCTTCCAAACCATGGATTTCAATGCCTATCCATCTTACCCAAACTACCCCCAACAGGATTTGTATGCTAACCCAAGTGGACCATACCCACAGCCTACTTGGGCTAACCAATCACCAAGTTGGGGATGCAACCTGGAATATCCCTCTTGGCCCAACTATGACCAAACCGCACCAACCTCTTATTGGAATACACCTAACATAGCCACCCAAGGGTACGATTCAAATTGTGGGGCTCCATATCTCGATTGTCCTCATGATGCCTCCTCATTTAGGTCCGACCCGCTCTACTGTGATAGGACCTACACTTTAGGAGAACACCAAGAACCCTACCCATCTCAAGATAATAACCAAGAAAGGTCATCTGAATTCAACAACCTTGCCTACTTGACCTTTGGATTAGAAGGAGTTCTAGACAAATGGAAATCAGAAAATGATCAGAAATCTAGGCAAGCCCAGGATCATCAACCTCTGATTTGGTCCCCTGATGAAGAATCTGACTGGGAGGAGGACTTAGAACCTCAACTATTCTGGAGTAGGACCAAACAGAGAATGGTTCCTCTTGAAGAACTGGACCCTGAACATGACAGAATAGAGGACCCACCCAAGAACCTAAACACCAATATGGATTCTGATCCACAACCTCAACCATACTCTCTTAACCTGGATTTCAAGGAGGAAATCCAGAGGACACCAAATGACACCATGTCAATTCTTGATAACCTCCAGTTAGAACTACACAGACAGAATCAAGAATTGGTTAAAGGGCAACATGCCATGTTGGAGTTGTTCCAACAATTGGGGGAAGAAGGCCAAAGAAAGCTGTTGCATACAACGCCATTCATGGAATTCATAAAGCAAGGACCTACCATGATCAATTGGACTACACCTAGTCATCCTGATTTGGTTCAGTCCACCATTAATACCCCTCAGGAGTTGGATAGCTCAGTGGATAAGGAAAGTAAGGATTCCTTGGAGCACAATTTGGGGAGCATTGAGAACAAACATCAGGAGGAAACTGAGAAGGTGAGGGGAGAGACCTTGGAATCTGAATCTCATCGGCTCAAGACAAGTAATCCGGTGGGAGCAACAGCCACCATCATAGATGGAGAATGGAGTTACAATTTTAAAGAAATTGATTATGAATCAGTTGGAATCCCCATCACAAAGTTGGAGGAAGGCCGAGAGAAAGAATATGATCTAGAGGATGAAATTGACCCTACCTCTAATATAACCTCAAACAATGAATCTGATACAAAGAAGGTGGCAGAAAATATTCTTGAGATCAAGGGCTTGGAAGGAATGAGCGATGAAACCATAGTTGCGGAAGAGATGGATTCGTCTTTGGAGAGAAGCTTCATGCTTGATTGTAAGGCTCATTCTGAAACTCTGGACCTTATTACCTGCCCTACCAGAATAAAGATCCCCACTGGAATTGATACACTTTCGATGGATTACAATTTTATGGGGACACAAGCTGAATATCAGACCTACATCTTTAGTGTCTGGCATGTCATATTTGGGGTGCGTTCGTCCACAGCAACCTGTTTGCATGACCACAAACTAAGAGAGGATCTAACACGGGCATGCATGATATATCTGTTACAGAATTCCCGCCCCTTAGGAATGGGACTCCACCACAACCTTATCCGCATCTGTGGACTTCTGATTTTGGGTCTGGTTAATTTTGAACATATCTTCTTGACCCAAGTCATTCCTGTTTGTGCACCGCCCAGCTGGAGGCGTTAAACTCAGCGCTTCCTGGGAGGCAACCCAGAGGATTCAGACTGATCTGGTAGTCTACGTCACTCAGGTACTATCTTTTTAAACCCTTCTGCATCCATGAATCTGCCAATGAGGACATTGTCCAACTTAAGCATGGGGGGGATGGTAAATTGCATAATCCTGAGCTTAATTAATCAGTCTGAATGAATAAAAAAAAAAAAAAAATTTTTGAATTTAGGAAGAAAAACTTAGGTATTAGAAACTTGTCAATAGTGGGAAATAATAGAAAAAGAACTTAAACACTTAGACTTTTCAGGCCTTCAGGCTTAATCAGCCCTGGTGTCCGTTAAAATATAGATTTAGCGGTGAGTCCTGGCAACTTTAAGCTATTCTAATCCACCTACTAAATAAGGTGATAAGTATACGACTTATCAACTCATCCTCTAACTCAGGAAAACTTTGAGTCTAAGCATCTGCACACATTTCTGCACAGACTCACTTCTCGGAGATTTTGACAGAAATTGAGTAGCTAATGAACTCTCTAGGGTGGTATGGCTGGCAAGTTGTCGTGGGTAACAGCCCATTGGCAGGTTGTCCAGAACCCAGCCACAGGCCATTTCTTTTTCACTGCCTCTAGGTACATTTGAGATTAGGGAAGCCACCTACGTAAAAAAAATAATAATAATTAAAAAAAAAAAAAGGAAAAAGAAGAAAAGAAAATAAACCACACTTCACCGCACAAGTATGGCTGGCAAGTGATCGTGGGTAACAGCCCATTGGTCGGTTGTCCAGAGCCCAGCTCAATAATTGCACAAAAAAAAGAAGACCAAAAACACCTAAGGAAGAAGCGGGGAAGTAGTACAAGCCGGGGAGATATACACTGGAAAATCCTTGTGTTGACCCCAAGTAAAATGAACGCAGGGAGAAAGCTACCAATCGAACAAATACACCTTCAGGCAAAAATTTATTTTCTTTTCCGGTCACCTAGAGGCGTAGAAACTCGAAGTCTGTCTCAATTACCGTTAAGTAAGTCTATCACAACATTCACACCAAGATGCTTAGCACTTAGGGTTTTGACCGAGTTTTGGGTGGGTTGGGTAGCCGTAAAAAGTTACCAACCCACACTGAATTCTAAAAATTCTAAAAAGACATATATAGATATATACGTATACATAAGTATAGTTATATATATACAAAGCAAGGATTCGGGCGATTCGTATTTTGGCAGACACTCGGGCGCTGCTTAGTCTTTGTAGATTAAGATCTTCGTATAGTTCCTCTTATTAACAAGTAACGAAGTGCCTAAGCAATTACTTCTTGAATTCACCAAAGAAATAAAGGCTAGAATAAACCTTGCTAGGGACTAGCAAGGAGTAAGCATGGGGGTATGATAACACCACGCAAGGGGGTAATAATTAGGTTGAATATGGCCCATCTTTAGAATAAAAGGCACAACATAAAGTAGAATAGGAGCATTGCATGCATCAAGTACCAAGATTGCTTATAAACTGTATTAATGGCCATTTGTGTAAAGCATTTGTCAAAGCAGGCCTCAGATGAGCAATCGGACCGCACGGATGGATTCAGGACGACGAACGGAGTCTAACGGACTCAAAATCGGCCAAATCCGACATCCGGAGCTCCCACAATGGGCCCAAGAAATCCTGACCGTTGATCTGGAGATCAACGGCCTAGAACGCGCCACGTCACCCCGCCCCCGCCGTCGCCACGCCCCCAAGCCAGCCAAAGACGCATCTCGGCCGTTGATCTTCGATCGAACAGCCGAGATCCGCGCGCTCGCCCGCGGTCGCCGCGACAAAGCGCGGGCGTGGCGCAACGGTTAGCGCGCACTCCCGCGTTGCGGCGACGCGCGTTCGATTCGCGCAGAGCGAAAATCATCTGCGGGCGAAGGGCGCGGCAAAATTGAGCCGCGCGATCAGAAGCGAGCGGCTAGGATCGCGCCACGCGGCGCGACGACAGCGCCCCACCTCCCACGCGCGTGCGCACGCCGGGCGGAAACGCGCGCGCGCACGCACGCCCGAAGCGCGATCCTAGCGCAAGCGCGGGAGGATCTCAGCCGTCCGATCATCAATCGGACGGCTCTCGTTCGACGTCCACGGATCGCGCCTGAAGAGAGAGAGGGGCGGGCGGCTGACCGGCGGCAGAAGACCTTCACCGACGTATATGGAAGCGGTTTTAGCGACGTTCTGGATGTCGCTAAAGCACATTCTTCTTTTAGGAAGCCCTTAACTCTATTTAAACCCCCTTCTACCACCATTCAAGGCATCCTCTCCCACTTGCAACTACTCCACTCCTCTCCTAGCTAGTCTTAGGCACTCTTGTAATCGCCGGAGACGACGAGCCGCCGACGGAGCCTCCTCCACCGCCGTGGCTGCCTCGTCGCTCTCCACTCTCTCTCTACCTCTCTCTCTCTCTTTTAAAGCTTTCATTTACTTTTGTTGAAGCATGTATTTAATATTGTAAACCATGAACTATGAATGCATGTTTAATGAAATTATTTTTCATTTAGTTGCCTTTTTAATTTCTGTTTAAAGTGCATGATCAAAACCAAAGAGCTTTCTAACCCTAAACTCTCTCTATCTCTCGCTTTTCAAAACTGTTTCTTTCGCAAGCAAAACTCCGCCTTTTTCGTGGCAACAAGTGGTAAACAAAATCCGATTTCCACGCCTCCCTGAGATCGACACTCGGACTCACCTCCGTTTACTTCTTTTAAAACCGACGTATCAAGTGCAACTATAACGACACCTCTTAACACACACGCACGAAGGCACGTCAGCGGGTAATCGGGTCGTGTTTCGTATCCGGGACCAGGCGCACCGGCGTGACGGTGATGCACGAGATGTGCTCTGATAGGGTCGGGTCAGATCCCGCCAGATCTGCAAGGTGAAACAGCGGACGAGGCGAGCGTTAGGTGAGGGACCTCACCACTGTGCATTCGGAGGTGATAAGAGAATAACACAAAATCAATTTAAATCGTACCTGTGCCTCGTAGATTACTGATGTGGGACTATTATTACCACCTTGCTTTCGCGCACACCCGCAGGATGATTCTTCGCACTCTGCTCAGCTGCAGCCTCAACTCTCTTCACTGGCTAACTAGCTACCTGCACGCAACCTACTCCAATCTGCTGCAGCTGAAGTCCTGAAGCCATGAAGCCTGGAGCATGCTTGGAAGTTGCTTCCACCGTCGTCAATGGCAACTAGGGCTTGAAAACTATCAGACACAGAACAATCCTCTCGGCTTAATCAGATCAGCAGGGGACCTTCGCCATGGCATGGCGAAGGTGGTGCAAGGTGCAGCAAGTCGTGGGACTGCCTAGGCGTGCATGCCTAGGTCGTCCTGTGACCGGAGGTGTGGGTGTGTTTGGGGGGGCGTTAAGGGGTTGTAGAGCGGCAGTGGGTGGGTGGAGTATGTTTCTTGTGGTGAGGCGGAACCTCTGATTTGGTCGGCGAGTCGTGCGGAAGTGTGGAGCGATGGGAGCGATTCGCCAGAGGTTGGTCGGACGGATGGAAGATGGCGGTGGTCAGGTGTGGTCGAGGGGTAATTAAATGAAATGCAAGGGGGAAAAGAGAGAGGGAAAGATGGGGAATGTATCTGGACTATTCCGGAAGACAAGGAGGCAGCGGAGTGGATGGCTCATAGCTGCCGTCGTCGGAGAAGAAGCACCCTGAGGGAGGGAGCAGCGATGAGGAAGAGGTCGGGGGAACACGCGCTTCGAACAGCGCGACGCGGGAGGAAGAGGCGAAGTGGACTCTACTGCTGGTATGGCAGCAGAGCGATGAAAAGGAGGGGAGGAGGTCACCGGACCTTGCGGGTTCCTTGTCCGAAGATAGAAGAGAAGAAAATTTGGGAGAATCTCCGCCAAGACAAGTCTGAATTTGAGCGGCCGGACTTGGGGATTCTTTTATAGGTGCTGGCCGAACTTTCTAGTGCGTGGAGGGTGCGCAATCATCTCCGACGGCTTGCCGAAGAAGGAAAGTGGGTGGATACCCAAATCAGAGATCATGGTAGGCCTCAGATGGGAGGGAATTCCTCAGAGAATCTCCCTTCCATTTCTGGGAGGGGATCTCTGAGGAATCAGAGAGTATTCCCTCTCTAATCCTCGTCGAAGAAGGATTCTACCCCAATAATGGTGGAAGGACCTGATTGTAAGGTTGGCGAGGAAGTTAGGGGCTCTCTGCGATGATTTTCAAAAGATAGGGACCAAATTATGATTTGGTTGTACTAAATTGCAAAGTAGGTCAAGATGACCTCCCCTTAGGTCCAAATTTTGGTACAAACCTAATTTTTACCTAAGGAATCCAATGGTGAAGTTGGATTTTAGGTCTGACCATGTTTGACTTGATATTTTGCGAAAGAACCCAAATTAGGTCAATTGATGAGCAATGGCCCTATTCTTGGTCAAACTAGGTTCCAAAGGCCAATTTGAATGTTATAAACCCTAGAAGATATTTTTCCATGATTTTTAGAGGGTTTACTTTATTTTTATCCTGGCCGAAACCTTGTTGATTTAAGCAGGTCTATTTTAGGGTTACCGAATGTCATTTAATTCCTAAATTACACATGAACCCATTTCTGATTGATTCAACCCACTTTTTATCTTATTTAGACCATTTGACCTATGTTTTGCCTCTGAGAAATCCCGTTTATGTACTCCAACGGTAAAATTATAGTTTTAACCTTTATCTCATGTTTTCTTCCCAGAATACTTATTCCTTCATTTAGGCCTTCTACTAGGTTATATAGGAGCTTTTATTCTCTTTATTGGGTCAAAATGAGCTAGTTATGGCTCATAATGAGGCTCTCATCAAGCTTGGAGCCTTTTTGATACTTTGAGTGAGAATTCTATTCACTTGAATTCTACCTACATGGATAGAAACCCACTCTCATGCAAAGAAAGTTGGAGGTGAATGAGGCAAGGGACACCTCAAATTTAGCCTATCAAATTCAATTATTGAACCAAAACATGGAAAGGCTTATGTCGAACCCAAGCCAATTCGTATCTAACACCTCCACATCCCAAGCTTTTGAATGCTCCATTTGCCAAGGCAATAAACATGCCATTGTGGATTCCACTTGGCCTCCCAACTCCCTAGGCTTGTACAGGCGAATCTGAATGCCACTGAAGGATTCTGTCCTAGACCTCGTAATGACCCTTTTTCCAACACTTATAATGAGGGATGGAGGAACTACCCAAACACTTCATGGAGACAAGGAAATGTCTCAAATTCAGGTAATTATAAACCACAATCCTTTCAAAACCATCAAATGAACCAACCTTAGTCCTTTGCCCAACCTAAGACCTCTGAGATGGATGAACTGAAGGCAATGTTGAGAACTATGCAAGAAAGTCAAAGTGCCACCATCCAATCTCATGGCAAGCCCATATATGAGATGAAATCACAGATAGGGCACCTTGTTGAGGCCATTAGATAGAGGGAAATTGGGAAGCTCCCCAGTGCCGCTGAGGAGAATCCTAAAGGAAAAGGGATTGTCTTTAGGGAGCATGCTCAGGTGGTGACTATTCTGAGGAGTGGGAAAGAAATTTCCAAACCTGATGCTCCTATAGTCTCACCCTCTGAAAGGCCATCCACCCTAACTTTCACCCCCACTAAAGACTTCTTGCCCAAATCTTCTCCGCTTGAAATCACCTCACCTGAAGAAGTTGCCCCCTGTCCACCCCTTACTTCACATGACAACCCTTCCACCCAGGGATCGAGAGTGCCATTTCTAGAGTGCTTATCCACCTCTGGGTAGACTTCTGCTGGCTCATCTGGAGCCAAAGATAAGATGGATGAGATCATGGAAACTTTCAAGCAAGTGTAGATTAACCTACCTTTGCTTGAAGCTATCAGGCAGATTTTGTCTTATCCCACTTCTTAAAGGACCTATGCACAAAAAAGCTGCAATCCTGGAAATAGGTCAAATCAAAAGTTGTCCTGCTTGATTTTGTTAGCTTAATTGTTCAACATGGCACACCCTCAAAACTTAAGGACCGAGGAGCCCCGTACAACTTAGTGGTTATTGGTGACTTACAAATTGATAAGGCTCTACTTGATCTGGGTGTGGGGGTGAACATCCTTCCAAGCTATGTGTATGAACAACTTGGGGGAGGCAATCAGATGCCTAGTCCAGTAATCCTCCAAGTTGCTGATCGGTCAATTAAGAAATCGCAGGGAATTTTGGAAGATGTCCTCGTAAGAGTGGAGGATTTGTTCTTCCCTGTTGACTTCTTAGTTTTTAACACTGACCCTACCAACAAGCGAACCTAACCCTCCATCATTTTGGGCCGCCCCTTCCTTGCAACTTCACATGCTTTAATCAATTGCAATAGCGGGGCATTGAAAATGGGCTTTGGGAACAAGAAAATCTGGCTTAATGTATTTGATGCATACAAACAAGCCGGGCATGTGGATTATTTTCAAGTTGAGGTGATAGATGACCTGATTGAAGAGGAAGCCCTTGCAATGTTATGTGATGACCCCCTTGACCATGTCATGCTAAATGAGCATTCCCATCTCTTGGAGGAATGTGAAGGGGATATACTAGAACTTAAGGAGTTGCTGGGTGTATCTGCTGAGTCTCTTTCCCCATCATCTCTACCAATGGTAGATCTGCTACCTGAGATGGGGACATCTGTTATGAAACCCTGAACCATACAAGCCCCCGACCTTGAGTTGAAACCCTCCCTGACACTCTCAAGTACGTCTTCATGGGTGCCAATGATATGCTCCTCGTTATCATTTTGGCTGTGCTATCTGAGCCACAGGAGGGAGCCCTGATTGAATGCTTGTCTAGGCACAAGGAAACTATTACTTGGAGCATTGCTGACATTAAGGGTATAAACTCTACACTGTGCATGCACCACATTTATACTGATGATTCCATCAAGCCATTTAGGGACATGCAAAGATGTCTAAACCCTTACATGAGGGAGGTGGTTAAAAAGGAAATCCTGAAGTTGTTGGATGCTGGGGTCATATATCCCATTGCAGATAGTAAATGGGTAAGTCCTCTTCATGTGGTGCTAAAGAAGGTAGGCTTTACTGTGGAATTTAGTGACAAGGTGAACAAGTTGTGACTAGACCCTCAACTGGATGGAGGGTCTATATTGATTACCGTAAGTTGAACACCACTACCTAGAAGGATCACTTTCCCTTTCCGTTGCCTTTTATTGATCAAATTCTTGAGAAATTGGTGGGGAATAAGTTCTATTGCTTTCTCTATGGATATTCTGGGTAAAACTAGGTTGCAGTCTTCCCTGATGACTAGGAGAAAACAACGTTCATGAGTCCTTACGGTGCCTTTGCATTTAGGCATATGCCATTTGGATTATGTAATGCCCCTGCAACCTTCCGTAGTGTATGATGTCCATTTTTTCTGACATGATTGACGAGTATGTTGAAGTGTTTATGGATGACTTCTCCATTTATGGCTTGTCTTTTGACCATTGTCTCCTACACCAAGAGAATGTGTTGAAGCGATGTAAGGATACTGGTTTAGTCCTCAGCTAGGAGGAAAGCCACTTCATGGTATGAAAGGAATTGTACTTGGGCATGTTGTATCTGAGCGAGGCTTGGAAGTAGATAAAGCCAAGATTGATTCTATTTCTAAACTCCCATTGCGCACGAATGTCAAACAGATTAGATCCTTTCTAGGCCATGCCAGCTTTTATAGGCACTTTATTAAAAAATTTCAGTAAAATTTCTAGGCCACTTTGTGACCTATTGGCAAAGGAATCTACCTTCAATTTTGATTCAAAGTGTGCCGAGGCCTTTCAAACTCTGAAGGAGGCCTTGATCTCTACACCTATTCTCCGAGCTCCTGATTGGACAATACCATTTGAGCTGATGTGTGATGCTTTGGATTATGAAGTGGGAGCTGTCCTTGGACAAAGGGTTGAGGGAAGACCTCATGTGCTGCATTATGCCAGCAAGGCTTTAACTGAACCACAGCAAAACTACACCATCACTAAAAAGGAATTACTTGTAGTTTCTGCTCTAAGGAAGTTTAGGTCTTATCTTCTTGGGTCTAAGGTGGTTATTTTTACTGATCAAACATCTCATTACTAACAGAGATTCTAAGCCACGTTTGATTAGGTGGATCCTACTCCTTCAAGAAATTGACTTGGAGATACGTGAAAAGAAAGGAGTAGAAAAGGCTATGGCTGACCACCTGTCTCACCTTCCACTTAATGACTCTCTATCTAGAGACATCTGCGAGACATTTCTCGATGAAACCCTCATGGCGATAACACCAGCTTCACCTTAGTATGCTGATATCGTAAACTACTTGGTCACTGGAGAAACTCCTGGCTCTTGGGATGAGTAGAAAAGAATGTGATTCATTTCCCAAGCTAGATATTTTCATTGGGAAGAGCCAGAATTATTTAGAATTGGACAAGAACAAGTATTGAGACAATGTGTACCTAAAGAGCAATAACAAAGTGTGCTGAGTTTTTGCCATGAACTTCGTTGTGGAGGACACTTTGGTGCTAAGAAAACTACTTTTAAGGTACTCCAGTCCGATTTTTGGTGGCCTTTGTTATTTAAGGATTCTCATAATTTTGTTAAGGCCTATATTAGATGTCAATGGATTGGAATGATTGGGAAGAGGAATGAGATGCCTCAACACCCTATTCAATCAGTTGAAATTTTTGATGTGTGGGGAATTGACTTTATGGGCCCCTTTCCTTCGTCCCATGGTTATGAATATATCTTGGTGGTAGTTGATTATGTCTCTAAATGGATAGAGGCCATTCCTATACGCACAAATGACCACTCTGTGGTTTTGAAATTTGCTAAGGCCAATATCATACCTCGTTTCGGTTGCCCCAAGACCATTATAAGTGATGGAGGACCTCATTTCCGAAACCACCACTTCAATCAGCTAATCAGGAGTCTGGAAGTGACTCATAAGGTCGCTACCCCTTGCCATCCTCAGATGAGCGGCCAGGTTGAAGTGTCGAATAGGGAGCTAAAAAATATTTTAGAAAAGACTGTTAGACCTGATAGGAAAGACTGGTCGTATGATGCTTTGTGGGCATATCAAACAGCCTATAAGACCCCTTTGGGTACATCTCCCTTTCGGATTGTGTATGGGAAAGCATGCCATTTACCTGTTGAGTTGGAATGTAGGGCACTTTAGGCTATTTGAAGTGTTAACATGAATTTAGAAAAGGCGGGTAACGCACCACTTCTGGAATTAAGTAGGCTTGAGGAGCTGAGGAATGATGCTTATGACACCTCTCAAGCTTATAAAGAGAGAATTAAGGTCTTGCATCATAAGTATATCCATAGAAAGACCTTTGAGCCCAACCAACAAGTCTGGTTTTTCAATTCCAGACTTAAGCTTTTTCTAGGGAAATTAAAATCTCATTGGGATGGGCCTTACATAATCACTAAAGTGTTTCCACATGGAGCTGTGGAGATTAAAATCCCTTCCTCTTCAGCAACTCCCTTTATCGTCAACGGTCAACAGTTAAAGCCATACATTACTTTGGATGGCCATCTGGTTGACGAGATCACTCTTGAGGAGCCTTTGCTCCTCCCATTCTCCGCCTCAAGTAATATATTCCTTTAACTGTTTTGTTTCAAATGAGGACTTTGATTGAACTAGGCATGGGGTAGTGGACCTGAGGCATCTGTTTATAGCATCTCTACATTTTGCATTCATAAATGCATATTGAATTAAAAAAATATATATTTTTTAGCATAATTGGCTGGGCCCTGCATTCTTAAGCAAATCAAAACTCAAAGTTAGACTAACTTGCTTCTAGGTGTTGAACTTTAGAAGCTAAGTGAGTTACTAGCTTTAGACCTTTAGTGTCCTTTGTAGAATTAAAAACTTAAGTTGGAGTTAAGTTGCGGACCATTCCTCAAGAGGTCGAGGAAGGAAAGCTAGGGAATGAGTTAAAAGGCAGGGTAGTACCTAGTGTCTTGTTCTACCTTTTGGTTTATGGGTCCTTGTAACCCAAGGATCCAAATTTCACACACACTTGGTCTTGTGTAAGTAAGTGATCACCTTAATTCCTTTCTTAAAAGAAATTTGGTTCTCTTAGTTTTGACTTAGGAGAAGCTTGAAAACACAATTTGACTGGAAGAGTTCCTACCGCAAGAGAGGTGGAGTATATACTCACCTTGAGGATGAGATGATAACATGTTACCTCCTCGGTGCTTGTCTCTTAGGATATTCATCCTACTGGGGCCATGTAAGTGCATTGTGCAGTTCAGGTACCATGGGTGGCCCAGCCTCGAAGTGCCGATTGCCACAGGCCTAAATTCGCTTAAGAAATCCATGGGCGATACTATCTCGAAGTGTCGATTGCCAATAGTTCTTGGGGTCACTATGGGTGGTGCTATCTCGAAGCATCGAAAGCCAGGCACCCTTCAAGTTACGGTGATGGGGACAATGAATCTGACACAGACCTTGTTGATAACTAATCCAAGGTTAGACTTAGAGGACTCATACAAATATATATATATTAAAAAAAAATCCTTTTTCCTTTCTAGGTTGGCAATCATACCAACCTCAAATAACTCAGACCAATGCACACGCACTGATGCTTTAATCTCAAGGATCAATAAACCTTAGGGTAGAGTTAGAAATTAGCGAATCTTTTACCTATAACTCATCTTTAGCTAACCTAGTCTGTAACTTAGCAACTACTTGGGAACCTTAGGTCTAAAGCTTGAACTCAACATGCTTCTAAAGGAAGACCAATTGGGTTGGCTAGTCTACTTGGAGTGCTAGGTTATTGCTTAGATTGGCTAGGGACTAGCAAAAACTAGGCATGGGGTTATTTGATTAGCACATATTTGTGGGCTATTTAAGTATTTAAGTGCCTAGACATTAAGTTAGTTCTAACATTTACTTAGCATGCATTAGAATGTAAATAGATTAATTTATATTTTTGATTTAATTACATAATTCATGCATTGCATTCAAAATTAAAGGCACTTGCAATTGACTTAGAATGGCATTAAATGCATTACATGCATTGTTTTAATTAACATAGAAATTAAGGATTTGTGTGTAAATAATCCGAATATTTATTTTATTAAATCTTATTCTTATTCCCGTAGGCAACCACTCCACTTCCTCCGCCTGCACATTCAATCTTCGCCAACTGCCTGCACTCATGACCCAATTCATGGGGGAGCGGGAGAGATGGATCTGGTCGGGGGCAGTTGCGGCAACATGGGAGAGGAGGAGGTAGCTGTGTTGAGGAGGCCACCATCCCTTTCCTCACTTAGCAGAGAACTTCGTTTCTTATCCAATCCTCACCACCGGCCTCAACTGCAGCAGTGCGAGTCCACCACCGTGGGCGTGTTGTGAGACATCCCACACCGCCAAGAGTCCCTGCATCACCGTGCTTCTTCTTCCCTTCCATGCACAACTCCCAACTGCTGCATGCACCTCGCCAGCTCCCCACCCACGCACCTCCTGTAGTACACACCTTACACGCACCTGCACTCCACCAACCACATGCACCCCTGCAGCATGCAGCAGCCGCCCGCCCTCTACGTGCGTACGCACACTCGCGCCTCAGCTCCCCCCGCCACACGTAACATGCACAATAGCACGCGCCCAGTAGCAGCACACCCAGTATCTGAGCACTCTTCGCAACCAAGGTCCCACACCCAGTAGCAGCAACCGACCTCGCCTACCAGTAGCGCGCGCATAGCATGCTCTACTCTAGCTAGTGTTGTCGCCTGTGCATACACCTAGCTCCTCCTCCTCCTCCTTCTTCTTCTTCTTCTCTGCCGGCCGAAGGTACCCAAACCCACCACAAACGAGGCCTTCAAATCTGGCCGTAAGACTTCACGTCGGGAACTCCATCAGACCCGCCTCGACTCGCCAAGCACAACCACGCTTCTAGCCACACCAATCGAGCACCCGATGGCTGGTCGGAGAGCCTCACTGCCGGCGGCATCTTCCACTCCTGCTGGCTACCACCGACGGCCATTCGAAGTGCACCACCACCATCAGAAAGCTCTAATTGCACTTATCCTTCTCCGAGCTTCCCGCAGGCCGCCATCACCTCAGCTTTGCACATGCTCAAAGGAACCAAATCCTCTGTTTTTGGGTTAAGTAATATTTACATTTGAATTCCATTGCTAAATTTTCAATTGTTTTTAATATTTGATATATTGAGTGAAGTTGCAACTTCATGCTCATCTTTTCTCACTATTGCTTGGCTTTTGTTATTTGCATCTTTTGACATTGGTTTTGGATTAAGATGTACATAAATTCTCTCTAATGCATGTCAATTGGAAATTACAGAGATTCATCACAAATTTCTTAAATATTTCAGTGAGGAAAAATTGCAAATATAACCTTGCATTTTGTAGATATTGTGTGTCTTCCTTTCATCTCATTTCATGTCAGATTTGACTTTCGATTTTGCACTTGATTGAATAAATATGAGAAAAACATTCATGAATTTATTGCATTATTGACTCCTTGTGGACATGACCCACTCTTCTGTTAGTGGTTTAATTTTTATTTTAATTATTTTGTTAAGCGATTTTCCACAACTTTGTTACTAAAATGACAAATCATCTTATTCACATTATGCGAAAGTGAAAACCATCTTATCATATATCTCCCCAGTTTATTCTACTTCCCTACTTCTTCCTTAAGTGTTTTGGAAATTATTGTGCACTTTTGTGAGCTAGGCTCTAGACAACCAGGTAATGGACTGTCACCCACGGCAACTTGCTAGCCATACTCGTACAGTGAAGTGTGGTTTTTCTTAATAATTTTTTTTATTTTCTCCTTTTTCTATTTTTTTCTTTCTTTTTTAAAGTTGGTGACTTCCCTGATGTATGATTTACCTAAAGGCAATACGATGAAAATGGTCTTGTGGCTGGCTCTAGACAACTAACCAATGAGGTGTTTCCACCGACAACTTCCCAGCCATACCACCCTAGATAATTCATTAGCTACCCAATTTCTGAAGAAACTGTCAAAAAGTGAGTCAGTGAAAAAGGTGTGTAGAAGCTTAAGCTTAAAGTACCCCTAAATCAGAGGGTGGGTTGATAAGTCATATACTTGTCACCCCAATTTGTTAACCATTTAAAGGAGAATTACATGGTGATGACTTGAGACAAAGTCCACATTCGAGTGGACACCCGGGCTAATTAAGCCTAGATACCTGAAGAGTTTAAGTGTTCAGGTCCTATCGCATCGTTTCCTAAAGTCAATAACTTCCAAAAGCCTAGGTTCTCTTTTCCTAATTTTTTTTTCTTTTTTTTCCTTTTTGAATTTTTTATTATTTTTTTTAAAGAAAAGAAAACAAATTCCACAAAGCTAACGAAATAATTTTAGGAATTAGTTATCCACCCCCCAATGCCTAAATTATGCAATGTTCTCATTATAAAAATAAAGTCATGAAAAAGGCAGAGTAAACAGACTATCATTTGAATAACATGAAAATTCGATTAGCTCCACAGTGAACGTGGAATCTAAACACGTGCTAAATTTAATGCCTTCAGCTAGGCGTAACATACATACACGGAAGAAATTGAGAATTCACAAGTGCGAGTCAGAATCAGAATTAAAAGATTGATCCCTAAGCCCATCAGCAGAAGATGTCCACAGATGTGGACCAAGTTGTGGCATAGACCAATGCCCCAGGTTTGAGTGGTTCTAAGGTTCTAGATGAAAATCACCCAAAACCTAAGATTGTTGAGTTTGCGAGGCCAGGCCTATGATTTGGTGGTGTGTAACCCAAGACTAAAGTGGTAGACATTGGGTAGATTTGCTTCATTAGGTTCAAATGTCTACTTAAGGTTCAACTCAGAAAAATAATCAGTTATTTCAAGCTTAGGTTGCACATGAAAGACATCGTAAGGGTCCTACTAGAAAGTAGGTAGTTTCTGGTCAACTAGAACCCATAGATCCAAAATCAAAGTTCCCTCAGAATCAGCTTCCCAGATTTTTAATTCCAACTTCCTATCCTCCAAAATCAACATTTTCGGGACCTCCAAATCATTGTACACCCCATCTAAAGTACCTGAGTCCAATAATTATGGCTAAATTAGGATTGACTTGGGCATAATGATTTCTAAGTCAAAATCAATCCCTTCGGAGTGTGGTCGAGAGATGGGGCTACTGATTGAATCTTCTAGTAAATGAGGATTCGAATCCTTCAAGTTAGCCACAACCAAATCAAAATCTTAAATGACTGGGCTATCAAATGGTTCGTCAGATTCCCCAAGCCCATTTGTCTTACTAAAATTCTCCTCCTTAGGTTCAAGTGAGACTTCATCGAAAGATTCTCCATCCTCAGAGTCAAGGAAATCATGATCATCATTTATATATGTCTCAAAATCGAATGTCATTTCCTGGTTCAAAGAAACATATTTTTCCTCGCTCCCTGGCTTAGAGATATCAGGTGAATGAATTGATTCATCCTCAGAGGGTTGATCTACACCAATGTGGTCATCTCTAATCTTAGAATATGTGTCCCCCCCGATAGGTGCCTAACTGGGTTCATCTTGAGAATCATCCCAAGATTTGACTATGACAACCACAAATTTCATCCTCAACCTTGATAATTTCCTAAGAAGAAACTCACCCAAGCACCTATCCCTAAACTTTGGAGCAAATCCAAAAGAGAACTATTAAGTTCATCAATCATTTTGATCATAGGCTCCAGTGCTTCAGTGCATGGTGTTGGCTGAGCTTCTAAAGATTGTATAGTGTTCCTCAAATTAGCAACACCCTATCCTAGATCAGGTTCACCTGAACTGACTAGTTCGATTTAGGTTTGCGTGGGTTTAGGTTATGGGAGTCAAGATGTTGAGGTTCTCAGGTCCCTCCCTAATAGTAAGTCATTTCAGGTTGTTCAAAGAATGGTGATGACATATTTTAGTGGAATGCTGGGGAGGGTAAGTGTTATAATCAGCATATCGTTCATGATTGTAGATCGGGTTGGTTTTGTCATTGAAGGATGGAGATCCACAATCATTGCAGGTTTGGAAAGGATAGTAATCATAGTCTTACTGTCCAGTGTTAGGCCTTGGACATTGAGGTCCATATTCATATCGTCAATCAAAGTCATCCCAGTTAGTGGATGAGTAATTACAAGTCAAGTCAAGATAGAAATCATCTTGGGGATAAGTGGTGCTAGGAGGGTAGGATTGGAAATGTGTGAAAGATGTGGAAGGATACATTGTGGAGTAAGAGGGAAATTAGAGGAGAGAAAGGAGCCTTGCAATACAAGTAATCAACCTTGTCCTTAGGTGGGTTAACCTAAAGGCCTACAAACTCCCAGGACCCGTCTTGAGATTACAAATTATTTGGTCTACTTTTATCTGGTCAATCCAACCAGCTAGAAGGAGGGACTAGGGAGAAGTTTCTTCCTTTGGCTTACACCTCTAGTTCCTAATGTATCCCTCAGCCATAGTCGTTTGACGCTACTCTCCTAGCTAAACATCAGATGAACCAGTAGAAGCTGATTAATAAAAAAAAAAATCACAGTTTGAGCCTCAAAGAGCGAATCAATCCTTAAGGCCAGCATCTAAACATTTTTAGTTAGGCTTGGGATGATTGTGCTCTTGGAATGTGGTTGGCCCATTGGATGGGTTGTGCCCTTAGTGATGAATTAAAATGTGTGTGCATGCAGAGGTAGGATTTTCAAACAAGGTTATTTAATGATGTGTCTTTTAGGGTTTAACCTCATTTAGTAGCTTTTAGGGTTTAATCTTTAGTTCTGTTTAATTAGGGTTCAGTAGAATACACCAAGTTTTGAAAGCACTAGTGATGATATATTCCTTTAGAAATCGTAAAAAATGTGGAGTGCCTAGTTCAGCCTTAAAAATCAACCTGAAGAGGCAAACTACTTGATGGATCAGTTTTAAATTGAGTGGTGCGACCCAAATAGCTCAATCAATTGGCCTGTTGAACCACTTAGTTAAGGCACACAAGAATGTTTAAGCTACCTAGATTTCTACTCACTTATGAGTATTTAGTTGAAGTGTACCAGGTCCACAAATCAGATCCCGGTTAAGTGGTAGAATCAAAGTGATTGTGTGGCTTAGGATAAGAAGTTCTGGGTGTTAACTGTGTAGCTTTCAGTTAAATCCCACAAGAGAGGAATATATTTCTTCTATATATGCAGGTGAGTGAGGTGAGTGGAGTGACAATCAAACAACCAAAATCTACCCTATGGTTTATGCTAGCACCTAAGTTGATTTGGGTTTGAGTTATTAGGTTATGGAATGAAAACTAGGGTGAGCGGTGGTGGGGATAAACTTATAAACCCTTCATCCACACTTTTCTTAGATCCAACCGCTTTGGCCCATCTCAGATGACTACCTGCAATTGCAGTAAGATCAGAGAAAAATTGAGATAAAAGTTAGGTAAGGTGGAAAAGCATAGAAAAAAAAACAAAGACCGTTGCCTTCCTGGCAATGGCACCAAATTGATGGGGGTGCTTCGCGAATTTAAATCGAGGTTCAGAGGGCCTGTCGTCATAGCTCATACGACATGTTTATCAAATAAAATTTATATCTGAAACTCAAAAAGTGAGTCCTGGGTCGAACACAGGGAGGCGAATGTTTGGTCTTATAAAAATCCACAATTCACTTTTATTTATTTTTGGTCGTTTTTATCTTTTCTAATTTTTTTTGTATTCTTATCAAGCTAGAGATCAAGTCGATGAATTCTAGCTAATCTACTTGCAAAATATAAGAGAGAGAGGGAGAAAGAGAGAGAGAGAGAGAGACAGTCATCTATTCATAAGGAAGTGTTTGTTACAACCGCGAAAGCTGAAAAGTCTATACCACGAAAGCAAAAATGATAGAAAGAGGTGAGGGAAATCCCCCTCGACGGTCGCTCGAAGGATGACTCACTCTGACGTCGCCGAGAGGAAGGTGGTGAGGAGTGGGACGAATGGGGACAAAGTAGAACGATGGAGGATGGGGCAGGATAGCGTCACGGCGAGGATCTTCTTCCCGAGGGGAGGTAAGGAGATGGCCATGGGATGCTCCACGAATGGGGATGAGAGGTGGGAAAACTATTTTCTTTTCTACTTTAGAGGAGCATCCCGAGCTTGCGACAAGCTCTCTCTAGAGCCTTGAAGGTGGTGATAGGAAGAAAGGAAAAGAAGAAGAAAAATGGTAGGGTTAGGGGTCCATTTGTAGTGGAGGAAAGAATCAAATTCGTACATAGGACATTTAGTGATGGTCATAAACGTTGCTGAACATCTGTCGCAAACATCACTGAAGATCCTGCTCATGCACCCCTGCTGCTGAACTGCTGGCGCATAATGTACGCTTGTGCACACGCGATGTGCACCGATGCTGTTGATGCCTCCACGAGCACCCTGCGCTGCTGCATGTGCCAAGCTCTTGTGCATGTGTGCCTCCTTGCACGCGCGTACACCTATGCTGCTGTGCATGTGCAGTGTCACGTTCGTGCACATGGGTGGCCTAGGTTGTGCCATGTGGCGCAATTTGGGCTATCCGTCTTCTTTCTTTTGTAGGGGCTACTACAGTGGTCAGATTGAGTTATTTTTCTCACTGTTAGGCTATGATTGTCGGCTCGAATCCATCCGTGTAGTCATGTTTATCGTTTGAGGCTTTGAATTACGTCACCTAGTCACTTGGCCATTGATCTTCCTCAGACTGCATATAGTGCTACGGGACTCCGATCAAGGTGGTTTTAGTTGCCTCGGACTCCAATCATTGTCCTTATCAGATCCTTATGGTCAGATCATCAATCCGAGGCTCCAAAATAAATCTCCTTCTCTCTTGACCAAAAAATGGATCCTAATTAACCTAAAATATATACAACTACTCTAAATGTACAATGTTGCATGCTATGCAATATTTATAACATGAAATGCAAATCTAAGCATAGGAACATGCATGATTAGGCATTTTAACCAAAATAAATGTGTTTATATCAAACCTGCATGCCTATCTTTTGCTAGTCCTTAGCAAATTTAAGCTACATGCTATTTATAAAAACAAATTTAGGATTAGGTCGCTTAGGCCTATGTCATTTATTAACAGTAGAAAATTTGAACTAAGGTCCTAAATAGAAAACTCAGCAGTACTCGGGTGTTCGCCAGAATGCAGACTGCCCAAGTCCTCACCTTGTTTGAAAAGGGAAGATACATTTTTTTTTATTTTTCTTCTTTTCTTATTTTTTTGGACTTTTCGAGTCTGAGAGTATTGAGATAACTTTTTACGACTACCCAACCCGCCTAAGACTCGAAAAGGACTCTAAGTGCTTAGCATCTAGTGAAACGAGTGAAAGACTCACTAGGTGACCTTAGTTGAAACGAACTTCGGGTTTCTAGGACACTAGGTGACCTTGCCTAAAGGTTTATCCTTTCGAACAGTAGCTTTCTCCCGAGTTCTTTTATTTATGTGGTCAACAAAAGGGTGAACCCAATGTATATCTCCCTAGTTTATTGTACTTCCCTGCTTCTTCTGTAAGTGTTTTGGGAATTATTATGCATTTTTGTGAGCTGGGCTCTAGACAACCGGCCAATGGGTTGTTACCCACGGCAACATGCCAGCCATACCCGTGCGATGAAGTATGGTTTCATTTTTTTTCTTCTCCTTTTTCTATTTTTTTCTTTTTTTTTTAAGTAGCTGGCTTCCCTAATCTAAGATTTACCTAAAGGCAGTACATTGAAAATGGTCTTGTGGCTGGGCTCTAGACAACTGGCTGATGAGCTATTGCCACCAATAACTTATCTGCCATATCACTCGAGATAGTTCATTAGCTACCCAATTTCTGAAGAAACCGTCAGAAAGTAAGTCAGTACAAAAAGTGTGTAGATGCTTAGGCTTAATGTCCCCCCAAATCAGATACACCCCAGTTTATTGACCAATTAAAATAGAATTACATGGCAAGGACTTGAGACAGTCCAAATTTGAGTGGACACCTAGGCTAATTAAGCCTGAATACCTAAAGAGTCTACATGTTTAGGTCCTATCGCATCATTTCATAAAGTTAATAACTTCCAAAAGCCTAGGTTCTCTTCTCCTAATTCTATTTTTTTTCTAAGATTGATCCCTAAACCCCTCAGCAGAAAATGTCCATAGATGTGGACCAAGTTGTGGCATAGACCCATGCCCCAAGGTCGTGTGTTTCTATGGTTCTGGATGAAAATCACCCAGAACCTAAGATTGTTGATTTTGCGAGGTCAGGCCTGTGGTTTGTTGGAGTGCAACCCAAGACTAAAGTGACAAACATTGGGTAGATTTGTTTCACTAGGTTCAAATGTCTACTTTAGGTTCAACTTGGAAAAATAATAAGTTATTTCGAGCTTGGGTTGCATGTGAAAGATTTCGTAAGGGTCCTGGTAGAAACTAGGTAGTTTTAAGTCAATTAGAACCCTTAGATCCAAAATCAGAATTAGCTTCCCAGATTTTAATTCCAACTTCCTATCCTCCGAAATCAATGTTTCCAGGACCTCCAAATCGTTGTACACCCCATCTAAAGTACTTGAGTCGAATAATTGTGGCTGAATCAGGATAGACTTGGGCGTAATGATTTCTAAATCAAAATCAATCCCTTCGGAGTGTGGTTAGTGGATGGGGCTACTGATTGAATCTTCTAGTAAATCAGGATTCGAATCCTCCAAGTAAGCCCCAACCGAATCAAAATCTTCAATGACTGGGCTATTAAATTGTTCGTCAAATTCCCCAAGCCCATCTGTCTCACTAAAATCCTCTTTCTTAAGTTCAAGTGAGACTTCACCAAAAGATTCTTCACTCATAGAGTCAAAGAATTCATGATCCACATTTATATGTCTCAAAATTGATTGCCATTTCTTGGTTCAAAGAGACATATTTTTCCTCACTCAGGGATCTCGGGTGAATCAATCGGTTCATCCTTAAAGGGTTGATCTAGACCAATCTGGTCATCTCTAATCTTAGAATGTGTGTCCCCCCCGACAGGCACCTGAGCGAGTTCATACATTGGCTCTCCTGAATGGGGTTCATCTTGAGAATCATCCTAAGATTTGACAAGGGCAGGCACAAATTTCATCCTCAACCTCGATAATTTCCCAAGAAGAAACTCACCCAGGTCCCTATCCCTAACGCTTTGGAGTATATCCAATAGAGAACTATTAAGTTCATCAATCATTTTGATCATAGGCTCTAGTGCTTCAGTGCATGGTGTTGGTTGAGCTTATAAAGATTGTATAGCATTCCTCAAATTAGCCAACGCCATATCCTAGATCTGGTTCACCTGAACCGACTGGTTCGATTTAGGTTTGGGTGGGTTTGGGTTAAATCTAGGGGAGTCAAGATGTTAAGGTTCTTGAGTCCCTCCCTAATAGTAAGTCGATTCAGGTTGTTCAAAAAATGGTGATGACCTATTTTCAATGGAATACTGGGGCGGGTAAGTGTTATAATCAGCATATCCTTCCTTATTGTAGATCGGGTTGGTTTTGTCATCAAAAGATGGAGACACATAATCATTGTAGGTTTGGAAAGGATAGTAATCATAGTCTTACTGTCGAGGGTTAGGCCCTAGACACTGAGGTTCGTATTCATATCCTCAATCAAAGTCATCTTAGCTAGTGCATGAGTAATTATAAGTCAAGTCGGGATAGTAATCATCTTGGGGATAAGTGGTGGTAGGAGGGTAGGATTGGAAATGTGTGAAAGATGTGGAAGGATACATTATGGTGTAAGAGGGAAATCAGAAGAGAGAAAGGAGCCCTGCAATACGAGCAATCAACCCAATCCTTAGGTAGGTTAACCTAAAGACCTACAGACTCCTAGGACCCATCTTAAGATTATAAACGATTTGGTTTACTTTTATATTGTCAATTCAACTAGTTAGAAGGAGGGACTAGGGAGAAGGTTCTTCCTTTTGCTTACGCCTTCGGTTCCTAATGTACCCCCCAACTGAGGTCATTTGATGCTACTCCCCTTGTTAGACATCAGATGGACCAGCAGAAGCTGATTAATCAAAAAAAATCTCTGTCTGAGCCTCGAAGAGCAAATCAATCCTTAAGGCCAATGTCTACTCAGTTTTAATTAGGCTTGGGATGATTTTGCTCTTGGTAGGTGATGGGCCCATTAGATTGGTTGTGCCCTTAATGATTAATTAAAATGTGTGTGCGTGCACAACTAAGGTTTTCAAACAAGGTTATTTGATGATGTGTCTTCTAGGGTTAACCTTATTTAGTAGCTGATAAGTCAGTTTTTGCTTTCGAATAATATGATTAAGATGATTTGTTGTTTTAGTATTAAAGTGGTGCAAAATCGCTTAACAAAACAATTAGAATGAAAAATTAAACCACTCACAGAAGTGCAAGTCATGTCCACATGGAGGAAATGATGCAATAAATTCATGAATTTTTTTTTCTTGTATTCATTCAATCGAGTATGAAATCCATGGTCAACTCCAACATGAAATGTGACGAAAACAAGGCACACAATAACTTGAGAATATAAGGTTATATACATAATTTTTCCTAAATGAAATATTCAAGAAATATGTGATCAATCTATGTAATTTCCAATTGCATAAGTGTTAGAGAGAAATTGAGTTCATTTTAATCCAAAACCAATGTCAAAAGATGTTAATAACAAAAGCCAAGTAATTATGAGAAAGCATGAGCATAAAGTTGCAATTTCACTCTCTATATAAAATATTGAAATAGAAAAAGAGAGTTAGGCAATGGCACTCAAATGAAAATATTAATTAACCTAAAAATAGAGGATTTACTTCCTTTGAGCATGCCCGAAGTGGAGGCGATGGTAGGCCGCGAGATGCTCGGAGGAGGATAAGCGCGACAAGAGCTTTCCAATGGTTGTGGTGCTCCGAACGGCAGTCGGTGGCCACCAGCCAGAGTAGAAGAAGCCGTTGGCGGTGACACCCTCCGACAGGTCGTCAGGTGGTCGATTGGTGCGGCCGGAAGGGTGGTTGTGCTTGGGTAGTCGAGGCAAGTCAGATGGAGTTCCCGACGTGAAGCTTCATGGCCGAATTTGATGGCTGCATTTTTGGTGGCTTTGGGTACCTTCGGTTAGCAGAGATGAAGAAGAAGAAGAAGTTAGGCATGCACACGGGCTGGTGATGCCTGCTGGAGTAGCGCACGCTCTATGCACGCTGTTGGTAGGCAACAGTCGGTTGCTGCTGGTGGGTGCGTGGTTGTGGTTGTGAGGAGCGCACAGTGGTTGCTACGGGCAGAGGTGTGTACGCAGCAATAGTAGGCATGGGAATGGTGCTAGACGCTGCGTGGCGGCACGTGGTGCATATGGCAGGGGCTGAGGCGCAAGGGATGTGGATGCACGCAGAGGGGCAAGCGGCTACTGCGGGTGTGCAGCAGGGGTACTCGCGGGCTGGTGGAGCACGGGTGCGCACGAGGTGCGTGCTACAATAGGTGCATGGGTGAGGAGCTGGTGGGGCATGCAGCAGATGGGAGCTGCACGTGGAAAGGGAAGATGAAGCACGGTGATGTAGGGACTCTTGATTAGCAGTGTGGGCTGTCAAACCACACGGCCACTGTGGTGGAGTCGAGCTGCTGCAGTTGAGGCTGGTGGTGAGGAGCAGATGAGAAACGAGGTTCTCTACACAGTGAGGAAAGGGGTGGTGGCCTCCTTTGAACGGCAGCCATTGTTCCTCCTTTGTAGTCATCTGCATGGATTTGAATTGAGAGGCAGGAGCAGATCCACATTCTCCACTCGTCCTTCAATGCAGGTTTTAGTGCAGTAGCTAGTGGCGTTGTAATAGCGAATTCCTGAGAAAAGAAAATGAATAATAATAAAAAGATTGCTTAATTATGTTCAAACACTCAATATAATTTTAATGCATATAATGTAACCTAAAGACTCATGCATGTTATTCTAATGCATACTAAATAATTTATATATGTAATGCATACAGGCCATATATATAAACTAACTTATTTATATCTTAATACATGCTATGTATACAATAATATCATTCTAATTCCTAGTCACTTAAGTAACTAAATAGCCCACAAATATGGGCTCATCAAATGCCCCCATGCCTAGTTTTTGCTAGTCTCTAGCAAATCTAAGCAATAACCTAGCACACCAAGTAGACTTGCCAACCCATTTGATCTTCCTTTAGAAACAAGTTAAGTTTAGACTTTAGACCTAAGGTTCCCAAATAGTTGCTATGTTGAAAACCAGGTCAGCTAAGGATGACTTGCAGGCACATGTTTCCCTGATTTCTAACTCTACCCTAGGGTTTATTGATCCCCTAGATTAAAGCATCTGTGCATGTGCACTGGTTTGAGTTATTTTAAGTTGGTATGACTGCCAACCTACAGAGGAAAAAGGATTTTTTTTAAAAATATATATATATTTTTGTTTGATTCCTCTAAGTCTAACCTTGGATCAGCTATCAACATGGTCTATGTCGGATTCATTGTCCCCATCAAAGTACCTTGAACGGTTCCTAGCTTTCGATGCTTCGAGATAGCACCGCCCATTGCGACCCCAAGAACTCTTGGCAATTGACACTTCGAGATAGTATCGCCTGTGGATTTCTTAAGCGAATTTAGGCCTGTGGCAATCGGCACTTCGAGATAAAGCCACCCATGGTACCTAAATTGCACAATGCGCTTACATGCCCCCAGTAGGATGGATATCCTAAGAGACAAGTGCCGAGGAGGTAACATGTTATCATCACATCCTCAAGGTTAGTTTATTCTCCACCACTCCTGCGGCAGGAACATTTCCAATCAAATTGTGTTTTCAAGCTTCTCCTAAGTCAAAACTAAGAGAACCAAATTTTCTTTCAAGGAAAGAATTAAGGTGATCACTTACAAAACCAAGTGTGTGTGAAATTTGGATGCTTAGGTTACAAGGACCCATAAACCAAAAGGTAGAACAAGACTCCAGGTACTACCCAGCCTTTAACTCAATCCCTAGCTTTCCTTCCACAACCTCTTCAGGAATGATCATCAACTTAGCAAGTTAACTCCTACTTAAGTTTTTAAGTCCACAAAGGACCCTAAAGGTCTAAAGCTAGTAGCTCACTTAGCTTCTAAAGTTCGACACCTAGAATCAACTTAGTCTAACCTAAAGTTCTAGTTTGCTTAAGAATGTAGGGCCCAGCCAGTTAAGCTCAATAATATGATATGCATGAAAGAATGCAAAATGTATACATGCTATGAACAGATGCCACAGGTCCTTTCCCCCATACCTGGTTCAAACAATGTCCTCATTGGAAACAAAATAATTAAAGGAAGATATTACCTGAGGCAGAGAATGGCAGGAGCTAAGGTTCCACAAGAATGACCTCAACAACCAGATGGTCATCCAAAGTAATGTATGGTTTTAACCATTGACTGCTGACGATAAAGGGAGTTACTAAGGAGTAAGGGCTTTTAATATCCATAACTCCATGTGGAAACACTTTAGCGATTTTGTAAGACCCATCCCAACGAGATTTTAATTTTCCCGAAAAAAGCTTTAGTCTAGAATTGAAAAGCCAGACTTGTTGGTTTGGCACAAAAGTCTTTCTAAGGATATACTTATCATGCAAGACCTTAGTTCTCTCTTTATAATCTTGAGAGGTGTCTTAAGCATCATTCCTCAGCTCCTCAAGCTCACTTAATTCCAGAAGTTGTGCCTTACTCGCCATTTCTAAATCCATGTTAACACTTCAAATAGTCCAAAGTGCCCTTTGTTCCAACTCAACGGATAAATGGCATGCTTTCCCAAACATAATCCGAAAGGGAGATGTACCCAAAGGAGTCTTATAGGTCATTCGGTACGCCCACAAACCATCATCGAGCTTTTAGGTCCAGTCTTTCCTATTAGGTCTAACAGTCTTTTCTAAAATATTTCTTATCTCCCTATTCGGCACTTCAACCTGGCCACTCGTACGAGGATGGTAAGGGGTAGCAACCTTGTGAGTCACTCCCAGACTACTGAGTAGTCAATTGAAGTGCTGGTTTCAGAAATGAGGTCCCCCATCACTTATAATTGTCTTGGGGTAGTCAAAATGAGATATGATATTGGCCTTCACAAATTTCAAAACCACAGAGTGGTCATTTGTGCATGTAGGAATGGCCTCTATCCATTTAGAGACATAACTAACTACCACCAAGATATATTCATAACCATGGGATGAAGGGAAGGGGCCCATAAAGTCAATTCCCCACACATCAAAAATTTCAACAGATTGAATAGGGTGTTGAGGCATCTCATTCCTCTTCCCAATCGTTCCAGTTCATAGACATCTAATACAGGCCTTAACAAAATTATGAGAATCCTCAAATAAAGAAGGCCACCAAAAATCAGACTGGAGAACCTTAAAAGCAATTTTCTTAGCACCAAAGTGTCCACAATGAAGTTCATGGCAAAAACTAAGCACGCGTTGTTGTTCCATTTCAGGTAAATAACATCTCAATACTTGGTCTTGTCTAATTCTAAATAATTCAGGCTCTTCCCAATGAAAGTATCCAGATTGGGAAATGAATCTCTTTCTTTTTTGCTCGTCCCAAGAGCCAGGACTTTCTCCAGTGACCAAGTAATTTATGTTATCAGCATACCAAGGTGAAGTTGGTGTTACTACCATAAGGGTTTCATTAGGAAATGTCTCACGGATATCTCTAGATAGAGAGCCATTAAGTGGAAGGCGAGACAGGTGGTCATCCACAACATTTTCTACTCCTTTCTTTTCACGTATCTCCAAGTCAAATTCTTGAAGGAGTAGGATCCACCTAATCAGATGTGGCTTAGAATCTTTGTTAGCAATGATATGTTTCACCGTCGCATGATCAGTGAAAATAACCACCTTGGACCTAAGAAGATAAGACTAAAATTTCTCCAGAGCAAAAACTATAGCAAGTAATTCTTTTTCAGAGATGGTGTAGTTTTTTTGTGGTTTGGTTAAAGTCTTGCAGGCATAACGTAGCACATCAGGTCTTCCCTCAACCCTTTGTCCATGGACTGCTCGCACTGCATAATTCGAAGCGTCACACATCAGCTCAAATGTGAGTGTCCAATCAGGATCTCGGAGAATATGCACAGAGATCAAGGCCTCCTTCAGAGTTTGAAAGGCCTCGTCACACTTTGAATCAAAATTGAAAGAAGATTTCTTCACCAACAAGTCACAAAGTGGCCTAGAAATTTTACTGAAATTTTTAATAAAGTGCCTATAAAAGCCAACATGGCCCAGAAGGGATCTAATCTGTTTAACATTCGTGGGAAATGGGAGTTTGGAAATAGAATCAATCTTGGCTTTATCTACTTCAAAGCCTCGCTTAGACACAACATGCCCAAGTGAAATTCCTTTCTATACCATGAAGTGGAATTTCTCCCAGCTGAGGACTAAACCAATCTCCTTACATCACTTAAACACATTCTACAAATGCAGGAGACACTGGTCGAAAGACAAGCCATAAATGGAGAAGTCATCCATAAACACTTGAACACACTCATCAATCACGTCAGAAAAAATGGACATCATACACTGCTAGAAGCTTGCAAGTTCATTACATAATCCAAACAGCATAAGCCTGAATGCAAAGGTACCATAAGGACTTGTGAATGTCATCTTCTCCTGGTCATTAGGGAAGACTACAACCTGGTTGTGCCCAAAATATCCATCGAGAAAGCAAAAGTACATATTCCCCGCCAATTTCTCGGGAATTCAATCAATAAAAGTCAAGGGAAAGTGATCCTTCTGGGTAGCGGTGTTCAGCTTGCGGTAATCAATACAGACCCTTGATTGCACCTCAAATCACGTCTGTAATAATGCCTTCTTGTGCTATTTTCTAGCATTAGCTATTCATATTAGGATTCTATAGTTGCATTTGTAAAAACACTTGCATTCATGCATTTTATTGAGAGGAGAAGAGAATAAAACAATGGCTTGCATATTTACATTTTGTCTCAAGTGCCTCTTTGCAAAAAGTCCCCTCTCTATTTTTTATTTCCTCTTTCTTTCCTTTCTCTTCCCGCGGTCCTTCTTTTTCCCGCGATTGCATACACTCCACGCGATGTTGTAGCTGCACGTCCTGCCAACACCACTCCCTGCGCCTGCCATTCCCTCACCCTTCCCCCCTGCTGCGGCCATGCTTCCCCACCATGTTCTCCTCCTCTATAAGAAGCCACGGCTTCTTCCTTGCGAACACACACCCGGCTGCAGCAAGAAAACCCGCAGACCACCTTCCTCTCCATCGTTCTCCCAACCCATACGTCGGCCCTCCTTCGAGGAGGCACCCGGCGAGAAGGAGAACCCACTGTGGTGCACACCACCACAGTGGGAACACCACCGCCCAACTCTTCAACGAGCTGGTGGGCATGGTGTTTTCTTTTCTTTTCGTTTTCGTCTCCACGCCATTGCTGCCGCTTCAAGGTCCGAAGCTTGAAGCAGCAGCAGCAGTAGCCAAACCGCTGCGGCAGCAGCAGCAGCTCCCCCCGCCTCCTCCGTGACCTTCCCCGTAGGCGCTCAGCCATCCACGCGCGCCTACAGGGCCCTTCGCCGCCACTATCTTCCGCTCTGTCGCCTTAGCCCTTGCACCCGCGACCGGTCGCTGCGTGCACTGCAGCGGCCGGCCAGGCCCTCTCGCCGTCCCTTGCCAACCTCCGCACCCCTCTGCGACCGCCGGCAGACCCTCCTCCACGTTCGCTCCTCCACGCATCGCCCGCTCCTCGTCTTCGCATCGGGCTGCAGAAACCCTACGCGAAGGTGCGCGCCCGCACCCGCGACGTCTAGACGTCCGCCACCTTCTCCAGACGATGCGGCTCCAGACGTCTGCTGCCATCCACCGACGACTTAACTCGTCCCTTCCGTGATCGCTCCCGCCCGCTCTCTCTCTCTCTGGCGCTCTCTCTCTCTCTCTCTCTTTTTTACTCACAGCGCGCACTACACCAACGTACACACACCTACACTCACACTTACGCACACACTTACACTATAAGTATAGTTATATATAGTAACATATATATACATACATAAATATATATATATATATATACTTATATACATAGGATATCTATATAGTTATGTATACATACATTTATATATAATATATATGTCTACTTATATATATATCTATATACTTATACATATACTTATATATATATGCATATCTATATACCTATATATATATACATATCTATATGCATATATATATATCTAGATACATATACTTATATACATATATATATATATCAATATAGCATTACATATATATACTTATATACATATATATATAGCTATATGCATATAAACTTACATATATACATATACATACATCTACACCTATATATATAAATACATATATATCTATATATATCTATACATATATACCTATAGATTTATATATATATAGATATATTTACGTATATACATACATATGTACATATATTTTCACGCTATTTACTATACGCTGTATCGCGGAAATATCTGCACCAGTTGCTAATATTTTCCGGTACACGCGTACAAAAAGCGTGGACCCATACATCATCCATCATCCATCCACACTCCATGCGGCACCTAGTCATGTTGGTTGTGTCTTTCTAGACGACGACCAACACAACACAGTGCTACGCTCCATCGCCACCTCCACCCCCACCCCTTTATATATATACTACATATAGATATATATATCTATAGATACTATATTTACTTTCTGTCTGCTAGCTTCTTTCTTAGTAAAATGATAGAAAAAAAAACATAAAAGAGAAAAGATAATCTTTGACTTGCAGGTATCCCGTCTTGAGAGTAGTGAGACTCGTTTTGGAACTTTGTTTTGGCTAAATGCCAAGGACACAATTTTGAGGGTGTGCCTCAAGGACAAGGATTACCAGAAAAAAATCTAAATAAGAAAAACACCAAAAACAGAATAAACGAACGGAAGAGACGCGTTTCAAGGAAAACGTAGAAACTCAACTTGAACCCCACTTCCCTGAGTTCGACCCTGGGCCTAAAAGTGACAAGATAAAATCAATTAGGCCAGGTTAAAAATTTTGTAAAGAGATGGTTAGGTCCGAATTAGGTTAACCACTATACACATTTCAACGATAAAATCTCCATATTAACAACCTATCCGGGCCGACCGAACATCTTTTCTGGCACTATTGCCGGGGAAGCCTGCCTTCAAGTAAGTTTTATTCAATTCCTTTTAATTTTTCTCTTCTCTTCACGGGTATTTTTATTTTTGGTGCGCAGGTGAACTTGGTGGAAGGAGAAGGAAAGCAGACGAAGTCGGGAACGAGGGCAGATCCAAGGCGGGAACGAGAGCGTGAAGATGTCGACACCGCATTTGAGCTTCGCACACGTTGCCGAACAGGTAGGTTTTCCTTTTCTTAGCAAACTAGGATTAACTTGCCACCTCAATAAAAAAAAAACTAAAAAACTAGAAAAACTTCTTGGGATCTCTTGGGCCAAGTGAATTAAAATTCACTTGTTTGATTGGTTGTATTCACTCCCACTGCCCCAGGATTTCCCGCCACATTTACCATAGCGAAAATCTGAGAATCTTGATTCTTGGATTTTTCGCCGTGGGAAGTATTCTTTCAGGCAAAGAAAAAGATTGCTTGCATCCCTCTTTTGCCTCACTTATTTTCAATTCGGGATCACATTTTTTGTGAGGAGACGTGGAATTAATTTAATTCCAACCCCACCACGACTTTTCAACTTGCCTGAGATTCGATCCCGAATACTTCAACACCAACAACTTCATTTTCTTTATCTGTTGGTTGAGCCTTGTGTGGACATTTTTCTTGGTGATTGGGAGAACTTGAATTGAAGTGCTTTGGCTCCCTTTCACACTGATATAAAACTGATTCGTGCATCCACAAATAGAAATCTCCATTTAGGGTAGCCCATTGCATTTTAGCATGCATTAACTAACTGATAATTGAAGGGTTTTTTGGACTTAGAAAGAAAACCTGTATTTTTGCAAAAACCCGGAGATTGGTTGAATTGATAATTCAACAAAACCCTAAAATTCATACTACTTAATGCTGAACTTTAAAAAACATTCACCAATAAAAACTTCAATTCAGGGAGATTTCCCCATTGCAAGCTTATTTTACACACTCTGAAAATCAATCACTTGGGAATTACCCGTAAATAACGCCCTTCACATTCTAGAAGAACTTGATCCTAAGCCTGTAAATAAAATTGGTAGTAACTTGACCCTTGCTAAGGATTGGAGGTCTAACTACCTGCGTGTAGCGGCTACATGCTGGTGAGAGTTCCTGCGTGCTATCGAGTGTCTAAGACTGGGGCAAACGGCCTTTCAATCTGGCCCGATGGTTCCGCGGTGCTCGCATTCAGTTCCGTAGTTCGTGATAGTACGTAACTTAGATCTTTAGGTCTAAGGATACACTGTAGAGGTTAGGAACTTGACTGTGTTCATTTGTAATAAAGTGTACCTTTGCGGTGTCATTTCTCTCATCCCTTTTCCTTTCTCATCTCCCGAACTCTTCCTATGGTAGTGCATGTTTGGGAGGAGGTCACAAAACCCTAAATTGTTTGAATTGACTGATAAATCTAGAAAAGAAGTCGAATCGTCTTCCTCCTCCACAAACATGGTTGCACGCCCACCCCCAAATCCCGAGGGAGGAAACCGCCCTCAGAATCCACCAGGTGGTGGAGCCGTAGATCCCATAACCCCCCTCCAAGCCCAAATGAAAATGTATAATGAGCAAATCGAAGCCATTCGGGAAACATTGGAGGAAATGCAAAATCCTCCCGAATGGGAGGAGCCTAGGTCTCTTAGCTCTTATCAGAATCCCGCTGCTACAGAGACCATAGGACAAATTCAGGTCCCCATGGGTGGGGATGACTTTGAATTAAAACCAAACATAATTGGCCTAATCAATTTTCACTTTCATGGTCTTGCAAGTGAAGACCCATTTCTCTACTTGGAAGACCTAACCCGACTTGCTGAAACAGTTAAACCAAGAAATGTCGGGTTATCTATAGTCCTCATGAAGATGTTCCCAGTTTCATTACGGGATAAAGCGTCGCAATGGTTACACACCCTTGGGAGAACCATCCATTCTTGGGAAGAGATGCGAACAGTGTTTCTCAAGAAGTTCCTCCCAATCGGGCGAACCAATGCACTTCGCCATGCTATCACCTCTTTTACGCAACAAAACGGCGAACAATTTCATGAGGCATGGGAGAGGTATAATGACCTCCTTAGGAAGTGTCCGCACAACGGTCTTCCTAAATGGCATATAGCCCAGATTTTCTACTACAGACTAAATGAGACTTTGAAGCAGATTGCAGACGCTTCCTGCGGAGGGAATTTTATGAATAAAGACGAGAATGGAGCATTCGAACTATTTGAAAATATGAGTGAAAACTCAATAAACAATGCCTCCATTGTCACCTTTAATCGTACCAGCCAGCCTCGAAATGTCCACGAAGTTGACACGGGACCCTCCCGTTCATCCACTGATCTAAGCCTTATTGCACAAAAACTGGATGAAGTCTCCGTCGTGGACAAGAAGCTAGACAAGCTTCTGGCCAACCCTGCCCGATCTATGGCAAACACCACCTCTTTACCACTTCGTCACAATCCAAATTCTTCAAACACCAGGCTTATCCTAAGAAACCCTGTTAGACCTTCCTTACTGAGTGTCGTGCCAAGTGACTCGGTAAGTCATGTAGAACTGGCTTCTGCAAGCCAGTAGTTCGACACGGAGGACCAAGCCTCCGTGTGCTCGGATGCATATCTACATGCGGACGCGTCTTCTGGCATAGAAGACGCTTGCACCCTGGGGAACAACCCGTTCCCTGCCACTTATAACCCAGGGTGGCGTAATCATCCGAACTTCGCATGGTCCAACAACCCACAGTGCCAAAACCCTGTGGGTGGACCAGTGCGACCGTCCGCACCCGTCATCCTAAGGGCCCAATTTAATCCTATGGAAAATCCTCCATCAGGCCCTTGCGTACCACAAACTGAACATGCATCAAGCCCTCTTGACAAATTGATGCAAATGATGACGGAAATGTCAAAGCGCCATGAAGAGAACATGACCTCTCTTCAGCACCAATTGGCGCAGCAGAACGCTGAGATCAGTCAACTGCATATGGCGACTTGATCTCAGGGCACTCTTCCCGCCCAACCTGTTCCAAACCCGCGAAATTTCGTACCCCATGGTCCTCAACCACAGGTATGACCTTCTCAGGGACAGGTTAATCAAGTTCTGCAAGCTCCGAGCATTCCATTGGGATTTCAGGCTAATCCCGCTGCAGCACCGCACTCTTATGTCCCCATTGCGAACCCTCCTCAGCCATATGATCCCACTGGACCAGCATCATCCAATGCTATCACTACAAGGAGCGGTAAGCTGACCGTCGATCCACCTCGACCTTATCCTGGCCCATCTTCTTCTTTTCCCTCTAATTCGGGATGTATACCGCATTTGCGAGAGGACGATGCACCAAAACTTGTGCCAGAATCAGTCCCATTCCCTGAGGCTCTACTAAGGGAGCCAAAAGGCAAAAAGAAAAATACGTAGGCCTTTAACAACCTACGTAATTTGTTCAGGGATGCAGAAATCAAGGTACCCCTGCTCGAGGCAATCGACCACATACCTACTGTCGCTCGATTTTTCAAAGACTACACAACACCCAGGCGACAGTCAAAGAAGACTAAGAATCCGGCGGTTCTCTCACCTCATGCGAGTTGTGCTGTACTATCAAACTTACCACCGAAGCAGAAAGATCCGGGCACACCACTGATTTCCTATAGCATCCAAGGCTGCAGTTTTAACCGTGCCCTGCTTGATTTAGGATCTTCCATCAATCTCATACAGACCATCATGCTCGAAAAATCTGAAACCCACCCCTGTCACATTACAGTTGGCAGATCATTCTGTCAAAATCTCGAAGGGTGTGGTGGAAGACGTGGTAGTTAGGGTCAACAGTCTCTGTTTTCCTGTTGACTTTCTTGTTTTAGATATGGAAGTTCCTAGTTCACTTTCTGATTGTCCGATCATCCTCGGTCGACCTTCCTTGGCCACAGCCCGTGCCCATATCGATTGCGAGTCGGGCTGTATTGAGATTGCCATTGAATCTGAGAAGCTTAAGCTTAACATATTCAAGGCAGCCAAGAACTTTGATTGTGATTGCATCGAGGATGACACGTCTGACGAGGACATGGCCGTCAGCACCTGTATCGGACTAATTGGGACCTATTCGGACTGCTACGGATTACCTATAAACACTGATGACTGCCTGACCAACACATACTGTGACGTTCCCCAATCCCTCCCTTGTCTAGTACCTTCTCCTAGCCAGACATTTGACGTGGTTTTCTCCGCTTCCCATACCTCATGGTCTGAGTCATATCCGGGCTACTCACCGTCGGTCCACACTCATGAAGACCGAATTGCCCTTTCTTCCCCGCCAAATCAGGCGGATTGCAAATCCACACTGGGACCTTGAGCCTATATACTTCTCACTGGGGCTATTCATTTTTGGATCCATCTATCCAAGAAGCCCCTCTTCTTGGCTAATCTGAAGGCCAGTTTCTTCCTCCTAACTTGTTCTACTCGTCTGGGACACTCTCGTCCCAGGAAATGCCAGATCCTTCCCCATCCACTCCCGAGATAAAAGTGCTGCCTAATACACTCAAGTATGTTTTCTTGGTACCAAATGAAATGCTCCCTGTAATCATCGGTTCAAAATTAACCAGGGAGCAGGAGTGCAAACTAACTAAGGTCCTCCTAGAACACAAGGCAGCTATTGGATGGTCTTTATCAGACTTATCTAGCATTACCCCTCCTACTGCACTCACCGTATATATACGGAGGAGGAGGCTCGACCTTCCCGCGAGATGCAACGACGTCTCAACCCTAACATGCGGGAGGTCGTTAAGAAAGAAATCATTAAGTGGCTGGATGCGGGTATAATCTACCCGATCAGCGATAGCCCCTGGGTGAGTCCGATTCACGTTGTGCCCAAAAAGGTAGGACTCACCATCCGTGTCAATGATAGTGGCGAGTCCATCCCTACACGCACTCCTACATCTTGGAGAGTGTGTGTAGATTATAGGAAACTCAATGCTGCAACCAAGAAAGATCACTTCCCACTACCATTTATTGACCAAATCCTGGAGCGGTTAGAGGGAAATAAATTTTTCTGCTTCCTGGATGGATTCTC
Organism: Thalassia testudinum; assembly: GCA_037157565.1. Classification (NCBI taxonomy): domain Eukaryota; kingdom Viridiplantae; phylum Streptophyta; class Magnoliopsida; order Alismatales; family Hydrocharitaceae; genus Thalassia; species Thalassia testudinum. The sequence continues at coordinate 18,071,894 of JAZHRO010000063.1, forward strand.
AGGATATAACCAAGTGGCAATTGACCCCCGAGACCAAGAGAAAACCCCTTTTACCTGCCCTTTCGGCACCTTTGCCTTTAGAAGGATGTCGTTCGGACTTTGCAACGCGCCAGCAACTTTCCAGAGATGCATGCTGGCGATATTCCATGACATGGTGGGTGACTTTCTCGAGGTCATCATGGATGACTTTTCAGTCTTTGGACCATCTTTCGACGAATGTCTTGCCAACTTGACTCGCATCCTTAGGAGATGTATTGATGTAAACCTCGTGCTTTCCTGGGAAAAAAGTCATTTTATGGTGAACGAGGGAATTATTCTCGGACATATCATCTCCAATAGGGGTATCGAGGTTGACAGATCTAAGCTCGACGTCATTGCCAATTTACCTGTGCCTGGTTCTGTCAAACAAATCCGCTCCTTCTTGGGACACGTCGATTTCTGTAGGAGATTCACCAAAGACTTCTCCAAAATTTCTCGACCCTTAACTCATCTCCTATCAACCGACGTACCCTTCGACATGGGCCCCGACTGTATACAGGCATTCACGCAGCTGCGTAATGCTGTCACCAAGGCCCCTGTTCTCCAGCGGCTTGATTGGTCCCTCGACTTTGAACTTATGTGTGACGCTTCAGACCTTGCAGTCGGAGCCATCCTAGGACAAAGATGACATAGACACCCCTTCGTGGTATACTATGCCAGTAAGACGTTGGACGAGGCCTAGCGTAATTATACTACGACTGAAAAGGAACTACTGGCGGTCATCTTTGGGCTGGAGAAATTCCGCTCTTACCTTCTGGGCTCTCACGTTATTGTTTTCACTGATCACGCGGCCATTCGCCATCTCATGCACAAGAAGGATGCCAAGCTTAGGCTGTTTCGTTGGATCCTTCTGCTCCAGGAATTCGACATTGAGATTCGCGATAAGGCCGGAGCCCAGAATGTTGTGGCTGATCACCTTTCCAGACTGGACCCTGACCATATTGGACTTACTTTATCGATCAATGAAATTTTTCCTAATGAGCACCTATTGGCAATAAATGTGGCAAGTGGACCGTGGTATGCCAACATTGCCAATTACCTTGCTTCTGGATCTCTTCCACGTGGCTGGCCTAAAAACCAGCGTGAGCGTTTCATGGCAGAAGCAAAGTATTATTTCTGGGATAATCCACTTCTTTTTCGGATAGGTGCTGATCAAATCATCCGTCGCTGTATTCCTGACAGCAAGTTCCCCAGAGTGCTATCCTTCTACCACGATCAGGCCTGCGGAGGCCATTTCTCTGGGAGGAAAACTGCAGCTAAGGTGTTACAGCGCGATTTCTTTTGGCCCTCCCTTCACCAGGATGCACACGATTATGCCAAGCATTGCACTAGGTGCCAGTTGATTAGCCCATAGTTGTGGGCTATTTAAGTATTTAAGTGCCTACACATTAGGTTAATTCTAACATTTATTTGGCATAAATTAGGATGTAAAAAGATTAATTCATAGTTTTAATTTAATTACATAATCCATACATTGCATTCATATCTTAAGTGCATTTAGAATTAGCTTAGAATAGCATTCATCTAATTAGACAACCAATTAGGTACATTGTTTTCATTAACATAGAAGTTGAGGGTCTGTATATAAATGACCCTAATATTTTAACATTATTTTCTTTACTCTTCTCCTTGCAGGAACGGCTGGCTGCGGTTCCAACATCGAACGGCCGCAGTGAAGACCCATTCAAGGGGGAGCGAATGTGGTGGATCTGGTCGAGTAGCTGATTTCAAACTTGTGCAGGCCACTACAAAAGGACGGAGGCAGCCGAGCTCGGGAGGCCTTCGCCACAGACCCACACTGTGTAGAGAGAACTTCTCTATTCCACTCCATACTGCCAGCCTCTACTATGGCGGCGAGTCTCCACCACCGTGGGCGTGTGGTGTGACAGGCCACACCGCCATCCTGCGCTCGTCCGCATCACCGTGAGCACATTAGCGTGCATCTCCCTCGCCGTCGTCACCAACCACCACCACCGCAACAACCGTCAGCCACCCTTTCAGTAACTTAAGATGTCCGGGAAATTTCCCGTACGTCTGAAGCTACCCGCTCACTTCCACCGCACACGTCTGAAGTCGCCTGCAGACCCTCTCCCACGCCTGCAGAACCTTCAGCTCAACCCGCACCCGTCAACCTTCAGCTCAATCGCGCCTACACCCTCAAACCACGCACGCCCTCCTCAACCACGCCCATCCACACGCGCTCACCAGCTCCAGCGCTCTCCACGCGCCTGCAGACCCGCGCAACCGTCCAACTGCACCTGCAGAATTTCACCCGCTCCCATCCCCGCACCTACAGATCAGCGCTCACCACGCCTGCAGATCCCTTCGCCCGCGTGCCCACCACCAGCAGCAGCCACGCCCACGCCTGCAGCTTGCACACCTGCTTCCGAGCTTGGAATCCCGCACGCCTGCACCTGCCGACCCGCACGCCCGCGCCTGCAGCTTGCGCGCCCACGCCAACCGCCAACATCTCCTCCAGCCCACACCCTCCTCAGCCTGCAGCGCACACCTTCCCCGCGCCTGCAGACCCGCACGCCCGCGCCTTCCTTTGCGAGACCAGCAGCCGCGCCTGCAGACCCATTAGCCCGCTCCTGCAGACCCGCCAGCAGTAGCACGCAGCAGATCCCATGCCAGCAGGCCGTGCAAGCTCAATGGCTGCAGCACCTCTGCCGGAGCTCGTCCGGCCACCTCCAGCCGCCGCGAGACTCGCCGCCACCACCGATTCAAAGCCCTTGTTCCAGGGGACCTCCTCCGAGCTTCCCACGCCCGGCCATCCGCTCCTCGTCGCGCAAGAGAAAGGGGAAAAATTCCCCTATTTTGCTACAGTAAACCATCAATTAGAAATTACATTTTATGCCATTGTCACTTTTTAATGATATTTTATTGATTCTGCATTGCGGAAAATATCCTCTAGTTTCTCATAATTGCCATTTCAGCATTGTTTCTTGCTTAAACCTTAATCTAAAGGAAATCTTGACTTGATTCTTGTCCAAACTAACTACGAACGAATGTTTTTAATTGGTGCGAATTTTAATACGTCATTGCCTCCCAGTAGATACGACCCGCTCCTCTATGAGTGGTTGTTTCTTCTTAAATATTGATCAGTCGATTTTTCCACCACATTAAACTGCAACCGACGTAAAAGTGAAAGATCGATCAGTCAAATGACGCCGTTGCCGGGGAGGCAACAGACGCAATAATTTCGCCTAATTCTATTTTGATTATTTGTCAATTGCACAGAGATTTGACCATCTATTACTTTCTTTTCTGTGCGAGAAATTTTGTGCAAGAATCAGCCTGTGTGAGAGGCGACCCTTGACATCGCCAAATGAGAAGTGGACGAGCAATTTTGAAAGGAGGAGAAGGACGAGGACGCGACGGACACCATTGTATTTAGTCGCTAGTTTAATTATAATAGAATTAAGACTGTAGACTTAATTTTTCATTGCAGATAGTTTGAAACCCTTGTTCTGGGGCGTATTTTGAGGGGTTTGTTCCCCGATTTTGTTTTGAGCCCGTGTTGGGTAATTTTTGGGAGTCTGTTCGCTTCTCTTTAGATTTAGGTTTATTTATTTATTTTTTTTATTATTATTACTTTTATTTGCTTGTGCGTAAGTAGTTCTAAAAAAAAAAAATAGAAAAAAAAAAATGAGCTGCCTGCTAGAAGCTGCCTGCCCTAGGATGAACCATTTAGGTCAGTATGAGCAGCCTCTAGATTTACTTTTCTGCATTCTGTGCATTCTTGCATCGTAGATCGTTGGAGGCAAGGTACGCATTCTCTTACTTTGCATCCTATTTTTGATCACGCATTGCATTTGGGATTTAATGCGAAGACCACCTAAACTGTACTGAATAAATCTAACAAGTGGTCACATTTTCTTAGAAAAAGGACTAATCAAAGGATGGACATTTTAAAAACCAAGCATTTGATTTTCAAACTTGGCGTGCGATTCAAAGTTCAAAATCTTTGACGGTGTATGCACACTTATTTCACTTGCACCACGGCATGCTTCTAGACACTCCTTAGGTTTGGAAATACTAGGACAAGAGCCCTCCTTTCGTTGGATTCTGAAGTGTTCAGAACTTGAGATCAAAGGTTTTGTAAATCCAAAGAGGGGGATACCCTGTCACGGATTTTTGGGGGTAGTTGAGGTGCACCGCGAAAGCACAGCTTCAAAGGAAGGCTTAAGCCTACTTGCATCCCTCGATCTTCCATCTTTGGATTTACTTGACCATTTGAGATTTAGGGAAGAACACCTAAGCTCCAACTTGGTCTTCTTAGGCGAACCGTAGGTTGACAATAGGCGCGTAATTGATTAGGCAAATTGTATTGTCACCTACAATCTGACTTAAAATCAAAATCCTAAATTGGGAAAGACCTAAAAGCTCCTTTTTAAATTGTGTTTTGCTTGGGTAATTCCAATTGAAGTGTGAGTTAGAATGGACCACATTGCTTTTCATCCTTTCACATCTTGCCCACACCCTCACCCCCACTCTGCATCCTTCGATCCCAGACGCCGAGATGGTCCATTCCTTGATGGATGTAATGACAATCATTGGGATCCATTTTACTCCTATTATAGGAGTATTGGCCTGGTTAAGCCCCAAATCAGTGAGCAGAGCCTAGGAACGGGATTTGCTTTGCCCAATATCCCACATACCAAAGAAATACCCAACCCACCCTCCCTAAAAAAGTATAATGGTTGGACAAACACTCCTAGGTACTATAAGCCTGAGCCTAACTTCTCTCATGATAGAAATAACCTCTCCTCTTTGAAGATGGAAATACAGAAAATGCAAAACGAAATGAGTGAATTGTTAGGAGAATCTTTGAGAGCAGGCCAACAAGAAAGAGATGAAATTAGCCACTCAATCTACCCCATTGAGGATGACTTACACCCCTCTACAACAGATGCATCTCCCGTGGGAGAGCTACACTTTAAGTTGGAGGGAAATTCTGGGGAGAATAGCTACTTTTCAAGGATCGATTTTGAAACCTCCCCATTGGATAACACTTCCTTGAGAGATCTACACTTTAGGTGGGAGGAAAATACACATGACAGTAGCTATGCATTGGATGAAGAAAGGTGGCAACCCGAGGAAGATGATGATAAGGTTGAGTATCCACCTGAATTATATTGGAGTCAAAAGAAGGGAATGATGGTACCATTGGAAGACCTCGACCCAGATGATAGTATTTTCGTGACATTTAATGAAGTGGGTCAAAGTCAAGTTGTTAATCCTACCCTCCCTTCTGATCACGATATGGAACTCAAACCCACCCTTAGGGAACCTAACCCTAAAGAAATTGACCTATCTGAGGAGTCTGATGTAACCAGTGTAAACCATTTACCTCAGATAGAGCACCCTAGGGGTTCTGCTGAGATATTAAATGATTCTAGACCTCGGGTACATGATGAATTGTGTGATGAGGAGGAGGATGAATTATATGAGGAACCTACATTCAAGATTTGGAGTGACACTAAGGGTGATTATGTCTTATTTGAAGAGTTAGCCCCTAAGGATGTCACAAATTTGACCAAATTAGGTTTCCTTAGCACACCCATTGATGATATTTCTCCTCATGATAAAATGATGGAAAATTTGGAAGCAATTTCTAACATTTATGTGGATTCACATATAGACTCCGGGGAAGATTTGAGTAAAGAACAAAAACCCGGGATGACATTGATAGGATAATCCCTAGATCTGTTGCTTCTAACCTGACTTCATTCACTTCGAAGTCACCCTCTGATTCGCTTATATCTGAAAGTGAAATTGTGACTCCTGATGAAGAGCGGGAAGATCCATGTGATGGTGCAAGGAATGCTAGGGATGAAATTGAGGATTTAGAAAGAGTGTTTGGGATGGACACCAAGTTGATTAAACCCGACCTAGATCTTATGGCCATCCCACAACATCGTAACTTGGACACCCTAGACGATCCTTGCCTTAGAGAATTGCTCACTTTTGTTCTGACTAGGGGGCTTAACAGACCAATATTTCCTATAGGGGAGTATCGGGTATGGATTGATGATTTCTTTAGTCAGTCCATTACCCTGGGGGTTTATGTCTGTACCATTCCTTCCCCATACCTTTTGGAGGATCCATATTATTCTCCCCCCACCCCTTTGGAGGTTGTTTTACCTATTTATCCTTTAGAACCTCTTCTGGTGACCTGGGAAGATTTCATTCCCATTTTAGTTGGGCGAGCATTTGCTATCGGGATTCATCATCAGCTCGCCAACATCCTAGGTTACCTATTTTCTAGGCCAACTTTGCTTTGCTCATTGTTAGGGCCTATTTCTGCAATTCTTGAACCTGATTTGCAGGTTCTTTGGCTATTCAGCCTACCTCTAACCCAGGTAATATCCTTCTATGCAATGACATTGCAGATTTTAGGCATGGGGGGGTGTACTTGGGGATATACATAGAATAATTGCATACATTTGTACATATAAAAAAAAAAATGGTTTTGAGCTTAACTGGCTAGATCTTGCAGTCTTAAGCAAATCAGAACTCTAGGGTAGACTAAGTTAATTCTAGGGTCAAACTTTAGAAGCTAAATGAGCTACTAGCTTTAGACCTTTAGGGTCCTTTGTAGACTTAAAAACTTAAGTAGGAGTTAAGTTCGGACCATTCCTCAAGAGGTTAAGGAAGGGAAACTAGGGTTTGAGTTAAAAGGTGGGGTAGTACCTGGAGTCTTATTCTACTTTTTGGATTATGGGTCCTTGTAACCCAAGCATCCAAATTTCACACACTTGGTCTGGTAATCAACTTAATTTCTGTCTTTCTGAAAAGAGATTTGGTTCTCTTAGTTTTGACTTAAGAGAGGCTTGAAAACACATTTTGATTGGAAGAGTTCCCGCCGTAGAAGAGGTGGAGTATATACTCACCTTGAGGATGCGATCATAACATATTACCTACTCGGCACTTGTCTCTTAGGATATCCATCCTACTGGGGGCATGTAAGTGCATTGCGCGGCTCAGGTACCATGGGCAGCCCTATCTCGAAGTGCCAATTGCCATAGGCCTGAATTTGCTTAAGAAATCTATGGAAGATACTATCTCGAAGTGTCGATTGCCAGGAGTTCTTGGGGTCGTTATGGGCGGTGCTATCTCGAAGCATCGAAAGCTAGGCACCCTTCGAGGTATGGTAATGGGGACAATGAATCCGATACAGACTGTGTTGATAGCTGATCTGAGGTTAGACTTAGAAGAATCAAAAAAAAAAAAAAAAAAAATATATATATATATATAATCCTTTAACTCAAATAACTCAGACTAATACACAGGCACGGATGCTTTAATCTCAGGGATCAATAAACTTTAGGGTAGAGTCAGAAATCAGGGAAACTTATGCCTGCAACTTGTCATTAGCCGACCTAGTCTATAACTTAGCAACTACTTAGGAACCTTGGGTCTAGAGCCTGAACTTAATATGCTTCTGAAGGAAGACTAAGTGAGTTGACTAGTCTACTTAGAGTGCTAGGTTTCGCATAATTTTGCTAGGGACTAGCAAAAACTAGGCATGGGGGTATTTCATTAGCCCATAGTTGTTGGCTATTTAAGTATTTAAGTGCCTACACATTAGGTTAATTCTAACATTTATTTAGCATAAATTAGCATGTAAATAGATTAATTCATAGTTTTAATTTAATTACATAATCCATACATTGCATTCATATCTTAAGTGCATTTAGAATTAGCTTAGAATAGCATTCATCTAATTAGACAACCAATTTGGTACATTATTTTCATTAACATAGAAGTTGAGGGTCTGTATATAAATGACCCTAATATTTTAACATTATTTTCTTTACTCTTCTCCTTGCAGGAACGGCTGGCTGCCGCTCCAACGTCGAACGGCCGCAGTGAAGACCCATTCAAGGGGGAGCGAATGTGGTGGATCTGGTCGGGCAGCTGATTTCAAACTTGTGCAGGCCACTACAAAAGGAGGAGGGAGGCAGCCAAGCTCGGGAGGCCTCCGCCACCGACCCACCACTGTGCAAAGAGAACTTCTCTCTTCCACTCCACACTGCCGGCCTCTACTGTGGCGGCGAGTCTCCACCACCATGGGCGTGTGGTGTGACAGGCCACACAGCCATCCGGAGCTCGTCCGCATCACCGTGAGCACATTAGCGTGCATCTCCCTCGTCGTCGTCGCCAACCACCACCACCGCAACAACTGTCAGCCACCCTTTCAGTAACTTAAGACGTCCGGGAAATTTCGCAGACGTCTGAAGCTACCTGCTCACTTCCACCGAACACATCTGAAGTCGCCTGCAGACCCTCTCGCACGCCTGCAGAACCTTCAGCTTAACTCGCGCCCATCAACCTTCAGCTCAACCACGCCTGCACCCTCCAACCACGCACGCCCTCCTCAACCGCACCCATCTCCACGTGCTCACCGGCTGCAGCGCTCTCCACGCGCCTGCATACCCGCGCAACCATCCAACCGCGTCTGCAGAACTTCACCCGCTCCCACCACCGCACCTGAAGATCAGCGCTCACCACGCCTGCAGATCCCTTCGCCCACACACCCGCCACCAACAGCAGCCACGCCTGCGCCTGCAGCTTGTCCACCCGCTTCCGTGCCTGCAGACCCGCACGCCCATGCCTGCAGCTTGCGCGCCCACGCCAACCGCCAGCAGCTCCTCCAGCCCTCGCCCTCCTCAGCCTGCAGCACACACCTTCCACGCGCCTGTAGACCCGCACGCCCGCGCCTGCCTTTGCGAGACCAGCAGCCGCGCCTGTAGACCCATTCGCCCGCTCCTGCAGACCTGCCAGCAGTAGCACGCGGCAGATCTCACGCCAGCAGGCCGTGCAAGCTCAACAGCTGCAGCACCTCCGCCGGAGCTCGTCCAGCCACCTCCGGCCGCCGCGTGACTCGCCGCCACCACCGATTCGAAGCCCTCAGTCCAAGGGACCTCCTCCGAGCTTCCTGTGCCTGGCCATCCGCTCCTCGTCGCGCAAGACAAAGGGAAAAAATTCCCCTATTTTGCTACACTAAACAACCAATTAGAAATTACATTTTTTGCCATTGTCACTTTTTAATGATATTTTATTGATTCTGCACTGCGGAAAATATCCTTTAGTTTGTCATAATTGCCATTTCAGCATTGTTTCTTGCTTAAACCTTAATCTAAAGGCAATCTTGACTTGATTCTTGTCCAAACTAACTACGAACGAACATTTTTAATTGATGCGAATTTTAATATGTCATTGCCTCCCTGTGGATACGACCCGCTCCTCTGCGAGTGGTTATTTCTTCTTAAATATTGATCAGTCAATTTTTCCATCACATTAAACTGCAACCGACTTAAAAGCGAAAGATCGATCAGTCACCAGTCGTTAGGGTCAATGGGATGTCATGACATGATGCCCTTGCAACCCATCCTAGCTGCGAAAATCTTCAACATCTGGGGAATTGACTTCATGGGTCCCTTTCCTCCATCCAACAGCTTCGAATTCATCCTCGTGGCCGTTGACTATGTTCCGAAATGGATCGAGGCTATTCCCGCGCGCCCTGCTGACCATGTTATCTCCACCCGATTTGTCAAGGACCACATCTTTGCACGCTTTGGGATCCCTCAAGCCATTATCTCGGATGGAGGAAGCCACTTTACCCATGCTTCTTTTCGAGCACTTCTGAGGAGGTATGGAGTCCACCATCGTATCGCATCCCCGTATCATCCTCAGACGAATGGCCAGGCGGAAGTGTCGAACCGGCAAATCAAGCAGATTCTCCAGAAAATGGTTCGGCCTGACCGTAAGGATTGGTCTGACAAGCTGACTGACGCACTTTGGGCGTATCGGACCGCCTTCAAGGCTCCCCTTGGTATGTCTCCTTATAGAATCATTTACGGGAAGCCTTGTCATTTGCCCGTAGAGTTGGAGCACCGTGCTTATTGGGCAGTTCGCCAATGTAACCTCGACCCAGACCTGTGTGGTCGAGAAAGGAAACTCCAACTCCAAGAGCTGGAAGAGCTCCGTCGTGAAGCTTATGATTCTGCTCTTACCTTTAAACAGCGCACTAAGGCTTTTCACGACAGCCATATTCGGCGGAAGGAATTTGAGCCATCTCAGCAAGTTTGGCTCCATAATGCCCGACACAAATTCTTTCCTGGGAAATTGAAGTCCAAATGGACTAGTCCCTTTCTGGTCTCAAGACCATTCCCCAACAGGGCCGTCGAGATCGAAGAGCCCAAATCTTGGCGTAAATTTACGGTCAACGGGCAGCGTTTGAAACCTTTTCTGACTCATGAACCTACCCCCGTTGGAGAAACCGTTGCCCTGCTAAAGGGTAACTAATTGTTTGCCTCATCCTGAGTCCAACTGGGGACGTTAAATTCAGCACTCATTGGGAGGAACCCTAACAACACTCATCACCCCACGATCACTTCACTTTTCACTTCACCACCCACCATCCACCCGCCCTACCGCCCTGCTGTATACCCTGCACTTCAGCTCTCATTACCCGATCTGTCGTCCTTTTCTACCCTTCCCTGCATGCATATGGGGACATAGCATTGTTTGGCAAGGGGGGGTGGATAGGCATCCTTAGGATCTGGGTATTTTAGGGCATCATGCAATTTCTATAAAAAAAAAAAAAAAGAAGAAGAAGAAAAAAAAAGAGAGAGAGAAAATGGTGTTTAGTAATGATCTAAAACCAGAAACAAAAATATAATAAGTGTTTATGGATATTCAACCTCTGTTTTGAAGAATTTCCAGGCGACAAAAGCTTCATTCGCTCAGGCTCGGCTTAATTCACTTAAGGCATTGACAAAATAGATCAAGATCACTCCTAACTAAGGACGTATTCTTGTACCTGAGACACCAGTACAAGATCCGTTGGTTTACTTTTACTTGAGAGCGTAAGTAAACTTGGTTCACACTACACATATCCGGAAAGACCAGATGAACATAAGATCCAACCGTAGTGTTCATTAGGGAAGGTGGAGTCCTTACCTGTGCGCGCAGGTAGACTTTTTATCCCAGGCTTTAGTCTTGTGTTTAGGAGCGACTCTTTCCACCAAAAAGAAACTCTCCCACCAAAAAGAAAAAAAAAGTGTGCTCTTTCAAAATGTGTTGTAAGAGATATACTGACACGTGTTTCAAAAAAAAAAAATCAAAAAAGATAAAAAAACAAAAAAAAAGAGTTGTCAAAAAAAAAAAAAGAGATGTTGCAAAAGAGTTAGTATATCTCATAAATGTCTTTATCCTTTGTTTTTCTGTGACCCACAAAAAATCAGGAAATGGGAGTTGAGTTTTCCGTCATCATCTTAAGAGTCAATCCAAAGACATGATCTGAAACTGGGACCAACCAGCACCTAAAAATTCCTGAAACCCTGGGATTGAGTCTTAATATTCATCTGGTAAGTCTTGATCCCTCACTATGCACAAACCATAACCTCTTGAGGTCTCGAGTACGGCAAAACATCCTGGGTCTTAGAAATAGTACTTAAGGTTTAAATATCAAGAGTCCTGGTTAGTTGAGAGATGATCTTTGTCAAGTAAGACTTAAAGTACTGGTAATCTTCTCTACAATTGGTTCTCACAATATCTGATAACAAACACACCGATACCACCTCAGAAGAAAATCTTCAGCTTGAGATCATTTCTAAATACTATTTTGCTAGGGACTAGCAAATGATAGGCATGGGGGTATATGATTGCACCTCCAATCATGCCTGTAATAATGCCTTCTTGTGCTATTTTCTAGCATTAGCTATGCATATTAGGATTCTATAGTTGCATTTGCAAAAACACTTGCATTCATGCATTTTATTGAGAGGAGAAGAGAATAAAACAATGGCTTGCATATTTACATTTTGTCTCAAGTGCCTCTTTGCAAAAAGTCCCCTCTCTATTTTGTATTTCCTCTTTCTTTCTTTTCTCTTCCAGCAATCCTTCTTTTCCCCGCGGCTGCATACACTCCATGCGATGCTGCAGCTGCACGTCCTGCCAATGCCACTCCCTGCGCCTGCCATTCCCTCACCCTTCCCCCTGCTGCAGCCATGCTTCCCCACCATGCTCTCCTCCTCTATATGAAGCCACGGCTTCTTCCTCGCGAACACATACCTGGCTGCAGCAAGAAAACCAGCGGACCACCTTCCTCTCCACCATTCTCCCCTCCCATACGTCGGCCTTCCTTCGAGGAGGCACCCGGCGAGCAGGAGAACCCACTGTGGTGCACACCACCACAGTGGGAACACCACCGCCCAACTCTTCAATGAGCCGGTGGGCGTGGTGTTCTCTTTTCTTTTCATTTTCGTCTCCACGCCATTGCTACCGCTTCAAGGTCCGAAGCTTGAAGCAGCAGCAGCAGCAGCCAAACCGCGGCGGCAGCAGCAGCTCCCCTTGCCTCCTCCGCGACCTTCCCCGTAGGCACTTAGCCCTCCGCGTGCGCCTGCAGGGCCCTTCGCCGCCTCCGTCTTCCGCTCTGTCGCCTCCGCCCTTGCACCCGCGACCAGCCACTGCGCGCACTGCAGCGGCCGGCCAGGCCCTCTCGTCGTCCCCTGCCAACCTCCGCATCCCTCCGCGACCGCCTGCTGACCCTCCTCCACATTCTCTCCTTCGCGCATCACCCGCTCGTCGTCTTCGCGACTGGCTGCAGAAACCCTACGCGAGGGCGTGCACCCACACCCGCGACGTCCAGACGTCCGCCACCTTCTCCAGACGACGCAGCTCCAGACGTCTGCCGCCATCCACCGACGACTTAACTCATCCCATCCACGATCTCTACCGCCCACTCTCTCTCTCTCTAGCGCTCTCTCTCTCTCTCTCTTTTTTACCCACCGCACACACTACACCAACGTACACACACCTACACTCACACTTATGCACACACACACACACTTACACTATAAGTATAGTTATATATAGTAATATATATATACATACATATATCTATATATATATATACTTATATACATAGTATATCTATATAGTTATGTATACATACATATATATATATATATATAATATATATCTACTTATATATATTTCTATATACTTATACATATACTTATATATATATATATATCTATATACATTTATATATATACATACATCTACACCTATATATATATATATACACATACATCTATATATATCTATACATATATACCTATACATTTATATATATATAGATATATTTACGTATATACATACATATGTACATATATTTTCACGTTATTTACTATACGCTGTATCGCGAAAATATCTGCACCAGTTGCTGATATTTTTTGGTACACGCGTACAAAAAGCGTGGACCCATACATCATCGATCATCCATCGACACTCCACGCGGCACCTAGTCGTGTTGGTTGCGTCTTTCTAGACGGCGACCAACCTAACACAGTGCTACACTCCATCGCCACCTCCACCCCCACCCATTTAAATATATACTACATATAGATATATATATCTATAGATAATATATTTACTTTCTGTCTGTTAGCTTATCTCTTAGTAAAAAGATAAAAAAAAAACTTAAAAGAGAAAAGATAATCTTTGAGTTGCAGGTATCCCATCTTGCGAGTAGCAAGACTCATTTTGGAACTCTATTTTGGCTAAAAGCCAAGGACACAATTTTGAGGGTGTGCCTCAAGGACAAGGATTACCAGAAAAAAATCTAAATAAGAAAAACACCAAAAACAGAATAAACGAATGGAAGAGACGCGTTTTAAGGAAAACGTAGAAACTCGACTTGAACCCCACTTCCCTGAGTTCGACCCTAGGCCTAAAAGTGACAAGATAAAATCAATTAGGCCAGGTTAAAAATTTTGTAAAGAGATGGTTAGGTCCAAATTAGGTTAACCACTATACACATTTCAACAATAAAATCTCCATATTAACAACATATCCCAGTCGACCGAACAACCCTCCATCCAGTTGAGGGTATAGTCACAACTTGTTCACTTTGGTCATTAAATTCCACAATATAGCCTACCTTCTTTGACACCACATGAATAGGACTTACCCATTTACTATCTACAATGGGATATATGATCACAGTGTCCAACCACTTCAATATTTCCTTTTTAACCACCTCACTCATATTAGGATTCAGACGTCTCTGCATGTCCCTAAATGGCTTGATGGAATCATTAGTGTAAATGTGGTGCATGTAGAGTGTAGAGTCTATACCCTTGATGTCAACAATGCTCCAAGCAATAGCTTCCTTGTTCCTAGACAAGCATTCAATCAGGGCTCCCTCCTATGCCTCAGATAGCACAGTTGAAATGATAATGGGAAGCATTTCATTGTCACCCAGGAAGGTGTACTTGAGAGTGTCAGCGAGGGGTTTCAACTCAAGGTTGGGGGCTTGTATGGTTGAGGGTTTCATAATAGATGTCCTCATCTCAGGTAGCAGATCTACCTTGGGTAGAGATGATGGGGAAAGAGACTCAGCAGAAACATCCAGCAACTCCTCGAGTTCTAGTATATCCCCTTCACATTCCACAAAAAGATGGGAATGCCCATTTAGCATGACCTGCTAAAGGGGGTCATCACAGAACATTGCAGGGGTTGCCTCTACAATCAGGTCATCTATCACCTCAACTTGAGAATAATCCTCAAGCCCTACTTGTTTGTAAGCATCAAACACATTAAGTTGAATTTTTCTGTTCCCAAAGCCCATTTTCAATGCCCCAGTATTGCAATTGATTGAATCATGCAAAGTTGCAAGGAAAGGGCAGCCTAAAATGATGGAGGGTTTGGTTGGCTTATTGACATGGTCAGTGTCCAAAACTAAGAAGTCAACGGGGAAGAAGAAATCCTCCACTCCTACAAGGACATCTTCCAAACTTCCCCACGGTTTCTTAAGTGATCAATCAGCAACTTGGAGGATTATTGACCTAGGCTTTAGATTGACTCCCCCAAGTTGTTCATACACGTAGCTCGGAAGGATGTTCACCCCCGCACCCAGATCAAGTAGAGCCTCATCAATCTATAAGCCACCAATAACCACTGAGATGTATGGGGCTCCTGGGTCCTTAAGTTTCGGGGGTGTGCCTTGTTGAACAATTGAGCTAATAGAATCAGCTAGGACAACTTTTGATTGGACTTATTTGCTAGATTGCCGCTTTTTCGTGAACAGGTCCTTTAAGAAGCAGGCATAAGATGAAATTTGCCTGATAGCTTCAAGCAAAGGCAGGTTAATCTGCACTTGCTTAAACGTTTCCATGATCTCATCCATCTTATCTTTGGCTCCAGATGAGCCAGCAGAAGTCTGCCCAGAGGTGGATAAGTGCTCTGGAAATGACACTCTCGATCTCTTGGTGGAAGGGTTGTCATGCCGAGTAAGGGGTGGAACGGGGGCAACTTCTTCTGGGGAGGTAATTTCAAGAGGAGGAGATTTGGGCAAGTCTTCTCCGGTGGGGGTGAAGGTCGAGGTGGATGGTTTTTCAGAGGGTGAGATTATAGGAGAATCGGGTTTGGAAATTTATTTCCTACTCCACAGAATAGTCACCGCCTGAGCATGCTCCCGAAAGACAATCCCTTTTCCTTTAGGATTCTCCTCAGCAGCACTAGGAAGCTTCCTAGTTTCCCTCTATCTAATGGCCTCAACAAGGTGTCCTATCTGTGATTTCATCTAGTGTGTAGCCTTATCATGAGATTGGATGATGGAACTTTTGACTTTCTTCCATAGTTCACAACATTGCCTTCAATTCATCCATCTCAAAGGTCTTAGGTTGGGTAAAGGTCTTAGGTTGGTTCATTTGATGGTTTTGAAAGGATGGTCATTTATAATTCCCTAAATTGGAGACATTTCCTTGTATCTAAGGAATGTTTGGGTGGTTCCTCCATCCCTCATTATAAGTGTTGGAAAAAGGGTCATTACGAGGTCTAGGATGGAACCCTTGAGCAGCATTCAGGTCTGCCTATATAAGCTCAGGGAATTGGGACACGAAGTGGAAATCCACAATGGCTTGTGTATTGCCCTGGCAAATGGAGCATTCAGAAGCTTGGGATGTGGAGGTGTTAGATACGAATTGGCCTGGGCTCGACATAAGCCTTTCCAAGTTTTGATTCAACAATTTAATCTGATAGGATAAATTCTGGGTGTCCCTTGCCTCATTCACCTCTAACTTTCTTTGCATGAGAGTAGGTTTTCTATCCATGTCGGTAGAATTCAAGTGAATAGAATTCTCACTCAAAGTATCAAAAAGGTTCCAAGCTTCATCCTCAGTCTTAGATAGAAAGGTTCCTGCATGGGCACCATCCACAGTCTGCTTGTGTGAATCATTAAGTCCACTGTAGAGCCTTTCAACCAGTTGCCACTTGGCACCTGGTGATGTGGGCAAACTCTCGACAAGTCATTAAATCACTCCCACGCATCATGGAAAGCTTCCCCACCCTTTTGAACAAAGCTCATAATTTCCCTCCTAAAGTGATTTGTTTTGCTCATGGGGAAGTACTTCAAAAACTCCTTCTTTAAGGCATCCAAAGTGTTAATATCATCAAGGGTATGATACCAATACTTGACTTTGTCCTTGAGGGAGAAAGGAAAGAGGGTCTGCATTTGAGGTTATCAATAACGCCCTACAGCTTCACTACGGAACAGACCTTGGTGAATTCCTCTATAAGCCTATAAGGGACTTCCCTAGTAGTACCATAAAAGGAGGGCAGCAAGGATATGGTACTGCTTTTGATCTCATAAGGATTGTCCCCTCCAAGTCTATGTAATGTAGGAACAGCTTGATTGGTTGGAATGAAATATTCCTTAAGGCTCCTTTGACCAGCCATTTCTTCCCTAAGGAGGTTTCTTCTTAAGATTCCTTTAGGTTCAGGATCAAACACAAGTTTTCTCCTGAGGGATCACTGATGTAAACACATTTACACTACTTAAAATGTCTATTTATGCATGTTCTTAAGCATAGGATTGCATTTCATGATATAAATATTGCATTACATGCATCATCTTGCATTTAGAGTAGTTTGAATAAAATGGAAGTTAATTATCTCCTTTTATGTGGTTGGATAGGGTAAACATTTTACCGGGGCCTCGGATCAAAGATCCAACCATATGGATGTGATCAGGGCGACGATTGGAGTTCAACGACTCCAAGATCACCCTAATCAGGCATCCGTAGCATCAGATAGTGACCCGGGAACCCTAGAAGATCAAGGGCCAGGATGGTGTAAATCCGCACTTCAAATCATAAATCTGACCGCACGGATGAATTCGGATCGACGAACACAGCCCAACGATGCAAAAATCAAGTCAATCCGACATCCATGGCACCATCGACAACTTCCAGAAGATGGACGGACAAGATAGCGCCACGTGCCGCCATCTCAGCCGCCCAAACAGTCACTTGCATCTTGTGATGGACCCGCGACCGATCGCTCTCCACCGTTGGATCTTAATCCAATGGCTGTGGTCGCTCACGCTTAAAAGCATCCGCTCGACCATCCGTGCCCCATAGCGTAGTCGTCGAGTGCGCTTTCGCGAGCGGCAGGCGCGGGATCGAGCCACGGCGAGGGGCTGGAAGGCGCGGGCGATTGGACGCGGGTGGAGCATTAGATGGAGATCGGACGTCCACGCGCACCCGATAGCATCCACGCGCAATTGAACGCACGGGCGGACGCGCGATCGCACGCGGGCGGGCGCGCAATGCAGCGAGCGGAGAGGCATCTTAACCCGTCCGATCTCGTGATCGGACGGCTGAAAATCGACGAACGTGCGCAAGCCATTGAGCGCGCGAGCAGGCGAGGTGGCATGCGCAAGCCACCCACGATGCCCACGTTGAGGGCTTTAGTGACGGATTTATCCATCACTAAAGACCCCTCTTTTATTATTTTGAAGTTCTAATGTCCATTTTGCCCCCACTCCTTGCAACTATAGAAGGAGACCCCCTCCATACAAAATTTTCATCCCTTCTTTCTCCTCTCTACCCCTCCAAAGCTCAAGAGAAGCTTGTCCCACACCCGGGATGCTTCTCGTGAGATAAAGTCCAATTTTCATTCCCCTTCGGAAGCGGATCCCGCGACGACGACGGCGTGCTGCTCCGTTCCCGTTCTTCTACTTTGTCCTCCTTCGTCCTGCTTCGTTCTCCTTCGTCCAGGCATCCTCCCGTCTGGCTCGTCCTCCAAGCAATTGTCGAGGAGGATAACTTTTCTCTCTCCCGTTCTTCTTTACAGCTTTTCTAGTGTAGAATTTTCCTGCTTTATTGTGTAATTGATTTCCCGCTTTCTAGTGTAACTTTTATTTAGTTTGATTATATAAACAATTGAAATATTGAATGCTTGTTCTCTTTCTCTCTCTCTCTCTCTCTCTTTCTTTTAGTCTGATAGCTCCATTGTAATTATATCGCCTTGCTTATCAAAAATCCTAAAAAAAATATAATTGCGAATATAGATCAACGCAGCCTCCCTGTGTTCGACCTGGAATTCTTTTCGGTATAAATTTTATTTGTTGAACATGAATTCTTCGCTTTCGAATTACAGCGACAGGTTTTCCAAAACCAAACACGTAAGCATAGCGATTCGCAAAATGGTTCAACATTTTGGCACCGTTGCCAGGGAGACAATGATTTTCAATCTTTCCTTCGCATTTCTTGCACTTTATTTGTTTTCTAACTAGCTTTCTCTTGTGTCTATTGTTTTGCAGAGACCTCCATCAAGGAATCAACAAGCGGTAGACTGGAGTAAAGTGCAGTTGAAGACAACTGTAAGTGCTTCCCCATTCTTTTCCCCTCCATAGATTTCATTCGCCACATTAAATCGAAATCCCAATTAACGTAGGTGTTTGCATAAATCATAGGAATAGTTGGGTTGTTTGGATTTTCACTCACATTCATTGAACCATCATTCATAAAAAAATAACAAAAAGATAATCTTGCGGGGTAATTTCCAACAAACACACAACAAACACCCACATTCAAGGCACTTGATCAACTCGATTTGTTTTCTACTCAACCGGGTTCTGATCTGTGGAACCGGTACACACAAAGCAACACATAACAGAGTAGAAATTATTCTAGGTTAACCATTTTTGAGTGCCTAACTTAGTGGTGCATTTGTGGCCAATTGTTTGAGTTGTTTGGGCCGCAGCACTTTATTTTAAAACGAACTCATCAAGTAGCTCGTCCTTAGGGTTTTCAATCTAGGTATATTCCAGGCACTCCACTTTCTTTCTGATTTTAAAGGAAAACAATCTTCACCCATGTTTTACAACCTGGTTTGCCTAGAAACTTGATTGCAATTCAACTAATTTGAAACCCTAAAAGCTACTTAAGCAAGATTTGAACACTAAAATTCATGCATTATCAATAATCTTGCTTGAAAACCTTGGTTGTGCACGCACTTACACAAATCTTAGTCAATCATTAAGGGCACAACCCATTGTAAGGGCCCATCACATTCCATAAGCACCACAATCCCAGTCCTTAATAAAATTGAGTAGACGTTGGCCTTAAGGTTTGATTCGCTCTTCAGGGCCTAGTCCGAGATTATTTTTGATTAACCTACTTATACTGATTAATCTGATGTCTAGCTAGGGGAGTAGCGTCAAACGACTGCGGCTGGGGGGTACACTAGGAACCGGAGGCGAAAGCCAAAGGAAGAACCTTTTCCCCAGTCCCTCCTTCTAACTGGTTGGATTAAGCAGACATAAGTAGAGTAAATCACTTACAGTCTTAAGGCTGGTTTTGGGAGTCAGTAGATCCTTAGGCTACCCCACTTAAGGATAGCTGTGTTTTGTTGTGCTACAGGGTCCCTATCCCCAGTCCTTCCGACCTTCTCCTATGCTGGGAAGACGGTCATTAAATCCCCGATTGGAAGGACCGTTAGAACATTCTAGGAGGCGCAAGTTAGATTTTGGTCAATTTGATCCCATGGCCGAACAACAGCCTCCTCTGCTTGAAAATCCACAGGAAGAATTTCGAAGGCAGCTGGAACAAATGCAGAAAATGCAGGAATGGTTCCAGAGAATGCAGGGCGCTCAGCCCTTGAAGGATTTTTATGATCCTTCAAATTACGGGGAACGTCCCGGCGTCCAGATTCCAGCCAGTGACGTAGAAATCAAGCCCCAGGTGTTAAGCCTGATTAAACATTATCATGGGCTTGGCTCCGAAGATCCGTTTCAGCACTTGGAAGATTTGACCACTTTGGTCCAAACCACCAAGGCTCGAAACGTTAACGAGGAGCAAATGATCATGAGGCTCTTCCCCCACTCTCTTAGGGATAAAGTCGCGCATTGGTATAGGGCAATAAGAAGACCAATTACAACTTGGAATGAGTCGAAATCGGCCTTTCTAAAGAAATTCTTCCCAGTCAGTCGTACCAATGCTTTGAGACAGGCAATCACTACCTTTACCTAGCGACCGGGGGAGCAGTTTCATGTGGCCCGGGAGCGATTCCAGGAGATATTGCGAAGGTGTCCACACCACGAGGTGCCGAAATGGCAACTCGTGCAGATCTTCTATCATGGGTTGAATGAGCAACTCAGAAACCATGTGGATGCTTCATGCGGAGGCAATTTCCTCAATAAAGATGCAGATAGTGCACATGATTTATTTGAGGAAATGAGTGATAATTCAATTAATCATGCCTCCATGGATACTTTTAACCAGTCCCAGCAACCTAGATCAAATGTCAATGAAGTCCATGACTCCATTCATTTGGTATGGAATTGATTTGTAATAAACTTAATTAGGTGGACTTGGTTGCTAAAAGAATGGAAGAGTGGATGGCTGGCAATTCTATGAACAACTCTCAATCCACTCAATCCCAAAATTCAGGATTCCATTCCTCACGAGTTCCTTCTGGACGGGAGTTTGTGAATCAACTCAATGCGACTCAACCTATGAGTTAGCATTTCTCGGAACCCCATGGGTTCCCAACTGGGGCCTTTGATCCCAGTTTTTCTGATCCTTCCCTTTCTTTCTCTCCATCCTCACCCTATGAGGATGTCTGTGCTGTACAAGAGAATGTTAGATCCAACCCCTACTCGAATGCCTATAATCCAGGTTGGAGAAAGCACCCTAACTTCTCTTGGAAAAAATTGGGCAACAGACCCAATTCTGACCCTGCAACTATGCTCCGCAATGACCAATGGGTCAAGGTCAAGTATATACTCAGTTGCCTCCGAATCAGGTCAATCAACCAGCTTGGAATGCCCGTCAACCCGCAGGGTAGGCTGATTTGAACCGTCAAATGGTAGAGATGCAAGGATCTATGCTCCAACTCATGCAGCAAATGAAAAACTCACTAGACAACTTGCAATCCGGGCTCATTGCTAACTCTCGTCAACTCGGATCTCTACCATCCCAACCCATACCCAACCCTCGAAACATTATGCATTCAGGCAATCAAGCCCAAGGGTACGAAAATCAGAGGGACCTGCACGCACATGCTCAGGTGGTTGAGCAGGGTTCCTCATCTTCTTCTTCTGCTAATCAACAATTCATGGTCAATCAAGCCCCTCCAATCTTTCCTAACCCTCCCCAAGACCAAAATTCTTACGCTTCTGCAAATTCTGTCACTTTGAGGAGTGGTAAGAAGACTCAGGATCCACAACCACACTATTCTGATCTTTTGAATCCTGAAGAATCTGAGGAGAGAGAGGAGAATTGTAGAGGAGAAATCAAGGCTCAGGAACCTGATTCCAAAGATCTGACTCATGTTCCCTTTCCTGCAGCCTTAGCCAAAGCAAAGAAGAAGAAGTCTGTCGATAGCAATGAGGAGCTTCTGAATTTATTTAAGAATGTTGAGATCAATATTCCGCTCCTTGATGCTATCAAGCACATACCGGCTTACGCAAAATTTTTAAAGGAATTATGTACACAAAATCGTAAGTCGAGAGAATCTGTTCCGAGGAAGGTGGTACTCTCCGAGCAGGCTAGCTCTGTTATCCTGCACTACCACCCTCAGAAAAAGAGAGATCCTGGTGCTCCTTTGATTTCTTGCGTTATCGGAGATTGCACATTTGATAGAGCACTTTTGGATCTCGGTGCATCCATCAACTTAATTCCGACTTCTCTCTACGAGAAGTTTGGGTTAGGTGAACTTCGGCCAACTTCAGAAATGCTACAGTTAGCAGACCGTTCGATCACAAACCCGCGAGGCGTTATTGATGATGTTATAGTTAAGGTCAAGGATTTCTATTTTCCTGTAGATTTCCTTGTCCTTGACATGGATGTACCAGATAATCTAAGGAACACACCCATCATTCTGGGGCATCCGTTCCTGGCTACCGCAAAGCCAACATTAATTGTGAAAGCGATAGCATGGAAATCGCCTTTGGGGACCAACGAATGAAATTGGATATTTTTAAGGCGATAAAAAAATTTGAGGATTGTGGATTTATTGAGGAACTTGATGAGGATAATGTTAATATTGAAACTTGTTTGATAGTTTCTTCAATTGAAAGTTCCTCTTTGGTTGATGAATTTGACCTGCAACCCTCTGACCTGACATCTTCGGAAGAGGTTACTGATTTTGTTCACTCAAAACCTCTTCCTCTTGTTGAATCTTCAGCATCTACCCTACCATCAATCATTACCCCACCCCAGCTTGAATTGAAACCATTGCCCGAGAATTTAAAATATCAATTTTTAGGATCGCAGATTATGCTCCCTGTGATTACTAGTGCTAAATTGACAAAGGAGCAAGAGATTAAATTGATTAAGGTCCTAAAGGAACATAAGGAGGCAATTGGTTGGACCATTCATGACCTCAGGGGGATCGAGCCATCTTACTGTAATCATAGAATATTTTTGGAAGATGGATCCCGCCCTTCTCGCCAGATGCAGAGGAGATTGAATCCAAATATGCGAGAACTGGTCAAAAAGGAAATCATCAAGTGGCTCGATGCAGGAATTATTTGTCCAATCTTTGACAGTCCCTGGGTAAGTCCCGTTCAGATTGTTCCAAAGAAAGTCAGGATTACTGTTGTGACTAATGAGAGAGGCGAATCTGTCGCAACTCGTTTAGCTTCCTCTTGGAGAGTTTGTATTGATTACAAGAAGTTGAACACAGCCACTAAAAAGGATCATTTTCCCCTACCCTTCATTGATCAAATTTGGAAAAATTAGCCGGGCAAAAGTACTTCTATTTTCTTGATGGCTACTCGGAATACAACCAAGTTCCTATCCATCCCGAGAATCAGGAAAAAACTACTTTCACCTGTCCCTACGAAACCTTTGCTTTTAGTAGGATGCCTTTTGGGTTATGCAATGCACCTGCAACTTTTCAAAGGCGTATGCTAGCCATATTTTCCGACATGGTGGGAGAGTTTATGGAAGTCTTCATGAATGATTTCTCTATTTTCGGAGAATCATTTGACTCTTGTTTGGCTAATTTAGAAATGATTCTTAAGCGATGAATCAAGACACGACTGGTCCTTAGCTGGGAAAAGATTCATTTCATGAACCAAGAGGGCAGCATTTTGGGTCATGTAATATCTAAATAGGGAATTGAAGTCGACAAAGCTAAGGTAGATGCTATCGCTAAACTTCCTCCTCCCACATCTGTTAAACAAATCAGATCATTTCTTGGCCATGTGGGATTTTATCAAAGATTCATCAAGGATTTCTCGAAGATTGCTCGTCCTATGAGCAATCTTCTTACCAAAGAAACGCTGTTTGTTTTTGACGAATCATGCCGGAAGGCATTTGATTTTATGAAAATGGCAGTCACCTATGCTCCAATTTTGCAACCACCAATTTGGACAGCCCCATTTGAGATCATGACCGACGCTTCTGATTACGCGGTCGGGGCTGTCCTGGGTCAGAAAATTGACCGAAACCCTCTGTCATTTACTACGCTAGTAAAACTCTGGAGGAAGCCTAAAGGAATTACACTGTTACTGGAAAGGAATTACTAGCTGTAGTATTTGCGTTGGAAAAATTCAGGGCTTATCTCTTGGGGTCTCATGTTATTGTTTATACCGACCACTCGGCCTTGAGACATCTCTTGGCTAAAAGGGATGCTAACCCCGACTTATTCGTTAGATTCCTCTTCTTCAAGAATTTGATATTGAAATCAAGGATAAAGCCGGGGTGTAAAATGTGGTAGCGGATCATTTGTCAAGACTCCTAGGTGATTCTTCTTGTCCGGACATTCGGATTGCTGACACTTTTCCGGACGAAACCATTCTTACAATTTTTGGTGTCCACTTCCCATGGTTTGCTGACATTGTTAACTATTTGGCCGTTGGTCAAATCCCCCAGGATTGGACCAAGCAACAACGAGCTAGACTCAAATCTGAGGCCAAATACTACTTTTGGGAGGACCCAAAACTGTATCGCATCGACTCTGATCAGATTATTCGCCGATGCATACCAGAGAATGAATTCAATAGTATACTTGAGTTCTGCCAAGCATCTGGGTGTGGTGAACATTTCTCTGGGAGAAAGACGGCTGCAAAAATCTTGCAATCTGGCTTCTATTGGCCGTCTTTATTCATGGATACCCAGGACTTCTCAAGGTCATGTTCTCGATGTCAGTCACTCGGGAACATAACTAAGAGAGACATGATGCCCCTAAACCCTATTCTTCCTGTAGAAATTTTTGTTGTTTGGGGCATCGATTTCATGGGACCCTTTATCCCTTCATTTGGACATTTGTACATTCTTGTTGCTGTTGATTATGTGTACAAATGGATTGAGCCAATTCCCACCCGAACCAATGACCACAAGGTGGTCATCAATTTTGTCAAGATAAATATCTTCAGTAGGTTCAGGATTCCGAGGGCTATCATCAGTGATGGTGGCACTCATTTTACTAATGCCCAATTCCAAAATTTATTGGCGAAATACAGGTTAACCATCGAATTTCCACGCCTTACCATCCCCAAACGAATGGACAAGCTGAGATCTCCAATCGAGAGATCAAGAACATTCTGCAAAAAACGGTTAGGCCTGATCTCAAGGATTGGACTCAAAAGCTTGAGGACACTCTTTGGGCCTACCGTACAGCATATAAAATGCCCATCAGCATGTCTCTATTCCGTTTGGTGTATGGAAAGGCGTGCCATCTACCCGTAGAGATTGAACACAGGGCATTCTGGGCAATCAAACAATGCAATTTAGATCTGAATCTAGCTGGAAAGGCCAGGAAACTCCAACTATCTGGGTTGGAGGAGCTTAGAAATGATGTTTATGAGAATACCAAGATCTACAAGGCTCAGACCAAAGCTCTACATGATCAATTGATTTCCCACAAGAGCTTTGAGCCAAACCAGAAGGTCTGGTTATTTGATTCTAAACTTAAGCTCTTTGCTGGTAAACTTAGATCTAAATGGAATGGCCCATTCATAATTGATCAGATTTTTCCTAATGGTGCCGTTCAGATTTTTGACCGAAAGACGGGTAACACCTTTAAAGTCAACGGTCAACGTTTGAAGCCTGTTGTTGACCACAATCTTCCAGAACCCGTCTCAGACTCTGTTGCTCTAGCCATTCTGTGACTTCTTTGGATGGACTTCGCCTAGCTGACGGCATTAAACTCAGCAGTTGTACATATGACACAAGGCTGAAACGAGCTTCATATCTAGGTGACATCTTTCATATTCTACCCTTTCTTTCATGTCGCTTTTTCAATGAGGACATTGCATCAGCTAGGCATGGGGGGGTGGATTCATTCTTTAATTATTTGGTCAGCCTTGTGAAATCCATATAAATTGTCCCTCTTCTTATTTGAAAAAAAGAAAAAATTAGGAAGGATTAGTTGGACATTAGGACTTTTCAATCCTAAGAAATTTTACATTAGGATCTGAACACAAAGACCCCTCAGGTCTTGGACTTAATTAGCCTGTGTATCCACTAAAATGTGGATTTGTCTTTGAGTCCTCGCCATCTTAATTCTATTGGAATAAATAAGTTTGGGTGATAAGTACACAACTTATCAACCTGCCCTCAGATTTGAGGGATTTTTGAGTTTTAAGCATCTGCACTCTTTCTTTGCACTGACTCGTTGTTCGGCGATTCTAACGGAAATTAGGTAGCTAATGAACCTTTTAGGCTGATATGGCTAGCAAGTTATCGTGGGTAACAGCCCATAGGTAGGTTGTCCAGAGCCCAGTCACTGGACCTTTCTCTGTTTGTTGCCTTTAGGTAAATCTTAGACCACGGAAGCCACCTATTTTTTTTTTTTTTAAAGAAGGGAGAAAAGAACAAAAAGAAATAAGCCACACTTCGCTGCACGAGTATGGCTGGCAAGTTGTGGTGGTAACAGCTCATTGACCGGTTGTCCAGAACCCAGCTCAGAAAATGTACTAAAAATTCCCAAAACACTTAGGAAGAAGCGGAGAAGTAGAATAAACTGGGGAGATATACACTGGATTCACCCTTGTGTTGACCCCGTAAAAAAAAGAAAATAAAAAATAAAAGTAGGGAGAAAGCTACCGGTTGTAAAGATACACCTTTAGGCAGAATTCTTGTTAGGTCACCTAGAGGCGTAGAAATCCGAAGTCCGTTCTAACTGCCAGTCAACGAGTCTATCACAATCACAATAAGATGCTTAAAGCTTAGGGTTCTCATCAAATTTTGGGTGAGTTGAATTACCGTAGAAAGCCACTCTTAAACTTGAAAATTTGAAAACCCAAAAAAATTAGAAAAGACAAAAAGAGAAAAAGAAAATTTTCTTTTAATAAGGTGAGGGCTTGAGGCGGTCTGCATGTTGGCTGATACCCGGGCACAGTTGTGTTTTTGAAAGTCCAGTTCCTAAGTAGACAATTTCTTAATGATTGAAAAATAACTCAAGTCTGAATAATCCAACCTAATTCTTTTATAAATAGAATATAGTTTTCGCTAGGGGCTAGCAGAAGATAGGCATGGGGGTATGATGTAAACACATTTACACTACTTAAGATGTCTATTTATGCATGTTCCTAAGCATAGGATTGCATTTCATGATAGAAATATTGCATTACATGCATCATCTTGCATTTAGAGTAGTTTGAATAAAATAGAGGTTAATTATCTCCTTTTATGTCCTTGGATAGGCCAAACATTTTATCGGGGCCTCGGATCAAAGATCCAACCATATGGATGTGATTAGGGCGACGATTGGAGTTCAACGACTCCAAGATTGCCCTAATTAGGCATCCATAGCATCAGATAGTGACCCGGGAACCCTAGAAGATCAAGGGCCAGGATGGTATAAATCTGCACTTCAAATGATAAATCCAACCGCATGGATGAATTCAGATCGGCGATCGCAGCCCAACGACACAAAAATTGAGTCAAGCCGACATCCGTGGCACCATCTACAACTTCCAGAAGATGGACGGCCAAGATAGCGCCATGTGGCACCATCTCATCCGGCCAAACGGCCGCTTGCATATTGTGAAGGCCCCGCACTCGATCGCTCTCCGCCGTTGGATCTTAATCCAACGGCTGTGGTCGCTCGTGCTTAAAAGCGTCCGCTCGACCATCCGCACCCCATAGCGTAGTGGTCGAGCACGCTTTCGCGAGTGGCAGGCGCAGGATCGAGCCGTGGCGAGGGGCTGGAAGGCGCGGGCGATTGGGCGTGGGTGGAGCATCAGATGGAAATCGGACGGCCGCACGCGCCCGATAGCGTCCACGCGCAATTGAATGCGCGGGAGGACGTGCGATCGTACGCGGGCACGCAACGCAGCGGGTGGAGACGCATCTTAAGCTGTCCGATCTCGCGATCAGACGGCTGAAAATCGACGAACGTGTGCAAGCCGTTTGAGTGCGTAAGCAGGCGAGGAGGCGCGCGCGAGCCGCCCACGACGCCCACATTGAGAGCTTTAGTGACGGATTTATCCGTCACTAAAGACCCCTCTTATTATTTTGAAGTTGTAATGTCCATTTTGCCCCCACTCCTTGCAACTATAAAATGAGACCCCCTCCATATGAAATTTTCATCCCTTCTTTCTCCTCTCTACCCCTCCAATGCTCAAGAGAAGCTTGTCCCACACCTGGGATTCTTCTAGCGAGATAAAGTCCAATTTTTGTTCCCCTTCGGAAGTGGATCCCGCGACGACGACGGCGTGCTGCTCCGTTCCCATTCTTCTACTTCGTCCTCCTTCGTCCTGCTTCATTCTCCTTCGTCCAGCCGTCGTCCCGTCCGGCTCGTCCTCCATGCAATCGTCGAGGAGGATAACTTCTCTCTCCCATTCTTATTTACAGCTTTTCTAGTGTAGAATTTTCCTGCTTTATAGTGTAATTGATTTCCCGCTTTCTAGTGTAACTTTCATTTAGTTTGATTATATAAACAATTGAAATATTGAATACATGTTCTCTTTCTCTCTCTCTCTCTCTCTATCTTTCTCTCTCTCTTTCTTTTAGTCTCATAGCTCCATTGTAATTATATCGCCTTGCTTATCAAAAATCCTAAAAAAAATATAATTGCGAATATAGATCAACGTAGCCTCCCTGTGTTCGACCCAGAATTCTTTTTGGTATAAATTTTATTTGTTGAACAAGAATTCTTCGCTTTCGAACTACAACGACAGGTTTTCCAAAACCAAACACGTAAGCATAGCGATTCGTAAAATGATTCAACAATCACCTACCAAGCATGCACTACAAACACAATTCAAAATGACTTGTTCGATTTTTACAAATTTAGGCTTTTGACTTTAGTTCAAATTGTTGGTGACAAAGCAAGTTGCCCAATCATTTACGCACCTATTATCGACCTTCGAAATGCCTAAAAAGGCCTAGTTGGAGCTTAGGTGTTCTTCCCTAAATCTCAAATGGTAGAGAAACTCCAAAGATGGAAGATCGAGGGATGCAAGTAGGCCTAAGCCTTCCTTTGAAGCTATGCTTTCGTGGTGCTTCTTAACTACCCCCAAAAAATCCGTGACAGGGTATCCCCCTCTTTGGATTTACAAAACCTTTCATCTCAAGTTTCGAACACTTCCGATACAGGGAAAATCGCTTAACAAAATAATTAGAATTAAAAATTAAACCACTCACAGAAGAGTGGGATGTGTCCATAGGGAGGCAATGATGCAGTAAATTCACGAATGCGAAATCCATGGTCAACTCTGACATGAAATGAGACGAAAAGATGACACACAATAACTCGAGAATGTAAGGTATATGTGTAATTTTTCCTCAATGAAATATTCAATAAATATGTGATCAATCTATGTAATTTCCAATTGCACATATATTAGCGAGAAATTGTGTTCATCTTAATCCAAAACCAATGTCAAAAGATGTGAATAACAAAAGCCATGTAATTATGAGAAAGCATGAGCATGAAGTTGCAATTTCACTCAAGATGCTAAATATTAAAATAACAAATGAGAGTTTGGTAATGGAACTCAAATGTAAATATTAATTAACCCAAAAATAGAGGATTTGCTTCCTTTGTGAGTGCGTAAAGAGGAGGCCATGGTAGGCCGCAGGAAGCTCGAAGGAGGATAAGTGCAATGATAGCTTTCTGATGGTTGTGGTGGCACTTCGAATGGCCGTCGGTGGCCGTCGACTGGAGTGGAAGAATCTACCGACGGTGAGGCCCTCCAGTTGGCCATCAGGTGGTTGATTGGTGCGGTCGAAAGCGTGGTTGTGCTCGAGTAGTTGGGGCAAGTCCGATGGAGTTCCCAACATGAGGTTTTGTGGCCGAATTTGATAGCTGCATTTTTGGTGGCTTTGGGTAACTTCAGTTGGTAGAGAAGAAGAAGAAGAAGAAGAAGCTGGGTGTGCTCATGGGCTGGCGACATACGCTAGAGTAGAGCACACTCTACGTGCACTGCTGGTGGGCGAGGGCCACTTACTGCTGCTGGGCATGCAGCTGTGGCTGCAAGGAGCGCGTGGCGATTGCTACAGGTAGAGGTGCACAAGCAACAACAACGGGCACGAGATTGGTGCTAGAGGGCACGCGGTGGCGTGCGGTGCATGCTGCAGGGGTTGAGGCGCAGTGGATGCGGACGCATGCAGAGGGGCAGGTGGCTGCTGCATGGGTGTGGCAGGGGCACACATAGGTTGGTGGAGCGTGGGTACACTTGAGGTGCATGCTACAGGAGGTGCGTTGGTGAGGAGCTGGTGGGGCATGCAGCAGCTGGGAGCTGTGCGTGGAACGGAAGATGAGGTATGGTGATGCAGGGACTCTTGATTGGCAGTGTGGGCTGTCACACCACACGCCCATGGTGGTGGAGTCGCACTGCCGCAGTTGAGGTCGGTGGTGAGGAGCGGATGAGAAAAGAGGTTCTCTACACAGTGGGGAAAGGGGTGGTGGCCTCCTTTGAACGGCAGCCATTCTTCCTCCCTTGTAGTCGTCTGCATGGATTTGAATGGAGAGGTGGGAGTAGATCCACATTCTCCGCTCGTCCTTGAATGCATGTTTCAGTGCGGCAGCTGGTGGCGTTGGAACGGTGAATTCCTACAGAGAAAAGAAAACGAACAATAATAAAAAGATTGGTTAATTATGTTCAAATAGTCAAGAAAATGTTAATGCATATAATGTAACCTAAAGACTAATCCATGCTATTCTAATGCATGCTAAATAATTTATATATGTAATGGATACAAGCCAATATATATAAACTAACTTATTTATATCTTAATACATGCTATGTATACACTAATATCAATCTAATTCCTAGGCACTTAAGTAACTAAATAGCTCACAAATATGGGCTCATCAATAGCTTTTAGGGTTTAATCTTTAGGAATGTTCAATCAGGGTTCAGTAGAACACTCCAAGTTTTGAAAGCACTGGTGATGATATATTCCTTTAGAAA
Source organism: Thalassia testudinum (assembly GCA_037157565.1). NCBI lineage: Eukaryota > Viridiplantae > Streptophyta > Magnoliopsida > Alismatales > Hydrocharitaceae > Thalassia > Thalassia testudinum. The sequence continues at coordinate 18,102,609 of JAZHRO010000063.1, forward strand.
ACTAAAAAAATGTGGAGTGCCTGGTTTAGCCCTAAAAATCAACCTTAAGAGGCAAGCTACTTGATGGATCAGCTTTAAATTGAGTGGTGCGGCCAAAATAACATAATCAATTGACCTGTTGTACCGCTTAGTTAAGGCACACAAGAATGTTTAACCTATTTAGATTTCTACTCACTTATGTGTATTTAGTTGAAGTGTACCGGGTCCACAGGTCAGATCCCGGTTAAGTGGTGGAATCAAAGTGATTGTGCACCTTAGGATAAGAAGTTCTGAGTGTTAAGTGTGTAGCTTTCGGTTAAATCCCACAAGAGAAGAATATATATTTTTTATATTTTTTATATATGCGTGTGGGTAAGGTGAGTGTAGTGAAAATCAAACAACCAAAACCTACCCTAAAGTTTATGCAAGCACCTAAGTTGATTTAGGTTTGAGTTATTAGGTTATGGAATGAAAACTAGGGTGGCGGTGGTGGGGATAAACTTACAAAACCTTCACCTGCACTTTTCTTGGATCTAACCACTCTAGCCCACCTCAGATGAGTACCTACAATTGTAGTAAGATCAGATAAAAAGTGAGATAAAAGCTACGTAAGGCAAAAAAACACAGAAAAAAAAATAAAGAGCGTTGCCTCCATGGCAATGATGCCAAATTGATGGGGGCTCTTCGTGAATTTAAATTGGGGTTTGGAGGGCCCTTTGTTGTAGCTCGCAAAACGCATCCATCAAATAAAATTTATATCCGAAACTCATAAAGTGAGTCCTAGGTCAAACACGGGGAGGCGAACGTTTGATCTTATGAAAATCCACGCTTCGCTTTTATCTATTTTTGGTCATTTTTATCTTTTCTAATTTTTTTTGTATTTTTATCAAGCACGAGATCAAGTCGATGAATTCTACCAAATCTACTTGCAAAAGTATAAGATAGAGAGGGGGAAAGAAAAAGAGAAATAATCATCTATTCGTAAGGAAGTCTTTGTTACAACCACAAATGCTGAAAAATCTATACTACGAAAGCAAAAATGATAGAAGAGGTGAGATAAAACGCCCTCGACGGTCGCTCGGATGATGACTCACTCTGACGTCACCTGAAGGAAGGTGATGAGGAGCGGGAAGAATAAGGATGAAGCCGGAGGACGGAGGATGGGGTAGGATGGCATCACGGCGAGGATCTTCTTCCAGAAGGGAGGTGAGGAGACTGCCACGGGATGCTCCACAAATGTGGATGAGAGGTGGGAAAACTATTTTCTTTTCTACTCTAGAGGAGCATCCCGAGGTTGGGACAAACTCTCTCTGGAGTCTTGGTGGTGGTGAGAGGAAGAAAGGAAGAGATGAAAAATGGGAGGGGTAGGGATCCCTTAATAGTGGTGGAAAGAATCAAATTCATATACAGGACAATTAGTGACGGTCATAAACGTCGCTAAAGATCTAGCACACGCACCCCTGTTGCTGCACCGCTGCTGTCGCTACCTCCACGCACAGGCTGCGCTATTGCGTACGCCATGCGCTTGCATGTGCGTGCCTCTGTGCACTCAGGGATGCCCGCACTGCTGTGCATGTGCTTGCGCATGGGTGCCCTGGTGGTGAGAACCTCATCATGAGCCATAACAAGCTCATTTTGACCTAATACAAAGGATAAAAGCTCCTACATAACTCAAGGAAAGGCTTAACTCAGAGAACTCTTAGTTTAAGGAGAAAACAAGTCATAAGGGGTAAAAATGAAATTTTACCAGTATAATCTGCATACAGGGTAATACAGGGCCCAAACATAGGTCAAAGCAACTTAATAAGAATAAAAGTGGGATGAGATGATCTAGCAAGGGCTACAACAATTCGAAGGAACTAAATGATAATCTGTAACCCTAAAACAACCCACTTCAATTCACGAGGTTCGAGGCAAAGTAAAAATAGAATAAACCCCCTAAAATTCATAGAAAAATAATCTCTAGGGTTTAGAACCTTCAATTTGGCCTTCAGAACCCATTTTGACCTACATTGAGAACCATGCCCAATTAATAACTTAATTTGGGTTTTCGCATAAATTGATCGGTCAAACAAGGTTTAATATAGAAATGAAATTCACCATCATATTCCATAGGTCCTAATTAGTCATGTATAAAAACTTGAGCCTAAGAAGAAACCTCCTTGACCAACTTTACACTTTGGTCCTCATATATTTACTTTTTGGCCCTCAACAATTGAACCCTCACATTTTGGCCCCTAACTCTCCTTCGTTCTTTGCGTTCAGGTCCCCCCTGCAAAACCTGCCAGCACCATGCTCCGGCGACCTTGCGCGGAGCATCGCGCCGCGCAGGGTGAGGGGGAGAGCCTGGCAAGTAAACCGGGGGTGCCCTGCGTCGTCAGCCGTCGCAGGGACACCCCCTGGTCGCTGTAACCCACCATACCGGCCATGCGAACGCATGGACAGTATGGGTTTCCATCTCCGGCGTCCTTTGGCGAGGGAGACACGTCGTCTCCCTCCACCTTCCTCCCTGATTCGGTCCCTATAAATACCCCCGTCGCTCCACCGTTCTTCCGAGCTCGGATCTGACGGAGAAAACCCCCAACTTTCCTCTCCTCTCACTTCGGCAGACGCCCACCAGCTCCGGCGGTTCTTCCTCCTCCTCCACTTCGCTCTGCCGCAATACCAGCAGCAGAGACTTCCTCCCCTGCTCTTCCCGCGCCACGCCGTACCCAGCTGGCGCCTCTCCAGCCCTCTCCTCGCCGCCGCCCCTTCCCCTGGGCATCTTCTTCTCCGGCGACAGTCGATACGACTGTCGCCCTGCTGCTCCCCCTTCGTCCCTGCAAGTAAGTTAGAACTACTTCCCTTCCTCTCCTCTTTCTTTCCCCGGTTTCAATTTGTTCAATTAAGCCCTCGACCGACCCTGACCATCGTCACCCCCTTCGTCTCCGGCCACCCTCCGGCGAGATGCTCCCATCGCTCCACAGCCTCACATGCCTCGCCGACCCTCACCGAACCTCCGCCTCATCACACTGAGCATCTTCCACCCCTCCACTGCCACTCCACACCTCCGTAACGCTCCTCCAAACAAACCCATTTCTCCGGTTGCAGTCCAACCTAGGGCTGCCGCCAGACACCACCTTGCGGCTTGCCGCACAGCTCCACACCTTCGCCGTGCCACGGCGAAGGTTCCCCAGTAGTTTGATCAGGCCGAGAGGCCATATTCGTGTCTGACAGGTTCTGAGGCTCGACCGCCATTAACGCCACATTGAAGCAGCTTCTCCCGCGCTCCAGGCTTGAGGAGTCCAGGTCTCCAGCTGCTGCGGATTATGGAGACTCCTGCGAAGACAGCCAGCCAGCAACCGACGCAAATCGAAGCTGCAGCTGCAGAAGCAAGGCCGCGGTCTTCCAGCAGGCGCACGCGAGGAGAGGCCTCCGTTTAGTCCCACATCGGTAAGCCTCACAACTCTTTCACCGTTTAAATTGTTTTTGTGAATAAGCCTTACTGCCTCAGCACACTGGGTGAGGTCCCCTTCACCCACCCGGTTACCTGGTCTCGTCCGCGCTCACGCCCCGCGGACCTGATCCGACCCGACTTAGACTGACCTGCACTCCTCGCCCACCACACACGCCGGTGGGCCTGGACCCGGTCGCGACCCGTACCCGACTACCCGGCAGCTCTGGGAGAGCTATCCTATGAGCGGTTTCTGAGAGAGAGAGACGCGGGGAGGGGGGGGGGTAGAGTAGGTTTTGTCCTTTGACGTAAACTCTGAAGTGTGCAGGCACAGGTGAAGAAGAATGACCGCGGATGAAGAAGGAAGCTGAGGGAGACACTGTAGCAACAAGCAGTTTAAGTCGTCTGATTGGAAAATCAGACGACGTCCTGACAGGAAAAAGAAAAGAAGAAAGAAGGAGATCTGAAGAACAACAGAAGAAGGCGAGGCAGAAGAGAACACAAAAGAACAAGGGAAGAACTGGAAGAAGAAGAGCACGAGAAGAAGATCTGAAGAAAGGAAAAGAAGAAAGAAAGGAAAAGAAGAAGAACATCACAACTGCAGATAAAGAAGAAGAAGATAACAGAAGATCTGAGACGAGGAGAAGCAAAGAGAAAAGAAGAAAAGACAACAAATTCTTTCTCCCTCTTTCTTTATTTTTGTAAAAGAAACTTGTACCCCTAGAATACAACTTTCTCCCTGAGTTCGACCTCGGGAACTCTTTTATTTTCTGAGTAAAAAAATTTTATATTTGAAATGATGGCAATAACTGGCTATACTACAACGCTATAACAATAAAACCCGGTTATCTCTCGAGCACAACGTTTCATTTTGGCGCCGTTGCCGGGGAGCAACGGCTATTCTAGAGGTAAACATTCCTATTTCTTTTTAATTTCTGATAATCTCCTCTCTTTTGTGCAGAAAACTACAGGAAATCAAGAAGACAAGCAACCGCACGACAACCACTCCGAGGACAGGTAAATTCTTCCTCTCGCTATTAACCCCTAAATTCTAAAGAGGAAGAAAAGAAAAAAACAAGCAATATAAGGCTAACCTGTCTTCCATACTTAGTAACCATAAAGAGTTGCATGTTTTCAACTCATTAGTCCTGCACACTATTAAGGGTATTTAAGGGCTAACACATTCTTGCTTGAGTCCTAATTACCCAACAAAAAACTAACTGGACCAAGTAGAGCCAACATAAGATTCAACATTAGGGTTTTAGAGACACACTACTTAAATCAAGAATGGAGAAAATCCAAAAGAAGTGTGCCTAAACCATTGATTGAAAATACCTATTCAAAAGAAAACCTAAAACAATTGGCTCTCTAAACACTTGAACCCTAAAAGACAAGACCTAAAAGCTCTCAAAGAAAACAAGAGGTAAAGTTGACCCCTTGGGTCAACCAACCTTAAATTAGGTCACTCTTTGCACTTAAAAGACTAAAGTTCAAGTGAAACCTTAAGCACCCTGATCTTAAAATTGGTAGACTTAAGAGGTCAAGATCCCCATTCTGGTCTACCTGGAACCGCAGTGACAAGAGAGGTCGGGTGGGGGAAACCCTGTAACCCGTGGGGACGCTCTACCGTGTAGGGGTCTTCGCGGGACTCTCCCTCTCTGGCTGCCCAGGTAATTCTCAGGTGGACGATCTTTCTGATCAAGGGGTCCATCTGCCCCGAACCTCTATAGTCACCCAACATTTTTTGGGTGTCTTGATTGGGTCCAGCACCTGCTTATCTCATCTAGCCCTTCAGTACTTTGCAGGAGGTCCTTGAAACTTCCTATAGAAATTCATTCTCCCCGAGGCTAAGCCTCGGCTCCCTTGTTCTTGCAGAAATCATTCACATAGCCCCTCTTTCCTCTGATTCTGAACAAAGTCCCCTTCTTCCATTAATTCAAACTTCTGATTCTATCTTGATTCCACCACCTGATTCGAAGATGTAGCCTAATTACCTAACAAGACTACAATGTAAAAAACCTGAATATCTGAGATACATGAAAGATAAGATGATTGAGGATGCCCTTGAAATCTATGAAATCAAATATAAACCCTCAACACCAATAGGAAACATTCAGGTTGATGTTCCAACAACCACAGCTTTCATCATAAACCGTGCCCAAATTCTATTGACTGAAATTTCAAAAGGATCGACCCGAGATATGCTCATGACAGGATACATTGAGATGGAAAAATTACACCAATTTGAATACCTTCAATGCTTGACAAATCCTGTACTTTGGGAACAACACCAAGATGCCCTTATGAAACGGGTAGAAATGATGAAATCAGTAGAACAAATTATCAACCAGAAATACCCGTATACACCAGAAATAGAGGATGAACCATCTTGGAACAGTATCCCAGATCTCGGGATTGAGGCACAAAGTGGTTGTGAAATCCCAACCCAGATAGAAGACAATGTTGAATTAGGTTGGGATATTGCAGGAGAACACAATGGTAAGCCAAACTTAGACCATGAATTGCCAAGCCTAGAATTCCAAAACTCCTGCAATAATGAGATCACTACTGAACCTTTTGAGGGTATAAATTCCGCCCCTTATTTTGATAAGGTAGCCCTCGAAGGTTATTCGGACTTAGGTTCTAATAATTCTACCCACATCCTAAGCCTAGAACTTAGATCCAAAACTTATTGGGAAGATTATGAGGCCCCTTTTGAGAAAGATCAAATTTTTGCAGAATATGATTCCGGGCCTCTATTCGATGAATATCCCTCTCCAACATCTTCAGAAAATCTGATTGATTTTCCATAAAACATGCTAATTTATGATACAGAAACTGAGGAGTTGGACGAGTTGGATTTTAATTTGGTCTATCCTACCAGCTTGGAGCTTGAGCCTAGACAGAATACCTTTTCGAGCCCAGAACTGACATATAGGCTAGACCCCAATCATGCTGCTGATTCCACATCTGATGATTTTTGCTGTGGTGGAATTCATGATCATGAATCTCATTTTCGCCAACTCTCCGACAATTTCAAATCTGACTATAATTGTGGAGAGATTCCCCTTCCTGAACACGCCAGGCCTATCTACGACCTCAGTTCTCATGACTCTGACTCCGACTCTGAGGTCTTGATTCCCGAGATCACTGATAACACAGAATCATTCCTTTTCGATCCTCAGGAACAAAAAATAGAAAATGCCAAGAGTGATTGTAACCCAGAATCCAAATTTTTTCTCGAATCCGGTTCCTTTCATCCTACAGACACTCTTCCGGCATTTGATAGTTACCCAGAGGACTCTCTACAGAAAACCACCTATCATTTGTTTCTAGAAGAGCCCTCCTACACAATGGCCACCTCGTCCGCACACACAGAACAGATGAAAACCTCTCCCAAACCCTGACCCGCAACCGGACTCAATTTCTATTCAGATTCACCTCTCACCGAGCCGATTGCATTTCCACATCGGGTTTCGAACATTGATCAGACTACATACCATACTCTATCATTCTCTGATCACCCCCGTAGGGTTTCCGCGTCATTCATTGATTATTCTACGGGTCCCTACTCTTACCAGGCTAATTCGACTCAGCCAAACCCTGCGTTTACACTTCCACATCCATCTGAGCTTCATAGTTTATGGTGGGTTCCACCCTTTTTATCCACATCTATCAACCCACCAGATTGATTGGGTTTGGGCTGCATCATCAGCCTGTTGATCTGACCAAGCACCTGGTTGGACCAACCAGGCTCTTAATCAAGGTGCTTGTCTTACAAAACTTCGCTGATTAGACCATCCCCTCTCCATCGCATTTCCAGCTTGGCTGAAGGCATCAAATTTAGCGCTCAACGGGAGGCAGCCTGTCATTCTCTTTGAAAACCTGAAACTTGTTCTGACAGCTTTTTGCACTTGAAGTTCACACTTTAAGACAGCCGACTCCACCTCAGGTGCTTGCATCTGAGATTAGAAATCATCCGCAACAGTCACCCCGACCCATTCACTCATCAAAACAGCTATCCTAATGTATGAACTTAGTTGAATAAAAACCCCTAGGTTACAATGAGGACATTGCAAATCTTAGGCATGGGGGGGTAGGAAAGTGCAAAAACTTGTAAGAAAAGGTTTCAAACAAAAAATTCACATATGCCAAAAATACCATAAAAATTAAAAAATTTTTTCGAAAAAGAATAAGAGGAAAAGAGGAGAAGGAAATTTTCTGAAGGAGAAGGAGAAGAGAAACAAAATGAAAAAGGAGCACAAAATTATAAAAAAAGGTGATAGTCATTAGTAAGGAACTAAGGAATTAACCTAAGTTCTAGACCTCATTCAAGAAAATAACTGAAAAGTGCACAATGAGATTAGTAAGAATGCAAACCTTAGGCATTCTTGAATAGACTCTTAGTACCCATTAAGATCTGGACACTCCTCAAGAGGTTGAGGAAAATGAAAAGCTGAAGTATTAGGTCTAAGGCTTAGGGAGTATTTGGCCTCGTTAACTAATTTTTGGTTTACGGGACTCAGTAACCTAAGCACCCTAACCTCACACACAGCCTGGTTCAGTAAGCGTAAAATTCAGAATCACGCAGAAGCGTCGCAAAATTCTGAAAAAAACATCTAGAATAGGAGCGGCCGATAAACACAAGTTGATTTGGACGAGTTCCCAGCGCGGAGAGGCGGGAAATCCGCTCGAAGATGCGTAACAAAATATCATCTCCTCGGTGCTTGTCTCTTAGGATATTTACATATCCTACTGGGGGCATGTAAGCACTCTGCTGGTTCAGATTCCATGGATGGCATTATCTCGAAGTGTCAATTGCCAGGGTCTGGATTCGGCCACGGAACACCATGGATGGGATTATCTCGAAATCTCAATAGCCAGGGTTCTGGGGGTTGCCATGGGCGATGCTATCTCGCCAGGAACCCTTGAGGATTGATGATGGGAGCAAGGAATCTGATACAGACCGTGTTGAAAAGCAATCCTAGGCTAGAACTAAAAAGAAAAAGAGAGAGAAAACTCTCCAAATAGAAAAACTTTCTATCTCTCTCTTACAAAACGCACTGTGAACTGAGCCAGGGCTAAAATCATTTCAAGCACGAGTGCTTTAACCACAAAGTCCAATAAACCTTAGGTTAGTTCTTGTGGACCTTAAAAACCTTTGCTAAAGACTGAGGCTAAGGCTAGACAGATTTGGATCTTGATTGGTACTAGAGTACCTTTTAGGCCTACGGTCAGCATTCTAACCTAATCTATGCTCAAATAAAAAAGCACTTATCTAAAACTATTAAAAACTTCATGGTCTAGAACAAGGGTTGAAACCTTAAGTATTTGCTAAGGAACTAGCAAAAGCTAGGCATGGGGGTATGATGAGAACCTCATCATGAGCCATAACTAGCTCATTTTGACCTAATACAAAGGATAAAAGCTCCTACATAACTCAAGGAAAGGCTTAACTCAGAGAATTCTGAGTTTAAGGAGAAAATAAGTCATAAGGGGTAAAAATGTAATTTTACCAGTATAATCTGCATACAGGGTAATTCAGGGCCCAAACATAGGTCAAAGCAACTTAATAAGAATAAAAGTGGGATGAGATGATCTAGCAAGGGCTACAACAATTCCAAGGAACTAAATGATAATCTGTAACCCTAAAACAACCCACTTCAATTCACGAGGTTTGAGGCAAAGTACAAATAGAATAAACCCTCTAAAATTCATAGAAAAATAATCTCTAGGGTTTAGAACCTTCAATTTGGCCTTCAGAACCCATTTTGACCTACATTGAGAACCATGCCCAATTAATAACTTAATTTGGGTTTTCTCATAAATTGACCAGTCAAACAAGGTTTAATATAGAAATGAAATTCACCATCAGATTCCTTAGGTCCTAATTAGTCATGTATAAAAACTTGAGCCTAAGAAGAAACCTCCTTGACCAACTTTACACTTTGGTCCTCATATATTTACTTTTTGGCCCTCAACATTTGAACCCTCGCATTTTGGCCCATAACTCTCCTTCGTTCTTTGCGTTCAGGTCCCCCCTGCAAAACCTGCCAGCACCATGCTACGGCGACCTTGCGCGGAGCATGGCGCCGCGCAGGGTGAGGGGGAGAGCCTGGCAAGTAAACCGGGGGTGCCCTGCGTCGTCAGTCGTCGCAGGGACACCCCCTGGTCGCTGTAACCCACCATACCAGCCGTGCGAACGCACGGACGGTATGGGTTTCCATCTCCGGCGTCCTCCGGCGAGGGAGACACGTCGTCTCCCTCCGCCTTCCTCCTTGATTCGATCCCTATAAATACCCCCGTCGCTCCACCGTTCTTCCGAGCTCGGATCTGACGGAGAAAACCCCCAACTTTCCTCTCCTCTCACTCCGGCAGACGCCCACCAGCTCCGGCGGTTCTTCCTCCTCCTCCCCTTCGCTCTGCCGCAATACCAGCAGCAGAGACTTCCTCCCCTGCTCTTCCCGTGCCACGCCGTACCCAGCTGGCTCCTCTCCAGCCCTCTCCTCGCCGCCGCCCCTTCCCCTGGGCATCTTCTTCTCTGGTGACAGTCGATACGACTGTCGCCCTGCTGCTCCCCCTTCGTCCCTGCAAGTAAGTTAGAACTACTTCCCTTCCTCTCCTCTTTCTTTCCCCGGTTTCAATTTGTTCAATTAAGCCCTCGACCGACCCTGACCATCGTCACCCGCTTCGTCTCCGGCCACCCTCCGGCGAGATGCTCCCATCGCTCCACAGCCTCACACGCCTCGCTGACCCTCACCGAACCTCCGCCTCATCACACTGAGCAGCCCCCACCCCTCCACTGCCACTCCACACCTCCGTAACGCTCCCCCAAACAAACCCATTTCTCCGGTTGCAGTCCAACCTAGGGCTGCCGCCAGACACCACCTTGCGGCTTGCCGCACAGCTCCACACCTTCACCGTGCCACGGCGAAGGTTCCCCAGTGGTTTGATCAGGCCGAGAGGCCATATTCATGTTCGACAGGTTCTGAGGCTCGACCGCCATTAATGCCACATTGAAGCAGCTTCTCCCGCGCTCCAGGCTTGTGGACTCCAGGTCTCCAGCTGCTGCGGATTACGGAGACTCCTGCGAAGGCAGCCAGCCAGCAACCGACGCAAATCGAAGCTGCAGCTGCAGAAGCAAGGCCGCGGTCTTCCAGCAGGCACACGCGAGGAGAGGCCTCCGTTTAGTCCCACATCGGTAAGCCTCACAACTCTTTCACCGTTTAAATTGTTTTTGTGAATAAGCCTTACTGCCTCAACACATGGGGTGAGGTCCCCTTCACCCGCCTGGTTACCCGGTCTCGTCCGCGCTCACGCCCCGCGGACTTGACCGACCCGACTTAGACTGACCTGCACTCCTCACCCACCACGCACGCCGGTGGGCCTGGACCCAGGCGCGACCCGTACCCGACTACCCGGCAGCTCTGGGAGAGCTATCCTATGAGCAGTTTCTAAGAGAGAGAGACGCGGGGGGGGGTAGAGTAGGTTTTGTCCTCTGACGTAAACTCTGAAGTGTGCAGGCACAGGTGAAGAAGAATGACCGCGGAAGAAGAAGGAAGCTGAGGGAGACACTGCAGCAACAAGCAGTTTAAGTCGTCTGATTGGAAAATCAGACGACGTCCTGACAGGAAAAAGAAAAGAAGAAAGAAGGAGATCTAAAGAACAACAGAAGAAGGCGAGGCAGAAGAGATCACAAAAGAACAAGGGAAGAACTGAAAGAAGAAGAACACGAGAAGAAGATCTGAAGAAAGGAAAAGAAGAAAGAAAGGAAAAGAAGAAGAACATCACCACTGTAGATAAAGAAGAAGAAGATAACAGAAGATCTGAGACGAGGAGAAGCAAAGAGAAAAGAAGAAAAGACAACAAATTCTTTCTCCCACTTTCTTTATTTTTGTAAAAGAAACTTGTACCCCTAGAATACAACATTGCTCCCTGAGTTCGACCTCGGGAACTCTTTTATTTTCCGAGTAAAAAAATTTTATATTTGAAATGATGGCAATAACTGGCTATACTACAATGCTATAACAATAAAACCCAGTTATCTCTCGAGCACAACGTTTCATTTTGTCTCCCTCAGCTTCCTTCTTCTTCCGCGGTCATTCTTCTTCACCTGTGCTTGCACACTTCAGAGTTTACGTCAGAGAACAAAACCTACTCTACCCCCCCCCCCGCGTCTCTCTCTCTCAGAAACCGCTCATAGGATAGGGTTTAGGGTTTACACTGTAGCAACAAGCAGTTTAAGTCGTCTGATTGGAAAATAAGACGACATCCTGACAGGAAAAAGAAAAGAAGAAAGAAGGAGATCTGAAGAACAACAGAAGAAGGCGAGGCAGAAGAGAACACAAAAGAACAAGGGAAGAACTGAAAGAAGAAGAGCACGAGAAGAAGATCTGAAGAAAGGAAAAGAAGAAAGAAAGGAAGAAGAAGAAGAACAGGACCGCTCTGCAGAAGAAAAAGGAGGAGCAGGAGACCTGGAGTCCTCAAGCCTGGAGTGCGGGAGAAGCTGCTTCAATGTGGCGTTAATGGCGGTCGAGCCTCAGAACCTGTCCGACACGAATATGGCCTCTCGGCCTGATCAAACTACTAGGGAACCTTCGCTGTGGCACGGCGAAGGTGTGGAGCTGTGCGGCAAGCCGCAAGGTGGTGTCTGGCGGCAGCCCTAGCTTGGACTGCAACCGGAGAAATGGGTTTGTTTGGGGGAGCGTTACGGAGGTGTGGAGTGACAGTGGAGGGGTGGGGGGTGCTCAGTGTGATGAGGCGGAGGTTCGGTGAGGGTCGGCGAGGCGTGTGAGGCTGTGGAGCGATGGGAGCATCTCGCCGGAGGGTGGCCGGAGACGAAGGGGGTGACGATGGTCAGGGTCGGTCGAGGGCTTAATTGAACAAATTGAAACCGGGGAAAGAAAGAGGAGAGGAAGGGAAGTAGTTCTAACTTACTTGCAGGGACGAAGGGGGAGCAGCAGGGCGACAGTTGTATCGACTGTCGCCGGAGAAGAAGATGCCCAGGGGAAGGGGTGGCGGCGAGGAGAGGGCTGGAGAGGCGCCAGCTGGGTACGGCGTGGCGCGGGAAGAGCAGGGGAGGAAGTCTCTGCTGCTGGTATTGCGGCAGAGCGAAGAGGAGGAGGAGGAAGAACCGCCGGAGCTGGTGGGCGTCTGCCGGAGTGAGAAGAGAGGAAAGTTGGGGGTTTTCTCCGTCAGATCAGAGCTCGGAAGAACGGTGTTCTTCCGTGGTCCTTCTTCTTCACCTGTGCCTGCACACTTCAGAGTTTACGTCAGAGGACAAAACCTACTCTACCCTCCCCCCCCGCGTCTCTCTCTCTCAGAAACCGCTCATAGGATAGCTCTCCCAGAGCTGCCGGGTAGTCGGGTACGGGTCGCGCCCGGGTCCAGGCCCACCGGCGTGCGTGGTGGGCGTGGAGTGCAGGTCAGTCTAAGTCGGGTCGGGTCAGGTCCGCGGGGCGTGAGCGCGGACGAGACCGGGTAACCGGGCGGGTGAAGGGGACCTCACCCCGTGTGCTGAGGCAGTAAGGCTTATTCACAGAAACAATTTAAACGGTGAAAGAGTTGTGAGGCTTACCGATGTGGGACTAAACGGAGTGCTGTGCCTGCACACTTCAGATTTTACGTCAGAGGACAAAACCTACTCTACCCTCCCCCCCGCGTCTCTCTCTCTCAGAAACCGCTCATAGGATAGCTCTCCCAGAGCTGCCGGTTAGTCGGGTACGGGTCGCGCCCGGGTCCAGGCCCACCGGCGTGCGTGGTGGGCGAGGAGTGCAGGTCAGTCTAAGTCGGGTCGGGTCAGGTCCGCGGGGCGTGAGCGCGGACGAGACCGGGTAACCGGGCGGGTGAAGGGGACCTCACCCCGTGTGCTGAGGCAGTAAGGCTTATTCACAAAAATAATTTAAACGGTGAAAGAGTTGTGAGGCTTACCGATGTGGGACTAAACAGAGGCCTCTCCTCGCGTGTGCCTGCTAGAAGACTGCGGCCTTGCTTCTGCAGCTGCAGCTTCGATTTGCGTCGGTTGCTTGCTGGCTGCCTTCACAGGAGTCTCCGTAATCCGCAGCAGCTGGAGACCTGGAGTCCTCAATCCTGGAGCGCGGGAGAAGCTGCTTCAATGTGGCGTTAATGGCGGTCGAGCCTCAGAACCTGTCGGACACGAATATGGCCTCTCGGCCTGATCAAACTACTGGGGAACCTTCGTCGTGGCACGGCGAAGGTGTGGAGCTGTGCGGCAAGCCGCAAGGTGGTGTCTGGCGGCAGCCCTAGGTTGGACTGCAACCCTGGGTTACGCTACGTGGTGCAATCTGGGCTGTTCAACTTTTTTATGTTGTAGGGGCTGCTACAGAGGTCGAATTGAGTCAATTTTTGCGTCTTTGGGCTGCAATCGTCGACACGACTACCCCCAACATCCACGCATTTGGATTTGTCATTTGAAGCTCTGAATTACATCACCTAGTCCCTTGGCTATTAATCTTCCTCAGACTGCATATGGTGCTATGGGACTCCGATCAAGGCAATTTCGGAGGTGTTGGACTTCAATCTTCATCTTGATCAGATTCGTATGGTTAGATCTTTAATTCAAGGCTCCAAAATAAATCTCCTTCTCTCCTGACTACAAAAAGGACCTAATTAGCCTTTAAATACAACTACTCTAAATGTAGAATGATGCATGCTATGCAATATTTATTACATGAAATGCAAATCTAAGCCTAGGAACATGCGTGACTAGGCATTTTAACCAAAATAAATGCATCTATATCATAGCAGCATGACCGCCTCCCTTAGTCTGTCCATACTGGTAATTGGGCTGAAGGTATCACCTCCCTCGGTAGCTCTTGGAGTGATCGGGTTGGTAATTCCTCTTCTAACCTCCTCTAGCTCGCCTGACACTATGGTGACTCCCTTGTCCCACAGAGGACTTCCCCTTCACCCCGTCAGAAGAGACAAGAGGGGCTGGTGTAGGTGGCGGGAGTTGAAACTCCTCCTGCACAATCTCTCCAATCAACTGGATGAGGTTTGGGGTCTGGACACCCTAAAGGAGGGGTGAGGCATCACTGGTCTCAGGTCTAACATGACTGCCCCCACACCCACGCCCGCGACCTACCCTACGAGCTCCTCGATGAGGCATCTCTTATAAGGAGATGGAAGAAAAGGATAGGGATTGTCAATGATACCAAATTACATAATGAATTAATAAATGGAAGCGAAGATCAAGATAACATGTTTTGATGACTATCCTAGATACATGCACATGAGTGGTTACTTCTTGGCCATTTAGTTCACTTCTTAGGATGACCTTGCTCTGATACCATCTTCTTATGACCCGATCGCAGCTCCCTACGGAACCTGAGAACAGCTCACCTCGACTAAATCCCATGACCCAGTCGTCCAACAAGAAATACCCGAATGCATAAATCATTCCACAACCACACATGCAATCTAACTAAGCAGAACTAAATAGTAGACGACAAAGGAAAATAGAATGAAAAATCTCAAAGATATTACATGCCACAAGTGGAAAAGTACCATTACAGACATATCCATCACAACTAGAACAGGGAGAAATATAACTGAAATCGTTATTACATGCTAAAGGTACTCACTACTAACAAACACCTCTGCAATGGAAAAGAGAAATGACTACGGCTGGACTTGACTAGGCCCAGCGTCCTCTATAGCTGATGGAGTTGGTTGCACAACTCGTTGAACTGAACATGATTAAATAAATCTGTGGTTATCTAACATTGAGTAGAGTAGTGGATAAGTCACTTACATTCAATTAAAAATAAAAGAACAAGCAACTAACAAATCACACATTTTCCAGTTATTTATTATCATCTGTTTTCGTTTATCTCATCTATGTGTTTCTGATTCAATTATTCTAATAAGGATCCACAACACTTCTTAATCCACTTGTTCTCTAAGGGAATGACCTTGATTGCAGTTTTCCCATGATGCAGGATGTACACGTGGCACTCTCCTTGCCGAGAGAGTACCCCGTGGTCTTCCACCCCAGGGTCATGGTCGCGATGTAGCAGTGACTATGGCATGCGTAATAAGAACACAGGTAGAGACCTCGCATTGGCATGTGATCAGTCTTTTCCACTAGCGGGTACACCCAATTGTATAGCACAGAACATAACAGGGGCCACCCCCTCAATGGTCTACGTACCCTCTCTTGACTATCCCAATTTGCCCAGTGGGCCTAACAGGAGTCGATGTAGGGATGCCACCCATAATCCCGGGTCCCAACCCAGTGGTGGCTAGCACTCTTCTAAACAAAAGTAATCGTAGTTCTCCTCGGTTCCACTTATAAGAGGGCCAACCTATTCTCTCTACACAAGGGGTGATTGCTCTTCTCGATACTTGCAAGCACGAGGGCTAGCATATCTTTTGAGGAAGGATATTTACCTCTCCTTTGTACATGCGTACACAAGGGCCAGCATATCCTCTGAGGAAGGGTAATTAGCTCTCCTCGGTATAGGCATACACGAGGGCCAACTCACACCCAAGTTAGAGCTCAACTAACCATCATGCCTTGCAGTAAGCAAAGATTCCGTAACCATTAGAGTTTCCAAGTTGCAGTGCTTAAGGTATCTTTCTAGTTCCCCATAAGGTTCGTTCATAATACTCATCTCATTTCATTACACGGCATGTATTTCTATTCACATTCTGGTTCATAATTGTAGAACAGGAAACTCATGATCTAATAAATTAAGCAAGCACCACATCACATAATTATTCAGTTGCTAGGAGTAAAGACTCTAACATGCATTTCAGAGTCTAACAGCATGGTTCAAGTAATGCACATTCATCCTTCTCAAACCTAGAGTTTATTCCATATCCTAGGGTTCAATCAGATCATTCTAATATAGCATGCACTTTAATCATTTAAATCACAATATTAAGGGGGACACTCTACTAGGGTATAAGGGTGAAATGGGGGCTCGAACTACATATCTCGTCATCTCTACGAGTCCCGTATACACTTTAGATGTGAGACCTGTACCATTGACCAATCATGTCAAATGAGTTGAAAATAGCATAGGTGTGAAACTACATGTAGAGAATTCCTAATGGAAACCATCGATACTTCATTTTCATAAGATCAACTCTGTTTGGGCCCTACACTAGCCAAAAGCATGCACTCTGACCAAAACCAGATGTCTGGGGCAAGTCCCGGGCATCTTAAACGATCGTAGAAGCACACCTTCCTTTCCTGCATCTTTTTCAGATGTCTGAAGCCCTTCCGAGCCATTTGAGGGAGCTTCTGGACATCTGACACAGCTCCCAGTCGTCTAGAAAAGAGGTTAGACATCTGACACAGTCTCCAGACATCCTAAAGTGCCTCGTACTTGCGCATGCACGTGGTTCTTAAGTGTGACACCTCAAATGCTTACATACATGCATGCAGGCTTGTGCAGGGTACATACCTCAGCACCCTACTTGCTGTCAGACATCAGGTGTCAACTCTAGACATCCTGCGACATCATCAGACATCTAGAGAGTATTACAGATATCTTATACTGTGGAAAAATGACTAAACAAAACTCTTCGCAAAGCTCCTCCTTGCAAGCTTCAACTGCTGCAACCACTGCATAACCACCCTCCTTGCATAGGTCTTCCACCTGTACAACTTCTCCTCCCTCTCGAGCTCCTTCGACTCCTCTAGACACACTTATTTCCCTCATCCGGGCTCCTCTCCTCTCCTTCTCCTCCTCGCACCCCCTTTCCTTACACATGCTTTCTCTCTCTCCTTCTCCTCCGTGCTCCTCCCCTCTCCATCTCCCCCACTCGCGGCTACAAGGGGACGGGGGAGAAGATGTTCGCCAGTGGCAAGATGGTGGAGTGAAGGTGGAGGTGGTGTTGGTGGAGTAGGGAGAGTGGAGGGGGTGTTATAAAGAAGTTGTTTTAGGGTTTATGTGCCTGTGTGAGTGAGTTGTGGTGGGAGATGAGGGAAAAATTGTGAGGTTGCCCCTGCAAGGCTTCCTTTTTCCCCTACAGAGCCCACAAACTTAAACCCAGGTGGTCGCACGAGTTTCGTATGCTAGAAATCGGGGTTACAAGTAACCCATCGTCGTAGTTGCAAAACACGTTGATCAGATAAAATTTATACCAAAACTCCAAGGGATTCCTGGGTCAAACATAGGGAGGCAACGTTTACTTTAAGTGAAGATCGCTCTTCGATTCATTTTGTTTTTGTATTTTAGGGTTTTGTTATTTTTTTGTAAGAAGGAAACATGCAAATGAATCACAAGATAGAGATGGAATGAAAGTAGTAAAGATATCACTTCAATGTGTATTACAACCTACTATGAAAGCATAAAATGAGAGGGGGGTGAGAGGAAATCACCTGAATAAGCTGTTTGGTGAGACAACGACACCTAGCGAAAGCTCAAAAGAAGGACGTGGAGAGCGGGACGACAGAGGTGAGATGCAGGAGGATGTCGGGTTGAGGAAAGCTTCTACGAGGCTCTGGAATGGAGGTGAGAAGACGAAGATGATCTGCTACCGGAATGAAGGTAGGAGGGCGGCTCCAAGGCAACCTATGAATGGGGATGGGAAGATGGAGGAGTATGTGGTGGAGTAGAAGTTCGTTATACTAATAGGTGCCTTGGGAGCTTAAGAACAAGCTCTAATGGAGTGTTGGTAGGCTTGCTAGAGCTTGGGAGTTGGTGGGAGTAGAGTAGGTAGAGATGGCTTGGAAGGGAGGGGGTGTAGGTCCTTTCATAGTGGAGAAGAGGCCAAAAATGGGTAAACGACCTTTAGTGACCTCCAGACCGTCGCTGGAAATGTTGCTGTAAACAACTCACATTCACTCACGCCCTTAGCTGGCTTTGCTGGCTTGCAATGAAGTAGCAATGGCTGTAAGCATCACTATAGGCTAGCCTAGCCGTCACTGAAAGTTGGGACCAATCGTGCATGCGCCTACGCTACGCAGTCACCCATCACGCGCATTGATTGCTTGGTGTCCTGCTGGTGTGCGTGCATATGTGCTGTGCTACCACTGCTGCTTGCGTGCGGTGCTGCCCAGCCGATTTAACAATTGGGGTGGGCTGTGGGGATTCTAACCTGTGCCTCTTTCTTGATAACCGCCGCTCCCACCATTGCACCAAGTTTACCAATGTGTCGGGAGGAAGAACCGCAGCTACGTGGTGAGGGCGAGTTCTCAGTTGTTGGATTCTCATCCAATGACTAAGATCGCTTGATGATCGGCCATTGAAGAAGTGGCAGGTGGCATTTGGTGCTCTAGATGGTGCCACGTGGCACCATCTAGACCGTCCACCCTTCTTTGCTTGCTGAGGATGCCATGGTGCTCGGATCGAGGTGATTTCTGTGTTGTCGGACTACGATTGTCTCTCCGGATCCATTCGTACAGTCTGATTTTTCATCCGAAGTCCGTAAGGATGTTGCATTACCTCCTGGCCATATAAAATGAAGGAATTAATATACAAAACATACAACTATCCTAAATGGCATGCAATGGATGTTATGCAAAATTTGTAACATGATATGTAATGCTAAGCCTAGGAAATATCATAAATAAGCAATTTATCATGAATTCATGTGTGTTCATCGTACCCACATGATTACTTTTTGTTATTCCTTAGCAAAATTAACCAAAATGCTATGTATGAAAATAGAATCAGGGTTCGAGTATTTAGGCAAAATTCATTGATTGCTTTAGAAAATCTAAACCCCAAGACCTAATTACAAAAACTCAACAGTACCCGGGTGCCTACAAGAATATAGACCGTGCAAGCCCTTGCCTTGTTTGAGAAGAGAAGATAAAAAAAGCTTTTCTTGTTTTCTTCTTTTTGAATTCTTTTTTCTTTGTACTTTTGGAGTTTGAGAGTTTTGGGATAACTTTTTACGACTACCCGACCCACCTAAGACTTGAAAAGGACTTTAAGTGCTAAGCATCTTGTGAAAATAGTGAAAGACTCACTAATCGTCCATTAAAACGAACTTCGGGTTTCTACGACTCTAGGTAACCTTGCCTAGAGGTTTATCTTTTCTATCGGTAGCTCTCTCCCAACTTCTTTTATTTATGGGGTCAACACAACGGCGAACCCAGTGTATATCACCTCGAATTATTCCACTTCCCCAGTTCTTTGCTAAGTGTTTTGGGAATTATTGTGCATATTTTGTGAGCTAGGCTTTAGACAACTGGCCAATGGGCTACTACCCACGACCACTTGCTAATCATACTCATGCGGTGTAGTGTGGCTTTCTTATTATTTTTTATTTTCTTCTTTTTCTTTTATTTTTTCTTTTCTTTTTGAGTGATTCTTTTTTTTTCTTTTTTCTAAGTAGGTGGCTTCCCTGATATAAGATTTACCTAAAGGTAGTACAACGAAAATGGTCTTATGGCTGGGCTCTGGACAACCAGTAGATGAGCTACTACCACTAACAACTTGCCAGCCATACCACCAAGTCGGTCCGTTAGCTACCTAATTTTTGTAAAAACCACTGAAAAGTGAGCCAGTGCAAATAGTGTGTAGATGCATAGCCTTAAAATCCCCCCAAATCAGAGGGTGGGTTGATAGGTCGCGTACTTATCATCTCAATTTATTTAACAAATTAGAATGAATTTGGATTGGCGAGGACTCGAGACTAAGTCCACATTTGAGTGGACACCAGAGTTAATTAAGCCTGAAGACCTGAAGAGTCTAAGTATTCAGGTCTCAAACTATCAATTCCTAAAGTTTGCAACTCCTAATGCCTAAGTTCTCATCTCCTATTTTAAAATTTTTTATTTTATTTTAAGGAATCAAATAACAGGAAAGTACTGTTATAGGTGACAAAAAGGTTATGAAATATGTCTACTCCCCCATGCTTAGCTATTGCAATGTCCTCATTGTGAAAAATGAAAGCATGCTAGAGAGTAGAAGTGGAAGAATAGCACCTGTTTACAGAGGGTGTGGTTGGGTATAAAATTTGTTTAATGGTTGGGTGAAAAAGGACGATGAGGGTTTTGTGATGTGCTAGGGTTTTGGGGGTACTCTAGAATACCTAATGTTTGAAGAGCTCTTCCTTAATGTTCAATTTCATCCTCGCACTCTGGGTTCTTAAACTAACCATCCTGATCCTCTAAATTCCCACCCACAAGTTGGACCTTAAACTCTAAGCATTCAGGATAAGGATGTTGTTGGGTTTTATCTCAATCATGTGAATCCTCCAACAAATTTTTGATTTCATGTATATCTTCCTCATCCTACGTTGCTACAATTGGTCACATTTTTGTTTTGTCCTCAATTATTTCCGTAACCGCGTGATCTTCTTCCCAAGTTTGGGTTGAGTTGGCCATTAAAAGGTTATCTAAGGTATGTATGGCCATTACTTCTTCTATTCTACGAAGCTCCTCCATTGAACCACACTTAATTTTATTCTTCTTTGAGACCTCGAAAATATTGAATCGATTTATCGTATCCCCTGAGGCCATTTCTATATTTCCCGATTCACAATTAATCCTTACCTTGGTAGTAACTAGGAAAGGTCTTCCCAAAATAATCGGGGTGTGGTTGAGCTGTTTTGGGGTTTCCATGTCCAGGACCATGAAATCAGCAAGGTAATGTAAATCATTAACCTTGACTAAAACATCCTCCAAAATACCTCTTGGTTTTGTAATGGATCTATCGGCTAACTGCAAGGTTATGTCAGTGTGTTTTAGGTAGCCTAGACCCAATTCCATGTGCAGAGAGGTGGGGATCACATTAATGGAACAACCAAGTCGAGGAGGGCCCTGTTAGAAGTAATGCTTCATATTGTGCAGGAAATAATCGGGCCTCTGTGTCCTGGTTCTTAGGAGGCAGCTTGTTTAGGATCAATGCGTTTGTGTTATTGACAAAACTGCTCCCCTATTGATTTCTGATTTCACTCTATGCCTTTCTTTAGAAGCACTCAGTAAACCTATGGCGTAGGTAAGAGTCGATCCGATAGCCGCGAGGAGTAAAAGGATTGTCAATTTGAAAGCTAGTAACAAAATCCTTTCCTCCAATTTCTCCTCCAACTTTTTCTATTTGCCCACACAACAACATACTCCCGAATCATACTCTGATGTTTTGTTGATCACATTTTTAGTTGGGAGTTTGGAATTCTTGCTACGGGGCCTACTGGGGTTGACATGAGGTTGGGTAGGTCCCTTGTGTCTACCACCACTCCTTAAGGTGATGGTGTTTGCCATGGAAAAATGCTGTTGGTTAGCGCCTTGAGGAAGGTTGGGCAAAACAGGAGGCTCCCGGTTGATTATGGTAGGAACTTGGTTCACTCCGGGAGGGGCTAGGGTAGCCTGATAGATAGCATGAACTTGAGCATGCGACTCCCCATCATTACCAAACCCTTGAGGCCTAGCACCTCAATTCTAACATTCCTTGGGTTTTGTGCAAATTGTTATGGTAGAAATCTGAGCTGTCAGTTGTTTGTACTAAGTCTGGATTGCAAGGTGTCCAGCGAAGTTTTCATCTGTTGCATGAGTTGGAGCACTGACCCTTGCATTTCTACCATTTTCAGGTTCAAGTCAGCCTGCTCAGTGGGTTGTTGAGTGATTAGCTATATTTGTGGCCTATTTAAGCATTTAAGTGCCTAGACATTAAGTCAATTTTAACATTTAGATAGCATACATTAGGATGTAAATAAATTAATTCATATTTTTAGCTTAAGTGCATAATTCATGCATTTAGAATTAACCTAGGGCTTCATACATTTAATTAGCTAATTAAATACGTGCATTACATACACTATTTTAATTAACATAGAAGTTAAGGAGTTATGTATAAATAATCCTAATTATTTTATTCTTTTTCTCTTCTTCTCCTTTGCAGGTAACTCCTCCGTCTCCGCCTCCTCCTCATATGCATCAACATTGATTCTATGATGGCTTTAGAATTTCAAATCTTTGTAGCTGTAGCTACAAAAGACGAGGAAGGGTTGCCATTCAAGGGAGGCCACCACCCATTCCACCACCATGCAGCATTCCACCACCGTAGGCCTCCATGGCCAAGCTCCGTCATACTGTGGACCAGCGGGGTGACAGACCGTCGCGCCAACAGGATGGTCTTGACCACCACCGTGCATGAGCTCCTTGAAGCTCACCTACTGTGAGTGCATCTACCGATGCATGATTTGTTACCATTGTCATCAACCATCACCAGCATCTACCTCCATCTTCTTCCCCATTCTCTATTTTTCCTCCACTCCACTAAAAAGAACCCAAAAACCTCGCCACATCCATTGCAGCACAAAGAGCTGCAACCTCACCTTCCCGCGCCTCAGCCCTGCCAGCACCACACTGCGTGCACCTGTAGCCCCGGCGCCTTCACCACCAGCCTGCATGCCCACGCGCCTGCACCTCCACAGCTGCAAGGGTGCGCGTGCCAGCACCCCACCACGCACCTTCACCTCCAGCACCTTCACCTCAACGTATGCACTCCTGCAAGCCCCCTCCAGCACACCCACGTGACCTTGCCTAGCTCATGTCCTCTAGCAACAGCTTCACCTCCATGCTCCCACACCGGCGCCTTCCCCTCCAGCGCCTCCCTACAGCACCTGCAGCCAGCACCATCAAACCCTACGCACACCTGCAGAGCGCCCATGCACCCATGTGCCCATGCCTCCTCTCTCTTGCAGCACCCCCAACGCTTACGCACTACCCCTCCTCTTGCCTATAGCACGCGCAGCCAGCAGCAGCAACCTCCACCGCCACCGCTTCTTTCCTCTGTCAGGCCATCTCCGACTGCCATCCATTGAGCTGCCACCACCGTCATGTGCGGATCGGGGAGGGCTACCTCTGGTCACCAACTCGTCATCCATCTCTCCTTCATCCGTGCACAAACTCCACCCGAAGCTAATCCCCTGTTTCATCCTCAATTAATAATTACATTTCATGGCATTGCCACAAAAATGAATTTTGACTTTTTTTTTTTTTTGAAACAAAAAGGGAAGCTATCTTCTTACGATAGCAATCCGGAGAGGTATATTATATAAACAAGTAAGAGGAATTACAAAATAGATCCCCACGTATGTATGAGGGACCAGTAGTCTCTTACAATTCTTTCACAGTACATTGGTCTCTCCTAAAAAAGTCTGTCATTTCTTGCCATCCACACACCAGAGAGTAACTGCCATGCATACATGTGGCTTCTCTCTTATACCAAACCCATGCCAGATGGAATCCCAAGCTACAAGTGGCTCCTGACAAGTCCTCCAAATAGCATCAGTGATAAGGCAAGATGAGAAGATGTGATTCACATTGTCAGTATGAATCCCACATAGGTAGCATTCATGATGATCAACTCCCATCCTTCTATGTCGCAAATCACCTGTGATCAAACCATCTCTCCTACATATCCAAAGAAATATTTGTACCTTAAGGGAAATTTTCATTATTTTGTTATGGTGAATTTATGACTTCATGCTCATGCTACTAGAGAATTGCTAAACCTTATTATTCATCTCTATGTGCATTGAATTTAATTTTGAATTACATTTTAGTATGCATGCAAGTGAATAGTACATGGCATACTCTTGCACATGGATAATTTTCTAACGCAAAAATTACATTAACAACCCTTGACTTCTCCATAAATTTAAGGTTTACTTTTAGAGCTACACAGGCATTGTTTGATATGGAGAAGAGTTTAGCGAGCTTGATTTTGACCTAATTATGAGTTTAAATAAGTCATTTCCTTCCTGTGGACACGACCCGCTCTCCTATGAGTGGTTTAATTTTAATTTTAATTATTTTGTTAAGCGATTTTCCACCACTTTGATCCTACAACGATAAATCATCTTGATACATTATTCGAAAGTGAAAACCGTCTTATCATTGAGCATTCTACATGGGCTGATTAACCTAATTCAGAGGCAACTGAGTATATACATGTCACTGACCCATTGGTTTTTGCAGTACATAGTTGTTTGGTCGATATTGGGTCTACTACCCCTGATCTTTCCAAGAGAAGTTAGGATGATTTTTCCAACCAGAATTGTAGGAATTCGAATAAGGGTTGGACCTAACATTCTCTTGCACAGCGTGAGCATCCTTATAAGATGAGGATGAGGAAGGATCAGAAAGACTGGGATCCAAGGCCCCGGTTTGGAACACATAAGGTTTCGAGAAGAGTTGACTTGGAGGTCAAGCCAGTTATAGTTGGTTCACAAACTCCCATCCCGTAGGAGCTTGCAAAGAATGGAATCCCTATCCTTGGGATTGAGTGGATCTAGGAAAGTTAGAGTTTCCGGACATCAACTCTTCCATTTGTTTAGTAACCAGATCCATCTTACCTAATCTATTGCAGATAAATTCCACATTAGATGTATGAGAATCTTGGACCTCATTTCCATTTGATCTAATTTGTTGGGATTGGTTGAAGGTTTCCATGGAGAAATGGTTTAAATAATTTTTTCTCATTTCCTCAAACAAATCATACTGGTTATTTGCATCCTTGTTGAGGAAATTGCCTCCGCAAGAAGCATCCACATGATTACAGAGTTCATCATTCAACCCGTGATAAAAAAATCTACACAAGTTGCCATTTAGGCACCTCGTGGTGTGCACACTTCTGCAACAGATCTTGGAATCTCTTCTAGGCCTCATGAAACGGTTCGCCCTGCCGCTAGGCAAAAGTGGTAATTGCTTGTCGCATAGCATTGGTTTGTCCAATTGGGAAGAATTTCTTCTGGAAGGCCAATTTCAAAGCTGTCCAGGTAGCAATCGATCTTCCAATGGTACAATACCAATGTGCGGCCTTATACATGCGTGAATGGGGGAAAAGCTTCATGAGCATCTGTTCTTCATCCACATTCTGTAATTTGGTGGTTTGAACCAGAGTGATCTGGTCTTCCAAATGTTGGAATGGGTCCTCTGAGCCAAGCCCGTGAAAGTGCTTAATTAGACTCAAAACCTGGGACTTGATCTCAATATATCCGGTGGGAATCACAATTCCAGGATTATCCCCATAATTTGAATGATCATAAAAATCCTTCAAGGGAAAAGTGCCCTGATCATTCATTCATTGCAACCATTGCTGCATCTGCTGCAATTCTTCCAACTACCTCTGAATCAGCTCTTACTAGTTCGGAAGTAGGGGAGGTGGTTGTTGATCAACCATGGGATCTGCTTGGCTAAAGCTCAACCTTTGCCTCTGGGAATGGTCTAAAGGTCCTCCCAATCTTGGGTTCAATGACCTCCTCCTAAGCATACACTAGAAGGAAGTCGGAAGGACGAGGAAGAGAAGGGACCCTACAGCACAAAAGTATAAGCCTGTCCTTAGGTTGGGTAGCCTAAAGGTCTACAGACTCTCAGAATGCATCCAAGGACTATCGACGATTTACTCTACTTATGTCTAGGCAATCCAACCAGCTAGAAGGAGGGACTGGGGAGAAGGTTCTTCCTTTGCCTTACGCCTCCGGTTCCTAGTGTACCCCCTAACCATGGTTGTTTGATGCTACTCCCCTAGCTAGACATCAGCTTGACTAGTATAAGCAGGTTAATCGTGAATAATCTCAATCTGGATCCTGATTAGCGAACGAATCCTTAGGGCCAGCATCTAACTGATTTTAGTAAGGCATGGGAAATCGGTGCTCTAGAATGTGATGAGCCCTTAATGGGTTGTGCCCTTAATGATTTGTTTAAGAACGTGTGAATGTGCACAACCAAAAGGTTTTCAAGCAAGATTGTTAATGATGAAGTAAGTTTTAGGGTTTGAATCTTGCTTAATAGCTTCTAGGTTTCAAATATTAGGTGTTTTCGACCAAGTTTTGTGAGGTAAACCAAGTTTGTTTTTGAAAGCACGTGTTCAAGTATTTTCCTTTAGAAATCAAGAAAAAATTGGAGTGCCTAGCTTGAGCTAGTTATTGAATCCTATGGGCCAGCTACAAAATGAACCTCTTTTAGATTAGGTGGTGCAGCCCAAACAATTCAATCAATCGGCTCAAATGCACCACCGATTAAGGCACACAAAGAGATGGCTATCCTACTATGATTTCTACTCTTTTATGTGTTGAATTCGTGTATCGAGTTCATAGGTTGGAAGCCCAGTTGAGTAGATGAAAATCAAGTCCGATGTGCCTCAAATGTGGCTGCATAGAGTATGTATATTGATTCGTCCCACAGAAAGTATCTCTTTGTTTTTTTTTTTAAATGCGAGGGTGAGGTGGATGAAGGTGGCAAACAAGATGAACAGTTCTATCCTAGGGTTTGTGCAAACACCTAAGTAGATTAAGTCTTAGTTATGAGTGTGGCGAAAATAACTAGTGGAGGGAATGTGGGGGACATTTACAGAGTACTCTACCTGCACTTTACTTCGGTCTACCGCACTTGTATCTCCATGCTAGGGTACCTGCAAGACAGTAGATCAAAGACAAGTAGGGTTTGTGCTATGTAAATGGAAAGAAACGCAATAAACAACAAAGTAAATTCTGTTGCCTCCCCGACAACGACGCCAACATGGTCGCATGAATTTCACATGTTAGAAATTAGGGTTACAAGTAACCCATCATCGTAGTTGCAACAGACGTCAATCAGATAAAAAATTATACCGAAACTCCAAGGGAGTCCTAGGTCGAACACAGGGAGGCGACATTTACTTTAAGTGAAAACCATGCTTCGATTCATTTGTTTTTGGTATTTTAGGGCATTGTTAGTTTTTTGTATTTTTGTAAGAAGAAAACAAGCAAACGAATCACAAGATAGAGATGGAACGAAAATGGTATAGATATCACTTCAATGTCTATTATAATCTACTATGAAAGCATGAAAAGAGAGGGGGGTGAGAGGAAATCTCCCAAATTGGCTGTTCGACGAGATAACGGTGCTTGTAGAAGCTCGAAAAAAGGAGATGAGGAGAGGGACAATGGAGGTGAGATGCAAGAGGACGTCAGGTTGAGGAAAGCTTCTGCGTGGCTCTGGAATGGAGGTGAGAAGACGGAGACGATCTGCTACTGGAATGGTGGTGGGAGGACGACTCCAAGGCAACCTATGAATGGGGATGGGAAGATGGAGGAGTATTTGGTGGGGTAGAGGTTTGCTATACTAATAGGCGCCTTGGCTGCATAAGAACAAGATCTAATGGAGTGTTGGTAGGCTTGATAAAGCTTGGGAGTAGGTGGGAGTAGAGTATGCAGAGATGGCTTGGAAGGGAGGGGGTGTAGGTCCTTTTATTGTGGAGGAGAAAAGGCTAAAAATGGGTAAAGGACCTTTAGCGACCTTAAGACCATCGCTGGAAACGTCGTTATAAATAGGTCACATTCACTCACGCCCATAGCTGGCTTTATTGGCATGCAATTAAGTAGCAACGGCTGTAAGCGTCGCTGTAGGTTAGTCGAGCTATCATTGAAAGCTGGCACCAACTAAGCATGCACAATGCGCATTAGCATGCACTGGTGCACGTGCACACTCTCGACTACCACTAGTGTTTGCATGCAGTGCTGCCCGAGCGATTTGAGAATTGGGGGGGCTGTAGAGATTTGAACCCGTTCACCTTGATAGGTCTACTTTAGTGGACTAATTTAATGCTTAAGTACATTATTACTTGGATGAGAGATTAATTTAAAACTTTCATGTTATTGATAAAATCATATGAACCTTAGATTTATCATTTTATGTATCAATTGCATTAATCCTTATATAAAGGGGGTTCATTACTTATGTGGTTACAAGGTTATTTAGGAAAAGACATTTTTTTTTAGTAAGTTTCACAGCAAATGGCAATCGAATATGTATTGATTTCCTAGATATAATAAAAGGGAAGAAAGAAAAGCAAATAAAAGACCTTCCAATTCTTCCCTCTCATTTCCTTATCTCTCTCTCACTCAAATCGCAATATTATATCACGATTATTTTCCTTCCTTCTCTAACTCTCTCTCTCATTCTCTCTTTTTTCTCTCCTTATTTAACAGGGACGATAGGACAATGAATCCAACCCCCTTCCACGGGGAAGAAGCTCCCTTTATCCACCTCTCCTCCTTACAGGCAACTCCCCTACCTCGTGCCACGACTCCACCACGACAAGCCTCTGTCGACATCGTGCTTCCTCTCGACGAGTGTGGTGACAACGCACTCCTCGACGCCACGTCCTCCTCACTGCAACCGTGTGCCTCCTTTGCGAGCACCACATCCACCGTGAGCCATCCAACCGTGACTCCTCATGACAACACTCACCGTCAACTGTGAGTCATCCATGACATCATCTTTCTTTCCCCCACGAACCACGCTCTTGCTCTCCACACCACCACCAGCCTGTAGCAAACTGCCAGCCTCATTTCTTTCCCGCGCCGATAGCACCTCCATCGCACCCATCGGCATTGCAACCGTGCCTCCCCACACATAGCTTCTTCTCCCTCTGTAGCAACAAACAAAGGCTGCCAGCCTCTTCATCTTCTTCCTCGTTTTGCCGTCTCCACCTCTTCCATCAAGAAACACGAACGCCGACCTCCTCCTCACACACAGTGCATGCCACTTTGCATGCGCATGAGGACACAAGCTTCCACGCAACCAACAATACGTGCCAACACCTCCACGCGTAGACCCTTACGTGCCTGCCCTACGGCCTTCCTCCTCGTGCGCAGTAGTGCCCTCCTTTTCTTCTTCTTCGTTTCTCCTTCTTCATCTCCTACTACATGTGAAACAAACCCAACATCACCACCTCCAGCAGCAGTCCTCTCCTCGACGTCGACAACCCACTAGCGCCGCCCATCTGCCACGCGTAGGTACGTGCGCACGTTCAGCCAGTCGTCGCTGCTAGTCACCCCACATGCAAGCGACTGCAGTACCTCCATCCTCCTTCACCGTAAACAGGGAAGAAGCACCCATCAACCGGCTGGTCACCTCCTACTCTCAACTACCCCTCCCAGCCAACCTTTCCACCAACCGGCCGCCACCAGCCATTGTTTACGCGACCTCCAACACGAAGCCGTCGACAACACCAACCTCCTCCAAGCATGGCAAGGCTGACCGTCCTCTCCTCCACATGCTTACATCGGTAGCAAATCCCCTATTTTTGGCTCAATTAAAAATTACATTGATTGCCATTGCCAAAGAATGGGATTGTGATATTGATTATTTTATTATAGGAAATTTGTGGGAGGCCCTTCTATTCTTGGTTATTTGTGACAATATTGAAGGATTGGAATCACTAGTTAATTCATTTTGTTCTCTTTCCTCCCATGATGAATTGACATCAATAGCAATTTATTTATCTTGAACAAGATTATTGGTGATCTTATTGGTTCTATGTCTCCTTGTGACACAACCTGAAGTGTAGTATTATTTCAGTATTTTAGTAACTTTGATTGAGATTTTTTTCTACCACATTACATATTGCGACGACATATTTTTCTGATATCATTTGCAAAGTTAAAAAAGCCTCCCAACCAAATGGCACCATTGCTGGGGAGGCAACAGATGCAATAGATTCACCTAAATTTTATTTCTGATTATTCTGAGTTGCGCATTTATCTAATCATTCTTTACCTTTCTGTGCGAGGAATCTGACAGGGTGGCAGGTGCAGCAGATCGACGACATCCACCTTGAGTGACGTTCACACGTGGAGAAGACGTAGGAGACCTGGATCCCTCTCCCATCGGGGATTCTCCTTCGTCGCAATTTTATTTCTGTGTTCTCGCCCATGTAGTAATTGGGGCTTGTTTTCAGGGGTCTATCCCAACATTCTTTAGAGGCTAAGGCTATATTTTTTCTGCATGTGAAAGTTAAATTTCTACTTGCTTGCCTCCAAAATAAACAAAAGAAAATATCGAGCTGCCTGTTTAGGAGTTGCATGCCCTTAGGTGCGCACATTTAGGGATGACTGAGCAGCGCATTAGATTTCATTATTGCATTTCGAGCATATTTGCAAGAAGATTGCTGGAGACCGGTACACCTTTCTAACTTTTGCATTCAGCTCCTATTCTTGCAGTTGCATTAGGGTTAAAATTCAAGACCACAAAGCTGACTGAAATTACTTAATCCAGTGGTCGCCTAATTGAAATTGGGACTGATAATCAGATTCGACCTTAAAACCAAGTCATACTTGATCTAAATCAAAGGGACTTGTCTGCATTTTCAAAATAAAAAATAATTTGCGGTGTGATGCACACTTCTGGCATTGAGCACGCACATTAGGCACCGCACTAAGGCTCGATCCCTTAATGCTATAGGCAACGATCTTTTTATCAGTGCAGACCCTCCTATCCTACTTTATGGTTGTGGTACTATCTTTTGACCGAGTGTTTTGATAATTCATGGAGTGGGACAACCCTTAAAGAACAAAAGGGTAGTTAAGAGGCACCACTTACGCATTGCCTCAAAGGAAGGGTTCGCCCTACTTGCATCGCTTTGTTCATCCTTGGAGTAACTTCTCACTTGATCACCTGGGAGTATCATCTAAGTATAGGTCCTAGGGCACTCGAAGGTCTACTTAAGGCACGTAATTGATTGTGAAACTTCTTTTGCCACCAAGAGAAAATGTAAACAACCTCTGTCTTCTCTAAAGAGCTTGTCAGGGATCTGAAGTCACATCTCCCTCTTATACCACTAAAGTGGGAACAGACGGGTGCAAACTTGACTCCATTTGATAAAGTTTAAGGAGTCGATTGGAGGTTGGCTTAAATCTGCTTTAAGAAAGAAAAGAGAAGTCCCATTTCCTTGTGTTTGATTGGGGTGTGATTTT
Organism: Thalassia testudinum; assembly: GCA_037157565.1. Lineage (NCBI taxonomy): Eukaryota > Viridiplantae > Streptophyta > Magnoliopsida > Alismatales > Hydrocharitaceae > Thalassia > Thalassia testudinum. The sequence continues at coordinate 18,133,690 of JAZHRO010000063.1, forward strand.
CAAGTCGTGTTTTCAAATGGATTATAATAACTACTTCACTTCTGTTCACCCCAGAATACCCAATCCCAATACCTGTAGTTATCCATCTTCTGATGGGCATTGGGATCCTTTCCACTCCTACTATAGGAACATTGGTCTGATTAAACCCCAACCTAGAGGTGATGTGCAGAACCTATGAGAAGGGTATCCCAACCCTAGCTCTTCCATGACCATGCCCAACCCACCCACCATTCATGATTTGTCTTATCGAGGTTGGACTGAAACTCCTAGGCAACTTGAACCTGAGATTGACCATCCTACTCAATCTGATGGTAGCCTCTCCTCTTTTATGATAGACATGCAAAAACAACATAAAGAGATGATGGATTCTATGGGGGAGATTTTGAGGAATAGTCAAAGATTAACTGATGAGATTAACCAGCTTAACGATCCTCCTACAGTCAATTCTAATCCCTACCCTTATATCCCCGATGACCAAGATAATTTCAAGGAAAACAATGACAACAGAGATCCAATTTTGTGAAGTAGCTATCACTTAGACGTCCCTCATGAGATATGCCCACCAGAAGGCAATCTTGGTGACTATCCACCTGATCTTAATTGGAAGGAGAAAATGGGCCCATTAGATGAACTTGCCCCGATTGATAGTATCTTCATTACATTTGATGAAATGGGTCGCAGTCAATTAGTTAACCCTGCTCCCAGTCTGAATCTTGAGGTTGAATCTATAGCCCATCCTAAGGATCCTGAGCATATACTTTACACTTTTGAATACCTTGCACCTTAGTTAGAGCCCCCTGAGGATTGTGATTTAGAAGTTAACAAATTCCAGGAGTCTTGGATGCTAGAGGAAATCATACTGGAAGGAAATGATAATAACCACACTCCTCTATCAACGGGGCAAACACCTGTCATTGAATATTCTGAGGATTCACAAGTCCCCAACCCAAGTGACGATGAGAAACTTGAAACGGAATTAGAAGAAAAAGATTAATATTGGTCTCAGGCACACGATGTGTTCATTTTTGGGGAAGCTCTTGATCCTAGTGTGAAAGATTTTTTTGAGTCTACGGGAAGAAATATTGAAAATGATGATGATGACTTTCAAAGGACCGAACTTAGAGTACGGAGTGAATCTAGGTGAGAATATGTGTTGTTCGAGGACTTACCTCCTAATGATCTGACCGAATTAGCCAAATCTGGATTCCTACATCTCGTTAACTATCAATATCATCCTCTCAAACAGTCGGAAGAAATGGAAGCAATTACTACTCTTGTCATTATTGAGGACACTCACAGTCCTATTGCTTCCAACCCACTTCTACATGACGATGAAATGAGAGACACCCTTGAGTGGTTCAATTTGGATGATGAACATTTGGGCCCATTCCAGGACAAGCACACCAATGATATGCAGCATGAAAGGCAATCAGTAACCAAGGCTGCTTTTGATAACATTCAAGAACTGGAATGGATATCAAGGATGAATGCTGAACTGCTAACACCCTCTTTAACCCTCTTCCCTACCCCGCACTTGAGCGACTTCAACTCCTATAAAACCAGCTTCCTGAAATCTCTACTCACACTTTTGATCAATGGGGGAATATCCAGACCAATGCACCCTGTGGTAGAGTGGCGAGTTTGGATAGATGCATTTCCATGTCAGCCCATTAGTCTTAGGGTATGTTTCGTTGCATTCTCTACACCCCACACATATTTTCTTGAGGAGCCTTTGCCTCCTCGTCACACACTTCCGGAGGTTACTACTCATGTGTTTTATGTAAAACCTCCACAAATAGCTCAGGAGTACCCCCTTTTCACCTGCTTCTGGCAAGTATTTGGCCTCACTATCCATCACCAACTTGCCAACATCTTGGGTTACTTACTCGCCAGGCCAGGTTTGTTATGTATCTTCTTTGGGTCTCCTTTTGTTTCCCTTATAGAGCCTGATTTGCGAGGTATCCCAACTCCACCTCATGTAACATCTATCTTTGCTTTTGCTTTTCAATGACATTGTCAGATTTAGGCATGGGGGGTATAACCTGAGGTTATTCATAGCATTTCTACATATTTTGCATGCAATTAGGGCATCCATCTTGCAAAAAAAAAAAAAAACCTAAATAGAGAGAAGAAGAGAGAAAAAGGGGATGAAATCTTTTGAGCTAAATTTCAAATATATTGAGGAGAGACATAAAAAGAAAATGTGCAAAATTGTGCTAATCCCAGCAGTTGATTTGGAAGAGTTACCTAAGTTCTATGCTAGAATAAATGAATAAATAAAGTCCTGAAGTGCTAGAGAAAAAGAGATAAATGAGGAATACTGACTTTAGGCCTTCTGGGACTATTCTAGGGCTTAAACACTCATGTATTTGTTAAGATCTGGACTATTCCTCAAGAGGTTGAGGGAGTTGCGAGGCCGATGTATTAAGTCTATGGCTTAGGAAGTATTCGACCCCGTTGCCTACCCTTTGGTTTGCGGAACTTGGTAACCTAAGCACCCAAAAATCACACACTTGTTTGGTTTAGCACGCATAACAAAGAATAATGCCAAAAAAAGTGTTGATTCTATAACTGTTTTCCCGAAAGGTTGACTTAGCAGCGGCTTGAAGACACAAGTTGATTGGATGAGTTCCCGGTGTGGAGAGGAGGAATGTAAAATAAACCCCTCGAAGATGCATTATAACATATCGTCTCCTCGATGCTTGTCTCCTAGGATATCTAAATATCCTGTTAGGGGCACAGAAGCATCTCATGATAGTTCATATATCGTGGGCGGCATTATCCCAAAATGTCGATTGCCAAGGTATGAATTCAGCTACAAGATGCCATGTGCGGTACTATCCCAAAGTGTCAAAACCCAGGGTTCTGGGGGTTGCCATAAGTGGTGCTATCTCGAAGCATGGATTGTCAGGAACCCTATGAGGAATGATGGTGAGGACAAGGAATCCGATACAGATAGTGTTTATGGCCAATCCAAATTTGGGTCTAGGGGAATTTAGAAAGAAAGATAAAACTCAAAATAATATTTCTCTCTCTCTCTTACTAAAATTGCACTGGCAAACTAAACCTAACCTTTCTACACATACACACCGGTGCTTTAACCACTGGGGTCAACAAACCTCTTGGTAGTTTTTGCGGGCCTTAAAATCCTTCGTGGCAAAACCAAGGCTGAGGCTGGTTAGGTCCGTATCTTGGCTGGTACTTGAGTACATTTAGGCCTATAGTTGGTATTTCAATCTATTTTCTAGAGATGTGGCATGATAAGGATCCTGACGATAAAATTTGATAGAAGACTGGGTCCATTTCGTATGATTTTGCTCGGGACTAGCAAAACTTAGGCATAGGGGTATTTGATAAGTCTACTTTACTGGACTAATTTAATGCTTAAGTGCATTAATATCTGGATGAGAGATTAATTTGAAACTTGCATGTTAGTGATAAAATCATATGAACCTTAGATTTATCATTTTATGTATCAATTGCATTAATCCTTATATAAAAGGGATTCATTACTTATGTGGTTGCAAGTTCATTTAGGAAAGGACATCTTTTTTAGTAAGTTTCAAAGCAAATGGCAACCAAATATGTATTGATTTCCTAGAGATAATAAAAGCGAAGAAAGAAAAGCAAATAAAATACCTTCCAATTCTTCCCTCTCATTTCCTTATCTTTCTCTCCCTCAAATGGCAATATTAAATCACGATTATTTTCATTCCTTCTTTGACTCTCTCTCTCACTCTTTCTTTTTTTGCTCCTTATTTAACAGGGATGGAAGGACAAGGAATCCAACCCCCCTCCACAGGGAAGAAGCTCCCTTTCTCTACCTCTCCTCCCTGCAGACAACTCCCTCTACAGCATGCCCATGACTCCGCCACCGCGAGCCTCCGTCGACACCATGCTTCCTCTCGACGAGCATGGTGGCAGTGCGCTCCTCGATGCCACGTCCACCTCACTGCAACTGTGTACCTCCTCCTCTACAAGCACCACATTCATCGCAAGCCATCCAACCGTGACTCCTCTTTGTGACAGCACTCACCGTCAACTGCGAGCCATCCACAACATCATCTTTCTTCCCACCACTAACCACGCTCATCCTCTCCACCATCGGCCTACAGCAAACTGCCACCTCAACCACCGGCCCCATTTCTTTCCTGCGCCAACAGCACCTCCATCGCACCCACCAGCACCGCAGCTGTGCCTCCCCATGTATGGCTTCTTCTCCCTTTGCAGCAACCAACAAAGACTGCCGGCCTCTTCATCTTCTTCCTCGTTCTGCCATCTCTGCCCCTTCCATTAAGAAACACGAATGCCGGCCTCCTAACCCACAGTGCATGCCACTTCACACACGCATGAGCACCCAAGCTTCCACGCAACCAATAGTGCTTGCCAACACCTCCACATGTAGGCCCCCACACGTAGGATCACATGCGCCAGCCCTGCGGCCTTCCTCCTCGCGTGCAGCAGCACCCTCCTCTTCTTCTTCTTCATCTCCTACTACGAGTGAAACGAACCCAACATCACCACCTATAGCAGTAGTCCTCTCCTGGGCGTCGACGACCCACCAGCCCCAATCATCTGCCACGTGCAGGTACACGCATGCGTTCAACCAGCCGTCACCACCAGCCACACCACACGCGCTCGGCTACAGTACCTCCATCCTCCTTCTTCACTACCAATAGGGAGGAAGCTCGAATCAACCAGCCGATCACCTCCTACTCACAGCTACCCCTCCCGGCCAACCTTCCCACCGGCCGGCTGACACCGGCCATCGTTTTCCTCGACGCAACCTCCGATGCGAAGCTCTCGGCAATGCCAACCTCCTCCGAGCACATCAAGGCAAACCATCCTCTCCTCCTCAATGTGCATGCACCAATAGCAAATCCCTTATTTTTCACTCAATTAAAAATTACATTGATTGCCATTGACAAAGAATGGGATTTTGATATTGATTATTGTATTACTGTAAATTTGTGGGAGGCCCTTCTATTCATGGTTATTTGTGACAATAGTGAAGGATTGGAATTACTAGTTAATGCATTTTGTTTTCTTTCCTCCCATGATGAATTGACATCAATGGCAATTTATTTTTCTTCAACAAGATTATTGGTGATCTTATTGGTTGTATGCCTCCCTGTGATACAACCTGAAGTGTGGCATTATTTCAGTATTTTAGTAACCTTGATCGAGGTTTTTTTCTACCACATTACATATTGCGATGACATATTTTTCTGATATCATTTGCAAAGCGAAAAAAACCTCCTGACCAGCCCTCCATTGAGAACTGTTGCTCCGACCATTGCGCCAAGTTTGCCAATGTGTCGCGAGGAAGAGCCACATCTACTTGGTGAGGGCAAGCTCTCAGTGGTTGGATTCTCATTCAACAGTTGAGATCACTTGATGATTGCCCTTTGGAGAAGTGTCGATGGCGTTCGACACTCCAGATGGTGCCACGTGGCAGAATCTGAACTGTCCACCCTTCCTTGCTTGCAGAGGATGACAATGCATGGATTGAGGTGATTTCTGCATTGTCGGATTGCGATCATCACTCTGGATCCATCTGTACAGTCGAATTTTTCATCCGAAGTTTGTAACGATGTCGCATTACCTACTAGCCATATTAAACATACAACTATCCTAAATGCCAAGCAATGGATGTTATGCAATATTTATAACATGATGTGCATTGCTAAGCCTAGGAACTATCATAAATATGCAATTTATCATGAATTAATGTGTGTTCATCACCAAGGGGTTAAAAATTACGTCAACACCCCTAAGGTTTCAGAGAATTCCTAAATGACCCTTTGGATGGGTCATTTCACTTACCCTCAGGCACTGCATTCCAAACCTCCTAAGAAAAAGAAATCAGAGCCCTCTCTCCAAGATCTTTTAAACATATTTGGGCAAGTTGAGATTAACACTCCCCTCCTAGATGCCATTAAGTTCATCCCTACCTATGCTAAATTCTTGAAAGATATGTGTACCCCAAAGTGGAAGACCAAGAATCTAGGAAGGTGGTTCTTTTTGAGACAGTATGCTCAGTTGTGTAAAGCATGCTGCCTCTCAAGAAAAATGATGGACTGTGAAAATTGCCAAACAATCACAATAATGTGTTATTGTTGGGGTTTTGCCCCTTGTAACGATGCGAAAAATATGATGGATAATTTTCAATTTGCAATAAAATCGATGTTTAAATGGCATTGTCATAGTATAGTTGCCAGGAATGCAAATCGATGTCGCGTCAATTTTATTTATTTACAATTTTTATTAGTTTGTTTCCAGGTCATTCACTAAGTGGCAGTTATTGAAATACATCACTTTTTAAGTCCAAAAATATTATTTTATTAAAAAAATGTTGATTTTATTTACAAAATGAAATGAATAAATCAATGAAATGAAAGAATGGGTTCAATATCTACAAAAGAATCAATGGAAATGCCTAAAAACATATATACACAAAAGAGCATAAAAAACTATATATATAATTACTCTATATTAATTATTTACAACTAATATAGGTAATACATAAGTATAGGTACAAAAATAGCTAATAATATATACTATATAAAATTATACTAACATAGTAGTATCTATAGTAGCATATATTGTACATATAGTAACATAAACAAATTTTGCTAAATCCTTAGTAAAATTATATCCATAACACACTACTTGGAAAAGGTGATTTGCCGTCGATTATTTACCATCAGTTTGGGAAGCAACAGCAAAAATATTTTTTGTCATTGCTTCTTGATATAAGCGACGGCAAATACCACACTAAATTGAATGCCTAAACCTCATCCAAAAAGTAATATGTAATTAATATTTTCCATTGGTTATTATTAAATGTGACGGAAAATGTCAAGTTAAAATTTTTCCCCAAATTTTGGGCGTGAGATTTAGGATTAAATTAGACATTTGTCATCTATTATTATAAAAAGCGACAACAAATGTCAGGTTAAAATTTCACCCCAAATTTTGTGTGCGAGATTTGGGATTAAATTAAACATTTGTCCTCACTTAGTAATTAAATAGACAGCAAAGGTCAGATCATCTATACCCATGCAGAGCCCTCTCCTCACCCATACTGCGCATAACTCCCTTACAGAGATCCTCCTCCTTGTCAGTGGAACTTGTTGTAGTCGCCCCTCCTCGTCCTCATCAAGTAAGTCTCTGTCGTGCTCCTCCTCCTCCTCCTCGTGTTTCTCCTCATCCGACCACTCATCTCCTCCTCCTTGTCATCTTTCTCTTTATCAAACCCCTCATCTCCTCCTCCTCCTCCTCTTCCTGACAAAGCACATGGAGAAGGAGACCAAACTCAAAGGTGGAGGCAGAAGGGGAAGACAATAGCATGGAATCCTTATCGAACATCAGGTGTTTTTGGGAGCTTAGCCCCTCTGAGAGCAGTCCAATCTTGACTACGTTGCTTTCTCCAAGGAGGTCAACATCCTTAAAGCCCACACAGACAACTCCCACTCCATGGATTCTAGCATGCGACCTAAAACACTTGGATTGAGATAGATTCTAGCATAACTTTGAGTCAATGCATGCATAAGCACCATAATTCGCATGCCAGTTAGTTTATTAGTCATATAGATAATATCATCATTTTATGATCTAAAAGTGAGATGATTTTAATTACAGATGATTCGAAGCTGCAGATGTCAGATCAGACCAAATAAGTCTGATCAGAACGATGATGGAAGTCTAACGTTTCCGAAATCATCCTGATTAGACAACTAGAGCATCGTGTGTAGCCCAAAGAAGAATGGAGATCATGGAGCCAAAGGGTAAAGATCCAGACCTCAGATGACAAATCTAACTGCAAGGATGGATCCGGATCAATGTTCACAATCCAATGTTGCAGAAATCAACTTAATTGGAGTCCTATGCCATCAAGTATAAAGAGAAGAAGAACGGACGGCCACGATGGCACCACGTGGCACCATCGTAGCTGCCCCTCGTCGTACCCCCAACCCCTGAAGGTGACTCGCCTCACAAAGTGGGCCGTTGGATCTTCATCCAATGACCACGAACGTGCCACATCGCCACCCAGAACAGTTTAATATAAATATAATTAAGCAAATATGATAAAGGCTTTGCACAGCGTGTTGGCTTGCGTGCACACACCTATGCAAGGGGCGCAGGTTCGAGCCCTATGCTTCACAAAATTGATGCGGCTTCGGCTGGCAGGCATGTGTAGGCACAATTGCACCATCTAACAATGTACAACGTTCTACATGGCGCAATTAGAGTGCATTGCGAGCAGACGTGGGATTGCACGGGATGTTGCTAGATTAGAAAGGCGCAATGAGCATGCGTTTAAGCCATCCCGATCGGCAGGATTTGATTGAAGGCAAAAACGAGACGGGCGAGCATTAATCTGAGTCATTCGATCATCAGGTGCTAAAATGAGGCATGCAAGTGCACATGAAGAAAGCAGAGGTGGGTGAGGAAGCCGCGAAGCGGTTCGATCATCATGCAAGCATCCAAAGGCTACCACATGTCTCCATCAGAGTGAATCTGCAGGATAAGAAGGAAATTGAAGGGGTTTTGAGGCCAAATCGATGCCGTCGATCGGGAGATCAACGGATCTGATCAAGCAGAGGCTGTTGGACGATTTTAAGGCCTGAACTACCCTTTTTGCCCTTCACCAAATATATAAAAGAAGGCCCAGGGCCCCCTTGTTGAAGCATCCACTTAGAACCTCTCTTCCATCAATTCCAAACATCCCATCTTCTCTGCAATTCTCCTCCTCTGCAACTTCATCTCGATGCCATGGATCTGAGGTGCTGCCGCATCTCACACAAGCATCCTGCAAGCGACGTCGTTTCTCTACCACTTTCTTCTATCTCTCTCTCTCCTACTCTCTCTTTCTCTTTATTTAACTTTACTTTTTGCATAGCAATTTCTATTATGAAAAGCTCTTTATCAATGAAATGAAATATGATCATATGAATATTTAATGCAACTCTACACGTATATACATATATAAATATCTTGTTTGAACTGGTCTATTGAAAAGCTTCTGTTAAAAATCGAGATTGCATCCCTGCGAACAACACAATACTCACAGGTTTTACAAATATTATTTGTCACCGTGTTTTCACGCTATGCTATAACTAAACAACTTTTAATCGCGATCACGTGCCGAACAAGCCGATGCTATCACCGGGGCGGCAACGGAGATTTTTGAATCTTTTTGGTGTGTATTTGGGATTTGTAGCTCACTACATTTTTTGTTGATTTCGTGTGTGCAGGAAATGAAGAAATCTGAACCAAACACGACGAGGAAAGTGCAGGTTCAAATCTCAGGTAAGTACCCGTAGTTTAGATTAGTTACATTTAGGATTTGCTTAAACCCCAAGATTAATTAGAATTTGTTTTCTTATTAAAAATAAAAAAAAGGAAAAAATATTTCTCTTGATTTTGGGCTGAAATAAAACTTTATCTTAAAAATTTATTTCCCAAAGATCCGCAAATCCAAAAATTCTGAAAGTTTTAGTAGACGTAGCTTTCAAAGTTAGGAACAACATAACCAAATTTCACGGTAATCAGGCTTACAAAAGAAATTTAAAAGTTCACATACTGATTTGTTATCAATACGGATTTAGTTCCTGATTTTTCATAGTTCAGAATATCATAGGAATTTTTATATAACTCCTATTGAAGTGAAATTTATGGTACTAAATTTTTGAGAAAGTCAAGAATTTCATAAAAATCTGAGAAAAATATTTTTTGCTTATTTGTAACACGAATTATCTAACCATGAACTGGGGGTCAAAACAAACTCCAAAACCCCAGTATAGTTTAAATCTGAAAAAATAGAAAATGTGCATTAAAATTCCTGAAAAAAATATTTTTTTAGTGCCTATTTAGTTGTCCAAGAAGACCAATTGATTTCATTGCTTGGGTCACACCACTCATCATTTTGGACCAAAAAGAATCATTTAGAACTATATGTGTTTAGGGTTTCACGTTAAGGATAGAGCACACTTGCATTTCCATACTTAAAAAAAGCTATCAAACAAATTGGGATTTGCAAAACTTTTGTGTGCCTCATTAGAATCTTGTTTGAAAATATCAAATCAAGTTAACCCTAAAATTCATTAACGTAAGCATTTGAATCTAAAAAGATACTTCATCATAAGAAATTGCTTGTGAACCCTATTTGCCTAAGCACTTCACACATTCCAAAATGAATTTTAAGGGCAAACACCCCCTAATTCCCATCACATTCCAAAAGCACATCAAACCCAAGCCTAAAATTGAGTCGACATGCCGTAAGCAGGACTAATACACTTGGGGACTTGAAACTAGATTGAACTAAGGTTAAGGCCTTGTCTACTTGGACCCACTAGTGACAAGAAAGGTCGGTGCGGTAACCGTGATAACCTTTAGTGGTGTCCACCATGCAGGGTGTCTTAAGGGGTCCCACCCTTCTGGCTAGCCAAGTAATTCAAGGGTTGATCTAACCCAGTCGTGTTTTGGGGAGCCAGGATCAGGTCTAATTAAGGTTGACACTCTAAGGACTAGTTTGATTGCTTGCATTGTGTGGGCAAGGTTTTGAAAGATGAATTTTCACTTTATGTTATAGTATTTAAGTGGTGGAAAAATCGACTAATCAAAAATAATGAAAATAACCACTAACAGAAGAGCGGGTCATGTCCATAGGGAGGAAATTATGCAATCAATACTTAATTGTTTAATGTTATTTCGGATAGTGCGTAATCCCTATTCAAATCTAACTTAAAATGTGAAGGAAAGTAGATTTGCAATAACTTAAAAAGATAAGGGTATATGTGCAGTTTTCCCTCACAGAAATCCTTAATAAATTTATGATGAATTTATGCAATTTTCACGTGATGTGTACTAGAGACAATTAGTACTTAAGTTAAGCCCAAAAATTAATCTTTAAACTTGTTAATATTAATATCATGCAATTACAAAGAACTATGAGTGTTCAATTGCAATTCTGCCACAATATAATAATAATAAATAAAATCAAATTAGGTGGCAATGGCATTGAATGTAAATTTTAATTGGTGGGAAAATAGGGCTTTTTTCCTCTCTCCTTTCCAGAGAGAAAGAGCACCGCGGGGCAGTTGTGAGGCTCAAGAGGATGGCGAGGTCGAGGGCTCTCCGGTGGTGGCAACGGTGGTGATGAAGGAGGCCGGAGCTCCAGCCTGTTGAACAAGAAGGTGGAGGTGCATGCAGCAGTGCCACCTGTGGCGTGGTGGTGTGCGCATGCTGGTGCACGCCCATGCAGGTGATGAGGTAGAGGCTGGAGCACTGGCGGTTGGCTGTAAGCGTGCGATCTGCAGGTGGGCGGAGGTAGCGCCTACGGATGGAGATGCTGCAGTGCAGTGGAGAGGCACTATGAAGGAACGTGATGCGGTGCGCCTGCAGATGAGAGGTGGGACACGCTGCCTGCGGTGGCTTGTGGGCACACCTGGCGTGGAGAGGCGCAGGCTTGGTGCGATGGAGAGGTAGGAGGGTGCTCAGGCAGGTGCTTGCAGATGGTGCTGAAGGGAGCGAGCAGTAGGGCGTGTGGGCGCTGTGAGCAGGGGGCAGCCTGTAGGAGGTGCAGGTGCCTGCTATATGGTGCGCCTACCGATGGAGATGGGATGAAGGCACGTGGGCAGGCGGTGGCGTAAGCGCCTGCAGCAGGGGAGAGGCGTGCAGTTGGGTGGATGCGCCTATTGTGGCGAGGGTTCTGTGCATGCGGTGAAGGCAGATGAGCAGTTGGGCGCACTGGTGTGCGCCTGCGGTGGCTGGAGGGAGATGCTGTGAGCAAGAGGCATGAGGTTTTTTCCAGCAAGGGGGAAGAAGGCCACAGTGCACGCTTCTTCTCTTCATCGATCCATAGTGTCCACTAGGTAGTTCCCCGTGAGGAAGGCGAAGATCAATCCCCAGTGCACCTCCTATCTTTTTAATTCCTCTCTCCCAGCGTGCGTGAGTTAAGTGATTTTCAAATCCCTTAACTATTTCTAGCCTCGTTAGTTGAAGGAGGGCGGTGGAAGATTAACCTCATGTGCGGCAGGGGAGGGGGGAAAGAGTTGCGGCTGCTATGTGTTGGGGAAATTTATCCCCCCACCCTTGTTCTTTTTGCATTTTTTTACCTGCACATAAAAACAACAAAATCATTAAGTTATAGAATGTTATAAACTTAAATCATGAGGCGTACAAATATTCTATAACTTAATTTCCATTATTAACAAGCCTAAACTATACGATTAAAGATACTTAGGCTTAATATTAGTTCATTTTAATGGACTCATCAAATACCCCCATGCCTAAGATTTGCTAATCCCTAGAAAAAATGAAAAGTAATAGAAATAATCAGAAGATTTCTTCTTTTCTTACTTCAAAACTTTAAGAATCCATACAAATATGAAGTGTTGATAGCCTAGGTAACAGATCCAAGTGAAAGAACCGATTCGCATTGGGAGTTCGTACATCACCCTTGGCAAAAATTTCTGTCGAGATAGGCAACTACTTCCCTCAAGGATAAAGCAGCCGATAATCTGTAATTTGACCCCGACGTTTGGCTTAGGTAGGAGATATCAAGTTGAATGGATTTATATTTGGTGGCACACACTCAACTGGTGCTACATATAGTCTAGTACTGCAGACTCTAGCTCTCTAGACTATTAGACAAGTCAACTCTGAGAGAGGCTACACAATTGTGTTCTCTTGATGTTCCTGGGCACTCTCTCTTTTCTTTCCTTCTAATATCACGAATCTTGCAAGATTTAGAAATTATACTCACTATTTGGTGGCCTCACATGGCAACCACACTTCAATTAAAGTCCTACTAACTCTATAACTAAGTTAGAGTTCTCAACCAGTATTCAGGCGATCAGAGAAACTAGAGGGTAGGTATTGGTCATATTTGGTAGAACTCGATAGGTGTTCTGCTGCCTCAGAAACAGTGTTACATCTTAAACTTCGACTTTCTTTTTTCTTGTAATATAACTATTTCTTCTTTTTCTTCTTTCTATTTCTTCTTTTTCTACTTCTTTTCTCTTTTCCCTTTTTTTTTTAATTTTTATATTTATTTTTTTTCTTCTTATTTTTGTTTCTTTTTCAATCAATCACAACACAATACGGACTTTTATTTACGAGACATTATTAGGGATGATGATGGTCAAGAGGAAGTTGTGTGGCTTATCCGGTGGAAGTGCCTATTCTTGGCACCGGGAAGGAATGGACACGATAGGCGTATTTCTAGCCTTTGACACTATTACCCTCCTTCAGCTGAGGACTCTATGAAGGACGGTCGTAACCATCCACCGTAGTTATAGCTTTATTAGGACTCAATCTCTGCGTATCTGCATTATTTGGTGACTCTCAGGAATTCACTCAAAGTACGCACACATGAACAGAGAGTGAAAACTATGCCAAACTCCGAAGTATCATCATCTAATTATCCAAAACTTAAGAGTCTTTACACTAGACTTAGCGCACCAGTAATCTCTCTACTTCTCAGAAATATTGCTGGATTTATTAGAAGATAGTATGCCTGATTGTCTATGAACTGTCCAAGGGTTCAGTAGACTACAAATGCTTATTGGTTTTCCCCAAGGATCCATTACCAAGTCTACGTGCACGTGAAATAAATGTACAAGATTCTAAACTTAAGAAATAATTCCACAAGAAAAACCTCCAATAACAAAGATATTTTGCTAGGGACTAACGCAATCAGCTCAAGAAAAGAAACTTTTTTTTTTAATATATATAAATATGTATGCAAATATTTATAAATGCTATAAACACTATAAACATTCCTAGGTTATATCCCCCGATGCCTAAGACTGACAATGTCCTCATTGGAAAAATATAGACATAGAAGAATATCACCTGAGGAGGAGAGTGGGAGGAGCTAAGGCTCCTCAAGCCGTAGTTTTCCAAAACCTGGCCATCTGAAAGAGTAATATATTGTTTAAGTCACTGGCCATTTACTTTAAAGTTCGCACCTGAAATAGGGTTCCTGATCTCTATAGCTCCATGAGGGAAGGTATTGATAACAATGTATGGTCGATCCCAATGAGACTTGAGCTTTCCAGGAAATAATTTAAGTCTAGAATTGAAAAGCCAGACCTACTGGTTGGGCTCAAAAGTCTTTCTAATGATGTGCTTGTCATGGAAGACTTTGGTACGTTGCTTGTAAGCTTGAGAAGTTTCATAAGTTTCATTACGAAGCTCCTCAAGCTCACTTAATTCTAACATACGTGCTTTTCCTGCTTTATCCAGATTAAAGTTAATGTTTTTAATGGCCCAATAAGCTTTATGTTGGATTTCAACGGGAAGGTGGCACGCTTTTCCATAGACAAGGCGGAAAGGAGACATGCCCAAAGGAGTCTTATATGCAGTTTTGTAGGCCAAAGAGCGTCATTTAGTTTTTTAGACGAATCCTTCCGATCAGGCCTGACATTTTTTTCTAAAATTCGCTTAATCTCCCTATTAGACACTTTAACTTGTCCACTCATTTGGGGTTGATAAGGTGTGGCTATCATGTGTTTGACTCCCAAATTTTGGAGTAGTCTTGTGAAGTGTACATTCTTAAAGTGAGGTCCTCCATCACTTATGATCGTCCTTGGGCACCCATACCGAGAAATGATATTAGCCTTAACAAAGCCCAAGACCACGGAATGGTCATTGGTTCGCGTGGGGATGGCTTCTATCCATTTTGATACATAATCAACAGCCACAAGGATGTATTCATATCCGAAGGACACAGGAAAGGGACCCATGAAGTCATTGCCCCAAATATCAAAGATTTCAACAGGGAGGATAGGTTGTTGGGGCATCTCATCCCTTTTTCCATTGGTTCCCGTCTGCTGGCAATGTAGACATGCGCCCACATCCGTATGTGCATCTTGGAATAATGTGGGCCACCAAAAACCAGACTGAAGAACCTTATGAGCAGTCTTCTTCCCACTAAAATGTCCCCCACAGTGGAGGTCATGGCAGAAACTCAGAACACTTCTTTATTCCTCATCAGGGATGCAACGGCGAAACAGCTGGTTAGGGCCTATTCTAAAAGCTTGGGTTCCTCCCAGTGATAAAAGTTAGCATTGGCGATAAACCTGTCTCACTTCTGCTTGTCCCAAGTACTGGGGGTGATGCCCGTGACCAGATAGTTCACTATGTCAGTGAACCAAGGAGTTTTAGTTTCCATGGCCATTAGAGACTCATCAAGGAAAGTCTCTTGAATACCGCCAGCAGGGTTTGATGCCACAATAGGGATCATAGAAAAATGGTCTGCTACCACATTCTCAACTCCTTTCTTGTCTTTAATTTCTAGGTCAAATTCTTGGAGTAGCAGAATCCAACGAATTAGGTGAGTTTTGGAGTCCTTTTTAGCCAGAAGATGCTTAAGGGTAGAATGATCAGTGAACACCGCAACCTTGGATCCCAAAAGATAAGACCAAAACTTTTCCAAAGCAAATACTACAGTAAGTAATTCCTTTTTAGTGACCGGGTAGTTTTGCTAAGGATTTGTAAGGGTGTTGCTAGCATAATGCAGCACATGAGGTTTGCCATCAACCCTTTGACCAAAGATTGCTCCCACTACAAAATCAGAAGCATCGCACATATGCTCAAACGGGAGGGTCCAATCTAGTGCTTGGAGAATCGGTGTGGTAATGAGGGATTTCTTCAAAGGTTGGAAAGCCTCGCCACATCTATCATCAAAATCAAAGGAGACATCCTTCGCTAACAGGTTGCAGAGTGGCTTAGAGATGTTAATGAAGTTTCTAATGAAGCACCTATAAAATCCAGCATGGCCAAGGAAAGATCTAACCTGACGAACATTGGCGGGAAATGGAAGCTTAGAGATGGAATCAATTTTTGTGGTGTCCACCTCTAATCCTCTCTCGAAAACTACATGCCCTAACACAATGCCCTGCTGGACCACAAAGTGGCTTTTCTCCCAGCTAAGCACCAGTTTTGCCTCTTCGTAATGGGTTAAGACTTTATCAAGGTGCGAAAGGCATAGGTCAAATGACGACCCATAAATGGAGAAGTCATCCATGAAAATTTCAACGAACTCGTCGATCATATCAAAAAGGATAGCCATCATACAACGTTGGAAAGTGGCAGGAGCTTTACATAACCCGAATAGTAATCGGCGGAACGTAAAACTGCCATAAGGACTCGTGAAGGTGGTATGCTCCTGATCATCAAGAAAAGTGGCTATCTGATTGTACCCATAGTACTAGTCAAGAAAACAAAATTACCTGTTCTCCGCCAATCGTTCCAAAATTTGATCGATAAATGGTAAGGGGAAATGGTCTTTCTGGGTAGCCGTGTTTAAATGGCAGTAATCAATGCAGACCCTCCAACCTATTGAGGGTCTAGTGGTCACCAGTTCTCCTTGCTCATTCTCTTCCACGGTGATTCCTGCCTTTTTCGGAACTACGTGAATAGGACTGACCCATTTACTATCTGAAATGGGATAGATAATCCTTTCATCTAGACATTTCAGAATCTCATTATTAACAACCTCCCGCATATTTGGATTGAGCCTTCTCTGCTTGTCTCGGAAAGGCTTCATGGACTTTCTCGTGTATATATCATGCATGCAAAGAGAGGGATCAACACCATTAATATCAGCAATTGTCCAGGCAATTGCTTCCTTGTGCCTTTGTAAACACTCAAGCAGAGCTCCCTCCTGCAATTCAAATAATGCAGACGAGAAAATAATGGGGAGTGTGTTCTTAGGACCAAGGAAAGCATATTTCACTGTGGTCGGGACGGGTTTCAACTCCAATTATGGAGCATTTTGAATTGAGGGTTTTAGTTGAGATGTCCCCGCCTCAGGCAGCGGATCTACCTTCACAGTATAGGGTGGGGATAGAGACTCAGTGTGTATCCCCAACAACTCTTCTAGCTCAGCCATTTTCCTTTCAGTTTCTTTAATAATCGAGGGATGGTCCTGAGATATGACCTTCTGAAGCGGATCTCTACATAAAAGTGCTGGAGTAGTCTCTTCAATTATTTCATCAACGACCTTAATCTGAGAACAATCTTCAAATCGGAGTTGCTTATAAGTATCAAAAACATTCAACCGGATCTTCTTGTTCCCAAAGCCCACTTTAAGTGCCTCGGATCTACAATTTATGGAGGCATTGGTTGTGGCCAAAAAGGGGCATCCCAGAATAATGGACGGCTTTGTGGGCTTATTAGATGGGTCGATATCAAGTACCAGAAAGTCAACAGGGAAGAAGAAATCCTCCACTCTCACAAGGACATCTTCCAACAAACCCCGCGGTGTCTTAAGTGATATGTCTACAACCTGAAGGATTACTAGACTAGGCTTCAGCTTTCCTCCTCACAAAAGGTCGTAGACAGATCTCGGTAGAATGTTTACCCCCTCACCCAGATCGAGCAGAGCCTCGTCAATGTGTTGGTTACCTATAACCACTGAAATATACGGGGCCCTAGGTCTTTCATTTTGGGGGGTGTTCCATGCTGAAGAACCGAGCTAACGTGGTCAGGAAGGATGACCTTGGTTTCGACCTATTTCCTAGATTGGCGCTTCTGGGTGCACAGGTCCTTTAGAAACTTGGCATAGGACGAAATTTGTTTAATCGCTTCCAACAAAGGCAAGTTATTCTGGACTTGCCTAAAAGTATCCATAATCTCTTCCATCCTATCCTTGGCTCCAAACGAGCCAACAGAAGATTCCCCAGGAGCAGATAGGTGCTCTGGATAGGGCACCCTCGGCGTCTGGGTAGAGGGGTCATCATGGCAGGAAAGGGGTGGTGGAAGGATGACATCCTCATTGTGGGTGATTTTTTGTGAAGGAGAGTGGTGTGGCTCTTCGTCGGGTGAGGTGGAAGTCGGGTCAGGTGTGGAAGGGGAAATCTGAGATGTAACTGTAGGAGTGTTATCAGGCTTATCAATCTTTTTTCCACTCCTCAACACGGTCATTGCTTGGGCGTGCTCCCTGAATACAACTCCCTTGCCCTTAGGGTTCTCCTTAGAAGAGCTAGGCAGCTTCCCCGGATCACGTTGCCTAACTACCTCAGTAAGATGACCAATTTGGGATTGCATATCAGTAATCATCTCATTCTCAAATTGGATAACCATATTCTGATGCTCTTGCATTGCTTTCATCATGGCCTTCAGTTCATCCATCTCAGAGGGTTTTCATAAGAAGGTTGGTATGGGGCTGGGGAGGTAAGGGTCTTGTATTCCCTGAGTTAGAAGCATCAGCTTGCTTCCAAGAGAAGTTTGGATGATTCCGCCACCCTGGATTATAAGTGTTGGAGTGAGGGTTATTACGAGGGGGGTGGAAACCTTGGGCCGCGTTCAAGTCAGCCTGAATCAACTCAAAGAATTGGGTTGCCTGATGGCACTCCACAGTGGAGTGTGTTGTGCTTTGGCAAATGGAGCATTCTCTGGAAGCTTGAAAGATAGAGGCTTCTTGCAGGTTCATGCCGGGGTTTGCTAAAAGCCTATCAAAGTTTTTATTCAATAGTTGAATCTGATAAGCCAAATCTTCATGGGCCTCTATCTTCCTCTGCAAGATTGATGGTTTTCTTTCTTGATAGGTAGAGGATAGATTATGGAGTTGTCGCTTAAAGTTTCAAATAATGCCTAGGCTTCATCCTCTGTTCTGGTCATGAAGGTTCCTACACAGGCTGCATGAATGGTTTTCCTGTCTTTCAGATAATCCGTTATAGAACCTTTCGACCAACTGCCATCTTGGCACTTGATGCTGGGGGCATAACCTAAGGTCATTAAAGCACTCCCAAGTATCATGAAATTGCTCCCCTTCCTGTTGAGTAAAACCCATAATCTCTCTTCTGTAACGGTTGGTTTTACTCATAGGAAAATACTTTTTTAAAAATTCTCCCTTAAGGGTAGCCCAATCATTTACCCTTGCATCGAGGGTATGATACCAGTGCTTGGCCTTATCCTTTAGGGAGAAAGGAAATAGAGTGCTCATCAAGGCTTCATCAGTAAAGCCCTGAAGCTTCACCGTGGAGCAGACCTCGGTGAATTCCTACAAATGCCGGTAGGGGTCCTCCCTAGTAGTACCATAAAAAGAGGGTAATAAAGATATGGTACTGCTCTTGATCTCATACGGATTATCCCTTGCCAGTCATCTTAGTGCTTGTAAAGGTTGGTTGGTAGGAATAAAATAGTCCCTTAGGGTCCTTTGTTGATTTGCACCTTGCTCAGCAATTTCTTCTCTTTCTTCTCCTAGGTGAGCTCCCATAAGAATTCTCTCAGGCTCAAGATCAAACACTGGACTACCCTCAAGAGAGTGTCGACCAAGCACACATTTCAGAATTTTTTTTATTGAGTAAGTCAAACCTCCACTCCAAAGATAAGTCAAAAGATCAAGACTTATCCCTCTGTTCCCTCGTAAGTGCTATAAGTGGGGTGTGCACTTGAAATCTTAACCTTCATTATTGTGGATGTTGAATTAGTTAAAATAAATGGCCAAACAAGCTTTTCACTGCAATTACGTGCCTTAATTAAACCTTCGAGTGCCCTAGGACCTATACTTTGCTTGGATGATACTCCCAGGTGATCAAGGGAGAAGTTACTCCAAGGACGAACAAAGGGATGCAAGTAGGGCGAACCCTTCCTTTGAGGCAATGTGTATGCGGTGCCCCTTAACTACCCTTTTGTTCCTTTAAGGGGTGTCCCCCTCCGTGGAGTATCAAAACACCTGATCAAAAGATAGTATCACCACCACCACAAAGCACAATAGGAGGGTCTACACAGATAAAGAGATCGGTGCCTATAGCCTTAAGGGATCAAGCCTTAGTGCGGTGCCTAATGTGCATGCTCAGTGTTAAAAGTGTGCAACACACCACAAATCTTTGTACTTTCATTTGAAATCATAGACAAGTCCCTTAGAATCAGATCAAATGTGAATTGCTTTTAGGGTTGAATCTGATTATTAGTTCCGCTTTTAGTTATGTGACCACTGAATTAGTAAATTCAAACAACTTGGTGGTCTTGAATTTAAGTTTGAATGCAAATGCGTGAACAGAAGCTGGATGCAAAAGTTAGAAAGATATACCTTTCTCCAGCAATCTTCATGCTAATATGTTTGCAATGCAATAATATGATCTAATATGCTGCTCAATCACACCTAAATGAGCACACCTAAGGGCAAGCAATTTCTGAATAGGTAGCTCAATATTTTCTTTATTGGTTTTTAAAAGCAAGCAAGCAGAAAATATAATCACGCATGCACCAAAAATATTGTAAGCCCTAATAGCTAAAGAATGCGAGGACAAACCCCCAAAAATTTAGCCCCAATTACTACAAGGGAGAAAAGACAGAATTAAATTGTGATGACAGAGAATCCTCTGTGAAACAGGATCTTGGTCTCCTTCGTCCTTTCCTCGAGTGGCTTAACTCGTGGTTGTTATCGCTTCTCTATTGCGCCTCGTCACCTCAGAAGATTCCTCACACAGTAATCAAAATGATTAGATAATTTCGCAACTCAAATGATTTAAAAATAATAATGTAAATCTATTGCATCTGTTGCCCCCCGGAAACGGTGCTAATTTGAAAGACGACTTTTCGCTTTGTGTTATAGTATTTAAGTGGTGGAAAAATCAACTAATCAGAAACAATGAAAATAACCACTCGCAGAAGAGTGGGTGGTGTCCACAGGGAGGCAAGTATGCAATCAATACTTAATTGTTTAATGTTATTTCGGATAGTGCGAAATCCTGATTCAAATCTAACTTAAAATGTGAAGGAAAGTAGATTTGCAATGACTTAAAAAGATATGGGTATATGTGTAATTTTCCCTCACAAAAATCTTCAATAAATTTATGACGAATTTATTCAATTTTGACGTGATGTGTACTAGAGACAATTAGTACTTAAGTTAAGCCCAAAAATCAATCTTTAAACTAGTTAATACTAATATCATGCAATTATAAAGAACCATGAGTATTCAAATGCAATTATGCCTTAATATAATAATAATAAATAAAATCAAATTAGGTGGCAATGGCATTGAATGTAAATTTTAATTTGTGGGAAAACAGGCCTTTTTTCCTCTCTCCTCGCGAGAGAGAGAACCGCAGGGCTGTTGAGAGGCTCAAGAGGACGGTGAGGTCGAGGGCTCTCAGGTGGTGGCAGCGGCGGCGATGGAGGTGGCCAGAGGTTGCTAGCAGAGGAGGCCAGAGCTCCGGCATGTTGAACAAGAAGGCGGAGGTGCACGCAGCAGTGCTGCTTGTGGTGTGGTGGTGTGCGCGCACTGGTGTGCACCCGTGAAGGCAATGAGGCAGAGGCTGGAGCGCAGGCGGTTGGCTGCAGGCATACGGTCTGCAGGTGGGTGGAGGTAGCTCATACGGATGGAGATGCTGCAGTGTGATGGAGAGGTGCTGTGAAGGAAGGTGATGCGTTGCGCCTGCAGATGAGCACTGGGGCGCGCTGCCTGTGGTGGCTTGCGGGCATGCCTGGCGTGGAAAGGCGCGGGCTTGGTGCACTGGAGAGGCAGGAGGGTGAGCAGGCAGGTGCTTATAGATGGCGGTGAAGGGAGCAAGCGGTAGGGCGTGCGGGCGCTGTGAGCATGGGGCGGCCTGCTGGCGGTGCGGGCGCCTGCTGTGCGGTGCGCCTGCAGATGGAGATGGGATGAAGGCACGTGGGTAGTTGGTGGCATAAGCTCCTGCAGCAGGGGAGAGGAGTGCGGTTGGGTGGATGCACCTGCTGTGGCGTGGGTTTTGTGCATGCGGTGAAGGCGGATGAGTGGTAGGGTGCACTGGTGTGCGCCTGCGTTGGCTGGAGGGAGATGCTGTCAGCAGGAGGCGTGATGCTTTTTCCCGCAAGGGGGAAGAAGGCCACAGTGCACGCTTCTTCTCTTCCTCGATCCACAGCGTTCGCTAGGTAGTTCCCTGCAAGGAAGATGAAGATCAATCCCCAGTGCACCTCCTCTCTTTATTTCCTCTCTCTCCTCGCGTGCATGAGTTAATGGATTTTCAAATCCCTTAACTATTTCTGGCCTCGTCTGTTGAAGGAGGGCGGCAGATGATTAACCCCATGTGTGGCAGGGGAGGGGGGAAAGAGTTGCGGCTGTTATGTGTTGGGGAAATTTATCCCCCCACCCTTATTCTTTCTGAATTTTATTACCTGCACATAAAAACAGCAAAATCATTAAGTTATAGAATGTTATAAACTTAAATCATGAGGCATACAAATATTCTACAACTTAATTGCCATTATTAACACACCTAAACTGTATGATTAAAGATACTTAGGCTTAATATTAGTCCATTTTAATGGATTCATCTGTCTTCTCTCTCATCTACAGACATTCTTCTGGTACATGCAAGGTAGAAGATCTAAAAATCCTGATTTGCTACCACCATTAGAAAGAAATCCTAGGAGAAGACATATTTATCCAAGATCTGAATCAAAACCCTTTGCAATTGCTAGTTATCACGAGGAAGAAGAGATCAATGATCAAAATCTGAATCCTATGACTCTTACGTTGGCAGATCACTAAGCAGGGCTAGCATCATGACCGACAGATGGAAGTTATAGTGCAGGCCATCACTCGACTCCAAAATTGAAGGTAGACTGACCCTTCTGTGACTTTTATAACCCTCCTAATGCCCAACCTGAACCCTTTATTAGGGTACCTCAGGATGGGGAAGATTTTGAACTCAAACCTCAGATCAATAGCTTGATTCCCCACTTCCATGGCCATGAATCAGATGACCCCTTCCACCACCTTGAAGAGCTCCTACACATAGGAAGAACTTTTGGCCCTAGGAACATGAATGAAGGCACCCTAATGAAGAAAATGTTCCCATTCTCCTTGAAAGATAGAGCTGCACATTGGTTGAGGACAATTGGTAGACCAATCCTAACTTGGGAAGACCTGAGAAGAACATTCCTAAAGAAATTCTTCCACGTAGGAAAAACTAATGCCCTTAGATGTGCCATAACAACCTTTAAGCAGAATCCTGGGGAACAACTATAAGACGCTTGGGAGAGGTTCAATGATTTAGCTAGGACATGCCCTCATCATGGGATTCCGAAGTGGCACTTGGCCCATATTTTCTATTATGGGTTGAGTGATAATCTAAAGAATTTTGTTGATGCGGCAAGTGGGGGCAATTTCCTGAGTCGAGATGCTGAGGGAGCCTTTCAACTGTTTGAGAATATGAGTGAAAATTCCCTCAACAATGCCTCAATGTCTGCCTTTAACAGAGCTAACCAACCAAGAAGCGAAGTTCATGAAGTTAACAACAATTCAAACTTGGTTGATTTAGAGCTAATTGCACAACGATTAGACAAGGTGGAACTCATGGGAAAGAATGTGGAGAATTTGGATAAGAAACTGGATAATCTTCTAAAAGGTGGGAGTTCCTTAGGTATACAATCTAGATTAAACCCTATGCCTACACAAGGAATGAATATGTTTACCCACAACCAACTCCCCAACCCTCTATGTCAGGAATCCGTGCACAACATCAATGACCTAACCATGCCTCCACCTATGAGCCAACCGTACTTGGACCCATCTCTTTATAGGTGCTAAGGAGGGACCTTGATGCCCTCGAATTCTGCACTAGGAAGCTCGATGCTTAGTTATCCTGAGGATGTGAATGCACTCTAGGGTTACACTAGAAATGAGCCTTATTCAAACACTTACAACCCTGGATGGCGCAACCATCCTAACTTTGCTTGGTCAAGTCAGAAACCCACCCTGGGTCCTAACTTAACTAAGCCAAACACTTATGGGCAACCTAGTATGTATACACAACCACACACATATCGACCACAACCTACTAAGGAAAACTAGCCCTCTGATTTGAGTCTGGTCCTTAAAGAAATGCGAGAGATGAATCTGAGACATATGGAAGAGATGAATCAATTGAGGATAGAACTAACGGGACCACTAGACCAGCTAGTTAATGCTAGACAACACTGGATGCTGCCATCCCAACCCATCCCAAACCCAAGGAACGTCAATAGGGTTAACCAACACAACACACAGGAAAAACAAGCGCACCTAATTCAGCCTGCACCCCAACACCCACCAGGCTTTGTTAACCCTAACCCAACCTAGGCTCAACCCATTTTGCAAAACTCATCTTACCCTTCTAACCCTAATGCAAATGCCTGTGCTATCACTTTAAGAAGTGGGAAACAAATCCATGATCCTTCTACATCAAAATCTTACCAAGATTATGAGGAGCCTGAATCTAACCTGGGTGATCAAACTAATCCAGAAAACAAGACTCAAGATTAGAATACTCATGATTTTTCTCGAGCATGTTTTCTTGAAGCCTTGATAAACCTAGGGAAAAGAAAATCAATCAATCTAGAGAGTGGCATGAGATTCTAAAGCAAGTCCAGGTGAATATACCACTCCTTAAGGCTATTGAGAATGTCCTTGCCTGTGTGAAATTTCTGAAGGAATTATGTACACCAAAACACCATGCCAAATCATAAAAAAGGGTCATGATTTCTAAACAAGCCAGTGCCATCATCATAAATAAGCTCCCTCCTAGAAAGAAAGATCCAGGGGCCCCCATAATCTCATGTGAAATGGATGGTTTCATCCTAGATTGAGCCTTATTCAACCTTGGTGCCTCCATCAACTTAATCCCCACTGAATTATATGAAGAACTAGATTTAGGCCCCTTACAACATACTGATGTGACCTTTCAGCTTGCTGATAGGTCAATGAAAATTCCAAAGGGCTTTGTACAAATTGTGATTGTAAAAGTAAGGGATTTTGAGTACCCTGTGGACTTCCTTGTTCTAGATATGGAGGCATCATCAAACCTGAACCACACCCCAATAATCTTAGGGAGACATTTCTTGGCCATTGCCAAGGCTCTAATTAACTATGAGACGAGGATTATGCACATTACCTCTGGAAGGAAGAATTGTCAACTCATTATTTTTAAAACTTCCCAAAAGAATAAGGTGGATTATGGTTCCATTAAGATCATAGGAACAATTGAAGAAGTTTTGGCAATTCAGACTAAAGATGATCCAAATCCTACCAAAGCTCAAGACTAGCACGAAAAGAAAGAAGGGGATGTAATTGAGGATAATTGTGATCTACCACCTCCCATGGAAAATCAAAATGAAAAGGACATTACAGAGATAGAGAAACCCCTAGGATTAACTTATGACGAATTAGATGAAGATATTAAGAATCCTCAATACATCCACCCTGAAATACAAGAGGTATTAAATTTTGAGGGAGTTAAAGAAAATGGACAATCTAAGGACATGAACCAAGAAACTACCCCAGAAGACGTTCAACAAATAATGGACTAGGGAAGAACTTATGAGCCAACTGATTCAAATGGATGGCTTGAATCTAGGGGAGAAACGACTTCAGATTATGAAGAGAGAATATCTGATGAGGATTTTGATGAATTCAGCACAACCGCACTTTTGCCCTCATATGACCCAGAGCCTAGAGAAGTCATGATCTTTTATATCAACTACCATTATGAAGATCCTTATTACTCTGACTTAGAACTAGATTTAATTCTAAATCATGATTTCAATCCAGATCCTATACCACCTCTTCTTGAATTATGGAACTGGATTGACAGACAGGCTCGACAATTTGAACCTCATCCACCAAACCGTATTTCATATTCCAAATCAGGACTCTTTGAAATAAGGCTACATCATCAGCTGGTTCGTATTTGTGGATCACTGATTCTTGGACTTAATGATCATATCTTTATACTAATCTTGAATCTCTCTGCAACAATTATTACCCCTTCTCTTGACCCACAACATTAAATTACATATATTTTTGGGTTTAAATCCAGCAAATGATGTTAAACTTAATGTAAGCTGGGAGACAACCTAGTATTCATTACAGGTTGATCTTCATCTTCTGCATCCACGCTGACCTATGATCAATAAGAAAAGTCAAGTGATCCCCTCCTCTTGTTTATTATACTTTTTATTTTCATGCATACATTTCAATGAGGACATTGTAATGAATAGGCATGGGGGGTAGACATTGCATGTCTTATCTTTATGTATAAAATAAATAATAATAATAATAATAAATGCATTTAGGCATAAAGAATTTTTATTAAGGGTTTATTAGGGATTTATTCTTAAGTTGATTCCTGAGTTTAGAATCCAATATAATTTCACACTTACACATAGAATTTGCAATGGATCCATTGTGAAGACCGATAAACATCTTTAGTTTATCGAGAAGAAGCAGTGCTTCTTCTCCTAAACCCTTGGACAGTAATTAGGGAGTTAGGCAAACTATCTTTTAAGAGATCCACCAAACACGTGTGAGATGAGAGTAGAAAGTTTACTGGTGCTCTAAGGCTAGTATGAGGAATCTTAACATCTGGATAATGAGATAATGATACTCGGAGTTAGGCATAGTCTTCGCTCTCGATTTCTGTGTACAAGTTCCTACTGTAAACAACTTTTGGGAGCCACCAAATAGGGCAAAATGCGTAGAGAGTGGGTTCTGACAAAACTATAACTAAGGTATGGCCACAATCATCCTTTACGGAAACCTCAGCTGAAGGAGGGTATTAATGTCAATGTTAGAAATACACTGTCCTATCCATCCCCTTCCCGGTGCCAATAATAGGCACTTCCACCAAATAAGCCACCCGATATCTTCTTAACATCCCGCAATCCTAAATAATGCGTCATGAATAAATGCCGTATGTGTTACTGTGTTGCATTAGATGTCTGAAAAAAAAAAAAGAGAAGGTATATATGTCTACGCATTTACAAAAATATACATACACAAAAAAAAAGAGAAAGGAGTAGAAAAGAAAGAAAGAAAAAGAAAAAGGAAAAAAAAAGTTCATAAGTGTTTTTAGCGTTTACTTCAAGTGTATTGAGGCAACCACACCCATCACCTTCATGATCCACCAAATACAACCTTGACCTACTTTTCTGTACTTTTGGCCACCTGAATACAAGCTGAGGAATGCTTAGTCATAGAGTTATCAGAACCTAATCAAAGTTCTAGTGCCAGGAGAGACCACCAAATATACTGATAAATCTGGTGAGACTGTGATCTTAAAAAGAAAGAAAAGAAAATGTGAGAGAAAGAAAGAAAGAGGTGTGAACTCAATCTCTCGTGCGAACGCACGAGAGATTTGGGTATCCTAACTCCTTTCCATCTCCGGCGATCAACCTCAGGCAATTACGTGCCCTTCACGCCCTGCACACCCAGTCCAGCACCTATATAAGAACCCACAACTCCGGCCGAAGAGGCTAAGCTTGATTTTGACGGAGATCCCTTCCAAATTCCTCCCTCTCCCGTCTCCGGCCAAACGACCCACAAGCTTCGGCGACCTCCTTCCCTCCTTCTCGTCGCTCTGCTGCCATACCAGCAGCAGAGTCCTCTCCGCCGCTTCCTCCCGCGTCGCGCTGTACCCCGCGCGCGCGCTTCTAACCTCGTCTTCGTCGTCGCTTCCTCCCTCAGGGTCTTTCTTCCCCGACGACGGCAGTTACGAGCCGTCCTCTCTGCCGCCTCCCTTCCCTCCAGACAACCCCAGATACGTTCTCCATCCTCTCCTCTCTCTTTTCCCTCAACTATTTTACTTGATTACCCCTCGACAGTACCTAACCGCCTTCATCTTCTTCGCCTCCGACCACACTCCGGCGAGCCGCCCACACCACTCTGCCACTCCACACGGCTCGCCAACCACCTCGTGAGCTCCGCCTCACAACCAGGAACTCGCTCCACCCCACAACTGCCACTCCAGACCTCCATAACCACCCCCCGAACAACCCACCATCTCCGGCCACATGTTGACCTAGGCGCGCACACCTAGGCCGACCGACAACCTGAGCATCACCCACCGCCTTCACCGTGCTACGGCGAAGGTTTCCAGCTATTCTGATTGGGCCAATAGGCCGTTCTGTGGAATCTCAGGTGAGCGCCTCGGCCGCCATTAACAGTCGAAGCAGCAGGAAGCTTGGAGCAGCAGCAGGTGTCAGGCTTCCCAGGCGGTAGGTGCAGCAGGCTCTCGCAAGTGTCGCGAGGTGACTGAGTTCAGCGAGGAGCACCAGCAGGGCCTTCAGCGTGGGCGATTGCACACGAGAGTCTGCGGGCGCACGTGAGGGAAGGCCGAAACCTTTAGTCCCACATCATGGGATTACAAACCTCGGGTACACTATAAATTTCTTTTGTGATATATTCTTATTGCCTCAGTAAGCACAGGGGTGAGGTCCCTCACTGACCCCACCTGCCTCGTCCGCGGCCTGACCACGCGGACTTGGCGGATTTGACCTGACCTAGACCTACGCACTCCTCGCGCATCACACCACCTTCAGGTGCGCCTGGTCCCGGGTATGATCCGACCCGATAATGCTTGTGGCTCTGGGAGAGCAGGTCAGAGTGAATTGCTTGAGAGAGAGAGACGTGCGGGTAGAGGGAGAAGGGTTAGGTTTTGCTCCTGTGCAGGTAGGCTGATCGCAGGAGAAGGACTTGGCCGCTGCAGAAGAAGGAAAAGCAAGCCAAAGAAGAAGACAGAAGAAGAAGAAAGAAGCCTTCGCAGGAGAAGGAAAGTAGAAAGATTAGAAGTCTTCGCAGAGAAGAAGAAGAAGGACAAGGGAAGATTGCAAAGAGATCAGAACGGCAAATCAGAAGGAAAGATACAGAAGCAGAAAGGAGAAGAAGGAAGAAAGAAAGAAAGATCACATTTAAGATGTCTGATACATAAATCAGACGTCTAATTCTACTTTTTCTAAAAACTCTTTGAATCAATTATATTTGCATGTAACAGTTGTATTCTTGGGTTTTCCAAAGTACTGAGATTGCTCCTTGTGTTCGACCTCGGATACTCCGATTTTCGAGTAATAAAAATCTTTATTTGTTTTGAACGCTTTCGCGGCTATACTACAACGCGATATTATCTTTTAACAAACCGCACAAAAGCGCGACGAACATTGACTACATTATTTTTCAACACCTAAGTTGTCAATTTCATTTCTTTCAACCACTTAAGTGGTCATGTGACTAGCATATGACCCATCCCATATAAAAGAAGCCAAGTGCAAACACTTGTCTCATTTTTTCACTTGCAAACCATAGCCCTCTTCACAAGAGTCTCTTCAAGCCCTAGCCAAGAAGAGATAGATCATCTCCAAGCCTCAACTCTAGGTACACTCTTATCTTCTCATCATTTCATGCTTCTTTGAGTCATCTTGTATCTTGTTTTTCTTTCTCTCAAAACCTTTTCTGCTGCTACACTCCATTCATGTCGGGTACCAGGTGGTACAGGTACTCATCAATAGTACCGATACTATCTTGGCACAGCAGTGCCAGCTTTAGCGAGCAGGTACCAGTACTAAAGAGTAGTACCGATACTAGCTCAAATTTCTTGTTAAATAGAAACCAACCAGTACTGGTACCAATCATCAATACCGGTACATGCAGGCTTAAATGTGTTTTTCTTTATACAAACACATGAAAGGAAATTGTCTATATTTCTAATTGTTTTCCTATTCCTTGTTATTGCATGTTTACATATGGCACCTAAATCAAAAAGTAAGGGAAAAGCACCTCAAGATGCTTTTCATAAGTTCTGCATTAATGAGTATGCTAAGTCAAAATTTGATTGGTATAAAGGATTAAAACTCAATCATTATAGGCTAGTTGAGTGGAAAGATTTCTCTCTTCAACTCTTTAGTTTTACCACTCGCCTTTCAAAACAAAAACTTATGCATTTCTTTGATGAATCGTTCTTTGCTAATGTTCCTGGAGTATATCCTGATGTTAATTGTCTACTCTTTGCTAATCTCCAAGAACAAGAAAATCGAGGTCATCTTGTCTCAACAACAAATGTTTTCAGCCAAAAATTCACCATCACACCTAAATTCTTGTTAACCATCATCGAATATCCTAATGAAGGCCATGCATTTAGCACACTTAAGGAGCAATTTCCTACTCATAAAATCCATGAAACTCTTTTGCTCCCTAACTACCAAGGCAAAGAATTGGTTGCCCCAAATATGACCCTTTTTGCTCACGTCCTTTTTCGTATCTTAGCATAGAATTTAAGGGCTAAAAATTTAGGGTTTCACAAAATACCTATTAGTATTTTGCCCTTGATTTATGCTATCATTGCGAGTTTTTCAGTCAATTGGAACATAGTTTTCATTCACTTTCTTAGACCTCATTACCGTGCATCAGCTTTGCCATTGGATATTTTGGTGTCACACATCCTTCATAAAAATAAAATTAACCTCTCCAATTTTACTCTTCTCGAAAAAGTGGTCTATTTTAAATGTTCCACTCTCCGAAAAATGGGAGTGAAACCTGCTAGAGAGGAATCCTCCAATGATGACAAAGAAGTTGATCCAAATGCTCAGTCTTCTTCTCATCCACCTCCTAAATCATCCTCTACTTTCATTCCTATAACCTACCGATATCCAGAAGCAGAAACACCTTGGGTAAATCTATCCAATGTGTCTGGAGCTAATCCTCATTTGATAAATACCTTCAACTACATTGGTCAAAATTTAACCAATCTAAATTTTGCCTTCCATCACATGGAACGCAAATTCCATGATCTTTCTCTTCCTATTGAGTCCTCCCATGTCACTTCTTCCACTCAACAACCTAAACAAAGGAAGTGGACTCAACCAAAAGCACCTCAAGAATACAGTGAAAGAAGGTAGAAGTATTTTCAAGATCCATCTCATGTATCAATGGTGGAAGAGCCTGTTCCTCATGATGATGAAGAAGAAGAAGAAAACACGAAAGAAGAAGTTTCTTACGAAGAAAGTGATGATGATGAAGATGGAGACAACAACAATGAAGATGACGACAATGACGATGATGATGATGGTGCTGGACATGTGCAAAAGCTAATTAGAAAATCTCCTAGAAATTAGCTTATTTTTTTTTCATTTTGATGCTTGTTAAATTTGTATGACTTTTCATACAATTCTATGTTAAGTTTGTTTCAGGACTTATCTTTATGAACTTTTTCATGCTATGATTCATGCTTGGTTTGTTTATGAAAAATTGTTGCTTATTCATATATCATGTTATGTCTCATTCTTATTATTTGCTCATTTTTTTGCTTGCTTGACAAAATGGGGGAGAAATGATTGATAATTCATATTTAAAATAAGGAGAGCTAAGTTTGAGGGGGTGGTTTTTCACTCCTTGTGGAGTTTTCTTATTCTTCTCTTATTAAGTCTCTATTTATTCTTAAATATGAGTATTATCTTGTTTGTTTTGTCAACACCAAAAAGGGGGAGATTGTTGGAACCTACTTCCATTTCTCTTATGTGTTTGGGTGTTAACAAAACCATGTTTAAATCTAATGTGTTTATGAAGTATTACAGGTTAAAAGAACCTATGGAGGCAAGGAACAAGATTGCATATGGAGGAAGAAGATTAGAAGGCTAATTTTTGTTGTATTAATTGTTTTCATAGAATCTTTGTATGTCTCTTAATAAGTAAAACAAAATTTAGAAGTTAAAAATAAAGCAGAGATAATTAGGGTTCACAAAATTGTTCATTCACTCGTTTCAAAACTCAAAACTGATTTTTTCAAAATCAAGTCATTTAGAGTAAGTTGGATTTCTCTTAAAACTGATTTAAACTTACAAAATGTGGTACTTGTAGCAAGTACTAGTACTGGTTATAAGTACGAGTACATGCTTGGCACAGGTTTAGCCTAAGTTCCAAACTATGAACAATAAGTACTGGTACTCATCATCAGTACCGGTACCAAGTGGTCACAGTTTGTGCACTTGGTTTTTGCCTCGACTTTACAAGTACCGGTACTAATCAGTAGTATCGGTACATGTACGTCACTGGACCCAAATCTGTGAGTCACATGTACCAGTACTCATCATGAGTATCGATACCTGGTGACTTAGTTGGACTGACTGTAGGCAGTTAGTACCGGTACCAAAAGCTTAGTACCAGTGCCAACTAACTGTTGTGACCAATCTGAACGGCTATTTTGCAATTAAACCTATCCTTAAACGTTCGAAATTACCCCTAACGGCTAGTAAATTTTGGGAAAGTGCTTAGTGGGTTATATAAGCACTCCTTGAGTGTCTTTTGCACACAACCTAAGAGGCAAAAAGAAATACTATCCTTACATACACCTTCACTTCTCAAATTACTAGCTACGAAAGAGCTTGTCTTGCTGCAATTCTCTCAAGGCCATTCTCCACTTGCAACAAGTCTTCAAGATAATCGTGTTCTTCTCTGAAAAATTCATTTGTTTTACACCTTAATTTTCTCGTTAGATTAATTTACATACTCAATTTAAGCAATATAATTGTTGGAGAATTAGGAATTAGTTGTAAGCTTTTATTTATATTTTGCTTACTCCTGTATCTTTATTTCTTTTCAATATCTTATAATTAGGTTGAGATAACCCGTTAATTACCTCAGGTTTTAGTAAATTGATTCCCTCTAGATTGAGGGAATCGAGTTAAAAATCCTAAGTTAGGAGACAAAGGTAGTGGAGTACCCAAGTGAGGGGAACCAATATATATCTTGTGCATTTTGTGGTTTGTGTTATCTTGCAAATTTTTTACCACACTATTCATCCCCCCTTCTAGTGTGCTTGTGATTTACAGATCCTACACTCAAATCACGACTGATGGATGAGGTCTACAGTAGACCCGCTGCCATCAAGTCTAATGGTGAAATTGTGATCAAATAATTAAGGGTGAAGTGGTAGAGAAATAGCTCAAAGACCATTAATGGCGAGAATTGATGATAGAGCAGTCCCTAGGTCTTACAAGTAAGTCCCTGGCAGCTTACAAAATGGTCCCTTACAGTTTTAAATGTGAGGAAAATGTGAAGGATGAAGGACCCTGATGTGATATCGTGAATGTGAGGTCCTAATGATGTCCAATTGCAATAAAATTTTTAATGAAGATTAATTGAACATTTAAGAAGCTAATTTCAATTTTGATTTGTACTTTTGAGCTCAAATGTTTGTTCAATTTACAATTGGATCATCAATTTGCCTTAATGAATAGAATATCTCATTTTATGACTTAATTTCGCATTTTTAATGTAAATTGGATGTTTTAGGTCATTTTTGTTATTTTCCACACTTAACTCATTTCTTGTGTTAATTGTATAGTGTTGGACCTAGTTTTTAGCTTAAGTTAGTGTTGAACGATTTTCGAATCGCTATGCTTACGTGTTTGGTTTTGGAAAACCTGTCGTTGTAGTTCGAAAGAGAAGAATTCGTGCTCAACAAATAAACTTTATACCGAAAAGAATTCCGGGTCGAACACAGGGAGGCTACATTGATCTATATTCGCAATTATATTTTTTTAGGATTTTTGGTTAAGCAAGGCGATATAATTACAATGGAGCTATCAAATTGAAAGAGAGAGAGAGAGAAAGAGAGAGAGAGAGAAAGAGAACATGCATTGAATATTTCAATTGTTTATATAATCAAACTAAATAAAAATTACACTAGAAAGTGGAAAATCAATTACACTATAAAGCAGGAAAATTCTACACTATAAAAGCTGTAAATAAGAATGGGAGAGAGAAGTTATCCTCCTCGACGATTGCTTGGAGGACGAGCTGGACGAGACAACGCCTGGACGAAGGAGAACGAAGTAGGACAAAGGAGAATGAAGCAGAAGAACGAGAATGGAGCAGCACGCCGTCGTCGTCGCGGGATCCACTTCCGAAGGGGAATGAAAATTGGACTTTGTCTCGCATAAAGCATCCCGGGTGTGGGACAAGCTTCTTTTGAGCTTTGGAGGGGTAGAGAGGAGAAAGAAGGGATGAGAATTTCATATGGAGGGGGTCTCCTTTTATAGTTGCAAGGAGTGGGGGCAAAATGGACATTACAACTTCAAAACAATAAATAAGGGGTCTTTAGTGATGGATAAATCCGTCACTAAAGCCCCAACGTGGGCGTATCTTCCGTACCCATGCGTGCCTCCTCAGCTGCCCACTCATCAACGTCCACGCACGTCCAGTGCTTTTCAGCCATCCGATCACTAGATCAGACGGCTTAAGATGCGTCCGCGCCCGCTGCATTGCGCGCCCCCCGCACGTCTGATTGCACGTCCGATTGCGTGTCCAATCACGCGTCGATGCTATCGAGCACGCGCGGCCATCCGATCTCCATCTGACGCTCCACCCACGCCCAATTGCCGCGCCTTCCAGCCCCTTCTCCACGGCTCGAACTCGCGCTCGGCGTACGTGATAGCGTGCTTGACCACTGCGCTATGGGGCGCGGATGGTCGAGCTGACGCTTTTAAAAGCGAGCGCCCATAGCCGTTTGATTAAGATCCAACGGTGGAGAGCGATCGGGCGTGGGGCCTTCACAAGATGAAGCGGCCGCTTGGGCGGCTGAGATGGCACTATGTGGCACTATCTTGGCCATCCATCTTCTGGAAGTTGTAGATGGTGCCACAGATGTCGGATTGACTCGATTTTTGTGTCGTTGGGCTGCGATCGTTGATTCGAATTCATCCGTGCGGTCAGATTTATCATCTAAAGTGTGAATTTACACCATCCTCTCCCTTGATCTTCTAGGGTTCCTGGGTCACTATCTGATGCTACGGATGCCTGATTAGGGCGATCTTGGAGTCGTTGAACTCCAATCGTCACCCTGATCACATCCATACGGTTGGATCTTTGATCCAAGGCCCCGATAAAATGTTTGCCCTGTCCAAGCACATAAAAGGAGACAATTAACCTCCATTTTATTCAAACTACTCTAAATGCAAGATGATGCATGTAATGCAATATTTATATCATGAAATGTAATCCTATGCTTAAGAGCATGCATAAATAGACATTTTAAGTAGTGTAAATGTGTTTACATCACTTCGGCATTTTAGCTATGATGAGCCATACCTCATCATACCCTGGTGCTTAGGTTTTGCTAATCCCTAAGCAAATAACTCATTAAAGTTACAAAGCTTTTAAGTATCAGCAAAGTAAGTTTGATGAGATATCTACTTTCCTTTTCTCAAATTTTTAAGTGCTTAGAGATTATCTTTAAGCTAAAAGATTTTCTGATAAGCCAACTGTGTTTATGTCTAGACATTATGAGAACCTATCACTTAGGAAGACTGATTAGAACTTAAGACTGATATGACATAAACAATCTCTCAACTAACAAGGACTCTTGATATTTAAACCATATGTGCGATTTCCAGGACTCAAAAGGTTTTACAACACTTAGAAGCTAAGTGGTTATGGTTGTGCTTAGTGATAGGTCAGGACTTACCAAGCGAACTTCTTTTCTAAGTCTAGGTTGGTCCTAGCTTCAACTCATATCTTTGGATTGACTCTCAAACATGAGGAAGACTCAAACCCAACTCTTATTGCATTGTGGCTCAAAGAATATTTTGTGTAAATAGGGTATTTGTAATGCACCCTGAAAATATTTTTGGTGGAAAACTATTTACAGGACTTGGAGAACATAATTATTCTAAAGAATGTCTTTTCTGAAAATTCTTTTTGACTTTTTCTGATTTTTTTTTCACAAATAAATGTCAGTATGTCTTCGACAACTTTATTTAATAGAGCACATTTATTTGGTGGATGACTTCTTTGGTGGAAAGAGCTTGTCCTAAACACAAGGCTAAAGACTAGGGCAAAGAGTTTACCTGCACGCACAAGTAAGCACTCCACCTTCTGTAATGAACACTAGGGTTGAATTTCAAATTCACAAGATCTTTCCCAACACTGTGTAGTGTAAACCAAGGTTACTTAGACTCCTAAGCTAAAGCAAACCAATGAATCCTTTATTGGTGACTCAAGTACAAGAATACATCCTAAGTTAGGAGAGATTCTGGTATATCTTGTTAAAGGTTAAAGTGTATTAAGCCAAAGCTTGACCGAATCAAGCTCTAGTGGCCTGAAAACTCTAACCATTAAAGGTTGAATGTCCATAAATACTTATTCTATTTTTGTTTTCAGCTATAAGAATATAATTACACACTTATAAATCTTTTCAATGTTTTTCTCTCCTCAATTTCTGTGTTGGAGTTCTGCCTTAATAATAGGTATAGGCAGGTCCCTTATTGTAATTTTGGATTTTTTTTGTTTTTGAATTTTTTTGAATTTTTAACTTTGTAATTTTTTTCAAAATTTTCAATTTTTTTCAATCTTATCGGTATTTTTGATAATACTATACTATATACACTACAGGTGTGTCTATGATTGTATTTTAGAAAAGGATTTTACCATTTACACTCCTATGCTTAAATGATGCAATGTCCTCATTGTTTGAATAGGGTGGATGAAAATGCATACTTTACTTTTCACTAACTTAGACTAGGTGATGGAAGGAAGTCATAATAAGGAGATAAAAATCTCCGTGCTGATGATTGCAAGTCTGATACAAGATCAAAGTGGAAAGTCAAGCTATGTAGCGAAATGCATGACATATGTGACAATGAACGTATAATAAAAAAGCTAGGATAGACACCTAATGTAAGAAATGGAAAATAAGAAAGGTGAAAATGGCTATATACATGGGATAGGTTGTTTAGTTTAATGCCTTCAGCTTGGCACAAACCCAGTAAAAGATGTATCAGTAGAAATAGGTTGAAGAAGTTGAAGTGAAATGATAGATTTGACAAGTCTGAGATCATGTGGCTCAATGAAGGGTTTCAATCTCTGTACATTGATAGTGAAAGGTTGAAATTGGTTAATCTTAGTGATTTCAACAGCTCCATTTTCAAAGATTCTCAAGATTTTGAAAGGTTCGGTCGACTTGGATCTGAGTTTCCTTAGAAAGAGTTTAAGTCTTGAGTCAAGTAGGACTATTTGAATAGGGTGAAAGGTTTTCCTATGGATGTGATGGTCATGGAAGGCCTTTAATTTGTCCTTATACATCCTCGATCTTTCATAAGATTCATTCCTTAACTCATCAAGCTCAAAAATCCAAAGTCTTCTATGATCACTGGCCTTCCCTCAATCCAGGTTACACTTTCTGATGGACCAATAGGCTTTGTGCTCAAGTTCTACGGGAAGATGACATGGTTTCCCGTATACAAGTCTAAAAGGAGACATGCCTAATGGGATTTTGTGAGTTGTCCTATATGCCCACAACGCATTAGAAAGCTGGGAAGACCAATACTTTCTATCTGGTAAAATGGTAGTCTGTAAAATCTTCTTGATCTCCCTGTTGGAAAAATTAGCAAGTCCATTGGTTTAAGGGTGATAAGGTGTAGCAATTCTATGTTTCACCCCACTCTTTTGTAGTAAGGATTGAAAGTGGATGTTCCTAAAGTGAGACCCTCCATCACTGGTACCCCAAATCTAAAGAAGATGTAATTCTAAATAATTTGGTTTACTATCTTGTGATCATTTATCCTCGTGAGGATGGCTTCAATCCATTTTGAAACATAATCAATTGCTAATAAGATATACTAGAAGCCATAGGAATTTGGAAAAGGTCCCATGAAGTCAATGCCCCATATATCAAAGACTTCGCATACTAAAATCGAATTCAAGGGCATCATGTCTCGGCATCCAACACTACCGAGGGACTGAAGTGTGAACATGCCATAGTATATTCGTATGCATCTTTAAAGATTGTGGGCCAGAAGAATCCACTTTGTAGGACTTTTGCAGTAGTCTTTTTGGTTGGGAAGTGATTGCCACAGGCCTGGTCATGGTAGAACGACAGAATTCTCTCTATCTCCTTATCAGATACACACTTCCTAAGGATCTGGTCAGGCCAAGATTTGAATAGCCAAGATTCTTGCCAAAAGTAGTGACTAGCTTTGGCTTTAAGTTTGCTTTCTGATGTCGATTCCAATCAAGGGGAATTGCTCTAGAGGCCAGGAAGTTGATAATGTCAGCATACCAGGGAAGATCAGAATGAATGACCAGTAATTGCTCATCAAGGAAGTTGTCAGTAATGGGAAGTGAAGGAGATATCGCTTCTGAATGAAGGCGGGATAAATGGTCAGCTACCACATTATGCTTTCTAGCCTTATCACAAATCTCTAAATTAAACTCCTGCAATAGCAGGAACCATCTAATCAAATGAGATTTCACCTCCTTCTTGGCGAGAAGATGTCGAACTATAGTGTGGTTGGTGTACACTATAATGTGGGAACCTAAAAGATATGGTCTGAATTTCTCTAAGGAAAATGCTACTATTAGCAATTCCTTTTCAGTGATAGTGTAATTCCTCTGAGCTTCATCTAAGGTCTTACTAGAGTAATAAATGATGTATGTTTCCCATCCAATTTTCGTAGAAGGACAGTCCCTACTACATAATCAAAGGCATCACACATGATCTCAAAAGGGTAAGACCAATCCGAGGATTATAGTATTGGTGCCTTGGTAACAATTGGGGTCATGAAATCATGTATTTTGATTAAGAAAGCATTGTAGTATAGTCCCAAAATCTGATTCAACAAAAATTTAAACAATGAGATGGTGAGTCCCGATCGATCTTAGGGAGGCATTTAAGAAGCGAGATTGATTTTGATTTTATACTTGCTTAGAATTAGACCCCAGTTTCTAAGGTGTGAGTTAGAGATGCGCCAGACTCATTGTTTACATGGAGAATGTGTTCGCACATCAAATATATCATGAATGTGAAAGTGTGTGTTGGAGTTCGCATGACTTTAATAATACAATGGCAACTAGCGGAAAATGAATCAATCGCTAATTCATTAATATCCTCGAGGACCAATAGTTTGTTGCATCAAGATAAACATGTAAAATAGGCAACTGATGATCAATATAGATAGTTGAACCAGTTAAGTGGTGATTTCATTTATTCAAAAAATATCATCATTACAGTCACGTTTAGAGGAAAGCTTGTACGTGAAAGCTTAACACACCGATTCTAGCTAACAGAAAAGTGATGCATGCATGGATCTACGAAAGATTATGCATACATCCATTAAGGTAGAGGATTACTATGCTACTAACAAGAAATAATGCAAAACTTAAAACTATGAAGAACATCAATCTTGCTAGTAGAACTTTAGGGCATTGGAGGTGGTCTCCAATGGTCGTGCAGCTTATGGTAGTAGGAGGGTTAAAAGGGACGACCAAGGTGCTTGACCGACCTCTTGAGAAGGTGGTGGAGCTACTCTAGCCCTTGGACATCGACGTCGTGTGGAGATGATTGATGGTGCTCGACAATGGTGTGGAAGAATGAGATGGAGCCCAAGAACTAGCTTTAGATCTAGATAGTGGTCCATGGCCATCCAAGAGGGTCATTAAATAGACCAAGGGATGGCTCATCCAGAGATGTGTGGAACTCTCTAGAAGTTCTCCCATGGTGGCCGTCCAACCCAATTTGGGTCTTCAAGATCCTAATTTCAAGGGTATGGTTGTGGAGCCCTTGAAAGACTAAAAGTAGTATTCAAGGTGGTGCCACTAGGTGAAGGCTCTAGAAGGCTCTAGAGTGGGCAGCTAGATGTATGTGTGTGTGTGACAATGTCGGTGTGGCTATGTGGTTTAGGTCATGTCCTATAGTTCTAGCTGATTGGGTTTTGGTAGGTTTCTAGAAATTGAGTCATAAACACTAATACTAAAGTAATAAGTGCAATTAAACTTATTACAAGTTTAATTGAGTGGATGTCTGTCAAATTGGGAATGAAAGTTTCTAATTTGGTCAGGCTTGAGTCAATTGGACTCTCATTAAGTCCAATTAGACTTGTGTTGGTTGAGATTTGAGGTCAATTGGACTCTATGAGTCCAATTGACTTGGTGAAGTGTGAGTGACTTAGATCCAAGTCAACTGGGTTTAGTGAGAACCTAATTAATTTGTTAGGAAGGTCTTAAAGTAGTGTACTAGGCTTTGGGCACCTTAATTTAGGTTTCTTAGGGTGTAGAATTGGGTCTAGGGCCTTAGGAAATCATGATCTAGGCTTGATTTCAAAAATAATGATTGGAGAAGGGTTCCAGATGTCAGATTTAGAGATCAAACAACTTATAATTCAAAATCAAAAGTCCAAGTTTCTAGTTTGGACGTCCAAAGTTGAATTAGGGTGGAGTTTAGGTTCTGCCTTGGAATTCTGCAGAAATTGGACATTTGACACCTTGTCTGGACATCCAATACTCTTGCAAAATTGGGTTATAGGGCTGTGGGTGGCGTCTAAGGGTCCTAGACATCTAGAAACCTACCTAGTTGTCCAGATATGGGCTGGAATAAATGACCTAATGATGGACGTGTTTCCCATGGTAGAAATCAAGGTTTGGAGGAACCCATTCTCGTAGTCGCAAAACTCATTATCAAATGCAATTTTATCGAAACTCTAAGGGAGTCCCGAGTCGAGCACAAGGAGGTGATGTTTACTTTACTTGAAAATCATGCTTCCTTTTGTTTCCTTTTTCTATTTTTAGATTTTGTTATTTTTTTGTATTTTTGAAATAAAAATAAAAGCAAAATAAATCACAAGAGAGATGGAATCAAATATGATATATTGCACAAATGTTTATTATAATATTCTACGAAAGCATAAAAGAGAGGGAGGTGAGAAGGAATCTCCCGAATCAGTTGTTCGACGAGACGACGGCACCTAGCAGAAGCTTAGACGAAGGAGTTGAGGAGAGAAACGACAGAGGTGAGATGCAGGAGGATGTCAGGTAAAAGAATGCTTATAATGGAGGTGAGGATGCGGAGATGATTTGCTACCGGAATGGAGGTGGGAGGATGGCTCCAAAGTGACCTATGAAGGTGGTGGGACAAGGGATGAATATTTGGTGGGATAAAGGAATGATATGCTAATAGGAGGCCTCTGGAGCTTGAGAGTAAGCTCTAATGGAGCTTTGGTAGGCTACCAGAGCTTAGGAGTAGGTGGGAGTACAATAGGTAGAGATGAAGAGGAATAGGGGTCTAGGGGTGTTTATATAGTGATGGGAAGAAGAGCATCTCACGCACTGACATTCAGTGACAGCTACAGGCGTCACTAAAGGTTGCTTGAGATGTCACCGAAGATTTGCACCGCTTCATTGCCTTGGCTAGCGCACTCTCTGAGCAAGCCATTTAGTGACAGCTGCAAGTGTCACTAAAGGCCCTCCCTTTTGTCGCTGCAAATCTCGTGCCCACCACTTACTCCCGCCTACTGTCGCTGAGGTCGGATGCACCACGACATTTGGATTCAGAAGTGAACGACTGAGATGGTGCGGACATCATGCCTCTTGATCACGCATGAGATGGCACATTCTCGAGGTCCGTCGACAGCTGCGTGCTACATCCATGCCCGTCAAGTGGTGCCATGTGGTGACACCTCTGCCGTTTGATGACCCAACAAGCACAATCAAATCGTGCTTGCTATTCGCTGAATTTGAGCGCAACGGTTGAGCTTTGAAAGAGTGCCCGTGGATGAG
Source organism: Thalassia testudinum (assembly GCA_037157565.1). NCBI lineage: Eukaryota > Viridiplantae > Streptophyta > Magnoliopsida > Alismatales > Hydrocharitaceae > Thalassia > Thalassia testudinum. Next base: position 18,174,989 of record JAZHRO010000063.1, read on the forward strand.
AGAAAGAGCTCTGCCCTTTGTGCTTTGGGCGGCACTATTTCGTGCTTTGGATTTGAGGATATGCACCCATGACAGACGGATGTGGCATCGCAAGGCTAAGAGCAGAGTGCACGCTTTGCAGAGTTTGAATTGCATGCCTTGCGCAACTTCGCCATCAGACGTCCGCTGATGCTATCGGTCGATGGCTCAGGTGGGGCAGCCTGGACGGTGCCACGTGCTGCCATCTGGGCCATCCGTCTTCTTCTTCTTGTAGAGGGTGCTACAGAGCTCTTATCAGGGTGATTCTCATGTTGATGGATTACGATCGACACTCTGAATCCATCCGTACCATTGGATTCTTCATCTGAAGCCCATAAAGATGTCGCACTGCCTCCTGGCCATGTAAAAAGATGGAATTAATATACATAATATACAATTATCCTAAATGCAAAGCAATGGATGTTTATGCAATATTTATATCATGATATGCAATGCTAGGCCTAGGAACTATCGTAAATAAGCATTTTACGATGAATTTATGCATGTCTATCACCTAATCTGATGGTGGATATGGTTTAGGAAGGTCTCTAGGGCTATCCTAAGGCTAGGAAAGGTCCTATGTTCTTCATAATTAATTCCTACATTAAAATTCTACTAATAAGGTAGTCTACCTCATCCCTGTATTATTTCTTCATCTTTATTCCAAGGCTTCTGCTATAGCTCTGCTGCAACTCTAGCTTCTTCCCTGCTTCAGATCTACCTTCAACTCATCTCCTGAGTTTCTTATTGCCTACAATCCAAATAATAATCAATACATTACGACATTATTTCATGAATATCTAAGTAAAACTAGAAAGATGCAATGTGTGCTACTTATGCATGTATTATATTACAATTATGAGAAGTCCTAACTTAATTTAGCTCATTTAAGTCCTATGATTGGTTTAATTTTGATTTATGCCATCGGTTGGTTGAATAAGTGACGGTGAACAAAGGTTAACATTAGCAGGTAATATATGGGCAGGTTTGATTTTGACTTCTGCCATTGGTTAGTGGAATAAGTGACGACAAAAATATATGTGTCATCGGTTAGTGAATAAGCGACAGTGAAAAGAAGGTTAAAGTTAGTGCTTAAATTTAGCCAGGATTGATTTTTGACTTCTACTATTAGTTAGGAGAATAAGCGATGGGGAAAAGACCGACTAATAATTCTAGCCAAAATTTGGGTACAATGGAGGAGGGATTTAAGTTATCCTTTACCGTTGGTTTCTGATATAACCAATGACAAATATCTGTTCATCATACTCACGCGCAAAGTCCTCTCCTCCCTGCACAACGCACAAAATATCAATGTGTGCATCAGGGTAGTTGTGATTTGTGCCATCGATTGTAAGAGCGACGACAAATTTATATTTGCTATTGGCTTTTGAAATAAGCAAAGGTGAATGAGGGTTTTAAATTTCGAAGAAGCATTTGGGCATGCACATGAAATTTCATTGAGATTTGCCAGCGCTTCTAATTAAATCGAAGACATGTCCTTAAATCTATAAACGTGCAGCAGCCCCCGTCGGTATTGTTCATCTTCCTCCTTGAAACAACCTAAACCCTCCTTAGTGCTGATCCTCCTCCTCATCACCAGTCATCGTGGTCCTCCTCCTCGCATCGGCCCCTCCACCTCAGGTGAATCCCCTTCCTTCTGCTCTGCCTCCTCCTCGCCCTCTTGTGATCTTCTCGATCCCCCTCCTCCTCCACGGCTCCTCGCCCTCCTCCTCCTCCTCCCAGTTTCATTCCCCTTCTCCTCCCTAGTTGCTCCCACTCATCCTCCTTCACAGCTCCTCACCCTCCTCCTCCTCCTCCTACACTAGTGCCCTCCTCCTCCTCCTTAGTTCCTCCCCTTCCTCCTCCTCTACAGCTCCTTGCCCTCCTCCTCCTCTACAACTCCTCCCCCTCCTCCTCCTCCTCTTGATCATCCCCTCCTTCTCGTTAGCTCCCCCTCCTACTCCACTTCCTGACCATTATTTAACTCACTAAAATGGTGTTTTAAAAGTCATTGCATTGTAGTCTAGGTCATAATAGTGCAAAAATAGATAAATTTTTTACTTGACAAAATCCAAGGATGTCACTGGGAGCAAGTAGCAAAATAAATCTCAAATTGCAATTCTATCAAAAGATATTAATATATGATGAAATTTCCAAACTCAAATGATACGTATATAAGAGCAAATGTTGATGTGCAAAAAGATTAGGCCAAAATGGTGATTTGAATCACCAATTACCTTAATTACAATAATAGCAAATATCTCAATAGTATCAATGAACCAAATGCCAGGTAGGATAAGTGCACAATGCACTCAGAACCAACAATAGAGGCAAAAGCCTCCCTTTCTCAAGCCTCAGGGAGAGGCACAGTAGAGCTTAGCACCAACATAAATAGAGGCAAAGGCCTCCCTCAGAATTCACTAAGTGTCGAGAGGTGGGTAGAAGAGCAAAACCCCCCTCCCCCCTCTCTCTCTTCTTCTTCCTTTCCCTTTATTTCTCTTCTCTTAGAGATATGCTGATCGGATCTAGGTTCAAAGCCTAGACTCGCATGGAATGGCTGCAGGCGAGAGCATGCATGCACATGTGGAGAGGGACCTTACCCTGTGCTCACTGAGGCAACAAGGTAGATGAGTAAAATTAATATATGGCCGTGCGAGGATTTGTCAATCCACGAGGTGGGACTATGTTTGTCCCCCTCCATCATGTAGTGGCAGCAGGTGATCATCCGTCAAATTGGTGTACTGCTGCTGCCGTCTTGGCCTATTGAAGGCTCGAGGATGCACCTAGAGGAGAATCGCGCAACCTGGGGAAGTTGCTTAGCGCAATCATGGCAAGAACACCACAAACAAAGCCAGAGACGACGACGTGGTGGAGGAGCTACGATGGAGTATCTGAAAAGAGTAGCACGGTCTCTCAACCTCATCAAACCAGCTCAAAAGGTCTGCCAAGGCATGACGAACATGGCAGTGGTGTTTTGTGATGTAGGGAGGCGTGTGCTTTGGGTGAGGTCAGGGTGGAGCTATGAACATGGTGGTGTTCGGTAGGTGGTTAGGGCAAGAAAACCCCTCAATTTGTTGAGGGGTTTTGCTCGTGTGGATGAGGCGAAGCTTTTGGGGTAGGTAGCGAGGCTTATGGTGTGGTGTAGCAGACGGAGAACCTAGATGGGGTGGTTGTCAGAGGTGGAGAAGACGGAGAGGGATATGAGTGATTGGCAGTCGTGTATGTGTTGTCAGTGTGGGAGAGAGAAGTAGAGGGAAAGAGGAAGATGTATAGGGTCTTAGGAGCAAAGGAGATAGGTGGAGGGCTCCGGTTGTGGTTGACCAAAGCCATAGAAGATGGAGGCGACGGTGAAGTGGCAACAACAATTGAGGTAGAGCACCCTCCCTTTGATTAGAGAGGTGAGCAAGGAAGTAAGGAAGATGTTGGCAGCTCCAACTTGATGGTTGGAGGTGCGGCGGAGTAGGTCAGAAAGTGGTCGCCGGAGCAAATTGCAAAAGTTGCCGGAGAGTGAGAAGAGCGGAATTTCTCTAGCCAAAATTTGCTAAGGAGCTAAGGTTATTGCCCCTACTGCTTTTATATGCCATGGGAATGGGTTTAAAGCTTGGAGAATAAGCTTTCAAACTTGGTAAGCTTTCTAGAGTAGGATACCCACATCACTCATGTGTTTGGATGAGAGATTGGGAAAGAATTGGAGCACAAAAATAGGTTCGATTTGTAGAGAAATCTCTTAGGAATCTCCCTTCCAAATTTAGGAGAGATTGAGCATGAAATTAGGGAGAAAACTCTTATTGAAGGTGGCCAAAGTTGTAGGAGTAGGACATGGAAGCGGAAAAGACCTTATTGAGAAGAAGATGACAAAGACAGGGGGATTTTTGTAAGGAATTTCAAAAGCTGAGGGGTTGTGTGAGAGAAAAAGGTCAGACTAGACCAAAATGCAAACTAGGTCAAGGCAGTGTCTGATTTGGTCTGAATTTTGATACAAACCTAATTTGGACCTAAGGAATCCAATGGTCAAGGTGGATTTTGGTTTTGACCTGTTTGACTAAGTAATTTATGCAAAAACCTAAACTAAGGCAATAGTCTGTCTGTGACTGTTTTGAGTCAAAACGGGTTCTGATGGTCAATTCAAAGATGTTAAACCCTAGAGAATATTGTTATATGATTTTTAGAGGGTTTAGATGAATTTTATCTTGACTAGAACCTTAGTTAGTTAAGCAAGTCTATTTTTAGGGTTTCAGATGTCATTTAATTCTTGAAATACGTGAAACCTTTTTCTGTCTACATGAACCCACTTATTAGACATTAATGACTAAATGACCTTTAATAAACCCCTAGCATGCCCCGTTGTTGTTCTGTATTTGTGATAAGATGCTAAAATTACAAAAATAGCCCTATTCTCATCTTTTCTTCTCAAAACAACTACCCTGCTCTAGAGACCTTCTGACTGATATGTAGGAGCATTTATTGACTTTATAAGACCAAATTGAGCTAGTAATGGCTGATGATGGTGCTCCCATCAACCACACCCCCCTCATCCTCCTCCTCCTCCTTGTCCTACCAACCCCCTCCTCCTCCTCCTCCTATTGTTGACCCCTCATCCTCTTCCCCATCCTACTGACCTGCTCCTCCTCCTTCTACTACTATCAACCTCCTCTTCCTCCTCGTCTACTACCCCTCATCCCCCTTCTCTTGTCACCCTCCTCCACCTCCTATTGCCACCGTTGCCACCGCCTCTATTCTATAAGTCATAAATTTTTGAATAACATGATAATATGTTATTTAATTAGTTGTATTTATGAAATTACAGATTATCAGTGATGACCATTCTCGAAAGCTATAGTCGTTCGAGGTATAATTTAGTGTTTTTAATTTATTATAATGATATTTTAGGCTTTTGTTAGATGTGGGGTGTGCCAACATATTGTTGTTAATTTCATTAAAAGGATGTAGGATGTACTTGTTTATATGATTTATTGTGAATGTGGGGTGTGCCCACTTTTATGATGAGTATTATTTTGCTATGCAAGTTTATGGAAAACTTCAAAATATAAGGGGAAACTCTGTCAATTTTTTTTGAAAATTGTTTTAATGTTTAGAATTTAGGCGGCGGACCTAAAACATTGCGTTCCTTAGGTTTAGTTGGGTTTAATATATGTTGTTTAGGTTTGGTATTGATTAGCCAATAGTTGTGGGCTATTTAAGTATTTAACTGCCTACACGTTAGGTTAATTCTAACATTTATTTAGCATAAATTAAGATGTAAATAGATTAATTCATAGTTTTAGTTTAATTACATAATCCATGCATTGCATTCAAATTTTAAGTGCATTTAGAATTAGCTTAGAATGACATTCATATAATTTGATAACCAATTAGGTACATTGTTTTCATTAACATAGAAGTTGAGGGTCAGTATACAAATGACCCTAATATTTTAACATTATTTTCTTTATTCATCTTCTTGCAGGAACGGCTGGCTGCCGCTCCAATGCCACCAGCTGCCGCAGTGAAGAACCCATTCAAGGAGGAGCGGATGTGTTGGATCTGGTCGGGCAGCTGATTTCAAATTTGTGCAGGACACTACAAAAGGAGGGAGGCAGCTGAGCTCGGGAGGCCTCCACCACCGACCCACCACTGTGCAGAGAGATTTCCTCTCTTCCATTCCATACTGCCGGCCTCAACCTTGGCGGTGAGTCTCCACCACCGTGGGCGTGTGGTGTGATAGGCCACACCGCCATCCGAAGCTCGCATGAATTACCGTGAGCACCTTAGCGTGCATCTCCCTAGCCGTCGTCACCAACCACCACCACTGCAACCACCGTCACTGCAATCACCTTCTCATTCACTTAAGACGTCCGGGAAATTTCCTATACGACTGAAGCTACCCGCTCACCTGCGACCACCCGCCCGCCTACCCGTTTGAAGTCCACCCACACCCACAAAACCACATCTGCCCACTCCACCTTCCGCGCATGCCCCCTCCAACCGCAACCGCACCCGCTCAGCCTGCAGCGCCCTCTTCCCGTGCCTGCAGAGCCACCCGCTCACCTCCAGCTGCTCCCGCACCCTCTGCCAAGAGGCTGTGCACCTGCTCACCTCCAACCATGCACCCGCACCCACTCAGCCTGCAAAATTCCAACTGCAACTACTCCCACGCCTGCAACCGAACCGCGCCTGCAGAACTCCAACCGCAACCGCACCTGCACCTGCCGAACCTCCAACCGCGCCCACCAGCCTGTAGCACCCTCCTCCCACGCCTGCAGAACCACTAGCAGCACCCCTCTCCACGTACAACAGCTTGCTCACCCGCCTGAAGCCACCTGCAGTGCCCTTCTCCCGCGCCTGCAGAACCGCCAGCAGCACGCGGCAGTCCTCACCGCCAACAGGCCGCGCGCGCTCACGCCAAAGCAGCTGTGGCACCGGCTGCAGCCACCTTTGCCAGAGCTCGTCCAGTCGCCTCCGGCCGCCGCAGGGCACGCTACCACCACCGCTTCGAAGCCCTCGATCCAAGGGACTTCCTCCGAGCTTCCCGCGCCCGGCCATCCACTCCTCATCGCGCAATACAAAGGGGAAAAAATCCCCTATTTTGCTACAGTAACCTGCCAATTAAAACTTACATTTTCTGCCATTGTCACTTTTTAATCATATTTTATTGATTCTACATTGCGGAAAATATCCTCTAGTTTCTCAGAATTGCTATTTCAGCATTGTTTCTTGCTCAAACCTTAATCTGAAGGCAGTTTTGGCTTGATTCTCGTCCAAACTGACTACGAACAAATGTTTTTAACTGGTGCGAATTTTAATATGTCATTGCCTCCCTGTGGATACGACCTGCTCCTCTGCGAGTGGTTGTTTCTTTTTAAATATTAATTAGTCGATTTTTCCACCACATTAAATTGCAAACGACTTTAAAGCGAGCAATCGACCAGTCAAATGGCGCCGTTGCTGGGGAAGTAACTGATGCAATAATTTCGCCTGATTTTATTTTGATTATTTTTCAATTGCACACTGATTTGACCATTTATTATTTTCTTTTCTGTGCGAGAAAATTTATGCAAGAATCAGCCACTGTGAGAAGGCGACCCATGACGTCGCCAAAGGAGAATTGGATGAGCAATTTTTAAATGGAGGAGAAGGCGGAGGACGAGACGGACACCATTTTATTTAGTCGCTAGTTTAATTAGACTAGAATTAAGACTTTAGATTTAATTTTACATTGCAGTTAGTTTGAAACCCTTGTTCTGGGGCATATTTTGAGGGGTTTGTTCCCCGATTTTGTTTTGGGCCCGTGTTGGGTAATTTTTGGGAGCTTGTTCCCTTTTCTTTAGATTTATGTTTTTAGTTTATTTATTACTTTTATTTGCTTGTGCATAAGTAGTTCTAAAAGAAAACAGAAAAGAAATGAGCTGCCTTCTAGGAGCTGCCTGCCTTAGGACGAACCATTTAGGTCTGTATGAGCAACCTCTAGATTTACTTCTCTGCATTGCGTGCATTCTTGCATCGTAGATCGCTGGAGGCAAGGTACGCATTCTCTTACTTTGCATCCTATTCTTTATCACGCATTGCATTTGGGATTTAATTCAAAGACCACAAAGTTTGTCTTGAAGCGATCTAACAAGTGGTCACATATATTAAAAAAAAAGGACTAATTAAAGGAGGGACATCTAAAAATCAAGGACTTGATTGTAAAACGTGGTGTGTGATTCAAAATTCAAAATCATTTTGCGGTGAATGCACACTTATATCTATTGCACCACAGCACTCATTTAGACACTCCTAAGTCTTGAAACGACTAGGACAACAACCCTCCTATCGTTGGATTCTGAAGCGTTCGGAACTTGAGATCAAAGGTTTTGTAAATCCAAAGAGGGGGATACCCTGTCACGGATTTTTGGGGGTAGTTGAGAAGCACTGCGAAAGCACAGCTTCAAAGGAAGGCTTAGGCCTACTTGCATCCCTCGATCTTCCGTCTTTGGATTTATTTGACCATTTGAGATTTAGGGAAGAATACCTAAGTTCCAACTAGGTCTTTTTAGGCATTTCGAATGTTGACAATAGGTGCATAATTGATTGGGCAACTTGTTTTGTCACCTACAATTTGAACTAAAGTCAAAAGCCTAAATCTGTAAAGACCAAACAAGTCCTTTTGAATTGTGTTTGTAGTGCATGCTTGGTAGGCGTTCTCTTAGGAGACAACTTGTATTTGATCCTGAACCTGAAAGAATCCAAAGAAGAGACCTTCCAAGGGTAGAAATGGTTGGTCAAAGGAGCCTTAAGGAATATTTCATCCCAACCAATCAAGCTGGCCCAGCACTACGTAGACCTGGAGGGGACAATCCATATGAGATCAAAAGTAGTACCATATCCTTGCTACCCTCCTTTTATGGTACTACTAGGGAAGACCCTTACAGGCATATTGAGGAATTCACCGAGGTCTGTTCCACGGTGAAGCTGCAGGGCGTTACTGATGATGCTCAAATGCGGACCCTCTTTCCCTTCTCCCTAAAGGACAAAGCCAAGTATCGGTATCACACCCTTGATAATATAAATACTTGGGATGCCCTGAAGGAGTTTTTGAAGAAGTACTTCCCCATGAGAAAAACAAATCACTTTAGGAGGGAAATTATGAGTTTTGTTCAAAAGGATGGGGAAGCACTCCATGATGCGTGGGAGCACTTTAACGATTTGCTGAGACTTTGCCCACATCACCAGGTGCCTAAATGGCAACTGGTTGAAAGGCTCTACAACAGACTTAATGATTCGCATAGGCAAACTATGGATGGTGCCTGTGCAGGAACCTTTGTATCTAAGACTGAGGATGAAGCTTGGAACTTATTTGATACTTTGAGTGAGAATTCTATTCACTTGAATTCTGCCTACATAGATAGAAAGCCCACTCTCATGCAAAGAAAGTTGGAGGCGAATGAAGCAAGGGACAACCAGAATTTAGCCTATCAAATTCAATTATTGAATCAAAACATGGAAAGGCTTATGTCGAACCCGAGTTCATTCGTACCTAACAACTCCACATCCCAAGCTTCCGATTGCGTAATTTGTCAAGGCAATACACACGCCACTGTGGATTGCCACTTGGCCTCCCAATTCCCTGAGCTTGTACAAGCGGATTTGAATGCCGCTCAAGGGTTCCGTCCAAGACATCGTAATGATCCTTTCTCCAACACTTATAATGAGGGATGGAGGAACCACCCAAACTTTTCATGGAGACAAGGAAATGTCTCAAATTCAGGGAATTACAAACCACAATCCTTTCAAAACCATCAAATGAACCAACCTCAGACCTTTGCCCAACCTAAAGCCTCTGAGATGGATGAATTGAAGGCAATGTTGAAAACTATGCAAGAAAGTCAAAGTGCCATCATCCAATCTCATGACAAGGCTATGCATGAGATGAAATCACCTCACCGGAAGAAGTTGCCCCCGTTCCACCCCTTACTCGACATGACAACCCTTCCACCCAGAGATCGAGAGTGCCTTTTCCAGAGTGCTTATCCACCTCTGGGCAAACTTCTGCTGGCTCATCTAGAGCCAAAGATAAGACGGATGAGATTATGGAAACTTTCAAGCAAGTACAGATTAACCAGCCTTTGCTTGAAGCTATTAGGCAGATTCCGTCTTATGCTTCCTTCTTAAAGGACCTTTACACGAAAAAGCGGCAATCTAGAAAATAGGTCCAATCAAAAGTTGTCCAGCCTGATTCTGTTAGCTCAATTGTTCAACATGGCACACCCCCAAAACTTAAGGACCCAGGAGCCCCATACATCTCTGTAGTTATCGGTGACTTACAAATTGATGAGGCTCTTCTTGATCTGGGTGCGGGGGTGAACATCCTTCCGAGCTACGTGTATGAACAACTTGGGGCAGGCAATCTGAAGCCTAGCCCTATAATCCTTCAAGTTGCTGATCGATCACTTAAGACACCACAGGGAATTTTGGAAGATGTCCTCGAAAGAGTGGAGGATTTCTTCTTTCCCGTTGACTTCTTAGTTTTGGACACTGACCCTACCAACAAGCCAACCAAACCCTCCATCATTTTGGGCCGCCCCTTCCTTGCAACTTCCCATGCTTCAATTAATTGCAATACTGGGGCATTGAAAATGGGCTTTGGGAATAGGAAAATCCGGCTTAATGTGTTTGATGCTTACAAACAAGCTGGACTTGAGGATTGTTCTCAAGTTGTGGTGATAGATAACCTGATTGAAGAGGAAACTCCTGCAATGTTATGTGATGACCCCCTTCAGCATGTCATGCTAAATGAGCATTCCCATCTCTTGGAGGAATGTGAAGGGGATATACTAGAACTAGAGGAATTGCTAGGAGTTTCTGCTGAGTCTCTTCCCCCATCATTTCCGCCGAAGGTAGATTTGCTACCTGAGATGGGGACATCTATTATGAAACCCTCAACCATACATGCCCCCAACCTTGAGTTGAAACCCCTCCCTGACACTCTCAAGTATGTTTTCCTAGGTGCCAATGATACACTCCCCATTATCATTTCAGCTATGCTGTCTGAGGCACAGGAGGGAGCCTTGATTGAATGCCTGTCTAGGCACAAGGAAGCTATTGCTTGGAGCATTGCTGACATTAAGGGTATAGACTCTAGACTCTGCACGCACCACATTTATACTGATGATTCCATCAAGCCTTTTAGGGACATGCAGAGACGTCTGAACCTTAATATGAGGGAGGTTGTAAAAAAGGAGATCCTGAAGTGGTTGGACGCTGGGATCATATATCCCATTGCGGATAGTAAATGGGTCAGTCCCATTCATGTGGTGCCAAAGAAGGCAGGCTTTACTGTGGAACTCAACGACCAAGGTGAACAAGTTGTCACTAGACCCTCAACTGGATGGAGGGTCTGTATTGATTACCGCAAGTTGAACACCGCTACCCAGAAGGATCACTTTCCTTTGCCTTTTATTGATCAAATTCTCGAAAAATTGGCAAGGAATAAGTATTATTGCTTTCTCAATGGATATTCTGGGTACAATCAGGTGGCAGTCTTTCCTGATTACCAGGAAAGGACGACATTCACGAGTCCTTACGGTACTTTTGCATTCACGCGTATGCCGTTTGGATTATGTAATGCCCCCGCAACTTTCCAGCGGTGTATGATGTCTATCTTTTCGGACATGACTGACGAGTGTGTCGAAGTATTTATGGATGACTTCTCTATTTATGGCTCGTCTTTAGACCAGTGTCTCTTGCACCTGGAGAATGTGTTGAAATGATGTAAGGAGACTGGTTTAGTCCTCAGCTGGGAGAAAAGTCACTTCATGGTACAGAAAGGAATTGTACTTGGGCATGTTGTATCCGAGCATGGTTTGGAAGTAGATAAACCCAAGATTGATTCTATTTCCAAACTTCCATTGCCTACGAATGTCAAACAGATTAGATCCTTTCTAGGCTATGCTGGCTTTTACAGGCGCTTTATTAAAAATTTTAGTAAGATTACTAGGCCACTTTGTGACTTGTTGGCGAAGGAATCTTCCTTCAGTTTTGATTCAAAGTGTGTCGAGGCCTTTCAAACTCTAAAGGAGGCCTTGATCTCTGCGCCTGTTCTCCAAGCTCCTGATTGGACACTCCCATTTGAGCTTATGTGTGATGCTTTGGATTATGCAGTGGGAGCAGTCCTTGGACAAAGGGTTGAGGGAAGACCTCATGTGCTGCATTATGCAAGCAGGACTTTAACCGAACCTCAGCAAAACTACACCGTCACTGAAAAAGAATTACTTGCTGTAGTTTTTTCTCTGGAGAAGTTTAGGTCTTACTTACTTGGGTCTAAGGTGGTTATTTTTACTGATCATGCAGCAGTGAAACATCTCATTGCTAAGAAAGATTCTAAGCCACATCTGATTAGGTGGATCTTACTCCTTCAAGAATTTGACTTGGAAATACGTGAAAAGAAAGGAGTAGAACATGTTGTGGCTGACCACCTGTCTCGCCTTCCTCTTAATGACTATTTCTGAAGACATTCGCGAGACATTTCCCGATGAAGGTCTGATGGCGGTAACACCAACTTTACCTTGGTATGCAAACATTGTAAATTACTTGGTCACTGGACAAACTCTTGGCTCTTGGGATGAGTAGAAAAAAAAGAGATTCATTTCTCAAGCAAGATATTTTCATTGGGAAGAGCCAGAATTATTTAGAATTGGACAAGACCAAGTATTGAGACGTTGTGTGCCTGAAGAGGAACAACAAAGTGTGCTGAGTTTTTGCCATGAACTTCATTGTGGAAGACACTTTAGTGATAAGAAAACTGCTTTTAAGGTTCTCCAGTCTGATTTTTGGTGGCCTTCCTTATTTAAGGATTCTCATAAGTTTGTTAAGGCCTATATTAGATGTCAACGGACTGGAACGATTGGGAAGAAGAATGAAATGCCTCAACATCCTTTTCAACCGGTTGAAATTTTTGATGTGTGGGGAATTGACTTTATGGGCCCCTTCCCGTCGCCCCATGGTTTTGAATATATCTTGGTGGCAGTTGATTATGTCTCTAAATAGATAGAGGCCATTCCTACGCGCACAAATGACCACTTTGTAGTTTTGAAATTTGTGAAGGCCAATATCATATCCCGTTTCGGCTGCCCTAAGACTATTATAAGTGATGGGGGACCTCATTTCCGAAACCACCACTTCAATCAGTTAATTAAGAGTTTGGGAGTGACTCACAAGGTTGCTACCCCTTACCACCCTCAGACAAGTGGCCAGGTTGAAGTATCAAATAGGGAGAGAAAAAATATTTTGGAAAAGACCGTTAGACCTGATAGGAAAGATTGGCCCCAAAATCTCAATGATGCTTTGTGGGCTTATCGAACGGCCAATAAGACCCCTTTGGGTACTTCTCCCTTTTGGATTGTCTACGGAAAAGCATGCCATTTACCTGTTGAGTTGGAACATAAAGCACTTTGGGCTATTCGAAGTGTTAACATGGATTTAGAGAAGGCAGGTAAGGCATGATTTCTAGAATTAAGTTAGCTTGAGGAGCTGAGGAATGATGCTTATGACACCTCTCAAGCTTATAAAGAAAGAACTAAGGTCTTGCATGATAAGTTTATTCTTCGAAAGACCTTTGGGCCCAACCAACAAGTCTGGCTTTTCAATTCCAGACTTAAGCTTTTTCCTGGGAAGTTAAAATCTCGTTGGGATGGGCCTTACATAATCACCAAAGTATTTCCGCATGGAGCTGTGGAGATCAAAAATCCTTCCTCTTTAGCAACTCCCTTTATCGTCAACGGTCAACGGTTAAAACCGTATATAACTTTAGACGGCCATCTGGTTGACGAAGTCACCCTTGAAGAGCCTTAGCTCCTACCATTCTCCGCCTCAGGTAACATCTTCCTTTAGCATTTTTTTTTTTTCAATGAGGACATTGTTTGAACCAGGCATGGGTGAGAGGACCTGAGGCATTTTGTTTATAGCATGCATATAAAAATAAAAAAAGAAAAAGAAAAAGAGAGAAAATGAAAAAAAATAAAAAAAGGTTTCGAGCATAACTGGCTAGATCTTGCATTCTTAAGCAAATCAGAACTCTAGGGTAGACTACATTAATTCTAGGGTCAAACTTTAGAAACTAAATGAGCTACTTGCTTTAGACCTTTAGGGTCCTTTATGGACTTAAAAACTTAAGTAGGAGTTAAGTTGCGGACCATTCCTCAAGAGGTTGAGGAAGGGAAGCTAGGATTTGAGTAAAAAGGTGGGGTAGTACCTGGAGTCTTATTCTACCTTTTGGTTCACGGGTCCTTGTAACCCAAGCATCCAAATTTCACGCACATGGTCTGGTAATTAACTTAATTTCTGTCTTTCTGAAAAGAGATTTGGTTCTCTTAGTTTTGACTTAGGAAAGGCTTGAAAACACATTTCGATTGGAAGAGTTCCCACCGCAGGAGAGGTGGAGTATATACTCACCTTGAGGATGCGATGATAACATATTACCTCCTCAACGCTTGTCTCTTAGGATATCCATCCTACTGGGGGCAAGTAAGCGCATTGCACGGTTCAGGTACCATGGGTGGCCTTATCTCGAAGTGCCGATTGCCATAGGCCTGAATTCACTTGAGAAATCCATGGGCGATACTATCTCGAAGTGTCGATTGCCAGGAGTTCTTGGGGTCATTATGGGCGGTGCTATCTCGAAGCATTGAAAGCCAGGCACCCTTCGAGGTATGGTAATGGGGACAATGAATCCGACACAGACCGTGTTGATAGCTGATCTGAGGTTAGACTTAGAAGAATCAAACAAAAAAAAATGTATATTAAAAAAAAAAATCCTTTAATTCAAATAACTCAGACCAATGCACAGGCACGGATGCTTTAATCTCAAGGATCAATAAACTTTAGGGTAGAGTTAGAAATCAGGGAAACTTGTGCCTGCAACTTGTCTTTAGCCGACCAAGTTTATAACTTAATAGCCACTTAGGAACCTTGGGTCTAGAGTCTGAACTTAATATGCTTCTGAACGATGACTAAGTGAGTTGACTAGTCTACTTGGAGTGCTAGGTTTAGCTTAATTTTGCTAGGGACTAGCAAAAACTGGGCAAGGGGGTATTTGATTAACCCATAGTTGTGGGCTATTTAAGTATTTAAGTGCCTACACATTAGGTTAATTCTAACATTTATTTAGCATAAATTAGGATTTAAATAGATTAATTCATAGTTTTAGTTTAATTACATAATCCACGCATTGCATTCATATTTTAAGTGCATTTAGAATTAGCTTACAATGACATTCATCTAATTAGATAACCAATTAGGTACATTATTTTCATTAACATAGAAGTTGAGGGTTAGTATATAAATGACCCTAATATTTTAACATTATTTTCTTTATTCTTCTTCTTGCAGGAATGGCTGGCTGCCGCTCCAACGCCACCAGCTGCCGCAGTGAAGAACACATTCAAGGACGAGCGGATGTGTTGGATCTGGTCGGGCAGCTGATTTCAAATTTGTGCAGGACACTACAAAAGGAGGAGGGAGGCAGCCGAGCTCGGGAGGCCTCCACCACCGACCCACCACTGTGCAGAGACATTTCCTCTCTTCCATTCCATACTGCCGGCCTCAACCTTGGCGGCGAGTCTCCACCACCGTGGGCGTGTAGTGTGACAGGCCACACCGGCATCCGGAGCTCGCCCGCATTACCGTGAGCACCTTAGCGTGCATCTCCCTAGCTGTTGTCACCAACCACCACTGCCGCAACCACCATCACTACAATCACCTTCTCATTCACTTAAGACATCCGGGAAATTTCTCGGATGTCTGAAGCTACCCGCTCACCTGCGACCACCAGCCTGAGTATGCATTTGAAGTCCACCTGCACCCGCAAAACCACATCTGCCCACTCCACCAACCGCGCATGCCCCCTCCAACCGCACCCGCACCCGCTCAGCCTGCAGCGCCCTCTTCGTGCGCTTGCAGAGCCACCCGCTCACCTCCAGCTGCTCCCGCACCCTCTGCCAAGAGGCTATGCACCCGCTCACCTCCAACCACGCACCCGCACCTGCTCAACCTGCAGAATTCCAACCGTAACCTCTCCCGCACCTGCAACCGCAACCGCGCCTGCAGAACTCCAGCTGCAATCGCACCCGCGCCTGCCGAACCTCCAACTGCTCCCACCAGCCTGTAGCGTCCTCCTCCAGCGCCTGCAGAACCGCCAGCAACTCCTGCTCTCCACACGCAATAGCTTGCGCACCCGCCTGAAGCCACCTACAGTGCCCTTCTCCCGCGCCTGCAGAACCGCCAGCAGCGCACGTCAGTCCTCACCGCCAACAGGCCGCGCGTGCTCACGCCAAAGCAGTTGTGGCACTGGCTGCAGCCACCTCCGCCGTAGCTCGTCCTGCTGCCTTCGGCCACCACACGACACGCCGCCACCACCGCTTCGAAGCCCTCGGTCCAAGGGACTTCCTCCGAGCTTCCCGCGCTCAGCCATCCACTCCTCATTGCGCAAGACAAAGGGGAAAAAATCCCCTGTTTTGCTACAGTAACCTGCCAATTAAAAATTACATTTTCTGCCATTGTCACTTTTTAATCATATTTTATTGATTCTGCATTGCAGAAAATATCCTCTAATTTCTCGGAATTGCTATTTCAGCATTGTTTCTTGCTCAGATTTTAGGGTTTGAGTTGGTAGAGGATTTGAGTGGTTGGGTTGGGCTAGGGTTTAGAATTTGACTTGGGCTAGGGTTTGGATGTTTGGTCTAGGTTAGGGTTTACGGTTTAGGATTTAACTTTGGCTATGGTTTGCATGTTTGCTTTGGGTTAGGGTTTAGGAATATGGTTATGTTGGGTTTGTTTGGGTTGCGCTATGGTTGATAAGTCATTATTAAATTATCCTTTTGTATTCCTTTTAAGCGTGGCCTTCATGGTCTGACTCCCAAGTTTCGGGTCCAGAAATGAGGGGAATAGCTTGTAACCTAATTACAAGTATAATTCTTAGGAAGAAAATTGACTGGAGCCCTTTTTCATTGAGCTCTATCAGGTTTGTGGATAGGGAAAGGTTCTCTCAAAAGAATAAATAATCACACATAGGATAAGGATTTAGTGATTCAATTTCACCTAAATGGATGTGCATTTGGGGAGGATATATATAATCACCTATAAACTTTTACCAAGTCCTTAAAGTGAGAATCCATTTGTTATTAACGTTTAAGATTATAATATGTTATTTAATTAATTTTGATTTTGAAATTGCAGATTATTAGGTACACTCGAAGTCTTGAGTAGTTGGAGGTTTATATACATTCAATCCTTTTAATTAAATGATATTTTAGTTTTTTATTGAATTTCTTTAATGTTCAAATTACTTATTACTTAGATACACACACTTGCTAAAGAAGATATATGCATGCGAGGCCAAACATTAGGTATTCTAAACCCTAGGGTAAAAGTCCTCCGAGTTAAATTATGCCCAAATTGCTCACCCATCGAGACTTATGACCATGTTATGCAGACAATGCGGGAAGTGTATGTATACTTCACTTACATGCATGATGTGTTGTCTTTTTGTAGCATGCCATAAGACTCGTTCGACTTTAGTTCGGTGAAGTATCGAACTAAATAAGGTCCTTAAAGATTTGATCATAACTTAGTTTTTCTCATTACATGTAACCTTGTGTAGTGAAATTTCGGTTGCTTCGTTCTCTTCTCTGGTATACCAACTAATCTTATCTAGTTTTGTGAGGTGCCCTTAATTGGGTGTTAAAGGAAATCTAGCTAAGGTTAATATTGCGGGATATACTGGAGAAGTGCAGGGAGATGCTGCCGAAATTTCACCACACTGTTACATATAATGAGCAAACCAAAGTTGTAAGCAAATATTTGAGGATGGGCTATAAAGTGAAAATCTTAATCAAGATACACATCATTCAGTCATTTCCCTTCCTAATAAGTGTGATTTGTTTACATTAAATTTTAGGTTATAATGGATAAATCTTGAATTGGATTGCGAGGTTCAGATTACACCAGATATAAGAATGGAGTAATTTCATTCCTAGATTAGGCCTTTGATGATGATAGGAAGATATTCAGGTGAAAAGGTCAACTTGATAATATCTTCTACCCATGTAGAAGATGTCTAAATGGTTCCTTGCATGATCGTAACACTATGCTCGAGCACTTGATTTGTAATGGGTGGTGGCAGCATACACTACTTGGGAAGCTCATGGAGAGGAGTTGACTGAGAAAGTCATAAACAATGTGAACACTGTTAAAGAAGAGATCAACGAAGAAATTATTGATAGTAGAGGAGAAGAAATAAAAGAAATGTTGAACGAGATGAGAGGAGAGGATATAAATACAGATGAGGAAGATTTGTTCAGTTGTGATACGTTATTTGATGCTGTTAAGGCAGCTGATGATCCTATTGCTCCTGGTGTTATGAAAATGTTGAATTTTTTATTTTTATTGAAGATGTTCCAACTGAAGGTTATGAATAAAGCTAGTGCTAAAGTCATGTCAGAAATACTTCAACTTATTGCTGAGTTGTTGAATAACCCTAATGGTTTTTCAACTTCATGGTATGAAGCAAGGAAACAGATTCGTAATCTTGGTTTGGACTATTAGAAGATCGATGCATGTCTGAATGATTTCATTCTTTTCAGACATGAATTCTCAAACATGAGTAACTATCCTAATTGTGGACTTGAGAGATATAAGGAAGGTAAAAATGAAAGTAAGAGGAAACAACCTCAGAAGGTTCTTCGTTACTCCCCACTGACACCTAGGCTTCAATGCCATTTTATAGCAACTAAAACAGCATGGTGGATGACAAGACACCAGGATTATAAATCTCAAGATGGAAGAATATGTCATCCTACTGATTCAGAGGAATGGAAGAGATTTGACGAAAGAAAAAATTCATTCGCTTTAGAAGCAAGGAACATGCGGTTGGGTTTTGCAAGTGATAGATTTAATCCATTTAAGAGTATGTACCCTATGGATGAGATCGTCATTCATTTTCTGTGTATGAGATCTCAATTACAAAATAACCAGGAAATTTAATAGATGTTTATTTCCAGTCATTAATCAACGAACTAAAATAGTTGTGGTACACCAGCGTAAAGACGTATGGTGCAGAAAAGAAATAATATTATAGTATGCATCATGAGGATGGGTTACTTCATAAGGATGATGGCTACTTCCCACTTGCTATTTATAGCTTGAATCAAGACCAGAAGAGTAGACTATTCTCCTTCTTAAATAAAATTCAGGTGGCAGATGGGTTTTCCTCGTAGCTTTCTCGTTGTGTGAATGAAGCGCAAAAAAAGATATCTAGCTTGAAAAGTCATGACTCCCACGTTTATATGCAAGTATTGTTTCCACTGGCGATACAGAGGATACTGCCAAAGGCAATTGTTGATTCATTCACAAAGACGAGCAAGTTTTTAAAGCTACTTGTTCCAAGATGGTATAAAAGGATACATTGGATAACTGGGATAAATAAATAGTCATTACTCTCTGTAAGATGGAGTAGATTCTTCCCCCAGCCTTCTTCGATGTAATGGTTCATCTCACACTGCATCTTGCAAATGAAGCGAGAATCAATGGAGCTATACAATTCAAATGGATGTATCCTGTAGAGCGATTTTAGAAAAAGCTTAAAGATTATGGTTTGAACAAGGCAAAGTCGGAAGGATCAATTATAGAAGATTATCTTGTGGAGTGTATAAATTTTACCTCCATATACATGAATGAAATAGACAACCACTTTAATAAACTTCAAAGGAATTATGGGGGGTAATACAATGACAGTGATGAAGAATGTTTGTCCATTTTTGATATCAGAGGAAGGTCTATCCTTCATACAGAGTACAAAGTTATTTGAGAAAATGATAGACGTTACCCACATCTACACATATTTTAAAATAAATTCTTGAAATTGATCCATTTTAGGAGGAATTCGAACGATTACCTCTTTCAACGACAACCGAATTTGTCTTCTTAGATTGGTTTAAAGACTAAGTTAATCAACTGAAAGAGGATAAGGGACCACAATGGGTACCAGATTTTCTTCTAATTATTGATTCACCATTACATTAAACACATTACCACTCTGAGTATATAATAAATAAGTTTAGATTCAGAATAAAAAGAAATCAATGATAGAAACGTTACACAACAGGCTGGAGATGCTGATGATTCATATCTTTCCACCAGTCCAGATGGATATCAGCTTCAAATATGATCGTAGAGTTGTCTTTTTTAAATGTCATTGGTTTAATATTTTTAAAGAGGGCACTGGTTTCAAACTTGACAAGAAACACAATTTCTTGAGTTTAAATCCTAATCGTCAAATTCTTCAGTCTGATGAGCCATTAGCATTGGCATGTCAAGCGGCATAAGTTTTCTATGTCAAAGGGGATGGGTTATACCAATAAGAATAGTACAACAAAATCATTTTAATGCACAGTATGAAACATACCAAGAATTAACAGAAGAAAGTTATATAGATTCAAATGCAACAGATGTGAACATCTAAGGTTAGTAATAATTTCTTTACTTTGTTTCATTTCTGTTTATATTAAATTGATATTCAAATTTAAGAAACCTAAACTACAATTGCCATTTTCAATACATTATAAACACCAAACTTAAACCAATCACACACACATGTTCAAAATATGTTACTCTTACTCTACTGGAATTTTGATCACTTTTGTTTTTGAAATTACAGGTTATCGATGACATGCATACTCGAAGGTTGTTGTAATTAGAGGTATAATTTCAATGTCTTAAATTTAATTGGATGAAATTATAGATTTTTGCTAAATTTGGTGTGTGCCAACATATTATTTTTTACTTCATTGAATAGATGTGGGGTGTACCTACTTGTGTTGCATGTTTCATTTGGATGCTAAATTTGGTGTGTGCCAACATATTATTTTTTATTTCATTGAATAGATGTGGGGTGTATGCACTTGTGTTGCATGTTTTATTTGGATGCTAAATTTGGTGTGTGCCAACATATTATTTTTTATTTCATTGAATAAATGTGGGGTGTATCCACTTGTGTTGCATGTTTTATTTGGATGGAAGTGTGGTGTACCCACTTTTGGTTTGTCTTTGCACTTTTTTTTATGTGAGGTGTGCCCACTTTAATTTTAAGATGCAGGTTTATAGAAAAACCTCCAAATTTAAGGAGAAACTCTACTGAAATTTTTAAATATTCTTTTTATGTCTAGTAAACTTTTTTCATTGAAGCTTTATATATTAATGATTTTCAACTGTATTGATTATTGCATTTTATACTTGTTACAAATGAAGTTATTTAAGAAAAATCAAGAAAGAAAGGATCCTCTTGAGACACAGCTGACAAGTCGATTCTCCGCTTTCGAATAAGTTTCGTAAATGAAATAACGCATCGTTTTTAGTTCTATGTGGTGGAAAAATTGACTAATCAACAATTAATATAACCACTAAATTCGGAGTGGGTTGTGTCCACAGGGAGGCAATGATGCAATAAAATCTCGATTATTTCATATTCGTTCAATCTCGTAAGAAATCCATATTCAAATTTAACATGAAATGCAATGAAAAGAAGATGCACAATAACTTGAAAATGTAAGGGTAGATGTGTAATTTTTCCTAATTGAAATATTCAATGAATATGTGATGATTTTATGTAATTTTCAATTGACATGTATTAGAGAAAATTTATGCACATTTTAATCCCAAAACCAATGTCAAACAAAGTTAATCACAGAAACCACGCAATTGTAAGAAAGCTTGAGTATGAAGTTGCAATTTCACCATAATAAAATATTCATAAATCAAAATTCCTTTTCCTGGCAATGGCATGAAATGTAATTACTAAGTAGATAAAAAATAGAGGATTTTACCTATCTCCTCCTCGCGATCGGGAGAGAGGTTCAATCGAGGAGAGGTTCGCACAGGCAATTGGCTGAAGTGAGGCTGTCGCAGTGGTGGCAGTCGTACGTCAAGCGGTGGTCGGAGCCGGCCTGCCAGAGGAGAAAGGTAGCGGTGGTGAAGAAGCTACTGCTGTCGCTGGGTGCGCACGGAGGTGGCTCGGGGTCTGCAGGCACATGGTGAAGTGCTGCAGGCTGGCACAAGTTCAACTGGGTGCTGGAGGTGCACTGGAGAAGGTCGGCGAGGGTGTGGAAGGAGCGAACGTGGGCTCTGCTTGCTGGAGTGCACATGCTGCTGCACGTTGGAGGTTGCAAGCAGGGTGTGGAAGTGGACGCTGGAGGCACTGTAGGCTACTGGTGGGCTTGTGCAGGTGATGCGCACGCAGAGAAGAATGCATGCTTGTTGCTGTATGCGGGGTGGTGCGTTGGAGGCGATCCGTACGCGCGTGGGTGAGGAGCTGGTGGCCGGTGCTGCACGCTAGCGGGTGCGCCGGCTGCATGCATGACTGGAGGCACTGCAGGGGGCGTGGGTGGTGAGGACATGAAGGAGGCGAGGCGCAGCAAGGGCATGCACCGTGCAGAAGGTGCGGCTCTGGAGTGGGTGTGCTGGAGGCTGAAGACGCTGCTGCAGGAGGTGCGGTGCGCCGAGGTTGCAAGGAAGGCGCAGGTGTGAAGGCGATTGCTGCTGCAGGCGTGCAGCAAGGGTGCATGTTGGCTAGGGATGCCGCTGGAGGATGGAAGGCTTGTGCAGCCGGAGGGATGCGAGTGTGAAGTGGAGGCCGATTGCTGTTGTGTGTGGGGACGAAACTTCAGACTTCTAGGAAACTTCCCGGACGTCTTAACTGACGGGGACGTGAAGTTGCAGTGGCAGTTGTTGGTGATGACGGCGAGGGTGGTGCACGCTGAGGTGCTCACGGTAATGCAGACGAGCTCCGAATGGCGGTGTGGCCTGTCACGCCACACGCCCACCATGGTGGAGGCTCGTTGCCGTGGTTGAGGCCGGTGGTGGTGGAATGGACGAGAGCTCAACTCTCTACACAGTGGGGGGTCATTGGGATGGTGGCCTCCAGAGCTCGGCTGCCTCTTCCTCTTTTTGTAGCCACCTGCATGGATTTGAATGGAGAGGCGGGAGCAGATCCACATTCTCCACTCATTCTTGAATGCAAGTTTTAGTGCGGTAGCTGGTGGCGTTGGAGCGGCAGCTGAAGGAAATGCAGCCATTACTGAAAGAAGAAGAATAAAAATAATGATAAAATATTATGGTTATTTATATACAAACCCTCAACTTTTATCTTAACTTAAATTAATGCATGCAATGCACCATATTGGTTAACTAATTAAATGAATGCAATTCCAAGTTAATTCTAAATGCATTTAAATATGAATGCAATGTATGAATTATGTAATTAAATTAGAAATATGAACTAATCTATTTACATCCTAATTTATGCTAAATAAATGTTAGAATTAACTTAATATCTAGGCACTTAAATATTTAAATAGCCCAAAAATATGGGCTAATGAAATACCCCCATGGCTAGTTTTTACTTATCCCTAGCAAATCCAAGCAAAATTTAGCACTCCAATAGACTAGTCAACCCAATCGGTCTTCCTTTAGAAACATATTAAGTTTAGACTCTAGACCTAAGGTTCCCAAGTAATTGCTAAGTTACAGACTAGGTTGGCTAAAGATGAGTTACAGGCACAAGTTTCCCTGATTTCTAACTCTACCCTAAGGTTTATTGATCCCTGAGATTAAAGCATCCGTGCTTGTGCATTGGTCTGAGTTATTTGAGTTAAAGGAAAAAGGATTTTTTTTTTATTCCTCTAAGTCTAACCTCAGATCAGCTATCAACACGGTCTGTGTCGGATTCATTATCCCCATTACCATACCTCGAAGGGTGCCTGGCTTTCGATGCTTCGAGATAGCACCGCCCATAACGACCCCAAGAACTCCTGGCAATTGACACTTCGAGATAGTATCACCCATAAATTTCTTAAGCGAATTCAGGCCTTTGGCAATCGGTACTTCGAGATAGGGCCGCCCATGGTACCTAAACCGCACAATGCACTTACATGCCCTCAGTAGGATGGATATCCTAAGAGACAAGCCTCGAGGAGGTAATATGTTATCATCACATCCTCAAGGTGAGTATATACTCCACCTTTCCTGTGGCGGGAACTCTTCCAATCAAATTATGTTTTCAAGCCTCTCCTTAGTCAAAACTAAGAGAACCAAATCTCTTTTAAGAAAGGAATTAAGTTCATTACTTATTTACACCAGACCAAGTGTGTGAAATTTGGATGCTTGGGTTACAAGGACCCATAAACCAAAAGGTAGAACAAGACTCCAGGTACTACCCCACCTTTAACTCAAACCCTAGCTTTCCTTCCTCAACCTCTTGAAGAGTGGTCCACAACTTAACTCCTACTTAAGTTTTTAAGTCCACAAAGGACCCTAAAGGTCAAAAGCTAGTAGCACATTTAGCCTCTAAAGTTTGACCCTAGAATTAACTTAGTCTACCCTAGAGTTCTGATTTGCTTAAGAATGCAAGACCTAGCCAGCTAAGCTCAAAACCTTCTTTTTTTTTCATTTTTTTATTTTTTTTAATGCAAATGTATGCATGCTTTAAACAAAATGCCTCAGGTCCTCTCCCCCATGCCTGGTTCAAACAATGTCCTCATTGAAAACAAAAATAGTTAAAGGAAGATATTACCTGAGGCAGAGAATGGTAGGAGCTAAGGCTCCTCAAGAGTGACCTCGTCAACCAGATGGTCATCGAAAGTTATGTAAGGTTTTAACCGTTGACCATTGATGATAAAGGGAGTTGCTGAAGAGGAAGGGTTTTTAATCTCCATAGCTCCATGCGGAAATACTTTAGTGATTATGTAAGGCCCATCCCAACGAGATTTTAACTTCCCAGGAAAAAGCTTAAGTTTGGAATTGAAAAGCCAGACTTGTTGGTTGGGCTCAAAGGTCTTTCGAAGTATAAACTTATCATGCAAGACCTTAGTTCTTTCTTTATAAGCTTGAGAGGTGTCATAAGCATCATTCCTCAGCTCCTCAAGCTCACTTAATTCTAGAAGTCATGCCTTTCCCGCCTTCTCTAAATCCATGTTAACACTTCGAATAGCCCAAAGTGCCCTATGTTCCAACTCAACAGGTAAATGGCACGCTTTCCCATACGCAATTTGAAAGGGAGAAGTACCCAAAGGGGTCTTATAGGCTGTTCGATATGCCCACAAAGCATCATCGAGCTTTTGGGACCAGTCTTTCCTATCAGGTCTAACGGTCTTTTCCAAAATATTTTTTATCTCCCTATTTGACACTTCAACCTGGCCACTTGTCTGAGGATGGTAAGGGGTAGCGACCTTGTGAGTCACTCCCAGACTCCTGATTAGCTGATTGAAGTGGTTGTTTCGAAAACGAGGTCCCCCATCACTTATAATGGTCTTGGGGCAGCCGAAACGGGATATGATATTGACCGTCACAAATTTCAAAACCACAGAGTGGTCATTTGTGCGCGTAGGAATGGCCTCTATCCATTTAGAGACATAATCAACTACCACCAAGATATATTCATAACCATGGGACGGCGGGAAGGGGCCCATAAAGTCAATTCCCCACACATCAAAAATTTCAGCAGATTGAATAGGATGTTGTGGCATTTCATTCCTCTTCCCAATCGTTCCAGTCCGTTGACATCTAATACAGGCCTTAACAAAATTATGAGAATCCTTAAATAAGGAAGGCCACCAAAAATCGGACTGGAGAACCTTAAAAGCAGTTTTCTTAGCACCAAAGTGTCCACAATGAAGTTCATGGCAAAAACTCAGCACATTTTGTTATTCCTCTTCAGGTACACAATGTCTCAATACTTGGTCTTGTCCAATTCTAAATAATTCTGGCTCTTCCCAATGAAAATATCTCGCTTGGGAAATGAATCTCTTTCTTTTCTGCTCATCCCAAGAGCCAGGAGTTTGTGCAGTGACCAAGTAATTTACAGTATCTGCTTAGCAAGGTAAAGTTGGTGTTACTGCCATCAGAGTTTCATCGGGAAATGTCTCGCGAATGTCTCCAGAAAGAGAGTCATTAAGAGGAAGGCGAGACAGGTGGTCAGCCACAACATTTTCTACTCCTTTCTTTTCACATATTTCCAAGTCAAATTCTTGAAGGAGTAGGATCCACCTAATCAGACATGGCTTAGAATCTTTCTTAGCAATGAGATGTTTCACTGCAGCATAATCAGCAAAAATAACAACCTTAGACCCAAGCAGATAAGACCTAAACTTCTCCAAAGCAAAAACTACAGCAAGTAATTCCTTTTCAATGACGGTGTAGTTTTGCTGTGGTTCGGTTAAAGTCTTGCTTGCATAATGCAGCACATGAGGTCTTCCCTCAACCCTTTGTCCAAGGACTGCTCCCACTGCATAATCCGAAGCATCACACATCAACTCAAATGGGAGTGTCCAATCCGGAGCTTGGAGAATAGGAAAAGAGATCAAGGCCTCCTTTAGAGTTTGAAAGGCCTCGGCACACTTTAAATCAAAATTGAAGGAAGATTCCTTCGCCAACAAGTCACAAAGTGGCCTAGAAATTTACTAAAATTTTTAATAAAGTGCCTATAATCTGTTTAACATTCGTAGGCAATGGAAGTTTGGAAATAGAATCAATCTTGGCTTTATCTACTTCCAAACCTTGTTTGGATACAACATGCCCAAGAAAAATTCCTTTCTGTACCATGAAGTGACCTTTCTCCAAGCTGAGGACTAAACTAGTCTCCTTACATCGCTTCAACACATTCTCTAGATGCAGGAGACACTAGTCGAAAGATGAGCCATAAATGGAGAAGTCATCCATAAACACTTCAACACACTCGTCAATCATGTCCGAAAATATAGACATCATACACTGCTGGAATGTTGCAGGGGCATTACATAATCCAAACTGCATACACCTGAATGAAAAGGTACCGTAAGGACTCGTGAATGTCATCTTTTCCTGGTCATCAGGAAAGACTGCCACCTGATTATACCCAGAATATCAATCGAGAGAGCAATAGTACTTATTCCCTGCCAATTTCTCGAGAATTTGATCAATAAAAGGCAGAGGCAAGTATCCTTCTAGGTAGCAGTGTTCAGCTTGCGGTAATCAATACAGACCCTCCATCCAGTTGAGGGTCTAGTGACAACTTTTTCACCTTGGTCGTTGAATTCCACAGTAAAGCCTGCCTTCTTTGGTACCACATGAATATGACTTACCCATTTACTATCTACAATGGGATATATGATCCCAGCATCCAACCACTTTAGGATTTCCTTTTCTACCACCTCCCACATATTAGGGTTCAGACGTCTCTGCATGTCCCTAAATGGCTTGATGGAATCATAAATATAAATGTGGTGCATGCAGAGTGTAGAGTCCATACCCTTAATGTCGGCAATGCTCCAAGCAATAGCTTCCTTGTGCCTAGAAAAGCATTCAATCAAGGCTCCCTTCTGTGCCTCAGATAGCATAGCCGAAATGATAATGGGGAGCGTATCATTGGCACTTAGGAAAACGTACTTGAGAGTGTCAGGGAGGGGTTTCAACTCAAGGTCGGGGGCTTGTATGGTTGAGGGTTTCATAATAGATGTTCCCATCTCAGGTAGTAGATCTACCTTCGGCAGAAATGAAGGGGGAAGAGACTCAGCAGAAACACCTAGCAATTTTTCAAGTTCTAGTATATCCCCTTTACATTCCTCCAAGAGATGGGAATGCTCTTTTAGCATGACATGCTGAAGGGGGTCATCACATAACATTGTAGGGGTTGCCACTTCAATCAGGTCATCTATCACCTCAGCTTGAGAACAATCCTCAAGTCCAGCTTATTTGTAAGCATCAAACACATTAAGTCAGATTTTCCTGTTCCCAAAGCCCATTTTCAATGCCCCAGTGTTGCGAAGCATGCAAAGTTGCAAGGAAGGGGCGGCCCAAAATAATGGAGGGTTTGGTTGGCTTGTTGGTTGGGTCAGTGTCCAAAACTAAGAAGTCAACGGGAAAGAAGAAATCCTCCACTCTTATGAGGACATATTCGAAAATTCCCCGTGGTGTCTTAAGTGATCGATCAGCAACTTGAAGGATTACAGGGCTAGGCTTCAGATTGCCTCCCCCAAGTTGTTCATACACGTAGCTCGGAAGGATGTTCACCCCCGCACCAAGATCAAGTAGAACCTCATCAATTTGTAAGTCACCAATAACTACTGAGATGCATGGGGCTCCTAGGTCCTTAAGTTTCAGGGGTGTGCCATGTTGAACAAATGAGCTAACAGAATCAAGTAGGACAACTTTTCATTGCACCTGCTTTCTAGATTGCTGCTTTTTCGTGCACAAGTCCTTTAAGAAGTGGGCATAAGACGGAATCTACCTGATAGCTTCATGCAAAGGTAGGTTAATCTGCACTTGCTTGAAAGTTTCCATAATCTCATCCGTCTTATCTTTGGCTCCAGATGAGCCAGCAGAAGTCTACCAAGAGGTAGATAAGCGCAGTAGAAAAGGCACTCTCGATCTCTGGGTGGAAGGGTTGTCATGTCGAGTAAGGGGTGGAACGGGGGTAACTTCTTCTGGTGAGGTGATTTCAAGCAGAGAAGGGTAGGGCAAGTCTTCTCCGGTGGGGGTGAAAGTCGGGGTGGATGGTTTTTTAGGGGGTGAGACTATAAGAGCATTGGGTTTGGAAATTTCTTTCCCACTCCTCAGAATAGTCACTGCCTGAGCATGCTCCCTAAAGACAATCCCTTTTCCTTTAGGATTTTCCTCAGTAGCACTAGGGAGCTTCCTAGTTTCCCTCTATCTAATGGCCTCAACAAGGTGTCCTATTTGTGATTTCATCTCACGTATAGCCTTGTCATGAGATTGGATGATGGCACTTTGACTTTCTTGCATAGTTTTCAACATCAACTTCAATTCATCCATCCTAAAGGTCTTAGGTTGGGTAAAGGTTTGAGGTTGGTTCATTTGATGGTTTTGAAAGGATTGTGGTTTGTAATTCCCTGAATTTTAGACATTTCCTTGTCTCCATGAAAAGTTTAGGTGGTTCCTCCATCCCTCATCATAAGTGTTGGAGAAAGGGTCATTATGAGGTCTAGGACGGAACCCTTGAGCGGCATTCAGATCTGCCTGTACAAGCTTACGGAATTGAGAGGCCAAGTGGCAATCCACAGTGGCATGTGTATTGCCTTGGCAAATTAAACATTTGGAAGCTTGGGTTGTGGAGATGTTAGATACGAATGAACTCGGGTTCAACATAAGCCTTTCAATGTTTTGATTTAATAATTGAATCTGATAGGCTAAATTCTGGGTGTCCCTTGCCTCATTCGCCTCCAACTTTCTTTGCATTTGAGTGGGCTTTCTATCCATCTAGGCATAATTCAAGTGAATAGAATTCTCACTCAAAGTATCAAAAAGGTTCCAAGCTTCATCTTCAGTCTTAGAAAGAAAGGTTCCTACACAGGCACCATCCATAGTTTGCCTATGCGAATCATTAAGTCCAGTGTAGATCCTTTCAACTAGTTGCCATTTAGGCACCTGGTGATGTGGGCAAAGTCTCAGCAAGTCGTTAAAGCACTCCCACACATCATGGAACGCTTCCCCATCCTTTTGAACAAAACTCATAATTTCCCTCCTAAAGTGATTGGTTCCACTCATGGGGAAGTACTTCTTCGAAAACTCCTTCTTTAGGGCATCCGAAGTATTAATATTATCAAGGGTGTGATACCAATACTTGGCTTTGTCCTTAAGGGAGAAGGGAAAGAGGGTCCGCATTTCAGCATCATCAGTAACGCCCTGTAGCTTCACCATGGAACAGACCTCGGTGAATTCCCCTATATGCCTATAAGGGTCTTCCCTATTTGTACCATAAAAGGAGGGTATGGTACTACTTTTGATCTCATAAGGATTGTCCCCTCCAGGTCTACGTAGTGCAGGCTAGATTGATTGTTTGGAATGAAATATTCCTTAAGGCTCCTTTGACTTGCCATTTCTACCCTTGGATGGTCTCTTCTTATGATTCTTTCAGGTTAAGGATCAAACCCAAGTTATCTCCTAGGAGAACGCATACCAAGCATGCACTACAAACACAATTCAAAAGGACTTGCTCGGTCTTTACAAATTTAGGCTTTTGACTTTAGTTCAAATTGTAGGTGACAAGGCAAGCTGCCCAATCAATTAAGTGCCTATTGTCAACCTTCGAAATGCCTAAAAAGACCTAGTTGGAGCCTATGTATTCTTCCCTAAATCTCAAATGGTAAAGCATATCCAAAGACGGAAAATCGAGGGATGGAAGTAGGCCTAAGCCTTCTTTTGAAACTGTGCTTTCACGGTGCTTCTCAACTACCCCCAAAAATCTGTGACAGGGTATCCCCCTCTTTGGATTTACAAAACCTTTGATCTCAAGTTCCAAACACTTCAAAATCCAACTATAGGAGGGCTCTTGCCCTAGTTGTTCCAAGACTTAGGAGTGTCTAAATGTGTGCTGTGGTGCAAAAGATATAAGTGTGCATTCACCCCAAAAAGATTTTGAATTTTAAATCACACACCACATTTGAAAATCAAGTCCTTGATTTTTAGATGTCCCTCCTTTAATTAGTCATTTTTTCAAGAATATATGTGACCACTTGTTAGATGACTTCAAGACAAATTATGTGGTCTTCGAATTAAGTCCAAATGCAATGCGTGATCAAGAATAGGATGCAAAGTAAGAGAATGCATACCTTACTTCTTGCAATCAACGATGCAAGAATGCACGCAATGCAGAGAAGTAAAGGCTACTCATACAGACCTAAATGGTTCATCCTAGGGTCAGGCCACTTCTAGCAGGCAGCTCATTTTTTTCTTATTATTTTTTTTAACTACTTATGCACAAGCAAATCAAGGTAAACAATCCACAAAATAAATTAAAAACCTAAATCTAAAGAAAAGGGAACAGGCTCCCAAAAACTACCCAACATGAGCCTAAAACAAAATCGGGGAACAAACCCCTCAAAATATACCCTAGAACAAGGGTTTCGAACCAAATGTGCAATGAAAAATTAAATCTAAAGTATTAATCCTACTCTAATTAAATCAGTGACTAGATGATCATCACGTTCTTGTCCTTCCCCTCCTTTGCAAGGTAGCTCGATCAATTTCTCCTCTGGCGACGTCAAGGGTCGCCTCTCACAATGGCTGATTCGTCGCACAAATTTCTTACATAGAAAAAATAATAAATGGTCAAATCATTGTGCAATGAGAAATAATTAGAAATGAAAAAAAAAGGTGAAATTATTACATCTGTTTCCTCCCCGGCAACGACGCCATTTGACGAGTCGATTCTCCGCTTTCGATTAAGTTTCGTAAATGAAATAGCGTGTCGTTTGTAGTTCTATGTGGTGGAAAAATCGACTAATCAACAATTAATATAACCACTCAAATAGGAGTAGGTCGTGTCCACAGGGAGGCAATGATGCAATAAAATCTTGATTATTTCATATTCGTTCAATCTCGTGAGAAATCCATATTCAAATCTGACATGAAATGCGACGGAAAGAAGATGCATATTAACTTGAAAATGTAAGGGTAGATGTGCAATTTTTCCTCACTGAAATATTCAATAAATATGTGATGATTTTATGTAATTTTCAATTGACATGTATTAGAGAAAATTTATGCACATTTTAATCCCAAAACCAATGTCAAACAACGTCAATCACAAAAACCACGTAATTGTAAGAAAGCTTGAGTATGAAGTTGCAATTTCACCATATTAAAATATTCATAAATCAAAATTCCTTTTCCTGGCAATGGCATGAAATGTAATTACTAATTATACTAAAAACAGAGGATTTTACCTCTCTCCTCCTCATGATCGGGAGAGAGGTTCAATCAAGGAGAGGTTCACACAGGCAATTGGCTGAAGTGAGGCCGCCGCGGTGGTGGCAGCCGTACGTCGAGCGGTGGTCGGAGCCGGCCTGCCAGAGGAGAAAGGTAGCGGCGGTGAAGAAGCTACTGCTGCCACAGGGTGCGCACAGAGGTGGCATGTGGTCTGCAGGCACATGGTGAAGTGCTACAGGCTGGCGCAAGTTCTGCTGCGGGCTGGAGGTGTGCTGGAGAAGGTCAACGAGGGCGCGGAAGAAACGGACACGGGCTTTGCAGGCTGTAGCGCGCGCGCTACTACGCACTGGAGGTTGCAAGCACGGTGTGGAAGTGGACACTGGAGGCGCTGTAGGGTGCTGGCGGGCTTGTGCAGGTGATGCATGCACAGAGAAGAATGCGTGCCTGCTGCTGTGTGTGCAGGTGGTGCACTGGAGGTAGTGCATATGCGCGCGAGTGACAAGCTGGTGGCCGATGCTGCACGTTGGTGGGCGCACTGGCTGCGTGCGTGACTAGAGGCACTGCAAGGTGCGCGCGTGGGTGGTGCGAGCGTGAAGGAGGTGAGGCATAGCAAGGCATGCGCCGTGGATGCTGCAGGAGGTGCGGCTCTGGAGTGGGCGCACTAGAGGCTGGAGACGCTGCTGTAGGAGGTGAGGCGTAGCAAGGGGTGCTGCTGCAGGAGGTGCGGCGCGCCGAGGATGCAAGGAAGGCGCGGGCGTGAATGCGGTTGCTACAGCAGGCATGTAGCAGGGGAACGTGTTGGCTAGGGATGGCGCTGGAGGATGGAAGGCTTATACAGCTGGAGGGATGCAGGCGTGAAGTGGAGGCCGATTGCTGTTTTGTGTGGGGACGAAGCTTCAGACGTTCGGGAAACTTTCCGAACATCTTAACTGATGGGGACGTGAAGTTGCAGTGCAGGTTGTTGATGATGATGGCGAGGGTGGTGCACGCTGAGGTGCTCACGGTAATGCAGATGAGCTCCAGATGGCGGTGTGGCCTATCACGCCACACGCCCACAGTGGTGGAGGCTCGTCACCGCGGTTGAGGCTGGTGGTGGTTGAATGGACGAGAGCTCAACTCTATACATAGTGGTGGGTCGTTGTAATGGTGGCCTCCAGAGCTCGACTACCTCTTCCTCCTTTTGTAGCCACCTGCATGGATTTGAATGGAGAGGCAGGAGCTGATCCACATTCTCTGCTCATCCTTGAATGCAGGTTTTGTGCGGCAGTTGGTGGCGTTGGAGCAGCAGCTGAAGGAAACGCAGCCATTGCTGAAAGAAGAATAAAAATAATGATAAAATATTATGGTTATTTATATACAAACCCTCGACTTTTATGTTAACTTAAATTAATGCATGCAATGCACCTAATTGGTTAACTAATTAAATGAATGCAATTCTAAGTTAATTCTAAATGCATTTAAATATGAATGTAATGCATGAATTATGTAATTAAATTAAAAATATGGATTAATCTATTTACATCCTAATTTATGCTAAATAAATGTTAGAATTAACTTATTGTCTAGGCACTTAAATATTTCAATAGCCCACAAATATGGGCTAATCAACAACCATCCACCCAGCCCGATTCATCCCCTTAGGCTCAACCACCCCACCGACACCAAGCTCCCGCCCAGTCACTTTTCGTATGTCCCAGGGAAATGGCACGTTTACTAGTTGCGGAGGGGAAGGAAAAGGGGAAGGCGATTTCTCAGACCTTGCTAGAGCATGCAGAGGATGATCCAGATTATGGAGCACTAGATGAGAAGTGGGAGGAGGCGGAGGATGAGATGGTGGAGGGTACGTCCCCAGTGAGGGTTTGCCTATGGATCGAACGTATACTAGAGGGAGGGGTGAATAGTATCACCTTTATCCCACAGAAAAGATAAGAATGAATTCATAACAAGTCAAGCACTCTTTACACCTAGATTTAAAGTGGAAACCCAAACCAAGTGAAAACCACTACCTAAGCCTCTTAGCTTAGGATTTTCCTAACTAGTCAAGGCTACTCAATCCACTATCGTACCACTTGAACGAGTGTGGCATAACCTCTTATAAACCACTTCTCTTTTCACCCTGAAGAGAAGAACAATAACAACAACATAGATCTTTCCAACACCTTGGAATCTGTTAATTGAAATAACAATGTTGAATAACAATAAATATTTCTATGGAACCTCAATAAAAGAGTCAAACTAGGATTTCAACAGAGATTCGAAACGATGTGCTTTGAATGACATGAATAGCAAAGCGTAGAAACACTTGAAAGAAGCACAAGAAGCTTTGATCTTTTTAAGGTTATTTCTATTGAAAGTTGATTATTCAAAAGAGCTACATGCGACCTCTATTTATACTAAAAGTTAGCCTGAAAAGGAAGTCAAATTGGTCGATCAATTAAGGTATATTGTTGATCGAAAAGCTATTTGGTAAATCAATTAAGTTATTTGATTGGTCACTAATTGGTCGATTAATTAGCTTGTTTGGTCATTAATAGATTTTAATCAACTTCCTAAAAAGGATTGGCTTGATCGACTAACTAATTTGGTTGGTTGATCAATCAATTTTGGTTGATCAAGAGGTAAAATTGGTCGATCAATAACCCTAAAAACTGATTTTCAAAGAAGCACAAAAAATTGTTTAAGTTTTATTTTTTAGGTTCCTTACAACAATATCCTAGACTCAAAGAAAAACTAAAAGACACAAATCAGCAACTATCTGAACAGATTCGGAAGAGAAGCTATGATCCGAGATGGTCCTGAAATATTAGTGTAGCAGTAAACATAATTTTGGTGCATCAAAATGGAGGTGCATACATTCTCGCCATTTTTATGACAATAAAATTATAATTATGAAATTTAAACAGTTATGCATAATATCTCCCCCTTGTTATTTCAGCAAAAAGTAAAACATGCTGCTATGTTTTTCATTCAACTCCCCCTTAAGAATTTAAATAAAGCAAGAGAAATTTAAACATGCACTAAGAAAGAGAGTAACATTTAGCTGAGAGAGATAATATTCATGCATATAACAATGATAAAAGTGTCTAGATAAGCACTTCATAAAAATAAAATAGTTTTGAGAAAAATTAGTTTTACATCCCAACAAAAGCTAAGTAAAGGTAAATCTAATCATGTAATGATGCCATGAAGGCATCCATTATGCTCTGAAGTTCTATGTCCAACTCAAGATCCAGTGAATCTAATCTCTCTGAGGAGGCAGGCTGACCAACACATAGGCAATGTTGGGCTGACAATCTGGGTGTCGACTACCTAGATGTCCTAATGGGGACACTATCATGAGCGATAACTAGCTCATTTTGACCCAATTAAGTCAGTAACTGCTCCTACATAACTGCCAGAGAGTCACAAGTCACTACATAATCATTCTGAGGGAAAAATAAGAAACTAGGGTTAAAACTGTAATTTTACTAGCATATCGTCAATGCAGTACAACCATGGGTCTTTCTAAGGGTTAATTAAGGGTCAAACGATCTTAGAAAGCTAACAAGTGGATTAAAATAATCAAAAAAGTGTTTGCACATGTTCTGAGAAATAATGACTTTTTTAAAACCCTAAAATCAGACTAGCTTAATTAACTAAGGTTCTTGTTAGGATAAAATTCTCCTAAACCCTCTAAAATTCGTAGAAAAATATTCTCTAGGGTTTGGAACTTTCAACTTGACCATCAGAACCCGTTTTGACCCAAAACAGTCACAAACAGACATTTGGCCTAATTTGGGTTTTTGCAAAAATTATCTAGTCAAACGTGATCAAAACCAAAATCCAACCTCACCATTGGATTCCTAGATCCAAACTAGGCTTGTACCAAAATTTTGACCCAAGATGAGTTTGTCATGACCTAGTTTGCAAATTGTCCTGTCTGATTTCATTTCTACCATTAACTTTCAAAATCTTTTCAAACAAACCCCTAACTTTGTCGTCGTTCACACAAAAATGTCCCTACCGCCACTAAACCTATTCCTACTTGCTCCGATGACCTTAAATTCGAAAGAACTCCCTGATTTCTTGACGAAACCGTTTCAAATTTGAAAGGGAAGTTCGTCAACAAATTCCCTTCCTTTTGAACCCAATCATAAGCCCTAAAATGCACCCAATATCTCATGCGAATGCATGAGAGATTTGGGTCTCAAAAGATTTCCCACTCCGGTGAGCTTTCCAAGCTTGGGAAGCTTGCTTCCCAAGCTTCCCAAGCTCTAACTACCTTCTAATGACCTATAAAAGAAAGCCCAGGCCAGGCCAAACTCCCTAAGCTTGAATTCGACCAGAGTAACCCTCAATTTTTTCTCTCCTCCTCCGGCCGAATTGCTCTTCAAGCTCCAGTGACCCTCCTTGCTTCCCCACATCATCTGGCCACAATACCAGTGGAAGATTCTCCTTCCTTGCCCTCTTCTGTGTCGAGCAACACCAGCCGGCCTCCATATCTCCTTCATCCTCGCCGTCCACCCCTTATCAGAGCAGCTTCATCTCCGGTGCCTGCCATACCTCAACCGGCGCCAACTCTACTCCCCATCACTTGCTACCTCTCCTAAACGACTCCTCATCTTCCACTCCTCATTTCCTGGCAGTCTCCACTTCGTCTTCCAACTGACTAGTAGACCTCCGATGAGCCTTAGCAGCTTCCACGCTCGCTCAATAGCGTCGCTTCCATGCTCCTCACCATTACCTCGACCCACCGACCAAAATCCCTCAAGTAATTGAGGGGATTGGCCTCTATATCACCCCCTGACTCATGCACTTTCGCACACACTCCTCAAGGTCGACAGACCTCCACATCCACTCTCAAGTGATGCCACCACCACAGTTACATTCCCTGATGTTCGGCGAAGCTCCTGAGCACTTCTGATGTGGCCACAAGGTCATGTTGATGTTTCCAGGTATAGGACCTTTAGCTGCCATTAACGGAGCATCTTCGACCAAGCTCTAGTAGTGCCCATGAGGTTCCAGCACCAGGGACACGCCCCAGGTGAAGTGGAATCCACCCAGGTAGAGCAACAGGTGATCAATTGGATGCTTTGGTTGCATCTCTGACCTCAATTGGAAGGATCTTCCTCGGCACTTATTGAACGAAGGAGAGGGACTAAGATATTCCCACCTCGTTGGCTAAAGAATGCCTGTAGTGGCATAAATTGAAAATGTGTCATCGTGTTATCGCCTCGACAAATAGGGGGTGAGGGCCCCAGCACTCTCCCCTCACATGCACCTCATTCGTGACACCTGTCTCGCAGACTTGGTGTGCCTGACCTGCCTAGGCCTGCACTCCTCGGCTGCAACCATGCCCATAGCCCTGGACCCAGGTTTGTGCCTACCTGATTACCCAGGTACCCACCGAGAGGCCCTAGGAGGGTGGAGCCTAAGAGAGAAAGAGGAGAGATCGCATAGGGTAGGGGGAGGGTTTTGCTGCAAAATGAATTGGCTGACACTTAGCCAATTCAAGAAGCTCCCCCTCTGTGTGAAGTAGCTGAACAAAGAAAGTGGAAGATGAAGGAAAGAAGAAGAAGGCTTGAGCAGCAGAGGAAGAAAGAAAGAGGAAGAAGAAAAGAAGAAGAGAAGGAGCCACACAACAGAGAAGAAGAAGAAGAAGAAAAACCTTAGCATTGTAGCACAAGGCTACTTAAGACATCTGATACTTTAATTGCATATATTTGAGACTTGATTTAAGTGTTATTTGTAAGGAGTAATTGGTGATTTAAATCACCATTTTACTCCATTCTTTTTGCATATTGGTCCTGACATTATTGCAATCTTTATTCTTGATTAAATTGTGATCTTGAGCTTTAAATTCTATATTTCTCCCTGTGTTCGACCTCAGAACCTTTTCGAGTAATAAAATTTATTTGTTTGAGCATTATTTTGGCTATACTACAACACGACAATCTTAAAACATCGATTTAGCGCACGAGCATTTTGGCGCCGTTGTTGGGGAGCAACGGGCAATTTAGAACTCTTGATTACAACTCCTGATTTAGTTTCTAACTTGCTATATCTCTTTTGCTATGGTTGTTTCAGGAGGGATAAATTCAAGGAAGATCAGCCACACAGTAAGCACGCCAGGGGCAGGTAAGTTCTAACTACTCTCTCTCTTAAGCCCCTCATTCTGAAAAGGTTAAAAGGAAAAAAAATTAATTAGGATTCTATCTGTAGATAATTCGTCAAGTAGCCTGATTTGATACATTTTATTTGGACAACAAATCCTGATTTGTGCACCCACTTAAAGCTTAAGGTATCTAGGGCTATCACATTCTTGTTTGAGCCTTAGGTACCACATTTGGACAAATTAAATTGGACCAAATTAGAGCCAATTAAGGATTCCAGTTTAGGATTTCTAGAGACACACTTGCTTAATCAAGAAATCATCTTTCCAAACAATGTGTGCTTAGACCTTGATTGAACTGATCTATTCAAGCAAAACCTAAAATCAGGCTCTTAAAGTATTTGAACACTAAAAGAGGGACCTAAGATTCTTAAGAGGATAATATAGGTGAAGTTGACCCATCTTTTTGGGTCAACCAATCTTCAAATTAGGTCACTTTTGCACTCAACACATCTTAAAGTTCAAGTGAAATTCTAAAGCACCCTTTCTCTAAAATTAAAACTACTAGAGTTAAGAAGTCAAGTCCCCATTCTGGTCTACTTGGAACATCAGTGACAAGAGAGGTTGGGTGGGGGAAACCTTGTAACCCGTGGGGGCTCTCTGCCATGTAAGGGTCTTTGCGGGACTCTCCCTCTCTGGCTGCCCAAGTAATTCTCAGATGGATGGCTTTCTGACTAAGGAGTATCATCCACCCCAAACCTCTATAGTCGTCCAAAATTTTTGGGTGTCTTGATTGGGTCCATCGCATTCTACCTCTCATTTACTCCATCGATGCATGTTCGGGAGGAGGTCTCTAAAACCATCCTTGAGGCCTCCTTTAGCAACTCATTCACGTCGAGGCCAATCCTCGACCTCCTTGTTTGTGCAACAACCCAATCCTATTGACATCTCTTCCGATTCATCTAAACCTAATTCTCCTTCATCCATCATCATGGCACAACCCGCAAAAGAAAATAATCTTGAAAATCAACTTCAGCGCCTCAATGATCTATTCCAAGCCTTTGTGAACCCACCGCAACGTCCAATGATGCGAGATCACTACAATCCCGCTGCGGTGGCAATCGAACCTTGAGTACAAATCCCCACTGGAGGTCCTGACAATGAACTCAAACCCAACATGATTCATGCCATTTCATAGGCGTAATTCCGAAGATCCTTTCCAGCATATCAAACAACTCAAGCATATGGCCCAGACCTTTGGGTCAGAAGCTCAAAATCGGGATATTCTACTCATGAAAATGTTGTCCTTCTCTCTCATGGATAAAGCTGCTCACTAGTACCAAACCAAACGTGTCCAATCAACACATGGGAGGAACTTCAATCCGAGTTTTTGAGAAAGTTCTTCCTTGTCGGTCGGACAAATACTTTACGACACCAGATCACACATTTCACACAACAAGCAAGAGAACCACTTCACGAAGCATGGGAACATTTTCTAGATCTCATGCGAAAGTGCCCCCACCACAGAGTTCCTAAATGGGAACAAGTCCAGTCTTTTTAGCAGGGAGTCTGTGAGGATATTCGATTATTCATCAATGTGACTTGCAGAGGAAACATCATGGGTCAACACGAAGACACCATGTGGGAGATTCTCGAGAATATGTGCGAGAACTCCATCAATAATGAATCCATGGGCATGTTCGATGAGACGAATGCCCGTGCATTGACGAATCCAAAGGGAGTACATGGGATGCAGGGCCTGTCCCCTTCCATCAACTTGGAACTGATGGCCAGTCATCTGGACAAGGTCACCATTTTTGAGAAGGTGGATGAGCTAACTCCACATTTGTAGCAAGCCACCTCTACGCAAAACCCATTCACACAACCATCCTCTGGCAGGGAGGCCATGCACAACATCTATTATTGACCTTCTTAGGGGATGGACCCATATCCACCTCCGTCTGATTCTAGTTATGGAGGAAACTCTGGATCCACCTACTCTAGTTGGGGGAACTCTGAACCCTCATATTCTAATTTTCCCGAGGTTCCTCAGACCTATGAGGACCTCAATGCCATTTAGAATGATCCATTCCCAAACACCTACAACCCTGGATGGCATAATCATCCAAATTTCACGTGGTCATGCAATAATCAAAATCAGAGACCTCAATATCCGCCCCAACCACAAGCTCCTCGTCCATATCAGTTGCCTTAGCCTAGTCCTAACCCAACTTATCAATCTGGGCCAACTCAGACAAATCAAATGACTCTTATCCTTCAAACTCTGGCTGACATTCAGAAGATGAAAGTGGCTATGCAAAAATAGCACAGAGATGAGATCACAGAGGTTCGTAATCAACTTGCCAAGATGGCAAATCCTCGCAAACCTGGTGCACTACCTTCAAAACCTCTAGCTAATCCGAATAACAAGCCAAACCAGAGGAGCGTTATGAACCCAAATCTAGGCCAAGCTCACTTTGTTTATCAGGCCCATTCTACTCCATCACCCGACGGGATGGAGGCTTCAACATTTTATATGGGTTATCAGCAGCAAGCACCTCTTCTACCCACTCTAAACCAGAACAAGGCAGGATTGAATTCTGTTACTACCTGCACTGGCAAAACAACATAGGACCCACCTTATCCAAGCCAATCCAAGCCTGGTAATACAAACCCTAACCCTAAGATAGTCATCCATGACACCTCTATCCTAGATCAAGAACCTGGATCCATTCTAGAGGAACCATCTAAGGTTCCATTTCCAAAGGCCTTGACCAATGGAAAAATGATAACCAAAATCGTAGCACCTGAGGAGGACCTGGTTAAGCTCTTTGAGGAGGTCCATATAAACATCCCTTTGATGGATGCAATACACCACGTACCAACTTATGCACAATTTCTGAAAGACATTTTGTACACCTAAGCGTAAGCCACGAACCAAAGACGGGAATCCGATCATACTATCAGAGCAAGCCAGCTCTGTCATTTTGAGCAAACTCCTACCTAAGGCAAAAGACCCAGGCACCCCTTTGATCTCCTATGAAATCGGTGATATACGATTTGACTGAGCCTTATTAGATTTAGGAGCCTCCATAAATTTGATACCCACATCCCTACTAGACTACTTTGAGGAATCTGAGCTTAAACTGACTAAAATCCCTTTACAGCTAGTTGACCGATCAATTAAGTCATCAAAAGGAATTCTCGAGGATGTCATAGTTAGGGTGCATGATTTCTATTTTCTAGTAGATTTCATTATCTTAAACATGGACGCTCCTGAGAATGTGAAGAATACACCGATCAAACTTGGAAGACCCTTTCCGGCCACTGCTAGAGCCAAATTGAATTAAAATTTGGGAGCAAGACAGTAAAGATCGACATCTTTAAGGCCCAACAAGGAATTCATTGTGGAGTCATAGAACAAATTTGTGACATTGAAGAGGTGGTTGACGACTTCATCGAGAACCCGACTATTTCTGATCAACCATAGGAGAATCAAAACCAGAAATTGGAGGAGCCCGAACTCAACCTAGACACACCCATAGCTCCTTCCTTTGCTTTTGACACCCATCCTGAACTACCTGCTGCTGCTAAAAGCCTGATTTTGGAATTAAAGCCTCTTCTTGATCATCTCAAGTACATCTTTCTGGGTTCCAAACAGACATTTCCTATGATTATCAACTCCCAACTCAAACCTGATTAGGAAAGACGCCTGATTTATGTTCTCCAGCAACATCGAAGAGCCATTGGATGGACTCTCGACAATCTCACTGGTATCAGCCCCTCATACTGCACACATCACATCTACACTGAAGAAGGCTCACGACCATCCCGTGAAATGCAGAGATGCCTGAATCCCAATCTGTAGGATGTCGAGAAAAAGGAGATTATCAAGTGGTTAGATGCAGGGATCATCTACCCGATCTCCAACAGTCAGTGGGTGAGTCCAATCCAAGTTTTGCCTAGAAAGGTAAGCCTCACTGTCATCACGACTGAAACAGGAGAAGCTATCCGACCCATATAGCCAACTTGTGGAGAGTCTGCATTGATTACAGAAGACGCAATTCCTCCTTGAAGAAGGATCATTTCCCACTACCATTCATTGATCAGATTCTCAAGAAATTAGCGGGAAATTGATTGTTCTGCTTTTTGGATGGGTACTCTAGTTACAACCAGGTCGCAATCCATCCTAAGGACTTAGAAAAGACCACCTTCACCTGCCCCTTCAGAGCTTACGCATTCCGAAGGATGTCGTTCAATATCTGCAATGCACCCACTAATTTTCAATGGTGCATGCTTGCCATATTCTCAGATATGGTAGGTGAATACCTTGAAGTCTTCATGGATGACTTCTCGGTATTTGGTGAATCATTTGACGATTCTCTCCTACACTTGGTCTAGATCCTCAGGCGGTGCATCGACGTGAGCTTGGTTCATTCTTGGGAAAAGAGCCACTTCATGGTACCTGAGGGACTTGTCCTGGGACATCTTATCTCTAAAAAGGGCATCCAGGTTGATCGAACCAAGGTGAATTTGATTTCCAAACTACCTATGCCTAGCTCAGTCAAAGCCATCCGATCCATCCAGGGGCATGTCAGATTTTACCATCGATTCATTCCTGATTTCTTGAAAATTGCATGCCCCCTGACTAATCTTCTATCTAAGGATGTCCCTTTTGAAATCAACAAGGAGTGTACTCAGGTATTTGAGATCCTGTGTGATTGAGTTACCCAAACACCTAACCTATGGTCCCCTGATTGGTCTCAACCCTTTGAAATCATGTACGATGCATCTGATTACACCGTGGGGGCGGTACTTGGGCAAAAAATAGATGGGAAACCCGTGGTCGTTTACTATGCTTGCAAGACACTTGACGAGGCTCAGCATAACTATACAGTTATTTAGAAAGAGCTGCTAGCCATAGCATTTGCCCTAGAAAAATTCAAATCATATCTTTTAGGTTCTTGTGTTATCATTTACTCAGATCACACTACTATGAGGCATCTCCTTGCGAGGAAGGACGCGAAACCTCGACTAATCCACTGGATCTTGTTGTTGTTAGAATTTGACCTTGGGATTCATGATAAGGGAGGAAAATAGAATGTGGTAGCTAATCACTTATCCCACCTTCTGACATTATCAACCCTTCCGGACCTATTACTAAGAATTTTCCCGATGAGCACTTCCTGACTATTAGTACGGGACTTCCATGGTTTGTTGATCTAGTAAGCTACTTGGCGTCACATCATATCCTGTCCGATTGGCCAAAAACCAAGGACAAATTACTTTCCGATGCCAACTGCTACTTTTGGGAAGACCCATATCTCTTCCACATTGGTGTTGATCAGATCAATCGACGATGTGTTCAGAGTGGAAATTGAGGACATTTTGCCCTTCTACCATGACTAGGCATGCGGTTGACACTCTACTCATAAAACCACAGCAAAAGTCCTCCAGTGCAGCTTCTATTGGCCCACGATTTTCCAAGATGCAAATAATCACTGTAAGGCGTGCACTCGTTGCTAGACCTTAAGAAACATGAGCCACCATGATATGATGCCTGATGAGAGCCTCATCATGAGCCATAACTATCTCTTTTTGACCTAATAAAGAGAACAAAAGCTCCCACATAACCTAGAAGTGGGCTTAATTGAAGGAATAATTTTTCCGAGAAGAAAACATGAAATAAAGGTTAAAACTGTAATTTACCATTGCAGTACACAAACAGGATTTCTCAGAGACAAAACATAGGTCAAATGGTCTAAATAAGATAAAAAGTGGGTTGATGCAATCAGAAATGGGTTCATGTGCAATCCAAGAATTAAATGACATCTTGTAACCCTAAAAGAGACCCGCTTAATTCAACAAGGTTTTGGTCAGGATAAAAATCAATTAAACCCTCTAAAATTCATGGAAAAATATCCCCTAGCGTTTAGAACATTCAATTTGGCCTTTGGAACCTAATTTGACCTAGATTAGGGTCCTAGCTTATTAATTGACCTAATTTGGGTTTTTATGCAAAATGACCAGTCAAAAAAATTCAAACCTAAAATCCAACTTCACCATTGGATTCCTTAGGTCAAAATTAGGTTTGTACCAAAATTTGGACCTAAGGGGAGGTCATCTTGACCTACTTTACAAATGAGTGCACCAAATTACATTTTGGTCCCTATCTTTTGAAAGCCATTGCATAACCTCCCTAACTTCCTCGCCACTCTTACAAGTAGGTCTGTCCGCCATTATTGGGGAGAGATCCTACTCCGGCGAGGAATAGAGAGGGAATACTCTCTGATTCCTCAGAGATCTCCCAGATTTGGAAGGGAGATTCTCTGAGGAATTCCCTTCCATCTGAACTCGATCCTGATCTAAGATTTGCACCTAATCTCTCGTGCGAACACATGAGGGATTTGGGTCCCTTAACTATTTCCATCTCCGGCAAGGATTCCCACACTTGGAAGCTTGGCTTCCAAGCACAGGAGTCCCTGCCTGTGCCAATAAATTAACCCTCATCTCCGGCCGCACCTCCTGAGCTCGCCTTGACCAGAATTCCACCTCAATTTCCTTGTCTTCTCCTCCAGCCAAGGGGTCCAACGAGCTTCGGTGAGCCCCCCTACTCTTCCTCATCACTCTGCCACAAAACCAGTGGTAGAGCTATCTTCCCCATCCTCCTTCGCATTGCGCAACACCCGCGCGAGCCGCCCTAGCCCCATCGTTGCCGCCGTCTTCCTCCATTGGATGCTTTCTTCTTCGGCGACAGTAGGTACTGCCAGCCACCTTCTCGCCCCCTTCATCCCCTTAGTTAGGTTAGAACTGCTCTTCTCTATCTCGACTCTCATTTCCCTCATCTTATTTCACCAAACGCTCCTCGACCGACGCTATTCACCACCATCTTCTTCATCTCCGGCCACCCTCCGGCGAGACTCTCCCATCACTCCGCAGCCCCACACGTCTCGTCGACAACTGCATAACCTCCACCTCACTTCACTGAACATCCTCCACTCATCCATAGAACCTCTACGGCTCCACAACTACCCACCCATTAAACACATCCAGCCGGCCACAGAGCATCCTATGAACGCACGCCTAGGCCACCCCGTGACCTGCCACCTAGTGCCTCACCTTCGTCGTGACACGGCAAAGGTGCTGCTATCGTCTGATTAAGCTGCAAGGCTCCTTTTGTGTTAGGCAGGTTTCATGCTCCAGCCGCCATTGATGCTGACTCAAGGAAGCTGCACGCTTGCTCCAGGTTGCAATACTTTAGGATCCCAGGTCCAGCTAACTCGGGGAGGCCTCGCGAAGTCATCTATTCCAGAGATTGGTGCCATGAAGCCTGCAGTGCTGCAATTGGAGAATGCTCTCCTGCAGGAGCACGCGAAAGAGCAGTAGAACAATAGTCCCACCTCGGTAAGCTGTAGGGTGATGGAGTGGTTTAAATTGATTTTCTGCTATTGGTTCGTTGCCTCCGATTACACTTCGGGTGAGGTCCCTCAACTAAACACCACCTCATCCGTGAGCTCATCACATGGATCTGGCGTGACCCG
Organism: Thalassia testudinum; assembly: GCA_037157565.1. Lineage (NCBI taxonomy): Eukaryota > Viridiplantae > Streptophyta > Magnoliopsida > Alismatales > Hydrocharitaceae > Thalassia > Thalassia testudinum. The sequence continues at coordinate 18,219,866 of JAZHRO010000063.1, forward strand.
ACCTGACACCCTCCTGAGCACTCCTCGCGCACCACACCCACGCCGATGCGCCTGGACCCAGGTGCGCGACCCAACCCGTTTACCCTGCTCTAAGAGAGCGTGTTGAAGAGTGATATACATAGAGAGAGAGACACGAGTGTGGGTAGAGGGGTAGGTTTTGCTCCTCTTTCGTTTGTGCAGGGAAGGAACTGAAGAAGGCAGTAGGGACTTAGCCGCTACAAGCGAAGGAAAAGAAGGAAGGAAGCCTTCGCAGAGGAAAAAGAGAAAGGCAAGGCAGAAGGAAGAGGCGAAGGAAAAAGAGAAGAGGAACTGAAGAAGAAAGAAGAAATAAAGAAAGGTAAAGACAAGCAGAGAAGCAGAAGGAAAGGGAAAGACAACCATGGAAGGAAGAAGAAGAGAAAGCAGAGCCAAGGAGAAGACCTGCTGAGAAAAGGAGAAAGATACTGTAGGAGAAGAAAGAAGCAAGGCAACTGTAGAGAAGAAAGAAGAAGCACAAAGAAGAAAGGAAGAAAATCAGAAGAAGAAGAAGAACAAGGGAAACTTCTTTTAAGATGTCTGATCCCATGATCAAACATCCAAATTCCCTCTTTTTGCTACAATTCACTTTTAAACTCATGCATTTATATATTTTGAATTAAGTTTTGAGTAATTAAGTGTTCAATTACATTCCTGAGATTAGTAATAAATTCCAATTGCTCCCTATGTTCGACCTTGGATACTTAGGTTTTCGAGTAATAAATTTTTATTTGTTGACAACGCTTCATCACCTATACTACGACGTAACTAACTGTTAAAACACGATCAAGACGGTGTCAACATTTTGTTATCGTTGCCGGGGAGCAACGCACAATTTATCATTAGTCTTTGCATTCTTTTAATCATATTGAACACTAACTTGCCCTACTTTGCTTTGTTTTGATCTTGCAGGTATTTCACAAGAAGATCCCTCCCGCAAGTCAACCACTCTAGGGCAGGTAATTTCTTTTCTTCCTTAAACTTTCCCCTAAGCTTTGAAAGACAAAAGGAAGAAATTAATTTGGGAATCAATTGCCTTCTTTCTATAGTAATCACCATCTTTAAGGCAAACATTTCCTGACTTTGCAAAAATTTTTTCAAATCTTCTTAAAGTTGGAGAAATTTTTTTAGATTTTATCCCACAAATTCATGTGCCTAATAGAAATCACATTTAATCTCTACGGACAACACACTACTTGTTTTTAAGTCCAAAGAGAACCTTTTCAAAAAGAAAAAGAGGATTGGAAATAGAACCAAATTAAGGTTTCTACAGTAGGGTCTTGGAGTGCTAGTTCACACATGCCTATATAAAAGAAAATGAACCCTCCCACATCAGTGTGCTACCTAAGCCCTTGATTGAAGAGAGCTAAACAAGACAAACCATAAGAAAAATTGAGCTCTAAAATCACTTGAATCTTAAAATCTTGGACCTAATAACTTAGGAGTCAAATCAGGGTGATCACTAGGCCCCACTCCTAGAATCATTCTGCCATCTATACGACAGGTCAGATGAAGTTGACCCATTGGGTCAACCAACCTCCAAACTTGGTCACAAAATCAAAACATCTAAAGTTCAAGTGAGAACCCTAAAGCACCTTTGAAATAAAAGTGGTAGACTTAAGAGGTCGAGGTACCCATTCTGGTCTACCTGGAATCTCAGTGACAAGAGAGGTCGGGTGGGGGAAACCCTGTAACCCGTGGGGATGCTCTACCATGTAGGGGTTTTTGTGGGATTCTCCCTCTCTAGCTGCCTAGGTAATTCTCAGGTGAATGACGTTCTAATCCAGGGGTACCATCCGCCCCAAACCTCCATAGTCATCCAAACATCTTTGGGTGTCTTGATTGGGTCAAAAACATCTCCAGTCCCTCATCTTTTCTCTTTAGAGCACACACACACATTTTCAGTGGGACTCTTTATTCAGATTTAATCGCTTCATAACTTGATTCTACATCTTGATTCCACCACCTGATCCAAATATGCAGCCAAACCACTTAGGTATACCATTCAAGAAACCTGAATATCGAAGATCCATGAGAGATAGGATGATTGAGGATGCCCTGAAATTCTATGAAAAAGAAGACAAAACCTCAACACGAGTAGGAAACATTCAGGTTGATGTCCCAACAACCACAACCTTTATCATAACTTGTGCCCAAGTACTATTGGCAGAAACCACAAAAGGATCTACTCGTGACTTGCTCATCACTGGGTACATTGAGATAGAAAAATTTCACAATCTTGAATACCTTCAATGTATGAAAAATCCTCGACTTTGGAAGCAACACCAAGATGATCTTAAAAAATGGGAAGAGATAATGAGATTAGAAAAATAAATTATTGACCAGAAGTACCCATATATACCACAAACAGAAGATGAACCATCTTAGGACAACATCGAGGATCAATCTAATCTCGGGTTTGAGGCACAAAATGCTGTGGATTCCCAACCCAGATGGAGTACAATGTGCCTAATATTGAAGTAGGTTGGGAAGCCCCAAATGCAGGAAAACACCATGTTGAGCCCACTCTAGACCATGAATCATCAGGATTAGAATCACAAAACTCCTGCAATAATGAGAGTAGAACTGAACCTCTCGAGGGTGTAAATTCCTTCCCTTATTCTGATAAGGTGACGCTCGAAGGTTATTCGGACCTAGATTCTAGTAATTCAACCCACATCCTAAGCCCAGAATCTAGATCTGAAACCTATGTTAAAGATTTCAAGGTCCCATATAAGGAAGATCAATCTTTCAATGAAGAATATGATTTTGGGCCTCTATTTGATGAATATCCCTCACTAACATCCTCAGAGGAACTAATCAATTTTTCGGAAGTCATGCCAATTTACGATATAGAAACCAAGGAGTTGGACGGGTGGGGTTTCAATTGGTTCTGCCCTACCAGCTTAGAACCTGAGCTTCTACTAGATAAGGACACCTTTTTAAGCTCAGAATTAACATTTAGGCTAGACCACAGTCAGGCTGCTGAATCTACAGCATATGATTTATTCTATGGTGGAACTCATGATCTTGAATCTCATTGAGATTTTGATTTTCGCAAACTCTCCGATGATTTCGAATCTGACCATAACATCGGAGAAAATCTACTTCCTGATTATAACAAGCCAATTCACTTTGAAGCCACCTGCTCCACATATACAAAACCAATCAAAACTCATTCTCTACCCCGACCCACAACCGAACTTAATTTCTATTCCGATTCACCACTCACTGAGCCGTTTGCAGATGATTCAACTCCATATCTATACCAGGTATCAGGTATTGATCAGACCGAAAAATAGGAGCCATCATTCTTTGATCACCCCTATAGGGTTTCCACACCATACACTGATTATTTTTCAGAACCATACTCTGAACAGGCTGATTCGACTCAGCCTGAACCCAAGTTTTCATTTCCATATCCATCGGAGCAACATTGCATATGGTGGGTTCCGTATCTGTTGATCTACATCTATCAACCCACCAGACTTATTGGGTTTATGCTGCATCATTAGCCTACTGATCTTAATAATCACTTGGTTGGACCAACCAGGCTCTTAATCAATGTGCTTGTTTTACAAAATTTCGTTGATTTGACCACTCCCTCTCCACCCCATTTTCCGCTCGGCTGAAGGCATTAAATTTAATGCTTAGCGGGAGGCAACCCGTCATTCCAAAAAATAGAGACCTATCAGATTATTTGTCTGTACTCCACGTCCATTGCACCTTGAGTTCAACCTTAGATAGTTGAGCCCACCTCTGGTACACATACCAGAGCTTGAAATCGTCCACATTAGTCATCTCCGACCCATTCACCCACTCGATATATCCTGTTCTAAGTCCCCGACCTCAACACTATTTCACACCCTCTGCTTACAACGAGGACATTGCAAAACTTGGGCATGGGGGGGTGATAAAGTGCATACATACAGAACCAAGAAAAAGTCAGAAGGATTCTCACAAAAAAAATTAAAAAATTATGAAAAAGAACAAAAAATGGAGGGAGGAAATTTTGTGAGCCACATAATCATAAGGAGGAGAAAAAGAGCAAAAATGATAAAAAGGAGCACAAAATGAAAAAGAAAAAGAGAGTCATTAGTAAAAGATTAAGGGATTAATTGAAGTTCTAGACTAGATCAAGAAAAGAGAAAAAGTAAAAGTGCTAAGGAGAAAAAAAAGAGATTAGCAGGAACGCTGATCTTAGGCCTCTTGGGCTAGATTCTTTAGCTTAATAATTCACGTATCCACTAAGATCTGGATAATCCTCAAGAGGTTGGGGAAAATGCGAAGCTGAAGTATTAGGTCTAAGGCTTACGAAGTATTCAGCCTCGTTAATTAATCTTCGATTTACAGGATTCAATAACCAAAGCACCCCAATTCACACGCAGTCTGGTTCAGTGCGCATAAATATCAAAATCAAGCAAAAAGCGTTTCAATGTTCTGAAAAAGTCACCTAGACTAGGAGAGGCTGATCAACACAAGTTGATTTGAACAAGTTCGCTGTGCGGAGAGGCGGGAAATTCCCCTTGAAGATGCGCAACAACATATCATCTCCTCGGTGCTTATCTCTTAGGATATTTAAATATCCTATCGGGGGCATGTAAGCACTATACTGGTTCAGATGCCATGGGTGGTGCTATCTCGAAGCATCGATCGCCAAGGTCTGAATTTAGCCACGGAATGCCATGGGCGGGATTATCTCGAAATCTCGAAAGCCAGGGTTCTGCAGGTTGCCATGGGCGGTGCTATCTCGAAGCATCGATAGCCAGGGACCCTTGAGGATTGATGAAGGGGACGAGGAATCCGATACAGACCGTGTTGAGAAGCTAATCCGAAGCTAGCGATAAAATGAAAAGAGAGAGAAAATTCTCTAAACAAATAATTCTTCTGTCTCTCTCTTATAAAAACGCACTGCAAACTAAACCTAAGCTAAAAATGTCGCAAGCACGTGTGCTTTAACTGCGGAGTCCAACAAACCCTAGGTTAGTTTCTGTAGGCTTTAAAAACCATTGCGGAGGACTGAGGCTAAAGCAGGTCAGGTCCATATTTTGGTTAACACTTGAGTACCTCTAGGCCTATTGTTGGTATTCTGACCAAATCACAAAAGAAAAGGAAAAGCACTTATCATAACTGATGACAGACACTCAGGGTCTTGAACAAAAGTTAAAACCTTGAAATTTTGCTAAGGGACTAGCAAAAGCTAGGAATGGGGCTATGATGAGAGCCTCATCATGAGCAATAACTAGCTCTTTTTGACCTAATAAAGAGAACAAAAGCTCCTACATAACCTAGAAGAGGGCTTAATTGAAGGAATAAGTGTTCTGAGAAGAAAATATGAAATAAAGGTTAAAACTGTAATTTTACCATTGCAGTATATAAACGGGATTTCTCAAAGGCAAAACATAGGTCAAATGGTCTAAATAAGATAAAAAGTGAGTTGATGCAATCAGAAATGGGTTCATGTGCAATCCAGGAATTAAATGACATCTTGTAACCCTAAAACAAACCTGCTTAATTCAATAAGGTTCTGGTCAGGATAAAAATCAAGTAAACCCTCTAAAATTCTTGAAAAAATATCCCTTAGGGTTTAGAACATTCAATTTGGCCTTTGGAACCTAGTTTGACCTAGATTATGGTCCTAGCTCATCAATTGACCTAATTTGGGTTCTTACGCAAAATGTCTAGCTAAACAAGGTCAAGCCTAAAATCCAACTTCACCATTGGATTTCTTAGGTCCAAATTAGGTTTGTACCAATATTTGGACCTAAGGGGAGGTCATCTTGACCTACTTTGCAAATGAGTATACCCAATTACATTTTGGTCCCTATCTTTTGAAAGCCATTGCATACACCACCCTAACTTCCTCGCCACTCCCTCAGCCATTATTGGGGAGAGATCCTACTCCGATGAGGAATAGAGAGGGAATACTCTCCGATTCCTCAAAGATCTCCCAGATTTGGAAGGGAGATTCTCTAAGGAATTCACTTCCATCTGAAGTTGATCCTGATCTAAGATTTGCACCCAATCTCTCATGCAAATACATGAGAGATTTGGGTCCCTTAACTGTTTCCATCTCGGACGAGGATTCCCATGCTTGGAAGCTTGGCTTTCAAGCATAGGAGTCGCTGCCTGTGCCTATAAATTAACCCTCATCTCCGGCCGCACCTCCTGAGCTCGCCTTAACAAGAATTCCACCTCAATTTCCTCTTCTTCTCCTCCAGCTAAGGGGTCCAGCGAGCTCCGGTGAGCCCCCCTACTCTTCCTCATCGCTCTGCCACAAAACCAGTGGTAGAGCTGTCCTCCTCATCCTCCTCCGCGTCACGTAACACCCGCGGGAGCCGCCCTAGCCCCGCCATCGCCGCCATCTTCCTCCACTGGATGCTTTCTTCTCTAATGACAGCAGGTACTGCCAGTCGCCTTCTTGCCCCCTCCGTCCCCTTAGTAAGGTTAGAACTGCTCTTCTCTATCTCCTCTCTCATTTTCCTCATCTTATTTCACCAAACGCTCCTCGATCGCCACTGTTCACCACCATCTTCTTCATCTCCGGCCACCCTCCGGCAAGACGCTCCCATCACTCAGCCCCACACGTCTCGCCGACAACCGCATAACCTCCGCCTCACTTCACTGAACATCCTCCACTTGTCCACACAACCTCTACGCCTCCACAACTACCCCCCAATCAAACACATCCAGCTGGCCACAGAGCGACCTAGGCACCCATGCCTAGGCCGCCTCGCGGCCAGCCACCTAGCGCCTCACCTTCGCCGTGACACGGTGAAGGTGCTCCTGTGGTCTGATTAAGCCACAAGGCTCTTTTGGTGTCAGGCAGGTTTCACGCTCCAGCTGCCATTAATGGTGACTCGAGGAAGCTGCACGCTTGCTCCAGGTTGCAATACTTCAAGATCCTAGGTCCAGCTAATTCGGGGAGGCCTCGCGAAGTCATCTGTTCCAGAGAGTGGCGCCACGAAGCTTGCAGTGATGCAACTGGAGAACGCTCTTCTGCGGGCACGCGCGAAAGAGCGGTAGAACAATAGTCCCACCGTGGTAAGCTGTAGGGTGCTAGAGTGGTTTAAATTGATTTTCTGCTATTGGTTCATTGCCTCTGATTACACTTGGGGTGAGGTCCCTCACCTAAACACCGCTTCGTCAGTGAGCTCATCACACGGATTTGGCGCGACCCGACCTGACATCCTTCTGAGCACTCCTCGTGCACCACACCCACGCCAGTGCGCCTGGACCCAGGCGGGTGACCCGACCCGTTTACCCGGCTTTGGGAGAGCCTGCTGAAGAGTGATATACACAGAGAGAGAGATGCGGGTGTAGGTAGAGGGGTAGGTTTTGCTCCTCTTTGGTTTGTGAAGGGAAGGAACTAAAGAAGGCAACAAGGACTTAGCCGCTGCAAGCGAAGGAAAAGAAGAAGGAAGGAAGCGTTCGCAGAGGGAAAAGAGAAAGGCAAGGCAGAAGGAAGAGGCGAAGGAAAAAGAGGAGGAACTGAAGAAGAAAGAAGAAATAAAGAGACGTAAAGACAAGCAGAAGAAGAAGAGAAGCTGAAGGCAAGGGAAACACAACCAAGGAAGGAAGAAGAAGAAGAGGAAGTAGAGCGAAGGAGAAGACCCACAGAGAAAAGGAGAAAGATACTGTAGGAGAAGAAAGAAGCAAGGCAACTGCAGAGAAGAAAGAAGAAGCACAAAGAAGAAAGGAAGAAAATCAGAAGAAGAAGAACTAGGGAAACATCTTTTAAGACATCTGATCCCATGATCAGACGTCCAAATTCCTTCCTTTTGCTACAATTCACTTTTAAACTCATGCATTTATATATTTTGAATTAAGTTTTGAGTAATTAAGTGTTCAATTACATTCTTGAGATTAGTAATAAATTCGAATTCCTCCCTGTGTTCGACCTCAGATACTTAGGTTTTCGAGTAATAAATTTTTATTTGTTGACAACGCTTGATCACCTATACTACGACGTAACTAACTGTTAAAACACGATCAAGACATGTCAACAATGCCCTTACAACCAATTCCTGTATGCGAAATCTTCGATATCTAGGGATTGATTTTATGGGACCCTTCCATAGTTCGGACGGCTTCGAATACATTCTTCCCACTGTCGACTACATGTCCAAATGGATCAAAGCCATTCTGACCTAAACCAATGATCATAAGGTGGTTATCAAATTCGTTCATCAGAACATCTTTTCTCGGTTTGGGATTCCACATGCCATAATCTCCAATGGAGGGACCCGTTTCACGAATACTCAATTCAGATCACTGATGACCAAGTACAGGGTGTCACATAGGATCTCGACTCCTTATCACCCCCAAACTAATGGTCTAGCTGAGTTATCGAATCGAGAGATCAAGAAAATCCTCCAGATCACTGTTTGACCTGATAGGAAAGATTGGTCATCCCGACTTCTGGAAACTTTGTGGGCTTACAGGACAGCCAACAAAACCCAATTAGGCCTGTCTCCCTTCAGATTAGTGCACGGGAAGTCATGTCACCTCCCCATCGAATTGGACCACAAAGCCTATTGGGCAGTACGGAATTGCAATCTCGATCTTTCTAAGGTAGGAACCCACAGAATGCTTCAATGGAGCGAGATCGATGAACTATGTGTTGAACGTGTTACGAAGCTACGCTAACGTGTTCGGTTTTGGAAAACCTGTCGTTGTAGTTCGAAAGCGAAGGATTCGTGTTCAACAAATAAAATTTATACTGAAATTAAAATTCCGGGTCGAACACAGGGAGGCGGACGTTTGATTTAAAAAACTTCGCGTTTCTTTTTATTTTGTCAAGAAGAAATTCAATTTAAACTATCTAAGTATCTACAACAAATAAAAGAGAGAGAGGGAGTAAGAGAGAGAGAAAGAATACTATACATGGAAATCAAAATGAGATGTAGAATAGACAAGGAATTTATCATAAAAGAGTTCGTTTGTTACAACTAGAAAACATAAAACAATTACTCTAGAAAGCATTAAAAGAATGGAGGGAGAAATGTCCTCCTCGACGATCGCTCGGAGGACGAATAGACTACTCTAGAAAGCAGTAAATCTATACTAGAAAGCAGTAAAAAGAATAGGGAGAGAGAATCCTCCTCGACGGTCGCTTGGAGGACGAACCGGACCGGACGACGCCTGGATGAAGGAGAACCAAGCGGGACGAAGGAGGACGAAGCAGAAAAACGGGAACGAAGCAGCACGCCGTCGTCATCGCGGGATCCACTTCCGAAGGGGGACGAAAATTTGGACTTTATCTCGCGAGAAGCATCCCGGGTGTGGGACAAGCTTCTCTTGAGCTTTGGAGAGGTAGAGAGAAGGAAGGGATGAAAATTTCGTATGGAGGGGGTCTCCTTTTATAGTTGCAAGGAGTGGGGGCAAAATGGACATTACATCTTCAAAATAATAAATAAGGGGTCTCTAGTGACGGATAAAACCGTCGCTAAAGCCCTCAACGTGGCCGTAGCCGCCGTGCCCACGCGCGCCCGGTCGGCTGCCCGCGCGTAACGCCTACGCACGTCGCTTGATTTTCAGCCGTCCGATAGCGAGATCGGACGGCTTAGATCGCGTCCGCGCCCGCTGCGTAGCGCGCCCGCCCGCGTGCGATCGCGCGTTACGCCCGATGTCCAATCGCGCGTCGTCCTGATTGAGCGCGCGTAGCCGTTGGATCTTCATCTGATGCTTGTCCGCGCCCGCTCGCCCGCGCCTTCCACCCCCTCACCGTGGCTCGAACCCGCGACCTCCGCTTCGCCCGCAGCTGCGTCGCCGCTGCGCTACGCGGACGAAATGGTCGCGCGGACGCTTTTAAGCGCGAGCGACCGCAGCCGTTGGATCGAGATCCAACGGCGGAGAGGAGACGGTGCGCGGTCTTCACAAGACGCATGCGGCCGATTGGGCGGCTGAGATGGTGCCACGTGGCGCCATCTTGGCCGTCCAACTTCTGGAAGTTGTAGATGGTGCCACGGATGTCGGATTGACTCGATTTTTGTGTCGTTGGGCTGCGATCGTCGATCCAAATTCATCCGTGTAGTCGGATTTGCCATCTGAAGTGCGGATTTACACCATCTTGGCCCTTGATCTTCTAGGGTTCCCCGATCTCTATCTGATACTACGGATGCTTGATTAGGGCGATCTTGGAGTCGTTGAACTCCAATCGTCGCCCTGATCATATCCATACGGTTGGATCTTTGTTCCGAGGCCCCGATAAGATATTTTCCCTGTCCAAGTACATAAAAGGAGACAATTAACCTCCATTTTATTCAAACTACTCTAAATGCAAGATGATGCATGTAATGCAATATTTATATCATGAAATGCAATCCTATGCTTAAGAACATGCATAAATAGACATTTTAAGTAGTGTAAATGTGTTTACATCATACCCCCATCCCCATCTTTTGCTAGTCCCTAGCAAAAACTATATGCTATTTATAAAAGAATTAGGTTAGATTATTTGGACCTGAGTTATTTTCAATCATTAAGAAATTGTCTACTTAAGAACTGAACTTTCAAAGACACAACAGTGCCCGGGTATCAGCCAAAATGCAGACCGCCTCAAGCCTCGCCTTATTCAAAGAAAAATTTCTTTTTCTCTTTTTACTCTTTTCTAATTTTTTTTTTTTTTGGATTTTCAAATTTTAAGGTTTAAGAGTGGCTTTCTACGGCCCTTCAACTCACCCAAGAGTTGATGAGAATCCTAAGTTTTAAGCATCTTATTGTGATTGTGATAGACTCGTTGACCGGCAATTATAACGGACTTCGGATTTCTATGCCTCTAGGTGACCTCAAAAAGAATTCTGCCTAAAGGTGTATCTTTACAACCGGTAGCTTTCTCCCTACTTTTATTTTTTTTATTTTTATTATTATTATTATTATTTTTTAACGGGGTCAACACAAGGGTGAATCCAGTGTATATCTCCCCGGTTTATTCTACTTCTCCGCTTCTTCCTAAGTGTTTTGGGAATTTTTAGTGCATTTTCTGAGCTGGGTTCTGGACAACCGGTCGATGAGCTGTTACCACCGACAACTTGCCAGCCATACTCGTGCGGCGAAGTGTGGCTTATTTCTTTTTGTTCTTTTCTCCTTTTTGATTTTTTTTTTTTCTTTTGTTTTTTTTTTAAGTAGGTGGCTTCCCTGGTCTAAGATTTACCTAAAGGCAGCAAAAAGAGAAAGGTCCAGTGACTGGGCTCTGGACAACCCACCTATGGGCTGTTACCCACGATAACTTGCCAGCCATATCACCCAAGAAGGTTCATTAGCTACCCAATTTCCGTTAAAATCGCCAAACGAGTCAGTGCAAAGAAAGTGTGTAGATGCTTAAAACTCAAAATTCCCTCACATCAGAGGGTGGGTTGATAAGTCGTGTACTTATCACCCAAACTTATTTACTCCAATTAAAATAAAATTCAAGTTGGCGAGAACTCGAAAAATAAATCCACATTTTAGTGGATACACGGGCTGATTAAGTCCAAAGACCTGAAGTGTCTTTGTGTTCAGAACATAATATAGTATTTCTTAAGATCGAAAATTTTCTTAAACCCAAATTCTCTTTCCTAATTTTGATTTTTTTTTTTATATAAAATAAAACAAATCTACGGAGCTAACGAATGAATTCAAAGATAAATATCCATCCCCCCATGCCTATCTAATGCAATGTCCTCATTGTATTAAAAAGACATAAAACAGAGTGGAAAAGCATAGAAAGCACCTGAATTGCGTGGATATCGGGTCCGCTCCGAGATGAAAATGAAAAAGAACTATATATGTGCTGAGTTTAGTGCCTTCAGCTAGGCACACTATACAAAGAAAAGAAATGAAGAATTCAGAAGTGCAGGTCAGAATTAGAATAAACAGAAGAATCCTCCGACCTGTCAACAGCGGTCCACAGATGTGGACCAGATTGTGGTGCAGACCCATCCCCCATAATCGAGAACATCTTAGGTTCTGGATAAAAATTACCCAAAACCTAAAATCAGAATGCAAGCGGGGTCGGGCCTGCGATTTGTGAGGATGCAACCCAAGGCCAAAATGTCGGGTTACAGAGAATTGAAGCTCAAAAGGATAATCGTTAAATGTGTGCTTGAGTTTGACATCCTCGAAACAAATGTCGTAAGGGTTCTGATTTGATGGTTTCAGCTTAAAAGGAACCCTTCGACTCAATCTTCCATTTCCTCCAAAATTGACTTCCCAAATCAGAACTTCCCCGCTCCTATCCTCCTCATTCGGCATATCAAATTCCATGACCTCTTGTGTATTCATCACCCTGTCTGAAATCTCCAAGTCTAGATGATGTGGCAAAATCAAAATTGACTTGGGTCTAATTATCTCAAAATTAGAACCATCAATAAGCTCAACAGGGTGTAACTGATAATTAGGGCATTGAACTGATTCTTCCAGAAAATGCGATTCTGGATCCGTAATGTGTGCCCTAATAAGATCAGTTTCCTCAGTTATTGGGCTACCAAATGATCTATCAGATTCCTCAGGCCCAATCGTCTCACAAAAATCGTGTTCTGAAAACTCGTGTGAGACTTCGCAACTTGAATCTTCACCATCAAAGAAATCAGGATCCGTATCAATGTATGTCCCAAAATTAGTTGTCACTTTGTGTTCCCAGGAGACATACGTTTTCTCGTAACCTGGCTCAGGGATCTCAGGTGAAGAAATCAGATCATCCTTAATTGGTTGCTTTAATTCAATCTGGTCAGCCTCGTAATACGTGTTCCCCCCAACAGGTGCCTGAGCGGGTTCTGTCTTTGGCTTTCCTGAAGAGGGTTCATCCTGGGAATCATCTCAAGATTGAACCAAAGCAACCACGAACCTCATCCTCAATTTCGCTAATTTCCCAAGTAGAAACTCACCCGGGTTCTTATCATTAACGTCCTGGAGCCAATCCAACAAAGACTTGTTTAAATCATCAATCATTTCAATCAAGGGCTCCAATCTCTCAATGCAAGGTATTTGCTGAACTTCTAAAGATTGTATGATATTTCTCAAGTTAGCCAGAACCTTATCTTGAACCTGATTAACCTGAACCAAATGAGTTGGTTCAGGATTGGGCGGGTTTGACATCAAAGTAGAGGAATTAACGAATTGAGATTCGTTATACCCTTCCTGAAAATAGGTCATTTCAGAATGTTCAAAGGATGGTGATGACCTAAAGGCAGTGAAATCAGAGGATGGGTAAGGATCAGTGTATCCTTCTTGATTGTAGATCGCATTAGGTTGTTCATGAAAGGAGGACGATCTATAATCGATGCAACTCTGAGAAGAATAGAATTGAGAATCAAAGTGTTCAGGGTTAGACCCTAAACACGGGGGTCCAGAATTGTATCCCCAATCCGAATTATCCCAACTAACTGATGGTCGATTACAATACGAGTTGGGATAATCGTCATGTTGAGGATAATTTACAACAGGAGGGAAAGAGCGGGAATGCGTGAAATATGTGGAAGGATTCATGATACACAGGAGGAAGAAAGGTGCCCTGTAATACAAACAATCAAACCTGTCCTTAAATATGTTAGCCTAAAGACCTACAGACTCTCAAAACCTGTCTTGAGATAAAGGAACGATTTGATCTACTTCCGTATGTTCAATCCAACCAGTTAGAAGGAGGGACTGGGGAGAAGGTTCTTCCTTCGGCTTGCGCCTCCGGTTCCTAGTGTACCCCCCAGCTGCGATCGTTTGACTCTGCTCCCCTAGCTAGACATCAGATTGAACAATAGAAACAGACTAATCGAAAATAATCTCGTTCTGGGTTCTGAAGAGCGAGTCCAATCCTCAAGGCCAACATCTACTCTATTTTATTTAGGGCTAGGTTTGAATGTGCTTTGGAATGTGATGGGCCCTTTAAATGGGTTGTGCCCTTAATGATTGATTGTTTTGTGTGTACGTGCACAACCAATTGTTTTCAAGCAAGATTTTTTTTTTTTTTTGATGTGGTGAATTTTAAGGTTCAAATCTTGCTTAGTAGCTTTTAGGATTCAACTTTAGGTGTTTTCAATCAAGTTTCATTGGCACACCAGGTTTTGCAAGCACAGGTGAAGATATTTTCCTTTAAAGTTTAAAAAGAATGTGGAGTGCCTGGTAAATCCCCAAGAGTTGAACCTAATTGGCAGCTACTTGATGAGTTGATTTTATTTGAAGTGGTGCAGCCCAAACAACTCAAACAACTGGCCTGATGCACCACTTAATTAGGCACACAAATGATTACCTAATCTGATTTCTACTCAATTATGTGTTTGGATGTGTGTACCGGCTCCTAAGATCGGTTTACCGGTTGAGTTAGAAAATCAGATGAGGTTGTGTACCTCTGTGAGATTTTTTTTTTTTTTTCTTTTTTTAATGTGGGGGTTGGAGTGAGTATGGATGTCAAACAACAAAAATCTAACCTTAGAGTTTATAAGAACACCTAGGTTGATTGATGTTCGAATTATTATGTGATGAAATAAAATCTAATGGGTGGGAGGTGGGGGATAACTTACAAAACCTTCCACAGCACTTTACTCCGATCTACCGCTTTTGCCAGCCTCAAAAGAGTACCTGCAATTACAATAAGAAACGAGAAAAGTGAGGTAAATGATTTGTAAGTTACAAAATGCGAAGAGAAATCAAAGATCGTTGCCTCCCCGGCAACGGCGCCAAAATGTTGAACGTGTTACGAAGCTACGCTAACGTGTTCGGTTTTGGAAAACCTGTCGTTCTAGTTCGAAAGCGAAGGATTCGGGTTCAACAAATAAAATTTATACCGAAATTAAAATTCCGGGTCGAACATAGGGAGGGGGACGTCTGATTTAAAAAACTTCGCGTTTCTTTTTATTTTGTCACGAAGAAATTCAATTTAAACTATCTAAGTATCTACAACAAATAAAAGAGAGAGAGGGAGTAAGAGAGAGAGAAAGAATACTATACATGTTAATCAAAATGAGATGTAGAATAGACAAGGAATTTATCATAAAAGAGTTCGTTCGTTACAACTAGAAAACATAAAATAATTACTCTAGAAAGCATTAAAAGAATGGAGGGAGAAATGTCCTCCTCGACGATCGCTCGGAGGACGAATAGACTACTCTAGAAAGCAGTAAATCTATACTAGAAAGCAGTAAAAAGAATAGGGAGAGAGAATCCTCCTCGACGGTCGCTTGGAGGACGAGCCGGACGGGACGACGCCTGGACGAAGGAGAACGAAGCGGGACGAAGGAGGATGAAGCAGAAGAATGGGAACGAAGCAGCACGCCGTCGTCGTCGCGGGATCCACTTCCGAAGGGGGACAAAAATTTGGACTTTATCTCGCGAGAAGCATCCCCGGTGTGGGACAAGCTTCTCTTGAGCTTTGGAGAGGTAGAGAGGAGAAGGAAGGGATGAAAATTTCGTATGGAGGGGGTCTCCTTTTACAGTTGCAAGGAGTGGGGGCAAAATGGACATTACATCTTCAAAATAATAAATAAGGGGTCTCTAGTGACGGATAAAACCGTCACTAAAGCCCTCAACGTGGGCGTAGCCGCCGCGCCCACGCGCGCCCGCTCGGCTGCCCGCGCGTAACGCCTATGCACGTCGCTTGATTTTCAGCCGTCCGATCGCGAGATCGGACGGCTTAGATCGCGTCCGCGCCTGCTGCGTAGTGCGCCTGCCCGCGTGCGATCGCGCGTTACACCCGGCGTCCAATCGCGCGTCGTCCTGATTGAGCGCGCGCAGCCGTTGGATCTTCATCTGACGCTCGTCCGCGCCCGCTCGCCCGCGCCTTCTACCCGATCACCGTGGCTCGAACCCGCGACCTCCGCTTCGCCCGCAGCTGAGTCGCCGCTGCGCTACGCGGACGAAATGGTCGCGCGGATGCTTTTAAGCGCGAGCGACCACAGCCGTTGGATCGAGATCCAACGGCGGAGAGGAGATGGTGCGCGGTCTTCACAAGACGCATGCGGTCGATTGGGCGGCTGAGATGGCGCCACGTGGCGCCATCTTACCCGTCCAACTTCTGGAAGTTGTAGATGGTGCCACGGATGTCGGATTGACTCGATTTTTGTGTCGTTGGGCTGCGATCGTCGATCCGAATTCATCCGTGTGGTCGGATTTGCCATCTGAAGTGCGGATTTACACCATCCTGGCCCTTGATCTTCTAGGGTTCCCCGATCTCTATCTGATGCTACGGATGCCTGATTAGGGCGATCTTGGAGTTGTTGAACTCCAATCGTCGCCCTGATCATATCTATATGGTTGGATCTTTGATCCGAGGCCCCGATAAGATATTTGCCCTGTCCAAGTACATAAAAGGAGACAATTAACCTCCATTTTATTCAAACTACTCTAAATGCAAGATGATGCATGTAATGCAATATTTATATCATGAAATGCAATCCTATGCTTAAGAACATGCATAAATAGACATTTTAAGTAGTGTAAATGTGTTTACATCACTATGCCATAACGCATATGAGAACTCGCGAATTTACAAAGAGTGGGTTAAGGCCTTTCATGACATGCACATATCCAGAAAAATCTTTTTCCCTAGTCAGAAAGTCCTACTCTTTGATGCCAAACTCAAATTATTCCTAGGAAAACTCAGATCCAAATGGATTGGACCCTACCTGATTTGACTAATCTTTTGAAATGGAGCTATCGAAATTTGTCAACTCAGCCACGATTCAGAACATTTTCTCGAACAGTCAGAGACTTAAACCATTCATTGAACTCACCGATACAAATCTGGCTAAGATATCTTTTACCCTCCATTCTCCCTTAGCTCAATGTGCTCGGCTGATGGCGTTAAACTCAGTGCTTAACAGGAGGCAACCCATCATTTTGAAAAACCTGAAACCCTCCCTGACACATCTTATGCTAAACTCATATTGCACTTTTGGGATCATCCATTAGAACACCCAACTCCACCTCTGGTACCCTACTCAAGCTTGAAATCGTCCACAACGGTCACCCCGACCCATTCACCCACCCAACAACTGTTCTAATGAATGATCTAAGCTGAATTCGAACCCACCAAATTTACAATGATGGCATTGCAAATCATAGGCATGGGGGGCTACTAAAGTGCAAAATGTCATGAAAATCACTTCACAAGAAAGGGTTTTATCAAAAAAATCACATACTCCAAAAAAAACCACAAAAATAAAAAATTGAAAGAGAATAAAAATAGGAGAGGGAAGGAAATTTTGAATGGATTGCATATCAGTTTTGAAAAAGAAAAAAGTAGAGGAGATAAAAATGTCAAAAAGGAGCACAATCTCAAAGGAAAAGAAAAAGAGGTAGTCATTAGTAAAAGATTAAGGAATTAACTTAGTTCTAGACCAAATCAAAAGAAAGAAAACAAAAGAGTGCTAAAGAAACAAAAAAAGAGATTATGAGGAACACTAATTTTAGCCATCTTGGGCTGCAATCCTAGGATTAAAAAACACTAAGATCTGGATAGTCCTCAAGACGTCGGGGAAAATGTGATGCATAGGTATTAGGTCTAAGTCTTAGGGATTATTCGACCTCAACTGACCTCTAGTTTGCGAGACTCGGTAACCCAAGTACCCCAACCCACACACAGTCTAGTTTAGTGCACCTAAGTATCAAAATCAAGCAAATGCATTAAACTTGTTCTAAAAAAAAAGTTGCCGAGAATAGGAGTGGCTGATCAACACAAGTTGATTTGGAGGAGTTCCCGGCATGGAGAGGCAAGAAATTTCCCTCGAAGATGTGCAATAACATATCATTTCGTTGGTGCTTGTCACCTAGGATATCTACATATACTACCAGGGGCATGTAAGCACCTTGTGCTGTTTCAGATGTCATGGGCAACATTATCTCAAAATGTCGATTGCCAGGGTTTGGATTTAGCTACAGAACGCCATGGGCGAGATTATCTCAAAAGCTAGGGTTCTGGGGGATGCCTGGGCTTTGCTATCTCAAAGCATCGATTGCCAGGGACCCTGCGAGGGTTGATGGTGGGGACTAGGAATCCTATACTGACCGTGTTGCAATGCTTATCCAAAGCTAGAAATAAAAAGAAAAGAGAGAGAAAACTCTCCAAAAATAAAGAAAAATTATCTATCTCTCTCTGACAAAAATGCACTACAAATTGAACCTGGGCTAAAACATGTTACAAGCATGGGGACTTTAACCGCGGAGTTCAACGAACCTTAAGTTAGTTCCTGTGGGCCTTAGAAACCATCACGGTGGACAGAGGCTAGAGCTGGTCAGGTCTGGATCTTGGTTGGTACGTGAGTATCTCTAGGCCTACTATTAGCATTCTATCTTAATCCACAAAAGAAAGCACACATCAATGTTTTAAGCACCAAAAGTTTTATGGTCTAGAATCATAGTTAATACCTTGTAATTTTGCTGAGGGACTGGCAAAAGCTAGGCATGGGGGTATGATGGAGACACCATCATGAGCCATAAGTAGCTCATTTCGACCAAATTAAGTCAGTAAATGCTCCTACGTAATTGCCAGAGAGTCACAAGTCACTGCAAAATCATTCTGAGGGAGAAATAAGAAACTAAGGTTAAAACTGTAATTTTACTAGCATATCGTCAATGCAGTACAACCATAGGTTTTTCTAGGGGTTAATTAATGGCCAAACGATCTTAGAAAGTTAACAAGTGGGTTAAAACAATCAGAAAAGGGTTTTCACGTGTTCAGAGATTTAAATGAATTTTTTAACCCTAAAAACATACCCGCTTAATTAACAAAGTTTTTGATCAGTATAAAATTCACCTAAATCCTAGAAAATTCATATAAAAATATTCTCTAGGGTTTGAAACTTTCTACTTGACCATTAGAACCCGTTTTGACTCAGAATAGAGTCACAGACAGACATATGCCCTAATTTGGGTTTTTTCATAATTATCCAATCAAACAAAGTCAAAACCAAAATTCATCTTCACCATTGAATTCCTTAGGTGAAAATTAGGTTTGTACAAAAATTTGGATGCAAGATGTGTTTGTCGTATCCTAGTTTACAAATTGGTCCTATCTGATATCATTTTTGGCCTCAACTTTCAAAATCTTTCCAAACATACCGCTAACTTTATCGTCGTTCTCACAAAAAGGTCCCTATCACTATTAAACCTATTCCTACTTGCTTCGACGACCTTAAATTGGAAAGAACTCCCTGATTTCTTGACAATCCCTTTCAAATTTGAAAGGGAAGTTCGTCAGCAAATTCCCCTCCTTTTGAACCTGATCCTAAGCCCTAAAACTCACCAAATCTCACATGCGAACACATGAGAGATTTGGGCCTCAAGGGATTTTTTAATCCAGTGAGCTTTCTAAGCTTAGGAAGCTTGCTTCCCAAGCTCTAATTGCCCTTTGATGACCTATAAAAGAAAGCCCAGGCCAGGTTGAACTCCCCAAGCTTGAATTCAACTAGAGTAACCCTCAAATTCTTCTCTGCTCCGACAAAATTGCTCTTCAAGCTCCGATGACCCTCCTTACTTCCCCTGGTTGTCTGACCGCAATACTAGTGGCGGATTCTCCTTGCCTTCCTCCACATCAAGAACCACTAGCCGGTGTCCCTATCTCCTTCATCCAAGCTATCCACCCCTTATCAGAGCAGCATCGTCTCCAGCACCAGCCATACCTCAACTGGCACCAACTCCGCTCCCCATCATCTGCTACCTCTCCTAAATGACTCCTCATCTTCTACTCCTCATTTCGATTGCCAATTCACCCTTCGGGACTTCATCTTCCAACTCATCGGCAGACCTCCAACGATCCACAGCAGCTTCCACACTCTCTCAACCATGCTGCTTCCATGCTCCTCACCATCACCTTGACCCACTGACCAAAATCCCTCAAGTAATTGAGGGGATTGGCCTCTCTATCACCCCACCAACTCACGCACTTTCGCACACATTCCGCAGGGTCAACAGACCTCCACATCCACTCGCACACAATGCGACCACCATAGTTACATTCCCTGACCTCCGACAAAGCTCCTTAGAACTTCTGATGTGGCCACAAGGCCATGTTGATGTTTTTAGGTATAGGACCTTTAGCCGCCGTTAACGGAACATCTTCGAGTAAGCTCCAGCAGTGCTCGTGAGGTTCCAGCACTAGGGGCAGGCCCCAGGTGAGGCGGAATCCAACCAGGGGAGGAATAGGTGATCAATTGGAGACTTTAACTGCATCCCAAACCTCAATTGGAATGATCTTCCTCTGCTCTTGTTGAACAAAGAAGGGGGACTATGATAGTCCTACCTTGTTGGCTGAAAAATGCCCACAGTGGCAGAAATTGAAAAAGTGTCATTAGCGTATCACCTCGACAAACAGGGGGTGAGGTCCCCTACATGCTCCCCTCACATGCACCTAGTCTGTGACACCTGATCCACGGACCTAGTGTGCCCGACCTGCCTAAGCCTGCACTTCTTGACTGTGACCACGCCCGCAGCCTTGGACCCCAGTTTGTGCCTACTCGATTACCCGGTTACCCATTGAGAGGCCCTGGGAAGGCAGAGCCTAAGAGAGAAAGAGAAGGAGAGATCGCATGGGGTAGGGGGAGGGTTTTGCTGCAGAAAGAATTGGCTGACACTTAGCCAATTCAAGAAGCTTGCCCTCTGTGTGAAGTAGTTGAACAAAGAAAGAGGAAGAAGAAGGAAAAAAGAAGTAGAAGGCTTGAGCAACAAAGGAAGAAAGAAAGAGGAAGAAGAAAAGAAGAAGAGAAGGAGCCGCACAACAGAGAAGAAGAAGAAGAAAAACTTTAGCACTGTAGGACAGGGCTACTTAAGACATCTGATACTTTAATTGCATATATCTGAGACTTGATTTAAGTGTTATTTGTGAGGAGTAATTGGTGATTTAAATCACCATTTTACTCCATTCTTTTTGCATATTGGTCCAAACATTATTGCAATCTTTATTCTTGATTTAAATTGTGATCTTGAGCTTTAAATTCCATATTGCTCCCTGTGTTCGACCTCAGAACCTTTTCGAGTAATAAAATTTATTTGTTTGAGTGCTATTTTGAATATACTACAACTCGACAATCTTAAAACATCGATTTAGCGCACGAGCATGTCCTGCGAGGTGGTGTAACTTGTTAATCTGCTGGTGCTGCTGCTGAGGTAAGAGGAGGAGGAGGAGGTGCTGCTAAGGAAGGAGGCATGGTAGTAGATCAACGAGGTCGAGGAGGTCAGTGAAGCTACTACTGGATGTCATGAACAAACTCCCCAAGTCTATCCAAGAACTGGCTCTGAGCATTCAAGTAGTCTAATACTTGATGCCCATGGCACATCATCATCAAGTCTGTTTCTCTCTATCGATGCATCATCAAAGAAATATCATTCATCACATCCTGAATACTAACAAAATCCCTGCCTGAAAGAGGTCAGTCCAAGAGGCTCAACTCCTGCTCATAGAATGATGGCGACGGTCGCACTGGAGGAGGACAGGTCACTATAAAATGCTCATATGGTGGTAAAGGAGGAGGGATTGCTGATGGCTCCTACTGGTGCTACTTCTCTTGGGCTGCATCCTCACCACAGGCTCCCCGTGCTTGCTCCATCTTCGTATAAGTGAGCTTATCAAAAATGAAGACTCTAGTGATAAATTGTTTACGATTAATATCCATGGGAACACCGAAATGTAAGAAGATGTGTGAAAGAAGTGTCTCAAACTGGAAGGAGCTGGTGGGTTGCTTGCTCATTAAATATAGAATCAAGTTGTCCCAGTTGAACCACTTGTTCTTAAGAAATGCATGAAGGGTGATAATCATAATGCCAGGGTAGTTTTCAAAAGATGTAAATTTGAACATGAAATTCCATAAAAAGACTCAATTAAGAAATCTGGGTAAACAACGAAAATAGGGTGACTTGGCTAGATGACCCAAGTCAAAATGAGAGGGAGTGAGTAGGGTCATCCTAATGGTATCTGTCTATCTGTTGGTGCAGCTCAAGAAAAGTGGGACCAACAAACGAACATCCAAGAATCTCAGAAAGAACATCTGCATTGACCAAAACTTCTATGCCATAAATGTTCGAGGTCAACTCGATGTTGAAACCCTCACCTATGTTCCTCAGATTGGCATAACATAGGTGATAGGCCATTGGGTGAAAACTGAGTATGCGGCTATTTTTAGAACCTGCATAAAAGTTTCACTCAAAAAGACATAAAATCTGGTGATAAGCAAATTTTCATGGATCCCTAGAAATATACACTCAAAATAAGCAAAGTCTACAGGTCTACCAATGTGTAGTGAAAATTTTGCGAAGAAAGAAAAATGGTCACGAGCAGCCTCAATGATGAAAAATTAATCAAATGTATCATCACGATGAGCTGAAGAGGAGGCACATGCACATTTTGGAGCCATTTTATTGTTTATGAAAACACGTTGGTCGATCAAGATGTTTGATTGGTCGATAAAAAATGACTCGGATAAGGTTTTCAAAAAATCGAATTTTGGTTTATCAACAAAGAAATTTGGTTGACCAAAAAAGCTCAGCCTCGACAAAAATGAGATGTAAATAGATGTTTTGCTCACTTATACTACATGATTTCACAAGCAATTACATGAGGAAGCAAGAAGAATATTTGACCACATCATAGCACATCTAATACTTAATAAAAAATCCAAAAAGGGATGGATTTTAACTAAGTTTTAGAGTGTACCAAGACCGATCAAGGATTGTTAGATCAAAGGGAGGTTGGTGAGGATGTGGAGAACGACCAGAGGTTGAGTTCAGACATAGGTGTTGCAAAGGCGGCATCGAGCAATTCATTGCACAAAGGACGTACGACGATGGCATGGCTTCCTTATAGCATTGGTCGGATGCGGCATGATGTTTGATCGATCATGGTCAACGGTGGAGGAGAGGTGAGGTTGGATGATATTTTGTTTGGTGGTGGATAGAATGTGGGGACCAAATGGTGGGGTATAGGTAGTAAAAAGAATAGGTTTGATGGTAAAAAACATGTGTTTTATATAAAAATGATTAGCAAAATAGGTAAAAGCATTTTAGGAAGCTAATCACTATTACTGAGGTCAGTTAGGTAGATTAGGGGCAAGATTCGAGGTAAAAAGATTACAATCCCAAAAAGTGAAATTGCCCAATTTTGGTTGATTAAAACATGAAATGATCGATCAATTACGTTAATTGGCCGATCAGAGTTTAAACGATTGGAGGGAAAATTCCAGTGCAACTGGATTGGTCGATCAAATAACTAAGTTGATTGATCAAAACTCAAATTTTTGGAGGGAAATTTCCTTCCAACGAATTTGGTCGATCAAATAACGATTTTGATCGATCAAAATGTTTTGGTCGGTCAATTTAAAAACTTGATCGATCAACAGTGTAAAACAAATAAATCAGACATATCAATTAAGTTCTTTTAGTCTTGATAAACTTAGTGAATGACAAATTAGGGAAAATATTTCTTTTGGCAATGGTTTTGTGAAGATATCAGCTAATTGATTTTCTGTTTTAACAAATTTGAGGTTAATCTCTCCTTCTAAGATATAATCTCTTAGAAAGTGATGCCTAACATCAATATGTTTAGTCCTAGAATATTGTACTGGATTCTTAGATAAGTTAATGGCACTAGTATTATCACATAATATTTATTTTGTTTTGTAGGATTGGCCAAAATCTTGTAAGGTTTGTTTCATCCATAATAGTTGTGAACAAGCTAAAGATGCAGCTACATATTCAGCTTCAGTTGTTGAAAGTGAAACAGTGTTTTGTTTTCTAAAAAACCAAGAGTCTAGGGAATTTTCAAGAAATTGACACGTTCCACTAGTACTCTTTCTGTTTGTAAAGCTACCCACATAATCAGCATCACAAAAGGAATATAATTCCAATGTGTCTGACTTCAGGTAGAAAAGTCCTAAATCATGTGTGTTATCTAAATATGCAATTATTCTTTTAACAGCATTTAAGTGTTTTTCCTTAGGGTTTACTTACAAGCGAGCACACAAACAAGTACAAAAGAGAATATCAGGTCTACTAGCAGTTAAGTATAATAATGATCCTGTCATACTTCCATATAATTTCTTATCTATAGATTTACCTATTTCATCAGTTTTAATTGTGTAGAGGCTGCCATAGGTGTGTCTTTACCCTTCACTTTGTCCATAGAGAATTTCTTCAAGATCTCTGTGGTGTATTTGGTTTGAGATATGAAGATTCCAGATGACAGCTGGTCAATTTGAAGTCCAAGAAAGAACCGAAGTTCTCCCATCATGCTTATTTCAAACTGATCCTGCATTACCCTTGCAAATTCTTGGCATAGCAGATCATTAGTAGCACCGAAAATAATATCATCAACATATATTTGTATTATTAAGAGATTATTTTCTTTTCCTTTTATAAATAAAGTTGGATCTATTTTATCAATTTTAAACTCATTTTCAATTAAGTAGGATTTTAATCTGTCGTGCCAAGTTCATGGAGCTTGTTTTAGGTCATATAATGCTTTGTTTAGTTTGTATACATAATCTGGATATGTAACATCGTCAAAACCTAGAGGCTATTTTACATGGACTTCCTTGATGAATCCATTTAGGAAGGAACTTTTGACGTCAATCTAAATAAGTTTGAATTTCATATGGGTGGCAAAGGCTTGTAGCATCCTAATGGATTCCAGGTGAGCTACAGGTGCATATGATTCATCAAAATCAATTCCTTCTTCTTGATTATATCCTTGGGTCACAAGTCTAGCTTTATTTCTAACTACTTCTCCTGATTCATTAAGTTTATTCCTAAAGATCCACTTGGTCCCTGATCACACGTGTTTCGTAAGTTGAAATCAGGGTTACAAGTAACCTGTCGTTGTAGTTGCAAAACTCATGACCAAATAAAATCTATACCGAAACTCTAAGGGAGTCCTGGGTCGAACATAGGGAGGTGACATTTACTTTAATTGAAAATCACGCTTCGTTTTATTTCTTTTTGGTATTTTAGGATTTTGTTATTTTTTGTATTTTTTGAAAGAAGAAAAGCAGAATGAATCACACGATAGAGATGGAACAAATATGATATATATATCACTCCAATATCGATTAAAATAAGCTATGAAAGCATGAAAAGAGAGGGAGGTAAGAAGAAATTTCTCGAATCGGCTGTTCGGCAAGACGACGACGCCTGGCAAAAGCTCGGATGAAGGAGGTGAGGAGCAGGATGATGGAGGTGAGATGCAGGAGGATGTCGGGTAGAGGAAAGCTTTGGCGTGGCTCTGGAATGGAGGTGAGAAGGCAGAGATGATCTGCTACCGAAACGGAGGTGGGAGGACGGCTCCAAGGCAACCTATGAATAGGGGGATGGGAAGTTGGAGGAGTATTCGGTGGGGCAGAGGTTCGCTGTACTAATAGGTGCCTTGGGAGCTTGAAGGCAAGCTCTAATAGAGCGTTGGTAGGCTTGCTAGAGCTTAGGAGTAGGTGGGAGTAGAGTAGGTGGGAGTAGAGTAGGTAGAGATGGCTGTTAAGGGAGGGGGTGTAGGTCCTTTTATAATGTAGGAGAAGAGGCAAAAAATGGCATGAGACCACTAGTAACCTCCAGGCCATCGCTAGAAGTGTCACTATAGGCAGCTCATGGCCGCTCAAGCCCACAACTGGCTTTGCTGGCGTGCAAAGAATTAGCAACAACTGTAAGTGTTGCTGTAGGTCCAGCTCATGCATCACTGTAGGCTGGTGCCAACAGAGCACATGCCTGCCCTAGCTCCACTAGCACTACGCTGTATGCCCTCTTTGTCACGCGTGCACACGCTTACGCACTAGCGCTGCATGCGTCCATGCGCGTGCACACACACTGCTATGCGCGTGTGTGCACATGGGCGGCCTGGGCTACGCCACGTGGTGCAATTTAGGCCGTCCATCTTCTTTTCCTTGTAGGGGTAGCTACAGAGGTCGGATTGAGTCGATTTATGCACCATTAGGATACGATTGTCAACCTGAATCCATCCGCGTGATCGGATTTGTCATTTGAAGCTCCAAATTATGTCACCTAGTCCCTTGGCAGTTGATCTTCCTCAGACTGCATATGGTGCTACGGGACTCCGATCGAGGAAATTTCGGGGGCGTTGGACTCCGATCGTCATCTTGATCAGATCTGTATGGTTGGATCATCAATTTGAGGATCCGAAATAAATATCCTTCTCTCCTGACTACAAAAAGGACGCAATTAAGCTAAATTATATACTACTTTAAATGTAGAATGATGCATGCTATGCAATATTTATAATGTGAAATGCAAATCTAAGCCTAGGAACATGCATGAATAATCATATTACCCTCAATAAATGTGTTTACATCAGTTCCTATAATGCTCTGAGAGTCAGGCTTTGGAACAAGTTCCCATACATGATTTCTTTTGAATTGATTCAACTCATCTTCGATTGCAATAATCCACTAACTATCAAAGAAGGCTTCCTTAGCATTTTTGGGTTCTAATTGAGAAACAAATGTAGTGAAACCTAAATTATTAAAAGAAGATCTAGTTTGAACTCCTTTAGACAATTCTCTGATCACCAATTCTTTTGGATGATCCTTCACATAGGAAATATCTCTGGGTAGTTCTTTAGAAACATTTTCTTCCGGAATGTTTGATGGGTCATCTACTAGTTCATCATCATCAGTGTTTACAGAAGATTTAGGTTGAGCTAATGCTTCATCAATTGATACATGCATAGTTTCCTCAACAATTTATTTCTTCTTGGTAAAAATGATATAGGCTTTACTTGTGGTTGAGTGACCTAAGAATATTCCTTCTAAACTTTTAGCATCAAACTTATCAAGATTGTCCATAGTGTTAAGTATAAAACATCGACAATGAAATATCTTGAAGTGGGAAATTCTAGGTGTTCTTCCATAATAGAGTTCAAAAGGTGTTTTGCTTAGGACTGGTCTAATCAATGATCTATTTTGGATATAGCAAGCAGTGTTTACAGCCACCGCCCAAAAATATCGAGGCAGTTTTGACTCGCACATTATTTTGGCACACTCTTACAAGGTTCTATTTTTCCTTTCAACTACACCATTCAGAGGTGCGGCTCTTAGGAAGCAAATTCATGTTTTATTCCATATTGATCATAGAAATTGGAAAAACATTTATTCTCAAATTCTCCTCCGTGATCACTTCTAGTCCTAATTACTTCAGATCATTTTTCATTTTGTAGTCTTCTAACTAGTTTGCTAAAAGCATCAATGGTTAAGTCCTTAGTTTTTAAGAAAGATACACAAGTAAATCTAGAAAAGTCATCAATTATGACTAGATAATATCTGCACCCACTTAGGTTTTTGAATTTGGTTGGTCTGAACAAGTCTAAGTGAAGTAGTGCCAGAGGTTGTGAAGTGCTAACCATTCTTTTTGGTTTGAAAGGATTTTTCGTTTGTTTGCCAACTTGACAAGAATTGCAGACTTTGCTTTTCTTGAAGTTAATATTTGGCAAACGTTTGATAAGTTCATGTTTCACAAGTTTACTAATGTTTCTCATATGAACATGACCTAGTCGTCTGTGCCAAAGTGTTGCCTATTCATCAGATACGACAAGACATTCAAGACTATCGCATTTGTTAAAGTTAACAGTGTAGATACCTCTATGCCTATTTCCTTTGAGAAGAGTTTGTTTTGTTTCTTTATCCCATATTTTAAAACCATTTGATGTGAAAGTGATTTTGTATCCTTTATCCCATATTTGGCTTACACTTAGAAGGTTATCTTTCAATCCACTAACTAAGTGTACATTATCAAAAGAGGTGGAAGAATTACCAATTTAGCTAGTACCAATAATATGGCTTTTGTAGTTGTTCCCAAATGTGACGATACCACTATCCTAGCGGTGAAGTTGCAGGAATAGGTCTTCCTCCCTGGTCATGTGCTTTGAGATTCCATTGTCCATGATCCATCTCCATTCTTCTCGTTCCTATCATTGGTTTGCATTTGTGAGGTCATAGTTTGGCGGATCTATAGAGTGGTTTCAATGTTCCATTGATTTATTGATATGTCCACTTCTTATAGTCTACTTGACCTATAAAATAGGATGGCAATAGTGTTTTTGGTACCCATTTTTGTTTAGGTCCACGGTGGTTAGATGCTACCTGTTTAGGCAAGCTACCTTTCTTCTTATTTTGACTAGAACTAGATGCTTCATGACCATTTTTAGGTATATAGCCTGACCCAAATTTTCTGGTGTTGTAGGTTTGTGTTCTTAATAACTTATGAATGTTTCCAATTCACTTAGTAAATTTAGCCAGATCATTTAAGAGAATCGTAGAATTTTCTTTTAATTTATCTATATCTACCTTTAAATTATCTATGTCTGATATTAATGAAGTGATTTCATCAGATAGCTCTTTATTCTATTGAGAAAGCATTTCTTTTTCTGCTCTTTATTCCCCTAATGTTTTTGCTAGGTTTTTATTTTCTACTTTTAGTGACTTACCTATGTCATGCATCTCAAAAAATGCTTCTAATAGTTCAACTTGTGAAAAAGAGGTTACCTCATCTTCTAGTGCCACTAATACTAGAAGTGCTTCTTCGAAGGAGGTTTCTTCTTCCTCTAAACTTGAATCTGATTCATCCCAAGTTGCTGTGAAGGCCCTTTTCTTTCCTTCTCTTCTGGGAAACTTCCTATTCTCTGACTCTTCTTGAGAAATGGACAATCCTTCTTGATGTGTCATTTTCTCTTGCAGTTGTAGCAGATAATGGTGTCTACTTTGGCCTCTTCTCTCTTCTTTCTCCAGCTTCTTTTGTTCTTGAGGAACTTTCTGAACTTTCTTGAGAAGATGACTATGTCTTCCTCTTCGTCTTCACTTAAGGAGTCTTTTGATTGTTGATTGGCTTCAAGAGCTACAGTCTTCTTCTTGACTCCTACTTCATGCTCCTTCATGTCTTGAAGTAGAACCTCGTAGGCCATAAGGCTTCCAATAAGATCATCTACTTTCATGGTAGACAGCTATTTTAACACTTGTATGGCTGTAGTCTTGGTATCCCAATCACTAGTGAGTGATCAAAGAATCTTCCTTACCAAGGCTTCATTCTTGATCTCCTGATCTAGATTCCTTAGGGAGTTTATGATGTCCATGAATCTCATGTACATCTCTTTAATTGATTCTCCCTTTTTCATCCTGAAAAGGTCATAATTTTGCATTAGTAAATTTACTCTAGCTTCTTTTGCCTTAGATGTCCACTCGTAGGTGACTTTGAGGATGCTCTAGATCTCGTAGGCGATCTTGTAGGCATAGATGTAGTTAAATTCTACTTTAGAAAGCCCACAGAATATTGCATTCATGGCTTTTGCATTATGTGTTGCCATCTTTTGATCTGGTGTAATTGCCACACCTTCCTTGATTTCAGAATGAGTGTACATGGAGGCGATGACATCCCACACCTCAAAATCCATCGACATTAGGAAGATCTGCATCCTGGTCTTCAAGTATCCGTAGCTCATTCCATCAAAGAGAGGAGGTCGAACTACTGATTGCCCCTCAGCATATGCGTCAACAGATGACTTTGACAACCTCTGGACAACTAGACTCTGATTCTAAGTGAGGGTTTTCCTGTGGATCAAACGTATACTAGAGGGGAGGGGTGAATAGTATCGCCTTTATCTCATAGTAAAGATAAGAATGAATTCACAACAAGTCAAGTACAATTTACACCTACATTTAGAGTGGAAACCCAAACTGGGTGAAAACCACTACCTATGCCTCTCAACTTAGGATTTTCCTGATTAGTCAAGGCTAATCAATCCACTATCGTACCACTTGAACGAGGGTGGCACAACCTCTTACAAACAACTTCTCTTTTTACCCTGAAGAGGGGAACAAGAACAACAACATGGATCTTTCCAATAGCTTGGAATCCGTTAATTAAAACAACAATGTTAAATAACAATAATAATTTCTATTGAAACTCAATAAAAAAGTCAAAAAAAGATTTCAATAAAGATTCGAAACGACGTGCTTTGAATGACGTGAATAACGAAGATAGAAACAGTTGAAAGAAGTACAAGAAGCTCTGATCCTTTTGAGGGTATTTCAATTGAAAGTTGATTATTCAAAAGAGCTGTGTACGACCTCTATTTATATTAAAAAGTTGACCTAAAAGAGAAGTCAAATTGGTCGATCAATTAAGGTATATTGGTCGATCAAAAAGCTATTTGGCCGATCAATTAAGTTATTTGATCAATCACTAATTTGTTGATTAATTAGCATGGTTGGTCGATCAATAGGATTTTAATCAACTTCGTAAAAAGGATTGGTTTGATCGATTAACGAATTTGGTTGGTTGATCAATCAATTTTGGTCAATCAAGAGGAAAAATTGGTCGATCAATAACCCAAAAAACTGGTTTTCAAAGAAGCGTGAAAAATCATTTGTGTTTTATTTTTGAGTTTCCTTATAATAATATCCTAGACTCAAATAAAAAGTAAAAGACAAATCAGCAACCATCTAAACTTGATCTAAAAGAGAAGCTTTGATAAGAGATGGTCTTGAAATATTAGTGTAGTAGTAAACATAATTTTGGCCCATCAAAATAGAGGCGCCCAAAACAGTTCATGTGGACCACTTTGCGACGAGCACAAGTTTTGGTAATGTAACAAGCGTGTGTCGCAAACGACTTTTAAGACGTCTGGAGGGTTGTCCAGACGTCTGACCAGACGTCTGGGATAGTTTCCAGACGTCTGGAAATCCGTTATTTTCGACACGCGCGAGTCGTCTGCGCGCCTGAGCGCGCAGACCGCATATTCGCCTTCTTCCCTCCTGCGGCTGCAGGATTCCCCTGCCGCGTCTCTCCCTCCTCGCATGGCCTTAAAAGGGCACGCCTCCCCTCACTCTGTCACCACCGTCTCCTTTCCCTTCTCCTTCAGCCAGAGCGTGAGCGCGAGCGCGAGGGCGGCAGCGACGGCTGCAGTGAGCGCGGAGCAGGTGCGGCGTGCGAGAGCGGAGCGCCTAATTTCAGTTAGGTCTGATTTCTATCTATTTATCGGTTCATACTTTCGAGCCACTCTAGCTCAACCGGCCTCCCAGCCCTCGTCGTCCCTGGGCACACAATCGCAGGCACACATGCCCGCACACACATATACATATGCTCAGTAAATCAGAATGCTCAGTTCACGCCCAACGCTTGACAACTGGGGAGCCTACAGTACAAATTGCTTTTATTCCAAGGCGCTCACTCAGAAACTGACAATGTTGGACTATCTTAACCCCTTCCAGACCCAACTTCAACCGATCATATCTCCTACCTTAGAGCTCCAAATCAAGTGAAATAAAGCTTGATGGAAAGCTCTAAGATGGCTCTACAAGATTACAAGGTCAATCTAAGGTTCAGAGAATGTTTCCCTCTTAAATTTGAAAGGTAAAATTAGGGTGTTCCTACGGGTTATTTATTGCCTGGAAGTGGAAATTAACTTCACAGAGTCCTCAGATGGACTTTTCTCTCTCATTTAATGGTCTGAATAGTTACTATAAATGATTCTACAGATGCTAGAGTAGGTTATAAGCTCTCAAGACCTTAAGGAACAGCAGAGAAGCTCAAAGCTTCTCTGAAAGCTTCAGAGTTCAAAATTTTCATAATGAAATAGGTGTACAGACACAAGGAAGCATTACTGATCCAATTAAACAAGTTCTAAGGGTTATAACAGACTGATCTAGGTAGGATTTAAAATCAAAACTCAAAAAAATGGCACTACTGTTAGTTTGGGTTCAAAAATAACCCAAATTGTTAGGGTATGAATTTTCACATATTAACTCATCTGATCTCACTTTGATCACTCTTAGATTATCCAATAGATTCTCAGTAGCAGTTCTATCTCATCAATTCGTCAACTCGAGCTCAGACCTCCATAATCTGACTCAATTTGACTGTGAAGGCACAAAAATTTGACTTTCTGTTCAAAGCCTCTCCATAGGCAATTAAAACCTAAAATCAAGTTCTTTCAACATCAGGAATTTTCTTAGCCTCTCAGATAGGCGTTCTAACTAATATTTCTAGGGTTACAAGCTTGACGCTTGAACTTAAAAATCACTTTGTTCATCAAAACAATCTAAGAGTTGTTACAGTAGAATGAGGTCATGAAGCATTACACTGAAGCTTCTAGGTTCCTTAAATGCTTCTTAAACCTAACTAATAAACTTCTCCAACTCTGTCGGAGTTGGAGAAGATGAAGACCTAACAACAGCTCCAGACATTAAAATCTCAATTTAAAATACCTCAGCATAATCAGTGATCATCAAATCATTGATCTAGAGCTTCTCAATAAATTCTATAGGCTGAAGCACAGATTTGGCTCACCGGAGCTTGCTAGAGCTTCGGTGAGTCCAGAAAATGTGTGAATTGTGTTCAGATTGTGAAGTTATGCCATTTTTAATCTGAGAAGGTTCCTGAGGTTGCAAGGAACCTCAAAATCACATTTAATACCTCATTATCTCTTTAAATGTAAGATTTGACAGTGAATTCATTTTGAATGAAAATTGAGTTAGTTGAGGCATGGGACTTGATCTCCCACTCAATTGATTGGTTGAAACAAGTTAGCAGATCCCTGTGATACTAAATATATATTTAATTAATGATTTGAACTACTCCTAAGCAGCCATTGATAGCGAGCTCAGGAGCTTAATTAGATTTGGGCGTTTAGGTTATATGTGATATTTATATGTATTATAGTGCTGATTAGGGTCCATAAGTGATGGATAGATGATGATATACCCAGTGGACGTGGAATTTGCTCGACTACTGTCACCATGGTGTTGAACGATTACGAATCTACGCTAACGTGTTTGGTTTTGGAAAAACCTGTCGTTGTAGTTCGAAAGTGAAGAATTCGTGTTCAACAAATAAGATTTATACCGAAAAAATAATTCCGAGTCGAACTCAGGGAGGCTACGTTGATCTATATTCGCAATTATGTTTTTTGTTAGGATTTTTGATAAACAAGGCGAAATAATTACAATGGAGCTATCAAACTAAGAGAGAGAGAGAGAGAGAAAGAGAACATGCATTCAATATTTCAATTGTTTATACAAGCAAACGAAATGAAAGTTACACTAGAAAGCGGGAAATCAATTACACTATAAAGCAGGAAAATTCTACACTAGAAAAGCTGTAAATAAGAATGGGAGAGAGAAGTTATCCTCCTCAACGGTCGCTTGGAGGACGAGCTGGACGGGACGACGCCTGGTCGAATTAAAATGAAGTGGGACGAAGGAGGACGAAGCAGAAGAACAGGAACAAAGCAGCACGTCGTCGTCGTCGCGGGATCCACTTCCGAAGGGGGACGAAAATTTGGACTTTATCTCGCAAGAAGCATCCCGGGTGTGGGACAAGCTTCTCTTGAGCTTTGGAGAGGTAGAGAGGAGAAGGAAGGGATGAAAATTTCGTATGGAGGGGGTCTCCTTGTTGGTGCTAGAGCACCACGATCATTTGTTTTGATGATAACAAAACACGTGTTATTTAACATTTGCAATTTGAGTCCTAGATTTCAGGTCAATTGCAAATGAAGACGTGTTTAGACGGAACTCGAGCTCGCATCCAGGACGGATTGGAGGAGCTTGACGGAAAATAGAGGAGGTTCGCGTGGAGCGAAAGATTGGAGATGGAAGACAAGAAGAATATGATAGATTCTTTTTTATCCTTTCATGTATCTCTTGTATTTATTTTCTTGCTCTTTATTTTCCTTAGACATTATGTTAAAGAGCCTCAAAGAACCCTAAAAGTAGTCCTAGGAACACCTGCACAACCCTAGGATACTTAGGTTTTCTGTAGAATACTTAGAAAACCAATATAGGGCTCAAACAGCATTTCCAGACGTCTAATTCCAAACTCAGACGTCTGATAAAGAATTTTAAGACGTCTGACTGTTGTTTCAGACGTCTGATAACTGTTAGGCTGGACATAGTTACTTCTGTCTGATGAATTCAGACGTCCAGACCTTATACCAGACGTCTTAGGAGACGTCTGATGACTTTGCCAGACGTCCAGTTAGTGGACCGTTGGCTGGCTTAGAAGACACTCAAGAATATGACCGTTAGAGCCTTATCAGACGTCCATAGGACTTCACAGACGTCTGATAAATGACCGTTTTGCCTCGGCTGACCCAAAATCTCTTCTCAGAGATTTTCTAGCCGTTGCAATGTTTGGAAATCAATTCCCACGGTAAAAGTAGGTTTCCAGACGTCCAGACTTAGTGCCAGACGTCCTCTATGTCGTCTGATGGACTTGTACAAAAACCCTGTTTAGATCTGATACAAGTCAGGGAGAAACCCGCATAGAATCAGACGTCTGACCTTGGAATCAGACGTCTTAAAGTGGCCTTCCAGACGTCTGATGCCAGAGTTAGACGTCTGATAACCCTGTGAAGTGTAATCATTGTCCTGATTTCGGCCTGATTCTCTTGGGCTTTGCACCCAACGGCTATGGAAGCTTTTCCAAGCCTTCCAAAGCCTTCCTAAGGCCTCTATAAATAGAGGGGAACCTTTGTAAACAAAAACACACAAGATATACACTAAGAAAGACACAAGACACACTTAGCTATACACTCTCACACTCTTGTGTCCAAGAAGCTCTTGCTCTCTAAGCTCAAGTTCTACATCTTGAGAGCATCCAGCCGTTGCGCACCCGCTCTCCCGCCGTTGTCTACGAGAGCGAAGTTGCGCCGTCGCGTGGCTCACACGCACCGCGTCATCGTCGACGCACTCCTTGCAAAGGGGAGTTTCCTATTTCCTATAGAAGCTAGGTTTAATTTTGTTGGCTCTATAGGACTGTTGTTTTATTTTATCTTTGTATTTTGGTTGGGTATTCGCTTTGCGAATTCCCGTCTCCTTCGTGGGACAAAATCCTTCTCGTGGAGAGAAGGGGTTGAGGAACGCTACCCTCGTACTTGTAGCGTGGTTGTATTGAGGTTGAATCACCCTCGTTCAAAGTGATTCGGTTAGTGGATTTGATCAACTTGGTTGATCGGAAAATCCTAACTCGAGAGGGTTAGGTGGTGGTTTTTACCCGGTTTGGGTTTCCACCTAAAAATCTTTGTGCACATTTTGTGATTGCTTATTTTGTGAGATTGCTTTATATATTTTCAATTCCGCATATTTTTACGTCACCCCTCCTAGTAGGGAAGAACTTTCACTCCTTTTATAGTTGCAAGGAGTGGGGGCAAAATGGACATTACATCTTCAAAATAATAAATAAGGGGTCTTTAGTGACGGATAAATCCGTCACTAAAGCCCCGACATGGCCGTCGCCGCCGCGCCCACGCGCGCCCGCTCGGCTGCCCGCACGCGTAACGCCTACGCACGTCCGCGAAGTCTCAGCCGTCCGATCGCGACATCGGACAGCTTAAATCGCGTCTGCGCCCGCTGCATAGCACGCCCGCCCGCGTGCGATCGCGCGTTACGCCCGGCGTCCAATCGCACGTCGTCCTGATTGAGCGCGCGCAACCGTTGGATCTTCATCTGACGCCCGTCCGCGCCCGCTCGCCGTGCCTTCCACCCCTCACCACGGCTCGAACCTGCGACCTCTACTTCGCCCGCAGCTGCGTCGCCGCTGTGCTACGCGGACGAAATGGTCGCGCGGATGCTTTTAAGCGCGAGCGACCGCAGCGATCCAACGGCGGAGAGGAGACGGGTGCGCGGTCTTCACAAGATGCATGCGGCCGTTTGGGCGGATGAGATGGTGCCACATGGCACCATCTTGGCCGTTCATCTTCTGGAAGTTGTAGATGGTGCCACGGATGTCGGATTGACTCGATTTTTGTGTCGTTGGGCTGCGATCGTCGATCCGAATTCATCCGTGCAGTCGGATTTGTCATCTGAAGTGCGGATTTACACCATCCTGGCCCTTTATCTTCTAGGGTTCCTGGGTCACTTATCTGATGCTACGGATGCCTGATTAGGGCAATCTTGGAGGCGTTGAACTCCAATAGTCGCCCTGATCACATCCATACAGTTGGATCTTTGATCCGAGGCCCTGATAAAATATTTTCCCTGTCCAAGCACATAAAAGGAGACAATTAACCTCCATTTTATTCAAACTATTCTAAATGCAAGATGATGCATGTAATGCAATATTTATATCATGAAATGCAATCCTATGCTTAAGAACATGCAAAAAAAATAGACCTTTTAAGTAGTGTAATTGTGTTTACATCATACTCCCATGCCTATCTTTTGCTAGTCCCTAGCAAAAACTATATGCTATTTATAAAAGAATTAGGTTGGATTATTTGGACCTTAGTCACTTTCAATCATTAAGAAATTGTCTACTTAGGAACTGAACTTTCAAAGACACAACAGTGCCCAGGTATCAGCCAAAATGCAGACCGCCTCAAGCCCTCGCCTTATTCAAAGAAACATTTCTTTTTCTCTTTTTACTCTTTTCTAATTTTTTTTTTTTTTTTTTTTAGATTTTCAAATTTTAGGGTTTAAGAGTGGCTTTCTACGACCATTCAACTCACCCAAGATTTGATGAGAACCCTAAGTTTTAAGCATCTTATTGTGATTGTGATAGACTCGTTGACCGGCAATTAGAACGGACTTCGGATTTCTACGCCTCTAGGTGACGTCAAAAAGAATTCTGCCTAAAGGTGTATCTTTACAATCGGTAGCTTTCTCCCTACTTTTATTTTTTAACGGGGTCAACACAAGGGTGAATCCAGTGTATATCTCCCCGGTTTATTCTACTTCTCCGCTCCTTCCTAAGTGTTTTGGGAATTTTTAGTGCATTTTCTGAGCTGGGTTCTGGACAACCGGTCGTTGAGCTGTTACCACCGACAACTTGCCAGCCATACTCGTGCTGCGAAGTGTGGCTTATTTCTTTTTGTTATTTTCTCCTTTTTGATTTTTTTTTTTTTTTTTTTAAGTAGGTGGCTTTCCTGGTCTAAGATTTACCTAAAGGCAGCAAAAAGAGAAAGGTCTAGTCACTGGGCTCTGGACAACCTACCTATGAGCTGTTACCCACGATAACTTGCCAGCCATATCACCCTAGAAGGTTCATTAGCTACCCAATTTCCGTTAGAATCGCCGAGCAACGAGTCAGTGCAAAGAAAGTGTGTAGATGCTTAAAACTCAAAATTCCCTTAAATCAGAGGGTGGGTTGACAAGTCGTGTACTTATCACCCAAACTTATTTATTCCAATTATAATAGAATTAAGATGGCGAGAACTCAAAGACAAATCCACATTTTAGTAGATACACAGGCTAATTAAGTCCAAAGACCTGAGGGGTCTTTGTGTTCAGATCCTAATGTAAAATTTCTTAGGATTGAAAAGTCCTAATGTCCAACTAATCCTTCCTATTTTTTTTTTTTTTATTTTTTTTAGAAAGAGAGCAATTTATATGGATTTCACAAAGCTGACCAACTAATTCAAAACTGAATCCACCCCCCCATGCCTAGCTGATGCAATGTCCTCATTGAAAAAGAGACATGAAAGAAAGGGTAGAATATGAAAGATGTCACCTGGATATGAAGCTCGTATTAGCCTTGTGTTATATGTACAACTGCTGAGTTTAATGCCGTCAGCAAGGCGAAGTCCAGCCAAAGAAGTCACAGAATGGCTAGAGCAACAGAGTCTGAAACAGGTTCTGGAAGAGTACGGTCAACAACAGGCTTCAGACGTTGATCGTTGACTTTAAAGGTGTTACCCGTCTTTGGGTCAGAAATCTGAACGGCACCATTTAGAAAAATCTGATCAATTATGAATGGGCCATTCCATTTAGATCTAAGTTTACCAGGAAAGAGCTTAAGTTTAGAATCGAATAACTAGACCTTCTGGTTTGGCTCAAAGCTCTTGCGGGAAATCATTTGATCATGTAGAGCTTTGGTCCGAGCCTTGTAGATCTTGGTATTCTCATAAGCATCATTTCTAAGCTCCTCCAACTTAGATAGTTGGAGTTTCCTGGTCTTCCCAGCTAGATTTAGATCTAGATTGCATTGTTTAATTGCCCAGAATGCCCTGTGTTCAATCTCTACGGGTAGATGACGTGCCTTTCCATACACTAGACGGAATGGAGACATGCCGATGGGTGTTTTATACGCCGTACGGTATGCCCAAAGAGCGTCCTCAAGCTTTTGAGTCCAATCCTTGCGATCGGGCCTAACCATTTTTTGCAGAATGTTCTTGATCTCTCGATTAGAGATCTCGGCTTGTCCATTCGTTTGGGGATGGTAAGGTGTGGAAATTCGATGATTAACCCCGTATTTGGCCAATAAACTCCGAAATTGGGCATTAGTAAAATGAGTGCCACCATCACTGATGATAGCCCTCGGAATCCCGAATCTACTGAAGATATTTTTCTTGACAAAGTTGATGACCACCTTGTGGTCATTGGTTCGAGTGGGAATTGCCTCAATCCATTTAGACACATAATCAACAGCGACAAGAATGTACTGATGTCCAAATGAAGGGATAAAGGGTCCCATGAAATCAATGCCCCAAACATCGAAAATTTCGACAGGAAGAATAGGGTTTAAGGGCATCATGTCTCTCTTAGTTATGCTCCCGAGTGCCTGGCATCGAGGGCATGACCGTGAGAAATCCTGGGCATCCTTGAATAAAGACTGCCAATAGAAGCCAGATTGCAAAATTTTTGCAGCCATCTTTTTCCCGGAGAAATGTCCACCACACCTAGATGCATGGTAGAACTCAAATATACTGTTGAATTCATTCTCCGGTATGCATCGGCGAATAATCTGATCAGAGCCGATGCGATACAGTTCAGGGTCCTCCCAAAAATAGTATTTGGCCTCAGATTTGAGTCTATCCCGTTGTTGCTTGGTCCAATCCTGGGGGATTTGACCAACGGCCAAATAGTTAACAATGTCAGCAAACCATGGGGTGTGGACACCTAAAACTGTAAGAATGGTTTCGTCCGGAAAAGTGTCAGCAATCGGAATGTCCGGACAAGAAGAATCACCTTGGAGTCTCGACAAATGATCCGCCACCACATTTTGTACCCCGATTTTATCCTTGATTTCGAGATCAAATTCTTTAAGAAGAAGAATCCAACGAATAAGCTGGGGTTTAGCATCCGTTTTAGCCAAGAGATGTCTCAAGGCTGAGTGGTCGGTATAAACAAAAACATGAGACCCCAAGAGATAATTCCTGAATTTTTCCAATGCAAATACTACAGCTAGTAATTCCTTTTCAGTAACAGTGTAATTCCTCTGGGCTTCATCCAAAGTTTTACTAGCATAGTAAATGACAAAGGGCTTTCGATCAATTTTCTGACCCAGGACAACCCCTACAGCGTAATCAGAAGCATCGGTCATGATCTTAAATGGGGCTGTCCAAATAGGTGGTTGCAAAATTGGAGCACAGGTGACTGCCGTTTTTAGGAAATCAAATGCCTTTCGGCATGATTCGTCAAAAACAAACGGCGCTTCTTTGGCAAGAAGATTGCTCAAAGGGCAGGCAACCTTCGAGAAGTCCTTGATGAATCTTCGATAAAATCCCACATGGCCAAGAAATGATCTGATTTGTTTAACTGATGTGGGAGGAGGAAGTTTAGCGATAGCATCAACCTTAGCTTTGTCCACTTCAATTCCCCGTTCAGAGATTACATGACCCAAAACGATGCCCTCTTGGGTCATGAAATGACTCTTTTCCCAGCTAAGGACCAATCGTGTCTTGATACATCGCTTAAGAATCATTTCCAAATTAGCCAAACAAGAGTCAAATGATTCTCCGAAAATGGAGAAACCATCCATGAAGACTTCCATAAACTCTCCCACCATGTCGGAAAATATGGCTAGCATACACCTTTGAAAAGTCGCAGGTGCATTGCATAACCCGAAAGGCATCCTACGAAAAGCAAAGGTTCCGTAGGGACAGGTTAAAGTAGTTTTTTCCTGATCCTCGGGATGGATAGGAACTTGGTTGTATCCCGAGTAGCCATCAAGAAAATAGAAGTACTTCTGCCCGGCTAATTTTTCCAAGATTTGATCAATGAAGGGCAGGGGAAAATGATCCTTTTTAGTGGTAGTGTTTAGCTTCCTGTAATCAATACAAACTCTCCAAGAAGAAGCTGAACGAGTTGTGACAGATTCTCCTTTCTCATTAGTCACAACAGTAATCCCGGCTTTCTTTGGAACAATCTGAACGGGACTTACCCAGGGACTGTCAGAGATTGGATAAATAATTCCTGCATCGAGCCACTTGATGATTTCCTTTTTGACCACTTCTCGCATATTTGGATTCAATCTCCTCTGCATCTGGCAAGAAGGGCGGGATCCATCTTCCAAGAATATTCTATGATTACAGTAAGATGGCTCGATCCCCCTAAGGTCATGAATGGTCCAACCAATTGCCTCCTTATGTTCCTTTAGGACCTTAATCAATTTAATCTCCTGCTTCTTTGTCAATTTAGCACTGATAATCACAGGGAGCGTATTCTGAGGTCCTAAAAATTGATATTTCAAATTCTCGGGCAATGGTTTCAATTCGAGCTGGGGTGGGGTGATGATTGATGGTCGGGTAGATGCTGAAGATTCAACAAGAGGGAGAGGTTGCGAGTGAACAAAATCAGTAACCTCTTCCGAAGATGTTAAGTCAGAGGGTTGCGGGTCAAATTCATCAACCAAAGAGGAACTTTCAATTGAAGAAACTGTCAAACAAGTTTCAATATTAACATTATCCTCATCAAGTTCCTCAATAAATCCACAATCCTCAAATTTGTTGATCGCCTTAAAAATATCTAATTTCATACGTTGGTCCCCAAAGGCGATTTCCATGCTACCGCTTTCACAATTAATGTTGGCCTTTGCGGTAGCCAGGAACATACGCCCCAGAATGATGGGTGTGTTCCTCAGATTATCTGGTACATCCATGTCAATGACAAGGAAATCTACAGGAAAATAGAAATCCTTGACCTTAACTATAACATCTTCAATAACGCCTCGCGGGTTTGTGACCGAACGATCTACTAACTGTAGCGTTACTGAAGTTGGCCGAAGTTCGCCTAACCTAAACTTCTCGTAAAGAGAAGTCGGAATTAGGTTGATGGATGCACCGAGATCCAAAAGTGCTCTATCAAATGTGTAATCTCCGATAACGCAAGAAATCAAAGGAGCACCAGGATCTCTCTTTTTCTGAGGGAGGTAGTGCAGGATAACAGAACTAGCCTGCTCGGAGAGTACCACCTTCCTCGGAACAAATTCTCTCGACTTACGCTTTTGTATACATAATTCCTCTAAAAATCTTGCGTAAGTCGGTATGTGCTTGATAGCATTAAGGAGCGGGATATTGATCTCAACATTCTTAAATAAATTCAGAAGCTCCTCATTGCTATCAACAGACTTCTTCTTCTTTGCTTTGGTTAAGGCTTCAGGAAAAGGAACACGAGTCAGATCTTTGGAATTGGATTCCTGAGCCTTGATTTCTCCTTTAGAATTCTCCTCTCTCTCCTCAGATTCTTCAGGATTCAAAAGATTAGAATAATGTGGTTGTGGATCCTGAGTCTTCTTACCACTTCTCAAAGTGACAGAATTTGCAGAAGCGTAAGAATTTGGGTCTTGGGGAGGGTTAGGAAAGATTGGAGGGGCTTGATTGACCATGAATTGTTGATTTACAGAAGAAGAAGACGAGGAACCCTGCTCAACCACCTGAGCATGCGTGTGTGGGTCCCTCTGATTTCAATACCCTTGGGCTTGATTGCCCGAATTCGTAATGTTTCGTGGGTTGGGTACGGGTTGGGATGGCAGAGATCCAGGTTGACGAGAGTTAGCAATGAGCCCGGATTGCAAGTTGTCCAGTGAGTTTTTCATTTGCTGCATGAGCTGGAGCATAGATCCTTGCATCTCTACCATTTGACGGTTCAAATCAGCCTGCCCTACGGGTTGACGGGCATTCCAAGCTAGCTGATTGACCTGATTCGGAGGCAACTGAGTATATACTTGACCCTGACCCATTGGTCGTTGCGGAGCATAATTGCTGGGTCGGAATTGGGTCTGTTGCCCCAGATTTTTCCAAGAGAAGTTAGGGTGGTTTCTCCAACTTGGATTACAGGCATTCGAGTAGGGGTTGGATCTAACATTCTCTTGTACAGCACAGACATCCTCATAGGGTGAGGATGGAGAGAAAGAAAAGGAAGGATTAGAAAAATAGGGATCAAAGGCCCTAGTTGGGAACCCATGGGGTTATGAGAAATGCTGACTCATAGGTTGAGTCACATCGAGTTGATTCACGAACTCCCGTCCAGAAAGAGCTCGTGAAGAATGGAATCCCGAATTTTGGGATTGAGTGGATTGAGAGTTGTTCATAGAATTGCCAGCCATCCACTCTTCCATTCTTTTAGCAACCAAGTCCACTTTGTCAAGTTTATTACAAATCAATTCCATATCAAATGAATGAGAGTCATGGACTTCATTGACATTTGATCTGGGTTGTTGGGACCGGTTAAACGTATCCATGGAGGCATGATTAATTGAATTCTCACTCATTTCCTCAAATAAATCATGTGCACTATCTGCATCTTTATTGAGGAAATTGCCTCCGCAAGAAGCATCCACATGGTTTCTGAGTTGCTCAGTCAACCCATGATAGAAAATCTGCACGAGTTGCCATTTCAGCACCTCATGGTGTGGACACCTCCGCAATAAGTCCTAGAATCGCTCCCAGGCCACATGAAACTGCTCCCCCGGCCGCTGGGTAAAAGTAGTGATTGCCCGTCTTAAAGCATTGGTACGACCGACTGGGAAAAATTTCTTCAGGAAGGCCGATTTCAACTCATTCCAAGTTGTAATTGGTCTTCCTATTGTCCTATACCAATGCGCGGCCTTATCCCTAAGAGAGTGGGGGAAGAGCCTCATGATCATTTGCTCCTCGTTTACGTTTCGAGACTTGGTGGTCTGGACCAAAGTGGTCAAGTCCTGCAAATGTTGAAACGGATCTTCGGAGCCAAGCCCATGATAATGTTTAATCAGGCTTAACACCTGGGGCTTGATTTCTACGTCACCGGCTGGAATCTGGACGCTGGGACATTCCCCGTAATTTGAAGGATCATAAAAATCCTTCAAGGGCTGAGCGCCCTGCATTTTCTGGAACCATTCTTGCATTCTCTACATTTGTTCCAGCTGCCTTCGAAATTCTTCCTGTGGATTTCTAGGCAGAGGAGGCTGTTGTTCGGCCATGGGATCAAATTGACCAAAATCTAACTTACGCCTCCTAGAATGTTCTAATGGTCCTTCCAATCGGGGATTCAATGACCGTCTTCCCAGCATAAACTAGGAGTAGGTCGGAAGGACCGGGGATAGGGACCCTGCAGTATAACAAAACAAGGCTGTCCTTAAGTGGGGTAGCCTAAGGATCTACTGACTCCCAACACCAGCCTTAAGACTGTATCTAATTTACTCTACTTGCGTCTGTATAATCCAACCAGTTAGAAGGAGGGACTGGGGAGAAGGTTCTTCCTTTGGCTTTCGCCTCCGGTTCCTAGTGTACCCCCCAGCCGCAGTCGTTTGACGCTACTCCCCTAGCCAGACATCAGATTAATCAGTACAAGTAGGTTAATCAAAAACAATCTTAGACTAAGCCTTGAAGAGCGAATCAAACCTTAGGGCCAACGTCTACTCAATTTTATTACAGCCTGGGATTGTGGTGCTTATGGAATGTGATGGGCCCTTACAATGGGTTGTGCCCTTAATGATTGATTGAAATTTGTGTAAGTGCGTGCACAACCAGGGTTTTTAAGCAAGATTATTTGTAATGTGTGAATTTTAATGTTCAAATCCTGCTTAAGTAGCTTTTAGGGTTTCAAATTAGGTGAATTGCGATCAAGTTTCTAGGCAAACCAAGTTGTAAAACATGGGTGAAGATAGTTTTCCTTTAAAATCAGAAAGAAAGCGGAGTGCTTGGAATATACCTAGATTGAAAACCCTAAGGAGGAGCTACTTGATGAGTTGGTTTTAAATAAAGTGGTGCGGCCCAAACAACTCAAACAATTGGCCACAATTGCACCACCAAGTTAGGCACTCAAAGATGGTTAACCTAGAATGATTTCTACTCTGTTATGTGTTGCTCTGTGTGTACCGGTTCCACAGATCAGAACCCAGTTGAGTAGAAAACAAATCATGTTAATCAAGTGCCTTGAATGTGGGTGTGTGTTGTGTGTTTGTTGAAAGTTACCCCACAAAATTATCTTTTTGTTATTATTTTTTTTTTTATGAAAGAGGGTGAAATGAGTGTGAGTAGAAATCCAAACAACCAAACTATTCCTAGGATTTATGCAAACACCTAGGTTAATTGGAATTTGGATTTAATGTGGCGAATGAAATCTATGGAGGGGGAAAGAATGGGGGAACACTTACAGTTGTCTTCAACTGCACTTTACTCCAGTCTACCTCTTGTTGATTCCTTGATGGAGGTCTCTGCAAAACAATAGACACAAGAGAAAGCTTGTT
Organism: Thalassia testudinum; assembly: GCA_037157565.1. Taxonomy (NCBI): domain Eukaryota; kingdom Viridiplantae; phylum Streptophyta; class Magnoliopsida; order Alismatales; family Hydrocharitaceae; genus Thalassia; species Thalassia testudinum. The sequence goes on from JAZHRO010000063.1 coordinate 18,264,212, forward strand.
AGAAAACAAATAAAGTGCAAGAAATGCGAAGAAAAGATCCGAAATCGTTGCCTCCCCGGCAACGGCGCCAAAATGTTGAACGATTACGAATCTACGCTAACGTGTTTGGTTTTGGAAAAACCTGTCGTTGTAGTTCGAAAGTGAAGAATTCGTGTTCAACAAATAAGATTTATACCGAAAAAAGAATTCCCGGTCGAACTCAGGGAGGCTACGTTGATCTATATTCGCAATTATGTTTTTTTTTAGGATTTTTGATAAACAAGGTGAAATAATTACAATGGAGCTATCAAACTAAGAGAGAGAGAGAGAGAGATAGAGAACATGCATTCAATATTTCAATTATTTATACAAGCAAACGAAATGAAAGTTACACTAGAAAGCGGGAAATCAATTACACTATAAAGCAGGAAAATTCTACACTAGAAAAGCTGTAAATAAGAATGGGAGAGAGAAGTTATCCTCCTCGACGGTCGCTTGGAGGACGAGCCGGACGGGACGACGCCTGGTCAAAGGAGAACGAAGCGGGACGAAGGAGGACGAAGTAGAAGAACGGGAACGAAGCAGCACGCCGTCGTCGTCGCGGGATCCACTTCCAAAGGGGGACGAAAATTTGGACTTTATCTCGCAAGAAGCATCCCGGGTGTGGGACAAGCTTCTCTTGGGCTTTGGAGAGGTAGAGAGGAGAAGGAAGGGATGAAAATTTCATATGGAGGGGGTCTCCTTTTATAGTTGCAAGGAGTGGGGGCAAAATGGACATTACATCTTCAAAATAATAAATAAGGGGTCTTTAGTGATGGATAAATCCGTCACTAAAGCCCCGACGTGGCCATCGCCGCCGCGCCCACGTGCGCCCGCTCGGTTGCCCGCGCCCGTAACGCCTACGCACGTCCGCGAAGTCTCAGCCGTCCGATCGCGAGATCGGATGGCTTAAATCGCGTCCGCGCCCGTTGCGTAGCGCGCCCGCCCGCATGCGATCGCGCGTTACGCCCGGCGTCCAATCGCGCGTCGTCCTGATTGAGCGCGCGCAACCGTTGGATCTTCATCTGATGCTCGTCCGTGCCCGCTAGCCGCGCCTTCCACCCCCTCACCGCGGCTCGAACCTGCGACCTCTGCTTCGCCCGCAGCTGCGTCGCCGCTGTGCTACACAGACGAAATGGTCGCGCGGACGCTTTTAAGCGCGAGCGACCGCAGCCGTTGGATCGAGATCCAACGGCGGAGAGGAGACGGGTGCGCGGTCTTCACAAGATGCATGCGACCGTTTGGGCGGCTGAGATGGCGCCACGTGGCGCCATCTTGGCCGTCCATCTTCTGGAAGTTGTAGATGGTGCCACGGATGTCGGATTGACTCGATTTTTGTGTCGTTGGGCTGCAATCGTCGATCCAAATTCATCCGTGTGGTAGGATTTGTCATCTGAAGTGTGGATTTACACCATCCTGGCCCTTTATCTTCTAGGGTTCCCGAGTCACTTATCTGATGCTACGGATGCCTGATTAGGGCAATCTTGGAGTCGTTGAACTCCAATAGTCGCCCTGATCACATCCATACGGTTGGATCTTTGATCCGAGGCCGTGATAAAATATTTGCCCTATCCAAGCACATAAAAGGAGACAATTAACCTCCATTTTATTCAAACTATTCTAAATGCAAGATGATGCATGTAATGCAATATTTATATCATGAAATGCAATCCTATGCTTAAGAACATGCAAAAAAAATAGACCTTTTAAGTAGTGTAATTGTGTTTACATCACATGGATAGTGACAATAGTAGGAGAGGGTGGAAGGTGAACTAGGCGAATTAAATGATCAATTAAGTGATTAAGTGAATTAGAAATGGTCATAAGAGAAAGAAGGAGGTGAACAGTGATTTCAAAAGATGAAATTAAGGCTTTGTCGAACTCAAGGAGTTCATCAGAGTCGGAGAAGATGACACTGAAATTCTAAAATTACATCTTATCTACCTACCTAAACTACCTGCCTAACTACCCTACTACTCCTACTCCTACTCCTAATCTGCTGTTACCTGCAAGAAGGGGTCAATTGGGTTCCATCGAAGGTTCGTAGCAGACGACGAAATCAGAGGGTGAAAGAAAGATCTTTGGCGAGTAGATTTAAGGTGAAGCAGAGGACTCCTTGGGTCAACGCCTGCGTCAGAGATGCGGTAGACCACGGCGGATCTCCTCGCCTAACCAGAATGGATGGAGGAAGTCGGAAAGTGAGATGGAAAGTCGCCGAAGTTGCAGACGAATAGCCTATTAGGTCAGCTCAGTGTTAGAAGAGGGAAGGGAGCCAACTTGAGTTAAATCGAAGGGGTGAGGGGGTATTTAAAGTAGTTGGCGGCGAAGAGATTAACGAGGTCTAGCCAAAGAAGGAGCTTGAGGAGCTTAACCTCCGGCGTCGTCTCTGACGACGGTGAGGTTATCTCCCACTAGAAATTAGGATTTCCGATTAATCCAGTTCCATGGATGAAGAGCAGGTGGTGAGTGTAAGCTATAAGAGCTTGGACAAAGAAGAGTGATGTCGGCAGGGCAGTGATCATGCAGTGGCGTGACTCTCTGTCGCTAGCCGTTCATTCAGCTGAAGAAGAAGAAGGAAAGGGACTTAAATGTAATAAAACTTAAGGACCTGTGTGAGAAATAAGGACCCGATTGTGATGAATTTTAAGGACCAAAATGTAAACCTAGGTTTTGAAGGTTTATTTGAACTTAAACTTTTTTCAACTTTTTATATATGTTAGTAAATAAGGTAAATATTTTGTTTTCACCTTGAATTTACATTTTTTATCTTTTTAGATTAATTTATTAGATTAAGTAAAATTACTTAGGTTATTATATACTTAGGTATACATTATGTTTAAGTTACTTAACTTATTAATTAAGGGAATGATTAATAGAATTTTGAGTCCAATTATTATCTAGATTATTAATAATGTTAATTGAATGATAAAATGTCATTTTAAACTTATTTTAAGGTCCTTTACTAAATATCCATTATCCTATAATTAACCTTTATATATTCATAACCTTAGCTAATTAACTATGAAGACTAGCTACATAGGGGTAATTAGAGATCGTGATGAGTCTCTCATCATACCCCCAAGCCAAAGATTTGCTAGTCCCTAGCAAAATTAACTAAGACTGTGATGATTTAAAGCACTTGGGTTTAAATTATAATAAATAGTAAATATACATAGGAAAGCTTAGGTCAGAAATTTTTATTATAAATGATTAATGTATAGAGCATGTGTGAAAATTTTCTTACTTAAACTTATACTTATAACATTTTCAAAACACACTTAAACAATTTTTTAACAATAATTTTATTCAAAATTAGAATTCTTCAAAAATCTCTTAATCTTTGTTACTATTCTTCACTCAAATTAGAATACAAAGTGTTTTATGAAAAACAAAACTTAAGGATTGAGAATTAAATTTTAACTCAAAAACTCAAATAGATTTAAGTCAATCCCTTGTTTATGATATTTGACTTTTATCAATATAAGTTTAAGTAAATTAACCAGATACTCATTATTAATCAAACTTATAGTAGTAAAACTCTAATTTACTAGCCTACAACACTAAAGAATAACTTCTAGACCTAGGATTCTGTCAATTCTTCTCCTTTAGGTCTCAACTTAAAATCTTCAAAACCCAATTTCGTAGGCTTCACTGCCCAATACCATGGTTCTGTAGCTATGATTTTAAAACATCTGTGCTTAGTGAAGAGAATTGTCCTAAAGGCATCCAAAGTTGCAAAAATCCAGATCTTAAGACTTCATTTTCCAATCCCAATTATTCCAATTCAAGCCTTTGGCTTGGCCTTACTCAGGTTTGGTTACTTTCTCCTCACCAATTTTTTATCCCGAGGTCAACACTTTTTGTGTATATCTCCTCCGTGGACCACGGGGTCTCTTATTCCTAATATTTCTTCTCCATTTTTCTTCTTCAGATTTTCTATAGGATAGAACACCCATTTGTAGCGAGGTGTTCTTTTTATTTTATGGAAGGAAGGGTAGCATCCATTTGTAACGAGATGCTTTTGTTTATTATGTGGAAAAATTGCATAAGTAACCATTTTTAACAAGGCACTTAACTGTAGGGTGTTTTATTTATTTTTTTCTTTTCTTTTCTTTTCCCCCCTTCTCATTTTTCTTACTAACTTTATTCTCCAAATCCTTTTTCTAGGTGAGTGGCACATCCTTCACCCTTTCAAGAACCACCCCACGGAAATCTTTGGACTAAAGTGGATTCAGAATTGATCTCTTAACCTCTGTGTTTTCGCGGTATCAGATGCCAATAAGACAATTCTATGTGTGTGAAGTTAGATGTTTAGATTACTTAGCTCTCAAACCAAACCTTGGACAGCAAAGCCCTTCACTCTTAGGTTCTTCAAATTCTTAGTTTCCTCCTATAGGATCCGTCAAGACAAAACTTACCAAGTCTAGGTATTTATCTCTAGCCTGTAAGTTTTGTAAACTAAAATTCTACTAACTCTATTTAATTAACTCTGAATATCTGGTCTTTTTACTTAACTTTATGATAAAATTAAATTTTCAAAAAGCAAAAGGATTACTTAATCTATATGATTAGAATGTTATAATTTAATTCCGAAACTTAAGTTTAAATCTTAACACACTTAGTTTCTTAATTCAAGTAAGAATAGAAAAAAAAATCTTTAAAAGATTTAAAAGATTCCTAATTCAAATAAAATCTTGTTTTAAAAATTTTAAACACAAAAGCTTGTTTTTACAAAATGTTTAAGTAAAATCTAATTAAGAATTGAATGCTCTTAAATATTCTATATATATTCTATATACATTTTAATTTTTGACCTAAAAGAAAATTATGCTCTCAATAAATATATTTATATATATTATTCTGCTTTTCTTCTTTATTAAAAATGAATATACCCCTCTTATTATTTTTATGAATTTTCTTTGTCAAATTTTTGTATTTATATATTTTTATTTTTATATATGTAAGATTTTTTTCAAAAATTTTCAAATTTTTATGAAAATTTTAATTTTTTTTAAATTTTTAGCATTTTTAGATTTTTATTTTTTAATTCAGTGGATATTCAATTTTTATGTGTTTTTATTTTTTAACCTGCACTTAAAGTGAAAATTTCACTTCAACACCCCCCAAGCCAAAATTTTACAATGTCCTCATTGTAAGAAGGGTGAAAAGATATTACACTTCATTTAGTATAAGGTGATGGAAAGAGTCAAAAAGAGGAGATTAAAAATCTCAGTGTAGACGATTTCAAGTCTGACTAGAGCTCAAAGTGGTCAGTCGGACTAAATGATGGTAAACAGTATGATATGAAGTGAAATTTTAAAGTGTAGAAGAAAATCAAAAAGAATAAAACAGGAAACAGTTATATACAAGTGCTAAGTTTTATGCCTTCAGCTAGGTGTAAACCCTAATAAAGAACTCCTAAAAAGAATAAGTATATGGTAAAAGCAAAGGAGTTATGAAAGAATTGGATCAAAAAAATAAAAAGCGGATAAAACCACCCAATCAAAACTCGTCCTGAAATTGCCTAGAATAGATCTCGCAAAACCAAAATCAGATTCTTGTCAAAACCTCAGAAAGATCAGAATGAATCTTGTGAAGAGTTGATCTGATTTAGGTTGAGATGTAGAAAGTTAAAAATTAAGGCAATTTAAAAATGTTTCAACCAAGTTCAGAAGATCAGCAGAGTCAGTTTTGATTCTCAATAATAGGTGGATCATTTTGACACAAAATAGGTTGCTGATGCAGGTTTGGTGGATTAGTTTCACGTAATATGGAGGACGGGTTATGATTAGAATCAAAGGCTTGATTAATGAAATGGACTTGGCCTTGATTTTGCCTAGGATTTGGCAGATTCCTAGGATTCGGAATTGGTTGAGATGGAAGAGTACCTGGCTGACGAGACTCAGCCAAAAGCATGATTTGATTTCATAAATCAGCCAACTCTACCTTACATTGCCTATGGATCTCAGCGAGAGCTTCAGCATTTTATCGTTGACTCTCTGACACAGCTCTTAAAATTTGGTCTCGTTGTGTATCTCTAATAGGCCTAGAGTAATTCTACATACTCATCGGGTTAGGCCTTAAATTTGATTACTGAGGAGGCAATGGAGGTGGGTTAAAATGGATCTGATTTGGATAATTTGGTCTTTGATTTTGATTTTGATCAGCCTAAAAGAAATTTGGGTGGCTTCTCCATCTAGGATTATAGGTATTTGAATAAGAGTTTGGCCTTGGAGTGTTTTCCTGGATGGAGTATAAACGTTAAAGATATGGTGTGTTTTCTGCAATAGGTAAGGGTAGGGAAAAGGATGGGTAAGATTGTGAGACAAAGGTTCCTCCTTGGGTTAGTGAAGGAGTAGATAGAAAACCCAAGGAAGATGGATCTCTAGAATCAAGATTATTCACAAATTCCCTCCTCGCGGGAATTTGCGAAACAGGTGAATACGCGGGATTCGTAGCAAGTAGAGGCATAAGAGTCTTCATTGTGTTTCCAACCTCGTTGAGATGCTTTGCTACGATATCTACTTTGTTCAGTTTTTCTACAATAATCTCTAAATCCTTTGAACTGGACGGATTACTGATCTCGTGAATGCCCTTATGTGGATTTTGATGATTCGTGTTCACTCCCCGTGTAAATTGAGACATTGATGCATTGTTAATCGAGTTTTCCGCCTTCCTTTCAAATAATTCAGAAGCGGATTCTGCGTCGCGATTTAGAAAATTCCCTCCACAAGTGGCATCGACTAGATTGCGACTGCCCTCTTGTAATCCATAATAAAAGATATGCATGAGTTGCCAATGAGGGATGTCCTTATGTGGGCATTTCCTTTGCAATTCATGAAAACGTTCCCATGCTTCATGAATTAGTTCTCCTTGGTTTTGATTGAAAGTAGTAATAGCTCACCATAAAGCATTGGTTCGACCAATTGGAAAAAATTTCTTCAAAAATGCAGATTCGAGTTCATCCCAAGTTGAGATTGGTCGTGCTATAGTTCTAGACCAATAAGCTACTTTGTCTTTAAGGCTAAAAGAGAACATTTTCATTAGTAGGATTTCCCTATTTTGATTTCGAGGACGAAGAGTTTGCGGTAGATTTTTAAGATCTGTGTTGAAATGGATCCTTAGATGCAAATCCATGAAACTGGGGGATTAAACCTATAATGTTTGGCTTTAATTTAGGATCATCTTCCCCAATTGGTATCCTAACATTAGGCTCTACTTGTGCATTAGATGGGTTATAATAATCTCTAAGTAGAGGCCTTGGATGATGGATCGGTAAATCAGGGATTTCAAAACCCGCCTCAGGTCGAGGTGGAGGATGGGCTTGAAGAGTCTATAAATTATTTAAGGCTACTGTTAAAGATTAATTTGTCTAGTTTTCTCTAGCTTCCTAAGATTCTGGTTCAGAAGCGCCTCATGAATATCAAAAGGTGGCATCTCCTCCTAACCAGAAGAAGAAGGGATCTCGAGATTAAGATTCCGCATTTGATCCATAGAAGTAGATGGATCAGACGGGAAAACCATTGGTTGCTTATCTGCTATCGGCCTAGGATCACCCGTCAATGGTGGTGCAAGAGGCGGATGATGCGAAATATGCGTGATTTGTAAAAGCGGGTTTTTAACGTCGTTGTAGCACGCGAATTCGCATACACTTTTAAATTTATATCCTAGATAGGGGAGTATCTAGGGTCGTCCAAGGAGGCAAAAATTGCAATTCAATTCTCTTGCTAAAAACACATCTCAACTTTCTTTTTCTTATTTTAAATATATATATTTTTTTTTTATGTTTTCAAATAGTACGGTCAAAGTGCGAATTGTCACAAAAGAGTGCTACCACCTAAAATGCTAAGCTGAAACTTAAGAGATTAAAAAGTCCACTACCTAAGCTCACTCTAGGCAAGTGGAGGCCTAGAGTAATTAAGGAGTGAAAGTAGAATAAGTGCTAGAACAATAGTAACAATTGCAACAGAAAGCTAAAAAGAAGGCAATTTGATTAACTAGAATTTGTGTTCTTTTCAAGGACAAGTAGAGGAATGCTTCTACTAGAAATAAAAAAATTTAAAAGAAAAAAAAGAAACACAAATCCTCTTGCAAAAATTGGTGAAGAAGGGAGTCTTCTTGCTCCAAGCCTAGCTGCTCCTTGGTTTGAAAAGAGGGCCTCTTTCTTCTCCTTCCTTGAGAGCTCCTCCAAGGTGGGTGCTACCACCTTCAATGATCTCCTCCAAGGGGTGGGTGTGCACCACCCTCAAAAGCTCCTCCAAGGTGGCATGGACCACCTTCAAGATCTCCTCCAAAGATCTTCCTTGCCTGGCTTCTCCTATGGCTGGCATGGGCACAAGAGAGAAGGGAAGAGGGGAAGGCACCAAGGGGACAGAATATCCCCTTAATCTTCTTCTTCTTCTCTCTTGGGCATGGGCTTCTAGGTAGGATATAAGAGAGAAATTTCTAGCCAAGGATGCCTTGAATGCTGGGGGGTAGTGGTCTTTTTATAGGGTAGGATGGGGGGTTAAGGTGCCTCTTCAAATGGAGGGCTAAGATGGAAGGATGGAGGTGGTTGGGGATCCTAAGGCTATGGACATTTGGCGCCAACCCAAGGGACTCCTAGGGGGTAGTTATGGGTGGTGACACCCCTTGAAGTTGGAGCCAAAATAGCTTCTAGAAGGGGGTCTTAGGTGGTGCCAAGAAAGGTTCTAGAAGGAGGGGTTATGTGGAGGGTGGAGATGGGTTTAAGGGGAGATGTGTAGTGGAGATGAAGGGGATTTTTGGAGGGAAAAGTGGTGCCAACAAGGGGGTCGTTAGGGTGGTTTTGGCGCCACTTTTAGGTGTCTTTTGGAGGTGGTGGGTAGGCTAGGTTGGCGCCAAGTAGGTTAGCTTATGTGGAGCTTAGGTGGAGCTAGTTGGGTGGAGTTATTAGGTTGGTTTCTGGGGTGGTAGAAGCCAAGGAAGTTGGAGCATAACTAAGCTAAGCTAAGCTAAGCTAGCTTAGCTAATGGAGGAGTAGAGGAGGAGGTGTTGGAGCTAGGGTTTGGATGGAGGAGCTGGTTCTGAAGAATCTAAAGTTGAAGTGGAGCAGGCAGCTGCTGAAGAGGTCAACATGAGGCTACTCTAGCTGGCTTAGCTTGCTAGTTCTTTGTTAGCTACTAAGCCAAGCTAAAGTAAGCTGGCTTCTGTTGAAAGGAGCTGAGGTGAGCTAGGTCTGGTGCTCCCGGGGAGGATTGAGCTGGTTGAGACACTAAGGTAGCCTAGCTCAATTAGCTTGATCTAAGCTGGGTCCCCGGGAGCTGGACTTGAGCTTCCTGAGCTGGAATGAGTTCTTCTTCAGCTGCAAGGAGTTGAGTGGAGCATGACGTAGCTGGATCTGAGCTAGGGTGAACTCCTGTCAACTCAGCTGAGCTAGCTAGAGCTCCCTGTGGACTAGTGGTAGCTGAGATGAGCTAGACTCAGCTAAGTTGAGCTGGATCTGAGCTGACTTGAGCTAAGGTGAGCTAAGATGAACTCTCTTGAGCTGCCATTTAGTTAAGATTAGCTGAATGGAGCTAGGATGAGCTAACCCTAGTTTAAGTGAGCTAGGTTCCAGCTGTGGTGAGCTGGATCAAGCTGAGTTCCAGCTAGTCTGAACTCTTTCTTCACTAATTTCCTTCTTGAGTGCTAGGGTTTTAGGGATCTGCATATCTGTTCATCCCTAACACTCACAAAAACACATTAAAATAAAAAAAGAAAATTCAATGCATGCCTAACCTAGTGAATGCCTAAATGCAACCCAAAAACCCATTTGCAGAGTAAAATCCTAAGAGCTAGGTTTATTTTAGTGCATAAGAATGATGATAAACTGGCGTTTATCAGCGGATGCAAGGATCGCCTCCCATCCATAAATGGAAAAATAATGTGCAAGGGCACACCCACACCACTGATAAAACAGTGGAACAAAAAAAACCCGCAAAACAGCATAAAAGGCATGGGTTTTGCTCTTCTTTGAAAGGAAAGAAGAGATTCCTAAGATACGCAAAGTAATTTGACGCAAACAATAGAGTAACAGTATCAAAATGCACATCCTAATCTATGTCTACATAGGTGCGTACCTTAAAACTCAAAGGTCTAAGGTCTAGGATTGAGACCGCTCTCTACTGGCTCCCTAGGGCTCTAGTAGTGAGACAAATTTGTTGATCTTCGACCAAAGCCCTAAGAGGTGCAAAGAGGAGAGATAGAGAAATAGACTTGTGTGACTCTAGTGATCGCGCTGTGTGCACGATAGCATGCAACAGACAATAGCAATTGAAAAACCCGCATGCATTCTGCAATCAGATTTAAGTCACAAATTTTTACTTCCTCTTTATAGTTAATCTTTTACAAAAATATATCAATCTAAACTACAATGGCCACTTTTTATATCTTTTCAAACAAAAATATGTGGTCTTTTTAAATCTCAGAGGACAGGGATCTACGTGGGTTTTCTCATATTTTCCCGCTGATGCGAGAAAAATAGTTTAAAAATTCCCAAGTCAAATCACACTAATACTATTAGATAATGCACTCCTAAGAGTGTATGCCTATGTTATGCTGCTGCTAGTCATGAAAAGATGTATTTTTGTATTTTTTTTATTTTTTAAATGCAACAATACAAAAGACTAAGAAATACCCACAAAAAGAAAAACAGCAAATCAGTTTCCCACCTTCTCCTGAGATTACCCGCAAAGGTAAACCTAAAAAGAAAACAGAATATAAAAATAAAAATAAAACAAAAACAAAATACAACTAATTAGAACAAAATTTATTAAAAAAAATTATATTTACAAAATACCACTTAATTAGACAATTAATCCAACTAAATTTTAGTGAATTAAGGGAGTACCTCCCCGGGAACGATGCCATTAAAATGATGTTTAGACGAAACAATGCCGAGGAATGTTTTGATGAAATGAAACAAAATATTACCTCCCTAGCAACGGTACCATTAAAATGATCGGTGGCTTCCACTCAACTCAGTAATTAAGTTAATTTCACTTAATTAAGAGTAGAAAAAGTCACTTAGGTTAACTCGAAATTGTGTCGGTTGTGTAGTATAGGGTTGAATTAACCTACCATTTTAGAAATTTTTACTGGTTGAGTCCAGGTCATTCACTGGGAGGTATAATTTTCTCTAAATTCACCAATTATCTTTTATTTTCTTTATAAGTTTAAGAGGTATAACTAAGTCGATTTTAAGAACATGAATTTCGCCAAAATATTAAACAAAATGAAGTAATATGCAAAATCCCATAAGAGAACTTGTTTACTCAAAATGATCTACTTTATTAACAAGTAAACATGTTAATTTTCCAATTTTATTTCAAAAGAAATTAAGGCAAGAAGAGCTCTTTTATTAAAGCATGCCTTATTACAACATTTAAGAATAAAAAGTAATTAAAATGATGGAAGAAAAATAATTTCCTTTCTTTATTTCTTCAGCCTCTATCTTCTTCACTCTTTCTTTCTCTTCTTTTCCTTTATTTTTATTCTCTCTCGAGTTCTTTTCTTACCTCTCTTCTGTTCTGTTCCTGCATTCTTCTCTTTCCGTAGTCTTCTTTTTCCTATTCTTCTTTAACACTCCTTACCACCTGTTCCCCTCCTTTCTTTCCTTAGCCATCAGACTTAACCATAACCTTCAAGACTTAGACATCAACTCCTCTTTCCTTTGGACCATTGGCAAGTTTTTTTCCTTTTTAACCAAAAATTATTTTTATTTGCGGCGAGGTCCTTTCGAGGATACACAGCACCCTGAGACCAGGGTGGGACGAGACCCTACTCAGTCCTCGCCTGATTTCAGTGAGGTTTGATTTTGATCTATTTGTCGGTTCATACTTTCTAGCCACTCCAGCTCAACCGGCCTCCCAGGCCTCGCCATCCCAAGGCACACTCGCTCACGCCCTCTCAGGCGCACACTCGCAGGCACACATGCCTGCACACACACATACATATGCTCAGTAAATCAAAATGCTCACTTTACGCGCAGTGCTTGACGACTGAAGAGCCTACAGCACAAATTGCTTTTATTCCAAGGTGCCCACTCAGAAACTGACGATGTGGGACTATCTTAACCCCTTCCTGACCCAACTTCAACCGATCATATCTCCCAGCCTAGAGCTCCAAATCAAGTGAAATAAAGCTTGATGGAAAGCTCTAAGATGGATCTACAAGATTATAGGGTCAATTTATGGTTTAGAGGATGTTTTCTCATCAATTTGAAATGTAAAAGTAGGGGGTTCCTACAGGTTATTTATTGCCTGGAAGTGGAAATTAACTTCACAGAGTCCTCAGATGGACTTTTCTCTCTTATTTAAAGGTCTGAATAGTTACTATAAATGATTCCACAACTGCTAGAGTAGGTTCTAAGCTCTCAAGACCCTATGGAACAGCAGAGAAGCTCAAACTTCTCTGAAAGCTTTAGAGTTCAAAATTTTCATACTAAAATTGGTGTACAGACATAGAGAAACATTACTGATCGAATTAAACAAGTTCTAAGGGTCTGGCCGAAGAAGGAGCTTGAGGAGCTTAACCTCCAGCGTCATCTCTGATAATAATGAGGTTATCTCCCACTAGAAATTCGGATTTCCGGTTAATCCAGACCGGTGGATGAAGAGAAGGTGGTGAGCCCAAGTTGCAAGAGCTTGGACAAAGAAGAGTGATGTTGGCAAGGCGGTGATCATGCGGTGGGGTGACTCTCCATCGCCAGCCATTCATTCAGCTGAAGAAGAAGAAGAAAGAAAAGGACTTAAATGTAATAAAACTTAAGGACCTATGTGAGAAATAAGGACCCAATTGCAATGAATTTTAAGGACCAAAATGTAAACCCAGGTTTTAAAGGTTTATTTTAACTTAGATTTTTTTCAACTTTTTATATATGTTACTAAATAAGGTAAATATTATGTTTTCACCTTGAATTTACATTTTTGACCTTTTTAGATTAATTTATTAGATTAAGTAAAATTACTTAGGTTATTATATACTTAGGTATACATTATGTTTAAGTTACTTAACTTATTAACTAATGGAATGATTAATAGAATTTCGAGTCCAATTATTATCGAGATTATTAATAATGTTAATTGAATGATAAAATGTCATTTTAAACTTATTTTAATGTCCTTTACTAAATATCCCTTATTCTATAATTAACCCTTATATATTCATAACCTTAGCTAATTAACTAGGAAGACTAGTTACTTAGGGGTAATTAGAGATCATGATGAGTCTCTCATCAATTTACGATAGTCAATACATACTAGCTACAAACTAGCAATTCATGTAGGGATGACTTCTACAGATTCAGTGGTTATAATGGTCAATCCAGCCTTCTTAGGCACAACTTGAATAGGACTTATCCATTAACTGTTAGAAATACAGAAGATAATTCCTTAGTCTAACCACTTGATCATTTCATTCTTGGCCACCTCCTAAAGTGTTGGTTTCAATCTATACTGTGGCTGTCTAGTGGGTCTAAATCCTACTTCAGTGAAAATCCTATGTGTGCAATAAGGACTAATGCCAGTCATGTCTGATAAGCTCCACCCTATAGCCCATCTATCTGCTCTCAAGATAGCTAAGAGTCATGATTATTGATCAAATGATAAGTGGGAGTTGACAATCACAGGATGAATTTGATGTAGTCCTAAGAAGACATATTTTAAAGAGTTAAGAAGAGGTTTGAGTTCTACAGGTACAAGATCAAGTGAAGGAGCAAGTATGGAGACCTCAGAAGATCTTAGAGACACTAAAGGAATAAGAGGTAAGTCTTCAGTTTCTAAGGTTGGTGCCTCAGATAGAATCATATCAGAGGTCAAAGGGTGTTGAGGTTCTAAGTTAAATGAATCAATCAATGTATCCTCGACCAACTTATCCAATGAATCCAAGGAACAGATTTCCTCAATTAAACTCTAGGATGGTCCCCTTTGGACCTGAAATATATCAATTTTCATGCTCTAATCTCTAAATTTCAATTATATAAGGCCCTCCTCACAATTAATGTTCTCCTTGGCCGTAGCCAAGAAAGGTCTTCCTAGAATGATAGGGGTGTTCTGGATATCCTCAAGTACTTCCATGTCAAGGACTATAAAGTCTACAGGAAAAAAAAATCCTTGACCTACAGTATAACATCTTCCAACACTCCTTGAGGTGTCTTAACTGATTGATCAACTAATTGCAGGGACACCTCGGTTGGCTTCAGATTACCAACCTCAAAAGGTGTTAGTAGGGACATTGGGATAAGATTCATGGAAGCACCTAGATCAAGTGGGGTTCTGTTAAATGTGGTGTTTCCTATCATACAAGAGAGAAGAGGGGTGCCTCGGTCATTCTTTTTAATATAGAGGTTTGAAATAAGGGAACTCACTTATTTTGAGAGAATGACAGGACCACTTCCTTTCGGAACTCTAGCTTTACACTTAGGTGTACATAGGTCTTTCAAGAACTTAGCATAAGGTGAAATGTGGAGAATCGCATCCAACAAGAGGATGTTTATGTGGACTTGCTCAAAGAGCTTGAGAAGATCCTCCTTAGGTGCCACACTAGGTTGCTTCTTCTTTTCATCACTCTTCTTTTCTAAGGCCTCCGAGAAAGGTACTGAAGTGGTAGCAGGAGGATTAATCAAAGGCTCAGAAGAGTCAGGTATAGGTAAATCAGCTGTAGGAGTCGGTGTGGAAGGTCCAGGTAAAGATGTAGAAGTCGATAATGGTGGATCAGTTATGCTTCTACCACTCCTAGTAGTGATGGCATTCAAATCAGATTGCGGCATAGACGATGAATCAGGATCAGATAGAATAGGTGGTTGTGGATCAAAATAGGAAGAATTAGGATTGGTGTAATTTTTTGGTTCGTGCAAGGTTTGTGATATGAAGTATGCTTGACCTTGCAAACGAGGTCTGGGTTGTGCTTGACATGGGAGTGAATGTGGTTGATAGGATTCGGTCAAGTGTGTTAGCTGGGCTCTCATCTCAACTAGTGTCGTGTCCTATCTCTATTGCATAGCATTGTTTTACTGCAAGAGCTTTCATGATTGTCCCTAACTAATCATCTCGTGTAGACCCAAGTTGAGAGTATTGGGCAAGCTTGGGTTGGGGTTGCTAGTAGGCACTCGGTGGATACCCGTGTTATTGTGGAGGTGGTGCTTAAATCAGGTTGTGAAGTTGTGGTGCAGAAAGTTGTTGATAGGTGGATCTTTGTGAACTTCCCAACCACAAGAAATTTGGATGATTTCGCCATCCAAGGTTGTAGGTTTGTGAATATGTGTCATTGTGAATGGCATGGAGCTCCTCCGAAGCTATTGAATATGCAGGGAAGTCAATGTAGGGAGGAACAAAGGTTCCTCCAACTAGTGAAGGATATGGAAATGAATAATTTGGTAGTGTAGGTTGTGTCACAGAAAGATTGTTCACAGTTTCCCTCCCTGTGGGAAACTGAGAAGTGTGAGGTGTAGGTGACTGAGAAGAAGATAGTGAAGGCTTAGATAGGAATTTTCATACTTCATCTACTTTCTTCTCTATTAAGCCCACCTTATCCAGCTAACTAGCCATAATTTCTAAATCTCTTGTGCTGGATTGGGCTTCGTGTACCCACATGCGTGAATGAGAATGAGAGGACTTTCTATTAAAAACACTCATCGAAGTATTATTAATAGAATTTTCAGCCATGCCTTCGAAGAGCTCAAAAGCTAAGTCCTCATCCCGACATAGGAAATTGCCTCCACAAGCAACATCTACAATGTTCCTTGTGTCATCATGGAGCTCATGATAGAAGATCTGGACCTATTGCCACCGTGGGACACGATGGTGGGGACACATTCTAAGAAGCTCATAAAATCTCTCCCAAACCTCATGCATCTATTCTCCTGAGTTTTGTGTGAAGGTGGTGATGGCATGCCTCAATGCATTTGTGTGGCCTACAGGAAAGTACTTCTTTAGGAACTCATGTTGCAAAGAAGCCCATGTCTCTATTGGTGTAGTACGTGCAAGAGTTCTAAACTAGAAGGTGGCCTTGTCCTTATGTGAAAAGGAGAACATTTTCATCAATAGTGTGTGCTGATCATGATCTTGCGGACCAAAGGTCTGAACATGATTTTTGCAGCTCCTCCATATGCTGAAAAGGGTCCTCAGAAGCAAGACCATGGAAGTGAGGTATAAATGCTATCAGGTATGGCTTCAATTCAACAGCACAACCCCCAGCGAGATAGTGTACCACCGACAAGGTGGTGCAACTACAGAATTATGGTAATCCCGTAGTTGAGGTCTACGAGGTTGAGGTGCCTGGGCAGCTCTAGGTTGAGGTTAAGGGTTCGCTAAAAGATTCACAGCTTGTGTAAAATGTTGCACCTGTTGGGTAAGAGTGTTCATTTCCAACTATGCTTCAAACAGGTGCTGTAGACTAGGCATAGGACCTCTATCTGGTGGTGGTTGGTTAGGAAAATTAGGATATAGAGGTTAGAACCTATGGTTTGGTGGTGGTGGTGGAGGATGATGAGTAAAGAGGTGTAGAGGAAGTTCTTCGAAATCCATGAATTGTGCGGAATCATTGTCATCCTCCGGATGAAAAGAGTGGTGAATGGGAGTTTGAAACCTAGGAGGTATAGGATTGGATGTGGAAGGCATTTATGTGGAAGCTTGGGCATCAGTAACTAAAAGAAGTACTAACTTGGGGTTTTGGGATCTCCTACCTTCCATTGAATCAATTTTTGAAAAATGTGTTTTTGAAATCTATCACAACTCAAAGTAACAATCTCTCATTAAATCTCGAATCACAAAATCAAAAATTCTAATCAATCAATCTTAATACTCAAAAGACCAATCAAGCGAGAAATTCAAAATTTTTTCTAGGGTCTGCTATGCAATGATAGTAGTATGCAAACAAATGTTTCAATACAATTGTATGCATCCTACAGAGAACCTAGCGAGGTGCAATCAACTTGAAGTCCACTTGGAATCTAGATAAGATAGGCATGCGAATCTAGATCCTGTGGTTGATCAAGGAGATGAGGTAGAAACCCATGTATTTGTGACTTAAGTGATCGTGTAGTATGTACATGATAGCAATCAACATAATAGCGATAAAAACTCAAACAAGGTTTTAAACAATTTTAATGTCTCCTTTTGAATTTGATTCAATATTTAAGAGATGTTTTCTGTGCAGCTCGTCTCACTTTCTAGTTCTTTTCAAGCAACAGATGGTGTTTTTAGTTTAAGTCAAATGCAAAGACGGTAGGAGCTCAGAAAGGATAGAAATGCATACCTGACTCTAGCAATTCTACAAGTGATGCAATTTGACTTGACTTGAAATCTAGCAGGAAATGTGATCCTCAGTGTGGCTGCCTAGAATATGTTATTACTAGATAAGAAATGAGATTTTTTTTTCACTATTTTTGAATTTTATATTTCTTTTGGATTTTTGAATGAAACAAACAAAAACAAATCAAAAGGAAATCGATACGGAAAACTATGTATGGGAAAATTACATCGATGAGAGATGAGTAGAGAGATATAAAGAGAGTCCAAAGAGTCCAAGTTATTACAAAAGTATGTGTGAGAACAAGCTCTCACAACTTATGCCTAACACAAAGTCCTAAGAATATGCCTAAGTCTAAACTAACACTATACTAATCTAGAAAAGTGGGAAATGCAACTCCTACTGGAAAAACTCTTCCAGGAAGTAGAGTTTGAAGTGCAATGAATCCACCAAAAAGAAGACGCTACTCCTCCTACCCCTCAAGTTTTGTAAAAATAACAAATGATTAGTAAGGCAATTACATAAAAAATAAATCAAAGAATATAATCCGTAAATGAACCTATATACAACAAAGAATACAAATGAAAGAATGATTATTTACAAAGAAAAGCAAAACTATATACAAATAAAAAAAATGAAGAAAGTTTTTGGCAAATAGACAGTTGCCTCCTCGGCAATGGTGCCAAAACTATGGTGGGCAAGATGTCAATAATCATACGAAAGCACTATTGTCGGGCTGTTGTCCCCGACAACAGCGCCAAAAATAATCGATGGACTATGACAATCATTAAACAATCACAATAACATATTGTTGTTAGGTTTTTGTCCTCAGCAACGGTGCCAAAAATATGATAGACGACTTTTGCTTTGCAATAAAAACGGTGTTTAAATGTTGTCATTGTAGTATAGATGCACAAATGCAAATCGATATCATGTCAATTTTATTCATTTACAATTTTTACTAGTTTATTTCTAAATCGTTCACTGGGAGACAGTTATTGATATACATCACTCTCTAAGTCCAAAAATGTTCTTTTATTCCAAAAATGTTGACTTTATTTACAAAATGAATGAATCAATTAAATGAAATAATGGGTTAAATATTTATGAAAGAATCAATTAAAATGCCTAAAAACATATATACACAAGCAATCATAAAAAACTATATATATAATTACTCTATCTTAATTATTTACAACTAATATAGGTAATACCTAAGTATAGGTACAAAAATATCTAATAATATACACTATACTAAATTATATTAACATACTAATATCTATAGTAACATTTATTATATATACAGTAACATAAATAAATGTCACTAAAGCCTTAGTAAAATTATATGCATAACATAAGGCCAAATAGTTGCCTATACTAACGTATGTAGCTATGTACAGTGATAGATCTAACTATCACTAAAACTCTAAGTATTATTTATATATATAAGAGCTCAAATAGTATCTTATTTACTTATATACATTATACTTACATATATAAATACTATATTATTTACATATAAATACTTATTTACATTATTTATATTCATATGTACTTATACTATGAATGTTATACATATATATATACACATACATATATGCACACACTCACAACACACACACACAACCTCTGAAAGCCCAATACTTAGCTACTACTCTTCTCTCTTATCTTCTCAACACTTAGCCGGATTAAGGGTGTTCTCTCCTCACTTAACTCTGGTTCATTGTTCCTCAACCCAAAAAGATTGGGTTTCTAATGGGTGGGTTAGCCCTTTTCATGGGATACACAGCATCTCCTAAAGATGGGACCAGACCACTACTAGAGGCCAACCCTAGTCTATTAATTATGCATTTATATCCAATTTTAGGACCAACAACAAGCCTACACGTTTGCACTCACCTACGCACTTACACACACATGCACCCACGCACGCCCGCAAGCACACACAACATGCATACTGAGACCAAAGGCCTGTATGCTCATGTTTGGTGCTCTGCACCTATCAACTAAAGGGGTTGAGAGACAAAAAAATATATACCACTGTATGTGGTTGCCAACACACGATGTCGCACTATCCAGCACCCTATTTGGCCCTGCTGCTACACGTGGTAGCATTCTGATTTCACATCTTTAGGCCTCGATATGAGGGCCATAATTTAATATAATTTAAAATTAAATTATACCATTATAAAACCCTTATATCAGGCTAAATAATTATGTAATTAGTTTACATAAATAAGTTATTTACATATATATAATAAAATTAGTTAAAAGTAGGTGTTTGTACATGTTAAATTATAGTTTAATTTGTTAATTAATGTGTAAATTAGTGACTTAATTATACAATTGGCATTATACGGAGTTGATATACTTAATATATTATTTATTACACATTTTTATTATATTTTAGGAACTTTATTTTAATTTGCATATAATTAAATACATGTTTCGAATAGTTTTACTTATAAATAATCTATAAACACTATAATATATTGTAAATATAGCATAAATGTTTTCAAAATATTTAATATGTCATTACACAAGTATACAGTATAACTTACTTCTGTATTACATTAAATTGCTAATTTATTTTATTTTAAGTTAATAAATTACCTTGTTAACCTAATTATTTACTTTAAATACTTAATTAAATTAAATTATAGGTATTATATAATTTATATTATATAGTTAAATTCATATGTACAGTATGAGTTATAAATATGTACATATTGATAGGTTGATATAATTACTTAGATTGTTATACATTTAAGTTAATATAAATTTATAAATAGTTATTTAATAAGGTTATATGTACAATAAGTTATTCTAAATACTTAGTTTAATATATAGAATACAGATATAAGTTATTTACACTTATTATGTACATATTACACATTATTTACATGTATCTTAGGTTTAAATAATTATATGCAAGTATATCCATTGTAGGTAGGGTATTTTTAGGTAATTTTGGGGTTTTTATATTTTTATAGCTTTTATAGGTTTAAGGGCGGTAGGGGATGAGAGAGAAAGAGTGAGATGAGAGAGAAAGATATCTTTTTGATGTTTTTTTTCAAGTTTGGTTCTTTACTAAATTTCAAGATATACAGAATCGTCGGTTGGTATGTTCTACCAAGCTAGAGGTTCAGATTACCTTGAAACTTGGTACACACCTAAAGAAATACCTAATCTTACTCAAGACAGGTTTTTTTTTTATAATTTTTTAAATATTTTTATTATTTACAAACCTAACCAATTCTTAGCATAAATGAGATATTCAATTTATAACCTGAGGCCTAAAAATGGATTCTAGTGGCTCGAAAGGGTGTTTAAACATCTAAAAACATCCAACAAGCATGTTACAACATTTATTAGCATAAAAAAATGATTTTCCCTTTTAATTCCACTGAAATCTCATTTTGCAAATTTAAAAATGAAAAAGCTGACAATGACCTCAAAATAGATTCTCATGTCACTTACTATCATATTTAAGCTCAAACACATGTACATGAATGCTTAATTAAATTGTTCTAACAATATACAACATATCAACTAGATCATTTCTCAAAATTCCAACTGAAATCATCTCATTCAGGCCAAGTTAGTGGCTACTGTCAAGTGGCAGCAACTGCTGAAATTCAGTAGCTAAGTTGATGCTAAAACTACTAACAATGATCAGCAACTACTACTGAAGCTTGTTGTCCACTATGGCTGTAATTAATAGCCAAATGCAACATTCAAATCCCAAAATCTCTTAACATCAAAGGTTGAATCACATTGAATGTAGTCGCTATGTAGCCTTTTATGTATTGGAAAGGGAGAATTAAACCAAAATTCACATGTTCAAACAACTGTCTAAAACATGATCATGCTTTAAACTCACTTAAAAATCAAATTCAATCAATGAAGTCTTCATCAAATACCCTTGAAATCTATATCTCATCTCAAATCAGGGTTTTAAAATTACATCCTAGATCTAAGATGAGTGATTGAAACTCATGAAACCTCATCTTAAAACTCTTTTAATCATCTTGAAAACCAAGGAAAATCCAAATTTGTCTCCCAAAAAACATTGAAAGCTTGATCTGATTTCCATCTTACACTATGGACAGTATAAGACGTAAATTCATTTCAAGATATCAAGACATGAAAACTTAATCTCTTATCCATTTCAAATCACTTAGGATAAATCTCAACATATCCAAGTCACAATTAGAGCTCACAAACCATAAGAAAGATCCTAACCTAATGTTCCTCTCATGCCATAGACAGCATGAAGAAAAGAATTTAGATTAGGACATACAATCATTCACAATTCATTCCAAAACTCTGATCAGTGTCAAATCAAAACCAAATCTGAGAAAATCTGCAAATCAACTCACTCAAAATCAAAATAGGGTCATTGTGAACAAATGACATGAATGAGATGGCCCTTAAATGCCTTTGAGCATGGATTCGAATCTAAATGCTAGAAAGCTTTCAGATCTGAATTCAATTCACATGGAGGGTTAAAACATGATGTAAATCGTCGAGGGAAGAAGGTGACAATGATGTGAAATGATGGGGGAGGTGTATGATTAATGCAAATGAAATGACAACACCTCTCCAATCTGACTTGATCGGAGAGGGTGAGATTGTTCTAAACTAAATTCTTTGCTAATCTATCACCAAATTCATCATTTAATCTATTCTAACCAAACTATATTACACTAATTACTACTCTAATTACTCTAGAAGGCCAGGAAATCCTAATCTAAAGGAAGAATGGGATGCCTGGGCTGTAGCTAGTCACTACAGCGACAAAGGATGATGAGGAGGTCTCCAGCGAGTGAATGAGGTCCCTGAATGCATAGTGGGTTGCTGTGGCAATGAAAGTTGGAGGGAAGAATTACCCCTGTCACCAGTGGTTTTGATGAAGGATTAAGAAGGACTACAGAATGGACAAAGTGATCGACTCAATGGGGATGGAGTCAATGGCGTGCATGCGAGCTAGGCATTTGCTTAAGTAGACTTAAGGAGTGAATTAAATCACTGCGAGGTGGGTTTAAGTTCCTAGGGTATGGGCAGTGGATATGAAATCGAGGGACACACGGAAAGCTCAACTCAAATCACAATCGATGGATGAGATCTGGAGGGGATGGTAATTACACACATGAAGTCGTGCGAAGGTTCGATTAGGATCGGCCCCTTGGATCAAGAGATCATGGAAGCGATGGCCACAATCGCACCTATTCTTGAGGTCTACAGTAGACCCACAGCCATCAGGTTTAATGGTGAAATTGTGATCAAACCGATAAGGGAGAAGGGGTAGAGAAATAACTCAAAGACCTATTAGTGGCGAGAACTTATGACAGAGCAGTCTCTGGTAGCTTACAAAATTTTCCCTAGGGGTTTTAAACGTGATGAAAATGTGAAGGATGAAGGACTTTGATGTGATATCAGGAATGCAAGGTCCTAATGATGTCCAATTAAAACATACTTTTTATTGAAGGCTAATTGAACATTTAAGAAGTTGATTTCACTTTTACTTTGTACTTTTGAGCACAAATGATTGTTCAATTTGCAATTGGATCATCAATTTACCTTAATGAATAGAATATCACATTTTTTGACCTAATTTCAAATTTTAACACAAATTGGATGCTGAGGGTCATTTCTGTTATTTCCCACACTTAACCCATTTCTTATGTTAATTGGATAGTGTTTAACCTAGTTTCCTACTTAACTTGGACATTTTAGCTATGATGAGCCACACCTCATCACCTGGTTGCACCACTTATTTTGGTTGTCATTAATGACACCACTTTTGATCGTGCCCTTCTTGATTTAGGTGCCTCTATAAATCTCATCCCCACAGTTTTATTCGAGGAATTTTGATTTGGTGAATTGAAACCTATAGAGGTTCAATTACAATTAGCAGACTGATTTACCATTAAACCATGGGGAATTATCGAGGATATTTTTATCAAGGTCTAGAATTGTCTTTTCCCAGTTGATTTTCTAGTTCTTGACATAGTGGTACCTGAGGCACTCAAAAATGCCCCTATTATCCTTGAAAGACCTTTTCTGGCTACTAATGTACGGGATTTCATTGTGAAAAGATTTGAGTTTAGAAAACCCATTGTTATAGTCCAATTCATAAGAAAATCCATCAATAAAATAATTTTTAACTGAAACTCAGAATGAGTCTAAAATCTAACATGAAGATGCTTTGTCGATTTGAAATCTGCTGTTATATTTTTTTGTAATTTTTGTTTATAAATGAGACATTCACAATGATTGCTATTCTATTTGCAATATAAACACTACAGCTCTAGAGATAAATATATATATATAGTGAGAGAGAGAAAAATAACTTTTGTACTCAAAATAATGTCATTACAACTACAACTAGAAAGTAGGAAATCTAATCTAGAAAGTGGTAAAGAGAAGGGGGAGAGAAGTTATCCCCCTCAACGGCTGCTTGGACGATGAGCCAGATGGATGTTGCCTACAAGAAAGAAAGCGAAGACAGATGACAGAGGATGGATAGGGAAGAACTGAGGGTGAGGCAGGGCGTCGATGTTGCAGGATCCGTTTCCAGAATGGGGGTGAGAAGACGGTTGGCGAGAGCTTCGCAAAGGGGATGAGAGGTAGAAAATTTTGTATTTCTACTCTAGCGAAGCTTCTAATCGCATTTTTGCATGGTTTGTTAATTTAGGGTTTTAAGTCATTGTAACGCACAAAAACGGATTCGCTTTTAAATTTATAGTCCTATATAGGGGAGTATCTAGGGTCGTCCTAGGAGGCAAGTTTGCAAAAATTAAATCTCTTGCTTAGAAAATAAATCTCAACTTTCTTTTTGGTCTTTTTCAATATATCATTTTTTTTGTTTTTGAAATTAAGGCAACATGCAAAGTTGTTGGCGGGAAAAATTGTTACATCTACTATGCTAATCTAAGTGACAAAAATTATCCTCTTTCTAAGCTCAACCTAGGTGTGTGGAGGCCTAGTTTAGTTAGAAAGGAGGAGTGAAACTACACTAAAGATAAAGCAAGTAATGCAAAAAAAAGTGCAACAAGAAATCAAGGCAACTTCTCTTTTTATATTAAAGGAAATTGTCTACTAGTAGATGAATGCTTCTACAAAAAAAAAACAAATTGAAAAACAAAATAAAGACAAATCCTTCAGATGATGACGGTGATGAAGAGGATGAAGCTCTTCTTGCTCCAAGCCTGGTAGCTCTCGGGCTTGAAAAGATCTTCAACTCCTTCCTTCTATAGCTCCAAGAAGATGATGTCCTCCAAGGCAAACCCTTAAGGGGCATGCTCTATGCTTCTCTCCAAGGGTGGACGTCCACCCTAAGTCCTCCTTTTCCTGGACATCCTCCTTGAAGTAGAATGCTCCTCCTCCTTGGCATAGCCCAAGTTGAAGAGAGTGGGGAGAAGGCACCAAAGGGGTGGGTGACGTGCCCCCTTAATCTTCTTCTCTACTCCTTCTTCTTGGTTGTAGGTGTAGGTGGATATAGGTAGAATAATACACTAATGGAGGATGATTTTTATGAGGTGATATGGGGGGTTCATATAGAGGTGGAGAGGGTGGTAGTTGGCTTGAATACGTGGAGGGCTAGGATGGAATTTGGTGGTGGTTATTGGTGGTTAGAATGATCCTAGGGATAGGGTTAGTTGGCGCCACCTTAAAGGGTGTTAAGGGGGTGGTTATGGTGGTGTTGGTGGCTTTTGGTGGTGGAGAGACACCACCATTTTGGTGCCAATCCTAGGGTCTTCTAGAAGGGGGGTTAGGTGGATGGCAGAGATGGATTTAAGGAGAGGTGTATGGTGGAGATGAAGAGAATTTTGGAGGGAAAGTTGGCACCAAAAGGGAAGGGTTCTAGAAGGTTACTTTGGAGGGAAAATAGGTGGCTTTTGGTAGTGGTGATGGGGAGAAGGGGTGTGATGGTTGTGGTGCCAACTTGGAGTAGGATAGCTAGCTTAGGTGAGCTTAGTTGATGGAGCTAGCTAGGGTTGAGTTGAAGGTGGTGGATGGCCAAGGAGTTGGATGCTAGCTAAGCTAAGCTAAGGTAAACTAGCTTAGCTAGCTATGGAGTAGAGGAGTAGATAATGTGAGCTAAGGATTGAAGAGAGGAGCTGAGGTGGAGAAGTTTGGAGTTTGAAATGCAGCTGGCAACTACTGAAGAGGCTGGCATGGAGCTACTCCAGCTAATTTAGCTTGCTAGTTCTTTGCTAGCTGCTAAGCCAAGCTAAATTGAACTAGCTTCTACCATAATGAGCTAGGGTGAGCTGGGTCTGGTACTCCCAGGGAGGATCAAGCTAGTTGAGGCAGCTAAGGTAGCTTAGCTCAACTGGGAGGATCAAGCTAGTTGAGGCAGCTAAGGTAGCTTAGCTCAACTGAGTTGAGCTAAGCTGAGTCCCTGGGAGCTGGACTTGCGCTTCTTGAGCTTGAATGAAGCCATCTTCAACTGGCTGGAGTTGAGTGGAGCTGGATGTAGCTGGACCTGAGCTGGGGTGAACTCCATTCAAGTCAGCTGAGCTAGCTAGAGCTCCCTGTGGATTAATGGGAGCTGAGATGAGCTAGACTCAGCTAAGCTGAGCTGGATCTGAGTTGACCTGAGCTAGGGTAAGCTAAGATGAGCTCTCTTAAGCTGCCATTCAGCTGAGATGAACTGAATGGAGATAGGATGAGCTACCCCAATCCAAGTGAGTTGGATTCCAACTATGGTGAGCTGGATCAAGTTGAGTTCTAGCTAGTGAGAGCTTCTCCTTCACCAGTTGCCTTCCTAAGTGCTTGGGTACTTGGGATCTGACAATCTATTTATCCCTAACACTCACAAAAATACATGAAAAACACAATAAGAAATGCAATGCATGCCTAACCTAATTAATGCCTAAATGTAGCCCAAAAACCCATTTGTGGAGTAAAATCCTAAGAGCTAGGTTTATTTTAATGCATAAGAATGATAATAAATTGGTGTTTATCACACCCCCATACTTATCTTTTATTAGTCTCTTAGCAAAACTTTAATTTTTTTGGAAAATGAAATTTTTGGGAAATCTAATTTTTTGACTTTTGAGGAGAAAAAGGTTAAGGGACCTTGGTTGGTCTAAACACAGGAGGCAAGGGATTTGTTAAGGATAGACATCAGGATTTGTTTTTGGATCCAAAAATTAGATAAAACGAGATCAATATATCCTCCATAAAATTCACAAATTAACCCCCTGCTAATTCAGATGACTTGAAATTTTTGTTTTTACGATTTTTCTGGCTCTTGAATCTGATTCACAACTTGCAAAATCCTTTAAAACCTTGTGTCCATGCTTGTGAAAAGCCAACATTTATAGGTGCGTGTTTTTGGTTAAATTTTTTTTTCTTCTTTTTTCTCCCCCATGCTTTTTTTTAGCTTAGCGCCAATACTTCAAGATCGCTTTATCCATGACACCAACTAGGAGCTCACAACCCCAAAACACAATGCGGTGTAAAAGGGTGCTCTAAGCAAACTCAAGCTCATGCTCCGACACTATAGGTAGAGCACTGTCCAAGACACTTGAGATGCTAAAATGCACTTTAATGCTCCATCTAAAGATATGAAATATAGATATGGAGCAGTGCCAAGTTGGTAACATGTTGACATCGCGCCCTCAAAGGAGGCATTTTCCTTCTTCTCAATGATGGAACTCAAACCAATGATCTGCTTCAGACTTTTACTAAATCTAAACAAGGGAGTTTTTCTAATTTTTAGTTGTTTTTACGTGTTGGCATGTGTGTGAAAATTGACACAAGAAGTTCCTCAAGAAATGCAAGTTTTTGAATCAGAAACTAAGTCAAATACTTTCCATATTGCAAAATAGGGTCAAGTCACCTGAACTATCATTAGTTCAGGTGGAATTTTAGAGAAGGATATCTAATCTAGTCTAAAAATAGACCCTGAAATTTTAATGATCAGATCCACATCCTCATCCCTAGTTTGTTAAAGATTAAATCCCATTGTACGAAAAGTGAGTTTCTTGACCTTAGTCCCAATTCCAAAATTTTTCCTCAAAAAGTTTTCAACATTTTTATATTTTTTGGGTATGCAAGCAGGAAAATAAAACAACTAAAGAAAAATGCGTCTTTTCAGGTTTTAAAAATCCTATATCGATCGCCAAATTTTAAAAACACCCCCCTATGCTTAAGATATGCAATGTCCTCATGCATTAAGAGGGAAAGGGGATCACCATAATGAAGAGTAGTTGGGTTTAGGATGGTCAAAACCTGGAAAAAGAACGGAAAAAGGAAAGCAGGAAAAAAATGATGGGTTACCTCCCATCCAGTGCTATCTTTTATGCCAATTCAGCTGGGCGTGAAGGTATGCACGAAAGATGGAAAATCATGTAAATAGTTGGTGTAACGACCCGGTTCCCGAGTCCCTACGAGACACGAGAACCGGACCGACTCGACTAATCCCAAGACCCAGTCGTCCAACGAGGAAGTAACCAAAAGACAGTAAAATAAACCACATTCAGCATGAATATAACTAACAGTAAGAAAGTACAGCAGTAAGGAAAGAAACTACTACAGTAGGCACCACCACAACAGTAAAACAACATTTATCATATAACAAAAACTGCAGGTAAAGAAGGTATAGCGGAAACAAAACTACTCACTAGAACAGAAACAAAAGAAGGTACAAAGCTGTGGCAACTCTACTGGACCCTACTCGTCCCAGCGTCCTCTGCAGCCGCCGACCCTGGCTGCTCAACACCTGGTCCTGAAAAAGGTAACGAGTGTAACACGTCAGCAAAACGCTGAGTAGAGTGGCAAACTAACTAAAGGCAACAGTAGAGTGTACAGTAGCTGTTATGTTCTATTACTTCCTTTTATTTACATCTTTCAATTTTTCTCACTATTTCATTTACTTCTCAGATCCTTTACTTGATCTCGGATGTCCTCGTGGGACGATCTTGATTGCAGTCTTTTCCAAAAGTAGAAGTAGCACGTGGTGCTCTCCTGGCCGGGAGAGTCCCCCGTGGTGATCCTACCCTCAGTCAACCACCCCAAGGTCACTGACAGACGTAACGGTGACTACGGCACGCGTGATAAACGCACAGGTAGCTAGCCCGTACTGGCACGCGGTCAGTCGTTTCCGTTAACGGGTGCGCCCAAAGCACAGCACGGAACCAGGGCAGAGCCCTCTCAGTAACAGGGGTCCAACCCCTCCATAGTAACCAAACCGGGGCCTTGCCCCTCCACAGTCCACGCACCCTCGCCTGACTACCCTGGTTTGCCCTAGTGGGCCTAACAAGTCGGTGAAGGAGGCTAGCAGAACCCCGGGGCCCGTGGGGTAGCTAGTACTCTCCTAACACTACTAGCTCTCCTCGGTACTACGTACACGAGGGCCAACAAGTCGGTACAGAGCGGCCAAGCCTAACCCCGGGTCCCTGGGGCGGCTGGCCCCACTCTGCACTAAAACAGGTACAGGTACTTCCCTTGGTACTGCGTACCCAAGAGACAGTACAAACTACATCTCAGTTCCATTCCTTTTCTTTCCAGGAGTTCCACTCCTAATTCCCCGTAGGGTTCCAGCCCTTTATCTCAGAACATCATATGTTTCACTTTCCAGATTCACGTTCTCAATTTCCATGATCTCAAACATGTTTCTTTGTTCATAACAGGCAGCTGTTAATTAATTTCACAGGCAGCTTATATATTCCTTTCCATTTTTCCAAGACTGCAGTAATATACATTCCACTAGTTTTTCCATCCTAGGATTCATGCCATATCCTAGGATCTATCATACAATCTAGTTTTCCGGCCCTAGGATTCATGCAACACCTAGGAGCTATCATTCCATACATTTCTCATTCCTAGGATTCATGCAATGCCCTAGGTTCTAGTTATGATTCCATACTTTAACAGATTTTTTTTTTTAATACTTAAAACCACTCTACCAGGTACAACGGGAGTAATGGGGGCGTGGTCGGGAATCCCGCGCGCCTCCGCGACTCTCAAGACGGCAACCGAACGAGGTCCTATCACAAGGATAAAACACAAGGAGTGTCTCAAAACAGTGTATAGCTACTGCAGGCGGGTAGAGGAATAAATTCTGAAACGAACGCAACTCGAATCGCGGAAAACGGAGCCCAAACGGGCCCTAACGGGTCGAGAAAGACAATACTGTGCAAAATCAGACGTCTGGAACTCCTTCCAGACGTCTTAAACGGTGGATCAGAGAATTACCTGTTCGGCTTGGTTCCTCGGACGTCCAGAAGTCTGTGGGGACGTCTCTCCTAGATCCCAGACGTCCGATGGTCTCTCCGGACGTCTGGAGGTCACTCCCGCCGTCTGGTACAACTTCCAGACGTCTGATTCGCAAAGGATGACGAGTCCGAACACCTGCGCACAGCCAACCCTCCTCCCTCAGTACGGTCAGTCGACAAAAAGAAGGAGAAAGCGGAACTCACCTTTCAGACGTCTGTATGATCTCACAGACGTCGACCTTGTCGTCTGGATATCAGTCCAGACGTCTGATTCTGGAGATTTTTCCAGAATCAGAACCTCGCTCGGCCTCCGCTCGCGACGCCGCCCGCGTCGCACCTCGCGCGTCCGCTGCTCCGCCCGCAGCAGGTCCCTCTCCGCGACGCTCTGCGCCCCCTGCGCCCTCCGCCGGCTGGCCAAGCCGCTCCCGACGAGCTCGCCCTCACGGCAGAGCCCCGCCCTCGCACGCCGCAGCTCCTCCGCGCCTACTGCGGCCGCCGCTGCCGCTGCGCCCTCGCGTCCGCTCGCTCTCGCGCACAGGCAGGAGAGAAAGAGGAAGATGGTGGAGACGGGAGGGGAGGCGCACCCCCTCCCCCTTTTAACGCCGCGCGGAGAGGAGGGAGAGACGGTCGCAGTCGCCTGCAGCCGCAGAGAAGATGCGGGATCGCAGGTCTGCGTGCACAGGCGCGCAGACGAATATCCCGTGCGAGCATAACTGTTCGCCAGACGTCTGTAAACTATCCCGGACGTCTGGTCAGACGTCCGGATGTGATCCCAGACGTCTTTACAGACGTCTGGGCCACCTCCCAGACGTCTTAAAAGACGTCTGGGGCACGCGCTCGTTACAGTTGGACACTTGGATGCCCGCAAAAAATGTGCCTTCTTCTATATCCCTAGAAATTTGATTAGAAACAATACTGGGATCAAAGTTGGATGCAAAATGACAAGTGTAGCCTGAGTCTGGCCATGGTTTTAAATCAGGTTGGATTCTAAACTCGGGCAGGCTAGTGGTAGGTACAAAAGAAAGGAGTCAAGGAAGGGATGGTCAGGATTAGGTGAAGTTAGTGTGGAAAAGTGGGGTGCGGGAAGAGTGGATGGGTTAGGGTGATTAGGGGGTTCATCAGGAATGGATTTTGCGTCAAAACAAGTTTCCAGATCACAAATTTTGTCGACCACTGATTCTGAATTAGAGTCAAAAAAATTATGGTCAGTAAGGGTATCTATCAACATTGTCTCCTCCACCATATTGGAATTTTCTGTATTTGAGTCCTCAAAAAAATTATCATCATGGAATCTCCTGGAGGATTTGAAAATATCTAAAGTGATAGTTTGGCCGACGTAAGTGATATCCATTTTGCCTGTGTGGCAATTGATATTTTCCTTTGCAGTGGCCAAAAAAAGGCATCCAAGGATTATTGGGGAGTCCAATAATGATTCAGGTACCTCAATGTCAAGGACCAGAAAGTCTGTAGGAAAGACACAATTTTGGACCTTGACCAAAACATCCTCGACAATCCCACGAGGTTTGATTGTAGATTGGTCAACTAATTGCAGGGTAACCTCGATAGGTTTTAATTCACCAATATGAAATTTTTCAAATAAAATCGTGGGAATAATATTAACTGAGGCACCAAGATCAAGGAGGGTGCGATTAAAGGTAGTATCATCAATAATTATTGAAATTAAAGGCACCCTTGGATCTTTCATCTTAGGAGGCAGCTTGCTCTGTATGATAGAGCTTACTGTCTCCTAAAGAAGCACCTGCCCTAGATTTTTGGCATGCCTTCTAAGAGTACAGATCTCCTTCAAAAATTTGGCATAGGCAGGTATATATTTGATGGCATCTAGAAGAGGAATATTGATTTGAACTTGCGCAAATAGATCCATGAGTTCTTCTATGGTGGGCTCAGATTTCTTTTTGCTGTTGGTGGTGGGGTGAAGAGCTTGTGGGAAAGGGATAGGAATCATGTCTTGAGATTTTTCTATTTCTTTTTCTTCCTGATGGAGAGGTGGGGAGTCAATTTGCACAGTGATGGGGATTTCACCAGGTTTGTGTGAAGGCTCGGGATCAGTGGTGGTTTTTCCACTCCTCAAAGTAACTTCATGTGCATTCGGATTATTATTTGGAGGAGGTGGGGGGCCTGCAGTTGTGGAAACCTGGGAGGTTGCTGATACGGTGGATTAGTAGGAGGCTGATTTGGGTAGTGTGGATTTCTGTCTGGATATTGGTTCCTTTGGTGATTAGGGTTGGGCATGGGTTAGGACGGAAGATGTCCTGCAAGTCTTTGTGTGGGAGTAACCACAATTTGATTGTTCAGATTTGTGATGGTGCGGGTTACTTCCGTCATTTTTGTTTGCATTTCTTGCAGGGTTCTCATCATCTGGGAATTGATGTCTTGTTGGGATGGTGTTTGCACCTCAAAACACGCCTATAAGAACGCCTTCTTGTGTTATTTTCTAGCATTAACTATGTATATTATAATCCTGTAGTTGCATTTGTAAAAATGCTTGCATGCATGCATTTAATTGAGAGGAGAAGAGAATGGAATAAATGGCTTGCATTTTTACATTTTTCTTCAAGTGTCTCTTTGCAAAAGTCCCCTCTCCATATTTTATTTTCATCTTTCTTTCTTCTTCCAACGATTTTTCTTCTTCCCGCGGCTGAATTTCGTCCACGCCATGCGCCTCTCCCTGCTGTCCTTCCCGCGCCTCTCCCTGCTGCTGCCATGCCTCCCCGCCATGCTCTCCTCCTCTATAAAGCCGCAGCTCTTCCTCGCGACGGAGAGCGAGGGGCAGCTACTGCAAAACGCCACCCTGCAGTCCACCACCTTCCTCTCCACCGTTCTCCCCTCCCATACACCGGCCCTCCGTCGAGGAGGCACCTGACGAGCAGGAGAACCCACTGTGGTCCTCACCACCACAGTGGGAACACCACCGCCCAGCTCTTCAACGAGCAGGTGGGCATGGTGTGTTCTTTTCTCTTCGTTTGCATCTCCACGCCATTGCTGCCGCTTCAAGGTCCGAAGCTTGAAGCAGCAGCAGCAGTAGCTAAACCGCGGCAACAGCAGCAGCAGCAGCACCCCCTGCCTCCTCCGCGACCTTCCACGCAGTCGCGCAACCCTCCGCGCGCGCCTGCAGGCCCGTTCCCCGCCTCCGTCTCCGTTCTGCCCACGCCGCAGTTGCACCCGCAGCAGGCCGCTGCGCGCACTGCAGCGGCCGGCTACGGCCTCGCGCCGACCCCCGTGACCCTCCGCGACCCTACGCGACCACTGCAGAACCTCCCCTCGCACCTCCGCGACCTTCCCCGCAGGCGCTCAGCTCTCCACACGCGCCTGCAGGGCACTTCTCCGCTCAGTCCTTTGCTCTGTCGCCTCTGCCATTCCACCCACGACCGGCCGCTGCGCGCACTGCAGCGGCCGGCCAGGCCTTCTCGCCGCCCCCTGCCAACCTCTGCAACCCTCTGCGACCGACTGCAGACTCCCCGCCGCCTTCTCCGAGCGCGCCATCGCCCGCTCTCCGTCCTCGCACCTGGTCTGCAGGAGACGTCTCACGTCCATTGCGCGAAGGCGTGGTGCACCGCGACGATCAGACGTCCGCCTCCGCCTTCAGACGACGTAGAGTCAGACGTCTGCCGCCTCCGGCAGACGTCTTAACTCGCGCGTCCGCGATCACTCCTTCGCCCGCTCTCTCTCTCCGCTGATCTCTCCCGCCCGCTCCCTCTCTGTCTGCCGCTCTCTCTCTCACGTATTCTCTATCTCTGTCTCTCTCTCTCTCTCTCTCTCTTTTTCACTTACAGCAACACACAAACACCCATTCACCGACACACACACACACACACACTCATAGTAACATATATACATATATATATATATATACATATATCTATATATATATACTTATATATACATAGTATATCTATATAGTTATGTATACATACATATAATATAATATATATATACATATACATATATAATATATATATATATATATATACACATACTCATATACATATATATATATATACATATCTATATACTTATACATATACACATATATATATACATATATATCTAGATACATATATACTTATATACATATATATATATCTATATAGTATTATATATATATACTTATATACATATATACATAGCTATATACATATATACATACATATATATATATATATATATATACACCTATATATATATATATATCTATATATATCTATACATATATACTTATACATTTATATACATACATATGTACATATATTTTCACGTTATTTACTATACGCTGTATCGCGGGAATATTTGCACCAGTTGCTGATATTCTGCGATACAGCGTGTACAGAAAGCGTGGACACATCCATCCTCCATCCACACTCCACGCGGCACCTAGTCGTGTTGGTTGCGTCTCTCTAGACGTCGACTGACTCGACATAGTGCTACACTCCATCGTCACCTCCACCCCTACCCCTTTATATATATACTACATATAAATATATATCTATAGCTACTATATTTACTTTCTATCTGTTAGCTTCCTTCTTAGTAAAAAGATAAAAAAAAAAGGTATAAAAGTGAAAAGATAATCTTTGATTTGCAGGTACTTCGTCTTGCGAGTAGCAAGGCGTGTTTTGGAAATCTGTTTTGGCTAAAAGCCAAGGACACAATTTTGAGGGTGTGCCTCAAGAACAAGGATTACCAGAAAAAAACCTAAATAAGAAAAATACCAAAAACAGAATAAACGAATGGAAGAGACGCGTTTTAAGGAAAACGTAGAAACTCGACTTGAACCCCACTTCCCTGAGTTCGACCCTGGGCCTAAAAGTGACAAGATAAAATCAATTAGGCCAGGTTAAAAATTTTGTAAAGAGATGGTTAGGTCTGAATTAGGTTAACCACTATACACATTTCAACGATAAAAATATCATATTAACAACCTATTTGGGCCGACCCATCAGATGGCCTAGGATGAAAGGTTGGATTTGACCTATACCCATTAAAATGATCTAGTTGGGAAGGAACCTGATTATTCCAGGAGTAGTTTGGGTAATTTTTCCAATTGGAAGAATTTTTAAAGGGCTCCTGGATGGAAAAAATATTGTGAGTGGGGTTAAGATCTGGATAGTTGTAATTCCCCAATGAATCGTGAGCAACCTCAGAATACTAGTAATAATCAGCAGGAGTAGTATTGAGATTGTTCAAATTTTCTCTTCGTGGAAAGTTAGGTCGAGTTAGATGTGGACTGTGTGGAGCTTAGGTTGATGTGGCCAGTCTTTCCTCAATCTTCTTTTGGTTAATGTGCATTTGGTCGAGTTTTTAGGCGATCATTTGAAGATCATCTTGGGTGACAGGGATAGCTTGGGTGCCTACTTCATGAACACCAAACTGCGGGTTTGGAGTTCTGCAAAATGTGTTCATGGAAGCTTGATTAAATGAGTTTTCACTCATTTCTTCAAAAACGTCATAGGCACTTTCAGCATCTTTATTTAAGAAGTTGCCGTCACACGAGGCATCGATGAATTGTCGGATTTGATCTTCTAATCCATGATAGAGGATCTGCATGAGTTGCCACAAAGGAATCTCATGGTGTGGGAAACTTCTTAAGAGATCTTCAAATCTTTCCCAAGAATCATGGAAAGTCTCACCAGATTTTTGTTGAAAGGTCGTAATAGATCTTTGCAGGGAATTAGTACAACCTATGGGAAGAAATTTTTTGAGTAAGGCGCTCTTGAGTCGAGGCCAAGTTGTGATGGGTCGGCCGATGGTCCTAAACCAATAAGCGGCCTTATCTTTAATAGATAATGGAAAAAGCTGCATCAGCCATATGTCCTCTTGCACATTTCGGGAACAGGTTGTTTGTGCAAGAAGAGTTAGCTCTTCAAGATGGTTGAAAGGGTCTTCCCTAGGAAGGTCATGGAAGTGTTTAATCAAGTTCAGGACTGCAAGCTTGATCTCGAAGTCCCCCTCTAGTATGACCACCCCTGGTCGTTCCTCATAATAAGACGGATCATAAAAATCTTTTAGAGGAGTAACAGGGTGATGGCGGGGTGGTGGGTTTGGCCTTTGATTGGCTAGGTTTTGGATGTTCCTAGTCAATGTTTGTTGATTGGAATTTAATTTGTCAATTTGCTCAGCCATCAATTTTAAAAGATCAAGCAGGGGGTCTTGATGTTGTGTTTGGGGCAATTCAAGATTAGGGAGCTCCAAGTGTGGGAAGTTAAAGGTGGGTGGGTTTTGGGTGGAAGGGTTAGTAGTGGGGTTAGAGGTAAGATTAAAGGTGGAAGTGGAAGGGTTAGTGGATCCATTTTGTTGATTTTCCATTTTTTTAGAAGAAGGAGAAAGAAAAGTGGTCTTTTTGCACGGGGGGTGAAATCAAATGGTCCTTCCAAGTGCTGATTTAGAGACTGTCGCCCGTGCATAAAAAGGAAGAATGGGAGGGGAGGAGAAGAGATGGGGATGAGAGAAGTGTGCACACAAGCAATCAAATGCTAAACCTAACTTAAGTGTGACTCCCTAAAAATAAACCTAAGACTTGGTCTACTTAGGAGATAAGTAATCAACAGTGAATACCCGTTCTATCAACAAATCTAGCCAAGTTGCTTAAGGGGAGGTTTGGGCCCAAACGTTTCCTGGGAAAATCCACAAGTGATTGTACAAACCCGTGACTGGTCATTTGACGTGGCCCCTCAACCTGAACACCAAATATAGATGACAAAATTGGTATTAACTATACAAAACTGAGGACCTATGTAGCAAGCCTAAATTGATGAAAACCTTAGGGGTCAAATTGTTACCAATTTTAATTAGGTCTAGGATACTAATGTGCACACGGAATGTGGAGGGCGTTAACTGGGTTATTGCCTTGTTATTTCAAATATTAGTGTGTGTGCAGGAATTAGAAAGTGGCAACAATGAAAAGCAAGTTGTCACACAATTAATGTATTTCTGCTTTTAGGGTTGGATTTAACTTAGTGTATTTTTAGGGTTTTCTTTATAAGTTTTCAAACAAGTTTTATATTCCACAAACAAGAGGAAATCAAGTTGTATGGGTGAAGATATGTTTCCTTTTGGTTGTTTCTCTCTAAAAATGAAAAAAAAAACCCTAATCCAATTAATCCTAGGATAGAAATTTAACTACCAATGAGTTATTTTTAGGCTTTTTGTATTAAGTAGTGGTCTAAACAATTCAAACAATGCCACTACTTTGATAAGAATCAAACAAGGATTCTAGAAAATATTTTTGTAAGATTTTAGGAATTTGTTTGGTAATTGTTTTGAATTTTTATTTGTACTGGTGTCAAAGTCCAGAAATGATATTCATGGGTATTTTGGACTTTTCAGTATTACCACCGACCTTAGAAAATTTTGATGATTTTATATAATGTCTAAAATTTTACAAGGATTCGAGAAAGCTAAATTTCACAAAAATTGGATGAGTATAAAAATCCTAAAAGTTCACGGACTATAGGAAAATAGGAAGATTAGAGGGTGTGATCCCCATACAGTCCACAAATTTTTAAAAATTAAATAAAAAGCTACTTAATCTCAAATTTGGAAAATATGTTTCAAACTTAATTTGGAATCACTGTAGGAAACTTTATAATTTTAGGAGGCATGTGGTGTTGGGAATTGATTTTTCAAATCCAAACAGAAATCTGAACACAAAAAGCAGAACACCAATACTTGAAATGGAGTGGTGTTGATGGCACAAACAAGCAATCAACGAGTTTTAAAAAGCATCACTCCACTTAATTAAGTTCTTCAAGGTCCTGAAAGCCAAGTTTAGTGTATTTTGGTAGTCTTTTAGTTTAGGTGTGACAAGAGAGAAGAAACCAACCTAAAAATCTGCAGGAAGAAAAGGAACTTGAGCTTTTGCTTCCGAATTCCCACTTTATTCCTGCAATACCTAAACACACAAGAGAAAAGAAAGAGAAGGGGATGAGATCCACTTCAAGAAAGAGGAAAAATGATTAAGCAAAGCCGTGCCTCCTTGGCAACGGTGCCAAAAAGTGATCACGTTTTTGCACAGTTTGTTAATTTAGGGTTTTAAGCCGTTGCAACGCACAAAAACTGATTCGCTTTTAAATTTAGAGTCCTAGATAGGGGAGTATCTAGGGTCGTCCAAGCAGGCAAGTTTGCAGAAATTAAATCTCAACTTTCTTTTTGGTCTTTTTCAATATATCATTTTCTTTGTTTCTGAAATTAAGCCAACATGCGAAGTTGCTGGTGGGAAAAATTCCTACATCTACTATGCCAATCTAAGTGACAAAAATTATCCTCTTTCTAAGCTCAACCTAGGCATGTGGAGGCCTAGGTTAATTATAGAGGAGTGAAACTACACTAAAGATAAAGCAAGGTAATGCAAAAAAAAGTACAACAAGAAATCAAGGCAACTTATTCTTTTATATTAAAGGAAATTATCTACTAGTAGATGAATGCTACTACAAAAGAAAAACAAATTGAAAAACAAAATAAAGACAAATCCTTTAGATGATGATGGTGATGAAGAGGATGAAGCTCTTCTTACTCCAAGCTGGTAGCTCCCGGGCTTGAAAAGAAGATCTTCAGCTCCTTCCTTCTATAGCTCCGCCAAGATGATGTCCTTGCTTAAGGGGTGTGCCCTATCTTCTCTCCAAGGGTGGACGTCCACCCTAAGTCCTCCTTTTCCTAGCCGTCCTCCTTGAAGTAGAATGCTCCTCCTCTTTGGCATGGCCCAAGTTGAAGAGAGTAGGGAGAAGAAGGCCCCAAAGGGGCAGGTGATGTGCCCCCTTAGTCTTCTTCTCTACTCCTTCTTCTTGGTCAAAGGTGTAGGTGGATATAGGTAGAATAATACACTAACGGAGGATGATTTTTATGTGGTGATATGGTGGGTTTATATAGAGGTGGAGAGGGGGGTATTTGGCATGAATAGGTGGAGGGCTAGGATGGAGTTTGTTGGTGGTTATGGGTGGTTAGAATGATCCTAGGGCTAGGGTTAGTTGGCACCACGTTAAAGGGTGTTAAGGGGGTGGTTATGGTGGTGTTGGAGGCTTTTGGTGGTGGAGAGACACCACCATTTTGGTGCCAATCCTAGGGTCTTCTAGAAGGGGGGTTATGTGGATGGCAGAGATGGATTTAAGGAGAGGTGTATGGTGGAGATGAAGAGAATTTTGGAGGGAAAGTTGGCACCAAAAGGGAAGGGTTCGAGAAGGTTATTTTGGAGGGAAAATAGGTGGCTTTTGGTAGTGGTGATGGGGAGAAGGGGTGTGAGGGTTGTGGTGCCAACTTGGAGTAGGATAGCTAGCTTAGGTGAGCTTAGTTGATGGAGCTAGCTAGGGTTGAGTTGAAGGTGGTGGATGGCCAAGGAGCTGGATGCTGCAAAGTTAAGCTAGCTTAGCTAGCCATGGAGTAGAGGAGTAGATAATGTGAGCTAAGGTTTGAAGAGAGGAGCTAAGGAGAAGTCTGGAGCTTGAAATGGAGATGGCAACTGCTCAAGAGGCTGGCATGGAGCTACTCTAGCTGGCTTAGCTTTCTAGTTCTTTGCTAGCTTCTAAGACAAGCTAAAGTGAGCTAGCTTCTACCATAACGAGTTGAGGTGAACTGGGTCTAGTGATCCTAGGGAGGATCAAGCCAGTTGAGGCAGCTAATGCATCTTAGCTCAACTGAGTTGAGCTAAGCTGAGTCCCCGGGAGCTGGACTTGAACTTCCTGAGCAGGAATGAAGTCATCTTCAGCTGGCTGGAGTTGAGTGGAGCTGGATGTAGCTGGACCTGAGCTGGGGTGAACTCCAGTCAAATCAGCTGAGCTGGCTAGAGCTCCTTATGGACTAATGGGAGCTGAGATGAGCTAGACTCAGCTAAGTTGAGCTAGATCTGAGCTGACCTGAGCTAGGGTGAGCTAAGATGAGCTCTCTTGAGCTGCCATTCAGCTGAGATGAGCTGAATGGAGCTAGGATGAGCTAACCCTAATCCAAGTGAGTTGGATTCCAGTTATGGTGAGCTAGATCAAGCTGAGTTCCAGCTAGTAAGAGCTTCTCCTTCACCAGTTTCCTTCCTGAGTGCCAGGGTACTAGGGATGTGACAATGTGTTTATCCCTAACACTCACAAAAACACATTGAAAACACAATAAGAAACGCAATGCATGCCTAACCTAGTTAATGCCTAAGTGCAGCCCAAAAATCCATTTGCAGAGTAAAATCATAAGAGCCAAGTTTGTTTTAATGCATAAGAATGATGATAAACTAATATTTATCAGCTTCCTGTAGCTTGGGAGCACTAGAGTTAGCGTTAGAGTTCTTAGATCTTAGATAGGGAGAGAGATGATGGAAGGGATGAAGGGAATGTGGAGGGTGTAGGGCTTTATATAGATGAGGAATAGAGGCAAAAATGTCCTTTCATAAGCTTTAACATTAATATGAGGACCTTTAGTGATGTTTATGACCTCCTCTATAGGCGCACGACACTATAGCCGCATGCCTCATCTCCATCTTGAGTTGGGGATCCAAGCGCCCAGAGCGCGCCACGTCACCTACCGCTACTCTTCAACCTTTGAGGCATGCTCCCATGATCTCAAGATCTCAACTGTCTGATCAAAAGATCAAATGGCTTAAAAGACTTGAGCACCGCTTCCTCTTCAGATGTTAAGTACACCCATGTGCAATTGAACGTCTGATTAAGCGTCATCGCGTGTGTGCATGATGAACGTTTCTCCATGTGCAATGTTGCCTCCTGATCGACCATCCACACTTCATCCAACAACTGAATTTGGCTGCCTGCGCTCCTTCAGTTGACTTGAGGTGAGGCGAGGTTTGAACCCGTGCCTCCCTCTTCGCGGACAAGAGCTCGACCGCTGCGCCATTCCTCCAACTATGTCACGTGGAGGCTTTTGTGCTCAACTGTTCATGGCCGTTGGATCTTCATCGAACGACTGAGATCCTTCATCGCTTAAGCCTTCAAAAGTTGAGTGGAGGGGTGCAGGCAGGTTTGGATGGTTGGGATGGTGCCATGTGGCATCATCCTGGTTGTCCATCTTCATTTGATCGTAGGTGGTGCCACGGATGTCGGATTGGACCAATTTTCACGCTGTTGGACTGTGATCGTCGATCCGAACCCATCCATGCAGTTAGATTTTTCATCTGAGGTATGGATTTACACCACCTGCCCCCTTGACCTCTGATCTTTCTCAGATTGTATCTAATGCTACGGAGGTTCTATCGGGGCGATGTTGGAGTCGTTGAACTCCAATCGTTGCCCTGATCAAATCTGTATAGTTGGATCTTCAATCTGAGGCCCCGATAAATGTTATCCTATCCCTGGCCACAAAAAAGAGGTGAATTACTTTACAATTTATACAAATTGACATAAATGCATGATGATGCATGTTATGAACTATAGAGACACAACAGTGCTTGCATGTTTGCCAAAATCCAGACTGCCTAAGCCCTTGCCTTATTCAAAGGAAGAAGCATTTTTTTTCTTTTTATTCTTTTCTACTTTTTTTATTTTTAAGTTTAGGGTTTCTAGGTAGCTTTCTATGGCTACCCAACCTACCTAAGACTTGAAGAGAACTCTAAGTACCAAGCATTTTTTTATGTGAAATGTGATAGACTCACTAATCAACGATTAGAATGAACTTCAGGTTTCTACGATCCTAAGTGACCTTAAAAAACATTTTTCTTAAAGGTGTATCTATACGACCGGTAGCTTTCTCGCTACTTTTTATTTCTATGGGGTCAACACAAGGGCAAACCCAATGTATATCTCCCCGGCTTATTCTATTTCTCCACTTCTTCATAAGTGTTTGGAATTAAACGTGCATTTTTGTGAGCTTGGTTCTGGACAACCAACCGATGAGCTGTTACCACCAATAACTTGCCAGCCATACTCGTGTAGTGAAGTGTGGCTTATTTCTTTCTTCTTTTCTATTTCCTTTTATTTTTCTTTTTCTTTTTTTTTAAGAAGGCAGCCTCTCTGATCTAAGATTTACCTAAAGGCAGCAAGAAGTGAATGGTCATGTGGCTGGGCACTGGACAACATGCCAGCCAACCCAACCTAGAAGGCTCATTAGCTATCCAATTTCCATTAAAACTATCAAAAAGCGAATCAGTGCAAATAGTGTGTAGATGCTTAGATTTAAAGTCCCCTCAAACTAGAGGGCAGGTTGATAAGTCATGTACTTATCACCCCAACTTATTTAAAGAATTTGAAATGAATTTTCAAATGGTGAGGACTCGAGAAACAAGTCCACATTTTAGTGGACACCCTGGCTGATTAAGCCCGAAGACTTAAGGGTCTAACTGTTCAGGTCCTATTGTATTATTTCCTAAGGTTGAAAATTTCTAAACCCAAGTTTTCCTTTCCTAATTCATTTTTTTTTAGTAATAAAGAAAATTTACAAGAAATCCATAGAGTTGACAATATGATTCAAAAATGAATCCACCCCCCATGCATAGCTTATGTAATGTCCTCATTGAAAATAAAAGGCATGAGAAAAGGGCAGAATGGAAAAATATCACCTATATTCCATGATGCCTTGGTCAGCTCCAAGTTAGATTGTACAAGTGTTGAGTTTAGTGCCATCAGCTAGGAAGGGTCCAACCAAGGAAAGTCAGATTAAGGTTAAAGCAACCATATCTGAGATGGGTTCTGGAATAATGCGGTCAACATACAGTTTCATATGCTACCTGTTGACCTTGAAAGAATTACCCATTTTTGGGTCAGAAATCTCAACAACTCTGTTTGGGAATATTCGATCAATGATGAATGGGCCATTCTACTTTGACCTAAGCTTGCTTAGAAAGAGCTTAAGTTGAGAATCAAAGAGCTAGACCGTCTGGTTTGGGTCAAAGCTCTTGCGGGAAATCAGCTGGTCATGAAGAGCTTTAGTCCTAGCTTTATAGATCTTGGCATTCTCGTATGCGTCATTTCTAAGCTCCTCCAACTAAGATAGTTGGAGTTTCCTAGTCTTTCCAGCTAAACTTAAGTGTAACGACCCGATTCTCGAGTCCCTACTGACCGGGTCGATCCTTCGCTTTTAAGTCGTTTGTAGTTTAATGTGGTGGAAAAATCGACTAATCAATTTTTAATAAGAAATAACCACTCGCAGAGGAGCGGGTCGTATCCACAGGGAGGCAATAACGTATTAAAATTCGCGCTACTTAAAAATGTTTGTTCGTAGTCAATTTGGACAAGAACCAAGCCAAGATTGCCTTTAGATTAAGGTTTAAGCAAGAAATAATGCTGAAATGGCAATTATGATAAACTACAGGATATTTTCCGCAATGCAGACTGAATAGAATATGAATAAAATCTGGCAATGGCAGAAAATGTAAATTTTAATCAATGCTTTACTGTAGCAAAACAGGGGAATTTTTCCCCGTTGTCTTGCGCGACGAGGAGCCGATGGCTGGGCGCGGGAAGCTCGGCGGAGGTCCCTTGGATCAAGGGCTTCGAATCGGTGGTGACGGCGAGTCGCGCGGCGGCCGGAGGTGGCCGGACGAGCTTCGGCGGAGGTGCTGCAGGCGGTTGTGCGTGGGCGCGCGGAGGGTCTGCGGAAGGCGCTGGCGCGCGGAGGCGTGGCTGCGGTGGTCTGCAGGCGGGCGCTGGCGTGTGCGGTGGAAGCTGCAGAGGTCGGTTGCTGGCGGTTTGCAGATGGCTGTGCGTGGGTGAGCGGAGGGTCTGCTGAGGGCGCTGCGCGGTGGTCTGCAGGCGGTTGGCGTGCGGAGGCGTGGCTGCGGTGGTCTGCAGGCGGGCGCTGGCGTGTGCGGTGGAAGCTGCAGAGGTCGGTTGCTGGCGGTTTGCAGATGGCTGTGCGTGGGCGCACGGAGGGTCTGCTGAGGGCGCTGGCGCGCGGAGGCGTGGCTGCGGTGGAAGCTGCAGAGGTCGGTTGCTGGCGGTTCTGCAGACACAGTGGTGAACGGCGTGGACTGCAGGCGGTTGTGCATGTTTGAGCTGAAGGTTGACGGACGTGGGTGCGCTGAAGGTTCTGCAGGTGCGGGAAGGGGTCTGCAGGCGACTTCAGGCGTGTGCGGTGAAGTGAGCGGGTAACTTCAGACGTCTGGGAAATTTCCCAGACATCTTAAGTTACTGAGAGGGTGGCTGATCAGTAGGTTGGTGACGGTGGTCGGCGATGACGGCGAGGGAGTTGCACGCTAAGGTGCTCACGGTAATGCGGGCGAGCTCCGGATGGCGGTGTGGCCTGTCACACCACACGCCCACGGTGGTGGAGACTCGCCGCCACGGTAGAGGCCGGCAGTGTGGATGGAAGAGAGAGGATCTCTCTGCACAGTGGTGAGTCGGTGGCGGAGGCCTGGTGCAACCGGCAGCTTCCATGCTCTTTTTATAGTGTCTTGAACAATTTTGAAATTAGCCGCCGACCAGATCCACCACATCCGCTCCCCCTTGAATGGCTTCATCACTGCAGCAGCCGGGCGTTGGAGCGGCAGCCAGCCGTTCTGAAAGAAGACGAATAAAGAAAATATTATTAAAATATTAGGGTTATTTATGTATAGACCCTCAACTTCTATGTTAATAAAAACAATATACCTAATTGGTTATCTAATTAGATGAATGCTATTCTAAGCTAATTCTAAATGCACTTAAGATATGAATGCAATGTATGGATTATGTAATTAGATTAAAACTATGAATTAATATATTTACATCCTAATTTGTACTAAATAAATGTTAGAATTAACCTAATGTGTAGGCACTTAAATACTTAAATAGCCCACAACTATGGGCTAATCAAATACCCCCATGCCTAGTTTTTGCTAGTCCCTAGCAAAATTAAGTGAAACCTAGCACTCTAAGTAGACTAGTCAACTCAGTTAGTCTTCCTTCAGAAGCATATTAAGTTCAGGTTCTAAACCCAAGGTCCCTAAGTAGTTGCTAAGTTACAGACTAGGTCGGCTAAAGACGAGTTGTAAGCACAAGTTTCCCTGATTTCTGACTCTACCCTAAAGTTTATTGATCCCTGAGATTAAAGCATCCGTGCTTTTGCATTGGTCCGAGTTATTTGAGTTAAAGGAATTTTTTTTTTTTTTTTTTAATAAATATACCTTTTTTTTTTTTTTTTTTTTTTGATTCTTCTAAGTCTAACCTCAGATCAGCTATCAACACGGTCTGTGTCGGATTCATTGTCCCCATTACCATACCTCGAAGGGTGCCTGGCTTTCGATGCTTCGAGATAGCACCGCCCATAACGACCCCAAGAACTCCTGGCAATCGACACTTCGAGATAGTATCGCCCATGGATTTCTTAAGCGAATTCAGGCCTATGGCAATCGGCACTTCGAGATAGGGCCGCCCATGGTACCTGAACCGCGCAATGCGCTTACATGCCCCCAGTAGGATGGATATCCTAAGAGACAAGCGCCAAGGAGGTAATATG
Source organism: Thalassia testudinum (assembly GCA_037157565.1). Lineage (NCBI taxonomy): Eukaryota > Viridiplantae > Streptophyta > Magnoliopsida > Alismatales > Hydrocharitaceae > Thalassia > Thalassia testudinum. The sequence continues at coordinate 18,309,082 of JAZHRO010000063.1, forward strand.
TTACCATCGCATCCTCAAGGTGAGTATATACTCGACCTCTCCTGCGGCGGGAACTCTTCCAATCAAAATATGTTTTCAAGCCTTTCTTAAGTCAAAACTAAGAGAACCAAATCTCTTTTCAGAAATTAAGTTAATTACCAGACCAAGTGTGAACAATTTGGATGCTTGGGTTACAAGGACCCGTAAACCAAAAAGGTAGAATAAGACTCCAGGTACTACCCCACCTTTTAACTCAAACCCTAGCTTCCCTTCCTCAACCTCTTGAAAAATAGTCCGCAACTTAACTCCTACTTAAGTTTTTAAGTCCACAAAGGACCCTAAAGGTCTAAAGCTAGTAGCTTATTTAGCTTCTAAAGTTTGACCCTAGAATTAATTTAGTCTACGCTAGAGTTCTGATTTGCTTAAGAATGCAGGACTTAGCCCGTTAAGCTCAAAACTTTTTTTTTTTTTTTTATATGTACAAATGTATGCAATTATGCTATGTATATCCCCAAGTACACCCCCCCATGCCTAAAATCTGCAATGTCCTCATTGCATAGAAGGATATTACCTGGGTCAAAGCTGGGCTGAATAGCCGAAGAACCTGCAAATCAGGTTCAAGAATTGCAGAAATAGGCCCTAAAAATGAGGAAAGCAAAGTTGGCCTAGAAAATAGGTAACCTAGGATGTTGGCGAGCTGATGATGAATCCCGATAGCAAAAGCTCGCCCAACTAAAATGGGAATGAAATCTTCCCAGGTCACCAGAAGAGGTTCTAAAGGATAAACAGTTAAAATAACCTCCAAAGGGGTAGGGGTAGGATGACAAGGATCCTCCAAAAAGAATGGGGAAGGAATGGTATAGAGATAAACCCCCAGGGTAATGGACTGACTAAAGAAATCATCAATCCATACCCGATACTCCATTACAGAAAATATTGGTCTGTTAAGCCCCCTAGTCAGAACAAAACTGAGCAATTCTCTAAGGCAAGGATCGTCTAGGGTGTCCAAGTTACGAGGTTGTGGGATGGCCATAAGATCTAGATTGGGTTTAATCAGCTTGGTGTCCATCCCAAACACTCTTTCTAAATCCTCAATTTCATCCCTAGCATTCCTTGCACCATGACGTGGATCTTCCTGCTCTTCATCAGGAGTCACAATTTCGCTTTCAGATATAAGAGAATCAGAGGGTGACTTCGAAGTGAATGAAGGCAGGTTGGAAGCAACAGATCTAGGGATTATCCTATTAATGTCATCCCCGGGTTTTTGTTCTTTACTCACATCTTCCCCGGAGTCTATATGTGAATCCACATAAATCTTAGAAATTGCTTCCAAATTTTCCATCATTTTATCATGAGGAGAAATATCATCAATGGGTGTGCCAAGGAAACCTAATTTGGTCAAATTTGTGACATCCTCAGGGGTTAACTCTTCAAATAATACATAATCACCCTTAGTGTCACTCCAAATCTTGAATGTAGGTTCCTCATATAATTCATCTTCCTCCTCATCACACAATTCATCATGTACCCGAGGTCTAGAATCATTTAATATCTCAGCAGATCCCCTAGGGTGCTCTATCTGAGGTAAATTATTTACATTGGTTACATCAGACTCCTCAGATAGGTCAATTTCTTTAGGGTTAGGTTCCCTAAGGGTGGGTTTGAGTTCCATATCATGATCAGAAGGGAGGGTAGGATTAACAACTTGACTTTGACCCACTTCATCAAATGTCACGAAAATACTATCATCTGGGTCGAGGTCTTCCAATGGCACCATCATTCCCTTCTTTTGACTCCAATATAATTCAGGTGGATACTCAACCTTATCATCATCTTCCTCGGGTTGCCACCTTTCTTCATCCAATGCATAGCTACTTTCATGTGTATTTTCCTCCCACCTAAAGTGTAGATCTCTCAAGGAAGTGTCATCTAATGGGGAGGTTTCAAAATCGATCCTCGAAAAGTAGCTATTTTCCCCAGAATTTCCCTTCAACTTAAAGTGTAGCTTTCCCACAGGAGATGCATCTATTGTAGAGGGGTATACGTCATCGTCAATGGGGCAGATTTGGTGGCTAATTTCATCTCTTTCTTGTTGGCCTGCTCTCAAAGATTCTCCTAACAATTCACTCATTTCATTTTGCATTTTCTGTATTTCCATCTTCAAAGAGGAGAGGTCATTTTTATCATAAGAGAAGTCAGGCTCAGGCTTATAGTACCCAGGAGTGTTTGTCCAACCATTATAAGTTTTCAGGGAGGGTGGGTTGGGTATTTCTTTGGTATGTGGGATATTGGGCAAAGCAAATCCCGCTCCTGAGTTCTGCTCACTAATTTGGGGCTTAACTAGGCCAATACTCCTATAATAGGAGTAAAACGGATCCCAATGATTGTCATTATGTCCATAAAGGAATGGACCATCTTGGCGTCTGGGATCGAAGGATGCAAAGTGGGGGTGAGGGTGTGGGCAAGATGTGAAAGGATGAAAATCAATGTGGTCCATTCTAACTCACACTTCAATCAGAATTCCCCAAGCAAGACACAATTCAAAAAGGACCCTTTAGGTCTTTCCCAATTTAGGCTTTTGAATTTAATTCAAATTGTAGGTGACAAAACAAGTTACCCAATCAATTACGCGCCTATTGTCAACCTACGGCTCGCCTAAAAAAAACCTAGTTGGAACTTAGGTAATCTTCCCTAAATCTCAAATGGTCAAGTAAATCCAAAGACGGAAGATCGAGGGATGCAAGTAGGCCTAAGCCTTCCTTTGAAGCTGTGCTTTCGCGGTGCTCCTCAACTACCCCCAAAAATCTGTGACAGGGTATCCCCCTCTTTGGATTTACAAAACCTTTGATCTCAAGTTCCGAACACTTCAGAATCCAACGAAAGGAGGGCTCTTGTCCTAGTATTTCCAAACCTAAGGAGTGTCTAGAAGCGTGCTGTGGTGCAAGTGAAATAAGTGTGCATACACCGTCAAAGATTTTGAACTTTGAATCACACGCCAATTTTGAAAATCAAATCCTTGGTTTTTAAAATGTCCTTCCTTTAATTAGTCCTTTTTCTCAAAAAAATGTGACCACTTGTTAGATTTATTCAGTACAGATTAGGTGGTCTTTGCATTAAATCCCAAATGCAATGCGTGATCAAAAATAGGATGCAAAGTAAGAGAATGCGTACCTTGCCTCCAGCGATCTTCGATGCAAAAATGCACGCAATGCAGAAAAGCAAATCTAGAGGCTGCTCATACAGACCTAAATGGTTCGTCCTAGGGCAGGCAGCTTCTAGCAGGCAGCTCGTTTTTTTTCTTTTTCTATTTTTTTTTAGAACTACTTATGCACAAGCAAATAAAAGAAATAATAAAAAAAAATAAACCTAAATCTAAAGAAAAGGGAACAGGCTCCCAAAAATTACCCAACACGGGTCCAAAACAAAATCAGGGAACAAACCCCTCAAAATTTACCCCAGAACAAGGGTTTCAAACTAACTGTAATGAAAAATTAAGTCTTCAGTCTTAATTCTATTCTAATTAAATTAGCGATTAAATACAGTGGTGTCCGTCGCGTCCTCGTCCTTCTCCTCCTTTCAAAATTGCTTGTCCACTTCTCGTCTGGCGACGTCAAGGGTCGCCTCTCACAGTGGCTGATTCTTGCACAAAATTTCTCGCACAGAAAAGAAAATAATAGATGGTCAAATCTCTGTGCAATTGACAAATAATCAAAATAAAATTAGGCGAAATTATTGCGTCTGTTGCCTCCCCGGCAACGGCGCCATTTGACCGGGTCGATCCTTCGCTTTTAAGTCGTTTGTAGTTTAATGTGGTGGAAAAATCGACTAATCAATTTTTAATAAGAAATAACCACTCGCAGAGGAGCGGGTCGTATCCACAGGGAGGCAATAATGTATTAAAATTCGCGCTACTTAAAAATGTTTGTTCGTAGTCAATTTGGACAAGAACCAAGCCAAGATTGCCTTTAGATTAAGGTTTAAGCAAGAAATAATGCTGAAATGGCAATTATGATAAACTACAGGATATTTTCCGCAATGCAGACTGAATAGAATATGAATAAAATCTGGCAATGGCAGAAAATGTAAATTTTAATCAATGCTTTACTGTAGCAAAACAGGGGAATTTTTCCCCGTTGTCTTGCGCGACGAGGAGCCGATGGCTGGGCGCGGGAAGCTCGGCGGAGGTCCCTTGGATCAAGGGCTTCGAATCGGTGGTGACGGCGAGTCGCGCGGCGGCCGGAGGTGGCCGGACGAGCTCCGGCGGAGGTGCTGCAGGCGGTTGTACGTGGGCGCGCGGAGGGTCTGCGAAAGGCGATGGCGCGCGGAGACGTGGCTGCGGTGGTCTGCAGGCGGGCGCTGGCGTGTGCGGTGGAAGCTGCAGAGGTCGGTTGCTGGCGGTTTGCAGATGGCTGTGCGTGGGTGCGCGGAGGGTCTGCTGAGGGCGCTGCGCAGTGGTCTGCAGGCGGTTGGAGGCGTGGCTGCGGTGGTCTGCAGGCGGGCGCTGGCGTGTGCGGTGGAAGCTGCAGAGGTCGGTTGCTGGCGGTTTGCAGATGGCTGTGCGTGGGCGCACGGAGGGTCTGCTGAGGGCGCTGGCGCGCGGAGGCGTGGCTGCGGTGGAAGCTGCAGAGGTCGGTTGCTGGCGGTTCTGCAGACACAGTGGTGAACGGCGTGGACTGCAGGCGGTTGTGCGTGTTTGAGCTGAAGGTTGACGGACGTGGGTGCGCTGAAGGTTCTGCAGGTGCGGGAAGGGGTCTGCAGGCGACTTCAGGCGTGTGCGGTGAAGTGAGCGGGTAACTTCAGACGTCTGGGAAATTTCCCAGACGTCTTAAGTTACTGAGAGGGTGGCTGATCAGTAGGTTGGTGACGGTGGTCGGCGATGACGGCGAGGGAGTTGCACGCTAAGGTGCTCACGGTAATGCGGGCGAGCTCCGGATGGCGGTGTGGCCTGTCACACCACACGCCCACGGTGGTGGAGACTCGCCGCCACGGTAGAGGCCGGTAGTGTGGATGGAAGAGAGAGGATCTCTCTGCACAGTGGTGAGTCGGTGGCGGAGGCCTGGTGCAGCCGGCAGCTTCCGTGCTCTTTTTATAGTGTCTTGAACAATTTTGAAATTAGCCGCCGACCAGATCCACCACATCCGCTCCCCCTTGAATGGCTTCATCACTGCAGCAGCCGGGCGTTGGAGCGGCAGCCAGCCGTTCTGAAAGAAGACGAATAAAGAAAATATTATTAAAATATTAGGGTTATTTATGTATAGACCCTCAACTTCTATGTTAATAAAAATAATATACCTAATTGGTTATCTAATTAGATGAATGCTATTCTAAGCTAATTCTAAATGCACTTAAGATATGAATGCAATGTATGGATTATGTAATTAGATTAAAACTATGAATTAATCTATTTACATCCTAATTTATACTAAATAAATGTTAGAATTAACCTAATGTGTTGGCACTTAAATACTTAAATAGCCCACAACTATGGGCTAATCTCCTACGAGACATGAGAACCGGACCGACTCGACTAATCCCAAGACCTAATCGTCCAACGAGGAAGTAACCAAAAGAGCAGTAAAATAAATCACATTCAGCATGAATATAACTAGCAGTAACAAAATACAGCAGTAAGAAAAGGAACCACTACAGTATATACCACCACAACAGTAGAACAACATTTATAACATAACATGAACTACAAGTAAAGAAAAGTACAGAGAGTAACAAGAACTACTCACTACAGTGGAACAAAAAGGGCACAAAAGAACAGTGGTAACTCTACTGGACCCTACTCGGCCCAGCGTCCTCTGCAGCCGCTGACCCTGGCTGCTCAACACCTGGTCCTGAAAAGTAACGAGTGTAACATATCAGCGAAACGCTGAGTAGAGTGGCAACTAAAACTAAGAAACAGTAGAGTGTACAGTAGCTGTTTTATTTTCTTTCTTCCTTTATTTACGTCTTTCTATTGTTTCACAGTTTATCTATTTCTCAGATCCTTCACTTGATCTCGAATGTTCCTCGTGGGAACGATCTTGATTGCAGTCTTTTTCGAAAAGTAGAAGTAACACGTGGTGCTCTCCTGGTCGGGAGAGTCCCCCGTGGTGATCCTACTCTCAGTCAACCACCCCAAGGTCGCCGACAGACGTAACGGTGACTACGGCACGCGCGATAAACACACGGGTAGCTACCCCGCATTGGCACACGGTCAGTCGCTTCCATTAACGGGTGCGCCCAAAGCACAGCACGGAACCAGTATAGGGCAGAGCCCTCTCAGTAACAAGGGTCTAGCCCCTCCACAGTAACCAAACAGGGGTCTTGCCCCTCCACAGTCCGCGCACCCTCGCATGACTACCTTGGTTTGCCCAGTGGGCCTAACAAGTCGGTGTAGGTGAGCTAGCAGAACCCCGGGGCCCATGGGGTAGCTAGTACTTGCTCTACACTAGTAGCTCTCCTCGGTACTGTGTACACGAGGGCTAAAAAGTCAGTACAAAGTGGCCAGACCTAACCCTGGGTCCCTGGGGCAGCTGGCTCCGCTTTGCACTAAGCAGGTAATAGGTGCTTCCCCTAGTACTACGTACCCAAGAGGCAACACACTTCCATGTTTTTCTTCCTCAATTCCATTTCATTCTCTTTCCAGGAGTTCTACTCCTAATTCCTCGCAGGGTTCCAGCTCTTTTAACTCAGCACATTCAGGTTTCACCCTTCAGTTTCACGTTCATACAACCCATATTCTCAATCATGTTCATTTATTCATAACAGGCAGCTGCTAAATCAATTTACAGGCAGCTATTATTTCCTTTCCATAGTTTCCAAGACTGCAGTATCTATATTCATTTCACTAGTTTTCCAGTCCTAGGATTCATGCCGTACCCTAGGATCTATCATTCAATCTAGTTTTCCAGCCCTAGGATTCATGCAATACCCTAGGATCTATCATTCAATCTGGTTTCTCATTCCTAGGATTCATGCAACACCCTAGGTTCTACTAATTGTTCCATAATTGTAACAGATTATGTTAATAATTTTTAAAGCCACTCTACCAGCTACAACGGGAGTACTGGGGGCGTGGTCGGAAATCTCGCGCGCCTCCGCAACCCCCGAGACTGCAATGGAACGGGGTCCTAACACAAGGAGTTTCTCAGAATAGTATATAATTACTGTAAATGGGTAGAGGATTTTATTCCAAAAAGAATGCAACTCGAAACGTGGAAAATGGACTCCGAACGGGCCCTAAACGGGTCAAAAATGACGAAACAGTCCAAAATCAGACGTCTAGAACCTCTTCCCAACGTCTTAAAATGTGGGTCAAATGGTACCTTCGTTCTGTGTAGTCCCTCAAATGTCCAGAAGCCTGCGGGGGCATCTGGCTTAGTTCCCAGACGTCCAATAGTCCCCTCGGACGTCTGGAAGTCCTCTCCGTCGTCTGGTACTGCGGCCAGACGTCCGATTCGCGTTGGATGGCGAGTCTCAGAACCTGCACGTATCCACTCCTCGCTCTCAGTACGACGGGTCACAGAAAATGAAGAAGGACGAAATAACTTACTTTCCAGACGTCTGGATAGTCCTCCAGACATCTTCACCGTCGTCTGGTTGGAAGCCCAGACGTCTGATTCTGGAAAAACTTCGAGAATCAGAGCTCGACTCGCTCTCCGCCCACGACGCACGGCCGTGCCGTGCCTCGTCCGCCTGCTGCTCGAGCTACAGCAGCCCTCCCGCATCACTCCACGCCCGCTGCTCCCCCGCCGACCGGCTCTAGCTTCCCCGGCAAGCTCGAGCCCTCATGGTCGAGCGTCTCCTCCCTCGCGCAGCACCTCCTCCCGCAACTCGCCACGGCTGCCGCTGCCGTCGCTCGCTCGCTCTCGCACTGGCTGGAAGAAGGAGAAGAAGGGAGCGGAGGAGATGAGAGGGAGGGAGAGGGCGAGGGCCTTATAAGGCCGCACGAGGAGAGAGAGAGAGAGATAAAGAGAGAGCGCAGCATTGCGCCTGCAGGAGGAGAGAGGGAAAAAGAGGGCGTTCGTAGGTCTGCGCGCACAGGAGCGCAGACGCAATCCTGTGTGTCGTAGAAATTAAATCCCAGACATCTGGAAGGGGTTCCAAATGTCTGGTAAGACGTCTGGGCCACCTCCCAGACGTCTTAAAAAGACGTCTTGAAACCGCGTTCGTAACATTAAGTCAAAGTTGCATTTCTTGATTGCCCAGAATGATCGATGTTCAATCTCTATGAGTAAATTGCATGCCTTTCCATAACCCAGATGAAATGGTGACATGTCGGTAGGCATTTTATACGCCGTATGGTAGGCCCAAAGTGCATCATCAATCTTTTGAGTCCAATCTTTTCTATCAGGCATAACCATCTTTTGCAAGATGTTCTTGATCTTTTGATTGGAGATCTCAGCCTGTCCATTCGTTTGGGGGTGGTAGACTGATGAAATTCTATTATTCATCCCACATTTTGCAAGTAAATTATGTAACTGAGCATTAGTGAGGTGAGTATGACCATCATTGATGATGGCCCTCTGAATCCCAAATGGACTAAAGATATTCTTCTTGACAAAATCGATAACCACCTTATGGTCATTGGCACCTTATGGTCATTAGTTTGGGTGGGAATAGCCTCAATCCACTTGGACATGTAGTCAACAGCTACGAGATTGTACTGGTGTCCAAAAGAAGGGAGGAAGGGTCCCATGAAATCGATGCCCCAAACGTCGAAGATTTCGATAGGAAGAATCGGGTTTAGAGGCATCATGTCTCTCTTGGCTTTGCTCCCGAGTGCCAGCATTAGGAACATGACCTCGAGAATTCATGGGTATCCTTGAATAAAGACAGCTAATAAAATCCGAATTGCAAACCTTTTGCAGCCGTATTCTTCCCAGAGAAATGTCCACCACACGTAGATGCATGATAGAACTCAAGTATACTTTGGAACTAATTCTTCAGAACACATCGGCGAATAATTTGATCAGAGCCGATGCAATACAGTTCAGGGTCATCCCAAAAGTAATATTTGTCTTTAGATATAAGTCTATCCCGTTGTTGCTTGGTATAATCCTAGGGGATTTGACCAATGACCAAATAATTAACCAAGTCCGTAAACCAAGGGATTTGGACACCTGAAACTGTAAGAATAGTCACCTCCGGAAAAGCTTTAGTAATTGAAATATCCAGATGAGAAGAATCACTTAGGAGTCTTGAAAGATGATCTGCCACCACATTTTGTGCCCTGGATTTGTCATTAATTTCAAGATCGAATTCTTGAATTAATAGAATCCATCAAATGAGTTGGGATTTGGCATCCTTTTTAGTCGAGAGATGTTTCAAGGCCAAGTGGTCGGTATAAATAATGACATGAGATCCTAAGAGAAAAGTCCTAAATTTTTCCAATGCAAATACCATAGCTAGCAATTCCTTTTCAATAACAATGTAGTTTCTCTGGGCCTCATCTAGAGTTTTGCTTGCGTAGTAGAATGACAGAGGGCTTCTTGTCAATTTCCTGACCTAAAACAGCCTTGACCGCATAATCAAAAGCGTCGATCATGATCTCAAATGGGGCTGTCCAGACCGATGGTTGTAGCAACGGAGTACAAGTGACTTTCGTTTTAAGAAAACCAAAGGCCTTGTGGCATGATTCGTAAAAATCGAACAGCGTATCTTTGGCCAGAAGGTTGCTCAAAGGTCGAGCAACCTTAGAAAAGTCCTTGATGAACCTCCTACAAAATCCCACATGACCAAGAAATGATTGGATTTGTTTAACAAATATGGGAGGAGGAAGTTTGGAGATAGCATCGACCTTAGCTTTATCAACTTCAATTCCTCGCTCAGAGACTACTTGACCCAAGACGATGCCTTCTTGTGTCATGAAGTGACTCTTTTCCCAACTAAGGACAAATTGTGTTTTGATGCATCTCTTAAGGATCAATTCTAGGTTATCTAGGCAAGAATCGAACGAATCTCCAAAAATGGAGAAATCATCCATGAAAACTTTCATAAACTCTCCCACCATATCTAAGAAAATGGCTAGCATACACCTTTGAAAAGTCGCAGGTGCATTGCAAAGCCCAAATGGCATTCTACGGAATGCAAAGGTTCCATAGGGATAGGTGGAAGTCATCTTTTCCTGATCCTCAAGATGGATAGGAACTTGGTTGTATCCTGAGTAACTATCCAGGAAGCAGAAATAGTTTTGCCCGGCTAACCTTTCAAGGATTTGGTCGATGAAAGGAAGAGGGAAATGATCCTTTTTTGTGGTTGTGTTCAACTTCCTATAATCGATATAGACTCTCCAGGAGGAAGCTGAACAAGTTGTGATAGATTCTCCTTTCTCATTAGTCACAATCGTAATCTTGGCTTTCTTGGGAATAATTTGCACGGGACTAACCCGGGACTATCCGAGATTGGATAAATGATTCCTACATCGAGCCACGTAATGATTTCCTTCTTGATCACTTCTCGCATATTAGGGATCAATTTCCTCTACATCTGGTGAGAAGGGAAGTCCATCTTCCATAAAAATATGATGATTGCAATAAGATGGCTCAATCCCCCTAAGGTCATGGATGGCCCGACCAATTGCCTCCTTATGTGCTTTTAGGACCTTGATCGATCTCATCTCTTGCTCCTTAGTCAATTTTGCACTTATAATCACAAGGAGCATTTTCTTAGGTCCTAAAAATTCATATTTCAGACTCTCAGGCAATGGTTTCAGTTCAAGCTGGGGCGGGTTTAGGATGAAGGGTAAGGAGGATGCTAATGAAGATTCATCAGGATGGTCTAATGGAAGAGGCTGGAAATGAACAAAATCAGCAACCTCGTTAGGGTGTGGCGGGTCTACCATGGAGGTTGTGGCTGGTTTCATTGGTGCAAGAGGAATTCTCATGGATGGTAAAAGCCATGCAAGTCTTAACATTCAAATCATCATCCTCAAGATCCTTAATATATCCATAATCCTCAAATTTGTTAATCTCCTTGAAAATATCAAGTTTCATTTTTCTATCCCCAAAGGCAATTTCTATACTACTGCTTTCACAGTTAATATTGTCTTTAGTGGTAGCCAGGAACAAACGCCCTAGAATGATGGGCGTGTTCATTAAAAATTCAGGTATATCCATCTCAAGGACGAAGAAATCTATAGGAAAGTAGAAGTCCTCAGTAACGATCTACTAACTGTAGCATTACTGAGGTCGGCCTAAGTTCACCTAATCCAAACTTTTCGTAAAGAGAAGTCAAAATTAGGTTAATAGATGCACCTAGATCCAAAAGTGCCCTATCAAAAGTGTAATCCTCGATAACACATGAATTCAATGGGGCACTTGGACCTCTCTTTTTCTGAGGAAGGTTGATAAACACACATGAATTCATAATAAAATGCTTACTTATGATAGTTCCTAGGCCTAGCATTGCATATCATAGTATAAATATTGCATAACATTCATTGCATTGCATTTAGGATAGTTGTACATTGTGTACATTAATGCCAACATATTATATGGCCAAGAGGCAGTGCAACATCTTTACAGGCTTCAAATGAAGAATTCAACCATATGGATGGATCTAGAGTGACGATCGCAGTGTGTCAGTGCAAAAATCACCCTGATCAAAGCTCCATGGAATCCTCTATAAGAAAAGGAAGATGGACGGCCCAAATGGTGCCATGTGGCACCATCCAGGCCACCCTACATGAGCCACAGCCTCCCTAGCTTCATGTTAGCAATGATCCTAGCCGTTGGATCTCAATCCAACAATTGAGAATCACCCAACATCACCTAGCCTCATCCAAAAGCACATCAAGGAAGATCTGATCATGATCGCTGGATCCTCATCCAACGGTCGAGCCACAACTACACGTATCCCTCCACATGACAATCGAGCACCCTTGTCATAGTGACAGCGCACTCGTTTCGCAAAGAGGGCATGCGAGATCAAGCAGTGATTCGCTGTGACCACTTTAGTGCATGAAGAAATTGTTCCAGTTGATCTTGATCGAGCGGTTGGGGTGGCACACACGCGATCGGACAACACCCAGCAACGTGAGGAGACATGCTAGATCGCGCATGTGCAATCAAGGGCACTCATTTAAGATGATCGGATGTGCTCTCGGTCATCGAATCTTCTCGAAGGCATGATGCACGCGTGTTTGAATCCACGAGGGCACAATCTACTGGTGGCTTCCAACCACATGATGGTGGATCCAACGGCTACCAGTTAACATGCAATTTGAATGCAATCAAGCACACATGATCTCCTCGCGATCTCAGCCATCCGCGCCTAATCCAACGACTGACAATCTCCTTACACTACGCCAGCTGTAGTCGCTCCTCACTCCAGCCAATGTGCATGAATGCTATAGCGACACCCCTGGTAGGTCTTTAGCGATGTTTTAAATGTAGCTGAGGACCTGTGCATGCAAAACACCTCCATTCGACCACTAGATAGACCCCATGACCCCTTCCCTTCCAAACCATCTCTACCTACTCTACTCCCACCTACCCCTAAGCTCTAGTATCCTACGAAGTCTCCCTTAGAGCTTATTCCCAAGCTCCAAAAGCCTCTTATTAGTGTAATGCTCCTATACCCCACCAAATAGTCATATTCCATCTCACCACCTTCATAGGAAGCCTCGAAGCCATCCTCCCACCTCCATTCCAGTAGAAGATCACCTCCGTCTCCTCATCCCCATTCCAGAGCCTTGGTGAAACATTCCTTTACCCAGCATCCTACATCTCACCTCAGTCGTGCAGCACCTCACCCTCTTTGTCCAAGCTACCACCAAGCATCGTCGCCTTATCAAACAGTCGATTTGGGAGATTTCTTCTAACCCCTATCTCTTTTATATTTTAGCATATTGTAATAGATGTTTGAATGACATTGTGATATATCATATTTGTTTCTTCACTTTGTGAAATTATTCTGCTTGCCTCTTTCTTGTAAAAACACCCAAAAAAATCACAAAACCTTAAAACACCAAAAAGAAACAACACGAAGCACGGATTTCAATGAAAGTAAACATCGCCTCCCTATGTTCGACTTGGGACTCCCTTGGAGTTTCTGTTAAAAATTATATTTGATAACGTATTTTGCGAACTACAACGATGGGTTCTCAAAACCCTAATTTTACTTCGCCAAAGCCCGCTCGTCATTTTGGCGCCGTTGCTGAGGAGGCAAGGGAATTTGCTTTCTTGTCTTCTATGTTTCTTTGCATTTACTTATTATTAACCCCGCTTGCCTCTGATTTACCATCTTGCAGGTACCCTAGCAAGGAGATCCAACTGCGGTAGATAGGAGTAAAGTGCGAGCAGAGTAATTTGTAAGTGCCCCTACATTCCCCCCCAGTAGTTTCACTTTCGCCACATCCATAACCAAGACCTAATCTACTTAGGTGTTTACATAAACCCTAGGATAGAATTTGTTTGTCTTGTTTGTCACCTCCACTCATCTCACCCTCTCATATTATAAAAGAAATAAAAATAAAAAGATATTTCTTGTGGGACAAATCAACTTACACACTACATACACCCACATTTAAGGCACATAACATAACTTGATTTTTATGTACTCAACTGGGATTCTGACCTATGGAATTGGTACACGCAAATCAGAACATAAAAGAGTAAAAATCAAACTAGGTTAATCATCTCTTCGTGCCTAATTGGTGGTGCATTTGGGTCACTTGTTTGAGCTATTTGGACCGCACCACTTAATAAAAAAATAATTCATTTTGTAGCTCATAGGATTCATTATTTAGGTCAAGCCTGGCACTCCATATTTATCTTTTATTTGTAAAGGAAAATAGTTGAACTCATGATTTCAAACTTGATTTGCCTCCTGGAAATTTGGTTGAATCTACCTAATATTTTTACCTTAAAAGCTACTAAGCAAGATTCGAACCCTAAAACTCACTTCATCATCAATAATCTTGCTTGAAAAGCTTTTGGTTGTGCACATACACACATTTTCAACAAATCATTAAGGGCACAACCCATTAAGGGCCCATCACATTCTGAAAGCACTAAATATCCCAACCCCAACGAAAATTGATTAGACATTGGTCGTATGGACTGATTCGCTCTTCGAGGCCCAGATGGAGATTGTTCACAATTAACCTACTTATACTAGTCAATATGATGTCTAGCTAGTGGAGTAGTGTCAAACGATCGCGGTTGGGGGTATCAAAGGAACCAAAGGTGCAAGCCAAAGGAAGAACCTTCTCCCCAGCCCCTCCTTGTAACTGGTTGGATTGACTGGTTACAAGTAGAGAAAATCGTGTATAATCTTAAGACGGATTCTAAGAGTCTGTAGACCTTTAGGCTATCCAACCTAATGACAAGCTTGCATTTTCTATGCTGCAGGGCTCCTTTTTCCCATCCTTCCATCTTCCTTCCAGTGTATGCTTAGAAGGAACCATAGACCATTCCCGGAGGTGGAGGTTGAGTTATAGCCAAGTAGATCCCATGGCTGATCAACAACCACCTCCACCGCCCCCGAACAAGCAGGAGCAGATTCAGAGGCAGTTGGACCAATTGCAGTGGATGCAACAATGGTTCCATCGAATGAATGGTTAGGATGCTCGACCCTTGAAGGATTTTTATGATCCTTCTAATTATAAGGATCATCCCAGCATTGTGATCCCTGCTGGTGATGTTGAGATCAAGCCCCAGGTTTTGAGTTTAATTAAACACTTTCACGGGCTTGGCTCAGAGGACCCATTCCAACATTTGGAGGACCTAATCACTCTAGTTCAAACAACCAAATAGCAGAATGTGGATGAAGAACAGATGCTCATGAGGCCTTTCCCCTATTCACTTAAGGATAAGGCCACACATTGGTATCATACCATTGAAAGACCAATTGCTACCTGGACAACTTTGAAATCGGCCTTCCAGAAGAAATTCTTCCCAATTGGGCGAACCAATGCATTACGATGGGCAATTACCATTTTTGCCCAGTGGCCATAGAAACCATTTCATGGGGCCTTGGAGCGATTCTAGGATCTATTGCAAAAGTGTCCACACCACAAGGTGCCTAAATGGCAACTTGTGAAGATTTTTTGTCATGGGTTGAATGATCAACTCCCTAATCGTGTGGATGCCTCTTGCGAAGGTAATTTCCTCAACAAAGATGTAGATAGCATGCATTATTTATTTAAGGAAATGAGCGAAAACTCTTTAAACCATGCCTCCATGGAAACCTTCAACCGATCCCAACAAACTAGACCAAATGCCAATGAGGTTCAAGATTCTCATACATTTGATATGGAATTGATCTGCAATAAATCAGATAAGGTGGTTCTGGTTACTAAACGAATGGAAGAGTGGATGTCCGGAAACTTTAATTTTTCTTGATCCACACAATCCCAGGGCTCAGGATTCCATTCTTCACAAGCTCCTACGGGACGGGAGTTTGTGAACCAGCTAGAGTCTACTCGACCTTTGGGCCAGCTCTTCTCGAAACCTTATGGGTTCAAAAATAGGGCCTTTGACCCCAGTTATTTTAATCCTTCTTCATCCTCATCTTATGAGGATGTTCATGCTATACAAGAGAATGTTAGGTCCAACCCTTACTTGAATTCTTGCAATCCTGGTTTGAAAAATCACCCTAACTTCTCTTGGAAAGATCAAGGGCAGCAGACCAAATATCGACCCAACAATTATGTACCCGAAAAACCAATGGGTCAGGGTCATGTATATACTCAGTTGCCCCCGAATCAGGTTAATTAGTTCATGTCGAATGCTCAACAACCCACCAGGCAGGCTGATTTAAATGTGAAGATGGTGGAAAAGCAAGGGTCAATGCTCCAGCTCATGCAACAAATGAAAACTTTGCTGGACACCTTGCAATATGGACTTAGTGCAAACAACCGACAACCTGGATCATTACCATCACAACCTATACCAAACCCAAGGAATGTACAGTACCAAGGTGCTAGGCCTTAAGGGTTTGGTAATGTTGGGGAGTCGCATGCTCAAGCTCATGCTATCTATCAAGCTACCCTAGCCCTTCCCGGAGCGAACCATGTTCCCACCATAATAAACTAGAAGCCTCCTGTTTTGCCGAACCCTCCCCAAGGCACTAACCAACAACATTTTGCCATAGCAAATACCATCACCTTAAGGAGTGCTAGTAGACATGAGAGACCCACCCAACCCCATGTCAACTCCATTAGGTCCCATAGTAAGAATTCTACAGTCCCAACTAAGAATGTGATCAACCAAACATCAGAGCTTGATTTGGGAGTATGTTTTTGCTGTTTGGGCAAGCAGAAAAAGTCAGAGGAGAAATTGGAGGAAAGGATGTCCTTACTTCAGGCTTTCAAATTGACAATCATTTTACTCCTCACTACTATTGGATCAATCCCTACCTACACCAAGATTTACTGAATTCATGTAAAGAAAAGCGTAGAGCAAAATCTGAAAACAATAGGTGAGTAGTCTTATATGATAACACAAGCACACTGATCTTAAACAAGCTACCCCCTAAGAAGTAAGACCTGGGAGCCCCACTGATTTCCTGCACAATAGGAAACATTACTTCTGACTGAGCCCTCCTCGACTTGGGTTTTTCCATTAATGTGATCCCCACCTCACTGCATATGGAATTGGATCTAGGCTACCTGAAACACACTGACATAACCTTGTAGTTAGCTGATAGATCCATTACAAAACCAAGGGGTCTTTTGGAGGATATTTTAGTCAAGGTTAATGATTTGCATTACCTTGTTGATTTCGTGGTCCTAGACATGGAAGCACCAAAATAGCTCAACCACACACCGATTATTTTGGGAAGACCTTTCTTGGCTACCGCCAAGGCAAGGATTGATTGTGAATCGAAAAATATAAAAATGGCCTATGGGAATAAAATAAATCGATTTAATATTTTCGAGGTCTCAAAGAAGGATAAAATTAAGTGTGGTTTGATGGAGGAGCTTGGTAGAATAGAGGAGGTAATGGCCATACATAACTTAGACAACCTTTTAAAGGCTAACTCAACCCAAACTCAGGAAGAAAATCACACGGTTGTAGGGATAATTGAGGACAATGAAGACATACAACAAACTGTAGCAACCCGAGTTGAGGAAGATATTCATTTAATTGGAAATTTGTTGGAAGATTCACATGATCAAGTTAAAACCCAACAATGTCCTCATCTTGAATTTATAGAGTTTGAGGTAACTTTTGGGTGGAAATCATGAAGATCGAGATGGTTGGATTAAACACCTTGATTGCGAGGATGAAATTGAATTTTTGGGAGAAACTCTTGAAATGTTAGGTATTCTGGAGTACCCACAAACTCCCAACACATCACAAAACCCTCATCATCCTTGTTAACCCAACCATTGCACAATTTCTATATCCACCCACACTTCTATACTGAATCAGCAAAACTCCAATTGGAGACCATTTGGGCTCTCCCTACACCACCACCTTGTCACTTACATTGATCATCTCTTTGGCAAGCCCAGTTTCACTCTGTGGGACCCATATCTAAGGGCCCAGAAACTGTGTTATTGTACCCTCAATGTTAGTTATTTTTAATTGAGGACATCGCCAAGCTGAAGGCACTAAACTCAGCACGTGTAAAGACTATTTGGAGCTGACCAGAATCTCACGGGAATTAGGTGCTATTCTTCCAATTCTACCATCCTTTATGCTTTTATTTTAACAATGAAGACATTGCATTACCTAAGCATGGGGGGTGGATATTGTGTGAAATGATTATTTTGTCAGCCCGTAACAGTAATTTCTTGTCTTGTTATTTATTTTAAAAAAAAAATAAAATAAACTAGAATCAAGAGAAGAGAACTTAGGCACTCAGAGTTGCGAATTTTAGAATTGATACTTTGGGACCTGAATACTTAGACTCTTCAGGTCTTCGAGCTTAATCAGCCCAGGTGTCCACTAGAATGTGCACTTAATCTCAAGTCCTCACCAAGTCAATTTTATTTTAATTTTGGTAAATAAACTAGGATGATAAGTACACGAACTATCAACCCACCCTCTGATTTGAGGGGATTTTAAGTCTAAGCATCTACACACTATTTGCACCGACTCACTTTTTGGCGACTTTTACGGAAATTGGGTAGCCAATGAACCATCTGGGGTAGTATGGCTGGCAAGTTGTCATTGGTAATAGCTCATTGGCGAGTTGTCCAGAGCCCAGCTACATGACCATACTCATTCTACTACTTTTAGGTAAATCTTAGACTAGGGAAGCCACCTACTTTGAAAAAGAAAAGAAATGATAATGAAAAATTTTAAGAAAAAGAAAAAATAGAAAAATAGAAAAAGGAGAAAATAAAAAAAATAAAACCACATTTCACCGCATGAGTATGGCTGGCATGTTGCTATGGGTAACAACCCATTGGCCAATTGTCCAGAGCCCAGCTAACAAAAATGCACAATAATTCCCAAAACACTTATGTTGACCCTGTAAAAAATAAAGTAGGGAGAAAGCTACCATTCGGAAAGATAAACCTTTAGGCGGAAATTATTAAGGTCACCTAGGGTCGTAGAAACCCAAAGTCCATTTTAACAGCCGCTTAGTGTGTCTTTAACTCTTTTCACAAGGTGCTTAGCACTTAGAGTCCTTTTCGAGGCTTAGGCTAATCGGGTAGATGTAAAAAGTTATCCCGAAACTCTCAAGCTCCAAAAGTCCAAAAAAATTAGAAAAGAAGAAAAAATAAAAAAAAGTATCTTCTCTCTTTTCAAAAAAGGCGAGGGCTTGGGCAATATGCATTTTGGCAGACACTCGGGCACTATTAAGTTTTTGTAACTAGGTTCTGAGTTGAAATTTTCTAAAGCAACCAACAAATCATGCCTAAGTGATCAAATCCTAATTATACTTTTATACATAGCATTTAGGTTAATTTTTTTTTTGAGAAAGAGCATTTAGGTTAATTTTGCTAGGGACTATCAAAAGGTAAGCATGGGCATATGGTAAACATGCATGAATTCATGATAAAATGCTTATTTATGATAGTTCTTAGGCCTAGCATTGCATATCATAGTATAAATATTATATAACATTCATTGCATTGCATTTAGGATAGTTGTATAATGTGTACATTTATTCCAACATTTTATATGGCCAGGAGGTGGTGCAACATCTTTATAGACTTTGGATGAAGAATCCGACCGCATCGTTGGATCCAGAGCAACGATCGCAGTTTGTCAGTGCAAAAATCACCTCGATCAGAGCTCCGTGGCATCTTCTACAAGAAGAAGAAGATGGATAGTCTAGATCATGCCATGTGGCACCACCTAGGCTGCCTGACACAAGCTACAGCCTCCCCAGCTTCAAGCTAGGAGTGATCTCAACTGTTGGATCTCAATCCAATGGCTGAGAATTGCCTAACATTACCCGGCCTCCTCTAAAAGCACCTCATGGATGATCTGATCATGACCATTGTATCCTCATCCAACGCTTGAGTGGTAGCTACACCTAACCCTCCACATGACAATTGGGCAACCTTGTCACAATGGGAGTGTACCCGTATTGCAAAGAGGGGATGCGAGATCGAGTAGTGATTCACTAAAACCACTTCAACACTAGAAGAAATTGGACCGCTCGATCTTGATCAAGTGGTTGGGGTGGCACATGTGCGATCAGACATCACCCAGCAATGCGAGGAGACACGCCAGATCACATGCACGCAATCAGGGGTGCTCATTTAAGACGACCGGATGCGCTCTCGGTCATTGGATCTTCTCAAAGGCATGATGCGCTTGAGTTTGAATTCGCGAGGGTGTGATCTGCAGGTGCCTTCCAGCCGCACAATGGCGGATCCAATAGCTGCCAATGAGCGCGCAATTTGTTTGCAAGCAAGCAAGTGCCATCTCCTTGCAATCTCAGCCACCTACGCCTAATCCAACAATTGACGATCTCCTTGCACTACGCTAGCTGCAGCCACGCCTCCTCATGCCAGCCAAGGCACATGAATGCTATAGCGACACCCCCAGCGGATCTTTAGCGACTTTTTAAATGTCACTGAAGACTTGTGCGAGCAAAACACCTCCATTCCACCACTATATAAACCCCATGACCCCTTCCCTTCCAAACCATCTCTACCTACTCTACTCCCACCTACTCCTAAGCTCTAGTAGCTACCAAGGCTCCGTTAGAGCCTATTCCTAAGCTTCAAAGGCCTCTTATTAGTGTAATGCTCCTATTGCCCACCAAATAGTTATCCTCTATCTCACCACCTTCATAGGAAGCATCGGAGCCATCCTCCCACCTCCATTCCGGTAGAAGATCACCTCCATCTCCTCATCCCTATTCCAGAGCCCTGGTGAAGCATTCCTCTACCCAGCATCCTCCTGCATATCACCTCTATCGTCCAGCACCTCACCTTTTTTGTTCAAGCTACCGCCAAGCACCATTGTCTCCCCAAACAGCCAATTTGGGAGATTTCTTCTCACCCCTATCTCTTTTATATTTTAGCATATTGTAATAGACTTTTGAATGACATTGTGATATATCATATATGTTCCTACACTTTGTGAAATTATTTTGCATGCCTATTTAGTGCAGAAACACCAAAAAAAATCACAAAACCTTAAAACACCAAAAAGAAACAACAAGAAGCGTAGAATTCAACGAAAGTAAACGTCTCCTCCTATGTTCAACTTGGGACTCCCTAGGAGTTTGGTTAAAAATTGTATTTGATAACGTGTTTTGCAAACTATGATGATGAGTTCTCGAAACCCTAATTTTACTTTGCCAAAACCCGTTCACCAAAGGTGATGCAGGATAACAGAACTTGCCTGCTCAGAGAGTGTCTCCTTCGTCATGGCAGATTCCCTTGGCTTATGCTTTTGAGTGCATAAATCCTTTAAGAATTTAGCATAAGACAGAATGTGTTTAATAGCATCGAGGAGTAGGATATTGATTTCAACATTCTTGAAGATGTTCAAGAGCTCCTTGTCACTATCAGCAAACTTCTTCTTCCTAGGTTTAATCAAGGCTTCAGGGAATAGAACATGAGTTAGATCTTTGGAATCAGGTTCCTTAGCCTTGATTTCTTCTTCAGTGTTCTCCTTTCCTTCCTTAGGCTTACCAAGGTGTGGTTGACTAGAAGAGGGTAATTTTGGGTCCTATGTTTGCCATCCACTCTTCAAGGCAACAGAATTTGTAGAGGCATATAAGTTTAGGTCTTGGGGAGGGTTAGGAAAGATCGAAAGGGCTTGATTCACCAAATAACTTGGGTTAGATGAAGAAGCAGAAGGACACTGCCCAACCACCTGTGCATGTGCATGTGGGTCCCTTTGATTCTCATACCCCTGGGCTCGATTGCCCTAATTCTATATGTTGCGAGGGTTGGGTACGGGTTAAGATGGCAAAGATCCAGGCTAACGAGAATTAGCAATGAGCCTGGATTGCAAGTTGTCTAGTGAGGATTTCATTTGTTGCATGAGCTGGAGCATGGATCCTTGCATCTCTACCATCTGTCGGTTCAAATCAGCCTACCCTACAGGTTGATGGGCATTCTAGGTTGGTTGATTGACCTGATTAGGGGATAGCTAGGTGTATACAAGACCCTAACCCATTGGTCTTTGCGCTGCATAGCTGCTGGGTCGAATTTGGGTCAACTGCCACAGGCTTTTCCAGGAGAAGTTAAGGTGGTTCCTCCAACCTTGATTATAAGAGTTAGAATATGGGTTGGACCTATCATTCTCCTGTACAGCATACACATCCTCATAGGATGAGGATGGTAGGAAAGAAGGAGAGGGATTAGAGAAATTGGGATCAAAGGCATCATTTTGGAACCAGTGGGATTCTGGGTAATGGTAGCTCATTAGTTGAGCCTCTTCCAGTTGATTTATGAACTCACGTCCAGTAGGAGCTCGTGAAGAATGGAATCCCGAGTTCTAGGATTGAGTGGATCGAAAAGTATTTGCAGAGTTTCTAGCCTTCCACTCTTCCATTCTTTTGGTAACCAAGTCCACCTTATCTAGTTTATTACGAATCAGCTCCATATTGATTGAATGAGAGTCATGGACCTCATTAAAATTCGATCTGGGTTGTTTGGACCGGTTAAAAATATCCATGGAGGCATGATTGATGGAATTTTCACTCATTTCCTCAAATAATTCATGCGCACTATCCGCATCCGTGTTTAGGAAATTAACTCTGCAAGAAGCATCCACATGGTTACGGAGTTGCTCAGTCAACCCGTGATAAAAGATCTGCATGAGTTGCCATTTCGACACCACATGGTGTGGACACTTCTGCAAAAGATCCAAGAATTATTGCTAGGCACCATGAAGAGGTTCCCCCAGTCGCTGGATGAAAGTAGTAATCGCCCATTGCAAGGCATTGCTACACCTGACTAGAAAGAATTTCATTAGGAAAGTCGATTTAAGATCATTCCAAGTTGCGATCGGCCTTCCAATAGTCTGGTACCAATGTGCGGCCATATCCAAAAGAGAGTGGGGAAAAGCCTCATGATCATCTGCCCCTCATCCACATTTCGAGCTTTAGTTGTCTGGACCAAAGTGGTCAAGTCCTCCAAATGTTGAAATGGGTCTTCCGAGCCAAGCCAGTGGAAATGTTTGATTAGCCTTAACACTTGGGGCTTGATTTCTACATCACCAGCTAGAATCTAGGCACCGAGACGTTCCCCGTAATTTGAAAGATCATAAAAATCCTTCAATGGCCGTGCACCCTGACCATGCATTCGCTAGAACCATTCTTGAATTTGCTACATTTGGTCCAGCTGCCTTTGCAGCATCTCTTGCGAATTCTGAGGCAAAGGATGTGGTTGATCAGCCATGGGATCAATTGGATTAAAATTTAACCTACACCTCCTTGAATGTTCTAATGGTCCTTCCAAGCATAAACTAGAAAGGGGTCAGAAGGACTGTGGATAAGAACCCTGCAGCACAACTGTACAAGCTTGTCCTTAAGTTGGGTAGCCTAAGGACCTATGCTCCAAAATAAACTCAAAACACAACACGAATTTTTTTATTATCCTTAATCCAGAAGCTCGCTAAGTTGGGATGGCGAGACATGGGGAGCATGTCCCAAAGGCCGCTAATTATGCCAAACCCCTACCTGCTTAAGTCGTTTGACAATCAGGCCACCGAACTTAGCACCTTCTGGAGAAAGCAGACATCACAAATTTGTACCATAGCATGAGAAATATCCTGAAATGGACTGATGAGTCCTAGGTGCAACGTCTACTTGATTTTAGATTAGGCTTGGAATAGTAGTGCTTTTGGAATGTGGTGGGCTCTTAAAATGGGTTGTGCCCTTAATGATTGATTGAATAAGTGTGAGTGCATGCTCAACCAGGGTTTTCAAGCAAGATTATTTTGATGAGTGGCTTTTAGAGTTCAAATCTTGCTTAAGTAGCTTTTAGAGTTTGAATTAGGGTGATTTCAATAAAATTTAGGAGGCACACCAAGATTTGCAAACACAAGTGAAGAAAGTTTCCTTTGAAATCAAGATAAAGTGGAGTGCCTGGTATTGACCTTAATTATTAATCCTAATCAGCAAGCTACTTGATGAGTTATTTTTATATGAAGTGGTGCATCCCAAACAATTCAAATAATTAGCCTTAATGCACCGATGGGTTAGGCACACAAGTGATTACCTAATCTGATTTCTACTCAATTATGTGTTTGGTTATGTGTACCAATTCCAAAGATCGGGATTCCGGTCGGGTATGAAGAATCAAAAAAGGTTGTGTACCTCTGTGGTTTTTTTTATATTTTTTTTTAAATGGGGGTGAGGTGAGTAGAGGTGGAAATCAAAGCAACCAAACTAATCCTAAGATTTATGAGAACACCTAGGTTAATTAGGGTTTGAATTAGGGTGATCGAATAAAATCGATGGAGGGGGAAAGAATTGGGGAGCACTTACAGTTGTCTTCAATTGCACTTTACTGTTTTCTACCACTTGAAGATTCCTGATCGGGGTACCTACAAGACAATAAAGATGAAATAGAAGAGAGTTAGAAATCAATTAAGTACACGGAATGAGGAAAAGAAATCGAGATCCATTGCCTCCCCGGCGACGACGCCAAAATGATGTATGAGATTTCGTTGCGAAAAGATTTGAGTTTAGAAATTCCATCGTTATAGTGTGATTCGCAAGAAAATCTATCAATCAAATTATTTTTAACTGAAACTCAAAACAAGTCCCGAGTTGAACACAGGAAAGCTACATCGATTTGAAATCCGTAGTTATATTTTTTGTAATTTATGTTTATAAATGAGACATTCACAACGATTGTTATTCTATTTGCAATATAAACACTACAACTAGAGAAAGTGAGAGAGAGAGATAGATAACTTTTATACTCAAAATAATGTCATTACAACCACAACTAGAAAGTAGAAAATCTAATCTAGAAAGCGATAAGAGAACGGGGAGAGAAGTTATCCTCCTTGACGACTGCTTCGAGGACAAGCCAGATGAATGTCACCCGAAAGAAGGAGAGCGAAGACGGATGACGAAGGATGAATCAGGAAGAGCTAGGGGTGAGGTAGGGCATCAACATCACAGGATCCACCTCCACAATGGGGGTGAGAAGACGGCTAGCGAGAGCTCCACAAAGGGGATGAGAGGTGGAAAAATTTGTATTTTTACTCTAGCAGAGCTTCCCGTAGCTTACGAGCACTAGAGTGAGCTTTAGAACTTGAGTTCTTAGCTCTTAGAGAGGGAGAGAGATGACAGATGGGATGAAGAAAATGTGGAGGGTGTAGGGGTTTTTATAGGTGAGGAATAGGGGCAAAAAGGTCCTTTTACAAGCTTTAACATTAATATCAGGACCTTTAGTGACGTTTATGAGTGTCACTGTAGGCGGACAACGTTGTAGCTACACGCTACATCTCCACCATGTGATGGGGATTCAAGTACCCATAGCATGCCACGTCACCGACCGCTACTCTTCAACCATTGAGGTATGCTCCCACGATCTCGAGATCTTAGCGATCCAATCAAGAGATCGGACCGCTTAAAAGACTCAAGCGCCACTTCCTCTTCAGATGTTAAGTGCACCTGCAAGCGATGCCACATCTGATTGCACGTCATCGTGCACGTGCATGGTGAATGTTTCTCCGCAAGGCACGACGGCGGTTGATCGACCATCCGCTCTTCATCCAACGGTTGAATTTAGCCACGCACACTCCTTCAGCTAATTTGAGGCAAGGCGGGGTTCGAAACCGCGCCTCCCTTTTAACGGATGCGCATTCGACCACTGCTCTAAGCCTCCAATATGTCACGTGGAGGTTTTTGTCCTCTGCCGTTCATGGCCATTGGATCTTCATCCAACGGCTGAGATCCTTCGTTGTTTAAGCCTTTAGAAGTCGAGCAAAGGGGTACAGGCAGGTTTGGATGGTTGGGATGGTGGCACGTGGCACCAACCAAGCTATCTATTTTCATATGCTCGTAGGTGGTGCCCTGGATGTTGGGCTAGATCGATTTTCACTCCGTTGTGCTGCGATTGTTGATCCCAACCCATCTGTGTGGTTGGAGTTTTCATCTTTGGTATGGATTTACACCACCTAGCCCCTTGACCTCTGATCATTCTTGGACTGTATCTGATGCTACGAAGGTTCGATCGGGGCATTCTTGGAATCATTGAACTCCGATCGTCGGCTTGATCAGATTCATACAGTTGGATCTTCAATTTGTGGCCCTAATAAATGTTGCCCTGTCCCTAGCCACAAAAAGAGATGAATTACTTTACAATTTATACAAATGAACCTAAATGCATGACGATGCATGTTATGAACTATTATAATGCATGATGCTTCTATAATACTAAGAACATGTACAAATAGACATTTTAGGCTACTTAGATGAATACACATCAGCTGCCACAAAAGCCAATACCAATTATCATTTTGGAAAAATGTATATAACTTGTGGTAACCATACTACCTCTTTAGATATTTTCAAAGCTTCCAAGAGGTCCCTTGATCATGACTTCTGAGGACTCTGATGATGAAATGGAAGCGGTACTTGAGGAATCTATGATGATCAACTCTTGCTCTGCTTTGACAACCATTGAACCCGATTTCTCTTATTCATATTATAATTATGATAATGGGGTCCAAGTCATTTCAGATCAACTAGGGTTTGACTTTTCCTCTCCTAATCTTCTTGATTTCTCACCAAAAACATCCACACTAACTTCACCCACCCTTCATCACACTAACTTCTCTACCACTACATTTCCATTAGACCTACCACCTGACCCACTAGAGTTTGGCTTTCATCATGAACTCAAACCATGGCTAGACTCAGGTCATCCTTATACTTTTCCATCCAATTTTGATCCCCATATTTTTACCACTCATCTTTTCTGGGATCCTACGGAAGCACCTTTCTTGAAGGCATTCACGTGTCCAATTTTCTACATGATTGTCCACTTTCCATGCATCACTTCACGCCTAGCTGAATGGCATAAAAAATAGCACTAGATGGATTGTAACCCATCATTTTTACTGCTTTCTTTTTATCTTTATTTTCCCAGGCTTTTCCCATCCTGAATCCTACTACTTTCAACTAGGGTAATCTCTTTTCCACCCTAATGCATGTGGACATTGCATATCATAAGCATGGGGGGTGTTTTTAAATTTTGACGATCAATTCAAGATTTTCAAAACCTAAAAATATGCAATTTTTCTTTCACATGCATCTCATTATAGAAAAATCATAAAACTCTTTGAGGAAAATTTTGAAAATCGGGACTAATATTGAAAGATTCATTTTAAGGTACAATGGGTTTAACCATTAACAAACTAGGGACTAGAATGCAGATCAAATTTTTAGTATTTCCAGGTCTATTCCTAAACTAGATCTTGTATCTTTCTCTAAATTCCACCTGAACTAGTGATGACTCAGGTGACTAGATTTCTTTTTGTGACCTGGAAATTACTTGGCTTAGTTTCTGACACAAAAACTTGTATCTCTTGCAAAATTCTTTTGTCAAATTTCATGCATAGCCAACACTTGGAAACTATTTAGAAATTAGAAAACCTCTTGATTGTCATAGTGAAATCCGAAGCAGATGATTAGTTTGAGTTCCCACCGTCGAGGAGGAAAATGCCTCCTTTGAGGATGCAATGTTAACATGTTGCTGCCTCAACGCTCCTCTATATCTATATTTAATATCTTTAGATGGAGCATTAAGGCACAATTTTGTAGCTCAAGTGTCTTGGACGGTGCTCTACCCATAGAGTCAAAGGAAGAGCGTGAGTTTGCTTGGAGCGCCTGAAGCAATCGACCACGATTCGTAAAAGAATTTGTCGTTATTGTAGTATATGTCACAATTACAAACTGTTATCGCATCAATTTTATTTAATTACATAATTTTTATTGGTTTACTCCAGGTCATTCACTGGGAGGCAGTTATTGATATACATCACTCTCTAAGTCTAATATTATTCTTTAAATCCAAAAAGATTAATGAAATGAATGAATTAATGAATGAAAGAATAACTAATTTATATACAAAAGAATGTAATGAATTACTTGCAAACATATATATATAAGCAAGCATCAAACACTATAAATGAATACTATATACTATCTATTAACACTTATAATAACAATACTTTTATATATGTACAATAATAAGTAATAATATATACTATACTAACTTAACTTAATATGCTGACATATACAGTAACATACATAATATGTACAACGACATATATAAACGCCGCTAAACCTTAGGAAAAATTATGTACATAAGCTAAGGTAAAAACTAGTGTCTATAGGGACACTTATTCTATCTACAGTGATAGACTATTCTGTTACTAAAGCTATACTATTATTCATGTATATATATACAGCTCAAACATATGTTATGCTATGTATACTTATTATATAGATACTTATTATTTACAGTATACTTATATATATATAGACACTATATATGGAAATACAGGGTCATACTACTTTTCTCTATTTTTTCTAGCACTTAGTCATTTTAAGTTCTCAACTCTCTTCTACGGCTTCTCACGCTTAGTTGTATTCTCGGTTCACTCTCTCCCTTCTTTTTCTGTTACCTTAACTCCTTTTTCTTTCTTTCTTAGGCTCTCTCATAGTTAACACTTAGCTTCTGCAGCTCTAACACTTAGTTTCACCTAGTTTCTTTTTGAGTTCACTTCCCTTCCTTAGTCTCTCTGAGGGATCTTCACACTTAGCCATTTTCTTTCTCATTTTTTTCTTCTTAACCCCTTATTAACCCTCACCTAATACAAAAATTAGGTTCTAGGTTGGCGGGAGGTCTTTTCGAGGGATACACATCACCCTTTTGGGTGGGACCAAGACCTCTATTAAGGCCACCCTGATTTGCTTAATTAGCCTCTTAATTTCGATTTATGCTCAATACTGGGCCCACACAGGCCTATGCACAGTGCCGGCCCCTGACCAGACTGCACACAGTACTCATCAATGCCAATTTAATGCTCAGAGGGGAATGGGTTTTCTTTGTGCCCAGCGTATGTCGACTGGTGAGAAGAAAACAGAAATACAATTTATGTGGATGAGCGTGATGCGAAAAATCACACGATTTGTAATTAGGGTTTTTAAAGTCGTTGTAACACATGAAATTGCATACGCTTTTAAATTTATATTCCTAGATAGGAGTATCTAAGGTCGTCCAAGGAGGCAAGTTGTAAATCAAAATCCCTTCCTTGAAAACATGGAAATCACCTTTCTTTTTGGTCCTTTAAATATATACTTTTTATGGATTTTTTGAAATAATAGGAATACATGGATTTTGTTGACGAAAGGGACTAGCACCTATAATTACTTTTTGTTTTAGCACTTTTCACTCCCTCTCCGTAATTACTCTAGGCCTCCACGTGCCTAGAGTGAGCTTAGGGAGAGGAATTAATTGTCACCTTAATATAATGCGATAAAGATTGCGAAAAGAAAGCAACTTTAAACTAGGACCAAAAACTATTTTACAAGGAACCCTAATAGAGGAAAGCTTTTACTACAACTATCAACGTACAACAAAAATGAAATAAAACTAATGGTCCTAATGATGATGATGGTGAAGAAGAGGTGGAGGTTTCCTGCTCCAAGCCTGGTAGCTCCCAAGCTTGGAAAGAGTCCTCCAATTCCTTCCTTACTATGCTCCTCCAAGATGGTGTCCTCAAAGGTGGAAGCTACCGCCTTCAATTCTCCTCCTCCAAGGGTGGATGTCCACCCTAGGTGTTTCTCCTTTACCTAGCCATCCTCCTTGAAGTAGAATAGCTCTCCTCCTTGGCATGGCACAAGTTGAAGTGAGTGGGGAGAAGAAGGCACCTAAGGGGCAGGTGATGTGCCCCCTTAATCTTCTTCTCTACTCCTTCTTGGCTGTAGGAGTAGGTAGGTATAGGTAGAATAAAACACTAACGGAGGATGATAGAAATGGTGGTAGGTGATGGGTTTTTATAGGGTTTAGGAGGGGACGGGTTGGCGTGGACACATGTAGGGCAAGGATGGACTTATAACGTGGTTATGGGTGGTTATCATGATCCAAGGGAGGGGGATATTTGGCGCCACCATAAAGGGTGTTAAGGGGGTGGTTATGGTGGCCAAAGGGCACCTAGAGTTGGTGCCACTTTTGGCTTCTAGAAGGGGGGGTTAGGTGGATGGCTAGATGTGGTTGTAGGGTTAGGCGTATGGTGGATATGGGGGTGTCTGTTGGTGCCAAAAATGGGGGTAGTTAGGGTTAGGTTTTGGTGCTAAAATTGGTTCCATTTGGTGGTGATGATGGGGTGAAGAGGTGCTTAGGTGGTGGTGCCAACTTGGAGTAGGGTAGCTAGCTTAGGTGAACTTAGGTAGGGCATATGTTGGTGAAGCTAGCTAGGGTTGTGTTGAAGGTGGTGGATGGCCAAGGAGTTGGTTGCTAGCTAAGCTAAGCTAAGCTACCTTAGCTAGCTATGGAGTAGAGGAGGAGGTATTAGAGCTGGGGTTTGAAGAGAGGAGCTGATGGGGAGAAGTCTGGAGCTTGAACTGGAGCTGGCAGCTGTTGAAGAGGGTAGCATGGAGCTACTATAGCTGGCTTAGCTTGATAGTTCTTTGCTAGCTGCTACGCCAAGCTAAAGTTAGCTGGCTTCTACCATAATTAGCTGAGGTGAGCTAGGTCTGGTGCTCCCAGGGAGGATCAAGCTGGTTAAGGCAGCTAAGGTAGCTTAGCTCAACTTAGTTGAGCTACGCTGAGTCCCCGGGAGCTGGACTTGAGCTTCCTGAGCTAGAATGAGGTCATCTTCAGCAGGCTAGAGTTGAGTGGAGCTGGATCTAGCTGGACCTAAGCTCCCTGTGGACTAATGGGAGCTGAGATGAGCTAGACTCAGCTAAGTTGAGCTGGATCTGAGCTGACCTGAGCTAGGGTGAGCTAAGATGAGCTCTCTTGAGCTAGCATTCAGCTGAGAAGAGCTAAATGGAGCTAGAATGAGCTAACCCTAATTCAGGTGTGCTGAATTCCAACTATGGTAGCCAGATCAGGTTGAGTTCCAGTTGGTGAGAGCTTCTCCTTCACCAGTTGCCTTCCTGAGTGCTAGGGTTCTAGGGATCTAGCAATCTGTTTATCCCTAACACTCACAAAAACACTTCAAAAACACAATAAAAAATGCAATGCATGCCTAACCTAATTTATGCCTAAATGCATCCCAAAAACCCGTTTGCAGAGTAAAATCCTAAGAGCTAGGTTTTCTTTAATGCATAAGAATAATGATAAACCTGCGTTTATCACACTCCCATGCTTATCTTTTGCTAGTCTCTTAGCAAAACTTTAATTTTTACAAAATGGAATTTTTGGGTAATCTAATTTTTTCGACTTTTGAGGTGAAAGAGATTATGGCACATAGGTTTTATCCAAACACAAGCGGTATGGGATTAGTTAAGTATAAACATCGGGATTTGTTTTTGGATCCAAAAATTAGATAAAACGACATCAATATATCCTCCAGGAAATTGTCAAATTAACCCTTTATTAATTCAGATGTCTTGAAATTTCTATTTTAAGGATTTTTCTGGCTCTTGAATCTAATTCGTAACTTACAATATCCTTTAAAACCTTGTGTCCGTGCTTGTGAAAAGCCAACATTTATAAGGGCGTGTTTTTGGTTTAAAACCTTTTTTTTTCTCCCCCATGCTTATTTAGCTTAGTCTTACAACAGATGTGTCGGGATCATCATTCCCGTTACCAATCCTCGAGGGGGTTCTGGCGCAAGTACTTCAGGATAGCACTATCCATGACACTACCCAGGAGCTCACAACCCCAAAACACAATGCGGTGTAAAGGGGTGCTCCAAGAAAACCCAAGCTCTTGCTCCAACACTATAGGTAGAGCACTGTCCAAGACACTTAAGCTGCTAAAATGCACTTTAATGCTCCATCTAAAGATATGAAATATAGATATGGAACAGAGCCAAGGCGATAACCTGTTGACATCGCATCCTCAAAGGAGGCATTTCCTCCTCGGTGGTGGGAACTCAAACAAATGATCTGCTCAAACTTTTACTAAGTCCAAACAAAGGAGCTTTTCTAATTTTTAGTTGTTTTTAAGTGTTGGCTTGTGTGTGAAATTTGACACAGGAAGTTTTGCAAGAAATGCAAGCTTTTGAATTAGAAACTAAGCCAAATACTTTCCATATTACAAAAGAGGATCAAGTCACCTGAACCATCATGAGTTCAGGTGGAATTTTAGAGAAGGATATCTGATCTAGTCTAAAAATTAACCTTGAAATTCTAATGATCAGATCTGTATCCTCATCTGTAGTTTGTTAAAGATTAAATCCCATTGTACCAAAAGTAAGTTTCCAACCTTAGTCCCTATGTCAAGATTTTTCCTTAAAAAGTTTTCAACATTTTTATTATTTTTTGGGTATGCAAGCAGGAAAATAAAATAACTAAAGAAAAATGCATGTTTTTAAGTTTTGAAAATCCTAAATCGATCGTCAAATTTTCAAACACCCCCCCATGCTTAAGATATGCAATGTCCTCACACATTAGGAGGGAAAAGGGATCACCTTAATGAAGAGTGGTCAGGTTTAGGATGGTCAAAACCTAGAAAAAGAAAGGAAAAAGGAAGCAGGAAAAATGAAGGGTTACCTCCCATCCAGTGCTATCTTTTACGCCATTCAGCTGGGCGTGAAGGTATGCACAGAAGATGAAAATCATGTAAGTAGTTGGACACTTGGATGCCTGCATAAAATGTGTCTTCCTCTAGATCCCTAGAAAATTGATTAGAAGCAATATTGGGATCAAAGTTGGATGGAAAATGATAAGTGTAGCCCAAGTCTGGCCATGGTTTTAAATCAGGTTGGATCCAAACTCAGGCAAGTCCGGTGGTAGGTCCATGGGAAAGGGATCGGGGAAGGGATGGGGAAGATTTAGTGAAGTTAGTGTGGAAGGGTTGGGTGATGGAAGAGTGGGAGGGTCAAGGTAATCAGGGGGTTCATCAGGAAGGGTTTTTTGGTCAAGACAGGTTTCCATATCATAGATTTCGCTGACCATTGATTCTGAATCGGATTCCTCAAAAAGATTGTGGTCGGTAAGAGTATCTATCAACATTCTCTCCACCATATTGGAAATTTTCGTGTCTGAGTCCTCAAAAAAGTTATCATCATGGAATCTCTCAGAGGATTTGAAAATATCTAAAGTGATAGTTTGGCTGGCGCAAGTGATATCCATTTTGCCTATGTGGCAATTGATATTTGCCTTTGCAGTGGCCAAAAAAGGTCGTCCAAGGATTATTGGGGCATTCAATAAAGATTCGGGTACCTCAATGTCAAGGACCAAAAAGTCTACAGGGAAGACACAATTCTAGACCTTGACCAAAACATCCTCAACAATCCCACGAGGTTTAATTGTAGATCGATTGGCTAATTGCTAGGTAACCTCGATGGGTTTTAATGCATCGATCTGAAACTCTTCAAATAAAATCATGGGAATGACATTAACCGAGGCACCAAGATCAAGGAGGGCGCAATCAAAGGTAGTATCATCAATAATTATTGAAATTAAAGGTGCCCCTAGATCTTTCATCTTAGGAGGCAACTTGCTCTATATGATAGAGCTTACTGTCTCTGAAAGATGTACCTATCTTAGATTTTCGGCCTGCCTTTTAGGAGTACATATCTCCTTCAAAAATTTGGTGTAGGCAGGTATATATTTGATGGCATCTAGGAGAGGAATATTGATTTGAACTTACCCAAATAGATCCATGAGTTCTTCTATGGTGGGCTCAGATTTTTTTTTTCTATTGGTGGTAGGGTGGAGAGCTTGTGCAAAAGGGATAGGAATCATGTCTTGAGATTTTTGCATTTCTTTTTCTTCCTGATGGGGAGGTGGGGAGTCAATTTGCACAAAGATGGGGATTTCACAAGGTTTTTGTGAAGGCCCAGGATCAGTGGTGGTTTTCCCACTCCTCAATGTAACTGCATGTGCAATTGGATTATTCTTTAGAGGAAGTGGGGGGGCCTGTGGTTGTGGAAACCTGAGAGGCTGCTGAGGTGGTGGATTAGTAGGAGGCTGATTTGTGTAGTGTGGATTTCTGCCCAGATATTGGTTCCTTTGGTGATTAGGGTTGGGCATGGGTTGGGATGGAAGATGTCCTGCAAGTCTTTGAGTAGGAGTAACCCCAATCTGATTATTCAGATTTGTGATGGTGCAGGTTACTTCCGTCATTTTTGTCTGCATGTCCTGCAGGGTTCCCATCATCTGGGCATTGATGTCTTGTTGGGATGGCCCAGGATGAAAGGTTGGATTCGACCCATACCCATTAAAACGATTTGGTTGGGAAGGGACATGATTATTCCAGGAGTAGTTCGGGTAATTTTTCCAATTGGAAGAATTTTTAAAGGGCTCCTGGATGGTAGCAATATTTTGAGTGGGGTTAAGATCTGGATAGTTGTAATTCCCCAAAGAATCATAGACAGTCTCCAAATATTGGTAATAATTAGCAGGGGTAGTGGTGAGATTATGCAAATTTTCTCTTTGTGGAAGGTTAGGTTGGGTTAGATGTGGATTGTGTGGAGCTTGGGTTGATGTGGCAAGTCTTTCCTCAATTTTCTTTTGATTAATATGTATCTGGTCAAGTTTTTGAGCGATCATTTGAAGATCGTCTTGGGTGACAAGGATAGATTAAGTGCCTACTTCATGAACACCGAACTGCAGATTTCGAGTTCTGCCAAATGTGTTCATGGAAGCTTGATTAAATGAGTTTTAACTCATTTCTTCAAAAAGATCATAGGCACTCTCAGCATCCTTATTCAAGAAGTTTCTGCCACACGAGGTGTCGACAAGGTGTCGAAGTTGATCTTCTAAGCCATTATAGAAGACCTGCACGAGCTGCCATAAAGGAATCTCATGGTGCGGGAAACTTCTTAAAAGATCTTGGAATCTCCCCTAAGTGTCATGGAAACTTTCGCCAGATTTCTGTTGGAAGGTCGTAATGGATCTTCATAATGAATTAGTAGACCTATGCGAAAGAATTTCTTGAGGAAGGCATTCTTGAGCTAAGGCCAAGATGTGATGGGTCGGCCAATGGTCCTGAACCAATAAGCAACCTTATCTTTAAGAGATAATGGAAATAGCCACATCAGCCACAGGTCTTCTTGCACATTTCAGGAATAGGTTGTTTGTGCAAGAAGAGTAAGCTCTTGAAGGTGGCTGAAAGGGTCTTCCTTAGGAAGGCCATGGAAGTGCTTAATCAGGTTCAGGACTGTTGGCTTGATCTCAAAGTCCCCCTCTTGTATGACCACGCCTAGTCGTTCCTCATAATAAGATAGATCATAAAAATCTTTTATCGGAATAACAGGCTGTTGACAAGGCGGTGGATTTGGCCTTTGATTGGCTAGGTTTTGGATGTTCCTAGTCAATGTTTGTTGATTGGAATTTAATTTAGCAATCTGCTCAGCCATGATTGTTAAGAGATCAGGTAGGGGGTCTTGATGTTGTGATTGAGGCAAATCAATATTAGGGAGCTCAAGGTGCTGGAAGTCAAATGTGGGGGGGTTGTGGGTGGAAGTGTTAGAATTAGGGTTAGTAGTGGGGTTGGAGATGGGATTAGAGCTGGAAGTCGAAGGGTTAGTGTAACGAACGCATGCCCCAGATGTCTTTTAAGACGTCTGGGAGGTGGCCCAGACGTCGGACCAGACGTCTGGGATCACATCCAGACGTCTGACCAGACATCTGGGATCATTTCAAGACGTCTGGAAATCCGTTAATTTCGACACGTGCGGGTCGTCTGCGCGCCTGAGCGCGCAGACCGGATATTTGCTTATTCCCCCTTTCCCTGCGGCTGCAGACGCCAGCCGCGTCCTCTCTTTCTTCCTCGCGCGGCCTTAAAAGGCCACGCGCTCCCTCCCGTCGTCTCCACCGTCTCCAACCTCTTCTCCTTCAACCAGTGAACGTGACTGCGAGCGCGAGGGAGGCAGCGGCGGCCGCAGTGAGCGCGGAGGAGGTGAGGCGTGCGAGAGCGGAGCTCTGCCGTGAGGGCGAGCTCGCCGGGGCTGCTAGGGCCTACCGGCGGAGGGCGCGGGGGGCGTGGAGTGACGCGGAGGGGGGACTGCTGCGGTCTGAGCAGCAGGCGCACGAGGTGCGATGCGGGCAGCGTCGTGAGCGGAGGCCGAGTGGCATCCTGATTCTGGAAGAATTTCCAGAATCAGACGTCTGGGTTGATAGCCAGACGGCGAGGGCGACGTCTGGAAGACCTTCCAGACACCTGAAAGGTGAGTTTTCCATCTTCTTCTTCCTTCCTGTCGACTGACCGTACTGAGGGAGGGAGATGGGTGTGCGCAGGCTCGGTGATTCGCCATTAAAACGCGAATCAGACGTCTGGCTGTTGTACCAGACGGCGGGAGCGACCTCCAGACATCCGGGTTGACCATCGGACGTCTGGAAGTTAGGCCAGACGTCCCCTCAGACTTCTGGATGTCTGGGAAACCACGCTGAACAGGTAATTCTCTGATCCACTTTTTAAGACGTCTGGAAGAAGTTCCAGACGTCTGATTTTGCACAGTGTCGTCGTTTTCGACCCGTTTAGGGCCCGTTCGGGTTCCGTTTTCCGCGATTCGAGTTGCGTTCTTTTCAGAATTAATTCCTCTACCCGTCTACAGTAGCTATACACTGTTTTGAGACACTCCTTGTGTTTGATCCTTGTGATAGGACCTCCTTCAGTTGCAGTCTTGGGAGACGCGAAGGCACGCGGGATTCCCGATCACGCCCCCATTACTCCCGTTATACCTAGTAGAGTGGTTTTAAGTTATTAGTAAAATCTGTTAAAGTATGGAACCATACCTAGAACCTAGGACGTTGCATGAATCCTAGGAATGAGAAATATATGATAGCTCCTAAGTGTTGCATGAATCCTAGGGCTGGAAAACTAGATTGTATGATAGATCCTAGGATATGGCATGAATCCTAGGATGGGAAAAACTAGTGGAATGTATAATACTACAGTCTTGGAAAATGGAAAGGGATATAAAGCTTCCTGTAATTTGAATTAACAGCTTCCTGTTGTGAATAAATAACGTGGTTGAGAACATGGATTGTAAGAATGTGAAACTGGAAAGTGAAACCTAGATGTTTGAGTAAAAAGGATGGAACCCTACGGGGAAGTAGGAGTAGAACTCCTGGAAAGTGAACGGAATAGTATTGGGGAAGTGAGCTGGCCCTTGAGTACGGAGTACCAAGGAGAGCGACTGTCCCCCTATTTAGTGTAGAGCGGAGCCAGCCGCCCCAGGGACCCGGGGTTAGGACTGGCCACTCTGTACCGACTTGCTGGCCCTCGCGTACGTAGTACCAAGGAGAGCTACTAGTGTAGGGAGGTACTAGATACCCCACGGGCCCTGGGGTTCTTCTAGCCTCCCACACCAACTTGTTAGGCCCGCTGGGGCAAACCAGGGTAGTCAGGCGAGGGTGCGCGGACTGTGGAGGGGCAAGGCCCTAGTTTGGTTACTGTGGAGGGGTTGGACCCCTGTTACTGAGAGGGCTCTGTCCTGGACTGGTTCCGTGCTGTGCTTTGGGCACACCCGTTAACGGAAACGACTGATCGCGTGCCTGTACGGGTTAGCTACCTGTGCATTTATCGCGTGTGCCGTAGTCGCCGTTACGTCTGTCAGTGACCTTGGGGTGGTTGACTGAGGGTAGGATCACCACGGGGGACTCTCCCGGCCAGGAGAGCACCACGTGCTACTTCTACTTTTTGGAAAAGACTGCAATCAAGATCATTCCCACGTTGAACATTCGAGATCAAAAAAAAGATCTGGGGAATAAATGAAATAGTGAGACAATTGAAAGATGTGAATAAAGAAAGTAATACAACATAACAGCTACTGTACACCCTACTATTGTCCTTAGTTTTAGTTGCCACTCTACTCAGCGTTTTGCTGACGTGTTACACTCGTTACCTTTTTTAGGACCAGGTGTTGAGCAGCAAGGGTCAGCGGCTGCAGAGGACGCTCGGCAGAGTAGGGTCCAGTAGAGTTACCACTGTCTTTTGTACCTCTTTCTTTCCATTATAGTGAGTAGTTCTTATTTCTGCTGTACTTTTCTTTACCTGCAGTTCATGTTTTATGATAAATGTTGTTCTACTGTTGTGGTGGTATATACTGTAGTAGTTTCTTTCCTTACTGCTCTACTTTCTTACTGTTAGTTATATTCATGCTGAATGTGGTTTATTTTTACTGCTCTTTTGGTTACTTCCTCATTGGACGACAAGGTCTTGGGATTAGTCGAGTCGGTCCGGTTCTCGTGTCTCGTAGGGACTCGGAACCGGGTCGTTACAAGATGGTATCAGAGCAAGGTCGTCCCGAGAAGTGAATCAACTGACTGGAAAATAACCAATTCACATGTTTATAGCTAGAGTACCCACCAAAACATATCTCTTGACATGAGCTCTTAGAAGTTTCGTTAGGTGCTATCTGTTTTGACGTTTCCATTTTGTTTTGCGTCTCCTTGCCGGAGATGCCTCGTCGCAGGACTGGCGAGACGGACCATGGGCGCAGCCGAGGGCGAGGTCGGCGAGGTGGACGTGCCGTTTTTGACATCTCGGTGGACCAGCCACCACTCCCGGGCATGCAGGCCCAGGACCTCACCAGACTGATACGAGATATTATACGAGAGGAGCTCCACCCACCGCCCCGAGCACCTCCTCCTGGGGCTGCAGAGGGGGAGTCCTTTGTGGGACCACGCGACGGACACGGCACTGGACACGAGGGAGGGGATGGGCCATTGCCGCCCCCACCTTCCTCCAACACTTCTGTACACGAGGCACCTTCGCCTGGAGGTGCACCAGCACCTCCCCTACAGTGCCACTTCGAGCTTTTCAGACAGTTCCGGAAGCTGAAGCCCCCCTCCTTCAAGGGGGATGAGGACCCGACCGAGGCAGAGGACTGGCTTGAGCAGCTGGAGAAGATCTTCGACACCCTTCGCCCCCCGGTGGAGTGTCGTGCGGCCTTTGCCACGTACCAGCTGGAGAGTGCGGCACACCGGTGGTGGAGGGCGATCCAGGGACAGGAGAGGGACTAGCTGACGTGGGACCAGTTCGTCACCCTCTTCTGCGAGCAGTACTTTCCCCAGACGTGGCAGGACCAGAGGAGGCGGGAGTTCCACACTCTCCGCCAAGGGACGATGACTGTGAGCGCGTACCGCACACGTTTCTTGGAGCTGTCCCGCTTTGCAGCGACAGTGGTAGCCACTGAGGAGGAGCGCCTTTGGAGGTTCACCGAGGGGCTCCGGCCTGCGATCCGGGGGTATATCAAACCCCTGAAGCTGCCTACATTTTCGAGGGTGGTAGAGGCAGCTATGACTTACGAGGAGACCAACCCGTCCACGCGAGACATCGACGGCAGGCGGAAGAGGCCCTTTCAGCCAGACTTCTCACAGGGCCGGCGAGAACGGAGACACGTGGCATCCGCAGGAGAGCCGTCATGTTGTGTAGGGCCATCAGTGGCCTTTGGGGGCCCTCAACAGGGGCCAGTCGCCAGCATCGAACCCCCGCCTAGTCGACAGCAGGGACCCACTGAGGGCGGGAGTCGGGTTCCCCTCTGCTACCAGTGTGGCCAGCCGGGCCACGTCAGGAGGGACTGCCCATCTATGGCAGGAGGTCAGCAGATACTCCCCACGCAGAGCACTGGAGGGCGCACAGGAGGCCGCGGTTCCCAGGCTCGAGGAGGTGGACAGTAGTTGCGAGGAGGGTACCGGCTAGCACCTACCCGTCCGACGCAGAGTGTGGCTGCTTCGTCCGCACCTAGAGCTGAGGGGCGTATCAACGCCCTAACACACAGGGACGCCAGAGCTTCGGGATCGGTGGTAGCAGGTTTGGTTTCAGTTTCTGGCAGACTCATTTACATGCTTTTCGATTTCGGCGCTACGCACTCGTTTGTCGCAACCAGTTTCGCAGTTAGTTTGGACCAGGATTATACACTGTTAGAGAATCCGTTCGTAATCAGAGGTCCGAGTGGTCAACTATTTGTAGCTGAGGAGGTGTACACGGATTGCGAGGTCAGCGTCGGAGGACATAGCCTGCCAGCTGACCTGATTATGATCCAGATGGAGGACTTTGGAGTGATTCTGGGGATGGATTGGCTGTCCGCTTACCACGCCTTGGTGGACTATTTTGAGAGGAAGATTGTCTTCTCCATTTCGGAGTTTCCTTCTTTCGAGTTTCACGGACAACCAGTGGACGGAGGTTTCAGGTGCATTTCGGCACTTCGGGCGGCGAGACTTTTGAGCCAGGGGTGTGAGGGCATCCTAGCTTGTGTAGTGGCAGAGCCCAGCCTTGTGGCAAACTTCCAGAGCATCTCGGTTGTCAGAGAGAACCCTGACGTGTTTCCAGACGAGTTACCAGGACTACCGCCCGAGCGTGAGATCGAGTTTGAGATCTCACTAGTACCAGGGACCAGCCCCATCTCCACCGCGCCATACAGGATGGCACCACTTGAGCTGCGAGAGCTCAAGTCTCAGTTGCAGGACCTTTTGGAGAAAGGTTTCGTGAGGCCCAGTGCGTCTCCCTGGGGAGCCCCGGTACTGTTTGTGAAGAAGAAGGATGGGACCCTACGTCTTTGTGTGGACTACCGACAGCTGAATAGGGTCACCATCAATAACAGATATCCGCTGCCGAGGATCGATGATTTGTTTGACTAGTTGCAGGGTGCCACGGTGTTTTCCAAGATAGACTTGAGGTCTGGATACCACCAGTAGAGGATCAGGGAGACCGACGTCTCCAAGACAGCTTTCCGCACCCGGTACGGACACTACGAATTTTTGGTCATGCCGTTTGGGCTGACCAATGCCCCCGCTGCTTTCATGGACCTGATGAACCGGGTGTTTAGACCGTACTTGGACCAGTTCGTGGTGGTTTTCATAGATGATGTACTAATCTATTCTAGAGATCGGACGCAGCACGGACAGCACTTGCGGATGGTTTTGGACACTCTGAGGCTCGCAGGCTTTACGCCAAATACAGCAAGTGCGAGTTCTGGTTGAGGGAGGTGACCTTCCTAGGTCATGTGATCTTTGGAGACGGCCTGGCGGTGGACCCAGGCAAGGCCGAGGCAGTGCTTAGGTGGGAGAGACCGCGTTCAGTCACTGAGATCCACAGTTTCCTGAGACTAGCTGGCTACTACAGACGGTTCATCAGAGGATTTTCGCAGATTGCGCGTCCTATGACACAGTTGACTCGAAAGGACATGCCTTTCGCTTGGACAGACGCCTGTGAGACGTGTTTTCTGGAGCTGAAGGAGAGGTTGACCTCGGCTCCCGTGCTCACCATCCCTGACAGTAGTGGCGGGTTCGTTGTGTACACGGATGCCTCCTTGCAGGGGTTAGGAGGTGTGCTCATGCAGAGGGGTCACGTTGTCACTTACACTTCGCGGCAACTGAAGCCCCATGAGCATACCTACCCTACCCACGACCTAGAGTTGGCAGCTGTTGTCTTCGCGCTGAAGACCTGGAGGCACTACTTGTACTGTGAGACCTTCAAGATTTTTACAGATCACAAGAGCCTCAGATACATTTTTGATCAGAAGGAGCTCAACATGAGACAGAGACGTTGGTTGGAGCTCCTGAAGGACTACGACTGCAGCATCTCCTACCACCTGGGAAAGGCCAATGTGGTGGCTGACGCCTTGAGCCCTAAGGTGCCCGCACGCTTGGCCAGTCTACAGTTACAGAGTTGGAGCCTTTTGGAGGAGGTGGGCAGTTGGCGACCTCTAGAGTTACGAGGGTACTATGGGGCAGTGACGGTGACACGGCAGACTAGGCTAGAGCTGATGGACCACATCATCACAGGACAGATGGCCGATACATACTTGCAGTCTTTGCGCGACAGAGTACTATCAGGAGATCCAGGTGACTTCTCTTTCACAGACCAGGTGCTACGTTTGAGGGGACGGTTGTGCGTTCCCAGAGACAAGGAGCTGTTGAGAGAGATCCTAACTGAGGCACACGGTTCTAGATTCACCATACATCCCGGGAACACGAAAATGTACCACGACTTGAGACGCGAGTTTCGGTGGAGAGGGATGAAGCGGGATGTGGGTGAGTTCGTGCAACAGTGCTTAGTGCTCCAGCAGGTGAAAGCCGAGCATCAGAGGCCTGCAGGGCCGCTTCAGCCGCTTCCAATGCCAGAGTGGAAGTGGGAGAGCATCACCATGGACTTGGTGGTGGGCTTACCTGTTACCCAGCGGGGACACGACGCAGTCTAGGTAATAGTGGATAGACTGACGAAGACGGCGCGATTCTTGCCGATCCGAGTCACTTTGGGACCAGCACAGTTGGCAGAGAGGTATATCAGTGATGTGGTACGACTACACGGAGTTTCGCGGGAGATCGTATCCGACCGGGATACCAGCTTTACGTCCCAGTTTTGGGATGAGTTTCAGCAGGCCTTGGGGACGAGGTTGAGGTTTAGCACAGCTTACCACCCCCAGACGGACGGACAGTCTGAGCGCATGATACAGACACTTGAGGACATTTTGCTTGCCTGTGTACTGGACTGGAGGGGCTCTTGGGAGGAGCACCTGCCCCTGGCAGAGTTTGCATACAACAACAGTTATCACTCGAGCATTGGCATGGCTCCCTACGAGGCTCTGTATGGACGGAAGTGTACGGCACCCTTGAGTTGGGTTGAGGTGGGGACCAAGTGGGAGGTTGGCCCCAGGTTGATCCGGCAGAGTCAGGAGGTAGTTGAGCAGATCCACAGACGACTCCGCACTGTCAAGAGCAGACAGAAGAGCTACGCGGATCGGAGACGCAGAGAGGTGCAGTTTGAGGTTGGGGACCACATCTTCCTTCGTGTTTCGCCCATGAAGGGATTACAGCGGTTTGGGGTGAGAGGGAAGCTCGCGTCGAGGTTCGTGGGGCCCTTTGAGGTCCTGGAGAGGGTTGGACCCGTTGCTTACAGACTTGCCCTTTCCCCGCAGCTTTCTGGTGTGCACGACGTATTCCACGTGTCCAACCTCAGGAAGTACGTAGCCGATTCTAGTCACGTACTGAGTCACGAGAGCGTCAAGATGAGCGACGACCTGACCTACCCCGAGCAGCCAGTGCAGATTCTAGACCGAGCCGTCCGCAGTTTGAGACGAAAGCAAGTACCCCTGGTAAGGGTTTTGTGGAGGAGCCAGCGGTACAACGAGGCTACCTGGGAGCCTGAGGCGGCAATGTCGGAGCGGTACCCGGAGCTTTTCGCGAGTACGTCTTTTCAGACCAGCTTCGGTCCTCTTTGAGTTTGTTATGGTTATTTGGACATCTTTTCCCGCACCCTAGTTGGCGCAAGTTTCGGGGATGAAACTTCCTTTGAGTTTGCTATATTGTAACGAACGCGTGCCCCAGACGTCTTTTAAGACGTCTGGGAGGTGGCCCAGACGTCGGACCAGCCGTCTGGGATCATTTAAAGACATCTGGAAATCCGTTAATTTCGACACGCGCGGATCGTCTGCGCGCCTGAGCGCGCAGACCAAATATTCGCTTATTCCCTCTTTCCCTGCGGCTGCAGACGCCTATCGCGTCCTCCCTCTCCTCCTCGCGCGGCCTTAAAAGACCACGCGCTCCCTCCCGTCGTCTCCACCATCTCCTCCCTCTTCTCCTTCAGCCAGTGAGCGTGAGCGCGAGGGCGGCAGTGGCGGCCGCAGTGAGTGCGGAGGAGGTGCGGCGTGCGAGAGCGGAGCTCTGCCGTGAGGGCGAGCTCGCCGGGGCAGCTAGGGCCAGCCGGCGGAGGGCGCGGGGGGCGCGGAGTGACGTGGAGGGGGGACTGCTGCGGTTTGAGCAGCAGGCTCGCGAGGTGCGACACGGGCGGCGTCGCGAGCGGAGGCCGAGTGGCGTCCTAATTCTTGAAGAATTTCCAGAATCAGACGTCTGGGTTGATAGCCAGACGGCGAGGGCGACGTCTGGAAGACCTTCCAGATGTCTGAAAGGTGAGTTTTTCGTCTTCTTCTTCCTTCCTGTCGACTGACCGTACTGAGGGAGGGAGATTGGTGTGCGCAGGCTCGGTGATTCGCCATCCAACGCGAATCAGACGTCTGGCTGTTGTACCAGACGGCGAGAGCGACCTTCAGACGTCTGGGGTGACCATCGGACATCTGGGAGCTAGGCTAGACGTCCCCTCAGACTTCTGGACGTCTGGGAAACCACGCTGAATAGGTAATTCTCTGATCCACTTTTTAAGACGTATGATTTTGCACAGTGTCGTCATTTTCGACCCGTTTAGGGCCCGTTCGGGTTCCATTTTCCGCGATTCGAGTTGCGTTCTTTTCAGAATTAATTCCTCTACCCGTCTACAGTAGCTACACACTGTTTTGAGACACTCCTTGTGTTTGATCCTTGTGATAGGACCTCCTTTAGTTGCAGTCTTGGGAGTCGCGGAGGCACGCGGGATTCCCGATCACGCCCCCATTACTCCCGTTGTACCTAGTAGAGTGGTTTTAAGTTATTAATAAAATCTGTTAAAGTATGGAACCATACCTAGAACCTAGGACGTTGCATGAATCCTAGGAATGAGAAATATATGATAGCTCCTAGGTGTTGCATGAATCCTAGGGCTGGAAAACTAGATTGTATGATAGATCCTAGGATATGGCATGAATCCTAGGATGGGAAAAACTAGTGGAATGTATAATACTGCAGTCTTGGAAAATGGAAAGAGATATAAAGCTACCTGTAATTTGAATTAACAGCTGCCTGTTGTGAATAAATAACGTGGTTGAGAACATGGATTGTAAGAATGTGAAACTGGAAAGTGAAACCTGGATGTTTCAGTAAAAAGGATGGAACCCTACGGGGAAGTAGGAGTAGAACTCCTGGAAAGTGAACGGAATAGTATTGGGGAAGTGAGCTGGCCCTTGAGTACGGAGTACCAAGGAGAGCGACTGTCCCCCTGTTTAGTGCAGAGCGGAGCCAGCCGCCCCAGGGACCCGGGGTTAGGACTGGCCACTCTATACCGACTTGTTGGCCCTCGCGTACGTAGTATCGAGGAGAGCTACTAGTGTAGGGAGGTACTAGCTACCCCACGGGCCTCGGGGTTCTGCTAGCCTCCCACACCGACTTGTTAGGCCCACTGGGGCAAACCAGGGTAGTCAGGCGAGGGTGCGCGGGCTGTGGAGGGGCAAGGCCCCGGTTTGGTTACTGTGGAGGGGTTGGACCCTGTTACTGAGAGGGCTCTGCCCTGGTTCCGTGCTGTGCTTTGGGCGCACCCGTTAACGGAAATGACTGACCGCGTGCCAGTGCGGGCTAGCTACCTGTGCGTTTATCGCGCGTGCCGTAGTCACCGTTACGT
Source organism: Thalassia testudinum (assembly GCA_037157565.1). Taxonomy (NCBI): domain Eukaryota; kingdom Viridiplantae; phylum Streptophyta; class Magnoliopsida; order Alismatales; family Hydrocharitaceae; genus Thalassia; species Thalassia testudinum. The sequence goes on from JAZHRO010000063.1 coordinate 18,353,786, forward strand.
CTGTCAGTGACCTTGGGGTGGTTGACTGAGGGTAGGATCACCACGGGGGACTCTCCCGGCCAGGAGAGCACCACGTGCTACTTCTACTTTTTGGAAAAAACTGCAATCAAGATCGTTCCCACGAGGAACATTCGAGATCAAGAAAAAGATCTGGGGAATAAATGAAATAGTGAGACAATTGAAAGATGTGAATAAAGAAAGTAATACAACATAACAACTACTGTACACCCTACTGTTGTCTTTAGTTTTAGTTGCCACTCTACTCAGCGTTTTGCTAACGTGTTACACTCGTTACCTTTTTCAGGACCAGGTGTTGAGCAGCCAAGGTCAGCGGCTGCAGAGGACGCTCGGCCGAGTAGGGTCCAGTAGAGTTACCACTGTCTTTTGTACCTCTTTGTTTCCGTTATAGTGAGTAGTTCTTGTTTCCGCTGTACTTTTCTTTACATGCAGTTCATGTTATATGATAAATGTTGTTCTACTGTTGTGGTGGTATATACTGTACTAGTTTCTTTCCTTACTGCTGTACTTTCTTACTGTTAGTTATATTCATGCTGAATGTGGTTTATTTTTACTGCTCTTTTGGTTACTTCCTCGTTGGACGACTAGGTCTTGGGATTAGTCGAGTCGGTCCGGTTCTCGTGTCTCGTAGGGACTCGGAACCTGGTCGTTACAGTTAGTGGACCTATTTTGTTGATTTTTCATATTTTTAGAAAAAGAAGACAGAAAAAAGTGGTCCTTTTGCGCGGGGGGCGATATCAAATTGTCCTTCCAAGTGTGGATTTTGAGACCGTTGCCCGTGCATAAAATGGAAGAATGGGAGGGGAGGAGAAGAGATGGAGATGAGCGAAGTGTGCACACAAGCAATCAATTTCTAGACCTAACATAATTGTGACTCCTTAGAAATTAACCTAAGACTTTGTCAACCAAGGAAATAAGTAATCAACAGTGAATACCTGTTCTGTCAACAAATCAAGCCAAGTTGCTTAAGGGCAGGTTTGGCCCCAGGTGCTTGTACAAACCCGCGCCTGGTCATTTGACATGGCCCCTCAGCCTGAACACTAGATATACATGACATAATTGGTATTAACTAGAGAAAACTTAAGTCCTATATAGCAAGCCTAAATTGATGAAACCTTAGGGGTCAAATTGCTACGAATTTTAGTTAGGGCTAGGATACTAAAGTGCACACGAAATGTGGAGGGCGTTGATTGGGTTGTTGCCCTGTTATTTCAATTTTTTGTGTGTGTGTAGGAATTGGAAAGTTGTCACACAATTTTTTGTACTTTTGTCTTTTAGAATTCGATTTAACTTAGTGTATTGTTAGGGTTTTCTTCTAAAGTTTTCAAACAAGTTTGAGATTCCACAAACAAGAGGAAATCAAGTTGTATGGGTAAGGATTTATTTCCTTTTGGTTGTTTGTCTCTAAAAATGAAAAAGAAACCCTAATCCAATTGATCCTAAGACAGAAATTTAACAACCAACAAATTATTTTTATGCTTTCTGATTAAGTAATGGTCCAAACAATGCAAACACACCACTACTTTATGTAAAATCAAATAAGGATTCTAGAATTTTTTTTTTAAGATTTTAGGAATTTGTTTGATATTTGTTTTGAATTTTTATTTGTGCTGGTGTCAAAATCCAGAAATGGTACCTGTGGGTATTTTAGAGTTTCTGTACCACCACTGGCCTCAAAAAATTTTGGTGACTTTATGTGAGATGTAGAATTTCACAAGGATTCTAAGAAGCTAAATTTCAACAAAAATTAGATGAGTATAAAAATTCTAAAAATTCACAGATAGTAGTAAATTAGAAAGATATGAGGGTGTGACCCTTTGGCAGTCCATGAATTTTTAAAAATTAAATACAAAGTTAACTGATCTGAAATTTAAAGTAAACATTCCTAACTTGATTTGGAATCACTATGTGAAATTTCAGTATTTTAAGAGACCTGTGGTGTTGGGAATTGATTTTTGAAGTCTAGAATTCAGACAGAATTCTGGACCTAAAAAATAGAACACCAACACTAGGATTGGAGTGGTGTTTAATGAATCATACAAGCAAACAATGCATTTTTATGGGCACCACTCCACTTAATTAAAATGTTTAGGATCCTGAAAGCTAGGTTTAATATTTTTTTGGTAGTCTTTTAGCCTAAATGTGACAAGAAATGGGGGACCAACCTGAAATCGTGGGAAGAAAAGGAACTTTGAGCTCTCGCTTCCAAATTCCCGCTTATTTCCTGTAGTTCCTGCACACACGAGAGAAAAGAGAGACAAGGGGATGAGATCCACTTCAAGCAAGAGAATCAATTAAAATCCAAAGCCATGCCTCCCTGGCAACGGCACCAAAAAGTAATGCGAAAAATCATGTGATTTGTAATTAGGGTTTTTAAAGTCGTAACACGCAAAATCGCATACAGTTTTAAATTTATATTCCTAGATAGGGGAGTATCTAGGGTCATCCAAGGAGGCAAGTTGCAAATCAAAATCCCTTGCTTGAAAGCACATAAATCACCTTTCTTTTTGGTCTTTTAAATATATACTTTTTATGGATTTTTGAAATAACAGGAATACTTCGATTTTGTTAGCGAAAGAGACTAGCACCTATAATTACTATGCTAACACTAGGTGACAATTAATTCCTCTCCCTAGGCTCACTGTAGGCACGTGGAGGCCTAGAGCAATTAGGGAGAGGGAGTGAAAAGTGCTAGGAAACAAAGTAATATAATGCGATAAAGATTGCGTAAAGAAAGCAACTTTAAACTAGGACCAAAAACTATTTTACAAGGAACCCTAATAGAGGAAAGCTTTTACTACAACTATCTAGGTACAACAAAAATGAAATAAAACTAATGGTCTTGATGATGATGATGGTGAAGAAGAGGTGGAGGTTTCTTGCTCCAAGCCTGGTAGCTCCTGGGCTTGAAAAGAGTCCTCCAACTCCTTCCTTACTATGCTCCTCCAAGATGGTGTCCTCCAAGGTGGAAGCTACCACTTTCAATTCTCCTCCCCCAAGGGTGGACGTCCACCCTAGGTCTTTCTCCTTTGCTAGGCCATCCTCCTTAAAGTTGAATAGCTCTCCTCATTGGAGTGGCACAACTTGAAGAGAGTGGGGAGAACAAGGCACCAAAGGAGCGGGTGATGTGCCTCCTTAATCTTCTTCTCTACTCCTTCTTGGCTGTAGGTGTAGGTGAGCATAGGTAGAATAAAACACTAATGGAGGATGATAAAAATGGTGGTAGGTGATGGGTTTTTATAGGGTTTAGGAGGGGAGGGGTTGGCGTGGACACATGTAGGGCTAGATGGACTTATAGGATGGTTATGGGTGGTTATCATGATCCAAGGCAGGGGGCTATTTGGCTCCACCTTAAAGGGTGTTAAGGGGGTGGTTATGGTGGCCAAAGGGCACCTAGAGTTGGTGCCACTTTTGGCTTCTAGAAGGGGGGTTAGGTGGATGGCTAGATGTGGTTGTAGGGTTAGGTGTATGGTGGATATGGGGGTGGATGTTGGCACCAAAAAGGGGGTTAGCTAGGGTTAGGTTTTGGTGCCAAAATTGGTGCCTTTTGGTGGTGATGATGGGGTGTAGAGGTTGCTAGGTGGTGGTGCCAACTTGGAGTAGGATAGCTAGCTTAGGTGAGCTTAGGTTGGGCTTAAGTTGGTCGTGCTAGCTATGGTTGAGTTGAAGGTGGTAGATGGCCAAGGAGATGGTTGCTAGCTAAGCTAAGCTAACCTAAGCTGGCTTAGCTAGCTATGGAGTAGAGGAGGAGGTATTGGAGCTAGGGTTTGAAGAGAGGAGTTGAGGGGGAGAAGTCTGGAGCTTGAACTAGAGCTGGCAGCTGTTGAAGCGGTTGGCATGGAGCTACTCTAACTGGCTTAGCTTGCTAGTTCTTTGCTAGCTGCTAAGCCAAGCTAAAGTGAGCTTGCTTCTACCATAATCAGCTGAGGTGAGCTGGGTCTGCTGCTCCCAGGGAGGATCAAGCTGGTTGAGGAAGCTAAGGTAGCTTAGCTCAATTGAGTTGAGCTAAGATGAGTCCCCGGGAGCTGGACTTGAGATTCCTGAGTTGGAATGAAGTCATCTTCAGCTGGCTGGAGTTGAGTGGAGCTGGATGTAGCTAGACCTGAGCTCGCGTGAAATCTAGTCAACTCAGCTGATCTAGCTAGATCTCCCTGTGGACTAATGGGAGCTGAGATGAGCTAGACTCAGCTAAGTTGAACTGGATCTGAGCTGACCTAAGCTAGGGTCAGCTAAGATGAGCTCTCTTTAGTTGGCATTCAGCTGAGATGAGCTGAATGGAGCTTGGATGAGCTAACCTTAATTTAGGTGAGCTGAATTCCAGTTATGGTGAGTTGGATCAAGCTGAGTTCCAGCTGGTGAGAGCTTTTTTCTCACCAGTTGCCTTCTTGGGTGCTAGCGTTCTAGGGATCTGGCAATCTGTTTATCCATAACACTCACAAAAACACATCAAAGACACAAAAAAAAATGCAATGCATGCCTAACCTAATTTATGCCTAAATGCAACCCAAAAACCTATTTGCGGAGCAAAATCCTAAGAGCTAAGTTTGTTTTAATGCATAAAAATAATGAAAAACTAGCATTTATTAGAGCACACTCGTGAACTCATGATGTGGTGCTATCCTTAGCGCCTGTCAATGCTGAAATCCAATGCAACTGTTTTGATTTAAGGATTTTGGCCCTCAATTTGAGGGCCAAAATTTATTATAAATTAAAAATAAATTATGTGATATAAAAGTATTTACATAGGACTACATAATTATACAATTTATTTACAAAATTAATTACGCTTACTTTTCAAATAAATTAGTTAAAATTTACAGTTTATTCATACTGTTCATTAGGTTTTATTTCTTAATTACGATAAATTAGTTAGTGGATGGTCTAATTGACCCTGTATAGTATTAATATACATATTGAAGTATTTAATAAAGATTTTTATTGTATTCTAAAACATTTATTTTGATTTTATTTTCGTTTAAATACCTACTTTCAAGTCATTTTACTTATAAAATAGGTGTAAATACTATAATACATTATAAATATAGTTAAATTCACTTAATTTACTTAAAATACATTAATTTAAATGTATAGTATAAGTTAGTTCAGTTATAACTTAAATTACTATTTTATTTTAATTTAATCTAATATTAGTTTGTAACTTGTTAAATTACTTATTTATTATACAAACATAATTAAATTATCATACAGGGTTCATTATGTACATAATATACATATAATTACGTATGTACAATATCATTAATAAATATGTCTATTTATAGAGATTTATTAATTTACTTTGAGTATAGTACATATAAGTTAGTATAATTAATAAATAATTATATAAATAAGTTATATATAATTTATCTTAAATATTCGAGTTACATTATATAGTATATACATAAGTTATATATACACATTATGTACATATTTTACATTATTTACCAAGATAGCTTAATATATACATAGTGTATATAGTGTTTTTAGGTATTTTCGTGGTTTTTCTGATTTTTATGGGTTTTGTGAGTTTTATCGAGGTAGGAGATGAGAAAGAAAAGGAGAGATGAGAAGAATGGAGGTATTTTTAGTGTTTTTATAGTTGAGTTCTTTTATTAAATTCCAAGGTATACTAAACTATCGGCTGGTATATTCTACCAAGCTAAGGGTTCAAAATCTCATGAAACTTGGTATGTACTTAAAAATATACCTAATCTTCACCAAGACAGGTTTACTTTGTTTTTTTGGATTTTTTGTAGCATTTTTATTTATTTGCAAAGTGATTTCATTCTAGGCCTAAAAGGGGTTTTCTAATGTGAACCTAAGGCCTAGAAAACCTTTCTAATGGCTAGAAATGAAGTCTAAAGAGTTAAAAACATCCAACTCACTATAAAAGAGATATATGATTAGTCAAACCCAACTTCTAATTCAGGTTCCAACAAGTTCTAACATTGGACAGTTAGGTACTCATTTCAGCTGACAAAAGAAATTTAAATGAAATTACAAGCAATCAAATTCAATTAGGATCCTATTTCATATACATAAAAGAATGTACAACAATGAATACATGAAATAAACAAGTCAGCTCCTTAACCTACTTCAAAATCCAACCTAGTTCCCTAAATATCAAACCATCCAGTAGGCAAAAGGTGCAGTAATGATGCTGCTGAACTTCAATAGAACAATAGCAACAACTACAGCAACAGCTCAGGGATTTCACATCCTTAACTCATATCAGATGTCTTAAAATATCTCAGATCCATACTGCAGTGTGTCCAGAAATCTTCGAAGCCATCTACAGCAGGTCCAAACCTCCAATTCAGCAAATCAAACTTCAAGTTCAGTATGAATTATCCCAGATCAGACTTAAGATAGTCTGGTTGGGGATAGTTCATGTCCAAATTCAGGTCATGATTTACTGAATTAACACCAACATGTATCAAATTTGGAGTTGAAACTTTTATACAGATGTAGCTACTGAAGCAGCACCTTGTTGTAATTGACAGGGATTCAAAACTCAGAAATCTCTTAAAACTCTAACAAGGACAGAAAATCACATAAAAATCTTTCTTAGACGTTAAACTCTCAATCAAAATCCCTTGTCAACATTCTCGTTTCAAATCAAAAGAAAAATCACTGATCTAACACCTTCCTAATGCTATAGATAGCATGTAGGAAGTGTTGGAATCAGTCCATTAAATTCAGCTGAATCCCAATGTGTTAAAAACCTTAAGGAATACTAAAAATTACTTAGCTTAAAAATCAAATTCTTGGAAACAAATCCACATAAAAATCCTTGGTAGACCCTCTAATCAACAATGTTGATTCTCCTTGGCTCTACCATGCATTCAAGATCATGAAATTCCCAATAATGACAAATCTGATCGTAGCTCATCTGAGGAAAATTCATCATTAGCATAATCTTAAATTCACAGCCATGCTAATCCACTCAAGAACAAATTGATTCACTTGATAAAAAATCCTTGAAAACCCAAATGATTCAAAATCTCACGATCTTGCTTTAAAATCCAAATCAAAAATCGATCAAGCAAACTGATTCCATTTCAAATCAGATCAGGGGTCTTTGTGAACAAATTGAAATGAGTGAGGAGACCCCTAGGTGAATTTGAGCACAAATCCTCATCTCAAAGCTCAAAAGAAATGGGATGGGGATTTGACTCCAAATGGATGGGTGGATTGCGGATTAAAACTCGAGGAAATCAGAAAGCGAAATGGAAATGTGTAGGGGGAGAAAACAGTGATCAATGAATGGGGGAATTCGTCTCTTCTGATATGAAATGATCAGAGGAGGTGAAAAGGTGAATTTCTATACTAACTCTACTCCTAAGCTACACTACAGTCACACACAGATCAGAACTAATGTCCATCTAATTTCTACTGCTAAACTACTATAATTAACACTACAACTAATCTAGAAAGCAGTAAACCTAATCTAATTGGAAGAATGGGACCTTTGGATCTCCACCAGGTGGATGGAGAGGAAAAATAGAGGGAGGAAGTGCTCCAACGGAGGAAAAACTCGCTAGTGGAGTTCTGGGTCACCCTCAGATGCTACGAAGTCCTTAGCGGCAAAGAGAGTCGAGGAAGAAGTGGAATTTCACCACCAGTGGCCGTGAAAAGGGGAAATATGGGTAGAATAGCTGGAAGGGAAGAATGATTGGCTCGAGAGGTGTAGAAGGGAGCGATCTCTAGTGCATGAGGCTGCAGAGCTCCTTAAGTAGAGCTGACAGTGAATCAGAGTGCCATGGTGGTGCGATTAGGCTCCAAGGGCGTGTGTGGTGGGGATATAAGGAGAGAGCGTGCACAAGCTTCAAATCAAAAAGCGGCTGTTGGATGGGATCTGGGTGAGGTGGTGATCGCATGCGCAGAGTCACGCAAAGCTTCCAATCAAGGTGAGCCGCAGATCGAGTGGGATGTGGAGAATCAACGATCATTATTGCTTGAGTTCATGTGGTGCTACAGTTTGCACAGAGCAGCAGGTGGGATGGTGTTGTGTTGGTGATTTTGCAAGGAACACCCCTTGCGAAGGGGTAGAGAATTAAAATAGAAGCCCATAAGTGGTTAAGAAACATTTTAGAGAAGTCCTTAATGACTTACAAATAGGTCCCTATGGTCTTCCAATAGGTCCCTAGAAGTTTTCTAGTGAATGAAATGTGATGTTCTAAGGACCTAAATGTAAATCTTTAATTGCAAGGCCCTAATGATGTCAAAATGCACCTAAGTTTTTATAGAAGCTTAATTGAATATTTAAGAAGTTAATTACACTTTTGATTTGAACTTTTAACTCATTTATATGTTCAATTTGCACTTGGATCATCATTTATATTTATTTAAAAGAACATCTCATTTAATGACCAAATTATGCATTTTTAACACAAAATTGATGTTCTAGGTCTTTTTCTATATTTCCCACACTTAACCCTTTTTTATGTTAATTTGATAGTGTCTAACCTAGTTTCTAGCTTAATTTAGGTGATTTAGCTATGATAAGTAGCAACTCATCATATCCCCATGCTTAGGTTTTGCTAGTCCCTTAGCAAACAACACATTAAAGTGCATAGCAATTCAAGTACTAGCAAGGTAAGTGTGATGAGATATCTTTTCTTCTTTCTTTTCTCAAAACTTTAGTGTTTAAAGATGATCTTTCAGTTGAAAGATTTTCTGATAAACCAACTCTACTTTTTCCTGGAAATTATGATAACCTATTGCTTAGAAAGACAAATCATAACTCAAGTCTGATATGACATAGACCATCTCTCAACTAACTAGGACTCTTGATAGTTAAACCTTTCAATTGAATTCCAGGACTTAGGGGATTTTACGGAGACTCAAAATGCTAAGAGATTATGGTTGTGCTTAGTGATAGGTTAGGACTAACTAGGTGAATTTTAAAACTCAATCCCGGGTTTCACTTCTTTTTAAGTCCAAGTTGGTCCTAGCTTCAGTTCATGTTTTCGGATCAACTCTCAAGAAACGAGGAATACTCAAGCCCAACTCTTATTGCGTTTATGGCTCAAAGAATTTTTAGCGAAATAGGGTATTTGTACTACACCCTGAAAACATTTTTGGTGGAATTTTTGTATTTACAAGACTTGGAGAACATACATGACTTATTCTAAAGAACTTCTTTTTGAAACTTTTTTTTTGTCAGTATATCTCCATCAACTTTATTTGGTAGAGCACACCTTATTTGGTGGGTGAGTTCATTGGTGGAAAGAACTTCTCCTAGACATAAGACTAAAGACTAGGACAAAGAGTCTACCTCCACACACAGGTAAGGACTCCACCTTCCCTAATGAACACTAGGGTTGGTTTTCAAATTCACAAGGTCTTTCCCGACACTGTGTCATGTAAACCAAGGTTACTTAGACTCCTACATCAAAGCAAACCAGTGAATCATATACTGGTGAATCAAGTACAAGAATACGTCCTAAAGTTAGGGGAGATTGTAGTCTATCTTTTCAAAGCTCAAAGTGTATTAAGCCAAAGCTTGAGAGCACCAAGCTACAGTGGCATGAAAAGTCTAACCAGAAATGGTTGAATGTCCATAAACAGTTATTCTATTTTTATTTTCAGCTAGAAGATCATAGTTAAACACTTATATTTCTTTCAAATTTCTTTTCTCTCAGAATTTTCTTTGTTGTGGAGTTCTCCTATAACAATAGATACAGGTCCCTTACTGTATTTTTGGAATTTTTGTGTTTTGTCATTTTTTTCTATTTTTGGCTTTGTAGTTTTTTTCAAAATTTTTCAAAATTTTTAAAAAATTTTTTTTGGGTATTTTTGATAATACTATATTATATATACTACAAGTGTGTCTACAATTCATTTCAGTAAATGATTCACCATTTACACCCCCATGCTTAACTGATGCAATTTCCTCATTGAATGAATAGGGTGGATGCAAATGCATGCTCTGCTTTTCACTATTCTAGACTGGGTGATGGAAGGAAGTCGGAATGAGGAGATAAAAATCTCTGTTTGGACGATTTCAAGTCTGATACAAGATCAGAGTGGAAAGTTGGGCTAAGCAGTGAAATGCATGACATATGTGACAATGAAATGTATGCTTAAAATGTAAGGGCAGACTCCTAATACAAGAAAGGTGAAAATAAGAAAGGTGAAAACCGCTATTTACAAGGATAGGTTTGCTAAGTTTAATGCCTTTAGCTAGGCAAAAATCTAGTGGGTAATTCAAAATGTATGAGCGAAATGGTAGAATTGACAAGTCTAAGATCATGTGGCTCAATAAAAGGTTTTAGTCTTTGTCCATTGACAGTGAAAGTTTCAGATTTGTCAATCTCAGTGACCTCAATGGCTCCATTGTCAAAGATTCTTAAGATCTTGAAAGGTCCAATCAACTTGGATCTTAGTTTCCTTGGGAAGAGTTTAAGTCTAGAGTCGAAAATAAAAACTTTCTAACCAGGGTGAAATGACTTCCTATGAATGTGACAGTCATGGAAGGCCTTTAGTTTGTCCTTATATATCCTCGAGCTTTCATAAGATTCATTCCTTGATTCATCTAGTTCAGAAATTTGTAATCTTCTATAATCATCGGCCTTCTCTAAGTCCAAGTTACACTTTCTGATCACCCAATAGTCTTTGTGCTCGAGTTCTATGAGAAGATGACAGTGTTTCCCATACACAAGTCTAAAAGGAGACAACCTAGTGGGGTTTTGTGAGCTATCCTATATGCCCACAATACATCTAAAAGGTGGGAAGGCCAATCCTCTCTATTAGGTCGGATGGTAGTCTGTAAAATCTTCTTGATCTCCCTATTGGACAATTCAACTAGTCCATTGGTTTGAGGGTGATAAGGTGTAGCAATCCGATATGACACCCAATACTTTTGAAGTAGGGACTAAACATGTGTGTTCCTAAAGTGAGATCCTCCATCACTAATGATGGCTTTTGGTACCCTGAATCTAGAGAACATAAAGTCTTGGACAAATTGTGTCACAACTCTACGATCATTAGTCCTCGAGGGGATGGCTTCAATCCATTTAGAAACATACTCAACTGCCAATAAGATATACTCGAAGCCATGAGAATTTGGAAAAGGTCCCATGAAGTCAATGCCCCAAATATCAAAGATTTCACACAGTAAGATTGGATTCAAGGGCATCATGTCTTGGTGGCCAATACTACCGAGAGACTGACAACGTGGACATGCCCTCCTATATTCGTGTGCATCTTTGAAGATTGTGGGCCAGTAAAAATCGCTCTGAAAAATTTTTGCAGTAGTCCTTTTTCCAAAGAAATGACCACCACAAGCCTGGTCATGGCAGAACGACAAAATACTATCAATCTCCTTATTAGGGACACAATTCCTAAGGATCTGGTCTTTGTAGTGCTTGAAAAGCCATGGTTCTTCCCAGTAATAGTGCTTGGCCTAGGATCTAAGTCTGTCTTTTCGATGTCCTACCCAATTAGAGGGAACGATTCCAGAAGCCAGGTAGTTGACAATGTCAGCATACCAGGGAAGATCAAAATGGATGACCAGCAATTGCTCGTCAAGGAAGTGGTTAGAAATGGGAAGTGAAGGAGATATCGCTTCAGAAGGAAGGTGGGATAAGTGGTCAGCTACCACATTCTGCTTCTCGGCCTTGTCAGGTATCTCTAACCAAATTCCTATAAGAGCAGGATCCATCTAATCAGATGAGATTTCGTATCCTTCTTGGTGAGAAGATGTCGAACTGCAGTGTGGTTAGTGTAGACTATAATGTGGGAACCAAAAAGATAGGGTCTGAATTTTTCTAGTGCAAATAATACAGCTAGCAATTCATTTTCTATGACGGTGTAGTTCCTTTGAGCTTCATCTGAGGTCTTGCTAGCGTAATAGATGATAGTAGGCTTCTGTTTGTCACGCTAAATCAAGTTTTAAGAGTATCGCATTGTAATATAGCCTAAAAAGTGTTCAAAACAAATACAATTTTATTACTCGAATTTGAAGTCCGAGGTCGAACATAGGGAGCAAATTGGTGTTTAGAAATTAAGATCACAATTCAGAATTTAAAGGAATATCCAATAATATCAGTCTTAAAGTGCAAATATATGGGGGTAAATGTAGAGCACAAAATACTTAAGAATTCAATGTATATGAATTAAACTCAAATTGGATGTCTGATTTGTAAATCAGATGACTTAAACTAATGATGCTATAGTGCTCCTCCTGCCTTCAGCTTCTGTGGTTCTTCTTTCTTCCATCTGCTTCTACTCCTCTTCTTTCTCTTTACCTTTGGCTTCTGTCTTCTTTTCTTTCTCTTTGCCTTTCTCTACCTTTTGCCTTCTCTGACTTCTTTTTCCTTTCTTTGTCTTCTCCTTCCTTTCTTCTTCCTTCAGCTTCTTCCATCTCTGCCTTTCTCTATTGTGGCCCTTCCCTTAGCTTCTCTTTGTCCTTAGCTTCCCCTTCTTCAGCTTCGCTTCTCCTCCTCTTCAGCCTGTAGCAAAACCTACCCCCTACCCGTGTGCACTCTTCCTCACTTTCTCTTTTAGGTTCCACTCTCCCAGAGCCACATGTATTCAGGTAATCGGGTCAGGTACGTACCCGAGAATAGGCCCACCAGCATGCAGTGGTGGGTGAGGAGTGCAGTCGGGTCGGGTTAGGCCAGGTCCGCAGGGCGTGAGCACGGATGAGACCAAGTCGGTCGGGTGAGAGGGACCTCACCCTGTGATTTGGAGGTGAACAACTACTAGTAGGAATTCACCTTATGCGGCTTCACTAGCATCATAGCCGCTGATGTGGGACTAAATGCATGCCCTTCTTCTCGCACGCCAGTAGCAGAGGTTGTCCTCCAAATGTAGCAGTTGCTACGGCCTTCAACTCGAATTGAGGGCCTAGAGTCGTTCGCGAGGGTGTTCCGCGCAACCTAGGATAGGGACCTGGAGCTGGCAAGGCCTGGAGCTGTTGCAGGCAAGCTTCAAGCTTTGCTCCAGTGGTGGATGACGCCTGCTACCTGAAATCACCAAGACGGCCTCGCGGCCACATTAAATTGCTTAGGAAGCTTCTCTGAGGCATGGTGAATGTGGTGTGGTGGTTGGCATGTCGTGGGGGTGCTTGTGCGAGCGTGCCTAAGGCATACTGTATGCGAAGGTGTAGGTGTGTTCGGGGGTGCATTTGTGTCAATGGAGTGGTGTATGAAGTAGAGGGAAATGTTCAGTGGAGTAAGAGGATGCTTATGGACTTGTCGGCGAGGGGTGGGATGGCCTGTGGTGGTGGAGTGATCTCACCGGAGGTGGTGGCCGGAGATGAAGAAGATGAGGGTGATGAAGGGCGGCAATGATCGGCTTAGGGAAATAGAAAGTGGAGAAGAAAGGAGAGGGTGAAAGGGACTTACCTAGGGCATTAGGAGACGAAGGGTAGATGAAGATGGCATCGAGTGCATACTGTCGACACTAGAGATGAAGGCACTCAGAGAGACGGTTGGCGAGGATGAAGATGAGATAAGGGCATCAGCGAGTGCTGCACGACGCGAACGAACGCAAGGAAGAAGAGCCTGCAACTGGTATTGTGGTCAGGCGACGACAGAGAGTAGGGAAGGTTGCCAGAGCTTGATGAGAGAATCGACCAGAGGAGGAGAGAAGAATTTGAGGGGGGCCTCCAGTCGAATTCAAGCTTGGAGGAGTCAGTTGGATTTGGGGCTTCTTAAATACATCTCCGGAGGGGGATTTGTGCTGGGAAGCCAAGCTTCCAAGCAAGGTATGGTCATCGGAGTTGGCAACTCAAAAGAGACCCAAATCTCTCATGCATTCGCATGAGAGATTGGGAAGAAATTAGGCATCAAACTAGATTCACATTGGAGAGATTTTCTCAGAGAATCTCCCTTCCAATTTTGAAGGGGATTCTCTGAGCAATCAGGGAGAAACCACCTTCTAAAGTTTGCCAGAGTAGGATTCCTCCGCCATAATGATGGAGGGGCCTAATTGCAAAAATGATGAAGAAGCTAGGGGTCCTTTTGCAAGGGTTTTGAAAGATAGAGGTATAAATGTAATCAGGCTGGACCTTTTTGCAAACTAGGTCAAGGCAAACATCTCGGGTCCAAATTTTGGTGCAAACCTAATTTGGATCTAAGGAATCCAATGGTGAAGTTGGATTTTAAGTTTGACCACATTTGGTTAGGAAATTTATGAAAAAACCTAATTTAGGGCAGATATAAGTTTGAGACCCTATTCTTGGTCAAGATGGGTTCCAATGGCCAAATTGAAAGTTATAAACCCTAGAGAATATTTTTCTATGATTTTTAGAGGATTTAGGTGAATTTTATCCTGACCAGAACCTTGGTTAATCAAGTGGGTCTGTTTTAGGGTTTCAAGAAGTCATTTAATTCACAAGGTATACACAAACCCTTTTGTTTCAAATCCAACCAACTTTTTATCTTGTTAAAACCTTTTGATCTTTGTTTAGCCCTTGAGAAAACCCATTGTTGTACTGCATTGGTAAAATTGTAGTTTTACCCCTAGTTTCTTATTTTACTCTCAGAATGGTTGTTCAGTGAATTAGGACCTTCAATTGGTTATGTAGGAGCTTTTATTCTCTTCATTAGGTCAAAATAAGATAGTTAGGGCTCATGATGGTGTTCCCATCATACGCCCATGCCTAGCTTTTGCTAATCCCTCAGCAAAATTTTAAGGTTTTAACTTTGATTCTAGACCATGAGTTCCTTTAATGTTCAAAAACTATGATGTGTGCTTTCTTCTGTGGATTTGGTTAGAATGCTAGTGGTAGGCCTAGAGGTACTCAAGTACCAACCAAGATCCGGACCTGACCAGCTCTAGCCACAGCCTGCCGAGAAGGTTTTTAAGGCCCACAAGAACTATCCTAAGGTTCGTTGAACTCCGCGGTTAAAGCACCCATGCTTGTAACATATTTTACCCTTCGTTCAGTTTGCAGTGCATTTTTGTAAGAGAGAAATAGAGGAATTTTCTTTGTTTGGAGAGTTTTCTCTCTCTTTTCTTTTTATTTCTAGCTTCGGATTGGATTCTCAACACGGTTTGTATCGGATTCCTAGTCCCCATCATCAATCCTCGAAGGGTCCCTGGCAATCGATGCTTTGTGATAGCACCGCCCATGGCTACCCCCAGAACCCTGGCTTTCAAGATTTTGAGATAATCTTGCCCGTGGCATTCTGTAGCTAAATCCAGACCCTGGCAATCGACATTTCATGATAATGCCACCCATGGCATCTGAACTAGCACAGGGTGCTTACATGCCCCCGGTAGGATATGTAGATATCCTAGGAGATAAGCACCGAGGAGACGATATGTTATACGCATCTTCGAGGGGAATTTCCCGCCTCTCCGCACCAGGAACTCATCCAAATCAACTTATGTTGATCGGCCGCTCCTAATCTAGGCATTTTTTTGGGAATAATTTAAATGCAATTGGGTGACTTTGATACTTATGCGTATTGAACCTAACTGTGTGTGGATTGGGGTGCTTAGGTTATCGAGTCCCATAAACCAGAGGTTAGTTAACGAGGCCAAATACTCCCTAAGCCTTATACCTAATACTTAAGCTTTGCATTTTCCCCAACCTCTTGAGGACTATCCAAATCTTAGCGAATATTTGAATTTTTAAGCCTAGGAGTATAGCCCAAGAGGCCTAGAATTCCTACTAATCTTTTATGTGTTTCATTAGAACTTTTTTCCTTTCATTTTCTTTTACTTGATATAGTCGAGAACTTAGTTAATCCCTTAATTTCTTACTAATGACTATCTCTTTTGTTTTTCTTTTCAACTTGTGCTCCTTTTTGACATTTTTCACTCTTCCCCTTTTTATGCTCAAGATTTGTATGGCGAAAAAAATTTTTCTCCAATCATAATTTTTTTTTGTTCTTTTTCAAGAATATTTTTTCTTTTCTTTTTGGTATTTTTAGGATATGTGATTTTCTTTTTTTGATGAAACCTTTTCTTCTGAGATGGTTTTCACGATGTTTTGCACTTTCATACCCCCCTATGCCTACGATTTGCAATGTCCTCATTGTAAATTAGGTGGGTTCGAGTTTAACTTAGATCATTCATTAGAACAGGTTATGGGTGGGTGAATGGGTCGAGGTGACTGTTGCGGACGATTTCAAGTTCGGGTATGGGTACCTGTGGTGGGGTTGGCTGTTTTAATGGATGAACCCTAAAGTGCAATATGAATTCAGCGTAGGAATGCCAAGAAAGGTTTCAGGTTTTTCAAAAAAGATGGGTTGCCTCCTGTTAAGCACTGAGTTTTACGCCATCAGCTGGGCATAATGAGTTCAGAGAGAATGGAGGCTAAAGGATGTCTCAGCCAAATTTGTATCAGTAAGGTCAATGAATGATTTGAGTCTCTAATCGTTCACGATGAAAGGTTCTGAATCGTTGCTGAGTGGACTGATCTCGATGGCTCCATTTCCAAAGATTCGTCAGATGAGGTAAGGTCTGATCCATTTCGATCTGAGTTTTCCTGGGAATAGTTTGAGCTTGGCATCAAAGAGTAAGACTTTTTGACTAGGGTGAAAGATCTTTCTAGATATGTGCTTGTCGTGAAAGGCCTTAACCCAGTCTTTATAAATTCGTGAGTTCTCATACGCTTCGTGGCGTAATTCATCGATCTCGCTCATTTGAAGCTTTCTGTGGGTTCCTGCCTTAGAAAGATCTAGGTTGTAGGTCCGTACTGCCCAATAGGCTTTGTGCTCCAATTCGACGGGGAGGTGACATGCCTTCTCGTACACCAATCTGAAGGGAGACATACCTAATTGGGTTTTGTGGGCGGTCCTATAAGCCCACAAATCTTCTGGAAGTCGGGATGACCAATCTTTCCTATCAAGTTGAACAGTGACCTAGAGGATTTTCTTGATCTCCTGATTTGATAGCTCAGTTAGACCATTAATTTGGGGGTGATAAGGAATAGAGATTTGGTGCGATACTCCATATTTGGTCATTAGTGACCTGAAATGAGCATTAGTGAAATGGGTCCCTCCATCAGAGATTATAGCACGTGGAATCCTGAACTATGAAAATATATTCTGATGAATGAATTTGATAACCACCTTATGATCATTGGTTCGGGTCAGAATGGGTTCGACCCATTTGGACATGTAGTCAACAGCGAGTAGAATGTACTGAAGTCGTTCAAAATAGGAAATGGTCCCATAAAATCAATCCCCCAGATGTTGAACATTTCGTATATGAGAATCGGCTGTAAGGGCATTATATCACGGTGGCTCATGTTGCCTAAGGTCTGGCAACGAGTGCATGCTCTATAGTGATTATATGCGTCTTTGAAAATCATGGGCCAGTAGAAGCTACACTGGAGGACTTTCGCTATGGTTTTATGACCTGAGAAGTTTCCACCGCACGCCTGGCCATGGCAGAAGGACAATATGTCCTGAATTTCCACTCTCATGACACATCGTCGAATGATTTGATCAGTACCAATGCAGAAAAGATATGGGTCTTCCCAGAAGTAATATTTGGCATTAGAAAGCAATTTGTCCTTCTTGGCCTTCAGCAAAACGAATGGGATCTGATGTGATGCCAGGTAGTTTACTAGATAGCAAACCATGGAAGCCCTGTACTGATAGTCAAGAGGTGCTCATCAGGAAAATGTTCCGTAATGGGTCCAGAAGGGTCGATAATATCAGAAGGAAGGAGGGACAAGTGATCAGCTACCACATTCTTTTTCCCACTTTGTCACGAATCTCGAGGTCAAATTCTTACAATAGCAAGATCCAATGGATTAATCAAGGTTTTGCATCCTTCTTTGCAAGGAGATGCCTCATAGTCGTATGATCAGAGTAAATGATAACATGGGAACCCAAAAGATATGATCTGAACTTTTCCAGGTCAAATACTATGGCTAGTAGTTCTTTCTCAGTGACTATGTAGTTACACTAAGCCTCGTCAAGTGTCTTGCTAGCGTAGTAGATGACCACAGGTTTTCCGTCAATTTTCTACCCAAGTACCCCTCCTACAACGAAGTCAGATGCATCGCACATGATCTCAAAGGGTTGAGACCAATCAGTGGACTGTAGGATCTGAGCTTGGGTAACTCAATCACATAGGGTTTCAAATGCTTAGTGCATTCCTTAAAAATTTTGAAAGGAAC
Organism: Thalassia testudinum; assembly: GCA_037157565.1. Taxonomy (NCBI): domain Eukaryota; kingdom Viridiplantae; phylum Streptophyta; class Magnoliopsida; order Alismatales; family Hydrocharitaceae; genus Thalassia; species Thalassia testudinum. The sequence continues at coordinate 18,371,895 of JAZHRO010000063.1, forward strand.
ATCCTTAGATAGTAGAGTGGTCAAAGGGCACGCGATCTTTAAGAAATTAGGAATGAATTGGTGGTAAAAACCGACGTGCCCTAGAAAAGATCGGATGTCCTTGATTGAGCTAGGCATAGGGAGTTTGGAAATTAGATTCACCTTGGCTCGATCAACCTGGATGCCTTTTTCTGATATAAGATGTCCTAGGACAATTCCTTCAGGCACCATGAAATGGCTTTTCTCCCAGGAAAGAACCATATTCACGTCAATGCACCACTTGAGGATTTTGACCAAGTGCAGGAGGTAATCGTCAAATGATTCGCCAAATACTGAAAAGTCATCCATGAAGACTTCCGGATAATCACCTACCATATCTGAGAATATGGCAAGCATACACCGCTGAAAAGTAGCTGGTGCATTGCAGAGACCCAATGGCATCCTTTGGAATGCATACGTCCTGAAGGAGCAAGTGAAAGTATCCTTTTCCTGGTCCTCAGGATGGATTGCCACCTGGTTATAACCAGAGTACCCGTCAAAAAAGCAGAAGAACCTATTTCCTGCTAGTTTCTCAAGGATCTGATCAATAAACGGTAGTGGGAAATGATCCTTCTTTGTGGAGGTATTGAGTCTTCTGTAATCAATGCAGACTCTCCATGAATTTGCCACACAGGTCGATATGATTTCTTCGATTTCAGTTGTGATCACGGTGAGTCCTGCCTTTTTAGGTACAACCTGGATTGGACTCACCCACCAACAGTCAGAGATCGGGTAGATGATCCCAGCATCTAACCACTTGATGATCTTATTTTTCATGACCTCCTGCATATTAGGATTCAAACATCTCTGCATTTCACGGGAAGGTCGTGTGCCCTCTTTAATATAGATACGGTGTGTGTAGTAAGAGGGCTGATGCTACTCAAATCATCGAGAGTCCATCCAATGGCTCTTTGATGTTGCTGGAGAACAGTAATCAAATGGGATTCCTGATCAGGTGTGAGTCTGGAATTGATAATCACAGGAAATGTCTGATTGGAACCTAGAAAGACATACTTTAGATGATCGGGAAGAGGCTTGAGTTCCAAAACAAGGCTATCAGCAGTAGCAGGCGGTTCCGGGTGTGTGTCAGAAGCAAGGGAAGGAGTTATGTGTGTGTCTAGGTCACGTTCGGACTCCTTTGATTGTAGGTTTTGATCCTCTTGTGGTTGATCAGAAGTAGTCAGGTTTTCCTCATTATACGGATCAACCACAGCCTTGATATCACATATCTGTTCTATAACACCACAATTAATCCCTTGTTGGGCCTTAAAGATGTCAATTTTTAACATTTGGTTCCCAAATTTCAGTTCAATTTGGCCCTCCTCACAATTTATGTTGGCCCTAGCAGTGGCTAGAAAGGGTCTCCCTAGTATAATTTGTGTATTCCTCTGGTTTTCTAGAGTATCCATATCTAAGACTACAATGTCCACCGAGAAATAGAAATCCCGAACCCTAACAATGACATCCTCAAGAATTCCTTTAGGTGACTTAATAGATCAATTAGCCAACTGTAATGTCACCTCTGTTGGTTTGAGCTCAGATTCCTTAAGATGGTCAAGTAGGGATGTAGGTATTAGGTTTATGGAGGCTCCTAGATCCAATAAAGCCCTATCAAATTTGGTATCACCAATTGCACAGGAAATCAAGGGAGTACTTGGGCCTTTTACCTTAGGTGGGAGTTTGCTCAAAATTACAGAGCTGGCTTTCTCTGACAATACAATTGGGCTCCCACTTTTGGTTCGCGACTTACGCTTAGGTGTACACACGTCTTTCAAAAATCATGTGTAAGTTGGTACGTGGCGGATCGCGTCCATCAAGGGGATGTTTATATGGACATGTTCAAAGAGCTTGACCAGATCCTCCTCAGGTGCCACGGGTTTGTTTGTCCCCTTTCCCTTGGTCAAGGCTTCGGGAAATGGAACCCTGGATGGTTCCTCTAGAATAGGTCTAGGTTCTTGATCTGGGATAGGGGTGTCCTAGCTAACTACCTTAGGATTTGGGTTACTACCTGGATGAAAGTGGCCTGGGTAAGGTGGGTCTTTTATTACTTTCCCACTACATGTTGTTACTGAATTTAGTCCTCCTTGGTTGTGGTTTGGTGTGGGTAAAATAGGTGGCTGCTGCTGAAATGCTCAGTATGATGTTGAAGCTTCCATCCCATCAGGTGATGGAATAGAAGGGGCCTGATAAATCATGTAGGCTTGGCCCAGATTTGGGTTCATAACGTGCCTCTGGTTTGGCACGTTATTCGAATTCGGTAGAGGTTGCGAAGGGAGCATGCTAGGTTGGCGGGAATTTGCCACCTGGGCGAGTTGATTGCGAACATCTGTGATCTCATCTTTGTGCTTGTTTTTGCATAGCCGCATTCGTCTTTTGAATTTCAACCATAGTCTGAAGGATAAGAGTCATTTGATCTGTCTGAGTTGGCCCAGATTGATAGGTAGGGTTGGGCCGAGGCTGAGGCGGCTGAAATGGACAAGGAGCTTGTGGATAGGGTTGATATGGTGGTCTTTCATTCTGATTATTTCCCACCCACAGGAAGTTGGGATGATTCTGCCATCCAAGGTTATAGGTATTAGAGAATGGGTCATTCTGGATGGCGTTGAGGTCCTCCTAGATCTGAGGAATCTTAGAAAAATTAGAGTACGAGGGTTCAGAGTTCCCCCAACTAGAGTTGGCAGGATAGGAGTTTCCTCTGGTCCTAGAGTCAACGAGTGTGGATATAGGTCGACCCCCTAAGAAGATCGGTGATAGATGTTATGCACAACTTCCCTCCCAAAGGACGGCTGTGTAAATGGGTTTTGTGCAGAGGTGGCTTGCTGCAGATGTCGAGGTAGCTCATCCACCTTCTTCTCAATGATAGAGACCTTGAAAAATGACTGGTCATCAATTCCAAGTCGATGGATGCGAACAGGCCCTACATCTCATGTGCTTCCCTTGGATTCGTCGATGCACGAGCATTCATTCAGTCGAATAAGCCCATGGAGTCATTATCGATGGAGTTCTTGCACATATTCTTGAGAATCTCTCACGCAGTGTCTTCATGTTGACCCATGATATTTCCTCCGCAAGTTGCATTGACGAGTAAATGGATATCTTCATGGAGTCCCAGGTAAAAAGACTGGACTTGTTCCCATTTAGGAACTCCATGATGGGGGCACTTTCGCATGAGATCCAGGAAACGGTCCCATGCTTCATGAAGTGGTTCTCCAAGTTGCTGGGTGAAGTGTGTGATCTGGTGTCATAAGCATTCGTCCGACCAACTGGGAAGAACATTTTCAGAAACTCAGATTGTAGTTCAACCCATGTGTTGATTGGACGCATTTCAATCTGATACCAGTGAGCTGCTTTGTCCATGAGAGAGAAGGAGAACATCTTCGTGAGAAGAATATCCTGATTTTGGACATTCGACCCAAAGGTCTAGGCCAGATGCTTGAGTTGTTTGATGTGCTAGAAAGGATCCTTAGAATTAAGCACAGGAAGCTTTGGAATAGCATGAATCATGTTGGGCTTGAGTTCAGAATCAGGACCTCCAGCTTGGATTTGAACTCGAGGTTCGATTGCCACCATAGCGGGATTGTAGTGATCTCGCATCATAGGATGCAGTGGTGGGTTCACAAAGGCTTGGAATAAATCATTAAGGCACTGTAGTTGGTTCTCAAGGTTATTCTTTTCTTCTATGGGTTGTGCCATGATGATGGAAGGAGAATTGGTTTCAGATGAATCAGAGATGCCTATGTGATGAGGTTGCTGCACAAACATGGAAGTCGAGGCTTGGCCTCAACAAGAGTGAATGACTAAAGGAGGCCACAAGGATGGTCTTAAGGACCTCCTAGCGAACATACACTGATGTTTTGGATAAGAGTAGAATGTGATGGACCCAATCAAGACACCCAAAAACTTTGGATGACTATAGAGGTTTAGGGCAGATGATACCCCATAGTCAAAAAGTCATCCACCTGCGAAATACCTGGGCAGCCAGAGAGGGAGAGTCCTGCAAGGATGCCTACATGGTAGAGCGCCCCAACGAGTTACAGGGTTTCCCCCACCCAACCTCTCTTGTCACTGATGTTCCAGGTAGACCAGAATGGGGACTTGACCTCTTAAGTCTGCTAGTTTTAATTAAGAGAAAGGGTGCTTTATGATTTCTCTTGTACTTTAGATGTATTGAGTGCAAAAAATTACCTAATTTCAAGGTTGGTTGAGCCAAAAAGGTGGGTCAACTTCACATATTGGTCCTTTGAGAAGTTTTAGTTCCCTTCTTTTAGGATTCAAGTGAGATTAAGAGCCTGAATTTTAGGGTTTTCTTCAATAAATCACTTTAACCATGGGTTAGGCACATCTTTCTTGGAGAGTTAATTCTTTGCTTATGAAAGTGTATCTCTAAACCCTAACTTGGAATCCTTAATTTGGCTCTAATCTTAGCACAATTTGGTTTACCAAATGTGGTAACTTGGACTCAATAAAGAATGTGGTAGCCCTAGTAACATTAAAAGGGCGCACAAATCAATTTTGTTGTTGAAATCAAATTAGGCAACTTGATGAATTAAGCTAAGAATGTAAAGCAAGTAGCCCTAATTGATTTTATCTTTTTTTTTCTTTTTCAGAATGAGGGGCTTAAGAGAAAGTAATCAGAAATTACCTACCCCTTGCATGTTTGATGTGCGACTGTCTTTCTTTGAATCATCTCCCTAAAACAACCATAAAAAAGAGATATAGCAAGCTAGTACCAAATCAAGAATTGTAATCAAGAATTCTAAATCGCTCGTTGCTCTTCGGCAACGGTGCCAAAATTTTCGTCACGCTAAATCAGGTTTTAAGAGTGTCGCATTGTAATCTAGCCGAAAAAGCGTTCAAAACAAATGTAATTTTCTTACTTGAATTTGAAGTCCGAGGTCGAACACATGGAGCAAATTTGTGTTTAGAAATCAAGGTCATAATTCAAAATTTAAAGGAATATGCAATAATATCAGTCTTAAAGTGCAAAAATATGGGAGTAAATGTAGAGCAAAAAATACTAAAGAACTCAATGTATATGAATTAAACTCAAATTTGACGTCTGATTTGTAAATCAGATGACCTAAACTGATGATGTTATAGTGCTCCTCCTGCCTTTAGCTTCTGCAACTCTTCTTCTTTCTTCCTTCTTCTGCATCTACTCCTCTTCTTCCTCTTTACCTTTGGCTTCAGTCTTCTTTTCTTTCTCTTTGCCTTCTTTGACTTATTTTGCCTTTCTCTGTCTTCTCCTTCCTTTCTTCTTCCTTCAACTTCTTCCTTCTCTACCTTTCTCTGCTATGGCCCTTCCCTTAGCTTCTCTTTGTCCATAGCTTCTCCTTCTCCTTCAGCTTCACTTCTCGTCCTCTTCAGCCTGCAGCAAAACCTACCCGCTACCCGCGCACACTCTTCCTCTCTTTCCCTCTTAGTTTCCGCTCTCCTAGAGCCACACATATTCGAGTAATCAGGTCGGGTACGTACCCGGGACCAGGCCCACCGGCGTACGGTGGTGGGCGAGGAGTGCAGTCGGGTCTGGTCAGGCTAGGTCCGTGGGGCGTGAGCGCAGACGAGATCGGGCCGGTGTGGTGAGAGGAACCTCACCCCGTGATTTGGAGGAGAACAGCTACTGGCAGGAATTCAACTTATGCGGCTTCACTCGCTTCGTAGCCGCCGATGTGGGACTAAATGCATGCCCTTCTTGCGCACTCATAGCAGAGATGGTGATAAGTCAATTTTCACTTTCGAATAATGTATTAAGATGATTTGTCGTTGTAGGATCAAAGTGGTGGAAAATCGCTTAACAAAATAATTAAAATTAAAATTAAACAACTCACAGGAGAGTGGGTCGTGTCCATAGGGAGGCAAAACTTGCAATTAGGTAAAAATCAAGTTCGCTAAACTATTCGCCAGATCAAACAATGCCTGTGTAGCTCTGAAAGTAAACCTTAAATTTATGGACAAGTCAAGGGGTTTGAATGTAATTTTATGTTAGAAAATTATTCATGTGCAAAGGTATGCCACGCACTATTCACTTGCATGCATACGAAAATGTCATTCAAAATTAAATTCAATGCACATAGAGATGAATAATAAGGTTTAACAATTATCTAGAAGCATGAGCATTAAGGCATAAATTCACCATAATAAAATAATCATAAATGACAATTCATTTTCGTGACAATGGCATGAAATGTAATTATTAATTAAGGTTGAAACAAGGGATTACCTTCGGGTGAGCTTCTCCATGGATGAAGGAGAGATGGACGGCGAGTTGGCGGCGAGAGGTAGCCCTCTCCGATCCGCACTTGATAGTGGTGGCGGCTCGATGGATGGTGGTCGGAGCCGGCCTATCGGAGGAAAGAAGTGGCGGCAATGGAGGATGCTACTGCTGGCTACGCGTGCTGCAGGCACAAGGAGAGGCAGCGAACGGGCACTGCAGGCACTACAGGCGCGTGCGGGGCATGGGCATGAGGAGGGGCAGCGCTCTTCGAGCTGATTGTTGTTTGCACCTCAAAACACGACTATAATAACACCTTCTTGTGCTATTTTCTAGCATTAACTATGTATATTATAATCCTGTAGTTGCATTTGTAAAAACGCTTGCATGCATGTTTTTAATTGAGAGGAGAAGAGAATGGAATAAATGACTTGCATTTTTACATTTGTCTTCAAGTGTCTCTTTGCAAAAGTCCCCTCTCCATATTTTATTTTCATCTTTCTTTCTTCTTCCCGCGGTTCTTCTACTTCCCGCGGCTGAATTTCGTCCACGCCATGCTGCATGCCGCACCTCTCCCTGCTGTCCTTCCCGCACCTCTCCCTGCAGCTGCCATTCTCCCCCATTCCCCGCATGCTCCACGCCATGCTCTCCTCCTCTATAAAGCCGCAGCTCTTCCTCGCGACGAGAGGAGGGGCGAGCTGCTGCAAAACGCCACCCTGCAGTCCACCACCTTCCTCTCCACCGTTCTCCCCTCCCATACGTCGGCCCTCCGTTGAGGAGGCACCCGGCGAGCAGGAGAACCCACTGTGGTGCTCACCACCACAGTGGGAACACCACCGCCCAGCTCTTCAACGAGCAGGTGGGCGTGGTGTCTTCTTTTCTTTTCGGTTTCATCTCCACGCCATTGCTGCCGCTTCAAGGTCCGAAGCTTGAAGCAGCAGCAGCAGCAGCTAAACCGCGGCAACAGCAGCAGCAGCAGCACCCCCCGCCTCCCCCGCGACCCTCCGCGACCACTGCAGAACCTCCTCCACGCTCGCTCCTCCGCACCTTCGCCTGCCCGTCGTCTTCGCGCGCGCCTGCAGGCCCGTTCCCCGCCTCCGCCTCTGCTCTGTCGCCTCTGCCATTCCACCCGCGACCGGCCGCTGCGCGCACTGCAGCGGCCGGCCAGGCCCTCTCGCCGCCCCTGCCAACCTCTGCAACCCTCCGCGACCGACTGCAGACTCCCCGCCGCCCTCTCCGAGCACGCCATCGCCCGCTCTCCTTCCTCGCACCCGGCCTGCAGACGCCTCACCTTCTCCGCGCGAAGACGCGCCTGCATCCGCAACCATCAGATGTCGGCAGCCATCTGCAGACGTCTTAACTCACGCCATCACCAGCTCTCCCGCCCGCTCTTTCTCTCTCTGGCGCTCTCTATCTCTCTCTCTCTCTCTCTCTCTTTTTCACTCACTCACAGACACACTACACCAACACACACACATCTTCACCGACACACACACACCCACACACACACTTACACTATACGTATAGTTATATATAGTAACATATATATACATACATATATATATATATACATACATATATCTATTATATATATATACTTATATACATAGTATATCTATATAGTTATGTATACATACATATATATATAATATATCTCCATATATATATATATACATGTATATATATATCTATATACTTATACATATACTTATATATATATACATATATACTTATATACATATATATATATACATATCTATATAGTTATATATATACACACACATATATATATATATCTAGATACATATATACTTATATACATATATATATATATATACATATATATAGTAATATATATATATACTTATATACATATATATACACATATATATATATATATATATATCTATACATATATAACTATACATTTATATATATATATAGATATATTTACTTACATACATACATATGTACATATACTTTCATGTTATTTATTATACGCTGTATCGCGGGGATATCTGCACCAGTTGCTGATATTCCCTGATACACGCGTACAAAAAAAGCGTGGTCCCATACATCATCCATCCTCCATCCACACTCCACGCGGCACCTAGTCGTGTTGGTTGCGTCTCTCTAGACGTCGACTGACTAGACATAGTGCTACACTCCATCGTCACCTCCACCCCCACCCCTTTATATATATACTACATATAAATATATATATATAGCTACTATATTTACTTTCTATCTGTTAGCTTCCTTCTTAGTAAAAAGATAAAAAAAAGGGTATAAAAGTGAAAAGATAATCTTTGATTTGCAGGTACCCCATCTTGCAAGTAGCAAGGCGTGTTTTGAAACTCTGTTTTGGCTAAAAGCCAAGGACAATTTTGAGGGTGTGCCTCAAGAACAAGGATTACCAAAAAAAAAACCTAAATAAGAAAAATGCCAAAAACACAATAAACGAGCGGAAGAGACGTGTTTTAAGGAAAACGTAGAAACTCGACTTAAACCCCACTTCCCTGAGTTCGACCCTGGGCCTAAAAGTGACAAGATAAAATCAATTAGGCCAGGTTAAAAATTTTGTAAAGAGATGGTTAGGTCTGAATTAGGTTAACCACTATACACATTTCAACGATAAAAATATCATATTAACAACCTATCTGTGCCGACCCATCAAAACTTTTCTGGCGCCGTTGCCGGGGAGGTGCGCTTTCGAGTAAGTTTCTATCCAATTCCTTTAAATTTGTCTCTTCTCTCTTCGCGGGTATTGTTGTTTTTGGTGTGCAGGTGAACCTGGTGGAAGGAGAAGAAGGCTGACGAAGTCGAGGACGTGAGCAGATCCAAGGTGGGAACGAGAGCGTGAAGACGCCGACATCGCATTGGAGCTTCGCACACGTTGCCGAACAAGTAGGTTTTCTTTTCTCATCAAATTAGGGTTAACTTGCCACCACAATAAAAAAAAAAAAAAAAAATTTAAAACTAAAAACTAGAAAAACTTCTTGGGATTTCTTGAGGGCAAGTGGATTAAAATTCACTTGATTGATTGGTTGTCTTCACTCCCACTGCCCCGGGATTTCCCACCTTACTTCGCATAGCGAAAATCCGAGAATCTTCATTCTTAGATTTTTCGCCGTGGGAAGTATTCTTTGAGGCAAAGAAAAAGATTGCTTGTATCCCTCTTTTGCCTCACTTATCTTTAATTCAGGATCACATTTTTGGTGGGGAGACTTGGAATTGAGTTGATTCCAACCCCACCACGACTTTTCAAATTTGCCTGTGATTCGATCCTGAATACTTCAACCCCAACAATTTTATTTTCTTTATCTTTTGGTTGAAGCCTTGTGTGTGGAAATCATTTCTGGTGATTGGGAGCACTTGAATTGAAGTGCTTTGGCTCCCTGTCACATTGATATAAAACTGATTCGTGCATCCACACTTAGAAATCTCCATTTAGGTAGCCCATTGCATTTTAGCATGCATTAACTAACTAATAATTGAAGAAGGGTTTCTTGGGTTTTAGAAGGAAAACCTGTATTTTTGCAAAAACCCGGAGATTGGTTGAATTGGTAATTCAGCAAAACCCTAAAATTCATACTACTTAAGGCTGAACTCTAAAAACCATTCGCCAATAAAAACTTCAATTCGGGGAGATTTCCCCGTTGCATGCTTGTTCTTACACACTCTTAAAATCAATCACTTGGGCATTACCCGTAAACAACGCCCTTCACATTCCAAAAGCACTTAACCCTAAGCCTCTAATTAAAACTGGTAGTAACCTGACCCTTACTAAGGATTGGAGGTCTAACAACCTGTGTGTAGCGACTACGTGCTGGTGAGAGTTCCCGCGTGCTATCGGGTGTCTAAGACTGGGGCAAACGGCCTTTCAATCTGGCCCGGTGGTTCCGCGGTGCTCGCATTCGGTTCCGTAGTTCGTGATAGTAGGTAACTTAGATCTTTAGGTCTAAGGGCACACTGTAGAGGTTAGGAACTTGATTGTATTGATTTGTAATCAAGTGTACCTTTGCGGCGTCATTTCTCTCATCCCTTTTCCCTTCTCATCTCCCCAATTCTTCCTGCGGTAGTGCATGTTTGGGAGGAGGTCACAAAACCCTGAATTGCTTCTATTGACTGATAAATCTAGAAAAAGAGCCGAATCATCCTCCTCCTCCACAAACATGGCACACACCCCTGCCTCACCACTTCGTCACAATTCCAATTCTTTCAACACCAGGCTTATCCCGAGAAACCCTGCAAGACCTTCCTTATCGAGTGTCGTGCCAAGCGACTCGGTAAGTCATGTGGAACTGGCTTCTACGAGCCAGTATTTCAACACGGAGGACCAAGCCTCCGTGTACTCGGACACATATGCGGACACGTCTTCTGGCATAGAAGATGCCTGCACCCTGGGGAACAACCCGTTTTCTGCCACGTATAACCCAGGGTGGCACAATCATCCCAATTTTGCATGGTCCAACAACCCGCAGCGTCGAAACCCCGCTGGTGGACCAATGCGATCGTCCGCACCCGTCATCCCAAGGGCCCAGTCTAATCCTATGGCAAATCTGCCATCAGGCCCTTGTGTACAGAAAACCAAACACGCATCAAAACCTCTTGATAAATTGATGCGAATGATGACGGAAATGTCAAAGCGCCATAAAGAAAACATGACCTCTCTTCAGCATTTGGCGCAGCAGAATGCTGAGATCAATCAACTAAGCATGGCGACTCGATCTTGAAGGTTCCCTACCAGGAGGGGTGACGTAATAAAATTGCGGAAATAAAAATATAAAGCAATCTCACAAAAATCAATCGCAAAATGTACACAGGTATTTTTAGGTGGAAACCCAAACCGGGTGAAAACCACCACCTAACCCTCTCGAGTTAGGATTTTCCGATCAACCTAGTTGATCAAATCCACTAACCGAATCACTTTGAACGAGGGTGATTCAACCTCAATACAACCACGCTACAAGTACGAGGGTAGCGTTCCTCAACCCCTTCTCTCCACGAGAAGGATTTTGTCCCACGAAGGAGACGGGAATTCGCAAAGCGAATACCCAACCAAAATACAAAGATAAAATAAAACAACAGCCCTATAGAGCCAACAAAATTAAACCTAGCTTCTATAGGAAATAGGAAACTCCCCTTTGCAAGGAGTGCGTCGACGATGACGCAGTGCGTGTGCCACGCGACGGCGCTACGTCGCTCTCGTTATCAACAGCGGGAGAGCGGGCGCGCGAAGGCTTGATGCTCTCAAGAGAATGAAACTAGAGCTTGGAGAGCAAGGGCCTCAATTGGACACAAAGGAGTGGAACTAAGTTGCTTAGGTGTGTCTCTTGTTTCTCTTAGTGTGTATCTTGTGTTTTTTTGTGTTGCAAAGGCTCCCCTCTATTTATAGAGGCCTTAGGAAGGCTTTGGAAGGCTTGGAAAAGCTTCCATAGCCGTTGGGTGCAAAGCCCAAGAGAATCAGGCCGAAATCAGGACAATGATTACACTTCACAGGGTTATCAGACGTCTAACTCTGGCATCAGACGTCTGGAAGGCCACTTTAAGACGTCTGATTCCAAGGTCAGACGTCTGATTCTATGCGGGTTTCTCCCTGACTTGAATCAGATCTAAACAGGGTTTTTGTACAAGTCCATCAGACGACATAGAGGACGTCTGGCACTAAGTCTGGACGTCTGGAAACCTACTTTTACCGTGGGAATTGATTTCCAAACGTTGCAACGGCTAGAAAATCTCTGAGAAGAGATTTTGGGTCAGCCGAGGCAAAACGGTCATTTATCAGACGTCTGTGAAGTCCTATGGACGTCTGATAAGGCTCTAACGGTCATATTCTTGAGTGTCTTCGAAGCCAGCCAACGGTCCACTAACTGGACGTCTGGCAAAGTCATCAGACGTCTCCTAAGATGTCTGGTATAAGATCTGGACGTCTGAATTCATCAGACAGAACTAACTATGTCCAGCCTAATAGTTATCAGACGTCTGAAACAACAGTCAGACGTCTTAAAATCCTTTATCAGACGTCTGATTCGTGAATTAGACGTCTGGAAAGTCAGTTTTAACCCTATATTGGTTTTCTAAGTGTTCTACAGAAAACCTACGTATCCTAGGGTTGTGCAGGTGTTCCTAGGACTACTGTTAGGGTTCTTTGAGGCTCTTTAACATAATGTCTAAGGAAAATAAAGAGCAAGAAAATAAATACAAGAGATACATGAAAGGATAAAAAAGAATCTATCCTATTCTTCTTGTCTTTCATCTCCAATCTTTCGCTCCACGTGAACCTCCTCTATTTTCCGTCAAGCTCCTCCAATCCGTCCTGGATGCGAGCTCGAGTTCCGTCTAAACACGTCTTCATTTGCAATTGACCTGAAATCTAGGACTCAAATTGCAAATGTTAAATAACACGTGTTTTGTTATCATCAAAACAAATGATCGTGGTGCTCTAGCACCAACAGATCTCAGGGCACTTTTCCCGCCCAACCCGTTCCAAACCCGCAAAACTTTGTACCCTGTGGTCCGCAACCACAGGTACAACCTTCTCAGGAACAGGTTCATCAAATTCTGCAAGCTCTGAGTATTCCTTCGGGATTTCAGGTTAATCCCGCTGCAGTACCGCACTCTTATGCTGATAGTGATCACATCAAGGATGACACGTCTGACGAGGATGTGACTGTCAGTACATGTATCGAACTAATTGGAGCCGATTCTGACTGCTGCGAATTACCTGACGACTGCCTGACCAACACAAACTGTGACGTTCCCCAATCCCTCCCTATTCCTGTACCTTCTCCTGACCAGACTTCTGACGAGGTTTTCTCCGCTTCCCATACCTCGTGGTCTGAGTCATTGCCGGGCTGCTCACCGCCGGTCCACACTATGGAAGACCGGATTGCCCTTTCTTTCCCGCTAATTCAGGCGGATTTGCAAATCCACACTGGGACCTTGAGCCCACATCTTACTCACCGGGGCTATTCCCTTTTGGATCCATCTATCCAAAAAGCCCCCCTTCTTGGCCAATCTAAGGGCCAACTCCCTCTTCCTGATCTGTTTTCTAATCCGCCTGGGACACTCTCGTCCCAGAAAATGCCAAATCTCTCACCATCCACCATTACTTTTCACGCCTCTATCGCGATTACTTCGCTTTTCTCTTCACCACCCACCATCCACCCACCCTTCCACCCTGATTTATACCCTGAACCTCAGCTCCTGTTACCCGATCTGTCGTCTGTTCTCTGCCTTTCCCTGCATGCATATGAGGACATAGCATTGTTTGGCATGGGGGGGTGGATAGGCATCCATAGGATCCGGGTATTTTATGGTATCAGACAATTACCACCTATTTATAAATATGCAAGAAAAAGAAAAAAGAAAAGAAAAAAAAATAAAATAAATATATATATATATATTAGTAATAAATGGTGTTTAGTAATGATCTAAAAGCTGAAACAAAAAATACAATAAGTGTTTATGGATATTCAACCTCTGTTTTGAAGAATTTCCAGGCCACAGAAGCTTGATTCGCTCAGGCTCGGCTTAATTCACTTAAAGCATTGACGAAATAGATCAAAATCTCTCCTAACTAAGAACGTTTCTTGTACCTGAGACACCAGTACAGGATTCGTTGGTTTGCTTTTTCTTGAGAGCTTAAGTAAACTTGGTTCACACTACACATATCAGGAAAGATCAGGTGAACATAAGATCCAACCCTAGTGTTCATTAGGAAAGGTGGAGTCCTTACCTGTGCGTGCAGGTAGACTTTTTATCCCAAGCTTTAGTCTTGTGTTTAGGAGTGGCTCTTTCCACCAAAAAGAAACTCTCCCACCAAAAAGAAATAAAAAAAAAAAAAAAAAGTGTGCTCTTTCAAAATGTGTTGTAAGAGATATACTGACATATGTTTCAAAAAAAAAAAAAAAAAAAAAAGATGTTACAAAAGAGTCAGTATATCTCATAAATGTCTGTATAATTTGTTTTTCGAAAATGGGAGTTGAGTTTTCCGTAATCATCTTAAGGGTCAATCCGAAAACACGAGCTGAAATTGGGACCAACCTATACTTAAAAATTCGTGAAACCCTGGGAGTGAGTCTTAAGGTTCATCTGGTCAGTCTTGATCCTTCACTATGCACAAACCATAACCTCTTGAGCTCTCGAGTACGGCAAAAACCTCCTGGGTCCTGGAAATCGTACTTAAGGTTTAAATATCAAGAGTCCTGGTTAGTTGAGAGATGATCTATGTCATGTGAGACTTAAAGTACTGGTAGTCTTCTTGACAATTGGTTCTCACAATATTCGATAAAAAACACACCTATATCACCTTAGAAGAAAATCTTCAGCTTAAGATTATTTCTAAATACTATTTTGCTAGGGACTAGCAAAAGATAGGCATGGGGGTATATGTTTGCACCGCAAAACACGACTATAATAACACCTTCTTGTGCTAGTTTCTAGCATTAACTATGTATATTATAATCCTGTAGTTGCATTTGTAAAAACGCTTGCATGCATGTTTTTAATTGAGAGGAGAAGAGAATGGAATAAATGACTTGCATTTTTACATTTGTCTTCAAGTGTCTCTTTGCAAAAGTCCCCTCTCCATATTTTATTTTCATCTTTCTTTCTTCTTCCCGTGGTTCTTCTACTTCCCGCGGCTGAATTTCGTCCACGCCATGCTGCATGCCGCACCTCTCCCTGCAGCTGCCATTCTCCCCCATTCCCCGCATGCTCCACGCCATGCTCTCCTCCTCTATAAAGCCGCAGCTCTTCCTCGCGACGAGAGGAGGGGCGAGCTGCTGCAAAACGCCACCCTGCAGTCCACCACCTTCCTCTCCACCATTCTCCCCTCCCATATGTCGGCCCTCCGTCGAGGAGGCACCCGGCGAGCAGGAGAACCCACTGTGGTGCTCACCACCACAGTGGGAACACCATCGCCCAGCTCTTCAATGAGCAGGTGGGCGTGGTGTCTTCTTTTCTTTTCGGTTTCATCTCCACGCCATTGCTGCCGCTTCAAGGTCCGAAGCTTGAAGCAGCAGCAGCAGCAGCTAAACCGCGGCAACAGCAGCAGCAGCAGCACCCCCCGCCTCCCCCGCGACCCTCCGCGACCACTGCAGAACCTGCTCCACGCTCGCTCCTCCGCGCCTTCGCCTGCCCGTCGTCTTCGCGCGCGCCTGCAGGCCCGTTCCCCGCCTCCGCCTCTGCTCTGTCGCCTCTGCCATTCCACCCGCGACCGGCCGCTGCGCGCACTGCAGCGGCCGGCCAGGCCCTCTCGCCGCCCCCTGCCAACCTCTGCAACCCTCCGCGACCGACTGCAGACTCCCCGCCGCCCTCTCCGAGCACGCCATCGCCCGTTCTCCTTCCTCGCACCCGGCCTGCAGACGCCTCACCTTCTCCGCGCGAAGATGCGCCTACATCCGCGACCATCAGACGTCGGCAGCCATCTGCAGACGTCTTAACTCACGCCATCACCAGCTCTCCCGCCCGCACTTTCTCTCTCTGGCGCTCTCTATCTCTCTCTCTCTCTCTCTCTTTTTCACTCACTCACAGACACACTACACCAACACACACACATCTTCACCGACACACACACACACCCACACACACACTTACACTATAAGTATAGTTATATATAGTAACATATATATACATACATATATATATATATACATACATATATCTATTATATATATATACTTATATACATAGTATATCTATATAGTTATGTATACATACATATATATATAATATATCTCTATATATATATATATACACGTATATATATATCTATATACTTATACATATACTTATATATATATACATATATACTTATATACATATATATATATACATATCTATATAGTTATATATATACACACATATATATATATATATATCTAGATACATATATACTTATATACATATATATATATATACATATATATAGTAATATATATATATACTTATATACATATATATACACATATATATCTATATATATATATATCTATACATATATAACTATACATTTATATATATATATAGATATATTTACTTACATACATACATATGTACATATACTTTCATGTTATTTATTATACGCTGTATCGCGGGGATATCTGCACCAGTTGCTGATATTCCCTGATACACGCGTACAAAAAAAGCGTGGTCCCATACATCATCCATCCTCCATCCACACTCCACGCGGCACTTAGTCGTGTTGGTTGCGTCTCTCTAGACGTCGACTGACTAGACATAGTGCTACACTCCATCGTCACCTCCACCCCCACCCCTTTATATATATACTACATATAAATATATATATAGCTACTATATTTACTTTCTATCTGTTAGCTTCCTTCTTAGTAAAAAGATAAAAAAAAGGGTATAAAAGTGAAAAGATAATCTTTGATTTGCAGGTACCCCGTCTTGCAAGTAGCAAGGCGTGTTTTGAAACTCTATTTTGGCTAAAAGCCAAGGACAATTTTGAGGGTGTGCCTCAAGAACAAGGATTACCAAAAAAAAAACCTAAATAAGAAAAATACCAAAAACACAATAAACGAGCGGAAGAGACACGTTTTAAGGAAAACGTAGAAACTCGACTTAAACCCCACTTCCCTGAGTTCGACCCTGGGCCTAAAAGTGACAAGATAAAATCAATTAGGCCAGGTTAAAAATTTTGTAAAGAGATGGTTAGGTCTGAATTAGGTTAACCACTATACACATTTCAACGATAAAAATATCATATTAACAACCTATCTGTGCCGACCCATCAATTGCGTAGTAATCATAGGTCTTAATTGGCCTAGATTAAGCTAGGACATAGTATAAGTTAGGGTTATTCACGCATATATATGCATTGTCTGCATCTTTACTGCTTTCCTTTAGCTATGCATGAAATAATGTTATAATGTGCTGATTAAGTGAATTATGTCAATTGCAGGCAATAAGCTTATCAGGAGCTGGATTTGAAGCTGGATTAGGAATAACAGGAGTTGTAGCAGAGCTGGAGCAGAAGGCCTAGTTTAGATGTAGGAATAATAATGTAAGGGGGTTAAAAGTTTGCTATTCTATTAACTAGAAATAAAGCAGTAAAATGTGAAGAGCTTAGGCCCATCCTAGCCCTAGGATAGCCTAGAGACTTCCCCAAGCCTTAGCCACCCTTAGATTAGGTCACAACACCGTAGGAAGCCCTAAAACCCTAGTTCCAACCCTTCTATGGACGTCCAGATAAGTTTTAAGATGTCCAGGACCCTTAGCCAACTCTCGCACACTTCAAACCCACTTCTGCAGTGTTATTGGATGTCTAGACACTTTGTCAGACGTCTAATTTCTACAGAATACCCAAAACAGAACCCGAAATCCTTCCTGACTTTGATTGGACGTCCAGACAACAAGTTCGGACTTCTGATTTTAGAGTATAAGACGTCTGATTCTATAATTAGATGTCTGATACTGCTCTCCAATTCCTGTTTTGAGATTTAAGCCTTGATCTTGGATCTCTAGGTCCCTAAACCCAATTCCAACCCCATAGGAACCTAAATTAAGGTGCCCTAACCCTAGTACATCACCTCTAGACCTCCCTAAGGACCTAATTAGGTCCTCACTAAACCTAATTGACTTGGATCTTAGTCAATTGCATCAGCCTATTTAATTGGACTCATTGAGTCCAATTGAGCCCTGATCTCAGCACACACTGTCCAATTGGACTTAGTGAGAGTCCAATTGACCTAGACCTGACTTAATTGAATTGTTTTATGCTTAATTAAGTTTAAACACACCAATTAAACTTGTATTAAGTTTAATTGCACTTTACCTTAGTGAATTAGTGTTTATAACCCTAATTTGAGACCTACCTTGACCTAAACCCACTAGAACCCAACCTAATCAACCTAGCCACCTATGTTTCGACCCACACACACCCACACACACCATCTACACGAAAATATCTAGCCTAGAGTTCTCTAGAACTCTCTACCATGTGTGGTTGCCTTGGTTGCCGAAAATAACAACCAAGAGCCATTCAATTTTTAGATCCACATCTGGTGGATCTAAAAACCACCAACCACCCTCTCTCTCTCTCACTCTCCCACGAGCTCCCACCACAGGCCTCTCTAGAGAATTCCATAATTCTCTAGAGAGCTTCCATTAGGTCTATAAAAAGACCCCGTGGGTGGCTATTGGCACCCATTCACTTCTTTGGCAATTGCACTCCATTGGTGCCATTCACGCCACCTCCATAGTCACTCCACCTCCATGAGCTCACTACCACCACCATGGAGGACACCATGCTGGGATGCTGGATCAACCCTACTTCTCTCCAAGGGTCGGCCTAAGCTACATTGGCCGCCCCTCATTCTCTTCTTGACCACTCCAAGGCCATTGGGGACCACCCCTGAATGCCCTCTATTCTTCTAGCTCTAGATCATGCTCTTCATAATTTTTATTGCTTTCATTTGCTGCTTAGTAGAGTAGTCTTACTTCTCCCCCAATGATGCATGCGAAATCCCCCCGTTGATTCTTGTATGCGATCATTTTCTGGTAGTTAGATTTAATTTTAAGCATTCATGTATAAGCTTTCCTGTAGATTTCCTTGTGGAACAGCTCTCCCACGATGAATGAAATTTCATTTTATATATATATCTTATGTGTTTGAAATCACGTTGAGCTAAATGATTATCATATTTGCATGATTTAAATGCCTGTTCTTTAACTGCCTATATATTACGCACCAGCATGTTGTTTAAATAAAGTAGAGCAGCTTTAAGATCGATTTCAAAATAAAAAACAACGCCTCCCAGAGACGAACGACCGGGACTCGAAGTCTCGTTATTTTCAAAATAATATTTTTGGCGAACATTTTTGCGCGACTATGCTACGACTTTCGACGACTTTCAAATGCGCGAAAATGGCTTTCTGTCAAATGGCGCCGTTGCACGGAGGCAACGTCATTTTTATTGATTTCGATCTTTTACTTATCATTGACAAATCTTCCTCTACTCCGTTGTTGATGTGCAGGAACACGGAAGAAAAATGGGATCAGCGCACACATCGAGCGCGGTGAAGAAAGTCAGGTGCACATCACATTCTCTTAGAGTAGGTTTATTTTCTGAACCCTAGGACTAGATCTACTTCCTGCAATTTCTTTTGAAAAAAAAAAAATAGAGAGATTTTTCTAATTTTCGTGAAAAAAATTAAAAAAATCAAAAATTTTGAAAAAGAATCTCTTTGGGCTTCCTTTTGAATCTAGGTTAGAAAAAAAAAGAAAAAAAAAGATATTTTCGTTTGAATCTTTTGAAAAATTCTTTTTCAAAAAAAAATAAAAATAAAAAAGTGCAAAAGATTAAAAAAAAAAGCATTTTTGGTGGAAGGCTTGAATTTCAAATTCAAACCTCTTCAAAAGCCTCTTCAAAAGCTTTTCCACCACCTTCTGATTTTCGGTCAGATTTCAAATCTCACTTGAAAATTCGGACAAAACCTTCAATTTCAAACCATCTTTTAAATGCCACCTTTACTTTGAAAAAACTCCAAACATAAAATTTTTAAAAATTCACGAAGTTCACGGGGGTCAGATTGACCCAGATTCAAAATTTTTCAAATTTCAAAAAAATGATACGAGAAATCCACGAATCTATTTTGACAAAAAATGGTGGGGTTTGAAAGCTAATCTAATTGGCTTTATTTTCCATATTTTTCCCAAATTTGTGAAGATCATTTGATACTGTTTCAAGGTGAAAAATCGTTCAGGGGTCAAAGTTCCAAATCTGACCCCTTGATATTTAAAATTTCCTAAAAATTCAGTTGAAATAGTAAAAATTCAAAAGAAATATTCTTCGAAAAAATAATTGAAAGAGGAATCTACTCGCAAAATTTCAAATTAATTGGATTCCAATCACTATCAGAGAATCAACATTATTTTTTTGGTCTGCTGAAATAGAGAAAAACCCTAGAAGTGCATGCAACTTAGGTTGAACCTTTAGGGTCACAAATAGAGACCACACTTTTGGCTAACCTAGACTTAATCAAGTCTAGTTAGCCGGTGAGCTTGGTCACCTTGTGGGCCACTCACCACAAACCTAACTAAGAAAACGGGTTAAAAACTGATTTTAAAACACGAAATCAACCCGAGTTCGTTGTCGTACTACTGGATGAGTTTAATCTCTCTTGCCAAACCTGGTGACTAAGTCTGCGAGGTAGTGTTAAACGACCGTGGCTCGGGGGTCAACGGAACCGGAGGCGTAAGCCAAAGGAAGAACATTCCCCTTAGTCCCCTCGTAACCAGACTGGCTGGGTTAGCTTGAGAAGCGAGATTCACTTTCAGTTGGTTGTACGATGAACTTATCTTCAAGAATTTAAATTCATAACGAAAAATCTGGTCACCTGATCTATAAGGACCAATTGATTGACAGGGCCTTAGCCTTATCCTGCGTGGCTACACCAACCCAGGTGTTGGGCGGTGTATGCGTGCAAGGAGGTCACTTCGACCTCACTTGGTTGGACCTTGGGAGCTACTCCCAAGGAGGTGAGTCACTTCTTCTATCTGCTGAGCCGCGATGGCTAACATTGGATCTGGACCTAATCAGGATCCAGAAGAGCTGGACCCATGAGCTTATCTGAGAGCTTGGGTCACTGAATCAGCTCAACCTTGGGATCAGAACCCAAGGTGGCGAAGATGACTTTTCGCTTCGCTTGATCCTTCTCCTCGGGTTACCAAAATGGTTAACCCATGTCCTAACCCTGGATATTATGACCCATACCAGTCGGTCCCTCAAAGGATCGCATCTTATAACCCAGGATATGGATTTCATACTCCTGCTTCTCACCCATGGAACATGGGTAGACCTGATTCACCCCCTGGAACCCCTGAAGAGCTACCGGTGCATATGCGGCCACATTATAGAATACAGAGAGCTACAGCAAGCGCTAAGGAAAAGGCCGCATCCTATCTACGTGAAATCCAGGCTATCATTGAGCCGAACCAAAGACAAAGCCGGATTCCACATCAACAAGCCGTGATGGAGCTCCTTCAGGAAACAGTAGAGATAACAAGGTGAATTGGACAAATTCGAGAAACTCAAGAACTATTGCTTTTGAGATATCAAGTGGAAAATAGCATTGAAGACCTCGAAGAATCTGAAACAACTACACCAAAAGAACACACAGAAGATTCTCGGGAGCAGATGCCCGAAGATCACTCAAGGGAAAAAGAATCTAGCATGGATATGAGACAGGAGCAGGAAGTATGCCGAATGGGTTCATCTGAAATTGAGGAGGAAAGGACTGATATCTCCAGGACTGAGCCGCAATCAGATTATCCTGAATCCTAGGAGACACCTTTTGGGTTAGATAACCCGATCGAGACAAGGGAAGTAGATCCAATTGAGGATATGGATCTTGAGGCAAACATTACATGCGACACTATTGATCAATCTAGACCACTTCCCATTGTAGGTGAACCTGTGCTAGAGCCAACATCTTCTGATCTGCACTTTCTTCTTTCACCTACATCCCTAATTCGGATATTAGAGATTCTAAGATGACACTTTCTATCCTTGATCCTAACATCCGAAAACCAGAAGTAGCTATGGATAACTCGAACAAAGAAATAAATATGCTACCTGAGGTAGGAATTACTGAGGAGCCCAATGCATATGAGGGTGAAGCTTCGAGCAGAATGAGTTGGGGACGCACCTACCATCCTAGTCAATGGCTCGACCTCGAGCCTGAAGAGACAGCCTCTGATGAATCAGAGATGAATACTGATGAGGACGAAGTAATTTCTGACGAGGATTTCAGTGACCTCCCCACAGATCTTCTACTTTCACAGATACCCCCATATGACCCAGAGCCTGGAGAGGGCATGATCTTTGATGTCAATTATCATTATGAGGATCCCTATGACTCAGATTCTGGTTTTGAGATACATGTTGATCTACTCCCTCAGCAACTTCCTGCTGAATTGTGTGACATGATAAATCAACTAAATCAACATCATGATCCCACCTCTGATTATCCTCTATTTTCCACTACCACTCCACACTTTCTTATAGGTAGACTTTTTAGAGTAGGGGTGCACAATTAGCTGGTTCGCATCTCCGGACCACTGATTCTGGGAGCATACGAGAATATCTTTCTCTTAATCTTAGTCGGCTCCTATGCTAGAAATGACACATCTGATTGAGTTTTCGCCCAGCTTAGGCGTTAAACTCAGCACATATAGATACCATTCGCCCCACATTCCACCATCATTTTTATACATAGCATATTTTTGTTTTAGCATATTTCCCTTTTGTATATTGCATGTTAACAGGTTGGCCAATGCTGAATGTATAACTTCAGGGGCAATTACAAGTGACTTCTACCCACTCATCCTTTGTTAGAGTTATTTTCTTTTATATTCATGCATGAGGACATGCAAGAACTTAGGCATGGGGGGGTAGATACAGCAAAAACTGAAAAAAAAAAAAAATTGTGCCAACACTTAGGAAAACCTCGGAGCTGCATGTAAAATGTACTTTAGGACCTTAAATAAAAGAACAACTAACTCCACCTCCAATGCTCGCATTGGAGCTAGAAATCGTTCGCAATAACCAATTCCGACTCACCCGCTCACCTTTTGTTCTAAATTTATGGTCAAGCTGATTGTAACCCGATACGGGAAATTCACGAAGTACAAATTATGTGAGGTTACATGTTTATAGCATATATAGATATTGCATTCATGAATAAGATTATTTTATTAAGAGAATGCATTAGGGATTTTATCCTTTAGTTGATTCCTATAATCTGGAATCCAGTACAACTTTTCACACACACGTAGAATTTGCAATGGATTCATGGTGAAGGCTCATAAACGTCTTCAGTTTGTTGAGAAGAAGCAGTGCTTCTTTTCCTAAACCCTTGAACAGTGTTTTGGGTGTCAGGCTGATTTTCTTCCAAAAATCCACCACATAGTGTGAGATGAGAGTAGAGTGTATTGGTGCTCTAAGATTAGTGCAAGGAATCTGGAATCCTAGATAATTAGGTGATGATGCTCTGAGATGAGACATAGTTTTCGCTCTCGGTTCCTGCGTATGCATTTTGTGCGAAATTGTGAGAGCCACCTAATAAGGCAAATACGCGGAGAGTGAGTTTTCATAAAACTAGGGCTAAGTTGGATGGTTATGACCATTCTTTACAGAATCCTTGGCTGAAGGAGGGTATTAATGTCAAGGTCAGAAATACACCGTCCTATCTGTCTCTCCCGGTGCCGTGAGTGGGCACTTCCACCAAATAAGCCACCCAAAGTCTCTTGAGTACCACCATTCCCGAATAATGCCTCCTTAATAAAGTTCATGGATGTATGCCAGTTGTGTTATGCTGAAAAAAAATAATAAAATAATAAAAATAATAAAAAAAATGAGAAAAAGAAAAAGAAAAAGAATGATGAAAAGAAAGAAAAATTGAAAAAAAAATTAGAAAAAGAAGAAAAAAGAAGAAAAGAATGAATATTTAGTGTTTATCAAGGCAATACCACCAAATAAAATTGAGCTCCACCAAATATGGCCTTAACCTATTTTTCTTGTGTTTCTAACCGCCCGAATACTGGTTGAGGAATTCCGACTTAGTGTTAGGGTTATGAGAACTCAATTAAAGTGTTAATGCCTAGTGAGACCACCAAATACAGATCCTATGTATGAATCTGGTGAGGTTGCGAGCTCTAAGAAAAAGAAAGAAAAAGAGTAAGAGAGAATGAATACAAAGGAATCAAAAGAGAGCATAGTTTTTCTCATCTTTCTCTATGTTAAGTTACTTAGTAATTCGGGAATCTGGATTCTATAGTACTAGTCTTTATGTAGCACCAAGTGAGAATGAGCCACCAAATATATAATCCTTTCCCTCAAAGATTCTCTACCTAAGCCCAAAGTCGGGGTGAAATTCATAGAATATCTTGAATACCCCGAGGGAAGAAGTCCGCCTATCCCGCTAGAATTTTTACTAGGGGTCAAGTACAGGCTTTAGAGGTGTATTAGTTTTCACTCAAATCCGTTGCAAAAGCTACATAGCTACACCTTCACGATTGTCTGGATTTTTAGAGCATAGGATGAAAACAAAAAGGAGAAAAATCTCTATGCAAACACTTGATAAAATAATCAGTCCTTAGCGACCCTTGCTGTAAATAATTTAGTCTTGCATTTGCCAGGGTTTAGCAAGATTTAGGAATGGGGGTATGATTGCGCAGCAATCATAGGTCTTAATTAGCCTAGATTAAGCTAGGACTTAGCATAAGTTAGGGTTATTCATGCATACACATGCATTGTCTGCATCTTTACTGCTTTCCTTTAGCTATGCATGAAATAATGTGATAATGTGCTGATTAAGTGCATTATGTCAATTGCAGGCAATAAGCTAATCAGGAGCTGGATCTAAAGCTGGATTAGGAATAACAGGAGTTGTAGTAGAGCTGGAGCAGAAGGCCTAGTTTAGATGTACGAATAATAATGTAAGGGGGTTAAAAGTTTGCTATTCTATTAAGTAGAAATAAAGCAGTAAAATGTGAAGAGCTTAGGTCCATCCTAGCCCTAGGATAGCCTAGAGACTTCCCCAAGCCTTAGCCACCCTTAGATTAGGTCACAACACCCTAGGAAGCCCTAAAACCCTAGTTCCAACCCTTCTCTGGATGTCCAGATAAGTTTTAACATGTCCAGGACCCTTAGCCAACTCTCGCACACTTCAAACCCGCTTCTGCAGTGTTATTGGACGTCCAGACACTTTGTCAGACGTCTAATTTCTGCAGAATACCCAAAACAGAACCCGAAATCCTTCCTGACTCTGATTGGACATCCAGACAACAAGTCTGGACTTCTGATTTTAGAGTATAAGATGTCTAATTCTATAATTAGAAGTCTGATAGTGCTCTCCAATTCCTATTTTGAGATTTAAGCCTTGATCTTGGATCTCTAGGTCCCTAAACCCAATTCCAACCCCATAGGAACCTAAATTAAGGTGCCCTAACCCAAGTACATCACCTCTAGACCTCCATAAGGACCTAATTAGGTCCTCACTAAACCTAATTGACTTGGATCTTAGTCAATTCCATCAACCTATTCAATTGGACTCATTGAGTCCAATTGAGCCCTAATCTCAGCGCACACTGTCCAATTGGACTCAGTGAGAGTCCAATTGACCAAGACCTAACTTAATTGAGTTGTTTTACTCTCAATTAAGTTTCCACACACCCAATTAAACTTGTATTAAGTTTAATTGCACTTTACCTTAGTGAATTAGGGTTTATAAACCTAATTTGAGACCTACCTTGACCTAAACCCACTAGAACCCAACCTAATCAACCAAGCCACCTAAGTTTTGACCCACACACACCATCCACACGAAAATATCTAGCCTAGAGTTCTATAGAACTCTCTACCATGTGTGGTTGCCTTGGTTGCCAAAAATAGCAACCAAGAGCCATTCAATTTTTAGATCCACATTTGGTGGATCTAAAAACCACCATCCACCCTCTCTCTCTCTCACTCTCCCACGAGCTCCCACCATAGGCCTCTCTAGAGAATTCCATAATTCTCTAGAGAGCTTCCATTGGGTCTATAAAAAGACCCCATGGGTGGCCATTGGCACACATTCACTTCTTTGGCAATTGCACTCCATTGGCGCCATTCACGCCACCTCCATAGTCACTCCACCTCCACGAGCTCACTACCACCACCATGGAGGACACCATGCGGGGATGCTGGATCAACCCTACTTCTCTCCAAGGGTCGGCCTAAGCTACATTGGCCGCCCCTCATTCTCTTCTCGACCACTCCAAGGCCATCGAGGACCACCCCTGAATGCCCTCTATTCTTCTAGCTCTAGATCATGCTCTTCATAATTTTTATTACTTTCATTTACTGCTTAGTAGAGTAGTCTTACTTCTCCCCCAATGATGCATGCGAAATCCCCCCGTTGATTCTTGTATGCAACCGTTTTCTGGTAGTTAGATTTAATTTTAAGCATTCATGTGTAAGCTTTCCTCTAGATTTCCTTATGGAACAACTCTCCCACGATGAATGAAATTTCATTTTATATATATATCTCTTATGTGTTTGAAATCACCTTGACCTAAATGATTATCATATTTGGGTGATTTAAATGCCTGTTCTTTAACCGCCTATATATTACGCACCAACATGTCGTTTAAATAAAGTAGAGCGGCTTTAAGATCGATTTCAAAAATGAAAACAACGCCTCCCAGAGACGAACGACCGAGACTCAAAGTCTCGTTATTTTCAAAATAATATCTTTGTTGGATCGTATTTCGCAACTATACTACAACGCTTTTATCAGAAATGCGATCTACGATAACTCCCAACACGAGCCACGCAGGCGCACGCGGGTCTGATGGCGTTGGCTGCAGGTGCTGCAAGGAGGCGCGAGGAAGGGCTGAAGCGAGGGTGCTGGGCCCGCTGAAGGCACTGCTGGAGGGCGCTCTACAGGTGCAAAGGCACACGAGCGTGCTAGCTGGTGAAGGCACGCGGTGGGTAGGCATGCAGGTGCTAATGGGTGCGCTGGTGCTGCTGGTGAAGGCACGCGGTGGGCAGATGGCGTGCGGTGGCGTCGGTGCTGAGAATGAAGGTGCGAGCGTGGGTGATGGCATGAGGTAGGAGGAATTGCAGGGACTCTTGGCAGTGTGGGTTGTCACCCCACACGCCCATGGTGATGGAGTCGCACTGCCGTGGTGGGAGGCCAGTGGTATGAATGGATAAGAAGCAAGGTTCTCTAAGCACAGTGGGGAACAAAGGGGTGGAGACCTCCCTTTGAACGGCAGCCCCTCCTCTTTTGTAGCCACGGTTAAGATTTGAAATTCAAAAAATACTGTAGAATCAATGTGATGCGCAAGAGGAGGCGGAGTCGGAGGAGTTACCTGCAAAGGAGAAGAAGAAAAAGAATAAAATAATTAGGGTTATTTATACATAACTCCTTAACTTCTATGTTAACTAAAATAGTGCACCTAATTAATTAACTAATTAAGTGTATGCAACCTTAGGTTAATTCTAAATGCATGAATTATGCACTTAAGCTAAAAATATGAATTAATTTATTTACATCCTAATGTATGCTATCTAAATGTTAAAATTAACTTAATGTCTAGACACTTAAATACTTAAATAGCCAACAAATATGGGCTAATCAGGTGGTCCTCCAATTGCAGCAGCTGCTACACCCTTCGACTGGAATTGAGTGTCTGGACTCAATTGTGAGGGTGTTCCATGCAGCCTGGGACAGGGACCTGGAGCTAGCAAGGCCTGGAGCGGTTGCAAGCAAGCTTCAAGCTTTGCACCAATTGCAGATGACGCCTGCTACCTGAAATCACCAAGACGACCTCGCAGCCACATTAAATTGCTCAGGAAGCTTCGCTGAGGCACAGCAAATGTGCTGTGGTGGTTGGCGTGTCGTGGGGATTCCTATGCGAGCGTGCCTAGATCACACTGTGTGCGAAGGTGTAGGTGTGTTCAGGGGTGCGTTTGGGTGAGTGGAGTGGTGTATGAAGTGGGGGGAAATGTTCAGTGGAGTGAGAGGATGCTTATGGACTTGTCGGTGAGGGGTGGGATGGCCTGTGGTGGTGGGGCGATCTCACCGGAGGTGGTGCCCGAAGATGAAGGAGATGAGGGTGATGGAGAGCGGTAGTGGTCGGTTTAGGGAAATAGAAAGTGGAGAAGAAAGGAGAGGGTGAAGGGGACGTATCTAGGGTATTAGGAGATGAAGGGGAGACGAAGATGGCATCAGGCGCGTACTACCGACGCCGAAGATGAAGGCGCTCAGAGAGAGACGGTTGGCGAGGATGAAGGGGAGACAAGGGCGTCGGCAGGTGCTGTGCGATGCGGACGAACGCAAGGAAGAAGAGCCTGGCACTGGCATTGTGGTTAGGCGGCGAGGGATAGCAGGGAAGGTTGCCAGAGCTTGATGAGTGAATCGACCAGAGGAGGAGAGAAGAATTTGAGGGGGGTCTCCAGTCGAATTGAAGCTTGGAGGAGTCGGTTGGATCTGGGGCATCTTAAATAGATCTCTGGAGGGGGATTTGTGCTTGGAAGCCAAGCTTCCAAGGTATGGTCACCGAAGTTGGCAACTCAAAAGAGACCCAAATCTCTCATGCATTCACATGAGAGATTGGGAAGAAATTAGGGCATCAAACTGGATTCACATTGGAGAGATTTTCTCAGAGAATCTTCCTTCCAATTTTGAAGGGGATTCTCTGAGCAATCAGGGAGAAACCACCTTCTAAAGCTCGCCAGAGTAGGATTCCTCTGCTATAATGAAGGAGGGACCTAATTGTAAAAGTGATGAAGAAGCTAGGGGTCCTTTTGCAAGGGTTTTTGAAAGATAGGGGTATAAATGTAATCAGGCTGGACCTTTTTGCAAACTAGGTCAAGACAAATTCATCTTGGGTCCAAATTTTGATGCAAACCTAATTTGGACCTAAGGAATCCAATGGTGAAGTTGGATTTTAAGTTTGACCACGTTTGATTGGGAAATTTATGAGAAAACATAATTTAGGGCAGATATATGTTTGAGACCCCGTTCTTGGTCAAGATGGGTTCCAATGGCCAAATTGAAAGTTATAAATCCTAGAGAATATTTTTCTATGATTTTTAGAGGACTTAAGTGAATTTTATCTTGACCAGAACCTTTGTTAATCAAGTGGGTCTGTTTTAGGGTTTCAAGAAGTCATTTAATTCACAAGGTACACAAAAATCCTTTTCTGTCAAATCCAACCCACTTTTTATCTTACTAAGACCTTTTGACCTTTATTTATCCCTTAAGAAAACCTATTGTTGTACTGCATTGATAAAATTACAGTTTTACCCCTAGTTTCTTATTTTACTCTCAGAATGGTTGTTCAGTGAATTAGGACCTTCAGTTGGTTATATAGGAGCTTTTATTCTCTTCATTGGGTCAAAATGAGCTAGTTAAGGCTCATGATGGTGTTCCTATCAGTTTCCCTTCCAATTTTTGACAAAGGACAACCCCTACTACATAATCAGAAGCATCACACATGATCTCAAAAGGGTAAGACCAATCCATGGGTTGCAGTATTGGTGCCTTGGTAACTTGATCACTAAGTGCCGTATAAGCATGAACACAATCGTCAAAGATCTAGAAGTCTACATCCTTAGAGAGGAGGTAGATGAGAGGTCGTGCTATCTTTGAGAGGTCCGCTATAAAGCACGATAAAAACCAACATGCCTGAAAAAAGATCTAATTTGCTTAACCGGCGATGGTAGTGGTAGTTCAAAAATCAATTTTACCTTCATACGGTCAACCTCTATTCCTCTCTCAGAGATAAGGTGTCCTTAAATTAGTCCTTCTGGTAACTTGAAATGTGATTTCTCTCAGGAAAGTACCAGATTCACATTTATGCATCTTTGTAGGACCTTAGTCAGGTGGTCTAAGCATGCATCAAATGTGCTCCTGAAGATTGAGAAGTCATCCATGAAGACTTCTAAGCAATCACCTACTAAAACAATGAAGATTGCAAACATACACCACTGAAATGTAGCAGGTGTGTTGCACAATCCAAATGGCATCTACGGAATGCAAAGGTTCCGTAGGGGTAGGTGAATGTCATTTTTTTCTAGTCATCAGGGTGAATTGCCACCTGATTATAACCTGACTAGCCATCCAAAAAGTAGAAAAATCTATTCCCAGCCAATCTTTCTAGTATCTGATCAATAAAGGGCAATGGAAAATGATCTTTCTTCGTGGCTTGGTTGAGTTTGCGGTAGTCAATACATACTCACCACGAACTAGCAATCCATGTAGGGATGACTTCTCCAGATTCAATGGTTATGACGGTAAGTCCAGCATTTTTAGGCACAACTTGAACAGGACATACCCACTGACTATCCAAAGTAGGGAAAATGATTCCATTATCTAACCACTTAATCATCTCATTTTTAACCACCTCCTGAAGTGTAAGATTCAATCTATGCTGTAACTGCCTAGTAGGTCTAGATCCTTCTTCAGTGAAAATCCTATTTGTGTAGTAAGAAGGACTAATGCCAGTCAAGTCAAAGGGGCTCCATCCTATAGCTTGTCTATGTGCTCTTAGGACAGATAAGATTCGTGATTCTTGATCAAATGATAAGAAAGAGTTGACAATCACAGGATAAGTCTGATCAGGTCCTAAGAAACATACTTCAAAGAATCAAGAAGAGGTTTGAGCTCAACAGGTATAGGATTAGGTGAAGGAGCGGGTGTGGAGATCTCAGAAGATCCTTGAGACACTAAGGGAATAGGAGGTAAGTCCTCGATTTCTACAGCTGATGTCTCAATGAGAGTCAAGTCAGAGTCCAAAGAGTGTTGAGGTTCTAAATTCAATGAACCAATCAAAGTATCCTTAACCAACCTATCCAAAGAATCCAAGGAATAGATTTCCTCAATTAAACTACATGATGGTCTTCTTTGGGCCTGAAAAATATCAATCTTTATCTTCTGATCTCCAAATTTCAACTCTATTAGGCCCTCCTCACAATTGATGTCTACCTTGGCTGTAGCCAAGAAAGGTCTTCCCAGTATGATAGGTGTGTTTTGGATATCTTCAGGTACTTCCATGCCAAGGACTATAAAGTCTACGGGAAAGTAAAAATCCTTGACCCGCACTATAACATCTTCCAACACTCCCTAAGGTGTCTTAACTGATCTGTCAGCTAATTGCAAGGACACCTTGGTTGGCTTCAGATTGCCAACCTCGAAATGTGTCAATAGGGAAGTTAGGATAAGATTGATGGATGCACGTAGATCAAGTAGTGCTCTATTAAATGTGGTGTTACCTATCATGCAGGATAGGAGAGGGGTGCTTGGGTCTTTCATCTTAGTAGGGTGGGTACTGCATATGATGGAACTAGCTTGTTCCAAGAGGATGATTGGACTACTCCCTTTTTGAATCCTTACTTTACGCTTAGGTGTACGTAGGTCTTTTAAAAATTTAGCGTAAAGAGGTATGTGGCAAATTGCATCCAACAAGGGGATGCTTATGTGGACTTGCTCAAAGACCTTAAGCATATCCTCCTTAGGTGCCACACAAGATTTCTTCTTTTGTTTCCCCTTCTTCTCTAAAGCCTCCAGAAATGGTATAGAAGTGGTGATAAGAGGGTCATTCCTAAGTAGAGAAGAAGTAGGACGAAGTGAATTAGATGGAGGAGTGGAAGTAGAAGGTCTATGACAAGATGTAGGAGTAGGAAATGGTGGATCTACAGTGCTTCTACCACTCTTAGTGACTATGGCATTAAGTTCAGCTCTAGACGTAGATGGTAACTCAGAGTTAGGTAACAGAGGTGGTTGAGGTTGTGGACAGGAAGAATTTGGGTCAATGTAGAACTCAGTTTCGTGCAAGGGTTATGAGATGGCATGTGCTTGACCTTGCACTGAAGGTCAAGGTTCAACATACCTTTGGGCAGATATGTTCCTAGGATTGGGTTGTGCTTGAGATGGGAGTGAATGTGGTTGATAGGATTCCATCAAGTGCGATAGCTGGGCTATCATCTCAGCTAATGCCGCATCCTGTCTCTACTACATAGCAATATTTTGTTATTGCATATCAACATGAGCTTTCATGATTGACCCCAACTGATCATCTCGTGTAGGCCCAGGTTGAAAGTATTAAGCAGGCCTGGGTTAGGGTTGCTAGTAGGCACGTGGTGGATACCCATGTGATTGTGGAGGTGGTGCTCGGATCGGGCTGTGCTGTGGTGGTGTAGAAGGTTGTTGAAAGGTAGTTCTCTGAGAATTTCCTGACCAAGAAAAATTTGGATGATTACACCATCCAGGGTTGTAGGTTTGTGCATATGGATCATTGTGAATGGAGTGGAGCTCCTCCGAAGCTCCAGAAGGTGCAGGAAAGTCAGTGTAAGGTGGAACAAAAGTTCCTCCAACCAGTGAAGGATATGGAAATGAATAGTCCGGTAATGCAGGTTGTGTCACAGAAAGGCTGTCCACAGTTTCCCTCCCTGTGGGAAACTGAGAAGAAGTGTGTTGTGTAGGTGGCTGAGAAGAAGGAGATGATGAAGGTTTAGAGAGAAATTTTCATACTTCATATACTTTCTTCTCGATTAAGCCCACCTTATCCAGCTAACTAGCCACCATCTCTAAGTCTCTACTACTGGATTGGGCTTCATGTACCCCGGAATGTGAATGGGAATGTGAGGACTTTCTATTAAACACGCTCATCGAAGCATTGTTAATAGAGTTTTCGGCCATGCCTTCGAAGAGCTCAAAGGCTGAGTCCTCATCTCGACATAGGAAGTTACCTCCACAAGTGGCATCTACAAAATTCCTTGTGTAATCGTAGAGCCCATGATAGAAGATCTGGATCTGTTGCTAGCGTGGGACATCATTGTGGGGACATTTCTCAGAAGCCCATGGAATCTCCCCTAAGCCTCGTGCATTTGTTCTCCTTAATTTTGTGCGAAAGTGGTGATAGCATGCCTTAGAGCATTAGTGCGGCCTACGGGAAAGTACTTCTTTCGGAACTCATGTTCCAAAGAAGCCCATGTGTCTATCGGTGTAGTCCGAGCAAGAGTTCTAAACCAGAAGGTGGCTTTATCCTTTAATGAAAAGAACATTTTCATCAAAAGCATGTACAGATCATGGCCTTATGGACCCAAGGTTTGAGCAAGGTTTTTCAGCTCCTCTAAATGCTTAAAAGGGTCCTCAAAAGCAAGTCCATGGAAGTGAGGAATAAGTGCTATAATGTTTAGCTTCAGTTCAGCAGCACAACCCCCATCGGGATAAAGTACCACAGGCATAGTGATTAGCTCATATTTGTGAGCTATTTAAGCATTTAAGTGCCTAGATATTAAGTTAATTCTAACATTTATTTAGCATGCATTAGGATGTAAATAGATTAATTCATATTTATGATTTAATTACATAATTCATGCATTGCATTCATATTTAAATGCATTTAGAATTAACTTAGAATTACATTCATTTAATTAGTTAACCAATTAGCTGCATTGCACGCATTAGTTTAAGTTAACATAGAGGGTTTGTATATAAATAACCATAATATTTTATTATTATTTTATTCTTCTTCTTTCAGCAATGGCTACATTTCCTCCAGCTGCCGAAGTCAAGGTCCCATTCACGAAGGAGCGGGTGTGTTGGATTTGGTCGGGGCAGCTGACTATAAGAGAGAGGAGGAGACAACCGAGCTAGGGGAGACATCGCCCGCCCATCACCGTGCACCCACTCCTCACTGTGGTCTCCAAGGCCAAGCTCCACCACACCGTGGGCCAACGAGGTGACAGCTCGCCGCACCAATTCAGTGGGCTTGGCCATCACTGTGTTTCTTCTTCATCAGCCTCACGTGTTCCTCAGCATCTCCGTGCCTACATACCCTACCTGCACCTTCAAATCCAATCAACCGTGCACCTTCACCAGCCAGGAGTACTTCCAGCCCACGCGCACCTTCACGTGCGGCGAGCACAGCCAGCAGCACGCGACCATCACCTCACCGCCCTGCAGAAACCACGCGTGAAATAAGTGCTCCGTCGACTCCCCATGCAGCTACACGCACTTACCCACTAGTGTGCAGCACCATCCAAAGCTCCACCACATGCACTCATCTCCTGCAACACCGCCATCCCCGTGCACGCCCTTGCTGTGACTGCCATCACCGTCCACAACACCGTCAACACTTGCAGTGTGTGGCCAGAAGCAGTAGTAGCTATGACCTTCAGCGCTTCCTCGCGTGCGGCCTGCAGCACGCAGCAGCAGCAGCTGCAACCGAGCTCAGCCGCACCCGCGCATGCCCGCACGGCCTGTGCGTCCACTACGTGAAGCCCTTCAGCAGCCACCGGAACCCACCTCCACCGTACGTTCGTCCGGCCACCTCGGGATCCCTCGCACTTCGCCGTGACCACCATCACGGAGCCCTCGGTCTAGAGATCCTCCTTCAAGCTTCACACCTCCAGCCATTCCCTTCTCCTCACACACGGACAAGGGGAAGAAGTTCCCCTATTTTGCTACAGTAAAAGCCTCAATTAATATTTACATTCTATGCCATTGTCATCTTTTATTATTATTTCATTAAGCTGCATTGCAAAATATATCCTTTAGTTGTGAAAAATTGCCATTTCAGCATGCTCTCTTGATGTTTTCGTAATTTGAAGGCAGATTTGGCTCGATTCTCGTCGAAAGTAACTGTGAACATATGTTTTTAACCAATGCGAGTTTAAATTTGTCATTGCCTCCCTGTGGACACGACCCACTCTTCTACAAGTGGTTATTTTAATTGTTGATTAGTTGATTTTTCTACCACATAGAACTACAAGTGACGCGTCATTTTATGTGACAAATGACTTTAAAAGTGAATAATTGACTCGTCAAATGGCGCCGTTGCCAGGGAGGCAATAGACGCAATAATTTCACCTGATTTTATTTTTTATTATTTCTCATTACACAGTGATCTGACCATTTATTATTTTTTCTGTGCGAGAAATTTGTGTGAGGAAATAGAGAGAGGCGAGTGCAACGATCTGCAACACATATTCTACTACTCGCAATAACATCAGCCATCGTGAGAGGCGACCCTTGACATCGCCAGAGGAGAAATTGATCAAGCTACCTTGCAAAGGAGGGGAAGGACGAGGATGCGACGATCATCTCTGTACATTTAGTTGTTGATTTGATTAGAGTAGGATTAAGTTTTTAGACTTAATTTTGCACATTTGGTTTGAAACCCTTTTTTTGGGGTATATTTTGAGGGATTTTTTCCCTGATTTTGCTTTAGGCCTGTGTTGGGTAATTTTTGGGAGCTTGTTCCCTTTTCTTTAGATTTAGGTTTTTAGTTTATTTTGTGGATTGTTTACCTTTACTTTCTTGTTCATAGGTAGTTAAAAAAAAATAAGAATAATAAAGAAAATGAGCTGCCTACTAGAAGCTGCCTGCCCCTAGGACGAACCATTTAGGTCTGTATGAGCAGCCTCTAGATTACTTCTCTGCTTTCCGTGCATTCTCGCATCGTTGATTGCTGGAAGCAAGGTACGCATTCTCTTTGCATCTTATTCTTGATCATGCATTGCATTTAGACTTAATTCGAAGACCACATAATTTGTCTTGAAGCGATCTAACAGGTGGTCACATATATTCTTAAAAAAGGACTAATTAAAGGAGGGACATCTAAAACTCAAGGACTTGATTTTCAAATGTGGTGTGCAATTCAAAATTCAAAATCTTTTTACGGTGAATGCACACTTATATCTTTTGCACCACGGCATGCAATTAGACACTCCTAAGTCTTGGAACAACTAGGACAAGAGCCCTCCTACCATTGGATTCTGAAGTGTTCGAAACTTGAGATCAAAGGTTTTGTAAATCCAAAGAATGGGATACCCTGTCACGGATTTTTGGGGGTAGTTGAGAAGCACCGCGAAAGCACAGCTTCAAAGGAAGGCTTAAGCCTACTTGCATCCCTCGATTTTCCGTCTTTGGATTTGCTCTACCATTTGAGATTTAAGGAAGAACACTTAAGCTCCAAGTAGGTCTTCTTAGGCGAGCCAAAGGTTGACAGTAAGCGCGTAAATTGATTGAACAAATTGTATTGTCACCTACAATCTGACTTAAATCAAAAGCCTAAATTGGGAAAGACCTAAAAAGTCCTTCTTGAATTGTGTTTTGCTTGGGGAATTCTGATTGAGGTGTGAGTTAGAATGGACAACATTGATTTTCATCCTTTCACATCTTGCCCACACCCTCACACCCACTCTGCACTCTTCGATCCCATACATCGAGATGGTCCATCCCTTGATGGACATAATGACAATCATTGGGATTCGTTTTACTCCTATTATAGGAGTATTGGCCTGGTTAAGCCCCAAATCAGTAAGCAGAACCTAGGAGCGGGATTTCCTTTGCCCAATATCCCATACACCATAGAAATACCCAACCCACCCTCCCTGAATAATTATAATGGTTGGACAGACACTCCTAGGTACTATAAGCCTGAGCCTGACTTTTTTCATGATCAAAATGACCTCATCTCCTTGAAGATGGAAATACAGAAAATGCAAAACGAAATGATTGAATTGTTAGGAGAATCTTCGAGAGCAGGCCAACAAGAAAGAGATGAAATTAGCCACCCAATCTACCCCATTAAGGATGACGTACACCCCCTACAATAGATGCATCTCCAGTGGGAGAGCTAAACTTTAAGTTGGAGGGAAATTTTGGGGAGAATAGCTACGTTTCGAGGATTGATTTTGAAACCTTCCCATTAGATGACACTTCCTTAAGAGATCCACACCATAAGTAGGAGGAAGATACATATGAAAGTAGCTCTGCATTGGATGAAGAAAGGTGGCAACCTGAGGAAGAAGATGATAAGGTTGAGTATCCACCTGAATTTTATTGGACTCAAAAGAAGGGAATGATGGTATCATTGGAAGACCTCGACCCAGATGATAGTATTTTTGTGACATTGGATGAAGTGCGTCGAAGTCAAGTTGTTAATCCTACCCTCCCTTCTGATCACGAGATGGAACTCAAGCCCACCCTTAGGGAACCTAACCCTCAAGAAATTGACCTATCTGAGGAGTCCGATGTTACCAGTGTAAACCATTTACCTCAGATAGAGTACCCTAGGGGATCTACTGAGATATTAAATGATTCTAGACCTCGGGTATATGATGAATCATATGATGAGGAGAAAGACGAATTATATGAGGAGCCTACATTCAAGATTTGGAGTGACACTAAGGGTGATTATGTCTTATTTGAAGAGTTAGCCCGTAAGGATGTCACAAATTTGACCAAATTAGGTTTCCTTAGCACACCCATTGATGATATTTCTCCTCATGATGAAATGATGGAAAATTTGGAAGCAACTTCTAA
Organism: Thalassia testudinum; assembly: GCA_037157565.1. Lineage (NCBI taxonomy): Eukaryota > Viridiplantae > Streptophyta > Magnoliopsida > Alismatales > Hydrocharitaceae > Thalassia > Thalassia testudinum. Next base: position 18,408,982 of record JAZHRO010000063.1, read on the forward strand.
GATTTATGTGTGTATTCACATATAGACTCCGGGGAAGATCTAAGCAAAGAACAAAAACCCATGGATGACATTGATAGGATAATTCCTAGATTTGTTGCTTCCAACCTACCTTCATTTATTTCGAAGTCACCCTCTAATTCGCGTATGTCTAAAGGTGAAATTGTGACCCCTGATGAAGGGTAAGAAGATACATGTGATGGTACAAGAAATGCTAGGGATGCAATTGAGGATTTGGAAAGAGTGTTAGGGATGGACACTGAGCTGATTAAACCCAACCTAGAACTTATGGCCATCCCACAACCTCGATACTTGGACACCCTAGGTGATCCTTGCCTTAGAGAATTGCTCACTTTTGTTCTGATCGGGGGGCTTAACAAACCAATATTTTCAGTAATGGAGTATCGCATATGGATTGATGATTTCTTTAGTCAGTCCATTGCCTTGGGGGTTTAACTCTGCACCATTCCTTCCCCATTCCTTTTGGAGGATCCTTGTCATCCTCCCCCTACCCCTTTGGAGGTTGTTATACCAATTTATCCTTTAGAACCTCCTCTGGTGACCTGGGAAGATTTTATTCCCATCTTGGTTGGGCGAGCATTTGCTATCAGGATTCATCATTAGCTCGCCAACATCCTAGGTTACCTATTTCCTAGGCCAGCATTACTTTGCTCATTTTTAGGGCCTATTTCTACAATCCTTGAACCTGATTTGCAGGTTCTTTAGCTACTCGGCTGCTAACAAAAGAATGGCAGCCCAGCTCTGACCCAGGTAATATCCTTCTATGCAATGAGGACATTGCAGATTTTAGGCATGGGGGGGTGTACTTGGGGATATACATAGCATAGTGCATTCATTACATACATTTGCATTAAAAAAACAAATCTAAATAAATAAAAATAAAAAAAAATAAAAATAAAAATAAAAAGGTTTTGACCTTAACTGGCTAGGTCCTGCATTCTCAAGCAAATCAAAACTCTAGGTTAAACTAAGTTAATTCTAGGGTTAAACTTTAGAAGCTAAGAGAGCTACTAGCTTTAGACCTTTAGGGTCCTTTGTGGACTTAAAAGCTTAAGTAGGAGTTATGTTGCGGACCATTCCTCAAGAGGTTGAGGAAGGAAAGCTAGGGTTTGAGTTAAAAGGTGGGGTGGTACCTGGAGTCTTATTCTACCTTTTGGTTTACAGGTCCTTGTAACCCAAGCATCCAAATTTCACACACTTGGTCTAGTGTAAGTAAGTAATCAACCTAATTTCTTTCTTAAAAGAGATTTGGTTCTCTTATTTTCAACTTAGGAGAGGCTTGAAAACATAATTTGATTGGAAGAGTTCCCACCGCAGGAGAGGTAGAGTATATACTCACCTTGAGGATGCAATGATAACATATTACCTTCTCGGCGCTTGTCTCTTAGGATATCCATCTTACTGGGGGCATGTAAGTGCATTGTGTGGTTCAGGTGCCATGGGCGACCCTATCTCGAAGTGCCGATTGCCACAGGCCTGAATTCGCCTTAGAAATCCATGGGCGATACTATCTCGAAGTGTCGATTGCCAGAAGTTCTTAGGGTCGCTATGGACGGTGCTATCTCGAAGCATCAAAAGCCAGGCACCCTTCGAGGTATGGTAATGGGGACAATGAATCTGACATAGACCGTGTTGATAGTTGATCCGAGGTTAGACTTAGAGGAATCAAAATATATATATGTATACATTATTCAAAAAAAAAAAATCCTTTTTCCTTCAACTCAAATAACTCAAACCCACACAAATGCACGTATGCTTTAATCTCAGGGATCAATGAACCTTAGGGTAGAGTCAGAAATCAGATAAACTTGTGCCTACAACTCATCTTTAGCCGACCTAGTATGTAACTTAACAACTACTTGTTAACCTTAGGTCTAAAGTCTGAACTTAATATGTTTCTAAAGGAAGATCGATTGGGTTGGCTAGTCTACTAGGAGTTCTAGGTTTTTCTTAGATTTTGCTAGGGACAAGCAAAAATTAGGCATGGGGGCATTTGATTAGCCCATATTTGTAGGCTATTTAAATATTTAAGTGCCTAGATATTAAGTTAATTCTAACATTTATTTAGCATGCATTAGGATGTAAATAGATTAATTCATATTTTTGATTTAATTACATAATTCACACATTGCATTCATATTTAAATGCATTTAGAATTAACTTAGAATTACTTTTATTTAATTAGTTAACCAATTAGGTGCATTGCATGCACTATTTTAAGTTAACATAAAAGTTTAGGGTTTGTATATAAATAATCATAATATTTTATTATTATTTTATTCTTCTTCTTTCAGCAATGGCAGCATTTCCTCTAGCTGCTGCAGTCAAGGCCCCATTCAAGGAGGAGCAGGTGTGTTGGATCTGGTAAGGGCAACTGACTACAAGAGAGAGGAGGAGACAGCCAAGCTAGGGGAGACACCACCCGCCCATCACCGTGCACCTGCTCGTCACTGTGGTCTGCAAGGCCATGCTCCACCACACCGTGGGCCGGCGAGGTGACAGCTCGCCAGTGGGCTTGACCATCACTGTGTTTCTTCTTCATCAGCCTCGAGTGTTCCTCAGCACCTCCGTGCCTACATACCCAGCCTGCACCATTATCTCGAATCCACGGTGCGCCTTCACCAGCCAGAAGCACTTCCAGCCCACGCACACCTTCGCGTGTGGCGAGCACGGCCAACAGCACACGACCATCACCTCACCACCCTGCAGAAACCACACTTGCAGTAAGTGCTCCGCCGGCTCCCCATGCAGCTGCATGCACTTACCCGCCACCGTGCAACACCGTCCACAGCTCCACCGTGCGCACTCATCTCCTGCAGCACTGCCATCCCCATGCACCATCCTCCATGCTCCAGCCCCTAGCGCACGCCCACCAACTCCCCTCGACACGCCTCACCTCCTGCAGTAGTGCCACTCCAACCCACACGCGCCCCTGCCGCACACCTGTAGCAGCAAATGCCCTCTAGGCGCGTGCGTAGAGTGCACTGCACTTCCACCGCACTCCCTGCAGCGCGCCGTCAATGCTTGCAGTGTGTGGCCAGCAGCAGCAGTAGTTGCGGCCTTCAGTGCTTCCTCGCGTGCGGCCTACAGCGAGCAGCAGCAGCAGCTACAACCGAGCTCAACCGCACCCTCGCTCGCCTGCACTTCCACCGTGTGAAGCCCTTCAACAGCCACCGGAACCCACCTCCACCATACATCCATCCGGCCACCTCGGGGTGCCTTGCACTTCTCTGCGACCGCCATCACAGAGCCCTCAGTCCGGAGATCCTCCTCCGAGCTTCACACCTCCAACCATTCCCTCCTCCTCGCGCATGGACAAGGGGAAGAAGTTCCCCTGTTTTGCTACAGTAAAAGCCTCTATTAATATTTACATTCTATGCCATTGTCAACTTTTATTGTTATTTTATTAAGCTGCATTGCAAAATATATCCTTTAGTTGTGCAAAATTGCCATTTCACCATGTTCTCTTGATGTTTTCATAATCTGAAGGCAAATTTGGCTCGATTCTCATCGAAACTAACTGTGAACATATGTTTTTAACTAGTGCGAGTTTAAATATGTCATTGCATCCCTGTGGACATGACCCGCTCTTCTACGAGTAGTTATTTTAATTATTGATTAGTTGATTTTTCCACCACATAGAACTACAAACGACACATCACTTTATGTGACAAACGACTTTAAAAGCGAAGAATCGACTCATCACATAGGTTGGGTGTAACGAATGTGTGCCCCAGACGTCTTTTAAGACATCTGGGAGGTGGCTCAGACATTGGACAAGACGTCTGGGATAACAAACAGACGTCTGGGATAGTTTAAAGACGTCTGGAAATCCGTTATTTTCGACACACGCGAGTCGCCTGCGCGCCTGAGCGCGCAGACCACTTTTTCTCTCTTTTTCTTCTGCGGCTGCAGACGCCTGCGGCGCCTTCTCTCTCTCCTCTCCACACGGCGTTAAAAGGGGCGTGCCTCCCCTCCCGTCTCCACCGCCTTCTTCTTCTTCTCCTTCCTGTGCGCGAGAGCGAGCGGACGCGAGGGCGGCAGCGGCGGCCGTAGTGAGCGCGGAGGTGCGGCGTGCGAGGGCGGAGCTCTGCCGTGGGGGCGAGCTCGCCGGAGCGCCTTGGCCGGCTGGCGGAGGGCGCAGGGGGCGCGGAGCGACGCGGAGAGGGACCTGCTGTGGTCTGAGTAGCAGGAGCGCGAGGCGCGACGCAGGCGGCGTCGCGAGCGGAGGCCGAACAGGGCCCTGATTCTGGAAAAATTTCCAGAATCGGACGTCTGGATTGATAGCCAGACGGCAAGGTCGACGTCTGTAAGATCATACAGACGTCTGAAAGGTGAGTTTCCGCCTTCTTCTTCCTTCTTGTCGACTGACCGTACTGAGGGAGGGGGTTGGCTGTGCGCAGGTTCGCTGATTCGCCATCCTTTGCGAATCAGACGTCTGGAAGTTGTATCAGACGGCGGGAGTGACCTCCAGACGTCCGGAGTGACCATCGGACGTCTGGGATCTAGGAAAGACGTCCCTGCAGACTTCTGGACGTCTGGGAAACCACGCTGAACGGGTAATTCTCTGATCCACCGTTTAAGACGTCTGGAGGGAGTTCCAGACGTCTGATTTTGCACAGTATCATCTTTTTCGACCCGTTTAGGGCCCGTTCGGGCTCCGTTTTCCGCGATTCGAGTTGCGTTCTCTTCAGAATTAATTCCTCTACTCGTCTACAGTAGCTATACACTATTTTGAGACACTCCTTGTGTTTGATCCTTGTGATAGGACCTCGTTCGGTTGCAGTCTTGAGAGTCGCGGAGGCACGCGGGATTCCCGATCACGCCCCCATTACTCCCGTTGTACCTGGTAGAGTGGCTTAAGTTATTAATAAAATCTTTTAAAGTATGAAACCATAACTGGAATCTAGGACATTGCATGAATCCTAGGAATGAGAAATGTATGGAATGATAGCTCCTAGGTGATGCATGAATCCTAGGGCTGGAAAACTAGTTGTATGCTAGATCCTAGGATGTGGCATGAATCTTAGGATGGAAAAACTAGTGGAATGTATAATACTGCAGTCTTGGAAAAATGGAAAGGAATATAAAGCTGCCTGTAATTTGAATTAACAGCTGCCTGTTATGAATAAAGGAACATGTTTGAGATCATGGATTTTGAGAACGTGAATCTGGAAAGTGAAACATATGATGTTCTTAGATAAAGAGCTGGAACCCTACGGGGAATTAGGAGTGGAACTCCTGGAAAGAAAAAGGAATGGAACTGAGATGTAGTTTGTAATGTCCCTTGGGTACGCAGTACCAAGGGAAGTACCTGTACCTGTTTAGTGCAGAGTGGGGCCAGCCGCCCCAGGTACCCGGGGTTAGGATTGGCCGCTCTGTACCGACTTGTTGGCCCTCGTGTACGTAGTACCGAGGAGAGCTAGTAGTGTTAGGAGAGTACTAGCAACCCCACGGGCCCCGGGGTTCTGCTAGCCTCCTTCACCGACTTGTTAGGCCCACTAGGGCAAACCAGGGTAGTCAGGCGAGGGTGCGTGGACTGTGGAGGGTCAAGGCCCCGGTTTGGTTACTGTGGAGGGGTTGGACCCCTGTTACTGAGAGGGCTCTGCCCTGGTTCCGTGCTGTGCTTTGGGCGCACCCGTTAACGGAAACGACTGACCGCGTGCCAGTGCGGGCTAGCTACCTGTGCGTTTATCGCGCGTGCCGTAGTCACCGTTACGTCTGTCAGTGACCTTGGGGTGGTTGACTGAGGGTAGGATCACCACGGGGGACTGTCCCGGCCAGGAGAGCACCACGTGCTACTTCTACTTTTGGAAAAGACTGCAATCAAGATCGTTCCCACGAGGACATTCGAGATCAAGTAAAGGATCTGAGAAATAAATGAAATAGTGAGAAAAATTGAAAGATGTGAATAAAGGAAGTAATAGAACATAACAGCTACTGTACACTCTACTGTTGCCTTTAGTTAGTTTGCCACTCTACTCAGCGTTTTGCTGGCGTTGTTACACTCGTTACCTTTTTCAGGACCAGGTGTTGAGCAGCCAGGGTCGGCGGCTGCAGAGGACGCTGGGCTGAGTAGGGTCCAGTAGAGTTACCACAGCCTTTTGTACCCCTTTTGTTTCTGTTCTAGTGAGTAGTTTTTGTTCTCGCTGTACCTTCTTTACCTGCAGTTCTTGTTATATGATAAATGCTGTTTTACTGTTGTGGTGGTACCTACTATAGTAGTTTCTTTCCTTACTGCTGTACTTTCTGACTGTTAGTTATATTCATGCTGAATGTGGTTTATTTTACTGCCTTTTGGTTACTTCCTCGTTGGACGACTAGGTCTTGGGATTAGTCGAGTCGGTCCGGTTCTCGTGTCTCGTAGGGACTCGGGAATCGGGTCGTTACATTGGGTAACTATCAGATTATAGTAATCCCATAGTTGACGTCTATGAGGTTGTGGTGGTGCCTAAGGGTTTCTAAGTTGAGGTTGTTGTTAGGGGTTTGCTAAAAGATTAACAGCTTGTGCAAACTATTGCACCTGTTGTGTAAGGGTATTCATTTGTAGTTGTGTTTCAAACAGGTGTTGAAGATGAGGCATAGACCCTCTCTCCGATGGTGGATTAGGGAAATTAGGATATGGGGGAGGTTGAAACCTATGGTTTGGTGGTGGTGGTGGTGGATGTGCAACAAGATGTGGAGGATGTTCTTCAAAATCCCCAAACTGTGCAAAAATCATGATCATCCTCATGATGTGTGGAATAGTGAATAGGAGTTTGAGGCTCAAGAGGTATAGGATTGATGTGGAAGGTGTAGAAGTGGCTGCAGTAACTTGGGTATCAGCACCCAAGGGGAGTACAAGCTCAGGGTTCTGGGATCTCCTACCTTCCATAGAGTCAATTTTTGAAAATGAGTTTTAAAACAGTCTCAACTCAATGGAAAGGATAAATCAAGCTCAATCTCAATTAGAAATCAGAAATCCCAATCAATCTCAATCACCACATGACAAATCTAGCAATCAAGCAAGAAAAATCAAATTTTTCCTAGAGGCTGCTATGCAAAATAGTAGTATGCAAACAAATGCTTCAAACAATTGTATGCACCCTAAGATAAGCCTAGTGAAGTGCATACCTCTATAATCCACCTGGAGTTTGGATAAGATTGGCGTGCGAATCCAGGTCCTATGGGTGCTGAAGGAGATAAGATGGAATCCTGTGTATGTGTATCTTATGTGATCGTGTTGTGTGCACGATAGCAATCAACACAGTGGTGATGAAAACCTCAGTCAGGGTTTCAAGCAAGTTTTTAATGTCTACTTTTGATTTTGTTCAAGTAACTAGATGGTGTTTTCTATGCTGCTTGTATCGCTTTTTTAAGCTTTTTCAAACAAGAGGTGGTCTTTGTTAATTTTAAATTAAATGCAAAATGGCAGGAGTTAAGGAAGGATAAGAAGGTGTGTACCTGACTCCAGCAATTCTACAATATACACTTTGACTTGGTATTGAAATCTAGCAGGAAATGTGCAACCAAAGAATGGATGCCTAAAGATATGCTACTACTAGATAAGGTATGAGATCTTTTTGTATTTTTGATTTTATAATTTTTTTGGATTTTTGAATAATGCAATCAAACAAAAACAAAAGAAATGAAATCGCTATGGAAAACCCGCGAATGGAAAAACCACGTCAATGAGAGATGAGTAGAGAGATAATAAAAGAGTCTAGAGAGTCCACAATTATTACAAAATGTGTGTGAGAACAGGCGCTCACAACTTATTCCTAACAAATGTGTCATAAGTAATATGTACCTAAATCTAAACTATACTATACCAGGGAAAATGAAAATGCATCTCCCAAGGCAAAAACTCTGCCTAGACGTAGTGTCAGAATCTCAGCAACTCCACCAGGAAGATGAACTCCACTTGGAAGATGACGCTACTCCTACTCCTCAAGTGCTGCAAAACCAACAATTGATTAGTAAAAGAATCAAAGAATGTATATACAAGAAAAAATTTAAATAAAAGAATGCCTATATACAAACAATGAATATGAATGTATTTATATAAAAAACAAAAATTATTTTCAAAATAAGAACTAAAGAATAATTTTGGTGTATAGAGAGTTGCCTCCCTGGCAACGACGCCAAAAATATGAAGCGATCGACCATGGTTTGTAAAAGAATCGTCATTATTGTAGTATATGTCGTAATTACAACCCGTTATCATGTCAATTTTATTTAATTGCATAATTTTTACTAGTTTATTCCAGGTTATTTACTGGGAGAAAGTTATTGATATACATCACTCTCTAAGTCTAATATTATTCTTTAATTCCAAAAAGGTTAATTAAATGAATGAATTAATGAATGAAAGAATAAACTAATTTATGTACAAAAGAATGTAATGAAATGCTTGCAAACATATATATATATAAATAGGAATCAAACACTTTAAATGAATACTATATGACATCTATTAACACTTATAATAATAATACTTATATATATACAATAATAAGTAATAATATATACTATACTAAACTTAATATACTGACATATACAATATATAGTATGTACAACAACATATATAAACGTTGCTAAACCTTAGGAAAAATTATGTACATAAGCTAAGGTAAAAACTAGGATCTATAGTGACACTCATTCTATCGACAATGATAGATTATTCTGTTACTAAAGCTATACTGTTATTTATATACATATATATAGCTCAAACATATGTTATACTACGTATACTTATTATACAGATATTTATTATTTACAGTATACTTATATATATATAATTACACTATATATACAAATACGCGGTCATACTACTTCTTTTCTCTATTTTCTAACACTTAGCCATTTTAAGTTCTCAACTCGCTTCTATGGCTTCTCACGCTTACTTGTATTCTTGGTTCACTCTCTCTCTTCTTTTTCTGTTATCTTATCTCCTTTTTCTTTCTTTCTTAGGCTCTCTCATAGTTAGCACTTAGCTTCTGCAGCTCTAGCACTTAGTTTCTTTCTTAGTTCACTTCCCTTCCTTAGTCTCTCTAAGGGCTCTTCACACTTAGCCATTTTCTTTCTCATTTTTTTCTTCTTCTTAACCCCTTATTAATCCTCACTTAGTACAAAAATTAGGTTTTAAGTTGGCGGACAGCCTTTTCGAGGGATACATAGCACCCTTAAGGGTGGGACCAAGACCTCTACTAAGGCCACCCTGATTTGTTTAATTAGCCTCTTAATTTCAATTTATGCTCAATACTGGGCCCACACAGGCCCACGCACAGTGTTAGACCCTCAGCTCGCACCGTACACAGTACTCATCAAAGCCAAATCAATGTCAAAGCCAAAATCAATGCTCAGAGGGGAATGGGTTTTCTTTGTGCCCAGCGCATGTTGACTGGTGAGAAGAAAACAAATATACAATTTATGTGGATGAGCACACTCGTGAACTCACGATGTGGTGCTCTCTTTAGTGCCCGTCAACGTTGAAATCCAGCATAGCTGTTTTGATTTATGGATTTTGGTCCTCAATTTGAGGGCTATAATTTATTATAAAATAGAAAGTAAATTATGTGATATTAAAGTATTTACATAGGACTACATAATTATACAATTTATTTAAAAAATTAATTACATTTACTATTTAAATAAATTAGTTAAAGTTTACAGTTTATTCATATTGTTTATTAGGTTTTATTTTTTAATTACGTATAAATTAGTTAATGGATGGTCTAATTGACCCTGTACAGTATTAACATACATGTTAAAGTATTTAATAAATATTTTTATTGTATTTTACAACATTTATTTTGATTTTATTTACATTTAAATACCTATTTCCAGGTCATTTTACAAATAAAATAGGTCTAAATAGTATAATAAATTATAAATATAGTTAAATTAGCTTAATTTACTTAAAATACAACAATCTAAATGTACAGTATAAGTTACTTCGGTTATAACTTAAATTACTATATTTTAATTTAATCTAATAACGGAGCTAGTAAATTATTAAATTACTTATTTATTATACATACATAATTAAATTATGGCACAGGGTTCATTATGTACATAATATACATATAATTACGTATGTACAATATCATTAATAAATATGTCTACTTACAGGGTTTTATTAATTTACTTAGAGTATAGTACATATAAGTTACTAAAATTAATAAATAATTATATAAATAAGTTATATATAATTTAAGTGATCTTAAATATTTAAGTTACATTATATAGTATATACATAAGTTATATATACACATTATGTACATATTTTACATTATTTTCCTAGATAGATTAATATATACCTTATATTTAAATGTATATACATAGTGTATATAGTGTCTTTAGGTATTTCTGTGGTTTTTCTGATTTTTTTGGGTTTTGCGATTTTTATTGTGGTAGGAGATGAGAAAGAAAGGGAGAGATGAGAAGAATGGAGATATTTTTAGTGTTTTTATAGTTGAGTTCTTTTATTAAATTCCAACGTATACTAAACCATCGACTAGTATGTTCTACCAAGCCAGGGGTTCAAAATATCGTGAAACTTGGTATGTACTTAAAAATATACCTAATCTTCATCAAAATACCGCAGGTGCTAGCGGGCTTGTTGCACGCTGGCGGGCACGCAAGGCTACAAGGCAGGTGGGCTAGTGGTTGGCGCTGGAGGTGAAGTGTGTGCGTGGGCTGGTGGTCATGTGCAGGTCGAGGGACGCGGGTGTCAAGGAGCAGCTGATCCTGCTGCTATGTGAGCGGGTGGTGTGATGCGGGCGTGAAGTGGAGGTGAGACATAGAAGGAGCGGGTGTGGCTGCAGGCTGGAAATGATGAAGAGGTGTGAAGTGGAGGTTGTTGGTGATGACGGCGAGGGTGGTGGTGTTGATTCTTGTGAGACACAGTGATGCAGACGAGCTCCAGATGGCGGTGTGGCCTGTCACGCCACACGCCAACGGTGGTGGAGGCTCGTCGCCGTGGTTGAGGCAGGCGGTGGTGAAATGGACGAGATGAACTCTCTGCATAGTGTGGATTGTTGGGATGGTGGCCTCCCAAGCTCGGATGCCTCTTCCTCTTTTTGTAGCTACCTGCATGAATTTGAATGGAGAGGCGGGAGCAGATCCACCTTCTCCGCTGGTCTTTGAATGCAGATTTTAGTGTTGCAGCTGGTGGCGTTGCAGTCGTTGCTAAAAGAAGAACAGAAATAATAATAAAAATATTATGGTTATTTATATACAAACCCTCTACTTTTATGTTAACTTAAATTAATGCATGCAATGCACCTAATTGGCTAACTAATTAACTGAATGCAATTCTAAGTTAATTCTAAATGCATTTAAAATATGAATGCAATGCATGAATTATGTAATTAAATTAGAAATATGAATTAATCTATTTACATCCTAATTTATTCGAAATAAATGTTAGAATTAACCTAATGTCTAGGCACTTAAATACTTAAGTAGCCCACAAATATGGGCTAATCAAATTAAGCGAAACCTAGCACTCCAAATAGACTAGTCAACCCAATCGTTCTTCCTTCAGAAACATATTAAGTTCAGACTCTAGACCTAAGGTTCCCAAGTAGTTGCTAAGTTACAGATTAGGTCGGTTAAAGACGAGTTGCAAGCACAAGTTTCCTGATTTCTGACTCTATCCTAAGGTTTATTGATCCCTGAGATTAAAGCATCCATGCATGTGCATTGGTCTGAGTTATTTGAGCTAAAGGAAAAAGGATTTTTTTTTTCTTTTGAATAATATATATATATATATATTGTTTTATTATTCTAAGTCTAACCTCATATTAGCTATCAACATAGTCTGTGTCAGATTCATTGTCCCCATTACCATACCTCGAAGGGTGCCTGGCTTTCGATGCTTCGAGATAGCACCACCCATAACGACTCCAAGAACTCCTGGCAATCGACACTTCAAGATAGTATTGCCCATGGATTTCTTAAGCCAATTCAAGCCTAGGCAATCGACACTTCGAGATAGGGCCGCCCATGGTACCTAAACCGCACAATGCGCTTACATGCCCCAAGTAGGATGGATATCCTAAGAGACAAGCGTCGAGGAGGTAATATGTTATCATCACATCCTCAAGGTGAGTATATACTCCACCTCTCCTGCGGTGGGAACTCTTCCAATCAAATTGTGTTTTCAAGCCTCTCCTAAGTCAAAACTAGGAGAACCAAATCTCTTTTAAGAAAGAAAGAAATTAATTTGATTACCAGACTAAGTGTGTGAAATTTGGATGCTTGAGTTACAAGGACCCGTAAACCAAAAGGTAGAACAAGACTCCAGGTACTACCCCACCTTTTAACTCAAACCCTAGCTTTCCTTCCTCAACCTCTTGAGGAATGGTCCACAACTTAACTCCTACTTAAGTTTTTAAGTCAACAAAGGACCCTAAAGGTCTAAAGCTAGTAGCTCATTTAGCTTCTAAAGTTTGACCCTAGAATTAACTTAGTCTACCCTAGAGTTCTAATTTGCTTAAGAATGCAAGACCTAGCCAGTTAAGCTCAAAACTTTTTTTTTTTCTAAAGGAAAATGTATGCATGCTATGAACAAAATGCCTTAGGTCCTCTCCCCCATGCCTGGTTTAAACAATGTCCTCATTGAAAACAAAAATAGCTAAAGGAAGATATTACCTAAGGCAGGGAATGGTAGGAGCTAAGGCTCTTCAAGAGTGACCTTGTCAACCAGATGGCCATCCAAAGTTATGTAAGGTTTTAACCATTGACTGTTGACAATAAAGGGAGTTGTTGAAGAGGAAGGATTTTTAATCTCCACAGCTCCATGCGGAAATACTTTGGTGATTATGTAAGGCCCATCCCAATGAGATTTTAACTTCCCAGGAAAAAGCTTAAGTCTAGAATTGAAAAGCCAGACTTGTTGGTTGGGCTCAAAGGTCTTTCGAAGTATAAACTTATCATGCAATACCTTAGTTCTTTCTTTATAAGCTTGAGAGGTGTCATAAGCATCATTCCTCAGCTCCTCAAAGTCACTTAATTCTAGAAGTCGTGCCTTACCTGCTTCTCTAAATCCATGTTAACACTTCGAATAACCCAAAGTGCCTTATGTTCTTACTCAACAGGCAAATGGCACGCTTTTCCATACACAATCCGGAAGGGAGAAGTACCCAAAGGGGTCTTATAGGCCATTCGATAAACCCACAAAGCATCATCAAGATTTTGGGACCATTCTTTCCTATACAGTCTAACGATCTTTTCCAAAATATTTTTTCTCCCTATTCGACACTTCAACCTGGCCACTTGTCTGAGGATGGTAAGGGGTAGCGACCTTGTGAGTCACTCCCAGACTCCTGATTAGCCGATTGAAATGGTGGTTTCGGAAATGAGGTCCCCCATCACTTATAATGGTCTTGGGGCAGCTGAAACGGGATATGATATTGGCCTTCACAAATTTCAAAACCACAGAGTGGTCATTTGTGCGCGTAGGAATGACCTCTATCCATTTAAAGACATAATCAACTGCCACCAAGATATATTCATAACCATGGAACGACGGGAAGGGGCCCACAAAGTCAATTCTCCACACATCAAAAATTTCAACAGATTGAATAGGATGTTGAGGCATTTCATTCCTCTTCCCATTCGTTCCAGTTCGTTGACATCTAATACAGGCCTTAACAAAATTATGAGAATCCTTAAATAAGGAAGGCCACCAAAAATCAGACTGGAGAACCTTAAAAGCAGTTTTCTTAGCACCAAAGTATCCTCCACAATGAAGTTCATGGCAAAAACTCAGCACACTTTGTTGTTCCTCTTCAGGTACACAACGTCTCAATACTTGATCTTGACCAATTCTAAATAATTCTGGCTCTTCCCAATGAAAATATCTTGCTGGGGAAATGAATCTCTTTCTTTTCTGCTCATCCCAGGAGCCAGGAGTTTGTCCAGTGACCATGTAATTTACAGTGTCTGCATACCAAGGTAAAGTTGGTGTTACCGCCATCAGAGTTTCATCGGGAAATGTCTCGCGAATGTCTCCAGAAAGAGAGTCAATAAGAGGAAGGCGAGACAAGTGGTCATCCACAACATTTTCTACTCCTTTCTTTTCATGTATTTCCAAGTCAAATTCTTGAAGGAGTAGGATCCACCTAATCAGACATGGCTTAGAATCTTTCTTAGCAATGAGATGTTTCACTGCTGCATGATCAGTAAAAATAACCACCTTAAACCCAAGCAGATATGACCTAAACTTCTCCAAAGCAAAAAGTACAAGTAATTCTTTTTCAGTGACGGTGTAGTTTTGCTGAGGTTCGGTTAAAGTCTTGCTTGCATAATGCAGCACATTAGGTCTTCCCTCAACCCTTTGTCCAAGGACTGCTCCCACTACATAATCCGAAGCATCACACATCAGCACAAATGGGAGTGTCCAATCAGGAGCTTGGAGAATAGGCGCAGAGATCAAGGCCTCCTTTAGAGTTTGAAAGGCCTCGGCACACTTTGAATCAAAATTGAAGGAAGATTCCTTTACTAACAAGTCACAAAGTGGCCTAGAAATTTTACTAAAATTTTTAATAAAGCACCTATAATAGCCAGCATGGCCCAGAAAGGATCTAATCTGTTTGACATTCGTAGGCAAAGGGAGTTTGGAAATAGAATCAATCTTGGCTTTATCTACTTCCAAACCATGCTCGGATACAACATGCCCAAGTACAATTCCTTTCTGTACCATGAAGTGACTTTTCTCCTAGCTGAGGACTAAACCAGTCTCCTTACATCGCTTCAACACATTCTCCAGGTGCAGGAGACACTAGTCAAAAGACGAGCCATAAATGGAGAAGTCATCCATAAACACTTCAACACACTCGTCAATCATGTCCGAAAAGATAGACATATACACCGTTGGAAAGTTGCAGGGGAATTACATAATCCAAATGGCATACGCCTGAATGCAAAAGTACTGTAAGGACTTATGAATGTCATCTTTTCCTGGTCATCAGGAAAGACTGCCATCTGATTGTACCTAGAATATCCATCGAGAAAGCAATAGTACTTATTCCCTGCCAATTTTTCAAGAATTTGATCAATAAAAGGCAGAGGAAAGTGATCCTTCTGAATAGCGGTGTTCAACTTGCGGTAATCAATACAGACCCTCCATCCAGTTGAGGGTCTAATGACAACTTGTTCACCATGGTCGTTGAGTTCCACAGTAAAGCCTGCCTTCTTTGGCACCACATGAATTGGACTGACCCATTTACTATCAGCAATGGGATATATGATCCCGGCATCCAACCACTTCAGGATTTCCTTTTTTACCACCTCCCTCATATGAGGGTTCAGACGTCTCTGCATGTCCCTAAATGGCTTGATGGAATCATCAGTATAAATGTGGTGCATGCAGAGTGTAGAGTCTCTACCCTTAATGTCAGCAATTCTCCAAGCAATAGCTTCCATGTGCCTAGACAAGCATTCAATCAAGGCTCCCTCCTATGCCTCAGATAGGACAGTCGAAATGATAACTGGAAGCGTACCATTGGCAAATAGAAAAACATACTTGAGAGTGTCAGGGAGGGGTTTCAACTCAAGGTCGGGGGCTTGTATGGTTGAGGGTTTCATAATAGATGTCCCCATCTCAGGTAGCAGATCTACCTTCGGTTGAAATGATGGGAGAAGAGACTCAACAAAAACACCTAGAAATTCCTCATGTTCTAGTATATCCCCTTCACATTCCTCCAAGAGATGGGAATGCCCATTTAGCATGACATGCTGAAGGGGGTCATCACATAACATTGCAGGGGTTGCCTCTTCAATCAGGTCATCTATCACCTCAACTTGAGAACAATCCTCAAGTCTAGCTTGTTTGTAAGCATCAAACACATTAAGCCAGATTTCCCTATTCCCAAAGCCCATTTTCAATGCCCTAGTATTGCAATTGATTGAAGCATGAGAAGTTACAAGGAAGGGGCAACCCAAAATGATGGAGGGCTTGGTTGGCTTGTTGGTAGGGTCAGTGTCCAAAACTAAGAAGTCAACGGGAAAGAAAAAATCCTCCATTCTTATGAGGACATCTTCCAAAATTCCCCGTGGTGTCTTAAGTGATCGATCAGCAACTTGAAGGATTACAGGGCTAGGCTTCAAATTGCCTCCCCCAAGTTGTTCATACACGTAGCTCGGAAGGATGTTCACCCCCGCACCAAGATCAAGTAGAGCCTCATCAATTTGTAAGTCACCAATAACTACAGAGATGTATGGGGCTCCTGGGTCCTTAAGTTTCGGGGGTGTGCCATGTTGAACAATTAAGCTAACAGAATCAGGTAGGACAACTTTTGACTAGACCTATTTTCTAGATTGCCGCTTTTTCATGCACAAGTACTTTAAGAAGCGGGCATAAGACGGAATCTGCCTGATAGCTTCAAGCTAAGGCAGGTTAATCTGTACTTGCTTGAAAGTTTCCATAATCTCATCCGTCTTATCTTTGGCTCCAGATGAGCCAGCAGAAGTCTGCCTGGAGGTGGATAAGCGCTCTAGAAAAGGCACTCTCGATCTCTGGGTGGAAGGGTTGTCATGTCGAGTAAGGGGTGGAATGGGGGCAACTTCTTCCAGTGAGGTGATTTCAAGTGGAGAAGATTTGGGCAAGTCTTCTCCAGTGGGGGTGAAAGTCGGGGTGGATGGCTTTTTAGGGGGTGAGACTATAGGAGCATCGAGATTGGAAATTTCTTTCCCACTGCTCAAAATAGTCACCGCTTGAGCATGCTCCCTAAAGACAATCCCTTTCCCTTTAGGATTTTCCTTAACAGCACTAGGGAGCATCCCAGTTTCCCTCTATCTAACGGCCTCAACAAGGTGTCCTATTTGTGATTTCATCTCATGTATAGCCTTGTCATGAGATTGGATGATGGCACTTTGACTTTGTTGCATAGTTTTCAACATCCCCTTCAATTCATCCATCTCAGAGGTTTTAGGTCAGGTAAAGGTCTGAGGTTGGTTCATTTGATGGTTTTGAAAGGATTGGGGTTTGTAATTCCCTGAATTTGAGACATTTCCTTGTCTCCATGAAAAGTTTGGGTGGTTCCTCCATCCCTCATTATAAGTGTTGGAGAAAGGGTCATTACGAGGTCTAAGACAAAACCCTTGAGCGGCATTCAAATCCACTTGTACAAGCTCAGGGAATTGGGAGGCCAAGTGGCAATCCACAGTGGCATGTGTATTGCCTTGACAAATTAAGCATTCATAAGCTTGTCATGTGGAGGTGTTAGAAACGAATGAACTTGGGTTTGACATAAGCCTTTCCATGTTTTGATTCAATAATTGAATCTGATAGGCTAAATTCTGGGTGTCCCTTGCCTCATTTGCCTCCAACTTTCTTTGCATGAGAGTGGGCTTTCTATCCATGTAGGTAGAATTCAAGTGAATACAATTCTCACTCAAAGTATCAAATAAGTTCCAAGCTTCATCCTCAGTCTTAGATAGAAAGGCTCCTACACAGGCACCATCCACAGTTTGCCTATGAGAATCATTAAGTCTGGTGTAGAACCTTCCAACCAGTTTCCATTTAGGCACCTGGTGATGTGGGCAAAGTCTCAGCAAGTTGTTAAAGCACTCCCATGCATCGTGGAATGCTTCCCCATCCTTTTGAGGAAAACTCATAATTTCCCTCCTAAAGTGATTGGTTTCACTCATGGGGAAGTACTTCTTCAAAAACTCCTTCTTCAAGGCATCCCAAGTATTAATATTATCAAGGGTGTGATACCAATACTTGGCTTTGTCCTTAAGGGAGAAGGGAAGGAGGGTCCGCATTTGAGCATCATCAGTAATGCCCTGTAGCTTCACCAAGGAGCAGACCTTGGTGAATTCCTCTATATGCCTATAAGGGTCTTCCCTAGTAGTACCATAAAAGGAGGGCAGTAAGGATATGGTACTACTTTTGATCTCATAAGGATTGTCCTTTCCAGGTCTATGTAGTGTAGGGCTAGCTTGATTGGTTGGGATGAAATATTCCTTAAGGCTCCTTTGACCAGCCATTTCTACCCTTGGAAGGTCTCTTCTTAAGATTCTTTCAGGTTCAGGGTCAAACACAAGTTGTCTCCTAAGAGAACGCCTACCAAGCATGTACTACAAACACAATTCAAAAGGCCTTGGTCTTTACAAATTTAGGCTTTTGACTTTAGTTCAAATTGTAGGTGACAAAGTAAGTTTCCCAATCAATTACGCGCCTATTGTCAACCTTCGAAATGCCTAAAAAGACCTAGTTGGAGCTTAGGTATTCTTCCCCAAATCTCAAATGGTCAAGTAAATCCAAAGACGGAAGATCGAGGGATGCAAGTAGGCCTAAGCCTTCCTTTGAAGCTATGCTTTCGCAGTGCCTCTCAACTACCCCCAAAAATCCATGACAGGGTATCCCCCTATTTGGATTTACAAAACCTTTGATCTCAAGTTCTGAACACTTCAGAATCCAACAGTAGGAGGGCTCTTGTCCTAGTCGTTTCAAGACTTAGGAGTGTCTAAATGAGTGCTGTGGTGCAAAAGATATAAGTGTGCATTCACTGCAAAAAGATTTTAAATTTTGAATTGCACAACACATTTGAAAATCAAATCCTTGGTTTTTAGATGTCCCTCCTTTAATTAGTCCCTTTTCTAGAAAATATGTGACCACTTGTTAGATTGCTTCAAGACAAATTTTGTGATCTTTGAATTAAATCCAAATGAAATGCATGATCAAGGATATGATGCAAACTAAGAGAATGTGTACCTTGCTTCCAGCAATCCACGAGGCGAGAATGCACGCAATGCAGAGAAGTAAATCTAGAGGCTGCTCATATAGACCTAAATGGTTCATCCTAAGGGCAGGCAGCTCATTTTTTTTTTCTTTTTAATTTTTTAACTACTTATGCATAGGCAAATAAAAGTAAACAATCCACAAAATAAATTAAAAAAAAAACCTAAATCTGAAGAAAAGGGAACAGGCTCCCAAAGATTACCCAACACGGGCCTAAAACAAAATCAAGGAACAAACCCATCAAAATATACCCCAGAACAAGGGTTTCAAAATAAATGTGCAATGAAAAATTAAATCTAAAGTCTTAATCCTACTTTAATAAAATTAGCGATTAAATGTACGTCGCATCCTCGTCCTTCCCCTCCTTTGCAAGGTAGCTCGACCAATCTCTCCTCTGGCGGCGTCAAGGGTCGCCTCTCACGATGGCTGATTCCTCGCACAAATTTCTTGCACAGAAAAAATAATAATAATTGGTCAAATCACTGTGCAATTGAGAAATAATCAAAAACAAAATAGGTGAAATTATTGCATCTGTTGCCTCCCCAGCAACAGCGACATTTTGACAAGTCGATTGTTCACTTTAAAAGTCGTTCGTAGTTTTATGTGGCGGAAAAATCGACAAATCAATAATTAAAAATAACCACTCATAGAAGAGCGGGTCATGTCCACAGGGAGGCAATGACGTATTTAAATTCGCACCGGTTAAAAATGAATGTTCGTAGTTAGTTTAGACGAGAATCGAGCCAAATCTGCCTTCATATTAAGGTAGTATCAAGAGAACATGCTGAAATGGCAATTTTGAACAACTAGAGGATATTTTTTGCAATGCAGATTCAATAAAATATCAATAAAAGTTGGCAATGGCAGAAAATGTAAATACTAATAGGCCTTTTACTGTAGAAAAACAAGGGATTTCATCCCCTTGGCTGTGCACAAAGAGGAAGGAACGGTCAGAGGCGTGAAGCTCGGAGGAAGTTCTTTAGACTGAGGGCTTCGCAATGGTGGTGGCGGCGAGTCGCGAGGTGGCCGGAGCCGGCCAGACGGAGCTCCGGTGAAGGTGGCTTTCGACGGTGGCTGCACCAACTACAGGAGGAGCTGATGGGTGCGCGCGGAGGTTGCTGCAAATGGTGCACGCGGAGGCTACTGTTGCGCACATTGAGGCCGCATGCACTACTGGAGGAGCGTTGGTGGTGGGGGCACTGCAGGTGGAGGGCTTGTGCAGGTGATCCGTGCGCTGAGAAGTTCGCGTGCCTGCTGTTGTGTGCGCGTTGCCCGCAGGTGCTAGCGGGCTTGCTGCACATTGGTGGGCGTGCGAGGCTGCAAGGCAGGTGGGCTGGTGGTTGGTGTTGGAGGTGAAGTGCGTGCGTGGGCTGGTGGCCTTGTGTAGCTGGAGGGACGCGGGTGTGAAGGAGCAGCCGGTCCTGCTGCTGTGTGCGCGGGTGGTGTGATGCGGGGGTGAAATGGAGGTCAGGCGCAGAAGGAGCGGGCGCGGCTGCAGGCTGGAAATAATGAAGAGGCATGAAGTGGAGGTTGTTGGTGATGACGGCGAGGGTGGTGATGTTGATTCTGGTGAGACACAGTGATGCAGATGAGCTCCAGATGGCGGTGTATCCTGTCACGCCACATGCCCACGGTGGTGGAGGCTCGTCGCCACAGTTGAGGTCGGCGGTGGCGAAATGGACGAGATGAACTCTCTGCACTGTGTGGATTGTTGGGATGGTGGCCTCCCGAGCTCGGATGCCTCTTCCTCTTTTTGTAGCTGCCTGCATGAATTTGAATGGAGAGGCGGGAGCAGATCCACCTTCTCCGCTAGTCTTTGAATGTAGATTTTAGTGTGGTAGCCGGTGGCGTTGCAGCCGTTGCTGAAAGAAGAACATAAATAATAATAATATTATTATGGTTATTTATATACAAACCCTCAACTTTTATGTTAACTTAAATTAATGCATGCAATGCACCTAATTGGTTAACTAATTAAATGAATGAAATTCTAAGTTAATTCTAAATGCATTTAAAATATGAATGCAATGCATGAATTATGTAATTAAATTAGAAATATGAATTAATCTATTTACATCCTAATTTATGCTAAACAAATGTTAGAATTAACCTAATGTCTAGGCATTTAAATACTTAAATAGCCCACAAATATGGGCTAATCACACACTAAGCCCCTTAGGTAGCTCCCTGCAGTTCTCTTCAGCAACCACCAGCTCCACTGCAGCTCAAGACAGCTCCCTCCAGCTCCTCACCTCCAAAACCCTAGCTCCCTCTACCTCTTAACCCTACTCCTTACTAGATAAGCTAGCTTAGCTTGGCTAGTTACCTCCTTGGCATCTCAACCCTAACCCTAAAACTCCACCAACTAGCTACACCAAGTAACCCTAAACCTAGTCCACCTAGGCTCCCTACTCCCAATCCAACTTGGCACCACCTAACTCAACACCTTTGAACCCACCACCACCCCCAAGAGGCACCATAATTTTGGCACCAAAAACACCTAACCACCCTCCCCATCTTGGTGCCAAAATAAACCCCTATCTTAGCCCTACATCTCACCACATGTGCCATCTCCACCCTTCAATTTTTGGCACCACTAAAGCCTCCTTCTAGAAGCCATTTTGGCACCACCACCAAGAGGCACCAAGGGAGGTAACCACCACCCTTTCCTTTGGCGCCAACTTATGGTAGCCTTAGGAACTACTAACCACCCTAAAATCCATCCTAGCCATCCATCCCAAAGCCACCTACTCCCCCTTCAAACCCCTCCATTTGGAGCCACCTATTCTTAACCCTTGGATCACCTAACCACCATCCCTAATCCATCCTAACCCTACATCATCTCCATGCCAACCACCACCATATTGATATCTTCTCCATTAGTTTAGGTTCTACCCTTAACCACCCTACATCCCCTTCCATTCACACCAAGGAAGAAGAAGAAGAGAACAAGATGAAGGGGGCAACCTACCCACCCCCTTAATGGCTTCTTCCTCTCCTTTATGCCATGCCAAGGAGGAGATCTTCTACATAGAGGGGATGGCCAAGCAAGTGGAGGAACAAGGTGGTTGACGGCCACATTGGAGGACAGCTTGGAGGAGGACTACCAGAAGAAGAAGCTAAGGAGAACTCTTTTCAAGTGTGGGGCAACCACACTTGCAGCAAGAGCCATCCAGAACTTCTACTAGAGGATCCTCTCTTCATCTTCCACTTTATCTTTTATATTACCTAGTAGCTTATTGTTTCTGTAAGAAGCATTCCTCTACATGTACATCAATTTTTAGCAATACAAGTTCATATTTGCCTTCCAATTTCTACTTTTATCTTAGTGTGTTTTTTATGATATTAGTAGTTTAGTGCACCACACCCCTTCTCTTCTAATTACCCTAGGTGCACTTTCCTAGGGTGAGCTTTGAATGGAGGGCTTCATTCTTGTCACGTGGGCATAGGTTTTAGTGTAATTCATCTTTGATTTCCAAAAGCTTGATTATTTCCAAAATGCTAAAAGCAACAAAAAACAAAAGTAGAAAAATACATGTGTTGATTTGAAAGGCGAGAGAACTATTTTTGTGACAAACAAAAATGGCTTCCTTGGACAACCCTAGATATTCACCCTATCTAGGTTTATAAATTTAAGAGTTGATTAGATTTATGCATACAACGACACTATTTCATGTTATTAACGAAACGTGTAAATTCTGCATCAGCCTCCATCAACCTACTACCCACAAAAATATATGAGAAGGTTGGATTCAGAGACCTTGAACCTACTTCAATTCAAATCCAGTTGGCTGACCAATCTATAAGAAGTCCATGAGGAATTTTGAGGGATGTTATTGTTTCGATAATTGATTTCTACTGTCTAGTGGACTTTACTAGTTTACATCTCGAGATTCCTAAGGATTTAAGATTGGCTCCGATTATCTTGGGCAGACCATTCTTAGCAATTGTGGAAACCCTGATTGATTGTAAAAATGAGAATATATAAATAGCCTTCGAGGATGAAAGGATGAAATTAAAACCGTTTAAGGCTATTGATGACTCTAATGAAAGTTGTGGGCTTATTGAAGAACTTAAGTAGGTTGAGAGTTTGATTGGAAATGTCTCTTTGAAAGACTCAGAATCTAAAGAATATATAGATGAATTTGAATATGAGGCATTTATTTTTGCGGATCAAATTTTTGATAATTCCAAAGTTGAAAGCTTTATATTCAATTTTGAGGCAGAATCTAAGGAACATAGGAGTGAATTAGAATACTAGACATTTCTCTTCGAGGGTGAGATTTTTAATGATTTTGAAATTGAAAATTTCACATTTGACTTTAAGGAAAATTTCTTGCCTGAAGCAGGTGAAGCTTAAAGATATCAATTTTAACTTGATGAACCTTCAATGACTAACTTCACCTTTACATCATATCTGGATGAGCATGAACTTGAATCATTTTTAATGGAATTTGATTGCATATTTGATGTAACCAAGTCTGATTTCAACATTGATGATTTAAAAGACTTGGACTTCAAGGATGAAAGAGAGGGGGTGGAACTAAAAGAAAATTTTATGGGAAATAATACCAAGGATTTAAGGGTGCCTCTACTATTGAAACATTCAACTCTTTATAAAGACCCTTATGGCTTAAGCAAATTTGATTTAAGTATACCCAAGACAACCCAGCATCTACACCCTCACTTCATGCCACTTTACCATTGGGCTCAACACTTTTTGAATCACACATCTTTTACACTTGGGTTACCTACCTTCAGTCCCAATGCACCTCTTGTTCGTAGCACTAAATGTGACTAGATACAGCTTCTTTTGACTTATCTATCCTGTACCTGACCCTTTAGCATGGAGTTGCATCACCAATTGGTTTGCATTTGTGGACATCCGACTTTGGACCTCCTTGATCTATCTGTTATTCCACTCTTAGCCCTCTCCACTTTATTCATTGATCTGTATTTTCAAGGGTTTATGTCTAGCTATAGACGTAAAATTCAGTGCTTATTGGGAGGCAACCTAATGAATTAGATTAACTTATATCTTGAATTAGTTGATTCAAGTCTGGAGACAATCGAGCTATGTTTGCCATAACTCATGAGTTATCAGGTGATATTTATCTCTTTTCTTATGTGTATTGTATGCATTGAGGACATTGCATGAAATAGGTATTGGGAGGGGGGCTTAGATAATCTTTTGAGTCACTTATTCTTCTTTAGAATTTTATACATAGAATACCAAATTTTTCTTCTTATGTAGTATTTTCTGGAAAAAAATGGAAAAGAAAGCTTTTAAAAAAAACAAAAAAAAAGAAAAGAAAATTTGCTATTTTTAGAGTTTGAGTTACGAAAAATGTTGAATTACTTCGATTTTGAGGATTTACCAATCTCAAGAAAAGTACAAACAAATCTTTCTACTTAAACTCTTCAGGTCATATGTCAACTTAATTATCTCAAGTATTTACTAAAATCTGAATTTGTTTTCTCGAGTCCTTGAAAGGATTTGAAAAGGCTAAAAGTATTAAGTTAAAAGGGTGACAAGTGGATGACTTATCTGTCCACCCTGTGTTTTGGATAGTCTTTGAGTTACAAGCATCGTCACTTATTCATTGCACTGACTCATCTTTTGGGTGATTTTGTTGAGTCAGCGTTCAATAAGGTTTAGTATTAGGGCACAAGATCCAAAGGACTTAGCCATGTTTCTAGCTCTTAAGACTATTCATGTTTGTAAGGGATGCATTTAGAATGGATGAAGGAGAGCCACTAACCTAGAAAAATGAGTCTACCAAAGAAGATATCCCAGAAAAGTGAGTAGTCAGAGAAGTTATAAAAAAATAATAGAAAAAAGGGAAAAAAGAAAAAAAAAAGTGAAGCAAAGAAAAATAATATATATACCTTTCATCTCTTATCTACATGACTGCATCCCAATCATAATGAGATAGCCAACAAGAGACCTAGGAGTCTAGTTGTGGAGATATACACCTTGTGTGTTAACCTCAAGATAGAAAAGTGGTGAGGAGAAAGCTACCAAATCTTAGTATGGCCTAACTAAAGATGAGTTGTCCTAAAATGAGCTTAGAAATATTCTAAGTCTTATTGAATGCTACAAATCAACTTAGTTACCCATTTTATGAGTCACATTAAAATCACACACAAGATGCTTATTTCTCATATTCGATTACAACTTTAGTTGGGTCGACTTAGTCAGAGACAGTTAGTCTTGCAACCTAAGTTCGATGGCTAGTAAGATTCTTATTTGATTCGGGCAGTCCGGATTTGAGTCGATACTTTTGAACGGTTGAATGTTTGTCAATAAATCTTTGTGTATAATTCCTTTACTTTAGTGAAAAATTGATATTATAGATTTCTAATTTGAATTAACCTCAAAACGAGCAATTCTCTTTCTCATGTAAAT
Source organism: Thalassia testudinum (assembly GCA_037157565.1). Lineage (NCBI taxonomy): Eukaryota > Viridiplantae > Streptophyta > Magnoliopsida > Alismatales > Hydrocharitaceae > Thalassia > Thalassia testudinum. The sequence continues at coordinate 18,434,145 of JAZHRO010000063.1, forward strand.
ATTATTTTTTCAGTTTGTCAATCTTTATTTTGCTTGAGGACCAGCAAAAGATAGACATTGGGGCATGATATTACTATATATATACATTAATTATGCCTAACTAATGCTAATTTAAGGGTTGAATAGGGTAGAGTACATTCAGTTAGGTCAGTTTAGTCATATAGGTCAAGTTTGTAAATATTGCATAAGTTTCAGATTTTCTACAATTTTACCCAAACATATATCTCATACTTTGATGTCTTTTGTGTGATATGTGCATGTATCAAGTTTGGAGCAATTTGGAGCCCTATATATAGGAGATTCATGATTGAGCTCACTTGGAAGAGGGTTGAATCAATTAAACCCGAACCCAATTAACCCTAAGTCTAGCCTAATTTAGGAACCTAATTAACCTTAGCCTAGAGCCTAAATACCTAACCTAATTAACTAATCTACAAGCCGGCCATGAGCCTTAATTTTAGACCCAATATGACTGGCCAAAAATAGGTCCCATCCCTTAGAGAAACAAATCCTAAACCAAATCATACTCCTAATCTCAAAATTCGTAACAGCCTGACACATGTCTAGTATTTTAGCCATAACTTTTGCATTGTAAGTCCAAATTGAGTGATCCAAGTTGCATTGGAAAGCTAATTTTGAGGGCTACATTGTTACTTGTATATAAAATAAGAAATTCAAAACAAAATAAGGATAAAAATTCAAGACAAGTGAGGCCAATCCTATAGGGCTATTGCAACAACTTCCATCTAATCCCAACAAAAACCATACCTTATTTCCTTCCTCCATTTTAGATCCAAAGGTCCTTATCCTACCTATCCTACCCATCCCCTTAGATCTAATCTAGACCATCCAAACTCTTGACCCTAGGCAACCTAAACTAACTAATAGGAAGCCTCTACCTTTCCTATAAAAGCATTAGGCATGCCCCCCCTTGAATCCATCTCTTCCTTAGAAACGTAATTCCTCCACCTTCTCCCACGATGATGAGAGCCTCATCATGAGCCATAACTAGCTAATTTTGACCTAATAAAAAGAATAAAAGCTCCTACATGACTTAGAAGAGGGCTTAATTAGAGGAATAAATGTTCTGAGAAGAAAATATGAAATAAAGGTTAAAACTATAATTTTACCATTACAGTAAATAAGTGGGATTTCTCAGAGACAAAACATAGGTCAAATGGTCTAAATGCGATAAAAAGTGGGTTGATTCAATCAGAAATGGGTTCATGTGCAATCTAGGAATTAAATGACATCTAGTAACCCTAAAATAGACCTGCTTAATTCAACAAGATTCCGGTCAGGATAAAAATCAATTAAACCCTCTAAAATTCATGGAAAAGTATCCCCTAGGGTTTATAGCATTCATTTGGCCTTTGGAACCTAGTTTGACCTAGATTAGGGTCCTAGCTCATCAATTAACCTAATTTGGGTTTTTATGCAAAATATCCAGTCAAACGTGGTCAAACATAAAATCAAACTCCACCATTGGATTCCTTATGTCAAAATTAGGTTTTTACCAAAATTTGGACCTAAGGGGAGGTCATCTTGACCTACTTTGCAATTTAGTACACCCAATCACATTTTGGTCCCTATCTTTTGAAAACCAGCACATAAACCCCCCTACCTTTCTCGCCAATCATACAATTAGGTCCCTATGCCATTAATGGGGAAGAATCCTCCTCCGACGAGGAAGACAGGGGGGATACTCTCTGATCCCTCAGAGATCTCCTCCCAAAATTGGAAGGGAGATACTCTAAGCTAAGCCCGATCATAATCTCTGATTCCTGTCCAATCTCTCATGTGCATGCATGAAAGATTTGGATCCCAACCACCTTCCTTCTTCGGTGAGACGGCGGTGGATAAAGGCTTGCCCTCCACACACCAAAAGCTCGGCCAGCACCTATAAAAGGACCTCCAACCCTCTGCGAATCTCTCAGACTTGTTTTGGCCGTAGAATCCTCCAAAATTCATCTCTCCTCTCTCCAGCCAAGAAACCAGCAAGCTACGGAGATTACCTCTCCTCCCTCTCATCGCTCTGCTGCCATACTAGCAGTAGAGTCCACTCTGCCTCATCTTCCCGCGTCACACCGCACCAAGCGCACGCCTCCCTGACCTCCTCGTCGCTGTTATCTCCCTCAGGGTTGTCTTCTCTGACGACGGCACAAACGAGCTGTCTGACTTCGCTTCCCCCTTTCACTCCCAACAATCCAGATAAGTTCCCCATCTTCCACTCTTTCATTTCCCTCACTTTATTTCACACAACCACCCCTCGACTGTCCCTGTCCACTGCCACCTTCCTCATCTCCGGCCACCCTCCGGCGAGATGCTCTCGTCACTCCGCAGCCCCACACGTCTCGCTGACCATCGCATAACCACTGCCTCACCTCATTGAATACCCTCCACTCATCCACAGTCCCTCTACACCGCTACAATAGCCCCCCGATCACACCCATCCATCCAGCCACAGAGCGACCTAGGCAAGCAAGCCTAGGCTGCCTCACGGCCTGCCACCTAGCACCTCACCTTCGCTGTGACACAGTCAAGGTCTCCCTATGGTCTGATTGAGTTGAAAGGCCCTTGTTGTGTCAGGCAGGTTTTGAGCTCCAGCCGCCATTAGCAGTGTGTCGAGGAAGCTGCTTGCTTGCTCCAGGTTGCGAGACATCAGGGTTCCAGGTGCAGCAAACTTGGGAAGGTCTTGCGAAGATAGTCGGCCCAGCAAGTGATGCTGCAACACCTGCAGTTGTGGCAATTGGAAGCATGGTTTGCTGCGGGCGCGCAAGAAAGAGCAGTGGGCATTAGTCCCACCTCGGTAAGTCACAAAGTGCGCGAGTCCTTTATATTGTTTCTGTGTTATTGCCTCGTTGCCTCCAGTTACACTTGGGATGAGGTCCCTCACCTAACCACTGTGCCTCATCCATGAGTTCATCACACGGATATGGTGCAACTCGACCAGACACTATCCTGAGCACTCCTTGCGCACCACACCTGCACCGGTGCGCCTGGACCCGGGCGCGCGACCCGACCCGTTTACCCAGCTCTGGGAGAGCATGCTAAAGAGTGATTTACATAGAGAGAGAGATGCATGGGAAGGGCAGGGGAGTAGGTTTTGCTATGTGTGCCTGTGTGCAGGAAGCAGGGACTTAGCTGCTGCAAGCGAAGGAGAAGAAGAAGGAAGGAGGCTCTGTAGAGGAAAAAGAAAGGCAAGGCAAAAAAGAAGTGAGGCCAAAGGGAAACAGAACCAAGGAAGGAAGAAGAAGAATAAAAAGCAGAACCAAGGAGAAGAAGACCCGCAAAGAAATAAAGAAAGGTAAAGACAAGCAGAAGGAGAAGGGAAGCTGAAGGTAGAGGGAAGAAGAAAGAGATCAAGGGGCAGACAAAGAAGCAGGAACGCAGAGAAATAAAGAAGAGGAACAGAAGCAGCAAGGGAAGAGAAGAAAAGGAACTGAAGTATAGCAAAGTCTGGGAAATGCTTTAAGACATTTGATATTGCATCAGACGTCCAGTTTTTTTCCCTTGAGCAATTTCTTTCTATATCACTCTCATTGAACTAGTCATTTCTCCACATTTAAAAAGTTGTGTTCTCAAGTTTTGGAATACTTAGATTGCTCCCTATGTTCGACCTCGGATACTTTGATTTTCGAGTCATAAATCTTTATTTGTTTTTGCGGAAAGTTTGTCTATATTACAACGCACTATTTGTTAAAACACGATCTAGCCGCGTTAACACATGACCTTCTATGTAGAACACCTAGAACTACACCATGGTCATCCACCCTTAGGACCACCCTCTTCCATCAATCATTCCTCTATTAGATGTCCTCCTCTGCACTTCTCTGGCTCTGTCGACGGATCTCTCCACCACCGTGACTGCACTCCAGATCTTATCTCACTTTCTTTCTTTTTGTCCTAGTAGAATACCATCTAGTTTATGTCTCAAAACTCTAGTAATCATTTTCTAGTATCAATAAAAGTATTCTTTATGATCTCTCTCCCTTACTCCCTCCCTCTCTCTCTATTATCTTAGTTAGTATTAGTGCATATTTACTTTTGTTTGCATATGCAATTTTCGATTCTTGTCTCCTTTTGTTCGACTCAGACTCCCAATCTGATTACTTTATTAAAATTGATAGCGATTCTATGCGCTACAACAAACGTTAATTACTTATTGCATAGTTCCACCATCAGCAATGATGCCTAAGAAATCGAGCTTCAAAAACTATGGTTAAAACTTAAAAGAGACAAAAAGATTCAGCCACCTGGGTCGAGATGTCTATCCTTGACGTTGTAGGCCTATTGGAATAAGTGCCCTAACTTTCTCTCTTAAACTTGGTTGATAATAAGTGTTTAGTTAATTTGCAAAACTTTAGTTGGAGACAAAAGCATTCACATACCATTTATTTTTCCTAGGGACAAGCAAAGTTTAAGCATGGGGGTATGATTATGCAGTATCATTGGACTTAAATGAATCTAAATAATGTTAGAACCTACCATATTTCTACATTTAGCATGCATAACATCCATACAATTCATCATTCTATTCTGCATGGTTGTACATAAACTAATACATAATTATCCTATTATTCAATGTTTTTGTTTCTATTTGCAAGTAATAAGAAGACCTGGGTAAGGTCAAGATGCAAAATAAATTGAAATAAAGCGGGAATAGAGTAGTAGAAGAAGAAGTGGAAAGAAGACTTATTCAAATAGGAAGAAAGGAGGATAACCTTATCTTCGTCCCAAAAATGCTAGGATAGCCTTCCTAACCCTGAGAACACTGTAAACACTAGTCAACCCTATCCTTTGACCCAAACCTATATAACACTATTCATGACACTATCCAAATTATTCACCATCTCAATTAGCCTACCCAGATCCCAATTCCACCTTTCATATCTTAATTGCCCTTCCCAATTCCACCTTTCCTATCTTAATTGCCCTTCTAGGGTTAAGTAGGCTAGGTGTTACTTAGTTGTATTGTTCTTGAGTGAATTGGGTTCACTTTTAGTCAATTGGGTTCACTACCACCTAATTAGACTCACCTAAAAACCAATTGGACCCACCTATTCCTAGCCTAAGCTGACCATAACACAAACCCATACACACACGCACAAACAACAATTGCTACACCTACAAACCCATCGCAAGAAACAAAAAGAACCCTACTATGTAAAACCTAGAAAAGAACTTGCAATCCATTATTCCTCTCCCCTCCCCTCCAAGCCGTCACCTTCCTCCTTTACTCTCATCTACCACCGTCTCCTGCCTCGTCCAAGCTCCTCCATGGAAGGTTAAGAAGGAAGAGAACACCAGGGCACCACCACTCTCCTCCTTGCAAGAAGGACGACCATCTCTCCTCTTCCTCTTTCTTGTGAGTGTTCTTCTTCCATAGAAGAAGGGGACTTGCCCCTCTATCCCTCCTCTTGGATGACCAAGGAGACTCTTCCATAGTCTCTCTTAGTCGGCCTCTGATGTAGACACATTTAAGTAGGATAAAATGCCTATGCATGCATGTTCCTAGGCATAGATTTTCATTTCATGTTATAAATATTGCATAGCATACATCATCCTGCATTTAGAGTAGTATATATTTTAAGCTAATTACGTCCTTTTTATGGACAAGAGGGAAAGAGATTTATTTTAGGGCCTCGAATGGACGATCTGACCATACGGATCTGATCAAGATGACGATTGGAGTCTAATGCCTCCGAAATTATCTAAATCAGAATCCCATAGCACCATATGATGTTCAAAGAAGATCAATGCCCTGGGGGCAATGCGACATCCTTATGTACTTCAGATGAAAAATTCGACCACACAGATGAATCCATAATGATGATCGCAATCTGACAATGTAGGAATCATCTCGATCCTAGCACCGTGGCACCCTATACAATAGAAAGATGATGGATGGCCCAGATGGTGCCACGTGGCTCCATCTAGGCTGCCCAACATCGACCAGCAGTGCCCGCCCACATCACACCTCATCCGTGACCTCCATTCACAGCCATTGGATCATGATCCAATGGCTGAGAGCCCTCATCCACCGTGCACCCTAAGAGATCTTCCTGACCATTTGGACATCTTGGCGCATTGGTTGGGGACCCGGCCACCAAGAGAGGGGTGAAGGTTCAAATCACCACATCACCCCCCAATTGAGCAATTGGCACAGTAGCACACAAGGCCGCGTGCTTGCAGAACTCAGCCACAGCCACGTGCAGTAGCAGCACAATGCATGCCAGCACGCGCGTGCGTGACCCAACGTAGAGGCACAGGCGTGTGATGCACGGGCCAGCAGGTGCATTAACTGGAGCGGATCTTCAGCAACAGCCTATGTGGGTCTATAGCGACGCTTACAGCTGTCACTAATTGCCTGTGCACAGGAAGCTTTTCCTCCTTCCACTATAAAAGAACCTACACCCCTCCATTCTTCACCATCTCTTTCTTACTTCCTCTCACCACCTGCAAGGCACTAGAGAGAGCTTGTCCTAAGCCCAGGATGCTCCTCTAGAGTAGAATCAAATATTTTCCCTCCTCTTGTCCCCCTTCGTGGAGCATCCGGCAGCAGTTCTCTCACCTCCCTTCAAGAAGAAGATCCTCATCGCGATGTCATCATGCCCCACTCTCTGTTCTCCAGCTCTGTTCGCATTCATTCCACTCCTTACCACCATCCTCCAGGCGTCGTCAGAGTGAGTCATCCTCTGGGCAACCATCGAGGGGGATTCTCGCACCTATATCTTTCTTTTTCCTTTTGTAGTGTAATCTTCCCCACTTTCTTAGTTGTAGAAAATATTTGCTTCAGAAAAATATGTGATTATTTTTCTCTCTCTCTCTCTTATATTTTGTAAGTAGATTGGTTAGATAAGAATTCATCGACCTAATCTCTTGCTTGCTAAAAATACCTGAAATATTAGAAAAGACAAAAATGACAAAAATAAATAAAAGTGAAATACGTATTTTTCAAAACCAAATGTTTGCCTCCTCATGTTTGACCCGGGACTCACTGTTTGAGTTTTGGTTATAAATTTTATCTGATCGACAGATTTTCTCACGAATCATACTACAACGATGGGTTTTCCAAACTCAAACCTTTGTGTGACGAATCTCGGTTGTATCAGCCTCCCCTTTGCAAGGTGTGTGGACAGGTGCTTGCACCCAAGGTCTAGCCTCCACTCTCACACAAAGACAACGGCATTCAATGGTACTCCTGACATGAGAAGATCCTCTATTTATTTTCTTTTTAATTTCAGTATCATAGACATGTTATTTGTTATGTATTCAATGATTTTGATAGTTTTTATGTTGATGCTTATGTTGATCTTGAATCTTTGTTTAAATCTAGGACTTGTGATTATGTTCTCGAGTTTTCTTCTTTTCCTTCATTGTGTATGTCCATGCCACCCCTTCCTTAGCCTCCTTAGGATTGTCCCCCACGACCACCATGCCCACACACTAGACACACCCTATTCTTCTAGCTTCAGTTAGTTCACCTCAAAAATAGAAGACACAAAAAGAAATTACAAAAGATAAAAAAGACAAAAAATTATTAGGTTAGATCTAGGTTAGATGAACATATTTTAAATCTTATTACTCATGCTTTGAAAACATGCCTCACATAGAAGAACGATCAGGACTCAACATTAAAAGATAAAATTCGATTACGCGAGCTTCACAAAAAGAAAATAAAAATTGTTGACTAGATTTATTGTGAAACTATACTACGATGCAATTGATCAAAATTATTTCATGCCAAATTGCTAATCACCTGCAGAAAATGGTTAAGCTAGATAGGAAAGAGTGAGATGTTAAGCTCGATGATGCACTCTAGGCCTATCGTATAGCTTTTAAGACTCCTTTAGGCACTTCACCTTACCACCTTGTGTTTGGAAAGACGCATCACTTACCCATAGAACTTAATCACAAGGCTTATTGGGCTATTAGGCAATTTAGCATGGATCTAGGTCAAGCCAGGAAGCATTGTGAACTCCAATTGACTAAGTTGGAGGAAATTAGGAATGATGCATTAGAAAATGCAAAGATTTATAAAAATAGGACCAAATATATACATGAAAAATCTATATCCTGAAAGAGCTTTGAGCCTAATCAGAGGGTTTGGCTTTTCGATCCTAGATTCTGATTATTACCTAGGAAATTGAGGTCTAAGTGGAATGGCCCATATACAGTAACCCACACTTTTTCACATGGAGCAATTCCAATTTATAATCCTAAAACAAGCCAGACTTTCAAGATCAATGAACAGAGGCTTAAACCTTATGTTGATCACTGATCGCACTTGATTCGAGAGCTTGAAGTCAGGGTTACAAGTAATCCATTGTCATACATGCAAAATTCATGGTCAAATAAAATTTATACCGAAACTCCAAGGGAGTCCCGGGTCGAACACAGGGAGGCAATGTTTTACTTTAACTAAAATCCGCACTTCGTTTTGTTTAATTTTGGTATTTTAGGGTTTTGTTATTTTTTTTGTATTTTTTGAAAGAAGAAGGCAAGCAAATTGAATCATAAGTTAGAGATGATCTGCTACTGGAATGGAGGTGGGAGGATGGCTCCAAGGCGACATATGAATGGGGATGGGAAGATGGATGAATATTTGGTGAGGTAGAGGTTTGCTACACTAATAGGAGCCTTGGAAGCTTGAGAGCAAGCTCTAACAGAGCGTTGGTAGGCTTGCTAGAGCTTGGGCGCAAGTAGGAGTAGAGTAGGTAGAGATGGCTTGGAAGGGAGGGGGTGTAGGTCCTTTTATAGTGGAGGAGAAGAGGTAAAAAAAGGTATGGGACCATTAGTGACCTCCAAGTCGTCGTTGGAAGCGTCGCTATAGACAGCTCATTCCTGCTCATGCCCACAGCTAGCTTTGCTGGTGCACAAAGAATTAGCAACGGCTGTAAGCGTCACTGTAAGTCCAGCTCATGCATCACTGTAGGTCCAGCTCATACGTCATTGGCACTGCGCTGTCCCCGTCTTTGTCGCGCGTGTGCACACTCACGCACTGCCACTACGCTATGTGCATTCGCACCTCTGCATGCACGCACGCACCAACACTGCTGCGAATGTGTAGTGGTGCGTATGTGAGCATGGGTAGCCTGGGCTATGCCACGTGGTGCAATCTGGGTTGTTCATCCTCTTTTCGTTGTAGGGGCCACTACAGAGGTCGGATTGACTCGATTTTCACGCCGTTATGCTGCGATCGTCAACCTCTACCATCCATGTGGTTGGATTTGTCATTTGAAGCTCTGAATTATGTCACCTAGTTCCTTGGCCGTTGATCTTCCTTGGACTGCAAATGGTGCTATGGGACTCCGATCGAGGCGATTTCAGAGGCGTTGGACTCTAATCGTCATCTTGATCAGATCTGTACGATCAGATTGTCAATTAGAGGCGTTGAAATAAATATCCTTCTCTCCTGACCACAAAATGGATGCAATTAACCTAAATTATATACAACTACTCTAAATGCAGAATGATGCATGCTTTGCAATGTTTATAACATGAAATACAAATCTAAGCCTAGGAACATGCATGGATAGGCATTTTACCCTCAATAAATGTGGTTACATCATACCTCCATGCCTATCTTTTGCTAGTCCCTAGCAAAATTAAACTACATGCTATGGATAAAGTCAAAATTAGGATTAGATCGCTTAGGCATAATTTGTTTATTAGCAATGGAAAATTTCAACTAAGATCCTAAACAATGAAAACTCAACAGTACCAAAGTGCCTGCTAGAATGCAGACCGCTCAAGTCCTCGCCTTATTTGAAAAGGGAAAATACATTTTCATAATTTTTTCTTTCCTAATTTTTTTGTACTTTTGGAGTTTGAGAGTTCCGAGATAACTTTTTACAGCTACCTGACCTGCCCAAGACTCGAAAAGGACTCTAAGTGCTAAGCATCTTGTGAAAATAGTGAAAGACTCACTAGGTGGTCATTAAAATGTACTTCAGGTTTCTACGACCCTAGGTGACCTTGCCTAGAGGTTTATCTTTTCGAATGGTAGCTTTCTCCCTACTTCTGTTATTTATGGGGTCAACACAAGGGCGAACCGAGTGTATATCTCCCCAATTTATTCTACTTCCCCGCTTCTTCCCTAAGTATTTTGGGAATTATTGTGCATTTTTTTGTGAGCTGGGTTCCGGATAACCAGCCAATGGGATTTACTCATGGCAACTTACCAGCCATACTTGTGCGGTGAAGTATGATTTTGTTTATTTTTTATTTTTTTCTCCTTTTTCTATTTTTTTTCTTTTTCATTTTATTTATTTTTTTCTTAAGTAGGTGCCTCTTTAAGCTAAGATTTACCTAAGGACAGTACAACAAAAATGGTCTAGCGACTGGGCTCTGGACAACCTGCCGATGAGCTGTTACCACCGACAACTTACTAGCCATACCACCCTAGATAGTTCATTAGCTACCCAATTTTTGATGAAACCGTCGAAAAGTGAGTCAGTGCAAAAAGGTTTGTAGATGCTTAGGCTTAAAGTCCCCCCAAATCAGAGGGCAGGTTGATAAGTTGCATACTTATCATCCCAATTTATTTACCAACTTAAAATGAATTTTAATTGGTGAGGACTCAAGACTAAGTTTACATTCAAGTGGACACCAGTGCTAATTAAGCCCGAAGACCTGAAGAGTCTATGTGTTTAGGTCCTCTCGTATCATTTCCTAAAGCTAATAACTTTCAAATGCCTAGTTTCTCTTTTCCTAATTTCTTTCCTTTTTTATTTTTTTCAAATTTTCATTTTTTTTATTTTGTAAGAAACTAAAAGAAATTCTACTAAGTTAACAAAATGATTTCAAGAATTGATTATCCACCCCCTCATGCCTAAATGATACAATGTCCTCATTGTATAAACAAAGACATGAAAAGGGTAGAGTAAACAAAATATCACTCGAATTTCGTGACAACCTGGTCAGCTTCGTAGAGAGAAGAGAGTATACACAAACGCTAAGTTTAATGCCTTCAGCTAGGCATAATATACATACAAGGAAGAAATTGAGAATTCACAAGTGCGGGTCAGAATCAAAATAAAATGATTGATCCTCAAATCCATCAACAGAAGATGTTCATAGACGTGGACCAGATTATGGTGCAGACCCATGCCCCAGGGTCGAGTGATTCTAAGGTTCTGGATGAAAATCACCTAGAACTGAAGGTTGTTAAGCTTGCGGGGTCGGGTTTGCAGTTTTGTGGTGTGCAACCTATGACCAAAATGGTGGACAATAGGTAAAGATGGTTCAATAGGTTCAGATGCCCACTTGACGTTTAGCTCAGAAAAATAATCAATTTTTTCAAGCTTGGGTTGCACGTGAATGATATCGTAAGGGTCCTGGTAGAAAGTGGGTGGTTTCAAGTACATAGGTACCCTAAGATCCAAAATCAAAGTTCCCTCAGAATTAGCCTCCCAATTTTTTATTTCAACAATTCTATCCTCCAACATCAAGAACTCAAGCTCCGGGACCTCTAGCATATCATTCACCCTATATGATTCTCCCAAGTCCAGTAATCGTGCCTAAATCAAGATTGACTTTGGCACAATGATCTCAGAAGTTAGCTCTTTGAGGTGCAGATGAGGAATGGGGCTATTGATTGAATCTTCTAGTAAATCAGGATTCGAATCCTCCAAGTTAACCCCAACCGAATCCAAATCATCAATAATTGGGCTATCAACTGGTTCGTCTGATTCCTTAAGCCCATTTGTCTCAATAAATCCTCTTCCTTAAGTTCAAGTGAGACTTCACCAAAAGATTCTTCACCCTCAGAGTCAAAGAATCCATGATCCTCATTTATATATGTCTCAAAATCATATGTCATTTCATGGTCTGTGGAGACATATTTTTCGTCATTCACTGGCTCTAGGATCTCGGGTGAAAAACTCGATTCATCCTCAAAGGGTTTCTCTAGCCCAACCTAGTCATCTCCAATCTTAGAATATGCATCCCCCCTAATAGGCACCTGAGCGGGTTTAGACATTAGCTCTCCTGAAGGGGGTTCATCTTGAGAATCATTCCAAGATTTGACTAGGGCAACCATAAATTTCATACTCAACCTTGACAATTTCCCAAGAAAAAACTCACCCAAGTCCCAATCCCTAACACTTTGGAGCAAATCTAATAAAGAACTATTATGTTCATCAATGATTTTGATCATAGGCTCTAGTGCATCAGTGCATGGTGTTGGCTAAGGTTCTAAAGATTGTATAGTGTTCTTCAAATTAGCCAACACCCTATCCTGGATCTGGTTCACTTGAACCGACCGGTTCAATTCAAGTTTGGGTGAGTTTGGGTTAAATCTAAGGGAGTCAAGATATCGAGGTTCTCGAGTCCCTCCCTGAAAGTAGGTCATTCTAGGTTGTTCAAAGGATGGTGGCAACCTATATTTAGTGGAATACTAGGGAGGGTAGGTGTTATAATCATTATATCCTTCCTGATTGTAGATCGAGCTGGTTTGGTGATTAAAGGATGGAGATCCATAATCATTGTAGGTTGGGTAGGATAGAAATTGTAGTCTTGTTGTCTAGGGTTAGGCCCTGGACATTGAGGTCTGGATTCGTATCCCCAATCAAAGTTATCCCAGCTAGTGGATGGGTAATTACAAGTCAAGTCGGGATAGTAATCATCATGGGGATAAGTAGTGGTAGGAGGATAGGATTGGAAATGTGTGTAAGATGTGGAAGGGTACATGGTGAAGTAAGGAGGGAAATCAGAAGCGAAAGAAGGAGCTCTGCAATACAAAAATACAAGCCTGTCCTTAGGTTGGGTAGCCTAAAGGTCTACAGACTCTCAGAATCCATCCTAAGATTATGGACGATTTACTCAACTTTTGTCCAGGCAATCCAACCAGTTAGTAGGAGGGACTGGGGAGAAGGTTCTTCCTTTGGCTTGCACCTCTGATTCCTACTGTACCTCCCAGCCGCGATCATTTGACGCTACTCCCCTATCTAGACATCAGATTGACTAGTATAAGCAGGTTAATCATGAACAATCTCAATCTAGATCTTGATAAGCGAACTAATCCTTAGGGCCAACGTCTAATCAATTTTAGTTAGGCTTGGGACAATGGTGCCTTAGGAATGTGATGGGCTTTTTAGATGGGTTGTGGCCTTAATGATCAGTTAAAATGTGTGCGTGCACAAGCAGGGTTTCCAAACAAGGTTATTTGATGATGTGTATTTTAGGGTTCAACCTTGTTTAGTAGCTTTTAGGGTTTAATCTTTAGGTATATTCAATCAATGTTTAGTAGAACACTCCAAGTTTTGAAAGCACTAGTGTAGATATATTCCTTTAAAAATCAGAAATAAAATGTGAAGTGCCTAGTTCAATCCTAAAAATCAACCTTAAGTGGCAAGCTACGTGATGAATCACTTTTATCTTAAGTGGTGTGGCCCAAACAGTTCAATCAATTAGCCTATTGCACCACTTAGTTATGACACACAGAAATGTTTGACCTACTCAGATTTCTACTCACTTATTTGTGTATTGAATTAAGTGTACTGGATCCACAGGTTAGATCCTGATTTAGTGGTAGAATCGATGTAATTGTAAGCCTTAGGGTGAGAAGTTGTGGGTGTTAAGGTGTGTCTCTTTTTGAAAATCCTACAATCAGATAACACTTTTTTTAATTTTTTATTTTTTTTTATGTGGATGGTGAGGTGAGTGAAGGTGACAAACAAACAACCAAATCTATCCTAGGGTTTGTAAAAAGCACCTAAGTTGATTTAGGTTTGAGTTATTAGGTTATGGAATGAAAACTAAGGTTGGGGTGGTGTGGGGGACACTTACAAAACACTCTACTATCATTTTACTTCAGTCTACCGCACTTTGATCTCCATGCTAGGCTACCTACAAGACAATAGATCAGAGATAAGTAGGGTTAGTGTTATGTAAATGCAAAGAAGAGCAATAAACAATAAAGTAAATTCTTTTCCCTCCCCGGTAACGGCACCAAAATGATCGCACTTGTTTTGCGAGTTTGAAATTAAGGTTACAAGTAACCCGTTGTCGTAGTTGCAAAACTCGTGGCCAAATAAAATTTATACAACTAACTCGGTGACGTTTTACTTTAACTGAAATCTGTGCTTCGTTTTGTTTGTTTTTGGTATTTTAGGGTTTTGTTATTTTTTTTATTTTTTTTTGAAAGAAGACAAATAAAATGAACCACAAGATAGAGATGGAACAAATATGATATATATATCACTCCAATGTCGATTACAATAAACTATGAAAGCACAAAAAGAGAGGGGGGTGAGAAAAAAATCTCCCGAATTAGCTATTCAACGAGACGACGGCACCTGGCGGAAGCTCGGACGAAGGAGGTGAGGAGCAGGATGACTAAGGTGAGATGTAGGAGGACGTCGGGTAGAGGAAAGCTTCGGCATGGCCCCAGAATGGAGGTGAGAAGGCGAACATGATCTACTATCGGAATGGAGGTGGGAGGATAGCTCCAAGGCAACCTATGAATGGGGATGGGAAGATGGATGAATATTTGGTGAGACAGAGGTTTGCTACACTAATAGGAACCTTGGGAGCTTGAGAGCAAGTTCTAACAGAGCGTTGGTAGGCTTGTTAGAGCTTGGGAGTAGGTGTGAGTAGAGTAGGTAGAGATGGTGTGGAAGGGAGTGGGTGTAGGTCCTTTTATAGTGGAGGAGAAGAGGCAAAAATAGGTGTGGGACCATTAGTGACCTCCAGACTATCGCTGGAAGCGTCGCTGTAGACAACTCATGCCCACTCACACCCACAGCTAGCTTTGCTGGCACTCGAAGAATTAGCAACTGCTGTAAGCATCGCTATAAGCCCAGCTCATGCGTCGCTGGTGCTATGCTATCCCTGTCTTTGTTGCGCACGCGCACGCTCACGCACTGGCACTATGCTATGCGCATGCATGCGTACGGTGGCACGTACGTGCGCATGGGCAACCTGGGCTATGCCACGTGGCGCAATCTAGGCCGTCCATCTTCTTTTCGTTGTAAGGGCTGTTACAGAGGTCGAATTA
Organism: Thalassia testudinum; assembly: GCA_037157565.1. Lineage (NCBI taxonomy): Eukaryota > Viridiplantae > Streptophyta > Magnoliopsida > Alismatales > Hydrocharitaceae > Thalassia > Thalassia testudinum. The sequence goes on from JAZHRO010000063.1 coordinate 18,449,149, forward strand.
AGTCTATTTTCGCACCGTTAGGCTACGATTATCGACCCAAATCCATCCACGTAGTCAGATTTGTCATTTAAAGCTCCAAATTATGTCACCTAGCCCCTTGGCCGTTGATCTTCCTCGGACTGCATATGGTGCAACGAGACTCCGATCAAGGCGATTTCAGAGGCATTGAACTCCAATCGTCGTCTTGATCAGATTCGTATGGTCAGATCGTCAATTCAAGGCTCCGAAATAAATATCCTTCTCTCCTGACTACAAAAAGGATCAATTAACCTAAATTATATACTACTTTAAATGTAGAATGATGCATGCTATGCAATATTTATAACATGAAATGCAAATCTAAGCCTAGGAACATGCATGAATAGCCATTTTACCCTCAATAAATGTGGCTACATCAATCACTGCTTACCTGGACCTATTTCTGAGGTGATTGCACTTCTGGATTTCTGACAGAGCTAAATTATGTTTAGCTGAAGGCATTAAGCTTAACACTTGTATATATAGCTAAATTTCTTATAAATATGTGTCCTAGTGTGGTTTACAGATTTGGAGCTAGCCAGGTTATATTATGTTTAAGATATTTTCAAGTGATTTCTACACTTTTTCTGTTTATAGCATACAATAAGGACATTGCATGAAATAGGCATGGGAGGTGGATTTATAGTTTTAACTGAGTTATTTTATATTTGTCTCCAAAATTATCATATTCTTCTGTGTCGTGCATTTTCATCTGTTGTATCTTTATTTCAAAAAAGAAAAAAATTTGTGTTTTTAAAATTTATGCTGTGAAAAAATTTGAAAGAAAAATTGATTTTGAGGATTTATTAATCTTAGGAAATATACAAAAATTTCTTTTTGCTTAAACTCTTCAGGTCATTTTTCAACTAATTATCTCAAGTATTTACTAAAATACGAATTTGTTTTCACGAGCCATTAACAAGATTTGAAAAATCCAAAGTATTGAGTTGAAGGGGTGAAAGTGTGTGATTTGTCATTCCACCCTCTACTTTAAAAAGCTTAAGAAGATTAAGCTTTCTACATTTGCACTGACTTGTCTTTTGGTTGACCTACCATTGAAATCCAAGTAGTCAATAAGGCCTAAATTAAGATACGGTTGGCATGTTGAAGTGGGAGAGCCTCCCCATTTTCGGATATTCTGATTCTAGCTTTGCATCCATAGCTTTTCATGCCTTTGCTCAAAAGGTGTTCTTGAAAGGATGAAGGAGAGCCACTCACCTAGAAAAATGAGTAAGAGCCAAAAAAAAGAAAAAGAAAGAAAAGAGAAGTGGGTCACTACAAATAAATTTCGTGCCTTGCTACAAATGGGTGCCAATATCCAAATAAAACACCCTATTCCATATGTGTGCTACCTTTTTGGAAAAAAATACGAAGAAAAATTTTAGGAAAAATGACCTAGGGGTCCAACTAGGGAAATATATGCCTAAAGTGTTAACCTTGAGATAGAAACGGGCGAGGAGAAAGCTGCTAATTCTTAGTAAGGCAAATTCGAAAACTTAGGCAAATAGAGCTAAGAGGCGGTGTTAGTCCTGTCGAAAACTCAGAGGTCAATAAGATTTCCCATTTAAGAAGTCATTTATCAGTTTGCACACATGGAGGCTTAAAATTCGAGTTCAATACAAACCTTGGGTAAGTTGACAGAGCCATAAAACATTGCTCTTGAGATCGAAGTCCTAGGCTAATAGAGTCTTTGAATTGACTTAGGCGGTCTGTATTTGAGTCGGTACTCTAGAACTATTGAGTCATTGATGTTAAGATTTTATATAAGTTTCCTTTGTTTTAATAAAAAATCAAGATTGATAATGTTGATTTAACTTAGCTCAAAACATGCAAGTTGATTTCCTATGTAAATATTATTTTTCCGTATTATTTCGTTTAGTGTTTTGCTCAAGGACTAGCAAAAGATAGGCATAGAGTTGTGATATTTCTATATATTTTACATTAATTATGCCTAGCAAATGCTATTTGAAGGGTTAGAAAGCATTTTGTTATCTTAGAATAGTCATAGAGGTGCATTTCGTAAATATTGCATTATATTGGATTTTTCTACAATTTTTCCCTAATCTATACCTAGTACCTTGATGTCTTTATTGTAATATGTGCAAGTACCAGGTTTGGAGCACTTTTGAGTCTTGGAGATTGGACTTTTATTATTGAGCTCACTTGAATGAAGAGGAGAAGCCTATTTATATGATCCTTAACCTATTTAGTATTCAGGCTAACCTAATTAAGGATCCAATTTTTCCCAAAACCCACCCACATAGAGCAATGCCCAACCAAGCATGGCCAGCCATGAGCCTAATTATAAACCTATATGGCCAGCCACTTAAGTCTAATTAAATCCATACCCACATCATTTTCTCCTACGAACAACCCACCTTATCCCTTCCTTAACACCCAAGTAGAAAACCCTAACCTTATCCCTATCATTGTCACCCACCTTAGGTGTTTCCCAACCTTCTTAGCCATCCACCTTATAGCCTCCTACCACCCTTAGATCAACATCCTAAGGCCTACACAAAAGACCTTACCCTAACCCTTTCCTAATGCATAAAAGTGCATATCCCTTCCTAATAGCCAGCCACCCACCTTAGAAACCACCCTCTTATGTGCCATCCCCCCTTCTTTAGATCTCAACCAACAATCATTTTCCCTACTTAATCCTAGCCTTCCATCTATTTCCAACAAAAACTGTTAGCTTATCCTTGATCCTAACCCATGATCCCAACCTATCTAGATCCTAACCCTTGATCTGAACCTATCTAGATCCTATCCCTCCATGTAAAATCTAGAAACCTCTATAAATAGAAGCCTACCTCGCTCCCTTCTCTTCATTAAGTTCCTTAGTTAGAATAGTCCACCATCTTACCACCTTCATTAACCTTTCGAAGTAGAACACCTCACCACCTTCTTCCTCTCATCTACACGTCAAGACTGTTGAAATTTCTAGTGGTCGTCCTCCTCTCTAAGTCTAGAATCTCTACATCATCATTATCTCCATCTTCAAGGTGGCTACATCAACGGACAAAGCTCCATCTCACCTATTCTTCTAGTTCTTTTCTAGTTGTAGATTTCTAGTTCTAGTAGATATTCTATTTTATGTTCTAGTAGTTCTAGTTGTTTTGACATTTGTTATAGTTGAAAAAAAAGTTTATTTTCTATCTATCCTGCTTCTTACCTCCCTTCTCTTTTTAATTGCCTGATTGTGATTTCCTCCTTCTCATCTCCTTCTTCTTAGTTAGATTATATTTGCTTTACATTTCTCATTTAGTTAGAAAAGAATCCTATGCTGCCTCATGTTCGACTCAGGACTAACCAAGGTCTCAATTACTTTATTTCTGTTTTTGAAAAAAATTGCACTATGACGGTTATTCTATTTTTACTTAGCGATTTTTGACGAATAGGTATCAACGTTGGTTTGGTAAGGTTCAAGCATTGGTTTGGCCATTTGGTTGTGGATCATGGGTTTAGGGTTTGATTCTCCCCTTCTCTTCTCTTATTACTCCTCTTCCCTTGTCTTTCTTTCTTTTGCATTTTATTCTTCTACAGTAAGCCATGGATCTTTTCTTCTATTCTTTAATCTACATCTACATCACTACCTTCTCTTCTTATTCACCTACATCATGAAATTAAAGCATCAAATAATACTAGGTTCCCAACATTATTTTATGTACAGCTATACAAAAAACAATGCAATGCATGCTATGTATGATATGAATGAAATATAAACAATGTAGCTAAATTTCTAACCCAACTTAGGTGATTTAGGACCTATGATTGTTGTACAATCAAGAGGCGAGGTCGTCGACGGTGAGAGAGTTTGCTAGAGGTGGCACAAGGGGAGGGAAGTGACAGTCGGGGAGGGGGGAGGTAGCAGGGGGAAGTGAGGTCATGGGGAGAAAGAAAGGGAGGGTGTGTGTGGCTACGTGAGAGAGAGAAGTGAGGTTATGATGGTGGAAGGGGAGGGGAATCGCATGGGAGGGTGTGGTGGTGTGTAGACCAAGATGGGGTCCGAAGGGTGTTTTAATAATGGGGGGTTAGGCTTTTAGGGGGTGTTAGATATTTTTGGGTCTCTCCCCCTTTTTTTTAAGACTACAAATGGAGCCTACGAAATTCTCATTTTCGAGTCCCAAAAATCCTATTTTCATGTGGTGAAGTCCATTGGACTTGTCTCATCAAGAGGAGCATCATGGTGGTATTTCATGATCAGACTTTAGTTTCATTTTGAAATTTTTGTATTAAAAGAAATGTAATTTAACTTTGGTTGAATTGGCACAAAGCACATGTAACTCTAAGAAAAGGTTTAACATCCTCTAATTTACACAAAACGAGTGTGGTTGGTTCCATATTTTTGCAAAGACTTCAAAAATTTTTTCTAATTAAAGATCGAAGTCAATTTCAAAATACGGTGGTTTTCCTACAAAATTTCTACAACACAGCTATGGTGCCTTTGATTTACATGAAACAAAGGGCTTTAGATTCCTTATATCAAATGAAACCTAAAGCCTGGAAATCTAAGTTTGAGGTCTCCCACACAAATGTAAGTACAGAAAAAACTCATACAAAAAAGATATCTCTCTTTTGCTCGAGAATTGTTAAAAGCCTTGCAAAAATCAAAATTTTTTCCATGTGAGATAGTTTGTTAGAATTCCAAAGGAATCGTTCAAAGCTTCAATTCTACAAAACTCTAGAGAGAAAGCCCTTCCATCAAGAAGGTTCAAAATAAACTCTTCTCTATTGGCATAGATAATATTATAATCCTATATTTTTTAGATTTTGAAGAAGACTCGTTAAAATCGTATTTCTTATTGTACATAAAGATACGTGCATTTATTTGAGAGTGATTTAACTCATGATTGTGAACTCTTGAGTTGATTTAGTTGAGTAGCCCTTGTTAATCGCTCAAGGTAAGTGCTTGCTCCTAAGAAAGTTATGGGCTAATCATATGGTGTGGGATTGTAGAGAAGTCCTATAATGGTAATAATCTTAGGTGGTCGATTGAGTTTGGATGTGGGATCAGGAAAAAAATTTGGTGCATTTTTGCTTTGTTGAATTTGAGTTTAGAATATTTGATGGTTTAGATATTTATACTTGATATACATTCAAATAAGCTATAGACCGTGATTAATTACTACAACGATAGTCCATGGATATTTGAAATAGCTTGCTTTTGAATTATGTGAAATCAATCTAGTTGGATCTAAAAGTGAACATTGCTTACCCCCTTGCAGTCCTTTGCCTCCTCCTTTAGTTTCCCCTCTCAAGAATTTTGCTTTTATAATGCTTGATAATCGAATTGTGTCATATTATAAACGAGAGTTAGTTACTGGAGTTTAATTGGCAATTTTGAAAACCTTATGGATATGGTTCTACAAAGGATTTCTATAGACACTATCCGTCATTTATTTATTTACTTATTATAGTGATTGCACTAAAACAGAGATCTAGTATCGATATGTGATTACAAGACATGGTTAATTCCTATTTTGATTTTTATCATCTTGCTCCTCATGATGAGAATCTAGAACAAGATAACGATAGGTCTTCTTGTGTTAATAATTGTGATATGGATATCTTCATTACACATCTTAAAGATGTCTACGAATTTTGATCTAAGGTGACGCTGATATTAGTAATTATAGTATTCTTGTGTGGTGTTGAATGCATTGCCAACAGTGGTAAGTTTTTTTTTTCCTTTTATGATGAGAAGTTTCTCCCGGGCCTCTGCTGTCAAGGCTGAGGTGCTAATTCTTTTTGAAGCACGCAAGAAAATGCTCAATTTCATTGCAGATGGGACCATGTTGTTTTCTGTTCAGCGCTTCCTCGGTGGAGAAGATTATTTAGCAATAGTAACAGTAGCAATGTTGGGCAGGATTTGGAAAGAACTACATAGAATCGATGAAAAACCATTATGATGTATGTTGCCTCCGTTTCGTCGAATATATGAAACTCTATTAAATGACAGTATTTTGCTGATCAGGCCACCGTAAGCATTTTGAACTTTTAGGTATCGTTTATCTCGAGGATTAAACTCTCAAAAGAGGAGTTAACTTTCTATCTATTTAATTACTTACACCTTCATTTACTAAATTTGATTTAATAATTTTAATTTATCTAACATCAATTTTAATTCATATTAGTCAAATACGCATTAAAATTCTACATTAATCATATCTTTGATATCACTCATATTTTACATAACTAACATTATTATTAAATAAATATCATAAGAATTAACATTATAATTTAACATCAATTAAAGTAAACACAAAATGATATTAATATTTTATAATAATTAAATATAATTATAAGTTAATATAATTTCATATTTTTTTAATTTTACTTTTTTAATCGTTTAAATAAATTAACCCTTAAATTTTTAACACGTTGGATCACTACTTAATTGTAGCTACATTATCTACATCACGGAGGAAACCAACCTTTTACAAAAAGCACGCACAAAAGGAAGCCGAGCGTGATATCGTCTCCAGGCTCTATCACAAGGCCGCTTGACGTCAATCTCACGTCTACTTTAATTTGCTGACTTGCACACGATGGCAATCCTGATGCGCAGATTTGTCCACGGCCTTCCCTTTTTTAAAAGCTTTAAAGTATGTGCTCCTTAGTCTTCAATCGATAATCTATTGCAATCGTTGGTCGAAACTCCACAATCTTCCAAAGGCAAACGTTTCCTGGAATATTTTTCTACCGAAGCAACTCAAAATAAATCCCTTTTTATACTTTTGAAAACTAGTACGACAATGTACGGCACAATATATGTGTAATTACAATCAATTAGTTAAAAATAATAATCAATCGATCAAAATAAAAATTAATTGATTAAAAATTAAGTAAATAAAAATATATCAATTTCAAATAATTTTTAATTATTTAAAAATTAAAATATATATCTTAAAAATAAAAATATATTGATATATTTTTTTATATTAGTAGTAAATGATTTTTTAATTAGAACATATTTTTTTATATTAGTAGTAAATGATTTTTTAATTAGAACATAATTTTTCATAATGTTAAGTGATTTTTTAGTTTGAAAATTATCTTTAATATATAGAAAGTGATTTTCCTTGATAGAAAATTAAAGTATATCAATTATTATCATTTCCACTTTGTACGTGTAAAATACGTTGTAACGTATGCTTATTTATTTTTTCACTATACTTTTCAAAATAAATAAATACACGTAATGCGTTCTGAAACACATAAAGTGAGAATGTTGGTTTCAATCGGTTTATTTTTATTTTCCATTAGTGAAAATTACTTTACATAGATGAAAAATCACTTTAAGTGAAAAATCACTTCCCATAGGTGAAAAATCACGTTTCAAGTAAAAAATCATTTACCACCCATACAAAGGTAAAACGCACCGATATATTTTCATTTTCAATTGGTATTTTTCTATTTTCAATCGATTGAAAATTATTTCCAACTGATGTGTTTGGTCTACTTGATTTTCAATTGGTTGATTCTGATTTTCAAATGGTTGATTCTAATTTTCAACCGATTGATTCTAACTATGCATTGTAAATCGCATTTCCATACTCCTATCCTTTCTAAATGACAGGTCCACATAGAAGTATTTTTAAAATTATTACTTTTTAAAAAGTTCGACCCTTGATTTCACTTGGAGAGTTTAAAAAGAAAAAATGCAGGTTTGGGAATGTAAAAAATGATGCATAGAGTTGTGAATGTGGTCCCCAATTGATGTATCTCCTTATTATGTAAAAGAAATTAGTCACATATGGTGGGGTCAACAATTGTTGAAACTATTAATAAATCTCTTTTGTACAGGTGCAAACACTCAAATCATCTTCGAAATCACTTTGCATCGGTATAAAATCACTAGTGCAAATTCATTTTGCACTGGTGTAAAACCATTACAGCACCTTCAAAACAATTGTATACTGGTGTAAAGTAAGATTACTACAATGCAAAATGAAATTCCAAGTGCTTCTTCACCGATGAAAAGTGATTTTTTGCTTAAAAAGTAATTTTCACCTTACGATTTAGGATTTAGGATTTGGGGAACCAAAACCCTAAATTAAACCCTAAACCATAAGGTGAAAAATCACTTCCCATAGGTGAAACTGCTTTCCATAAACCTAAGTTCCAAATCTTAAATCCTAAATCTATAGGTCAAAATCACTTTGTGTGGATGTAAAACCACTTCGCATTGATACAAAACTACCATATCACCTTCAAAATAATTTTCATCTGTGCAAAATGAGATTACACAGGTGTAAATTCAGTTTAAAATAATTTATCTTTGGTATAAAATGATTTTACACCAATGCAAAGTCACGTACAATAATTTATCTTCGGTAAAAGGTTATTTACCACCTATGTATTTTAGCTAAATGTGATGTGGCAGTTTTTTTTTCAACGTGATGAGATCTACCATGTAACATATCTTATGTTCTTTTGCTTCTTTACATTAAATATCAATTATCAAGTGAACTCACATTCATATCATCTTTTGTGATAAAATATATCACCTTATGTATTTTCTTACATTTTTACAAAAAAAATTATAAAAGTTAGAGCAGATGTGAAGATAAAAAGATTAAGTGTAGATATATATCTGTTATGCACATGAGAAATTCATTATGGGAAACGTGATTTGTATACGAAACAAAAACCTTGGAGGAACCACCAAAAGTTTATACAATGTTATGGAAACTGAAGCAATACAACGTTCTCTCATCATATTTTGGTAGGATCTATAACGCAGTTTTCTTTGATTATAAATTCGAGGCCAAATTCTAACTTTAAAGGAATTTTTATGTAGAATTGTTTTATTTATAGAGTTTAATCCCCATAGTTTTTTACAACAATAGGAAGCTATTTACATTGTTCTGTAGGATTGTTCATGCAATTCTGCGTTTGGGTCACCCTATTCCTATGATTGTTTACTTCTGACATTGCATAGCTTCTATCGTCATTACCTAATTTCATGTACCCATAAGAATAACTTCTTTGACGATTTGGTCATAGATAAGAAAAGCCAAAAAGTTGAGAAATGCCACATTGAACGTGTTAGGCAATGCGCGGGTAGGATTCTGTCCGCATGGGTCCAATCTACACTTCCCATATATAACGTGCTTTTCTTTCTATTTTTTATCGGTGCTTATTTTCTATTTGAATTTTCTTCTTCGTCTCTAGTAATGGTCGCACGATTCTTCTTTCAACGCTGTCCCTCTCCTTTTCGTATTCTCTGTGTAAGATCATCTATTAATTTTATTTTATTTTTTGTTTTATCAATATGTTTTTATATGGATTGTGTGCTTATTATTACTTTCTATATGGAACTTAATCTCTCTTGTGGTTTGGCTTCAGCTCTGATGATTAATTCAAGTACGAAGCATCAATTACACGTTCTTTTTCATCCAATCTTCATCATCTTGTTGCTGCTATAGAAGATCTTTTAGGTTCTTCATCATCTGCTGTTAACGATGAAGTTATTAGAGATGTTGAAAGAGACGATGAGTGTTCTCTTAATTTCTTCTTGTGTTGTGATTTTTTATCAGTGGAATTATAATACTTTTAGAACTTGCAATAGGAGACAGATCAAGCTCAAGCGATTGATAATGGAAATTAGCTAGTTCATTGTTAGTTTTCCTAATTTCTTCTTGCATTGTAATTTTCCATTGGTGGAGTACAATACTTTTAGAAGCTGCAATAGGATAGAGATCAAACTCAACCGATTGATAATGGAAATCAATTGGTTGTTAATGGGGAATCAACCGGCGTATTCCTACATGTTTTCTATGACGACCTGGTTCCACTAATTGATGAAACTTGAGTTGTCGTGTGCTAACCGAAAGTAAAATCCAACCACATGATCGCTCTCACCTAATACATAATCATAGAACATTAATAGCGAAACATTTATTTATAATGCATTAAATGAAAGGAATAAAGTGTTGACAAAATATAAAGGAGAATCCACCATAGGAAGCAGGAAAAGAGCCACCATGCTTAGAATGGACTCTCCTATAGTAGGATAATTGCTGAGTAGTTAGGTGCAGTAGACGGATCAACAATAGCTACTGCACCTGACTGCTCAGCAACACCTGAGTGCGGAACCTGAGAAACACGTTAACAAAAACTAAGTAGATTCAAACAATGACAACATAGTAACAACAACGACAAGAGTAAAGAAAGAGGGCATTGTGCCAGCAATTATCTATTTATTAATTATTACTTATCCAAATTCATTTATACATTTAAGCTCACGTTGTTATGCTTCACAATTCGTCAATCAATGTCTCGGGGCACAAGATGATCTTGTCTAACTTCTTGAGGCTTAAGACCAGATAAGCCATCCTCTTGCCCAAAAGATGGCTTATACCCATCGAGTCACCACTCTCTGTCACCTTGGGGTCATTACGGAAAGGGGTGGTGGCTACATTGAGTAGCATGAATACGTACAAGTGCTATGTACCTAAATCACAGACAGCCAATAACCCACCCATCGACAGAGAAGAAACCACTCCCAACCTCGAGTTACACATCTTGCTATCCCAGTTGGCTGCTAAGCCAAATCAAAGAGTCGTAAGGAGGCCAGCAACTCCCTAAACGAGCCCAAAACTAGTCTAAAGGATCAAAGCTATAGTCAATTTCGGCAAGTAGCGAGACTAAAACCAGTTATCAATCTTCTAAGTCCGTACTAAATAGTCATATGGATTATCTAGTCCTTTTCATATAATTGTATCGTTTATTGTCATCAAACCAAAGCATACTAACAGTTACATATATTAAGTCTAAGATTTCCTGATATTCATGTTATTCTCCAACTTATTCGTTCACCAGTATTTTTTAAGTTATGACAGTGGTCCCATATTATTTATCAATTAACGAACACAACAAAATTTATTTCACATAAATTGGAGTTCGTTTCACGCATGCGATGATAAGGGTACATTGAATCATTAATTCTTAATCATTCACATAGCATCCAATTACTTCACAATAAAGCACCCAAAATCAGAGTTAAATCTTTAAGAAGTTTCCAGACTCAACAAAATAGGAATCACCATGCCAACCAATGTGGTTTACACACAGAACCACCCAGAGCAGGTCCACGATTATTTGGAAACAACATAGAAACAAGAGAAGAGGAGACTACTCTCCCTAGCGTCACCGGAGGTTCATGGTGACCTTAAACCATGCGTAGAGGTCCTGGGGAAAATCTCCACACCCGCCTCGTAATCTTTGCATGTATTGAGGACAAATCTTAATTTCCGTGAACCCAAAATAGGGTTGGAATCACTTAGGAACATTTCTGATTTTTTACTAAGGAAACGATAGTAAAAAATGAAAATAAATAGTACCAAAGACTAGTACTCATCGAGGCAATTCTAATGGTAACTTATCTGTTGAAATGTGAGGTTGGGAAGGCCTCAAACCAAACGAAAATGTGCATGGGGTACTGAATCAGACTAAACTAGCAGGTTCAGGCGAACTGATCGTGTGCTGCCCTGCTTGCGACACGTGTTGCGATCTTGTTTGCTCTAATGCCTGTCCATAGATTGCCAGAACCCCACACCTTCCCCCACGCGGCTATTGGATCGGCCATGTGTTGTCGATCGACACACTACACGCCCCTACTCCATGCGAATGTGCGATAGCGCTCCTCCTTCGCATGCCACGCGTCGCACACACGCTGCATGTCATCGCCACGTGTCGCGCCCATACTTCTCGCCACCACTGCACCACGAGTTTTGTGGTGGGAAGTCCATAGTTTTTGAAATCACGAATAAGTCCTTGGAATTTTGATTTAAGATTTCTAAATGAAATCTTAAATCTTTCCTTCTCTATTTCTCTTAGGTTTTGGAGGCCTTAGGAATTAATGATGACTTTAAGCCCAAGTAGGCCTTATTTATGGACCCGAATTCTATTTAGGGTTAGTTTTAGTTGGGCAAAATACCAAAATTATCCCTAGGTTTGGTTGACCTTACAATTAGGTCCTTTTTTACTTATTTTGGTCATAACTTGAGCTATGTTCCCCAGATTTGTGCAAAATAGGCATCGTTGGAAATCATGTGTTGAGAGCAATCCAATGGTACTATACGTAGTATCCTTTTGATGAGGTTTGACTAGGGTTGACCCAAAATATGCATTTTTAGCATGTTTCAAGAGGTACTTGTGCTGAACTACAATTATGTCTATGGGTTTGAAGTGACCCGAACCATATTGAAATGACTTGGGACTTGATTTTGGGATGTTACATTTTCAATCGACTGATTCCAATTATTAAATGGTTAATTCTAATTATGAACCGGTTGATTTTCTTATATGACTTTTGTGTTGTTATTTTCCACCAATATATTTTGCTTTGCTTTCATTTGTTTTTACTATTTTATAATATTGTGTCTTATGTTTTGTTATTTGATATGTGTCAATGTAGATCGAAATATTGAAGTTGGTATAGAATTGAATTCTTTTGAAGCTTTTAATGATTATTTTCAAGATTTTGCTCATCGAGGTGATTTTGAGTATTCAATAAAGAGCAGAAATTATGTTAAAGAAGATAAGACTTTGTTGCATAGAGAGAAACTTATGTGTTCAAGGGATGATGCACCAAGTAGAAAATTATCCAATCCTTATTATTCCAAGAGGTTGACAACTAAGATTAGATGTGAGGCTCCTGTACGGTTTAGGTACGATGGATTGAGGAAATTTGTTGCCGTTTCATTCTCAAATGATCATAATCATGAGTTTTGTGAACATGAAATGATGAAGTATCTTTGATCTATGAAAAGCATTCCTTTTGGAAGGAAGTGTCATATGATGCTCAATGATCAAGTTGGTATTCGATTGACAAAGCCAATTTCTTCTTTTGCTATTGAAGATAGGGGATTTGAGAATTTGACCTTTAATACTCAAGATGCAAATAATGTACTTCGTAGAATAAGAAATTTAAAGCTTTTAGTGGGTGATGCTGAGGCTGTTCAATGTTATTTTATTAAGATGCAATCAAATAATAGCAGCTTCTTCTATTCAATAGATATTGAAGATAATGGATGCATTTGAAATATGTTTTCGTATGATTTTAGTAGCTGATTGTCTTATAAGTATTTTTGGGATGTCATTTCATTTCACATGACATATTTAACCAATCACTATGATATGCCCTTTGCTCCATTTTTTGGTGTAAACAACCATGGACATATTATTTTGTTTGGTTGTGCTTTACTTGGAGATGAGATGATAGAGAATGTCAAATGGTTGTTTTCGACTTTCTTGTCATGCATGTGGGGTATGCAACCAAAGGGTATCATTACACATCGTTTGTATATATGACATATTAAAGATAAGCTTCCTAAAAAGTCTCCTAAGGATGAAGTTACTAAGGATGCCTTTACGGAAGTTTTTCATAATTCAAGGTGTAAAGAAGATAGGTGGGCTGCTATGATTAAAGATAGAGATTTGGAGTATAATAGATGGATTTCTGACTTGTATGAGATTCGACATATGTGGATCCCATGCTTTTCAATGATATGTCTTGGGCTGGTATGCTAAGCACTCATAGAAGCAAGGGCACAAGTACATTGTTTGATGGGTATGTTCATTTAAAAAGCATTGTGAAGAAATTTGTGAGGCAATATAAGCTTGGGCTTCAAGCCAAATTAGAGAAGACTTGGAACGCTAATTTTGATTCATAGGTCAAGTCTCTCGTGTTGTATTCAAATTTTTCTATGGAGGCACAAGTTCGGGATGCATTTACAGGTACTAACTTCAGAAGGAGTTGCAAAATGTTATTTATTTAAAGAAAACCTTATCATTTGATCATGGAACTACAAGGATCCATTCTAGTGTGGTTAAGTAATTTGGTTCTCCTAGTTCTTTGCCTATTTCTGTGATATTTGAGAAGGGTTCAAGATCAGTGTCATGTGTGTGCACTATGTGATGACCTGAGTCTCGCTAAGTGACGAAACTCGGGTCGCCATGTGCTAATGACTAGCATAAATCACTGATAGGATCGTAGTCACCTAACACATAATCATAAAATATAAACATAGCCAAAAAAACTAATCATATTGCATAAATTAAATGAACGGAAATTTAGTACTGACCAAAGGATTTATCATGGACTACAAGTATATAAGCCCAAGGAGATGTACAACAAAAATCACCTTGCGTATTGCCACAATATACCTAAGTATGGAACCCAAAAACATGTTAGTAAAATTTAGTTTTGAGGGGCTTTAATGCAATAAACCCCCCACCATGCCCCTACACCCTTCCATGCCCATGCACTACACCCTTACCCCCCGATGCCTCATTCACCTTACCCATGCCTACGCTACCTTACACCATGCCTCCCTGACGTGTCGTTTGTGCGTGTGTGTTAAGGATTGTCGTTATAGTTGCACTTGCAACGTCGATTTTAAAATAAGTAAACGGAGGTGAGTCCGAGTGTCACTCTCAGGGAGGCGTGAAAATCAGATTTTTGCTTACCACTTATTGTCACGGAAAGTGTGGAGTTTTGCTTACGAAGGATGCAGTTTTGAAAAGCAAGAGAGAGATAGAGAGAGATTAGGGTTAGAAAGTTCATTGTTTGATCATGCAACTTGAACGGAAATTAAAGTGACAATTGAATGGAAAATAACTTCATTAATCATGCACTTGTAGTTGATAGCTTACAACATTAAATACATGCTTCAAACAAAAGTAATGGAAAGCTTAAAAGAGAGAGAGAGAGAGAGAGTGGAGAGAGACAAGGCAACAACGGCGGTGGAGGAGGCTCTGTCGGTGGCTCGTCATCTCCGGCGATTACAAGAGGTCCTAAAGCTAGCTAAGAGAGGGGTGGAGTAGTTGCAAAGGGAGTGGATGCCTTGAATGGTGGTTGGAGGGGATTTAAATAGAGTTAAGGGCTTCCTAAAAGAAGAAGGGGCTTTAGCGACATCCAGAGCATCGCTAAAACCACTCCCAAAAACGTTGGTGAAGCCCTCCAGCCGCCGGTCAGTCGCCCGCCTCGTTTCTTCTCTTCATGCGATCCACGTCCGTTGAACGAGAGCCGTCTGATCAAGGATCGGATGGCTGAGAGTCCTCCTCGGCTGCACTGGGATCGCGCCTCGGGTGCGTGTGTGCGCACGCGTCATCGCCTGACGTGCATGCGTGCGTGGATGCCCGTGAGCTGCGGTCGCGTCGCATGGTAAGATCTCGGTCGCCCGCTGCTGATCGGCAGCCCAATTTCTCCGCGTCCATCTCCTGTCTTCAATTTCGCCTCCACACGGCTTGAACCCGGGTCGCGTACGTGCGGGCGTGCGCGCTAACCGTTGCGCCACACCCGTGCTTTGTCACGGCGACGACGGGCGGGCATGCGAGTCTCGGCCGTTCGATCAAAGATCGACGGCCGAGATTTGATCTCGGCTGGCTGAAGGCGCAGTGCGTGGTGGGGAGGGACTAACGTGGCGTAATCTGGGCCATTGATCTCTAGATCAACGGTCAGAACTTCTTAGGCCCATTGTAGGAGCTCCGGATGTCGGATTTGGCCGATCTTGAGTACGTTGGACTCCGTTCGTCGTTCTGAATCCATCCGTGTGGTCCGATTGCTCATCTGAGGCCTGCTTTGACAAATGCTTACACAAATGGCCATTAATACAGTTTATGAGCAATCTTGGTATATGATGCATGCAATGCTCCTATTCTACTTATGTTGTGCCTTTTATTCTAAAGATGAACCATATTCAACATAATTATCACCCCCTTGTATAGTGTTATCACTCCCACCATACCCATGACCATACCCCACCCCCCATAAAACCCCTTGATGGGAACACCATCATGAACCATAAACTAGCTCATTTTGATCCAATTAAGTCAGTACATGCTCCTACATAACAGCCAGAGGGTCATATTTCACTTCACAATCATTCAGAGAAAAAAAAAAGAAATTAGGGTTAAAACTATAATTTTACCATCATATCATAAATGCAGTACAATCACGAGTTTTTCTAGGGGTTAATTAAGGGTCAAATGGTCCTAAAAGGTTAACAAGTGGGTTAGAACAATCAGAAAAGGGTTTACATGTGTTCTGAGAATTAAATGACTTTTGAAATCCTAAAAATAAACCTGCTTAATTAATTGAGGTTCTGATCGAGATTAAATTCACCTAAAACTTCTTAAATTCATAGAAAAATATTCTCTAGGGTTTAGAACCTTCAATTTACCATCAGAACCCGTTTTGACCAAGAACAGAGTCGTAAACAGACATTTGGCCTAGTTTGGGTTTTTGCTTAAATTATCCAGTCAAATGTGGGCAAAACCAAAATCCAACTTTACCATTGGGTCCTTAAGTCAAATTAGATTTGTACCAAAATTTGGATCCAAGATGAGTTTGTCTTTACCTAGTTTGCAGCTTGGTCTTGTTTGATTATAATGCTGCCTTTAACTTTCAAAATCTTTTCAAACAGATCCCTAACTTTGTCGTTGTTCTCACAAAAAGGTCCCTGCCACCATTAATTTGTGAAGAACTCCTTGATTTCTTGACGAATCCCTTTCAAATTTGAAAGGGAAGTTCGTCAAGAAATTTCCTTCCTTTTGAACCAAATCCCACTCCCCAAAACTTTCCCAATCTCTCATGCGAACACTTGAGAGATTTGGGTATCAAGGAATTTCCCAACTCCGGTAAGCCTTCCAAGCTTGGGAAGCTTGCTTCCCAAGCTCAAAACTTCCTCCTGAGGTCTATAAAAGAACCTTATGCTCAGACCATCCTCCTTACGCTCGAAATCAGCCAAGATTCCCCTCAAATTCTTCTCTCTCTCTCTCAGCCAAAAGCTCCTCGACGTTTGGTGAGCCCCTCCATGCATCTTCATCCTTCGTTCATAATACCAGCAGCGGAGTCATCCTCATTTTTTACCGTGTCGAGTCATACCAACCAGTGCCCTGATCGCCTTCTTCCTCGCTGATTCCCTCTCTCTGGAGCTATTGTCTTCTCCGACGCCGGCAACACCATGACTGATGCCTTCTCATTCCCACTTTGTCTGTTAGTACATTCAACTACTCCTTAACCTCTTCCTCATCACACCAACACTTTCGACATGTCGTTTCGACCTCGACCAAGCCTCTATGACTTCATCTTCCACCGCTCCGGCCACACCCTCGGCAAGGAACATCTAGCTCCACATGCTACCAAACTCCTCGCTGTCTACCTCAAAACCTCCGCCACACCTCTCCGCTCATTTCCCCTCTTTCAATTTCCCATTCCATCCACTCACACCACCCCCCAAACAGATCCATCATCTCTGACCTAACCCGTCATCGTTCGACCTCCACCCTCACTCGTGCCATGCCACACAGTTACCACCACACTCGCCACTCCATGACGAATCTACTGAGCCTTCTGACGTGGTCGTGAGGCCCCTTATTCTTGGATTTTAGGTTCTACCCATCGCTGCCATTAATGAAGGAGCTCCAAGCTTGCTTGGAGTCGTGTTCTTGCGGTGCGAGCTCCAAGCTTTATCCCCAGGTTGCGCGGAAACAACTCGCCAACACGTCTAGGTGGGTACTTGGATGCATTGACCACACTAGCTATGCCAATTGAAGGAGGAAGTGCTGTTGCAGATGCAGGAAGGAGAGGGACGCAGATAGTCCCACATCAGAAGACACTAAAGCAGAGCATACGCATAAGTTGAATTTGTCAAGTGGGCTTACTACCTCCAAACATGGGGTAAGGTCCCTGTCACCCACCCACTGCCTTGTCCGTGACCTCTGCTTGCGGACCTGGCTTGACCCATTAACCTGCCTAATCTTCACTCCTCGCTCATCACCTACTGCCGGTGAGCCTAGACCCGGGTATGCTAGGTTTGATAACCCGATTACCCCTGTGGGTTTGGGAGAGCGGATTCTAAAGAGAGAAAGAGAGAAGGAGAGTTTGTGCGGGTAGGGGGAGGGTTTTGCTCTTGGTGAGACCCAGCTAACACTTTGTCGAATTCAAGAAGCCTCTCCCCTAGTATTGTCTGAAGAAAGCCAGTGAAAGAAGAAGCATAGTCACAAAGACAGAGAAGGAAAGAAGAGAACAAGAGCATAAGAAGAAAAATAGAAAAGAAGAAGAAGAATAGAGAGGCTTGGGCAGTTTAAGCCATCTAATAAGTAAATTAGACGATTGGTTTGATTGCATTTCATTTCATACATACATTGAGTTCATTTAGCTATCATTGTAAGGAGTATTTGGTGATTTAAATCACCATTTTACTCTGTTATTTTTGCATTCTGACACTTGATCTTAGTGCTACTTTATTTTGAAATAGTTTTGTTTCCAATTTCATAGCTTTCTTGTCTTAAATTGCAATTTTGAGATCTAAATTCCATATTACTCCCTATGTTCGACCTCATAACTTTTTTGAGTAATAAATTTATTTGTTTGAGCGCTATCTTGGCTATACTGCAACACAACAATCTTAAAACACTAATTTAGCACGCGAACATTTTGGTGCCATTGCTGGGGAGCAACGGGCAATTTATAACTTCTGATTGAAATTTCTGATTTGGATTCTAACTTGCTATATCACTTTTGCTGTGGTTTGTTTCAGGGAAGATACATTTTGGGAAGATTAGCCACACATTAAACACGCTGGAGGCAGGTAAGTTCTAACTACTCTCTCTCTTAAGGCCCTTGATTCTGAAAGATTAAAAGGAAAAAAAATCAATTAGGGCTACTTGCATTCTATCCTTAGATAATTCATCAAGTTGCCTAATTTGATACATTCCATTTAGACAACAAATCCTGATCTGCGCACCCACTTGAAGATTAAGGTATCTGGAGTTATCACATTCTTGTTTGATCCCTAGTTACCACATTTTTGACAAATTAAATTGGACCAATTTAGAGCCAATTAAGGATTCCAGTTTAGGGTTTTTAGAGACACACTTGTGTAATCAAGAATTGATCTTTCCAAACAATGTGTGCTTAAGCCTTGATTGAAGTGATTTATTCAAGCAAAACCCTAAAAACAAGCTCTCAAATTCATTTGAACACTAAAAGAAGGACCTAAAATTCTCAAGAGGACAATATAGGTGAAGTTGACCCACCTTGTTGGGTTAAGCAATCTTCAAATTAGGTCACTCTTTTACAAAAACATCTTAAAAGTTCAAGTGAAATCCTAAGCACCCTTGCTCTCAATTAAAACGGGTAGACTTAAGAGGTCAAGTCCTCATTCTGGTTTACTTGGAACACCAGTTACAAGAGAGGTCGAGTGGGGAAACCCTTTAACCCATGGGGGAGATCTACTGTGTAGGGTTCTTTGCAGGACTCTCCCTCTCTGGCTGCCCAGGTAATTCTCAGGTGGACGGCTTTTTGACTAACGGGTATCATCAGCCTCGAACCTCTATAGTCATCCAAAAATTGGGTGTCTTGATTGTGTCCATCACATTCTACCTCTCATCCACTCCATCGGTGCATGTTTGGGAGGAGGTCTTTAAGACCATCCTTGAGGCCTCCATTAGCTACTCATTCATGTCAAGGCCAAGCCTCTATCTCCTTGTTTGTGCAACAACACAATCCTATTGATATCTCTTCCGATTCATCTGAACCTGACTCTCCATCATCCATCATCATGGCACAACCAGCAGAAGAAAATAATCTTGAAAATCAACTTCAGTGCCTCAATGATCTATTCCAAGCCTTTGTGAACCCACCGCAGCATCCAATGATGCAAGATCACTACAATCCTGCTACGGTGGCAATCGAACATCGAGTACAAATCACCGCTGCAAGTCCTGACATTGAACTCAAGCCCAACATGGTTCATGCCATTCCCAAATTCCATGGGCATAATTTCGAAGATCCTTTCCAGCATATCAAGCAACTCAAGCATCTGGCCCAGACCTTCGGGTCAGAAGCTCAAAATCGAGATGTTCTACTCATGAAAATGTTCTCTTTCTCTGTCATGGATAAAGCTGCTCACTGGTACCAAACTCAAATGCGTCCAATCAACACCTAGGCAGAACTTTAATCCGAGTTTTTGAGAAAGTTCCTCCCTATTGGTCAAACAAATGCTTTACGGCACCAGATCACACATTTCACACAACAAGTAGGAGAAGCACTTCACAAAGCATGGGATCATTTTCTGGATCTCATGCGAAAGTGCCCCTACCACAGAGTTCCTAAATGGGAACAAGTTCAGTCTTTTTACTAGGGACTCCGTGAGGATATTCAATTATTCGTCAATGCGACCTACGGAGGAAACATCGTGGGCCAACACGAAGATACTGTGTGGGAGATTCTCGAGAATATGTGCAAGAACTTCATAAATAATGAATCCATGGGCATGTTTGACTTGACGAATGCCCGTGTATTGACGAATCCAAAGCAAGAACATGAGACGTAGGGCTTGTCCTCTTCCGTCGACTTGGAACTGATTTTCCTGAGGTTTCATTTCCCGAGGCCTTGACCAAAGGAAAAAGGATAACCAAAACAATGGCACCTAAGGACGACCTGATTATGTTCTTTAAGAAAGTCCATATAAACATCCCCTTGATGGATGCGATATGCCATGTACCAGCTTACACACGATTTCTGAAAGACATATGTACACCTAAGCGTAAGCGGCGAGCCAAAGATGGGAATTCAATTGTACTGTTAGAGCAAGCCAACTTTATCATTTTGAGCAAACTCCCACCTAAGGCAAAAGACCCAGGCACCCCTCTGATCTCCTGTGAAATCAGTGATATATGATTTGACCGAGCATTATTAGACTTAAGAGCCTCCATAAATTTGATACCTATATCGTTACTAGACTACTTTGAGGAATCTGAACTTAAACTGACACAAATGACTTTACAACTAGCTGATCGATCAATTAAGTCACCAAAAGGAATTCTCGAGGATGTCATAGTTGGGGTACGTGATTTCTATTTTCTAGTTGATTTTATTGTCTTAGACATGGATGCTCCTGAGAATTTAAAGAATACACCGATCATACTAGGAAGACCCTTTCTAGCCACTGCTAGGGCCAATATCAATTGTGAGGAGGGCCAAATTGAATTAAAATTTGGGAGCAAGACACAAAAGATCTACATCTTTAAGGCCCAACAAGGAATTAATTGTGGAGTCATAGAATAGATTTGCGATATTGAAGCTGTGGTTGATGACTTTATCAAGGAAAAACCAACTATTTTTGATCAACCACAAGTGAATCAAAACCCACAATTAGAAGAGCCTGAGCACAACCTAGACACACCCATAGCTCCTTCCTTTGCTCTCGACACCCACCCTGAACCACCCGCTACTACTGACAACCCGATTTTGGAATTAAAGCCTCTTCCTAATAATCTGAAGTACATCTTTTTGGGTTCCTATCAGATGTTTTCTGTGATTATTGATAAGCTCATATTTGTGAGCTAATTAAATGACTAAATGCTTAAACATTAAGGTAATGCATCCATTTATTTAGCATGCATTAGGATGTAAACAGATTAATTTATATTTTTGATTTAATTACATAATTCATGGATTGCATTCATAATTATAGGCATTTGGAATTGACTTAAAATGGCATGTAATTAGGTGCATTACATGCATTGTTTTAACTAACATAGAACTTAAGGATTTGTGTATAAATAATCCTAATATTTTATTTAATTAATTCTTCTCCTTCTTCCCACAAGCAATCACTCCACTTCCTCCTCTTGTGCATTCACTCTTCGCCAGCTGCCTGCACTCAAGACCTCATTCATGGAGGAATGGGAGAGATGGATCTAGTCGGGGTAGTTGCGACTACAAGGGAGAGGAGGAGGTAGCTGTGCTCGTTGAGCCACTGCCCCACTCCACCATCGTGTACTCCACTCCACCACCATGGTCTCCAAGTTCGAGCTCCACCACATCGTGGGCCTGTGAGGTGACAGCTCACCGCACTGATCCGATGAGCTTGGCCATCATCGTGCAACTACTAGAACACCCTCCCTATCCATGCACCACCAACACCATCTTCTTCTTTTTCTTCTTCTTCTTCTTCCTCTATTTTCATAACAAAACCATCCCCGCGTCGCCCTTGCTGCACCTCCAGCCCACAGACGCAGCAGCGTGCAACCTCCTGTGCGTGCTCCCTTGCCATCCCCACATACCCGCTCCCTCTTCTACCATGCACACCGTCTAGCACCACCATGCCACTTGCGCGTAGTTGGCCTCCATCTTCTTCTCCTTCGTGTTCTCCTCCAATAGATTGAAGGAAACCAAAAGTTATCATGGTCCTCCTTTGTGCAGCCGCCTCATCTAGCCTCGAAGCTTCGCACCATCAACGTCAACGAACTCACCTCGACCTTAGGAGGCTGGCCACACCCTTTGATGATTGACAGCAGCTCGCCTACGCTGGTGAGCCACCGCCACCATTGCCGGCCTTCCTCATCGCTGATGAGACCACCGGCAACCATTCGATGCTTCGTCACTGCCCACTCGTAGCCCTCGTCATGGCCAACCACCTCCGAGCTCCGTACACCCGACCGCAGCCTCCTCATCGTGCACGCACAAAGGAAGAAAATGCTCTATTTTGTGGCATATTAATATTTACATTCACATGCCATTGCAACTTTTTATTTTGAATTTATTAAATAAAAATTATGGCTAATTTATGCAAGTGACCTCCCTCTTTCTCATAAATGCCATTTCAGCATGATCTCTTGTTGTTTTCTTAATCTAAAGGTGGATTTGGCTCAATTTCTTGATGAAATTAATCGTGAGCATATGTTTTTAACCTGTGCAAGTTTAAATAGGTCATTGCCTCCTTGTGGACACGACCCGCTCTCCTGTGAGTGGTTTAATTTTAATTCTAATTGTTTTGATTAGTTGCTTTTCCACCACTTAGAAATACAATGACAAATCTTCTTAATCATCATTTTTGAAAGTGAAAAATGACTCATCAAGTGGCACTGCTGCTGGGGAGGCAACGAGCCTGTTAAACTCTCATTCATTTATTTATTGATTCGCACATTTTATTTGAGGCACATTTCATTTCAATTATCTGTTTAGTGAGAGGTATGCATATTTAGAGACATCTTGATGCACCAACCTCAGAGATCAGGCAATCCTTGCCATCGCCAACAGAGTCACAACACTAAGAGAAGGAGCATCACATCTGCCTCTGTAATGCCTTGGTGGACCTTGTTTCCACCACCAGAGGAGATATCTGGAGGACCACATCCTCATTTCATTCTTTCAGCTGTAGATAGATTTGTATTTTTCCTTCTTGTCTTTATTTTAGTGCATTCATTTGGAAAACCCTTATTTTGGCGTATATTTGAGGGGTTTGTTCCCTGACTTTCTTTTAGGCCCGTGTTGGGAAACTTTTCGGGAGCCTGTTCACTTTTCTTTAGATCTAGGTTTTCTTGTGTGGATTGATTTTATTTCTCTTCCTTGTGCATAAGTAGCTAAACAAAAACAAAAAAAAAGAAAAAAAAAACATGAGCTACCTGCTAGAAGTTGCCTACCTTAAGACGACCATTTAGGTGTGAATGGGCAGCCTCTAGATTTATTTTGCTTTCATTTGCGTGCATCTTGCATTGCTGATTATTGGAGGAAAGGTACATCCTCTTTCTTTGCATTCTATATTGTTCACGCATGTGCATTTCAATTTAATTGCAAGACCACCTAAATGAATTGAAAAAATCTAACAAGTGGTCACATATTTTCTTGAAAAAGGACTTTAAGTTGAGGAACACTAAAAACCAAGGACTTGAATTGAGACATTGTGCTACGGTTCAAAATTCAAAAGTCAAAATTTTTATGGTGTATGCACACTTGTGTCTCTTGCACCACGGCACGCATTTAGACACTCTTAGGTCTTGGAACTACTAGGACAAGAGCCCTCCTACCGATAGATTCTGAAGTGTTTGGAATTTAAGATCAAAGGTTTTGTAAATCTAAAGAGGGGGATACCCTGTCATGGATTTTTGGGGGTAGTTAAGAAGCACCGTGAAAGCATAGCTTCAAAGGAAGGCTTAAGCCTACTTGCATCCCCCGATCTTCCATTCTTGGAGCTGCTTTACCATTTAAGATTTAGGAAAGAACACCTAAGCTCCAACTAGGTCTTTTTAGGCATTTCGTAGGTCAACAATAGGCGCATAATTGATTGGGCAACTTGCTTTATCACCAACAATTTGAATTAAAGTCAAAAGCCTAAATTTGTAAAGACCTAACAAGTCCTTTTGAATTGTGTTTGTAGTGCATGCTTGGTAGGCGATCACTTAGGAGACAACTTGTGTTTGATTCTAAACTTAAAAGAATCTTAAGAAAGAACCTCCCAAGGGAAGAAATGGCTGGTTAAAGGAGCCCTAAGGAATATTTCATTCCAACCAATCAAGTTGGCCCTGCACTACATAGACCTGGAGGGGACAATCCTTATGAGATCAAAAGCAGTACCATATCCTTGTTGCCCTCCTTTTATGGTACTGCTAGGGAAGACCTGATGAGAACCTCATCATGAGCCATAACTAGCTCATTTTGACCTAATACAAAGGATAAAAGCTCCTACATAACTCAAGGAAAGGCTTAACTCAGAGAGATTCTGAGTTCGTAAAGAAAATAGAAACTAAGGGGTAAAAATGCAATTTCACCAATCCAATCTGAAAACAGGGTAACTCAGGGTCCAAACATAGGTCAAAGAAACCTAATAAGAGGAAAAGTGGGATGAGATGATTCAATAAGGGCTACAGCAACTCCAAGGAATTAAATGACATCCTGTAACCTTAAAAACAAACCCACTTAAAAACATGAGGTTCGAGGTAGAGAAATAAATCAACTAAACCCTCTAAAATTCATAGAAAAATAATCTCTAGGGTTTAGAACCTTCAATTTGGCCTTAGGAACCCATTTTGACCTACATTTAGAACCATGCCCAATTAACAACTTAATTTGGGTTTTTGCGTAAATTGACCTGTCAAACAAGGTCTAATCTGGAAATAAAATTCACCATCATAATCCTTAGGCCCCAATTAGTCATGTATAAAAACTTGAGCCTAAGAGGAAACCTTCTTGACCAACTTTACACTTTGGTCCTCATTTATTTACTTTTTGGCCCTCAACTTTTGAACCCTCACATTTCTACCACTAACTCTCCTTCGTTCTTTGCATTCAGGTCCCTCCTGCCAAAACCTCACCAGCACCATGCTCCGGCGACCTTGCGCGGAGCATGGCGCCGCACAGGGTAAGGGGGAGGGTCTGGCAAGTAAACCGGGGGTGCCCTGCGTCGTCAGCCGTCGCAGGAACACCCCCTGGTCGCTGCAACCCACCATACCGGCCGTGCGAACGCACGGACGGTATGGGTCTCCATCTCCGGCGTCCTCCGGCGAGGGAGACACGTCGTCTCCCTCCGCCCTCCTCTCTGATTCTACCCTATAAGTACCCCCCGTCGCTCCACCGTTCAAGGGAGCTCGGTCCTGACGGAGAAAGACCCCCACTTCCTCTCTTCCCACTCCGACAGGGAGCCCTCCAGCTCCGGCGACCTCTCCCCTTCCTCCTCGTCGCTCTGCCGCACTACCAGCTGCAGGGTTGCCCCCCCTCGCTCTTCCCGCGCCACGCCGTACCCAACTGGCGCCTCTCCGGCCCTCTCCTCGCCGCCGCCCTTCCCCCGGGCATCTTCTTCTCTGGCGACAGTCGATACGACTGCCGCCTTGCTCCAGCCCCTTTCGTCTCCGTAGCTAGGTCAGAACTTCTCCTCTTCCTCCCCTCTTCCTTTTCCTCACTTTACATCTTTACTGTTGCCCCGATCCGACTAATCGCCCTCACCTTCTCCACCTCCGGCCCCTGCTCCGGCGACCCGCTCCCATCACTCCAGCAACCCACACGGCTCGCTGACCACCGCAGAACCTTCGCCTCCTCACCCTGATCAACCTCCGCCCTTCCACTTCCCCCAAATCACCCTCTGCAACTCCACCGAACAAACCCATCTCCCAACCTGCAGTTTGACCTAGGGCGGCCCTTAGGCTCCGCCCCGCCGCCTGCACACCCCCCGACCACCTTCGCCGTACCACGACGAAGGTCTTCCGTGTTTCTGATTGGGCCGAGAGGCCGTTTCTCTGTGGGCAGGTACCTGCGCTCGCCGATGCCATTGTTAAAGCGAGGCATCTTCTTCACCTGCTGCCCCAGGTGCGCCACGCCCAGGTCATGCTCCCAGGCAGTGTGAGGTGTCTTCGCGAAGTACCAGGCTGCAGTCGAGTCGAAGCTCTCGCGCGAAGCCCCCGCGCTTCGCCTCGACTGCCGCTGCTTCCTCCGCGCAGGCATCGAAATTGGGGTGGGACATTTAGTCCCACCTCGGAAAGCCACTGAGGCGAACGGGCGCTTAAAGGCAAAAAGTGCCTTAAACTGTTCGCCTCAGTTCACGGGGTGAGGTCCCCTTCGCCCGCCCAACTACCCGGCCTCGTCCACACGCACGCCTCACGGACCTGGCCCGGCCCGACTTAGCCTGACCTGCACTCCTCGCCCACCACGCACACCGGTGGGCCTGGACCCGGGTGCGACCCGTACCCGACTACCCGGCAGCTCTGGGAGAGCTTTCCTAAGAGCGACTTCTGTGAGAGAGAAGCGCGGGGGGGGGGGGGGAGGGGGGGTAGAGTAGGTTTTTGCTCGCTGACGAGAGCTTTGAAGTGTGCAGGCACAGGCGAAGAAGAAGAAGACGAGCAAGGCAGAGAAGAAGGACGACGAAAGCTGAAGGAAGAAGGAGCACTGTAGCAGCGGCGGTTTAAGTCGTCTGATTGGAAAATCAGACGACGCTCTGAAGGCAAAAAAGAGGAAGAAGAACAGGACCGCAAGGGAAAAGAAAAAGAAAGAGACAAGCAGAAACAAGAGCTGAAAGAAGAAGAAGAACATCACCCACTGCTGCAGATAAAGAAGACAGAACGAAAAAGAAGAAAGAAGGAGAGACGACGTCCTGACAGCAAAAGCAGAAGAAGAGTGCATGAGAAGAAGATCTGAAGAACAGAAGGCAGAAGAAGAAGACCACAAGGAGATAAAGAAACCAAAAGCCAAAGAGGAAGAAGAGAAAAGAAGAAGAAGCCAAATTTTCATCTCTCTCTCTCTCTTTATTTTTGTAATAAGAATTTGTACCCCTAGAATACGACTTGCTCCCTGAGTTCGACCTCGGGAACTCTTTTATTTTCCGAGTAAAAAAAAATTATATATTTGAAATGATGGTAATAACTGGCTATACTACAACGCTATAACAAAACCTAGTTATCGCCACGTCATTTCTTGGCGCCGTTGCCGGGGAGCAACGGCTATTCTAGAGGTAAACATTCTTGTTTCTTTTTAGTTTCTGATAATCTCCTCTCTTTTGTGCAGCTACAGGAAATCAAGAAGACAAGCAACCACACAAAAACCACTCCGAGGACAGGCAATTTTTTTTTTCCTCTCGCTATTAACCCCTAAACTCTAAAGAGGAAGAAAAGAAAAGAACAAGCAATATAGGGCTAACCTGTCTTCCATACTTAGTAACCATAAAAAGTTGCATGTTTTCAACCCACTATTCCTGCACATTATTAAGGGTATTTAAGGGCTAACACATTCTTGCTTGAGCCCTAATTACCCAACAAAGAACTAACTGGACCAAGTAGAGCCAACATAAGATTCAACATTAGGATTTTAGAGACACACTACTTAAATCAAGAATGGAGAAAATCCAAAAGAAGTGTGCCTAAACCATTGATTGAATATACTTATTCAGAGAAACCCTAAACAATTGGCTCTCTAAACACTTGAACCCAAAAAGAAAGGACCCAAAAGCTCTCAAAGGAACAAGAGGTAAAGTTGACCCCTTGGGTCAACCAACCTTAAAATTAGGTCACTTTCTCACTCAAAATACCTAAGAGATCAAGTGTAACTTTAAGCACCCTGATCTTAAACTAAAATTGGTAGACTTAAGAGGTCAAGATCCCCATTCTGGTCTACCTGGAATCTCAGTGACAAGAGAGGTCGGGTGGGGGAAACCCTGTAACCCGTGGGGACACTCTACCGTGTAGGGGTCTTCGCGGGACTCTCCCTCTCTGGCTGCCTAGGTAATTCTCAGGTGGACGATCTTTCTGATCAAGGGGTCCATCTGCCCCGAACCTCTATAGTCACCCAACATTTTTGGGTGTCTTGATTGGGTCTAGCACCTGCTTATCTCATCCAGTCCTTTAGTATTTTGCAGGAGGTCCTTGAAACCTCCTATAGAAATTCACTCTCCCCGAGGCTAAGCCTCGGCTCCCTTGTTTTTGCAGAAATCATTCACATAGCCCCACTTTCCTCTGATTCTGAACAAAGTCCCCTTCTTCCATTAATTCAAACTTCTGATTCTATCTTGATTCCACCACCTGATTCGAAGATGCAGCCTAATTACCTAGCAAGACTACCATGTAAAAAACCTGAATATCTGAGATCCATGAAAGATAAGATGATTGAGGATGCCCTTGAATTCTATGAAATCAAATATAAACCCTCAACACCAATAGAAAACATTCAGGTTGATGTCCCAATAACCACAGCTTTCATCATAAACTGTGCCCAAATTCTTTTGACAGAAGTTACAAAAGGATCAACCCGAGATATGCTCATGACAGGATACATTGAGATAGAAAAATTACACCAATCTGAATACCTTCAATGCTTAACAAATCCTGTACTTTGGGAACAACACCAAGATGCCTTTACAAAACAGGTAGAAATGATGAAATCAGTAGAACAAATTATCAACCAAAAATACCCGTATATACCAGAAACAGAGGATGAACCATCTTGGAACAGTATTAAGGAATAATCCAGTTTCCCAGATCTCGGGACTGAGGCACAAAGTGGTTGTAGAATCCCAACCCAGATAGATGACAATGTTGAATTAGGTTGGGATATTGCAGGAGAACACAATGATGAGCCAAACTTAGACCATTAATTGCCAAGCCTAGAATTTCAAAACTCCTGCAATAATGAGATCAGAACTGAACCTTCTGAGGGTATAAATTCCGCCCCTTATTTTGATAAGGTGGCCCTCGAAGGTTATTCGGACTTAGGTTCTAATAATTCTACCCACATCCTAAGCCTAGAACCTGGATCTGAAACTTATTGGGAAGATTATGAGGCCCCTTATGAGAAAGATCAAATTTTTACAGAATATGATTCCGAGCCTCTATTTGATGAATATCCCTCTCCAACATCCTCAGGAAATCTAATCGATTTTTCAGAAAACATGCCAATTTATGATACAGAAACTGAGGAGTTGGATGAGCAAGGTTTTAATGGGGTCTATCCTACTAGCTTCGAGCTTGAACAGAACACCTTTTTGAGCCCAGAATTGACATATAGGCTAGAACCCAGTCAGGCTGCTGATTCCACATCTGATGATTTTTGCTGTGGTGGAATTCATGATCATGAATCTCATTTTCGCCAACTCTCCGACAATTTCAGATCTGACTATAATTGCGGAGAGACTTTCCTTCCTGAACACGCCAGGCCCATCTACGACCTCAGTTCACATGACTCTGACTCCGACTCTGAGGTCCTGATTCCCGAGATCACTGATAACACAGAATCATTCCTTTTCAATCCTCAGGAACCAAAAATAGAAAATGCCAAGAGTGATTGCAACCCAGAATTCAAATCTTTTCTCAATTCAGATTTCTTTCATCCTACAGACACTCTTCAGGCATTTGATAGTTACCCAGAGGACTCTTTACAGAAAATCACCTGTCATTCCTTTCTAGAAGAGCCCTCACACACAGTTGCCACCTCGTCTGCACACACAGAACTAATCAAAACCTCTTCCCAACCCCGACCCGCAACCGGACTCAATTTCTATTCAGATTCACCTCTCACCGAGCCGATTGCATTTCCACATCGGGTTTGGAACACTGATCAGACTACATATCATGCTCCATCATTCTCTGATCACCCCTGTAGGGTTTCCGCGTCATTCATTGATTATTCTACGAGTCCCTACTCTGACCAGGCTGATTCGACTCAACCAAACCCTGCGTTTTCACTTCCACATCCATCTGAGCTTCATAGTATATGGTGGGTTCCACACCTTTTTATCCACATCTATCAACCCACCAGATTGATTGGGTTTGGGCTGCATCATCAGCCTGTTAATCTGAACAAGCACCTGGTTGGACCAACCAGGCTCTTAATCAAGGTGCTTGTCTTACAAAACTCTACTGATTTCACCATCCCCTCTCCATCGCATTTCTTGCTTGGCTGAAGGCATCAAATTTAGCGCTCAACGGGAGGCAACCCGTCATTTTCCAAAAAATCCAAAACTTTTTCTGACACCTTTTTGCACTTAAGGTCACCCTTGTAGACAGCCGACCCCACCTCAGATGCTTGCATCTGGGGTTAGAAATCGTCCGCAAAATTCAACCCGACCCATTCACTTATCCAAATTTCTGTCTTAAGGAATGAACTAAGTTAAATAAAAACCCCGTAAGTTACAATAAGGACATTGCAAATCTTAGGCCTGGGGGGGGTATGAAAGTGCAAAACTTGTAAGAAAAGGTTTCAAACAAAAAATTCACATATGCCAAAAATGCCATAAAAATAAAAAATTTTTGAAAAAGAATAAGAGGAAAAGAGGAGAAGGAAATTTTGTGAAGGAGAAGGAGAAAAGAAACAAAATGAAAAAGGAGCACAAAATTATGAGAAAAGGTGATAGTCATTAGTAAGGAACTAAGGAATTAACCTAAGTTCTAGACCTCATTCAAGAAAATAACTGAAAAGTGCGTAATGAGATTAGTAAGAACGCAAACCTTAGGCATTCTTGAATAGACTCTTAGTACCCATTAAGATCCAGACAATCCTCAAGAGGTTGAGGAAAATGAAAAGCTTAAGTACTAGGTCCAAGGCTTAGGGAGTATTTGGCCTCGTTAAATAATTTTTGGTTTACGGGACTTAGTAACCTAAGCACCCTAACCTCACACACAACCTGGTTCAGTAAGCGTAAAAATCAAAATCACGCAGAAGCGTCGCAAAATTCTGGAAAGTACACCTAGAGTAGGAGCGGCCGACCAACACAAGTTGATTTGGACGAGTTCCCAGCGTGGAGAGGTGGGAAATCCCCTCGAAGATGCGTAACAAAATATCATCTCCTCGGTGCTTGTCTCTTAGGATATTCACATATCCTACTGGGGGCATGTAAGCACTCTGCTGATTCAGATTCCATGGATGGCATTATCTCAAAGTGTCAATTGCCAGGGTCTGGATTCAGCCACGGAACACCATGGATGGGATTATCTCGAAATCTCAATAGCCAGGGTTCCGGGGGTTGCCATGGGCGGTGCTATCTCGAAGCATCGATCGCCAGGAACCCTTGAGGATTGATGATGGGAGCAATGAATCTGATATAGACCGTGTTGAAAAGCCAATCCTAAGCTAGAATTAAAAAGAAAAAGAGAGAGAACTCTCCAAATAGATAAATTTTCTCTCTCTCTCTTACAAAACGCACTGCGAACTGAGCCAGGGCTAAAATCATTTCAAGCACGGGTGCTTTAACCACAAAGTCCAATAAACCTTAGGTTAGTTCTTGTGGGCCTTAAAAACCTTTGCTAAGGACTAAGGTTGAGGCTAGACAGATTTGGATCTTGATTGGTACTAGAGTACCTTTTAGGCCTATGGTCAACATTCTAACCTAATCTAAGCTCAAATGAAAAAGCACTTATCTGAAGCTATTAAGAACTTCATGGTCTAGAACAAGGGTTGAAACCTTAAGTTTTTGCTACGGGACTAGCAAAAGCTAGGCATGGGGGTATGATGAGAACCTCATCATGAGCCATAACTAGCTCATTTTGACCTAATACAAAGGATAAAAGCTCCTACATAACTCAAGGAAAGGCTTAACTCAGAGAGATTCTGAGTTCGCAAAGAAAATAGAAACTAAGGGGTAAAAATGCAATTTCACCAATCCAATCTGAAAATAGGGTAACTCAGGGTCCAAACATAGGTCAAAGAAACCTAATAAGAGGAAAAGTGGGAAGAGATGATTCAATAAGGGCTACAGCAACTCCAAGGAATTAATGACATCCTATAACCCTAAAAATAAACCCACTTAAAAACACGAGGTTCGAGGTAGAGAAAGAAATCAACTAAACCCTCTAAAATTCATAGAAAAATAATCTCTAGGGTTTAGAACCTTCAATTTGGCCTTAGGAACCCATTTTGACCTACATTGAGAACCATGCCCAATTAACAACTTAATTTGGATTTTTACGTAAATTGACCTGTCAACCAAGGTTTAATCTGGAAATAAAATTCACCATCAAAATCCTTAGGCCCCAATTAGTCATGTATAAAAACTTGAGCCTAAGAGGAAACCTTCTTGACCAACTTTACACTTTGGTCCTCATTTATTTACTTTTTGGCCGTCAGCTTTTGAACCCTCACATTTCTACCCCTAAGTCTCCTTCGTTCTTTGCATTCAGGTCCCTCCTGCCAAAACCTGACCAGCACCATGCTCCGGCGACCTTGCGCGGAGCATGGCGCCGCGCAAGGTAAGGGGGAGGGTCTGGCAAGTAAATCGGGGGTGCCCTGCGTCGTCAGCCGTCGCAGGAACACCCCCTGGTCGCTGCAACCCACCATACCGGCCGTGCGAACGCACGGACGGTATGGGTCTCCATCTCCGGCGTCCTCCGGTGAGGGAGACACGTCGTCTCCCTCCGCCCTCCTCTCTGATTCTACCCTATAAGTACCCCCCGTCGCTCCACCGTTCAAGGGAGCTCGGTCCTGACGGAGAAAGACCCCCACTTCCTCTCTTCCCACTCCGACAGGGAGCCCTCCAGCTCCGGCGGCCTCTCCCCTTCCTCCTCGTCGCTCTACCGCACTACCAGCTGCAGGGTTGCCCCCCCTCGCTCTTCCCACGCCACGCCGTACCCAGCTGGCGCCTCTCCGGCCCTCTCCTCGCCGCCGCCCCTTCCCCCGGGCATCTTCTTCTCCGGCGACAGTCGGTACGACTGCCGCCTTGCTCCAGCCCCTTTCGTCTCCGTAGCTAGGTCAGAACTTCTCCTCTTCCTCCCCTCTTCCTTTTCCTCACTTTACATCTTTACTGTTGCCCCGATCCGACCAATCGCCCTCACCTTCTCCACGTCCGGCCCCTGCTCCGGCGACCCGCTCCCATCACTCCAGCAACCCACACGGCTCGCCGACCACCGCAGAACCTCCGCCTCCTCACCCTGATCAACCTCCGCCCTTCCACTTCCCCCAAATCACCCTCTGCAACTCCACCGAACAAACCCATCTCCCAACCTGCAGTTTGACCTAGGGTGGCCCGTAGGCTCCGCCCCGCCGCCTGCACACCCCCCGACCACCTTCGCCGTACCACGACGAAGGTCCTCCGCGTTTCTGATTGGGCCGAGAGGTCGTTTCTCTGTGGGCAGGTACCTGCGCTCGCCGCCGCCATTGTTAAAGCGAAGCAGCTTCTTCACCTGCTGCCCCAGGTGTGCCACGCCCAGGTCACGCTCCCAGGCAGTGCGAGGCATCTTCGCGAAGTACCAGGCTGCAGTCGAGTCGAAGCTCTCGCGCGAAGCCCCCGCGCTTCGCCTCGACTGCCGCTGCTTCCTCCACGCAGGCATCCAAATTGGGGTGGGACATTTAGTCCCACCTCGGAAAGCCACTGAGGCGAACGGGCGCTTAAAGGCAAAAAGTGCCTTAAGTTGTTCGCCTCAGTTCACGGGGTGAGGTCCCCTTCACCCACCCGACTACCCGACCTCGTCCGCACGCACGCCTCACGGACCTGGCCCAACCCGACTTAGCCTGACCTCCACTCCTCACCCACCATGCACACCGGTGGGCCTGGACCCGGGCGCGACCCGTACTCGACTACCCGGCAGCTCTGGGAGAGCTTTCCTAAGAGCGACTTCTGTGAGAGAGAAACGCATGGGGGGGGGGTAGAGTAGGTTTTTGCCCGCTGACGAGAGCTTTGAAGTGTGCAGGCACAGGCGAAGAAGTAGAAGATGAGCGAGGCAGAGAAGAAGGACGACGAAAGCTGAAGGAAGAAGGAGCATTGTAGCAGCGGCGGTTTAAGTCGTCTGATTGGAAAATCAGACGACGCTCTGAAGGTAGAAAAGAGGAAGAAGAACAGGACCGCAAGGGAAAAGAAAAAGAAAGAGACAAGAAGAAACAAGAGCTGAAAGAAGAAGAAGAACATCACCCACTGCTGCAGATGAAGAAGACAGAACGAAAAAGAAGAAAGAAGGAGAGACGGCGTCCTGACAGCAAAAGCAGAAGAAGAGAGCACGAGAAGAAGATCTGAAGAACAGAAGGCAGAAGAAGAAGACCACAAGGAGATAAAGAAACCAAAAGCCAAAGAGGAAGAAGAGAAGAGAAGAAGAAGAAGCCAAATTTTCATCTCTCTCTCTCTCTCTTTATTTTTGTAATAAGAATTTGTACCCCTAGAATACGACTTGCTCCCTGAGTTCGACCTCGGGAACTCTTTTATTTTCCGAGTAAAAAAAAATTATATATTTGAAATGATGGCAATAACTGGCTATACTACAACGCTATAACAAAACCTAATTATCGCCACGTCAAGACCCTTACAGGTATATAGAGGAATTCACTGAGGTTTGTTCCATGGTGAAGCTGCAGGGTGTTACTGATGACGCTCAAATGCGGACCCTCTTTCCTTTCTCCCTTAAGGGCAAAGCCAAGTATTGGTATCATACCCTTGATGATATCAACACTTGGGATGCTCTGAAGGAGTTTTTGAAGTACTTCCTCGTGAGCAAAACAAATCACTTTAGGAGGGAAATTATGAGTTTTGTCCAAAAGGATGGGGAAGCCTTCCATGATGCGTGGGAGCGCTTTAATGCCTAAGTAGCAACTGGTTGAAAGGTTCTACACCAGCCTTAATGATTCACACAGGTAGACTGTGGATGGTGCCTATGCAGGAACCTTTCTATCAAAGATTGAGGATGAAGCTTGGAACATTTTTGATAGTTTGAGTGAGAATTCCATTCACTTGAATTTTGCTTACATGGATAGAAAACCCACTCTCATGCAAAGAAAGTTGGAGGTGAATGAGGCAAGGGACACCCTAAATTTAGCTTATCAGATTCAATTGTTGAATCAAAACATGGAAAGGCTTATGTCGAGCCCAGGCCAATTCATATCTAGCACCTCCACATCCCAAGCTTCTGAATGCTCCGTTTTCCAAGGCAATACACATGTCACTGTGGATTGCCACTTGGCCTCCCAATTCCCTGAGCTTGTACAGGCAAATCTGAATGCCACTCAAGGGTTCCATCCTAGATCTCGTAATGACCCTTTTTCCAACACTTATAATCAGGGATGGAGGAATCACCCAAACTTTTCCTGGAGACAAGGGAATGTTTCAAGTTCAGGGAATTATAAACCATAACCCTTTCAAAATCAACAAATGAACCAACCTTAAACCTTTGCCCAACCTATGACCTCTGAGATGGATGAATTGAAGGCAATGTTGAGAACTATGCAAGAAAGTCAAAGTGCCATCATCAAATCTCATGACAAGGCTATACAAGAAATGAAATTGCAGATAGGACACCTTGTTGAGGCTGCTAGACAGAGGGAAACTGGGAAGCTTCCCAGTGTTGCTGAGGAGAATCCTAAAGGAAAAGGGATTGTCATTAGGGAGCATGCTCAGGCAGTTACTATTCTGAGGAGTGGGAAAGAAATTTCCAAACCCGATGCTCTTATAGTCTCACCCTCTGAAAAACCATCCACCCTGACTTTCACCTCCATTGGAGAAGACTTGCCCAAATCTCCTCTACTTGAAATCACCTCACCAGAAGAAGTTGGCTCCATTCCACCCCTTACTCGACATGACAACCCTTCCACCTAGAGATCGAGAGTGCCCTTTCTAGAGCGCATATCCACCTTTTGGCAGACTTCTGTTGGCTCATCAGGAGAGAAAGATAAGACAGATGAGATCATGGAAACTTTCAAGGAAGTGTAGATTAACCTACCTTTGCTTAAGGCTACCAGGCAGATTATGTCTTATGCCCACTTCTTAAAGGACCTATGCATGAAAAAGTGGTAATCTAGGAAACAGGTCTAATCAAAAGTTGTCCTGCCTGATTCTGTTAGCTCAATTGTTCAACATGGCACACCCCCAAAACTTAAGGACTGAGGAGCTCCGTACATCTCGATGGTTATTGGTGACTTACAGATTGATGAGGCTCTACTTGATCTGGGTGTGAGGGTGAACATCCTTCTGAGCTACATGTATGAACAACTTGGGGGAGGCAATCTAAAGCCTAGCCCAGTAATCATTCAAGTTGCTGATCGATCTCTTAAGACACCGTGGGGAATTCTGGAAGATGTCCTCGTGAGATTGAAGGATTTCTTCTTCCCCGTTGACTTCTTATTTTTGGACATTGACGCTACCAACAAGCCAACCAAGCCCTCTATCATTTTGGGCCACCCCTTCCTTGCAACTTCACATGCTTCAATCAATTGCAATATTGGGGCATTGAAAATGGGTTTTGGGAACAAGAAAATCCGGCTTAATGTGTTTGATGCTTATAAACAAGCCGGGCTTGAGGATTATTCTCAAATTGAGGTGATAGATGACCTGATTGAAGAGACAACCCCTGCATTGTTATGTGATGACCCCCTTCAGCATGTCATGCTAAATGAGCATTCCCATCTCTTGGAGGAATGTGAAGGGGATATACTAGAACTTGAGGAGTTGCTGGGTGTTTTTGCTAAGTCTCTTTCCCTATCATCTCTGCCCAAGGTACCTGAGATGGGGACATCTATTATGAAACCCTCAACCATACAAGCCCCCGACCTTGAGTTGAAACCCCTCCCAGACACTCTCAAGTACATCTTCTTGGGTGCCAATGATACGCTTCCTGTTATCATTGCATCTATGCTATCTGATGTACAGGAGGGAGCCCTGATTGAATGCTTGTCTAGGAATAAGGAAGCTATTGCTTGGAGCATTGCCGACATTAAGGGTATAGATTCTGCACTCTACATGCACCACATTTATACTGATGATTCCATCAAGCCATTTAGGGGCATGCAGAGACGTTAGAACCGTAATATGAGGGAGGTGGTTAAAAGGGAAATCCTAAAAGTGGTTGGACGTTGGGATTATATATCCCATTGTAGATAGTAAATGGGTAAGTCATATTCATGTGGTGCCAAAGAAGGTAGGCTTTACTGTGGAATTGAATGACCAAGGTGAACAAGTTGTGACTAGACCCTTAACTGGATGGAGGGTCTATATTGATTACCGCAAGCTGAACATCGCTACCCAGAAGGATTAGTTTCCCTTTCCTTTTATGGATCAAATTATCAAGAAATTGTCAAGGAATAAGTACTATTGCTTTCTTGATGGATATTCTAGGTATAACCAGGTTGCAGTCTTCGCTGATGACCAGGAGAAGACGACGTTCACGAGTCCTTACGGTACCTTTGCATTCAGGTGTATGCCATTTGGATTATGTAATGCCCCTGCAACCTTCCTGCAGAGTATGATGTCCATTTTTTCGGACATGATTGACGAGTGTGTTGAAGTGTTTATGAATAACTTCTCCATTTATGGCTCATCTTTTTGAAAGTGTCTCCTGCACCTAGAGAATGTGTTGAAGAGATGTAAGGAGACTGGTTTAGTCCTCAGCTGGGAGA
Source organism: Thalassia testudinum (assembly GCA_037157565.1). Lineage (NCBI taxonomy): Eukaryota > Viridiplantae > Streptophyta > Magnoliopsida > Alismatales > Hydrocharitaceae > Thalassia > Thalassia testudinum. The sequence continues at coordinate 18,486,755 of JAZHRO010000063.1, forward strand.
AAAGCCACTTCATGGTACAGAAAGGAATTATACTTGGGCATGTTGTGTCTGAGCGAGGCTTGGAAGTAGATAAAGCCAAGATTGATTCTATTTCCAAACTTCCATTGTCCATGAATGTCAAACAAATTAGATCCTTTTTGGGCCATGCCAGCTTTTATAGGAGCTTTATTAAAAATTTCAGTAAAATTTCTAGGCCACTTTGTTACCTGTTGGCGAAGGAATCTTCCTTCAATTTTGATTTAAAGTGTACCGAGGCCTTTTAAACTCTGAAGGAGGCCTTGATCTCTGCGCCTATTCTCCAAGCTCTTGATTGGACACTCCCATTTGAGCTGATGTGTGATGCTTCAGATTATGCAGTGGGAGCAGTCCTTGGACAAAGGGTTGAGGGAAGACCTCATGTGTTTTATTATGCTCACAAGACTTTAACTGAACATAGCAAAACTACACCATCACTAAAAAAGAATTGCCTACTGTAGGTTTTGCTCTGGAGAAGTTTAGGTCTTATGTTCTTGGGTCTAAGGTGGTTATTTTCACTGATCATGCGGCAGTGAAACATCTCATTGCTAAGAAAGATTCTAAGCCATGTCTGATTAGGTGGATTCTACTTCAAGAATTTGACGTGGAGATATGTGAAAAGAAAGGAGTAGAAAATGTTGTGGCTGACCACCTGTCTCACCTTCCACTTGATGACTTTTCATCTGGAGACATCCGCAAGACATTTCCTGATGAAACCCTTTTGGCAGTAACACCAACTTCACCTTGGTATGCTGATACCATCAATTACTTAGTCACTAGAGAAACTTCTAACTCTTAGGATGAGCAGAAAAGAAAGAGATTCATTTCCCAAGCTAGATAGTTTCATTGGGAAGAGCTTGAATTATTTCGAATTGGATAAGACCAAGTATTGAGATGATGCGTACTTGAAGAGGAGCAACAAAGTGTGCTGAGTTTTTTCCATGAACTTCATTGTGGAGGACGCTTTCGTGCTAAGAAAACTACTTTTAAGGTTCTCCAATTTGATTTTTGGTGGCCTTCATTATTTATGGATTCTCATAATTTTGTTAAAGCCTGTATTATATGTCAATGAACTAGAACGATTGGGAAGAGGAATGAGATGCCTCAACACCCTATTCAATCTGTTCAAGTTTTTGATGTGTGGGGAATTGACTTTATGGGCCCCTTCCCTTTGTTCCATGGTTATGAATATATCTTGGTGGCAATTGATTATGTCTCTAAATGGATAGAGGCCATTCCTACTTGCACAAATGACCACTCTGTGGCCTTGAAGTTTGTTAAGGCCAATATGATATCTCATTTTGGTTGCCCCAAGACCATTATAAGTGATGGGGGACCTCATTTCCGAAACCACCACTTCAATCGGCTACTCAGGAGTCTGGGAGTGACTCACAAGGTCACTACCCCTTACCATCCTCAGACGAGTGGCCAAGTTGAAGTGTCGAATAGGGAGATAAAGAACATTTTAGAAATGACCATTAGACCTGATAGGAAGGACTGGTCCCAAAAGCTTGATGATGCTTTGTGGGCATTTCAAATGACCTATAAGACTCCTTTGGGTACATCTCCCTTTTGGATTATGTACAGAAAAGCATACCATTTACCTGTTGAGCTGGAACATAGGCCACTTTGGGCTATTCGAAGTGTTAAGATGGATTTAGAAAAGGTAGGTAAGGCATGACTTCTGGAATTAAGTGAGCTTGAGGAGCTGACAAATGATGCTTATGACACCTCTTAAGCATATAAAAAGAGAACTAAGGTCTTGCATGATAAGTATATCCTTAGAAAGACCATTGAGCCCAACCAACAAGTCTGGCTTTTCAATTCCAGACTTAAGCTTCTCCAGGGAAATTAAAATCTCGTTGGGATGGGCCTTACATAATCACTAAAGTGTTTCCACATGGAGTTGTGGAGGCTAAGAGCCCTTCCTCTTTAGCAACTCCCTTTATCGTCAATGGTCAGTGGTTAAAGCCATACATTACTTTGTATGGCCATCTGGTTGACGAGGTCACTCTTGAATAGCCTTAGCTCCTATCATTCTCCACCTCAGGTAATATCTTCCTTTAACTGTTTTGTTTCCAATGAGGTCATTGCTTGAACCAGGCATGGGGGAGAGGACCTGAGGCATCTGTTTATAGCATGTCTACATTTTGCATTTATTCATGCATATTGCATTCTAATAAAAAAAATGAAAAAAAGAAAATTATTTTGTATTATTGAGCTTAACTGGCTGGGCCCTGCATTCTTAAGCAAACTAGAACTTTAGGTTAGACTAAGTTGATTCTAGGTGTCTGATGAGAGTCTCATCATGAGCCCTAACTAGCCCAATTTGTCCTATGAAAGAGAATAAGAGCTCCTACATAACCTAGGGAAGGACCTAATTCAAGAAAATAATGTTTTGAGAAGAAAACATGAAACAAAGGTTAAAATAACAATTTTACCATTACAGTACATAAATGGGATTTCTCAGAGGCAAAACGTAGGTCAAATGGTCTGAATAAGATAAAGAGTGGGTTGATTCAATCAGAAATGGGTTATTGTGCAATCTAAGAATTAAATGACATTATGTAACCCTAAAATAGACCTGCTTAATTCAACAAGGTTATGGTTAGGATAAAAATAAAATAAACCCTCTAAAATTCATGTAAAAATATCCCCTAGTGTTTAAAACCTTCAATTCAGCCTTTGGAACCTCTTTTGACCCAGATTGGGGTCTCAGCTCATTATTTGACCTAATTTGGGTTTTTGTGTAAAATGTCCAGTCAAACGTGGTCAAACCTAAAATCCAACTTCATCATTGGATTTCATGGATCCAAATCAGGTTTGTACCAAAATTTAGACCTAAGGGGAGGTCATATGGACTTACTTTGCAAAATAGTACACCCAATTACATTTTGGCCCCTATCTTTTGAAAATCATTGCATAGACCCCCCTAACTTCCTTTCTACTCCTACAAACAGGTCCCTCCACTATTAATGGGGAGAAATCCTACTCTGACGAGGAATGGAGGGGGAGTACTCCCTGATTCCTTGGAGATCTCCTCCCAGATTTGGAAGGGAGATTCTCTGAGGAATTCCCTTCCATTTGAGCTCGATTGCAATCTCTGATTTGCACCCAATCTCTCATGTGAATGCATGAGAGATTTGGGTCTCCAACTGATTCCATCTCCGGTGAGGACTCTCATGCTTGGAAGCTTGTCTTCCAAGCACAAGAGCCCCTGTCAGCATCTATAAAAGGATCCTCAACCCCGGCCGCATCTCTTCAGCCTGACTTGGCCAAAGATCCACCCCAATTTCATCTTCTTCTCCTCCGGTCAAGAAGTCCAGTGAGCTCTGGCAAGCCTCCCTCCTCTTTCTCGTCGCTCTGCCACACTACCAATGGTAGAGCCACCCTCACCATCTTCCTCTGCATCGTGCAACACCTACGTGAGCACCTCTATCCCCGTCGTCGTTGTCGTCACCTCTCGCATGGACACTGTCTTCTCCAGCGACAGCAGGTACGACCAGTCGCCTTTCTACCCCCCTTCATTCACTTAGCTAGGTTGGAAATATCCCTTTTCTCCCCTCTTCATTTCCCCTCTCTTAATTTCTACTATCACTCACCGACAACCACAAACCACCTCCATCGTCTCCACCTCCGACCGACCACCGACGAGGCGCATCCACCTCTTCGCACCTGCACATGCCTCGCCAGACCCCTCATTAGCTCTGCCATCACCCATTGATCATCATCCACTCATCCACTGACCACCATCACCTCCCTAAACGCCCCCAACCAAACCCATAAGCACGGCCATAGGGTGACCTAGGCACACGTGGCTAGGCCGCTCCGCAGCCTGCCACCCACCGTATCACCTTTGCCAAGATGCGGTGAAGCTTCCCATGCATTTTAATGGGGCTGCAAGGCCGTGTTTGTGTGTGTCAGATCTGAGCACCTACTACCATTGAAGCACACAGCAAGAAGGTCACGAGCTTCATCCCAGGTTGCTGTTGTCCAGGCAAAACAACCCAGGTGATGCGTGATGTGGGCGTGCACGTCTCCAGCCAAGTGAGTCGCTCAGTAAGGAGTCTTGCTGCCCCAATTAGGTGAGAACTTCCTGCAGGCACAAGCGTAGAAGCAGGTGGGACATTAGTCCCACCTCGTGAATGTACGAGCATAGGGCGAAGGATAAATTGATTTTGTGCTTTGAGTTAGTTGCCTCAAGTAACACAGGGGGGAGTCCCCTCGCCCCCTCATGCCTTGTCCATGACCTACCCCCGTGGATCTGGCACCCGACCTGTTTACCTAAACCTAGCACTCCTCACGCACAACACCCACGCCGGTGTGCCAGGACCTAGGTGTGCACTTGACCCGATTACCTGGCTCTAGGAGAGTGTATTGAAGAGAGAAATAGAGAGAGAGATGTGGGAGAGGGTAGGGGATAGGTTTTGCTTCTGTGTGTGCATGCGTAGGGAAGAAGCAAAGAAGAAAGAAGAGGAAGGCATAGCTAAGGCAAGGCGAAGCTAAGACACTTAGTCACAGAAAGGAAGAAGAAGGAAGGCTAAAAAGAAGAGAAAGTCAGCGGAGAGCTAAGGCTGAAGGAAATCAAGGTATAAGCCAAGGAAGGAAAAGGAAGAAGAAGAAAGACTGAAGCCATGGGAAGGAACATCACTGTAGCAGAGGCAAGGCTGAGGAAGAAAAAGAAGAGCAAGGTAGAGGAAGAAGGAGAAAGACACTATGCCAACGAGAAGGAAGAAAGCCAAAGCTACGAAGGAAGAAGAGTGGATGAAGAAGAGGACAAGCAGAGACAGAAAAAGAAGGAGAAAGGCAAAAGCAGAAGATAGAGGAGCAAGAAAGAAGAAGAAAGAAAGCAGAAAAGAGAAGACTTAAGAAGGAGAAGGAAATAAAAGCTTAAAGAGAAATATCTTTTTAAGACGTCAGATTATTGAATCAGATGTCCAATTCTATTTTGCTATAATTTTGACTCTTACATTCTTGCATTTATATTCTAAATTAGGTTTTGAGTAACTCTAAGTGTTCAATTACATTATTGAGATTAGTGAATAAATTCCATTTGCTCCCTGTGTTAGACCTCGGATACTTAGGTTCTCGAGTAATAAATTCTTATTTGTTATCAACGCTTGGTCACCTATACTACAACATGACTGACTTATACTCATCTAAAAAGCCCGACAAAGCGTTGCAATAGTGTCAAACTTTAGAAGCTAAGTAAGCTACTAGCTTTAGACCTTTAGGATCCTCTGTGGACTTAAAAACTTAAGTAGGAGTTAAGTTCCAGATCATTCCTCAAGAGGATGAGGAAGGAAAGCTAGGGATTGAGTTAAAGGCCAGGTAGTACCTGGAGTCTTGTTCTACCTTTTGGTTTATGGGTCCTCATAACCTAAGCATCCACATTTCACACACACTTGGTCTTGTGTAAATAGTGATCACCTAAATTCATTTCATAAAGAAAAGTTGATTCTCTTAGTTTCGACTTAGGAGAAGCTTGAAAATAAATTTGATTGGAAGAGTTCCTACTGCAGGAGAGGTGGAGTATATACTCACGTTGAGGATGGGATGATAACATGTCACCTCCTCGATGCTTGTCTCTTAGGTTATCCATCCTATTAGGGGCATGTATGCGCATCGTGTGGTTCAGGTACCATGGGCGGCCCTATCTCGAAGTGCTGATTGCCACAGGCCTGAATTCGCTTAAAAAATCCACGTGTGATACTATCTCGAAGTGTCGATTGCCAAGAGTTCAAGGGGTCACTATGGGCGTTGCTATCTTGAAGCATCGAAAGCTAGTCACCCTTCGAGGTATGGTGATGGGGATAATGAATCCGACATAGACCATGTTGATAGCTGGTCCAAGGTTAGACTTAGAGGAATCAAACAAAAATATATACATGCGAAAAAAAAAATCCTTTTTTCTCTCTAGGTTGGCAATCATACCAACCTCAAATAACTTAGACCACTGCATATCCATGGATGCTTTAATCTCTGGGACCAACAAACCAGACGGTAGAGCTAGAAATCAAGGAAACCTGTGATTGCAACTCGACTTTAGCTGAAATACTCTGTAACTTAGCAACTACTTGGGAATCTTAAATCTTAAATCTATACTTAACATGTTTCTAAAGGAAAATCGATTGAGTTGGCTAGTCTACTTGGAGTGCTAGGTTATTGCCCGGATTTGTTAGGGACTAGAAAAAATTGGGCATGGGGGCATTTGATAAGCTCATATTTGTGAGCTAATTAAATGCCTAAATGCTTAAACATTAAGGCAACACATCCATTTATTTAGCATGCACTAGGATGTAAATAGATTAATATATATTTCTAATTTAATTACATAATTCTTGGATTGCATTCATAATTAAAGGCATTTGGAATTGACTTAGAATGACATGTAATTAGGTGCATTACATGCATTATTTTAATTAACATAGAACTTAAGGATTTGTATATAAATAATCCTAATATTTTATTTTATTAATTCTTCTCCTTCTTCCCGCAAGCAACCAATCCACTCCTTCACCTGCACATTCACTCTTTGCCAGCTGCCTGCGCTCAAGACCCCATTCATGGAGGAGCGGGAGAGATGGATCCGGTCGAGGCAGTTGTGACTACATGGGAGAGGCAGAGGCAGCTGTGCACGTTGAGACACCGCCCTACTCCACCACCGTGTACTCCACTCCACCATCGTGGTCTCCAAGTCTGAGCTCCACCACACCGTGGGTCGGCGAGGTGATAGCTTGTTGCACCAATCTGATGAGCTTGGCCATCACCGTGCAACTCGCAGATCACCCTCCCTATCCACGCTCCACCAACACCATCTTCTTTTTCTTCTTCTTCTTCTTCCTCTATTTTCAGAATAAAACCATCCCCGCATCCTATTTGCTACACCTCCGTCCCACAGATGAAGCAGCACGCAACCTCTTGTGTGTGCTCCCTCGCCATCCCCGCACGCCCGTGCCCTCTTCTGCCATGCACACCATCTAGCACCAGCACCCCACTCGTGCTTAGCCGGCCTCCATCTTCTTCTCCTTTGTGTTCTCCTCCAACAGATCGAAGGAAACCCAAAGTTATCATGCTCCTCCTCTGCACAGCTGCCTCATCTAGCCTTGAAGCTTCGCACCATCAACATCAACGAACTCGCCTTGACCTCAGGAGCTCGGTCACACCCTCTGATGGCCAACAGCAGCTCGCCTATGTCGGCGAGCCGCCGCCACCATTGCCAGCCTTCCTCGTCACCAGCAAGACCACCGGCAACTATTCGACACGCCGTCACAGCCCATGCGTAGCCCTTGTCGTGGCCAAGCACCTTCAAGCTTCGCACACTCGACCGCAGCCTCCTCATCGCACATGCACAAAGGAAGAAAATGCCCTGTTTCATGCCATATTAATAGTTACATTCACATGCCATTGCCACGTTTTATTTTGAATTTATTAATTAAAAATTATGGCTAATTTATGGAAGTGACCTCCCTCTATCTCATAAATTCCATTTTAGCATGATCTCTTGTTGTTTTCTTAATCTGAAGGCAGTTTGGCTCGATTCCTTGATGAAATTAATCGTGAGCAACTGTTTTTAACCTGTGCAAGTTTAAATAGGTCATTGCTTCCTTGTGGACACGACCCGCTTTCCTATGAGTGGTTTAATTTTATTTCTAATTATTTTGATTAGTTGACTTTTAACCACTTAGAAATACAATGACAAATCTTCTTAATCATCATTTTCGAAAGCAAAAAACCACTCATCAATTATCAACTCCTGACTCACACCTGATCAAGAAACACGCCTGATTTTTGTTCTCCAGCAACATCGAAGAGCCATTGGATGGACTCTTGATGATCTCACTGGTATCAGCCCCTCATACTGCACACATCACATCTACATTGAAGAGGGCTCACGACCATCCCGTGAAATGCAGAGACGCCTGAATCCAAATCTGCAGGATGTCGTGAAAAAGGAGATTATCAAGTGGTTAGATGTAGGGATCATCTATCCGATCTCCGACAGTCGGTGGGTGAGCCCAATCCAAGTTGTGCAGAGAAAGGCAGGGCTCACCATTATCACGACTGAAACTGGGGAAACCATACCGACCCATATAGCAAGCTCGTGGATAGTCTGCATTGGTTACAGAAGACTCAATTCCTCCATGAAAAAGGATCATTTCCCACTACCGTTCAATGATCAGATTCTCAAGAAACTAGTAGGAAATTGATTCGTTTGGTTTTTGGATGGGTACTCTGGTTACAATCAGGTCGCAATCCATCCTGAGGACCAAGAGAAGGCCACCTTCACCTGCCCTTCGGAACATACGCATTCCGAAGGATGCCATTCAGTCTCTGCAATGCACCCACTACTTTTCAGTGGTGCAAGCTTGCCATACTCTCAGATATGGTAGGTGAATACCTTGAAGTCTTCATGGATGACTTCTCAGTATTTGGTGAATCATTTGATGATTGCCTCCTGCACTTGGTCCAGATCCTCAGGCACTGCATCGATGTGAACTTGGTTCTTTCCTGGGAAAAGAACCACTTCATGGTACTGAGGGAATAGTCCTGGGACATCTTATCTCTGAAAAGGGTATCCAGGTTGATCGAGCCAAGGTGAATCTAATTTCCAAACTCCCTATGCCTAGCTTAGTCAAAGACATCCGATCCTTCTTGGGGCACGTCGAATTTTACCTCCGATTCATTCCCGATTTCTCAAAAAATGCCTACCCACTGACTAATCTGTTATCTAAGGATGTCTAATGAGAGCCTTATCATGATCCCTAACTAGCTCATTTTGATCCAAGAAAGAGAATAAAAGCTCCTGCATAACTTAGAAGAAGGCTTAATTGAAGGAATAAGTGTTCTAAGAGGAAAACATGAAATAAAGGGTAAAACTGCAATTTCACCATTTCAGTACATAAATGGGATTTCTCAGAGACAAAACAAAGGTCAAATGATTTAAATAAGATAAAAAGTTGGTTGATTCAATAAAAAATGGGCTCATGTGCAATCCAGGAATTAAATGACATCTTGTAACCCTAAAATAGACCCGCTTAATTCAACAAGGTTTCGGTTAGGATAAAAATCAAGTAAACCCTCTAAAATTCATGGAAAATATCCCCTAGGGTTTATAAGATTCAATTTGGCCTTTGGAACCTAGTTTGACCTAGATTGGGGTCCTAGCTCATTAATTGACCTAATTTGAGTTTTTATGCAAAATGTCCATTCAAACATGGTCAAACCTAAAATTCAACTTCACCATTGGATTCCTTAGGTCCAAATTAGGTTTGTACCAAAATTTTGACCTAAGGGGAGGTCAGCTTGACCTACTTTGCAAATTAGTACACCCAATTACATTTTGACCCTTATCTTCTGAAAACCATTACATAAACCCCCCTTGCTTCCTCGCCACTCTTACAAATAGGTCCCTCCACCATTAATGGGGAGAAATCCTTCTCTGACGAGGAAGGGAGGGGAATACTCCCTGATCCCTCAGAGATCTCCTCCCAGAATTGGAAGGGAGATTCTCTGAGGAATCCCCTTCCATCTGAGCCTAATCACAATCTTTGATTTCTGTCCAATCTCTCGTGCAAATGCACGAGAGATTTGGAATCCAAACTACCTTCCTTCTTCGGCGAGACGACGATGGCAGAAGGCTTGCCCTCCACGCACCAGAAGCTCGGCCAGCACTTATAAAAGGACCCCCGACCCTCTACGAATCTCTTAGACTTGTTTTGGCCGTAGAATCCTCCAAATTTCATCTCTGCTCTCTCCTGCCAAGTAGCCCGTAAGCTCCGATGATTCTTCCTCCTCCCTCTCATCGCTTTGCTACCATACCAGTAGCAAGGTTCACTCCACCTCATCCTCCTGCATCGCGCCGCACCAAACGCACGCCTTCTTGTCCTCCTCCTCGTCGCTGTTATCTCCCTCAGGGCCGTCTTCTTTGACAACGGCACAAACGAGCCGTCCATCTCCACTGCTCCCCATCACTCCCAACAATCCAGATAAGCTCCTCATCTTCCATTCTTTCATTTTCCTCACTTTATTTAACACAACACCCCTCGACCGTCACTGTCCACCACCATCTTCCTAATCTTCGGCCACCCTCCAGCGAGATGCTCCTGTCACTCCGCAGCCCCACACATCTCGCCAACCACCACACAACCTCTGCTGCACTCCACTGAACATCCTCCACTCGTCCATAGACCGCCTACACCGCTACAACTGTCCCTCGACCTAACCTATCCGTCCGGCCACAGACCGACCTAGGCACGCACACCTAGGCCACCCCACGGCCTGCCACCTACCGCCTCGCCTTCATCGTGACATGGCGAAGGTCTCCCTGTGGTCTGATAGAGCTACAAGCTTCATTTTGTGTTGAGCAGGGTTTGAGCTTCAGCTACCATTAGTAGTGACTCGAGGAGGTTGCATGCTCGCTCCAGGTTGAAGGACTTCAGGATTCCAAGTCCAACAGATTCAGGGAGATCTCATGAAGTCACCTGTTCCAGAAAGTGGTGCCGCAAAACCTGCAGTTACTGCAATTAGAGGAACGGTTTGCTGCGGGTGCGCGAGAAAGAGCAGTGGAGCATTAGTCCCACCTCGGTAAGTCATAAGGCACTTAAGTACTTTAAATTGATTTTTTGCTATCATTGGGTTGCCTCTAATACACTGGGGTGAGGTCCCTCCTCACCTATACATGCACCTCATCTGTGACTTCATCCTGCGGATCTGGTGACCCGACTCGACTACCCTCCTGAGCACTCCTCACGCACCACACCCACGCTGGTGCGCCTGGACCTGGGCACGCGACCCGACCCGATAACCCAGCTCTGGGAGAGTGTAACGAAGAGAGATTCACAGAGAGAGAGACACGTGGGAAGGGTAGGGGAGTAGGTTTTGTTATGTGGTGCTTGTGTGCAGGAAGAGGATGATAAGGAGGAAGTAGCTAAAGAAGGAAGTAGGGACTTAGCCGCTACGAGTGAGGAAGAAGAAGAAGACCACCCTGAAGCAAAGGTGTGGCAGACCAAGAAAGAAGAAGAGAGAGATCAAGGGGCAGACAAAGAAGTAAGAAAGCAAAGGAAGAAGAGGAAGAAAAAGAAGAAGGAAACCTAAGAAGAGGCAAAGGCAAGACTTACCTGCAAGAAGAAAATCAAGAAGAGAAGGAAAAAGAAGAGCAGAAGCGGCCGAGGAAGAAAAAGAAAAGGAGACTAGCATAAGAGAAGAATTTGAGAAATAACTTTAAGGCGTCTGATGCAATATCAGACATCCATTCTTTTTGAGCAATTTCTTTCCATATCATTCTCATGTCACTTCTATTGAACTAGTCATTTCTTTTTATTTAAAAGTTGTGTTCTCAAGTTTTGAAGTACTTAGATTGCTCCCTATGTTTGACCTCGGATACTCTAATTTTCGAGTTATAAATTTTTATTTGTTTTCGCTGAAAGTTCATCTATATTACAACGAGATATTTGTTAAAACACGATCTAGCCACATTAACAATGTCCCCTTTGAAATCACCGAGGAGTAAACTCAGGCATTTGGAATCCTGCATGATCGAGTTAACCAAGCACCTATCCTACAGTCCCCTGATTGGTCTCAACCCTTTGAGATCATGTATGATGCATCTGATTATGTTGTAGATGCGGTACTTGGGCAAAAAATAGATGGGAAACCCGTGGTCTTCTACTACGCTAGCAAGACACTTGACGAGGCTTGGTGTAACTACATAGTTACTGAGAAAGAGCTGCTAGCCGTAGTATTTGCCTTGGAGAAGTGCAGATCGTATCTTTTGGGTTACCGTGTTATCATTCACTCAGATCACACTGCTGTGAGGCACCTCCTTGCGAAGAAGGATGCGAAACCTCAGCTAATCCGTTGAATCTTGCTATTGTAAGAGTTTGACCTTGAGATTCGTGACAAGGCAGGAAAATAGAATGTGGTAGCTGATCACTTATCCTGCCTTCCTTCCAACATTATCGACCTTTCCAGACCCATTACTGAACATTTTCCCGATGAGCACCTCCTGACTATCAGTTCGGGACTTCCATGGTTTGCTGATCTAGTAAACTACTTGGCATCACATCAGATCCTGTCCGATTGGCCAAAAGCCAACAAGGATAAATTACTTTTCGATGACAAGTACTACTTTTGTGAAGACCCGTATCTCTTCCTCATTGGTGTTGATCAGATCATCCGACGATGTGTTCTGAAAGTGGAAATTGAAGACATTTTGTCCTTCTGCCATGACCAGGCCTACGGTGGACACTTCTCTGGTCATAAAATCGCAGCAAAAGTCCTCCAGTGCGGCTTCTATTGGCCCAAGATTTTCAGAGATGCATACAATCACTATAAGGCATGCACTCGTTGCCAGACCTTAGGCAATATGAGCCACCACGATATGATGCCTTTACAACCGTTTCTCGTTTGCAAAATCTTCGATATCTAGGGGATTGATTTCATGGGACCCTTCCTTATTTTGGATGGCTTTGAATACATTCTTCTCGCTGTTGACTACGTGTCCAAATGGGTCAAAGCTATTCCGACCCGAACCAACGATCATAAGGTAGTTATCAAATTCATTCATAAGAACATCTTTTCTCGGTTCGGGATTCCATGTGCTATAATCTCTGATGGAGGGACCCATTTCACGAATGCACAGTTTAGATCACTGATTACCAAGTACGGGGTATCGCATAGAATCTCGGCACCTTATCACCCCCAAACCAATGGTCTAGCTTAGTTGTTAAACCGGGAGATCAGGAAAATCCTCCAGGTTACTGTTCGACCAGATAGTTAAGATTGGTCATCCCGACTTCCAGAAGCTCTGTGGGCTTATAGGACCGCCCAAAAAACCCAATTAGGCATGTCTCCCTTCAGATTGCTGTACAGGAAGGCATGTCACCTCCTCATCGAATTGGAGCACAATGCCTATTGGGCAATACGAAACTGCAATCTCGATCTTTCTAAGGTAGGAACCTACAGAAAGCTTCAAATGAGCGAGATCGATGAATTATGCCATGATGCATATGAGAACACACGAATTTACAAAGAGCAGGTTAAGGCCTTTCATGACAAGCACATATCCAGAACGATCTTTTTCCTTGGTTAGAAAGTCCTACTCTTTGATGCCAAACTCAAATTGCTCCCAGGAAAACTCAGACCAAAATGGATTGGACCATACCTTGTCCAATGAATCTTTGGAAATGGAGCTATCAAAATCAGTCAACTCAACCATGATTTAGAACCTTTTGTCATGAACAGTCAGAGACTCAAATCATTCATTGAACTCACTGATACAAACTTGGCGGTGGTATCTTTTACCCTCCATTCTCCCTGAGCTCATTGCGTTCGACTGATGGTGTTAAACTCAGCACTTAACCGGAGGCAACTCGTCATTTTGAAAAACTTGAAACCCTTCCTGACACATCTTATGCTAAACTCATGTTGCACTTTAGGGTTCGTCCATTAAAATAGTCGGCTCCACCTCTGGTACTCATACCTAAGGTTGAAAACGTCCGCAATAGTCACCCCAACCTGCCCACCCATCCAAAACCTATTCTAATGTATGATCTAAGTTGAACTCGAACTCACCTAATTTACATTGAGGACATTGCAAATTGTAGGCATGGGGGGTATTAAAGTGCAAAATGCTGTGAAAATCACTTCACAAGAAAGGGTTTCATCAAAAAAATCTAATATTCCAAAAAAATAAAAAATTTTGAAAAAGACAAAAATAGAAGGGAGGAAATTTTGATGGCATATCATTGTTGAGGAGAAAAGGGAAGGAGATAAAAATGTCAAAAAGGAGCACAATTTGAAAAGAAAAGAAAAAGAGATAGTCATTAATAAAAGATTAAGGAATTAACTTAGTTCTAGACCAAATCAAAAGAAAGAAAATGAAAGACAAAAAGTGCTAAAGAAACAAAAATATATTAGTAAGAATGTTGATCTTAGGCCTCTTGGGCTGTAATTCTAGGCTTAAAAATTCAAGTATCCGCTAAGATCTGGATAGTCCTTAAGAGGTTGGGGAAAATGCGAAGCGTAAGTATTAGGTCTAAGGCTTAGGGATTATTTGGCCTCATTAACTGACCTCTGACTTGCAGGACTATGTAACATAAGCATCCCAATCCACACACAGTCTGGTTCAGTGCACCTAAGTATGAAAATGACGCAAAGGCATTAAATCTGTTCTGAAAAAAGTTACCTAGACTAGGAGCGGTTGATCAACATAAGTTGATTTGGATGAGTTCCTGTCGTAGAGTGGTGAAAAATTCCCTTCGAAGATGTGCAATAACATATCGTCTCCTCAGTGCTTGTCTCCTAGGATATCTAAATATCTTACCGAGGGCATGTAAGCACCTTGTGCTGGTCTAGATGCCATGGACGGCATTATCACAAAATGTCTACTGCCAATGTCTGGATTTAACTACAGAACACCATTGGCAGGATTATCTCGAAATCTCGAAAGCCAGGGTTCTGGGGGTTGCCATGGGCAGTACTATCTCGAAGAATCAATTGCTAGGGACCCTGCGAGGATTGATGATGGGAACAAGGAATCCAATACAGACCGTGTTGTAAAGCTAATCCTAGGCTAGAAATAAAAAGAAAAGTGAGAAAACTCTACAAAAAAAAGGAAAAGTTCTTTTATCTCTCTTTTACAAAAACGCACTGCAAACTGAACTTAGGCTAAAACTTGTTATAGGCACAGGTGCTTCAACCGCAAAGTTCAACGAACCTTAGGTTAGTTCCTGTGGGCCTTAGAAACCTTCATTGTAGTCTGAGGCTAGAGTGGTCAGGTCTGAATCTTGGTTGATACTTGAGTATCTCCAGGGCTACTATCGGCATTCTAACCTAATCTACAAAAGAAAGCACACATCAAAGTTTTAAGCATCAAAAGGCATATGGTCTAGAATCAAAGTTAATACCTTGAAATTTTGCTAAGGGACTAGCAAAAGCTAGGCATGGGGGTATGATGGGGACACCATCATGAGAAATAAACTAGCTCATTTTGATCCAATTAAGTTAGTAAATGCTCCTACATAACTGCTAGAGGGTCATATTTCACTGCATAATCATTCTAAACGAAAAATAAGAAACTAAGGTTAAAACTATAATTTTACCATCATATCATAAATGTAGTACAACCACAGGTTTTCCTAGGGGTTCATTAAGGGTTAAATGGTCCTAAAAGTTTAACAAGTGGGTTAGAATAATCAGAAAAGGGTTTTCACATGTTTTGAGAATTAAATAACTTTTGAAATCCTAAAACAGACCTGCTTAATTAACTGAGGTTTTGGTTAAGATAAAATTCACCTAAACCTTTTTCATTTCATAGAAAAATATTCTGTAGGATTTGGAACCTTCAATTTGACCATCAGAACCTATTTTGACCTAGAATAGAGTCTCAGACAGACATTTATCCTAATTTGGGTTTTTTCATAAATTACCCAGTCAAACATTGTCAAACCAAAATCCAACCTTACCATTGGATTCCTTAGGTCCAAATTAGGTTTGTACCAAAATTTGGACCCAAGATGAGTTTGTCTTGACCTAGTTTGCAACTTGGTCCTGTCTGATTACATTTCTACCCATACTTTCAAAATCTTTTCAAATAGCCCTTAACTTTGTCATAATTCTCACAAAAAGGTCCCTACTACCATTAAACCTATTCCTACCTGCATCGGCGACCTTAATTTGGAAAGAACTCCTTGATTTCTTGACGAATCCCTTTCAAATTTGAAAGGGAAGTTTGTCAAGAAATTCCCTTCCTTTTGAACCAAATCCCATGCTCTAAAACCTTCCCAATCTCTCAGGCGAATGCATGAGAGATTTGGTTATCGAGGAATTTCCCAACTCTGGCAAGCCTTCCAAGCTTGGGAAGCTTGCTTCCCAAGCTCAAAACTTCCTCTTGAGGTCTAGAAAAGAACCTCCCGTTGTTGGGATATCGTAGGTCACGTATTTGATTAGAATGCATCATAGTATAATTGCGAAATACGATAAAAAAAATAATTTATAAGATAGTGAGACTTGAGTCTCGGTCGTTCGTCTCTGGGAGGCATTGATGGAAATGCAGATTTGAAATCGATCTCACTCACTCTACTTGCTTAAAATTGCACGCTGGTTTCTAATCGTCGGATTAATGTTCAGCCACTTTCATTATGAACCCTAATTACGTGCGCATGTGTTAGATTGATGACAAATGTGAAAGTGTGAGTTTCAGGACGCATGATTCTAGTTATGTGGTGGCTGTTTACGAAAAAGCACTAATAGTTAGATCCTCAATATTTTCAGGTATCGACATGCTAGTTACAATAGATAATAATTAAAAGTAGGTAACTTTAATCACACAAAATATGTTGCAATAAGCTCATGGTGATTCTCAACACATAGATATATATATAGAAAAAGATCATTCATTGATTCATCAGGGTGTTTGCAACATGGAACTCGTGGAAAGCTTATAGAGGAATGCTTGGAAACACAAATCTAGCTAGTAGAAAACAATCGCATGCATGAATCTAAAGGGGGATTATGCATGCATCATTGGGGGAGAATATAGAGCTATATTACTAAGCAGTAAGTAAAGCATGTAAACTATGAAGAACTAAGCTACTAATCTACTAGAAATAAGGGATTTCTGAGGTAGGCTACGATGGCCTTTGAGTTGGTTGAGAGGAGAAGGAGGGGCGGCCAATGGTGCTTAGGCCGGCCCTTGGGGAGAGGTTGAGGAGGTGATCCAACATCTTGGCATGGAGATGGTGGTGGCCATGGTGAAGCAACTCGTGAAGGTGGAGTGGAGGTGGAATGTAGCTAAGCTAAATGGAAGCCAAGAGTGAATGGGTGCAAATGGCCACCCCTTAGGTCTTTTTATAGACCTAAGGGAGACTCTCTAGAGAAGTGTGGAACTCTCTAGAGAGAGCTCCAAGAGTGGCCGGCCAAGAAGAGAGAAGGTGGTTTTTAGATCCACCATTTGTGGATCTACAATTTGATTGTCTCTTGGTTGCTAATCTTAGCAACCAAGAGTGGTGCCACCTTTGGAAGAACCTAGAACACTCTAAGTGGTGTGGTAGTGCATGAATGGGTGTGTGTGGCCGTGCCCTATGTGGCTATGTAGTCTAGGTTGGGTCCTAAGGGGTTTGGGTTAGTGTAGGTCATAAATTAGGGTTACAAACCGTAATTGCTAAGGGGGAAATGCAATTAAACTTTACACAAGTTTAATTGAATGAGTGTGAACCTAATTGAGAGTGAAATAACCCAATTAGGTTGGGCATAGGTCAATTGGACTCTCACTGAGTCCAATTGGACTTGTACGAGTTGAGATCTGAGCTCAATTGGACTCTATGAGTCCAATTGAATAGGGTGATGAGATTGACTATAATCTAAGTCAATTGGGCTTAATGAGAACCTAATTAGGTTCTTGGGAAGGTTTAAAGAAGCTGTACTAGGGTTAGGGTACATTAATTTAGGTTCTTAAGGTGTTGGAATTAGGTTTAGGGAGCTACGAACTCAAGATCAAGGCATGAATTCCAAAATAGGAACTAGAGAGTAGTTCTAGACATCGAATAAAAGTGTCAAAAGACTTATAGGAAAAAATCTGAAGTCCAGACTTCATGTCTGGATGTCCAATCAGAGTCAAGAAGGTTTCTAGGTTCTGTCTTGGGTATTCTGCAGAAATTAGAATTTGACCAAGTGTCTGGATGTCCAATAACACTGTAGAAGTGGGTTTAAGGTGTGCAGGGGTTGGCTAAGTGTTCTGGATGTCCTATAACTCATCTGGACGTCCAGATAGAGGCTGGAATTAGGGTTTTAAAGTTTCCTAGGGTGCGGTGACTAATCTAAGGGTGGCTAAGGCTTCGGGAGGCTTCTAGGCTATCCTAGGGCTATCATGGACCTACGTTCTTCACAATTTATTGCTTTATTCCTACTTGATAGAATAGCATACCTTAACTCGCATACATTATTATCTACTACATCTAATCTAGGTCTTCTGCTCCAGCTTTGCTACAACACCAGTTATTCCTTATTCTTCAGATCTAGCTTTAGATCCAGCTTCAGATCTAGCTTCTGATCAGCTTATTACCTGCAATTGACATAATGAACCTAATCAGTACATTATAGCATTATTTTATGCATAGCTAAAATAAAGCAGTAAAGGTGCTAGTAATGCTTATGCATGCATGAATTACCCTAACTTATGCTAAGTCCTAGCCTAATTTAGGTCAATTAAGACCTATGATTGCTACACAATCACCTGCTCTAACTGTTCTTATGCTCGAAATTGGCCAAGATTCATCCCCAATTCCTCTCTCTCTCTCTCGACCAAAAGCTGCTCGACGTTTGGTGAGCCCCTCCATCCATCTTCGTCCTCCATTCACAATATCAGCAGTAGAGTCATCCTCCTCATTTCTTCCCACATCGAGCCGTACCAGTCAGTGCCCTGATCACCTTCTTCCTCACCGATTCCCTCTCTCTGGAGCTATTCTCTTCTCCGGGGTCGGCAACAGCACGACCGGTGCCTTCTCCTTCCCACTTCATCCATTAGTACATTAAAGTACTCTCTAACCTCTTCATCATCACACCAACACTTTCGACACGTCATTTCGACCTCGACCACGCCTCCGTGACTTCGTCTTCCACCACTCCAACCACACCTCCGGCGAGGAACATCTCGCTCCACACGCCACCAAACTCCTCGCTGACTACCTCAAAACCTCTGCCACACCTCTCCGCTCATTTCCCCTCTTTCAATTTCCCATTCCATCCACTCACACCACCCCCCAAACAGATCCATCATCTCTGACCTAACCCGTCATCGTTCAACCTCCACCCTCACTCGTGCCATGCCACATAGTTTCCACCACACTGGCCACTCCATGATGAATCTGCTGAGCCTTCTGACGTGGTCGTGAGGCCCCTTATTCTTGGATTTCAGGTTCTACCCATCGCCGCCATTAATGAAGGAGCTCCAAGCTTGCTTGGAGCTGTGTTCTTGCGGTGCGAGCTCCAGGCTCTATCCCCAGGTTTCACGGAAACAACTCGCCAACATGTCCAGGTGGGCACTTGGATGCGTTGACCACGCTAGCTATGCCAATTGAAGGAGGAAGTGTTGTTGCAGATGCAGGAAGGAGAGGGACATAGATAGTCCCACACTAGAAGCCACTGAAGTAGAGCATACGCATAAGTTGAATTTTTCAAGTGGGTTTACTGCCTCCAAACATGGGGTAAGGTCCCTGTCACCCACCCACCGCCTCGTCCGTGACCTCTGCCCGTGGACCTGGCTTGACCCATTAACCTGCCTAAGCTTCACTCCTCGCTCATCACCTACTATCAGTGATCCTAGACACAGGTATGCTAGGTTTGATAACCCAATTACCCCTGTGGGTTTGAGGGAGAGGATTCTAAAGAGAGAAAAAGAGAAGGAGAGTTTGTGCGGGTAGGGGGAGGGTTTTGCTCTTGGTGAGACCAGTCGAATTGAAGAAGCCTCTCCCCTACTATTGTGTGAAGAAAGCCAGTGAAAGAAGAAGCATAGTCACAAAGACCGAGAAGGAAAGAAGAGAAGAACAAGAGTAGAAGAAGAAAAAGAGAAAAGAAGAAGAAGAACAGAGAGGCTTGAGCAGTTTAAGCCATTTGATTAGTAAATCTGACGATTGGTTTGATTGCATTTCATTTCATACATACATTGAGTTCATTTAGCTATCATTGTAAGGAGTATTTGGTGATTTAAATCACCATTTTACTCCATTATTTTTGCAGTTTTGACACTTGATCCTAGTGCTACTTTTTTCTCAAATAGCTTTTGTTTCCAATTTCATAGCTTTCTTATCTAAATTCCATATTGTTCTTTGTGTTCGACCTTGAAACTTTTTCGAGTAATAAATTTATTTGTTTGAGTGCTATCTTGGCTATACTGCAACATGCCAATCTTAAAACACCGATTTAGCAACCGTGAACACCCATTCCCCTCCATTTTTCTCCACTACAACAACAGAGTGAGGGAGAAGGAGAGGAAGAGTGGGGAGCAGGAGAAGATCAGAGGAGAAGGGGGATGTACGGAAGGTAGAGGGAGGGCAGCAGGGGGTCCTGAGTAGCCATCGTGGGGAGCTGCTGCAACTCTTGGCACAGGAGGAGGGCTCATGAGGCGGTCTTACAGCCATGATTTCCATAGATTTAGATGTCAAGAACACTTGTCAGATGTCTGGAGGGGTCACCAAACATCTGGGAAGGACTCAGGATGTCTGGTAAGCATGCCAAGTACTACGGTGCTAGAGACATTGGGAAGGTGTGTTGGCACGGTGTTCAAGGCACTTTAGGATGTTTGGGAGCATCGTTAGACATTCGACGACTCTCCCAAATGACTGGGAGCAGTGCCAGACATTTAGAGACACCCTCAAATGGTGGTGGAGGGTTTCAAACGTTTGAAAAAGATGTAGAAAGCAAGGTGAGATCCTAGATTTGTTTAAGATGTCTAGGACTCTTTCCGGACGTCTGATTTTGGTTAGGATGCATGTTTTGGGTCAGTTCAGGGCCCAAACAGAGTTGGTTTTGTGCAAACAAAGTGTCGTTGGTTTCCATTCAGAATTCTCTACGTGTTAGTGTCACACCTATGCTATTTTGAACTCGTTTGACATGTTGCTCAATGATATAGGTCTCCAATCTGTAGTGTACACGGGACTCACAAAGACGTTGAGATCTATCATACGAGCCCCCATTCCACTCGTACATCCTCATAGAGTGGTCTTCTCTACTTCTGTGGTTTGAATTAGTAAAGTGCATATTAAACTAGAAATTTCTATTTGAAACCTAGGTTAGGAGATGAACCCTAGGAGCAAGAATGTGAATGATTTATTTTTCAGTGCATGAAATCTCAGAATTCATGTTGTTAAACTTTATACTGTGATAACTAGAATATTAAATGTTGAGGTGATCACCTATTCTATAGATGATAATTGCTTATCCCGTAAATTCACGAGCTACCTGTTATATGAATAAGAAACCAGACTACGAGACAAATACCTGCCAAGTACTATTCATGAACCCTATAGGGAACTAGGAAAGGAATCATAGTACAGTAATATGGATATTTGATGTATGATGGGACTCGTTCTCTATGGGCATGTTGGTTGGTTGTTCGAACTTGGACATAGGAAGTGAGCTGGCCCTCGTGTACGTGGTACTGAGGAGAGCAATTGTCCCTTTACTATGGGAAGTAAGCTGGCCCTTGAGTACGTGGTACCGAGGAGAGCAACTATCCCTTTAGCGTAGGGGGAGTTAGTTGCCCCTTGGGTTGGGACCCAAGGGCTAGGATTGGCCACCCTACACTAACTCTTGTTAGGCCCACTAGGCAAACCAGAATAGTCGGGCGAGGGTACGCAGACTGTTGAGGGGTGAGGCCCCTGTTTTATTTTATGCTGTACGTTTAGGCATACCAGCTAGTGGAAAGGACTGACCGCGTACTAGTACAGAGTAGCTACCCGTATGTTTATCGTGCGTGTTGTAGTCACTACTACATCACGACCGTGACCCCGGGGTGGTAGACCGAGTGTAGGACTACCATGGGGTACTCCCTCAACTAGGAGAGTGCCACATGTACATCCTGCATTGTGGGAAAATTACAATCAAGATCATTCCCTTAGGGAACAAGTGGATTTTGAAATGTTGTGCACCCATACTAGAAACCAAATTAGAAACACATAGATGATTTAAACAAAAAATAGATAATAATACATAACTGAAAATTGTATGATTAGTTAGCTGCTTGTTCCTTTATGTTTAATTGCATATAAATAACATATACACCACTCTACTCAACGTTAACTAACTACAAATATATGTAACTTGTTCAGGTCTGGGAGTTGAGCAGCCAACACCACCAGCTGCAGAGGGTGCTAGGCCCTGTCGAGCCCAGCAGTAGTTTGTTCTTTCTGTTTTAGGGACTGTAGTTACTCTTCGTGAGTCTTTTTAGTATATGGTGGAACCTGTTGTTGTTTGTGTCCTTTCTACATTGTTGTGATGGCATAGCTAGCAAACTTTATTTTTCGCTTGTAGAGTGTGGTTCTTTTTGAACTATGTTCTACTTTCCGTTGCTACCTTTCTCTTATTTGCTTAGCTACATTGCATGTGTGGTTGTGGAAATGTTTAGCCTTGCATTTGGTTTGTTTCTCGTTGGATGACTTGGTCTTGGGGCTAGTCGAGGCGAGTTGTTGCTAGGTTCTACGAGGGCTGGGTTCAGGTTGTAACAGGTATTATAGTCCACAATCTGTCAATCGATGTCTCAAGGGATGAGATGATTTTGTGTAACTTCCTACGGTATAAGACTGATATAAGCCACCTTCCTGGCCGAGAAGACGGCTTATACCCCTAATGTTACCACTCTTCGTCACCTTGGGGTCATTGCGAAAAGGGGTGGTGGCTATGTCGCATAGCATGAACACATACAACTGCTATGTACGCTTAACCATAGATAGGCAATGGCCCATCCACTGGTCGGGAAAGAGCTAAATGATGTAGACAAAATTATTAAAGATAAAATGCCTATTCATGCATATTCCTAGGCTTAGATTTACATTTCATGTTATAAATATTGCATAGCATGCATCATCCTGCATATGGAGAAATTATGAATATTTTAGGTTAATTACATCCTTTTTATGGCTAGTTTAATTGCGAAAAGGCCACGGATGGACGATCTAACCGTACAGATCTAATCAGGACGACGATCGAAGTCTAACGCCTCCAAAATCGTCTAGATTGGAATCCCGTAGCATTATATGAAGTTCGAGGAAGAACAACAACCAGGGGGCAATGTGACATCCATACGGGCTTCAGATGAAAAATCCAACCATACGGATGGATCTGGAGTGACGATCGCAGTCCGGTAGTGTGGAAATCACCTCGATCCAAGCACTGTGGCACCCCCTGCAACAGACAAAAGATGGACGGCCCAGATGGTGCCATGTGGCATCATATTGGCTGCCCAACATCGGCTAGGAGTGCCCACCCACACCACTCGTCATCCGCGACCTCCATTCCCAGCCATTGGATCTTGATCCAACGGTTGAGAATCCTTCGCATTGCTATCCTCTTCGCGACACAAAGGAGGGCTTAGCACACTAGCTAATCACTCTTCACAGATCAAATGGCTCGGGGTTGAATCCCGTTGAAGCATCCTCACTGCATCAATTGAAATTTGGCTACCAAAACTTCATTGAGTGACCATGAAGCTTCTACGCCATCTTCTCACCTACTTCAGGAAGTAGATCCTTGCCGCGACATCGTCTTGCCCCGCCCTCCATCTTCCGGCTCCATCCTCATTCGTTCCACTCCTCACCACCTTCCTCCAGGCGATGTGAGAGCGAGTCATCCTCCAAGCGACCATCGAGGGGGATTTCTCTCACCTATCTCTATCTTTATTGCTTTCATAGTATAGTTTTCTTGCTTAGTTGTAATAAACATTTGATTATAAAAATACATGATTGTTTCTCTCTCTGTCTCTGTCTCTCCCTTTTTATTTTGCAAGTAGATTAGCTAGAATTCATCAGCCTGATCTCTCGCTTGCTAAAAATACCAAAAAAATTAGAAAAGATAAAAATGATAGAAACAAATAAAAAGTGAAACGTGCATTTTTCAAACCAAACGTTCGCCTCCTCGTGTTTGACCTGGGACTCACTTTTCGAGTTTCGATTATAAATTTTATCTGATCGACGGATTTTCTTGTGAATCGAACTATGACAACGGGTTTTCAAAACTCCAATCCTTTCCGTGTACAAATCCTGCAAAATAATTTTGGTGCCATTGTCGGGGAGGCAATGCCCTTTGGTTTTTTTCTTGCATTTTCCCTCATTGCTTACATATTTTTCTAACTTATCTTTCTTCCTCAATTTATTTTCTTGTAGGAACCCGATCGAGGAGTCGAAGGCGATAGATTAGAGTAAAGTGCGGCTAGAGACATTTACAGGTTATCCCCCCCACCTACCCACTAGATTTCCATTCCATAACCTAATAACTCAAACTCAAATCAACTTAGGTGCTTGCATAAACCCTAGGATAGATTTAATTGTTTGATTGTCACTTCACCTCATCTCACCCACCTGCATATATTAAAAAATAAAAAAATACTCTTCTCTTGTGGGATTTAACTAAAAGCTAGACACTAAACACCTGCAACTTTTCATCCTAAGGTGCACAATCACATCGATTCTACCACTTAACCAGAATCTGACCTATGGATCTAGTACACCTTAACTCAACACACAGATAAGTGAGTAGACAATTTAAATAGGTTAATCATCTTGTGTGCCTTAATCAAGTGGTGTGGTTGGGGGGGTACACTAGGAATCAGAGGCACTAGCCCAAGGAAGAACCTTCTCCCCAGCCCCTCTCTAACTGGTCGGATTGACTGGATAAAAGTAGAACAAATCATTTATAATCTCAAGATGGGTCTTGGGAGTCTATAGGTCTTTAGGCTATGATAGCGAATTACGCGTGATTTGTAAAAGCGGTTTTTAACATCGTTGTAACACGCGAATCCGCTTTCGCTTTTAAATTTATATCCTAGATAGGGGAGTATCTAGGGTCATCCAAGGAGGCAAAAATTGCAAAACTAATCCTCTTGCTTATAGATAGATCTCAACTTTCTTTTTGATATTTTTCAATATGTAATTTTTTTTTATTTATTTTGAAAAGACGAGGGCAAACTGCAGATTGTAACGAAAGAACTAACACCTACAAATGATTAACTAAAATTTAAAATATAGAAATATCTTCTTCCTAAGCTCACTCTAGGCAAGTGGAGGCCTAGGGTAATTAGGAAGAAGAGGTGAAACAAGTGCTAGAACCAAAAGCAACTGCAATAAAATGCTAAAAGAAGGCAATTTGATTGAGTAGAATGAGTGTTCTTTTCAAGGACAAGTAGAGGAATGCTTCTACTAGAATTAAACAATCTAAAAGCAAGAAAAGAAACACAAATCCTCTTGCAAAAATGGTGAAGAAGGGTGCCTTCTTGCTCGAAGCCTAGCTGCTCCTCGACTTGAAAAGAGGGCCTCCTTCTTCTCCTTCCTTGAGAGCTCCTCCAAGGTGGAAGCTGCCACCTTTAATGCTCTCTCCAAGGGGTGGGCGTGCACCACCCTCAAAAACTACTCCAAGGTGGCGTGACCACCTTCAAGATCTCCTCCAAGATCTTCCTTGCCTGGCTTCTCCTTTGGCTGGTGTGACCCAAGAGAGAGGGGAAGAGGGGAAGGCACCAAGGGGATAGAATATCCCCTTAATCTTCTTCTTCTTCTTCTCTCTTGGACGTGGGCTTCTTGGTGGAATATGAGAGTGAAATTGCTAGCCAAGGATGACTTGAATGGTGGTGGGTGATCGTGTCGATCTTTCGCTTTTAAGTCGTTTGTAGTTTAATGTGGTGGAAAAATCGACTAATCAATTTTTAATAAGAAATAACCACTCGCAGAGGAGCGGGTCGTTTCCACAGGGAGGCAATAACGTATTAAAATTCGTGCCACTTAAAAATGTTTGTTCGGAGTCAATTTGGACAAGAACCAAGCCAAGATTGCCTTTAGATTAAGGTTTAAGCAAGAAATAATGCTGAAATGGCAATTATGATAAACTACAGGATATTTTCCGCAATGCAGACTGAATAGAATATGAATAAAATCTGGCAATGGCAGAAAATGTAAATTTTAATCAATGCTTTACTGTAGCAAAACAGGGGAATTCTTCCCCGTTGTCTTGCGCGACGAGGAGCCGATGGCTGGGCGCGGGAAGCTCGGCGGAGGTCCCTTGGATCAAGGGCTTCGAATCGGTGGTGACGGCGAGTCGCGCGGCGGCCGGAGGTGGCCGGACGAGCTCCGGCGGAGGTGCTGCAGGCGGTTGTGCGTGGGCGCGTGGAAGGTCTGCGGAAGGCGCTGGCGCGCGGAGGCGTGGCTGCGGTGGTCTGCAGGCGGGCGCTGGCGGTTCTGCAGGTGGTTGTGTGTGGGCGCACGGAAGGTCTGCAGAGGGCCCTGGCGCGCGGTGGTCTGCAGGTGGGCGTCTGCAGGCGGGCGCTGGCGTGTGCGGTGGAAGCTGCAGAGGGGGCGCTTGCGCGGTGGAAGCTGCAGGCGGGGCGCTTGCGCGGTGGAAGCTGCAGGCGGCTGTTGGAGGATGCTGCAGGCTGGTCTGCAGGCGTTGGAGGAGAGCGCGGGCTGATCTGCAGGCGTGCGCAGGTCAGCAGCCAGTGAGCGGTGGAGGGCGCAGAGGTCGGTTGCTGGCGGTTCTGCAGACACAGTGGTGAACGGCGTGGACTGCAGGCGGTTGTGCGTGTTTGAGCTGAAGGTTGACGGACGTGGGTGCGCTGAAGGTTCTGCAGGTGCGGGAAGGGGTTTGCAGGCGACTTCAGGCATGTGCGGTGAAGTGAGCGGGTAACTTCAGACGTCTGGGAAATTTCCCAGACGTCTTAAGTTACTGAGAGGGTGGCTGATCAGTAGGTTGGTGACGGTGGTCGGTGACGACGGCGAGGGAGTTGCACGCTAAGGTGCTCACGGTAATGCGGGCGAGCTCCGGATGGCGGTGTGGCCTGTCACACCACACGCCCACGGTGGTGGAGACTCGCCGCCACGGTAGAGGCCGGCAGTGTGGAGTGGAAGAGAGAGGATCTCTCTGCACAGTGGTGAGTCGGTGGCGGAGGCCTGCTGCAGCCGGCAGCTTCCGTGCTCCTTTTATAGTGTCTTGAACAATTTTGAAATCAGCCGCCGACCAGATCCACCACATCCGCTCCCCCTTGAATGGCTTCATCACTGCAGCAGCCGGGCGTTGGAGCGGCAGCCAGCCGTTTTGAAAGAAGACGAATAAAGCAAATATTATTAAAATATTAGGGTTATTTATGTATAGACCCTCAACTTCTATGTTAATAAAAACAATATACCTAATTGGTTATCTAATTAGATGAATGCTATTCTAAGCTAATTCTAAATGCACTTAAGATATGAATGCAATGTATGGATTATGTAATTAGATTAAAACTATGAATTAATCTATTTACATCCTAATTTATACTAAATAAATGTTAGAATTAACCTAATGTGTAGGCACTTAAGTACTTAAATAACCCACAACTATGGGCTAATCAAATACCCCCATGCCTAGTTTTTGCTAGTCCCTGGCAAAATTAAGCGAAACCTAGCACTCTAAGTAGACTAGTCAACTCACTTAGTCTTCCTTCAGAAGCATATTAAGTTTAGGTTCTAAACCCAAGGTTCCTAAGTAGTTGCTAAGTTACAGACTAGGTCGGCTAAAGACGAGTTGCCAGCACAAGTTTCCCTGATTTCTGACTCTACCCTAAAGTTTATTGATCCCTGAGATTAAAGCATCCGTGCTTGTGCATTGGTCCGAGTTATTTGAGTTAAAGGATTTTTTTTTTTTTTTTTTTTTTTTTTTTTTTGATTCTTCTAAGTCTAACCTCAGATCAGCTATCAACACAGCCTGTGTCGGATTCATTGTCCCCATTACCATACCTCGAAGGGTGCCTGGCTTTCGATGCTTCGAGATAGCACCGCCCATAACGACCCCAAGAACTCCTGGCAATCGACACTTCGAGATAGTATCGCCCATGGATTTCTTAAGCGAATTCAGGCCTATGGCAATTGGCACTTCGAGATAGGGCCGCCCATGGTACCTGAACCGCGCAATGCGCTTACATGCCCCCAGTAGGATGGATATCCTAAGAGACAAGCGCCGAGGAGGTAATATGTTACCATCGCATCCTCAAGGTGAGTATATACTCGACCTCTCCTGCGGCGGGAACTCTTCCAATCAAAATATGTTTTCAAGCCTTTCTTAAGTCAAAACTAAGAGAACCAAATCTCTTTTCAGAAATTAAGTTAATTACCAGACCAAGTGTGAACAATTTGGATGCTTGGGTTACAAGGACCTGTAAACCAAAAGGTAGAATAAGACTCCAGGTACTACCCCACCTTTTAACTCAAACCCTAGCTTCCCTTCCTCAACCTCTTGAAGAATGGTCCGCAACTTAACTCCTACTTAAGTTTTTAAGTCCACAAAGGACCCTAAAGGTCTAAAGCTAGTAGCTTATTTAGCTTCTAAAGTTTGACCCTAGAATTAACTTAGTCTACCCTAGAGTTCTGATTTGCTTAAGACGGCAAGATCTAGCCAGTTAAGCTCAAAACCTCTTTTTTTTTTTTTTTTTTTTTTTTTTTTTTTTTTTTTTTTATAAATGCATGCTATAAACAAAATGCCTCAGGTCCTCTCCCCATGCCTGGTTCAAACAATGTCCTCATTGAAAATCAAAAATAGCTAAAGGAAGATATTACCTGAGGCGGAGAATGGTAGGAGCTAAGTCAACAAGATGGCCATCTAAAGTTATGTACGATTTTAACCGTTGACCGTTGACGATAAAGGGAGTTGCTGAAGAGGAAGGATTTTTGATCTCCACAGCTCCATGGGGGAATACTTTGGTGATTATGTAAGGCCCATCCCAACGAGATTTTAATTTCCCAGGAAAAAGCTTAAGTCTGGAATTGAAAAGCCAGACTTGTTGGTTGGGTTCAAAGGTCTTTCGAAGAATAAACTTGTCATGCAAGACCTTAGTTCTTTCTTTATAAGCTTGAGAGGTGTCATAAGCATCATTCCTCAGCTCCTCAAGCTCACTTAATTCTAGAAATCGTGCCTTACCTGCCTTCTCTAAATCCATGTTAACACTTCGAATAGCCCAAAGTGCTTTATGTTCCAACTCAACAGGTAAATGACACGCTTTTCCATACACAATCCGAAAGGGAGAAGTACCCAAAGGGGTCTTATAGGCCGTTCGATAAGCCCACAAAGCATCATCGAGCTTTTGGGACCAATCTTTCCTATCAGGTCTAACGGTCTTTTCCAAAATATTTTTTATCTCCCTATTTGATACTTCAACCTGACCACTTGTCTGAGGGTGGTAAGGGGTAGCAACCTTGTGAGTCACTCCCAAACTCTTAATTAACCGATTGAAGTGGTGGTTTCGGAAATGAGGTCCCCCATCACTTATAATAGTCTTGGGGCAGCCGAAACGGGATATGATATTGGCCTTCACAAATTTCAAAACCACAGAGTGGTCATTTGTGCGCGTCGGAATGGCCTCTATCCATTTAGAGACATAATCAACTGCCACCAAGATATATTCAAAACCATGGGACGACGGGAAGGGGCCCATAAAGTCAATTCCCCACACATCAAAAATTTCAACAGATTGAATATGATGTTGAGGCATTTCATTCTTCTTCCCAATCGTTCTAGTCCGTTGACATCTAATACAGGCCTTAACAAAATTATGAGAATCCTTAAATAAGGAAGGCCACCAAAAACCAGACTGGAGAACCTTAAAAGCAGTTTTCTTAGCACCAAAGTGTCCTCCACAATGAAGTGCATGGCAAAATGTCAGCACACTTTGTTGTTCCTCTTCAGGCACACAACGTCTCAAAACTTGGTCTTGTCCAATTCTAAATAATTCTGGCTCTTCCCAATGAAAATATCTTGCTTGAGAAATGAATCTCTTTCTTTTCTGCTTATCCCAAGAGCCAGGAGTTTGTCCAGTGACCAAGTAATTTACAATGTCTGCATACCAAGGTAAAGTTGGTGTTACCGCCATCAGAGTTTCATCGGGGAATGTCTCACGAATGTCTTCAGAAATAGAGTCGTTAAGAGGAAGACGAGACAGGTGGTCAGCCACAACATTTTCTACTCCTTTCTTTTCACGTATTTCCAAGTCAAATTCTTGAAGGAGTAAGATCCACCTAATTAGACGTGGCTTAGAATCTTTCTTAGCAATGAGATGTTTCACTGCTGCATGATCAGTAAAAATAACCACCTTAGACCCAAGTAAATAAGACCTAAACTTCTCTAGAGCAAAAACTACAGCAAGTAATTCTTTTTCAGTGACGGTGTAGTTTTGCTGAGGTTCAGTTAAAGTCTTGCTTGCATAATGCAGCACATGAGGTCTTCCCTCAACCCTTTGTCCAAGGACTGCTCCCACTGCATAATCCGAAGCATCACACATAAGCTCAAAGGGGAGTGCCCAATCAGGAGCTTGGAGAACAGGCGCAGAGATCAAGGCCTCCTTTAGAGTTTGAAAAGCCTCGGCACACTTTGAATCAAAACTGAAGGAAGATTCCTTCGCCAATAAGTCACAAAGTGGCCTAGAAATCTTACTAAAATTTTTAATAAAGCGCCTGTAAAAGCCAGCATGGCCCAGAAAGGATCTAATCTGTTTGACATTCGTAGGCAATGGAAGTTTGGAAATAGAATCAATCTTGGCTTTATCTACTTCCAAACCTTGCTCAGATACAACATGCCCAAGTACAATTCCTTTCTGTACCATGAAGTGACTTTTCTCCCAGCTGAGGACTAAACCAGTCTCCCTACATCGTTTCAACACATTCTCCAGGTGCATGAGACACTGGTCGAAAGACGAGCCATAAATAGAGAAGTCATCCATAAATACTTCGACACACTCGTCAATCATGTCCGAAAAGATAGACATCATACACCGCTGGAAAGTTGCAGGGGCATTACATAATCCAAACGGCATACGCTTGAATGCAAAAGTACCGTAAGGACTCGTGAATGTCGTCTTTTCCTGGTCATCAGGAAAGACTGCCACCTGATTGTACCCAGAATATCCATCGAGAAAGCAATAATACTTATTCCCTGCCAATTTTTCGAGAATTTGATCAATAAAAGGCAAAGGAAAGTGATCCTTCTGGGTAGCGGTGTTCAGCTTGCGGTAATCAATACAGACCCTCCATCCAGTTGAGGGTCTAGTGACAACTTGTTCACCTTGGTCGTTGAGTTCCACAGTAAAGCCTGCCTTCTTTGGCACCACATGAATGGGACTGACCCATTTACTATCAGCAATGGGATATATGATCCCAGCGTCCAACCACTTCAGGATTTCCTTTTTTACAACCTCCCTCATATTAGGGTTCAGACGTCTCTGCATGTCCCTAAAAGGCTTGATGGAATCATCAGTATAAATGTGGTGCATGCAGAGTGTAGAGTCTATACCCTTAATGTCAGCAATGCTCCAAGCAATAGCTTCCTTATGCCTAGACAGGCATTCAATCAAGGCTCCCTCCTGTGCCTCAGACAGCACAGCCGAAATGATAACTGGGAGCGTATCATTGGCACCTAGGAAAACATACTTGAGAGTGTCAGGGAGGGGTTTCAACTCAAGGTTGGGGGCTTGTATGGTTGAGGGTTTCATAATAGATGTCCCCATCTCAGGTAGCAAATCTGCCTTCGGCGGAAATGATGGGGGAAGAGACTCAGCAGAAACTCCTAGCAATTCCTCTAGTTCTAGTATATCCCCTTCACATTCCTCCAAGAGATGGGAATGCTCATTTAGCATGACATGCTGAAGGGGGTCATCACATAACATTGCAGGAGTTGCCTCTTCAATCAGGTCATCTATCACCTCAACTTGAGAACAATCCTCAAGTCCAGCTTGTTTGTAAGCATCAAACACATTAAGCCAGATTTTCCTATTCCCAAAGCCCATTTTCAATGCCCCAGTATTGCAATTAATTGAAGCATGGGAAGTTGCAAGGAAGGGGCGGCCCAAAATGATGGAGGGTTTGGTTGGCTTGTTGGTAGGGTCAGTGTCCAAAACTAAGAAGTCAACGGGAAAAAAGAAATCCTCCACTCTTACGAGGACATCTTCCAAAATTCCCCGTGGTGTCTTAAGTGATCGATCAGCAACTTGAAGGACTACAGGGCTAGGCTTCAGATTGCCTCCCCCAAGTTGTTCATATACATAGCTCGGAAGGATGTTCACCCCCGCACCCAGATCAAGCAGAGCCTCATCAATTTGTAAGTCACCAATAACTACAGAGATATATGGGGCCCCTGGGTCCTTAAGTTTCGGAGGTGTGCCGTGTTGAACAATTGAGCTAACAGAATCAGGCAGGACAACTTTAGACTGGACCTGTTTTCTAGATTGCCGCTTTTTCGTGCACAAGTCCTTTAAGAAGCGGGCATAAGACGGAATCTGCCTGATAGCTTCAAGCAAAGGCAGGTTAATCTGCACTTGCTTGAAAGTTTCCATAATCTCATCCGTCTTATCTTTGGCTCCAGATGAGCCAGCAGAAGTCTGCCCAGAGGTGGATAAGCGCTCTGGAAATGGCACTCTCGATCTCTGGGTGGAAGGGTTGTCATGTCGAGTAAGGGGTGGAACGGGGGCAACTTCTTCCGGTGAGGTGATTTCAAGCGGAGGAGATTTGGGCAAATCTTCTTCGGTGGGGGTGAAAGTCGGGGTGGATGTTTTTTTAGGGGGTGAGACTATAGGAGCATCGGGTTTGGAAATTTCTTTCCCACTCCTCAGAATAGTCACCGCCTGAGCATGCTCTCTAAAGACAATCCCTTTTCCTTTAGGATTTTCCTCAGCAGCACTTGGAAACTTCCCAGTCTCCCTCTGTCTAACGGCCTCAACAAGGTGTCCAATTTGTGATTTCATCTCATGTATAGCCTTGTCATGAGATTGGATGATGGCACTTTGACTTTCTTGCATAGTTTTCAATATCGCCTTCAATTCATCCATCTCAGAGGTTTTAGGTTGGGCAAAGGTCTGAGGTTGGTTCATTTGATGGTTTTGAAAGGATTGCGGTTTGTAATTCCCTGAATTTGAGACATTTCCTTGTCTCCATGAAAAGTTTGGGTGGTTCCTCCATCCCTCATTATAAGTGTTGGAGAAAGGATCATTACGAGGTCTTGGACGGAACCCTTGAGCGGCATTCAAATCTGCTTGTACAAGCTCAGGGAATTGGGAGGCTAAGTGGCAATCCACAGTGGCGTGTGTATTGCCTTGACAAATTACACATTCGGAAGCTTGGGATGTGGAGGTGTTAGGTGTGAATGAACTCGGGTTCGACATAAGCCTTTCCATGTTTTGATTCAGTAATTGAATTTGATAAGCTAAATTCTGGGTGTCCCTTGCTTCATTCGCCTCCAACTTTCTTTGCATGAGAGTGGGCTTTCTATCCATGTAGGCAGAATTCAAGTGAATAGAATTCTCACTCAAAGTATCAAATAAGTTCCAAGCTTCATCCTCAGTCTTAGATAGAAAGGTTCCTGCACAGGCACCATCCACAGTTTGCCTATGCGAATCATTAAGTCCGGTGTAGAACCTTTCAACCAGTTGCCATTTAGGCACCTGGTGATGTGGGCAAAGTCTCAGCAAATCGTTAAAGCGCTCCCACGCATCATGGAAAGCTTCCCCATCCTTTTGAGCAAAACTCATGATTTCCCTCCTAAAGTGATTTGTTTTGCTCATGGGGAAGTACTTCTTCAAAAACTCCTTTTTAAGGGCATCCCAAGTATTTAAATTATCAAGGGTGTGATACCAATACTTGGCTTTGTCCTTTAGGGAGAAGGGAAAAAGGGTCCGCATTTGAGCGTCATCAGTAACGCCCTGCAGCTTCACCGTGGAACAGACCTCGGTGAATTCCTCAATATGCCTGTAAGGATCTTCCCTAGTAGTACCATAAAAGGAGGGTAGCAAGGATATGGTACTACTTTTGATCTCATATGGATTATCCCCTCCAGGTCTACGTAGTGCTGGGCCAGCTTGGTTGGTTGGGATGAAATATTCCTTAAGGCTCCTTTGACCGGCCATTTCTACCCTTGGGAGGTCTTTTCTTAGGATTCTTTCTGGTTCAGGATCAAATACAAGTTGTCTCCTAAGAGAACGCCTACCAAGCATGCACTACAAACACAATTCAAACGGACTTGTTTGGTCTTTACAGATTTAGGCTTTTGAATTTAATTCAAATTGTAGGTGACAAAACAAGTTACCCAATCAATTACGCGCCTATTGTCAACCTACGGCTCGCCTAAAAAGACCTAGTTGGAACTTAGGTAATCTTCCCTAAATCTCAAATGGTCAAGTAAATCCAAAGATGGAAGATCGAGGGATGCAAGTAGGCCTAAGCCTTCCTTTGAAGCTGTGCTTTCGCGGTGCTCCTCAACTACCCCCAAAAATCCGCGACAGGGTATCCCTCTCTTTGGATTTACAAAACCTTTGATCTCAAGTTCCGAACACTTCAGAATCCAACGAAAGGAGGGCTCTTGTCCTAGTATTTCCAAACCTAAGGAGTGTCAAGAAGCGTGTCGTGGTGCAAGTGAAATAAGTGTGCATACACCGTAAAAGATTTTAAACTTTGAATCGCACGCCAAGTTTGAAAATGAAATCCTTGGTTTTTAAAATGTCCTTCCTTTAATTAGTCCTTTTTCTAAAAAAATGTGACCACTTGTTAGATTTATTCAGTACAGATTATGTGGTCTTTGCATTAAATCCCAAATGCAATGCGTGATCAAAAATAGGATGCAAAGTAAGAGAATGCGTACCTTGCCTCCAGCGATCTTCGATGCAAAAATGCACGCAATGCAGAAAAGCAAATCTAGAGGCTGCTCATACAGACCTAAATGGTTCGTCCTAGGGCGTGCAGCTTCTAGCAGGCAGCTCATTTTTTTTTTTCTTTTTCTATTTTTTTTAGAACTACTTATGCACAAGCAAATAAAAGAAATAATAAAAAAAATAAACTTAAATCTAAAGAAAAGGGAACAGGCTCCCAAAAATTACCCAACACGGGTCCAAAATAAAATCAGGGAACAAACCCTCAAAATATGCCCCAGAACAAGGGTTTCAAACTAACTGTAATGAAAAAAAATTAAGTCTTCAGCCTTAATTCTATTCTAATTAAATTAGCGATTAAATACAGTGGTGTCCGTCGCGTCCTCGTCCTTCTCCTCCTTTCAAAATTGCTTGTCCACTTCTCGTCTGGCAACGTCAAGGGTCGCCTCTCACAGTGGCTGATTCTTGCACAAAATTTCTCGCACAGAAAAGAAAATAATGAATGGTCAAATCTCTGTGCAATTGACAAATAATCAAAATAAAATTAGGCGAAATTATTGTGTCTGTTGCCTCCCCGGCAACGGCGCCATTTGATCGTGTCGATCTTTCGCTTTTAAGTCGTTTGTAGTTTAATGTGGTGGAAAAATCGACTAATCAATTTTTAATAAGAAATAACCACTCGCAGAGGAGCGGGTCGTTTCCACAGGGAGGCAATAACGTATTAAAATTCGCGCCACTTAAAAATGTTTGTTCGGAGTCAATTTGGACAAGAACCAAGCCAAGATTGCCTTTAGATTAAGGTTTAAGCAAGAAATAATGCTGAAATGGCAATTATGATAAACTACAGGATATTTTCCGCAATGCAGACTGAATAGAATATGAATAAAATCTGGCAATGGCAGAAAATGTAAATTTTAATCAATGCTTTACTGTAGCAAAACAGGGGAATTCTTCCCCGTTGTCTTGCGCGACGAGGAGCCGATGGCTGGGCGCGGGAAGCTCGGCGGAGGTCCCTTGGATCAAGGGCTTCGAATCGGTGGTGACGGCGAGTCGCGCGGCGGCCGGAGGTGGCCGGACGAGCTCCGGCGGAGGTGCTGCAGGCGGTTGTGCGTGGGCGCGTGGAAGGTCTGCGGAAGGCGCTGGCGCGCGGAGGCGTGGCTGCGGTGGTCTGCAGGCGGGCGCTGGCGGTTCTGCAGGTGGCTGTGCGTGGGCGCGCGGAAGGTCTGCAGAGGGCGCTGGCGCGCGGTGGTCTGCAGGCGGGCGTCTGCAGGCGGGCGCTGGCGTGTGCGGTGGAAGCTGCAGAGGGGGCGCTTGCGCGGTGGAAGCTGCAGGCGGGGCACTTGCGCGGTGGAAGCTGCAGGCGGCTGTTGGAGGATGCTGCAGGCTGGTCTGCAGGCGTTGGAGGAGAGCGCGGGCTGATCTGCAGGCGTGCGCAGGTCAGCAGCCAGTGAGCGGTGGAGGGTGCAGAGGTCGGTTGCTGGCGGTTCTGCAGACACAGTGGTGAACGGCGTGGACTGCAGGCGGTTGTGCGTGTTTGAGCTGAAGGTTGACGGACGTGGGTGCGCTGAAGGTTCTGCAGGTGCGGGAAGGGGTCTGCAGGCGACTTCAGGCGTGTGCGGTGAAGTGAGCGGGTAACTTCAGACGTCTGGGAAATTTCCCAGACGTCTTAAGTTACTGAGAGGGTGGCTGATCAGTAGGTTGGTGACGGTGGTCGGCGACGACGGCGAGGGAGTTGCACGCTAAGGTGCTCACGGTAATGCGGGCGAGCTCCGGATGGCGGTGTGGCCTGTCACACCACACGCCCACGGTGGTGGAGACTCGCCGCCACGGTAGAGGCCGGCAGTGTGGAGTGGAAGAGAGAGGATCTCTCTGCACAGTGGTGAGTCGGTGGCGGAGGCCTGCTGCAGCCGGCAGCTTCCGTGCTCCTTTTATAGTGTCTTGAACAATTTTGAAATCAGCCGCCGACCAGATCCACCACATCCGCTCCCCCTTGAATGGCTTCATCACTGCAGCAGCCGGGCGTTGGAGCGGCAGCCAGCCGTTCTGAAAGAAGACGAATAAAGCAAATATTATTAAAATATTAGGGTTATTTATGTATAGACCCTCAACTTCTATGTTAATAAAAACAATATACCTAATTGGTTATCTAATTAGATGAATGCTATTCTAAGCTAATTCTAAATGCA
The DNA here is from genome assembly GCA_037157565.1 of Thalassia testudinum. Lineage (NCBI taxonomy): Eukaryota > Viridiplantae > Streptophyta > Magnoliopsida > Alismatales > Hydrocharitaceae > Thalassia > Thalassia testudinum. The sequence continues at coordinate 18,523,310 of JAZHRO010000063.1, forward strand.
CTTAAGATATGAATGCAATGTATGGATTATGTAATTAGATTAAAACTATGAATTAATCTATTTACATCCTAATTTATACTAAATAAATGTTAGAATTAACCTAATGTGTAGGCACTTAAGTACTTAAATAACCCACAACTATGGGCTAATCAGTGGGTAGTGGTCTTTCTATAGGGTAGGATGGGGGGTTAAGGTGCCCCTTGAAATGGAGGGCTAGGATGGAAGAATGAGGGTGGTTGGTGATCCTATGGCTAGGGTGAGTTGGCGCCAACCCAAGGGGTGTTAAAGGGGGTGGTTATGGTGGTGTTGGTGTCTTTTGGTGGTGGAGAGACACCCCCATGTTGGCGCCAACATGGGGTCTTCTAGAAGGGGGGTTAGGTGGATGGTGGAGATGGGTTCAAGGGGGATTGTGTGGTGGAGATGAGGGGAGATTTTGGGGGGAAAAGTGGCGCCATTAAGGGGTGGTTATGGGTAGTTTTTGATGCCACTTTTAGGTGTCTTTTGGAGGTGGTGGGTAGGTTAGGTTCGTGCCAAGTAGGCTAGCTTATGTGGAGCTTAGGTGGAGTTGGTAGGTGGGTTTTTGGGGTGGTACAAGCCAAGGAAGTTGGAGTATAGCAAAGCTAAGCTAAGCTAAGCTAGCTTAGCTAATGGAGGAGTAGAGGAGAAGGTGTTGGAGCTAGGGTTTGGAGGGAAGAGCTGAGGAGGAGAAGTCTGGAGCTGAAATTGGAGCTGGCTACTGCTGAAGAGGCTGGCATGGAGCTACTCTAGCTAGCTTAGCTTGCTAGTTCTTTGCTAGCTACTAAGCCAAGCTAAACTAAGCTAGCTTCTACCAAAATGAGTTGAGGTGAGGTAGGTCTGGTGCTCCCGGGGAGAATCAAGCTGGTTGAGGCAGCTAAGGTAGCTTAGCTCAATTGAGTTGAGCTAAGCTGAGTCCCCAGGAGCTGGACTTGAGCTTCCTGAGCTGGGATGAGTTCTTCTTCAGCTGGCTGGAGCTAAGTGGAGCTGGATGTGGTTGGATCTGAGCTGGGGTGAACTCCTACCAACTTAGCTGAGCTAGCTAGTGCTCCCTGCGGACTAGTGGGAGCTGAGATGAGCTAGACTCAGCTAAGTTGAGCTGGATCTGAGCTGACTTGAGCTAGGGTGAGCTAAGGTGAACTCTCTCGAGCTGCCATCCAGCTGAGATTAGCTGAATGGAGCAGGGATGAGCTAACCCTAGTTCAAGTAAGCTAGGTTCCAGCTGCGGTGAGCTGGATCAAGCTGAGGTGAGCTGGATCAAGCTGAGGTGAGCTGGATCAGGCTGAGTTCCAGCTAGTCTGGGCTTTTCCTTCACCATTTTCCATCTTGAGTGCTAGGGATTTAGGGATCTATATATCTGTACATCCCTAACACTCACAAAAACATATTAAAAAGAAAATAAAAAATGCAATGCATGCCTAACCTATTTTATGCCTAAATGCAGCCCAAAAACCCGTTTGCAGAGTAAAATCCTAAGAGCTAGGTTTGTTTTAATGCATAAGAATGATGATAAATTGGCGTTTATCACACCCACATGCTTATCTTTTGCTAGTCTCTTAGCAAAACTTAAAACATAATTTTTGGGAAATCTAATTTTTTTGACTTTTGAGGAGAAAAAGAGATTAATGGACCTTGGTATATTAAAACACTGGAGGTACGAGATTTGTTAAACATAAACATCGGGATTTGTTTTTGGATTCAACCATTAGATAGAACGGGATCAATATATCCTCTAGAAAATTCTCAAATTAACCCCTTGTTAATTCAGATGACTTGAAATGTTTGTTTTTAGGATTCTTTTTTTTTTTTTGTCTCATGAATCTGATTCTCAACTTGCAAAATCCTTTAAAACCTTGTGTCTGTGATTGTGAAAAGCCAACATTTATAAGGACGTATTATTATTATTATATATATATATATTTTTTTTTTTTTCCCCCATGCTTATTTTTATCTTAGTCTTACAACAGATGTGTCGGGATCATCATTCCCGTTATCATTCCTCGAGGGGGCTCTGGCACCAGTACTTCGGGATAGCACTGTCCATGATACCACCCAGGAGCTCACAACCCCAAAACACGATGCGGTGAAAAGGGGCGCTCCAAGCAAACTCAAGCTCTTGCTCCGACGCTATAGGTAGAGCACCGTCCAAGACACTTGAGCTGCTAAAATGCACTTTAATGCACCATCGAAAGATATGAAATATAGATATAGAGCAACGCCGAGGCGGTAACATGTTGACATCGCGTCCTCAAAGAAGGTATTTTCCTTCTTCTCGGCGGTGGGAACTCAAACCAATGATCTGCTTCAGACGTTTACTAAATCCAAACACGGGAGTTTTTCAAAAAAATTTTAATTATTTTAAAGTATTGACTTGTGTGCGAAAATAGACACAAGAAGTTTCTTAAGATACGCAAGTTTTGAATTAGAAACTAAGTCAAATACTTTCCATATTACAAAATAGGATCAAGTCACCTGAACTATCATGAGTTCTGGTGGAATTTTAGAGAAGGATATTTGATATAATCTAAAATAGACCCTGGAATTCTAATGATCAGATCCATATCCTTATCCCTAATTTGTTAAAGATTAAATCCCATTGTACCAAAATTCAATTTTTCGACCTTAATCCCGATTTCAAAATTTTTCCTCAAAAAGTTTTCAACATTTTTATTTTTTTGGGTATGCAAGTAGGAAATAAAGAAAATTGTATGTTTTTAGGTTTTGAACATCCTAAATCGATCGTAAAAATTTTAAAACACCCCCCTATGCTTAAGAAATGCCATGTCCTCATGCATTAGTAGGGAAAAGGGATCACCTTAGTGAAGAACGGTCGGGTTTAAGATGAACAAAACCTGGAAGAAGAAAACAAGGAAAGCAAGAAAAAAATTGATGGGTTACCTCCCATCAAGTGCTATCTTTTATGTCATTCAGCCGGGTGTGATGTGCACTAGTGATCAAGGGTGGCTGGCTCAGTAAAATTAAAAGATTCAGATGGAATTCTAGGCGTATGGTCAAAATAGGGCTTTAAATGCTGGCCATTGACTTGAAATGTCGAATTAGTTTTTGGATCAAAAAGGTCAACAGCACCGTATGGATATGTTTTATGGACAATAAAGGGGCCGGTCCATTTAGATTATAATTTGCCAGGAAGAAGACGTAATCTCGCATCGAAAAGCCAAACACGTTGATTAACGTCAAAGTGTTTCCCAACAATATATTTATCGTGAAATTTCTTTGCTCGATCATTATAAATCCTCGCATTTTCATAGGAAAAATTACGTAATTCTTCCAATTCAGTTAATTGTAATTTTCTATGGTTACCGACGTCAGATAAATCCATATTGAGTTGTTTTATTACCCAAAAAGCCCTATGTTCTAATTCTACCGGGAGATGGCATGCCTTCCAAAAAATCAGATGGAAGGGAGACATGCCAAGTGGAGTTTTAAAAGCGGTACGGTAGGCCCATAAAGTGTCGTCCAATTTGGTGGACCAATCTTTACGGTCGGGCCTAACCGTCTTTTGTAAAATATTTTTAATTTGGCGTTGGTGTCTTTTGGTGGTGGAGAGACACCCCCATGTTGGTGCCAACATGGGGTCTTCTAGAAGGGGGGTTAGGTGGATGGTGGAGATGGGTTCAAGGGGGATTGTGTGGTGGAGATGAGGGGAGATTTTGGAGGGAAAAGTGGAGCCATTAAGGGGTGGTTATGGGTAGTTTTTGGCGCCACTTTTAGGTGTCTTTTGGAGGTGGTGGATAGGTTAGGTTGGTGCCAAGTAGGTTATCTTATGTGGGGCTTAGGTGGAGCTAGTTGGGTGGAGTTGGTAGGTGGGTTCTTGGGGTGGTACAAGCCAAGGATGTTGGAGCATAGCTAAGCTAAGCTAAGCTAAGCTAGCTTTGCTAATGGAGGAGTAGAGGAGAAGGTGCTGGAGCTAGGGTTTGGAGGGAAGAGCTGAGGAGGAGAAGTCTGGAGCTGAAATTGGAGCTGGCTACTGCTGAAGAGGCTGGCATGGAGCTACTCTAGCTGGCTTAGGTTGCTAGTTCTTTGCTAGCTACTAAGCCAAGCTAAACTAAGCTAGCTTCTACCAAAATGAGCTGAGGTGAGCTAGGTCTGGTACTCCCAGGGAGAATCAAGCTGGTTGAGGCAGCTAAGGTAGCTTAGCTCAACTGAGTTGAGCTAAGCTGAGTCCCAAGGAGCTGGACTTGAGCTTCCTGAGCTGGGATGAGTTCTTCTTCAGCTGCCTGGAGCTGAGTGGAACTGGATGTAGCTGGATCTGAGCTGGGGCGAACTCCTGCCAACTTAGCTAAGCTAGCTAGAGCTCCCTGTGGACTAGTGGGAGCTGAGATGAGCTAGACTCAGCTAGGTTGAGCTAGATCTGAGCTGACTTGAGCTAGGGTGAGCTAAGGTGAACTCTCTGGAGCTGCCAGCCAGTTGAGATTAGCTGAATGGAGCTGGGATGAGCTAATCCTAGTTCAAGTAAGCTAGGTTCCAGCTGCGGTGAGCTGGATCAAGCTGAGGTCAGCTGGATCAAGCTGAGGTGAGCTGGATCAGGCTGAGTTCCAGCTAGTCTGGGCTTTTCCTTCACCATTTGCCTTCTTGAGTGCTAGGGTTTTAGGGATCTATATATCTGTACATCCCTAACACTCACAAAAACATATTAAAAAGATAATAAGAAATGCAATGCATGCTTAACCTATTTTATGCCTAAATGCAGCCCAAAAACCCGTCTGCAGAGTAAAATCCTAAGAGCTAGGTTTGTTTTAATGCATAAGAATGATGATAAATTGGAGTTTATCACACCCCCATGCTTATCTTTTGCTAGTCTCTTAGCAAAACTTAAAATGGAATTTTTGGGAAATCTAATTTTTTTGACTTTTGATGAGAAAAAGAGATTAATGGACCTTGGTAGATTAAAACACTGGTGGTACGAGATTTGTTAAAGATAAACATCGGGATTTATTTTTGGATTCAACCATTAGATAGAACGGGATCAATATATCCTCCAGAAAATTCTCAAATTAACCCCTTGTTAATTCAGATGACTTGAAATGTTTGTTTTTAGGATTTTTTTTTTTTTAAGGCTCATGAATCTGATTCTCAACTTACAAAATCCTTTAAAACCTTGTGTCTGTGATTGTGAAAAGCCAACATTTACAAGGATGTGTTATTATTATTATATATATATATATATTTTTTTCCCCCTATGCTTATTTTTAGCTTATTCTTACAACAGATTTGTTAGGATCATCATTCCCGTTACCATTCCTCGAGGGGGCTCTGGCACCAGTACTTCGGGATAGCACTGTCCATGACACCACCCAGGAGCTCACAACCCCAAAACACGATGCGGTGAAAAGGGGCGCTCCAAGCAAACTCAAGCTCTTGCTCCGACGCCATAGGTAGAGCACCATCCAAGACACTTGAGCTGCTAAAATGCGCTTCAATGCTCCGTCTAAAGATATGAAATATAGAAATAGAGCAGCGCCGAGGCGGTAACATGTTGACATCGCGTCCTCAAAGAAGGTATTTTCCTTCTTCTCGGCGGTGGGAACTCAAACCAATGATCTGCTTCAGATTTTTACTAAATCCAAACACGGGAGTTTTTCAAAAAAAATTTAATTATTTTTAAGTGTTGGCTTGTGTGTGAAAATAGACACAAGAAGTTTCTTAAGATACACAAGTTTTTGAATCAGAAACTAAGTCAAATACTTTCCGTATTACAAAATAGGATCAAGTCACCTGAAGTATCATGAGTTCAGGTGGAATTTTAGAGAAGGATATCTGATATAGTCTAAAATAGATCCTGGAATTCTAATGATCAGATCCATATCCTTATCCCTAGTTTGTTAAAGATTAAATCCCATTGTATCAAAAGTGAATTTTTCGACCTTAGTCCCGATTTCAAAATTTTTCCTCAAAAAGTTTTCAACATTTTTATTTTTTTGGGTATGCAAGCAGGAAATAAAGAAAATTGTATGTTTTTAGGTTTTGAACATCCTAAATCAATCCTAAAAATTTTAAAACACCCCCCCATGCTTAAGAAAAGCCATGTCCTCATGCATTAGGAGGGAAAAGGGATCACCTTAGTGAAGAACGGTCGGGTTTAGGATGAACAAAACCTGGAAGAAGAAAAAAAGGAAAGCAAGAAAAAAATTGATGGGTTACCTCCCATCAAGTGCTATCTTTTACTCCATTCAGCCGGGCGTGATGTGCACTAGTGATCAAGGGTGGCTGGCTCAGTAAAATTAAAAGATTCAGATGGAATTCTAGGTGTATGGTCAAAATAGGGCTTTAAACGCTAGCCATTGACTTGAAATGTCGAATTAGTTTTTGGATCAAAAAGGTCAACAACGTCGTATGGATATGTTTTATGGACAATAAAGGGGCTGGTCCATTTGGATTTTAATCTGCCAGGAAAAATACATAATCTCACATCGAAAGGCCAAACACGTTGATTAACGTCAAAGTGTTTCCGAACAATATATTTATCGTGAAATTTCTTTGTTCGGTCTTTATAAATCCTCACATTTTCATAGGAAAAATTACGTAATTCTTCCAATTCAGTTAATTGTAATTTTCTATGGTTACCGGCGTCAGATAAGTTAATATTGAGTTCTTTTATTGCCCAAAAAGCCCTATGTTCTAATTCTACCGGGAGATGGCATGCCTTCCCAAAAATCAGACGGAAGGGAGACATGCCAAGTGGAGATTTAAAAGCGGTATGGTAGGCCCATAAAGCGTCGTCCAATTTGGTGGACCAATCTTTACAGTCGGGCCTAACTGTCTTTTGTAAAATATTTTTAATTTGGTGTTGGTGTCTTTTGGTGGTGGAGAGACACCCCCATGTTGGCGCCAACATGGGGTCTTCTAGAAGGGGGGTTAGGTGGATGGTGGAGATGGGTTCAAGGGGGATTGTGTGGTGGAGATGAGGGGAGATTTTGGAGGGAAAAGTGTCGCCATTAAGGGGTGGTTATGGGTAGTTTTTGGTGCCACTTTTAGGTGTCTTTTGGAGGTGGTGGGTAGGTTAGGTTGGTGCCAAGTAGGTTAGCTTATGTGGAGCTTAGGTGGAGCTAGTTGTGTGGAGTTGGTAGGTGGGTTTTTGGGGTGGTACAAGCCAAGGAAGTTGGAGCATAGCTAAGCTAAGCTAAGCTAAGCTAGCTTAGCTAATGAAGGAGTAGAGGAGAAGGTGTTAGAGCTAGGGTTTGGAGGGAAGAGCTGAGGAGGAGAAGTCTGGAGCTGAAATTGGAGCTGGCTGCTGCTGAAGAGGCTGGCATGGAGCTACTCTGGCTGGCTTAGCTTGCTAGTTCTTTGCTAGCTACTAAGCCAAGCTAAAGTAAGCTAGCTTCTACCAAAATGAGCTGAGTTGAGCTAGGCCTGGTGCTCCCGGGGAGAATCAAGCTGGTTGAGGCAGCTAAGGTAGCTTAGCTCAACTGAGTTGAGCTAAGCTGAGTCCCCGAGAGCTGGACTTGAGCTTCCTGAGCTGGGATGAGTTCTTCTTCAGCTGGCTGGAGCTGAGTGGAGCTGGATGTAGCTGGATCTGAGCTGGGGTGAACTCCTTCCAACTTAGCTGAGCTAGCTAGAGCTCCCTGTGGACTAGTGGGAGCTGAGATGAGCTAGACTCAGCTAAGTTGAGCTGGATCTGAGCTGACTTGAGCTAGGGTGAGCTAAGGTGAACTCTCTTAAGCTGCCATCCAGCTGAGATTAGCTGAATGGAGCTGGGATGAGCTAACCCTAGTTCAAGTAAGCTAGGTTCCAGCTGCGGTGTGCTGTATCAAGCTGAGGTGAGCTGGATCACGCTGAGGTGAGCTGGATCAGGCTGAGTTCCAGCTAGTCTGGGCTTTTCCTTCACCATTTGCCTTCTTGAGTGCTAGGGTTTTAGGGATCTATATATCTGTACATCCCTAACACTCACAAAAACATATTAAAAAGAAAATAAAAAATGCAATGCATGCCTAACCTATTTTATGCCTAAATGCAACCCAAAAACTCATTTGCGGAGTAAAATCCTAAGAGCTAGGTTTGTTTTAATGCATAAGAGTGATGATAAATTGGCGTTTATCAAGCTAACCAACCTAAGGACAGGTTTGATTACTTCTATTGTAGGGCTCCTTTCTCTCTTCTGATTTCCCTCCTATTCAACCATGTATCCTTCCACATCTTAAACTCATTTCCCATCCTACCCTCCTACCACCACTTATACCCATGATGATTACTATCCTGACTCGACTTGTAATTACCCATCCACTAGCCAGGATAACTTTGATTGGGGATACGATACTGGACCTCAGTATCTAGGGCCTAACCCTAGACAACGTGACTATGATTACTTTCCTTCCCAGAGCTACAATGATTATATATCTCCACCCTTTAATGACCAAACAAACCTGATCTACAATCAGGAAGGATATGATGATTATAACACCTACCCTCCCTAGTATTTCACTAAATATAGGTCACCACCATTCTCTGAGCAACCCGAAATGACTTACTATCAGGGAGGGACTCGAGAACCTTAATATCTTGACTCCACTAGAATGAACCCAAACCCACCCAACCTTGAACCGAACCATTTGGTTTAGGTGAACCAGGTCTAAGACAGGGTGTTGGCTAACTTGAGGAACACCATCCAATCTTTAGAAGCTCCGCCAATACCAGGCACTGAAGCATTGGAGCCTATGATAAAAATGATTGATGAGCTGAATAGCTCTTTATTGGATTTGCTCCAACATGTTAAGGATAGGGGCCTGAGTGAGTTTCTACTTGGGAAATTGTCGGGGTTGAGGATGAAATTTGTGGTTGCCCTAGTCCAATCTTGGGATGATTCTCAAGATGAACCCCCCTCAAGAGAGCCAATGTCTGAACTTGCTCAGGCGCATGTCGGGAGGGATACATGTTCTTAGACCAGGGATGACCAGGTTGGGCTAGAGCAACCCATTGAAGATGACCAGGAGGGAAGGAGATTTATTTTAGGGCCTTGGATGGATGATCAGACTATACAGACCTGATCAGAACAACGATTGGAGTCTAACACCTTCGAAATCATCAAGATCGGAATCCCGTAGCATCATATGAAGTCCGAGGAAGATCATTGGCTAGGGGACAATGCGACATCCATACGGGCTTCAGATGAAAAATTCGTTCGTACAGATGGATCCGAAGCAATGATCGTAGTCCAACAACGTGGAAATCACCTCGATCAAAGCACCATGGCACCATCTGCATTAGACAAAAGATGGGTGGCCTAGATGGCACCATGTGATGCCATCTCGGTTGCCCAACATCGGCCAGTAGTGCTTGCCCACACCACTCTTCATCCGCGACCTCCATTCCCAGCCGTTGGATCTTGATCTAACGACTAAGAAGCCTTCGCACCACACTCCTCTTCACAACACAAAGGAAGGCTTAGCGCATTGGCTAAGCACTCTCCGCAGATCAAATGGTGTGGGGTCTAATTCCGTTGAAGCGTCCTCACCGCATCAATTGAAATTCAGCCACCGGATCTTCATTGAGCGACCACGAAGCTTCCATGCAACGCAATCTCGTGGGATAGATTCGCGCACACCTCTATGATGCTGATCCAGCAGTGTGTGCACCTCTCTTCAATGCCAGCGGTATGCACCTTCAAAGGGAGCGATCAACGGATGCACCTGAGGCTTCAAATCTTGATCAAACAGCAGGGAGGCACTCTAACAAATGCCAGTGGAGATAGAGCACGAGCGCCAGTAGGGTTTAGCGACATTTGGGGCATTGGTTGGCGTGGTTCTTCAGTGATGAATTTGATGCCACTATAGTCCTTGGATGGATTTTCTCCTCTTCCCTTCACTATAAAAGGAACCCTACACCTCCCCTTCCTCTTCATCTCTTCCTTTCTTCCTCTCACCACCTCCAAGGTTCTAGAGAGAGCTTGTCGCGAGCTCAGGATGCTCCTCTAGAGTAGAATCAAATATTTTTCCCTCCCCTCATCGTCATTTGTGGAGCATCCTGTGACCATCTTTTTACCAACTTCAGGAAATAGATCCTCACCACGATTCCATCCTGCCCCACCCTCCATCTTCCAGCTCCATTCTTAATTAATCCAACCTCTGTAGTAGCCCCTACAATAGAAAGAAGATGGACGGCCCAAATCACACCACATGGTGCAACCCAAGCTGCCCCTATGCATGCACAGCAGCCTGGGGTGATCCATTTGACACACAGGCCTGAGGAATCTGATGAACTATTTCACAGCCCAATAATATAGGAATTTGATTCGGTTGGGGTTAGCTTGGAGGATCTGAATTCTGATGATTCAATTAGTGACCCCATTCGTCATCCGCACCTCGAAGAGCTAACTTTTGAAATCATTATGCCTAATTAAATCCTGATTCAGCAACAATTGTTGGACTTAGGTAGTTTAGATGGGGTGTACAATGATCTGGAGGTCCCAGAAAACTTGATCTTGGAGGATAGGAAGTTGGAAATAAAAATCTGGGAAGCTACTTCTGAGGGAACTACGATTTTGGATCTAAGGGTTCTTGCTGACCTGAAACCACCTACTTTTTACCAAGACCCTTACGATGCATTTGATGTGCGACCCAAGCTTGGAATAACTGATTATTTTTTTGAGATGAACATTATGTGGACATTTGAACCTAGTGAACCAAATCTACCTTTTGTCTGACACTTTATTCTTGGGTTGCAACAACCAAATCGCAGATCGGGCCTCAAAAGCACAATAATCTTCGATTCTGGGTGATTTTCATCCAGAACATGAGAACTCTCAACCTTGGGGCATGGATCTGCACCACAACTTGGTCCACATCTGTGGACATCTTCTATTGGTGGGTTTGAGGAATAATCTTTTGATTTTGATTCTGACCCGCACTTGTGAATTCTCCATTTCTTCCTTGTATGTATTTTATGCCTAGCTAAAGGCATTAAACTTAGCACGTGTGTATACTCTCTTCTTTCTATGGAGCTAACCAGATTTTCGTGAAATTCGGGTGATATTCTACTTACTCCGCCCTTTTCATGTCTTTATTTTTACAATGAGGGCAATGCATTATTTAGGCATGGGGGATGGATAATTAATTCCTGAAATCATTTTGTTAACTTCATAAAATTTCTTTTAGTTTCTTAAAAAAAAAATGAAAATTCATAAAGAAAAAGAAAAGAAATTAGGAGAAGAGAACTTAGGCATTTGTAAGTTCTTAACTTTAGGAAACGATATGATAGGACCTGAACACTTAGACTCTTCAAGTCTTTAGGCTTAATTAGCTCGGGGGTGTCCACTCGAATGTGGACTTAGTCTCGAGTCCTTGCCAAATAATTTTAGTTTAATTTGGTGAATAAATTAGGATGATAAGTACACGACTTATCAACCCACCCTCTGATTTGAGGGAAATTTAAGTCTAAGCATCTACACACTATTTGCACTAACTCACTTTTTGAAGGTTTTTACAGAAATTCGGTAGCTAATGAATAGTCTAGGGTGGTATGGATGACAAGTTGTCAGTCATAACAGCTCATTGGTCAGTTGTCTAGAGCCCAGCCACATGGCCGTTCTCTTCATACTACTTTAGGTAAATCTTAAATCAAGGAAGCCACCTACTTAGGAAAAAGAAAAAAAAAGTACTTAATGGGAACACCATCATGAGCCATAACTAGCTTAATTTGATCAGATTAAGTTAGTAAATGGTCCTATATAACCGCCAGAGAACTCTAATTCATTGCATAATCATTCTGAGAGAAAGATAAGAAACTAGGGTTAAAACAATAATTTTACCAACATATCATGAATGCAGTACAACCACAGGTTTTCTCAGGGGTTAATTAAGGGTGAAATGCTCCTAAAAGGCTAACAAGTGGGTTAGAACAGATAGAAAAGGGTTTTCATGTGTTTTGAGAATTAAATAACTTTTGAAACCCTAAAAACAGACTTAATTAAGTGAGGTTCTAGTTAGAATAAAATTCATTTAAATGCTCTAAAATTCATATAAAAATGTTCTCTAGGGTTTTAAACCATCAATTTGACCATCAGAACCCGTCTTGACCAAAAATAGAGTCACAGACAGACATTTGCACTAATAAATGGTAGTTTATCATCATTCTTATGCACTAAAACAAACTTAGCTCTTAGGATTTTACTTTGCAAATGGGCTTTTGGGTTCCATTTAGGCATTAACTAGGTTAGGCATGCATTGCATTTTCTTTTGTTGTTTTAATGTGTTTTTGTGAGTGTTAGGGATGAACAGATATACAGATCCCTAAAACCCTAGCACTCAAGAAGGCAATTGGTGAAGGAGTTCAGACTAGCTGGAACTCAGCTTGATCCAGCTCACCACAGTTGGAACCTAGCTCACTTGAACTAGGGTTAGCTCATCCCAGCTCCATTCAGCTAATCTCAGCTGAATGGCAGCTCAAGAGAGTTCATCTTAGCTTACCCTAGCTCAAGTCAACTCAGATCCAGCTCAACTTAGCTGAGTCTAGCTCATCTCAGCACCCACTAGTCCACAGGGAGCTCTAGCTAGCTCAGCTGAGTTGAGAGGAGTTCAGCCTAGCTCAGATCTAGCTACATTCAGCTCCACTCAACTCCAGCTAGCTGAAGAAGAACTCATCCCATCTCAAGAAGCTTAAGTCCAGCTCTCGAGGACCTAGCTTAGCTCAAGCTAATTGAGCTAGGCTAGCTTAGCTGTCTCAACTAGCTCAATCCTCCCCGGGAGCACCAGACCCAGCTCACCTTAGCTCCATTCAATAGAAGCCAGCTCACTTTAGATTGGCTTAGTAGCTAGCAAAGAACTAGCAAGCTAAGCTCGCTAGAGTAGCCCCATGTTGACCTCTTCAGCAGCTGCCTGCTCCACTTCAGCTCCAGATTCTTCAGAACTAGTTCCTCCCTCCAAACCCTAGCTCCAACACCTCCTCCTCTACTCCTCCATTAGCAAAGCTAGCTTAGATTAGCTTAGCTTAGCTTATCTATGCTCCAACTTCCTTGGCTTGTACCACCCAAAAACCCTACCTAACAACTCCACCTACTAGCTCCACCTAAGCTCCACCTAATTGGAGCCAACCTAGCCTACCCACCACCTCCAAAAGACACCTAAAAGTGGCACGAAAACCACCCTAACAACCCCCTTGTTGGCACCACCTTTCCCTCCAAAAATCCCCTTCATCTCCACCACACATCTCCCCTTAAACCCGTCTCCACCCTCCACATAATCCCACCTTCTAGAAACCTCAAAGCTGGCGCCAACCCATGGCACCTCTCCATGGTTGGCACCACTTTTAGGTGCCTCTTGACCAACCCTAACTACCCCCTTACACCCCTTAGGTGGCGTCAACATCCCTTAACCCTAGGATCATCTAACCACCTCCATCCTTCCATCTTAGTCCTCCATTTCAAGAGGCACCTTAATCCCTCATCCTACCCTATAAAAAGACCACTACCCACCACCATTCAAAGCATCCTTGGCTAGAAAATTCACTCTCATATTCCACTTAGAGCCCACACCCAAGAGAGAAGAAGAAGAAGAAGATTAAAGGGATATTCTGTCCCTTTGGTGCCTTCCCCTCTTCCCTTCTCTCTTGAGCCACGCCAGCTAGAGGAGAAGTGAAGCAAGGAAGATCTTTGGAGGAGATCTTGAAGGTGGTCCACGCCACCTTGGAGGAGCTTTAGAGGGTGGTGCGTGCCCACCCCTTGGAGGAGAGCATTGAAGGTGGTAACATCCACCTTGGAGGAGCTCTCGAGGAAGGAGAAGAAGGAGGCCCTCTTTTCAAGCCAAGGAGCAGCTAGGCTTGGAGCAAGAAGACTCCCTTCTTCACCAAATTTTGCAAGAGGATTTGTGTTTCTTTTATTGCTTTTAAATTTTTTTATTTCTTGTAGAAGCATTCCTCTACCTGTCCCTAAAAAGAAGGCAAATTCTTGTTAATCAAATTGCCTTCTTTTTAATTTTCTGTTGCAATTGTTATTGTTGTTTTAGCACTTATTCTACTTCCACTCCCTAATTACTCTAGGCCTCCACTTGTCTAGAGTGAGCTTAGGTAGTGGACTTTTTAATCGCTTAAGTTTCAACTTAGCATTTTAGGTGTTAGCACTTTTTCATCACAATTCGCACTTTGCCTGTATTATTTCAAAACGCAAAAAAAAATATATAGATATTTAAAATACGAAAATGAAAGTTTAGATGTATTTTTAGCAAGAGAATTGAATTGCAATTTTTGCCTCCTTGGACGACCCTAGATACTCCCCTATCTAGGATATAAATTTAAAAGTGTATGCGAATTAGCGTGTTACAACGATGTTAAAATCCTGCTTTTTACAAATCACGCATATTTCGCATCACTTTTTGGTGCCGTTGCCCGGGAGGCACGGCTTTGCATTATTCAATTTTCTCTTGCTTGAAGTGTGTCTCATCCCCTTCTCTTTCTTTCTTTCGTGTGTGCTGGAATTACAGCGGGAAAGCGGGAATTTGGAAGCGGAAGCTTAAAGTTCCTTTTCTTCCCATGGATTTCAGGTTGGTTCCCCATTTCTTGTCACATTTAACCTAAAAAACTACCAAAATACACTAAACTTGGCTTTCAGGACCCTAAATAACTTAATTAAGTGGAGTGGTGCATTTTAAAATCCATTATTTGCTTGAATGTTTCTTTAACACCACTCCATTGCAAGTATTGGTGTTCTATTTTTCGGGTCCAGATTTCTATCCAGAATTGAAAAATCGATTCCTAACACCACAAGCCTTTTAAAATCATAAATTTTCATACAGTGATTCCAAATTGAGTTAGGAACATCTGTTCCAAATTTTAGATCAATTGATTTTGTATTTAATTTTTAAAAATTCATGGACTGCAGAAGGGTCGCACCCTCTAATCTTCCTATTTTTCTACAATCCATAAATTTTTAGAATTTTTATACTCACCCAATTTGTGTGAAATTTAGCTTTCTGGAGTTCATGTGAAATTATACACATCATATAAAATCACCAAAATTTTCTGAAGTCGGTGGTAATACTAAAAAGTCCAAAATACCCAAGGTATCATTTCTGAACTTTGACACCAGTACAATTAAAAATTCAAAACAAATATCAAAAAATTCGTAAAATCTTATAAAAATTTTTTTTGGAATCCTTGCTTGATTTCACATAAGGTAGTGGTGTTGGTTTCATTGTTTGGACCACTACCTATTCAAGAAGTGTAAAAAAAAATCATTGGTAGTCATTTTCTGTATTAGGATTCAAATCCAATTAGGGTTTCTTTGTTGTTATTTTTTTTTCTCTTTTCTCTAGTCCCACAATTTAAAGGAAATATACAATCACCCATACAACTTGTTTTTCCTTTGATTGTGGAGTTTCAAACTTATTTAAAAATTTAACAAGAGAAACCCTAAAACACATTCAATTAAATTGAATCCTAAAAGACATAAATACAAAAATAATTTTGTGATAACTTGATTTTCATTGGAGCCACTCTCCAATTCCTGCACACACACAAAAAAATCGAAATAACAGGGCAACAACCAAATTAACACTCTCAACATTACTTGTGCACTATAGTATCCTAGACTTAATTAAAACTTGTAACTACTTGACCACTAAGGCTTCATCAACTTAGGCTTGCTATCTAGGTCTTAAGTTTTCTTTAGTTAGTACCAATTTTGTCATCTATATCTAGTGTTCAGGCTGAGGGGCCGTGTCAAACGACCAGGCGCAGGTTTGTACAAGCACCTGGGGTTTTCCCTGGGAAACAATTGGGCCCAAACCTCCCCTTAAGCAACTTGGCTAGATTTATTGACAGAACAGGTATTCACTATTTATTACTTATTTCCTACATAGACCAAGTCTTAGGTTTCTTATTAGGGAGTCGCATTTAAGTTAGGTCTAGCTTTGTTTGTTTGAATTGCACACTTTCTCTCATCTCTTTCTCTTCTCCTCCCCTCCAATTCTTCCCAAATAGTGCATGCACGGGAGTCGGTCCCAAAAACCACACTTCGAGGGACCATTTGATTTCTCCCCCCGCAGCAAAAAATCATTGTTTTCTTCCCCCTCCTCTTCAAAAAAAATGGAAAACCCAGGAAGCCGACAAAAATATTTTGCTTCCACTTCTAACCCGTCAGCCGACCCACAAGCTGACTTCACCGTCCCTCATCTCCCTAACTTGGAGCAACCAGAAATACCAGCAGGGCCAGGTGGCCCTCCAATTATAACCCAAAATCCAAATCCCTTTGCATTAATGGTCGACCATTTGGTTCGATTACAACAAAATCAAGAAAATCTAGCTAGGACTGTCACGAACGTTGCTAATCAAGGACAAAATCCACCACCCCGCCAACAACCTGTCATTCCTCTTAAGGATTTCTATGATCCTTCAAATTATGAGGAAAGACCAGGGGTGGTCATACTACAAGGGGATTTCGAGATCAAACCATCCATTCTAAACCTTATCAAACATTTTCATGGTCTTTCAAGAGAGGACCCTTTTTGTCATCTCGAGGAATTAACTGTCCTTGTTCAAACCACTCGTTCCCGTAATGTGCAAGAAGATGTGTGGTTAATGAGACTTTCTCCTCTCTCTCTTAAAGACAAAGCATCTCATTGGTTTAGAAAGGTTGGGTGCCCTATTACCACCTGGCCCCAATTAAAAAGCACTTTTCCTAAAAAAAATTTTTCAATCGGTCGAACGAATGCGTTAAGAAGATCCATAACAACCTTTCAACAGAAAATTGGTGAACCCCTCCACGAAGCTTGGGAAAGATTTCAGGAACTTCTAAGAAGTTGTCCCCACCATGAAATTCCACAATGGCAGTTAGTGCAGATCTTCTATCATGGATTAGAAGATCAATTGAAACAATTTGTGGATGCCTCATGTGGGGGCAATTTTCTTAACAAAGACGTCGAAAGTGCCTATCTCCTCTTTGAAGAAATGAGTGAAAACTCATTTAACATGACTTCAATGGACACTTTTGGCAGATCACAAAACCCCAGACACGGAGTCCATGAAATTGACTCCAAATCCACCTCTGTTCCAGTCACTCAAGATGATCTATATATGTTAGCTCAATGATTGGACCAGATGCAAATTCACCAAAAGAAAATGGAAGAAAAACTCATAAACAAACAAGCTTGACACGTTCAATCTCCACACACTAACCCCTCACACATTCTCCGAAGAGAAAATCTACACAACATTGATGCCACATCTGCTGGCCAGCAATTTTCGGCTGATTTCCCGCAAGATTTGACTGGGAATTTTGATCAAAATATTTTTGATTCCACCTAGGAAAATATTTATGCTCTCCAAGAGCAATTTAGAAACCCCTCCAACACTTCCAATCAAAACTGGAGGACTAACCCGAATCACTCCTAGAAAAACCTGAACCCGATTCCTTTTCCCAAACAAAACTATTTTGGGAATTATGGGCAACCTATGTATCAACCTGGACCATCCCTGGATGATATTAATAATCAAGTCAAGAAACTCTGCAAGGAATGCAGACTCAAATGACAGAAGTAACCCGCACGATTACCAACTTGCAACACCAAGTTAAGTTTACTCCTGATCATCGACCTGTTGGGAATTTACCTTCCCAACCCATGCCCCACCCAAATAATCAAAGGAATTAGTTCCAAGGTGGATATCCCAATCAACCCATTCAACTAGCACCTCAGCATCCGTCAAGTTTCAATAACAGCCAGGCTTCCCATCCTCATCCTAGAAACAACTAGACTGCAAATGTAGTTACCTTGAGGAATGGGAAAACCACTCACAACCCCCTGCTTGTTAAAGAAACCTGCTTTAATGAAACACAGATTAACTCTTCCCCTCCTATTGTTCAGGAACCAATTCATGCAAAACAAGGAAACCCTACCCCATTTCACAAGCCCTCCACTCTTCAAATAAGAAAAAGAAGAAATCCAAGCCCACTGATAAGGAATTAATGGATTTATTTGGGCAAGTAGAAATTAATATCCCTCTCCTAGATGCCATTAAATATATCCCTGCCTATGCAAAATTCCTAAAAGATTTATGTACTCTGAAAAGGCAGCCCAGAAATTTAGGAAAGGTGATTCTTCCAGGGACAGTCAGCTCAGTTGTGCAGAGCCGACTGCCTCTTAAGAGAAAAGATCCTAGCGCCCCCCTAATTCAAGTTATGATTAATGATACCTCATTTGATCGTGCTTTGTTGGATCTTGGTGCCTCAATTAATCTTATCCCCACAATTATTTTTTAGGAATTTAAGATCAGTGAATTGAAGCCTGTTGAGGTTACTCTCTAATTAGCCAACCGATCTACGATTAAACCAAGGGGAATTGTTGAGGATGTTCTTGTCTGGGTCAAAAATTGTCTATTCTCAGTAGACTTTTTAGCCCTGGACATAGAGGTACCAGAAGCGCTAAAGTTTGCCCCCATTATTCTTGGAAGACCATTCTTAGCCACCGCCTGCATAAATATCAATTGTGATTCTAGAAAGATGAAGATCATGTGTGGAGGTGAGTCGTAACCCTAGACATTTTTCAAGCTTCTAGGCAGTTCCAAGAACCAGATTTCTTTGATGATTCGGATTTAGAAATAGAAAACATTGTGGAGGAAACTTTGCAGATTTCCCATTTAGGTTCCTGTTTTGCCATCAATACGATTCCTGAACAATCCACTTCTTCTCACCCTTCTACCCTAACCACACGTCCAGCTAACCTTCCAGCTGACCCGTTCACTCTCACCTCACCACTAACACACAAAGTAGAAACTCTTTCAGAGCCGGGCCCACAATTGGAATGAAAACCTTTACCCGACTCTCTTAAATATGTCTTCCTGGGTCCTAATCTGACCCTGCCCCTGATTATAAATTCTGGACTTACCAGGGCACAAGAGCACAAACTCCTCCAGGTTTTGAGTAAATATTGGAAAGCTATTGGCTGGACCCTTTCTGATCTTAAGGGTATTCATCTGTCCTATTGTACACATCGTATATATTTAGAGGACAATTCTTGCCCCTCCCACCAACCACAAAGGCACTTGAACCCTATTATGTAGGAGGTGGTAAAAAAGGAGATTATTAAGTGGCCGGATGCTGATATCATCTACCCCATTTCTGACAGCTCCTGGGTTAGTCCAACACAAGTGTGCCCAAAAAGGCTGGACTAACAGTTGTCACTAATGGTAATGGGGAGAATGTAGCCACTCAAACTGCTTCTTCTTGGCACGTGTGTATCGATTACCGAAAATTAAACACCGCCACCAAAAAGGACCATTTCCCGCTCCTCTTTATTGATCAAATCTTGGAGCGGTTAGCCGGATGGGCTTTTTACTATTTTCTGGATAGTTATTCCGGCTATAATCAGGTAACGGTTCATCCTGAGGACCAGGACAAAATAACTTTCACCTGCCCCTTCGGAACCTTTGCTTTCCGAAGGATGCCCTTCGATCTTTGCAATGCACCTACGACTTTTTAAAGGTGTATGCTTGCAATATTTTCAGACCTGGTAGATGAATGTTTAGAAGTCTTTATGGATGACTTCTCTGTTTTTGGAGATTCTTTTGACCATTGTCTCAAAAATCTTGAAAGAACTCTCCAAAAATGCATAGAAGTAATCTGGTCCTCGGTTGGGAAAAAAGTCATTTCATGGTCCAGGAAGGTATTGTCTTAGGCCATGTTATTTCAACACATGGAATCGCAGTAGATGAAGCAAAAATAGATGCTATATCTAAGCTCCCACCGCCTACTACTGTCAAACAGATCAGATCCTTTTTGGGGCATGTGGGTTTCTACCGTCGATTTATACAAAATTTTTCCCAAATCTCCAAGCCCTTAAGTCAGCTTCTCACTAAAGACCAGCCATTTGATTTTAATGATAAGTTCCTGGAGGGTTTTTTGAGGTTGAAGGAAGAAGTTACTGAGTCATTAATTTTGCAGGGACCTGATTGGAATAGTCCCTTTGAACTAATGATAGATGCCTCAGATTTTGTTGTAGGGGCCGTTCTAGGGTAAAGAATTGGCAAGAAGCCCATTGTGATCTATTATGCTAGCAAAACTCTAGATGATACACAACGGAATTACACGATTACTGAAAATGAACTTCTTGCCATTGTATTTGCCTTAGAAAAATTTAGATCTTATCTGTTGGGGTCACATGTCACTGTATATATCGACCACTCATCAATTAAATATTTGCTGACAAAGAAAGATGCAAAACCTCGCCTTATCCGTTGGATTCTGCTGCTCCAGGAATTTGACCTGGAAATCAAGGATAAGGCAAGATCGCACAATGTAGTGGCCTACCATCTCTCTCATCTTATAGCGAATGACATAATGACCCCACCAGATCAGTTTCCTAATGAAAGCATTTTAGCTGCTACTACCCTCCCTTGGTTTGCACCCATCGCAAACTACTTAGCAACAGAACGAATCCCTGCTGATTAGCCAAAAGCAAAATGGGATAAGTTCTTCGCTGATATTAAATATTATTTTTGGGAGGAGCCTGACCTTTTCCACATTTGTGCCGATCAGGTCATTCGACGATGTGTACCCGATTATGAAATCCATGATATTTTGACACATTGTCATCCAATGGCCTGTGGCGAACATTTTTCAGGCAAGAAAACTGCAGCTAAAATCCTTAATGTGGGATTTTATTGGCCCAGCTTGCACAAAGATGCTCATGACTTTGTTCGGTCCTGTGTGCGTTGCCAGAGCATCGGCAACATGACTCGGAAGGATATGATGCCCCTTAATCCTATTTTAGAGGTTGAAATTTTTGATGTTTGGGGCATCGACTTCATGAGACCGTTCATCAACTCTAGTGGGTATTTATATATATTAGTCGTAGTCGACTATGTTTCAAAATGGATAGAAGAGATACCCACCTGCACTAATGATCACTGTGTGGTTGTCGAATTCCTTAAGAAAAATATTTTCTCAAGATTCGGCATACCAAAAGCCATTATCAGTGACAGAGGCTCACATTTCACCCACTCACAATTTCGTCACCTTCTTTCTAAATATGGGGTTAATCATAAAATTTCCACACCTTATCACCCCCAGACAAATGGCCAGGCTGAAGTTTCTAACCGGGAAATTAAAAATATTTTACAAAAGACGGTTAGGCCCGACCGTAAAGATTGGTCCACCAAATTGGACGATGCTTTATGGGCCTACCGTATCACTTTTAAAACCTCGCTCCGCATGTCTCCCTTCCATCCGATTTTTGGGAAGGCATGCCATCTCCCGGTAGAATTAGAACATAGGGCCTTTTGGGTGATAAAATAACTCAACATGGATTTATCTGACGCCGGTATCCATAGAAAATTATAATTAATTGAATTAGAGGAATTACGTAATTTTTCTTATGAAAATGCGAGGATTTATAAAGATCGAACAAAAAAATTTCACGATAAATATATTTTTCGGAAACACTTTGATGTTAATCAATGCATTTGGCTTTTCGATGTGAGATTATGTCTTTTTCTTGGAAAATTAAAATCAAAATGGATCGGCCCCTTTATTGTCCATAAAACATCCATACGGCGCTGTTGATCTTTTTTATCCAAAAACTAATTCGACCTTTCAAGTCAACGGCCAATGTTTAAAGCCGTATTTTGATCATACGCCTAAAATTCCGTCTGAATCTTTTAATTTTTCTGATCCAGCCACCCTCGATCACTAATGCACACTACGCCTGGCTGAATGGCATAAAAGATAGCACCGGATGGGAGGTAACCCATCATTTTTTCTTGCTTTCCTTTTTTCTTCTCTTTCCAGGTTTAATCATCCTAAGCCCGACCATTCTTCACTAAGGTGATCCCTTTTCCCTCCTAATGCATGAGGACATTGCATATCTTAAGCATATGGGGTGTTTATAAAATTTGACCATCGATTTAGGATTTTCAAAACCTAAAAACATGTGTTTTTCTATAGTTATTTTATTTTCTTGCTTGCATACCACAAGAATAAAAATAAAAATGTTGAAAACTTTTTGAGGAAAAATTTTTGAAATCGGGACTAAGGTTGAAAAACTCACTTTTGGTACAATGGGATTTAATCTTTAACAAACTAGGGATGAGGATGCGGATCTGATCATTAGAATTTCAGGGTCTATTTTAGACTAGATCAGATATCCTTCTCCAAAATTCCACCTAAACTCATGATAGTTCAGGTGACTTGATCCTATTTTGTAATATGGAATGTATTTGGCTTAGTTTTTGATTCAAAAACTTGCATGTCTTGAGGAACTTCTTGTGTTAATTTCCACACACAAGCCAACACTTAAAAGACAACTAAAAATTTGAAAAACTCCCATGTTTGGACTTAGTAAAAGTCTAAAGTAGATCATTGGTTTGAGTTCCCACCGTTGAGGAGGAAAATGCCTCCTTTAAGGATGTGATGTCAACATGTTACCACCTTGGCGCTGCTCCATATCTATATTTCATATCTTTAGACGAAGCATCAAAGCACATTTTAGCAGCTCAAGTATCTTGGATGGTGCTCTACCTATAGTGTCAGAGCAAGAGCTTGAGTTTGCTTGGAGCGCCCCTTTACACCGCATTGTGTTTTGGGGTTGTGAGCTCCTGGGTGGTGTCATGGACAGTGCTATCCCGAAGTACTGGCATCTGAGCCCCCTCGAGGATTGGTAACGGGAATGATGATCCCGACAAATCTGTTGTATGACTAAGCTAGAAATACGCATGGGGGAGAAAAAAAAATTAACACACCCTTATAAATGTTGGATTTTCACAAGCACAGTCACAAGGTTTTAAAAGATTTTTGTAAGTTGCAAATCAGCTTCATGAGCCAGAAAAATCCTAAAAAGAAAAATTTCAAGTCATCTGAATTAACAAAGGATAAATTTGTGAATTTTCTGAAGGATATATTGATCCCGTTTTGTCTAATGGTTGGATCCAAAATAAATCCCAATGTTTATCTTTAACAAATCATGTACCTCCTATGTTTAGATCAACTAAGGTCCCTTAATCTTTTTCTCCTCAAAAGTAGAAAAAAATTAGATTTCCCAAAAATTCTATTTTCCAAAAACTTAAAGTTTTGCTAAGAGACTAGAAAAAGATAAACATGGGGGTGTGATAAATGCAAGTTTATCATCATTCTTATGCACTAAAACAAACCTAGCTCTTAGGATTTTACTCTTTAAACGGGTTTTTGGGCTGCACTTAGGCATTAACTAGGTTAGGCATGCATTGCACTTTCTTTTGTTATTTTAATATGTTTTTGTGAGTGTTAGGGATGAACAGCTATACAGATCCCTAAAACCCTAGCACTCAAGAAGGCAATTGGTGAAGAAGGAGTTCAGACTAGCTGGAACTCAGCTTGATCCAGCTCACCACAGTTGGAACCTAGCTCACTTGAGCTAGGGTTAGCTCATCCTAGCTCCATTCAGCAAATCTCAGCTGAATGGTAGCTCAAGAGAGTTCATCTTAGCTCACCCTAGCTCAAGTCAGCTCAGATCCAGCTCAGCTTAGCTGAGTCTAGCTCATCTCAGCTCCCACTAGTCCACAAGGAGCTCTAACTAGCTCAACTGAGTTGATAGGAGTTCACCCCAGCTCAGATCCAGCTACATCAAGCTCCACTCAACTCTAACCAGCTGAAGAAGAACTCATCCCAACTCAAGAAGCTCAAGTCCAGCACTTGGGGACCCAGCTTAGCTCAAGCTAATTGAGTTAAGCTACCTTAGCTATCTCAACCAACTCAATCCTCCCTGGGAGAACCAGACCCAACTCACCTCAGCTCCATTCAATAGAATCCAGCTCACTTTAGCTTGGCTTAGTAGCTAGCAAAGAACTAGCAAGCTATGCCAGCTATAGTAGCCCCATGTTGAGCTCTTCAGCAGCTGCCTGCTCCAGTTCAGCTCCAGGTTCTTCAAAACCAACTCCTCCCTCCAAACCCTAGCTCCAACACCTCCTCCTCTACTCTTCCATTAGCTAAGCTAGCTTAGCTTAGCTATGCTCCAACTTCCTTGGCTTGTACCACCGAAAAACCCTACCTAACAACTCCACCTACTAGCTCCACCAAAGCTCCACCAACTTGGAGCCAACCTAGCCTACCCACCACCTCCAAAAGACACCTAAAAGTGGCACCAAAACCACCCTAACTACCACCTTGTTGGTGCCACTTTTCCCTCCAAAAATCCCCTTCATCTCCACCACACATCTCCCCTTAAACCCATCTCTACCCTCCACATAATCCCACCTTCTAGAAACCTCAAAGTTGGTGCCAACCCATGGCACCTCTCCATGGTTGGTGCCACTTTTAGGTGCCTCTTGACCAACCCTAACTACCCCCCTTACACCCCTTAGGTGGCGCCAACAACCCTTAACCCTGGGATCATCTAACCACCTCCATCCTTCCATCTTAGCCCTCCATTTCAAGAGGCACCTTAACCCCTCATCTTACCTGATGAGAGCCTCATCATGAGCCATAACAAGCCCACTTTAACCTAATAAAGAGAATAAAAGCTCCTACATGACTTAGAAGAGGGCTTAATTGGAGGAATAAGTGTTCTGAGAAGAAAACATGAAATAAAGGTTAAAACTGCAAATTTACCATTGCAGTACATAAACGGTATTTCTCAGAGACAAAGCATAGGTCAAATGGTCTAAATGAGATAAAAAGTGGGTTGATTCAATCAGAAATGGGTTCATGTGCAATCCAGGAATTAAATGACATTTGGTTACCCTAAAACAGACCTGCTTAATTCAACAAGGTTCCAGTCAGGATAAAAATCAAGTAAACCCTCTAAAATTCATGGAAAAATATCCCCTAGGGTTTATAACATTCAAATTGGCCTTTGGAACCTAGTTTGACCTAGATTAGGGTCCTAGCTCATAAATTGATCGAATTTTGGTTTTTATGCAAAATGTCTAGTCAAACATGGTCAAACCTAAAATCCAACTTCACCATTGGATTCCTTAGGTCCAAATTAGGTTTGTACCAAAACTTGGACCTAAGGGACGGTCATCTTGACCTACTTTGCAATTTAGTACACCCAATCACATTTTGGTCCCTATCGTTTGAAAACCATCACATAGACCCCCCTAGCTTTCTCGCCAATCATACAATCAGGTCCCTCCACCATTATTGGGGAGAGATCCTGCTCCGACGAGGATTAGAGAGGGAATACTCTCTGATCCCTCAAAGATCCCCTCCTAGAATTGGAAGGGAGATTCTCTGAGGAATCTCCTTCCATCTGAGCCCGATCACAACCACTGATTTGCACCCAATCTCTCGTGCGAACGCACGAGAGATTTGGGTATCTAACCACCTTCCATCTCCGGTGAGACGTCGGTGGTAGAAGGCGTGCCCTCCACGCACCAGAAGCACGGCCAACACCAATAAATTAAACCCTAACTCCAGTCGAACCTCCTCAGCTCGACTTGGCTGGGTTTCCACCTCAAATTCATCTTCTTCCTTTCCGGCCAAGGGGTCCAGCGAGCTCCGGCGATCCCCCCTCCTCTTCGCTCTGCCACAAAACCAGTGGCAGAGCCGTCCTCCTCATCCTCCTCTGCATCGCGCAACACCAGCACGCACTGCCCTAGCCCCGTCGTCGCCGCCGTCCTCCCCCACTAGATGTCCTCTTCTCCGGCGACAGTAGGTACTGCCATCCACCTGCTCTTCCCCTTCGTCCCTTTAGTTATGTTAAAACTATTCTCCTCTATCCCCTCTTCAATCTCCCTCATTCTATTTCATCAAACATCCCTCGACCGCCGCTGTTCACCACCACCTTCCTCATCTCCGCCACCCTCCGGCGAGATGCTCCCATCGCTCCTTAGCCCCACACGTCTCGCCGACCATCGCATAACCTCTGCCTCATCTCACTGAGTATCCTCCGCCCGTCCATAGACCTTCCACACCTACCCAACAGTCCCCCGAACACACCCATCCATCCGGCCATAGGGCGACCTAGGCACGGACGCCTAGGCTGCCCCGTGGCCTGCCACCTAGTGTTTCACCTTCGCCGTGACATGGCGAAGGTCCCCCGATGATCTGATTAGGCTGCGAGCAATTTTTGTTTCAGACAGATCTCAAGCTCCGGCCGTCATTGACAGCAACTCGAGGAAGCTCCACACTTGCTCCAGGCCTCAGGACTGCAAGATTCCAGGTGCTGCGAACTTGGGCAGGTCTTGCGAAGATAGTTGACCCAGCAATCGACGCCAACAGAGACTGAAGTTGTGGGAATTCAGGGTATGGTCTGCTGCGGGCGCGCGAGAGAAGGCAGTGACCATCAGTCCCACATCGTTAACTTACAAAGCACTGGGGTAACTTATAATGTTTTTGTGTTACAGCTTTGTTGCCTCCGAACGCACTTGGGGTGAGGTCCCACACCTATCTCACTGCCTCGTCTGTGGTTTCACCACACAGATCTAGCGACCTGACCCGACTCTGCCCTGAGCACTCCTTGTGCACCACCATCACGCCGGTGCGCCTAGACCCGGGCATGAGATCCGACCCGTTTACCCGGCTCTGGGAGAGCGTGCTGAAGATTGGTTTACACAGAGAGAAAGAGAGATGCACGGGTGTGGGTAGAGGGATAGGTTTTTCTTTACTGTTGTTTGTGCAGGGAAGGAAGGAAGAAGGAAGAAGCCAACACTTAGCTGCTACAAGAAGAGGAAGAGAGTGGGAAGGAGGCTCTGCCAAGGAAGAAAGGCAGGATAGAAAAGAAGAAACGCCAAGGGAAACAGAACTGAAACAGAAAAAGAGAAGGAAAGGAGGAGGCAGAGGAAAAAGAGAAGAAGAACTGAAGGAGAAAGAAAAAGAGAAGAACTGAAGAAGAAGAAGAGGAACTGAAGGCAAACAGAACCAAGGAAGGAAGCAGAGCCAAGGAAGAAGAAGACCCGTAGAGAGAAAGTAACTGTAGAAGAAAATAGGAAGGAAGAAGCAAGGAAAGAAGAAGCTCAAAGAAGAACAAAGGAAGAAAATTAGAAGAAGAAAAATAAGAGAAGGGAAACACATTTTTAAGACGTCTGATCCCATGATCAGACGTCCAATTTCTTCTCTTTGCCACAACTACTTTTCAAACTCATGCATTTACATTTGAATTAAAGTTTTGAGTAATTAAAGTGTTCAATTACATTCTTGAGACTAGTAGTAAATTTCAATTGTTCCCTGTGTTCGACCTCGGATACTTAGGTTTTCGAGTAATAAAACTTTTATTTGTTGATGATGCTTGATCACCTATACTACGACGTAATTAACTGTTAAAACACGATCGAGATCACATCAACATTTTGGCGCCGTTGCTGGGGAGCAACGCGCAATTTATCACTAGTCTCTACATTCTTTATCATATTGAACACTAACTTGCCCTACTTTGCTTTGTTGTGATCTTGTAGGTATTTCACAAGAAAATCCCTCCCTCAAGTCAACCACTCCAGTATAGGTAATTTCTTTTCTTCCTTTAACTATCCCCTAAGCTTTGAAAGACAAAAGGAAGAAAATTAATTTAGGAAGCAATTGCCTTTTTTCTATAGTAATCACCACCTTTAAGGCAAACGTTTCCTAATTTTGCGAAAATTTTTCAAATCTTCATGAAGTTGGAGCGATTTCTTTTTAGACTCTATCCCACAAATTCATGTGCCTAATAGAAATCACGCTTAATCTCGATGGACAACACACTTCTTGCTTTTAAGTCCAAAGAGAACCTTTTCAAAAAAGAAAAAGAGGATTGGAAATAGAACCAAATTAGGGTTTCTACAATAGGATCTTGGAGTGTTAGTCACACTTGCTTGCATAAAAGGAAATAAACCCTCCCGCATCAGTGTACTACCCAAGCCCTTGATTGAAGAGATCTAAACAAGACAAACCCTAAGAAAAATTGAGCTCTAAAATCACTTGATTCTTAAAATCTTGGACCTAATAACCTAGGAGTCGAATCAGGGTGATCACTAGGCTCCAAACCTAGAATCATTCTGCCATCTATAGGACAGGTCAGGTGAAGTTGAACACTTGGGTCAACCAACCTCTAAATTAGGTCACAACATCAAAACATCTAAAAGTTCAAGTGAGAACCCTAAAGCACCTTTGAAATAAAAGTGGTAGACTTAAGAGGTCAAGGTCCCCATTCTGGTCTGCCTGGAATCTCAGTGACAAGAGAGGTTGGGTGGGGGAAACCCTGTAACCCATGGGGACGCTCTACCATGTAGGGGTCTTTGTAGGACTCTCCCCCTCTGGCTGCCTAGGTAATTCTCAAGTGGACGATCTTCTGATTCAGGGGTACATCTGCCCCAAACTCCATAGTCATCCAAACGTCTTTGGGTGTCTTGATTGGGTCAAAAACATCTCCAGTCCCTCATCTTTTCTCTTTAGAGAACACACACACATTTTCAGTGGGACTCGTTATTTAGATCTAATCGCTTCATAACTTGATTCTACATCATGATTCCACCACCTGATCCAAATATGCAGCCAAACAACCTAGGACTGCCATTCAAGAAACCTGAATATCAGAGATCCATGAGAGATAAAATGATTGAGGATGCCATGAAATTCTATGAAAAAGAAGAAACCTCAACACTAGTAGAAAACATTCAGGTTGATATCCCAACAACCACAACCTTTATCATAACTTGTGCCCAAGTACTATTGGCAGAAGCCACAAAAGGATCAACCCGTGACTTGCTCATTACTGGATACATTGAGATAGAAAAACTGCACCATCTTGAATACCTTCAATGTATGACAAATCCTCGACTTTGGAAGCAACACCAAGATGGTCTTGAAAAATGGGAAGAGATAATGAGATTAGTAAAATAAATTATTGACTAGAAGTACCCGTATATACCACAAACAGATGGAGTATCAATCTGATCTCGGGTTTGAGGCACAAAATGGTTGTGGATTCCCAACCCAGATGGAGTACAATGTGCTTGATGTTGAAAAAGGTTGGGAAGCTCCAAATGCAGGAAAACAAAATGTTGAGCCCATTCTAGAATCCCAAAACTTCGGCAATAATGAGAGTAGAACTGAACCTCTCGAGGGTGTAAATCCTGTCCCTTATTCCGATAAGGTGACCCTCAAAGGTTATTCATACCTAGATTCTAGTGATTCAACCCACATCCTAAGCCTCGAACCTAGATCTGAAATCTATTTTGAAGATTTCAAGGCCCCATATGAGGAAGTTCAATCTTTCAATGAAGAATATGATTTTGGGACTCTATTTGATGAATATCCCTCACCAGCATCCTCAGAGGAACTAATCGATTTTTCGGAAGTCATGCCAATCTACGATACAGAAACTGAGGAGTTGGAGGAGTGGGGTTTCAATTGGGTCTGCTCTACTAGCTTAGAACCTGAGCCTCTACCGGATTGGGACACCTTTTTAAGCTTAGAATTAACATTGAGGCTAGATCCTAGTCAGGCTGCTAAATCTTCAGCATATGAGTTATTTTGTGGTGGAGCTCATGATCTTGAATCTCTTTCAGATTCAATTTTCGTAAACTCTCCGACGATTTCGAATCTGACCATAACATCGGAGAAAATCTGCTTTCTGATTATTACAAGCCAATTTTCTTTGAAGCCACCTGCTCCACATATACAGAGTCAATCAAAACCCGTTCTCTACCCCGACCCGCAACCGAACTCAATTTTTATTCCGATTCACCTCTCACTAAGACATTTGCAGATGATTCAACTCCATATCTATACCAGGTATCAGGTATTGATCAGACCGAAAATTAGGAGCCATCATTCCTTGATCACCACTATAGTGTTTCCACACCATACATTGATTATTTTTCGGAACCCTACTCTGACCAGGCTGATTCGACTCAGCCTAAACTCGAGTTTTCACTTCCATATCCATCTGAGTCACATTGCATATGGTGGGTTCCGCATCTGTTGATCTACATCTATCAACTCACCACACCTATTGGGTTTGGGCTACATCATCAGCCTACTAATCTTAACAAGCACCTGGTTGGACCAACCAGGCTCTTAATCAAGGTGCTTGTTTTACAAAATTCCGCTGATTTGGCCACTCCCACGGCACCCCATTTCCCGCTCGGCTGAAGGCGCTGAATTTAGTGCTTAACGGGAGGCAACCCGTCATCCCAAAAATAGACACCCATCTAATTATTCGTCTGTACTCCACGTCCATTGCACCTTGAGTTCAGCCTTAGACAGTTGATCCCACCTCTGGTACTCGTACCAGAGCTTGAAATTGTCCGCATCAGTCATTTTCGACCCATTCACCCACCCGATGTATCTTGTTCTAAGTCCCTAACCTCAACACTATTTCACACCCTCCGTTTACAATGAGGATATTGCAAAACTTAGGCATGGGGGGGTGATAAAGTGCATACATACAGAATAAAGAAAAAATCAGAAGGATTCTCACAAAAAATTCGCATATGTCAAAAACACAAAAAAAAATTGAAAAATTATGAAAAGGAACAAAAAAATGGAGGAGGGAGGAAATTTTGTGAGCCACATAATCAGAAGGAGGATAAAAAGAGCAAAAATGACAAAAGGAGCACAAAATGAAAAAGAAAAAGAAATAGTCATTAGTAAAAGATTAAGGAATTAACTGAAGTTCTAGACCAGATCAAGAAAAGAAATAAAGGAAAAGTGCTAAGGAGACATAACAAGAGATTAGTAGGAATGCTAGTCTTAGGCCTCTTGGGCTAGATTCTTTAGCTTAAAAATTCACGTATCCGCTAAAATCTGGATAATCCTCAAGAGGTTGGGGAAAATGCGAATCTTAAGTATTAGGTCTAAGGCTTAGGAAGTATTCGACCTCATTAATTGACCTTTGGTTTGCGGGATTCGGTAACCTAAGCACCCCAAATTCACACACAGTCTGGTTCAGTGCACCTAAATATCAAAATCACGCAAAAGCATTTAATGTTCTGAAAAAGTCACCTAGATTAGGAGCGGCCGATCAACACAAGTTGATTTGGACGAGTTCCCAGCGTGGAGAGGCGGGAAATTCCCCTCGAAGATGCGTAACAACATATCATCTCCTCGGTGCTTGACTCTTAGGATATCTAAATATCCTACTGGGGGCATGTAAGCACTCTGCTCGTTCAGATACCATGGGTGGAATTATCACGAAATGTCGATTACCAGGGTCTGAATTCGTCCACAGAACGCCATGGGCGGGATTATCTCAAAATCTCGAAAGCTAGGGTTATGGGGGTTGCCATGGGTAGTGCTATCTCGAAGCATCGATAGCTAGGGACCCTTGAGGATTGATGATGGGGATGAGGAATCAGATACAGATCGTGTTGAGAAGCTAATATGAAGCTAGAAATAAAATGAAAAGAGAGAGAAAGCTCTCCAAACAAATAAATCTTCTGTCTCTCTCTTGCAAAAATGCACTGCAAACTGAACCTAGGCTAAAAATGTCTCAAGCACGGGTGCTTTAACCGTGAAGTCCAACAAACCCTAGGTTAGTTTCTGTGGGCCTTAGAAACCTTTGCGGAGAACTGAGGCTAAAGCGGGTCAGGTCCAGATTTTGGTTGGTACTTGAGTACCTCTAGGCCTATTGTCGGCATTCTGACCTAATCACAAAAGAAGCACTTATCATAATTGATGACAGACAGGGTCTAGAACAGAAGTTAAAACCTTGAAATTTTGCTAAGGGACTAGCAAAAGCTAGGCATGGGGGTATGATTAGAGCCTCATCACGAGCCATAACTAGCCCATTTTAACCTAATAAATGGAATAAAAGCTCCTGCATGACTTAGAAGAGGGCTTAATTAGAGGAATAAGTGTTCTGAGAAGAAAATATCAAATAAAGGTTAAAATTGTAATTTTACCATTGCAATACATAAATAGTATTTCCTAGAGACAAAGCATAGGTCAAATGGTCTAAATGAGATAAAAAGTGGGTTGATTCAATCAGAAATGGGTTCATGTCAATCAAGGAATTAAATGACATTTGCTAACCCTAAAACAGGCCTGCTTAATTCAACAAGGTTCCAGTCACGATAAAAATCAAGTAAACCCTCTAAAATTCATGGAAAAATATCCCCTAGGGTTTATAACATTCAAATTGACCTTTGGAACCTAGTTTGACCTAGATTAGGGTCCTAGCTCATCAATTGACCTAATTTAGGTTTTCACGCAAAATGTCCAGTCAAACGTGGTCAAACCTAAAATACAACTTCACCATTAGATTCCATAGGTCCAAATTAGGTTTGTACCAAAATTTGGACCTAAGGGGCGGTCATCTTGACCTACTTTGCAATTTAGTACACCCAATCACATTTTGGTCCCTATCTTTTGAAAACCATCACATAGACCCCCCTAGCGTTCTCTCCAATCTTACAATTAGGTGCCTCCACCATTATTGGGGAGAGATCCTACTCCGGCGAGGATTAGAGAGGGAATACTCTTTGATCCCTCAGAGATCCCCACCCAGAATTGGAAGGGAGATTCTCTAAGGAATCCCCTTCCATCTGAGCCCGATCACAACCACTGATTTGCACCCAATCTCTCGTGTGAACGCACGAGAGATTTGGGTATATGACCACCTTCCATCTCTAGCGAGACGTCGTGGTAGAAGGCATGCCCTCTATGCACCAGAAGCACGACCGTCACCTATAAATTAAACCCCAACTCCGGCCGAACCTCCTCAACTCGACTTGGCCGGGTTTCCACCTCAAATTCATCTTCTTCTTCTCCGGGCAAGGGGTCCAGTGAGCTCCAGCGAGCCCCCCTCCTCTTTGTCTTCGCTCTGCCACAAAACTAGTGCAGATCCATCCTCCTCATCCTCCTCCGCGTCGTGCAACACCAGCACGCGCTGCCCTAGCCCCGTCATTGCTGTCATCCTCCCCCACTAGACATCTTCTTATCCGGCGACAGCAGGTACTGTCGTTCGCCTCCTTGTCCCCTTCATCCCTTTAGTTAGGTTAAAACTATTCTCCCCTATCCCCTATTTCATCTCCCCCATTCTATTTCATCAAACATCCCTCGACCGCCGCTGTTCACCACCACCTTCCTCATCTCCAGCCACCCTCCAGCGAGATGCTCCCATCGCTCCGCAGCCCCACATGCCTCGCCAACCATCGCATAACCTCCACCTCATCTCACTGAGTAACCTCCACCCATCCATAGACCTTCCACACCAACCCAACAATCCCCCGAACACACCCATCCATCCCTGTGGCCTGCCACCTAGCGTTTCACCTTCGCCGTGACATGGCGAAGGTCCCCCGGTGATCTGATTAGGCCACGAGGAAATTTTTGTGTCAGATAGATCTCAAGCTCTGGCCGCCATTGACGGCAACTCGAGGAAGCTCCATGCTTGCTCCAGGCCTCAGGACTGCAAGATTCCAGGTGCTGCGAACTTGGGCAGGTCTTGCGAAGATAGTTGACGCAGCAATCTATGCCAACAGAGCTTGAAGTTGTGGGAATTCAAGGCAAGGTCTGCTACGGGCGCGTGAGAGAAGGTAGTGACCATTAGTCCCACATCGTTAACTTACAAAGCGCTGGGGTAACTTATAATATTTTTGTGTTACAGCTTCGTTGCCTCCGAACGCACTTGGGGTGAGGTCCCTCACCTATCTCACTGCCTCGTCCTTGGTTTCACCACACGGATCTGGCAACCCAACCCAACTCTTCCCTGAGCACTCCTCGCGCACCACCCTCACGCCGGTGTGCCT
Source organism: Thalassia testudinum (assembly GCA_037157565.1). Lineage (NCBI taxonomy): Eukaryota > Viridiplantae > Streptophyta > Magnoliopsida > Alismatales > Hydrocharitaceae > Thalassia > Thalassia testudinum. Next base: position 18,556,901 of record JAZHRO010000063.1, read on the forward strand.
GGACACGGGCGCGAGATCCGACCCATTTACCCGGCTCTAAGAGAGTGTGCTAAAGATTGGTTTACACAGAGAGAAGAGAGATGCACATGTGTGGGTAGAGGGATAGGTTTTTCTTTGCTGTGGTTTGTGCGGGGAAGGAAGGAAGAAGCCAACACTTAGCCTTTGCAAGCAGAGGAAGAGAGAAGAATGGAGGCTCTGCCAAGGAAGAAAGGCAAGATAGAAAAGAAGAAGAAATGCCAAGGGAAATAGAACTGAAAAAGAAAAAGAGAAGGAAAGGAAGAGGCGGAGGAAAAAGCGAAGAAGAACTGAAAGAGAAAGAAAAAGAGAACTAGAGAAGAAGAAGAAGAGGAATTGAAGGCAAACAGAACCAAGGAAGGAAGCAGAGCAAAGGAAGAAGAAGAAGACCCATAGAGAGAAAGTAACTGCAGAAGAAAATAGGAAGGAAGAAGCAAGTAAAGAAGAAGCTCAAAGAAGAACAAAGGAAGAAAATCAGAAGAAGAAAAATAAGAGAAGGGAAACACATTTTTAAGACGTCTGATCCCATGATCAGACGTCCAATTTCTTCTCTTTGCCACAACTACTTTTCAAACTCATGCATTTACATTTGAATTAAAGTTTTGAGTAATTAAAGTGTTCAATTACATTCTTGAGACTAGTACTAAATTTCAATTGCTCCCTGTGTTCGTCCTCGGATACTTAGGTTTTCGAATAATAAAACTTTTATTTGTTGACGACGCTTGATCACCTATACTACGACGTAATTAACTGTTAAAATACGATCGAGACCACGTCAACACTACCCTATAAAAAGACCACTTCCCACCACCATTCAAATCATCCTTGGCTAGAAAATTCACTCTCATACTCCACTTAGAGTCCACGCCCAAGAGAGAAGAAGAAGAAGAAGATTAAGGGGATATTTTATCGCTTTGGTGCCTTCCCCTCTTCCCTTCTCTCTTGAGCCACGCCAGCCAGAGGAGAAGCCAGGCAAGGAAGATCTTTGGAGGAGATCTTGAAGGTGGTCCATGCCACCTTGGAGGAGCTTTAGAGGGTGGTGCATGCCCACCCCTTAGAGGAGAGCATTGAAGGTGGTAGCATCCACCTTGGAGGAGCTCTCAAGGAAGGAGAAGAAGGAGGCCCTCTTTTCAAGCCAAGGAGTAGCTAGGCTTGGAGCAAGAAGACTCCCTTCTTCACCAAATTTTGCAAGAGGATTTGTGTTTCTTTTATTGCTTTTAAATTTTTTTATTTCTAGTAGAAGCATTCCTCTACTTGTCCCTGAAAAGAAGATAGTTAATCAAATTGCCTTCTTTTTAATTTTCTGTTGCAATTGTTACTGTTGTTTTAGCACACTTATTCTACTTCCACTCCCTAATTACTATAGGCTTTCACTTGTCTAGAGTGAGCTTAGGTAGTGGACTTTTTAATCTCTTAAGTTTTGACATAGCATTTTTGGTGTTAGCACTTTTTCGTCACAATTCGCACTTTGCCCGTATTATTTCAAAACACAAAAAAAATATATATATATTTAAAATACGAAAGGGAAAGTTGAGATGTATTTTTAGCAAGAGAATTGAATTGCAATTTTTGCCTCCGTGGACGACCCTAGATACTCCCCTATCTTGGAAATAAATTTAATAGCGTATGCGAATTCGTGTGTTACAACGACGTTAAAAACCCACTTTTTACAAATCACGCATATTTCGCATCATGCATTAATTTGGGTTTTTGCATAAATTACCAAGTTAAACATGGTCATAACCAAAATCCAACTTCACCATTGGATTCCTTATGTCCAAATTAAGTTTATATCAAAATTTGCGCCCAATCTGAGATTGTCTTAACCTAGTTTGGAACTTGGTTCTGTCTGATCACACATTTGCCCTTAAATTTTCAAAATCATTACAAAAAGGCCCCTATTTTGTCATCATCTTTGCAAATAGATCCCTAGCACCAATAAAGGAAACTTTGAGCTTCACCATTGAGATCGAGTGAGGATTTCTCGCTCGATTCTCAATCAATAAGTCTCAAAATAGATACCCAGATTATTGATGAAGTTGCCTTCCATTTGAGGTACATCTTGGGTTCCAAGTCTTTCCCACATCCTAATGCGAATCATTTGAAATTTGGGTTTCCAACTCCAGCGACCTTCTACGCTTGGGAAGCTTGCTTCCCAAGCACTAATTGCCCTTTGATGACCTACAAAAAGACCACCAGATCAGATAGTTCTCCCCACGCTCGAATTCAGCCTTGAGCACCTCCAATTCCTCTCCTCACTCTTGGCCGAATTGCTCCTGAATGTTCGACGACCCTCCCTGCCTCCATTCTTCCTTCATTCGCATTATCGGCTATGGATTTGGTGCCTCTTTCTCCTTCGTCCCCAGTGTCGACCACACCACAACCGACGCCGCCTCTACCTTACTTCATCTGCTATCTTGCCCTATTGATGCCTCATCTTCCACTTGCCATTTTCGTACATTCGCAACCCTAATTCAACCGCCAACTTGCCCTCACGCCCTCCATCTTCCACCTCACCAGCGTACCTCTGGCGAACCCTAGCGGCTTCCACACTTGCCCAACCACGCCGCTTCCATGCTCCTCACCATCGCCTTGACCCACCTGTGAAAACCATTCAAGTAATTGAAGGGATTGGCCTCTCTATCACCTCCCCCGACTCACGGACTTTCACACACATTTCGTTTGGTCGACAGGCTTCCACATCCACTCACATGCGATGCCACCTCCACCGTTACATTCGTCAATGTCCGGCAATCCCCCTGAGTATTTTTGATAGGGTCGAGTGGCCTTATTCTTAGTTTTTAGGTTACAGATCTTGCCCGCAATTAATGGCATTCTTCAAGAAAGCTTGAAGCTTGCTTCACGATTGTTAGCACCAGGCATCCTGCTCTAGGCATAGTGGAATTTTTCCAGGAACACAACTCGGGGACCAATTTGGCCCTTTGATAGGGTCTTTGATCGGAATTAGACAAATCAGTTGTTGTAGCCAGTGCGTGGAAGAAGCAAGGGACCTTTAGTCCCACATCGGAAGCAGCAAAATAGTTGAAGGTGCATAAAAGGAAAAAGTGATAGAGGCTTGTCAACTTAAATCACTTGGGGGATGAGGTCCCACGCACCCTCACGTGCCTCATCCACGACGCGCTACCTGCGAACCTAGTGTAGATCTGGTAACCTGCTTAATCCTTGTACACTCCTCGACGGCGATGCACGCCCATAACCCTAGACCCGGGTACGCTCTAGGTCCAAATACCTGATAATCCTGTACTGTTGGAGGCTTTGGGAGAGGGAGACCCAAGGAGAGAAAGAGAAGAGAGTCTGCACGGGGTAGGGGAGGGTTTTGCTCTCTGGAGAAGTTGGCTAACACTTAGCCAAAATCTGAAGACCCTTTCCCCTGTGCATGATGAAGAGCAGAGAAAGAAAGAGAAGGAAGTGAAAGCAGCAAAAGAAGAGGAAGAGAAGAAGAGTTGCTCAAGAATAGAGAAAGAGGAAGAAAGGAGAAGGAAAGCAAGAGAAGAAGAGGAAATTAGAGAAAGAAGAAGCAAAGAAAAGCACTGTTCATCAGATGTTTAAGATGTCTGATTGAATAATCAGATGGCTGACTTGAGTTTATTTCATTCATAACTATTGAGTTCCATTAGATATTATTTGTAGGGACTAATTAGTGATTCAAATCACCATTTTACTCCATCTTTTTGTAGTTTGACACTTGATCTTATTACCACAATATTTTGAATCAATTTCTGATTATAATTTCTTATCTCTATTATTTTAAATTGCAATTTTGAGAATTGAATTCCTACTTGCTCCCAGTGAATGACCTCGGACATTTTCGAGTATAAATTTTATCTACTTTTCGCGAGATTTCAACTATACTACAACACAACGATTTAAAACCCGATTTCAAGCGAATAACATTTTGGCACCGTTGCCGGGGAGCAATGTGCAATTTAGATCTCTTGATTGCAATATTAGACTTGTTACTAACTTGCTACATCTCTTTTGATTGTGATATGTTTCAAGGACTCATTAAAGGAAGATCAGTTGCACACCAGCCACTCCAGGGGTAGGTAAAACACAAATCCAAATTTCTTCTATGCCCCTAATTTTGAAAAGCCAAAAAAGGAAAAAAATCAATTAGGGCTACTTGCATTATATTCTTAGACTAATAATCAAGTTGCCTGATTTGATATATTATTCTATTTAGACAGCATTCAAACCCCGATTTGTGCACCTACTTGAAGCTTAAGCTATTTAGGGCTATCACATTCTTGTTTGAGCCCTCGATACCATTTTTGGATAAGTTAAATTGGACCAATCAAATCCAATTAAGGATTCCAATTTAGGATTTTAAGGACACACTTGCTTAATCAAGAATTGATCTTTCCAAACAATGTGTACCTAAGCCTTGATTGAATTGATCTATTTAACCAAACACTAAAATCAGGCTCTTAATCTCATTTGACCACTAAACAAGGGACCTAAAATTCTCAAAGGACAATACAGGCGAAGTTAACTATTGAGAGCCCTTGATCGAGTTTTAAAAAGGTCATGTTGTAGTATAGTCGAAAAGGGTTCAAAACAAATGCTATTTATTACTCGAATTTTAAAGTTTGAGGTTGAATATAAGAAGCAAATGGAATTCATGCACTAAGCTCAATGAATGCAATTTGAACACATAATATTACTCAAAAATCTAATGAAAAGTATAAAGCATGAGTATATGGATAATAAAATGTAGCTAAAAATATAATTAAGGACTTATGAAGAATTGGACGTCAGATTACAAAATCTGACATCTTAAATTGAAGTGCAACAATGCTTATTTTTCTGACTTCTTTCTTCTGCTGTTCCCCTTTCTCTTTGTCTTTATCTTCTTTCTTCTCTGTTCTTCTTTCTTCCTTCTTTGGCTTCTTCCTACCTTGGCTTCTTCTTGCCTTCTTTCTTCTCTTTCTTCTTCTCTAGTCCTAGCCTTGCAAACCTCAGCTTCTTTCTTCTTCCTTTCTTCTGGCTCCTTTCTTCTTCAGCTCTCTTCTGACTTCTACCTTAGCTTCTTCTTCGCCTGACCCTTCTCCTTCCTTCTTCCTTTTCCTTCCATGGATTTGGCTAAGTGTGGAGCCAAGCTTCCCACAGCAAAACCCTCCTTCCCCTGCGTAGCGTTCCTCTCCTCTCTCTTCACTATTTCGGTTCACTCTCCCAGAGCCACATTCGAGTCGGGTAATTGGACCTAATGGAGACTCGGGTCTTGGCTCACCGGTGTGGGTGGTGTGCGAGGAGTGAGTCAGTTCGGGTAAACGGGTCGTGTCCAGATTTGCGTGGGCAGTGCAGCGGACAAGGTTGTGAGATGGGGAGAGAGGGACCTCACCCTGTGAGTAGGGGGTGATAAGGCCTATGCACAAAATCAATTTACGTGCATACGCTCGCTCGCCTACTTCCAAGGTGGGACTAAACTTCCCACCCCCTTGCGCGCGCAGCAGCAGCAAGTTTCTGGCTCTGATTGAGAAGCTGCACGAGCTTGTGGCTTCAATTGGCAGCCTGGATGCACTCGTGCCTCAAGTCCGCATTGCTTGGGACTCACGTCTGGAGCAGCAGCAGCTGGAACACAGGAAGGGTGCTCCAAGCTTCTTCATCCATGGCGGCCGGTGTGGTGCGAACCTAAAATCATCAGTATGACCTTGCAGCCACTTTAAAACGTCTAGGGAGGTTTTCCAAGGCACGACGAATACGTGGCGGTGGTCGGCATGGCATGGGAACGGTTGTGGTGGCGGATCTAGGGTGCTCTGTGGCCATGTCAGTGGGTGTGTTCGGGGGCCTTTTGGGTGAGTGGCGAAGTGATTGGAGTAGTGGGAGATGATCAGTGGAGTGTTGCAGAGGGTGTATGGTGGTTGGCAAGGTGGATGGAGGTGCAGAGCGATGGGGACGCCTAGCAGGAGGTTTGGCCGAAGGTGGAGAAAGTGAGGGTGATCGGTGGCGCCGAGGGGTATTTTCAAGAAATAAAGAGGGGGAACAGGAGTAGGAGGGAAAGAGAAGTTAACTAACCTAACCTAAGGACAAAGGAGACAGGAGAGGCATCTGGACTGGCATAGCCGATGTTGGAGATGAAGATCTCCGTAGGTAAGGTGATGGCGAAGATGAAAGTAGTGGTGGCGTCAAGGTTGGTATGACTGACGCGGATGATGAGAGGAAGGCAACCCAACCACTGGTACTGTGGTTGGGCAATGAGAGAAAGAGAAAGGAACCGTCGAAGCTTGCGGAGAGGTTGTGGCCGACGAGGCGAGACAAATTGAGGGTGGACCGACCCAATTCCAGGCTAAGGAGATGCGGATGGATCAGGGTTTGCTTAAATAGGCTTTTGAGGATGGATTGTGCTTGGAAGCCAAGCTTCCAAGCAAGGTATGTTTGCCGGAGTTGGAAGCTCAAAAAGACCCAAATCTCTCATGCATTCGCATGAGAGATTGGGTACAAATTAGGGTTCATCATTGGGTTCACATTGGATGAGATTTCTCAGAGAATCTCCCTTTTAATTTTGAAGGGGATTCTCTGAGAGATCAGGGAGAAATTGCCCTTGCAAACTTGCTGGAGTAGGATTCCCTCCGCCATAATGGCGAAGGGACCTAATTGCAAAGAACAAAGAAGAAGCTAGGGTGGTCTCTGGTAAGGTTTTCGAAAGATAGGGGTAGAAATGTAATTGGGTTGGACCTATTTACGAAGTGGATCTAGATGAATTCCTCTTAGGTCCAAATTTTGGTACAAACCTAATTTAGACCTAAGGAATTTAATGGTGAGGTTGGAATTTTGGTTTTACCATGTTTGACTGGGAAATTTATGCAAAAACCTAATTTAAGGAAAATATTTGTCTGAGACCCCATTCTAGGTTAAAATAGGTTCCAATGGCTAAATTGAATGTTCTAAGCCATAAAGAATATTTTTTATGATTTTTAGAGGGTTTAGGTGAATTTTATCCTGACCAAAACATTGTTTAATCAAGCGGGTCTATTTTAGGGTTATTAAAAGTCATTTAATTCCTAGAATTCACACAAACCCTTTTCTGTTTGAACCAACCTACTTTTTATCTTGTTAAGACCATTTGACCTGTGTTTAGCCCTTGAGAAAACCCATTGTTGTAGTGTAATGGTAAAATTGCAGTTTTGCCCCTTATTTCTTTCTTTGATCTCAGAATGGTTATTCATTGAATTAGGACCTCTAGTTGATTATGTAGGAGCTTTTGTTCTCTCCTTTAGGTTAAAATGAGCTAGTTAGGGCTTATGATGGTGTTCCCATCATAACCCCATGCCTAGCTTTTGCTAGTCCCTTAGCAAAATTTTAAGGTTTTAACTTCAATTCTAGACCATGAGTTCCTTGATGTTCAAAAACTATGATAAGTGCTTTTTTTCTTTTTGATTAGGTTAGAATTCCGATAGTAGGCCTAGAGGTACTCAACTACCAACCAAGATCTAGACCTGACCAGCTCTAGCCTCAGTCTGCTGCGAAGGTTTTTTAGGCCCACAGGAACTATCCTAAGGCTCCTTGGACTCTGCGGTTAAAGCCCCCGTGCTCGTAACATATTTTAGCCTTGGTTCAGTTTGTAGTGCATTTTTGTAAGAGAAGGACAGAGGATTTTCTTTGTTTGGAGAGTTTTCTCTCTCTTTTATTTTTATTTCTAGCTTCGGATTGGCTTCTCAACATGGTCTGTATCGGATTCCTAGTCCCCATCATCAATCCTCGAAGGGTCCTTGGCAATCAATGCTTCGTGATAGCACCGCCCATGGCAACCCCGAAAACCTTGGCTTTCGAGATTTCGAGATAATCCCACCCATAGCATTCTGTAGCTAAATCCAGACCCTGGCAATCGACATTTCATGATAATGCCACCCATGGCATCTGAACCAGCATAGGTTGCTTACATGCCCCTAGTAGGATATGTAAATATCCTAGGAGACAAGCACCGAGGAGACGATATGTTATTACACATCTTCAAGGGGAATTTCCCACCTTTCTGCGTTGGAAACTCGTCCAAATCAACTTGTGTTGATTGGTCGCTCCTAATCTAGGAGACTTTTTCAGAACACTTAAACACTTTTGCGTGATTTTGATACTTATGCGCACCGAACCTGACTATGTGTGGATTGGGGTGCTTAGGTTACCGAGTCCCGCAAACTAGAGGTCATTTAACGAGGTCAAATATTCCCTAAGCCTTAGACCTAATGCTTAAGCTTCACATTTTCCTCAACCTCTTGAGGACTATCTAGATCTTAGTGGATTCTTGAATTTTTAAGCCTAAGAGTTAGCCCAAGAGGCCTAAGATCGGCGTTCCTACTAATCCTTTTTCTGTTTCCTTAGCACTTCTTTCCTTTCATTTTCTTTTTTCTTGATATGGTCTAGAACTTAGTTAATCCCTTAATTTCCTACTAGTGATAATCTCTTTGTTTTCTTTTCATTTTGTGCTCCTTTTTTGACATTTTTCACTTTTCCTTTTTTTCTCCTCATGATTTGTATGGCCTCAAAATTTTCTTTTCTCCTTTAATTTTTTTATTATTTTTCACAATTTTCTATTTTTTTGGTATTTTTGGAATATGAGATTTTTTTTTGTGAGAACCCTTTTGAACTTTTAATTTTGTATGTTTACACTTTACCACTCCCCCATGCCTAAGTTTTCAATGTCCTCATTGTAAACGTAGAGTGTGAAATAGTGTTGGGTTTAGGAATTTTTAGAATAGGATTTATCGGGTGGGCGAACGGGTCGGGAATGACTGTTGCAGATGATTTCAGGCTCTGGCACATGTACTAGAGGTGGGATCGACTGTTCTAAGAAAATAGAACTCAGGGTGCAATAGACATGAAGTACAAAAGGATAATCAGAAGGATCTCAGGTTTTTGGAATGACGGGCTGCCTCTCGTTAAGCGCTAAATTCAATGCCTTCAGTCGAGTGGGAAATGGTTTGGAGAGGGAGTGGTCAAATCAGCTGAGTTTTGTAGAATAAGCACATTGATAAAAAGCCTAGTTGGTCCAACCAGGTGTTTGTTCAGATCAATCGACTGTTGATGCAGCTCGAACCCAATCAATCTGGTGGGTTGATAAATGTAGATCAAGAGATGTGGAACCCAACATATACTATGGAGCTCGGAATGATATGGAAGTGTCAACTTAGGGTTTGGCTAAGTTGAATCAGCCTGGTCAAAGTAGGGATCTGTAAAATAATCAGTGGATAATAGGAAACCCTACAGGAGTGATCAGAGGATGATGGAGCATGGTTTACAGTCTGATCAATGTCCGAAACTCGATAAAGATGTGGAGGCGTATCATCAGCAATCGGCTCAGTAAGAGGGGAATCAGAATAGAAATTGAGTCTGGTTGTGGGTCAGGGTTGAAAAAGGGTTTGGATGGGTTCTGTATATGCAGAGGAGGTGGCTTCAATAAGAATTGTGTATAAGGGCTCCTCTACAAAGGAATTACAGGGGGGTTCATTTAGGGACTCCTCATAGTAGCCATCGAATTCAAAAGTGAATGACTGAAGAGTGTTTATAGGATGAGGAAAGTCTGAGTCAAGAAAAGATTCGAATTCTATGTTGCAGTCACTCTCGCCATTTTTTGGTTTTGATTCCTGAGGATTGAAAAGAAATGATTCCATCTTACTGAACCTGAATTTAAATCAGTGATCTCAGGGTTTGGGACCTCAGAGTCAGAGTTGGAGAATTTATCATGTGAGTTGAGGTCGTAGATTGGCTTGTCGTAGTCAGGAAACAAAGGTTCTTCGAAATCATGGCAAGATTTGAAATCGTCAGAGAAATTATGAAAATTATGTTCTGAGTTTGATTCGAGATCAGAGGTTCCACCACAGAATAAATCACAAGATGTAGACTCAGCAACCTGACTTGGGTCTAGCCTATTCTTCGATTCTGAACTTAAAGAGGTGTCCTTATTTGGTCTAGGCTCAAATTCTAGGCTTGTAGGAAAGACCCAATCAAAACCCCACTCTTTCAACTCCTCGATTTTTGTATCGTAGATTGGCGTGACTTTTGAAAAATCAATCTGTATCTCTAAGGATGTTGGAGAAGGATATTCATCAAATAAAGGCCTAGAATCATACTCTTCATTTAAACTTTGATCTTCGTCATACGGGGCCATGTAATCTTCCCAATAAGTTTCCGATCCAGATTCCAGGCTGAGGATGTGGGTTGAATCACTACAATCTAGGTTAGGATTGCCTTCGAGGGTCACCTTATCAGAATAAGGGGTGGGATTTACACCCTCGAGAGGTTCCATTTTAATCTCATCATTACAGGAGTCTCGACATTTTATGCTTGGTGAACCAGGATTTTGGTTTTCTATGGCTGGCTCAAAATCATGTTCTCCTGCACTTGGGACTTCCCAACCTAATTCAATATTAGGCATGTTATATTCCATCTGGGTTGGGAATCCAAAACAGCCTTGTGCCTCAAACCTGGGATTTGGGAAGTCAGATTGATCCTCAATACTATTTCAAGATGTTTCATGAACTGTTTGGGGCATGTACGGGTATTTCTGATCGATAACTTGTTTCAACAATCTCATCATCTCTTCCCATTTTTCAAGATCATCTTGGTGTTGTTCCCAAAGTATAGGATTCGTCATGCATTGGAGGTATTCAAAGTTATGCAATTTTTCTATCTCAATGTATCCTACTATGAGAATGTCTCGGGTTGATCCCTTTGTTGCTTCTATTAATAACAATTGGGCACAGTTTATGATGAAGGTTGTTGTTGTAGGTAAATTAACTTGAATGTCTTCTACTGGTGTTGAGGTTTTGTACTCAATTTCATAAAATTCAAGGGCATCCTCAATCATTCAATCTCTCATGGTTCTTTATGATTTAGGCTTCTTGAATGGCATTCCTAAGTAACTAGGCTGCATATTTGAATCAAATGGTGGAATCAAGATGTTGAATCAGAATTCAAGTCTTAGAATGAAGTGATTAGATCTGAATAGAGACTCCCAAAAGAAAATCTTTGTGTGTGCTCTAGCTAGAATGGATGAGGGACTGGATGTGTTGTTGACCCAATCAAAGCACCCAAAGATTTTCGGATGACTATAGAGGTTCGAGGCAGATGATACCCCTGGATCAGAAAGTCGTCCACCTGAGAATTACCTGAGCAACCAGAGATGAAGAGTCCCGCAAAGACCCCTACATAGTACAGTGGCCCCACAGGTTATAGGGTTTCCCCCACCCGACCTCTCTTGTCACTTAGGGTCCAAGTAGACCAGAATAGATAACTTGACCTCCTAGGTCTACCAGTTTTATATCTTAAATTGTGCCTTTGATTTTGCTTGAATTAGCAGTTGTTTTAACTTGTGACTTAATTTGGAGGTTGGTTGGCCTACAATGTAGCCCAACTTCACCTGACTTGCCCTAAAGATGGTAGAATGATTCTAGGTCAAGAGCTAGAAATCACCCTGATTTGACTCCCAGGTTATTAGGTCCAATGATTTTAAGGTTCAAGTGATTTTAGAGCCTGATTTTAAGGTTTGTCTTGATTAGATCTTTTCAATCAAGTCTTGGGTAGCACACAAATGCGGGTGGGTTTGTTTCCTTTTATGCAGCTGACGTGCGCTTGTGCGTGTGTGTTAAGAAGTGTCGTTATAGTCACACTTAAAAGTCAATTTTAAAGTAAAGAAACGGAGCTAGTCCGAGTGTCGGTCTCAGGGAGGCGTGAAAATTGGATTTTGCTTCACTTATTGTCACGGAAAGTGTGGAGTTTTGCTTGAGAAAGGTGCGGTTTGAAAAGCGAGAGGGAGATAGAGAGAGAGAGGGAAAGATTAGGGTTACAGTTGTTTCTTGCTTGATCATGCAACTTAAATAGAAATTAAAATAAACTGAATGGAAAGTAACTTCATTAATAATGCAGCTTTTGTTCACAAATTACAACATTAGATTCATGCTTAAAAATAAGTAAAGGAAAGCTTAAAAGAAAGGAAGAGAGAGAGAGGGGGAGAGCGGTGAGGCAGCCACAGCAGTGGAGGAGGCTCCGTTGGTAGCTCGTCGTCTCCGGCGATTACAAGAGGGCCTAAAGCTAGCTAAGAGAGGGGTAGAGTAGTTGTAAGGGAAGTGAATTCCTTGAATGAGTGGTTGGAGGGGGTTTAACTAGGGAGAAGGGCTTTCTAAAAGAAGATGGCACTTTAGCAACGTTTGGGACGTTGCTAAAACCTTTCGAAAAGCGTCGGCGAAGCCCTCCAACCCGCCGGTCACCTGCTCGCGCTGTTCTTCATCGCGCCCGATCTGCGGCCGCTGCGTGAGAGTCGTCTGATCGAAGATCGGACAGTTGTGATCTTCCATTGGATGTGCTCGGATCGCACCTCGGGCGCACATGTGCGCAAGCGTCGTCGCCCAGCGTGTGCGCGTGCGTGGGCGCTCGCGATCTGAGGGCACACCACGTGGTGTGATCTTGGCCTCCCGCTGCTGATCGGTTAGCCCAATTTCACCACGCGCTCCTTCGTCTTCAATTCTTTGCACCGTGCCGCTCGAACCTATGTGGCGTGCGTGCGGGCGTGTGCGCTAACTATTGTGCCAAGCTCGCTGCTTTGTCGCGGCGACCGCGGGCGGGCACGTGGTTCTCTGCCGTTCGATCGAAGATCGATGGTCGAGATTTGATCTTAGCTGAAGGAGGAGGTGGCATGCGGTGAGCGGGGGGCAACGTGGTGCAGCGAGGGTCGTTGATCATCAGATCAACGGTCAGAACTTCTTGGGTCCATTGTAGGAGCTTCGGATGTCGGATTTGGCTGATCTTGAGTCCGTTGGACTCCGTTCGTCGTTCTGAATCCATCCGTGTGGTCCAATTGCTCATTTGAGGCCTGCTTTGACAAGTGCTTACACAAAAGGCAATGAATACAGTTTTATAAGCAATCTTGGTATATGATGCATGCAACGCTCCCATTCTACTTATGTTATGCCTTTTATTCTTAAGATGGGCCCTATTTAACAGAATTATCACCCCCATGTGCAGTGTTATCATACCTCCATGCTTACTCCTTGCTAGTCCCTAGCAAGGTTTATTCTGGCCTTTATTTTCTTTCAGAATTTAAGAAGTAATTGCTTAGATACTTCGTCACTTGTCAATAGGAGGAAATATACCAAGATCTTAATTTACAAAGACTAAGCAGCACCCGGGTGTCTGCCAAAATATGAATCATCCGAATCCTTGCTTTAATGTATATAACTATACATATGTATATGTATATATATATATAAATATATTTAGAATTTTTTCGGAATTCAGTGTGGGTTGGTAACTTTTTACGGCTACCCAACCCACCCAAAACTCAGTCAAAACCCTAACTGTTAAGCATCTTGGTGTGAAGATTGTGATAGAATCAATTAATGGTAATTCAGATAGACTTCGGGTTTCTACGCCCCTAGGTGACTGGAAGAGGAAATATATTTGCTTGAAGGTGTATTTGTTCGATTGGTAGCTTTCTCCCTACTTTTATTTTAATTGGGGTCAACACAAGGATTTTTCCAGTGTATATCTCCCCGGCTTGTACTATTTCCCCATTTCTTCCTTAAGTGTTTTGGTTCTTTTTGTGCAGTTATTTGATTAGCCCATAGTTGTGGGCTATTTGTATTTAGATGCCTAAACATTAGGATAATTCTAACATTTATTTAGCATAAATTAGGATGTAAATAGATTAATTCATATTTTTAATTTAATTACATAATCCATGCACTGCATTCATATTTTAAGTGCATTTAGAATTAGCTTAGAATGCCATTCATCTAATTAGTTAACTAATTAAGTACATTGTTTTAGTTAACATAAAACTTGAGGGTTTGTATATAAATAAACATAATATTTTAATAATATTCTTTATTCTTCTTCTTCTCAACAACGGCTCGGCTGCCGCTGCAACACCTCCAGCCTCACTAAAAGTGCATTCATGGATCCGCGGAGAAGGTAGATCTGCGCCCGCCTCTCCATTCAAATTTGTGCAGGCCGCTACAAAAGGAGGAGAGAGGATGCTGAGCGAGGCAGGCCTCCGCCACCGACCCACCACTGCGCAGAGAGAACCTCTCTCTTCCACTCCACACTGCCGGCCTCTACTGTGGCGACGAGCCTCCATCACCGTGGGCGTGTGGTGTGACAGGCCACACCGCCATCCGAAGCTCGCCGCATCTCCGTGAGCACCTTAGCGTGCATCCCCCTAGCCGTCATCGCCGACCACCATCATCGACCTACTGATTCAACCACCCTCTCAGTAACTTAAGACGTCTGGGGAATTTCCCAGACGTCTGAAGTTACCCGCTCACTTCACCGCACATTCCTAAAGTCGCCTGCAGACCCCTTCCCGCACCTGCAGAACCTTCAGCGCACCCACGTCCGTCAACCTTTAGCTCAAACGCGCCTCAACTATCCAACAGCCACGCCTCCGCTCAACTGCCTGCAGACCACCACAACGCTTCCTCGCGCCTGCAGACCAACGCTTCACCACAACTGCAGACACCTTCACCCGCGCGCTCGCCACCAGCAGCAGCCACCCGCGCACAGCTGCAGTCCAACCACGCATGCCCTCCTCAACCGCGCCCATCTCCACGCACGCTCACCGGCTACAGCGCTCTCCACTCGCTTGCAGACCCGCGCAACCATTCTCCCGTGCCTGCAGATCAGCACACAGCTACAGAATGCCAACCGCTCTTCCCCGCGCCTGCAGCATCCTTCGCCCGCGCTTGCAGAAGCGCCCGCAGCTTGCGCGCACACGCCAGCCACCCGCAACGCCCTCCGCCCACGCACAACAGCCTGCGCGCCCTCATCAGCTGCAGCTGCACCCGCTCAACCGCCTGCAGCCGCCACCAGCAGCAGCTCCGCCGGAGCTCGTCCGGCCACCTCCGGCTGCCGCGCGACTCGCCGCCACCACCGATTCGAAGCTCTTGGTCCAAGGGACCTCCTCTGAGCTTCCCGCGCCCGGTCATCGGCTCCTCGTCGCTCAAGACAACGGGGAAAAATTCCCCTGTTTTGCTACAGGAAACCTTCAATTAAAATTTACATTTTCTGCCATTGCCAAATTTTAATCATATTTTATTAACTCTGCATTGCGGAAAATATCCTATAGTTTCTCATAATTGCCATTTCAGCATTGTTTCTTGCTTAAACCTTAATCTAAACGCAATCTTGGCTTGGTTCTTGTCCAAATTGACTACGAACAAACATTTTTAAGTGGCGTGAATTTTAATACGTTATTGCCTCCCTGTGGATACGACCCTCTCCTCTGCGAGTGGTTATTTCTTGTTAAAAATTGATTAGTCGATTTTTCCACCACATTAAACTACAAACGACTTAAAAGCGAAAGATCGACCAGTCAAATGGCGCCGTTGCCGGGGAGGCAACAGACGCAATAATTTCGCCTAATTTTATTTTGATTATTTGTCAATTGCATAGAAATTTGACCATTCTTTATTTTCTTTTTTGTGCAAGAATCAGCCAGTGTGAGAGGCGACCCTTGACGTCGCCATACGAGAATTGGGCGAGCCATTTTTAAACGGAGGAGAAGGACGAGGATGCGACGGACACCATTTAGTCATTAGTTTAATTAGAATAGAATTAAGATTGTAGACTTAATTTTTCATTACAGTTAGTTTGAAACCCTTGTTCTGGGGCATATTTTGAGGGGTTTGTTCCCCGATTTTGTTTTGGACCCGTGTTGGGTAATTTTTGGGAGCCTGTTTCCTTTTCTTTA
This sequence comes from Thalassia testudinum, assembly GCA_037157565.1. Lineage (NCBI taxonomy): Eukaryota > Viridiplantae > Streptophyta > Magnoliopsida > Alismatales > Hydrocharitaceae > Thalassia > Thalassia testudinum. The sequence continues at coordinate 18,572,616 of JAZHRO010000063.1, forward strand.
AATTTAGGTTTATTTTTTTATTATTTCTTTTATTTGCTTGTGCATAAGTAGTTCTAAAAAAAAATAGAAAAAGAAAAAAAATGAGCTGCCTGCTAGAAGCTGCCTGCCCTAGGATGAACCATTTAGGTCTGTATGAGCAGCCTCTAGATTTGCTTTTCTGCATTGCGTGCATTTTGCATTGAAGATCGCTGGAGGCAAGGTACGTATTCTCTTACTTTGCATCCTATTTTTGATCACGCATTGCATTTAGGATTTAATGCAAAGACCACAAAGTTTGTCTTGAAGTGATCTAACAAGTGGTCACATTTTTTTAGAAAAAGGACTAATTAAAGGAAGGACATTTTAAAAACCAAGGATTTGATTTTCAAACTTGACGTGCGATTCAAAGTTCAAAATCTTTGACGGTGTATGCACACTTATTTCACTTGCACCACGGCACGCTTCTAGACACTCCTTAGGTTTGGAAATACTAGGACAAGAGCCCTCCTTTCGTTGGATTCTGAAGTGTTCGGAACTGGAAATCAAAGGTTTTGTAAATCCAAAGAGGGGGATACCCTGTCATGGATTTTTTGGGGGTAGTTGAGGAGCACCGCGAAAGCACAGCTTCAAAGGAAGGCTTAGGCCTACTTGCATCCCTCGATCTTCCGTCTTTGGATTTACTTGACCAGTTGAGATTTAGGGAAGAATACCTAAGTTCCAACTAGGTCTTTTTAGGCATTTCGAAGGTTGACAATAGGCGCGTAATTGATTGGGCAACTTGTTTTGTCACCTACAATTTGAATTAAATTCAAAAGCCTAAATCTGTAAAGACCAAACAAGTCCATTTGAATTGTGTTTGTAGTGCATGCTTGGTAGGCGTTCTCTTAGGAGACAACTTGTATTTGATCCTGAACCGGAAAGAATCCTAAGAAAAGACCTCCAAAGGGTGGAAATGGCTGGTCAAAGGAGCCTTAAGGAATATTTCATCCCATCCAACCAAGCTGGCCCAGCACTACGTAGACCTGGAGGGGACAATCCATATGAGATCAAAAGTAGTACCATATCCTTGCTACCCTCCTTTTATGGTACTACTAGGGAAGACCCTTACAGGCATATTGAGGAATTCACCGAGGTCTGTTCCACGGTGAAGCTGCAGGGCGTTACTGATGACGCTCAAATGCGGACCCTCTTTCCCTTCTCCCTAAAGGACAAAGCCAAGTATTGGTATCACACCCTTGATAATATAAATACTTGGGATGCCCTGAAAAAGGAGTTTTTGAAGAAGTACTTCCCCATGAGCAAAACAAATCACTTTAGGAGGGAAATCATGAGTTTTGCTCAAAAGGATGGGGAAGCTTTCCATGATGCGTGGGAGCGCTTTAATGATTTGCTGAGACTTTGCCCACATCACCAGGTGCCTAAATGGCAACTGGTTGAAAGGTTCTACACCGGACTTAATGATTCGCATAGGCAAACTGTGGATGGTGCCTGTGCAGGAACCTTTCTATCTAAGACTGAGGATGAAGCTTGGAACTTATTTGATACTTTGAGTGAGAATTCTATTCACTTGAATTCTGCCTACATGGATAGAAAGCCCACACTCATGCAAAGAAAGTTGGAGGCGAATGAAGCAAGGGACACCTAGAATTTAGCCTATCAAATTCAATTACTGAATCAAAACATGGAAAGGCTTATGTCAAACTCGAGTTCATTCACACCTAACACCTCCACATCCCAAGCTTCCGAATGCGTAATTTGTCAAGGCAATACACACGCCACTGTGGATTGCCACTTGGCCTCCCAATTCCCTGAGCTTGTACAAGTGGATTTGAATGCCGCTCAAGGGTTCCGTCCAAGACCTCGTAATGATCCTTTCTCCAACACTTATAATGAGGGATGGAGGAACCACCCAAAATTTTCATGGAGACAAGGAAATGTCTCAAATTCAGGGAATTACAAACCGCAATCCTTTCAAAACCATCAAATGAACCAACCTCAGACCTTTGCCCAACCTAAAACCTCTGAGATGGATGAATTGAAGGCGATGTTGAAAACTATGCAAGAAAGTCAAAGTGCCATCATCCAATCTCATGACAAGGCTATACATGAGATGAAATCACAAATTGGACACCTTGTTGAGGCCGTTAGACAGAGGGAGACTGGGAAGTTTCCAAGTGCTGCTGAGGAAAATCCTAAAGGAAAAGGGATTGTCTTTAGGGAGCATGCTCAGGCGGTGACTATTCTGAGGAGTGGGAAAGAAATTTCCAAACCCAATGCTCCTATAGTCTCACCCGCTAAAAAAAATCCACCCCGACTTTCACCCCCACTGAAGAAGATTTGCCCAAATCATCTCCGCTTGAAATCACCTCATCGGAAGAAGTTGCCCCCGTTCCACCCCTAACTCGACATGACAACCCTTGCACCCAGAGATCGAGAGTGCCATTTCCAGAGCGCTTATCCACCTTTGGGCAGACTTCTGCTGGCTCATCTGGAGCCAAAGATAAGATGGATGAGATTATGGAAACTTTCAAGCAAGTGTAGATTAACCTGCCTTTGCTTGAAGCTATCAGGCAGATTCCGTCTTATGCCCGCTTCTTAAAGGACTTGTGCACGAAAAAGCGGCAATCTAGAAAACAGGTCCAATCTAAAGTTGTCCTGCCTAATTCTGTTAGCTCAATTGTTCAACATGGCACACCCCCGAAGCTTAAGGACCCAGGAGCCCCATATATCTCTGTAGTTATTGGTGACTTACAAATTGATGAGGCTCTGCTTGATCTGGGTGCGGGGGTAAACATCCTTCCGAGCTACGTATATGAACAACTTGGGGGAGGCAATCTGAAGCCTAGCCCTGTAATCCTTCAAGTTGCTGATCAATCACTTAAGACACCACGGGGAATTTTGGAAGATGTCCTTGTAAGAGTGGAGGATTTCTTCTTTCTCGTTGACTTCTTAGTTTTGGACACTGACCCTACCAACAAGCCAACCAAACCCTCCATCATTTTGGGCAGCCCCTTCCTTGCAACTTCCCATGCTTCAATTAATTGCAATACTGGGGCATTGAAAATGGGCTTTGGGAATAGGAAAATTCGGCTTAATGTGTTTGATGCTTACAAACAAGCTGGACTTGAGGATTATTCTCAAGTTGAGGTGATAGATGACCTGATTGAAGTGGCAACTCCTGCAATGTTATGTGATGACCCCCTTCAGCATGTCATGCTAAATGAGCATTCCCATCTCTTGGAGGAATGTGAAGGGGATATACTAGAACTAGAGGAATTGCTAGGAGTTTCTGCTGAGTCTCTTCCCCCATCATTTCCGCCGAAGGCAGATTTGCTACCTGAGATGGGGACATCTATTTTGAAACCCTCAACCATACAAGCCCCCAACCTTGAGTTGAAACCCCTCCCTGACACTCTCAAGTATGTTTTCCTAGATGCCAATGATACGCTCCCAGTTATCATTTCGGCTGTGCTGTCTGAGGCACAGGAGGGAGCCTTGATTGAATGCCTGTCTAGGCACAAGGAAGCTATTGCTTGGAGCATTGCAGACATTAAGGGTATAGACTCTACACTCTACATGCACCACATTTATACTGATGATTCCATCAAGCCTTTTAGGGACATGCAGAGACGTCTGAACCCTAATATGAGGGAGGTTGTAAAAAAGGAAATCCTGAAGTGGTTGGACGCTGGGATCATATATCCCATTGCTGATAGTAAATGGGTCAGTCCCATTCATGTGGTGCCAAAGAAGGTAGGCTTTACTGTGGAACTCAACCACCAAGGTGAACAAGTTGTCACTAGACCCTCAACTGGATGGAGGGTCTGTATTGATTACCGCAAGCTGAACACCGCTACCCAGAAGGATCACTTTCCTTTGCCTTTTATTGATCAAATTCTTGAGAAATTGGCAGGGAATAAGTATTATTGCTTTCTCGATGGATATTCTGGGTACAATCAGGTGGCAGTCTTTCCTGATGACCAGGAAAAGACGACATTCACGAGTCCTTACGGTACTTTTGCATTTAGGCGTATGCCATTTGGATTATGTAATGCCCCTGCAACTTTCCAGCGGTGTATGATGTCTATCTTTTCGGACATGATTGACGAGTGTGTCGAAGTATTTATGGATGACTTCTCTATTTATGGCTCGTCTTTCGACCAGTGTCTCCTGCACTTGGAGAATGTGTTGAAACGATGTAAGGAGACTGGTTTAGTCCTCAGCTGGGAGAAAAGTCACTTCATGGTACAGAAAGGAATTGTACTTGGGCATGTTGTATCCGACCAAGGTTTAGAAGTAGATAAAGCCAAGATTGATTCTATTTCCAAACTTCCATTGCCTACGAATGTCAAACAGATTAGATCCTTTCTGGGCCATGCTGGCTTTTACAGGCGCTTTATTAAAAATTTTAGTAAGATTTCTAGGCCACTTTGTGACTTATTGGCGAAGGAATCTTCCTTCAGTTTTGATTCAAAGTGTGCCGAGGCCTTTCAAACTCTAAAGGAGGCTTTGATCTCTACGCCTGTTCTCCAAGCTCCTGATTGGACACTCCCCTTTGAGCTTATGTGTGATGCTTCGGATTATGCAGTGGGAGCAGTCCTTGGACAAAGGGTTGAGGGAAGACCTCATGTGCTGCATTATGCAAGCAAGACTTTAACTGAACCTCAGCAAAACTACACTATCACTGAAAAAGAATTACTTGCTGTAGTTTTTGCTCTGGAGAAGTTTAGGTCTTATTTACTTGGGTCTAAGGTGGTTATTTTTACTGATCATGCAGCAGTGAAACATCTCATTGCTAAGAAAGATTCTAAGCCACGTCTGATTAGGTGGATCTTACTCCTTCAAGAATTTGATTTGGAAATACGTGAAAAGAAAGGAGTAGAAAATGTTGTGGCTGACCACCTGTCTCGCCTTCCTCTTAATGACTCTATTTCTGAAGACATTCACGAGACATTTCCCGATGAAACTCTGATGGCGGTAACACCAACTTTACCTTGGTATGCAGACATTGTAAATTACTTGGTCACTGGACAAACTCCTGGCTCTTGGGATAAGCAGAAAAGAAAAAGATTCATTTCTCAAGCGAGATATTTTCATTGGGAAGAGCCAGAATTATTTAGAATTGGACAAGACCAAGTATTGAGACATTGTGTGCCTAAAGAGGAACAGCAAAGTGTGCTGACATTTTGCCATGAACTTCATTGTGGAGGACACTTTGGTGCTAAGAAAACTGCTTTTAAGGTTCTCCACTCCGATTTTTGGTGGCCTTCCTTATTTAAGGATTCTCATAATTTTGTTAAGGCCTGTATTAGATGTCAACGGACTGGAACGATTGGGAAGAGGAATGAAATGCCTCAACATCCTATTCAATCTGTTGAAATTTTTGATGTGTGGGGAATTGACTTTATGGGCCCCTTCCTGTCGTCCCATGGTTTTGAATATATCTTGGTGGAAGTTGATTATGTCTCTAAATGGATAGAGGTCATTCCTACGCACACAAATGATCACTCTGTGGTTTTGAAATTTGTGAAGGCCAATATCATATCCCGTTTTGGCTACCCCAAGACTATTATAAGTGATGGGGGACCTCATTTCCGAAACCACCACTTCAATTGGTTAATTAAGAGTTTGGGAGTGACTCACAAGGTTGCTACCCCTTACCACCCTCAGACAAGTGGCCAGGTTGAAGTATCAAATAGGGAGATAAAAAATATTTTTGGAAAGACCGTTAGACCTGATAGGAAAGATTGGTCCCAAAAGCTCGATGATGCTTTGTGGGCTTATCGAACGGCCTATAAGACCACTTTGGGTACTTCTCCCTTTCGGATTGTGTATGGAAAAGCATGCCATTTACCTGTTGAGTTGGAACATAAAGCACTTTGGGCTATTCGAAGTGTTAACATGGATTTAGAGAAGGCAGGTAAGGCACGATTTCTAGAATTAAGTGAGCTTGAGGAGCTGAGGAATGATGCTTATGACACCTCTCAAGCTTATAAAGAAAGAACTAAGGTCTTGCATGACAAGTTTATTCTTCGAAAGACCTTTGAACCCAACCAACAAGTCTGGCTTTTCAATTCCGGACTTAATCTTTTTCCTGGGAAATTAAAATCTCGTTGGGATGGGCCTTACATAATCACCAAAGTATTCCCCCATGGAGCTGTGGAGATCAAAAATCCTTCCTCTTCAGCAACTCCCTTTATCGTCAACGGTCAACGGTTAAAACTGTACATAACTTTAGATGGCCATCTAGTTGACGAAGTCACTCTTGAGAAGCCTTAGCTCCTACTATTCTCCGCCTCAGGTAATATCTTCCTTTAGCTATTTTTGATTTTCAATGAGGACATTGTTTGAACCAGGCATGGGGGAGAGGACCTGAGGCATTTTGTTTATAGCATGCATTTATAAAAAAAAAAAGAAAAAAAAAAGAAAAAAAAAAGAGAACAAAAACAAAAAAAAAATATGTATATATATATATATATATAAAAGCTTTTGAGCTTAACTGGCTAGATCTTGCAGTCTTAAGCAAATCAGAACTCTAGGGTAGACTAAGTTAATTCTAGGGTCAAACTTTAGAAGCTAATTGAGCTACTAGCTTTAGACCTTTAGGGTCCTTTGTGGACTTAAAAACTTAAGTAGGAGTTATGTTGCGGACCATTCCTTAAGAGGTTGAGAAAGGGAAGCTAGGGTTTGAGTTAAAAGGTGGGGTAGTACCTGGAGTCTTATTCTACCTTTTGGTTTACGGGTCCTTGTAACCCAAGCATCCAAATTTCACACACTTGGTCTGGTAATCAACTTAATTTTCATCTTTCTGAAAAGAGATTTGGTTCTCTTAAGTTTGACTTAAGAGAGGCTTGGAAACACATTTTGATTGGAAGAGTTCCCGCCGCAGGAGAGGTCGAGCATATACTCACCTTGAGGATGCGATGATAACATATTACCTCCTCGGCGCTTGTCTCTTAGGATATCCATCCTACTGGGGGCATGTAAGTGCATTGCGCGGTTCAGGTACCATGGGCGGCCCTATCTCGAAGTGCTGATTGCCATAGGCTTGAATTCGCTTAAGAAATCCATGGGCGATACTATCTTGAAGTGTCGATTGCCAGGAGTTCTTGGGGTCGTTATGGGCTGTGCTATCTCGAAGCATCGAAAGCCAGGCACCCTTCGAGGTATGGTAATGGGGACAATGAATCCGACACAGACCGTGTTGATAGCTGATCTGAGGTTAGACTTAGAAGAATCAAACAAAAAAAAAAGGGTATATATATATATATAAAAAAAAAAACCTTTAACTCAAATAACTCAGACCAATACACAAGCACGGATGCTTTAATCTCAGGGATCATTAAACTTTAGGGTAGAGTCAGAAATCAGGGAAACTTGTGCCTGCAACTCGTCTTTAGCCAACCTAGTCTGTAACTTAGCAACTACTTAGGAACCTTGGGTCTAGAGCCTGAACTTAATATGCTTTTGAAGGAAGACTAAGTGAGTTGACTAGTCTACTTAGAGTGCTAGGTTTCGCTTAATTTTGCTAGGGACTAGAAAAAACTAGGCATGGGGGTATTTGATTAGCCCATAGTTGTGGGCTATTTAAGTATTTAAATGCCTAAACATTAGGATAATTCTAACATTTATTTAGCATAAATTAGGATGTAAATAGATTAATTCATATTTTTAATTTAGTTACATAATCCATGCACTGCATTCATATTTTAAATGCATTTAGAATTAGCTTAGAATGCCATTCATCTAATTAGTTAACTAATTAAGTACATTGTTTTAGTTAACATAAAACTTGAGGGTTTGTATATAAATAAACATAATATTTTAATAATATTCTTTATTCTTCTTCTTCTCAGCAACGGCTCGGCTGCCGCTGCAATGCCTCCGGCCTCACTAAAAGCGCATTCATAGATCGGCGGAGAAGGTGGATCTGCGCCCGCCTCTCCATTCAAATTTGTGCAGGCCGCTACAAAAGGAGGAGAGAGGATGCTGAGCGAGGCAGGCCTCCGCCACCGACCCACCACTGTGCAGAGAGAACCTCTCTCTTCCACTAAACACTGCCGGCCTCTAGTGTGGCGACGAGCCTCCATCACCGTGGGCATGTGGTGTGACAAGCCACACCGCCATCCGGAGCTCGCCGCATCACCGTGAGCACCTTTGCATGCATACCCCTAGCCGTCATCGCCGACCACCATCACCGACCTACTGATTCAGCCACCCTCTTAGTAACTTAAGACGTCTGGGGAATTCCCCAGACGTCTGAAGTTACCCGCTCACTTCATCGCACATGCCTGAAGTCGCCTGCAGACCCCTTCCCGTACCTGCAGAACCTTCAGTGCACCAACGTCTGTCAACCTTCAGCTCAAACGCGCCTCAACTCTCCAACAGCCATGCCTCCGCTCAACCGCCTGCAGACCACCACAACGCTTCCTCGCACCTGCAGACCAATGCTTCACCACAACTGCAGACAACTTCGCCCGCGCGCTCGCCACCAGCAGCAGCCATCCGCACACAGCTGCAGTCCAACCACGCACGCCCTCCTCAACCACGCCCATCTCCAAGCACGCTCACCGGCTGCAGCGCTCTCCACTCGCCTGCAGACCTACGCAACCATTCTCCCGCGCTTGCAGATCAGCACACAGCTACAGAACGCCAACCGCTCTTCCCCGTGCCTACAGCATCCTCCGCCCGCGCTTGCAGAAGCGCCTGTAGCTTGCGTGCACACGCCAGCCGCCTGCAGCGCCCTCCGCCCACGCACAACAGCCTACGCGTCCTCATCAGCTGCAGCCGCACCCGCTCAACCGCCTGCAGCCGCCACCAGCAGCACCTCCGCCGGAGCTCGTCCGGCCACCTCCGGCCGCCGCGCGACTCGCCGCCACCACCGATTCGAAGCTCCTGGTCCAAGGGACCTCCTCCGAGCTTCCCGCGCTCGATCATCGGCTCCTCGTCACGCAAGACAACAGGGAAAAATTCCCCTGTTTTGCTAGAGGAAACCTTCAATTAAAATTTACATTTTCTGCCATTGCCAAATTTTAATCATATTTTATTAACTCTGCATTGCGGAAAATATCCTATAGTTTCTCATAATTGCCATTTCAGCATTGTTTCTTGCTTAAACCTTAATCTAAAGGCAATCTTGGCTTGGTTCTTGTCCAAATTGACTACGAACAAACATTTTTAAGTGGCACGAATTTTAATACGTTATTGCCTCCCTGTGGATACGACCCGCTCCTCTGCGAGTGGTTATTTCTTGTTAAAAATTGATTAGTCGATTTTTCCACCACATTAAACTACAAACGACTTAAAAGTGAAAGATCGACCAGTCATTATTGAGCTGGGCTCTAGACAACCGACCAATGGGCTGTTACCCACAATCACTTGCCAGCCATACTCGTGCGGTGAAGTGTGGTTTATTTTCTTTTCTTCTCCTTTTTTTTTTCGTAGGTGGCTTCCCTGATCTCAAATGTACCTAGAGGCAATGAAGAAGAAATGGTCCCGTGGCTAGGTTCTAGACAACCTGCCAATGGGCTGTTACCCACGACAACTTGCCAGCCATGCCACCCTAGAGAGTTCATTAGCTACCCAATTTCTGTCAAAATCTCCGAGGAGTGAGTCTGTGCAAAAATGTGTGCAGATGCTTAGACTCAAAATTTTTCTGAGTTAGAGGGTGAGTTGATAAGTCGTATACTTATCACCTTATTTAGTAGGTGGATTAGAATAGCTTAAGGTTGTAAGAATTCGAAGCTAAATCCATATTTTAATGGACACCAGGGCTGATTAAGCCTGAAGGCCTGAAAAGTCTAAGTGTTTAAGCTCTTTTTTGTATTATTTCCCACTATTGATAAGTTTCTGATGCCTAAGTTTTCTTCCTAAATTCATTTTTTTTTATTATTTTATTTTATTTAGACTGATTAAATGAGCTCAGGATTGTGCAATTTACCACGCCTACATGCTTAAGTTGGGCAATGTCCTCATTGGCAAGTACATGGATGCATAAGGGTTCAAAAAGATAGTACCTGAGTGACGTAAAATACCGGATCAGTTTGAATCCTTTGGGTTGCCTCCCAGGAAGCGTTGAGTTTAATGCCTCCAACTGGGCGGTGCTCCGTGTCATCCCTCAACAAGGGTGACACTCTCCTTTTGGGGAACCTGGGCTAGGAAGTGCTTCAATCTTTTACCATTAACTGTAAAAGTGTGCCCAGTGTTAGGATCGGTGATTTCAACCACCCCATTAGAGTAGGGCTTAACCACCCGAAATGGTCCTGTCCATTTGGACCTGAGTTTCCTCGGGAAGAGTTTTAGGCGGGTGTCAAACAACCAGACTTGCTGGTTAGGCTCAAAGGTTTTTCTATGAATGAGTCAGTCATGGACGGCTTTCATTTTCTCCTTATACAGTCGACTATTTTCAAAGGCGTCCCGACGAATTTCTTTGAGCTCAGATAATTGGGGCATCCTCTGCGCACTGGCTAACTGGGAATCCATGTTACATTGCTTGATAGCCAGTAAGCCCGGTGTTCCAATTCGACAGGAAGATGGTAGGCTTTGGCAAAGACCAGGCGATAAGACGACATGCCTATTGGGGTCTTGAAAGAGATCCTGTATGCCCAAAGGGCATCATCAAGTCGTGTGGACCAGTCTTTCCTATCAGGTCTCACAGTCTTCTGTAAAAAATGTTCTTGATTTGTCAATTTGAGACCTCAGTCTGCCCGTTTGTTTGCAGATGATACGAGGTAGCAATGCGGTGGTTCACCCCATATTTTCTAAGTAGGGCACGGAATTGGGAATGTATAAAATGGCTTCCACCATCACGGATCATGGCCTTGGGTATTCCAAATCGGGAAAAGATGTTCTGCTTAACAAAGTCCATGACAGTCCTGTGATCGCATCGACAGGTGGCGACGGCTTCAATCCATTTGGAAACATAATCTACTGAGACTAGGATGTACTTAAAGCCGTTGGATGGTGGAAAGGGACCCATAGAATCGGTACCCTAAACGTCAAAGATTTCCACAATCAAAATGGGCAGGAGGGGCATCATATCTTTCTTGGTCATGGTCCCCAGCGTTTGGCAGTGTGAGAAAGTCTTGACAAAGTTGTGTGCATCCTTAAATAGGGACGGCCAGTAAAATCCAGACTGCAGAACCTTTGCGGCCATTTTCTTTCCAGAGAAGTGGCCACCACAAGCCTGGTCATGACAGAAGGAAAGCACACTCTGAACTTCATCTTCGGGGATACACCTCCTGATGATCTGGTCAGCACAGAGGCGAAATAGCATGGGATCATCCCAGAAATAGTGCTTGGCCTCAGCCAAGAACTTGTCCCGTTGCTATCTGGACCAGCTGTGTGGGGTTTGTCCTACAACCTGGTAGTTGACATAGTCAGCATACCATGGTATTCTCTTGTCTTGCACAGCCAGGATGTGTTCATTAGGGAAGGCATCAGATAGAGGTAGGGAGGGTCAAATGTGGTCTGGATGAAGTCTAGAAAAGTGGTCAGCCCCCACATCTTTTGATTCGGCCTTGTCTTGGATTTCCAGGTCAAATTCTTGCAAAAGCAGGATCCATCTGATGAGCCGTGGCTTTGCGTCCTTCTTGGCCAAAAGGTGCCGGATGGCTGAATGGTCAGTGTAAATCGTCACGTGGGATCCCAGCAAGTACGATTGGAACTTTTCAAGTCCAAAGACTACACCGAGCAGCTCTTTCTCTGTGACCATATAATTTCATTGGGCCTCGTCTAACATTTTGCTCGCATAGTAGATCATCATGGGCTTCTTATCTTGCCTTTGTCCCAGGACAGCGCCTATGGCAAAATCTGATGCATCACACATAATCTCAAAGTCCTGGGACCAGTCTGGGGGGTGAAGTACAGGTGCGGTGGAGACTAAGTCCCAGATGGTGTGATAAGCCTGGATGCAATTAGAAGACATGTGGAATATGCCGTCGTTGGCTAGAAGGTCAGTCAAGGGTTTGGAAAGCTTGGAAAAGTCTTTAATGAACCTTCGGTAGAAGTCAACATGTCCTAAGAATGAGTGAATCTGTCGGATCGAGCTAGGTGGAGGAAGTTTGGAAATCAAATCAACCTTAGCCTGATCTACCTCGATGCCCCTATGCGATACGATGTGATCGAGGACAATTCCTTCTTGAACCATAAAATTGCTCTTTTCCCAACATAACACCATATTAACCTGGATACATCATTTCAGGATTTTCTCCAAGTTGCTTAGACAATGGTCGAATGAATTCCCAAATACAGAGAAATCATCCATAAAGACCTCTAAGTATTCACCCACCATTTCTAAAAAAATTGCTTGCATGCAACGCTGGAAGGTCACAGGTGCGTTGCATAACCCGAATGGCATTCGACAGAATGCAAACATGCCGTATGGGCAAGTGAATGTGGTCTTTTCTTGATCCTCCAGAGCAATTGCGACTTGGTTATATCCTGAATACCCATCTAGGAAGCAAAAATACTTCTGCCCTGCCAATCTTTCAAGGATTTGGTCAATGAATGGCAAGGGGAAATGATCCTTCGTAGTGGCTTCATTGAGCTTCCTATAATCAATGCACACCCGCCATAAGGCGGTGGTGCGGGTGGGGATGGATTCACCATGATCATTGGTGACAACGGTGAGCCCAGCTTTCTTTGGAACCACTTGAGTGGGGCTCAACCAGGGGCTATTGGAGATAGGATAGATGATGTCGGCGTCAAGCCACTTGATAATTTTTTTCTTAACGACCTCCCGCATGTTTGGGTTTAAACGTCTCTGCATCTAGCGGGAGGGTCGTGCCCCATCTTCCAGGTAAATCTTATGGGTGCAATAGGTGGGGCTAATTCCTCTTAAGTCAGAAATGGTACAACTAATGGTGGCCCAATGTTCTGAAAGGGTCGCAGTCAACCTGAGTTCCTGATCCTTGGTTAGATGAGAATTAATAATCACTCAGAAGGTCTGGTCAGGTCCAAGGAAGACATACTTGAGATTCTCAGGCAATGGCTTAAGTTCAGGTGCAGGTGGAACCATAGTTGATGGAAAGGGAAAGGGAGGGAGTTGATCAACATCGATCTCCTCAAATGGTGTTGTGTGATGGTACTCAACCTTACAGAGGTCCACAGGTAGTGATGGTGACAGGTCAGAACAATCATTATGGGTTTGGTGGTCTAATACAGAACTGAAGGTGAGGCATTCCTCGATCAGAGTTTCCACGGGATCATGTTCCTCAACGCAATCGCAATCAAAAGACTTTGTCACCTGGAAGATATCCAATTGCATTTTCCTGTCCCCGAAGGTGATTTCCATGCATCCCGTGTCACAATCAATGTTTGCCTTAGCCGTAGCTAAGAAAGGTCTGCCTAAGATTATGGGTGCGTTCTGTAATTTTTCAAGGACTTCCATGTCGAGCACCAAGAAAGTCGATCGGGAAATAGAAGTCCTTGACCCGTATAATCATGTCCTCGACAACCCCCTTCGAGGTCTTCACTAATCTATCAGCCAGCTGGATGGTGACAGGGGTTGGTGTCAACTCTCCAAAACCAAATTGCTGGTACAGGGTTGTTGGAATTAGATTGATAGAAGCACCTAAGTCCAGGAGCGCTCTATCAAATGTCATGTCCCCAATATTGCAGGAAATCAGGGGCGCTCCTGGGTTAGTTCGCTTGAGTGGAAGGTTGCTTGATATTACGGAACTTTCTTATTCAGAGAGCACAACCTTCCTAGGTGCTTGAGGTCTCGGCTTACGCTTGGGTGTACAGGCATCCTTTAAAAACTTGGCATAAGCAAGGATGTGCTTGACAACTTCAAGGAGCAGAATATTAATCTGTACTTGCTTAAAGATTTCCAGCAGCTCAGTTTCCACAACATTCTTCTTTTTCTTGATTATTTCCAAGGCCTCAGGGTAGGGTGTCAGAATGTGGATTGGTTCTATTTCTGGTTCCTTAGTTGGTGCCTCTTCTGAGTTGGGTATTTCAGCGAGTGAAGTCTCAGAAAGAGTCGGCCATTTGAGATCCTAGGTTTTGGTGCCACTTCTCAAGGTCATCGCATTCGCAGAGGCATTAGGGCCATGGGTTGATCCTTGAGAAGATGAGGACGAAGAAGCACCAAATCCAGGGGGTATTTGTGGGGTTGGCTGGACCATGTGAGCCTACCTGGGATTGCCTTGGAACCATTGCAAATTGGGGCCTCAGTTAATTATGTTTCACGGGTTCGGTTGTGGCTGGGAAGGTAGGGATCCTTGTTTCTTACAGTTCAAGAGTTAGCTTAACTACCCCTTTACCAAGGCCATTTCCTCCTGATGTTTCTGGTTCATGTTAGACATCATCTTTATTAAGGTGTCCATTTGATTTTGTGGGGGAGGGGACACCCTATTATGATTATATTAGGGTCTAACTAGTGGTCCTTGCTGATAGGGGGCAAGTGTGGCTGCTGGTTTGGCCTGGGTTGGTTTTAGAATTGCGATGGTTTCTGGTTTGTCCAACCAAAGTTGGGGTGGTTACACCAGCTAGTGTTGTAAGTGATGGAGAAACAGTCCAGTTTCGCATAACCTTGGAGAGCTTGCACATCTTCGAGGATAGTCGTTGTTGATGAAGAGGGAAGGGAGTAAACAAGGGTTGAGGGAACAAAGGTCCCTCCTTGGAACATGGTTAGGGGTTATTCTAGGTTCAGTTGGGTAAAGGGCTGGACCAGGTCAACATTATGCACTCCCTTTGCTAGGGAGAAAGTCTGTAAGGGGTTCCTGGTCTGGTTCAATAGCTCATCAATCCTTTTGTCCACCAATTCCACTCGATCCAGTTTCTTGGCAATGATGTCCATGTCAACCATTCCAGAATTTACTTGTACCTAATAAATCCCACCACGGGGTTGACTGGACCTGTTGAACTGGGTCATGGAGGCATTGTTGAGCGAATTCTCGCTCATAGACTCAAAGAGCTGAAACGCACTCTCCTCATCTTTGTTCAGGAAGTTCCTGTCGCATGAGGCATCGACGAAGTTTCGTAGGTTGCTGTCCAGACCATGGTAGAAAATCTGGGCCAATTGCCACCTTCATACTTCGTGGTGTGGGCATTTCCTCAGGAGTTCATTAAACCTTTCCCACGCCTCATTAAACTGTTCCCCTCCCTGGAGTGTAAAGGTAGTGATAGCTCTTCTGAGGGCATTGGTCTTTCCTATGGGGAAGAATTTCTTTAAAAATGCATGCCTCAGTTCTTCCCAGGTGGTGATGGGTCTACCTAGGGTTCTAAGCCAACGAGAAGCCTTGTCTCTTAATGAAAAGGGAAACATCTTGATTAGAACAATGTCAAGGCTAATGTTCCTAGGTTTCATAGTTTGTGCTATGCAGTCGAGATCCTCTAGATGCTGGAAGGGGTCCTCATTTGAGCTTCCACGAATGTGGTTCTGGATTAGACTTAAGACATTCAATTTCAGCTCAAAATCATCTCCCCCTTCGGGGATACTAAGGTGCGGCTCGACTCTAATAGCGGAGGGATTACAGAAATCGCAGAGGGGCCTCGACTGATCCTGAAATGGTGGTATATCGAGTGGTGGTTGCTCTTGTACGCCTTGGAAAGGTGGTGGTGGTTGTTCTTGTGGGTTCTGCAACCGTTGTATGGCCTGCATGATGGTGTGGATTTGTTGTTGCTGAAGTCGGTGGTTTGCATTAATTTGGGCTTGGATGATGGCCATTACATTTGGTGGGGGTTGATCCTCAGCCTCATCTACCCCAGGTTCAACCATGTTTCTAACAGAATCACGTTGCCTAGATTCCTGCCCCAAAACACACAACTTGAGATGCAGTGATCGTCTCCCGTGCATACACTAGAAAAGAACAGGAGGGGATGCGGAGGGCGATAGATGCGAGAAATGTGTTTCAATCAAGCACACAAGCCTAGTCCTTATGGTGTATTCCTTAGGAGACCTAGAAATCTCACAAAGGGTGATTAAGTCCATAAGCATTGGACTCCCCTTCCCAAGGCTAATCTAGTCAGGTTGGTTACGAGGGGATTACAGGGAAGGTTCTTCCTTTGGCTTGCACCTCCAGTTCCGTAGACCCCACAACCGTGGTCGTTTGACACTGTCCCGCAGCCTAGTCAGCAGATTCTACCAAGGGAATGAAAGCCAAATTCCCAGCAAACAAAACCTCACCTTTCGAGACTTAACTCAATCCTGCCTAGGCACGTTTACCCAGTTTTAAAGGGCTAGGATAGTGCTTGTGCTAGGGTTATGTGATGAGGAGTTGATTGGGGTGGTGCCTCTTAATTTTCCACTTTCAAGGTTTGTGCTTCTAGCAAAACATGATTTTTAAGCAAGGATTTTTAAGATGTGGTGTCTTTTAGTGTTTCATCCTTACTTTAGTGCTTTTTAGGGTTGACGTGTCTTAATATTTTCAGACAAGTTTCAGTGGGCACGTCAAGTTCTGCACACAATTCGGTGAAATTAGATTTCCTTTTATTCTGTAGAGGCTCTAAAACCCTAATGTACTCATCCTAATGGTCATGCAGCTTCTATTAGATGGGTCGATTTTAGGGTTGAGTGGTGTGGCCCAGGTCAACTCACGGTGGCTTCGCAAACACCACTCAAAAAAGAGAAAAGAACACTCCAAGAATTTATTCAGAATGTTAGAGTGTATATTTTCTTTTTGTGGGGTGATGTGTTAAGGATGTGGGTCAAGAAATCATACACCATGCTAATTTTTCTCAATTTTTACAACTTTTTTCAATTTTTTCACGCAAGAAAACAATCATGACTGAAGAATAACTCACTTTCGGTCCTTATTGCGCCTACTCCCTTGTTACCGTCGTGGGATGCATCACTTCGCTGTCCAAGCGCCGAATTCTTGCAACCATCAAGTAAAAAGGAAACAAGACATTAGACGATGTGAGAATGGATGTGGAATGGAGGTGACAAAACAAATCCGTTGCCTCCCCGGCAACGGCACCAAAAACTGACTTGTGCTTGTGTGTGTGTTAAGAAGTGTCGTTATAGTCGCACTTACAACGTCAGTTTTAAAGTAAAGAAATGGAGGTGAGTCCGAGTGTCGGTCTCAGGGAGGTGTGAAAACTGGATTTTGCTTATCACTTGTCACAGAAAGTGCGGAGTTTTGCTTGCAAAAGGTGCAGTTTCAAAAGCGAGAGAGAGATAGAGAGAGAAAGAGAGAGGGAGAGATTAGGGTTAGAGTTGTTTCTTGCTTGATCATGCAACTTAAACAGAAATTAAAATAAACAACTGAACAGAAAGTAACTTCATCAATCATGCAGATTTAGTCACAAATTACAACATTAGATACATGCTAAAACATAAGTAAAGGAAAGCTTAAAAGAAAGGAAGAGAGAGAGAGGGGGGGAGAGCAGCGAGGCAGCCACGGTGGTGGAGGAGGCTCCGTCGATGGCTCGTCATCTCCGGCGATTACAAGAGGGCCTAAAGCTAGCTAAGAGAGGGGTAGAGTAGTTGCAAGGGAAGTGAATGCCTTGATTGAGTGGTTGGAGGGGGTTTAAATAGGGAGAAGGGCTTTCTAAAAGAAGGGGCTTTAGCAACGTCTGGGACGTTGCTAAAACCATTACAAAAGCGTCGGTGAAGCCCCCCAGCCCGCCGGTCACCTGCCCGCGCCGTTCTTCTTTGCGCCCAATCTGCGGCCGTTGCGTGAGAGCCGTCCGATCTGAGATCTTCCCTTAGATGCGCTCGAATCATGCCTTGGGCGCGCATGTGCAGGCGTCGTCTCCCTGCGTGCGCGCACGTGTGGGCGCATCGCGTGGCACAATCTCGGCCGCCCGCTGCTGATCGGGCGGTCCAATTTCACCGCGCGCTCCTTCATCTTCAATTCTTCGCACCATGCGGCTCGAACCCGCGTCACGTGCGTGTGGGCATGCACGCTAACCGTTGCGCCACGCCAGTTGCTTTGTCACGGTGACCGCAGGTAGGTGCACTGTTCTCGATCGTTCGATCGAAGATCGACCGTGTAGTGAGAGGGGGGCGACGTGGAGCAGTGAGGGCCATTGATCATCAGATCAACGGTCATAACTTCTTGGGTCCATTGTAGGAGCTCTGGATGTCAGATTTGGCCAATCTTGAGTCTGTTGGACTCCGTTCGTCGTTTTCGATCCATCCGTGCGATCTAATTTCTCATATGAGGCCTGCTTTGACAAGTTCTTACACAAATGGCCATTAATACAGTTTTATAAGCAATCTTGGTATATGATGCATGCAATGCTCCCATTCTACTTATGTTGTGCCTTATATTCTTAAGTTGGGCCCTATTTAACGGAATTATCACCCCCATGTGTAGTGTTATCAGTAGGCACGTGTGAAGTAGCACTCCAAAACCCTAATGTAGAAACCCTAATTGGCTTTATTTCCAAGTCCTTTTTGAGTTTCACAAATGTTCTCTTTGGACTTCAAACAAGAAGTGTGTAGTCCAAAAAGATTAGAATTTAAGCGTAGTCCCTAATAGGCATAGAATTTTGGGGTAGGATCTCTAAAAATTGCTTCAACTTCAATAAGATTTGAAAAAGGAAATTTGCAAATTAGGAAACTTTGCCATTATAATGATAATTACTATGAAAAATAAGGTAGTTGATTCCTAATTATTTGTTTCCTTTTTATCTTTCCAAGATTAGGAAGTTGATTTAAGGAAGAATAGAGAAGTTACCAGCCCTGGAGTGGTTGATTTGCATGGGAGATTTCCTTGTGAAGTACCTTGCAAAATCATAATAAAGCAAAATAGGGCAAGTTAGTGATCAAATATAATCAAATAATGTAGAGAATAGTGGTGAATTGCACGTTGCTCATAGGCAACGACGCCAAAATGTTGAGAGCACTTGATCGAGTTTTAAAAAGGTCGCGTTGTAATACAGTCGAAAAGCATTCAAAACAAATACAATTTATTACTCGAATTTTAAAGAGTAAGGTCGAATACAGGGAGCAAATGGAATTCATAGACTAAGCTCAATGAATGCAATTTGAACACAAAATTTTACTAAAAAATCTAATGAAAAATATAAAACATGAGTATATGGACAATAAAATGTAGCTAAAAATATAATTAAGGACTTATGAAGAATCGGACGTCAGATTACAAAATCAGACGTCTTAAAATGAAGTGCTACGATGCCTGTTTCTCTGATTTCTTTCTTCTGCTGTTCCCCTTTCTCTTTCTCTTTACCTTCTTTCTTCTCTGTTCTTCTTTCTTCCTTCTTTGGCTTCTTCCTGCCTTGGCTTCTTCTTGCCCTCTTCCTTCTCTTTCTTCTTCTCTGGTCCTAGCCTTGTGAACCTCAGCTTCTTTCTTCTTCCTTTCTTCTGGCTCTTTTCTTCTTCAGCTCTCTTTTGACTTTTGCCTTAGCTTCTTCTTCGCTTGACCCTTCTCCTTCCTTCTTCTTTTCCCTTCCTCGAATTTGGCTAAGTGTGGAGCCAAGCTTCCCACAGCAAAACCCCCCTTCCCCGACGTAGCGTTCCTCTCTTCTCTCCTCACTATTTCGGTTCGCTCTCCCAGAGCCACATTCGGGTTGGGTAATCGGACCTAGCAGAGACTCGGGTCCAAGCTCACCGGCGTGGGTGTTGAGCAAGGAGTGAGTCAGTTTGGGTAAATGGGTCGTGGCCAAATCCGTGTGGGCAGTGTCGTGGATGAGGTTGCGAGATGGGGAGAGAGGGACCTCACCCCGTGAGTAGGAGGCAATAAGGCCTACGCACGTAATCAAGTTATGTGCATATGCCCGCTCGCCCACTTTTGAGGTGGGACTAAATGTCCCACCCCCCTTGTGTGCCCTGCAACAGCATGTGTGTGGCTTTGATTGCAAAGCTGGATGGGCTTGGGGCTTCAATTGGCAGCCTGGGTGCACTCTTGCCTCAAGTTCGCGTTGCCTGGGACTCACGCCTGGAGCAGCAGCAATTGGAATGCAGGAAGGGAGCTCTAAGCTTCTTCATCCATGGTGGCAGGTGTTGTGAGAACTTGAAATCAGGAGCACGGCCTTGTGGCCATGTTAAAACATCTAGGGAGATTCGCCAAGGCACAACGAATATGTGGCGGTGGTTGGCGTGGCGTGGTAACGGCTGTGGTGGCGAATCAAGGGCACTCAATGGACGTGTTAGTGGGTGTGTTCGGGGGCCCTTTTGTGTGAGTAGCGGAGTGATTGGAGTAGTGGGAGATGATTGGTGGAGTGTTGTGGAGGTTGTAGGGTGGTTGGCGAGACGGATGGAGGAGGTGCGGATCGACGGGGATGCGTCGCCAGAGGTTTGGCCGAAGGTGGAGAAGGTAAGGGTGATCGGTGGCGTCGAGGGGTATTTTCAAGAAATAAAGAGGGGGAACAGGAGTAGGAGAAAAAGAGAAGATAACTAACCTAACCTAAGGACAAAGGAGATAGGAGAGGCATTTGGGCTAGTACGGTCGATGCTGGAGACGAAGATCTCCATAGGTAAGGTGGTGGCGAAGACGAGGTCAGTGGTGGCGTCAAGGCTGGTAAGACCAACTCGGATGAATGAGAGGAAGGCAACCCAACCACTGGTATTGTGGTTGGGCGACGAGAGAGAGAGAAAGGAACCATCAGAGCTTGCAGAGAGGTTGTGGCTGGTGAGGAGAGATGAATTGAGGGTGGATTGGCCCAATTCCATGCTGAGGAGATGCGGATGGATCAGGGTTTGCTTAAATAGGCTTCTGAGGATGGATTTGTGCTTAGAAGCCAAGCTTCCAAGCAAGGTATGTCCACTGGGGTTGGAAGCTCGAAAAGATCCAAATCTCTCATGCATTTGCATGAGAGATTGGGTGGGGTTCATCAATGGGTTCACATTGGAGGAGATTTCTCAGAGATTCTCCCTTTCAATTTTGAAGGGGATTCTCTGAGAGATTAGGGAGAAATCGCCCTTGCAATCTTGCCGGAGTAGGATTCCCTTCGCTATAATGGTAGAGGGACTTAATCGCAAAGAATGAAAAAGAAGTTAGGGGGTCTCTGCTGAGGTTTTGGAAAGATAGGGGTAGAAATGTAATTAAGCTGGACCTATTTGCAAAGTGGGTCAAGATGAATTCCTCTTAGGTCCAAATTTTGGTACAAACCTAATTTAGACCTAAGGCATTTAATGGTGAGGTTGGATTTTGGGTTTGACTACATTTGATTAGGCGATTTATGCAAAAAGCTAATTTATGGCAAATATCTATCTGAGACCCCATTCTAGGTCAAAATAGGTTCCAATGGACAAATTGAAGGTTCTAAACCCTAGAAAATAGTTTTATATGATTTTTAGAGGGTTTAGGTAAATTTTATCCTGACCAAAACCTTATTTAATCAAGTAGGTCTTTTTTAGGATTACTAGAAGTCATTTGATTGCCAGAATTCACACGAACCCTTTTCCATTTTAACTAACCTACTTTTTATCTTGTTATGACCATTTGACCTGTGTTTAGCCCTTGAGAAAACCTGTTGTTGTACTGCAATGGTGAAATTATAGTTTTACCCCTTGTTTCTTGCTTTTATGTCAGAATGGTTATTAATTGAATTAGGACCTCCAGTTGGTTATGTAGGAGCTTTTGTTCTCTTCTTTGGGTCAAAATGAGCTAGTTAGGGCTCATGTTGGTGTTCCCGTCATTGACCCACCTTGTTGGGTTAACCAATCTTCAAATTATGTCACTTTGCACAAAAGTATCTTAAAGTTCAAGTGAAATCATAAAGTACCCCTGCTCTTAGTTAAGCTGGTAGACTTAAGAGGTCAAGTCCCGATTCTGGTCTACCTGGATCATTAATGACAAGAGAGGTTGGGTTGGGGAAACCCTGTAACTCGTGGGGGCGCTCTACCATGTAGGGGTCTTTGTGGGACTCTCCGTTTCTGGTTGCCCAGGTAATTCTCAGGTGGATGGCTTTCTGACTAAGGGGTATCATTCACCTCGAACCTATATAGTCATCAAAAAATTTTTTTTTCGGTGTCTTGATTGGGTTCATCACATTCTACCTCTCATCTACTCCATCGGTGCATGTTTGGGAGGAGGTCTCTATCACCATCCTTGAGGCCTCCATTAGCTTCTCATTCCTGTCGAGGCCAAGCCTCAACGTCCTTGTTTGTGCAACAACCCAACCTGATCGATATCTCTTCTAATTCATCGAAACCTAATTCTCCTTCACCCATCATCATGGGGCAACCGGTAGAAGAAAACAATCTTGAAAATCTGCTTCAGCACCTCAATGATCTATTCCAAGCCTTTGTGAACCTACCACAGTGTTCTATGATGCGAGATCACTACAATTCTGCTATGGTGGCAATTGAACCTCGAGTACAAATCCCTGCTGGAGGTCCTCATACTGAACTCAAGCCTAACATGATTCATGGCATTCCCAAATTCCATGGGCATAATTCCAAGGATTCTTTCCGATATATCAAACAACTAAAGTATCTGGCCCAAACCTTCGAGTCAAAAGCTCAAAATCAGGATGTCTTACTCATGAAAATGTTCTCCTCTCTCATGGCAAGGCTGCTCACTGGTACCAAACCCAAACGCGTCCAATCAACACCTAGGTGGAACTTCAATCCGAGTTTCTAGGAAAGCTATTCCCTGCTGGTCGGACAAATGCTTTAGAGCACCAGATCTCGCATTTCACACAGCAAGTAGGAGAACAGCTTCACGAGGCATGGGATCATTTTCTGGATCTCATGCGAAAGTGCCCCCACCATGGAGTTCCTAAATGGGAACAAGTCCAGTCTTTTTACTAGGGACTCCATGAGGATATTTGATTATTCGTCAGTGCGACCTGCGGAGGAAACATCATGAGTCAACATGAAGACACCGTGTGGGAAATTCTCGATAATATGTGTGAGAACTCCATTAATAATGAATCCATGGGCATGTTCGACCCAACGAATGCTCGTGCATTGATGAATCCAAAGGAAGCACATGAGACGTAGGGCCTGTCCTCTTTCATCGACTTGGAACTGATGGCCAGTCATCTGGACAAGGTCTCTATTATTGAGAAGAAGGTGGATGAGCTAACTCGACACTTGCAGCAAGCCACCTCTACGCAAAAATCATTCGCGCAACCGTCCTCTGGCAGGGAGGCTGTGCATAACATCTATCATCGATCTTCTAAGGGGATGGACTCATATCCACCGCCATCTGATTATGGTTTTAGAGGGAACTCTAGACCCACCTATTCTAGTTGGGGGAACTCTGAACCCTCCTATTCTATCTTTTTCGAGGCACCTCAGACCTTTGAGGACCTCAACACCATTCAGAATGATCCACTCTCAAACACCTACAACCTTGGATGGCGTAATCATCCTAATTTCATGGGGTCAGCGAACAATCAAAATTAGACCACAAGCTCCTCGTCCATACCAGCTGCCTCAACCTCGATCTAACCCAACTTATCAATCCAGGCCTAGTCATGTAGATCAAATGACTCTTATCCTTTAGACTCGGTCTGACATTCAGAAGATGAATGCAGCTATGCAAAAGCAGCACAAAGATGAAATCACAGAGGTTCACAATCAACTCACCCAGATGGCAAATCCCTATCAACTGGGTGCGCTTCCTTCACAACCTCTACCTAATCCAAATAACATGACAAATTAGAGGCACGTTATGAACCTGACTCAGGGACAAGTTCACTTTATCTATCAGGCCCCTTCTACTCCATCACCTAACGAGATGGAGGCTCCGACATCATATGCGGGTTATCAGCAGCAATCACCTCTTTTGCCAACACTAAACCAGAAATAGGCAGGATTGAATTCCGTTACTACCCGTAGTGGCAAAGCAACACATGACCCACCTTATCCAAGCCACTACCAGCTTGGTAAGGAAAACCCTAACCTTAGATTGGTCATCTAGGACACACCCATCCCAGATCAACAACCTAAGCCAATTCTAGAGGAACCATCTAAGGTTCCATTTCCTGAGGCCTTGACTAAGGGAAAAAGGACAGCTAAACCTGTGGCACCTGAGGAGGACCTGGTTAAGCTCTTTGAGCAGATCCATATAAACATCCCTTTGATGGATGTGATACGCCACGTACCAGCTTACGCACGATTTCTGAAAGACATGTGTACACCTGAGCGTAAGCCGCAAACCAAAGGTGGGAACCTGATCATACTATTAGATCAAGCTAGCTCTGTCATTTTGAGCAAACTCTCGCCTAAGGCAAAAGACCCAGGCACCCCTCTGATCTCCTATGCAATCGGTGATATGCAATTTGACTGAGCCTTACTAGACCTAGGAGCTTCCATAAATTTGATACCTACATCCCTACTAGACTACTTTTAGGAATCTGAACTTAAACTGACAGAAATGACGTTGCAATTAGCTGATTGATCTATTAAGTCACCAAAAGGAATTCTCGAGGATGTCTTAGTTAGGATACATGATTTGTATTTTCCTATAGATTTTATTGCCTTAGACATGGATGCTCCTGATAATGTGAAGAATACACCAATCATACTAGGGAGACCCTTTCTGGCCACTACTAGGGCCAATATCAATTGTGTGGAGGGCTAAATTGAATTAAAATTTGGGAGTAAGATACTAAAGATCGACATCTTTAAGGTCTAAGAAGGAATTAATTGCAATATCGAGGTTGTGGTTGATGACCTATGTATCAAGGAAAACTTGACTATTTCTGATCAACCACAAGAGAATCAAAACCCATAATTAGAGGAGTCTGAACTCAACCTAGACACACCCATAGTTCCATCCTTTGCTCTCGACACCCACCCTGAACCACCTGCTACTGCTGACAACCCAGTAATGGAATTAAAGCCTCTTCCGGATCATCTCAAATATTCCTTTATAGGTTCCAATCAAATGTTTCCTATGATTATCAATTCCTGACTCACACCTGATAAGGAAACACGTTTGATTTCTATTCTCCAGCAGCATCAGAGAGCCATTGGATGGACTCTCGATGAATTGACTAGCATCAACCCTTCATACTGTACATATCACATCTACACTGAAGAGGGCTCATGACTATCCCATGAAATGTAGAGATGCCTAAATCCAAATTTGCAGGATGTCATGAAAAAGGAGATCATTAAGTGGTTAGATGTAGGGATCATCTACTCGATCTCCGATAGTCAGTGGGTGAGCCCAATCCAAGTTGTGCCTAAGAAGGCAGGGCTCACTGTCATCACGACTAAAACTGGAGAAACCACACCGACCCGTATAGCGAACTCATGGAGAGTCTGCATTAGTTACAGAAGACTCAATTCCTCCACGAAGAAGGATCATTTCCTACTAGTGTTCATTGATTAGATTCTCGAGAAGCTAGTGGGAAATCGATTCTTCTGCTTTTTGGATGTGTAATCCGGTTATAACCAGGTAGCAATCCATCTCGAGTACCAAGAGAAGACCACCTTCACCTGCCCCTTCAGAACATACGCATTGCAAAGGATGCCGTTCGGTCTCTGCAATGCACCCGCTACTTTTCAGCAGTTCATGCTTGTTATATTCTCAGATATGGTAGGTGAATACCTTGAAGTCTTCATGGATGACTTCTCAGTATTTGGAGAATCATTTGACAATTACCTCCTGCACTTGGTCCAAATCCTCAGGCGGTGCATCGACGTGAACTTGGTTCTTTCCTGGGAAAAAAGCCACTTCATGGTATCTAGGGGAATTGTCCTAGGACATCTCATCTCTGAAAAAGGCATCTAGGTTGATCGAGCCAAGGTGAATCTGATTTCAAAACTCCCTATGGCTAGATCAGTCAAAGACATCCGATCCTTGGGCATGTTGGCTTTTACCATTGAATCATTCCTGATTTTTCGAAAATCACGCGACCCCTGACTAATCTTCTATATAAGGATGTCCCCTTTGAAATGTCCAAGGTGTGCACTCAAGCATTTGAGATCTTGTGTGATCGAGTTACCCAAGCACTTATCCTGTAGTCCCCTGACCGGTCTCAACACTTTGAGATCATGTGCGATGCATCCGATTATGCTGTAGGTGAGATACTTGGGCAAAAAATAGATGGGAAACCCGTGGTCATCTACTACGCTAGCAAGACACTTGACGAGGCTCAGCATAACTACACAATTATTGAGAAAGAGCTTCTAGTCATAGTATTTGCCATGAAAAAATTTAGATCATATCTTTGGATTCCTGTGTTATCACATACTCAGATCACACTGTAGTGAGGCACCTCATTGCAAAGAAGGACATGAAGCCTTGACTAATCCATTGAATCTTGCTATTGCAAGAATGTAATCTCGAGATTCGCAATAAAGTGGGAAAGCAGAATGTGGAAGCTGACCACTTATCCCACCTACCTTCTGACAGTATTGAACCTTCCAGACCCATCACAAAACATTTTCCTAGTGAGCACCTACTGACTATTAGTATCGGACTTCCTTGGTTCATTGATTTAGTGAACTACTTAGCATCACATCAGATCCTATCCGATTGGTCGAAGGCCAAGAAGACAAAATGCTTTTCGATGCTAAGTGTTACATCTGGGAAGACCCATACCACTTCTGCATTGGTGTTGATCAGATCATCAGACAGTGTGTCCCGGAAGTGAAAATTCAGGACATTTTGTCCTGCCATGACCAGGCCTGTGGAGGACATTTTTCCGAACATAAAATCACAGCAAAAGTCCTCTAGTGCGGCTTTTATTGGTCCATGATTTTCAAAGACACATACGATCACTGTAAGGCATGTACTCGTTGCCAGACCATGGACAACATGAGCCATCGCGATATGATGCCTTTACAACCTATTCTCGTATGCGAAATCTTCGACATCTAGGGGATTGATTTCATGGGACCCTTTCCTATTTCGGATGGCTTCGAATACATTCTTCTTGTTGCTGACTATGTGTCCAAATGGATCGAAGCCATTTCGACCCAAACCAATGACCATAAGGTGGTAATCAAATTCATTCATCAGAACATCTTTTCTCGGTTCAAGATTTCACGTGCCATTATCTCTGATGGAGGGACCCATTTCACAAATGCTTAGTTCAAATAACTGATGACCAAATACTAGGTGTCACACCTAATCTCTACCCCTTATCATCCCCAAACTAACGGTCTAGCTGAGCTATCAAATCGGGAGATCAAGAAAATCCTTCAGGTCACTATCTATCCTAACAGGAAAGATTGGTCGGCCCGACTTTCGGAAGCCTTGTGGGCTTATAGGACTACCCACAAAACCCAATTGGGCATGTCTTCTTTCAGATTGGTGTACGGGAAGGCATGTCACCTCCCCGTCGAGTTGGAGCACAAAGCCTTTTGGGCTATACGGAAGTGTAATCTAGATCTTTCTAAGGCAGGAACCCACAGAAAGCTTTAAATGAGCGAGATGATGAATTACGCAATGATGCGTATGAGAACTCGTGAATTTACAAAGAGTGGACTAAGGCCTTCCACGAGAAGCGCATATCGAAAAAGATCTTTCAAATTGGTTAGAAAGTCCTACTATTTGATGCCAAACTCAAATTGTTCCCTGGAAAGCTCAAATCAAAATTGATTAGACCATATCTTGTCAGATGAATCTTTGGAAATGGAGCCGTTGAAATCAGCCAACCCAGCCTTGATTCAGAACCCTTTGTTGTGAATGGTCAGAGACTTGAGCTGTTTGTTGAACTCACCGATACGAATAGCGCTGAGGTATCTTCTGATCTGTATTCTCCTAGAGCTCAGTGCGCTTGGCTGATGGTGTTAAACTCAATGCTTAATGGGAGGCAACCCATCATTTTGAAAAACCCAAAACCCTTCTTGACACATCTTTTGCTGAATTCATAATGCAGTTTAGGGTTCGTCCATTAGAACAGTCGACTCTACCTTTGGTACCGTACCCAAGCTTGATATTGTTTGCAACACTCACCCCAACCCATCCACCAACCCAAATCCTATTCTAATGTACGATCTAAGCTGAACTTGAACCCACCTAATTTACAATGAGGACATTGAAAATTGTAGGTATGGGGGGGTATTAAAGTGCAAAATGGTGTGAAAATCGCTTCACAAGAAAGGGATTTCATCAAAAAAATTACATATTCCAAAAAACCAAAAAAATAAAAAAATTGAAAAAGGGAAAAATGGAGAAGGGAGGAAATTTTGAATGAATCAATTGCATATCATTTTCGAGGAGAAAAAGGGAGGTGATAAAATGTCAAAAAGGAGCATAATTTGAAAAGAAATGGAAAAAGGGATAGTCATTAGTAAAAGATTAAGGAATCGACTTAGTTCTAGACCAAATCAAAAAAGAAAGAAAAATGAAAGACAAAAAGTGCTAAGAGACAAAAAAGATTAGTATGAACACTGATCTTAGGCCTCCTGGGCTGTGATCTTAGGCTTAAAAATTCATGTATCCGTTAAGATTTGGATAGTGCTCAAGAGGTTGGGGAAAATGCAAAGCTTAAGTATTAGGTCTAAGGCTTAGGGATTATTCGGCCTTATTAACTGACCTTTGGTTTGCGGGACTCGGTAACCTAAGCACCCCAATCCACAAAC
Source organism: Thalassia testudinum (assembly GCA_037157565.1). NCBI lineage: Eukaryota > Viridiplantae > Streptophyta > Magnoliopsida > Alismatales > Hydrocharitaceae > Thalassia > Thalassia testudinum. Next base: position 18,601,006 of record JAZHRO010000063.1, read on the forward strand.
AGTCTAGTTCAGTGCGCTTAATTATCAAAATCATGCAAAGGTGTTAAATCTGTTCCGAAAAAGTTACCTTGATTAGGAGTGGCTAATCAACACAAGTTGATTTGGATGAGTTCCCAGCATGGAGAGGCAGGAAATTCCCCTCGAAGATGCATAATAACATATCATCTCCTCAGTGCTTGTCTCCTAGGATATCTAAATATCCTATCGGGGGCATGTAAGCACCTTGTGCTGGTTCAGATGCCATGGGCAGCATTATTAAGAAATGTTGTTTGCTAGGGTCTGGATTTAGCTAGGAACAACATGGGAGGGATTATCTCGAAATCTCGAAAGCTAGAGTTCTGGGGGTTGCCATGGGTAGTGTTATTTCGAAGCATCGATTGCCAGGGACCCTGCTAGGATTGATGGTGGGAGCTAGGAATCCGATACTAACCATGTTGTAAAGCTAATCCAAAGCTAGAAATAAAAAGAAAAGAGAGAGAAAATTCTCCAAAAATAAAGAAAAAATTCTGTTGTCCCTTACAAAAATGCATTGCAAACTGAACCAGGCTAAAACATGTTACAAGCATGGGGACTTTAACCGTGGAGTTCAATGAACCTTAGGTTAGTTCCTATAGGCCTTAGAAACCTTTGTGGTAGACTGAGGCTAGAGCTGGTCAAGTCTAGATCTTGTTTGGTACTTGAGTACCTTAGGCATACTATCGACGTTTTGACATAATCTACAAAAGAAAGCACATATCAGAGTTCTGAGCAAGAAAAGACATTTGGTCTAGAATTTGAGTTAAATTCCTTGAGATTTTGCTAAGTAAGTAGCAAAAGCTAGGCATGGGGGTATGATGGGAACACCATCATAGGCCATAACTAGCTCAATTTGATCTGATTAAGTTAGAAAATGCACTTACATAACCGCCAGAGAACTATAATTCATTGCATAATCACTCTGCGAGAAAGTAAGAAACCATGATTAAAATTACAATTTTACCATCATATCATAAATGTAGTACAACCACAGGTTTTCTTAGGGGTTATTTAAGGGTCAAATGGTCCTAAAAGGATAATAACTGGGTTAGAACAGACAGAAAAGGGTTTTCATGTGTTTTGAGAATTAAATCACATTTAAAACCCTAAAGGCACACCCGTTTAATTAAATGAGGTTCTGGTCAGGATAAAATTCACTTAAACCCTCTAAAATTCATAGAAAAATATTCTCTAGGGTTTGGAACCTTCAATTTGACCATCAGAAACCGTATTGGCCCAAAATAGAGTCTCAGACAGACATTTGCCCTAATTTGTGTTTTTGCATAAATTACCTAGTCAAACATGGTCAAACCAAAATCCAACTTCACCATTGGATTCCTTAGGTCCAAATTAGGTTTATACCAATATTTGGGCCAAATCAGAGATTGTCTTGACCTAGTTTGCAACTTGGTTCTGTCTGAACACATATATGCCCTTAACTTTCAAAATCGTTACATAAAGGCCCCTAATTTTGTCGTCTCATTTCAAATAGGTCCATGGTGTCATTAAAAGCAAATTTGAGCTTCACCATCAAGATCAAGTAAGGATTTCTTGCTCGATTCTCAATCAATCAGTCCCAAAATAGATACCCGGATTCTTGACGAAGTTGCCTTCCATTTAAGCTGCATCTTGCACTCCAAGTTTTACCCAAATCCTAATGCAAATCTTTTGAAATTTGGGTTTCCAACTCCAGCAACCTTCTAAGCTTGGGAAGCTTGCTTCCCAAGCTCTAATCGCCCTCTGATGGCCTATAAAAAGACCACCAAATAAAACTATTCTCCCCATGCTCGAATTCGGCCTTGAACACCTTCAATTCCTATCCTTTCTCTTGGCCGAATTGCTCCTTGATGTCCGGCGACCCTCCCTGCCTCTGTTCCTCCTCCGTTTGCAATACCGATGATGGATTTGTCTCCCTCAGCTTCCTTCACATCGCGCAATACCAGCCGACACCTCTATTTCCTTTGTCTTCGCCGTTTCCTTCCCACCAGAGTCACCTTCGTCCCCGGTGCCGACCACACCACAACTGGCACCGCCTCTACCTTACTTCATCTGCTATCTAGCCCTATCGATGCCTCATCTTCTACTTGTCATTTCTGTGCATTTGTAACTCCGATTCAACCGCCGACTCGCCTTCATGCCCTCCATCTTCCACCTCGCCGGCATACCTCCGGCGAGCCCTAGCGGCTTCCACACTCGCCCAACTGTGCCGCTTCCACACTCCTCAACATCGCCTCAACCCACCGACCAAAACCCCTAAAGTAATTGAGGGAATTGGCCTCTCTATCACCTCCCCCGATTCACGCACTTTCACACACATTCTGCAAGGTTGACAGTCCCCCACATCCACTCACACACGACGCCACCTCAACCATTACATTTGTCAACGTTCGACCATCCTCCTGTGCATTTCTGACAGGGCTGAGAGGCCTAACTCTTGGTTTTCAGGTTACAGGTCTTGCCCGCTATTAACGGCAAGCTTCAAGAAAGCTTGAAGCTTGCTTCACACTCGATAGCACTAGGCATCCTACTCCAAGATCCCACCAGGAACACAACCCAGGGACCAATTTGGCCCTTTGACTAGAATTAGATGAATCAGCTACTACGGCCAGTGCATGGAAGAAGCAACGGACCTTTAGTCCCACATCGGAAGCGGTAGAACAGTTGAAGGCGCATAAAAGGAAAAAGTGATAGAGGCTTATCGCCTGAAATCACTTGGGGTGTGAGGTCCCCCATACCCTCATGTGCCTTGTCCGCGACACGCTGCCTGCGAACCTGGTGTAGATCCGATAACCTGCCTAAGCCCTATACACTCCTTGGCTATGATCCACGCCCATAGCCCTAGACCCAAGTACACTCTAGGTTCGAATAGTTGATAACCCGGTACTATTGGAGGCTCTGGGAGAGGGTGACCTAAGGAGAGAAAGAGAAGAGAGTTTGCGTGGGGTAGGGGAGGGTTTTGCTCTCTGGAGAAGTTGGCTAACACTTAGCCAAAATCTGAAGACCCTTTCCCCTGTTCGTGAAGAAGAGCAGAGAAAGAAAGAGAAGGAAGTGAAAGTAGCAAAGGAAGAGGAAGAGAAGAAGAGAAGAAGAAATCAGAGAAAGAAGAAGCAAAGAAATGCACTATTCATCAGATGTTTAAGATGTCTAATTGAATAATCAAACAGCTGACTTGAGTTTATTTCATTCACAACTATTGAGTTCCATTAGATATTATTGTAGGGGGTAATTGGTGATTCAAATCACCATTTTACACCATTATTTTTGCAGTCTGACACTTGATCTTATTGCCACATTATTTTGAATCAATTTCTGATTATAATTTCTTATCGCTATTATTTCATATTACAATTTTGAGAACTAAATTCCTACTTGCTCCTAGTGAACGACCTCAGACTTTTTCGAGTATAAATTTTATCTATTTTTCATGAGATTTCAACTACATTGCAACGCAATGATTTAAAACCCGATTTCAAGCAAACAATAGTACCCAAAAAGAAAAAAATACAAAAAGGAGAAAATAAAAAAATAAAAAAATAAAACCATACTTCACCGCACAAGTATGGTTGGAAGTTGTCGTGGTTAACAACTCATTGGCCGGTTGTTCGGAGCCCAGCTCACAAAAATGCACAAATAATCCCCAAAACACTTAAGGAACAAGCGGGTAAGTAGAATAAACCAGTGAGATATACATTGGGTTTGCCCTTACGTTGACCCCATAAATAGAAAAAAAAAGTAGGGGCAAAGCTACCGATTGGAAAGATAAACCTCAAGGCGGAAATCTTTAAGGTCACCTAGGGTTGTAGAAACCTAAAGTCCATTTTAACGGTCACCTAACGAGTCTATCACCCTTTCATAAGATGCTTAGCACTTAGAGTCCTTTTGGAGTCTTGGCTGGTCTGGTGGATGTAAAAAAGTTATCCCAAAACTCTCAAACTCCAAAAGTCCAAAAAAAATTAGAAAAGAAGAAAAACAAAAAAAATGTATCTTCCCTTTTCAAATAAGGCGAGGACTTAGGCGGTTTGTATTTTGGCAGACACCCAGGTACTGTCCAGTTTTCGTAGTTTAGGACCTTAGTAGAAAATTTCTATTATTAATAAATGACTTAGGACTAAGCGATCGAGTCCTAATTCTATTTTTATACATACAATGTAGTTTACTTTTGCTCGGGACTAGCAAAAGATAACCATGGGGGTATGATGTAGACACATCCATTTAGGTTAAAATGCCTATTTATGCATGTTCCTAGGCTTAGATTTGCATTCCGTGCAATAAATATTGCATAGCATGCATCATTCTACATTTAGAGTAGTTGTGTATATTTTAGGTTAATTACGTCCTTTTTGGGGTAAGGAGAGAAGGAGATTTATTTCAAAGCTTCGGATTGCACCCGCTGCTGTGCACGTGCGGTGGCATGTGCGTGTGCATGGGAGGCCTAGGTTGCACCATGTGGCGTGATTTGGGTTGTCCATCTTATTTCCATTGTAGGGGCTGCTACAATGGTCGAATTGAGTCGATTTTCACGTTGTTGGGTTGGGATCATCGATTTGAATCTATCTATGTGGTCGGATTTGTCATTTGAAGTTTTGAATTACGTCACCTAGTCCTTTGGCCATTGATCTTCCTCGGACTACATATGATGCTATGGGACTCCGATTAATGTGATTTCGGAGGCATTGGAGTTTGATTGTGGTCTTGATCAGATCAGTATGATCGGATCATCAATTCGAGGCTCCGACATAAATCTCCTTCTCTCTTGACCACAGAAAGATGCAATTAACCTAAAATATACACTACTCTAAATGCAAAATGATGCATGCTATGCAATATTTATAATATGGATTGCAAATATAAGCCTAGGAAGATGCATGAATAGGAATTCTAACCTAAATGGATGTGTCTAAATCAATCCTCATCCATCCCGCTCCTCACCACCTTCCTCCTAGAGACGTCACAGCGAGTCATCCTCCAAGCGATCGTCGAGGGGGATTTCTCCCACTTATCTCTATCTTTATTGCTTTCGTAGTGTAGTTTTCCCACTTTCCTAGTTGTTATAAACATTTCATAATAAAACTACATGATTGTTTCTCTCTCTATCTCTATTATTATCTCACTCTTTTTATTTTGCAAGTAGATTAGCTAGAATTCATCAACCTGATCTCTTACTTGCTAAAAATACCAAAAAATTTGAAAAGATAAAAATGAAAAAAATAAATAAAAAGTGACACACGTATTTTTCAAACCAAACATTTTCCCCCCATGTTCGACTTGGAACTCACTTTTCAAGTTTCAGTTATAAATTTTATCTGATCGACAGATTTTCTCGTGAATTGAACTACGATGATAGGTTTTCCAAACTCCATTCCTTTTCGTGTGCGAATCTGACGTAATCACCAAACCTTGAGTCATGCATCTTACTATCCCAGTTGGCTGCTAAGCCTAACCAGAGAGTCCTAGGGAGACCATCAACTCCCTAAACTAGCCTCGAAAATCGATCTTGAATGACCAAAGCTATTGCCAAAATCTAGCGAGTAGAGGGTTTAAACCAGTTATCCAATTCTTTTAATTCCCGACAAATCCATCATACTGAGTATGTAACCATTTCAGATAACTGTACCAATCATTTTCGTCTATTCAAACCATTCTTAAAAATTTCACATTATTAATTCCAAAATTAACAAATATTCACATTATCTTCCAACTTATCCGTTTCCAGAAAATTTCCAATTTTTTATCACGGTTCCAATCAAATTATTATTTAACCATCCTGATGATGTCAGTTTTATTAAAAAGTAGAACTCCTTTTGTACATGGGATGATGAGACCACATCCAAAATTCTAAGTGCTTCATAATTCACTTAATTCATGAAGATGGTCTAATAAATTTTTTTTAACTCCTTTTTATCCAATAGTTAACTATATCAATTTGATTATTTACATTCCAAGTCAAAAGCTTGATTTACAACATCCACATTTAATATTCAAGTACCTAAGACATTAATCATAACCTCTACTGAGTTCCAGAATTAGTAAGGAGAGGAAACACATATCAACAGGCATGCGACATGCGAAGAAGTACGCGAAACGGGTCCGCAATACCCCAAAATCAATCAGAAACTAAGGAAGGGTAGAGTACTCTACCAAACATCACTGGAGGGTTACAGTGACTTCAAACCTTACACATAGAACTTGGGGGCAGTCTCCATGACAACCTCAAAATCCTTGCACACATTGAGACAAGACCTGAATCACAAGAACCAAAAAAATAGGGTCGGAAACACCTACCCACATTCTGATTTTTCACAATGTAAATAGTATAAAAAAATGGAAACAAAGTATACCAACCCATAGTACATTTCGATACGATTCCAACAATACCTTATTTGTCAAAATCCGAGGTCATGAAGGCCTCGAACTGCTCGAAAACATGCAAGGGGGTCCTGAACTGGTCATGAACCAACCGGTTCATGCAAACCAACCATCGGTCCATGTGCCTGGCACGTGTCAGGTGCCAATTGGCTCCAGCACCTCCATATGGATCACCTGGCCATGCCCATCGCCATTGATTCGTGCCACCACGTGCCGGCGATTGCACGGCCAAAGGAACGCACACGATTTTCTCCTCGTGTGAGCATGTGCATGCACCTCCCTCCTAAGCTCGACATGTGGCACCCATCCAATGGGCCCCTCCAGATTGAACAACTACCACATTCCGCCCTAGTTTGATTCATGAAAATTATGGTGGGATGCCCACGTTTCTCGAAATCACACACAGGTCCCTAATTTAATTAAAAATTCCTAATTGATTTCCTGCTTCTTTCCTCTCTCTTTTCTTCTTAGGATTAGAAGGCTCTTGGAAATAATGATGACCCAAGACCTAAGGGGGTCATTTTATTGACCCAAATTTGATTATGACAGAATTAGTTGGGTGAAATACCCAAAAAACCCCTTGGGTTTGGTCCACCTTACATTTAGGTCATTTTCGACTTTTTTTGGCCATAACTCGAGCTATACACCTCGGATTCGCACGAAAAAGTGCCACTGAAAAGTTTACGTTGAGAGGATTCTAACGGTACCATATATGGCATACTTTGGACAATGTTTTACTAGAGGTTGACTCGAAATACTCATTTTTTGGCAATTTCAAGAGCTTCTTATACTAGCACCAAACTGCGACCATGTTTACGGGTCCAAATTTACCCGAACCACACCGAATGACTCGGGACTTGGATTTTGGGACATTACCGTCTATGTTTGAGACTGAAGGGATTCTTTGTAGGTAATGCATTTTTTTTTTATTGATTTTGGTATATGTGACTTCCACGTCAGCCTGTTATTGATTGTTGGAGAAAAGATGTCAAGCTTCCTTCTTTTTCGAGTAGTTTAAAGTCTTTCCTTTCACTCGATGATCCTAGGATGGATATGAAGACATATTCTAAAGGATTCTCAAGTTTGTTGATGTTGGTGCAATATCATCTTCGTAGCATGAGATTTGCTTGAGGGTTCTTGATGATGCATACAATCATCTACTGTCATTAACTAGGTTGATTTGGAGCTATAATTGGTTATTTTATTTTATTTTTGCTTTTGTAATAAATGTTTCATTTTTTCTTTCTTATTTTATTTTTAGGATGGTTTTAATTATCAAAGAATTTGTGATCCCAAGCAAGGTGTCCTGGTAGGCCTCGTAAGAAGAGATTCATGAACCATGTGAGGTGTCACTTGTGAAGAGGAGGGAGAAGATGTTGATAGAAGGTATTACATCAATATTGAGATCTAATTTTGGATCTTAATTTGTAGATTTTTTTTTATTGTATTCATTCATGTAGAAATATTTTTTATTTAAATTATATAAGGTTGATTTCATTTTACACTGATGTATTCTTGTATTACACTGGTTGATTTTCATTTTAGATCTACCATTTTGTGTTTTAACTTTATTACATCGTTTGAAAGCAACAATCACAAGATGTGCTCTCATATTCCACTGGTTGATTTTCATTCTAGATCTATACTTTTGTTTTCTAAGTTCATTCCACCGGTTGAAAATGATAATCAACTAGTGTATTCTAATTTTGAACAAGTTGAAAGTGAAACTCAACCGCTGTATTCTCATATTCCACCACTTGATTTTTATTTTAGGGTATTTTGGCATTATCTCATTTCGATTGATTGAAAGTGAAACTCAGTTGATGTATTCTCATATTCCAATGGTTGATTTTCAATTTAGGGTACTTTAGCATTATCACATATTCAACCAGTTGAAAGTGAAATTCAACCAACATATTCTCATATTCCACCGATTGATTTTCATTTTATATCTATCCCTTTGTGTTTTAACTTCATTCCACTGGTTTAAAATGACAATCAACTACTCTATTTCTTATTTTTTACCAGTTGAAAATGAAACTCAACATATGTATTCTCATATTCCACCGGTTGATTTTCATTTTATATATATCCCTTTATGTTTTAACTTCATTCCACCAGTTGAAAATGATAATCAACTGGTGTATTTCTTATTTTCAATTGGTTGACTCTTCTCTTTACACCAGTGTATTTTCTTTCTTTCGACCTGTATATTGATGGAAAACATCTTTCAACCTGTCAATGAAGTTTTCATCACAACAATATGAATGTTGAGAATATCTTTGAATCTAAAACAAAGTATATAAACATTACATGAAATTTTGTTTAGATTAATTACAAGTTTACAAATGAAGTCTAAACTTTATCTCCATAGGTTCATCTATCGAGAAGAATCATTGAAGCGTACAATGTTCTATACTTATGTACATCAATGTTCCTAGTACTATCCATTGGATCAAGACCTTGTAGCAAGCAATCTATCCATGCAATCGTTGCTTATACTTTCTTGCTTTGGTGCATCTATGTAATGGTGATCTTGCCACACTCCTTTATGCAATCCTCTTCTTTGAAATAGTACTTCTTTCATGGCAAAAAAATGAAATTAGAATGTTTGCTATGGTTATTTATCTTATATATATATATGACACAAAGAAATGCATTGAAAAATACACTTATAAGCATTTCAGCATCTCTATGTGTCTTGTTGGAGTAGTATAGTGCATGTCACTATCATATTAGGTCATCTTCCTTTCATCTATGTCGATGACCACAATTGTATACATCCCATGTAAGTTCAGAGATTGCTATTGGTAGAGTCAATATTTACAATTTTCGTGAGTTCAAAGTCATAGTATAGTTATGAAATCAACCTAAACAAAATATTTATAATGAAACTCCAGGTGAGTCTCGATCGATCTCTGGAAGGCGATGTGATACGAAAATGATTCAAATTTACACGTTTGCAAAACTAACTAAATCTGGATATGATTGTAGATTTCCTGAATAGTAAATTCACCAGTTGCTCTTTCAAAACGCACAATCATAGTATAGTGCAAATAGATATAGCAAGTATAAAAATAGCACTCATCCAAAAACTCACAGATTATATACTTAATATCGAGAGAGTTTTGCTTGAGGATCGATTCGTTAATACGGGCAAGAACAATCATCCATATATTTTTTTCTTGATTTTTTTTTTCAGAATTTTTTGTGATTTTTGAAAGCAAATAACAACTGGAACTAGAGACTATAGTAAGAAAACATAATCAACTCTTCATTCATCACGTAGGGAGATAACAAACTGTGAGTAGATGAAATCATGGACAAACAACTTGTTACTAGTGAAACAACAAGAACAAGTTCAAGAACTACTAGAATAACTAGAATAAATAAAAAAATTACTAGAAAATCTGCTAGAACTGTAGTAAAGAAAGTGAATGAGAAGACTATAATCTAAGGCTACTAGAAATAGCACGCCAATGTGGATCCCTTGGTGTCCTTGGAATGTGGTAGGATGTAGAGGATGGCTGACAACCAAGGTTGAAGGTGGATGGCTACGGATCTTGGAGCAAGGAATCTATGGAGGAAGAAGACAGGAGGAAGGAGGAGGGGAGGGGGGGGGCACATGGTCTTTGGCCATGTTGTTTTATAGAGTCAATCGGCTAGGTTGGTTAGCTACCTTAGGATAAAATCCTAAGGTGGTCTTTGGTATAAAAAAATCTTATCCCTTTTGATCTTTCCATAAGAAAGATCAAAGAGATAAGATCTTATGTGTTGCAACAAGAGGATAGATGATAAATGCCAATTTATCATCATTCTTATACCATAAAACAGATCTAGCTCTTAGGATTTTAACTCCATAAATGGGTTTCAGGGCAACATTTAGGCATCAATTAGGTTAGGAATGCATTGCATGATTTTTTGTATTTATGACATGTTTATTTGAGTGTTAGGGATGAACAGATAATCAAATATCTAAAACCTTAACATTCAGGAAGGTAACAGGTGAAGGGGAGGTGTAATTCAGCTAGACCCCAGCTAAATCCAGCTTATCATGGCTGAGCACCAGCTCACCTAGGTTAGGTTTAGCTCTCTCAAGCTCCATTTAGCTCATCTTAGCTGGATGACAGCTCAGGGTATCTCAACTCAGCTTAGATCTAGCTCAACTTAGTTGAGTTTAGCTCATCTCAGCTCTAATTAGTTCACTGGGAGCTCTAGCTAGCTCAACTAAGTTGATAGGAGTCTACTTCAGTTCAAGTCCAGCTCCACTCAACTCTAGTCAGCTGAAGATGAGCTCAGTCCAGCTCTTGCTACTTAACCTAAGCTAGCTACTCCAGCTAGCTAGGTAACCTCTTGGATGACTAGACCCAGCTCACCTCAATTCAATTCAGTAGAAGCCCACTCACTTTAGCCTGGCTTAGCAGCTAGCAAAGAATTAGTAAGCTAAGCCAGCTAAGGTAGCTCCTTGCTGTGCTCTTCAGTAGTCACCAGCTCCAGTCTAGCGCCAAACAGCTCTTCATCAGCTCCTCTTCTCATAACCCTATCTTCCTCATACCTCCTCCTCTACTCACCTATTACATTATCCACTCCATGGCCGTCCACCACCAACCTAAACCCTAACCTAACTCCACCCTAACTCTACCCCAAGACCACCACATAAACTAACCACCTACCTCCACTCAAAGTTGGTGCCACCATCCTTGCATCCTTTCACACCACCACCTCCAAGAGCCACCACAAAAGTGGTGCCAACTTTCCCTCCAAAACCCTTTCACATCACCACCATTCATCTCCTTTTAAACCCATATGCACCATCCACCTAACCCTAATGAAGAAGCCCCCCTTGGTGCCAACTTTAACCCACCCTTTCACCACCTTAACAACCCTACAACTATAACTTAAGTTGGCACCAAAAACACCTATGCATCCCCCGATGTAGCGCCAACTAAACCTAACCCCTCATCTTATAACCACCACCACATGGAGCCGTCCTCACCCTCCATAAGTGGTGCCACCCTTAACCCAAGCTAAAATTGGCACCAACCCCACCTAACACCACCTAACCATACTTCCATACACCCTTTCCCTTCGTGCGAGAAACACCTAGCCCTCCATCCCATACTTACACGCTACAACTTCATCTCCACCCTACAACATGCCACACCAAACCCCTTAACCCTAGTTACCTCTAAGGATGGCACCAACCACCAAGTAACCCTTCATTTTGGCACAATCAATCCTAGCCATACGATCTCTTAACCACCCCTTATGAGCCATCTTAGCCATCATTTCCATAACCATACCTATCTCCTTAGCCCTTCTATAAAAAGACTAATAACCACCACCATTACCGGCACCTTTGGCTCCATTATTGTCACATATTCCCATCTTCAATTCCACCATACCCATGGCCAAGATAAAAAGGAGATGAAGAAGATTAAGGGGATATTTTATCCCCTTGATGCCTTCCCCTCTTCCCTTCTCTCTTGAGCCCATGCTAGCCAATGGTCTAGCCAGGCAAGGAGGACATCTAGAAGGAGGTTTTCAGGGTGGAGCATGCCCACCCTTGGAGAAGAATCTAAGGTGGAATTCTTCCACCTTTGGAGGAACTACGACACTCCCTATTTAGGGTTTGCTAGGAAGGAGAGTCTTCATCTACTGAAGGAGCACTCTAAGGAAGGATTTGGAAGGTTCTTTCTAAGCCTAGGAGCTGCTAAGCTTGGAGCAAGAATTCTTTTATCTTCGCCATCATCTTTGGGGGAAATTTTGTTTTACTTACTTTTTTTAATTTTTGTAGTAGAAGCACCCCACTACCATTCTTGTAAAACAACATTTCTTCCTTTATAAAAGTTGCCATTCCTTGATTTTGTTGCATCTAAATTGATTGTTTTTATTCTAGCACTTGTCACTCCCTCTCTCTAATTACCTTAAGTCTGCACGTACCTAGGGTGAGCTTAGAGAGAGGTTACTTTTGTCACTTAGGTGTTAACTTTAGAAATTTAGGTGGTCTTTTCCTACTCCCTATTTTGTTGTTTCTTGTTATTTCAAAATCTTAAAAAAATTTCATATTCAAAAATTATAAAAAGAATGTTGATTTCCCAATATCAAGCGAGAGTGTTTAAAATGCCTTTCTACCACTCTTGGGATGACCCGAATACTTTCCCAAGTACTCAACTTTTATAAAATTTAAAAGTGATCGGAATTGCGCATTACAATGATAAAAGCCCTAATTTCAAATCATGCAATTTTTTGCATCACTTTTTGTCACCGTTGCTAGGGAGGCATGGCTTTGCAATCATTCATCTCTCTTACTTGATACACATATGTCATCCCCTTCTCTTTCTTTCATCTAGTGTGTGCAGGGACTATAGGAAGAAGGTAGGATTTTGGAAGTGAAAGCTTGAAGTTCCTCTTCTTCCTATAGATTCAAGGTTAGTGCCATCATTCTTGTCACATCATTTCTCTTAAAAACTATAAAAAAAAGCATTAAATCAAGCTTTTAGGTTCAAGAAAATAAAAATTAGGTAGAGTTGATGAGAGCCTCATCATGAGCCATAACTAGCTCATTTTGACCCAATAAAGAAGATAAAAGCTCCTACATAACCTAGAAGAAGGCTTAACTGAAGGAATAAGTGCTCTGAGAAGAAAACATGAATTAAAGGTTAAAAATGCAATTTTACCATTGCAGTACATAAACGGGATTTCTCAGAGGCAAAACACAGGTCAAAAGGTCTAAATAAGATAAAAAGTGGGTTGAGTCAATCAGAAATGGGTTCATGTGCAATCGAGGAAGTAAATGATATGTGGTAACCCTAAAATAGACCCGCTTAATTCAACAAGGTTCCAGTCAGGATAAAAATAAATTAAACCCTCTAAAAATCATGGAAAAATATTCTCTAGGGTTTAGAACACTTAATTTGGCCTTTGGAACCCAGTTTGACCTAGATTAGGGTCCTAATTCATCAATTAACCTAATTTGGGTTTTTACATAAAACGTCCAGTCAAACGAGGTAAAAACTAAAATCCAACTTCACCATTGGATTCCATAGGTCCAAATTAGGTTTATACCAAAATTTGGACCTAAGGAGAGGTCATCTTGACCTACTTTGCAATTTAGTACACCCAAATCACAAATTGGTCCCTATCTTTTGAATACCTTTGCAGAGAGCCCCCTAGGTTCTTTGCCTCCTTTGCAAACCGGTCCTGCCACCATTGCTAGGGTAGAACCGAGCTCCAGCGAGGTTCGGAGAGGGATTGCTCTCTAATCCCTCAGAGATTCCCTCCCAGAAATGGAAGGAGGATTCTCTGAGGAATTCCCTTCCTTATAAAGTCAATTACAATCGCTGGTGTGAACCCAATCTCTCGTGCGAACGCATGAGAGATTTGGGTATCCACCTTCCTTCCAACTCCGGTGAGCCGGCAGACCTAATTGCGCGCTCTCCACGCGCTGACAGGAGCGGCTAGCACCTATAAAACACCCCCCAGACCCTGCCGCAGGAGGGGAGCTTGATTTGGCCAAGTTTCCCCCTTCAATTCCTCTCGTCCTGCCCGGCCAAATGTCCCAGCTAGCTCCGGCGAGCCCTCCTTCCCTCCCTCTTCGCTCTGCCACAAAACCAGTGGCAGAGTTAGCTTCCTGACCTCCCTCCGCGTCACGCAGCACCAGCGCACGCCGCCTCAGCCCCGTCGTCGCCGCCGTCCTCCCCCACTGGGTAGCTTCTTCTCCGGCGCCAGCAGGTACTGCTGTTCGCCCTCCGTCCCCTTTCGTCCTTACAATTAGGTTAGAACTCCTCTCTATCCTCTCCTCTCTCTTTTCCCCTGTTATCTCATCTGATTACCCCTCGACCGACGCTAAACACCTCCATCTTCCTCGCCTCTGACCGCCCTCCGGCAAGCTGCCCACACCACTCCGCCACTCCACACGGCTCGCCAATCACCTCGAGAGCTCCGCCTCACCACCAGGAACTCGCTCCACCCCACCACTGCCACTCCAGACCTCCACAGTCACCCCCCGAACAACCCACCATCTCTGGCCACAGGTTGACCTAGGCACGCACGCCTAGGCCAACCTGCGGCCTGCAGCATCGTCCACCACCTTCGCCGTGCCACGGGGAAGGTCTCTAACTGATCTGATTGGGCCGTGAGGCTCATTTTGTGTATGACAGTGTTTGAGCCACTGCCGCCATGGACGACCTCCGGTGAAGCTCCAACGAAGCTCCAGGCATCAGGCTTCCCAGGCTGCAGATGCAGGAGACTCACGCGAGTGTCGCGAGGTGAGTGAGCCCAGCACGGAGCACCAGCAGAGCCATCCGCTTGGGCAATTGCATACGAGAGTCTGCGGGCGCACGTGAAATCAAGACGGAATGTTTAGTCCCACATCGTGGGATTGCAACACTCAGGTAGGCTATAAATTGTATTTGTGCTTCATTCTCACTACCTCCGTAAGCACAGGGGTGAGGTCCCTCACTGACCCCACACTCGCCTTGTTCACGGCTTGACCACGCGGATCTGGCGGATTCGACCCAACTTCAGCCGACGCACTCCTCGCGCATCACACCACCTGCAGGTGCGCCTGGTCCCGGGTACGATCCGACCCGATTATGGCTGTGGCTCTGGGAGAGCGTCCATGAGTGAATTGCTTGAGAGAGAGACGCGCGGGTAGAGGGGGAAGGGTTAGGTTTTGCTCCTGTGCAGGCAGGCTGAACGCAGGAGAAGAAGGACTTGGCCACTACAGAAGAAGAAGAAGGAAAGGCAAGCCAAAGAAGAAAGAAAAAGGTGCAAGACAGAGAAGAAGAAGAAAGAAAGAAGCCTTCGCAGGAGAAGAAGGAAAGCAGAAGAAGAAAGAGCAAGACACAGAGAAGAAGAGAGGCAAAGAAAGATTAGAAGATCAAAAGAAGAAGAAGAAGGCTTCGCAAGACAAGAAAGGAAGCAGAGAGAAGCAAAACGAAGAAGAAAAGGATAAATACTTTTAAGACGTCTGATCTCGTGATCAGACGTCCAATTTCATATTTTTGTCCTAATTACTTTTAATTGCATATATTCACATTTGAATTGATATTCTGAGTAAATTAGAGTGTTCAATTACATTTTGACTAGTAGTAAATTCCATTTGCTCCCTTTGTTCGACCTCGGATACTCCGGTTTTAGAGTAATAAAAATTCTTTGTATTTGTTTGGACGTTTTGTCGGTTATACTACAATGTGATACGCTTTAAATCCGCACAAAACCGTCGACAAACAAGAGTGATGACATTTAAAAGCCATTGTTTGCTTGTTTGTTTAATTAACACCACTCTACCTTAAGTGTTGGTGTTCTGATTTTCGAGTCCAAACTTTTGTTTGGATTTCAAAAATTAATTCCTGACACCATAGGCCTAAAAAATTATTGTAATTTCACCCAAATATTCCAAATCAAGTTTGGAAGCTTTCAATTTTCAGAGTATTTGGAGTTGTAGAGAATTTTTAAAAATTTGAGTACCACAAGAGGGTCATCTGCTCTAATTTCATTATTTTGTTACTGTCCACGAATTTTAGGAATTTTTATTCTTGTCCAATTTCTGTGTAATCTATCTTTCTAGAATTCTTGTGAAATTCTACACAACATATAAAATAAAAAAAATTTTTGGTGGTCGATGGCTTTATGAAAAGTTCAAAATGCCTGAGTATCATTTTTGGACTTTGACACCAGCACAAAGAAAAATCACAAAAAAATATCAAACAAATTTCTAAAATCATAAAAAAATATTTTTGGAATGCTTGTTTGATTTGCCAACCAGTAGTAGTGTTGTTTGCTTTGTTTGTGCCACTACTTAACAAGAAAAGCCTGAAAAGAGTCACTGATAGTAATATTTCTATTTAAGGATTCAAATCATTTAGGGTTTCTTTTTCATTTTATAGAATCACATTTTAAAAGGAAATCTACATTCACCAATACAACTTGATTTCTCTTTGATTGTGGAACTCAAACTTGTTTGAATTCATCAAAGGAAAACCCTAAAAGACATTAATCTAAATCAAATCCTAAATCCAGAAAAACAACAAATTTTGTGTGATAAGTTGATTTGGCATTGGACTTACTCCATCCAATTTGCACACACCAAAATAATTGAAATAATAGGGCATTACCCCATTTAACGCCCTCCACATTCCCGTGAACATTCAGATACCTAAGCCTAATTTAAAACAAGTAATCATTCGACCACTTACGGACTTCACCAAAATTTATGTTTGATATCCGATATCTAAGAATTACTAAGCATTCGTAATTCATTTTGAAAATGCGGCGACAGACTTAGAGGGAAATCCAACGACGGGTGTGGGTTTACACAAGTCCTTGGCAATTTTCCTAGGACATGCTTGGGCCCAATCCACCTCTTTAGTCTAGTAGGATGATCTTAAGGAAATAGGTTCACCTGTTGATTTCTTATTTATCGAGTTCCCAAGTCTTAGGTTTCATTAAGGAGTCAACCTTAAGATAGATTAGGCATGGTTATTTGATTTACACACTTTCTCTCGTCTCTCTCTTCTCCTCCTCTCTCCATGTTCCAAGTGCATGCACGTGTGAAGGTCCCAGAACCCACATCTTTAGGGACCATTTGATTTTGTCCCACATGTAAAAAAATCCTTATTTTCTTCTCCATCTTATCATTCCTCTGATTCAAACATGGAAAACATGTCAAAAAATTATGCTTCCACATCCTAACCTGAACCTAACTTGTTAGCTAACCCACAAGCTGACTTTCCTATCCCTAAGCTCCCATATTTGAAGCTATCACAAAACCCTAAACAACCAGGTGGCCCTCAAAATCAAAATACAAACCACTTTTCTCTTATGGTCGACCAATTGGTTCAACTTCAACAAAACAAACAGCAGTTGGTTAGGACAGTCACGAACCTAGCTAACTAAAGATCGGGTCAGCCACTCTAGGAACCTCTCGTACCTCTTAAGGATTTCTATAATCCTTCCAATTATGAAGAGAGACCCGGAGTGGTTATACCCCAAGGGGATTTTGAAATTAAACCCACCATTCTAAACCTAATCAAACATTTTCATGGTCTTCTAAGAGAGGACCCCTTTTGCCACCTCGATGAGCTAACTATCCTTGCTCAAACCACCGATTCCTGCAATGTGCAGAAAGAGGTGTGGCTCATGATACTTTTTCCTCTCCCACTAAAAGATAAAGCATCACATTGGTTTAGAATAGTCAGACGTCCTATCACCACCTGGTCCCAATTAAAAAGCACTTTTCTTAAAAAATTCTTTCCGATAGGTCGTACAAATTCTTTACGATGATCAATAATGACCTTTCAACAAAAATCTGGTGAACCTCCCAATGAGTCTTGGGGGAGATTTCAAGAGTTACTTAGAAGTTACCCCCACCAGGAAATTTCACGTTGGTAGTTACTACGGATCTTCTATCATGGATTAAAAGATCAATTAAAAAGATTCGTGGTTGCCCCATGTGAGGGTAATTTTCTTAATAAAGATGACATAAGTACCTACCTCCTTTTTGAAGAAATGAGTGAAAACTCATTTAATATGGGCTGAATGGATACTTTTCGTAGGACCAATAGCCCAAGACTTGGAGTTAATGAAATTGACTCCAAATCCACATCTGTTCCAGTCACACAGGATGATGTACACATGATTGCTCAACGATTGGATCAGATGGATATTAACCAGAAGAAAATGGAAGAAAATCTCACCCAAAAATAAGCTCCTTACCCTAACACCCCTCACCTTCTCAGAAGAGAAAATCTACACAATATGAATGCTACCTCTACGGGCCAGCAATTTTCATTTGAATTTTTACAAGATCTGATTGGGACTTTTGATTTTATGAATCAAAATCTTTTTGAACCCACCATTCAAAACATTTCAGCTCTCCAGGAGCAATTTAGAAATTCCTCCAATTCTTACAATCAAAATTGGAGGAACAACCCAAATCCCTCCTGGAATGCCCCAAATCAGGTTCCCTTTCCTAAGGAAAATCAATTTGGGACTTATAGACAAAACATATATCAGCCTGGGCCAACCTAGGAAGATGTCAACACCCAGGTCATGAAGACTCTATAGGGAATGCAGACCCAAATGACTAAAGTAACCCGCATGATTACCAATTTACAACATCAAGTAAAGGTTACTCCTGATCAAAGACCTGCTAGCAACCTGTCATCCCAACCCATGTCCAATCCAAATAATCAATGGAACCAATATCAAGGTGGATATCCTAGTCAACCCATCTACCCAGCACCCTAGCATCCATCAGATTTTAATCAAAATTAAGCCTCCCATCCTCCTCCTAAAAATAACCATATTGCAAATGTAGTTACTCTAACGAACGAGAAAACTGCTCATGATCCCTTACCTGAAAGAAAAGCAGATCAACTCTTCTCCCTCTTCCTTTAACCCCGTTCAGGAGCCCAAAAGTGTAAAATAGGAAAATTGTTTACCTTTTCCAGTAGCCCTTCACTATTCACACACCAAGCAAAAGAAAACCAAGCCCACTAATAACGAATTGATGGATCTTTTTTTTTTTGAGAAGGAAAGGACTGCTATCGAATCACCGATAGCAAACCAGGAGAGCTTTTATTAATAAAAATAGTGAAACAATTACATGTTCGACCCCATTGCTGTGAGAATCCAGCAACTATCGACAATCTTGTCCACATTCACTGGACTCTCTTGAAAAACACACTCATTCGTAGCCCTCCAAATAGACCATAACACAGCCAGCATATGTAAGCATGGCTTATTCCCCCTCACAAGAGAACTGCAAAGATTTTCCCATGTGGGAGAGAATCTTTAGAAACTCTCCTCCAGACATAATCTGTGATCACACACGAAGAAAAAATATGAGTGCTGGAATCATTATGCATCCCACATAAGTGGCAAAACTGGGTAGGAGTTCCCATTCTCCAGTGTCTCAGATCTCTAGTAATCAAACCATCCCTTCTGCAGAGCCACAAAAAGATTTGTGCCCTCAGTGGTATCTTCAATTTCCATAACTTTCTTCCACCTCATCAAGTTCTGCCATCCTGGAAGAATTAACCAGCTTGTCATAGGTAGCCACTGAAGAAAACTTACCCTCCCACTTGTATGTGGCATATTCATGAGGCGTGGGTTTGAAGGCAGCAAGTTCTTGCATGAGGCACTCATTTTCTGCTCGTGTTCTTGTTTCATGATTATTCCACATTGCATTATTCAAAGACCACTGCTCAGACTCCACATCCCAATAATCAGAAACCACAGCATTTTTATCAGAGGCAGCTACAAAAGCAAGGGGGTACCTGTCTTTAATCACCCCCCAGGTAACCAATTCTCCAACCAGAATTTGAAGCTTTTCCCATCGCCTAACGTAGACTTGAACAAAGTCCAATTATCCATCAAGGCACGCACCACCGAAGACCAAAATGGAGAGGGTTTATGGGGATTTAGGCGGTTCTTCTCATCATTGGAAGCCCCATAGCTATCTTGAACAATCTCTATCCACATTTTTTTTCCCCCTATAGCAGTCGAATAGCCCACTTGAACAACAGAGCATCATTAAATTCTTTGAGGGATCTAACACCCATGCCGCCAATCTTTTTTGGGCTAGAAATCGAATCCCATTTTATTGGTTGGAGGAAAGCCCCTTGGTGAGAAGCCCCTTTCCAGAAGAATCTTTTGTGCATCACATCAAGTTTTTTCCTAATTGATTTTGGGGCTTTGAGAACAGAAAAGAAAAAAGCTGGAATCGATGTAATGACCGAGTTTAGTAAAATATACCTCCCACCTTTTGATAGGTAGCGGCTACTCCAACCCTCCAATTTTGTAGCCACCTTTTCATATAGTAAGGCCAATATGCTTTCCTCAATTTAGTGCATTTCAGAGGCAATCCCAGATATTTGACAGGCAGTGCGACCACAGGCGTGCCCAAGATGGTAGAAATGTCTTTCTGGATCATTCCATTCATACCAAAACAGAACAAGGAAGATTTGTTTCCATTAAGTCTAAGACCAGAAATCTCACCAAAAATCTTAACCATATAAAAACGCACTTGCGCTTCCCTCTTCCCCCCTTCCACAAAAAAAATAGTGTCATCTGTGTATTGGAGAATGGGAGCTAAGGCCGTGTTATTAGACATTGAATACCCCCTTATTAGTCCACCAGCTGCTAGTTTGCATGCATATCTTGCCAATGTATCCACTTCAAGATTAAATATCAGAGGGGCAAGTGGGCACCCTTCCCTAACCCCACATTGGGGTTGGATCCAAGTTCGGCATGGTTTCCCATTTATCAATGGGGAAAAGGAGGCAGTCATGATGCACCTCTTTACCCACTGTATCAATTGAGGTGGGAATTTTCTCTTTTTGAGGATTTCCCATAGATACGACCAAGAGACTGAATCATAAGCTTTGGAGAAATCTACTTTCCATAGAAAGGCCTTAGCCTTTCTCCTGTGCCATCCCATTACCATCTCCTGTGCCATAATGAAGGATTCCTGTAGCGACCTCCCAGGAAGAAAGGCAGACTGGACCGGCATTATCAAATCCTTTAATACCTCCCGCATTTTGTTGGCTATAATCTTACTGATAATAAGATAAAGAGAATTTGACAATGCAATGGATCTATGATAGCAATTTTACGCGGTTTGTTAATTAGGTCGTTGTAACGCGTAAATCTGCTTTCACTCTTAAATTTATAATCCTAGATAGGGAAGTATCTAGGGTCGTCCAAGGAGGCAATATGGTTGCAAAACTGATTCTCTTGCTAGGAATATAAATCTCAACTTTCTTTTTGGTATTTTTTTTTCAATATATCATTTTTTTGTTTTTAAGCTAAGGCAACATGCGAACTGATGGTGGGAAAAGTGATTTACACTTCAATTTAAATACTACTTCTATGTGGCAAGTAGAGTGTCTCCCTAAGCTCACTCTAGGCAAGTGGAGGCCTAGAATAATTAGGGAGAGGGAGTGAAGAATGCTGAAAATAAGCTAATAGAAATGCAAACAAGAAATGCAAAGAAGGCAACTAGATAATTGATAAAGTGTTTTACAAAAGGCGTAGTAGAGGAAAGCTTGTAATACTAGAAAAATGCAAATAAGAAAAGAAAACACAAATCCTCTAGATAGATGGTGAAGAAGAGGTCTTCTTGCTCCAAGGTTGGTGGCTCCCAATCTTGAAAAGAGTCCTTCAACTCCTTCCTTGCAGTGCTCCGCCAAGGTGATGTCCTCCAAGGCAAGCCCTAGGGGGGCGTGCCCTAAGTTTCTCTCCAAGGGTGGACGTCCACCCTAAGTCCTTTTCCTTTGCCTGGCCGTCCTCCATGAAGTGGAAGAGTCCTCCTCCTTGGCATGGCTCAAGTTGAAGAGAGTGGGGAGAAGAAGGCACCAAAGGGGCTGGTAATGTGCCCCTTTAATCTCCTTCTCTACTCCTTCTTCTTGGCCGTAGGTATAGGTGGTTTAGGTAGAAAAATATACTAAGGGAGGATGCCTTAAAATGGTGGTAGGTGGTGGCTTTTTATAGAATAGGAAGGGGGCTATGGTGACCTTTGAATTGGATGGCCAAGATGAGTTGATGGAGGTGGTTGGAGATCCCATGGCCAAGGAGAGTTGGCGCCACCTTAAGGGACACCAAGGGGGTAGTTATGGGTGTTGACACCCCTTAGTGTTGGCACCAAAATGGGCTTTTTAGAAGGCTATTAGGTGGTGCCACCTTAAGGTTCTAGAGGGGGGGTATGTGGATGGCTAGGATGTGTTATATGGGTTGGTGTAGGGTGGATGAAGAGGCTGAAAGTTGGCGCCAAAATGGGGGTAGTTAGGGGTGGTTTTTGGCGCCAACTTGAAGTGTCTTTTGGTGGAGATAATGGGGTGAAGGGGTGGTTTGGTAGTGGCGCCAACTTAAGTGGGGTAGCTAGCTTAGGTAGGCTTGAGTTGGTGGAGCTAGCTAGGGTTGATTTTTAAGGTAATGGATGGCCAAGGAGCTGGTTGTTAGCTAAGCTAAGCTAAGCTAAGATAAGCTAAGCTAGCTTAGCTAAAGGTGGAGTAGAGGAGAAGGTGTTGGAGCTAGGGTTTGGAGGAAGGAGCTGAGGAGGAGAAGTCTGGAGCTGGAGCTGGAGTTGGCTGCTGCTGAAGAGGCTAGCATGGGGCTACTCTAGCTGGCTTAGCTTGCTAGTTCTTTGCTAGTTGCTAAGCCAAGCTAAAGTGAGCTAGCTTCTACCAAAATGAGCTGAGGTGAGCTAGGTCTGGTGCTCCTAGGGAGAATCAAGCAGGTTGAGGCAGCTAAGGTAGCTTAGCTCAACTGAGACGAGCTAAGCTGAGTCCCCGGGAGCTGGACTTGAGCTTCCTGAGCTGAGATGAATTCTTCTTCAGCTGGCTGGAGTTGAGTGGAGCTGCATGTAGCTGGATCTGAGCTGGGGTGAACTCATGTCAACTCAGCTGAGCTAGCTAGAGCTCCCTATGAACTAGTGGGAGGTGAGATGAGCTAGACTCAGCTAAGTTGAGCTGGATCTGAGCTGACTTGAGCTAGGGTGAGCTAAGGTGAACTCTCTTGAGCTGCCATCCAGCTGAGATTAGCAGAATGGAGCTGGGATGCGCTAACCCTAGTTCAAGTAAGCTAAGTTTCAGATGTGGTGAGCTGGATCAAGCTAGGGTCCAGCTAGTCTGGGCTTCTCCTTCACCATTTGCCTTCTTGAGTGCTAGGGTTTTTGGGATCTGTGCATCAGTACATCCCTAACACTCACAAAAACACATTAAAATGGCAATAAAAATGCAATGCATGCCTATCCTAATTTATGCCTAAATGCAGGCCAAAAACCCGTTTGTGGAGTAAAATCCTAAGAGCTAGGTTAGTTTTAAATCATAAGAATGATGATAAACAGGCGTTTATCACACCCCCATGCTTATCTTTTGCTAGTCTCTTAGCAAAACTTAAAATTTTTTTTTTTGGAAAATGGAATTTTTGGGAAATCTAATTTTTTGGCTTTTGAGGAGAAAAAGAGATTAAGGGACCTTGGTAGATTAAAACACAAGAGGTATGGGATTTGTTGAAGATAAACATCAGGATTTGGTTTTGGATCTAAACATTAGACAGAACGGGATCAATATATCCTCCAGAAAATTCACAAATTAACCCCTTGTTAATTCAGATGACTTGAAATGTTTGTTTTTAGGATTTTTCTGGCTCGTGAATCTAATTCGCAACTTGCAAATTCCTTTAAAACCTTGTGTCTGTGCTTGTGAAAAGTCAACATTTATAAGGACGTGTTATTATTATTATTATTATTATTATTTCTCCCCCATGCTTATTTTTAGCTTAGTCTTACAACAGATGTGTCGGGATCATCATTCCCGGTACCATTCCTTGAGGGGGCTCTGGCGCCAGTACTTCGGGATAGCACTGTCCATGACACCACCCAGGAGCTCGCAACCCCAAAACACGATGCGGTGAAAAGGGGCGCTCCAAGCAAACTCAAGCTCTTACTCCGACGCTATAGGTAGAGCACCGTCCAAGACACTTGAGCTGCTAAAATGCGCTTTAATGCTCCATCTAAAGATATGAAATATAGATATAGAGTAGCGCCGAGGCGGAAACATGTTGACATAATGTCCTCAAAGAAGGTATTTTCCTTCTTCTCGGCGGTGGGATTCAAACCAATGATCTGCTTCAGAATTTTACTAAATCCAAATAAGGGAGCTTTTCAAATTTTTAGTTGTTTTTAAGTGTTGGCTTGTGTGTGAAAATTGACACAAGAAGTTTCTTGAGACCCACAAGTTTTTGAATCAGAAACTAAGTCAAATACTTTCCATATTACAAAATAGGATCAAGTCACCTGAACTATGATGAGTTCAGGTGGGATTTTAGAGAAGGATATCTGATCTGGTCTAAAATAGACCCTGAAATTCTAATGATCAGATCCATATCCTCATCCTTAGTTTGTTAAAGATTAAATCCCATTGTACCAGAGGTGAATTTTTCGACCTTAGTCTCGATTTCAAAAATTTTTTCCTCAAAAAGTTTTCAACATTTTTTTTTTTTGGGTATGCAAGTAGGAAATAAATTAAAGAAAATTGCATGTTTTTAGGTTTTGAACGTCCTAAATCGATCGTAAAAATTTAAAAACACCCCCCCATGCTTAAGATATGCCATTTCCTCAAGCATTAGGAGGGAAAAGGGATCACCTTAGTGAAGAACGGTTGGGTTTAGGATGAACAAAACCTAGAAAAAGAAGAAAAAAGGAAAGCAAGAAAAAATGATGGGTTACCTCCCATCCAGTGCTATCTTTTACGCCATTCAGCTGGGCGTGAAGGTATGCACAGAAGACGGAAAATCATGTAAATAATTGGACACTTGGATGACCGCAAAAAAGGTGTCTTCGTCTAGATCCCTAGAAACTTGATTAGAAATAATATTGGGATCAAAGTGAGATGGAAATTGATAAGTGTGGCCCGAGTTTTGCCATGGTTTTAATTCAGGTTGGGTGCCAAACTCAGGCGGGGTTGGTGGCAGGTCCGTTAGAAAGAGATCGGGGAAGGAATGGTGAGTTAGTGTGGAAAAATTAGGTGCGTGAATAGTGGGTGGGTTAGGGGGGTTATCAGGAATAAATTTGGAGTCAACACAAGTTTCCGGATCACAGATTTCGCCGACCACTGAGTCTGAATCAGAGTCCTCAAAAAAATTATGGTCGGTAAGGGTATCTATTAACATTGTCTCCAGCATATTGGAAATTTCAGTATCTGAGTCCTCAAAGAAGTTATCATCATGGAATCTCCTGGAGGATTTAAAAATATCTAAAGTGATGGTTTGGCCTGGACAGGTGATATTCATTTTGCCTGTGTGGCGATTGATATTTGCCTTTGCAGTGGCCAAAAAAGGGCGTCCAAGGATTATCGGGGAGTCCAGTAATGATTCGGGTGCCTCAATGTCAAGAACCAGAAAGTCTGCAAGGAAGACACAATTCTGGACCTTGACTAATACATCCTCGACAATCCCACGAGGTTTGATTGTTAATCCGTCGGCTAATTGCAGGGTAACCTCGACGGGTTTTAATTCACCGATATGAAATTCTTCGAATAACTTGTGGGAATAATATTTACTGAGGCACCAAGATCAAGGAGGGCACGATTAAATGTAGTGTCATCAATAATTACAGAAATTAAAGGCACCCCCGGATCTTTCTTCTTAGGAGGCAGCTTACTCTGTATGACAGAGCTTACTGTCTCCGAAAGATGCACCAGTCCTAGATTTTTCGCTTGCCTTTTAGGAGTACAAATCTCCTTTAAAAATTTAGCATAGGCTGGTATATATTTAATGGCATCTAGGAGAGGGATATTGATATGAACTTGCCCAAAAAGCTTCATGAGTTCTTCTGTAGTGGGCTCAGGTTTCTTTTTTTTGTTGGTGGTGGGGTAGAGAGCTTGTGGGAAAGGGATCTTGTCTTGAGATTTTGGTTTTTCTTTTTCTTCCTGATGGGGAGGTGGGGAGTCAATTTGCACATGTATCTTACCAGGTTCATTTGAAGACCCGGGGTCAGTGGTGGTTTTCCCACTCCTCAAAGAAATTGCATGTGTAGTCGGATTATTGTTTTGAGGAGGTGGGGGGGCCTGTGATTGCAGAAACCTGGGCGGCTGCTGAGGTGGTGGATTAGGAGGAGGCTGATTTGGATAGTGTGGATTTCTGCCCATATAATGGTGCCCTTGTGATTGGGATTGGGTATGGGTTGGGACGGAAGATGTCCTACAGGTCTTTGCGTAGGAGAAGCCCCAATCTGATTGTTCAGATTTGTAATGTTGCGGGTTACTTCTGTCATTTTTGTTTGCATATCCTGTAGGGTTCGCAGCATCTAGGCATTGATATCTTGTTGGGATGGCCCAGGATGGAAGTTTGGATTCGATCCATACCCATTAAAATGATGTGGTTGGGAGGAAACATGATTATTCCAGGAGTAGTTTGGGTAATTTTTCCAATTGGAAGAATTTTTAAAGGGCTCCTGGATGGTAGAAATATTTTGGGTGGGGTTAAGATCTGGATAATTATAATTCCCCAGTGAATCATGGGCAACCTCAGAATAATCAGCAGGAGTAGTGTTGAGATTGGGCAAATTTTCTCTTCGTGGAAAGTTAGGTTGGGTTAGATATGGGTGTGGAGCTTGAGTTAATGTGGCGAGTTTTTCCTCAATTTTTTTCTGATTAATATGCATCTGGTCGAGTTTCTGAGCGATCAATTGAAGATCGTCTTGGGTGACCGGGATAGATTGAGTGCCTATTTCATGAACACCAAACTGCAGGTTTTGGGTTCTGCAAAATGTGCTCATGGAAGCTTGATTAAATGAGTTTTCACTCATTTCTTCAAACAGATCATAGGCACTTTCAACATCTTTATATAAGAAGTTGCCGCCACACGAGGCGTCGACAAAATGTCGGATTTGATCTTCTAATCCATGATAGAAGATTTGCACGAGCTGCCATAAAGGAATCTTGTGGTGCGGGCAACTTCTTAAAAGGTCTTGAAATCTTTCCCAAGCATCATGGAAAGTTTCACTAGATTTTTGGTGAAAGGTCGTAATAGATCTTTGTAAAGGATTGGTACGACCTATGGGAAAGAATTTCTTGAGGAAGGTGCTTTTGAGTTGTGGCCATGTTGTGATGGGTCGACCAATGGTCCTGAACCAATAAGCGGCCTTATCTTTAAGAGATAATGGAAAAAGCCGCATCGGCCATATGTCTTCTTGCACATTTAGGGAATGGGTTGTCTGTGTAAGAAGAGTTAGTTCTTCAAGATGGCTGAAAGGGTCTTCACTAGGAAGGCCATGAAAGTGTTTAATCAGGTTCAGGACGGCAGGCTTGATCTCAAAGTCCCCCTCCAGTATGACCACCCCTGGTCGATCCTCATAATAAGACGGATCATAGAAATCTTTTAGAGGAACAGCAGGTTGCTGACGGGGTGGTCGGTTTGGCCTTGGATTGGCTAGGTTTTGGATGTTCCTAGTCAATGTTTGTTGATTGGAATTTAATTTATTAATCTGATCGGCCATTAATTTTAAAAGATTAGGTAGGGGGTCTTGATGTTGTGTGTGGGGCAACTCAAGATTAGGGAGCTCCAAGTGTGGGAAGTTACTGGTGGTTTGGTTTTGGGTGGAAGGGTTAGAATTAGGGTTAGTGGTGGGGTTACAGGTGGACGTGGAAGGGTCAGTGGACCTATTTTGTTGTGTTTCCATTTTTTCAAGAGAAGAAGACAGAAAAAGTGGTCTTCTTG
This sequence comes from Thalassia testudinum, assembly GCA_037157565.1. Lineage (NCBI taxonomy): Eukaryota > Viridiplantae > Streptophyta > Magnoliopsida > Alismatales > Hydrocharitaceae > Thalassia > Thalassia testudinum. The sequence goes on from JAZHRO010000063.1 coordinate 18,628,615, forward strand.
CGTGGGGGGCAAAATCAAAAATTTATAATCCAAGATAGGGAAGTATCTAGGGTCGTCCAAGGAGGCAATATTGTTGCAAAATTGATTCTCTTGCTAGGAATACAAATCTCAACTTTCTTTTTGGTATTTTTTTTTCAATATATCATTTTTTTGTTTTTAAGCTAAGGCAACATGCGAACTCATGGAGGGAAAAGCGACTTACACTTCAATTTAAATACTACTTCTATGTGGCAAGTAGAGCCTCTCCCTAAGCTCACTCTAGGCAAGTGGAGGCCTAGAAAAATTAGGGAGAGGGAGTGAAGAATGCTGAAAATAAGCAAATAGAAATGCAAAGAAGGCAACTAGATAATTGATAAAGTGTTTTACAAAAGGCTTAGTAGAGGAAAGCTTGTACTACTAGAAAAATGCAAATAAGAAAAGAAAACACAAATCCTCTAGATAGATGGTGAAGAAGAGGGCTTCTTGCCCCAAGGTTGGTGGCTCCCAATCTTGAAAAGAGTCCTTCAACTCCTTCCTTGCAGTGCTCCGCCAAGGTGATGTCCTCCAAGGCAAGCCCTAGGGGGGTGTGCCCTAAGTTTCTCTCCAAGGGTGGACGTCCACCCTAAGTCCTTCCCCTTTGCTTGGCCGTCCTCCTTGAACTGGAAGAGTCCTCCTCCTTGGCGTGGCTCAAGCTGAAGAGAGTGGGAAGAAGAAGGCACCAAAGGGGCTGGTAATGTGACCCTTTAATCTCCTTCTCTACTCCTTCTTCTTGGCCGTAGGTAGAGGTGGTTTAGGTAGAAAAATATACTAAGGGAGGATGCCCCAAAATGGTGGTAGGTGGTGGCTTTTTATAGAATAGGAAGGGGGCTATGGTGACCTTTGAATTGGATGGCCAAGATGAGTTGATGGAGGTGGTTGGAGATCGCATGGCCAAGGAGAGTTGGCACCACCTTAAGGGACACCAAGGTGGTAGTTATGGGTGTTGACACCCCTTAGTGTTGGCGCCAAAATGGGATTTTTAGAAGGCTATTAGGTGGCGCCACCTTAAGGTTCTAGAAGGGGGGTATGTGGATGGCTAGGATGTGTTATATGGGTAGGTGTAGGGTGGATGGAGAGGCTGAAAGTTGGCACCAAAATGGGGGTGGTTAGGGGTGGTTTTTGGCGCCAACTTGAAGTGTCTTTTGGTGGAGATAATGGGGTGAAGGGGTGGCTAGGTGGTGGTGCCAACTTAAGTAGGGTAGCAAGCTTAGGTAGGCTTGAGTTGGTGGAGCTAGCTAGGGTTGATTTTTAAGGTAATGGATGGCCAAGGAGCTGGTTGTTAGCTAAGCTAAGCTAAGCTAAGATAAGCTAAGCTAGTTTAGCTAAAGTTGGAGTAGAGGAGAAGGTGTTGGAGCTAGGGTTTGGGGGAAGGAGCTGAGGAGGAGAAGTCTGGAGCTGGAGCTGGAGTTGGCTGTTGCTAAAGAGGCTGGCATGGGGCTACTCTAGCTAGCTTAGCTTGCTAGTTCTTTGCTAGTTGCTAAGCCAAGCTAAAGTGAGCTAGCTTCTGCCAAAATGAGCTGAGGTGAGCTAGGTCTGGTGCTCCTAGGGAGAATCAAGCTGGTTGAGGCAGCTAAGGTAGCTTAGCTCAACTGAGATGAGCTAAGCTGAGTCCCCGGGAGCTGGACTCGAGCTTCCTGAGCTGAGATGAATTCTTCTTCAGCTGGCTGGAGTTGAGTGGAGATGGATGTAGCTGGATCTGAGCTGGGGTGAACTCATGTCAACTCAGCTGAGCTAGCTAGAGCTCCCTGTGAACTAGTGGGAGCTAAGATGAGCTAGACTCAGCTAAGTTGAGCTGTATCTGAGCTGACTTGAGCTAGGGTGAGCTAAGGTGAACTCTCTTGAGCTGCCATCCAGCTGAGATTAGCTGAATGGAGCTGGGATGAGCTAACCCTAGTTCAAGTAAGCTAAGTTTCAGCTGTGGTGAGCTGGATCAAGTTGGGTTCGAACTAGTTTGGGCTTCTACTTCACCATTTGCCTTCTTGAGTGCTAGGGTTTAAGGGATCTGTGCATCAGTACATCCCTAACACTCACAAAAACACATTAAAATGACTATAAAAATGCAATGCATGCGTATCCTAATTTATGCCTAAATGCAGCCCAAAAACCCATTTGCGGAGTAAAATCCTAAGAGCTAGGTTAGTTTTAAAGCATAAGAATGATGATAAACTGGCGTTTATCACACCCCCATGCTTATCTTTTGCTAGTCTCTTGGCAAAACTTTAAATTTTTTTTTTTTGGAAAATGGAATTTTTGGGAAATCTAATTTTTTGACTTTTGAGGAGAAAAAGAGATTAAGGGACCTTGGTTGATTAAAACACAGGAGGTACGGGATTTGTTGAAGATAAGCATCAGGATTTGTTTTTGGATCTAACCGTTAGATAGAATGGGATCAATATATCCTCCAGAAAATTCACAAATTAACCCCTTGTTAATTCAGATGACTTGAAATGTTTGTTTTTAGGATTTTTCTGGCTCGTGAATCTGATTCGCAACTTGCAAATTCCTTTAAAACCTTGTGTCTGTGCTTGTGAAAAGCCAACATTTATAAGGACGTGTTATTATTATTATTATTATTATTATTATTATTTCTCCCCCATGCTTATTTTTAGCTTAGTCTTACAACAGATGTGTCGGGATCATCATTCCCGGTACCATTCCTTGAGGGGGCTCTGGCGCCAGTACTTCGGGATAGCACTGTCCATGACACCACCCAGGAGCTCGCAACCCCAAAACACGATGCGGTGAAAAGGGGCGCTCCAAGCAAACTCAAGCTCTTACTCCGACGCTATAGGTAGAGCACCGTCCAAGACACTTGAGCTGCTAAAATGCGCTTTAATGCTCCGTCTAAAGATATGAAATATAGATATAGAGTAGCGCCGAGGCGGAAACATGTTGACATAATGTCCTCAAAGAAGGTATTTTCCTTCTTCTCGGCGGTGGGATTCAAACCAATGATCTGCTTCAGAATTTTACTAAATCCAAATAAGGGAGCTTTTCAAATTTTTAGTTGTTTTTAAGTGTTGGCTTGTGTGTGAAAATTGACACAAGAAGTTTCTTGAGACCCACAAGTTTTTGAATCAGAAACTAAGTCAAATACTTTCCATATTACAAAATAGGATCAAGTCACCTGAACTATGATGAGTTCAGGTGGGATTTTAGAGAAGGATATCTGATCTGGTCTAAAATAGACCCTGAAATTCTAATGATCAGATCCATATCCTCATCCTTAGTTTGTTAAAGATTAAATCCCATTGTACCAGAGGTGAATTTTTCGACCTTAGTCTCGATTTCAAAAATTTTTTCCTCAAAAAGTTTTCAACATTTTTTTTTTTTGGGTATGCAAGTAGGAAATAAATTAAAGAAAATTGCATGTTTTTAGGTTTTGAACGTCCTAAATCGATCGTAAAAATTTAAAAACACCCCCCCATGCTTAAGATATGCCATTTCCTCAAGCATTAGGAGGGAAAAGGGATCACCTTAGTGAAGAACGGTTGGGTTTAGGATGAACAAAACCTAGAAAAAGAAGAAAAAAGGAAAGCAAGAAAAAATGATGGGTTACCTCCCATCCAGTGCTATCTTTTACGCCATTCAGCTGGGCGTGAAGGTATGCACAGAAGACGGAAAATCATGTAAATAATTGGACACTTGGATGACCGCAAAAAAGGTGTCTTCGTCTAGATCCCTAGAAACTTGATTAGAAATAATATTGGGATCAAAGTGAGATGGAAATTGATAAGTGTGGCCCGAGTTTTGCCATGGTTTTAATTCAGGTTGGGTGCCAAACTCAGGCGGGGTTGGTGGCAGGTCCGTTAGAAAGAGATCGGGGAAGGAATGGTGAGTTAGTGTGGAAAAATTAGGTGCGTGAATAGTGGGTGGGTTAGGGGGGTTATCAGGAATAAATTTGGAGTCAACACAAGTTTCCGGATCACAGATTTCGCCGACCACTGAGTCTGAATCAGAGTCCTCAAAAAAATTATGGTCGGTAAGGGTATCTATTAACATTGTCTCCAGCATATTGGAAATTTCAGTATCTGAGTCCTCAAAGAAGTTATCATCATGGAATCTCCTGGAGGATTTAAAAATATCTAAAGTGATGGTTTGGCCTGGACAGGTGATATTCATTTTGCCTGTGTGGCGATTGATATTTGCCTTTGCAGTGGCCAAAAAAGGGCGTCCAAGGATTATCGGGGAGTCCAGTAATGATTCGGGTGCCTCAATGTCAAGAACCAGAAAGTCTGCAAGGAAGACACAATTCTGGACCTTGACTAATACATCCTCGACAATCCCACGAGGTTTGATTGTTAATCCGTCGGCTAATTGCAGGGTAACCTCGACGGGTTTTAATTCACCGATATGAAATTCTTCGAATAACTTGTGGGAATAATATTTACTGAGGCACCAAGATCAAGGAGGGCACGATTAAATGTAGTGTCATCAATAATTACAGAAATTAAAGGCACCCCCGGATCTTTCTTCTTAGGAGGCAGCTTACTCTGTATGACAGAGCTTACTGTCTCCGAAAGATGCACCAGTCCTAGATTTTTGGCTTGCCTTTTAGGAGTACAAATCTCCTTTAAAAATTTAACATAGGCTAGTATATATTTAATGGCATCTAGGAGAGGGATATTGATATGAACTTGCCCAAAAAGCTTCATGAGTTCTTCTGTAGTGGGCTCAGATTTCTTTTTTTTGTTGGTGGTGGGGTAGAGAGCTTGTGGGAAAGGGATCTTGTCTTGAGATTTTGGTTTTTCTTTTTCTTCCTGATGGGGAGGTGGGGAGTCAATTTGCACATGTATCTTACCAGGTTCATTTGAAGACCTGGGGTCGGTGGTGGTTTTCCCACTCCTCAAAGAAATTGCATGTGTAGTCGGATTATTGTTTTGAGGAGGTGGGGGGGGCCTGTGATTGCAGAAACCTGGGCGGCTGCTGAGGTGGTGGATTAGGAGGAGGCTGATTTGGATAGTGTGGATTTCTGCCCATATAATGGTTCCCTTGTGATTGGGATTGGGTATGGGTTGGGACGGAAGATGTCCTACAGGTCTTTGCGTAGGAGCAGCCCCAATCTGATTGTTCAGATTTGTAATGTTGCGGGTTACTTCTGTCATTTTTGTTTGCATATCCTGTAGGGTTCGCAGCATCTAGGCATTGATATCTTGTTGGGATGGCCCAGGATGGAAGTTTGGATTCGATCCATACCCATTAAAATGATGTGGTTGGGAGGAAACATGATTATTCCAGGAGTAGTTTGGGTAATTTTTCCAATTGGAAGAATTTTTAAAGGGCTCCTGGATGGTAGAAACATGATTATTCCAATTGGGCATGCATTTTACGCACGATAGAGGAGGAGGCGCACGCAGCGTGCGCACGCTGCCCATGATCAGACCTTTCGTGATAGATAAATCTGTTGCTAAAGACCTAATTGTAATGCTTTAAACTTGAAATGCCAAATTTGTCCTCAATTCCTACAACTATAAAAGGAGACCCGACCTCTACTTCTTCTTCATCCCTTCCTTCACCTCTCTGCCTCTCCAAAGCTCAAGAGAGCCTTGTCCCACACCAGGGATGCTATTCTAGAGTTAAATCCAATTTTCTCACCCCTATTCCGGAAGTAGATCCCTCGATGATGATGACGTGCTGCCCTGTTCCCACTTCTTCTTGCTTCATCCTCCTTCTCGCTCCATCCTTTGTCTTCCAGGCGTCGCTCCGTCCAACTCGTCCTCCAAGCATTTGTCGAGGAGGATAACATCTCTCCCCCTTCCTTTTAGTCACTTTTTGGAATAGAATTTTCTACTTTCTAGTTGTAACCATCTCTTGCTTTCTAGTTGTATAAACATTCTGATTATATCAAGTGATTGTTCTCTCTCTCTCTCCTCTCTCTTTTTGTTTATAGTGATTCCATTGTAATTATCTTGTTTTCAAACAAAAATACAAAAACAATTATAATAACATATTTTAAATCGACGTAGCTTCCCTGTGTTTGACCTAAAATTCTTAGAATTTTGGTATAAATTTATCTGTTGATGGATTTTTTCGCAAATCGAACTACAACGACGGGTTTTTCAAAACCAACTTCGATCACATAGTTTTCTGTGTTCAACTGTAATGTAACAATTTAAAACCTGATTTCGAGCAAACAACAATTGTGTAGTAAAATTCACAAACAATCACAACAAAAAAAATGCACAGGTAATTAGAGAGGAAACCCTTGTGAGAAAAACCTCTACCTTGATCTCCCAATCTATGATTTTGCCCCTAATTCAATGGGAATCACTAAACCACACCACTAATCTAAGGGTGGTGTTCCTCAAAATAATTCCCCTCTCCTAGACAGCCCCCAAGAGGGGTTTAGCCCCTCTACTAAGAGGAATTAGGAAACCCACAGCTCGGGCACACAAATAAACTCTCAAATCAAAATAGTGTAAATAATCTTATAAGGCTTGAAAGATATAGAAAATAAAGTAGGCTAAGATACTCCCTTTGCAAACCTATGTGATGTAGAAAAATAAAGTAGAAGTGATGTTACTCTCAAGAATCTCTAAGAAGAAAAGGGAACAATTGATGGTAACACCATCATGAGCCATAACTAGCTTCATTAGTCATAATCAAGTGACAAATGCTCCTACATAATCACCTGAGAGCCATAATTCCATACAAAGCCATTCTGAGAAGAAAATAATAAATCAAGGTAATTATGCACTTTTAACATCTCATCATGAAAGCAAAGTAACCACGGGGTTTGCTACGGGCTAATCTAAGGTCAAATGAGTATTAAAGTCAAATAAGTGGGTCCATACAGATAGAAATGGGATTTCACACAATTCGAGAATCAAATCAGGAGCTAAAACCCTAATTTCTGACTTGCTTAAATTACAGAGGTTCTGGTTAGGATAAAATTCATACAAATCTCCAAAAATTCATAGAAAGATATTCTTGAGAGCTTGTGGGCTCAGATTTCTTTTTTTTGTTGGTGGTGGGGTAGAGAGCTTGTGGGAAAGGGATCTTGTCTTGAGATTTTGGTTTTTCTTTTTCTTCCTGATGGGGAGGTGGGGAGTCAATTTGCACATGTATCTTACCAGGTTCATTTGAAGACCTGGGGTCGGTGGTGGTTTTCCCACTCCTCAAAGAAATTGCATGTGTAGTCGGATTATTGTTTTGAGGAGGTGGGGGGGCCTGTGATTGCAGAAACCTGGGCGGCTGCTGAGGTGGTGGATTAGGAGGAGGCTGATTTGGATAGTGTGGATTTCTGCCCATATAATGGTTCCCTTGTGATTGGGATTGGGTATGGGTTGGGACGGAAGATGTCCTACAGGTCTTTGCGTAGGAGCAGCCCCAATCTGATTGTTCAGATTTGTAATGTTGCGGGTTACTTCTGTCATTTTTGTTTGCATATCCTGTAGGGTTCGCAGCATCTAGGCATTGATATCTTGTTGGGATGGCCCAGGATGGAAGTTTGGATTCGATCCATACCCATTAAAATGATGTGGTTGGGAGGAAACATGATTATTCCAGGAGTAGTTTGGGTAATTTTTCCAATTGGAAGAATTTTTAAAGGGCTCCTGGATGGTAGAAATATTTTGGGTGGGGTTAAGATCTGGATAATTATAATTCCCCAGTGAATCATGGGCAACCTCAGAATAATCAGCAGGAGTAGTGTTGAGATTGGGCAAATTTTCTCTTCGTGGAAAGTTAGGTTGGGTTAGATATGGGTGTGGAGCTTGAGTTAATGTGGCGAGTTTTTCCTCAATTTTTTTCTGATTAATATGCATCTGGTCGAGTTTCTGAGCGATCAATTGAAGATCGTCTTGGGTGACCGGGATAGATTGAGTTCCTATTTCATGAACACCAAACTGCAGGTTTTGGGTTCTGCAAAATGTGCTCATGAATTCCACATCTGCTCCCTGCCACTAGACCATTCTTTTCCTACTACCTTTAGGTAAATCTTAGAATAGGGAAGCCACCTACTTCAAAAAATAAAAAGAAAGTCCAAAAAGAGAAAAGAAAAAGAAAAAAAAAAGGAGAAAAAGAAAATAAAAGAAATAAGTCATACTTCACCGCACGAGTATGGCTGGCAAGTTATCTTGGGTAACAACCCATTGGTAGGTTGTCCAGAACCTAGCTCATGAAATGCATGTCGAAATCCTAAAACACTTTGGAAGAAGTAGAGAAGTAGAATAAGATTGTGAGATATACACTAGATTCACCCTTGTGCTGACCGCATAAAAAGAAAAGTAGGGAGAAAGCTACCGATCATATAGATGCACCTTTAGGCAGAACTCTTTTTAAGGTCACCTAGGGGTGTAGAAACCTGAAGTCCGTTCTGATTGCCGATCAACGAGTCTATCACATTCACAAAAAGATGCTTAAAACTTAGGACTCTCATCAAGTCTTGGGTGGGTTGAGTGGTCGTAGAAAGCTACTCTATAACCCTAAACTAAAAAATAAAAAAAAATTAGAAAAGAAGAAAAAGGAGAAAAAGATATTTTTCTTCGAATAAGGTGAGGGCTTGAGGTGGTTTGCATTTTGGCAGATACCTAGGTGCTGTTGTGTCTTTGAAAGTTCAGGTCCTAAGTAAAAATTTCTTCATGCTGAAAATGACTTTTGCTCGAGTAATTTAACCCTTATTCTTTTATAAATAGCATGTAGTTTTTGCTAGGGACTAGCAAAAGATAGGAATGAGGGTGTGATGTGCATATATCTAAATAGCCAAAAATGTCTATTAATGCATGTTCTTAGTGTCATATTTGCATCAAACATTGTAAATATTGCATAACATGCATAATCATGCATTTAGGTCAAGTCATATAAATTGTATAGTAATTGTCTCCTTTTATAGTCAGGGACAAGGTGACTTTTAATCAAGCTTCGGAGCAAAGATCCAACCGTACAGATCTGATCAAGGCAATGATTGGAGTCCAACGACTCCAAGATCGCCCTGATCTAACATCCGTAGCACCAGATATAGACCGAGGAAGCCTAAAGATCAAGGGCCAAGATGGCACCAATCCGCACTTCCGACGACAAATCCGACCACATGGATGGGTTCGAATCAATCATTGCAGTGTAACGGTGTGACAATCAGTCTAATCCGTCATTCGTGGCACCATCTACAGCACATAGAAGATGGACGGCCAAGATGGTGCCACGTAGTGCCATCCCAGCCTCCCAATCGGCCCTAAGAATCGCTATTGCATCTCCAAAGGATCTCCATCACTCAATCCTAGCTGTTGGTTCTTGATCCAACGGCTAGGAATGACTCAGATGCGTTGCTCATATTCTCTTAAGGTGTAAGGCACGTGCGACCTGGGCTGTTGGATCTTGATCCAATGATCGTGAGCATGCATGCCTAAAACAATAGCGCGACGAAGAAGGTGAGGTAGTGCGGTGGTTACGTCGCTGCAGGAGAAATGGGAGGCACACGTTTGAAATGTAGCTCGCCTCAAATTAGACATAGGCGTGGGAGCAGGAGCAATCCAGCTATCAGATGGCGATCGGGTGGGCGAGGGGTGGAGACGTGGCGCGTGGAGGAGCCTTGGATCGCCACATGCATGATGATGCGCTTGCGCACATCAGATCACATGAGGGCATGCAGTTAAGCGCAGATGAAGGCGCAGGAGAGGATGACTTTAAGCCGTCCGATCTTAAGATTGGATGGCTGTGATTGCGAAGATGTGGGCATGCATTTTACGCACGATAGAGGAGGAGGCGCACGCAGCGTGCGCACGCTGCCCATGATCAGACCTTTCGTGATAGATAAATCTGTTGCTAAAGACCTAATTGTAATGCTTTAAACTTGAAATGCCAAATTTGTCCTCAATTCCTACAACTATAAAAGGAGACCCGACCTCTACTTCTTCTTCATCCCTTCCTTCACCTCTCTGCCTCTCCAAAGCTCAAGAGAGCCTTGTCCCACACCAGGGATGCTATTCTAGAGTTAAATCCAATTTTCTCACCCCTATTCCGGAAGTAGATCCCTCGATGATGATGACGTGCTGCCCTGTTCCCGCTTCTTCTTGCTTCATCCTCCTTCTCGCTCCATCCTTTGTCTTCCAGGCGTCGCTCCGTCCAACTCGTCCTCCAAGCATTTGTCGAGGAGGATAACATCTCTCCCCCTTCCTTTTAGTCACTTTTTGGAATAGAATTTTCTACTTTCTAGTTGTAACCATCTCTTGCTTTCTAGTTGTATAAACATTCTGATTATATCAAGTGATTGTTCTCTCTCTCTCTCCTCTCTCTTTTTGTTTATAGTGATTCCATTGTAATTATCTTGTTTTCAAACAAAAATACAAAAACAATTATAATAACATATTTTAAATCGACGTAGCTTCCCTGTGTTTGACCTAAAATTCTTAGAATTTTGGTATAAATTTATCTGTTGATGGATTTTTTCGTAAATCGAACTACAACGACGGGTTTTTCAAAACCAACTTCGATCACATAGTTTTCTGTGTTCAACTGTAATGTAACAATTTAAAACCTGATTTCGAGCAAACAACAATTGTGTAGTAAAATTCACAAACAATCACAACAAAAAAAATGCACAGGTAATTAGAGAGGAAACCCTTGTGAGAAAAACCTCTACCTTGATCTCCCAATCTATGATTTTGCCCCTAATTCAATGGGAATCACTAAACCACACCACTAATCTAAGGGTGGTGTTCCTCAAAATAATTCCCCTCTCCTAGACAGCCCCCAAGAGGGGTTTAGCCCCTCTACTAAGAGGAATTAGGAAACCCACAGCTCGGGCACACAAATAAACTCTCAAATCAAAATAGTGTAAATAATCTTATAAGGCTTGAAAGATATAGAAAATAAAGTAGGCTAAGATACTCCCTTTGCAAACCTATGTGATGTAGAAAAATAAAGTAGAAGTGATGTTACTCTCAAGAATCTCTAAGAAGAAAAGGGAACAATTGATGGTAACACCATCATGAGCCATAACTAGCTTCATTAGTCATAATCAAGTGACAAATGCTCCTACATAATCACCTGAGAGCCATAATTCCATACAAAGCCATTCTGAGAAGAAAATAATAAATCAAGGTAATTATGCACTTTTAACATCTCATCATGAAAGCAAAGTAACCACGGGGTTTGCTACGGGCTAATCTAAGGTCAAATGAGTATTAAAGTCAAATAAGTGGGTCCATACAGATAGAAATGGGATTTCACACAATTCGAGAATCAAATCAGGAGCTAAAACCCTAATTTCTGACTTGCTTAAATTACAGAGGTTCTGGTTAGGATAAAATTCATACAAATCTCCAAAAATTCATAGAAAGATATTCCTTGAGGTTTGGTACCCTTTGTTTGACCATCTGAACCTATTTTGACCTTAAGCAAAGTCATAGATAGATTTCTACGCAAATTGCCCAGTCAAACTTGGTCAAAACTAAAATATGACATTGCCACTAGATTCCTCGGGTCAAAATTAGGCTTGCACCAAAATTTGGACCCAATCAGAGTCCATCTTGACCTAGTATGCTTTTTAGTCCATTTAAACTCTTCCTCCCAATTAAGACCCTAACTTTTGAAATAATTGCAAATTGCCACCTAACTTCTCATCATTTTCTTCAAAATAGTCCCTATCACCATTGACAGAAGGAACCTAAAGCACTGATCCTCAATTTCAGATTTCTCCCTGATTTGTCGACCAATTCCTTCCAAAATTGGAAGGAATGATCTTGAGAAAATCCTCAATCATCTGAATCAAGTCTTGGACCTCGATTCATGTCCAAAAGCTTGTACAAACTCTTCAAGATCAAGGATATTCTTCCCTACAATTCTATTCTTTTCGAGCTTGTTTCTAGGCTTGGAAGCTGCCATTTGACCTTTAAAAGGCCCCGTATAGCGAGGCCTTGCTTTTTATCTCTATTTTTTGCCTTAACTCTTCAAAATTTCTCTCTCTGGCCACCTCCGTTGCAGCTTTGGCGACTCCTCTCCCTTCGACTTCTTTTCCTGTTGCCACATACCAAAAGTGGCCAGATCATCTTCCTCTCCTTCATCTGCTCCTTGTTAGCCATAGCAAGAGCTCCCAGGCCCTCGTCTTCCTCGTCGTTCCTTCACCGGAGGCTTCACCATCTCTGGCACCAGCTAATCAAAACCAACGTCGACCAATTAAAGCTGGAGCCTTCGTTGCCCCCTTCATCCTTAATTAGGTTCTGAATCTCCCCCTCTCTCTCTGTTGTTTAGGTTTAGCCCTTTGGATCTTAGGTTCGATTGACCATCCACTACCTCCCCCATCGTCTTCCTCTGCTCTGGCCAAGCCTCCAACGAAGCCATCCACACTCCACACTGCACCAAACTCCCCGCAACCACCGCCAAAGCTCTGCAACTTAATGCTCACTGAAACCCCTCAAGAAATTGATGGGATTGCACCCTCAAAACCTCCACCGCATCACCTCCTCAACTCTGTCTAGCCATCACACGCACCCACATGCCACAATGACACTGCCACTACCTTCGCCATCCATCGATGATCCCTCTGAACTCTCTAATTGGAGCTTTTGAGCCCATGTTCATCTTTTCAGATGTTTGTCATCGTTGCTTGTCACCATCATCATCTCCGACTCTATCCACCGTACTCCGATTGCCATCATCACCAGCATCACCCTCAACTGGAGAAGGACACCTTCAAGAAGCTGTCTAGGTTCCCAATTGAAGAGAAGGGAGATAGTAGCATCTCAATCAAGGCGAAGATCTCTAGATACATTCATGTAAGGAAGATGGGGATGTTTAGTCCCACATCGTAAGATGAGTAGGCTATTGGGCATAAATTGAATTTATGATATCTGCTTACCACCCAAGACACTAGGGAGTCGGCTCCCCTACTCACATGCCTTACACATGTTGCCTGCAGCCACTGCTACTTGGGTCTGGTTCCCTATCCTCATAACCCGTATGCCTGATTACCCAATTAGCCTTAGGTCTAAGAGAGAAGAAGAGGAGTGATTTGTGAGAGGAGGGGGGAGGGTTTTGCTACGCGGTTGAATGCCTTGGGACACGTGCTGAAGGAAGAGGCTTTACACTTAGCCTCTGAGGATAGTTGGTGCTATGCTATGCTTGAGAAGGCCTGAAAAAGAGAAGGCCTTAAGAAGCTTTGGCGCCGTTGTGTGCCTTTTGTGGTGTTGTGCCTCTTTTGATAATGCATCTGATGCTTTGTTCTATCGTCTAAAGCATTCTAGTTATTGTGAGATTATTTAAGTGCTTGAGACTGACGTGGATTAATTTGTTGAGGTACTGTTGGATTATTTAGTTGAATTAAATGTGGGATGTATGCTTAATTAGGGAGATTTAAATGGTGATATAAATCACCACTTTTTAGGTTTCTTCTATTCTTTTTGGCCATATACTTTCTAATATGCATTGGATTATATTTGATTATCAATCTAACAAGTTTATTCATTAAATATCTTCTATCTGATGATCAATTTACTATGCTCGTTTATTTTGAATTGAGATTAGTCCATGAATTCCACATCTGCTCCCTGCGAACGACGTCAAACTCCTTTTTGAATCTGAGTTTTATAAATTTAAGTGTTTTGTGTGATTTTGTCAACTATACTACAACACATATATTTCTTAACACTTGACGAAAAAATACAACAGTGGAGCACAGTAGCTTTAGAAAGCTTAAAATAGGATAATAGAAAGTATTTAACACTAGAATATTTCTTTTCTTTATATGTAGGCTTAAAGAAACCCTTGGTGAGTGTATATAGGTGTAGAAGGTAAGATTTAAGCCTAAGTAGTCATTGAAATTTGAATTAAAATGGAATAAATTAAGGTAGAACGGTTACAAAGCATTTACTTAAAGTTTGACTCTATCAGACGTCCGAAAAGTCAAGATAGACATCTAAATAAGTCATTTCAGACATCTAAAAAAAAGGTCGGACATCTGAAAAACTTCAACGAGAAAGTAGTTGTTATTGGATTTCTCAAGATTGAGTACAGGGACGTCTGAACGAAAAGATAGACATCTGAATAGATAGTTTCAAACGTTTGAATATTATATTTGACATCTGAAAAAGCTTCAGGGTCAAAGTGATCATTACTGGAATGAAGTTGGTCCCACATAGGGATCTGAAGACAAATGGTCAGACATCTGGTAAAAAGTGTAGATGTCTTAAAAAGAATCATTGGACATCTGAATAAATGCAAGGATGTCTAATGGCCTACAATGGTCCAAAATCAAGGAGAAACGGATATAATCTATTAAGGTCAAATTGAACGTTGGATAGAAAGTGAATGTTGTTCTATTTCAGATTGCTCAAGAAGACGACATACATTTGAAAAACACCTAAGATTATGACCATTGTTCTATTGAGTTAAAGAGATATCAAAAGCTCAAGGAGGTGTCTAAAAGACAAATCCTAGATGACAGTGGTTACAAAGACTAGCTATCAAGCTAGACTCTGGACAAGATCTTGGACGTCTAGAGAAGTAAATTAGATGTATTATAAATCATACTCAGATGTCTAAGGAGAAAAAGAAACGTCTGAAAAAAATAAAGTCTTGTATGCTGAATTAGAACAGTGAGGATAGAAAGGTTCTAAAGGTATCCTAAGGATTATTCAAGGCTCATTTACATTCTAAAAAGGAAAAGAAACAAAACTAATCTAACTACATCTCCTCTCTCTTCTCATCTTTTTGATGCTCATCTCCTTCTATCTTCATCTCCTTATTTCCTTGATCTTAAACTTTCATCAAGCTTCATCCAACCCAAAGCCTGAAAGATTCGTCTCCAAGTACAATGTTAAATATAACATGTTTTGTTGTCATCAAAATCAATGATTATGGTGCTTTATCACCAACAACTTGGTCCTCAGTCGGGAAAAAAGTCATTTCATGGTCTAGGAAGGCATATTCTTGGGCCATGTCATCTCCAAAAAGGGAATTATGGTAGATTGTGCTAAAATTGATGCTATCTCAAAGCTCCCATTTCCCACTACTATGAAACAGATTCGATATTTCTTGAGGCACGTGGGCTTCTACCATCATTTCATTAAAACTTTTTCCCAAATCTCTAAGCTCTTAAAGTCAAATACTTACTAAAGGCTAGCCTTTCAACTTTAATGGCCAATGCCTGGAGAGTTTCAATAAGTTGAAGAAGGATGTCATAGAGGCACTAATTTTATAGGGTCCTAATTGGAATTTTCCCTTTGAGTTAGTGACAGATAACTTTGATTTTGCTGTCGGGGCCATTCTAGGGAAAGAATTGACAAGAAGGCCGTTGTGATCTACTATGCTAGTAAAACCCTTAATGATGCACAACGTTATTACAAAGTAACTGAAAAAGAACTTCCTGCCATTGTCTTTGCCCTAAAAAAATTATGCTCTTATCTGTTGGGGTCACATGTCACTGTATACACTGACCACTTAGCACTCAAAATTTGCTGAACAAGAAAGATGCGAAACCCTGCCTTATTTGTTGGATCCTGCTACTCTAGGAATTTGATTTGGAAATCAAGGATGAGGCAGGGTCGCAAAATGTTGTGGCCAATCATCTCTCTTGTCTTATGACGAATGACATGCTGACCCCTCCTGATGTGTTCTCTGATGAGGACATCTTAGCTGCCAATACCCTCCCCTAGTTTTCACCTATTGTAAACTATTTAGTAATAGAATGAATCCCCTCTAATTGGCCAAAAACCAAAAGGGATAGGTTCTTTGCTGACATTAAATATTATTTTTGGGAGGAGCCTGACCTTTTCCGCATCTGTGCTGATCCAATCATTCGACGGTGTGTCCCCGATTTAGAAATTCATGATATCTTGACACATTGTCACTCAATGGCCTATGGCAGACATTTTTCGGGCAAGACAACTGTAGGTAAGGTTCTTACTTTTGGATTCTTTCGGCCCAGCTTGCATAATGATGCTCATTCTTTCATTCGATCTTGTGTGCGTTGCCAGAGCATCGGCAACATGAGTCGTAGATGCCCCTAAATCCGATATTAAATGTTGAAATTTTCGATGTATAGAGCATAGATTTCATGGGACCATTCATCAACTCTTGTGGGTATTTATATATACTAGTCATAGTTGACTATGTATCAAAATGCATTGAAGCAATACCCACCTACACCAATTATCACAAGGTTGTAGTCGAGTTTATAAAGAAAAGCATTTTTTCGAGGTTTGGAATTCCAAAAGCCATCATCAGTGACGGAGGATCACATTTCACTCACTCTCAATTCCGTCACCTTTTATCCAAATATGGGTTTAATCCTAAAATTTCCACTTCTTACCACCCCCAAACAAATGGCCAAGTAGAAGTTTCTAATAGGGAGATAAAAAATATTTTACAAATGACGGTTAGGCCTGATCGTGAAGACCGGTCCACTAAATTGGATGATGCTTTATGGGCCTACTGAATAACTTTTAAAACTCCTCTTGGCATGTCTCCTTTCCGTCTAATTTTTGGAAAGGCATGCCATCTTCCGATAGAACTTGAACATAGGGCTTTTTAGGCAATCAAACAATTAAACATGGATTTATCTGAAGCCAGTAACCACAGAAATTACAATTAACTGAATTGAAAGAATTACGTAATTTCTCTTATGAAAACACATAAATTTATAAAGACCGAACATAGAAATTTCATGATAAATATTTTGTTCGGAAAAATTTTGATGTCAATCAACATGTTTACCTTTTCAATGCCAGATTATGAATTTCTCCATGAAAACTAAAATCCAAGTGGACTGGCCCATTTATTGTCCTTAAAACTTAACCATATGGTGTTGTTGATCTTTTTGATCTCCAAACAAATACTAGTTTTCAAGTCAGCGGCTAGCGTTTAAAGCCCTATCTAGATAATATTCTGAATCTTCCATCTGACACTCTTGATTTAACTGACTTATCCTCTAATGATCATTGATGCAATTCACGTCCAGCTGAATAGTTTAAAAGATAGCATTGGATAGGAGGTAACCCATCATTTTTTTGCTTTATGTTTTTTCTTTCTTTCTGAGTTTTTGTCTATCCTAATTCGGACCGCCTTCACTAAGGGGATCTCTTTGCCCTTCCTTTTGCATCCAGACATGTCATATCTTAAGCATGGGGGGGTGCTTTTAAATTTTGGCAATCAAATCAGGATTTTCAAAACCCAAAAACATTCAATTTTGTTGTCTCATTTTCTACTTGCATACTGAGAAAAATAAAAATGTTGAAAACTTTTTGAGGAAATTTTGAAATAGGGACCAAGTTGGGTGATTCTCTTTAAGGTACAATGGGATTTAATCATTAACAAACTAGGGATAAGGATACAGATCTAATTATTAGAATTTCTGAGTCTATCTTTAGACTAGATCAAGTATCCTTCTTTAAATTCCACTTGAACTCATGATGGTTTAGGTGACTTGATCACCTTTCGTGACCTCGAAATTACCTGGCTTAGTTTCTGATCCAAAAACTTACATCTCTTGCAAAATTCTTGTGTCAAATTTCACACATAAGCCAATACCTAGAAAACATTTAGAAATTAAAAAAACCCCTTATTTGGCCTTAGTGAAATCTGAAGTAAATCGTTGGTTTGAGTTCCTACCGCCAAGATGGAGGAAAATGCCTCCTTTGAAGATGCGATGTCAACATGTTATCGCCTCGGCACTACTCTATATCTATATCTCATATCTTTAGATGGAGCAATCAGGTGCAATTTTGCAGCTCAAGTGTCTTCGATAGTGCATTACCCATAGCGTTGGAGAAAGAGCTTGAGTTTGCTTGGAGCACCCCTTTACACCACATTGTGTTTTGGGGTTGTGAGCTCCTGGGTGGTGTCTTGGAGAGTACTATCTCGAAGTGCTAGCACCAGAGCCCCCTCAAGGATTGGTAACGGGAATGATGATCCCGATGCATCTGTTATAGGCTTAAGCTAAGAATAAGCATGGGGGAGATTAAAAAGAAAAAAGAAAAGAAAAGGTTTTAAACAAATACACGACCTTATAAATGCTGGCATTCACAAGCATAGACTCAAGGTTTTAAAGGATTATCCAAGTTGTGAATCAGATTCAAGAGCCGGAGAAATCCTAGCTACAAAATAATTTTGGGTCATCTGAATTAACAAAGAGTTAACTTGTGAATTTTTGGAGGATACATTTATCCTAATTCATTTAATTTTTGGGTTTGAAAAATGAATCCCGATGTTTATCTTTAACAAATCTCGTGCCTCTCATGTTTTAATGAACCATGGTCCTGTAATCTTCTCCTTAAAAGTAAAAAAATAGTTTTTCCCAAAAATCCATGTTGTAAAAATTTGTTTTGCTAAGAGACTAGCAAAAGATAAGCATAAGGGTGTGATAAATGCCAGTTTATCACCATTCTTATGCCATCAAATAGATCTAGCTCTTATGATTTTAACTTCACAAATGGGTTTCTAGGCTGCATTTAGGCATCAGTTAGGTTAGGCATGCATTGCATGATTTTTTGTATTTTTTATATGTTTAAGGATGAACAGATAATCAAATCTCTAAAACCCTAACATTTAGGAAGGCAACAGGTGAAGAGGAAGCTTAATTCAGCTGGACCCCAGCCAAATCCAACTTATCATAGCATGACACTAGCTCACCTCAGTTAGGTGTAGCTCTCTCAAGCTCCATCCAGCTCTTCTTAGCTGGATGATAGCTCAGGGTTTCTCAACTTAGCTCAAGTTAGTTTAGATCCAGCCCAACTTAGTTGAGTTTAGCTCATCTTATCTTCAATTAGTTCAGTAGGAGCTTTAGCTAGCTCAATTAAGTTGACAGGAGTCCACCTCAGTTCAAGTCTATCACTTTCTAGCTCTACTCAACTTTAGTCAGTTGAAGATGAGCTTAGGATAGTTCAAGTCTAGCTCCTAAAGACTCAACTCTGCTCAACTTAGTTGAGCTGAGCCACTTAACATAAGCTAGCTACTCCAGCTAGCTAGGTAACCTCTGGGAAGACCAGACCTAGCTTACCTCAGCTCAATTCAGTAGAAGCCAGCTCACATTAGCTTGGCTTAGCAGCTAGCAAAGAACTAGAAAGCTAAGCTAGCTAAGGTAGCTCCTTATTGTGCTCTTCAACAGTTATCAGCTGCAGTGCAGCTCCAGACAACACTTCCGCAGATCCTCTTCTCATAACCCTAGCTTCCTCCTACCACCTCCTCTACTCACCTACTAGCTAAGATAGATTAGGTAACTTAGCTACATTATCCACTCCCTGACTGTCCACCACCAACCTAAACCCCAACCTAACTCCACCCTAACTCTACTCCAAGTCCACCACCTAATCTAACCACCTACCTTCACCTATAGTTGGCGTCACCATCCTTGCATCCCTTTACACCACCACCTCCAAGAGCCACCACAAAATTGGCGCCAACGTTCCCTCCAAAACCCCTTCACATCACCACCATCCATCTCCTTTTAAACCCATCTCCATCATCCACCTAACCTTATTCTGGAAGCCCCCCTTGGAGCCAAATTTAACCCACCCTTTCACCACCTTAACCACCCTATAACTACAACTTAAGTTGGTGCCAAAAACACCTATGCATCCCCACATGTGGTGCCAACTAAACCTAGCCCCTTATCTTGTAAGCACCACCACATGGAGCCATCCTCACACTCCATAAGTGGTGCCACCCTTAACCCAACGTAAAATTGACACCAACCCCACCTAACACCACCTAAGCATACTTCCATACACTCTTTCCCTTCGTGCGAAAAACACTTAGCCCTCCATTCCATAACTTCCACCCGACAACTTCATCTCAACCCTACAACACACCACACCAAACCCCTTAACCCTAGTTACTTCTAAGGATGGTGCCAACCACCAAGTAACCTTTCATTTTGGAACTATCAATCCAAGCCATAGGATCTGCTAACTAGCCCTCATCAGCCATTTTAGCCATCCTTTCCATAACCATACCTACCCTCTAAGCCATTCTATAAAAGGAGTAGTAACAGCCACAATTATAGACACCATTGGCTCCATTATTATCACATATTCCCACCTTCAACCTCACCATACCCATGGCCAAGAGAAGGAGAAGAAGATTAAGGGGACACTCTAACCCCTTGGTGCCTTCCCCTCTTCAATTTTTAGGGTGGTACATGCCAACCCTTGCAGTAGAATCTAAGGTGGAATTCTTTCACCTTTGGAGGAGCTAGGGCACACCCTATTTAGGGTTTGCCAGGAAGGAGAGTCTTCATCTACTGGAGAGCACTCTAACGAAGGACTTGGAAGGTTCTTTCTAAGCCTAGGAGCAACTGAGCTTGGAGCAAGAATTCTTCTATCTTGCTTTTCTTAATATTTGTAGATGAAGCATTCCTCTACCATTCTTGTAAAACAACATTTCTTCCTTTATAAAAATTGTCATTCCATGATTTTGTTGCATCTTAGTTGATTGCTTTTACTCTAGAACTTTTCACTCCCTCTCTCTAATTACCCTAAGTCTCCACGTACCTAGCATGAGCTTAGAGAGAGGTTACTTTTGCTACTTAGGTGTTAGCTTTAGCAATTTAGGTGTAGTCTTTTCCCACTCACTTTTTTGTTGTTGCCCGTTATTTCAAAATCCCAAAAAAAATTCATATTAAAAAATTATAAAAAGAAAGTTGATTCCCGATATCAAGTGAGAGTGTTTAAATTACATTTATGCCTCCCTTGGGATGACACAAATACTTTCCCAAGTAATCAATTTTTATAAATTTTAAAAGTGATAGGAATTGCACGTTACAATGATACAAACCCTAATTTCGTATCAATAGACCTCTACCTTAAGGCCTAAGAAAAGTGTGCATGTGTGTGTGTGTGCATGACATGTGTATGGGTGTGTGTGTTCGTTGATTTTGTCGGCTTAGGCTGTGGGTCTAATTGGGTTTAGGTTGGTTCAACCTAGGTTGGGTTAGGTTCTACTCTAATTGGCTCTAATTAAACTAAGTGTGGTAGATGTGAATCTAATTGGATATATGGTGACCTAATCAAGATGGTGCAAACCCAATTAGGTGTAAACACACCCAATTAGATTTGGGTTAGGTCCAATTAGACTTATTGAGTCTAATTAGATCGACCTTACTAGGTTTCAACTCAACCTATTCATAGTTGGTTTATCCAATTAGGTTGTACTGCACCTAATTTAATGTGGCTAGGTCTAATAGGTTTAAGTCAGCAAGATTATATTTGATTGAGTCCAATCACTTAGGTCTAGTCCAATCAGGTCCCATGGACCCAATTGACTGCAAGCTAGGCTAATTGACTTAGACTGAGTCAATTAGGTAAGGTATAAACCTAAATAGATATCTAAGTTGACGATTGGATATAAGATAGCTAAACTAAGGTTATGGATAGTAGGATAGTTGATAAGTCCACTTTAATCGATCATTATTTGGCCTAAATATTCTCTAATTAATTATTCCTAGTTGTTAATTAATTAAGAGTTATATGATAATTCACCTCAGTCTGCTTATAATTTTAGGCGTCAATTTTACATCTAATAACATATGATATGGTAACATAATTGATTTGATGGATATAGGCTAGGTGCAAGAGTTCAGATGTCCATTTCTACATTTATAAGATGTCTAGAGATAAGGTCGGACATCTGGAAACCACCATCATGAACTCGCTGTTGTCTACACTTTTTATGACATCTGGATATTTGATCAGACATCTGATAGTGTACCGCCAAGCTTATCCAGGCGTTCCAACCACTCGCGATCTTCGCCGAGCTGTTGGAGAACCTTTCGGTGGAAATAACAAAGAGCCGGTGTTTTCATAAGAAGAAGAGCGATTAGAGGATGATCATCTCTCCCCCTATGCGAACCTCCTCCATCTCCACCATTGAGCAATAGGCATACACCGTGGAATCCCAGCATGCACCATGGCATAGGCATGCTTTGTCTCCGCTCCTTCCTTTCACCGGTCGCATGGTGACAAGCGTGCAGCCACAGTGCAACCGTCCTTCACCTCTCTTCTCACCATCCTACCACACAGATCACCACCACTTTCCCTCTCCATGCAAGCTTGCAGCCATCCACTGTCGCCCATCTTATTTATTTTCATCTCCACCTTCCCCATCAAACTGCAACCCCATTCAAAGAACCAACTGTAGCCACCCATCACCTTCAACCATCACCACTGCCAACTTCTCAACAAAGTAACCCAAACTCCCTATGTGGCCACACACAGCCTTGCCACCAGTAGCACATCCCTCCTTACACGCCCTCCTCACATGCACGTGCACGCACGTGCCACCATCCTCACACACGCACAATGCCACCCCTACGCACACAAGTAGCAAGCCAGCTTCTCCTTCCTCTTCATCTTCTTCTCCGCCAACCAACAGGAAACAATCCAAACCTCGTGCTGATCCACCTTTACGCAGCCATCACCACAGACTCGATTCTCCTTGCCAACCATACCACTGACCACCCCCTGACGCCACGAACCCGAGCAAGTCCTTACTGTGCCAATCACGGTCCACGAGTACGCGTAGATAGGCCACCATTGGCAAGCTTCTTCTCCTCTGGCCAACCACCTCTAGTTGTCTCCGTCGACGTTGCGACCTCCATCGAATCGGCCTCGTCATTATCGACCTTCCTTGCGCGTTAGCAGCCTACCGATGCTCCTTCCTGTGTGTAAGAGAAAGAGCAAATGCTTTGTTTTCAGTGGTATTAAAATTTACCAAATATGCCATTGTGAATCACTATTCAGTTATTTTTTTGATTAATTTATTACTGTGAAATTTCAGCTTAACATTTGTTCCTTCTCGTATTTGTTCGGCTATTGTTCTTCATCTCATTTTGCATTGAAATTGGATTAAGATTTGCAGTTTAGTATGCATGCAATTCAAAATTACATGACATGCCACTTCACATGCATCATCTACATATTTTTGGGATCTTGATTACTGACATGGAATTTACATAAATATCCCTTAACTTCTCATAAGGAAATTCATCAAATTGATTCCGCAAATGTTTCTGTGAACATGACGGCTACATACCGGTGAATTTATTGCAGTCATTCCTCCCTATGGATACAACTTAACTCTTCATGTTTAGTTCTATTAAAATATTTTTGTTTAGGGTTTTCCACTAGGATTTATACACTACAACGATGTAATCTTCTGGCGTATCATTTTTTCTGCAAGTGAAATCCCCCGTTCAATAGTGCTAGGGATAGATTAGATAGGGACATGGATAATGTTATCCATTTTTTGACCTTTAAGCTTAGATATCCTAGTTTTAAGCTAGTCTAGGGATAGGTACTGGGATAGGGTTGTCCTAGGCTTGTAAGGATAGGGTTATCCTAAATCTTCTCATTATTTTCCTCTACTCCTCTTCTAGACAGACAATCCTTTGTTCTTTCTTTCTTCTATCTAGCTGGTGTCTTTATTCTTTTTTCGCAAAATCCAGCTCCAACTTTTGGTCCTATCCAGATTTATTCCATCCAGAATAGCTTCTAATCTAATAATGTCCTACAAACAAGAATAAACCCTAAATAGCATGGAAAAATGGTATTATAACATATGTAGCTAAGTAAAGCAATGCAATGCATGATATGCAATTTTTGAATGCACTATTAACAAGTAAAACTAGATTCTAACCAAATTCAGGTTAATTAAGTCCTATGATTGTTGTGCAATCATCTATGCATTTACATTTTTGAAAGAATTCCCCCCATTATCTATGAATACATTTGTTTTTGTACTATTTTCATAACTTACATGCACGAAAAAATTTGTGTCCAGGGCCATTGTGTTTGTTATTTGCCCTTCTTGTACAAGTTTTTCTTTGACTACTTGTATAATTACATATATTGTCTGCAATTGATTTTATTTAGAATGTTAATGTGACATTTTCTTGTAATTCAAAACTTTTGAAAATATTTTCTACACTTACATGGCCATCTGTGAAGCCGCATGTGATTAGAACATCTTTCATCGACTTTTGCTCTACAAAGTAGTCGCCCATTCTCCATAGCACGTCCAACTTATCTTCCCTTACCTCTGTCAATTTATCAAACTTCACTTTCTCTAAAGCTGGTATGCATTTTTGTGCATCTTTATCCAAGTTTATTATTTTCCTATATGCCCTTCATTTTTGTGGCTATTTCATTGGAGGAGGCCTATGAGCTTGTTGTTTCCTT
Source organism: Thalassia testudinum (assembly GCA_037157565.1). Classification (NCBI taxonomy): domain Eukaryota; kingdom Viridiplantae; phylum Streptophyta; class Magnoliopsida; order Alismatales; family Hydrocharitaceae; genus Thalassia; species Thalassia testudinum. The sequence goes on from JAZHRO010000063.1 coordinate 18,652,740, forward strand.
GGTTGTTTTGGAATGGTGATCGTCCTTGTGTTTTCTTCTTCTTTCTTTGTTTCTTCCTCTTGTATTGGAGTTACAATCCAATCATCTTGTGTTGTTTAATGATTAGGGTTGTTTGTGTTTAATTATGACACAACTAAATTAATATAAAACTTGTACTTACTATCATCCTTAAGGTTTCTTCTGGTACATGTAGCTCTTCAGTTTAAGTCTATATGACCACCATCCACAACATATTAATGTTAAAATGTGTCAGATTAATGCTAATACACTGGTTGAAAATAGGAGTATATGTTCAATTGAAACAAAAATCCACCGATTGAAAATTTAGGTACATCGGTTGAAAATAGAAGTACATCGGTTGAAATAAAAAATCCACTAGTTGAAAATTACTCCCACTACTCTGGTTGAACCTGAAAAATAAAGCCATTCAAAGTGGAAATACATAGGTTGTTAACTAGGATACTTCGGCTTGTGATTGAAATGCATTGGTTGAAAATCACTTTGTTGCATAATCCATCGGTTGAAATTGAAAAAAAAAAATATTCAAAATGGAAATACACCGATTGAAAGTTACTCCTACTGTATATTGCGTAAGGAATCCACAGGCTGAAATTGAAAAGTAAAGCTATTCAGAGTGGAAATACACCAGTTGATAATAAAAATGCACCTATTTATGATTGAAATACATCGGTTGAAAATCACTTTGCTGCGTAATCCGCCAGTTGAAATTGAATAATAAAAATATTGAAAATGGAAATGCACCAGTTGAAAGTTACTCCTACTGCACATGATACAAGTTAACCAGTTGAAATTTAAAAATAAGCATATTTAATGTGGTTGAATAAGCAAAAAATACATCGATTAGAAATAACAATCAACCCTGTTGAAAATGATGATCAATCAGTTGAAAATTGTATATAGAATGTACTTGATCATTTTCATGGTGTAGCTCCTCCACTCGGTCAACCTCCTCTTCTTTGTGTTGATACTCCTTTTTCTGGACCTCCTCTCCTTAGGGTTGATGTTCCTCTTTTTGCTAATGTTCTTCATGTGTTTCTCCTTTGTTAAGGTACTCTTCTTCAAGTGGATCCTCATGATGCACATCGTCTTTGTGTAGCTACTCCATTTCATCTTGGATTCTCTCCTCTTCATGGTGTAAAATGTCCTCTCCATATCCCTCTTATTCGTGTAGCTGTTCCTCTCCTTTTAGTGGTTGGGTCTTGGTGAACATATTTTTCTCGAGTAAAATCAAGGTTTTAGGGAATCCATTGTCGTAGTCGCAAAATATCTCTACCAAATGAAATTTACCGAAACCCAAAAGGAGTCTCAGGTCAAACACGAGGAGGCGAATGTTTGGTTTGTGAAATTTGCATTTTGATTTTATTTCTTTTTATTATTTTTATCTTTTGTAATTATTTTTTTGTACTTTTATAGGGCAAGAGATCAGGTCAAAATAATTTTTATCTAATTTACTTGTAGAGAGAGAGAGGGAGAAAGAGGAACAAATATTATAGGGGTGATCCAAACTATTTATTACAACTAATTGCGAGAAGTAAAAGTATGCAACAAAAGCGATAAAAAGAATAGGATGAGGAAGTCCCCCTCAACAGTCACTTGGAGGATGACTCGCTTTGAGGTTGCCCTAGATGAAGGTGGTGGGAAGTTGGAGGAAGGAGAACAGTGGAAGAGGGAGTAGGATAGGACAGGATGATGTCACAGCGAGGATCTTCTTCTAGAAGGTGGTGACAGAATGGCCACAGGATGCTCCACAAAGGGGGTGAGAAGTGGGGGAAAAAATATTTACTTTTCTACTTTAGAGGAGCATCTTGAGCTTAGGACAAGCTCTCTGTAGAGCATTGGATGTGGTGAGGGAGAGAAAGGAAGAGATGCTCATGAATGGAGGGGCGTAGGCCTTTTTATTGTGGAGGAGAAGGAGCTAAAATGAGTATGGGATAATTAGTGATAGCAAAGAGATCGCTAAAGCTACAGGTTAATCATCGCTATAGCTAGCCCTCGCACCCGTTGGCATCTGCTCATAAGCTTATGTATGCTCGCAGCTATCGTGCATGGTATAACGAGAGCCGTCTAATGCTTCATCAACAGTAGAGGCAAGCTGTTGAGATCACGCGAGCATACTTAAGATGTCCAGAGCCCCGATCAACCATCGGATCTGCATCAGAGGGTTGAGGATCACGTGCGGATCGACGCTCTAGATCACGCACTTACCATGCGTGCAATCGCGCATGGTCACATGTGTGCATGCGTCGAGATCATCCAGTGCACCCGATGCCAATCCAACGGCCAAATTTTGATTGCTGGCCTTTTTATAGATTGAGTCAGCCATGCGATGCTCGAACTCACTTTGTCTTGTTTTTGTTTAAGGGTTTCACGCTCTAAGCCATTAGATGAATATCCTATGGCTAAGATCAAGGGTTGCTTGATGAGAAGTGGGAGGCCGGCGCGCCACGTGGCACCATCATGGCCATCCATCTTCTTCGATTTGTAGGTAGCACAATAGAGATTGGATTGGGTTGATTTTCACGGCATTTAGCTGTGATTGTCGATCCGAATCAATCCTGTGATTGGATTTGTCATTTGAAGCTCTAAATTGTGTCACCTAGCCCCTTGTCCTTTGATTTTCCTCAAACTACAAAATGTGTTGCGGGACTTCGATCAAGACAATTTTTGAGGCATTGGACTCCAATCGCCGTCATGATCAATTCTGTATGGTCAGATCGTCAATCTGAGGCCCCTAAATAAATCTCCTTCTCTCCTAGCCACAAAAGGGCACAAATTAACTTAAAATTTATACAAACTATTCTAAATGCAGAATGGCGCATGTTATGCAATATTCATAATATGGAATGCATCTCTCAGCTTAGGAACATGCATAAATAGGCATTTTAACCTAAATGGATGTGTATACATCATACCCCTATGCGTATCTTTTGCTAATCCCTAGCAAAACTAAACTAAATGCTATGTGTATGAACAGAATTAGAATTCAATTACTTAGGCCAAAGTTGTTTATTAATAATAGAAAATTTCAACCAAAGTCTTAAACTACGAAGACACAATAGTGACTAGGTGCCAGTCTAAATGCAGACCGACCAGTCCTTGCCTTACTTTGAAAAGGGGAGAAACATTTTTTTATTTTTTTCTTCTTTTCAAAACTTTTTTATTTTTTTTGCATTTTAGAGTTTCGAGGCAGCTTTCTACAGCTTCCTAACCCACCTAAGACTTGAAAGGAACTTCAAGTTCTAAGCATCTTAACATGAATAACTAGTTTAAGCATGCTTGGGCATGAAGAACTAGGTTAAGCGTATGATCGTACTAGCATTAATGCATCGGATTCCATTAGAAGTCCGATGTTAAGTGTGCTTAGGTGAGAGTAGTACTAGGTTGGGTGACCTCCTAGGAAGTCCTCGTGTTGCGCCCAATTTCCTTTTGAGTAAAGTGTACTTTAATTGCTAAAAATGAGAGAGAGAGGAAGAGAGGGTGGATGGCATCAGGCAGTAGGCTGCGGTGGCGTGGAAGCGACTAGGGCTGAGGAAGGGGGCGAATGGAAGACATGGAGGATGAGGAACAGGAGGAGAAGGGAGAGGGTCTAGCAGGAGCGTATTGGTAGGATGGCCAATAACTACCCAAGAAGGCCTTGGAGGAAAGGTAATGGCGAGGTCTTGCGCTTCAGATGTCGACAAAAGGGGCACTTGGCTGTGATCTGCAGAAACCCTCTAATCTGCCTGGCGTGCATGGGTGAAGGACACAAACATGACTCCTACCCTAGGATGAAGCCTCCACATAAAAGATGGCCTCTCTGAGCCCCAGCTGGGTAACGATGAAGGAGCCCCGACTGCCACCACCGTCGGCACTTGGCAGACATTTAATTGAAGTGGAGATCCCATTATCTGAGGAGATCTCTTCTGCGGAGATCTTGTTGAGGGGTGCTCTGATTGGTGAGATTATGGCAGGCAAACCCTCGATCGAAAGATTTCAAAATATTGTATGTTCCCTGCAACCTTTGTTTGTTGGCTGGAAGGTTGCAATGTTGTCTCAATCTCGCTTTCTAGTCTTTGGTTTGGGGATGATGGATGTGGAAAAGCTGAGATTTCGGTCAAGTTCTTTTGAAGATATTAATGTGGTATGAAGAATGGTGTCCCCCTTCGATGGGGCTCTCCTTGATCGACCTCCTCAAAGAATGGGTTCTAGGAGGGTGCTTCTTGAGATCAAGGGATAGCCATTGCACTTAAGATCTAAGGGAGTTGTTACCAAGATGGTTGCAACCTTTGCTTCCATCTGTGAAGGATCTGAAGTCATGATTGGAGAAGGGGACATCCGATCACTTAGAATTGAGGCTGATGTCTTTAAGTCTAGATCGGTTCCTAACAGGGTTATGATCAGATGTGGGGGCTCCTCATAGCTTATTCGCATAGTAGTGGCTGGACAAGTGTCTGTGCATCCAGAGCAGGGGTAGGTTAAGACGTCTGTGGCTAGCTCTAAGGAGATGCAACAGGATGAAAGGGTGGGCCGCATTTCACCAGATGAAGCCCCTAAGTCAAAAAAGAGGAAGGACTATCATCAGGGCTATGTAGAGAAGGACTTGATGCATATGGAAGATGTTAATGCCTTAGGAGGTTGCAGCCAAGTCTTAGTAGCCAAAGGTGTTGGTTCTATGGATGATGCTAATGCTTTTGAGAAAGACTCAGAGGTTCCTAGCAGTAAAGAGGAGGGGAAGACAGGCATGGAAATTGTGCTCAGCAGTGACAACAGAGCCATCAAGGAGGTGAATTAGGTGTAGTTCACTGCCCCAGCTGATAAAAAATTTGGTAGTGGATCTAACCAGAAAAGGGGGGTGGGTCGATCCCCTTACATGCTCAGAAGGAGAAGGAAGGAGAACCTGGCCCCCATTGTGGAGTAGACCATTGCAAATCCGATCATGGTTGAGTATGTGGGTAGTTTAGCTCAAGGGGATCAACCAAGCAAGGAATGAGAGTGTTAACGTGGAATGTGCGTGGGCTGCACAATAAGGTAAGAAGGGCTTCCTTGTGTAGATACCTTTATGAATGGGAAATTGGTTGTGCTCTTATTCAAGAGACACATGTGGAGGAGGAGAATGGTCAGGTATGGGACTTTGTTAGGAAGTTTGGATATGCAGATGTTGTGGTGAAGGGTGCAGCTGGAAGGTCTGGTGGGATGGCTATTTGGTGGAGAAAATCCTGTCTCATGGTAACTAAGGTCTTTCGTGAAAGGCATGTGCTTACTTGCAGATGCCAATCCCCTCAAGGAGATTTGGAATGGTATGCCTCGTGCATTTATGGCCCATGTGTTGCTACAGACAGGGCAGGCCTGTGGGAGGAATTATCTGCAATGCATCAAAGTGTGAAGGAGGTACCTTGGCTTATAGGAGTCGACTTCAATTGTCATCTATCAAGTGAAGACAGACCTAGGGGTAGGATGGACAGTTCAATGGCTGGCTTCCAGATGGCTGTGCAGAGTCTGGGTGTCATAGAGTATCCTATCAATGGAGTTTAATTCACTTGGAGAAATGGCAGTGGACAGTCATCTAGGTTGGATAGATTCTTTGGTAGTCCAAGCTTGCTGGAGAGGCATCAATTACCGGCAGTTATGAGCCTTGATAGGTGACAGAAAGACATTTTCGTGCATTTGAAAGTCGTCGAAAGTTGTAGTATAGTCGCGCAAAACATTCGTCAAAAATATTGTTTTGTAAAATAACGAGACTTGAGTCCCGGTCGTTCGTCTCTGGGAGGCGTGTTTCTATTTTTGAAATCGATCTTAAAGCCGCTCTACTTAATATTCTGGTGCGCAATATATATGCGGTTAAAGAACAGGCACTTAAATCATGCAAATAAAATAATCATTCAGCTCATGGTGATTTCGAACACATAAAGAGAGATATATATAAATGCATTTTCATTCATTCATTGGGGGAGAGTTGTTTGTACAAGAAATCTAGGGGAAAGCTTATACAGGAATGCTTGAAATTAAACCTAGCTACTAGAAAACGATTGCATACAAGAATCAGCGGGGGGATTTCGCATGCATCATTGGGGGAGAAGTAAGACTACTCTACTAAGTAGTAAATGAAAGCAATAAAAATTATGAAGAGCATGATCTAGAGCTAGAAGAATAGAGGGCATTCAGGGGTGGTCCCCGATGGCTTTGGAGTGGTCGAGAGGAGAACGAGGGGCGACCAATGTAGCTTAGGCCGACCCTTGGAGAGAAGTAGGGTTGATCTAGCATCTCGGCATGGTTTCCTCCATGGTGGTGGTAGTGAGCTCGTGGAGGTGGAGTGAATGGCTAAGTGGAGGTGGCGTGAATGGCACCAATGGAGAGCAATTGCCAAGGGAGTGAATGGGTGCCAATGGCCACCCAAGGTGTCTTTTTATAGACCTAAGGGAAGCTCTCTAGAGAATTACGGAATTCTCTAGAGAGGCCTATGGTGGGAGCTCATGGGAGAGTGAGAGAGAGAGGGTGGATTGTGGTTTTTAGATCCACCAAATGTCGATCTAAAAATTGAATGGCTCTTGGTTGCTATTTTTGGCAACCAAGGCAACCACACATGGTAGAGAGTTCCAGAGAACTCTAGGCTAGATATTTTCGTGTGGATGGTGTGTGTGGGTGTGTGTGGGTCGAAACTTAGGTGGCTAGGTTGATTAGGTTGGGTTCTAGTGGGTTTAGGTCAAGGTAGGTCTCAAATTAGGGTTATAAACCCTAATTCACTAAGGTAAAGTGCAATTAAACTTAATACAAGTTTAATTGGGTGTGTGGAAACTTAATTGAGAGTAAAACAATTCAATTAAGTCAGGTCTAGGTCAGTTGGACTCTCACTGAGTCCAACTGGATAGTGTGTGCTGAGATCAGGGCTCAATTGGACTCAATGAGTCCAATTGAATAGGCTGATAGAATTGACTAATATCCAAGTCAATTTGGTTTAGTGAGGACCTAATTAGGTTCTTAGGGAGGTCTAGAGGTGATGTACTAGGGTTAGGGCACCTTAATTTAGGTTCCTATGGGTTTGGAATTGGGTTTAGGGACCTAGAGATCCAAGATCAAGGCTTAAATCCCAAAACAGGAATTGGAGAGTAGTATCAGACGTCTAATTATATAATAAAACATCTTATACTCAAAAATCAGAAGTCCAGACTTGTTGTCTGGACGTCTAATCAGAGTCAGGAAGGATTTCTGATTCTGTTTTGGGTATTCTGCAGAAATTGGACGTCCGACAAAGTGTCTTGATGTC